>CM028135.1:346152500-355452500 GCA_016271365.2 Neoceratodus forsteri
ACACCTTGCCTCACGCCACGCCAGCTACCCGGGTTCAGGAGTGACCTCGGGTCATCGGGGAGCCGGCCGAGGGGGAGGAAGTAGTATCGAGTGGCCTAATGGCAGTTCTCCTCTCTTCGCCTGTCCTGGGGAGGTTGTCGCCCCCCCCCTTGAAGTTCTGCCACCATCGGGTGGAGGTCTGGTGATGGCAGAGGCGGGGGGGTGACATGAAGGGACAGCATCTTGCAATGCGATGTGTGCATGCCTCCACATGTGCACGTTCATGCTGAGATGGGGACGGGAGAAAAACAGGGGTACAGAAAAACAAACAATAAAATATTAATTGAAAAAAGAATACCCAGTCCTCACCCAGACTCTGGTGAGAGCTGAATAAGTTTTCGTTTGACTTGCATTTAAGACTAATTGTGTTTGTAATAGGAAATGCTGGTCTGATATCTGCCAAACCATGATAAAGCTGTGGGGCTTGAAACTGAATGAAGATAACCAGTTTTGGAACAGCTTGTAGTACACAGTATCAAAGACCTTGGACAAATCAACAAAGATGACTCCTGCAAGCTTACCTCGATCTGTTGCTATGTCTGTATCATCCAAGACCCTTTACACGGCAGTAAGCAGTAATGCTACTATGACTGGACCAAAAACCTAATTGGTACAAATGTAAGAGATTTGCTTCGTTCAGGTATTTGAATAACATAGAAACATAGAAGTTGACAGCAGATAAGGACCGCAAGGCCTATCCAGTCTGCCCATTTTTTCTACCTTATGAATGTGTCATAGGCCTTTACTCTGTCAATGGCCTATTTATTCATACTCTTCTGTATTGCTCCTTTATGCCTATCCCATGCCTGTTTGAAGCCCTGCATTGTATTCATATCCACCACTTCCTGAGGTACGTTCCATGCATCCACCGCCCTTTCTGTGAAAAAGAACTTCCTTACATTACCCCTTAGTTGGCCTCCCTCTAATCTCATGGCTTTTTTTTTTTTTTTTTTTTTTTCAACCATTCTATTTTTTGTCTTGGGAACCCAGAACACTCTCAGGCTCCCAACTCACCTTGCCACTCTACCGCCCACTGTGACCCCGCCTGAGAGACCCATGGCCCTAAGGTCCACGGGGAGATTGAAAGGGCAGAGGTGGAGGTCCAGTCTTGGGCATGTGGTGGCCGGGCACTGTGGGGACCATCTCCTATCTGGGGCCAAGGGGTTTTCTTGTTTGTTTCCCCATGAGCTCCCCTCCCTCCCTCCCAAGCGTGGCGTGCAGTGACACCATAGTGCACAGCAACCTTGCCAATGTCTACTACGCTCCCCAAACATCTGGCCCTATGTCCTGCAGTGCTCCTGATCTCCACGGGGGTCGCTGGGAAGCCGGACAACCCACTGCCCTCTGCCCGAGAGAGGAGAGCAGTCCATTGGATGCTCAGTCCTCTCCCTCCCCTGCCGACCCCCCCCCCCAGCACCAGGGCTCACTCCTGAACCCGGGTCACCAGTGCAGCACGAGGTGTGGCGTCCACTGGGCCGGCATCCTCTAATCTCATGCAGTGTCCTCTTGTCCTGCTATTTTTCTTATATTGAAACATGTTAGACTCTTTCACCTTGTTAATGCCCTTACAATGTTTGAATATTTCAATCATATCACCTCTGTCCCTCCTTTGCTCTAGGGTATCTATATTGAGCTCTATTAATCTGTCCTCATATGTTTTCTGATGCAGTCCCTGCACCATTTTGGTTGCCTTTCTCTGGACTGCCTCCATTTTGTTAATGTCCTTGTGCAGCTGTGGCCTCCAGTACCGCACACAGTACTCCAGATGGGGCCTAACCAGTGTCTTGTAAAGAGGGATTATTACCTCCCCTCTTATGACTTGTCATACCCCTACTAATACACCCCAACATTCCACTAGCCGTACCTACTGCTTTAGTGGTCTGCTTGGATGATTTCAGGTCATCTGTGATGATGATGCCTAAGTCTCTTTCTTCCCTTATGATTGCCAGCAACTCCCCTCCCAACCTGTAGGTAGCTTCAGGGTTTCTCTTCCCTATGTGCATGATCTTGCACTTCTTGCATTAAACCCCAGTTGCCACTCTTCTGACCACTTTGCCAGTTTATTCAGATCTCTTCTCATTCTGCCTACCACATCTGGATCATCTACACGGTTGAAGATCTTGGTGTCATCTGCAAACAGACAAACCTTACCCTCCAGTCCATCTGCAGTGTCACTGATGAAGATATTGAAGAGAACTGGCTCCAGGACTGATCCCTGATATACCCCACTTGTGACTTGCATCTCTTCTGACTGTATACCGTTTACCACCACTCTCTGTTTTCTTCCCGCCAACCAGTTTGCCACCCAGTTGACCAACCTCTGACCCACCCCAAGCCTACCCACCTTATTAATCAATCTTCTGTGTGGAACAGTATTGAAAGCATTGCTGAAGTCAAGGTAGGCGACATCAGCTGCACCCCCTTGGTCCACCACTCTGGTTACCCAGTTAAAGAAATTTATGAGATTAGTTTGACAGGACTTTCCTGTTGTAAACCCACGCTGTCTTGGATCCTGTGCTCCTATGGATTCCAGGTATTGCACTATCCTTTCCTTAAGGAGTGCCTCCATAATCTTGCCCACTGCTGAGGTAAGACTGACTGGTCTGTAGTTCCCTGCCTCCTCCCTGCTGCCACTCTTGTGGAGTGGGATCACATGAGCCCTTCTCCAGTCTTCTGGGATCTTTCCTGTGCTTAGAAACTCGCTAAACAGTTCTGCTAATGGCTCTGCTAGTTCCACCCTTAGCTCCTTTAGTACCCTGGGATGTATGCCATCAGGTGCTATTGCCTTGTCTACCCCGAGCTTAGCTAGCTCTTGTAGGACCCTTTCTTTTGTGAAGAGACTTGTGCACATCTCCCTCCCCACTCTGTCTATGGTGCTGAGCTGTGGGCCCTGCCCTACCTTCTCCTCAGTAAATACTGAGCAGAAGTATCTATTTAGGATAGATGCTTTTTCTTGGTCCTCCACCACACACTCCCCCTTATCCCCTTTGATCTTAGCAATACCCCCTCTGGACTTTCTCCTTTCACTAATGTATCTATAGAAAGTCTTGTCCCCTTCTTTTACTGTTTGTGCTAGTGTTTCCTTGGTTTGGGCCTTTGCCTGCCTTACTGCCTTCCCTGCTTCCCTTAGGGAATTTGGTATGCCTTGCTATCCTCGTCCTGCTGTGTTCCCTTATATTTCCTGAAGGCCAGCCTTTTGGCTCTGATCTTTCCTGCTACTGTTTTTGAGAACCAAAGTGATTTCCTCCTTCTTTTGCTCTTGCTTTTCTCCCTAACACAATGGGATGTTGCTTCAAGTATTGCATCCTTAATGCTTGCCCACTTTGCCTGTACCCTCTCACCTGCATTCCTTCTTGCCGGGGCTAGCTTAACTCTGTTGGCCATCGTAACAAAGTCAGCTCCTCTGAAGTCCCATATTTTTGCCTTGGAATGGGATGATTTAGTTCTAGTGGCCAAATTGAACCACACCATGTGATGGTCACTGGCCCCCAGATGACCTTCTACCTGGAGATCTGTGATCCTTTCTGCATTAGTCAGTACTAGATCCAGGATAGCCCTGTTTCTTGTGGGTTGTTGTACCAGTTGTTTGAGGCCCTCCCCCTGCAGGGAATTCACTGTGTGTCTAGTTCTGGCAGAGGTTCCTGCTGGTATTGACCAATTTGTATCTGGCATGTTGAAGTCTCCCATTATCAGAACCTCCCCTTTAGCTGTCATGTTTTGTATATCTTCTAACAGTAATGTGTCTATGTCGTCCCCTGGTCTGGAGGCCTGTAGACAATCCAGTTTGTATGGCTGTCCCATTTCCTGTTTCCTGGGTGACCCACAGTTCTTCTGGCTCCTTATGTGTATTCTGAATTTCCACAGTTTTGATATTTTCATTGACATAAAGGGCCACTCCCCTCCCCTTTTTGCACCTCTGTCTCTTCTGAACAGTACATATCCGGGTACTGAAGTCTCCCAAGTGTGGTTACTGGTGAACTATGTCTCACTAATGGCTACTATGTCCAGTTTAGCCTCTGTCACTGTTGCCTTCAGGTCTGGGATCTTGTTTCCCAGACTGTGGGCATTTGTGTACATGATTTTCCATTGGCCAGATTTCAGTGCATTAGTTGTTGGGCACAGTCCGATGTTTCCCCTGTGTGTCAGTGATGCAAATGAACTACAAACATGCTGAAGTCCTGTTTGATCACTAGCTGAGAGGGGAGGGGTGTTTTTCCCATTCGATGTATCAGGTGCTGCACCCCTCTCCCCATTTGCTAGTTTAAATATTCTGCAAAGACATCAAACTTCTGCCCCAATGTACTGACTCCCTCCTTAGTCAGATATGTAGTCCATCGAATTTAAAGAACTTTCGCTCCCCAAACTGTTGCCAATTACCTACAAATTTGTGTCCTTTTTCCTGGCACCAGCCCTTGAGCCACATGTTTAGCTCCCTTATCTCCCCTTCTGTCCATCTGCCCCCCTCTCCCAGACCGGCAGGATCTCAGAGAAGGAGATATCGGATGACAGTTTGTCTCCCAACCTGGTCAGGTGTTCCTTGGTCTCCACAACTGACTGGCTGGCAAGATCGTTAGTCCCTATGTGTACCAGGACATCGGTGTTTTCTCCTGCTTCCTGCATGATTTTAGCAATGTGGTCAGTGTCTCTCCACGCTGATGTACCTAGGAGACATCTGACCATTACCCCTGGCTGGAGGTATGTATCAAATCCCCGAATCATGGAGTCTCCTATGATCATAAGTGTTTTGGATTTCCTTTTTGCTTTTGTTTGTTTTGGTCCCTGTTTTGGGTGAGTTTTGTAGTGCTAGCTCCTGTGCTACAGTGTCCTGCTGTGCAATGTCCCCTGCCTCTTTGTTTGATATCAGAGATAGAGGCAGATACCTGTTTTTAGTTTCTGTATACTTTGTGGAGGTGATACGTTGGTGAGCATTGAGTGATGGGGCACCTGATTTGCCCCTCCTAACCACCTGCCAACCTTCCAGACCAAGTACCCTCTGTGGTCGAGGTGCTTCAGTTGGATGTTTGGGAAATGGCAGGCAGTTCTTGTAATATATTTCCTCCTGAATATTCGATTTGAGGAGCGTAATCTCTGCCCATGCTGCCCGGAGTTGAGCCTTTAGATCTCCGATGGTCCAGCATGTAGGACAGCATCCTAAATCCTGTATAACTGCCCTTTTGAAAAGTGACCTGCAAGACCTGCAGTTAATAATATCCATTCCGCTTGAGTTGCAGAGTTTATAACCTGGTCTGAGTAATTAGAAGGAAAATGAAAGCCAAAGATTTTTTTTTTTTGGTTGGTTTTGTTTGTTTTTGTATAACTTTTTATAACAAGTTAAATTAATTGTGAATGCTTGTTTATCAACCATTCAAAAATTGTTTATGCAATAAATAATTGTGAAATTGCAGATAATTATTAAGAAAATCATGTTCTCCACCTTTACAAATTGCTTTTACCTTTTGCAGTTTTCCACTGGGTCAGACCTGAGCTCCTGGTAATAACCAGTTAAAAGATACGCAGTGGCTCTGAAAATTTGTAGGGCACCATATTTCAGAAATAGAGGTTCAATTCCAGCGAGACCATATCCTTTGGAATGTATTCAAGGATAACAATACAAATATTTCCAATACTTCATGCTCTGTTATGGACTCATAGGAAAATGGTCTTACCTTATCAGCAAAAGCAGTAGCTCAAGGGACTGAAGAATTGGTAGTCGGCATATCTAGATGAGTTTTTGGGGATCAAGTGATATGTTGCTGCCACTTAACAGAACAACTGTGTGGCCACATTTGGAGTTCTGTGCTCAGTTCTGGTTGCTATATTGCAGAGGGGAAGTGAGTGAACAGGAGCGAGATGGGCAACCAAAATGATCACAGGGCTGCAGGAGGTGAAATACCAAGAAGGGTTAATGGAATTCTGGACCTTTACACTGGAACATAAAATACTGAGGATAAATTTGAATACAGTATTGTGAATAATTTAAATAGAAGATATGTTTGGGAGCTGATATACCACAGCAGGACTCGGGGATAATGGGATTAAAATGGCAGGATTCAGATTAACAAGTAGTATAGGAAATATTTTTCCCAAACAGTCCTAAAGCTCTGGCACTCTTTGCCAGTGACTGTTGTAAATGCTGAACTCACTGCAGCCTTTAATGTAGGACTGGATACATTCTTGACGGAGTGGGGAATCCTTGATTATATTACTGAGTGAATGGTGGGACAGTCTCAATAGGCAGTGCCCCCTTCTGTCCTAGAATATAATATATTGTTTCAACCTCATTTAGGTGCAGCACCTAAGGTGCAAGAAAGTGCCAGAGGTATCAGCAGTGAATGTGAATTTAAAGTTCCACAAGATTACACACATAGTCTGTAAATAAAAGATGAAAGCTAAAATCACTCTGGATAGTTGGAATTTACCCTTAGTATGTTCTTTCAGGGGTTTGTGTAATTTTATGTAAATGTAACCTGGGCCTATGGTGCTTGGGCAGTGTCTTGCCCTGTTCCCTGGAAAACCTAGATTTGCTACACAAGCCTGTCTCCCATCCCCATACTGGAGAAGTTTGTGGCACACTTGATTGGGGGTCTGGAGAAGGATTATGGATCCCACCACCTTAGTGCCTCTTGGGACTGGTTTAGGATCAGGTTGGATATCATGGCTGACAGCATGACCTGATGTCCTCCCCCACATTGGTCTAATGTAGCTGGGTTTGGCCTAAGTAGAGTAAGATAAGAGGTGCCATGGGAAGACAAAAAGTGGGGTGCGAGGCAGGATAAAGCACACCTGATTGCCTTCATCTTTGTGGGCCTGCTGGCTGCCCTGGAAGTCTCTGCATACATATGGAATCCTGGAGGAAATGTAGAGTACACCATTGTGGTAGATGAAGCAGCTGGGATGTTAGAACTATAAGTCGAGACCAGGGCTGCAGCTATGAATTTTGGGGCCCAGGACAAATCAATTGAAATGGGCCCCTGTTTCACAAACCTGCTAATGCCAGGGGTAGTGCCAGCTCCTCAGGTGGGCCCCTCCTGAGCTCGGGGCCCCGGATAACTTCCCCACTTTCCCCCCATTACTGCGGCCCTGGTCGAGACAGGAAGGATGGCAGGGGCAGCCCAGTTTTCTTGGCGTAGGAGCTCAGTTGATGAAACAAAGAGCAGTGGCTAAAGCCTTAGGGTAGTAAAAAGAATAAGAAAAAAAAAAAATAATGTTTAGCCTATCAATCAATCACTTTATTTAAGCAGGCATAAACACCATTGAGCAAGCTCATTTTCAAGGTAGTCCTGGGCATAAATACAATACAGTACACTTCATAAGATTACAATTACGGTGGACAATGGTGCAAAAAAAAAAAAAAACATTGTGAAGGTGCCGGTCAATATGGGCCTATACATACCGGTCAACATAATTAGGCTGCAAAGGTACATAATGATAAGCTTTACTGAAATGAGAAGATACAACAATCCCATATAGTCTCCACTGAGTAAGAGCTCATACCTAAATGATAAAAAATAAGGAGGTATTAAGGAATAGGGTAGAAATTGGGGTGAAAGAGTAGGCAGCCAAAAGGGAGGCCAGAATAGGTAAAAGGTAGAGAATAGGCAGGGTCATCTTGGATTAAGGGAACTAGGCTTGTAGGTCCTAGGTTTCTGTTGTTAGGAATGTGGGGTGGATGAGATACTTAGGTGTAGGATTTGAGAGTGGCACCCGAGGCTTAGGGGTCATCTATCATGCACCTATCATGCAGGTGCAGTACATTTTATGTGTAATGATTTGAAAATGTATCTGGTAATGGGTGCATATGTAGGGCTTGCCCTGGACTTTGTTAGTTTAGTGTCTTTCTGGAACACTGAAACGATTGTTTTCTATCTTGGACAACTTCATACATACGGAATAACCTGCAACAGAATGTGCAGTGAGTTTGTTATGTTACTTGCTTTATTCTCCATTGGGCTGTGCTTCTGTTGGTGCCTTCCCCCCTCTCATGTCCAGAGTCTGGGGTCTCCATCCTAGTCAGTGCAATCTTCCTGTTGGCCACACTGGGGCTGGGTCCCAATTTCCAGCTGTCCACCCCCCCCCCCGACAGCTTACTCCTGTGGAGGTTCAGGATTCCTGTGCTGCAGTCAGTGAGGGGGAGCTGTCTTTTCAGTGTGTCATTGTGTATCCAGTGGAGGTTTTTCTCACCTTTTTCATCCCAGCCTCCTCCCCAGTGTAAGTGTGCACACCCACAGTATTGTGGGGAGGGGAAGGGAAGGGAGATGCCAGCTAATGTGTGGTCATTCACGTTGCTAACGGTGTCTCCACCAAGCCCCGTCAGGTGTTCCTCTGTGAGGGGTAGAGCACTGAGCCCACCCCCTAGAAGGGGAGTACACCCACATGGATGCTCTGCCTGCTCCCTGCTGGTGTTCGTTTCTGATGTCCCAGGCTTGAGGCATGAACCCGGGTTGCTAGTGTGCCTGAGTGGTCTCCAGCCGCTTAAGGCCACGGAACCATCTGTGTGCAGTGATTCTGTAATAACTGCATGCCCTATGTGTGTTGCAAAGAACAGGGCCCAGCTGGTGGCCATCACGCACCTTAGAAGTGCTGTTATTACAGCTCATCTCACACCCAACAGTGTTGTATTCCAGTTACCAAATGAATGCAGAAGGCCAAATGTTTTATGAATGAGATTCTGCTACTTCGCAGTGAAGGTGATAAAAATTGCAGTGTGAAACAATCCATCAGGAATGTGAAACTGACAACTGTCAGAACAAATTCTGGCAACAGTGTAATAACTTTAGCATTATAGCCTTGTATTATAACATAATGAAATAATATAAGGGATAAATTACACCGAGCTATACAGAAATAATGTTGAAAAGCTGTTGAGGGTTCTAAAGGCATTTATATACCACTGGACCATAGGCTGAGTGGTTAATATTGGTCACCAGAACACTGAAAACCCCAAGCTTTACACCGGTTTATTTACAGTATGTATAGTTGGGTGTAGTTTATCCATTTGAATACATTTAAAAGGCACTGGTGGGGGACCATGAGGAGAAGAGAGGAAATGAGAATGTTACATGATTTGAGTTAGATGATTGTTGATCTGAACTACACTGAACAACATTAAGCTTGCAAAGTACTGTGGTTTATAGAGAAATTAATGTTTGCTATATTTTATACTACGTTTATTGCATTATATTACTTTAGTTGATATTAAAAATTAATTAGGTTGTTATACACAGTAAACTAATATTTGATAATGTTCACCATACAACATTGTGTTAAGCTAACATATTACTCCTGTATACTGCTGCATGGCTAATACAGCACATTATAGTATGATGATGTTATCCTTATTGTGTTTATATTCAGGTTATGTGAGCTGTGATAATGTAACAGCTATCCTGTTGTCTTACTTCAGAATATTGGGGGCCATGGAAAGATTACTTGGGTGGAGTTAAAACCTCTGTGAAGTTTTAAGGATGCTGTAATGCAAAGTTAGGGGATCCTTAGATGCAGAGTAAATCACCGACCAACATAAATGGCTTTGAAGACAGTGTAGAATTAAGCAATAATATACGACAAGGTGTGGTATATCATGGGATATTGTCACGCCTCGGGGTGTGTTGTGAGGCCACAGGCCGAGTGTCTCATGCACCTGAGCAGTGCCGCTAACAAAAGTTGTATAAATAAAAACTTAAAAACAACAACTTTAAGTATTTCACTAAAGATTTTTTAATGTGCATGTGTACATTTAAAAAAAAAAAGTTCCTACTGTTTGCGGTTTACAGTGATCAGTAGGTAGGTGGCACTGTTGCTTGTGGCAAGGAGCTAACAGTAGTAAACTGAGGTGTCTTGTGCTCTTCCTGAATCATTTTTTTTTAGTCAAGAGATTAAAAGGAAATGTCCAGGACAGATCGGGCCATGCCTGGGTGTAAGGCATGGCCCGATAATGTATTTCGCAAAATCACTATATTTTTAGCACTTACTGGCATTGAAATATTTCCTTCATATCTGGTTGACCCTGCCTCAGTGTGTTGGCATTTCCAACCTGTGCAGTGCACTCACAACCACCTGCGGCTGTCTCCATATGAAGTTTCATGCGGGGAGCAGCCGGGGGCGCGCCCATTGAGATTCTATGTGAATGGAGCTAGTACAGCTCGGTTTCTGAAGTACATGTCCGGTGGGATACTGAGACCAGGTATAGACTGGCGGCAGGAGTCTATACCTGGTTCGACAACCCACGGGTCTCAAAACTGGAAGCTGATAATAAGGTCATTCACATGGAATCTCAGTGAGTGTGCCCCCGGCTGCTCTCATATGAATCATCATACGAAGACAGCCACAGGTGGTTGTGGGCACCCTGTGTGGGTTGGAAATACTGGCAACACCGAAGCAGGATCAACCAGATAATGAAGGAAATATTTTTAATACCAGTACGTGCTAAAAATATATTGATTTTGCGAAAAAGATTATGAGGCCATGCCTTACACCCAGGCATGGCCCGATTTGTCATGGACGTTTCCCTTTAAGTACTGGTTTGATCGAGGTACAGTATTTTTACTTTAAATAGCATTCTATGCATACCGGTGTTTGGAAAACTGCCATGGTTGCTGGCCGTGGCCACTTGACCCGCCATTTGCTGCATCCTGCCATGTACTATATGAACCAGCGCTTAAGCCTGCACTCGATTCCTACATCCAGCATATAATAGTCTTGTGCTGGGGCTGGGGGCTGTATGAACAGAGCGATGTTGAGTTCTTTGGGGGAAAAAAGGGGGCGTTTTTGGTAGAGTTAATGGTACTGGTTTTCCCGTTGCTGCCACTGTCTGCTGCTGTCAAAATGTACAGGTGGACTGTGTGAGGTTTGAGTGGCATTTGGCATGGTTGTGTGATGGATTTTTTTTTTTTACTCAGTCGGAGGCACTTGGACACCAAATTCAGTGTCTGGCAGCCTGTGTAAAACTTACTGATCCGCCCGATGTTGCCACCACCTGAGACTTCAGCTCTGCAGTCCTGCTGACGAAATGCCATGGGGACGGATCTACAACAGGTAAAATGACCTGTTGGCTGGCACCTTTTCTTACCCATAATTATGTTGTGGATTTTAATCTCAGGTAAGGAGAGGGCTCAGCCAATTAGGTTGCTCCATTTTTGGGACCCAGTTCATAATACTGTACATTTTAAGACATCCTGCCAATATCAGACTAGATATTTACTGTATATTTGACAGCCATGGGCTACAAATGAAAATATGTACAATCTACTATAAGTTAACTGATTTTATTGTACAAAACAATGTTGGTGGGGCAGCCAGGGCCATGGAGGAAAAAAGATGAAGAAGGGTGACCAAAAGAACTATCGTACTGTACCGTAACTCTTTCTTCATTGTGCCTCATAGGAAGATCATTTTAGTTGTACTTTGATTTCTTTCAAAATGGGGAACCAGGGAAGTAGGGTTCAAATTCCAGGAGAGCCTCTTACTCCCTGTATGACCCCTGAGCAAGTCTCATGTCCTCCGTGAGTATGTCCACCCAGTTGAAAAATTGAGTGAGAAGCAGGGCCCACTGGAAGTGAGACGCTGGATCTCAGATGAGCTATTCTTAGTAAATAAACTGTAAAATGGCTAGCTAAGTTAGTATTATAATTTTATTTAATTTGTCTGTAGTGTTTTAATTATAATGTGGTGATTGTCATGTTCCTGCTATATGCGGCCTGATTGTAATGGCACCCTGAGCCTCCAGGGAAGTGTGCTAGAAACAGTAAATAATATCTACTATTACTATTAAAATTATATTGTGTCTTTATATTATTATATTTGTCTGAGCAAAAAGCAAAAAACAGACCAGTTTGTGAATTTTGAGTCATGTAGTATGCAGCTGTTTCTTCTCTGGCCGGGCCTAGTGTGGTCGCCTTCTGAAACATTATCCTGTTGTTTTACTGCCCTTCTAAGTAGGTTTTATAGAGTAGCACTTTGCAGAAACTCTTAGGCCTCACTGCATTCTGTTTTTCTCCCTCAGAATTTAACTGGGCTAAGAAGATCAGTTACTTTAACTTCTAAACCCATACTTAGTGTAATTGAGAAGGTGTGTAATTAAGCAGTTTTAATTTAAGATGACCATACAACACTGCTGATTTGGCCAAACACTTGCCATGCCATGTTTACTACTAAAGTAACTTATTTATGGATAACTTCAACATTGTGAGACCACAGAGAGCAGTAGCTGATTTTTTTTTTCTGTTCATTTTGCATGGACAGTTTCTTACAGTACTCCAGCTGCGGAAACTACATGTTTTGTACAAGTAGGTTCAGGTTTGTGGGCGGCGCACACATGGCAGATCTGTGTGTTCTGAGTCAGAACAATACACCAGAGCCTTTTTAGCAGTCACACAAAAGAGGCACAGGTGTGAAATAATAGGTTATAACGGGTAGCTATTGAAATGTCAGAGGCTCGCAAACAATTCGTATGCAGCCCAGCTAAGTGCAGAGCCATTTTCTGCTCTTAAACAACCGCATATAGAAGGTAGGACTTTGGATTTAAAACATCTTGTTAGTTTATAGACACCTATCAGTGTTGAAAGCACAGTTAGAAGATAAAGCGTGTTTAAATACTGTGCACTGCTCTAGTCAACCATGCTATGACAGTATGGGTTGCACAGGGCAGAGGCCTTCTTGAGTGGCATCCCACAGTGCTGTGCAGCACCAGCAAGTCGACTTTGTAGATAATGTGATAAATAGAAGCTGCTGGTGTTTAGATAATGTGTGGATTAATTTAGAAGAAAATCTGTTGTGCACGTTGAGGCAGCTGCTAACTGGCACAGAGCTGTGTAGCGGGGGTTGCTTCACAAGTGAAATATTTTCCACTGCATCTTCCTGAGTTACTGCATTAGAATCCCGCAGGGTGGAAGAACAGCAAGGGGTGGCTGGTTATTAGTTGTAACTGTGAAGCGTCATTACAGTATATGCAAGACTGTGCAGACTTCCAGCTGATGCCGATAGAAAACCAGTTGCTACTGACAGAGCACCAGTTTAATTGGTGGACTCCATTGCATAAAATCTGGTTGCATTATTATTTTTTTTACTTTACTTTATTGGAAAACAGATGCAACCTGAGAGTTGAAATCCATACAAAGTGAAAGGAGAGAATTAAGATGTAAACTGTTACAGATTTCTGTCCAGTAAAGAATCACTGTCCAGTCACTCACCAAGTATGGTTTACTGATCTTTGCCCTGCACAAGCTCACTAGACAGTAGACTACAGGAGACAACAAAGATCCAGTGGTTCATCTGGTCTGTCCCCTTGATATCCAGGTAGAAGTACCCATCCTGTGATTTGCTTAACTGAAAGGAGCTTGCATATACAATAGTTTAATTGCATCCCTTCAAAAATCCACCTCCATCAACCACCTTCTTTTGACCTTCCAACTTTGGTCCACACCTGTGTGACCTCTCACCTTGATTACTGTAATTCCCTCTACCTAGGGCTACCGGGGTTGATATCTGCCGCCTGCAGCTGGTGCAAAACGCGGCAGCTAGGCTGTTGACTGGGCTGCCTCGAGGTTGCCATGTCATGCTTGTGCTGCGCGACCTGCACTGGCTGCCTATTCAGTGGCAGATCACCTTCAAGGTCGGTTTGCTGACCTAAAAGGCCCTACACGGACAGGGTCTGAGCTATCTGCAAGAGCTTCTTTGCCCCTACTGCCCCCTTTGCCCACTCTGGTCTGCCAACGAGGGATTACTAGAGATTCCCAGGGTTCATTTGAAGACCTCTGGGGTCCGAGCATTTGAATTTGCGGCTCCTACTCTGTGGAATTCTGTACCTCATCGAATAAGACAGTGCTTGGTGGAGAGTTTTAAATCTTCGTTGAAAACATATCTGTTCAATCTTGCTTTCTCTGATGTTGTGCAAGTCTGATACTAATATTTAATAATGATGGATGGAGTTTTTAGCTGTGATTTTATTGTTTATTGTACTAGCGCTATGGTCCTTTGGGTGAATAGCACTATTTCATAAATAAAGTTGCTTTGCTTTCTTTGCCCATTTCCTTCATGCAGCCAGCTTCTTCTCCTAGTAGTTATCAATCTATCAATATCTCTGTTCAGTTTATATCAGGAGAACTGATAAAAGGTGCATCTTGTGTAAAGAGCACATCTTTTCTAAATGATTGTCATCTGCGGGTTTTGCGTTCTCTCCATCTCGCATTTATTGATGAATGGTTACAGCTGGAACAGCATCATTGTTGCATTTTATCTCCTCACTCGTGCGATCTGACAGTAGTGCTTATGGCGTGCTGTTAAAGGTAGTGTAGAACTTAAACGGAAAGAAACTAAAATGTCATGCCTTCAGTCATTTCCCTAATTGTCATTTTAGATGCATAGGCCTGGAAAATGTATGGGTGATGCCAGCTCCATAATGACTTCTCTAGGATCTTATTTACCAACTGCGACTAGAGTTCTGGGCGTAATAAACAAACTGTTGGTTAGAACTTAAACAGGGATTGCCCTTCGGGTGCTCTGCCGTCACATGTTTCAGCTTATGCCATCTCAATAATGACCCCGCAGAGGCTCTAGTCAGGTCTTCCATTAAGACTATAGTGCATTGGAATGCTTTCAAAATATGCAGTCAATGCCACCCCTCCCCCCCGTGTTTTTCCAGTGTAATGCAAATATTGACTGTTCTGTAATGTACTTTTTACACCTTTTTGAAAATTAAAACATTTGCAACAAAAAACCCTCCCTATCCCCCGCTTTCCTCCCCGTGCTTTTCCAGTGTAATGCAAATATTGACTGTCCTGTAATGTACTGTTTACACCTTTTTGAAAAATAAAAAATATTGCAACAAAATATGAAGTCGTTTTTTTTGGGGGGGACAATCTTTTTATTCAAAGAAACAGATTCTGTAAAATAACAAGAACACAACAAGAGTATCAAGTTAACATCAGCTACTCTCAATATCAATAGCACATTAACAACAATTTTCATAAATTTGTTTATTTTTAGACAGATGGTAAACTGATCCTATAATGAATTGCTTCAGTAGCCTAGGCATTCGAGGTAAGTTCAGCTTCAGCCATATGCATTCAGTATCATTATCGTCAGCCCAGTTCGGTCTTTTATAAGGTTTTCAGACAAAATCAGTCAAGTCATGCCACCCATACTCTGCCCTCCTCTACTCGCTATCTGAATTGTATTATACCAACTGTAGTGACAGTGACACTGACTGCCCCAGTAGTTGCTTCAGAGGTTGCCTAGGAGAAAGAGAGCCAGCTGGACTGTGATGGGCTTTGGGAGGGTGGGTTGGTGGGTCAGGGACACATTCCTCATCTTGTGCCGCTACAAAATTCCTTTGCTGCTGTGGTGGGATGGGACTGCCGGGAGGAGGCACTCACTGTAGTGACAAGTGAGGATGTGGGGGTCCTACATAGGGGAGGTCCCAAGGTGGAAGGGAGAGGACCCCAGCAGAGGAGGAAGCAACTTCTCCTGGGAGACATGATACATACATACATACGAACAAACCAGCAGAAGAAGGCCATTTTGTCTATCTAGTCAGACTGATTGATTGTTAGGGAGGTAGATTTGGGAACAGGAAGGGGGGGGAAGAGGGAGGTTAGGTGCCTACCTGGTGCCATGGCTCAGAGAGATGGATAGTGGATCCTAAGGATCGCAGGGGAGGTGGGGTAGGAAGGGGAACTGGATGTCATTGTCCACCTGTGGACTAATGACATAGCTAGGGATGGGAATGGGACTGGCAGGAATAGTTCAGAAACTGGGGTAGCTTGCAAAGTGGCTTTAATGTCTGAGCTGCTGCCTGTCTGTGACCAGGTTAGGGGGGGAATAGGGTATTTGGCACTTAGCGCTTCAACTCATGGTTGAAGGAATGGTGTAAATAAGAGGGGTTCGGCTACACTGGAGACTAGGGACAAATCTGAAAGTATACCAGCCTATACAGAGGTGATGGCCTGCGTTCATCAGGGAGGGCATGGTTTAAATGTTACTTTGATGAACATTTAAACTAGCCAAGGGAAGTGGCGGAAGGAAAAAGGAAGACATAAACTGCCCCCCCCCCCAACAGACTGAAGCAGTAAGAAGAGAGGACCCACGTGGAGGAGAATCCCCCAGAGAGCAGGATAAAGAAAACAGCAGTGTTGTAGAGGACAAGGGGGATAGGAACAAGAGTTACAGAAGGTGAGGGAAAAAGGAGGCGGGATAAAAAGGGAAGGAAGGTGGGTTGTAAGCAGAATGGGAACAAGGTGTGGAAGGTGATGTGTACAAATACAAGGAGTCTTGGAAGTAAAATTCCAGACCTAGAGACCATCATGGTGCAGGCAGACCTGGATATTGTGACCATTACCCAGTCATGGTGTACAGGCAGCCGTGTCTAGGACATGGCAGTACCAGGCTGTGCTCTGTTTGAAGGCATAGAGCCGAAGCGCAGGGGTCTGGACTTGCCATTTGGATTAAAATCACTTGCAGTATATTTTTCTGTGTCCTGGAGTGCTCATTACCTTGGCTTTTGTGTGAAGTATTGAGGTTTGCACCTCACGCTGTGAGCACCCGCTCATAGTGTTGCACTGTTTTTCTGTTGGATTCAATTGTACTCCGTTCAGGAAGGATAGGATGGGGAGGAGGGGTGGTGGCGTATATTAGGGAGGGTATCAAAGCGACTGAAATGCAAGGAAACCAGTGGGGAAAGGAGAGGTTGTGGAGGTACTGTGGAGCACTCTGGAGGCAGGACAGGAGCCGGAGCCACTGTTCATATTCACCCCCTGTGGAAGACCACACCCCTGGTCGAAGCTCTGGGGAGTGAGTTTGTTGGTGGGCACACCTGTCTGAATAAGAAGCAAGCACACTGTACGTATTGAACCGTTTGTGAAGGAGTAAACTCTTTTGAATGAAACACTGAATTGCTTGGTTCTTATTGCACTTGGAGTGCTGAGCTGCTTTTGGTGGACATTTTGTAGTTTGGGGCTAGCAACCCCTTGCTTTAGCACCCGGCTAGAGCTGTACACACATTGAAGTAGATTTTGGACTTATGCAATGAAGCTGGAAGGAAGAAATTTAGGAGGGATGTGAGGAAGTATTTTTTCATTGAAACAGTGGTGGATGCCTGCAACAGTCTTCCCGTGGAGGTAGTGGGGGTGGAAACAGTGGTGGACTTCCAGCAAGTACAGGGTAGGCACAAGGGAATCTTAGTTGAGAAGCTGGGGGGGTAGGTAGCTGGAGATCAGGTAGGGTCCTCGGTGACAGTATAGGCAGGGGAAAATGGGCAGACTGGGTAGGACAAGCTGCCCTTATCTGCTGACATATTCTGTGTTTCTGTTGATACACTGCACTAAGTTACAGTGAAGGGGTAGCTATATGGACCTGGTCTTCCTTTTTATAGGACACACAGTTGTACGTCTCTGTTTGCTATCAAGGAGAGCATATCTGTATTTCAGAAAGCCGGAATCCATCACTTAAGCTATTAATTTTTTAGCTGGCTAATCAAACAACTAATTATTTCTACATGCATGCCATCTGGCCTGTTCATCTAAGAATACTCATTTTGAACAGAAATAGAAAAAAAATCAGAAGCTGGACCCATCGGCACAGCAGTAGCACTGTCACTTGTGATGCCAATGACCCGGGTTCGAGAATGAGCCTGAGTAGTTGGAGGGCTGGCTGGGGGGAGGTGAGATGAGTATCCCACAGGGTGCTCGCCACCTCAGGGAGGGAGTTCGGTCTCTGCTGCGTTGTCACCACAGGTGGCGGTGGTGCATCCGAGCCGAAGAGCTGGAACGGAGGATGCCGATGTGCTCTGATGAGGGCAGACACATCCGCATGCGCAAGCATCATGCGCTTCTCTGGCGTACTAGGGGGAAGGGAGACATTGGGGAAAAGTCACCAACCAAAGCAGAAAGACATCCACCCCTCACTGCAAGCCCCACACCACCAACTGAGGTATTCTCTTTCAACTCGGTGATTGAGTCTTCGATCGGGGTAGTCCCCCCGACAGCCCTGGAGGCAAGCCAGGGTGCACATGGGAAGAGACGTCTGTCCCGGAGAAAGTGGGTGATGAGACTGAGTAGGTAGGACTGATGGGGCCGGTTGGCAGCAAGGGAGAGAAGCACACTAACTAACTCATAGAAAAATAAATCGGAGCAGATTAATGGGGGCACAATACCCATTGTAGCTGTCTGGATGTGTTTAGGTGGTGTGTGCATGTGCTGGGACGAAGCAATTTTACAAGTTAAATGTTGAGACTTTTTTCTTACTGTTTTCTCACCAGTCCTTCCAGATGGTGTACTGATACCCTGTCTGTGCTCTGCACTGCAGTCAAATTAGTAGCAGACTGCACCAAGACTTTTAGCTGAGGAGTTTAATTAATGATGTAATGGATTTTATGAGATCTGAAAAATAATCCCTTAGGGGAGAACCTTCATAGTGTTGTCATGGGACTTCACCCTTGTTTATGTTATGGCTTTTTCTTTGTAGAACATTTTTCAGAAACCCCAGGAGGCCATCCCATACATAGCAGTATAAAAGCACTACAGGGGCATTTTAAAAATTGGGCTTTGGGCAGCCAGTCGGATTCTCCAACGTAACAACACCCAGGTGTAAAGAACCACCCATCTTGCCTGCCTCCACCAAAAGTTAATAAGTTATCACAGATGAGGAAAGAAGCACGGGTAATAACAGCTAGGGAGCTGTAGTGTTCCCAACAATGTGTGGCTGTAGTGAGGCTAACTGTGCTGGGCTATACAACAAGTGGAGAGAGAGAGCGAGAAGAACAAAACAAGTGTTATTACTACTGTACAGGGTGAGTCTACGCTATGTGCTGTAGTGGTCAGCACAGCACACAAAAAGATCTAGCAGAGCTACTATAGAAAAGGGCATAGCAGCCGGACTACAGAAGGTTAAGCGGGCCATAGCCGAAGAGAATCTGGCACAGTTGGGTATGTGCTCACTGAAGGGGAGCGGTGTGGGGAGTATGCAGTGTTGGAATTACAGAGGTGCTTGCAGGACTCCACCCCCCCAGCTCTGAAGTGAGCCCCAGTAGCTCACACAGAACTGCTGTTGACTTATAATGGGAAGGGAGGGCTCAAATTTTTTAATGTTAAACTTTTTATTCAGGTAAAGTGAATAGACAAGAGTACACAATGAAGCAAATAGCACAAAAGAAGAACAAAGCAGTATACATTAAACAAAACTAACAACAGAGGGGAACAAGAAATACTAACTAAACATTAACAGTAACCACCAACTTTAAGGGCTGGTCAAAATGAGTGAGAGGACCAAATGAGCAAGCTGTTCATAAGAGGCTAGAGGAGGGGTAACAGCAAAATAAAGGGACTATGAGAGGCCTGAGAAGTGCAGGAAATAGTGAATAATAGAGGGATATCTTCGGGGCTATTGGAGATTCAGAGTTAAGCATAAGGGAGTAGAAGAAAGATAAGTGGGCCAATCCCTGGAAGTAATAATGAGAGCTGAGGGAAAATGGGGGATGAGAAGATTGGGCATCAGGAGGGGCTCAGTTTAAAGATGGGTCCCTTATGTGCCCCCCCAGCTCCTGATGCTCATAACGTTTAATTCCAGCACTGGGAGCATGGTGGTGCTGTTTATAGCAGCGGTATTGTTAGTGGTAATGGTTGTATGTCTAATGGTCTCCTGCAGAGGTAAGGGAGTTTATGTATCCCAAAAATGTACACCAAGTGATCGTAAAACATTCCCTTAAGGTAGCCGGGATTCATTTAAGGGAAGGCAAGTCAAGTTTGCCTCAAATAATTTATTTTAAATTTATTTTAAAGGAGCAAACAATAAAGTACCATAATCTAAGTTTTCTAAAGAACCTGTTAAGTTCAAGTATTATTTCAAACTTATGTATTTTATCATGAGGACAGAAAGACAATCCTCTGCCCAACAGGTCAATCTCTGTAGCAGTCAGATTTCTATCAGACAAGTTAAAAACTATGATTGAACTTCTGATCTTGTTTTCACCTGTGATTACTGGTGTTTTGTTTTGTCCCTTTTTTCCCTTCCTCCGGGCTCTATAGGCTCTTCTGTTCTTCCTCTGTCCAAACCTGATCCTCCTTCTCTTGGGTCTTGAAGTTTGTCCTGGCCTGTTTGGGTATATTGATATCCTTTGTTCCCTCTCCAAGTGCCTCTCCTCTTGTTGCCCCTCCACCTGTAACCTCCTCTCCCTAAAAAAACGGCCACCTCTATAACCTCTGCCTTGTCCTTTCTCCCCATCGGTGTCACTACTGGAAGAATAAAGTGTGGAATCAGAATCAAGATTGTATACAAAGTTACCTCTAGGTTTATTAATTTTATCTTTGAACCAAGTATGAACATTATTGTCTCGATAATCATTTGTCTTTTCTTGAACTTATATATTTTTGTAGCCCTTATCTCATTTTCAAAATCATTGTTATTTATTGACTTTATCCAAAATTTTGGATCTTTATTTGACTGGCAGTCATTGATGTAGAATCACCATTATAAAAATAAAAATAAGAATGAAGAGCCTAATGACCTTAACATATAAAAAGGTTTTCTTCCAGCTGACACCTTCATTCATAGGTGCTGCTAGAGGCGGGTCCGGCACACAGGGGAGCTTTTCTGAGCTCCTTGTTTACACGTTGGCATCCATTTGGATAACTGAGACAGTAATTGTGCCGGATTCAGCTGGTTCTAAGAGACAGCAGTATATAAGGAATCACTCTCATTCAGTTCAGTTGCTTCCCTGAAGGTAGAACCAGCAGATGAGGAAGGTCAGTAAAAATGTTAAACTGCTTTATGTGATGTATGCTGTGGTAACTTTGTGAAAGTAGTAGAACTTTGCAGGCGGTAGCAGCAGTAGACTATTTACCCTATGCATTTTTCACTACGAGTGCATATCATTCCTAGCAAAGTTGAAGCATGTTTAACCTAAATGAAATGGCAGTATGTTCAGCAAGCCTCATAATATTAACTGAGTTTACTGGAAATTTTAGATGCCTAGCACTAAATATGTAGGTATTATGTTTGGACTATGAAAGGTTTGCAACCATTTGGGGGCATACAGTTTTAAATATTTGAGCAAATGGGTGTACTTGAACACTTTAAATGTACAGTTTAGACAGTTTGTTGGCATAAATGAAAAAAAAATTGAAATGAGTAAGAACCTTCTCATAGTAGTAACTTTTCTGTAGCAAGCATTAAGAAGGATAATGAATAAATGTTTTTTGTATTTTTATATATTTTTCCTAGTGAACATCTGAAAATCGCAATGCATATTTAAAAGGAAAATTGATGTACCTTAACAAACACTTTTAGGTTTGAAGGTACATAATCTGGTGTTAATAATATTCTATTGTTTAGTTCTTTTATGAAATCTCTTTTTTATAAACTCATATATTGTCTTTGTTTAGGGGAGCCAAAGATTTGTTATTTGGCTCATGTCCAGTTTAAGACAAGGAGCTTATGAACTAGATCATACTATACAAGAACATTTAAGGACTAAGTGAGCTATTGCTTATCCTAGCCATTTTGAATATTTGGAATATTTTTTGTTTATTAAATATTGATCACACCATTTATCAATGATATTATATTTTTATGCTAACAGAATCATAACCAGATACTCTGATGAAGGGAAAATTTCCTGAACCGTTGGTTATTATGGTCTGGATAATAATTTTGAAAATGAAAAAAAATTTATACATTCCATGTTTGGTGAGTTGGCCAATTTATTCCAGTCTGTTTCTAGTTTGTATTAAGCATTGATTGGATTTTGGCCTCTCCCTATATAATTTACTTTTTCTGTTTTTCTGAGGCATGGCTGGACCAGAAGTTTGTTTCATGTCTCCTATGGCATGTAGAATTATGGAGGGTTGTGTAGTCTCCGATGGCATGTAGATGAACAGAGGGCTGCTGTCTCCCATGGCATGTAGATAAATGGAGGAATGTAGTCTCCTATGGCATGTAGATGAATGGAGGGATGCCGTCTCCTATGGCAAGTATATAAATGGAGGAATGAAGTCTCTTATGGCATGTAGATATACAGAGGGATGTAGTCTCCTATGGCATGTAGATAAACAGAGGGATGCAGTCTCCTATGGCATGTTGTTAAACAGAGGGATGCAGTCTCCTGTGGCATGTAGATATACAGAGGGATGTAGTCTCCTGTGGCATGTAGATATACAGAGGGATGCAGTCTCCTATGGCATGTAGATAAACAGAGGAATGCAGTCTCCTATGGCATGTAGATATATAGAGGGATGCAGTCTCCTATGGCATGTAGATATACAGAGGGATGCAGTCTCCTATGGCATGTAGATATACAGAGGGATGCAGTCTCCTATGGCATGTAGATAAACAGAGGGATGCAGTCTCCTATGGCATGTAGATAAACAGATGATGCAGTCTCCTATGGCATGTAGATAAACAGATGGATGCAGTCTCCTGTGGCACATAGATATACAGAGGGATGCAGTCTCCTATGGCATGTAGCTATACAGAGGGATGCAGTGTCCTATGGCATGTAGATAAACAGGAATGCAGTTTCCTATGGCATGTAGATAAACAAGGCAAATGGCAAGGCAAATTTTATTTAAAAGACGCCCATCCCAGAGGCTCTGGGCACTGAACATGTTAAAAATGCATACTACACATCATAATAAATACACAACGACATACAATCAAACACAAACACACATTTCAACAATTAAACAAAATTTTATATAAATAGTACCCTAAGCAGCGACAACTACTATTTAAAATGCAGAAGGCTAACCTAAACAAAAGGTGCTGAAAATAGGCAAGGACTATAAAACATAGTCTGGGAAGGCCTGATTATACAGGAAGGCCTTGAGGTGGGCTTTAAATACCTCCACAGAAGTGGCCTCCCTAACAGCTGGAGAGAGCAAATTCCACAGGACAGGAGTAGCGACACTAAATGCTCTGTTGCCAGCTGTTTTTAACCTCATCCTGGGAATCGCAAGAAGGCCCCTAGAGGAGGAGCAGAGGGAGTGAACCGAAACAGCAGGTATGAGGATGTCCTTCAGGTAACCAGGGCCCAGGCCATGTAGGGCCTTAAAGGTGAGTAAGCCCACCTTAAAGAGGACCCTCCACCTAACTGGTAGCCAGTGCAGTTGACGCAGAACTGGAGTAATATGACAATACTTAGGCTGTCCTGTCAACAGCCTCGCTGCTGCATTCTGCACCAGTTGCAGTTGACACAGGGTACCCCCAGAGACCCCGAGATAGAGTGCATTACAGAAGTCCAGCCTGGACATCACAAAGGCATGTGCCAAGGTGGGGAGGTCCTGCGGCAGAACTAGGGGCTTTATCCTGGTGATATTCCTAAGATGATAAAAACTAGTATGGACAACAGATGCCACCTGAAACTCATACGGACGACAGATGCCACCGGAAACTCAAGTGTCAATCCGCTGTCAAGAATAATGCCCAGATCCCACACCCTAGAGGAGGCCTTCAATGGTACTGAGCCAAGAAAAAGCCCTGTCTCTGCACCAGAGGCCAACCTATCACATCCTCTGTTCGACTCCACCACCAGTACCTCTATCTTATCGGGGTTCAGTCGCAACCAGCTGGAGGCCATCCAGTCATTGATCTCAGCGAGGCAGCTATTAAGCACTTCCACTGCGCAAGGTGTTCCAGGGCAAAGGAAAGATACAGCTCGGTATCATCAGCATAACAATGAAAATCCAGACTGTACTTCCTAATGAGCTCTCCCAGGCGCAGCATATACACGGCAAACAGCATCGGTGACAAGACCGAACCCTGGGGAACTCCACATGACAGGTGGCCAGGGGAGAAGGAGAAATTCCTCATCACTACCCTCTGCCTCCTTTTAGCTAGAAAAGACTCAAACCAGCAGATGACAATGCTGGTGAGTCTGCAGAATTCCCTTAGGCAGTCAAGTAACACTAGATGATCCACCTTGACAAATGCTGAAGAGAGATCGAGGAAAACAAGAATTGTCCCCTTCCCTCGATCTCTAGCCCTAAGGAGGTCATTATGCACCCAAACTAGCATAGTTTCTGTGCTATGCCTCGTGCAAAACCCAGACTGGAGCGGCTCGTATAGATCATGGGCCACGAGATGCTCCTCAAGCTGAAGCGCCACCACTTTCTCCACAATCTTACCCAAAAATAGAAGATTGGAGATGGGATGGTAATTTGCCTTGATCTCAGGGTCCAACGATGTTTTTTTCAGAAGCGGTCTCACCAATGCCTCCTTCAAGACATCGGGGAAGACCCCCTCTGACAGGGAGCACCGGACAATCAAGGCAAACACCGGGCCAACGGAGTCAACACATCTCATTAAGAAACAAGTTGGCACCGGATCCAGTTCGCAAAAGGTGTGTCGAAGCTTGGGCGCAGTCTCAGTGACCTCAGCCACCTCCACCAGTCTGAACTCACCCCAACCAGGTGGAGTGCTCTCCGGTTGCCCATGGCGACCACTGTCTGCCAAACTCTGACCCATTGGCAGAACCCCCTGCCTGATGGCAGACACCCTGTCTGAGAAGAACTGAGCAAACTCCTCGCACAATGCGGTAGAAAAAGCTACCTTCGGCTGTAGACAGGAAGGATGGAGAAGCCTGTGCACAGTCTGAAAGAGCATAGTTGGTCAGTTCCTCCTGGCAGCAATCTCCCAGGACCAGAATTCTGCCTTTTTACGGTTGATTGCCCCCTGGTATGCACCGTAGTGCCACGTAGGGCCAGTTTGTCTACCTCCAGGCCAGACTTCTGCCAGCAGCGCTCTAATCTCTAACCCAAGGTCTCATCCCCTTGAACTCACCATCATACCAAGGGGACCTCAAGTGAGAAGACCTGGGTCATACACAAACTGCTACGAGGGAGTTGAGCGCACCAGCAAGCACCTTATTATAGGCATCCACTGCCGCGTACACACCCCCAATGCATGCACTGTCCACACTAGATAGGTCAGCCACTACCAGAAAACCCTCAGGTGTCAATGCCCTCAAAAGGCAATAGCTGACCATCTCTGCAGGGGAGGGCTATTGGGGGGGGCTACAATGCAATGATCGGACCAAACGACCCGATCAGTCCTGAGACTATTAATCTCAAGCCTCAGTGAGAACACTAGATCCAATATGTGGCCACCCAGATGGGTTGCGGAGGAAACACCCTGCGCAAGACCCAAAGATGACATCAACTGGAGGAAGTTGGAACTAAGCCGAGAAGATTTGTCATCGGCTCAAACGTTGAAGTCCCCCAGCACTAAACATCTGGGGGCCTCCAACGTCTCCCCGACCACAAAATCAGCCACCTTCTGAAGAAAATCTCCCGCTGCCCCAGAAGGGCGACTAAATCAGGAGGATCAGGCAACCAGAGGGATGCAGTCTCCTATGGCATGCAGATAAATGGAGGAATGCAGTGTCCTATGGCATGTAGATAAACAGAGGGATGCAGTCTCCTACAGCATGTAGATATACAGAGGGATGCAGTCTCCTATGGCATGTAGATAAATGGAGGAATGCAGTGTCCTGTGGCAGTCTCCTACGGCATGTAGCTATACAGAGGGATGCAGTCTTATATGGCATGTAGATAAACAGAAGGTGCAGTCTCCTATGTGGTCAGTCCCTCACCTTTCACCAGTACTGAATACATCACAGTGTAGGGAGGCATGCACTATATCTGCCCACACAGTAGCTGGTCTGTGAATGTGCAGAGATTTTCAGATTGCAGTGCTGTCGGTCTCTGACTTTCTAACAGCACCACTTTCATCACAGTGCTGGGAAACAGTAGTTTACCTGTTCACTCTGTACCTGAAATTATTAGACTACAGTGCTGTTAGTCCCTAACCTTTCACCAGTATTGAATATATCACAGTGCGGGAAGCCTGCACTGTAGCTGCCCACACTGCACCTGGTCTGTGAATAAAGAGATTGTCAGATTACTGTGCTGTCTCTCACCTTCTAACAGCACTGATTTCATCAGTGCTGGGACGCCCGTAATGTACCTGTCCACTTTGTACCAGGAGTTTTACAAGACTGCAGTACTGGCAGTCTCACCTTTCACCAGCATTCATCATAATGCAGGGAAGTCTTCAGTGTACATGCTCACTCAATACGTGGCATGTCCTTGACGAGCCCAGTGGTGCCTCCATCTGCCAGTCAAGTCTAGCAGTGTACCTTCTGAGAGAGTCAACCACCCTGCAGTGGCAGAGATTTTTTTTACCCACCTAAGGTGTGTGCTAGTACATAAACCACGAGAGTGAAACTCAGTTTATAAAAGTAACACATGCCAAAGATTGATATCCAGGGTACGTAGTAATTATACTGCAGTCAGAATGATTATTAGTAGCCTTCCTAATAGTCATAATAAGAATATTTCCCCTTCTTCGCATAATATATACACATTACCATCACAAGACCAGCCTTGCTGGCATAAGCCAACTCATATTTTCACTTTGTTCCTAGTGGCTGTCTTGCTTTGACTAGCTTTATGGTCCCACCACAGCAGCTGCCTTGGTACAGGGGTATATGTCAGAAGCATTGTGATTACCCTCTGCCGTAGTTCAGGTTGAAATCTGAGATAAACTGTTCTCCATTGATCTCCAGTGTAATATAATTGGTTTTGACTGTGCTGTGGTGCATTCAAAGGACTACGTTTGTAGTTCTGCACTTACTAATAAGGCAGGAGAGCCCATGCCATTCCATCTGTTAGTTCATGGTTTACACGATTGTGAAGCTGGTTGTAGTAAGGTATTCATTAGTTTGCTGCTGAATGAGGTCCGTAGGGATCAGTTTCTTTTCAGGATGTCCTTTGTTGCATTGCCTGCATATTTTCGTAGTAAAACACCATCAAAGGAGATCACTTTATATTTCCTAGTTTGTGATCTACAATTGTTGTTCATCAGATTTATGCTGTTTATTGTGTAAGGTCTGATTTCCATATATACTCACCTATGAGATGATCTCACATATAAGTAGACCTCCACTTATCTTGTCAGTTTTGGCAAAATTACAGACATAATTTTGCCACCCAATTTGGATGGAACAGTTTGTTCTGTGATCAACATCAAGCAGAGACTCTGTCTTCGTGATCAGAACTGAACACATAGACACAGTTGCAGAAACGTTTACCTTTGTAAATGGGTCGACCTCGCAGTTAAATCGAGATCCTGTCTTGGTGTTTATTTTTATTTATTTATTTTGCATCACAATCTAGACTAATCTTCTTTGTGAGGATATACAATAAGTTCTTGCTTGTCGGTATGATTTTTAGATTCTGTGTTCCAGTTTTGTCAAGTACTTTATTTTCTGCCTCTTTGTTAATGTCTTCATAGGCCGAATGTTTTCTTTGAGTTTTATTTATTTTATTGGCACGATCTTTGGCCCAGGATTGGTGGGCAAAGCAGAGATGATGTTTTCAACTGCCATGCTTAGCTGCATGCAGTCTTTTCTGCCTTGTTGCTGGTATTCCAGAATCTTGGTCCATATGTATTCAAAATGCTGATTTTGGAAGGAATCGAGTGTCTGCATATACTGAGCAGTTCTCATGTTGTCTGGTATTTTGCCATCTTCAGTGCTCCAGTTCTTCTTTCTGTATGTTTTCAAATCTTATCTCAAACCACCTGCTTATAATGAATATTCAGTAATAGTATGCTTTTTATACACACACACACACAATAGATACACACATTCCATATAAATGCAGGTTCTTCTTAGACAGAAACAGGTATGTTCCGTGTTTTCTGTCGTGAAAATAATGATGGCTAGTTTACCTCTTCTCTTGTTAGTATTGCCACAGACTAACCGGGGTTCCCATTAACAGTCTTGGAGATCTTTCTGTAATGTCTGGAAATCCAACGGATAACTGAGGTGGGGTGGTGGGGCTGAATGGCCTGGGTGGGGTGGAGGAGCAGTTGGCGAAGCTGCAAGGGAGCATAGTAAAGGCAACAAACCTCTGCATCAAATAAGTCTGCAAAAGCAAGAGGAAAAAGAGGCCACTATGGTTCTTGAAAGAGGTGACTGAAAAGGTAACGGTAATGGCTAACAGGGGTAGCATTCAGAAAGTATAAGGAAATGCAGAGGGAGAAGGATAGGGAAGTGTATCTGGAGAAACAGAGGAAAGTAGGGAATATACAGTAAGGTGCACAAAAATGCAAACCGAAGAGAGACTAGCCCAGGAGGTAACAAAAGTGAAAAGAGGAAGGTCAGGGGTAGGATTGTAAGTTTAAAAAGGGAAAGGGGGGACTGTGCAGAGGGGAACCAGGAAAAGGCAGACATCCTGAACAAATACTTTTGCTCATTGTTCACAGAGGAAGGAGAAGAGAAGGCTACAAAAAAGTAACAGAAGCTTGGGAGGGAGGGAGGTGGGTGGCCTCTCTAATCTGAAGGCAGACGAAGCAGTGGGGCCAGATATGGTGCATCCAGAGGTATTGAGGGAGCTCAGGGAGATGCTGTCTGCACCTCTGACATTCCTATTTAACAGCTCACTGGAAACAGGAATGGTTCTGGAGGACTGGAGGAGGGTAGATGTAGTCCCTCTATATAAAAGTGGTAGTAGCGAGGAGACTTTCAATTATAGGCCAGTCAGCCTGACGTTGATGGTGGCAAAGTTAATGGAATCACTGCTGAAGGAAAGGATTGTGGAATATTTTGAATCCAGTGGATTACAAGACCTGAGGAAGCATGGCTTCACGGGGAGATCATAACAAATGAATGTGATAGATTTCTTTGGCTGGGTAACAAAGGATTTAGATCAGGGTGGAGCAGTGGATGTGGCTTTCAGCACTGTTCCATATAGGAGACTAGTAAGCAAGCTGAGTAGCTGAGGAGTGGGTCCGAAGGTGGCAAACTGGATAAAAAATTGGTTAGAGGATAGGTGATAGTAAATGGAGTTCACTCCGAGGAAAAGAGGGTGACCAGCGGGGTGCCTCAGGGATCAGTGCTAGGACTGGTCCTCTCCAGTATCTTTATAAGTGACATTACAGAGGAGCTGGAAGGGAAGGTCTGCCTCTTTGCTGATGACACCAAAATCTAAGAAGATTAGAGAAGTGGTCAAGGGTGTGGCAGCTGGGTTTCAGCGTGAAAAAGTGCAGAATAATTCACTTAGGGCACAGAAACCGGGGGCAGAGTACAAAATGGGTGGCGTGGTACGGACGACTACTAAGCAGGAAAGAGACCTGGGGGTAATCATACTGGATGACTGAAAGGTGACCAGGTAGTGTGACAAGGTAGTTGGGAGGGCAAGTGGGATGCTGGGAGGGCTAGTGGGATGCATAGGGAAAGGTATCACCAGCAGATAGAGGGAGGTGGTGTTGCCTCTGTATAGATCACTGGTAAGACCCCACCTTGAGTACTGTGCCCATTTCTGGAGTCCACTGGCCAGATTTTCAAAATGTACTGGGACTAGGGTTGGCCCGCTGGCGCAGCAGTTGGATTTCCGCTTGCGACGCCAGTAACCCCGGTTCAGGAATGGACCCGAGTCATCGGAGGGCTGGCCGGGGGGAGAAGGATGGAGAATCCCATGGATGGCTCTCCTCTGGGGGGAGGGTGGGGAAGTGCCCAGTGCACTGAGGACTCCTGGCGGAGGCCAGGAGATACTCACGCTCTGGCTCTCGTTTCAGGGGAGGTGGGGTGGATGCTGGTATCATTGCACGTCCCCGCCTCCAAGAATATAGGAAAAAGGAGAAGGTGGGCGGAGGCCACTGTCTTAGTGAAGCCCTCCTCGGGGCTTGATTAGCGTCATCGCTGCTCCTCCGGCCAGTCACTGGTTCCGTGGCGCGGTTAGGGACGTTGCGGCCCCACCCGCACTGAGGGTGTAACCGGGGTAACTGGGAGCCAGTGGCAAAAATAGAGGAGGTGGGAATCCCAGGGGCTGTGACTAAGCTGAGGACTGACAGTGGCCCCATAGGAAAATAGAGAATAAAAAAAAAAAAAAAATGTACTGGGACTAAATCCCACTCCGCAACTGCAGTTGTGGACCAAAATTTCTGCAGCTGCAGAAATTTGTATTTTCAGTCCCCTGCAGCTGCGGTAGATGTTACGCCTAGTTCCACCACATGTAACATTTTTCTGCAGCTGCAGGGAAACACCTGCAAGCTGCCATAAACCATTTGAGAATATCATAGCTACTGGGAAGATTGTGGCTGCACAAGTGGAGACCCACTTGTGCCAGTGTTTCCCCATAGCTGCGGGAGTCTCGAGGGCTTTGAAAATCTGGTCCTGTATCTCCAGAAGAACATAAAGTGGAGGCAGTCCAGAGGAGGGCAACTAAAATGGTGCAGAGTTGTATCAAAAGCCCTACAAAGAGATTAAAGGACCTCAATATCAGGGATATGATAGAGACCTTTAAATACCTCTCAGGAAAGAAAAGGTGCTCAAGAACAAGGGGACATGCAGTGAAGCTGGAGGGGGTAGATTCAGGAGAGATGTGAGGAAGTGCTTCTTCACAGAAAGAGTGGTAGATTACTGGAACAGTCTTCCAGGGGAGGTGGTGGGGGCCAAAACAGTGATAGGGTTTTTAACAGAAGAAGCTGAATTTATGAGTAAAGGAATTTTCTGTGATTTTTTTTTTTCGTAAAGGAAAACACCTGATACTAACCAAATGGCAGCAGTTACTGCAGAAATGCCCAATTAAGGCTTTTAGTGTGAAAGTAGGATTTTTATTTACCTTTGCGAGATGTTATTTCATTCCAAAAGTCCAGCACCGGCCATCATGTCAGCCGAGTTGCCCATGGCCATCTCGCACACACCAGGCAGCTTCTGCCATGTGGGGTGTGCTAATGATAGCTACCAACTAATGTCAGAGGTGGTAGCTATGGTTAGCATACTCATGCTGTAGAAGATTGCCTGGTGTTATGCTAAACTCAACCGTGGGCGACTCGACAATATAACGAGCAAGGCAAGGCAAGTTTATTTTTATGGCGTCCAATCTCTGAGGCTGTGGGCGCCTTACACAAAGACAAGCAAGCGAATTAGCAAACACTATAATTAAACTAATAAAATAAAGTAAGATGTTAAATGGTAATAAATAGCAATAAATCAACAGATATCACAAAAGCAAGTTATCTAAGCAGGGTCAGCATCTTGGGCCAATTTACGATCTCTTCCTTCCCAAAGAGAACTGAAAGAAAAATTCAGATTTTTACAATTAAAAGACTCTGGCTGCATTTAGGTAGGGATATATGGGTTTGAAAAAGCCCAGTTTTTAAAGTATGAATCTTAGAACAATCCTTTAAAGTTACATTGCTTCAAAATGTAACTCTATTGCATTCAGATTCTTCTGTTTAGAATGCTACTATTTTATTTTATTTATTTATTTAGTTTTTGTTGACCGGGTAAGTGCACTAGACAATTCCTGCCTATTTTCAGGCACGACCCGGGGGAGGGTGATACAGATGAGTGCCAACTGACCTTGAACCAGATTAAGCTGTTGGTGGTATTTTTAGTGAATGAGGGAAATTTGGCCAGGACACCGGGGAAATTCCCCTACTCGTCGTTGCCTTGCTGGCGGCAGAGGGCGCTGTCTGCAGCCTGTTGGTGGCTGCTCAGTGTGCTTCTGACTTGTGATGGAGGAGGAGGTTGTTGCTTTAGACTCGTCTGAGTCTGTTCAGGAGATGCTGGATTTGTCTGATACTTGCTCAGAGGAAACCGAGTTTGCACCACAGACCTCAGCGATGTTTCAGACTGAGTCTCAGTCTGTTCTGGTGATTCCTGGATCAGTTCCAGCTTGGAGGATAACCGAGTTGGAGCTTCTTTTCCTTGTCAGTGGAACAGATAGTGCAGCAGTCGGCTGCAGGTCGAGGAGGATAAGCGTTGCCCTGTGCCGGAATTGAAGGAGGGAACTGAGACTGTGGGACTTCGTTCTTGTTCTTTGGCGTTTCAGCGAGGAAAACTGAAAGTGGCTCTGTGTCTGTGAATACTTCCCAGGTTCTCCGGCAACAGTTTGGGTTGCCACAGAGAAACTTGCCTATCCTACTAAGGACTGGTCGGCTGAGGAGGTTCTTGGTGATTCGGCTGGCTCTGGACTGCTATAGGTCAATGGATCCCTGACCCTGAATGGAAGGACTTTCCGACGGCTTCCCCGGGTTCCACAATGCATGCCAACGAGGGTAAAAAACTGAGCTGAGGTATGGACTGCCATAAGGGTGTTGGGAATGTTACTGTGGCTGTGCAGCATTTAGGAGACAGTTCCTTGGCCTTTTCTAGGCCAAGTGCGTCTGTTACTTCTGATGAAAATGTTTCTGGTTTACAGGAAAATGTTACTTCACCTTCTTCTGAGTGCAGTCTAGTCTACAAAAATCTAGAATGCCAATGTCAGACTTATTTAAAAATAAATTAGAGCAAGCCCACGGAGGAATGCAGTCAGGTTACATTACAGGGTGGGTTGCCAGTCCACCTAATGGTATTATATTGCTGTCACGCTCCTGAAAGGTTCGTTGAACTTTTCCTGTTGACATCTTTGCTTTGATACACATTTCGGAGAAGATTCTTTTGATATTAGTTTTAAAACTTCTGTGGTCTGGAGAAGTTTTGGGACAAATCTCTACCTTGAAATCTACCCACTTTGGGTCCCCTTTTATGCTCTTCCTCTTACTAAGCCTCAAATCAGATACATCACTATCATGTTTGAAATGAAGGGGTGAATGTAGGCAATATCTATCATTGGTTACAAAATAGATGCAATATTCTAGGTCCTCCTGAAGCCATCTTAGATCTAGAAGGATTTGGACTGGTAGTTGGAGATTTAAGGTTAAACTGTTTCCAGGTTAATGGTGAGGTTGTACACTTACCAAACAGTTTTTGGGAAAGATAGAGGTTTGTTTTACGGGGACAACCTTGTGTGTGTTATAAATGTGGGCTAGAACCCATATTAGTAGTTCTTGTGATCTCTTGAAATGTGCTCTTTGTGGGGGATATGGGCATGGTGGACTGCTGTGAAAATATTTTTCAGTGTAATGTGTGTGGCGAGAAAGGGCATGCTTTTCATCAGTGCCCTTGGGCTACCCATAATAGGTCAGGGGATGGGATCCTGATGATTTAGTACACAAAGCTCAGGCCAAACGAGGGGATTGTGCCCCTCCCGAGCACATTCCTGAGGTTAATGCTGGACTGGTTCAGGAGGGTGATGTTGGGCCCCACCCTGCCACAGAGGTATCGGCTACAGTGAACCCTGTTCCACTGCCTTCTATTTCCTCTGGTAGTTCGGATACTGTTTCTGTTCCACAAAAGGCATCTTCTTCCATGCCTCCACCCTTTGAAACTATTAAACCCAGAAGGTTCACCAGGGCCTCTCTTAAACAGTCGGTTGTTAGTCCTGTTTCTGTGGAGAATTTTTTTTCTCCTTTACAGAGTGAGGGGAAGGATTCAGATTTAGAATCAGATACCTCTCATCGCTCTGAATTACTTAGGATAGCGAGGACAGTAGGTCTACTGAACTTGCTAAAGAAAAAAGGTAAAAAGGAAAAAAAAAGGCAAGTTTTAGTTAAAAGAATGGGACCTGAACTTCACATTTTCTGGCATGGCTACTCTAAAGATAGTTTCCTTCAACATATGTAGTATTAAAATTTTAAAAGAGGCTTTCACTCTTTTATTTTTTTTAGTACCCTACAGGTTGATGTTATTCTTCTTCAGGAAACTAGGCTATCCTCTCTTGCTGAAATTGAACAAGCTAAAAGAAGATGGATTTGGGACCTTCTTTTGGACTTTTGGGCCTGATCGGCAGATGGGATAGGGATTCTGTTCACCTCTACTTTTTTTAGGATTTCTAAATTAGTGGACATTTGCCCTGGTCGTGCTTTACTTTTGGACTTTTGTTGCCAAGATTTTGACTTTCGTCTAGTTAATATCTATGCTCCACAAATTAAGTCTGCTCGGATTAAGTTATTTGAGGATGTTAAACCGTTTCTTTATACCAGAAGGCATATTATTTGGGGGGGAGACTTCAACTGTGATATTGATTCTAAATTTAGGGGTGACACTCAGAAAAAAATGTATTGTGACTCTCTAGCGTTGAGGCAGATAGTTAAGGATGCAGGCCTTACTGATGTGTTTAGGGCCCTGCATGCGACTGGGGGTGCTTCTTATTTTAGGAATGTTTTCTCCACCCATATTGATTTACTTTTTGTTTCTAAATATTTGACCCCCTTTTTTTCTCAAGTTAGGCCAACTGAGTTTTCAGATTATCATCTTTTGACTGGTTTCTCAGCTTAGCTGCCATACCTCCTAAGGTATTTTCAGCTGGTCCTAGATGGCGTTTGAATGTGTCCCTTTTGGAAGCTGGGGATTGTGTGAATGGTTTAGAAGTTTTATTTGAGGCTCGTTATTCCACTTTATGTTTTTATGACAATCTTTTTTTGTGGTGGACTGATACTAAATCTGAGATCAGGTCCTTTTTACTTTCTAAAGGGAAGTGCAAAGCTAATGATAAATATCTCACCTGCTTGCAATATAGGAATCACCTTTATAAATTGATGTCTTTTCCCCCTAGTGATAAACTTACATTTCAATCACAGATTACTGAGGTTAAAAAACAAATGTCCATTTATCAATATGATAGGGCTAAATCCTTAGACATAGAGTTCAGATACAGTTTACAATCACAACCTGCCTCTGATCCATATAAGGCCTGTAAACAGTGCCTTGACAAGACATTGATGACTGGGTTGCTGTCTCCTATGGGTAAACTGGTGTCTTCTGATTTGGAAATGATGACTGTCGTCCAGGATTTTGTCTCTGACTCTTTTAGTGGGGATCCTAGTTCCACAGCCACCTTACCAGCTGAATTTTTGGCATGTCTCCCTGTTATGGATGACAAGTATAGAAACAGTTTATTACAGCCTATTTCCTCCCTGGAAGTCGAAGGAGTCATAAAATCCTTGAATTCTAAAACATCACCTGGTCTAGATGGTATACTGAATGAGTTTTATAAGAAATTTCTTCCTGTCATGAGTTATTTTTTTATCCCTAGTGTTTCATTTTATGTTAACTTCTGACCTGGACTTTTCAGATTTCAGTCTTTCGTTACTGAAATTTATTTATAAGAAAGGAGATTCTTCTTTACTGACTAATTGGAGACCCATTAGTCTCCTGAACAATGATTATAAGATTTTGGCCAAAATTCTTACCAATAGATTGACAATGGTTTCTGAGTCCCTGATTCATCCGGCTCAAACTTGCTATTCCTCACTGCAAGATTCAACATAATTTATACTTATTAAGAGAAATATTTGAGAATAGCAACATGGGGCGGGGATCTGGCTTTATTGTGGCTCTCGATCAGGTTAAGGCTTTTGATAAAGTTAGGCACTCTTATTTGTTTAATTTGTTGCTCAGCTATAATATTCCACGTCCCTTTGTCAAGTGGATCTCCATGTTGTATTCATGATGCCACAGTGCCCATTGGTGAGCGTGTTATGGGATCTGAGATTTTGGTTGTTCGAGGGGTTCGCAAGGCTGTCCTTTAAGCCTCTTTTATATACATATGCTTTAGATCCTATCATTCGTTATATTCATGGACATAGCTGCATTACAGGCCTTGCTCCAGATATTTCACTGCCTGTGGAGAAAATTACTGCATATCACGGATGATGTGACCCTGTTGATGCACAATGGCGCCTCCTTCAGACTGCACTGCAGTGTTTTAAGACATGGGTGAGTTTTCTGGTGCACAGCTTAATCGTCTAAAAGTTTTATTTTTCTTTACATTCTGCTCAGGGTGTCTTTTTGACACAATGGGTATTCCTTTTGTAACTACTCCACGTAAAATTTTGGGGGTCTGGTTTGGACCTGGTGATTTGGCTACTTTTAACTGGGAGCAACAGTTAGGTATCAGTGAAAGTAGAGTTAACTCATGGAAGCAATGGAAATTGGGGAAAAAGAAATGAGTGTTCATAGTTAAAAAATTTCTATTACCTGTATTCTTGTATTTGAGTTATCTTTACTCACCTCCAGTTAATTTAGAAACTAGACTTTATAGTATTTTCTTTCAAATGGTTTGGGGCAATAAACTAAACCCGGTATGAAGAGAGATTACTTATTTGCCGGTTAAAAGAGGTGGATTGGCCATGATTAATCCAATAGTTTTTTTTCATTCGATTTTTTTATTTAATTCTTTTAGTTATTGTGGGGTCCGATAACTTTAACTTGGCAGACTTGGTCACATTTGTTTGGGCTCGCTTTCTTCAAAATGGATTGATTTACCCCAAAATTTTACAACAGGATCAGTTACCAGTTTATGGATTCTACTTTAAAAAAAATGCCATCAATGGAAGTTATGCTTCCTACTTTACAGTCCCCTTAATAGGAAATCCTTTTATTCTTATATAGCTTTTGAAGTACAGGGCATAATTTTGCTTTTCCCGGAGTGTGTTCCAACCAGAATGTCTTTCGCTCTTCACAAATTAACAGACTTTAGGCTTCCTACCTTTGTGTGGGATATAGTATGGATGTCTGCTCAGGGTCGATTAGGGGTACGGGGCAATCTTAAGTATAAACCCTTAACGGATAGATTCTGTCCAAGACCATTATGCATTAATATAGAAGAAAGCCTTTCTCATTTTTTTATTACATGTTCCTTTGTTAAAAGTTTTTGGACTGATGCTGCTGTTCATTGGGGGATGCCTGCATTGTCATGTATAACTTATAACTCTTTACTTTTAGGGGATTATACAGGGGCTTGGAACGTTTATCATCCTAGTACTTTGAATGTTTTTTTTGCATTACTTCAATTTTATTTATGGCAAGCTAGATGTCAATTTATATTTCAGCAACAACTTGTATTGTCTTCTACTATAATATCTCAGGTTGAGGATGGTTTGTTAACTGTTAAATGCACTGATCAGCAGAGATTTTCTGCAGTTAAGTTTCGTTCCTTATGGACTCATTTCTTTTTATAATTTTGATACCCTCTGTTAACTTTCCTATTGTTTTGGCTGCCTTTTATTGTTAACCTTTTGTATGTTTGCATTGTATTCTGCTTTATGGTGATGTTATGTTTCTTTGTTCAATAAACTTCCCCTACTCTTTTCGATAAGTGCCATGCAGGGCTAGAAATAATTTTTTTGAGATGCCTGTCCGAGGGACAGGTGGAATGTAAATGTTGCCTGTCCGGACAAAGTTTTACCTGTCCACATTTTTGTGAGGTGAATTTTAAACTTAAAACATAAAATGCACTGTAAAGTGGAAATAGAGAAAACTGTTGCTTTTTGGGGGGTTATTTTTCAAGGTAAAACACTGATTGAGTCTAGTCTATTTCTGAATCAGAACTTGAATCTAGTCTGCAGCCATATGGTCTCACATGAGGTCTTCTCTTTGTTTTCCAGATTTGAACCATAGTGTTATGGCATCCTGCAGGTCAAATGTATGCGCTAGCATCTGACAGCTTGACACGCATTAGTTCAGATGTAGTCGTAGGAGACAGACAGGACCGCCAGTCAGACTTCACTCTGCCCATCAAGCTGAATCCTCTCTCAACTACTGCAGTTTGGGTTGGGATCAGTAGAGCTATTGTGACTAAGACCAGAATATCAGGGAATCGCTGTTCATGTGCATCATTATGGAGAATTTTTGCCAGAAATCCAAATAGTGAAATTCGGAGACAGCTCATTCAGTGATTTTTCATAAGTGGTTTCAGCTCTAACCATTGCGCTTCAATCAAGTTTACATTAATATTGTGTTTCTTCAGTAGGTCACTGTAGTGCTCTGTGAGGGTTCTGACTTCCTCATTGCCATAAAGGGCTAGTTGGTCACTATCTGGTGGTAACTGTAATGGGTTAAATATACTGAATGACCGTAGGACTTTGTCTGTTTTAAAATTGGAAAATCGTGAGTTAATACTTTCAATTGTTGATGAAAGAAGGCATAACATCCACAACACTGCCCGTTTGGTTCTATCTATAGAATATCCCTTTCTAAGTTAAGGAAGATATCAGATCCATGGAACTGAACCTGAGTAGTGGCTGAGCCTAGCAGTCGACTTGTGCTAGTGTCACTGTCAGCTGTGTCAGAGTCAGGAGCAACAGCAATTCGTTACAGACTTTGTCAAGTTTATCCTGCATGAGGTAGTTCTAGCCAGAGCACCGTGCTTTCAACTTTGCTGACTATTGTTTCTACTGTTGAGCTGTCTCTCTGTAGAGTTAGACTGAAGGCCATCATGACAGAAAGGTATTCAGCCAGAAACTGAAGAAAACAGGACAAATCTCACAGTACTTATTGTTTTGAACAACCCACTGGCCTGATCTTTTGTTTGCCCTGGTGAGGAAGCAATATGCTGTAAATGTATAACTAAGGCCTTGTAGCTGGACAGAATAACAGACAGAGCCCTTTTCTGTGTGCAACCCACGGGTCCCTGACACGTTAACTGGTTTGTGAATGGTGTACCTCATATTACTGGCTAACTCTTTGAGACCGGCCCAGTTTTGGGAGACTTATGGTATATTTTATAGATACCCATTAAGACTTCATCTGTTGTTTTCATGTATGGAATAGATGTTGCTGATTGCTTTATAGCTAGCTCCAACTTGTGGGCACTGCACTGAATCCCTAACAAATGAGGTACGTCTTTCAAAATCCTGCCAAACACCCCAGTCACTTTACCCAACATGATGGGCGCCCATCAGATCCAAAAGCAACAATTTTTTCTTTCCAGTCTTTACAGTCCAAGGTGAATTCTAAGGCATCACCTATTGAGTTATAAATGCTTTCACCATTTGGAATAGAGACTGGCTGAAGGAAACAAATTTGTTAACTGGATGAAATTTTCCATTGTCCTAATATAGACTGCCTCCTCTTCTATTACTGAGGCATCAGTGCTCGAGTCACATAGGACAGAGATGAAAGTGTTACTGTTAACCAGTTTGCATCTTTTATCCTTGATTCTGAAATAAAATGTGTGAACGTTGCTGCCTGTTTGTCACTTCTATAACTGACTCCGACATTTGCACCATTTACATGTTGTAATTCTAAGATGCCAGGGAAATCTGTGAATGGGTTCTGAATTAATCAAATAAAGAGTTGTTCTAAACAAATGTTCCACTTGTGTTGCCTCATTTTTTCCATTTGTATTATTCCTCGTTCTATTGCTAAGTTGGAAGGGTCTGTGTTAGACACAGTATTTTTCATTGGCTAATTTATGAGGTTTGGAGAGTTCATGAGCTCGTACATTTTCAAGTCTCATGCTCTTACAGCCACTCATGAAAGTGTGTGTCTCCCTTAAGTATTTTTTGCAGTATGAGCAGGTCATGCCCACATCAGGCTCATATAGTAGCCACTCCCTATATTTCTTCCAGGTCTCCTGGAACCCCCTTTTTCTTTTTGGCCCGGGACTCCCGCCACTTTCAACAGTAGTCAGAGTTGCTGGCATATCAGCACTGGCACTACAAGTTGTCACATCTGTGCCACAATGGTGGGGTGAGTAGTTGGTGCTACTGAGTCTATCAGTAATGGAGAAGCAATACACATAGAAGAACCAGAGCTTTCTCCTCCCTCTTGGCTTGAAACTGAAGGCTTTCCTGTAATTTTTAAAGCCAAACTTTAACAAAGACATTTTTCCCATTTTGGTTTACTTAGCTAGTACAGATTTAAAGTACAGTAAGCACTCTGAAGACAGTGGACACTACAGTGAAGTGATGATCAGAGATATTAGAAGACGTGAACAGTCTGTTTAGTTTTCTTTCCCTCCCTGTAAAACCCCGGACAAAGGAGTTTAATATTTATATTTTCCTCCCGCTCAGATTTCACAACTAAAACCTGAGGGGTATCCTGCTGTCAACCTGTTTTGTAATTTAATCCTCTCCTCTCCCTTTGACAGTGCCTTCTTGTCACAGTGTCACTCAATTTTACTTTTATTCAGTTAGTCCAGTGGCAGAGCACAACAGCAGGCTGACAGGGGCTAGTTTAAATTAGTAGTAGTACTAGTAGTAGTACAGTAAGTCCGTCAGTATTTATCTTCAAGGTTCAAGCTCTGGAGGGCTTTACACAGGCTGAGTGAACAATAAGCTTTAATAGAGCCTTGCCTTCACCTCTCTGCACAGTGCACACTCAAGATATATTTTTTTATTCAGAGTCAGAGATGATGAGACTTGCAGATCACAAGGTCTCTTTTGGCTTTGAGAGAGTTTTAGGTGTGTACAGGTACAGTGTCTGACTGCTTTGAGACTTGACTTGCACTAAATAAATCCCTTGTTCACCTCCCCTCTCCTCCTCCAAGTACCAGCAGGACTGATTCACACAAACTGAGCCCCAAATGCTAGAGCCCTGAGAAGGGCTGTTGAGAATTTAGAAGTCTTTTTTCACTTTTGAGACTAACTAAATAAATCCTTGTTCACCTCCCTCTCCTCCTCCAAGTACCAGCAGGACTGATTCACACAAACTGAGCCCCAAATGCTAGAGCCCTGAGAAGGGCTGTTGAGAATTTGCAGAAGTCTTTTTTTCACTTTTGAGACTAACTAAATAAATCCCTTGTTCACCTCCCCTCTCCTCCTCCAAGTACCAGCAGGACTGATTCACACAAACTGAGCCCCAAATGCTAGAGCCCTGAGAAGGGCTGTTTAGAATTTGCAGAAGTCTTTTTTTTTCACTTTTGAGACTAACTAAATAAATCCCTTGTTCACCTCCCCTCTCCTCCTCCAAGTACCAACAGGACTGATTCACACAAACTGAGCCCCCAAATGCTAGAGCCCTGAGAAGGGCTGTTTAGAATTACAGAAGTCTTTTTTTCACTTTCTAAATAAATCCTTGTTCACCTCCCTCTCCTCCTCCAAGTACCAGCAGCCCCCAAATGCTAGAGCCCTGAGAAGGCTGTTGAAAGTGCTGATATTTTTTCCCCACTCACTCGCTTGCATCTCCTCACTCTGCGCTCCTCACCCTATGGCCAGACTGGTGAGAGTGAGGAGCGCGAGTCGGCGCCAGTCAGTTTTTCCCGCTAGCTGAGAGGTCAGGTGACGCTAGTAGCTACAGTCACTTGACCCTCAGTCAGTGGGAATGGGCGAGTGGAGCTGCACTTTTCGGCGGGCAGAGCTAGGCATCATGACGTCAACGCCATCCGGAAACCTCCCGTCTGCCGCTGGGTCCTAGTGCCCAGCTCAATACTCTGGCTGCAAATGGAAATTTAAACCGCCTGTCCCCGGGACAGGCGGACTTCAGAAAACGGCTGTCCCAGGTGGAAACCGGCTGTCCGGGACGGGTGGACAGCCGGTTATTTCAAGCCCTGGTGCCATGGGATCTTTAACATCCACCTGAACTACCACCAATCCAGGCAGATGGGACCTCGGTTTAACGTCTCATCCGAAAGACGGATCCGATACTACATCTGATGCAGGGACCTGCAGGGCCCTTGAAAGTTGTGTACTATACCATCTTTTCACAAGACTTATGTTGAGCCAGTAAAAAGTATCAAACTACCCAGCGACTCTTGTTTTCCGAGGATCACTATGGCTACAGTCTCTTTTTACTACTTTCTTAGAGACGCTTGAGTCAAGACTCCTTTAGGGAAAAGCTTATTGGGAGATGTGATTGGCAACATTAGGAACTTGTTTTGATATTGCTGTAATGGTAGGGTGGCTAATGCAGACTTGCACCTTTTGAAGAAGATGCCAGATTCAGCAGTTACATCATTTCCCTTTCTGGATGTGCCGTCTTTAGCAGTGTTTCATAGTGCAAGATGTAACCAACCGCATAGCATTTAGAAGCATATATTGTTCATGGTCTTCCATCCATTTTATTTGCTTTAGTCCCCCAGATATATACTGTATATGTCTGTTCCCCTTACAAACAGCTAGACCCATACATACAGCTAGATGTTTAACTTGGTGGGTGTGTTAAATTCCAAATGTTTCATTTAACTTGCTCCAGTAAATAAAGATCAAATGTAACTGGTTTATAGATGTATTGGTGTATTTCCAGCAGTGCATTTACCTGTATTGAAATACCAAGAGATCTTATATGAAGGCGTCTGCAGATCAAGACCTTGTTTAAATGCTGATGATTAAATAAAGCCATCTGTTATTTCTGTTACCTATCCCTAGCAGGTGTATCATACAGTGTTAACCCAGGCAGTTTGGTAAATCTTCCAACATGTTTTTTGAAGGTCTGTCATGACTGATCATTGTTAATCGTTAAATGCTACCATATGATCATCAAGGGAGATTGTGATCTAAGATCATTGTCATCTAGATCATGATTTAATTATCAAACATGAACTTTAAAGTCACCAGCTGATGATTATTGATTATTTTTGTAAGCTTAAATCAGCATGATGGTTTTTAATGACCTGTGGATGATAAAGCGATGATAACTGATGATTACAGTATGTTAATTCTGTATTATAAGAGCGTAAGGCACATGAGTAATACTTGACAAAGTTTTGTTACATTTATGAAAATATGAATGTTAAATATAATCCGTTTAGGAAGAGTAGTACATGCAATGTTAGGTATAGTATACACGTTTGCATAACTAATTTGCATATTTCAAAAAAAGTTTATGGACCAAAACAATAGTAATTTCTATTTTCAGTATAATTTTGCTTTGAATGTATTCATATGCAGACTGTTAGGAAGGATTTTGAGCACAAACCAGCTTCTTGTAGGAACTTTCCACAGCCATTAAAGGAACCACTGACTGGAACTATATAAACCAATTTGAACTTTTTTTTTTTTTAGTTGTTTAACCAGGAGTAGCACACTAAGCTGAAAGCTTTTTTACAGGTGTGACCTGGAAGCACAAGGAAGTTAAGTGACTTGCTCAGGGTCACTAAGGCCCCATCCACACTACACCACGCAGACCCTATAACGGACAGAAACTGTTACAGCCGGGGAGCGGTACAGTGTGTCCACACTGCAGCGGTGACCGGTACAATACTGGTACTGCCAGTCCACACCACGGGAACCGGGCGACCGTTATCATGCGCCCAATCAACAATCAATGCAGCGCTGTGCTACAGGCCCTGCAGGAGACCATTACCACCCGTCCACACTACGCCAGTAATGTTGCCGAGGCGGGACCAGTTTCATAACCGTTGTTGAAACCACCTCATGTGTGGTTTCAACAACGGTTACGAAAATGCCTTCTGTAACGTTACAGGTGTAAACGCAAACCGTTGCAGTAACAGTTTGGGCACTCTGTAACATTACAGAGGCATAGTGTAGACAGGGCCACTGTATGCAAGTGGAAGCTATGGGATTCAAACCCAGGTCTGGTGTGCTGGATGCCACCAGATTTGCAGCTCAGAGCCTTAAACCACTGCGCTATACTGCCTAGTGTTTTTAACACTAGTTAGAAGTGAAGTGTCAGAAGAAATGTAATTGAAAGCAGTGTGTTTGTATAGAAGGTGTGTCATAACTAGTAATTCCAATAAAGCTCTCTAAAGAAAAGACAAAATTCTAAAATTATAGAAAAATTATACATTTATTTTGGTTTTATTTATTACAGTAATCTTGATCATGGGCAGTCATGAAAAAGCATGATGATATCAGATCATCATTAATCGCAATCATCATTTCCATAACAGCATGGTTTTTGATTGGTGGCCATTTAATGTTCATGTTTAATTATAACCAAAATGATGGCTCTTTAAAGCTTGAACATTGATCTTTGAAAATAATTGATAATGATCATTCATGATGCATCATTATGTAATCATCTTTTCAGCTGGGAAATGCTTATGACAGGTCATTCAACTACAGTGAATTGCCTTGTGCTTCAAAAGCAGTTAACTCATGTTTTCTAGGCAAGCATGGCCTACTTTAGAAAGATAGCATTTATGAATGCATGCTGGGAGTCACGTGCTGCTTCATAGGTTAATGGCAGCTTTCTCATCGGCTCCTTCGGGTGTCCAGACTATTTGGAGGTATCAAATCAACTAGCTTAGCCCTTTTTGCAGAAAAAGCAACTTAAAGAAAGTCTTATTTATTTATTGAATTTTGTTGACCGGATAGTCCCACTGAGACTAGAAGTCCCTTTTTCAGGGGCGACCTGGTTTGGGGGGAGGAATACAGATGGTAATCAACTGAAATTGAACCAGATTAAGCTGTTGGTGGTATTTTTAGTGAATGGGGGAAATTTGGCCAGGACACCGGGAAATTTCCCATCTCTGACAGTAGGGAGAAGCGCTGGCCATCCTTTCCAAGATGGCCACTTCGGTGGAGCCAGGAGGAGGTATGAATGCTATGGAGGCAGGATGGCGAGCCTCCTTCCCTGTCACTGCTGTACTCTAGAGGCTACGGAGAATGCTGTTGTGATGTCAGGCTCTTTGGAACATTTTGTCATGGCAGAAACAGAAATGGTTATAGATTACCTACCAGAGGATCCCATAGTCACGGATAAGTCAAAGGTACAGTGCGATAATGCTCTCTATGATGAGAATGCTGTTTCCGTTGTAGAAGTCATTAACCAGAAAGAGCTTTTACTGTTGCAACTAGCAGAAGAGGAGCAGCATTTTAGATTGAAGAAAGAAGCACTGCAGGTAGAATTGTTACAGCTGCAGACCACGACTGTACCTGTCAGCAAAGCTGACTCATGTTCTTCCGAACAGCTGAACTATGATGCGGCAGCACCAAAACAAGCCGCCTCACTGCCTGTCTCTGGCATACAAGTCATTGCCTCTACCTCAAGCCCTGGAAATATTGATACGGCTGGCAGCTGTATACAACCTGAGGTTGTTTGTCTAGAGCCGAAGGATAAAGAGAGAGGGGAGCCACTCGGAATGGCAAAAATGAGCAAGTTGATGCTCAGCCTGCAGCAGTCCCCTATTGCAGCAAAACACAAAGGTAAAAGCTCTTCAGAAAATTCATTACAGGGAAAAAATTTTAATGTTAATATTGTCTCTTCTTCTCAGACAGTAGGTGTGAACAGTCAACAACAAAATGATTCCAGTTGTGACATGGCCACTAACATTAGCACCAAGAGTGGTAATAACAGCTCCCCTTCTCTCCTGAGGAACACAGACGTTGGTGCAGGCAACTGATCCCCTATCCATGCCCTGGAGGACGCAGGTTGGATCCAGACAACTGAAGGACAATGGATTCCTGATCCACAAAATGCAGAGGTACAAAGGTTTAACAAAATCCCAGATATACCTCAGTCACAGGTGGCCACCTCATCTAGCAACCTAGCTGTTGTGGAAGTTGGGGCTAGCACACCTGAAGGAACTATCAGTACATCAAATACAATGTCTACTGGCTTGCAAGCTATTATGGGCCCCAATGAAAGTCATAATCAAGGTACTGTTCCACAAGCAGCCACAGCATGGGATAATGTTTCTGAAATATATGCTGATCCACTTGGTCCCCCAGACTCTGATCTGCAGGACCCGGCTAGAAGGACCTGGGTAAACCCTATGTTCAGGTTATCTGATTTCTTCAAAATGCTGTCCTCCTGATTTATAATGGAGGGCTCGAGAACCCCCGGATAGACTACACTTGGTTAAACAATTACTTAAAGGGTCCATTACGTTTTTTTCCTCTGAAATATTTGCACTAATTCATTTGGGAAATACTAATTATGATATGATATCAGTTTTAAAAATGCATCCAGCTTAAATAGGTTTTGGTCCAAGTATCATCAGTTAAAAAACATTCCATTGTGGATCCTCTTTTTGGCTGTTCCCCTCACCAAGCCCGCAGTTAAGAATATCACGGTAATGTTTTGCAGTGATGGTGTTAATGTTGAAGACATTCTGTTCTGGCTACGTCAGAGATGTGAACTACTAGATAGACCCTCTCCCATTTTAGACAGTGAACAAATTTGGAATGGGGGATGGAAAATTAGAGTCAAACTGTTTTCAACTAATAACAGCCCAGTACACCTTCCTAGTAGTTTCTATCTGGGTAAAGACAGGGGGGTGTTATTCTGTGTGAGCCAGCCCAGTCTTGTTTCAAGTGTGGAGCCCGGACCCACCTGAGCTCGGCCTGTGACACTCCATGCTGCAATCGTTTAGAGTATGGGCATGTATCTGCAAATTGCTTGAACCTATTTAAATGCAATTTATGTGAAAAAACAGGGCATGGATATGGTAGATGCCCCTGGGCCTCCCATAATAGAGAGGATTGCCCTTCTCATGAAGAGTTGATCAATAGAGCATGACAAATGCAGGCCCAAAAGGTGGCTACAGAGAGCCAGAGCTTAGCTTCTGTGGTGATTGAAACCCCCCTGGAAACTGAGGACACCCAAATACAGGTGGAAGCCAATCAGGCCCCTCCTGTTCAGGAAGATGGGAGACCCTATAGAGCCTGAATCCAGTGTCTGCTTAAACTGAACTGAAGTTCTTACAGTGGGGAAACCTGAGAACAAGTCTTGTGGAGATACCCCCCCTTCCCGCAATCAACCCTTATCTTACAAGACTATCTGGCCAAAAAAGAGGAATAGATTTAGGAAGTTCCTAACACCTCCTGCTCAGTCTGGTGCAAAAGGGAAAGAGAACGCACAAAAATCTTAGAAGTCAGGGAACAAACTTGCTGTCTTGTCCTCAAACAATGGGGGGATCAAGAGATGATGAATCTGACACCTCATCTGTATCTTCTACAACTACAGACATTACCTCGGACATGGAGGAAGTAGGGGGAGGTGATTCTATTGCAAGGCGCACTAGACGAAGGAGACCTTCCAAAACTCTGTGAGTAAGACCCAAGCTTTCTTTTCTACTGCCAACAAATGAGTTCTCTAACTGTAACAACCATTAATGTTAAAAGCATTAAGAGTCACAAAAAGAGCAAAGTAGTGAAAGAGCCGCACCAGAGGCTGGGTGCTCTGACAAATAACTAGGTGAATATAATCACAGTCATGGCACACCTTAACAAAGTGAATAAAAAAGGCAAAAAACAAGTCTAGTACTCAACCAGTGTTCCAATTTATTGCCACCACAATAGTGTGTAGGCCTGGAGAACTTTCCAACTCAGCCACACTATTGTGATGGCAATAAATTGGAGTACTGGTTAAGTACTGGACTTGTTTTTTGCCTTTTTTATTCACTTTGTGTAGTCACAAAAAGAGGTTGACTTTGTTAAATGTGCTGTAGGAAGGGCATAGTGATGTTTATTGCTTACAGGACACCAGGCTCAGAACTCATTTTGAGTTAAGGCAGGCTGCAAAGATATGGTCAAAAGGGCCTTCTTTTTGGTCTATTGGGGAGGACTTTTGTGTTGGCATTGGGATTCTGTTCATTAATCCTGACCTCAAAGTCTCAAGACTAGTTGATATACATCCAGGTAGGGCATTACTACTAGACATTCATTTTTGTGGTGAGACTCAGGTTAATTTCTATTTACACACCACAAACCAAAGCTTCGAGGAAGTTCAACCCTTTTTGCACACTTCCCATCTAGTTATTTGTACAGGCGACTGTAATTGTGGACTGACACAGGCAGATAGGGGCTCAGACAAATTATTCTGCTATTTCGTTTCCCTTCAAAATATAGTAACCACTGGGGGACTTATAGATGCTTGTAAATTGAGATTCTCTAGTGGTGGTCACACATACTTCAGAGGGGCCATATCAACAAGAATAGATTTTTTTTTTATCCCCCACATTACATGTGCAAAATGTAAATATGCATTCCTGGGAATTTACAGACCATAGATCTATTACATTACAGGTCCAGTGGAACAATTCCCCCAGATGTAAAAAAAAAAAAGTAACTGGAGACTGAATAGCACTATGTTAGACAACAAGGCAGTCAAACGAGCCTGGAGAAGAGCGTGGTATTCCAGATTATCAGTTATTGGAATGTATGATGATTTAATATCTTGGTGGGAGGACACTAAAAAATCTTGGCTGGTTTTCTTCCAGAACCAGGCTAGAAACTCTGCCAATAAAGATTATATATGGTATCTACAACTTAGGAATCAACTGTAGAAATTAATATCACAGACTGAGGTCAACAATATTGATTACAGTGCACAAATTAGAGTAATAAAGAAACAAATGTTTGACCTAGAATATGATAGAGCTAAATCCCTGGAACAAGAGCTTAGGCTTGGCTCTATGGATCCCTTTAAAGAATGTAAAACATAGAATAATAACTGAGGTGGTCTCAGATTCTGGACAGTCAGTTACCAAGCCCAGTGGAATCTTAAACTTGGTGGAGAATTATGTACAAACCCTTTTGGGGTATACTCCCAGATGGAGCAGACCCTAATAAGTTTTGAGCATTTAGATCTTCCACAGGCTACAGCCCAGGAAGCATATTAATTATCCAGACAAATTACTCTTGAAGAAGTTCATTGGCCATACCCACTCTTAACGTGAATTCAGCCCCAGGTACAGATGATGTTGGCTCCAAGTTATATAAAACTTTTATAGAGGATCTCGCCCCAGCTCTGGTTATAGTATGTAATTATATGCTACAGTTTACTTTACTTTCAGAATCTGTGAACCAGACATTATTGATTTTGCTATATAAAAAAGGTGCACAGGAGGAATTAAAAAAACTGGAGACCTCTGAGCCTTTTAAATACAGGCTTGAAAATCCTAAGTAAAATTTTGCTAAGTAGACTGTCTAAATTGGGAGATAAATTAATAAGTCCCTATCAAATATGTGCTGTCCCCAACAGATACCAACATGGTAACATTATCTTATTGAGGGAGTTGCTTCAGAAAGCTAATAGTAATGAAATTCAAGGGTATGTATTAGGGATAGACCAGGAAATGGCCTTTGAAAGATTGACACATGAGTACCTATTTGCGGTATTAAAAGCCTACGGCTTTCCAGACGTTTTTATAGGCTGGTTAAGACATATGTACGGTAAAGCCACCATCAGCCCCAATGTGAATGGCTGGTGTGGGAACAAAATTAGGGTAAGAAGGGGAGTAAGACAAGACTGTCCCCTCAGCCCACTCCTACTGTATATGCATTCAGTATTGATATTTTAAGAAGTATTGCACATAATGGTAGGATACACGGTATCCCTGTTTCCTTGGGGCAGCCTCCGTTTAAGATAATGGTGTAAGCCAATGACATCGTCTTGACACTGGCCACTACTACCTGTAAGGATGCACTGACTGAAACACTTCATTTATTTTCTAAACAGTCTGGTTCCAAGATTAATTGTGGTAAAAGTAAAGGAACTGTTCTGGGGAATACCCTAGTTCCAGTTAACAACAAGTTTGCAGGTTTGACAGTATCACAAGATCCAATTAACATGTTAGGGATTGAATTTGGGGGAAGCGATATGGCCAAAGCAAATTGGGCAGTAGGGGTGAATAAAGCTAACAGACTTGTCTCCTCCTGGAAGGGTCAACAGATTGCAAAAAAGAAGAGTGTTATTGATTAAGACTTTCTTGCTCCCCATTTTATTCGTCAGCTATGTCTCCCCCCCGCCCCCCACAGACTCTGATCACTGCCCATTATAGTGTATTTTTTCAGGCCCTGTGGGGCAGTAGATTAAATCCTAGCAAAAGGGAATTTATATATAGGAAAGTGCAGGAAGGAGGAGTTGATATGTTGAACCTGGTAGTCTTTTTTTTAGTAGCATCTTTTTAACACATAATATTGGGTTGGCACTGAAACCAGGTCATAAACCCTGGAAGCCTATCTTATTGTCCTGGCTAAATCCTTGCCTAGACCCCTGGGCACAAAGAAGGTCCAGATTGTTGAACAGAATTCCTGGACTTCCAACATATGGACTAAAGCAACTGAGAAATGTTATTAAATGGGCTATTACCATCTCCCAGATTCAGACAATGGATAGAAAGACAATATATAATAATATATACTATATGGTGGAATGGTGTTGTAGGCTAAATTCAGTAGAAAGACAGAGCTGTTGTACCATCATGGCGATGTCAGGATAGTGTTGTACGATCCTGAGTAAGTCACCACAATGGTACAACAGAATAGAATGCCATCATGTACCACATCTTCGCAAGGAGGCAGCGAACGCTTGATCCTCTCAGACAGCCTTTTCAAATGTCCAGTCAGTTGTCTGTGAGCATTATCGAGCAATCGCAATGTCGGGCCTACAGTCAAAATGAGCCTCAGCAACAGACCGAAAAGAATTTGTCTTGGAGCAACAGAACAAGTGCACAGTAAAAAAAAAAAACTGTAGTGTTAAAATTTTCAGTAATTACCTGGGCGATGTAGGCGAGCCTAGGTCAATTCACTGCATCCCTCTTGAAGAGCTGGATGAATTGCTTGCCGAGTTCCTATATAAAATAAAGCGGATAGACAGCAGTGAGTATGAACCCAGTACTCTCAGGGGAAATCGTAGGTAGTATTGACAGACATCTGCTATCGTTAGGCTATGGGCACTCAGTGTTTCATTGCAACACATCAGCGTTTAAAGAGCCGCTAGCCACATTATCAGCCAAGCAGAAATTCCTTAAAAAGTTGGGGAAGGGCAGCGAACCACACAGAACTGACCCCTGTCTCCCACAGACATAAACAGATTATATGAAACTGGAGCCTTAAGCTTACACAGCCCCACTTCATTGCTAAAGATGGTATTTTTCAATAATGGTTTGTACTTCACTCTGAGAACTGCAGAGCAGTACAGCTTGCGGTGGGGTGACCTCTCCCTATAGTCAGACACAGAAGGGCAGGAATTTATTGAGTATACAGAAAGGCAGACAAAGACTCGCTCAGGAGAGAACCCAAGAGACATTAGAGCTGTAAAACCACGTAGGTACAGCAACAGCAGCAACCCAAGCAGATGTCTCATAGACATATACAAGAAGTATGCATCCCAGCATCTGCATAAAATGCTCTCAAGTGACTCGCCTTTCTATCTGGCAGTAAACATTAACCATAAGCTTGGCATCAGTTATTGGTATAGAACAATGACTTTGGGCAAGAACAAAGTTCACAATATGTTGCAGTCAATAAAAGTTGCATCTGGGTTACCAGCTGAAAAAAGAATCACAAATCATTCCACACGCAAGACTGCAATACAGTGCCTGGTAGACAATGAGGTTCTCCCTAATGAGGTCCAACAAGTCTCCAGTCACCGCAGCCTACAGTCAATAAATAATTACAGCCACTTGTCCAAGGCGAAGCAAAAAAGGCATTCGTTCATATTGGCTGGGCATACCTCAGTGGCAGCACTGCAACCCTCCTGTTCTACCTCATCAGCAACTGTGCAAATACAACCTAAATCCATGGAAGCAGAAACAGTTAAAAGGAATCCCTTACGTGATTTGCCAAACTTCACCTTATCAATGGATAACTGCCTCTTTCAACAGGGTGTAAACGTCTACATAAATCACTATCATGGGCCACAGAAGAGACATAGAACTGCTGTAATAGATGACTCCTCCCCAGATGATGACTAGCCCACAGTAAGTTTCCCCAAATGTTTAGCCTTAGTATTTTAAGAAAAAAGAAAAAGTTTCCTAACTGGTGCAGTTTATTTTTCCCCCCATTATCGCATGTACCTTTTATATCGCAGCATCCAACTCTGACCTCTTGAAAACAGCGGAAGCAGTGTAAACTGCCAGACCCTGACCTGCTACGACTTGTGACCTGTAACGACAAGTAACGTTGCACACTTCGTTCTTTGCATGCTTGGGACTTTAGTAGTTCGTTTTTTTTGTTTTGATCAGAAAGCTTGCTCTCCTGTGTTTGTTAAAATTTAAATGAAGAAAGTATGTTTCATCGACTATGCCTCAATGTCATTTCATGTTCAGGTAAACTGCCTGCTGTTTGTATGTGTGTGTGTTTGTGGGGGTGTCTGGCAGTGCACAGCACAAGGGTCGCATCCAGGTAGCGTCCTTTCAGTACTACAGTATATTATTTCTGTACCAAAACTTGTCACGTTTCACCATACACTAAACAAGATAAAGTATGGGCAAACAGTCAACAACAGCACTGTGTATGCTTCTTGAAGTTGCCATGGCAACCATCGATCTCTTGAGCTGCACTCGCGCGGTCTGGCAGGTTGCCATGGCAACCTCTTGAAGCCTACACAGTGCTGTTAACTGTTGCCCATACTTTATCCTCTATACTTCAGGTGGAGAGAATAGAAGTGGGTATATTTCCTAATTGTCCCTTGAATAAGCAGGCGTTCATCACCAAACAGCTTACAAACCCACAGTTACCGGTGTTTGTTTGGGACCTGGTTTGGTTAGGTAATTATGGTAGATTAGGGCTAAGAAACAATAACAAGCACAAACAGCTTGCGGAAAGATATTGCTTGAGGGATTGTTGTGTACACATACTAGAAACACAAGTACATCTGTTTATTGAATGTAAATATATACAGCTGTTTTGGTCTTCTGTGGTGAAAGAATGGAGAGAACCCCTTTTTTCCTCTTTAACATATTCTACATTACTGTTTGGTGATTTTGTTGGTGGGTGGGGCAAATATAACACAGAAACCTTATATGTGGTGTTTGGTGTTTTTAGTAAGCAGTAACCCACAGCAGGGTGTGCGTTTATTGGGGATTAATCAACACCCCGGGTGCATTGTGAGCATGAGGCCACAGGCGATGTCCTCTCAGCTGAGGTGTTGATTAATCCCAACATCTGCACACCCTGGAGTGGGCTATTGTGCTTATAACATAGGCCACATTTGGAGACATATGCAGAAAACTTTTTTTTATAAGAAAGAAAAAATGTTGGAACTACTTAGTGTTCTTCCACTGCTTTTGGCCGTGGAACCACAGTTTACTGTGTTCTGCAACACTAAAAATAGGTCACAAGACACAAGTTTGTGGTGAAGAGCCGAGATATCATTAAATCAAGGAGCAGTTGCTGCTTTCTGTAGTACTGTGTACAGTACAGAGGGTGCTGTATTTCTTTCTTTATATTGTCTCCTGAGAGGACATACATATAGATTTTGTTTTACAGACTGCATTTCTCAGCTTATACAGAAGCACTTGAGTTCGTCTTTCTGTCTGTCAGTGTGCGATTGTGTATCTCTTTTTCATATTTATTGCAGGTAGTTTGTCCCACAATTCAGTTCTTTATGGCATGGATGACATGCTGTGATTGCAGTCTGCTGAGCAACATACTGTTCTTGTGTACAGTACGAGTGCTGTCAACAGCGTGACCAGCGGACATCGGAGAGAGAGAGAGAGAGAAAACGTATTTTGGACGCACACAGAGAAATATTTCTGTGTTCGATTACTGTGTCCCTCTTTGTGTCTCTAATGATTGGCACAGCACCACAATTACCTACCGGAGCGCTGTCAACAACGCGACCAGTGCACATCGGACACAGAGAAAACGTATTTTGGACGCACACAGACAAATATTTCTGTGTTCCATTACTCGGTCCCTGTTTCTATGTCTAATGATTGGCATGGCACCAGCATTACCTAGCAGGATGCAACAAGGGTGGTGAGTAGCTGAAATGGAAGATCTCAGCTCTCTGGTTTGTGCAAAGCGGAGACTAAGGCGATTTGCTAATGTAGCGAATAACAGATGACTTGTGGTCTTCTGCAAGGACTGTAGCATAAGTACACGGTATTGTACTTCTGCTACTAATGACTTTATGGTGCGATTTTTTTTTTTTTTTTGGTGTGTTGTCCGGGTGCGTTGGTGGGTACTCGCTAAGCTGCATATCAACATGGCTACTGCTGAGATTTCTTAGCACTGCTTAAAAATAGTTCGGTACTGTATCTGATGTTTTTCTTGGGCGCCTTCTCACCACTTGCAGGAACTGTTCATATCTTAGGAATTAATGAATGGCCAGGTGATTATGATTGACCAATCATTTTTCTAGTATATAGATGCCCATGTTATAAGTTATTTTATTTGGCAGTCTAGGTGTGTTTGGGTTACCCAGCAAAGGTTGATGCCACATGCAGAGTTACTGAAAATTGTACAACTTTTGCTACAAAATATAGCACATAAGGATACAAGGTGTTGCAAACCACAGAAAACTAAACTTCTATGGCTATATTGTGAAAAATGGATCACAGGCTAGGGATGTTATCTGTATGATAAATTTTTTATGAACTGCATGAAGAACCTATTTCTTTCTTTTTGATTTTCTTGTTGTATATATTGCATAATACACAATGTAATAGTTATGTATCTTGTATTTAAGTTGTAATGTAGCCCTCTTTTTTTCAATAAAAATTCCCCTACTCTTTTCGAGAAGTGCCATAGAATCTAATGTCCACCTGAACAAACAGACGGGACCTCAGTTTAATGTCTCATCCAAAAGACAGCACCTCAGGAGTGCAGCATCCCCCTCATGATGCACTGCAGTGTCAGTACTGGAATTTTACCCCAAGTGCCTGGTGCGGGGCTGGAATCTACAACCATTTGATCTTCCGGCCTCGGAGGCAAGTGTCCAACTTGCTGAGCCATTCACACTGGCAAATTCTTATACTGGCAGCTGTAAGTTGTGCCTGAAATTGGCAGACCATCAGGTGATGGAAGTCCAGAAGCACAACCTACCTACTACTCTGACCTCTGACAAGGAGACCGTGCAGGCCGCCAAATGCCACAAAGTGTTGGTATCTCCAGTTACACAGAGCAAAGCACTGCATGTAGATACTGTAGAATGCTTCTGTAATGACCTTACTACACTCAAAGAAGCCATCCTTAAGCTAATGGGAGACTGCCAAATGCTAAAGCCAGTATTAGCAGAATTAACTCACCAAGTCTCGGGTGCAGAGACCTGCATCAGTTTGCTCGAAGACAGGGCTGCAGGATCGGAACCCGAGCTGGTGAACCTTAGGAGAACACTTCAGCAGCTTGAGGATCGTATTGAGGACCAGGAGGGTTGCAGTCGCCAAAATAATTTCAACTTGAGGATCATAGCGAGGACCAAGGAGATTGCAGCTGGCAAAATAATATGGTGGTTGTCAGTCTACTGGAGCATGTTGAGGGTCCTGATCCTATTCTGTTTGTTCAAAAACTGTGTGAAAGGTTGGTGGGACCACTGCCTAATGAGCCATGGTACATCACTGTATGAGCGCATCGGGCACTGCGCCCAATGCCCAACCCAGGTGATAAACCTAGATCCATTATCTTTCACCTTCTCAATTTTCTTGACAAGACTCGAATTCAGGCTAAAGTATGAGAAATGAAGGAAGGGAGCCATCTTCTTATCTTTAATGATCTAAGCCCACATATTAGAGCTAAACAAAATGAATATCGAGACAAAATCAAATCTGTATGCTGCAGGCATAAAATTTCATTTTGCTTACCCGTTCCCTTTGATTATCCTTACTATAGATGGCCAAAAGCAATATAACATGACCACTGAAGCTAAACAGGAGTTGACCAAGTTGTTTCCCACCTCTTATACTCCACCACGCTGACTAGTTTTTGTAATGGGACAGTACATGTGTGGAATTGATTTTATACATGGGTTCTGTTTTCTGTTTTCCGTTCTGCTGAGCTCTTCCTGATGGTTCAGCTTAAATCCTTGCAGAATGTTGCCTTCTCTACTGTGCTCTGTATTCCCTACTATAGCCCTATACTTGTATGATGAGTCATCACCAGCTGGACGAAGCTGAGTCGTTGCCACTGCACAGCACCGGAGCTATTTTTGTTCTGCCTTCAGCTGGTGTATAGTTGTGCCCTGACTTGACTATTTTGCCTCATGCTTTATTTTATTTCTCCTGAAGGTGGCAACTACTTCTTTTACCCTGCTCCTTGCTGCAGACTACCTCTTCGCCAGCGATTTCTCCAGTGTGATTACACAGCAAGTAAGAGCTAGTTCCTTAGCTTTATCAGACTCGGACCCATTGTCTCAAAGTCTTTTCTTTCATTAGTTCTTTGTGCAGACACTATTACAGACTTTGCATTATGGGTTAAGACCTACTGCCCCTATAATTTAGTTTGTTTTAGTTTTGTTTGCTTACTCGAGCCATTACTTAATATAAGGTTTACACCAGATGGCATCATGCTGCTATGTCAGCCTCTACTAACTGATAAGATTGGGACTCACTGCAACTTCTTCTTTGAATGTATGCTGCCACAGGCAATGTGATGAGCTGTACCTTCCATGTTAAATTGCTCTCTTTGTCTGCTTTGTAATTAATGCACTATTGCTAAGTGTTGAGCTTTGGAATTTCTGAGTCCAGATTTTTGCTGTTATGTTACCATGGTGTATAATTGCCTGGGGGGGCGCTGCTTATCCTAATCTTTCATTAGCTGGGAGGGCTTTGGTTCAATCTGGCTACTGTTATTAGTTGAGTTGTGTTGCCCAATTACTAATGGCTTTTGGGGGTTGCAGCTTGCCTCGTTCCTTAACCTTCACAATTTAGGGGGGCAGAAAGCTTAGGTTACGAAGATGCTACATTTTTTTTTATTTAGTTGTTTAACCGGGTATAGCACACTAAGCTGAAAGCTTTTTTACAGGAGCGACCTGGGAGCACAAGGAGGTTAAGTGACTTGCTGAGGGTCACACAGTATGCAAGTGGAAGCTGTGGGATTCAAACCCAGGTCTGGTCTGCTGGATGTCTCCAGATCTGCAGCTCAGAGCCTTACACCACTGCGCTATACTGCCTCCTATATTTAAATACTTAACTGTGGTAAAGATGTCGGTGGGGGGAGCTTCTCTCACCTTTGTCACTGTGGACCAAGTTTTTCAGAATCTCGATCCTTGGGACAAGGGGACCAAGAGCCTGCAGCCCTCAAGCATGCTGCTTGGTAATCACACCATCAGAGGTAAATTTTTCTGTTCTTTGTGATGGTATTTTTGAGTGTTATGCTGTTTCTGTATGTTGGTTGTGGGCGGTGGGGCAAAGTGTGAGTATTCTGAAATTTACTCTGAGTTGTACCGAGTGTCAAGGGTATGAAGGCATAATGCTAAGTATTCCATGACATATTAATAGAAAATGTAAATGAGTAATAGGGTAAATTATATTACATGGAATATTAAAGGGCGTGGGATAGCAAGAAGAGATATCAAGTTATCTTGCATCTTAAAAGGCAGGCAGGGCAAATTGCCATGTTGCAGGAGACCCACATTCTAGAGGCAGAGACACTCCTGTTTCACAGGAATTGAGAGGGTCAGTCACACAGAGCTGGGAACAGCACCACCCAAAGGGGAGTACTTACATTATTTGCTAGGAGCATTAGATTCTAGCTGTCACATAAATTCTCTGACCTAGAATGTCACTACTTACTGCTTGTTGGGATGCTAGACCATACCGAACTGGTAATTGGGAACATCTGTGGACCAAACCTAGTTTTTTATGGACATCCTCATTGTCCTGGCTCTGTACGCCCATCTAACAACACCGCTCACAGGTGGCTGGAATTTGGTTTTCAACAAAAATATGGATACATTTAGAGGTAGTAGAATGGGGCTCATCTCAGCCAAGAGAGTGTTGAAGGATATGGTAAATCCCTTTGCTTATTAGATCCACAGAGAATGCTTGAACCGCAGACAAAGGATTATACTTTTTATTCCGTTTCCCATAATACTCAGACCTGAATTGATTATTATTTGATTAGTCAGTCCTTCCTGCATGGCCCCTGTAGAACCCAGATTTTAGCCAGAGCGATTTCTGACCATTCATCAGTTTTGTTGCAACATACTTTATTATACAGCTCAGACAGGGATGCTAGTTGGAAGCTGAATAATCAATTGCTAAAGGACAAGCAGATTTATGGAGAAAATCAAACTTGCAATGACTACTTTTATGGAATTTAATACTGGCTCTTTCGAGAAAGAGGACATGTTAAGGGTAGCACTTAAATGCCATATTGGGGAGAATTTATACAGCTGGCTTCCACTCGTAAAAAGAAAAAAAACAAACAAAAGCACAAGAATTGCTGCAGCAGATTAGGCAAATAGAGAAAAACTTCGCGCCTTCCACTCTTGAAACTACTTAGTTAACCTTACACAACCTTCAAGCTCAGTGTGAGGAACTTTTAATACAGAGCAAGTGGAACATGCTTTATTTCATACACATACCAAGTATGTTGATCAGGGGGAGGAAGCGGGCAAAAAGAAGGCCCTCTGTTTGAAAAAGCAAGAGGCAGCCCACCTATTTATTTATTTATTTATTTATTATATGCTTTTGGTAACCGGGTGAGTGCGCTAGGCATAGCAATGCCTATTTTCAGGCACAACCTAATTAAAGAAATTCAACCACACCAGGGAGGTGCCCTTTTCACTTTTCCTCAGGCAATAGGGAGCAGTTTTAGGACTGTTACTGCACACTGTATGTACTGATGCTGCCCCCTTCAATACATGATATTGATACTTACCTGCAGGAGGCTCATCTCCCGGTACTCTCCCTTAAGCATCAGGAGTTTTTAGCTTCACCCATGATAGAAAGGGAGGTCTCCTTAGCTATTAAATCACTTACACTAGATAAGGCCCTTGGGACATATGGATTTACAACTACTTTTTGTTGGACTTTTGAAGCAGAATTAACCCCCACACTGACTAGGACATTCAGTTCTATGCGTACTAATGGGTAAGTGACCACAGTCTTAATGGTGCCATGATTAGTTTGATTTTAAAGGTGGGGAGAATCCCTAACACGTTGCTGGTTATCACCCCATATCCCTTGTTAATCAGGAAATTAACATATTGGCCAAAGGTTTGGCGCTTGTAGTGAGCTGTGTGTGAAGTTATGTAACTGTACGTAAACAGAGGTGTGATTCATCTTGGGGAGAGTTTCTTCTGACCACCTACATAAGTTAGTACATGTCTTCTCTGTATCTGGAGAGCCAGATGTCCCTGCAGCTCTGGTCCCTCTGGATGCAGAGGAGGCCTTTGCCAGGGTGTCGTAGCTCTTCCAGTGTAGGTCGCTAGGACAATTCAGCTTTTCATAGGAATTTTTAAAGTGCATAGCTGTCCCATATTCAAACCCCTCTGGTGAAGTTTACTGTAACTGTGTTTTTTCAGACTCAGTACCCCTTAGAAGAGGAACTTGGCTAGGCTGTCCCCTTTCACCTCTCCTTTTTAATTTGTATCTTGAGCCCAGGGTGCACAAGCTTAAAGCTAATCAGGGGTGCAAAGTATTTAGATGGTCCAAGAGGAATATCAAATTTCTGCATATGATGATTGTATCCTTTTGCATGTGTTCCACCCCTTAACCTCTATTGTCGAAGCCCTCTGCACAATTGGCCAATGCTGTGCTCTCACAGAGTACAAGTTAAATATCTCCAAAACTTTAGTATTGCCTTTAAATGTAGCAGTTGTGAAGCAGGATATATTGGGGATGATCTCACTTGGTTTTCCACCACCTTAAGGTACCTGGGCATTGAGTTAAGCAGCTGCAAGAGAACTGCATAATCTGGATGACCTTCAGGATACGATAGTGCAAGATTTAGCTCGATAGACAGTCCGTCTTTTTTTCCCCCCCATCCTGCTTTTTGCTCCACTGTTACCACCTCACCTTACTTGGCAATGGGGGAGACTTGATATTTCTAGTTTTCTCCCCTAGTTCCTGGGACCCCAGTTCGCGGTTGCACATTTGTGTGGAAGCGCACATGCACTCTGTGGCACCAGTGAGGGCCCCTTCCTCCCTTCCAGCCTAATGCCAGGTTCCCCCTGCAGCTTGGTGCTGCCAACTAGCCTCCACCAGGAGGCAGCCAAGAGTCAGGGAAACCCCAGGTCCCTCCCCAGAGAGGAGAGCTGCTTTGCAGCTGCTCAATCAGTCTTCTTGCCCTCCCCACCAGCTGACCCCTGGCAGCCTGAGGTCACTTCTGAACTCGGGTTGCCAGCGTGGCATGAGGTGTGGTGTCCAGCGCCTCAACCTTCAGCACCACAGTGGACAGTCCATCTTTTAACCTTATGGGGCTGTATCAGTGTTGTGAAATTGAATATTCTACCCAGGATGCTTCACCTTTTAAGTATGATGAGTACCTGATTTCTCCCCGAGTTGGTTTATTTCACTGCATGCTGAAATTGCTGAATTCCTTTGAGTGGGTAAAAGCCATTGATGTGACTAACAAGCTTTCAAGGCCTAAACAGCAACGCTTAATTCTTCCCCACTTTACCTGTTATTACTATGCTGCCCAGGCCAGTAAATACTTAAAATGGTCCCTTCCATTGCCAGATAATGATAGCCCACACTGTACCCCTCAATGGCTTAACTATAGAGGAAAATATTTGCAGGGGAGTCAGTTTGAACCTTGAGGTACTGCTAGCCCTGTCCTATCAAAAATTGCACCAGTCCTTACGAAAGACATAGGAGTTAGTCTTAAAGGTAAACAGTGACTTTCCAGGCTCCTGGCCATACCACCAACGTGCACCCTTTGCAACCTTTATTCAATAATTTGAACTTTCAGATTGATAGGGCTCCCATCAAACACTCTTTCTGGCCAGAACTAAATTCTTTGCCATCTCACACCTCCCTATTGCAGAACAGCCCATCTCATTTACTGTCGTTAAGGCTGTGCACCATCTCTCAGACAAAGTGGCCTTTAAATTATTGCAGATTATGCATGTAGTGGCTCAACATCTAGGCCCAACTCCATGAAGTGAAAAGTCTAATACAGTAACAGATGTATAACTGCTGCCTCTCAACCTCATTCAATTTCTGGACTGTACCAGACCATTTTTGGTCATTCACCTTACAGGTCAGATGGTGTATGTCCATACTGGTAAGCGGAGCTCCCTGATAAACAGTTTGGGGCCAAATATGGTCTAGTGTGCATTTCTGTATAAAAATAACAAAAACAGACTCACATGGTTTAACATTTTAAATAATATTTATTATATGCCAGTCAAGCTGTGCAAAATGGGTAGGTTGCAGACTAACATTTATAAGGGAACTTGAAAGAGAAGGGTACTTTGCTTCATATCCTCTGGGACTGTGATCTCGTCCAGTCTCTATGGCAAACAAAGCAAAGGCAGATCCTCTGTTTAGCCTGGAGGACCTCTTCACGCCTGGAGATTGCATTCCTGGGGATTACTATGGTGTCCCTGTAAAAGAATGAAAATTTCATATAGCAATTATAGCAGCCAAGCAAATTATTTTGAGGCATTGGTTAAATCAGGATGTTATAACATATGCAAAATGTTATTAGGAATTGCTTACACGGATGGTGCCAGTTTGAATAACTGGTACAAAGCCTTTGGTAAGTGACTGATGAAACTCCTTAAGACTGTACTTACTTCCACAGAAGGAATAAGGCTAGCTGGGTTACTTTTACTATGTAGGTTAGTTGTGCGTGCCCCTGTAGGCAACAGGATGAAATAGTAGTGAATTTATTGTAATTGGAATGTTTGTTTGAGTTATATTTTATTTATTTTATTTTTATTTAGCTTTTGTTGACCGGGTAAGTGCACTAGACAAATCCTGCCTATTTTCAGGCACGACCCGGGGGAAGGGGATACAGATGAATGCCAACTGACCTTGAACCAGATTAAGCTGTTGGTGGTATTTTTAGTGAATGAGGGAAATTTGACCAGGACACCGGGGAAATTCCCCTACTCTTTTCGATAAGTGCCATGGGATCTTTAACATCCACCTGAACTACCACCAATCCAGGCAGATGTCCTTCACCTATGTGGACAATGTGGTTCTTTTTCCTTATAAGTAAATTTCACTACTATATGTAGTTTTTTAGGGGTTGACGTTTGTACATTTTCTGTTGTTGAACCAGTGTGTGTATTGCAGTGTGTCTTGTTTTGTCTTGTTCTATGCTGTTCTTATTGAAGACAATAAAAGCATATTATATTTCAAAAGAAGAAGGAAAGCACTTTGATTCTCAAAAACAGTAGCAGAAAAGGTCAGAGCCAAAAGGCTGGCCTTCAGGAAATATAAGGGAACACAGCGGGGTGAAGATAGGGAGGCATACCAAACTTCCCTAAGGGAAGCAGGGAAGGCAGAAAGGCAGGCAAAGGCCCAAACCGAGGAAACACTAGCACAAACAGTAAAAGAAGGGGACAAGACTTTGTATAGATAAATTAGTGAAAGGAGAAAGTCCAGAGTGGGTATTGCTAAGATCAAATGAGATAAGGGAAAGTGTGAGGAGGAGAAGGACCATGTAAAATTATCTATCCTAAATAGATACTTCTGCTCAGTATTTACTGACGAGAAGGTAGGGCAGGGCCCACAGTTCAGCACCATGGACACGGGGTGAGCACTAGTCCCTTCACAAAAGAAAGGGTCCTACAAGAGCTTGATAAGCTCAGGGTGGACAAGGCAATGGGACCTGATGGCATACATCCCATGGTACTAAAGGAGCTAAGTGTGGAACTAGCAGTCTCATTATCAGAACTGTTTAGTGAGTCTCTGAGCACAGGAGAGGTCCCACAAGACTGGAGAAGGGCTCATGTGATCCTGTTCCACAAGAGTGGTAGCAGGGAGGAGGCAGGGAACTACAGACCAGTCAGTCTTACCTCAGTAGTGGGCAAGATTATGGAGGCACTCCTTAAGGAAAGGATAGTGCATCACTTGGAATCCATAGGAGCACAGGATCCAAGACAGCATGGGTTTACAAAAGGAAGGTCCTGTGAAACTAATCTCATAGATTTCTTTGACTGGGTAGCTAGAGTGGTGGACCAAGGGGGAGCAGTTGATGTCACCTACCTTAACTTCAGCAAAGCCTTTGATACTGTTCCACATAGAAGATTGATTAATAAGCTGGGTAGGCTTGGGGTGGGTCAGAAGTTGGTCAACTGGGTGGCAAACTGGTTGACGGGCAGAAAACAGAGAGTGGTGGTAAATGGTATACAGTCAGAAGAGATGCAGGTCACAAGTGGGGTACCTCAGGGATCAGTCCTGGGGCCAGTCCTCTTCAGTATCTTCATCAGTGACATTGCAGATGGACTGGAGGGTAAGGTTTATCTGTTTGCAGATGACACCAAGATCTGCAACAGAGTAGATGATCCAGATGGAGTGGACAGAATGAGAAGAGATCTGATAAACTAGCAAATGGTCGGAAGAGTGGCAACTGGGGTTTAATGCAAAGAAGTGCAAGATCTTGCACATAGGGAGAGAAACCCTAAAGCCACCTATAGGCTGGGAGGGGTTGCTGGCAGTCACAAGGAAAGAAAGAGACTTGGGCATCATCATCACCAATGACCTGAAATCATCCAAGCAGACCACTAAAGCAGTAGGTAAGGCTATAAGGGAATGTTAGGGTGTAGTGAGTAGCGTATCATTAGCCTGGAAGAGGGATGTAATAATCCCTCTTTATCAGACACTGGGTAGGCCCCATCTGGAGTACTGCGTGCAGTACTGGAACTCACACCTTCACAAGGACATTAACCAAATTGAGGCAGCCCAGAGAAGGGCAACCAAAATGGTGCAGGGATTGCATCAGAAAACATATGAGGACAGATTAACGGAGCTCAATATGTATACCCTAGAGCAAAGGAAGGAGAGAGGTGATATGATCGAAACATTCAAACACCTTAAGGGGATTAACAAGGTGAAAGAGTGTAACATGTTTCAATATAAGAAAAATAGCAGGACAAGAGGACACAGCATGAGATTAGAGGAGGACGATTAAGGGTAACGTGGAGGAGTTCTTTTCACAGAAAGGGGTGGATGTATGGAATGGCTTACCCAAGAAGTGGTGGCTATGAATACAGTGCAGGGCTTCAGACAGGCATGGGATAGGCATAAGGGAGCAATACAAATGAGTATGAATAGATAGGCCACTGACAGAGCAAAGGCCGATGGCACATTTATAAGGTAGAAAAAGAAATGGGCAGACTGGATGGGCCTTGTGGTCCTTATCTGCCGTCAGCTTCTATGTTTCTGTGTTTCTATGTTTCAAGAAAGAAAAAGAAACCATGCCTTTAGCATAACAGTAATTGCTCAAGAAAATCAATGAACATGATGACAGATTCATTGAAAATTTAGTGGGTGATTATAGATGCATTCAAAGGGCTACACTGGGGAGTACACAGCACTTTGTGCATTGAGACTCAAGATCTGTAATAGTAGTAGTAGTAGTAGTAGTAGTAGTAGTAGTAGTAGTAGTAGTAGTAAAATGGTTTATTCAGTATTTCCAGAAAAGGATAGCCCAGTTGAGATGAGTCTCATTTACAATGGGGTCCCAAAGTAGAAAGAGCAGTTCCACATCTTAAAATACTGGTTACAAACATACAAACAGTACAAAAGTAATACAATAATGGCACAATAAATTACATAATGCGACTTATTCACAGCAAGTTTTTGGCAGCTCAGCAACATTTTCAATTCATGTTTTTATGGAACTCCAGAATATAGTTCCTCTGTGGGGTCTCAGTGGCCTGATAAGTTATTCCATCATTTGGGGCCCATACAAAGGAAATTAGAATTACCCTATATGGTTTTCATAACTGGTACAGTGAATTCAGTAGCCCTCGCTGTGTGTAAGCCTTTTTTCATGTTTCTTACCTTTACCAAATCTAATAAATAGGTGGTTTTTTTTGCGGTAATGCTTGTGAATCAGATGGATCATGTGAAGAATTGAATCAAGAATAATTTAAAAATGTGTCTGCCGATGGAGGTCTAGTTTGGGTGACAGTGAGGAAAAGACAGTAAGAAAGATAGGGAAATGATAGAGCAGTGGAAGCGGTAAAACTGTCAACTGATTTTTTTTGGTGCTGGAGGATAATGGGGAATACATAAAAGGGCTGTGAATGACTCTGTTCAGCCCAGAAGTCTCCACATGGGAGGCTAAACTGAGTATGGAAGTGAGAGTGTGTGCAGATTCTGTGGGGTGCTCTGTTGATTGTCAGTTCTGCAGAAAGACTAGAACCAGTAAATAGGCAAGTTGTCTTCTGGGAGCAAGAAGTGAAGATCTAGTTGACAGGGTGGATAAGGTAAATAAGGGAGCAGGGAAGGGGACAGCAGAGATTGTTCCCGTTCATGATGCTGGACAGACAAATGGAGTTTCTAAAGATTAGTTTCAGATATCTGGTCTGGAAGGTGAAGGAGAAGAAACAGAATGTAATTTTTAGGGATGCTTCCAGTTTCTGGTGTAAGTTGGGTATTGTTTAGGTATTGTGGCAGTCGAGTGGTCAGCTGATTGGTGTGCTTTGGAAGGTTTTGGGTATGGAGATCACCGGGACTTTGTAGGGGAAGAGAAGGGATTTGTATATGAGATATGGACTATATGTTACCTGAGTGGCAACTGCCAGATTATCTCTAATATCGATGATCTGTCACTCCTCTATGCTAATGGGGGAGAGGGCTGATTTGCTTGTTGGAGTCCTCATTGCTCCAGGGCGGTGGGTATACAATTTAAAATGGAGGTGAGTAGTAAAATGGACAGGTGAAACATACAAAGTAGGAGTGCAACACTGAAGCATTTTTCACATTATTGCCGGGGAGCATACAGAATAAAATGAACTAGAAACACACTGTGATGAGGGAAGAGCATAATATAATTGTAATAACAGATACCTAGTTAAAGCAGGACATTGATTGGGACACTTACATTTTGGAGGACATTATGTCAGCAGAAAGAAATCATATAATTGACTGGGTTAACAGCAGAAATGCTTAGATTGAGGTAAAGGACAACAAAGGAAAGTCATTCATTGGACCAAAGTAAAATGGTTTATTTTTGTAGTTACTTAGACTACAGCACACATATAAAGACTGATGAGCCCAGCTTTCAAGTAGATCCCTGGGACATCAGTTACAGAAGCATTTTTTTTTTTTTGTATTTAAGAACAGATTTTGCCAGGTAAGCACACAGAACCTAGGATGCTTGTTTCCATTTCTGACCTGAGTTGAGAGAGGGAGTAGGGCTATCAAAAGGAAAATGACATTCACATATGTAATGCTTAATACAAAGGGGTATAGTACACGTAGTCCAAATTTGAGTTTGTTATACACATACAAAAAAAAGTACACAATTATTAATACAAATATTATATCAATAAAACTATAGATATTATTCACATTATATATGTTCAGTAAAATGGGCCTCAGAATCCTAGTAACTTCATTGGTCTTTTAACACATCACCTGATCATTCATTAATCTCTGGTATATGCACAGTTTGTAACTAGCCTTTCATAATCTACCTATCAACAGCCTAATGAAATGACAATCAAACCCTTTTCCATTAAAATAAACTCATTTTCACTTTTTGAACCTAAAAACCCACAACAGGGCATAGGTTTCATTAAAAAACAAAAACAAAACAAAAAAAAAAAACGCATTTCCCAAGGGCATTGAAATGCATTCAGCCTTTGTTATGAAGCTCACATATTCTAGCTGGCAGCAACCAATATACTGGAAAAAAAAAAACCTTTTCCATAAAAAAAAAAAAAAAAAAAATTGTACATTAACCCCCTCTAGAGCATGGGTTTGTCGAGAATTAATGCACTTTCTGGGTGCATTGAAAGTCACTGAGCTGTTGGTTTTGCTTATTCCAGTTCGCTCAGGGCGTGCATTCATTATGAAGAAATGCCCGGTTGTGGGTTATTGTTTACATATTCATGGATGAAAGTTCACAGGCAGAACTAGATCAAGAATGGCATTGCAGATAAAAGTAGCCTGTAAGGGCAGATACATTCATTAGACATGTTTCCAAAGATCCTGGCATTAACTGGAATGACAGCAGTTTAAAAGGAGTATGTTCTTAGATGTAGTACAGGACTGTTTTCTTTATGGAGTTGGTAGAGCAGCCAACAAGGACAGATGCTAGTTTAGGTCTAGTCATGGAGAATTAGTCAGGAATGATAAATACGGCTGAGGTCGGGGATTGTCTGAGGTTCGGTGATCATAACCGTGTAAGTCGTAAGATTCTGCTAATGGTAGCTGAAACTGGCAACAGTACAAAAAGTTCAAACATCAGGAAAAAACAACAATTTCTAGGGAATGCTTTCTTTTTCTCTTGAACCTTCACTGCCACCTCCTTTGAGAACCATAGTGGTTTCTTACATCATTTTGTTTTGTTTATTTGCTTTACACAAAGGCTCGTTACCTCTGTGATGGTAGTTTTTATTATTCCCCATTGTTCTTCCACCCCTCCTTCCTGCTCATTTGCTAGTGCATTCCTTAGGCACTCACCCATTTTGGCAAAGTCAGCCCTCCTGAGTCAGTGATACATAGATACATAGACAGTGTCGGCAGATAAGGGCCTATGGCCCACCCAGTCTGCCCATTTGAGCTTGTAAGTTCAGTTTGTTTTCCTAGAAGTCTGTTGCCCTTACCCCTGACCTCCAGAATTCTTTATGTCTATCCCATGCATTCTTAAATCCTATGATTGTTTCAGCCCCCACCACTTCCTCTGGCAGGGTGTTCCACTTGTCCACCACCCGTTCTGTGAAGAAATTCTTTCTCATGTTTCCTCTGAATCGTCCTCCCTCCAACTTCATCCCATGCCCTCTAGTCCTGGAACATCTTTTTCGCTTAAAAATAGTGTTTTCCTGCACCCTGTTCCTCCCTGGAAGTCCAGTACTTTTGACTTTGTATGGCTTGACTCTGTTGCTGTGTTTATTGTGAACCATACTGTTCGATAGTCGCTAGTTCTCAGATGGCTACCCACTTCTACATCTGTGATCCTCTCTCCATCTCCATTTGAGAGGACCAGGTCTAAGAGTGCTCCCTCTCGAGTGGGTTCCAATACTAGTTGTCTAAGGCATGCCCCCTGTAGGGCATTTAGAATAACCCCACTCTTAGAAGTGGCTGCTGCAACTGCACTCCAGTTAACATCTGGCATATTCATATCACCCATCAGCAATATCTCCCCTTTATCTGCCATTCTAAGTATACTTTCTATCATTTCCTTGTCCATTTCCTCCCCACTGAGAGGGGGAGTCTGTACATAACCCCTCTGCGGATTGTGGTGCCATTGCCTGCCTCCAAACTGACCCACAGTACTTCTTCTCCTCCCTGTTTACCCTTTTGTTCTGTTGCTTTCTTTCCTTCTCTTATGTAGAGAGCTACTCCTCCTCTTCTTTTACCCTCCCTGTCCCTCCTGTAGATAGTGTATCCTGGTATGTTTACGTCCCAGTCATGGTTCTGTGTGTACCATGTTTCTGTGACTGCCATGATATCCAGATGTTCCTCCTCCATCAAGGCCACTAATTCAGGAAGCTTGTTACCCAGACTACGGGCATTGGTACTCATTGCTCTTCATTTTTTGATGGCTTTACCTTCTGTAGCAGCATCCCCACTGACCTTTCTACCTTGAGTCTTTTCTCATTTAGTACCTTGTTTTGTAGGGGAGGCTGGGATTTTCCTGCTGCTTATCAGTGCCTCCCCCTTGACTAGTTTAAAAGCTTGCCAATGAAGCATTTAAACCGATTGCCCAAAAGACTTGTTCCCTTCCTGGACAGATGCAGACCATCCTGCCAGTATAGGCTGGTGTCCCTCCAGGTGGAACCCCAGTGCCCAATGAAGCCAAACCCCTGTGTTCCACACCATTTTTTCAACCATTCGTTAAACTGCATGGTGCAAAGTACCCTCGCCTCACCCATGCCACTGACAGGCAGCACCTCTGAGAAGGATACTGTGTGTGCTGCTTGTCTTAAGCCCCTCCCCAACGCTACAAAGTCCTTCTGCACTGCTCTGATCTCATGATGAGCCAAGTCATTTGTCCCTAGGTGGACAATGATGTCCAGCTCAGACTCCCGTGCAACTGTTCTCGTGATCCTAAGGATGCACTTCCTGCCCCTCCAAGCCATGGCACCAGGCTGGCACCTTACTTCAGTTTTCCCAGCTCCCCCCAGTTCTATCCCCCTAATAATTGAGTCCCCCACCAGGAGCTGCTTCCTTTCCCTGTGGTGTCCTCTGCCTCCTTCCTGAGGGCCTCCCTTGTGACAGTTGTCTGCACCCTCCTTAGTCTCCTCTGCTGGTGCATCCATAGGGGAACTATGCTCCCCCAGAATGGTGCATGGATTGTGGAGTGGAACAACTGACTGCATGTGCCTCTGTTCCACCACCCTTACCCTCCCTGAGCCCTCTGTGGTCTAACTGCTGTGTTTTCTTCGCAACCTCTGAGGTAGTGGTGGTGGCTCTGGTGCTCCCTGGATGGGGGAGGTTCTCTTGCTACTGTCCAGTGCGGCCTGAAGATGGGCAACTTCCTCCCTCAGGGCAGGTAGTTGCCTGCAAACAGGGCAGCATCTCAGTCTCCAGAAAGACTCCCGGAAGACTGCTGCCCCATAGCCATTACATTGCACTACTCCCCACATAACTGTCTACCTTGTTTAGTTTTTTGTTTTTTTTGTGTGTGTGATTGGTGTGTTATATAGAAATATATGTATTTATATAATGTGTATGCTTATATTGTCAGTGCAGTGTGCTAGAGAGGATATGACAGTGATATGCACCTTGCCCTCTTGAAGAAATGATGTCAGAACCCCAGGTATAAAGGAACTATTTCCAGGGGTGGATGGGGTGAGGGGTGGGAAGGGTTTGGGCCTAAACTGTACCCTCATGAAACAATCAGCTAAAAGCTCTAACCTGCCGCTACGATGAGTGCCTTCCTGTCAGCAAGATGCCCTACATGACAATTTGACAGAGAAAATACCCTGCTAATCAAACAGAGAAAAATCCAAACATCCAAGTCAGACACAGGTAAATCTCCCCAGCCCCAAAACAGCCTGGTGACTTGTGCTCTGAAAGTAGTCAGCCCCAAAACACATTAGCTGTGCAGAAGGGCAGACAAAGAAAACAATATTCAGCCCCTGTGGGTTGAAACTCTTCCTGCACTGAAAATCTTAACAATTGTAACAAAAGTAAAGCAAGCTCCACCTCCCTCAGTTGATTGAAAGACTGCCTTTTCTGATAATTCTAAGTTCCTTGTTTCACCCTTCAATTAGAAGTATCCTCCACCTGAAAAATATTAACTTTCCTAAGGAATCTGCTTCAAACCAAAGACAATTGTAAATTGTAAGGTTCATCTCCCTGTGTTGTTAGCACAACTCGCTTTCTTGCAAATCTTACGTCCAGTGTTGAGGCTTCCAGTCAGAGGTAGCTTCACCTGAAGACTATTAGGAGAGGGGTGTGTCACAAACACCATTTCCTCCTAGCCTGAAATGTGGCCCTAATGAGATACAGATGACCCCATATCACCTTGCTAGTGCTATGGGGTCATTTGCTTAAGGTACGAATATTGCAGTTTTCTCCAGGAGCAATTGCCATTAATGGGCTCTAACAGCCCCTTAGTACCCTATTGGCTACATATCTCTGTGGCCAGTAGGGGCCAGGGTTTGTGATCACAACCCAGTTAGTGCCTGGTCGGTATATTGGAACATGCCTGAGTGGGCTTGATCTGGATCTATGAATATCCTGGCCCCCAGCATTAGTGTTAAAGGATATGGGCTAAAGTTTCAAGTAATTGCATCACTGTCTTACCACAGTTTCCAGCAACTGAGACTGAAACACAAGTAATTCCATCACAAGACCACATAAAAGTTGAACTAACTGCTGTTGGCTCAGTTACATGAAATTGCAGCAAAAATAGTGTCTCATGCACCCACCCCCCCAAAAAAATGACACGTATGTTACTTTCTTTATGCAAATGAAGCAGTACATCCCCAGGAGGACAGCATACAGGCCAGAAAAAAAGCACACCACCAGACGCACATAACTTGTTTTATTTTAAACAACTTAAAAACGCAGTGAGGTTAAAGGAAAGATACCTAACAAAGCCCCAGTGCTTCAACCTTTATGCCATCATGGGGGGCACATAGGCCCCTGATATGGTAGTCTTGAAAGGGGGTGGGTTACAATATATTTATTTGGTGTGGCAAAATAGCATTCAAAGCCTGATTCCCCACTAATATTTCAGGTCCGAATTGACCCCTTCTTCAAGGTGGACAGGTTACATCTGTTTAAAAAGAACTATTTTGCCAAATAATGTAGTATTTTTTAATAAAAGTATTTCACACATCAATTAGGATCATTAAAAACTGACTGTCCACCGTTGCTCAGAGGCAAGCCATACCTCTCAACTGTCCCTCATTATGAGGGACATCCCTGATTTTACCCCTTAAAATTGCTCTGTCCCTCATCCGTCCCACATGGAAAAGGTGGTGCCCACACAGAGAATGTGCTGTAAATTCAGACTTTAAAGCAAAAAGTCTATTATATTCTAAAATACTAAATCTAAAATAAACTGTGTGCAAGTAAACACTATGGTTTCACAGTGTCCCTCATTCTCGGGGTCTGTGTCTCTCATTGTCCCACCCCCATTTTGAGTGTCCAAAAAATAATCATGCACTATATATCTGACTGGACAACACCAGAGACCCCCCCCAAAAAAAATACAACTCCCCCAGTCGGCCAGCAAGGCAGAGCAAGGCACACATCGTCACTCAGTCCTGTTTAGCTCGTTACTAGTCTGAAATAATCATAAACTGTATATCTGACTGGACAAGACCGGAGGCACCCCAAAAAATACAACCTTGGAACCCCCCTTCCCCCATGAAGCCAGCAACACAGAGCAAAGTTGGGTACACATCTTCACTCAGTCCTGTCCAGCTCCCCCCAGCATGAGCACCATGTACGATTAAGCTAGAACATGATGAGCAGGCTACAGCTTCTCCTCCCTTCCTTCAAACAAACAAAAATCTGACCCTGGTTTGGGCTCTGGCTAGCAGCCCTCACCTGCCTGCATTTGGCTGCAGTAGACTGCTGCTGTTTTCCTCCCCTGTGGGTGGTTCCTGACATTGGGGCCTGACTGTCCTGCTTGTTGCTGCTGCTCTCCTGCACAGTTATGAGCCTCATCGCTCCATGGCTCTCTATCAATCCTAGTATGAATCCTAGTATGTGTTCCTTGGGGTGCCCACCCAGGCGGAGTAAGGAGTTACCACTTCACTTTGTGCCAGGCCAGCTGGTGGTGTGCTTCGGGTGCTTGGGATGCCCACCCATGTGGAACTGCAACTTCACTTTTTGCCAGCTAGTGTGGTTTTAAAATGGCAGCCCTGGCCTCACCTGCCTGCATTTGGCTGCAGTACGCCCCTGCTGTTTCCCTCCCCTGTAGGTGGTTCCTGACATTAGGGTCTAACTGTCCTGCTTGCTGCTGCTCTCCTTCCCTGTTGACAGAGATGTGCTCCTTGGCGTGCCCACCCACCCATGCAGAGTAAGGAGTTGCCACTCACTTTGTGCCAGCTGGTGCGATTTTAAAATAATAAAAAAACCTAACTTTAACTTTTACCATTGGACTCACCACTGCCTGGGATACTATAGCTGTGAAGCCGAGGAGGTGGCCTTCTCTGGAGTAGTTGCTACCAGCAGTACCACCAAATCAGTTGCTGCAGCTGTTGCTTAGAGAGTGAACGGGAGCCACCTGACAGTTATTGTCAAACTGAAAGGAGGGACGAGTAAAACAAAATAGGGCCGCTGACCTGCACCCACTTCTGGGTCCCTCCTCACCACACCATCTCCGTTTTCAAAGGGCTGGATTACTGGAGAGGAGGATTACAGTCCGAGCCAGCAAGACAGCTTCATTTAAGCACTGCCAGGTCTCTCTTTTCACTGCATCAACACCCCGTCCCCATCCTCCGTGCACCCTGCCCGGTAGTGCTACACATTTAGTTTAGTACCTTGACCTGGTGACTCCCACCTTGGGTTCCCTTCCTTTCTCCACTGGCCCTGTTGGCCTGGCCTGGCTGTGTGGAATCCGAGACAAGTCATCATTCATAGTCATTACTAGTCAAGCCAAGGTCCACCAGGATTCAGATTTGGAAGTGGCCCAAACAAGTAAAAATAAACAGCATACTTGTCAAAAAATAAAAGCACCCCTTAGGCTTTCTTTAGTCCTTACCTTACCAGACTGCCAGCTGCTGCCTGCAAGAGAAATCCGTCAGAGACGACGATGGATGAACGAGGACTGGTCTGGAGGACTGTGGTTCTGCTCAGCCTCAGCACAAGCATGATGACGACAGCAACTTGATGATGGATAGTCCTGGCTCAAGGGTGGTGGTGGTGTGTGCTGACTGTGGCCTACAGAGTGGGCTCACATGCTGGCAAGTGGCAATGGTTGGCAACCAACTGAACTTCACGGGCAGGTCGCTGGACAATGGCAAGACTCAGATGATGATCCTGGATGGTCGGCAGGTCATGGGTGAGCGGCCGGCACCACAGCAGTCAGTCATCTCCTCACAGTCGGTCACTCAGAGACAGCAAGGAAAGTCCAATTCCAGCCTGCATGCCTTATTACCGCCACAACAAAATCTAGCTGGTGCTCTGGTAATGATTGGCTGCTGCTGGATCTGTCTGTATCTGAGCAGCACTTTCATTAGCTGTCGTAAGTTGTAGACTGTATGGAGATTGGCTGTCTTCTGTAGCACGACCACCTCTCATTGGTAGAAACATCTCTGCCACTATTGGTCTCCTTTCCTCTTTTCTCGCTCCCCGATTGGCTGCCTCCTGATCCTCCAGCTTCTACTGATAAGTCTTTTACTCCATGTGCTGCGCCCCATGAGTTTTGAATCAATGTACTGGCACAGTACACACAGCGAGGGGCAGGGATCTTTCGTCCAGTGTGGTGGTGCCCGGAGGGCATCGAGGGTTGCGGGTCTGGGACAGAGACAGTAAGCTTTAAGGAAAAAAAATTCTGCAGCAGTCATCAGGAAGGCAGGGGGCCCCTCACTGCTTTGGGGGCCCATGCAGTTGCATGGTTTACATGTGCTTAGTGCCACCACTGTCAGAAGTTCAGCTAGACAGAGCCCCTGTCATAAAGGAAATAGTAACACTGAGATAAGAGGCCCCTTAGAGTGGACAAGGCACATGACTAGATAATGTGCACCCACAGCATTTAAAAGAAGTAAGAATAGAAATTTCTGGGGCTGTAATGGAGATTTTTTAATGGTTGTCTTATCATAAGGGAGGTACCTGAAGAGTGAAACATTGCGTATTTGTCCAGATTGTTTTAGAAACGGGATTCGGGCTGCCCACAGAAATTACTGACCTGTCATTCTACATTCAGCAATAGAGAATACCATGGAAACCATTTGAAATGCTGTCTTATTACAGAGTGAAGCAAATCTTACTTTAGCCAGCATGGATTTCTGAAGGAAAGTGTTGTCAAACATTTGGTGTTAACGGGAAATGTCCACCTTTGATTAGGCCACAACTCAGTAAGAGGCAGGGTCTGATAAGAATTTTCACAAAGTGTTATAATTTTTTTACAAACAGTTTGTTTATTAATTTAGGTTTCATCTGGTTGATACTGCCATCCCTCCCACCAGCATTTTGATCCGAAGCACCCCTAGCAGGGCACCCACAACCTCTTGTGGCAGTAGAATTATGTATTGGAAATCATGTTTTTGAAACGTGCCTGTTACTTTAAACTGTATGATCTAACATACATGCAGTGGGAGGGCTCCTCTGGAGAAGTTTACAGAATGTGACATGAAACATCTGGCTCAGTGGGATGCTGCGGCTTCCTTGGTTACGGATCAGATTGCACTACCCACTGCACTTTTATTTCAGTATGGTACAGTATATATGAGTAACTGCTTTTTTGTTTTAGGGCTTCCCAAAGACTCAGCTGGTAGTGCAATTTGCTCACGTGCCAGCGACCCGGGTTCCAGAATGAACTCAGGAGCTGGATCTGCAGCCAAGGGGGCTAGGGTTGTGATGCCGTGAGGCAGCGCCTTCAGCAGGGAAGCGTAGAAGCTGCGATTCCACTACCACAGTGACCCTTGCTGTGGGACAGAGAGCTTGTCTTCTATGCAGAGATGTCACCATGTGCATAGCCCATAGGAGTACTGCCTAGCATCATGCAAGTTGGAGAGGCTGTGGGGGCTGGGGAAAAAGCCAAGAAAAACCCATATGTCTTCTGTATCACCAGTATGATGGCCACTGGTACTCTGCCCCAAACTATGTAGACCCTCACTGGCCTTAGTGGTGGGAGAAGCAGGAGATGAAGCGCGATAGTCACCAGCAGTGACCAGAAGGTAGGATCAGGTGGCTATAGGGGGGCCAAAAAGCTAGATAAAAAAATTTAGGGTGTTTTTTTTAATCTTCCATTTTTTGGATCGTACTGCTGTTCTTTTGGTGTGACGTGTTGCCTCAGTTTTTGTTATAGTTTGTACTTATTTTCTAGAGAACACTATGTGTGCTTACCGCAACCCAGTTTCTGTTCAGTAAGCTTTTTGATAACACAGTAAATATCTATGACTGATCTTTCTCCTAAGAGGTGAAGCTGAGATTAAAATTTAGTGCTGAAGGGAAGGAAATGATTGAGAGGATGGCAAGACAGGAAAGAGGAGAGCTGTAATTTTGGTGGAGGGCAGTCCAGGGCCGCATCAGTGGTGAGAGAGGCCGGAACAGGCACACCGGGGCAGCATTGGCAGTGGGAGAGTCCAGGGCAGGCAGTCCAGGGCCACATCGGTGGTGGGAGAGGCCAGGACCACATCGGTGGTCAGAAAGGGAGCATTTGGTTGGCGGCTGAAAGCAGGGTTGTGGGACCAATCTGTGCACAGGGCGCAACATTCAAATTGCGCGACTGGGCTGTATAAAGGCAATAGCCCAGTCGCATCATAAAGAGGAGAGCTGTAATTTGTCCCACACCACCCACCCCACCCCAGCCCTGACCTCTATTAAATGGTCGGTGGGGGTGGAGCCTTGGAGGAGGTCTCGTTGTGAGTGGATGAATTGGGCCACTAAGAGTATTGGACTTGATGCTGACTGGGAGAGGGGGGCAAAGTGGCTATGTGCATCTTGCTTGTTTGGGTATTGCTGACTACTGCTGGGGGAAGGGCAAATTGAATGTACTAATTGATTGGGTATTGCTGACAACTGCTGGGGGAAGGGGCAAATTGATTGTGTACTGACTGTGTAGGAACTGTTATTGCTGGTAGGGGGCCAATTGCTCACACCCAAAATGAGAATGGGTTTGAGAGTTGCAAGAGTAGGCATCTTTGGTAGGGTGATTGGGTGTACAGGGTGCGCGGTGGCCATAATATTGGATTGGGCCTGGAGGTTCGGAGGATGCCCAGTGTGTTTCCAGCTGGCAGGTCTTAAGGAGGAGGTCGAGGGATCAGGAGGTGGCTGGGGGCGGGAGGGGAGGGTTGGAGAGGTAAGGGAGGGCAGGAATCTTGATGTTAGATGAGGTCAAAATGGCATACCCCGGGATAGGGGTGGGATTGGGAGTGGTGGACTAGGACCACATGGTCGCTGGGGGGACATGAAACATACAATGTACAAAAAATCACTCCATAGGGACGGGTTGCCCAGAAGGAGCCAAGGAGGGAGGGGGATAGGAGAGGGCAAACCTGGGCAAGCATCACACTTACAAATCACTTCACCCTGCTGTATCTGGGTGATGAGGTGGAGGAGGCCAAGGGTGGCCGGTGGGGGGGGCAGGCGGACAGGGAGGGACTGGTCAGAAAGCAGAGGAGGCAGGGAAAAGGAGAGGAAGGAAGATCCAAAGGAGGGGAGGGCACGGAGGGAGGGTGAGGGTGAGGGGCATGAGCCTGGGTTTGAGGGAGGTACGGTAGATGGGGGAGCATAGAGCGACGTCAGGGTGGAAGTGGGCGGTCTCGGACAGGCAGCATCGAGGCTGGGGAAATCAGCCAAGGAAGAGGGTGCGGTAGGGAGCACTCTGGATAGGCCAGTTTGGGTGGGAGAAGTTGGCGGGGGGAGTAGGAGGAGGAGGCGGAGGAGGGGGCAGGGGCAATTGGGCAGAAGGGTTGGAAAGTACAGAACCTAAGGGGGTGGAGGCAAGAAGGGAAGCAGTAAAAGGAGGCCTGGATGGGGGATCCGAGAGCACCACTTCAAATGGGGAGACCAAGGTAGAGTTGGGGGGAACCTTCTGACACCCAGGTGGTGGGGGATCCAAGGAGCAAGCTGGGGCTGTAGACAGAAGGAAGAGCCTGGAAGGGAGCACACAGACTTGTGACACCCAGACTGTGGTGGTGGTGGGGGGGGGTGAGGAGCAAGCTGGGGACTATACACAGAAGAAGGAGCCTGGTAGGGCACACACAGACTTGTGACTCCCAGGCTGTGGGGGATGTGAGGAGCAAGCCGGGGTCATTGACAGAAGAAGGAGCCTGGAAGGGTACAAATGGGCTAGTAATTTGGGGGGTGAGGTGAAGGTGTTCTGCTGGGTGACTCCATGATCAGGGGTATCCAGTGGGAGGGGGTTGGGGAGAGGAAAAGCAGCCCAGTCAAGGCTAAATGTATCCCAGGCCTATCCATACACAAGGCCAAATTCCAGCTATACCCAATGGCAAGGGAATGCGGTGGATCCCCAGATTTTCTAGTACACCTGGGAACAAACGATTTAGAAGGGAACACTGAACTAGAGATATAGGTGAGATTCCGGGAGCTGACCAGGGTTTGCCACTCTAGATGAAGCTCAATCTCCTTCTCAGAGATTCTGTCAGTACCAATGGTGGCCAGGGAGAACAAGCAAAAACTTAGAGGGGTGAACCAGTGGCTCAGGGACTGTTGCAAGGCAGAGGAGTATGGGTTGGTGGGGGACTGGGGAGATACATGGGAGGATAAGGGGCTATATGCCAGGGATAGGCTACACCTCAACCTGGAGGAGAGGGAGAGCCTTAAACTGAGACTTTCTGGATTCATAGTCGAGAAGTGGGTCTTAAACTTATAAGGGGGGGGGAGGGATAAAAATAATGACAGCTCCAGGGCGGCTGCTCAAGGATTCAGGACTAGGATATAAAATGGAGGCTGCGGGCTGCATTGCAAAGCCATAGGAAACTGTGCAGAAAAGTGTGATGGGACTGCGCAGGGCCTCGAAGACTGGAGAAGGGAGAGGGGATGGGGTGGAGGATGGTCCTGATCAATGCCAGGAGCATGGGCAATAAAATGCCCATGCTCCAGGCAAAGCTAGCTGAGGAGTGGATGTGGCAGCAATTACTCAGACATGGGCCAACCAGAGGAATGATTGGGACCTAAACTTGGAGGGCTACAAAATGTTCAGGAAGGATAGATGAGTGGGAAGGGGGGGGTATAGCGCTGATAGTCAGAAATGACATAGTAGTTAGTGGAGTGGAGGAGGCTGATGGGGACGTGGAGGCGATTTGGGTAACCCTGCAAACGGAGGGGGGGTTAAAGATTGAAAATAGGGGTGGTGTACAGACCCCCCGCAGGCAGACTTGGAGGACAATCTGGTTGAGAACATCAGGGGTCACTGTGACCTTGGAAAGGGTAGGGTGGTGGTCATGGGTGACCTTAATATGCCAGGGGTGGACTGGGCCACTATTACATCCTCTGTGGCCAGGGAGCAGAGGCTGATGGATGTCTTTCAGGATGCCTTCCTAGTCCAGCAGGTGGGGGAGACAACTAGAGAGGGCCGGATATTTTTACGTTGTCCTAGCAGACAGTGACCAGATAAGGGGCCTGGAGGTGAGCAGCCCATTGGCAGCTGGGGACCACACCACAGTCTGCTTTCTGCTGTACCTAGAGGGGGAAGATAACCGCACTAATAGAGTAGTTGTTGTTGTTGTAGCTTTTGTTGACCGGGTAAGTGCACTAGACAAATCCTGCCTATTTTCAGGCACGACCCGGGGGAAGGGGATACAGATGAATTCCAACTGACCTTGAACCAGATTAAGCTGTTGGTGGTATTTTTAGTGAATGAGGGAAATTTGGCCAGGACACCGGGGAAATTCCCCTGCTCTTTTCGATAAGTGCCATGGGATCTTTAACATCCACCTGAACTACCACCAATCCAGGCAGATGGGACCTCGGTTTAACGTCTCATCCGAAAGATGGAGTAGTAATAGACTTCAGGGGAGCGGACTTCAAAGGCATGGGTAGGATCCTTTGGGGGTGCTTGGATGAGATAAGGCCAGACATAGATTCTGGAAGCTTGTGGGAGACTGTTAGGAAGGGGGTGCAGGAGGCTACTATGTCCTGCACAAAGGTAAGGTGAAAACAGTGTAGGGCCAGTAAGCCGTGTTGGTGGACCAGGGAGGTGCAGGAGGCAGTGAGGGCAAAAAAGGCTGCCTACGCACGCTTTAAGCGCTCAGGGGGGGAAAGGAGCGGGGAGAGTATGAGTTGCTGACTAGGAGGATCACCAGAGTGGTGAGAGGGGACAAGGTGAGGATGGAGCAAAACCTGGCCAGGGATATCCGGAGCGGGGGAAAGGAGTTCTATAGATACATAGATGAGAAAAGAAAAGCGAGGGCACAGATCAGCAGGATTAGGACTGGGGAGGGTTGGGCTCAGGAAACAGGGGAGCAGGCAGAGGTACTAAATGAGTACTTTGCCTCGATTTTTACCAAGGGAGGTGGGGGATCCTTCCATCCTAACGGAAGGGAAGGGGAGCCCACAGAATCGGGAGGTCTGGAGGACCGGAAGAGGCTAGGTTAGGGGATGGGCAAATCTAGATGGGGAGGGGCAGTTGCATGAGGAGGTGGGCTGAGAGGGAGAAGTCACAGTGGATAGGGTGAGGGAGGCCCTCCAGTTGCTAAAGACTGAGAAGGCGCCGGGACCAGATGGGCTGTATCCGAGGGTTATGAAGGAACTGGCGGATGTGCTGGCAGCTCCACTGGCTGCACAACATCTCTCTGCAGACAGGGTGGGTGCCTCAAGACTGGAGGGTGGCCCTTGTGGTGCTTATCCACAAAGGGGGTCTAGAGATGAGATGGGGAATTACAGGCCTGTCAGCCTAACATCTGTGGTAGGCAAAGTAATAGAGGGCATTATCAAGGAGAGGCTTGGGGGTCAGCTGGAAAGATTGGGGCACCTGGATGACGAGCAGTATGGTTTTGTTCCAGGGAGATCGTGTCAGACCAACCTTGTGGAGTTTTATGACTGGGTGATGGGTGCGCTGGACTGACATAAGCGTGACATCTCTACCTGGACTTCAGCAAGGCATTTGATTCGGTACGCCACAATGGCCTGATAACAAAGTTGGGGGGGATGGGGTGGGGGGCAGTTGCTCAGGTGGGTAGAAAATTGGCTTGCGGGGTGAATACAGAGGGTTGTGGTTGGAGGGGTTGTCTCCTTCCCCAGAAGGGTCATCAGTGGGGTCCCCCAGGGTTTGGTTCTGGGGCCACTCCTGTTCAATGCCTATATCTTGGACATAGGGAGGGGTGTTAGGAGTAGGCGGAGTCTCTTTGCAGATGACTCAAAACTGGGTGCACTGGCGGACAGGGAGGAAGGGAGAGAGGCACTCCAGGGGGACCTGGATACCCTGGGGAGGTGGTCAAGGAGGTGGGGATTGAAGTTTAATGCAGGGAAATGTAAGGTGCTGCATCTGGGGATCAGAAACCTGGGCCATGTATACACCCTGGGGGGGTCACACTGCAAGCCACATCGGGCGAGAGGGACCTAGGGGTGGTGGAGGACATCAAAATGAATAACACTGAGAACTGTCGAACAACCACAGTAAAAGCAAACAGGATACTGGGCTGCATAGCCAGAGGGATTACCTCCAGGAGGAGGGAGGTGATCCTCCCTCTGTATAGTGCTCTGTTCAGGCTGCATCTCGAGTACTGTGTGCAGTTCTGGAGACCTCACCTTAAGAAAGACATAGCACTGCTGGAGAGGGTCCAGAGGAGGGTGACCAGGATGATTCAGGGCATGGGGTGAAGGCCCTATGAGGAGAGACTGGAGGAGATCAGGCTGTACGTGCTGGAGGAGAGGAGAGACGGGGACATGATAGAGGTCTTCAAGTACGTAAAGGGGAACAGTAAGGACGGAGCCAAGGAGGTGTTCAGGCTAAAGAAGGGGGGGACAACCAGGGGGCACGAGTGGAAGCTGGAGGGGGGAGCATAGGAGACACTACTTTACTGAAAGAGTGGTGGAGCCATGGAATGCACTGCCCAGGAGTCTGGTGGAAGAGGGCACAGTGGAGGGATTCAAGAAGGGGTGAGACAGGTACAGGGGGAAACTGAAGCCAGGAATTACCCTCTCTGGGGGTGGGGGGGCAGAGTAGTGAGCACACAGTAGGGGACTGGCTACTGAGCAGACATGATAGACCATGAGGCCTCTTCTGCTGGCTTTTAGTATGTTAGTATGCTTTATTTTATCAAATTATATGGATTTCCATCAAAGCAAGACTCAACAGAATCTACAATAAAGATAATGATCATAACTCATTCCAGATCAGACACTTTGTGTTAAAAGATGCCTGGCTGCAGGAATACAAGTGACTTTTTTTCATTATTCATTTAACATTTTTGATGTAACAATCTGTGTTTAAAGACTGGGCCAAATTTTCTGATGTAGCTGACGAAACCGCATACTGCGCATGTATTTGTCAAATTTGTGTTCAAAACTGCTTCTGAAATTACTAACATACTAAAATGCCAGCAGAATAGGCCTAATGGTCTTTCGTGTCTGCTCGTTTGGTCAGCCCCCACCCTGGGAGCTGACCTTGCTGCCCCCCTCGTCCTCTCTGGCTTCTCCCTTCCCAGTCCTGGATATTCTCACTGCACAGGACTTTGCGTCCAGAACCCTTCCCCTGTACCTGTCCCACCCCTACTTGACCCCCTGCACCGTCTCTGCCTCCACCAGCCCCCTGGCAGTGCATTCCATGGCTCCACCACCCTCTCAGTGAAGTAGCACCTCCTCCTCCTTTCTGTCCTGAATCCCCCCCAGCTTCCACCCATGCCCTCTAGTTGTTCCCCCTCCTTCCTTCGAAGCACCTTGACTGCTTCTCCCCTATTTAACCCCTTCATGTACTTGAAGACCTCTATCATGTCCCCCCCGTCCCTTCTCTCTTCCAATGTGTACATATTTAGCTCTTCGAGCCTCTCCCCATAGGTCCTGTGCCCCAGGCCCCAGATCATTTTGGTTGCCCTCTTCTGGACCCTCTCCAGGAGTTTAATGTCCCTCTTTAGGTGTGGCCTTCAAAACTGCACGCATTACTCGAGGTGAGGCCTCACCAAGCAGTTATACGGGGGGAGTACAACTTCCCTCCTTCTGGAGGTGATCCCCCTAGCGATGCATCCCAGCATCCTGTTGGCCTTGGCAGCTGCCCTCCTACAAGTCTCAGAGTTGTTCATCTTGACATCCACCACCACCACCCCTAGGTCCCTCTCGGCCATTGAGACTTGTAGCAAATTACATCTGAATTTCACAGGATGTGCCAGTTGTAAACAGAAGGTCACAGTTTTTCATCAGATGTTTAGATGCAAATTCATTGTGGCTGAATTTTATCATAGATCTAGAGACGTCATAATGTCAGAGCATCTAAAAGATTGCCTAGCATTTCCAGCTAATTGCAGACAGAACACAGAAATTGACGCCATTAATACGGGACAGATCCATTTGAAAATCTTGCCCGATATGTTGCTAAGTGATTTAATTAGCCCAACGTCTACATCTCCATTTAAATTGCTCATATGTGGTGATTATTTCAGGAGTTAAGGGCATAACCTTCACTTTTTGGATACAAGGGCTATTTGATTATATTTCCTCTCCTACAGATCTTATAGTTTGTACAGAATCAATAATTCCCTTTAGCCTCAAGTTTTCAGAAAACAAAGATGCTCCAGTTTGTAAAGTAGCTGAGCTATGGAGTGTTTTTATGCTTCACAATAAAAGCATTCTTTGAGTCCTCAGTGTTGCTATAATGTTGCTTTGGCTGGTTGTGATTGGCAGCTGCTGCTAAATGGCAGGTGGGGCATTAGAATTATCAGTGTCAGTGGCTCAGCAGGAGCGCACTCGTCTCTGAGGCCAGGAGATCAGAAGGCTGTGGGTTCTAGCCCCACACCAGGCACTTGGGTTAATATCCCAATACTGACACTGTTGTGCAGCATGGGGGGGGGGGGTGCTGCTGCACTCCTGAGGTGCCATCTTTTGGATGAGACGTTAAACCGAGGTCCCATCTGCCTGTTCTGGTGGTAGTTAAAGTGGATGTTCAAGATCCCATGGCACTTCTCGAAAAGAGTAGGGGAATTTTCCATGGTGCCCTGGCCAAATTTCCCCTCATTCACTAAAAATACCACCAACAGCTTAATCTGGTTCAAGGTCAGTTGGCATTTATCTGTATCCCCCTCCCCCAGGTCGTGCCTGAAAATATGATTTGACTTACCTGGTCAACAAAAACTAAATAAATAAATTTGTTTCCCTAGTTACACTACCTGTTCCACAGCCATCCACCTTAGCTGGCATGGTAATGATCTCCCAGCTCATCCTACTTACTCCCCTTGTGGCCTTTTATCACTTTAACATCCCATAGAAACATAGAATTTGACAGCAGATAAGGACCGCTTGGCCCACCCAGTCTGCCCATTTCCCTACCTAATGGATAAGCTGCAGATCCTAGTTAACCAGCAGCCTACTTCTTTCTACCCTCACCCCCTAGAATTGCCTTATGACTGTCCCATGCATGCTTGAATTCAACCACTGTTTTTGACTCCACAACCTCCTCCGGAAGGCCGTTCCATGCATCCACAACCCTCTCTGTGAAAAAATACTTCCTTACATTACCTCTGAGCCCCCCATCTTCAAATTGTGCCCTTGTTCTTGCACACCTCTTTTTTTGAAAGATGCTATCCTCTTGGACTTTGTTGATTCCCTTGAGGTACTTGAAAGTTTCTATCATGTCCCCCCTCTCCCTCCTTTCCTCGAGGCTATACATATTAAGCTCCTTTAGTCTTTCTCCATATGTCTTGTGCAGACCCTGCACCATTTTAGTTGCCCTCCTCTGGACAGCTTCCATCTTGTCTATGTCCTTGCGGAGACTGGGTCTCCAGAACCGCACACAGTACTCCAGATGGGGTCTCACCAGCTGTCTGTACAGAGGGATAACAACTTCTTGTTTTCTACTGGTGTTGCCTCTCCCTATGCATCCCAGTATCCCCCCAGCCCTCCTTACTGCCCTCTCACATTGCTTGCCCACCTTTAAGTCATCTGATATGACTACCCCCAGGTTCCTTTCCATTTTTGTTGTTGTTAGTATCTCACCCCCCATTGTGTACTCTTCCCCTGGGTTTTTGTTTCCCAGGTGCATTAGCTTACACTTCTTAGCATTGAATCTAAGCTGCCATACATTTGCCCATTTCTCTAACCTTGCCAAGTCCCTTCTCATCCTTTCCACCCCACCTTGTGCATCAACTCTGTTGCAGATCTTTGTGTCATCTGCAAAGAGACATACTTTTCCTTCCAGTCCCTCTGCAATGTCGCTTATAAAGACATTGAAGAGGACCGGTCCTAATACTGAACCCTACAGTAACCCACTAGTAACCCTCCTTTCTTCTGAGTGGACTCCATTTACTATTACTCTCTGTGTCCTATTCTCCAGCCAATTCTTTACCCGGGCTATCATCTTGGGACCCACTCCCAGGCTGGCTAACTTGTATATTAATCTTTTGTGTGGGACTGTGTCAAATGCCTTGCTAAAGTCTAGCCCCACTTACTCCTTCTGTGGCCTTTTATGACTTTAACATCCACCCTCGGTAATGGTGGCATTGAGGTCAGGCGATGAGACCCCTTTGGAATCTCTATCAGTTGGGGGGGGGGGGGCACCACAGGCAGAGGAGTAGCATTCAGGAGGACCACAGGCATCATACAAACAGCTGAGGTTTTCCCATCAGTTTCTTCTGCTGATGCTGGCAACAGAGTTCCAAGTGCATGTTAAGCAACCTAGCCTTGTGCTGTGCAGGTCTTCAGCTACTCTACCACCACTGCAATGAAACAGGTGGTGTACTGCAGCAAGGCATGAGATCCCCAGCCATTCGGAGGAAGAGAGCTTTCCTACGAAGACCTGTGCTTGTGGTGCATACCTGGGTTGTGGCACCATGAGCGGCAGCACTGCCACTGTGTCATTGGGAAGAATTTTGTGAAGTTGCAAAATAGTGTGTTGACAAAAAAAAAAATTGCAGTACAGAATCAAAGCTTCTATTATTTTAAATAATTAATAGAACAGCAACACTGTCCTGCTGTATCTCACTCTCCTTCACATTTTGAGCATCTCAGGAGTGTGAGCCATGGGCCTGCATGTTTTCACCTCATGTTAAAATCCTCCTCCTCCACCTCACGTTGAGTAACTCACACCTATAATAACGTAGAAGAAACTTTCCACAAAGCTCGGAAAAGGTCACCTAGAATACAAGAAGTACAGGAGAATGATTCAAACTGGTTTGTCCTGCTTATGCAACAGCTGGAGCTACTGTGATTTGCAATGCAAAATGCCATGCCAGATAATGCTCTTGTTAGCCTGTTTTCTACAATCCTTGTGCTTACTGCACAAAGGCTTTTGAGACTTGTGGCTGTGAACTGTGACGTAACCAAGGAGGAGATTCCTGACTTGTAAATAGCTGAACTCCAAATAGAAATTTCCTCTTGGCCATAAAGTGGTAGGGTTATTATGCAAACACCCCAGGGTGTGATCTATTGATGTCCTGTCTTAAAGTCATACTTAATTTTTAAGGAGAGCCAAGTATGCAACCGGTGGTATACAATAGGAGTAGGACTAACAACTTTTACTAGATGATTTGCTCATTTTGAGGGTGTTTTACAAATGTCATTCTGCATGGATAACCATGCAAAACTGCTTTTTTAGAATTTCCACACAGCTGCGCACGCGTAGTTCGCTCCACCTAATCTTCTCACAGATTTACCCAATGGCAGTTACGCAAGCCTGACATAAATCAGCCACTGTGCTTCACTATTCCTCAAGTGGTCACACTCCACTTGTGGGCCCCCTCTCCTCAACCCGCTCAGTAACTCACTCGCTTCCATTTCATAGCTATATACTTAGTGGAAAAACAAATTGCAAATCTCATGTAAAATGCAAGAAAAAATGATGATTGTGCATGTGCTTCTAACTTGCTGCCTTGCATGCATGACCAGCCACCGGCTATGCACTTCTAAAACAAACTGCACCGCTCACTTCACACCCATAACTTTTCTTTTTGCATTTAAAAACTGAAAACAGTGCTGTTAAGCAGCGTCAAACTACTATAGGGGTGGGGGTGCACTGTTGAACCAGCTAATCATATTGTTCTTAAAAATAAAAAAAATGGGGGGCGCTGTTGAGCAGCTCTCTGGCAAGACGTGCCTAGAGACAGCTCTGTACATCCCGCAGCTAAAATCATTTTAAAATAATCAACAGGTGGGATAAAAGTGACCAGAAGTTCCAGATTTCAATTGGCAAAGGTCTCTGGAGTCGGTAGACACCAAACTTACCCATGGGTCAGAATCTGAAAACGACTGGCGATGGAGCAAAAACCTCGGTGGCTGTACCAGACCAGGCCACAACTACCTCATCGATAATGGGACCAGAGCCCCCTTGGAAAGCTCTGCAATTAGCCCTGCAGACTATCGATTTAAAAGTGGAGTCAATACTCCAGCGATTCGTGGAGCAAGATGCCAAGATTGACATGGTGTCTAACACTGCGACGATGGTGGAAAAATCGGTGACTCAGGCATTAGCCATGACTGCCAAATTAGTCCAAGAGAATGCCCAACTATGTTACAGACTAGAGGCCCTAGAGAATTCAAATCGAGCCTCTCGTGAGAATCACTGGGCTCTCCGAGGGGACTGAGGGGGCTGAATTACTAACATTCTTGAAATCCTTGCTGCCAGAAGTACTGAACCTACCAACGGACCTATTGCTTGATCACCTTTGCAAAGCCTTTCGGGTTACCCCTCGATCTGCTGGTCCACGCGGGTGATTTTACTGATTACGGCCAACTCTTTGACTAGGGACACAATCCTGCAAGCCGCAAGATCAGCGGAGGGGTTATCTTTTGAAGGGGTGATGATCCATTTGTTCCCTGACCTGTCTTTTGCCACCCGCACAAGAAAGAAAATATTTGATGCTGTTTGGGACAGGCTGAGAGGCCTGGGGGTCTCTCACTCCCTCCTGATGCTTGCCATGCTCCGAATTCACTATGGACGGTGCACGTTCCAATTTAGCGACCTGGTTGAAGCCGGGAAGAAGGTGGAGGCCATAGCTCGAGAATTTCAAACTTCGGAGGGACAACAGATCGAAGAATCGGACAAGGAGACCTGAGCTGGAGCTGGTTTGGGACTTTTGTGCCTTGAACTGAAGTACCTTTTAAATCTGTTGCTTCTAGCTAAAAAAGATGGGATAGAGTATATCTGGGCTAGGCATTGTCTTATAATTAATATTTTTCTTCTAAGAGACTTTTAAGTTTTTTTACTAACCTATCGACATGGATCCACACGCCCAGAGTATTTTGTTAAATTTTGTGATTTCTTGTTGCAAATTATTTTACGATGAGACGTATAGACAGTTTTCTTAGGCACTAAATATGCAGTGGTAACCATTTTGGACTTGGGGACATATCAACACTGGCTGCTGAGTTTTGGACATTTCAGGCTAAAATATTTAGTTCTGACCAGTGATCTCGATAAAGTACATTGTGTTTTACCCCCCACTGCCTAACTCAATTCTGTATAAGTTTACAATCCCTATATACATTGGATGTATCTGTATGTCTTTATTACTGTGATGCCTTACAGACGCTTGTACTCTGTAATTGCTTTTTCTCAAATGCAATAAACATAAAGTTTAAAAAATTAAAAACATGGCCGGCCCAGTGGTGCAAAGGGCTGAGGCATTACTACCTTACCTGCCACCATGCTGACAAACCCGGGTTTGGGAGCACCCAGGTTGTTCAGGCAGCTGGCCAGGGGGAGGAGGATTGAGCATTCTATGGGCTGCTCTTTTTCTCCAGGGGAGGGTGGGTTGCTGCCTCTGCTGTAATGACGTCACCTGGGTGACAGGTGGTGGTCCCACTATGGAGAAATGGCACAGGAGGGTGGGCATCATGGGGCTGCAATGTAGGCATCTGAGTGCATCCCTGTTAGCCCATGCCCACCGAGGTGCCTGCAGGGACGGATGAAAAACGGCAGAAAATGGCGATGCTGAGTGGGATGATGCTGCACTTCCTCGCAGGATCCACACTGTCTACTGGGCTGCCCACTGTCACATCCTATAATCAGCTCTTCCCAGGATTAGCAGGGGGTCCCAGGAGACCCCACCACTAGGGGGCAATCTATGGGGCACTGTGCAGTGGGGATGGTAAGTTTTAGAGACAATGGGTGACGGGGCTGGCTGAGGATTAAGAGGCAAAAAAGCATACTGAATAAAAATAAATAAGAAAATAAAAACATGCTGCTGAGCAAAATGGCACAAGTGTTACACCTCCCAGCTCTTGTGACATCAGACAATTTCTTTGATGTCACAAGAACCCCTCTGTCCCAACCATGCTATCCTGCACATTAGCATCTTCATTATTCTCTGTATTCCCAAACAGTTCTTCCAGCCAGCATGCATATAAAGTATGCACCATCAAAACAAGACAACCTGTCCTGGGGAACTCTGGATAATGGCAAAAGTGTGCTAGATAGTCCTGGATCATTGATTTTTTTTTTTTTTTTTATATTAATTTAGCTTCTCACCAGGATGCCTCCCTCCTTCCTGTTGCCTCATTCTGGCCTCAGCCACCAGTTTCCATGGGGGCAGCAGTCCTTTCCTTGTTTAGCTACTATCCTAGACCTCCACCACTCTGCCCATCCCATAAAATCCCCCCTACACTACAGGACCTGTCCTATAGTGCAGGGCTAGCTGTTTGTGTAGGTGCTGTTATGGGGTCTGTGACCAGTGACGGGTGGTGGGTAATGCTAAATTCACAATCCCCGGAGCTTTTTGTTATCTCTGTTTTAGTCCTAGTCACCACTCTGCTTTAAGGCTGTTCAGCTGGTGCCTTGCTCAAGTAGGGGAGGGCTGATGCTGTATTGTCTCCCTCTGGTGTCAAGGCTGCTGTACCTTTCCAACACAGGAAGTGCTCAAGCAGCAAGTCAGGATCCCCCCTCCCAGGAACTGAGCTCACTGCCTCCACAGTGCTCTCAGTTTTCACCAGTCTGATATGGGAGTTGTGTTTGAGACGCATGCACATGTCTCCCAAATGAAACTCTGTGTGACTATTTACAGAGCCACCAGGTTGGGTAGATTGATGATTTAAAAAAAACAACTAATTATTACAAACTAGAGTTTAATTTTAAAAGCCTACTTTCGATAGAAATTAAATTGGTAATATTTATTGAGTTCCAGTGAATTATAATTCATTTCTCTGTTTCTTAACATAAAGCCAGTGCCCTACTGACTGTACAGTTTTATAGTCGGGGATGTGAGGCTTCCCAGTTGCAACCAAACTGGGTAACTGTTTTGACTTGGAATTTTCCTAAATTCTGGTTTGGTTGAAGTCCCTACCTAGCACTGTCCAAGTTGAGGTTTACAAAGTGCTAAGCGGAACAAGATTTTGTTGATTGGCAGGCCGGCTAACACAGCCAGTAGTGTTACTGCTTACCATTCTGTTATCCCAGGTTTGTTTCCTGAAATGTTCTGGACATCTGGCTGCTGACTTGCAAGACAGGGTTATGATTCTTGTTTTAAATGCCTCCTGCTTGGGGATGGAAGGGAACTCCCCTCCCAGCACGGCAGCCCACCAGTTGCTGTATGGGGAGGGGGAACTGTGGAGACAGGATAATGTGGTCCCTCAGAGGCAGAGTCATATCAGTATGTATTCACTTGCTGATGTTAGACAAGGAGGAGATCCATGGAAGATGGTTTGTGCTGCCAAACCCCCCAAATGATCCTGTCACGAGTCTGCCACCCTGCCTTTTCATGTCGCATGCCTATAGTGAGAGAGATGAGGGGTGGGTAATACAGGGCAAGAAAGCTGGATGGCTTCGGACACAATAAAGTCCCCTTGTACCATTACGTCCTCTTAGGTTTCCTGGCCTACCTCCTTCTCCTCACAAGCTCCTCTCTCTGGTTCTCAAAAGTTGAGTGAAGTATTCTCCTTGGGAGCATGGGGGCCCCTATTGACATCCCACCAGTATGGGGGACAAGGCACTGGTTAACAGCTGGAGCCAGATAAGAGCAATAGTAAAGGCAGGTAGGAAGTGCTGGTCTCCAGGGAGTTCCTCTGTTGCCGGAGGGAGATTGAAGGAGGTTTCCAAGTCCAGTCCAGGGTTGGTAGAAACAGAAAGTATTAAAAAATAAATAAAAAAGGAAAGATTTTGCTACTCGGTTTGATTAGGAGCTGGAAACACACAACCAATGAAATTTAAATTGAACAGTGTATCAGCTGTTTTACAGATAGGTCTTATACTGCCAAACAGTGGGCAACAAGAAATGACTGTTCCACTTTAAGTTACGAGAAGTTTCTTTTTATACAGGACAAGGCTATTCAGGTCAGGCTTATTTACAGAGTTACAGTATCTTGTATCATTCATCCAGGTATCATGTCAATTCAGTGCAAAAAACTAAGCGTAAACACTTCAGCTAAAACAATATAACGTAATCCATTACATTGCAAAGCTTCTTTGAGCCTAGTGCTACCACATCGCTCTTATCAGCACTAACAGTTGTCATTTCAACCGCTCTGTGCTGTTAGTGATTTGCAGTAGAAAATAACACTGCAGGTATCCCAAAGCAGCCAAAGACCCCAAAAAAAAAAAGAAAAAGAAAATGAGTATTGAAATTTGTGGCACTCAGATTTTTCCCCTGCATTCCATGAAAGCAGAACAACACCAGTTACGAGAAGCGCAAGTGGCGCTGCCAATCAGACATGATCAGCAAGGGCAATTAAGAAATGGAAAATTACGAGTGCCCATAGACAGTGTCAGAATAAATATGTAGAAACATCCTGCTGCCCATAGTAAGACAGAGGTACTCCATGCCAGTGACAAGCGGCCACGCTTCTAGAGCTTTCTGAGTCCATGCGTAGCGCTACTAGCAACATGGAGCACACCTCAGTAGCAAGTGGAACACCGCCAAATGCGGGTGAGATGCAAAGTGGCAATCTGGAGTGGGACATTGCATGGCTTATTATGTTGAGAGCATACCCCCCCAACTCCCCGGGTCAAAAAAAAAATGCTGCTCCCTCTGTGTCGGTGACACTCACACGGAATGAGACAGACAGCAGGATATTCCCTTTAGCATTACTGCAGTGTCCTGTCTTCTCTCTCACTCTTTTTCACTGAAGCTGGCTGCCAAGCAGTGAAGTAAGAAGTAAGCAGCGTGCTGGAATGCTGAGTGCTGAAATACTGATGAGTGCTAAATGCAAACGATTTGACCGCGCTAGAAACGACCGTGACGGTTTTGTTTGCGCGGAATTGACATGGAACCTTCATCCATTATAGCACACATTTATTTTATATAGTGTTTGTTTACCGGGTAGGCGCACTAGACAATAGTATGCCTATTTCAGGCCTGACACAGGACAATTACAAACATGCCTGTTCTTTTTCCATTAGCAGATTATATCCTTTAGCCACTAGAGGGCCCAGTTATAATCACACTTACCCAATCCAACACAATATAGTTCCTGTTTTATTTCACTTGTTGTGTGGTCAGTCTATCACTATTCATCTGTCTTTGCCCCTCCCTCTTCTACTGCTTGATACTGATTTTTCCCATTTGCAGCTTATAGTCTTTTCGCCCACTAAAGGAGTTTTCCCCCAACCATTCCAAAGCTGCTCTACATCTCCTTACTCTCTAATACTCCTGGCACTCTTTCTTTACTGCTCAGCTGCTATGGGTACCTACACTCCATTACTAAGTCTGCTCTCCTTCACCCTCTTGGTACAGACCTCACACAGACTGGAGTACCTTTCCTCCACACTAGGCACCTCATCCCCAGACTACCCCACAGTGACTCGGCCCTCCCCCACCCTTGACACACCCGTGACACCCCCACCCTGCCAACACCCCCACTCCCTCCGCCCTCCAATGCCTGACCTGGACCCAGCTCTCCCCTGCCATTCCCATCCTTCGCACTTTATCTATCCCATGCACCCTGATTCTAAAGTCCTCAGCTGGGTGTCGCTCCAAGGGTCTCCATCGCCACTGGCCACTAACCAGAATAATTACACTGCTATTATTATTATTATCTGGTAATGCACACCCAAACCCAGGACCTATTGCTTCCAGGCCTTCTAAACCCTGTACTGCAACTGGCCTCCGCTTTGCATCCTTAAACATTTGCAGTCTCCTAAAGAAATCTGCTGCCCTCCAGTGCTGAGTAGTTCAACATCAACCTGACATAACTGCACTGGTAGAGACTTGACTCTCCAAATCCACCCCTGACTCCGCTATCACTCTCCCTGGATATACCATCTAGAGGGAAGACCGAGTAGGCAAATGCGGTGGTGGTTGCACACTACTAGTATGGTACTCCCTTATAGGTCAGGCACTACCAGCTCCTAAACTTGATTATGGAGCCCAAGCCCTCACTTTAATAATCACACCTGACCCCGCCCGAGGCCCTCCCTTCCTCACAGTCTCCTATGTACCCCCGAGGAATCAAAACCAAGCAGTCCAGTCCCTCACTGACTATCTCACATCTCTCTCTCACAAAGTGGAGCAAGTCATCCTCGGTGATCTCAATGTTAACTGGCTTGTCTCCACTGCCTCCCATATAAGGGACTCCTTTGCTGCCCTGGATATGTCCCAGTTAGTCACCCAGCCCACCAGATTCAATCACTCTACTGGCACCAGCACTCTCCCAGATGTTGTTATATCTAACCGCCCCTACAAAATCTGGGATGTCACTGTCCTCCCCAACTCTTCTAGTGATCACTCCCCAGTCCTCTGTCTCTGGTCATCCTCCACTCTGAAGCCAGTGTCCCAGGCCACTCTACGCTGCCGTTTATGCCCTGGCGACCTCAGAAAATTAAAACAATACCTAGCCCAGCTAAACTGGTCCCCTATGCAGTGCACCCCTGACATTGACTCAGCTCTTGACCACTTCACAAATGCCTTCTGTAAGGCTTGTGACCTTTTCGCCCGCCCCCCACCAGGATCCGCTCCAAAAAATGCAATGCCCCATAGATCACCCCACCCCTCCTCCAGAGACTCAAAAACAGAGATAATCTTTGGCACATTGCTGTAGAGTCTGGAAATGTGTCTGACAGACAGGCTTACAATGCAGAATGCAATAAGTGCACTTGGGCCATTAGGCGGGCCAAGGCAGAGCACTACCAGACCACCCTCGCTTACACTTGGGGTTCAGCCCGGACCTTCTGGGATAATATGAAAAAGCTAAATGGGAAGTCCACTTCCCACCACCATCTCAGCTCTCCATCAATGGCACCCCACCACAGATCCACCTCCAAGCGATTGCCTTAACACACGCCTTCTTTAACCTAAGCTCGGTCCTCCCCAGCAGCTTCTTTGACCCAATCCCCACCTCTCTCCCTCCAGTCCTGCATCGCCCACCATTCTACCTCGCATCCTATCCCCCAAAAGCCAGGCCGCACCTGCTAAAAGCCTTAGGCAGCAATAACCCCAGCAGTGACCCCCTCGACTCCAGGATCCTCCATATGGTCTTGGACGAAGTCCTAGTCCCCCTGACTGACCTTCTAAACCGGTCTCTATGCCTGGGTCAGTTCCCAAGTGCTTGGAAAACTGCTGAAATCCCACCCATACATAAGAGTGGGGACCGATCTACCCCCAACAATTACCGGCCCATCTCCATCCTCCCCCCACTCTCTAAAGCCCTTGAAAAAGTGGTGTTGATCCAGCTCTCTGAATACCTAACCAAGTATGACATTATGTGCCTAGAGCAGCACGGTTTCCACCAGGACACAGTACAACCACGGCTCTCCTGGAATTCTCCCAACACCTGCATGCTGCTCTCGACTCTGGCAGCCTTGCAGGAGCACTGTTCATTGACCTCTCCAAGGCCTTTGACACTGTCTGTCATCCCCTTCTACTCGACTCTCTCCACCAACTTGGCTTCTCTGGTGGTCCCATTTCCTGGTTCTCTAGCTACCTCTCTGCTAGATCCCAGCATGTCAAGATCAGTGGCTCCCTCTCCAGCACTCTTCCCATTCGCTCCGGGGTCCCTCAGGGCTCCATCCTGGATCCAATACTTTTTAGTCTCTACCTCAACACCCTCCCCAGCTCATGTACTGGTAAAATGCTCCTCTGCGCCTACGATGCAGTCCTCATTGCCTCACATCCCAATCCCAACTCCCTCCAAGTATCCCTCCAGCAAGCTTACAACCAAGCCGAAAGGTGGTTCAGAGACCACAGACTGGTCATTAACCTAAAGAAAACCAAATCAATGCTCTTCTCCCTCCACCAAAATAAAGCTAAAAATACCCCCCTCTGGATTATCCCCAGCACTCTTCACCCGCTAGAACAAGTGACCACATACAAGTACCTAGGCATCACATTCGATACTGCCCTCTCCTTCCACACCCACATTAATGCCCTGTCAGCCACCATTAACTCTCGGATTGGCCTGCTATACCGGCACAGGGACTGCCTGCCTCAGGTTGCCCTCAGGCTGGCCATCACCTCCTCCATCTTGTCGCTCATGGACTATGGCTTGCCCATCTACGCTGCAGCTGAAAACACTGCCCTCTCCAAAATCCAACTCTCCATCAATAAGGCCTGCAGGCTCCTGACCGGTGCCTCCAGCCGTACTCACACCTGCCTTCTCTATACTACCACCAATCTTCTCAACTTTGAGGAGCGACTGCTCTACCAGACCTGCCTTCTCGCTAAGAAATCTCTGCAAGGACTCTTCCCCCTCCCCCCGGGGGTTTCCACCTCCCTACAGCAGCCATCTTCGTCCGTCACCACCCATAGCTCTGTTAAGACCACTTTCAAGTTGCCCAGAACCAAGACCTCTCTTGCCCAGAGATCCTTCCTCTACTGAGCCCCCACCTGGCTCAACTCCCTTCCTAGCTGCATCTCCAACTTGCTAAAAATTGGCTCCTTCAAAACAGCCCTTTGGAACCATATCTTTAATACCGCTGTTGTAGGTGCACTAACCCCTCAGTTGTAACCTCAGGTTCCCTACTGCCTTGCCCCCCTGGCTCGACAACATCCACTGGACAGCCTCTCCCTCCCCCAGACCTACCCCTTCCCTACTAGGTCCAAACAGGGATGTAACCCACTGTCTTCTATGAGGACCTACTATATCCATGAGTGTAACTCACATTATGTAACCTAAGTAACATACAAACTACTACATTATGTAACCTAAGTGTATCTATGTTAAATGTTCCTTTTACTACACTTGTAATGTTATCCTCTGTTTAAATCTGCACTGTAATAACTGTCTTGATGTGTGCGCCCCCCCCCCCGCGACGAGGTGCCTTTGTAAATGAGTCTCTTGACTCTAAGGTTGTAAACCCGATTTGTAATGAATGAAAAAAATTAAAAGAATAAGAACAAGTTCACAGTTTTACATCATGTTACAAGTAACAATGAAAACAAATTGTAACAACAATTAACAGTAATATAAATGAAAGGGAACATTGTTTAACCAGGAGTAGCACACTAAGCCAAAGCTTGTTTCCAGATGCGACCTGGGAGCACAAGGAAGTTAAGTGACTTGCTCAAGGTCAAACAGTATGCTCCTAGGTGACTGTGGGATTCAAACCCAGGTCTCCAGACCTGCAGCTCAGAGCCTTAACCCACTGCGCTATACTGCCTCCTAGGTAAAACAGTCAGTGCCTGTCAGCTGTAACAAAACACATACTAGGAATAAAAATTTAAAACACCACAAATACGGTGCTAATATCTCAGGTTATTAAAAAAATTTCTCCCTCTCCCTCTTTTGCTGTCTCTTGCTCCCAAACCTCTTCTAGAAACCTCTAAACCAGATTAAACTTGCTATAATAATATACCACCATTCTCAGGAGTAATGGTGTGGGTGAGGGGATATAAAATGAGTGGGGGAATAAAAAACTAGCAGAAAGAAACTGTCTTTGTTTGTTGACTCAGAGTGATAAATGACAGTAATGTGAATCATTTGCATGAAGTTGGCCTCTGTTCTCTAAGATGAAACACAGGCCATCTCTGTTCTCTTGTTGAGATTTGTTTTGGCTTTTGTCTGGTAGATATAGTCATTGGGTCCCATGACTGTGTCAAGTTTCTTTTTCCCACAGTGTTTTATCCTACATATAACAACAGTTAAGTGATGCTGCAGAAGAAGCCTGTTTGGTGGTGCCCTTCCTTTTCTGTTTCGATAATACCAAAGCTGTCTCTGTAGTGCTGCAGATGCTCTGTCAGTGTGATACTTTGACATTTATGTACTGCATCTTGATGTACACCTAGAGGGATGATTTCCAAAGGAACCTGACATTTGCTGTGCTGAAGGTTGTATTTTGTTATGAAGGGCTGACTGGATTGTAGCTGGTTTTGCAGCATCGTGTACTAAAAATTCAATAGCTTATCTATATGTCTGTTTCCATCCTGAGGTGAAAAAAATGAATGCCAGCGAGCTGCCCCAGATGTTTCTCTGTTTAATCTCTCTTTCTAGGGAGGGATATAAACTGTTTAGTAGACCCTCTCCCATGCGTGACATTCAGTATGAACATTTAACGACCAAGTGTGTGTATGTGTCCTTGTCCCCCATTAAGTGTAGGTTTGTATATGATACCAATTGTTAGGGCTTGGTGTACTTGGGAGGAGCTGTAGCACACCTGGGTTTGTGAGGATCTGAACCAGATTTTAAGCTAAGCTGCACACTGTATTATAAAAACACATGGATGTGATCTGTGCCTTTAGTGGCAAAGGCTGCATATTAAATTGCATTTTTCCTGCTGCTTTTTTATTTTGCTACTTGTTTTTACCTCATGGCTCCTTTTATCTCCACCCTCTCAACACTGTCCACATTGCCAGCATCAGTTACGAGGAGGCACTGTCGAGCACACTTCTGTAACACTGATGCTAAGTTCTGTTGGATCAGTTGGTTGCTGAGGGATGCAGCCCCCCCCCCCCAAATAATGAATACCTCATCTCAGTGCCTTGTTTGCTCTTTGGTGACCCAGGATTGAGCTACATTAGGTGGGTATTTCCCGAACCCAGCTGTCCCACGGTGCAGCATGATGGACTGTTGCAGAGCCACCAGGCTTCTCTGCTTCTCTCTTACAGATTGTCAGATGTTTCTTTTGGAATTTGATGTATTTATATCAAGAATGATAATAATTTAGAAGCAGTTTGTTAGTTGGACCACAATGCTTCAAATTTATTGTATCCCAATATTAAATGAACTTGTAATAACCAGCTGTGTATACTTGTCACTGTATTTTTTTATTCAATTCTTTCTGCATGAGTATCAGAATGTAGCCAGTAAAAGGGACAAAGTTGGCATTCCCGGGGAAAAGGTTAAGATTCTTATCAGAGCAGACCTACTGACTCTGATGTCAGATTTACTATCTGTACTGTCCGTTATCATGACAGGACAACTGGACACTTTGTGGGGAGCTTAGGAAGTATCTTCTGATGTCAGAAAGCAGCTAGCTGAACCAAACATTCCTGTTTAATTCAGGTCTTGGGTCAAAAACAGATGTCATTGTCCAAGAGTCCAGATCAGACCGGTTTTCCAACCCAGCTCAAGACACAAAGGATGTTGAATCTATGATATCAGAGTGACATACTGGTTGAGGTGTCATGGGGCAGCTGGAGGATCTTAAGGCTGCAGAGCCTGAAAGAGACAGTCCGGTTTGGGACTGCAGACAAGTTACCATCTTTCAAGTTCAGGGTAATGCCGTTTGGGATGAAGAATGCTCGCTTAAGGATTGTATTCTGAATGGGGCAGGAGACTTCACTCTGACATACATGGATGACATTGCCATCTATAGCCAGACCTGGGAGGATCATGTCAGGCATGTGACCGAGGTGTTCTGCCAACTGCAGGCCACTGCACTGACATTTTAAGGCAGAGAAGTGCCGGATAGGAATGGCAGATGTGTCATACCTTCGGCACAGGGTGGGGAGTGGGTACATTTGGCCTGAGCCAGTGAAACTTGAGGCCATCCAGAGATAGGCCACACCCTTGACCAAGAGAGAAGTATGGGACTTCCTAGGGATAGGAGGGTACTACTGTGAGTTTGTGCCAAATTTCAGCAGCATGGCCAAATCCCTGTCCAATCTCACCAGGAAGAAAATGTTGGAAAAGGTTCAGCGGATGGAAACCTGTGATACTGCACTCTGCCAGCTGAAGGAGGCATTTTGTTGGTCACCTGTACTCGCCAGCCCAGACTATTCTCTTAGATTCATTGTGCATGTACACTACTGGTCAAAAGTTTTATAACACCCCCAATTTTCCAGTTTTTATTGAAATTTACGCAGGGTAATGTCTCAATGTACTCTGAAATTAAAGCATAGAACAAATAAACAATTGGAGATAAAAAAGAAATCATAGAATCATTTTGTTTAACAAAATTTAATCTAAATTTTTGACTCATCAAAGTAGCCACCTTTTGTAGATATACTGTAACCGCCGAAGACACTTGTGGCATTCTTCCTACAATGGACTTCAAATATTGTTGAGAAGTTCTTCTCAACACTGTTGCAGAGTTCCCACAAATGTGTTGCACTTGTAGGTTGCTTTGCTTTCACCCTTCTGTCCAGTTCATCCCAAACCAGCTCGATGGGGTTTAAGTCTGGAGACTGTGCTGGCCATTCCATGATTTGAAGCCTACTGTCTTGTTCTTTTCCTTGAAGGTAGTTCTGACATAGCCTGGAGGTATGTTTTGGGTCATTATCTTGCTGTAGGATGAACCCCTGACCAACTAGGCGTAGACCAGAGGGTACTGCATGGCGCTGCAAAATGCTGTGGTAGCCCTTTTGGTTCAGGTGCCAGTCACTCTGTGCTGTTGTCCTGTGAGCCGCCTATCACGCAAGCTGTTGACTCTCAGAAACTTGTCTTCTGATTCTGTTGTGGCTTTGGGTCTGCCAGACCTCTTCCTCTCAGAGTTTCCTTCAGTTTCCAAGTGCCTTTTGATGGTGTAGGAAACTGTACTCACTAACACCTTGGCTTTCTTTGCAATTTCTCTACAGCAGTTTTTGCTGACCTAAACTTTTTTTTTAACCTCTAGCAGTTTACCGCTTACCTTTGTACCATTTCAGGTTATTCACTGGACTTGAATTGCTTAAATTTCAATAAAAACTGGAAAAATGGGGGTGTTCTAAAACTTTTGACTGGTAGTATAGATGCCTCTGATCATGGGCTATGTCAGTTCTAGAGTCAGTTTACTCACTTAGGAGAGGAGCACGCAGTTGTATACCTTAGCAGGACGCTGCTGCCCAGAGAAGAGGTCTGTGCCACAATTGAGAAGGAGTGTCTGGGCTTTGCAGAAGTTACAACCTTACCTGTATGGAAGGGAGTTCACCCTGGTTACTGATCACAACCCCATTACATGGTTGCATGGGACCAGTGGCCAGAACTCAAAATGACTAAGGTGGAGCCTGATGCTGCAGCCTTATAATATAGACATTAGGCTCCGCAGCAGGTTGCACCATGGCAACACTGACAAGTTGTCCAGACAATAGCTAGTGCCCTGATTTTATTTTATGTTTTATTGTTAAGAAGGGGAGATGATGGGAGAAACTAATCAGGGGTTCACCCAAAGAGGGAACTGAGGGCATAGCAGTGGGAGCCAGTCAGCTCACATGGAAAACAAACATCATTTAACGGGGGTTAAAATATTTTTTTCCTTTTCTTTCTTGGGTGGGGGGAATGTAACAGTTTGCTATGTATACCCATCATTTATATATATATATGTGTGTGTGTATATATATATATATATATATATATATATATATATATATATATTCAATTCATTCTGCATGAGTATCATTAGAATGTAACAGCTAAAAGGGACAAAGCTGACATTTCTGGGGGAAAGTCAAGATTCTAATCAGAGCAGACCCACTGGACCTGATGGCAGTTTAATATCTGTGCTGTTCATTATCATGACAGGACCTCTGGACAATTTATAGGGAGCTTAGGGAGTGTCTTTTGATGTCAGGATGCGACTAGCTAAACCAAACATTCCTGTTGGGCTTGGGTCTTGGAGCAAGAAACAGATGTATTTGTCCAGAGTCCAAGAGTCTAGATCAGATGGGGTTTCAACCCAGATTAAGACAAAAAGAATGTTGAATCTGTGATGTTAAAGTGCCATACTGGATATGGTGCCATGGGAAGGCAGCTGGAGGGTCTTAAGGTCTGGCAGAGCCTAAAGGAGAGAGACAGGGTTGGGACTATGAACAAGCTGCCATCTAAGGGTTCAAGTCTGCCCTGATTCACCAAAGTGTCTTGTGTGGGTAACCCTCTATACTATGGGAACATTAGAAAGTGTAGGAACATTTTTCTGTGTGTTCTCTGATGTGTGCAAACATTTTCTTTTCATTTCTATAGAAGTTCTGTTCCCCATAGGCTTGTTGTAATACAGGGTTTTAAATAATTGATTAGCAGTTTTTTTCTTGGGACTATACTAACTGTACAGAATGTATTTATATGGATTTTCTAGAAGTGCTGTGTTTGTTAAACACAGTAAGGCAAGAGCTATGCATTTTCGGAAAGATTTAGCACTTTTATGAGCAAAACGCTAATCAAGTTTTAGAGTTAAATAAATCCCTATAATATCTTGTATTATATGTGTAAATATCTGGAAGTGTTATAATATTGTATTGATACATACAGTACTTCATGTTTCTGTGACTGAGTCCTCTGAGGTACAGCTAACTGATTTATAATTGACAAAACTGTATGTCTGCCTCTAAAGAGAGATTAGTTTGCCACAGTTCTGTATATCATTTATCAAGTTAGATCACCTTTTTCACCTGTTTAATGTTTTGACTTCTATATTAGTAGTGTTTTAGTTGTATGCTGTCCTGACATAGGTAATAAGTGTCATTTTTCAGCTTATTTACACTGTCCTGTTGATAAATCTTTAGTTCTAATGACTGCTTGACATACCTTTAGGGTAACATGTTTTTCTTGATAGGCTGACTTCCTTGTTATAACCCAAGCTCCAGTGCTGGGCAGTCAGCCAGCCTACCCAATGCCACATAAGAGATACTATGGTAGGGTGTTTTGTCAGCACTTGGGGGGCATTGTGGCGCCATTCTAGTGAGGTGGAGGTGTGGTAGCATTGTAGAACTGCAGCATGTTGAGGCAACATGTGCTTCCAGAAGGAAATGTGTTGGGATAAATGGAGATGCAGACTGAGAAGAGATATGGCAGTGATTAAAAAAAAAAAAAAAAAAAAAAAAAATGAGAGAAAAATCAAACGTCATGAATGGGCACTTTGTGGTGGTCACTTGTCTTTACGAGATTAACCATAATTAATTAAAGAAGGTAGTGCCATTTTGGGGAAAATCAACAGTGTTAATGCTTTAAATAACTGTTTTGCTTCAAGGGGACATGCCTTTGATATATTTGAAATTGTTCCCAATAGTTATAGAAACACAGAATTTGATGGCAGATAAGGACCGTTTGGCCCACCTAGTCTGCCCATTTCCCCTACCTAATGGATAGGCTGCAGATCCTAGTTAACCAACAACCTACTTCCTCCTATCCCCCACTAGAATTGCCGTATGTCTGTCCCATACATTCTTGAAATCTTCCACTGTTTTTGACTCCATGACCTCCTCAGGAAGGCGGTTCCATGCATCCATAACCCTCTCCATGAAAAAATACTTCCTCACATTACCGCTGAGCCATCCCCCTCTATCTTCAAATTGTGCCCCCTTGTTCTTGCACACCTCTTTTTCTGAAAGATGCTACCCTCTTGGACTTTGTTGATTCCCTTGAGGTACTTGAAAGTTTCTATCATGTCCGGCCTCTCCCTCCTTTCCTCGTGGGTATACATATTAAGCTCCTTTAGTCTCTCTTTGTATGTTTTCTGGTGCAGACCCTGCACCATTTTAGTTGCCCTCCTCTTTACAGCCTCCATCCTGCCTATGTCCTTGTGGAGATAAGGTCTCTAGAACTGCATGCAGTACTCCAGATGGGGTCTTACCAGCTGTCTGTACGGAGGGATAACAACTTCTTGTTTTCTACTGGTGATGCCTCTCCCTATGCATCCCAGTATCCCCCAGCCCTCCTTACTGCCTTCTCACATTGCTTGCCCACCTTTAGGTAATCTGATATGACTACCCCAGATCCCTTTCCATTTTTGTTGTTGTTAGTATCTCACCCTCCATTGTGTACTCTTCCCCTGGGTTTTTGTTTCCCAGGTGCATTACTTTGCACTTCTTTGCATTGAATCTAAGCTGCCATACATTTGACCATTCCTCCAACCTTGCCAAGTCCCTTCTCATCCTTTCCACCCCACCTTGTGTATCAACCCTGTTGCAGATGAGGAGAAGGGCACAGTGGAGGGCTTCAAGAAGAGGTGGGACAGGTACAAGGGAAAACTGAAGCTGAAGATTACCCTCTCTGGGGCTGGGGGGGAGTGGAAAAGCGAGCACCCATTAGGAGGCTGGCTACCAAGCAGACACAACAGACCATCAGGCCTATTCTGCTGACTTTTAGTATGTTAGATCTTTGTGTCATCTGCAAAGAGACATACTTTTCCTTCCAGTCCCTCTGCAATGTCGCTCATAAAGGCATTGAAGAGGACTGGTCCCAGTACTGAACCCTGCAGTACCCCGCTAGTAACCCCCCTTTCTTCAGAGTGGACTCAGTTTACTATGCTGTGAATGAAGGTAAGGGTAGAAGTGAATGAACAGATTTTTGTTTTAAAAAATCTCAGGTAAACATGCCCTAGAACTCCTTAAGAAGACAGACATAAATAAAAGGGCCCAGATTTGTTGTAACCTCATTTTTGCATATGGGTAGAGTTGTAACAGCTGCTCCCCTTACCTATGTGTATAGTTTATCTCTTCTATTCGGTAATTTTCCTGCCATTTTGAAATCTGCTTACCTAACCCAATTATTCAGATGTACTGCTAAAATTGATATGAATAATTATTTTTCAATCTCATCACTGTTAGTTAAGCATTTAGACAAGTTGGTAAGTGAGCAATTTAAATTGCATCTGGATAAATAGGATGTAATTGATTGACTTTATGCAATCTGGTTTCAGATCAAACTTTAGCAGAACTTCTGCCATCACCAAGTGGTTTATGACCATTTGTTCTTGATCAGAAATTAGAGAGGCGTGCTTGGTTCTTAGACTTGAGTAAGGCTTCTGAAACTGTTAAACACAAATTGCCTTTATCCAGATTATTACAGTTAAGCATTAGTGAGCAGTTGGCTGGGTTGAAAATTATTTTGGTGAAGATGTGCCAATGGTAAAAAATGAACGGCAAGACTCTCTGAAAGTACTGAGTTAATGAGTTCCTCAAAGTTATGTGTTGGGATTCCTCTTATTCACCCTTTTTATAAATAATTTCGATAGTGGCATCCAAGGAACCAATTTAACATGTGGATTATATCATCTATGTGCACAATCCCACATCTGAGTAAGTTAGAAATGACTTACAAATTGCATTTGATACTTTGCAGTGTAATTTGATTGCAGGCAGACTGTTGTTGAAACCCCCAAAAAGTAAGGCCACACATTTTTTGCAGGGGAAGCATAACCAACTCCTTGTCTCATGCTTTTGTCATAGTTAAGCTGCTGAGTGGCTCAGTTGGTAGCACATCCGCCGCTGGACCAGAAGGTCATGGGTTCTCGTCCCACATCAGCATTGGACTGGTACCTAAAAATCACTGGCATCTGAGTGCAGTATTGAGGGGTAAATTCCTCCATCTGTCCCTCATATCAGCATGATGTAGGTTTTTCATTTCCTCCAAATATGTTTTCCTGTTATCACCCGTCACTTTATTTAATAATTCATAATATGAACATTGTTTTTGCTAGAGTGTGAAGAGACATCTCGCATTCCATATATGCCATTTAAGTACCAGAAAATTATATTTAGGGTGCTCCTATTCCATTTTTCCCAATTTGGGGGAAAAAAAGCCATACATGATATCCTCGTATGTGATCCTAGCAAACACAGGCTCTGCCCATTCCTGTGCTAAGGCCCAAAAGCCAGCAATATATGAACACTGAAAAAATAGGTGAAATATTGTTTCCTCTTGGGTTATACAGTACAGCCTACTACAGTAACGCTCTTCAAATTTCTTATGTTTATGGTTAGATTTAAGATTCAGCTTTTCATGGAAGCTGAGCCAATGTATGTTCCACATATGTTACATAGAAACATAGAATTTGACGGCAGATAAGGACCGCTTGGACCACCTAGTCTGCCCATTTTCCTATCTAACAGATAAGCTGCAGATCCTAGTTAATCAACAGCTTACTTCCTCTTACCCACCCCTAGGACTGCCTTATGCCTGTCCCATGCATTCTTGAAGTCCCCCACTGTTCTTGACTCCACGACCTCCTCAGGGAGGCTGTTCCATGCATTCACAACCCTCTCAGTGAAAAAATACTTCCTCACATTACCCCTGAGCCGTCCCCCCTCTATCTTCAAATTGTGCCCCCTTGTTCTTGCACATCTCTTTTTCTGGAAGATGCTACCCTCTTGGACTTTGTTAATTCCCTTGAGGTACTTGAAAGTTTCTATCATGTCCCCTCTCTCCCTTCTTTCCTCAAGAGTATACATATTAAGCTCCTTTAGTCTTTCTTCGTATGTCTTCTGGTGCAGACCCTGCACCATTTTGGTTGCCCTCCTCTGGACAGCCTCCACTCTGTCTATGTCTTTATGGAGATGGGGTCTCCAGAACTGCACACAGTACTCCAGATGGGGTCTCACCAACTGTCTGTACAGAGGGATAACAACTTCCTGTTTTCTACTATTGATGCCTCTTCCTATGCATCCCAGTATCCTCCAGCCTTCCTTACTGTCTTCTCACATTGCTTGCCCACCTTTAGGTCATCTGATATATTACCCCAGGTCTCTTTCTATTTTTACTGTTGTCAGTATCTCACCCCCATTGTGTACTTCCTCTGGTTTTTTGTTTCCCATGTGCATTATCTTGCACTTCTTGCATTAAATCTGAGCTGCCATACATTTGACCATTCCCCAACCTTGCCAAGTCCCTTCTCATCCTTTCCACTCCATCCTGTGTATCAACCCTGTTGCAGATCTTTGTGTCATCTGCAAAGAGACATACTTTTCCTTCCAGTTCCTCTGCAATGTCACTTATAAAGACATTAAAAAGGACCGGTCCCAGTACTGAACCCTGCGGTACCCCACTAGTAACCCTCCTTTCTTCACTGTGTACTCCATTTACTACTACCCTTTGTGTCCTGTTGTCTAGCCAATTTTTTATCCAGGCTACCACCTTGGGACCCATTCCAAGGCTGGCTATCTTGTGTATTAATCTTTTGTGAGGGACTGTATCAAATGCCTTGCTAAAATCTAGGTAGGCCATGTCCACAGCCCCTCCCTGATCTATTACTTTGGTCACCCAGTCAAAGAAATCTATTAGATTCGTCTGACATGACCTTCCCATCGTGAATCCATGTTGCCTCGGGTTCTGTGCCCCAATGGCCTCTAGGTACTCAACAATTCTTTCCTTCAAGTGATTCCATCATTTTCCTACCACTGAGGTCAAACTAACTGGTCTGTAGTTTCCTGCCTCTGTCCTGCTCCCACTTTTGTGAAGAGGAATTACATCTGCCCTCCTCCAGTCCTTGGGTACCACCCCATCCTCCCATGATTTGTTAAAGAGAGTAGTCAGCGATGTCACTAGTTCTACCCTTAGTTCTTTTAGAATTCTTGGGTGAATCCCGTCAAGCCCCATTGCTTTGTCCACCTTTAATTTTATTAGTTCTTTCAGAACCCTTTCTTCTGTAAATGGACTAGTATTGACCCCCGTCTTCAGAGTATTTCTCTTGTTTGGTTTAGGTAACTCTCCCTCCTCTTCCTTTGTGAATACTGAGCAGAAATATTCGTTGTTGGGGGATGTATATGTTGGGGGATCCTGGGGTGTTTTAACAAGTTTTTAACTTGATATACCTGTGGGCAGTTAGAAAATCCCTCATTTACTGCACATGTCTTTTCTAAAATTATATTGTTTACATTTTCCTGTGTAAGGTAAGAACCAGGTGGCAATTGACTTTCCACTGTTTTAATCTTGAGAAGGTTTCTTTCATATATGCGGGCAGTGTGGGCACATTTTAACAACTTTTAGGTTTACAGTTTCCCATTGCTGAAACCATGTTAGACAGCTTTTATACACCCAAGGTTCCCATCCTCTATTTTGATTCACCAGTAAAGAATTAATATTGGCAGTAATAAATATACAATTGAAAAAAATCACTGGGTTTATCATACGTAAGCCCCCTGGTTCAGAGGGAGATGTGTGATGTTTCTTTTAATCAGGTTAAGTCGACTCCCCCATAAAGCTTGAAGAATACGCCTAATAGGGTTGTCTCACAGCATTATGGGGGTAGAAAAATATAACTTTTGTACAGAAACAGGGGAATTAAACAGTGTTTTATTTAGTGCACTCTTGTTTTTTTTTTTCCATCTTCCACCTATTCCATTATGCTACTTTCTGTTTGCCTCATTCTAATTTCTGTTCCCAGTTTATATCTCCCGGGTTCTCATGTCCGAATGTCACCCCAAGTTTTGTGATTGGGTTCGGTTTTACTGTGATTCCTGCCATACTAATAGAAGTGTCTAGTGAGTTATCAATACTTGTACCCAGGGCTCGAAATAACCTGCTGTCCACCCGTCCCGGACAGCCGTTTTCCACCCGGGACAGCCGTTTTGTGAAGTCCGCCTGTCCCGGGGACAGGCGGTTTTCACAGCCAGTAAATTTGCAGCCAGAGTATTGAGCTGGGCACTAGGACCCAGCGGCAGACGGGAGGTTTCCGGACAGCGTCGACGTCATGACGCGTAGCTCCGCCCGCCGAAAAGTGCAGCTCCGCTCGCCCATTCCCACTGACTGAGGGTCAAGTGACTGCAGCTACTAGCGTCACCTGACCTCTCAGCGAGCTGGAAAAACTGACTGGTGCCTACTCACGCTCTTCACTCTCACTAGTTTGGCCATAGGGTGAGGAGCGCAGAGTGAGGAGAGCGCGAGCGAGCGAGTGAAAAAATAAATTCTGCAATTTCTCAACAGCCCTTCTCAGGGCTCTAGCATTTGGGGGCTGCTGGTACTTGGAGGAGGAGAGGGGAGGTGAACAAGGGATTTATTTAGTTAGTCTCAAAAGTGAAAAAAAAAGACTTCTGCAAATTCTAAACAGCCCTTCTCAGGGCTCTAGCATTTGGGGCTCAGTTTGTGTGAATCAGTCCTGCTGGTACTTGGAGGAGGAGAGGGGAGGTGAACAAGGGATTTATTTAGTTAGTCTCAAAAGTGAAAAAAAAGACTTCTGCAAATTCTAAACAGCCATTCTCAGGGCTCTAGCATTTGGGGCTCAGTTTGTGTGAATCAGTCCTGCTGGTACTTGGAGGAGGAGAGGGGAGGTGAACAAGGGATTTATTTAGTTAGTCTCAAAAGTGAAAAAAAAGACTTCTGCAAATTCTAAACAGCCCTTCTCAGGGCTCTAGCGTTTGGGGCTCAGTTTGTGTGAATCAGTCCTGCTGGTACTTGGAGGAGGAGAGGGGAGGTGAACAAGGGATTTATTTAGTGCAAGTCAGTCTCAAAGCAGTCAGACACTGTACCTGTACACACCTAAAACTCTCTCAAAGCCAAAAGAGACCTTGTGATCTGCAAGTCTCATCATCTCTGACTCTGAATAAAAAAATATATCTTGAGTGTGCAGAGAGGTGAAGGCAAGGCTCTATTAAAGCTTATTGTTCACTCAGCCTGTGTAAAGCCCTCCAGAGCTTGAACCTTGAAGATAAATACTGACGGACTTACTGTACTACTACTAGTACTACTACTAATTTAAACTAGCCCCTGTCAGCCTGCTGTTGTGCTCTGCCACTGGACTAACTGAATAAAAGTAAAATTGAGTGACACTGTGACAAGAAGGCACTGTCAAAGGGAGAGGAGAGGATTAAATTACAAAACAGGTTGACAGCAGGATACCCCTCAGGTTTTAGTTGTGAAATCTGAGCGGGAGGAAACTATAAATATTAAAGTCCTTTGTCCGGGGTTTTACAGGGAGGGAAAGAAAACTAAACAGACTGTTCGCGTCTTCTAATATCTCTGATCATCACTTCACTGTAGTGTCCACTGTCTTCAGAGTGCTTACTGTACTTTAAATTCGTACTAGCTAAGTAAACCAAAAGGGGAAAAAAATGTCTTTGTTAAAGTTTGGCTTTAAAAAAATTACAGGAAAGCCTTCAGTTTCAAGCCAAGAGGGAGGAGAAAGCTTGGGTTCTTCTATGTGTATTGCTTCTCCATTACTGATAGACTCAGTAGCACCAACTACTCACCCCACCATTGTGGCCACAGATGTGACAACTTGTAGTGCCAGTGCTGATATGCCAGCAACTCTGACTACTGTTGAAAGTGGTGGGATCCCGGGGCAAAAAGGAAAAGGAGGTTCCAGGAGACCTGGAAGAAAAATAGGGAGTGGCTACTATATGAGCCTGGTGTGCTCATACTGCAAAAAATACTTAAGGGAGACAAACACTTTCATGAGTGGCTGTAAGAGCATGAGACTTGAAAATGTACGAGCTCATGAACTCTCCAAACCTCATAAATTAGCCAATGAAAAAAATACTGTGTCTAACACAGACCCTTCCAACTTAGCAATAGAACGAGGAATAATACAAATGGAAAAAAATGAGGTGACACAAGTGGAACATTTGTTTAGAACAACTCTTTATTTGATTAATTCAGAACGCCCATTCACAGATTTCCCTGGCATCTTAGAATTACAACATGTAAATGGTGCAAATGTCGGAGTCAGTTATAGAAGTGACAAACAGGCAGCAATGTTCACACATTTTATTTCAGAATCAATAAGGATAAAAGATGCAAAACTGGTTAACAGTAACACTTTCATCTCTGTCCTATGTGACTCGAGCACTGATGCCTCAGTAATAGAAGAGGAGGCAGTCTATATTAGGACAATGGAAAATTTCCGTCCAGTTAACAAATTTGTTTCCCTTCAACCAGTCTCTATTCCAAATGGTGAAAGCATTTATAACTCAATAGGTGGCATGTAGAATTCACCTTGGACTGTAAAGACTGGAAAGAAAAAATTGTTGCTTTTGGATCTGATGGGGCACCCGTCATGTTGGGTAAAGTGACTGGGGTGTTTGGCAGGATTTTGAAAGATGTACCGCATTTGTTAGGGATTCAGTGCAGTGCCCACAAGTTGGAGCTAGCTATAAAGCAATCAGCAACATCTATTCCATAGATGAAAACAACAGATGAAGTCTTAATGGGTATCTATAAAATACACCATAAGTCTCCCAAAAACTGGGCCGGTCTCAAAGAGTTAGCCAGTAATATGAGGTACACCATTCACAAACCAGTTAACGTGTCAGGGACCCAGTGGGTTGCACACAGAGAAAGGGCTCTGTCTGTTATTCTGTCCAGCTACAAGGCCTTAGTTGTACATTTACAGCACATTGCTTCCACACCAGGGCAAACAAAAGATCAGGCCAGTGGGTTGTTCAAAACAATAAGTACTGTGAGATTTGTCCTGTTTTCTCAGTTTCTGGCTGAATACCTTTCTGTCATGATGGCCTTCAGTCTAACTCTACAGAGAGACAGCTCAACAGTAGAAACAATAGTCAGCGAGGTTGAAAGCACGGTGCTCTGGCTAGAGAACTACCCTGTGCAGGATAAACTTGACAAAGTCTGTAACGAATTGCTGTTGCTCCCTGACTCTGACACAGCTGACAGTGACACTAGCACAAGTCGACTGACAGGCTCAGCCACTACTCAGGTTCAGTTCCGTGGATCTGATATCTTCCTTAACTTAGAAAGGGGATATTCTATAGATAGAACCAAACGGGCAGTGTTGCGTGATGTTACAAGCCTTCTTTCATCAACAATTGAAAGTATTAACTCACGATTTTCCAATTTTAAAACACACAAAGTTCTACGGTCATTCAGTATATTTAACCCATTACAGTTACCACCAGATAGTGACCAACTAGCCCTTTATGGCAGTGAGGAAGTCAGAACCCTCACAGAGCACTACAGTGACCTACTGAAGAAACACAATAATAATATAAACTTGATTGAAGCGCAATGGTTAGAGCTTAAACCACTTATGAAAAATCACTGAATGAGCTGTCTCAAATTTCAATTGGATTTCTGGCAAAATTCTCCATAATGATGCACATGAACAGCTATCTCCCTGATATTCTGGTCTTAGTCACAATAGCTCTACTGATCCCAACCCAAACTGCAGTAGTTGAGAGGATTCAGCTTGATGGGCAGAGTGAAGTCTGACTGGCGGTCCTGTCTGTCTCCTATGACTACATCTGAACTAATGCGTGTCAAGCTGTCAGATGCTAAGCTGCTACATTTGACCTGCAGGATGCCATAACACTGTGGTTCAAATCTGGAAAACAAAGAGAAGACCTCATGTGAGACCATATGGCTGCAGACTAGATTCAAGTTCTGATTCAGAAATAGACTAGACTCGATCAGTGTTTTACCTTGAAAAATAACCCCCCAAAAAGCAACAGTTTTCTCTCTTTCCACTTTACAGTCCATTTTATGTTTTAAGTTTAAAATTCACCTCACAAAAATGTGGACAGGTAAAACTTTGTCCGGACAGGCAACATTTACATTCCACCTGTCCCTCGGACAGGCATCTCAAAAAAATTATTTCTAGCCCTGCTTGTACCTAAACATTTTTCTATATTCAGGGCAGCCGTGGAACTGTTTCCAAATTCAGTGCAAATGTGTACCGCTTTTTCTACTGATTCCTCGTCTTTAACCACTAGGCTTCTGTCATCCGCGTAAGCCGTTGATTTATATGGGAAGATTCCAAACTCGATTTGTATAGGTTTTAACAATGGTGATGTATTTAGGAGTCTTAGTAGTGAGTCTAGGAAAAATACATATAATATAGGGCTATGTATTAAACAACCCTTACTACCCTCATCGTGAAGACTGCACACTATTAAACGACCCTTACTACCCCCATCTTGGAGACCATGTGCTACCCAAAATGATGCACTTTTAGGCCCCATTTTACCTGCGGTCTTAAATGGGGACTCCTCACTATATTGAGCTCTCCTCTCTCATCCTCTTCCCCCTTCCCACTTCCCCAACTCCTATATAATCATCTCTCATCCTCTCCCTTCCCCTTCTCCTGTATAATCACCCTATTCCAACATCTAATTTATGGATCCACTCATTCCGACCCTTGGTCCGCCTCAGGTCTACTGTGTAAATATTGTCTATATCTATGGAAATGCTTAGATTTTTGGTCTTTTTGTTGCTTTTGATGCTCTGTGCCTTCTTGCTTTTACTGTTAATCTTATTGTTAATTGCATTGTCTCTGGCTCAACTTGCGTTGGCTGGTACTGCTGTAACCTCTGTGTCCTATAATGTCTTTTGTTTAATGTCCAGGTCCATCCTGAAAATGAGCTTGCTCAATGATGTTCACCTGGTTAAATAAAGATTTTGATTGATTGATGTGGGCATCCTTGCCTGACCCCTCTTTTGATACTTAGTATTGGACCTTTCCAACCATTTATCATAGGGGCCACAGTTGCAGTGCTGTATAAGCATTTAATCCACTGTATCACTTTTGTTGCAATCTGGTAGTGGGACAATGTTTCCCATAAAAACTCATGAGTTATAGAGTCAAAAGAATTGTGCTGGTCCAGTGAAAACAAAAAAAAACCTTAATGTTCCTTTATTTCCCCTTTCTACAGTTTCCCTAAGCAAAATAAGACGGTCAGTAATTTTGCATCCTGGGACTGAACATGTTTGTGCAGTGGTAATTACGCAGTGTGCTATTTTTAGAAGCCTATTGGCAATTATTTTCACCAAAGTCTTTAGACCAGTGTTTAAAAGGCTGTTGGGTCACCATTTCTGTAGAAGTTGTTTATTCCCCTTTTTGTGCAAGAAAATTAGAATCCCCATATTCATATATAAAGGTATTGTGTTACCGTTCCACATTTTGTTGTATACTAGCGCTAGTTCTGTTGCCCTTTTCCTAGTATTTTGTAGATTTCCCCTGGGAACCCATCATAACCTGGTGAAGTACCTTTTGTTAAAGATAATATTATGGTTTCAGTTTCCTCTGTCTGGATTTTTTGTGCAAGGTTTTTAGCCACTGTATCTGACAACTTCGGTATATATATGTTTTGGAACATTCTCTGAGATTCATCAGGTTGTGTGGGTAGTGGTGCGTACATACTCCTAGTGCAGTTAGTGACAAATTCCATTAATTCATGGTTAGTTGTGAGTGGTCTATTGTTGTCACTCAATAACGTTAACATTTCTTTCTTTTTAATTCTGTTTGCACAACTTTCATATGGACAAATGATGTCTTGTTTACCTTGTGTCCCAAATTGCTGTTAATAATGTAGCTTTTTGTGTATGATATGCTGTAAGTTCTTTTTTGATCAACCTAATTTGCTTTGAAAGGTCCTGGCTTGTTTCATTAGATAAGGACATTAATTTTTGCAAGTGTTTTCTTTTAACAATGTATTGTAGATATTGTGAATTATTAATTTATTTACTGACAGTTTGTAATATTTTTTTCAGATCATGTTTGGTGTCCTCCCACCACATAATTGGGTCTTCATATAAAATCAGCACTGATTTTCTAGCCACAGTAAAGTCCTGTATTACTTTTAATACTTCCATTTTTTCCAAATGGAATGTATTAAATTTCCATGCTCCGGGGCCACTTCTTATAGGGGTAGATTGCCCTATTCTTATACTGAGCATATTATGATCTGTAAATTCCATTACTGTATTATTGGAATGCTCCATATATACCCGTTTTGAAATAAAAAAAATAGTCAATATGAATGGCCAGATTTCCTTTGTGGAATGTGGGTGTGTGTTTACCAGTGTGGACAATATATGCATCTTTTAATCCTGCTGTTTTAATTAATGAGTTTAAAAAGTTGGAGTCGCAAAACATTTTTTTAGTTTTAATATGTCTACTTTTATCTTTTATAGATACAGCACAGTTAAAATTCCTCTCCCCAACCCCCAAAGAACATCTGGTGGGAAGAGAAGAGAAATGGCTGAATTAATTTCAGAATCTCTGTCATGTCTGTTTTGGTTTGGGGTACATAAATATTAATGAAACATCTTACCGTGTTATAAATTTTTGTATCTAGTATCATGACCCTCCCGGGTGCCAGGTTTAATGCTTTTATTACTTCTACTTCTGCTACGTTAAACAGTATGCCTACTCCTGAGCACATCTCCTGCCCAAAGGACCAAAATGAAGGTCCCTTAAACCATGCTTTCTGTGCATCTATTGTCTCATGAATAGAATGAAACCTAACAGCTTGTAAAAAAAAAAAAAAAAAAAATGTCTTCCTGGTGCCGGCCTGGTGGCACTGAGGGCTGAGGCACTGGATGCCTTACCTCATGTCACGCCGGTGACCTGTGTTCGGGAACGGACATGAGGCGCCAGGGGTTGGCAGGGAGGAGAGGGATTGAGCATCCCCAGGACTGCTCCCCTTCTCCAGGGAGGGGGGATCGCAGTGCTCGGCGATTGCCTGCCACCTAGCAGAGGCTGGGAGGTGGCACGCCAGCATTGAATCTGTGGGCGAGAGTCTGCGGCAGGCACTTGGCGAGGATGTACACGGGAGCGTGTGCACCACCACTGCTGGTGCCATTGCACGCCAAGACCTCGCGGGAAGGAAAGCAGGAAAATGGGGGTCCTCTGTGAGGATGACGATGGTCCCCTCCACGACAGCCCAGGAAGGCACCTCCCAAACACCAAATCCGGTCCGGTGTGTTGAGTCGCTCCTCGCCCCCTGCCATGAAGGGTAAGTTGTGGGGTCTAGGGGAAGGGGTCTCATACCTGGTGCCGAGCACCGGGGGGATGTCAGAAGGGACACAGAGGACTTCAGGAGGAGGAAAAATAGATAACTGCAAAAAAAAAAAATGTCTTCCTGGTTCGTTTGGAGTAGGAAAGAAAAAACTGCATTTCTGTTTCCTGGGTTTTTAATGCCATTTATGTTTACGGTGCATAAGGATAGAGGTTGGTCCATTTTTTGTTTTCTTCATTCACCTGGGTCTCCTTTTTCTTTGCACATCTACGTGTTTACATTTATCTTTTGCTTTCCTTTTATGTGTTCCTGTGTCTGTTTTAACCTCAGAATCTGTGGTCATTTCTGTCTGTGAAGAGGTTAAAGAGGAGGTGTCAGTATCTTCTTCCGATTCTTCTGAGGGGCTTTGCGAGACATCAAATTTATTGTGCAAAGTCATTTTCTCTGTTTTAGATAGTTTGGGGTTAGGATGACCCCCCGTCTGTCTCTTCCTTGTTCTCCGTACTCTTTTCCATATGGTTGGGGGGGCATATCAGGTTGTATCAAGACCTCCTTGGTTTGCTTTGCCCTTTCCGAACTTGATTCACCCTCTTCTTCTAGAGTAGTATCTTCTCCCATAGACTCTGAGGTACACACTATCACACCCTGCTCTGTTTCTCCTACAGGGGTCTGAGCTTCAAATTCAGTGCTCTGGGGAGGGAGGGGAAGGACGGGGGGGGGGGGACTTCCTGAACTGGGATGGGCACCTTTGTGAATTTAACCTTCACTTCTTTGTTCTCCCAATGGGGCTATCTGTTGTCCCCGTTTCTTTTTTTCCAGGATATTAGACTGCTGTACCATTGTTGCATAAAGTCTTTGCTCCACCCCATGTGCTTGGCCAGGCTGATTATGTGCAGCCCACTTTTTCAGTGCAAAAGTGTGACCTGTTTCTTCACATAGAGTGCATCTCCCACCACTTTCACATTACAAACTCATATGTCCAATCTCATTACATAAGGAACACCTAACTTTGTCACATGCACTGCTGAGATGATTTAATGATCCACTTTTGTAGCACATTTTAGGTTGTCCTTGGTAGAATGACACCTCTCTGTCCCTGCCCAGAAAAAAACTATTAGGCAAGTGTTTAACTCCATTATCAGTAAAACGTTCACTCTCCATCCCCCAGCCCAAATAGAATCAGAGTCAGAAATTGCTTTGGGTTCCCCTAGGACAGTGCATCTTTGTTTTAACCAGTATATTAAATAATTGATGCTGACCCCTTCATTTCTAAAAAGGACCGTAATATTTTTCTGTGTTGATTTTGCCAATGGTATTGCTGTAAAGGGGGTCCATAGTGGGGTTCTTTTTAAAGTGTTGTACCTTACCCAAAAAAAGTTCCAAGCCAGCGTAGTTTTAAAAGTGATACAGAAATTTAATTCCCCTGATACGTGTATCAGGGCATATATTTCATTCGCAAAAAATTTTAGAGAGTCTTTTTAATAAAACTTTAGCCACAAACACTGTATCGGGGGGGTTCCTCCAGCCCCCCCATTGTACCGTAGCCAGACTGCATTATGCCTTTTTTGGGGCAAAATAGGTTTATGAAATAGAGAAGCGTATGGCCTGGCTGCCCCTTGGGTATTTTGTCTGTGCACTGGATCTCTGTGGCTCGTCTGTGTTGTGGGACTCAATACTTATTAGCATTATTGGATCTAACATACTAACATACTATTTGCCAGCAGATTAGGCCTTACGGTCTATCGAGTCTGCTCGAACCTAGATCCTTAGTTGGGTGCCGAGATCCTCCCATCCCTTGTTCTCTAGAAACCCCTATCATCCATCCCCACCCCCCCGGGACAGGCCATCATCTGATACATCCACTTTCTGTGTCTGTCCCACCCTCTCTTGAAGCCCTCCACTGTGGATCTCTGAACCAGCTCACCAGGCAGTGCATTCCAAGGGTCCACCACCCTCTCGGTGAAAAACCTCCTCCTCTTTTCCCCTTACCTTCCACCTTCCAGCTTCAAACCATGCCTCTGGTGATACCTCCCTGCTTTAGTCTAAAGATCCCTCCATGTTTACCCTATTTATTCCTTGAGGTACTTGAAGACCTCAATCATGTCCCCTGTCTCTCCTCTCCTCCAATGAAAACAGGCAGAGCTCCTCAAGTCTGTCCTCATAAGTCAAATCCCTAGCCCTCGTATCATCTTTGTTGCCCTCCTCTGTACCCTCTCCAGGGGCTGTATGTCCCTCTTCAAATGTGGTCTCCAGTACTGTACACAGTACTCAAGGTGTGGTCCAACCAGTCCATTGTACAGCGGCAGAATCACTTCCCTGCTCCTAGAGGTGATCCCCTACGATGCATCCCAACATCCTGTTTGCCTTGCTAGCTGCTCTCCTGCACTGCTCAGAGTTATTCATACATGTATCCACCATGACCCCTAGGTCTTTTCCCCTACTGAGGCCTCCACGCCTCCCTCCCAGGGTGTACCTGTGTTTAGGTTTCCACCAAGATGCAACACCTTGCACTTGGTGATATTGAAATTTAATTTCCATGTGTGAGCCCAGCTTTCCAGGGTGTCCAGGTCTCTTGCAGGGCCACCCTCCCCTCTTCTCCTCAACTACTGCTCCCATCTTGGAGTCATCCGCAAGAGACTCATTTCACACCTATACCCTCCCTGATGTCCGATATGTATGCATTAAACAGGATCGGACCCAGGACCGAGCCCTGTGGTACCCCACTACCAACCTCTCTAAGTTCGAGGCTCCCCACAGACCACTACTCTCTGAGTCGTCCAGCTAGCCAGTTTTCAATCCATCTGACCATCAAAGGGCCTACTCCTAACCCCATCAGTTTCTCCACCAGACCATGGGGGACAGAGTCAAACGCCTTGCTGAAGTCCAAGAATAATACATCCACAGGCTTACCCCTATCCAGTTCTGATGTTACCCATTCATAGAACTCCACAAGGTTGGTTTGACATGATCTACCTGGCACAAACCCATGTTGCCGACTATCCAGACCTCCCACCTCCTCCAAGTACACCCCCAATCATTCCTTTAGAATACTCTCCATTAATTTTCCCACCACCGAGGTCAAACTGATGGGTCTATAATTACCTGGTACTTCCCTCAACCCCCCTTTATGGATTGGTACCACATGTGCCTCTCGCCAATCCCTAGGTACCCTCCCTGTCTCAAGTGACCTGCTGAAAAGCTCCGCCAGGGGTGCAGCCAGTATGTCCGCCAATTCCCGTAGTACTCTCGGATGAATGCCATCCGGCCCAGGAGATTTGTTTTTCTTTAGGGCCTTGAGGGCTAACCACACCCTTTTGGTGGAGATAGCATCATCCGTCCCCCCTTACTGGTCTTTTTATCCTTATCCAGATGTGACTCCCTGGGGCACCTTTCCCTCCCTCTTGCTCTATTTCTGATGCTCCCCTGATCCCACTCCCTGCCGCTTCCATCCCCTTCATGCCTTGTTTTGTAGATATCCCATCCCCCTCATTCCTTATTTCAGGCCTTGGGGCTGTCCGGTTATTAATCAGAGACTCAAAGGTTATACTTGGATTTTGTGCTAGCCACAGTTCTGGAGGAAGTTCTAGTTCATGCTCAGTGCTATTGCTTTTTTCAGTTCTTGTTACCAGCTCATCCAGTGCATATATAATAGGAACAGTACCTGTTTTTGTAAAGTCTACTTCTGTTGGTATCCTTATCGGGGAAAGTCCAGACACTCAGCCATTCTCTGTATGTTCCTATCCTGCTGCTTGTAGAGCAGTCTTGACCGACCACTCTTTCTCCATTGTCTGCTTTTTTGATACTGTTCGAGACTGTCTTAGGCTGTGCACAGCAGAGGTCGTATGTGCCATTCCTGACTCGTCTTGGACACTCAGATTCCCTTGTTCTGACATTGTTGGAGTGCTCATTTTTCCTCTTGGTACTTGCTCTGAATCAGTGTTAGGCATGCCTTTGTTACTACTGGCCAGTTCTTTTGAAGAGAATTCCTTGTTGATGCTCAGCTGATTTCCTTTGACAGTTACGGCCTTTGACGTTTGCAGCTCTTTTTGGAGCTTTTCCAATTGTTCTTGTAAGAACTGGTTTGTAAATATCGTAATTCTTCTACCTTGATTTTTTTTTTCCCTGTATTGAGGCCATTCCATTTGTGTCATTAACTGGAAAGAATCGTCTTCTGCATTAACTCACGCTGTGGGTGTCTCCTACCTGCTTTCGGGTAAAACTTTACCCGTCGCTGTATTTATCATTTGCAACCCATTCTGTTCTTCAAACTCCATCTCCATTTGGGTTCCTTGTTCGATTGTAGCCTCAGACTGGGCTGAGGCAGAGGAGGAGGAGACCTGCTCCCCTGCTTCCTCTTCCATCTGCTCCGCTCGAGTGCCAAGATGACAAGAGGATCCCTCTCCTGGGGAGTAGGGGAATTTGCCCAGTGTCCAATGCCACCAACAGCTTAATCTGGTTCAATATCAGTTGGTTACCATCTGCATCCCCCCGGTTGCCCCTGAAAAAGAGACTTCTAGTCTCAGTGGGCCTACCCGGTCAACAAAATTCAAGAAATAAAGTTAAAAAAGTATGTTTTTAGAAGATGTGATCCTGGGAAAATCTCTTGCATTCAGGGAATGGTAGTGTACTTAGAGGTTTTGACAGCACTAAACAGCCTCTATCACAGCTGTTTAATGCCTTCAAAACTCTTATCACAATGCACTACGGTGGGTGAACACTCTTCCCACCCCTTGCTAAGTGTCAGGTAGTGGACTGACAGCAGGAGCTGTCCCTGCTAGCAGCCACCACCACCTGATTGCTATTCCATGCCCCCAAACATTTTAATAACAAGATCCATGGCACCAAATGGTCCTCTCACACTCTAGTTGCTGTTCATGTGCCCCGAACTGTGAATGTAACTGATTCCTGATGTCTAGTTGTGCCCCTTCCTGATTGCCATACGTATGCCTCCAAACTGTGTATGTAACTTATTTCTGGTATTTAGTGGTCCCTTCACCCCCTGATCACTGTACATGTGCTCCTGAGTATTTTACTTGAAAGATGCTTGGCATCTGGTGGTTCCCCTCACTCCCCAGTCACCATTCCTTCCTCCCAAACATTGTAAGATGGTGATCTCTGGCATCTGGTGGTCCTCTCACACCTCTGTCATCATTCATATGCCCACAAACGATATATGTAACTAATCCTTGGTGTCTCTTAGTCCCCAACCCCTTGATTGCTGTACATGTGTCACCATACATTTGAATAAAAAAATCCTTGACATTTAGTGGCCCTTCCCACCCCTGCATCCGCAATCGCATGCCTGAACACCCCTCCCCATCCTGCCCACTCACGTCCCCTCCCCCCAGTGGCCCCCAGCTTACCCCAACTGGCAGCCCCCTCCCTATGGTGGTAACTGGCACAATCCCTCTGCTCAGTACCTCAGCCGTCCGCCCTCTGACCAATAGGGAGTGAAGTGAGCATATGCCTAACAACAGTACCTTTTTTTAATCTGTTTTTATATATTATTTTGGCATTATACATTGAACGTTGAATTATTAACTTAAAATTGTAATAAACTGTTAATTAAAAAAACAAAGAAAAGTACCTATGCTACCTGTGTGGAGTTGGCCCCCAGGCTGGCCTATGCAGTATCTCATGTCCACCACTAATGGATGCGTGGTGTAGCTGGTTTGCCCTGAATATGGGGCCCCTGGTTTCATTTATAGACATCAGAGATGTAACGAAGCTTTAAGGTTTAAATTAGTCGGGACTAAATTTTTGCCTTTATTGGACTATGGTGATTTTATTTATTTAGTTTTTCTCATTTGTCACATTTTTATGTGCATTTTCACATAGCCATGCACTATAGTATTTTTTTAATTTTTTTATTTTTACCAATTATTTTACCAGGTGGAAAAGCATTTTTTTTTTTAACTCCAAGATCATCATTGTTCTTTTTATACCACTGTGGGCTGGCCATCTATAAGTGGCAGGAGGTTAAAACATTTACTGTATATTTTTTGGCCTGTAAGGATCTGATGGGTAGTCTTCCACTATATATCAACAAACTATTATCCATAGCAAACCCCTGTTACATACATAGGAGTTCTGATTGGCTCACCCTTAAAGTCCCCAAAGCCAAAACAAACTATGGCATGTCAACCTTCAGACAGAGGGCTCCTTATCACTGGAATTCCATGCAGTACTGTCTACCTTTTGAAAAATTTTGTACCCTTTCCTAGATTGATGCCCATTTTAGAGTTGTATAATATGCTTGTGATGTGTTTGCTGAAAACTCTTTGAATGAGCCTTGTGTTCTGTGAGCTTTTATCGCATGGATTTATTTTTCTGCTTTGATCTTTTGATCCCTGGATATCCTTGTAAAAGAGTGCAAACTCAGTGGCTCCTTCCTGCTAAATAACAAATTCTGAAATCTGAAGAGTGAGAGAATTTGGATGCTAAGAAAAATATAAGAGACTGCAGGCAGGCAACGGTGATGTAAATATCACAAATGCAGTTTGTGAGCTTGAAGCAGCACCGTGGCACTCTTACTACCTGTAGCAAGCAGACCTCTGTCTTACCCCTTCCAAAATAAATTGACAGAGAGTGAGAGAGACTCTTCGGAGGCAGCAGACCCAGCAGTTAGGACATTGTAGCAAGTACTAGGAAGTATATGTATAAAATTGTAAGTATTCAAAGTAATAGGCAGAGCCAGGCAAGGGTATGGGCAGTGTGGGCCTGGAATGGCTTTTTCTGCATAAAGATGAATGAGAGGGAGTAGCATGTGTTTATTAATGTGTGTGTTGGGGCTGTGATCTAAATTGGGATGTTTCAGTGAGTTTCTTCCTGGTATTGCTGCAACAAGTTGCTACTCAGGACATACAGCAACACTATCTGGTCATTTTGTTCTGAATTTCTAACATTGAATTGGGTATCTTTGAAACATGGTGCACTCATACCCTATATGGATAATAATCATTGTATGAAACAAAAGAGAAATAATTTCCCTCTTACAGATATGCAGTAGGGTTGTGGGGAAACACTTAAGTATAGTGCAGAAAATGGCATGTTCTGAATCTAGTTCTCTCTGTTCCATCCATCAATCCCATCTGATGCCACTGAGTCTTCACTCTTCTCTTCAGACAAGATGAAGCTTTGTATGACAGCTACCAGACCAGGAACGCCCACTTTCTCCCATCACTTATTCCTGCCTCCTCAGGATTCAGGTCATGACTGCAGCCCCTCTCATCTGTAGAGGAACTTTTTATGTTTGCTTGCGCGCATGCGAAAGAAACATTATGCGGCAGCTTTTTTATTCTTTAGACCAGTATTTTAAGGATTTGCCTGATTGAAAACTCTGTGACATTATGGCCTCAACCTGCTGTCCTATAGACAGGCTGGCTGTGGCCTTGCCATCCTCCAAGGCCTTCTGTCTTAGTTCCATAGATCCCTCTCCACTGTGGGGCATTCTTCTGATTTTATATACTTCTTTGAAATTATTCAAAATGTGTGCTTTTATGGAGGGAGGTGTTCTTAGACAGTAACAGTAGATCTGTAAGAGAACCTCCTCCATAGAGCCACAGCTGACCGACCCACGTTTTTCAGGTTGCATACTTATGACAATCCTCTTTTTTTTTTTTTTTTTTTTTTTTTTAGTAAATATATTTTATTGAATTTTCAAGACATAAACAAAACATATATACAAACTTTTACAAACATAACTCATACATTGGTGTGTGCTTAATGTATTTTCTCAGGATCAGGTCTTTCTTTCTTAATTTGTTAATGCTAGAAAATGATATCTGTTACGTTTGAAAACCTGTTTTCAGTATCGTTGTCTGTCTAGCTTTCATGACATTCTTCTACATATCTATCGTATTTGCCCTTCTGCTTAGGGGACAAAGGTAGGATCTGCTGTCATAACATACATACACCATCTAGTCCATCTTTTCCTCCCTTTTTCTTCTTGGTCTCTCATTCTATAAGTCAGAGTCTCTATTTGATAAATGGAATTTACTATGGCTATCCACTCTTCTCTTGTCGGAGTTTTGTTTGTTAGCCATTTATTTCGTAATGCATTTCTTTGCAGCTCCCATGAATATCTCCGGTAGATATGTTTTTGAGGGGATCTTTCATATTCAGCGGATATACATGCAAGAGCCACATCTCCTTTGTTTTTAAATTTATTTAGTTTTTGTTGTTAATGTTATATGTGGGTTGAAAATATTATGCAGTGCTCCTTCTATTTGCCTTTGGAATGGGGCTGAGTGGGGACATTCCCACAATATATGGAAATGTGTAGCAGTGGGTTCCCCGCATTGCCACCAGCAATTTGCTGGTTGGCTGTTTGATTATGAATTTGTTGTACCGGCGTAATAAAGAATCTTACCAGACATTTCCAATCAAACTCTCTCCATGACATGGAGGTAGAGATTCTATGGGTGTTTCTACAACTAATTTCCTAGGATCCCAAATCTAAGGGTTGCCCCATCTCCTGCTCCCATTTTGTAAAAGCACTTAGTATGGAGTAATATTTTAGTTCCTGGAGAGCTTTATGTAGTCCTGATATCAGATGTGGCATATCATGTCCTTGCGTTGCCTGTCTTACTAAAGGGAACAGGGGATTCAAGGTGTCTGGATTAACCCCTTCCTGCTTCAGTTGTGTTAAGTGTGTCCTAGCCTGGAAGTACCGGAACTTTTCTTTGTTAGATATTCCAAATTCCTGCATGGGAGTCTGAAATGGTTTGATTACACTGCCCTGAGTTATCTGTGGTGGGTTTTCCAGGCCTCTACAGAACCAGGTTTTATATCCTGAGTCCAAGGATGCCGGTGCAAATTTTGTATGCATATGGATGGGTAATAACCATCTTATGTGTTTTAGGTTACTCCTGCTGGCAATCCTAATGTTTGTTGCACACTGAGTCTTCTCTTTTTTTGTACCCGGGATGGGCTTTTCATATTTCCAGCCCCGCCACCTCTCCTGCATGCCTGGTTAAGATTCTGCTGTCCTGGTTCCGGTGGTATGATGCGATGGCTTGTCTCCAGTGGGAAATAGTAGAGGAATAGGGCTGCCCACATTAATAGCATTGATGTACGTAAACCTGGCGGCACCACCTAGGCAAAAGTTTCGGAGTGGACTTGTTGCCAACAGCTTACAGTTCCAAAAGTGCTGCTCTATGGATGAGATTCTGTCACAGATCTGCTGTTATTGGTAAGTAACAAAACTTTATGTAGTCAGGAGTTAGTCCTGATGTCTTCTCCAGTGTCTCCAGGGAGCAGAATCTGTTTCATACTACTGCATGAGTGATGTTGAACATCACTAGATCTCTCCCTGTCCAACACACCCATTGGCCCTCACTTCCCAACCCGGTACCCTAGTAATTACCAGAGTTGGTTTGTGTGGGTGCCAGATGGGTCCTGCGGTGGAGCAACTTGTGCCTCTTCTGACTTGTTGTGAGTAAATGCCACTGATGTCCTCTTCTAGTAACACCTGATTTGTCAATCAGATGTTACTATAGGAACTGGAGGACGTCAGCATTCATTCACAAGTGTAATTATTTGGGTGGTGTGGGAGGAGGAGGAGGTAAGTCGGGGCCAGCAGGTGTGTTGGGGGAGATTTAATCAACACAAAATGCCTGGTCATCGGAGGTTGGGGAGATGGGAGGCAATCTGTAAAGCATGGGCAGAGGGCAGGATTTTTTTATTATAGGAGACTTTATTATAGGAAGAACTCTGTGTGCCTTCAGTAACTTTTTTTACTTCAGGGGCTTGGAGGGTGAGGGAGGTTGGGGGCTAGAGGGTGGTTTGGGCGGAGAGTAATTTATTACAGGGTGGCTGTGTGGGGGGGGGGCTGACTTGGGTGGAGGGGATTCTGTTTGTGAAATGGATGCCAGATCGGGTACAGGTTTCCAAATCTGTGTCCGATTTGGTGGCATAACATTTAGGATTTTGGATTTTTGGCACCTTTATCCAAAAATCCAAAACACTAAATTTTTTTTTCTGAAATCTGGGGTATCTATTTTTATAATGAGTTATCTGAGCCACCCTTGTAGAAGCCACCTAGCTACTTATCCTGCCCCCCCAGCATCACTTGAAATTACAGCCTTGTTCTTCACAGGTACCTATGCATAATTCTCTATCTATTGCATGTGTAATATAACGCATAACAAATGCAGATAACTAACTTAAACTTGTTTATCTTAACAGAGTGACTTTCGTTACCTTGTCTGTGTTGGTAACATAGCTGTAGTGGACATTTAGCTACTGTGTATCAATATGCTTGCAATATTTTGTAATTAAAAAATATGTTGTAACTCTCTTTCTCTCTCTTTTTTGTCTTTGTAGAAGTTAAGCTTCTTTGGAAAACATTCCAGTAAATAAAAACCATCCCGTGTTTGGCAGCGGGGAACTGGTTCATTTTTCTGGAAAAATGCACTGAAACAAAGCTTTGGTGTAATATGGCTCACAGTGACCCTTGCCTGCACCGTAATGGATCTAGACGCATGACTGAATTACCATGGTGATGCTCTTTACCAAAGCTCTGGAAGACAACGATGCTGACTCTGTAACATGCAGGAATTTCAAGTCTGATCTGGTAAGATCTTTAGCATAATTTACATGTGTGTTTTCCTGTATATTTATGCTGGTAAATCTGTATTTTTAAATGGTTTTTAATCTAAAAGTAAATAACTAGCATTATAAAATGTAATTTAATGGGCAGCCCTGCTTCCTGTGGGGTCAAAAGCTGGTCTCATGGGAGTAGGTTAACAAAGCGTATAACCTGGTTAACAGAGCAGCAGTTCATGTTATAATTTGTTCACGCTATATTCTCCTTTGAAACCCCCAGTGTTGTGCTGATTATTTTGTTTCCAAATCAGTTTAGATGGGGCCCCTTCTTTTTATGTTACCATGTTATAGGGTATGGTTTCTGGCCTGGCATTAACCCTAATGTCTCCAGTGTCCGGGAGCAGCATCTGTTGCATGCTGGTTCATCTTTTTGGGGGGGGGTTAAGAGTAACTTTTTTCCGAATACTCAGTGAGTATTTGTCTCAGAGCCTTCATATACTTGGTATTTGATATTCAGACTAAAAATTGGGGAAAAAACACAAGCTGCCCTCCTATAGTGGCTAGGGTTAGTCCCACGACCACATCCTTCCCACACACCTAGTCACCCAGTCATGTCTATCCCTCCAGCATTACCGCCATCCTGATTTCCTATGCAGGGATGGTGTACATTAAAAAAGTATACAAAAAGGTTCTGGGCTCCATACATTGTGTCAGGATCTAATACTTTTGTTTTAGACCTCTCTCCCCAAGCCCTGATCCCTGACTTGGGGGAAGGGCCAGTAGTATTAGTAAATGTCAGGTAATTGGTTGTGCCCCCCCACCCATTTCCCACAGTGAACTGTTTCCATTTGACAGAAGTCTGTCAGGGTCGGGGGTAGAGGATGGTGGTCAGCATCATTGATGATGCTACGCCGCATGATTTGTCAGTCTGCCTAAAGTCATCAATAATGCTGACTGCTTCCTTCTCCCCTACCACAGGGATGCGCTACTTTCAAATGAGTGAATCTGACTCTGTGGGAAACTGTACACTGCAGGTAAGGGAATGGGAACTGAGTCACCGATTAGCTGGGATTATACTACCATTGGCCCCTCTCCAAGTCATGAATAGGGGTCGGGGGGGGGACTTGTAATAAATGGCCCTTTGGGGCCTGGAGGTTGGTCTGGCTGGGGGGTGGAGTCTAAAATAATTATTTTTCTTTAAATCAAGCTTTTTCTCATCTTCCCCTCCCCCGTCACCAACCTTCCCATGGACTTACTGGCTATCCACCACTTGCCCAGGACCATAGTACTGATGGGTGGCCTGCCATGCCATGTCATGTCACGCCTGGGCCTGGGGAGGGTGCCTGGGCAGCAGTGGACAAGAGCACTTTCCTCCACCTTCTGGTTCTCTCCCTGAGGGTGATGGCATGCAGTGACATGCAAGAGTGCAGGCAGAAGCACGCTTGCATTCTTGGCATCCGGTGACTGCCCCATCGCTGTTTTGTGTGCTCCCACTGTGCTGCCCCTTGGTCTCCATCAAATGGCAGTCAGGTAGCAGGATGCAGCATCACCCACCTCTGAAGAGCTTGTCCTAGGGATGCTTGATACTCCCTTCCCCCAGCCAGCCCCAAACAACCCGTGTCTGTTCCTGAACCCAGCTGGCTGGCCTAGTAAGTGGTAACATGACTGCTATGCTACTGGACTGGCCAACAAAGTACTTTTTTTGGTTTTTAAACAGCTGTTTGGCTCCTGGTCTTCTGCCTGCGCCAACTATTTGGGCATATCCCTGGAGACCTACCAGTCCTGCCCACCACACTTTCCACTGTAGAGGCTGATGGGGATCCACATGGGGCAGGACTCGAGAGTGCCAGTACTCATTCTGGTGGATGGTGCTCCTGGTATTTCCATGATGCATTTGTAATTCTCCTTTTCCTGTGGAACGTCCCACTTCTCGTGGTGCCAGTGCAGTCGCATGGTGGTCTTGTACAGTGCAGCACACCGTGGGCATGTGCCACGCCTTGTGGAGGAGCAAGGTCCCTGGCCCACCACACGAGACCACTGCAGCACCTGATGTCTGGCACCTCCCTCCCCTGGCTGGCTGGATAGCACTCCCTAGCCCGGGACTGCTCTCTTCCAGCCCCTTGTTCTTGCTCCCAAAATCATGTCGCCAGCACTGAATTGCATCGCAGTTTTGCCTGGCCTTTGGGCAGCACCTAAGAAGGTAGTTTTTAATGTTTTTTTTTCTTCCTAAGGATGAATATCCCAAATAATGAAAATTGCTCCTTATTTGGTACTGGGTACTAAATACCAAATTACTCTGGAATTAAAATCCATTGCATATACACCCTTAGTTTGTCTTAGTCGCATGAAAAGTGATGCTAAATTATAGGTGTTTAAAAAAAGCTGAAAATATTGATGAAAACCTGCAGCTGCCTTATTTAATAACACTCACATTTAATTATTCCAGACCTGTTAGAAATATATAAAGCAGACGCAAAATACAGACAAAGGGTACTCTAAAATGTAAGAAAAGTGTATATTGTAGGTGCAGTATTTTAACAGTAACATGAACTGCTGCTTTAATAATATTCTGGGATAGCACTGTGGTGTCAAAAGGTCACTGTGCAGATCTATCCCAAACACATGCAAAGACCCCATAAAAGTATATCCATCACCCCCACCCAAAGTATCCTAAAGAACAAAGCCAAAAACTACAGTGTCTTATTGTGTTAACATTACAAAACATTTGATGCGGTTGCTAGACTCACACACTCCACAGTTTGTGGATTATGCATAGTTAACGCACACCCTGGTGGCTGACATTTTGTGGCCCAGTGCTGTAACAGTTTATCAAACAAAACCGCATACAGTAACTGAAATGTTCAGTGCTGCTGCTGAAGTTACAGCTGTCTAAATTCATTAACACACCAGCCAAGGGGGTGGGGTGGTGAGGGAGAGGGTTGTATTACACCAGAGTGATTAACTGTGATTAGTATCCCTGTGATAAAATATGCATGGGGAGCAGTGAGCATAGGAGCTTAAGTAGGGGGAGGAATTAAACATTTTCAGCTACTACAGGAAATGAACAGGCATCTTTACACATCTGGGAGATGGAGAAGGTGCTTGTACCAAGGAGAGGTGGCAACTGAAATCTTTAGCTACTAAAGAGAGAAATGTACTGGTTCCATAGCCTTGGAACCCTATCAGCTGTCTGGAATAAATAGGAGGCAAACTGGACAATATCCTTGTGATACAAAGTGACAGGATCTTTTTAACTAAAAGGACGGCTTGGAACAGGCAGCTTTTATGGACTTGGTTTGGTTTTAGATACAGATCGCCACATGGCTGCTCTGCCGCTGTCATTCTTTCTTTGTATAAGAGGGCGGGGCGCCTAAAGACTCACCAGATATACTATCAAATGCAGATGAAAAATCACAAATCCAAGCTTGGAATCCACTGGATTCCAAATCTACTTCGCAATTCTTGTATGAGGAAAGAGATCTTGCCATAATGATCAACAGTAACCTGAAAAGTTCCAATCAGTGTGAAAAAATATACTGTATGGAAGCGCTAACTGATTTCTGGCATAGATCAGACATGGATTCACAAGCCACAGTGAAAAGTAATCATGCCACTGTACAGGCCACTTTGTCAGGCCACATCTGGAGTATTGTATGCAGTGTTGGAACCCTCCTCTGAAAACACAGAAGGAGAAACTTGAAAGAATATAGTTGAGGGCAACTGAAATGATACACAGACAACAGATTCGGAACTACCAGGAGAGGCTGATGCACCTTAATATATACTTGTTACAGTAAAGGTCAGGGAGGGGACATGATGGAGCCCTACAAATACATGGGGGATATAATAAGGTTGACTTCAGTGAGGTGTTCAGAATTAAAAGACAGACAAACACCTGGGATCACAACCACAAACTAACAGGAGGATAATTTGGAAAGGATATGAGGATGTTTTTCTTAACCGAGAGGGTAGTGGACTGGTAGAACAGAGTACTCTGGGAGTTCGTGAGCGCTGGCTCTATAGCAGACTGCCAGAGCAACTTGGGATACACACAATGAGTTAGTTAGTCAAGTGGAAATATGGGGTGTCAAGTGAAGGAAAGAACTAGATCTTCTTCTAGGATCTCTCTCCATTGAGCCACACGATAAAACTGTAAGTCGTCAGCATCAGGACCACCCGGAAACTTTGGAAGGCTGGTACCACCCACGTCAGCACACCTCATTGGTATCCATATAACGTTGGTATCCCCAGCATGCATCAGTTCTTTCTGTCACCGTCAACCACTCATCAGTCCACTGCTGCTGAAGAGTGCTGCCGAACATTTGCAAGTATTCGCTCTCACTGCATACTTTTTTCGGTTTGCTATTATATAATTTATCTTTTATGCCACAAATGGACAAAGAACTGTTGTTCTGATAGTGCCATTGTGGCAAAGTTAAAATGTATAAAGATGAGGGCCACTCCATTCGTATTTGTTGCCTTGGTACAAACCATGACGTTAAGGTGTGAGCAGTTTGCCGGGGCTTTAACCAGGCAACCAGGAAACATCACAAGAAAGCTTTAGAAAACTTTCGTTTGACCCAAGAAGAGGAGAAACAGGCTACAGTGAAGATGACTTCTCCGTTGTCACCCACACTCATTTCTGAATCGTTGCTGACTAATCGAAGAAAAAGACAAATCAAAGTCAACAGATAGATACTGACATTCAGAAAAGGAGAAATGCATAAAGGGAAAAAGACACTTCTCCAGACCGCTCCCTTTTACTGTTCAGATGGGGTAAGTCCACTGAAAAAGACGGGATGCAGCTTTCGGACATGGGCCTGCGGCCCCACCCCCCTCTCCATAACCGTACAAGAGCAAAGCTGGGGTCTAGGGCAGCTCATCATCTCACAGCCTGTTCCGCAGTTGGACACTATCCTGTTGGGGTCTTCACCATCGATGACCCCTTTGGGCTCTGTCAATGTGCAGGCATTGTATGAAACAGTATCGGGGCTGTTTTAGCGCCTACTGCCGCTGCTTTCGATGTCTTTACTATCAGTGCCTCTGGCTGGTCCGTCAACAGTTGTACTGTCAACTGTTCCATTTTCCACCCCTGCACTAATACTGGGCCCGGAACAGCTGTTGTCGACAGGACCCCCATTGTTGGCTCCTCATCATATATCTTCTCATCCCATCGACCCTGTGCCAATACTGGTGGATGCTGATGAAGATCTGGACTAAATCAAGAATACATGGAGGAGGAGGCCATGGAAGAAGAGGAACAGATTGTAGATTTGGTTGGCTCAAGCTCCACTCTATCCTCTTGCTCGGAAGGGAGTGTGGTAAACATTTAGCTGCCTGGCATAGGCCTGCACAACTGCCTGCTGTTCCCAGGGAGGCAGATAAACAATATCCTGCCCCTGCTGCAAAGCCACATTATTCTTCACAGCCCAAAACAGATTCTATGGTCATTATGGCCGCTCATGACTGATCCAAAGCTCCAAAGCACTGAAGCTTTGTTCCTCCTGATAAGGAGTCGACAAAGCTGGATTTGATGTTAAGGACTTTTGCCTCAGCAACCCTAGGCCCAGAGGTGTGTGCAGAGTCAATGAACAGGGGCCAGAATCCCACAAAGCTGGGGGTCTGGTGTATATATAATTACATTATACTTTAGTTGGGGATGATTTTTAATAGGCCAGGTGGCGTCTGCCCTTATGCCTGGGCCTGAGAACTGCAAACTATCAGGCGTATATGATCAAAATTGTCTTTGGAAGACAATGGCTACTGTGGCTGAAAAATTGCCTGAGGGCCAGAACAAAACATTGCTCAGCAAACAGTTGCTAATGGCCAAGAGGCAGGTAAGCACCTACCCAGATCAGCCTATGATGCCTCTGATGCTGCTGCAAGGGTGGCATCCTCTGGAATTTGCATTCATCGCCACTTCTGGTTTAGGGTGGCTGGGTTTTCCTCAGATGTTCAACAATCTGTAATGAATGCTCCTTTCAGGGGAAAGCAACTATTTGGTAGTGATGTTGAGAATACTTTGAGGAATCTGCAAACATCTAGAATGACCATCCGATCCCTGCATACACTAAACCCCAAACCCAGAGGAAGGGGTAATGATTCTTTTTGTAGGCCATATGCCTACTGAAGAGGTTCTGGCTATAGTTGACAGAGGCCTCAGCCCTCCACATCCCAAGCCACAAGCCCTGACCCCCAGTGCACAAGCCAGACTTACAAAAGGTCAGAGTATTACTGGCACCCACGCTGCCCACGGGACCTTCTGACTCCCCTTTCTTGCCTCTGGCCTCACTGCCTCAGGAGGTTCTGGTAGGAGGCCGTATCTCCCTCTGTCTATCAGTGGAGGGAGATTACTACAGATGCCTGGGTTATGGAGGTGGTTCTGCATGGACATGCCATAGAGCTCCTTACCGTTCCTCCATTTACTCCCCTGTTGCCAAACAAATATCCTTCAGGACATCTTGCCCTTCTCCTGCAGGAGGTTCAATCCCTCATGTGCAAAAGGGCCATGGAATTAGTCCCGGCTGCAGAAATAAATCAAGGATTTTATTGCCAGTATTTTTTTATTCCAAAGTGGACTGGGGATTTAAGGCCAGCACTAGACCAAAGGGGTCTGAACTTGTACATAGAATACAAAAGTTGTGAGAGGGATCTCCTCCAAGAGCAGGGAGGTGATCCTGCCTCTCTACAGGGCACTGGTCAGGCCACACCTGGAGTACTATGTGCAGTTCTGGTGGCCATATCTGAAGAGGGATGTGAAATTACTGGAAGGGGTGCAACGCAAGGCACCAAGGATGATCCAGGGATTGGAGGACAGACCATATGAGGAGAGGCTGAGAGAGCTGAACATGTACTCCTTGGAGGAGAGAAGGGACCAGGGGGATATGATTGAGACCTTTAAGTACATAAAGGGGATAAACAAGGCAGGCACTGAAGGGATACTCAGGCTGAGGAGTGGGAGGGATATGAGAGAGCATGGCCTTAGATTAGAGGGGGAAAGATTTAGGATATAAATGAAGAGACACTTTTTCATGGAGAGGGTTGTGGCAGAATGGAATTCTTTACTGGAGGAGGTGGTAGCCTGTAATACAGTCGGTAATTTCAAAAGGGGATGGGACAAGGTGAGAGGAGGGTAATTGGGAAGGGGAGGGGGGCAGGGCAGCTGCAAGGTGAGGGTGCTTGCTGCACACTTGAGTAGACTTGATAGACCAGGTGGCCTATTTCTGCTGGCAAATTCATATGTTCGTATGTAAGTTCAGAATGATATGCCTACAGTCCCTGTTGCTTCTACCGTTAAAAGGGGACTGGATGGTTGCATTGGACATGAAGGGTGCTTACCTTCACATCAAGATTAGACAGTCTCGCAGAAAGTATCTGTGATTCATGCTTCAGGGCTCGCACTGCCAATTTCATGTTTTGCCCTTTGGCTTATACTCTGCACCGCATGTCTTTACCAAAGTATTTGCAGCACTGGCAGCAGCCCTCTGCAGGGAGGGTCTATATGACTTCTCTCACATAGACTATTGGCTATTAAAGGCTCTGTCTTGGGAAGCGATTGTATACACTCTGTTTCTGACCCAGCAGTTGTTTGACCAACTGTGCATATGTTGGTCAATGAGTCAAAACAATCCTTACCCCCTGCCAGAGCCTCCAATATGTGAGAGTCATACTACACATTGCTCTTGGATGGACATTTCTGCCCTCAGACTGTGCCACGGCACTAGTAGCACGGACATAGCTGGTTACCTCCAGCGACTGTTTGTCAGTCCACTGTCTCTTAAGACTGATTGGCCTGATTGCAGCTGCCATCTTGACAGTTCTACTAGCCTGCCTCCATATGAGGATTCGGCAGTAGTTCCTCAGAGCACAAGTTAGAGTGCTTCATACAGGTTACTCCTCTCTGTCATTTCCCCCCTCTGATGGCTGGACTGGTCCAACCTAGAGAAAGACTGTCCATTCTTGTGGCCATTTCCCTTGCTGGTTATGACTACAGATACCTCAAGGACGGGTTGAGAGCTCATTTGAGCCCCTTAAGAACCCAGGGCCAGTGGGGCCCTCTGGATACAATGCTTCACAGTAACACTGGAGATCAGCGCTGTTCTATGTGGCCTAAAGACCTTTGCCACCCTCCTTCAGGGGAATCAGCAATTGATCCACAGAAACAATATGTCAGTGATGTACTACATCAGTCAACAGGGCAGAATTCATTCGTACACTCTCTGCACTGAAGCAATGAGAGTTTGGCACTGGATGGTGGAGTACAACATATTTCTGGCAGTGGTGTTCCTCCCTGGGACCGTGAATGCACTAGTGGATCACAGTCGATTCAGTGTGCTCTGCCATGAATGAGAACTCTTGGACTGTGTCATGGCCAACCTCTTAGGAAAATGGGGTCATCTGGACGAAGACCTGTTTGCATCTCCATATGATGCAAAACTGCCGTGTGTCTGCTCACTTGCTTCAGAGCCTAGAGTTTTTTACTGAGATGCATTGTCCCTCTCTCAGAAAGGGACGTTTCTGTATATTTTTCTCCCATTCCCTTTAATTCAGAGAGTTTTGATCAAACTGAGGACTGAGCATGCCACCCTTATTCTGGTGGCTCCTCACTAGCCCAGTCAAATTTGGTTTCTGCTTCTCCAGCAATTGGTGGTGGAACTTCCAATCCCGCTCCCCCTGCAAGATGGACTTCTGACACAGGAGCAGGGTGCTCTGGTGCACCCAAATCTTCAGTCTCTGAACCTTCACGCATGGTCCTGAGGACATAGAACTCTCCCACTTTGGGGTTCTCTGGCAGTAGCGGATATTTTATTGGTGGCAAGAAAGACATCTACCCGGTACTCTTATTCACAAAAAAATGGAAATGTTATACAGACTGGTGTACTAGGCATGCTCTGAATCCCTTTACATGTCCAGTTCCTAAGCTGTTGGACTATCTCTTGTCCCTTAAGGACTTGGGACTAGGCTATTCCTCCATAGAAGTCCACATGGCTGCTCTGCCGGCTTTTCATGCCCTGTCAGAGGGTAAGATTGTGGCACAGTTGGAAGTTTCCTGTAGATTCTTAAGGGGCATCCTACTTTGCAACCCCCAGTCTGAGATCTGGTTCTGGTGTGGGACTTTAATTTGGTGCCAGAGACCCTCACTGCACTTCCTTGTGAGCCCTTCTGCTAAATGTGAGCTGTGCTTCCTGTCCTGGAAGATACCATTTCTTGTAGCAATAATGTCAGCTAGATGCATCTCAGAGCTACAGGCTCTGGTCACAAACCCTCCATTTATTATTTTTCACAAGAACAGGGTTACAGTACGGGCCGATTTTCATTTTTGTCCAATGGTTGTGTCAGAAAGAATACTAAATCAGATCATAGACCTTCCTGTTACTGTCTGTGATACCGGGGAGTGTCGTTTACATATGTTAGATGTCTGGAGTATGCTGCACTGGTACTCCGATCACATAAAGGATTGTAGAAAATCCTCTCGACTGTTTATTGTTTTTGCACACAGACTGATGGGCTCACTGATTTCTAAACAAGGCCTGTCCAAATGGCTGGCCAACTGTATTATGTTTTGTTACCAGAAGCATGGTGAGCAGCTTCCTGGTTCTGTTCATGCACATTCCACTTGCAGGATGGCTACCTTAGTGGGTGGTTTTCAGAATGTTTCTGCTGCTGACATATGTGCTATTGCCACTTGGAGTACTGTTTATACAGCTACTAAACACTATAGTCTGGACATCGTTTCTCGTAGACGTGCAGGCTTTGGCCTTAGTGTTCTGCAGGGCCTCCTTACTCAGGATCATTAGGTCCTTCCATCCACCCTCAGTGCTTTGTACTGCTTGGGAATTGTACCATGATGTAGCTCAGTGGAGGGAGATATACTCGAAGAAGATAGAATAGTTTATCGTAACAGTAGATGTTCGAGAGAATCTCCTCCATTGACCCACTGCTCTCCCCCCCCCCCCATCAAATGATGGGTAACCATACTGCTTGCTCTTGCAAGCCATTTCTTATCTGATGCCCCCTATAGAATCCATACTTAGGGTTCCATATCTGCTCCTGTGTGCCTGGTTGCTTTAGATCCTGCCAATCTGATGATCCTGTGAGCTGTCTCTGGCAGGGAGCTGAGGCATGCTGGGAATGTCAGTGTTATATGGGTGCCAGTGAGGCTCATCGATGTGGGTGGCTTAAGCCTGCAAAAAGTTTCTGGGTCGTCCAGATGCCAATGGCTTATAGTTCCATGACATGGCTCAATGAAGGAGATTGTCCTAAAGATCTACTGTTCTGGTAGGTAACTATTCTTTCAACCAAGTACAGTAATGGGGCCAATTAGATGGCAGAAAGTCTGCATCTGTGCTAAACCATCTACAATATGGCTCTTTGTATGTGAATAGTGCTGACATAATTTTATTTTAGTTTTTGTTAACCGGGTTAGGTGCGCTAGCCAAGAGTTGACTATTTTCAGGCACGACCCGAGAGAATACATACATAAAAGATGTGAGGTTATACAATTACATAGTATATGGTTACATAGTATATAGTACATGTAGGTAAGAATACAGATCAATTCAGACAGTACTGGAGATTATACATATGGCTAGGCAGAGATGACACAAGGTGACAGTAGTACAAGCAAATAACAACTGAGACTAGGCTAAATGGCAGCTATTAAGACAAAAATAAGGCAAAGATTGTTCAGAAGTGCAGCAGTGTCCTGGGCAAGGTAGGCTGGCTAGCTGTGAGGCCTCAAGTGGGATCAAACCATGTGCAAGGGTCCTGGGATAGGTGGCGATATAGTTCTTTTTTGAATATTGGGTGGGAGTTTGCCTGTCTTAGGGCAGATGTGAGGGAGTTCCTGGTGGCTGGGGTGGTGCAGTGAAACGCTCCAGAGCCTTTAGAAGTAAGACACCTGGGTACAGTAAGTAGAAATTTATTTGCCGAGCGTAGCCCACGAGCAGGTGTCAGTGGAACAAGTAGAGCTGCAAGGGGGGAGGGTGTTTGGTTTCGGATTACAGAGTCTGTGAGGGTCCCTAGGGAGTAAAGTCGGTAGGCAGAAGGGGAGAGCCAGCCCAGTTTGTTATACAGTGTGCAGTGGTGCTTGAGGCGATGTGAAGAGGAGGCATACCGACATATGATGTTATATGCGACATCCCATTTATGGAGAGCAGTCTTATGGGCATTAGCAAATATGGAGACACCATATGTCAGCGCTGGAAGCAGAATACCCTTGGCAATAGCCAGTTTAGCGGATGGTGTTTGCAGATGACTAGTCTTGTAGGCGATTCCAAGTTTGGCATTTGTAGCTTTGCATGTTGACTGTATGTGCAGACTGAAATCAAGGGATTTATCAAGGAGGACTCCCAGGTATTTGAAGGATGTGACACAGTCAATGAGAGACCCCCCAGAGTCATGGACTAGGAGGGGTTCCTTATAGGCCCTAAGTTTGGGGGCAGTGCCAGGTAGCATGGCTTGGGTCTTTTTTGTGTTGAGGATGAGCTTATTTGTATTTAGCCATGTTTGCACATTCCTGAAATCAGAGTAGAGGTTTTCGTTGATTATGTTGACTTTGTCAGCGCTGGAGTAGAGGACGAGATCATCAGCGTATAGGATAGCTGAGCAGGAGAGTATGGTAGAATCTATGTTGTTAATGTAAAGCGAGAAGAGAAGGGGTCCCAGGATGGACCCCTGGGGTACTCTGATGTCAGTACTGGTCACATGCGAGAGAGAGTGGAGTTGAATTTAACAAGTTGTAATCTGTTTGATAAGTAGCTGCTGAACCAGTCAACTACTTGGGATGAGAAGTTAAGTCTGTGCAGGGTTGAGAGAAGCAGGGGATGAGCAACAAGATCGAAAGCCTTGGTAAAGTCAATAAATACTGCTCCAGTGAGTAGGCCTTTGTCCATGTTGCAGAGGAAATCAGTAGTGAATTTGAGAAGGGCAGTTGAGGTACTGTGCCCTTTCCTGAAACCATGCTGAGTGTCTGAGAGAAGGTTGGTCTTTGTAAGATAGGCAATTGTTTGGGTTGCAACAAGCTTCTCCAGTAGCTTGCTTAGCACATAGAGAATGACTATGGGCCTGTAGTTGTTTATATCCTTTGGGTCACCTTTTTTCAGGATGGGCGTAACTCAGGCAATCTTCCAGAGATCAGGAACAACGCCGAGAGAGAGACAGAGTGAAAATCTTGGCCAAAGGTGAGGCAATCAGTGGTTCCGCTAGCTTCAGGAGTCGTGGCTCGAGTGAATTGGAGCCAGGGCTAGTGTTGTCAGATATGGTTTGCAATAGCCTTTGGACCTCAGACCTAGATATAGCTTTAAAGTAGAAGGGGGGGGGGGTAGTAGGTAGTTTGCAGTGGTCAGCACCAGATGCAGATCTCATGGGTGTGCAGTAAGGCTGAGATGTTGTGGGAGATGAAGCGAAGGACTAGGTGTACTGAGACATGTCCGTGAAAAGTCTGTTAAAGGCATTCGCTATGGTGTATGAGTCGTTGCAATGCACACCATTTAGGATCATATCCCCTGGAGTCGATGACTGTGCAGTTCCAAGAAAGGTCTTTATGTGCGTCCAGAATTTTCTAGGGTCACCAGCTGAGTTAGTGAGCAGTTCTTTGCAGTAGATGCTCTTTGCAGTTCTGATTTGTTTTTTGCAGGTGCACCGAGAGGCCCTGTAGGTATTGTAATCCACTGGTAGCCTGGACTCTTCATACTTCTTCCAGAGTTTGTCCCGAGTGCGCAGGTTAGCAAACAGGTCCTTGTGTAACCATCTTGTTTGTTTACCCCGACCCTTCTGGTGACCTTCAGCGTATGTTTATCTTGGAGTGCTGTGAAGTTGTTAATGAAGAAATCAAGGGCAGTTTGAACATCGTGGGAGCAATAGATGTCAGACCAGTTGATACAGGAAACATCGTAGAGAAAAGCTTCCACGTCCAGTTTGGCAAAGTTGGTAATAGTGATGTAGCATGGAGGTGGTGGGGAAGCAGTCTCCGGACTCCGTACACAGAAAGTGGGTGAGTGGTCTGTGATAGCATCTGCCAAGACGCCTGTAGTTTGCACATGGTCAAGGCGATTCACCAGTACCCAGTCTATGAGGGTGGATGTAGCTAGAGAAGGGGTGGTTCTAGTAGACTCAGTTAGGGTCTGGTGAAGGTTATAACTCTGTGTTAGCGTCAGCAGGGCGCTGTGAGTTGGTCCCAGCCAGTTTAGGTTAAAATCTCCTAAGATTATGACCTCGTTTTGCTTGGCATTCATGGCTGTTTGATTAAGTGAGTCCTGAAGACCTGTGATACCGCCAGTGGGTGGATTGTAGGCGCAGATAATGTGAAGTTTTTCGCACCAAGGGCAATGGTTGTGTGTAGGGACTCACAGACTGAGGGGGAGGTGGTGGGTGGGCATACAGTAATATCAAGATGGTTTTTGTAGAGAAGGGCGGCCCCCCTCCACATTTTGGGGAGGGCCTGTCTCTCCGTATCAGGGAGTAATTGGTTAAGGAACATAAGGAGTCCGGAATGTGAGGCTTAAGCCAAGTTTCCAACAGGCGGAGTAGGTCAGGATTGTGCACTATCATCCATGTCTCGAGATCGGCGAGGTGCTTGGTAATGCTTCTAATATTCATATGGGCAATGAGAAGTCCTTTCCCTGGGATAGCCGATAGGTCAGCGGAAGAGAGGTGGATAGAGGGGCCAGGGTTAAGTTCTATGTCCCCTGACAATAGGATGACGATGAGAATGAGAAACCACAGTTTAATAGTGTGGAATGGGAGATGTACCAGTTGTGACATTTTGTATTTTCTGAGCATGCGAAATGAGTTATAGGTACAGCCCTTCCGAAAGATAAGGGTGGCGTGGGCAAGCACATGTTGTGTCTCAGCAATTTGGTTGGAGAAGGTAAAGTCACTGTGTTGTGAGGTCTTCACCCCATGGGGGTTGTTAATTGGAACTGAGGTAGACACCTGAAGTAAGCATAATAGCAGTGGTAGGAACAGGATTTGTCCTCCCAATCTCTGTGTTGCCAGGATTAGCGAGGACAGGTGCAGGCTAGTGTGATACAGGATTAGTTGGCAGTCCATGATATGCAGAAGAGAGCTGACAGCACCTTGTATTCTATCCCAAAACCTGACTTCCGGGGTGGTAACTGTCTGCATGGTTGGGTGGTGGGGCAAGGTGGCTCTGGTACCCTTCAACTCCTGACAGAGTGATAAACTGTTAGATTGGCTGGATAACAGCTGCTAGAGATTAGCTCTATGAGCTGTGTATCAAGTAGGTAGAATTTAATTGAAAAGCATAGGGTTTTATGAGTGTAGCGGCCGCTGGTGGCTAAAGAAAATAACCTGCAGATGGGAAAGTCGACTGACTGGTTTAGGGAGCCACGTGGTTCTTCCTATAAAACTCGATGTCGACCAAGGGTGGTGGCGGGGACAAAACACTCAGCCGTTCCAGGTAAGCGAGTGTCTGGCTCCTTACTGCATACCTTGTCAGCTGCTGAGGCTTGATTGAGGGGAGGGCTGTGATTCTCCTGCCCTTGCGACCTGCAGGCTTGCCTCGGGGGAGCCCAAAGAAGACTCGCAGCCCTGTGGAGACAGACAAAAGAACCGGAGATCAGTTTACAGGTGTGGCTGAAATGGGAGGGGGAGAGGGAGGGGGTTGCGACAGCGCTGCGCAGAGGGGGATGGAAGTCTCAGCTGAATTAAAATGGCCCCGGTTCCACAGCGCTTTTAAGGTGCAGGACTTTTGTCCAGCTCAAGCTGACTGTTTGTGGGAGAAAGCAGGTTCAATTTAGCAGCGTGCAGCACTTGAAACTGCACTGGGGACAAGCTGTGATAGAAAGGATATGGGTGGGTAGAAAGAACACTCTGCTGCATTGTAAAAATAACCCAATTCACTACACTTTTCCCTACTCATTACACTTTACAGTCACAATCAGTTTTCAGCTTACTGAACTTTAAAGCAGCCTATTCTCTTTAGGGTGCACATCTATTTAAATCAAGGATCATGCTGCATGCTGACTGCAAGAGATGGCAATTGCAGAGAAGCCTGTCTAGGCACTGTTTAACCTAGTGAAGCACAAATTACATACACTTTGCAAGCACCCTGCACAAATTAAGGCTATGTTTAGAACGAGCAGAATTAATGTTAGTCCAACGCCTCTTAAGGTGCACAGTGAGAATAGGTACAAACCCTCCCTTTTGGCTGCACAGATCAGTAGTGCAAAAACTATCTGCACCTGTCTGGCGGCTCAAACAGAGGAAGGATGATTAAAAAAAAATTCGCCAATTCCAACACTCAGCCGTTCCAGGCAAGCGAGTGTGCTGCTCCTTACTGTGTACCTTGTCTGCTGCTGAGGCTTGATTGAGGGGAGGGCTGTGATTCTCCTGCCCTCGCGACCCGCAGGCTTGCCTCGGGGGAGCCCAAAGAAGACTGCAGCCCTTGTCTGCTGCTGAGGCTTGATTGACGTATTCCATTACATAGAGTTCACGTCACTAAGTGGACATTTATTTGCAGACTAAAACTGGAGTTCCGCTGAGCAGAATTTGAATTCCTTTGGTGGAATTTAGCATTTCTGCCATTTCCACCAAATAAATTCTGCAGTAGAATCCAAAATCCGCTAAATAGGGGGATTTGCAAAATTTCTAAAACAGAATTGGGGAGGAGGGTAGGGCAGGGAAAATTTGCCAGATAAAAACTGGAAATCGACTGAATTCTGCCAGCAGAAAAAAATATATATATATATCTTTTGCACAGCACTAGTCATGACCTAATAAAAACATATGTAACCCACTGCATTAGTATATAATTTTACACTTTCAGCAGAGTAGTTTCAATTGAGTGGGAATGCTTAGATTCAGACTTTAAAGGATCCAACAAAAGGTTCTGCAAAACATAAGTGATCAACAGAATGGCAACCATGTTACAGCAGTTATGAGGTCAAACTAAGGCAGATAAGCTGTAGGGTGATAGTTTGTAGGGCCAGATACATTGAGAGAAACCTTTTTGAGTAAGGCCTGAATTACTCTAGAAATAGGATAAAGTAATTTAAAATATTTTATAAATTAGGGGCATTCACCTTTATTATGACATATAACAGCATGCAGAGTTGCATTCCTTCCTTTAGATTTTTATCGACACTAATGCAAATATTTGCTTTTAACTCTGTCCATGGAGTCCTATTCTCAGTTGCAAAGAGTGGTGGCAATGTATCTGGGACATTCTGGTACTCCAATACTTTGCCACCCCCTTATGCTCCACACAGTCACTGTTGCTAATCACAGTGATGAGTCCCCGTCTGCAGCAGCCTTGCAATGCACACAAGTGTCAGCAGATGCTTGAGAGTGAAAATGATTTTTGCACCCACTAACATGCTGGATAGACCAGTGACAGAGCTGCTGTAACACTGCATAGAACCAGTCACCTGGCACATTGCTATGCTGACACTATTTTGCGAAAAAGTTTACCACTGTGAATTACACACCCTCCCCTATGTTGTCCTCTGTGGTCCTGTGTATCCGTGGCTTCATGGGCAGACTGTCTTTGTGGTCTGTGATCTATTTATAGTGGCAGCGTGGGACCTCCCTTACCACCTGCTTGTAGTACTTCAACCAGCTTTTCAGGGACTGCCATCAGTTAATGTGGGCCATTTGCATGGTGGCCTCCACTCCTTCCTCGCACAGTCACTAATAGTTTTGCATTTGTGCCAGGAAGCTTGCAAATCCTGTTGAGCATAGCTCAACAAGGTTGCTGTGACCACCTAACACCACACTTTAACTGAGATAAGGGCCCCTGATCTTTATGGTGAAAAATAAGGGACAGGGCAAAAATGTAAGGGATAGCCAGATGTTTTTTTTTTGTAGCAATAGTTTCTGATTTTGACTGTCGACCTGCCCCCATCTGGACTAGTCTACCCTACCCCCAGCTCTGTCACCCAACATCTCTTGGATTTACCTGCTCTGATTTCTTCCACAGAAACATAGAAACATACAAACTGATGGCAGATAAGGACTGCTAGGCTCATCCTGTGCCCATTTTCCCTACTACTGCAAAAACCGCAGACCCTTCTTGATCTCCAGCTTTACCTCCCCGTTCCAATTGCTAGGGTTCCCCTATGGCTGCCCCATGCATTTTTGAATTCTCCCACTGTGTTTGCCCCCACCACCTCCTTTGGGAGTCTGTTCCATGCATCCACCACCCTTTCCGTGAAGAAATACTTCCTCATGTCACCCCTTAGTCTATGCCCTTCCAATCTTATGTCATGCCCCCTCGTTCTTGAACATCTCCTTTTCTGGAAGATGCTACCCTCTGGTACCCTATGTATGCCCTTTAGATATTTGTAGATTTCTATCATATCTCCCGTGTCTCTCCTCTCCTCCAGGGTATACATGTTGAGGTCTCCCAGTATCTCCTCATGTGACTTTTGGTGCAGGCCCTGCACCATCTTTGTTGCCCTTCTTTGAACTGCCTCCACTCCGTCTGTGTTCTTATGAAGATGCGGCCTCCAGAACTGGACACAGTACTCCAAATGAGGCCTCTCCAATCATCTGTGCAGTGGCATCGCCACCTCTTTTCTTCTGCTGGTGATACCTCTCCCTGTGCACCCCAGCATCCTGCTGGCTTTCCCTACAGCCCTGGCACATTGTTTGGCCACCTTTAGGTCATCAGATATGCTTACCCCCAAATCATCTTCCTGTTTGCTGACCATCGGTATCTCCCCCATCATGTAATCCTTCCCTGGGTTCTTGCAGCCCAAATGCATGATTTTGCACTTTTTCGCATTGAATCTCAGCTGCCGCACTCTAGAACATTCCTCCAGTTTACCTAGGTCCCTCCTCATTTTTTTCCACCCCTCCCAGAGTGTCCACCCTGTTGCAGATCTTAGTGTCATCTGCAAAGAGGCACACCTTCCCTTCCAGCCCCTCCGCAATGTCACTTTTGAAGATGTTGAACAGGACTGGCCCCGGAACTGACCCCTGTGGCACCCTGCTGATCACCCTTCTTTCCTCAGATTGAGCTCCATTTACCACTGCCCTCTGTCTTCTATCACTCAACCAGTTCCTAACCCAGTTTACCACTTTGTGACCCACTCCCAGACTGCCCAGCTTGTTCACAAATCTTCAGTGTAGAATGGTATCGAAGGCCTTACTGAAATCCAGGTAGTCTACATCCACTGCCCCCCGATCCACTTCCTTAGTCACCCACTCAAAGAAATCAATTAAATTTGTTTGACCTGACCTTCCTGCTGTGAATCCGTGCTGTCTCGGATCCTGTACTTCGCTGGATTCAAGGTGTTTCACAATCCTTTCTTTAAATAGTGACTCCATAATTTTCCCCACTATTGAGGTGAGGCTAACTGGTCTCTAGTTTCCAGCCTCCTCCCTGCTCCCATTTGTGTGAAGAGGGACTACATCTGTCCCCCTCCAGTCTTCTGGAACCATTCCCATATCAAGTGACTTGTTGAACAGGGCTGCCAGTGGTGCTGCCAGCACCTCCCATAGTTCCCTTAATAGCTTAAAAAACACACACACACAGTGGGAGGAGGGTTATCCAGGGTGGCCACCCTCCCTCCAAAGCAGGATCTAGTGTCAGAAGTGCCCAGTCCTACTAGAAGTGCCAGTGTGGGGTGTTCTGGGGACCAGGCCTGTTATTCAGCCATAGTCGGTATTTTTCCTCCATGTTTTCTGCCTGGGGGCCACAAGTGTGCAGTGGTGCAGTGTGTATACCCTGCCTCCCTGGAGAGACCCCCAGTATCTTGTTGTGGGACCCCTTCCCCATATGGTTCAGCTGTACTGCGACCCAGATTTCTCTGTTTGGCATCCGACCCATAGGGCACTCTATCTCTACTCCATGGGGGAGGAGAGTTGTCCAAAAAACACTCAACCCTTCCTTCCCCAGCGAGGCCCCGGGTGACTCGAGTCTATTTCTGAACCTAGGTTGCTGGTGTAGTGAGCAGCAGTGCTACCAGTATGCAACTGGGCTGATTCAAGGAATAGCCATATATGGCTACATAGCCTACTTCTTCCCTATCCTACTTGTTTTGTTTTTGTGATTCTTTCAAAACCACACACATACTCTAAAGCAGTAATCCCAGCGCAAGGCATCATGGGTATGCAAATCCTTGTGCAAGATCGGTTAAGATGGCTTCATCATTGGTGCTGTACAGGAGCTTATTACTGAAGATCCTTCCTGTAAGATTCTCTGATATACAGCTACCATACCTTGACTAACAGTTGCATTGTAGCCCATTATATAATTAACTTTGTTAAAAGGACACCCTATACTACCAAAATGCTGTGAGGTATGCTATGAAAATACTGTATAATAATATTTACTGTCTTTTTAATTTCATTGTTTTCACTGGTTTCATATAGTGTGAAAATAAAAAGTGAATATTAGGTGACTCACTATACAGTGCCAGCACTAGTGTTCTACCCATGAAAATAAGGTGGCGTGAGGATGTCAGGTGTGCTTGGAGTGCCAAATATAATGGGTGTGAATTGCAGCTGTTATACAGTAATGGTTCCTTAAGTGTTAATTGGCACCTGCACTGGCTCAGTAGGTTGCACGCTTGCCTCTGGGGCCAGAAGGTCAGAAGGCGGTGGTTTCTAATCCCATTACAAAACAAGATTTTAGGAGGAGAACACCTTAACAGATGGTCATACATTCAATTCTTTTGGCTTACATAGCGCTGTATTTTATTTCAGGAAGAAAGTATTTTTCAGAAGAAAAGATGCTCAAGAACAAAGGGACATTCTTTGAAGCTGGGCGGTAGATTCAGGAGAGAAGTGAGGAAGTACTTCTTCACAGAAAGAGTGGTGGATTCCTGGAACAGCCTTTCAGCAGAGGTGGTGGGGGAGAAAACAGTGGTGGGGCTCAAGAATGCATGGGATTAGCAGAAGGGAATCATAGTGGAAGGGGAAGGAGGGAGGAGGGAGAAACTGCTGTAGATTGGGCATGGTCTGCAGTAACAGTGTATGTAGGGAGAAATGGGCAGACTGTGGATGGGCCAAGCGGTCCTTATCTACCTTCCTATTCTATGTTTCTGTTCCAGTGCTTAAACACAATAGCTCGGCACAAACATTTCCATTTATTTATGTATTTATTTAAAGATTTGGAATTAACCTTTGAGCATAGGCTCTTTTACAAAGGTTGCAGGTCAAATAACAATTAAACAGACACTGTACAGAACAAGTATAGAATAATACATATGGAATTAGAATTACAACTCTAGATCATTGTTACAATGCATGAACTCCATCTGGTAATGAAGAGGGCTAAAATAATGAAATGTGCAGAGAGAGCCCCCTCAAGGAGGGGACAAAATATAGAGCAGTGGTCAAGAGGTGAGGAGAGGAGCCACCCCTTGTGGGGGGTGGTAATAGGCAGCCTCTGGCCAGAGGCTTTGTTGACAGCACAGAGAGGTCCTGTATGACCCCAAAGAGCATAATTTCAGTTTAAAACCAGCAATATCTAAAAAAAGGACCCAGATGTATTAGGCTCCATAATATAAAATTACCACTAAAGTGTAGTTCATATACAAAAAGACCTTTATTGCTACTCTTAAGGAAGAAATTGTAGGGACACTCCAGCCTGTTTCAGCGTTAAGCCTTCTTCAGGAAGTGAAACAGTTAAAGAGTATGTTTAAATAGCCTCTTCAGTGCTCTCCAATGCATTCTAATGTGAGAACTCATTCACATAAATAATTAAAAAATTATTGTAAATACATTAAGCCAGTGCAGTACTTTTTTATTTATTTATTGAAATCTCAGATTACAACCTTTGAGCTGGAAGCTCATTTACAAAGGTACCACGTCATGACAAAACTGGGATACAATAGTTAAATTATACAAGTCAAAACAGTGTTAACAAAGAAAACAAACAGGCAATTCAGATACAAACGTTTAACATGCAGAATTATAAAAGTACAGATATTATGGTACAGTATATGCAGCAACAAAATCATCTGTAATATAAGATAATGCAAGGCAGGAGAAGGAGAGAGGACCATGGATGGAAGGATGGTAGCAGGGTGGGGGAGAGGGATAGTGAAGGAAGGAGTAAGAGAGGGAGGAAGGGAGGACTGGAGCAGCCAAGTAGCCTTGTCAAAATTTAGCAGATGAGGGGAGTAGATAGAGGGGGAGTGAGGGAGGATGGGGGCAGGGGCATGTAGATCTGGGTGGGGGAGAGATGGAGGGACATGGCTGGGGAAACTGAGGGAGGCATTGAGAGAAATATGAAGGCAGGGGGGATGTAGGAAGGGGCAAGTGGAGGTGCTGATAGGGGCTTGAGCAGGTTAAAGGTAGCAGTCACAACAGCTTAGGGTTACAAGATAGTCCCGAAGCTTAGCTTTGAACGTGCCGAGTTTAGTACTAGATAACATGTCCTCACTGAGAGAGTTCAGCCAGAGGGGAGCATGATATAAGAAGGAGCACTGACCCTGGACGGTGTGGTGGAAAGGGACTTTTAAGGTCAGGATGTTGGACCCCCTAGTGGTGCGGGTATTGTCAGTGGGGGAGAGAAGCCTTTGAACACCAGGAGATGCAAGTCCTAGCATAGACTTTTTAACTAGAAGGTATACCTGGTACAGAATTCTACAGTCCAGGTTTAGCCACCCTGACTGGGAATAGCGATCACAGATATGTGTTAGGTGGGGAGCATCAAGGACAAGCTGGCAGGCTTTGTTGAGGGCCACTTTGACCCTCTTGAGGGTTGTTTCAGTGGCAGTGCCATATACTACCAGTCTGTTAGCAATCATAGGGCAGAACTGATAACGGCTAGGTTTAGGGTACCATCTGTTAGGCAGTGCTTGTGCCTAAATAGTTGGTGAATCCTAGCATTGGCTGCTTTAACTACTAGGTCAATGTGATGAGTGAAAGAAAAGGAACCATCTAAGATGACCCCGAGGTATTTGGAACTCTGAACCATCTCTTAGGGGACATTTTGAGAGTTCACTATGTGCAATTGATAGGATTGGTAGGATTTATACCGGTTATGAGGGGATGTAAACAGCATATTTTTTTTTTTTTAAGTTTAATAGGAGCTTAGAGTTGATGAACCAGGACTCGACGGCAGTGAAATTAAGTTGCATCTGTTTTTCCAGCATTACTGGGTCCTGTTGGCTGGAAAAAAGCACTGCATCATCAGCATAGAGGAGGACCTTGTCTAGACATGCTTGGGAAGGTGGCTGAAGAGCAGGCTAAAAAGCAGTGGGCCCAGAATTTACCCCTTGGGTACCCCTGTAATTACAGCCCGGCTTTCGAAGAGGATGTCAACGATTTTCATTTGTGTTCTCTCGGAGAGGTAACTCCTAAAGCAACATACAGTTTTGGGAGAGAGCCCCAAGTGGGTTAACCAGTCCAGTAGAAGTTCATGTTTGACTGTGTCAAAGGCCTTGGTGAGGTCAATATAAGTTGCCCCCACCAACTAGCCCCAGTCAACAGCATCATGGATGTAGCCTGTGAACTCCACCAAGGTGGTGATGGTGCTGTGTTGTTTTCAGAAGCCATGCTGCTCTGGGCATAGCAGCTGATATTTGTCAAGGTGGTCAACGAGCTGATTATAGACGATTTGTTCTAGTGCTTTGAGAGAGGGGAAGAACAGAGATTGGCCTAGAATTGGCGTGGACTTGCTCTATGCCCACTTTGAAGATCGGGGGTGATACCACTGCCTTCTTCCATGCCCGAGGGAATTTGCCATTAATGAGCGAGAGGTTCAGGATTCTGGTAAGGGGTGGTAGTACCTCATCTAGGGTTAAGGCAATGAGCTTGAGATCAAGCGCGTCACTGCCCACTCTGGTTTTCCTGAAGGCGTATGAGAGCTATTTTTTTGCTTTGGCCTGGGAGATCATTTTAAAGTGGAAATGTGAGGTGGGGCCAGCTGGGGAGACAGATGGGTTGAGGGGGTTGGAGACTTCTGGAGGTAGAAAGAAACCTGGAGGGAATATGCTACTTAGGTTTGTAAAAGCCCTCTTAAAGGTGTTTGCTATATTTACAGCATCCTGGGTTATTGTACCATTTAGATTGAGTAGGATTGGGGGGATTTGTTGGATTTACCAGTGAGAGCCTTCAAATATCCCAGAATTTGTGGCTATCTCCCCAGTTGCTAGACAACTTGTTCTTAAAGTAGTGACTCTTTGCTAAGCAGATAGCCCATGTGCAGTTATTTCAAGCAGTTTTGTAGCTCTGGAAGGACCAGTATTTCTGGCTTTGTGCCAGAGATGGTCCCCATGTTTCATCTGCTCGAGGAGGGCCAAGAAGATCCAAAACTTACTACATCCCTTGGTTTTGCACTTGACGGGAGAGGCATAAATATCACAGACCATATTGAAGGTCTGGATGAAGTGATCGAGTGTGGAATCGACGTCATTAGCTGTGAAAAGATACAACCAGTCCAGTTGCAAAACGTGCGCTCTGAAAGAGGCCAGCTGCCCTTTTTTTAGTACTCTAGAAGTGTGTGTTTTATCAGGGGTACGGGGGGATTTATTTGACCAGGTACAGATTATAAGTGAATGATCACTGATAGTCAGGGAGGATAACTGAGTGGGTAACTCTCTCGGGCCAATTTGTAACCAGTCAGTCCAGCAGTAAACTGGAACCGGTTTGATGATTCCTTCCTGTGGGAGAGTCTACTAGCTGCGACGTGTAGGGAGGAGATGGTATCTTTGTACAGTGTTGCATCAGGTGAATGCCAGTTGATGCTGAAGTCACCTAAGACAAGAACCTCTGAGTTCTGGTCCAGGTTGGAGAGGTAGTTGAGGATTTTGGCGAAGCCTGTTGATTGCTCTTTGGGGGTGTGTATACCATAACAGTTGTTAGGCCTTTGCTGCGAGCGTATAGCACAAGTTTAATTGTCAGCACTTGTACATTTCTGCTGGTGGAAGGGCACGGGAGGACGCATCCTAGGATGGTGCCCTTGGTATAAATGGCACCTCCCCACCCCACTTTCCAATCCTATCCCGCCTGAAGAAGGTGTAACCCTCCAGCTGAATGGCCATGTCTGGCATTCTTGATGAGAGACACGTTTCTACAATGGAGAGCACGTCTGGGTACTTAATGTTGTAGAACTGGGCTCACTTTTAACTACTTCAGTCAATAAGCCAATTTTATGATTTTAATAAAGACTACCAACATCACATTTACACTAAGAGGCTATCAATTTCTTCTTTCGAGTGGAGAGTTCCATGATGTAGGATATTCACATTACCATCTCCTGCTTTTGCCTTCCAGGGGAATGAATGCAGAGTTGGATTTGAGACCCTATTTACATTTCATATGTGAAGGGATATTTATGAGTTTGCAGTTGAGCATACTGAACTGTGATGGCTCATTTCCATGTGCATCCTGGGGGATGCATTATATGGACCTGTTTTATTGATGGGGGGAATGTTGGTCGTGACACCAGGGAAACCCGTGCTACTCTACTTCGATAAATGCCATGGGATTCTTTACCTTCCGCCTGGACAGTGACCAGAGCTGTGCAGAAGGGACCCTGGATTCATGTCTCATCCAGAAGGCTGCACCTCAACATTGCGTTACCCCCTCATACTTCTTTATGGTGTCAGTTATGGGTATCAACCTCAGTACTTTGTGTGGGGCTAGAACCCACAACCTTCTGATCTTCTGGCTCCAGATGTTGAGTGTGCTATGTACTGAGTCACTGTCACTAAATATCTGTAGGTTAAACATGTACATACAGATGTTACATAGAAATTGACAGCAGATAAGGACCGCTAGGCCCATCTAGTCTGCCCATTTTCCCTGCCTACAGTAAAAGCTGCAGACCCTACTTCCTACTTGATCTCTGGCTTTACCTCCTTGTTTCTGTTGCTGGGGTTCCCCTATGCCTGCCCCATGCATGCTTGAATCCCCCCACTGTTTTTGCTCCCACCACCTCTGCTGGAAGTCTATTCCATGCATTCACCACCCTTTCTGTGAAGAAATACTTCCTCACACTACCCCTTAGTCTACCCCCTTCCAACCTCATATCATGACTCCTCATTCCTGGACATCTGCTTTCCTGAAAGATGCTACCGTCCTATACCCTATTTATGCCTTTTAGATATTTGAAGGTTTCTTTCATATCTCCCCTTTCTCTTCTCTCCTTCAGGGTATACATATTGAAGTTTCCCAGTCTCTCCTCATATGACTTTTGGTGCAGGCCCTGCACCATCTTTGTTGTGCCTCTTTGAACTGCCTCCACCTTGTCTACATCCTTACAGAGATGCAGGCTCCAGAACAGGATACTGTATTCCAAATGAGGCCTCACTAATGATCAGTGGCATCACCACTTAATATGTTATTGTTTACTTTTTTTATGTACTTATTGTATATTTACAGAGAATAGGAGAGGAGATGGCAATGTGAGTATTCTGCATCATATAACTCTCTGCTCAGCAGAATCGATTGACAACCTCCTACTATAAATGTGATGCTGATATTTAAAAAAATTAAATTGACTTATTTGTTGAAGTAGCTAAAAGTGAGCCCAGTTCTGTAACATCAAATATTGCAATGGCTTCATGTATTTAATAATAATAATAATACTTTATTTATAATGCGCATTTCAAGTACCAAGGCGCAGTACAGTTAAAACAGTAAAAAGCGAATAAAACAATATAATCATCACAGTAAAATATGCAGTGCAAACCAAGTCAGCAGTCATCATCACCATATGCCTTTTTCCAAAGAAATGCTTTTAGGACCTGTTTGAATCCCCCCACTGTTATGCACTCCCTAATCCGATGGGGTAGAGAATTCCATAGGGTAGGGGCCATGAACATAAATGCCCGGGCTTCAGCAGATTTTAAAACCACCCTCAGAATCTCCAACAACCCCTCGTCGGCTGAGCGGAGTGGTCACTCAGGATGATAAGGGATCAGAAGCTGTTTCAGGTAGTCAGGGCCCAGTCTGTGCAGGGCTTTACAGTTGCTTTTAATTATTTATGTAAATGAGTTCTTATATTGGAACACATTGGTGAGATAGGATGAATTAATTCTAAAGGATATTTAAACACGCAGTTTCACTGTTTGTTTCGTTCCCTGTAGAAGGCTGTAACACTAAAATCAGTAGGTGTGTCTATGCCCTTTGCTCCTTAAGATGTAGTAAATAAAGCTATTTTTACATGTGACCTAGACTTCAGTGGAGATTTTATGTTGTCAGACCTGATGCAGCAGGGTTCTATTTTTAGAAAGTGACAGTTTTAAAGAGAATTTATCAGAGCGATACTCTGAGGGACCTAGCTCCACACCATGAACTTGGGCCATCTGATCCCTAATACTGACACTATAGTATTGCACTTCTGCCCATCTCAGGTCGCTGCCCAGGTGTAAGTTAAAGATCCCATTGCACTTCTCATAAGAGTAGGCGATTTTCCCTGCTGTCCTGTCAATAAAATATTTCCATGGACCCCCCAGTGCACCTGGAAACGAGCTGTGGGACTGTCTTTCCTGGTCAAAAGTTATAGATAAATAAACATCAATGGATGACAATTAGAAAACTGTTTGAGTAGTAATGAAGCTTCATTCCCTTGGTCTTTCGGAGCTGTGATGGACAATATGATTGCCTTTCTTGACAATGCTATAAAAACACTAAACGGGCCCTGAATAATGTGAAAGTTAGTACCAGGAGAATGGGATGAGTGTGAGTGTGTGCTCGGTGCATGGTGCATGGTACATGGTACATGCATTACATTGCAAATGACAAAAAGAATGAAGTGGTTGGGCACTAATGTCCAACTCAACCAAGATTTCTGTGCTGTGTCAATGTTCTACTCATTTTGAGTGTTTACAGTTTCACAGTTGAGTAATTTGATAGCCACCAGTAGATCAGCATGTACATGACGGTTATGTTTTACATAAAAACAGATCTCCAAAAAATATTCTGTGATGTGGGATGTGCTAGCAAGTATTCTTAAAACTGAATGCATTGGGCAGAGCTGCTGTCAAAAAGACATGAGTCGTTCCTGTTTTGAACAAGCTGTGCGTGAGTAGGAATGATTTATGGTTATGAGGAAATCCTAAGAACGGTATTTGTATGGCTGGGTTTTCCCCCCCTTTTTTATTTGTACAGACATTCGATCCAAGGACTTTAACACAAAAATAAGCAGCCGCATCTGATATAACATGATAAGTAAAAAAAATAAAAAAATGAAATTAGTCAATAAAAGGCTTACTAGTGGGGCAGCCTGATGGCCTCATGGTACTTGAACCTGCTTGCCATGCTGATGACCTCGATTTCCCAGGCATAGGTAGCCACATGTTGGGTGATAGAGGCAGTGCTGAGTGTCCATTTTGGATGTCTTCTGCCATGAGGAGGTTGGATAGCTCCTGCCATTAAACAGCCCCCCTTCCCCAGATGGCCCAGGAGAGAGAAAGAGTTGTGAGGGCAGGAAGGGGGAGAAACCCTGCTGGAGGCATCCTAAATCCAGTCCTGTGCTGTCCCGTATCTGTCAAAGTGTGTTGGACAGGCCTGGTCCTATCCCACTTCGGACTGTATAGAAGGGTGAATAGTGTATGTGGGATGATAGATAGGTGGAAACAATGATGGTGTTCAGGAGAATGATTGGGCTCTGCTTCCTCTTCCCATTTGTGGCTCTGGGACCCCTTGGGGCATTCCCCTCGCTCTTCCCAGCTGGGATAGTCCTGTCTGGATCTGCTACCACAGGGTTAAGTCAGAGACAGTACAGTATATCAGTTGACAGGCTGTGGGGATCTGGGGGGCAGTGGGGATCGCTGCAGCAGCCATAGGATTCATGGCTTAGAGACAAGTTGAAGGTGATTCTGGTCCACTAGTGAGGCGGAAGAGTCGTGAATTAATGGTTTAATAGCAGTCTGAGCAGCACGTTGAACTTCATAAAGAATGCAAACTGCTCATGTGCTGAATATTGAAGGTGGTCCTTTTGGGGTTTCTGTTTTACAATTTATTTACCCACGACAGTCACACTGAAATGCTGCACCTTGTTTTCAGTGGGGCCCTGCTTCGACACATTTTACAGCTGGCCAGATGGAAGCATCAGGAGGTGAAGTGACTCACTCAAGGTCACACAGTGAGCCAGCGGTTCAGCTGAGAATTGGATCTGGATCTCCAGATTCATAGTTCTGTGCGTTAACCACAGGGTTCACTGCCTGCCATCAGAAGATGCAACTGAATGGTAAATAAAGGGTTGCTTTAAAGTAAATGTGTGATATTTTGGATAGGGCTTCATAGCCCTGTACCCTAAGGCAGCAATAGCTGCTCTGTGTTGAAATTAGACATTTTTTTTTTTTACACTTTCTTTTTATCCTCCTTACTGTCCCCTCAACCCACTCCTTCAGACCATTGATCAGTCCTACAGGTCCCCTCCCACAGAATCTGTCCCTAGAGTGCCAGGCATACTCTGTTATCCCTCCTACCTACTCTTCTTCCTTGGAGTGCCTGCACAGCGGGGTCTGTCCTGCGAGTTGGCGATCCCTGAGGTGGATCGTCGTCATTTTGGCCCGAGGAAGGATTTTCCATTTTTCTCCCCTTAGTCCCTCTACCCTCTGAGGACGTCGGCACGTAGGACTGACATCCAGTCATACGGCATGCTGACGCATGCCACCGACAAATGCCTGCAATGCCTCCCCTTCCCAACTCTTGAAGAGCCACCTGTGCACCGGTGCCCATGCTTCCACTCGCACAGATTTGTCGGGTGTGCAAGGCAAACCCCAGGATCCCACCCCAGAGGAGGAGAGCATCCATTGGGATGCTCAATCCTTCTGACCCCCGACAACCCGAGTCTGTTCCCAAACCCGGGTCACCATCGTGGTGCGAGGTGTGGCGTCCAGCGCCTCAACCCATAGCACCAATGGGACGGCAAAGTTAGAAATTTTAATGCACTTCTTTATGGAAAGGGATCATAATTCTGGCTGAACTGCCAGCCAGCTGATCCCTTTCCATTTCCCAGTCTGCCTGCATCAGCCGTGCGCTCCCACATTTTGTGACATGTCACCAGGGAGAGCACAGGGACATGCCTCATACAATCCTATGGAGCTTGTTTTCAGAATTGTTTCTTTTTTTTCACATACACTTTTTTTTTTCTGCTCCTCCTCCTCCTCGGAGCAGGCAGGCGGCTCTGGACCCTCCCTCCGAGGGGACTCGTCTCTCTGGCCAGGCTTCCCTGCACCCATCCCACCCGGCCATCCCCCACGGGTTACCCCCCCATGACAGGGCCGGTGGCGAGGGGTGCCAGCCTCCCCCCACCCCTGAAAGCCAACAACCAGATTGCTGGGGGTTGGCATGGGTGTAGCCAGCAATCATGGAGACTGCCAGCTCTATCTTTTCCTCCAGTTTTATGCCCCAGGGCTCACGAACGTGTAATGGGTGGGGTGACTATCTCCGCCTCTGAGAAGGCAGTCTAATGCCATGGACATGGGCCCTCCCCATTCTGGGCAGTGTGCTTGTGCCGACACCCAGCCACCACTGGGTGTCAATCTACAGTGCACTGCACTGTCCCCCCCTCCCCCCAGGTAGGAGGCTGTTGGCGGACGTTCGATCCTTCCTTGCTCCTGACCCCGGTGGCCAGTCCATTCTCAAAACCCGGTCACCGGAGTACCATGAGGTGTGGCGCCCAGCACCAACCTCCTGCCTTGGGTCTACTGGTCTGGTTTAGTAGCAGTTTTAAGAACTTTAAGCTAATTTTTGGTAAAATGAGGCCACTGCTCAGCTAATATGGTCCTTATTAGTTGAACAATGGCTTTCATTTTTTAAATAGTAGCTTAAAGTTCTTTTCTAAACGCTCTTGAAACGAGCCCCATGAGACTCAGCAGACGTCCTTGCACTCTCCTGGTGACCGTCCATGAAAACATGGGAAGTCGGGGCAGAACAAACAGGACAAGTGAAAAGGGATCGCCTAGCTGGCGGTTTGGCCAGAATTACAATCCCTTCCCTCCCATAAAGGAATGCATTAAAATGTTTAATTTCATGACAGAGGGGCTATCATCGCCCAAGGGTAGTGGGCTATGAAGCCCAAAACTGTATTACTCTATGTCACATCCACACTTTAATATGTTGGAAAATATAATGCCAAATATTAACAAAATATGAAATGGAAAGAGCAGCAGTGTGGATTAGTATGTACAGCATTGAATGGTGAAACAAGGTAATGGGTTCAAACCCTATGAAAGCCAGTTTCTCAGTTTGTGACCTTGAGCAGGTCACCTGATATCTCTCTTTTTCTGTCTTCTCAGCTGTAACACATAGAAGAAGCAGGACCCCGGTGAAAAGGAAAGCAATTTGATTTCAACTATTGGCCTTTTATAAGACTGTATCCCAAAGTGGTTTACAGTCTACAAACAGCAGGAACAGCCAAAAGGCAAACCCACCAGACTGGGGAAGGTTACAGAAAGTTCAAGGGAGTTCAGGAGAAAAAAAAGGAGAGAGGACGGGAGAGAAGGTTAAGTACAGGGAGGATACGTTACTTGCTTAAAGGGAAGGTCTCCTCAGCCTTTTATTCTGTTTACCTGTGTAGTTTGTGGGCATGAGCCATGATTGTCTTTATTTCACCCTCCTAATTTCATCAGGCTTTAAATGTAAATGAACGTGCGTAAGTCTGGTGTGAAAACCTGCTTGACTGCATTGCAAAGGTCATGACCTGACTCATGCAAGGCATCCTGGAATTTTATTATGCTTTAGTGCTAAAGCCTGCAGTAGTTACACTGTACTAGTCAGTGCTGTTTGCTTTCCTCTGCAGTCCCTTTGTTCTTGTCTCATGCTGACCATGAAACTTTTCAAGGCATAGTAAGTACCTTGCTGTTTTCTGTAGTTTAAAATATATCTGAGTTAGAAGAGAATGCTTTTGTAGAATACAGGAACTTCACAGTACATGTAAGAGAACTAAATGAGAGTATAACTTCACCTGACTTGTAAAAGTATGCATTCGATCCTGTGATGCCGCGCATGAGTGGTGTCATAACCTTTGCAGTGGAGACAAACAGGTTTTCACACCAGGGCAAAACAGAGTGAAGCAACCTCTTTTATATTTAAACTAGGATGAAATTAGTGGGATGCAAGAGAGAGAATCCTTGTTCATGCCTATAAACTACACAGGTATACAGAAAATAGGTTGAGGGGATTTTCCCCTTGTCACACAGGTGATGATGTTGGGTCATTTCAAATCTGGACCGCTAGGTTCATAGCTCTGTACTCTAAACACTAGGCTACAGTGCCTCCCTACAAAATGTTGAATAACAGTTGGCTTATCCTTTGAAAAATAACGTAAATTTAAAAAACAAAAACCACCACAAATGCTTTTAGAGTAAATAAGAAATGTATGCTATTTCCCAGTTATCCATAATTTTGATATGATCCAGTCTGGATGTTGGGGATATTTTAAACTAGAACAAATTTCAGGAAAAAAAATTAAAATCTGCTTAGATTCTGGATGTTTCCTTTCCTCTGTAATTGATACAGTGCCTGAAATATTTAGTTAACCTCCCCCCCACCCCAAAGATCGAAGCAATAAGCAGGGAGAGCCCAAGGACAGAAAACTCCCCTGGGGCAGGGGCAAAAGTTGAAAGGTGTGTAGACATGGTGGAGGACAAGGGGGGAAGAAAAAAGGATGTAGAAAGACAGGTGCAGGGGAGACAGGGAGCAGTAAGGGAGGAGGGGAAGCAGGGAGTTTTGGGAAATATCACAGGAGGAAGAGGGGTTGCAAGCAGGGAGAGCACAAGGTTTGGAATGCTATGAGTGCCATCGGAAGGAGTTTAAGAAATAAAATTCTGGACCTGGAGGCCATTGTGGTGGAGGAGAACCTGGACTTGGTGGCCATAACTGAGTCATGGTGCACTGAATATCATGACTAAGATATGGCAATAGCAGGCTACTCTCAGTTCTGAAGAGATGGGGGGGGGGTTGTTCTGTGTGTGAGGGAGGGTTTCAGGGCTATGGAAGTTCAAGGGAACGTAGAGGTGAAGTAAAGGCTGAAGGTGCTGTGGGTCACCTAGAGACTGGAGCTGGGTACACTGTTTGTACTGGCATGATATACAGACCTCCAGTACAGGGGGAGGAGTTGGATAAGGCACTAGGGGAAACCATCAGCGGGATGGCAAATGAGGGAGAGGCGCTGCTGGTTGGGGACTTCAGTCCGCCAGATGTGGAGTGGAGCCTTCCAGCTGCAGCTTTGGCTAGAAACAGGGCCATCCTTGACCCCCTGCAGGGGGAGTTTATCAGACAGCTTGTCAGCGAACCCACTAGGGATGGGCAGTACTGGACCTGGTGCTTACTAACAGACATTATTGCAGACGTCACAGTGGGCAATATCCTAGGAACCAGTGATCACCTTAAAGTGTGGTTCAGCATTAAGACGGGCACAGAAGCAAACTACACAAGAATGAGGTTCCTGGCCTTTAGGAGGGTGGATTTGAAAGAAGTGGAAGACTGCCTTTGAAAGCAACCTAGCAGTATAGCGTAGAGGTTAGAGGAATGGGGTGTGAACAAGCTTGATACATCCAGCAGACCAGACCTGAGTTTGATTCTCACAACCTCCACTTGCATACTGTGCGACTCTGAGCAAGTCACTTAACCGCTCAGTGCTCCCAGGTCACCCCTGAAAACAGGCAATTGTGCCTAGTGGGCCTTACCCAGTTACCAAAGACTAAAATAAAAAATAAATAAAATAAAATAAAAATTGCCAAGGAGGGGTAGAGGGCCAGTGTAGAAAATTAAGGGAAGGCACAGTGAAGGCAAACAGCCTGTGCATGAAGAACGTGAGCAAAAGTAAGAGAAAAAAGACCATTATGGTACTTTAGGAAAGGTGAAGGAAAAGAAGGTGGCATTCAGGAGGTACAGAGAAACACAGAGGAGGAGGATGGGGAGGGGGTGTACCAGGTAAAACAGAGATGCAGGGAAGCAGTGAGGACAGCAAAGACACAAACAGAGGAAAGGACAGCCAAAGGGGTAGTAAAAGGGAACAAGGCTTTCTTCAGGTACATATAGTATAGGAAGGCAAAGGGAGGGATAATGAAGATAAGGAAGACTGCATAGAGCAGGATCATTAAAAAGCAGACATCCTAAACAGGTACTTCTGCTCGACGGGCCGCCAGGGAGCAACAGGAACACTGGAGGATGTGTTAAGGTTGACGCAATTCCATTTGCAAAGGAAAGAATCCTGGAGTGACTTGTTAATCTGAAAGTGGACAAAGCCATGGGACCAGACAGGATACACCCAAGGGTGCTAAGGGAACTCAGGGAGGTGCTTCCTACATCTCGGACAGCCTTATTCAACAACTTACTGGAAACGACAATGTTTTCAGACGTCTGGTGGAGAACAGATGTAGTTCTGCTCCATAAGAGTGGCAGCAAGGATGAGGCTAGTAACTATAATCCAGACAGTCTCACATCAGTGGTGGAGCAAATAATGGAAATGCTGTTAAATGTCATTTGTCAAGAGCCTTCATGTTTTATGTTTGTGGAGTTTGCATGCTCTGTGACTGGGTGAAGAGATCAAGTTGTCTTGGATTTGGGTGTGCTTTCGTTTGTGCTGCTGCTCACCACAGTAGTCAGGGAGGCCCGCTGATCGTAGTGGTAAGTGTTTTTGTTTGTCTGTTACTCAAAATAATGCAAGTAAGGCAATCACGGAGGAGAAATGTCTCATGGGAAGAAAGCACACACTAAAATGTTTGCCAAAGCATGAGAGTAACTCTTTAATACACTCTTGATGTATATGAATCTACCAATATGGCTTCAATAGTACATAGTTCTTTAGCATGGCAGTGATATCGTATTCAGCTTACATCTTCTGAAAATCACTAAAACATTATGCAGCCATATTAAAATTCACCTTGTGTGCCGTATTCTGGTCAACCCTAGTGAAATTATCTCACTGATATGCTGGCTATCCAGTAGATAGATAGGAAAACATCAGTAACAAGGTTGTAATACATGAATGAATGATTTTTCCCCACTGAGAAAGTGTCCCAAAAAGCCCGTAATAGCATCATTTTGACATCCTCTTCCTTGCAATACCATCAGTATGATCTTACAATAATAGTATTACAGCATTGAATGTTGAACAGAATCCATGTGCATTGCGTGAGTCAGGTTTTATGATAACCGTCAAGTATAGTAAAACCTGACAAGAGCTGCGTGGCAAAAGAAGGGCTTAAAATAGCAAAGGACAGAATAGCATTTACTGGAGAAAAAAAGATAGTAAAAAAACAGCATTTGACCTCCGACTCCGGTGCAGTCACCGACAACAGTCCCATGAGAGTAGAAACATTGAAAACATCGAAGTTCACTTCTCATTTTCTCACAGCTGGTCATGTAAACAACTGAGATCCATCATATTATGAAAAGTATCTAATAAGGAAGTATGTATTTCTAGAAAAAACACAAATTGCACATACCGCAATAATGCAAAGCATCAAAGGAACCATATGCAAATGCCCATGAATTACTTTGGACTGGCTCAACCAGTCCAAATTAATTCATGGGCATTTGCATATGCTTCCCATGATGCGTTGCATTATTGCGGTGTGTGTAATTTGTGTTTTCTTTAAAATTTGGCTGTATGACCAATATCCTCCAGGATAACCCTTGCCACAGTGCATTTGCTCTAGGGTTCTTTTGTTGTTCTCTTCTCTCTCTACTTTGGGATGCCAATGATCAAGACGAATAGGATCCCCTATAGGGTGGCTGGCTATCTCTCTGTGGGCTGAGGTACATATATGGCACACTGATGAGTCCAAATGAGAACGAAACACATGTCTGTGTCTGTTATTCTCGGCTTTTGCTGATTGCATTGTGAGGCCTTCTGGCACCATGCGATTCTGCTTAAAGTTGAGCCAGTCCAAATTAATTCATAGGTATTTGCATATGCTTCTCATGATGTTTTGCATTATTGGAGTATGTGCAGGTTGTGTTTTCTATACATCTGGCTGTATGGCCAGTATCCTCTGGGATAATCCTTTCCCCAGTGCATTTGCTCTGGGGTTCTTTTATTGTTTTATGTATTTCTAGGCAGTAATACCATCTTGAGGGTCTGGTGGCATGTTTGCACCTTTCAAACTTCATTCTTGAGGTTTACATCTGAACAGAGCTGCTCTGTGGTATTATTGCCTCATGAAACATACCTCCTCATCTGTTACTCTGTTCATAATTACTGGTTAAAGAAAATAATGCATAGTGCAGACATTTACGAACTTTGTAACATATGAGTAATACCACAAGTATATTATTACCTGGGTATTACAGAGTTTGCATGCACATACTGTAAGTCCACCTAAAATTGTTTGGAATTTGTTTTTTTCATGCTTTTTGTCACCTCACAGCTCCATACATAAACTTACACAGTGCTGCTCTGAGTACTGTGTGGTATCTCTGCACATCAAATTTAAAAAAAATACAGCCTACTACTAAACCAAACTTAATTTCTAAGTACGTGTTTCAATTTACTTTATCAAAAATGTCATCTTTTCCTGCTCAACAACTGCTAGTAAACAGTGACAACAAATTACTTTTTGTGAGTTATTGGCTGGAACGTATCAAAATCTTCACACACCAGCAGTTGTCAAATAAATCTCACAAAACTAGTAACTGTAAAAAAAAAAAATATGAGAACAGGTAAAGTATGTGAGTTTTATTTGTTTGACAACTTCTGATGTCTACTGTCTTCATAAACCTCTCAAGCTTTATGGAGAGCACACACCTTTGGCGTGTAAAGCAACCCCACAGTGTACCAGCCCCAATACATTATTTGCTGTTTATTACCCTTTAAAAGTTACTGCTGTGTGATGGTCAAGCAGACTAAAATGTTTTTCTGTTTGTTGTTTCGTTTCCGGATTTCAGATTAAAGTGTGGGCAAGCATGGCTACCAGCTTCAAGGTAACCCCCAATAAGCCAAGTTCCTGCACTACTTTACGTGTTAACCTGCTGTAGTGAGCTGAAGGAAGGCTGCTGTTAGCCTCTAATGCTGAACAACACTCAAAGCTAGATTTGGTACCAAATGTATATAGCTCAGTTCAAGAGGTACCACTAGTAGCTAGTTAGGATACATGTCAGATAGAGTGGCACACGTTGCTGTAAGATCTGAGACCATAATCTAGCTCTGAGAATTAAATACTTGGCTCATTACTTTGATGCTGGTAGCTAAGCTTGCCCAAACTTGTCTGAAATCTGGAAACTACAGAGTCCCATTCAAATTGGGGTAAGAACAACTAGATATGCATTTTTAATGAATTTGAAGGCCCCTGGGAGGGCAGCAGTGACTGGATAAGAAATGGTAAATTTTGATATCACTGATTAAGGCACTACATTACCCCCTTGTTGAAAATTTTAATCAACTAAAATGATGCTAATATTCAGAGGTGCCTGGTTTGGGCAGATTACAGTTAACACAAGGGTGTAAAAATCTGGATTTGCAATAGAAGGTTGTCCTAAGACAACCATCCATGTACCGTTAAATTGTTACAGCATTTAGTGACCTGCCCAGAAACATCATAAAGCAGGGTTGAGTAACTTCAGAAGGAAATGTTTTTCTGAATTATTAAAAAAAAAATGTTTATAAATGCCAGTGGTACTGCATATGCCCACCTGCTCAAGATGTTTAATTATTTTACTTCTCTATTTATGGTTCCTTCAGTTGTCCAGCCTACAAGTTGTCCTTGATGACCTCACAGCCCCATCATGCCTTAGCTTCCCCATGGTGGGAGCTTAAGCCCACCCCAACACACACACACACACACACACATATGACAGTCACATTTAGTGGAAAGACTCGGACATGCATGGCCTGAGAGTGCCAGTGTTGGCCATCATCCAACAGTCCATCTAGTGATTTTTATTCCATTTTGTCTCATCTTTTGCACATTTTGCACCCCTGCAGCCTTGACCCTCCTTCATCCTCAGTAAGACATGTAACTTCCATGGGGACTCCTATATAGCAGTGGTAATGCACATGCCTTTCCCGAAGAAGGATCATTGTCGCAGCGGGTGATGATGCCAACCCACACTGGTTCAGAACACAGTGCCACAGGCAGGACGGCATCTAGCATGGCTTTCTGACTCCAGTGACCCATGTCCACTCCTCAACCTAGGTGACAGGCACAGGAGTGTGACACACTTCTGTTGGGCCCTCGAGCGACCCTCAAGTTTTTTTTTAACTGGGCAAGTCTTTACTCGAAGAAAGGCAGCCACCTACTTATGGATAAAAAATGACCTTATTGATTTCCCTTCTAATGCAGTAGTTAAGCTTGCTTTTTATGTTGAACCACTGTTTTTGTAAGTGTTTAGGTTTTTAGTGTTCTGGTGCCAGTACGTGCATGCTGGTGACCTACCGGGTCATAATGTTGCATGCTCTACAGCGCACAACATGACCGCAATGTAGAAAGAGTGCAGAAGGTAAGAGCGAGAGGATGCAAAACCGCAAAAGGAAGGATGCGCGGTAGTGCACCCTCTCACTCTTACCAGTACAGGATGAGATTCCTGCCAGGAGAGGGGTCCGCCAAACAGCTGCCGTGGCACAATAGGATGAGCCACAGGTAGCAAGGGATGGAAGCAGTGCATTTGGGACTGGGTTTCGATTCCCGGTCCCAGACACATGGTAATTCTTTTTTTTTCTTGCACTTTGTGTGGTATTTGTGTCAACCCCCCCACTGGAGTTAGTAATCGTAAGTGTGGGGGGGGGTTAGAGGCAGTGCCAACCCCCAAAATAGACTTATACAATATAGCATATATTACGTTGTTTTGATAGCGCAATATATGCATGCAGTATAATGTCTTGCGACATTATGACCCCATGCCTGCTGGCACAATAACTGAACACATTTGATAATGTGGTTAGAGCACACCAATATTACAGGCAATCAAACAATGCCGGAACCTTGTTTAAAAAAATCTAAAATAAGATATTTATTGCTTGAAATCTGACAGAGAATTAAATTAAGCATCATACATCAAATCAGTTTTCAGTCACATGGGTGCGATGTGCATATTTATGGATCACATACAAACAGAGGAGAGAAAGAGTTAAGTGCCTCAGCTGGGACTTGAACCCAGGCTGCCTGGAATACCATTCCGGTCACGCTAATGTGCTGCACCACCAAGGCAACTGGAACCTGGGCTGTTCCGGAGCACGCATTACTCTTTACCTAATGCACAACCTGGTGCTGCACAAATAATTACTACATTTTCAATCATATGGGTGTAATGATTAGCGTGACCGGAACGGTATTCTGGGTGGCCTGAGTTCAAGTCCCAAATGAGGCCCTTACTTCTTTCTCTCCTCTGTTTGTATGTATTCCAGAAATATGCACACTGCACCCATGTGATTGAAAATGTAGTAATTATTTGTGCAGCACCAGGTTGTGCATTACAGAAAGAGTAAAGTGTACTCTGGGACAGCCCAGGTTTCAGTTGCCTTGGTGGCACAGCTGATTAACATGACTGGAACGGTATTCTGGATGGCGTGGGTACAAGTCCCAGCTGAGGATACGTCAAATCAACTTTCCAGTATAGTTGCAGAGGACTGACATGTCCTAATGGGTTTGATACTAGCCCTTTAAAATCAAATACATTTCTGGCATACGGCTACGATTATATGACTTGGGTCACATTTATCACTTCCCTAGTTCTACTCCTCACTAACCATCTGGTGTGCTATCCAGAGGCTACTGGTAAGAAAAATGTTTCAACCAGAGCGCCCCCCACATGAGTTTAGCAATTGTGCCATTTCTCATGCCCTGCTGCAGGCGTGGAACAGTGTTTGTGAAAGTTGCATTTACCAAAGAGGAACTGGAAAACAGACCATCTGTGAGTCTGGATACATGTTCTGTGGCTAAATATGGAGACTGTGCATTTGTTTCACAATTTTTAAGAGTGAGCAAATTTGCTTTATTGTTGGTTTGTGGTTGGGGGGTTCTCCTAAGTGTCTTTTCTCATAATGACATCACACTGATTTCTGAAAACATGCTTCTTTAACCTGCAGAACAGCTCCTCCCACACATGTAACTTTTTTTTAATTTTATTTATAAGGTATATCTTATGTATTGAATGGGATACTTTAGAGAAAAACAGATGTAAGCGCTGCGGGTGCAGAACTAGGTAGTCTGCCCAGCAAACACATACCGGTATATCCCATCTTGGTGTAGGTAGTGTATGAAACCCTTTACCCTGTACCTGTCCTGGCATCTAAATATACATAGAATGCTGCCCATGCATCCCAATCAGTATTGTTCGTTGTGTGAGTGGAATTAAATGTTTTCTTCAGTTGGTCCGCACTTGTCAGTTCATTCAGTCAAGCCCTAATAAGAGACATAATGGTAGATTTTCAATTGAACAGAATAATGTGTGGTTGCTAGACCCTAAAGCTATACGTAAAGACTTAATTTAAGGTTCACATAATGAGAGATTACATGTGGTTTAAGTCATGTGGAAGCAAAACCAGGACTTGAGTCTGTAGAGGAACAACGAATCTCAGATATAGTCCTAAAACCTTTAGCCCACTAGAGAACCATCAGTGGACATGTCTGAAGCCTTTATAAAAAGTACCTTTATGTGAAGAGTACTGTTGACAGAGTTGCGAGATGTTAAGACTAAATCTTTTCAGCCTATAATAAACACTGTGCAAATCTTTGTATTAGTTGACGTTCGTTTTTACTTTAATGAGCTTATTTAGGTCTTTAAATTTAACCCTTTGCATACTTTGACCTCTGGAATAGAATAACACCCCCCATGGAAATTATCTTTTTATTTATTTATTTAGTGATTCGGAAAAGAACTTTGAGTGCAAGCTCTTTTACAAAGGTTCCATGTCATAGATTGCAAAACAAAGCACAATAGGAGAAAGCAAAGGTACATCACAATGAATGATAAAGCTTGGATTCAGAACTTACAGAATAACTCAAAACATAGGTACAAGTTAAAATAACAAGAAAAAAACTTTGAGGGTGGGGGAAGGGTAAACAGCCACAAAGTGCCTTGTCAAGTAGTTCAGATGGATAGGCATAGCTGGCAGTGGAGTGAAGAAAGGAGGTACGAGAGAGAGGTATGTACTGCGGTGGAGGTGAAGGGTGGGGGAAGAAGGGCGATAAGGTATAGGGAGAAATGGGGATGGTGAGGGGAGGCTGAGTGGAGAAGACATGCTAGAGTAAATGGTGGGGTGCGAGAGGGCATGGTCAGGCAGCTTGCATTAGTAGTGACTGTTAGGGAAACTCATGGGACTGGGAGTTGGGGGAGGGTAGGGTGGTGGGTGCTGAAGGAGCATGATGCAAATTGATTGCTGAGGCAAGGCATGAGAAGGGACAGAGGGAGGGTGTACCTGAGGCCTGTTTAGTGCTTGCTGGGGGGCAGAGAGAGCAGGTGTAGCAGGACTTAGGGGCAGGTGCACTTAGAGAGTGTTATTAGGTGCTGTTTGAGGTCAGTTTTGAATTGTGCCAGACAATTTGTGGCCAAGAGGTGCCTGGGGAGTTCATTCATCCACAGTGGGGCCCGGTAGGCAATGCACATTGCCCAAGCGAGGTGCAATGGAAGGGGATAGCCTGGGTCCCTCTAGTCCTCCTGGTGACCTGTGACAAGTTGGCTGCCTTGATCAAATTGCCTACACAAGGTGGTGTTCTACCCAATAGAGCCTTCTTCCCTAGGATGCACGTCTGGAATTTGACCCTATTTCTTCATGCCAGCCAATTTGTGTGTTCATATAGAGTACAGATGTGAGTGCCATGCTCAGCATCCAGGGTGAGTCTGCAGGCTTTGCTGAGCGCAGTCTGAACCCTCTTGAGCACTGTACCCATTGCCGCCCCATAGACCACTAGTCCATCGTCAATAGTAGATATAATGGAACTATGGACTGAGAGGCGGAGGACCCCCAGAGAGAGGTATTGCACATGCCTGTACAGAACACCAATCTTGATATTGACTGTCTTGACCAGAGAGTCAGTATGGTGCGTAAATATGAGGGTATCATCTATTATGACCCCCCAGATATGTGAGCAAGTGGACTTGTTCCAGCTGCTCACTGCATGAGTTGGAGAGGATGAGGGGGTGGTGCTTATTTTTATTGTGGGGGCTGGATATAAGCATGGCTTTAGTCTTCCTGTAGTTTAGTAGCAACTTATGATTACAGAGCCAGTCCTCAAGTTTGGAGAAGGAGTTCCGCAGCTCAGATTGTAGGGCAGCCTGAGACGTGCTGCTGCTCAGGAGCACAGCATCGTCTGCATATAGTATGAATTTGGTGTCGCAGGCTGTGGGAATGTCATTTAAGAAGAGGCTGAAGAGTAGGGGCCCCAGTATTGATCCCTGGGGTACTCCTAATGATACCTATTTTGCACTGGATACTGTTTGCCCAATTTTGACACGTTGATTTCTCTGTATCAGGTAGTCTTGAAACCAGCAAAGGGCATTGGGTGCCACACCCATATTTTGCAGTTGGTTCAGTAATGGGGTGGTTGACTGTATCGAAGGCTTTGGTGAGGTCAATAAAGACAGACCCCACCAGTTTACCTTCATCCAGGGCCTTCTGTGCATAGTCCATGCAGTCCAGCTGGGCAGTGGTGGTATTGTGATTTTGTCTGAAGCTATGCTGGTTGGGGTATCGTAGATTATACTTATTGAGATAGTCGATGAGTTGACCCACCACAATCTTTTCCAGTGCCTTGGACAGGAGGGAGAGGATGTCCCTTCACTTTCAGATTGGAGAGGAGCTCCCCATCAATCCAGCCATTTGCTTGCTCCCGAATTTTTCTTCTCGTGAGCGGGGCATAGATGTCACAGGTGGAGCTAAAGCCCTTAATGCAGTAACTGAGGGCCTGATCAAGGGTAGGTGCCAGGTTGATAAGAGTACAGTCATGTAGGGCAAGGGCTGATTTGAGGGCTCCAAGTTTACCCTTCCTCAAGACCCTGCTTTCAATGAGGATGGGTGGGCTTTTGGTAAATGTATTAGACCACAGGAAGGTGATTGGGGAGTGGTCACTTAGCATGTTTGGGAGCACCTTGATCTCAGAGATCCAGGATGGTGAGCTTGCTAGGACCCAGTCAAGGAGGGTACACTTTCCTGTCATATAGTTCTGCCTGGTAGGGCAGGTGACACGTTGTTTCAGGTTGGAGGTGGCTATCAGATCCCTGAAAGGGGCAGCCTCCTTTCCATCCCAGTTTATGTTAAAGTCCCTGGTAATGACAAGCTCCTTCCTCTTTGGAAGGGTGCTGATAACGTCCATAATTGTGGGAAGGCCTGCTGTGGCTTTTTTGTGGGATAGGTAGATTGTGGCACGGATGAGAGTTTTGCCATTCTGACTGACCTGTGCCTTTATCACTATTATCTCATGGTCCTCAGCAACCCTGGTTCCAGGGAGGACGGAGTACTGCAGAGAGTCCCTGGCATAGATGAGGCATCCACCACCTCTCTTGTCTATTCTATCAATCTTCTATGCTTGAAAGCCTTTGAGGGCAGCTTTACTATCTTTAATCCCACTGGTCAACCAGGTCTCTGTTAGGCAGAGTATGTCGGGGGAGGGGGTATGGAGGGCCATCCACGGCTGTAGTTGGTCAAATTTTGCAGTTAAACTGCAGATGTTCTGTGAGGCTATTTTTAGGCCTTTAACATTATGAACACCAGGTCCCATTGAAATGAGTGGGCCTGGGTTCGAGTGAATGTTGCCAGAGAAGAGCAGGAGCATAAAGATGACCTTTCTGGCAGAAAGGTGTATGCTAAATTCAGCTCGTACCTTCCACTGCCGAGGCTTCAGGTGATTCAGGTGGTTGGACACTGGTTTAATTATTAGGGTATAGCTAACCGTTACTACCCCATGCTAGGGGAGGGCATATGGCCATCCGTGTTTGTAGGATAAGGCCAAGTGAGTCGCTGCCCACAGCCAAGTGAGGCAGTTTCTGAAGGTGCGTTTGACAGCCATGCACTACCCAGTAGTGGTTCAGAGGGGGTAGTAGCGGCCCTGCTAGGCACCTGGTGCCAGCTGTACCAAGCCAGGTAGCAAGGAGCAGAAAGAGATAGCACCCCTTGGTAGGGGACATGGCAGCTTGATTCAGTCGTCAAGCCTAACACACTGGTGCCAAAGTGAGGCTGTACAGTTAGCCGCTATACTTGGTGGGTAACGAACAGGCAGTACAGCTTTAAGAGGCCGTTGGCAGTTTGTAGTTGAAATGGGTGGAATTAGCAAGCATGGGTGTGGCTACTGTGTATTTAATAGAGCCCGGGGTCAGGGCGGGTGCTGTGGGACAAAATTCTGTTTAGCTATAAAATTAAAATAACAGGCTCTGGTTCCCAAGAGAAAGCGCAAGGGAGAGCAAGGCAGGGAAACAGATCTAGAAAAAGAGGTCAGCAAAGGCACAGCACAACTAGCTGTATAGAGTCGGGGCAACTCAGACCCAAGAAGGAGAGAAAGGCCGGTATGTCCTAATACAGCACCAGAAGGAAGTTGATGTTTAGTAGCTGCTTGCCTACAGGATAGGTTGTAGGAAGCCAATAAAAAACCAAAAGGAACATGGGCGTGGCCTATTGTGTATTTAATAGAGGCTGGAGTCAGGAAGGGTGGGACAAAAAATACAGATGTCCACGAAAAGCCATAAAAGCTGGCAAGCTGAAAGCTGAGGAAGCCCAATATGCGGGTATAGTAATGGTATTTTAGAAATTGGGCACCTGCTTGACACTAGTCGAGGAGAACATGGAGGAGAGAGAGCAGAGCTAGCGGCAGACAGGCAGTGAGTAATAGGTGGGCAGATCAAGTCAGGGGAGCAGTACGAGATGGGAATGCCCTTGGTAGGTGATAAGGATAGCTGTCACTTTGACTTAAAGAAACAGAGAGGCAGAGAAAGAGTGTGGAGAGATGAGAGAGCTAAAAGGAGGAGTTACACTAGATAGGGAACGGGCTTTGCAAGAGACAGTGTTGCTGTCACTTTAAGCTTGAGCAGCTGGCTGGCAGTAGCCTGTAGGAGTGAGCTAGTAAGCCGTGATGGGGCTTGGCTTGGACTACCTGAAAAGAGAAGGACAAGGGGAAATTAAATAAGAGAGGCAGGGGGTGGGGCTGCTTGTGTAGCTAAAAAGAAATGCAAAATGGCTTAAACAGGGGGTGTGTTGCAGACCAAAATATTAGGCAAAGTGCCACAAGGTCTGAGAGGGCAAGAACAGGGCTAATTAAAACACAATACCAGAGTAAAAAGGTAAAGGGGGGAGTTCAAGACCTGAGCTGAGATCGCTACTGGTTCTTAAGAGGGAACACTCTACAGGCACGTAGATTAAATCAGCAAAACTTGAAACTCTAAAATGCTAGTAAGACAGTATTAACATAAAACAAAATCCAGTAAAATATAATTCAGGCATTAACAGTGCAGAGCTATATGGAGCCATTCGGAATGCTCCTGGGGCTAACTGCAGCCAGTAGGTCACAGCAGTAACAGATGCCAGATTTAAATCCAGAAACAACTGTTCGTATATAAAAAAGGAAAATCAGGCTCCTAGCCTCCCTTCCTGGAGGTAATCAGTCCCTGAAGGCGAGTCCGTACCTGAGCTTCTGGTGACTTCAGACCTGGAGCGCGACTGGCAGTCTGGCAGGTCTGGTTCATCAGAGAACCACGACTGTGGCTCCCGGACTACTTGAGCTTCTGTGAGGGGCTGGTGGCTTCAGACCTGGAGTGCGGCTGGCAGTCTGGCAGGTTGGGTTCATCGGAGAATCACGTCTGTGGCTCTCAGACTACTTGAGCTTCTGTGAGGGGATTGGTGGCTTCAGACCTGGACCGCAGATGGCAGTCTGGCAGGTTGGGTTCATCAGAGAACCACGGCTGTGGCTCTCGGACTACCTGAGCTTCTGTGAGGGGCTAGTGGGTTCAGACCTGGACTGCGGATGGCAGTCTGGCAGGTCGGGTTCATCAGAGAATCATGTCTGTGGCTCTCAGACTACTTGAGCTTGTGTGAGGGGCTGGTGGCTTCAGACCTGGACCGCAGATGGCAGTCTGGCAGGTCGGGTTCGTCAGAGACTTACCAGGTTTTTTTTTTGTTTTGTTCTTCACTGAGCCTCCTGAACTCTATTCCTGCAGGCTTCACATGCTTGTCCCCTCTCCCCACTGCTGTCACCTACCTCCAGGTTCCCTGAGATCCTCTGACACCTCTTTTGTTCTAACTTTTCCCTGCCAGGGCCCCCCCCCTTCCCGCTGCCACCAGGAAGGAAATGCCTTGTGCAGCAGGGCTGTCGGCTGGGGGCCGGGATAGGGACGGTGTGCTGGGTGTCAGGTGGTGTGGGGGGGCACTCACAGTAGGCTGTCATCTGGTGCTGCCAGGATGGGTCATTTTCCCAGTTCCTCTCTTCCCTGTGCAGGGTGGCCCCTGCATCATGGCTGCACATTGTGGCATCCTGAGAAGGACATTCAGCAGTGTGTTGTCATCCATGCTGTCAAGTGGGCCTCCGACAGCTCACTACCAGGAGCTGCTTGAGGAGCAGTGCAGGTCATATCCTCCATCCAGAGGAGGAGAGTGTCTATGCAGATGCTCCTCACCCTCCCCACCAGTGTCCACTCCATTCGCCCTTGTTGAGTGTCACCAGCGTGCTGAGTGGGTGCCTCACTGCTTGGCACCAAGGAACTGGCTCATCTAACCAGTTTTTAAAGTGAACTCCTAAAAAGCTGACTGGCATCATCTCATCACTCTGGCAACTAGGGTTTGGGCCATTAGTCCGGGGTGCCAGAAGCAGAGGCCAGCAGGAGGGGCTGCAGGAGCATTATGTGGATGCTGTCCTCCCAGAAGGTCTGGTTCAATGAGTGCCACTACTGTAGCGACTCCTGATGGCAGCTTGACAGGAGCACTTAGCACCACGTGACATTGTTCTTCCTCCAGGATGCCACACGACACTCTTCCTGGAGGGTGGAAAAAGGATGGGAACCAGGAAAACTGGTCACTGACTAGGCAAACGCACCCTGCTTCCCACAACCAGTCTGAGTTCCTTCCTTGTGGCCCCAGTGTTAGGTAGACTTTGGGGGTGCCACCACAGTGGGCAGTGAGATGTGTGTGGTGGGAGTACAGAAAGGCAGAACTCTATCCCATGGGAGATAAATGGGATGGTAAAACAGCAATGTATTGCAGGTGCTAAGGGCCCTGTGGGGGCTCCAAATAGGTGGAGCTCTGAGGATGGACATGTGGCATTCGTGAATGGACTTTAGGAGACTCCGAATGGTGGAGCAGGGTAGTACTCGGAAAAAAAAAAAAAAACCTCAAACTACCTGTCTAATGTACCCCCAGCTCCCACTTTTAACCATGTTCATGACATGAGGTCTGGCAACTCCTGTTTTCTAAATGGTCAAACATGATCACATGGTGATGGGATAATGTACAGTACCTTATCCCCACCTTCACAGAGAATGAAAACTAAAAGGTATAATTCTTTCACAAAACTAAAACCATTTCGTAAGCGGAATAACACACCCCAGAGTTTGTGGCTTAAAGGCAAAAATACTTAATATTTTAAAAACCTCCCCTAAAAGCTAACCCCCCAATTAGGATTTTCACAGTGAAACAACCATCATGGGCTCCTACATAAGCTTTGTTATTTTTGAACTGAGCTGTGCTCCATGAATGTAGACAAAGCCACACATCCTATCACAATCTGGTAGCGCTATAGAGCAATTCTGCCACTCTCAGTATGCAAATATGCGCTGCCAACTGCCGTAGTTCAGCAGAGCATATTTGTGAATGGTGAGTGGAATTGCAGTGTAGCGCCATGAGATGTGGTAGGGAGCACAGTTTTGTGTACATTAATGGAGTGTAGCACTAGTTTAAAACAAAAAAAAAAAGTAACTTTTTTTCACTGTGAAAACCCTAATTGAAGGGTTAGCCTCAGGGGGAGGTTTTGTATCAGTTGTTTTTCTTTCAACTACGTTAACAAGCTCCCTCTGAGTTGTTGAAGGCCTAAGGCACAGTCAGGGTAGTTTAACCAACACCCTGCCATCTGTTATTCCTTGTGTGTACTGTTGCTTCTTTATTATATTTTGGTTTTACAAGAGTGAGTATTGTAATGTGTGCGTGTGTGTGTGTGTGTGTGTGTGTGTGTGTGTGTGTGTGTGTGAAAATGAGACGCTGTATCTCATGAGGCTAGCCTTGTGAGCACAATTTGAACTAAATTGTTTTTTGTTGAAAGACATATTTGACTCCACATCTCATCAGGTATAGATTTAATTTAAGTCTTGTACCCATTTTCTCTGTTGGAGGCTGTCTAAGATAAATGTTCATATGATTCCACTGCAGTTCGTCTATTTTGAAAATAAAGGATTACTGAAGAAACAGTTGCTCTTAAGGGAGACAGTGAGTTATTTATAGATAAATAAAGACAACTGAACCATGCCTCATACGTATAAAATTGTTATGGTGGAATGGTATAATTTGAAAGCAGCTGTGTAAATGTTACAAAAATTTACACGTGCAACCTCATAATGCCTTGATATTAGGTATACTTTGGTAACTCTTTATGACAGTATGTCGTATTTCTCGCAGGTTGATGTAGCATTGTAAAAAAAAAAAAATACTGCAATTATCATGCAGGACTGTTTGCTGTGATATGCAGAGATAAACTGTTTTTATGTTCTCACATCTGCTCTAGCAGTGTGTCGCTCTTTGGGCAAGGCCAATATTTCTGATCCCCCCTCCAAAATCATTAGATTTTCACTTTTTACCAAAATCAAAAATGTTACACATTACCATGATGACCAGTATACTATGAAAAAAATGTTCACAAATATGACAGTACTTAAAAATTGATATTGGCCGGCCCGGTGGCGCTGAGGGTTGAGGCGCGGGATGCCACACCTTGCACCACGCCGGCGACCCGGGTTCGGGAACGGACTCGGGCTGCCGGGGGCTGGCAGGGGGAAGGAAGGATTGAGCATCCCGCGACAGCTCTCCTCCCTTCGGGGTGGGTGAGGGACGCATGCGGCGCTGTAGTGACACCCAGCGGAGGCTGGGTGTACAACAGCGTGCGCATCTGACAGGGGGGAGAGGCCGGCGGACGTCTGCACGTCAGTGCGCTGACATCATTGCACGTCCGGCTCTCCAGGGGGCTACATAACATACAAAATAGGGACTCCTCTTCTATGAAGCCCTCCCCTTGGGTCCCTCTCATGTCGCTGATCCCCCAACCAGTTACTAGGACCGCGGGCTGAATATGGGGATCCAGCTCCGCTGCCCCATCCTCTGGGGGGTAAGCCAGGGGTGACCGGGGGAATCGGCTGGCATAAGGACCTCAGGGGGCCGTGACCAGGGTGGATACTTGGAAGAGTATCCCAAAAAAAAAAAAAAAAAAAGAAGACGGAAAATAAAAAAAAAAAAATTGATATTGTTTCACACCTAATTGATATGGCTGTGGCCTGAGGGCAAGATGGCTAATCACCACAAAACTAGTAAAGCAGGTATTTCTAGGGATGTGGATATGATGTTCTATCCACACTTTCTGGCAGTTGCCTTTCCGTTTAAGACTGGCGGAAACATCTTCAAACTGGCTCCTCCCACCCACCCGCCCTATGGCGCCAGATCTTCCTTTCCGCTGGAAGAAGCAGAGTTCAATCCTTACTGCTCTCACGCTGGGTAGGCCCTTGCGATTTAAATCTTTGGATTTACTTCCTAAAATGTTTCAATTTGACTGTCTTCAACTCGATCAATGATTGCGACTGTGATGGATGGGTTCTGTTGGTGCCCTTGTGGGCAGAAGATGTCCTGAATGTATCCGCACTCCATGTGCGTCTACTGCCTGGGGCACGAGCACGATCCCCAGGCCTGCGATTTTTGTTGCTCCTTTCATGCTGATGTTCTCAAGGATCGTCTAGTTGGGCTTAAGTCTGGCTGACCGAATGACCGGAACCTGCTGGTCAAATTTAAGGATGCCCATTGGGTGGTTTTCGTGGCAGTGGGGTCCGCTGAACAGCTTGTGGCTTTCTAGGAGGCCACTTCCCAGCTTCTGCCTTTGTACCACTCTAGCTGGGATCGACTTTTACAGGGTCCTACAAAGAATTGTGCCAGTCTCTGCCGACCCTCGGTCAGGGACCCTCAGGGCACAAATCTTAAGTCGAAGAAAGAGTCCAAAGAGCAGTCTCGTTGATGTTTGTGGAATCAGGAGCACTCTCGGTCGAGAGCTTCTGATTCCCGCACTTCTCCGGATCCGACTTCAGTTGAATCCTCAGCCCAGGCCACCAGCTCCATGGTAACCCCATCAGGCCAGTTAGCCGAGACACTGCTTGATTTTCCAGCCAAGATTTTTCTTGAACCAGTCAACCAGTTATCGACTGAAGAGGCCAACACTTCATTATCCAGGACTCCGGTCCTGACTCAGACCATGGGAGGGATGGATCAGTCCGCTGACCCGTAGCCCCAGGTCTCCGACCAAGACCCAGAGGAGCCTTGGCACTTGCTGACTCCCTCCAAGCCCTGCTGTCGGTCAAGGTCGAGGTCTTGGTCTTCATCCCATGGGTTGAGTGGTTCCTGCTTGCATCAGTGCTCACGCTCTTGGCATCACGGGAAGCGGTGCCACCGCTGCTCTTCATCCTCATTCTCCTCGGATGAGGAGAGGCTTTGGCGCAAACTGCGTCAACGCTACGAGGATGTCATGTGGCAACAGCTGGTGCTCACTGGCATTAAGCCAGCTCCCGCTGCTATGTAGGCCATCACCTGCCTTTTGCCTGACTGGCCAACACCTTCTTCGCCTCAGGAGCTTCCTAAGGCAGTCCCGGCTCGGCCAACCCCAGCATCTCCACTGATTCCTGTGGAGCCACCCAGCCAAAGGCCAGTGCTCTGACCAAGGAACCTCGGCCAGCCAAGGGGCTTCCCCCTCTGCTGTCGGTCACTGTCACCCATGACCATCCGTGGAGGGTCAGCTGGGATTCTGGCAGTCGACTCCTTTGACAACTCATTGGAGTCGGAGGGTTTCTCCTTACACTCTCATCCGGTTGACGTGGAGTTGATGGGGGTCTCTTAACGGACAAATGCCCTACCTCTTTTTTGGGCCTTCTCCTCCTGATCTCTGAGTCCACAGGTATGAAAATGGAGCCCCTCCAGAAACTGGCTCATTACCCATTGGCTGAGATTCTCGACCAGGGAGATACTCTGATGGAGATTTTCCTGGTGTCAGAGGCCATTCTTTGCCTTGTCCAGGAGCTCTGGCAATGCCCCACTTCTTGCCCTGCACCTTCTGCCTGGATGGCCCACAAATATGCAGTACCTATTGGTTCCCTCTCAGGATTCATGGAACACCCCTTGGCTGAGGGGCTGGTGGCCGATTCTGTGTTTAGGCACTCTGGCAACACTGGGGGTGTTGACAAGCCATCTGACAAAGAGTCCAAAAAGTTGGACCATGTGGCAAAAAAGGTCTGCACTGCCTCCTCGCTTGGTCTTCGCCAAGCAAGCTCGGTCTTCCTTATGGCCCACTTCTCCCATGCCCTGCTGGGCACCCTGGATGAGGTGCTTCCTTATCAACTGGCAGATCTCCAGACCACAGTCAAACAGGTCTGGGACCAGGTCCTGGTTGCTGCAAAGCAAAAGCTCCAGACAGCCATGGACATTGGGGACTCCTGTGCCCACTCTATGGCAGCCGCAGTGGCCATGCACTGCAGAGCTTGGCTGAGGATCTCGGCATTCATGGCAGTCATTCAGCACAAGCTGGCAGATGTTCCTTTCCTGGGCACCGACTTGTCGTGGGGTCCCGGTCCCGGGGTCGAGGGCCACCTCACCCGCATCGAGAAGTCCAGTGCCACTTTTGACTCTGTGATATCTGCCCAAAAGGTCCCCAAGGGCTCCAAGCAGCAGCAGAGAAGGAAGCCCTTTCATCCACTTCTGCTCCTGCGACCAAACCAGCCCAACTCCAGGCTGGTTGCTGGCGCCCAGTGCTAGCAACCTCAGCCGAGGCCAGTGGCCTCGGTCATCTGTAAGCCTGGGGGGAGAGGCTCTGGTGGCCCCTCAGCGGGAACCACTTCCTTTCCGTCTGGTCCACTATCACCACAGACAGGTGGGTTCTTGAGGTGATGGGTCAGGTTCTGCTTCTGGAATTCGAGCAGTACCCTCCTTGCTGAGCCCATGCCCCACAGGAGGACTTGGTATCCACAGACATTCTGTCAGCTCTCAGAGATGACATAGCCCAGCTCCTCTGCAAGGAGGTCATGGTTCCTGTTGTGGATCCTCCAGAACACCCAGGGTTTGTCTCCAGGTACTTCCTGGTGCCAAAGCGGATGGGGGCTGGTGCCCCATTCTAGATCTGCACAACCTGAACAAGTTTCTCAGGTTGCACACCTTCAGGATGTCTCAGAACATGCCATCTGTGGAGCAAGACATGTGATTTTGCTCCCTGAATCTTCAGGACATGTTCTTTCACATCCCGATCTGTCCATCACACCGAAGGTTCTTCCACTTCTGAGCCGAAGGAACCCTCTACGAGTTCCAGGCCATGCCGTTCAGCCTGTTCTCGGCCCCCAGGGTCTTCACTAAGTGCATCGCAGTGGTGGCAGCTTACCTGAGGCACCGAGGTGTCCAGGTTTACCCCTACCTGGATGACTGGCTGATAGCAGGTCCCTCCAGGCAGGAGTTGGAGCGGTCCAGGGACTTGGCCCTCCAGACCTGTGTCAAACTTGGCCACTTCCGGAACTTGTACCTTTGCAGGTGATGGACTTCATCAGGGCGGAGCTTGACTCTTGCAGAGCCAGAGCCAGGCTCCCGGTGAACAGGGCAGAGGCTCGCTCCTCCTTTGCCCAATCATTTCGGGTTGGGCAGTTGTGCCCTACCCAGGACTTCCTGTGCCTGCTGGGTCATATGGCGAACTGCACCAGTGTGGTCCAGTGGGCCCACTGGAGAATGTGCTCCCTGCAATGGGAGCTGGTCAACCAGTGATCTCAGCACAGGGGTCACTTCGACCAGCTGGTCACTGTGACCCAGTGGATGTGGCACACCTTCCAGTAGTGGTTAGTCCCAGAGCATCTGCAGGAAGGGATCCCATTTGTCTGCCCAGAGCAGCCGGTCATCCTGATGACTGATGCCTCTCTCGTGGACTGGAGTGCCCACCTGGGGGGAACACAGAGTCCTCGGGCTCTGGACCCCCAATGAGTCCTGATGTCATATCAACCTGCTTGAGCTCCAAGCAGTCCAGCTGGCACTGAGTGCATTTGCTTCACACATCCAGTGTCAGGTGGTCCAGGTCCAGACGGACAACATCACAACCATGTACTACCATAACAAACAGGGCGGGACGCACTCCCTGCCACTGTGCAAGGAAGCTCTCCATATGTGGACCCTTGTGCGCAGCCTGGAGGCTAATTGCTGAGCCATCCATGTGGCAGAGGCCTCCAGCCAGCTGGCGGACACCCTCAGCCATGTGTATGAGGCATCTCATGAGTGGTTTCTCCACCCAGAGGTGACAGACAGTCTGTTCTTCCAGTGCGGCACCCCTCAGATGGACCTGTTCGCCTCCAGGGAGAACACAAAGCTAAGGCTGTTTTGTACCTGCCCCCCCTCAGCAGGGAATGCCGCTGGGGATGCCTTCTTGAGGCCCTGGATCCCAGGCCTCCTCTGTGTCTTCCCTCCACTTCCCTTAATTCACAAGGTGTTGCTCAAGGCCAGGAGGGGCAAGGCACTGGTGATCCTGGTGGCTCCGGACTGGCCCCGCCAGTTCTTGTACCCCGATCTCCTCAGCCTCAGCAACAGGCTTCTGTGGCATCTTCCTCTCCACCTGGACCTGCTCTCCATTAATTAGGGGAAGGTACTCTATCTGGACCTTCAGTCCCTGCACCTAACAGCCTGGTTCCTGAGCGGCCAGAGTTGCAGGCTTTGGGTCTCTCCGACAATGTCCTCACTGTTGTGGAGGCATCTCAGAAGGAGTAGACCAGGAATGCTATGCCTTCAAGTGGAAGAGGTTCTCCACTTTGTGCCAGGGCAAGGGGCTTGACCCCTTGCCCCATCCAGTGGCTAGCATCTTTGACTACCTGTGGTCCTTCTCTAAGTCGGGCCTTTGATCGACGATCCTTAAGATGCACCTGGCAGCCATCTCTGCTTACCAGGCATGGGCCGGTCAGCAGTCGGTGGTACAGGAAAAGGTGGTCTGGCGCTTTTTCAAAGGCTTTGACCACATTTCCCCTCTAGTGTGTGAACCACAGACACCTTGTGATCTGTTGCTGGTTTTGTCAGGCTTATGGGCAAGCCATTCGAACGCATGACAGCTGTGAGATGTCTCACCTGTCGTGGAAGACTGCCTTTCTGGTGGCTATCACGTCAGCCCAAAGGATCACTAAGCTCCAGGTGTTTTCGTTGGAGTCTCCTTACCTAGTCTTCCACAGGGACAAGGTTGTCTTGTGCCCCAACCTGAAGTTCCTCCCTGTGTCAGAGTTTCACCTTAATCAACTGATTAATCTCCTGGTGTACTTCACCAGTCACACCTTGGAGGCCGAGCACAGGCTACATACTTTGGACCTGCGGCAAGCGCTTGCCTACTATAAGGAATGCATAGCTGGAGTTCGGGGAGAGTTTTGCCAGCTGTTTGTCACCTACACTGAAACTGCACCTGGCAGACTGGCAGCTAAGTGGATGACTGGCAGTTGGATTGTATTCTGCATCGATCTTTGCTATAGATTGGCAGGTAGGGAGCTTCCCGTAGGGCTAAGGGCTCATGCCACCTGCCATACCTCAATGTACACATACATGATTGCTAGATGAAAAAGGTGGTAGCCACATAGGGAGTGCCACCCCCGTTTGTGGTTGCAAACTGCAGACCAGTTTGGCCCTCATATGGGCCCTATGCACGAATCAGGCATAGGTATGCGTGACATGCACGTACCCTGCCCGCGTAGCTGCGCACCCGCAGACAGGTGTGCACTGGCGGCATTCACGACCATGGGTCTGGCCAGGCATGCAGTCAGATGCCTGGACGGGGTCCCGCACTGAATCTCTCATGTGGCGGGATGGCCGGCGGCTGTGGCAGGTGAGGGAGGGCAATGCCACCAACCCTCCGATGGCACCGATCGGTGCAGTGGGATGGGTGGGGGCAAGCCTCCAGGTAGAGAGGGGTGGGCTGGGGGAACATTACCACCAGTAGCGGGAGGTTGCCCTGTGGTGCTCCTGGGGAGGGGGCGGCAGCCTTGTGCCGGTGTCCCTGTGAGGGGTATGGGTAGTGTGGGCGACGGGGGGGGCCGCCACACCCACCGCAGTGTGCTGGGATGAGTGGCCTGTTCCTGTGGCCGTGGTGGGTCCATGGGCTGTTCGCCGTGTCTTGTGGGGTGTGAACGGTGCACATATGGGGTGTACGGCAGGGTTCTCCCTGGCATACCCTGTGCCCCCTATGCACTCCCGTGGCAAGCACTATGCACCTTAGTGCATGGTGTGTAGTGCCGGCCTGCCTCTCGCCCACCCTCAGTTCATTGCCCCTCATGCAACTGGGGGATCAGGTGCGTATGTGCTGTGCACCCCCCTTCGAGCATCCCATGCGGGGGACGTGTAGAGTGCGGAGTGGTTGTGCGCCCCAGATACGTGTGCATAGCCACTCTGCCCCATTAGCACATAGGGCCCTATATTTACCCACATTTGTACACCATTCAGGGTGGGGCGGTTCCCTAGTACATTATTTAAAGCAGCAATGCAACGAAATTTGGCAAAAAATTTGATCCTACCTTCTTTTCACTTTAAAAGATTTCAGACATCTTCTAGTATTTTTCGGAGGTACAGATTTCTAATTCCACCAAAATCTGAGAATTTTATGAATGATTTAGTGTAGTTTTTTTTTCCTCAAGAAAGAAAGATGGCCAACATATTTTGCATAGATACAGAATTGTAGACCTGGCAAAGGTTAGGATCGTAAAATAAAAAAAGATGGTAGGCAGCATAGGAGGTACTTAGACAAGTACATTTAACAGGTATGCTAATATTTTTCCTAATTGTAACTGAAGCTAGATTTTTTTTGGAAGAACTGTTTTCATTGCACTGATGCTTTAAGGATGGGGTCTGATCTGGAAAATGGGCCAGTTGTCCATAAGGACCCTGCATATAGGATTAGTGTCGTTAGAAAAAGTGGTTATGAAGATGAACACAGAACATCACCAAGGTCGTGTAATGTTATAAATAAAAACTTAAGAAATAAGGACTTTGTATGAGTGGAGTTCATCCTCCTTAATATAGTACTGGTTCGATTTGTCTTTTATAGATGACCCAAGATAAAATATCTTGGCTGAACTGGATTTGGGCATCCTGGACCCCCAGGAGAAATCCCATATATGGCTACCACATTTGCCAGCTGGCAATCATATATGTGGCCATTGCAAATGTTGCCCTAACATGTTAAAAACAAGATGTTTCACTATGGTTAATACACAGAAAACATTTGAAATCCATGACTTTATCAACCGTGACACGGCTGACGTGTTTATCTGGCCATGTGTGACTATGGGGCATTTTACTTGGGCAAAACCACAAGAGCATTCAAAATCAGGATTGGGGAGTATCTCTGTGCCATTGCCAGAGGAGAGGATTAACTCACTTAGTCTGGGAGCACATATGTGAGTCGAAAGGTTAACATATTAACATACTATGAAGCCAGCAGATTGGGCCCTATGGTCTATCAAGTCTGTTCGATAATCAGTGCCTTCCCAGGGCACCATTATTTGCCCCTCCCCCTCCCTCCCTTCAAGGTCCCCCAGCAGGGCTCTGGGATGCACCCTCCCCTATACCTATCCCAGCCTTTCTTGAACCCCTCCACGGTTGCAGCAGCCACCAACTCCCCGGGCAGCACATTCCAGGGCTCCACCACCCTCTCAGTGAAGTAACGTCTCCTTGTTTCCCTCCTCTGTCTCCCCCCCTCCATCCAGCTTCATTGAGTGACCCCTGGTAGCCCCCATCTCCCTCAGCTGAAGCACCCCTTCAAGGCTTACCCTATTTATTCCTTTGAGATATCTAAAGACCTCTATCATATCTCCCCTGTTCCTTTTATCCTCCAGTGAGTACAAGTTGAGCTCCTCCAGACTCACCTCAAAGGGGCTTTCCCCAGGTCCCAGTATCATCCTGGTCACCCTTCTTTCGAGCCTCTCCAGAAGAGCAATGTCCCTCTTTAAGTAGGGATGCCAAAACTGCACGCAGTATTCAAGGTGTGGTCTAACCAGGCAATTGTGCAGCAGAAGGAGCACTTCTCGACTCCTTGAGGTTATCCCCCTAGCTGTGCACACTAGCATTTTATTTGCTTGGGCCACATCCCTTTTACACTGCTCTGAAGTATTCATTTTGGCATCCACCACCACCCCAAGGTCCTTCTCCCCCAAGGTGTATACATGAGCTGGGTTTTTGGACCCCAGGTGCAGAACTCTGCATTTCCCAGCATTAAACTTTAGCTTCCATGCTCTTGACCACCTCCCCAAAGTCTCCAGGTCCTTCTGGAGAGCTGGCTTCCCCTCCTCCCCTTCTACCACCACTCAAAGCTTTGAGTCATCAGCAAAGAGGCTCATCTCGCTCCTGATACTGCCTCTGATGTCTGAGATATAGGCCTTAAACAGGAGTGGGCCCAATACCGACCCCCGAAGGAGCCCACTTATGACTCTCCTAGAGGATGAGACCTTCGCCCCACCCTCACCTTCTGTACATGCCCTGCTAGCCAGTTTCCTATCCACCTGACCATCTGCCCCCCTACCTCCATATCCTCCAGCTTCCCCAGTAGCCCCGGATGTGGCACTGAGTCAAATGCCCTGCTGAAGTCTAGAAAAAGGACCTCCACTGGCCTGCCCTGATCCAGCACCCTCGTCACCCCATCATAGAACTCCACCAGGTTGGTCTGACATGATCTGCCCTTAATAAAGCCATGCTGATGATCATCTAGGGGTGTCCCTGTGCCTTCAGAACCCCCTCCAGCCTCTCCTTCAAGATGACCTCCATCACTTTGCCCACTACTAACGTCAGGCTAACCGGCCTATAGTTTCCCGGCTCCTCTCGCGAGCTGCCCTTGTGTATAGGCACAACATGGGCCATCCTCCAGTCATGAGGCACCCATCCTGACTGCAGGGAGGAGTTAAATAGGTCCGCCAGGGGTGTGGCCAGGGTATCAGCCATCTCCTTAAGCACCCTGGGATGGATCCCATCTGGGCCCGGTGCTTTATCCCCTATTAGGGACTTGAGGGCTTCCCACACCCTCCCACTGGTGATTTCAACATCCATTTCCTTCTGTTCATTTGCCGGTCCCCCCCTCCCTCTCCCCTTGCAGTGCCACCCTCCATCCTCCTTGGTAAAGACCGAGGCAAAAAAGTAATTTAGTACTTCTGCCTTCTCCGCCGCCTCCTCGACCCACCCATACCCCATCCTCAACCTGCTAATCTGCCCCTTCCCTTTTCTTCTTTCCTTGATATACCTGAAGAACCCTTTTGTCCCCCCTTCCAGTCCCCTGTGCCAATCTCAGCTCAGCTCCCACCTTGGCTGACCTCACCACCCTGGTGACCCTCCTGGCAACCTTATCATACTCCCTCTTGGATAAAGCCCCCCAAGAACATTTGTATCGGCTATAAGCAGCCTTTTTTTTCCCTCACCACATCCTGGACTTCCCTTGTCCACCAGCTCGGCCACTTAATTTTGTCCCACTTGTGTCTCTCCCTTGTGCAGGCCTTGGTAGCCTCCAGGAGCCCCTTTTTAATAATTTTCCACTGGGCCTCCGTGCCCATGCTTGGCCTGATCTCATCTAGGTAGCCTCTAAGGATCTGCTCCATCCTTCTGAAGTCCGCCCCTCTAAAATCAGCCACTGTCATTTTTGAGTGTTCTATCCTGCCCTCTAGGTCAAGGGAGAACCAAACTGTGGTGTGATCACTTCCCACCAGGTTCTGTGTTTCACCTTATCCAAAATGGCCGCCATGAGCTGAATGAGTTTAAAATATTCTTGCCTCACATGTCAAGTCTCAAAGGAATGGGAAAGATCACACATTTCTCTATTGTGGTGTGGGGTAGTGGTCTGCTGTTAGGGATGATGTTTAATAAAGTACACAGTTAATTGTATTGCCGACCTGTGGTCTGATTTATGCTGGTAAGTTGACCGAGCCTGTCTCCTTGCATTGTATGAACTGTTTTGCGTCATGGCATCGGATGTTGGGTCCCATGAGCTGCTTTGCTGTACTGTAATTTGTAAGCACTTGCGGTTTGCTTTTAGCTTTGACAGTTCAGTAAATTGCCTGAATACAAGACTGGGTGTCCTGTGCTAGTATTTCTGCTCTTTATTTGAATTTCCACTTGAGCACAAACTCTGCCTTTTCTGTTCTTTCTTTCTTTCCAGTGAATGCCATTACTGAACACTGTAATAAGCAGGGCTAAGAGACAGATGTGAGAACATGTTTGTAATGAAATAAATGTGAAATTCAGTAACAGGAAACTGCCTGCCCCAGTTGTCCTTATGCCATCAAAGAGCTTGGTTCATGGCTGAAGTATAAAGCAGCAGATTAGTCTACAAACAGAAGACATGGCAGGCAACTGCTAATATTGCGAACTGAGTTCTATGCAAACCAGTGACGAACAACAAGCATTCAGTAATTTGCAGCTATTTTTGACATAGTTTTTAATAGTTATTTCTATGGTTACAAAAAATACAGTAAACCACATTCCAATGTGACTATATTCAGATTTAGTGACAAAGAAACATAGTGATTTAAGGTTGGAAGGGACTCTAGGGCCATCACGTCTGTCCCCTACATCATAGTAAGAAGGGTAACAGCATTTACAGTAGTGTTCACTAAATGTCGTTAGAAGTTGCAGTGCGCACTTCACCTTCATTATATTGCTGTCTTGTTAACCTGGTATGAAGCAACTGTGCTTAGGCTGCCAGCAATGCTAAATCCATGGTAATCACATTTATTGTTCTTCTAGTTTGTTTATTTAGTTATTAACAATGTTTGGCCAGGAAGGCATACTGAGCTGAGAACTCATTCTTTCCAGATGTGCCCTGTGGGAAGGAAAATGGATAGAGCAAAATTATTAATGGGGATAACTGAGGAAACTTTGCATTTACGACGACACTTTGTAAGGGCTGTCAACATTGTAACAGGACATACAATGTGTAGTGAAAAACATTCATCTAAGAATAACAAAAATAAATATGCAGAACCAAGCAGGAATGGGAGAGTTAAAATATACAGTTATACAATTTCTACAGACCAGTTATCATAATCTGTTAATAGCTTCTCTCCCAAGGACAGTATTACCATGAGAGCAGAGTGTGTGATGATCAATACTGTTTATTTTCTAAGCGATTCTTTTTTTGTTTGTTTGCAAGATAGAAGTTCATGTATGTGCTGTGCAGGTGAAAAAAAATTAATCACAGTTGGTTAATCCTTTGTAGTAATACCTAGACTTTGCAAATCCGAAAGGAGAGGTGGCTGCATGCAAGGTGACTTAAAGTTGTTAACTCACTCTGTCAGGTATATGTCATATTCCATGGGTATTGATGACAGTGGTATTCCATGGGTATTGATGACAGTGATATTCCATGAGTATTGATGACAGTGGTATTCCATGGATATTGATGACCATGCTATTCCATGGGTATTGATGACAGTAGCAGTCCATTGGTATTGATGACAGTGCTATTCCATGGGTACTGATGACAGTGGTATTCCATGGGTACTGGTGACAGTGATATTCCATGGGTATTGATGACAGTGGTATTCCGTGGGTATTGATGACAGTGCTATTCCATGGTTATTGATGACAGTGATATTCCATGGGTATTGATGACAGTGGCAGTCCATGGGTATTGATGACAGTGGTATTCCATGGGTACTGGTGACAGTGATATTCCATGGGTATTGATGACAGTGGTATTCCATGGGTATTGATGACAGTGGCAGTCCATTGGTATTGATGATGGCGCTATTCCATGGGTATTGATGACAGTGGTATTCCATGGGTATTGATGACAGTGATATTCCATGGGTATTGATGACAGTGATATTCCATGGGTACTGGTGACAGTGGTGTGACAGTGGTATTCCATGGGTACTGGTGACAGTGATATTCCATGGGTATTGATGACAGTGGTATTCCATTGGTATTGATGACAGTGGCAGTCCATTGGTATTGATGATGGCCCTATTCCATGGGTATTGATGACAGTGATATTCCATGGGTATTGAAGACAGTGGTATTCCATGGGTACTGGTGACAGTGATATTCCATGGGTATTGATGACAGTGATATTCCATGGGTATTGATGACAGTGGTATTCCATGGGTACTGATGACAGTGGTATTCCATGGGTATTGATGACAGTGATATTCCATGGGTACTGGTGACAGTGGTATTCCATGGGTACTGATGACAGTGGTATTCCATGGGTACTGGTGACAGTGGTATTCCATGGGTATTGATGACAGCGATATTCCATAGGTATGGATGACAGTGGTATTCCATGGGTATTGATGACAGTGGCAGTCCATTGGTATTGATGACAGCGCCATTCCATGGGTATTGATGACAGTGATATTCCATGGGTATTGATGACAGTGATATTTATTTATTTTATTTATTTAAGATGTTAGGAATTACAATCCTTTGAGTCATATACTCCTTTTCAAAGGCTCCACGTCAGTAAAACAGTTGTGCAGACAGAGTAATTACAAGGAGTAGACAGACAGTGCAACAGGCAAGCATGCCCTGCATTCAAAGATAAAAATACATTGCAAGCTCCATGAGTATTGATGATAGCACTAATTCATTGGTATTGATGACAGTGATATTCCATGGGTATTGATAACAGTGTAATTCCATGTGTATTGATGACACTGATTTTCCACAGGCATTAATGATGGTGCTATTCTATGAATATTTTTTTTTCTTTTCTCCTTGGACTCCAGCTTGCTCTTTCGTCCCCTGTCCCTTCACCCCATCCCTCAGGACTTACCTCTTTCCACCAGCGTTCACCTTGGATTTTCCCCCAGGGTGGGGGGGGGTCCTTTCTTAATGCCCCGGATGGTGCCACGGAGTTGGGCTGGTGGCGGAGTGCCTCAGTAGCTTCATGGGGCATTCAGAGGGGACGGGGCATCACCCTGCCTCAGCCGGAGTCCCGTTTTCCTTATTCTGTTGGGAGGTGTAGTGTGCAACGACGTGAGGGTGCAATTGCCCACATCTGGCACACCTCTCGGAACCACTAAGCTTTGGCTGTGATGGCCCCTTCCTCCACCATGGGTCAGTCAAGCTTCAAGTGCTTCCCTCCCCTTCCCCCGGAAGAGAGAAGTCCATCAGACGGTCAGTCCTGCCCCCTCCCAGCCAGCCCCCAGTGGTCTGAGATTGCACCTGATCCCAGGTCGCCAGCATGGTGGCAGGTAAGGCATGATGCTTCAGCCCTCCGCACCACTGGGCCGGCCACATTTTTTTTCTCTTTGTTGTGTCAGTTTCCCTGACTCCCCCCCACAGGGACTTATCTACCACCCACACTGCCTCCCCTATGCCCAGGCTTACCCCCCCGGACAGGGCCACCGGGTGGGCACCCCCTCCCCAAGGTCAGTGATAACTTGCTATGGTTTCTCCCCAGGGTGGGGCCACAGGAGCGGGGCCCCACCTGGCAGACACGGTAGGCAGTGGAAGCGGCAGAGCAAAGCTTCATGCTTCCGGGACCAGCATTTTTTTGTAAGCTGTATCGGGGGGCAGGGACGTGCAATGATGGCCAGCATCCGCCCTGCCCCCCCACTGATATGGCACTGGCACTGCAGTTCCCCCGGCCTCTGCTAGGGGTCCGTAGCATGCTGGACACACAACCCCACCCCCAGGAGAAGGAGAGCAATCCCTAGGATGCTTGATCCTTCTTCCACAGCTGGCCCTCCGATGTTCCGAGTCTGTTCCCGAACTCGGGTAGTCGGTGTCCCAGACAGACGCCTTGCCTCTGCGCCTGCGGGCCAGCATGGGCTGGCCAAATTCTATAGATATTAATGACAGTGATTTTCCATGGACATTGGTATCAGTCCTATTCTTGACCATGCGTTATAGTTGAGATATGGCAGTGCCAGCCAAGATGCAATGCAGTAATGCCACAGTGTATCACAACGTGCTGCAGGACACTGAAGGGAACAGTGTAATTCAATGGCAGTCAATTCCTTTTGCCATGAAGATTTTGTACTAGTAGTAAGCAGTAAATTATTTTATTAATCAAAAATGAATAGGAAGCTCATTTGAGACGAGCTTATTTCCAGTGAGGTCCTTGTAGTACAAAAAATTACAGGAAATTTCAGATTACATGTATTACACAACAGAAGTTATTTATGTATAACTGTCTCTTTGTCCCTATAGGGAACTAGTATTTAATTTGCCATTATAAATGAGTGTTCATAATGTTAAACACGCACGCTTTCCTCGCTTCTGCACATGCTGCAGCTCGAACGCTTCTGACCGCCCACCGCTTCTGTCTTGCCTGAAACAGCACCGCCAGAAGAACTTGGTGTTAAGGTATTTTTTTTAAGCATGTTGAACAGTAGAAATGTCAGAACCGTGGTTAAAAAAAAAAAAAAAAAAAAAAAGAAAACATTGTAAAACATTTTTAAAATGTGGCTGATTCAAATGTGGGCACCGGATTAAAACCAAGCTGGATCGCAGCCACACCAGAACGTCTTTATATAATTACTGAGGTGAAAAAGGGAAACCCAGCAATTATATAAAATAAAACACTGGGTAGTGTGTTTAAACTCGACGTTTACACACACACACACCCTTGGTGTTAGATGGTCTCACAAACCCCTCGAGCTCTGCTCTCTGGATTTATGTAGCATCTAACACCTCGGGTGAATGTAAACTTCTCGCTGCATACACCACCCCATACTTTATCCTATATTAAACATATACACTAATATATGATAGGCTCTTCTACTACAAAGGTGTAATCAATCAAAAGATCTGTATAGTTCACATTTGTGGGTTCTATGGGGCACATCCAGAATGACCCTAGCCAATCTATTGTAAAGTGTGCCTAACTTATTCAACTCCAGCGCCAATGCCCCAGCAAACATTAGGTCATTATAATCAAATAAAGGCAACACTAATGCATTTTTCACGTTTTCTAATTTCCACAGTCATGCAGTGCCTGACTCTATACAAAGCTCCTAGTCTGCATCCCACATTTTTCGCTAGATGAACGATATGCATGTTCATTTTATTTTATCATCCAGCCATAGTCCCAAGTACTTATAGCTATGCACTCGTTCGAGCACTGCATGATCAAATTCAATGTGTTCGGTTCATTTTTGTGAAACTGAAACTTTATGCCTACTACATAACATTACCTGGGATTTGTTAGGGTTAAGGACCAGCTTTGATTGAGAAAAATAATGTTGTAGTTCATCAAATGCTGGGCTTTGTGACGTCACTGACTGGAAGTTCCTGTGTTGCGTCATGGCTGGCTCTGCCATATGTAACGTGTTCTTTATGTAACTTAAAGAGATGGCTGTGCAAAAGTTCCTTCTTCTTGCAGTATGCCTTAAAGTAATTTTTATAGATTTGGAGAGGACCCCACGCAGACAAGAAGGTATGGCCATGGGGGAGGGGGTTCAGGCTGTGGGGCCCTCCCATCTTGTCTCCTCCTGGGGGTAAACCAAGGCTCCATGGGGGGTGTCCTCTCCTCTGGAATTTGCAGGTGGTGGGTTAGTCAGGTGACAAAAGGGCTGGGGGGGATATTTAAAAAAAAAAGGTGTCTCAGGATGCAATTTAGGTCCTCCAGCAAGTTACATTTTTTCAACACATTTTCATGTATCATCTATTTTTTACAAACACTCACATCCCTAAACATGGAGTGACTGCTGAGCCACTAACCACAGGAAGATCTGTGAGCCATGAAGATGGGAGGAGAGCCTGCCATGGCTTGCAGTGGTTCTTCTAGCGCCAGTTGGTATATTATTTTTTTTATTATTATTATTATTTGTTTAGGCATTTTCTTCCTCATCAGCCACCTCATGTGCTTGGTGTGAGCGCAAGGCTGCAGTGAGGCACACGTGGCGCCATGTACTGTGGGATGCCCCACCCTACCAGTCACCCATTACCCTCTTGCGCCACCACCAGACCTCTACCCAGAGGGGGTGGGAGGGTGACCCCCCTCCCCAGGAGAGGAGAGCTGCTGTGAGTCAGCTCAATCCTGCTCCCCCCTCCCCCCCACGCCGGCTCCCCGATGACCTGAGGTTGTTCCCCAACCTGGGTCGCCAGCATGGCACAAGGTAAGGCAGAGATGCCTCAGCTCTCTGCGCCACCGGTCCGATTTACCAGTTGGTATATTCTAATCTCAACATCCAACACCATTACATAGCCAACCCCAAGGGACCCACTGATAATGTTCCATCCTGAGTGCGTCAGAGGGAGGCTACAGAGTGAGCCACAACTCTAAGTAGTGGTAATATTTCTTTGATGAAAACTTTGGTCTTGCCCCTCCTCCTGCCATAACATTACCAGTGACATCTTCAAGCTGCAGTTCACAAGATAGTCACCAGGACATTGTCAGACTGAAAAAAAACGAAAAACATAAAATTTGCATCTTTGCTTGGCTTCATGGGGGTCTCCTACATATGGTATAGTAGTTTACTTGTATCATTTATTGCGCCCTAGAAATTTCCCACATAAATTCTGGAAAACACTTTACTTTGGACTAACTGGATTAAACTCCCATTGAAAACAATATGTTTGCTGCAGCAGGCAGTACCCTTTCGGTATTGTTAAACGTTATTTGTTGTTTATTGTGTATTTTGTTTGTTTTTTGTAACTCAGCTTGTCGCCTGTGTAAACAGGCAGTCTGCTCATCAGGCTCACAAGGATGAAAAATTAAAAACGAAATGAAAATACCTCACATGCTGCAGCGTTCTACGGTAAAAGGAAACTCTCCCGTGATCACCACTGTGTTTCTGCCTTGGTGTCAGTCTGAGTTTGTTCAGGATCAGTGACCTATCTAAACAAGTCTGTCACAGCGATATACACCATTGCGACCAGTTTGCAACAAACTGCCCAGCACCGACTGGCCTAAGACAGTTTGATAACTTCTTTTTACTGCCATCACCTGGTTCTGATACTAGGCACTAGTCCCACCAGGGCCACTTCCTTGTCAGTACACAGCTGCTTTAGACAAGGAACCTTTCCCTGTAGGCTCCAGAAAACACTCAGCTGTCTTGGGTACAGGTGGAGTTACTTGTAATACACTTTGGGAGATGCTCTTTGGAGATGGATCTGACATGTATATCTTTGTCAATAGAAACAGTTACTTTGCATTCAAAAATGCACTGCTAATATTTGTACAAAAACAGAAATCTTCATTGAGATAAATGGAAAAATATGTACAGGATTATACAGAACAAACTGACACAGTTTACATTAGAGAATGGAATATAAAGCTGTTTAAGCAAAAGAACGTGTTGCTGGCAGAAGAATCTAGTTTACATTCTGGTCTAGCTCACCTTACACAGACCAAGCAAGCAAGTCTTCAGCAGCTGATTCCCCAGTTTTAACAGGTATCTGTGCTTCATAGATCCCAGTGAAGACCGCTTCTGGGATCTGTGATCAGGGTCTAAATAAAACACTCCCTGTCCATGCCAGCCCATCGGCGCAGTGGTTGGATTTCCACTTGCGATGCTGGCAACCCGGGTACGGGAACAGATCTGGGTCATCGGAGGGCCGGCCTGGGGGAGAAGGATGGCCTGGGGGAGAAGGATGGAGCATCTCCAGGACTGCTGTCCTTCTCCAGGAGGGAGGGGGAGAGAATGTCCGGTACTTGACGAAAACCCCGGGTGGAGGCTGTGGGTACCGTAGCAACCAGCATTAGAATGACTCTGGGGGTTGGGCAGACACAGGATGTCATTGCACATCCCTGCCCCCAAGAAGAAAAACACTCCAAAAATACTCCTGCCATCCGCCCTTGATGACGCCTGCCTCTGCCTTGATTAGCCTCCAGGATCGGCCCTCCGATCTAATCCCGTCATCATGGCACTGTTAAGGGGGTCAGTGTCGCAACCCCACCCTCGGGGGAAACTCAGGGGGTATTTGAGGATCCATGGTCCTATATGGAGGTGGAGGCTGATGTCCGTAACCAGGCAGAGGTTGATGGCAGTGAGGGGAAAAAATACAATAAATGAAAAAACAAACAAACAAAAACAACACTTCCTATCCAAGCCATTTCAATATCCGTGTTTACATCATTTCACTGGAGTAACCTTAGCGCGAGTTGCTCCAGTGCAAATATACTGTGTAAACACATACCCGATTGGGGTAAGCTGCTTGCTAAGACGCTCCCCGATTCTCTTGTAAACTGGGGATGTCAAGATGAACGAGTGGCTTACAGCGGCTTAAGTGGCAGTGTGGACTGCCTGCGCTGCAGCAATCAGCAGATGTCTGGCTCCCCCACAATGCATGGCCACTCACCAGCACAGATTGCAGCAGTGCAGAGAGGTGCCACGTAGAGAGACAAACCGCGGGTGGCAAGTGGTCCAGACCGCATTGCTGCGGTTTTGAATTTGCAGCGCTACTGCCATGTAAACATGGTTCATGACATCAGGGACTTGGTCTGTCTGTCAAAAATGCCTTTTGTGTTGATGAGACCACTCCAGGCCCAAACCTGAGTTATGTATTATAAGCTGGTCAAAACTGGAGTCAAGTCTTCCCCATTGTCTTGCAGAGTCAGGATGTTGGATTTGAAGCCCATCTGTTTTCTTTGTCTCTTTTATGATGCATACAGCACAGTTCCACTCAGTACCACCAGTTCCTGTTCTCTCCCTAGGGGTCTGGTTTTTAAAGACACACACACCCATCTACACCACTCACCACTCACCACGTACCACACACACACACACACACACACACACACACACACCTTTGTAACCTGGTAGAAGTATGCCCTATCTTGTCCATAGCAAGAAACAGCAGGAAGAAAAAAAAATATATACAGGATACAGAAAACAAATCTCTCAGAAAATTGTCACGATGTCTTTGCTCACTAAAGTGCTTTCCAAACCTTTTAAATTTTAAGGTGCTTTAGTCCTTTAGATTCAAACTGAATCAGGTGATTGTAAGCTCTGCTACATGTCCGGGCATCCAGTAACTAGCTATAGGAGATGCCCAGACATGTAGCTGAGCTTATAACCACCTGATTCGATTTGAATTCATGGGACTAGGACTCCAGAAATGACCTAACAATCTACTCCTGTGAGCAAGCAAGATGCGGATTTTCTCGTGTGTTTGTCCACAACTGTCTGTAAAGGAATGCTATTTCCTGATGTTGGATGTAGGGTTGGTTGATTCTGTTTAAAACAGTTTCTCTGTTGTTTGTTTATTTTTTTCAGCACAGTCCTAAGAAGATGAGTGAAGGGCCTACTCTCTTCTCCTGTGGAATTATGGGTGAGTTAAACAAAGGTGTACACACATTATTTAAATAACATGAAATACAGTCTTGCACTTTATTAGGGTTTAAAGGCGGTCATGGTAGAAGCAGTGTAAGAGATAGGAGTTTTGAGTTGCTAAAGGGATGGTCCCTTCAGCTTTTTTATTCTGTTTACCTGTGTTGTTTGTAGGCATGAACAGTGATTGCCTCTGTTGTACCCTCCTGGTTTCATCAGGATTAAATATAAATGAAGTTATTTAAGTCTGGTGTGAAAACTTGCTTGATTTCATTGCAAATGCCTTGACGCAACTCATGTAAGGCATCCTGGAATTTTGTCTTATAGGGCACATCCCTTCATTCACATGGACAGACTGAAGACAGACAATGAGCTTTGGAGAAAAGTGGCCACAGCCATGTATTTATTAGCCATTTATCAACAGATACAGCCAAAGTCAGCCTGATATGCACAGCTAGGTAGTCTTGGTCGGTAAACTTATCAGTCAACTAGATCTGATTCAGAATTATTGGTGGTCAACCCCCTCACCACTTGGGGCCACCTAACCACCGGTCACACAACCCCGCAAGGACACCATCTCTGGGGCATGAGAGATGGCTCTCTTGACTGGCTGCAGACGTGTCATCCCGTTCCAGAGAACTCCCCCATGCCACGGGCGTATGCCCAAGGAGGTTTCTGACTTCCCCCCCTTTCAAAGGAGAAAACTCCAGTCATCTGGCCCCAACCTCCGGTAAGCTTCAGGATGATCTGGCTGCACAAGACTCATGATCCCCTATTCCCCCCTTCTGCACAGACCTTCCAAGACTACCGAGCCGCCACTTATACTTATATGTGACCGGACATCATATTGCAGCCCTATCTGCTTTCTGCCCCCACCCCACCCCACACTGGAGAAGACGAAAACCAGAACAACCCTTTTTGGGGGAGATGGGAAAATTCCTTTCGACCCTGAAGGCGATCTCCCCTAGCAGGACTGCAAGTTCCCTCCTCCCTCCCCCCACCCGCTTTTATGAGGGTGAGGTTCAGGTGGGTTCCGACTTGAGGTAGAGGAGTAATGGAATAAAACAGGTTTCACACCAGGGCAGAAGAGAGTGAAGCAATATCATTTATATTTAAATTAGGATGAAATTAGGGGGATGCAAGAGAGGGAATCACTGCTCATGTCTACAGACTACAGAGGTATACACAAAATATGTTAAGGGGAACTTTCCCTTTAAGGCACATTTGTGAAAACTAGTATGTAAAATGTCTGCACTGTTACCTTTTAGCAGGCATAATAGGCATTTCCTTCACAAAAACAAAACAAAGCAGTACTTTCAGTTTGCAGCTATCTACTCCAGCTGCACTCTGATCATATAAATTTATTCTGGGGACAATGCAAAAACCAGGGCATCCTGTTTTATAGAGTAAGAGTGGGGAGAACTGCACTTCGATGTGAAGGAAGAACTTTAGCAATTATGCTGTCAACAGCTAAGAAGGGGTACTCGCTTGCATCAGCAATGTGCTGCTTGTTTTAAAAGTTCTGTCATAGATGATTTGACAGCAAAGTTTCATGTTCTGTCAGGTGCCCACACCCAGCAGGCTAGGAGCTGCCCAAAATAAATATCTGTTCATCCCACCCAGTGTCAGACCTGATCATGGTAAAGCCTATTGTGTACCTGCAGGTTCTGCACATTGCCCTTCGGCCAGCAGCTTTGCTACTTTTGAAAGAATGCAACAACAGTAATGAAACTCCTAGAAGTTAATACATACAGTACATGCTAAATATGGAAACATGAAACCACATATTCATTACCCAGTGCACAATATTTGCATGTAATGTATACCGCATCAGGCAGACTCCGGTTGTAACAGTTCTTCAGCTTTCGGAGATTGTCCTGTTTAAAAAAAAAAAAAAAACATTCATTTAAAATATAGATGAAAATCAATCATTTTAACACGCTTGACAGTCATTATTAAAACAATTGCTATCACAAGGTACTAATACACTAGCTTACATTTACACATGCACAGGGTTTTCATTCGAGCGAGTGTGTAACTTCACATTTACAAATTGGTTTGCGAAACTTTCTGCTTTCAAGCTGCCTAAAGTCCTCAGTTTCTGTTTTGTTCAGTGCATGTACAGTACTTTATCATTTGTGAAGACTTTGTGCTCTGTCGACAGTCTGGGTAGTGCCATCTTCAGGAACTCTTGGAGCATTCTGTGATGTTAGCTAGCTCTTCACCAGATCTTAAGTTGAGATGCAGCAGCAGTATAAGAGCCTGGAGCATTTCTATGTAATACAGGAGCAATCCTCAAAGTATTGTTTTGTAAAAAGGGCTTTGTGTTGCTCTTTATTGTCCAAAACTATATTCTTGTAAAAAAATAAATTTCACTGTTGATCCTCTTGTAGACAAAAATAGTCTCAGCTCTCTGACCACCATTGTATTCCATCTGCAGGGATGGGAGTGAGGTGAGGTGCTTATGTCACTGACAGTACTCTTGCTTCATGATGAAGGTACTGCATGGACTACCTTTGGAGCATTGCTGCTTCACAATAAATAAATACAAAATCAGAAAATCAATGGTAGTGCGAGGCATCAAGCTGCCCTAAGCAGAAGCAAGACCCCAGTGAAAATGAAATGTGGCATCTCTGGTTATCCTGCATAACCTGTTTGTAAGTAGGTAGCAGGTGCACTTGAACTCTCTTTATTGGTATAGTAAGTGGAAGTATTTTTTTTTTTTTTTAACCAGGAGAGACACACTAAGCTGAAAGCTTGTTTACAGATGTGACCTGGGAGCACAAGGAAGTTAAGTGATTTGCTCAGGGTCACACAGTATGCAAGTGGGGGCTGTGGGATTCAAACCCAGGTCTCCAGGTTTGCAGCTCAGAAGGCTGGCGTGGTGGCGCTGAGGGTTGAGGCGCTGGATGCCACACCTTGCTCCACGCTTCAGGTTCGGGAATGAGCCAGGGCCATCAGGGGTCAACAGGGGAGGAGGAGAAGGATCGAGCGTCCATAGGACTGCTCTCCTTCTCCGGGGAGGGGGGTGGACTGCTGCTGGTGCTTGGGTGGCCCCTAGTGATGGCTGGGGATCACTGAGCATGGGTAGGATGTATGGGGTTCATACTGTGGCAGGATGCCGGATCGGGGTGATATGCGGACGTCGCAGTGCCTCGGGTCCTGGCGTCATTGCACCCCATAGACGACAGGGAGGGAGAACAAAGGAAATACGGGCACCAGACACGGTGGCTTGATGGCCGTCCCTTGTGAGGAAGACCAGTCGGCTCAGTGGATATGTGGCACTGGATCCTGTTCAGGAGGGCTGAGCTCAGGGGGAGAAGCTCCTCTCCACCCTACTGTGGGGGGTAAGCCGCAGGGGTAGCTGCGGGACCCACAAAGGAGCACTGGATTCCCAGAGATGGTGGCCGGAGACCTGAATGGGATGCCAGAAGCGGTCAGGTAGGCAGTCTGGTAGCTCAAGGAGGAAAAATAGACAGCAAAAAAAAAAAAAGTTTGCAGCTCAGAGCCTTAAACCACTGCGCTATACTGCTTCATTGAAATGGTGATCAAAGAGAAGAGCAATATGTAGGATGCAGAAATAATACAAGATGACAGATACTATACTTTGCCATTTGTGTGGTTTCCACAGATACATGTATAGTCAAAAGCTTCAAACCAAGCACATCATCACAGGTATGCAAATTCATGTAGCATCTTTCAGAAAAAGAGACGTGCAAGAACAAGGGGACACAATTTAAAGATGGGGGGACGGTTCAGGGGCAATGTGAGGAAGTATTATTTCACAGAGAGGGTAGTGGATGCATGGAACAGCCTTCCTGAGGAGGTTGTGGGGTCTAAAACTGTGGGAGAATTCAAGAATGCATGGGACCGACATAAGGCAATTCTTGTGGGGGTAGGAAGAAATAGGCTGTTGGTTAACTAGGATCTGCGGCCTATCCTGTAGGTAGGGAAATGGGCAGACTGGATGGGCCAAGCAGTCCTTATCTGCCGTCAAAGTCTATGTTTCTATGTTTCTGTGTGTGTGGGGGTGGGTAAACTGACTAAGGAATGGTTCAACTGATACAACTTTGTGATTGCCAGATGCATCTCACTTAGGCCTCACCACAGCCATCTCACACACATTAAATGTTATAATCTTTAGAAACTGCACAAAAGAGAAAGTAAATACGTTTTCTTTTGTGTGGTGTTTGTAAGCCATGTACAATCAAAAACCTGAAAAGCATATTGGGTATATAAACCTGCATATGGGGGGTAAGCTGAAAATGTCTAAACTTTTTCCTGCTAAAATCCACAAAAATAACATGCCATGTGTCTGAGTAAGGAGACGAGCTGTATCATTCTACACCACCTGCAGTTGTCTGATTTGACCAAGTGCACTACATAACTTGTGACAGCATAGGCCTGTGCCACTGTTTTTATATTAGCATTTATTTTTTATTTTTTACATTTGTGGCCCGGAAAGACATACGAAGCTGAGGCTTGTTTCCAGGTGTATCCTGACAGGATAGGGAAGTTAAGTGACTTGCTCATGGTCACACAGTATGAAAATGGTGGCTGTGGGATTCGTACCCAGTTATCCAGGTTTGCAGCTCAGTGCTGTTAACCACTATGCTATACTGCCTCCCTATGTCGGCTTCAAGGGTGAAATGTGGCAACTGTAAAAGCAACATCTATCTACAGCCAACAGCTGGGATTCCAGAGTCAGCTTAAAGGATTACTGCATTCGGATTTTGCAAAAACGTGAGTTGTGCAGTTTTTGATTTGTGTGTGTAGTCCTAGTGTGTCCTTCCCTTTGTCCACTATTATGAGTTTTTTCTAAATTAGCCTGCTAGTTTTACGGTATTTTTATGGCCCCTAGGGATCTCCATCTTAGCATGGTTTATTGCTCTTCTTGTTCCCACTGTTGACTCCTGTCTCATGTGACAGTGATGTATCTGGGACCATGGATTCAGCAAGCAATGGTTTAGAGTCAATTCTGCAACAGCAGAGCTGTGATACTAAGTAACTTTCATCCAGTTAGCACTACTGGCTACATTTACAGTTCAGCAAATACTTGCTAGCATTGATGAGCTGGGGTGATTTGTGTGTTTTTTATGGCTGTGTGTAGTTTGATGAAATGAAAAGTTTTAAAAGCAAAACATTTACTTCTGCTGGCTAGACCTGACACGCACATAACAAACAACGATTTATTGAATTTGTGCTATTTAGTGGCAGCCAGAACATCAGGTTCCTGCCTCTAGTACTTGCTGAATCAGTGGTCGTGGATGCATCACTGTCACATGGGACAGCAGGCATTGTAGGAAAAGAACAATAAACCTTGCTAAGATGGAGATCCTGGGCCACAAAACTACCATAAAACTAGTAGGCTAATTTGGAAAAAAATCCTTTTAACAGACAGAGGGAAGGACACATCAGGACTACATACGCAAAAAACTCCTTATAGCAGACAGAGGAGAGGACACATCAGGACTACACACACAGATCAAAACAATGCACGTCATACGTTTCTGCAAATTTTTTACTATAGTAGTCCTTTAAGTTGAATCTTGTAAGGATGGGCAGTAACAGTTGCTTGAACTTTCTGGGAGTATGTATGTATTATTGAAGTCTTGGTATTATTGCATTGAGGGGAAAGAGGTACAGTAATCGAAATGCAGATCAGAAAGAACAATTTGCAGGATGCATAAATAATACAAGAAGGCACATAGTTTCCAATTTTTTAGCATGCTTGCAATCAAGAGCCTCTGAGTCAAACCCAGCACAAAACACGATCGGTATGCACATCCATGTAGTGGTGGTGGTGGATGAGGTTCAGCTGACTAAGGAAAGATTCAGCTGTTACCACAGTCTGATTGCCAGGTCCATCTCACTAAGGCCTTATCAGAGCCAACTCACGCGTGCTAAACATAACAATAATCCTTAACAACTGTACAAAAGAGAAGGCAAATACTTTCCAGTGTGTGTGGTTTCTGTAAATATCCATACAATAAAAAGCCTCAGAAGCATAATGGGCTTGCAAACATAGAAACGTAGAAATATAGAATTTGACGGCAGATAAGGAACACTTGGCCCACCTAGTCTGCACATTTTCCGTACCTGTTTCATATACAGCAGATCCTAAATGATCTGCAGCTTACCCTCTCTTTCCTATTGCTAGAGTTCCTTTATGTCTGTCCCATGCATTTTTTGAATTCCCCTACCATTTTTGCCCCTACAACCTCTGCCGGGAGGCTATTCCATGGATCCACCAACCTTTCCATGAAAAAAAAATACTTTCTCACGTTACCCCTAAGTCTAACCTCCCTCTATCTTCATATCACAGCCCCATGTTCTTGAACAATTTTCTTTTTTTGAAATATGCTACCCTCTTGTACCTTATTTACACCCTGGAGGCATTTGAAAGTCTCTATCATATCCCTCCCGCTTCTCCTCCAGGGAATACATATTGAGATCCTCCAGTCTCCCTTCATGAGACTTTAACCCGTGCATGTGTGTGTTTTTTTTTAAGGGGGTGTGGGGTGGGTAAGATGACTAGGAAAATGTCTAAATGTTTTCTCTACCAGAATCCTCAAGAATACGATCTAGTGTGTGTGAGGAGACAGTCTGCAACATTTTATACCGACTGCAGGCGTTTAATCTGGCTGAGTACTCTGCATAATGTGAAGCAGCACCACTGCTTTCACATCAGCTTCAATAAAGGGGTGCAGTCCGACAACGGTAAAAGCAGCACCTAACTACAGCCAGGACCAGCAATCCAGAGTTAGCTTAAGCTGAATTCCATAAGTAAAAGCCAAATATTACAAATCCACGCTAACTGCCACCTGGGGTTCATCCCACGCGTTCTGGGAAAACATCAAGCAACTTAACGGTAAAACCCAGGCCCCTCCAACCTCCCAGCTCTATTACAATGGTACTATTACCACAAACCCACAGTGTATAGCAGACAGACTCAATGAAACTATCCCTTGGAAATTTCAGGCCAATCTCTATTCACCCCCCCCCCCAAAGCCCTAGAAAAGGTAGTGGCTGATCAACTGGCCAACTACCTTGCAACACACAACCTACTCTGCAAGGAGCAGCATGGCTTCCATCATAGCCACAGCACCACCACGGCGCTACTCGAATTCTCCACTTTTCTGCATGATGCGCTTGATAAAGGCCATCTAGCTGGGGCAATATATATAGATCTTTCAAAGGCTTTCAACACAGTAAACCATCCTCTCCTCCCTTCAAAAACTGGGGTTTTAACAGGGGTCCCCCAGCTTGGTTCATAAGCTATCTATCCTCCAGAAAACAATGCGTCAAGATCGGCTCCACATTCTCCAGTTCTCACCCCATCCACTCAGGGGTCCCTCAGGGTTCCATCCTGGGTCCGCTCCTTTTTAGTTTATTTCTCAGTACACTCCCAAGTGCATGTGAGAGCAAAATTCTGCTGTATGCAGATGATGCCATTCTCTGCGTTGCGCACCCTGATTCCACCTGACTGCAGACCACCCTCCAGCACTCTTTCAGCCAGGCGGAACGCTGGTTCATGGACCACAGACTTGTCCTGAACTTGAAAAAAAAAAACAAGGCAATGGTTTTCGGCCACCACCAAAACAAAAAAACACACCATTAAGGATTCTTGCCAGCTCCCACCAACCCATTGAGCAGGTCAACTCCTGTAAGTACCTAGGGATAACGTTCGACCCAGTCCTTGCCTTCCACACCCACATAGATATGCTCTCAGCGGCATGCAACATTTGCACTGGTCTTCTCTACTGTCACAAAGACTGCCTGCCACCCGAAGCCCTCCGACTGGCCATCACCTCTTTGGTACTGTCACTAATTGACTACGGCCTTATAATCTATGCAGCTGCAGACACCACCGCACTAAGTAAAATAAAGGCGACCATCAACAAAACCTGCAGGTTCCTGTCTGGTGCAGACCGTCTAACCCACTCCTGCACCCTCTACTCCCTCATGTAAATACTCAGTTTTGATGAAAGACTTCTTTATCAGTCTTGCTTGATGGCCAAAAAGACACTACTGGGCCCTTCCCACCAGGAGTTGCTGCCTCCCTCCACTCCCCAACCTCGACCATCCCCACTCACAGCTCAACGAGGCATGCCCTCGCAGTTCCAAGGGTAAAGACCTCCCTGGCTCAAACAGCCTTTGCCTACAGGACCCATTCCTTGTTTAACTCCCTTCCCATGACTTTCTCTAGCCTCCCTAAAATAGGGACCTTCAAAACCGCCCTCAGGAAGCACAGACTTGAGATCTGCACCTGCCAATGCCCGCAGCGGTGAGATACTTACCATTGCTCTGCCACAGACCTTTCTCTGACTCATTCCTGTCAGAATTTCAACCAGACAAAGTTTTGGCCCAAGACTGCGCTGAATAATCCTACACTCCTCACTAAACCCACTGTATAACTCCCTCAGACAACTTCGAATCGCCATCCACTATCTCTCCTTTTTAAAGCTAGCTGGCATAAGCTTTAACGCCGCATAGGCCATAGGGAGAACTTCTGAATACCACCTGTCTGTATGCCTCTACTGCCACCTATTATAATCACGTGCACTACCACTGTTTGTACTCCTCTGTATTCTCGCCTCACCTTGGAAACCTGTAATTGAAACTGAGAAAAGAAATTGATTATATATCTATATATAACTGTAACATTGTTGAGTGTTTATGTCCTGTGCTTGCCTAATTATACCTAAATGTACTTGTCTTATGACGTAGAGCCTTTGGAAATGAGTCCCTGACTCAAAGGGTTGCAATTCCAATTTCTTTAAAAAATAAAAAAAAAAAATAAGGCTGGGCGGCAACACATATGTATTAGCAAAGTCTTTTTTTATTGTTCTTGGGAGTGGACAGAGGTGAAGGTGATTGAAAAGAAGAAAAACAACACGTAGGATGCAAAAATTATAAAAGCAGGCAGAAACTTTCCAGTTTGTGAGGTTTCTGTAAACACTCACATACTCAAAGGCTTCAAACCTGCACAAAGCATCATAGTATGCAAAGCTGTGTGTGTGTGTGTAAGAGATAAACTAAGGAAGGTTTCAAGTGGTACTTCATTTTGCTTGCCATTTCACTACTCAGACCTTACTACAGTCAACACACTGTAGCTTTCCATCATTTATAGAGCCCTGGCAGAGCTATTAAATAAGCAGACAAAAAAAAAAAAAAAAAAACCTCCTGCTTTGATTTTTGAGCTGTGTGGGTAATGGGTGGTTGAGGAGCTGCTGGACGTCGTCATGGTATAACTTGACCCACAGTAGAAACTAGGTATCCTAGAAAGGAATTTGAGAATACACTTTAATGAAGCAGCATGAAGCAGTAACGTTTGTATTATATAGTGAAAGAACTGTTAAAACTGAAACTGTGGTTAACTGGGTGCTGATAAAACAAAAAATACCTCTTGATGACACATTTACTGTATGTGCAGCTGTGGAAACTGCCATAGAGGAAGTTTGACCCCAGTAGAGCTTTTAAAGTCTGTGCACAGGGGTGTAACAATGCTAAACACTTGGGGAGGGAGCTTTTATTGTTGCTTTGAATTTACTTTCAAAACATAGGTGGTCCATTGATCCCTGACCTGTATTGTATCTTGGGTCTGCAGTCCAGGATGTTTCTAGACCCTAGTAACATCCCCGTCCTTACAGCTACTTGTACAAATACTGCTTTGGGAAAGTGCTTCACATGGCTGGTGAAACCATAGAATGTAATCTATAAAAACATGAGTGAGAGTTGTCAGAATAAAAAAAAAAAAAAAAAAAAGTGTGCCAGAGCTTTGTTTCCATGCCTTTTGTTTTAAGGTAGCAGCTGTTGCTAGACTGTTGCTTCCTGAAAGAGTTCAGTGTGTACTGTACATCTGTGGTTTCAATCTATTGGAGATGATCATCACAAGAGATTTTCGTAATTGAAAGTACATATCCACAACGTTTTATGTTAAAGCTGAGTTGATGTGTTGCACATTTTTATATTGTTACTGTTGTACTTCCCGTCGAGAGGATTTTGGTACTGTGCATGTATGCGTAGGTGGAGTAAGATGAAGTAAGCCTATTGGCATATTGGCTCTGCCTTCCTGTTATCCTAATAGCGGAAACCTGAAATGTTGTTCTCCCTTATGAATTTATGTAGTCTGGACTCTTAAACAATGCATGCTGGCCTCACACAGCATGGCCCCTAGTAGCCTGTTCGAAACAATCTTTCACAAGATGTTAAACTGGTCCTTCTTCCTGTTCTGATAGTTGTTAAAGATCCAGTGGCATTTCTTGAAAAGAGTAGGGGAATTGCCCCAGTGTTTTGGCCGAATTAACCCCCAAATAAACCACCAACAGATTAACCTGGTTCAGTACCATTATGCTTTGCATGTGTATCCACACCCGCCAGAACAAGGCTGAACACAGGAAGTACATCCACAGGGGTCGAAATTAAGTTTTGCAGCCACTAGCCAGCAGGGCTACTGACTGGCAAAATCCATTGGCCCCACAGACATTTCCACTGGCCCAGTTGGTGTACATACTGAAGTGTTGGCTTCACCAGAACAAGCCCGCAGGGCTACTTAAATGAAAATCTTACTAGTCCGATACAAAATCTACCAACATTTGGCTAGCAGGCTAGTACCAGTTTTGACCCCTGCATCCTAACCCTCCTTTCCCCAGTTGGGAGAAACCAAAGTAACAAAATAAATAAACCAGTATTACCTTCTGAGTGAAAAAATGGTTTCTCACAGGAAATGTGACAAAGAAATTAGTTCCAAGTATCTGTTTTTGCAAACCCTGTTTTATTTTTGCATTTTGTTTTTAAAACAGAACTGCTGTATAGCAGGTGTCATTCCCCCATTCTACAGATCAGTGGTATGTATATATTTTTTTTAATAGAGCTGTGTTCCTTGGAAGTATTAATTATGTTAAAGCCTGCATAAGCAGCATGACCCCATCACAGGCTCCATGCTGGGCAGCAATTTAGCTCACTGTATGTAAGCGAAGCACACGGCATGCCTTAAGGTGGTAGTAATTCTAATCTACGAGGCTTCACTTGCCTCACAGAATGACTACATTTTTAAGGCACATTGCATGTATCCTTTACATACAGCAAGCTGAGTTGCTACTCAGCATGGCAGTGAGGTTCACGTTGCTTATGGGGGCATTAAAATAATCAGCATCTACAAGATGGTTTGCTCTTAACATTTTTTTACCACCACCATTCCACAGAACAGGGCATGGTGGCTTAAGACATATCACACGGTATCAGTCGGTCTTCATTTAGGGTATCACTTTCAATGGGCTACACCTTTGGAACTGTAAGCCTTCAGCATCTGGACCACTTTGAAACTTTTACCAGCTGGGGGCTGCCCACGATGACTTGCAACGTTAGCGCCTATATAATCATGGGCAGCTCCATTGCTCCTCAGTTCTTTTCTCCACAGTCCACTGCTTGTCAGTCCTGCAGAGAAACAACACTGTCATTTCTTTGACTTTATTGACTTTTAAAATTTACTCAAAGTCTCATGGCCTGAAGCTGTCAGCCCTGTTTCACCCAGATGTCCAGAACATCTTGACAGACAGGCTAAGCAGGTCTCGGTCCCTGGTGCACAAAAAGAGAACTGCTGACCTCTGTAGTACATGATCTTTATGCAAGACAGAGTTGTCCTGAGTTTGGACCATTTTGTGTCCCAACACAACACAAAATTGCCACGTTTCTGCTTGCTCGCTGTGGTGCATAACGTTTTTTGGTGAGACACATTGTCCTTCTCCTGGAAAGGGAAGTTCCTTTACATCTTTCCTCCAGTCCCTCTTATACAATGGGTTCTGCTCAAGCTGCGGGCAGAGCATGCCACCCTATCACTAGGGGCTCCCTTCTGGCCTCGCTGGATTTGGTTTCCACTTCTGTAGCATCTGGTAGTGAAGTCTTCTGTTCAGCTCCCTCTTTGTCAGAGTCTGCTGCCACAGGCTCAGGGGTCCCTGATCTGTTTGGACCTGCGGGCCCTACATCTCTATGCATGACTCCTGAAGATGTGGCCATTGCACAGTTTGGGGGTTCCCCTAGGTGGCTGATGTTTTGCTTGCAGCTAGAAAGTCTTCTACAAGACACACCTATTCTTTACAATGGAAGCACTTGTACATATTGTGTGCTTCCTGTTCAGTGGTCCCATTTATGTGTCCTGTCAGTACTGTACTGGACTAGTGTCTGTCCCTGTCTGACTCCAGTCTCCAGTACTTGTCCATTAAGGTGCACTTGGCAGCCATTCTGGTCTTTCATGCCCCTATTGATGGATGCATAGTGCAGCCAGCCTGGTAGTGCTGAGGGTTGACATGCTGGATGCCACACCTTGCACCACGCCAGTGACCTGCCTTTAGATGTGGACTCAGGTTGCCAGGGGTCGGTGAAGGAGGGAGAAGATTGAACGTCCATAGGACTGTTCTTCTCTCCCAGGGAAGGAGGGTTTCAGTTCCTGGCACTTGTCTGGTTCCTAGTTTCAGCTCTGGGTGAGACAGTCTGAGTCTGTACGCATTAATGAGGGAGAGGCAGTTGATGACGCTGCATGCATGGAAACATGCATGCAGGTGTCTGGGTGGCATTGCACACCGCCCCTTGAGTGGAAGACACCAGGAAAAACCCCATGGCCACTGCCACTGACCCTGACTGCCCAGAGTCCTGCCCTCTCATTGAGCACCCAGGCCACACTGCTTCCCATGCCAAGGTAAGTGCTGAAGGAAAGTGGGGGAGCAGGGTTGGGGTGGTTGACCTCTGGATGGTGGCTTAGATGCTATGGCAGAAAAATAATTGACTGCAAAAAAAAAAAAATGAATGGGCATACAGTGGCACAACTAGAGGTGTCCCCTACTTTTGCAAAGGGTGATTCTGCACATGCATTCCCCAATTCCACTCTCCCATCAGCTGTACCTGGTCAAACAAATTCTATAAGCCTCCTCCAAAAATCATCACCAGCAGAGTCCTACACCGTGGTCAGCTACCCCACCTCAAATCGCACCTCCGTCTGCAGGACTGGTCCCCCATTTTCAAGGCAACAGATATTAATACTGCACTGGAGCAATTTATTCACATTTTCAGTGAAGCCTGTAATAAATTTGCCCCCCTCAAAAAGTGTAAAGTTAAATCGCTCAGTAACCCTTGGTTGTCAGGCGACCTCCTAAAAAAACTTAAATCCAGGGACCACCTCTGGGAACTGGCTAGAAACTCCGGTAAGCAACTCGACATCCAGAATTATAAACGGGCATGGAACGACTGCACCAAATCCATTCGGCAACAGAAATCTGACTACTATAAAAATGCCCTCACTAACTCCTGGGGAAGTGGGAAGGATTTCTGGAAAAACATTAAAGATATCGCTGGGAAGCAGTCAAAATCTTTGCTGAACATACTCAACATAAATGGGCACACTACACTCGACCCTAAAACTATTGCGAACACTTTTAACATCGCTTTCACTGACCTTAGCAGTGTTCTCCCCTCTGACTTCTTCCAAGATGCGTCAACTCCCATCCCCCCAACTCCTCCACCCACGCCTGTCACCCACCTTTCTACTTTAAAGCACTAAAGAAACATCAAGTCCGAAACTACATTGCCAAAACCATCAGCAAATCTAGAACAAGCAATGACACACACTTGACCTCAAGCTACTGGCCCTAACGCTTGACGAGGTACTTGGGCCCCTCACCAAGATCTTTAGTCTCTCTCTTTTTCCCTTAGCCAATTCCCGGACGAATGGAAAATGGCCACCGTTACCCCGATTCACAAAAGTGGTGATAAGACTGACCATGCGAACTTCTGCCCTATCTCCATTCTGCCTCCCCTATCGAAGGCACTGGAATGTATAGTAGCGGACCAACTTACCGAGCATCTGGACAATTATAATATTCTCTGTAAACAGCAACATGGCTTTAGAAAAGGTCTTAGTACATCCTCTGCCTTACTCGAATTCACTGCCTCCAATCACAGTTCCCTCAACAATGGACAACTAACTGGTGCTATTTTCATCGACCTGACCAAAGCCTTCGATACCGTCCACCACTCCCTCCTGCTGAACCAACTAAAAAATGCTGGTCTCTCCAGTGATTCAGTCTCTTGGTTCAAAAGCTATCTTGAAAACTGCTCCCCATGTGTAAAAATCGGGGATGTGCATTCTGATTCCAAACCTGTCCTCTCTGGAGTCCCCCAGGGTTCAGTACTGGGCCCCCTACTCTTCAGCCTGTTCATTAACACCCTACCGGACTCCTGCACTGAACATATCACCCTGTATGCAGATGATGCAGTAATCCTTGCCACACACCAGGACCCGAAGAAATTGCAAGAAAATCTCCAACTCTGCTTCTTCTCAGTTGAGAATTGGTTCAAAAAGCACAAACTGATCCTTAATCAAAAAAAAAAAACCAAGGCCATGATCTTCAGCAGCTCCCATAATAAACATAAGCACTTCCAACTCTCCGTTATCACAGACAGGTGCTACACTGGAACAGGTCAAAAACTTTAAATACCTCGGGATCACCTTGCAACCTCACCTCTCCTACACTGCCCACATACGCCATGTCACAAGCCGCTAACTCCCGGCTAGGCCTTCTATTCCGTCATAGGAAACACCTGACACCCGAAGCCCTCGCTGTCGCTGTCCAGAGTGCCATCATATCCATCACTGATTATAGCATTATCATTTACAGCACTGCTACACCCACCGCACTCAAACGTGTATCCACTGCCCTCAACAAGGCCTGTCGACTTGTCACTGGCTCCCAACGCCTAACTCACACCTGTGACCTCTATTCTCAAACTGGATGGTTGAATCTTGCCAATCGCATAAAACACCAAACTTGTATTACTACTAAGAAAATCTTACTGGGCCTTGCCCCCCCCGGAGTCTGTGCCCTCATACAACCGAGAATCCACACCCACTATACCAGGGGATCGAAACCTCAGCTTCTGCAAATCCTGCATTGCCACACAACACAAGGCCAAAGATCCTTTTCTTAGCGGGCCGCTAGTTGGTACAACGGTCTTCCCAGCGACATCTCATCCTCACTATCGCTCAGCACTTTTAAGACTCGGCTCCGCCTAACACTCACTGCCTCCAACCTCTGTGATTGTTGTGGCTAAACACGTCTTTTGGTTCCATAGCTGAAGATGCCCTTTTGGATCCACATCTACTCCTGCACTTTTCCAACACCCCCATCTATCTTCACCTCCCCTGCTGGCCCATGACAAATGCTACCCGGCTGCACTACCTCTATTCTTACCCACCTTCCACCTTTCCTCTCTCTGTTCCCCCCCACCTACCTCCCCTTTTCTTCCATCCACTTAGTCTCCCTGATTTCACCCTCCTCCTTTCGTTTTCCCCTCCCCAAAGTTTTACCTTATTGTTCTTTTTTCCTCTACAAGACTATGTGTTGTTGTTTTTTTTATTTTATAAACTGTTATCTTTGCTTATGTTTGTCTCAATTGTACCAATGACGTGGAACCTTTGTAAAAGAGCCTCGGCTCAAAGGTATTTGTAATCCTAGAACAAATAAATAAAATAAATAAATAAATAAAAAATTCTTAAACTGCTCCCACCTTGGGACCTCAATTTCATTGGAAAAATTGGCTCTGGCTCCCTTTGAGAATGCTGTGACCTGTAAGATTTATTTTGTTTCATGGAAAATGCTGGTTTTGGTCACCATGACTTCTGCTTGTAGGGTTTCTGAGCTTCATGCACTAATGCACGAGCCTCCTTATTTGAGTTTCCACAAGGACAGGGTGTCTTTGTGGAGCAAGCCTAATTTTCTATCAAAGGCGATGTCTGAATTTGCATTGAATCAGGCCACACACCTTCAGGTGTATTAGCCAGAGCATGCTAACCAAGGGTAAGACATTGCTCCATATACATAATGTATAGAATACTGCATTTCTGTCTTGCTTGCACTAAAGATTGCAGAAAGTTCTCTCAGCTTTTTGTTTCATTCGCCCCTGGGAAAGAGGGCACACCAATGTCTAAACAATGCATGTCCAAATGGCTAGCTAACTGTGTTGTGTTCTGTTATAGGAAGTATGGTAAGGAACTTGCTTGTGCTGTGCATGGCCACTCTACAAGTGATATGGCTACTTCTCTTCTCCAGCTTGCTTCCAGAATGTTTCTTCAGCTGACATGTGTGCTCCTTCCACATGAAGCACTGTGCATACTTTCATTAACCACTACAGTCCAGTGACATCGTCTCTCGTAGGCATGCTGGCTTTGGTCTTGTGGTGTTGCAAGGCCTTCTGTCCTGATTGCATATCAGACTTCGCTATCCTCCTTGGGCACTTTGACTACTGCTTGGGAATCATTCCAAAGATGTGGCCCAATGGAGGAGAGATCCTTGATGAAGACAGAACAGTTACTCACCATAACATTAGATCTTTGAGAGAATCTCCTTCATTGGGCCATAGCGCACCCACCCTCCTTCCCCCGTTCTGAGGTATAAGCTGGCAGGTTTGTCCACTGCCTTGTTTGGAGGTGTCTGTAAGTGTCTTGTGTATACTGTATTTCCAGTCTTGTGCCGCTCCTCATGTGCCTGGTACTGGTTTGGTCTCCTTGTTCCTCACAGTAAGAAGCCATCCAAGCATATCTCCGGTGGGGAACTGAGGAATAGTGGGGACACCCATGATTATGTAGGCGCCGATGTTGCATGTCAGTGTGGGCACGACTAGCAAACATTTCCAAATTGTCCTGATGCTGACCATTTACAGTTCTAAAGGTGTAGCTCAATGGAAGAGAGAGAGAGAAACCTAGTAGCAATCCTTTGTCTCTGGTAGTATCACCATCTGCTATTTTAAAACATTGTTTTCTGCACAGTAGCCACAATTCCCCTTAGTGATGTTATGGCACACTGCTCTTGGGAACATGAAACTTGATATGAAACATACTTATTAACAAAATAACAGGTTATGACCCCACAGATGTGACCTGCTACTAGAACATCAGTGCTATGCAGTACTGTAACCCCTAGGTGGCGCTATCTTATGGGCTACTAACACTGCCTGCGTGACTAGGCACAGGTTGAGGGGCCTGAGCTCGATGAACGGGTGCTTCTACCCAGAAGAATGATTTTGGGGTGGCATAGCTGCTGTTGGTATAGCCCTCTGGGATGCTATAACCATCCACCAACCCTTCTAATGGCCTTAACAGTCCAACAACAGAACACTCACATTTACCATATGACAGTAATGATATGCTCACACTCCTTGCACTTACCACCAGTGCTGGTTCATCTGCAACTGCCCAGGAGAACCCCTGGAAGATAAGACCAGTAAGGCAACAATACAGTAATACAGCAGTAAACCAACCAGTAAGGTACACACTAGCCAGGTTAAATGTGAAAACCACAATCTGGTTTATTCAGGAAAAGCGAACCAGGGTAGGGCATAAATCTGGCAAGTGATTGATATTTCTGATTTGATTCAGATTGATTTAGCATGCACTGTGAGTCCCTGTAACACAGTCCCACAACCCTAGGTACCCAGTATGTTAAACAGGCTAACCTGAAGCGTTGCCCGGGGTAGGCTGGTGTTGCAGTTGATGTTAGGGCCCTTAGGAAGGAAAACAATTAACATGCACTCAACCCAAATATTTGTAATCTGGAGCCGGATGGCTCAGTCCGTTGCAATAAACCCAAACAAGAAAATCAGATGACACACAATGACTGTAGCTTATGTTGCAGGGAGCTACCCTTTTTTGTACTCACGCTACCCAGACCAGGATGCAGGTCAGGCGAGATGAAGACTTCATGGTATTGCACTGGATTGCCAGGGGAAGCAGGGCCTACACAACTCACCTCCTGGTGGTCGCTACCTGTTCGGTGGTGTTGAGCAGGGGGCCGAATCCCTGAGCGGGTCTTTCCCCGAGAATGTCTCTGAACCAGGGGCAGAGGCCTAGGCTGAGATGGCAGGGCCCAGGCAGAGCAGACAGTTTGGATGAAGTCCATGATGAAGTGCTGGAAAGGCCTCCGGCTGGCGTGACGGAACTTGCTGTGGGGAACCAAATCACGACCCACGAAACACATTCAGCACATCTGTAACACTTCGCTTATTTAGCCACAGTTCAGATAAAGTCCGTTTGCCGATCGCAGCTTCACTGCGCAAACCTTTTGATCTGAGGCTCACTCCAATCATCAGGTGGGCTGATCGCTTCTGGAGCAAGTCTTCAGTCCACTCTCAAGTGGCAATAACACACTTTCCCTCTTCAGGTACAGATCTCCACCCGGTAATTGGTTAAGACCGACTTTCACACTCAAGGTGATACTTCACACCAGAAGACGTGACAGGCAGGCCAGCAGAGCCTTCCCACCGATTCCCCTACACTCTTACCAGGATCAGCAGCTCGATGGCTCAAGCTGTTTACTCTCCAAACTCCAACTCATGACTGACACTCTGCTTCAGGCAGTTCTGGGTATACCCTCTGCAATCCAAAGGGTTCGGTTGGCTAAGGGAACTGTCTGTCACAGAAAGGGCTCCCCCTCCAGGTCCATTTGGGCACCAAACCCTTAAAACTACAATTCCTACAGAATTTCAGTCCCACAAGATCACTGGGGACAGTCTCCATTTTAGGTCCCCTGAGGTTCGATTGGTCCAACACTGGCAGTCCAGAACCAAAATGGTGGCTCTATCCAAAAGTTCAAGCTGCAATTCAAAGCAGGTTAGACTGATTCCTTTATCATTATTATTATTATAGCAAATAAACAGTAAATAATCACTTTCCCTAACAGAGCTCCCACTGCGCAAATAGTGACTGCAGAATGGAGCAGAAATATGGACTGTCTGGTTGGTCACGAGCCTTAAATCACTCTGATCCAGCCCAGACTAATCTTCTCACACAGAATAGTTGCTCTGTTAAAGAGGCAGGCATGGAGGCTTACTGGAGCACTCTCATGCAGTCGATTAGAACTGCTGGACACAGGACACCACCCTGACAGTGGGCATTAGACAGAAAGACATTATAGGAACCCCTATTTGTAGTGGGGTTACACTCTTCCCTGTCTGGAAAAACTTGGCGTCCGCATCAAGTCTATACTTACTATGACATTCTATAGAAAACATGATACGAAAATACATGCATGTTTCATTAGGTATACCACAAAGAAAAGAAAACTGTTTCATCAGTAAAAATAAACTGGTATTAAGCATTACTATACTTTTTCATGATAAGAACAATTTTCTGTAAGGATACGGTTTTCATACTTTTGTCAGCATATTCAAAATAGTTCAGACAGACAACCACATTACTCTGACCACTTGGGTCTGTACTACTTCCTGTACTTTAACCAACATGGCTGGGGGCCTGTCCCTATCAGCTACTTCAGGGCTGCATGGGGCAGGGGCACCAGGGTTTGAGGGCTTGACTATTAACTTTGAAGTAACAGAATAGCTCAGTTTGGGAAGAGAGCTTTCAGAAATGTAGACTCCTTTATGCACAACATTTAAGGGAAGATCCACAGGCCTCCCCGGGGAGTTGTAACTGAGGCGTATCACTGGTTTGGTGGCTCTTCTAGACTCTCTTGGAGGAACAGACACAGGCTCAATGTTTTCAACATTTGCACTGGAATCTGCCCCTGTAGAGAGGAGTACCTCTGCACTGGTGGCTGGTGTTTTATTGGAAGCACTTTCAGCCCCTGGTTGTGTTAACTCTGATTCCACAACATTGCTTTCAGTACTGGGGTCTGAAGGAGGCCTAGATTTATCATCTAGGGGAAATTCCATGGAACTTAAGTCTTGCAACACTTGACTAATACTCTCAACATCATTCACTTCATTGTTGCCATTTGTCATAGCATGTTCTTGATCATTACTTTCGCACAGCTCTGTATTTTCTGGTATGTCACCAGGAATGCTTTCTGTTGCAGGCTCTCTTTCTTGCAGTTCAAATAGCTCTACCAGACACAAGAGTCAGCTACCTCAGAAGTCACACTTTGCACCTCGCTTTTTGGGGGCCCAGGATTTGTGGAGAAAGCTGGGGGTTAGGCAGTCCTGAGGGTCCAGCTTCATCTCTGAAATTGTACATGAGATTACCTTGAAACAACTGACTCAGTTCATAAGATGGGTGATAGGAGGCTTCACACTCACTGTCATCAGACTCAGACTGGCACTCAGTGTCATTTTGGGCCTGCCTGGGGGGAGGCCTTGAATCCCTGACAACTGGAGAAGGGGTAGTCTGTCTCTTTTTGGCTGCAGCTCTAGTTACAGACCCGGGAGGGGCAGTGTCTTGAGGTACAGAGTCGATGATTACTTGACCAATAGGCAGCAAATGATTCCAGTGCATTGTCTTGGTAGTTCGTGGTTCGTTCTCAGGGCACACTTTGTAAACTGGCAGATCTTCCAGCTTGCTGATAACAACATAAGGGAGGAGGTGCCACCTATCAGCAATTTTGTACTTTCCATGCAGTCCCAAGTTTCGCAACAAAACACGGTCCCCAGGTAGCAGTTCCTGAGCTTCGACACGCCTGTCATGCCTTTCTTTATTTGACAAGTTTCTCTTTGCTGCCATGGTTTGGGCCAGTTGGTGGGCATGGTTTAACTGGGCCTTCAACTTTTGAACATATTGTAGGTAGTTCTCAGCTTTGACTCCATCTGGGGACACCCCGAAGTAGACGTCCACAGGCAACCGGGCTTCCCGACCAAACATCAGGCGATAGGGGGAAAACCCAGCAGGATCACTTCTGGTGCAGTTATAGGCATGGACCAAGGTGCTGATCTGTTGGCTCCATCTTGACTTGCCCTGGGATGAAGTGTGCCCAGCATGTCAAGTAGTGTTCAGTTAAACCTTTCAGGCTGTGGATCCTCCTGGGGGTGATAGGGGGTAGTTCGGAATGTTCACACTCTCCAGCGTGAGAGCATTTCCTTGATCAGATGGCTTTGAAAGTCTCTCCCCTGATCAGAGTGAATTCTCTGAGGTGCTCCATTATGGACAAAGAACTTTTCGACTAAGACCTTGGCCACTGTGGATGCATTCTGGTCCTTAGTTGGGTAAGCCTGAGCATAACGTGTGAAATTATCAGTCACCACTAGCACATTTCCAACATTCTTCTGGTCGGGTTCAAGGCACAAGAAATCGATATACACCAGCTCCATGGATGCGCAGGTAGAGATATTGACCAAGGGTGCAGCCCTCTGGGGTGGAGCTTTTCTTTGGAGACAACGACTACAAGTCCTGGTATGGGCCTCAATGTCAGCCCCCATTTTTGGCCAATAGAATCGAGCACGGGCCAGGTCTGTAGTTCGGTCACAACCCAAGTGTCCCATTTGGTCATGGAGAGCCAGTAGAATTACACGTTTGAATGTGGTGGGCAACACTAATTGCTGTTTGTCAGTTTGACCGTGTCAGTTTATGGTTTCTCTATAAAGTAGCTGGTTATGCAATTTAAGTCTGGGCCCCTCTTTAAACAACAGGGCAGTCCGTGGATCTGAGGAGCGGAGTTTGGACACATCCTTTCCAGCATGTAGGCATCAAGCACAGGTTTAATCGCGGGGTCTTCGCCTCTGCCCCCTGTATGTTGTCAGAGGTAAGTTGAGGCAAGGTGCTAAGGTCTAAGGCTGCAAGGTGGCAGTAGGCTGTGGGAACACAAGTGTCAGGAGAACCAAAACAGTCTACTAGGTAGTCAACTGTTCCAGGAGAGGGATGCTCATCCTTGTCGAATTTCTGGCAGAGGGCTTTGACGCACTGCTCAGACATTTCCACCTAATTGGTATTAGAGTTAGGTCATCTGGGAAGGGCATCAGCATCAATGTGGTTCAAGCCCGGTTGATACTACACTGAATAGTCGTAAGTGGAAAGTGCAAATAACCAGCGATACCCACTGGCGCCCAATTTAGCTGAGGTCTGGACATAAGTGAGGGGATTATTGTCAGTTTTGACCAGAATCTTGGCACCATAAATATATTTGTGGAACTGGCCCACCACAGCCCATTTTAGTGCAAGAAATTCAAGCTTGTGTACCGGATAATTTCTTTTGGATGGGGTTAAGCTCCGACTGGCAAATGACACTAGGTGTAAACCTTCCTCATACTCTTGATAAAGAATGGCACCAAGTCTCTTCAAGCTGGCGTCAGTGTGTAGCACATAGGGTCTGCTAGGGTTGGCATAGGCAAGCACAGGGGCATGGGTGAGCTCCATGAACCAGGGTTTTTTCCCTTGAGTTCCCCAGGAGCGTGGGCACGCAATGATGTCAGCACGGGACGGGCACACTCCTGTGCCTGTCCCACAGATATCTGACGATGATTCCTCAAAGCCAGGTGGTTCCGGCTGCTGGACACCCAGCCTCGGTGGGTGTAACTAGTATCGCAGAATCCAGCCCCCAGAGATGAGAGCAGTCCCTGGGACACTCATCCAACCTCCCCTGGCTGGCCCTGTGACACACCATGCTCGCGTCCAAACACTGGTCATCAGCGCCACAGGTGGTAGCGCTACTGCTGCGCCGGGGGGGTGGGGCAGCATGTTTTTTTACACTTGTTTTAATTATTAAATGCAATATTCATACAAAAAGTGTTGGTGGTAATACCATTTATATGACTGAGATTTGTTTAAGTGTTTGATTCCTCTTTAAGTAAGTTTCTTTGATGTGATATTGTAGTTATAAAAACTGGAAGGTTCAGATATCAAACCGAAGTCAGACGCTACATTTCTCAGTATCGACCCAGTGTGATGTCGCACTGGTTTGATATGAAGAAAGTGGCAGATGTTCAGTCGGTCACTACCATAGGCTGAAACTTACTTTGGCTTTTCTCTCCTGCACACACTCTCTCACTTTCTCTCACTGCCCCTCAACCCACTTGTTGGCAGTGTGGTGCTCTCTCTCTCTCTCTCTCCATGTCCCTTTCTTACTCCCAGAACAAGACCCCTGTGACTGCCTGCATCTAAGGTACAGTAAATAAAAAATGGACAAAGTAGCAGATGAGTAAGGAGCTGTGTGGCAGTATGGGAAGCTGGTTTGCTGTCACTGAAAGACAGACCGGGAGCCGGCTCAGTGACATGGAGGGCTGAGGCACTGCATGTCTCACCTCCTGCTACGTCGGTGACCCGGGTTTGGAAGCAGACTTGGGTCATTGAAGGGTCAGCTGGAAGGGAGAGGATCAAGCGTCCAGAGGACTGCTCTCCTCTCCTGGGAAGGGTGAACTGTTGTTCCTGCAGAATGACTGCCACCAGGTGGAGGCCTGAGGGTAGTGTAGAACTTGGGCATCACTGAAGGGAGGGTGCTGCAGGACTCCACAGCGCGCACACATCCCAGCAATGGGGAAATGGGAGAGAATGGGAAAGGGGATGCTCGCAGGCTTCTGGCCATGCTCCGACTCACAGCTTCCTCCCCCAGGAAATCTGGATTATTCACCAGGGTGGGGGTCCATAGGAGAACTGCCTGGGGTCGTGCGAGAAGCACTCGTGGACTGAACTGAGCCCTCTCAATGGAGAGAGAGCTACAGCCATGCCTGCCAGCCACACCGAGGAGTAAAAAGGAATATGGAAAAAAAAAAAGAAATGTCTGTGACTGCATCTGTTGGCTGCCATGTATTTTTCAAACATATTTTGTTTTTGCGGTTCTGTTTTATATCAGACCCAACCAAATATTATAAAAAATAAAATATGGCTAACTTAGTGCAGGCCATGATGATGATAAATTCAGGAGCTAGGAATACTTGCATGTAATGTGTGTATGTGTGTGTGTGCACACATGGCATTATTCATATGTGAGTGCATATCTGTGTTTCTGCTGTGTGTCAGTGCATATTTATGTGTCATGTGCATGGATGAGTGCACGTGTGTAGAACAGTGTCTATGAATGTGCATGTCTGCATTTCTGAGTGTTTATAAAATGGGTTGGTCACATTTTGTAATCTGATTAGCTGCCAGTGCCTGAAAACAATAAGTGCATCTCAGCACAATCTAGTTTGGTTGGGGTTCCTCAAAACCACTGAAGTACACCATTAAAGCACTTCACCTGTGCCACAGTTTGGTGTGGTTTCAAGGATCCCCAACCAATGTACACTTTAAAGCACTTCACCTGTGCCACTGTTTCAAGGCCCCCTACCACAACAAGAGGAAAAAACTAGTTCACTTTTATGAAGAAAAGCGGTAATGGCGCTCCAGTCATAGTAGAGGTGTGCTCACACTAGGGATTAATTTGCATAAGAAAGGTGGATTCACTGGCTCCCTGATGTCTGTTGCAAAGCAGCTTCCCCCATCCACACAAAAGCATGCAGCAGTGCTTCCTGTGCCCTTTGGACAGACCTATGAAAAAACTCTCAGCAGCTAACTTTTACATTTAAAGGAAAACTACACCCTCATATCATTACAATTTTATTTGTTTCCATGTCAACAGACAACTCCTTTCCTGCAGCTGTTAGGGCTGTATGTGTTACCTTTAGTTTGTTTTCACTGCTTATGGTAGCCCCTGTGATTGCCCTGGGAGTCTCCATTTCCTGGTTGTTGAAATCTCATTTTCCATGAGAATTGTATTAGCATATGAGAACATGATGTCGGATCACCCATTTATACCATATGTGTGTGTGTATGTATGTGTGTGTATATATATATATGTGTGTATATATATATATATATATGTATATATATATATATATATATATATGCTGAAAGAACAAATACCCTGCAAAAACACTCTGGAAACTCATAAACTGAATGAAGTTTAAAGGGAAAAAAACTGCAGCATAACTCGGATAGTTTGCAAAGCTCACTGAAGGTAAATGTGGTATTTCACACCTTTTTGCAGCTTGTTTCTTTTAAAACTAATTAAGCAGACAGGCATACTGGGGAGTTTAAACGGTGATTACGCATCATGTTCTCATATGCTAATGCAGCTCTCAGGGACAATGAGATTTCGGCAACCACGAAATGGAGCCTTCCAGAACAGCAACAGGGCCTAGTATGAACTGTGAAAACTGATTGCAGCATTTGCATACATCCTTAACAGTTACATGAAAAGAGTTGTCTATTGACATGGAAACAAATAACATTTAAAAGATATGAGGGTGTAGTTTTCCTTTAAAGGGACACATCAGCTTTTGTTATTTTTTTCTTTAAATGTTAAACATAGTGCCTCTTGCAATCTAAAGCCCACATCCTGCTAGAGACACTGGTAAACCACTATTCTATTTTCAGGAAATAACCAAGATGAAAGCCATAAAATACATTAGAAGAGTCCTTGGCAAAACTAGACTCACTAGTGATATGCTGGACATGAAACTCGTTGCTCTCACCCTAGATGAAATTGCCCTCCCCCTCACTAAGTTGTTTAATATCTCTCTGAGGACAGGAATCTTCCTGGACAAGTGGAAGGTTGCCCACGTCACACCAGTATTTAAAAACGGGGACAGGACGCAACTGAGTAACTACTGTCCGATCTCAGTTCTACCCCCACTATGGAAGGCCCTGGAAAGAGTTGTAGCAGATCAAGTAGTCGAATACCTCAACAAATACAGCCTTGTATGTGCACAACAGCATGGTTTCAGAAAAAAACATAACACCATCACCACACTTGTGGAGTACACCAGTCACCTGTATGATGCCCTAGATAGTGGCAAGTCTGCAAGGGCTATCTTTATAGACCTTACAAAAGCTTTCAACACTGTAAATCATCAGGCACTTCTGGACAACCTAGAGTTGATAGGCATGTCATGTGAAACAGTGAATTGGTTCGGCAGCTATCTGTCCCAAAGGACACAATGCGCTAAAATATCTGGAGTTGCATCCATCCTTAGGGGCATGGCTTTGGGGGTGCTGCAGGGGTCCATACTTGGCCCAGTGCTGTTTAGCCTCTTTATAAACTCATTGCCATCTGCTTGTCCTGCTAACATGGTTCTATATGCAGGTGACGCTGTCATCTCTGCCCCTGGAGTCCAGACCTCCAACATTATCACCACCCTTCAGCATTGCTTTAGAAACCTTGAGGCATGGTTCAGCCAAAACAGGTTGCTACTAAACTATAAAAAAACAAAAATAATGCACTTCTTTCTCCCTCAAAACAAAAAGAAAGCAGGCTCCCTGTGTATCCTTAGTAGCAAGGGTGATGCTCTGGAACAGGTCCACAGTTTTAAGCACTTGGGAATTCATATTGATGATACCAGAACCTTTACGGAACATATAGACCATGTCATCAAATTGGCAAATATAAAATTAGGAATTCCCCGGAGACGTAAACGTTCCATGACCACAGAGGCATTGGACATGGTAACAAGGTGCTCTACACTCTCCGCGATAGACTACGGGCTAACTGTATACAGTGCTGCCACGGACTCAGCATTAAAAAGGATAAAGACCCTATTAAATAAAGTGTGCAGACTTGTCCTGGGAGCTGATCACCTTACCCACACATGTCAGCTATACATTGAAATGGGGTGGCTCACCCTGCAACAAAGGGTCAAATATCAGACCTGCCTACTTGGAAAGAAATCCCTTCTAGGGCTTACACTTGCCTCAACAGCCTGCATTTTTAAATAGACCATATCGGAAAAGGCAACCTGGAGATTGGTTAAAGGAGTGCTTCAGGTACCCTTTAGGAGCACTACCTTTGCCCAGCGTGCTGCCTCTGTTAGGGGACCAAAATGGTATAGTGATCTGCCTGCGTCGTTGATTGATTGTGAAAAAATAGGCCTCTTCAAGAAGGACCTACGTAGACTACTGGCCCAAGTGAATCCATGCGACTGCCAAACACACTACTAACCATATGAAAATAACCTGCTAGGACCCCCCTCTCCTTCTCCCCCACTCCCCTGTCCCTGTTTCCCCTCTCCTTTTTGACAGTGCCTGCACTCTGGTAGCTACTCTCAAATTTCCTGATGCTACTTCATACCATAATTTATTTATTTGCTTTTGTTGACCGGGTGAGTACACTAGACATAGGAATGCCTATTTTCAGGTACGACCCGGGAGGATACATATGACATACAAAACATCGGTGTGAACGCAGCACACATAAACCATACAATAAATATAGAGCCACAAGAGTACAGAGCATAAAGTTATGATAATATATGCACATGCAAAATTATATGGAGACATAGATAACAGGATCGTAGAGAAGAGATGGGATAAGTGCAGCTAAGGTCAGGAGATTCCTGTCTGCCCTTAGCAAGTAGTTAATTGGCAAGTCCAAGGTAACGCAGTGACTGGAGGAGGCAAAGAGGAGGGGGTAGAGTAGGAGAGGATAGATTGGAAGGAGTAGCAGGTAGTGTGGAAAAAGGGAAAGGGGAGGTAGAGCCAAGTTTTGGTTTATGGTGGCTGGAAGCAGGTACAGGGACTTGCTGAGAGTAGGTATGACGGTGGAGTTCTTAAAACAGGGTGGCATGCTAGCACCACCTAATAGCTAGAGGGATAGTATTCCAATATTTTGGAGCAGAATGGGAGAAAGCTTGTGTACCCATTGAGGTCCTAATTTAGGGATATATAGAGTGTCTGGTCAAGTGAGCGGAGACCATAGGAAGGAGTTGTGGGTGAAGTAGCAAGGCAAAGAGAATTAGGGGAGGCCTGCACGTATTGTGCCATCAATCAAGGCACCAAACGCTAGGAGATGATGGGCCACCGGACTAGGCCATTTAAGGTCCATATAAAGCAGACAGTGATGCTTGAGCCGCGGAGAGGCAGACGCGTTGCGGCAGATGTTGTTATATGTAGTGTCCCATGTGTGGAGGGAGGTCTTAGTAGCACCTAGATAGATGATAGAGCCATAGGCCAGAGATGGGAGAAGGAGGCCTTGTGCCACCGCAAGCCTAGCTGATGGGGTGAGGGCATAGTTAGTCCGGTATGCTCCACCGATCTTGGCATTGACTGATTTGCAAGTGGTGGTAATGTGGAGATCAAAGTCCAAGGAATCGTCAAGAAGAATGCAATGGTATCGAAAAGATGAGGTGTTTACTAGCTGGGAATTGTTGGAACAGGATATTTTGAAAGAGTTACGATTTAGTTTTAGTTTAGCTGGAGAGCCAAAGAGCATTGCCTGAGTTTTCGCTTCGTTGAGAACAAGACGATTAGCAGTAATCCAGGATTGAATGTTTTGGAACTCTTTGGATAGGGAGTTAGTTAGGTCCAGTACGTTACTAGCACTATGGTAGAGTACAAGGTCATCTGCATAGAGCAAGGTAGAGCAAGTAGATACTTGTTGAGGGAGGTCATTTATGAAGATCGAGAAAAGCAGAGGACCAAGTATGGATCCCTGTGGGACACCAGTTTGTACGTACGATAGGTCTGATAGGGCAGAGTTAAAAGCAACTGCCTGCTGTCGATTTGATAGATAACTCCGGAACCAGTTCACTGATTCCATTGAGAAACCCAAGAAGGTAAGCTTTGTAAGGAGGAGGGTGTGGTCCACAAGGTCAAAAGCCTTGGTAAGATCAATGAAGGCGGTACCAGTCAGGAGACTGGAGTCCATGGCTGTGTAGATGTCATTTGTGAGTGTCAGAAGAGCAGTGGAGGTACTGTGACCTTTACGAAATCCATGCTGGGATCCCGAGAGGAGGTTATGTTTATGGAGATATTCTATAGTTTGTCTAGCAACTAGCTTTTCGAGAATTTTACTGAGCACAGAGAGAATGGCAATAGGTCGTAGTTGGCCATCTCTTTAGGATCACCTTTCTTTAAGATTGGTGTTATCCTGGCTATCTTCCAAACATTTGGAACAACCCCATGGCATAGTGACAGGTTAAAATTTTTAGTGGTAAAGCTATATGCGGGGCAGCAATCTTCAGGAGCCTAGGTTCGAGCCTATCAGCACCTGGGCTTGTTTTGTCAGGGCTAGTCAGTAAGAGCTTTAGGACTTCAGATTTAGGTGACAAGCCAGAACCTGAGAAGTGACGGAGAGCAGTGGATCCTTAGCGATAGGAGAGGATACTAGGTTGTTATGGGGGAAAGAGTCTAGGTAGCATGACAGGTCCAGAAAATGTTGGTTAAAAGAATTGGCAATAGTTACAGGGTTGTTACAATGTACTCCGTTCAGCAGCATATCATTGGAGGCGGAAGGTTTATCAGAGCCAAGGAGAGTTTTGATGACAGACCAGAATTTACGCGAGTCTCCACCAACCTTAACTAATGATTCTTTATAAAAGTGCTTTTAGCTAGACGGTTGCCTCTTTTACAGGAGTTTCTCAGAGCCCTGTAATGACTGAGATCTGCTGGCAGACCTGAGACCTTAAAGCGATGCCAGCAATTGTCCCTGTTACGAAGTTGAGCTAGGAGATCCTTAGTTAGCCACTTGGTTTGTGTGCCTCTAATTCGGCGAGTGACACAAGGCGCATGTAGGTCCTGAGAACCAATAAATTTTTCAAGGAAGTAGTCTAAGGCTGAATGGGCATTAAAAGAGGAAAGGATAGGGGACCAGTCAATAAGTGAGAGATCATACAGGAACTGAGATGGATTAAAGTTAGCCATATTGCGAAAGGTGATTAATTTCGGAGTGGGAGATGACTGTCTGGCCGCACGCCAGGTGCAAAAAATTGGGGAGTGGTCACTAATTGAGTCGGCAAGGGTACCAGCTGAGACAATGTGGTCAAGGCGGTTTGTGAGGGCCCAGTCAAGTAAGGAGCTGGATCTGGAGGGTGGGGCCGTGATCCTAGTAGGGTCTGTGATCAACTGATGGAGGCCATAGGCTTGTACGATAGTATGGAGGTTTTGGCGGGTGCAACCTAGTCAGTTTAGATTTAGATCCCCAAGAAAGAGGACTTCATTACGTCCAGTAGCTAGGCTAGCCTGGGAGAGGAGTTCAACTAAGCCAGGGGTACCACACCTCTGAGGGTTGTAGGCACATATGATGTGTAGCCGCTTAGATCCAAGTTGGAGAGTAGCATGAATAGCTTCGCAGTGCGATAGAGTGAGGGAGGTATTCAGTTGCACCAAGAGGTCGGGTTTGTATAGGATGGCTACCCCACCCCCACGTTTGGGTGAGGACCTGTCCTGCCGAAATATATTGTAGTTTGGCAGACGACATAAATGATCAGGCGTTAGAGGGCTTGAGCCAGGTCTCTGTCAGACAAAGAATGTCAGGATTATATTGGGTGACCCAGGCTTCTAGTTAAGTTTTGTTATGGGGAAGGCTTCTAATATTCATATGAACAATGCGCAAGTCTTTTGAGTGAGTCCAGTAGGTGTCAGAGATGGGGATATTACATCCGGGTCCTGGATTCAGCTCGATATCGCCAGCTAGTAGTAGTGCTAAGAGGAGCAGGTACCACAGTTTACGGTGAGTAAACGTGGTGAGAAGGGGGGCAGGGCTCCAACAGCGATTCTGTACTAGAAAGATAACATGGTAAGTGATCCGATATGTTACTAAAAGTGGAAAGGTAGCTGGTAGCATATGCACCCAGATTAGCATATTTGAGAAAGTAAAGTCTTTGAGGTGACAATAGTGATCATTTGGGCATAGAGGGCTACTAAGTGTTGGGATCCACATAATGGTTACAAGAAATGAGGTTTGTAGCAGAAGTACACCTAGGTCTAGTGCCCAGGGGTGTGAGTGCAGGGAGGGCATTTTTGTGGGTATGTTCAACGAGCAGGAGAGGTTAGTAGAAGTTGTAGAAGTACAGCACAAAGTAGACAAATAAAAGATAGAGAAAAAGCAACCAGAAAGATTAGCAAGATTATATGAACTGCTAAGCCCTCTAGTGGTGAAGAGATATAAGGTGCAAATGAGAAAGTAGGGAGATAGATAAAATTTCACTCCCACTGGGCGGGGCTCCAGGAATCCGATGCTATTTAAGAAATGCCGGACAAGGGTGGGGGTGGTGGGGGGGGGGGGAGCAGCTGCACAGCAGCTGCGGGAAGCTCCTGCACACTGTTCCAATGGAGAGGTAGTGTAGGCAGGGCTGAGCTAGGGCATATGGCACTAAAACCAGATACCTTTAGCCACTACTAACGCTATTAAGTGAAGCCCTGTTACTTTCAGAAGTATCCGCCCTGAGCACCCCTTCTGTACTGGCGGGGAGGTCGAGCAACATGGCGAGGCAAGTCCCCGCGGTTTCAGTCACAAAGGCGCGAAGATCCAAAATTACCGACGAGTGCACCACCAGCAGGAGAAACAATTACCTTCTGTCCTGATGTCTAAACGCCGCGGCTGCAGCGCTCTCCGGGGCTGTGTGCCCTTCTGGGACAAGGGACTGTTGAGAAAGGAGAGAAAAAATCCAGCAGTTAAATAGGTCTCAGACTGCAGGGGGTCGGCAGTAATTTGAGAAGGCTAGTTCATGGAGGAGGACGAGAGGGGAGGCATGCATGTGTGATCGAGTAAGAGGACAGGGGGAAGAGAGAGAGAGGAAGAGAAGAAAAAGATGCAACAGGCAACAGTCTAAAACAAAATCGTTTAAATCATCAACACAGGTGAGTCAAACATTCAGTCTGTAAAGCATTTCCAACATTTTCAATCCTACAACAGGTCCAACTTTAAAGTGAGATGTGCTATAATTATACTTCAATAAGAGCGAGTCATTGTCTCCTGCACACTGTTCCAATGGAGAGGTAGTGTAGGCAGGGTGTAGAGGGCTGAGCTAGGGCATATGGCACTAAAACCAGATACCTTAAGCCAATACTAGCATAGCTAGGTAAGAAGCCCCTAGTACTTTCAAGTATCCGCCCTGGCACCCCCTTCTGTACTGGCGGTGAGGTCCGAGGCAGCTTGTGAGGCAAGTCCCCGGTTTCAGTCGCCAAAAAGGCGCTAAGATCCAAAATTACCAACGAGTGCACCACCAGCAGGAGAAACAATTACCTTCTGTCCTGATGTCTAAACGCTGCGGCTGCAGCGCTCTCTGGGGCTGTGTGCCCTTCTGGGACAAGGGACTTCTGTCCTGATGTCTAAACGCCGTGGCTGCAGCGCTCTCCGGGGCTGTGTGCCCTTCTGGGACAAGGGACTTCTGTCCTGATGTCTAAACACCGCGGCTGCAGCGCTCTCCGGGGCTGTGTGCCATTCTGGGACAAGGGACTTCTGTCCTGATGTCTAAACGCCGCGGCTGCAGCGCTCTCCGGGGCTGTGTGCCCTTCTGGGACAAGGGACTTCTGTCCTGATGTCTCAACGCCGCGGCTGCAGCGCTCTCCGGGGCTGCGTGCCCTTCTGGGACAAGGGACTTCTGTCCTGATGTCTAAACGCCGCGGCTGCAGCGCTCTCCGGGGCTGTGTGCCCTTCTGGGACAAGGGACTGTTGATAATAAGATGCAAAGCTCACTACCCCAATTCTCTCTACCACCTCCTCGCTACCCTGCTCACACTTTTACCCCACTGAAGAAATAACTTGATTACTCATACCCTCCTTTGCCCATCCTGCCTCACATTTTTTGCACCCTGACAACACCTGCTCCAGGTAGCTATTTTTTTTTAATTTTTTATTTCTTTGCTTTTTGTGCTCTGCTATGCAAGGGCTGCACACCGAAAGAATTCTAAGTGAAACCCGCACTGGCGTATGGAATGAACTGTAACCTAATCGTGTACCTCACGATAGTGGAAAACGTTTCTCTGTATTTGATGTCTCGTTTATGATCTATTAGCTGATAGTATTTTTGTGTTAGTTCCTAGAACCCAGTTTGATTTACCCATGTTATGTACATTACGGTTCTACTCTGACCTTGTTTGTTTTGTATCTTGACATGGAACCTTTGTAAAAGAGCCCCTTTCTGCTCAGTGGTATAAATCCAAATTGTTGAAATAAAATAAAAATAAATAAATGTATACTGATGGCATATATAGAGAAGGAATGACATAATGATAATGAAAAATAAGTATTTTTATAAATGAAGAATACTGAGCATCCTGACCATAACTCACTCAGTCTGCTCCTCCTGCGTGTCACCAAGTCGGAACTCGTTCGTAAATGAGTTTCATTTTTTTCAAAACACACCATTTTAATGCCAAAAAACAAACTACGATGTGCACTGGACTGGACAGAGTAAAATACTTTTTTTTTTTAAATGAGCACTATGTGATATGAAAACATGACTTTGAGAAGTAAAGCCGTGGCTCCGGGCATGCGCATCAGCTTCAAGCACTGGTACACGTGTCCGGAGTCATGGCTTTACTTTTCAAAGCCAAGTTTTTTTTTTATCACATAGCGCTCATTTTAAAAAGTAATTTACTTGAACCGCAGGGTTCAGTACTGGGGCCTGTCCTCTTTAATGTCTTTATAAGTGACATTTCAGAGGGACTGGAAGGAAAAGTATGCCTCTTTGCAGATGACACAAAGATCTGCAACAGGGTTGATCACAAAGAGGGGGTGGAAGGATGAGAAGGGACTTGGCAAGGTTGGAGGAATGGTCAAAAGTATGGCAGCTTGGATTCAATGCAAAGAAGTGCAAAGTAATACACCTGGGAAACAAAAACCCAGGGGAACAGTACACAGTGTGTGTGTGTGTGGGGGGGGGGTACTAACAACAACAAAAATGGAAAGGGACCTGGGGGTAGTCATATCAGACAACCTAAAGATAGGCAGGCAGGCAATGTGAGAAGGCAGTAAGGAGGGCTGGGGGGATACTGGGATGCATAGGGAGAGACATCACCAGTAGAAAACAGGAAGTTGTCATCCCTCTGTACAGACAGTTTGTGAGACCCCATCTGGAGTACTTCATGCAGTTCTGGAGACCCCATCTCCACAAGGACATAAACAGGATGGAGGCAGTCCAAAGGAAGGCAACTAAAATGGTACAGGGTCTGCAACAGAAGCTATACAAAGAGACTAAAGAAGCTTAATATGTATACCCTCGAGGAAAGAAGGGGGGGGACATGGTAGAAACGATCACGTACCTCAAGGGACTCAACAAAGTCCAAGAGGGTAGCATCTTTCAGAAAAAGAGATGTGCAAGAACAAGGGGGCACAATTTGAAGATGAGGAAGTGTTTTTTCACAGAGAGGGTGGTGGACACATGGAATGGCCTCCCTGAGGAGGTCATGGGGTCTAAAACAGTGGGGGAATTCAAGAATGCATAGGGCAGACATAAGGCAATTATAGTGGGTGGTAGTAAGAAGTAGGCTCTTGGTTAACTAGGATCTGCAGCTTATTTTTATTTTATTTATTTGGTAATTTGGATACAACCTTTGAGTATACACTCTTTTACAAAGGTTCCACGTCAGGATGTAAAACAGCAGAGACATAACAAAAACTTGACAGTTAACACAAAACATAAGATTGCTATGTAATATAGAAAATAGATAATACATTTGAGTAACCTAGACAACTGAAATTAAACAGCGGGAGGAGAGTCCCAATTAGCAACGTATGGCATAGCTGCCCCAGGGAGCCTGTCAAGGTAGAGTATCGGAAAGGATAGGAGAAAGAAAGGGGAGAGAGTGCAAACAAGTGCGAACCAGGTTTCCCAATTAGCAGTGTACAGCATAGGTGCCCCAGAGGGGCCTGTCAAGGTAGAGTATCGGACAGGATAGGAGAAAGAAAGGGGGGAGAGTGCAAACGAGGGGTAGATTAGGGAGAGAGAGAGAAAGAAAGAGGAGAGGTGAGAGAGAGAGAGAGAGAGAAAGGATTGGGAGAAGGAGAATATTTAGGGGAGAGTGGGTGGAAAGAGGAGGTGATAGGGGACTATGGAGAGGAGGGAGTTGGAGGGAGCTGGGGGGATGGCAGGTAGGGGACCAGGGTAAGTAAAACAGGAGGAAAGCTCAGACAGACGAGGGGGGTATCCAGGTTAGGGATATGGACTCGGGTAAGGGAGCCAGAGGTGTTTAAGAGGGGATATCCAGGTTGAAGATATGGACTCAGGTAAGGCAGCGCAGGCATTTGAGTTCAGCAGGTATTGCTTCATTTCTCTTTTAAAGGACCGAACATATGTTGTATTGAGAGCTGCAGCAGGGATCTCAATTAGCCATAGTGGAGCTCGGTACATGAAGGATCTTTGTCCTAGGGAAGTTCTACGAAATGGGACATCAAGCTGTGTTGTCACTGTTCTTCGTGTGTTGTATTTGGAGCTTGCTTCCTTTACCAGGTCTGCAATGCAGATAGGGGTTAGGGAGAGCATGGCCTTTCTCCCTAGCAGGCAAGTTTGGTATCTGATTCCGGATTGAAGTGTTAGTATGTGGACCAGACCATACAGGGTACAAATGTGCGTGAAGCGGTCAGCATTTAGCAATAGTCTGCAAGCCTTGTTAAGGGCATTGGCAACCCTTTTGAGGACCGTATCAGTGGCAGTGCCGTAAACTACCAGCCCGTAGTCGGCCAGGGAGAGGACAGAGCTGGAGACTGAGAGCCGGAGGGCTTCAGCAGTTAGGCTTTTCTTGTGCCTAAACAGGATCCCTAATTTAGTGTTCACAGCTTTCACCATGTCAATGTGCTGAACATACGAGAGGGTATCATCCACAATGACACCCAAGTACATGAAGGAGTGAACCTGTTAAAGTGGGGCAGCCAGGTGATTTGTGATTGTTAGTTCTGGGCATCTCCTTTTTAGTTGGGGGTTAGAGAGGAGCATCGTTTTTTTTTTTTTTTTTGTCGTTTAGTAGCAACCTTTGGGAGTAGAGCCAGGTCTCCAGTTGCTGGAAGGATGATTGTAGCTTGGCCTGTAGATGCTCTATGCGAGAGTGACAGCTAAGTAGGACAGTATCATCGGTGTATAGAATGACTTTGCTAGTGCAGGCATCGGGTAGGTCATTCCAGAACATGCTAAAGAGAAGTGGACCCAGGATGGACCCTTGAGGCACCCCTAACGAGTCTTCCTTGGATTCAGATACGGAGTGACCTATCTTGACCCTTTGAGACCGGGAGGTTAGGTAGTTCTGGAACCATAGAGCGGCATTTGGGGAAACACCAAGGGCATGCAGTTCAGACAAGAGGAGTGGGTGACAGACTGTGTCGATTGCCTTTGTTAGATCAATGAAGATGGACCCAACCAGTTTTCTCTCATCCAGTTCCTTATGGACACACTCAGTGAAATTCACCAGTGCAGTGTCCATGCTGTGGAGTTTCCTAAAGCCGTGCTGCTGGGGACATTGCAGCTGGTATTTGTGAATACAATCAGTAAATTGGTCTGCCACAATCCTTTCCAGTGCTTTAGAGAGGGGGAGAGGATAGAGATGGGCCTGTAGTTTGCGGTCAGTGACCCATCACCTCCCTTATGCACCGGGGTCACAGCGGTTATTTCCAAGGAGATGGGAATTTGGCGAGCTGGAAGGATTTATTGAAAATCATAGTGATGGGAGCGATGACTTCATTGATTGTCAGTGTTGTCAGACCCCATTCTGGTTTTCCTCAGGACCTTTTTAACATAACCCAAGTGCTTCTTTGACAGCGACTCTCTTGAAGTAAAACTGAGGGTGCAAATTGATGTCTGGTGGGCGTCTATTACCAGCTTTGATAGGCTTGAGGTATTCAGCTGGTAGAACAGAGCTAAGATCCATGAAGATGGAGTTGAACTCTTCGGCAATGGTGTGGGGGTCCATGGTATTTGTGCCATTAATGTTTAGCAGTGATGGCTGTGTTTTGTCGTCCTTCCCTGTGAGTGCCTTTATATTATTCCAAAACCACCTCCCATCACCCCAGGTTCTTTCCAATTGATCCTTGTAGAAATTAGCCTTAGCATTCCTGATGAGATGTGTGCATTTGTTTCTGGCTGCCCTGTATCTTTGAAGGTCACTGGGCTTATCGGAGGCCCTGGTTTGATACCAAAGGTTGTCGCTGGCCCTCAATGATCTAGAAGGTCACTAGTAATCCACCCATTGTTATGGCCGCTTGTTTTTCTTTTTTGAAAGGAGCAAATCTGTCACAAACGCCATTATAGTTATCAATAAAGTACTGGAGTGTTAAGTCAAGGTCATGCAGTACCTTAAGGGGATACCAATCAATCTGAGAAAGTGCCTCCTTGAAAGCTGAGAGCTGCCCTTTCCTGAGAATTCTGCTGTTCACAAAGACAGGTGGCTCTTTTTTGAATTTATTGAACCACAGACAGGAGATAGGGGAGTGGTCGCTTAGCGAATCCGGTAGTACCAAGACATTGGTAATCCTGTCAGGTGAGCTTGCAAGGAGCCAGTCCAGGAGTGTGTGCTTACCGGTCTTTTGGTTCATTCTAGTGGGCTCCGTGACTAATTGAGTGAGGAGGGAGCTGGCTATGGTATCCTTCTGGTTGGTCGATTCGTTACTGGGCCAATTGATGTTGAAGTCCCCAGTCACGATGAGCTCACAGTTGTTGTTAATGCCAGACAAGGACCCTAGTAGTTTAATTAGACCGTCTTTGGCCATTTTTGGTGGGAGGTAGATGCATGCAATTACCAGAGATTTTTTATGTTCACCAAAAATGATTCTAACTGCAAGAAGCTCATGGTCAGTGCTGCAGGTTGTGATGGGGAGCACAACGCCTTGAAGCATGTTCTGTAAATAAATGAGACAGCCGCCACCTCTTTTCCCATTCCTATCACATCTAAAAGTATTGTAACCTGGGAGCACTATCTCATTATCCCTGACGCGGGTGGATAGCCAGGTCTCAGTCAGGCAAAGAATATCAGGGTTATTTAGTGCAGCCCACGCCTGCAGTTGAGACATCTTTGGAATTAGGCTGTAGATATTCACCGTAGCAAGTTTCAAGCCATTTCCCTTTGGCCTGGTATACCCTGGCCCTCTCATAGGGTTGGGTTGCATTCTTGATGTAGTAATATTAAACCATGCTGATAGTTATGTTCAGGGATATGTAATATAGTAATTTTGTACAAGGTACCAGCAGTCAAATGATGAAAAATAATTAAATCCACAGGAAATGGTGAAGTACTGGGGACCAGTAAACTGTTGTTACTGTAGACCAAAGACCCAGAATGTATTAAATTCCTGAAAGTGATGAACAGTGGCTTGGGTCATATGCAGGATGTAAAAATCCTTTGTTAGTGTCTTCCCTTTGTTCTCCAAAATGGTTGTGAATAGACCTCAAAGACAAGCACAGATTCTTTAGGAACAAGTCGGACCGAAATGTGGATTCAATGCAGCACTCCACAACTCAGAACTTGTATAACAGATTTACTGACCTTACTTTTGCTTTTGATGGCTTCCAAAAAAGTTGATTTATGATGAGAATGCTAATATTTGGTGGTGATGTTTTACAGTTTCTTAGTCCAGGACAAATTCATTTTTATTTATTTTATTTTAGTTATTGTTGACCGGGTAAGTGCACTAGACGAATTCTGCCTATTTTCAGGCACGACCGGGGGGAAGGGGATACAGATGAATGCCAACTGACCTTGAACCAGATTAAGCTGTTGGTAGTATTTTTAGTGAATGAGGGGAAACTTGGCTAGGACACTGGGGAAAATTCCCGTACTCTTTTCGAGAAGTGCCATGGGATCTTTAACATCCACCTGAACTACCACCAGAACAGGCAGATGGGACCTCGGTTTAACGTCTCATCCGAAAGATGGCACCTCAGGAGTGCAGCACCCCCCCTCATGCTGCACTACAGTGTCAGTATTGGGATATTAACCCAAGTGCCTGGTGTGGGGATAGAACCCACAGCCTTCTGATCTTCTGGCCTCAGAGGCTAGTGTGCTACCTGCTGAGCCACTGACACTGTTCATAGATGTCATGTCCAAGAACGGTCCAGTTCCTCTAAGCAGAAACACATGAAAATCCACAAAAAGTAAACTACTGACAGAGACAAACACAGACAGACAGCCACACTGTAGGTGAAGTTTTTACACTGCATATTTTACACTAGCTTATTCAGTAGGTAGGGAAATGGGCAGACTGGGTGGGACAAGCGGTCCTTTTTCTGCCGTCAAAGTCTATGTTTCTATGTTACTTTGTCCAGCTCAGTGCACATCTTTGTTTTTTGGCATTAAAACTGCATGCCTTGAAAAAAGTCGAACTTGCTCATGAATGAGTTCCAGCTTGGGGACACACAGAAGGAGTGGACCGTGTGAGTTATGGTCAGGATGCTCAATATTCTTTTTGATAAAAATACTTGTTTTCCATTATCATTATGGCACTCCTTCACCGTGTATGCCATCAGTGTACATTTAGATGGCAAGAGGTACCATGTTTATGTAACCCCTAGATGGTGCTATCCCAGGGGCTACTACCCCTGCCTGATTTGCCACTAACAGGTTGAGGGGCCTGGATCCGATGGCGGGTGCCTCCACCCAGAGGTCAGGGTTTGCAATAGTTAAACTAACTTGGTCACAGCCCTCTGGGACACTGCAACCCCCGTTTCTTCCCACTACTGGCCCACACAGTATATCAGAATTACCTTCACAGTATACACTTACCCCAGGATTGGTTCAGGCACTGGGATCCCCTGTAAAATAAGAAGATACAGTGCAACAATCACAGTACAATACTTTAACATAGACAAATACCTCAGGTAGTATAACTTTGCTAAAACAAGCAGCTCTGATTTATTTAGGGGCTATAACAAGGACAGGGAAATCGGGTTAATTAGCTTATCACTTTACTCATCTACCTATGGCTCTGTGCAGCTATCCTACCAGTTACTGTCCTGGGTACCCCAAGCCCTAGTGGCTAGTCAAACCGTGGCAGCTGGTAGGGCCTTTCACACAGAGAAAAGAAAAATTAGCTAAACAGTCAGCAGTACAGTAATTCCATTTGGATTCAATGTGGCAATTCAACAGGAGTGACCCTGAATTAGTACTCACGACCTCCAAACAAGATAGGGTCCTTCAACGTCAGCAGGGCTACTCTTGAGCTCCACGAGACTCCTCACACATTTATATGACAAACTGCAACAGGCAAAGTCCTTTAATGGCAGCAGGATTCACCTGAGCTCACAAGCCTCCTCACACATTTATATGGTAAACAGTAACAGGCAAAAGTCCTTTAATGGCAGCAGGATTCACTTGAGCTACACAAGCCTCCTCACACATTTATATGGTAAACAGTAACAGACAAAAGTCCTTTAATGGCAGCAGTTCACTTGAGCTACACAAGCCTCCTCACACATTTATATGGTAAAGAAAGTACTATACCAGGCAGGCTGCTTCTCTATCGATCGCAATTACTGCACAATACCGGGAGAACACACAGCAGATTCAGTTCCTGACAGACGAGCGCATTCAGCAATTTCTCCAGTCTTCTACAGGGTGAGCCTGGTTTCTACTCTTCAAATATCCTTTGATTCTCTTCACAGGGACGGATTCAGTCCTAACAAGCAGTTACACAAGCTGCAGACCGGAACTCGGGGCCTACACGCGCTTTCCGACTAAACTGCACAACGAAAAGCACAGGGCTCCTTCCTCTTCACTGCCAGAGCTCAACTGAAACTCCAGCAGACAAAACCGGCACTTCCTTGAGTTCCTCCCAGTTCTTGACTGGATTGGCTGTCACTCACAATAGACTGCCCCTGTTGGTCCAAAAGGCGCGAAGTCCAAACTACATCTCCCAGAGTCACTGCCCATACAATCCTCTTGTGGCTGGCTCAGATTACGAGTCAAGTTCTGATTCATCCAAGGCACCATTTTAGAGCTACCTTAACCCACACTGGTTGGTCCAGTTCAGCAGTTCAAAACTAGAATGGGGAACTAGGCAAACATAGTTCTGACTGCAAAGAAAGCAGGTTAGACAAACTGTATTTTCATTATTACTCTAAATGATTTCTGGCAAACCGTTACACCTTTCAGATAGGATCCCTTTGCACTCCTAGTGACTGCAAAAATGGAGTGAATTGGCAGCAGCTAGAGTGGTACTCAAGCAGAGAAACACACAGTCCCTCCATACAAACTAATTATGTCTGCAAGCAGACAGCTCTTAAAGAGACAGTACCAGAGGCTCTAAAAACACTCACAGATAAATGGCTTAAACGCCAAACACCATTCAGGCTTGGAGCATTCAAGCAAGCTCCTGAAGTCTTTGGGAACCCCATTTGCAGGGGGTTACACCCTTCCTGGCCTGGGAAAGCTTGGCGTCCGCGTCAAGCGGTACCATAAGTTTCAACTGCAACCATATACATCATGCATTAGGCTCACACATGTAATCATCAGTCAATATATCATTTTACCAAGAACACATTTCTGAACATTGCAGTCGTCCTCTTTACACAGTATTACGCACATTGTACCATAACTCAAGTTATTACCTCTTGTACATGAAACCTGGAGAGGGCCCTTCCTATCAGTTACCTTGGGGCTGGACGGGGCAAGGGCACCATACTTAGAGGGCAACACAAGTAACGGAGTTAGCACTGGCTCCGGTTTGGGCAATGAGCTTGGGGACACATACACCCTTTATGGACAACATTGAGAGGCAAGTCCACAGGCCTCCCAAGGAATCATAACTGAGGTGCACCACAGGCTTTACAGCTTGACCAGTCTTTCTAGGGGAACTGTTCAGTCTCTGCACTCTGAGCCTCATTTTCAGCATCGTCCTCACTTGTCAGGGGAATCTCCATGGGGTAGAGAGGCTAGAACTTGGGGCACTTTCAGCTCCAGGAGTTACAGTTTCTGAGTCCACAACATTTGGCTCGCATGGAGAGCTCGGACACTGGCAGTGGACTGTCAGGGCACTCAAAATACTCTTCTTGTTCTGGTGTATCACCAGTCTGCCCCAATCCATCATTTTCCTCCCCTTAAAGCTCAAATAGTTCAACTATGCACAATGATTCCATTTCATCTGATCTGATGCTTTGCACTTCACTTTCTGGGAGCATTGGCTCCAGGGACGAAGCTGGGGGCTTAGACAGTCCAGAAGGCCCAGCTTCGTCTCCAATATTGACTAGGGGATTGCCCCGAAACAATTGACTCAGTTCATAAGAAGGATAGTATTCAAAGTCACTCTCACTTTCTTCTGATATGGACTGACAGTCATGCTCAACTGGGACTTGTGGAGGGAACACTTTAACTCTGCTTCTGTAGGTGCAGACTTTCTTGATCTTTTCTTAGCAGCAGCTCTAGTCACTGGTCCAGAGGGACATCTTCTGGGGGCTCAGACTCAATCAAGATTTGTCCAATGGGCAGTAAATGATTTCTATGCATTGTTTTTACATCTTTTGAATTATTCTCAGGCCTTACTTTGTACACTGGCAGATCATTTAGTTTGCCCACTACAATGTGAGGGAGATGGTGCCATCTGTCAGCAATCTTGTGTTTGCCATGCAGTCCCAGATTTCTTAGCAATACCAGATCTCCCTCCTGGAGTTCCTGTGCTTTCACCTTTTTATCATACCTTTCTTTGTTGGCCAGATTTCTTTTGGCAGCCATGGTTTGAACCAGTTGAGTGCATGAGTTAGCTGGGCCTTTAACTTTTGCACATACTGTAAATAGTTGTCAGCTTGAACCCCATCAGGAGAGACCCCAAAACACACATCTACTGGTAGTCGAGCTTCTCTTCCAAACATCAGGCGGTAGGGGGAGAACCCAGTGGCATCACTTTTGGTGCAGTTGTAGGCATGTACCAGAGTGCTAATTTGTTGGCTCCATCTAGGCTTGTCCTTTGGGTGCAGGGTGCCTAGCATATCTAGCAAAGTGCGGTTGAAACGTTCAGGCTGTGGGTCCCCCTGGGGGTGGTAAGGAGTGGTTCTGGACTTTCGCACTCCCCACAGAGAAAGCATCTCTTTGATCAGATGACTCTCAAAGTCTCTCCCTTGATCAGAATGGATTCTTTGTGGAGCCCCATAGTGAACAAAAAAGTTTTCTACAAGTACTTTGGCCACAGTGGATGCTTTCTGGTCTTTGGTGGGAAAGCTTGGACATATCTAGTGAAATGGTCAGTGACCACCAGCACATTACTGATATTTCTTTGATCTGACTCCAAACTCAGAAAATCAATACAGACCAGCTCCATGGGTGCACTGGTGCACTGGTGGTGATGCTAACAAGGGGCAGCCCTCTGGAGCAAAGCTTTCCTCTGTAAGTAGCGACTACAAGTTCGAATGCGTTGCTCTACATCAGCCCCCATCTTAGGCCAATAGAATCTGGATCTCACCAAGTCAAGTGTTCTGTCTATACCAAGGTGCCCCATGTGGTTGTGCAAGGACCTCAATACTGAGTCTCGAAAGGCAGTGGGCAGCACTAGTTGTTGTTTGTCTACTGTTTCTCTGTATAACAGTTTATTGATCAGTTTCAACTTAGGACCTTCTTTGTATAACAGTGCAGTTCTCAAATCAGTGGAGCGTAATTTGGACACGTCTTTTCCTGCACAGAGGGCTTCTAAAGCTGATTTGATCATGGGATCGCGAGACTGAGCCCGCCGAATACTGTCATTGTCCAGCTGAGGCAGTGCACCAATGTCTATTGCAGAAAAGTGGCAATAAGCAGCAGGTATGCAATTCTCAGGCGGTCCCAAGCAATCCACCATGCAGTCCACTGCGTCCGTGACATTTGTTCCTCCTGTCAAACTTCCGGCAGAGTGCCGAATGTCAGGTTCTGCCAATCTGACCCAATCATTCTGGGGAACAGGCCTCGGGAGAGAGCATCAGCATCTATGTGGTTCAGACCTGCTTGGTATTCGAGAGCATAGTCATATGTAGATAATGCAGAAAGCCACCTATGGCCAGTGGCATCCAACTTAGCTGAGGTCTGCACATAGGTCAAAGGATTATTGTCAGTTTTACTAGTATTTTAGCCCCATACAAGTACTCAAAGGAATTGGTCATAGCCACTTCAAAGCTAGGAACTCTAACTTATGTACAGGATAGTTCTTTTCGGATTGGGTCAGGCTTCACTGGCAAAGGCCACTGGTCTCAGGCCATTCTCGTGCTCTTGGTGCAAACAGCCCCCAACCCTTGCAAGCTAGCATCAGTGTGCAGGACGTAAGGTTTTCTTGGATCGGCATAGGCCAGCACTGGAGCATGGGTAAGTTGATATATGATCTCATGAAAAGCAGTCTCACAATCAGGAGTCCAGCGGGCCCCAAATACTTCACTCGGATGAAAATACACTCTTTCAGTCTTGAGGGACGCTGACTTTTGGTATTTTCTGTGGGTTGGGGGATACCCTTGAGTAAGGTTAAGTAAAGGCGGATCACTCTTGAATAGTCCTTGATGAAGCGCCGATAATAACCACAGAATCCAGGAATCTTTGCAGTTCTTTTAGATTTTGGGCTGTGGCCAGGTGGTCAAGGCCTCAACTTTACTTGGGTCGATCTCTATTCCTCGTGGATACTATGTGTCCCATACTTTACTGATGTTTGAAAGAATTGACACTTATCAATGGACAGTTTAAGGCCAAAGTCCTCCAGTCGGTCCGATACCTTAAATAATCTGCTCTCATGTTCCTCCAGTGAGCTGCCAAACACAATAACATCATCTAGGTATACCAGGCACTCTAGTAAGTTCATGTCCCCACTGCATGCTCCATCAATCGCTGAAAAGTGGCTGGGGCACCTGAAATCCTTGAGGCATCCTCATGAATTCATAGAAGCCAAGCGGACAGATAAAGGCTGTCTTCTCACGGTCCTCTGGGGCCATCGGGATCTGGTAGTACCCACTGCGGAGATCCAACACAGAGAACCACTTGCTCCCGCTTAGGCAGTCCAAAGCATCCAAATGTGGGGCATTGTGTACTGATCAGGATAGTCCGGTTTAAGGTGCGATAATCCACACATCCTTACTGTCCCATTCTTTTCCTCACTACCACAATGGGGAAGCATAAGGGCTTCTGGATTCTTGTATTACACCAGCAGCTAACATCCCTTGCAGATGCAGTCTCACATCATCTATGTCCAGCAGGTGCCAGGCGTTGAGACCTCTCATGAAATGGTTTCGTCATGCAGCGGATATTGTGCTCAGCTCTTGCACGCATCCTCGTCCCATTCCTTTAAAGAAAACACCTAGTCTCTCTGGGCAAGCTTCTCACTGATCCTCACTTTCCATTCAGCTGGCAACGGGTCGCTGAAATCAAACAAGTTGGCGTTACTCTGTCATTCTTCCTCGAACTCTTGCTGCTGGGTAGCACTGCAGTGTCTGCACAATGCACATTAGCCAGGATGCAACCTCTATTTACTCGAATATCTCTTTCAGACACATTATGAACTTGGACCATTACCCTTCTGGCATAAGCATGGGCTCTAGCGGGCAAAATACTAGGCTTGACCAGCAGTCCCTCTGGCAATTTTCCATCGCCTGGTGCATCCAACATTAATATTTTATTCTTAACATCCTTTCTGATATGGACCTCTCCCTGTAAGGTACACTGGGCATTTGGCACCAGGATCAGAGACTCAGGATCCTTCTTCCATACAATTCCGACCGGTTCCTCTGGTTCTATTGTTTCAGCATCTCTCTGTGCCTCATAGGCCTTCTTAATTAAGCGGAACTCTTAAAGCTCTACTAGTCTTTGACCCTGTTTTCATAAACAACTGTGCCAGCCTTCCGAACATATGAGCATTTGTTCCAATCAACAAAGGGACACCATCATACAGTCCAGTGGGGGGACACACTAAGGCTAGGACTCTACTTGTTTGGCCACTCCAGCCACGGAGGTGGGAAAGACAGCAAATTCGGATATACCCGAATAGGGTAGGCCTTCTCACTTAACCCCATACATGCAGTCCTTCTAATGGTTGTAAGGTACATCTGACAAATGCTTCTGATACCAATCCTGGAACATAATTGTCACTTGGAGCCACTGTCTAATACAGCTCTTGTAGACACTCCATTCACCTTTACAGTGGTCTCCATGGAGGGACCCACTATTCTGGACCAGTCTGGAGAGGCAGTAGTGGGGTCTGGGCAAACTGACCTTGCCACAAAAGGACGTGAGTTAGCATTTTTGGTGCCCTCACTGGGATCATTTAGGCACCTCTTAACCACTGATTTGTTCGAAGCTCTCCTTGTAGCCTATATGCAACTTTGTCAGTGTCTTTTGGGGACCGGCATTCCCTTTTCATGTGCCCATCCTTCCCACAATTATAGCAAAACGTACTTTCTGGAGTTTGAGCTGGCTGAGGCGCCACACTGGGAGCCAGGGTGGGGGTATTACTAACTGGAAACCTTGATGCCATCTCTGTCTGTGGTGTGATAAGCATTTGGAGACACCTCGTCAGTTTCTCCACTTCCATGGTTAAGGAATCGAGTTTGGAGCCGTTATCAGCAGGAGATACATGGGTGGTGCCCCACCCCCATAGCAGATTGTCGGTGATATAGGTCAAGGCCCGTACTTGCAGGCGTGGCCTTCATAAAGGGACTGTCTTTGAATTCCGGATCTCTCTCAACAGTTCACCCCATTGTGGCATATCTTTTTCCTTGTCAGAGCCCTCATTGACTGCCAACCTCTGCCCCTGAACTTCACTTGATGGGTCACCCTCAGTCACTCAGGTCGTAGCCACAGCTATTAGTGCAGGTCCCTCCCGAGGTCGCCTTTTCTCAACTCCTCGAATTTCTCTCATTAACTCATCATAGGAGGGTGGGGATTCCAGTCGATTTGCCAGGCGTAACTGAAGCAACAGCAGTTCTGAGAATGGGGCAGACTTAAGGATCCTGTCCAGCCTGGTTCGGTCCAGTTCAATCGCTGGCAAACTACCCTTTCTGAGGCATTCTTGCAACAATTTTCCAGCCGAGATACATACAGGACAACTCCCCTTGGTACTGTTGTGCATTTCTTACTCTCCACCATAGGTCCCTCATCAGAATCTGGGCTCCCATCACATTCTCCAAGGCCTCAAGATAGGCCTGTGCAGTCAGCTTCAGGGTTACTGGCCCGCTTGCTTACGGATGATAGCCAGGGCAGGACCTCGGAGGCTTTCACTAACTGCCCTCTTTTAAGCACCTTTAGAAGCCTGAGCATTGCCATTCCTAGCACTTGGGGGCAACATAGTCTATCCAGGTCTCCCAGTCATCCTCCCCTTGGGGGGTGGGGAGGGTGCCAGAGAAGATCCTCAACCTTCGGTAAGAGTCATGACTAATGGCAGGTGCAGAAATAGGAGTCTGCATTGGTTCAGCCACCATTACGGATACTGGAGCGGGAGAGGGTGTTGGGGGAGGAGCACCCCCAGGTGGCAAGAATAGTTTCTTCAAGTCCTCCACAGTTTTCCCTTCCTCCAGCAACCATTTAGCAAATTTCTCCTCAAAAGTTTCAGATAGTGGTGGGGGCTCATTCCCCCCCCCGGGTCTTTACTCTTCTTAGTTATCACTCTCCAAGCAGTGAGGGCTCCCTCTGGGGTAATGGTCTGTGGCACTTTGGAGCTATCTATGGGATCCTTAAACTCTACTAGGGCCAGGAAAGTGTGGGTGAGCAGATTAGCATGCCGACCCACCACCACAGGGTTTTGTAAACCTTCCACCTTGGAAAGTACTCCTGTACAGTGTCCGTATTGATACAGGGGATGTCCAGGATAAGCATAGCATTTTGGGGTCGATCTCTTCCCAGTACACCACTCCACCAGCGGTGCACAGCCACTTCTGTCGGGTACCCATTTATTTATTTTTTCTTAACAGTGGTTTGTAAATATGGCCACTAGAGACACACAATCCCAGCGGTGAGCCTCCAAGATGTAACCCTAGATGGCGCTATCCCAGGGCTACTACCCCTGCCTGATTTGCCACTAACAGGTTGAGGGGCCTGGATCCAATGGCGGGTGCCTCCACCCAGAGGTCAGGGTTTGCAATAGTTAAACTAACTTGGTCACAGCCCTCTGGGACACTGCAATCCCCCTTTCTTCCCACTAGTGGCCCACACAGTATATCAGAATTACCTTCACAGTATACACTTACCCCCAGGACTGGTTCAGGCACTGGGATCCCCTGTAAAATAAGAAGATACAGTGCAACAATCACAGTACAATACTTTAACATAGACAAATACCTCAGGCAGTATAACTTTGCTGAAACAAGCAGCTCTGATTTATTTAGGGGGATATAACAAGGACAGGGGGAAATCAGGTTAATTAGCTTATCACTTTACTCATCTACCTATGGCTCTGTGCACAGGCCTATCCCTACCAGTTACTGTCCCTGGGTACCCAAGCCCTAGTGGCTAGTCAAACCGTGGCAGCTGGGTAGGGGCCCTTTCACACAGAGAAAAGAAAAATTAGTTAAACAGTCAGCAGTACAGTAATTCCATTTGATTCAATGTGGCAATTCAACAGGAGCGACCCTGAATTAGTACTCACGACCTCCAAACAAGATAGGGTCCTTCAACGTCAGCAGGGCTACTCTTGAGCTCACAAGACTCCTCACACATTTATATGACAAACTGCAACAGGCAAAAGTCCTTTAATGGCAGCAGGATTCACTTGAGCTACACAAGCCTCCTCACACATTTATATGGTAAACAGTAACAGGCAAAAGTCCTTTAATGGCAGCAGGATTCACTTGAGCTACCCAAGCCTCCTCACACATTTATATAGTAAAAAGGAAATACTATACCAGGCAGGCTACTTCTCTATCCCGATCGCCAATTACTGCACAATACCGGAGAACACACAGCAGATTCAGTTCCTGACAGACCCGAAGCATAGCAATTTCTCCAGTCTCTACAGGGTGAGCCTGGTTTCTACTCTTCAGATATCCTTTGATTCTCTTCACAGGGGCGGATTCAGTCCTAACAAGCAGTTACACAAGCTGCAGACCCGGAACTCGGGGCACTTACGTGTTCCACGACTAAACTGCACACCCGAAAAACTAGGGCTCCTTCCTCTTCACTGCCAGAGCTCAACTGAAACTCCAGCAGACAAACCGGCACTTCCTTTGAGTTCTCCCAGTTCTTGGCTGGATTGGCTGTCACTACAATAGACTGCCCCTGTTGGTCCAAAAAGGTGCCAAGTCCAAACTACATCTCCAGAGTCACTGCCCATACAATCCTCTTGTGGCTGGCTCAGATTATGAGTCCAAGTTCTGATTCATCCAAGGCACCATTTGAGAGCTACCTTAACCCACACTGATTGGTCCAGTTCAGCAGTTCAAAACTAGAATGGGAACTAGGCAAACACAGTTCTGACTGCAAAAAGCAGGTTAGACAAACTGCATTTCATTATTACTCTAAATGATTTCTGGCGAACAGTTACACCTTTCAGATAGGTTCCCTTGCACTCTAGTGACTGCAAAATGGAGTGATTAGGCAGCTTGAGTGGTACTCAAGCAGAGAAACACACGTCTCCCATACAAACTAATTATGTCTGCAAGCAGACAGCTCTTAAAGAGACAGTACCAGAGGCTCTAAAAACACGCACAGATAAATGGCTTAAACGCCAAACACCATTCAGGCTTGGAGCATTCAAGCAAGCTCCTGGAAGTCTTTTGGGAACCCCCATTTGCAGGGGGGTTACATTTATCATTTCACAAAAATATTCATCAAAAGCTGAGGGTGTCCCTTTAGGCTACTGATATATCTCTTGAGTAATGTGGTGACTGACTCTGTAGGCCACATCTTAATGTTTCAATGTCTTCCTTCTTTCATTTTTTCAAACAGCAGTTTCTATTTTTTTTCCCTTTTTCTTAGAATTTACTTTTAAATAGCAATTCCCATTTTTTTCCCTCAAATGGTTTTTACCTCCCAGGTTGCAGGCAGGCTTTTCAGCCCCTGCCCACTTGTCCCACTGTCTACCACCTCCCTTGGGACCCACCCACCACAGAATACCCCATAGATCACCCACTTGGTGGGACCGGGGAGAGAAGATTGTCCTCCCCACCAGGGAGCTGCATATCCAGATCGCTGAGAGGGTCTGAGTGGTGAAGCAGGCAAGAGTGGGCGAGTGGAGCGTAATGTGCCTTCTTCCTGTATTTCAACTTTTTCTTGTCCCTCCCCAGCCAGCAGTGTGCATGACACTGGGTGTGTATGTGTGTGTGTGTGCGCGCGTGGAGGCACACATGCCTACAATGTCAACTGCCAGCCTCCCCTTATTTTTTATTTTTTTTTTTTTTTTTATTCTTTAGGAATTACAACCTTTGAGTCAGAGACTCATTTACAAAGGCTCCGCATCAGAGGACAGACATGCATGCAATATACACAGTCACAGCATGTAAAGAGTTACAAGGCAGCAACAGCTTAGAGTTTTACAGGATTACAGCTATAGGCTGTATAGTACATTCAGCAAAGAATCTACAGTTTTCAGTTTAACAGTAACACACAGGTTCACTAAAGAAGGTTACAGCTTTGATTAAACATAGGAGTGGAGAAACTAGCATAGGTAACAAGCGTGTGCAGCCAAAGAGGCATTGTCAGGAGGTTTAATTTAGTAGCCAAGGAATACTAGACATGCAGAGTAGGTAAATATCTGCAGCAGGCAGCATTACTAGGGGGTCTAGAGTAGCATAAAGAGTACAGAGGATATAATGTGGCCTGACAGCAATCTGGCAATGGCATTGACATGGCGAGAGCTGCCACAGGGGCAGGAGCGGTGCCAGCCGGTGGGAGCTCGGCAGCTGGGTGAAACATGGTAGGATCCCAGACTAGGTGGTACATTGGCAGCACCATGAGGCAAGCATATGTTCTTTGAGAGTTAGCATAAAGGAAACTAAATTGGAGATGGAGGAGACATCAGGGGGGAGTTCATTGTACCATACTGGAGCTCTGTAAAGGAAAGACCTTTGGGCTAATGAAGTTTTGACCCTCGGTATTGACCACACATATTTGTTGGCGGTGCGGGTGTTCACTCAGTTGTGAGGGGATTGGATAGAGGCAGACGCCCCCAGGGGGGTAGCCCCAAGTGAATTTTTTTTTAGTGAGGAGGAGACATGTTTGGTAACATATTCTTTCATCCAGGGTGAGGAGGTTTGTCAGGGTATACAGGGTACTAGTATGGGTACGCTTATCCGCCCCGGAGAGGAGTCTACATGCTTTGTTGATGGGCAGAGGGATTTTGTTCAGAGCCATAGGATCGGCGGCCGAGTAGACAGTGAGCCCATAATCAACTAGAGAGTGGACCGAGGAGGTGATGGCCAGGTTGAGGGCTTCAGGTGGTAGGCAATTCTTGTGCCTGTACAGTAGTCCTATATGGGTGTTTATGGCTGTGGACAGAGTGTTAATGTGTGAATGGAAAGAGAGGCAGGAGTCAAAGTTTAGTCCCAGGTATTTATACATAGGGACCTGCTCTAGTGGAAGGAGAGAGTGAGAGAGGACTCTTAGCTGCGCATCCTTGGACTTGTTCTGACGATGGGCAAAGAGCATGGTCTTTGTCTTTTTTTACATTGACCACAAGTCTATGGTCCATGAACCAGTTCTCAAGCTGGTTAAATGCATGTTGGAGTGAGGACTGCAGAAAACTGGGGTCCAGGTACGAGGCAAAGAGAACTGCATCGTCCACATACAAGAGTAGATTGCCGGAACAGAACTTGGGCAGGGTGTTCAGGTAGATGCTGAATGACAGAGGGCTGAGAATGGAGCTCTGAGGGACCCCCGAGCAGACTGGCAGGGTGGTTGAGAGGGTATTGTTTATTTTGACACATTGCGATCTATCTGTAAGGTAGCTGGTAAACCAAGAAATGGTTCCTTTGGACAGACCTATATGGTGGAGTAGAGGGTGGGAGACTGTGTCAAAAGCCTTTGACAGGTCAAAGAAGACAGCTCCAGCAAGGTGTTTTCTATCTAGGGCCGAGTGAAGGAAATTAGAGAACTCAGTAAGAACAGTGGTTGTACTGTGTCCGGATCTGAAGCCATGTTGCCCTCTGCACAGTAGGTTGTTAGTAAGCAGGTATTGAGCGAGTCGGGTGGCTATAATCTTTTCGAGGGCTTTCGAGAGTGGGGGGAAGATGGAGATGGGCCGGTGATTGTTGGAGGATGTGCTATCACCACATTTCAGTATAGGGGTGATTGTGGCCCTCTTCCATGCTGTTGGGAACTGTCCCAGGCATAGGGAGCAGTTGATGAGGTCAGTCAATGGGGAGAGAACCGAGTCTAGAACTAGATGAAGGATCCTCTTATCAAAAGAATCCTTGCAGTAGCAAGAGCCACTGAGGGCATTAGCGAGCAAAGGCCTGACCTCTTTCATAGTGACTACCCTGAAGTGGAAGGGAGGAAATTGAAGGTTAGGGTGCGGGATTTCTGGAATGGGGTCAAAGAAGTTGTTCGGGAGTACTGCACTGCGGTCAGAGAAGGACGAGTTGAGGCAGTCAGCAATGGCCAGTGGGTCTGTGGTGGGGATATTGTTTATGGTGAGTAGGGAAGGCGGGGAAAGCCTGGAGTTGCTGTTGAGTTCCTTGATATTGTCCCAGAACAGCTGAGCATTCCCCCAGGAGGAGGCAAGGGTCATTTTGTAGTAGTCAGATTTGGCCTGCATTACAGCCCAAGTGCATTTGTTATGAGCCGCTTTATAGGCCTGTCTGTTAGCCTGCGAGACAGAGGTGACTGCTTTATGCCAGAGTTCATCCCTGTGCTTCAGTTGATGTAGCAATTCAGGCATGACCCAGGTGGAATTACGCTTCCTGTATTGCACTTTTGAGAGAGGGGCATAGATATCGCATACCTTATTAAAAGAGCAGGTAAAATACTCAAGGGCTTCATCTACGGAGGAGGCCCGAGAGATAGGGGACCAATGCCAGAGGGTTAGGTATTTCCTAAGTTTAGTGAGGCCTCCGGGACGGAGATGGTGCTGGGTTAACTTGTGTGGTTTGGGTTTCCACTGGAAACATGACTAGGAAAATAGTATGGGAGAGTGATCACTTAGGGAGTCTGGAAGGGCCACGAGGTTTGAGACTTTGTGGGGGCGGTTTGTGAGGAGAAGGTCAGTCAAGGTGCCTGAGCCCTTAGCGGCATTCACCCTGGTTGGTGGATGAGCTGGGTCAGGTCCAAAGCAGCAAATGTGTCCTTGATCTGGGACGCCAAGCTGGCAAGCCAGTTCACATCAAAGTCACCAACTATGATGTGTTCCGTTTTGGGTGGGAAGCTGGAGATGTAATTAGCGAGGGATTGTATAGCAGGAGCTTGGTTTCTCGGGGGTACATAAGCTACAGTAACAGTAAGAGGGGCTCTGGATGGATCTGAGGTGGGTTTTAAGGATAAGGCTTGGGCACCATGGTCTAGAGTGGGTGTTGGAAGTGCATGGCAAACCGAGGAGTCACAGACATACACAGTACACCCTCACCACGTTTGCCCACTCTGTCAGTCCTGTGGAGGGTGAGGCCTGGGAAGGTGACTATTGAGTCGGGGGTCCTTTTGGAGAGTCAGGTTTCAGAGAGGGCTAGGACATCTGGCTGATGTTGCAGCATTCAGCATTGAAGGCCCGCGGTCTTACTGAGTAAGCTGCAGATATTCATTGCAGTTATTCTGAGCCCATGGTGCAAGAAGCTAGGGCTGGGTGAGACAGGACCCAGGTTGGGATGAACATTACCCAAAATAAGCAGGAGAATGGCAACGATTCTGAATAGAGCAAGGGATCGTTGCCTAAGTGTCAGGGAGAGCTTCCACCTGGATGTAGAGCGGATAGTACTTGAGAAGGTCAGAGTGACAAGTGTTGGATAGGATAGAAAAGTGATTCGGCAAGGTGGTGTGTGCTGGTATACTACGGCTAGGAGATATGTGGGGGGGGGATGAGGGATGGATGACGGGCCATGGTAGGGTGGGTGGCAATTGAAGGTGGCTTGTGAAAGTGGGAAGTGTGGGGAGGCATCCCTCATGAGGGGAGCAAGGGGTTCCAAGAAGCAGAGCAATCAGGAGGAGCCTGTGCAGACCGTGTGAGAAGGGGCAGCCAGTTAGCAGTATCAATGGGGCAGTGGCCCAGTGTCGATATAAGTGGGGCACATCAACATACATCATTGTGGAGGTCTCCGTGACTCAGTGGTAGGGTGACGGACTCCAGTGCAGAAGGTACAAGGTTCAAATCCTGGTTGGGAGCACTGCTCGGAGACCCACAGGCGCCTTAAGGGTGGAGGCGCAGGGCAACCCTTCGGTGGGCCGAAGTGGCAAAAACCAGGGGGGGAGCAGTCGGCATCGATGGTCTAACACCCCCAGCAATAGATGTGCAAGGAGAGAAGACAGTGACCTCTTGAGCCCCGTCTGGCAGTGATCCCACACTGCAAGAACGCTGCAGGAGGCAGCTGCTGATGGTACTATTGGGGGGGTTGTTATCAGTGAGGCCTATAAGGCAAGAGAGAACAAAGGATATTATTAGTATGAGCTCAGTACTGTGCGGGCTGGGTAGCTAGATTTCTGCAGGCTAGCCCCTTGTGTGCATGCGCGAACACCGTGGCTGCTATCGGGACTGAGAAGCTGAAATGGCATTGTCCACAATAGAACACAGCACTAAACCTCACCAGAAAAGGTACAGTTTCAGACTAAATACTCAGCACATGCTCAGCACATGCTATACAATGCAGTCACTAACAACACAGACCTGAGAGCATGCATCTGAGCCATGATAGAAGGGTACAAACACTATCTGAGGTCCCTTAAAGCAATCATTGGTTTCAGTCCAAATTCCCTAGCCTGTAGCCAGAAAGCAAGAGCCGTAGAATCTTATCAGCCCACATCAGTGGTCAGAAAATCCACCAGCAGTAGATGTGCAAGGAGGGAGGACAATTACCTCTTGAGCCCCATCTGGCAGTGATCCCACACCGCAAGAACGCTGATGGTACTGTGAGTGAGTTGCTCCTGCTGCCCTGTCATCAGGCCTCCACGTGGTGGCAATGTAAGAAAAGTGTGACTTGTCCCCTGCTTCCCAGATGAGAAGAACAGGAAAGAGTGGTGCAACTTGTTCCCTCCCCCTTCCCAGGTGAGGTGAGGAGAGCAGGTAAGAGCAGTGCAGCTTGGCCCCCCCGCAAGGTGAGGAGAGCAGATAAGAGCAATGCTGTTTGCCCCCCCCCCTCGTTCCAGGTGATGATAGCAGGTAAAAGTGGTGCAGCTTGTCTCCCACTTCCCAGGTGAGAGAGCAGGTAAGAGTGGTCCAGCTTGTCCTCCACTTTTCAGTGAGGAGAGCAGGTAAGAGTGGTGCAGCTTGTCCCCCACTTCCCAGGTGAGGAGAGCAGGGAAGAGTGCTCCAGCTTGTCCTCCCCACTTCCCAGTGAGGAGAGCAGGTAAGAGTGGTGCAGCTTGTCCCCCACTTCCCAGGTGAGGAGAGCAGGGAAGAGCAATGCAGCTTGTCCCCCACTTCCCAGGTGAGGAGAGCAGGGAAGAGTGCTCCAGCTTGTCCTCCCCACTTCCCAGTGAGGAGAGCAGGTAAGAGTGGTGCAGCTTGTCCCCCACTTCCCAGGTGAGGAGAGCAGGGAAGAGCAATGCAGCTTGTCCCCCTTCCTGTCCTAGGTGAAGGCAGCAGGTAAGAGCGGTGCAGCTCGTCTCCCACTTCCCAGGTGAGGATAGCAGGTAAGAGAGGAGTGGCTTGTCCCACCCCTTCCCAGATGAGGATAGCAGGTAAGAGTGGTGTGACGTGTTACCCCACCACACACACACACACAGACACACACACACACACACACACACACTCCCAGGTGAGGAGAGCAGGTAAGAGCAGTGTAGCTTGTCCCCGACTTCTCGGGTGAGGAGAGCAGGTAAAAGCGGTGCAGCTTGTCCCCTCAGGTGAGGAGAGCAGTCACACAGATGCTCAAACTTCTCCCTCCCTGGTGACCTGAATCCATTCCTGAACCCAGGTCACTGGTATGGTGGGAGATGTGGCATCTAGCGCCTCTTTCCTGTGCGCCACTGGACCAGCAGCAATTCTCATTTTATAAGTGCAACAACACACTTCAGGGTTTCTGACTTGTACTCAAATAAACTACTAGCTAGGTGATTGAAGCCACTCTATTTCACCTCAATGGCTCCAACACCCATCTCATTGTTTTAAGTCATAATGGGTCACTGCACGAGGTGATAATGTGACTGTTGAGTGAAAGAAGCATGAGGCTGAACTATTCACATTACTGCCGATGATAGGGGCCTAACTAGCACAGTATAAGGATTATGCTTCATGTGTTTGCTGCTGTGAGTATAGATCAAAAAGAATGCAAGAAAGAGGATGATGTCACTACTGTCATTTTTATTTATTTATTTTTTTTGTATGTACAGTTTTTAACCCGGTTGTGCCTAAGCCTCTCCTAGTCGGCGCACATGCATGTAGAGCACATGCACTTAGCGGCTCCAGGGCACCCTCCTGGTGCCAGCCACTGCCTGCCTGCTCTACCCATTGGACATCCACCCAGCGGGAGTGAAATCTGAGGTGCAAGCGGAGATCCTCCAGGAGAGGGAAGGCTGCCAGAATGGCTGCTCAGTCATTCTCCTTCCCTCCCCCCACTGGCTGACCAGTCCCATTCCCGAAACTGTGTCGGTGCAGCGCGAGGTGTGGCATCCTATTGTAATTTTATTGACAATAAAACGACTGTTTTGAGCACTGAGCAGTCATTTTATTGAGAGTAAAATGACTGGTGCAAGTTTGCTAAGGAATAAAATGTGTGTTATTCTGGCTTCTGACTGGAGGAGAGGGTCCACATGCCTCTGTCACACTTTGCTTTGTGCATGAGTGGACCTCTGTATATGTAAGCATGTTCATCTGTACGACTCAGTCAGTATGCATAAATGGATGTGTGGGTGTCAGTATATGTGTGCATCCTCCCTGGGAATTAAAAAAAATCTCACGGGTTATGAACACCACATTGGCACTAGCCAACTCCTGTTGCAGGGTGGAACTTAAGGGTGTGAAACCACCGCAGCAGGAAATTTTTAAATAATGTTTGCAGTGTATACAAGTATTGATTACAAGTTGTTGCTAGCATTCTAAGAAAAGTTATTTATAATCAGTGGATTGAAGACAGAAAACTTCTCAGCAATCTAAGTACTTCAGTTGCTTTACAAAAAAAAAAAAATAATGTTGGTTGGAATAGTCTGTGCTAGCTCTTTTAAGGAGCTGTGTAATATCAATAAGTATCAGGGCTCTTTTGAGGAGCCTTTCTGATTACAGATGAGGGGTCCCTCTCTGTTGAGTGGTTTTCCATTGACAGGAGTTGTTAGTTACCAACAGTTGCACCATTCCCACCATTGATTTCTGGCCAACCTTAGTCAGACACATTGAGAGGGAGTTGGCAGGCAGCCTTCCTGAGACCAATGGATAATGTTCTGCACTGGTGATGGAGAGTTATTGGGGAAGAAGCGATAGGGATGAAACATTTAGATGGTGGAACTTGTTAGGTTTTACTTGTGCTTAAAACAGTAACCCATGTTAATAGCAACAGTATATATATATATATAATAAAAAAAAGAATATGTGTAACACTGGCACCATTATACCAAGGGCTACTACCCCTGCCTTGCAGGCCTGAACAAGGTTGAGGGACCTGGGTTTCTATTTTTAACATTAATCAGGTTTTTCCCCAAGTTAGTACGTTGCGTAGTGCCTTCACCCAGAGTTTACGTTAGTGGGCTAGAGTTAGTCTAGTACAGCCCTCTGGGAAGCTGTACCCACTTACCTTACCAGGATGCCACCCCAAGCATGACCCAATAACATTTTCCCCAATTCAAACCATTCTGGTAATTAGTGACTTGCTATAATTAGTGATATGCTCACAAGACAAGATAATGCAGAAACAACCACAAGTTTATTTACAGGGGGGAGGGCTAGGAAGGGTGAATATGGAATAGAGGTTATTCTATTTACAATTGAGGTTGATTGGGTTTGATATAAGGGTAGAATTTCATTTTACATTTTAAATCGGTTGCAAATTACAGTGGCCACCCACCAACCTTTGAAATAACTCCCTGACTAACTAGCTAGCTGTATTAAGGCAGAACATTTATCAGTAATGCCCACATTGGTACCAGTTTCCCCATCTAGTATAAAACCCCGCAATCCTACACAAACCTGGGTACCCAGTAATTACAGTTCCTAAAATGGTGCAGGCCTGAGGGATGGTGCAGTTGTACGTTGGCCAGCTAGTTGGGGCCCTTACGGAAGTAAGGAGATTATTATTAGGTTGCATCCTTAAACTCACATGAAATGCAGCTTGCAGAATTTACCAACTTTGAACTATCTGCAAGTCCCTTTTCATGGTGGTGCAGGGCCAACCCTGCATTACCTCCAGTTAGACATCTTCATAGGCTTAGGCAAGTCAGGATCAAGTACTTTCAGCAGGTGGGCTCTGTCCCCGAAGGCTGAAATGCTGTCAAAGCTAACAGCCGGCCCCCAGTACCGACTGCAAAGGTCTTTTTGCTTTTACAGGTGGAAAACAACACTTTAACTTCCTGCAGGCTGGGCTTCTCTTCTAGGCTGAGAACGCTTTCTGGATGAACAGGCTGGATACATTACATTCAGCACATTTACACATTCATCACATTTATTGTTTAGTCGCTGTTTCTTTTCCAGGTGTCCCAGTTGGTCATGGCAGACATAGACCCTTTTCTGGTCGGCCAGAACTTTAGAACCAGGTACATTGCCAATGATTTTAGTGACAAGCACCCATACTCCGCACAGCAGAGTGAACAACCAGAGCCCAGGTTATGGCTCCCACACAGACATTAGGACACAGTCTCTTGGACAGCTTTCATCTTCCTTGTCGATTAAAGCCAGAGCTTAAAGCACAGCGTTTGTCACCACACTAAACTGACCTTGTGGCTGGGCTCGCTACCAATTAAGATACTTTAACTTGACTGGGCTTGTGGCAAGGCCCACTGTCATTTTCCAGACTTCGCTGGCTAGCAACAGACATGGTAGTCTCTTTTGACGCAAACACTTGCTGTTGGCAATAAACTTTTTACTGTAGCTCTCTGGGCTTTGTAACACCAAACTCGCACTTGGCAGCAAATGGTTTCTGTAGCTCTCTAAGCTCAAATACAACATACAGTCCCTTATGGTACACACTGGCACTTGCAGCTTCCACAGACAAAATACTGGACCTCCCAGGCAAAGTTAGGAAGAGCCCCGGCTCTGGGTACTCCCCTTCCAGTCCTGTAGGCTTTTTCAAATCAGACACATTTTTACATAATACTTGGACCCTTCCTGGTCACTTGGCAGATGTCCACCATCTGAACGTTGCTGTGAACGCAGGGTGCAGATAGACAGACAGACAGACAGGCACTATTGGTAGACTTTGGGCTTCTATGCCCATTAAAGACTTTCTTAAAGTTGCACTTAGCAAAAGATTTACTCACTCAGGTGTCTTGCAGAAATTGCATTTCTCCTTCTGAAGTTTCAGGTTTTCATCAGTGCTTTCACTGTTGAGGCAGGTTCAACTCTCTCACAGCTGGCTTTATCAGGTTACGGGCCCACGTTTTCCCTCAATGTGGAAACGCATGCACTAGCCCTGGAAGACATTCTCTGGCAACCCCCAGGCTAGAGACTTTAACTGCTTTAGGCAGCCACTTATCTCTCTTTGGCAGAAGGAAAAGCCTGACCAACGTCACAGTGGTTTTCCTTTTATAATGAGCAACCTTTGAAACTGAGTTAGCAGTCCTTGTGGAGGAATTTGACCAACTTCAAAGACTTTATGTGTTAACCAAACCAACCAAAAGAGCACATTCAGAGCAGCTGACACCTTCAAGAGAACTTTGAAAGACACATGTCAGTACAATTCAGCTTATATCTCACATTAGTTCTGTATTTTTACCTCCCTATTACTATTATTTATTGCTGAGGTAATTTGCATGAAAGCGGTATCTTTGTTCCCTTGGTGTTTATCTGCTCCCATCACTTATTCCCCACCTAAGGTTATACTCCTCTGCATTTGTCACTACAGTCATTCCCTTGGGCGACAGACTGTGATGTCATACCAGGTTTATGACTTCAAGTGGAAATCTAGATTTAGTATTTACTGCATAGGTCCTTGTAAGAACAGATCCAGAAGCAAATGATTTGAAACCTTTTAATGGACCACTATAGATGTAACAACAAGAACAAAGTGCTCTAGCTTTTGGACCAACAAGTCCTTCGTCAGAAGCGTAATAACAGTTATTTAGAAAAAAAACAATACTTTTAACACCCAGATCATACAGAAAACAACAGAAAAAATCCCCATTGGTTTAAAATACTCATTTAAAAAAAACAGAAGAAGATGTCAGAGAAGCTTAACAGTATCATGTCACCTTCAGCTGAGAGAGTCTCAGGGTCAAAGGTGCTTAGTGCAGAAGACATACAAAGAGCTCCACTGTATATAAATTAAATTGACATATAAGATAACTACTTGAGCAGATGGCTCTTAAATCAAATTATGAGTGTCATAATGTGTATAAGAATGCAATTACTGAAAAACAACCCCCACCCAGATTAAAGACATACTAAAATTGTCTTAGGACTGCAAGAAGCATCTATGTATATATAACAAGAGTAACCAGTAAAGCTTTCTTAAAAAGATCAGTAGTTACACACTGTATGATGTGTAAAACTTAGCTGGACCCATTACCCATCTATACTATCCAGCTAGCTGTTATGCCCCATAAACTTCAAAAGCTTATAGTGCAGTAACAGGACTTTATAAATGATAATATAAATATAAATTGACATTATAAGCGTCAAAAACTACTTTTCAAGGACCACCAAGGAATTAAGACCATGCAACCTGATATGTACTGATGTCAATAAATTATCAGTGTATAATGTAACAACTTTAAGTGGGGAATAAGCTACGAGGGAAGAAGAACCCTAAGGGATCAAGCTCCCCCTTTTGTGCAAATGTCCTTAGTAAAGTATAATGGGGAGGCAGGATCCACTGTGGATGTATGAAATACAGGCTTCGTTGTGTCCATTATAAATAACCTACATGATTTCAGCAAATCAGTGCACAGAGCCACATTAGCTCTTATCCTGCATACAGTGGTCTCTTGTTCAGGAAATGTTAGAAGTGGAACGTTCCACTTCATAGCCAGGGGGAGGGCAGCTTCACTTGACTTTTGAAATTAAAAAAACCCTTAAAACTTACTAATCACTCTAGCTCAATAGTTCTTAGACTTTGTCACAGTGAGCCTCCCCAAATCCATGAAAAAGATTTTGAGCCTCCCCCAAAAACTGAAATAATCTTGGGCCTTCCCAAAGAAAAATAACATACTGTACTTTGAGCAGTACACCATGAATAAATTGAAACCTCATTGAGTACTTGGCTCCCATTCAGTTCTTTGTCTTTTACTAATGTGGAACTTTTGAAAAAGAGCTCCTGTGCTCAAAGGTGTTATCTGAATAACAAATAAATACAATAAATATTATTATTCAGCTTATTGTAACCCCCCTTTCAATAGGCCAGCCTGCTTGCTCTGCTATTTTCATTCTTGAACCATTGTTACCCCTTGTTGCAGTGCCTTCATGGGTCAGACTACTTTCTCTGTTTCCTCTCTATATGAAATAACCTTCCTACATACTTTGCCTATCCACCTCCTTCCTTGCTCCTCAGCAACTTCTCTGGGATTACTTTGCTCCTTCCTGCTATTGCTCTTAGGACTTCTATGCTCAACCCTTGTATTTGGGCTGTTCTGCCAGCAGTCTACAAATTGATCAATTACCACCACTCATTATTAGTTTATTGCTCATATTTGTTTGTACTATTGTTCATTGTGTATTTCTTGATTGTTTTGCAGTTACCTTTTGAAACGTATTCACTCCCTACCCTTCCTCGGGGACACCAGAAATGAGCCTTGGCTCATTCACCTTCCCTTGTCACCTATTAGTAAATAAATACATAAAATTGACCTACTATTATCCTCTTTCAGTTTGCTCCATCTCTTCATACAAAATATATAAAACTCAAAATTTTAATACAGTACTTTTTCAGACTTGCTTGAGCCTCCCCTGGAACAGGTTGGGGCCTCCCCAGGGAAGCTAGCCTCACCATTTGAGAACCCCTGCTCTAGCTAACTTGAATGATTTTAAAAAAAGTTAACAGGGCTTCTGCGGGGTGTCTTGTGGTATAAGATACTCCTGCTATGAGGTTTGAGCAGGCAGAACCCCTCAGCTCTGCCTTGTAGTCCTCTCCACGAACTTCACTCTCTGAGTCTCGTATACCAGAAGACACACCCCGTGGAGGCCCTGTTAACTTTTAAAAACAATATGTTTATTCGAAGAGTCCCCTGAGGCATCAGCAGCTCTTTAACAGTCTCTTAGTACAGTGGATCCTCTCTATAAGGCTGTCATGGGAGTCGTGTATATATTGGCATTTTATATTGAGGGGAGGGCTGATTTAAATGGAGACTGGGGTACAACAGATGCAGGCCCCCGAGGTCATTGCTCCTTTATTTTTCCAGTATAGATCTGTTGATCTGAAGCACATTTGCAGTAGGGTTATGAAAGACCAGGCAAGTGGCAGCATCAGGTTACAGAACCCAAGTTGCAAAGTATAAAAGCACATGCATTCTACTTGAGAAATACCAGTTCATCTAAAGCAAGTACAGTGAGCTGGCCCGGTAGCACTGAGAGTTGAGGTGCTGGACGCCACACCTTGCACTGTGCCAGCAACCAGGGTTCGGGAATGAGCATCGGTCATCGGGGGTTGGTTGGGGAGGGAGAGGATGGAGCATCTGCTGACTGCTTTCCTCTCCCTGGGGAAGATTCAGGGCTCACACCATGCTGTAGCAACCCCCAGTGGCAGTCGGGGGGAGCTCTGCAATTGCGGTGCATACAGAGAGAGGAGTACAGCAGACGTCGGCATGCTGTGCATTGACATCATTGCACGTCTGTACTCCTAGGGGAGAAGATACGGCTAAAAATGGCAGTCGGTCATGGTGGTTTGATGGCCATGCCTCCGCACACCCTGTGAACCCGAAGGAATTGCACCCGGGTATTAGATCCAGGCCTAGCAGCCGGGGGTTAGGGGGTCCCCTGCCAAGGGCACTATGTGTGCTAGCTCGGGTGAGTGAGCCGACGTGGGTCACTGAGGTGCAGAGATTGGAGGCCAGATGATGGCAGACCAAGCCCGCAGGAGGAGAAACAATGGGATCAGAAAAAAAATAAAAAATAAAGCAAATACAGTAGAGCCCACTTAAGTGCACATCAGATAAGTGCACATTCTGTATAAATGCACACATTTTCAATTTCTAGATGTATTCCTTTCTCTACACTGTTAAATTTTCTGATTAAGACCTCTAGGGACTGCATCCCATTGTACCTTATTCTCCATTTAAAGGTCCCTATCCTCTCTGCTCTTGACCCAAAGGAAGCACTGACCCAATTTTCCTCCTCATTCACAGTTGTCTGTGATAGACCTGCCCCAGTGAAAACATCCATAGTCCGGGGCCACCATCTGTCAAGGATCACATCAGATATAACAGAACTCTTTCAACTAAGAGACGTGGCCTGCCCTTGCTATAAATCCACAGGTCTAATGGTGGACAGGCAGGCATTCACCTCCTTCTGCAGCTATTGCACCAGGGTGGACAGGCTTGCATGCAATTGTTTCAACCTATCCCAGAGTATAGAAAAAAATCCACAGTCTCTTGAGCTCCTCCGTACATACCGGTGGGTCCTAATCCAACCCCGGGCCCCTACTTTTTGCTGAGGAGTTAAATCGTCATTTCATTGAAGGCCCCAGAGCCCTCATTCCTCAGTTCCCCATCACTAATCATTCGCCAGCTCTCCTGACTGGCAACTTCCGACTACAGACAGTCTGTCGACGATGTATGTAAAGAGTTATCAGCGCTAAACACAGCTTTGAGCTGTGGGGGTTAGTCGGCATCTCCTCCAGATTCCTTGCTATTGGGGCCCTGTCTATAGCTGCCCCCATTGCTCATATTTACAGTTAGTGCCTATGCACTGGCTCCTTTCCCCGTAATTGCAAACACACCCTCGTCCCTATCCACAAAGGAGGCCCTACAGATGCACTGATCAGTTGTCATCCAATATCCTTTCTACCCATCCTTTCCAAGACGCTCAAGAGATTAGTCTCCAGGCAACTCTGTAGTTTCTACGCAAGCAGTGGTTTTCTGACACCTTTCCAATCTGGCTTCTGCCCCAAATGCTGCTGTACAATATCCCTTCTTAGATTATCCACTCAGATTCACTCACACAAATATGGACAATGGCATGGGCACAGGGCCCACATTCATAGACCTTGCAACCGTGGACCATTACATGCCCTTGAACAGACTTGCAGCATCCCCCCCCCCAGGATCAACTGGTTTGAATCTTACCTGTTTAGCCGAACTCAACATGTCAAACTTGGTACAACCACATCTCCCTCCTGGTCATGTTTGAGGTTCTCCAAAGCTCTTTCCTGGGACCTCTGTTCTTCACAATTTTTATTAACAACCTCCTCATGTCTCTCTCTATGTGCAACAGCCACTTGTATGCTGATGATACCATCATTTATATGTCTTGCTCTTCCACCCACACTACTGAACTGACCTTGCACAGGACTTCCTAACAGTGCAAAAAGTGGTTTCAAGATAATTGGTCAGTCATGAACCTAAAGAAGACAGTTTTAATGCTGTTCAGCTCTAGACAATGACTAAACTCTCCTCCATCCACGTGACCCTACACACTCTTCAGGGTGATTGTCTGGACTCTTTATCCACCTACAAATACCGAGGCGTCCACTTGGACCAGCACCTAGACTACTGTGGACATGTGACACAGGTGGTTAACAAGAGTTTTGCAAATCTTGGAGCCCTCTGCAAGGTAAAGAGTTGCCTGCCACTAAACAGCAGGAAACAGGTGGTAGAATGCACTCTCCTATACCCCACTGAACTGTGCTAATAGAAACATAGAAGTTGTTGGCAGATAAGAACTACTTGGCCCACCTAGTCTGCCCTAAATCTAAGTACTTGGTCACCAATATTAGTTGCAAATCTCTAGCCAAGGAATCTGAGTTAGTTTCGCTGAGCCTTCATCTCTCCTCCTCGGAATGTATCACTATCCTAGGTGGCTATAGACCCCCCGTCTGGTGGTGATGAAGTCCTTAATCTTTTGAAATTCATGTTCGTAGATGCAAAAACTGAAACAATATTTCTAGGAGATCTAAATATGGACTGGCTGTCACCTAAATCACATGGCCTCAAATCCCTTTGTGACGAGCTAGGTCTTGGGCAATTAGTCAGAGAACCTACTAGGAACAACACTCTAAATACTGCCAACAGTTCCATTCTAGATGTGGTACTAACCACCCATCCACACAAAATATCTCATTTGGCAGTGTTTCACAACGACATGAGCGATCATGGAATTGTTGCTTGCATAAGATCTCAAATTAAGGCCCAGCCGCAACCCATCTTTATAACAAAAAGATCCTTTCGCATATTCAGTGCAGTAAACTTCCTATCTGACCTGAGCATGATCAGATGGCAAGATCTTTACCTAGCCAAAAATGTCAACAAGGCAGCTTGCATCCTTAATGACAAACTCACTACAATAATAAATAAGCATGCCGCTTTCATCAAAGTAAGGGTTCGGAACAATTCCAATCCCTGGTTCACCTCGGATCTCAAGGCAGCCCTTATAGCTCGAGATAAGCTCTGGGCTAAAGCTAGACATTCCAAAGAATCTTGGATTGGCAGGCCTTTAGAACAGCCAGGAATAACTGTGTGAAAAACTTGCTCTGCTAAAGCTAACTATTATATTTCTACTCGAACAAGCTAAAGGTAACCCTCATAAAATATGGAAGACTATCAAAGCTATAGAAAGACCCATGGCCTCCTCTGTCCCAACAAAGATAGTGCATAAGTGGCAAGATTGTGGAAAACAAGTCCTAATCCTGGAGAACTTAACTCCCACTTTGCCACAGCTGGGTTAGCTTTTGACTCTCACCTTATGCTGGTGCTGCGGTGAGCCAGCATACCCTCCCGCCACATCTAGTCCTGCACCCAGTCCTTCCAACTGCGCCGAGATAACTTATAAAGAAGTAGAAGATTCTCTTCTTAACTTAGACACCAAAAAGCGCGGGGGCGATGGCTTGGAACCCTTTTCCTAAGGTCAGGCTATGCCCATCTCACTGCCCCAATTCTCCACATCTTCAATCTTTCCATTACATCTGCTGCTGTGCCGTCCTGCTGGAAATCAGCATATCCTCCTCTATTTAAATCTGGTGACCCATGCGATGTAAACAACTATAGGCCTATCTCCATATTGCCTATCCTTTCTAAAGTTCTCAAAAACTGATCCATATTCAGTTAAAATCTCACTTGAAACCTTCTCTCTCATTAACCCAGCTCAATCTGGCTTCCGGGCTAATCATAGCACAATCACTGCACTAGCAAAAGTAACCAATGATTGGATCTCTGCTATAGATGCTAGAAGGTAACTGGTGCAGTCTTTTGGACCTCAGCAAAGCTTTTGATACTGTTGATCACAAACTATTAGTCAATTGCCTTGCAAAGTTGGGTGCCACATACCATACCACCCAGTGGTTCTCTAGCTACCTAACTGGAAGATTCCAAAAGTAAAAGCGGAGCTTTTTCTGCTGCCTTGCCAGTTGCAAGAGGAGTCCCCCAAGGATCCATCTTAGGCCCTATCTTGTTTTCTCTGTACATCAATGACTTAGATGCTAACATATCTACATCCAATCTGCACTTTTTTGCAGATGATACTGTGTTGTATACTTCTGGCTCATCATTATCTGAAGTCAAGGGAGTGCTTCAAGCGGACTTCGCACAACTTGAGCATAATTTAATAAAGACAAAGCTTCTGCTCAATGCCAAGAAGACTAAAGCGATGATATTCTCCCGCAGTGCTGTCTCAGGCCCCCCCAATACTCTTGCCCAAGACTTCATTGTCACCACGCTAAACAAGCCTCTGGAAGTTGTAAATTTAAATATCTAGGTATTTGGATCGACAATAAATTATCTTTCAGTGACCACATCGAAGATGTCTCTAGAAGGTTAAAAGCAAGGTTAGGTTTCTTCTACAAGAAAGCCCTTTTCCCCTTGAAACTCGAAACAAGCTTGTACAGGCCACTTTTCTCCCCTACTCGACTATGGCGATGTAATCTATTCCTCCACCACTCTTGCAAATCTAAGTAAACTGGACATCCTTTATCACCGTGCGTTACGGTTCATTACCAACTCCTTACCGTTCGCACTGTGACTTATATGCAGCTGTTGGTTGGACATCCCTTACTACTAGGCGCCTGCTCCATGCTGGGCTATGGACTCTTAAACTGCTCCTGCAGAAATTGCCAAGCTATCTCTCTTCCCTTATTAGTATCTCACATAGTGCATACTAGATTAAGAAAATCTGACTTTATTATGCTTGACACTCTGAAGGCCGGACTTCCTTTGGTAAGCGTGCTGTGCATATGCCCTTCCCTCCATTTGGAACCAATTACAAACCGTACTGAAACTAACTAGCACAGTTTCAATAAACTTCTACAAATCGCTAAGTTCAGCCAAAATAAAAGACACCTGTAACTGTCATTAAGTCTCTTCCTTCCCCATGTGTGCCATATTTATCCACTGGTAGAGTATAATTGATTCATATATTAACTGCTTTCCTTCCCTTCTACGCCTGGCTTTATCTTTTGCTTACGCTCCACTGCTACTCTATCAAATCTCTCCTCCCTCCCATATCAGTTGTAGACTGTTGTTTGTTCTAGCTGCCAAAATACTGTATATTTGATTTGATTTGATTTGATTAAATCAACACACCAGTCATCATGTTTCATTTATCAGTATCGACCTATAAATACGCTTCCTGTCTCATATCAATGTTTACCACCTGCGGTCACCCTATGTGGTACCCTTGTATATATCAGCCTGTATCATGTAACGTGTATTTCATTATATACTGTTATTACCTATCTGTGTTTGTACTTTAAGTGTTTATGTCACAGGACCTCCTTGTGAATGAGCTTGCTCAATGGAGTTTTCCTGCAATAAACTTGAACTTGAACTTGAACTAAATGTTCTACCTGTAGTGCTACCGGAGACCGAACTTGGACTTTGGTTTACACCCCCCTCTTTCTTCTAAGATTCCCTTGTGTCTATCCCATGCATTCTTAAACCCTGTGACCATTCTAGCCCCCACCAGTTCACACCAGGGAAACATTTATTTGGTAGGATAGTGGTGATCGAAGGGTGGGGAGTGCCACTAAACACCAGGGAAGGTTTTTTTCAATTTACTAGGGGCTATGCAGAACTGATCACTCACTGAACTCAGGAATAATTACATAAATTGCAGATTAATGTATTAGTTCTGCAGTTCATGGGTGCTATTCCCCAGTTCAGTAAGAAATTGTTGTGAAACCAGGCGAAAATTCACCAAACACATTTGGAATATTTCTGATTTCTCCAAAAGTGGAAATTTGGATAATTCCGAGAAAATTGTGAAAGTTTGCAAAAGTTCTGCTAAAGCAGAATTCGCAACTTTTGCACAGCTCTACAATGCATGCAATGAGAAACTGAAAAGTCTCAGCATGTATTCTGTGGAGGACAGAAGGGAGGAACATGATAGAGACCTTCAAATTCGTGAAAGGGTTCAATTGAGTGGACACAGCAAGTCTGTTCAAACTAAGAAACAGTGCTTCCACCTGGGGGCATTCATTTATTTATTTAGTTTATGTTAACCAGGTGGGTGCACTAGCCACAAAATGACTATTTTCAGGCACGATCCAGGAGGTTCCAAAGTAGACAGTACATAACAGGACATAGAGATAAGAGGAACAAACAATAAAAAATGTCAGGAAACAGTACAATATTAAGGCAGACAATATAGACCATATTTGTACAAAGTATTTAAGGTAATGCAAGCACAGCGTTGAAAACATCGAAAAAATCATGGGAGGGGTATGAAGGGGAACATTGCAGAATCCAACCTGTTCAGCATACAGTGATAAGTGCAAACACAGAAAGAAGGAAGCAAGGTACAGGGCAAGTGCAACCATAAAATGATATTAAAGGTTGAATGAGAAGAAACATTTACCATTTGTAGGGGAAACAAAAACAGAAATTAGGGCAAGAGCGCAACTGAAAAAACCCAGCTAATCCAAGATGGTTATTAGGGTAGAGATGAGGAGTTGCCTGTCAGGTGAGTAAGTAAAAAGAGTAAGCTAAGGAGGATTAAAGCAAGAGCAGTGGGCAGAACTGGATAGGAATTTTAAAAGTTCCTTTTTAAAGTGGGCATGCATTGGCGATCGACGGATGGCAACGGGAAAGGAGTTCCAGTGCTCCGGGGCCGAATGAGAGAAGGCACTGGTTACCTTAGAAGTCTTACATCTTGGTACATATAGAAGAGAATTATCAACAGAACGCAGGCCATAGGAGAGGGATAGAGGGAGCAGCAAGGAGGCACGAGATGAGGGGGTTTGTGATCTAATTACAGTATCCGTCAAGGAGCCAAGGGAGAAGAGTCTGGGGGGAAGCTAATTTAGATCAGCATAGAGCTGGCAGTGATGTTTACGCTGTGTGGGTGAAGAGGCATACCAACAAATATTATTATAGGTAATATCCCATTTGTGAAGAGTGGTCTTGGTCACAGCAGCATAAGTAGCAAAGCCGTAGGTGAGTGCAGGGAGCAAAATACCTCGGGCAATAGCCATTTTGGCAGAAGGGGTTAGGACATAGCTTGTTTTATAGGCAATCCCTAGTTTGGCATTTACTAATTTGCAGGTGGTCTGGATGTGAAGGTCAAGTCACGAGACTGATCCAGTAGAACGCCATGATATTTGAATGAGTTTACAGTCCCTGTTGGAGAGCTGTCGGAGCAGGATACTATGAGCTGATCATGCAATGTCTGAGTTTAGAGGCAGAACCAAAGAGCATGGCTTGAGTTTTCCAGTGTTTAGTACAAGCTTATGCACAGAGAGCCATGCCTGGATATTTGAGAATGCAGAGGAGAGCTGAAGGTTTTTATCCAATACTTTATTAGAGCTGGAATACAGAACAAGATCATCCACATAGAGGAGGGATGAGCAGGAGGCATCCCTGGTGAATTTTGTCAATAAAAATGGAAAAAAGGAGGGGACCTAGGATGGAATCCTGGGGAACTCCAGTGTTGTTGGTTGTAGGGTCAGAGAGGGCAGAGTTAAATTTAACAACTCATATTCTATTAGATAAATAGCTGTTGAACCAGGCAACAGTGGGCAGCAAAAAACCCATAGATTGCAGGATGGAAAGAAGGTAAGGGGTGGTCTACAAGATCGAAAGCCTTCATCAAATCTATAAAGACAGCGCGGTCACAAGGCCAGAGTCCATGGCCATGAGAGCATTGTTGGTAAATTTAAATAGGGCTGTAGCGGTACTATGATCCTTATGGAAACCATGTTATTTGTCTGAGGAGGTTATTTTTGAGAAGAAAAGAAATTGTTTGTAAGGCGACTAGCTTTTCAAGGACTTTACTCAAGACAGAGAGGATGGCTATAGGCTAGTGGTTCAAAATATCTTTGGGGTCAACTTTTTTTGAAAATGGGGGTTATTTTCCATATGTCAGGGACTTGACTATGGCACAGAGATAGAGTAAAAATTCTTCCAAGGGGAGAGGCAATAAAAGGAGCAGCAATTTTTAAGCGCCAAGGTTCAAGACTGTTGGAGCCAATGCTGGTACTGTCGGAAATAGAATTAAGAAGTTTTAACATCTGGCCGGCCTGGTGGCGCTGAGGGTTGAGGCACTGGATGCCACACCTAACGCCACGCTGGTGAGCCAGGTTCGGACGTGAGCCCGAGCCATCAGCGGTCGGCGGGGGGGGGGATAAGGATTGAGCACCCAGCGGACTGCTCTCCTATCCCTGGGGAGGGATCCAGGGAGCCATCGCTCTGCAGCAGCCCCCAGTGATGATCGGGGGCACTGCTAGAGCTGGCATAGAAGGATGGAGTGTGGAAGACATCGGCATGTTTGTGCCCCAATGTCATTGCATGCTTGCACTCCCGGGGGTATAAAAACAGGAAAATGGAGCAGCACAGGCTGTGGCAGCTTGATAGCTGCACTCCGCCAGCCGAAGCTGCCCAATGCGCATGCTGGTAATGGTTTCTCATCTGGCACGAGGGCAATAGGGGGTACCCCTCTGGAAAACAGAGCTGCATATGCCAGCTGGGTGTGCTACGTCAGGGTCAGAGGTGGAGCTGAGTGGTGGCTGGATTGAAGGCAGGTCAGTGGCTGCTAGGGGGTAAAATATGTCATGTTAAAAAAAAAAAAGAAGTTTTAACACCTGAGATCTTGTAATGGCTTTGAAATAGAAGAGTGGGGTCACCACCTCATTTTTGCAAGCTGTGTATTGATTGGTAGGGTGAGTTAAAGAGAAAGAGGAGGTGTATTTGGTGAGATCTAAGAAATGGTAGTTGAAAGAATTTGCAATAGTCATGGGATCATTACAGTGTACTCCATTGAGGACCATAAAATTAGAGGCATGGGATTGTTTATTACCAAGGAAGGTTTTTACACGAGACCAGATTTTCCTGGGGTCCCCTGCTGCATTAAGTAGTAGACTTTTAAAGAAGGAACGTTTGGCTAATCTAAGACGTTTTTTGCAAGCATTATGTTGAACCCTATAATGACTGTAATTAGATAGTAAGCCTGAGGACTTGAACTGCTTCCAGCTTTTATCCCTTGCACGAAGTAGGGTGATGAGCTCCTTGTGCAGTCACCTGTTTTATTGACCCTGTACATGATGAGAGCTTTGAGGGGTGTGTCTATCTTAAATGGCCCCAAATTCAGTTAGGAAAAACCCAAGAGCTGTTGGAGCATCCTGAGCCTGGTAAAGGTTGGACCAGTCTATTAGAGAAACATCTAGAAAAAACTTGCCCTAGTCAAGGTTGGCAAAGTTTCTGACAGTGCTGTAATGGGGAAGGGAAGAAATGACAGATGAGGGACACCAAATACAGAATATGGGGGAGTGATCACTTATAGCATCGGTGAGTATGCCAGTCGCAGGGATACGGTCTAGATGATTAGTCAGTAACCAGTCGGATCAGGGTGCTAGTGTTGGACTAGGAGGTAACCCTGGTGGGTTCCGCAATAAGTTGATGTAGTTTATAACTTTGACCCAAGGAGAGAAGGGCATTCTGAGCCTTACCCAACCAGTTTAGATTTAGGTCTCCAAGCAAGAGGACTTTATTGTGCCCTACAGTCTGGACAGTTTGATTCAGTAGTTCTTCAAGGCCAGAGAAACCGCTGTGTGGTGGATTATAGGCACAGACTTTATGTAGTTTTTTTGCACCTAGGATAAGGGTAGCATGAAGTGATTCGCAAGAGGAGAGAGCAGGGGTAGGAACGACAGTAAGATTTAGATGTTCCTTGTAGAATAAGGTAACTCCTCCACCCCATTTAGAAGAGTGTCTATCATGCCTTAACAGGTTGTAGTTGGTTAGGGAACTGACGGAGTCAGGAATGGATGGTTTGAGCTAAGTCTCAGATAAGCAAAGTTTGTCCGGCTTGTAGAGAGTGACCCAGACCTCAAGGTCAGCAAGGTTAGAGACAAGACACCTTATGTTATGGTAAGCAACACGGAGACCCCTAACATTGTTCAGCAATACATCTGAGTGTGAGTAACAGGTCAGGGGGCCAGGGTTTAATTCAACATCTCCTAACAGAATAAGAACCAGGAGGATAAGGAACCAGAGCTTATGATGAACAAATGGAGGCAGAAGGAACATGTGATACAGAAGGCATTTTTTAAAAGCATACGCTGCAAGGTGGATGAGACCCTAGGGAGTAATAAGGGGGTGAGATCCTGAGGTCTGTGAGGCATTAGAAGAAGGTTGGAGAAAGTGAAGTCAGTGAGAGAGGAGGGTGGATCCACTGAGGATAAGGAGCAGGGGGCAGGGGAGAGCCAAGAAAGAAGAAAGGGCAGTAGAGCTGCGGTCAGCAGAGCAGGGACTTTAGGATCCATGGATAAAGGGAATAGAGTAGGGAAGCTTTGGGGAATGGAACTAGGTTAAGGTAATATGGAGTAAACGTATGGTAAAGTAAACAAAGCAGGCGAGATGCAGCTCAAGATGTGCTCGGAAGCGTGCTAAAGTTAGGTGAGGTAGGGCAAATGTTTAAACTAGAGGAGGGAGAAAAGGTCTAACAGAAGGAGGACAGTGAAAAATGTACAAATCTAAGCACATGCTGCACAGTATGAGGAGCTAATGCAAGATTAGACACTTAATCACATGACCAGGCATAGCTATATATCACAGAGTCCACCTAGAGCAGGCGGTGGGGGTGGGGGGGGCCCAGTGGGGAGCCAGCATGAATCTCCAGTGGGGTAAAGTGGTCTCTGGATGCAGCAGGGACCGTACCTTCAACCTGAATCGAACCACCAGCATGGTTCGAACTACTGGAGCTTTGGCTTTGCTTGTGGTGTGGCTCAGGAGGCGGAGATCCCAGTGGTTAGACTCCTGTGGAACACAGCTCCAAGTTCTGCTTCTGTGGCAGAGTGGGTGGCAGCCGCAGGAGCGCTGAAGAGGACAAGGTCCAGCCTGAATACGGGCAAGAAGAGCTTGGTGGAAGAGGAAAGGCAGATATTAAATAACAAAAGCAAAGGGAAAGCAGTCTAAAGCACAGGGGAAGGCATTATCAGAGAAACAAAAGAATTGAGGCAGGCTCAGAGGGCCGGGGATGCAGGACAGAAAGGGAGAAACACTTCTTCCAATTAAAGATATAAAACAAATTCAGAGTAAGCCTTGCAATTTGGTCAAAACATAAACCCCTTAGCTGTGTTAGGCAAAAGATGTAGGAAGCAAAAATTAGTTAAATGAACTAGAAATATTCAGTGAGCAAAATGGTAAGAGGATAACTAGCAAAAAAAATAACTAGTGAGCAAAAGTTTAAACAGCAGAATTAATGGGCTAAGGTACACGGCAACCAATCTAGATGGGTCTTAAGTGGTAAGTGCCAATGAGTAACAGAGTAAAAAAGGCGCCAAAGTCGAAACAAAAGTTCTTTGTTCCTCTGCTTGGTAAAGCGGGTTCTGGAAGCAGCAGGGACCATACCTTCAACCTGAATTGAACTACCAGCATGATCCAAACTACTGGAGCTTCGGCTTTGTTTGCGGTGCGGCTCAGGAGCCGGCGAACTCAGCGGTTAGACTCCTGTGGAATGCAGCTCCACGTTCAGCAGAGCAGGTGGCTGAAAAGTCACAGGAGCATTGAAGAGGACAATGTCCAGCTCGAATAAAGGTGAGGACAGCCTTCAACCAGAATCGAAGCATCAGCGTGGCTTGAACTACTGGAGCTTCAGTTTTGCTTGCGGTGTGGCTCAGGAGGTGGAGATCCCAGTGGTTAGACTCCTGTGGAACACAGCTCCAAGTTCGGCTACTGTGGCATGACAGGCAGCTGAAAAGCCGCATGAGCATTGAAAAGGACAAGGTCCAGCCTGAATACGGGTGAGGAGAGCCTTCAACCTTAAACCACCAGCGTGGTTTGAACTACTGGAGCTTCGGCTTTGCTTGCAGTGCGGCTCAGGAGGTAGAGATCCCGGTGGTTAGACTCCTGTGGAATGCAGCTCCAAGTTCGGTATGTGGTCAAGCTGGAGTAGGAAAGGTTTAAACAGGACATAAGGAAGTACTACTTCATGGAAAGGATATTGGATGGGTAGAACAAATTTCCTTTTTCTGGTTGTGAAGGCAAAGACAGTACATGGGCTCAGAGGGAAGTGTGACGCATATAAAGGAGTTATCAGATGAAAGGATTGGATTGGGGTGGGGGGGAGACTGGGACAGAGACTAGATAATCTCCAAGTGGGGAATCTTAGTGTGGACTAGATGAACTGTTCAGGTCTTTTTGTGTCTGTCATGTTTCTCTGTCTTTACTTTATTCCACATATGCCAGCTGATCGACTTGTACCGCACGTATAAATCAGTACAATTTGCTTTCAGTGTACTATGGCAACTGAGGATCCCTGTTCAGAAATTCTAATTGATTTTCTGCCATTTTGATTTGAGAAAAGAAACTACAGTTTCAGCAGTTGTTATTGTGTCCATGCTATGGCGGTCACAATGTAGGGAAACTTTAACAGAGAATTTTTCAACAAAGTACTGTAATGTGACTGCAGGATTCAAAAGGCCTGCCATCAAGAAATAGCTTTCCAGACAAAGGAAGCAGTTCCTGCATCCTTTTATATGAGTTAAAGTAGACCTTTCTGGAAGAAGAAAAAAAAAACATACCCCAGTGCCTAAGGGTCATGGCTAACTGCCATTAAAAATTAGTTGCTATTTCTGTTTCTTTTGTCTGCTGACTTGACCCCACAATTCCCTTTGGTAGGCATGCGTTAGGACAAAAAGCTCTAAACATAGAACTTATTGTTTATTTCTTAGTTCCCCATTTTATTGTGTTTGCAGCAGCAGCAGAGACACGAGCGACGTCAAAGCGATCAAAGCATGGCTTGGCTCAGTCATGCGATGGAATTAAAAAAAGACTTTTATTTTAAAGAAGAAGTGGTTTCCTAAATTAAAAATCAGAAATGGGAAGCTTGACATGGGGCAGTTTGAGAAAGAACCAGAGTCACCTTGCCTTAGTTTCCTGTTTAGATTTGAGAGATGTGGGCTCTTAAAGTGCCTTTCTTGTCTCTAGTGTTTCTGTACAATGGTTGAATGCAGGCTTTTTATGAATATTTTTAAGTTTGACAACACCAAGAAGAAGGATGTTCATTAGGGCTGGATTTTCAGAAATGCCAAAACCAGCATAAAAGGAACGGTGCGCGAAAAAGTTTCCAGAGTTATGCCTTATGCTGGTTGAGGTATTATACTGTGAAAGGGGCTTTGCATCCTGTGGGATTTTTTTGCTCCTGTTGGATGTTTTTGCCCATAAGCATATTTTGTGGTCTTTTGACTCATTTCTTTTGTTTAAACCAGAATCATTTCTCTGCAAGTGAGGGTCAGGCATTTAAAAAGTGGATATGGTTTGCCATTTCTTGTTCCATACAGGTTTTTAATCACCTCCAGCTCTGCATCTGTACCCTTTCTGGCCCTGGCAGCCACCCAGCCCTTATCGACCATTAACCTCATGCTGCTTTTGCTGCAGTATTCCACCATGACTTCTCTCCCTTGGTGGTGCTCTGGGAGGGGGCATCCTTCCCCACTAAAAAGAGGAGGATTAAGTTGGGCAGACTCACACTAGGCTCCATAATGTAAGGCCCAATCATACCAGCTGTCATCAAGATGGAAGCTGGTATTGTCCCCCTAACCCTGATGCCTCACCGAACATCCTATGCAGAAGTCTGCTACCTGGCCTTCCACAGGAGTTGCTATGGTACCAGACTGGCGCCCTCTTCCTCCTGGGCTAGGAAGTGCTGCTGTCAGTCAGCATTATTTCCTGGCCAAGGCTACCTGCCCGAGTGCGCAGTGTGCTGCTACCGGGTGGTTTATCTTTCCCATTTTTAACATTTAATCTTGAAATCCAAAGCCTTTTCAAAATTTAAAGTCTTACCTATTTGATAAGTTAATACATCATCCTAGGGGTGTCTCTTAAGGTATAAAAGAGTCATGGCATGAGGTTTGGGCAGCTAGAACCAGTCAAGTTAGTGGTCCTCTCACCCAAACCAGAGGCACTTACTGTCACCTTAAGCAAGTCACTTAACCTCCATGCACCTTAGTATTTTCAAGCTGTAATATTAGGCAGAAGCAGGACTTGGGATCACCAAACAAAACATGCATAATTAGTAAAATCCCAACTGGGCTCTTTCTCAGAAACTTATTTTTGTTTATTTCTATGGGGAACAGTGCAACATTCTGTAACTTCCCTATCTAAATGTTGATTTGTTCAGGACACTATTGCACATTTCAGATCATTAATGAACAGTACTTCTTTTCCATTATCCATCCATGGCTTCTCTGGCATAGACCAAAAGGGTCCTTCCTGCAGAAGGACATCGTGGAGAAGGAAGATGAGGACATGCAGGACTAGGGAGTGAGAGGGCTTATGTCAGAACAGTTACCAGCTGATCCTACGTGCCGCAGGAAGAGTAATCTTGCACTTCAGCCTAACGACTGGAAGTCATGTCGGTCACTGTTTCCCAGCATTCACGGTTCTTTGCTAGTCTAGAAATTGCCATTTTATCTGTTACTCAATTGTCACATATTGCAGATAGCTGAATTATTATACAATATAAGAAAAATATACCAGAATTAATTGAAACCAACTGCCCACTGAGACTTGAAGTCCCTTTTTCAGGGTGACCGGGGGCAGGGGGATACATGGTAACCAACTGAAACTGAACCAGATTAAGCTGTTGGTGGTATTTCTAGTGAATTTAAATGATCTTTTTTAAGGGGAAGGGAGGCAGCTTTGGGGAACCATTAAAGGCTTTATTAAAAATAAATTGGTGAACTGATCTAATGCTTCTACTTGTTCAAAATGCAACTCTGAAAAACATTTTATCTGTGCATGCTACTCCTGATCTTCCCTAAAAAGAGATGCATTCCCTGGTGCTTAATTAAAAAGGGCATTGAAAGACTTAAAAGACATTCAGTCTTGAGTGTTTAGACAAGTTAGGAACATGACAGAAGTAATGTAGAAATTGATGACATAGATTGGAGGGGGCAGTATGCCATTACCTTGTCATGATGAAGTCTTGGAACCAATTTTGAAAAAATAATACTATGAATGAGTTGGTCACATAGATTCATACTTTGAATAAAATGCACAAGGTGTTAAATGAACGCATATTTTTAGGAAATATGGTTAAAGTGTTTCTACTGTAGGGCTGATTGTAAGTCTAGCGTAGCTGCACTGACTTGACATTTGCAAGTGTTAAGGTATCCTTAATGGGAACAGGAAAGTTGCGCTAAATTGTAGCTGCCTGTAATAGTCCTGTTTTCAGAAATGATGTTCATACCCTCCCAATGATCCATATTAAACTGTACCTGAATAAAAGCTGATGTAAAAAACACTATTTTTTTTTGTTTCCTGTTTTTTCTTTTGCTGAACACATTTCTGTACATTTCTTTTCATGGAAGCAGTAATGTGGAGTTTTAATTTCACAATGTCACAGCTTGTGTACAGAATGCCAAGTATGAGCTGTTGACCTATAAGAGCACTGCTCAGGGTTGTTTACACAAACCATGAGATAGCCAAGAACTGTACAGATTGTTGCCCATATAAAGAAGACAGTAGAAAATACGTTTTTTTAGGTCAGATTTTATTCATGTACAGTTGCAGTTTAGGGGAGGAAATATACTTTCTGACCGTACAAACAGTTCCAAATTAAAAATAATATTCTGTCCTTTTTAATCTGTGGAAGACTCTGGAGAAGTGATGTTGTATAACTATAAAAGAGCAAGCTGATAATATGATTCACACTAACCCTTCATAGGGTGGGAATGGGGTTGTGGGGTTACATTCAGATCTTCACCTTGTTTCTGGATAAAGTCTTTTATTATGTAGTGAAGAAGGCAGTTGTATGTCAAGTTAAATTCTTTTAGTGACTTGTCTTGTCTCTCAGTAGGAGGCAGGTCCTGATGCCCATCCCTACTCACTCATTCTTTATCTCCTATTAGAAAATGACAGCTGGAGAGACTTCAGCAAGAACTATCCCATTCGAATCGAGCAGCCCAGCACCAATATTGATTCTTTCTGGGACTGCCTGCAAGATAAGTGCCAGGAAAGTGCAATATGGCAAAGAGAGTCCAGTCCTCCCTGTGCAGTGACTAATTTGATCAAAGATCTGAGTCTTAATGACCACAATGGAAACCCATCAGCACCTCCAAGTAAACGGCAGTGTCGCTCTCTGTCTTTCTCAGATGAAATGTCAAGCTGCAGGTCATCCTGGAGGCCGGTGGGGTCCAAGGTATGGACTCCCGTAGAAAAGAGAAGGTGCTATAGTGGGGGGAGTGTACAGCGAGCCTCTAATGGTTTCAGCACCATGCAGAGAAGTTCAAGTTTCAGCCTACCGTCAAGGTCAAATATGTTTTCTTTGTCATATGACCAGTCTGGATTTAGCAGCAGATTAACATGTCAGCCAAGTCGGGGATCATGGACATCAGAAACCTCTGATCAAACAGGAGATATTCAGGGGCTTGAACCCACCTCTGTAAGGGATTACATGGTCCATTTGCCAAGATCACTTTCCTATTCTCATGAGCAGATCCCCTTGTTGGAATATTGCCCTCCTTCAGCAAGCAGTACACCTGCATCAACACCAGAGCTGACTAGACGCACCAACGGACTGTCACGGAGCAGGTCTCAGCCATGTGTACTTAATGAGAAAAAGATTGGAATGAAACGACGTAGGCAAGAAGAAGTGCAGGAGCAAAGACCATCTCTCGATTTCGTCAAGATGACACAGGTATGGCATCATAGTAATCAGGAAAGAAAAATGTTATAGTAGCAGACAGTGGTTGTTACTGTTCTCCTCCTAATGTATTATGTTCGCTATACAGTAAAGGCCCTATTTTCAAGATTTTGTAAAACTTGTGGAAACAGATTATGTGCTTTTTGTTTAGCCTGCAAAACAGGATAGGCTAACAACCACTTATTGCATGGTAAGTGAAAACAGTTTGCTACAAATGGGTCACGTGCCGATGATAGTGATGCAGGGTAAGTTTGCACTACTGCAGAAAGGAAAAGGAGAAACGGATTGTTTTTGCTAACCTGCTCTTGTTTTCAAGTTAAGTTTGCACCTGTGTTATCTTATTAGCAGTATTTTTTTGGAAGCATGCTTTTCAACAAACCAGCCACTGTGACAGTGCTAATTTTTTATTTACTGTATGGGAATATTATTAACATTTGCCCACAGGCTTATAAATCAATTTGGAACAGAAACATTAACACTTAAAGAGCTAGTGTAACCAAAACAGACAGGTAAATGATGCAAATGTTTAAGAAGCAGTCATTTGTAACTTTTTAGTTCTGAAGTATTTTCCATTTTTCTTTTGCTCATTAGAAAAAAAAAAAAAGATTAATGTGATAATATTGTGCTGGATGTGTGGAACAGCTCTCAGCCTGGCAGCTGACATAATCTATCTTTAGTCCCCCCAACCCCCCACTACATCATCAGCATTGTGACCTCATTGACAGTGACATCACAGGTGACTGACGTGGCAGCTACTAAGTGGCTGTTCCTAAGCAGTAGTGAGGTCACAGTCAGTCAGGTCACAGTGCTGATAAGGTAATGGGTGGAACAGAGCTAGCTATATCTTTAGCTGCCAGGCAGAGTGCTGTTCCACACAACGCACCTACTAATATCAGATAAACAGTCTTCTAATTAAACAAAGGTAAAAGGAAAAAGTACCTCAGCTGTAAAAGGTAATGGTTGACTGCTTTTAAAAACTAATATTAGTTTTAGGTAGTGCACTAGCTCTTCGGTTTTGTATGGTGCACAAATAAAATACAAAATGAGATGTAAAGTTTTAATGGGGATCCTTACCTGGGGAATTGACTGCATGTATTTTATTTTGTTCAGCTGAAGTGGCTGCATTAGAAGTAGTGCATTTGTTTGCAGTAGGAAGATCTCATTTATGAAACATTCTAGGGGGTGGCCAATAAACAGAGCAGACACAGTGCCTTTAGGACAAAAATGGGGGTTGGGGACTTGCCTTGTGAAGCCAAGTTTATATTACCCTTCGCTCACCCTCTCAGCACAGTGTGGTCCTTCAGTATAATATACTATATTTTTGTGCTACACACTAGCCTGCTGCTGTGGGGATTTAAGTTGCTGTCAGACTGGATAGGCAGGCACTCCTCTCTAGACTCAACACAAATGCAAATGGAAAGGTAAGTTTGCAGAATCCCTCTCCGTCTAAAAGCCTGTGAAAAGCTCATTCAGATGAGATATTGGGCTTGCCTAATCTAGAGATCTCAATATCTAAATCAGCTGTGCATAAAAACAAGGCAGCAGCCATATCATGGAAACTTTTTTTTTAAACATAATTTTATTTGCCTGTGGCTGATCCGGTGGGATCTGTCTTTAGCCATGTTTACACAGCAGCATTTGCACTACAGCAATCGGAGCGCTTGGGTTGCTGCAGTGCAAATGCCGCTGTGTGGACACTTACCAAATCGTGGTAAGCCGCTCCTTGTGCTGCTCAGCAGTCCCAGAAAATCTGGGGATGCATTCGGGAGCGAGTAGTTTAAGCGGCCGTGTGGACAGACTGCACCGCTCGCTCCCACTTGTGGGCGCTTCTATTCACTGACTGCCCTGTCTCCCAGCCCCTCTCCAGTGCATCTTACATCGGCGCTGAGGGGGGCTGTGTAGATGTGATTGCCAAGCGTCTTTTATGTCAGGGCAGCTCTGCAACGCTCCAAAGAAGGAGCCAGTTCAGCCATATAAACAGGGCTTTAGACTGCTATCAGCGCAGTGTGGCTGACTGTTGGAGCTTCTCCTTGCTCATAACACTTTGGGATCCTGGGGGCACCCAAGCCACACCTGTGCATTGCCCTCCGTGATCTGCCCCTACCCCCTGGTTGTCCCAGCCAACAGATTCCTGGCAGCAAACTGCATAATTTCCAGCCACCTACAGCGGAGTCCTCCCAAGCTGTCCTGGAGATAGGGAGGCAGGCAGGGAGTTGGGCTGGATATGGTTGCAGGTAACAGATATAGCATTATCTGTCCTGGCTGGTGCCATTTATTTCCCTGTTTTCTGCCCTCCCTCTGCGAGCATGAATGTATCGTAAGGTGTCCTGATGTACCAATGCACTTACTTTCCCCTCCTGTGCCTGCCCCAGGTGCCTGAGACTGCCCCATCACTTGTGGTCACTCAGGTGACAGTGCAGTGGGCTGTGCATCCCTCCCCAGTGGAGAGCATTTGCCAAGATACTCCCCCACCATAGGTGGTCCCTGACAACCCGGGATTGCTCCCTTTTAGGTTGCCGGTGTTACAAGTGGTGGCTGTACCACTGCACCGATAGACCAGCCCCATATTATGAAAACTTGAGATTGGAAGTAATGACAGGGTTGTGCATGTTTTGTGTACAGTGCATCAATTTTGCTCAGCACCAAACAAAGCAGAGTTGTCACCTTCATGTAAGGCATTTGGTGTAATTCATTAATGTGTGTTTTTTTTTACTCAAGCCCTTTTGAAAGTGAAGAGTTTGTATTTTTGGCTGTGCAACTTAGCAGCACAATCCTTGCCTCTTACCAAGTTGTGTGTCATTGCAAACCCCATGGCCAGTGATGTCTGGTCTGCCTGCTTTGGTAGCACTACCTGTGTACAGTACAGTGTGAGCATTTATTTCAGTTTCTGGTGGTTTTCTTTGTTATTTTTGTCCACTTGAGTCCTGGGTGGAACAGCAGTTGCGTGTCTGGTTATCTTCTAACATACATACATTCATGGTGTTGGCAGAGAAGGCCCACCTAGTCTGCCCAGAAACCCAGCCCCACATATCCAGAAACCCCCAGACTAACTCCTACTCTAGAAACCCCTCCTCTAAGTACCAGAATCTCCTTGTGTCTGTCCCATGCATTCTTGAAGCCAGTAATAGTGTCTGCCCCACCACCTCCCCCCCGGTAGACTATTCCAAGCTTCCACCACCCTCTCCATGAAAAAGTACTTCCTTATGATTCCCTTGAAACGCCCCTCCTCCAGCTTCCAGTCATGACCCCTCATCCTTTGGCAAGTCTTCATTTGTCAAACACTCCCCCTTGTACTCTATTTATGCCCTTGAGATATTTGAAGGTCTCTATCATGTCACCCCTCTCCCTCCTTGCCTCCAGGGAATACATGTTCAGCTCCCGTGGCCTCTCCTCATTGGACATCCCCTGCAGACCGCTCATCATTTGTGTAGCTCTCCTTTGCACCCCCTCCATTCTGTTTATGTCCCTCTTTAGATGAGGTCGCCAAAACTGAATGCCGTACTCGAGATGAGGCCTCACCAATGTCTTGTAAAGGGGCAATAGGACCTCCCTCTTTCTGCTGGTAATACCCCTCCCTATGCATCCAAGAAAATGGCTAGCCTTCCCCACTGCCGCTTTGCATTGCCTAGCCACTTTTAGGTCATCTGTAATAACCACTCCCAGGTCCCTTTCCTGCTTTGTGATTGCTAGTGATACTCCTCCAAGTTCATATGCAGCTCCTGGGTTTCTACTTCCTATGTGCATAATCTTACATTTTTTTCACATTGAACCCAAGTTGCCAAGTTTTAAACCATTCCTCTTACCTTCTTAGGTCCCTCTTGACCCTTTCCAACCCCCCAGCTCATCCACTCTATTGCATGTCTTGGGATCATCCGCAAATAAGCATGCCTTCCCCTTCAGCCCCTCCATAATGTCTTCGATGAAGACACTGAAGAGGACTGGTCCCAGCACTGAGCCCTTTGGCACTCCACCCTTCACTTCTCCCACACCTGACTGTACCCTGTTTACCAGCATCCTTTGATTCTTGTCAGTTAACACGTTTCCAACCCATGATACTATCTTATGACTCACCACTAGGCTGCCTAGTTTGTTCAGCAATTTTCTGTGAGGGACGGTATCGAAGGCCTTCCTGAAGTTTAGGTAGGCCATGTCCATGGCCCCTCCCTGGTGAACCACCCTGGTCACCCAATCAAAAAACTCTGAGGTGTGTCTGGCAGGACCTCCCTCTCATGAATGCGGATGTAAGTCACCCACCACACTCCCCCTCTTTCCCTTTGACCTGGGATCTGCCCTTACTGCTTGACCCTGCAGAAATTGTAACCAGACTGTAGTTTATTGATCACTGTCTTTTGATACTGTAACTATTGTTGTTTACTGCTCGCTGTCTGACTTGGGCTGGATCTCTCCGCCGTTGGATTTTGTTACTTATCCTCTTTTCAACATTGTAATGTTGCTCTGTTCTTGCCTTTCTTGTACCCTGTTATGTTATTTCATTTTTGACATGGAGCCTTTGCAAAGGAGTCCTTGACTCAAAGGTTGCAACTCCGATTCTTTCAGTAAATAAAACCATGCTGCCCAGGGTGCAACAGGCCGGAGGTTTTGAGGTATCCAATTATTCTCTCCTTGAGTACCGACTTCATCATCTTACCCACTACAGACGTCAGGCTAACTGGCCTGTAGTTACTGACCTCCTTCTTATCCCCACCATTGTGGCATGGAACCACGTTTGCTGTTTTCCAATCACTAGGTAGATTTTACTTGGATAGAAAAAATGGAAGATATTTTTTATTAATTGTAAAACCTTCAGATAGGTAACAACATTACAGACTTATAAAAGGTGCAGTTTGTTACTGAAGAACTAGCTCTTCTGAAAAAAGATCAAATTAAATATAACATTTTTCATTGCACTACATTGGGCTTTTTAGTTGTTGGGATTTTCTAACATCACAATACTAGAAGTGTATTGAATTTGTTTTACTAGCAATTGGAAATGTAAACATGCAAACTCACTAGTTTCTTTGCACAAATAAAACAATAATTATAAAAGTAGGCAGTAGTTTGCTATTGCATTAAAACAATTAAAATTTAGTCTTTAAACTTTCTGGCATATGATGTGAAGTGCAGTCCTGGCTCCCCATCTACCTCTCGGCCAGTCTCTTCTCATCTTAGAGCTCATGTACAGTAGTTTTCAAGACTAAAACAGGCTGCACCATTCAGTAATCATTGCTGTAAAAACTGTGTGTGTTTCAGGCTTTGTAACAAAATTGACAGTTTCATACTTTTTAGTCCTGTTTTGGTGTGGTCCATTTCGATGCCGAGTCAGCATGCCTCCAGGGACTGCTGATGTCATTTGTGGTGGTACTCTACTATGCCCTTTAAGAAGTGTCATTGCTATTAGTACTGGAATGTTAATAACTACATCGCTGTTGGTCAGTGGCTGCTGTAGAATACGTTTTATAATGGGCCATTTTTGCAGCAGCATCATTTCAGTAGAATCATAGGGGTTGCAAAGCTCCACCAGCCACTACATTTTATATTTAATAAGTGCTAGAGGCAGTCATGTTTTAGGGGTTTCTAGGGGTTGCAGTGGACATCATAGAGGTTGCAGAAAATCATAGGATCTCAACTGCAACCCCTTGCTACCCCAAAGGACACCCTGCTTATCTGTGCTAATTCCTATTAAGGATGGATTTGTTAGCCCTGGTAAGGTGATCATTTTAATGTGAAGTAAAGTACAGCGATTCATAAATCTAGTTCAATTAAAAACATGTCCAAGGAAAACAGTGGTCTGGCTAGTGTGGAGAAACACTTATAATTTCAAAACAGCATTACCTCACTCGCCCCCATTCACAGACAGATAGAAACATAGAAGTTGTCAGCAGATAAGGACCATAAGGCCCATCTCGTCTGCTCATTTATCCTGTCTGTAAAAGCGGCCTGTGACCCTACTTGGACATCAGCTTTAGCTTTTCTTCCTGCTTGCTATGACTCCCTTATTTCGGTCCCACGCATGCTTGAATCCAGCCACAGTCTTCGCCGCCACCAACTCTTGGGGCAGGCTAGTCCATGCATCCACCACCCTCTTAGTGAAGTAAAACTTTCTCATGTTACCCCTTAGGTGACCTCCCACCAATCTCATGTCATGCCCCCTTGTTCTAGCCCCCTTATTAACCTGGAAGATGTTTTCCCATTTAACCCTTATTGATGCCCCGAGGTACTTGAATGTTATAGTCATAGCACTTCGCTCCCTCCTCTCCTCCAGCATGTTCATGTTGAGGTACTCAAATTATCCTCATAAGGCTTTTGCTGTAAGCTCTGTACCATTCTAGTTGCCCTCCTCTGCACTGCCTCCATCTTGTCTATGTCCTTACACAGGTGCGGCCTCCACAACTGCAAGCAGTACTCTAGATGAGGTCTTACCAGGGTTTTGTACTGTGGAACTAACACCTCCCTCCTACAGCTCATAATACCCCTTCCAATACAACCCAACATCCCATTGGCTCTCCCTTCTGCCCTGGCTGCCTGCCTGGTGGACTTCAAGTCATCCGTGATAAGGACCCCCAAGTCTCTTTCCTCCCTGGTAACTGCAAGTGGTTCTCCCCTATCCTGTAGCTCTTACCAGGGTTCCTGCTCCCCGCATGTATGACTTTGCACTTCTTTGCATTAAACCTGAGTTGCCACACTTCAGACCATCTCTCCAATCTTTCCAAGTCTTTGCTCATCCTGTCTATTCCTTCTGGAGTGTCTACCCTGTTGCTGATCTTGGTATCATCTGCAAACAGGCATACCTTTGCCTTCAGTCCATCTGCAATGTCGCTGATGAAGACATTGAAGAGGACTGGTCCCAAGACTGATCCTTGAGGTACCCTGCTGGTCACCTCCATTTCTTCTGACTGGGTTCCATTTACCATCACTCTCTTAGTTACTGTCTCTTAACCAGTTCCCTACCCAGTTCACCACCGTGTGGCCCACCTTCAGACTACCCAGCTTGTTGACCAGTCTTCTGTGTGGAACAGAATCAAAGGCCTTGCTGAAATTGAGGTAGGCAGTATCTACTGGCACCCCCTTCGGTCCACTGCCTTTGTCACCCAGTCAAAGAAATCAATCAGATTAGTTTGACAGGACCTTCCCACTGAACCCATGTTGCCTCGGATCCTGTGTTCCTATGGTCTCGAGGTGTTCCATTATCCATTCCTTAAGGAGTGACTCCATGATCTTTCCCACTATCGATGTTGGGCTAACTGGTGTGCAGTTCTCTGCCTCTTCTTTACTACCGCTCTTATGACAACAGGTGTCCTTCTTCAGTCCTCTGGGACCACTCCAGTGTTTAGGGACTCTTTAAACAGGTCTGCCAGAAGGGCGGCCAGCTCCATCCTTGGTTCCTTTTGGATCCTGCGATGTATGCCATCTGGACCCATCTCTTTGTCCACTTTCAACTTTGCAAGCTCCTCCTGGACGGACCCTCTCCTAAATAAAGGGACTGATGTCTACTTTTCTCCCCTCTGTGCCCTTGATGTCTAGCTGTGGTCCCTGTCTGTCTCCTTCAACTGTGAAGACTGAACAGAAGTATTTGTTAAGGATCGTTGCCGTTTCTAGGTCCCCCTTGACACACTCACCTTGTCCTCTCTAAGTTTGTCGATTCCCCCCTTCCGTCTTCCTTCTATCACTGATGTACCTGTGGAATGTCTTGTCCCCTTTCTTGAATGATTAAGCTATTCTCTCCTCTGTTTGCGCTGTAGCGCTCCTTACAGCCCTTCCTGCTTCCATTAGACAATTCAGGTATATTTCCCTTTCCTCATCCCTTTGCGATCTGGGAATGGGATAATTATTTCAGTGCCATCCTGAGCAATCACCTCTGTTAAATGTCAGGTTTTAGTGAGCACGGAAGTCTGTAATCTAAGATTAGCCATTTTAGGCTGCAGATCCTGGACATGAAGCCCAATATACTGGTCATATCTGAAAGTTGTCTCTCTTCAAAGTAAACCGTATGGGTATCTCCCTTATTTATTTATTTTGCATAATCTTTTTAATAAAATTGCAAAACAAGAATATAACAGTCTCCAACAAGGTGACAGGACAAACACACACTTACATGAAAGAAACAAATTCATCATAACTATGTACACACAGATCCACTTCATTGGCACAAGTCAGTATATACAGAAGAATAAAAATAAAAGCATGCATGCATTATGATATTATATTGGAAGCACCATATTGCACTAGTTCCCCTATTGCACGACGGTCTCTATAGCCAATAGGCCAAAAAGTCATTTCCGTCAGAATGTATCATAGTGGCAGCTCAGCAGGCATGCTCAACCATTATCACCTACCCCTGTAGCTGGGGGTATTCCTTCTCAAGTTTTGAGCCTCTGTCGGGGACAGGGATGACAAAAAGGGGTCCCAAAAAAGAAAGACCTTTTCCTCCCTTCTGGCTACCCTATAAGATGAGCATTATAAAGCTAGTGTCTGGATTGCTAAATTACGCCACTGTTGTACCATGGGTGTAGTGCCAGAGACCCAAGTGTTTAGTATACAGTGACAAGCCAAAATCAGTAACACCCTAGCCCACCATGGCAGCAAGTCCCAGTCCCCCCCCCACTTCCTCTATTCCAAACAGGAGCAATAGGGGTTTCAATGGGAGTTTTCTCCCCATCAGAGTACCTACTTCCTGCTTTATGTGTGTCCAGAAGGTCTGTAACACCAAACAAGACCAAAAATAATGAAAATATGAGCCCAGGTCTGTCCCACGTTGCCCACAAATCAGAGACACAGCAGGATTAAACTTGTGAACAATCGGGGCCGGAGACAGAGTCTGTGGACAATCTTATAGAGTGATTCTTTGAATTTATTACATATAAAAATGCCTCGGTGTAGGGTTACAATATCGGACCAAATACCCTCCTGGATAGGAGTTCCTGTGTCCCTCTCCCACAACATTTTTGTTTTGTGAGTAAGATCAGGGAGGAATTGTCTCCCAAAATGCACAGCCTTTCAGATCAAACCCTTCGGGTCCTTCTGGGCACCTAATATGAGATGTTATATTTGCTCCAGGTGCAAGGGAACATCATGACCTCTCTCCAAGCCCCTGGTGGAGGTCCTAATTTGTAAGAAGTGGAAGAGGTGTGCATGTGGTATGCCTGTGCTCCCCTGTATCTGTTCAAAGGAGCAGATTCCCTCCTTAGTGTATAAATCCCTTAAACATTTAAGGCTCCTCCTCTCCCACTCACAAAACCCTGGGTCCTCCAGGCTACGGTAAAAAAGGGGTTCCCATGCACCGGGAGCAGCAGAGTCTCGTCCTCAGATGCACCCACCACTCGGCGCAACTGTCCCCAGCCCTTCAGAACTGACAAGACTAAGTGGTTAGGCCCTTCCAGTCCTATGTAAGCCCTATGTCCCTGTTTGGCCAGATAGGCAGCCAATCTCCCCTGGCAGCCATGTTCCTCCAGATCCAGCCACACAGCTTCTTCCGGCCTGTTGACCCAGTCCTGGACAAATCGATATTGCACCACTAAATAATAGTTCCTGAGGTCCGGGAAGTTTAGCCCCACCCTTTATCAACTTCCACCTTCAACCTCTGAAGGCTAGTGGATGGGCGTTTGCCCTGTCAAAATCAGAGAAGGCTCTCTCCACCCTTTTAATGTCAGCCCTTGTAAGGCCTGCATGCAACATTTGCATAATATATAAAAGCTGAGGCAGGGTATTCATCTTGATAAGATTTATGCATTCCAACCAAGATATGGGCAAGGCCCTCCACCTGTGAGGCAGTATAGTGCAGGTGGTTAAGGTTCTGAGGTGCAGATCTGGACACCTGGGTTTGAATCCCACAGCCGCCTAGGTGCATACTGTGTGATCCTGAGCAAGTCACTTAACTTCCTTGTGCTCCCAGGTCACATCTGGAAATGAGCTTTGGCTTAGTGTGCTACTCCTGGTTAAGCAATGTTCCCTTTCCCTTTGATGACGGCAGTATAATTAAGGTGGTACAGGGCACCTAGGTCCCCACCACATAAATTCCCAGGTACTTAGATGCTCCGTTAACTACCTTCAACCCCTAGGTCGAGTCCATTGGCATACCCCCCCCCCGCCCCCACGGCCAGCAGCTCAGACTTATCCAGGTTAATTTTATATCCTTAAAACTCTGCAAAACGAGCAATGGTGGCAAGGAGCGGTGGCATGGACTCCCAGGGATTTGTCACATATAACTACATATCATCCGCATTTAATGTTATTTTATGTGCCTGACTAGATTGGCCCATGACTCACCTGATGCCTGGATTATCCCTGATGCTAACAGCCAATGGCTCTATAGCCAGAGCAAATAGCAAGGGGGAGAGGGAACACCCCTGCCTCGTTCCTCTAAATAAAGGAAACTTGTCTGAGAGGGACCCATTTACCAACACGGATGCCATGGGGGACCTGTAGAGTGTCTGGACCAGCCCCACAAAGCTGTCCCCCAGACCAAACCGACCCATTACTTCAAACATATAATCCCATTCAATGTGGTTGAACGGCTTCTCAGCGTCCATGAGAGCACCAAGGTACCTCCAGGAAACCGAGAAGCTCCCCACACCACATTCATTAGCTTGCACATGTCATGGTAGGCGAGGCACCCCTGTACAAAGCCAGTCTGATCCAGGTGAATCAGCCCCGATAGGACCCGGTCCAGACTACCCGCCAGGATTTTCACCAAAATTTTTATATCACAGTTCAGTAACAAGATTTGGGCGATATGAGGCACAATCTATGAGGTCTCTACCCAGCTTTGGTAGAGCACAGATCACCGCCTCCTAGCATGAGGCAGGCAGTACCTCCTCCCCCTAGGCCTCCCTGAAAACCTCACACAAAGAGTCTGCCAGTTGCTCCGACATAGCCTTGTAGTACTCCACTGGGAATCTGTCCGGTCCACTAGCCTTGACACTCCTCTGGCACAAAATTGTGCATCTGATCTCTTCCCTAAAAGTCTCTGCCCCAAGCTGTTCCTGCTGTGTCTCCGACAAGCCAGGGAGCACAACTCCATCTAAAAATTACCTGGCCTTGTCCATGGTCCCCGAACATTCCACCTGGTAGAGATCCTGGTAAAACTGCCGAAACTGCTCCCTAATAGTCTTCCCATCCCCAGTCACCACCCCTTGGTGTTTTTAATCCCCGTGATGTGCGACGAACCCTTCCTTCCTTTAAGTTAACAAGCAAGGGACGTGGTTTATTGCCCCATTCGAATAATCTGTGTTTAATAAATAACCAGGCCTTATGAGCCTCCCCCAACAATAACCCATTCAGTGCCTCTCGGGCTACAGTCAGCTGCACAAGAAGGTCCTCCGCCGTGCCAGAGACTGCCCTCCTCTCAAGATCCTTAAGGGTATGCTCAAGTTTGTCCCTCCGTTCCCTCTGGGCCTTTATCCCTCATTTATTGTTATATATTGTATTTCATTATTTGTTTACTGGTAGGTACACTGGACCCAAAAGTTTAATTTTCAGGATTGACCTGGATCTTGTTGGCAATAAGCAACCCAATAAAAAAATATAATTATGAAGAAAACAGTGTGATAATCAACTATTGTAATACATTATAGCATATTATGTGGTAGGGGACTCAAATCCTGAAACATGGTTGTCTGAAACCTACTTTAAGCCATGGCCAATGCCCCAGTGCATATACCAGTAGTCCCTGCCGGCAGTTTTTTTACTGACCTTTGATCCAACCATCATCCATGCTTCTGATGCCCGGCTCCCATCACAACAGCACAACCTACTGACCGTAAGGTAAGGACTACTTTTTCAAAATGTACCTATGCACTTTTAAAAATCATCATAAAATATTTACAGTGTTTTTTATTTTTTATTTTCATTCACTCAAAAAAGTATTTATTCCATAATTGCAATAAAACACTCCATGGCATGACATATAATTGGATATTGCCACTTCTGTGGGTGTGAGGCACCTGAGGCATGGTGATATCCCATGCTATACCATACCCTGTTGTGTATTATTGCTTAATTATAAAATGGGTAGAGAGTGTACTGCATCCTGATTGGCTGAGAGGTGCCCTGGCCCATGTCCTTACAGAACCATAAACTGTATGCCAAGTACTTTTCTGCCAACCAGGTCACAGAGCACCCACATATCCACACTTCCCACAAATGTTTCTGGAACACACAACTGAACCCCACCCCCACAAAAAAAAATAAATAAAAAACACCAAATAATTTAAAAATACAGTGCAGAACCACTTCTCTCAGCTTTTTTTTTTAATCTTTTTTTTTTACACTTTACCTTTTGGGCCTGTGAAGCTCTGTTCCTGAGCCCTGTTGTCTCCAGCAAAAGTCATTCCCCCTCCCCCACGCACAACCTCATCTCCTGAGAGTCCTCAAACAAGTAATCTGTTACCCATAAATGGAAGAAAACAACAGTGTTCCCTTAACAGCCAGTGTGCCCAGCACATTGACAGTTTGGTGTTTTATAAAATGATGCGATCCAGTGCTAGAGGTGTGCAAAAGTTGTTATTTCCACCTTAGCGGAACTTCCGTGAAATCTGACAACTTTCTTGGAAGTTTCCGAACATTCGACTGTGAAGTATCAGAAAAACTTATGAATGTTTTGGGCAAAATTTTGTCCTATTCCGCTCAGATATAGGTGGAAGATGCAAAAAAAAACAAAAAAAAAAACTTTTCTTAGTGCCCAGCTGTCCCTCTCCCCACCCGACATTTAGTAAAAAAGGCCCTGGTGGTTAGTGGTCCCTCCCCCACCCAATCACCCACCCGATGTTTACCCTGGTGGCTAGCGGTCCTCCCTGACCCGATCACCCGCCCGACATTTAGTAAAAAAAATCCTGGTGGCTTGTGGTCCCTCCATCACCCACCCCCATCCCCACCAATCACCCACCTGGGATTGCCAGTGTAACCCCTTCATCCATATCCCCAGTACAGTGTAATATAAACATTTTTTCCCCGGTGATCTAGTGAACCCCCCCTCCCTATCCCTGATCCCCAGTATGTGAACTTATTCCTGGTGGTCTAGTGGACCCCCCACCCTGGCAGGTAGTGTCCCACCACCCCGCTCCACCCATCCTGAAACAGAGCGGGTGACCAGCACAGCCCTCCGCTTTCAGGCCACCCACTGAGCTGTCACTGAATGACAGCGTGCCCGTACAAGCACATGCCCATTCGTGACATCCTCAGTGGCCAGTCTAACACGCTGGAGAGTGGAGGGCTATATTAGTCGCTCGGTCCATTTCAGGATGGGGTGGGGCAGAGTGGTGGGACATTACCTGCCGGGGTTTGGGGGGGCAAGGGGTCCACTGGACCACCAGGAATAAGTTTACATACTGTGGATCGGGGATAGGGAGGGGGGTTCATAAGACCACCAGGGGAAAAAATGTTTGTATTACACTATATGACAGAGAGGGATGGGTGGTACACCGGACATATCAGGTGGGGTGATCGGGTGGGAGGAGGGACTTCAGCCACCAGGGATTTTTTTTATACAGTGGGCGGGTGATCGGGTGGGGAGGGACTGCCAGTCACCAGGATTTTTTTATTATACATTGGGCGGGTGATCGGGTGGGGGAGGGACTGCTAGCCACCAGGGATATTTTTTACTAAACGTCAGGTGGGTATTCGGGTGGTGGGATTGTGTTTATTCAAAGCCACTGGCTCATTAATATCTGAAAGCAAGCGTGCATGAGAGGCACTGGATAGAGGTGTGCGAAAAAAAAACATCCCCAGGCAGAATTTAAGCTAAAGTCAGGCTGTTGGTTAAATAGGATCTGCAGCTTATCCTCTAGGTAGGGAAATGGGCAGACTCGGTGGGCCAAATGGTCCTTATCTGCCGTCAAAGTCTATGTTTCTATGGGAGGTACCGCTAGCCATCGGGGATTTTTTTTTATTAAACATCGGGCAGGTGATTGGGTAGGGGGAGGGACTGCTAGCCATCAGGGATTTTTTTTTTTACTAAACATCGGGAGGGTGATCGGGTGGTGGGAAGGACCGCTAGTCACCAGGGATTTTTTTTACTAAACATTGTGCAGGTGAGTGGGTAGGGGGAGAGACCACTAGCCACCAGGGATTATTTTACTAAACATCGGGTGGGTGATCAGGTGGGTGGAGGAACCGCTAACCACCAGGGAATTACTGGTACTTTTAGGGTGCAGAACAGGCAGAATTTCTGTGAAAGTCTGACTTTAGCTTAAATTCTGCCTGGGGACGTTTTTTTTCGCACACCTCTATCCAGTGCCTCTCATGCACGCTTGCTTTCAGATATTAATGAGCCAGCGGCTTTGAATGAACACACCCGCTCCTCTTGCAGCATTTGCTTCTGCTCCTCCACACACTCACCTTAATAAAAAAAAAAAAATTGGTACCTGGCTTTCTGGTGCCTGTTTCTCTGCCTGTATGCACCAGACTGGAGCTACCCACAGAGGAAAGCGCCCCTCATTTACCTTTCGTTGTAACAAAATGAAAAAACGTAGACACCACACTACTGCAGCTATGTACTACTTTGTCATGAAAGCACCCCCAAAAGCTTCTTTTTGAAATCTGTTCACTTTTTACATTCTGTTTAAAAAAATGTGCTTGTTGGACTCATTTTATACAGGCCGTAAGACACTCAGTGGTGTGGGTTATTGTTTAATAAGTGCATTTTCCAGGTGCCGAAGGGACTCTGGGGCAAGCACTGAATGCTTTACTACACACATGGGGCATGCATTTATTAGACAGCAATTTGCATCCTGTCATGTCTTATTGCTTACTCAGTGCACACCCTGTCATGGCTTTTAGCTTACTTAGTCTGTGGGGCAGGGGAAGGGTGCATGACATGCAAAGCACAGCTGAATGCCTTGTGCAGGTACATACAAAGAGTTTGGCCTCACGGTGCTGCAAACGTCAGGCTAGTGTGGATGACTGCTTCTGTTGCTTTTGCATAATGAGCATTGACTACTTATCTTGCTAAACCTGAGGTGAGGGCCTTCTGTTTCCCAGCACCATGACGCCGAATATTTTGTGTGTACCTGGATTTCGCCTACGTGACAGCCCTGGTGGTCTCTGTTGAGCTGCCTTTGTATTGGAGTCATGTGTGTTATGCCCATAGGTTAGCTTAACAAAGGAAACCCAACCACTGGAGTACATTAGTGCTTTTACTGAAATAAAATGCTTTATTTTTTAAAGTAATATTTTTGGAATTTAAGTCCTGTATGTACTATGTGTACATGAAGGTTTCCTGCTGTTAATGTAACACTGTTAAAATGCTGCTATCCAATCAGAATGTTTAGTTTCCTGCCATTGATTTAGAATTGTTTTTCTGAAATGAAAACAAAATTAAAACTGCACTGTATCCTAGTAAATACCACATCTTTTGCGACATGTTATTAATGAACAAACAGCATCAGCAAACGGAGAAAAGCTAAAACAAATGAAATCCCCAGGCTGTCTCAGGGTCATGATGGCAGTGCTCTGTGATGCCATGTGGGAGATGTGGGTTTGGATGGGACCCTGAGACTTCTACCTCTGGCTGGTGCGAGTTGAGCAGGCCTGTGAGGATGATGTGGTTGGTCTTTGGGGAAGGATGACAACTTTTATGGGAGGAGCCTATGGGGAAAAATGATAATCTACTGTGAAGAGATGGGGAACCTACTTTTCCATGCTGGATACTGCTTTAAAGTCATTACTGCTAGATGTATTTCTGCCATGACCTCAGCCTTTTTCCTGTTACTTCTTAAAGGAATTCTCAAGCAGTACATACCCCACTTCAGGTTAAGGAATGGGTTCTGGATATGAGAGGTTGCCAGAATGGAGGTACTGCACACAAAATGTATACCATTTTCATATACAATGCCCTTTTACTCCAAAGTAGTAATCCTGTATCCATATCTGGATTAATTAAAAGTAAGTAATAAAACACAGTAGAGTGTGGGTTGTTCTGTGACCACCACTGGTGCCGGGGGCAACTATGGCCATGGCCTACCACTTTCATAAGTGGCCCTATCAGTTTTGTAGTCATGTTAATTTATTACTAGGGAGAATTTAACCCTTACATCCATGGCCCTACCACTTTTCAGACTGTTTAATGGGCAGTCTGGGTGGGCCATAGGCCCTTATCTGCCGACACTGTCTATGTATATATGTATCTATGTTCCAGCACCAGTGGTGACCACCGTATGTCCAGGTGCATTGTGAGGCACAAGGCACCTAGATGTGCAGTTATCAGACAACAGCATACACCCTGTAATTTCTTACAGCACTAATAAAATTAGTAAATTGGTCGGCCCACCAGCACAGCAAAAGCACTTCCGTTTGTGGCGCCGATGGCTGGAGTTCAGGAGGGGACCTCGGATGTCGGAGGGTCAGCAAGGGGGAGGAGGCTGAGCATCCTAGGGACTGCTCACCTTCTCCAGTTAGGGAGGGTGCTAGGTACTTGGCACCTACTGACCCCTAGCATTGTCAGGGGGGCATGGCAGCCCGAGATCATAGTGGGAAGTCCAGTGGGACAGGGACTGGTGGACCTCTGCAAGTCGGGTGCAGAAGCGTGCCAATCATGCGCCGAGGTCATTGCACATCTGGACATGCTGTGGCTGGCTTGGGGGGGTGTTCTGGGGAAAACTCCTCCATGCAAGCCCCATGATGCCGGATCCCGGTAGAGTACTGGGACCTAGCCAGTATGGGGGGGAGGGGTGATCCCTTGGCAGTGACCGCAGGGCCAAAACAGCACTCATGATAAAAAAAAAAAAATAAATAAAGTAAAATAAAATTAGTAAATCGAGATACTATTTAAAAAAGCAAACAAACAAACAAAAAAAAAAAACCCAACAACTCTGTTTTATTAAAAACAGGTATTTTCTGGGTCTGGGACGCTCCTGAAACTATGCCTTTGACCTCGTACGCTTACCCAGTTAAAAATGTAACTAAACAAAAATGTCAAATTTTGGCTGTATAGCACTGAGCAGAACAGCTGCACTCAAGCACAGTGGCAATCCAGATTCATGTCATGAACCTGGGATATCAGGGAGGGATTCAGAGCATCCTTGAGACACTTCCTTCCTGGAGGGTAGGTGATGCAACTCCACTTGTCTAGTGGCTCCTAGTGGTGGCATTGCAGAGGTGCTGTTGTTGGCATGGGTGACCATGTGCTGTCAAGCATCTCCGCCCACAGAATGACACACAGTAGGGCACACACAGGTGGTGGGTGGGGCCTCAAAAAAGGGATGGCACCAGCATGCTAAAAGACAGCCCCTCTGGCATCCCCTAAACACCACCAGTCCCCCAAGAGCCTTAGTGGGAGGGAGTGGTAGCAGGTCCAGCAGCGGGTGGGGTGCTGAAGGCATGGTTACCTGGGTATTAGTTGCAGTAGTCCAGTCTTGATGTAAGAAAGGTGTGCACCAGAGTTACCAGGTCAGCAGACACCAAATACAGCTTGATCTGGGTAATGTTTCACAGATGAAAAGAGCCACTGCAATCTGTAGATGACACCTGATGTCCTATTAGTCCACAATGACCCCCCAATCTTGCCCCCCGATTCTTAACACCATCCACAGCTCCTAGCATAGTGCCACTTAAGGATGTTAAAGCATTAGTCTGAGTCATTGTCAACCCACACTGACGTGGTTCCACCAGTAATAGCTCTACTTAACAAGTTAACACTGAGCCAACTGAAGGCCATCTAGTCCTGAATTTCAACAAGGCACTTGTCAAGCACTGAGACTGTGCCATCCCGTCAAGTGCACAAGACAGGTATGACTGGATATCATCTGTATAACATTAAAACCCCAGTCCATCTTGTCTAATGATATATCCCCCAGAGGTAGCATGTACACAGCGAACAGCATGGGGACCAAGATCAAACCCCGAGACACACCACAGCATTTTACTACCTGCCACCTGCTGCACTCTTAACAGACAGCTAGGACTCAAACCATCATAGCACATTCCCTGTGAGTTCTACATAGTGCTTCTGTTGAACCAGCAGCATCCCATGGTCCACTGTCTTAAATTCCAGTGAGATATCCAGCAGGGCCACAATAGAATGATGCCCACTGTCTCTTACCAGGGGGAGGTTATTGATCACCTTAATGAGGGCAGTCCCAGTGTTGTGATGAGACCAGAAAACAGACTGGGGAGGCTCATAGATGTCATACTTTTCCAGATGACTCTCCAGCTGGGCTGCTACCACCTTTTCAGTTACCCTTCTTAAGAAGGGATGGTTTGAAACAGGCTTCTAATGTGACAGAACATCAGGGTCCCAGAGTTTTTTTACTTTTTTGGGGGGGCCTTATCACTGCCCACATCAGTGAGGTTGGAAAGACTCTCTCCTTCTAGGAACATCCAACGATGTTGACGAAACTTGTCACCACGACCTGCTGACAACCAAGCAGAAGATGGGTGGGTAGGTACTGGGTCTGAAATACAATAAGTAGCATGCAGCCGTGAGAACTCCTGGAGACCCTCTTCCACCAGAACCGATTCAAACTTTTCCCACAATGGCAGAGTGCGAGAGTCCAGTGCCGAACCAGTACATTACAGACCACTTGAGGCACCCCCAGCCCAGCTAGAGGATACCTTGTCAGGAAAGAACTGATTAAATCCTCACGTATCTCTGCTGAAAATACTGCTTTGGACTGCAAACTGTTGACCATGTGGAAAAGTTGAGTTGGGTGGTGCTTTCCTGCAGCAATCACCCATGACAGGAATTCTGTCTTTTTTCAGGGTGATTGCCCACTGATACTCACAAAATGAGATAAATGAGGTAAAAGGGTCGCTGTTCACACTTGACTGCTGAAGTCTCTGCCCTCAAGGATTGTGGCTAATGCACACTACATCTAATAAACAACAGTTGTTTTCACACACTAAGTAGTAATCACTGTGTTTTGCTTCCAAAGCGAAATACAGTAGGGAAACTCCCTCTTGGGGTAACATTAGATCATTTGGAAGTTTAAGTGAAATCAATTTTCAAAAGTATGAAGGCAGATTTTATTTGTTTAGTATTTTTGTACGTGTTGCCCAGAGGGTGCACTGAACATAGGACAGCTCGCTCCAGGTTTATTTGGGGTTACACGAGTTGCAAGAGACAAGCTGACAATTTTTGAAAGGCTCATTTCCCGTGGAATCATCTGGGGCTTCTCAGAGACTGGAAATTTGCAAGAGACAACACAGCAAAACAATCCAGTGTACAATGGTTCAGAAATATAGTACAGTATATGACAAAAACACATAAGGTTCAGATCAGTCAAACTCAGTATGGGTCAGGGACTACCATTGTACAGTGGTGATGGTGAAGGCACAAAACCCCCTGGTCCACTGGGGGAAGGGGAACTCATTGGGAGAAGAGGCATCCATAGAACCATGAGGGAGAAGGGGAAAGGGTGTTAGAAATTTGGAGGAGAGATGTGGCTGGTAAGATGGTCTGGGGAAAGTGAGCAAAGGAAGAAGAAGAGGATAGGCAATACGGGGGAAGACAGCTAGTCAGGAAGGGGGGGATAGAAGCCCTAGGCATAGGTGTGAATAGTGTGCTCTCAGAGCAGGGGTTTTGCAGTGGATGGGAAGGGTGTAGCAAAAGTGGGGGAATATGGATAAGGCAGTGTTTCCCAGAGAGATTTTGTGCAGAGGAGGAAGAAAGAGGGAGAGGCTGAAGATCAAAGAAAGCAGGAAGAGAGGAGAAAAGGAGAGAGTTAAGATAGCAGGTGAAGGAGCCAACCAGAACTTAGAAATGAGAGAGATATAGTGAGAGAAATGCTGACCCTCCAGAGAGGGGGGATGGTAAGGTCAGAATCTAGTTTATTTTTATTTAATATTTGTTAATCCGAGGAAGCACAGGGACAGTTTGTAACTTATTTATTTGTAACTTATGACCTGAACTGCTTACTATGGCAGCTCATTTCTATATGCATTTTTTTTTTGGGGGGGGGGTTACATGGACCGTGTTTTATTAAAAGGAGATACTGTTGGTCAGGCTCCCTTACTAAATCACACTACTGCATGCTAAAATAGTGTAGGTAAAGTAGTTTGTTATGTTAGTTATGTTGTGAGGTCCAAACAAAAGAGAATGCTCACTCACCCCTGCTGACTCCAGAGCAATCATAATATACATCTGTTTCAGACGTCTGTCTCTGTTGGGCATGAGTTGTTGGTGGCAGGGCAATGTTTTCTATTGTTTGGATACTCAGAAAAGAATCATGGTAAAACTAAACTATTTCACCTACATTTATTTTTAGTTTACAGCGGTGTGATTCAGTAAAGCAACTGAGACTGCAGTTTGTCAGTGTTAGGTTGGGAAAAACATTTATTTTTCAAGGTTTTGTTTTACTTATTCTTTTTTGCCCTCTCTATATATGAGGCATCCGTCTGCTGGTCTGCTGTTCTGCCAGGCTCCTGTCTCAGGTCTCTAGTACTTGGATTGGACACCTCAGCTTCTCCCCCTTTCCACCTGGCCAGGACATAATCAGGATATGTGGGTCACAGCCACGTGGAGTCAGCAGAATTCTATCTTTTCAGTGTCCCCAGTGGACATGGGCATGTCATGGTAGTTATGTCATACTGCAACTAATGAGTGGCATTTGCCACCCATCCATTTTAAGTCCCGCACCACAAACTTTTCAGGAGCACACATGCTCGTGACATATCTTGCAGGGGCGTCAGCCAGGGTGTGGTCACCCATGATGCCATTAGCACCAGCACCGTGTCTCCTGTAGACATTGTTCTGAGAGCACTGCATCATAGTCACCCACCTCGGATAGAAGGCATCCCTGAAGATGCTCGTCACCTTCCGCTCCTGTCATCCTGGCCTATAGCATGAATCCTGGTCACTAGCATGCCAGGCAGCCCCGTACTGCTACCGCCATGGGGCTAGCCTGGATAGCTCATCTTAAAACACTGGAGAAGGTGGGTGATCATAGGAGTAACTGAAGTTGTAAGATGTCTGAAATATTTTCAGAAAAAAAAAAAGGTCATATTTTTTACACACATGTAGCAAATGAGTGTGAGTATATATACCCTTGGTGTGCTGTGGGGATACAGACAATAGCCTTTTTGGTTTGTATATGTCGGTACAAACATTTTGTGCAAGGTAGTGATGGTAAATAATTGCCATAGTGACCTGCTTGTTAATTTCATTGAGTAGGCATGTCACATAAAATAACTTTTCCATTAAGACGCCAGTTGGTTTACATATTTTGCTAGTAGCATATTAGACTACAGGCCACTTTTCCCACCTGTGGCGCTAGCAGTTGTGTTGCAGGTGGGATCTGAGATATGAGGCAGCCCTTTTTACCTGCCACTTTCTGGTTCTTTTTATGTTTCAGACCAGCTGAAAAGGTGATGATTTTTTAATGATACATCATGAATAATAATTATCCAGTTATGTACAGAGATCATGTTTAAGCTTCAAAAAGTATCACTGTGAACATCATTAACAATACCCATCAACATTAAATGGCTGCCAATCAAAAACCATGAAGTTATGGAGATGGTGATTATGATTAATGATGATCTCATATCATCATGATTTTTCAAGATTACCCATGGTCAAGATTACAGAAATAAATTTAAAAATTAATTTTATCTTTTCTCTATACATTTGGAATTTATCTTGTATTTAGACATCTTTACTGGTATGATCAGTTATGATACTTTTTCTCTAGAAACCCACTGTGTTAGTTATGCTTACTCTGATACTTCACATCTTACTGGAGTTAGAAAGGCTAATATTGGTTTATATAGCCCCCATTAAGTGGTTCCTTTTCTGATTGTGCTGAGTTCCTAAAAGTACTTGGTTTATGCTCAAAATCTTTGCTTATAGTCTCCAAACTAATGCTGTCAATGCAAAATTAATTTAAAAATAGAAATTACTATTGTTTTGTTCCATAAACTGTGCTGCTGAAATACGCAAATTAGGCATGCAAATTTATGTATTTATTTATTTAAAATTAGTGACCAGGAAAGGCACGCTGAGCCAAGGCTCTTGTTTCCAGGTGTGACCCGGGTACAAGTAGTACAAGGTGGTAGACAGAGAAATACAAAAACAGCAAATATCAAGTAACAGATGAGTAATACAGTATAGTACATTACATGTAGTTTGGTGGTGAGGTTACACTTTTGTATGAACAGCAGAGTTGAAAAAAGAATTTCTTCATTTCATTTGTAGACCATTTATTAACTTAAATTTCAAGTGCGTGTATTTACATATTTACAGTAGTGGATTTATCGAAAAAATTGAGTTTTCGGGGAGAGGGCGACTGTGGGGGGGGGGTGATTTAGCAATAAGAGCTGGCATGAGTATGTATCCTATGCCAGACATTGCATGTATTCTTCCTAATTGGATTAAAACTTGACTTCACATGCTGCACATTATAATTAATAATTAATTTGTCTTTGTTATGTGACATTCATATTTTCATAATTAACAAAACCTCAAGTATTACTTCTGTGACTTGCAGTCTTACAATACTGAACTGATATCATCAATTGATCATCCACAGATCATCAACAGCCATCATGCTGAATTAAGCTAACAAAAATAATCAATAATCATCAGCTGGTGATTTGGAAGTTCATGTTTAATGATTAAATCATGATCTAGATGATGATCTTATATCATGATCTCCTTTGATGGTCGTAGGATGGTAACATTTGATGATTAGCAATAATCAGTCATTACCGACCTTCAAAAATCATGACTGATGATTTACCAATTTGCCTGGGATATTTATTGAATCTTTTTCTTGATTCTCTTGGAGATTTCTATGTTGTCAAATTTAAATCATTCTGTTTTTTTTTAATTTATTGGCATTTTCAATACAATTTATATTGAAGAGGATGCTTCAATGCTGCCCACACTATACATAAAAGATAACATATATCCACAGTATTAAGTAAAGACAGATTCACAAATGTAGCAGAAATCCCTAAAGCTGAAAAAGGTGGGAAGCAAAATAAACAAATATAAATTAGTTAATTATAACTAACACAGTTGGAGAGCTGTAATAAAAAGAATACTGTCACTATTCATAATTAATAAACCCATCTGGAAACAGTATCTGTCAGTGGGAGAAAGAATATAGATCTGTAATAGCTATCTAGCTATTTTACATTTAATTTAATGCCCCGTTATGTCAAACCAGTTTATCTCCTCAAAACAGCAATGTTATTTTTTAAATGTAGCATAATGCTGAGCAGTTTTTGAAAATATAAATAGTTAAATGCCCTGCTGTATGTAATACTGCCTTGCATGGAACACTGTATCTCTGACCTTGTATTGCAGGGTTTTAAATAATTGATTAGCAGTTTTTTTCTTGGTACAATACCAACTATTTAGAAAGTATTTATATAGGTTTTCTAGAAGTGTTACATCTGTTAAACACAGTGAGAGAGGTGCTATACATTCTCACAATGTTTTAGAGCTTTTATGAGCAAAACGCTAATCAATTTTTAGAGTTAAATGAAAACCCTGTATTGTCTGTTCAAAACTATACTGTACTGTATAAATGCTTCACTGTATGTAACTAATTCTGGGTCGACCCTGAAAAAGGGACCTTAGGGGCCCAGAGGGCCTACCCGGTTAACAAAATTTAATAAATAAATAAATAAATATATGAAAAAATTATATATACACTTATAGCCATATAATCAGAAATGGTAAGTAAACATATATACATGTTGCATAACTAAAATGAGCACTCATTTCCCAAGTAGAACAACATATTCAAATACATATTAAAATTAAACCAAACACAAAGCCGTATCAGTAAAGTCCCAACATACAAGAACAAAATGTCCATATTTTAGGAAATGAGCAAAAGGGGGAATAAGCCACCCCATAAGTCTGTGATGTTTTTTTCAAAAATGCATTCACTCACACGCTGAGGGTGGATCTACAGTCAGCATGCCACTCAAGCCACTTTTGGTGACTGGAGTTCAGTATCAGAGTCCAGAGTTTCATTCGAGGATTCTTGCATTCTCCTTCTAGTAGAATGATTACACAGAAATTCAGTGAGTTGTTCTGGATCCAAATAGATATATTTTTCAGAGTCCAGAATTATACGAGCTTTGCATGGGTAGCGTAGGGAAGGACAACTCCAATGTACTGTACTTTTGAATAGTAATGGGCCTGGGTTTGTGGACTGTCGTCGGACCTGATTTTGTCATTGGGAGATATATATCTGTATACATACACTTTTGTATTGCTGAAATTTCTGGCATCTTTCAGTTGTGTTACTCTCAAGGGTGAATTGTTGAAGTACGGTAGATGGTTTACTTGTGGCCTGATCAGTCTCAGGGAATGCAGGGTGTACAACAGACTGAGCACCTTTAACGTGGCTAGGGAGGTGCAATACTTTGATTAGTGATGGGAAGCTTTCTGGTGTGTAGCCCAAAGTGGTTGTAAATAAGTCCCAAATAATGTCTCAAGTATTTCTGTCTGAGGCTTCTTGTACAGGTTTGCCCACAATTCTCAAATTATTCTTTAGAACTGCATTTCCAGGTTTTCTGTTTTATTAGCTTGCAAGGTGTTATCTTACAAAACAGATGGTGAGACATGCTGTATAGGAGTCAACTTTTTCCACTATTGCGGGGGGGGGGGGTGGAAGAACAGTGGGCAAAGCTAAAAGGGACCATAGAAAAGGCAGCAGACCTCTGTATATCATGCAAGTCAGCAAAAGCAAGAGGAAAAAGAGACTGCTGTGATCCTAGAAAGAGGTGGCGGAAAAGATAAAGGCTGAAAAGGTAGCATTCAGAAGGTATGAGGAAATGCAGAGGGAAGAGGATAGGGAGGTGTATTAGGGAAAACAGAGAGAAGCAGGTAAAGCAGTGAGGAGCACAAAGGTGCAAACTGAAAAGAGAATAGCTCAGGTGGTGATGAAGGGGGACAAGACATGTTTTAGGTATGGAAGTGAAAGGAGGAATACCAAGGCTATGATCGTAAGATTAAAAAGGGAAGAGGGGGGAGACTATGTAGAGGGGGACCAGGAAAAGCCAGACATCCTGAACAAGTAATTTTGTTCAGTGTTCAGAGGAAGAATAAGGTGAGGGGCCACAAAAAAGTAACAGGAGCATTGGTGGGATAGAGGTGGATACTAGTCCTTTTTCAATGGAGAGTATCCTGAAGGGGGTCACTAGTCTGAAAGTGGACAAAGCAATGGGGCCAGATGGGGTGCATCTGGGGTTATTGAGGGAGGTACGGGCTGCACCTCTGGCAGGCCTGTTTAACAGCCCATTGGAAACAGGGGTGGTTCCAGAGGACTGGAAGAGGGTAGATGTAGTCCCATGTCACAAAAGTGGCAGCAGGGAAAAGGCTGGCAGTTATAGTCCGGTCAGCCTGACATCGGTGGTGGTGGGAAAGTTAATGGTGTCATTGCTGAAGGAAAAGTTTGTGGAATATCTCGGATCCAGTGGGTTACAAGGCCCATGGCAACATGGGTTCATTGGGCGGCGGGGGGTTATGTCAAATGAATCTGATAGATTTCTTTGACTGTGTAAGCAAGGAATTAGATCAGGGTGGAGTGGTGGACATGGCCTACCTAGATTTCAGTAAGGCTTTTGACACCGTTCCACCTAAGAGGCTGGTAAGCAAGCTCGGTGGCTTAGGAGTTGTTTGTTTAAAATTTATTTTTATACAGGTTAATCTGTTGGGGAATAAATCCCCATTTACAACAAATACCTGTGGTACATTACAAAAACAATGAAACAAAACTAAATAAGTACACACAATACAAAATCACAATAACCTAGAGTGGGTCCAAAGGTTAGTTAAGGAATAGGCAAAAGAGGTTAGTGTTAAGTGGAGTTCACTCCGAGGAAAGGAGGGTGACCAGCAGGGTGCCTCTGGGATCAGTGCTGGGACCGCCAGTCCTCTTTAATGCCTCTATAAGTGACATTGCAGAGGAGCTATAAGGGAAGGTCTGCCTCTTTGCAGATGACACCAAAATTAGCAATAAGGTGGACACTCTGTAAGTGGTGGTGGAAAAGATGAGCAGAGAAAACTCGAGGAGTGATAAAGGGTTTTAATGCAAAAAAGGGCACAGTACAGTACACACCACTTAATAGGGACAACCTAATTAATCGGAATGCCTGAGCTGGAAACTGTTTTTACCCCTTTAGTTCCTATGTTATCCACAACCTTTTAATAGGGACTAAAGCAGCTGATAATTGGGATGGTCAGAGTGCAAACTAGCATGCTAGAGTCCTTGCTTTTACTAGTTGCTGCTTGTAGTTTTAACAGTATCTTAAATCTGTAGTACGATTAAAAGTTAGACTGCTTATCACTTAAGCTTTCTAGGGAGTCGGCAGTGGTGTTAACTTTAACATGGCAATACAGTATGTACTATACAAGATTTAATAAAGTTAAGTTAAATAAAGTTAGTACAGTACCTAGTGTTACTGAAGAGGCAGTATAGTGCAATGGTTTAAGGCTCTGAGCTGCAAACCTGAAGACCTGGGTTTGAATTCCACAGCCCCCACTTGCATACAGTGTGACCATGAGCAAGTCATTTAACTTCCTTGTGCTCCCAGGTTGCACCTGTAAACAAACTTTCAGCTCAGTGTCTCTCTCCTGGTAAAAAAAAAAAAGGAGTAGAGTACATTTCTGCACTCATGAGATGACTGACTTATTTATTTATTTATTTGAATTTTAATGACTGGGCAGGCAACACAGCATTAGTTTTATACAGTTGAATACAACTTGTCACAGTAATTACAGAGTGTGACAGGATTATAATACATTAAGCAGGAGAAAAAAAAAAGAAAAGAAAGCCTTCATACAGAGAACACAAGTTAGTTAGTTACAGATTCTAATACAAATGATACAGACATTCAGTGCCAAGTAACGGAATCACAGGTTCAGCAAGGCAGCATCACAATCAGGTACTGCAGGAGAAGAACACAAGCTGTCCCTAGATTAGGGAGGTTGTACCACCATTGTCAGCCTCAGGATTACTATATAACTAAGTATTTGACTTGTTACTATTTGCACCTGCACTGGTTCATGCCGAGTGAGTGGTCTTTGAGCCTCTTTTTAAATAACGCAAGGGTAGGGCAGTTTTAAATCTAGCAGGGTAATGAGTTCTGTAGGGATGGGGGCCACCAATGAGGAGGGTCTCCTTCCAGATCCAGACCACATCATAAGGATGTCCAGTAAAGGGCTAGCAGTGTAGCACAGAGGCCTCACATATTCGCAAGGCTAGGTAGTGCAGAAATAATAGCAATTTCAAAGGCAAGGCAGTGCTGTAGGTATTGTAGCTTTGCTTCAAACAAGGGCCATCCAAGATCTGCGAGCACCTCACAGTTGCGATCTCTCTGGGGAGTACCAGTCACAATGCAACAAATTTTGTAATACAGAGTTTTGTTCCTGCTTAGATCTGAGTCTCGCATAGCCTATAGGACAGGTATCAGCGTAGCTCATTTGGTAGCACATCCGCCTCTGGACCAGAAGGTTGTGGGTTCTCGTCCCACACCAGGATTGGACTTGCACCTACAAATCGCTGGCATCCGAGTGCAGTATTGGGGGGCGCTGTATTGCTGGAGTTTACCATCCTTTGGATGAGATGTTAAACCGAGGTCCCTTCTGCCCATCCTGGTGTTGTCCTGGTGGGTGTCCAGGTGGAAGTAAAAGAACCCAGGGTACTCTTTGTAAAGAGCAGGAAACATTCCTGGTGTCTTGGCCAACATTTCCCTTCCCATAAACTGGTTCATGCAATTATCCAGGCTGTGTGTGTGGGTGATGATGTGTGATATGGCCACCACCACACATTCAGTCACTTCACTACCAGTCTAGCATTGCTTGTAAAGCACTTTGGGATACTGTGTATGAAAAGTGCTATATAAATGCTGATTCTTCTTCTTTTAGAAGAGCACAGGCATTAAGGTGCTGCCTGCAATGAAAAGAGGAGCCTCGTTTGAGCAAGCCTGTAGAGGAGGCTCAGTTCCTGATGGACTGTATTGACTTTGACATCAACACTAGGGTTGTCAGAACAGGTTCGGTAAAGATTCGAACCCTCCTCGAACCCTGGTGTTCGAGTTCTAACTTAGAACTCGAACACTAAACGGTTCGCAAAAGGGTTGAATCACAGCAGGCTGACGTCGGGTGGTAAGCTACATGAGCCACGGGATCTGTGGGGTATTTAAGGAGTTGCGCCATGAGGAGGAGCCATTTCTTGCTGAGGATCATCGGAGCAGAGGCAGCAGCAGTGAGCAGCAGCCCACTAAACTGTAGCAATTAGCGGTTGCAGCGTATACATACTCTTGTCCAGTGGCCACTTCTTCTTCTCCTGTGAGACCGAGAACAAGAAAGGCTCAAAAAAAAGCTGAAAATTGGAGACTGGGAGTGGGACTAGGGAGGTTCAGGACAGAAGGAGGGATTAATCAAGATTGGGAAGGGACTGGGGAATAGGGAGGATTGAGGCCAATATCAGGACTGGAGGAGGACTCGGAGAGAGAATAAAAAATAAAGAAGAAGACTGAAGATTAAGAACCTTTGTGAAATGTGATTATTTGAAACTGCAGCACACTGCACACTCCAGCAGCTGCCAGCAACAAGCATACAAGGGGCAAAAAAGGCAAATAAATCTTTCTGAACCCTAGTGTGTGTGTCACAGAGAAAGCCCAGTGTGTGCCCATCACCCTGCTGCTGTGTGCCCTTTGACTGCACTGTACCCAGTGTGTGTGTTACAGAGAGAAGCCCAGTGGCCAGTTGTGTAGTGGCATTAACCTTACATGACAGAAATGTAGAAATATAATTCTCATTCCCTGGGTTGTGTATGTGACTCTGTCTCCTGTGGTCAGCCCATCACCCTGCTGCTGTGTGCGCCTTGATTGCACTGTACCCTATCCATTGTGTGTGTTACAGAGAGAAGCCCAGTGGCCAGTTGTGTGGTGGCATTAACCTTACATGACAGAAGCGTGAAATATAATTCTCATTCCCTGGGTTGTGTATGTGACTCCGTCTCCTGTGGTCAGCCCATCACCCTGCTGCTGTGCACCTTTTGATTGCTATGTATGCCTATGCCCAGCAGCCCAATCATTCTGTAAAGCCTTGAACCTGGGATCCTTTAGTTGCAAACTGTCATATTCTTCAATTACTTTCAGTCCACGTATCACAGTGTCACACAACCAAAATAACATTTTGGAGTTGTAGCCAGCGATTACAGATCACATTGCTTTGTTACACAGGAATTGTTTGGGTGTTGGTGTTTTCACTGCAGTATACTGGACTGGTAGTACTAGTACTTACTGTCTGTTATGGCTGACACCAACATAGATGAAGCATTTAGTGCTGGTGTTGGAGCAGGTGTTGGTGGTAGTGGTAATCCTGGTGCTAACAGAAATAACCAAAATGTTTCATGTGATAAAATTCAACAGACAGCAAAAGAGCAACAGTGAAGTGTGGTAAGGGGACCTTTAAGAAACCTGTACAGCTGCTGGGGTCACAGGAGGCACCATAAGGTATGCCATTCATGCCGTTAAGATCCCTGTGACTAGCAGCAATAATGCAAGTGACAGTGAGTCCCTCTCTGACTCGGACAGTAGCTCTTTGTCTCAGTCCCACACTGTGTGTCTCGCGACAAATCATTACTTCCTCAACAAAGTGAAATGAGCAAGTCTGCTGACAATGAATCAGGTAGTGCGCACAAAATACATCCAGCACTGTTGGCAATGAAAGGACATATCCATTGAATCCACCACTTCTGTGTTGGCCAGCAATGAAAATCCATCAGAGTCTTCTGTCCACTCTTCTAGCACCAAGGAGCATGTCCCAGGTTCTGTTAGGACAGGTGAAAAGACACAAACAGTCTTTAGCTATCTTCCTAGCACTCCGAACAAAATCTGTCACATCTGAGGTGTGGAATTATTTCTCAGTCAGTAAAACTGATCCATGCAGAGCAATTTGTTCCTGTGTAAACAGAGTGAAGCCGTGGTAAAGTTGTGTCGTGCCTTGGCACTACAGCTCTTAAGCGCCATCTGAAAAAGCATTCGGTTTTGCTTGATCATCCAAACCATGTCCTCCATCTTCCAGACCAGACGTGAGAAGGGTCAGGAATCTGAAATGGATACTGAATTGTCTGAACTTGATGCGGGCAGAACCACTGCCAGCCCTAGGATCACTGTTACCACCAATGCCAGCACCATTAGTACCAGTTGCACATCCAGTGATGGCACTGAATGTATAAGTCCTAGTCCACCATCTCGCGTCCATCTGCCCATGAAGCACGGTGTATAATAAACCAGCAGGGACATGTTGCAAACAGCTAACACTGTCTCAGGCATTTGAAAGGAAGAATACCTTTACTAGAAATCATCCAAAGACCCTTCATCTTAATCACGAATTGGTGAACTGTTAGCGAGCCCTTCTCCCATACTCTTTGGTAGATCATGAGGATTTAGGGAGCTCATGACATTAGCAGAGCCTCGTTACAATGTTCCTCATCGAAGGTACTTTTCCTATGTTGAAATACCAAACATTTATCAGGCTTTAAAAGCGACAGTGATGCTTGCACTTAAAACTGCAGAGGGTGGGGTTATTCATGTCACAACAGATATGTGGACCAGCACTCAAAACATAGATTACATGTCCCTTACCGCTCATTGGGTCACGTTTTCTTGTGCTTCTTCAAAAACAAAGACACCCCAAAAGATGGCGCTACTGCATATGAAGAAGTTTGGGCAAAGTCATACTGCTGCAAACATCTTGCAGGAACTAAATGACCTCCTTGATCGAATGGGTTTATTCTCACGGTCTAAAATGTGGCTTCATAGTAAGTGACAATGGAGCCAACATCTTAAAAACAATACAGGATGGAGGATTTCTGCATGTGCTTTGCACGTACTTACACATAATTGTCAGGGATTTCTCATAGCAGAAACACAAGTGGATGGTATGATTGCTGTTTGCAAAAAATTGTGACTCACTTTTCACATTCAACCAAGGCAATACGGACATTGACCGAACTGCAAAAAACACAAGCTGCCCCAGCAAAGCTGATTCAAAATGTTTCCACTCGTTGGAACTCAACGCTTATATGCTGCAGCGCCTCTTGGAGCAAAAGCAAGCTGTACATGAGTACTGCTCCAGTTACATTATTGGAGATGGCATTATGCTGTCTGTGCTGCAGTGGAAATTAATGGAGACAGTGTGCTGTATCCTAGCTCCTTTGAGACAGCTACAGGGACATGTCTTCTGAAGGTGCATCTGTGAGTCAGGTTATCCCACTCATAATGCTCATTTCACATCATCTTAGTGTTCTAAATCTACAAATAGAAAAGACAGATCTGAGCGCAGACAACATATCGCCTATATCATAGGAATCTCGTAAAGAGAATGAAATGACGCTTCAAAACCAATGACAAATTAGTTGCAATAGTGAAATCAAGACACTACATCCTTGCAACTCTCTTAGATCCCAGGTTCAAGGCTATACATCTTCCAAAACAGATGATATAGAGCAGTACAAATGTATGTTGCTAGATGAGCTGCAGCACTCACAGGAGTCAAACACAGACACGCACAGTACCCTCAGGTTGTCATCACCACAATGCAGGTTCATCTTCACAAAGGGATACAGAACTGGAAAAGTCATCAAACATTAACAGTAGTTGTTCCACAACTGCCACTTCTTAAACCCTTAGTAGCAAGCTAAATCTGTGGCAAAACCTTTCCCAAATTGCTGCCATACCAGCTGCTTCTGCTGATTCCTCTTCTGAGCAGTCTCTGTCCAACATGGTAGACAGTTACCTGCAAGAACTGCCTATTCCTATTGATGCATGCCCTTTTGAATACTGGAGATCAAAAAAGTCAATTTGGACAGAGCTGTATGATGAAGCCTGTAAATATCTTGGTTGTCCTGCAACAAGTGTCTCTTCAGAACACATGTTTAGTACAGCTGGCAATATTGTGACAGACACCAGAAATAGGTTGCTGCCAGAAAATGTACACGCGTTAACTTTTATTAAAGTTAATAAGTCAAGATTTCGTATCCCTACAAGAGTATACAAACTGATCCTGAAGTGATTGATGTTGTGGATGTTGATGGTGATGATGACAACTCAGATGGTGGTGGCTGGTAAAAATACTGTGTGACGGAGTCTCTCTGCAAAAAGGAAACTTTTACAGACTGTGATGACTTTGGTTGTGTCTCTCCTTTCTCGATCTACTACCTTGGACTATATACCCCAAAAACTTTCACCATTTCATGGCAAACTGCTTTGTAGCTAGGGTCTAAACTAAAGTCAACAAGTTTTATATCAGAGGCAATTTTAACATCAGTGGGAACAGGCCCAAATTTGGTATAAAAGGGACACTGTCACGTCAATCCTTTCTGTATCATATTATTTATAGTTAAAGTGCAAACATATATTTTGGATTTACCTTCTGTGACTTTGTGGTGCATCAGCATGGGCTGGGACAGGAGGCGGTCTATTTTTCAATTTTAAAGAGGACAAAACAATGAGTTCTAATTGGTAGCTGTTTATTATTTTTCAATTACAGAAATGTTAGCCATAAGCGAAAAATGGATGCTAGTACATGGGTGAGGGTTGTGGGTTGGTTTTAACATGGGTGTAAGGGTGGCATGGGTGCTACTGCACGAGATGAGGGTGGTGGAAGAAAAGTGGAATGGGTGATGGGGTGAAAGGTGGGTGTTGTTTTAGTTCTTTCATTTACAGATTCGTGATCAGCTGGGGATGGTGAGGAAAAAATGATGACAGACCGAACCTACTGTACACATAATATATATTCTTATTAAATACATTGCAAACTGCTGCCACCTAGCACAACTGTCCTGTCCCCTTTAAAAAGAATAAAGGAATCAGAAATAAAAGAAAATCTGCATCAGCAGTTTTCACAGAATGTGACGTATCATAGTGTTTTGCTTTATAAGTAGTGATAATTTGATACATAATGGGGTTGACAGGCGCTGTCCTTAAACATCACATGCCAACTGCTGCAGCTACATAAATGTTCCTTAGTATGTGGTGAGAAACCACTTTTTTTATTTATGTGACTGAAATACAAATTTTATTGAAGTATCAGCTGCAAAATGCATCATCTTAGAATTTTTGTATGTATTACTTCAATTTGCCAACAAAAATGTTGGTATATGTATGCATTACCTTAGAAAATTGCATGCATTTTGCTAGCAACAATGACTGGCATATTTTTTATTAAGAACAAAAGACACAGCACCAACACTTCAAAATATACTGTATAGGTGCGTTTTAACTGATAGCATCACAGTACAGAAAGCCATGCAGGACAAAACAGTTTAAACAGACAAAGGACCTTTGTCTGTTTAAACTATTTTGTCCTACGCGTTCTACTAACAAATATATCGGTAAACACTATACAATATATTTGGAAATATTGGTGCTGTTCTTTGTTCAATGCTCAGCTTTTCACACAGGAACAACTTAGGATTGGAGCAGCCTTCTTGTGGTTTCTGCAAATATTTTTTATTCAATGTCTTGACTGAATATGTTATGACATAATATGTTTTGTAACAGTTCCACATGTTGCTGCTGTAGTACTTGGCTTGACTTTGTTATAAAAGCTTTCTTTTAAACATAGCAACTTTTGATTCCTCATTTAAAACAGAAAGCAGCAAATAGCTGAAATTAGGTAATATCAGTTATTTTTCTCTAATTCATGACAATGAGTATATATAGCTGAGTACATAAATGGCTAATGTGCCTCTTTCTTTCACTAAGGAACTATGATGCAGCTGCAGCAGGAAAACTTTAACATATGGGTGGGTGGGTGGGCCTGTTACGTATTAAGTTGCTGACTTTAGCAAACAGAAGAAACTATAGATAAACCTGTTGTATTCTATCAATGTCACACAAGATAATTTCTCTCCCACTTATTTTGAACAGTTTTTCCTTTACATGTATTTTATTACTATCTTCGTTACTGGCAGCACAATAAAAAAATAGGGTCCGAGTTCTAAAAAGTTCTAAAAAAGATTAGAACACTAGAACTTTTTCCAAAGTTCTAGACTAGAACTAGAACCCAGAACTTCAGAGGGTTCTGACAACCCTAATCAACACGGTGGCCAAATGTCTTGTCCTGGTCAAGTAAGACACCAAGATATTTCAGGTGACCTCACCACTTCAGGGTGAGTGCCACCATTGGTGGACAACCTGAACAGGTGTTCATTTTATGTTATCAATCAAATTTTTATTTATCCAGGCGAACACCACTGAGCATAGCTCATTTACAGGATGGACCTGGTTAGCACAGGAATGCAGGATATACAATATATGAACAGTCACAACATAACACCTCAGTAATATTATGCAATACAGAGATACAATAGTTAAATGTAGTCATAAGTGGAGAACAGTTTGGAAATAGTGGTTCAATTCCTTCGTGGTGTAGAATGAGTCTAGTTACAGTAGCTGGAAGTACTAATGAGGACAATTGTTAGGTAATGGTATATTACATACAATGCCATAAGTAACAAGATAGACAGTGAGTTAAAAAAAGAAACAAACAGTGTAACAGGGTAGGAGGGTGTGTGTGGTAGGCGAGGCGAGATAGGGTACAGGCAGGGTGGTAGGGGATAGACGAGGGACAGATGAAGCCTCACAGAGGACACAGAACGGGAGGGTGGGGAGCACAATTAGGTATTAGAGAAATGTGAAGGAGAGGCCACAAGGTCAGGTATAGCGGAGAGGACAGTTAGCTCCTGGTGAACTCCTTTTACAAGGGACACCTGCTTAAATGGGACAGTATTGAATCCACCAAGGTGTCCCTATTAAGAGGTTACTACTGTAATGCAGTTGGGCCACAGAAATCCAGAGGCGGAGTACAAAATGGGAGGAGTGGTACTGATGACCACCAAGCAGGAAAGAGACCTGGGGGTAACGATATCGTCTGACCTAAAGGTGGCTAGGCAGTGCTACAAAGCAGTTGGGAGGGCTAGTTGGATACTGGGGTGCATAGGGAGGGGTATCTCCAACAGAAAGACGGAGGTGGTATTGCTTCTATATAGATCACTAGTAAGACCCCACCTGGAGTACTGTGTCCAGTTCTGGAGTCCACATCTCTGGAAGGACATAGACAGAGTGGAGGCAGTCCAGAGGACAGCAAGTAAAATGGTGCAGTGTCTGCATTAAAAACCCTGTGAGGAGAGACTTAAGGACCTAAACATGTACACCTTGGAAGAAAGGAGGGAGGTGGGGATATAATGGACACTTTTAAATACCTCATGGGGATATATAAGGTACAGGGGGAAGTATTTTTCAGGAAAAAACGGTGCTCAAAGACCAAGAGGCATGAAAAGTAACTTGATGGGTTTAGATTCAGGAGAGATGTGAGGAAGTTGGGGATGGCATTAAGGATAAAATGTGCCTATTCGCAGATGACACCAAGCTCTGCGGGAGAGTGGACACAGCTGAAGGGCTACAGTACCTACAGAATGACCTGGAAAAGCTGGGGAGGTGGTCTGGGATCTGGTAGCTTGGCTTCAATGCCAAAAAATGCAAACTTATGAACACTGGAGCCAAGAATCCAAGGACAGGGTACTGTCTGGGTGGGACCCAGGAGGAGGATAAGGACCTAAGAGTGATGATCACTAGTGATCTGAAAGACTCCACTCAGTGCAAGAAAGCAGCAGCAGCAAGGGCAAACAAGATGCTGGAATGCATAGTTAGGGGGATCAGTAGTAGGAGAAAAGAGCTTATACTGCCTATGTATAGGTCACTGGTTAGGCTTCATCTAGAGTATGGAGTTCAGTACTGATGCTCGCACCTCAAAAAAAAGGATATTAACCTGCTGGAGAAGGTCCAGAAGAGGGCTACAAAGATGATAGTGGGTCAGCAGGGTAAGGCATATGAGGAGAGGTTGAGGGCACTGACCATGTACTCCCTAGAGGACGGGGGGGGGACATGACTGAGACCTTCAGATACTTGAAAGGGATAAATAAGGTGGTTAGGGGGGTCTCTCTAAGTGGCAACCATAGCATGAGTTTGCGCAGTCTGAAGCGGGGGTGGGGAGGTTTAGGAAGGAGGCTAGGAAGCACTTCTTCATGGAGAGGGTGGTGGACACTTGGACTGCGCTGCCAGAAGAACTGGCCTTATTGAAGACAGTGGGCAGTTTCAAGAGAGGCTAGGATAGGCATAGGGAGAGGTAAGGATCATGGGTAGGGAGGATGGGAGGAGTGGGGGGGCAGTATCAGTAGCTCAAGCTGTAGACCCTGCAATGCGAGGAGACTAGATAGACCAAATGGCCTTCTTCTGCTGGCCTTTTCGTATGTTTGTATGAAATTGCAGACACTAATAGTGAACTCAGCATCACTTAGAGAAAATGAAGCCAAATATGAAATTCAGAGAACTGAGTCTAATATATGTATCTGCTCATGTGATCCTCTTTTCAGTTTTTCTTTTAGTAGAACTTAAAATTGCCACAGGGAAAACATTATCACACAAACCACAGGCCCAGTTCAGCTAATTAGCCTTTCTCATTGTCATTTTGTTCACTACAATACATAATTATCTGTAGCTGCATATTTGCCACTTCCCAAATGAGTATTTTTAGTGGAGGAAATGGCTTCCTGTGAGGTTTCAGAGCCTTATCAGATGTATTATTGCTGAGTTTTAAAATTAGGCAAGGATTGATATAATAAATAAATACTTTTGGTTTTGTTTTCTTATTGGACACATTAGCAGATTAAATTAGATTGGCACAGTATTTTTGTTCTAAAATAAAACTGTGTAGGTTTTTAAACAGAGGCGCATGATGCTTCTTGGTGAAGGTGATAGAACGGACGGTTCCAGTCAGTTCTGAGCTGTTTGCAAGGGTTGCACATTATATATTGTTTGTACTGTAATGTACTCTGCCCTATATAGATGCACTGCAATACACAAGCTAGTTTTCCTGTAACACGTAAACCCCGGGTCCTCATTGGCCCTTTTGGTATACCAATCCAGAAATACTTTTTTAGGGAGCCCCATACTAGGACAGAGATGTCCCCATCCTGCTTCCTAACACTTGGGTTGCCAATGGTGACTTTGTGCCAGAACCTTAATACCTGCTCTGGGCATAATCTGCTCTGACCCAGGCATACCATCCTTTTCTTGTCTCCAACCGGTGTAGTAAAAATTTACCAGGACCGATTGCCCCACCACATCCTCTGTTGATAGCATTGAGTTAATTGGGGGGGAGGTCTATAGCCTCCTTTACAAAATGTTAATATATAATGGCTTGTGCTCCACTTCCTCTTTGCTTACCATGTTGCCTCCCGGTTATGGGCACCTCCAGTAGAACTTCCCCCCGTCGTCTTCATCTAGGCCTGTAGCTGGCATGGTCTCTGCCTGGACCCCTGTTGCTGCAGCAGGGGCCAGGACCTCAGGTGTGTCTCCCTCATCTTATAGATTGGGGTCCCACCAGTGCATGGTCTTGGAATCGCAGGTGTCTGGATACTGCTCTTGTTCTTCAGTGTAGGAACAGCCTCTGGGTCCTCTGTGCTGGCCACAGCCAGTTTGCCAGACATCACCCATGGGTCCACCTTTGGATGTACAGAGGGCCTCTGGTGTCTCCAGTCCATTTTTGGTGGCATTCTGGTGTGCTGTACTGCTATTCTGAGTGGGGGAGGCTGTGTTGTTCCCTCTAGCCCCTGCTGTAACATAGAAAAATGGTGTTCCTCAGGTCTGAAGTCAAGTTATGAGGCTCCAGGGGACAGGCTCTGTTCCTGAGCCCAAGTTCTCTGCCTGTCCCATCTAGGATTCCTGCCCCACTGGCTTCTGAGCTCTAATGGCTTTAGGAAACTTTTCATCCTGTGCCATGTCCCCTTTAATACCTTGTGTGGTCCGACATACTCATACCCTCCCTCCTACCTACCATAATGCAGAGTGATGCTTCATGCTTTGGAGCAACCGATTCTCCTTTCCCCATTCATGGGTCTCTTGCTAGTCCTAAGACCATATTTATTGCCATCCTGGTTCAAAGGTCATCAGGGCAGCATCTTTCTTTAAGGGAAACTACATGCAAAAATTATAAAAATACATGGGGCCGATTGTAAAAGCACCCTTAGAGCGATACAAATTGTGTCTCTCTAGGGCTGTGGCAAACTCCAGGTGCATCAGAGACCCTTCACCTAATTTTGTAAAAGGGAGGGCCCCTGCGCCAAAGACCCAGGAGTTGCCACAGTCTCAGACTTGCACCAAAACATTTGACGCACCTGTGGGGATTGAGACAGGGAATTGCCCCCCCCCGTTGCCCGGTGCAACACATGAGGGGGCCGCAAAGGTGGAGGGGTGAATATGCCTGCCAGGAGGGGTTCGGAGGAAGAAGGAACACAGCAGGTGCCCTAGGGGGTGTCGGGACTCTGTCGGAATTGCAGGGTGCTGATGTGGCACCCCGTGGGTGTGCCTTTTGCAATGCAAGGCAACTGATCATCTCGGACCACTTTGTGCGGGGGTTGGCTGGGACAGAAATTGACCTGGCCCAAAGTGGGCACAGCCCTGGCACCTGCCCCATAGGTACCATGATCCCCACCCTGTAGGTGGGAGGCAACCTGCCACAACGCGAGGGGGAGTACCAGGGAACTAGTGTCATGCCCATAGAACGTTCCCATCCAGCACTGGCAGTCCTCATGCTGCAGCCACAGCCTCCCACTTACATGATTGGGGATCTTGGCACCTATAGGGCAGATGTCAGGGCTGTTTCGACCTGGGGCAGGTCACTTTCCATCCCTGCCAACCCCCCACAAAGTGGTCCAAGCCGATTGGCTGCCTGCTAATACCTGCAGGGTATTTGTTATTTCAGCATAGAGATACATGATATACATGGTTGATCTGACATCATGTACTCATATGCTACTGCAGCTCTTAGGGACAAGGAGTGCTTTTTGCAATGGCAGGCAGCCAATCATGCAAATACCCTGCAAAAACTCTCTGGAAACTTATAAACCAAATAAAGTTTAAAGGGGAAAAAACGTGCATTACAACTCAGATAGCTTGTAAAACTCACTGAAGGTAAATGTGAAATTTCACACCTTCTTGCAGCTTGTTTCTCTCAAAACTACTTAAGCAGACAGGCATACTGAGTTTTTTAAAGGTTGATTGTGCATCACCTTCTCGTATGCTAGTGCAGCTCTCAGGAACAATGAGATTTCAACAACCACAAAATGGACCCTCCCAGGAGAGTGACAAGGTCTAGTATGAAGTGCGAAAACTAACTGAAGCAGTTGCATACATCTTTAACAGCTACATGAAAAGAGTTGTCTGTTGACATGGAAACAAATGACATTTAGACGATTTGAGGGTGCAGTTTTCCTTTAATAAACTAGTAGGTGAATTAAGGAGGGGAACTCATGCCTAACAAGCACCCGTGATTCATTACAAAGAGGTTACAGAGAACTGTAATCATGGCAGTGCTTCTGATGTAAATTATCTAGATTTCCACTAAGCATTTGCTAAAGTTCCACATGACAGGTTCCTAATTATGCTAAAAGCTACTGGAATCCAAGGTCAAACATGGGAGGATGGTTAAGAAAAAAATTAAAACAGGAAACCAAGTACTAAAACAAGATGCAGTGCCAGATTGCAGTATGTACTGTGCAGGGTCCCACAAGGGTCAGTGCTTTAGACCCTTATTGTTTCTAGTCTAGCTATAGAGAGGATGTGCAATGTATATAAAGGGTATGGATGCAGAGACCAGCAGAGAATGGTGGTGACAGGGAGGGAAGGGAGTAGCAGGCCCAAAGGATGCTGAGCAGGAAACTCGGAGAGATTTAAACTGATAAGTAGTTAGATGCATAGCCAGTCATGTTTAATATTGTAAATGTAACATACTGTAGTACAGTGGGGAAAAAAGTAGGTTAAAATATAAAAAAAAAATTTATCTTAACCAGAGCAGGTAGACTATGAAAGGGATCTTGATCTAAGAATGGAGAACTCCCCGTCAGGGCCTAAACAGTGCAGTGCAGTGCAGTGAAGTGGCTTGAAGTAGTAGTACAGTCAGAATTTGCAAAAAAACATACGTGCAAAGTGTTTTAATTTGTGTGTGTGTAGTCCAAATGTGAAGACTATTTTACAATTTAGCAAATACTTGAGGGCTAATTGTGTGGGTTATTCTGTAACAGGGTTTTAAATAATTGATTAGCAGTTATTTTCTTGGGACAATGCTAACTGTACAGAAAGTATTTATATAGGTTTTCTAGAAGTGTTATGTTTGTTAAACACAGTGAGGCAAGTGCTATGCATTTTCACAATGTTTTAGCACTTTTATGAGCAAAACGCTAATCAATTTTTGGAGTTAAATAAAAACCGTGTGTAAGAAAACAGTTTTTACTAATTCTAGCATTGATGATCTGGGGTGATTTGTGTGCTTTTTATGGCTGTGTGTAGTTTGATGAAATGAAAAGTTTTAAAGGCAAAACATTTACTCCTGCTGGTTAGACCTCACACACACATAGAAAACAAAAATACTGAATTAGAGCTATTCATTCGTGGCCAGCACATCAGGCTCCTCTCTCTAGTACTTGCTTAATCAGTGATCACAGATGCATCACTGTCACATGGGACAGGATGCATTGTAGGACAAAGAAGAGCAATAAACCTTGCTAAGATGGAGATCCCCAGGGGCCATAAAACTACCATATAACTAGCAGGCCAATTTATAAAAACAAAAAACTAATAACAAACAAAGGGAAGGACACACTAGGACTACGCATCGAAATTAAAACACACTGCACAACACATGTTTGCAAATTTTGACTACTTCTCCTTTAAGAAAGAAGAAACAAGTTTCTGGTATATTCAGTGAAACTTATCTATTAAGGATGTCACACACTAGTAAGAACATGTCTTGTAGTCTCAACATAATTTCCTGTGTAACGAGCAACCTGTAAATTAAGGACAGATTCACTGGTCCAGAAGGGGTCCTTAATAGGCAAAACCCACTGCATGTGGTATAGCAAGGAATAGCAGAATGCATGTTGGGGGAAATCATTCCCTACGATGTGCAAGACGTAATTAATCTGAAGACTAAACAATCTATCCATGAAGATTAGAAAATTATATCTTGTATTTTCAGACTTGTTAGAAGAAGGTTAAAGGGGAAGTGGTAACTGAAGCATGGAAAGTATTTAATGGTGAATACAAGGAAACTGCATTTTTTTTATTTGGCAATAAAAGGTGTTCAGAGGCATTAAGGACTAATGGCTAGAACGCAGGCAAGACCTGTAGGCATAGATGCACTGTAGGTTAGAACAAGAACTAGCTGGTGCTACTGTGACCTGATGCGTAGCTATTATTATTTTTTTAAATTTACCATTTTTGTGTGGTCTCTAGCACTGCCCCATCTTCTGGGTGACCTCCCTGCCCTGTCCCCTACTTCCTTGTCACTTACCTCTGCCACTACGGCATTCCCACCATGGTGGGACCCTTGTTTCAGTGCCCACCCCCCTGGAATGAGTAAAGAGAGACCAGTTGCAGTGACAGGCCCAAAAATGTCTGTCATCTTGCTCACAGCAGAGCTGCTTTTTTCATGTTTCCTCACTAGCCCTCAGGAGGCCAGCATCCAAGTGGCATTAAGTGCACATGTGCGAAAGTGCCAAAACAGAGCCCGGTTGGCGTTCTCCCTTCTGCAGTACCTCTACTGTACTATCTGGTGGTAGTGTTGCAGCAGAGGCACATGCCTCCCTGTCCAGAGAAGGAGAAAACCCTCTAGGATGCTCAGTCCTCTGCTTCAGTGGTCTGGGCTCAGGGCACAAATTGGTGGGGCTCAGTGGGGGGGGTCAGAGGTTGGTCAACTGGGTGGCAAACTGGTTCACGGGCAGAAAACAGAGAGTGGTGGTAAACGGTATACAGTCAGAAGAGATGCAAGTCACAAGTGGGGTACCTCAGGGATCAATCCTGGGACCAGTCCTCTTCAATATCTTCATTAGTGACATTGCAGATGGACTAGAGGGTAAGACTTGTCTGTTTGCAGATGACACCAAGATCTGCAACAAAATAGATGATCCAGATGTGGTGGGCAGAATTAGAAGAGATCTGGATAAACTGACAAAATGGTCAGAAGAGTGGCAACTTGGGTTTAATGCAAAGAAGTGCAAGATCTTGCACATAGGGAAGAGAACACCTGAAGCCACCTATAGTTTGGGAGGGGAGTTGCTGGCAATCACAAGGGAAGAAAGAGACTTGGGCATCACCATCATCACAGATGACCTGAAATCATCCAGGCAGACCACTAAAGCAGTAGGTAAGGCTAGAGGGATGTTAGGGTGTATTAGTAGGGGTATCGCAAATCGTAAGAAGGAGGTAATAATCCCTCTTTACAAGACACTGGTTAGGCCCCATCTGGAGTACTGCGTGCAGTACTGGAGGCACATCTGCACAAGGACATTAATGAAATGGAGGCAGTCCAGAGAAGGACAACTAAAATGGTGCAGGGACTGCATCAGAAAATATATGAGGACAGATTAGCAGAGCTTAATATGTATACTCTAGAGCAAAGGATGGAGGGAGGTGATAGGATCGAAACATTCAAACATCTTAAGGGAATTAACAAGGTGAAAGAGTCTAACATGTTTCAATATAAGAAAAATAGGACAAGAGGACACAGCATGAGATTAGAGGGAAGCCGATTAAGGGGTAATGTGTGGAAGTTCTTTTTTACAGAAAGGGTAGTGGATGCATGGAGCGGCCTACCTCAGGAAGTGGTGGATATGAATACAGTGCAGGGCTTCAAACAGGCATAGGATAAGCATAATGGAGCAATACAGATGAATATGGATAGATAGGCCATTGGCAGAGTAAAGACCTATGGCACATTCATAAGGTAGAAAAAATGGGCAGACTGGATGGGCCTTGCGGTCCTTATCTGCTGTCAACTTCTATGTTTCTATGTAAACCCAGGTCATCAGTGTCATAAGTGACTATGTTGACTTTGCCGTGGAACAGAAGAAGAAGCCAGGTTTCGAGAGGTGTGTGGTGTGCAGGTACCCTGAGTACCCAACCGATGGATATGGTGTGTATACTGCTTGGACATTGCCTTTACTATGGAGCATTGCTCCTGCTGCCAGGCCACGCACCCACAGGCACTTGCTAAGGGCCAGCTGCAGGTGCTCCAATGCAAGCCAACTAAACTGTGCATACAGTTTGCAGTTGTGGGGTTGGCAGTGCAGTAGCAGGCCCAAGAGGTGCAGAAAGCAAATGAGTATATATTGGTCCTGCATCTTCTGATGGTGGAGGAGGACTTCTGTGCTGGATCTCCTAACTCCTTATGAGGATAAAGGTTTTAACATTTTTCTTCTGTGTCTCCACTGTTTTGAAGGTGAGTCTTGGTCTCAACACTGAAGGCACAAGAAGAAGAGATGATGTTGGTCATGGGATTGTTATCAGTGAAGAGACCACTCACGCTGTCCCCTGCCAGAGGGTCCGTGTGGTCAGTCTACTTCTAGTGAGATGGTTCCCCCAAGGACTGGCCTCTGGAGGGCACAAAGGGACAGGCTGAGGGGACCCATCCCATCTCGGTCCCAACCTCTGCTGCAGCTCCCAGTCAGGGTCTGTCTCCCATGTGTGCCACAGTGGTCCACTATAGAAACTTGCATAGAATTTGATGGCAGATAAGGACCGCTTGGCCCACCTAGTCTGCCCATTTCCCTACCTAATGGATAAGCTGCAGATCATAGTTATCCAACAGCCTACTTCCCTCCTACCCCCCCAATAAAATTGCCTTATGTCTGTCCCATGCATTCTTGAATTCCCCCACTGTTTTTGACTCCACGACCTCCTCAGGAAGGCTGTTCCATGCATCCACAACCGTCTCTGTGAAAAAATACTTCCTCACATTACCTCTGAGCCGTCCCCGCTCTATCTTCAAATTGTGCCCCCTTGTTCTTACACATCTCTTTTTCTGAAAGATGCTACTCTCTTGGACTTTGTTGATTCCCTTGAGGTACTTGAAAGTTTCTATCATGTCCCCCTCTCCCTCCTTTCCTCGAGGATATACATATTAAGCTCCTTTAGTCTCTCTTCATATGTCTTCTGGTGCAGACTCTGCATCATTTTGGTTGCCCTCCTCTGGACAGACTCCACCCTGTCTATGTCTTTGTGGAGATAGGGTCTCCAGAACTGCACACAGTACTCCAGATGGGGTCTCACCAACTCTCTGTACAGAGGGATAACAACTTCTTGTTTTCCTACTGGTGATGCCTCACCCTATGCATCCCAGTATCACCCCAGCCCTCCTTACTGCCTTCTCACATTGCTTGCCCACCTTTAGGTCATCTGATATAACAACCCCCTGGTCCCTTTCCATTTTTGTTATTGTCAATATCTCACCCGACAATGTGTACTCTTCCCCTGGGTTTTTGTGTTCCAGGTGCATTACTTTGCACTTCTTGGCATTAAATCTAAGCTGCCATACATTTGACCATTCCTCCAACCTTGCTCTTATCATACTTTCCACCCCATCTTGTGCATCAACACTGTTGCAGATCTTTTTGTCATCTGGAAAAAGACATACTTTTCCTTCCAGTCCCTCTGCAATGTCACTTGTAAAGACATTAAAAAGGACCGGACCCAGTACTGAACCTTGCTGTACCCCACTAGTAACCCCACTTTCTTCACTGTGGACTCTGATTACTATTACCCTCTGTGTCCTGTTGTCCAGCCAATGTTTTATCCAGGCTACCACCCTGGGACCCACTCCCAGACTGACTAATTTGTTAATCTTTTGTGTGGGACTGTGTCAAATGCCTTGCTAAAGTCTAGGTAGGCCATGTCCACAGCCCCTCCCTGGTCTACTACTTTGGTCACCCAGTCAAAGAAATCTATTAGATTCATCAGACATGACCTTACCACTGTGAATCCATGCTGCCTTGGGTTCTGTGCCCCACTGGCCTCTAGGTACTCAACAGTTCTTTCCTTCAGAAGTGATTCCATCATTTTCCCTACCACTGAGGTCAAACTGACAGGTCTGTAGTTTCCTGCCTCTGTCTTGTTCCCATTTTTGTGAAGGGAAATCACATCTGCCCTTCTCCAGTCCTCAGGTACCACACCATCCTCCCATGATTTGCTAAAAAGGGTATTCAGTGGTGTTACTAGTTCTCCCCTCAGTTCGTTTAGAATTCTGGGGTGAATCCCATCAGGCCCCGTTGCTTTGTCCACCTTCAGTTTTAGGAGTTCTTTCAGAACCCTTTCTTCTGTGAAAGGACTGATATCAACCCCCTATCCAGAGTGCTTCTATTGACTGGATTAGGTACCTCCCCTCCTCTTCTTTTGTGAATACTGAGCAGAAGTATTCATTCAGTATCCTTGCCTTTTCACTGTCCCTCTCTACCCATCCACCCTCCTCTTTATTCAGCCTCAGTATCCCTCCCTTTGTCTTTCTTTGCTCCCTAATGTGCCTATAAAAGGTTTTATCCCCCTTCTTAACCGAGTTGGCTATCTTTTCCTCAGTTTGGGCCTTTGGTATTCTGACCGCCTTCCCCGCTTCCTTCTGCTTTAACTGGTACAGTTCTCTGTCCTGCTTCTTCTGTGTTTCCTTATACTCCCCGAATGCTATCTTTTTCTCCCTAACCTTCCCCGCCACCTCTTTTGGGAACCATAGTGTTTTTTTCTTTCATTTTGATTTGTTTATTTGCTTCACACAAAGGCTTGTTGGCTCTGTGATGGCAGTTTTGATGTTTCCCCATTGTTGCTCCACCCCTCCTTCTTGCCTGTTTGCTAGTGCTTTTCTGAGGCATTCTCCCATTTTGACAAAATCAGCCCTCCTGAAGTCCAGTGACTTCACTTTTGTATGGCTTGACTCTACAGCTGAGTTTATTGTGAACCACACTGTTTGGTGGTCACTTATTCCCAGATGACTACCCACTTCTAGATCCGAGATCCTCTCTTTGTCCCCATTTGAGATTACCAGGTCTAAGATTGCTCCCTCCCAAGTGGGTTCCAGCACTAGCTGTCTGAGGCATGCCCCCTGTAGGGCATCATAAATGGCCCTGCTCTTGGATGTGGCTGTAGCAAAGGTGCTCCAGTTAACATCTGGCATATTCAGGTCCCTATCAGCAATATCTCCCCTTTCTCTGCCATCCTAAGGATGCCTTCTATCATTTCCTTGTCCATTTCCTCCCTCTGAGATGAGGGTCTGTATACAACCCCAGTGCAGATTGTGGTGCCATTTCCAGTATTCGGGATGACCCACAATGCCTCCTCTCCTCCCTGTTTACCCTTTAGTTCCATTGCTTTGATCCCTTCTCTTACATAGAAAGCTACTTCTCCTCCTCATCTACCCTCCCTGTCCCTCCTGTAGATTGTGTCCCTGGTATGTTGACATCCCAGTCATGGTTCTTTGTGTACCATATTTCTGTGACTGCCACGATATCCAGGCATCCCTCTTCCATCAAGGCTACCAGTTCAGGGAGCTTGTTATCTATACTATGGGCATTGGTACTCATTACCCTCCATTTATTGAAAAAAAGCCACCCAAATAAGAAGGCAGCTCTTTTCTTTCCTCTGCATAATGCCACCCAACAAGCAGAGCTGACCAGCTTCATGACCAGCCTGCTGTAGTCCTCTCCTCCAATGTAAAAACATTGCCTCCCACCCCTTCCTTCTTAAATTTTCCGACAACAGGGTGCCCAATCCCCAGTGCCTGCTAGTACTCCCCACCCCTCCCGTTTTCACTGTGCGACACTGGGGAGCTGACCCCTGGAACTACCAAACATAACACTGACAACTGGGTTGCCCAAGCCCCAGCGTGGTTACCTGAAATAAAGAAAACAGCCCTCATAGTCTTTATTTTGATATGCCCTGTAAAAAAGAAAACTGTCCATCAATGTATATTGCTGCTGGACCATCGCCAGTGTCACCTGAACCCCACCCCCACTCAGCACTCCCCCAACCCCTTATCTACCGAGGTCCAATGCCATAATCCTCTCTGAACCAGAGACACATCTTCATTCTTCAACGCCAGACCAGAAACTGAGGAAATCAGGTATGCAGTTTAGTGTATTCCAAAGGGTTTTGAAGTTGTCCTCATAACTTGGTCATTTTTAAATATATTTCCACAAATTTTCAACATGGCCCTTTTGAGACTCCGCCTCATGACCTAGGCTGGTGAAACTATGCAAATCCATCCTGAAAGATTATTTCACAATCGGTGCATGAAATCACCTTTTGGGCAGGATTTGAAAACTTTCTCCACCCCTGTTCATGAGGTGAGGTCATAGGAAGGCTATTTTGAAACTTTAGGGCAAAAATAGTTACTAAAAATAAAGCTATAAGCGTACATTAATGTTTTTCAAGCACACTCATAACTTTGGTAATTTTCAGTATTTTCACCCCAAATTTTCAACACTGCCATTTTTTTCACACCACCTCGTGAATGTGACAGCTGTCATTTTTCAAATCCTGGCCAAAACGTGTTTTCACACTTGTGGTGCAAAATTATGTTTTGGACACTATTTTATAAATGACACCTGTTATGTTCAGAAGGAGTGGTCATAAAAGACTATGTTGAAAAGTTGGGGTAATAAAAAAAACACTGAATTGTTCCAATGCTTACTCATAATGTTATTTTTGCAGAGTTTGGCCACTAATATTCAGCTTATCCCTTGAGTTACTCCACCTCCTGAGCATGACAGGTGTTATTTTTCAACCCCCCCCCTCGAAACTTGTTTTTGCAGTCACACTGCAAAATCACCTTTTAGATGGGATTTTAAAAATTCTACCTGCCTTGATTGTAACATCAGGTCATAAAAATACTTGGAAATTTGGGGTCGAAATTTAGGATCCCACTGAACATTAGTTATTGCCTCTCAGCAGGCCTATCCTCTGTAAATACAATCTAAAAATGTGCAAAAGCAGGACACCACTGAAAATGAGATATGTACTAACTAACTATGTACATCAGTGCCCAAAAATGCAGTACCTACCCCCCAATACCTTGGTTTCCAGCTAACCTACTCATGTATAAAACTATTGCTAGCCAGGGATATTGAGGAAAACCCTGGCCCACTTGTAGCCGATAATCGAATGACCACCTCAAACAGATCCATATGGGACAACAATAAAGGACTAAAATTAACACATATAAATATTAATAGCTTAAGGCCAAATATACATGAATTAGAGGCCTGGGCGAGCCAATATGCACCAGATGTCATTGCAATTAGTGAAACGTGGCTCAAGCCCCATATATCAGACCACGAGGTTGATTTAAAGAGCAGGTACCTACTGTCAGGCACCCAGCTCCCCTCAAAGATATATAATAGCGGACCTGCTTCACTGTTGAGGGGTATGAAAACTTCCATGCACTTCCCTACGGATAAAAAGTTGCTTTGATTTACCCTTAAAAACAGAGCCATGTCTGACATGCCCCGAGGCAGGTACCCCAGCCCCCTTTTGTGATGTCAGAAAATGAAGGCTGCTTGTGTGTGCTCCATAGATCTATATTGGTGCCATTTGTCAATGACATTTAGTACTATTTAGAGTTGCCACTTGGAACAATGAAAGTGACCGCTTCAGTAAACAGGGACTGTTACTCCAGCGGCTGCTTTGATTTTTCTACATGGCACCTCTAAATGGTACTGAACGCCATAGACATATCGCATACATACAGGTTAATGACATGCACCCTCAGAATTCATTTTCTGACATCACAAAAGATGTCTGGGGGCGTCAGACAAGGCTTTGTTTTTATGGGGGCACAAATTTGGGGTGCTATAACTATTTAACCAGAGGGAAGCGCATAGCATTTTTAATGCCCCTCAACAGTAGAGCAGGTCTGCTATTAGATATGTTTGAGGGGAGCTGGGTGCCTGACAGTAGGTACCTGCTCTTTAAATGGTTACCGGTCCTTTAGGAAAGACAGACTGAGGAAAAAAAAAAGAGGGATGCCTCACCTGTCTTGATACCAGACCTAAGCCAATCAGACTGTGAAGCAATATTTAGAAAACTATTACTGGATGGGACTAAGCCACTTTTTGTTGGGACTGTGTATAACCCTCCCAAGACAGCCATTGAATCATTAAAGTCTTTATTACATATACTACCTACTCTCCCCCCAGGAGGAGAAAGTTATCCTGGGGGACTTCAGGATACACTGGGGGCCCCACATCACTGGTGACCTTAAATCCTCCCTACTAGAGGCTGAACTCACCCAACTAATACAGGAACTGACAGGACTAAATATGAAAACTGGCAACCACACCACTCTGGACTGGGTCCTGTTCACTAACCCAGATAGATTCCAAATGGCAGGCACCTTCACAGATTCACTAAGTGACCACTCAGCCACATTCAGTGTTTGGAAAAATGACTTCCCTAACCCCCCCCCCCCGAACATTCTTAACTGGGGACTACTCTAAATTTGACCCATGCTCCTTTCTCAATATGCTGGCCAAGGTCAACTGGCAGCAGATTAAACTTGCTCCTAACCTTGACACAGCCCTTGATTATTTCATTAATAACTTCTTGTCAGCCACCAATAAGCACACACCACGAAAACCGCTCAGAGTCAAAGGACAAGAAGCCAGGTGGCTTTCTCGTGATATAAGGAAACTCATGAGGGACAGAGACAGGGCTTGGGGTACAGTTAAATCCTCTGGCCTAGGCTCAGACTGGCAGAAATGACCTTCCCTCCTTGTTGGTCTCGAGCACTGTTTAAGACACGCTTTAGCTGTAGTCGTTCCCCGCACTATGGAGCTAGGTTTATCCTTGAGTGGCATGCAGTAGAGCCTGTCACAGAAAGCCAGCTCTGCAAGGATTTGTGTCATGCTGCTGACTGGTACCCAAATGGGGGCTGGGCGACCTGCAAGCTCATTCACAGTCGGAAGTTTTGCATGGTGACATTGCACCAGATCATTCTGCCCCTGGAGATCTTGGTTTTGTTCCCTGGACATCCAGGAAGCATACCTCCACATCCTGATCTGCACTAAATGAAAAAAACCTTTGATCACCTCAGCAAATGGGTGATTGAACTTCAGGTGCTATTTGAGAAGTAACCTTTTCTGGTTTTCCACAGAGACAAGGTTTTCCACTGTTCCCATTTGAAATTGCTGCAAAATGTAATTTATGAGTTTTACCTAAATCTGGCACTCAACCTAATGAAATTTTTCTCAAGCCTCAGGCTTCAGAGGCCAAACTCATGTTTCACATGTTCACATGTTTGCATGTTTGCAGGGGCCTGCTCATCTACTGGGAGTACACAGCAGAATTTTATTTTGAGGCTCACCAGCTGTTCCTGAGTTACATGGACACCGACCTACCAGCAGTTAAATTGATGATTGGCCAGTGCATTACCTCCTGCATCATTCTGCTATAGTTTGGTGGGGGAGGTGCCAGCTGTGGGGTTGATCGCTCACGCCACAGACATACTGCTGTCGCTGTTGCTGGTAACAGGTACATCACTATTTCTGAAATATATTAGGCTGCTGCCCGGTCGAACGCATACATTTTCAATTAGTTATTGTCATGCTGCAGTTGGGTCCTCAGTCCTCCAGTCTCTGTTTACCTAAATTGGGATGCATGTCTTGTGCTCTTCTGCTGAGGACTACTAGGATTCTGCCTAAGTGTGGATAGCGAGCAGAATCTAGGTAGTTAGAAATAATGGTTACTTATAACCATAATTCTTCTACTAGTATTCAGTTCACATCCACTTGACCGGTCAACCTCCCTGACAATACTTACCTTGGATTCTTGTTCTAGTGTACAGATCTGAGTGTAGAGGGGTGGAGCTGGAGGACCACATAGTTGGGGCCTTGGGGGTGTAGGAGGAATCGAGGTTGAAAACTGTTCTGGTGACTGAGCATGCTTAGTAGAAGACTGCCTAAGTGTGTATGTGAATACTAGTAGTAGCACTGTGGTTACAAATAAGTAACCTCTATTTTGTACAGCTGTGTTTTTCCTTTATAACTATTGTTTGCCTCTGCCTGTTTTGGACACACACACACACACACACACACACACACACACACACACACACACACACACGGCCAATCATGCAGTTGCATCTCCTCATGTTCACGGTTTTCAACATTATTTAAGCTCTTTATAGATTATCCTAATTTAACCAGGTGTGTTAAGTTTTCAGTGAGGCTCTCTTTGCATAAGACTTGCTACTCTTATCAATATGGTGACAAAGCAAAGACAACAGTAGAACAGGGGGGTCTTGTCAGGAAGCCTAGGAAGACACTGTACACAGGGACACTACTAATAATTAGTGAAGTGTGGTATTCTTCCAATGCCATTACCAGGGATGGCCTTGCTATGGTATGAACTGTGAAGCCCACTGTGTCCCGCGAACAGGTGGGATAACAAGAAATTTTAGATGTCCTGTTTATCTCACTTCTTCATGATTTTCAGTGTCTATTTGTGCAAGTTTCTACAGACCTTGTTAATCTTTATCCTTAAATTTCTTTCACTCTTTCCTATGACCCTCAAACCGCTTTGGGTTCCCCCTGTTGCCACCTGCAGTCCATTACCTCAAGACTCCCCCAGGTCACCCGATGATGTGTGGTATTCTGGCATAAGTCCTGCCAGAATGGGCTTTTCCCACCTCCAGGAGGAAGAAATTGCCTCTCATGGCAAAGGTGTCCGCAGGGGTGGGGGGTTGATTGCAGTACAGTATCTATCCAGGTAGCAAGGAAGACACAGAGACTGTAATTAGGCATGCAGAATTGGCCAGTATTTCCTTTGTTACATCCTCTCTCATCCCCCTCGTCTTCACCCACAGGGCCTAGCATGTTGCTGTCATGCCACCTGGCACCCCCTGTGAGCCACCACCGGAAGGTGTTATAGGAGCACTGCTCATGCAGCCCGTCCTTATGGGAGAAGAACATCCACCCCAGTGCTCCTTTGCCATCCAGTCAGCCTCCATTCTAGTTGCTTTGAGCTCGGGGAACGAACGCCTCATTAGCCAGCACCGCGGAGATGGCGCCAATAACATTTTAGTTCAAGAATTGTGCAGGAAGTAGTGAGAAACTTTTTATAAGTGAGTAGTGGACCAGAAGGAGGCAACTGCTGGAATGATGATATTTCTTTGGGGGGAACTCTGTCTTTCTGATATGAGGACCCTGATACGATGGGTCACATAGGACCCTTCGATTGCTAGGGCAGGTACTGCCTCCTACCGGGATCACCCTTGTTGACAGCCTTTAGCCAGCTGACTTTACGGAAGGATGGGTGTTGTTCATCTGTTACCTTGATTTACATACCAAACAGAGAAGACATGCCTTGTATTCCTACACATCACAATAGCCAGCAGAGTGGGCATTATAGTTTCCAATATATTTTGTTAATTAACAATTTTTTTTTCCAGTTTTTTAACCAGGAGTAGCACACTAAGCTGAAAGCTTGTTTACAGGTGCGACCTGGGAGCACAGGGAAGTTGTGACTTACTCAGGGTCACACAGTATGCAGGTGAGGGCTGTGGGATTCAAACCCAGGACTCCAGATTTGCAGCTCAGTGCCTTAGACCACTGCGCTATACTGCTTCCCTGCAAAAGGATAGCCCAACTGAGATGCAAGATCTCCTTTTCAGTGGGACCCTGATTCTGCCTAATTTAGCAGCTGGGGAGACAGAAGTACAAAGAGGTCAAGGGATTTGCTTAAGGACACAAAGAGCCACTGTCTGTGGTGGGATTCAAGCCTGCCACCTCCTGTTTCACAGTATGTTCTAACCAATAGACCACACTGACTGCTTACTCTAATCATAAAATGTTCGGAGGCATTTTTTTGTTTGTTTTTGTTTTTAACATCAGTAAATAATAACAGATTGGTATTGTTTACCAACTGAGGTTATACAGGCTGGATGTTTTTCAGCATTAAACAGGCCCTAAATGTGGTCATGGTAAATTCACGGTGGTAGCACTTTCATGAATAAGAGGTAACATAGTGATTCAAAGTCGAAGGACACTAGGTCCATCATATCTGCCCCCTGTTTCATAAGGAGAGACCAACTAGTATGTTGTGTAACCATGTTTTAATTTATACAGATGTCCCACACTCCCTCCTACCTAGGGTACACTCTGATTCTCTTGGCAAGCAGAAATTTCCCTAGGCTTGCCCTGGAGGCCTGTACATTCTTTGTGCCCCCTGTTTCTGCTGCTACGCTGTTCCAAAGGTTCACCACCCTCGTGGAGAAGTGCCTCCTAACAGTAGCTCTGAATGTAACACCTTTAAGCATCTGGACATGTGTCTGTAACCTGCTGGAGCACACCAGAGCAAACATCTCCATCTGTTTGACTTTCTTGATGCCCTTTAGAATGCAGAACACTGAGATCATATCTTCCATCAGCCTCCTTTTCTTCAGGATGAACATGTTAAAGATAATGTGCAAATAGGCCCTGAATAATATTTCTTGTCCTTCTAGCCGTGTTACATGTTGGGGAGATTTCTGACACCATTTCTATCTGTGCAGCACTGTAATAATATTATCTTACAGCTAGTTTCACTCATTTCATCGTAGCCATCATTTTAACTGCAGTGCCGTTTTCCTGTTGGCAAGTGAACAGCCTGGGACCACGTTATTCGCGGTTTTATCAATGGACTGCGTTCATGGCGCTTTTACGTCATCTAGTGGTATGAATATGAATCATGCCTGTCAGAGAATATGAAAAGCTGTGTGCTTTGTGCTCTGTGCTCTGTGCGGTCATCTCAGCCCTCCAGCCCTACTTGACTCAAACGAGTATGCAGTGCATCTCCAAGAACATGACAGTAATTCACAATCCCGAGACCTTTTTCTCTTCTGTAACAGCTAGTGGCAAGGAAGCTGAATATCGAAAGGAACTCAGCAAAGTGAGCCATTTTCAGAGTTATACAACTAGGCTGTACATGTATTAATTTGGTAGATAAAAGTTTGAGCCGCGCCAATAACTCCATACAGTACATGCGAGTAGTTCAATCCCTGTCCCTGGCAAAGTACATTATTCAATACTAAACAACAACTCTAGATATGCAAAAAATAACTATTAAATCAATATTTACTATATTAAACAGAGTGAGCAAAACTGAGGGCAAAGTAGTGCAGTTATAATAAGAAACTTAGCATCTGATGCAGGGTGTGTATTGCTAGTATTCAGACTCTGTATTTGCACTAATATGACAGAATAAAAATGCACATTACCAGGTCCTCAAAATCTATACCTGTGTTATCATTTTTGTCCTCTTTGTCGCTGGATATTTCATTTGAGGAGACGGACTTGGGCCATTTGGGAAGAAATAATGGCTCAAATGAAATGATTGTACTTTGAACCATTATGTGTTCAGACCCCTCTCTGTTATCCGTCATTTAAAAAAATCAGCAAACCCTGCTTAATTACACAGAAACAAAATATTGAGTGTAGGCACCAAGAACAAAATCCTGTCAGTGAAAAATGACAGACAGACACTAATGAAAGAAAAACTAAGCTTGAGCAGTGTTCCCACCAGACTAATGTACTGTAGTCATGACAACACAGTAAGCAAATGAAGACAGCTAGTGACGCATCAGAGGAATAGATTTGCAGTTGCGCTGTGGGTCAGACTGAGCATGTCCGCACGTAACATACAAATGAACGGAAGACAAACCTGCAAAAATGTGAAAAAGTAAGCAACATTTTGCGATGTAACAAACAAAATGATATAAGTAATTCCACTCAACATAGATAAGATGATTAGCATGTCTAGTGGGAGTACATAATTGCCCATGATCTTTAAGGGCCTCTTGTGTCTCCGCATAGCTTTAATACAATACTCCAAACCTCTGATCATTTTGGTAGCTCTGTATTGCACACCCTTTTGACAGCCTCAGTGTCTTTTTGTACCGAGGCGCCCAGACCTGCACACAGGATTCCAGGTGAGGCCTAACCAGGGCCTTGTAAAGTAGTAGGATTACTGCCCTTGCTTTGTTGGCCTCTCCCCACTCCTTTTTTGTTTTCTTCCTGCTGCCCTGAATGCCTTGTTTTGTTCCTACTGCCCTGGACACCCACACTTACAGGCTTTCCATGGGGCACACCCCGCTGCCCACTACGCTCAACCTGCTGAGGACCCAGCCATCACCTAGGTTGCCCAGCCCAACCCTTTTTTTTGGTAATTCAATTTTATTGAAATTTCAATAGTTCCAAAAAACAGACAAGTAACAAACAAGCATAAGATCTATACCACTTGCTAGGTAATGCAAGGCTTAACCATCAACAAATTGCTAATCCTGCAGAACTCCCATAACAAAGCCTAGTATGCAGATGCTTAATACCAACAGTAACACTAAACAAGACAAAACAAACCGAAATGAAACCTAAGAGAAACAACAATTAAAAGGAACACATTGAAATGAGACATCAGTAGGGGGTTATCGGTATGAAACTCATTGAGTGAATCAAAAAAGGTATTCAATAGTATTCCTTATTACCAGGGTTGGTCCGGGGGGTTGTTTTAAGCATTGATTTCCATATGAGTCTACTGTCTAACTGGGGAGAGGGGGAAGAGGGGAGCCTTATGTTCATAAAGAGATATGGAGATAGTCCATACTAAGCCAGTTAGTGAGTCTTAACCAATTACTCCAAATGAGCCAGCTAGCTAGCTAGAACATTTTTACCTTCTTTCTCAGCTTGGTAATGAAAGAAAGGAAGCCAGTGGCTCTTAAATGTATCGTTTTGTAGCCTGACTTGTGCAGTTACCCTTTACATTTCTTGTATTCTAAGACAAGTTTTTAACCAGAGTTCCTCAGAGGGGAGAGTCTGGGCATTTATTTTATTTGCTTTTGTTAACCGGGTAAGCACACTAGACAACCAAGTACCTATTTTCAGGTGCGACCTGGGAGATTACAAGGTACATTCATGAACATCAGGCAAAAACAAATACAGGGTACATTTAAGAGCATCAAGCGACAAGGTCAGTACAAGTAATTACGGGGGTTTACATTGCAAGCAGAAGGTAGAATAACAGTATGGTTCTCTCATGGAAGGCAGTAATCATCATACTGGGGCAGCAACGCTCTAAAGGATGAGGGCAGCAGGTAGATAGAGAAGTAACAATTGGGGATAGGGGAGACCCAGAGCCAAATACGGAGGTAAAACAGTAATATGCACACACTGTTTGAGCAGTTGGGCCTAAGCGGACCCAGCACAATCTGTACACAGTTGCATAATTGCTTTGGTTGTGGCTGCCACTGAGATACTGTATAGATATTTTTTTGTTTCAGCACAACCCTTTTTTCCATATTCAAGGCCCACCTTCATGTGTGCTGTGTAAGCATTAATACCCGACAGGGTGGGCAGTATTGGGCAATACTGGACTGCCCAGGGACATAATGAGGCCTGACGCTGCAGGCAGAGGGCCTTATAGCCCCTGGGAGGTCTGGTATTGTCCAATACCGCCCACCCTGGAGGGCATTATTGCAAGTAGAAAATGGGCTACTTGTGGCATTTTTTGATGGATTAAAAAAACTTTACAAAAATATTTAAAAAATACAGTAAGAATGCAGTTTGAGTGTTTCTCTTGTAAAGTAGTCCCTCCATTTCTGTGCTGCTCAATCTGCTGTTGCCCTCCCCTCAGAGCCATTCTCTTCTACTCCCCCCCCACCACCACTTCCAGAATAAGACATGGAGTTTCTAGTACAGTGCAACCCCCTCCAGCTTTCTGCTGTTCCTGCAAGGCTTTTTTTTTTTGTCACTGCTCAGCGGTTGCAGCTGTTAGGCACATGACCCTGCCACGTAAAAGCAGGAAGTGCAGACCGGGAAGCACAATGTCGAACAGGAGCACATTAAATGTTTTTTTTATGTTTAGGTTTGACACAGCAGCACTGTTAGTGTTCAGTTTGTGGCGATTAGAGTGTGAGATAGGACCCAGGTCATTTACAGTAACTTGTTTGGTGCATCCGTGTTCGCTGGTGGATCGGCATCAGGGATGTGAGTTACAGAGTTGGAATTGCAGTGTTGGACACATGCAAGAAGGTGTAAGGTGAATGTCCTGTTTTTGAACAGCAGGCAGGTTTTTTTTTGGTTCCTATTATTTATTAAAAAAAACTAAGAGTGATTTGGGGGGGGCCTGGCCAGCTGCCAACTCATCCACTAAGCGAGAGAAAAAAATGGAGGCTGGTCAGTTTGAAAATTCAGGGTGCCAATGATACCCTAAGTAATGGGGCACCCTGAATTGGCACTTGTTTTTCACCAGGCTCTATTGAAAAATGGAACAACAAAGACCGCACCACTCAGAGCTCCAAAAAGATGGCAATTTTAATGATAAGAAAACCGCAATTACAAGTTCATGCAGGTAAAACGAGTGACACCACCTCTACGGTTTGGCACGGTTTGCGTCGCCATGAAACTGTGCGAAGCGACATGAAAATAATGTCGTTTATGCATGAACATGATGTGATTTCTATCATTAAAATGCCCGTCTTTGGAGCTCTGATAATGCTGTCTTATTCAATCTTCCCATTGTTTTGACTCGCACACTCTGTTCACTGGATGAGCGGTCTTGTAGTTTTATATCTATTGAAAAATAAATGCCTGCCTGACCACAGCTTTCAGCCAATCAGCAGGCTTTATTTTTTCAAGCCCATTTTCTAAACAAGAGTAGCGTCCTGGGTCAGGGATGCTTGGTAGCATGTGAATACCTGTGCTGCCAAGCATGCCTCAGCAAAGTCACCATCAAGAGCCGTTATCAAAGTGGAGTACAGACACCCACCCTGGAGGAGGAGGAAAGCATCTGATGGATGCTTTGAATGCCTCTCTGCTCCTAATGTCCCTCGTTCAGTGTGCAAACTCGGGTCACCAGCATGTCGGAGCAGTGTCCCATTGCTCAGTGCCATGGAGCCGACAGGCCTCCCCCCCAGTGCACTGTACCATTTTTCCAGCCTATATGACAGCAGCCACACACTATTTGTGATGCTTTAACTCCTTTTGTAATGCACCCCAGCTTTCTTCCAGCCCGCTGGACAGTGTCTGTACACTGCTTGACATGCTTCATCCTCCTGTCTGTGATGACCCTAAGGTCCTTCTCCTCCACTGCTGCTCCTTTTATAAGTGTAGTACCTTGCATTTGGCTACATTGAATCTTAGACTCTGGGATTCTGGCCAGTCACATTGCTTTTTCAATTTCTCCTGAAATTTGTTTCCATCCTCAAGGGAGCCCTGCTCTATGGCCAGCTTAGTATATCAGAAAACTTAAGCAGCCTGCTGGAGACTCTGGCGTCCAGATCATTGATGAAAATACTGGAAAGCAGTGACCCCAGCATTGATCCCTAAGGTATACCACTGAGTGACGCTCTTCACTTGAAGCAGTGCCTGTTAACCACAACCCCTTTGCTGCCTGCCCCAACTCAGTTATCAACACCCCTTGTGAACGCATGACATACATCACAATGGTTTACTTTGACCAGAGGCTTATTACTTGTCACAGTGTCAAAAGTCTTGCTGAAGTCCAAATAGACTATTATCTATGGCTCTGCCCTTGGTGACATCCTCAAAGAATGTGATCAGTTTGGTTTGGCATGATCTGCCCATTATAAATATGTCCTAAAACCAGGTGAGAAGCCTGTCCTCCATCATATGATCCATTAAGCTGTCTTTGACAATGGACTGCAGGATCATGTGAAGCACTGCTGTCAAGCTGACCAGCCTGTAGTTGTCTGGGTCCCGAATTGCCCCCTTTGTGAAGGTGGGGACCACATTGGCTACGTTTAGTCCTCCAGCATGACACTAGTACAGGCAGACTCATGAAAGGTTACTGCAGGAGGCCCTGTCTATACTACTGGGGTGTATTCCACCCAGTCCTTAGTCTTTGCCATGTAGTCAGCTACCAGGGTGGGCATGATGTCTGCAGGTTGTATCATGGTTACCCGTGATGCCAAAGGGCCCCTCAGTGAGCACCCCCTTGAGGCCCTTTGGTAAACACCAAAGCCAAGTATTCATTTAGCATCTCAGCCATTGCCCCTGGCTCACTCACAGGTTCCCCCACCCCCTGTTTCTGGAGCCCAGTCCCCTCTTTGACCTTCCTCTTTCCATTTATGTACTAGTAGAAGATACTAGTGTTCTCGATAGCTTCTACTGCTATACTGATTTCCAAACAATCTTTGGTTTCCTTAACTCTGTTTTTGCAGTTCCTCAGTGCTGCTGTTTAGTCCTTTCTGGCCTGAAGGGAACCTGTCTCTTATCAATAATTATGCAACCTCTTTTTGTGTAGGATCAATTGCATTAGGTTACTGTTGAGATGGGGCCACTTTTTGGCCCTTTTCCCCTTATTGCTTATAGGGATGCATATTATGTAATAGCTTCAAGCACCTTCTTCATCAAATCCCTCATGTACTTTACTTTACTAGCCTCATGCAGTTTCTCCAGACCCTCTGTTACCAGATCCCTCCAGTTTATTTTGGTGGTAAACGTTTCAGTTATCATTATCATCTAACATTTTTATTAAAGTTCTTGACAAAGTTTGCCTTTCTGGAGTTCTGAGTCCTAATGACTGAGACCCAAACCACTCTTCCTGTCACCAGGGAGAAAGTCACCTGGTTCTAGTCACTGTCTCCCACTGGTTCCTTGATGTTTTCATTAGATATGATCCAATCCCTGTTGTTGAGAACAAAGTTAGGGGTTGCTTCAAATCTAGCTCCTTATTGGGCATGCTATTCTAGGAAGCAGTCCTTGCAAGTGTACAGGGACAAAGTCTGTGCCCTGTCATTGGCCTTCTGAAGGTGTCAGTCTATGCCTGGGAGGTCGAAGTCCCACAAAAACACCACTGTATCTGATTTAGCTGCTCTCATAATTTCCCCAACCAGCTGGACACCATGCTCTGCTAAACTGTTTGAGAGCCTGTAGCACCCCCACAAGGTAACTATTTTGTCTCCCTTTCCACCCAAGTTATGTCATACTGACTGTGTGGCACTGTACCCCTCCCCCCAACTGATGTCCTCCTTGTTCTGTATAGTGGCTCAGTTCCTTATGAAGAGAGTCTTTTCTGTCAGGCCTGTCCCAACAGAATAGCCTGTAGTAGCCCTATATCCTGGTGGCTCCATTATTTTCTTCCCCTTAGTAGGTGTTTTTGGTTACCACTAAGTCCTGGTCTTTAAAATGCATGAGACCCTCAAAATCACCCATTATACTGGGTGCATTCCTCTTACTGTCCTCCATGGAAGTGAGAATATATACTGAATTATACTTCCTCTCTCCCTTTGTGGGTCCCCTCCATTGGTGCCTCCCCCCCACACTCTGTTGTCCTTCTTTTAATGATGCTATGTCTGCCTTATGCCCTTGCACCATCCTCACATTCCCTAGTTTAAATCCCTAATGGTTCTGTGCATTCTTCTGGCCAGTACCCCCCACTCTCTCTTGGGACAGACACATCCCATCCTAGGCATACCTTGGCCCAAAAGGCCCTTAGTTAGCCAGAAAAATAAATCCCTCCCTTCCTCTTACACCAGACCCTTAGCCAAGCATTTGCCAGCCTGATGGTGTGCTACTGCTTCTCACTACCCCCCAGGACTGGGAGGCTTGCAGTAAGATCACCTTGGATACCTTTTCCTTCAGAAACATCCCTAATACCATGAATGACTTCTTCATGTCCTCGGGAGTTGTGTACTTTGTCATTCATGCCAACATTGACAACTGTCTGCACCTCCCTCCAGCTGCATTGCTTGGCCCTGGATAGCATTCATTTGACCTGCACTCCAGGCAGGCAAACCATCTCTCCTAAGATACTATCCTGGTCCAGTAGTACCATTTCTACCTCATCCACTGCCCTAGTTAAGTAATCACCGATGACTACTAACTTCTTGTCATTCTGCATGGCTTTTCCTTTCTCTCCTATCTTTTCCTTGGCATATTTGATGTCCTGTTACCTGGACTGTCTCCAGTAGCCCCAGTTACCTGTTGCCCTCCACAACCTGGCCAGCCAGGTTCTAATACCTGTTGCTGGTATCCACTGGTGATGGTGCCCATTTATTAACATGCCTTCTACCTTCCTTCTCATTGTGGATCCATCCCCGTCTCTACCACTGGAGAGACAGTCTTTGCCAGTCTCCTCTCTACCCTACCTGTCACAGTCAGCCGCCTCCCTTCTAGTCTAGTGCCCATACTTGTAGCCTCCTCTGTCCCCATTCTTCTCTGTTTCCTTCTCACTTTTCTGTGCCCTTATGATACCTTTGTCTGCCACTCAAGCTTGGCAGTGTACCTCCTTAGAGGATTGACCAGTTCATAGTGTCTGCTGATACATCTCTCCCCCATAAGCAGGATGGTGCACATCACAAAGAATTGGTAGCATACTAGCTGTGGGTTACTCCCAGTGTACTGGATCCAAGTCTTCCACCCACCCTTCAGAGTCCCCCCTCAGCTGGCAGCCTTCCTCCCTGTGCCCCCTGTAGTACTTGCAGTTGCTGTTTCAGGCTGGCAACATGCCTCCTCAGAGAAGCAACCTGCTTGCATTGGCTGCAAATATACCCCCACTTCCTTCAACAGGCAGGATGGCATACATCACACAGCCCTGGCAGCACACCAATTTTACTCCCATCCTCCCTAAAGCAGTTATTATAATTATTATTATTGTTTTTTTGCAGTTAGTGCTCCTTCTGTGAAGCCCAAGCCACCTTCCAGACATCGGCCACCCCAGCCCTGCTTCCCAATTTTTCCACCGGAACTTACCTTCACGTGGGAATGCAGTGTGGCCCAGGTATTCAGGGTGCAGGGCTACCAGGCAGCTGAGGTCAGCGGCAGCTCAGGGCTCTTATCTCTGTTCCTGCTTTTCTCATCAAGAAGCTGTGTACAATGCTGCCTACATGGCACCATGCATGCTTCCATGCGTGGAGTGTCAGCAACTGCCGCTCTCTCCCCTAAACCATCAGCCCCAGCCTGCCTCACCCCCTAGCCAATGCTAGGGGCCAGGTGAGTGCTGGGTGCTGAAACCCTCCCTCTCTCCCCAGAAGAGGTGAGCAATCCTCCGAATGCTCAGTCCTGCCCCTCCCCAACTGACCCCCGGTGTGCCAAGCCCACATGTGAACCCGGATCACCAGCATGGCGCGTGGTGTGGCATCCAGCAGCTCAACCCTCAGTTCCACCATGCCAGCTTATTATAATTATTAATTACATTTTTTAATTGCAGCTAAGAAATATAATTTTTAGTAAATATAAGTAAAAACAAAATAAAAAAAATAGAAGTATGTAGCTTGCTTAACAGAGCCTAGAATCTCTTCATCTGTGTAAAGAACAGGTTGCTATGGACAAGATGTCAACATGACTCTAAACTGGTTGCCTGACATCCTCTCTTGGTATGGATGTAAGTTTTTTAAAATACTGGAACAGTTTTGAAAAGGTTTGAATAAATGCAAACCAGAAATTGGACACCTGGCCCAAGATAGTAGCTCCAAGCAGGTGGCAGTAGTAGAGATGCATCCAAGACAGCAGCACACAACAGATGACGACCCCCCCTTGAAAAATGGCAAACAAATACAACAAAAGCAGTAAAACTGCAGAGTCTGGAGAGGTCCAATAACAAGAGACCACCAGCCCTGCAGGAGTACTAAGGCTGTGTAGAGCCACCTCTAACCTCCAGGTACACACACAACAGGGAAAACAGTGACCAGGTCGATCCAGACAAATATTGAACCACCAGCTGGTCAGGAATCTGTCAGAATAACAGTAGCAAACATGTATTCTGAAAAACAAACCAGCCAAAATAATTGTAAAAATTAGAGAAACAATAAAATTTATTAGTTATCAAGTTTTTAGAGGAAACATAAAAATGTTGCTGTGTAAAAGAAAATTAGCAGAGGAGTGCAAGTTGAGAACAAATTAATAAGGTACTCATCCTTGTCTGTCAAAAGGGGGTGATTCAAATTAGCAAATTGCATAGAATTGCCTGAATGATTTCTGAAACAGGGTTGCTTATTTTTCAAAGTGTAGACAAGCATGAATACTACTACACATCCTGAAGGACGATAGGGGACTGCGGTTTGTGTCGCAGGCCCACTGGACTACTAGGGTGACTGGCAAGGGACAGACTGATGGAATGAGCGATGGGCCCAAAAGTGGGCCTAAGATACAGGATGGGGGAGTATGTAACATTGCTCCACCAGCCAAGGCAAGTATATGTGTCTGACAGTGTGCCATGCATATACATTCATGGTCCGATAGTGTGTGCTGTTACTATGCACAAAGTCTGTGCATAGTAACAGCAGTATTGGTCAGATAGGTTAACTTACAGAAGAATATCTGTGCCGGGAGGTTTCTGTCCCTTAACACAAATGTTTCCAATTTGATATAGCAAAATTATTGGTCTTCATAATGGTGCTCACTTTGTGCACTGTTTTCTGGCCCATAAATCTGCGCCTGAGAATTGGGCCCCCGATTCTTTTTACCTTGATTAATACCCATGTTAGTGCATGCAAAGCTGATGCTAAGAAAAAATATAATACAAATTCAGAATAATTAAAGTGGTTTTGTTGCTTTTTGGAATGCTTTGAAAAGCAATATTTAGACACAGTTCAGCTTATATTTTACAGATTTTTAGTATTTCTATTGCTTTTAGTCTTCATTACTATGTCCGTTTATATTTATGATACTGTATCCTTTGGTACTAGGCAAAAACTAGTTAGATGACTTTACTACCCTTCTTTCACCACTCTTGATGGCTTCCTTTTGGAGGACGTCCCCTCCTTGGTGTATGGCTTGATCAGAACTGCAACGATCTACACATATCAGTGCCATGCTTAAAAAATACATTCTAAACTTGGAGTCCTTTACTGTGAAAAAGATTGCCTCCCAACCCCAGTCCGTAGGGGAATTGTTCTAAAAATGTTCTTGTCAGTGTTTGATTATGCAGATGTGGTCTGTGGGGTTGCTCCCCAAACCTACCTGGCCAGTTGATGTCCTCTCTTCCATTCTTTTGTGCCATTTTGCTTCAAACTCCCCTCCTGCGACTCATCACTGTTTCCTCAATTGATCCCTCTCCCTGCCATTCTTGGACTCCCGTTGTCTACTTTATTGTGTTTCTCAGTTTCCTCTCTACCTTAGTGGACTCATCCTTTGTACCTTCTTCCAGCTGTTCCCTCTGCTCCTCTGATTCTGGCAGAGTTTATTTATTTATTTGTTAACCGGCTAGGTGCACTGGTCCATGAACCATTTTCAGGCATGACCCGGGCCATGGAAGAATGGCGCAGGAGTACAGCAAGTATGAAAGTATAGGTTACAAAGCATATGGAGACATAATAGGCATTGGAGAAGTTGAGAGACATTATACAAGTAGGAAAATAAAATAAATAACAGCACAATAAAAATACAATAAACGACACCGTAGGTAGCAAGCAAATTCAAATACATGTGAGGTGTAGCAGAGAGTGAATATCAGGAAGAAGGGTTACATAAGGTTGTGTGTGCAGTGACCATAAGGGGGTGGGAGTAAGGAGCATTAAATCAGTCATGGGAGCAGGAGCAAGGGGTAGAGAACAGTACGTGAGACCTGAGGAGAGAGTGGAAAAGCCCCAATGAGTCTGAGGTTCTTAGCAGGTGGGGCCGGCTATTCCAGAGAGTAGGGGCCTCAGACAAGAAAGCCCGTTTGCCCATGCAAGTAGAGACTTGAGTACAGTTTAGCATGGGGCCAGCAGTGAGGAGGAGTCCTTGGAGAAACACTTTAGGCCGGTGGAGAGAGGAGAGGTAGTTTGATTTCGGATGGCCTTTTTGACAGTACTGGCCAGGAGATAGTTACGTCTAGCTGGTGGGGGGAGCCAGCCAAGGACCTGATAGAGGGTGCAGTGGTGGGTCGTATATGGGGCCAAAAGGGAGAACTGGCAGATGTTGTTATAGGAGATGTTTAGCTGAGCCAGGTTTGTAGAGGAGGTAAGGGTGAAGATAGGGGTGTAGTAGTCTAATAAGGGGAGGAGGTTGCATTGGGCAATTGCAAGCCAGGCATCAGGAATGAGATATGTTTGTTCCTGCCTGTCGAACTTCTGAACAATCTGCTTTCTCATTTCAACTCCCTATCAATTTGGAACAATCTTTCAACCTCCCTCCATCTCTCCCCTTATTGTCAACCTTTTAAATCTCTCTTCACAGCCTTTTCTTCTCCTCCTGCACTTGCCCTTAACCTTAATCTACTCTTTACCAGTCTCTGATCTTCTACTCTTCTGTTGCCCTTGACATATACAACTTGTATTTATTTAATTTGTTAATGTCTATTAACAAAGCCCTTGTTAATCGAGCGGTCACCTTCATCCAGCTGGTCGTCATTATGCATTAAATAGTAATGAAAATCGGCCCCCATTGACTTCAGTGGGGCTTGCCCCCACGCTTTCCTTTGCTTCACATCACCATGTGCTGAACAAGGGGTGTGCCAGAGAAATCGGGAAGTGGGAGAGATCGGCTGGCCACCTTGCCAGGGCCAAATAATGATTCCTTCCACCTAAATACAGGTGCAGCAAAATTTTATAAAAATGGCAGGAACAAACTATAACTAATATAACTATAAGGTACCTGAGAAAGTAAGTGAGAAAGCACTGAAAAAAAGTGAGAAAATCACCTTAAAGGAATAAAAGCACCGAACATCTATAAATATAAAAGGAACTGCATCTAAATATTGTTTATAAATATTTTTTTATAGTGTTTAAATATACATTATGATGTCAGTAAAGGAGTGGGAAGTAAGAACAAATCGGCTCTAGAGGACAGGGATCCTGTTGCATGCAAATTAACCTAGTAATGAAGAACAAACAGAAGAATAACGCAAACAGAATATGAAACACACACAAAATTATGTCTACACATTGTTTTTAAAGCAGCAGTGCAACAGAAAATGTTTGTCCAAAAAAGCTAACTTAGTTACAGTTAAGAAAAATATTAGCATACCTGTGAATTCTGTTTGTCTAGGTACCAACTCTGCTGTGCACCACACATATTTTTTTATTTATTGTTTTTTTAATCTTTTCAATCCTAACCATGCCAGGTCTATAATGCTATTTCTGTGCAAAATGTGGTGGCCATCTTTTTTTCTTGAGAAAAAACTCAAAACATTTATAAAATACTCAGATTTTGGTGAAATTAGAAAAGAGTACCACCAAATAAACTGAAAGATGCCTGGAATCTCTTATAGTGAAAAAAACGCAGGGTCAATTTTTTTTCCCAATTTCGCTGCACTGCTGCTTTAAAGTTACTTTAATATAATGTGCTTAGTCAATTGGAGGTCCCTATCTCTGGTACCTCATAATACCTAAATTTAAACTTCTGCTTTGTTGGTTCTCATGGATGAATGAAAAAGGCACAATCTTCAGTTACATTCTAGTTCCTTATAACTGTATCAGTGTTTGATGGGTTTTGTCTGTGAAGTTCAACTTTACATTGCATCTGGCACTCATACTAGTAGTGGGAGGTATACCATGGGACAGCTCTGCTGCTGTCTGCTTAATGGTCTCAGCCATTTCATAATGCATTCATTGCAGAAACCTACAAACCTATGGTGTAACTCATAAATTCTATGCTTAGTAGAACTGGATGCCAGATTAAAAAAACAAACACTAGATGAACAGTATTCTATCCTGTGTGGGTTTTTTTTCCACTGAGCAGATACAAATTGGATTCAGGAAGTCCTCCATAGCTAAGTGTATGGCAGTGACCTACATTTATCCTCAAAACTGAAACCCAAGCTAGGCTGACAGCCCAAGGATAGGCACTTGCAGCCATTAGATGTGAAGGCTCATTACAGTAGTACACTTCAGTCCTTGTGCAGGCTGAAGAGGTTTCACGTGGTAACTCAAAGAAACCTTTACACTGTATGTTCAGTATATCAGCGTAAATAAACAAAATGTTCTGAAGCCTCATGGAGCTGCAGGCATATTACCTGTGTGATTAGTGCCCATCTGTTGCAGGCTATTCATTTGGGTTTAAGGTCCTGCCTGTTGCCATAAAACCGGTACAGTAGTCTTATTTATGATTACCTCTTTCATTATGTGGCCTGGGTTACAGGTCCCCCTATGGAGCACTATTACCGGTTCTGCTAGTGGTTCCAGTCAGTGATGCTTCAGGGTTAAGAATTCAGGGGTCTCTGTAAAACTGCTTTTATAGAACGTTAAACAATTTTCAGTTTTTGCAAGTACAGTATTGTACTACTTTTCATAAGAATCTTTTCACAGTAGCTGTTCCTGATGTTCAGTGCTTGGTGCTCCAGTAAAGGCTTGCACTTTATTGGGCTAAAATGTTACGAACCAGATCATAGCGGCACACAGGGAGTGTAATGGGTTTGAGTTTAATCCTGAGGAAGTTGTAAGCACAATAAAAAATAATGTACAGCAGCTGCAAGAGAGAGAATTCAACATGGTATTGCCAGTGTACTTACCCAGTTAACACAATTTTGTGAAGCACACATTAAGCATGGGGCTTAATGTTAAGCTGCCCCTTTAAGAGCACTTAGAACTTGCATGTAACGAATTGTTGCACTGCCTGGCAGTGCCATGTATGCCTGTCAGTCAGATAAATTGTCAGTCTGGGGCTTGTCCTCATGAAGAGAACATCTGCAGCACAGAATAAACCTGCATTATTATTATTTTATGTATCCGTCCAGTTATTTGCACAGTCCAGATGGGGTCCTCACCAGCAGCAAACGAAGGGTCTGGCAGACCACAGAGAAGGTAAGGGGTCCTTTTAGTGGCAGACCAAATACCAAAACACCACACATGAGAATGCAGCCTTTCTTCTGTCCAGACCCCATCTCGCTTGCCTGCGTCGTTGGTACCCCAAAGTCATCATCCCAGTATGTCTGAACTGCTTGAATGATTAATTACAACACAACCTGGCTGCACAGAGAAACTTTCAACTGTGTCCTGTCTTGTACAGCAGCCTGCAGCCTTCTTACTGTTACAAGCCTACTAAAAGTACCAGTGTTCAACATTGCTGGCAAGCAGATCACTGAGTGAACTGAACTGTTCAAAATTAAATGTGTTAAATCCTATACCCCACGGAGCTATGAACTGCGCATCCCCCCCAGCTCCCACCTTGTGGCAGGGCTCCTCTGCAACTGTCCATGTGCCAAACAAACTTCCCTTAAAACAAGCAGTGCAGCTACAAAATAAACAAAATCCCAAAGAAACACTCCTGCTGCTTCTTGACTGTGGTTCCTCCAACCTGTGCTTTCTTGGTGCTGTCAAACCACCCTCCGTTCCTCTCGCACCTGCTACCGACCTCGGAGCACCAAAACTACCTCAAGAGCCTGCAATTTGCTCCCCAGTACGGTTGCTCTCCAAGGTCTCCCTGCAACTCCATACCACTGACTGCCCTCAAGTCCGCGGCTTGGGCTTCTCTAACCAGTGCTACAATTGATAACAGGGAACAAACTACTCCCCTGCTCACCTCAGTAGAATGGAGCCACCAGCACATCAAGCCCCACCACCATCGCAACAGATCGCGGCTCCTCCACAGACTGTCCCACTCTAGCCTGCTCTGCTCTCCTTCCATTGGACACTGCTGCTACTATGGAGCCCCTCTCTGCCTCAGGCCCACACTGCAGCATCAGACTCCTAGCGGAACATCACAGCTCAGGGCCGCCTTGCAATCTTTCCGCTCTGCCACGTTACTATGGCCCTAACAAATAAATTAAAACTCTGGGCTGCAACTGCCACAGGGAGTGATCCTTTTACCTGCTCGGCCATGCTTCAGCAAAAAGGGACACATAAAAGAAAAAAAAAATGCAGGAGCACAGCAGTAAAGCGGGGCACGCACAGCGCTAAAGCGGGCACAATAAATCAATCACTAGGGGTAGTAAACAAAATCAGTAAGTGAACTGCAGTGGGGAACAGCACCAAGGACAAGTAAATCAGTTCAAAAGGACAGCCCTGAGAAGCAAAAAAAAAAAAAGGCAGCACAAAACACGTTGCAGTGCACAGCAATTAACAAAACCTGGGGGAGAATACTATCTAATTACAAAGCCTGGTAGTCAATAGACAGGAACATATGAAATAAAGCACAAGTTAAGTAAAAGCTAAAACAACACAGACAATGGTCAAATAAATACATTTCCTAGCATTGTCACTCACCACAATAAAACTCTCACCATTTTCAGTGGGGAAGAAGGCATCAGGGCGGCAATTGCAGTTTTGAACATTGTTCTGCAGCCAGGCAGCCTCTTGGCAAGGATACTCCATCTTGTGCAGAGCAAAACAACAAGACAGGAAGTGAACCGTAACCCCCCTGCTGGTGGCCATCTTGCTACAGTAAGGTCAGTCAAATCCCACAGGAACTGCATGTCAAAGTTCGGTGGCCATCTTGTGAAGGGCACAAAATGACCTCACTCCATAGAAATCAATTGCAATCCTATTGAAATTAATGGGCACTGCAACAAATAGCTGATTTTTGCAACGAAACCTTTATTTAAATAACAAACAACATAGAATTCAGTGGGAATTCTTTATTAAGATGTCAATTGATGAACTTTGCTACAAAAATTATTTGTATTTTGTCTACAAAAATAATTTTTGCTTGGCACTTCATCTACGGCACGATTCCTGTCTCCTGCATGACGGCAACTCCTTCTCACCTATATGACCCTTCGCTCGGTGAAACGAAGTTCATCTCCAACCACGATGTCTGACGACGACACAGATATGGGTGCCAGAGCGTCCGGCATACTACCTTCACCCACCTCAAGGGTGTGGGGCTACGAAATTGAAACAATCCTCCATGACATCCAGTCTTCTATTTCTGCTCATGGAGCACCAGTTATGCAAGCTATTCAAGATGACCTGGCCTACGTTAAAGTCATTTCACTACAGTCCACGGTCCATACCAGCATACAGCCAGTACCCTTCTTAGCCTTGCCTCATGAAGACGCTGTCGACTGGCTGGAACAATTCCAAGCATGGATTTCCTTCAGTGGTTGGACTGATCCCTTGCACATCTCCAATGCCTTGCTTCTGAGAGGGATTGCCATTTCCTGGTTCAACACACTTCCAGACCAAGTCAAAGGAGATACTGCCACACTGTACACAACCTTCAAAGCCCATTTTATCCAAGCACACCCACCCTGGTTATTGGAGCAACAGCTGTGGGAATGTACAATGCAAACCACCGAATCTCTTGAAGCCTTCATAGTGGACATAGAGTCTTGCTGCAAACGCCTACAGAAAACAGAGAAAGATCAAGTAGCGGCCTTTGTCCAGGGATGGCCTCCTCAATTTCATACCTATGTCATACAGCAAAAGCTAACCACCTGGACAGACACCATCCAAGCTGTATGGCTAGCCAAGAGTCCATCTCAGTGTTTGTCTGTCAGTGCTCAGGCGCCCCAAACCTCACAACTGGCTGCACTCATCACATGTGTCCAACAGCAAAAAGCAATGATTGACAAGCTTATTTCAACTGTCAGTACCTTACACATCAGCTCAACTGCCTTCCTGGGAAATACTAACGATATGCAACCACCTCGACAGCGACTGGATCCATCTCTGCCTTCCTGAGAGCCTGTGATTTGCCAGTTGTGTGGATTCATTGGACACACTGCTGCAGTCTGCAGAAAGTTAAAATATTACCACAGGACTCAAGAGAACCAAGGACGCCCACCACAGTGCAATCAACATGATAACTGCAACTACTCCCAGGATCAGGGAAATGAGTGCCGCCCAACTGACTAGGGGGCTTTTGTTGGGCAGGGGAATACAGCAACTGACCACCCCTCTGACTCTCGCAATTCAAACAAAACTCTTCCTCCACCTGTGAACTCTGGCACACTCTCTCACTTCCAGGGGCAAAGGTACATGTCATCCGATCATCTCTCCTAGCAAATTATGTACCTGTAACCATCGGAGATTGGTCTATGCACACCTTAGTCAGCACTGGAGCAGACATATTAGTTATCAACCGCAGTATTCTAAACAACTAAGCTATTTGTCACATACCTAATGTCTCTCCAGCCAACATAAAGTACATTATCACAGCAAGTACAGCTATAGTACCTATCTCAGACATAGTCCATCTCAAACTCCATTTTGGCTCACAGCAAGCTACTGTCAAGTTTTACATAGTGCCTAATCTTCAACCTGCAATAATTGTAGGCCTGGACTTCCTCAAAGCTCACATAGTCATCCTAGACTTTGCCTCAAACAAACTGTTACTAGATCCTCGGAGGCAACTCGCAGCTGTAGACTCAGTCATTGTGCCTCCTCAGTCAAGAATGGTTTTGATTGCCAAGATTCGAGGTGAACCACTTCCACAAGGTGTTGGCATCATCACAGGATCTCCCACGCTGCATTCGTTAGGTCTACTTCCAGGAAATATCTTATTGGCGGTGCATGATGGCGCAGTCTTCCAAAAATGCTGCAACTTCACAGATGAGCCAGTGGTCATTTCAAAGGGTGCCAATATCGGAAAGCTTGTTTGCTTGTCTTCAGGGGACTAACTCCATCTCATGCAAGAACCTCAGCCTGATTCCACCAACTCTAATCCTGTCAGTACTATCACGACCACTCCAACTTTAACAGAGTTACCCCTCAGTCAGCAACTATCCTCTTCCAAACTTCCAGCATCTCCAACAGAGAAGCAACAACTTCCTGGAGAATTGCCCGGATGTCTTTGTTGGTTCAGATAACAAGCTTGGATGCTATGATATCCTGCAACACACCATCGAAGTACAGCCCAACCAGAAACCAATCCATCAGAGAGCCTGCAAAGTGGGACACAAACAGAAACAAGTCCTCGAGGACATAATCAAAGACATGCTTGACCAAGACATTGTTGAAGAATCTACAAGCCCCTGGGGGGCACCTTGCTTGCCGGTGGTAAAGAAGGACAAAGGGTATTGCTTCATGGTAGACTACAAAAAACTCAATGCCTACACAGTGCAGGATGGTCATCCCTTACCTACAGCCGAAGATGTTCCAGATTCTTGGTAAGGTCAGTCCTGCTTACTTCACCACTTTAGAACTTAAGAGTGGGTTCTATCAAGTTTCCATTGACCCAGCTTCTCATCCATACACAGCATGACGCTGCCACTTGGGACTTTTTCAGTTCAAACGTCTGCCTATGGGTCTTCGGAACAGTCCAGCCACATTTCAATGTGTTATGGAAACTGTACTATGTGGGTTGTCTTGGAAATCTTGCCTAGTCTGCCTGGATGATGTGACTGTCTTCAGCAGAACTTTGTCAGAGCACCTCCAACATCTCCAAGAAGTGTTTGAACGTCTCAGACAAGCCAATCTCAAGCTTCACGCAGAAAACTGTTGTTTTGCACAGCATCAAATTCATTACCTGGGACATGTGGTTAGTTCTCAAGGCATCTCTCCAGATCCAGAAAAGCTCTCAGCAGTCAGAGACTATCCAAAGCCTAACAATCTCAGAGACCTTTGAGCTTTGCTCGGCTTGTCTGGCTACTACCGAAAGTTCATTAGCAGCTACGCCAAGACTGCAGCTCTACTATACGCCCTCACCAAAAACAGATGCGACTATATTTGGACATCTGAATTTAAAGAGGCCTTTGAAACCTTAAAACAAAACCTAATCTCTTCTCCAGTATTGACCTACCCAAGGTTCGACCAACCCTTCAAGCTCTACTCAGATGCTAGTTCCTTTGCAGTGGGCGCTATGCTCTGTCAAATTCAAGATGGAACAGAACCAGTTGTCTCCTATGCCAGGCGCTCTCTTTCCTCAGCTGAGCAGAACTACCGCATCACAGAAAAAGAATGTCTAGCCATGGTATTTGCCATAAAGAAATCTGACTGCTACCTTTGTTACTCCTCCTTTACAACTATCGTTGATCACTGGGCCATCAGATGGTTATTGGAAATGAAGGAGCCAATAGGCAAGTTCACCCGATGGATCACAATGTTGCAATCCTACAACTTTGAAATTCAGTACAGACCAGGTCAAGTTCACTCAGATGCCGATGGTGTAAGCCAGAGATGATATCCCTCTGCATCCTCCTCAGTAGATGAAGAATCCTGCTTACAAGCTCTTCCCCTTCCATGCCACAGATGTGCTTCCTGTGGACACTCCTACAGCACCTCAAGTTGCTTTGCTGCTACCAACTGCTTCTACAGAGAGAGACACAAATCCTCAGTTACTGCAAGCAGCTGAAGAGCTTCTCATCTCCTCAACATCTGATCTATCCCTGGCAACTGTTAAAATGCAACAAAGAACTGACACTCAATTTACGGACATAATCACCTACGTAGAGTCTGGAACCTTACCGCAACAAAAGAAGCATCGCCAACATGTACTTATCTTTGCTTCGCAGTACTTCCTCAATGACGGTGTGCTTTTTCACATTTGGACCAAGGAAAGCAAGGGTCATTGCTTGGATTGAACTCATGTACAGCTAGTTGTGCCAGCCTCTCTAATCCCTCAAGTTCTTCTCTCCAGTCATGCCTCTCCACTTTCTGGAGGTCGTATGAGAATACACAGAACTCTTGAAAAGACAAGGCTTTTCTTCTGGCCACACATGAACAGGGACATTGTCCAATTCGTAAAATCCTGCCAGCCCTGCTCCCAAAGAAAGCCTCCTGCCAAACCGACAAAGGCACACATCATTCCAATGCCTGTAGCCACTGAACCATTCCAAAGAGTCAGCACTGACATTCTTGGGCCCTTACCAACATGCTTTGACTCTGACAACAAATACATCCTTCTTTTTGTGGACTACCTGATGAAGTATTTGGAACTCATCCCCCTAAAAGACATTAAAGCTGCCACTGTGGCAAGTGCCTTTCTCAACACAGTCATATGTCATCATGGTACCCCATCGTACCTACATTCAGACAGAGAGGCACTAACTACCTTTCCACCATTGTCTGAGAAACTTGAAGACTTCTTGATGGAAAAAAGACACATACCACAAGCTACATCTACAATGCAATGGACAGAGTGAAAGAATGATGTCTACCATTCTTGGCACACTCTCCAAGTATCTGGACGAGACTCATGTCACCTGGGACCATTTTGTTCCCTTTGTGCAGTTTGCATACAATACCAGCCCTTGTGTCAACAACACAGAATACACCCCATTCTTCTTCGTCCATGGACGTCACCCAAGAACTCCACTGGACAGGGATCTCTCACTGCTAGAGGTTCCTAGGTCAGCTTCTTCTTTCATTATCCCTCTGCTGGAACAGCTTGAACTTGCCAAATGTGTTACAATCACCATGTTGTGCCAGAAAAAATTGGCAATGCAAAAAAGTGTCTGCAGCCAAGGTGCATGAGCCTTCATTCTCTGTTGGGGACATTGTTTATTTGTACCAACCTGTTCTTGTTCTGGACACCACCAAGAAACTGCTTTGCCCCTGGACTGGTCCCTTCTACATCGTGGAAAAGCTTCCTCTGGTCCACGTTCATCTGCGACTCAAGTCGGATGGAAAGCTGGTACACAACAAAGTCAATAAAAAACGACTAAAGCATAAGTACCTGAGTAACAACCTTCCGGATGACCCCAGTCCACCCAGAAAGGAAGCTGCCCTTGAGCCTGCCATCCTCTGAAGCTGAGATCCCTCCAGACAACTTGCAACTAGTTCCTACAGATCTTCCCACTCCTTACACTCTCCAAAGGGATTCCGTTTTACCAGATGATTTGCCTGGGACTTCCTCTTCTTCTCAACCTTCTTCTTCTTCTCAGGGCTCTTTTCGACATACCACAGTGTACCAGATCAAGAAGATTTTATGGAAGAAGTTCACAAATGGATCCTGGATAAGTCAAGTGGTGCAGATTTGACAGTGGGCAGAACTCCTGGGTCACTTTTAAAAAGCTGACCCTGTCCTGTTAGGAACTAGTGCAATCAACACATGCCTCTATTCCCACTGACCAGAAAAATTGATGGAGGTCTTGAACTTTTGTTACCAGACTCAGTGTGTTTGGGACTAATTCCTTTTCTGTCTTGAACTGTTTTGCAGTAAATGTCTTCTTTACCTATATTATGAAACTGTTCTGATGGTACTGCATTCCTGCATATAACACTTTTCCCCCCTTAGGAATGTCTTTACATTGACAATCCACCTATATTGTTATGCAACTGTTAATAAAGTTTTGTTCTGCATTCTGGGTAACCTCCTGCTGCTACAATTCCCTCTCTTCCCCCCACACTTTAGTGCTTGTGGCATGACCAAGTCTCAAGCACTGTTGTGTCCCCTTTCTGGAGCTACTCTGACTGGTCTTCAGTGTGGTCAGAGTCTCCCCAGCAGTGGAGTACTGGTTTGTTTTAAATGCGTAGTCCCTTGAAATGCATGAACATTTTTTTTTGCCTTTAAAACTTACTGAAATATTCTTAGAAACTGTTTATAGATTGTTGCTTGTTCGAGTGGTGCTCACATTCACTGTTCCTGCGGTAATGTGATGCACACATTAAGCATGGGGCTTAATGTTAAGCTGCCACCTCTTTAAGAGCACTTAGAACTTGCATGTAATGAATTGTTGCACTGCCTGGCAGTGCCATGTATGCCTGTCAGTCAGAGAAATTGTCAGTCTGGGGCTTGTCCTCATGAAGAGAACATCTGCAGCACAGAATAAACCTGCATTATTATTATTTTATGCATTCGTCCAGTTATTTTCACGGTCCAGATGGGGTCCTCAACAGCAGCAACTGAAGGGTCTGGCAGACCACAGAGAAGGTGAGGGGTCCTTTTAGTGGCAGACCAAATACCAAAATGCCACAATTTAAATAAAATAAATAAACTTCTCAATATAAATTGCATCAAACAGATATACTTGCCAACAGATATTTAAGTAGAGGGGGTTATAATATGTGATCTGTAGCTGTAGTCATTGTTAAATGGAAAGTGGTACCAGTAAATGTTACGGAAGTTGGTGCTGTTGAAAGGGAACCAACAGTGGAGAGAACCTCTAGGACCCCAAGCCAATGTCAGCCACATTTTCTTCTCAGGAATATTACAGCTGTGCACCAGTTATACATCATTAGGCACATAGAAACAGAATGTTACAGGAGGAAAAAGAACCTTGGTTCATCGAGTGTCCCCAGTCCCTGCCTTAGTCCCCTTAGTCTAGCACTGACAGGGCCTATACAGTGCTCCCTGCTTGTTCTGCCTTGTGAGTCGAGTGAACCCTTCTTGACCCCTCTCTCCCTCCCTCCCTCCATCATTTTCACCATACCTGTGCGTCTCTCCCACTCTCTAAACCTGTAACTGTCTTGACATTAACCACTTCCTAGGGTGGACAGTTCTACCTGTTCACTACCCTCTGTATGAAGAAGTATTTCCTCACATCCCTTCAGAATTCTCCCTGCCCACCACCACTACCAGCTTACGATCATGTCTTCTTGTCACTGGCCCCTTACATTGCCCAAACAGTTGTTGGCAGTCCACACAGTTTATTCACTTTAGATATCTAGAAGTTTCAACCATATCTCTCATTTTCTTCTGGCCTCCCAGAGGATACATATCTAGGTTAGACAGTCTCTACTCATAGATATTCCTCTGCTGACCATGTTGTCATTTTATTTGCCCTTCTCTGGTCCGAATTGTGCACTGTACTTTATGTGCAGCCTCACCAAGGACCTATAAAGAGGCAGGCTAGCTTCCTTCCTTCCTTCCTTCTGCTAGAAAAGGCCCTGCCTGTGCACCCTAGAATCCTGCTGGCTTACCCATATGCCTTGTTGCACTGGGCAGTGTTCTTGAGGCTGTCACATATGGTAACCCCTGAGTCCCTTTCCTCTGCATTCTGGTTTAACCTGCCCCAACCCCCACCTAATAAAGTGTTTTCAGATTATTTTTTCCCATGTGCATGACCTTGCACTTTATGGCAATAAATTTAAGTTGCAAGATCTTGGACCACTGTCCCAATTTCTCTAGCTCCTGTTTCATGACTTTAACCCCTTCCTCACTCTCCACCCTGCCACATATCTTAGTGTCCTCTACAAAGAGACACATTTTGCCCTGGACATTTTCTTCAGTGTCATATATAAACAGATTGAAGAGCATAGCACCAAGGACTGACCCTGCATTACCCCATTCGTCACCTTCCTAACCTCAGGGTGCCTTCCATTTAGACCACCCTTTGGGTTCTTCGTCCTAACCGGTTCTCTACCCATTTTGTTACATCTTACCTACTCTCAAGTCACCCAGTATCTTCACAGGATGTCTGTGGAGCACTGAGTCACAGTCCTTGCTGAAATCCAGACACAGGATGTCCCCACTTGAGACATTGTGTTGAAGAATTCTATGGGGTTAATTTGACAGTACCTCCCTTTCATCAATACTTGCTGCTTATTGTCCTGGAGTCTGTGATTCTCCATGAAGTATATTAACTGCTTCATAATAGTCCCCAGCAGCTTCCTTGTGATGGAAGTTAGGCTGAACTGTCGCTCCTTTCCCTGGTCTTATGCAGGGGCACATCAGTCACTCTCAGATCCTTGGAGACCCTGTCTGTTGCTAGTGAGCAGCTGATCAGGTCTACCAGGGATACTGACAGACCCTGCCTCATCTCCCTGAACACCTGGGATGCATCCAGTCATGTCCTAGTGAAGTCCCTACATTCAGACTCCTCAGACTGTTGAGCACTCTGTTCTCAGTGATGTCCCCATCACCATCTTAGTCTCCCTCACAATTTAATGCTACATTCTGGCAGTGACCCTCCTTGAACCATGAAGACTGAGCAGAAATATTAATTTCATATCTCTGTATTTTTCACTTGCTTCATCCACCCGTATCCACCCCTCTTCAACCTTTCCATTCCCCCTTTGTTTTTCCTTATCTCTGACTTAACTCAAAAAGGCCTTGTCATGTTCCTTCACCCCTTCTTCTATTCTGAGCTCTGCCTCTTCCTTACCCCTCCTCACTGCATTACTGGCCTCTTTAAGTGTATCAGAGTAGAGATCCCTGTTTGCCTCAAACTAGCTGGTCTTTTAGAATCTGAATGTTGATTTCTTGATTTGGACTATTTACCTCACACACCACCCTGAAAAAACAAATAGGTTTTTTGTGCCTCTTTCCCTGCCCAATCTGTATAGGCATGTATTAGATGCTTCCTGGATCCCCTGTTTGATGGTGTTCCATTTATTTCCCAGACCCTCTATTTGGCCAGACCCTTTGAGTCTCCCCCTAAGCTCTTCCTCCAGCCTCTTAGGCCCTGGACACACTGGGGAACTTAAAACGGTTTAAGTGCCTTAAAACATTTTAAATCCCCTTGCAGCCAGACTACAAGCCCCTTAAAACATTTTAACAAAAGTGTTTTTAAACCCTGCTAGATATCTAGTCTCAAAACCATTTTTAAAAACATTTTACAGCTAGCATGGTTTTACTCACAGGTCTGGACAGGAGTAAAAACGTTTTAAGCTGTAATGGTTTAACTAAAACAGTTCTAGCTGCAGTGTGTCCAGGCAAGCAAAATTCTGGGTGTTAGACTTAACACAAAATAGTTACAAGAAGAACAGATTTAACACTAAAAGAACTTTAGCCTAAAATAACATTTAGATCCTCGTGTCGTCGACTCCTCCACGTCCCAAAAGTCCGAACATGCCATGGTCTTCGGTCGTTTGAAAATTACATCCCATCCCTATGGAATGGCCTACCTAGCAATCTTGAAGACTGCAGCTCCTTTGGGGGGTTTAAAAAAGGCCTAAAGACGCACCTTCTAGAGCTAAGCCTCTGTGCATGCCACCACTGAGGACCGATAATAGCACTCCACCTCTGATACTAAAAACCTGCCACCTAACATGTTGGTATCCTATTTCAGTTGAATCTTATCACTTTTGAAACACTTGAAATTGTAACCTGTAAACTGACCTGATAAAAGAACCTTATGTAACTGCCACTTTTGTGAAACTAGTGTTTACTCCCATGTTATTCTCAACGTTACCTAACCTGCCTGTGATTGTACTATGTCCTGATTGTAATGTCTGTATTTGCACACTTTCCCTTGTATTGTTCCTACTTCTTATTGTGCTGTTGACTGTAATTAACCCCAGGTCGCCCCTGAAAAAGGTACCATTACGGTCTCAGTGGGCCTACCTAGTCATCAAAATTTCAATAAATAATAAAATAATAAATAAACACTAGCATTGTGGACACACTAAACCGTTATCAAAAATGGTTACTGAGTAGTGTGGATGCACTGAAATGGTTTCGCTAAACTGGTTTTAAAAACTGTTTTCAGAAACAGTTCTGTAGTGAGTCCAGGACCTTAAAGTCTGACCTTCTAAAGTCCTGAACTAGCATCTGGGACCTCTGAGGTTGGGCTTTGAAAGCTATTTTGAAAAAAGGCCATGTTGTGGTCATTTGCCCCAAGAGGATCTTTGACTCTTGCCTCCCCTATGTTGTCCTGATGTGACATAAATAGGTCCAGTAAGGCGCCATTGCTAGTCTGCTCATCTACATGCTGTGTTGGGAAACAGTACTGGAAGGCATCTACAAGCATTTAGTTCCTAGTGCTTCTTGCCCCAGAAATGCTCTAGTCCGGGTGTAGCATATTGAAATCTCTAAGCAGGACAACTCCCACTGCCTCCCTGATCTTCCCCATTAATGCCCTATCGCATCTGATCGGTGGTTTGGAGGCCTGTAGGCCACCCCCATTCAAAAGTTATTTCCTCTCACCAATCATCAGCTGATCCCATAGAGATTCCACCACACCCTCTCCCCTATCACCTTATCCTCCATCGCACTGATGCCCTCCATGTTGTACAGAGCTATTCACCTTCTCCCTGACTTTCCTGAAAAGATCATAGCCATGGACCATGAGATCCCAGTCATGGGTGTATGTCGCTCTTGTTTTTGTTAAGACCATTATATCTGGCCTGCCCTCTGCTGCCACAGCCTGGAGGTAGCCAATTGTTTTCCTGATGCTTCTGGAGTTTATGCAGATCACCCTCCAGCAGACCAGTTTACCTACCCTACTCCACTGGCCAGTTCTTCCTTGCTCACTCCTATGCCTTTTTGCATCTTCTGCCTCCCACCCTGGCTGCTGTGATTTCTGCTCCCTGATAAACCTCACTGCCAAATACACTGTCTGAATTATCCATAACTCCCTGAATACCCCCTCTAGTAGGGGGAGTGCTAGTTGTGTCTCCCTTAAAACAAATAGAACAATAAAACAAATAATAAAACAATAGAAACATGTTTTTGAAATGTTTGTTTCATTGTGAGGTGCCCAGAGCCCTTGGGAATGGGCCTTATATAAATAAAATTGCCTTGCTTTGTCTACGTTCACACCAGGGATGCTCCTAGCCCCAGTCTTCCCCTTGCAAGTTTAAACACCCTAAATTGTGTGCCTCAAACCTCCGCATCAGCAACTTTGGCAGTTCTCTATTCTGATGATGGCTGCCCAGTTTAAATGGCCTCTGTTCTTCAAAAAAATTAGCAGGGCAACACCTCTTCTGTGCACCACTCCTTCAACTAATTTTTAAATTGCTAGACTTTCTGCTTCCTTGCCCCCCCCCACTGCCAGTTCATAGGTAGTACCTCCAAGAAGCTAAAAATACCAGCCACCCCTTTCAGCCTGGTATCCAGTGTCCTGTTCACCTAGTGGACTCCCTCCTAGGTCAGTCGTCCCAAGATGAACAGTGTCTTCTGACTTCCCATGCTATCCCCAAACCAACTTCTCCACTTTGGGGAGAATCCTATCCACCTTTGACCTTGGGGGACATTGCACCACCCTCCCCTCTGGGTGTGCGGCACAGGCCACACCCTTGGTACTTCTCACTACAGAATCTGCTATGAATAGGACCCTCTTCCTTGCTTGCCCATGATTTCTGCCCCCCCACCAATACATCACTGCTTCAGTAGCCTCACGGGATCTGGGTGCAATGGGGTGCTGTCCCCATGGAGATGGAGTTATATGTACTGCCTCATCCAATGAGGAGAAACAGTTACAAGTTGCAATTCCAGGGCCCCTTCCATCCCCTGTTGTTGCCATCCAATGTCTATCCTCCCCACCCACTACCTTTCTTCCTCTATTGCAAACCCTAAAAGGTTATTCAGAAAGCGGGGCAGCAGTAGGCACACCCAGCCCCCATTCTAACCTACAACCTGGCTGTCAGATTTCAGTCCAGGCTGCAGTTAGCTTGGAGTAGAGTGCTGCTAACCTCATGCCAACCAGGTAGGCACCACACTTCCACAGTGTACCCTGGAAGGGTTCAGCACCACAGTCTCTTCAGCTAAGTAAATCCCACCCCATGATCTTCATACCTACCATCTATAAATAACTACCCCTGTTCTCCAACCCTTCCCCTGGCCCTACAGTAATCTTTGACATCCACCTGGTCACTGATAAGTTTGGGTTCTCAGAATGCCCTAGTCGTGGATTGGGACCATTCCCTGATTGCACGTTAATGTTACGGACCGTTCATGTCAAGGCACCCTAGATAGGGTTTTGCTGTTACCTCTTGGTTCCTGATATTAACAGGCTATGTTATGAGGTACCCTAGATAGGGATTCACCACAGCTCATATAACCCTTCTGCAATACCTTTATGCTTCAGGGTTCCCCAGATAAGATTTTGCTACAACCCCACCCCCCAAACAGTAAACCAAGTAGGTATGCTCCTAGCAGAAAGAATACTAAACACATTCCCAGCAGCAAACGACCCGTAAAGAAAACCCTGAGTGGGTGAAAACCAGGTAGATATTGCCTTAGTTCTGGAGAAAAATGGGCAGAATATCTTGCAGACCTGCTGACTTCTTGCAGGTACCATCCTCCTTCTGTGTGGTTCTTACGCTGCAAAATCACTTATGTGAGGGGTTGCTTGGTCTTGCTTCCTTTAAAATGGATTATCCAGGCCCTCCCACTCACTGCCAATAAGTCAAGTGAGTTATGTGTCCCCTGTCCCTCATCAAGATGGCACAACTTGTGTGTCCCTCAGTGGTATCCTGCCACAGGCTAAATTAATTGCCCACCCAAAATGAGCTTACCTTCTCTGGTCCCCCTGTATCCCTCTCCAACAGCAGTCCCAAGCAGATTCACACCAAAAAAAAAGAGAAAAAAAGTATAGTTTGCCTCTTTATTGGGACCCACTGGACCCTCCTGTTGTTGCCAATTGGCCAATTGAGTCACAGGTGCCCTGCTCCTCATAAAGAAGGTACCACTCAATTGTCCCTTAGTGGCAGCCTACCACAAACTAAATGAAACTCAGTGCTCAAAATGAGCTTACCTGCTTTGATCACCCACTCTGTTTCCCTCCCCAACAGCAATCCTAAACAGATTAACACACAAAAAAACTGAGTTTGGCTATTTATTACTGCCTGTTTGCCCCTCCTGCTTGCTGCCAATTGGCCAAGCAAGCCAAGGGTCCGTCACCACTCAACAAGATGGCACAACTTGGGGGCGTCTCTCAGTGGCATCCTGCCAAAATCTAAATTGAATTTTCTACCCGAAATGAGATTACCTGCTCTGGTCCACTTATCTCCCTCACCAACAACAGCCCCAAGCAGGTTCTGGATTAACCACCTGATATTCAACCAGCTGTCCAAATCTCTGTGGTGTAATCTGGGAAAATGCATGATTGGATTTGACAGTGAGCTGTATGTTTGTGTTTCCGAGTTATGTTTTGTTTGTAAAATCATGTTTTTGCAAGCAAACAAAATACAGAGATCCTCTAAATTCCCTTCCCCCTTTTTTCTTTAACACAGTTATTCCTGGATAAAAACAGAACTAGCAGACATGCATATTGTGAAGCTGAATGTACCTCACTGTTTGCAGACACTGCAGTTTTAATCCAAGTCAGCTTTATAAATGGAACATGGGAAAATATTGCTGTCGCTCTTGGAGCAGCAAAGTATTGTTTTAAAATTGCAAAAACCTTAACTTTAGTGCTGATGTATTATTAAATAAAGCATATCACTAAATTTGGTGAGCATGTAAGAAGGATGTTAAGGAAGAAAAGAAAGGGATTGTTTTAAAGTGGTTCATGATAAACTGAACCCATGCAATCAGCAACCTATCAGGAGACTTAGCAATAAACATGATTGCCTTTCAAGTCTTTGAGGGTAGGACGGTGGTACTCAAACTACATCCCACGAGACATTTGTGGTTCCCAAATTATTTATCTTTTTTGAGGCCCCTATGCAGGACACTAGTTGTCAGCAATTTCCTGCAAATGTTCTAAAATATACCAGATTGCACTAAAATTTTTCAGCAGTACAGCACTTTCTCCTACAATTGCAGTAATTTTTCCTGCAACTATGGCCAACATTTGTGAATTGCTACAATGTTTTTTCACATTTGTGCACTTTATTTCTGCAAGTACACACTCCTGGATTTAAAAAAAGGAGAAATTTGCCAGCAGACATTGAGGTCTAGCAGTGAGAACACTGGTTAGGGAGTTATGAGATCACAGGTTCACACCACACCAGAGCCAAATACTGACTGAGTGACCTTGAGCAGGTCACAGATTTCCAGTGCTGTGGTTCATCCAGGCATGGAAATAGTTAAAAAGCAGCACCCAGCTGAAAAAAGGATATCACATCTCATTTGGTCTTTCCTGGGTAAATAAGCTGTTAAAAAAGGGGGGGGGGGTGAAACATGAAAACAAAATTGTTGTGGTTGTGACTCTTGGAGTAGTAACAGATCATGGACTTTGGCCCTTGCTGAAGTGTTGATGAGTACCACAGAAGTAGTAAGTCTTGCTCTAAAGATGGACTCGTTCAAAAGAAAAATATATTTTTTATAGCCTTTCTTACCCTTAAAGAGCAACAATTGACCTAATCTACTAATCAGTCCCCAAACACTCCCCCCCCCCCATTAGTTAACCTATCAAGGACTTAAACAGTCCTATTTTGCAAATTTTTACTTTGCTGGTTTTGGTAGTGGATGGGATCGTAAATCCTCATATGTATGAGCTGGCATCCAGATCCTTCCCCTTCCTCTTTCATTTACACACAGCTCCACCCTGTTGGTTTGTAGAGCATGGGAGCGTGCACTGTTGATTTCAGTGGGGGCAGACTTTCAATGAAAGTTTTATGTATTTTACAGTTTACCCAATTTAAATCAATGCAGCCATTCTATCGGGGAATCACTAAAATACATAAAACTGCAATTCAAAATCTGCCTCCATTAAAATCAATAGAGCACGCCCCCACACGCTACGCACTCATACATCACAAAATGTATGAGCATGGGGGCAGAGCTGTGTGTTAACAGTATCAGGAAGGGAAAGGAACCTAGCTGTCAGCTCCTCGATACAAGGATTTACAGTCCCTTCCCCTACAAAAAACAAAGTAAAAATTTTCAGGCAAGGGCTGTTTAAGCCCTGTAGGTTAACTAACAGTGTGGGGGCGGTTTGGGGATTGCACCAAAACTGGTACTCTTTAAGATTAAAGTCAGTGAACCAAATTTGGCATAATGTTAACATTTCCGTTTACCTTGACAAGACACTTCATCACAAGAGTTGGCTACTATGAATGAGCTTAAAACGTGAATGATTCTCAGTGGGAGAACTTTAATAAGTCTTCCTCACAGTATGACTGTACATCTTATAGGCAATGGAAAAAATATCTCTCAACAACAATTATCACACACATATAGAAACCTTAAAGGCATGTGTAACCCCTAGTTGGCGCTATCCCAGAGGCTACTACCCCTGCCTGATTTGCCACTAACAGGTTGAGGGGCCTGGATCCAATGGCAGGTGCCTCCACCCAGAGGTCAGGGTTTGCAATAGTTAAACTAACTTGGTCACAGCCCTCTGGGACACTGCAACCCCCCTTTCTTCCCACTAGTGGCCCACACAATATATCAGAATTACCTTCACAGTATACACTTACCCCCAGGTCTGGTTCCGCACTGGGACCTCCTGTGAAATGAGATACAGTGCAACAATCACAGTACAGTACTTTAACATAGACAAATACCTCAGGCAGTATAACTTTGCTGAAACAAGCAGCTCTGATTTATTTAGGGGATATAACAAGGACAGGGAAATCAGGTTAATTAGCTTATCACTCTAATAATCTACCTATGGCTCTGTGCACAGGCCTATCCCTATCAGTTACTGTCCTGGGTACCCAAGCCCTAGTGGCCAGTCCAAACCGTGGCAGCTGGTAGGGGCCCTTTCACACAGAAAGGAGAATTAAACAGTCAGCAGTACAGTAATTCCATTTGGATTTAATGTGGCAATTCAACAGGAGCGACCCTGAATTAGTACTCCACGACCTCCAAATAAGATAGGGTCCTTCAATGTCAGCAGGGCTCACTTGAGGTACACAAACCTCTTCACACATCCATATAAAAGAAAGCACTATACCAGGCAGGCTGCATCTGTATCCCGATCGCAATTACTGCACAATACCGGGAGAACACACAGCAGATTCAGTTCCTGACAGACCCAGTGCAATTTTCAGCAATTCCTCCAGTCTTCTACAGGGTGAGCCTGGTTTCTACTCTTCAGAGATCCTTTGATTCTTTTCACAGGACGGATTCAGTCCTAACAAGCTGTTACACAAGCTGCAGACGGAACTCTGGGCCTTACACCGTTTTTGACTAAAACTGCACACTGAAAAGCACAGGGCTCCTTCCTTCTTCACTGCCAAAGCTCAACTGAATCTCCAACTGACAAAACCGGGCACTTCCTTTGAGTTCCTCCCAGTTCTTGACTGGATTGGCTGTCACTTACAATAGACTGCTGCTGTTGGTCCAAAAGGTGCTGAAGTCTAAACTACATCTCCCAGAGTCACTGCCCATACAATCCTCTTGTGGCTGGCTCAGATTATGAGTCCAAGTTCTGATTGCTCAAGGCACCATTTTAGAGCTAGCTACCCACACTGATTGGTCCAGTTCAGCAGTTCAAAACTAGAATGGGGAACTAGCAGACACAGTTCTGACTGCAAAGAAAGCAGGTTAGACATACTGTAATTTCATTATTACTCTAAATAATTTCTGGCAAACAGTTACATCTGTCAGATAGGTTCCCTTTGCACTCCTAGTGACTGCAAAATGAAGTGAATTGGCAGCAGCTTGAGTGGTACTCAATCAAAGAAACACACAGTCCCCATACAAACTAATTATCAGCTCTTAAAGAGACAGTACCAGAGGTTCTAAAACACTACTGATAAATGGCTTAAATGCCAAACACCATTCAGGCTTGGAGCATTCAAGCAAGCTCTTGAAGTCTTTTGGGAACCCCATTTGCAGGGGGTTACACCTTTCTGGTTTGGGAAAGCTTGACGTCCGCTCAAGCAAGTACCATAAGTTTTAACTGCAACCATATACATTTGCATTAGGCTCACACATGTAATCATCAGTCAATATATCATTTTACCAAGAACACATTTCTGAAACATTGCAGTACGTCACTCTTTACACAGTATTACACACATTGTACCATAACTCAAGTTATTACCTCTTGTACATGAAACCTGAAGAGAGGGGGCCCTTCCCTATCAGTTACCTTGGGGCTGGACGGGGCAAGGGCACCATACTTAGAGGGCAACACAAGTAACTTGGAGTTAGCACTGACGCTCAGTTTGGGCAATGAGCTCGGGACACATACACTCTTTATGGACAACATTGAGAGGCAAATCCACAGGCTCCCAAGGGAATCATAACTGAGGTGCACCACAGGCTTTACAGCTCGACCAGTCTTTCTAGGGGGAACTGTTACAGTCTCTGCACTCTGAGCCTCATTTTCAGCATTGTCCTCACTTGTCAGGAGTCTCCTGGGGTAGAGGAGGCTAGAACTTGGGGCACTTTCAGCTCACAACATGTTGTGGACTCAGTTTCTGAGTCCACTAACATTTGGCTGCACAGAGCTTTGACACTGGCAGTGGACTGTCGGGCACTCAAAATACTCTTCTTGTTCGGGTGTATCACCAGTCTGCCCTAATCTATCATTTTCCTCCCTGAAAGCTCAAACAGTTCAACCATGCACAATGATTCCATTTCATCTGATCTGATGCTTTGCACTTCACTTTCTGGGAGCATTGGCTCCAGGGATGAAGCTGGGGGCTTAGACAGTCCAGAAGGCCCAGCTTCATCTCCAGTATTGACTAGGGATTGCCCTGAAACAATTGACTCAGTTCAGAAGAAGGATAGTATTCAAAGTCACTCTCACTTTCTTCCGATATGGACTGACAGTCATGCTCAACTGGGACTTGTGGAGGGAACACTTTAACTTTGCTTCTGTAGGTGCAGACTTTCTTGATCTTTTCTTAGCAGCAGCTCTAGTCACTGGTCCAGAGGGCATCTTCTAGGGCTCAGACTCAATTAAGATTTGTCCAATGGGCAGTAAATGATTTCTATGCATTGTTTTTACATCTTTGAATTATTCTCAGGCCTTACTTTGTACACTGGCAGATCATCTAGTTTGCCCACTACAATGTGAGGAGATGGTGCCATCTGTCAGCAATCTTGTGCTTGCCATGCAGTCCCAGATTTCTTAGCAATACCCGATCTCCCTCCTGGAGTTCTTGTGCTTTCACCTTTATCATACCTTCTTTGTTGGCCAGATTTCTTTGGCAGCCATGGTTTGGAGCCAGTTGGTACGCATGAGTTAGCTGGGCCTTTAACTTTTGCACATACTGTAAATAGTTGTCAGCTTGAACCCCATCAGGAGAGACCCCAAAACACACATCTACTGGTAGTCGAGCTTCTCTTCCAAACATCAGGCGGTAGGGGAGAATCCAGTGGCATCACTTTGGTGCAGTTATAAGCATGTACCAGGGTGCTAATTTGTTGGCTCCATCTAGGCTTATCCTTTGGGTGCAGGGTGCCTAGCATATCTAGCAAAGTGCGTGTTGAAACGCTCAGGCTGTGGGTCCCCTGGGGTGGTAAGGAGTGGTTCTGGACTTCGTGACTCCCCACAGAGAAAGCATCTCTTTGATCAGACGACTCTCAAAGTCTCTCCCTTGATCAGAATGGATTCTTTGTGGAGCCCCATAGTGAACAAAAAAGTTTTCTACAAGTACTTTGGCCACAGTGGATGCTTTCTGGTCTTTGGTGGGAAAGCTTGGGCATATCTCGTGAAATGGTCAGTGACCACCAGCACATTACTGATATTTCTTTGATCTGACTCCAAACTCAGAAAATCAATACAGACCAGCTCCATGGGTGCACTGGTGGTGATGTTAACAAGGGCGGCAGCCTCTGGGGCAAAGCTTCCTCTGTAAGCAGCGATCTACAAGTTCGAATGTGTTGCTCCACATCAGCCCCCATCTTAGGCCAATAGAATCTGGATCTCACCAAGTCAAGTGTTCTGTCTATACCAAGGTGCCCCATGTGGTTGTGCAAGGACCTCAGTACTGAGTCTCGAAAGGCAGTGGGCAGCACTAGTTGTTGTTTGTCTACTTGTCCCCTCTGTCTACTGTTTCTCTGTATAACAGTTTATTGATCAGTTTCAACTTAGGACCTTCTTTGTATAACAGTGCAGTTCTCAAATCAGTGGAGCGTAATTTGGACACATCTTTTCCTGCATAGAGGGCTTCTAAAGCTGCTTTGATCATGGGATCGCGATTGAGCCCGCCCGAATACTGTCATTGTCCAGCTGAGGCAGTGCACCAATGTTTATTGCAGAAAACTGGCAATAAGCGCAGGTTGGCAATTCTCAGAGCTCCTAAGCAACTCGATCATGCAGTCCACTGCGTCTGTGGGACATTTGTTCCTCCCTGTCAAACTTCTCCGCAGAGTGCCCGAATGTCAGGTTCTGCCAATCGGACCCAATCATTCTGGGGAACAGGCCCGGGAGAGAGCACCAGCATCTATGTGGTTCAGACCTGCTCGGTATTCAAGAGCATAGTCATATGTAGATAATGCAGAAAGCCACCTATGGCCAGTGGCATCCAACTTAGCTGAGGTCTGCACATAGGTCAAAGGATTATTGTCAGTTTTACTAGTATTTTAGCCCCATACAAGTACTCATGGAATTGGTCAACAATAGCCCACTTCAAAGCTAGGAACTCTAACTTATGTACAGGATAGTTCTTTTCGGATGGGGTCAGGCTTCTACTGGCAAAGGCCACTGGTCTCAGGCCATTTCGTGTTTTTGGTACAACACAGCCCCCAACCCTTGCAAGCTAGCATCAGTGTGCAGGACGTAAGGTTTTCTTGATCGGCATAGGCCAGCACTGGAGCATGGGTAAGTTGATATATGATCTCATGAAAAGCAGTCTCACAATCAGAGTCCAGCGGGCCCCAAATACTTCACTCGGATGAAAATACACTCTTTCAGTCTTGAGGGACGCTGACTTTGGTATTTTTTGTGGGTTGGGGATACCCTTGAGTAAGGTTAAGTAAAGGGCGGATCACTCTTGAATAGTCCTTGATGAAGCGCGATAATAACCACAGAATCCCAGGAATCTTTGCAGTTCTTTTAGATTTTTGGCTCTGGCCAGGTGGTCAAGGCCTCAACTTTACTTGGGTCGGTCCTATTCCTCGGTGGATACTATGTGTCCCACATACTTTACTGATGTTTGAAAGAATTGACACTTATCAATGGACAGTTTAAGGCCAAAGTCCTCCAGTCGGTCCAATACCTTAAATAATCTGCTCTCATGTTCCTCCAGTGAGCTGCCAAACACAATAACATCATCTAGGTATACCAGGCACTCTAGTAAGTTCATGTCCCCACTGCACGCTCCATCAATCGTTGAAAAGTGGCTGGGGCACCTGAAATCCTTGAGGCATCCTCATGAATTCATAGAAGCCAGCGACAGATAAAGGCCGTCTTCTCACGGTCCTCTGGGGCCATCGGGATCTGGTAGTACCCACTGCGGAGATCCAGCACAGAGAACCACTTGCTCCCGCTTAGGCAGTCAAAGCATCCTGAATGCGGGCATTGTGTACTGATCAGGATAGTCCACGGTTTAAGGTGCGATAATCCACACACATCCTTACTGTTCCATTCTTTTCCTCACTACACAATGGGGAAGCATAAGGGCTTCTGGATTCTTGTATTACACCAGCAGCTAACATCTCTTGCAGATGCCGCCTCACATCATCTATGTCAGCAGGTGCCAGGCGTCGAGACCTCTCACTTAAATGGTCTTTCATGCAGCGGATATTGTGCTCAGCTCCTTGCACGCATCCTACATCCCATTCCTTTAAAGAAAACACCTGGTCTCTCTGGGCAAGCTTCTCACTGATCCTCACTTTCCATTCAGCTGGCAGCGGAGTCGCAAATCAAACAAGTCAGGGGCTACTCTGTCATTCTTCCTTGAACTCTTGCTGCTGGGTAGCACTGCAGTGTCTGCACAATGCACATTAGCCAGGATGCAACCTCTGTTTACTCGAATGTCTCTTTCAGACACATTATGAACTTGGACCATTACCCTTCTGGCATAAGCATGGCTCTAGCGGGCAAAATACTAGGCTTGACCAGCAGTCCTCTGGCAATTTTCCATCGCTTGGTGCATCCAACATTAATATTTTATTCTTAACATCCTTTCTGATACGGACCTCTCCCTGTAAGGTACACTGGGCATTTGGCGCCAGGATCAGAGACTCAGGATCCTTCTTCCATACAATTCCGACCGGTTCCTCTGGTTCTGTTTTTTCAGCATCTCTCTGTGCCTCATAGGCCTTCTTAATTAAAGCCGGAACTCTTAAAGCTCTACTAGTCTTTGACCCTGTTTTCATAACACAACTGTGCCAGCCTTCCGAACATATGAGCATTTGTTCCAATCAACAAGGGACACCATCATACAGTCCAGTGGGGGACACACTAAGGCTAGGTCTCTACTTGTTCGCCACTCCAGCCACGGAGGTGGGGAAAGACAGCCAAATTCGGATATACCCGGAATAGGGTAGGCCTTCTCACTTAACCCCCATACATGCAGTCCTTCTAATGGTTGTAAGGGTACGTCTGACAAATGCTTCTGATACCAATCCTGGAACATAATTGTCACTTGGGAGCCACTGTCTAATACAGCTCTTGTAGACACTCCATTCACCTTTACAGTGGTCTCCATGGAGGGACCCACTATTCTGGACCAGTCTGGAGAGGCGGTAGTGGGGGCCTGGGCAACTGACCTTGCCACAAAAGGACGTGAATTAGCATTTTTGGTGCCCTCACTGGGATCATTTCGTGCACCTCTTAACCACTGATTTGTTCTCCGAAGCTCTCCTTGTAGCCTATATGCAACTTTGTCAGTGTCTTTTGGGACTGGCATTCCTTTTCATGTGCCCATCTTTCCACAATTATAGCAAAACATACTTTCTGGAGTTTGAGCTGGCCGAGGCGCCACACTGGGAACCAGGGCGGGTATTACTAACTGGAAACCTGGGTGCCATCTCTGTCTGCGGCGTGATAAGCATTTGGAGACATCTCGTCAGTTTCTCCACTTCCATGGTCAAGGAATTGAGTTTGGAGCTGTTATCAGCAGGAGATACATGGGTGGGTACCCCACCCCCATAGCAGATGCAGTCGGATATAGGTCAGGGCCTGATTTCTTGCAGGCGTGGCCTTCATAAAGGGACTGTTTTTGAATTCTCGGATCTCTTCAACAGTTTGCCCCATTGTGGCATATCTTTTTCCTTGTCAGAGCACTCATTGACTGTCAACCTCTGCCCCTGAACTTCACTTGATGGGTCACCCTCAGTCACTCGGGTCGTAGCCACCGCTGTTGGTGCAGGTACCTCCCGAGGTCGCCTTTTCTCAACTCCTCAATTCTCTCATTAACTCATCATAGGAGGGTGGGATTCCAGTCGATTTGCCAGGCGTAACTGAAGCAACAGCAGTTCTGAGAAGGGGGCAGACTTAAGGATTCTGTCCAGTCTGGTTCGGTCCAGTTCAATCGCTGGCAAACTACCCTTTCTGAGGCATTCTTGCAACAATTTTTCCAGCCGAGAGACATACACAGACAACAACTCCCTTGGTACTGTTGTGCATTCTTACTCTCCACCATAGGTCCTCATCAGAATCTGGGCTCCTATACACATTCTCCAAGGCCTCAAGATAGGCCTGTGCAGTTGCTTCAGGGTTACTGGCCCTGCTTAGCACGGATGGTAGCCAGGCAGGACCTCGAGGCCTCACTAACCCTCTTCGCTGCTTCTTCCCGAGCATTGCCATTCTAGCACTTGGGGCAACATAGTCTATCCAGGTCTCCCAGTCATCCTCCCTTGGGGGTGGGAGGTGCCAGAGAAGATCCTCAACCTCGGTAAGAGTCGTGACTAATGGCAGGTGCAGAAATAGGAGTCTGCCTTGGTTCAGCCACATTCACGGGCACTGGAGCAGGAGAGGTGTTGGGGAGGAACACCCCAGGTGGCAAGAATAGTTTCTTCAAGTCCTCCACAGTTTTCCCCTCTCCCAGCAACCATTCAGCAAATTTCTCCTCAAAAGTTTCAGATAGTGGTGGGGCTGATTCCCGGGTCTTTACTGTCCTTAGTTATCACCCTCAAGCAGTGAGGGCTCCCTCTGGGGTAATGGTCTGTGGCACTTTGGAGCTATCTATGGGATCCTTAAACTCTACTAGGGCCAGGAAAGTGTGGGTGAGCAGATTAGCATGCCGACCCACCACCACAGGGTTTTGTAAACCTTCCACCTTGGAAAGTACTCCCTGCACAGTGTCCGTATTGATACCCAGGGGATGTCCAGGATAAGCATAGCATTTGGGGGTCGATCTCCTCCCAGTACACCACTCCACCAGCCGGTGCACAGCCACTTCTGTCGGGTACCCATTTTTCTTAACAGTGGTTCAGAATATGGCCACTAGAGGACACACAATCCCAGCGGTGAGCCTCCAACATGTAACCCCTAGTTGGCGCTATCCCAGAGGCTACTACCCCTGCCTGATTTGCCACTAACAGGTTGAGGGGCCTGGATCCAATGGCGGGTGCCTCCACCCAGAGGTCAGGGTTTGCAATAGTTAAACTAACTTGGTCACAGCCCTCTGGGACACTGCAACCCCCTTCTTCCCACTAGTGGCCCACACAATATATCAGAATTACCTTCACAGTATACACTACCCCCAGGTCTGGTTCCGGCACTGGGACCTCCGTGAAATGAGATACAGTGCAACAATCACAGTACAGTACTTTAACATAGACAAATACCTCAGGCAGTATAACTTTGCTGAAACAAGCAGCTCTGATTTATTTAGGGGATATAACAAGGACAGGGGGAAATCAGGTTAATTAGCTTATCACTCTAATAATCTACCTATGGCTCTGTGCACAGGCCTATCCCTATCAGTTACTGTCCCTGGGTACCCAAGCCCTAGTGGCTAGTCCAAATCGTGGCAGCTGGTAGGGGCCCTTTCACACAGAGAAAAGGAGAATTAAACAGTCAGCAGTACAGTAATTCCATTTGGATTTAATGTGGCAATTCAACAGGGAGCGACCCTGAATTAGTACTCACGACCTCCAAATAAGATAGGGTCCTTCAATGTCAGCAGGGCTCACTTGAGGTACACAAACCTCTTCACACATCCATATAAAAGAAAGCACTATACCAGGCAGGCTGCATCTGTATCCCGATCGCATTACTGCACAATACCCGGAGAACACACAGCAGATTCAGTTCCTGACAGACCCAGTGCAATTTTCAGCAATTCCTCCAGTCTTCTACAGGTGAGCCTGGTTTCTACTCTTCAGAGATCCTTTGATTCTTTTCACAGGACGGATTCAGTCCTAACAAGCTGTTACACAAGCTGCAGACCGAACTCTGGGCTCACACACGTTTGACTAAAACTGCACACTGAAAAAGCACAGGGCTCCTTCCTTCTTCACTGCCAAAGCTCAACTGAATCTCCAACTGACAAAACCGGCACTTCCTTTGAGTTCCTCCCAGTTCTTGACTGGATTGGCTGTCACTCACAATAGACTGCTGCTGTTGGTCCAAAAGGTGCTGAAGTCTAAACTACATCTCCCAGAGTCACTGCCATACAATCCTCTTGTGGCTGGCTCAGATTATGAGTCCAAGTTCTGATTCGTCCAAGGCACCATTTTAGAGCTAGCTTAACCTACACTGATTGGTCCAGTTCAGCAGTTCAAAACTAGAATGGGAACTAGCAGACACAGTTCTGACTGCAAAGAAAGCAGGTTAGACAAACTGTAATTTCATTATTACTCTAAATAATTTCTGGCAAACAGTTACATCTGTCAGATAGGTTCCTTTGCACTCCTAGTGACTGCAAAATGAAGTGAATTAGCAGCAGCTTGAGTGGTACTCAATCAAAGAAACACACAGTCCCCCATACAAACTAATTATGTCTGCAAGCAGACAGCTCTTAAAGAGACAGTACCAGAGGTTCTAAAAACACTCACTAATAAATGGCTTAAATGCCAAACACCATTCAGGCTTGGAGCATTCAAGCAAGCTCCTGGAAGTCTTTTGGGAACCCCCATTTGCAGGGGGGTTACACATGTTTACAATGCTGACTTTACAGTGCATCAACCCATGTGCATGGGTTGATGCGCTGCGACGGTGTGGACACTTACCAGAGCATCCTAGTAGCGCTTGGCAGTCTGTTTTTGCTGCAGCTCAGGAGGGTTTATGTGTCTCGAAGTGAGCAGATTATAGTGCTGTGTGAATCCGTTACTCCAGTTGAAAGCCTTCTCTCCCATGCTTCTTTACTGCTAAACTCGGGGGGTGAAGCATCCAGCTCCCAGAATGCACAGCCTCTCTCCACTGCAACCTGCATCGGCACGAGGGTGGGCTGTGTAAATAGTTAATTGAGCCTGCTCCAGCAATTGGAGCAGGAGTGGAGCGGCACAAATACAACAGCGCTACGGCTGTGTAAACGTAGCTAAAAAGAATGTGCTCTCCGCTAACAACAAGACTGGGAATATACAAGAACAGCACTGCAAATAAAATCTGTATTGAAGGGGAGGAGTGCAGTAAACCCGGTCCAGATGGCAAAGGCTTTCAGTTCTACATTTTCCTACCTATCCAGCTTTAGAGGTCACTAACAAAGTGGATACAATCTTATCTACCCTTCTGTGGCTCTTGCCTTGCCAAAATATGTCTGATTTATTTGAGAGTGGTTACTGTTGAGGTGGTTCACAATTTGTTAAGGAAATGTCCCATGCTAAACGTCTGAGTAGTGATGATCTAGGACCTAAGCTACAGAAACGCGCTACCTCGGAAATTTCCACTCCCCCTAACAAAGGTTTTTAATTTGTCCTTGACAACTGGTAAAAATCCAAACATCTAAAAACTGGCCAATGTAATTTCTGTCTTCAAGACAGGTACTGCTGAAAATTCAGATAATGATCAACCTATTTCCATCCTTTCCCTCTGGAGAGTATCCTGAAATGAGGAGTAGTGTATAACAAACTGACCATGTATTTACAAACCTAGGATCTTTTGGTACCACCAATGCAAAGTTTCAGACAGGGATACAGTATGACTACCGCATTGCTTGAATTCTTAAATCACATTACTACCACCATGGACAGCATAAATGTACACTGGGGCTGTATTCCTAGGTCTTACTAAGACATTCGACTTAGTTAACAATGTATTGCTCTTACTTAGGCTCTCTGAGACTGGAATATCCTGTGTTGTGCTAAATCGGTTTAATAACTCCTTGTACAATTGTCAGCAGTGTAAATAGGAAATAATATCTCAGGCATGGGCAACGGAACTCCATACCAAGGCCTTCTCTGTGTTTTCCCTCTTCATCAACAGCTTACCTAATTCTTGCACCAATTGTGCTACCTTTTATATGCTGATAGTTTAATGCTGTGAGAGCAGTCCAAACATGAAAATAGCTAATTTACAGTACATTACTACTAAACATAAATAAAACCAAGGTTATGTTATTGGATCAAAACAGAAACTCGACATGCATCGTGGCAACCTCTGAATTGCAAACCTTAATGGATCTCTCCTAGAGGCCACACACAAATGTAAGTATCTGGGCGTAGTACTAGATCCCTACCTTGTCTTTGAAATACAAGTATCACAAATTGTCAAGTCTCTAATCCCTAAACTTGGTATGAAATACAGAATAAAACCAAATTTAACCAAGGAAACCCAATCTGCGATTATACAAGAAATCCTTATGCCATCACTTGCCTATCGCCTGCTAGTGTATACTAATGCTTCTCAAACAGTCTCTTAAACAGACTAAATGTTTTACATAGCATCTGCTGCTTTGCACTATCAGCACACCAAAAAAACCATCACTGCACCATTGATACTGAATTCAGATAGTTAACTCTTGCTGCAAAAAGGACATTTATATTAGGTTGCCTGGTAGACAAAAATATAATCTGCAAAGCAAAAAGGAAACTTGTGTTGTATGGCCCAATGGAAAAGGCTTGCTTAAAGAGCTGAAAGTATCTACACATGAGACATAAAAAGCTTCCTCTTTCTGTGTGTAACCCCCTACAAATGGGGGTTCCCGAAAAGTCTTTCTTGAGCTTGCCTAAATGCTCACTGCCATGCTGGTGTCCTGCATTTTAGCAGTTTAAATGTGATTGCCAGAGAGTGCCTGCATAGCCTTTGTGTACTGTCTCTTTAAGAGCTGCCTGGATTGCAGTCATAAGTAATCTGAGAGGGAGCTCTGTTGAAAGATGTAACTATTTGGTGAAAATCATTTAGCGTGATGATGATAATGTAGTTTGTCTAACCTGCCTTCTTTGCAGCAAGGACTGTTTTGTTTATCTCCACTATCTTGGTCCTGGACTGCTGAATTGGACCAATCAGTACTGGTGGGACCTAAAATGGAGCCGGATTACAGGAGCTGTCTGGAGTCAAAATCTGTAGGAATTGTAGTTTGGGGCTTTTGGCACCTTTTTGCACCTGAAGGAGATGCTTTTATTGTGACTGACAGACAGATCAGCCAACTGAACCTTTTGGATTCTGGGAAAAGTCCCAGGCTTGCTGGCAGTTGAGTCAGATCTAAATTGGGAGCTGATGAAGCAACAGCTTGAGGCAGTCAAGCAGCCGTCTGAGTAGTTTCACGCGGGAGAACTGTGGAAAGGCCTGAGTTGTGGCCTGCATGTCTGCCTGCTGCCCCAAGAGGTAGAGAAGAGAATTATTTCGGACTAAATCCAAGTTTGTGAGAACAAAGCAAGCCACTGATTTTTTACCAGCCTGTCAGGATTTCCAGCTGCTTTTGAATCCCCGGTTTGTGCAAAGACTTTGCGATTGTGACCGGAGAGCGGTTTACCTGGTACAGTAGAATTTCCTTACATGTAAATGTGCTGTGAGTTGTTAGTGGGTCTGTGGATGTTCTGCTTGCTGGAAGCTGTATCCAGCCCAAAATGGACTGTATCAGAATTTGTCTCCATTTGGCCTGGACCTTGCCACACTGGCCCAGCCAGGCTACCCATTGCACAGAGAAAGCCATCCATGAGAGACCTGCCTGGGGATCAGCCCCCTGCTCCATGCTTGAACAGGAAAGACACCTCAGCGAATCATGTGGGCCCTGCTTCTCCTGGCACTCCAGATCAACCACCTGTAGTCTCAATTTTCATCCGGCCTTTGTCCAGTCTTGGGTATCGTGAGTAATCATCAGGGTAGAACCCTGCAACAACAGCCTACTCTAAAAGTGTATCATCTGATTGTCTTGTTGTTTTCTTTTCACGAACTGAGCCTTCCGGCCCCAGATTACAATTAGTGTGTGTGGTGCATGTTGTTTTCTTCCATCACAGGGCCCCAACCAGCCACAACGTTCCTGGCTAGCCCACCATTCTCCATCTGGGTACCCAGAGTGTGTGACTGTTTATGAACCCTGAAGTACGTGCATAACTGTTTGATTGATACAGCCTTTAAGCAAATTAACCTGATTATGCCTATCCCTTGTTTGAGTCCCTTAAATAAATCAGATCTAACTCTTTTTGCATTTACCCTGACTGTGGTTCCAGTTTGTGTAAGAGTACTGTACTGCTGTCATTTGCTGTGTATAACCTTGTTTTACAGGGGGTCTCCAGAGTCGAGCCAGAGGAAAGCCCTGGAGGTAAGTGCAAACAATGTGGGTACTTGTGTGGTATATCAGGGGTAATGTGAAAGTGATTATTGTGTATTGTTCCAGCCACTAGTAAGGAAAAAGGTGGGTTACAGTGTCCCGGAGGGCTGTGCCCAGGTTAGCTTGACCACTACCAACCCTGACCTCCGGGTGGAGGCACCCATTTAAGAATTCAGGCCCCTTAACCTGCTACTAGCCATGCAGGCAGGGGTAGTAACCCTTGGGATAGCGCCACCTATGGGTTACATGTGCATCCAAACTCTGTGATGTGATATACCTGTAAGTCATGTGCAGTGTAAAGCAGAGGTAAAGCAGCACCTGTTGCGAGCTCGAGCTCATGAATATATCTGCACTGGGTAATCTTGTCCTTAATTTGTTTCGTTTTTCCTTTTTGCCTACACCGTTGTTTGTATCAAATGTATAAAGTCCTTAACTCATGCAGTATGTCATTGTAGCCAGGTTGTGACTCAAAATATACAATTTTACGGTGTTTATTGGATGTTGTGTCAGCCTAGTGCACCCATTCAGTAAATACATACATAAAATCGTATATAAAAATAGAAACCCACACAACAAAGTGTTGCATCAGATTTTGATGCTGTTTGTTTGTTCAGTTGCCAGTATGTCAGACTTCATAAATTGAGACTTCTCTGTTTAAGAAGGCAGCAAGCATCAGATAAGGGGAAGTAGCACAGGTGCTTTATCTTTTTCGTTGTAGCTACACTGAGAATCAATCATGATACTTGATACACGAAAGAGAAAAATACATTGATTTTGTTCTCTATTTAGAGAGGAAGTCCCTGGTATTTCAAGGCCGTGGGAACTCCAGAAATGAATAGACACAGACAAAGGCACAGACAGTCTTTGGGTTACAGTCTCAAATAGTTTAAAACAGCACCTTTCAGGCCGTCCCGGTGGTGCTGAGGGCTGAGGCACTGGACGCCTTACCTCATGGCACGCTGGTGACCCGGGTTCCGGAATGAGCCCGGGCCTTCGGAGGCCGGCAATGGGGGGAGGACGGAGCTGGATGGAGCTGCTGATAGGCAAGCTCTCCTCTTTGGGGTGGGGTAACAGCTTCCTCTGGCTGATGGCTGCCACTTGGTGGAGGCTAGGGTCAGCACGGGCCAGGAGGAGCCGGGCGCTTGGCCTGGGGTGGGAAGAAAGGGGCCATTACTGGGGCCGTGGGACCAATGCATGCCTCAACACGCATGCGTCCCACTCCTGGGAAATCTCCAGCAGCAGGATGGCAACTGATTCCCTGCAGGCTCCGCTCCCGGTCCGGGCATAAGGTAAGCCCTGGTAATTCTGGGTAACAGGGCTGGGGGGTTGGTCAGATGAGGGCTGTCTGGGGGCCAAAAGTGTTAAATGAAGAAAAAAAAAAAAAAACAAGAGCACCTTTCAGGGCCGGCCCGGTGGCGCAGAGGGTTGAGGCGCTGGGCTCCTTACCTCATGCTATGCCGGTGACCTGGGTTCGGAAACGACCTCAGATCATCATGGTGCCAGAGTGGGTGGGAGGGTGGAGCAGGATTGAGCATGCCAGCGGGCAGCTCTCCTCTTGGTGTAGATAAGCAGAACCGTGGAGCTCCCTTACCTCAACTGGAGCTCCTTTACGATAGTTTAAACATTTTTCTTGTAGCCTCCCTGCACGTGTATGTCTTGTAACATTTTTTTATAGGGAGAGCTGTGGGATGTGCTCCATTCACTTGCATGGAGCATCTTTTTTAAAAGTATATTTCCCGATTTTAAATTGGGTTTTGGTACCGATCGATGCCAGAACTGAACAAACAAGGCTTCTTTAAGTTGAACCCTGCCATTGGTCGGTACCAAAACCTGATTTAAAATCGAGAAATATGCTTTAAAAAAAGTTGCTCAATGCAAGTGAATGGGGGCACACACTGTGCTCTGCCTATCAAGATGTCTCAAAACATCTGAGCACGGTGTGGATACATTTTGTATTGAAGGGAGCAGTGCGGTACTGCACCATTAGATGAAATAGAACTGCACAACATCCGCCATGTTTGGCAGTCACAGACTTCAGAAAATAAAAATACAGTAAGTAAACTGGCGAAAAAATTTTCTTTTTATGCCAAAAGATTAATCGGTGGATAGAGCTTTTGGGAGTGGGAAAGTTACAAAATTGACTATTTTCCTTTATGGGTCAAATTACAATGCCTTCTCTTGCTTATGATGCTACAGGAAATTTTTTAAAACATCCTGAAAGAGCTGTTCTGCTTATCAGCACTATAGATTTAGATATATGTATATAAAGCTAGTAGCGCCAAAAATAGCAGATAGAAAATGATATAAATTTTTTAAAGCAGCCAGTTTTTATTTCTGAAGTATTTTACTTTTTCTGTTTGCTTATTAGAAGGGTTTATTAGATGTGATATGGAAGCTGACATATCTAGTTCTGTTCCCCTCCATACCTCCTTAGCATTCTGACCTCACTCACTTTGATGTCACAAGTGACTGATCTGGCACCAGTTGATTGACTCTTTTTGGTGAGTTGTGATGTCACAGTCTGTGAAGTCACAATGTGGATGAGGTATGAAGGGGACTAGTAATAGATGTTAGCCTCTGGGTGCAGTACTGTTCCACCACTCTTACCTAGCACTGTCAAGTAGAAAATCATCTAACAAGTAAAGGAAGAAAAGTATTAGTAGGGCATCAGATATAAGTAAAACCATTAAACTACTTTTAAAAAATTTATATTTTAATTTCAGGCAGTATACTAGCTCTTTAAAGTCAGTCAAACATATCTGAGTTAAGTATTGTTCGAAGTTGTAAGGTCTTGAACCAACATGTACCATTTTCATTATTGAATTTGGGTGTTAGTTTGGTATAATATTGTCACCAGGGCCATAAAGTCTGAGGGGCCCATGTCCCCTCCCCCCCAAATAAAATACCCATGCAAATGTTGCTTTTTTTTTGAATGGAGGAAGGGTTGAAAAGTATGACAGTGCTGTCGCTTGATTAACATTTTATTTCCCCCCAACCCAAATTTTCTCTTGGTATCACATCCCTGGCTGTTTCTTATGTTATGTATACAGTGAACTCTACTTATAACGGACACTGTTTAATGGACAGTCAGTTATAGTGGATGAAAACAGATTTCCCAAGCTAAATATATCAGATCCAGTGCATTTTTCTCTGGTTACACTGCACAGAAATATGGGTTATACATAAACACTGTGAAGCTTGCATGGGCATATGTAATGATTTTTTTGGGGGGTGAGTGCAGAGCTAGTGAGGAGAATCAACAAATGTGGAATTAAAATGGAGGAGCTTCAGAGATTAACTTTCTTGCAGAATAATTCTCCATAAACTGTATAAACTTTTATTAGTTAATTACACTAAATGAGAATTATTTTATATTTCTATAAAACCCTTACCGTACAATTGCCTTTGTTCTTACTGTCCTAGAACCCCCGCATCCAGCCACTGGAGTTACTATCTTCGTACCTTCTGCAATAAACTTCCTTAAAAAAACTCAAGTTTCAGAACTTTAAATAAACACACAGAATAGAAAAACACACATGCTAGGCAGGATTCTGAGTAATCCGAAGTTTTATAATAGGTTCTCATTCAGTATGAGCCCCTGCTCGTAGACATAGGGGCTCCACCTCCCTTGGATATACTGGACGCTGGATATAATGGACAGACGTTGTGTGCACACATACATCTGTTACAACAGGCTTGCACTATAGTCATTTATTAGGAGTTGCTGTCCAGTTAAAAAAGATATAACCCGCCTTGATGGACTGTACAGGCAACATTCTGTTAACAGAGGCAGGATGGTCCACTGGTTTGAGCATAGGTCTTTGAACCGGAAGACCTGAGGTTCAAATGGTAACCAAGCTACTGTACTTAACTCACTTATCCTTCCTGTGTTTCAGTTCCATCAGCTGTATTATTGAGTAAAAGCTGGGCCTCAATAGAAACATGGTGTTATAGCTCAGCTGGGCTGGGCTGGCTAATGAAGATGTTTAATTAAGTGAACAACTTGTTTGTGCTAATTAAACAGTAACAAAACAAGAATTGGCTTGTGTTACCAATAGCTGACCCTGCAGTGTATTTGCAGATAAAACGTACAGAATTTTGCAGATAAAACATATATATGTACATGACGCCTGTGAAGAACAAGGTGGTAATGATTTTGAGTGAAGCTGGGGGCAGCATAAGGCACAGGCCTGAAGGGCAAGTGGCTTCTACTGCCCTCAGCTTCATGACATGAAGTTACCACTGAGGTTGTCACAGACACCTGTGTGTAATTTGTCATGTTACTTGGTAAAGAATTGGGCTTAGTTTTTCCATGTGGGAGAGTTTTGTGAGTGTGAATGAGGTGTTCCCTAGTGGTAAGAGTGTGTATGGTTGTTTTGCAAGTGCTATCTGCTCCTAGCAGTGGGTAATGCAGTCTTTGTTTACACTTTGATGTTATTCAGACTCCTTTATTAATACTTCATTTTTTACATTCCGTTATTTGCTGCTAGCAGTGAGCAACAGCATTTCTTAGCCGGTGAAAATCCTTGGGTAATAGGGGTTCTCCATCTATATATAGAATAATAGATGAGGTGGTATGTTTAATGAAATTTTACACACACCCAAGGCGTTGGATGCTACATAAACCCCAAGAGCAAAGCTCGAAGTGTATATTTAAGCATCCAATATCAAGGGCGTGTAAAATCGAAAGTTAAACGACCACTCCTCTTTTATTTTATATAATTGCTGGGAGTGTTTTTTTTTTTTTTTCACAACAGCAATTATATAAAATAAAACACATCTGGTGCAGCTCTGTCCGGTTGGGTTCCAGCATGGTCCCTGATCAGACTGAAGCGGCTTGTAAAAAGAAACGTTTTCTTTATTAAAAAAAAAAAAAAAAGTCATAGTAAACTAAATAGCAGTAGTATAGAGAGCAAGTTTTTTTTTTTGCTTTTTTAAATGAGCTTACCGCCAAGTGTGAGTGGCAATTAAATGTCCGAGTCTGGTGCTGAGGAAGGGAAGAGCGACAACTGGCATGTGCGCGCACTGAGGAAAACCCAACATGTGTTTGCCATTATAAACACTCCTTTATAACAGCAAATTACAAACCTGGTTTCCTTAGGAAAAAAAAACACTCGCCAGTTATTATGAAAGGATAATATTAAGAGTATACTAAAAAGAGAGTAAGAATCAATGTTTTGACCATTGGTGTTCTTCAGGAAGTATCTAGAAGGAAAAAAATAAGCAAAACTATTTTTTCTTCATGTTCCTGAAAAAGACCTGTGGACAAAACATTTATTCTAATTCTATTTTCTATTTTCAGTATACATTTATAAACAGGCTCAGTCACTAAAATCAACAAGGGTGTGTGTGAAGGGTAATTGCAGATAACATAAATATGAACTAAGCTGGTCAGGAAGGTGACCAACAGCAGAATGTGAGAGGTGGCCGAGCATTTCCAGTCCCAGTGCCAATGCCCAGGATAAGCCTTACCTTTCTGCAGGTAGCCACTGAGACACTGGATGCAGTGCAGTGGTGGCAGAACATGTCCTTGGCCAGTGTCACTTTCTGAAAGTTGTGCCCAGCTGGACTGAAGTGCTGCAGCAGCTGATGATCCCAGCCCTGTACTCCTGGCAGCAGCTACACCTTCCTGCTGGCCCCTATCATTGAACTAGCCCATAGACTTTCCGTGGAGTCTCTCTGCCATATGGGAGCTGCTGCACTGCATTTGTTCCCCAGAATCAACTTGCATTTATTTATTTATTTAATTTGGAATTTTTGCCTAGGAAAGGCATACTGTGCTGTTGTAGCTTGTTTCCAGGTGCATCCTGGGTGTGGGTTGCATGGACCTGTTTACTGACAGGGAAAATGTTGGCCATGACTCTGGGGAAACTCCCATGCTCTTCATTGATGAGAGCCATGGGATCTATTACTTCCATCTGGACAGTGACCAGAGATGGCCGAAGGGACCTTTGTCTCATCCATATAAACATAGAAACATAGAATCTATCGGCAGATAAGGATCATACGCCCCACCTAGTCTGCCCGTTTCCCTACTCACTGTTGCAGCTCCAGATCCTATTTGCTCTGCATCTCTCCTACTCTGCACACCTCCAGGGTACCCTTGTGTTTGTCCCATGCACTCTTGAACCCCCATATTGTTTTTGCCTCCACCTCTTCTGCTGGAAGACTGTTCCGCAGCCATCCAAAGGATGGAACGTCACCAGCACAGCACCCGCTCATACTGTACTTTGGTGTCAGTTATGGGCATTATGCCAAGTGCCTGGTGTGGGGCTGGAACCCAAAATAATCTGATCTTCCAGCCCCAGAAGCGAGAGTACTACCTCGGGGTCAGAGGAGGTGTGATGTGGCACCTGCAGCTTCTGCAGAATGCAGCGGCCCGATAGTTGACTTGACACTCGAGGTTCAGTCACATTACACTGGTACTGCGCAAACTGCATTGGCTGCAAGTACACTGGCGCATCACCTTTAAAGTAGGTCTTTTGACCTACAAGGTCCTACACGGGTTGGGTCCAGGCTACCTGAAGGAGCTTCAGTATCTCTACACCCCATCTCACACTCTTAGATTGGCTGGAGAGGCCCTCCCGGAGGTTCCCAGGGCAAGGTTAAAATCTTCTGGGGACCGGGCATTAGAAGTGGCAGCCCCGGTTCTCTGGAACTCACTGCCAGGGTACCTCTGGGAGGCGCCATCAGTAGAGTTCTTTAAAAAACATCTTAAGACCTTCCTGTTTGAGCAGGCCTTTGGGACCTGAGGAATTTATTTTTCGGACCATCGGACAGCTTGGGATTAGTCTGTTTTAGATTTTAATGGGGTTTGTGTAAAATTTTATTCATTGCATGTTGACTGCTCCTCATTGCTGTATTTGTATCTTTTGTTGTAAGGGCACCCTGAGCCTATGGGGAAGGGCCCCTGAAATAAATAAACTCTACTACCACTACATACTGAGTAAGTGCACATTGGGACCAGCCCTAGACTTGAGTGTAGGGCCTTTGTGTTGACTGTTCCCCTTTAAGTGGGAAAATACCCCCGTGAGATCATGAGATGGTAGCAGGGTCTTATATTTTCATGAGTGGCATGAGTTTTCCTGTGACCTGTGCTGGAATGCCACTGTAAAAGCAGCATGTTTGTGGTGGTGTTAGGTTTCCGGCACCTGGACCGACATGCCCGCGTGACATGCTGATGATGGAGTTGCAAGTCAAATTCATTAATGAGCCGCAGAAGCTTTTGTGAGCAAAATCTTCCAGGCATCTTATTATAAGGTTAATTGCTGTTAATTCCAGTAACTTTTAACACCAATTATCTTAATAATAATAATACTGAGATATAATCAGATACAAACCCAACATATACAATGCAGTACCCCTGTGTTTTCAGAATGCCGGCATCTCAGTATATCAATAAGCAGCATGCCAATGTGCCAGAGATGGTGGCATTCCCACCCATTTTCCGATATGCTATCATGTCAGTGAAGAAGCTGGGATGCCATATTAGTCTCCAACCCCCTCTCCATGACTGTCTGTGCATGCTCAGCCCAAACACAATAACCTGTTGCTCTCCGTGAGGTTTCTTTTTGTAGCCGTTTCTCAGGTATACTGCGACAATAACAGGAGGTAGTGTCCACTGCAGCCTACAGATATGCAACACCTGCCACTCGGAAAATTGCATTTTTGCTGGTGTGTCTAGAGGTGACAAAGTTTGTATTGACTCCCTTTCCCAAATCCTATTATTACAGACTTGGAGCTCTCTAAGATCCCTTCATGATTCAAAGCAGTGTCTGATTTCACACACTAAACACATGTCAGTAGTCACCTGGAGCCCTGTTCCCAGTTGCTAGGGCTGGTGGAACAATTGGGGAAAACTGGTTGACTCATTGTACGTCCATATGCTAGTGCTGTGTGCAGAAGAAGGTTCTTTGTGCCTGCGACAGTAGCAGAATACAAATAGTTGATCCAGCTATGCCCCTAACATGCTGGTTAGCAACTGCAGTTGGGTTCCACTGAAAAATGGGTTGGTTCTAGGCTGACATGTTACTGCAGATCCCAGAGTCCCCTGCAGCTGACATCAGAGCAGTAAGCAGCATTGGGAAATTCAATAACCTATAGTGCATGTTGGAGCTTTTATGATCTCTGATTAGATGTTTTCTGGGTCTGTTTTTCTCCAGGGGCTAAGTTCAGTCCTCTGACTGTACATAGCCCATGGAAGACAGCAGGATCAGTAAACAAAAGATTGGAGCTTATGTAAACTCTAACATGCACTGCAGACTATTGAATCTCTCACTGCTGCCTACTGCTCTGATGTCAGCTGCAGAGGATTCTGGGAATTTTAGTAACAGACGATCTTACTTAGAGAGGGTTCCTGCAGTAGGTCATTACATGTAGGACTGCGCCCTCTGGCGTCAGGACTGCACGGCAAACTTTTCCAGCAGTGTCTGTCAGGGGACCGCCCACACAACGTCATGTGACAGACGTCAGTGTGACCCTATATAGTGGGCAGTCCCTGCGCCCACCTTCCAGTTCTTTCCTGCCATCGACCTGCGCTAGTACCTTGTGGAAAACTGCAGCTTTGTCGATCGCCATTTTGTCATATTTGTTTCTCGAACTTAGTCCTTCTTTTCGCATTTTTATGTCTTCTCCATCTCCGACTCCGAAGGCAGAGAAGTGCGACAAGTGTGGGGCGCAGATTCCCCACAAGGATGGCCATCGTCTTTGTCTTTTCTGCCTAGGCCCAAACCACGGCACCGCTGCCTGTCCCGACTGCCAGCCCTTCAACCAGGCCACTCGCAAACGACAGCAGGCTCTGGAGGCCCATCTCCTTAAAACCAGGATGGCTAGCCTTGAAAAGGAGCTGCAGAAACTTCAGGACACAGCTTCTTCCCCTTCTTTGGAGTCTAAACAGAAGAAGAATGACAAGGAGAGACACAGAGAAAAGGAACATCCAGAGGACAGGGACCGGTCCACTACTAGTAAGCCTTCAACCAACAAGGCCCTTTCCCCGCTGCCCACCCTCTTGGTGACCCAGGCAGCTTTGGGAATGACCTCCAGTGCCTCCGCCGTTTTTCTCGCAGTTTCAACCGGTAAGTCTTCCACTGGCTCCTCCAGTTAATGCCCAGTCCTTGCCGGTAAGCCAGACCCCAGCTCCTCTGGGGCCCACTGGCAGTCAATAAGTCGGACTCCCACTAGAAGCAGCCCATAGTCCCTCAACTCCGACCGATAAGCTGGTCGAGGGGGCCCCCCCCTCCACCCGGTCTTTGTTTCTCCTGGTCAGTCGGTTGTTCGACCTTCAGACGACCGCTCAGGCGTCGTTTGCCCATCGGGGATAACGCCATCTCACTCGATGTGGTCCAGAGCACGCTAGCTTCCTACAGTCAGCCCTCCCCCCGGGATCTGCCTGGGCAGGACCCTTCCTCTCCACCTCCCCCAGTGGTTTCTCCTGTTCCACAGCCTACATCTGGGGCAGAGGAGGAAGAGGGGAACCTAGAAGTGGTCCTTTCTTTGCCCACTCCTCTGGTGGTTTCCCAAATCCCTCCCCGGGATACTCTTCCTTCATCTGGCCCTTTAGTTACCCTGGCATCGGGTCACCTTCTGCCTGCTGCTCCTCCTCTGATGTCAGGAGCACCGTCGGATTTCTTACGCCAGCTCCCCTTCATCACCCTCCATCAGGGCCCTCTTCTCAGCCCCTCACGCAGGGTCTGACAGCAATGGGGCTGATGTTGGCTCATCCTACGCCAGATGTTCCAACGTTCACCCCCCTTTCATCAGCCACCCCGACGACGGCTATCCCATGCTCGACTGTCTTTATGTCGGGTATTTTTCCAGGCCTTCCAGGCTGCCGGCCAAGACCTGACGTCTGGTCCCCCTCTTTTCACTGGACACCAGGCCCCCATTTTTCCGCTGTTGGGCCCGATGACACCCCATTATTCCCAGGGTTATTTTCCTGGGTATCGGCAGGATACCCATATTATCAAGGGTACCCCCCTCCACAGTATCTGCATTTGGGGTCACACTATTATTCACCCCCGGCCAACCCACCTCCTCCTCTTTCTCCACTTCCTCAACCAGACCTCCAATCTCTTATCCAGTCATGGTGGAAGGATGCTTGGTCCCAGCTAGTCTCAGACCTAGAACGTAGGCTACCTAGCCCAGTGGCAGTGTTCCCTTCCTCTTCATCACCTGCCAGTCCTCTGCATTCCACGGTGCATGTTTCGGGCACCACCCCACAGGAGGTCACCCTCCCGGACTTTGAATGTCCAAGAGGGGGGAAGAGCCCCCTGACTCTGATCACGACATGTCAGAGTCTTCCTCAGATGAGCTATCCTCTCCCCAAAAGGCAAGGAATTGCCCAAGTCTCCTCTGGAGGACCCCTCTTTTAGCAAACTCCTCCGCATAATCCAACACGCAAATGGTTGGAACACTGAGGTTCTGGACCCCAAGAGGAAGCATCTAGCCAAGTACTTGGATCTAGAAGCTGCCTCCCCATACTGGTCCCTCCTTGGACAGCCCCACACGAGGACCTTACCACCACTATTTGGCAGTTGCCAAACTCTATTCCTGCTGTCCCTAAGAAGGCAGACAGGATTTACCACTCTCCCGAGGGTGTCCCCTTCCTGGACTCTCATCCTAAGGCAGACTCAATAGTCATTACTGCCGCTCATGACCGCTTGGCTAACCCCAAGCACATGAGCATGCCCCCTCTCCCCGGACAAAGAGTCCAGGTAGTTGGACCAATTTGAGAAGAAGATTTATTCTTCCACCACATGTGCCCTGCGCTCGCTAAACTATGTGGCACACACGGTGTCCTTTCAAAAGGCCACCATGGCTAAGCTTGAAGCCAAGATCTCGCCCATGGAGGACTCAGATCTCAAGGAGGAAAATGCTAGAAAGCTTTGTCTGTCCAAAACCTCCTGCCGACATGCTCTTTGGGCCACCTGTGATTCTGTGGACGTAGTGGCCCACTCCTCTGCTACTGTGGTTAGCCTCAGGAGGCACGCTTGGCTTCAGATTTCCAGGCTTTCAGCGGATGTGCAAGCAGCCATTCAGGATGTTCCCTTTTGTGGATCGGTCCTATTTGGAGGGGATACTAAGGAGTTGATCACGGGCCTCTAGGATAGTGGTCAGGCCCTCAGATTGGTCCATTCCATGTATACGGCAGGCCCCAAGAAAAAGCAGTCCTTTTGGCGTCAATTTAAGCACCAAGGGAAGCAACCTGCCCCAAAGAAACAGGACAAAAGGCGAGCTATGGGATCCTCTTTTTCCTTTCCACTGGCCGCCAAGTCCCAGAGATCGGCGGGAGGGTCTTTGCCCCCTCGCCTCTCTGCATCCTAACTCGCCCCATCTTCCCTTCCCTCCACTTCAAAATGCGAAGCCAGTGGGGGGGGGGGATTTGCCCTTCACATCCAGGAGTGGGAGGGCATCGCCTCAAACACATGGGTCCTGCAGCTCAACTCAAGAGGGCACACGCTAGAGTTCCTGGAGTTCTCCCCAGACTCTCCTCCCGGTCGCTTGCACTACTCCCCGCACCAGGCTCCACTGGTCGAGGAGGAAATCAGGGCACTGAGACTGAAGGCAGCGGTAAAATCTATGCCTCCGTCCCAGAGAGGAAAGGGATTTTACTCCCATTTTTTCCTGGTCCCGAAAAAGATGGGTGACCTCAGACCCATTCTGGGACTCAGCAGTCTGAAACTTTTTGTCGAGTACAAAAGGTTCCGCATGCTGACAGTGCAGGGCCTCCTGCCCCTTCTGCAGAAGGACCACTGACTCTGTGCACTGGATTTGCAGGATGCCTACCTGCATATTCTGGTTTTCCCGGGCTACTGCTGTTTCCTGCAGTTCTTCTTCCAGGGTGAGCACTTCCAGTTTACAGCCCTCCCCTTTGGCCTGTGCTCAGCACCCAGGGTCTTCACCAAGTGCCCAGTAGTGGTGGCAGCGGCCTTATGCCATCGGGGCATAGCGGTGTTCCCCTACCTGGATGACTGGCTATTGACAGCCCTGCCCAGGGACAGTCTTCTGGACTCCCTCTCAGTCACTTTGGACCTTTTCTGCCAACTGGGGATTACTGCCAATCTCCCCAAGTCATCTCTGACCCCCTCCCAGAACCTTCACTTCATTGGGGTGGTCTTAGATACAGTCCAGTGCAGAGTCTTTCTACCCTCAGACAGGGCAGAGACTCTTCGGGAGCAAGTCACCTTGGTGGACTCTTCCAGATTTCTTCCAGCCAGGGCATTGCTACGCTTGTTGGGCCTGATGGCAGCCTTCATCTCCATGGTACCTTTAGCCAGGTTGCATATGCGGATCTCCCAGTGGACGTTACACATCCAGTAGGACCAGCACTTGGACGACCTGGACCATCCTGTTCAGGTTTCTGGTGCAGTCAAGCGGGATCTCCTATGGTGGCTAGACACTCTGAATCTGTCCAGGGGACTTCCCTTTTGAAGTTCCCCACCTCTTTGGACCCTCACCACAGATGCTTCCTGTCTAGGTTGGGGTGAGCACCTGGGGGACCATCAAACCCAGGGTTCGTGGTCCCAGCTAGAGATGTCTTTGCACATCAACATTCTGGAGATGAGGGCGGTTCTTTACGCCGTTCAGGCTTTTCAGACCATCCTATCAAGAGGAACACTGATTATCCAGACAGACAACATGTCAGTGGTCTGGTACATCAACAAGCAGGGAGGCACCCGGTCATACCCCCTATGCAGGGAGGCAATGCGGGTGTGGAATTGGGCAGGCCAGCATGACCTTTTTCTCACAGCCGTGCATGTTCCAGGCATTCACAATGTCCTGGCAAATGGCCTCAGTCGGACGTCATCTCTCGCGCATGAATGTGAACTAAGCCAGGACGTAGCAGACTCTCTCTTTCTGAGGTGGGATCATCCAGACATTGATCTGTTCACCTCCCCATTCGACACAAAGCTTCCCAGCTTCTGCTCGCTCGTTCCAGAGCCTGGAGCTTCCTGGCATGATGCGTTGTCGCCGTGTTGGACAGGGAAGTTCTTATACACCTTCCCTCCCTTTCCCATTCTGAAGAGGGTACTTCTCAAACTCCAGGCAGAGGGAGCATGGATGATCCTGATAGCTCCGCTCTGGTCGAGGCAAATCTGGTTTCCACTAATGCAGCAACTCACAGTGGAACCCCCAGTTCCTTTACCTTTCGGGCATGATCTGTTGACTCAGGATCAAGGCAGGTTGGTACACCTGGGACTCAGGACTCTGCATTGTTATGAGTGGCTCCTTCAGACATAATCAGGTCTCATTTCAGGGTCTCCCAAAAGGTCATTCAGGTCCTGGTAGAGGTGAGGAAACCCTTCACCAGATCCACCTATGCTCAGAAATGGAAGCGTTTTTCCATTTGGGCGACATCTAAAGGTTGGAATCCCTTTACTTGCTCAGCTCCCCAGGTTATGGAGTACCTCCTGCACCTGTCTGATTCTGGTCTGTCTTATTCGTCCCTTAAGGTCCACCTGTCGGCCATTTCGGTCTACCATGTGTTGGTGGAAGGAAAACCTGTGGCACAGTTGGAGATCTCTAAGAACTTTTTGAAAGGGATCCTCCATCTTAAACCCCCCCTCCATATCCACATCCCACCTTGAGATTTAAATTTTGTGTTAGAGAAGCTTAAACTTCCTCCCTTTGAACAAGCGATGAGCTGTGACATGCACTGCCTTTCCTGGAAGGCACTGTTTTTAGTTGCCATTACTTCTGCTTGTAGGATTTCCGAGCTTCAGGCCCTGATGCATAAGGAGCCTTATTTGATTTTTCACAGGGACCGGGTGGTCCTGAGCACTAGTTCTAAGTTTCTTCCCAAGGTGGTTTCTGAGTTCACCTTAAACCAGACGGTTGGACTCCCAGTTTATTATCCTGTTCATTCGAATAGGGGAGAGGATCTCCTTCACACTTTGCATGTTTATAGAATCCTCAAATGTTATGTTCACCGAACCAAAGAATCCAGAAAGTCTGATCAGCTTTTTGTCTCCTTTGCCCCCAAATCCTTGGGGTTGGCAGTCTCTAAGCAGTGCCTAAGTGTCTCGCTAACTGCATCCGCTTCTGTTGTCAGAAGTATGACATACGTCTTCTGGGGGAGGTGAGAGGTCACTCTGCTAGAGACATGGCTACCTCTACAGCATTCCTGTGGAATGTTTCTGCAGCAGAGATTTGTGTGGCAGCAACCTGGAGTTCAGTCCATACTTTCACGAAGCATTACAGTCTGGAAATTGCCTCTAGGCGTAGGGCTGGGTTTGGCCTCACCGTTCTGCAGGGCCTACTGTCTTAGACTGGTCCTGATTTGTTTACAGTTGTTCCTCCTCCCGTGACACTCTCGGTCTCTCTGAGAGTGACTGCTTGGGATTCAGTCCCACATGTTATGACCTACTGCAGGAACACTCTCGAAGTAAAATAGTTCAGTTACACAAGAACTTACTGTAACAGTAGGTCTTCGAGAGGTTCCAGGTCACCTTTTCCCTCCCTCCCTCCCTCCCTTCCCACAGTTTCTGCATTTCTTTCAGCCATTCTGAACTGGGCTCCAGGATTTCATCCTTTCCTCCTGTCTCATCCTCCTTGGATCTCCGGTGGGAGAACTGGAAGGTGGGCATGGGGACCACCCACTATATAGGGTCACGCTGACATCCATCACGTGATGGCGGGTGGATGGTCCCTTGCCAGACATTGCTGGAAAAGTTTGCCGTGTGGTCCTGATGCCAGAGGACACAGTCCTACATGTTCCAACCTACTGCAAGAATCTCTCTCGAAGATCTACTGTTACGGTAAGTTCTTACGTAACTGTACTATGTCAGCCTAGAACTAAGCAAAATTAGTCTGATACAGTGTTGTCCAGACAGTTTCTTGCACACACACCTCATAAAAGGAATGCTAGAGTCAGATACTCACAGTTTTAAAAGACATTTATTTTCCAATACACAGACCACATCCCACCTGACATGTTTCGGACGCTAAGTCCTTTTTCAAAGCTTGTTTAATTACACTGTACAGGGCATTTATTACTCAGGTCTTTTATATTATTGGTTAAAGAATGACATTTAAAAAAAAAAAAAAGGTTTTTAACCAGTCAGAATAATGAGTGTCACTGAGGTGTCATCACATCACATGTTGCTTGTGCACCTATTTAAACAATGGTGGTTTGTATTTCCTTAGACTTTGAGAAAGGACTTGGCATCCAAAACATGTCAGGCGGGATGTGGTCTATGTATTCTGGAAAATAAATCTCTTTTAAAACTGAGTATCTGACTCTAGCGTCCCTTTTATGAGGTGTGTGTGCAAGAAACTGTCTGGACAACATATAGTATGTGGTAAGTTTCTCAGCACCACAATCCTTGTGCGCACTCTATAGCAACCTAGTCTTATACAATCTACTATACTACAGTAAACCATACCTAAACCAAAATGTTTTTGCATACAAAGGGCACATTGGGACCAGCCCCATATTTGCATGTGGGTCCATTGGTGGTGACTGTTCCCCTTTAGACATTGCAGGGTATCAAATAAGCTAAAAAAATAAGCAGTTATATGCATGAAAGTGCTAATCAGTTGTGAAAATGCATAGCTCTTGGCACAGATTGATTAGCAAAATTAAACATAAAATGTTGTTTCATACATATAGTTTCCTGTGCCATGGACTCAAAAAAAAAAATGGTTAGCAGTCTACTGCTACACATTTCTGGAAATGATTAGCATTACCCCGTTTTGAGTAGCATTTTGCTGTGCTGTACCAGCTATTTAATATCCTGCATTGTTCTAAATAAATGTTTGTGAACTGATGTGATGATGGTATCTCGCTCTTTAGCACAAAAACAAAACTCGGCTAAGTCAGTAGTCTCACAGAGCAAAGCAGTGTAAGGAAAACACAACCTGAAAGTAAGTGTGTGTGTGTGTGTGTGTGTGTGTGTCCGTGTAATATAGAGGATAATGTATAGGTCGCTATCGGTAACCAGCTTGCTGACCATCGAGAGGTTGCCATGGTGACCTTGAGAAGCTCGAGAGGGTTATGTAGCCATGGCAACCTCAAGACAGTTAAACCAGCTGGTTGCTGATAGTGAACCATACGTTATATTTTATAGTGTATGGTTCACATAACTAATTAAAAAAATACAGCAGGAAACTTACAACTGCTGTTAGATCAGTCACCGCTGCTAATTTCGGGTCATGCTCACCGCCGCGGCCGTTTCAGTAAGGTCGTAGATTTCTGTAGCGGGCATGCGCAAACTGTTCCCAGTTGTTAACCCATTGATGTGACGTACCATTAATGGGTTAACAACATGGTGACGTCACATCAATAGTAAAACGTTGTTATAAAAAGGTAGATTTCTACCTATAACAACGTTCTACCATACATTATATTGCAGTTGGGGGGGGGTCTGTACAAGACAAACAAAGGGAGCGAATTAATTTAAAACGCACACTAGTTATTTATGCATATCTTTCTATTTCTAGGAAGAGGCAGTTTATTTGTCACTTGCACTTTCTTTCTGTGCTTTACCTATGTGAGGGTGGTTCTCTTTCTCCTCCTGTTACTCAGCCTCTTTTTCTGGCAACAGCACGTCTTGCTGGCATGCTGGTCCAAGTGCAGGAAACCCAGCCCTACACTGGCATGCTAGCACTTGGTTCTGGAATGCTGGTGTAGATGCCAGGTTTCAAGTACCTGGACTGGCATGACAGTAAGACATGTTGGTGCCAGAAAGGGCTCCAGGAGTAGAGGTGTGAAGTGTACAGTGCCCACAATGGCTTCCTTTGTGTTCAATACTGCTGTTTCTCCCTTGCCAGGATTCTTGTGGGTAACCCTCCTGCTTCCCAATAGATTTGCTCCTGGTAGCTTGGGCTGCTGTTCTGGCCTCTTGCCATATCAGCAGGCTTTTCTTATGTGTCTCTCTCCCCTTCCCACTGCCTAATGATGATAACCCAGCAAACAGTTACACACTGCTGCCCTGCTCCCTCCTAGTTCATAACAGTAACAGCACCATGAACAGTCAAAAGCAGCAGGAATGTGAGCAGACATGAATGATTCTGCACCATTCCCCAAGAAACCCACTTGCTTTTTACCTTGCTGTTTTTCAGTGTTTGTTACCTTGCTGATGTGTTTATTAAAAAGAAGGGATAATGGTGCTTGCAGTCACTTAGCCAGAAATAAAACGTGTTCAGTGGTGGTTGTGGTGATATAATGGCTGATAGAGGCTAAATAAAAACTTCCAGCTCGCAGCCAGGGGAGAGAGAGAGAGATGTTAAAAGAAGCTCACTGAATAGCATGTTTGTGCAGATGACATTTTATTTTTGTCTGAGCTCTGAAGCTTCTCTTCCCTGCTGACAGTCCATTGCAAGCTCTTCCTCAGTGCTGCTACAAACAGTTATAATACCAACAATAATTGCACAAAGTGCCTCAGGGGAGTGCCCTCACAGTACCATTTACTCGCTGTGTGCCATGTGTTAACTAGATGGTTCCTTACCCAGTTGCTCACAATTTTAGGCTTGATCCAGATGGCCATGTGCTGTGGCTGCTTTTAAAGTCGAGTCGCAGTGATGGGGAGGTGGAGGTCTGTGTAACTCCTGGTGAGGGAATTAAAGCAGAGTTGATCCCTGGAGACTCCTCCGTGACAGCTGGTCTCTTTTATTTATTTTTATTTATTTAAAAGTTGGTAACCAGGAAAGGCAGACTAAGCCAAGCCTTGTTTCCAGGCGTGACCCAGGGAAAGAGTTGTGAGGAGTAACAACGTACAAAACAAATACAGATCAACATTTCATTACAGGATTTACAAGATAACGGTTCATTTTCTCCACGGAGCCGAGCAGGAGTGTTTACCTGACAGCAGTGAAACCTTTGAAGAGGTAGAGACATAAACTATAAACAACACAAATATGTGTTCCCAAAACTGGACACAGTGGCCAAAGCCTGAGTCACAGATTGAGTCTGTGAGTGGGCCGACAGCAGTGTGCATTACAGGATTATACTCTGTGTCTGCCAGTCTCTAGTAAAAGCACTAGCCACGAGGGACTCTTTCCTGTCCCGTGCATGAGCACACAGGAGTCCTAATCCTTGAACTTTGTCACTTTGTGTGTGATGAGACTTTAGGAATGGAAAGTAAATTTGAGTCTCTTTAACTGTGGATGTACACCAGCAAACTTGTTTGCTGACATCTGTTGCATGTCAATAGGCTATGACAGAAGACACTAGGAACTACTTCTGGTATGACTGCAGTGCAACTAGGGACATTACATAAAATATATTACATATCAGGCATTTAATCTTGTTGACTACCAAGTACTTAATACTGTTCTCTCCATGTCAAATTTTTCAAGTGATGTGTTGCATTAGTTATCTGCTTATTTGCAGGGCCGTTCTCATAGAAACTTGCTTGAGGATATTTTTTCAGAAAGTTGTGATATTGCTTGTGGTGTTCCTCAAGGACCCATCCTTGAACACTTATTATTTTCTATCTTTGTAAATTCTCTTCCGGAAGTGTGTCATCACACCAAAGTAATTCTGTATGCTGATGGCACCATTTTATACTGTTAGGCTAATGACATTATTGATCTCAATGTCAAATTGCAGGAAGATTTCAAGTTGGTTCCAAGGGTAGTTCAGTGCCCATAAATTGGTTTTAATTTCCAAAGAGATAAAGTCTATGATCTTCGCTGGGCCTAAGAAGGCCATTGGCTTTGCCTTTAAATTGGCAGATACACAGGCAGAGAAAATTGAAAGGGGTTGCAAGTTAAAGTATTTAGGGGTTACCCTTGATTATTGTTTTCATATGAGGTGCATATTACAAATTTAATAAGGAAGCTTCATCAGAGGTTGGGTATGCTCTACAGAGCAAAACATTCCCTTATATATCTGAAACAAGATTGCTATGAGCCAACAGTCTCTTGTTTTCAACTATGAATTATGGTTCTCTTCTTTACTCTTCAACATCTGACAATGTTTTGTCTCGCTTGAGAACTACTGTATCTATCATACACAATGTTATTAGATTCGTGACTTGTCTACCTGTAAGAACGCATCACTGCATACTTTATCAGAGTATGAGATTTTTATCCTTCAAAAATTGCTTGAAATTGAGATCTGGCAAAGGAAAGAAGCTAAGCATCCATGGGAAATAAACACTTCATAGCACACACCATACAGAAGTTATTACTTTTTAGTAGACAGATAAAAATGCAACACACTGACACGCGGTTGTGGCGTGTCAGTGTGTTGCATTTTATCCGTTATTTTGGTTGTGGAGTGTCAGTGTGTTGCATTTTTATCTGTTTTTTTGGTTGTGGCGTGTCAGTGTGTTGCATTTTTATCCGTTTTTTTGGTTTTGGCTTGTCAGTGTGTTGCATTTTTATCCGTTTTTTGGTTGTGGAGTGTCAGTGTGTTGCATTTATATCCATCTTTATGGTTGCAGAATGTCACCATGTTGCATTTTATTCCATTTTATTTTATTAATAAAATAACATATATGGTGAATGTTGTGAAGTGTTGATTTTCCATGGGCGCTCAGCTTCTTTCCGTTGAACGTTATCGCACACTGACAGCACTGTAAAATAGGGTTTAGAGCAGCTTGCAATCCGCTTTTTAAATTGAGATCTCCTAAGTTTCTTTAAAAAATAACGCTGGGTTTATTACTGGGTAGTATTACTGAATTATTTCCTAAAATTGTCAGTGCCTATGGGTACAAAGTCACAAAGTAAATTTACAATGAAAACACCCAGGTTCCATACGAAACAAGATATGATCTCCCTGAGCCCCAGAGCAGCAAAGGCCTACGATAATCTCCCAACTGCTGTTATTGATTTTCCTAGGATTACAACCTTTAAAAACACAGAGTTTTTAATCATCAATTGTTAATCAAAGAGCCAATCGTTCTGTAAGTGTTAACTCGGTTATGGATGATTATTGATGATTATGCTATATTCTTCATTAATGTATTATTGTTGTTAGTATTTATTGTGTTTTGTAATACGTATTTAAATGGGTCATTTGTGAGAATGGGCATTATTGCTCACATGCCTACCTGCATTCACAACAAATAAATGAAATGAAATATACCATGTGCTACTTCAGTACTCTCATGTTGCTGTGATTAGTTAATTTGCTATGTTTTAAACATTTTTAGCCTCTAATTGAAATGTAATATACTAAGAACCCAATAGCATTCAGCACTCTCTAGACTGCCATCATTGTCATGTGACTAAACACTTATTAAATAAGTGTTCAGGGAAGGATGGAGTGTGTATTGTCCTAAAGACTACACAAAACACTTCGAATAGCAGTTAGCAAAAAATAATAATGCAGGATTGGGTGAGGAGGCACATTCAAGCCTTTCTTTCTCCACTAAAATGAAGAGGTTCTATCCTTCGACACTGTACTTCATGCCAGAAAATGAATGAATGGCCTGTTAACCCTGTACACTGGTAAACCATGGAAAGAGTAAGTAAACGTTTATATGGCACACATTCCCAGGGGCTCAGAGTGCAGTACAATAGAATCGCCAAATAAAACAAACAAATGAATAAAATAACAAACATCAATAAATAATCAAGTTATAAATATGTGCAAAACGCTATCTATCTTAAAATACCTAAAAACTTAGGTAGCATCAGATCAGTAGCATATAAGGAATAGCTGAAAGCTAGCTTAAAGAGGCAGTGCTGCGGTAAATATCTGGTTTGTCTTGTTCGTCTTACTTGGGGGCAACTGTTAAATTCATCTTTCTTTCTCCCCTGCCTACTTATGTAGCACAGTAAAGGTTGGAACTTTGCCAGATTGTTCCTTCAATCTCGAATCCCAGCTGGGCTGGCGTGACACTAGACTGCAAAATCCCAGCCAGTGGGTACAAAGATTCAGAGCACACCCATCTTATGTACTGTTCTCTTTCACCAAGCATTTTATTTAAAATGTGTCATGGATGTACAGTAGTGTTACTGTTAGTAAATGATAGACGTGACTACCATCATGATTCATGGGTGAACTTTAGACATGCAGTTCAGTTAAACTAAGGTAACAGCATACTGGAGCAGATGCTATAGTACTTCTAGAAATGACAGAATTAGTTGCAAGTCTAGTCTAGACGGGGTCAGGTGATGAGCCAGTGAATGATTCTTGCAGGATGATGTGCTCCATTATTAGATTGCCACAGAAACCTGAAACGGAGTCTAATATTGAAATGTAAGGACTTGCCACTCTCAGTTTAGAAGGGTCATGCACCGAAACCTTGGTTTCGAAGAACAAGCTTGAACCATTGTAGAGAGAACATGGAGAAATAAATAAGGCCAGTCAGTGAGGAGACACTGTCCCTACAGCTGCAGCACTGCTTAAAAGACACCATATTTTTATAAAGCTGTGCAAAGTATTTTCAGTAATAGTGTAGGCCATTTCAGTGGAGTCACCACATTTTCTCCAACACAGACATTTAAACATGAAAGGAGATTGAATATGGAAAGCTGTACTCACTGCTGAGTAGAGTAATCCTGCAAAATGTCTCTTCTCCAGCTCCTAGACCTGACAAGACTGTTGTTAACCAAATGTCCTTCTGTCCCTTTCCTTAGGTGTTCGGATCAAGACAGATGCCAAGCTGGGTGGCCATCTAGATCAGCTCTGAGTGAGCAGATTTTAAAAGTTTAGTGTTACTGCTCGTGGTGGTTGGGGGCAGATAGGGCAAATGAGGACTCATAGACACCCAGGGAGGAGGTGGAACAGTGAGAGGAGTTATTTCTGTCTTGTTCCCCTCACTAGGGCTATGCCTAATACCGATGGGTGACAGGTTAGCAGGCCAGCAGACTCTGCTCCTCCTCTTCAGGCCGTTTTCTGTAATGCAAGATCAATAAGGAATAAGATGGCATCGATGGAGGGTGTCATCGCTAATTCCTCTGTTGATTTTATTTGTATCATGGAGACCTGGTTGTGGGATGAATCTAGCCCTGTGCTGGAGTCATTGGTCCTGGATGAGTATTCCATGCATTGCCTGACGAGGATCGGGGCGGGGGGGGGCATCTGTTTTAGATCTACTGTGGGACTCATGACATACTCAATGGGAACTACTAGGTCTTTCAGTGTGTAGCTGTCAGGAGTGGGGCAGGTGTAGGCTGTGGGGTCATCCTCGTATACCAGCTTCCATGGTGTGGGGTGTGATTCCCTTCAGGAGTTTGTGGATTTTGTCATTGACCAGGTGCTGGATGCCCCCCCAACTATTAGTTCTGGGGGATTTAAATGCTTGGGTCTAAGATTAAATCACACTTTTGGTTAAAAGCTCCTACAGTTGATGTAATCACAAGGCCTTACATAGGCAGTTGCCTCTGTTACTCATCAGCACAGTTACAAACTGGACCTTGTCTTCTCATCAGGTTTTGACGTAAGTGTGGTCAAGGCTGATCCGGTCATTTGGTCAGATTGTCACTTTGTTTAGTTCTTTTGTGGTGCCCCTGTTTTAATATCCCTCCTGTGGCATTGGTCCAGTACCACCCAAAATTGAATTTTGGAGCCTCGAAAACTCCAGGTGGTACTGGACGTCTTAGGTATGAATATTATGTGTGCTCAGGGAGCTGGGAAAGCTGTGGAGCACTAGAATACAGTTCTCAAGGATGTCTTGGACTCCCTAGTACATTTCTATGTCCATAACATGACCTTCTGCTGCAGCTCCCCATGGTATTGTGAGGAGCTGAGGTGCTTGAAGACTAAAAGATGGAAGTTGAATCATTTCTGGTGGAAGTCTCACTTCAAGGAAGACAGAGTGTCTGCAGTCCAAGCAAGTGTTTTCTGCAGATAAAGTTGAAGAATTTAGCTGCTTTTTCCTTGAACAGTTGTCCTCCATTCAGACCAGGATATCCTCAAGTGATCTGACATGGGCTGGTGATGTCCAGAATTAGAGGGGCAATGATGATCTGCTATCCTGGGCTGAGTTTCAAACAGTTATAGAAGAGGAGATGGTTCAGGTGATCTTGGCTTTGCACCCTTCTTACTGTGGACATGAGCCAGGACTTGGCTGTTTATTGGCAGCCTAGAATCCCTAGGGCCAGTTTATACTGAGATTGTTGGGTGCTCCTTGAGGAGGGTGTCTTCCCACCAGCTTTGTCATGGGCAGTGGTGAAATCCCTCCAGAAGAAACCAAATATGGACCTCAACAGTGTGGTTAACTACAGACCTGTCTTGACCTTCCCTTTTTGTTGAAAGTGATTGAGAAGTTACAGCAGTTTTGGTGCTGCTTATGGATCACCTGGAGCTATAGAACATCTTCAAGTCTTTCTAGTCAGGATTAAGTCCCTGTCACAGTACTGAGCTGCTCTAGACAGAGTGCTTCATGATCTCCTAATAGTGAGAGACCAGGGACTTTGTTTCATCTTATTCCTGTTGAAGTTCTCTCGCTGGCATTTGACATGGTGTATGGTGGACCATGATGTGCTTATTGATCACCTTAGGAGCTGTGGGGAACTCACTGGCATGGTTTTGTGCTGGTTTGAATCCAACATTACTGGGAGATTGCAGCAGGTGGTTCTAGGTAATCTCATCTCTGGAGAGGCTGTGGTCACCTGTGGTGCTCCACAAGGTTCGATCTTGGCACCTGTGTTGTTCACCTTGTACATGTTGCCTTTGGGTGAGATCATTGGAAAGAACAGAATTAAGTTTCCATGTTATGCAAATTATACTCTGCTCTATCTGTCTTGCACTCCTCATGGGTCAAACGCAGTTTCATTGCTAGGACAGTGCCTACAAGAAACTGATGACTGGATGGCCTTTGACTGGTTGTGTCTTAACCCCGGCAAGAAAAAAGGTTATGATCCTAGATCCAGGCCGACAGGGGTAGACAGAGAAGTGGTGACCTTCTTTTTCCATCTGTACAGGGTCAGATACTTAGAGCTGAGGATGTTGCGAAGGACCAAGGGCATCATTGCGGACTGCAAGCTGATGTTAGAACAGCAGGTGTCAGATTTAGGAAGGAACATTTTTTACCATCTTTGTAATGTCACCCAGAGTAAGCCATGTTTCGTGCTGCTGACATGGAAATGATAGTCCACACCTTTGTTACCTCCAGACTGGATTACTGCAGTGCTCTTCTCTTAGGGTTACCTGAAGGTTTGATGCACTACATGCAGCTGGTCCAGAATGCTACAGCCCAGATGGAAGCAGAAACTTCTTGGAGGAACTACATCATGCCACTTTTGTGCAGTCTACACTGGCTGCCAATTCGATGGCATATCACTTTCAGGGTATGATTGTTAACATTGGAGGCCCTACATGGATTGGGTCCAAGCTACCTGAAAGACCTTCTGTTGCCCCACACACCTACACGTCCCCTCTGATCCACTGATGTGTGCTTGTTACAGGTCCCTCGTTCCTGCCTTAAACAGTCTGGGGACAGGACCTTGGTTGCTGCCCCCCCGCCCTTCAGTGGAATTCTGAAAAATCAATTAAAGACATACTTGTTTGTAGAGGCCTACCCAGCTTAGTATATCATAATTTATTAGCTGTTATTTATTGCATTTATTTATTTATTTAAAGGGACACTGTCAACTTTCATGCCCTTTTTTAAAGTGCACATAATCAATGTGCCTGGAGCAAGCACTAGCAATGTAAAATACACAGATGGCAAAAGATTTGCACACTAGTGCAAGACATATATTATTTTTATAAAAAATATTTCTAGGGACATGGATATGTTGTTCATCCACACTCATTGGCAGGTATCCTTGCCGCTTTAAATCTTGCCGGAAGGTCTTCAAGCTTGCTTCTCCCACCCACCCGGTGGTATAACCTCGCCCGCCCCATGACGCCAGATCTTCCTTACCGCTTGGAAGCTCAGGTTCCCTCCTTAACGCTTCATGCTTGTGACTGGTTCCTATTTCTCCGCTTTGCGGATTTAAAATAAATTTTGCAAAAGACTTCAGTCTTCTATCCTCGCGCCGCGATGGACAAATCGACTCCCGGATTTGGAGATGCCCATGCGGGCAGAAGATGTCTCGGGCGGATCCACACTCACGTGTCTACTGCTTAGGCCTTGAGCACGACCCGCGGGCTTGCGACCTGTGCTCATCTTTACCGACCCCTCGTCCTCGAAGACCCGTGCTGCCCGATTGCAACTGGGCTGTCCGAAGCGTTCCCTCGGTGAAGTCCAGGAGGCCGGTTGGCGGTGTCGGCGGGCGTTTCGGCGGATCAGCTCGAGCGGATGGTCGCCCTCAAGAGGAGGCGGCGCTGGCTCGTATCTTCCTCGTCAGCGGCATTTATCCCGCCTCTGGGTTCTTCCTACACGGCTTCTTTTAAGGAGCTTTGTCTGTCCCTCCACTAAGGAGAAGGGCTCGTCTGCTGGACCTTATTCTCGGTCCAAAAAGTGGGACAGGGTAAGTCCTCCGTCGACGCTCTTGGGAGCGGAAAGGTCCTCTCCCGGCCGACTGCCGGGCTTCGGCCGTACGCCGGCTTCGCCACTGGCTCCACGGTGTCCCCTGCCAGGTCAGTTGACCGAGACTCCACCGATGAAGTCGAGATTTTCTCGACCCATTGACGGGCTGTCGCCTTTAGCAGCTGAGATTCCCTCCCGGTTCCCCGGAGGAGTTGAGGATCCCGTGGGCTCGCCTGTGCCTCCGGTTCCGGAGCCCTCGGATGGACCATCCGAGCCGAAGGGAGTGCCGGTTCCGGCCGACACCTCCCCGCACCGACCTCGGAAATTCCGGGACTCTCGGTCTCGGTCTCGGTCCTCTTCGCGGTCCAGCCGATCCCACCGTCATGGCGGTCTCGGTCTCGGCACCCTGGGTAAGCGGCGTCGCCGCCCTCGGCCCTCCTCCTCGGATGAGGGAGGCTTCGCGTAAATTACGCTGAATGCACGAGATCTTTATGTTGCAACAGTTCTCCTGGCCGAAATAAGCCGACCCTGCCGCCTTCCCCGCCATTAAGTGGCTGTCACCGAACGGCCGACACAACCCCCGACTTATCCGAGGAGCTATACCCAGGCCGGTTGTTCGGCCAAAACCAGCTGCTCCACCGATTCGGTGGAACCTCCGCCTCCACAGCCACCATCTGGGGCTCCGACCAAGGATTCTCGGTCGGCTAGGGTCTACCCCATCGGTTGTCAGTTACCCTCACTCCCGACCGACCTCGGCAGGTGAAGGGTGGCTCAGGCCAGAGGCAGTCTTCGAGGACTCTTCCGAGTCCGAAGATGATTCTCCTTTTCTCCAAGCGACTGGACTTGGAGTCTTCAGGAGGTCAGTCAATGGACGATAGCCCGTCGTCCTTCCTAGGACTGCTTCGCCTCATCTCGGAGTCTACCGGATGGAGCTCGAACCCGTTCCAAGCGGGCCAGGTATCCCTCACGGAGATTCTGGACTGAGGGATTCTCCACGGAGGCCTTTCCGTGGCCGAGGCCATAGTGGGTCCGCACTGGAGCTTTGGCAGCGCCTGCTTCCTGCCCTGCGCCTTCGGCCAGGATGGCCAGGAATTAGCGCGTCCCTACGTTCCTTGTCCGGTTTTGAACACCCCTCTGCTGAGGGTTGGTTACCGACAGCGTTTGTGCCGGCCACGGCGCCCAGGATGTGGACAAACCTCCTGACAAGGAGTCCAAGAAATTGGACTATGTCGGGCTGAAAAGTCTACGCTGTGCCCTCTCTCGGCCTTCCAGGCCAGTTCGGCCGTCCTCATGGCACATTTTTCTCATGCCCTGTTGGGCTCCCTGGATGAGGTCATCCCTCATCTTCCCGCCGATCTGCAGACTACGGTTAAGCAGGTGCGGGACCAGGGCAGGGCAGTGGCCAAACAGCAGCTCCAGACTGCTTTGGATATAGGGGACTCATGTGCCAGATCGGTGGCGGCCGCAGTGGCTATGCGTCGGGGCTTGGCTGAGGATATCCACCTTTACTCGGATACCCAGCACAAGTTGGCGGATGTTCCTTTTGGGACTGACCTCTTGGCCCTGGGTGGAAGGTCACCTGCAGAGGATCGAGAAGTCCAATGCCACCTTGGACTCGGTCTCTTCCGCTCAGAAGGACAAAGGCCGCAAACCACAGCCTAAGCCCTTTCGTCCTTCTGTGCCCTCGGCGCCCGCCCAGTAACGTCAGGGCCAGCAGGCTCGACCTTGGCATCCCAAACCCAAGCCGCCGCTTCCTCTAACAGGAGGCAGGGAGAAGGGCCCAGGAGGTCCTCGGCGGTCCCTCCTCCAAGCCTGCCCAGTGACGGGCTGAGGGGTGTCGCCCCATTCCCGTCACTGCCACCTGGGTCCCCCGTGGGGACGGCTCGGCACTCTGCTCCGCCTGGTCCGCTGTTACCACGGACAGGTGGGTCTTGGAGGTGGTGGAAGAGGCCTGCCTCTGGAATTCGAGCAGGCACCACCCTTCAGAGCCGGGCCCCTCGGGGCTTGCGATCCCAGCCTCACTGGCGGCTGCCGAGCCGACATCGCCTCCTCCTCCAGAAGGAGGTGGTAAGAGAGGTGGTGGACCCTCCTTCAGACCCAGGGTTTGTGTCCAGGTACTTCCTGGTTCGAAGCGGACGGGGCTGGCGCCCATTCTCGACCTACACGACCTAAACAAGTTCCTAAGGTCTCGAACCTTCAGGATGGTCACTCTGGCTCAGATAATACCATCCTTGGAACGCGGCGTGTGGTTCTGCTCTCTGGACTTGCAGGACGCGTTTTTTCACGTCCCTATCCGTCCGTCTCACCAGAGATTCCTTCGCTTCCGAGCGGAAGGATCCCTCTTCGAGTTCCAAGCCATGCCCTTCGGCTTGTCTCCAGCTCCCAGGGTCTTCACCAAATGCATGGCTGTGGTGACAGCATTCCTGCGGCGCCGAGGGGTCCGGGTGTACCCTTACCTGGACGACTGGCTGATAGCAGCTCCCTCCAGGAAGGAGGCGGAGTGGTCCAGAGATCTGGCCCTCCAGGTCTGCTCTCAACTGGGCCTCCTTATCAACGAGGCCAAGTCGGAACTCGAGCCGAAGCAGGTGATTCTATTCATCGGGGCGCAGCTCGACTCTCTTCGAGCCAGAGCGCGGCTCCCGGCGGACAGGGCCGAGGTTCTTTCCTCCTTTGCCCGATCATTTCTGGTTGGGCAATTGCGCCCTGCCCGGGACTTCCTGCGCCTCCTGGGTCTCATGGCGGCCTGCACCAGCGTGGTCCGTTGGGCCCGCTGGAACATGCGTCCCCTTCAGTGGGGACTGGCCAGCCAGTGGTCACAACGCTGCGATCCTTTGGACCAGCTTGTGTCGGTGACAGGATGTGGAACGCCCAGTGGTGGACCGTTCCAGATCATTTGCAGGAGGGCATCCTGCTCGTCGCCCGAGCCGACGGTCTCTCATCGACCGATGCCTCTCTGATGGGTTGGGGTGCCCATCTGGGAACACTGGGCTCATGGCTCTCTGGTCCCCGCGGGAGTCCCGATGCCACATCAACCTGCTTGAGCTCCGACATCCGCTTAGCCTCACCGCCTTTGCTCCATTCCTCCGGGTCAAGTGGTCCGAGTCCAGACGGATACCACGACCATGTACTATCTAAACCGCCAGGGCGGGACGCGCTCCATGCTTCTATGCAAGGAAGCTCTCCGTGATTTGGCTCACTGCAAGAGCCTGGAGGCGGATCTCCTAGCCATTCACATGGCAGGAGCCTCCAACACCCTGGCCGATGCCCTGAGCCGGATAGGGGCTGCATCCCACGAGTGGTCTCTCCTGCCGGAGGTAGTACAGCATCTGTTCTCCCATTGGGGCACACCTCAGGTGGACCTGTTTGCCTCCAGGGAGAACGCGAAGCTGAGTCTGTTCCATGCCCGCCCCCCTCAGAAGAGCTCGCTGCAGGGGGATGCCTTCTCGAGGCAGTGGACCCCGGGCCTCTTTTACGCCTTTCCCCCATTTCCCTTGATCCACAAGGTGCTTCTCAAGCGAGAGGGACAAGGCGCAGGTGATTCTGATAGCCCCAGACTGGCCTCGCCAGTTCTGGTACCCAGATCTCCTCAGTCTCAGCTCCAGGATTCCGCGCAGCTTCCAGCTCGCCCGACCTGCTCTCAGTCAATCAGGGAAGGTGTTCCATCCGGACCTTCAATCCCTGCACCTGGCGGCCTGGTTCCTGGCGGCTAGAGTTCCAGGCCTTGGGTCTTCCGACGCGGTCCTCAATGTAGTTGGAGGCGTCCCTGAGGAGTCGACCAGAAAATGTTATGCCTTCAAATGGAAAGGTTTTCCATTTGGTGTCAGGGCAAGGGCTTGGACCCTTCCTCCTGTTCCTTGGCAAGCATCTTGGACTATTTATGGTCCCTTTCTAGTCAAGGGCTTAGGTCGACACCCTAAGGGTGCACCTGGCAGCCATCTCTGCTTACCGGGCGCGGGCCGGGAAGCAGTCGGTGGCGCAGGAGAAGGTGGTCTGGCGCTTTTTCAAAGGCCTTGATCACATTTCCCCTCCAGTGCGGGAACCCCCACCTCCGTGGGATCTACTGCTGGTACTGGCAAAGCTCATGGGCAAGCCATTCAACCTATGCACAGGTGTGCTCTCTCACCTGTCTGGAAGACCGCCTTCTTGGTGGCTATCACGTCAGCCAGAAGGATGGGAGAGCTCCAGGCGCTTCCATCAGTCTCCTTACCTGGTCTTCCACAGGGACAAGGTTGTCCTGCGCCTCCACACCGAAATTCCTTCCAAGGTGGTGTCGGAGTTTCACCTTAACCAGGTGTTGACTCTGCCGGTGTTCTACCCCAATCACACCTCGGAGGCCGAATATAGGCTCCATACTCTGGACCCTAGAAGGGCGCTCGCTTATTATAAGGAGCGCACGGCTGAAATTCGGGGAGAGGTTCGCCAGCTGTTTGTCACCTACGCTGAAGCCGCATCTGGCAGACCTGCAGCCAAGCGGACGATAAGCAGGTGGGTAACCTCCTGCATAGATCTCTGCTATAAGTTGGCGGGCATGGAGCCTCCCAGAGGGATAAGAGCTCATTCTACCCGCCATACTGCTGCAACGGTGGCTGCTTCCAGGGACGTCCCTATCCAGGAAATCTGCAGGGCTGCTACCTGGAAGTCAGCAAACACCTTCATTACCCATTACCACATCCGACCTTGAGTCACGCCCGGATGCTGGTTTTGGGGCCTCGATTCTCAGTCTCTCTTTCCCAAGTAAGTATTGGGGGTGCGTCTTGCCTCCTCCTCCCGGAGAACTGCTAGAGTCTGCCAATGAGTGTGGATGAACAACATATCCATGTCCCTAGAAATACAGGTTACTCACCTGTAATAGGAGTTCTAGGAATGGTATATGTTGTTCATCCACATACCACCGACCTCCCGGCTCGACGCACAACCTGAGTCCAGCGGGCCAGATCTAGCGTCATGGGGCGGAACCGGGAGTTATACCACCCGGGTGGGTGGGAGGAGCAAGCTTGAAGACCTTCCGGCAAGATTTAAAGCGGCAAGGATACCTGCCAATGAGTGTGGATGAACAACATATACCATTCCTAGAACTCCTGTTACAGGTGAGTAACCTGTATATTTTGGCCGTCCCCACTGAAATGTCCTTGGAGCTGACGCTAGTGTGCATGCCCAGAGTTACAGCTTCAATTTTTATATACAAAATTAAAACAGGTTAGAGTGCTCGTTTTTGAAGGGGAATGTCTTTGCAGAAATCCATGACATGAACAGGGATACAACCTTTTACTAACATATGACCAAAAATAACTAATTCGTTCATGAAAGAGTTCACCCGTGGGCTCAACGCCATTCTTCCTTGTGAACGCATGCCATGGGCATTTCGGTTGGGATGACCAAAATATAGTTTTTTACAAAAATAATACGTATTTTGCACTAGTGTGCAAATCTCTTGCTATCTATGTATTTTACATTATTAGTGCTTGCTTCAGGCACATTGATTACATATACTTTAAAAATGGCCACAAAAGCTGATAGTGCCCCTTTAATTTTTGTCCTGGAGTGATTTAAATGCTGTTTTTATTGTTGTAAGGCACCCTAGACCCTTTGTAAAGGGTGCCAAAAAAATAAAATGTTTCTTGCCTTGCCTTCATACTGTACATTACTTTAGCATGAAGAGGACTGATGACCTGACATTGTTCACATCTTTCTGAAATCAGTAAAATGGTACAGCTTAGCCTATAAAATGACAGGCCATCCTTAAGGGAGACAGTGTTGCCAAGTGGTTAGAGTGCAGTGCTGTGAACTGGAGACTAAGGTATCCAGGGTTAGATCCCACCACTGCTATTTACTCATTCTGTGACCCTGAGCAACTCATTCTATGTATGTCATGCCAAAAGCATCGGTGCAATACAATTGACTGATTGCTTGATTGATTTAACTCCCGTCTCCTAGCTTAACCTTCCTACTACCTGCCTTATACAGACTGCTCGCCAGAGGCCACGTGTAACCCCTGAATAAACTATATGCAAAGTACTTCCAATTGCTTACATGTCATGATGATAACCATGCCTGTACCCATGCCTGCATCCACTGCTTTTCTTTTACCGTGCCTGTAAGCCATGCCTGTATCCACTGCTTTTCTTTTTACCATGCCTGTAACCATGCCTGTATCCACTATTTTTCGTTACTGTGACCACCTCATGATGTAACTCACAATGCCTCAACTGTTCCTTATGTCCTTGTTCATTCTTATAACTTGTATTGTTATCCCGGGTCGCCCCTGAAAAAGGGACCTTCAGGGCTCAGTGGGCCTACCCGGTCACCAAAATTTAATAAATAAATAAATTATAAGTGTTAAATGGTATGGCATCTCCTTTTACATGAACCCCCTCAATGACCTTGTCTAGCTTGTGCCTTCCCACACATTCACATTTACATGGCTCTGCATCCTGTACTGCAGCAAATCCTTAATCTCATTTGGATTCTGTCATGAGATCATCCTTGAAATAATCCTCCATGTGTTAGATTATGTGGAGGTGGAATACAGAGCTGCCCTCGAAACAACCCTAGCTAGACTGGACTCCCTCTCTCAGTTATTTTGTTATTTCACCCTTAACTGCCCATCTCGTACACACACCACTGTATTCTACACTCCAGCCTCTCCCTCCCATCTCTGGAGGGTAGGCCTCTCGCACATTGCGCCTCCTTTCATTGTAAATTCTGCTTTTTTTAATTTATATTTTTGCCTGCTTACACCCCCTTTGTCTCTGCGGCTCACCATCGGGGGCCTGGTGGGGGGGGGCATGAATCCCGGCATGGTCCTCAGCTTCCATCCTGCCTCGGATTACCCCCCGAGTGGGGAGGGGGGACTACCCCCACTTGTGCCACGTGTCAGATCTCTTCCCAACCTGGTCCGCAAGTTCCCCCGCCAGCCCCTTAAGCAGGTGAGCTGCGGGGCCATTTTCCTTTTTCTTTCCCCGGTACCCCTTGAGGATGTAGATGGTTGAGGGGCTCTGTAGAGAAGGCACACGCTGAGACGTGATGCCTCTCTGAACCCCAGCCAATGCCCTCCCCTCCACATGGCACCCCGCTGCACCTCTACCCGTCTGCACCCAGGTGGTGGCATCGCAGCAGGAGCAGCATCCCTCCCTCTCCAGAGGAGGAGAGTGCCCCTAGGGTGCTCAATCCTCCTTCCTCCAGCCAACCCTCCATCTCCCAGGCCTCATTCCTGACCCCAGGTCTCCAGCGTTGCAAGTGGCAGTGCTACTGCTGCGCCAACGGGTCAGCCTGTAAATTCTGCTTTAATGTGACTTTTCCCCTGTCACCGTTCATTCTTTTCCTCCTCCTCCTCCCTTCATCCTTTTTCCTCCTCCCTTCCTTCTGCTCCTCCTTCTGAGTTGTTGCTGACTCCAGCTCCTTCTCAGTCCCCATTTCTTAAACCTCTCCTGGGCAAGCAGCCTTCTCCTGTAGTCTCCCCCCCCCCCCCGGGAACAACCTCCCCGCAGTCCTTCACTCCTCCTCTTCCTCCTCCTCCTCCTCCTTTCTTCAAAGCTCCTTTCATGAACTCTCCTCACACTCTTATTCTTCATTCTGTGTTAGTGGTTCAGTAGGTAGCCCACTTTGCTCTGGGGCTGGAAGATTGGAAGGTCATGGGTTCTAGCCTCACACCTGATACTTGAAGTAACACTCATAACTGACACATTAGTGCAGTAAGAGGGGGTACTGCATTGTTGAGGTGCTGTCCTTTGGCTAATGCATTAAAATGCTGCCCATGTACCCATTTCTGGTCACTATCCAGGTGGAAGATAAAGATCCCATGGCACTTGTCAAAGAAGAGATGGGGAGTTTTTCCAGTGTTAATGGGCAACATTTCCCTATAAATAAAACCATGTAACCCATCCCACAGGGTGCAGCTGGAAACTCACTATCAGAGCACAGTGTGCTTTTCATGGGAAGAAATTACAAATAAATACAAATAACTAGCCACCCCACCTTTCCTAACTCCCAGTCACGTGTCCCTTTTCCTACCTCACTTCCATTTTGCCACTCCCTCTTTTTTTCCCTTCAGCTCTACTGCCTCTATATTTGGTTTTTGGTGACCAGGTAAGACCACTGGAACAGGATGCCTCTTTCTTATTGCAACCCAGAATTATTTGCACAAATATCATTACAAGATTGATGTTGTATTTGGTGGCCGAAAATAAGTACCTTAAATACATCAGGGTCTTGGTAGAAAGAAAAACATGCACCACAGAAATTTAGGCCTTCTCTGTTTACTTCCATTCAGCACAGATACAAGGGGAAAACTGTTCTCAACACACACACAGGAAACTCAAACAGGAAGGGTTACAGTAAATGCATTCCTTAAAGCTATACTGTCTAACATTTCTTAAAGCTGTACTACACATAACAATCCCTCCTGACTTAGCTAGAAAGTACCTAAGTCAATAATTCAGAAAATAGTATGAAACTATCAAAGTTATTACTGCAGTGTCCCTTTTAGCCAGTATTGTAATTAGGCAATATCTCTACAAGTCCATCCTCTTTGGTGGACGTCTTACATATCCTGACTGAGATAGTAGGACTTGAGGCTGTTGCACTGGATTCTGATTAGCATCAGCCACATCTTGTCTCAGTTGCTGTGGTTCCACTATCTCTTCCTGTTCTTGTTCTGGAAGAAATAATGCTGGATAACTACCCTGACTCTGGGTATCCCTTTCTTGTTCTGTCTCAGTTTTAGTACGTAATTGGTCCACATGTTTTTTCTCTCTCCTCTGGTTAGTTAGTCGAACACTATAGACAACATTTCCGAACTGTTTTTCCACCATGCCTTCTATCCATCTCTTCAGGCCTGCATACATCCTGACCCACACAAGATCATTGGGTTTGAAGGATCTGGTGTTAGGAAGCATTTCAGTTACTGACTTATAGCCTAGAGGGTGAAGAAGGTCCAATTGAGTTCCAATCTGACGTCCAAACAACAATTCTGCAGGGGATATTCCCGTGACACAATGTGGTGGTGTTCGATACATCACAAGAAAGTCCAAAATGGCTATTTGTATTGCCATTGGTGTAGTAGGATTAGTTGTGTCCAAACTCTTTTTAAAAGTCTGAGCCAGGCGTTCTGCTTCGCCATTTGAACTTGGATTGTAGGGAGGTGAGAAAATATGGCAGATACCACATTGCTGGCAAAATGCTTGGAATTCAACAGACGTGCACTGTGGTCCATTATCCAAGACAATCAATTGCTGAAAATCATGGGTAGCAAAGATAGATTTCAACACTTTGATGGTACACTCAGTAGTTGTCGAAGACATCTGATGAATTTCTGGCCATTTACTATAAGCATTAGTTAAGAGTAACCACATGGAATTTAAATAAGGTCCTGCGAAATCAATATGCAACCTTTGCCAGGGTTTTTCAGGTCGTTCCCAATGGTGAGCTGGTGCTCTTGCTGGATTTCCCATCGATACAGCACAACCTTCACATCTCTGCACAACCTGGTATATATCTCTGTCAATGGAAGACCACCGTACGTGAAGTCTGGCTAGGGATTTCATTTTAGCAATGCCTGGATGGCCCGGATGCAAAAGAGTCAACACATTTGAGTGAGTCACACCAAAACTAAAGAGTGGAGACCCCACCTTACCCAATAATTACCGGCCCATTTCCATTCTCTCTCCCCTCTCAAAAGCCTTGGAAAAAATCATTGCCACCCAACTCACAGACTACCTGCTTATGCACGGCATACTATGTAGGGAACAACTAAGCTTTAGAGCTGGACACAGCACAACTTCTGCCCTCATAGAATTTTCCAACTCACTGCACAATACCCTGGATAAGAAGTAGCTAATGGGAGCTGTGTTCATAGACCTGTCAAAGGCGTTCGACACAGTCTCCCACACCCTGCTCCTAAATATTCTTCACCGAACCGGTCTGTCCCCCGGACCCATCGCTTGGTTCACAAGTTACCTCACAGATAGGTCCCAGTATGTGAAGATAAACAGCACCCTCTCACCCACTCTACCAGTCCGCTCGGGGGTCCCCCAAGGCTCCATTCTTGGTCCGTTACTGTTCAGCATCTTCCTGAATACCCTGCCTAAATCCTGTCCATGTAACCTCCTGCTCTGCGCATATGATGCAGTAATGTATGCCTCCCACTCGGATCCCACAATCCTTCAGTCCTCCCTACAACTTGCCTTTAACCATGTTGAAAACTGGTTCACTGACTACAGACTGGTGGTCGATGTAAAAAAAGCTATATCAATGCTCTTTGCCCACCGCCAGAGCAAGGACTACAATGCCCAGCTAACAATCTTCTCCAGAACCCTCCTCCCGCTGGAATAGGTTTACACCTATAAATATCTGGGTCTTACTTTCGATCCTAACCTTTCATTCCATCCACATATCAGTAATCTCTCCTTTGCCATAAATATACGCACAGGACTACTGTATCGGCGCAAAGACTGCTTACCTCCAGAGGCCTTAAACATTGCCATTACCTCCTTGGTTCTCTCTCTTGTAGACTACGGGCTAACCGTTTACTTGGCCACTGACTGCACTGCACTAAACAAAATCCACCTAGCCATCAACAAAGCCTGTAGGCTCCTTGCTGGAGTAGATAAGCGTACCCATAGCCACACACCCTATATGCTCTAACAAATATCCTCACCCTAGTTGAAAGAGTACGGTATCAAACATGTCTCCTTACTAAGAAAATACAACTAGGCCTTACCCCCACCAGAGTCTCCATCTCCCTCTGCACTGCTCATACCTCAGCAAACACCCGAATGGCAGGTAAACTAATATGGACTGTTCCCAGGGTCACAACCACCCTTGCCCAAAGGTCTTTTTCCTACAGAGCGCTATCCTGGTACAATGAGCTCCCCCTGGTCATTACCTCTGTCTGTAGACTAGGCTCCTTCAAAATAGTCCTCAAAGACCACATAATCTCCACCCATCACTGCCAATGCTCCGACTAAGAATGGGAAGCTGCCTACACACGGCAAGAAGTTTGTGTTAAAATTTCCTTTTATTCCACTGCTGTTATTGTAATGACTATGTGTTGTGTGTTGCTGACAATGTTGGTATCCCGACTGCTCACACCACTTGCTAATGTACAGGCCTCACCATCACATTGATTCTACTGTTCACTGACATTCACAAGCTCCCCTCAGGACTTGTATAGCTATACAACTGTTTAGGACTGATAGTACTGCTCACTCCCTGTTGTTATCTTTCCCTAACCTCACTGTATTATTGTATACTGCCTACCAGTTGTTGTATTGTACTCTGACGAGGAGACTTTATAAATGAGTCCCTGACTCAAAGATTGTAATCCGATATTCTCAATAAATAAATAAATAAATAACATTGGGGGTACTATGACACGCAATCCCCATAGGAGACACCCCTCAGCAATGGACAACTGCTGTCTCTTTGTATAGTAAGGTTGTAATTCAGCTGAACAAGTAGTGCCTTGCGGCCAACCCTCAAGTGTATACTGATACACTTGTTTCAAAACTGCATCTTGACTAGTCGCTTTTGCAATGTCCTTGGCTAGTACTGGAAGCTGATCTAACTGTTGTAGCTCCACTGCACACACAACAGTAGAGTCCTCTATATCTTTGAATTGTACTGGAAAACTATCTGGCCCCACCTGGCATACTAATGGCTCCGCTAAATCCCACATCGAACTCCATTTCTCTGGATATTGGTAACCTCGACAAGGCATCTGCAGTTCCATGGTGGTCCGTTGGTTGGTATGTAACCTTGAAATTATAGGCATACAGAATTAATGCCCATCATTGAAGTCGGCTAGTGTCTGTCTCTGGAATTCCTTTTTCTGGACTGAAAATTGTCATTAGTGGCTTGTGATCTGTCTTCAGGTGAAACTTGCAACCTAGCAAGTATTGGTGAAACTTCTGGACTCCAAACACAATTGCTAATGCCTCTTTCTGAATCTGGGTATAATTCCTTTCAGCTGCAGTGAGTTTGCATGAAGCATGGGCTATCGGCATCCCCACTCCTTCTGGATCTGTATGGAAAAGGACAGCTCCTATACCCACAGGACTAGCATCACAGGCCAATGTGATAGGTAAGTTAGGGTCATAATGAGTTAAATTATTCACATCGGTTAGAGAGAGCTTGATGGCTTGAACTGCCTTACTGTGGCCCTTGGTCCACTTCCACGGAGTACCTTTATGTAACAGTTCATTTAGGACAGCACATTTAGTGGCTAAGCTAGGTATGAAACAGTCATAGTAGTGCACCATACCCAAGAATGAGAGCGCAACTCTGAAACATTCTGTGGTTCAGGCGTGTGCACAGTGGCCTCCACCTTTTCATCATTCAGACAAATTCCGGTTTTGTCAATAGTGTGACCGAAGTACGTGACACTTTGTTGACAAAATTGGCATTTTCTTCTCCTGAGTCTGAATCCATTCTGTTGCAATCTCTCTAAAGTCTTTTGTAAGTTAAGTAAATGTTCTGCTTCTGTCTTGCCCGTGACAATGATGTCATCCAAATAACAAGCAACACCTGGTATATCACCCACTGTTTGCTCAATCACTTTTTGAAAAATAGCCAGTGCGGAACTAAGGCCAAAACATAACCGTTTGTACTTGTACAGTCCTTGGTGTGTATTAATCACTGCCAATTTCTGAGAGTCTGTATCCAGCTCCACTTGAAGGTATGCATCAGCGAGGTCCAGTTTAGAGAACCCCACACCACCATTCAGTCTGTGAAAAAGTTCCTCTGGTAAGGGTAAAGGAAATGCATCTGTGTTCAGTACTGGATTAAGGGTCACCTTAAAATATCCACATATTCAAAACTACTGGAAAAAATTGTCAACACCCAAGTTAGAGAGCATTTGGATTCACAGAAACTGCTAAACGCCGCACAGTCCGGCTTTAGAGTAAAACATAGCACAGTCTCTGCCCTTGCAAAAGTAACCACTGACTATTGCCTTGGATTCTCAGAAGTATCGTTTGCCCTCTTCCTTGATCTTAGTAAGGCTTTTGATACTGTGGATCACAGTATTATGCTTAATGCACTGAGCAATGTCGGTTTCGATAGTGCTGCCATTAAATGGTTCACTAGCTACCTTACTAACAGGTTACAACAAGTTAAAGCCTCAGGAGAATTATCTCCACCAAAAACACTTCCATGAGGTGTCCCCCAAGGCTCCATCTTGGGCCCAATCTTATTTGCAATCTATATCAATAACCTTGACTCACATCTGCGCACAGCAAATGTGCACTTATTTGCAGACAATACTGTCCTCGACACCTCTAATTCATCCTTGGACTTGGCCCATGAGGACTTACAGCGAGACTTTATTTCTCTCCAATATAACCTTATCAAGTGCAAGCTCTTACTCAATGCCAAAAAGACTAAAGCCATGATCCTCTCACCAAAGGCAGTCTCAGGACCAACACACAATCCCAAGACTCTAACGTTATTGGGTGAACCCCTTGAAATAGTAGATACCTTTAAATACCTAGGGTTCTGGCTGGATAATAAGCTTAACTTTCTGTGCCAGCTGAATGAGGTCTTGAGAAAATTAAGGCAACGGTTAGGCATATTCTACCGCATTAAGCATCTACTCACCAAAGAAGCTTGAAAGATACTAGTGCAATCCACATTCCCACCCTTACTGGACTATGCTGACTTCCTCTACAGCCATTGCCCCTCAACAGTGCTCAGCAAACTCGACACTCTCTACCACCGGGCCTTAAGGTTCATCCTTAATCTGCCTTTTCGCACCCACCACTGCCTGCTGTACCAAGAGATGGGATGGTCCTCACTGTCAACAAGGAGGAAAAGAAACTCTATTCTGTGGTTCTTTAGAGCTTTGTCTGATAAGCTTCCTGCCTACATCTCAAGCTTCTTTGAACGTGCCAAGAGATCTTATGGATCGAGACGCTTCTCCATGCTCTACTTCCAGATACCCAGAGTAAAAACAACCTATGGCTCGACTACAATCAATTTCTCATTCCCGTCCTTATGGAACACCGTGCAAAGCTCACTAAAGCTCTCATCCCTTCCCGGTCCATTCACATTCAAAGCACTAATAGCTGAGTACCTGAACGAAACCTGCAGCTGTTTTAGGTGACTGTGCCCTTAGCCTCTGATATCTCTCACGAATCCTATGACACAGAGATTCGCTCAACTCACATCCCCATTAGGGGGTATCCAGCACTTAGTAGCCCCCCTTTTCTTCTCCCGATCCTCACCATCCTATCCCCCCTGTCTTATATACCCTCTCTTCTTCCTCCTTCCTACATATTTTAATAGCGGTACTAGCCTTTATATACTGGTGACTGCCTAGGATCTAAGTTTTTTACCTCCCGTGTTTATTTGATATGAATTGTAACTGTGTTTACCTATGTTAGCTCTGTATGCATAGGCCTGAACTATCTTTCACATGTACAGTGTTTTGTTTTGTCTACCTTATTTGTGACTGTGAATTGTTTGATGTCCAGGACCACCTTAAAAATGAGCTTGCTCAGTGGTGATTATGCCTGGTTAAATAAAGTTTGATTGATTGATTGATTCACACCTTACCACCTGGTTTAAATACCATCCCAATTGGGAGTAGCCCAATCTGAACTTGAAACTTTTTCCAGCACACCTGCTTTTTCCAGTCTGTCCAATTCTGCCCCAACCACCAGTTTTAAGGCAAAAGGAAGTTTCCGTGGTTTACAAAACTTAGGGACTGCATTAGGCTTTGTAACTAGCTTTGACTTTAGCTGTTGTGCAACATCGCAGGCCTTTCCACAACTCTGGATACATGTCTAAAATCTCCCCAAGCTTGGACGGATTACTGCTTTGTGGTACCTGGACAGCAGCAAGTAGGCCAAAATCTGCTGGATCAACATGAATGTTTAGAAGAACCTGAGCAGCTCTGCCCAAAATGTTGACACCCTTTTTTTGAAACCAGAAAAGCTAAAGGTGTACTAGGAGAATCAGTCCTGCATACTAAAGTGGTAAGTGAACCCAGTGGCTGAACTGGTTGCCCTTCAAATGCACGCAGCAACTTATTACAAGGAGACAGTGGTGGCTTATCTAGGTCAGACCATGTTTGATGGTTAATAAAAGTAACTGGGGAAGCAGAGTCTACCATTAAATGTAACTGATGCCTCAGTTGTGGCAATGGAAGTAACACATAGAAAGGAGGAACATCTTTAGTCTGCATTTGTGGTGCAGTAGGAACCACTGCACTGTCTGTGCTCTCTGAATTGTTCACTACAGTTTTCTGGCTCCTGCAAACTTTAGCAATATGACCCTTACGTTTACAGGCATGACACTGAACTCTGAATTTGTACTGGTCCCTGCTATGCTGAGAAGACCCACATGATGCACATTTGTACTGGTCATGCAGTTTGGGTGGAGTGGTTGAATTTTTCTTTGAAAACAGTGGCTTAGACTTAGGTTTGAGCTGTTTCAATTTGGGGTTTACTGCAGTTACTTGTACGTCATTTTTAGTGTTCATCTTAGCATGTGCCTCATTTTCTGCAGCCTCATACATTTGTGCCAACTGTAGAAGTTCATCAGCAGACTTCTTGACACTCACAGAGAGTAATTGCTGACTACGATGTTCATTATTCAACCCCATAACAAACTTATCAGCTAAATTAGATTCAAGATGCTCCCTGCTCCACTCACACATGAGAACTAAGTGTTTGATCTCAGCCAAACAAAGATTGTAATGACTGACCTGGTTTCTGCTGGTAGCTGTAGAATTTATAATGTTCAGCCCTTGGGAAAGTTGTTAAACTGTATTGTGCATTCAGTTTAACCTTTAGCTCTTGATATGACAAATCTTCTGGCTTGTCCGGTGCACACAGACTGCATAAACCTTTGAAGGGTTCACTCCCCAAGAAAGCACAAAAAGCACCTCAAATAAAGATATCCTGTTGCTGAACATTTTCAGATTATGTGGCAGGATTAAGTAATAACCACTGATCAAACCGTGTGGACCATATATCCCAGTTCTGTTCCTGTAAAAATCTCAAAGCTGGCTGAAGTTTCCATGATACAGAACAGTTCCAAATTGCTTACTTGCTTCCAATGCAGAAAGTCACAAAATGATGAAATTCAGTAAGCTGGAGCTATGAACATTTTCACCATCCTAGTTACCAGTTTGTTGTATTTGGTGGCCGAAAATAAGTACCTGAAATACATCGGGGTCTTGATGGAAAGAAAAATATGCACCACAGAAATGTAAGCCTTCTCTGTTTACTTCCATTCAGCACAGATACAAGGGGGAAAACTGTTCTCAACACACACACAGGAAAATTCAAACAGGAAGAGTTACAGTAAATGCATTCCTCAGAGCTGTACTAACATTTCTTAAAGCTGTACTACACATAACAATCGACATATAAAGAGCAGCGGTTATGCATAATATAATAAGATTGGTACAATATTCAAGAAAGAGAAGTACCAGAGTATTAGTTGTAAGTTATTCAAATACAAGATACAAGAGCAAGTTGGCCAGTGGCATCTACATGGCTTGAATTTGCTCCATGCAAGCATACTCTGTAAATTATGAAAAACTGAAATTCTACCTGTTTAACTCGAGCCATTCTCTATGACTGAAAAATGCAAAGCAATTTTCTTGTCTCCTTCAGAAGAATATTCCTTCCTGTGCATTCATCCTCTTGAAAAATATTCCAGACCTGAAGCCAGCTCGTGGAGTGGGGAGAGGACCGGTAATGTGACTGGCTTACCTGAACCTGTTACTGCCCCACACAAAACAGTCCTGCAGCATTTGCCAGGGATAAACACCAGGAGCTTTGCATGGCCTGTTTTTTTTTTTTTTTTTCCTGCTTCGGTCTCCAGGAACACCAGTATATAAGAAAATGTCGGCGCCGCCAGAAAAACTCTTCAGTCATGACAGGATGAGTTCAGAAATATGGAGCTCTCTGTTGAAGGAAAAATAAAAGCAGACTGTTATTTACCCTATACATCTTCACCAATCAGTAAAACCATAATAGTGGCATCAGAGCAAATGGGGAAGAAAAAGTATACTCTGGAATCTTTAGATGAAGCTGTGGACAAGCTTTTCAATCAATCAATCAATCAAAATCTTTATTTATTCAGGCGAACATCATTGAGCATAGCTCATTTACAAGATGGACCTGAGTGGTCATAACAGAGTGTATACAAAAAACATGATAATGAAATAGCACAAATACAAACATTTATGAGTGAGATAGATATACAATTATTTACATATATACAAGGCAAAGGACAGTAAACCAAAAACCTATTAAAGGTGAGAAACAAACAGTCTGGTGGGGATAAGGCTTGGATAATGGTACATGGGTGGGCAAATATGTTTGTGGTTTGATGTGGAAAGGACCAGAGCAATGATAGAAGAATAGGGATGAGATTTAGAAGGGGTGGGTGGGGGAGAGAGAGGGTGGGGGAGGGGTGTGGGAGGACTAGGCCTTGTGGAAGCAATTGCATGAATCTGGGATTAGGCTGGTGTACAGCTTTTGAAGGATGTAAGGATCAGTGTTTCCATTTTCAATGTCTTTTGGATAGAATTCCAGATAAGTGCCAGGGAATAACTGATTGCAGCTCTTCCATACCGGGTGCAGGTGATAGGAATCTTCAGCAGGATCAGTTTGTTGATCCTCAAGGTGTAGGGCCTGGATGTGATCTGGTTGAAGCAATCTGAGATATAGGAAGGGAGTTTGTTTGTCAGAGCTTTGTAGATCCAGATAGCAGCATTTTTCTTTTTCTATGTTGCAGGGATGTCCAGCTGACTGCATTGTAGAGAGAGCAATGATGGGTGCTAGAGGGAAGGTCAGTAATGAATCTAATAGCTCTATGATACAGGGTGTCTAGTTTGTTTAGATGGGAGAGGAGCAATGACCATAGAGGAAGTCAGCATAATCAATGAGGGACATGAATGATGCAAGGATTAATCTTTGTTTGGAATCTTTGGTCAGGTAGTGTTTGATTCTATAGAATAGACCAAGTCTTTGTCTTAGCTTTTCAGGAGCTCTTCAACGTGGGTAGTATAGTCTAGTTTATTGTCTATCCATACTCCTAGGTATTTGAATTTGTCAACATATTCCAGATTTTCACCAAGGATGGTAGAGAGTTGTGGGAGGGTGAATGATGGGATAGTGGAAGAACAGTTCTTGTGGGCAAAGAACATAGCTTTGGTTTTCTTAGCATTTAGTAATACTTTTTTAATAGGTTATGCTGGAGGAGGGAGAATTGAGACTGTAGGAGCTCACAGGCTTTTGATGGTGAGGGATCGCTCACATAAAGTACAGTGTCATCTGCAAAAGGTGGATATTAGAAAGAGAGAGATTGGAGTCAATATTGTTGATGTAAATGGCAAAAAGGATGGGACCCAGGATGGAGCTCTTGCGTACACCTCTTAGGAGTGGCTTAGGGTAGATAGATCACCATCATTCTTTACCAGTTGTAGCCTTCCAGAGAGATAGCATCTGAACCATTTAATAGAGAGTGAGTCAAGGCCTATGGAGTTTAGTGAGGTGATTAGAAGATCATGATCCACAGTGTCAAAGGCTTTGCTTAGATCCAGAAACACAGCACAGGTATTCTTCTTTTATCTAGGGCAGTCTGCCAGTCATTTGTGACTTTTTGCTAGAGCAGAGATGGTGTTAGCATTGATCTAAACCCAGATTGAGCTGGATTTAGGAGATTGTTGGTATCAAGGTAGGCAGTTAACTGAGAGTTTACCAGCTTCTCAAGCATCTTGGATAGTATTGGTAAGATTGAGATGGGCCTATAATTATTGAGGTCCATGGGATCACCTGCCTTAAGTAGTGGAAACACTTGAGCTGTTTTCCATATTGAGGGGATAGTACCAGTGACAAGTGATAGATTGAAGAGATGGGTGAGGGGGGTGTTAAGGCATACAGTGCTACTTTTAGAAAGTAGGGATCCAGGGAGTCTGCACCTGCGCTTTTGGTGGTATCTAGTTGAGTAGGAGGTCTTCTACTTTAAACAATATTGGTTTGAATGAGAATGTGGAAGCAACCATTTGATTCTCAGTAGATTGTAGGTTTAGAGATGATCTTAATAGGTTTGCAGGAGAGGAGTCAAGCCAGGCCAGCTGTAGTGAAATGGTCATTGAAGGCATTCAAGATATTTTGCTTGTTGGTGATTTCAATATTATTTAATTTAATTTTGGATGGTAAGACAGGGTAGAGGTTTGACCTAGGATGCCCTTTATGGTACCCCAGAACCTGGAAGGGTCGTTATAGGAGGCATCTAGTTCAGCTGTGTAGAAGGTTGCCTTGGCTTTTCTTACTTGTTTTGTGCAGGAGTTTCTGGCTTTTCTGAATTGGAGCCAGTCATTTGGGTCCTTTGTCTTTCTTGCCCTTTTCCAGAGTTTGTCTCTGGCAAGCAGTGCGGATTTAAGGTCGGCAGAGAACCAGCGACAGGATTTGAGTTTGGTTCTGACACTGGTGAGGGGTGCATGTGAATTGAGGGCACTTATGATTATATCATTTAGGATTTGAAGAGCTGACTGTATTGAGGCTGTGAGATAGAATTCTTGCCAACGTGGTGGTGGCACAGATCTTGAGATATCCTGTAATGTTAAAGTTCTTTTTGACCTTCGTGGGAGGAATTTTGCAGGATTGGGTGGCTTGATTGTTGATCTAATGGCAGCTATGGGGCAGTGGTCACTTATGTCACTGAGAAGTACTCCTGCATAGGGATAATGATGAGGTTTATTTACCAATATAATATCCAGGAGTGTGCTGTTGAGAGTATTCTTTGGGTTGATCCTTGTTGGTTCTTTGATTAATTGAGAGAAACCATAGGTGTCACAGAAGGTTACCAGGGGTGCAGATGCATTAGTCAGCCACTTAAGTTCATGTCTCCTAAGATGATGGTGTCTTCAGGGCCCAGATTAAGTATGGATCCTAAATGGGATAGGAGTTTGAGGCCTGCAGAGGGGCCTATAGCAACCAACCAGTTGAAAGGAAGATGTGTCGGAAGGGTTATTTTAATAGACAAGCATTCGAATTCCTTTGGTTGAGATGTGGAATGAGGCAGGATGCAGAGATATTTGCTTTGACATAGATGGCAACCCCACCCTGGATAGACGGTCAGATCTGAAGAGCTGATAGTTGGGAAGGTTTATTTCACTATCTTTTGTTGCAGATTTGAGCCAAGTTTCAGATATAACCAGACAGTCCGGTAGGGTGTGCAACCCAGGCCTGTATTGATGAGAACTTTTAGGAGGCTGCAGGCATTGAAGTGAAGAAAACTCAACCCATTTATGGAGGTTAGGTCAGTTGGAGAGATCGAGCTTTCAGTGGGTCCAGGGTTGATTTCCACACTGCCAACACAGACCAGCAGAAAGAAGATTAACTTAATGAGGGCACCAAGTGATAGGAGTAGTGAGCAGTCAGGGAGTTTTTTCTTCTTTCTTGGGATCCAATATATAGTGGCTGATGATCCTGCTGAATGGGACACACCTCTGACAGAAGGTTTGAGGCACTGAGTGCCAGAGTAGATTTTTTACAACAAGGATGCTAAGATCAGCAGAGAGAAAACTGAATCTATCTCAGTATAAGTAAAAAAACAAACAAAAAAACCCACTGATTTCACCTCCACTACTATCAGTAAAATAGTCGGGATTGAAGTATTGCAAACCTTGTTAGAGAAAATTGTGCCCTAAACCTCAAGCTCAAACATCTTAAAAAACAAGTACAGTATAAAACTGTGTGCATACTTGGTTTACATACTGGCTTGGAGTCTGAATTTCAGTCAGTTCGGGCCATGATGAAGGATATCTTCGTTAATGTCTATGAACTGCCAGAAGAGAATCCACTCTTCCTATCTAAAGCTTTCAGAATTCCAAAAAGAAAAAAAAAAATGAACAAGCAGATCATTTTACATCAACAAGGGCTCAAGAATCAAAAGTACCATTTTAATAGACTTTGCTTTTGAATCAAATCACTATCTGTTTGTTCATCCCTCGTGACTAAAGGGGACACTGTCACATGAAGGTCATTGACTTTATGTATATCAAGATTTTGCATACACCACCCAGCAAAGACTATATTGTTTTCCTGCATTTTGTCAAGAAATACCAGAGCTGGGAGTAGAATTTCAGTTGTTGACACAAGCTAAGCTCAGGGTTACTTTTAAAGGCAAACACTAAATATTTTTTTGAAATAGATCATCTGATTAGTTTTCTGAGAAGGCAATATAATAAAGACAAACCAAAGGATGACAACATTGGATCACCTGCTCCCTCTGAGGAAGAAATGGTTCAGGTGTCACAAAACGTTGAGGGCTTATTGCCTGGTGAATGATGATCCCTTGTAAAATGCTGTCCAAACAAAAAAACAACTTCTAATAAAATAAGCAATACATTTAATATATTTTATTAATTATTGGCTGATGACTGTTGGACTTACACCGCCCTACCCCACTGTGTCTAGGGGTCCTGATGGTAAGCAAAAAAAAAGGGGGTAAAAACCGAAAACCTCCCAGGGAGGTAAAGCCAGCAGATATAAGAAAAACAAGGCCTTACATTGAATTTGGTTCTGGCAGCGTAGTGCAGGTTATACCACTTCCAGCGAGCCTCATCTTACCACTCGTTGCTGCTTCAGGCCAGGCTGGGGAGGGCAAAACCAGTGGGCTTCATCAGAGAAAGGAATCAGATGAAATGTTATCATCTTACTTGCTTATGGCCCTGGCTTTATTGTCGCTTCTTATTTTTCTCCTGTTTCTATAACAATACACAGAGGATCGACCTTCATACTAAAAAAACAGCAGAATAGGCCCAGTGGTCTGTCGTGTCTGCTTGGGGATCAGTGCCCATCCAAGGCACCATTATAGCCCCCCCTTCAAGGTCTCCCCGCAACCCCAGGCGCAGCTCTGGGATGCACCCTCCCTTATACCTATCCCAGCCTCTCTTGAACCCCTCCACAGTTGTGACAGCCACCAGCTCCACAGGCAGCACATTCCAGGGCTCCACTACCCTCTCAGTGAAGTAGCATTTCCTTGTCCCCCCCCCTTAGTCTCCCACTGACCAACCTCATTGAGTGCCCCTGGTGGCCCCACCTTCCTCAGTTGCAGCACCTCATCTGGGTTGACCCTGTTTATTCCCTTGAGATATCCGAAGACCTCAATCATATCCCCTCTGTTCCTCCTCTCCTCCAGCGAGTACAGGTTCAGCTTCTCTAGCCGCTTCCCATAGGGCTTTTCCCCTAGATCCTGTATCATCCCAGTCACCCTCCTGGACCCTCTCCAGAAGAGCAACATACCTTTTTACGTAAGGGAGCCAAAACTGCACACAGTATTCAAGATGTGCCCTAACTGGGCAATTATACAGCGGAAGGAGCACCTCTCGGCTCCTTGAGGGTTATCCCCCTGGCTATGCACCCCAGTATTTTATTTGCTTGGGCCGCAGCCCTTCATGTTGGATGAAATATTTCAAAAGTGATAGTAATATATTCAATAAGTCAGAATTACCACAAATTGCAGGTTGTGTACTGACCATTACCTTAATATGCCTTTGTTTCTCTAATCTTGTCCTCCTGCAATGAAATAGACTAATTTAAGGAAATATATATACTGAGAGAGAGAGAGAGAGAGAGAGAAAGAGAGTAGGGAATTTTTCCTTTCCTTCTTTTTTTGAACTTGGAATATTTTATTAGTTCACAACCAACAATCGTATAACAGTACATGTTATGTAACCACAATCTATCATTACTCGTACATACAGTACATATTGCCAGTTGTTTTTTCTTTCCTTGATCCACAGGTGGAGAGACTTTTACATTTAAAAGAATACATCTTTAACTGGACAATTCATTTCCCAACATTTCCAGTCTCGGAGGGAAACTCAAATGTAATAAAGTCCATCTATAAATCCTGCACATATCCGTTCAGTTGGTATTCAATTCAATCTGTGATCTTTGGTTACAGTAATGATACACCAATAAAAAAGGAAACATGTTAAATAAAAAATAACAAACTATAAACAAATTGGAGTCAATTGTGTTAGTTCTTATATCAGTTTATCACCTATCTTACTAGATCAGCAAATTTGTTAATCATCATTTATGGATACACATTCTGATATATTGGGCCTGGCTCATCTATTAGATTTCTAACCTCATTACTTTCTTAGGTGGTGGTGGGAGGGGTGTCTTCCCACGTCACCAAGGAAGTAGTTGCTGTTCCAATACAGTTATTCCCTCCTTGTTTTCAATATAATCAAAGAAAGGTAACCAGCGTGAATTAAACTTAGCTGTGGTGAGCCGTAGACGGGCAGTTACTCCTTTTATCTCTTTTATCTGTTCTATATTAAGCCTCCAAAGGTTTAGAGTAAGTTGGTGAATGGTGAGCCAATGCTGGGTGATCACTTTTGAGGCTGCTGCCACTAAAAGTAGAAAAATATATATTTGGTTACTAGTATGTACGCCCTCCGGGGAGGGGGGAGAGCCAAGCAACAGGTTGTGTGAGAGGGCTTTGTATTAGAAAAATTTCCTGTATTGCCTGTGAGATCTCTCTCCAGAAGTCAACAATAGATGGACACTCCCAGAATATTATGTGCATACGTACCCTTTCCCCCACAGTTTCTCCAACACTTATTAGTGGAAGATGGTGAATAATGTACCAAAGTCACAGGTGTAATAAAAAATCTGGATATAAGCTTCCACCTATGTTCTCTCCACACTGGGGAGCTCATTGTTTTGCATACCCCCATCCAGATTTTACTCCAGTCCCTCTCCGATAAGGAATTGTTTAATTCCTCCTGCCACTTCTGAATAATGTTTTGGGTCACTGGGATCCTCCCCCCCTTCCCCTTGTATAGCCTTATATACCAAGGAGCTATATCTTCTCAAGTCTCCCATTTGTCTTTTCTGATATATCATGTCTAGAGGCTGCAGTATTGGGCTGGCTAAATATGCCACTCCCACTTCACTGTGGATATAGTGTCTACAGTGAAGATATTTAAAAAATTCATTTCTAGGAAGGTTAAATTCTTGCTGCATATCTCCAAAACTCTTAAGAATATTATCCTGCATGAACTGTGACAAGTATCGAAGACCCCTTTCTTCCCATCTTTTAAAGCAGTGGTCCTCCCTAGCTATGGGGAAGTTAGGGAGATACATGAGGGGTATATGCACCCAAACTGGCTTAGGTAGTTCCCACGTTTGTCTTACTTGGATCCACACTGCTATGGAGTGCCTGGTCCAAGGATTGTTAATCCCTTTAAGGTCTGTTGTCAGTGCCACCCAGGGGAGGATATTAAGTGGAATATAGGGATGGGCAGTTCTTTCTATTAGATTCCAACCTCCTTTATACCCTCTATTGAACATCTTCACTATTGGTAGTCTGTGCAGCCAGGTAGTAGTTGTAAAGATTTGGTACTCCCATGCCCTTCTGTCCTTGGATTCTGTTAGTAGGGCCCACTGTTTCCTTGGCCTTCTATCTGCCCATATAAAATTTGTGAGCTTATGTTTAAGCTCTCTCCAATCTCTCTTCAGGAAGGGGACGGGTAGGTTTATGAACAAAGATCTATAGCGAGGTAGGATATTCATTTTAATGGACTCTATCCTGTTTGTAAGTGACAGGGGTAAGAGATTCCATCGATTTAAATCTGCAGAGACTTGTCTTTTAAGTTCCCCGTAGTTAAGGTCATGCAGTTGTGAGATTCTGGTCGTAATTTGGATACCCAAATACCTAATTTTGTTTTTTGCCCATGTAAAGGGTATGTTGGGGTTGCCCCTCGGTTGTCCTTTACCTTTTATGTACAGCATTTCTGATTTGTCCTGGTTTACTTTAAATCCTGAGATTTTACAAAATGAGTCCAATAAATCCAAAGGGGGGGAGTTAACCCTCTGGGTTGTTCAGATAGATCAGGGCATCATCTGCGTACATTGATACTTTATTAATAACCCCTCCTATTTGTATGCCTTCTGTTGTGGTGTCCTTTCTAATGGCATGTGCCAGGGGCTCAATACTAAGCGCAAACAACAGTGGGGACAAAGGACATCCCTGATGGGTGCATCTCAGTATCGAAAAGGACTCTGACAGAGTCCCATTAACTCGGACTTTAGCTGTAGGGTTCTGGTAGGCCATTAGTACCTATTTCAAAAAATTCCGGTTAATCCCCATCTGGGCAAGTTGGGAAGTGTCTGTGTTTTGTTGGTTTGTGATCACATTCAATAATCTCCTGATGTTATCCGAATGATGTCTGTGGGGTATAAATCCCATCTGGTCTGGATGTATTAGGCTTTTTGTGTAGATTTGCAGTCCTCTGGCCAACACCTTTGTTAGCAATTTGAAGTCTTGGTTTAGCAGGGATATAGGTCTATAAGACTCGCATATGGATTCAGGCTTTCCTGGTTTGAGGGTCACAGTGATCAAGGTACTGGTCCAGGACTGAGGGAACTTGTTTTCCTCCAGTGCGTAGTTCATTACCTTGACCAATGTGGGGATCAATATTTTCTGGAAGAGTTTATAAAATTCTGCTGTGAATCCGCCTGGGCCAGGGGATTTACCTGCATGTAACTGAGTGATTATGGATTTTATTTCTTGTTCTGTTATTGGGGCAGAGAATGCCTGTTGTGCCTCTAATGATAACCTAGGCAGACCCAGTCCCTTTAGGAATTGTGTTGCTTTCTCTTTTACTTCTTGAGAGGATTTATCCTGAGAGTAAAGTTCTTTATAGTACTGCATAAATTTCAATGCTGTTTCCTGAGGTTTCCTCCACACCTCACTAGGTTTGTGCCTATTTTTAATACACTGTACATATCTGCTGGCTTGTTCCTTTCTAAGCCTCAGGGATAGTAACTTTGTGGCTTTAGGACCCCCCTCGAAATATTTCTGGTTGGAAAAACATAGGGTTCCTTCTGCCATCCTGTTCTCTAACCTTTGCAATTCCTTCTGGTTCCGGTTAGGTCCTTCAACAGCCTTTTATTCCCCAGGGCAGTTTTGTGTTGGCTCTCTAATTCCACAATTTTAGTTTTTAGCTCTATTACCTTTTTATTTTGCATTCTTTTTTTGTGCTGCAAAACTAATAATGTGTCCCCTAATCACTGCTTTCATCATGTCCCACCACATCAAGGGGGGACATTCAGTCATGGGTGAGTCTGTTGTAAGGTTTTGGAAGGCCTTAGAAACCTGTTGGATAAAGTTCCTATCATTCAAGAGGGAGACATTCAGTCTGCATGTGGTACATCTTTTCTCATGGCCCCAGGATAGTCTGATAGAAATGGACGCGTGATCCGGTAACGTGATGGGATGTATGCGAGGAGTTGAACAGCTACCTATGTTTGTTTCATGGGTAAATAACATGTCTCTACATGAGTATGACTGTTGTGCAGAGGAATAATAGGTGTAATCTGTTTCTTTTTTATTAAAGTCTCTCCACACATCCACCAGTCCCCACTCCTGCACCAGTGCCCTCAACTTTTTAATTACCGCTTTATTAGTAAAGGTTTGCCCCAACGAACGGTCCAAAGCCAGACACATTACTGCATTAAAGTCACCTCCCAGAATGAGTTGACCATCCCAGAGACCTGCCATCTTAAGAAACACCTCTTGGAAGAACTTTTCTGCTCCCACATTAGGTGCATATATATTCACTAGGTGTATTATTTCTTCTCCCTGAACTCTCCCTGTTACTCTGTGAAATCTACCCTGCAAGGCTCCCTCCACCTCCCGAATCTGGAATGGGCTATTCCTTTTAAAGAGTATGGCTACTACCACTTTTTTGGCTGAGTCATGTGATGCGGCCTCAATCTGTCCCACCCACATGTGTCTGAGTTTCATGTGCTCATGGTGAGATAGGTGGGTTTCTTGGAGGAAAGCTACATCGCAGCATAAGCGTTTCAGCTCAGTCAGGAGTCTAGTTCGCTTGATTGGAGAATTAACCCCCTTAACATTATAAGATACAGTGTTCAAGTGTGTAATTTCACATATCTATAGCATCTGTTATGAGTCCTTAACTTCCCTTCCCTGTGTATCTGACAACCAACATAACTCTGGCCCTGCCTATCACCTCTCGTACCAATTTGCTTATTTTGTTGTACAATTATTTGAAAGACTCCGAAACAGTGAACATTAAAAATAACATCAACACTAAAATAGTAGATAAACATTGTCACTAACATGTGACTTTTAATATTGCATGTCTTCATAGGTAATTCAGAAAACCACCTATAATCCACCAACGGTGTAACTTGACTTCCTAGGAACGTCTTGCCACAGAACTTTGCAGACTGGTAATGGTATACACCCTGTGTAGGATCTTCAATTTGGGGTTTTCGTGATTGGTTACACGCTCAACAAGTGTGTGCCCACAAAAGTGAGAGACGTCACCACCCAGATGCTCCCCCGTCCCCTTCTAATAATTACCATGATCTTTGTCAGTTTTCATGCTCCTTTTTCCCTTCGCTTTACTATGCCCTTAAGTTTCATGTGCCCCTTCAGCACTCATCGGTACATATATTTCCTTTGAGTTTTCCTTTCCCCTAACACTGTAACCCTCGGTGCATATGACGGTTTCCAGAATTATAATAAGCTGAAGTGCAGCTCTAGGATATGTTGCTTTGCCTAGGTAGTGCAGAGAGAGAAAGGAGACAGCACCCCCCCCCCCCTTACACCATTGGACCTCTGGACCCTTTTCTTTAAGCAGTCTCACCTTTTGTTTTATAGTCCCTCTCAACCGTTACACCCCCCCGACCTAGATCTAACATTTTCATTTAAAATTACATGCTGTGGGGATTGTATTTAACAGTGTGTCACTTAGCTCTCAGTACACAGATGGGAGGACCCATGTCTGTTCCCAGCCAGGCATCTTCACGAGGAGTGCATTCACTAAATATGGGCTGCAGTCTGAATGTAATAATGGGCTTGACTGTACTCCTCTAGGCTGCCTGAATATTAACAGTACTTTTTATTTTTAGTCCCAGCTCACTTAGTTGGTGATTTTGATTAGTAGCTCGTTGGTCTGAGCACCGCAGCAGCCTGGCTATATCTGATGTTGCCGTATACGTTAAGCTTCCTGGCGGCTCTTGTCTCTTTGCTGAATTTCTTGCTGCAACATTCCAGGCTCCCAGTCTTAATTTCTTTTCCAGGAATTCAGCTTCCAAATCTGGAAGGGTGATGCCTAGCTGTTTCAGAATGGGTGCCGCCTCCACAAGTGAAGGAAAGGTTTTAATCCCCGAGTCTAAATGCAGTCTCAGGCACGCGGGAAACTGCAGTTGTGCTCAGATGTCCCTCTTAAGTTTAAGCTCCCTGGTGATCCCTCTCAATTTTTGCCTCTCCGCCTGTAACATCGTGGAAAAATCCTGGTCAAAGACGGTGGGAGCATCATGATATTTCAGCTCCTTTTGTCTCCATGCTTCGTGTAAGATCCACTCCCTAGTTTGGTAGTGCACCATGCGAATTATGAATGAGTGCGGTCTTGCAGTGGGATCCGAGGGTTTGGTGATCAAGGACCTGTGTGCTCTGTCTATGTCCATTTTTAGGTCTGGCGGTATTGCTAGAGTGGCCCAGAGCAAGTGCTGCATGAAGTCCGCAGTTGTGGCATATCCCTCCTCGGAACCCTCCGTTATGCCATGAATTCGGAAGTTATTCCGACGAGACCTGTTCTCCAGGTCCTCCAGCTTATTGTGTGTCTCCTGGTCCCGCTGTAGGAGTAATAATAGAAGTCTGTCGGTTACATCTTGTGCTTCCAATAGCTCTGACACCCTTGTGGCATTAGCTGAAACTTTGCAGTCTAAGGTTCGGACGTCTTGCTTTAGGTTGGTAAGCGCTGAGTCTGTTTTTGTGACTGTGCTGATTATTTGTTGTAACGTCTGAGCAGCATCCCCTTGTGTCTCCGGTTCGTTGAACTCCATATCTATGGACGATTTGTAGGGTTGGCGCCGTTGTGATGGTAGACTGGTACGGGCCTCTAGTGCTTTTCCGATGTTCAACTGTTTCAGTTTCACTTGTGAGGCTATGAATTTCGAATTCTGTGTTCTCGACACTTTCCCTGCCATAATAGGCAATTGAGGGACCCGTCGAAATCGAACTTTAGAACAGAGTTGACAAAGATTTATTTAATTTTAACGGGTAGTTACGGAGCTTTCCAAGTTAGTGTCTGATCATCTTAGTGATGTCATCGGAAGTCCTTTCCTTCTATGTAATTGTTTGTTGCATGTTTTTTTAGTAAGCCTACTCATGAATGTATGTATTGTGTTTCTAAAAGCAAGTATTAGGTTCAAGAAAATAAATGTACAGTAGCTGTGATCCAACAAACATGGTAAAGTAAATTAAGGGAAGGAGACAGTATAATGCAGTGGTTTACAGCTCTGAGCTGCAAATCTGGTGACATCCAGCAGACCAGACCTGGGTTTGAATCCCACAGCTTCCACCTGCATACTGTGTGACCCTGAGCAAGTCACTTAACTTCCCTGTGCTCCTAGGTCGCTCCTGTAAAAAATCTTTCTGCTTAGTGTGCTATTCCTGGTTAAACAACTAAATAAAAAAAAAAAAAAAAATTTTGTACACAGCCAGATCCCAAAATAGAGCCAAAGTTCCAGTTAATAAAATCTTAGGATTCCAAGATAAGGTATCAAGGGCAGCATGTACACCTACTTAGCTCAAGAAGATACTTTTTAATGCTGAATAAGGTGTGCATGTCACTAGGCAAGATTTGAGTGCAGAAGGGAAGGAATTCCACATAGTAGGAGCTGTAAAGGCAGAGGAATGTGATACAATTGAGGTGATGTCATGTGGCACGCAGGGGGAGTTTGCAGGCTGCAGAGAGCATATCCACAGTCACCATTCCCTGTTATGGGAGATGCCATGGACTTCTGAAGCCATGGGAAAAACTACAACACAAAATTGTATGTAGTTACATTTTAAGCTTCCTTTTGAAGAATGCACTGGAAAGAGGTTTTCCTGTAATGTTTATCTTACAGTGAAAAGTGTGATGCTTATAAGCCCAGTTGAGAGCAACAGAGGTTGACACTTTGATTTACTATTTAATGTGTAAAGACACCACAGAGAGGTATTTCTAATAAAAAGTAAAATGTGCACTTTCAAGGCTAATGGGAGAGCAGGAATAAGCCTAATATGGGATATGTGACATGAAAAATAGTTTAAAAATACATAGTGACATTAATGGGAAGCTTTAGAAGTGTTTTTAGAGAGCATGTGTAACCCCCCCCTGCAAATGGGGGTTCCCAAAAGACTTCCAGGAGCTTGCTTGAATGCTCCAAGCCTGAATGGTGTTTGCGTTTAAGCCATTTATCAGTGAGTGTTTTTAGAGCCTCTGTACTGTCTCTTTAAGAGCTGTCTGCTTGCAGACATAATTAGTTTGTATGGGGGGGGGGCTGTGTGCTTCTCTGTTTGAGTACAACTCGAGCTGCTGCCAATTCACTCCATTTTGCAGTCACTAGGGTGCAAAGGGAACCTATGTGAAAGATGTAACTGTTTGCCAGAAATCATTTACAGTAATAATGACATTACAGTTTGTCTAACCTGCTTTCTTTGCAGTCAGAACTGTGTCTGCCTAGTTCCCCATTCTGGTTTTGAACTGCTGAACTGGACCAATCAGTGTGGGGTAAGCTAGCTCTAAAATGGTGCCGTGACTTAATCAGAACTTGGACTCATAATCTGAGCCAGCCACAAGAGGATTGTATGGGCAGTGACTCTGGGAGATGTAGTTTAGACTTGACCTTTTGGACCAACAGCAGCAGTCTATTGTGAGTGACAGCCAATCCAGTCAAGAACTGGGAGGAACTCAAAGGAAGTGCCCAGTTCTGTCTGTTAGAGTTTCAGTTTAGATCTGGCAGTGAAGGGAAAAGAAACCCTGTGCTCCTTCAGTGCACAGTTTCAGTCAAAAAACGTGTGTAAGGCCCAGAGTTCCGGTCTGCAGCATGTGAAACTGCTTGTTAGGACTGAATCCATCCTGTGAAAAGAATCTCTGAAGAGTAGAAACCAGGCTCACCCTGTAGAAGACTGGAGAAATTGTTGAATTGCACTCGGTCTGTCAGGAACTGAATCTGCTGTGTGTTCTCCCGGGTATTGTGCAGTAATTGCGATCGGGATAGAGAAGCAGCCTGCCTGGTATAGTACTTTCTTTTTTACCATATAAATGTGTGAAGAGTCTCGTGGAGCTCAAGAGTAGCCCCTGCTGACGTTTGAAGGACCCTATCTTGTTTGGAGGTCGAGTACTAATTCAGGGTCGCTCCTGTTGAATTGCCACATTAAATCCAAATGGAATCACTGTACTGCTGACTGTTTAAACTAATTTTTCTTTTCACTGTGTGAAAGGGCCCCTACCAGCTGCCACGGTTTGGACTAGCCACTAGGGCTTGGGTACCCAGGGACAGTAACTGGTAGGGATAGGCCTGTGCACAGAGCCATAGGTAGATAGTAAAGTGATAAGCTAATTAACCTGATTTCCCCCTGTCCTTGTTATATCCCCCTAAATAAATCAGAGCTGCTTGTTTCAGCAAAGTTATACTTCCTGAGGTATTTGTCTATGTTAAAGTACTGTACTGTGATTGTTGCACTGTATCTTATTTCACAGGAGGTCCCAGTGCCGAACTAGTCCTGGGGGTAAGTGTATACTGTGAAGGTAATTCTGATATATTGTGTGGGCCACTAGTGGGAAGAAAGAAGGTGTGTCCCAGAGAGCTGTGACCAAGCAAGTTTAACTATTGCAAACCCTGACCTCTGGGTGGAGGCACCCGCCATTGGATCCAGTCCCCTCAACCTGTTAGTGGCAAATCAGGCAGGGTAGTAGCCCTGGGATAGCGCCATCTAGGGGTTACATCTTGAGGCTCACCGCTGGGATTGTGTGTCCTCTAGTGGCCATATTTACAAACCACTGTTAAGAAAAAATGGGTACCCGAAGAAGTGGCTGTGCACCGGCTGGTGGAGTGGTGTACTGGGAGAGATTGACCCCAAAATGCTATGCTTATCCTGGACATCCCCTGGTATCAATACGACACTGTACAGGAGTACTTTCCAAGGTGGAAGGTTTACAAAACCCTGTGGTGGTGGGTCGGCATGCTAATCTGCTCACCCACACTTTCCTGGTCCTAGTAGAGTTTAAGGATCCCATAGATAGCTCCAAATTGCCACAGACCATTACCCCAGAGGGAGCCCTCACTGCCTGGAGAGTGATAACGTCACAGTAAAGACCGGTGGGGAATGAGCCCCCACCACTGTCTGAAACTTTGAGGAGAAATTTACAAATGGTTGCTGGGGAAGGAAAATTGTGGAGGACTTGAAGAAACTATTCTTGCCACCTGGGGTGTTCCTCCCCAACACCCTCTCCCGCTCCAGTACCCGTAATGGTGGCTGAACCAATGCAGACTCCTATTTCTGCACCTGCCATTAGTCACGACTCTCACCAAGGTTGAGGATCTTCTCTGGCACCTCCCCACCCCCAAGGGAGGATGACTGGGAGACCTGGATAGACTATGTTGCCCCCAAGTGCTAGAATGGCAATGCTCGAAGCGAAAGTGAAAGAGGGCTAGTGAGAGCCTCCGAGGTCCTGCTTGGCCACCATCCGTATAACGGGCCAGTAACCCTGAAGTGACTGCACAGGCCTGTCTTGAGGCCTTGAGAATGTGTATGGGAGCCCAGATTCTGATGAGGATCTATGGTGGAGAGTAAGAAATGCACAACAGTACCAAGGGAGTTGATGTCTGTATGTATCTCGGCTGGAAAATTGTTGCAAGAATGCCTCAGAAAGGGTAGTTTGCCAGCCGATTGAACTTGACCGAACCAGGCTGGACAGGATCCTTAAGTCTGCCCCTTCTCAGAACTGCTGTTGCTTCAGTTACGCCTGGCAAATCGACTGGAATCCCCACCCTCCTATGATGAGTTAATGAGAGAAATTGAGGAGTTGAGAAAGGCGACTCGGGAGGACCTGCACCAATAGCTGCGCACGACCCGAGTGACTGAGGTGACCCATCAAGTGAAGTTCAGGGCAGAGGTTGACAGTCGATGAGTGCTCTGACAAGGAAAAGATATGCCACAATGGGGCTTAACTGTTGAGAGAGATCCGGGAATTCAAAAACAGTCCCTTTATGAAGGCCACGCCTGCAAGTACAGGGCCCTGACCTATATCCCGACTGCATCTTCTATGGGGTGGGGTACCCACCCATGTATCTCCTGCTGATAACAGCTCCAAACTTAATTCCTTAACCATGGAAGTTGAGAAACTGACGAGATGTCTCCAAATGCTTATCACGCCGAAGACAGAGATGGCACCAAGGTTTCCAGTTAGTAATACCCCCGCCTGGCTCCCAGTGTGCGCCGGCCAGCTCAAACTCCAGAAAGTATGTTTTGCTATAATTGTGGGAAGGATGGGCACATGAAAAGGGAATGCTGGTCCCAAAGACACTGACAAAGTTGCATATAGGCTACAAGGAGAGCTTCGGAGAACAAATCAGTGGTTAAGAGGTGCAATGAAATGATCCTGGTGAGGGCACCAAAATGCTAACTCACATCCTTTTGTGGCAAGGTCAGTTGCCCAGGCCCCTACTATCGCTCTCCAGATTGGTCCAGAATAGTGGGTCCCTCCATAGAGACCACTGTAAAGGTGAATGGAGTGTCTACAAGAGCTGTATTAGACAGTGGCTCCCAAGTGACAATTATGTTCCAGGATTGGTATCAGAAGCATTTGTCAGATGTACCCTTACAACCATTAGAAGGACTGCATGTATGGGGTTAAGTGAGAAGGCCTACCCTATTCCGGGTATATCCATTTGGCTATCTTTCCCCACCTCCGTGGCTGGAGTGGCCGAACAAGTAGAGACTCTAGCCTTAGTGTGTCCCCCACTGGACTGTATGATGGTGTCCCTTTGTTGATTGGAACAAATGCTCATATGTTCGGAAGGCTGGCACAGTTGTGTTATGAAAACAGGGTCAAAAACTAGTAGAGCTTTAAGAGTTCCAGCTTTAATTAAGAAGGCCTATGAGGCACAGAGAGATGCTGAAAAATAGAACCAGAGGAACCGGTCGGAATTGTATGGAAGAAGGATCCTGAGTCTCTGATCCTGGCGCCAAATGCCCAGTGTACCTTACAGGGAGAGGTCCGTATCGGAAAGGATGTTAAGAATAAAATATTAATGTTGGATGCACCAGGCGATGGAAAATTGCCAGAGAGACTGCTGGTCATTTAGTATTTTGCCCGCTAGAGCCCATGCTTATGCCAGAAGGGTAATGGTCCAAGTTCATAATGTGTCTAAAAGAGACATTCGAGTAAATAGAGGTTGCATCCTGGCTAATGTGCATTGTGCAGACACTGCAGTGCTACCCAGCAGCAAGAGTTTGAGGAAGAATGACAGAGTAACGCCTGACTTGTTTGATTTCGGCGACTCTTGCCAGCTGAATGGAAAGTGAGGATCAATGAGAAGCTTGCCCGAGAGACCAGGTGTTTTCTTTAAAGGAATGGGATGTAGGATGCGGCAAGGAGCTGAGCACAATATCCGCTGCATGACGAAGACCATTTCATGGAGAGGTCTCGACGCCTGGCACCTACTGAATATAGATGATATGAGACGGCATCTGCAAGAGATGTTAGCTGCTGGTGTAATACAAGAATCCAGAAGCCCTATGCTTCCCCATTGTGGTAGTGAGGAAAAGAATGGGACAGTAAGGATGTGTGTGGATTATCGCACCTTAAACCGGCGGACTATCCCTGATCAGTACACAATGCCCCGCATTCAGGATGCTTTGGACTGCCTAAACGGGAGCAAGTGGTTCTCTGTGTTGGATCTCCATGATGGGTACTACTAGATCCTGATGGCCCCAGAGGACCGTGAGAAGACAGCCTTTATCTGTCCGCTTGTTTCTATGAATTCATGAGGATGCCTCAAGGGATTTCAGGTGCCCCAGCCACTTTTCAACGATTGATGGAGCGTGTGGTGGGGATATGAACTTACTAGAGTGCCTGGTATACCTAGATGATGTTATTGTGTTTGGCAGCTCACTGGAGGAACATGAGAGCAGATTATTTAAGGTATTGGACCGACTGGAGGACTTTGGCCTTAAACTGTCCATTGATAAGTGTCAATTCTTTCAAACATCAGTAAAGTATTGGGACACATAGTATCCACCGAGGAATAGAGACCGACCCAAGTAAAGTTGAGGCCTTGATCACCTGGCCACAGCCCAAAATCTAAAAAGAACTGCAAAGATTCCTGGGATTCTGTGGTTATCGGATGCTTCATCAAGGACTATTCAAGAGTGATCCGCCTTTACTTAACCTTACTCAAGGGTATCCCCAACCCACAAAAATACCAAAAGTCAGCGTCCCTCAAGACTGAAAGATGTATTTCATCCGGAGTGAAGTGCATTTGGGGCCTGGCTGGACTCCTGATTGTGAGACTGCTTTCATGAGATCATATCAACTTACCCATGCTCCAGTGCTGGCCTATGCCGATCCAAGAAAACCTTACGTCCTGCACACTGATGCTAGCTTGCAAGGGTTGGGGCTGTGTTGTACCAAGAGTACTAGAATGGCCTGAGACCAGTGGCCTTTGCCAGTAGAAGCCTGACCCCATCCGAAAAGAACTATCCTGTACATAAGTTAGAGTTCTTAGCTTTGAAGTGGGCTATTGTTGACCAATTCCATGAGTACATGTTGGGCTAAAATACTAGTAAAAACTGACAATAATCCTTTGACCATGTGCAGACCTCAGCTAAGTTGGATGCCACTGGCCATAGGTGGCTTTCGCATTATCTACATATGACTATGCTCTCGAATCACCGAAGCAGGTCTGAACCATAGATGCTGATGCTTTCTCCCGAGGCCTGTTCCCCGAATGATTGGGTCCATTGGCAGGACCTGACATTCGGCACTCTGCCGGAGTTTGACAGGAGGAACAAATGTCCACGGACGCAGTGGACTGCATGGTGGATTGCTTTGGAACCCTCTGAGAATTGCATACGCTGCTTATTGCCACTTTTCTGCAATAGACATTGGTGCACTGCCTCAGCTGGACAACGACAGTATTCTCGGGCTCAATCCCGCGATCCCATGATCAAAGCAGCTTTAGAAGCCCTCTATGCAGGAAAAGATGTGTCCAAATTACGCTCCACTGATTTGAGAACTGCACTGTTATACAAAGAAGGTCCTAAGTTGAAACTGATCAATAAACTGTTATACAGAGAAACAGTAGACAGAGGGGACAAGTAGACAAACAACAACTAGTGCTGCCCACTGCCTTCGAGACTCAGTACTGAGGTCCTTGCACAACCACATGGGGCACCTTGGTATAGACAAGAACACTTGACTTGGTGAGATCCAGATTCTATTGGCCTAAGATGGGGGCTGATGTGGAGCAACACATTCGAATCTCTGTAGTCGCTAGTTACAGAGGAAAGCTTTATTCAGAGGGCTGCCCCCTGTTAACATCACCACCAGTGCACCCATGGAGCTGGTCTGTATTGATTTTCTGAGTTTGGAGTCAGATCAAAGAAATATCAGTAATGTGCTGGTGGTCACTGACCATTTCACGAGATATGCCCAAGCTTTCCCCACCAAAGACCAGAAAGCATCCACTGTGGCCAAGTACTTGTAGAAAACTTTTGTTCACTATGGGTCTACAAAGAATCCATTCTGATCAAGGGAAGACTTGAGAGTCGCCTGATCAAAGAGATGCTTTCTCTGTGGTTAGTGCAAAAAGTCCAGAACCACTTCCTTACCACTCCTAAGGATTCACAGCCTGAATGCTTCAATCAGTATTCTTGTTAGATATGCTAGGCACCCTGCACCTAAAGGACAAGCCTAGATGGAGCCAACAAATTAGCACCCTGGTACATGCTTATAACTGCACCAAAAGTGATGCTACTTGGTTTCCTCTACCGCCTGATGTTTGGAAGAGAGTCACTCACCGTAGATGTGTGTTTTGGGGTCTCTCCTGATGGGGTTCAAGCTGACAACTATTTACAGTATGTGCAAAAGTTAAAGGCTCAGCTAACTCATGCACTAACTGCTCAAACCATGGCTGCCAAAAGAAATCTGGCCAACAAAGAAAGGTATGATAAAAGGTGAAAGCACAGGAACTCCAGGAGGGAGATCGGTATTGCTAAGAAATCTGGGACTGCATGGCAAGCACAAGATTGCTGACAGATGGCACCATCTCCCTCACATTGTAGTGGGCAAACTAGATGATCTGCCAGTGTACAAAGTAAGGCCTGAGAATAATTCAAAGATGTAAAACAATGCATAGAAATCATTTACTACCCATTGGACAAATCTTGATTGAGTCAGAGCCCCCAGAAGATGCCCTCTGGACCAGTGACTAGAGCTGCTAAGAAAAGATCAAGAAAGTCTGTACCTACAGAAGCCAGAGTTAAAGTCTTCCCCTCCACAAGTCCCAGTTGAGCATGACCTGTCAGTCCATATCAGAAGAAAGTGAGATGACTTTGAATACTATCCTTACTTAACTGAGTCAGTTGTTTCAAGCTAATCCCTAGTTAATACTGGAAACAAAGCTGGGCCTTCTGGACTGTCTAAGCCCCCAGCTTCATCCCTGAGCCAATGCTCCAGAAAGTGAAGTGCAAAGCATCGGATCAGATGAAATGGAATCATTGGCATGGTTGAACTGTTTGAGCTTTCAGGGAGGAAAATGATAGATTGGGGCAGACTGGTGATACACCTGAACAAGAAGAGTATTTTGAGTGCCCTGACAGTCCACTGCCAGTGTCCTAAAAGCTCTCCATGCGAGCCAAATGTTGTGGACTCAGAAACTGTAACTCCTGGAGCTGAAAGTGCCCCAAGTTCTAGCCTCTCTACCCCCAGGAAGACTCCTGACAAGTGAGGACAATGCTGAAAATGAGGCTCAGAGTGCAGAGACTGTAACAGTTCCCCTAGAAAGACTGGTCGAGCTGTAAAGCCTGTGGTGCACCTCATTATGATTCACTTGGGAAGGCCTGTGGACTTGCCTCTCAATGTTGTCCATAAAGGTGTACGTGTCCCCGAGCCTCATTGCCCAAACTGAGCATCAGTGCTAACTCCAAGTTACTTGTGTTGCCCTTTCTACATGGTGCCCTTGCCCCGTCCAGCCCCAAGGTAACTGATAGGAAGGGCCTCACCTTCATGTTTCCATGTACAAGAGGTAATAACTTGAGTTATGGTACAATGTATATGTAATACTGTGTAAAGAGTGACGTACTGCAAATGTTTCAGAAATGTGTTCTTGGTAAAATGATGTATTGACTGATGATTACATGTGTGAGCCTAATGCAAATGTATATGGTTGCAGTTGAAACTTATGGTACTTGCTTGACGCGGACGCCAAGCTTTCCCAGGCTAGGAAGGTGTAACCCCCTGCAAATGGGGTTCCTAAAAAGACTTCTAGGAGCTTGCTTGAATGCTCCAAGCCTGAATGGTGTTTTGGCGCTTAAGCCATTTATCAGTGAGTGTTTTTAGAGCCTCTGGTACTGTCTCTTTAAGAGCTGTCTGCTTGCAGACATAATTAGTTTGTATGGGGGACTATGTGCTTCTCTGTTTGAGTACCACTGAGCTGCTGCCAATTCACTCCATTTTGCAGTCACTAGGAGTGCAAAGGGAACCTATCTGAAAGATGTAACTGTTTGCCAGAAATCATTTACAGTAATAATGAAATTACAGTTTGTCTAACCTGCTTTTTGCAGTCAGAACTGTCGCGCTTAGTTCCCCATTCTGGTTTTGAACTGCTGAACTGGACCAATCAGTGTGGGTAAGCTAGCTCTAAAATGGTGCCTTGACGAATCAGAACTTGACTCATAATCTGAGCCAGCCACAAGAGGATTGTTGGGCAGTGACTCTGGGAGATGTAGTTTAGACTCGGCCTTTTGGACCAACAGCAGCAGTCTATTGTGAGTGATCAGCCAATCCAGTCAAGAACTGGGAGGAACTCAAAGGAAGTGCCCGGTTTTGTCTGTTAGAGTTTCAGTTTAGATCTGGCAGTGAAGGAAAAAACCCTGTGCTCCTTCAGTGCACAGTTTCAGTCAAAGAACGTGTAAGGCCCAGAGTTCGGGTCTGCAGTTTGTAACTGCTTGTTAGGGACTGAACTGTCCTGTGAAAAAGAATCAAAGGATTCTGAAGAGTAGAAACCAGGCTCACCCTGTAGAAGACTGGAGAAATTGTTGAATTGCACTCGGTCTGTCAGGAACTGAATCTGCTGTGTGTTCTCCCGGTATTGTGCAGTAATTGCGATCGGGATAGAAGAAGCAGCCTGCCTGGTACAGTACTTTCTTTTTTTACCATATAAATGTGTGAAGAGTCTCGTGGAGCTCAAGAGTAGCCCCTGACGCTGAAGGACCCTATCTTGTTTGGAGGTCGTGAGTACTGATTCAGGTTGCTCCTCGTTGAATTGCCACATTAAATCCAAATGGAATCACTGTACTGCTGACTGTTTAAACTAATTTTTCTTTTCACTGTGTGAGTGGCCCCTACCAGCTGCCACTGGTTTGACTAGCCACTAGGGCTTGGGCACCCAGGACAGTAACTGGTAGGGATAGGCCTGTGCACAGAGCCACAGGTAGATAGTAAAGTGATAAGCTAATTAACCTGATTTCCGGTCCTTGTTATATCCCCTAAATAAATCAGAGCTGCTTGTTTCAGCAAAGTTATACTTCCTGAGGTATTTGTCTATGTTAAAGTACTGTACTGTGATTAGCTGCACTGTATCTTATTTCTCACAGGAGGTCCCAGTGCCGGAACCTAGTCCTGGGGGTGTGTATACTGTGAAGGTAATTCTGATATATTGTGTGGGCCACTAGTGGGAAGAAAGGGGGGTTGCAGTGTCCCAGAGGGCTGTGACCAAGTAAGTTTAACTATTGCAAACCCTGACCTCTGGGTGGAGGCACCCACCATTGGATCCAGGCCCCTCAACCTGTTAGTGGCAAATCAGGCAGGGGTAGTAGCCCCTGGGATAGCGCCATCTAGGGGTTACACATGCACAGCAGAGACTAAGTCAGTAACAATTATATTTCCTGGCATTTCGCATAGTAGCCACTTGTGTGTAATTGAAATAATTTGAAACCTAAAAAACACTTGTTTTGGGTGTTCATTACTGGATTTGGTGCTAACAAATGGTGATCAAGTCCAGGATGTGGTAGTACGGGACCCTCTAGTAGGAAGCAACCACCGCTCAGCGTGGTTCCTCCTCAACACAGGAAGGGAGTTGGCTAAGACCAGGACAAGAGTGCTGGACTTCAGGAAAGCAGATTTTGCCAGAATGGGAAGCATCCTAGAGGGGTATTTAGCTAAAATTAACCCAGTAATGGATGCTGAACAGAAGTGATCAATCATTAGGAAGGGACTGAATGAGGCCACGAACACATGTGCCAAATCTCAGAGTTAGCAGTCCAGGTCCAAAAAACCTAGCTGGCTCAGCAAGGAAGTGGAGTGGAAGGTGAGGGGGAAAAAAGATCGGCCTTCATTAAGTTCCAAAAATCGGGGCGTGAGGATGATAGAGAGGTGTTCACAAAGGCATCTAGGGAGGTGACCAGGTCAGTCAGGGCAGCCAAGGCAGCAGAGGAGCTGAAGTTCACTCAGGGGATCAGAGAGGGGGGGAAGGGGTTCTTTAAATACATAAGGGAGAAGAGGAGTTGTAGAGATGACATTGTTAGAATCAAGAGGGATGGAGGAAGGGTGGAACAAGGGGAAGAACAAGCAGATGCACTCAATGAGTACTTCTGCTCGGTGTTCACAAAAGAAAGGGATGGCCCAATACCGCAGGGGAAAGGGGGCAAGGGTGAAGGGAGGGCAGAGATAACAGATGGGATCATCCAAGAAGATAGAGTTCTGAAGGGTCTTAAAGCCTTGCAGGTGGACAAGGCACCAGGACCAGAAGGTGTACACCCAAGGGTCCTGAAGGAACTGGTGGAGGTGTTGGCAGGCCCTCTGACTGACCTCTTCAACACCTCCTTGGAGATGGGGAAGGTACCCAGGGACTGGAGGATGGGTCACGTGGTGTCCCTTCACAAGAGTTGACCTAAGGACCAACTGGGCAACTACAGACTGGTAAGCTTGACTTCCATAGTGGGGAAGCTGATGGAGACAGTTCTAAAGGAGAGATTGATAACCGTTCTCAATAGTAATGGTCTACAGGATAAGACAGCATGGGTTTGTCTCTGGAGGATCGTGCCAAACTAACCTGATAGACTTCTTCGACTGGGTCACTAGGGCGGTTGACGAAGGCCACGCTGTGGATGTCCTTGTACCTGACTGTCGCAAGGCTTTGACTCGGTGTCTCTACCGGGAGGTTAATGACACACTGGGGGACATTGGGTGGGGAGAAACTGGTGGGGTGGGCTGAGAGCTGGTTGCAGGGCAGACAACAGAGGGTAGTTGTAAAGGGGGAGACATCCAAGTCAAGGCCAGTAACAAGTGGGGTACCACAGGGTTCAGTGCTAGGCCCTGTTTTGTTCAATGTCTTCACTGGAGACATTGCAGAGGGGATCAAGAGTAAGATCAGCCTGTTCATAGATGACACTAAGATTTGTGCAAAAGTGGACAATGAGGAAGGGAGGCAGGCACTCAGGGAGGATCTAGTTAAACTCAAACACTGGTCTAGGGAGTGGCAGTTGGGGTTTAATGCTAAGAAGTACAAGGTCATGCATCTCAGAGCTAGAAATCCCAGGACCAGCTACTGACAGGGGGAGTGCAGGTAACAGCTTCAAAGGAAGAAAGGGACCTCAGGGTAATAGTCACAGTGGGCATGAAGGTATCAGCACAGTGTAGGAGGGCGGCAGCAAGGGCAAATAGGATGCTGGGGTGCCTTGCCAGAGGGATCACCTCTAGAAAGGAGGAGATCATCCTGATCTTGTATAGATCACTGATGAGGCTACACTTGGAGTACTGTGTACAGTACTGGTGCCCATACTTCAAAAAGGATGTAAGATTACGAGAGGGGGTGCAGTGCAGGGCTACAAAAATGATTATGGGATTGGGGGAGTTGTCGTATGAGGAAGGATTGAGGGAGCTCAACATGTATTCGCTGAAACAGAGAAGGGAAAGAGGGGACATGATAGAAACCTGTAAGTACTTGAAAGGCATAAACAAAGTCAGAGAGGGAGGATTGTGCCAGAATATGGCACCAAGTTCAGAAGTCCCACTGCCCCTTACCGACTCTAGCGCGCACGCGCACACACACAGGAAGGGGGCTCCTGCATGGTGAATCACCTCACAAACCCAGGCAGACAAGGACGCATCTGTAACTGCACAACAGAGACTGGCTTGACTGGCCTCCTGTTTCAGATGCATCAACTGCAGGAATTGGTTCGGGAGGCTTTCATAGCCCCTGAAGGTAGCCCTGTTGGTTGGCATGGGAACAAGACACCAAGTTCAGAAGTCCCACTGCTTTTCGACAACCCTTTCACCCTCTCTGTTTTATTATTAATTGAGGACGTTGGTCAGTATTTATTCAGAGACTCAGTACTGGCCAGCCAACATGTACTTATCCTTGGGAAGTACAGTGGGACTGCCAACCGACAAAATATTGCTGCAGCAGCCCACTTCTGACATCAGCCACAGGGAACTGTGGGATGCCCCCAAAAAGGTGGTCACTTTAAAATGTCGGGTCAGAGTGTGGAGAAATAATTATATTGTTTCTGTACCCCCAGTTGAGGTGTACCGAGTTCTTTTACTTCTTATTGTTTTTTTTTTCTTTCTGAATATAATCCATTTTGAGACACATGAGTTATGACAGTAATTTAACTAGACCATACACGGATATTTGCTGTAAGACACTCTTAGAGATGCATCTCCAAGGAGGACTACAGATAGTTCTCTGGCTGGTAATGCGGTCGGTGTACCACTGTCATTTATAAAATTGTTAAAAATAAATAAATAAATAATTATATTTAAAATAAAAGGAGGGGGTTGAGGATTGCAGGATCAGCCAGATGTTTCTCAACAGCATGTAAGTAAAAACAAATTAAACAAGCACTTAATCTGCTAATACAGGAGCAGACTCACACTTGGTGTGGAGATTCGGGAAGTGAGAGTTCGCCTATAATTTGGACAAGTCTGTAGGCAAACAGCTTGTCCCTTAGCAATTCAGTGTATGAAATGCAAGCTATGATATTATCAGCACTTTTACATTTTTGTAGGGGGTAGTCACATTGTATTGTGGAGGTAATTAACATCTCTCTGTTTTCATGGTGCCGTAACTTCCTCTGTGACGGTTGGGGATTTCATGTTGCTTACACTGCTTTTATTACTTCAGATTTTACCAAGAGAACTAAGGTTGTAACCATTTTAACGTGCTGTTGTGGAGCAGGTGAGGGCCGACTAGGTTAAAAACCATACAGAACAAACATATAGCTGTTTGCTTTTTGCAGTATAAATGCTGAATTTGCAAGCTGTTCAGCATATCTCAGCTCAGCAAAGGTGTAATACTTTTCCTTAGGAAGTTGTCCCCACAGAAGTCTCTATCTGGAGTTATTTTTATAATCCTGTCCAATTCAGCTGACTCATCCTGTTTTTATTGTTTGGCTACCCTTGACATGTACCACCATGATCCCTGCAGTCTACCACAATGCACTGCATATGCAGTATTCTAACATAGCAGGAAGAAATCCTCTTTCACCTTTCCATTCCTTTTTTGTTATTAAGCAAGGTCTGTGTGTGTGTGTGAGCTTCAGCCTTTTGGTGTACGTTTCTTAGAAAAAGCTGTTCATCTAATGAAACCATGAGAATGTAGTCATGTGTGAAACTTGAGCCATTGACTGTACTGCCAAGGCTTAATAGCTTTGAATTTATTTCTTTCCCAGTTGATCGTTTGCTGGAAAACTTTATTTTTAGTGACCATCTTGATGATCTGTGCATGATACCCTTGTGAATTGTGATTGAGACTAAATGCTTATTCCCTCTTAAGGTTTAAATGTTAACTCACTCAAGCTATCCAAAGGGTTCTACAAACATAGGAAAATTGCCAGCAGAAGAAGGCCTTTAGGTCTGTTGAGTCTGCTCAAATTATGGAGCCCTTTAACTGGGTCACTGCTGAGGGCTGTACCCTCCATCAAACTTGCCCCTTTCCTGCTCACCCAACCCTGAAAGGTTCTGAGATTCTGTCCTTGTTATGGCAGATTATTTAAATCTGAAATGTAATCCTAGGCACTGATGCAAATATGGGCCATACACAGATTCCACCTTCCCTAGCTCCCCCACATAACTTTATTTTTTTGTAGAGGGCCACCTCCTGAGCCATGATCGAGAAAACCAGTATACAATACTAAAGCCCAGGTAGCTCAGTTGCCCCCCCCCCCCAACTCACAGCACGTGCTACAGTCCCATAGACAGACTGAGTAAGAGTATGCCTGGGAGGGAGAAAGGGCAGGTCTGGTGGCATGATTGAGATGTTAGGCAAACTGGTTGGTCAGTCTGCTTACTGGTATCGGTGATGCCGCCATCACTGCCCCTTCCTCTTTCCTGGGTACATACTTATTCAGTGTGTTGATGCGACTGTGGTGCATGCTGCAGGTTTGGGAAGATGGGTAGTTCAGCTATTTGGGCATTGGACTTTTGGCCCCCACTCAAAGCCTTGGATTGGGGGGGAGTTGGAAGCAGTGCTTGCTACCAGAAAAAAAAGTGTTTGTGGGGCTGGCCCACCGGCACAGCAGTAGGGCTACCACCTGCAATGCTGATGCCCTGGGTTCGGGAACAGACCTGAGGAGTTGGAGGGCCAGTGGGCGGGGAGAAGAATTGAGCATCCTCCGGGGGGGGTGAGCATCTGGCACATGATCGACCCCTGGCGGAGGTGTGCCTGACCTCAGTGCTTCAGCGCACTACGTCATTGCACACCACGTCTCCTGGAGAACAAGCAACCAAAAATGCTGGCCCCCACTGATGATGCCCTGCTCCTCTGGTCCCACTGCACCTGCGAGACTTAGTTGGTGACCGAGTACAGTTCTCCATCAGATACGGCCCAGCCCCGTGGCCCCACCCTGAGGAACGGGGTAAGCCAGGAAGGAACACTGGGAGTTGGGGGTCTGCTGGGAACCGATGCCAGTCTCCATGGGTGGCATGCCTGCTCAGCAGCCCCACCCAGGGGGGCAAACCTGGGAGGACCTCTACTGAGGTAAGTCCGGGGGTGAGTGGAGCCCGGGGGGAGCAGGGGTTGAGCTAATAAGGGATCTGGCACAAAACAGAATAAAAAAAAAAAAAAAGCATACATGGGGATTTGTTTTTTGGGGGGGTCACATTACAGAGGTAGGATTGTATAGAAACATGGTACCAGAAGCCAGGTTTTCAGACAGTATCTCTCTCCCCCCCCCACACCAAATTGGGAATCAAATGTCAGGAGCGAGATCCTCCAAACACAGGTATTTGGGGGGGTCTTAGGGGATAGGGCTAGGGAGGGGGATCCCGAGTCTAGATTTGCATGTGTGTCTAGGGTTGCATTTCCAGTTGAACATCATGTCCACTGTGGGTAACCCACCAATTTAATTCCAGATTGTATGTTACCTTTTATATGAAATAAGTACAAATTATAGTCAGGTATTCAGCTAGCATACAGTACTGTAGTGGCTTTAATCCAACTTTGGCTGATTCTAGATGGGGAGCTATTTATTACAGCTGAGTTTGAGCTAGGTCATACTCCGGTCACCTTTCAGACTGTTGAAAAACCATGACAGGGCTAAGCAGTCTGAGCTGTGGTGGGGGTTGTATTATTTCCTGAGACAAGGTTCGAGTTATGTTAGAAAAGAGGCTAGCGAACCGTGTAATAAAAAGCCAGGCAGTTAGTATCAATACATGCCAACATTTTGATAGTTCAATATGTGTGTGTGTGTGTGTGTGTGTGTGTGTGTGTGTGTGTGTGTGTAACTGTAGCTATGTATTCAGTGCTATAGTGCCTGTTTATTTGATCTTTGCTTCATGCAGTACTATGCTCGTCCACCCACTTATGTATCCTGCATTAGCAAAGTGGTGTGTGGGGACACTGGAGCTTGATGCTGAGTGCTAGAAATGATACAATGGTGGATAGTCCATTAGTTGACGATTGATTTATTTAGTGAAAATATTTACTAGGAGAAACATACAGGGCTGATAGCAGCTAGTTTCCAGATATGTCCTATGGGAAGGGAGCAATACAATGCAATAAGCAAGAAAAAAAAATAGTGCAAATAAGATGGTTCAGTCATGAACAGCGGCTAGATAAATTTAGTACAGTGCAGTACAAAGCAATACTGATAAAGTACAGCCTGCACATACTTGTATATCAGTCCTTTTATTATCCACTTAATGTGAATAATAAAGGGATTAATATCTCTCCCTCCTCACTTAATAAAACCTTCCCCACACCCCCCAGAAATTGGTCTTTTTAATATCTTCCCATCTCTACCTGAGGGGCCTTAATCATTGCCAAAAAGCCAGTGTTGTCTTCTGCTGGGCTAGCCCTACTCCTTAGGCTGTAGAAACCCCTATGTTGTAGATATAAATGTGAAATTTCATGTCAGGATAAGTGAGGGGAGAAGAAATGCCCCTGAAAGATTTGACTCTCTCCTAAAGTATATCATATAAGACACACAAGGGGGAGGGCTTCTCTTCTCTCTTACACTCTTGGGTATGATAGAATATTACACAGACATCTATACAGACTGTATTTGAATCAGTTGTAATGCTTTGTATACCTCTGTAAACCCTGGTACAATTCTGTGTGTATACTACACTGGTTATTATGTTAAATGCATATTTAATAAAATAAGTTTTAAAACAAAGAAACCCCTGTGCTAGCTGCCCATCCACATGCCTATACAGTTGATATGTTCCATATAAGGTGTCAGCATAGCTCAGTTGGTAGCACATTTGCCTATGAGACAAAAGGTCATGGGTTCTAGTCCCACACGGGGATTGTGCTCATACCAGATGCTGGCACCTAGTGCAATACTAAGGGGGTGCTGTGTTGTCAGGTTGTGCCAGTCTCCAGATGAGATGATAAACCAAGGTTCTGTCTGTCTTTTCTGGTGCCATTCCATTGTCTGGAGCGCCATTTTCATTTCATTGATTTGTTATCTGGGTAAGGTCACAGGATCAAAAAAGACCCATTTTCAGGAATGCCCTGAGCCAAGGGCACAGACAGTGTGGTGGTAATCTGCATGCTGGGTTTAAACGGCTGGGGGGTATGGAAAGATGGTCAGATATAGACAACTGCATGTGTTCGGGTTGCACCTGGAAACGAGCCTCAGCTCAGTGTGCCTTTCCCCATCATCAAATGTTAAAAAAAAATAATATATATATATGTACATTGTATGGATGGGTGGGGGGGGCATGGTGTCATTGTGTCCCTGGTAGTGGTGTTAACCCCCTCCCTGGTGTACACTGCTGACTTTTATGTATAATGCTTAAAGTGAGTTTTCTGTTTTCTGCAAAATAAAATGTAACACCCTCCTAAAAGGGGGCTTGCCTTTGGCTATCTCTGGAGCACTGCTGCCGCCTTCTCCTGCACTGCTCCTTCACCCTTGTCCCAATCCAGACTGCAATTGTGGGGAATTGGGGCTGGACTGGACACAGTCATTTGTTCTACCAGCTTGTTTAGTGCCTTTCTCAATGTGACCAGTGCACTGCCAACTCTCTTTGCTCAGTTGGCCCCTAGACTGCCTTCAGAGTCGGGAGCCCACAGAAGGGAGGTTGCTCAGTTTCGAGCAGCTCTCAGAGCTGTACAAAGTGCAGAACTGCTCTTCCTATGGGAGCATGCACTTTGGAGACTAGTTCAGTTCTACAAAACAAATAAATTAGTACACCTTGTCCCTGTGAAACTGACTTCAATTTGGAGGCTAGTTCAGCTCCACAAAACAACTAAATTAGTACATCCTGTCCCTGTGAAACTGACATCTATTTGAAGCTCAGCTCTGCAAAGTTGCTCTGAATCACAGGCTGGCTCAGGACTTGTATGCATGCTTTTCCCCTGGAACTGACTGCCACTGTGAGCCAGGGATTTAGCATAATGAATGCATGAGATGCTAGCCACTGCTGTTTAATTCCTGGATTTCTGCACAAGGGAGAGATGTATAAATAAAGCAGATTTGTCTGAAACAAAACCTCTGAGGAGAGGAGAGCGTTTGTAAATAGCTCTCACTTGTTATTTCTGTCTGACTAAAAATTTTGTCTAAAACAGACTTGAGACCCCTGGAAAAGGAGATTGATGCAGCTAGAGTGCCAAACCTGGGCACTAGCACTGAATTAGAGCAGCAGTTGGCTTGAAAGCTGCTCTCCATCTGGGAAGGTGGTGAGCCACTGCTTTCTACTGCTGTTAGGATTTTATCCTTACAGGGAATTGAACCAGCTGAGGTCCCGAGTGACTTCCTGCCTGTCAGGGTGGATAAAGGCAAGTTCCTGTGTGGGGTGAAGAGGAGTGTTGTCATCTAAAGCATCACAACCCACACCCCTTGCCACCGGAAGTGTGGTGGGTCTACCACACCTGTAACCAGCTTACAGAACATAGCTCCCATCATCCGATCCAGTCATCACAGCCCACACCCTTCTACACTGGGAGCACGTTGGTTCCGCTGCACCTATATCCAGCCTACAGAAAAGACCATTCAGCTATAATCTGCCTAATCAGGAGAGATGTCCCCTTGGAAACAGCACCAGACTGTCATTTAAATCTCATGAGTACTGGATTTTACCCACAGAACTTACCATTCCTATTGTTTAGCTAGCTACTTTCTGAGCATGCCAGTGCAACCTTGGAAGCAAGCCTCCAGCTGCAGCTTAAAGCCAGGACTATCTATTTTACTGTCGATCCAATTGTGTAATTTGCTAGTGAGCAGCAGCAGCAGCCAACAACCGAATTTATACGGTACTGCATCAAGATCCAGATGTCGCAGGCCTGCAACTCTTCATCTGTATGCACACTTGAACTATAATTGGGAGCTGCCAGAGAGACTGTGGGGTTAACTGGTACACCAATGGGGGGAGAGGTGCTGAGACACACCTTACAGTGAGGGCAAATGCAAACTGCTATCTTTGTTTAATTTTACCTTTGACACCCTTGTCCCCTACCTAACCCCAGAATAAATCCATTGGTTATTTATTTGCAGCTAATGATGTATTTTGCAGATATTGCCTTGCTGTTTATTTGCATGCTTAGAGTGATAAGGGGGTAGAGGATTGTGGTACTGGATTCCCTGTCACATAGGGTGAGGGTTGTGCTTATTTCCTGTGCGGAAACCCCCCGGCAGCACTCTGTTATAAGGATCTCCGTAGGTGGAGGCACCATACCATTTTCCAAGCCCATTTCTAACCACAAACCCAGGTGTCTTCACTCAAAGGCAGAAGAGACTTGCCCTTTATCATCTCCAGGCTTAGTTAGCACACCTTGGGGTGGGGTGGTTACTAAAAGTTATTGTTGTCATTAGCAGGATACAACTCTTATAGCACCCCCAAAAAAAAAAAAAAAATTTCAGGACATCCCATTATTATTAAAACGGTTTCTGGAAAGTTGGTTCTTTGCTCTTCAGACTTTTAATTATTTATTTATTTAGCTTTTATTGACCAGGTAAGCACTCTAGACAAATATATGCCTATTTTCAGGTACAACCCCGGAGGTTACAAAGAATATACACAGTGCAAAAACTTAACAGTGAGGAGTCAGCAACAAAATAGAAAAGGTGACTGTATAAGGAACAGCAAAGTTTAAACAGTACGCAAATAAGTTAGAACTTTACTCAATCCTAAGTCTCGATAGAACCATACTGAGCGGATAAAGTACACCATACATTAGGGAGAGGACACCAGAGATTAAGTGCAGTTGCAGGTAGGGTTAGATTTCAAGTATTTCCATAGGGTCCTTCTAAAGCTGTAGTGAGAGGTGGTACAGTGAGTATGTACTGGGAGAGAGTTCCATAGCCTAGGTGCACAGACAGGAAAGGCCTGATTACCCATCACCATACGGATTTTAGGAACAAGGAACACAGATGAGTCAGTAGACCAAAGGGGGTAAAATGGATTGATAGGCCTTAGTAGTTCCACCAAAACTGGAGGAGTGGTAGCTCTAATGACTGTATCAATAAAACAGCTCAAAGCAAAAGTGTGGTAATCCCCTGGAGACAGCCAGCCTAGTTTGTTATAAAGTTCACAATGATGTGTAGGTCGAGGGGCAGAAAGGGGAAATCGACATATGTTGTTACAGGCAACATTCTATTTAGATAAATTGGGCTTAGAGGTAGGGGTGAAAGTAAGGAGCCCATAACTGAGGGCAGGAAGAAGTACTCCTCTCGCCAAGGCAGTGCGCACAGCTGATGTGAGAATACACTTGTCCCTATAGGCCAGGCCCAACTTGCAGTTTACTGCCATTGAGAGTTAATGATGCTGATGTTCTGGGAACTAGTTAGGAGCTACCAGGTCATCAGTATAGAGGGTAACACTACTATGGACTGGCACCTGTGGCGAGTCATTAATAAAGAGGGAAAACAAGATGGGTCCAGAATAGACCCCTGTGGTACACCAGTCTTGACATAAGTAAACTCTGAGAACACCCTGTTATACTTGACAAGCTACTGCCTTCCCTGTAGGTAGTTAGTGAACCAGGCTAAGGCAGGAAGTGAGAAGCCAAAAGAGCGAAGCTTGGAGCATAGAAGTGTGTGGTCTATCAAATCAAAAGCCTTAGAAAGGTCTACAAAGATTGCTCCAGTCAGCTTGCTGTGATCCATAGCAACCGTAATCTCTGAGGTGACTTTGAAGAGGCCAGTGGAAATGCTGTATCCCTTATGGAAGCCATGCTGCTCCAAGGATAACGGTTCATATTTCTAGATATAATCCATCAGTTGGAATGCACAGGACTGCTATAGGACAGGGTTTCTCAAATGGTGGGCCAGCCTCCCTGGGGAGTCCCCAACCTGTTCCAGGGGAGGCTCAAGCAAGCCTTAAAATGTACTATATTTAAATGTCAAGTTTTGAATGCTTTGTGTGAAAGGATGCAGCAAACTGAAAGCGAATAATGGCATGCGAATTTATGTACAAAATGGTTACCAGGAAAACACACTCAGCAAACACTAGTTTCCTGGTATGACATGGGGGGAAAGCTGAATGGAGGAAATACCATTCTTGGAAACTGTGCAAAACAAAATGCAAAATAATACAAATGAATAGGAACAAGATAACAATTGACCCATTATACTGGCTGCAGAAAAGCACAAATACAAAGGCTAAGCAGAGAGATACTAGGAGCAAGGCCAGGAGGGAGTAAAATGGTCCCCGAGAAGGTGTTTAAGGGCAGGGTAAAACTGACAAAGAAAACAGTCTGACTCATGGAGGTATTGCAACAAGGGGTAAATAGGGCCAAAACTCAGAAGTGTGGAGCGAGTAGGCTGACCTGGAGAGGGGAGATATAGAGAGGGAGAATAATGGTGTCAGTAAAATGAGAATAAACTCAACTACTCACAGGCATTTCATTGTATACTTCCTGTAATGTGCAAAGTATGATAGTTGTTCTAACTATGGGGAGGCCCAAAATTATTTCTATATTAGGGGAGGCTCAAGATATTTTCCAAGGCTTAGGGGAGGCTCACTATGACAAAGTGTGAGAACTCCTAGGATGATAATTTTCAATCACATCACACAGTGTGCACAGATGTTTTTAAGACAACTTTACTGGTAAATTCTTGTCCATAATGCAGACATTGAAACTGCATGAGCCCTATAACAATCTTAGTTTGTCTTTAATCTGGGTGGGTGTTGCCTTTCAGTAATCACATCCTTATACAAACTGTGACACTCATAGCTTGATTTAGGAGTTATCTGCTTCAGCAGTGTTATCTTATGTCAATTAAATTTATATGCAGTAGGATTCTTTGTATGTGTGTTCCACCAAGCACCTTTGACCCAGGGTTCCTCCTGGCTGAAGGCAGTATGGTACTGTTAAACTTCTCTGACATCATCTTCTGTTTTTTATTTTTTTTTTTTTAAAGAGTATTTTAAACCAATGGGATTTATTTTTGTATTTTTTGTTTCTGTTTTTCTCTGCATTATCTAGCTGTTATAAGTATTGTATTTTCTAAACAACTGCCATGAGCTTCTGAAGAAGGACTGGTTGGTCCGAAAGCTAGAGCACTTTGTTCTTGTTGTTACATCTATGTTGGTCCATTAAAAGGTATCAAATCATTTGCTTCTGGATCTATTCTTGCAAGGACCAATACGGAAACTACTACATCTAAATGATAATTTTCAAGACATTTTTGATCACTGTGCTTGGACACTGGTACAATTCTAGCAATCTTCCACAAGTTGGGGGCACACCCAATAATCAGTGATGTGTTGAAGATATGGGAGATTGGTAGGGCAAGGACTGGGGCACCCAGACGAATAAGTTTAGGCTCCATATTGTCATGCCCAGCACTAGTAAAGGGGAAAAGGCTGGCCAGGAGTACGAGTTTCAGCTACTGATACAGTTTTGAGGTAAAAAGGTGGATGAGGTGCTGATGCAGGTGGGGAGCTCTCAGATTGATCCTGTAAGTTAGATGCAGTAAACAAGGAGGTGAAGGCCGACAGATAGAGAACTGAGCATTAAAAGCATTAGCAATTGTTAATGCATTGTTACAGTTTATACCTCCAACAAGCATATCTACAGTCTGACACTTAGAGCCACTGACTACATTTTTAATATTACGCCAGAAGCATCTAGGATCCCTAGCAGAGACCAGAAGCGCAGATTTACAAAATTCACTCTTGGCAGCACGTATGGGTTTTTTACAGGCATTTTGGAGTCATCTGTATTCACAGAAGTCAGACAAGAATTGGGTATCAGTAAAGCAAGCTTGTCTTTCTTTTTGAGGCACATTAAAGCAGCAGCATTTCTCACTCAGCAAAAAATGTCATCACACAAGTTTTTGTTAGCAATTATATATTCCTGACTTCCTGAAAGTCATGATTATCTGTAGAATTTTATTTCCTTTTGATATTTTTAAATTAATTTTAATTACTAGTTTTGTAATTACTCAAGTCTTTGAAATGGCCCCACCACGGGTTGTTAAAAGTCTCTTCTCCCTGTGTTTATTCTTTTATTGTGTATAATAATTCACAATGTGGATGGGTCAAAATAGTGTTAACACATGTTTCTAAATGGTAAACAGCTCAGGACCAGATCAACATGCTTAATTATATCATGGTGGATATGGAAGAGGAGTGCAAGTTTTTAAAAACGTAAATAAATTCATATCTATATATTTTATTATTTGAAATGTGCCTACTGGACAGGAACACTGGACCAAAGTTCCTTTTTCAGGTTCGACCAGAGCCAAATAATGAATAAGTAAATAACCCAAACCATGGGGTACAGTAACTCCTGGTCCTCGGAGCAGGCAGCAAGGACTGGAAATCAACAACAGAAAATATCCGGAAGCCACAACAAGGAACAAACTGTTTAAAAATAGTAAACAAATTTAAAAATAAACTAACACAATCTGTCATTCACTCCTGGTCTTCAGAGCAGACAGCAGGGACTAGGAAACAGCAGAACACTCATTGGTTTAAGAAATCATAGCTCCCCCTTGTGATGGCTAGTGAAGAAACTATTTTACTTTTAAATGCTTTGTTTTTTGTTGCCTTGTTCTTTGCTTTTTTAACAAAAAGCTTCCTGTTACCCATTTTATAAGCACAATAAGACACTCCAGGGTGGGCATTATGCTGAGATACCCACCCGGTGGGCATAATGCTGAGATACCCACCCTACCAGTGATTATATGGCCCTCTGCCTGCAGCATTGGGTCTCACTATGCCACTTGGCAAGCGGTTACCTCAGCATAATGCCCACCCTGTCGTGTCTTATTGCTTGGTTGCAGAATACTTAAAACAGCATTAGTGAACGCTGCTGCTGTCTTCATTGGGCCAGTCATACCACATGACCACTGTTTAACCCCCTCCACTCAAGTAAATGACAATACTTTAAAAAATTCAATGCAATTGGACCAGTGGCATGGAGGGTTGATGCGCTGTAAGCGCCTTACCTCCTGCCACATCTGCGACCCGTGTTCAGAAATGGGCATAGGTTTCCAGGGGTTGGCCAGGGGAGGGAGAATAGACTGTCCAGAGGACAGCTCTCCTCCCTTGGGGAGGGAGGGTCCTGTGGCCTGCCGCTGGACCACCTCCTGGAGGAATCCAGTTGGAGGTGCGAGCGGGTCACATCAAGTGGCCATGCCCCATGCCCAGAGTACTGGGGGCATCCCCACAGATGCAGTGCTTGCACAATGTGCTCATTGCATGTTTGTGGTTGGTTGGGGAGAAAATGGAGGAAAAAAGCGTAGGATGAGCTTCATGAAGCCCTGTTCATCCAGCTGCTGCCTGCTCCACCGCTCTGGATCTGGAGCACATCTGGGTAAGTTATTGGGGGGGCAGCCCTCCTCGCCAGGCCCTGCTGCGGGGGGGGGGGGCGCTGTGGGGGATTCAGCCCCTGACTTCATATGCAGCTGAAGATAGCTGTGGTGGATGGGAACAGGGGCTGGTGTGGCGCCCATCCTGCCAAGGAGGAAAAACACTGATATAGAAAAAAAATCAGTGCAGAACTATGCCAGTGAAACTGCTTTAAAGACTGAATGCACAGTCATGGTGTTTTAACAAGAACTTTTACACAGCAGTTTTAGAACAGCTCCATTGACTGTCAACACTGTGCTGTTAGTATTTTCACTGACATTTTCATTAAGTATTTTCACTGACATTGTGAAGATCATCCAAACATTGCACCCAACCAGTTGTAGTTTGGATCCAGGTCCTACACCCCTTTTAGTGGGATGCGTAGATGTTATCTGCCCGATCCTTGCTGACATCGTCTGGCAGTCTTTGGAGAGGGGGATCTTTCCTGACCCCCTCAAGGAGGTGGTCATTCGACCACTCCTTAAAAAACCCTCCTTGTATCCAGATTGTCTAGCTAGCTACCGGCCTATCTCTAACCTGCCATTTGTTGGTAAGGTTATTGAAATGGCGGTTGCGTTGCAATTGGATGATCATCTTACAACTCACAATGTCTATGATACTCTCCCGTCTGGTTTTAGGAAGAAGCATAGCACGGAGACTGCCCTTGTCCGGGTAGTGAATGATCTCCTAATGGCTAGAGATCGAAAGGCACGTACCATTCTGGTCCTTCTTGAGCTCTCTGCTGCATTTGACACTGTAGACCATGGTGTGCTGTTGGAGCACCTGCGGCTCTTTTGTGGGCTGTCTGGTGCATCCTTAAATGGTTCCATTCTTACTCACAGGCAGGTCTCAGAGAGTTGCCACTGGAATTTATTCCTCTGGTGCTCACTCCCTGCCTTGTGGGGTACCGTAGGTTCCATTCTAGCCCCCATGTTGTTTGCAGTGTATATGCTGCCATTGGGAGATATCATCAGGTGATATAGTCTGGGTTTTCACTGCTATGCAGATGATACTTAGCTGTATATGTCCTTTCTGCCCGGACAGGATGATGCACTCTCCGTGCTAAATAATTGCATTACTGAGATCAGATTTTGGATATGTGATAAATGTGTCCTTGGATTCTGTTTTTCCAAGAGCACTCTGTGCACCCCACATAATATCTGTTAGAGGGGCACCAACCCACGTACACAAAAAACTGAGTGGTACACCTAATTCTCTGACTTCCACTTACCTATGCTCTTTACAAAAACTGATACCCTCTTGTCCATACTTGCATATATTACAATGTATACATTTAGTAGGAAATAAAAAGCTTTTGGAGACGGGGCAGGTAGCCAATTTCTCTGTAAATTCATTGTTTGACTGGCAACATAATAACTAGACGTGAGAATATTCCCCACACTCCTGCCTTTCCTGAATATCACTGAAAGGCCCAGAGTGACATTCAGGAAAGGCAGGAGTGTGGGGAATAACTTCTACTTACCCCTCCAAAAGTGTTTTTTTAAATGTATACATTACAGTATATGCAAATATGCAAAAGAGAGTATCTGTTTTTGTAACGGGGCAAGTGGAAGTAAGAGAACTGAGTACACTAACCACTTGCATGATGCCGTGGACAAAGGGCACCTGGTTGGTGCCACATACATTGACTTGACGAGAGCTTTTGACCTCATTAACCACCTTGTACTGTTGGACAAGCTCTCTGTCCTGGGGCTTTCCTCTGAAACTGTGGCTTGGTTTCATTGTTACCTCACGGGGCAGTCACAGAGAGTAAGGGCTGATGGAGTGCTCTCTAACACTAAGTGTGTCACAGTTGGGGTTCCTCAGGGGTCTATACTTAGTCTGCTCTTCTTTGGACTATTCATTAACAAACTCCCTGAAGCCTGCCCACTCTCAAAGATGTTACTTTACATAGATGATGTGGTGATTTTCAATAGTAACCCACAGCTCGGGGATCTTTCTTGTGACCTGCAATCCAGTTTTAAATCTATGGAGGACTGGTTTGAGAACAATTTGTCCTAAACTATAAAAAGACAAAGTCAATGCTGTTCTCTGGGTCTCACTGAAAGAAAATAATCCCTCCCTTGGTTATCCAAAATTCACTTGGTGCTACCCTTGAACAGGTCGAATCATTTAAATATCTAGGTGTCACTCTGGACGACACCCTCTCTTATACCACCCATGTTGACTACATCACAGATCAGGCCAACAGAAAATTAGGGGCGCTGTTCTGACAACGTTTTAATCTTACAGCTGAAGCTAGACGCCTGGCAGTCTCAAGTTCGGTCCTCCCCCTCATTGACTATGGTCTACTGATCTATGGAACTGCCTGTGATTCAGTACTTGGCAGGGTAAAAATGGTGCTCAACAAAGCCTGCCGGTTCGCAAGTGGGGCTTATAGAATTACACATACTTGCTCTTTGTATGCACTTACCAACTGGCTCCCTTTGCAGGACAGGCTGAAATTCCAGTCCTGTCTGTTGGTTAAAAAAGCCCTCTTGGGCCTCACCCCATCTGCAATTGGTGACCTCGTCTGCCCAGTCAACAACAACTACACCACAAGGAGTATGTCCAGACATGCCCTGCAAGTCCCCTTTTGCAAAACTAGTCAGGGTAAACAAATATTTTCTATCCAAGCCGCACAGTGATTTAATGAACTCCCTGAATCCATAGTGGACCTTCCCAAAATTGCACCATTTAAGAATTCCCTAAAAAAGGAACTTGCATTGAAATCTGCTTGCCATTGTTTTTTATGACCACTTACCTCTCTGTATAATGATGCAGCTTGATTGCCCTCTGTCAGATCTCAATGCTGATATACACTGTTTGCAACCATGTTGTCTGTACTTGACCTGGCTCCCCTCGAGCTGGTGAAATCCTGTAGTATATACCTTACCTATGTCAATGTATCTATTTGTCACTAATGTGGTTCATGTGTCTGTTTTGTGTACCTGTTTGTAACTGACGTGGAACCTTTGGAAAAGGGCGCTTGTGCTCAAAGATATTATCCGATCCTCAAATAAATAAAATTAGGTGTACTACTCAGTTTGTAGCGTACATGGCTTGGTGCCCCTGTAGCAGATGTTATGTGGGACACACAGTACGCCCTTTGAAAAACAGAATCCGACACATTAGGGTGATTAACCAGGATGAAAGGAATGCTTCAGGACACCATTTTAAGTACCATCACAATTAAAATTCCAATAATTTGTGATTTATGAGTTTAGAACATGTACCATCTCCACGGGGGACTATACAAAGATTATTTTACAAAAAGAAACAAAATGGATAGTTACCCTTGAAACAATGTCACCATATGGCTTAAATGAATAAGTAGATTTCAGCCCTTTGTTATGAGGAGTATTGTCTAGTGTGATTGATATTAGATTATATTTTTTTAGGTTTTAGTTTTTTAAGTTATACAGTATATTAAAATTGATATAAAACTTGTTGATTTCATTGTAGTAGTTATCTGTTAGATATTAGGCTTTATTTATCCTGTTTTAGTTTTGTTGGAATATGCATAATAATCAATAACTTCAATTAGAAGCATGTCAAATTAATAAGATAAACCATCTTAAGTATTTCTGATTTTTTGTCTATCTCCCCACCATTTCCCTTTGATTCCTTGCTCTTTCAACATAGTTTAAATTGTTTAGTGTGTTACAACTAAACTAATATTATACATCTAAATGTCTGTTTTTTTTTTCTGTTTCCCATCCTCTTTTTTCCTTAATATTTAATTTATAGTATTTTGAGTTTAATCCATCCTGGATGTGGGATTCATGACATGATTGCGCTCTTTATTGTATTTATTAAGCAATAAGGCATGGCCGGGGGTTAGAGTAACAGTCTGTTAAGCACCCCCTAGGGGTGTAATATTGCCCCTTGGGGGTGAGTAACTGACTGTTAATCTAACTCCTGGGAGTGCCGTATTGCTATTATAAAAAATGATTCCAAAAGAAAAGTGTTAAAAGTATACTTTTTGAATGTTTTCCTCATTTAAAGGGTGTTTTTTAATAAAATAGTTCTTCCACCAACAGTTTAAGAATGCTGGTTCAAAATCAGAATGCATCATTCCAGTCATTCAGCAGTGCTAGAGAATGGAATCCTAATAGGAAGAATCCATGTGCCATGGTGATTAGGCTGTACATGACAGTGTAACATGGATTAAGCCTCCTTCTCCAACCCTAATGGACCCCCCTTCCCCTCTCTGGGACTCCCTATCACTCAGTTTCAGACTGGGTGCCTCCTCGTCCTCAATTCCACCTGAAACTGGTCGAACCGTCCGCTGTACTCCCTCTCTTACTCAAAATAAACCCTAACTCTTCCCCAGGAAATGACCTTCTAGAACCTCGGCTGCTGAGGGCTGCTGTCCCGGCTATCGCGTACCCTGTCACCCTGCTCATCAAAAGGTCCCTCCTTGAAGGAACAGTCCCAAGTAAGTGGAAGGTATTGACTATTGTCCCCATCCACAAAAAAGGACTCCGGGACAGAGTGGGAAACTATAGGCCTATCTACCTTCTCAGCCCTCTTGGGAAAGTGCAGGACAGGCTAGTATACAATCAACTTCAGGATTACCTTGAGCAGCACCACCTCCTCGCCAGTGTACAACACGGCTTCAGGAAAGGCCACGGCACTGACACTGCCCTCATCTGGCTTACATCCAACATCCTCAAGGCCATGGACCAAGGCTCCCCAACGGGTGCCCTATTCATTGACCTATCCAAGGCCTTTGACCTGGTCAGCCACAAACTCCTCCTTTCCAAACTCCTCCGACTGGGCCTGGATAATCACTCGCTCTCCTGGTTTGAAAACTACCTGACTAACAGATCCCAAAAAGTACGTTGGAGAGGAACACAATCTGGCTCTAGACCCATGACCTCTGGGGTACTCCAGGGCTCGATCCTAGGCTCCCTACTATTCTCACTTTTCCTCAACGACATTGAGAGTGACTGCAAGCTCAGCAACCTCATCCTTTATGCGGACGACACCGTTGTCTACTACAGCGACCCACAACCCAGTGTCATCTCCTCCAAACTCCAGGCCTGTCTCTCGGCTCTTGAGGTCTGGTTCACCACTTATTCCCTAAAGCTGAATGAGGACAAAACTAAGGCCATCCTGTTCGGGACTAGACACTTGGGCACAGACAGAAGCGAGCTGCTCCTGCTCAACACAGCCCAAGGGAGGAGAGTAGAGGTCATAGACCAATTCAAGTACCTTGGGGTCCTCCTTGACCAGGAATTGACCTATAAACCCCACATGGATTCCTTAACTCGATCCATCCACCAGAGGCATGGCCTCCTCTACTGTCTGGGAAACTCCCTCTCTGCCGAGGCACGATGAGCCATAGCCAACTGTAACCTCCTCCCCTCCATCTTATACGGTTCCCCCGTACTACAGTTCCTCCGGGGGACAGAGCTCAATAAACTCTTCATGCTCTATCACTGAGTGGCTCGCTTTGCAACAAACTCCTCTCCTAGGAGGCACCATTGCGAGGGCCGTCGCAGACCTAAACTGGCCCACCCTACGGCTCCAGCTGACCTACTCTGCTTCCTGTCTGGCCTTTAAATTCACCTCCCTGGCCCTCCGCCACACCCTCGTGGGCTGCTCTGTCAAAAGTCCAGTGCGGGCACTGCGATCCACCGCAAGTCCCCCTCGATATCCCTCATGTTCGCACCAACCTAGGCAAGCGCTCCTTCCACTACACCGCTCCCTTCTTGTGGAACGCCCTCCCAGCAAGTCTACTCGACAAGCCTACTCTCCTAGGGTTTAAATCAGGCCTCAAAGCGTACCTCCTGGAACTAAGCCTCTGTGGGTGTAATCACTAGCCCCCGCCTGGGCCTACTCTCTTGCTACCATTTGCTGAATCATGCCTTCCCACCTCATGAATATTGTATGGAAAAATGCTAAATGCACTATGTATCTGTCTCAATACCTGTGATACCTGCTGTTCTCCATGCCCAACGTATGATACCTACTCCCCAAAATGTATCAGCTTATCTGCTGTACCATAATGTCTATGTATGCTCTCACTGTAACTAAATATGTATTCACTACAAATTACTGTATTTTATACCTATGTATGTATTTACTGTAACTAATCCTGGGTCACCCCTGAAAAAGGGATCTCTGGTCTCAGTGGGTTTACCCGGTTACCAAAATCTAAATAAATAAATAATAAATAAATAAATGTAAGGATGTTGGAATCCTTACAGCCAATCAGATTGCAGAATTTCTGAGAGCCCTTTTATAATATTTATAATTCATTTGATGGATGCTGTATTCACTTCTTGGCTTTCTCTCATGCAGTGGAATCTCAGTGCTGCTGAGAAACATGGGATTTATTATGTAACTCTGAGGTTTTAGTAATTTATAAAATAACCAGCAAGATTATGTATGTAAGTTATTAAGAAAGTAGACCTGGAGTATAGCAGGGGTTGTTATTGATATTTTCCATTTATGAAATGTTTTATACACTATCAATGGTTTATATTTTAATGGTGCTTGAAGGGATTGTCAGTTTAAGAAATGTACTAAGGAGGTCTGCTTTGTCTGTTACATACCACGCCCCGTAAGGAAGACCCACATGGTCAAAGTACTGCGGCATTTGGCATCAGAGTTCTACAATGGCACTTTAATGAATTTCACCTCACATTTAATTCAAAGACTGAGCGTCTTTTCTACAATCAGAGTGCTACCTGTTTGTTGATTTTATGAATGGAGACCCTGCTTGAAATTTTGGAAATGATATTCCCAGTCTCTTGTTTTCTGCTTTTGTTAGTGGTGGATCCAGCATTACTAGAGATCCTGTAGCAACATTTACATAGCATAGAACCAATCCAACATAATATATTTCCAACATAAAAAAAATTAGTTTTATCAAGGCTGACTACCAAGTGCTGTCATGTTAAGTATGAGATAATAGATACCAAAGTTTTCTGTCTGCTTGCTGTTTTAGTTAAACCCATTCATTTTTGCCACAAGACCCATCTGAAAATCCTGTATCCGACACTTACTTCTTGTGCCTCATCAGACTTCTCATTGAAATGCAAAGCTACTGTCATTTGTCTGTGAATAAAACATTGTCCCCATAAGAATTTGTGTTCCTAGTATTAAAGTCATTACCTAAATATTGGCATTAAAACAAGGTGGAAATCATTTGAAAGCACATATCTTGAGACCACGTTGTGATCTTATTTATAGGTTTAAATGTACACTTACTATGTCTGTTATTGTTAAATACCTGTTTTATTGAGTTCTTGGGTGGCAGCAGTGAGAATATAATTTCAAGTTTTTAGAAAAACAGATTGAGAGAAGCTGTTATTAAATATGTAGCATGTAAAATGCAAATCTACTTATAGCATTCGTATCAAGAAAACAAAATGGTTTCTTAAATTTGTTAATTGAAATCAAGATTTTCAGGTTTAGGGGGTTTTGCAAAATAGACCAGGTGTTAGTACTTGAAAATCCAAAACATAAAAGACCAAATCTTGATCTGTTGTGTTTTTGTTTTTTTGAGTAAAGGTAATAGGAAATGTGTTTTATATAGTTAATTGCTCTCCCATTTTACTTTTTATGCCAGTTATGCATTCTGATTTGCTTTGACCAATTTATGGTAAATATATAATCTAGCTTTGTGGTGCTCTCATATCTACTGTACCTAGACATCTTTATCAAGGGTGTCTCTTGCAGAAGACCACACCTATGGAACTATAGCCGCCAGACACCAGAACGAATGTTTCAAGCTAGCAGTCTTCCAGGGGGCTGCCCACTCCGATGTCACATGCTGACATCGTCCTATCCTATAATAGTGGGCAGCCCTGCGCCCTTCTCATTTATTTTCCCGCCATTGACCATCGCATGTCTGACCTCTCAGAGATCCAGCCAGCTTCAGTCGACTGCCATTTCTTCAAATTCCTTTTCATTTTCTCTCCTTAGTTTAGCATCACTTTACTTTCAAGTGATTTCTTTTTCTTCATTTATGCCGAGCTCCATCTTCGATATGTTCTTCAGGAGGTGTGCCTACAGCGAGAAGATTCCAGAGAAGGAGAATCACATCTCCTGTGTCCACTGCCTAGGCCCAGGCCATGACACCCAAACCTGTGAGATCTGCTGCGGCTTCAACCAGGCTACTAGGTGGTGCTGCCAGAAAACTCTGGAAACCTTTCTACTCAAGCAGCAGGTCACCTGCATGGAGAAGGAGCTACAAGCCAGGAGTTCCTTGGCTTCCCTTACCCTGTCCTTGGGTTCAACCTCCTCTAAGGCCCGGGACATATCCAGTGCTTGTACCCCCTCTGTCGGAGAGAGATGAGAGTATGGTACTGGGCTGTAGAACACTGTTTAGAATTGTCAGGTGTCCATGTTTAAGGCGTCAAAAACGTCATGGCAGACAGGCTAAGCCATTCGCAGTCCAAGATGCACAGGTGGAAATTGCTGGCCTCTATTGTAGAAGACCTGTTCGACAGGTGGGGATCCAGAGTTGGACCTTTTTGCATCCCCATCAGCACAAAACTGCAGCTTTTTTGCTCGCTCATTCCAGGGCCTGGAGTTTTCTGGCAAGCCTCTCTTGGAAAGGGAGGTTTCTTTATGCCTTTCTTCCCTTTCCCCTACTTCAGAGGGTTCTGATCAATCTACAGAGGGAAGGGGCCACTATGATCCTCATTGCCTCCTTCTGGCCTCATCAGGTCTGGTTCCCCTTACTGCACCAGTTGAGAGTGGAACCTCCAGTGCCCCTGCCCCTGTGCACTGGCTTGCTGTTCCAGGACTAGGGCACCCTGATCCATTTGGATCTCACATCCCTGCATCTTCACACCTGGCTCCTGAAGAGGTAGCTAGATTTGGGGTGTCCTCCGAGGTGGCTGATATCCTGGTGGCGGCTAGGAAGCCTTTCATCAGGGTCACTTACTCCGTGAAGTTGAAATGCTTTGTCCTGTGGGCTGCTTCTCATCAGCTGGACTCCTTCACTTGTCCAATGAACCAGATTCTGGAGTACTTGCAGTCCCTTTCAGACTCCGGTTTGAAGTACTCCTCTCTTAAAGTGCACATGTCTGCCATTTCTGCCTTCCATGTGCCTGTTGAAGGCTGTTTAGTGGCACAACTGGTGGTGTCACATACATTTCTGAGAGGCATTCTCCACCTGAAGCCTCCTATCCATAATCCAGTCCTGCCTTGGAACTTGAACTTTGTTCTGGAGAAACTTACTTTGGCTCCCTTTGAGCTGGCCCCAACATGCGAGCTACGCTTTCTGTTGTGGAAAGCATTATTTTTAGTTGCTATTAGTTCTGCTTGAAGGATTTCAGAGCTACAGGCTCTCGTGTGTGAGCAGCCTTATTTGGTTTTCCATAAAACCAGTGTGTGTCTGCATACTAACCCTAAGTTTCTTCCTAAGTTGGTGTCTGAGTTTACTTTAACTCAATCAATCCACCTGCCTGTTTATTTCCCAGAACATGCCAATCCAGGGGGAAGCATTGCGCCACACTTTAGATGTGCATAGAATTCTGTTACTATAAACATCGTAAGGACTATAGGAAGTTCTCCTAGTTGTTTGTTTCTTTCGCCCCTGGGAAAGAGGGCATTCCTGTTTCTAAACATTGCTTGTCCAAATGGCCAACTGTATTACTTTTTGATATAGGAAGTACGGTAAGGAACTTCCTTGTGTAACCCCTAGATGGCGCTATCCCAGGGGCTACTACCCCTGCCTGATTTGCCACTAACAGGTTGAGGGGCCTGGATCCAATGGCAGGTGCCTCCACCCAGAGGTCAGGGTTGCAATAGTTAAACTAACTTGGTCACAGCCCTCTGGGACACTGCAACCCCCTTTCTTCCACTAGTGGCCCACACAATATATCAGAATTACCTTCACAGTATACACTTACCCCCAGGTCTGGTTCCGGCACTGGGACCACCTGTGAGAAATGAGATACAGTGCAACAATCACAGTACAGTACTTTACATATACAAATACCTCTCAGGCAGTATAACTTTGCTGAAACAAGCAGCTCTGATTTATTTAGGGGATATAACAAGGACGAGGAAATCAGGTTAATTAGCTTATCACTCTAATAATCTACCTGTGGCTCTGTGCACAGGCTATCCCTATCAGTTACTGTCCCTGGGTACCTAAGCCCTGAGTGGCTGGTCAAACCGTGGCAGCTGGTGAGGGCCCTTTCACAGAGAAAAGGAGAATTAAACAGTCCAGCAGTACAGTAATTCCATTTGGATTTAATGTGGCAATTCAACAGGAGCGACCCTGAATTAGTACTCACCACTCCAAATAAGATAGGGTCCTTCAATGTCAGCAGGGCTCACTTGAGGTACACAAACCTCTTCACACATCCATATAAAGAAAGCACTATACCAGGCAGGCTGCATCTGTATCCCAATGCAATTACTGCACAATGCCGGAGAACACACAGCAGATTCAGTTCCTGACAGACCAAGTGCAATTTTCAGCAATTCCTCCAGTCTTCTACAGGGTGAGCCTGGTTTCTACTCTTCAGAGATCCTTTGATTCTTTTCTGGGGCCAGTTCAGTCCTAACAAGCTGTTACACAAGCTGCAGACGGAACTCTGGGCCTTACACGTTTTGACTAAAACTGCACACTGAAAAGCACAGGGCTCCTTCCTTCTTCACTGCCAAAGCTCAACTGAAACTCCAACCGACAAAACCGGGCACTTCCTTTGAGTTCATCCCAGTTCTTGACTGGATTGGCTGTCACTCACAATAGACTGCTGCTGTTGGTCCAAAAGGCACTGAAGTCTAAACTACATCTCCCAGAGTCACTGCCATACAATCCTCTTGTGGCTGGCTCAGATTATGAGTCCAAGTTCTGATTAAGTCAAGGCACCATTTTACAGCTAGCTTACCCCACACTGATTGGTCCAGTTCAGCAGTTCAAAACTAGAATGGGAACTAGCAGACACAGTTCTGACTGCAAAGACAGGTTAGACAAACTGTAATTTCATTATTACTCTAAATAATTTCTGGCAAACAGTTACATCTTTCAGATAGGTTCCCTTTGCACTCCTAGTGACTGCAAAAATGAAGTGAATTGGCAGCAGCTCGAGTGGTACTCAGAGAAGCACACAGTCCCCCCCATACAAACTAATTATGTCTGCAAGCAGACAGCTCTTAAAGAGACAGTACCAGAGGCTCTAAAAACACTCACTGATAAATGGCTTAAATGCCAAACACCGTTCAGGCTTGGAGCATTCAAGCAAGCTCCTGGAAGTCTTTTGGGAACCCCCATTTGCAGGGGGGTTACACTTGTGTTGTTCATGGCCATTCCACCAGAGGCATGGCAACTTCTGTTGCCTATTTCAGGAATGTATCAGCTGCAGAAATCTGTGCTGTTGCCCCTGGAGTACTGTCCACACCTTCAGTAAACACTACAGTCTGGTCATTGCCTCTATGCGAAGGGACAGTTTTTGCCTAGTGGTTCAACAGGGCCTACTTTCTTAGGCTCTTGGTTTCCAACCACCCAGACTGCATTTCCTGATGTCAGAACTGCTTGGGACTTGTTCCATAGGTGTGGCCTGCTGCAAGAGATACCCCTCAATGAAGATAGTACAGTTACGTAAGTTACCATAACGGTAGATCTTCGAGAGGCTCTCTTGTAGCAGGCCATGCTGTCCCACCCTCCATCCCCCTGGCCCTATGGGCCTTCCTGTCTCGGTCTCTCTTTCTCCTTAGTGGAGAACCTTCTGCTATTTGTTTATTGGCGGGAACCTTCGGCTCTTCCTCGGTTCCTCAACAGGAGACAAGTTGCTTCTGGTCTCCGAACTGAGGAGGGCGCAAGGGCCACCCATTCTTGCAGGATAGGGTGACATCAGCATGTGACATCTGAGTGGGCAGCCCCATGGAAGACTGCTAGCTAGAAAAGTTACTGTGTGGTCCTGGTGCCAGGTGGCTATAGTTCCATAGGTGTGGCCTGCTGCAAGAGATCCTCTAGAAGATCTACTGTTACGGCAAGTTCTTACATAACTGTAGTTTCCACTCTCCTCACCAGCTACTGCTCTTTCTTTTCACATTTCTAAGACATTCCATGATATCAATTACACTATCCCATGCTATTCATCGGAGTGGCCTTGAATTGTGTTTTTGATACAGTGGAATGTTCAGGCAGTATGAAAAGAGAGATCAGCAACTGTTGAGGATAGAGGGATACAGGGTAGTTCAAAGGCAAAGAAAATTAGTTTATTCATTTAATAAAAAAGGTCAGACCACATCAGAATATTGAATAGACTCTAAAAGGAAAACAGGAGAGCATCTAGAGGTGTACAGATCTGCTTCTTATCACGTTTGATGAAATGATGTTGGCTGAGGAAAGCCTAAAATCATGTGGTCTGAAGGCAACACTAGTGCATGCCTTTGTTACATCTAGACAGGATTTACTGCAGTGCTTTTGTACCTAGGGTTATCTGGGGGACTGTTGCACCACCTACAGCAGGTCCAGAATGCTGTAGCATAGCTAGGGTTTCCGGTTTTCGGTTTTAACCAATAATCACCGATAAAACACCACCAAAGTGTTTTTCGTGATTTCGGTTAAAACCGATAAGCACCGAATAACTAGCATATCCAACCCACGTTATCCCCACAGTGGTACATGATTTCCCTCCCACCTGCCCAGTGGATTTCGTACTTTGTCCCACAGTGAGAGCAGCAGGTTCGCACACCACTGACTGCCCTCCACCCAGCAGATCTGTGGATGTTCTGTTTCCCTTGCAGAGCGCACTGTGTCGCACTTGGCGATCGAGAGAGATGTCATCACATAGCTGGTTTTGCTCCATTGCTTGTCCCCGCCTCCACTCCCCCAGCCAACGATCTCCACTCTGTGCGAGTGAGTCCTTGCTGCAGCTGGCGATGTGGGAGATGGGAGGGAGACAGAAACACATGCGAGCAAGAGGCAGACAAGACAGAGAGACCAAGTGACATCGATCGAACGACAAGGAGCGGACAGAAGCACAAGACACAAGCTAAGTGACACGCTCTCACTAACTGTACCTGCAGTTCCACATGTGTTCGCCCCGGCACTCAGAAAGTGTTCTTGTAACTTTTTCTTTAGGGCTCACAAGTCAAAGAGCACTCAGTTTTTCACGCACTTGTGATGTCGGGGGAAGGGGCACATATGCATACAACCTGTTGTTTGATAGTGAAGGACAATTGTCCCTCTGTGTATTGGGAGGGGTGGGAGAGTCTGCATAGATTAATTACTGAGGTGCGGGATCCTGTACTGGGTCAGATTATTACACTCCCGAGACTCTTATTGTGAACACCAAATGTCAGAAATCATGCAAATAGTAAATTTCTGGTATTTGTGTGCTCACATAACTGAAATCTGCAGTATGTTTGGGACTATTTGAGAAGTTGGAAGGAGTCATACACATTTCTTGTATTTCCAAATGCTTTTTGCACTTTCTCGTAATATTTTTCCTTTTTTCAAACACCACGTGTTATAAGTGCAGTAACCCACAGCAGGGTGTGCTGTTATTGGTGATTAAAGCACACCCGGGTGCTGTAAGGACACTCGGCCTGTGGCCTTGTGCCTCACAACACACTCGAATGTGTGTTAATCCCCAGTAATTATAATAAACACTGATAAATACTGATAATGTGTTATGACTTATTTATTTACACCGGAAAACACGGAATTTTAATACTTGAAAAAATTGAGAGAAAAGTGGAAAAATAAACACTTTTTTTGTTGAAAAATAAACACCTAAAACCAGAAACCCTAAGCACAGCTGATTGCTGGGACCACCAGTCGAAGCATATCATACCAGTCCTATAACCATCTGCACTGGCTGCCAGTGCAGTGGCATATCACTTGCTAGATAAGTTTGTTAACATACAAGACCCTATACTGTTTGGGCCTTGGCTACCTGAAAAATCTGTCTGTATACACTGCTGCCCACCCTCTTTGCTTTACCATTGTGGGCTTGCTGGCTGTTCCCTGAATTTGGCGGGTGGAATGGGGGGGTTGTCTGGGTGGGTGCCCAGCTGCTATGGAACTCTTCTGGTTCATACACATACTGTCCGCTTGATGGAGGCCTTCAAAAAGGAATTGACATTCCACCTGTTTATTTTGTTTATTTTATTTAATTTTTTTTATAAAGTTCTATTTTAGTGTTGTAACTTTCCCAGTTTTATGTATTTAGTTATGGTGTATCTTGATATGCTGTGATAGGTACTCTTAGCCTTTTGGACAGGGCATTGATAAAAAAAAATGTAAACTTGCCATGCTTGATTAAGTTTTTAAGATAATCAGGGACCTTAGAGCTTAATTTCTGGTACACAAAGGACTTGAGAGGACATCTGCATAACCAGAAGAGACGCAATAACTGTACATACAAACATATAATAAATTATATTTTAACCTGTTTAAAAAATGTGGTACTTGATTATTTACAGGCTTATATACAGTATAGGCTGTGCTTCTAGCACATTTCATAATCATTTGTTGCTGATGCTGGCAAAAAGCAGATCTTCTTTAAGAATATCTCCCTCCATTGAGCCACATCAAGGAACTGTAAGCCCACCCGGAAATTTGTGCTGGCTAGGGTCACCCTCTTCAACATCTGTCATTGCCTATATAATGTAAACGTTCCCAGAATGCCTCAGTTTTTTTTCCTGCTGTCAGCCACTCGTTGGTCCACTGCTGCTGAAGAACGTTGTTGAACTGTGCAAGCATTACTGCCATTGCTGCTTTGTTATTTTAAAGCATTTATGCCCACCACCAAAAGAAGAGGAACCGTTGTTCCAACACTATCGTTGCAGCAACATGAAGATTTATAAAAATGTCCACTTCATGTACATTCGCTGACTAGGCTTCACTCATGACGTTAAGACATGCAGCATTTATCAGGGTTTTAACTAGGCCACCAGGAGACATCACAAGAAAGCAGTAGAGCTATATATAGGAACAAAAGCTATGGAGGAGAAACAAGGTACATTGAAGGTGGCTCCACCATCGTCAACTGCTCCCTCTCTTCCCGGTTCATTGTCGAATCGCCATTCTCTAAGGTCAACATCCATTGCAGATTCTACTGAAAAGAACAGGTCTGCAAAGTCAGTAAGCAAGCACCACCACTCAAAGGCAGGGGCAGAGAGAAGGCTGCCTGTCTTGAATGATCCAGAGCTCCTTTGAAAAGAGGTAAGTCAGTTGAAAAGGCATTTCCCAGGCCAAGGCCTCCAGTCCTGCTGCACCCCCGACCTTCTCTCAGACACCAGGGTTGGCATCTGGTATAAGTTCAGCTCCCCCGCCAGGGGACTCTCAGCCAGTACTGCCATCAGGTACTGTACTGTCAATGGTTCCACCATTATCAACCCCCTCAGGGCCCATCAGTGCGCAGCTCCTGTACCAATGCTGGAGCTCTTTCAATGGCTAATGTCATTACCTCCATTGTTGACGCTTTCCTCCTTGACGCCCTCCAAGATGCAGCCATCATCTTTATCGATGACTCAGGAGTTCCCACTGCCCACCGTTATGCTGGGCAGGGATTGTCCTCCACTGACAGTTATGTCATCAATGGTTCCTCCTTCTGTATATACTCAACCCTATTGACCCATTACCGATATCCGTCGACATCAGTGAGGAACTGGAGTATAATCCAGAATACATGGAACAGGAGGAGGAGGAAGAAATGGAGGAAGAGCTGGAGCCCCCTGTATGTGGTAGGTTCCAGTTCCACTCTGTCCTTCTTTAGTGAGGAGAGTGTGAAGAACACTCCTGGCTCACCTCCTGAGGATGTCTCCTGTCTGGTTTTCCTCAAGCTGGTTCAGGCCAAACTGGGATTTGACACTGAGGTGGAGGATTCCTTTAAGAAGAATTTATATGAGTTGCTAGAGGTGTCTGCCTCCCCTACCATCTTGATCCCGCCAATCCATTTGGCCCTGGAGGATGCCAGTCTCGCTGCCTGGCAGAGACCACGTGCCCTGCCTGCAGTTCCTTGGAAGGCAGATAATACCTGCATCTAATAGCAAGCAGAAAAGCTCCAGAACATATGAACTCTCTTCCTCCTGAAAGGAGTCAAGAAAATTGGATGGCATGGGGGAAAGGACATTTGCTTTGGCATCCTTAGGCCTGAAAATTGCCGATTATCGGGCACAGATGAGTAAACATAAAACTGCCTGTGGAAGTCTGTGGCCAAGAAGCTACTTTATGGCCCTGATAAAATGATGGCTCAACAAACAGTTGCTAATGGCCTGGAAGCTGGCAGGCGCCTGCCGTGGTCTGCCTTTGATGCTTTGGATACCACTGCCTGTGCAGCTGCTTCAGGCATCTAGGAACTCCCAAGAAATCTGAACATGAAACTTAGTGCAGAGCTGGTGCAGCTGCTTCAAGCACCTGCCTGCATTATCACTACTGGCTGCGTGTTGCAGGCTTCACCTCTAATGTCTAGCAGGTGGTAATCAATGCCCTCTTCAGAGGGAAACAGCTATTTTACACTGACCGTGCGAGACCTTCAGACATTCAAAATGACCCAGAGGTCCCTGTATGCTTTGAATCCAAAGCCCCATGAAGGGGCAGGGGCTGTTTTCATAGGCCTGATGCCCATCCAGGCAGGGTTGCTCTATAGGTTCCAGCCATAGTTCTCATTGACCCCAGATCTCCTCGGCTCAAGCCAGTCTGCCTCCTGGTGCCCATGCTAGGCTAACCAAAACAGCAGGTATCAATGGCGCCTCCACCACTCCAGCACTTTCTAACTCCACTCCTCTTCTTTCAGCCCCATGAAATACTCAGGAAGTACTAGTAGGGGGTCGGATCTTCCTCCTTCTACCGAAATGGAGGAAAGTCGCTACTGATGCTTGGGTACTGGAGGTACTTTAGCAAGGATTAGAACTCTGTCCCTCCTGTGCACTCTTCTTTACCCAGTCAATACCCTCAGGGCCATCTTGCCCTCCTGCTGCAGGAGGTTCAAACCCTCCTTAGCAAGAAGACTATAGAGCCCATCCGAATTGCTGAAAGGAACCTTGGCTATTATTCCTGGTACTTTCTTGTACCAAAATGGACTGAGGATTTAAGGTCCATCCTAGACATTTAAGGCCTCAGTCTGTTTATAGAATACAAAATGTTTTGAATGGTCTCTCTGCAGCCCCTCCTGCCCTGTTACTGAAAGGGTATTGGATGGTTGCTCTGGATAAGAAGTATGCATACTTCCATATTAAGATCTCAAGTCTCACAGAAGGTACCTGCAATTCTACGAACATACAAACATACAAAATTGCCAGCAGAAACGGGCGTCATGGTCTATCAAGTCTGCTCGAGTGTGCAGCTAGCCCCTCATCTCGCAGCTGCCCCTCCCACCCCCTTTCCCAGTATCCCTTCCCCTTACCCTGTCCCAACCCCTCCTGAAACTGCCCACCATCTTACAGGACACTATCTCATCTGGTAAGGTGTTCCATTTGTCCACCACTCCTTCTGTGAAAAAATATCTCCTCATCTCCCTCTTGAATCTTCCCCCCTCCAGTCTCAGTCCATGCCCTCTCTTGTGCCTCCCCCTTCTCATCTGAAAAGTCCTTTCTGTGTTGGTCTTGTTTATCCCCTTCAGATACTTAAAGGTCTCGATCATATCCCCCCTATCCCTCTTCTCCTCCAGTGAATACATATTCAGCTCTCCCAGCCTGTCCTCATAGGGCTTGCTCTCCAACCCCTCGATCATCTTATTTTTTTTTTCAACTTTATTTCCTTCCGGTTACGGCCCTATGGACCGCTCTGAGGCATCCAAGTCTGTGTCCTGCCCGCCAGAGGCCCCCCTGAGCTGTACCTCCTATCTCCCCCTCCTCCCTGCAGCTGGTACCCCTGGTCTAACCCTCCCAGGGTGGGTTGCCCTACTCCTCTTGGGCGCTCTTACAGACAGACTCCGGCTGCAGGGTAGGATTGGCCGTGGAGGACCTGGAAGGTCAGTCAGGGTTGGCCCAGCGATGGGCATGGGGGACTGGTGCCGTCACCTTTCCATGGCACCGTTGTTTTCCCTGTTCATGTGTGTCCCTGGAGCTCAGACGTGTAATGACATCCAGCTCGGCTGATGCACGCTCCCACACACCCCCAAATGACGTCCGCCGCAGCTCCAATCCCCAGCATATTGCGCCCGAGCACTGTAGTGCCTCCAGCCACCGCTAGAGGTCACCAGTGCATCGGCTGGTGGATCCCCCCCTCCCCGAGGAAGGAGAGCAGTCCTGGGGACGCTCAATCCATTCCCCTCCCTGCCGGCCCCCGGCGGCCCAGGCTCGTTCCAGACCTGGGTCACTCGTGGTGTGTCCAGCACCTCAACCCTCAGTGCCACCAGGCCGGCTCCCTGGATCATCTTTGTGGCGCTTCACTGCACCCCCTCCAACAATCTGATGTCCTTCTTCCGGAATGGGCACCAGTACTGCACACAGTACTCCAGGTGGGGCCTTACCAATGACCTATACTGGGGCTGGATAACCTCCCTCCTTCTGGATGAGATCCCTCTCGCAATACACCCCGGCATTTTGTTGGTTTTTGCTGCTGCCTTCCTGCACTGAGCAGAGTTGTTCATGCTCCCCATAATGATCACTTTTAGGTCCTTCTCCTCTGTGGAGCTCCCCAACTGTACCCTATTCAAGTGATAATCCCTCCCTTGGTTCCTGGCTCTGACGTGCCGAACCTTACACTTCTTGGCATTGAACCCCAACTGCCATGTTTCCGCCCACTCCTACAGCTTAGTCAGGTCCTCCTGGAACCCCTTCCACCCCTCTACATCATCAACCACAGCTCCCATCTTGGTATCATCTGCAAACAGACTGATCTTGCTCCAGATCCCATATGATACATCTGCAATAAAAATCCCAAACAGCACCGGTCCCAGTATCTATCCCTGTGGTACACCGCTCATCACTGCTCTCGGTGACAAGAGGTCCCCCCTCGCCACCACCCTTTGCTGCCTTCCCTTTAGCCAGTTTGTGATCTTTTTCACCATTTTTGAGCCCACCCCCACATATTCCAGTCCCCCCCACAACCTCCCACGTGGCACTGAATCAAAGGCCTTGCTGAAGTCCAAATAGAGGACATCCACTGCATGGCCCTTATCCAGTTCCCGCGTCACCCAGTCGTAGCACTCTACAAGGTTTGTCTGGTAGGATCTGCCCACTATAAATCTGTGCTGTTGACCATCCTGGAGACCGTTTTCCTCCAAGAAGCTCACTAGCCTCTCTTTTAGTATGGTCTCCATGAGCTTTCCCGTGATTGATGTGAGGCTCACTGGTCTATACTTTCCTGGTTCATCCTTTGGGCCACTTTTGTGGATGGGCACACATGGGCCATTCTCCAGTCCTGTGGTACACATCCCATGTCCAGGGGGGTATTGAACAGGTCGACCAGTGGCCCCCCCAGGACCTCTGCCAATTCTTAGTACCCTAGGGTGAATGCCATCAGGTCCAGGTGCTTTGTCCACCCTTAGTGCCCTCAACCCATCTAGTACCCTGCTCTCTGTAATACCTACATCTGTTGTCCCCTCCTCCCCCCTCGCCTTGGGTATCTGCTCCCTGTTCTCCTGCGTGAGTACAGAGCAGAAGTATTTGTTCAGTGCCTCTGCCTGCTCCACCCCTTTCTCCATCCACCCCTGTCCTTTTTATTCCTCACCAGCTGATCCTTACTTTTTCGTCTATCTCTGATGTAGTGGAAGAAGTCTCTTTCTCCACTTTTGATTCCCTGCACCAGTCTCAGCTCCCTGGACACCTTGGCTGCTCTGACCAGTCTGGTAACCTCTCTGGACTTCCCCATGTACGTATCCTTATCTTCACCCCTCCCCAATTTCCTGTACATTCAAAATGCTGCCCTCTTGGCCCTCACCCCTTCCATAACCTCCTGTGTCAGCCAACTGGGTTTCTTTGCCCTTCCCTTCTTGCTTTTCATCCTAGTGCAAGACTCTGTTGCCTCAGCCAGCCCTTCCTTTATGATGTCCTATTTCTGGTCTGCATCCATGTGTGTTTGCATTCCTGCCAGGTGCCCGCCCCAAATTTCCCCCATCTTCTTAAAGTCTGCCTCCCTAAACTCAATCACCGTTGTACCCATGCCCCCTGTTTCCCTCCCCATGTTGAGCATGAACCACACTGAATAGTAGTCACTCCCAGCCAGTGGTCTCAGCTGGATTCCTCCTATGGCTCATAGGCCTCATGGCTGCTGCCATACTGTCTGTCCTACTGGCATGTCTGCACATGAGGATCCTACAGTGGTCTGTCCATGCCAAGTGGCTCAGCATTCCAGTGAGCTGGAGTTTCTCATAGCAGTGACCCTTCCACCATGTCACTCCCTGTTCTGGTGGGTAGACTGCTCCAACCTCGGGATGGGATCCCCCTTTCTCCGTCCATCTCCTCTCCTGGCAATGATGATGGATGCCTTAAGTTCAGGTTGAGGTGCCCATCTGGGCCCCTTCTGGACTCTGGGCCAAAGTTTCCTCTTGGGTAGAGTTCTGCATAGCAGTACTCTGGAGATGAAGGCTATTTTGCTTGGCCCACATACCTTCACCACCCTTCTTCCAGAGCATCAGCTGTTGATCCATGCAGAAAACATTTTGGTGATGTACTACTTCAGCCGTCAGAGCGGAGTCCACTCGTATCCTCTTTCCAGAGGCACAATGAGAATCTAGCATTGCACCATGGAACACGGCATGTTCTTTTCGGCAGTCTTCCTGCCTGGCACCCTCAAAGCCCTTGCATATCATCTCAGTTGGTCCCAGGCACTATACCACAAATGGGAGCCCTTGGACTCCATTGTGGATGACCTCTTCATAAACTGGGCTCACCCAGCCATAGACATTTTTGCATCTCGGTATAATGCAAAACTGCTGAGTTTCTGCTTTCTTGCTTCAGAGCCTGGAGTTTTCTGATGAGACGCATTGTCCTTCTCTTGGAAAGGGAGGTTGGTGTATGTCTTTCCCCCATTTTCTCTCATAGGAGGCTATACATGAAGCCCAGCCCATGTAGCTGGACCAGGGTAGGCCAGTGGACATCCTCTTTCTGGACTTTAGGAAGGCGTTTCATTTGGTACCCCACAGTGGCCTGCTGGCTAAGCTGAAGGAAAATGGGGGTAGGGAGACAGTTGTTAAGATGGATAGGAAATTGGCTCTCTGAGCATACTTAGAAGGTGGTGGTTGGAGGGTTAGCCTCATCCCCAAGGTGGGTTACTAGTAGAGTTCCCCAGGGATCAGAGCTGGGACCACTCCTGTTCAACACTTATATCTCAGACATCAGGAGGGAGATCAGTAGTGAGATGAGTCTCTTTGCAGATGACTCAAAGCTGGGTGCAGTGGTGGATGGGGAGGAGGGGAGGGTGGCCTTGCAGGAGGACCTGGAGGCTCTGGAAAGGTAGTCAGGAAAATGGAAACTGAAATTCAGTGTGGGGAAGTGCAAGGTTCTGAACCTGGGAGTCAGAAATCCAGGCCAGGGGTATACCCTGGGAGGAGACATGATTCAAGTCGTGGAGGATGAGAGGGACCTGGGGGTAGTGGTGAATGTCAAAATGAACAACTCTGAGACCTGTAGGAGGGCATTGGCAAGGGCAAATAGGATGCTGGGATGTATCACCAGGGGTCTTACCTCCAGAAAGGCAGAAGTGATCCTTCCACTGTACAACTGCTTGGTTAGGCCACACCTCAAGTTTTGTGTACAGTTTTGGAGACCACATTTAAAGAGATACATTACACTCCTAGAGAAGGTCCAAAGGAGGGCAACCAAAATGGTCTGGGACCTGGGGGAGAGGACCTATGAAGAGAGGCTCAATGAGCTCAACATGTACACCCTGGAGGAGAGGAGGGACAGGGGGGGACATGATAGAGATCTTTAAGTGCATGAAAGGGATCAATAAAGGAGGCCCAGTCAGGTTGCTCCAAAGGAAGGAGTGTGGGGCAACAAGAGGTCACGCATGTAAGCTGGAAGGGGGCAGGCTCAGAGAGGAGGAGATGTTCTTTCACTGAAAGGGTGGTGGAGCCATGGAATGCACTGCCCAGGGAGCTGGTAGAGGTGGAGACTGTGGACGTGTTTAAGAGGGGATGGAACAGGTACAGGGGGAAGGTAAATCTGACCAGGCCCAATACAGGTGGCACATCTGGGACTGGGGACAATATAACCCAAGGGGGGGGGGGGACACCAAAATCGGCCCTCAGTGCGGGTGCTGAAAATCGAGCAGAGACCGTTAGGCCTATTCTACTGGCATTTTAGCATGTTAGTATGTTAGCTGCAGACAGGCGCAGGGTGTGTGGTATGCACAACCATGCACCCCCATAGGGCACCTGTTTGCAGTCCCGCGCCCCCCCCGCACAGCTGCATGGGGAATGGTTCGAGAGACACAGACGGGCATCTAGTGAGATGCCCGTCCTGGGTCCCGAAGTGGATCCCTTGCTCTGCATGAGCAGGGGAGTCTGGGCAGGCATAGGCCCTTTTGTTTTTAAATGTACAGGCAAGTGCCCAAATGGATGCCCTCTGCCCTCCCTATCAGCCCAGTAGGCTGAGGCATCATAGTGGGGGACTCCCTGTCCTGCTGCAGCTGGCTGGTGGCATTAGGGAGTGCAAAAAATATATGTCTGGATCCCCACTGCCATATCCTATGCCCCCCTGCTAGGCACTCCATGCCTATGTGAATAGCATAGAGTAGGGCATGCCCCCCAGGCACACCCCCAGACTGGCCATGCACATAGCTGTGTGACTGGCCGGGGATCCAGTGTGGAAGGGACACACATCCTTTCTGTGCATGTGCGCAGGTATCTGATGGACCCTCTGTATGCATAATTGTCACTTAGGATTGCCACTGCACTGTGGAACTATGGTGTGTAGGCAGTCTGTACCTATGTGTATAGACCACATACAAAGGGTTCTGGTCAAGCTGAGGGCCAGGTCGGCCACGCTGATTCTGGTAGCCCTATACTCCCACAGACAAATTTGGTTCCTGCTGCTGCAGCAGTTGGCAGTGGAACCCCCTGTTTCGCTCCCCCTATGATCGGGACATCTTTCACAAGATCAGGGTGCTCTAGTGCACCTGGATCTTTGATCCCTACACCACCACAGCTGGCTCCCAAGGACATAAAGCACTCCCACTCTGGGGTTTCCTCAGCAGTTGCAGCAGTTCTGCTTGCAGCTTGGAAGCCATCTACACAGTACACCTACTCACAAGAATGGAAACATTTTATGGTCTAGTGTACTGTCCATCAACTGGACACCTTTACCTGTCTGGTCAGCCTAGTGCTGAACTACCTCTTGTCCCTCATGGACTTGGGTCTAGGGTATTCCTCTATTAAGGTCCACTTGGCCGTGGTGTTGACTTTCCATGCCCTCACCGACGGCAAGATTGTGGCCCAGCTTGAGGTTTCCATAGGTTCCTGTGAGGTGTTCTTCTATCTCCCCACTCCACAATCTGATTTTGGTGTGAGATTTTAATTTGGTCCTAGAGACCCATACTGTGCCTCCCTTTGAGTCTGCTTCTATTTCAGATCCGTGCTTCCTCTCATGGAACACAATGTTCCTCATGGCTATGACATCTGCTAGATGCATATCTGAATTTCAGGCTCTGGTTGCAGATCCTCCTTTTCTTATTTTGCACAAGGACCAGGTTACACTACTTACCAAGCAACGTTTTCTGCTAAAGTTTGCGCCTGAAAGGACACTAAATCAGACCATTGACCTTCCTGTTTATACCTTGACTCCCATGGATAATGGGGAATGTCACTTACTTATGCTGGACATCTGTCGGATGCTGCGTTCATGCATTGGTATGGGGATCGTACTAAGGACTGTAGAAAATCTTCTCAACTATTTGTGGCTTTCGCCCCCGAATGGTAGCTCCTCCATTATGACGCACTGCCTTTCCAAATGGTTTGCCTGCTGTATTTCTTTCTGTAACCAGAAGCACGGTAAGCAGCTTCCTGGTCCTGTCCGTGCTCACTCCGCCTGTAGGGTGGCTACTTCCATGGCGTGTTTCCACAGTGTGTCCGCTGCTGACATGTGCTGCAATCATGTGGAACATTTGGCAGAATTCTGTGGAATGTAGTGAATTTTATGGAATTATAGATTTAGGCCTATGCTGAATTCATGGAATTCTGCACATTGTTTCTGTGTTCACAGTTTACACTGATATCCATGCTATTTTATTTGTGAGACAAAAACTGTGGGGAAAAAAATCTGCTGTTTCGGTAGTTCATACTGGGGTCTGCAGGCAGCAGGAGGCTAAGAGTCCCAAGTAGACTACCCTCTTCTTCTCAGTGGTAGTATGTAAAAGTTTATCGTTCAGTATGTTTTGTTTTGTTCTAAATGTACCTGTTTTAACTCAATTCTTTCTTTTAATCTTGCTTTTTCTGCAGTCCCCTAGTTTGACCCCTTTTTGGACAGCACCTGCCAATCCCTGTCACCCACCTTCTCATGAACTTGCATCTTAACCATCACTTACCCAGAGCCACATATTGTTGAGGGAAGCCCTTTTGGTAGTGCATGAGCCTATAGGGATGATGACATTGCTTATGGTGGGCCAGGGTTTTTCCCTGTATTTCGCCTCTAGGGCCACTGACATGAAGTGATGCATGCACGTGCATGAAGACGCATGCAGACCCGCTATCAGCATCGCCAGTGGTGCCTCTCCCCAAGTGCTGCTCCTGCTGTTCTGCCAACCAGTCTCCATTAGGGAGTGCAGACAATTGGCAGAATGTAGTGTCCCCAGCCTGATGGGAGGGAACCATCCATGGGGCTCTCAATCCTCCCTCCCCTGGCCAGCGCCTGAGTGACCCAAGTCCATTCCCAAACCCAGATCACTAGTGTAGGGAGTGGTAGCACTACTAGGCCGGCTGATTTGACTGAATTTTTTAATTAATTCTTGTTTTTATCTCTTTTATTATGGTCCAGTAGAAATCCATGTGATTTTTGTATGATTTTACTATTTTTTTGTGACCTATCTACCTACCTATAGTGAGAGAGAGAGAGAGAGAGAGAGAAAGAGATTATTTAAACATTGTACAAGGAGAAACACACTGAGCTGAGAACAACTCATTCCCAAATGCATCCTGGGGGAAGGGGAAAGAGGAGCACAATAAAATACCATGTGCAAGAAATTAGAGAGACACGGTAAAGATACAAAATACACAAATGATAAGAAATAACATGTGCACTGTATGTACAGTGCAAATGTGAAAAAAGATATTCATTACTAAAGTTCCAGGTATATAACAACTCTGCTGGATTGGGCAGTTGGCCACAACCAACTGATCAGCATGGCAGGAAAAAATACAGCTTGGGAATCGGGTATTTGTGGGCGTGGTGGTGTAATGTCGAATGAGGGCTATTAGTGTGAATGCATATGCTTTAGCCTTGGGTCACTCCTGAAAAAGGAACCGAGCTCCAGTGAGCCTACCCAGTTAACATGGCTAAACATTACTAAACGGTGAGTCTGTAGGCCATAGAAACCCAAATCCAGCCTTAAATCATTTCGGGTGGTAAAGTAGGTATTGTTCCACTTCTTCTAGAGTTCAGCTGCCTGAAAGATTGCAGTATATGCACTACGGACATTTACCAGTGCTGGCTGGCAGCTGCCAGCTATCACTTTAGCTATTTATGGTCCCCATGTTGGCCCGACATCAAGGTTATATGTAGAGTGGCACTTGTTGCTGACTTCTGTCAGATTCCAGGCATGCTGTGCTGTAAGCAGGCATTTGAAATCCTTTGTTCATGGAGTTTAGTAATGAATGGGAATTGATTATTTCTATGATAGGGATAACCCAAGCTTCTTCTACCTAGCTGCTGTGGACTGATCCTTAGACTTGGGTGCGGGGAGGCTAAGAAAGAAACTGCTGCCTCAGCAGCTGATGTCTATGGTACTCCTTATCATGTCAGCAAAGAACTGTGCTGATTAATTTGTGCCCTTGATCTGGAAAGTCTTTGTGACATCTGCGCAATGCGTCTAGCCTCTTATCATACCCAGGTCAGCTGCAACAGCTGACAGTGGCAGGCACCGAACCTCTCCATTGGGCTGGTTAAGAATGTAACTTAAAAAGCATTTTTAACAGTCATGCCCCAGGGTCTATGAATTGTGTAATTTGAACTCCTTGGAAAAATTAACTAAAGAATGTCCAGAATATGTATTTCATCATAGAACTGCTTTATGTCCACAGCCAAGTTTGGCTTTGCTGAAGTGACTCTACATGGTGTGAATAAATGTTTCTGAGGCCTTTTTTTCCTTTTTATTTATAGATTTTATGATATCACAGATATCTGCATTACATAAAATACACAGAGAAGGGGGTACGCAGACCTCTACATTGGATGTACAGGAATCAATACCCATGTTCCATATCTTATTATCTATAAATCCATACAATCAAAGGAGCCACTAGGCAATAAATCTAGGAGTAAAGTCTGATATGTTTATTATAGTATCAGAGTAAAAGCCAGCAGAGTAGGCCCCATGGTCTGTCGTGTCTGCTCGGAAGCCAGCCCCCTTCTGGGAGCTCACTCCTCCACCCCCCAGCCCCAGAGGTGGTATTCCCAGGCTTCAAGTAATCCCCTGTACATGTCCCAACCCTTCTTGAATCCTTCCACTGTGTTCTTTTCCACCAGACTCCTGGTCAGTGTGTTCCACGGTTCCACCACCCTCTCAGTGAAGAAGAGTCTCCTGCGCATCCCCCTTCCAGTTTCCACTCGTGCCCCCTGGTAGTTCCACCCCTTCTTAAGCCTGAACACTCCCTTGGCTCTGCCCTTATTTAGCCCCTTTACATACTTGAAGACCTCTATCATGTCCCCCCTGTCCTTCCTCTCTTCCAATGCGTACAGCTTGAGTTCTTCCAGTCTCTTCTCATAGGGCCTAACCTCCATGCCCTGAATCATTCTGGTCACCCTCCTCTGGACCCTCTCCAGCAGCGCTATGTCTTTCTTAAGGTGGGGTCCTGGTCTCCAGAACTGCACACAGTACACAAGATGCGGCCTAACCAGGGCATCATACAGAGGGAGTATCACCTCCCTCCTCCTGGAGGTAATCCACATGGTTATGCAGCCCAGTATCCTGTTTGCTTTTGCTGCGGCTCTTTGACCGTTCTTAGTGTTGTTCATTTTGCTGTCCACCACTACCCCAAGGTCCCTCTCACCCGATGTGGTTCGCAGTGTGACCCCCCCCCCAAGGGTGTATGCATGGCCCGGGTTTCTGACCCACAGATGCTGCACCCTACATTTCCCCTGCATTGAACTTCAATCCCCACTTCCTTGACCACCCTGTCCAGTGTATCCAGATCCCCCTTGAGGGCCTCTTTCCCCTCCTCCCCGTCCACCAGTGCTCCCAGTTTTGAGTCATCTGCAAAGAGACTCAGCCTACTCATAACACTCCCCCATGTCTGAGACATAGGAATTGAACAGGAGTGACCCCAGGACTGAACCCTGGGGGACCTCACTGATGACTCTTCTGGGGGAGGAGACTGTCCCTTCAACCACCACTCTCTGTATTCACCCCATAAGCTGATTTTCACCACCTGAGCAGCCACTTCCCCCCACCCTTCCCCAGGCAGCTAGCGGGCCATTATGAGGTACCAAACCAATGCCTTACTGAAATCCAGATAGAGGACGCCCACCCCCCGCCTATGCCGGTCCATGGCACCGCCACCCAGTCATAAAACTCCACCAGGTTGGTCTGGCACGACCTCCCTGGAACAAAACCATACTGCCTGTCATCCAGGTGCCCCAACCTTTCCAGCTGCCCCCCCAGCCTCTCCTTGATAATGCCCTCCATAACCTTTCCTACCACAGACATTAGGCTAACAGGCCTATAATTCCCCATCTCCTCTCTGGACCCCCCTTTGTGGATAGGCACCACATGAGCCATCTTCCAATCTTGAGGCACCCACCCTGTCATCAGAGAAATGTTGAAGAGTGAGGCCAGAGGAGCTGCCAACACATCCGCCAGTTCCTTCAGTACCCTTGGATGCAGCCCTTCTGGCCTTAGCGCCTTCTCAGTCTTTAGCAACTAGAGGGCCTCTCTCACCCTATCTACTGTGATTTTGCCCTCCCATCCCACCTCCTCATGCACCCGCCCCTCCCCCTCTAGATTCGACCCATCCCCTGCCCTAGCCTCTTCCAGTCCTTCAGTCTCTAACTGACCTCCCGGTTCAGTGGGCTCCCCTTCCCTCTCATCAGGATGGAAGGATCCCCCTCCTCCCCCAGTAAAGACTGAGGCAGAGTACTCATTTAGTACCTCTGCTTGCTCCCCAGCTTCCTGCACCCATCCCTCCACAGTCCTAATCCTGCTGATCTATGCCCTTGCTTTTCTTTTCGTCCCTATGCATCTATAGAACCCCTTCCTCCCCTGCAGATATCCCTGGCCAGGTTTAGATCCTTCCTCACTTTGGCCCCCCTTACCACCCTGGTGACCCTCCTAGCCAGTAACTCATCCTCTCCCCTCTCTCACCCCTCCCTTGAGCGCTTTAAGCGCACATAGGCAGCCTTTTTTCCCCTCACCGCCTCCCACACCTCCCGGTTCCACCAACATGGCTTTCTGGCCCTACATTGCTTGCGCTTAACTTTGCATAGGTCCTCATAGCCTCCTGCACCCCCTTCTTAATGGTCGCCCACAAGCTACCAGCATCCATGCCTGGCCTTATCTCATCCAAGCACCCTCTAAGAATCCTTCCCATGCCCTCAAAGTCCGCCCCCCTGAAATCTATTACTACTGTGTTAGTGCAAATTTCCTCTCCCCTAGGTACAGAAGAAACCAGACCATGGCATGGTTACTGCCTGCCAACGGGCTGTTCACCTCCAGGCCCCTTATCTGGTCATTGTCTACTAGGACAATGTCCAGTATCCGGTCCTTCCTAGTAGGCTCCCCCACATGCTGGACTAGGAAGGCATCCTGGAAGACATCCATCAATCTGTGCTCCCTGGCCACCAAGGATGTCATAGTGCCCCAGTCTGCCCCCGGCATGTTTAGGTCACCCATGACCACCACCCTGCCCTTTCCAAGGCCACAGTGACCCCTGATGTTCTCAGCCAGATCGTCCTCCAGTTCCACCTCCATTGCAGTGGGTCTGTACACCACCCCTATTTTTAATCTTTTAACCCCTTCGTTTGTAGGGTTACCCAAATTGCCCCCACGTCTTCCCCTGCCTCCTCAATTCCACAAACTACTATGTCATTTTTGACCATTAGCACCACCCCCCCCCCATAATGTAGGTCTGTTACACTCTCACCTGCATTTTATACACAAGCATTAAATCTTAAATGCCAATATAGAAGATCCCCTGCAGAATTAGTGCCTGGGGGGAGCACACCTATTTGAACTAGTAGAGATATCATAGTAGCGAAAGCCTGGGCTCAGTTAAGTTTTGAGGCTTCCCCACAGCTAAAGGCAATACAAGACAACCTGCCCTGTGGGTTAACAGGGAATATTAAAAGGATTTGAATCTCATTCACAAACTGAAATGGTGTGAATATACACTCTCAATTAAACATTCTAATGTGCTAACAGATAATTATAATAAAGATATGCAGTGGAGCAGCAAACATGCCTTCATAGGACAAAAACAACATTAATCTAAAATTGTAAAAAAAATATCAACCCTGTAATAAGGGCCTGGTAACTAGGACCTCATTCAAAATTTAGATTGATAGTTTAAATGCAATTAGCACATTTCAACAGTAAAGATACAGTAAAGAGTAGTCCCAAGCATTAGAGTCAGCAGAAAGGTACTTAGACAGTCCAATAGTACCTCACCCTTCATCGTTGTCGGAAGCCGTTTCTCTGGGTAGTCGTTTAGATAGGATTTTCTGTGTAAAAGCAGCAGCAGAGACTGGGTCTATGAAGATGTGGGCCTTGGAATTGTGACGCACCTGCAAATGAGCGGGTCAACTGAACTGTGCTTCCATGCCATTTTGGAGGAGCTCCTTTTTGATTTTCTGCAGCTCTTTTTTCCGGATCTGGGTTTGAGTCACCAGGTCCAGGAAGCAGGCTATTCTACTACCCTCCCACTCAATGTCCCCTCTAGTTTACTTTACTGAGGAAGAGGAGGGTAATGGGTCTGAAGGGAGTACAAGAGGTGGGAATGGTGCAGACATGGACACAAATCCCTTTACATGAGAAAGGGTCCTGAAGGAACTGGAAGTAATAAGAGTTGATAAAGCAATGGGGTCAGATGGGATGCACCCCAGGGTCCTTAAAGAACTAAGAGAGGTGGTGGCTGAACCTCTGGCAATCCTGTTTAGCTGATCACTGGAAACAGGGGAGGTACCCAAAGACTGGATGACAGCAGATGTAGTCCCCTTGTACAAAAATGGTAACAAAGAGGAAGCCGGAAACTACAGACCAGTCAGCCTCACCTCGGTAGTGGGGAAGATCATGGAAGCACTACTGAAGGAGAGATTGGTGGAACATCTGGTTGTCGATGGACTACAGGACCCAAGGCAGCATGGTTTCACCAGGGGGAGGTCATGTCAGACCAATCTCATTGAATTTTTGACTGGGTGACTAGGGAGGTGGATCAGGGGAGGGCAGTGGACATGGCCTATCTGGACTTCAGCAAGGCCTTTGACACATGTGCACATAGAAGACTATTACAAACTGGGGAATATGGGTGTGGGCAGGACAGTAGTGCAGTGGGTAGGTAACTGGCTGGGTGGCAGGACACAGAGGGTGGTGGTAAATGGCTGTCACTCCACAGAGGGAAGTGTGACCAGTGGGGTACTGCAGGGATCAGTGCAGGGACTGGTCCTATTCAACATCTTCATCTGTGACATTGCGCAGGACCTAGAAGGCAGAATTTCCCTGTTTGCTGATGACACAAAACTCTGCAACAGAGTAGACACACCAGAGGGTGTAGACAGAATGAGAAGAGACCTGCAGAAACTTGAAGAATGGTCAGGGGTTTGGCAGTTGAAATTCAAAGCAAGATGATCCATATGGGGCACAAAACCCCTGGCACAATATATCAGTTGGGGGGTGTGAGGATATAGCATGCACCAAGCAGGAAAGGGATCTTGGGGTTATCATCTCTGATGACCTCAAGGTAGGGAAACAGTGTGACAGGGCAGCAGGTAAAGCAAATAGAATGCTGGATGCATAGGCACGGGCATCACCAGCAGGAAAAGAGAGGTCATAATTCCACTATACAAGACACTAGTGAGGCCCCACCTGAGTCCGGTGTACAGTTCTGGAGACCTTACTTACATAAGGACATAGACAGGGTACAGAAGGTTCAGAGGAGGCAACAAAGATGGTACATGGATTGTATCACAAGTCCTATGAGGACAGGTTGAAGGAATTGAATATGTACTCCCTGGAGGAGAGGAAGAGAGGGATATGATAGAGACATACAAGTATCTTACAGGGAGGAACAGGGTGCAGGAAGACACTATTTTTAAGCGAAAAAGATGTTCCAGGACTAGAGGCATGGGATGAAGTTGCAGGAGGGCGATTCAGGAGAAGCGTGAGGAAGAATTTCTTCACAGACCGGTGGTGGACAAGTGGAACACCCTGCCAGAAGAAGTGGTGGGGGCTGAAACAATCACGGAATTCAAGAATGCATGGGCTAGACATAAAGGAATTCTGGAGGTCAGGGTTAAGGGGCAACAGACTTCTAGGAAAACAAAGTAAACTTACAAGCTCAAATGGGCAGACTGGGTGGGCCATAAGCCCTTATCTGCCGACACTGTCTATGTATCTATGTCTATGTAGTGTGAACGGCTTGCAGCAGGGGTATCCTCACTTCTTAAGGAGATAAAGTTATTATTGCAGTCATTGGCCGCCGTGTAGGATCCCCTTGTGCTTTAGCCCACTGAGGTATTACAAAAGGCTTAGTAATCCGATTGTTGGAGTCTTCTGGCAATAATTTTAGGCCTATAAACACCAATCTGTTCACTGCTGGCAGTAGTTCTGCTTGTGAGCCAAAGCGGGGCAGAAACCCGACAATGCGGACATTGGCCTGGTGCTGAATATTCTCCAGGCTCTCGATTTTATTTTTCAAGAATGTCATGTCCCGAACCTGGGCGGCATTACATTTAGAGTGCTGAACATTTACTGCCTGGAGGTCCAGAATAGCAGCTGAATTTTCAGCAATTTTGGTAATTCAATTCTGTGAGTTTAGCTTCGACAACAGCCAACCTGTTATTTGTTTCATCTCTGGTTGCTTGTGTCTTGGTAAGCACGACTAATATTTGGCAGTTGGGAGTTCAGATACAATCCCACTACTGGATGCCGTAGGCCCCGAAGTCTTCGAGGAACGAGATGAAGAAAGAAACACATCCAGATTCTGTGTAGCTTGTCGAGTATCCTTTTTTGGACTCATTGTACTCCACAGTGTTTCTGATACATGCTAGTAGTTTCAACGGCCAAGTTGGTGAGGTTTTAAGGACTTTATCACCCGATTTTGTTATAAGTTAATCAGAGCTATTTTATTTTCCAGTCACCATGTTGCTGCTCCACAGTGCCCCCTTAGCCATGTACTTCAATTAAATTGTAGTTTTAACAATTTTTGCTATAGATAAACACAGTACATGTCTTAAGTTTTGTGAAATAGCTCCTCCAAATATGCCCAGGTATTAGTTGCTCATGTAAGCCATCATTTCAAGGTCACATGAGCATCTTGTTTTGATTAGGGGCTCAAAATCTCCCTTAATGTTCCCCTTTTTCTAGTTTTTGAGGTCATCATTTTGGCACTGATTCCCCTGGCTGAGAACCTGTACACTGGACACCAGTGATTATCTGTGATTGACTAGTTGGAGTAGAAGGGGCTCATGTGGTCTGTGCCCCCTCTTCTGAAAACTAAGCATATGACCTCGGTGCCATCCCCAATTCCTGTTAGCTCAGGGTCTGGGGAGCCCAAGTACACTTCAGAATCCAGGTTTCAAAGGCTGCAGTGCAAACAGAGGATGCCAGTACACCACTGAGCTAGTCCTACATGACCTTTTTGGATTGTGCTGGCTGCTGTGAAGTTAATGTAGGCTGGCAAGATTACCTTGTGACATTAAATTTGCAAGTGACTTGTCAATATACAGTAACAGAAAAAAATACCCATCATCAGCACCTCATTCTCTCCATTCCAAGAGCACAAGGAGAATGAAAAAAACAGCAGCAGTACATAATGATTTGTAGCTGTAAGTTTTGGTGTATATAGTAGTAAACTAGAGGCTTTGTGTTATAAAGTTTGTCAGTTGTATAATAAAGTTTTTATAGGCCAAGCTGGTTAACTTTTGTTACCTTCAGGCAATAGATTTCTGATATCATCTAAACCAATCACTGTTTGTGCAGCAGTTCCCTCATAAATAAGCTTCAGGATCACCTATGTATCTGTTTGGGCGCCTAATCTGTAACAATGCATCCTTCATGTCATTTGATAGCATCTCAAGCCATGTCTTTTTTATGACTGACCTGTAACCTCTAGTCTCAGCACACACCAAATTGTCTTCATCTTGCAACTGAGGTGCATTCCTCCTGTCCTGTGTCATTATTGCTCACCTTTGCTCCAGTTTTGCTCCCTGTGACCCTCTTGCAGTAGCTGCCTAAACAGTCACTATCTCTGTATCAGTTTTTCACTGAGCATTGCCCTTTTCAGTGTTGGTTCTGATGGTATGTTAATTTGCCAAATAATATGGGCTCTATATCTGTGATTGTGTGGTTGCTGATTACAGCAATGCATAAAGGAGCGACTCCCCTCTGTACGAACAGAGATGGGTCAGAAGCAAGTTTTCTGACAAAGAGAGAACTAGCTGGAAAGAGATTTTTGGAACCCAGGGTTACTGAGGAGGGGAAATTGGCTACACAACAATCCATTACGGGCTATTTGCCCCATGACAGTTTGCTCCCTCCAGATCTCGGGAACTGTTACAAGAAAGTGAATGTTTCCCAGTGCTGTGCCAGTGGCTCAGTAGGTTGCACACTCATGTCTGAGGCCAGAAGATTGAAAGGCTGTGGGTGCTAGCCCCACACCAGGCACTTGAGCTAAATCCCAATACTGACACTGTAGTGCATCAAGAGGGGGATGCTGCACTACCGAAGTACTGTCTTTCAGATGAGACATTAAACCGGGGTCCTATCTGCCTGTTCTGGTGGTTGTTCAGGTGGACGTTAAAGATCCCATGGCACTTCTCAAAAAGAGATGGGGAATTCTTATTGAGGACATAGAATCTCATAGAGTACATACAATCACAACTTAAATCATTTACACATTGAACTTCGTTTTGTATATCAAAAGTATCTAGACAAGAAATCGGGGAAAAAAGGCTGTCATAACTCATACTAAAACTTAATAAACTACAAACAGTTAATGGACAAAATGATGATTAAAGAAATATTAAAGAAACTACCCCTTGCTTATTCAAACTGTTAACCTTTCTCTTAAGGAGGTTCATAACACTAATTTGTACAGTATTTCCATTTTGATTCAAACTTATTTTGAGAAAAACATTTCTGTTCCTGTAAGTATAAGCTAGTAATTTGCCTGCATATACAGATGAAATACTTCCTCTTGTGTCCATTGTTTTTACTGAAAGACCCATTTACATTTGGCCTGCCATAAATAGTATTTCAAAATTCCAGAAAGAACCCTCATGGTGCTAAAATCCTATTTCCTCCATATACCCATGTACACTCCTAAAACTAGAGTATCATAAATCATAGTATTATATTCAGCTGATTTCAGGATTCTGGCCACCAGTGACCACAACGTTTGTGCATACTGTACATACAGTCTAGGAATAAATGTTGCTGAGTTTCTAAAATTCCATTGTATGTGTCCCTAGGGCAGTATCTTTCTGTAGTTTGTTTGTGTTTATGGGTATCCCTAACACCCAGATGTCCATGACAGGAGAGCCACACTATCTCCCAATACTGTTCTTGTAATCTTTCCTCACTTAATTGTGCCAACGTGAGTTTAGTAGTACTTTGTGTCCCTTGTGGAAATATTAGGGTGTCAGTGTAGTTTCTAGTATGATCTGCTGGTATAGTATTCCTTGAGGAAGTAACTATGTCTGTCGGAGTCAAGTTCCATATTTTGATTTTTTTTTTCTTCAGAGCTTCAATAACATATTGTGGTAACTGTTCTTTTATCCAGAATATATGAAAATTTCTCTTACCACTTTCCCAATAAGGTAACACATGTTTCAATATATCTTTCACTCAGATTTGCCATAACTCTGGTATGGCTGAATAGAAACCAACAAAATGTATAGGGAAAAAATTTGTGTAAAAAAATACTAATGGGTTCACCATATTGAGGCCTCCTAAAGTTAATGATTGATACTTGGAATTCCTTTTTATGGGTTTTAGTCTACTACCCCATAATGAATTAAAGAATAAACTATATAATTTAGTTTCATGTTCTAATGGAGGGGGGAATACAATGCTTAAATAAGTGAACTGGGGTAATTACAAAATTTGAATCAAAAGGACTCTCTTCTTTTTTGAAATTTGCATATCTTTCCACTTTGTTACCAATCTATTACCTTCCTGTACTTTTCTCCAATTTGATTTAGCCATATTCTGTTCCCCATAAGTGATTCCCAATATTTTAATGCCTGTAGTCACTATTTGAATATCCCCTATCTGTGATATTCCAAAATTATTTGTATGCCCTAGACACGATTTTGCTTTTATGGGCATTTATTTTAGCTCCTGAAAGTAATGAAAAATCCTTTAGAATATTCCACGCTTTTTGACATGATTCTGTATCTGCTAGATATAAGCATATGTCATCCACGTAAGCTGTTATTTTAATGGGTTCTTGTGATGGTAGTACCATTAATCCTGTTATCTCTGCAGTTTTAACTAATCGCTGTATTAAAATATCAAAGCAAAAGATGCAAAGAAGCGGACTAAGGGGGCATCCCTGTCTCACGCCCTTAGTGATTTTAAACAGTTTGCCTAAAAATCCATTAATTAATGGTAAAAAATGTGTATTTTGGTACAAAAACTTTATCCATGATATGAATTTTACAGATATTCCAAAATACTCTAATACTTGAAACAAGAATTTGTGTAACACCCTATTGAAAGCTTTTTCTTGAGCTAGAGAGATCAAGAATCCATGTAATTTGTTCATTTGTCCTTTGGTAATTATTTCTCGTAGTATAATTAGATTGTCCTTTATATCCCTACCTGGAATAGTGTAAGTGTGATATGGGGATATCAATTTTGTTGCTGCTTTATTTAATCTGGATACCAAGGTCTTTGCCAGTATTTTTCAATCTGTATTTACTAAAGATACGGGTCTCCAGTTCCTTAAGTCCGTAAAATCTCCTTTTTTATATATCAGAATTAATATTACACGAAACATTTCATATGGAGCACTTAAATTACTTAATAGATCCTGGAATACTTCATATAACATTATTTTAAGGATATTTTGAAATTTTTTATAGAATTCTGGACTCAGTCCAACTGGTCCTGACACTGTGTTTTGTTTTAGTGACTGTATTGCCACTTCAATTTCTTCTAAGCCAATAGGTTTTATCAGTTCTTCTTTTTCTAATGTTGTTTAGGCTGAAATATTCTGTGAGGGTTTCATAAAATATGAAATAGACCCCTGTGTAAAGTCTACTGTATTGAGTCATTCAGTCTCTGCTCTATAAAGTTCCTCATACTTTCAGTATCAGTTACTATCTGACCTGATCCATTTTTAACTGCAGTGAAAAGTTTTGTTTTATTTTTTTCTCGGTAACATTTAAAAACATCACAAGAAATGTTAGAGTTTTTTGCGCCAAATTGTTGTTCTGCAATTAATGATTTGGTTCTACCATATAGATAAGATTTCATTTCTTCACTTACTCTATCTGCTCTTTGTATGATTTTTTTCCTGATGTCTGCAGTGAAATTAATCTAAATAATTGCGCTCTTAACTGTAAATAGTTCATGTAGTAAGTTTGACCATTTTTCCTTCCTATAGTTTGGAAAAAAATGTTTCAGTTCTTTCTTTGCAGCATTCCACCATTCCGTTAAAAAATCAAATAGACATGTAACTGTTCCCCTTGCTTTTAGTAATTTCACACATTTTTGGACAACTATTATATCTTCTAATGCTAGGGCATTCGATTTCCAGTAACCTTTCCCGGAAGACTGTGTTCCTTCTAAAATAATTGTCAGATACTTCCATGTGGTCTGATAGTGCAGAGGCTACTGTAGTTGTGTCCAGAACTTTCCCTCTTTGTGACAAAAAATATGAAATCTATTCTTGTATACAGTGTGTACCTGAAATATGTATGACCCCCTTGGGTTTTCATTTGCCTGTAGCCATCTTTTAGGTTTGCTGTGGATATTATATGCTTTAGATGACTGGAATCACAATATATTTTGCTTGTGGTTCCTGTTTTATCATTTAATTCCAATGGGCAATTAAAATCCCCATCTATGATAGTAAACTTTGATGTGTGTAAATATGGTTGCAATTTGTTAAGCAAATCTATTCTGTTTTTTGGTTTTTCTGTCTGTGGTGTATAAATAACTCCTATCCTTACTTGGGTTTGTTGTGTCACTATATCCAAGAATAATAATCTCTCAGGCTCTACATCAATTATTTTTAAAATTTGTACATTGGTAGACTGGAATAATACCCCCACACTAGAACATAGTTCTTCTCCCATTGACCACACAGTCAGGCCAAATGGCCATGCTTTTTGTGCCTTATAAACATCACTGTTAGTATTGAGTCAGATGTCCTGTAATAATATAGTTTGTGCCCCTGATGTATGAAGAGCCAAGAATGTTGTTTGTTTCCTTTTAAAAGTCTTAATACTATTAACATTAATAGTAACTATTTTCAAAGAGGAAATGCCCAAATGTGTCATGTTATGTCCAACAGAGTACTGGTCTTAATAGAAAACCATACATTTCAAGTTTGTATTTTTCTTGTCCGTTTATAAGCTTTCTTTGTTTTGTTAATGTCCCCATCTGTGTCTGAAATATCTTTTTGTGATGAAAACATGGAGGACACCTTCGATTCCTCTTCATCTTCATCTGAATCATCTTGCAAAGCTGCATAGCAGTTTCTGGTTACCATGGTTTCCCTACTGGATACTTTGTTTTTAGGAAGTGAACATTTGGTTCCTCTTTTGCATTTCACCACCTTAAAACCATCCCTTGGGTTAGCAGAATGTTGCATTTCCATGTGCTGTGGCCCAGGAGTTTCTTTTGTTGGTAAAACTGCAGTTATGGTTTGGACAGTATTGTTCTGTTGCAGGCCTGTATGTTCTTGCTGGTGACTATTAGTAGCTCCTGTATCCATAGAAATATTCTCATTAGATTCTGTCAGGGTTTCAGTAGTTGCCTGTTCAGGTTCCTCAATGAAGGATTCAACCAATCCTGTCTGCTCAGAGGCCCTGAGGCTTGTTCCTGTTGTTCTCTTTTTGTTTCTCTAAAACCATGTCCTGTTGATCACAGTAAGAGCCTTTATTGTGTGCCGCCCAATGGCATGCTTTATAGAAATGTTCAGGTTCTTAGCAAAGATTACAGCAGACTGGATTTGGACAAAAATGGCTAGAGTGGCCAACTGATAAACACAGTTCACAAACCATCATCTCACATGCATTACTGAGATGTAATAAGGAGCTACAATGATGACAAGTTCTTGGCTGCCCTGCATAGAAGCAGAAGCCTCTGTCTCGGCCTATGTAGAAGCTGCTGGACAGGTGTTGGGGTCCTGTTTCTGAAGTCCTTAACTTAACTTTTATTGTCCATCCACCAGTCCGTATGTTTTCTGAATCTGTTATTGGAAGCGGTCTGCCCGTGACGTAAGCTTTTTGCTTGACCCAATACAAGATGTCTGAGATATGTACTCCCTCATTTTTGAACAATATGGTTATTGTTTTCATTGTTGATTTGGTTATTGGTAGAACCACAAATGGTGACCACAAGAGTGAGGTTTTAATTCTGTGGTATTTCATCCAAAAACGCTCCAGTAACATTGGTTTCTTGAACTAATATCAAACTGGGAATCCCCTGAAGTATGAATTAGTGCAAAGATTTCTGCTGACAGAAATTGCAAGGATTCTTTCAGCAAATGATGTGCCACATAGACTGTCTGGAGTTTCTTCTAAACCTCCCTTATACTTTATTTTTATTTAGTATGCTTTGTCGCAGCCACCACCAAGGTTCAGCCCCTGCCCCTCCCAAACCCCATCACTCCCCAGGACTTACCTCGGAGCTGAAGATACCCCCTGGCTTACCCCCCAGGTTGGGGCCGATGCCTCCAGAATAAACCCACATGAGATGGAGGAAGGATTTCAGCAGGGGAGCTTACCAGTATTGCCTCCCTGGCTTACCCCCCAGGGCGGGACATGGAGTTAGACTGGCACATTAGGAGCCATAATAGGTCAACAGTCCAGAGTGCCATGGTGGAGCGAACGGAGCCAGGAGAGTGGAGCCTCATAAAGGCAGCAGCTATTTTTTTTTTTAATGTTATTGTGGATGATCGCGCGGTGTGCAGTGATGCAAGTGACACAAGGTGTCGGGGTCCAGCACATCCCCAGAAGAGTCTAGGCACCGGACACCACAGAACCCCCGTTCTGCACCAGGGATCACAGGTGCCAGTCGCACAACCCCCTAACCCTCCCCAGGAGAGGAGAGCTGCCATATGATGGTTCAGTCCAGCTCCTGTCGCCCCCGCCCCGGCTGACCCCCAAGAACCCTGGTCCATTCCCGAACCTGGGTCATCGGCATAACGTGAGGTGTGGCATCCAGCACCTCAACCCTCAGTGCCCGGGCCGGCCTCCCTTGTACTTTAAACATACAGTATTCCTTCTCTTAGCCGGCTCCCCTTAATTTGAGAAAAGGTCAGCCATTCTAAAGGGTCTTTGTGGTCCAGTTTCTTGAGTTTCCTGGTTAGTGTTTGTGCTCCCTTTACCTGCCTGCTGCTGATTTTCTTGGGGGCGGGGTCTAAATTCATTATTTTCTGTGGTATGGTAGCCTGAGTTTCTTGTTGTTCCACAATGTCAGACCAAAAGGTAGAAGGTTCTAACTCCTTTTTTGTACAGTATGTTGGTTTTCAGCAACACCCCCTTGAGAACTCCCTTGTATGTCACAGTTTTTATTTATTAAGAGCGACCTTGATTTTTAGTTGTGGTGTTGTATTCACTATTGTATTCATAGCTGAATTTGTACTGATTGGTACCTCTGTGCTAACTTGTTGTACATGCTGAGCATTAACTGTGTCTTTAGGAGACTCTCCATCTCGGCTTGTTGCCATAGCAACCTCCGGTACCTAATCGGCAGTCAGTTCAACATTTAAATATACTGCAGGTAAACTTTTCAATAAATGTTCTTTACCTGCATTTTCTCTCACCAGCTCCATGATGTCCTTTGCTGTAGGGGATGCTCCTACAATCCACAATTTACTGCCTGCCGTTTTCATCCAACCAGCAGCCCGTAGTGCTCTTTCTGGGGTCCAAGGCATATTCGGTAGCTGCTCTTCTACCTCACGTGCCATTTCTTGTCTCTCTGTCACTCTATCCTGTGTTACCATTTCTACTGGTATGTCCATATCCATTGTGGTAGAAATTGTGTCCTTTTGCTTGGTGTAGGCATGCAGTGCAGTGTCTTCCTCTGCCAGTAGCAGTAACAGCTTTTGTTTTCTCTCCTGAATTCCACGCAACACATCTTTTTGCTCTCTTTGAAGTGCATCACTCCGGTGACTTGTTTCTCTCAGCAGGTAACTCGTTCCAGGTTTTTGAGCTAAAGTAGCCGCACTTTGTCTTTGAAAAAAACAAAATTTCCTCATTTATATTCTTGTTCACCTGGTCTGGTGCATTCTCCATTTCTACTTCAGTTTGTTCCACTGAAACGTCTGGCAATTGAACTTACTAAAGCCATCTGTACATCAGGTCTGAGGTCTGCAGAGCTGCTACCTTCTCCTCCTCCACCTGTGTCAGCCATCTTGCCAACCCTTTGCGCTCAGAGGTTCCCCCTGCTGAAAGAGTAGGGGAATTTCCAAGGTGTCCTGGCCAAATTTCCCCATTCACTAAAAATACCACCAACAGATTGATCTGGTTCAGTTAAAGTTGGTTACCATCTGTATCCCCACCCCTCGCCTCCGGATCGCCCCTGAGAAAGGAACTTCTAGTCTCAATGGGCCTACCCAGTCAACAAAATTCAATAAATAGACAAATAATTTAGGAGGTTAAAAAAATATAATTAAATTGTGCTGCAGTATTCTGTTTCAGCGGGAGAGAGGGAGAGAGCTGTCATGGGCAAACTGCCCATAGCAAATTGACGTGCCCCTGGGGAAATTAGTTTTCTGGGACTGTATTGCTGGAGACGCATTGAAGGAATTCAGGTACTGAACTGTCATGCCTGAATTACAGAGGGTACTTATATCAAGATCTGTTGTGTTTCTTAATGACCTCCTCGTGCCCATGCAGTGGGAAAATGTGAAGTCAAAATTTAGGGCCTTTTTGTTTGTGTGAGAAAAGTATAATAATTGTTTTTTTATTCAGATGTTTATCTTCCTTCAGCAGGCCTGCACCTTTCAAGGCAGCACCCCCAACCCCCTTCACTCGCCATCTTCAGGATTTGTCCTAGTCTCCTCGGGATCCCCTCTGCCAACTGGCATGGACCTTCTCTCCTCACCTACAGGGTGCAGATCACAGGGGTGAGACAGGAGCTGTGGTAGGTGAGATGGGGCCTGTGGATGCTGGTCTTAACTGTTTTTTTTTTCTCCTCTGGATCCCCAAGGTGGCATGCGGGGGGGGGGGTGCCTCGGCTATGCATAGCGTGCCTCTTCTGGGGGGAGTGACGTCCCCAGCCAGTCTGCAGAGGTTGCTGCTGTACATTGGAGTATCTCTTCTCTGCCATTGGCAGTGCTGTCTCCTGGCCTGGCTGCCCGAGTGTGTCAAATTTGCTTCTGAACCTGCGTCACTAGTGTGGAAGTACAGCGCACTTCTGTTAGGCCAGTGGGTGGCCCAGAAAATTATTTTATTTAACTTTTCAGGCATCTTAAGGAAATCAGCACTAAAAATAGCACGAAGTGCAGATGTGTAGCAAGAGGAGAAGCATAATCAGAGATGTAGAGCACAGTGTGCAGTTATTTATTGAAATCTCGGAATAAAACCTTTGAGCTGAAAGCTTGTTTACAAAGGTTCCACATCATGACAAACCAGGGATACAGTAGGTAAACTTTACAAATCAAAACAATGTTAACAAAGAAAACAACAGGCAATTCAGATACAGCCATTTTACATGTAGGATTTTAAAAGTACAGATATTATGGTATAGTATATGCAGCAACAAAATCACGTGTAACATAAGTGCACTAACAATGCAAGGCCAGAGAAGGAGAGAGGGCCATGGATGGGAAGGGACTGGTAGCAGGCGGTGAGGGGGAGGAGAGGGATAGTGAAGGAAGGACTAAGAGAGGGGATGAGGGGAGGACTGGAGCAGCCAAGTAGGCCTTATCAAACTTATCTTTATCAGTAACTGTAGTAGATTCAAACGATATAGTTATCAAGTTTAATAAAATGATCATGCAAAGTAATTTACAGCAGTTGCCAATTTATCATACCATACAATGAGAGATTATTGGTGAGGACATGTTATTGTTATGGTTAATCACATCACACTCCTCTCCCTTTTATCTTCACCATTTAAATTTCCCTTCCAGGTATGCTGTGCCTTGTAAAGGTACTGGAAGATAATGTATTGTAGTGCATTGGGTCTGTGTTTAACCATTGCTGGTGGTTTTAGAGTCTTGCATATTCAGAAATGGAAATTGTGGTCCTTCAGATCTGCTGGGGAGGTACTCTTCATACAGAATTGTTTTTCAGCGTTTTGGGGGGGATTTCCATCTTTAAAGTACAGTATCAGTTGTCTTGTGCATGAAACAAAGTTAATGGAAATGTCTAGTCACAGACAGATTTATTATGCCACCACACAAGAATGTACAAATGTTTTTCACTCTACCCTACTATTTTTCATTTATTTTTTTTTAATTCTCATGGTAAACAGCACCACTTAAAGCAGAAGGAACATGTTTTGGTATCGCTGACTAATACTGTGAACAGCTGAGTAGGTAATCATGATAGCATCATTGAAAGCCTACTGTGCTGCATTTTAGAAACATGCACTCTATCGGCAGAAATAAAGTGATGTTCCATCGAATCTTCCCCTGTTCTACTACTTCACCCCTAGCCTGTTGTCCCCCTTTTCCCCACATCAATAGCTCTCCCCATGGTACTCCCCCGTGGGTCTGTGAGTCCTCTCAGTCCGTCCTAGCCATGTTTGAACCCATTTAGGATACCTGCCCCCACCACGTCTGCTGGAATCTTGAAGTCAATGCAATATTGGCTAAAAAATGTAAAATATTCAGCAATTTTATCTCAAAAGACTGCAGATTGCATTTTAACCCTGTAACTGGAATACCTGTGTGCGTGTTCACACCCGTTTCTCAAAGAGTTACTCTTCTAGAGGGCCTGATTGTGCAGCAGTTGGGCAACCACTTGCCAAGCCAGCAATCTGGGTTTGTGCCCAGAGCCTGGTTCATTGCTGCAGGCTGGCAGAAGGCTGGTAAGGTGTTTGTGTGGACGTATCAGCCTTCAAGGTCAGCAGCTGCTCCATGGTGGTCACTGAGAGTCACTGTGAGCATGGTGTACCAAAACCTGGCAGACAGCATTTCTCCCTCATCAGAGGATAAAAAAACATAAAAAATGAGTGTCCACTAGGATGACGGTTCCAGTACATACAAGCCATGCGCCTGCCTTGCTACCCCTATACAATCCAGCGGTGGTGCGTAAAAAAGGAAGGGAAAATGCAAATGCGAATTAATTCATGCTGAAAGTGCCGTTTATTGGGAGCTGTAAAAAGTCAGGACATGCATAAACACCTTAGGCTTAGTCACACAACTTCTTCCATGAGAGCGGTGCTAATCAAAATACTTAATACACAAGCTGGAAATTTGTAACTTTACCACATCCAAATATGCAAAAGAAAAAGTCACACATCTTGGAGGGCAACAGTTCCAGATGCAAGACCTGAAGAAGGAAAGAGAAAAAGGAGAAACATCGATGAGAACACGTTGAAACAGAAAATTCTACCACTGTTGTAGGTTTAAAATGTAAACAGACTCAACAAATCACGTTTACTGAAAGTGGTATGTAGCTCAGTCATTTTACTGAAGGTGATATGTATCTCAGTCATCAGAAAGGCCATATAGAATACATGGCCCTAGTTAAAAAATTTGTATGTTCTCAAAGTGTAGCAGGGGCCCAGTCCTGTTACAACCCAATGGGGGGGAAGGGTTGGTGTGTAATCAATATCCATGGAATAGACAGTGCAAAGATCAAATCCACTAATATGAATAAAAGTTAAAGAACATGAATCAAATCATATTTATAAAAAGGGACAAATATCCCAGTCATCATTTAATACATTTGGGATTAATACCCCTAGTTTAAAGATCAATCTGCTCTCAAGCTGTAACAGGGATCTAGTCCAGTCCTGTCACCAGTCCGGTGTGGGGGGTATTATCTATTCCCATAAAATAGAAAGTAAAAAGATCAGAGCCATGTGCTTCATGCTACTGTTCTTCCACTGGGGTGTCACTTTCAGTGTTACCTATAGAGCGTACATGCTCTTGAATGCATTCTTTGAGGGGGCAAGTGGTCCTACCAATGTAACATTTAGGGCATGGGCACCACAAGGCATATACCACATAGGGGGTGTGACAAGTAACAAAGTGTCTAACTCCATGGTATATTTAATTAATAGAGCTAGTAAATCTCATGCCCTGAGAACTATACCTGTTCACGTTGCAGCTGCCACAATTATGGAAACTGATGGGAGACTTCCCACTCACAAAACCAGATTTCTTATCTTGATAGTGGCTGTGTACCACCATGCCTCTGATATTGGTCCCTCTACGGTAGAACACCCATAGACCCGCCTTCAAAAGTGGAACCAAGATCCTCACCCGCTGCTAAAATGTGACAAAAGTGTTTTAAGACTCCTGCGACTATAGGGGCCACCGAGTTATATTCAGTGAAAAAAAAAAACTGATGTGCTGACTTAATTCACTAGGGGAGCTATATGGAGTCAGGAGTTTCCTCCTGTCTCTGGTCCTGGCATGGGCACATGCCTGATCAGAGAGCCCTCATCCCCCCTCTCTAGGGACCTCTCCCGTAAATCTTTGGCTTGGTTATCAAAAGATGTAATATCTGAACAATTTCTACTTGTTCACAGAAACGGACCATATGGGATGCCCTTAATGAGGTGCCTGAGGTGGCAACTATCTGCTCTCAGTGAAGAGCTGCCTGATATGAGTTTGCAGTACCTCTCTGTAGAAATGCTACCGTCCTCATCTCCACACAATGTTAAATCCAGGAATGAAATGCTACAGTATCTGTACTGGTAGTGAAAGTAAATTTCAAATGAATATCTTGAAATCAATGCAATATTGGATAAAAAAATGTTAAATATTAAGCCATTTTATCTCAAACTGCGGATTGCGTTGTAACCCTGTAACTGGAATACCTGTGCACAAGTTCACACCCATTTCTTAAAGAGTTACTCTTTTAGAGAGCCAGATTGTTCAGCAGTTGGGCAACCACTTGACATCGCAAAAGTCTGGGTTTGCACCCCAAGCCTGGTTCATTGCTGTAGGCTGACAGAAGTCTGGTAAGGTGCTTGAGTGGACACATTGGCCTTCAAGGTCATCAGCTGCTCTGTGGTGGTCACTGAGAGTCATTGTGAGCATGGTTTACCAAAACCTGACAGACAGCATTTCTTCCACGTCAGAGAAAAAAAAAAACATAGAAATGAGTGTCCACTAGGATGATGGTTCAAGTACGTTCAAGCCCTGCGCCTGCCTTGCTACCCCATGCCTGATTGTGCTTCAGCTTCGAGGGGGGGGAGATCCCTCTACCAGCCCTGCCAGGAGTGGCAAGATGTGGGTACCTCTAGGATGGTAAAGGCTTGTGATAGGGCTTGGGGTAACTGGTTAGAATAGCACTACAATAATAGCACCAGGCAACACAGCGCAGTCTGTGGAGTGCTACCATGGACAGCGATAGGGGTTTAACAGCACTATGCAGTAAGTGCTCCCGAGGTCGCTGTCCATGGTACTAGTAGATGGCACAAGGGAAGAGGAATTGAGGGAGACTGGCCAAGCTGCTCCCATGGTGTGGAGGGCTGAGGCAGGGAGCAGCTTGTCAGAATGGTGGTGGGTTCTAATCCTGGTCTCCCTTTATTTCTTCTTGCGGGATTTTTTTTTTTTTGCAAAGGGCCATGGAAAAGTATTCCATGGCCCCACAAATTTTGTGTTTCCCCATGGTCTGTTCCCCCCCCAGAATAGGAATCCTTTAGTTTGGAGGGGGGGGCAGAGCCCCCATATCAGGGTTGTGGGGGGGCAGAGTCCCCCACATAAAAATATATTTAATCATTGTGTTGGCACTCTGTTGTGCTGCAGAATTCTGTCGTGCTGCTGTAGTAGAGAGTGCTGTCAATACAGCGCTGTAGTGGATGGCACTGTTATTGACCACGCTCATATGACTCAGTGCCAGGGCTTGGTGGTCACCTGCAGGAACCCATATAAGGGGCCTCTTGCTCTGGAGAAGGACAAATAAAGGATGGGGAACAAAGATCTTCAATGGTATTGTCACAGGGCCACAGTACAGTGGACTGTAAGCCCATTGGCATCAGGACCTCATAGGAAGCTTTTGCAGCAACAGGGCCACCCACATCGACATGCCTTTGTGCACATCAGGAGTGGACATCTTTGTCTATACAACATGGATGGACCCTATGCACTTAAATCTTTTTCTCCCACCTCCCACTGTCAAGAGAGTGAATGTCGGACCAGTGGAAGCTGTTTATGTCACTTGTTGTTTGCCAATTATTTTCTTTCTAGTAGCTACTTCTTCAGGATCATCGATTGCCCAGTGCATGCCGTCACGGAGTATGGTGATTTTTCACAGTTTTTAATGTGGAAAGCTAATTTATAGGGCAGATGCCCGTAGGTTGTATGATTTTTGCCTAGGATTCTCCCAAGACATAAAAAACTGCATTGTTAGCCAGGGGGTTAACCAAATCACCGAGAGACAGAGGTGTAAAGGAGAAAAAGAGCTTGAGTGGATGGGACCCACCCACATTATATACTGTATGTGAATCTGTGAACAGCTGATGTGCATATATGAACATCATTGTTGGCATTCCTGTCATTGCAAAAGCTTCAAACAAGGTCTGGCAGCATATAGTCTAATGTTTTTGGCTGTATGGAGAGCCTCTTAAAGATCTACTGTTACTGATAAGTAATGAACCAAACCTTACAGATAAATGATTTATTTTAGCCACTGAAGCATTCTAAATGAAAATGAATAATTTATTGCAATGGTAGGTGGGTCATCAGCATTTACTTCTACTTTGGGTGGGTCACAGAGGAGTTCTTAACCAGTGGGAGTGCAGCTTTGACATTGTGTGATGACATCATAATGGTCTCTGCTGCAATCAAAAAAAACAAGTGAAATCAAACAGAAATAGTTATTTCTCCATTAAAAGTGCTAATCTGAAAGCTGTGCAGTTTAAAGTACAATGTATAAATTGGACACACAGTGGCCTCCCTCAGAATATGACACTTGTGATTTATGGTCCTGACCCCTCACACATGAAGATAAATGGCATATTCAGAGCAAGGCCATTGTGTATCCCATATTTACTTATTTCTTTTGTCTGGTAAGTGAACTTAGACAAAGCCATTTACGGCCATGCCTTGGTGCAACATACACACAGTGTAGAACACATAGGAAAACGCAGAAATTCCAGATAGATCAAAATTATGAAATACTGTGCATGTACAGCTTACTTGTCCTAGCAAGTGCACATTTGACTGGAGGGAGTTTAGGAATTCAGATAAGTTCATGTCAAACAGCAGATTGTGTAACAGCCTTGAACAATAGTGCTTCAAGGATCTTTCTCCCATTTGTTTTGCTTAAAGGGCCTTTCTCCTATTGTTGTATTTAAAGGATCGTTCTCCCATTGTTGTCCTGCTAGCTGTTTATTGGTAGTTTTTCTTACTGCTGGATCTAATTTTATGCATCTGTTGACATACTAGGATGACTGGAGAGGTGGCTAAGCTGATTTTTTTCAAGATGTTAATGATGTGTGTGTGTGTGTGTGTGTGTGTGTGTGTGTACACACACCATAGTCTGAGTACAGTCCTTTCGGGGGATACCGAACTTGGTATAGAGGTAACATGGATTGATGAGATGTGTGTGTGTGTGTATACATATATATATTATATATGTATATATATGCCCTGTAGTCCGAGCTACAGTCCTTTTGGGGGGAGGCAGAGTACTGAACTTGTTATAGAGGCCACATGGATAGTCCTTGTTGCAGCAAGAAGAGCAAAGTGGCATCTAATTGAATGTAAATGCACATTTGTTGAGACTCAAATCTGTAAAGCTATATAGGATATGACTTCCATATTCAAGAGTCGGAATGAGATCCTAACAGGCTATTGTTTTCCTTGCTTCAGGGGGTTACACAGTCTATATTTCCGCATAGAAAGACTAATTTGTGGTTGACTTTACTTGCTGTTATGAATACATGAGTTTCATGTCTTAGGCCACTATCCTGCAAGATCCCAGTGTATCTTATAAAGGGAACAAGGTACAATTTCTGCTAACAGTGGTTAGGGGTTCCTAAATGTTATTTATTTATTTGTAATTTTGACCAGGAAAGGTGCACTAAGCTGTGACAGCTCATTTCCAGGTGCATCCTGGGGTGGGTTACATGGACCTGTTTTACTGATAGCGGAGTGTTGGCCATGACACCAGCAAAACTCCACTACTCTTCATCACTGACAGTGAACAGATTTGGACAGGGGTTGGAAATTCCAGGTGAAGCCATGACAAATACAGGAGTATGTCATCTTCCCAGAAGTCATTTTCTTGGCAGAGACCGAAGTATGCACTTTTACCCTGGACAGCCTCTCACAAGCCAAAAGTGTGAGTCTAGAACACACTTAAGCACGGCATGTGATGCTGACAGGTGCAGTAATGAGTATGGACACATTCATTTATGTTGTCTAAACCCATTCAAATGCAACTCGTGTGAAGAACAGGGACACATGTATAGGCAGCGTTCCTGGGTTCACACAGTAGGTCTGGGGGTTTAACTCAGGAGACAATCATTGTGAAAGGGCAGTCCAAAGGTTCTATTAAAGCATCTGCCACAAGATTTGCTGATATAGCTATGTCAGACTCTTTCAAAATGTAGGGGCGGGCTGTTGGCGCTGAGAGTTGAGGCCCTGGACACAACACACGCACTACACTGGCAATCTGGGGCTCAGGAGTGAGCCTGGGCTGTCAGGGGTCAGCCGGGGGCAGCGGTTGAACAGCCACAAGGCAGCTCTCCTCTCCCGGGGAAGGGATCTTTCACTGCCGCAGTACAACTACCCCCAGGTGGAGGCCTGATGGTAGTGCAGGAGAGTGGGTAGCATGAATAGCGGTGCTGCTCAACTGCAGCGTGCTCATGCCTCCACAAGCGTATGCATGACTGTGGCACGTGGGGAGAAAAAGGAGCTGTCGGGCTCCATGATGGCCCGGTGACGTTCTCAGTGATGGGAATGCCAGCTGGGGTCAGCTGGGGCTGGAGCCTGCCTGCCAGCTCCCAGAAAAATGGGGCCAAAAAAATGTTGATAAAAAAAAAAAAAAATGTTTGGGGGGTGGGGGCAGGAGCCAAACCATGGGAGTGCGGACCCTTCAAATACAGTACATCCACAGCAACAGAAGAACTCTAGCAGTCAGACAGCACTTGAAGTAGACAGTCTTGCCCCTGCCACAGTACCTGTTGCAGCACTCCATCAGCCTTTAAAATCACCTGAAGTACGTGTTGAGGGGATCCCCCTCAAGCTGAGCTAAAGAAAGATTCCAGAGTGCAGCAACTTAAAATTGCTCCCCCCCCCAACCCCGGCCTCCAGAGGAATCTGATATGGAGGTAGTTAATGCTAGGAAGAGGGGGTGACCGAGGAAGGCAAGGAGTAGTGTGGGAAAACCTGCTACAACCCCAGTGTTTCACAGATTTTTGGCTTTGTCATATAATGGGCAATGGAGAGACACTGAGAGAGAAGAGGGAGACTCGTAGGCCTCCTCCATAATAACCTCAGAGACCTCTTCTCAGATTGGGATTAGTCAGTTCCCAAAACGTCCACTGCAAAATAAAAAATAAAAAAGGCAGAAAACGGACAATGTCCCGCATGCGTACCATGGTAGCCACACTACCCTCATAAAATAATCCATGTGTATTGGTACATCGGTAGCATCTATCACCCTAAATGTGAACAGCATAAAAACCTAGAGGAAAAGAGTGGGAACAGTGTCCCTCTTACAGATTCTCCCAGGCAATGTTCTGTTCATTCAAGACATCTGGATCAAGACATTATTTTATTTAAACAGCAGTTTGGAGAACCTTTGAGCCATAGGCTCATTTACAAAGGTACCTTGTCACAAGGTGATCATTATTTGAAATATTCACTGTTAAAAAATTGTGGACAAAGGGGCCATCATTTTGTTCACACAGCTTGGACAAATGTGATGTGGTGGGGATATTGTGAAGAAATTGATTGCTCTTGAACCAGGTCGAGCTTTGTTGTTTAATGTAGAAATGGGGGGGGGGGGGCAGCAGCGCTATAGGCTGGATAATGTCTATGCGCCACAGGCAAAGGTTGCCAGAGCTGTTATTTAAACTGTTCCAAAATTTGTTTGCACACCAGGAAACTGGTAGTGTTTGGTGGCAGTTTTAACTGTGGCCTGTCCTTACAGGGCAAAGGTAGTCTCACTTGTAAGTTGTATAATGACTCATTATACTTAAGAGACATGATTGCAACAGCTGGCCTGCAAGATGGGATGTGAACAGGGAGCAGTGGAAAAAAATATAACTTTTACGAAAGGGAGTTTATCCACCAGAAGAGACTTCCTTTTTCTTTCTGATTGACTGAAGGTTAATTCAGCAAGAATTATTGCAGCTGAAACATCTAACCACCTGGCAGCTGCACAACACCCTCTCGTGAAGAGAAAGATACCTTGGAGACTGAATACTACAAGTACTTTGCTGGAAGACTATAGGGTAAACTCACAGTGGGTAGAAGTTTGTAAAGCAAGATTTGTAGTTTCCTGGGCTTATAAGGATGTTTTGTTATGGTGGAAGGACTTGAAAATAGATTTCCAGGCTTAAAAAAAAAAAAGGAAAAATGAGTAACAACACTTAGTTGCATTCTTTGGGTCTGTGATCCAGGCTTCATAGATACATTTCTAGGATGCAGACTACGAAAGAAACCTTTACGGAGTAAATAGAAATGATGATAAATTAAATGAGAAGGCTTCGATTTTAAATGGTGACATTGCAGGAATTAATGCGTCCATACTCATTACTGCACCTGTCAAGAGGTGAAATTTAGTACCCAGGGGACATGAAGAGAATAAATAAGATGGACACAGAGGGGCTTTTCCAGTTAAAGAGAGGGAGGGACACCCGAGGGCACAAGCTGAGATTGGAGGGGGGAAGGTTCAGGAGGGAAATGAGGAGACACTTTTTTACAGAAAGAGTGGTGTCAGGATGGAACGCATTGCCAGAGGAAGTGGTAACCTGCAATATAGTGGGCTGCTTCAAAAAAGGGATAGGACTGGGTAAGGTGGAGGGTCACTGGAAGGTGGGGAGAGGGGACGGAGGGGGCAGCTGCAGTATAATGGCTGCTAGCTGCACAATCGAGCAGACTCGACAGACCAAAAGGCCTTTATCTGCTGGCAGGTTCGTATGTTCATATGTTCGTAGGGGAAGTTTATTTTATTTTAGAATTTTTGGCCAGGAAAGACACACAAAGCCAAGGTTTGTTTCCTGGTGTGTCCTGGTAGCAAAGGGAAGTTAAAGTGATGTCCTTAGATTGCACCTTGCCTTACCTTATTATATACCCTATGTCAGTGAAAATCATGCCTCACCATTTTCAATATTTAATCCAGTGTGTATATTTATATACAAGGGATCATACTTTAGCCCTAAGAAGGTGGCCAAGTAGATTTTTTCACTTCCCAATTGAAGAACATGTCCCCGCACTGTGATGTCCAGGAAGGGAGAGTGTGGGGGCGTGCCCCATTGAATGAATGGGTCATTTTGCATCCCATTTAATATTTATGTTGGTTGTTGAGACACGAAGGCACCACTTGACCAACAAGGCCTTGTTAGTCGAGCGGTGTCCTTCATTAATCTCCAACTGGCCAGCATAAGGTATTAAATAGGACGCAAAATCGAGCCCCATTCATTTCAATGGGGCGCGCTCCCTTGCTGGGTGTCATAGGGTGGGGGCATGTTCTTCAATCAGGAAGTGAAAGAATTTGCTTGGTCACCTTCTCAGGGCTAAAGTACAATCCCTTGTACCTAAATGCACACACTGGATTAAATATTGAAAATGGCGAGGAATGATTTTCGACAAAATAGGATGTACAATAAGGCAAGTTGTGATCGAATAAACTAAGAAAATCACTTTACATGACTTGCTTATGGTCACACACTATGCAAAAGGTGGCTGTAGGATTCAAACCCAGTTCTGCAGGTTTGCAGCCCAGTGTGTATAGCCACTACACAATACTTCTTCCCAGGATCTAGATATGTTTACTGGGTAATATAGCAGGCTACAGCACAGAGTTATACCAGGTTTCTGTACAGAACAGGGCAGGCCAGTTGTAACTTTTCCTCAAGGAATCATGAACATAAGGCGATAAGGGGTGACATATTATTCCTTTATAAAGTTTTACACCAGGATAGCCTAAGAACAGAATTAGGTTTGCATTTTAGGGAAAAAATCTTTCTAACTGGAGAAAACATGATCAACAGTTAGTGAGTGAAAGGTGTAGAACAAATTTAAGAAAATATGAATTTGTATATAAGGCCATTGAATATTGGAATAAGCTACCGGCATGTGTTGTGCAGGCAGAAACAGTAACCATTTTCAAGAATAGGTTGGATAAACATATGACAGTTGGTGACTTCTGTTACCTTCACTGAATTGTGGGGACAGTCTTTAAAAGGGTTTTTTAGCCTTCTAGACTGTCTTATGCAACCTTAGTATGAACCTTAGTATGAACATAGTTCAGGAACATGTGACCAAATATTTTGGTACTCCAGCTGAAACAGCGTGGGACCTTCAAGTAAGGGGACAAATGCATGTCCCCAAACACCCAGAGCAGGTCAAAACTAACTTAATTGCACTGATCCAAACATCTGAAATTGAACATGTTATAAACAACTTGGGAACAATACAGCTCCTGGGACAGACAGTTTGCCTTCTGAATTTTATAAGTTTTTTGTCAGGAGCTCTGCCCCATTCTGTAAGGAGGTATTTACCTTCATGTTAGAAATGGTGCAGTTAACCCCTTCTGTGAAATCAGCATTACTGATTTTTCTGTTTAAGAAAAGCAATAAAATGGATATTCAGAATTGGCGTCCTTTGTGTCTGCTAAATACAGACCTAAAAATATTGACTAAAATTCAGGCTTATCACCTAAATAAAGTGGCTGCAATAGTTTTTGCTGACACACACACTTGTGCCATAAAACAGAGGGACATTACAGACTGTTTGATTGCATTACGGGAATTATGGGAAAGGATGTAACTGGGGAATGGAAGATGTTTATTTGTTGTCAGTCGATCAAGAAAAAGCATGTGATTGTATACCACATGCATATTTAGCGAAGGTTTCACAATTCTACAGCATCCCAGCCTAATTTGTAGACTGGATACAAGTTTTATATAGAGAATCGGTAATAAAGCCACATTTCACTCCTTGATAGAGCCCAATGTTATAGTAAAGAGGGCTGTGAGACAGGGATGACCCTTGAGCCCCCTGCTTTATATTTTTTGCACTGGATCCCCTCATCCTATTAATGCAGCAATACCCACAGATTAAGGGCACTCAGTCAACACCAGACCCCGAAGAAATAAAAACCCTTGCTTATGCGGATGACCTGTGCATGAGGAGTCAGGAATTTTTGTGCAGAACACCATCGAATCATTTTCTGCCATAGCAGGTGCACAAATTAATTTTTCTAAGAGCTCAGGCGTTCCGATTGGGAATCCCGTAGTTTACAAAAATGTCATGCTGATTGGTGAAATTCAGATTGAGAGAGCCAGTGAAAATTTGGGGCCTCTGGGAGACGTAGCTTTAGAAAATTGGGATGAATGCATTTTTAAATATGCATTTATTATTTCTTAGTTCGGTCCCCCGCCCCCCTCCCCCCATAGAAAGAGAAGCTTAATTCTGCAGTCTGTTCTTCCAGGGGTTAGGAAGCAGATTAAACCCTATTAAAATTTTCACTAAATTTTCACTATTCACTAAAAATACCACCAGCAGCTTAATCTGGTTCAAGGTCAGTTGGCATTCATCTGTATCCCCCTTCCCTGGGTCGTGCCTGAAAATAGGCAGGATTTGTCTAGAGCACTTACCTGGTCAACAAAAACTAAATAAATAAATAAAAAGAGAAGTCACTTTCTGGGATTGTGGGGGGGGGGGGTTAACACATTAACCTTGTGGTTCTCCTTTGGACCCTATTCCTCAAGCAAAATGTAGCCCCAGTACTTCAAGAACAAGGGATAGGATGGGGACCTGCAATTTTGGAGTGGTTGACCCCATAGCTCCTAGAGTGGATCATGGAAACCTACATCAGCTGCATGATGGAATATGTACACATGGCACCCAGGTACATGTAGCAAATGATACAGGAAAATCAGGATGTACATGGCATCCTCAATTGACGTAGTCAAAACTAATACCAGGAAACAATTATATTTGCAGATAATAGACACTTATAGTGTATGGTAGAACGCTATTATCCACAGAATTCAATGTAAAGCCAGTGTTGTTATAGTATCGATGTGACAACACGTTGCTGTTAATCACTGTGTGCACATCACATCGATACCATAACAAGAAAGAATGTTGCTGAGAATAACATTCTACCGCACCAGCACTTTGCGGTCATCTTCAGCACTCGGCAGCATTCAAACACAAACTGCAGTTCCTTACTTGCAGTGAAAGAAATCCCCAACCCACCGTTTCCATTTATTTCGGGGGCTCTCATAATGTACCTGTTGTTCAAGAGGCGTGGGCCCGAAGCATCTTCTCCTTGAATGAACTTTTCCTGTTGCACTTCTGGAACATGCACTGTTTACCCTGACCCGGTTTGATCCCTGGATTCATATACACTTCCGAATCAGATGGGACTGTTGTTTTTTTTTTTCTTATTATGTGTGTGTGTGAGTACAGGAATTTGTTATCCTGGCGATTAGTTTTAAATAAAGCTTATTCAGCATCTCAGTTATCAGCATGTCCATGTCTTCACTCTGAGGTAAGTGGAATTTCCATGTTTATACAGCTGATTAACTTTCAGCGTGTGCTAGAATTTGTGTTGTTCTGTCGATTGGTTGCTGTTTGTGGTTAAAGCACTCTATTTTTGTAACTTTGTTTCTGTACTGGTGCTCATACACTGTATAAGACAAAGTATGGGAAGCAGTTAAGCAACCACGGTGAATTTGCATCTTGAGGGTACCATGGCAACACTGTAAACCTCTCGAGCTACGCTCTCGGGGTTTATAGATCATGGTAACCTCTTGATGCAAATACACCATGGTTGTAACCGCTTCCCATACATTATCCTCTATGTCTTGCACCTCCCCTGATGTTAACATTTTGCCCACCCACCAGATAAGATAGACATTGTATTAAACCAACTACAGAATCCTTGAATTCCCAGACAAGTGTGGGACACTGTGTGGTTGGGGGTACATGGAAGGATGGCGGTGAAGGACTCTTTGAAGCATAAAGAAATTGAGGAGAAGAATTGCCCAAGAGAGGGCTACACAGGAATCCCAGAAACTCAAGCACACCTTCTGTTAAGAGTGCTCATATACAAAAGGATTCTGGAGGTTACTGAGCAAAATGTGGAGACCCTGGGTTTATAGCAGTTGATTACCAGGTGATGAGTCTATGGCTATATCAGGGGCAGTGGGAGCAGTATCACCTCTACATTACAGCTGTTTTTTTCTTATTGTATATACTGCCTATGGTAAGCATGATGTGCATTTCAAGTGCAACAACACTTTGACCCCTGGCATCAGTAGTATGTTTTCTTCATCATGCAGTAAGGGAGGCATATGATGCTGAACGTAGACATGTGTGACCTCAGGTTTTAAATGCATTATGTGGTGGGTTTCGGGTAATTATGGAGTAATGAAGTTTAAACAGTGTATGACTGGTTGGCACATGTCTTGCCTTAGCTGCAGCAGAGGAAGTTGTTGTACTTTGAATGATACAGTTAATTTCACTTCTTTCCTTTTATATGAATTTCTTGTTTTGGTTTTATGTACAGTACAAATGGTGGTTCTGTTGCCTGTTCCCTTGTAAGTTGCCTTTTCTTTTTGAGACGTTTGAACACTTCTGTGTAATGAGCTGTTAATTATGTTGATATCTGATTTATAGTATGCTTGAGTCTCTTTTCAATAAAAATCCCCCTGCTCTTCATTGATAAGTGCCATGGGATCTTTTACTTTCACCTGGATAATCACCAGAGATGGGCAGAATGGACCTCTGTATAACATTTTGTCCAAAGGACAGCACCTCAGCAGTGCAGTAACCCCCACATACTGTACTGCAGTGCCAGTTATGGGTATTACCCCGATTCGTAGTGTGGGGCTAGAACCCACAACCTTCTGATCTTCTGGCCACAGAGGCGAGATTTTTAGCAAGTTTCTGTAAAATTTCCAAAGACCATGATTTTGGTTTAATTTTCATTTGGCTGACGTTTCTTTAGTGTAAGCCAGCTCTGCAGATTGTGAAAGCTAGAATACAGTTTCAGCTTGACTTCTTCAATCGTTAGGACAGTGCAGCTGATTACTACAACTTCTACATATATTATGGTTTTAACATTAGCACAGAAAGTCGGTATGTCATTTTGCAAAACGGTTGAAAAACAGGGGGGCTGATGGCAGGTACTTGATAGGCCTCTGCTGTTAATAGGTTGTGCTTCAGACGTGACACTCTCTATGTTGTTATATTGAGATTGATGCATGAGGTTGTGAAATCATGCCAGAGTAAATTCTGAAACACCCACAGTCTGTAACCCTTCCAAGAGAATCTGGTGCTTTAGAAGGTCAAAAGACTATGATAAATCTAAGAATGATGCTCCTGTAACCATGCTGCTGTCAAAGGAACCCTATAACTCATTTGTGATGTTGTGGTGTAAATGGCTGATACTTCAGAAAACAACCTCCCTGTGCAGGGGAAGAAGAAAAAAACAATAACATGAGAACAGCTGGCCAGAATGTGCTTATAATAAATATGTAGAGGGCTACCACTCACTCACCAGAGAACAGAAACCACAGTAAACAATAAATGACTAAACTTTAAAAAAAGAAACAGCCAAGGGTCACGCTCATACTGGGTTTCTTTTCAGCAGTAGCAAACTAAACCATTTTGGTCCCTTGGCAAGTCATATTTATCAAAAATGTTAACAGATGTTAAAAATGAGATCTGTAATAGGCAATAAAATTGTGTCTGCCATTGCAACATTCTGTTCAAGATTCTTTCATATTTTAGCAACCACTACTTTTCAGATCAAGGATATGGTTCATTATCTACACATACGCAGTTCCACTGGAAATGCTGAGTCATCGTAATGTCTTCAAGTTAAGCTCCTCCCACCACCCAGGCAGTATATTCTCTGGCTCCGCCCCATGACATCAGATCTTCCTTTCCATGGGAAGAGTCTGGTCTCCTCCTTCGCAGCTCTGCAGCATTGTGGGCTTACCAATAAGTGTGCCTTTGGCAAATTCATTTATAAATAACTTTCTTTGGGTTGCAGTGTTCTTGAAGCACATTCCTTTCCTTCACATTGGCTCCACCTTGTCAGCTGATGACCTATGTAAACTCCAAGGAAGTGAAGCCAGTTTGCGGCTTCGTATTCTGTGTCACGTGTCAGCAGATGTTGAAGATGGACCTACACCTGTCATGCCTCTATTGCCTTGGGGCTACGCACAATGTCTCTGGCTGTGTCCTGTGTCAGGTGATGCTCCCTTTATCCTTGGAGGATCTCTGGCCTATAGGGATCCCAAGGTCCAGCCGGAGGGTCACAAGTCAGCCTTCAGTGCAGGGAAGTCATCTGCTCAGCTTGCGGCCATGTAAGAAGTGGTGGTGGCTGCCACAGTGGACACCTCCTTGGCCTCAGTGCTGTTCCCAGCAGGGGCTAGCATCAGAGGGTCTTTCACAGAGGATTTTCATGAAATGTTTTGGGCCCTCCAAACCTACAGTGAGAGCCCTGTCCATTACGGTAAGCTGTACAAATGCTTACGGAGCTGGTCATGGAGTGATCAATGTCCTCCCATTCCCTTGACTCTCTCAACTGCTTGCATGTGTGCCGACTGCTCATCTCTGGTCAAACCTTGTGTGGTTTGAGTTCACTCTACGGTGTCCCTGTTGGGCTGTTGACCTCGACACTGGCCAATTAGACTGTAGAGATCTTCCTCCACCTTCTGGATCAGTTGTTGGAGAAGCTCGACCAAGAGTTGTTCTTCAAGACCTTAGTTCTCCCAGTCCTCTCCCAGGAAGGTACGGACTGATTGATGCTCCCAATTGGCTCCACTCAGGACCAGCCTCCACCAGTGGTTGTGCCACTGAAGCTGGGCTCTATTCTGTACCTTGGTATGTGGTCTGTACTGACCTGGCAGTGGCTTCTCCTCGGTGTCGGCCGGTGGATTGATGGTCAAGGTTGAGGTTACGGTCATGGTCAAAGTTCCATTGACACTCTCGATCCCCCTAGACTGGGAGACGCTGCCATTCCTTGACTTTCTTGTCCTCGGGCAAGGAGAGGTACCACTGACATATGCAGGAGCACTATGAGGAACTCTTCTGACAGCAGTGGACCATTGCGGGGCATGATAGGGCTCTATCTCTGGGCCTAATGACCAACTGGCCAATGCAGATACTTGCCATACTGGTCCACCATCAGCAGATTTCCCCAGCATCTGCCTCTCCACCCTTATGGGTGGAGTCACCTCCACCACAGCCTCTGTTGGTAGCGCTGACCAAGGACTCCCATACTGCAGCTGGCTTGCCAGGTCAGCTTTCAGTGGAAATCACTCAGTTGGAAGACTCTCGGGTGGTCAGAGGTGGCACACGGCCATGCACCATTTTCAAAGAGTCCACAAACGACTCAGACAAGGGTCCATGGTGTCATTGAGGACCCACACCTTCAACCATGTCTCAGTCGAAGAACTGTCCACCGACCATGGGCCAGTGTCATTCAGTGCTGTTCTCCATTTAATGTCAGAGTCCATGTATGTGTCCTTGCAGCCAGTCCAGAAGCAGACTAAATATCCATTCACAGACATTTTGGACAAGGATGACTCTACTGGGGTTGCCTTTACCGTGGCTGAAGCCATCTTGGGACCTTTCCTGGAGCTCTGACTGCATCCTACATCCTGCCCGGCAGGACCCTACTGGATCTCGTTCAGGGTTCTCATACTGTCCATCGGCAAAGGGTCTGGTCTCGGACTCGGCATTCCAGAAGTCCGGAAGCCAAGGGGACATGGACAAGCCCCCCCCCAACAAGGAGTCTAAGAAACTTGACCACGCAGTCAAGAAGGTCAATGCTGCTTCCTCTCATGGTCTCTGGTGTGGGTCAGGCAAGCTACGCCATGATGATGGCCAACTATGGTTACTCCCCGATGGCAATCGGCTGCTGGTGAATTTGGTCAGAGGCCAGGGTCCAGAAATGGCTAAACACCAGCTCCAGATGGCCTTGGACATGGGCAGCTCCTGCACCCATTCCATGGCAGTGGCCATCTTGATGCAATACAGGGCCTGGCTGAGATTGTTCACCTTCACTGTGGGCACTCAGCTCAAGTTGGCCAATGTCCTGTTCTTGGACAACAACCTCTTTTGTCTGGGGGTGGAAGGAGGACATCTCATGAGGACTGAGAAGTCCATTGTTACCCTGAACTCAGTGACTTCCTTCCAAAGGGACCCTAAGGGCCAGAGAGTTTTTCACCTTAACCATGTGATTAACCTTCCAGTATATTTTACGAATCCATCTTTGGAGGCTGATTACAGGCTCCATACCCTGGACCTCACGCATAAGGAGCGCACACCTGAAGTACAGGTTGAGGCTTGCCAGCTGTTTGTTACATATGCTGTAGCCACATCAGGCAGACCAGCAGCAAAGTAGATGATTGGCAGGTGGATCACATCATGCATTGACCTTTGCCATAGGTTGACTGGTAGGGAGCCACCTGTAAGACTTAGGGATCTTCCACCAGACATACTGGTACCTCAGTGGCTGCTTCCAGAGACGTTCCTGTCCAGGAGATCTACAGGGCTGCCACCTGGAAGTCAGCACACTCTCATTTCCCATTACAGCATTGACCTTGAGTCTCGTCAGGATGCTGCTTTTGGGGCCTCGGTTCTCCAATCTCTGTTCGCCAAATAAGGGGTGTGCGCCTTGCACCCTCCTTCTGCTGGAAGTCTGCCTACATGTGGACAGTGAACTATAGCCATGCCTCTAGAAAAATAGGCACACAGATCCCTGCTTCCAGTGTGCAAGATCTGATATCACGGAATGAAGCCGCAGGACATACCGCGCCCAGGTGGCTGAGGAGCTTAGCTTGAAGATGTTCCGATGAATCAGCATTTCCAGTGGAACTATGTGTGGATGTGAACTATATACCACTATTAGAACTACAGCTACTGGTGAGTAACTTTTTTTGTTTTGTTTTTTTAGAAACCAAACCATCTCTTGAGCATTAAGCGTTCTGCAGGAAAACTTCATGCATGAAATTAAGAAAACATAGAGACATAGAAACATGGAAATTGTCAGCAGATAAGGACCGCCTGGCCCATCTGATCTGCCCGCAAGCCCTTGTACTGCATTACTGCTTCCAGTACAAGGGCTTAGTAGAAGTAGTAGGGAGTTTTATTGCAGCACCAAAAATGGACTGAATTTATACACGTGAAACATAGAAACTTAGAATTTGTCAGCAAAAAAAGGACCGCTTGTCCCATCCAGTCTGCCCGGATGTTTTCTGCCTAAGCTGTCTCCACAGAGCCTAACTGGTCCTCAGTGACCCTCATTCTCCTTGCCTATTTACTAATATTCCCCTATGTCTATTCCATGAATGCTTGAAGCCACCACTATTTTTGCTTCCACCACTTTGGCTGGCAGTTTGTCCAGGGCGTTTACCATTCTTTCAGTGAAGTAGTGCTTCCTCACATCCCGCTTAAACTCCCCAACCCCAGCTTCATCGCATGCCCTCTAGTCTTGGTGCTTGTTCTCATTTAATAGACTCCCCTCCTGCATCCTGTTCACCCTGTGAGGTACTTGTAGGTCGTTATCATGTCCCCTCTCACTTTGCTCTCTTTCAGGGTGTACATGTTGAGATCCCTCAGTCTCTCCTTGTAGGGCTGCTCGTGCAACCCCTGCACCATTTTAGTTGCTCTCCTCTGGACTGCCTCCACCCTGACTGTGTCCTTTCTGAAGTGTAGCCTCCAAAACTGGACACAGTACTCCTGGTGGGATCTCACCAGTGAGCCATAGAATGGCAACAACACCTCCATCCTCCTGCAGGAGACATCTCTCGCTATGCACCCCAGCATCCCACTAGTACCACCCATTGCTTTGTCAGACTGCCTGGCCATGTTGAGATCAGTTATGATAACCCCAAGGTTCCTTTCCTGCTTAGTGACTGTTAGTACCTCCCATCCTATATTCTGCTCCTGGGTCCCTATGACCTAGGTGCATGATTTAACATTTTTTGGCATTGAACCCTAGCTGCCATGCTCTTGACCACTCCTCGAGCTTCCTAAGATCCATCTGCATTCTTTATACCCGCTCCTGAGTGTCCACCCTATTACAGATTTTGGTATAATCTGCAAAAAGGCATACCTTCCCTTGTAGTTCTTCTGCGCTATCATTTATGAAGACATTGAAGAGGACTGGTCCCAGTACTGAGCCCTGCGGCACCCCTCTGGTTATTCTCCCATCACTGGAGTGAGTGCCAGTGGCCACCACCCTCTGTTGCCTATGGATTAATCAATTTCTAACCCAGTTCACCACTTTGGATTCCACCCTTCATGTGCAGCACAGTGTCAAAGGTCTTGCTAAAGTCAAGACAGGCCATGTTCACTATCTGGAGGGGTTGTGGGATAACAGATGGACCAGACACTGAACTTCAAGTTCAACACACAATCTCTGTGTGATGTTTATTCAGAATGCAGGAGATAACCTTCAACAATGGCATATCCCTTCTTCAGTACGTGTGATGTTTATTCAGAATGCAGGAGATAACCTTCAACAATGGCATATCCCTTCTTCAGTACATCAGTTTGTATCAACAGACTATGCAAGTCTTTCCTCTACACTTAGCCAGCACTTATTGACTCACGGATCGCTGATCTAACTTATCTGTTGAGATTTAGCCTTTCCTATGTGGGCCTTGTTTGCTTGGGTGGTGGGGGCTCAAATTAAAAAAAGCTAAAGACAAAGAACCTCAGTGCAGAAGCACTGAAACAAGGGTTACCCCAAAGGACATTGACAATAAGCCAAGTTTCAAAGAAACACAACATCACACTTACTTCCATAATGCAAAGCATCATGTGATATATGCAAATCACCATGAAATTTCAGACTTGTTCAGTTTACAGCAATTTACATGCATTTTAAATAGCACAGCTAACTTAAATTTTTATCATACAGTCCCCTAGTAACTTTTTACCTTTATTAAAAATACCTAGTGACATGGTATTTTCAACATTTACAAGTTTTATATGCATAAAGTACATACATTAAAGTATTTTATGACATAGTGCCATTGCATACTAAATCCAACAACAAGGAACACAGCCTGTTGTTCTACATCAGCTCAGAGGTCACCACAATAATCTCCCTGTACAAGGACCTGAAAGGGAAAAGGAAAATTTAGAGGACACTATAGCATAGTCAAGAAGGGGGAGGGGTGCCCATAGGTGGCCAACATTATGGACTAGAAATTGTAAAGAATAGATTAGGCTAAGAAATAGAACTGTTGCAACAGATTTAAGAAAAGGTTGGTCCTTAAGAGTGGCAGGAGCTCCCTGTCACATATCCCCCACCTTAAGAGGGAAGCAGTTATTGTAGACTGCTTACCACCTTCCTGTCCCAGGAAGGGATGGCGTTTCCACCCAGCCATCTTCAGAAACTCAGTCTCAGAGTCCCTATTAACAATAAACATTCCATCATAAACATAGTGGATATCATCATTATTTACCCTGAAGCATTAACACATTTCTCAACAGAGACTAACGGTACCTTTCCATCTCCTTTTAGGGAAAGTCTGGCATATTTCTTAACCAAAAATCTGGACAGCTTTAAAGTCCAGTACCATAGAAACAGTTTCTCTGGGGTGAGTAATTACCTGCTCCAACCCCACGAGACGTGTTGGTTTTAAGCAGGGACCCAGTCGTAGGTTAAACCCCTATACATAAACCCGCTATATCTCTTGATTCATTCATTTTGATTGCTACTGATACAGACACCTGAGAGTAGACACTCTAGATGTTACCCCAACGCAGGTTCCAATCCATTTTCCACCCACCTCATCCTTTGTAGGTTTTCCATCAAAATAAATAAATAAAACACATTTACCACCTCCTTGATCTTAACATATTGTAACATTTTAGTAACATTAGCATCTTTAGCCTGCAGTATACACCAATCAGTACTGCTAGTAGATTTAGCTGCATCAATACAAGAAAAAGTCCCTTCAGCCTCATAGGCTTCTTCTTGCTTGCTTGGAGTCTTCAACCCCAGCACAATATCACTAGGCACAGTCTTACCTGGGGTCTCACATTCAAGTTCCATACTTGCATCTTCAACCTCCAATAGGTAATATCCTGGGAACACAGGCAACAAAGGAATATCCTGTTCAGTCAGGGGGTCCTCCTCCAGCTGAGTCCACAAAAAATACTCCTCCGATTCTTTATCCAAACTCTCTGGCAGGGACCTCTCGAGCACCTGGCACCGGTGTTCCACCTCTCTGCGAAGTCAGTCTGCCTTGACCCCACGGTAGTTCCTCATCCCTTTGCATCTCTTCTTCGTCTTCAGGCTTGGCCTTCCTCTGAGCTCCCAGGTCCAGTCTAAGGAGTAGCTTCTCTTCATCTGTCAGCCATGGTTCTGGTCAGAACTCCATAGACTTTCTTCTTTGGGTTCTCCTCTGGCAACTCCTGGTGCATTGGTCCACCTGGGATATCTGGGCATATTCACCAGAAAACGTCCCTCTTAAGCCAGTCCAGACATTTCCAGCAAGTTATCCCACTTCTCACACAAAGTCTATGGAGGGGTTGTGGGATAACAGATGGACCAGACACTGAACTTCAAGTTCAACACACAATCTCTGTGTGATGTTTATTCAAAATGCAGGAGATAACCTTCAGCAATGGCATATCCCTTCTTCAGTACATCAGTTTGTATCAACAGATTATGCAAGTCTTTCCTCTGCACTTAGCCAGCACCTACTGACTCAGTGATCTCTGATCTAACTTATCTGTTGAGATTTAGCCTTCGCTATGCGGGCCTTGTTTGCTTGGGTGGTGGGGGCCTCAAATAAAAAAAAAAAAAAAAGCTAAAGACAAAGTACCTTAGTGCAGAAATACTGAAACAAGGGCTACCCCAAAGAGCATTGACAGTAAGTCAAGTTTTCAAAGAAACACATCACACATACTTCTATAATGCAAAGCATCATGGGATATATGCAAATCACCATGACATTTCAGACTTGTTCAGTTTACGGCAATTTACATGCATTTTAAATAGCACAGCTAACTTAATTTTTATCATATAGTCCCCTAGTAACCTTTTACCTTTATCAAAAACACCTAGTGCCATGGTATTTTCAACATTTACAGGTTTTATACACATAAGGTACATACATTAAAGTATGTTATGACATAGTGCCATTGCATACTAAATCCAGCAATGAGGAACACAGCCTGTTGTTCTACATCAGCTCAGAGGTCACCACAATAACCTCCCTGTATGGGGACCTGAGAGGGAAAAGGAAAATTTAAAGAGGACACTATAGCATAGTCAAGAAGGGGAAGGGGTCCCAGAGGTGGCCAAAATTATGGACTAGAAATAGTAAAGAATAGATTAGGCTAAGAAACAGAAGAACTGTTGCAACAGATTTAAGAAAAGGTTGGTCCTCAAGAGTGGCAGGAGTTCCCTGTCACACATTGCCCTCCTCTGATCTATTTCCCTGGTTACCCAGATGATGAAATCAATCAGATTCATCTGGCATGATCCCCCTCCCCCCATGAATCCATGCTGCCTGTGGTCTTGCAGCCCTTTGGATCCAAGATACTCTGCCAGCCTTTCCTTAAGCAGGGTTTCCATTAATTTCCCCACAACTGAAATGAGACTGACTGGCCTATAATTGCTAGCCTTCTCCTTGCTGAAGCTCTTATGTAGAGGGATCATGTCTGCTCTTCTCCAGCCAGTTATGCATATAAGGGTCAGGAACCCAAAGACAGAATATAGAATGGGAGATGTGTTAGAAAACATGACAGAGTCAGCACAGTGCAACAGAGCAGTGGGGGAGGCAAATGTGATGCTGGGTGAGTAGACAGTGGGGTCAGCAGCAACAGGAAGGAGGGGATCTGCCCTGTACAGATCCCTGGTGTGGCTGCATTTGGATTATTGTATGTAGTTTTGGAGTCTGCACTTGAAAAAGTACAGGGATAAACTTGAAACTGTGTAGAGGAGGGCAACAAAAATAATTCAGGGTCAGCAAAAGAAGTCCTACATGACCAAGAAGGAGATGGTGGATGTGATTGAAACTTGCACGATTTTTCGTGGGATAAACAAGGTACACACCTGGGAGCTTTTCAACTTAGGGGAGCAGGGTACATGCTACAGGTACATACACTGTCCATGGCCCTCTGCACATTATACAGGTGTGCACCAGGCACTACTCCAACTGCCTGTCCACGGCTCCTCCCACAGATGCATAGTAGTGTGGCGGGGCCGAGGATTCCATGAGGCATTCAATTGGATGTCCATATTGCTGGTGGAGAATATTTCCTGCTGCTTGTGGCGCAGTGGTGTAAAGGACCAAGCATATACCAGTACCAACTGGGGTCATTGCACTATGGGCAAGTGCCGGCTGGGAGCCCCCCACCGGCCACATGTCAAGAAGGCTGGTGGCTGAGGTAACAATGTGGCTGCTGTGCCAGCCGGGCCACTGGCTACCAACTGGAGGGGATGCGTAGGGACTATTGCAAGGTGACCGCAGCTGTAGCCTGCACCCCTCTTCACCAGCACTCTGAGTCTTTGTGCATGGCCTGGAGTGCAGTGCCACCCCTTGACACACCCCTGTACCCCTCTGTGCTTACTGCTCCAGGCACTGTATGGGGATCCATCGCGGAAAACGGGGTGCCCATTCCATCAAAGTTGTGTGGATCTGACAGGACCCCCAATGTACAGTGTACAACATAATGAAGTCTGCACACTGTGAATTTGTGACACGTAGGCATAGCGCATAGACCCCATTAACAGAAAAATGGGTATAAGAGGAAGTTCAAAGAAGCTGGTGGGGCAGCTGTCATTCACTGAGCGTGTACTATTTACAGTATGCGATCATGCACGGTTCAGTTGGCAGCTGGCCGCGGTGGTGAGAGGTGGGCTGTGCCAGTCACCGGCTGGGTACTGGGGGGAGTGGGGTGGTCTGGCACTGCTGGGTGGGGGTTGGGGAGCCACTTGACCACCAGGGCTACAGGAGATCTTTTTCTTAATGTTGTAGACACAAATGACAAGGTTACTACTTTGGAGATCGGGGCTTTGGGGGAGGGGCTGCTAGCCCATACAGGCTATATATTAAATATATTGGGATTGGGCCTGGGGGGACTGCTAGCCCATACGGGCTGTATATTAAATATATTGGGATCAGGGCTTGGGGGCGCTAGCCCATACAGGCTGTATATTAAATATATTGGGATCGGTGCTTGGGGGGGACACTAACCCATACAGGCTGAATATATATATATCAATCGCGGCTTCATGGGGGGACGCCAGCCCATACAGGCCGAATATATATTGGGATTGTGGCTTGGGGGGGATGCTAGCCCATATGGGCTGAATATTAAATATATCGGGATTGGGCGAGGGGGGACTACATGTCCAGGGGGCACAGTTGTGGGCATATTGGCACAACGTACACCAGCTCATAGCTGGTGTAACTGTACATTGTTGGATGTCCTCTGGGGGTTGTTTGGAAATACTGATATGGGGTTGTGGCAGCCGCCCTTTGGGAATAGGCACAGGTGCTGCCATAAACTCCCTCTTGTGCCAGGTTGCTGCCGGGTCTTGTTGGTACAAGTCGACTTTGCTGCAGGCAGCTTGCATGTTGTCACGGGGTGCCTTTCAGAATACCACTGGGTGCATCTCTTGGCGCAAGGTGCTACTTGCGTCCATCATGTTGGACGTAAGTCACCTTGAGCCATGCAGATGGCTTTCAGAATCCGGCCCCTAGACTTCCGTTTTACCTCCTGCTTGTTTCTAATTTCCCCCTGTAAAACTGTCCCATTGGGTTCTGAACCCTGAGATGATGCTAGCATTGATCATGCTCTGGGTAGTCTGTTCCATTTATTCGCAAGCCTTGCTATAAAGAAATATATTCTTATGTCTTGTGTTTTTTTTTTTTTTGAGGTTCCCCCAACTAGTTTTAGGTGGTGCCCCCTGGTGGTTGTGAAAATGTATTATGTTGCTGTACTGGCAGTGACACATTGGGATTACCAGTTATGAGTGAGCACTAAAGGAAAAATCACCAGTTATTACATAGGACTAAAGGATAATGCTCTTTATGCTGAAAAGACTGGGATGGCTGTTTAACTACAGGAATGATTACACAATACCAGCTGCTTGCTACAGTACTGGAGGTTCTAGGGCCTGCAGACTGTATAACAAAAAAAGGAGGCACGTTTGGTACATTAACTGCAGTCTAAAAAAAGTATACGGCACCAACATTGTAATAATGATAGAACTTGCATTTGGTTTTTCGCCTCTTGTCGGTTTGGAAATAGTACAGAGTCAATGCATGTCCTCATAAATATAGTAGTACACGTGTAAGCTACAACAAATGATACTGCAGAGATTAAAAACAAGTGCCATGAAATTCTAACATATTCAGTTACATGCAGCAGTTAATATAGGGACACCATTAGCATGATGTCTAATTTATCCACTGAAGCTTTCATCTATTTATTTTATTACTGCAGGGATAAAAATGATAAATGCACTGATGGTGATACCTTTTATTGAACTAACAAAATTATTTTTGAGATGGCTTTCAAGAGTTATGCTCTTCTGCCACATTTCTTTATTTTATTTAAGAACTGGCAACTGGGTAGCTTATTTCCAGGTGTGACCCTCGGTGGTGGTGGTTACAAGTTTAACAGGAGTTTTGGTATAACAGGATTTTCCCTTTCTTAGCTGTCCACTGTATAAACATATATGCGTTTTTATTGCAGTTCACTATAAATTATTTCATAATAAAGTTATAGGTAGGGAGCAAAAAAAATTATTTGATTTATTTGAAATTGTTTTACCTGTTATACACGAAGACATATACAGAAATTTTGTTTACAGATGCAGTGGCGGAGGGAGAGGGAGAGAGAAACTAGAATATTTAAGCAAAAATACACAAAAGGGTAGGTTGTGTTGGGTTGTACCTACCCATAGCCCCTGGAAGGATGGGTTATAGATCAGCACCAGTCAGTCGTTAATTATTTTAACGTGCCAGTTCCCTGAGTATTCTCATATGGAGCCTATCTCATCTCAGGGCCTCAACTGTCTTTAGGGACACCAAGCCCTTTATGGACCCTATCTCTTGTAACTATTGGCTGCGTCTTCACCGCAACCCCCTTATTGCCACTTTGATGCCACTCTCAGGTAAGGGCCTACCTTCCTCCCTAGTGAAAACTGAGCAAAAATAAACCTGAAGAATCCTGTGGTAATACAGGATTAGGACTGGGAGAATATCCTGCTAAGACAATTCAACAGCTCACTATGGATAGGGGTAGTTCTAAAGGACTGGAGAGTGGCGGACATAGTTACGTTCCATAAGAGGAGAGGGACAAGGAACAAGCAGGGGAACTACAGACCTGTCAGTCTGGCCTCTATTGTAAGGAAGTTTACGGAGTCACTGTTCAAGGAAGACCTCGTGGACTACCTAGAGAGCAGTGGTCTACAGGATAGTAAACAGCATGGGCTTGTGGCAGCGAGGTCCTGTCATATGAACCAGATAGTTTCTGTGATTGGGTGACAAGGGAGTTGGATAGGGACCACCCCATGGATTTATTCTATTTTGACTTCAGCAAGGCTTTCGACTCTGTGCCCCACAGACACTTGCAGAAGAAGACTGAGGATCTGGGTGCTGCTAAGGTCCTTGTTAACTGGATAGGAAACTGGCTAAAGGGTAGACAGCAGAGGACTCTGGTCAACAGGGTCAGCTCAGAAGAGAGGGAAGTCACATGTGGGGTGCCACAGTGATCAGTCCTGGGCCTAGTCCTCTTCAATATGTTCATCAACGATATTGGGGAAGGTAGCCAGGGCAAATTGTCTCTTTGTAGATGACACTATGCTCTTGGGAAGGGTGGCTACCATAGAGGGAATCGGGAAAATGCAGAATGAGCTCTACATTTTGGCACTTGAAATTCAGTGTCAGAAACTGCAAGTTAATGTACCTAGGGAATAAGAACCCAAGGACAGAGTACTGGATGGATGGGGTGAGAATTAGCACTATGGCTGAGGAACATGATCTGGGACTTATCATCATTGACACCCTCAAGCAATTGAACCAGTGCAACAAAGGCTGTGGTGAGGCACATAGGATGCTGCAGTACACGGGGAGGGGTATTGATAGCTGGAGGAAGAATTTAATGCTACTCCTTTTACAGATCTTTAGTGAAGCCACACCTGGGGCACTGTGCTCAGTTCTGGAGCCCTCACTCAAGAAGGATAGGGACAGGCTGGAGATAGTGTAGCACAGGGTAACAAAAATTATTCAGGGCCAACACAAGAAGGTCTTATGAGGAGCACCTCAAGGCTCTGAACATGTACTCAGCGGAGACCAGAAGGGAAAGGGCTGACTTGATAGAAATCTTCAGGTTAGTAAAGGGAATAAGCAAAGTAATCAGTGAGGAGTTATTTAGCGTGAATGCTAGTCCAAGGTCACGAGGGCATGAGTGCAAACTGACAGGAGGGATGTTCAGGAGGGACATGAGGTAGTATTATTTCACATAAAGGGTGGTGGAGTCTCTGGTTGCTACCTGACGTGGTACTCGTGTACCTATATTATGACTACTGTGACCTGCCTATTACCAAGCTTGTACCATCAGTGAATTCCTGTAACACTGGTTGCTTTTTAATCTAAGCGTTATGTACTATACTGTTTTGTTTGCTGCGATGTGTTGCTCTCTTGACAAGATGCCTTTGTAAATGAGTCTTTGACTCAAAAGTCTATAAACCGATGATTTAATAAATAAATAAATAAATAAATAAATAAATAAATATCTGCCAAAGAGGTGGGCGCTAAAACAGTTGATTGTTGAAGCTTGGTTGGGACAGGGTGAAGGGTATAATTAGTCACTTGGGTTGTCAAGATGGTGATGGGAAATTGGGGGAGGCAGGGGAAGACTAAGACCCCGGATGGACAGTAGGTCACAGGGTTAGCTAGGAAACTCAGGCAGACTGGATGGGCCATTGATCTTTTTCTGCCGTCATTGTCTATGTTCCTGTGTAACACTGCCTACCCTATAGTGTATTATTGCTCTTAGAAAATTGGTTTGAAATATGAGGTTTAATTTAAAAATAAAATAGTAAAAATACAAGAAAATACTTAAAAAGAAAACAAAACAACCTTTTGGGTTAAGTAGTTTTTCTACTGGTGGATTGTCAGTAGAAGATGCTGCCGGTAGTAGTAGTAGTAGTAGTAAGCAGTACTGTCTATATGGTACTGATAGCTTTTTTTTTAACTGTTTTATTTTATGCATGTCTTTCACTTTGTAAGCCTGTTTTATTTTATACCTGCCTGCCTGCCTGGATTTGTTTTAAGATGTGCACGTAATGGCACCAGGGAGTGTGATTAAGAACCCAACTGGGAGTAGGTGTGAGGAGAAAAAAAGAAAACACTACCAATAAGTGTTTTTAATTCTGTGGTAGTACAGTGATATACTGTACTGTACTATGTAAACAGTATGGCTGGCACTGGAACCCCCCTTTTTTTTTTTTAACTGGTCTCTGTTGGCTCAAAAATGTATGCACGGGTAAGGGACTTAGCCAATCAGAGACCAGGATTTTTTCTACCCATTTTGGTAGAGGCATTGGTCAGGAAGCATAGGCAAGCCAGGAAACCAAATGTTTGGGTTATATTTTGGGAAGTGGAGAAGTAAAGCCAGAGGTTTCCAAGACAGAACATGTAGCTAACAGTCCTTTTCCTAAAACAGAGCAACATGTCAGGTCATTTTTAGGGCTGGCTGGTTACTACTGGAGATTTGTTCCCAGCTTGACCCAGTTAGCTAGTCCCCTCACTGAATTCATGAAGAAATGGTAAATAATATGAAATGGTTCCACAGTTTCCCCTGTTATCTCCTTTCATTCATTTGCTGTTTCTGTTCTTTCTTTCTCCCCTTGCTTCTCTATGGTTAAAAAATATCTGTGAATCTTTATGTAAAGTTGGGTTCCCTTGGTTTGCAAATATATATACAGTGCCATCAGAAAATATTCACCCCCCTTGGATTGTGTCACATTTTGTGATGTTGCAAACTCAAATTAAAATACATTTATATGGGATTTTTTTGTCACTTATCTACACAAATTACTCTATAATGTCAAAGTGGAATGAAACTTCTGGAATTATTTGTACATGTAATTTAAAATAAAAACCTGAAATGTCTTGATTTGATAAGTGTTCACCCCCTTTGCTATGACACTCCAAATTGAACTCAGGTGCATACAATTTCCTTGTGAGATCACTCTAAAACTTGAATGGAGTCCACCTGTGGTCAGTTCAAATGGTTGACATGATTTCAGAGGAAATACACCTGTCTATATAAGGTCCCACTGTTGACAGTGCATGTCAGAGCAGACATTCTACCATGAAGACCAAGAAGCTGTCCGTAGAACTCCGTGATAGAATTGTGTGGAGGCATAGATCTGGGGAGGGGTATAAAAACATTTCTAGGGTGTTGAAAGTTCCCAAGAGCACAGTCAAGTCCATCATTAGGAAATGGAAAGATTACGGAACCACCCAGACTCTTCCTAGAGCAGGCCGTCTTCCCAAACTGAGCAACCGGGCAAGAAGGATCTTGGTCAGGGAAGTGACCAAGAACCCAATGGCCACCCTGACAGAACTACAGAGTTCCATGGCTGAGATGGGAGAACCTGTCCAGAGGACAACAATCTCTACAGCACTTCACAGATGTAGCCTCTATGGGAGAGTGGCTAGATGGAAGCCACTCCTGAGAAAAGGCCACATAATAGCATACCTGGAGTTTGCAAGAAGGCATGTGGCAGACTCTGAGACCATGTGGCAAAAGATTCTGTAGTCTGAAGAAACAAAAATTGAACTCTTTGGCCTGAATGCAAAGCCTGGCGCAAACCGAACACAGCTCATCACCCGTGTAACACCATCCCTACCATGAAGCATGGTGGTGGCAGCATCATGTTATGGGGATGCTTTTCAGTGGCAGGGACTGCGGCACTTGTCAGGATAGAGGGAACAATGAATGGAGCCAAATACAGGCACATCCTTGAGGAGAACCTGCATCAGTCTGCAATAGACCTTGGACTGGGGTGAAGATTTACATTCCAACAGGACAATGACCCCAAGCATATAGCCAAAGCAACACTGGAGTGGCTTCAGAACAAGAAGGTGAATGTCCTTGAGTGTCTCAGCCAAAGCCCAGACGTTAATCCCATTGAGAATCTGTGGAAAGACTTAAAGATTGCGGTTCACCGACGCTCCCTATTCAACTTGACAGAGCTTGAGCAAATCTGCAAGGAAGAATGGGTGAAAATCCCCAAATCCAGATGTGCAAAGCTGATACAGACATACCCAAGAAGACTCAAAGCTGTAATTGCTGCCAAAGGCACTTCTACAAAGTATTGACTCGGGGGTGAATACTTAAGCAAACAAGATATTTCAGTTTTTAATGTTTCATAAATTTTTGTTACACAATAAAAATATTTTTGCCCCTTTAAATTGTTGAGTATGCTGTATGAATCAAGGGGGAAAAATCATTTCAATGCATTAAAAATTCTGGTAGTAACACAACAAAATGTGATAAAATCCAAGGGGGGTGAATACTTTCTGAAGGCACTGTAGTTATGTTGTTTGAAATGATTGCAGAAAGCTATTTGGATTTCTTAAAAAGGTGATAATCTGTAATACAGGGCATTGACTTTGAGATGTATTTTGACCTCCACAAGCTTATTAACAGAATTGTCAACAGGAAACCATTTCTGGGACAGAGTGGTCTATTTTGTTGCACCTGTTGAGACTGGATGTACTCTTCAGGCGGTCACAGGAAAGAAACCGATGAAGTCTTAGTACATCTTGTGGAACACAGGAGGTGTAATTTACAACAGCAGGATGCAGAGTTTATACTGCTAGGAAAAACATCTTATTTATTTAGTTTTTGTTGACCAGGTAAGTCCACTAGACAAATCCTGCCTATTGTCAGGCACGACCCGGGAGAGGGGGATACAGATGAATGCCAACTGACCTTGAACCAGATTAAGCTGTTGGTGGTATTTTTAGTGAATGAGGGAAATTTGGCCAGGACACCGGGGAAATTCCCCTACTCTTTTCGATAAGGGCCATGGGATCTTTAACATCCACCTGAACTACCACCAATCCAGGCAGATGTGACCTCGGTTTAATGTCTCATTCGGAAGACGGCATCTCAGAAGTGCAGCACCCTTCTCATGCTGCACTACAGTGTCAGTACTGGGATATTAACCCAAGTGCCAGATGTGGGAACTGAACCCACAGCCCTCTGATCTCCCGGCCTCAGAGGCAAGTGTGCTACCTATTGAGCCACTGACACTGATAAAAAGAGAGCAATGTTTTGTTTAGACAGAAAGAGATTGCGAGAGACTGAGATTTAAATTGAGAGAGGGGCTCTCAGATGTAGGATGTTCTTTGTACTGCCTGCATTAAGAGCTATCCTGTACAATTTTGATTTTTTTAATTTTATTTTAGTGCTGATAATAAAATGCTACTTGCGAATGTTATAACTTCTCCTGGTTTGCTTATGCCTTTATGACACCCATTTTCTAATACCGGTTAAGCTGCAGAAACAGATACAGTAGAAACAATCAAGGAATACAGTAAATGTACAGAATATCACTATATTATACAGGTAAGGGTTATTTCCCTGTAAAAAGCCTCCCCTAATTTCCTAGTAATCACAACTCCTCCCAAAGTGATTACACTAACCTGAGTACTTATGTAGCAATTGTAATAACCTGCTTTAATTCATACCAAAAGTGATAATACTAACCTGCCTATCTAACATACACGCACACACACACACACACACACACATACACTCATTATGCTAACCTGCCTGTGTCACTTTCTTACCTCAGCAGCATTGTTTCTAAGTGCTTTAGTTCTGATCTTACTCTCTTCCATCTCATTTTTAGCACTTCTCAAAATTGAACCTACAGTTGAGGCCAGCAGCATATAAGATTCTTAATAGGCACTAACATGGGCACTGTGGTAATTAGTTAACAAAACAAAGGGAAAACAAAAGATCCTTTTGTTCTGTTAATAGTGCCGCAGCATGCCAGGATCTGTAGACTACAATATACTGCTGGCCTTGAATATACAGTTTATGTTATAAAGAATAATATATGTTTGAAGATGTATTACTGGGCAGAAGTTTTAATGTCTCGCTGGTTATGATGATGCCTAGCGGTTGAGGTTTATGGATCTCATCAGAACCCCTCGATACAAAACATTGACCAGTAATACTGTGCACCTTCGACCATGCATTATCCTCTATTCATTATATACAGAAATATACTGTTGAAACAGGAAGTAAATGGGAGACAGAAAATGTCAATATTTGATATCATTTTAAGGTACAGAAGTAAATGTAGTCTGAGCATTTGTCTGGGAGAGAGAAGGGTGGTGTGGTGAGTGGTGGGAGAAGGAAGGTTTTTCCAGAGACAAGGCAGCCTATAACGGAAAGTGAGTTGACCAGAGTTTCTTTTTCACCTAGGGATGAGGAACTAATTTCCTAACTGGTAGTCCAGATGATAGGCATCAAGTTATATGAAAATGTTTGAGACCAGAGATAGAATGTATAAGGAGAAGTCAAGGTTTCGAGTGAGAAGACTCCCAAAATACTGGGAATACAGTATTTAATAAACTGCCTCTTGAGGAGGTGCTTTGAAGATTTGGTTATTTATTTACTCATTTTTTTCTCGCAGAGGGCATTGATACTTTTTTTGGTCCGGTTAAGAACTAAGAGATTGGAATTAAACCATTTTTGAAGGCTATTGTAGTCAAGTTGGAGAGTGCTGTTAACAGTAAAGGATGACCTGGAAATAAAGACAAGTCATGGCCATGCACATGTAGATTACAGGAGCAGACGGAGGGGGACATTCACAGAAGTACTAAAATGATTGGGCCCAGTACTTAACCTTGACAAATACCTATTTAAACTGTGAGAGAATCAAAAGGGGCAGAACCCGTCATGACCAATTTCTCTTCACATAAGTTAGTGAATCCAGTGAAAAAAAAGCACCAGAGATGCTAGAAGCTGTGATTTTGAAAGACAGGAGAGAATGATGATCAACAGTACTGAAGGCTTTAGTAAGGTCACTGAAAATCACAAACGTCATCCATGTTGGACAATATAAAGTCAGTAAGACATAGAAGAGGGGTTGTAGATTGAGTGGGATGGAAGCCAGATTAAAAAGAGGTGAAGAAGCCAGTCCTAGCATAAAAGTCAGCCAACTGCTTGGTAACCAGTCTTTTGAGAACAGTAAAGAGAGCCAGGAGAAGGTAGGTAATTTAAAATAGTGCTGGGCATCCGAGATACAGAGATTATTATATCTCCATTCATAAGGGCACCAATAAGGAAAGGGCAGTGGAGTGTCATCCTCTCACGCTATTAGCAGCGAGATCATGGGGGGGGGCATATTTGAAAATGCCAGCTACTCCAGGGGCTTGACTAATTTTTTACGAGTGTTCAGGTAAAAAATGTCATTTTATATGGTGCCTGCAAAGGGGGGGTGGAATCTGTGGAGTGAAGCCCCAGTCGTGCAGCAGTCGGGGCTTCACGACTGCTAGTAGTTCTTCTTTAATTCAACTAACTACATATAAAAAAAATACTAACAATAACAACTCCTTACATCACTGCTGGTTGCAAAACCATGCAGCCAAATACTGAATCAGCCAATGCCACCACATACAGTTAATAGAATTTGGCAAAAATACACTATATCAGGAGTTCCAAGCTGCAGTCATGCAAATATATATTGGCTGAATGTGGTGCAGCTCAACCCAAGAAGTAGCCATCTTTCTCGTTGAATGGATCTTAACCCCTTGAGGGGAAACAGAAAGCTGCTGCCTGATATGCTTCTCCAGTGCATGCCTTAATCCATTGAGAAACAGAGTCCTTCGGTGCCTTATTTCTTATATAGTCCCTTGACGTAACACTTAAAGCTAACAGAAAAATCCCTCCACCATTAACAACCGGTATTTGACTGCCCTGTAAACACTCAGGTTATGGAGTAACTGTCCCTTCTTATTTGACAACTTTGACTTAGAAAGAGTTGGCAAAACAACCTCCTGATTGCTGTGTAAAAGTAAATTTACCTTGGGAATGGAGTCCAGGCTAGTACTCAAAGTAACAGAGTCTTGGTGGAATACCATGAATGATTTCTTATGTGAGAAAGCTCTCGGTTCACTCACCCACCCTGCCCAAGTGATAGATACCAGTAATGCTACTTTATTCATGAGGATTAGCAGCTGATTGTCCTTCAGTGGCTCTAAAGGGCTGTTAGCAATGCCTGAATCACAATGTTTAGATTCCAAATTGGAATCCTGGGGGAATGCAGAGAGTCGTTGCATAGCCAACACCTACAAGAATTTCTGCATATGCTTACAACTGCTAAAAGAGCCCAGGGAACCATCTGTCAATAATGCTTCCAGTGCTGCACCACGGACCTGCAAAGTGTTGAGGATGAGACCCACTGCAAATCCTCTCTATAGGAAATGTAGAATTTTCAGCATTCAAGCATGCTCTTGCATTCTTCCATCTTCCTTAAGACAGTGCAGGAAATGTTTCCAGGGTAGTAATGCACAAAAATTGTGAATGCTTTGCAAAAAAACAATCAAGGTATATCTATCATCTAACCAGGATAATTCATGGAGTCCCTTTTAATAGCTGCACAAAGATGACTTTTGAGGGCATAGATGATATATGTCTGGTAATGAAAGGAGGACCACTAGACATCCTAATCAGCTATGGAACCACAGCCTTCTTGGCCATTCCAGGACTGTTATAGTCACCTGAGTGCCCTTTCCTCCTTGATATTCTGCAGAACTCTGGACAGGATGGGAAAAGGAGGAAGCATGTAAAACAGTTTGTCTTCCTTACACTGAAAGGCAAAGATATCTCACACCACAGCTCCCTTATTAGTGTAATTAATAAGTAAAGATGACAGTCCCCATAGTCACTGTTCTCTGAGGACACTCTTCAGCTGTGTATGTTGTTTTCATAGTATGTGAATGAGACATGGTGTTGTGATCACAAGTTACTGATGACCAATAACACACCATCATCTCCTTTCGTTCATCATGGTGGTCTTGTCAAAGAGCAGGAGCTTTTTAAAACTTCAAAAAAGCATCCTCCTCCCAGATATTAAATAACATTGAAAAAAATTGATTTGTTGGTGTTTTCCTTTACCTGTAATATAAATCATTATCTCATTAATCAGTTATGTGTCCCCAGAAGAAACCGGATGTGATGTTTTATCCTGTACCACACATATTTTTCTTAACAATGTGTAACCAGCTTAGTACTCTTTCTTTAAATGACATGGGAGGCATTTCCACTAATGTGGTTATAAAACAAGGCTAGTGTCTGGGTCTACTAGTCACTTACACACTGTATAACCTTGAGCAGGTTGTTTAATCACTCTGTGCACCTGTTCACGTAGCTGCAAAATGCAGCAAAGCAGGATAAACAGCATGTTTTCTCTCAGCTGGGCTAGCATGAGTAAATAAACTGTGAAATAAATATTTTTAATAAGACCCACTGGGGGAACACCAGGTACAGTTGATGTGGTGCAAACCTGCCCTTTTACTCACATAGTAAGGCAGGATGCTTTCCAACTCCCACTTGCACTATGCTGAGAATTGTGGGGTGACCCCCTGACTCCCTCAAAGACAGATGGCATGTTACAGCACGAGCTGTTATTTTGCTCCATTTCTGAACACTGGGCCAATTTTACTATGTGGACTCTCACTCAGAACAAAATGTTGTGGTCAGAAAGTGTGTATTTTCCCCAAATAGTCACAGCTCTAAATTAGTAACCACCTCATAATTTTACTAATATGTGATTATTTTTACAGTCTACAAAATAAGTTGTTTGAAATATCCATGAGAGTATCTCTCTTGGAGATGCTCTGCAACCTATTACCCATTCAAAAGGTTAGGTTTTGTGCACTAGATTTGCTCAGCATCTGGCAGGCATTTGTATAAATTTATGAGCAGTTTGGGATTCAACAATGGGAAAACAGTAATGGTTTTCACATTGCTAATGGCTGAATTAATAACATGCTGTCATTTCAGGAATTATGGCAAGTTAGCACAGTGTGTATGTGCAATGGTGGCAGCATGTACGGTTTTCGTAGAAATACAGCATCCGAGTTCTAGGAATAAAGAACAACATTTTGAACTCTGCTGCAAATGGTTGGAAGAGCATTGCTTGGGGAGTCTTTCAGCAGGATTACTGCTTGACTTTCACTAATGGGTGCTGTTGTGAGGTCTATTTATTTTAGTGTTTTATCAAAACTGGCAACTTGAGTTAGGAAGTTAACTCTTTTACAGAAGGGTCCTGGGGGCATTTAGTACACTTGGAGTCAGTGTACTGTAGAGGCTGTTTGTAAGAAGAGTAGTGCATAGGATACATAAAAAGGGTGTTGGGAGAGAAGACATATTCAAATTGTTCAGTTTTTGTGCACCTCTCCAAACCACACACATACTCTAAAGCCTCAGTCCCAGTCATACAGCACACTCAGACATTTCAAATGCAGTCATTCCTTCAGTGATACATAGTATCTCATTTCAAATAAATGTTGCTTCTCCGAAAGCTTTTATAACATTCTGCTTAGAAATATCAATTCTATTAATGCACCACATTTGTAACTGTAGGGGATTCCATAAAGGTTCACTAGGTCTTGTTTAAAAGTGCTGGTTGGGTGGTGGACTGGGGGGGGGGGGGTATGCACTAGAGATGTATGTATGTATTTCTTTATTTAGTTTTAAAGGTTTGTCCTCCTTGTTCAGACCGAGCAGCTGTCAGCCTTGTCCCAGCATCAACCATTCCTTATCTCAGCTCTTAGTCCATGGCTAGGTTCCCTCGTGTATTTCCCCCTACAGCAGAATTCACCTCAGACCTGAGGCAGTAGGGTGGGTTGCAGTGCCTCAGATGAGGTTTCACAAAGTCCTAGGTGTGCCATTTTCCTCCTTATTTTCTCCCAAGGTTCCCGGAGCTGCAGCAGCACAGAGGACACATGCGTGTGTAGGTGTGTGTGCACTCCAGAACCACAGCCCCCTCTACCCTCCCTGACTATGGACAGCATCCCAAGAGTCTGTGCTACCACCAGGCTTCCCCTGGTGGCTGTCAAGAGCAAGGGTGGCTCCTCACCCTAGTTCAGGAGAGGAGAGCTGCCTGCCAGCAGCTCAACCCTCTCCCAGACCTCCACTACCACCAACCCCCAGTGAGCAGAGCTCTTTCCTGAACTTGGGTCGCCAGCGTAGCAAGAGGTGAGATGTCTCAGCCCTCTTTGCCACTGGCCCAGTTAGATGTATTTATTTGTTTGATATTTGGAACACTAGGATAACCTCGTGAGGTGCAGCATCTTGTTTTCATGAGGAACACAGTGTTATGTATTATATGAGAAAAGACAATCTATGCAGGTAGTGCCATCTAGTAGTGAAAGCTGTGAATAGCAGTATAAAGCATTGCAGCCATCTAGTAGTGGTCCATGGTATAGCAAGCATGACAACCAAAGGAACTCCTTAGCCTCCCAGCTTGCTTTCCTTTTGGTTCAGTGATCAGAGAGCCAATGCTTATTTCTGGGTGTGCCCTTGGGGGAAGGGTGGCATTGGATATTCACATGTGACACCCCTGTGCAAAATGACATTCTGTGACTTGTTTGCAGGTGAAATCCAGCCTATTAGCATTTGTAACCACTAGCAGCTGGATTGCAAATTTGCATTTCAACTTTGTCACGGGGTAGGAGGAGAGGAGGGGTCTTGCTGGCATGCAAAGAGCTTGGTGCAAAGCCCTGTTGGGTGGTAGTGAAAGTCTGTGACCAGAATCCACTTTTTTCATCCAGCCAGATAATGACTGAGAAGGGGGCCCAGGCTACACAAACAATAATGTATATATTTATATGAACAGTTACCGTGCCTCTTGAGTGTGACGGGTAAAAGAACAGTGAAGTGAAGCTGAGCAGTTTTAGCACACAAAGAACTTAAGAGTCTTTTATAACCACAAGAGACACAAGAGCTGTACATTTAAACATATTATAAATCATAAGGAAGACCTTTGTGTAAATTTTTTTTTTCAAAATTATTTAACCAGGAGTGGCACATTAAGCTGAAAGCTTGTTTACAGGTGTGACCTGGGAGCACAGGGAAGTTAAGTGACTTGCTCATGGTCACACAGTATGCAAGTGGGGGCTGTGGGATTCAAACCCAAGTCTCCAGATTTTCAGCTCAGAGCCTTAAACCACTGCACTATGCTGCCTCCCATTTTAATTGAATTTAAAATCAAAATGTATTATTTTCAGAAGATTAGAGAACCCTCTGTGTAGGAAATGGAGTTTGCCAACTGAACTTCAGAATTTCAGAACTACTGTGTGTGCATGAGACACCCTCTTATGGTTAAAAGAGTACTGGAGTGTTTAGAAATAGACTGTCCTGATTGATTACGAATGAGGTCATGATTTATAATACAGACTTGTAGCAATCACACTTTAGGGTGTGCCAGCCAGGGATACATTCCACCTGTTACTAAGGTAGCACAGAACTACAACCATTTTCTGACTTTCTGAACCCTCTTGGATATTTCAGTTTTGAAAACAGTGTCCATAAATTACTTGTGTCTGAGATTCTTGGGTCGGCATTACTGAACACTACCACTAGCGGCAAAATGACTTTACTTTGCCTTAACTAATCCAATTCAGCAGTCTACCGTGTCGCTCAGTGGCACATTGCCAAATTGGGTTAGTAGTTACAACAAAGTAAAATGGTGTTCATGGTGGTAAGCGACAGTGTAGTAACCTCCATGCCTCACGTACTGTAGTATTGACCCTCTGTAAAGTGCACATGATCTTTTCTCTTAAATTACTGCATTATATGCTGGTAATCCAGGAAGTGGTTAGTGTCAGTTTTCAGTTGTGTTTTCACTTGATAAAACATGAGCAGACAGCCACTGTTACACAAACCCACTTGTTTCTCCAATTAGAAACAATATCTAGGTCACTGAAACCAATGGTATTGGTTATTGACTTGCGAGAGTATGAACTGCAACACTGAATCTAGTTGCAGGCTGTAATACTGTAATGTTTGTATTGACTGACGAAACAACAGCTGGTTCAGCTGTACTTTCAGCCTTTCCCGATTTGCAGTGTCTGTCTTGTAAAGCTACACGTTAAAGAGTGTTTTGGACAGTGAGTCACATACACTTTTAAAGTTGTGCAAGTGTCCACTGAACTGTGCTGTCACAAAGCACATTTTCAAAACATAATTCTCCTACGTGTTACCTTTTAAGTTATGAGATGGTCACAGTTTAAGTTTCAGTGTAACTGTGGAGTAGGTAATCTTTAATTATTGCAACAGGGGTAATTACACTGTAGTTACATGTTTGTTGCATGTAACTGCATTGCAATTGCAGTATAGTTACATTGTAACCAAAGTGTAGTTAAGGAAATTTGAGTAGATTTGTATCAGAATGTCAAGGTACAAAATTTATGTCAGGAGAAGTTGAACAATCAAACATAGGGAGCGCTCAAGCTAGGTGTTTTAAATATCAGGTTTTTGTATTCATATAATCATCGGATCAGGAACAGAAGAGGGCAAGGTGAGTGCTGAGGAGAGGTTTGATAGAGCAGTAAGAGGTGGTGAAACAGAGTGCATGGGGAGGCAGTTGCCGACAGAGGACAGCCACACAGAAGAGGTGGCTGGTAAAAGTGTTACAGTGGGGAATACTGAGGGAGCAGGAATCAGGAATACAGAGCATAGAAAGAAGGGAGAGGGTTGATAGCAACTCAGAAAAGTAGAAAGGGAGGGAGGCCAATGACTACTTAGAAAGGAGGGCAGCACTATGGGTGAGGAACTGAGATTCAAGAGATAGGGAAGAGAAGCTTTAATAAAGGGAACAGTGGTGAGTGGAGGGAAATCAGTAGCAAAATGGCAGAAAGTGGGGAAGAGGGGGCCCAGTCTGGCTAGGATGGGTTTAAGTGCAGTAACATGTGCTGTAGTGTAACCTAGCATTCCCAATTCAAGTTAGCTGGTTGCATTAACATACATGAACAAGCTACCCTATAGCACTGGTGCACAAATGATATGAACATATGAAAAAGGCCAGCAGAAAAAGGCCAAAAGGTCTATCTTGTCTGCTTCTAATGCGGATCCCTCAGTGATTACTTAGGAGTCCATGCCCCATACCTGTTAGGTGTTTCCTCTTCCCTGACAGCAGTCTCCCCCAACCCCCATGTTTCTGCTTTTAATTACAACCCTTCCCTGTACTTCATCCCAACCTCTCTTAAAGCTGTTCTCCGTCTTTTGGGATACCACATCAACTGGCAGCTCATTCCACTTAGCTGCCACCTTCTCAGTGAAAAAGGGCCTCCTCATTTCCCTCTTGAATCATTCTCCCACCAGTTTGAGGCAGTGTCCTCTAGTGGTTTTGTTACTGTTAAGGCTGAAAAGACCCTTAGAGATCACCTTGTTTGTACCAATAAGGTATTTAAATGTTTCAGTCATGTCTTCCCTCTCCTTCCTGTCCTCTAGAGAGTACATGTTGAGGTTTCTGAGTCTGTCTTTGGACTTCCTACTCTGCTGACCCTGGATCATTTTAGCTGCCCTCCTCTGGACCATTTCCAGAAGACTGATGTCTTTCCTTAGGTTCAGGCACCGGTACTGCGCACTGTACTCCAGGTGTGGATGCCCCAGGGATCTGTACAGCAGTAGAATAACCTCTGCCTTCCTACTGGTTATTTCTCTGGCTATGCAGTCCAACATTCTGTTTGCTTTGGCTGCTGCCTTCCTGCAATGTGCAGAGTGTTTCAAGTCACTTGTGTTGATCACTCCCAAATCTTTCTCCTCTTCTGACATGGTAACCTGCACACCACCCAGACAATATTTTCTTCTTTGGGGTTTTAGCCCCCAAGTTCATGACTTTTTACTTCTTGGCATTGAACTCCAGTTGCCAAATACCCAAACACCTCTCAAGACTGGTTAGATCATCCCTGAGATCCTGTTCCTTCTTCTGTATCCATGCTTCCACGGAGTTTGGTGTCATCTGCAAACAGGCAGATCTTACCCTTTACTCCATCTGCTATGTCGCTAATAAATATACTGTCACTACCCTCTGACTCTTATTCTGTAGCCAGTTTTTTAACCACGTCTTTAACTTTACCCCTACCCCCAGATCCTCTGGCTTCTGATTAATCTCCTTTGGGGAACAGAGTCAAATGTCTTACTAAAATCCAAATACATAATTTTCACCACCTGGCCCTTATCACCTGTTTTGGTCACCCAATCAAAGAAATCAGTCAGGTTTGTTTGGCAGGATCGCCCTGCTGCAGATCCATGCTGTCTTTCATCCTGGAGCCCATTATCCTTTAGAAAGCACAACAGTCTTTCCTTTAGTATGGTCTCCATAAGCTTTCCTATAATTGAGGTCAGACTGACCAGTCTGTAGTTGCCAGGGTCATCCCTTGGCCCACTTCTGTGGAGCAGCATAAGGGTACCTTCCCTGACACCAGAGAGCTGTTACATAGGACCATCAAGGGACCCACTAGCACATCTGCTAGTTCCCACAGCATCCTCAGATGTATGCTTGCCAAGCCCAAGGACTTGTCCACTTTCAGGGCCCTCAACACCTTCCATACCCTGTCCCCACCAATATTCCTGTCACTGTCACCTCCCACCCTATTTCTCACCCCATTCTTCCCTTGAGGCATCGGACCATCCTTCTCCCTGGTGTAGTCTGAGCAAAAATACTTATTTTGATTAGACAGCCATGGTATTGGAGGCTGACCTGGATATTATAGCTGTTACAGAGACATGATATAATGGAAACCATGACTGGGGCATAGCTATACCAGGGTATACTTTATTCAGCAGGGACAGGGAGGGTAGAAAGGGAGGAGGTGGCTGTATATATCAAGGAGGGTATAAAGGTGACAGAGGTGCAAGGAAGGCAGGGGATGGCAGAAGCACTGTGGGTCACCCTGGAAGCAGGCAATGGCATAGCCATTCACACAGGAGTAATATACAGACCCCCAGCACAAAGGGAGGAAATGGACAGGGATCTACTGGAAGCCATCCATGTGATGGCAGCCAAAGGAGAGGTGTTACTGATGGGTGACTTCAGCCTGCCAGAAGTTGATTGGAGCACCCAAGTGGCTGCAGCAGCCAGGGGCAGAGACATTCTGGACTCCCTGCAAGGAGCAGGCCGTAAGCAGCTGGTGCTTGAGCCAACCCAGGAAGAAGCAAGTTTGGACCTGGTACTAACCAATGGAGATGGAATTACAGATGTAGGGGTAGGTGAACACCTGGGGTCCAATGACCATCGCGCAGTGTGGTTTATTTATTTATTTAATTATTGGAATTACAACACCTTTGAGCCAGAGGCTCTTTTACAAAGGCTCCACGTCGTGGATAAGTAACAAAAGAACAAGACATATGGAGTCACAAACAGGGTACAGTAGACTAGGTGGTTATCCAAACAGCAAACATAGTATACATAAGCGCTGTGATCAGAAAGATAACAAAGCAAAGAAAGTGTCAGCATGGTTGCAACCATTACAGGCGGTCTTAATTTCTAATTGTCATCATAGTGATGACTTTGTCCAAGAAGAGTGAAACGCTAATCCTAGAGGAAGTTTGGGAAGACTTGAGTAGAACACTGGGTTAGGGAGGCCCTACCATGAGGAGGTCAGCAGCCATTGCAGAGGAGGGGACTGAGAGTAGGTCCTGGCAGGGTTTAGGGGGAGGAAATGAAGATAAATTATTTTATGAGCTAGATTGAGTTGAGGTGGCGTTGTATTGTGGGGAGAGGATAGCAGGGAAAAGAGGTAGAGGGTGGATATGTCAGGAGGCAATTAGGCCGAAAGTAGAATAGGAAGCAAGAAAAATTGCTAGGTGTAGAATGGGCTACAGGTTGAGCTATAGAGGGGAAAGGGATGGAGAAGGAGGAGAGGGGAGAGAGCTGAGGAGTAGATGGAGAGGTTAGAACTGAGGCAGTGTGTTCGATAAGAGAGAGGAATGAAAAAGTTTAATGTGAGAACTACAACAGGGACATGACAGATGAAGGCGAGGGTTCTGGACTTCAGGAGGGCAGACTTCATTAGCATAGGGGTATGTCTCAGGGAGGCCCTAGAAAGGGAGAGAAATGTGGGGGAGTCAAGAGACAGTGGGCTCTTCTAACAGGAGCCATAGTGGAGGCAACAAACCTTTGTATTAGGCAAATAGACAAGGGCAAAAGGAAGAGAAAAACTCTATGGTTCTCACATGAGGTGGCAGGAAAATTAAGGGCAAAAAAGTTAGCCTTCAGGAACTATAAGGAGACTCAAAAGGAGGAGGACAGGGCAGTGCATCTAGAAAAGCAGAGGGAGTCAGGGAAGGCAGTCAAGGGAGCCAAGGCAAGGACAGAGGAAAATAGAGCAAAGGAAGTTAAAAAAGGGGACAAGACCTTCAATAGATACATCAGCAAGAAGAGAAGGAGGGGGGGATTGTAAGGCTAAAAGGGGAGGAAGGAGAGGGAGTGGAAAGGGACCAGGATAAAACATCAGTTCTGAACAAATATTTCTGCACAGTTTTTATGGAGGAAAAGGAAGGAGAGGGACTGCAGCTAAGAAGCAGGATGGGAAGGGAGGCGGACAGCAGTCCATTCAAAGGGGAGAGAGTCCTAGAAGAACTTACAAAACTAAAGGTGGATAAGGCAATAGGACCAGATTGAATACACCCTAGAATATTAAAGGAGTTGGGAGAGGTACTAGCAGCACCACTGGCAGCCCTATTCAGCAAGTCACTGGAAACAGGGGAAGTTCCAGAGGACTGGAGAAGGGCTGATGTAATCCCCCTCCACAAAAGTAGGAGTAGAGAGGAAGCTGGAAACTATAGATCTGTCAGCCTGACCTCGGAGGTGAGTAAAATTATGGAATCACTGCCAAAGGAAAGGATAGTAGAGCACCTTGAATCAAGTGGAGTACACGATCCGAGGCAGAACGGATTCACGACAGGAAAGTCATGTCAAACAAATCTGACTGATTTCTTTGACTGGGTCACTAGGGAGGTAGATTGGGGGGAGTGGTGGACGTGGCCTACCTTGACTTCAGAGAGGCGTTCAACACCGTTCCACATAGGAGGCTTGTGAACAAGCTGGGCAGTCTGGGATTGGGACACAAGGTGGTGAACTGGGTTGGAAATTGGTTGAAGAATAGAACACAGACGGTGGGGTAAACGGGGCTAAATCCGAGGTGGGGATGGTGACCAGCGGGGTGGTACAGGGTTCAGTTCTTGGACCAATGTTGTTTAATATCTATATCAGTGACATTACAGAGGGGCAGGAGGGGAAGGTGTGTCTCTTTGCAGATGACACAAAGATCTGCAATAGAGTAGGCAGCCCAGGAGGGGTGGAGAAAATGAGGGGGGACCTAGCTAAATTGGAAGAATGGTCCAGAGTGTGGCAGCTAGGATTCAGTGCGAAGAAGCGCAAAATCGTGCACTTAGGGTGCAGGAACCCAGGGGAGGATTATATGATGGGTGGGGAGATATTAGTGGCCACAAAACAAGAAAAAGATCTGGGGGTCATCATATCTGACAACCTAAAGGTGGCCAAACAATGTGCCAAGGCAGTGGGGAGAGCCAATGGGATATTGTGGTACATAGGGAGAGGTATTACCAGCAGAAGAAAAGAGGTCATAATACCACTGTACAGGTCATTGGTGAGACCTCATTTGAAATACTGCATCCAGTTCTGGAGGCCATATCTCCGGAAGGACATAGACAGGGTGGAGGCGGTTCAAAGAAGGACAACAAAAATGGTGCAGGGCCTGCACCATAGGTCATACGGGGAGAGACTGGAGGAACTAAATATACCCTGGAGGAGAGGAGAGGAGAGAGTGGGGAAACATGATATAGACCTTCAAGTATCTCGAGGATAAATGAAGTGCAGGAGGGCAACATATTTCAGAAGAGAAGCTGCTCTAAAACAACAAGAGGGCATGACATGAGACTGGAAGGGGGTAGACTAAGGGGCAACATGAGAAAGTACTTTTTTATGGAAAGGGTGGTGAATGCTTTGAGTGTCCTACCCCAGGAGGTGGTGGGAGCAAGCATAATGGGGGGATTTAAGCATGCATGGGATAGGCATAAGGGAACCCTAGAGGGGGGAAGGAAAGGCAGCAGTCATTGACCGAGTAGGGTCAGCGGCAGCTAATTAAAAGTAGGGTATACTGGCAGACTAGATGGGCCTAGCAGTCCTTATCTGCCGTCAATTTCTATGTTTCTATGTTTGTACTTCTGCCTTCTCCTCACTACCTTCCGGTCACCCACCTTCCTTTTTAGCTCGACAATCCCATCCTTCATATCTCTTTTCTTCCCGATATATTGGAAGAAAGCCTTCTCTACCTTTTTCACTCCCCTCTGCCAGTTGCAGCTCATGTGTAGCTTTGGTCAACTAGACTGCTCTGCTCGCCACCATAGCCTTAACATTGTACTCCATCCTGTCTCCCTCCTTCTGGGTCCTTTTGAATTTCTTGAAGGTCGATCTTTTGTCCCTCACTGCCTGAGCTGCCTGCCTTTCTAACCAGCTGGGCTTTTTGGCTTAAGACTTTTTGCTTTTCAGTTTTATGCACTCGTTAGTGGCTGCCACCAGCTCCCCCCTTGATTATGACCCATTTCTTGTCTGCCCCCATCTTCTCTTTAATACCAGCAAGTTGCCCACTTAGAATCTCTCCCATCCTCTTGTAGTCTGCTGGTTTTAGTGTAATTTGTCTCCCTACCCATGTCCAGATGCATCCACATTGTGTGGTGTTTGCTCCCACCCTGGGTTTCCTCCACTCTCAGATGTGCTACATTTCAGCACCAGGTCCAGGATGGTTTTCTCCATGTTGGGCTCCAGACCACATTGTGTCAGGAATCCAGTCTGAAATGCATCCAGCATCACCTGTGACCTGGTACAGAAAGTAGACGGGATCACTGCAGATCGAAGTCTCCCATAATCACCACCTCTCTTGCTTGTTATTTTCCACTGTTTTGGGCCCCAACTCACTGTCTATCTCTTTTTGCTGGTGTGGTGGCCTGTATGCCATCAAGTTTTCTCACTTTTGTGGACTCTACCTCCACTCACAACATCTCAGTCCCCCCCCCCGTCTCCTCCCCCTTGTACAAATTATTCCCTCCTACATACAATACAGCTCTCACCTCCCCACCCCCGTCCCTTCTATGTAGTTTATACCTGGGAAGAGGTCCCAGTCATGGTTTGGCATGGCTCAAGTCTCTGTGATGGCTGCCATATTGACCTTCCCTCAGCCAGTAGCACTTGGAACTCAGACATTTTGTTCCTCAGACTCAATGTATTCAGGGATCCCACTTTCCACCATGGCTTCTTCCTCCCCCCCCACCCCGGTCTGTCTGTTCCTCTCCCTATCTGTTTTCAGATACTTCTCCCCTCTTCCTGTCTTACCCTCTGGCCCACCCCCATGCCCCCATCATCCTTCCTCTGTCCCCCTCCTCATCTCCACCCGCTGTCCTTCCCACAAGGAATTCTCCCCCTTTACTCCTACTGTTAGTGCCCCTCCTCAAACCATAGACTGATCTCTCTAAAGCTTTCCTAACTGGGAGAACCTGTTAGCCCCATCTCCTATTGACTTAGGGTGCTGTGACCCTTGCTGCACAGTCCCTCCCCCTTTATCAGTTTAAATTAAGGGCACTTCCCATATAATCCCCCATCTTTCCCATCAGCACTCTGATGCCCTGCCTACTGAGATGTAGCCTATCTGGTGCATACAGAGCCCTGTTTTCCCTGGTTCCCTCCCAGCTTCCTATACTGCCGTATCCCTCCTCCCTACATCATTCTTTCAGCCATACTTTGAAGTCTGCAATCCTCCTTTTCCTGTCAGTACTAGCCCTGGGTGCTGGCAGCACTTCAGAGAAGGCCACAGATCTAGCCACCCCCGATATTTTCCCACCTCCTTAAACTATTCTTGTACCACCCCATCCGATCTTGCAAGGTCTTGTCCCTAGTCAGATGATTAGTGTGAGGTCCCCCCCATTTCCTGTGTATGTGTACCTGTCAGCGGGCCTCCCCATTCTGCTGTCACCCCCAGCATGCACACTACCTACCTGCAGGTGACCTGAGTCCCATTACTCCCTCACCTTTCCCCTTTTATGATGGAATCTCCAGAAACCATCGCTGTCCAGTCCCCACTGTCAACTTCCCTTGTGCATGCTCCTCCCCTGCATCTTTGCCTATCCCTCTCTCCTTGCCTCCTTCATTCCCTCCCTTCCTCCATCTGTTTCCTATCCCTCCCTCCCTCCTTCGCTTCCTTCCTGTCTTCTCTAAGACTCCATTCACCTCCCTGCCAGCTCTCCCTACTTCTTTCCTCCCTCTCCTCTCCAGCAATCCTTCCATCTGGTCCGCTAGAATGACCAACCTACCCTAAACTATCGCTTGCAAGACCTGTCTCCTTCCCCTTTCTATGGAAATGGTAGACCATGGGTCAGTTGTAGACTGTCAACTTTTTCTGTGGCAGTTGTCATCCACATAAACAGTCTCAGATCATTACAGTCTGCATCCAAAGTAAACATCAGGGGTGGGGAGGAACCTCAGGCATGGGCTACCTGTAAAGTAGAAGGGTAAGGCCTGTAGAGATAGATGTGTTCAGAAACCAAGCAGAAATGTAAAGGAACTGGAGAATTTTTCGAAACCTATCCATTAACCTAGCAACTCGTGTATACACTTAGGAGGTATTACCTATGACTGAACCCTGATAGTGCCACTTGGTACCCTTTAGCATTTAACTTCCTACCCAGTAGTATTAGGTTGTAGCAAATATCCTTTTCATGGGACCTGCCTACGTCATTGCTACCCACATGAATGATGACAGTTGAATTATTTGTTATGGACAAGTGATCAATTCTTTTGTCAATATTAGTGATCTAAGACCTAGGTAAGCAGGACACTGTAGTGTTGAATTTGTCATTTTTATATACTGCATGTGGCTATCTAAAAACCTTATAATAGACTCATCTGTTACAATTTTTCTAGCTGATGGATTTCTCTGGGTTGTTGTGCTATCCTGATCATCTAGAGAGTATTCAGCTTCAAGTGGGCTGTATTTGTTACGGGTAGTAATAGATGTCTCATTCATGCCCAATACTCTCCTCTGCATTTTGTGCCTTGTTGAAGTTACTAGACACCGATCATTCCCCTCCTCGAGTGATTTGTCTCCTGTCCCCTTTTAGCAGTGTGCTTGTTAGTACTTGGGCTGACTGAACTAGCTGCCTCATCCCTAGCTCTTTTTTTATTTTCTGGCATCAGTGAACCAGTTAGAGGGTTTCAGCTTCAGTAGTGTTAATGAATCTTTCAGTATGATTTATTTCTTGGGATTTGTGCAGTTCACGCTTCAAGACATCACACTCTTTTCTTAGGGTGGATAAGTGGATACATTTTACACAGACATAAGGATCTTCTTTTCTGAGAGACAGGGCAATTGCAAACATAAAGCTACATGTACATTTTACTATAGAACCCTCTTTGTGCAAAAGTTCTAAAATGTCTCCCATAGGATCCATGCTGGCAAGCGTATTGTACACATTTTTGAGATAAACAAAGAGAATTAAGTCACAAAATAAGAGCCAAAGGACTGAAAGGGAGGGCCTCTTCCCTTTTCTCCATCTACAGACACAGGCAGACACAGTTGTCTCTGCCTGTGCATCACTTCCACTGCACGCTCACTGAGCTCGCGAACTGGGAAGTTTATGTGGAGTTATGGGTGGGGAGGCAGGAGGTGGGGCTAGTGGGTTTGTTGGGTGGGGGTTCTTTATTGAATTGGGGGGCAGGGTCTAATGGTTTTGACAGGGTGGGACAGCAACTTGATTTGGAGGGAGGGGTTACTGGTAATTCTGTTTATTGCTTTGCTTGCACTATAATATTTTATTTATTATAGGAGCTGCAAGCGGCTGGCTGTCTACAGGTATCAGTGGGCTTGGGGGGAGGTGTGAGGTTTTACAGGGTGGTTTGGGTTGTTAAGGGGTATAAAAATGGGTTAGGATAGTCAGATATTAGGATGTCTCTGAATACAACGTTCAGTGCCATCCGAGGCTAGGAGTGGATGTCAGATTCAGATACAAATTATTCTGATATCTGACCGTCATGGCTCAGATTGTATTTTAAAGTCTCTGAGCAACCCCTAATATGCAGCCTAAACAAGTAAGAATGACATAGTTTTCCTGTGGTTTGCACGTTTCTAAATTTTTTAGATGAAGGTTGCCAACACTTGATATGCTGCATCAGAAGATACTAGCTGCATTCCTTAAAGGAGGACTTCATCCCTTGTCTAACCTATTAAAGTGAAGGAGTTACATACATTGTATAGCACCAGTCCCACCTAATTGATGGGGGCATGGTCTCCCTACAGACACACACAAGCACATCCTCATTCAGTGGTGTTTTTAAAAGGGAGCCACATACTGTATGGTCGAAGCGGTTACAGTGCATCTGCAAAGGGTTGACCATGTGTGCTTAACTGGTTGTCAGGAGTTCTTCACCAGTTTAAGGAGGCATTTTCTTGCATTGATCAGGCATAAATAAAACTGTTGTCCCTTTTGACTGCTAGGCATTCCCCCACCATGAGTACTACTTATGCTGGCATGATATGTAAAGAAGATAATTGTGACTGACTTTCATTGGGGAGGGCATTAAGGGCAAGATGTGCCTGTTTGTAGATGACACCAAATTCTGTGGGAGGGTGGACATAGTGGAAGGAATACAGGACCTGCTGGAAGACCTCAGAAAACCTGAGCGATAGTCAGGGATCTGGCAACTTGGCATCAGTGCCAAGAAATGCAAAGTGATGCACATTGGATCCAGGAATCCTAGGACTGAGTACTACCTGAGGGGGTCCAGGTAGCAGCAACGAAGGAAGAAAAGGAGCTGGGGGTGGTGATTACTAGTGACCTAAAGCACTCCTCGCAGTGCAGAAAGGCAGCAGCGAATGCAAACAGGATGTTGGGGTATACAGCCACGGGAATCAGCAGTAGGCTGAGCGAGGTCAGACTGCCCTTGAACAGGTCGCTGGTGAGACTGCAACTAGAATATGGGGTAAGATACTGGTGTCCATACCTTAAAAAGGACATTAGCTTGGTGGAGAAAGTCCAAAGGAGGGCAACCAAGATGATCGTCGGTCAGCAGGGGAAATCTTACGCGGAGAGGCTGGGAGCCCTGAGAATGTACTCCCTGGAGGAGAGGGGAGAGAGAGAGAGAGAGAGAGAGAGGGGACATGACAGAAACCTTCAAATACTTGAAGAGGATAAATAGAGTTGATAGGGAAGGTCTATTCAAGCTAAGAGACAACCAAACCATGAGGGGCACAGTTTAAGGCTGGTGGAGGGGAGGTTTAGAAAGGATGTTAGAAGGTATTTCTTTATGGAGAGGGTGATGGCCGCATGGAAAGTGCTGCCATAGGAAGTGGTATTAGAGAAGACAGTGGGTGGCTTTAAGAGGGCCTGAGATAGGTATAAGGGGAACCCATGGTACTGTGGGGGGGGGCAGACAGGAAGGAAGGAAGACTGGGGGGCAGGGTCAATAGCATAAGCTAGAGACCCTGCAATAATGAGCAGACTTGATAGACCAACTGGCCTTCTGCCGGCTCTTTTGTATGTTTATATGTTAATGATGTGCTGCCATAACATGGACAGACACTGGCAGGTTGTAAACATATGCAGAAGCATGACTCTCTCGTGTAAGCTTCTCAAACACTGGCATAAAATTAATTTAAACTACAAAGAGTATATTAAAACCTGTGGAATGGATTTGTTGCAGTTCATGCTTTACACAGCAGCTACTGGGGGAGGGATGGGGTCAGGAGGTTCCATTTTTGTTCCAAAAATTTTAGTTGCAGGTCCTATTACAATCTAGTTTGTGACTTTGCTGACCCTGAGCCAGCCCTTTTGAGTATTATCCCATGTATTTTTGTATCAGTTTACCTCATGCCTGTATGTTAACCAAAACTAATCGTGGGCAGAGATGGTTTTCTTAATCCACCCCCTTTTTTGAAATGTAAATATCTTAAGAAATAGGAGATAGGTAAGTCTAACTTTCTTCAGAGTTGTGCAGATGAGCAGGATAGCTTAGCTCAAGAAGAGTTAACCAGTGGCTTTTTCAAACTTGGTAAGTTGGTTCCTGAATTGCGTGTGTGCACACACACCTATAGATGTAATATGCTGAAGTGCAATCTTTAAGTTCTTGTTTCCACTTTATCAATGCATAGCCTTTGGTCCAAATGTTGCTTGATAGAAGTGTGCAGGTGTTATATTGTAGGTGATTCTGATGGCAGTTGTGGAGATATAAAATATGTTCTGATTATTTAAAGAGGAAACAACTTCAGTCCTAGCGGGAGAAAAAAATAATTATACTGTTTTTGTAATGTACTCTTTCTGAGCAGCAGTGTAATACCAAGAAAAGTTTGGGAGACAGAAACACCCTTATCTTGGGTAATATAATTTATAATGAACATTTGGTAGTGAAGTTAATCACATATTTCCTGTATTTTAGATTATAACTTGCCATGCATTTATATTCTTTTACAGTTGTTAATACCTCTGAAATAGATTTTTTCCTTTTGAACCAACAAGGAAATTCAGGGTATTACAGATTTAGGGAATCCACCAAAAATGTGTATAGAGAACTACAATGGCACTCCCCTCAACTTAAAACTAAATTTATTATCTTGCAAATGGTCAATCATTCCACTGCAAGGGTCTAACTTGCCTCAGTGATTTATTTAATCTGTATCAAAGTTATTTTAACTCCTGATCTGAAAATAATAAGCACTTGCAGATCCCTTTTGTGAAAACTGTAATGGGAGAACATTCCTTTAGAGTTTCCGCTGCTAAAACTTGGAGTGCGCTCCCCTCAGAACTTGGGAAAATTGTCCTGTCTTTACGAACATTACCTCCAGTGTTAACACCACTTTACTTTGCCTTTACTAGTGTGATTCAGCATTGCGTCAGTGAATTAAATGGGAGATTGCAGAATTAGGTTAGCTAAGGCCAAATAAAATAGTGTTATGGCCCAAGGTAATGTTTCTGAATGTGAGCCCTGGCATCCCATGTTAACTGTAAGGTCAAGCTAAGGGAATTTCTAGTAGCAGAAACTGTGCAAATGCTTTGGATAGAATGCATTACCTAATGTAAATGCTGAGCATGTTCTTGCTGTTATGGATTTTCACTGTACAGTGCATTATTACTGTACATTCCTGGCTAGCACCTGAAAATGGGGGAGTGTTTTCTCCAGTGTGCCCACCTGGTGAACAAAAACAATAAATAAAATGACTTTGTGTGCAGGTGGTAAATACTGTTATATCTGCGAACAATTATAATTGCTCATTACTGAGGGCATATAGCTATTGTAAGCTATGTACTGTCATGGTCACCTAATGTACTCTGACTTCCAGAAGCCTCTGGGGGCATGTTATTTGATACTAGCTTGTTGTGTGCGCAGAGAACATAGGACTTTATTCACCAAGTCATACACAATTCAGGGAAACCTGCCCATTATGGGCACATTCTGTAACTCGATGACTCGGACTGGTCCACTGAGGACTTGTCGAGGTGCTCAAAATCAATGTGTGACACTGGCTGATAAATGATAGTAAAAGTCAGTATGGCTGACATAATAGCACAGTTATAAATACTGTGAAGTCACATACTTGAAATGCTGTATATGTATTTTTTGTTTAAGAGTAGTTATACTGTAAAAAAAAAATAACATTTTAATTTTTTTTCTGCAATATTTGCTGTACCCTTGGCATAATATAGTGGTCAGGAAGTTGTATATTTCCATTTTTGTGGGACATATATACAGCAAAAAATGGGAAATGGCAAATTATATGTAACGCTGAAACCTGATTTAAAGTTTGGTTGTAAGCAAACAAAATTATAGGAAAACTACACCCTTAAATCTTGTAAATTTTAATCATTTCCTTCTCAACAGACAATTCCTTTCCAGTAGCTGATGGGGATATATGTGTTCGCTTTCATTTGTTTTCATTGTTCACTCTAGTCCCCTGTAGGTATCCTGGGTGGTTCCATTTTCTGGTTGTTGAAATGTCATTGTCCATGAGAGCTGCATTAGCATATGGAAACATGATGTCACAGCACCCATTTATACCATATATTTCTATGCTGTAAATACAGATATCCTGAAAAAAATCCTCTGGAACACACACAAATTGAATGCAATTTACTGGGAAGCCCCTGTATTATAACTCAGTTTGCAAAGCTAATTGAAGATAAATGTGGCAGTTCACGCCTTGCTGCAACTTGTTTTGTTGAAATCTAATTAAGCAGATAGTCATATTGTGGAGTCTAAAGAGTGCTGACACATCATGTTATCATATGCTAATGTAGCTCTCAGGGACAATGAGATTTCAACAGCCAGAAAATGGAGACCTCCAGGGTAGTTACAGGGGCTAGTATAAAAAGTGAAAATAAACTAAACTAATCTCAACTATCCCTAACAGCTACAGGAAAAGAGTTGTCTGTTGACATGGAAACAAAATTTACAAGATATGATGGTGTAGTTTTCCTTTTTAGTATACCATGGTTACTGCATCAGATCAGAAAATGGAAGTTGTAACATTTGCTTTATATTTTTCTACTCCTTTAATAAGAGATCAGATGCAAGACTAAATATCAAATATGGGCTTATTAGATACAACAAACTAATAAATACTCCTTCTTATTTCAGAGAAATTTCCACAGCCTTTCCTGCCTTGGTATCCCAGGGGATGACTGTTGCCAACAGAATCAGGATTCACTCAACTTTACTGGCACAAAGAAATGGACAGCACAGCTTCATGGCTCTGATACTCTGACAAGCATGACACCTGCCTGCAGTCCTGCACCAAAACACCAACAGAACTCTGAGGATTCCATAACTAGTACAGCAAGCGTTCGCTGTGATGAATTGGACTACTGTGCAATAGAGGGGAGTTGTAAGATGGAAGATGAATATGGTTCATGGAGATACAGAACAGGGCAGGACAATTTTCAGTTGGATGATGAATTAGACATTGAGCAAATAGAAAATAACTAAAAAAAAAAAAAAGTGGACAGTTGTATCAGATGGGTACGAAAACATCACGATAATTGGCAAATTAGTGAATGTTTCATGAGTGTAATAGGCGTGTCAGTCAGTACACAGCATGCAGAGGCAATGCTGCCTGAAACAGATCCAGTGGGTTCCATAATACTAGCCACTTTCCAGTACGCTGTATTGCATATAGTTGCCATCCTTTAAGGACACCTTGCCATTTGTTCTAAAGTTAACCTGGTATGATTAAGATGTTCAGAATATCTCCTGCTATATTACAGCTGAAAAAGGCCCATAAGAGTGATTTTGGAAATGAACATTAAAATAAACAGTTGTTAAGAAGATGCCATTACAGTTTCACAAGTGGTGTACAAAGCCTTTATGTCTACAAGAACTTGGGGTGCCTTTTTTTCTTCACAAACAGAAGTAAGTTAATAAAAAAAAAAGTGGAAGCCATTTTTAAAACTCAGAGCTGTCAAATCCAGTCAAAACACCATTTGAGAGTTATACAACTTCAATACACATTCAATTACATCTTTCAAGCCTGTCGTGGCATTCAAAGTTTAGTAAACCTTTGTGCTAGAGATCACTTTAGACACACATGGTCAACCATCTGTTGCTCTATTTAAACTAATCTTCCCTTCTGCTTACTATTTATTTTGGTTCTATGTGCTATTGCATTAATTTCTTTTCGGATGTTTGTGTGATCACTTGAAACAATAGCTCGTTGTTTGTGTTGCTGCCTGATGCCAGACTTAACAACTGTTATTTCTCATATTGAGTTCTACGAAACCTAATAGATGTACAAAATGTGAGCCAACCTTGAGAACAGCGTGGACATATAGAGTACATGATGTAGCAGACACTTGTTTCCAGGCCATAAGACAGCTGTACTGCAGGGCGCGTCAGGGTTTTCACGGACTGCAATGCTGCGTAAGTCTGTTTAAGCAGGTAAGTAGAGACAGTGCACCAGACTGTTCATGAATTGCATTCACAGCTGGGATGTTTTGAGTCCCAGCTTTCCAACATATATGTTCGAGAAACATGTGATCTGAATTTTTCCGTTCTTGTTTCCCTTCCCAAAACAAAATTATATTGCAAAGTTTTTGACCACTTTCACCTTTTACAGTACTATTTGAAAAATTGAAAGCCTAAAGGAGCTAAATAGCAACCATGATGAGCACAAAAGCACTACGCCATGACAAGCCCCCAGCTTGTTTACTTAATGATGGTGTTGACGATTGCTATCAATTAAACATGGTTGGCAACTTTAATAAAGCCATCAGCTTCTGACAGGTCTGTAGCAAAAAAGTAAAACTTTTATTTAAAAGCAATTTTTTGGGTCAAACATCTTGGCTCCTGTTGTCTTTAGTGGTAAGGACAAGGTATTACCAATGTACTGCATTTTTCGTAACGCTTGGGCATTGCAGGTAAAGTCGACGCATGATCTCCAGTTTGACTATGTATATTGAAGAGTTACAATATAAGTAACATTCTGTAATAATAACTTGAGCACATGCAATATCACAGCCAACTATGGTGTACTGAGGCTGTTTTGCATGTGCCAAAAACTCGTGGCATTTTCATTTTAAGAAAAGAATACCACCATAGCATGTCTACATGGTGTTATGGCTAAAACTATTCCTATTGGAATGTAGTTCTCTGAAACAAAAACTTCTAGCTCATTTTTTTCTTCTATGAAAATCCAGGGAACATTATGTTTGGTAAGCAGTAAAGTCCTGCCTACACTTTGTAACAGGAAATTGCCAACAGCAAAAGCACTTTCTGAAAGTAGTCTTTCGTCTGTGGAGCTTACGTTTTAATAGGAAGGTCCTGCATATGAAATTGGCAACTTTTGTTTAGCTCTAAAGGGCTTTAAATGAGTTGGGATAATAAAAATGAATTATTTACTAAGAAATCTGTATTCTAAAATTATGAGGGTCCTCATATACAGTTGCAAGGGACTGTCACAGCAGTAATTTAGTGCATTCCCTTGACTCACACCCCATTGGTGGGGTTGCAGGCCTTTCTTTACATGGTACCTAGTAACATTTCGGCCATATGGGGAAAGAGGTGGGGCATGGGTCACCATGCAGATGATGACTCTCACACAGGCAGTCGCAGAGTTTGCGTCATCTCCTGCCTGTACTGCGATAATGGGCAGGTGATGGTAGTTGTTGTGGGGGGATCTCAAAACTCTGCAACCAACCATTGAGGAGTCAGTGAGAGAGACATGATCATCATAGGACTGAGAGTCAGTGGATTGCTTCAGGAGAACAGGGCTAGGAAGGGGGGTTCTGCTGGATGCCAAGGGCTTTGGCTGGATATGGGGCCATTGGATCACCAGGAGAGGATCAGAAGAGCCAGCAAAAATACAACCAGAAGCAGGCCTTAAAGTTAGGATCAGATGGTAGGGGGACATTATGGCAGCAGCGCATCTGCCCAGGGCTTTGACTGTGGTATAGTGCCAGGGGATTGGTACTGTGCCATTGCCAGACTTCCATGGCTGTCATAAGCCAGCATATTGGTGGGTGCCAACCAAGTTTATACCCAGTCACAACTGGCCAAATGATTTGCATGGTGACTTACGGTAGTCACAAGAGTGACTCTTCAGCCCTCAAGGTGACTTAACTCTGCCCTTTGTATATTGTAGATTTTGGTGGGGGTACAACAGAGAACCTGTTGTCACCTTGAAAATGCAATGCCACTAATGTGACTGGGGCCCTGATATTTATATATTACTACAACCAACTCCATGAAATGGAGGTGTGGCTATTTTCTTCTGTAATAAGTTTACGAAAAATAAATGCAAAATTACAGTGTTTCCTAAAGATTTTGATTCTTAGGGGACCATTGAAGGCGGGTAGTTCTACTATAGTAACAGGAGTGTATGGGTCAGTAATTAGGCTGTGAGAAATGTTGCATTTTCAATGGAATGGAACTTCGGAGAATTTTAGAAAATTCCACTGATTTCCATAATTTGCGGAATTTCGACATTCTGCATGCAAAATGTTTTTTGTGGAATAATAATCCGCAGATCACATAAACTGTGGATTCTTTTTCTGCAATCTACGTAACATTATTTCACGGTTTACATGATCCACGAAAAATTATTCCAGTTTGCACAGAAATGCTTTTTTGAAATTCAGCGGAATTTAAAAAGAAATTATGCAAAGCATTTCAGAAGTGAGAGTGCCATTCCACAGCAGTTCCAATGGTGGAATTGCACATTACGCACAGTCCTAGTCAGTAAGTGTTTTCAAGTTGCAAAGCAATGAACTGGCATTATCTTAAATCAATATGCTCCTTTTGTTAACTGTCTATACAGCTGGATTTCTGCTCATCAGGAAAAAAACAGGGACCAATAAAACTAAGCCACTTATTAAGATTTAGCATAATGGAGATTAAACACAGCATGCCATTTCTATACAGCACCTGCAGAACTTGTTTGAAATAAAAACCTGAATGCGTAGTCCATTGCTGTTGTAGTCAGACACGTTTACAGCTCTGACTCTGCAGCCTAATTCCAGTCTTAACATTTAAGGGCTTTCAACAATTAAACAATTAACAACAACAAAAAAGGGCTTCCATGTCTGGAATGTCGACCTTGCGCCCAAAGGCTAAATGTACCATTACCAGTAGCAGGTGTTCTAGTAGCCCAGCCATACAGTTTACAATACCGCATAACCGGTTTGCCTTATTCAGGAAGCATAGACAGTATGTGCACTGCCCTCGCACTGGGCACATCAGACGTTGAACTGAAACAAAGTACAAGCAGCCTAAATTTCAGTGAAACCGATGTACAGTATCTACTTTTAGTTATAAAGAAACAGCCTTAAACTTCTTGTCTTTTCTTGTAGCATAAGATCTCTGGGTATTTGTTGCAACAAAAAAATAGAAATTGTACATTTTTATATATGTTCATACAGTCTTCCCTCATCCCCCATCCATTCATATTATAAGCTCACTATTCTGAAGGATATAACACCAGGTAAGATTACTCAGACAGCAGTTTTCAACATGGTGTACAAGTGTCACTTTAATTTTCAAAATGTAAATACAAGTAGCAATATTTTTTAGGCTGGAACAAAAATAATATACGTAATGAGTAGTACCAATATTTATCTCAGTGAGCAGGTGTTCTAAGATGGAAAACAAAACACTTATTTCTAAAAGCCACATAGCAATAATTTTGTAAATGTTGCCTCCTGAAAATGACATGTTAACTCAAGGACAAGAAGAGAAACATGTAAGCAGAAACACACAATGGGGTGTGGGTTATGCTCTGATAAACGCATGTCTACGGGTATAGTGAGGCATAAGGTTGCAGGCTGAGTGCTTTACTGTCCCAAGAAGTGCATTTGTCAGAGCATACCTACACCCTGGAGTGTGTTTATTGTGCTTATAAAATGGGTATATGTTGAGAAGTATTGTACATTTTTCAAAAACTGACAAATATAAAAAGATTTTATTATTTGATGCAAATTAGACCCTCTGCTCTAAAGTAATGCTGCTGGTAACCGACAGGGAGAATCTACAACTAAATGAAGAGATACTGGTTGTTGTTTTTTTTTATTTAAACACTGTTTTAATAAATAGTGTCTTTACTTGAGTGTAGCTTTGAGCCTGAGAAGGAGTGAAGGTGAGCAGTAAGAATGACCGGGGCAGGTTGGTAGGATGCCAACAAGACTGAGATTTTCTTGTTGTCTTGCTGGCAGCATGATATCATGTGCAGTAGTGAGTTTCATATAACTATGGTGTTCTCATGCAAGCAGATCAGGAGGGAGATCAAGACAGTACAGTCAGCTGAAGGGTTGTAAAGAGTGAGCAGCTTGGGAAGGACAGCAACAGGGATTTAAAAAAAAAAATCTTGCAATGGAAACAGTTCAGTTTTTGTGCCTTGTAGGGGATGGCATCCAGTGGTCCCTAAAAGAACACGGCTGCCAAATCATTTTTTTGAAGTGTTTTTCCAGTGGCGTAGGGATATTTCATGTAATGCGGGCACAGGTAAGGGCACTTGTTATTTTCCATGCTATACGTTGAAAAAAAAAGAAACAGCTGAGGAGGGCTGTCAGCCAGTCAGATTTCTTTACTGTCTCTACCCATTTTATAAGCTATGTTAGCTCTGTTCAGTTGTTGCACAAAATTTCCACACTTTGCATTCACGTATAGTACGTTGAAAAATGTGGAAAAAGCTTTTTGGAATTGCCTCATTTCAGGAAGTTTCTCAGCACAGCAAAATATTTTTAAAATGCACAGAGTGTGAAGAAATTCACAAAATGTGGAATTCCACATTTCACAGACTTGGTAAACAAACACCACTGATGCTGGGGGGGAAGGGGTGTCCAAAATGTATTTTATTTCTTACTTTCAAACAACTTACCTTGCAAGTGAAGGTGAAAACCCTGTAGAGGTTTATAATAAAACTGCATAAGTTTTAGAGTGTGGATTATTAAAAAAAAAAATCTGCAGATTTCCCTGCTGAGAAAAATTCTGCACAGCTCTCTCTAAAGGGGCTTTCTTGGTACTGCATTTGCAGGTTTATTGGGCTTTAAGAAAACAACTTGCTGCTAAAGCTTTCAGAAAGACAGGACATGTTCACCCATTTCATATATTTTGCTAGTGCTGAAGTATATACATAGGTATTCATATATGAGTGAGTAAAACTATGTTATTGTGAATCAGTCAGAGTTACTGTATGAATAGGGTTCAATAAATTTGTAAAATACGTCTGAGATTGTAACAGTGCTTACTAGACATTTTAGGACCTGTAAGAGATTTATGGCCAAAAGGCCTTTTGAAAGTGAATGGAACGTAGTAGCAAAATGTAGAGTTATTTCTCTGTGTTAAGCGCACAAATGCAAAACCTTCAAATGTGTTGAAAGAGTTTAATCTATATACTGTATCCCAGTAAAAAAAAAAAAATTCTGTTTCATGGACTACTGTTCTTTCAGCTGAATGTCAAGGCACCGTCTGATTTTTACTCTCAGTGACTTTATTGCACTAGAGCAGCTCGGTCTCTCAGGAATTTGCTTGTTACTTGTACTATGTAAATAAAGCTTTCTGGTTCAATACCCTGCTCCTTGGCATTGCTGTGTGTTTATTTGTCTGTGTGTGTCTCTTCTCTATTGCCATGGGACCCTGTTAATCATGCAGTGGAACCAAAATACAGGGTGTGTGTTTGGTCATGGTTGTCAAGACAAGTTAGCTATATTTTATCAGTGTTGGGTAATAGTTGTACAGTAAACACAATTATCAAAGCCATACTGTTCTCAAAAGGTTTTGTCCCAGGTATATCACCTATATTAAATATATTTAGATAAGCAAATAAAGAAGCACACCTTATTAGAATGTGCAGTCCCTTTCCTGTATCAAAAATTGCATTCGTAGGGATATTGCATCTGGGACTTGGTACTCCAAAGGCAACTGTGTTCCTTTGAAATACATTGGTATACTTAAGATTTTTAAGAAGATATTTAGAGCTGTAAGAAACATAGTAACTTAGTATTTTAAGGTCAGAAGTGACTCTAGATCCATTATGTCAACCCCCCCCCACACTTCATAAGCAGAGATGAATAAGTTTGCTGTGCAAATAAGTTAATTTTAGGATTCTATACCCACTCTGTTACTACCCAGAGTACTGTGATTCCTTCTGGTAACACCAGGCTGGGGCTGGCAGTATAGCCTAGAGGTTAGTGTAATGAGCTGTGAATGAGCTTGGTCCATCCAGCAGACCTGGGTTTGATTCCCACAACTTCCACTTGTGTACTTTGTGACTCTCAGCAGTGCTCCCGGGTTGCCCCTGAAAACAGACACTTGTGCCTAGTAGGCCTTATCAAAAAAATTCAAAAAACAAGAAATGTGTCCAGGCTTACCTTGACAGCCTGTACTGTCTTCATGCCCACTGCTTCCACTAGTAGTCTGTTCCATATGGTCAACACACTGTGGGAGAAACAGTGCCTCTTAGTGTTACCCCCAAATTTACCACCTCTAAGCTTCAGGGTGTTTCCCTGTGTCCTGCTGGAGGTCACCAGGTCAAACATCTGAGACCGTTCAGTCCTGTTGATACTCTTGAGTGGAGACTATAGGATTCTCGGTGTGGCACTGTATGTAGGCATAGCAAAGTTGAGAAAACCTTTTTGGGGGGAAATGTGGTTTATTTTGTCTTTTTATTTTTGCTCTGTGACTTTTTGCAGTAGTGCTGGTGTGGAGGCTGTAGTGTTTTAAGCCCATGAAATCGGGGATGATAACATCAGACATACAGCGTGAGGAGACAGTTGTACAGGAAATAAGAGGTATAGCCATTTTCCTTGCCAATGGTTAGAATGTTCCTTTGCCATATAATATTTATAATACCGATCTTAAAGGTACAGGCATCTTACAAACATGTTAAGTACATATCATATAATTGTAAGACTAAAGAGTGTGGGGGGGGGGGGCACATAAAAAAAGGTGCTCCTCGTTTGCAAGTTAACCCTTTCCAGTGATAATGACAGTCACCCAAAAACTAATTTTAAGCACACCAGTACTAAGCAATATAAAATTAATGGATCAAACTGAATTATTCAGTAGTGCTGAAAATAACATAGAAAAATAGAAGTTGACGGCAGATAAGGACCTCCAGGCCCACCCAGTCTGTCCTACTTCCCTACCTATAGCAATGCAGCAGGCCCTAGCTAGTCTATGGTCCCCCACCAACTTTCATGATACCTTTGCATCTATCCCATGTGTTCTTGAATCCTGTAACTGTTTCTGCCCCCAACTACTTCCGCTGAAAGGCTGTTCCATTTGTCTACCACCATCTCTGTGAAGAAGTACTTCCTCACATTACCTCTGAACCCCCCCAACTTCATATTGTGACCCCTTGTCCTTGAGTATCTTTTTCTTTGGAAGATGGTGGTACCCTCCTGTATCCTGTTCTTCCCTGTGAGGTATTTGAATGTTTCAATCATATCCACTCTTAGCCTAGCAGGTAACAGAACCCTAGGCTTGCCATGGTTCTTCTTTCACTCTACAATTTGACACAAAACTCCCTGCTCACCATCTGCCCATGTGTGCCCACCTGCCTGCTCACCTTTCTCCTTTCACACTCTCCCTGACAAACCTTCACCCGCTGACCTTCTTACAACACCACCTTTGAGCTTACTGTCATCCCCCTCCTATGATTCCTCTTCTCCCACCTAATCCTGATTAGTTCCCTCTACCCTTTCTGACTACTATGCCTAGGCTGACTCCTCTGGCTATAGCCTAGTAACCTTTAGGTATCAGTTTTGATGAATCGGCTCCATCTCCTGTTTCCTCCCAATATAAGATCCTGCCTAACTTCCACCTCTGATTTTTTCTCAAACTAGTACCTAACTCTGACTTGAGCACTTAATTGTATGGTATGATGTGTGAACCCAATCCCATTGACTATGTACCCTTGTTTTAGTTATGTGTTGTTATTTGCCTATGTTATCCTACATTGTTAGGCTATTGTCAATGTTTACTGATTTCTCCTGTTCACGTTTTTCTTACTATTAGATGTTCTTGACAATGCCTATTAAGCTGCTTCTGACTCCAAACTTATGTACCCTCCCCTACCCTTGTGACGATGGTCCTTTGTAAATGAGTTTTTAGCTCAAAGGTTGCAATTCTGATTACTAAATAAATACAGTATCCCCCCCTTTCCCTCCTGTCCTCCAGGCAGTACATATTTAACTGCCTCAGCTTTTCCTCATGTGGTTTTTGATGCGGGCCCCTCACCATTTTGGTTGCCCTCCTCTGTACTGCCTCTACTCTGTTTATGTCCTATTGAAGATGTGGTCTCCAGAACTGGACACAGTACTCGAGGTGAGGCATCACTAATGATGTATATAGTGGGATTAAAATGTAGTCACCATTTTGACTTCACAGGTGGCTACTGTTCGTTATCAAATCATTGCCAGCGACAAGTTTGGTCACAAGAGGGTTAGCTTTCAACAGCAGTAGCTGTGCATGCTTCTGCCATGTGGCAGGAAGTCAGAGGCTATAAACAGAAACTAGGGAGCTCTCTATGTGTTACAGAGCTGAAGAGGTAGGTCTGAAAAGTCTACCTTAAGGAGGCCCTCCTGGGGCCATGCAGATCCATGTAGACCAACAGAAGAGGCTGCTCACACATTCAAGATCCAGGCACAACATTGGATCTGGGCTGAAGGGTGCCTCTGTTATAGGACAGGCTGTGGAAGCTGGAGGAAAGTAGTGCATGGAAGCCTCAGCAGAAGTCGCCTAGCAAAAGTATGGGCCAGGCAGCCAGAATATGGGTTTGGAAGAACCTCTCTGTAGTTTTAAACTAGGCTTGGCACCTTCATGAAGGCTTGTCTGCCTGAGGAGTTCAAAGGGTGGGTCACCAAGTGTGCAAGGACTCGTCAGCTGGAAGACATTGATACATAGATGTTTATGGACAGAAAAAGTCTTATGGTCCATTCAGTCACCCAGTTCCTACCTAGACCTTCACAAATCTAGTACTTTCTAGGTCTCAAGTGCATCAATTATCCTGTAGTTCCACTTAAACGTCACCCTCCCCCAATTGCTCCAACCCGTCCCCTTTCATGTGTCTGTCCAACCCTCTTTTAAAGCTTGCACCCTGTTAATATTGGCAGGTGGTTTTACCTTTCCACCACCTTCTCCATGAAGAAGTGTTTCCTGCCTTCCCTCCTAAATTTCCACCTTGTCAGCTTATAGTTGTGGCTCCTCGTAATGGACCCCTTGCTAAACTTTAACAGCTGCAGACTGTCCACCCTGTTTATACTCATCATTAAGTCCTTCCTTGCTAACTGTGAATCATGTTGCTTTCCATTTTGGTCTACTCCAGGTGGTCCCTGTCCTATTTTAGGCGAGGTTCCAAAACAGCATACAGTACTCTAGGTGTATCCTCACCAAAGACCTGTGCTGGTGTGGAATCACCTCTTCATCTTACCAACAAAATTGCACAGGAGGAGCTGCTCTAATTAAAAATAAACTAGAACTGTGAAGATATGTTATTCAAGAATTAAATACCCCTAAGCTAACTTGTATGGTTGTTAATATTAACTGCCCCAACAACAATGATCCCCTTTTTTCCCCAAACTTACGTTTGGAACAGTTTTCCCAACTCTTTTTTTTTTTTTATGGTGGTAATTTTAATCCTCAATAATTTATTAGATTGATCTACTTCTACAACAATGCCACTTTTGCCCATTAGAATACTTAAAACATTTATGACTCATGTTAATTTAGTTGATCAATTGTGGTACTTTCAACCTTTCTGATATACAATATTCTTTCTTCTCACCAGTCTTATTCCAGGGTTGACTTCTTTTTATTTTTTCATCACACCTACATGGAACCACTAATACATATTACCATAGTATTCCAATTTTCTATCATGCTCCTCTAATTATGACAATTAAGCTGCCTATAAATAAAGTTCTGATACCCTGCCAGTAACAATGAAGAATTTTATAAGATATTAAAAGATGAAATCACTTGCTTTTTCTGTAACAATTCATCATTGGAAATCTCAATCTCTCCCTCTCTCTCTCTATATATATATGTATATGTATATTTAGCGTGGGACTTTTTTGAGGCCTACATGAGAGGAGTATCAGTTTCCATTACTGCAAAAAAGAAAGTACGAGAATATTAATTCTGAACTAAACAAATTGGAAAAGGATTTTAACAAACAGAAACTATACGCAACTTGTATACATCTACCACAAATCTGAAAACCTTAATGCAATTAATACTTAAAGAGCCACTGACACCTCAAGGAGAACTTTGAAAATATAATATTTGGACACAAAGCAGCTTATATTTTTTCTTAGCTCTGTGTTTTGTTTATCCCCATTATTTAATACTGAGGTCATATGCATGAAAACAGGATAGTTGTTCCTTGAGGGTTTTATCAGCTCCTAGTGCTTCTTCTCAGCCTGATGTCATAATCCTCTGCTTGTGACATCACAGTTATTCCCCTGGCAACAGAACTGTGATGTCACAACAGAGCATCATGATTTAAAGTAGGGAATATGCTATAGAGGCAGGTGAACTCTAAGGGACAACGATCTTGATTTTGTGGGAATTTCTTCAGTCATAAATAATGGAGAGAAGAAATCTATAGAAGATGAATGAAATACGAGCTGAAATACGTCTAAATATTACGTTTTCCAAAGTTTTCTCAAAGGCATCAGCTGCTCTTTAAATACAATCAACTTATTACACAAAATGTAGAAAACCAGATGCTAAATCAAGATCTGTTTAATTTAATATGGGAGATAAGCCAGACTAACAATGACTGGTCTCCAATTGACACTGCCTTGGATGTCGACACTGCCCTTGAATTCTTTATTTCTTCCTTTAACTCAGTGTGTGATGCTCATGCTCCTTTGAAGAAACGTAAGATTAAGGGTTCAATAAACCCATGGGTGACCCTCGATCTCCTTAATCGTATGAAATCTCGTGACCAGCTCTGGTACCGCGCTAGGGTGTCTAACACCCAAGCGGAAATGCAGGCCTACAAATCAGCATGGAATGCCTGCACAAGAGCTATCTGCCAGGCCAAAACAGACTACTGTAGAAACTCCCTTGCAAACACCTGGAATAATTAGAGGAAGTTCTGGGTCAACCTCACCAAGGTAATTGGGAAGAACCCAAAGTTACACCTTCAATGCTCAACATTGATGGTACCATCACCTTGGATAAAGTAACCGTAGCCAACGCTTTCAACATCTCATTTACTGGCCTTAGTCAAGTGCTTCCTCCTAATTTCTTTGATTCTGCACTGGCAACAACCCCTTCTGACATCCCACATGTATCCCAACAGTGACTCCCTTTTTATTTTAAGACAATCTTGGTGAGGCTAGCCAGAATACACCTACTCAAAGTACTCTGGAGGGGCAGGCATAGTGGTGACTCTCTGGATTTAAAACTCATAGCCCTCACCATTGATGAAGTCCTGCCGCCCCTTACTAAAATTCTTAACCGGTCTCTTATGCTCTCACAATTCCCCAAAAAATGGAAGTCCACACTGGTGGCCACTATCTACAAAAGTGGAGACAAGACTCTTGCAAGCAACTACAGACCAATCTCCATCCTACCTCCACTCTCCAATGCATTGGAATGGATAGTTGCTGAACAACTCATAGAGTATCTGGAAAAATATGACCTTCAATGTCCCCAACAACACAGTTTTCGGAAAGGGCACAGCACCACCACGGCACTCCTTGACTTTACTTCCTACACCCACCAGACTCTACACCATAACCACCTGGTTGGCACTGCCTTTATTGATCTGACAAAAGCGTTTGATACCGTCAGCCACTCCCTACTTACCAGAGAGCTATCACTCCTAGGACTCCCACCGGAAGCAACATGCTGATTGCAGAGCTACCTTAATCACCACTCCCAGCAGGTCAGAATTGGGGATTCCACCTTGACCTCACTCCCAGTCCGATCTGGCGTCCCTCAAGGTTCCATCCTTGGCCCATTACTCTTTAGTATCTTAGTGAATGACCTCCCAGCTGCAGGCCATGACAGGATTCTCCTTTATGCTGATGATGCTGTCATTTTCACAAGACACTCTGACCCCATTCTCCTATAACAGCAACTGCAGCAAAGTTTCTTTGACGTTGAAAACTGGTTCAGGTTATGAAAACTCATCCTAAACTACACAAAAACAAAATCAATGCTGTTTCATGGGACTCATAACAAACATGGGGCCAGATATTCAAAATTTTGCCCCAGGGCAAAATTAGCCCTGCCCGGCGGGCAAACTTAGCACGGCCCCAGAAGTCAGCTATATTCAAAAGGAATAGCCCAGGGCAAAAGCTGCTGAATATAGCATGCAAAGGAAGCTGGGCAAACTGGGCTGGGAGTGCAGGGTAAAATTAGCCCGGGAATAAGACAGCCCAGAACATAGCAACCAGGAAGTGCAAACCACAACAGCAACCCAGTGCACAGCGACCAGATTGACTTCAGAGGTGAAATATGTGGCCAGTGTGTGTGCCAGCAAAGGAGTGAAGTCAGTATAGCTGCAAGCATCAGCGCATATGAATGTACAGTATGCAGAAATGAAAAATGATTCAGTGAAGTTTGCGCAGTGCAAAGATGTTTGCGCAGGTCTTGCATGGCGCTAAGCTGTTTGCCCGGCACTATCACGTTGGCCCGGGGAAAAATATCTGCTATATTCAAAAGTGATATGCAAATGAGCCTACTTAGGTAGGCAGTGGACAAGCATCCAGATTAGCCTCTCATTATGCCGATTTGCATGCTGTTTGCCCAGTGCTACTGCAGGGTCCCACAGCTCCACCTGTTGGCCAGTCTGGAAGTACAGGGCACCAGCTGGGTCTGCCTACAGCTCCACCTGTAGATCAGTTGGGAGGAGCATGGTGGGAGCTACAGGTTACATATGTACAGAACTGCATAGTATAAGGTCAGTGTATAAAGTCAGTGTCAGTGGCTCAGTAGGTAGCACACTCGCCTCTGAGGCCGGGAGATCAGAGGGCTGTGGGTTCAGTTCCCACATCTGGCACTTGGGTTAATATCCCAGTACTGACACTGTAGTGCAGCATGAGAGGGGTGCTGCACTTCTGAGGTGCCGTCTTTCAGATGAGACGTTAAACTGAGGTCCCATCTGCCTGGATTGGTGGTAGTTTAGGTGGATGTCAAAGATCCCATGGCACTTATCGAAAAGAGTAGGGGAATTTCCCCGATGTCCTGGTCAAATTTCCCCTCATTCACTAAAAATACCACCAACAGCTTAATCTGGTTCAAGGTCAGTTGGATTCATCTGTATCCCCCTCCCCTGGGTCGTGCCTGAAAATAGGCAAGATTTGTCTAGTGCACTTACCCGGTCAACAAAAACTAAATAAATAAAATGTGCTCCAGGGGACTGCACAGCACAGGGGATGGTGGTTGTGATGGCTGCAATAGTCCAATTGTAGGTCCTGCCATACAGTGCACTGCAGCCGGACAGTGACATAGGGGCCAGTGGGGTGTGGGACACAGCACCGCATATGACATGGTGGGCAGCATTGACTGTAGCACCGTACATAGTGACAGCCCCATCGTGCTGGTGTGTACCGACAGTGGACAGTACAGTATTGTTGTTGTGTGACTCACAGATGCTACTCAACTGGTATGGGAAGCCCACAGTGACATATGCATTGCTGGGCAGGGGTGTCAGCAGGCAACCGCACCATACTAAGCAGAGTACAGTACAAACACATAAACATAGACATTAAATTTGACAACAGATGAGGCCCACTTGGCCCACCTAGGCTGCCCATTCCCTACCTATTGGAGAAGCTGTAGATTCCAGGTACCCAACACTTTACGTCCTCCGTCCCTAGGATTGCCTTATGTCTGTCCCATGCAGTCCTGAATATCCCCACCATCTGTGACCCCACAACCACCTTGCTGTGTCCTACATATTGGTTGGGGTCATGCACAGCCACGCTAATGTCATGCAAGGCCACAAAGTCATGTAATGCTGCATTGCCCTGAGTTAAAATCACCTTTTCCTGGGTGGTATTTTCCGCCGCGCAATGTGTCGCGCAATGGTACTTGGCGAGGCTCTATGCACTGAATATTGCATTGTGCTGACCTGCTCCATCAGTTTGCCCCTTGGGTATATTATCTGTTTGCCCGGCGCTACCACAGTTTGTGCACACTAGTGGCCCTTTTGAATATTGCAATCCTGCGCTAACCTGGCGCTTGCCCGGTGCAAACAGTTTGTGCGCAGCACTAAGTTTTGAATATCTGGCCCACAAACTCCCAACAACTGCTAATCCACAACATTGCAGGCGCTGCACTGGAACAGGTATACCAGTTCAAATACCTGGGTGTCACCCTTGACTGTACACTTACGTACTCTATGCACATACATAACATTGCTAAAGCCGTGAATATCTGAATAGGGCTACTTTATAGGCATAGGCACTGTTTGCCAGCTGAAGCACTAAAACGGGCTATCCAGATCTCAGGTACCTCATTAATTGACTATGGTCTCGTAGTTTATGGATCAGCAACTGACACTGCCCTCAGACACATAGCCCTAGCTCTAAACAAGGCACGTCGGCTCCTCACCTCAGCCACCCAGCGCACACACATGTGTGACATCTATGAAAAGGCAAATTGGCTACAGCTTGAGGGAAGAATAAAGTATCAGACCTGCCTTCTTGCTAAGAAGTCCTCCAGGAGTACAATCCCTACGTTCCCTTCACAGTGCCACCCATCTAACCAGGAATTCTGAAAATTTGACTTTCTCTGTGCCCTGCTGCCAGACCACACAAGGTCAATGCTCCTACTAAGTCAGGGCCTCTAGCTGGTTTAATTCACTGCCAGTGGACATTACCAACACACCAAATCTCAGCTCCTTTAAGCGCAGACTTCGACAGCATCTGGTGACCGGAGCCTACTGTGACTGCTTCACTTAATGCACTCCCCCCCTTGTTTCATTCCCCCCTCTCCCAGCTCCTCTTTGCTCCTTGTGCTCCCCCATACTAACTGACTCCGTTTCACTTGATCTCAGCTCGCTCCCCCACCCCCTTTTTTGTCTGTTCCTATTTCTCCCTCTCCAATCTCCTCTTCCCAATATTTCCCTCACATTCATGTTTGCATCCCACTCATCCCCCCTTATCCCTCACTTTGTCCCGCACTCCCTCCTTTATCCTCCCCCAGATCTTCTCCTGTTCCTAATCTCTCCTCGCTTGGAACAGCATTGTGCCACTTACCTGATATGTTTCACCCCTGGCAAAAGGTGTTAAACGTCTGGTCTTGTGTCTGATCACTTATTCTCACTTATACTTGACAAGGCTTACTGGCCACCCATGTACTGAATTTAAGCTGTTTTGTTTAACTTGTATTCAGCTAACCTATCCTGTCTTATTGGGACAAAGCCTTGGTATCTCTGGTACTAAATCTAAACTGTTCTGTTAAACCTGTATTTAACTAGGTATCCTGTTTTAACCTGATAAAGCCTTTGGTAGCTCCTGTATTAGAATCAAACTGTATGTTTTCATTCTATGTCTCTGTATTATTTGTCCTATGTCCATGACGTGGAACCTTTGTAAAAGAACCCTGTGTGCTCAAAGGTGTTTTCTGAAACCTAAATAAATAAAAAAATAAATAAATAAACTAATGGCTCTTCAGATAATACAAGAAAAATCGGTGCATTAAGTTGCAATCATTTCCTACCTCTCTCTCCCCTAGCCTCAAGTGAATACATATTGAGGTTAGCCAGTTTTTTCTAAGAAGTCCTTCCTTGTTAGCCGTGAATCATGGTGCTTTCCATTTGGAATGATTCCAGGCAGTCCTTGTCCAGTTTTAAGTGATGTTCCACAACTGCGCATAGTACTGCAGATACAGCCTCACCAAGGACTTGTACTGGTGTAGGATCACCACCGCCTCTTACTACCAATGTAATTATAGACAAGAAACTACTCAAATTAAAAAAATAGAACTATCAAGATTAATAAAACGTTTGCTGATCTAAATGGCTGATATGTTATTTAAGTTAATAACCCCTGGGCTAACTTTCTCCACCAATGACGATGATCCCCTATTGTTCACAAACTTTTTTTGGAATTACAGTCGAAGCTGCTTTAGCGGGATGGCTCAGTTTCAGGCCAACTGTCCCGTTTAAATGGCCGTCTCTACAAAACAATGTTTTTTGGTTTTTTTTACTAACTGACATTGGTAGGGAGTTGGTTAATGTGAAGGGCTTTTTTTTTTAATTTTTTGGTATGCTTGTGCTTTATGTACAGTGTTACAGTATATACCACGTACTGGTAGAAGTACTCTGTGATGCTGAAGTGGTGATTATTATAGAACGGTGTAAACTTTGTCCTCCATGAAGTGGTGCAACTGGCTGCCGTCTTTGAAAAGGTCATCTGATAGCAGCTCAGTAGTGTGTGGCAAACTGATTTGGGGCACAGCCTGAGAGGAGGTTGATGGCATTTCAAACACTTCTGGCAATGCCAGTAAGGGCATCAGCATTGATGACTAGTGGCTCACCATCTGTGTCATCTGTTGTTTGGTCCTCAATCTTGGATTCCTTATTGATCGCACTCACCACTTCGGAGTCAGAGAGTTCACCAACAGTAGGTTCATTTGAATCCATATCAGCAAAGTCATTGAACGCTTCATGATCCGTAAAGGAGGGCATGCTTACATCATCAAAGACTGGCATTTCTTCGTTGGCATTTGTCTCTTCAGACGCTCGCCCATAAAAGCCTGCTTTGCAAAAATAATTTGCAACTGTTTGTGGCTTCACTGCCTGTCAGTAGAGAGAATTATTTTTGCTGCCACAAATGATCTGTAGTGCCCTTTTAAGTTTTTGATCACCCCCATATCCATGGGTTGGATTATGCTAGTGGTGTTTGGTGGAAAAAACACAAGTTTAATACATTTTAGGCGTTTAATCAGATCATGAGGGTGTGCGGAACAATTGTCAACAAACAGGATGATTTTTCGTCTCTGTCTTCTGAGTTCAGCATCCCATGACATCAGCCATTCTTGAAAAATTGCACCAGTCATCCATGCATTGCATGAATTGGTGTAGGTGACAGGCAGCAATTCTAAATCCCGAGGCAAACAACGTGGGCATTTAGATTTTCCAATGACAAGAAGCTTTCACTTCTGTGTTCCACATTGGTTAGCACAACAAAGCACAGAAATTCTGTCCTTTGCTTTTTTGCCTCCAATAAGTTCATCTTGCTTTAAGACATGTCCACGGTCCGGATAGCCCCGATAGAAAAGTCCAGTTTCATCAGCAGTCCATACATCACTAGGTAGATAGCCTGTAAGGAGACCAGGCAGCACTTCAACAATCCATTTCTGTGCAGCAGTGGCATATGCATCTTGTTTTTCCCCATGCTCCCGTTTAAAGACAATCTGATGTTGCATTTTCCAACGCGATAGCCATCCATTGGTAGCATCAAATCCATCATGCGACACCTCCCTTGCAAGATTGTCAGCTTTTGCTTTCAGCATTGGACCTGATATGCGCGCTTCCTTCTGCAGAGCCTGGGAGAACCACAAGAGGAGAGCCTCATCCACTTCACTGTCCTTACCCCTCCCTTTTCCTTCTGTGACTTGGGTTTGCATTTGTCCGCCACTCACTGAGGATTGCATCACAGTTTTTACTGATGCGACCAGCCTGGCTTTTGGAAATTTTAAACTCCGCTGCTACTGAGGCAAGAGACCTGGAGGAGTTGAACAATGCATCAAGCACTTTGACATGCTCTGCAAGCGTGAGTTCATTCCGAGAAAGAGACATGGTAGAGTCAAAGCAGGGAGCAAGCAAGCACCAAGACCATTAGAAACTGTTACATCAAAGGTCAGACCATTTAGTCTAATAGCCAAACGCTGTTGAAATCGTCCCAATAAACTGGCTTCTATGTTAATTGGTGTCCCACTTAAACATTTAATTAACTCTATGTTTTCCATGGATCTGAATTGGTGCCTGGGCAGATGTCCCGCTTAAGCGTCCGTCCCGATTAAGCACGTCTCGTTTAAGTGAAGTGTACTGTAGATGTTTTTTTATTGTCAGTGACTTTCGTCAAACACTCAATAAATTAGATTGATGAACTTCTACTATAATAAAACCACTTTTGTCCATTAGAATACTAAAAACATTTATGACTAATCTTAATTTAGTAGATTCATTGTGGCACTTCAACCCTTCTGATATACAATATCCCTTCTTCTTGGCCACTCACCAGTCTTATTCCAGGACTGATTTATTTTCAATTTCTTCATCCCACCTACACCAAACCACTAATACATGCCGTAGTATTCTGATTTTCAGTCATGCTCCACTGACTATGACTATTAAGCTCTCTATAAAGAAAACTCTAAAACCCTGCCAGTAACAGTGAAGAATTTGAAGAATTTTATAAGGCATTAAAAGATAAAATCACTTTTCTTGAACAATTCATTAGAAATCTATATATAGTGGGACTACTTTAAGGCCTACTTGAGAGGAGTATCAATTTCCTTTGCTGCAACAAAAATTTAGGGATATTAATTCTGAACTAAACAAATTAGAAAATATTAAACAAACAGGAGATTTTCAAAGTGATCGGCCCAAGCTGCATTTGCTGCTACTTTCAAAGAAGAAATGTGTCTGAACCTGTTAAACCATCTACTAGATGGCCTTACAGCATCCAAAGTTTGTGTCCAGAAACAGACACAATTGCACTCGTGTCCACAAATGGTGACTTATTGTTGTAAATGGATGCCACTTCTAAAAATAGCAGGACTGCCTGAATGTAAATAAATGGACGCAGATGCAGATGCAGCATACATTTGTGTCTGTGTCCAACCCTTTTGAAAATCCCACCCACAGAAACTATAAACAACTAATATCCATTTACCACAAATCTGAATGCCTTAATAAAATGAATACTTAAATACACTTAAATACAATCAACTTATTACACAAAGTAGAAAACCTGATGCCAAAATCAAGATCTCATTATTATAATATGGAAGATAAGCTGGACAAACTAATGGCTCTCCAAATAAAACAAGAAAAATCCAGTAGCTGCATCAATAGAATTAACAACACCAATGGAGTTATCCATTACCAATCAGAAGAAACTAAACATGAATTCTTTAAATACTACTACAATTTTAATACATTAGGAATATATAAAGCACCAAATGGTATTGAAGCTTTTAAAAGTAATATCCCATTACTGACATTGACAAATAACGTAATGCAAGTTTAAAAAAAAAGGTATTGTGGAGGATGTCAGTTGGGGCAATTAAAACTTTGGTTCCTGAAAAAGCCCCAGCCCAGGTAGGATTTTTTATTATATATAAAAAATGTAGTTCTATTATAACTCCACATCTCACCAATGTTTATAATAATCTGTTAACGATAGGAGCTCTTTCAGACTCATTTCTGATGCAAACATTTTACTTTGTTTTCATTTTTTGTTGCATTTTTTTAAAATTACACAGCATAAAATGCTGAATTACAAGAATATGTACTACAACATAATATAGAGTGACCCAAAGTGACTTAATCTAGGAACAATTGAAACTACTTCCTTAGTGTTACCTCTTGAGAGGTTATACACTTATAACAACACATTCAAATAATTTGAACACATCAAAGGAGCCACTGCAGCCAATGCTGTTGATCAAGTCCTATAAACTGTAACATAACAGAATGGTTTAGCCGGCCTTCTTCAGCCCAATGATTTGAAGACCAGTAAAAAGTCATTAACCCAATCAGGACTTCTCACAAAGCCATAGGCGCCGGGTTGTATGGGCCCATGGAGCATGAGCTCCATCAATATTTATTGAGCTGGGCTGAGCCCCAGCAATATTTTGCTATGCTGCTGCTTTTTTGTTTTTTCCCCCTTGGCCCATTTAAATTGTTTGTGCATGCAGCGCATGCCCTGTGGTGCTGCCTGTGACCCTTGCCAGCATGATTCACCTGTCCCCCTGCCCCATATTTCATTTGCTGGCGCCATGGTCATTACGCTAATGGTCATTATTTAAAATTTGCGCCAAAGAGGTTTAGGTTTGTTTGAACCTCCCCTACATCGTATGAGTGCTACAGTCTGTCTGCTAGACTGTTTCTGGTTGGTGGCAGCATTGTTCATTAGCCAGTGTTGCCGCCTGTGATTGGCCACTGCTGGGAGGATTTATAGGCACCATACGCATGCGGGTGTGAAGCGAGGTGGCAAGAAAGAAAGAAAGAGAGAGGTCGAGTCGAGTAAGTTCAATGAGGAGGAGGAGCGGGACTAGTAGTCGACTTGACACACTCGGGAGTTGTGACTGAGGAGTCAAGGGCAGGAGTCGGGAGGGACTGGGAGTGATCGAGCGAGTCACAGTCACACACGCGGTGGGCACAGTGAGGCGCAAAATAAAAGGCAGCGGCACAGGCTCTGGCAACCTTTTTGCTAAGAGGCAGCAGGAGGGCTTGAGCTACCGATCATTCAATGGGCCTGCCCTGCAGCCAGATTTGGAGTCACAGTCACACCTGGGCAGCTCGCGAGTCGTGGTGCATCGGTGTGGGTCAGGTGTCAGTCGTCGGTTGTGAACTTGCGGTTGCCAGTTGGGAGAAGTGGAAGTCCAACTCCGGGACCGGGAGTGAAGAGAAGGGGGAGAGAGAGAGAGAGAGAGAGCAGCAGCAGGGCAGGCTGAGGCTCAGCGAGAGCCAGCAACAGCAATCTAGTCTCAGACTGGCTGCAGACAAAAGGTGAGTGTCACTGGGTTGGTAACTGGGCCACCTGGCTGCTGGTGTTGTGTCAATTAGATATATCTGTCTTCTGCCAGGGAAAGCAGTGATCTTTACATCACACCTAATGCTACCAGATAGAAAACACTCTAATGAACAAAAGGGGAAAAAAAGAATTCAGGAATAAAAAAATTGGACCTCACTAATTTTAAAAATTATTATAATATTCTGGCTTCTATTTTTAGGTCCTAGTAGCTCTTTAAATGGGGTTACTTTGGATTTTATTGTAGATTCATTGACAGATCTGGTGTGCATCACCTGTGAGATGACTCTGGCTTTGTGCTGGAGCTGGCAATCCTGGCCAGTTTCTTGGTGGGGGTCCACTGCCTGAAGTGAGTGTGTGAGAAGGGCAGGGTTGTTGTCTGTCCTTAATCCATACTCCAGTACACCACCTCCTTGATGGACAGACCACATTATATCAATGGGTAGATGTTAAATGCATAGTTGGTACTGGCTGCTCAAAAGACCCTCCATGTCTATCATCTTCCTGGGGGGTTAGTGGATATCTTATCAGAGGGCATTGTGTGTAGTCCTGGACGTGGTTTGGAGTCACTGTTGCCCATGCAGAGCTCCCCATTCACCAACACACCCACCCAATGCTGTTGTTTACCATTCAGTCACAGCCAGTGCTCTCATTCGCCCACCCAGTGGTATTACTTACTCAGCCAGTGTTTTCACTCGCTCATCTCTCCATCCCCCCACTGTCCCAGTCAGTCATCCACTCTCACACTGACCCACCCACCCAGTGCTTTCAAAATCACTTGCATGCTCCATTTTGTTTCTGCTCACTCAGTTCCACCATAGTTACTCATCCATCTACCCACTCAGTCCCTCTCCCAGTTATACACCTACTTGCTCCTCATTGCCATTTATCACTTATGGGATGCAGCAGGAAGGGGAAGCCGTGCTGAGGAGCCCTAGTAGCCAGAGGAGGGGAGAGAGTTGACCTGACGGAGAGACAAAGGTTGTTCGGAGTTCCCAGGCCTGAAGCTGGCTGGGAAGGTCACTGCCACATTAGACCAGCTTTAAGCTTCACCTTGTAACCTTAAAATGATGTGCCCCTCTGGAATTGTTTTTTAGGATGTCACTAGCATGTAGAAAGACACATGGGTGCTTTAATCTGGCTCTTCTTAATGATGCCAAATTGCCAACTTTTTACAATGGAGCAATGCATCCAACAGACTATTGAAGGTAGAATAAAGGGGATGTATCCACATCATGTGCACACAGCCAACATCCACTTTATCCTTCTGTTGGATCCATATTGCTCCATAAAATTTTGCGTAATTAAGAAGAGCCAGATTAAAGCACCCATGTGTCTTTCTATATGCTTTTGAGATCCTGAGACAATTCCATAGAGACATACTTAGAGGTGGTGATAGGCAGACATCTTAGTTAATAATGCTGTTGCTGTCCACTTTCTCTGCAAAGATATATGCAGAGAGAACAGATATCCACTGGTACTGACTGCTGGAGGTGGTGGTAGTGGTCAGAGATGTCAGCAAATTGTGGGCCAGCAAACAGCAATGCTCTGTACTGCCTTGCACTGTTTCATAGAAATTAATGCTATCTGAATGGGCATCCAGGGATATCACTCCAAATGTATGGTAAGAGGTGTGTAGTCATGATATATCTGCGACTCGTGGCACAGGCAGGTTCAGAGGTCTGATCCAGTGACCATACTTTCAAAGTCTCCTCATTGGGAGACTTCCTAATTTGTTTGGCATCATTGCAGTTCTGCAGAATCACCAAAATTAAAGAACAGACACTGGACTGAATGGGTCCAGCGTTGCATTTCTGATATTCAGCTAGGAGAGATATGTGAGCATTCTGGTGGGCATAATCGGGAGCTCTCCCAGTGTTGGAATTATACTTCATGTGCTTTGGGGGGAGGGGGCTGAGGGTCTTACTTTTAAACTTGGCTTCCCACACCCACTGTCTTCCATTATAAGTCAATGGCACCAATGCTGTGAGCTCATGTCAGAGCTGTAGGTGCTGAGTCCTAAAATATTCTCTGTAATGTAATTCCAAAACTGTGAGTCCCTCAGTTGGGTACCTGCCACCTTAAACTATGAAAAGATGTGCTTAAATCATCTGTTGTCTGATGTAAAGGGTTTCTGGAAGAAATTATAATACAGTAGTACCAGTAGAATGCAGATGTGACTGTGCTGTACTCTCTGGGGGCTCTACTGATTTTCCAGGTAGGCTCCCTGGATCAGTTAGGTCCTGGCACCTGGGCCCACACCCTGAGTCTCATTCGGACCCTATGAAATTCAAGGCGTATCTCTCAACTGTCCCTGATTCAAGGGATGTTCCTCCTTTTACCCCTCAAAATTGCCTGTCCCTCATCCATCTATCATAGAAAATGTATTGCCATCACATAGAATCACAGAGAATGAGCTGTAAATTGACACATTAAAGGAGAACTCCACTGGATCTGCAGATAATTTTCCCAGTAGAACTTGTTGTAAGAACTAATTCCAATTCTGTTATTGTTTTTATCTTTACAAGCTTATCAGTAACCACAGTGGGCATTTCTGATTTATACACTCTGGTGGTAAGTGGCCATTTGGAACTGTACGATGTAGTTAATGTACCTTCCAGCCACAGAGTGTTGTAGTAGAACTTAAGTACATTGTGTGAACAATGGAAGAGCAGAACAAGGGATATAATGTGCATCATGCACTTCTACAATGGTCCTGTCCAGCTGTGTGTAAATCAGACGCACACACTGGCCAGCATAACTAAACATTCTGTAGAGATGGAACAAAGTAACAGAATTTGAACCAGTATTTAAAAATCTGCTTCTACTGTGAAACATGACTTGCAGATTCACTTTAGTTCTTATTTACAGCACACGTTCATTATTCTTAAGATGCTAATTAAAATAAATTTGTTACATGTAAAAACAGTGGTTTCCACAGTATTCTGAGCTTCTATCTCTTTTTTGAGGATGTGTCCCTCATTCTGGTGGTCAGTATCCCTCATTTTGAGTGTCCGTGTCCCTTATTTCAATGACAAAAGGTTGAGAGGTATGTTTCCAGGTGGGCCTCCAGTACCAACTGTCCCCGCTTCCTGTATGTCAGTCGGAACCAGTGCTGTCAACTGTATGACTTGGGGGATGTTGACTTGCAAGCTCTCACACACTGAAGGGGTCTTGGCAAACCGCATTTCTCCTTGGACAGTCATGTTGCCAATCACTGTAGTGATCAGCGAGTTCGGCAGTTCGCGTTTGTCAATTGCCACTAATTATGAGGATCTTACTAGTTTACACTTTGTACTGGTGAATTGCCAAATGAAACTACTCTGTGGTCCCGCCTGGATTTCTGACCATTAAGGCCACTGCACATATTAATTCTGAGGTGTTAAGAGGCATGATGAAAGAAGCTGATTTAGGTTTCGTCTGTTTATGTGAGTTGGGGGGGCTCTGCCCCCACCCCCAACCTGTTGTTTTTTTAACACTGGGGTGTGGGGGAAAAGCCCCCCTGCTCAAATAAACAAAAAAAATGATAGTCTGATGTAGTGTACAGTATACTGTAACTGAGGTTTTATCAGTTTATTTGTGCTGGAGGGCTCTGCCCCCAACACCCTGGGGGTATGGGGGAGTGAAGCCCCCCAGCAACTCAAACTACAACAAAGATAACAGACAGCCTGCTGTGACACAGAGTGTGCAGTGTTATACGAGGCCAAAGTAGCATAATTTCAGTGCTATGCTAATAGCAGAGTCCCGGGGTGGTCCAATAATGCACACATTCACCAGTTACAGGTCATCTTACATACTTCTGAATACAGTAGTATTTATTTGGGGCTGTGGCCCAGTGCAGTAGAGTTCACTGTGATTTGCAGGCCAGCACAGCACATGTGCACAGTTCCACCCGACCTTATTTAAAAAGTTACTGCTGACTAATTAAAAATGTGTAGTTGCCTGTCTGCCTGTTTGTCACCACTGGCTCTTTGAGTGGGAGAGGATGTTTTGGCCCTGTATTGTGTTTTCATTTCTGTTAAAGTAACTGTTTGTTCTGATGTGTTTCTATTGTCCATTGCACCTGATGTCCATTGTTGATTGGGCTTTTAGGAGTATTTTCAATTTGTTTCTCATGCCTGAGGCCAGGGATTAATTCCCAGACCCACATGTTACTGCACAGTGGGCTCTGTTCCCATAGACTCCTGCTGGGGGGCATTGACCTCTGACCCCTGGGCTGGGGGTGGGTCTTTGACCCCTGACCCCTGGGCCCCACCAAATATTTTACAAACCTGGCTCCTATGCATAAAGCTCCAGTAATCTGTCTGCAGTATCAACAGAATAATGTCCCCTAAATTCATGGTGATCCCTGGCATAACAGATAAATATTTGAAAACTGTGCAGTTGGTGAAACTTGTTTCAAATCGAGTATGTAATAAGAGAAATTGAACTTACATGTTAGAACTCTACAGGGAAATATCTTCAGGCTCAGTAACCTAAACTAAAGGCTGTATCGGGTGTGCATGGCCCGTGGGAACAAACTCGCCATGCCAAGTGTGTCAGAGTGCAGCCATTACAGCTACCCAAATTTCTCTGCACCCTGTCTTGGCATCCCCGAGCCATCATGGCCAGATGGCTAATTTTCTGTTGTGTATATAATAAAGGACCCCCACACATGCCAAATATCTTCCATTATGGCTAGATCCAGGAAAAACAAACATGTATGTCAAGATTTGTAAACCGTTACATAAGCAATAATACCCAATAGGGTGGGTGGTCCAGTGGCATAATAAGCCCATTAGCCACAGGCAGAAGGCCTTATGGCCCCTGGAAAGTCCAGTATAGCCCAATACCTCCCACCCTGGAGGGTATTATTGTGCTTAGAAAATGGGTTTGGGGTGAGTTAAATTGTTTTTAAAACATTTTTAAAAAGCACAAAAAATAATGAGAGAACTCTAATTAAAAATCATGCTTGTGTTAAATAGTCCTTGCCATGCACAGTCCTGGTAGTGGCAGTAGAGGGCACTGTGAACCTTCTGTTTAATGCAAGAGTCTCCACGCCCCCAACACACATACACAGAGTCCTAATGTATTTTTGAGGTCAGGTTTGTTTTTTTCTCTCTTTCTTTGTGAAGGTCCAGTCCTAAGGAAGATGCTGTAGTTACCTCGGGCGTGCCAAGATGATGTGACCCAGAAAGATGGAGGAAAGCCTGGAAGAGGCAACAGAATGCAAACTTCACTTTTTTTTATTTTTTTATTATTATGATGTTAAAATAAAGATGTGGCTTACCATTCAGTTTTTATACCACCGTTTCATTTATTCAGCATTTGGTCAGTAGCGGTTGGTGCCATGTACCCTAGCGGAATGTAAGACCGAGCGGGAGATGAGCAGCGATGTCAGCGATCAGCTGGCAAAAAGAGTTTTGTGGTAGACGATAATTTTATTATATACTTTAGCAGACAGAAACATTATTTGTTGAGAGGAGTAGCACAGAGACTGAGATGGAGGTAGCGCTCTTCAGTAAACATAGGTACTCTGGTGCTGAACTCACGATACAGCATATGCGGGTTTTGTCACACCCGGCGGTTATGACTGAGTGAGAACAGATGGCAACCAAATGCTTTTTGAGTTTCGGGAATGGAAAACAGTGTAGCTTCACTGTTAAAAAAATAAACATTTATGGGTCTGAGACTGGAGTTTGGCTGTCTGAGAAAATTACTCGCTAGGCAACAGGAAAAACAATGGCTGCTATTCATTTCTTAACATTCTGTGGGCACTATGATTTTAGAATGTAATCAGGCAACAGAGACTGGGGCTCATTATTTCTCGGTCTCTGTTGTCTGATACTGGACCAACGTGTTGGTGTCCTTAGCCAATCAGAGTCAAGATTTCTTCTTACCTATTTTCTGATTGTAGAGGGTTGGTAAGTGGTGCAGGATAAGCAACAAACATACAGTCTGTCACCCTTCTGGGAGCAGAAAGTACAGTTACATACTTACCATAACAGTAGATCTTCAAGATAATCTCTTCGCTTAAGCCACATCTTTGGAACTCAGCCGTCAGGCATTAGGACCACATGGAAACTTTTGCCAAGCTGAGGCCACCCACATCGACATCACACATATGTAACTGTGGGCAGTCATACCTCTCCTCATTTCCCCACCAAAGATTAGCCTCATTGGGCTGTCCTTTTTGGGGAACCAGGAGAGTAAGTTGCACCAAGCACATTAGGCAAGATAAGTGCTGGTGGGAGCAACATGGAGAAAAAAATACCAGTGTGAATGTATTGTGTCATCCTAGGGGGATGCAGGGAGGGTCAGCATGGTTTAAGGGAAGAGATTCTTTTGAAGATCTACTGTTATGGTAAGTACATAACTGTACTCTCTAACTTCAAGTATATCTCTTCCCTTAAGCCACACCTTTGGAACGAGTCCCAAGCAGTACCAAAAAAATGATGGGAGGATGGCAGTCTGGATCAAGAGAGGAAGCCTTGTAGGACTACAAGGTCAAAACCAACACGTTTGTATGAGGTGATGTCCAGACTGCAGTGCTTAATGAAGGTGTGGACTGTACATCAAGTAGCTGTAGCACAAATGTCGGCAGCAGACATTTTTGAAAAAGGTGGCAGAAGTAGCCATACCCCTTGTGTAATGAGCATGAACAACAAACACCAGGAGGTTCCTCACCATACTTCCTGCAGCAAAACAGTAATACAATGTGCTAGCCATTTGGATAGGCACTGTTTAAACACAGGAACACCCTCTTTCTCAGGACAAACAAAACAAAAAGCTAAGAGGATTTTCGGCAGTCCTTGGTGCAAGTAATATAGTATCTTAAGATTCTGTGTACATCTGAAGTATGGAACAATGCTTCACATTGATTGGCATGCTCAGGATAATACACTGGCAGGTGGATGGATTGATTTAAAGTAAAGTCAGATACTAGCTATGGTAGGAATTTAGGATTTGTATGTAAAGAAACTCTATCTTTGTGGAATACTAAATAAGGAGGCTCACACATCAGAGCCTGTAGTTCAGAGATTCTTCGAGCGGAAATAATAGCAACTAAAAACAACACTTTCAATGAGAGGAAGCGTAAGCTACAATTCACAGCTGGCTCAAAAGCCCCACCCCCCCATATCTCTACCTTTGATAGAACCTGACCAAGTGTACCCAGTGGAAGAACTGGTCAATGAACCTTTAGCAACAAATCATATAAATGATGATCAGAATAATCATTCAAATAACCAAACAAATCCTACAGCACTAAATGCTTTACCAGAACAAATATTTATATTGGGAGAATCCATCACAAGGTTCACAGACAGATATACAACCAGGGGTAATAAAGAGAACGTAACTAGTTGCAGTTACAGTGGGGCAACAATAAAAGATATTGCACAATTGATCCCAGGTATATTACAAAATGTTTCAGGACCTAAAACTGTGATGTTACATGCTGGAACAAATAATTTTAGGAAACAAGAGGTAGAAGAAATTATACGAGACATGGAAGCTGCAATAAAATGTTTACAAGAATTAAATGCAACCCCTATGATATCAGAAGTTCTACCTGTACCAAGGGCAAGTTACAGAAGGATACAAAATATCACATACTTCAACAACTGGCTGTGTAGATGGAGTCTCATGAATAATATTAATTGCATAAGAATGTGGGAAAAATTTGAAAGTAAAAACAAAATGTATGGGAATGATGGGCTGCACTTCAGCAGGCAAGGATCAAGGTTTCTAGGTTGTACCATTTACAGTGCTATTACTCAAACAAAAAACTAAGGATAATGGGGCAAGGGGAATCATTAATCACTGATGCAAAAAGTGATATACAGAAAAAAATGAACAAAATAAATAAAAATTTGCAAAATAATAAATCGGGACTATCCTTTCTATTAACCATTGCAAGGAGTCTACACAGAACAAAATTGGATAAACTCAAAATAATACTCAATAAAGAAAAAATAGACATAGCGGCTGTGACAGAAACATGGTGGAATGATAAATCTGAATGGATCAAAAACATACCCAGTTACACTACCTATCACAAAAATAGAAGTGAAAAGAAAAGGGGAGGTGTGGTGTTATTTGTAAGAGACAGCATAAATTCTAAACAAATTACTAATTTAACAGACAAATCTTCCTGAAAAATTATCTGGGTGGAAATATTAGGAGAGAGACAACCAAAACTCCTTATTGGTCTCTGTTACAGGCCGCCTGATTCAAACTCAGCAATAAACCTGGAAATTATGAATAGTATAAACGATAAAACAAAATAAAAAGAAATCATATTAATGGGAGACTTTAATTTCCTTGGAATAAATTGGAAGGAAGGTGAGGAAGTAATAATCAGGAAAATTCCTTTCTGGATATATGCTTAACAAATGATCTACATCAATTGATTCATAAACTGACTAGAAAAAACAATATCCTTGATTTAATTTTAGCAGATATTCCAGACAAGATTAGCAATATCCAGATTAAATCTCCCTTACAAAACAGTGACCACATGATCATTACTTTTGATAGTTATACTCAAATAAAACCTGAGACAGGAAAGACAGTCTTTAAAAATTACAGCAGAGCTAATTTTGTACAGTTGAAACAAGATTTATATGAATGGAAGTGGGATAATGAGACAACTTCTTGTAACGATTTATGATTAAGACCTAAGAATAAAATTCTGGAAACAGAAAACAAATATGTTCCAAACAGGACAGTCTATAACAAAAGAGGGAAGATTCCATCATGGGTAACCCCAACTATAATTAAGTGAATTAAACAAAAAAAAAGAATTTATAAGGCGATGAAAAGAGAAGGTAGTGAGTACAACAGATGGAAGTATAAGATGATCTTAAATGTAAAACAAAAATAAAAACGGGAAAAATAGGTTTGAAAATAGATTGGCATATATAAAAGATGGGGGAAAGCTCTTATTCCTATATGAATAACAAAAAACATACTTCTAGAACCATTGGGCCTTTAATAATAAATAATAAAAAAAATAATTGTACCACAGGATACCACTGAAGAATTTAACAAATATTTTTGTTCCATCTTTAATGCCAAAACTAAAACAAACAATAAACAAATAGGAAATACATTGGATGATGCCCTTGAAATATCCAAGGATGAGATAGTGACAAAATGAAATACTATAAATATAAATAAATCATCAGGGCCTGACAAACTTCATCCTAGACTACTAAAAGAAATTAAGGAATGGCTAGTGGAACCCCTACCTAAACTTTTCAATATGTCCTTATCCTCATACAATATACCAAATGATTGGAAAGTAGCTACTGTGACACCTATCTTCAAAAAGGCAAACCATGCAGATATTACTAACTACAGACCAATCAGTCTGACTAGCATAATAGGGAAAATCTTTGAGTCAATACTCAAAACCAGACTAGAAAAGAATTTAAATACAGGAGGACTGGTTGATAAAACACAGCATGGATTTAGAAACAATAGATCTTGTATAACTGGAAATATGGTTTTCTACAAATATATTAGTAAAAAAATGGAAAATAATATAGCTATGGATGTAATCTACCTTGATTTCTATAAGGCTTTTGATAAGGCACCCCATGATCAATTAATAAGTAAAAAATGAGAGCACTGGGAATTAATAATCAAATCACTAACTTGGTTGAAGAATGGCTAACTGACTGTACCCAGTGTGTATACATTACAGGACACATGTCTGGAACACTCCCAGTGAGTAGTGGAGTGCCTCAGGAGTGGGTGCTGGGACCAAAATTGTTTGACATTTTTATATCTGATATGACTAATGATATTAATAGTTTTGCAATAAAATTCGCATATGATACCAAAATAGTAGCACCAGCAGAAACATCAGAAGACTGTCTCAAGCTTGTTAGTGACTTAAAAAAACTTGAAATCTGAGCAGATAAAAATCAGCTGTCCTTCAGTGTTGACAAATGTGTTGTTACGCACTTGGGAAACACAAATAAACAATACCAGTATATACTGAATGGTAAGGTTTTAACACTGATAATACAGCAAAAAGATCTAGGTATATTAATTGATACTGTCCTATCTTTTCATAGTCACTGTAATAACATCATCAGCAGGGCAAATGGACTAATAGGTTGTATAAAGAGGAGTTTTAACTCTCGGAACGGGATGCATTCTGCCATTGTATAGGGCTTATGTGAGACCCCATCTGGATTACTATTCTCCCCTGTGGAGTCCATACCTCAGACAAGATATAAATAGATTGGAGGGGGTGCAACAGAGAATAACCAAAATTGTCTCAACTATGTGCAATAAACATTATGAGGAAAGACTGAGGGAGCTGGGTATGTATTCTCTGGAACAGAGAAGAAGGAGAGGGGACCTGTTATTAATGCATAAAATCTACACTGATGCTGAGCTATTATCTCAGTTGGATATGTCCTACAGTAAGCGTAATTGCAATCTCAGAAGCCATAAATACCAGTTGACATTAACATACCCTAGAACAAATAAAAGGAGATTTTATTTTACCCAGAGAATTATCCCTTTATGGATTTCCAAGTTCACTATTGGAGAACACTGATCATGTTAAATTTAAACATAGCCTTGATGGCTTAATGTTATAAACAATACATTGACGTACCTGCTTGGCTGGAGACATACACATATGGGCCAATGGCCTTCTGTATGCCTATGTTTCTTAGTAGTATAATTCTTAGTAGTAAAGGAGGTAATGAAAGCTTTCCCAAGAGGCTTAAGATGTAGTATACCTTTTAGGAACACACAGGAGACCTCCAGTTGTGCAACCATATGCCCACCAATGGTGCTTGGAAATCTGATATAGCACCCAAATGCTCCTTAAGTACTCAATATTGTACACCTGAGTCTGACGTTGATAATAAACAGGTCAAGATGTTCTGCACCAGACAGGTAGAGGGGTCTAGATTCCTGGAAGTGGCCCACAAAGACAAATGCTTCTATTTTAGTGCATAAGTATGTCTGGTGGGAGGGTTTTGGGCTGCTATGAGCACATTAGCTACTTGGTGATACATGAAAGCAGGCAATGGCTATGTTTTCAACACCCATGCATGAAGATGCAGTGACTTCAGATGTGGAAGTAGCAGGGAACCCTTGTTCTGTGAGAGAAGGGTTTGGCACAGTGACAAGGGTAGTGAAGGTTCTACTGCTAGCTGACACAGAAGGGAAAACAAAACTTGACGTCTGGTGTAGGGGTGCTGCTGCTATGTTTTCCTTATTGTTGAATAAACAATTTGTTTTTTAACTTTAGACCAAGCTCAGTGGTCTGTTACTGCTACCCGGTAGCCATACTCTGCACAAAGTAGTAAAACAAGATTTGGTGTGTCCATCGAGGGGCTATGAGGATAAGGGTTGCAGCCTCCATCTGCAGTTTGAGTAGTGTCATAAACCCACTCAGCAGGCAGCCCTCTACTCCCAAAGTGCCAACCTCTGAGCGCAGTCTTGTGAACAGTTAACAGAAACAGGGTAACCCTCCTGGTCTGTTTTGTGGGTTTGGATCAACCTTTGGTCTCAAGTCTTGCAGGGATTCAAACTGTGAACCTCTTGTTAGCGTACCCAATGTCCAGGCTCAGAGAATTCTGTCTTCAGGGAGCCAGATATCTTTGCCTATGAGCACCTAACTAGGTGTACAGAAATGAACCCTTAAAAACTGTAATAAAAGACCTCAGATTTAAAACGCTTACCTTTTTCCAATTTGGTATCACCATTCAAGCTTATGTACAGTGTCTGCTTTAACCATATATATTCTACTTGTAAAGGAAAGAAATTCAAAGATGGTCCAAGTAGGCTCTAAAAATAGAGTTTACTAAAATAGATAAAAATATGTAACACGTAAATGTCAGAATATATAAAAAAAATATCTATATAAAAACAGGATGTCTTTTCCAAGTATTAAATTCTGTAACCTCAGCATAACTCATTTTCTCCATGTAACTTCCCAAGCAAGGTTGTAAATTTCCAAGATCCTCCTTTCATCTTTAGCTGCATCCTCTCTCACACAGGCATCAAAGGAACATTTACAACTTCACACCCATGTGTAATAACCTGGGTTTCCCTCCAAATGTCATAAAATGGATATCATCTATCTTGGCATCTGGCAAGCTACAATTAGCCACCTAAACAGGATATCCTCAACTCAAGCCTCTTCCAGCCTGTAATTATCTCATGGCTTTCATCTTTCAGCTGAGACCTGAGGAGGGGGGGGTGCCTCTGATATCTTGACCCCTGTGCATACGCATCAGATCTATCTCACGCTGTGCTCTGGACTGATTTTTACTTAGCAAACTCAGTGTCCACTGCCTACGATATATTCCAAGGCATAGTATTAGGCACCATCAATAGGCACGCACCCCTTGTGAAAACTTGTGTTAGGAATAAGTCCTGCTGGTGGTTCACCACTGAGTTAAAGGAGGCTGAGATATGCTGTGGAAAAAAGCTCATAAATCCAAACTTCCAAACAACTAGACCCTCTTTAAGAAGGCTAGGAACCTCTGCACCACAATGGCCAGAGAAACGAAGGCTAAGTTTTACTGCACCCAATTTGACCAATCAGCTAAATGCTACTCAAAATTCTGGAAATTAATTAAAGACATTGAAGGGCATCCCTCCGGTGCCACCTTGCCATCACAAATTTTGACTGGTGTCAATATTCTCACCGATAAACTGTTAATTCTTAATGCCTTCAACAATCACTTTGCCACTGCAGGGCTCGCCTTCGACACTTCCCCGGCAAGATCACTCCGTTCGCAGCTGGGAGTCAATAATCAAGATACCTCCTTCTCATTCCAATCCACAACCCTGAAGGAAGTAGAGGACCTTCTGTTCCAGTTGGATGTTAGGAAAAACTCTGGTGCAGACCTTATTGAGCATTACCTCCTAAAGTTGGGCTTCCATGTCCTTGCAGTGCCCATCACCCATTTGTTCAACTTCTCCCTCTCACAGGGTGACCTTCCCTCTATTTGGAAGATAGCATGTTATCCCTCTGTTCAAATCGGGAGACCCCAGTGACCTGAATAATTACAGGCCAATCTCCATACTACCAACTCTGTCCAAACTACTAGAAAAAATTGTGAACACTCAGCTCAGAAACTACCTGGAGTCAGCAAATTTGCTAATACATTACAGTCAGGCTTTACAGCACAACATAGTACAATCTCGGCCCTGACTAAGGTCACAAACTACCGGCAGTGTGAACTGGACAGGAAGAATTTTGTATGTGCAGTGTTCTTGGATCTAAGCAAAGCCTTCGATACCATTGATCATGACCTGCTCCTCTCAGCCCTCCGGTATATTGGATTGTACTCTCTAGCTACTAGTTGGCTTGAGAACTATCTCACAGGCCGCTATCAGCAGGTAAAAGTGGAAGGTGAAGTCTCTCCTTTAAAACCCCTCCTGAGGGGTGTACCTCAAGGTTCCATCCTGGGGCCACTGCTATTCACTATCTATATAAACAAAATAGACGCCACCATCAAAAAAGCCCAAATACACCTCTTTGCAAATGACACTGTGCTCTATGACAGTGGCCCCTCACCAAAGGTGGCATGTACAGCCCTCCAGAATGACTTTAACTTGTTGCAACACCAGCTCCTAAATCAAAAGTTGCTTTTGAACACCAAGAAAACAAAAGCTATGCTCTTCTCACCCTTTCCCAACTTACCTAACCCAGCCTTGGCTGGGTCTCTCTCCTCGATATCCACTGCCCTGGGCGAACAGTTGGAGAATGTAACCCACTTCAAATACCTGGGTGTATGGCTTGACAACAGACTCTCCTTCATAGAGCATATAGAACAACTGACAAAGAAGCTTCGTCAGAGGCTTGGCCTATTCTTTAGGATAAAAAATCTCCTCCCACTAGATGCAAGGACGAGACTAGTCCAAACTACCTTCCTACCCCTACTAGACTATGCAGACTTCCTTTATAGCCACGGATCAGTCGGCACACTTTCAAAACTTAACACGCTCTATCATAGAGCTCTAAGGTTCATAACAGATCTTCCTTACTCCACCCACCACTGTTGTTGTATACCGCTGTAGGTCTTCTCTTACCCTCAGACAAAGAAACGCCGCCATCTGGACATACAACGCTATTATCAATAAACTGCCTGACTATATCTTGGTCTGCCTGTCACCTTACACACTAAGCAGATATGCACTGAGAAGTGCCTCCTATATTACCTTAAAGGTATAAAAGGTCAGATCTCGCTTTGGCTGGGTGTCCATTAGCCATGCGCTTCCCCAGCTATGGAATAACCTGTAAAACACCCTGAATTTAAAATCTAAAGTCAGCATCTCAGCCTTCAAAGCACTATACCTTTAGCACAATAAGGAATCCTGTGCTTGCTAACCCTGACTAAACCACCCCCTTATCATTCTTGTCTTGGCTTCATCCTTGATTCTGATCCAAGCTGGTGCATGGCCCTCTCTCCCCACCCCATTCCCTCTTCTGTTGCCTCTCTCCTCCTCTTTACCCCACAGTCCTTCGCTGATCCCAGCCTCTGTCTGGCCCTCTCGCTTCTACTTCATCCTCACTTCTCTCCTTCATCCTCTCTTCTCTCCTACTTTTGGCTATCCACTGCTCTTGTCCCATTAGTATACCCACTCTCCCCTCCCCCTGCACCCCCTGTCTATTCCCATTCATCAGGTTCCTCATTTACCTCTGCACCCCCGGTTCATACTCCCCTCAATTTGCCTCTGATCTTTTCGCCTTCCTCCCCCTCCCCCTTCCTGCCCTACTGCCCTACTCTATCTCCCGACCCATGCTCCAGGTCCCATTTGTTCTCCATGGTGCTTCAAGGTCCACAGTCCCTTCCCTTTGGCTTCTGTCACCCCATCTTTTTACTGTTACTGACTTATCTCTATTACTGATGTTAGCCCAACTGCTTATCTGAAAACATTTATAGCACTTATCCTGCATTTGCCTTACAATGTATTATCCATGTTCATTTTTGATCATGCCTGTGTATCATTATTTCTGTGTATTACCCTGTTGTATTTGTGTTCACCCAGGTCCACATTGAAAAGGAGCTCTGCTCAATGGTGTTTGCCTGGTTAAATAAAGATTTTGATTGATTGATTGATTGAGGTCACTCCAAGAGCACCAGATTCCTTAGCTTTTCTCATGACAAACAGTCCATAAAACATTTTTATTTTACAAAACTGATACAGTGATCAGAACCAGCTGTCCAAGTGTCACAATTCCTCCCCACCTAGAATGAATTTGGGGGCTCTATCCCCTGCATAGGATGAGCTGCCCAAATCAGTTCACTCCTTATAGACACGAGACAGCCCATCTGACTTCTGATTGGTCGCTCCAGCCCTATGTAGAATGGTCATGTCATACCCTTGCAAAGCAAGACTCCATCTTAGCAATCTACCATTGTTCTTTCCCATCTGCATCAGCCAAACCAGGGGGTTGTGGTCAGTCTGCACCACAAAATGCTCCCCATATAAGTATGGCTCTAATTTCTTTAGGGCCCACACTATGGCAAGACACTCCTTTTCCACCATGGAATATGCTTGCTCCCTGGGAAGTAACTTCCTACTCAGGTATACTACTGGGTGATCTGTACCTTGGCTGGATGTCTGACTCAGTACTGCCCCAATACCCACGTCTGAGGCGTCAGTCTGAAATATAAAGGTTTTGCTATAGTCAAGACTCATCAAAACAGGAGCACTGCACAGTGCCTCTTTTAGTTTGGAAAAGGCTTCCTCACAGGCTGGGCCCCAGGTAATTTTCTTGGGAATCCTTTTCTTTGTCAGGTCAGACAGGGCAGCAGCCAGGGCACTGTAATTGGGTAAAAATTTTCTGTAGTACCCTGCTGTCTCTAGAAAACTCCTGACCTGCTTCTGTGTTTCTGGCCTGGGCCATGCCTGGATTACCCATATCTTTATTTGGTTAGGACGGAGCTGCCCCCAGCCTACCACATACCCGAGGTATGCCACTTCTCCCATGGCCACCTGGCACTTCTCGGCTTTGACAGTGAGCCCAGCCCTCTGTATCCTGCCCAGCACTTCCTTAAGGTGGGATAGGTGTTCCTCCCAGCTGGTACTAAAAATGGCAGTGTCATCCAGGTACACCACAGCATACTCCTCAGCACCATTTAACACCTGGTTCACCAACCTTTGGAAAGTGTCTGGGGTGTTCTTCATTCTGAAAAGCATTACTTTAAACTCAAATAAGCCTATCGGAGTGATGAAGGCCGATCTCTCCCTAGCTCTGTCTGTCAATTCTATCTGCCAATACCCCCTTGGTCAGGTCAATGGTCATAAGGTAGGTCGCCCCCAACTTGTCCAGGAGTTTGTCCATCTGGGGCATCGGGTGAGTGTTCAGTCCATGATAGTCCATACAGAAATGAGTAGAGCCATCTGGCTTAGGCACAAGGACTACAGGTGAGGCTCAGGGGCTGTGGGATCTCTGGATTACCCCTAAATCCAGCATCTCCTCCACTTCCCTCCTAATGTCCTTTTGGACTGCCTCTGACACCTGATATGCTGTCTGCCGTATGGGTGTCTGTGTCCCTGTCTCCACATCATGCATCGCTAAGGGGTTTAGTCCAGGCTTGGTGCTAAACAATGGGGCAAAGTCTGCTAAAACCTCCCTTACTTTCTGGATCTGGTCCAGGGCCAGCTGGGGAGACAGTTTAACTGCCTCCACAGAGGACTCCCGCTTACTTTCCTCCAGCAAGTCCAGAAGGGGGTCTCCTTCGTCAGTCCCCTCGCCAGGACTACACACTGCAAACACCGTGTCCGCCCTATTTGCATATGGCTTCATCGTGTTGACATAGTGCATCCTTTCTGTCTCTGGTCAGATTCCACAATGTAGTTCATATCATTTACCTTCCTAACCACTTTGTACAGTCCTGCCCACTCAGCCTGCAGCTTGTCTTTCTGGACCGGAATAAGGACCCTGACTTCCTGACCCATCATGTATGAGCGAGCTCTGGCTCTGTGGTCATACCACACTTTTTGTTTCTGTTGGGCAGCTGCCAGGTTGTTCTGGGCTGTCCTCATAACCTCCTTCAGCCTTTCACTAAACCTAAGGACGTAATCCACAATGGAAGTTCCCTGGGTGGCGTGCTTGCCTTCCCAGTCCTCCTGGATCAAGTCTAGGAGCCCACGTACCTGGCATCCATATAAGAGTTCGAAGGGGAAAAATCCTGTCAACTCTTGGGGAACCTCCCTGTATGCAAACAACAGGTGGGGAAGGTATTTCTCCCAGTCCCTCCCATGCTGTTCAGCAAACGCCCGGAGCATTGACTTTAGGGTACCATTGAATCTTTCCACAAGCTCATTGGCTTGTGGGTGATACGGTGTCATGCATCTCTGTACCACCCCACACTTCTTCCATAAACATTTCATCAGGTCCAACATGAAGGAACCCCCTCTATCGGTGATTACCTCCTGCAGAAACCCAACACAGGAGAAAATCCAAAGTAAGGCTTCTGCCACTTTGTCTTTCATCTGCAGTGTTCCCATTTACCCCCATCTGTACTTGATTCAAGTACAAATTATGAAATGCAAGTACATTTTTGTGTGAAGGGGGTACACTGTACCCCCATAATTCTGTTTGAAGTATATGTACCCCACAAAAATGTTGTACAAATGGTAGAATAAACCCTTATAATTTATTCTGTACCCCTGAAAATTTTGGGAGAGGGTGCAGTGCACCCCAGATCTGCAGCCTTAATGGGAACACTGGTCCTCAGTGAGGATAGGGCGACTGCCTCTGGGTACCGGGTGGCATAATCCACCACAGGCAGGATTAATCTCTTCCCTGAGGAGCTGGGGGTATTTAAAGGCCCCACAATATCCATTCCCACCCTCTGGAATGGCTCCTCTACTATGGGCAATGGAATCAGGGCAGCTTGGGTTTTCTTGCCTGCCTTTCCTATTTCTTGGCACCAGTGACAAGACCTGCAATACTCCTTCACCTGCTGGGTGAAGTTAGGCCAGTAGAATATCTGGGCCAACCGCTGTGTAGTGTGCATGATTCCCAGAGGACGAGACAAGGGAATATCATGGGCAACCTTGATCAACTGCTCACGATATCCCTGGGTAATGACAAGCTGCCTGCCTAGCACCCCTCCCTCTGTCTGTACTGCCTAAGTACACATAAGTCCATTTTCCCAATAAACCTTATGTCTGCCGTCACCTCCCTGTGCCCCGTCAGTCTGCCCAAGCCCTCAACTTCTCTAAACTAGGGTCACTCCTCTGAGCAACTGCAAACCCCTCACACAGTCCCAAGGCGTGGAACAGGTCCCTTCAGTCACTAAACTAGGGTCCCTAGCACTAGCATCAGGGCACTCAGGATCACTGTCAATCCCAACCCTCTGACAATGGGTCACCCCTCCCTCTTTGGAGCAGCCTTCCGTAGCTGTGTGGTTACTTGCTACTGGGGAAATTTCTACCCCCTTTTCATCAGTCTCCATATCAGGAGACACAGACTGGGGAACCAGCCTCCCAGTGGTTTCCACAATGGCTTCTGTAGGGTTCAGGGAAATACAATTTTCTCTTGCTGCTTGGCTACGGGTAACTGCACACACCATCTCCTGTTTGAGATTGTTGGCCAGGATCACATCCACTGCTAATGTTTTGGCTATAGCCACCTGTTGCACAGTTTCCCCTGTTTCACCCCAGTCCAGGAGAACACTGGCCAGTGACAATGTTTTCTCTTCACCAGTGAACCCTTGTACAGTGACGTATTTATTGGGTATAAGCTGGCCAGGCTATACCAGATCCCCTTTTACCAATGTCAGGGATGCCCCTGTGTCCCTTAACCCCTGCATCTGTACACCATTCACCATGACTGGGTGAATGTGTTCCCTCATGTTCACAGGCATGCTTCCAGGGACACACAAACAACCCACTTCTTTTCTAGCACCTGGTTGCGTATTATTGCTCACCTTTTTGGGACACTGTCTGGCAATATACTCAATTTCTTTACACAACCAACATTCATTTCTTTTCTCAGAGAAATCTTTTCTCTGAAACCTGGGGCTAACTGGTTTTGGTGGAGGCAGTGAGGGTTTTTGCTGCCCTGAAGGCACGCTTTTCCCTTTCTGTGCTGCCACGCCTGCCCCATTCACTCTCAGAGCAGGTCTGCTCTTGGCATAGCAGTCTGAGAGCTCAGCAGCCTCTTGCACTGTTTTGGGATCTCGGTCCTCTAGCCAGGTTTTTAGCTTGGCTGGGCATGCCCAATAAAACTGTTCTAATAAAATCACATTTTAAATTTTATCAACAGAGTTTGCCTCAATTCCTTCCCACCAACGTTTTAAAAACTGACGTTGTTTTGTGGCTAGCTGCTCATGTCAGGGCTTCTCCTGAGCTTACGGAATTTAACTCTGTATGATTCAGCAGTTAATTCAAACTATTTTAACAGTGCAGCTTTAGTTTGCTGTAATCATCACTGTCCTCAATGTCCATTTGATCCAATGCATCCCGAGCTTTCCCGGTAAGTAGCGGGGATAGCTGGAAGCTCCAGGACTGTCTAGAAATTTTAGCCTGAAGACAAACTTTTTCAGAAGAATTTAAAAAGGCATCCATATCTTCACCCTCTTTAATTCGGCTATTAATTTGGAATTCAATTTGTAACCCAGTCCTGCAGTCCCAGTTAAACCCAAGCCACTTACCTGCCCTGGTGCCGCTGGTCAGAGTCGTATCTTCTCCAGTTCGTGTTGCCTCTGGCGCTCCTCTCTCTTCTCCTCTGCAGCTTGCTGGTGCTCACACTCCTCGTGCTCTACCTCTAGGCATTCTTGCTGTGCCTCACGGTCCACTTCTCACTTCTCTAGCTCTGCCTCATGGTCCGCCTCTCGCGTTTCTCGCTCTCTCTTCTCCCGGAACTCTAGCTCCATCCTGCGCAACTCAATTTGCAGCCTGAGTACTTCCAGATCCAGGATACTGGTGACCTTTACCTGCTGCTGTGGCCCTTCACTGACAGTGGCCCTGTTGTTCTCCTCATCGGATCTGGACACTGCACTGGCCACTAGCCCTGCCACACTCGAGGTTTGGTCCTTTTCAATCACGGTCCATGACTCGCTGCTCTGGGTATCTGCTACCATCAGGGCATCTATGAGGTTCTGCTTGCTGGCTTTCACTGCAAACGGGACTCCTCTGTCCCCGCACAACTGCTTTAAGGAGTCTACAGTGTGCCTGCTGTAGTCGGAAGCCATCTTCTTCCCCCACTATTGCTACACTGACTTGCACTTTTAGAAAAAAAATAAAATGGGTAGGAACTTAACTGCACGCCAAGTGATATAGTTCTGTTTTCTTTTTAAAATAAATCACTGCCTTTTTCTTTCTTTGCAAGTGAGCTTACAGTCTGAAGCTGACATGCTGAACAATAAAAGCTTGTAATACCAAAATTATGCCACCGCTGCCAACCAATCTGTCACAAACCCACTCAGCAGTTCAGCCCTCTACTCCCAAAGTGCCAACCTCTGAGCGCAGTCTTATGAACAGTTAACAGAAACAGGGTAACCCTCCTGGTCTGTTTTGTGGGTTCGGATCAACCTTTGGTCTCAAGTCTTGGAGGGATTCAAACTGTGAACCTCTTGTTAGCGTACCTTGTGTACAGGTTCAGATAATTCTGTCTTCAGGGCTCCAGATATCTTTGCCTATGGGCACCTAACCAGGTGTGCAGAATTGAACCCTTAAAAACTGTAATAAAAGACCTCAGATTTAAAACGCTTACCTTTTTCCAGTTTGGCATCACCAGTCAAGCTCATGTACAGTGTCTGCTTTAACCATATATACTCTACTTATAAAGGAAAGAAATTCAAAGACAGACCAAGTAGGATCTAAAAATAGAGTTTACTAAAATAGATAAAAATATGTAACATGTAAATACAGAACCATATATCACAAAACATACAAATCACTTAAACAAAACAGGTTTTAACAGTGCAATTCCTACTACAGTACTTAGATTTTGTCTCTCTCTCTCTCTCTCTCTCTCTAAATACCTGCTTAAAGTGCTCACAGATGTTTCTTTGTCAGAGCCTAGATAAAATTCTCTCTGAAGGAAAACAGAATAATGTTTTAAAGCTGGTTTTCTCCACCTCTTTGCATGAGGTCACCTAGCTCCTCCCTGTCAGAATACATAAAAAAATATATCTATATAAAAACAGGATGTCTTTTCCAAGTATTAAATTCTGTAACCTCAGTATAACTCATTTTCTCCTTGTGACTTCCCAAGCAAGGTTATACATTTCCAAGATCCTCCTTTCATCTTTAGCTGCATCCTCTCTCACACAGGCATCAAAGGAACATTTACAACTTCGCACCCATGTGTAATAACCTGGGTTTCCCTTCAAACGTCATAAAATGGATATGATCTATCTTGGCATCTGGCAAGCTACAATTAGCCACCTAAACAGGATATCCTCAACTCAAGCCTCTTCCAGCATGTAATTATCTCATGACTTTCAGATTTCAGCTGAGACCTGGGGGGGGGGTGAGCGAGGTCACTCCAAGAGCACCAGAATTCTCAGCATCTCTCATAACAGACAGGCCATAACACATTTTTATTTTACAAAAATGATACAGTGATCAGAACCAGCTGTCCAAGTGTCACAAGTAGTACTTTCTGTATGAGAGGAATTGGAGGGAACACATACAGGAACCTCTCTTTCCAGAAGCGTGACAGTGCATCTGCTAAAAACTCCAGGCCTTGGAGTGAGCGAGCAGAGACATGGCAGTTTGGTGTTGTATGGGGATTAAAAATGTCCAACTCTGAATGACCCCATTTTGCAAATATTTTTTCAGCCACTGCAGTTAGAAGTTCCCATTCATGCATCTGGGAAGGTAACCTGCTTAGCCTGTCTGCTAAAATGTTGGCACATGAGAGAGATGTATGGCTGATAGCTCCAGTCCATATTCCAGTGCCCAGTAGCAGACTCTCATTGCCTCCCAGTATAGGGGATAGGAATGAGTCCCTCTCTATTTGTTGATGTAGTGGACTACACTGATATTGTCCATCTGTATTAACAGAGGGCCTTGTTTTAGATGCTGCTAGAATGCGTGGAGACTGATAGTATAGCACGCATTTCCAGGATATTGATGTGCAGACTGGTTTCCTGTTGGCTCCATTAGCCTTGTCTTTGACTGGGCCCCAGATGAGCCCCCCCCAACCAGAGCTGGATACATCTGTGGTGAAGATTTATGTTGGTAGTGGGGTCACAAACTGGATGATCTTTAACAGGTTGGTATGGTCCATCCGCCATAGCAGGGTTTTTCCTTATGGGGATGTGACAAGGACCAGTTGATCCAGGAGGTCCATTAACTGGGTCCACTAAACTCTTAAGAGTCCATCATGGAATGTGCATATAAAGGTGTGCCAGAGGTACTATAACAATGGCCACTGCCTAAGGCCCAGGAGACATAAGGAAGATCTGTCTGGGACCTTGTGACTGTTGCAGAGAAGCTGGGCTTGAGCAATAATGCATTCTGCCCTGTCTAATGGCAGGAAGGCTTGGCCCTGAGCAGTGTCTATGACTGCACCTATGTACTGCAGACACTAACATGGTTATAGATTGACTGTGACTCTCAAGGCCTCTAAGAGCTGTCTTGTTTGAGATGGGGTCTGCAGAAGACCATCCCTAGAGCTAGCCTGTAGAAGCCAGTCATCCAGATATGGGAAAACATATAAGCCTTCCCTGCAAAGGGCTGCTGCCACGGCAGCTAAGCATTTGGTAAAGACCAATGGAACAGAGGGTACTGTAAGTCAAAGGACAACACTTTGAATTGGTAATGCTCCCCCTGCAGCATAAAGTGCAGATAACATCTGTGATTCTTTCTGGCCTTGATATGAAAAAAAGCATCCTTCATATCCAGGGAACATAGCCAGTCCCCGGGTTGTAAAAGGGTAATGAAAGCCTCAAGGGAGACAGTACAAAACTTCTTGTATTCTATGAAGAAGTTGAGCCCCCTCGGGTCTAGTACAGACTTTAGATCTCCTGTCCATTGGGGGACTAGAAAGCACCTAGAATAGAACCCTTTGTTCTTCTGAGTTGGAGGAACCAGTTCTATGGCACTCTTTTTGTATTAGTGATTGTATTTCCTCTTTCAGCAACAATATGTTTTCTGGAGGATGCCTGGAAGGAGGCAGAGGATGCACTAGAGGTGTTTGTAAAAGCTCCAGTGCATGCCCTTCTGCAGTTGTCTCCAGTACCCATTCATCTGTGGTTATCTGCCTCCCATGTTGGTAAATGAAGAGACATACAATCCCATACAGCCACCCCGGAGGTAAAAGTGGATAGGGTGTATTAAAAATGGAGTTAGATTGAAGGGCCACAGGTTCCAATAGTCTTTGGTGCTTTGGAGTGTGCTTCTGGGGGGAGGGAGCCTGGCAAGACACCAGTACCTCTTGTTCTGGAGAGCTGCTGGAAGGTGGCACAACTGTCTCTGGTAGCAGTGTTGTGAAAAGGTCCTCTACCTCAATCTCTTGCAGGTGTGGGACAGAGGGACTTTTTCTTTGGTCTGGCTGGCTCCCTATCAGTCTGCCATCCATACCACCTCACCCCATCCCCTGGGACTTACCTGCTGCCATACCAGAGTGCCCCCTGGATTGTCCCCCAGGACGGGCTCTGGGAGCCCCCTTGCTAACTTCCCAACAATCCGGGTGGCAGAGTGCCTCGGTCAGCTGGGTGGGGGTCGGTGGGAGAGGTGGTCATCATCCATGCCTCTGCCGGTGTATTTCCCAGTTAATGGGAGGTGTGGCAGGAAATAAAACGGGGCACATCATGCCATCTGGCACACCACCCAGAAACTGCAAGCCTCAGTCATGACACCCCTGGCCTCCACCAGCGGTTGGTCAAGAACCGAGTGCTACCCCAACCTCCTCCGTGGAGTAGGAGAGTAGTACGTTGGATGCTGGATCTTTCTGCCCCTGGCCAGCACTCTGACTCCCCAGGCTCGCAGGTGGAAATCTAACCACTGTGCTGGGGAGCCTGCATGGGATAGAGGAACTTTACGGTCTGCATTTGTAGACTGTGTATGAGCCTTAGAATAGCTGACTGCTGAATTGTATTTTTTAATTAGGCTCTCTTCAGGCATAATTGATGTTTATTATGCAAGCAATAATACCCAACAGGGTGGGCAGTATTGGGCAATACCAGACCACCCAGGGGCGTAATGAGGCCCAACCCCACAGGTGGAGGGCCTTATAGCCCCTGGAAGGTCTGGTATTGCCCAAACCGCCCACCCTGGGGGGTATTATTGCACTTAGAAAATAGGCTATCAGTAACATTTTTAATAAAATTAAATAAAATAAATAAATCCATGAGATATGAGTAAAATAAACAGAAAGTTGTTATAGTGGTAATGTAGTCCCTCTACTGGTATACTTGCCAGTAGAAGGCACTGTAGTCATTCACAGTTGTTTCACTGTGAACTGTGCTTTACTGTTATATTGGGTATAGTGTCTCATTTGCCTTTTTGTTTGTTGTTATTGGCATCTCCCATTGAGTTCTGCCTCTCCTGCAGTTCACTGATGATCCTTTCCGGTGATCACTTTAGTTTTTTTTGGGGGGAGAGTGATCGCAAGTTCACAGAAAATAGGGAGACAAGCTATGAGAAAGGGGCAGACTGCAGAGGGTAGGGAGGGGTATAGACGAAGCACAATTGGGAACCTGCTACGAAGTTAAGGTAACTGATTTTGTTAAAAAAACAAACAAAAACAAAACTCTGTCATGTTTCTCTGTTATGGGTTAGCGGGGTGCAGCCAGTGCAAGCTGCTTGGAGTAGCACGGAGCACGCAACGTGCTAAATCTTTTCTTTTGGATTGTAAGAGCCTTTTTTTTCCTGTTTGTTTTTATGTTTGAAGTGGGAAAAATTCTTTACTGAGAGGCAAGTTAATGTTAAGAGTGCTGCTGAGAGAGGCAGGGGTGATTTACGCTGTGGAGTGTAATGGAGTGTAGCGGGGTGGTTTGAAGTGGAAAATGTGTGACGCGCTGCTGGAAGTGAGCAGTTTAAAAAATAAAACAAAACTATGTGGCTTGCTGAATCATTTTAAAACACAGCCAAATGTATTCTGTGGGTGTTCTCGGTCTGCCTAAAGAACAGAGGAAGTGACCGTTGCTCTGTTTTGTGTGCTTTCCTCTCGCTAAGCTAGTGGGAAAAAAATGGCAGCGGCTGGGTTTTAAAATTCAGATTGGCACAAGGATATCAGTTTGGCATTGGGGCATGGCAGACTGGTACTTTTTATTTCCTGGTTTCTAATGTAAGTTCATGTACCCCCCTGGCAGTGGTACCAGCCAATCAGACACCAGGAAATAAAAAGTCAATTTTCTAATGTTATTTATTGGCTTATGTTTTATATTAGTTGTTTGTTATTTACTTTTAACCCCTGCCTTCCTGTACAGTGCCCCAAATCTCTGGGATGGGACACTTAACAAATAACATTTTACTTACTGTACTTACTTACTGGCTTGAGTGTCATTTTGGAAGACTAAAGACGTCTTAAAGTTTCTTCATTGTCATAACCAAATAGTTTCTTGTCCTTGAATGGTGCATTTAACAATGCCTGCTGGACATCAGTGGCAAAGCTAGCCACTCTTATCCACAAATATAGTCTCATGCAGATGCCAGAAGCAGCAGCCCTGGCAAAGGCATCTGAGACATTATAGGTAAGGCTGTAATATTTTCACGGTAAAAAATGCCATTTTTCATGGCTCCTGCATGGGTGAAATACCATTTTTCACGGAAATAAAAGCAAGATTTACAGCTAAACTTTATGTTCTTTAATCAAGTAAAATGAGTTAAAAAAGATATATCAAGATAGCAATCAATTGCATTCAATAACATTAAAATCAGCATTTATAAATATACATTTAAATATAACTCTGCAGGTAAAACTGTGCAAATCATGTGAAATTAATTTTGCTGCAGCATCAAATAGACCTTTAAATTGTCCGGTTTAATACTCCTTCTGGTGTCGGTGAGCATAGCACTGTATCTCAAAAAAATGTGTTCTCTTGCCCTGCAGAATCAAACGGTGCCTGCCTGAGATAAGTGGGATGATCATGGTAGTCATTAAATAACAGTAAATGGAAGCAATTAGGCAAACAGGTCAGGTTAACAGGTCTGCTCAGGTATATCAGTGCTCGATGATTTTAATGATAACGGTATATGGATTAATGGGTATGTGAATGAATAAGTGAATGAGCTTGTTAATGCGAGAACTCAGCTAGTATGAAACAGCAGTGGCATAACTGCTGACTTAATCAGGAGTATATGAGTAGATGTGTTTTTTCCGAGCGTGTTCAGAAAGGCTGAGTGTTTATTCAGAGCGCAGTAATAAAAACATAAAAAGGGGAACATTCACTGAGATTTCAGGCTTAGTAAATTCACTGCACGCAGTGTTCATGGAATCGGGATTCCGTAAGTGTGTCGTGAATTAATTACTGCCTTAATCATAGGCTGTGGACAATAGGTGCTTATGTACTTCAACACCAGCATTTAACTGGTTACTAGCTCTGTTTTTGCAGAACCATCTGGTAAGGCCTGTGCAGCCGCCTTGACATTCTTCCAGGTGGCATTTTAATATTTAATCATATGTGCTTGATAGTTTGACTATTGTAAGACACAATGAGGCTGAAGCATAAGTTCTTTTACCCATAACATCAAGCCACCTAGATTCCTTATCAGGTAGCAAGAAACTAAGATGCTTGGGTGCTTCAGATCTGTCATGAGCAGCCATACAGAATCTGTTTCTGGTTGTGTGACATATTACGGTTTAGCAGTAGGTGCAGGATACTGCTTATCAGCTTTGTATGACTCTGCAGGGATAGTATTTGGCCTGTGCCAGGAAGCAAAGGTAGCATCCTCCAAAGCTGGATAAACAGGAGGTATGAGGATGGAGGTACTGCATGGCACTTCCAAAAACTCCATTAAATTCTTTTTTCCACTGCAAATCCCAGCTCAGTCTGAATTTGTTGCATTAAAAACTGAAAGGAAAGATCCTTAGGAGGAGACCTTGGAGTATATACTACAGAATCTTCACTATAGGAACACAAAGTAGAACTAGAATAGGGATTATATGGCTGTTTTCCATATTCTTCCTTCTCACCATAATCCTTCTTCATCATGAGGTCTGGATTATACTCCCACATGATCACTGGTAGACCTGTCAAAGAGAGGGAGAGATGACCGGTCCAGCAATGCAGTGATGGTTGTGAGGAAGGAATAGGAAGTGAGCTAGTAGTATCGGTCAACGGGGCTGGAATAGTCAGCAGTCCCATCAACTGTGGCATGGGCTGCAATGGCAGACCAGGCAAAAGGCACTGAATCATCTCTGCGAAAGATGCCAAGACTGCCTGTGAGTCAATAGCACCCTGGCCAAGGGCCGTGCTTGGAATGGTCAACGACTGGCTGAGACCAGACGATGGTGTTGTAACAGCAGTAGTAGGTCCAGTAACACCAAAGCCTGACCCTGACCTTGGTGTCTGATTGATGGTTGGGGGGGCTGTAGGTACCATCGCCAAAGCGGATGGAGACAAGACATACCTGAACACCACAACGGTGACCGCGACATTGCAGATGAGGGTGCTTTTTCTGTATTTCTGTATTTGTGTTTATCAGTCAATGAAGACTTCTGCTTTTCATGGTCTTTCTGCTTTGATGACTGTGAGCTCATGGAAGGAGCAGGGGACTCATGTTTTTCACCCTGGTTGAGTTTCTCCATGGTGACCACCAATGTTTTCTCAAGAACGTTTCTAGATCTTTTCAATTGCATCAGTTGGTTAAAGCCCTGGCAAATCTCACAGGCCCAGATGTTGTGAGAGAGACTGAGGCAACAAACACACAGTACGTCGGTGTCATTTCTAAAAATCTTCTCTTGCCCCCCACTTGCAGTATCAGAAGAGCGTCAATGGCATGGAAGTTATGCAGAGGTGATAAGAAGGAATTTGTTTATGTTGCATAAGTTATGTCAGTGGTGTTTCTGCAACAGGTCTGATGAGGCTAATCAATGGTGGAAAAAGAACTGAGAAGAGGTAGGGCTGCCCATAGTTACATATGCACTGATGTGTGATGTTGACATGGGCAGACCCAGCTTGGTAAAAGTCCCCATGTGGTCCTAATGCCTGATGGCTGTTGTTCCAAAGATGTGTCTTAAGGAAACAGATATCCTCAAATTAAGATTATCAGTTAGGTCTCACATCCAGGACAACCAGCAAGAAAAAAAGACAATATATAGTTTAGACTAAACAAAACTTATAATCCTTAAGGAGGAGAGTCCATAGCTGGAGTTTTAAGTATAAAGAGGTTAAGGTCCCTTAAATTACAGTTCCAAGTAAGTTCTGATCACAGGGTTATAGACAATACATACCACTCTGCAAAAGCAGTTCAGTGCAACAGTTTATGGTTTCTCTTCTGAAGAGTCTTCTTGGCCTTCAGTCTCTGCTTGTGCTGCAGTGCTTGAGATTCTTCTTTGAACACCCCAGCCACTTTTGGGTCTGTGAAACTGTATTGCTAATTATGATAAGCAAACTGGAGGCACACTGGAAATCCCATTCTGTAGCCAATGCCCAGGTCCGTCAATTTAGAAGTGACACCTTTAAAGCTCTGTGGTGTTGAAGGGTCCCAAATGAATAGTACAGAAAAAAAAAAATATCCAGGCCCCCAGAGATACATGTTGCTTGTTCTTGGTTGCTTGCAAAATGTGCTCTCTTGCTCCAGTGGAAGCAGGATTGTTCTTGGTCCAGTTCCAAAAGGTGCAACCACAAACTGCAAAACAGTGGGGAGCTGTAGCGACCGACAAGCCAGCCCTGAGTGAACATGTATCCAAAAATACTCAGCAGTCCAAATGAAGAATATTTGATACACTGTATTATAAAATTGCCTGTAAGGCTTTATTAAGCCCAAAAGCAAGTACTGTGTAGACACTGCTGCAAATCTTGCCTGTCGCTTCAAGATTACTGTCTTTGTCAGGGGGCATGCTCTTGTTCTTGGTCCATCATCTGGTGCCGTAGCTTGTTGGGGTTAACATGGAATGCTTTGACAACTGGCACTGCATACCCCTGTCCTATCACCTCTGGCAGCCACCTTTCTAAATATTCCCCTAGGTTATCAACATAGGATCTGAATATTGACTGAGCATACCATGTTCTGTAATTGTTCAACCACAACCACATAACCAACTGTTCCTTCACGGTCATGGTCATGATGGCCAGGGCTTTGCTGGCTGCCAGCTCTGCATCATTAGCATTGCTCACTACACCATCCATCCTGGACTCCACCAGGTCCAGTCTGTCAGCACACTGGTCCAGCTTAGTATCAAGGAATTTCACCAACAGGGTGAGTTTGTGAATGGCCAATGTAGAGGATTCAACATTGTGGGTATTTCTCCCGATTTGCTTCCTTGTGGTGGTGCTTGGCCTGGACCTGACAATGGTCACACTAATGAAGAGTCTCAGGTTTCCTCATCACAAATTTGGTATCTGGCTGTTCCTCAGGTAATTTCAGATTGAACTGTCAGCATTTGAAAAGTCACAGAATAATTTGGTAAAATAAGTCAATTAATTGTCCTGCAATGTTGGAGCTCACAGAGAAGAATGCTTCTCGTTGGGTTGCTAACTCATCCTCCCATTTTACTTAACAAAAAAAAAAGACCCCTAAAACTGTTCATCCTATAGACCAATATCATTGCTTAATGCAGATTTCAAAATCTTTACAAAATTCTTAGCAACCAGACATGAAAAAATCTTACCTTCCATAAGACACACCAATCAGGCCAGATTCATAAAAGGCTGGCAACTGGGCACTAACATCTGACGTGCAATTGACTTTGACACTGGGAAAAATTCTTATTCCATCCTTCTGACACTCTGCCAAAAAGGTGTTCAATCAGGTGGAGTGGGATTACATGCAGGTATTACTGGCTTTCATAAATTTGGGTCCCAAGTTTAGAAACTGGATCCATCTTTATATTCATCTTCAAGTGCACAAATAGGCATCAACAACAATACATGTATATTTCAAAAATTCTGCATTTCATTGGGCTAAAGCAAGGGGTGCCCATTCTCCCTTCTGTTGTCTGCCTTAATGATAGACCTTGGCTATTGCTATCAAACAGATCAACAGTGTGTGCATATATATATACACACACACACACACACACAATAGGGGTGAGATGATATGCCATTCTTTATTTCAGCATAAAACTACCACCATGAGATATCACACTCTGCTGACATCACCAGAGTGTGATAACCAGAGTTTTCTCTAGTTATCACACTGTGATGACATCATCACAGTGTGATAACTGGAGTTCTCTCCAGTTATCATGCCCCTATTGTATAAAACGGATACATGATATGCACTCGTGTAAAATGGAAAATATTTTTACTCCTGCACAGTGACCTCTGGATACTCACTCGTGGCTTCGCCACTCGTGAATATCCAGAGGTCACTCTAAAGGAATGAACATATTTTCCATATCACACTCATGCCAATCATGTATCCCCTTAATAATAGGCATGAGCAGATAACTCATTAGATAAAAACATGTATTCTCATTGCAGTGTGATAACTCCAGGTATCGCACTGTGATGACATCACCACAGTGTGATGACTTCAGATATAACACTGTGGTGACATCATCAAACAAAAAAAAAGCACAAAACACAGTCCTATTGTATAAAAGGCATACGGGATGGCTAGGTGTGTGATACAGAATATATCTGAACTCATGGTAAGTGAGCTCAGGAAACCATCACTCGTGGCTCTGCTGTAATCCGCCACTCATGAAATTCCCTGAGCTCACTTGCCACTCATTCAGAAATATTCTGTATCACACACCTAGCCATCACATATCCCTTTACTTTATATATATATATATCAGTTTATATGCAGATGATCATTTATTAATGATTTCACCAGAACTAACACTCCTGCATGTATGCACTACTATGGATAGATAAGGGGATGCCTCATGTTATGGAATTAACTGGGTTGAATCCAAAATTCTAACCTTGAGTAACCCAGTCAATATCTCTTCTTGGACTGATGTTATTATTCAGTCAGTAAACAAAATTAAATAAATTGAATATCTAAGCATCATTCTTTCAAAGGAATATTAAGATATATTTGAAATTAATTTGTACTATTATTAAATAACATTTTAGAAGATTTGACAAATGGCCCTCTCTCCCATAGACATCAATTAGATGGGTTAATGTTATTGAAACGTCAATCCTTCCAAAGTTGTTATTTTTATATCAATCAGTTCCTGTCATTTTGCCTGAAAGCTTTTTTTAATACTTTGAAAAAAACAAATATTGAGTGTTTATTAATGGTTAAGGAAGACTAAGTGTGCCTAGTTTACAACTTTACTTTTTTGCAGGACAACTTAGTCAATTACAAACCTGGTTTAAAGACCATGGCTCTGTAAGTTACATTGCAGAGTTAGCTAATATACCATATAAATCATTCAGATTCTGTTTACCCCCATGCCACAAAGTAAATGTAAATCAATATTACCCTCGGTTTCCTTGTTATATATGGAATAAGAGTTATACCCTTATAGTCTGGAAGTATATTCTATTCTTGTACTCCCCTGTTTATATAAACTAGACATTTCCTCCATCAATCAAATTTCAGGAATTGCTTCTCTCTAGGCCTGGGGATTATTTCATCAAAACTGCAGCAGATCCTTTAATTTTATGCACTGGAGTTACTTTTCACCCACTAAACTTAATAAAATGAACCCAAATATCACTGTTAATTGCACCAGATGCCAGAATACATCGGGCGCTTTTACATATGTTTACTAAATGTCATAAAATCAAATTCTTTGGGGAAATGTTTTTTAAAAGACACTTCTTGGCAATGGGAATTAACTTTAATATTGATCGTGAATTAATCATGCTCAGGACTTAAAATACAAGAAAACTCCCATCTCTACAAATAAAGATTCTCCACTTGACAATTCTAAATGCCAACAACTGCATATTAATGAAATGTAAAGATATAAATCCACCAGAATTTCAAATGTAGGACAGATTGATGGTGGATCTGATCAAGACTGAAAAAAATCCACTACAGTTACAAAAAACTCCAGCTATGTGGAATAAGATTTGGACGCCCGTAGACAAAATTATAAGAAATGGCTTTAATGTATAAGGACATTCCATGAAACCTTGATTGATGGCAACTTTTTGTTAATCTCTTGCTTGAGTTAAAGGATACCTAAACAACATTTTGACAACAAACTATTCAAAAATCTGACCTCAGGCGGGACTAAAGGAAAGGCTGCTGAATTTGTTAATGCTAAAACTACATTTACATAAGTTACCAAAATGTGGTCCCAAAGCATTTGAAAAATGTAAAATCAGCCATCCAATTTCAAAAAACTGCCTTACCTGCTTCTTAAAATGGCTGCCAAATGTGTTAAGTGATGGCATCATTGGAGCCAAAGTCAGAGAGCTATATGGCTGTCTATAGTGCTAACTAGTTCTTTTTTCCCCTTTGTATAGAATTGTTTCACCAAAATGGTCAAGACCATATGCATTATTTAGATCAATATGCATGTTAGGCTATGGTTCTGCTCATTTTGTTTACTTTAACATGCTGAAATTGTGTTTTAATCCAACTTACTCTCTCTTCGGCAAACCACAGTGCAGTACAAATCTTGAATAACCTGGTGGTCTAGTGGTTAGGTGGATCCAGGATGTTACAATGAGGGGTGGGGGTTGGGTGCTGGGAGTGTGTGCATACTTGATATGCACTTTTAACATTTTATGAAGCCTTTATATTTTCTGCTGTTGTGCTTTTCTAGTATGTTTTTGACTGAAACTACAATTGTAATCCATATTTTTGAATGTAAACATTTGTACAATCAATAAATCAGACAACTTCAACAAAGTGACATGCAGCATCAAGCGAGTACTTTACGGGGGGGGGGGGTACAGCCGTATCCTTCACTACCCCTTAGATCCACCACTTGTTTGTAACAAAGTTCTTCTGTAATCCAATACCAGAGTTCGTACTTTCTTGGAAAGCAAAAATATGCTTATCTCGTCTTCTCTTCTTTTTCCATGGGAAATAATAATAACAATCAGTATTTATATAGTATTTTTCATACACATTGTATCCCAAAGTGCTTTACAACCAATGCTAGACTAGTAATGAAGTGACTGAATGTGCAGTGGCAGCCAATTCACACATTAATACCCACACACAGCCTTGGACAATTGCATGAACTAGTTTTATGGGAAGGGGAATATTGGCCAGGACAATAGGGTCAGGTAGTGATCATGGTGCTGGCAGCCCCATATCTTATTTCTCACAGTGATCTGCTTATATTTCTCCTCTTCTGTCTTCCTCCTTCCCTGAATATAGCAGTACCTTGCAGGAGTGGCCTTCTCAGTCCCCCTCTGGTATTCATTCTCACTCCTCCTCCTCCTTCTTCCAACAAACTGGTGAGCTCATATCCTTGTGCACCATGAATGTAGGTAGTACAGTCCCCAGGCTTTTGATATATAAAAAGTAAACAAATCTTTCCAGTAAGTCAGGCTGATAGCAGCAGGGGACAAGGGGAATTATAGGCTTTCCTATCCTTAAAAGATCTAGGCTACCTTTGATTAGGCACTATTAAATGATGGGTGTGCACATCATTATGCACGTCACTTAATAGTGCATAATCATAGCTGGATTAGATCTTATATGGGTAGGAATGCCTGTGTTTTCCCTTGTGCCCTGCTGCTATCAGCATTGCTTACCAGAAGATCATGTTTATTATTAATATGTAAAAGTGACACGGGCAACTGTACTAACCGCATTCATGATGCAGAAGGGTAGTGAGCTCACCGGTTTTTGGTGTGGGGAGCAGAAGAGAAGAGAAGAGAAGAATGAATGCCAGAGAGGGACTGAAGAGGCCATTCCAGCAGGGTACAGCTATATTCAGGTTAGGGGAATACAGGAAAGGGGATGTTTAACAGATCATTGTGAGATCTGAAATGCAGGGCTACCAGCACTGTGATCACTACCTGCCTGTGAATAAAAGCAGCCAGCAATGGCAAATACTCAGAGTGGCAGGACTGCACTTAAAGTGTTACTTGAAATCAGTGTAGGGAGATTAACCTTAGGTGGGGGGTTGGGGGTGTTGATGTTTGCTAGGATAGTATTGGGGGAACTGTGTATAGATCATTCAAGATTTAGAAGGATGGTAGCCAACCAGCTTGCATTGTGGAGTAGGGCACTAAAAAGTACTGGAGGAGATTTGCAGGGCACTGTCCTGTGGGGTTCTGCAGATCACAGGTAAAGGAGTAGACTGACACTGGACGTCTGGTGGATTCGCTCAAAGCATTAGTATGCCTCTCCTGCTAATAATATTGTTATACATAGTAGGTTCAGTCCTTATGAGGGCATGAAGAGCAGTTTTTCTGATGAGTCCTGAGGCTTATTGCTTGGCCCTCCATGAAGACCCAATTGTTGGTTAATAATGGGGACAAAAACACAACAGGGAAACTGTACATACTGCCTTCACTATGTGAAGGGTGGTGATCCACTCAATGTTCACTGTGGTAGCAGAAGTCAAATATTAAAAAAGTGGACTTAAGTGTGATTTGGGAGGTATGTTTTAACAGTGCCAGCTGGTGATCTATATTGGTGTAGGTATGCACAACACTCTGAGACATACGATTACAGTCTGAGGTGTGATAATTCTTTTCATGAGACCACAAGCTCATATGCAGCCCCAGACAGTACTAAGGACACTGTATGGATGGTGGGGTGTTCAACAGAAGGTAGGCTAGGTGCAAGGGGTTCACTTGGAAAAAGAATACAAGAGAAACTTTTTTTGTGGATTAACAAGAATGCATGAACTTTGGAATTGGACCAGACCAGTACTTCGTTGTGTGACCCTTCGCAAGTCACTTAATTTTCTTGTGCTGCCAGACCACATCTGTAAATAAGGTTTCAGCATAGTGTGTCTCTCCTGGTCAACAAAAAAAAAAATTCAGGGCATCACATAACCACTAGAGTATTTGAAGTGCCGTACTGTTCTGCAGTTTGCCGAAGAGAAAGTCAGCTAGATTGCAAAACATTTTCAGCAAGTTAAAGTAAATAAAATTAACAAAATCATAGCCTAACATGTGTACTGATCAAAATAATCCACATGTTAACACATGGTGTTGATCATTCTGGTAAAACAATTCAAAACAAAGAGGGAAAGAAGAACTAGTTAGCCTATAAGGATCTATATTGGTCTCTGGCTCTGACTCCGATGATGTCATCATGACATCACTTAACACAGTTGGCAGACATCTTAGGAAGAAGACAAGGCTGTTTTTGTAAGTGAAAGGCTGATGCTTACATTTTTCAACAGCTATGAAACTGCATTTATGTTATTTACAGGAATGCATTTTTAGCATAAATGTAAACAGTAGCCTTTTCTTTACCTCGAAATGAAGCCAGATTTTGTAGTTTGCAGTTTTAAAAAACTGCTTGTTTAGGTACCCTTTAATGTTACATAAATTCTTTGTATGCATCTTTTTCCTGATGGGTTAGATGTACTTCTATATGATACTTAAACCCAATAAAGTCTCATAAAAGAGAAACGAGTTACTGAGAGTGAGAGGAAAAAAAAAGTTTAGATGCAGAATGCAGTGTTAAACCAAAACAGAGAAAGTAAGTTAGTGTACAGATGCCACCCAGCCTCCAGATACCATCAGAAAAGAACTACAGTAGTGAAGAGGGGTGTCTCCCTCAAGAAAGTCACCCAGGGTTCATGAGAGCTCACTACTGGTTTCCTGGTGGAGGTGGATAGCATTCTAAGCCATATGGCAGAGCTGCTAGGGAGACAGAAGTTCTCCATCCATCCTGTCAGTGTCATAAGCACTGGTAGGAGGCCACATGTGTGCCAGGAGTGTAGCCAGAAATTTCCATTTTGTACACAATCTCCAACAGTTACACACCCCAATTAAAAAATGTACACATCCTTTCCAAATGGCACCCCCTTCCAAACAAGTCGGATTATTGTCAGAGGACTCCTCTACTCTCTAAAGAGGTTATACATGTATTGGACACTCCTCAGTGGCCTACACTAACCCAAATACTACAGATTAGAATGATAATATTAACAGAGTGGCTTATGGTTTGTGACAGGCACTCAACAAAACTGTACACAAATGTGTACAGTGAGTATGCCTGTCTACACCCTTGATGTGTGCGGAGTGTGGCCAGTGAGGTATGTACAGTATCTGTGCTGCAGGAGGCTTAAGAAAGTGTGTTCTTTGTGAGCTAGAACTAAGGGTAGATTGTGAGGAAACCTGAGGAGAGACGCCCCCATTAACATGAGGTCTCCCAGAGGAAAGTGTCTGCAACTCCACTCTGTATCAGAGGGTGGATGGCTGTGAGACTAATACCACCATGCCTCCTTTACAAGGGTGCAGGCCCTGTGTAAGTAGTATGTTATGGGTGATGCGGATTAATATGTTGTTGCAGGTTCAACATATCCATCACCGATGGCCTTAATGTCTGCATTCACAGTCTGGGTATTTCCCCTGATGTGGAAACTGTCAGTGGTGCCAGGCCATACCCCAGAGGCAATCGATCATAAGGCCTGGGATCTTAAAGGTAGGCCTGGGATTGTCCACCACAGTGCTGTTGGCTGCACAGTTCCATGAAGGAAGACAAACAGCTGCCCAGTGACAGATGGTTTTGTAGTGTCTGGAGTGATTCAGTTCCCTCCTAATGCAGAACAGGCGAGTCACTGGACATGGTTCCCAAGTGAAACATGCACATTCCCTATGATCTCTGGGCCCCCTTGCCAGCTTTTCTGTCTCTATTTCTGGTTGTTTCTCTGTTGCTTCAGCAGGAGGTCCACTGAACCCTCTCAGGCATGCAATAGTTTCCTTCAGTTCAAATATCACTCTGGAGCTTACTTTCTGGTGGGGATAGTCACTTGGATCAAATTAAAACACCTCCACTCTGTTACCTTTCTTCTTGTCAGTTCCGGCTCAAACTGCTTCCTCCAGCATAATACTAAGGTGTGCACATGCTTCTGTGGCCTGCCAGAACTCCAGTTTCTGGTAGCCAGTGGATCTCCGACTCACAGCTTCCCTGGTCATGCAGACAGACTGAGCCCAGAGCCTTAGTTTCAGTATCTTTCACAGGTTTCTGAACTTGACGCCTTATTGGTCAGACAGTTCCTGAGTGATGCATACTTTGGAATGTTCTCCTAACTGAACTGGGCTTGCTTGCATGCATGCTTTGCAACAAACTTGAGGTCCTGATTGGCCCAAATTCCCAGGCACAACTCTCTGCCTCTGACCCATTCCCAGCAGCCTTTGCAGGATCAAAGGGCTGAGGAAATGCATGACCATAGCCATGTTGGTTGTATATTAATATGTGCCCCGGAGCCATTTGTTGCTGGATAAGAGTGATTTCAAGTGGGTTCTGCATGAGCGAGAACAGCAAAGTGAAGCTGAGATTTTCTGGCTTGAGCAGAATGCAAGTGAAACCACTTATCCAGCAATGAGTGGAGATGGGGGACATATAAATATATTATAGGTCTGCTCAAAACTCTGCACCTACCAAAGTGCCAAAACTCCCCTGAATACAAGAAAAGTGTTGACTCATTGTGATCACCATGTCCTCTCATCAGTCTGTCATTTGTCATTGCACTGGCATGGCACAGTGCTGCTGGGCTCATTCAGTGGTGCCTACCTGGCAAAAACAGGCATATTTCACAAAAAACACCTGTAATCAGTCTGTAGTCAACATGGAGGTGTACAATGTTTGAAAGTCTGGTACATTAGCTACTGCAAATGAAGACGGTAGTTTGTTGTTTTCATATGTTTAATATTATGCATAATGACTCTTCCACTGTAGGTCAAAGATTATGAAGACTGGACGATGAATGGAGAGTCTCCATGAAGGGATCCCATGGGAGTTGTTTGCTCACTGTTTTACTTTTGTTTTTATTTTCATTTTATGTGTTTTTTTTGTTGCTTTTTTTACAAGGAGAGACACACTTGAGACCTGGGACCACAAGGAAGTTAAGTGACTTGCTCAGGGTCACACAGTATGCAAGTGGGGGCTGTGAGATTTAAACCCAGGTCTTCAGGTTTGCAGCTCAGAGCTTTTAACCACTGCACTGAATTGTCTCCTGTTACCATTGGTTACCATTAAGTCACTGACAGACTGCAGACAGCGACCCATTTTCTATGTGTGCTGCTGAAATGTGGCTGAACCACAGCTGTAGCAGCACCTCTGGTAGTAATGTAAGTGGGGAAGCTATTTCAGAAAATAAGTAGCTTAACCCATATATGAAGGTTTTACTTATGTCTCGCTATACTGTAATTTGGAATGGACGTAGTGGCAAGGTTAACACTGGTCGGCTTGAAAAGTGTCGTTTTGATTTTTGAAAATAAATGGCAGAACTTTCAGAGTATAGATTTTGGAGTTTTGAGACAAATTGTAAATAGCTCTTGAAGCCCTATTTACAGTATAGGAGTGTTTCATGAGCTATATAAAGAATGGCACTGATTGGTCAATGTGATACACGACCTATAATTACATTTGCTGTAGTTCTGCAGCCACTCTGGCTGATTTTATTATTTGCCCTGAGTGGCTGTTTGTATTGCACCCTGGCTCTGCTGCCTGTCCCAGGGCCAGGAGGGTGATTGGCACTGCGGATGCTCCAGGGGAGTCAGGTCATCTGATCTTGCCATGCTAATGTCACCTTGGACCCAGAGTTGGTGCAGGTACAGCTAGGATACCTGGGGAGGGAGTGATATTCCACTCTGCTCCACACACGTTTGTTGCATATACTGCAGAGGTGCATTTATGCCAGCATCTCTGGAGAGGTGAGAAACAGTGGCAATCCCTGGTCTGTCAGAATGACATCCTTTTCTTGACACTCTTGGGCCCTGCATCACCAGCATACCCAACACAAGGACTCCTGCCACTGACATTTGGTTGTCTGGATGGTGTGGTATGCTCTAGTCCCAACCATACCTCTCAACTGTACCACATTTTTTTTTCCCCAACTCTATTTCCCTCCGGTCACAGCCCTGAAGTCCTCTCTCAGGCATCCAATCCTTTTTCCTGCCCACCTGAGGATCCTCGAACTGTGCCTCCTCTCTCCCTCCCCTCTGATGCTAGCACCCCCCCCAGCTAACCCTATCCGGGGCGGGTCACCCTCCTCCTACCTGGGTGCCTCTCATCAAGTCAGACTCCAGCATCAGACAGGGAGCGGCCTGAGGAAATCTAAGGCCAGTCAAGGAGAGCCCCAGCATGGGGACTGGTGCCATCGCCTGATCCTTGGTGCCGGGTTTTTCCTTTGTTCTGGTACCCTGATGTAAGGCGTGCAATGCTGTCAGCCCATGATGTAGGTGCTCCCACCCACGTCCGGAGTAGGCTGCCCAACATCGTCCCTGCTTGTACATGCCCAAGTGCATAGCAGTGCCACTGGTCTCCACCGGGGGCCACTGTTGCACCGGGCTACCCTGGATCCCACCCCTGAGAGAGGAGAGCAGTCCATCGGATGCTCAATCCTCTCTCTCCCCTGCCGACAACCGGTGGTCCGGGCTCGTTCCCGAACCTGGATTGCCAGCATGGCATGAGGTGTGGTGTCCGGCACCTCAACCATCAGCGCCACCGGGCCAGGCTCAACTGTACCACATTACGAGGAACATTCCTCATTTTACTTCACAAAAGCTCCCTGTTCCACATTGTGAGGACTTGTTCCACTTTCAGTCAACATATTAAAGCAAAAATCCATAGCAAATGATGCAAAAAATATATTATTCACTTAATAACAGACTTCCTGAACATAAATGCAACATTTTAACAGTGTTTTGAGCTTTTTAGGTAAAGATTTGATTAAGTGTTCCACATTTTGAGATGCAGTTTTCCACATTTGGGGGACAAAAGGTTGAGAGGTATAGTCCCAACTCTGGGAGGGGAGTAAGCCACAGTGCAGGTAGGAGTCTCAGGGGTACAGATCACAACACCAAACTGCTGGTACCATGAGAAGAACTGCACAGAATGTTGGCCATAAAACCATCCTCTCCCCTGCACCTGACCTCCTGCCTCTCTGCTGCCAGCCCCATTAAATCTGACTATCAATTGTACAGTACTTGGCTGGGTGTTGTTCACTAAACTCAAATAAGTTTTTGTACCACAGTTCAAAGGTCACAAAATTTGTTGTACCACAGTAAATGATGTCACAATTATGGTACAGCTTTTCAACCATGTGCCAGTTCACATTCAGCAGACGCTGCACTGCTGACATCCCTCTGAAACAGAAGTTTTCCTGTTTTGCTATGATTTATGAAACAGGTACCCCCACACCCAGCTGCTACCTAACCAGTCACCCAGTACATTAAACCACACGTAGTAAGTTTACTTTTTAACGTTAATTGTTAAAATGTCCTTCACCAGGCATCAACTTCTCACTCTAATTGCTTCCACCTCCAGTTCAACTCCATCAGATGGAAATGGAAACATTACAGGAAAAACAATCAAACAACTGTGTTTGGGGGTGGGGACGCTCATGGAAATGTTATTTTTGGGAATCACATATAATAGAAATTAATGAATGGGAAACCATGCACAGATAAGGCATGAGAAAGGCCCTTGAGAATTACTGTCTAGGTCTCTGATGTCATCAGAACCCCTCGATAGAAACACAACCTTATTGTGCAAGGGTTCACAGTTATAATGCTATATTTTATGTACTCCTCTTTGCAACAACTAACTTGTACAGTATGTAAATTTGCTTGTCTAGAGTATAAAGTTTTGTCCAGCTACTGTTAGTCTACATGTTTTGCACCTGTATTTCTGTGTACAATTGTACTTAGTTTAGAATTTTGCCTGCACTGATTGTTAATGATTGCACCTCATTTTTTGTATCCAATTTATTCTGTATTATATTGCAGAAAACACCATGTAGCCAATCAGAATGTAGAAATACTGTCCCATTATTCAGCCATAATCAGACAGTGGACTGAACAATGGTACTGTATGCTAATGCCAGCATTCTGATTGGTCACCACTCAAAAACTGCTGTTAAGTAAGCAATAAAGCACAATGGGGTGTGTATAAAACATATTTTACTACCTGGCCAGGGGCGTGGTGAGGCATGAGGCCAAAGGCCGAGTCACTTCAGCCACTGGATGTGCGATAAAATATGTTTTGTACACACACCAGAGTGGCTTATTGCGTTTATAAAATGGGCTCCTTTTTTAACTTTTTACAGTTGGGAAAGCATGTTTATATGTAGAAACTATAGATTTACTTGTGTGCATTTATGATAAAATAGTCTTCAAACAACATGAAGTCTTGCTGTATTCTGACTAATGCAGTTAGCCCCAGCACTCAAACTGCCCCGGAGAGTAGATGGTTAATTTTCTATGCAGAGCATAGAACGTTGAGCTCGAGCTCGGTTCAAACCTCTGTCTGCTGCATTTTGAAGCACAACTGTCAGATTCTTTACTCCGCCTAACTGAACGGCCGTTCCAGAGATTTCTCCTTTGCTCACGGTTCGTAAGTTGGTTAAAGTCCTCGGTTTTACCGATTATTTTTCACAAGTTTCGGTTCAGATCTCTGTCTGTGGTATAGTAAGTACTAGGTAGTGAACTAGACATAGTAAACTTGTGGAAATTGTAAAATAGATTTTTCGACTGGTTCGGCTGAACTGGCAGTTTAGTGATTTATATATTCTGTCTTTGTTTTTAAACTTAGAGTGTGGTTACCGGTCCTTATCGGTTTTAAAAAATCTGCTTTTTCTTGTGGTTTTTTCCAGTACTCGTGACACAGTTAGAAACCGATAAGGGTGTCTTGCCTGGTTGTTTGCCATAAAAAGGGTAAGTCTGTGGTTAGGATGACTATGTTTGAGAAACCCAAAAGAAAAACCGGGCCCACTGGGTTTCAACACTGCAGTGTGTGTGGGGAGGTCTTTGCTAAGGCTGATCCCCACACCACCTGTGTTTATTGTCTAGGGTTTGACCACCTTGATTCAGACTGCCAAATCTATAAAAATTTCTCTAAGTCTGCCCTGGAAAAAAGATTAGGTAGGCTCAGGGATAAGGAGGCCGTGAAGTCCGCTGACCCAGATGGCCAGCTCGGTTTGGTTCCGACCGAACCTGAGGGAGTGCCCTCTGACCAGGGTGATACTTCTTTGGACAAGAGGAGAGCCGATCCTGAGGGATCGGTTCCTACAAAAAGAAAAAGAAAAGAAAAATTGGCCGGTTCAGTTCCAGAGACCCATTTTCCGACTGCCGAAGAGATTGCCAATGCGATAAGGATTGTAGAATTGCTTCGTCCAGTTCCATCTGATCTGGTGCCTTCTGGCAGGTGCTTGGTTCGGTCGGTTCCTCTGGTTCAAGATTATGCCCCTGAAGATTTCTATGAACTGGATTTGGAAGGGGTTGAAGATTATGATGATGATGATGATGATGATGATGACGATGGTGGGAGGTCTGGTTGAGCCCACTGAACCGGACATCTCCCAGACAGGCCTTCTGGTGTTCCCTCCTAGGTTTTCTGAGTCCCCTTCCCACTACATGTTTTACAGGAAAGTGGCAGAAACCCTCCAGCTCCCTGTGGAAGAAGCTGTAGAGGAACAAGAGGAACCTGATTATGTGGAGATGATGGACATCCCAGAGTCCACGAGACTGTCTATTCCCCTTCATAAGTCTTTTGGGAAACAGACACAAAAGATTTTAAAAACTCCAAATTCTGTACCTCCTGTCGACAGAAGGATGGACAAAAGGTACACCTTATCAGGTTCTGGTACAGAGTACTTGTATCAACAATGCAGCCATGTTGGCGTTATGCAGGCTGCAGCCTATGATAAGGCTAATATACCCTTGGCTTCACACCCCACAGATAAAGATTCTAGATAGCCGGATGCCATGGCAAAGAAACAGTACATGGCATTCACATTGGGACTCAGGCAGGCTAATTATATGGCCTATGCAGCCAGGTACCAGAAGTCCAGGTGGGACACTGTACTGGTACTGGCTAAGCAGGCCTCCCCCCAGCTAACCTCGGAGCTGAAGGGGGTGGCTGCTGATGGGATTGAGGCATCTAAGGTACAGTTCCATCCTGCTGTGGACTCCAATGATGTGTTCTGTAGAGTCATGGCTACATCTGTGGCTCTTTAGAGAATGACTTGGCTCAGATGTACTAGTCTCTCACAGGACACCCAGGCTAAGGCCATAGATTTCCCTGCGGTAGGTAATTCTCTGTTTGGGGAGCAGACAGAGAATTACATGAAAACGATGGATGAGTATAGGACCACCTATAGGAGTGCACAGGCCAAGGAAAGGCAGGCAACTCCTCAAAGGCAGCAGGCTAGGGGCAGGGGCAGGCCTTTTCATAGGCCTTTCTACCAAGCACAGGCCTCTTCTCCCTTTCCTCAGAGGGGTTCTTCAGAGGAGAGGCAGAAGGGGATGAGCAGGGCTGCATCCATCCCTCAACCTAAGGCTCCTGCCAAGCAGACACCCTGATGTGTCAGCCCGGTCGACTCCCCATTCTTGTAGGAGGCAGGCTGGCTTACTTCGTCCAGGACTGGATGTCTGTTACCTCAGACAAGTGGGTCCTGAAGGTGGTAAGCCAGGGGCTGGTTCTCAGCTTCAAGAAATTTCCAAAGCTGAGGGTCAGATCTTTTCCACCTGCAAGCGTCTCCAAAACCATTGCCCTAGAGGCAGAGGTTTCATCTCTACTGGCTCTAAAGACTGTAGAAAGAGTTCCTACATTGCAATATGTTTGTTAACTGTAGTACACATGGTGTTATTTATCTAGCCAACTGTTTATGTAATGCGTTTTATGTAGGGAAAACTAAAAGGTCCCTTAAAACAAGTGTGGGGCAACATCTTAGTTCTATACGTAATAAGGATAACCACAATGCTCTGTATTGTTATTTGGCACAGGGCCCTGTTACTGAGAAGCATGAATTACATTTTTATGGAATTGAAAAGGTTGTTGTGGGTCTGGTGGCGGGGGAGATACTGAGATGGTGATTTCAAGATGTGAACCGTTTTGGATTTACACATTAGATGCCATGAGTTTCCCCAGTTTCAACAACAATACTGAACTTGTTCCATTTCTAAAACAAACACAAAATTTTTGAAGACTGATGGGCCAAAAGTTTGAAGTAGCTTTTTACAAATTATGAAAGTTTTTTTAGGCTATCTGATAGAATTGTAAAACTCTGGGGTTGCATTGGTAAAGGGGTGCATATATATTATTGGATATCAGTCTGGGTTTTGACTGTAGGTGCAACATTATTTGTTTTTATCATGACCGAAATATATGTGGGTATTTATTATGAAGATTTATTATATTAAGTGTCAGGCCCATTATTGACAAGTTATATACATATTTAAAGCTTTCAAAATATATTGTCTCCATTAGAAGATTTTTTGAATTGCTCCTCATGCAAACACACAGGACCAATATTATTGTAATGTTGGCTGCTTTGTAGGAACATGCTATCAATATAATCATTTTTTTTGTTTGAATGTATATATTACATTGATGTGATTGGAATTTTAGGAGTACTGTCACTTTAAGAACGGGTCTATTTATTTGGTGGCTGCTGTGATGGTCAGGTAACTCTCTGATGACACTGAAAGTGAAACTAGTCGAAGTGTTTGTGGCTTTCCACCAGCATCTCTAGAAAGGGGTCGGCACATACAGGTACTTTTTGCACTATAATAAAGCACTTAAGGTGCGATAGTCTTTGTGTGGTAGTACCTCTTTTTAGCTTTTACGGTGGGTGGTGCTGGATTTGTTTTTTTTTGGTCATTATTTTTATTTTTGCACACCCAGCAGTGGGATGGCCTTGAATGTTTTGCTAGAGTCTATTTCAGTAGTGTCTTATTTATTTTTATTTATTTATTAAATCATCGGTTTACAGACCTTTGAGTCAAAGACTCATTTACAAAGGCACCTCGTCAAGAGAGCAATACATCACAGTAAACAAAACAGTACAGTACATAATGTTTAGCTTAAAAAAGCAACCAGTGTTACAGGCATTCACTGGTGGTACAAGCTTGGTAATAGGTAGATCACAGTAGTCATGAATGATATAGGCACACGAGTACCACATCAGGTAGCAACCAGAGATATTTTATTACATTAGTCAGCAGATGTTGCCTGAGATTCCAGGCATATACAGCAAAAGTATATGGGGCAGACCCAGCCTAGGGGTGAGGGTAAGGGGCAGGTGGGGGATTATGCACAGTTGCAGCAGCGAGTCTGGTCATATATTGCACTAAATGAACAATTACAGACTCAGTCAGTCATTTGGGAACTGTTTTTCTGCTTATAATTTTCCGTTGTGTTGTACCCTGTTGGTGAACTTACAATATATCTCTGATTTGCTCAAGAATGCATGTTTTATGGTTTATGCAAATGTTGGAACACTATTTACAAACTCTCCATCTGAGCTCTTAACATAAATCATGAAATGACCAAAGAATACTATTATAATGCTATTGCTATTAAGCTGTATTAAGTTTAATTCGACTAGTATTCTACCAGTTTATTAAAATGAGAGGCCTAAAGGGCTTCTGATTCACTCCTCTACCTTCAGCTTTCCTCTATATGTGTACATCTTCTATCGATAAGCCATAAGAAGCTTGATCATACAGTTTAACTTACAGTTAATGAGTTATTCCATCAGGATGAAATGGTTAATAAGGGTACATCCCATCTTGCAGCTCTGCAGCATGCATGCCTTGTGACGGAATGCATGAATCTGCATGACTTTCATGAACCATCCTGCTGACAGACTTCTCAGCCTTATGACCACAACTTATGCCAAGTATAGCTATAGGGCAAACATTTGGCATATTGAGTGAAGATTAACCCCTTATGCTCTCCCCATTCTCTCTTTCTCTCTCTCTCTCTCTCTCTCTCTCTCCCCCCCTTCCCCTCCCCAATCTGGAAACATTGTGCCAGGAGGGCTGTCAAGGAGTTATGGTCCTTTAACATAGAGGATAATGTATGGTCTTCTATCGGTTATCGGTCTGTTAACTGTCAAGAGGTTGCCATGGTGACTGTGTAAACCTTGAGAGCGAGGCTCAAGAGGTTCACGTTGCCATAACAACCTCAAAACGATTAACAGTGACAGTGCCGATAAAGAGACCATACATTATCCCCATAGTGTATGGTCCCACGTAAAAAGTAAAATGGCTGTTCACTTTTTGACAGATAGTCACCGCCGGGGCCGTTCAGTCCTTCCCTAACCGCTGCATTCATCCATCGGTTCGCCGTTTAAAACAAAAGGAGCGCACATGCGCAGACCGATCGCTGTTGTTAACCTATCGATGTGATGTAGCATCGATAGGTTAACAACATTGCTACGTCACATTGATAGGTTAACAACCTTAGGAAATGATGATTTCCTAAGGTTAATAACTTCTACCATACATTATAATGGTCAATTAATGACAGCTCAACTGTGGTTTTGTTATCTGTTTAACCACCTTATTAATGCACTGTAAATGTTCTAACAGCATCTCTCATCTGGAGGCTACAACATAAGTTTAGAAGTTATGATAGTGTGCTCTGCTGGTACCCTGGAACCTTAATTCTGGCACACCTAGCATCTGGTCCTTGTTTGGACTACTCTTTACCCCCTTCCCCTTCTCCTTTTAACAGACTAACAACTGTTCATTTATCATTATTCAGACATAATTTCTATTTTTTCTGTATTTAGTCAGTGTTTAACTTATTTACAATACTGAGAAATAGTTTTAACTTTGACATTGCATTTGACGTAGAAGGAATTTTGTAGCTTTTAAACCTGCAAATTGGATTAGTCATTATATAGGGGAAAGAATAACTATGCACAACAGCAAGTTCCACTGCAAACCACTCCTCTGTGCCAGTTAAATGTAATGATAATCCAGATGAAAGCAAGACCAGAACCTGAGATAGTGCAAAAAATGGCTTTATTCACATTCTTGCCAACAGCTTGGGCAAAACGCTGACCTCGAACGGTTTCACTCAAAGGAGCATCCTCAGGAGGATCTGACATAATGCTGTACAACCAACATTTAAAATGAGCTGATTTAAAGTGACAAGGTGCTATAAATAGCATAGTGCATTTATATATATATATATATATATATACTGTGTATATATACTGTGTATATACAGTATATATATATATATATATATATACACAAAAATATCAACACCAATCAGTGCTATAACAATAAATATATATATTACTAATATCTCAAGTCACAATAAATAGATCTAAGTTTTCCAAACTAAAATAGTAAGGAAAAGGGAATTAATGTCCCAATATCAAAAAGAATGAAACGGCCATAGAAGCTGCATGGCACATTTTTGATTCCCCCAGTAACTTCATGGATGAAATCCAAAAGGCTGCCAGGGAGCATCAACAACTTCGTATATAAAAATAATGAGAAGAAAGACACATAAAGGATCACATGAAGAAAGAAGAAAAATACAGTACAGTATTTAACAATAAATATAACCCTAATAACTAATCTGGCAGAAGGATTAAACTAAAGCATAGTTCAGCACAACCAGGAACCCTATTAACACTTACTATTATACTTATTCCTAATCAATGGCATCAAGTCAATTTCGTCATTCAGGTTGGGCATTCTGAGGCCCCCCAGGGTATAGATCCAAAATGACTCCCTTTCTAATAACAGAGCCTTAATGTCACCACCTCTAGGACCCGGTACTACATGCTTAATACCACAGAACCTGAAAGTGTGTTGGCAAATATCATTCTCTGTTCCAGTTCTAGTGTGCCCGTCTGTATCCACACTGTTTCTCATAATGTGAGCTGCCAGTGCATTAGTGATATCCCTCACTTTTATACTTCTCAAGTGCTCACCTATCCGCAACTTCAATGGCCGGGACATTTTGCCTATGTAAAATGCACTACAGGTACATGTGGCCAAATATACTATGTTATCTGTCACATAACTTATGAAATCAGACATATCAAATGTCTGGTGAGCATTAATAGTAGTGAATGTGTGGTTTTTCAAAATAGAATAACAGCATTTACAATTGCCGCAGGGGAATGTACCATTGGGGCATTGTGGAATCCAGGAAATATTCCTGGATGTTGTGGGTTTCTGGAAGCTATGGACAACTTTTCTCACAAATGAGGGCCCCTCCTATATGTCATACGTTGGAGTAAACTTGTGCTCTCTCTCAATAGTGGATCTGTTTTCAAAATATCCCAATTAGCCCTGACAGTACTTGCTATTTCACCAGATTGCCTACAATAAGTAGTAACAAAATCCAGTCTCTGTGATCCTACTTTGGATATCTCTTCTCTAGCCCTTTTAGGGGTTAAAGTATCTTCCCTTCTAGTGTTTAGTGCTTGTTCATAACTTCATAAGCTGTTTTTACAACACCAGACCCATAACCTCTAGCCAAAAATCTTACACACATTTCTTCACTCTGTTTTACAAATTCATCATCATCACTGCAATTTCATCTAACACGCAGACGTTGGGACCTGGGAATGTTGTTTATCAAATGTCTCGGATGACAGCTTGAGGATGTAAGCATTGAGTTCTATCAGTTGCTTTGCAGAACAACGAAGTTTCTACACCCCCACTTGGTGGTATGGGGATACATATGTCCAAAACATTCACAGAATGTTCATCACATGTAACTATAACCCTCAAGTTCGGATTACTGTGCTCTAAGTAATTCACAAACATAGCAAGTTTCTTACGTGTCCCCCTCCATATCATGAATATGTCATCTATTAAGCAATGCTAGAGGTCAATCCTATGGTAAAAAGGATTGACCTCAGTGTCATAGATAGTTGTTCTTTCCCAATGGCCAAGATAGAGGTTGGCATAGTTCGGGGCAAAAGTAGCCCCCATTGCCATCCCCTTAGCCTAAAGACAGTAACTGCCCTGAAACATAAAATAGTTAATTTTTAGTACATTCCCAGAACAATTCAACAGGAACTGTATTTTGGCCTCATCGAGGGTATCTACTTCATTAAGCCAATATTCCATTGCATGTAGCTCTTCTTCATGAGGGATGTTAGTGTATAGGGATGTAATGTCCATCGAAACTAACAACCACTCAGGCTCCATTTCTAGGTCCCTGAAAATTTTGCACTAGCCCCTTAATATGGGTGTCAACATACAGTGACAAGGGTTCAGTGAGAGAACCAATTCCCATCACAGTAGGGCATCCAGGGGGAAATTTCAGATTTTTATGAATTTTGTGGAGTCTGTAAATATTCTTAGGAATTGTCATCCTTCATCCTCATATTACGCTTCAACCAGTGACTCAGATGAGAATGAGGAGATTTTTCTAGAAGAACAACAGAAAACATTGGAAAAACCAATGAGCAGACAGATTCATTGTCAGCCACCTCAACAGAGGGATCTGTGTCAGAGACCCAGACAGAAACACAAAAGGCAGACCAGGAGGGGTGGCAAGAAACATCAACACAAGGCTGTCAGCAAAGAGAGGGAAGTAATTCAAGAGGAATGTATAGTTATTAACATCTCTGATACTGTCTTAACACAAGATCAAATAAGCCTTCTTCAAAAGGGGTTATCTTTTATACCTACTTGATATTTGAACCCCTTTGAACTTTTTGTAGATTTCCAGAGGTTTATTAGAAATCTCAACCTCAAAGAATTCTTCGAAAAACAAAAAATGTGCAGGAGTAGTGGTCCCACAATGACTACTAGCCAAAATGCATCTACACCAGCTAGTCTAGCACAAATAAATGAGGTCCCTGTATTTTACCCACCAAGCCCTTTTAATCCACCTAGTAATGATACAGTGCATGTTTTTGAATGTGCCTGTATGACTAGCTTTGAAGAGCTATCACAGAGGGAGGATAGACCCATATATGTTAATACCGCTAGTGGGGAAGCAAGGGTATTAATAGAATTGGAACAGAACCAGGAGATTGTGATCAAGCCTACAGACAAATGTGGAGCTATAGTAGTCATGTCTGCATAGCAATACACCGAGGAAATCAACAGACAGCTTAGTGATAGGGCCTTCTATAAAAACCTTAGGAGGGACCGCACGAATATTTGCAAATCACAGATGGATTTTTTTTTTGTATGATTCATTTATGGAGGGATGCATCACTCAGAACGAATTGGATTTCCTAACAGTTCAACACCCTATCAGGGCAAGTATTTACACACTCCCCAAAATTCATAAAAATCTGGAATGCCCCCCTGGATGCTCTATTGTGGTGGGAATTGGTTCTCTCACTGAACCCATGCCACTATATGTTGATGCCCATATTAAGGAACTAGTGCAAAACCTTCAGTCCAATGTATAGGATACTACTGATATGCCAAATATTTTCAGAGACCTAGAAATGGAGCCTGAGTGGTTGTTAGTTTCAATGGATATTACATCCCTATGCACTCACATCCCTCATGAAGAAAAGCTACATGCAATGGAATATTGGCTTAATGAAGTAGATACCCTTGATGAGGCCAAAATACAGTTCCTGTTGAATTGTGCTGGGAATGGGCCACAGCAGCAGCTTGGAAAGCCCGCAGATGGGCTGTCTGTGGAACAAGAAGGTAAAGACAGAGGATTAAATACAGCTAGAGTACAACAACAAGCTCAGTAGGGGGCAGGCAATGGGGAAGGACAAAGCACGAGGTAAAGAGGTGGCAAATGCAGGGCAAATATTTAGAGATAGAAGAGGAGTTAATTAACAGGCAGGGGGGGTTCTGTGTTTTGGCGGTGGGACATCTGAGGAGGTCAACAGCAGCAGCAGGAGGGGGTGTAAGAGGAGGGTTTGTAGGTAAGGCAGGGAAGAAATTAAGCTGTTTAGAGAGACAGCATTGCAAGTGGGGAGGAGAAATTAATAATTAGCAGAGTGACCAGTGTGGGACAGGAGACACGGTTTGGCAGTAGAGGCAGAAATAGTAAAATGCATCAGTCTTACTCGTAGCTAGGTCTAAGCAGTCAAACATCAACTACTAAACAATACAGTTTATCCAGCACTAGTCTCACAGTAGCAAGTAACACCGAGAGGCTAGACTGCAGGCTTGTAATAGACTAGCTAAACTGGCAGGTAAAGTAAAACCAAATTGATGCATAACATAAGTAATTACATTTACAAAATTTCAGTCTAGAATACAGCACAGAAAGAGATTTCCCTGAGACCAGGAAGTGCCAGGAGTTGGAAAATCAGCCAAGGGGAAGAAACTGCCAGTCAGTGCCTGGCTTCTTCACTGGGCATCCAGTGCAAGAGTTCCTAGGTGCCCTGTGAGAGAGGATGTTCTACAGGAAGTGGGATTATTTATACCTAGCCCAGATTTGGTCATGGGTCTTGTACATGTCTGTGAGACCATAGGTGATCCTGGGGTGGTGGGTGGATTTAACCCAGGATTTCCTAATGGGGATGCTTGTCCTAGAGAGAAGTAAATTTAGAGTGGAAGAGGGAGAGGGCCATATCAGTCTCTGGTGTGGAGAACATGGGGACAAATCAGTTGCAGACAGGTCACTCAGTAGAGCTTTGCTCAGCAACTGGAGGGACCTGAACCAGATGTACTTGGGGAAGGAGGGAAGGAGCTGGACTTTCCTGACACAGTATGTCATGCAGTGGTCACTGAAGGCATCTGGCAAAATACCTGCTACAAAGATGCGGTCGGGGTGTGAGGTGAGAACCCCGTCCAGGGAGGGTATGGTTTAATGAGTGGGGACTGGGTCAGGTGGATTCAGTGATGAGTTGTGAGAGGTTGAGGGACTCAGTCCCATGGGAGGTCAGCCTAGAAGCCTGGGAAAGCAAATTAATGTTAAAGTCCCCCAAGAGGATGAGTTCACCAGCAGAGGAGTGTGAGATGAGGATAGAGAGTGAGTCCACCAGAGAGGAGGGGAGATTCTCAGAGTGGCATAGAAAGAAAACAAACAATAAAACTGGGTAATCAGCAGGGAAATGAAAGTCTGGTGAGAAGAAAGTCATAGGAGGAGGGTGCAGCTTCTCTGAGAGTGATGGTGCAGGAGAGGCTCCATATAGGGCAACGCTATGCCCTCATTTACCCCTGTCCTGCCCGAAGAGGTGGTAGTTTATAACATTTCAACTATTTGCTACCTGAATGCTTTAGCCGACTGAAAACATTCTTAGGCAAACCATAAAAAAATCATGGTGAGTAACTAACCCCTAAGGGTAAGAACACACTGATATTCCACACCGAGTTAGTGTGGTGACATCACTGGCACTAGAGCAAAGCCCTAATGACGTCATCACACTAATGAGGTGTGGAGTATCAGCAAGTTCTTAACATCTGAGATTTTTTTTTTATTGTTGTAATATTTCAGTAAGCATGTTTACCAGACAGAAAATTTAATTTCTGGTCTTTTGTTTAATGTGTTTGAAGTGTGGCTTTTTATGTTAAAGCGGTTAATTTTGCAACAGCTTGTGAGCTCTTACTTAGTACGGGTGTGTGTTCTGGAGTAAATCAGCTCGTACTCCTATTCATTGCTTTTGTAGGTTGGACTGCGACACTGATTAGGGCAGCTGAGACATGATATAATTCACACTATAAACCATGCATTATATCTTAATGTTCTAAAGCATGAATTACAAAATAATGAAAGCTCTGGGTACACGTCTACCATATATTATAATGAAAATCAGATCTGCAAGCCTGAGAAAGTGCAATAGCAATCTGGCTACTTAATGTTATCTGTAGCATAAATGCTTAGCAAAACACTATGTGGCCATCAATATAGTAATCAAAATATGTTTATTCAGTAAAAAAACTGGACAAGACCATGGAGACCGGCTCATGCTATTATGTACCTATTAGAGGAGCCACATAGAAACTTGTTACCTAAGAATACAATTCATTTTATTGACATCATCAAGATTTCCTTTCAGGGGAATACACTCAAAGAATTATTTGAATTTACTGTAGACGTCTGCTATTCAAAAGAAGAAATTTAGAATATACTCTAAACTGGGGATGCGGCATGCTTACCATAGGCAGAGCTCTGAAACAATGCAGTCAGGTGCTACTCAGACAGTGATCTGTTTACTAGTCTAACTCAGCTATAATGAAAGGAAGTTCCCCCCTAGGGTAAAGTGTCCTTGACTGGACACTGACAGGAGTTTGTTTTGCAACACTAAAAGCAGGCCTCCAGCTACCAGATTTAAAGTGACACTGTCAGCTTAAACCAATTATAAACTGGTGGCTCTTGCCATTCATATGACCAGTGATGACATGTCTGGTTCATGATGTACATGCATATGGTGCTAATTGTGTTTTTTTTTTTTTTATACAACTTGATTTACCATGTGGTCCCAGCTTTTTTCCACAGCACACCGTTTCTGCACGTCCTTGAGTCAAAATGGCGGCGACAATGATGTAAACTCCTGCATGAGCCAGTTGCTTATTTTTTGAACAGATTGAGTTTCATCATAAATCTGAAAGTCCATGATACAAACAATACACAGACAGTTACCTGCCAGTGTGAGTTGAGTCAGCACCTAAAATCAACTTTATACTTAAAGGCAAAACAGACCACAACAGCAGTCAAAAATATAATGCCTAAGTTTAGTTATGAATGAACAAATATGTGAAAAAAATGTGAACAAAAAGGTAGCTCACCCACAATGAAAACACTAGTGCCCCCCCCCCTTGTTTTGCTGCTTAAAAGCCTGCAGTTTTGTAAATAACTCCAATGTTCTTACTTATCATAGATTTTGGAGGGGTTCTTGGTCTCATCATCCAGCTGAATTATGATCAAGCCTGACCACTACGGCAAAGTGACCACCTCAATCAGTCAGGAAAAAGCATCACATTTTATCTCGCCATTCAGAGCAGAGGTCCCTATGCTTTTCTCTGTCTTATTGGGAACCACTCTCTTGGCTTCATTACTTAAGTAGTGTGCTCTGGCCAATAAGAGGCTCACCGGTGTGCCTGTTTCATATGAAAATGGAAGGCTTTTTATCTGTGGGTTATGCTAGTCCTACATTAGTTCACACATATGTGGAGCTTACCCTTATAGAATACACTCCTGAATTCTGCAATATGTTACGAAAAACAACAAAGCGTTCCTGGATCACAGAAACAGGGTGCTCTGTACACATATATAGATCATGCACCTACCTCAGGAGTGTATGGAGAGTAGATGATACAAACAATACACATACAGTTATCTGCCAGTGTGGGTGAAGTCAGCACCTAAAATCAACTTTAAACTTAAAGACAAAACAGACCACAACTGCAGTCAAAAATACAATGCCAAAGTTAGTTATGAATGAACAAATATGTGAAAAACATGTGAACAAAACATTAGCTCACCCACAATCTGAAAGTCTGTTCTGAACTGATCTCAGCAATGTGTGTCCTATATGAAAATGAGTGCTGTTTCCTATTGAAATGGCTTTTTGAAAAGTAAAGTTGGGACTCTGGGCATGTACATCACATAACAGACATGCCATCATAGGTTATATAGATGTCAAGAAGCACCAGTTTATAATTGGTATAAACAAATCAATAAAAAGCTGACAGTGCTCCTTTATGGAGATACTTTGAGGTTAAACTTCAATGTTGCTGGCACATTGTTGGACCAGGGAGTGTGTTTTCTGGTGAAATGGATGTAGTTGACCTTTTCTGTAGCATATGCCAGTGAAGATTGCTTCATAAAAGTGTCTAATTTTCTAGACAGTGTCTAGTGATGGCCAATGATTTTGAGTTTGTTCAAAAAAAACAAATATTAGCAGCATTTTGTTCCTGGTTGGTGATTATTGTGAAATTTCCTACAACACACTTGTGGGCAGGACCAAATACAGTAGATCCTTTTTTGGGGACAGTGTTGAAAAAGACTGATGAAAAACACAAAGATGAAAAACACAAAGAGGAAACATCTGTCCTCCTTTCCTTAAATCCTGCTAAGGTTGACAGCCCAGATGACCTAGACCCAAAACTCCTGTACCTCTCTGTGCCCGCTGTTGTTTCCCCCTTACTACCCACCTTCCGTCTTTACTGGAGTAATATGCTCCAATCTTGCTGTAGATGTTAGGAGCCTTGCAGCAGCATTCTGCACTATCTGCAGGTGGTGCAACTGACTTGGAGGCACGCTCCTGTTTTGTGTTTTGCAGTAGTCGTGTGATACAAGAGTTTGCGCTGGAGTCCTCAAGTCACCCTGATCAAAGTAGGAGAGCAAACTCAGTTGCAAATGCAAGGTTGGGGAGAAAAATCACAGGTAAAGCATACCCACTGTGTTAGGCTCCTCTTGCTGCTGTGCCAGAGGAAAAGGACCTGGGGGGGGCCATAAAACACATTTGGTTGATGTATTGCATGCAATGGTGGATGCTGTCAAGAAAGTTGAGAGTGTTCTGAGGTACATCAAAAGGCTAGTGATCAGCAGAGCAGAGAAGGTAATCACTCTACTTCACAAGGCCCTGCAGGCTCCGCCTGGAATACTGTGTGTATGTAGTTCTAGTTTCCCCAATACAAAAAAGGACATTGAGGCAGTTGAAAGAGTGCCATGCAGGACCACCAAAATGATCAGGGTGTATGGAAGACAGAAGTTATGAGAAGTGATGAGAGCCCCTTAACATATTCACCCTGGAAGAAAGGAGGCTGTGGGTGGGGGGGGGGGGGGGAACATGATCCCAGCCTTCCTTGTACTAAAGTGTATTGAACAGACAGAGATATTTGATCTGATGTGCTCCAGCAAGATGCAGGAACATGCCTTGATGCTCAAAGCTTTTAAATTCATGGGTGTCACTAGGAAGCACTCCTCCCAAAGGGTGGTGAACCTATAGAACAGCCTGCCAGTAGAAACAGTGGATATGAAGGTAGTATAGGTTTTCAGGGTAAACCTTGACACACTTCTTCTCATGAAGGGAATCACTGGGTACCCCGGGTACTAGGGTCAGTGGGGAATTCCTATAAATGAATACACATTTGCACAGCACACTTGCTGATCCTTCTTTATGAAGCAATGGGGGGGTATGGACTTGATGGACATAAAGTACCTTCTGACCTTAAATATCTGTTACTATGCAACCTGGCAATGTTTTTCAGATGACAAAACTGCCCTGGTCATCTGCCAACTGAGGAATCAGGGTCAGCTCACTGTTTAGCGCTACACCTCTGATGTGTAGCACCCCTTTGCCTCAAGTTGTACCCCGTCAAATGTGGGTAGCCTAAGGCCATCCTTGAAAGAGGATACTAGATAACTTGGTCCTACCAGCAGCAATTTGGTTGTGTCTGGGTTTAAGCTCAGCCAGGATGGTCATGGGGCTTCTCAGTCTTCGGCGTTCTTATTGGACGCTGGTCAGATGCTTGTAGAGCTGCAGTGAGAGAGCTTGCCCGAAACTACTTTGCCGCTGCCTTTCTAAGATTTTCTTCACTAAATGTGGAGCTTTGACCACGATGTTGATGACAATGAATATTTTAAGCGCTTTGTTACGTTCCACCCAGCCAAGCTACATTTTAACTCTCCTGTTTATTGATAAATGTGTCTGCTTGTCTACCAAAGATTAAAGTTCAATTTTCCTGAATAGGATATGAGCTTTATAGTGATGTATAACATTTACTTCAGAGTTTGTCACATTTGTTGAACCAATTTATAAGAAGTGTTTTTGAACTCTGAGAGAAAGGATCGGATTTTAAACAATGCACAGTAGCGCTGAGTGGACTTTGTAAGGACCCTCACAATGGAATTTGGACCTGGGATAGGCTGATGAGTAAATGTGACTTTATATGCTCAACATCATCTATGGAAGCATCCCAGTTACTTTATGCTGAAACAGAATGGCAGACCAGACCAGATCTGGAGGAGGGATGGGCTCCTAAATAGATTTCTTTTAAAATGAGGATTTGAAGTACTTTTCAAGATACTGTGGACCCTTGTTGGCAGGGAGAGACTGCTTATGGTTGTAAACACTTTTTTCATGGTTGCTGATGTTCTGCCACGCAGGTTTGGAAGCCTTGATAAGGCAATATGAATCCTCCCCACAAAGGTACTTTTTAAACGTTTTAAGTGGAATACCTCCATTGATCCATGCTAAAGGGCCAAACAAATGTTGCTGGACTTTTGAAAGGGCTATGTAAAGGTTTTGTTAGCCCATGTTAAATGGCCAAATAAAATGCAGTAAGAAGCATACATCATGTGGCCTTGGTAACAGGTAATGTGGAATACTATTGCACTACACAGGATTGGAAGGTGAACTCACTAGCCTTAAAAAAGGCCTGAAATTTAAAGTTCTATGAGCACACTTCCATGGCAGCTAAAAGCCGAGCTTGATATCTTTATTTCTGTTATATTTTTATATTGTCATAATGTGTTTACGTCTTTTACACTTTATACTTTATGGAGGGTGAATACAGTGGCCTAATTGGTGAATACCTTAAAAGACGCTACTTTGGCAAATCTAGGAGCCTGGCTGTGAGGAGACGCTTTCCTGAGAGGGATCGGCTTCTTTATCAATCAATCAATCAAGTCTTTATTTAACCAGGCGTTCATCGTTGAGCAGAAACTCATTTGAAAGATGGACCTGGGTGGAGCATGAACAATTGTATATACAGGTCAACATGGGTATTTACAAGGCAATATAGATAATACTTTTTACAGAGAGGAAGAAAAAGAAGTTCATATGTACATAGATTTATACAGATATTGTACAGATTACATGGTATTTACATACATAGAAGTGTCTATAGGAAGATAAAGCAGGTTATCTAAGGTTGCAGGAGGAAGTAACAGAAGAAAAAAAATAAAAATATACACATAGGTAGAGGTGAAGGTAGTGGGAAGGGAGGGAGGGAGGGAGGGAGGGGAGAAAGGCTAGAGGGCACGGTGCACAGAAAGGAGTTGGTAAAACAGGATGTAGAGAAGGTGGATGGAGAAAAGGAGGTGTGAGCCCCGGATTGAATGCTATAGCACGGGCATGGTAGGATGTCACAACCCAGGGTAGTGAGCTCTATCCGAGGTTGGAAAGGAAGAATAAGGGGATGGATGGGCCTAGTGTTGATAAGACAGGGGGATAAGAGAGAGAGAGAGAGAGAGAGAACAATTAGGCTGGTGAGCAGTAAGCTGGGGGGGTCAGTACTAAAAATTGGGTCTAGGCGTGACTATATACCAGCGCAGACACCGGTACTGGGTCTGAGTGGGTGAAGCAGTAACATACTTCTCTGATTGTATGGAAATAAAGCATCTTGAAGGCATTTATACCGATTAGAGTGCTTAATTTGAGGGTTTTTTGTAGATCGTTCCATAAGGTAGGTAGCACGAAGCTTATGGCTGCCCTGCCAAAGTGGGATTTTGCTTTGGGTACTTTAAGTGTAATAGCTGAGTAACTTCTTAATGCGTATTTCCCAATTATACTCAGGGGAAGACAGCAGGAGATATAGTAAGGCAGCTTACTAGAGATGGCTGTATAGGTCCAGAGAGCGGCATTTCTGTGGTGCCTGAACTTTAGTGATGTCCACCCCATTGCCGCATATAGGGTGCAGTGATGCGTGTCGAAGGGGAGTCCCGTTATAAACCTCAGTGCTCAAGGTAGAGTGTCCAGTTTAGCCATGTAAGAGTTGGGGCATTGGCTGAGAGGAAGTCAGTGTAATCAACCAATGATAGGAAAATGGATTGGACCAGTTGTTTCTTGGCATCTCTGGTGAGAAATTGGTTGATTCTAAAAAACAAACCAAGCCTTTGCTGAAGTCGTTTAAGCAAATCCTCGATATGTTCAATGAAGGAGAGTCTTTGGTCTATCCAAACTCCCAGATACTTGAATTTTGTAACAATTTCTAGTTTTTCACCTAGAACTGTGGTAATTTGTGGAACTGTCCCACTGGACACAGGGTTAGCTGTATGAATAAAAGGGGAGAGGACCATCGCTTAAGTTTTTTTTTGCATTAAGGAGTAGCTTTTTTTGGAGGAGTTAGCTTTGCAAAAGGTTGAATTCTGACTGTAGGTCATTGCAGGCAGCTTCAGGTGTTGGGCGACTTACATAGAGAACTGTATCATCTGCAAACAGATGGATGTTGGCTTCTTTTATACAGTAGTCGATGTTATTAATGTAGATTGCAAAAAGTAAGGGCCCTAATATAGAACCTTGAGGTACCCTCTTTGCAGAGTTTTTAAGGGGGACAGGCCTCCTTCGGCTTTAACTTGTTGAAGGCACCCTGTAAGATAGTCAGTAAACCAACGCAGAGAGGAGGGGTCCACACCTATGGTTTGAAGGGAGGAGAGGAGCAGACTATGGTCGACGGTGTCAAAAGCCTTGCTTAGATCAAGGAAAACAGCACAAATAAAGTTTTTGTTCTCAAGATTATGCTGCCAGTTATTAATAACTTTGGCGAGGGCTGAGATAGTGCTATGTTTAGCTCTGAATCCAGACTGCATAGGATTTAGCAGTTCCCTAGACTCAAGGTGAGTCCTCAGCTGTGCATTTACAATTTTCTCTAGGAGCTTGGACAGGACCGGAAGGAGTGAAACTGGCCTGTAGTTATTAAGATCGCCATGGACCTGATTTGAACAGTGGTATGACATGTGCTGTCTTCCATATAGGTGGTAAGGTGCCCTGAGACAGGGATAAGTTAAAAAGGTGGGTGATGGGTATTGTTAGTACGTGGTAGACAATTTTTAGGAAGTAAGGGTCAAGGGTGTCGGCCCCAGCACTTTTTCTAGTATCCAACTGAAGCAAGAGGTCCTCTACCTCTTTCAGTGGGGCAGGTTGACGCCAGAAAGGCAGCGAAACTATCGGAGTTTCAGGCAGTTGGCTGGCAGTCTGGGAGTGAAGTATGTTTGCAGGGGAGTTATCAAATGCCATTCCTGCAGTAGCAAAGTGGTTATTGAATGCGTCAAGTATATCCATCTTTTCGGTTATAGTCAAGTTGCCAGAGGTAATCTTGGTCGGGAGTGAATTTCCTTGGGAGTGGCCTAGAAGATCATTGATTGTGTTCCAGAGCTTGATTGGGCTCTTTGTAGCAGAGTCGAGTTCAGATTTGAAGAAGGTGGCCTTCGATTCTCTGATTGTTTTGGTACATAAATTTCGTAGTCTCCTGAACTGGTTCCAATCCTCTGCAGTGTTCAGTCTGTGCGCTTTTTTCCAGAGCTTATCTCTTTCTAGAAGCAAGGACTTGATCTGAGGGGTGAACCATTTACAGGTTTTGGTCCTAGATCGGGGAGCATACTTATTAAAGGCCCTTGATAGAATGTTGTGGAAGATATTGTAAGCTGACGTAGTCGTTTTGGCCAGGTAGAAATCTTGCCACTCAGGGGAGTACTTAAGCTCGTTTAGGTAGGCATGTTCATTGAAGTTGCGCCTGGATCTCTTCATAGAGAACTTGCTGATGGGTGCTGGGTTGTTGGTGGATCTTACTCCCACAATAAAACAATGGTCGCTGGCGTGTGAGAAGAAGACATCAGCGTGGGAGAAGAGATGAGGTTTGCTCACAATTAGCACATCCAAAAGTTTTTAATTCAGGAAGGGGGTTTTCAAAACTGCTTATCTTGTCAGCATCTTCAGAAGGGCTGAAATAACTGCATATTTGATTTTCCTTTGTGGCTAACAAACCACCAGGCTGTTTTGGGGCTGGAGAGGTTTACCTGTGTCTGACTTGGATGTCTGGATTTTTCTCGGTTTGATTAGCTGGGTACTTTCTCTGTCAAATAGTTGTGTAGGGTATCTTGCTGACAGGAAGGCACTCATCGCAGTGGTGTGTGAGAGCTTTTAGCTGATTGTTTTGTGAGGGCACAGTTTAGGCCCAACCCCTTCCCACCCCTATCCTCACCCACCCCTGGAAATAGTTCCTTTATACCTGAGGTTCTGACATCATTTCCTCAAGAGTGCAAGGTGCATATCACTGTCATATCCTCTCTAGCATGCTGCACTGACAATATAAGCATACACATTGTATAATATATATATTTCTATATAACCAATCACACACACGCACATGCACACACACACACACACACACACACACACACACACACACACACACAACATACAAACAAACAAACAAAAAGTAGATAAACATGTGGGGAGTAGTGCAATGTAATGGCTGTGGGGCAGCAGTCTTCCAGGAGTCTTTCTGGAGGCTGAGATGCTGCCCTATTTGCAGACAACTATCTGATCTGAGGGAGGAAGTTGCCCGTCTTCAGGCCGCACTGGACAGTAGTAAGGAAACCTTCCCCCAGGCCATACTGAACAGTAGGAAGGGAACCTCCCCCATCCAGGGAGCACTAGCGCCACCACCACTACCTCAGAGGTTGCGAAGAAAGCACAGCAGTTGGACCACAGTGGGCTCAGGGAGGGTGAGGATGGTGGAACAGAGGCACACCCAGTCAATTGTTCCACTCCACAATCCATACACCATTCTGGGGGAGCATAGCTCCCCTATGGATGCACCCGCAGAGAAGACTGATGACAACAGTCACAAGGGAGACCCACAGGAAGGAGGCAGAGGACACCACAGGGAAAGGAAGCAGCTCCTGGTGGGGGACTCAATTATTAGGGGTATAGAACTGGGGGGAGCTGGGAAAACTGAAGTAAGGTGCCTGCCTGGTGCCATGGCTTGGAGGGACAGGAAGCGCATCCTCAGGATCACGAGAACAGCTGCAAGGGAGTCTGAGCTGGACGTAATTGTCCACCTAGGGACAAATGACCTGGCTCATCATGAGATTAGAGCAGTGCAGGAGGACATTGCAGAGTTGGGGAGGGGCCTAAGACAAGTAGCACACACAGTATCCTTCTCAGAGGTGCTGCCTGTCAAAGGCATGGGGGAGGCAAGGGTAATTAGCACCATGCAGTTTAATGAATGGTTGAAAAAATGGTGCAGAGCACAGGGGTTTGGCTTCACTGGGGACTGGGGTTCCATCTAGAGGGACACCAGCCTATACTGGCAGGATGGTCTGCATCTGTCCAGGAAGGGAACAAGTCTTTTGAGCAATCGGTTTAAATGCTTCATTGGCAAGCTTTTAAACTAGTCAAAGGCGAGGCACTGACACAGCAGGAAAATCCCAGCCTTTCCCTACAAAACAGGGTACTAATGAGAATAAGACCGAGGTAGAACGGTCAGTGAGGATGCTGCAACAGAAGGTAAAGCCATCAAAAAATGGAGAGCAATGAGTACCAATGCCCATAGTCTGGGTAACAAGCTTTCTGAATTAGTGGCCTTGATGGAGGAGGAACATCTGGATATTGTGGCAGTCACAGAAACATGGTACACACAAAACCATGACTGGGATGTAAACATACCAGGATACACTATCTACAGGAGGGACAGGGAGGGTAAAAGAGGAGGAGTAGCTCTTTACATAAGGGAAGGAATCAAAGCAACAGAACAAAAGGGTAAACAGGGAGGAGAAGAAGCACTGTGGGTAAATTTGGAGACAGGCAATGGCACCACAATCCACACAGGGGTTGTATACAGACCCCTTCCTCAGGGGGAGGAAATGGACAAGGAAATGATAGAAAGTATACTTAGAATGGCAGAAAAGGGAGATATTGCTGATGGGTGATCTGAATATGCCAGATGTTGACTGAGCGCAGCTGCAGCTGCCACTCAAGAGTGGAGTTATTCTAGATGCCCTACAGGGGCATGCCTTAGACAACTAGTACTGGAGCCCACCAAGAGGGAGCAATATTAGACTTGAGTCTCTCAAATGGAGATGGAGAGAGGATCACAGATGTAAGTGGGTAGCCATCTGGGAACTAGCGACCATCGAACAGTATGGTTCACAATAAACACAGCAATAGAGTCAAGCCATACAAAGACAAAGTATTGGACTTTAGGAGGGCTGACTTTGCCAAAATGGGTGAGTGCCTAAGGAATGCACTAGCAAATGGGCAGGAAGGAGGGTGGAAGAACAATGGGGAATAATAAAACTGCCATCACAGAGGTAACGAGCCTTTGTGTGAAGCAAATAAACAAAACAAAACGATGTAAGAAACCACTATGGTTCTCAAAGGAAGTGGCAGTGAAGGTTCAAGAGAAAAAGAAAGCATTCAGGAAGTACAAGGAATCGCAGAAGGAGCAGGACAGAGAACTGTATCAGTTAAAGCAAAAGGAGGCTGGGAAGGCAGTCAGAACAGCAAAGGCCCAAACCGAGGAAAAGATCGCCAACTCAGTTAAGAAGGGGATAAACCTTTATAGGTACATCAGGAGTGAAGGAAGACCAAGGGAGGGATAGTGAGGCTTAATAAAGGGGAGGGAGGGTGGGCAGAGGAGATTGTGAAAAAGGCAGAGATACTAAACAAATATTTTTGCTCAGTATTTACAAATGAAGAGGGGAGGTACATAAAACAAACAGTAGAAACACTCTGGATACAGAAGTTGATACCAACCCATTTACAGAAGAAAGGGTTCTGAAAGAACTCTTAAAACTGAAGGTGGACAAAGCAATGGGGCCTGATGGGATTCATCCCAGAATTCTAAAAGAACTAAGGGTATAACTGGTGACACCACTGACTACCCTTTTTAACAAATCATGGGAGGATGGGGTGGTACCTGAGGACTGGAGGAGGGCAGATGTGATTCCTCTTCACAAAAGTGGGAGCAAGGCAGAAGCAGGAAACTATAGACCTGTTAGTTTAACCTCAGTGATAGGGAAAATGATGGAATCACTTCTGAAGGAAAGAATTGTCGAGTATCTAGAGGCCAGAGGGGCACAGGACCCAAGGCAGCATGGATTCACAGTGGGAAGGTCATGCCAGACGAATCTGATAGATTTCTTTGACTGGGTGACCAAAGTAGTAGATCAGGGAGGGGCTGTGGACATGGCCTACCTAGACTTTTAGCAAGGCATTTGACACAGTCCCACACAAAAGATTAATATACAAGTTAGCCAGCCTGGGAGTGGGTCCCAAGATGACAGCCTGGGTAAAGAATTGGCTGGAGAATAGGACACAGAGAGTAATAGTAAATGGAGTCCACTCAGAAGAAAGGAGGGTTACTAGTGGGGTACCGCAGGGTTCAGTATTAGGACCGGTCCTCTTCAATGTCTTTATAAGCGAGATTGCAGAAGGACTGGAAGGAAAAGTATGTCTCTTTGCAGATGACACAAAGATCTGCAACACAGTTGATGCACAGGGTGGGGTGGAAAGGATGAGAAGGGACTTGGCAAGGTTAGAGGAATGGTCAAATGTATGGCAGCTTAGATTCAATGCTAAGAAGTGCAAGGTAATGCACCTGGGAAACAAAAACCCAGGGGAAGAGTACACAATGGGGGTGAGATACTAACAACAACAAAAATGGAAAGGGACCTGGGGTAGTCATATCAGATGACCTAAAGGTGGGCAAGCAATGTGAGAGGGCAGCAAGGAGGGCTGGGGGGATACTGGGATGCATAGGGAGGGGCATCACCAGTAGAAAACAGGAAGTTATTATCCCTCTGTACAGACAGCTGGTGAGACCCCATCTGGAGTACTGCATGCAGTTCTGGAGACCCAATCTCCGCAAAGACATAGAAAGGATGGAAGCTGTCCAGAGGAGGGCAACTAAAATGGTGCAGGGTCTGCACCGGAAGACATATGAAGAGAGACGAAAGGAGCTTAAAATGTATAGCCTCGAGGAAAGGAGGGAGAGGGGGGACATGATAGAAACGTTCAAGTACCTCAAGGGAATCAACAAAGTCCAAGAGGGTAGCATCTTTCAAAAAAAGAGGTGTGCAAGAACAAGAGGGCACAATTTGAAGATGGAGGGGTGGCTCAGAGGTAATTTAAGGAAGTATTTTTTCACAGAGAGGGTTGTGGATGCATGGAACGGCCTTCCGGAGGAGGTTGTGGAGTCAAAATCAGTGGTGGAATTCAAGCATGCATGGGACAGTCATAAGGCAATTCTAGGGGGTGGGGGTGGGAAGAAGTAGGCTACTGGTTAACTAGGATCTGCAGATTATACAGTAGGTAGGGAAATGGGCAGACTGGGTGGGCCAAGCGGTCCTTATCTGCTGTCAAATTCTATGTTTCTATGTACTTTTACTGGGGTTCTTCACATTTGGGCGTGTTGGTTCAGTAATAAGTTGCGTCAGCCCATGTTCATCACAGAAGGATGCAAGGGGGGCAGCTGTGTTAGAGAGCCAGTCAAAGTTGAGGTCTCCTAAAATAATAGTTTCTGGCAGCTCCTGTCCCAACTTGTCACTTAGATATGACACAAGCTGTAGGCCAGCAGACGGTGGTCTGTAGCATCCTATTACGCAGAGTGCAGTAGTCTGTGTAATTTCCACTTTGAGAATTAGGCATTCGAATTCGCTGGCGACAGATGCCGAGGATAAGCAGAAGGCAGAAAATGTGTCTTTAACGTAGATAGCTACCCCTCCTCCTCTGGCATGCCTATCAGCTCTGAACAAGGCATAGCTGAGTATGTTTACTTCTCTGTCAGTGGTGCTGGGTCTAAGCCAAGTTTCAGAAATCACAAGTATGTCAGGAGAGGTATGATTTACCCAGGTTTGTATTAAGGTTATCTTTTTAAGGAGGCTACATACATTATATGCAAGAAGCTTATTTCTTTTAAATTTGCTAGTTCTGCTGGCAAAGCAATAGCTTGGGGGCTAGGGTTGAGTTCTATGCTGCCTGAACATAGCAGGAGGATAAGTAGGATTTTTCTAGAGCGCTAATTATAAGCTTGTAATTCCTGCCTTTCTCCCGCCTAGTAGAGCTGATGTTTTAGAGACTGGAAAGTAGCCACCACAGAAGAGCTGATCTGTTGTAGCAAGAGCTAGTACCCCTACCACAATAGGCGGGGAGGAGATAGAAGTCTGCATGGTGGGAGGTGGGCCTTGTGGTGGGGGAGTGTTATAAGTGCTACTGTATGTGTGGTCCAAGAGCAGGGTTCGAGGTATTGGTACTTGGAATCACGGAGGCAATTAAAGGATAAGTTGCCATGTGGTATACAGCACAAGGTACCGTTGTAGACCAAACATGATGGTAGTTCAGGTGTCCAATGCTGGGCAGCTGGTATCAGCAGAAGAAGGGGCAGTATAAGGAGCCATATAGGGCCCGACATGATGGTACCTCAAAAAAGGAGCCACTCAATTAGCCTAGGGGCCAGTGGGGTTGCTGGATTAATGCAGCTTATCAGTAGCTTTCCGATCCAGGTCGACCCAAATTTGATAGCATTAAAAATATTTAGTGGTGAAGGCACAGCCAAGGAGAGCCTATGTGTTTTAGTAAGGCGAGGCCCTGAGTGTTGGATCCCGTAGGTTGGACAGAGAAGAGGGGGATCACAAGCTAAGTCTCTATTGGTGGGGCACTACGCCAGGGGACGTGGACTAATATTTTGGCAGGAGGTACTGCATTTAATAATCAGCGGAGGTGCGGGAGGGGGCGGTCAAAAAAGTAGCGGCAGTTGTCAGACCTGTAGGGCCTTGGGTCCGTGCTCGCGGTCTTGAGTCCGACAGAGGCGCCCGACCGCCCGTAGCCAGGAACTCACGGCTTTTATGGAGTTTGGATTTGTACTTAGACTTACTTTATGCTTGTAAGAGCAGATTATACACTCATAGTGAGAAGCATTTTATTTAATGTTGCTATTTCTATGTTGCATTAATATGTACTTGAGTTGGAAATTGAACTCCTTTTCATGAAAATGATGTTGTTGATTTGCTTTTTATTAATAATATTTATATGAAATAATGTGGAGCAGTATACTAATCATCTTTATAATGCTTTGTTATATGTGAAATTTCATTATCCCCGAAACCTGTTATATTAGGAGCTTTGTCAATTAAGTCCCTTAACATGTATTAGGTTACCTAATTAATTGAACAGCTGTCTATGATTTCACTCTCTGAAATGTTTTTGTTATTGTTCCATGGGAGCTGCTTGTTTCATGTGTGGGGATCCCAAGAGTTCTGCATGGAAATTTGGGAGAGATATTTTCTGTACAATACTGTATGTTTCGTTGCATTTTTCTCAGCAGGGTGAGTATGGGATGAAGAAATAACTATGAGTCAAATGTGTACATGACAGGACAGGACTAATTGTTATCCTACATTTTGTAAGTGTAGGAGTGTTTCAGGTTCTTAATTTCAAGTAGTAAAATGAACCCATAGTATAATTACTCAGTGGCATTCAGTGGGATGTAAAATTAGTGGAGCCCTGCTAATACATAAAGGGACTATATGGTAGAATTTACCCCAGAAAATATTCAAAACGTTATAAGTGCTATAGTAACAAGCAGTGTGTTTATGGAAACTCCTTTATCCAGAAATCAGAAGCATTGTTTCTGGGTTACCCTATATGAAGGACAGGATCTCCCTGATAGTAGATACATATACATATACATATGCATACATAGATACATAGACAGTGTCGGCAGATAAGGGCCTATGGCCCACCCAGTCTGCCCATTTGAGCTTGTAAGTTCAGTTTGTTTTCCTAGAAGTCTGTTGCCCCTTACCCCTGACCTCCAGAATTCCTTTATGTCTATCCCATGCATTCTTAAATCCCGTGATTGTTTCAGCCCCCACCACTTCCTCTGGCAGGGTGTTCCACTTGTCCACCACCTGTTCTGTGAAGAAATTCTTCCTCACGCCTCCTGAATCGCCCCTCCTCCAGCTTCATCCCATGCCCCTAGTCCTGGAACATCTTTTTCGCTTAAAATAGTGTTTTCCTGCACCCTGTTCCTCCCTGTAAGATACTTGTATGTCTCTATCATATCCCTCTCTCCTCCTTTCCTCCAGGGAGTACATGTTCAGTTCCTTCAACCTGTCTTCATAGGACTTGTGATGCAATCCATGCACCATCTTTGTTGCCCTCCTCTGAACCTTCTCTACCCTGTCTATGTCCTTACGAAGGTATGGTCTCCAGAACTGTACACTGTACTCCAGGTGGGGCCTCACTAGCGCCTTGTATAGCGGAATTATGACCCCTTTCCTGCTGGTGATGCCCTGCCTATACATCCCAGCATCCTATTTGCTTTACCTGCTGCCTTGTCACACTGTTTCCCTACCTTGAGGTCATCAGAGATGATAACCCCAAGATCCCTTTCCTGCTTGGTGCATGCTATATCCTCACCCCCCAACTGATATATTGTGCCAGGGTTTTTGTGCCCCATATGCATTATCTTGCACTTCTTTGCATTGAATAGTTAGCATGGAAACTACAGTATGCCTTGGATTTTCTTTTGACATGGAAATGGTTTAGTCGGCTATATAGTCATTCACAAACAGTATAGTAGAATATGCATGTCTCCTTTAAACGACTAATTAGGCTCGATTTACACAGTACATGGTATTATTTTAAGTGATTAATTGGAATTTTAGGCATATACTCTGTATATATTTTATCACTTGTTGGATGATGTATAATGTCTTCTCGTATCCTAATGACTTTCAGTCGAATGAATAAGCAAACTAACTAACTAAACTAACTAATCTCAGCCAGCTAATGACCACCCAATCTCTTATCTTGGTGAAACTCTTCTCCAGCACAGACACGGGTCCATGATGTCTGGGTGCAAATAAAAGGTACAGATGACTGTCATTTGCATAGCAATTGGAACTCAGTCTGTATTTTGGATCATACCTCCTAGAGGCAGTGTATGTACAGCAAACAACAACAGGAATAAAATTATCCCTGCAGTACAGCACACTTGGTGGTGGACAGGGAAGATTGAAAATCACCCAATACCATCATCTGCTAGTGCTATGAGGAAGGACCTGAACCAATTAATGAAGATTACAACTGGATCATTAAGCTTCTTCAGTGATCAACAAGTCCAGATGACCCATGGTCTCAAACATGAATGGCAAGTAGAGAAGAACTACCAAAGATAGCTGATGTGTTCCTTGGCTGGGTTGAGATCATTCATCACCATACCAGCATGGCCTCAGTATTGGGCTGAGCCTGGAAACCAGACTAGAATGACTTGTACAGATCATGCTCTCCAGGTGCCTTGCCAGCTGGTAAACCACTACTTTTTTTAATAACCTTGTCCAAAAAGGGCAACTTAGAGACTGGCCTATAGTTCCAGAGAACATCAGGATTTAAAGATGGTTTCCTCAAGAGGAGAATTGAAGTGGCTTCCTTCAAGGCCATTAGCAACAGGCCGATCTCCAAAAATTTTTTAAGGATCTTTATGTAAGCACCCTCTGGGAGCTTACTAGTTAACTTCATTTGCTAAGTGTAGCTAGGCAGGAAAGGCTGTGGTGCCAGTAGGTGTGGGATTTGGGTTTGCTTGCTGCTGGCAGGGGGCCCCCTTCTGAGAGGGTACAAATAGTAAAGAGATTAGATTTTAAGAGAGCTTGGAGAGGGGAGAGGAGAGAGTGAGAGAGTCAGGGGTTTGGGCCCACAGTTCAGCCGGAGGGCCATGGCAGGGCCGGGGTGGGCCGCTTGCTATCCCGGCCCTCCTCCATTGAAGACCCGCATATGGAGAAATGTGGCAGTTCAGGCTGTTAGTGAGGGGGAGCAGTGGAGTAACAAGCCTGGGTCCTGTCAGTGCTGTTGGGAGCCAGAGCCCATAAGAAGCTGAAGACTGGAGGCCCACCATGTGATCTCTAGCACCTTGGTAGGGTAAGCACTATTGGGGTCCTGTTTTTAAGTAATCTTGCCAATGGATGAGTGCATCCTATGAGCCAGTACTGTTGGGCCAGGGGCGCAGTTCAGAGGTGGCAGCCTGGACTGCATGGCGGTGGCAGCACTACCCCTTTTTCCTCTGGCCAATGGCACTACAGTATGTGGATTTTTAGGGGAAGCAGCCCATGGAGGCAGGAAAAGGTCCATTTGGGAAATGGTTGGTTGGGACCCCCAGAGGGGTTACACACTGTCCGGGTGCTCCATGTGGCACAAGCAGCAGTCCCCTTGGTGAAGACAGTCCAGAAATTGAAATCGCTGCATGAGCGGATAGTGCCTGTGGGTCTCTGTAGGTCTGGGAGTGTACCAAATTCCTTGGGGAGACCTCAGTCTCTGTGGGTCTGGAATTTGTTGGAACTCCTTGTGGAGAACAGTTAGGTGTGTGGCATCAGTGACTGGGTATTGGGAAGGTCTTTGATGGTTCAGTTCTTGCTAAAAGGAACACCGTTTGGAAAGTTAATGCCTCTTTGTAAGAGAAGTAGCTCCCTGTGGCTAAAAGCAGCCCCTGTTATGTTGAAAAGGAAAATATCCCCTGTGGTAACAAGGCAAAGCAAGACAAGTAAAGGAATGGAATTGGGACAGTAGAAATATCTCATGCTGTCACATTTGCTGCATCAGTTTAAGTACTGTTGAGACTAAGAGAAGGGAAAAGTAAGCTAATGCCTGAGAGAAGACAGAGTAACATGAAGGAATATGAGATAAGAGTGCTGCTGAGTGCAAACTACCTCTAAGTGTGTCCTGTTTTTGCCCCATCTAATGCTGCTGTCAGGAATGTAGCCTTTTCGGCTCAAGGAACTGTCTGTAAGCTAAATCAGTCTGTTGGCAAAAGAGAGTGTTGTAGAACAAATGTCAGGTGCCTACCTATAAAGTAACCCTACCATGAATTCTTTACCCCCTGCTCCATGGAGTGACTGTTCCTGTTTATCAACTGTTTAATAAATGGGATACCCTGTTTCTGCAGTTTTGGTGTTTGCCTTGTTTGTTGGAGAAACTATTTTGCTGCCAAAAGAAGCTTGTCTCCATAGCCAGCCACCAGTATGTTCCAGGGTGATCCCAGAGAACTATCGCACCATAAAAGGATGTCGAGAGGCCTGCCTGGTGAAGACTGTCCACAAAGGCCAGCAGGTGAAGTTGGCAAGGTCAGCCAGGTGAAGGTCTGCATCATCCCACCAGTACACTACCGCTGTATTGTTTGGAGTTCTGTGGGCACCCCCGATGGAGCTAATCCATCACCTGCAACACAAGAGGAAATCCAGGTATTGTTTTCCTATTTTATTTCTGAACTGTGTTTCTTGGCTGTATAGTGCCCCCTCCTGGGACTTTTACCATCTAGATACCCCTAGACACCGGGGTTGGGGCTTACATTTACATACTCTGGCACCAACACCTTGCTATCAGCCTGAACTAGATGCAGAGGAATCAGGTCCAGGAACAGGTGGTCGGGAGTTGCTCAGTCAGCAACTGGAGCATTTCCACACAATCTGCAGGCTAAAATTACCTCCAGACAGTGCAGGATTCATTATATTCATCATGTCAGCCATGGCGTACAGTCACTGCAGTATTAATAGAAAATCTGCTGTTTTGTGAAGTAGTTTGGGATACAGTTTGTATGAAATGGCTAACATTATGAAACCAATTTCAATTCCATTAACTTCAACACTTAAGCAACCAAAAGAAAACCCTTGGTAAAAGATAAAAAATGCAAATGTTGGCATCTGCTGCATAGGCTGGTAAAATATCTTCTACTGTAGTGCTGGAAGGAGAATCATTTGGAATATATCCCTGTGAGAAACAGAGAAACATTTTTTTTAAGCCAGGATTCTTTTCATCATTGTGTGACTCTTGAGTGCTAACTAATTTTGATTGAAAGTGTACATGTTTTCTGTCAAAGAAAAACATTAAAGCTCTGGGACTTCTTGAAGAATTTTCAAACCTGGAGTAATGAGGTTAGTAGTCTGTGTTCTAAATTGCTAAACCTTCACATGGGAGCATTTACTGAACACTCTCCAAGTGCTTGTAATACGGAGAACTCTCTTGCAAGTCTCCATTTCCATGAGGCAAGGAACAGATGCCCGAGCTACTGAGAAAACCTTTTTTTTCTATTCAGTATTCTAAAGGGATTGCTACTTTCTTTTCCTCCAGCCCTCTGTAATATCTTAATTTAAAAAGACCAAGGAGCTAAGGGTCTCAAGGCTCCTTTGAAACCTCTGTGTCATAAAATTGTTTCAGAATTACAGAGAAGACTTGCTATTCCTACCCTGAATAGAAAAAAATGTGGTTCAGCCGTACAGTTTCTTTTGAGCTTTGACAGCAAAGGAGCTCATATTTTGTTTAAATTTTATTTGATTTAAAGCATTTCCAATAAGAAACCACGCATATTATGTACACATGGTTAGAAAACTGGAAGCCTTTTCATGAAGCTGTTTTTGTAATAAAACACTGTGTCTGTGTTTTACTTTTTCCAGGTTTAGCAGGCTATATATTGTACTGTAGGAACTGACCCACTAAGATGAGCTGCAACCCTACTGAAAAGAAAATTACTACTGTATAGCTACAACATATCTGTAGCATTAAATCCAATATCTCCCACAGGACTGGGTGGATGAGGAGTGAATTTCCCTTACATCTGGAAGTTGGGTTTTAATCCAGTGCCTGGAACTGACTGAAATCCCCCCCCCCCCCACAAAAAAAAAACAAAAGTCATCTGGACTTGTCAAGTAATCGAAGAAATATGTGAATGCTAGCCCATGTACATGAGAGCAAACTTGAAACAGGGTTACCGCACCACCACAGTTGGCATAATAACTCTCTACTTGCATGAAGCGAGTGGGACAACTATGAGTGCTGTAATTTAAATAGGAAGGATGGGTCACTTTTTGAAGGGCATGTTTTTTACTTTTATGTTAATATGTCCTATGATTAAACCATCGATTCATGGTTCTCATACCCTAAGAATGCACATGAGACCATTCTTACAACTGTAAGAGTGGTCTTGGAGGATGCATTAATTAAAGGTTGCCCAACTACTGTGAGAACTGACAGAAAGTAGGAAAGGAGCACTCGGAGAACATAGAAAAAATATTTAATACAAATTACAGTGTTGGTAGCTAGAAGTTTTTTTGAGTTTGTTTGGGGGACAGTTCTGTAGAGTTTTAGTAAACAATGTAGGGAAATTAACTGGTTAGAAAATTACAACAAATTGTGGGATAAGTGGTTAGTTAGCTTTGTTTTTGAGTTCAAGGCAGGGAGAAGGCTGAGCTGGGAGGGTGAGTGGGTAGATGGCTCTTAGAAAAAGAATAGCAAAAATAGCCTGGTTTCTTGTTTTAGGCAGTAGGAAGGAGAGCTGAGAGGGGTACTGGAGGCCATCATTATAAAGAGAGAGGTGGAGGTCACATGAGTCAGTGCAGCCAATAGACTGGCAGTAGGAGTCTCCTCCAATTTAAAACCCTCAAGACTTAGTCCCTGTACACACTAGGCTTTGTAAACTGTTTTAAGCAAGTTAAAATGGTTTAAAAAACACTAACACAGTTTGCAGCCTCATTACAGTGTGATTTAAACCTTTTTTTAAAGCCATGCTAAAACCCTGGTAGGTACTTAGTCTTTAGTATGGTTTTAAAAATGGTTTAAGCTAAGAATGGTTGCACTTACCAGTGCGTACAGGCTGCCATGTTCTGGACTGTGTTACTCCACCAGTATTCCAGCAGTCCTGCAGCTCCCAAGATCAAGTGTGCCTAGAGGATCAGGAAATAAGCTGCATAGTGAGATACATTTTTTATTAATGAACAGCAATGTCCTGATTTGGACTTTAAGCATCACACCCTGATGGTTGCAGCATTGTGTTTCTTGTGCATTTATTCCCATCCCAGCTGGGGAGGGACTGATTGCAGCACAATGGCTAGGCAGATCCTCTTGGCAAACACTTGAGTTTGAGGAGGTTAGGGGGTTGGAGGTGCAGCACCTACACATCCTGAAAAACTGGCAACTTGCAGGAAAGGAGAGGCAAAGTGTTAGTGCACACTGCAGCCAAACTCAAGTATGAACCAGGAGAGAAAAGGCAAGGATGGGACGGGGACCAGAGGCAGAGTTTCTTGTGTTGAGGATTTCTGTGGGGAGTCTCACTCCCGGATCCACGACTGTACTACAATAGAACATAGAAACATAGAAACATAGACTTTGATGGCAGATAAGGACCGCTTGGCCCACCTAGTCTGCCCATTTCCCTACCTAGAGGATAAGCTGCAGATCCTATTTAACCAACAGTCTATTTCTTCCTACCCCCGACAAAAGTTGCCTTATGTCTGTCCCATGCATTCTTGAATTCTCCCACAGTTTTAGACCCCACAACCTCCTCAGGAAGGCTGTTCCATGTGTCCACCACCCTCTTTGTGAAAAAATACCTCCTTACATTGCCCCTGAGCCGTCCCCCCTCCATCTTCAAATTGTGTCCTCTTGTTCTTGCACATCTCTTTTTCTGAAAGATGCTACCCTCTTGGACTTTGTTGATTCCTCTGAGGTACTTAAACATTTCTATCATGTCCCCCCTCTCCCTCCTATCCTCAAGGGTATAGTCTCTCCACATATGGCTTCTCTTGCAGACCCTGCACCATTTTAATTGTCCTCCTCTGAACTGCCTCCATCCTGTCTATGTTCTTGCGGAGATGGGGTCTCCAGAACTGGACGCAGTACTCCAGATGGGGTCTCACCAACTGTCTGTACAGGGGAATAACAACTTCCTGTTTTCTGCTGCTACCTCTCCCTATACATCCCAGTATCCCCCCAGCCCTCCCTACTGCCTTCTCGCATTGCTTGCCAACCTTAAGGTCATCTGATATGATTACCCCAGGTCTCTTTCCATTTTTGTTGTTGTTACTACCTCCCCCCCATTGTGTAATCTTCCCCTGGGTTTTTGTTTCCCAGGTGCATTATTTTGCACTTCTTTGCATTGAATCCAAGCTGCCATACTTCTGACCATTCCTCCAACCTTGCCAAGTTCCTTCTCATCCTTTCCACGCCTCCTTGTTTATCAACCCTGTTGCAGATCTTTGTGTCATCTGCAAAGAGGCATACTTTTCACTCCAGTCCCTCTGTAATGTCACTTATAAAGACAATAAAAAGGACTGAACCCAGTACTGAATCCTGCGGTACCCCACTAGTAACCCCTCTTTCTTCAGAGTGGACTCCATTTACAATTACCTTCTGTGTTCTGTTGTTCAGCCAATGTTTTACCCAGGCTACCACCTTGGGACCCACTCCCAGGCTGGTTAATTTGACAATTAATCTTTTGTGTGGGACTGTGTCAAATGCCTTGCTAAAGTCTAGGTAGGCCATGTCCACAGACCCTCCCTGGTCTACTACTTTGGTCACCCAGTCAAAGAAATCAATTAGATTCGTCTGACATGACCTTCCCACTGTGAACCCATGCTGCCTTGGGTCCTGTGCCCCAATGGCCTCTAGGTACTCAACAATTCTTTCCTTCAGAAGTGATTCCATCACTTTCCCTACCACAGAGGTCAAACTGACAGGTCTGTAGTTTCCTGCCTCCGTCTTGGTCCCACTTTTGTGAAGGGGAATCACATCCGCCTTCTTCCTGCCCTCAGGTACCACACCATCCTCCCATGATTTGTTAAAAAGCGTAGTCAGTGGTGTCACTAGTTCTCTGCTTAATTCTTTTAGAATTCTGGGGTGAATTCCATCTGGCCCCATTGCTTTGTCCACCTTCAGTTTTAGGAGTTCTTTCAGAACCCTTTCTTCTGTGAAAGGACTGGGATCAACCCCCCTCTCCAGAGTGCTTCTGTTAATGGGATTAGACACCTCCCCCACTTCCTCTTTTGTGAATACTGAACAGAAGTATTCATTCAGTATCCCTGCTTTATCACTGTCACTCTCTGCCCACCCACCATCCATTCCATTCAGCTCCACTATCCCTTCCTTTGTCTTTCTACGCTTCCTGATGTACCTATAAAAGGTTTTATCCCCCTTCTTAACCGAGTTAGCTATCTTTTCCTCAGTTTGTGCCTTTGCTATTCTGACTACCCTCCCTGCTTTCTTCTGCCTTAACTGGTACAGTTCTCTGTCCTGCTCCTTCTGTGTTTCCTTATACTTCCTAAATGCTATCTTTTTCTCCCTAACCTTCACTGCCACCTCTTTTGAGAACCATAGTGGCTTTTTCTTTCATTTTGATTTGTTTATTTGCTTCACACAAAGGCTTGTTGCCTCTGTGATGAGTTTTGATATTTGCCCATTGTTGCTCCACCCCTCCTTCTAGCCTGTTTGCTAGTGCTTTTCTAAGGCACTCTCCCATCTTGCCAAAGTCTGCCCTCCTGAAGTCCAGAACCCTCACTTTTGTATGGCTTGACTCTGTAGCAGAGTTTATCATGAACCACACTGTTTGGTGGTCACTTGTTCCCAAATGGCTACCCACTTCTAGATCTGAGATCCTCTCACTGTCCCCATTTGAGAGTACGAGGTCTAAGACTGCTCCCTCATGAATGGGTTCCAAAACTAGCTGTTTGAGGCATGCCACCTGAAGGGCATCAAGAATGGCCCTGCTTTTGGATGTGGCAGCCGAAAAGGGCTCCAGTTAACATCTGGCATGTTAAGGTTCCCCATCAACAGTATCTCCCCTTTCTCTGCCATCCTCAGTATACCTTCTATCATATCCTTGTCCATTCCCTTCCCCTGACATGGGGGTCTATATACAACCCCTATGTGGATTGTGGTGCCATTTCCATTCTCTAAGGTGACCCACAGTGCCTCCCCTCCTCCCTGTTTACTCTTTTGTTCAGTTGCTTTTATCCCTTCCCTTACATAGAGAGCTACTACCCCCCGTCTGTCCTCCCTGTCTTTCCTGTAGGTTGTGTACCCTGGTATGTTAACATCCCAGTCATGGTTCTCTGTGTACCATGTTTCTGTGACTGCTACAATATCCAGGCATCCCTCTTCCATCAAGGCCACCAGTTCAGGGAGCTTGTTGCCCAGACTATGGGCGTTGGTACTCATTACCCTCCATTTCTTGATGGCCTTACCCCTTTTTCCCCATCCCTGTCCTTATTGCTTTTGTCATTTTCTTCATTTACCCCTGCACTTCTCCCTATTGACATCTCTATGCTGATATCTACCTCACTTAGTACCCTGATATTTGGGGGGGGCTAGGATTTCCCTGCTCCTTTCCAGTGCCTCCCCCCCTTGGCTAGTTTAAATACTTGTCAATGAAGTATTTAAACCTATCACCTAGGATCCTGGTTCCCCTCCTGGACAGATGCAGACCATCATGCCAGTATAGGCCTGCATCCCTCCAGGTGGACCCTCAGTCTCCAATGAAGCCAAATCCCTGAGCTCTGCACCAGCTTTTCAACCACTGATTGAATCCCATGGTGTGGAGCACCCTAGTCTCACCTGTGTCATAGACAGGCAGCACCTCCGAGAAGGTTACCGTGTGTGTTATTTGTCTAAGGCCCCTCCCCATCTCCACAAATGCTTCTTTCACTGCCCTGATCCCTTTCTTAGCCAGGTCATTTGTCCCTAGGTGGACAATGACATCCAGCTCCCTTCCCTGTGCAGCTGCTCCTGCGACCCTGAGGATTCACTCCCTGTCTCTCCCAGCCATGGCACCAGGCAGGTTCCTTACCTCCCTCTTCTTCCTCCCCCAGTTCTACCTTCCTAACAATGGAGTCCCCCACCAGGAGTTGTTTCCTTCCCCTGTGGGGTCCCATGCCACCCTCCTTTGGGTCTCCTTTGTGGAGGTTCCCAGCATCCTCCTTGGTCTCCACTGTGGGTGCCTCCATAGAGGAACCACACTTTTCTAGAATGGCATAGAAATTGGGGAGAGGTACAACTGGAGGGATGAGCCTCTGTTCCACCGCCCTCACCCTCCCTGAGCCCGCTGTGGTCCAGCCACTCCTCTTTCTTGGCAACCTCTGAGGCAACGGCAGTGACCCTGGTGGTCCCTGGGTGGGAGAGGAGGTCCACAAATCCTGGCCAACTCAGCCTGGAGATGAGCAATCTCCTCCCTCAGCTCAGAGAGGTGTCTGCAGATGGGACAACACTGCATCCTCCAAAACATCTCCTGGAAGACTGCTGCTCCACAGCCACTGCACTGCACCACTCCCATCTTGTCTTTTTTCTGGCCCCCTAACTGTTATTTGGAATACTTACTCTTTCCTCTGTTTGTTTATTTCTTTTTTTTTCTTCTCTCCCTACTTACTTACTGCCTCTGCACCCTTTTATCTCCTGATCTTCCTGTTCTGAGGCAAGAAGTTCCTATATTTCTCAGTACCCTCCTTACTTACTCAGAGTCAGACCTCCAGCAGCTGAGGGGGGATTGAGCTACTCTTGCCCTTCTAGGATGGTGAGTCTTTGGTGGCTCTGTGATCACTCACTTCCTGCTGCCAAACAGGAAGTTCCTGTTGTCAGTTAAATCCTGTTCCTATAAAAGTAGAACTGGTTTAGGGTTGGGGGGGTGGAGGGGAGGGAAGGAGGGCAATATAGCCCCAGTAGAGAAGTTTTAGTTATACCAGTAGCTCCTTCATCCTAGAGTCTGTCTGTCCTCTGGCAGAAGTTATCTAGGGCAGTATTTATATCTGGTCTTAACCTGGCTCCTTCTAGCTAAGCCACTCCCCCTACTTTGCAAATCCTTCTACACTTAGTTAATTTCACAGATAACAATTCCCTTCTGACACCTGTGACAATCACCTAGATAAGTACACAGATAACAGATAACAATTTACTTCAACTACCTCTGACAAACACACCCACTCCTTTTTTTTGTTTTTTTTTTTAACCTTAATTGAAGGGCCCAGTACAAGAGATCTAGTTCTTAGTCCCAGTAGAGAAGTTTTAGTTATACCAGTAGCTCCTTCCTCCTGGAGTTCTGTCTGTCCTCTGGCAGAAGTTATCTAGGGCAGTATTTATATCTGGTCTTAACCAGGCTCCTTCTAGCTAAGCCACTCCCCCTACTTTGCAAATCTTTCTACACTTAGTTAATTTCACAGATAACAATTCCCTTCTGACACATGTGACAAGCACCTAGAAAAGTACACAGATAACACAGATAACAGATAACAATTTACTTCAACTACCTCTGACAAACACACCAACTCCTTTTTTTTTTTGTTTGTTTGTTACCCTTAATTGAAGGTCCCAGTACAAGAGATCTAGTTCTTAGTCCCAGTAGAGAAGTTTTAGTTATAACAGTAGCTCCTTCCTCCTGGAGTTCTGTCTGTCCTCTCAATGCATCATGGACAGCGATAGGAATGCTTGGATACACTGTCCACAGATGCACAGCATGGTTGAAGGTTGAAGTGATTAATGTGGTCAATTCACGGAGCAAGTTATAAACTGGTTTCAAAACCGTGTTTAAATATGGTTAGGCTGTAATGTGGCTGTGGTAGCATGGTGAGTATTAACCCGGTTTAAAAAACATTTTTAAAAACTACCATGTAATGTTTACAGGGCCTTAGTGATTCTGGAACATAAGAGACACCGGCGCTTGAGAGACATGTTTGCAGGGAGCTCTGCCAGTTTGCTGACCCAGGACAAAGGTAGGATCCACCTGATGCCCCCCGAGGGCACTAAGAGGGAACTAAAGTGCATCTATTTTAAAATTCCTACTCTAAGTGACTGTATCCTACAAGGGGAAGGGACTATGAAATGATGGGGAGGGTACAGGACAATTCTGGGGTAGAGTGCATTTCAAGTTTGTACTGGGTCTGTGCTAAACTTGCAACTGGGATAGAGTGCATTTCAAGTTTTACTGGGAATGTATTAAACTCACAACTGAGGTAAGACAATCTTCATGTTTTAACTGAATTTATACAAATACAGGGGTTAAGGGGTATAGATCAGCAAGTGAGCTGAAGTGGGTTAGGTAGGATCAAGCTCAGTTAGGATAAGGCAGGTACAGGGGGTATAGGAACAGGCTCAGTCCAGACAACATGCAAGCCAGGGACAGTTGGGAGGAAGGAACATAGTCGACTAAAGGTCTCTGGAGCAGCCATCTTTTGGGTGGCACTCTGGAAACATGGTGCATGCCCACTGTGTGGCAGATTTGCAATACTCACTTCAGAGTTGGCAGCAGCATGGGATGAAATACATCTGCTGTGCAACAGACAGAGTGAGGCCTATGGCTGCATGCTACCAACCCTCTCCCTCAGTGGCCCACAGAAGCCTATTCTGGGAGAGGGACAGTAGTAGGCAAGGGGAAGGGGGATAGACCAGGATATCCAGCGGTGGAAGAAGTTCTGTACTTCTGACAGTAAACCGCTTGTCCCTCGTGGGAAAGGTGGTTCAGTCATGAACTCACCAAAGGGAAACAGCACTGGCTACTTCTTCAGCTCCAGTTGACCACCACTTGAGCAACACCTAGGAGTGGGGAGAGGTGAAAAACCAGGAGAGTGGTTAGAAATCAATGGTTGTTGAGGACTTGGTTTTAATTCATTTATTAAAAGTTTCACACTGGAGGGCCGGCCGGGGGGAGGCAGCTTGAGTGTCCCACGACTGCTCGCTGTCTTCAGGGAGGGAAGGGGGGGCTGTGACCTGGTGTTGGAGCAACATGTCGGGTCATTTGGGGTGGTGCATGACAGACTTCGGCTCTTGCCTTGACGTCCGGACATCACGCACCTCAAAGGAAAACCGGGAAAGAATTGCTCACTGGCCACCGGATGATGGCTCTCTGTTCCCTGAGGGCCTCCAGTGCCTTCCTAGGGCCTCCTGTTCCTCATCAGCATCCCGGGGCCCTAGAAGTATGTGCCAGCATCACCCCTCTCCCTCCGGTGCCTTCCCCCTCGGAGGAGGGGGACCCGCCCGGTGAAGGGATACACCAGGATATCCCGGGGGTCGGCTGTGATCTGAGGATGTGAGGAGGGCTGGGTAAGGACAGAAAGGGCTGGGGGGGAACTTGTCAGAGCCTGAAGGAGTGGAGGACCAGCGAGCATGGGGGGGGGGCGGAAAAATAGATTACACAAAAAAAGTTTCAAAGAGCAGAAAAGTCTGTTAAGACCAGAGTCTTGTTTACAAGAGCATCCTGATACATGAAATAAATCCAATAAAACAAATACACACAGTAAAATGATCAGAACTCAAATATAACAATTGTAATGATTTTTAAGTGAAGACTTAAACAATAAAATAAAAGATGCCAAGATTGGGGGGGGGGAGAGAAAGAGAGAGAAAGAAAGAGGAAGAAGACACACTGTACAATGCAATATTTATTTTATTTATTGAGAAATTGGAATTACAACCTTTGAGCTAAAAGCTCGTTTACAAAGGATCCTAGTCAAGCATAAAAGACATCAAATACTTGAGTAAGAGGAAACATTAGCAGCTAACAGGCATTGTCTGAAATACATCTAGCAAAAAGGACATAGGACATTCCATATCATATTAAAGGACAGGTAGAGAACACTGAGTGGACCATATCGTAGGTGCAACAGACTTAGGGGAAACAGTTCCCAGGGCAGGGAGAGATAGTTAATGTGCAAAAAAGTGTATAAATGTACAAGGTAGTCGAAACTCAAGGTAGCAGCTATATAGCGTTTTGTCTTTTCCTTAAGGGCACAGTGTGTAGATACATCCATTAAAGCCAGTTCAATCATCAGGAGTAGTAGGCTATAGGCTAGAAAGATGTGAAGGAATGAACAGCAGCAGGTAGCAGAAGGGAGGGTCTAGAGGGAATAAGCAGTGGGGAACGTGACGGGGAGGTGGGGAAGTGGGGGGTGAGGGTATAAAATAGGAGGGGAATGTGACAGGAGGAGGTGGGGAAGTGGGGGGATAGTACAAGGGTCAGAGGTAGGGTAGGGAACAGTGGGTATAGTGGGATATAGTGGGAGCACTGAAGGAGCATCTAGATGGTCCCAGGCGAGTCAGGACATGGTCCGGGGCATGAGAAAGAATAGTTGCAGCTGGAATTAAGTGTGGCAGAAGCAGTGTTCAGGAGGGGAAATGGAATTCCAAAGTTCAGATTTGAAGTGACTGAGGTGCATGAGGCTTGTGGTGGTGTGGAGAAGTTCATTTAGCCAGGTGGGGGCCCTTACTGCGAAGGCTTGCCTCTCCTGGGCAGTTTTTCAAAAAGGCACTGCTAGGGCGTCTTTTGTTACACTTCTTGTGGCATGTTCAGCTAGGGCAGGTTGGAATAATGCTTGTAAGGACTGGGGTGCAAATCCTAGGAGGGCCTTCTTCCCTAGCAGGCAGGACTAGAGCTTTATTTGATCCAGGAGTGGAAGTCATTTAGTCCTAATGTATAGTCTGCAAGTGTGCGTAAGGTAATCAACATCCAGAATAAATCTACAGGTTTTGTCGAGGGTCGTTTGGACTTTGTGCAGGCTGGAATCAGAGGCTTTGCTGTATATCACATTTCCGTAGTCTAAGATAGATAGGATAGTACCTCTGACTGCTAGAAGCCTAGCCTCAGGTGTAAGGCAGAACCATAGCCTATAGAGGGCCCCTAGCTTCCTATTGGTAGTATGTTATATTGCGTATGTGTTCATCGAAGGAAAGGGACTCATTGACTGTGATCCCTAAGTTCCAGAATAAGCACACCTGCTCGAGAGTGGAGTCTGAGTTGTAGGTTATTGAGAAGGGTGCTGTAGATCTCCTCTTTTGATGTCCAGCAAAGAGCACTGTCTTGGTTTTTTTGCTGTTGAGCACTAGTAGGCTATCTTTGAACCAGTCCTGTAGGAGGTCAAAATTGTGCTGTAGGTTCCTGGTGAGTGCTTCTTGGCAGGAGTCACAAGAGAATACTACCATGTTGTCTGTGTATAGCAGGACTTTGGAAGTGGGGCACACATCTGGGAGGTTGTTCACAAAGAGGCTGAACAAGAGATGGCCCAAGATGGACCCTTGAGGCACCCCTACTGTGACTTCACTGGACTTGGAGATGGCTCCATTGATTTTTATTTGCTGTGAGTGCCCAGACAGGTAGCTAGAGAACCACCTAACTGTATCAGGGGACAGCACAAGGCAAGTTGACCTGTGGCGCAACAGCTGGTGATCCACAAGGTTGAATGCCTTGGTTAGGTCAATAAAGATTGCCCCAACCAGTTGTCCCTGGTCAAGTGCCTTGTGTACGTAGCTATTGAAATCAATTAGAGCAGTGCTAGTACTGTACTTCTTGTGGAAGCTGTGCTGTTGGGAGCTGAGGAGATTGTATTTATATAGATGGTCTGTGAGTTGGTCTGCAACAATTCTTTCCATTGCTTTGGAGAGCAGGAACAGAATAGAGATGGGTCTGTAATTGGATACTAGTGAATGGTCACCTCCTTTTAGCACAGGGGTGACCAGGACAGTATTCCAAGTTGAAGGGAATGCGGACAGGTGGAGCAACAGGTTAAAAAGTTTAGTGATGGGTACGACGACCTCAGAAAGAGTGACAGTGATTAGCTTCATGTCAATTCCATTGCCTCAAATCCTTGTTTTGTCCAGGATGCTTGCAAGGTATTTTCTTGTTTCCTTGATGGTCACCTATTGGAAGTAGAAGTTTGGGCTGGACTTGGTGTTGGGATAGGAGGGCAGTCGGTCTGTAGTCGGTATTCCATCAGAGTGAGTAGCAGGTCTGGGGGGGTCTGCACTACAATCCGTGAATGCCTGGTTGAAGATGTTGACCATCATAACATCGTGAAGTATTACTTCATCATTGTGGTGACGCATGGCGGGGGGAGTCCTGTCTCCAGTCCTGAGGAGCTTCTTGATATAGGCCCAGAATTTCCTCCCATCACCCCAGCACTGAGACTGCTGATTTTTGTGGTATATGGCCTTAGCTTGCTGGATTGCCCAGGTGCACCTGCTGTGAGCTGCTTTGTAGTTTTGGGTGTCCATGGTAGTCCCAATTGCTTTGGCTCGGTGCTAGGGGAGATCCCGTTCCCGCATCATACTGAAGAGTTGAGGGGTGTCCCAGTCCATGTTAGTACCTTTCATCATCTTATTGCAATATGGGGCAAACTTGTCCGCTGTAGACTTGAAATGAGTGAGGAAGAGCTGAAGGGCTGTGTCGACAGAGGGGCAGGAGTCAAGGAAGCTCCAATCTATACCTGCAAGGTGGTTCTTGAAATTGGCCACAGAGCTATTTTTGATAACTCTGTTCCTCACCAGTCTTGGGGGAATCTTGATCTGTTTTTCTGACCACTCACATTGGATGGGTGTCTGGTCACTCAGAGCGTCCAGGAGTACCTTAACATCAATTAGCCTTTCCGGGTGTGAGGTTAGCACCCAGTCAGTCAGGGTGCTAGTTCCTGTGTGGTAATTTGTTCTAGTGCAACTCCTGACCATTTGTATTAGGTACGAGTCCAGTTACCAGATCCCTGTGAGCGGCATTGGAGTTGGCTAGCCAGCTGGATTTAAAGTACCCTAGAATGATGGTTTCCTTGTTCTTGCTGGCCTGGGTGTAGTGGTTAGCAAAGACTTCAAGCCCCGCTTGCTGCCTCCCTGGTGGGATGTAGACAGCCATAATAATCAGTCCTTTCTGCCCCTTGCCTAGCAGGGTTTTTATTGCTAAGCATTTGCAGTCATTATTGGCAGTAGCCAGTTGTACTCTATGAAAATGTAGGTGGTTGCGCGTGTACAAGTTACACGTTAATGGACTTTATAGTATAAAGGACAAGTATTACAATGAAAAATAGCGTTACCGTAAATAAAAACAGAAATATTGAAGCAGCACAATGGTATTATGTAGACAATGTGATGTAATAACTTGTAATGTAAAATCTTATGTTTATCACTATAATGCTGAGTTAAAAAAAAAAGAGACAGAGTGAGTGTTTCAATGATGACAGCAAATGGGAAAGAATTAGATCCATAAGAGGATTTAGCTTTAGGCAACCAGAAAGTATTATTTAAGAAGTCTCTAAGGAGATATTTAGAGGAAACAGAGAAAAACAGATTGAAGATATGGAGTGTTCAGGCCATTCACAGCCTTAAAAATAAACTTAAGCCACTAAAGGTTATGGCGCTTTTTTAGAGAGGGCCAATTAAAGAAGCATGTCACAGTGATGAGTTAAATTATTACTGTTTCAAATAAAACGTGTGTTTGTTGTAAAAAACAATCAAAGGCAGTTGGGTTTGCATGACCTTAGATAACATCACCATAGTCTGTAATGGCCTGAGAAACAATTTTCTTTTGGCCAATGGTAGAAACAGTTCCTAGCACAATAAAGTGTGCTGAGGCAGGAACAAACTTCCTTGGCAATGCCATCCATGTGCGTTTAAAAGTGAATGAAGGATTCAGAGCAGTGGTGGCTCCAGCTTCTGTTGGTTACCAGGGCACTGGGTGGGCACCACAGTTGGAAGCCAGGGCACCTATAGTAACCAGAATGTAAATCATGCATGTAAATTCCTGCGTGCCCATCTGTAGTCTTGACTCTTGCTTAGCCTGTTCTGCCGGCAGTGACTCTAGGGAAAGAAGGATAAGTGGCACGGAGTACTAAGGGAGAGATCCACAAAGCAATTCCACTCTGCCTCGTGATCTGCAGACTGAAGTGCAGCAGGATAGGGTTCTCAGACTTTGCTAAGGTGAGCCTTCCCTATGGTGCCGGGGAAAAGCCCGGGCCTCCCCAGATCTCAAGCACAGTGACAGACACACCAAACGGGTAATGAATGACATGGAGAAGGACCCATTCCCCCAAGCAACACCATCAGGCACTTCAGAACCCACCCACCCTCCACTGCAGATCCATTGTTCCAGAACAAACCAAACCATGGACAAAAAAATCCCACTTCAACCCCTCACAGTGCAGACAGGCAGCATAAAAAGCCCATTTAAACACCTCACAGATTCAGTATATCCCCCACCCCCGGCACAGCCCAGGCCCATACATAAGATTCTGCACAGTGTACACCAGAGGCAACATGTATGGGTGCGCACGCGCACACACACACACACACACACACACACACACACACACACACAGGTTCATCTTAGTTATGTTTGAAACAACCCCAACTATAAATAAAATACTGAGCAGTCACAGACAGAGGCATCATGCATGTATCCTCCCCCCACCCCCAGACAAAGGCCTATCTTTCAAACACCCCTGGCCATCAGCAATATGCTACACACAGATGACAAACTACAGTCATAGGCATCATGTATATCCCCCACCCAGACCCATCACTGAAAGACCCACAAAAAGAGCCACCAGCCATAAACACTCCCAGCTTTGAGGCCACCCATACAGTCCCATTATACACACACTCCAGCCTGGAGGCGTGCATGCCCCCCCCCGACTCCCTTGTGGTGAAAATAACAGGCCAGCATCAATGTGCAGCAAAATTCAGTCAGGACTCTTTGTGCTTACCTAAGGTTACTAGCCCAGAAGAGGTCTGCACCAGGAAAGGTCTGCTTAGCAAGAGGCTCACTCCTGAAGCAAGTGGTTGAGTGGTCGGTGGTCGTGTCGGCAGCTTGACTGAGGAGCTCCTAATTAGTAGCCTCAGGGCCCAGGGGTTAACGACAACAGAGTTCCGCAACAGACCTCCAGTGTCAGAACGGCAGGCAAACGGGAGAAGCGGGTGGTGTTAGCAGGCAGGAGGAGAGCGAGCGGCTTTACTGGACAGGCAGTCCAAGGATGCGGTTGACAGCACATTGCAGGAAAAAGTGACTGGTGACAGTAGCAGACAGCACTGAAGATAGCACAAAAAAAAAAAAAAAGATCCAGGCAGTTGGTACACATGGCGGGCTAGTTTATTTCCTTTCCTTTCCTTCCGGGATGAAACGCAAGAAGCAATGCACCTCATTGGATGAGGAAGCCTGGTGCTGTCTGTTTGGTAGAGTTTTGCACTTCCCTGCCATTGGCCAGAATTCTTCCATTCGCAATTGGTCTGTTAAAGACCTTGTGCTGAACTCCAATTGGCTGGCTCAGGATCAGCAGCTAGCCCTCCCAAGCTCTGCAGTTCCAGCAATGTTAGGAGTCCTGGGGCTCTCAGCATGGATTGGAATCTGCCTGTCGCCAAAACACCAAATAAAATCATAGTGACTGCCGTCTGCAGTGCAGGCTTGATGCGTTGCAGACACTCCCTCCATCCTCCTGGGAAAAGGCATTGGTCGGTCCGTAATTGCAATGCCAAGGAGGACAGAGGAGGCTACGCTAGCGCAACAGAAAAAAAAATCAGTTTTTGGACTTCAGAGCACCGGGGCACGAACTGGGGCACAGCATTTTTTGACCAGGGCATGTGCTCTGGTGTGCCCCGGTGTAGCGCCGCCACTAATTCAGAGTGAAACCTAAGTGCTTAACTGACAAAGCAGAGGATAACAAAGGTCCTTGCAAAAACAAAATCTTAAAGGAAGAAACAGAGGGCCAAGAGAGAAAAGGAAACCCAAACAGCATAGTCTGGGACTGCTTTTTATTAAGAACCAGAAGATCATCTGCAAATCAAGACTGAATTCTTTTGGACTCCAGCAGAAGTTGAGAAGTAAGAGATGACACAGGAGAATGAGAAAAGAAAATTATAGTGTCATCAGCATAGAGTTCTGCGGAACAAAGCAAAGGGCAGGAAGGGAGAGGACTGATAGAAAAAGAAAACAATTTAGGGCCTACAATGGATCCCTGAGGAACTCCCTTAGAAACAGGCAAAGAGGAAGAGATATTATTCCACAAGACCATTTGGAATCATTCAGATAAACAAGAAGCGAACCAAGATGTAACATTACCTAAAAGCCATATCATTTTAAACAGGACAAAAGAATATTATGGTTGATGAGGCCTTGGACAGATCTATGAAGATGGACATCATTTACATACCTCTGTCCAAGGCCTGAAGGACCTCATCATGAAAGGTAATCAAGGTTGTAGCGGTAGAGTGTAATGGGTGAAATCCCGACTGAAAATGAGAAAGTATCATACTTGGAGAGAAAGAGAGTGACCGAGTTATGCACCACTCGCTCACTAAACTTTGCAATAACTGAAAGGAGGGAAATAGGACAGTATTTATTGTTGTGAGAAACAGAACCACATTCACAGAGTGTAATGACAAAGGACCTTTTCCAAGCTACTGGGACTGTTTTGTGTGAGAGAGAGAGAGAGAGAGAGCGAGAGTGAGAGAGAGAGAGAGAGAGAAAGAGAGAGAGAAGGTGAGCGAGAGAAGGTGAGTGATATGTGCAGCAAAAACAGCAGCACCTGGATTTAAGAGAAAATTGTCTAGGTTGTCTGTGCCCTGAGCAGACCAGATTCAAATGCTCCTAAGGAGTAAATGAACCTCTTCCATTTCTACTTTTTTTAAATACCATTGAGGACAAGTAGGAGAAGGTACATACTATATAAGTCAGAAGGAGACATCAGGCTGGAAGAACTAGATGAGAAACCACTGTAGGGCAAGGTAGAAGACAGGTTCGGAAAAATGTCAGTTTAAAAAATCAGAGATTTTCAGAGAAGGGGTCCTCCAATTTTATTCCCAGAGGCACCAGGGCGCAATGATGCTGGCGGGCATGTGCACATTGGTGCCAATCGCACTGTTGGCATCCAGCGATGGCCAAATCCCAAAGTATACTGCTACTGTGATACCATCTTGCCAGCAGCAGTAGAAGACTCAGTTTTCTAAAATAGCTGAGAAACAGACAGTTTGCAAGGTATTTTCCATAAGAGTACATGCAGCAGCATTTTTAGATTATTACAGGTAACATTTAAATGGTCCTTAAAGTAGCAAGCTTTTGTTTGTCTTAATGCCAAATTGCATTTGTTACACCCACTTTTGTAAGCCGACCAGGCATTGACAGAGACAAATAACTTTGCCAAGGAATGAAGTTTAGCCCTTTGTTTCATGAACTTAACAATCTGCACACAGACTGAGGAAACATGACAGCTTTGATTCCTTTTAAAGAGCAGAGAGGCATGAAGACCATAACCCTTAAAGAAAGTACAAGAGAAAAAGTCTCAGACCAGATTTGTATTAGGACTTGAATAAAGAATACTCCAAACAGTATTTTGAAGGTCCCCCCCCCAAAATGCAGCCATATTAAATTTGTGAGAACTACGAGGGGGCATTTTGGGGCCCGTCCTTGGAAGTTTACAGTTTAGTCTGCAATAAGTGAAATCATGATCACTTGGGAAATTGTTAAAGCAACCAGACAAAGAGACAGGCTAATAGGGAAAAATGAAAATAAGGTCCAGAACGGAAGCAGTCTGATGGACTGCATCCATTCTAGTGGCTTCTAAGGTCAATTGTGTCAGGCCAAAGGAACATAGGGAAGACATCAAATGGAGCCTGTGCAACAGATCCCATGGGGCACTGAGGTCACCAATTAACTTTAACTCACCCTCACAATGAAGTCAATTAAATTGTGACTATGAATGATTTTGGATGTATGAAGACTAGGAGGGCAGTAAAAACAGTCCAGGGAAAAAGTAATGTTTATTAACTTGATAGCCAAAGCAGCAACATTAATGGAGTCAGCAATTATAGCAGATTTTAAAAGAACAGCTTTAATAGCCGAGTGAATGTAAACAGTAATGCCTCCCCCATGGAGGTTTCTTTCACACCTACAGCTTAGGTACCCAGGTAGATTAATTTCTTCATTAGTAAATGAGTTGTTAAGCCAAGTTTCAGAGGTCACAAAAAAACTTGAGGGGTTGTGGACTGAGGTTCACAAAAGAAGCTGATCCCTTTTAGGAGTAAGCTTCTTATATTAATGTGGAAAAGTGAAAATTCTTGAAAATGACCATTTAAATCAGAATTAACCTTTGGCATGGAAGTGCTTAGAAGCAGGCCTGGTTTTGTTTCCATGTCCCATGAGAGACGAAGAAGCCAATAAAGGAACCAAGAAAAAGTGTGAGCACAGAACGCATCCCACGGGCTCTAGCTAAAAAAAGAACTATAAAAAAATATGCAGTACAATACAATAGTAAGATAATTAAAAACAGCATGATAAATGCCTGAGAAACAAACACCAGTAGAAATTATGGAGAAGATACAGCAGTCCAGGAAGGGATAGCCGAACGTTTGAAAAGATACCAAAGGGGGCTCAGTAGTTAACAAATGCTTATTAATGACAGTAAATGGGATACATGAAGTCTTATCAGTGCCAAAGAAAAAAATTACTCACCTTAGTAATGTTGTTTCTTCTAATGGAGTCTTGCTGTATTCTGACTATTGCAGTGCTTGCTAACCTTTGAACTGCCCCGGAGAACAAAGAGTTAACTTTCCATGCAGGGCATGGAACACTGAGCTCGAGCTCGGTTGAAGCCTCTGTCTGCTGTTGTTTAAACTCCGACCATCAGATCTTTACGAGCAATACTCACTAGAAGTTCTGTGTGGAAACTGTAAGACTCACACTAGCCAACTGGCAACTAAATTTATTAAAAATGTATTAAAAAAAAGTTGTTTTTGGTTTCAAAGCAAAGACTCAAGTCAGGAAACCCAAAAAAACAAAACACAACACACACCCAAAATAAAGGAGGGTGAGAAAGGGGCACCTCTAGGGTGCCAACACTGCTCCTGCCCACCCACATCCCAAAAACCAGATTCTGAGAGAGGAGGCGGTGGGGGGAGGTCAGAATACAGCAAGACTCCATTAGAAGAAACAACATTACTAAGGTGAGTAATTTTTTTCTTCAGACAACATGAAGTCTTGCTGTATTCTGACTATTGCAGACTACCAAGCAGTACCTCCATGGAGGAGGGACAGAACCTACTTTGGGAATAGGCTCTGAAGTACTGCTGTGCCAAACCGAGCATCACTCCTAGCCTGAATATCCAGAGAGTAATGCTTGGTGAATGTATGGACTGTTTTCCAGGTGTCTGCTTGACAAATTTCTAAGATAGGAATATCCCTGGCAGCAGCCAGGGAAGCAGCTGTACCTTTAGTAGAGTGAATCCTCAGGCCTGAGGATGGGGTTCTACCCAGTTTTTCATAGCAGAACTGTATACAAGAGACAATCCACCTGGCAATAGATCTTTTAGTGGCAGGTTTGCCCTTACCAACCTCTCCATAAGTGAGGAACAACTGGAGGGACTCAAACCTGTGACCCTTGGTGTGCTCTATGTAGTAGCTAAAGGACCTTTTCACGTCCAGACTGTGTAACCTCCTCTCTCCAGAGGAGGAATGGTCAGCGAAGAAAACAGGGAGAGACATAGACTGATTTAGGTGGAAATCTGAAACCACCTTAGGCAAAAACTTCCTGTTAGTTCTTAGGACCACTTTATCTCTATGGAAAGAGATGAAATCAGGCTCCACTGACAGGGCTTGCATTCACTGATATGCCTGGCAGAGGTAATGCTACCAAAACACAGTTTTCCAAGTCAAGTACTTAAGCTCTGCAGAGGACAAAGGCTCAAAAGGTGGTTGCATAAGCTGAGCAATGCAAACATTAAGGTCCCAAGCAGGAGCAGGGTCCCTAAAGGGGGGATTGGTGTGCAGCAATCCCTTGAAGAACTTATAAAACACAGAATGGGCTGACAGAGGAGAGGGCTTGCCTACTGACAAGAAGGCAGAAACAGCTGCCAGATGTACTTTAAGTGTAAGCCCCAAGCCATTAAGATGAACCATATAGTCCAGGACTGTAGGCAACCCAGCAGATTCTGGAGAAATATGCTTATTAGAGCACCAAATAGTGAACCTTTTCCATTTGGAATTGTAAGTCTTTCTGGTGGAAGGCTTTCGAGAAGCCTTAAGTATATCCAGAACCCCTTGAGAGAGGTGCAGATCAGCAAACTCTAACTCTTCAAGAGCCAGGCCTTGAGATTGAGAGATTTGAGGATTAGATACCAAATCCTTCCCTGAGAGGATGTCAACAGGTTGTAATTCCTGGGAAGAGACAGGGGAAGGTGGACTGCTAAGGACAGCAACAGTGGGTACCAGGGCTGTCTGGCCCAGTCTGGAGCAATCAGAATCACTTTGCATGGCTGAGATGTGATCTTGACTAGCACTTTGAACAGGAGAGGGAAGGGGGGAAAGGCATATAGGAACTTCCCCTTCCAATTCAGGATCAGAGCATCCAGGGGGACTGAGCCCAAGACTGGAGGTCTGCAGCAAAAGAGAAGAAGTTGGTGATTGTCTGGGGCTGCAAAAAGATCTATCTGTGGAGTGCCCCATCTGGAGAAAATTACTTGCAAAACTAGGGGATCTAGGGTCCATTCGAGATGGCCCTGAGATATCCTGCTGAGAGCATCTGCTAGGACATTGTCCTTCCAGAGAGGTTTGCAGGGAATAGGCCAGAGACCACAACTTCATTGCTTCTGTACACAAGGCCATAGACCAAGTGCCTCCTTGCTTGTTGATGTACCACATTGTGGTGGTATTGTCTGTTCTGATCTGGACCACCTTGTTCTGTACAGATTTGGAAAAGGCTTGCAGTGCCAGAAACACTGCTCTGAGCTCCAAGAGATTGATGTGAAGCAGAGATTCTTGAGGTGACCACAGCCCTTGGGTGGTAAGATCCCCCAAGTGGGCTCCCAGCCCAGCAGGGAGGCATCTGTGGTGAGCATTACTGAATGAGACTGAGTGACAAAAGGAACTCCCTGTCTTAAATTGTCCTGATCCTGGCCACCATTGCAAAGCCTGGATCAGGGTTCGAGTCACTGGGACTAGTTTGGTAAGGGAATCCTTTCTTTGGGACCAGAAGGCTCTTAGTGGAACTGAATGTCCCTCATCTGAATCTTGCCCTGACCACTGCTGTAGAGGCTGCCATGTGGCCCAGGAGCTGCAAGAAGTGCCTTGCTGGTCGAGACACCTGAAGGGTAAATGAAGAGGCCTGTCCATAAGTGTCCTTGCTCCTGTCCAGGGAAGGAAGGCTTTTGCTCTTATTGTATCCAGCTCTGCCCCTATAGAGGTGAGGAGCAGTACTGGCTCGAGAACTGACTTTGGAAGGTTGAGAAGGAATCCTAAGGAAGTGAGCACTTGCTGAGTTATTTGAAGATGTGACTTGACTTGGTCTGGAGAGTGACCCACTATGAGCCAGTCGTCCAGGTATGGAAAGATGGAGATCTTTTTTCTCCCTAGGAAAGCAACCAATACTGCCAGCACTTTGTGAACACCCTTGGGGCTAATGTTAGGCCAAAGGGCATTGCTCTGAATTGATAGTGGCCTGAGGGCAACTCGAACCTGAGGTACTTTCTGTGTGAGCACCTGATGGGAATGTGAAAATAGGCATCTTTGAGGTCCAGGGAGACTAGCCAGTCCCCTGGCCTTAGAGAGGGCAGAATTATTCCCAGAGTCACCATTTTGAATTTTGGTTTTAAAAGGTGCTTGTTCAGATATCTTAGATCCAGGATGGGCCGCCATTCTCCTGTCTTTTTGGGGGTTAGGAAGTATCTGGAGTATAATACTTTGCCCCTGTGTAGGGTAGAAACCCTTTCTATGGCTCTGAGAGCCAAGAGGGAAGAAACCTCTGCCTCTAGGGCAAGGGTCTCTGATGGATTTGCAGGTGGAAAGGATCTGGTTCTCATCTTGGGAAATTTTTTGAAGCTGAGAACCAGTCCCTGGCTTACTACTTCCAAGACCCACTTGTCTGATGTTAAAGACTTCCAGTCCTGGACAAAGTAAGCCAGCCTGCCCCCTACAGGTATTGGAGAATCAGCCCGGGCAGACCCATCAGGGTGTCTGCTTGGCAGGGGCTTTAGGCTGAAGGATGGAAGCAGGCCTGCTCATTCCCCATCTGCCTCTCCCTCTAAAGAACCCCCTCTGAGCATAAGCAGAAGAGGAGGCCTGGGCTTGGTTAAAGGGCCTTTGAAAGGGCCTGCCTCTGCCCCTGGAATGCTGTCTCTGAGGAGTGGCTTGCCTTTCTTTGGCCTGAGCACTCCTGTAGGTGGTCCTGTACTGGTCCATCTTCTTCATGTAGTTCTCTGTCTGCTCCCTAAACAGAGAATTACCAATGACAGGGAAATCCATGGCCTTAGCCTGGGTATCCTGTGATAGGCTAGTACATCTGAGCCAAGCCATCCTCTGAAGGGCCACAGATGTAGCCATGACTCTAGATGAAACATCATTGGAGTCCACAGCAGCATGAAATTGCACCTTGGATGCCTCAATCCCATCTGCAGCCACCTGCTTCAGCTCCTTGGCAAGCTGGTCAGGGGTCTGTTTAGCCAGAGCCAGCACAGTGTCCCACCTGGACTTCTGGTATCTAGCTGTGTAGGCCATATAGTTAGCCTGCCTGAGTCCCAAAGATGCTGCCATGTACTGCTTCTTTGCCATGACATCAATCCTCCTGGAGTCCTTATCTGGGGGGTGTGAAGCCAAGGGAATATTTGCCTTATCACAGGCAGCAGCCTGCACTACCCCAACATGTCTGCATTGCTGGGAAAGGAACTCCGTGTCCGAGCCTGAAAGGGTATACCTCTTATCCATTCTTCTGTCCACAGGAGGTATGGAATTAGGAGTTTTTAAAATTTTAAATGTCTGTTTCCCAAAAGATTTATGGAGGGGAATAGACAATCTCCTGGACTCTGGGATGTCCATCATCTCTACAAAATCAGGCTTCTCCTGATCCTCTACTGCTTCTTCCATTGGAAGCTGGAGGGTTTCAGCCCACTTTGTAAAACATAAAGTGGGAAGGGACCCAGAAAGCCTAGGAGGAGAAACACCTGAAGGTCTGTCTGGGGAGATGTCCGGGTCAATAGGCACATCCAGACTTTCATAATCACCATCATCATCATTATCCTCATATTCTCCTCCTCCTCCTCCGGTTCATAAAATTCTTCTAAAGTATAATCCGAACTGAACCGGACCAACCGAGCCCTGATAGATGCAGCTGTTCGGTCGGAACCGGTTAGCGATTGAACTATCCTTATCGCTTTGGCTATTTCATCAGCGGTCAGAGAAGAACTTGTGGATCCGAACCGATGATTTTCCCTTCTCTTTCTTTTAACCAGAACCGACTCCTCAGAATCGGTTCTCCTTTTCCCAGTTTCCTACAGTCGTTCACATATCTGGACTGAGTAATGCAAGTATGGGCTGCACCCATTGGCTCATGCTGTGAACCAATGGGCATGCAGCCCTACCGAGCTGTCAGTTGGCGGGTGGTGGGGCGGCAGGCGTGGTGGTGCTGCCACCCGCCGCTGGACGGGGGAGGGTGGTGGGTTCAGTGGGCAGGTGGGTGGGGGTGAGGCGACACTAGATCACCAGGGATATTGGACTGGGGGGTGATTAATGATGCCTGCGATCGGGCTCAGTGAGGTCCACTGGAACACCAGAGATATTGGACTTGGGGGGGTGATTAATGATGCCGCGATTGGGGCACATAGAGGTCCACTGGACCACCAGGGATAGTGGACTTGGGGGGGAAATACAGTGATGCCCGTGATTGGGGCACATAGAGGTCCACTGGACCACCAGGGATATTGGACTTTTTTTATCTTATGGGACTTCCCGCGATCGGGCTGCAGGGGGCGTCGGTCCCCGACGGCTGCTGCCTAGCAGGGCGCCAGGCGCAAGTCGTCGGGGATCAGCGCACCTGCTTGCTAATGGCATGCAAATGGGGTCAGTATGAGATGCAATGGCCTTGTGCGCCTTTTGCATAACATATGGACCCATTTGCATGTCCCCGTTTGAATATCGCAGGTGCTGTGCATGGCGCAATGGCACTTGCGCCACCGCATCTCCATGCTCCACTCTGGCCACTTGCGCCGGTGCAGTGCCACTGCGCCATGCACAGTGGGGGTGGCCAGGGTGCGATATTCAAAGCTGTTGCACCATAGCGCAGCTCCGTTGAATGTCGCCCAGGCCACACCCATGCACAACAAAGTTGAGCTGTGCCCAGGCTTGCACCACAGCCTGGCACAGTTTGAATATCCAGGCCCTTGACTAAAGGTCAAAGTGAAATTAGTAAATTTGTTGATAGCAACGTTACAGAACTGTTAAATAGCTCTAAACACAAGCAACTAAAATGGCTGGCCCCAGCTCCAGCTACTCCAGCGGACCCAGCAGATATGCACTCTGTTGTGCCCCACTGCTGAGTGTCACCATGTAGGTCCAATGAACCTTATGTGGCCAGAGTGATCTCCCCTTCCTCCGGAAGATGATTGGTGGTACAGATGCTGGGCAACTGAAGGTCAGGTCAGAGCATAGCAGGAAGGGCTAGATACAGGTAGAAGACCTGAAACACACACATAATCAAATTAATAGAATTCACTGCAGCAACTTCAGAGAGAGAGAGCGAGAGAGAGAGAGAGAAATCAGTGGACAAGTGGAATAGTTTGCTAAGGGAAATGGTCGAGGCAGAGATGGTGCTGGGATTTAGAATGGGGTGGGACAGGTATAAGGGGTTGATAGCAATGGGATAAAGGGAGGTGGGAGGGGTAAAGCTACTAAATAGGTTGAACTTCTAATAGTGAGCTTTGGTTAAGTCCACCCAGTAACCATTTGCAGTAGAAGTAATTAAGACCAATTCAGGCTGGATGGACCCTTGGACTTTTTCTGCTTACAATCATTTCTGTGTTTCCATAATCAATAATATATTTAAAATTTGAAACCCTGCTTTCCAACCATGCCCATTTTCAGGGCGCCTGTGCATGAGAGACCCTAAACAATATAAGACTCCCATGTGCAGGGAAAGAGAGCACTCAGAGTGCTTGACATTACTGCCTTGACCTATAATACAACTTGCTGATCACGAAGGATGCAGTGAGCTGAAACTCATTTCCAGGAGTGACCCCAGGAACTAGTACCCAATGGTACAAACACAAGCATAAAAAGTAACAATTGTCTGATAACCATCAGATCCTTAACACAGGTAAGACCCAGGCCATGCTGTTTGGATCCTCTAAAAAAGTGCCCTCAGAGTCTCCTAATCTCCTTGTCCATTGCTGTGATGATACTACTGTCACTAACACCTCTACTTTCAAATACCTCAGGGATCGCTTGACCCAGCTCTTGATTTTTCGGCACATGTCAATGAGGTTTGTCGATCTGTCAATGCTAAAATTGGTGCAGCCTACCGCGTGTGTCACTCACTCACCCCATCAGCCTGATTATCAGTAGCTACAGGTGTACTACTCCCTCAACTCCTGTATGCCCTTCTGGTTCTTTACCCTGCCAATGCCATTGTGCTCTGCAAGAGGGACACTTCCTATAATAATATCTGCAGAGTCACCTTATCAGCTCCTCGACTAACTTATCACTGCTTACTCTACTTTGGCTTAAACTGGTTGTCTCCCAAAGACCTCCAGACATAGACCCTAGGATGTTTTGTTGACTCCCTTACTAGACCTCCTCATCCGACCTCTCTGGCTGTCTTGCTTACCCCGGTCTCTCACTCCCACTCCCTTAGGTCCTCTTCTGTCCCAATGCTCTCTGTATGGCCCTGTGCTACCAAAAGGGGAGAAGAGGCGTTCTCCTGTTTTGCTCCTAAGTTCTGGAACTCGCTCTCCCCTCATGTTAACAACTCCACCTCTCACCTTTCTTTTAAGTGTTCTCTGTTCTCTCGCCTCAAAGCCCTAGGTATCTGTAATTGCACGTAAATGGGAGTTGCCACTTAAGTCTCCATGCTATTTAACCATCATTGTGTAACTTACTTTCATGCTATGTAACCGCCATTGTATAACTTACTTTTCTGCATCTTATTTATGTGCTTCCATTTTCCACTAAGATTGGCTATACACCGACAAGAGCATGCTCCTCCCCTAGCCAATCTCACTTCTTAATTTATTGTGTACCATCTTTCTGTGCATGAATAAATGTCTGCATGCCAATCCTCTGATGTATCACAGCCTGTACTGTAATTGATTGTACCTATGAAAGTGTTGAATTGTACCATTGTTCATTGTCTGTATTTTCAATTTTGTACTCTCCCGGGTCATGCCTGAAAATAGGCAGGATTGTTGCCTAGCGCACTTACCCAGTTACCAAAAGCCAATAAATAAATAAATTATATTTGCTATTCTATTGAAGATTATGATTGTTCTATGATTCTGCCTGCTCCTTCTCCCCTGGGATGCACATAGAAACAAGATTCAGCTTTGTGTGCCTTTCTCAGTCACTGAACATTTTTAAATAAATAAAATAAATGTTTTGTACATATTAGAGAAACATGGAATACAAAGAACATGTAATCACAAAGGCAAGGGTCCTGGATTTCAGGAGGGTGGACTTTACTAAGATGGCAATATGTCTCAAGTATGCCCTGGCAGGGAGGGACAAAAGAAGGGGAGTGGAGGAGCAGTGGGCCCATCTGAAAGGAGCCATAGTGGAGATGAGACACTTTTGCATTAGGCAAGTAAACAAGGGCAAGAGAAAGAGAAAGCCACTATGGTTCTCAACAGAAGTGGCTGGGATGGTAAGGGTGAAAAAGATGGCTTTCAGGAAATACAAAGAAACACAGTAGGAGGAGAACAGGGTAGTGTACCTAGATAAACGCAGGGATGCAGGGAAAGCAATCAGGAGAGAAAGGTCTTGGCCAAATAGAGAAGTGGAAATGGGAAGCTCAGAATGTAACTGGGTAAAGAACAGGCGACGGGATGAAGGTAGGGACAGGAGGTGGGGAGAGCAGGCCGCTCTGGGGACCAAAGGGGGGGTGGCACCAGTACAGGAGACAGGGGCGCAAAGAGCACTGGTGCCAGTGTAAATGAACATAGTTACACAACAGGCTCAAGACAGGTACTGGCCCTTGATAGAGATGACAGATGAGGGAGAAGGAACTGTGGAAGAACATTCTGTAGTAATGAAGAGAAAAATGACAGAGAGGGGTGAGTATGAAGGAGTAACTGAAAAGTGTCAGGATAGAATGGGCAAAGAGGGGAGTGCTGATGAGGGAAGTAAAACAGGGGCAGGAGGAAGGAACAAGGTGCAGGAGGACGAAGGAGAAAAGAGAGGGAGGAGGTGGGAGGAAGGGAAGAAAGATGAGGGAGAAAGGGGTGGAATCTTAGTGTTAGGGGACTCAATACTAAGAGGGGTCAGGTGGGGTAGCAAGGGAGAGAGGCACAGTCGGGTTTGGGTAGAAGCCATGTCAGGAATGACGGTGGAAGGAGTGGGGCAATCTGTTATAAAGTAACCAGAAGGGGCAGGGAAAAACTCACCTAATTCTGCACTTGGGGACGAACGACCTTGCTGATGGGATGGTAGATGAAGTGAAGAGGAGGTTTGAAGAACCAAGACCAGTTTACAAGGGGGCAGGAAGATCAGTTACTTTCTCAGAGGTACTTCCAGTTCCCAGGGTAAATACAGCAAGAAAACTGAGAATTCAGGAATTTAATGAATGACTGGGGACCTGGTGTCAGGAAAAAAGGTATGGGCTGGTAGGAGGGTGGGGTGTGAGCTGGGAAGACAGCAGTCTGTACTCTAAGGATAGACTGCACTTAAACGAGGAGGGAAAGAAAGTACTGAAGCAAAGGATTGGTGAGTACACAGAGGAAAATTTAAACAAGGAGAGGGGGGTAACATGAGGGTTAGAGGTACTCAGAGACCTCGGGATGGGAAACCATATGGGCTTACCTCCCCATAATAGTGAAATAAGATTAGGGGCAAGTACTACAGGGGGTGCCATAAAGGGAGCGCAGGAGTGGGGGAGAGGAGAAAGAAAGGGGATGGAGGATGGTCTCATTAAATGCTAGAAGCCAGGGGAATAAAACAGTGGAACTACAGGCTCTCATGGCAGAGGGAGGGGTGGATATGGCGGCCATCACCAAGACATGGGCCACCCAATACCATGACTGGGACCTGGAGATTCCAGGATACAGATTATTTCACAAGGATAGAGTTAAGGGGAAAGGGGGGGGGTGGCATTCTATATGAGAGGGACTAAAGTGTAAGGAACCGGGGAGAAGGGAGATACAGAGTCACTATGGATGCAAATCCAGGATCCCAAAAATAGGACACTAAGGTTGGGAGTGGTGTACGGGCTATCCTCCCAATCAGAAGAGATAGATAAGGTACTGGCGGGACAGATCTGGAGGAACTGTGGGAATGGGGGGGCGGTCATAGTAGGGGACTTCAACCTGCCAGGAGTGGATTGGGGTACACTGGCCACCAAGTATAGAAGGGAACAGGTAATACTGGACGCCTTCCAGGATAACTTTCTGATGCAGATGGTCAATGAACCAACTAGGGAAGGGAACACCCTTGATCTCGTGGTGACTAAGGGGGAGTGGATGAAGGATCTGCAGGTGGAAGAACCATTGGTGGGGAGCGACCACAGGACAGTATGGTTCTAGTTGCAGATGGGTAAGGAGAGGGGTGTATCTGGCACAAAGGTCCTGGACTTTAGAAAGGCTGACTTCAAAAGTATGGGTGAAGTGGTGCAAGGGTTCCTGGCCAGAATTCAGCCTAACATGGACACGAATCAGAGGTGGGAGCTCATAAAGCCAGCTATAGTGGAGGCAACTAAAACCTGCAGCAAGAGCCAGAGTAAAAAAGGCTAGGGTGAAGAAACCTAGCTGGATAAGCAAAGGAGTCATAGACAGGGTTAGGAAGAGCTGCCTATAAGAGATACAAGAAAACTGGGAGGGTAGAGGACAGGGAGGAGTACCTGAAGGAAGCGAAGGAAGTGACCAGGGAGGTAAGGGCAGCCAAGGCATCCAGAGAACTCATGCTGGTGCAGGGCATTAAAGAGAGGGAGAAATACTTCTTCAGGTACATCAGGGAGAAAAGGAGTTGTAAGGATCAGATAGTAAGGATTAAGAGGGAGGGGGGATGGGTACAAAAAGGGGGCAAAAAGGCAGAAGCACTTAACGACTACTGCTCAGTTTTTACTAAAGAGAAGGTGGGGATACCCAAGGTGGGGGGAGAATAGGAACAGGATGGAGAGGGTAACAGACAGGGAAATCACAGAAGGTAGAGTGCTAGAGAGGTTAAGGGCACTGAGGGTGGACAAGGCACCAAGGCTGGATGGCGTACATCCCAGGGTCCTGAAAGAGCTTCAAGAGGTTCTAGCAGGCCCCTTGGCAGACCTATTTAATGCCTCACTGGACTTACGGTGTTTACCTCAAAACTGAGGGATGGTCGACATGGTTCCCCTCTGTAAGAGTGGCCCCAAGGATGAACCGGGGAACTATAGACCAGTGAGCCTCACGTCCATCATGGGGAAACTAATGGAGACAATCTTGAAGGAGAGGCTGGTGACACTGCTGGGGGTCAGTGGGTTACAGGACAGTAGACAGCATGGCTTTTTTAAGGGCAGATCCTGCCATACCAATCTAGTAGAATACTATGACTGGGTGATTAGGCAAATGGACAAGGGCCATGCGGTGGATGTCCTGTACCTGGACTTCAGTAAGGCATTCAATTCAGTGCCACATGGGAGACTTGGAAGTAAGCTAAAGGGCACAGGGGCCGGGCAAAATTGGTGGGATGTGTGGAGAACTGGCTGCATGGAAGGCAGCAGAGGGTGGTGGTGGGAAGGGAACTCTCATCCCCAAGGGCAGTGACGTGCGGGGTTCCACAGGGGTCAGTGCTGGGGCCAGTGTTATTTTGGGATATTTATTGCAGACATTTCGGTGGGCATCAAGAGCAAGATCAGTCTATTTGCAGATGACACAAAGATGGGAGCAGTGGTGGATGACCTAGGGGTAGCAGGGTTTGCAGGAAGATCTGGCAAGGCTGGAAAGATAGTCAGACACCTGGCAACTGGGATTCAATACCAAGAAATGCAAGGTGCTGCATTTCAGGGCTAAAAATCCAAGGAGTAACTACCATCTGGGGGAAGTACAGCTAGCTGAGACTGAGGAGGAGAAGGAGCTGGGGGTGCTTATTATGGGAGCAATGAACAGCTTTGCACAGTGTAGGAAGGCAGCGGCAATGGCCAACAAAATGTTGGGCTGTTTTGCAAGGGGTATAACCTCAAGGAGGAGGGAGGTGATTCTGCCACTGTATAGATTGCTGGTCAGACCCCACCTGAAGTGCTGTGTGCAGTACTGGTGCCCATACCTAAAGAGGTACATTAGATTACTGGAAGGGGTACAACGCAGAGCAACAAAGATGATCCAGGATCTGGGGGAGCTACCATAAAAAAGTAGACTAAGAGAGCTGAACATGTACTCACTGGAGGAGAGGAGGGACAGGGGGTATATGATTGAGACCTTCAAGTACATGAGAGGAATAAAGAGGACAGGCATGGAGGGACTGTTCAAGGGGAAGGTGAGGAGGGACACTCGAGGTCATGATATGAGATTAAAGTGTGGAAGGTCTAGGAAGGAACTGAGAAAGCACTTTTTTTACAGAGGGGGTGGTAGCAGAGTGGAACGTGCTACTAGCAGAGGAGGTGGCCTGTAACACAGTGGGATGCTTCAAGAGGGGCTAAGACAGGGCAAAAGGGAGAGTCAAGGAAGGGGGATGCAGGGAGGGAGGGGCAGCTGCAGAATAGGGTTGCTAGCTACATAATTGAGCAGACTTGATAGACCAAATGGCCTTTTTCTGCTAGCAGTTTTCGTATGTTCGTATGTTCGTAAAGGCACAAACAGAGGAAAAAATAGCACAGGAGGTAAAAAAAAGGGGACATGACTTTTTATAGGTACATTAGTGAAAGGAGAGAAACCAGAGGTGGGATAGTAAGGCTAAGAGCCCGATCAAGAAATCCAGGACCAAGAAACCTAGTTGGATGAGTAGAAAGGTAGTGGAGAAGGTGAGGGAAAAGAGGAATGCATTTTGGACCTACAAGCGATCCAACAGGGCAGAAGACAAAGAAGAATATGTGAAGAAATCCAGAGAAGTGAGCAGAGTGGTAAGGGCAGCAAAGGCGGCTAGGGAATGGAGGTTAGCGCAGGAGATCAAAGGAGGAGAAAAGGATTTCTTCAGAAACATCAGACAGAAGGAGAAAGAGCAAGGATTATAAATTGTTAGGATCCGGAAGGGACGTGGGTGGATAGAAAAGGGGGCTGAGCAGGCAGAAGTACTTAATGAATACTTCTGTTTGGTCTTCACCAAGGAGAGGGATGGGCTCGTACCTGAGAGGAAGGGCGAGGTGGGAGAGTGTGGGGGAGAAGCAACCACAGAGGGGGAAATCATGGTGGAAAGGGTGAGGGAGGGCCTTAAGTCCCTGAAGGTGGACAAAGTACCTGGCCCAGACAGAGTCCACCCCAGGGTGCTGAGAGAGTTGGCAGAGGTACTGGCAGAGCCATTGGTGGACCTGTTCAATATCTCTCTGAACTCAGGGTGCATGCCCAGGGACTGGAGGGAAGCACATGTGGTACCTCTCCATAAGAGTGGGCCCAAGGACAAACTGGGGAACTACAGACTGGTAAGCCTTACTATAATTGTGGGAAAACAGATGGAGACAATCCTCAAGGAAAGGCTGGTGCAGTTTCTTGAGGATAACAGCCTACAGGATAGCAGGCAGCATGGATTTTTCTCAGGCAGATCCTGCCAGATGAACTTGGTTATGATTGGGTTACGAGGGCACTGGACAGAGGACATGCAGTGGATGTCCTCTACCTGGATTTCAGCAAGGCCTTTGACACATGATAGGCTGACCTGCAAGTTGAAGAGTCTGGGAGCAGGGAAGAAACTGGTCAGATGGGTCAAGAACTGACTGCAGGGTAGACATCAGAAGGTAGTAGTTGGGAGGCATCTGAACCCCGGGCAGTAACAAGTGGTGTACCACAGGGCTTGGTGCTGGGACCAGTTCTGTTTAACATTTTCACAGCCGATAGTGCAGTAAGGATTAAGAGCAAGATAAGTCTCTTTGCAGATGACACAGAGATTTGTGCTGAGGTAGATGAGGGGGAGGGAGCAAAAGTACTTCAGGAGGATTTGGCAAAATTGGAGAAATGGTCTCACACTTGGCAGCTTGATTTCAATGCCAAGAAGTGCAAAGTGAGGTATTTAGGAGGCAAGAACCCAGGACACAATTACTGGCTGGAGGGTGTCTTGTTAACAAAATCCAAGGAGGAGAAGGATCTGGGAGTGCTGGTAACAGGGGAGATGAACCACTCTGCTCAGTGCAGAAAGGCAGCAGTGAAGGCAAACAGGATGCTAGGGTGCATAGCAAGGGGGATTACTTCTAGGAGTGGGGAGGTCATCTTGCCCCTGTACAGGTCTCTGGTGAGACTGCAACTAGAGTACTGCATGCAATTCTGGTGCCCCTACTTGAAAAAGGACATAAAAGTACTGGAGGGGGTACAGCGCATGGCAAATAAATGATCCTGGGGTTGGGAGACAGACCACATGGGGAGAGACTGAGAGAGCTAAATATGTATACCCTGGAGGAAAGAAGGGAGAGAAGGGATATGATTGAGACCTTCGAGTACCTGCAGGGTTTGAACAGAGTAGATACCAGGTGTATGTTCAATCTGAAGGGCGGAAGGGAAACCAGGGGACACTATGAAGTTGGAAGGGGGCAGGTTCAAGAGAGGGAACAGAGGAGGCACTACTTCACAGAAAGGGTGGTGGCAGGGTGGAACGCTCTGCCAGAGGAAGTCATATTGCTGCAGAGTGTTGGGGGCTTCAAGAGAGAGTGGGACAGATTCAAGGGGAGGATACAAACCGGGAGGGGGCACTAGATGGGGGAGGGCATATGAGGGAGGGGGGGCAGCTGCAGTCTAATGGACTGAAGTGCTGCACACTCTAGCAGACTAGATAGACCAAATGGCCTGTATTTGCTGGCAACTTTGTATGTTCGTATGTAAATGGGGAAAGAAAGGGAGTGTGTGGAAGAGGACCTGAAAAAAGCATCAATACTAAAATACTTTTGTTTTGTATTCACGGGAGAAGGAGATGGTGAGGGTCCACAGTTAGGCAGCATGAACAAATATGGGAGGGAGATGGACACCAGTCCATTTACAGAAGAGAGAGTCCTCAAAGAACTCACAAAACTGAAAGTGGACAAGGCACTGGGACCGGATGGGATACATCCTTGAATACTAAGGGAACTACAAGAGGTGCTGGCAGCACCACTGGCAGCACTGTTCAATGAGTCATTTGATATGGGAGTGGTTATGGAGGACTGGAGGAGGGCAAATGTAGTCCCTCTTCACAAAAGTGGGAGTAGGGAGGAGGATGGAAACGATAGACCAATCAGCCTCACCTTAATAGTCGGGAAAATTATGGAATTGCTACTTAAAGAAAGGATTGTGGAACACCTTACATATATACATACATAGTTGCTGGCAGATTAGGCCTATGGGCTTATCTTGTCTGCCCAATGCAGCTCGTTGGTAATGTTCCTCGGCTGCTCTACCATTCTCCATTTCATCCTCCTCCCCCCCCCTTGTCTCCTCCCAGTACTACTTTGGTAATCTCCTTGCCCCCCTCCATACCATGCCCCTGTGCCTGTCCCATCCCTTCTTGAAACCCCCCACTGTTCCCATTTTTATCAGATCATCTGGCAGAACATTCCAGGGCACCACCACTCTCTTTGTGAAATAGTGACCACTCACCTCCCCCCTGCTAACTTTAGACTATGGCCTCTTGTAGTCCCCTCTTCCCTCAGTTTAAGCAAACACTCCCTGCTTCCTCTGTTGAACCCCTTCAGGTATTTGAAGGTCTCTATCATATCCCCCTATCCCTCCTGGCCTCCAGGGAGTACATGTTCAGCTCTCTGAGTATATCCTCATATGACAACCCCTCCATACCACTGATCATCCTCGTTGCCCTTTGCTGGACCCACTCCAGAAGTGTGATGTTCTTTTTTAGGTGTGGTCACCAGAACTGCCCGCAGTACTCCAGATGCAGCCTCACCAATGAGGTGTACTGGGGAAGTATGACCTCCTTTCTCCTGGATTTTATCCCCCTGGCTATGCACCCAAGCATTTTGTTTGCTTTGGCCGCTGCCCTCCTGCATTGCTCTGAGTGGTTCCCTTTAGCATCAATCATAACCCCCAGGTCCTTTGCCATTCTTGTTACATCCAGCTGTATCCCTCCTAAGTGGTAGATATACTCAGGGTTCCTACTACCGAGATGCAGAACACTGCATTTATGTGCATTGAACCCCAGCTGCCACATGTGGGCACAACAGTCTAGTTTCTGCAGGTCGCCCTGTAGTGCCTTCCTTCCCTCCTCACTAGCCACCACCTCCCCCAATTTGGTATCATCAGTGAATAAGCTCATTTTACTACCTATCCCCTCCCCAATGTCTAAAACATACACATTAAAAAGGATAGGGCCCAAGACTGAGCCTTGTGGGACCCCGCTGATGACCTCCCTGGAAGTCGAGACTTCACCCCTTACCACCACCCTCTGTTGTCTATTCCCAAGCCAATTTGCTACCCACCCCACCAACTGATCTCCACCCCCTGTCCCCTTAGTTTCCAAATTAGCCTTTTATGTGGGAATAAACTGAAAGCCTTGCTGAAGTCCAGGTATAGAACATCAATTGTCTTTCTACCATCCAGGGACCTAGTCACCCAGTCGAAGAATTCGACCAGATTTGTTTGACAAGATTTCCCCTGGACAAACCAATGTTGGTTTTCATCTTGAAAACCTTGAATCCAGTGGAGCACAGGATCCAAGACAGAATGGATTCACAGCGGGAAGGTCATGTCAAACAAATCTAATTGATTTCTTTGACTGGGTGAGTAGGGTTATGGATCCGGGGGGAGCATTGGATGTGGCCTACCCAGATTTCAGTAAGGCCTTCGATTCCGTTCCACATAGAAGACTGGTGAACAAGCTGGGTAGCCTGGAAATGGGTCACAACATGGTAAACTGGGTTAGGAACTGGTTGAATGATAGAAGACAGAGGGCTGTGGTAAATGGAGCTCAATCTGAGGAAAGGAGGGTGACCAGTGGGGTGCCACAGGGATCAGTTCTGGGGCCATTCCTGTTTAATGTCTTCGTAAGTGACATTGCGGAGGGGCTGGAAGGGAAGATGTGCCTCTTTGCAGATGACACTAAGATCTGCAACAGGGTGGACACTCCAGGAGGAGTGGAAAAAATGAGGAGGGACCTTGGTAAATTGGAGGAATGGGCAGCTGAGATTCAATGCTATCAATTGTATAGGACTAACTGTATAGGACATCTTTGCTGCTGATCTCTGTTTCTGCTATATGACAATGCCCTAGAGGCTGCACCCACACTGTAACTGTATCTCCTGTACTAATACCAATACCCTAGCTACTAATTGTATAGGTCAACAGCCACCCAGGCTATTATATGTAAATACTTGCTTAAACTGTGTTGTCTCACTAATGTATTGATCACTGTTCCTACTATATGACAATGCCCCAGAGGCTGCACTTGCTCTATAATTGTTCCACTGTAATAATATCAATACCCTAGCTACTACATGTATAGATTGTCAGACACCTTGGCTATTATATGTAAATACTTGAAATGTGATGTCCCACTAATGTACTATCTCTGAATGTATGACTATGCTGACGCTGAGCTTTTGTAAATGAGTCTATGACTCAAAGGGTTGTAATTCCTCCAGGGGAGGATTACATGATGGGGGGGATATGGACGGTTGCCAAACAGGAAAGGGATTTAGGGGGAAATCATATCTGATTACCTAAATGTGGCCAAACAATGTGACAAGGCTGTGGGGAGAGCCAGTGGAATGCTGGGGTGCATAGGGAGAGGTTTTACCAGCAGAAGAAAGGAGGTGGTGATGCCACTGTACAGATCATTAGTGAGGTCTCATTTGAAATAATGTGTCCAGTTCTAGAGGCCACATCTCTGTAAGGACATAGACAGGGTGGAGGCAGTTCAAAGAAGGGCAACAAAGATGGTACAGGGCCTGCACCAAAAGTCATATGAAGAGAGACTGGGAGACCTCAATATGTATACCCTGGAGGAGAGGAGAGACAGGGGAGATATGACAGAAACCTACAAATATCTAAAAGGCATAAATAGTGTACCAGAAGGTAGCATATTTCAGAAAAGGAGATATCCAGCAACGAAGGGACATGACATGAGGTTAGAAGGGGGTAGACTAAAGGGGTAATGTGAGGAAGTCTTTTTTCACAGAAAGGGTGGTGGATGCATGGAATAGACTCCCATCAGGGGCGAACACAGTGGAGGAATTCAAACCTGCATGGGACAGGCATAGGGGAATCCTAGCAATTGTAACGAGGAGGTAAAGCCGGAAATCAAGTAGGATCTGTGTCTTTTACAGTAGGCAGGGAAAATGGGTAGACTGGATAGGCCTAGTAGTCTTTATCTGCCATCAATTTCTATGTTTCTATGAATAGGAGATGTCAAAACTTAAAAAAAAAAATGCTTAAAAAGTTTGTGTAACAAAACAATGGTTAAGAAAAGCCTGTATTCCCCTAAAACTCTTTTCCAGGAAAACTATTTTGGCTTTACTTTTAGTTACTAAAACTGAAACAGTTGTTTCACATTATACAGTAAACCTATGCCCTGGAAACTTGCAATCTGGTTGGCTGATAACCAGTTTACAATAGTTATCCTGAAGCCTCAACACCACAGTGTAAAAGCATAAAAACATTGACAAAAACATTCTGCGATGCAATAAGTCCCTCCACATTAGGCATTGCCTTAGAAAACAGACTACAGTAGTGCTTAAAGTTGAACCAGCCTATTATTTTGTGGTGATTTGCATATGCAGCCCATGATGCTTTGCATTATTGGGGTATGTGTGAGTTTGTATTTCTTTGAGACTACAGCAGTGTCATATAACTCGATACAGACAAACGAAACCTGTCTATTCAGTGATGATGCCCTATCCTTTCCCTGATTGCTGAATTACACTTAGGAAAGGAAGAAGGAATTTGGTTTTATATGAATAGAATAAATGATAGGGAAGGACAGGTTTATGAGGAGAATAGTTTCAGCAAGAGGTTAAGTGAGTTGATAGGTCTTGAGCCCGGAGGGCATGTGGCATTAATAGCAACCTTGTAAAACACCATGCTGGAATTATTTTCCAAGTGTACAGTCCTTATCTATCATTTGTTACATATGATATAAATGGTTAGCCGATAAATGGCTGCGTAGCCAAAAAATTGCTTGATTTTTATGTCTTCACACTTGAGGGATGGTTAATGAAGGATAAATTAGAATTTCTGTTGAGCATTTCTGTGGTATTTATTTACTGCTCATTAACCCAAGATGAGGTGCTTTAGCAGGCATGTATGAACCGCCAGACAGCAAAGTAGAGTCTCTAAATTTGCTGTAGTTTCAAGCTGCTTTGCTAGTTCAGTTTTCAAACATCTATCATGAAATTCATGTCTTTTTTCTGTCAAAGTGTCATTTTGTTGTAAACCACATTTTATTTTTTATATCATGTTAAGTAGCTGCATGAAGTTTCATCTGGGGTACGGGGTTTAGAATATGAAGTATTTGCAATATGTGTTTTCGTGCATTTAACAATACTTTTTTTTCTTAATGTAAGATATTCCAGCTGAGATGTAACATTTTCTTTTCATTAGGGATCCTGCCGTAATCAACCCATGCGGGGCTTATCTTTTCTTCAGTAACATTTTTTCTGCCCTCTGGAGCCATGCCACTCAGCCCTAGCTCACCCCCAACCAAAAACTGCATTCCCAGGACTGATCTGCTGCATGATCCTGCACAGATTTACCTCCATGGTGGGGCCAGGAGAGGGAAGGGCTTCCCCCCCCCCATCCCAGAGCACATGCATCCAGATCATCAGGATCCTGGATGGAAGTGTGGACCAGATGATAAGCTGGGTGTCATCTGCTGGATCCATTTTTCCCTTTTTTTCCCCCTTGACCAGCATCACACAAGTGATGCAAGCATGTGTGCATCTGTATGGAGGGAGACACATGTGTTCTGCTGCCTGTCATCCCAGGCTTGCATCAGTCCTGCTGCCCTACCACCACAGATCCACATGGTGTCAGTACCAGAGCAGTGCAGTGAGTGCCCCCTCCCTGGAAGATGATAGCAGTCCCTCAGATGCTCAATCCTCTGCCACCAGGCCAACCCTCACGTGACAAGAGTCCGCTCCCAAACCTGGGTCACTGGCATGGCAGGCAGTGACGCTACCACCAAGCTACTGAGCCATCATGCGGGGCTTATCCTAAAGGCTCCACACAGTTCCCACAACAACAGCTTGACTGTCACTGATGGAATTAGTGCACGGCAGCTTCCAACTGCATCAGAAACCCTCCAATCATTGGTCCACCCAAACCAGACACTTAAGCATGACCACACATGACATGTCAGGGGCACAGGATAATGGAAGGAATGGAGCTTTGTAAATAAAGACATTTTGGGAATGACTGTCTGTGAACAACAGCTTCGGCAGCCATCTTTGCCACCTTTGACCCCCCCAGTGGCTTGACATGGGGTCATGTGGCAATTACCCAGATAATGAGGCTCCAAAGCCTGCAGAGGGAGCCACAGCAGGCTCATGGACTAGAGAAGGACTTCATTAAGAGCAGGCTTTTAGTAAGTCACGATTGTCCTCCCCCATACATGTCGACAGTTAACCTTCCAATAATGTTGTTATGCTCTCACGGTATTTTTTCCTTTTGCTTAGTTCATCAGATTTGTACTAAAGCGCATCGAAGGATTAATTTCCTTAGTCAGTGACATGCCCCCATAGTTAGCATCGCCATGATGTCCATACAGGACAGATGAAGCACGCCCATTGATAGCGAATGAGGGATTTTAAGTTTTTTCACTTGTGCGATTTGACAAATGCCGCCACTGCTCAACTCACAAGGATCTTGTTAAGTAAGCGTGGCTGGCATTTGTCAAAATCGGCACCCAAAAGTAAAAAAGGAAACTTAAAAATGCCCCATTGTAGCCTCATGGAGCGTGCCCCTGTGCGCATCCTGTATTGATGTCATGAAACATGCCAGCATGGGGGCATGTCGCCGACTCAGGAAGTTGGTCCATTTTCAATGCTGGCCTTTTGGGTACAAATTACGAGTGATTTTACAGGAAAAGCAAAAAGGAATAAATTACATTGTGGGGCACAATAACAGTAACGGAAGGTGAGCTGTCATGTATGTTTGCGGGAGGGTGATCGTGACTTATTAAAAACCTGCTCTTTAAGTTAGGCGCAAATGAAGCCACCAATTGGTTTCTGAATAACAGATTCCAGCACTGCTAGTATGTGATTGACAGCGTGGGATTAACAGAGGTCTGCTTTTCTCCCCAGTGAACAGCAGGGAGTGTTCCAGGACATTTTTAGTCAGCATGTGACCACTGGTGGATTCAGACTAGAGAACAAACATGGGAGCATTGAGACAGACCACATATCTGCCAGAGGAAAGCAGAATTCCAGCAAAAGAAAAGTGGAGTTATCACTTGCCTGTACAAGTTCAATGTGAGAGACAACACAGGAAGCCAGAGAGGCATTAGTGAGGGCAAGGTGCCCTGTGAGCAGCCTCTTGGCATACAGAGAAACTTTTGCTGCATCACAGCAACCACTTGCAACAGAGAGATTCTTATCCAGTCAATGTTAACAGATATAGTTATAATCTTTCCACAAAGAGACTGGACCGTTATACAATTCCAAACTATGTGAATCAGGTGAGTATCATTTTCTCCACATCTGTTGCAACAAGAGGGATTTCTTAGACCTATTTTCTGCAAAAGTACCGGCGAGTAATACAGATTATGCAAAGACTTGAATCAAACCAATTTCAAGTTTACAATTTTAATTGCTTTAAGAGAGTTCAACCAAATTTGGTTCCAATCCCCAACGTCCGTATTCTTGTTTACAACCACCATCTTGTTTTCCAATGCGGAACCCCTTAGTTCTTCTTTTAATAAACTACAAAATACTGCAACTTTAGGTCATAATCTCACAGTAGTTAAAAAAATGATTCATGTTTACATTAGCTAAAAGTTTATGACTGTCATTATTACAATGCTGCAGAAATGGGTATCTTAAGGCAGCAGTACTAGATAAAGAAAATCAGATCTTTTGCAACAGTTTGTTGCCTGTGCTTTGTTGAGCACTTACCTGGTAACCTTTCTTGTTTTTGCTGTACTATCACCCCATAATTTGCTCCATTGTTCTTTGTTTTTTGTATACATTTCTCCCACCTGCCATGTTGAATTGGAACCCTCTGCTGCCAACTGCACGTGCCCATGACTTGCAGCACTACACAGGGACAGCGGGAACATGCAGCACAGGGTCCCACGGAAGTAAAAAAAAGACATGATGTGACATGAGGGGGAGTTCAGCTGCAAATTAGGCAGCAGCCATATTTACTGTGGATCCACAACAATGGAAATACATTTTAAATATCTAAAAAATGAAACATCGCTAGAAAAATATTTACAGATATGGAAACTTGAACTATGGCTGCATGTTTCCAGTCAAAAAACTAAATTTTGATAATCACTTCCTGATTATCTAGTACTGCTGCTTTAAGTATATCCCACATACCCTCCTCATCATTAGGCCATTTTGATACCAAAGATAATTGGACATAGGAACAAAAACACACTCTAATTTTATTTGGAAGTGTGGTGAAGAATATTATTTTGAAATCTGGACTTACTGAGTGCCCAGTTCAATGAATGTAGGGTTGAATGCTTGCAAATACTTAGAATAGAGAAGTTAGCATGCTGTATGGTAGAGCAAGAAAATGTATTTATATCCAAATGGAATACTATTTACAATCTTTTCAGGACTGGTTTACCAAATGGGTAATGTATGGTGTTTCACTCATCCTCTTATGTATGTATTGTTCCTTCATAACTGTTTTGGTACCATGAGAAACAGGCTTCTAATAATGTGACTGGATACTGTTGTATTAACTTTGCATCCAAACAAGCAAAAATATATACATTTGTAATGCGGTAGAGAAAGTTAGATGATAATTTCTGAGTTTTAAAATATGGCCTCTCTTGCTGTCTTTTCTTACTTTCTTCCCTCTCCTTATTTTTGCTTATTTCTCTAGCTTTTGTCTTCTCTTTCTTTACAACATACTGGTTCTGTTCTACTGATCTGTTTCTGCCAAGCACAAAATGTTTTAGAAATTGGATTAACAGGGTAATCTCATAATTTTACACTGCGGTTGTACTATAACTCTTACTATATCATTGATAATGAGTGTTTCTTATAAACATTCCAATTTTTCTTTATGCCGATGTTTATATAAAGAATTGTAACTTGATTTATACTGTATATTTAAGATGTATGTGGTTGATGGTTATGTATATTAAGAATTTGTTATAGTTTAGAAGGTTATGTTGATTGTTACGAACATATGAACATATGAAATTAGCCAGCAGATAAAGACCAATAGGTTTATCAAGTCTGCTCGATTATGTAGCTAGCCTCCCTACCTGGCAGCTGCCCCTCCCCCGCTTAATAGGTGTTTCTTATAAACATTCCATGTTAATTTGGAATATGTTAATAAATTCTTGATACAAAAAAGCTGTAACAGAGAGCAGCTCTGTCTCCAGGTAGCTGCCTAGCCAGCACCACTGGCAGTATTGGTTGTTGCAGTACACACTTGGACTAGACACCTGTAGGTTGTGTGCTGCTCTGAGATGGTTAGGCTTTACAGACTGAAGCAACACCTGTGATGTGAGACAGACAGATTGTCTGCTAGGTACAGAGAGGAGAAGAGGCCTGCCAGAGTCTACCAAGAGATATTTTATACATTATCACAAAGGCAGGCATTGAGAAAGAAGCCAAATCAGCCAAGGAGGTACCTGCTGCTGCTGCACACTGCACTCTGCACTCAGAAGGAAAACCAACTGGACTTGGGGAATCATGAGTATTACAGGGCTTTGTCCCTGCAGCACTTACTTTCACTGTTAATTCATTTGGGAATCATTTAATGGACTAAGCCTTCCAACCAGGAACTACCCTGTTGGGGTTTGTTTTGGGTTGTTGCCAATAAATAAAATCTCTTCAAGTGCTTCACCACAAGATTCCAGGCAACAGCAGGAAATGGGCCCGCATAGATTCCACGGCAGGATGTTCAGTAACTCATACCATTAAAGAAGCTCCACAGAACATGGGGATTGCATATAACTGGCACCTAAGTAGGTAAAAGGGCTCTTACAACATAATCTGGCATGTGGGATTTGTGTGCAGGGTATGGGGAGAGGGCTACCTAAAATACAGCTAGTGACCTGACATACATTATTTCCTATAGCTGATCTCCAGACTCTAGTTACTATGGGCCCCACCTCACAAGGCAGAGAGCTGGCCAAGGTTCTATATACATATATTATAGGGGCAAAGTTGTGCCACTATAGTTAGGGCTGAGTAGTCTGTTTAATGTTAAGCCTCACATTTAGCACTTTAATAACTTTGCAACTGATCAATGGGTTTGCACAAAATTTGATATGCGCTTCCCCATGGGCTAGATCTCTTGATGTGGCAAGTTTTGTTCCAGTTGGATGTACGGATTCTGAGATCTGAATAGTGCAAAAACCTTAAAAGTTGCCATTTTTTGCAGTTTTTTCTTCATCGCCTTGCTTCCAGACAATGTGGAATTTTGGTGTGATTTTTCTATTGTAGATAGAGTTTGGGTAGCAGAACTGACATGCTTTGTTTGGTGAAAAAATATTAATTTGTTTCAAAAGTTATTTAATTTGTAAGTTCCCATTGTTTTCAATGGGACGATCACTGTCCAGAATAGAGGGAGAAAGTTCAACAAAGGATTAACCTTGCAAAAAAAGATTCTTTCTTGCGAGATCTGTTCCTTTTTTGTGAGGGAAAAATCCTTTTTCACCAGCTGCCATCTTGTTTTTTTTTCCACAAACTAAAAAGCATGGAAAATACATAAAAATGTTGTCATTTTACTAATCAAACACCAGAACCTTGCTAAACGGGTCCCGTTTAGCTAGATTCTGATGTTTGTTTTTCATAATTAGGGACAGAAATACTTTTTCTGAGCACCTGAAATCCCAGGTGCCCAGCTTAATGAGAGAAGCCTTCCACCACGTTCTCTGAGAACAGCAGATTTTATGTAGTTCTGCAGCTGCAACTGAATTCCTGGTGCTGGCTGCAGTGCAAGTTGAGAGCCCTCATCTTCCCTGGTGTCTAGTGGTACCCCCCCACCCTACGATCACCATCCCCTATTCCCTTGTTTCTTAATTTATATAATCCGACACCAGGATGCCCACCCCTGGTGTTGGATGCTCCCCACCCCCGCAGCCTGTTGTTTTAATAATTAGCTGAAATCGAGGGGCCCAATCCCCATGTTGGCATTTACAGCACCCCCCCCAGCAGTGTGGGACACTGGGGAGCCCACCCCCAGTGTCCTGAACCCCAGTGTCCCGAAATATGTGTATACTTTAATCTGCAAAAAGAAAACAGTCCCTCAACGTCTTTTTAATTTTTAACCTGAAAAAAAGAAAATGGTCTCTTGTTGTCCCCACCATACCCCTCCCCCATCCAGATCATCCCACTGAGCAGCCACCACCTCACACCCCCTACCCTATATATGCCACCAGAGATTGTAGGCTGTCATGTTCTGTGGACCAAGACATGTCTGCACTCTTCCAAGCCAAACTGTGAACTGAGGAATCAAGGTAAGTGCCATATAACGTATTTCAAAGATGTTCTAAACTTGTGTTCATAACTTTGCCAATTTTTTCACCAAATTTTCAACAAGCCCTTTTTGAGACCCCACCTCATGAACACTGGCACTACCATTTCATTAATCCGGCCCGGAAGATGATTTTGTGGTCGATGTGTGAAATCAGCTTTCATGACTGAAAAATGAAATTTTACCACCAGTGTTCATGAAGTGGGGTCCCAGAAAGGCCTGGTTGAAAATTTGGTGACATAATTTCTGAAAATGGCCGAGTTATGAGTGTTTACTGAAAATTTTCAACGCACATGCATAACTTTGGTAAGTAAGCAACAATACCCGACAGGGTCAGTGGTATTGAGCAATACCGGACTGCCCAGGGGCGTAATGAGGCCCGACGTCACAGGCGGAGGACCTTATAGCCCCTGGAAGGTCTAGTATTGCCCAATACCGCCCACCCTGGAGGGTATTATTATGCTTAGAAAATGGGCTTCCAGTGGCATTTTTATATGGCATTTTAAAGAATAAAAAAAAAGACTAAGAATGAAGTATGCCTCTTTCTTGTAAAATATTCCTTCCATTTCTGTGCTCTTCAGTCTGCTGTTGTCCCCCCAAAGCAGTTCTCTTCTACCCACCCACACACAAAACACCACTAGCACAGCACCAGTTTCCCTGAAGCAGTCTTTTAGCTTAATTGTGAGTTGTGGCAGTTAGGCGCACGACCTTGCATGATGTGAGGCTGCCACATAAATCTAAGAAATGGAGACCAAGAGGTATGATGTGACAGCCAGTGCCATTTATGATGTGGCAGCCAGTGCCATTTTTTTTTTATGTGAGTAAATTCAACATAGCATGGAACTGTGCTGTGAGAGGGAGATTCAACGCGGGCCCGGCACTGGGGAAAGGATGTGTTTTCACCATGGGAGCAAAAGAGAGCTAGAAAGGTGATGTTGATGATCAGCACTGATTGTAATGGTATCCCGCTACTGATTTATTGATTTGTCTTTTTAAATGTGGCACAACTCAGTTCTGGAGCAGTGGGCAATGACGGAAAGCAGAGTGGGGTTGAACTTGTGGACATGTGTCATCACGGCGGGAGTAGAACGGAGCAGGAGAGGTCATGTCGGTGATCAGCCCTGATTGTAGGTATCCCACTATTCATACATTTTATTGTTTTGAGTAAATGCTTAAATGCAGCACAACTTAGTTCTGGATCAGAGGGCACATGGGGCATGGGGGCTGGGGGGAGCTTGAGGACGGCCATAATGGAGCAGGCGGCTTTTGGCAGGAATGAAAAGTCCTCAGGAGCGTACTTGTCCTAAGGTATAATGGCGGTAAAATTAAAAATGACTGTGGGGGCTGTCTGTGACAGTCAGCTGTACCTGCATGTCTGTGTGCATGTTATGGGTCTCAGTCGGTCTTTCGTGTTAGAGGGCAGAAAAAAATGACAGGTTGTATGTTTGAAAATTTGGGATGCCCAAGAATATCCCAAGTAATAGGGCACCCCAAACAGGAACTTGTTTTTTAGCGGACTCTATCGAGAAATACCCACTCGCTAAATTTACTGTCCTAGTCAATCAAAATGCTAGGATTTACTAGCATATTTTCTAATTTTCAATATTTTGAGTCCACATTTTCAACATAGCCATTTTTTCACACCACCTCATGAACAGTAAAGCTGTCATTTTTCACATCCTGTCCAAAACATGTTTTTGCACCTGTGGCATGGAATGGCATTTTGGCACAGATTTGAAAATTTTCACCTATGGGGTTTATAAGGTGGGATCATAAGAAGACTATTTTGAAAATTTGGGGTTAAAATATTAAAAAATACCAAAGTTATGACTATTTATTGCAATTTTGCTATGCTCGCTCGTAACTTCAGATATGTTAAATATTTTGACCCTAGATTTTCAACATAGCTTTCTTATTACCCCACCTATGTGTGTCACAGCTGGTATTTTTTAAATCCTGGCCAAAATGTGTTTTCACACTTGTGGGGCAGAATGGCATTGCAGTTGTGCAGAATTACGTTTTGGTGGGGATTCGAAAATTTTCTGTACTGGGTATATGAGGTGGGGTAATAAGATGGCTAAGCTGACAATTTTATCACTGTTATCCTATAAATGGAAGTGCAGGGCCCAGGGCCCTATTGCTTCACAACTATACATGTCTTGCATCTATGGAGGATGGGAGCACAGGGTCTGAAGGACCCTGCTCCCCACAGCAAAATAAGGATGCTATTATACTATCTCAAAAGTGAGGAATAAGTTGCAAAAGATTTGTTAATGCTCCAGTTAGGGTCAAAGTGACAAAAGTTGGGAAATGAGGTGTTAGTGTTTCCCTAACTCCCCACCCTCCCAAACCAGGCAGAAGAGCAGGTGTGGGGTGTGCCTTGGACTTCTCAAGCCTAACTCTCACCCTTTTCTCATAAAGTGTACACATCTGACCTTATTTACAGATGGAATAGGGTGAGCGTTAGGCTTGAAAAGCCCATGGCACACCCCACATCTTCTCTCCTGCCTGGTTTGGGAGGGTGGTGTGTTAGGGAAACCCTAATGCCTCATTTCCCAACTTTTGTTGCTTTGACCCTAACTGGAGCAATAACAAATTTTTTTACAACTTATATACAGTATATAATAGTGGCTCAATAACACCACTATAGTTAGAGTTGAGTAGCCTGTTTAATGTTAAATCTCACATTTTGCACTTTAATAACTTTGCAACCGATCAATGGATTTGCACAATATTTGGCATGTGCTGTCTTGTGGGGGTAGATCTCTTGACATGGCAAATTTAGTTCTGGTTGGCTATGCGGATTCTGAGATCTGAACAGTGCAAAAACCTTAATAGTCGCCACTTGTTGCAGTTTTCTCCTTGATCACCTTGTGCCCTGATGGTGTGGAATTTTGGTGATTTTTTTTATGGTAGAAAGAACTTGAGTAACAGAACTGCCAGCATTTGTTTGGTAGAAAAATGTGAATCTGTTGCAAAGTTGTTCAGTTTTTTAAGTTCCTGTTATTTCCTATAGGAAGATCACTTTCCAGGATAGGAGTAAAAAGTTTGACAAAGGATTTGATCTTGCAAAAAAGGATTCTTTCTCATGAGATCCATTCCTTTTTCATGATGAAAAAATCCTTTTTTGCAAGGTGCCATCTTGTTTTTTTCCCCATCAACTAAAAAGCATGGAAAATGCATAAAAATGTTGCCATTTTACAAATCAAACACAAGAGCCTATCTAAACTGGCCCCATTTAGCTAGACAAACCAAGCTAAATGGGCCCCATTTAGCTAGATTCTGGTGTTTATTTTTCACAATTAGGGCCAGAAGTACTTTTTCTGGGCACCCAAAATCCAGAGTGCCCAGCTTAGCAAGAGGAGCCTTCTGCTGCATTCTCTGTATAAGAACAACAGATTTTATTTAGTTCTGCAGCTACAGCTGAACTCCTGCTGCTGGCTGCAGTGTGAGTTGGAAGCCCCTTTGTTTTCCCTGGTGTCTAAGTTGCATCCCTCACTCCCCGATCACTGTCCCCATATATTCACTGGTGTCTAGTGGCACCCCCCACCCTCCAATCCTTGTCCCCAATGTTTTCCTGGTGTCTAGTGGCACCACCCACCCTACAATCACTGACCCTGATGCAGGAACAGGTGTGAAGGGTGTGCCTTGGAATTGCGGACCCTAATGCTCACCCCATTCTAAGAGTAAGTAAGCTAAGATGGGTACAGAATAAGAGAATGGGGTGAGCATTAGGTTCGAACTCAAGACACACCTTCACACCTGTTCCTCCTGTATGGTGGTGGGTGGATGCTTGGGTTGGAAACCAAGGGGGGCTTGGCCCTAGGGTTGGGAAACCCCAAGATGTAATTTCCCTACTTTTGATGCTGGAACCCTAATGGTCCATTAACAAAGTTTTTATGCAGAGAATTTTCCTATTTTTTGACAAACTATAATCATAAGAAACCCTAATGGTGCATCAGCAAAGTTTTTTGTAGAGAATTTCCTTACTTTCTGAAAAATTACAATCAAAGGCTTATTTGCTTGTGGGAGCGCATGGCCCTCTGGTCTCTGCACTCCCAACCCTCCATAATATTTTTAAGAGATTGTAATTGTATCCTTATTTCTCTGTGAGAACGCAGGGCCCAACCATCACTCCATACTTCTCTGCATACTTGTGTGTAGGAGTGCAGGGCCCTCTGGGCCCTGCTCTGTTGTCCATGCATCAGTCCCTAGCAGTATCCATATTCCTCTTTGGGAGTGCAGGGCCCTCTGGGCCCTTAGCTGCCAGCTATGCATTACTCCTTAATAGTATCCATATCTGGGCCCTGCACTCCCATCATGCATCAGTCCCTAGTAGTATTCGTACCCTAAATCACAAACATCTTTGTAACACTAACCTGAACAGCTATCTCTAACCCTAACTCCAGAACAAGTAATATTTAATGGGGGCACACATGACAGAAAGTATACCTCAGCATCCCGAACAATATCAGATATATGCCTCCCATTAACCCCAACAGATACATAACCTAACCCAACTCCTGAACAAGTAATATTTAATGGGGGGCATGCATGATAGCAGGTGTACCTCGACACCCTGAACAATATAAGATATATGCCCCACCTTTACTCCAACAGACATATAAACTAACCAGCACCCAAACCTGAACTCTAACTCTGGAACAAGTAATATTTAAAGTGGACACACATGACAGAAAGTGTACCTCGGCACCCTGAACAATATCACATACGTGCCCACAGTTAACTCCAACAGATACATAACCTAACCCTAACCTAACTTTGGAACCACTTATATTCAATGGGAGGCACACACAACAGAAGATGTACCTCAGCACCCTGAACAATATCAGATATGTGCCCCCATTTACTCCAACAGATATATAACCTAACCCAAACCTGCGTGAATGCAAAAATTCCTATAGAATAACAGTAGAACTTTCACAGGCCATAGCTCGCTCTATATTTGGAGTTAACTGTAACACTATGTATGAAATAAAAGATCTCACTGAGTATTACAACATTAATGCATCATACCAAAGACAGTCATCACAGGGCACCCACAGCACCCCGATATTTCCACCAAAATTAAACATGGCGCCAAATGCAGAATGCAAGGCTGATCTTTACCACACTTCACACATATGTGTATCTCCTCTTGGACTACAAGCTCCTCAGGTTTCAGACAACTCCTTTGACAATTGACAGAGTTATGCCCTACAAACTTGAAACCAGATTTGTACCCATAATTCCTAAACTGCTTGGAGTTAAGTGTAAACCTAAATTTATGTTACTCTTTGGGTCAAGCCCCATAGACTAGAGGGGACAAAGCCCCCCTTCTACCCTTTCCTGAATATACACATTTCCCTTAACCATAACAGTAACCCTAACCTTAACCCTAATTCCTAAACTACAGGGAGTTAAGTGTCAGTCAACATATATGGTACTCTGTACATCAAGTCAAACAAAGTGGAGAAGGGCAAGTCCCCTCCTAAGCTTTCCTGAATGTACACATTTCCTTTAACCCTCCATAATTTTTTTAAGAGATTGTTAAGGTATCCTTATTTCCCTGTGGGAAAGCAGGGCCCTGCACTCCCATCACTCCATACTCCTCTGCATATTTGTGTGTGGGAGGCAGGGCCCTGCATTGCTATCAGTCCCTAGCAGTATTCGTATTTCTCTTTGGGAATGCAGGGCCCTCTGGGCCCTGCACTGCCATCCATGCATTACTCCTAAATAGTATCTGTGTTTGTGTGTGGGAGTGCAGGACCCAGAGGGCCCTGCACTCCCATGCATGAAGTGACAAAGAAACACTTGCGTACACCTCATATGGGAAAGAAAGCAGAATGTAAAGCCGCAGAACTCCAGAGCAAAGTAATATATTTTTAGCAAACCAGCAAAAGACACATCTGTATGGCAAGCCCTTAGTACCCTGAAAATTTCAGAGCAAAATTACAAACCATTTCTTAACACCACAGTGACAAAGAAACTGCTCTATTAACCTCCCAGTACAATGTTATCCAATGGGAAATCAACCAAAATTCAAATCCACAGAACTCCAAGCCAAAGTAATATATTTTCTCAAAACCAACAAAAAGCACATTTGTGGAACAATCCCTTCCTACCCTGAAAATGTCAGTCCAAAATTTTAAACCGTTTCTTTGCTATGAGGTGACAAAGAAACAGCTATATAAATTTTTTTCTAATGAAAAATGTTGAAATTTAATAACTTCGGAATGGATTAATATTTTTTTTTTTTACCAAACCTTCAAAAGGCACCACTGTGACCAAAAACCTAAATACCCTAAAAATTTCAAACCAACATTCCACACCATTTTTGCACAATGTGGTGACAAAGAATTTAACAAAAAAACAGTAATTTACACATTCTTTGAGACTCCATATCTCCACACCTGCACATCCAACTGGAACAAAACGTGTCTCATCAAATCATCAAGAGATCAGCCAGCCTGGTGGCACTGAGGGTTGAGGCACTGGATGCCACACCTCATGCCATGCTGGCAACTAGCTTGGGTGCCGGGGGATGGTAGGGGAGGGAGTAGGATTGAGCAGTCGTTGGACTGCTCTCCTCTCCCTGGGGAGTGATCCAGGGGTTCTCCAGTGCAACAGTGCCCTCTAGTGGAGACCGGCGGTGCAACGAGCACTCAGAGCAAAGCAAGGGAGGAGCGTGGTGGACGCTTATGGCATAGCCATGCTGGCGTCATTGCACAGCCACTATCCCAAGAGGAAACAAAGCCAAAAAATAATGGGAAATTTTAAAATGTAATAACTTTTGAATAGCTTAATATTTTTTCACCAACCCTTCAAAATCCACCACAATGACCCAAGGCCTAAATATTCTATAGAAAATACTGAATGGGCAACTATGAGCAACCAGTTTGTTCTGCCACAAAGGTGTTCTGATTCCCTCTGATCTCAAGAGCAAAGCTTGAGAGGTCTGTGGGAATCAGAACCCCAAGGTGGCAGAACACACTGATTATGCATAAAGTTGCTTATCCTGTATTTTTTTAATTTTATTTCTTTTTGTACCCTCCTACTCTCCATGAGCTCTGCTTGTTCAGGAGCACCAATGAAGGACTGCCCCCACTCCAGCCACCTATCTGGTCCCATGGTCGACCCCCATGGAGCCGCAGCTTTTCCCCCTGGGTGGTATCGAGGTGGGGCAGAACACCCCAAACATCAAGTCTCATCGGGTGACCCTGGGACCAAGCAGGCGGGAGCCATTAGGGGTCAGCCTCAGTGCTCCATCTACCTGGAGCTTGCAGAGTGTTTTTCCTCTGTTCTTTGTGGGAGTGGTGCATGCCTGATGTCAATGCATCCCTGCCGACTTCGCCACTCCCCTCCCCAAACATCAGCTCTATGCTTGCCGTGCCTCAGGCCTCTGCCAGAGGCCATTCAAGCACCGAGCGAGGACCCCCTCCTGGGAGAGGAGAGGCGAGCTGTCCTCTGGACGCTTAATCCTCTCCCTCCCCTTCTGACCCCCGACAGCATGGGCTCATTCCTGAACCAGAGTCGCCGGCGTGGAGTGAGATGTGGCATCCAGTGCCTCAACCCTCAGCGCCACTGGGCTGGCCTCTCATCCTGTATTTTTTATAGTGTATAGTATTATGTGAAATGGGTGCATTTTGGTTTTTTCTCTTTGACAGTGAAACTGGCTTGTGCAGTCTCTAGAGGTTCTAGAATGCTGTTCTACTACCACAGAAGGGTACAATCACATTCCATGACTGTTGAACTGTGGTACAACAGCATTTTAAAATTTCTATATAGAACAATGCTCTACTGTACATTATAAACAGTTCAGACCAACATTCCACACCATTTTTTGCACAACGCGGTAACAGAATTTGACAAAAACAGTAATATACATGTTGTTTGAGACTCCATATCTCCACACTTGCACATCCAACTGGAACAAAGTTTGCCACAGCAAGAGATCTTTGGTTCATGATGGGGCTTGCCGAAGTTCATGCAAATTGCCTGCACGGTTGCAAAGTTATTAAATAACAGAATACTCCATTTAACATAGAAGTGAAGAAAGAATTTGACAAAAGGCAGTGATTTACACAATTTGGGACTCTATATCTCCACACCTGCACATCCATCTGGAATGGAACTTGCCACATCTCACTCAGAATGCAGGCTGCAAAAGACTGCCAATATTCTCAGCCCTCCACACTTGCAAAGGCACTTCAGTAGCTACCACCACTCAAAAGTGATTCTCTTACCTTAGGACTTTCTTGGTCCAAATCCAACTAGAGTCACTGCTCACACAGTACCACCAGTCACTGTGGTTTGAAATCACAGAAAGAGCAGACCCAAACCACACAAAAACATGTATCCTGGATTTTAGGGGGGCAGACTTTGGGAAAATGGGGAGATACTTGAAAGAGGCATTAAGGGGAATGGGGCAGGAATCAGGGGTTGAGAAACAGTGGGCAGTATTTAAAATGGGGATTACAAGAGCAACAGAATTATGTATTAATCAGGTTAGCAAGAGGAAAAGGAAGAGGAGACCATTATGGTTTTCCAAAGAGGTAGCAAAGAAAGTGAAAGCCAAAAAGATTGCATTCAGGCAATACAAAAAGACACAGGCAGAAGGGGATAGGGAGAAGTACCAGGAGAAGCAAAGGGAGGCAGGGAGGTCAGTAAGGGAAGCCAAAGCTCAGACAGAAGAACACATTGCAAAATCAGTGGGTAGAGGGGACAAAACCTTTTACAGGTACATAAGTGAAAAAAGAAAGGCAAAGGGAGGGATAGTGAGACTGAAGGGGGAAGATGGGGGCTGTGTAGAGGATGACAACAGTAAAGCTGACATATTGAACAGGTATTTCTGCTCAGTCTTTACTGAGGAAGAGGAGGGTAATGGGTCTGAATGGAGTACAAGGTGAGAATGGTGCAGAAATGGACACAAGTCCCTTTACACAAGAAAGGGTCCTGAAGGAACTGGAAGTAATAAGAGTTGATAAAGCAATGGGGCCAGATGGGATTTTTAGGGTCCTTAAAGAACTAAGAGAGGTGGTGGCTGAACCTCTGGCTATCCTGTTTAGCCGATCACTGGAAACAGGGGAGTACCCAAAGACTGGAGGATAGCAGATGTAGTCCCCTATACAAAAGTGGGAACAAAGAGGAATCGGGAACTACAGACCAGTTAGCCTCACCGCGTAGTGGGGAAGATCGTGGAAGCACTACTGAAGAGAGATTGGTGGAACATCTGGTTGTCAATGGACTACAGGACCCAAGGCAGCATGGTTTCACCAGGGGAGGTCATGTCAGACCAACCTCATTGAATTTTTTGACTGGGTGACTAGGGAGGTGGATCAGGGAGGGCAGTGGACATGGCCTATCTGGACTTCAGCAAGGCTCTTTCCACTGTGCCAGAAGACTATTGCACAAACTGGGGAATATGGGTGTGGGCAGGACAGTAGTGTGGTGGGTAGGTAACTGGCTGGGCGGCAGGACACAGAGGGTGGTGGTAAATGGCGTCACTCCACAGAGGGAAGAGTGACCAGTGGGGTACCACAGGGATCAGTGCTGGGACCGGTACTATTCAATATCTTCATCAGTGACATTGCACAGGACCTAGAAGGCAGAATTTCACTGTCACTGATGACACAAAGCTCTGTAACAGAGTAGACACACCAGAGGGTGTAGACAGAATGAGAAGGGACCTGCAGAAACTTGAAGAATGGTCAGGGGTTTGGCAGTTGAAATTCAATGCAAGGAAGTGCAAGATAATGCATATGGGGCACAAAAACCCTGGCTGAATATATCAGTTGGGGGTGAGGATAGCATGCACCAAGTAGGAAAGGGATCTTGGGGTTATCATCTCTAATGACCTCAAGGCAGGGAAACAGTGTGACAAGGCAGCAGGTAAAGCAAATAGGATGCTGGGATGCATAGGCAGGGGCATCACCAGCAGGAAAAGGGAGGTCATAATTCCACTATATAAGACACTAGTGAGGCCCCACCTGGAGTACACTGTACAGTTCTGAAGACCTTACCTATGTAAGGACATAGACAGGGTAGAGAAGGTTCAGAGGAGGGCAACAAAGATGGTGCATGGATTGCATCACCAAGTCCTATGAGGACAGGTTGAAGGAACTGAACATGTACTCCCTGGAGGAGAGAGAGGAGGAGAGAGGGATATGATAGAGACATACAAGTATCTTACAGGGAGGAACAGGGTGCAGGAATACACTATTTTTAAGTGAAAAAGATGTTCCAGGACTAGAGGGCATGGGATGAAGTTGGAGGGAGGACGATTCAGAGGAAACGTGAAGAAGAATTTCTTCACAGAACAGGTGGTGGACAAGTGGAACACCCTGCCAGAGGAAGTGGTGGGGGCTAAAACAATCACGGGATTTAAGAATGCATGGGATAGACATAAAGGAATTCTGGAGGTCATGCGTAAGGGGCAACAGACTTCTTGGAAAACATAAACTGAACATACAAGCTCAAATGGGCAGACTGGGTGGGCCATAGGCCCTTATCTGCCGACACTGTCTATGTATCTATGTAGTACAGTGCTCCTTACCAAAAGGCAAACAAACATCCTCTGTCACTCACTGCTGAAGCAACACTTCACTTCTTAGAATATGGTATTGCAGCTGTATGCTCTCCCTTCAAACACAGCATGTGGATTTGCCAATACCAACAGTTATCTATTCCCTCAAAAGATTCAGTTCCAGAGGCATGACGTATATATAGTAATATTTACTACTTCAGAATATTTACATGATTTACATGACATAATAATCAAAGACTATGGGAATTAACAGGTTACAACATAAATAAAAAATGGTATTTACACAGCAGGAGAAACAAGTAGAAAAACTTTTTCTATAGCTTCTTAAACTAACAGAGTAGAAAGATTTCTTATATAGGCTCCGGAACATGGGGAAAAGTGGGGGTGCTGAAGTTCAAAAGGGCATAGGGTAAAAAAGATAGTTTTTGCGAGCAAAGGGGCACTTTGAATGCTCATGGACAAAAGTATGTATATGTATGTGTGGGGGGGGGGAGCTGGAGCACCCCTGCACCGACAGGTTCTGGCACCTTACTGCACAGGACCTTAGTGAATTATGGCAGACTTGAACCTTAGATGGTAGCTGTTTGGGGTCCCAAACCTAACTAACTTGCTAGGATCTGGCAAGTCCTCAAAAACCTTCAGCTGCCAGCCCCCCATGATACATCATCAAATATGTCACACTGACATCATAGATTCAACATGTCCTTTGTCTCCTGGAAAAACTTCCCATCTGGAAAACTGGTCCAAACTGGATTTATAATCCAGACCCTGATGTTGTGGATTGCAATGTCCATCCTTTTGTCTTCCTGTCTGGCAAAGTCCGTAGGGTTCCATCTCCCTTGCTCTAGCTTTGTTTACACTCAAAACGGAGCCCATGATGATGATGAAAACAATTCACCTCTTTGAAGTGTAATTGCTCTGTAGCTGACAAGAACTCTATTCTTTGCCCAAATGACCCCCTAGCTGACTGCTGAAGGCCTGGGCTCCAGTGATGTGCAACCTTAGACTTAAAATACAGATTTTATCTCAGCTGAAATATTACAGAAGTCTAACTGATAATAAAAATTAAACATAAAAACAAAAAAAAAAAACCCACAAAAGTTGTTACATCCCCATTAGAGAAACGAAAAACAAATCCTTTAGCACCACTAAATGATTTTTTTGTGTGTGTGAGCCAGCTGGCTTCACTTGCTATTCCCTTGATTCAATCTCTGGGTGGACCCATTACTTTCTTATAGTGCCTCTCCTACTTAAAAAGGGGCACTAACTATTGTCTAGTCAATCATCTGCATTGCCATGCTGCCACCCACTGCGATGCCTAATGTCTGCATTATAGGACTGAAGCACCAGGCTTCACCTTATCAATTTGGGCTTCTGTGCACTGGTCCTATGCTACCATGTGAGAGGGTTGTGGTCAGTGACCAGTGTGAACTCCCCCTCATACAAATAAGGTTGCAGCTTCTGCAAAACCCAGTCAATATCTAGACACTTCTTCTTGATTGTGTATAGACCTCCTCATTGGGCAGAAGCTTCCTGCTTAGGTACTTGACTGGGTGTTCCTCTCCCAAGTGCATTACCCAACTGAGAACTGTGCCTAGCTCATGCTCAGATGCATATATGTGCAATAAACCTTAAAGAATACTCTGTGCTGGCATGCACAGGTGCCTGACACAATGCCTCCTTCAGCTGGCAGAACACAGTATTGCAGGTTTCTAGCTACTGAACCTTGTCTAGCATTTTCTTCCAGTTGAGACTGGACAGAAGTTAGGACAGGGTGCTGAAATTTGGCACAAACTTACGACTGTCCCTAGGAAGGCCTAAGCCTTTTCTCTTAGTCGTTGGTGTGGCCCATCCCTCAATGGCCTTAATTTTCACAGGCTCAGGCTGGATTTAAGCTCTCCCCACCCTGTGCCCAAGGTATGGCACCTCTGTCATTCCCATCTGGCATGTCTGTGTCTTGAATGTCAGCCCAGCGACCTGCAATCAGCGGAACACCTCAGTCACATACCTGACGTGATCCTCTCAAGTCTTGTTATAGAGGGCGATGTCTATGTACACTAGAGTGAAGTCTCCTGCCCCATTCAAAATGTAGTCCATGAACTGTTGAAAGGTGGATGGTACATTCTTCATCAAGAATGGCATTACTCTGGACTTGAATAATCCAAATGAAGTGACAAAGGCCTTCCTCTCTCTGGCTTCTGGGGTCAGAGGTACCTGTGACTAGCCCTTTGTCAGGTCTATGGTGGACAGGTAACATAGAAACAGAGAAACATAGAAACATAGAAGTTGATGGCAGATAAGGACTGCAAGGCCCATCCAGTCTGCCCATTTCTTTTTCTACCTTATAAATGTGCCATCGGCCTTTTGCTCTGTCAGTGACCTATCTATTCATAGTAATTTGTATTGCTCCCTTATGCCTATCCCATGCCTGTTTGAAGCCCTGCACTGTATTCATAGCCACCACTTCTTGTGGTAAGCCATTCCATGCATCCACCACCCTTTCTGTGAAAAAAGAATTTCCTCACATTCCCCCTTAATCGGCCTCCCTCTAATCTCATGCTGTGTCCTCTTGTCCTGCTATTTTTCTTATATTTAAACATGTTAGACTCTTTCACCTTGTTTATGCCCTTAAGGTGTTTGAATGCCTCGATCATATCACCTCTCTCCCTCCTTTGCTCAAGGGTATACATATTGAGCTCTGTTAATCTGTCCTCATATGTCTTCTGATGCAGTCCTGCACCATTTTGGTTGCCCTTCTGGACTGCCTCAATTTGGTTAATGTCCTTGTGAAGGTGTGGCCTCCAATACTGCACGAGTACTCCAGATGGGGCCTAACCAGTGTCTTGTACAGAGGATTATTACCTCCCTCTTACGACTTGTGATACCCCTACTAATACACCCTAACACCCCCTAGCCTTACCTACTGCTTTAGAGGTCTGCTTGGATGATTTTAGGTCATCAGTGATGATGATGCCCAAGTCTCTTTCTTCCTTTGTGACTGCTAGCAACTCCCCTCCCAGCCTATAGGTGGCTTCAGGGTTTCTCTTCCCTATGTGCATGATTTTGCACTTGTTTGCATTAAATCCCAGTTGCCACTCTTCTGACCATTCTGCTAGTTTATCCAGATCTCTTCTCATTCTGCCTATCCCATCTGGATCATCTACTCTGTTGCAGATCTTGGTGTCATCTGCAAACAGACAAGCCTTACCTCTAGTCCATCTGCAAGATCACTAATGAAGATGTTGAAGAGGACTGGCCCCAGGACTGATCCTGAGGTACCCACTTGTGACTTGCATCTCTTCTGACTGTATACCATTTACCACCACTCTCTGTTTTCTGCCCGTCAACCAGTTTGCCACCCAGTTGACCAACTTCTGACCCACCCAGCCTACCCAGCTTATTTATCAATCTTCTATGTGGAACAGTGTCAAAGCTTTGCTGAAGTCAAGGTAGGCAACATCAACTGCTCCTCTTGGTCCACCACTCTGGTTACCCAGTCAAAGAAATCTATGAGATTAGTTTGACAGGACCTTCCTTTTGTAAACCCATGCTGTCTTGGATCCTGTGCCCCTATGGATTCCAGGTGTTGCACTATCCTTTCCTTAAGGAGTGCCTCCATAATCTTGCCCACTACTGAGGTAAGACTGACCAGTCTGTAGTTCCCGCCTCCTCCCTGCTACCACTCTTGTGGAGCGGGATCACATGAGCCCTTCTCCAGTCTTCTGGGACCTCTCCTGTGCTCAGAGACTCACTAAACAATTCTGCTAATGGCTCTGCTAGTTCCTCCTTTAGCTCCTTAGTACCCTGGGATGTATGCCATCAGGTCCCATTGCCTTATCCACCCTGGAGCTTAGCAAGCTCTTGTAGGACCCTTTCTTTTGTGAAGGGAGTAGTGCTCACCTCCCTCCCCCTGTGTCCATGATGCTGAGCTGTGGGCCCTGCCCTACCTTCTCTTCAGTAAATACTGAGCAAATGTATCTATTTAGGATAGATGCCTTTACAGGGTCCTCCTCCTCACATGCTCCCTTTTCTCCATTAAGCTTAGCAATACCCCCTCTGGACTTTCTCCCTAACCTCTCTCAGACTTACTCTGTTCTGGGCATTAGATATGCGTCTGACTCTGAGCAGCTGCTGAGCTTGTGTTAGTCGATGCAGAACCTTGTGGTTCCATCCTTTTTGGGGATCAGTATCACTGGGGAGGCCCAGGGACTACTGGATTCCTGGATAACACAGACAGCCAGGATCTCCTTGATCTCCCCCTCTAGGTCATATCTTACTCCTTCTTGGGATTCTGTTCAGTGACTGCCTCAGCAGGGCCTGGGACCCTATATCCACGTGGTGCTCCACCTGCATGTTATATCCTAGTTTCCTCATGAATATTTCACTGAATGTATGCAGCACCCTGTGCATTTCAGCAGCTTGGGCCAGTGTCAACTGCTAAGAGGGGGTGACAGCATCCACAGAGGATTCCCCCTTAACCTCTCACTGGATATCCACCAGCACTTCTGCTTCAGCTACCTCCTTCAGATAGCTGCACACAGTGAGAATTACTTCATCCTGGTCATGGTAGGGCTTCATCATGTTGACATGGGAGACTCACTGTTTGCACCTCCTGTCTTGTAGCTCCACCATGTAATTAGCATCATTCACCCTCCTGACCACCAAGTAAGGACCCCTCCCAAGCCACCTGCAATTTGTTCTGCTGGACAGGGATGTGCACCATCACCCATTGCCTAACTTCATCCTCGCAGGCTCTGGTCCCACGGTCATACCATGTCTTTTTCCTCTGTTGTACACTCCTGGGCAAACCCCATGAGCTCCTTGAGCCATGACCTGAAACTCAGGACATATTCCACAACAGATTCCTCTTGGGAAGCAAGGTCACCCCTCCCATTAATCCCTTACCGAATCAAGAGGACCACTTATCCTATGGCCAAACAGGAGCTCAAAGGGTGAGAACTCTGTGAACAGCTGGGGGACTTTCCTATATGTGAATAAGAGACTGAGTAAGTGCTTGTCCCACTCCCTCACATGCTGGTTGATGAATGCCCCCTAAGATGGTCTTAAGAGACCCACTGAAACTGACCTAACCATTAGTCTGGAGGCGGTATGGTGAGGCCCTGCCTTACATAGAAACATAGACAGTCATGGCAGATAAAGACCAAAGGTCCATCAAGTCTGCCCATTGGGGCCTATATAGCTCTGCAACCTAGTGTTGATACAGGGTTCCAACCCTCCCCATCAGTCTTCCTATTCCATTCCCTGGTTTTATCTCTACAAGTGAGCAGTATACTTTTTGCCGTGTCCTAAGGCTGTTTGAAGCCATCCATGGTTTTAGTTCCCACCACTTCAGCTGTCTCCCTAGACTTTCTCACATCCCTTCCGAACCTTCCTCCTGTTAGCTTCCATTCATGCGTTCATGCTGTCAAACTGATGTTTCCGGTAAAAAATTCCTCCTAGTTCACTTTGTCTATTCCTTTCAGGAATTTGAAGGTTTCTATCATATCCCCCTCTCCATTCTGGTCTCCAGTGAGTGCATATCCAATGCCCTAAGGCATTCCTTGTATGACATCCAGTTGGCCCTACATCATGTCATCATCATCACCCTATGCTGTACCACCTCTAGCCTATCCTAATCCTGACTAAGGTGAGGGCTCTAGAACTGGGCATGGTACTCCAGGTGTGGCCTCACCATGGATCTATAGAGGTGGAGTATCACTTCTTTCTTTCTACTATCAATACCCATGCTGATAGACTCCAACATCTTGTTTGCCTTACTACAAGCCTTGTTGCATTGGCTAGCCTCTTTAAGGGTGTTGTTTATGATGACTCCTAGGCCCCATTCCTCATCTGTGCTGCTAAGTTTAACCTTTCCTATACAGTATTCTGTCCTTGGGTTCTTTTTTCCTAGGTGCATCATCTTGCACTTTGTGGCACTGAATTTCAACTGCCAGACATCTGACCATTTCTCTAGCCTTTGCAGGTTACCCTGTAATTCTCGAATGCCCTTGGCATGATACGCCCTTCCACAGAGTTTAGTGTCAACTCTGAAGAGACTTATCCTTCACTGGATTGCTTCTCCGATGTCACTGAAGAACATGTTAAAAAGGACTGGGCCAGCACAGACACCTGTAGTACTCTACTCGTGACCTCTCTCTCTTTTTCCACAACCCACTGCTGCCTCCCTTTTAGCCAATTTTCTACCCATCTACCTATATGCCTAGCTGCCCATAGGTTCTCCAACTTCCTCAGCAGGTGTCTGTGAGGCACAGAGTAGAAAGCCTTGCTGAAGTTGAAGTAAAGCAGATCCATGTCATGGCCTTTATCCAGTTCCTTTGTCACCCAGTTGAAGAAGACTATTAGGTTAGTCTGACAGAACCTCCCTGACACAAAGCCAGGCTACTATCCTGGAGACCATTATGCTCCAGATAGTCTACGAGGTCTGTTTTGAGCAGTGACTCTGTCAGGTTCCCCATGATAGAGGTAAGGCTGACACATCTGTAGTTTCCTGCTTGTTCCTTGTCCTCCCCCCCTTTATTGGGCAGCACCATGTCTGCCACCTTCCAATCCCTTGGAACAACCCTCATCTGAAGTGACCTATTGAATAGGCCTGCCAGAGGCTCAGCTAGTTCATCTGCCAGATCTCTGAGCATCCTTAGCTGTATCCCATCTGGACCTGGGGCCTTGTCTATCTTAAGGGCTGCTAGCCCTTTCCAGATCCTATCCCTTTTAAATACTGGTTTCTCCATCTCCGGGATCCCTCCTGTGGCTTCTTTGATGTCACTCTCAGGGAGAGTGCTGCTATCCTCCTTGGTGAAGGTGGAGCAAAAGTAGTCATTTAAGACTGCAGCTTTTTGCTTGTCATCCTATACAACCCTGCCCCATCTAATAACCTAACTATTCCCCCATCTCACTTTCTTTTTTCACTGATATGCAGAAAAAACTTTTTTCCGCACTTGATCCCTTTGGCTATTCGCAGCTCTATGTCTGCTTTGCCTCTCTAATCACCTTCTTTGCTTCCCTATTTCTATGAGTGTATTCCTCCCATTCTGCTTCCCCATGCTTTTTTTCTAACCTGTGGAAGGCTTTCCTTACCAGTTCCCTGACCCTCGCTGAGAACCACAGTTGTCACCTGAGTTTATTTCTTTTGTTTACTTTACATAAGCATAGATGTGATGCTTCAAGGATGGTCCCTTTCATTACCCCCATCTGTCTTTCACACCTTCTATACTGCTGACCCTGTCTAATTTGTCCTGAACCATCCCTATGAGTTTGCCTAAATCTGCTCTTCTGAAGTCTAAGACCTCTATTCTTGTGTGTGTTTTTTCAGTCCAAAGGCCTAGTTCGAACACTTACCCCACACTTCTAAAGACTAACCATCAGATCAGATATGAAGTTGGTGTCCTGGTCCAACAGACTCTCCAGGGGAAAACTCACCCAACTAAATATTTCCAGCAGTTCATCAGCCACTTTCTCAGGCTCGAAGGAGAAGGGCACTGCTTCTGGGTACCTTGTGGTGTAACCTACAACTACCAAGATGTACTGCTTGCCGGTGTGACTTAGGGTGCCAAGTGGCCCCACATGTCCACAGCAACTTGCCTAAATGACTCTTTGATAATAGGCAGGGGAATCAAAGCCACCTCAGCCTTGTCCCCAACCTTTCCCACTCTCTGACATTGCAGACAGTTCCAGCGGTAGTTTACCATGTCTTTAAAAATAATGGGCCAGTATAATTTTTAGTCAGCCACTTTTTATACGACTAACCCCAAGTGTCCAGAAAAGGGTATGTCATGGGCTAAGGCCAGAAGCTGCTTCCTATATTCCCTGGGAACCACTGCTTGTCAGTGTACCCCTTCCTTTAGTCCTCCCTTGGGAATCCTCACATGATACAGAAGCCAATTCTCCCAGTACACCTCCCTTTTCTCCAATCCCTGAAGGTCACCTTCCACCCTGGCGGCTAACTCCCTTAATTTTTGCAGGGATGGATCAGCTTGCTGAGCTCTCCCCAGCTCTCCATACCTGACCTTCCTCAAGATACACACTGCTGTGGGAGAGTTCATTGGTACAGCGATGGGTGCCTCCATGGCACCCTCATTTGATAATCTTTTCTTAGGTTGCTGGAAAAATATGTGGTCCTTAATGAAAATAATCCATACACAGGCCACATCATCAAGTGGTTTAACTGTATTGATGATATGGTCTGTGTGGGATGGTACTGAAGATGAGGCTGATGCTTCCTAGTGCAGCTTATCAGCAATGATTTAAATCTGAAGTTGACACACACCTCTAGTACTTCAAGACTAATTTTTTAGATATCACTAGATAACAGCAAATAAAGTCAGCACTACAATATATACAAAGCTCATTGCAACAAGCTGCCTCATAAGGGCAGACAGCTTTCACCTCTGTAGACTCAATAGATTAATACCCTGTGGTCAGTTCCTCAGGGTGGGAAGAAATTGTTCATTAATGTGAGTTTAAAATCAGGCAATGACACTCAAAACTTTATTGAAAGAGGCTACACTGAGTGCTGCCCAATGCCTCAGCAGAAGTGCTTCACACTTCTATAGCTACGATATGGGTTCAGAAGCAAGTGTGAGTCTGCTTGGAGAGGGCAGCCAAGCTGGGGAGTGCTTCCAATGGGAGCGCGAGCCAAGCAGGGAGGGAGATGGCCCAGCTTCCGCACAGGAGTGACCCCTCATGGTGAACTGGGGAGCTTGCTCCCTTGCAAAGGATGGTGCATGCCCAGAGTGCGCTGCTGCAGTCAAGGTCACCTGAACCTGTGCCAGCCATCTGGGATGGTGGGAGAGAACATGACAGAAAAGCAGGAGGGGGAAAAAGTGGAGCCTGGGCTACATGAAGCCCTGCTCCGTTCCCGTAGGTCTGCAATGTCACTCTAGGGTGCCTTGACTGAAGTTGGATGCTTGCCTAGGGAAGGGCAGCCCTCCCCTCTCCACCCTGCCATGGAGAGGTAATTCACAGGGACCACAGCCATGGTAAGCACCAGGGGGAGATGGGCGCCAGTGGTAGGGGGGCAGAGCAGGAGCAGAAGCAGCTGGCCAAGAATCCCCCAGAAGGATAAATAAATGATGGGGGAAAAAAGAGAAAGAGGCTACACTGAGAGCAATGTACATAATGCCCTTTGTAAAGCAAAAGCAACTAATAAAAATAGTTTGCATATTCTGAAGCCCAAACCTCAGCCCCATAAAGAACCAGTTACATTCATTACAGACTGCAAAACTTGTCCAGTAAAATTGGTAATGTTGTAACCAAATACTGGCCCAGTTTCAGTTTGACCCTGCATTTGCAGCAGCTGTGGGAGACAAACTGAGGGTATCCCTTCACAGAGCCCGAAATCTGCGGGACAAGTTAGTCTATAGTCACTCAACTGGTCCCAGAGCAGAATCCAGGTACTTGAACTGCTTACTCCTACAAGCAAACGGGATGTTCAAATGCAGCCTCTGCAGTGTGTGCAATCTTTGCCATCAGGTCAGTAAATCTGAAACTAGAGCATATCCACAAATATCCAGACGTCAGACAGTTTATTAACTGTAGTTCTAACTTTGCTGTGTGTGCACTGTGGTGCCTGTGCTCTAAAGTATACATTGGTAGAACTATCTGACCCCTCAACGAAAGGATACAAGAGCACGTGAGGAGAATCAGAACTCAAGCAAGGAGTTCTGTGGGTACACACTTCAGGGAATTCCATATGGGAAATGAATGACTGCTCAAATTCATGGGATTAGAACAGGCAACTGTGAGCAAAAGGCATGGTGACAGGTTTAAGAAACTTCTCCAAGGAGAAACATATTGAATATTTTCATTCAATAGTCTCAAACCAATTGGTCTTTGCGAAGACTGGGACCTTAAGTCTTTCTTGTGATTAAATCCTACTTTTCTGTATGTTCTGACTTATTATTTCCAGTTGGGTTTTCGAGCACTGAAGATATGCCCTTCCTATAACCCCTTTCCCTCTACCCTAACCCCCCAATCAAACCTCTCCCCCTTTTGTCAGGAACCGCTAACCCCCTCTTTCCCCCCTCCACATACCCCATCCCATTTTCCATTCCTTGCTTCCTTCAGCTTGCCTGAGTGATGGTTTTATCATGTTAATCCCACTAGTTTAGTGATATTTCTGTAACATGATCCATAGCAAACAGTAGGATATTTTAAGCTATGTAATTAGGTTTGCACAGGTGAATTCCTTGCCAATCAAGAAACTTCAGTTTATATATTTTCTCTCATTTCCTTAGGTTGATCCAAAAGTGGAACACTGAATCAGCAGCAGATTCTCTAAAGGCATAGCATCTCAAGCTTGTAAGGGAGACTGCAGATACAGATGTCTTCTACTACCTGAAATCGACAACCTGGCCTCTTATGCCAGAATTCTCAGGCAACATTCTTGTACTACCCACTTGGATGCTGTTTCTGTCTTACCTTTGTATTTACTTTTTACCACCGCTTTTGTCCTCTTTTTTGTATTTTATAGCTGTTTTCTGTGAATAATTGTGTGTATATAGGTGAAATTTCTTCATACTTACCATAATTTCCTTTTCTGTTAGCTACACCGTTTTCAATGGGGAGTTAATACATATAGGTAATCAACACCACTCGAGAGGGATAGTCACATAGTCCAAAGCTGTCAATCAGCATAGAATCTTGGGCACATAAACATTCTGAAATCACTGACTCTCCAGTCACATTTGTTGATGCAGTACCTACATACCCTTATGTAACTAGTAATGTCCATGTCAACCAGATCAATGAGCTCTCTTCTTAATGTAACACCAACAACTTTTACATGTAAATAATTTTGTTACAAAAAAGGAGAAATTAATGACCCACCCTATTGTGGAGAGCAGGCTGATGGAATTTTGTTGACCAAGTCTACAGTCCTACCTCTTAAGCGTCCGACCACTGATCCCTTGACACGGTTGGTATGCTTCCAATAACACTTGTAACATAAAGAAGTGTAAACATAAATAACAGTCCATATAACTGAAGAAAACAAGTTAAGCACCAACCTGTAACTGTGAAGCACTGCACAATATTCAAAAATCACAACCTGTCAAACTGTGTGCCTGGAAGTGTAACACAAATATAAGTGTTTCCATTGTAAACAGGCAATTCCAAATAACCAGAAATCTTCACATACAAATCATCACTGCTGAAATCCAAAGTCCTTAGATATAGCAGACAATATTCTCAAAAAGGAGTCAGAGGCTCCCGGGAGAAGCCTCACTGACAACAATGGAGCTAACAGAAAAGGAAATTATTCAGTATAAAGGAATATCACCATTCTGTATTGTTCTTCGTTGTCAATGGGGAGTTGATACATATGGGTTCTAAAAAGCAGTACAGTCCACTCCACTTATAGTGCCTGCGGTTAACTCAGGCAGCCACTTACATTGGGCAAATTTTAAAAACCAATTGCCATTCTGATAGCTCACAGTGTTAAATAGTGCATTTATAGCGAGAGTTAGCCGGCTGCTATTTTGGGCATGTTAGCTGCTAATTAGTAGCAGTTCACACTTCTGCATGCAGTTTGTGGTGCTTGCCAAAGTGCGAACTGGCACTAATTAGCAGCTTATCGGCCCAAAATAATGTGTTTCAATGTCCAACAAAGGAGCTGAGATTCTGGAATAAGACAGTCTTACAAGCATTGATTCTCTGTCACATCCTCAGACTGTGAATGTTGTTTCACAACCGGTGCAAGACTCTGTTACTTACTGAATCAAACCAAACAAACTATTCAAATAAATAAATAAACTCGCCTCTGAGGCCGGGAGATCAAAGGGCTGTGGGTTCAGTTCCCGCATCTGGCACTTGGGTTAATATTCCAGTACTGACAATGTAGTGCAGCATGAGGGGGGGTGCTGCACTTCTGAGGTGCCGTCTTTCGGATGAGATGTTAAGCCGAGGTCCCATCTGCCTGGATTGGTGGTAGCTCAGGTGGATGCTAAAGATCCCATTGCACTTATTGAAAAAGAGTGGGGAATTCCCCCAGTGTCCTTGCCAAATTTCTCCCATTCACTAAAAATACCACCAACAGCTTAATTCTGGTTCAATTTCAGTTACTTACCATCTGTATCCCCCTAACCCCTCCCCCCGGTCACCCCTGAAAAAGGGACTTCTAGGCCCAGTGGGCTTACCGGGTCAACAAAATTCAATAAATAAAAAATAAATAAGATATGGCTTGCATGTCTGGCTCCACATTTACAAAGTAAATCCTTTCTGATTGCTGATCCAGCCTTACTGTAATGATGGAGAAAGCCGCAGCTGCAGCATTACCTGTGACTCTCCTCCTTCTGATCACTGACCATTTGGAGCATGGGTAGAAGCAGCGCACAAACTTGAAATCCACAGGCTCCAATGAAATAAAGGAAACCCTTACAATCACCAACCAAATTTTTTTTTTCAACAGAGACGTTACAGCAACCACCCGCTGTAACGCAGTGGTGGATTCTACATATGAGCGCTGGGGTGCACGCCCCCCCACTCCTCTTTTTAAATCACAGTCTCCTTATTTACTTAATATTAGAGGAAAAAGAATGCCCAATTCCTGCTGTACTGCACCAGGGCACCCACCAGAAAGCATGAGCAAGGGGTTGTTAGCCTCGTCAGCTCTGCGAGAGGGTAGGACAAGCTCTCAGCAGAAAGGTTTGAGAGAGAGAGAGAGAGAGAGAGAGACGTGGCTTTCTTGAGGACACAGAGTCTATACTTTACTGAGAGAATCAGTGGGGAAATGACTCTGCTTGTGTTGTTGCTGAACCTATGAAATAAAAAGTTGAAAACCAGTAAGGCACTTTTGAATACCAGCAGTGTGATTTTATGTGGTCTTATGTGTAGTAAAAAAAAAGTTTTCTTTAGGTTTTATTCCCGCTATCATAGGCTAAAGTCAACAGATTATACTGCACTGGCCCAACTGCTTGTGTATGTGTGGATGCTGTCCAGCAAACCTTTTCCTTCATGAATTTATGTCAGGAGTGAAAACGTCTTCTGGACTGTATAGTGGGCCCACCCGGTGGATACCAAAGTCTAAACAGATATCTGAATATTGGAAAAAAAAATGATAAAGGATACAGGAAAACACTTAAAGTTCACTTTGAAAACAACAACTACAAAACCCATTAAAACTAAAACTACTGCGAAGCTCGTTATTGGTATAAGGACAGAGTTTTTGTAAACTATTGCTTCAAGGAGCCTTTGCTGTTGCAGGGAATACTGATTCCGTTCATGTAAGTTCTTATCATACCTCTCAGCTGTCCCCAATTATGAGGGACGTCCTCATTGTACCCCTCAAAATTGCTCTGTCCCTCATTATAAATGTGCTACCCACACAGTGAATGCACTGTAACTTTAAAGCAAACATTCAAAATATTCTAAGATACTAAATCAAAGCTAGACTTTGTACATGTACCGCAGTGGTTTCCAAAGTGTTATGAGCTTGTATCTCCATGTCTAAGGATGTGTCCCAAAGTCTCTCATTTCAGTGACAGAAAGTTGAGAGGCACGTTCTAGTTTTTACAGCTGTCTCCAAGAGGGCAGGGTAAACAAGTAGAAAGTATCACAGCGCATTAAGTGCACATTTCAAACTACTATAAAACAAAAATCTGCAGATCAAAGCACAGTATCTGTTTGTAATGCCTTTTACCTGTCCAAGTATCCTCTTCCCCCCTGCAACACGTAAATTTTGTGCTGCTGGCCAGTATCACAATTAAATGATTTAATTAGGTCATTTAAGATTTTGTTTCAGGTAGTCTCCTTGAAACAAAATCTAGAGTCTATAACGTTTTATGTATAATTGCTTCATAAAATGCACCTCAAACATGTTGACCATAAAATCGTTATTATTTATTTTTTATTTTCACAAACGAACGTTTAAAGAGAAGAAAGAACATTTGTCCCGTAATGCTTTATTTATTGTTTTAATAAAAAAGAAATCAATTGCAACAAAAACATTTAATAAAGATATTACTTTCAATAGTAATGCACTGCAGCACCAATTTGATAATGGGATTGACGTGCTTTAACAGATTTCAGTACACTTTAACAGATCATTTACAAAAGCCCTACCTTCAGGGAAAACTGATCTGATCCACTGATTATATATATATATATATATATATATATATATATGAAAAGATGGTATGATGGTATTAATACTCAGTGAAATCAGATGGGTAGATGTTTGTTTGGTCATACTGTATTGCAATTGTCCATACTTTTCAGGGAAACTTCGGATTACAACCAATCATTTGCTATGCCTTTTCTAAAGCTGGTGTTTCTAAGAAACAAAACAAGTTACATATCAAAGGTGTAGATTAGTTATTCCTCAGACTTCTGCCAAGTTTATTCGCATATTTTAACTACCCTCCTAGCTTTATTACCCTTTTGCACAAAGTGTACACTATTTTGGTAATTTGTCCCAAATGTTCTCAGATCTGTCACATATTTGTGTGTGTGTGTGGGGGGATGGTTTGGGATGGTTAATTTAGTTAACAGCACCGAAATTACAGTTGAAATGTGGGTCTGTTTGAAAAACAGAGTTTAAAACATCTCCATGCAGCAATTCTTTCTCCTTTTGAGTACACATAAACATTAAAAGAAATATAAATGAAAACAATACAGTGGACATTGTATTGACTCTTTCAGGGTCTGCTCCTCTCCTATCAGCTGGTGCCTTTATATAATATTAATTGCAAAAAAAAACTCTTTAAAGGAAACATAGACCCTCTTGTTTACATTTTTATTATAATTGAAAATGCAGGCATGTGTCAAGTCTGTTAATCCCCAAAGTGTATTATAGTGTATGGTTTTCCCTTGCTGTGCATGGATTTCAATCCTGATAATTTTCTTGTTATGGTACAAAATGTCATGAAAAGTTGTTGTGGTATCATTCTGACATCACGTCTATACCACAACATCTTTCCCACCTTGAAGTGCCATGCTGATTGGCTGAAGATACAGCTTTCAAGAAAAACTAAGGGGAAAATGGTGGTGCCATTTAGTGCGTGGATGACTATGGCAGTTCACACACTGAGAGACGTGGGTACAGTAGCTACTGTGGTACTAAACTGTACCTATCCATCACCTTTTTTTTATTTTTATTTTCTAAACAAACAAAACAATCAGTCAGCTAATGAAGGTCAAGAGTGATTGAGACTGAGGAACAATGGTTTCAGAGAGCAAAATGAGTGGAGCAAGCTGGAGCACAGGTTACAGACAGGAAAAGCCTTATGATGATGTCTCCGTGTCTGTTTTACACTGCAATGCTTGGCTCTTCTGTATTTTGAACAACATGCTATATATAAAACAGTGTATGGGTGAATGTACATCACTAAAGCTGTGTTTCCATCTCAGGGATGTGATGCCATCATAGAGACCTCTTGAGCTTTGCTCTCGAGGTCTGTATGACATTATCACATACTCTTAATGGAAACACAGCCTTGCTGTGTATGATCACCCATACACTATTCTATATGTCGTGTATGTTTGTTTGTTTTGAAATAGACATATTTTTTCCCTTATTTAGTGTCCATATTAATGCAGCCTATTTCCAGCCCAATATTACATAGAACACTTAGCCCATCCATTCTGCCCATTCCTACATACAGTACCTACACTATTACCGCAGACTGCACCCAATCTACAGCTCTTTCTCCCTCCCTGCCCTTTCAACTATGATTCTCTTTGTTTTGTTTTTTATTTTTAACCAGGAGGTGGATTGGGCACAGCCCTTTTTTAGCCATGCCTGACATTGACCAAAAGGCATGGAGGCAGTATGGTGCAGTGGTTTAAGGCTCTGAGCTGCAAATCTGGAGACCTTGGTTTGAATCCCACAGCCCCCACTTGCATACTGTGTGACCCTGAGCAAGTCACTTAACTTCCTTGTGCTCCCAGGCTGCACCTTTAAACAAGCTTTCAGCTTAGTGTGTCTCACCTGGTTAAATAATTGGAAAAAAAAAGCCAAAAGTTACAACCAAATATATAAAAATACAAATACATACAGTATAATGACTTCACATACAATTACAGACAGTTCCATTGTTTAGAAATAAATACAACTGTTTCCTAAAGTGCATTCTGTTATGTGCTCCCTTTATCAAGTGGGTATATTCGTTCAATAATGAGGGTGCATACCAAGAGAAAGACTTCCTGGTCATCTGCAACTTAAATCTCGGGACAACATAGTCCTGGACCCCACTACTTTTTGTTATTCATTCCCTTTGTACTGGAACCAGTGCCCCAGAAAGCACCCTGGGATCATTGGCTTTAAATATCCTATATACAAAGTTCCCCAACTGATGCCTCATTCTATTTTCTGGTGACAGTACTCCCAATTTCTTGTAAAGCATAAAGTGGTGCATACGTTTTGGTGCCCTGAGTGCAAACCTACAAATATTGTTAAATAAAGTGTTACACTTCAACTCAAACACCCCATTGCTGTTAAAGAACAAGTATACTTCTGTATTCTAATATAGGCATCAAAACTTGCTTAGCTATAACTATCCGAGCTTCTTCAGTCAGTGAATTTATATTCCTATATAAGTATCTTATTTTTTGGTTGAGTCTCTTTCCTGTTTTTACAATATGTGGAACTAAACTCAAGCAAGGGTCCAGAAGAACTCCTAGGTATTTTAAAGAAGGAGCCGAAGGAAAACGTATCCCATTTTGACCAGTTATTTGCAATTTGTTTTCTTTTTGCAATTTATGTTGAGTTCCAAATAACATAATGTTTGTTTTGTTCTCATTTAGGGTCAGTTTATTATCTCTTAACCATTGAGCCAATATATTATATTTATTTTGCAGGGACACCTGTATGATGCCACTCATAGGTGTAGAGTTCCACATCACAGTATCATCAGCATAAATTATGCTGTTTTTAGTTGAAAATAATCTAGGTAAATCATTCATAAATACTGTAAATAATAGTGGCCCGAGCACCAATCCCTGGGGCACCCCAGCCTTAACTTTCTGAGGTTCTGAGGATGAATCCCTTATCTTATCTCTCTGTTCTCAGTCACACAAATAACTCCGGTACCACTCTCTTTCTGTTCCAGTGACCCCTAAATTGCCACGTTTATACAAAAGCAACTCATGGTCCACTGTATCAAAGGCACCGGCTAGGTCCACGAATACTGGCCTGTGGCACATCCCTCCTCACAAGCCATGAGCACAGCATCTGAGAACCCAGCCAGCACCATCGCAGTGGACCATCCCCCCCCAAAACCATACTGCTGGTCAATGAGCAGGTTGTGTCCTTCCAAGTGTTCAAGCAACTGCTGGAAAACACACTTCTCCAGTAGTTTACTGACCACTGCTAACAGAGATATGGGCCTGTAGTTTGACATCTCTAACTGATCCCCTCCTTTATATATTGGAATGACCACTGATACTTTCCATTTCAGAAGTACTAACCCCTTTTCTAATGAAAGATTAAGAAGTTTTGTTAAAGGGGCTACTATATGTATGGCTAACAATTTTAGTATTTTAAGATGTAGTTCATCCAGACCCCTACTTTCATCCTCTTTTAAACCTGTTAGCAATTCCAGAACCCCCATTTCTTCTATTTCTTTAAATTTAAATACTGGCACATCATATTCTTGTTTTACTTCATAGCCATTGGTTCCTTCAACTCCTATGCTGTTCTCATGATTCCAACCCCTTAAGCATTTAGCAATAAAAATCTATTAAACCTTTCTGCCATTTCTCCATTTTCCTGTATCACCAAAGTCCCATCTTTTATATCCGTAATACCTATTGTATCCAGAGGAGTACAAATATGCTTAAATGAATGCCAACATTTTTTTGGGGTCCTTAATATTCTTTAACTGAGAATTATGGTAATATAGTGATTTAGCCTCATTTATTTCTTTCTTAACTTCGTTTCTTAACATCTTATACTCTCTCAATCTTAGCCCATCCTGCTTTATTAGATACTGTTTCCTCATCTTATCCCTTTTTTATTAGGTCCCAGAGGTTCTTAGTTAACCAGAGTGAAATTTCCCCCATTACTCTCTGTTTTGTTAGTGGTGTATGTTTATTAAACAACTGTTTCAAACAGCCTGTAAACTGTTCTACCATCCCATCTAAATCAGAAGAAGTTATAACCTGACCCCAATCCACTAAATCCAGGTCCTTCAGGTAAATTGTTGTAGTTAGTCTTCCTATACATCTTTTATCAATTAGCCTTGGTGCAGTTAATTCATTTTTCATCTTTCTATGACATAGTATGGGGCAATGATCTGAAATTGAGTGCTGATCCCATGCATTCTTGAACCCCACCACTGTTTTTGCCCCCACTACCTCTGCTGGAAAGATGTTCCAGGAATCTACCACTCTTTCTGTGAAGAAGTATTTCCTCGCATCTGTCCTTAATCTACCCCTTCCAGCTTCGAAACGTCTCCTTGTTCTAGAACACCTAGTCTTCTGAAAAATACTTCCCTCCTGTATTTTATTTACCCCCATGAGGTAGTTAAAAAATCTCTGTTGTATCCCTTCTCTCCCTACTCTGTTCCAGGGTGTACATATTGAGGTCCTTTAGTCTTCCCTCATAGGGCTTTTGATGCAGACCCTACAACATTTAAGTTGCCCTTCTGTGGACTGCCTTCACTCTGTCTTTGTCCTTCCATAGATGTGATCTCTAGAACTGGACACAGTACTCTAGGTAAGGTATTACCAGAAATCTATACAGAGGTAACACCACCTCCCTCTTTCTGCTGATGATACCCCTCCCTGTGTACCCCAGCATCCCACTAGCTCTCCTGCCGGCGTTGTCACTCTGCCCAGCCACCTTTAAGTCATCTGATATGATCAACCCCCAGTCTCTTTCCTGCTTGGTGGTCATCATATACCACTGTAGTTATTCTGTACTCCATCTCTGGGTTTCTGCACCCTAAGTGCATTATTTTGCGCTTTATCACATTATTACCCAGCTGCTATACTCTTAACCATTCCTCTAGTTTTTTCAGGTCTCTGCTCATCCTTTCCACACACACCCAGAGTGTCCACTCTATTGTTGATTTTGGTGGTGTCTGCTAAGAGGCAGACCTTCCCTTCCAGATCCTCTGCAAAGTCACTTATAAACAGGACCAGTCCCAGCATTGATCCCTGAGGCACCTGCCAGTCACTCTCCCTTCCTCTGAGTGAACTCCATTTACCAACACCCTCTGTTGCCTATCCCCTAACCAATTTCTTATCCAGTTTACCACCTTTGGACCTGCTCCTAAGGTACCCAGCTTGATTACTAGTGTCCCATGTGGTAATGCCAACACTGTACCACATGATTGTTCAAACACTGAGGAACACAATACCACCAATTTTCCAAAGTTTTAGGGACCTTTTACCCTAATTATTCATATCTCTGCTATATACACTTTGTGCTTCAACCCTAACTGATGCATTAACAATGTGTTTTTGCAAATAATTTCCTTACTTTTTGATTCTTACACCCCATGATGAACACTGCATAGTGACGCTCACTGCTCCAGACATGTACCTTGCTTCATGAATAGCCCTGCAGGTCACTCAAGCAGCTTCATGGTGACACATACTGCAGCAGACCCTGCAGCTTTCAGGGTACGTGACCCTGCAGGCCACTGATAAAGCAGCTGCATAACGACCCACAGTGCACCAGACCTGTAGTTTGCATTGCAAAGCAGCTGCATAGTGACGCTCATTGTGCTAGACCTGTAGTCAGGGCCTATGTTCCCCCTAAGGTGTGCACATGTACACCTGTACAGCAGTCAGAAATAACCCGCACATGGCTTCAGTAGTAGCACACAAAGCAGCTGACAGGGATCCTCATGGTCATGAAGTAGTGACTACAGTCATCACTCAGATTTAAGACTCATACAGCATGACATGAAAGTGAATGGGAAAGAAACATTGTATGTCCACCCCTGAGGCCACAACCCATTAACTTTAACAAGCCAGCAGTCTTGCTCTTGCTCCACTTATTGAACAATGGAACCGATCGGCAAAATTCCAACCAATCAGCTTTTCAGTTACAACAATGTTTTTGGCTTGACACCTCTTTTCAATAAGACAGTACTTGATAATGAACAGTATTCCCCTGCTGGTCACAGAAATGGCATGTTTTATTTGTTTGGTAGAATCCCCCCAACAAAGCAATGCGATAGATTCTCTGACATAGGGTATATATTATATTATTTCAGTTTTAAAGTTGCACAACTTCAGTGTAATCTGCCTCCTCCCCAAGCAACGTCTCACATACAAAATGTGTTTATAATGGATTTAAAGCCTCACCGTTGAAAGTGTGTTCATTTTTTTTTAGTAGAAGAAAATGGGAAAACTATAATTTTGGTTTACAATAAAAACATCAAAGCAACCTACTGTCTGTTTGTGTAATTTTTTTTATGTATTTGTTGGGGGCCAGGATGGGTACAACCTTCTCAATTAGCAGGCAGAGACACTGACTGTACATATGTCTAGAGAGATGAGATTGCGCTTCTGTTTGAAACAGGGTCTCACATTATACACACATTTGAGATTCAATGAATTAGTGCTTGTAAAAGGTTGCCCATATTGGCTACATAGGGATAGTGATTCTAAAATGGACAACAAGAAATAGCAGCACAAAAAATGTCCTTTTCATTTAATTTCATAAATTCAGGCTGCGCTTAGTATGGATCCGGAATGGAAGAGAAATACAGTTTACTAAATGTATCTCCTCTCTCATATCACACTGACTCACTCACTACATTGCAAAAATACATTTTAAAACCCCCACTGAGCTTGACAATACCCAGCATAGTCATTGTAAACCATACCTAGGGTAAATGACATCACATACAATTATGCATGCATCCATCAAAGATCCCATTGCTAAGTACTGCTGTAAGAAGCTGTCCAACCCTGAATACCACATTGCCATAACAGTATTAAATGATGTACTTTTGGAGTTGGCAGAGTTGTCCAAGATGTTTCAGAAAGTGGTCTAACAACAGTTGAAGTTGTACAGATTGCTAGGGCAAAAATAAAAAAAAGATCAGAAGCCAGTACCTGGGTGAAACTGTCTACTGGAGCCAACCAGTAAAAAGGCCTTTGGCTAATTGCACAGCTGAAGTAAGCACAGCAGCAATTTTGCAATTCATTGGCCTGTTATGTGACCATCTGGACAGCCGATTTCCTGCAGGTGAACTTTCTGACTGATCTGCCTTTGATTTTGCAGCAATGCCACATTGCAGCTTTGAGTTTGGCTTATCAAATATTGAGAGACTGTACAGCAAATATCAGGACTATTTATTTTCATCAGTGGACCAGGCAGAAATTGTTAGCCAGTACAATGACTTCAGATTTATAGTTGCTGAAAAAATAAAGGGAGGATCATTAAAATCCTTTACTGACATGATCCACTTTGCTTTGACTAATGTGCAGTATAACATGGTGGCTAAACTTATTGATGTATGTGCTACATTCCAAGCAAAACATGAAGCTATCATGCATATAGGTTCCTACACAGTCTTATCCTTCCCCAGAAGAGATTCTCCATAGGGAGGTGCAAAGTGAGAAGGATACGATAGCACAGAGAAAAATCTTGGGAGTGATAGAGGATCATGTACTGAAGCAGAGAGAAGTATGTCTAAGTATGACCATAACTATCTTTGGGTAGAAAGTTTCACTCAGGGATTCTCATAGGAAAGTTAGGGAAGATTTGTTGCTGCTCTTGGAAAGAGCATTAGGGATTTTATATCTCCAGAAAGAGCCATAAAATTATGTGGAGATCCTGAGTCCACAACACAAACTGATATTACATTTAAAAATCCTCACACAGCTAGCAGCTTGCTGTCTCTGGCCAGCAAGCTGGATTGTTTGGGAATACATTTAGTTAACCCGTTAGATTTGGGTGAAGTCTTTTCATGGTTTAAACCGACTAAGGATAGTCCAAAATCAATCTTAGAGGCAGATAACCCCCTGATTGACTTTGGAAACCTAATTGACCCTAATACCTACTCTCCGCTGACAGTTACTGATTAAGCCTGACAAATGCAGCCTGTAGATAATATCAAACAAATGAACTCTGAATGCCAGCTGGATTTGGAGAAAGGGAGCTGGGAATTGAGATGTGGATGCCCTTTCTATACTTTCATGGAATACTGAAGGCATCCATCTTAAAATAATTGACCATGAAGTAGTGAGATTTCTGGATAAAGTCTACCAGCAACTAAAGATTAAAAGTTTGGCAGGTTTAAAGGGGGTATTTCCTTTTTTATCAAAACTTTGCTAAATTTTCAGGCTCTAATGATTAGCAAGGGACAAGAGAAGATCATTCTCTGCAATATATACTTTCCCCCTCGCAATGAAGCTACTGATCCCGCTGACCTTTTCATACAGGATCTGAAAATGGCACTTGACGAATTGTCAGATAAGAGTATACCTTGTCCTATAATTATTTTGGGAGACTTTAATGCCAGAATTTCTTCTCATTTTTTGGAGGATGTATCTTGAGATATGATCCATACAATATATATAATTAATCCAAATATCTCATATACTAGGACTGCTCAGGATCTAAAATCTAACCTCAGAGGTAGGGAACTGCGAACGGGCTTGGCCCATAGAACTTTCTGTATTTTAAATGGGAGAACTCAGGGAGATCTAGTTGGATCCTTAATGTATAGAGGACCTACTGGCTCTTCAACCCCTGATCAGGTTTGGACCAATTTGGAAGCAGTAAAGCTGATCCAAAAGTTAGAGGTCATAGATAGATTGGAATCAGCACACTGTGCTATTGTAATTAACATCAAATGCCCTTTTGGAACTTTAAGGAGTGAGGCACAACAGGAAGAGAGTCTGGAAGTCATAAACAAGAGAAGGATTGGATGGGAGCAGATTCATCAAGCTAGTTTCAAAGAAATTCTCAGTACAGGTGTCTTGGGTGATATTCACGAGTTAGTCCTGGACAAAAGTAAGGCCTTTAATATTTTGGAGAATTGGGACACTATTCATTCTTTACTTGGACCTAGATGTAAAACAACGTACCATCCTAGGTCCCTTTATAAAAAGTCTTAGTTTAATTCAGTATGCCTACAGGCAAAGAAACAGTTTGGAGGAAAACTAAGACAGCATAAGAAGAAAAGAAATGTCTGCAGCAGATTTTAAATTGCTAAAGAGTGAAAGAGAAAAATATAAGAAAATTCTCAAACGGGAGAGACATAAACATACTCAGGGATTTGGGAAAAACTGAGGCAGGCTGTTTTGGATAGGGATGGAAGGCGATTTTGGAATATTGTTGCCCAGGGATATAATAGATATGCCAATAGGATTGAAATCTATATTACACCTGAAGTTTGGGCATCTCATTTCTCCAAGCTCTATTATTCTCATGAAGAGCAGGAGACACCTGATGCTTTCAAAATACAGGAGGATGGCATTTTTCCAAGATCTATCTTGATCACAGAGGACAAAATCCAGATGGCACTGATTGGCCATAAGGCAAATAAAGCACCAGGGCTCCTTGGTGATCTCTATAAGGTTTTTATCAATTGATGGATTCCTTTTCTTCTTTTGTTGTTTAATGGCCTGGTTCAGGGCACTCTTACCCTGCCAGTTGGGCAGGTAGTGTTATCTTCCCAATTTTTAAAAAAGAGGATCCGAATGACCCAAGGATGTATAGGCCTATTCGTTTGATAGATGTTTCACAGAAGATTTTCTCTAGGATAAATTTGGGAAGATTGCTGTTGTGGGTCAAGGAGAACTCAGTATTGAATGAGGCACAGAACGGTTTCCGGAAGGACTGTTCTACAGTACAACATTATTATGTGCTTCAGCATCTGATCTGGAAGTATACTAAAGTGAGAAAAACAGATTATATTGCTGTTTTGTGGACTTCTCCTTGGTCTTCGACAGGATTAGTAGAAAAATCCTTTGGGCTATATTAGGGATCTGAAGTTGGAGGCCTCACTTCTTGATGTTATTAATAGACTCTATGAAAATATGTGGGCAAGAGTTCAGTATAATCAATATGGTACTCTATCTGATAGATCTGAGACAAATGTGGGGGGCAGATGGGAGTACTGTATTTTGGCCCCCACTCCATTTAACATCTACATTACTGCAGTCTTGGATCAGCTAGGTAACCCAGATTTTCATACTCCAAAATTAATGATCAAAGGATTGAATGTTTAGCATATGCAAACAATTTAGTCTTGCTCTCTACTTCAGTCCTAGGTCTTAAAAGAAAATTGGCTCACTTTTAATCTCTCTGTTCTCAAAGGAAACTAAAAGTTAATCTCAGCAAGACCAACATTGTAGTTTTTGGCTCTCAGATAATGAATACGGTAGGCTTTAGGCTAAACGGTAACCATAGACACTGTTAGTGCTATGACTATTTAGGTGCCTATTTGCCTATAGCCTATCTTGGACCAAACATTTGTAGGCTATTCAATTTAAAATGGGATCTTCTGTAAATGCCCTAAAAATATTTAATGGCAAGATGGGGAAGTCATTGGTGAGCAGGGTATTAAGAGTTGTTAATGCCAAAATAAGAATGAGCATGTTATATGCCTTTGAAATCTGGGATTATACTAAGGTTAGAGAATTAGAAATAATTCTGAATAAACTCTATAGAGACATCTTAATATTTTTAAATGGAACTCCAAGCTGTATTCTTGCCTTGGAGGTAGGACAATGTTCCTTGACTTCTCTCATCTGTGAACGACAGATTCTCTTTCTGTTGAAACTTTTTCCTTTTCCCCAACAAAGATATCCCAGAATGTGTGTAGTGGAAGCCATCAAATTGGCCAGCATGGGATATGTACATCCCTTTGAGGATTATTGATTTAAGACATCAATTCTTTCTATGTTCAACTCTCCAAGCTTAAGCTATATGGATTTTATAAAAAAGTAAAGATTTCATGAGGATATGAGCCATATCTCTTTTTTTAACCTGCCTAAACAAAGAAAAATCTATACAAGATTCGGAACTGAAAACTATAATGCTCAATGCATTCATTTCAGACAAAAGAGAGGGGGTAATTCCTCCATATTGTAAATGTGGAGTGGGGACTATAGATGATCTCAAACATGTGGTACTCTTGTGTCCTAGGTATGAATCAACTAGGGAAAAAAAACTGCTGGGTGGTTTGTTAGGGGATCTCAGCCTCCCCCTGGAGGATCATTTGGAATAATTGTTTACTATGAAAGAGAAGAACATGGTAGAGATCTTTGCAAGATTTTTAATCTCAGCTCATTTGTAAAGTTTATTAGGGGGACTTGAAGTCCTGTGGAGGTTTTTTATGTGAAAAGGAACTCTGTTAAATTGAATTGCACTGTAAAGAGATTTAAGTTCCTTGTTGATTTATTTATTGTCTATTTATATTTACTATGTGTTTTGTCCTGATTTTAGTATATTGTAACTGCTTTATGCTGAACAATAAATTGTACTACTACTACTACATTCCAAGCTTCTAGTGCTGACTGTGAAAGAGGCTTCAGCCTCATGAACTGCATTAAGAGTAAACAAAGAAACTGCTTGGAAGAAAGCCATTAGATATGCTGATGTGAACAAAATGTTTTTAACATCTGGTGGAAAAATGGATCCTAATAAGATATAAGTCCACTAGATGAATGGGAAAGACAGGAGAGAAAAACAGTAAATGTTGATTTATTAGCAATGCATCATCAGCAGCACCCCTTTTAGATGCATGCAAGACTCTTTAAAATGTACATAATTTACAAGTTTCCAGTTCATACTGTTATGGTGCACAATACACATCCAAGCTTCAGACTGTGTCAGAATGTATATTTATACTTTGCATTGAGTATTTGAGTGTTTGGTTATGTTTTCTACTGTTTACTGACAATAAAATATATCACTTGTTTGGGCCACCCAATTTGCGCACATGAATCATTTTTTTTGCACAAAGTGCCACATACACATATCAGTCGCCCACCCACAGAGACTAAAAATTAGAGGGAACATTGGTCAGGGCCCCCTAGTACTCTGCAGCATGCTGTTCTGATTTCTGTGGAAGGACACCTAGGCTTCTTCAGCAGCATTTTATGATTTCTGCAGCATGGATTATCATTTTCCATGGTAGAATACATTCCAGCCATTGGCTAAAATGTGTGAAGTGATATCATTGATGACATCACATGGTGAGCATAGAGGAGTGGCTTCAGGATCAGTGAGATGGAGAAGGGAGCCAGGCACTATGGCAAAACTGTATGTGAATGAATATTCACCAAGAACGATTAATTCTGCCGCAGTGTATATATTTTGTGGCATGATGCAAATGCTGTGGCTGTGGAATCACAAAATTCCAGGGGCCTTGCCTGTAGCTTGCTTTGCAAGGCAGTAGCAAAGTGGTGCTCACTGTGTCAGACCTGTAGCTTGTTTGGCAATGCAGCTGCATAATAGTGCTCACTGTGCCAGACATGTACTGTAGCTTGCTTTGCAAAGCAGCTGCATAGTGGCACTTACTGTGCTTGACCTGTAGCTTGCCTTGCAAGTGACCCTGTGGGACACTAACAAAGCAATTGCATACAGTCAGACCTGGTTAATCCAAAAGCATTTGTGATAGCCCAAATTGCTACGTAATAAAAATCTACGTAGTAACCAGACATTGACCAGCGATGGATTTTTTTTTCAGACATATTACAGGGGGTACTGTAAAAAAATGTCACTTTTTAAAATACAGTGCAAAACATATGTGTACTGTACATTACTTTGCTTCAATAGAGGAACAACCTGAACTGTTTTTTTATTCAGCAGACAAGCAACAGGAGCAGCATTGTGGAGCAGGACATTAACCGAGAGCAAATGGTAGGGAGGGGCCAGGGATCAGAACGATAGTTTTTGGCAGAATTGGGAATCAGGACCGGGCACCTTCAACGGTACAGGGCAAACAAGCAACAGAATCAGCTTTGTGGAGCAGACGTGAGCATTTGGAGCAGCATCGTGGAGAAGGGCCGGGACCTTAAACAGTACAGGACACAGAATAGGAGAATAAGCTGAACTTTTTTTAATTTTTACACTGCTGGCAGGACTGGTACCTGAATGGGGGCAGTTTAAAACTTTAAACAGGACGAGAGTTGGGTCCTAACCACAAGACCGGGACCAGGAGCGGAATGGTGCACAGTGGCCAGGGATCAAGCAGAACGAGGGATATCAGGACCGGGCACTTCAAACTGTATGGGACACATTTGGATCAGGGAACAAGCTGAACGAGGGATATTTAAAAGGGGCTAGGGATCAGAACGATGGGGTAGGAAGAATTGGGAATCAGGACCGGGCACCTCAAACTGTATGGGACACATTTGGATCAGGGAACAAGCTGAACGAGAGATATTTAAAAGGGGTTAGGGATCAGAACAATGGGGTAGGAAGAATTGGGAATCAGGACCAGGCACCTCAAACTGTATGGGACACATTTGGATCGGGGAACAAGCTGAACTGTTTATTCAGCAGACAAGCAACAGGAGCAGCCTCGTGGAGCAGACGTGAGCATTTTATTTATTTACACTGCTGACAGGACTGGGACCTGAAGGGGCAGTTTAAAACTTTAAACAGGACAAGGGTGGGGTCCAAATCACAAGGCCATGAATGTGGAAAAACCTTTTAAACATTACCTAAAATGGCAGCAGGAGAACACGCTCAGGAATTGTTGCATTCAGCTGAGGTAACACGCCAAGGAATTAGCAGGGATTTAAAGCACTTGCAAAGCACTTGAGCACTTGCAATTAACACTCGAGTACAACCTATTAGCACTTCCACATGAGCTCACTAAAAAAACGGACTAGAGAGGTCACAAACAATAGGAATTAATTTGCATGGTTAAAGACAACTGCTAACGGATTCGGAATCTCAGGTTTATGTATTAAAGAGGTCATTAACCTGAGAAAAAATCCGTTTGCAGTGTTTTTCTTTCGGAATGTCAGACATACGGACTAATGAGGCACAGATTAAACAGGTCTGACTGTATATAGAAGTCAACTGCATGTTCACAGACATGGCCCTAGAAAGCCATCTAGATTCTTGTTATTTTGAGACTCATAAAAGTGAGGTTTTATGTCACAAAAATTGGTTTTGTGAGTCAGGAATGCATGTTCATGAGTCACAAAAGCAGGGCCTGCTGTCGTGCTATGTTTTAGCCTAATTTCATTAATATTTTAAAATGATTTATTTTACCAAAAAATACTTGAAGAATCAGCCTTCCAGTACATCCTACACTGTCAACCACACAAGTATCAGCCTTAACCTCCAAAATATTGTCTTGTGTTTGATGCACAAAGGTTTTCTTTCTTTTCTCAAGTTAAAAGTGGGTTGGCAAGTCACGAAAGCAGCATCACTTGTCACAAAACCAGGGCCTGCTTTCATGACTTGCAATAGCCTAATTTCATTTATATTTAAAAAGTATTGTTTTTTCTATATACATTTTCTCCCAGCCAGCAGTTCATCCATACAGGAGTGTACCCTGTTCACAGGTATATATCCTGATCAGATCAAGAGGTCCCCCGGCCATCATATGCCTTTATACTGCATTCTTTACATTGATTGGATTTTACCTTTTGAATGTACTTTTTCTTCCAATTCCATCCTGCCCCCCCCCCTTGTTGTACCTGGAAGTGAGAGTGCCTTTCCTGGTTACCAGATTTCAATTAATAAATAATATAGTTGGCAACTGTGTTTTGTCTTCCCACATCCCCCCCCTTTTCCCTTGATGTAAGTGATGCGTTTTATTTCTTCCGTTCTCCTCTCTGCTGTAATACATGGAGAACCTCCATGAAATTACTCTTAGACGATCTGTAATCGCACACTTAGGAGTTCTTAAAATGAATGCAAGCCACTCCTCAGGCTGTGAAAAGGAGACATTTTTTCCTCTAAAAATGAGCAGTTTGTTAAAAGAATAAATTATCTCTTAAAGTCAGTAGTGGGTAATGTTTTCAAGCCTGCACTAGAGTTGATTTTTTTTTTTGCCTGTTTGTTTATCCAAAGAATCTTGAATTGATTTAGTATCCTATGCTAAGGTGGTTGCATACGCCCTTACGTTGTTGTCTCCATCCATCAGGGTTCTTCTATTGAATTCTCTGGCTATAAGGGCCATAAACTACATTTTGTGGTTTACAAATGGCCCTTACCACCAGCGTGTAAATCAGAAATAATAATAATTAGTGATGCACGGATACCAACTTTACCCCAGATTACAGGTCCAGATATTTTTTTTGTTTTGAACTGACCAGTTTCGGTTCAACATCAGTTCGGATACCAATAAATACAATGAATTATTTGCACATATATCTTATATGTTATATTTATTTATTTAAAAAACTTGCATTTAGCACTTTTAGTATTTGATATTGCACATCATTGTACCATTGCACTTTATTATTATTATAAGCTTTTAAAATGCACAAATGGACTTAAATAATGGGGGCAACTAACAAATTCCAAATGGTAACAGTATGTGTTACCAAATTTCACAATTTCAATACTGACAATAGTTTAGAACTTTTGTAACAGATTTCATTTCAAGAAAAGCAACATGTTTGCATTCTCTGTTGATAAACGAGAGCGAAGTTCTGTAATAATGTCCCCTGCAGCACTAAATGTTCGTTCACTGGGAACGCTACTAGGAGGAGTTGACAGGTAGCATTTTGCAAGTCTGGAAAGCATCGGGAAGCAGAGATGGTGAATTTCCCAGTAATGTATAGCATCAGGTAATGTTTTTTTGGGGGGAGCAAATGCTCTGAAAGGTATATTTCAATCTCAGTATTTCTTGAAGCAACCTCTGCATTTTCAACAGCTGTGGGGGAGAAGGTATATCTCAGTAACATTAAGATTTGGGTACTAGACAAAGCTTACAACAGCAAAACGGCCAACTAAAGCATTTACTTTCCTGTGGCACAGCATTGCACTGTGTGAAGGTGTCCCTTGGGTCCTCCACCTCACACTCAGGCTCCTGTGTGATTTCTGGCAGTACATCCTTCGTTATTCTGGGCTTGAAATTATTGAGTTCATCAAGTAGCTCATTGACAACAGCACAGGCAAATAATTTGCCTCTGTCAGTTCTAAAAAAATGCAATTTATAGCGGGGGTCAAGAAATTTAGCCACTACCAATTCCTTAGATGCTTCATAATGTTTAAATCGAGTGTCCATAGCTGCCAACAGAGCTTTACGCATGGATAGTAAGCCACGTATCTTAATGTTCTCAATTGCATGATAAAGAACAGTGGAAGTGGGGATTATGTCTGACATGTGAGCTGACTGCAGGCTTAACCTTCTAGTCTCATGCTCAAAGGGCTTTAATATGCAGCATATACTTTCAGCTAGTGCCCATTGTGTACAGCTCAGGGTTCAGTTCTCAGTTTCAGAGGCGCATACGATGAGGACTCACCTCTGTTCTAGCAGTCTTTCTAACATGTAGTAATTGCTATTCTACCTGGTTGGAACATCTTGAATTGGTCTGTGTACAGGCACTTGAAGGCTTTTCTGTAAAGCTGTTAACTTTTCTGTTGCACTGCTGGAGTGCTTAAAATGCCCCACTATCGCTCTCCCAACAGACAGCAAGTCTTCACAGGACTTTGTTCTCATAATGGCATCATGGACGACCAGCTGCAGAGTATGTGCTAAGCACCCCTCACTTGGAACACCACTTAACTTCATTGCCTTTGTTATATTAGGGCCGTTATCGCTAATGACTAAGTGCCTTTGATTGGCTTGTAGACCCCAATTATCAAGAACTTGCACAAACTCCCCTGCATAAATTTTCACCTGTATGTCTTTCTGTTAAATGCTTAAGTTCCAACATAGCACCTCTGCGCTTATAATTTGCATCTATCCAATGCAGAGTGATTAAGAGATACTATTCAATGGAATGCTCTGCAGTTCACATATCAGTGGTGAAACTAATTGCTTGAACAGATTGTAGTTCACTGATTAGCTTCAGTTGAAGCTTTTCGTACATGGCAGGGATAACAGTATCAGAGAAATACCTCCTCGAAGGTGTCACATACCTTGGCTGTAGCACTGAAAGTAGCCGTTTAAACCCCACGTTATCAACAATGGCATAGGGCTGTTCATCCAAAGCCATCATCTCTGCTATGCTTTTGGTGATATTTTTAGCCCTTGCATGCTCAGTGGGAAAAGGAAAGGCTCGGGTTAAATAAGATTCAAGTGTGGGCTGCTCTTTCTTAATTCGTTTTGCTGGTGGCTCATGGAACTCATCTTTTGAAAGCTGTGCAAGCTTTGCTTTCTGGGCTAACAGCTCTGCATGCTCTGCTTTATGCTTATTTTTGAAGTGATTTAAAAGACTTGATGTCCCGTAACTTTTAACAGATGAACCCCTACTTATTAAAGTAGGTGCAGTACACAGAATACATTTCGCTTTAGAATCTATGTCAGCAGCAAGATAGAAACACTGCCAAACTAGGCTTTTTTGAGTCATTTTAAAAGCGGAACGCAATACAGAGCCATGTACTACACCTCGCCCCTTCAGATCACTTACCCGAACCGGCTCCTTATATAGACACTACCCGATCTGAGCTGATACCATGAAAAAGTGAAAAATCTGACCGGATCGGATATCCATGCATCACTAATAATAATAACTTCATTTCACTTATGCGCCTTTCAAAGTACTAAGGCACTTTATAAAAGATTAAAAGAACAATGATAAAATCAGCAAACACGATAATAGATAAAATGATGGGTCCCATCATTACATGTCACTAAAGGCCTGACGCCATAAAAAAGTTTTCAATGCCTGTTTGAATCCCCCCCCCCACAGTCATGCACTCCTGCAGCTGATGGGGTACAGAATTCCAGAGGGTAGAGGCCATGAACATAAATGCACGGGCCCCAGAAGATTTCAAAGACACCCTCGGAATCTCCAGCAACCCCTCATCAGCTGAACAGAACTGTCACTCAGGGCGATAGGGACCAAGGAGCTCTTTCATGTAGTCAGGGCCAAGTCCATGTAGGGCTTTATAAGTCAGTAAATTAACTTTAAAGGTGATCCGCCACCGAATTGGCAGCCAGTGCAGATCGCGCAGCACCGGGGCAATATGAGAAGATCGAGAAGTCCCTGTCAACAAGCATGCTGCAGCGTTCTGCACTAGCTGCAGGCGGTGGATATCAACCCCAGGTAGCCCTAAGAAAAGAGCTAGTTAAGATGGAATGAGGAGGAACCCTGAGTCAAAAATACAAATGAAAGAGCCTCCATGCTGATATTGAAGTACTAGGGTTTTAATCCATGTGCATTTATGTTTCATCAGATGTCTTCCTTGTTAAAGTGGCCATTACAGTGTGTTAGATCTCTATTACCTTCCAATGAAGAGTGTTTTTGGTCCATACTGAGGCCTCCTGAAATTTCCACTGCATAGGCTTGAAAATAGCAGATGACACAGTGTAAAATCATAAACTCTCTTGCTGTCCACACTTCAGTTTGTTTGCTAGTCAATTTTGCTAACTAATCTAGGGTTTGGGTGGCTTGTTCAGCATCAGTTGCCTTAAGTCCGGGGAAAACTTTTTTGGCCCATTTGCCAATATTGTTTACAGGAATGCAGACCTCTGTAGTTGTTTGAGTGCTTTCCTCAGTGAGCACCACATGCATTATGCATAAATAGCCTCATGCAGCTGCCCCAGATCCTTGCACACCAGGTTCTACATCATGGCAAAGCCTGCCTTTCTGAAGTTTCTGATCCTGGTTATTAATGTTCAGCTAGTTTTCCATCTCCAGGGAGAACATGACCCAGTTACGGTGACAGCCTCCCTTCAGTTCCTTGACTTTTTAAATGGTGAAGACCACATCTGCACTGCTGAGAGGGTGACCGTGAACCTGGTAGCCTCTTGGACATGCTGCTGTAGGAAACGGTCCTTGAAGGTGGATAAAAATTTGGTCTCAGCTCTGCCACTAGGCCTCTCAACATACCAGTCTATGCACAGGAGCTGGAATTATCCCAGAATCACCACCGCATCTGAGCTGGCTGAGCTCATAATTTCCCAGACCGGCTGGCCGTCATGCTCCACTGAACTGTTTGGGGCTGTAGCACACCATCAGGATGACTCTGTTGCCCCTCCCTTTCCCCTAGCTCAATCCAGATGGACTCTGTCACAGTTTTCCCTCTCATCATTATGTCCTCCACAGTGAATCCCTTATGAAGAGTGTCACCCCACCCTGTTCCATCAGACCTGTCCTTCAATAATAGCCTGTATCCTTCTTTGTTAGAGTTCTGGTGATCTCCTGAAGTCTCCATTATTGCAGCAAAGTCTTGGCCTTCAAAGTACATGAGATCCTCAAGCTCAATCATTTTGGAGAGTGCACACCTTATATTGGTTTGCATGCAAGTGAAGACTGTTGTCTCCAAATGCTTCCTTGACCGCTAGAAGGTATCTTTCCCTTGTGCTTAACTGCTCTACTGTGCTTCCCACAACTGTATGAGTTTGTGTATCTGCCTTCTGCCCACGATCATTCTCCCTGTTCCAGTTAGTCCCCCTATCCTCTAAATCCACCTGCCTGTCCATTCTCCAGACCAGTACCCCCTCCCACTGGGCACAAGTACACCTCATCCTGAACATAAAGGCATCCCTTGTCACAGAAGGTCCTCCAGGAAAACAAAACACTCCCTCGTGCACCAGACCATAGGCTAGTTGCCTGATGGTCTGCTTTGCTTCTCACTAGCTCCAAGGGACAGGAGGATCTTAGGAAAGATGAACCTGGCTATCATTTCCTTCACAAACATTGCTAGTTAAATGACCGACCGACCTTATTTTCTCAGAACATTTGTTTCCTATGTCATTCATACAAATGTTGATGGCCGCCATCTGCTGCTCCTCCTCCCACCCATCTGCATTGCTTGGCCATAAACAGCACTCAGACCATGCTTCAGGCAGGCAGACCACCTCAACTGAGCTGCCATCCAGGGCCAGCAGTATCCCCTTCCCCTCACTAACTGCCCTAATAATAAAAGGCTGCAGTGGCTACTACCTTCCTGGCCCCTTCACCAACCTTTTCTTTTCTCCTTCTTGGCAGGTTAGGTGTCCTGGTGCCAGGTTTGCCCAGACTAGATCAAGTCCTCCATTGGCCCCCACTGTACCTGGCCATCAAGAAGTTGATACTTGTTGCTGGTATCCACTGGCAATGGTGTTAGCTCATGACTAGACCTGCTACCTCCCTTCTCCTTTCTGATTCATCCTGATCCCTACCATGTAATATCAGAGTTCCTACTGCTCCCTTCTCTATTTATCCCTGCCATCTGCTAACATCGCAGCCTTAGTGCTCAAATACATAACTTCCTCACCCCATCCTCCTCACTTGCCTGCTTATTCCTGCACCCTGTGGTGCCTCCACACAGTATGAGCTGTTACAGCATCAGACTCAATCAATTGTTACTCTTAAGTTAATAGCAGAAAGCTGGGTAGACCATACCATTGTTTCCAGTTGCGAAGACGGTCTTGCGTTCTTGAATTTTGGATCAAAGGATTCCCACCTAAAATGCTTTGCCCTCTTATTTTGGGCAGAGATGGGAAACATCACTTATTGAGTGTAATTTATTTCAACAAATCATACAGTACATAAACCTCCTATCTGGAACTTGAAATGACCTCTCCCCAGACTGTAAACATTAATACAGGAGCTCTGCCACGATGAAGAACAGTAGTTTGAAACTGCGGCACTACACCTCACCTCGGAGGTCACCACAATAACCTCCCTGGATGAGGATCTAAGAGGGAAAAGGAAAATTAAAGAAGACACTATTGCATAGTTAAGAAAGGAGATGGGGTGCCCATAGGTGGCCAGCCTTATGGAGTAGACATTGTAAAGGATAGATTAGGTTAAAAAATAGAAGAACTGTTGCATCAGATTTAAAGGAGTTCTATGGGCTACTGTGAAGCCCTGGCCACTGCAGAGATTGTGGTTTCACGGTACAAATACCCCCGTAGTCGACCTTTTCTGTAAACCCAAAAATAAACACATTGATATGTGTAGGATGATTGCCTCTAGTGGCAATAATATTGACTAAGTAGATTGTTTAATTGTACTTTATTTCCCATGTCTTCCAAGTTATCCAGTGCCGCACAGTCAATACTCAGAGTGCAAGATCTGGTCAGTGACATCTATTGGTTCCAATATATAGAAAAAATCGATCACAATGGCAACACCAAAAAAGTGCAGTACTGCAACCATCCATTTATACATTTTTCTTCAAAAAAGTAAATGTATCCATAAATGATTCTTGCAAAGTGGTTAAGTGTAGTCTTTAAAAACCATATACATCATGGAAGAAAAATCAGTTTTAAAATTGTCATAAGCAAGGTGCTGGATGCCTTACCTCATGCTATGCTGGCAACCTTGGTTCGGGAACAGACTTGGATCATTTGGGAGTTGGCCGGGGCAAGGAAGGATTGAGGGTCCACCAACATCTCTCCTTCCTCTGAGATGGGTGATGCAGCATTGTGCTGTAGACTGTCACCCAGTGGATGCTCGGGGTCAGCATAGGCATGATGCTGGAAGGGGTTGGACCCATGCACAGGGTGTAAGACTGCATCTGTGGAGGTGGAGACAGTCACCCTGCCAACTGCACATGCATGGGTCTGGGGAGAAAACAGAAAAAGGATCAGAGCTGGCAGGGTCCATGAAGGCAGCCTGCACCCATGCCCCCCCCGGCAATCTAGATGTTGGCTTCCAGGGATGGGAGGAGGCCATCACTCCTCACCACTGACCCTATCATGGGGGGGTTAACCCGTGGGGGATGGCCAGTTGGGGTGGGTGTGGGGAAAGCCTTGCCGAAGAGATTAGGCCCTTTGAGGGAGGGGCCGGAGCCACCTGCCAGCTCCGAAGGAAGGCAGAAAATATGTATATGGAAGAAAAAATTGTCATAAGCTATTCACACAATAATATACAATAGGGTGTGTGTAATGGTGGGATAATGGCACACCTAGGGTGGGTCACAGCATGGAGCCAAAGGTGGAGTGTTTCTGCCACCCTAGGTGTGCCATTATCACATCACAACATCCACCATGGAGTGCTGTATTGTGATTATAAAATGGCCTGCTTGTATAGAGAATAATGTGGAGCCATTTTTTTTTACATTTTGCGATGTAAGTATAATAAATCAAACAACAACAGGAAAACGTTGCAACTTGAGAAAAAAATAGTTCCTATCACTGAACTAGAATTCATTGGAATACCAGGAATACCAGTATATTACTGTTTCTAAACTGTAAATGTAATGTTGTTTACCATGAATACCAGTATATTGCCCATGTGTGACTACCTTGTATTATTGCATAAGACTTTATGTTAGTTAGCATTTACTGTTGTAAGAATATAATGGATGGAGGGGCAGACCATGGAATATGCATAAACAAAAACATAAAACAGATCACTTAAGCCCATACATGTGATGCCAGCGGTACCCCCAGCAACAGCACTGTTTCATATCTTCTCATGGATTTACACATAACCATCACTTGTACAGGACCATTGTTTTGTGCATGGAGTACCATGTTGATAGTGCAAGGGTTAGCTGTCATCATCTCTTCAGCCTGTGCCTTCTCTCCTTCTGTTTTCTCACCAGTGACACTAGCGACACCAATGTGTGACTTTATAAGTGCCTGATGCCATCCCTCTCCTTCTTGTGTCCTAGCATTTTATTATTCTCACCTTTTCTCCTCACATGCTTGACATTGTTTCCTATCTTTTCAAAATAAGTTTTATTTCTGTGTTTTCTACATTCAGTAGATGTTCAGCTTATCATTGCTGAGTTCCGCAGTATTCAGGAAAATCATGAGAAGGAGTTCCAAGTCCTGTTCAAAGGCATGTCTGAAATGGGTAGAGTGTGTAACATGGAGGAGCTAGCCATTCCTCATCGCTGCAAACAGCAAACTAAGAGGAACAACGTACAGGCTGAAAGATAAGAGGTGTACTTTCTGGACCACATAATTTCAGAACTTTCCTGTAGGTTTACAACAATGTCTTCTACAGCTGTGAAAGGTCTTTCTCTTATCCCATCAAATCTTGAGAGTCTATCTGAGGAAAAAGAAAATGAACTAAAACTGTTCTTTAGTGATGGCTTACCCTCACAATCATCATTTCACCAAGAGATCAGATTATGGAAAAGAAAATGGCAATCTGCATCAGTCAACTGTCCGGGTGTGTTGCCACGTGATCTAAAAGAAACTTTTGCACATACAAATATGCATATATTTCCAAATGTAGCATTTATGTTGTATATTCTGTTGATAACTTTAGTAACATCTGCCAGAGTTGAAAGAGCCAATTCTTCCCTAAAGTTGATTAAATCACACCTGCGGAGCACAATGCAACAAGATCGTTTGAATGCTTTGCTATTACTCTTCATACACAGAGATATTTCATTGGACTACTGCACTATTATTGATAAATTTGCCAACAGACATCCAAGGTGTATGCTACTGCTAAATCCTCTTAATTAATATAAGTTATGATTATTACACAAAGAAAATAAATATTTGTATTGGCATTAACACATTACATTTAATATTGACTTTCCATTCAACAACACTTATTGCTATCAATCAAAAACATTAAACGATTAAATAACAGGGTGATAATAGTTAAGATGCAAAAAAAAGTGAACATCTCTATTCAACAACAACTTATTGCTGTCAATCAAAATATTAATTAAATATCATGGTGATAATAGTTAAGATGCAAACAAATTTGAACATCCTTTTGAGAAAGTTATTTTTAATTTGAATGTAAAACACATTTTCAAATGAAAATATAACCCCATGATGTTATTTTAATAATGGGTTTTAAATAACTAAATTATCTTGAATACTGAAACAGGTGCACTCTAAACATTACAAGTTAAATGTTTGCCATATCTTACTGTTAATAATATTAAACTACACATTTTCTGTCAAAATCTTAATGGACATTGTTATCTAGTGTTCCAGATTTATGTATTTTCCCCACCATATAAAATATACAGTTCAACAGTGATTATATACAGTATGTTGTCTAAAGAATGTTGCATACAGTTGAAACTTCTGTCTACTTGATGCTTCACATTTCATAGTCAAGACAAATTTAGCTGAATTTGATAGAAAATCTGTGAGTATGATATACAATGAATGTGTATCTATTACTATCTTTCTTTCTTTCTTGCTGGTCTTTGCTTCTGCTATAACTATATCTTACTTATATGGCCTACTCTGTTTTATCCTATAAACTGCCATGAGCACCAGTGGCACAACAATATAAAATGTACCAGACATGGTTTGGCCCCCTCTCCCCCTCTGAGGGATATTGTACAATGTGAATTTATATCTTACATACTACTGTAACCACTGTTGTACACACACTGTGGTTGTTGAGCAACGTAGTGGTATCAAATTTAGTCTGTCATATGTGGCATGCACAAATTCATATATACAGTATGGCCCCGATATTCAGACTTGCGCCTGGCAATGGCACATGTGGGAGTGCAGCACAACTGTGTTGCACTGGTGCAACTCAGGGATATATTCGAAGGAGATGAGCAATGGTGCATCTCCTCTGAATATAACAGATAATGCGCACTGCGCAACTACCATGCACTGGTACATCCCCCCCAGACATGGCTGAATACCAGGAATGGGAACTGCACCAGTATACAACAGAGTCAAGCAGTGTGCAAATTCCTGATATTCAGCCATCAGTATGCAAATGGAGCCATAATATATGCAAGGTGCAAATGGGGTCATTTGCATGACATTATGGTCCCATTTGCATGAGTTGTGTAGGGCTGGCCAGCAAAATGTGCATGGCACCCTGCACAGTGAGTATTGCTGCCAGAGGGGGCTAGTGGCATTCCCACCCTCCCTGTAGCCACGATCGCCTGGCAAAATAAAAATATATTATTCCCTGGTAGTCCAGTGATACCCCCTCCCCATAGCCGCGATTGCCTGGTACAATTAAACAAAATTAATCCCTGGTAGTCTAGTGGTACCCCCCACCCCCACCCACACAGGACCCCCTGCCCACCCAGCCCCCTGTCATTAGCGGGCAGCAGCAAACCCACCCACATACCACCCAGCTGCCCGCCGAATGACACCTTACAGTATCAGCTGTAAGTCTGTTGGTCCACACTGTGGACCAATGGGTTTAAAGTGCATACTGTAATAGCCATTCACATAAATGTGAATGAAGTTCTTCATATATATGCATGTTTCTTTTTGGAAAACGAGTTCTTATATTGTTGATAAATAGACTGTGACTTAATTTCTCCATTTATGTTCCTATTATTGGTACAAAGTGGACTCGTGTAACCAGTATTCTATCCATTAAATGTGGCATTAGTACCTATGTGTTGGTTTTCATTCACACAAAGGCTCCAACTGAAACAATGTGATAATATTAGTGGTATGATGGTTACTGTAGTTCAAGGAAGGATGGTTAGCACGGATGGAATCAGGGGTATGGCGGACAGGTGGGAAGAAATTAAAGGGGGAAATTCTTGAGGTAACAAGGTCATGCTTGAAAAGCAGGTACAAGAGACTGATTAGGCTCTCTAAAAAGGTCAATGTGATGGTTAGTCAAAAAAAGGCCTTCATCATATACAAGGAGATATAAGATGTTGAAGAACTGAGTGAGTACCATGTGAAATCAAGGGAGGTCAAGATGGCAGTCGAGGGTGTACAAAGTAGAAAGGAAGATGAGAGGATGAATTATTAGACTGACAGAGGGTGTAGGGTAATAGCAATGGATATGCAGAAGGCAGTCATTGTTACTGATTACTGCTCAATTTTCACAGTGGGGGACAGTGAGACTTTGCTAGAAAGCATAAGTGGTGTAAGGGTTGCAGATGGGGGGGGGGCAGAAAAGAGTCAGAAGATATGCATTAAATCCCAGCTGCCAGACCGCCAACCATTCCTCCATTTTTAAGTCTCCCCTCATTTTGTCCATTCTCTTCTGGGTGTTGACCTTGTTGCAGATCTTTGTATCATCTGCAAAAAGGCATACTTTACCTTCTAGTCCATCTGCAATGTCTCTGGTGAAGACATTAAACAGCAATGGTCCCAGGACTGATCCCTGTGGTACCCCACTTGTCACTTTCCCCTTTTCCGACTTCACCCCATTTACAACTACCCGCTGGCTCCTGCTGCTAAGCCAGTTCTACTCCCGTATTACCAGTTTTGTCCCCATCCCTAGAATGGTTGGCTTGTTAACTAATCTCCGGTATGGGACAGTGTTAAAGGCCTTTCTGAAATCCAGGAAGATAGACCATATGGCCTGCATCTGGTGACTGTTTCATATGTTCGTACAAAAGAGGGTGTTGGTTGTGCTGAAATAAATCATCACAAAGAGGCACAGTGAGGCATGAGATCATGTGCTGAGTACACTGAACCCCTGGAAATGCAGTCATCACAACACAACCAGAGCACTACAGTATGGTATTGTACTTACAGAAAGAGTTCAAAATAAACAGTAAAAAAAGTTTTAAATAAAGAAATATATGTAAAACAGTCATTTAGTGGAACTGGTACCACTAACAGGCACTAATATAGCCTACATAAATGAGTGTGCCTGATGGCACTTACTAACAATGACTGTGATAAATGCTACTATGTCCCTGTGAGGCTGCCATTATTGTTTGTAGCTGCTCTGTGATGGAAAGGGAAATAGCAGAAGTTTAGGGAAGAGCTAATCAACACTTTGCTCCAGAAACTGGGTTTAAAATGCACCAAAATAAACAATTTTGCATCTTACATTTTAAAAACTTTCTGGGGGGGGCATGCCCCCAGACCACCCTAGAGAGGTTTGGTGTTCAAGGGTAAGTGCGCCCCCCATTCTGTCGGTTCCTGGATCCGCCACTGTAACGGGCAGAATATTTCTGCATATATGCACCCATTATAAAGCAGTGGGGACTGTACCCATTTCCAAACTAGGTGGGGGAGAATATTATTCCATGTATAAACCATACAGGCAACACATAATAATTATCTACAAACCATCACCAGTAAGACTCTGTGACTGAGGGCCACATTGATGGAGTTTTGAACATCCAGTCTGTAGTGCTTAGTAAAATGTATGAACAGAGGACCACATTGCCGCTTTTCACAACTCCAACACAGATTCCTCCCCTTTCTTCACCCAGGATGTAGCAAGGGCCCTGGTGGAGTGAGCCTTGATGACAGCAGGCACTTTCTTCTTTTCAGTCACATACACATTGGTGATGCAAGCCCTTACCCACCTAGCCAGGGTGGCCTTGGAGGCTTTCTGATTCTTTTTAGCTGCTCCTGAAAGAACAAACAGACTCTCGGACTTTCTGAACTCTGTTGTCCTTTTAAGTCCTGACTGCTCTGCACAAATCCAACTTATGCAGTTCATACTCTTGGATTTGCAAGCCTAGGACAGAAGGACATAGAAAGATTTCTTGATTTACGTGAAAAGCTGTAGGTATCTTAGGCACAAAGGATGGAACCGTCCTTAATGCCACCTTTCCTTATATATAATAATGTAAGGTTCATATAGGACAGTGCCTGAAGTTCACCAATCCTTTTGGCTGAGCAGATCACAAGAAACACATCTTGTAAGACAGGGTGTCCAAAGGTACCAACCAGAGAGGTTCGAAAGGTGCTTTACATAGAGCATTCAACACCAGATTCAGGTCCCATGGAGGTACTGGAGACCAAAACAACAGTCTGCTTCTGCTGACTGCTGTCAGAAGATGGATAATGTCCAAATTGGTTCCCAGGGATAAGCCAATGGAAGATCCCAGGGCTGTTCTCAGCACATACACCTGACCTCTCAGGGTGCTCAACACAAGACCCTTGTCTACCCCAGCCAGTAAGAAATCCAATATCTGCAGGACCATAGCTTTAGAAGGTTTGATACCTTTCTCTCTCTTGCCCAAGCAGGGAAGGTATTCCACACATGATCATAAGCTGCCAACATAGATCCCTTCCTTGAGGCCATTAAGGCATCCACCATTTTCATGTAGAAACCCTACCTTAATAATCTCCTCCTTTAAGGAGCCAGGCCACAAACTGCATCACTTCTGGTTTTGGATGCAGAATGAGACCTTGGAAGAGAAGGTCCTCATGAAGCAGGAGTCAAAATGGGGCCTGCTGAGCCAGATTCACAAGGTCTGGGAACCACTGTCTTCTTGGCCACTCTGGAGCTATCAGAAGGAAGTTTATGCTTGATCACCTTAGTTTGAGAATTACCTTGGGAAGAAGTGGTAGAAGAGGGAACGGGACACAGCATCCACTGCCTCCACCTGAGGGCACTGGTACTGACTGAAGAACCTCAGTACCTGAGCATTTTCCTATGATACCAAGAGTCAATCTGAGGTCAACCAAACCTTCTGAACAGAAGTTCAAACACTTCTGGGTTCAACATCCATTCTCCTGGATGAACCATCTCTCAACTCAGCCAATCAGCCTGGATGTTTAGTTCCCCTGCCAGATGAACTGCTGAGAGTTATCCTAGCATCCCCTGCTTTCTCGTACCTTTTTAACAGTTTATGCATGCCATGGCAGCAGCATTATCCAACCTTACCTTCACAGCATTGGATTGCACCCAATTGCAAAACTGAAGAAGTGCAAGAAAGACTGCCCTCATCTCCAATATGTTTATCTGTAGCTGCTGCTCTTGGGGGGTTCAAACCCCCTGGACTGGGACTTGGTCCAAAACTGCACCCCAACCCCAGAGACTGACCTCTGTCATTGAGATCAGCGGTTGGGACTTCCAAGAGAAATCCCTTGCTGAGGTTCTGATGGTTCTCTCACCAAGCTAGTGACTGTAGAACCAACCTCAGCAGTGAGACCAGGGCTTGGTAATCTTCTGAGGCCAGGTTCCAGGCCTCCAGCATACTGTTCTGGAGTGGCCGCATATGTAGTCAGACCCATAGTGCTAGCTCTATCGCTGCCGTCATCAGCCCCAGAATTTCCAGAAGCTTGTAAGCAGAGACTGATGACTAGCTTCTCAGCCACTGAACCTCTCACCTCTGGGTCTCCTGCCTGGATGAGGAGTGGAACACTTTCCCCTCATCCATCTGGAACACCGTGTGACAGGGTTGGGTAAGACCCTGTCCCATTTGTTATGCAGAAAGAGTTAAAAGCAATGATCTATTTTGTGCTCTTCTATTCTGCCACTTGTCTGTCTCTTGCCTGTCTGACTGTATAATCAAATTTTCTTGTGGCACCTAGGAACTGGCCACTCTGATGGTTCCACAATCTTTCCCCATTGTCTCCCTTCCTTCACTTGCTGATTCTATTCATTCTCCCTTCCCTTGCTCTTCTGTAGTTATATACATGTGAATCTTTATGGGAAACCGGGATCCCTTGGTTTTCAAATGTATATACTTACATTGTTGAAATAATTACAGAAAGCTATTTGAGTTTCTTAAAAAAATAATCTGTAATAATGGGGGTTGACCTTGACATGTATTTTAACCTCCACAAGCTTGTTTACAGAATTGTCAACAGGAGACCAGCTCTGGGACAGAATGTTCTATTTTGTTGCAACTGTTAAGACTAGATGTGCTCTTCAGGTTTGCATCAGGAAAGAACAAGACAAAGTTCTGATACATTTTGTGATGATAAGATGCAACTTAACAAACAGGATGCAGAGTTTGAACTGGCAGGAAAGACATCTTATAAAGAGAGCAATGTTTTATTTAGAGAGCTAGACAGAGAGATTGACACTTGAAAGAGACTCAGATGAAGGATTTGTTGTGCTGCCTTTAAGACAAGCTAACCTGTACAATTTTATTTTTTCTATTTTACTGTTACTGATAATAATAAAAGGCTACAGGTGAATTTTTACAACTTCTAGTCGGCCTATGCTTCCTTACCTGTATCTCTACAACACACCGCCCCCAAGAGTTTCAGCCTCCGAGATGGGATCAGGGAACTCTTTTCCCAATTGATGACCCAGCCACGTGTCTCTGGCACCATCAGGGTCCCTGACATCGACCTTTCTGACATCCAAGCAGTCGGCACTCAGATGAGCAAGTCATCCAGGTAGGAATATACATAATGTCCCTCTTGCCCAAGTTGCATCACTAGTGCAGTCAGGACCTTCAAGAATATCCAGGTGCTGTTGCCAGGCCGAAGAGATGTGCTTAGTACTGGAAACGTCCCTGAATTATGAACCTCAGAAACATCTGGTGTGACTGGAAAATGGGGATATGCAGATAGGCAACCTTCAGATCTATGGACGCTAAATAATCCTCTGGTTGGAAAGCTCAAATAAGTGACTGTAAGGACTCCATCTTGAAGGTTGTGTGGTGCACAAACTTGTTTAAGTGCTTTAGGTCCAGAATCAGTCAGAACCCCCCTAACTTCTTGGGGACCATAAAATAAATTGAGTAGACTCTCAGACCCTTCTTGCTGGGGGAGGGGGGCACTGGTATAATTAACCCAAACTGTATCAAGTGATCTAAGGTCTGAATCACCACCTGCCTTTTCACTGGGTCTTGTGGCATGGAGGACTGCAGCAAATGACCTCCCATTGCTACTGTCAAGAATGCTATGGTGTAGCCCAGAGCCAGGATTTCCAGTACCCATGCATCAGATGTTATTTGGACCCATCTCTGATAAAAATTCTGCAGTCTTACACCAGGGTAATGGGGGCAGAGATAGACCTGCATACCTTCATTGTATATTACCTTCTCTTCGCCCTGCACCTCCATTACGTCAGCAGGTGAAGGATCCTTGGTTACTGTTGCCCTTAAAACTGCAATAGGCTCCCCTATTCCTCTGGTTTCTGAAATTCCGGAAGGGACGAAAACCACCTCTGGCATGCTGTGGCGCACTCCGTCACCCTCTTGGCATCGGGTTTGTCTTCTGCTGCTGTTTGGACACTGAAAGTTGTTCCTTCTTATCCTGGATGTTTTTCAGGATATCATCCAAGCTAGAGTCGAATAAAAACTTTCCTTCAAAGGACAAGTTAAACAACTTCACTTTTGATGCCTGGTCTGCAATCCAGTGCCTGAGGAAGACCTTCCCCCCCACATAGCTGCCACAATATGATAAGCAAACTGAGCTGACAAAAACTGTCCACTGTGGCATCCCCCAGAAAGGCAGAGGCCATGGACACAAGCTGTAAAATGTCTGCCCTTCCAAGTCTGTAGGAACAAAATTACCCAGGACAGTAACCCATGAGTTCAATGCTCTGGATACAATAAAGGAAGCATATGAAGTGCAAAGATTTATGCCATTTGAGGAAAAAGTGCCCTTTTGCACGAAGCATCCACCCGCTCATTGTGGATGTCGGTTAGGGCTACCAAAGCTTCAATAGCTATGGGTATGTACTTAACAGAATTATGCATGGCCTCACTTGCACTTCTGGAAGCTCTCCTCCAGGAATGGATAACATCTTACCTTTGGCATAGGGAGGAGCTTGTGCTTATCTGTCCCAGCCCATTCCTGTACAATAATCTGGTTGCAGTGCACAAAGTTTGGAAAACATTTTGGAGCAGAGGAAGAAGTGGATAGAATGGGGTTCATGTCCAGAGACTCCATGACTTGTACCTCCTTTAGTGACAACGTCTGACATGCTTCTCTTATAAGAAATGATAGAGACTTTGTATCAAACAGGGGAGGGATTGGAATATTTTTCTTGGGCTCCATCCACTCCCCCTCCTCCTCTTCGGAGGGATCCCATTCCTCATCTGACACCGTTAAAGGGTCAAGATTTTCCTCCCATCCCCCAGGATCTTCATCTTGACTATCCATGTTGTCAAGGTCAGGGGTGGCCTGCAAAAGTACCTATATCACTGATTGCTTTACCCAAATTACAACTAGGCCATACACCTTAAGGATCAGTAAACTCATCATATTAAAGGTCCCCAATGCCTGCACCCGGTATGGGAGGGCTGCTTTCAGCTATACCTTAGCAGTTGCATGGAACTCTCTCCAAAAATCCATGAAGCTAGATAGCCTACTATCTCTGGCATCTTTCAAAAGATTGTTCTCCGCCCTTTTTCCAGAGCTCTGCAATTGCTTTTATAAAGCCTAATCCCCTACCCTACCTGACCCACCTTCCTTTTTCCATCCATTATATTAATTCAATATCTATCTTCCGAATCACCTATTATATTCTCATAAAAACTAGTTAGACCCTATAATTTATATTTTATGCCTGCTATACCCTTTGTCCCTTTTTTCTTACAGGCTAAATGGTTCTACTGTTCCTTGTATATATGTAAATTGTTGTATATAATCATTTCATGCCATTGTATTGCTATTTATGCTATTCTTGTCTATGTAATAATACTTGTATCCTCATTTGTATGACCACTCAGGTCCATCTTGTAAATGAGCTTTGCTCAATGATGTTCGCCTGAATAAATAAAGATTTTGACTGATTGATTGATTGATTGAAAAGTGGGGGAGCAGAGTCAGTCTGCGCTGGCGCACCTGGATATGCTGGTAAATACACTCCTGACCTGGGGGGCCTGGCTTAGGTTCAGGTGTGTTGGTGGGGATGTCCTGTGGAACACAACAGAACTTAGCAGCTCACTTAAGAGTAGCAAAAAAAAATCTGTGCAACTCAGCTTTACCACTGCCAGTTGGTACCTCAGGTGCACCTCCCTCCAGCTTGGGGGTCTGGCTAGGGGGGGACTGAAATAGACATGTTAGATTGTGTTACACAATTAGGGCAGTAAGACCCTAATGAGGACTGTCTAATCATCCTCCTGCAGGTTTTACATCTCTTAAAGATGATAGGTCTCTGATAAGCCATGGTACTAGGGTCTACCAGCCAATACAGAAACAAAAAATAAAAATAAAACTCTTTAAAATTGATCTGTAAACTCCCAACACAGCCCCTACAGCTTTATGCTGCCCTATGGCTGCCAACAATCTGGGGGGCAAGTTCCTATATTAATCTTAAACATAAGAAGCCCTCGTGAGCACTGAGGCTGATCTTTACTGTTCTGTAGCATGCTGTTCTATTGCTTGTGCTCCTGCCAGTGTGCAGCCTCCCCCTCCTTCGGAGTTTTTGGAGTTCCAAAAACCTGAAAAACAACAGTTATGAAGAGAAAAATAAATGCGCTACCTCAGCTACTATGCTGGGTGAACAAGAAGTGCGCCTGGCTGTGCACTACCACAACAAGGTCACACTGACATGCGTGACATCACCACGTCAGGCATAAGCTTACCCACTAAATATGACATGGGGGGCAAGTTCCTATTTTAATCTTAAATGCAGGAAGCCCCCATGAGCACTGAGGCCGACTTTTACTGTTCTGTAGCACGCCGTTCTGTTGCTTGTGCTGCTGTCAGTGTGCAGCTTTCCCCTCCTTCGGAGTTTATGGAGTTCCAAAAACCAGAAACAAAATGCTCCACCTCAGTTACTATGCTGGGTGAATGAGGAGTGCACCCAGCTGCACACTACTGCAACAAGGTCACACTGATATGTGTGACATCACCACATCAGGCATGAGCGTACCTGCTAAATATGATATGGGGGGGGTCAAGTTCCTATTTTAATCTTAAACATAGGAAGCCCCTGTGAGCACTGCTGCATGCATACTCAAGGGAGAAAAAAGTGCAAAAAATGGCTGCCAAGAAGGCACGGGAGCAGACTGACAGATTGCCAGCAATGGTGGAGAAGCCATGTGACTCCCATGGCTCCAAACTAGAGGCAGATACCCTGATGAGTGCTGTACTGCCTCTAGCAAAGAATCAGGGAGGTAAAATACTGAAACACCCTGATGCTTTAGTCCGAAAACACATTGTTGGGCTGCCTGAATATTTCTTCTCCACACCACGGAGAACAGACAGCCCCAAGTTCAATCTTTTACAGTGCAGGCTTATAAGATAATTAAGGAGAGAAGCACAGAAACACCCTGATTTGCTTAAAAAAAAGGGAAACACACAGTGGGGCTGCCTGAAGATTTTTCTCCACAACTACAAAAAACAGGCAGTCCCTGCTGCTGTTCAGCCTGCCCCAAAATGCCTAAATAGTAGAAGGGATGATGGGATGGAGGTCCGTCACCAGGAAAAAGACACTGAAAGACTAAAGAAAGGGAAGAGATATTCGTGAGGGAACCCAGATGCTATCTAGCTATGTCTTCCCCTCCCCAAATAAATCACTTACCTAAAGCACCAGGCTAAGGATGCAGAGACCTTGTTGTTGTTACTGCACACCCTAATTATTGCAGTGGCATTTGGGCCCCCAATTCATGCACAGATGACACTGAAAATGGGAGGTATAGCAGGTTAGTCAATTTGAAAGCCGCAACTTTCTAAATTTGTCATGATTTCTAAATTTGAGGGTGTTTCCTGTCATCAGGCAGCCCAGACCTGCTTCACAGTTGCACAATCCTGCCAGAAAAATAACATATGAAGTGCAGACAGAAAAACCTTCAGGGAGAGCTCTCCTGTGCTGTCCTACCCCTCTAGTGGCACAGCAACGGGGAATCAGTGATGTGGGAATGCTTGTGTGTCTAAGCTTCTATGCTGATTGACAGCTTTGGGCTGTGCCACTACCTCAGTAGGGGTGTTCATTACCCATATACATTAACTCCCCACTGACAATGTGGAGTGACGCAGAATACTGTTTTGCACATAAGTATAGAGCCCCCTGACTGTTGTATGCACTTAGTACTATGTTTAGTATCTATCTCCACTTTACCAGTCCCCCTATGTAACTGGTTCACGCTTGATCAAATAAGATCATGAGTGGTATTAATAGAGGGTGGGGTTCAGCTAGGAGTCCCGCCCCCGAGGAAGAACAAGTTTGGTCGAAGTGCAGGGGCACTTACTGCTTGTTTGGTTGCTGTGATGTGCAGACTCTTCTACTTTGGTGAATAAACACACTTGAAGTGCAACTTTTTGTCTGCATGTCTGGTATGTAGACAGTGTGCCTCATCTCCTGGTTTGTACATTGGTATAGCATGGGTGGATGGCGTTGAGGCTGCACTGGGTATTTTGCACTGGGGAGCTCAGGCCCATTGCTGTCCGTGGCTATTTTACCAAGAACTGGGGAGGGCCAAGCAGTGGGGAACCTGTACACTATGATAGGAGTACCAGAAACACAAAGCAGGCAATTGCCAATATACTCTCCTTGAAAACTAGTGTCTAGTGGTAGGTTTTATTCTGTGACAGATGATATTTTTTTTTTGGTAAATTATTTTATTAGTTTCAAGGAAACAGAACCTCACAACTTTGTGCACAATAGGCAGTATTAAAAAGTAGGGTGTACATACATCCTTGCTTTTAACAGACAAAAATGCCCCAAGGCGGGCTGCAGGTGTAGAATGTATAAAGGTACAAATGTTGTAATACTGTACACAAAGTCCATTGGATCCTTGATCTGGGGAGTCAGGAAAAGTCTCTTTTGTCCATTCCTCTTCTGGGATCAGAACCAGGACAGTGATTGTCCTCACAGTTTTGTGACAACTCTGGGTTCACCAAAAGCACATTTTTCTTTTTAGGCAGAACACTTGCAACAGAGCATACCCTTACTTTTACATATACTTTACTGTGATATCTAATTTTTGCAGTCAGGATCCCTTTCCCATCTTCTGGTTGGGGTGGTTGGACCTCATCTTCCAGTCAGTGTGCACCACCACATCTTCGACAGATTAAGTACCATGGACTGTTTTCTTTAAATGGTCCTTCAAATCCTGGAGTTCAAACACTAACAAATCCACAATGGTGTTCCCACTGAGGCCATTCAGGTGAATCCAGTTGCTGGGTAGCATCGCAAAAGAAAAGTATCTCACAGTTGGGGGTTGGCACTCACAAATTACTCATGGTTCCTTGGACCAGATGCCTTTCAGAACTTTCATCCCTTGCAGGGGCACCACAGGAGGAGGCCGCTGCAACAACTCCATGTTCAGACCACTCTGTGACCAAACAGGATAGCAGAGGGTTGCTACCTCTCCCAAGGCTCTCCTCAGTCAGGCTGACTGAATACCCCAATAAGCAATTGAACCCCACTGCAGCATTCCATCATGGCTTATAATACTAGGAAATTTCGAAAACAGTAGAAGATTTTGGCCCATAATCACTGTCTCATTCGAATTGTAGTAATTTAGAATAGATGTTTCCATATACTTATCTAAATGCTGGTGCAAGGCCCCCTTCCACTTGAAACCTCTGTCCAGATGATTGACTGGAGTTTCAGGTTAGACCTGGAAGTTATCTATTTTCTGCCCAGCCTGGCTAAGTGCAAAAAAGCTCATTACTATATCTAGGGTTCTAGTAACCCCAAGGGGACACAGGAGCTAACATTCAAACATTTTGTGGACCATCCATACCCACAAGTGACCTGAAGTGCATACACAAATGATGTATGTGCACAATTTAGAAAGCCTTTGCCCCCCCCACCAGGCTGCTGAAATGTGAGAAACCACAGGAGCCACTGCAAAAGGGGAGGAGCCATCACCTGCATACATGTGTATTTAGAATGGAGAAAGTTGTGGGAAAACGCCAATGGGCCAAGCTGGTAAACAATGAAATCAAGGCATACTGTAACTTGCTTGCATTACTATTAGACAGCAAAGGTAAGGCAGTCTTTAAAAGCAATGACATTTTGACCCCTCCCCCAATTTAGAGGAACACAAAGGGAACAAAGAGGAAGTATCCTGGCTAGTGCTGTTCCTGCCATAATGACTTTATGGGGATTATATATATATTTTTTATTTATATTTTATTTGTTTTTTTGCCCTTTTTCTGCCCTGTCCCAGGGCCCTAGCACACGGGCGAGGTGCATGCATGGAGGAGCATGCATGCCCTGAGACGCCAGCTCAGCCCCTTCCACCACTCCCCATGGCTAATGTCGGAGCTCCCTAGGTCGGTGCTGCCATCCGTCCTCCACCAGGTGGCAGCCAGTGACCAGGGAGCCTCCAATCCCTCCCAGGAGTAGAGAGCTGCCTTGCGGCGGCTTGATCTAGCTCATCCCCCCCAGGCTGACTCCCGACAACCCAGGCTCACTGGCAGTGTCAGTGGCTCAGTAGGTAGCACACTCGCCTCTGAGGCCGGGAGATCAGAGGACTGTGGATTCAGTTCCCACATCTGGCACTTGGGTTAATACCCCAGTACTGGCACTGTAGTGCAGCATGAGAGGGGTGCTGCACTTCTGAGGTGCCGTCTTTCGGATGAGACGTTAAACCGAGGTCCCATCTGCCTGGATTGGTGGTAGTTCAGGTGGATGTTAAAGATCCCATGGCAATTATCGAAAAGAGTAGGGAAATTTTTATTCAATATTCAAAACAAAATCAGATTAAATAAACAATATCTTCATTCAATACAGAAAGTCACAAAAACAATATTCAAACACAAAGAAAAAATAAACATACAGTGTCCTATAACAAAGAATAAATCCTATACAATTGTAACAGACATCCTCTATTCCACCCAATCAACATTCCTCCAGAGCTTTACTGATAAGTCTTGTCCTAAAGAACGCTTTTCATATTCATAAACAGCATCCAATTCTTTCTGTATTTGGAAGAAAACATCCTGTTGTTGAACTACCTTACCTTTCAGAAATCTAAGACATCTTGCTTGCCAAATAGACCATTTTATACATACCAAAATAATCTGGATTGTACTGTTAGTCCATTTTGCACAGGTGGCCGGATTTGCCTAAAATCAAAACATCATAATTTATTAATACCAATAACTGCTCTCCATAAAATCGATAACTGCTTCCAAAAGCCCTGCATATGGGAACAATCAAAGAAAAGATGCTGCATTGTCTCCACAATCCCTGCACACATAGGCTCTCCACACCCCTTTCTGTTATTTGCTTATGTTTCTGATTGCTCTTTACTTGCAATTTCTGATGACCACAAAGCCAAGCAAAATCTTGCATCTTTAAAGGTATTCGAGGTTAGTCATACCTTCCAACAACAAGGAAATCTTAATAAAAGGAGGTACCATAAACACCGGTCCTCTCGATACCATTTATCCACTATGATTTTGTAAAACATTTTCTTCCCTTTATCCCTACACCACGCTAGTTCTATCTTCCAAGTTCTAATGTATCAAGAGTGGTTTGTACATAACCTCGAAGTAATCGCTCTACAGGATGCCATCTCCTCTCCCCATGCTTCTAAAAAGATCCTCCCAAAGCTGCATGCTAATTTGCCCTATTCCATAGTTTGTGAAAATAAGGGAATGATAGAGCTAAAAAAGAAATTACCAAATAAATACACTATAGGATGCAACATATTCAAACCCCCTTCTTTCCGCTCTCTGTATGTATGAATCCTCTTCACTGGATTCAACCTACTGCCCCATAAAAACTGAAAAAATAAACCCAAACGTTTGGTATGCATACTAAATGGTAGAGGAAAAATATGAGACATATATAAAAACATAGGAGCAATGTATGCTCTTATGAGATACACTTTCTTTTTCCTGGACATTTTCCAAGTTAACCACGTCTGTACCTTAAGCTTTGCTTTATCATAAACATCATTCCAATTACGTATCTCAGACTCTTTATTACCAAAAAATAGGCCCAAAATCTTTACTTGGTCTGTTGTCATCAGAATCGGAAAATCATCAATAATTTTGCTATCCCCTAAAGGTAAAACAACACTTTTACTCGTATTTATCCTAATACCAGTTGTGGTATAGGCCTCATGCAATACTGACAAACTTTAGCCCCTGATCTAACATCTGCCACAGTAAAATACAATCGTCCGTGATAAGCTGAAACTTTTGAAAAGCAAATCCAGCCACAGATTCTATTGCCTTAATGTCTCTGGCCTGCTCAATCTTCCTTAACAAAGGGTCTAAACCAAAGACATATAACAAGGGGCTCATTGGGCAACCCTGCTTGACCCCACTTTTTAAAAAAAATTGGTGTCCCCAAAAAACCATTCACCAAGGGCACTGCTTGTGCTTCCGTGTACAACACTTTCCCAAGTTCTATAAATTCTTGCGGAATTCCATAATGTTGTAATACACTCCAAAGATAATTCTGTTGAATAGAATCAAATGCAGTTTCCTGATCTACCGCTATTAAATATCCACTTAAACCCTTCCTAACCCCTGCTCTATAATTTCTCTAATGAAAGTCAGATTCTGTATTACCTTCCTTCCTGGGACTGCACAAGTTTGCTCCTGAATAATCAGCTTACTTGCTACAACTGCCAGTCTTTGATTTAATATTTTAGCAAGAATCTTATAATCTGAATTAAGCAGCGTTAAAGGCCTCCAATTTTTAATATCATACTGATCTCCTTTCTTATAAAGAAAAAACATTAATCCCAATTGCATCGAGGGGGCAAGCCGTCTCTCTTCCCAAATAGCATTGTACAATATTTCTAAACAAGGAACCAGAAATTCAACAAATTGTTTATAAAAATCATTTGGCAATCCATCCCTTCCAGGCGTGGATTTAGAGGTCAATTGAGGATGGCGCTAATTTCATTCCTGAAATAGGGCAACCAACCTGTCCTTCTCTTCCTGTTCAGTCCTGGAATATCTAGGCCAGTAAAAGGAAACTTACTTTCCTTCCTAACAGTCTGAAACTTATCTACCATATATTGCTGAACCAAAAACAAGATATTTTGGATGTTCTCTTTACCTTACCCTGTCCATCTCTGACCTGTCATTAACACCTTTTGACACCCTTGTCTTCCTTCTCATAAGGGTTTACCTCTTCTTTTGTACCTTGGAGTCTTATATTTTGTGTCGATAGCCATTACTCGCACAGAGTCTTGCAAATATTTCTTCATTTGAGATTTTATTTCCTGCAACCTTTTACCTTAAGGTCCCCATCTCACTTTGTAGATAACGCTTGGAAATATTTTGCTCAGAAGCTTCAAATAAGCAACATATACTTTTCCCTAGCCTGTCTCTTTGTGTATGCACCATACCATTCTTGCACATCCCTCTTTATATCTTCCCACCATTCTATCGGACTCTCATACAAATAACAAATCATCTGTCGGCAAAGATCAATTTCCTTATAGTATGTTCTACAACTGTTTCCTGTAACTTTGAAGTATTCATTTCCAATAACCTCCCAACTAACAAATTCTGCCGATTTCCAACTGCAAAACCACCATCAGATGGTCTGAGGTTTCCAAAGGTACTACATCCACTGACTGACATGTAATTCTTTCTGATACTAGCCAAAAATCAATTCTAGTAGACAAATGCCCTTATGGAAGGTAGAGTGAACGTTCCCGCTGTAAAATATTATAAACATCCTATATATCATTACGCTCCATAATAGCCAAGAGGGCATTGGTATCACAGAAGACTTTTTTGTAGCTCTTCCCAATCCCTATGGAAAGACCACAATTAAAACTCCCATAGAACTATCTTGGACGATGTAAATAAGGCTCCACATACCTAAACAAAATAGACCTATCAGCTTTCAGTTGAGGAGCATATATATTTATCAACCTAAAACCTCATTTTGCAATAATACATCCAGAATCATAACCCTCCCGGTACTAAATCATAAACATGCAACACCTTAACCTGACTCTTAAACAAAATGCCCACACCAGAGCACTGCTCTTCACCGACTGACCAATATGAGACACCCCACCTCCATTCCTTCTGTGTAGTTGTCACCTCAGCTAGAGAGGTTCAACCCAGTATCTTGTAAAAACACACTCCCACCTCCAATACTGAGGCTCAAAAAGGTATTGTGCCTCTTCCCATATGCTTTTATACTATTGACACTAACAGTACAAAAGGAAATAGCATCAACAAAATGAACACAGAAACACCTGCAATCATCTTTTCTTTCCTTTCCTCGATTTCACTTTCTAGAAGGGCCAGGCTCAGCAACACCCTCAGCCTGAGAGGATGCCACCGAGGAAAGGTCCGACTCACACCCATCCTCCTCCATATCATCCTCAAGCAAAGGAGCATATGAGTTCTGTACTACTACCTCCCCAATGTTTCCGTCTGGATCAAGGCAGCTGAAAGTATTTTCCCAGCCTTGATCTAGTCACTCTTGGAAGCCTAGCTCAGAATGTACTGTGGGGGTATAGACACGATTGGCCACCCAAGACGCACTGCCTTTTCCCCTACCAGAACCATAGCCCCTCCTCCTCTGTGACTATTGCCCCATCATTGACCCTAGCACTCACTGTTTCACCATCACCACTACAACCTGAGCATTCATTACTACAGTATCGCCAGCCTCACTCGTAACCCTGACACTTTGTTTGATGAATGAGTAGTAGCCGCCCTGTGATAATAAAGCCACCACTTTTAATTGCTCTTTTGAGCAGCAGCTACGAATGATCATGTTCTCTCTAACTGAGTAACTCACATTGTTATGTGAGGCCCAGGAGCAGGTCCTAAAAAGAGTGCCCCCTGTTCTCACATAAATTACACCTCAAAGGTTGCCGACAATGAGCCCCTACATGCCCCAATTCCCCACATAAACCACATTTTGTTTATCACAGACATTACTCAAATGCCCCACATCACCACATTTGAAACAAGCTCTTGGCTGACCTGGGTAAAACACCACTTTCTATCTCTACCCAAAAAGAAACAGTTTGGTAGATGACTAGTTTGACCATTTACTAGATGTAATACCACAAGATAAGTCCATCCCTGTCCATAATTGCTCTTCATCCAGTATGGGTTCAGGCAAACCTTTAACAGCACAATGTTGCGTAAACTAGTACGTAATATCTGCAACATTTACCCCTCATTTCTAAAAGAATTGTAATTTTTAGTCAATGGTTTAGTAAGTGGTATTGCTAAAAAAGGCTTCCCACAAGGGAGAGAGCCTTAACAGACGGTACTGCTTCTAAAACCATTCTAAACCCCCAGGATGTGTAAACTAACATCAAAATCACACCCCGGAACATGTATCAAAGCGTAAATTTCATAAGCAAAGAACTTCATGCTATTTTTGAATAGTACTACGACCCACAAATCTTCTGTCCGGAATTTCTTCAGTACTACCCTAAATTTTAACTAACTGCATTCCTTCTTTCTGCAGGCTCCAGCAAAGGCCCAGCAGTATTGAAATAAATGTTCAGTCACTTTTCCATGCCATACTTTATCAGCCTTATCTTGTACCGAATCTTGCTCCAGTGTACTTTCTTTTCCTGGTCTCTAATGACTTGTAACAAGGGATGAGTATCTTCCTGAAGGGACAATTCTACAGTAGATTCAGGGAGGGCTGTCCTGGGGTATAAAAGGAGTAGCCATACTATTTAATAGTGGGGAGCCATCCGGGGGTATCTGCAACATAGTAAGAGAAGTAGCAACACCATCTTTACCAAATTTGCATCCCACCTCTTCCCAGAGGGGTTCTTCACCCAACCTGCAGCTTGCAAGGCCGCTGCCACCCAGTTCCTTCGGTTCTTTCCCCACAATTACACTGTCTAGAGCCTTTGAAGAGTCATTTAGTGGAAGGTCCTTTCCTCACTACATTTCTCTCCTTCCACTAAAGAGACAGGAGAGTCTTTTAAAGCAAACCCACACAAAACAGTCTCAGAAGATACTCCACTCTGTTGTATGGCAGTTAAGTTTTACCTGAACTGACTGAGTTGATCTCCCATCTCCTCCCCAGATGAGTCCATTCGCATTTCTTCAAATCCCTGTGCACTCATAGCGTGAAACTCTTCTTCGATAGTAGTATTCCACACCATCTACTGGGACCTGCTGATTCACCTTCTCCTCTGTTCCTCTGCGTGACTTGTGCCTCCATTGCTCCTTCTTCCTTTTCGTTGTTCCTCTTCCTGTGCAACCTCCAATTCGCCCTACCACCTTATGCCACCAAAAACGAACCTTGCTGCCCGATAATGTTGTTCCGCTCTACAGCCTGTTGATGCAGCACCTCCAACGATTCAACCTCCTCCAATTCCAAACTTGATTTATGTGATAAAACCTGGGAACCTCGTCTCCGTAAGAACTGTGCTCCTGTTTCCATATTGAGAGCCACCAGCTGCTCCGTTTCCACTATTCCTTCACCAGATCTCTGCATAATTCCGCTGTAAAGGAGCCAAGGAGGAGCCGGCTCTCAGCCTCACACGTCCTCCTAGTGCAAAGCTCCAAACACCACTGAGCAGAGCATCCACTCAGCCACACAGTGCCCTCTGCCTCCTCAGAGTAGGGGAATTTCCCTGGTGTCCTGGCCAAATTTCCCTCATTCACTGAAAATATCACCAACAGCTTAATCTGGTTCAAGGTCAGTTGGCATTCATCTGTATCCCCTCCCCCGGGTCGTGCCTGAAAATAGGCAGGATTTGTCTAGTGCACTTACCCAGTCAACAAAAACTAAATAAATAATTAAATTCCCAAACCTGGGTTTCTGGTGCAGTGTGAAGTGTGGCGTCCAGTGCATCAACCCTCAGCTCTACCAGGCTTGCCGGGGATTATATTTTGAGGGTTTTCAGCTTATTCAAAGCTCCACTTTTGCCCCACCTCCTCCCAATTACCTCAAGCTCATATTCAGCAGTACTGAGCACAGCTAAGACCTATGCTCCAATGTGTCTTTGCACTTCAAAGTACCAAGAGGAAAAAAGTGGTAGTTTTCACCTATCTCTTTCACATTTGGTGATGACATTTTTGTATTGTTGCACATCTGAGAAACATGTCAGTCTCTTATTAGATATACAAATTGTACTGCCAGAAACAATTATCTTCTATGCATGCTCCATTTTTATGAATATAAAAGTCTCAATATGATTTATCCATCTTTATTAAAATCTGGAGAAGGCTGACAAACTGAAGCATATAATCTATGCCCTTGTAGCAGCAACAGGTTTTGCTGACAGTTTTGTAACCCTAGTGCTAACATCAAACATGCAGCATGTGAACATCAGTCAAAGGGACATTTCTGCTACTGTCGAGTACTCCCAGCCAGGCTGCGGACTCCCAATTAACCAACTGTTGGCATGTTAGTGTCTCTCTCTCTGATGGTACTTGTGCAGAACAACTAAAACACGGTGCTGCACTGTAACGATCGAGTTTCTTATTTTACAGTGGACATATTTCAAGTGTGAACCAATGATTGCAACCAGGACTTAGATGTCACTTGTACATTCATTTTATTCTGTGATGAAGGCCTTCTCAGTTCTACAATTTTAGTTTTTTTATTTAAAGTGTCTAATGAGCACAACTATTCAACTACGAATTTAGTTATTAGTTTTCCAAGCACAGAACTGAATAAAGTGGGTTTCTTTAATCTGGTATTTCATTTCTGCATTTAGTCTTGTATAACTGCAGTCGATAAGCTCTACTGAGCATTTATGTTTATAAGTGAAAGCTGAGCAAATCTATTATCTGTTCAAATAACTAATCTACATCCTGTTACTTATATTCATGTAAAAATGGGTAGTCAAATTGGCAACTCCTACATGCTAGACCTACAGTACAGTAATCACTGATGGGTAACTTTAATCCACCACACTGACAGCTACTCGATACAGTACTGCCCCCCAGAATATCACTGATTTAGGTGTTTCAGAAGAAGGTCAACTGCTTCTGCTAAATTGTTCACATAACCATCGGCTTTCACTTCTGGATGCTGTTCATCACAGGGCCTGAAAAACAGAGAGAAAAAAATTACATTTATTCAGGTACAGAACACCTTAAAACTAGAAAATTAGGAATACCTCTGGATATTTTTGATCCAGAGATGCAGGTTTAAAAGAACACATTCAGCCCCAGTAGTATTATAGTGTACATCAAACTGAATGACACTGAGTATTTTTGCTATCCAAATAATATTTTTCCCAGCCCAGAGGTGCTGAGGGTTGAGGCGCTGGACGCCACACCTCATGTCATGCTGGTGACCCGGGTTTGGATGTGAGCCCGGGCCATCAGGGGTTGGCAGGAGAGGGATAGGATCGAGCGTCCGCAGGACTGCTCTCCTATCCCGGGGAGGGATCCAGTGAACCACCGCTCTGTAGTGGCCCCTGGTGATCACTGGGGGGGGACTGTCACAAGTGATGGCAGCAAGGGGGGCAGAGTGCTGCAGATTTGCCTCAGACGTCATTGCATGTCTGCACTCTGCAAGGGATGCAAATCAAAGGCGGAAAGATGGCATAGTGATGATCCGGCGGCTGATGGCCGTGCTTGTGAACCCCACCCCCGGTTCCTGAGAGGATCCTGCCACAGAGTGTGAGAGCCCTAACTGGCCAGCTCTGTGGGGTGCCAGACTGGGCCTGGGGGGGGCACAGGTGCAGGCGGCCAGAGATCGCAGAGATCTGTGCTATCAAGGAAAGAGGTACAAACAGAAATAAGATAAAAAAAATATTTTTCCAGTGTCAGTGAATTAATTGTCCATCATATTAACTATTTACTGTTTGGTTTTATTGAATACTTTTCTTACCTAGAAGAAGAAGAAAAAGAAGAATTTGCATTTATGCACTGCTCTTCATGGATACTGTATCCAAAAGCACTTTAAAATTACTGAGAGACTGGTAGCAAAATGACTGTAAGCATAGTTGCAGCCATTTTGCACAACAACACACACACAGCCTTGGGCAATTGCATTAACTGGTTTTATGGGAAGGATAATGCTGTCCAGGACACCAGGGAATATCCCCTACTCTTGCAAAACTTGCCTTGGGTTCTTTACTTCCATCTAGACACCCACTGGGGCAGCACCAGAGATGGGCAGAAAGGACCTCAGTTACTGTCTCATCTAAAGGATGTCACATGCCAACGGTACCGCATCCCCATCATACTGCACTCAGGAGCCAGCATTTATAGTATGATCCCAATCCTCATTTTGGACCTGAACCCACGAACTTCTGGTACAGAGGTAGATGTGCTACCAACTGAGTAACCCTGCCACTTAAAATTCAGAAAAGCCATCAAACAAAGGTAATAACTGCAGTGCTAATCCCTACCATTGCTGTCTACCATTAGTGAAAACAGTCTTAATAAAGTAAAATTAAGAGGCATGGCATTGTGAATGTAGAATTAATCATGGTGTACTTTCCATTAGTGCAAAGAATGATAAAACAGGATTCTTCATTTAAAGCAATATTACTGCTAACAAAACCTAATGAAAGACAAGCATGTAACACAGGGTAGAAACATTGACTTGCAGCAAATTACTTGAAATGCCATAATTATAACACCTTATACTCTGTCCTAGGTGTGTTTTTAATCATACTCTACATCCATTAAGGACAATGAATTGTTTTACCATGCTGCGAGTGGTATCAATGGTATACACAGGACAAATGTTTGAAAAGTACCATATAAACTGAACCCTAAATAAGTAGTGCTTCAACTGAACTGTAGGGACAGAAGATGAAGTCATCTGTAGCATATATTTGCCAAGTTCCAAATAAGCAGATTAACACTGGTATGGAAAAGAAGAGGAAATATAAATGAAAATTTACTGTACTTGAGAAAGGTCACAGTCACAAGGTGTCAAAGTACGGTTTGTGAAATCACACGAGTGTGAATTTACCATCTCTTGGAAGAAACGGTAAAAAATGGTAGAAGATAAGGAAACTACAAATACACTCTTCGATCATCCCTGTAAACTCCAGGTTACAACTTTTTTTTTAATTTCTTGGTAACTGGGTAAGGCCCACTAGGCATAAGTGTCTGTTTGCAGGGTTGACCCAGGAGCACTTGGGAGGTTATGCGACTTGCTCAGGGTCACACAGTATGCAAGTGGAGGTTGTGGGCACCAAACTCAGCTCTGCTGGATGTACCAAGCTTATTCACAGCTTGCTACTCTAACCTCTAGGCTATACTGTCAGCCCCATCCATTGGGTTTAATAATACAGTATGGCATGAGGTATATGATATGCATTTACTGTATTTGTAAAGTACTGTGCAAGGCCTTCCAGGATTGGCACAGATGCCCTGTGCCATGGCTAATCTTTTTACTGGGACCTTTGATGTCCTCTTCTCTGAGGTGGCCAGCCTGGGTTCTCTTTGTTCATGGTGCCTCCATGGCCAGCCTGGGTTCTCTTTGTTCATGGTGCCTCCATGGCCAGCCTGGGTTCTCTTTGTTCATGATGCCTCCATGGCCAGCCTGGGTTCTCTTTGTTCATGGTGCCTCCATGGCCAGCCTGGGTTCTCTTTGTTCATGGTGCCTCCATGGCCAGCCTGGGTTCTCTTTGTTCATGGTGCCTCCATGGCCAGCCTGGGTTCTCTTTGTTCATGGTGCCTCCATGGCCAGCCTGGGTTCTCTTTGTTCATGGTGCCTCCATGGCCAGCCTGAGTTCTCTTTGTTCATGGTGCCTCCATGGCCAGCCTGGGTTCTCTTTGTTCATGGTGCCTCCATGGCCAGCCTGGGTTCTCTTTGTTCATGGTGCCTCCTTGGCCAGCCTGGGTTCTCTTTGTTCATGGTGCCTCCATGACCAGCCTGGGTTCTCTTTGTTCATGGTGCCTCCATGGCCAGCCTGGGTTCACTTTGTTCATGGTGCCTCTACCTGGGGGAATTGGAGAGTGCCCATGGACACACATGGGTGCAGGGACAACTGAGTGGGATAATAGACAATCTTGGTAGGAGATACCCCTTGGGGAATCTGTGCTATGGCAGAGAGTTATTGTTGACATCCATAACAGCAGTGGCTGGGCACCTTTTTATTTGTTATTTATTCATTCATTTCTTTCTTTTTTTCTTTATTTAATATTTGTTAACCGGGTAGACCCACTGGGACATAGTTGTCCCTTTTCAGGGGTGACCCAGAATTAGTTACAAATTGACAAACAGGCAGAGCAATAAACAGTTAGATACAGTCAGGACAAGTCAGATATGACATGGTCACAATACATTATGTGAGAGACTACACAACTGGCCAAATATGGTGCTCAACATGTGACAAAGAGTTACTAACAATCTTGGACTATACAATGTAGGGACGGGAAATATTAATCAATAGTGCAACATAATGATCCAAAATGATCCCAGATGGTGGAGCATCATCAGTTGTAGCACAGGGGGAAGTCACCTATTACAGGTACAGAAGCTCCGTTCAAGCAATACAATGTTAAGCCCATTTTTAAAACCCTCATGGGGAGGGCAGAAGACAGAGAGTTCCAGGTAGTTGGTGCACAGGTAGCAAAATACCTCTTTCCCGCACAGGTTTTAAATGTAGGTATCTGTGGCAGGAGACTGCTGGTGGACTGCAGGACCCTCTTTGAGGGCTTTATTTTTAGTATGTCATGCAGGCTTGGGGGAGGGACCCTTAAGATGGTTACAGGCCAGGCAGAAGAGAGGGTACTGAAGCCAACCTTCAAGTGAAGGCCAGTTCAGCAAGCACAATACATTGCAATGGTGCTCTCTGGGCAGAGCACCTGTGGCAAAGCACCAAATTTTATTGTATAATATTTTGAGCTTATTGCACTGACAGCACCTACAGGACTGCAAAACAGGGGTGCTGTACTATAGGAAGGGGAGTAAAGAACCGGTAGCAATTATGGGTTATTAACTGTTAAAGTTTCCCTTTCTTTCCTATGTGACCAGTTAGATGTTCTGCGTGCTCAGAACCAAAATTTTAAATCCTTATAACACTGGAATGGATTCATTTTTTTTTCCACCTAACTAGTGAAAGGCACCACTGTGGGCCAAGCTCTGTGTATCCTGAAACTTGGAGAGCAAAATTCCAAACCGTGTTGGTGCTAGGCGATGAAAATAAAAACAGCAACCCCACCCACATTTTTTTTATCTGGATCTCAGAATCCACAATCAAACTGAAAACAAAACCTGGCCTTTCAAGAGATCTTGCTTACAAGACCACGTTATTTAGTACCCATGCCAATCCATTGAACGGTTATGAGTTATTAGTGAATTTTGGGGTTTCTTAACATAGAAATTCCTGCTTAACCCTAACTATAGTGGTATTCTACACCACTATAATATATTATAGTGGCATGGTAGCACCACAATAGTTAGTTGAGTAGGGTGTTTAGTGTTAAACCCCTAACTTTTACACTTTAATAGCTTTGCCCTGCTCAAGAAATTTGCACAAAATTATGCATGCACGGTCCGGGGAATCTTGAGGTGCCATGTTTTGTTCAGGTCAGATGTGTGGATTCCAAGATCTGTATAGTGAGTTTTTAGGAAAAATCAGGGGTTTTGCTGTTTTTTTGTTGTCACCTAGTACGCAGACGGTTTGGAATTTTGGTCTGAAAATGTTCAGGGTAGAAAGGGCTTATCCCAGAATTGTGCATTTCATTGGTTTGCTGAAAAAAATACTAATTTTTTCCCAAGTTATAAGGATTTGAAATTTCATTTCTGAGCATGCTTAGCAGTGTCTTTTGGATAGATGTTTGATATTCTACTGAGCATGCTCAAAATCAAAGTCGACTGTCTGGGATATATGTCTGTTATCATGGCGTGTTATCGCCACTTTAGTTAGGGTTGAGTAGGCTGTTTAATGTTAAACCCCTAATTTTGCAATTAAATAGCATCACCCCCTTCAACAGATTTGCATGAAATTTTGCATGTGCAGTCTGGGGGCAAAATCTCTAAATGTTCTAAATCTCATTCCAGTCGGATGTATGGATTCCAAGATCCCTATAGTGCATTTTTAGGAAAAATCAGGCGTTTGTTTTTTGCTTTTTGTCACATAGGACCACTGGAAAATCAATGCTGCGATTATTTGGGGAAGTAGTGATTGGACCCTCCACAAAAATCTCGCTTTTCCGCAAATTTCAACACAGTAGAGCTTAACTATTTTTTATGCATTCTTGCTTCCCTGCCACAACTGTGCCCAACGCTGAGCTCCGCCTCCCCGCAAAAACCACAGTCACTTACTAGCCAGTAGCTCCTTGAATTCTGCTGCTGCCCAATATGGTATCTCTCCTGATGTGTCCCCAAAGACTCCCCAGCCATCTCGCTGTATGCTCAGTCTCACTCTCGACTCCTCTCCTGCCCAATCTCTCTGCCTGCTTTGTTGTCCTGGCGTGTGACACGCTGGTGACATCATCGCAGCGCGTCACACTAGCAGGGAGCCAATCACACCAGGTTGTTGTTTTTTAAAGTCCCCACTCTTTTCCATTTGCTCAGGCCCCCCTCAGGTCCGCCATACCAAGGTAAATGTGCGTGGACAGGTGGGGGGGGCTACAGAGCAAGAGCAGGAGCTGAAGGCAAGTGAGCATCATCGGGAGCTGCAGAATCCGAAACATGGAGAGCTGAAGGCGAGCGAGCATCGCAGTGAGAGTGAGAGTGACCAGGAGGTGGGTGCTGCAGAATTCAACGATGTGAAGAGCTGCGGGGGAGAAAAAGCAGAGGATCACTGCTGCAACAATTACCCCAAAAAGAGCTGAATCACTTGCTGAAACTCTTTCTTTTGTGCCAAACAGGTAAGTTTTTATGCAATTTGCATAATTGTCCCTAGCTCCAAGTGAATTGAATGCCTGTTTTTTCTGGGGAGCCTTGATTAGTGGGAGAAGGTCAGGAGGACCTCTGTCCTTGATCCTATAGGAACCGAAATGTGTGGCCTCATGTCATGGGAATGGGGTGATGTGGGCATACTTACATCTATTTATGGTGGCTCAATGTTATTAGATGTTACTGGAGGAGTTCTAGGAGCATTACAAGGCCTATCATTTAAATTATGGACACACTCCACTCTTCAGGAACATTGTCTCTCCTCAGTAAAGTCCCTGCATTCATGCTGATCCATAATGTTTAGAATAAATTGTATAGCCTCTCTTGGGCAAGCAAAAGACTCCATCACGCTCCCAATAGTCAGGGTGGCTGGCAGTCCCAAGGAACACTTGAAGCCAGGTGACAGACACGGTCAAAGGAATGATGCTTTTCAATTCTCCTTGTGAAGTCTGGTTGCAGTGAATGTTTTGTTCCTTGCCATATCAATTGCCCAGGCTTTAGTGAGGATTGTTCCCACTCTTGGTATTGCAGCAGGCAGAATATCCCAAAAAGAGCTGAATCACTTGCTGAAACTCTTTTTTTGTGCCAAACAGGTAAGTTTTTATGCAAATGTTTCTTCTGATGACTTGAGGGTGGCATGTTGGGAGGCAGGGAGGGAGTCTAGCAGGGGCCAGCTATGGTAATTTGTTTTTTTTTATTTCTATGTATGGGGCTGTAAAAAAACCTTGTCAGACTGGCGGATTGGCACACATGGTGAAAAAAATTGTTCTGGCCTCTGATGAGGGTGCAGGGTGGGGCGGGCGACCAGAGTGGCACAGAACAATTTTTTTCCATCAAGTATGGCAGTTGCCAGCGTCCGTTGCTCACTCCTGTGGTGTGTCCTTGACTCGCTGCTGTGGTTCCTCAGAACTGGAGGGGTGGGCCTAGCGGACTGGCACACATGGTGAAAAAAACTGTTCTGGCTTCTGGTAAGGGTGCAGGGTGGGGCGGGCAACCAGAGTGGCACAGAATAATTTTTTTCCATCATGTATGGCAGTCACCAGCGTCTGTCGCTCGTTCCTGTGGTGTGTCCCTGACTCGCTGCTGTGGTTCCTCGGATTGAGGAGTGGGCCTGGCGGATTGGCACACATGGTGAAAAAAATTGTTCTGGTCTCTAGTGAGGGTGCAGGGTGGGGCGGGCGACCAGAGTGGCACAGAACAATTTTTTTCCATCATGTATGGCAGTCGCCAGCGTTCGTCGCTTGCTCCTGTGGTGTGTCCTTGACTCACTGCTGTGGCTCCTCAGATTTGGAGTGGAGCGGGGGCCTGGTGGACTGGCACACATGGAGAAAAAAATTGTTCTGGCCTCTGGTGAGGGTGCAGGGTGGAGTGGGTGACCAGAGTGGCACAGAACAATTTTTTTCCATCATGTAATAAATAGGGTAAACATGGATGGGATCTTTAGACTAAAGCAGGGAGGTATCACCAGAGGACATGGTTTGAAGTTGGAAGGTGGAAGGGTGAGGGGGGAAAAGAGGAGGAGGTTTTTCACTGAGAGGGTGGTGGACCCTTGGAATGCACTGCCTGGTGAGCTGGTTCAGAGATCCACAGTGGAGGGCTTCAAGAGAGGGTGGACAGACACAGAAAGTGGATGTATCAGATGATGGCCTGTCCCAGGGGGTGGGGATGGATGATAGGGTTTCTGGAGCACAAGGGATGGGAGGTCTCGCACCCAACTAAGGATCTAGGTTCGAGCAGACTCGATAGACCATAAGGCCTAATCTGCTGGCAAATAGTATGTTAGTATGTTAGTATGTATGGCAATTAAGCAGCATCAAATCGCTCGCTCCTGGTGTGTCCCTGACTGCATGCTGTGGTTCCTCAGAGTTGGAGTGGAGGGGTGGGCCTGGCAGACTGGCACACATGGTGAAAAAATTATTCTGGCCTCTGGTGAGGGTGCAGGGTGGGTGGGCGACCAGAGTGGCACAGAACAATTTTTTTTCCATCATGTATGGCTGTCGCCAGCGTCCGTCGCTCACTCCTGTGGTGTGTCCTTGACTCGCTGCTGTGGAGGGGTGTGCCTGGCCAGTATGAAAGGTAGCAAGAAAACAATTTCTGGAGTCTTTTGTTCCATGGATACTAGCAAGTCTATGGGCAAGCACAGCGCCATGACAAGGCAACTCCATTAGCTGAGGTTATGAAACCAATCTGCCCCAGCTTAGAACATTGTGGGATGCAAACCAGTGGTGTGATACTGGAGGATCAAGCATCCCAAGGAAAGCTGTCTATGCACTGATGCTCTCATTGAAGTCTTAATTTTTTTTTGGTTTAGTTAAATTACACCATGTCTACACTGCCACCAAAGCGCTTCCGTCTTTCTCGCGAAGAGGCCAAGGACCGTCGTGTCTCATATCTTGTGCGCGCCCAGGATTGGGTTAAGTTATATCCGGAGGATCTTTAGGAGGATGGAGGATTGCTGTTTTGTCGTGCTTGTACCCACACACTCGACTTCATGTGGAAGCATACAGTTGAAATGCACATGAAGTCACAGAAACATCTAGAAAGAAAAGAAGCTGCAAAGAAAAACATGCAAAGTAAGTACTAGTCGCACAGATGTTTGCAGTTATTTTATTTTTTACATAATTGGTTTGTTTTTCCCCTTGAGTGACTGGTATCTGCTCTGTCCCTGCCTCCCAAGTCCATCTCATCTCTCTCTGGCTCCGTGGAACCCAATTCCCCTCCCCGTGCACATGTGCCTTGTTCTTGCATCCCCCTTCCTTGCTGCTAGAGTTCAAAACTACCACCTGGCCTCTAAGAGCAAGACAGCAGATTCCCACCCCCACTTGGGAGAGGAAAGCAGCCAATTGGATGCTCGATCCTCTCCCCTCCCTGCCGATCTGATGTTGTTCTCAAACAGGTTGCCAGTGTGGCAGGAGGTAAAGCTCACAGCTCCTCAGCCCTCCATGACACTGGGCTGACCTACAGTTTGTTTTTTCCCTGTAAAATATTAAATCTTGTTTGCTTTTGTTTTGTTTTCCAGGCACAGTTTATTTTTCCCTGTAACATATTATATCTTCTTTTTTTTTTTTTTTAAGGCACACCTCTACGACAGCAGTCGCTGACTTCGTGTTTCAGTCAAGCAACGGAATCTTCCATTGAACGGAAGGAATTTGTTCTGGACTTCGTTCGCTGTTTAACCCTTGCAGACATACCACTGGAGAAGGCTTCTGGCTTTCAAGAGTTCTTAAAGAAGCACACAAAACAAGGCGGTAGTCTTCCGGGACCAGCACAGCTTCGGAGTATGTGCCTCCAAGAACTTCAGCCTGATCACGAACAGTCCTTGAAAGAGGCGGTAGAGGATCAAGATGTCTTCATTTTTCTGGATGAGACAACAGATGCCTGTGGGTGTAGCGTGTTGGTTATTTTGGCCCAACCATTGCTTAATGTTGGGGAGCAGCCACTCCTAATTGGTGTTGAGTTTTTGCATCATGTGAACAACACCACAGTATCCCAAGCTCTACTAAAAGTGCTAAACACCAAAGGGGTGAACTTCAATATAGTCTTTGCCATTGTCATGGACAGTGCAAGTTATATGCACAAGGCTTTTGAAACTGTGCTGTCCTGTGTCCTACCAAATGCAATGCATGTCACTTGCATTGCCCACCTCCTCAATTTGGTCTTGGAAGTCTGGGCAGACACACTGGATGACTTAAACACTGTTGTTTCCCTTGTTAAAAAAATATTTTGCCAGAGCCTAATGCGTAGGCATCAGCAGGGCATTGTACCCAAGACACCAGTATACGGAGTGGTAACTCAGTGGTGCTCCTGGGTTAATGTTGTTCAGTATTTGGCAGACTATTTGCCTGTGTTAACAGAATTTGTTGAAACGCTACAATTTGATGCAGCAAACTTGAAGCGCCTGAAGTGCTTATTGAAAGGCAAAGCAGCAGAGCTGGTAACACAAGCCACTTTTGTTGTGGAACACTCGTCTGAACTTGTTAACCTTATTCTACAATTGCAGTCAAGCAGCCAGCCACAGGACACCTATATTTGAAGGGTGCAAATGTGCATATGTTTTGGACTTCTGTGCCACCACAGGGGAAACTGAATACAGACCAAATACAGTAGAAATGTTGTCCTGTTGTCAGTTACCTGAAAATCAAAACTGTGGGAACCTTTTTCAGAAGGTTATGTTGGACAGCAGTGAGAAACTGGACAAAATTTTAAAATCTCATCCCTGTTGGCACATTCAAAGCTGCCCGAATCTTTGACCCAAAGCAGCTGCCAACAATGGACAAAGAAAAAGTAAAACACACCCAGGAGCTACCATCTCTGGCTGGTGTTTCAAACTTTGAATGGCATGGGTACGGACTTTCACCCAGTCAGTACCCAGTGATGATTTTAATATTGCTGAGTGGTGGGAAGCACAAAGGGATACACTTCCACATCTTGCTGTTGTGGCAAAAGGTATATCTGGCTTCCCGTAGCACAGCAGACGTTGAACTGACTTTTTCGCTGTACACAGACCTTTTAAAAGACAATCGGCGAAGTTTGACAGATGACAACACTAGACTACTTCTTATGTTGAACTACAATAAGAAATTTTAAAGATCTTTGTTGGATAACCATTGCTGCTCATTCTATAATGTAAAAATCCTTTCTTGATGATCTGTGGTGGTGGTGGTACTATACGTTTACTGTAGAATACTAATATTTATTTATTTTTTTTATTTATTTTTTATTGAAGTTTTTTTTTTCCATTTTCCTTACTTATACTTCAGGAGACATTTTACAAACTTGTAATTTTCTGCGATTACTTCAGATTTGTTGCAATACAATAACATAGTACTTATATATTTTTTACATTGGTTACAAATTGAGACTCCATCTGAACAACCCTTATCTTGCATATAATCGGAACAGTCCCTGACCCCTCTTGCTTCTCATATCCATCCCTCTACAAAACCTACTCCCTAAGGACAGAACTCTGGATCAACTTCCGACTGGTTGACTGACCATCTCCACCATAGGGCAGTAAAACCTTCAATTTGATTGTTTAGTTTCGCTGTAATGTTTTCCATCTGATATATAGCATACACAATTTGTCTCCACTCTTGAATACCTGGGACAACTTTCATCATCCATTTCCTTGTCAAAGATTTTTTCACCACCAACAGCAAAATGGGAAGCAGAGTCTTTGTCCAAGGGGAGTGATCCGGGTAGATGGCCATAAGCACCATTTCAGCCATGAGCTCAACACATTCGCCTAGGCCCACACTAATTTCATTCTGTATGTTTAGCCAAAATGGCATTAAGCATGGGCAGAGCCACATTATATGTGCTAAATCAGCTAATTCTGTTCCGCAGTCCCTCCAACAAACCCCGTATTCTCTTGGGAGATATTTAGTCAGAGTGGCCGGTGACCTGAAAAATCTTGATCTACATTTCCAAGAGTATTCCCTCCAAACATGTGATCTAGTGGTTTTGACCACTCTCAGAGATGAAAAGGACCATTCTTCCTTAGACACAGCTAGGTCCAAGTCCTTGTTCCAACTTTCTAAGATTGAGTCTGTTGATTCCTTTGATTGATCTTGCATCATTTTGTATAAGTTACCAATTAGATGGTTCCAATGTTGCCCCCGAGAGTGGCCAATGAATAGTTTTAAGAGAGGAAGGAGGGGGGACTTCAACTTGACCTGAATGATTCTATTTCGTAGAAGATGGTTTCTAATTTGGAAATACCTGAATTGATCAGCATTTGAGAGAGTATATTTAGATTTTAATTCTTCAAATGTTAACATTCCATTTGGACTCAAAAACTGGAATACCTGATCCAATCCCAGTCTGTGCCAGCGGGGAGAAAGTTAAATCGTTATGAGACGGGACAAAAAACTCATCTTCTGAGATTAACTTACAATATTCGTAGATTAATTGAAATGGTGCTTTTTCACGCATTTTAAGCCATATTTTTAAGACCTGTGAGGTGATGGCTGTGAAGTCTTTTAAAGGAGGAGTTCTCCCTTGGGATGAAAAAAATATTTTTTTAATGTCATACGTGTCGTTCAAATGGAATTCCAGCCTCTTCCATTGGGAGCTGAACTGGTCCGAGAGCCACAGTAAAAGAATTTTTAAAAAGGCGGCCTCAGCATATTTTATGAGGTCCGGCAGGTTAGTTCCTCCCTGAGCTAGTGATAATTTTAATATAGAAAGGTGAATTTGTGGTTTCTCTTTGTTACATATAAATTTTGATATCATGTTGTCCCACAACTTGAAAAAATAATTAGATGGGAAGTATGGAATATTTTGGAATAGATAGAGTAGGCTAGGTAGAATGTTCATTCTGATAGTTTATATTCGTTGAAATAATGATAATGGGAGATGGAGCCATTTGTCCAGGTCTTTATTGATTTCTATAGAAATAGGCTCATAGTTTATTAATTCGATTAAGTTAAGATTGTGAGGGATGTGTATTCCCAAGTATTTTATTTTAGTTGAGTGCCATTTTATTGTAAGACTTCATTTTAGAGTATTTGGGGGGATGCAGTTATATAAGAGGGCCTTTGTTTTTGTGACGTTTAGTTTGAAGCCGGCTAACTCTTCAAATTGGGTCAGTATTTTCCACGTCTCTGTAATCGATTCTGTGGGAGATAAAAGGGATAGAAGTATGTCATCTGCGAAAAGACTGATCTTGTTTTCAGACTGCTACATTGGTATGCCCTCTATGTTTCTCGAATTTCTAATTACACTAGCTAGTGGTTCGAGATATAATACAAACAATAGAGGGAAGAGAGAACATCCTTGCCTTGTGCCCTGACCTACTGAGATCGGGGAGGTTAGTCCACCATTTATTCTAATGTAGGCTTTTGACGAGGAATATATTTGGGTCAGCCAGCACAACAATGAGTCCAGGAAACCAAATGTTTTTAGTGTTTCCCATAGGAAGGGCCAGTATACCTTGTCAAATGCCTTTTCAGTGTCAAGGCTTAAGAAGGCAGATGGAATCTTCCGAGTCTGGATATATTCCGTAAGTACCAATGTTTTTCTAATGTTGTCTGTTGTTGATCTATTTTTTATAAAGCTAGCTTGATCCAGATGTATTATTGTGGGGAGGATTATTTCTAATCTTTTGGCCCAAATGGCCAATACTAATGTTTATTGTTTGAATTATTAGAGGTGGTGGTGGCTGTACTGCTTTGACAATGATGCTACTATTATAATGTATATTGTTTTTTGATCAGTTGTGGGTGTTTTAATAAAAACTTATACCTTTTGTGCGTGTGTGTGTTGTTTTGTTTATTTTTTTTACAAAAACCTATACCTTTCTGATGGCTGACTTTGATATGCATCACAAAGCAACTGAAATTGAAACCCCCAGACTTGTACCTCACAAAGGAAAATGTGTGCCCAGCAGCCCGCAAAATCACTGCAAAATACATGCAAAGTCCCAAAAAATCCCCGCAAAATTTGGGAGAAAAATGTCCTGCAAACTCCCCACAAAATCTGCTAAAAAATTCCACAATTTCCTAGTGACCCTGGTCATCGCCTAGTGCCCAGGCAGTTTGGAACTTTGATATGAGATTTTCAGGGTAGAAAGGGCTTGCCTCAGAATTGCACATTTCATTGATTTGGTGAAAAAAATATTTAATTCATTCCTACATCATAATAATTTGAAATTTCAATTCTGAGTATGCTCAGTAGGGTCTATTGGGTAGATGTTCAGTACCCTACTGGCCATGCTCAGAACTGAAATTTAAAATCCTTATAACTATGGAACTATGGAAAAGATTACTATTTTTTACCAAACCAATGAAAGGCATGATTCTGGGGCAAGCCCTTTCTACCCTGAAAATTTTAGACCAAAATTCCAAACCATCAGGGCTGTAGGCGATGACAAAAAACAGCAAAGAAAAACCCAATTTTTCCTAAAAATGTACTACAATTATCTCTTTTCAAAAAACAAACACTTAAACCTAGCTAAAAATGGGTCCATTTAGGTAGATTCTGCTGTGTTTTTTTTAAACTTGCCAGAAATACTTCTTCTTGGCACCCCCAAATCCAGAATGCCCAGCTTAGCGAGAGGGGCCATTCACCTTTGTTTTCTGCATGAGAACAGTGGAACTTTCTTGAGGTCTGCAGCTACAGCTTGAAATTGTGCTGTGAGACCAGTGAGATGCTGATAACCTGTTCTTTCTGTCTCTATTTCTCTCCTTGTCTGTCTTTCTGTCTGTCAGTCTATCTAGCGTATCTATCTACTGTATCTGACTGTCTGTCTGTCCATCTATCTACTCTATCTGCTCTATCTATCTATCTATCTATCTATCTATCTATCTATCTATCTACCTATCAATCAGACCAGAGTGCTCCCATCTAGGTCGCTTGCCCACTGTTCTGAAAGTTTGTTTTTGTAATACATATATGAAGCTGGGTGCCTGCCCCCACTACCGCTTATCTACACACTCTTCCCCTCCAGATCACCCACCCCCCATTCCATGAAGTATAGCCCGACACTGTGGTGCCTGGTCTCCAGTGTCGTAATCTCAGCTGTAAAAAAGAAAACTGTCCCTCAATGTTTTTTTTAAATGTGCAAGAAAGAAAACAGACCCTGCCACCCCAACCTCACACTCAGAACTCACCACCCCCCATCACACCCACCACACACCCTCATTCACCTGAACATGTAGATCCACTCTTCAATTGAAGACACATCTTGCTGCTGGAACTAGATAAGGGGCACTCTGTGGCAGCTGTTTTTTTGGACCTCACCAAGGCCTTCGACTTGGTTGAACATAGCTTAATAATTGAGATTTTTCAAAAACTTCACTTTTCTCTAGATGTCATCACCTGGTATGTTGACTATCTAAGTAACAGAATGCATAAAACAGTGATAGATGGACATTTTTCCTCATCTAAACAAATAGTTTGTGGTGTACCCCAGGGTTCAATACTGGGGCCGCTTATGTTTTCTTTGTATATGAATTTGGCTCCTAGTATTTGTACACAAACATCTATTATTGTGTATGCTGATGATGCAGTTCTTTTCAGGACTGGCCCAAAGCCATCCAATGCCATCAGAAAAGCACAGGGTGATTTTAATCTCCCACAGAACTGTTTATTACAGAATTATATGGTAAGGAATATCAAAAAAACAAAGTCTATTTCAAACAAACAAGGAACAATAGGGTTGGATCCAGTTTTAGATCTGAAAGTGAATATATATTTGAATATGTTGATCAATTTAAATACCCAGGTCTGACTCTGGATTCTCACTTAACGTTAGAAAACCATAGCAATGGTCTTAGGAAAACCATCCATCAAAGGTTAGGTGGGCTATTTCGGGTTAAAACTTAACCCAGGAATCCTGGGTATTGTTGTCCCATAGTTTTCTTTTGAGCCTAATGGATTATGGCCTCACTATCTACCCCTCCCATTCCACCTTCAAAACCTCCCTCTGGAGCTTCCTGAAATCTGCTGCGACCTGCCCGTGTGCCGCCTAACTCCCAGCCCTAAAGCCCACCAACCTGCTATGGTACCCCAGCTAGGCTCTGTCCCCCTCGCCACCTTGGTGATGCACTTTACTAGTGGTTATGTTATATATTGTTTCTTATTCAACCTAGGGGAGGTCCTATACCACCATGTTGCCCCAGGGCCTGTATGTATTATATCTGACCCACTGTGTTTGCTGATTTGTAATTCCTTTCCTATGTTACCCCTTAAATACCCTTGCTGTTTTATCCCACTGTTGGAGCATGCTGCTCCAGGTTTGTAATGTCGACAATGTATTTCTCCTATGTATACCTTGTAATTCTCCCAGGTCGCACCTGAAAATAGGCACTGGCTGTCTAGTGTGCTTACCCGGTTACCAAAAGCAATTAAATAAATAAACAGGAACCAATAATCATTTGCTATCATGACTTAGGGTTACATATAATTCAATTCTTAGATTCATGCATAATGCTCCATATTGTACTCATCATTGCTCCCTGTTTCAACAGGCTGAAATGTCTGTCTTATGAAAATAGAGTTCAGTATAATTATGGTGTTTTCACGTACAAGATTACTTTTGGTCATTTTTCCAATTCAATCATCTGTTAATTTAATAGGGGTGCAAATGGTTGTGGGACTAGATCCCAGGTCGCACCTGAAAATAGGCACTGGCTGTCTAGTGTGCTTTCCCGGTTACCAAAAGCAAATAAATAAATAAATAAACAGGAACCAATAATCATTTGCTATCATGACTTAGGGTTACATATAATTCAATTCTTAGATTCATGCTTAATGCTCCATATTGTACTCATCATTGCTCCCTGTTTCAACAGGCTGAAATGTCTGTCTTATGAAAATAGAGTTCAGTATAATTATGGTGTTTTCATGTACAAGATTACTTTTGGTCATTTTTCCAATTCAATCATCTGTTTATTTAATAGGGGTGCAAATGGTTGTGGGACTAGATCCCAAGACAGGTATTCTTATAAACTCCTATTATATCGTAAAGCTATCGGTCAGAAATCTATCATTTATAGGGCCCCAAAATTGTTTTAATTTATTTCCATCAGAGCTGCTAAGTTCTAAAACAATTCATGTATTTAAGAGAAGACTTGTGCTGTATTTACAAGAACAACAACATTGTGTTTGTTAGAGTGATGTGACACAAATTTGTATTATGTAGTAAGTCAATTTGTAAGCTTATGTATTCATTATTCAATGTATGTAATGTTACATGTGTTTATGTATTCCTCATCTTGTCGCCTGTGAAAACGGGCATTTTGCTCATCAGACCTACAAGAATAAAACATAAATGAAATAACTATGAAATGAAATGAAACTGGCAACTGCAATATGAGAAACTAAAGTAAGTGTGGTTTAATGTATTTCAATGGGGTTTTGAAATTTGATGCATAACTTTGTCATTTTCGCATATTTTTACAATATGATCCTTTTGAGACCGTACCTCATGACCAATGGTGATGACATTTGGCAAATCAGGTCTGAAAGGTGATTTTGCAGTCACTTGGCAAAATCCCCTTTTGGGAGGGATTTGAAAATTTTCATCATGCTTGTTCATGAGGTGGGGTTATAAGAAGGCTATGTTGAAAATTTGGGGTCAAAATTTGTAAAAGTAGACAGCCTGGTGGCGCTGAGGGTTAAGGCGCTGGACGACACACCTCATGCCATGCTGGCACCCCAGGTTTGGAGCAAAGCTTGAAGTCGTGAGTTCTGTAGGGGAGGGAGAGGATTAAGCGTCTGAAGGATTGCTCTCCTCTCCCAGGGAAGGGAAGGGTTGTTGTCCCGCTCCTTGACTGCCCCCTAGTGGAGGTCAGAGGGCAGCGCCAGATCACGGGAGACACAGAAGCACAACTACATGACATGCACGTGCCTCCACACATGCACGTTCATGCCGCAAGGGGGGAGGGGAGTGTATGGGGAGAAAATGGAAAAAACACAGAAAAAAGCAATAATAATAAAAATATATATATATATATATATATATATATATATATATATATATATATATATATACACACATGTGTAAAAGTGGCAAAGTTATGCACATAACTCAGTCATAACTTTAGTAATTTTAAATATTACGACCCAAAATTTTTAACATAGCCATTTTTTCACACCACCTCACAAACATTACAGCAGTAATTTTTCAAATCCTGGCCAAAATGCACATTAGCACCGGTTACATGGAATTACTTTTTTTTTTTGGTGCAGAATGGTGTTTTATCTGGGATTTGAACATTTTCACATGCTGGATTTATGTGGTGGGGGTAATAAGAAGGCTATGCTGCAAATCTGGTGTACAAAAATGGTAAAATGGTCAGGTTATGAGTGAACCTTGCAGTATTTCAATGTTCACTCCTAACTTTCCTAACTTCACTAGTTTTTAATATTTTGACTCTGAACTTTCAATGTAGACATTTTTCTACACCACCCCATAAACATGACATATGTTATTTTTAAAATCCTGGATGAGAGGTGTTTTCCCACTTCTGTTGTGGAATAACATTTTGTCCAATACACTATAAATGGTACATGTCATGTTTATAAGACAAATCATAAAACAAGTATCTTGAAAATTTAGGGTCAAAATAAAAAAAATATATATATATATATAGTATATATATATATATATATACACACACACAGAGACAGAGAGAGAATAATACATGCAGTGCTGTGTGAAGCTGAGAAGGATCCAACAGAGGTCGTGAGGGCCATCGGAGCAGTCGTCCTTCCCCCAGGCCCCCCCCCAGAACTGCCATGCTCAAAGAAGCTGAGGAGGATCCAACGGAGGCCGTGAGGGCCATCAGAGCAGTGGCCCTCCCCAGGCCCCCCAAAACCGCACGCTTAAGAAGCTGAGGAGGATCTAACGGAGGTTGTGAGGGCCATTGAGCAATCGCCTCCCAGTCCTCTCAAACCGCCATGCTTAAAGAAGCTGAGGAGGATGCAACGGAGGTCGTGGAGGGTTATAGAGCAGTCGCTCTCCCCAGGCCCCCCCCAAAACCGGCCACGCTTAAAGAAGCTGAGGAGGATCCAACAGAGGTTGTGAGGGCCATAGGAGCAGTCGCCTCCCAGGCTCCCCCGAACCGCCATGCTTAAAGAAGCTGAGGAGGATCCAACGGAGGTTGTGAGGGTCATCAGAGCAGCGCTTCTCCCCAGGGCCCCCGCCAAAACCGCCACACTTAAAGAAGCTGAGGAGGATCCAATGGAGGTCATGAGGGCCATCGGAGCAGCTGCCCTCCCCCAGGCCCCCCCCAAAACTGCCAAGCTTAAAGAAGCTGAGGAGGATCCAACGGAGGTCGTGAGGGCCATCGGAGCAGTTGCCCTCCGCCAGGCCCCCCTGAAACCACCACGCTTAAAGAAGCTGAGGAGGATCCAACGGAGGTCGTGAGGGCCATTGGAGCAGTCGCCCTCCCCCAGGCCCCCCTGAAATCGCCACGCTTAAAGAAGCTGAGGAGGATCCAATGGAGGTCGTGAGGGCTATTAGAGCAGTCACCCTCCCCCAGCCCCCCCGAAACCGCCACGCTTAAAGAAGCTAAGGAGGATCCAATGGTAATGTTCTATGTTAAAAATGTGGTAGACCATGTGGAACTTCTTTTAAAGGGGAGCGAGAATAATATTGAATATTTGGTAGTATATGTGGATAGACTCAAATTAGTTTTTGCTGTGGTCTATTCTCCTTTAAAATCAAGTCTGGTATTTATTGAAGAAGTACTAAATAAGATTTGTGGTTGTATAGGGGATAGGTCATTAATCCTAATCGGAGATATGAATTGTGATTGGTTTAAGCCTAGAGGTAGAAAATTAAAGGAGATAGCTTCAGCTCTGGGACTAACTCAGCATATTAAAACATCTGCTCGGTATACTAATACCAGGACAGAAGGAACTATACTGGACCTGTTATTTACAAATTCTTTTATAGATATTGAGGCTTTAGGAACTTTACCACCGCATCTTGGTGACCATAATCCAATATGGGCCGTGGTAACAAAACAGGTCCGGTGTTTGTTAGACCGTTCAAATAACAAGAAAAGGGATATGCGGAATTTCTCTGAACAGAGATTCCTGCAGAGCGTAGCAAATGAAAACTGGGAAAGATGCAGGTTAGTACCAGAACTGGATCAAGCAGTAGAATATTTTTCTACTACTTTTCGTACGATTTGTGATTACCATGCACCAAAATCCAAATTTCGTGATAAACATACTCAGTTACCATGGATCAATGAAAAGATTTTGAAAAATATTAGAGTAAAAAACAGGTTGTGGAAAAAGGCTCTAAAATCTGAATTAGTCTCTGACTGGGAGTTGTTTAAAGTAAAACGGAATGCATGTAAATATCTTATAAGAAAGGCTAGGGCCCATTACTATCGAAATAAGATGAATTGTAATTCTGACCCACGCAAGTTTTGGCATACTATTAATCATTTAACAAACCCTGGTAAATCTGGAACACAAATAAATCTAAATTTACAGATTGGGGCAAATCTAATTGATAAACCAGAAAGTACTTCTGAGGCCCTGAATAATTTTTTTTTATAGACCTGCCAGGTTGTAATGAGTTGGGAGGTTCTATATTTGGAGACATGAAGCCTATGCAAATAGAGAATTCACCTTGTTCACCACCATTTAGATTTAAGGCCTTGAAAATATCAGAAGTATGTAGGGAACTGAGGTCTATAAATGCCTATAAATCAGCAGGGCCAGATGGAATTGAGGGTAGATTTCTTAAGTTAGCGGCAGACTATATAGCTCCAATTGTAACTTATATCTTTAATTGGAGTTTACAGTCTGAATGCTTTCCTATATCTTGGAGAGAAAGTAAGATCATCCCCATTCATAAAGGGGGTGATACTGCAGAATTGAATAATTATCGGCCTATAGCCCTACTTTCCATATTGCCCAAGTGTCTGGAAAAATGTGTTAATAGGCAGATTTCCGAACACTTGGATAAATATGGATTGTTGACACCCCATCAATCAGGGTTCAGAAAGGGTCACTCTACAACTACGGCATTGTTAGAGTTTAAAAATCCGGTTTGTACTTCTTTAAATTTGGGTTTGGAAACTGCTGTTGTATTTGTGGATTTGTCCAAGGCCTTTGACTTGGTGAGCCACTCCCTTCTACTGGACAAATTAAAAGATATAGGCACAGTTGATGGGCCCAGAAATTGGATAAAATCTTATTTAACAGGATGTACCCAGAGGGTAGAGGTCTCACAGACATTGTCTACATTTAGAAATGTTAGTAGAGGAGTTCCACAAGGGTCCATTTTAGGGCCCTTGTTATTCCTCTTGTTTAATAATGCTCTACCCCAGGTGGTGAGGCATTCAGCCATGAGGCTCTATGCTGATGACATTGCGATCGTCACCACCGGAAGTTCTGCTTTGGATCTTCAACTAAAGCTTCAAACAGATTTTGCCGGGGTAGGGGAGTGGCTCACCAGGTCGAGGCTCTTGATGAATGTTAAAAAAACAAAATCAGTGTATTTTTCAAATAAGAAGCCAAAATCACAGATTCATATTGTAACACACACAAACAAACTTATAGAACAAGTGGATAGCTATTGTTATTTGGGGGTGACTTTTGATTCTTTGTTGACCTTTGACACCCACATAAATAATAACATAAAAAAGGTGACCAAGAAATTAGGAGCCTTGTGATGAACTACTAAATGTTTACAAATTAAGGACAGGAAAAAAGTGGCCGAACAGCTGATCATGCCAACCCTGACGTATGGGGATTTAATTTATAGAACAGCGAGTAGACATCTGTTGATTAGATTGGATAGGGTGCAACATAGAATAGCTAGATATGTTCTGCAGTGTTCCTATCAAATTCATCATTGTAATATGTTTATAAAGTTGAATTGGCAGTCTTTAGAAATGATTTTTCAAACAAACTGGTTCATACTGATACACAAATATAAGATATTTTACCCCAAACATTTCATCACACAAACACTTTTTCCTAAAGTTAGTAAAGGTAGGCATGAGTTATTAAGATCTGTGCATAGACATAGAGTCTGTCCCATAAAAATTCATAATAAATATGGTAATGGTTCCATTTCATGTCAGGCAGCTAAAGTATGGAATATTCTACCCCCTCCAATAAGATCCCTAGAAGACCACACGACTTTTAAAAATGAAATTTTGAAACTTCATAAAATAGAATGTAGTTGCATACGATTATGTATGGGAAATTTTTATTGTGAAACTTTGTATCTCTTTTTTTGTATTTGTGTCTTAACGTATTGTTGGATATTGAAATACTGTGTATTGTGTACATTTTGTATTTATTTGAGTAATGTTATATATTATATGTTTAGATGTAACTAAGTGAAATATAAACAGGACTATCTTGAGAACAGGATTGTATAATCCTAATGATTAGAATTTCCTGTATAAAAATAAAGTTTTCATCAACGGAGGTCGTGAGGGGCCATTGGAGCAGTCGCCCTTCCCAGCCCCGAAACCACCACGCTTAAAGAAGCTGAGGAGGATCCAATGGATGTCGTGGAGGCCATCAGAGCAGTTGCCCTCCTCAGCCCCCGAACCGCCACGCTTAAAGAAGCTGAGGAGGATCCAAGGAGGTCGTGAGGGCTACCTGGAGCAGTTGCCCCTCAAGACCTCTGAAACCGCCACACTTATAGAAGCTGAGGAGGATCCAACGGAGATCGTGAGGGCCATCAGAGCAGTCACACTCCCCCCAAAACCGCTATGCTTAAAGGTACGGGAATGCCAGACCTGGAGCTCCAATGCTTGTGCTAATATCCTGAGTTGGTGCCTTTTTTGAATTTAAACCAGAGACTGTGTTGAGCGCCACTCCAAGCTTGTTTCTTTTTGTCGCTGTAAATGTGGAGATAGTTTATCTGCCCCAGCTACACTTCTTACTGAAACCAAGTGAGCTTTAATTGTTGTACTGGAAAGGCAGGAATGCTTAGTTCCCTGTGCGAGTTTTAATTGCACCAGCTAGCATTAATTAATTAAATTAGCTTCTGCTACAGAGAAAGTAAATTATCTCTAAATTGCAGTGGAAGCCTGGATTGTTGCTGAAACAGTGGGAGCAAAAGTGTATCAGCTAGAGTTTTACACATTATTTATTTAAACTCCTTTGGCTTGAGCATAGAAGCCCTACGCTGTTGCGATAGCCCCTAATCTGCACTGTATGTATTCGTAGGAGGCGTTTCTCAATAAGCAGCCCTTTGCCCTGCAGACTCACTGCAGCTGTTTTGCAGCCCGCCCCCTTTTTTTTCTAATAAATCTTCTTACCTGCTGTCCCTTTCTCCACAGAAGCTAAGGAAGATCAAACGGAGGTCGTGAGGGCCATCGGAGCAGTCGCCCTTCCCCAGGGCCCCCCCAAAACCGCCATGCTTAAAGGTACGGGAACACCAGACCTGGTGCTCCAATGCTTGTGCTGATATCCTGAGTTGGACCCCGCCGCTCCCACCACCAACCTTGCTTGACTCCTTGTTATACAGTTGCAGGAGGGAGGTGGGAGTGTGGCTGTAAACCAATCAGCCTACTTCTCCACCTGCAGATTATATGCGTTTGCCACTAGGGGGATTACAGTCTGCAGCCCTTTTTCTCTCATTGGTCCTCCTTTGGTCCTCCTCCCATCTCATATTCCAGCATGTCTCTGGCAGTGATCCCTATACTCGCTCTGCTCTTCCCTGTGCTGACTCCTCCCCCGCTATCTTTCCTGCGAATCTCCCCAACTGTGCTGAAGACATCCAACTGCCTGATTGTCATCCTCCACTCACCAGTCAACCCAATGCACCTAATGCCCATCTGTCTACCACTTGTGCTGTGCTGTACTGGAAACCTCTTCACTACCTGCAGTGGCCACCCGACTCCCCTCACATCCCTACCACCCTACTGCCACCCCCCGATCCTGAAAATCCCATCCGCTATGTGATTCCCTATCCTGGGTTCCACACATATACTCACCCTTCCCCTCCACACCCTATCAAGTGACAGAGGGTCACATGCCTACTGCCCAAAAAAGATGACCTGGATTCCGATCATCAGATCCCTTCCCCTCATCCTGATCATGTCTTTTATTATACACTAAAACCAAGGACCCGTTGCTACACAACCTCCTGCACATGGGTTACATATTGCCAATATCAACACTTGCAGCCTCCTAAAAAAATGGGACTCCTACCAGGGATGGGTCCAGCAGCATCAGCTCATTATCACATCTACCCCCACCCTCTATCCCACTTCCCCCTTTCCCAACCCCAACTCACCTTGCACACTGGACTACCATATCGCCCCACCATACCCTCTGCCAACACCCACTCCCATCCCCCTGCTCCCAGAACAGTATGGTCTCACCCCATCCTAGCCATACCTACCCTTAGCTCCCTACCCATCCCCTGCACCACCACCTCCAGATCCTCACATCAGCCCAAGCACTTCAACCCCAAGCGCCGTAGCCCACTCCTCCGACTTATCACCTTACTTCTTCTGCTCTCTGGGAACGTCCACCCCAACCCTGGTCCTGGGGCTTCTACCCCCCTCGCACCCTGCTGGGTACGGCCTCCACATTGCCTCAATGAACATCTGCAGGCTCCCAAAGAAAACTGCTGCACTCCAGTGCTGGGTCACTCAACACAGGCCTGACATCCTTGCCATAGTGGAGACCTGGCTCTCTGCATCAACCCCTGACTCTGCTATCTCCCTCCCTGGTTTCACCCTGTTCCAAGAGGATCGAGTTGGTAAGTGTGGTGGTGGAAGTGTGCAGTCTACTTGCGTGACTGCTTCCTGGGCCACGCCCTCCTTGCCCCCAAGCTCAGTCATGGTGCCCAAGCCATCACCTTAAAAATCTCCCCTGACCCGGGCAGGGGCCCTCTCTATCTTACAAATACATACATACCCTCACAGGCCCAAGGACCTGCAATCCACTCCCTTACTGACTATCTCTCTATCCTGCCCCACAAAGCTGAACAGCTCATCCTAGGTGACCTCACTATCAACTGGCTTGGCTCCACTGCTGCACACATAAAGGACTCCTTCACTGCCCTTGACTTAGCTCAACTAGTCACTCTTCCTACCAGATTTAACCAGTCAAGTGGAACCAGCTCCCTTCTTGACATAATAATCTCCAATCGCCCCCACAAAATCAAGTCTGTTAGCGTCCTAGCTAACTCCCTCAGTGACCACTCCCCTATCCTCTGTTTCTGGTCCTCCCCCACGCAAAAACCCACGTGCAAAGTCACCTCCCACCACCGCTTTTGCCCAGGGGCCCTTAATAAACTGAAGTAGTACCTAGCCCAGGTTGACTGCTCCCCGATCGCACTCGCGACTGATATAGACCCTGCTCTAGCCTACCTCACCAGAGCCTTCTGCAAGGCCTGTGACATCTTTGCCCCCTTCACCAGCACTCACTCCAAAAGACACAATGCTGCCTGGATTTCTCCCTCCCTTATCCAGCAACTGAGGCAGTGAGACAACCTATGGCCGGTTGCGGTCGAGTCAGGCAGGCCAGTTGACAGACAAGCCTATAATGCTGCTCGTAACCAATGCACCTGGGCCATAAGGCAAGCCAAGGCCAAATACTACCAAACCACCCTGGCCTCCTCCTGGGCCTCTGCATGAGCGTTCTGGGAAAATATTAAGGAGCTTAATGGAAAAACTCACTCTCCCCCCCTCAGATACTTGTCAATGGCACTATTACCACTGACCCCTCACATATTGCCAACTGCCTCAACACAGCCTTTTCTGACCTAAGTGCAGTCCTTCCTGTCCACTTTTTTACCCTATCCCTGCCTCTAAACCCCCACCCTGAATCGCCCCCCATTTCTCCTCCACACCATATCTCCCCATGATGCTAAATCACTCCTACTAAAAGCTCTCTCCTGCCACAACCCCAGTTGTGACCCCTTGACTCCAGGATTCTCTGTCTAACTCTAGATGTCATGCTAGCCCCTCTCACTGACCTGTTAAACTGGTCTCTGTGCCTCGGTCAATTCCTGAGCGCTTGGAAATCAGCTGAAATTACCCCAATTCATAAGAATGGCGATCACACATTACCAAACAACTACAGACCGATCTCCATCCTCCCCCCACTCTCTAAAGCCCTGGAAAAAATAATATCTGCCCAACTCATGGATTATCTAACCAAATACAACATACTATGTCCAGAACAGCAAGGCTTCTGCCCTGGACACAGCACCACCTCAGCCCTCTTGGAGTTCTCTCGGCAAATACACTCTGCACTTGACTCTGGGGACATCACCAGGGCTGTGTTCATTGACCTATCTAAGGCCTTTGACACTGTGTGTCACCCCCTATTGCTTGACTCCCTACATCAGCTAGGTTTCTCATCTGGGCCCCTGGCCTGGTTCTCCAGTTACCTCCATGCCAGATCCCAACGGGTCAAGATAAATGGTACCCTATCAACTGCCCTACCTGTACGCTCAGGTGTCCCTCAGGATTCCATCCTGGGACCCACATTGTTCAGTCTCTTTCTCAACACCCTTTCCAGTTCCTGCTTGGGCAGAATGCTCCTAGATACCGACGACGTGGTCCTTGTCGCCTCTCACCCTGACCCCATCACCCTTCAGAGCTCCCTGCAACTCACCTTCAGCCAAGCTGAAAAATAGTTCCTCGACCATCGTCTGGTTCTGAACCACAAGAAGACAAAATCTATGCTTTTTGCCCACTGCCAAAGTAACTACAGAAATGCCCCCCTTCTCATCCTCCCCAGCACCCTACCACCCCCTTGAACAGGTGCCTGCATACAAATATCTGGGTATCACCTTCGACTCGGCTCTCTCTTTCCACTCTCATCTTAACTCCCTGTCCTCTGCCGTGAACACCCGGATTGGACTCCTCTACCGCCACAAAGACTGCCTCCCTGAGAATGCCCTCCAGCTGGCTATCACCTGCTCCGTCCTGTCTTTGGTCCATTATGGGCTCCCTATCTAGATGACTGCTGACCCCACTGCTCTCACCAAAGTCCAGACCTCAATCAACAAGGCTTGCAGGCTCCTGACTGGTGCCCCCAGCAGAACGCACACATGCCAGCTCTACTCCTCCTCAAACCTACTCACCTTTAATGAGCGTCTGCGGTACCACACCTGTATACTAGCCAAAAAAAACTACTTGGGCTCTCCCCCACCCCCGGGGGTTGCTACATCCCTAAATCTGGCCTCCCACTCGGTCACCACCTGAAACACAACCAAAGCCACCGTCCAGGTCCCAAGAGCCAGGACCTCGCTCACCCAAAGATCATTCCACTCCAGAGCCCTCTCCTGGCACTTTGGTGAGAGCAGTGGGGTCAGCAGTCGCCTAGATAGGGAGCCCATAATGGACCAAACACAGGACGGAGCAGTACAACTTCCTCCCCGCTCATATCACAAACATCCCCAAAATTGGTCCCTTCAAAATCGCCCTCCGAAATCACCTAACACTCGGAGCTGTAAATGCCCATGACTGGGCCATGCCTACAGCCCTGCCTGACCAATCTGGATGGGGTGATGGTGGGGGCATGGCACTGTCATAAGATACCCCCTCCAGCTACGGAATGAAAGGTGCAGGGTTGTCTGCATGGGCCCAGATACCATATAGTGAAAACAACTTTCCTCTTGGCATAGGTCCCTGCACCTTTCCACCCATGGGTGGCAGAGGGTCCCGTGCATTGGCTGACTGATGCCCTATTCATCTGTATCTGTGGTCAAACAGAAGCACAGGGACCACAGGGCCCTGCACCTCCATAGTCCACCTGACAGCCCAATGAATTCTTCACATCCATTGCTGCACAGAAATACAGGACTTTTCTGTCAGTGGACGGAGTTTTCCCCTTGGCACAGGGTATCTGTAACTGTTCATGCAGGCCCCTTTGGGTAGTCCCAGCTTTAAAAAAACAGGGGTAGCTTTTAAATGGCAGCCTCTATATGGTGAAATATGATACAAAGAGTAATTGAACTGAGCCATTTGATACAAATAGATGGTTCAAGCAGGGATGCCTTTTGACCCCTCTACTACCTAATCTATACATAAATAGCTGGTGTCCCTCACCCTTGATGAAGAGCTACTTCCACTAACAAAAAATTTCAACCTCTCCCTCACCCTCAGCCAGTTCCCTGACAGATGGAAATCAGCCACAGTAACCCCAGTCCACAAAAGTGGGGACAAGGATCTGCATGTGAACTACTGGCCTATCTCCATACTCCCCAGACCCCAAGGCCATTGAACGTATGGTATCTGACCAGCTAACGGAATACCTGGACAAACACAACATCCTCTGCCCCCAACAACATGGTTTCCATACAGGTCACAGTACTACATCAGCCCTCCTTGAATTCTCTGGTGCTATCCACAGATCATTGGACAACAGCCTCCTAACCGGGTCGGTCTTCATTGACCTGACCAAGGCTTTTGACACTGTACATTATAATCTGTTAATCACACAGCTACGTTCTGCTGTGCTCTCACCTGAGTCCACTACCTGGTTCAAGAGCTACTTGGAGAACTGCTCCCAAACAGTGAAAATAGCTGATGTTCTCTCAGATGCATGTCCCGGTCACTCAGGAGTTCCTCAAGGCTCCATTCTTGGGCCACTTCTTTTTAGCCTCTTTCTGAATGATCTTCCACAACTGTGTCCAGCACAAATCCTCCTCTATGCTGACAATGCTGTCATCCTCTCCACTCACAAGGATCCGGACCACCTTAAAAAGAATTTACAGCTTGCCTTCACCTCAATTGAAACTTGGTTTAGTACACATAAATTGGTTCTCAACTACAAAAAAAACAAGTCCACACTCTTCTGCAGCCCGCACAACAAACACAGACTCAGTCACATCACGATCAAAAACTGCTTGAAGTGTAGGGCCACAGGCAAATGAGGATACAATTATACTATCTAAAAAAGTAAGGAAATTCATTGCAAAAAACAAAGCCACAGGGCCATGCATGAAGAAAGGTACAACAAATTGTGTTGGCAACATGTGGTGAGATGTACTTCTCTACCTTTGAACAGTGTATCATTATGAGGCAGTGGCTTGGAGCTGTACCTTGTGCTTTGGATTGGAAGCTAGGGGCTGGGAGGGGTGAGCATTAGGGTTGACAACCTCTAAGGAAGACCCCATCACTGATTCTCCAAGACTCTGGAGACGCAAAGCCCTAATGTTTTTTCCTTTTGCTACTTCGGGGTTGGGGCATTAGGGTTGGAAACCCTAACACCATGTTTCCCTACTCTTGTGGCATTAAGTTTATTTACTTATTTATTTAAAAGTTTCACCAGGAAGACATACTGAGCAATCTACTCATTTCCAGATGTGTCCAGGGGAAAGGAACAGGGCATGGTACAACAGAGGATGAGGGTAACAAATAAGCAATAAGTGCTATAACATAGGGTACAAGCAATTAATATACAATAGCTTAGGATATAGTAGAGATAACATGCAGACATACAAGCACGGGTTACAAAGATTGCAATGACTTCAGAGACATTAAATTGTTGACTAACAGTTGTACACAATAGGTGCCTGAACAGGTAATTTCTAGGCTAACAATGTAGGGCAAGTAAGGGGGAGCCTGCGTAGGGACATCGTGGTAACTGTGGGAGGAGCCAGGTGAATTAGGTACAGTTGAATGTGGGGGAGGTGAAAATGCGCACGAAAGTGGATAGGGAGCAAATCGAGGGAGCATTTTGAACGTCAGCAGGGAGTAAGTACCAGAGCTTGGGAAAGTGATGGGAGAAGGATGCCAAGCCAGCAGATGAGGACCTGTGGGGGATGGCAAGGGTACTAGCATCACTACTCCTGAGGGAGTGTGAGGAGGAGGAGGGGGGGAGAGAGAGAGAGAGAGAGAGAAAGTGAGGATGAGAGGTAAGAAGGAAGCAGGCCAAACCAGAACTTGCCAAGGAAATTTGTACATTGAGCCAGGTGATGATCACTGAGGGAGGGGAGAGCCAGGGATTGACATAAGCAGCAGTGGTGAGTGCAGGGTGGGCAGTTAAGAGCAAAGCAACAGAAGGAGTGGGAAGTATGTCCAGTCTGGCTGTGGTGGTTTTGGTGGAGGCACTACAGACTACGTCACCATAGCCAAATGTTTGAAGGATCATTCTCAGTAGAATTTCTTTGCAGGCTGCCAAGGGGATGCATTCACAATTCCAGTATAAGGCACCCAATCTGGGGAGTGGTTTCTTGTGACTAGCATCCATGTGACTAGAGAAGTCAATGTGTTTATCAAGCCAGACCCCAAGGTACCTGAAAGAGACAGTGTCTTCCAACATGGTCCCATCAAGAGTGTGGAAGGAGGGGGTGGAGGGGGGCCTAGACAGTCTGTGCCAAAGGTTATGGAGACTGTCTTCATGGCATTTAAAAACAGCTAGTTGGCACGTAAGCACTGCTGGACATTATCAAAGTCCTACTGAAGAGTGGACCCCACCAAGGGAGTGGAAGCACTGGATACATACAGAATGGTGTCATCCGCATACATGTGAATGGATGCAGATGAACAGACCAAGGGGAGCTCATTAAGGAAAATGGGGAAGAGAATTAGTCCATGGACTGAGCCTTGTGGGACACCAGTGTGGATGGGTAGAGGTGGAGAAAGAGAGTCCCTGATTCTGATTGATTGTGATCTGCTCACTAGGTGGGATCTGAACTAGTTGGTTGCAGTAGTAGACATCCCAGTGGCTGAGAGTTTGTCTAGTAGAAGGGAATGGGAGACAGTGTTGAAAGCCTTGGCTAGGTTGACAAAGATGGCAGATGTGATGAGACCCTGGTCCATCCCAGAATGGATGGAATCAGTGAGCTGTAGGAGTGAGGTGGTTGTGGAGTGGTGCTTTTGGAAGCCATACTGCAAAGGGGTGAAGAAGGAGATGTAAAGATAAGGAGAGCGCTAGATGAGTACGATATGTCTTTGCAGTTAGGCAAGGATTGGAAGAAGGGAGATGGGGCGGTAGTTGCCAGCTGTGGAGGGATCACCACCTTTATGGAGAGGGATGATAGCAGCATGATTCCAGTCAACTCTAACAGAGGCTACGTTAAAGAGCAGCTGACGCCTTTGGAAAAAGTTTGGAAAGCATAATATTTAGACACAATTCAGCTTGTATTTCATGTATCTTCTATGGATTTCTGCTCTCCATTATTTATTACTGAAGAAATTACCACAAAAACAAGATCTTTATCCCTTAGAGTTCATCTGCCTCTGTAGCTTACCAATACTTGAAATCATAATGCTATGTTGTGACATCACAGGTTGTTGCTATGGGAATAACTGTGATGTCACAAGCAGAGCATTATGACATCAGGTTGGGAAGAAGCAATAGGAGCTGGTAAATGTTTAGTGAAATAACTCTCCAGTTTTCATGCACATGATCTCAGTAATACATAACAGGAATACGAAATGCAGAGCTAATGAGAAATATAAGCTGCTTTTGTGTCCAAATATTATGTTAGTTGTTCTTGAGGCCTTGGTGGCTCTTTAAAAGAGAGATGTATTAATGCAGCAATGAGATATGAGATGACAGAAGCAGACAGATATAGCAATTTAGCATCAAGGTCATCAGGGCTATTTTCTTTAGATGGGTTCAGAGCAAGGAGTGCCCTGAATGCAGTAGAGGGGGATACTGGGGAGAAAAAGAAGGGTTGGACAGGGGGCACAGGGGGCAGAGGGAAAGAGGGCATAGTGGGGACAGTGAAGAGAAGGGACAAGGCACAAGCAGAAAAGAAGGTATTAAACTCTGTGGCTACGGGGGGGGGGGTCCGACAGGGTGGAGTCACCCACCCTAAGGACAGGGGGGCAAGGGAACTATTTGGAAGGAAGAATAGAGCATTGATCACCTTCCAGAATTTAGAAGGGTGGTTTATATTTGCCTGAAAGTTAGTCTAGCTGATACATTAATGCATTTTTTTTTGCAAAGAATTTCCTTACTTTTTGAGATAGTACAATCGTATCCTCCTTTGCCTCTGGGAACGCACCATCCCTATGTACATGTATGTTGTTGTGGAAGCACAGGTTCCTCTCAAACCTGCGGTTGCATTTCTGTAAAAACAGCAAGCACATGGTCAGCATAGCCTTGTTATTACCCACCTCATGAACCCTGTACTGAAAATTTTCAAATCCCCACCAAAACATAATTCTGCGGCATCAAAACGTCATTCCGCGACACAGGTGCAAAAAAACACATTTTGGCCAGGATTTGAAAAAATACAGCTGTCACATTTATGAGGTGGTGTGAAAAATTGGCTATGTTGAAAATTACGGACAAAATAAAAAAAAATATGAATTTTCTGTTGTGTTTTTGATAATTATCCAAAAATCTAAAAGGTATCAATAAATAAATCACCACTCATTTTATAGATATTTCCGTGCTGAACAAACTTTCATGCTCACAGTACCATGCTATCATTTTTCTTTTTAAAGTTATTTGCATTTGAATATGGTTAATACTGCTACTGAGGCAGAACATTCTAAATGACATAAGCACTCTGTGGATAAATGGCTGATGACATAAGCACTGTATACATAAATGAAATTTATGTACACAGTTACCCAGATAAACGGATTTATCACACTCTGTTTATCTCCACCCCATTGCATAAATATATTTATAAAATTGGTAAATCATCTGGCACAGATCCAAAGTTCTGATTGTATAAAACACATCACATGATCGTGTGTATATCAGAGCATGACCACACACCTGTACTTTTACCCCTCTCCAAAACAATTTTGCCATTTTATAAGATAGATAACCAACTCTATGGTGTGCTGTCGCGCTCTGATATATGCACGCCTTGGGTGGTTGATGCCTCGGCAGTACGTGGCACACCAAGGGGTGAGTATATCAGAGCGTGACTGCACACCTAAGAGTGAGTTATCTATTACATATATATATTATATATTATACTGGTGCGGTAGTGCCAGTATAGTTAGGGTTGAGCAAGTTGTTTAATGTTCAACTCAATTTTTTGCACCTTAATAACTTTGCCATCCTTTACTAAATTAGCACAAAAGTTGGTATGTGTGGTCAAGCTGTGAGAATCACAAAATGTGGAACATTTCTTTAAAACATCTTGTACAGTTTTTGAGACATGGAGGGTCAAAAAACATGAACAAAAAACCAGGGGAACATTTGCTCTCACCTACAGCCTAGACAGTACTGATTTTTTTCCAGGATTATTTCAGGGATGATGAGGTACATGCCAAGGGTGTGCCTTTGGATGGTTTGGTTTAAAATATTGTAAAGTTTTTGAATTCATATTTTTTTTTGATAACGTTGAAATGCAGTTGAAAAAAAAAACAGATCGATCTGTTTTTATCAAACAATCAATATAATAGATTGTTTTATTTAAAAAAAAAACAGATTGATGTATAAATGACAATGTTCATTGCTGCCTTTTCCCTGGTGCCTAGTGGTATCCCCCCACCCCACACAGACAAGCACCGATGGCCTTTCTTCATGCTCTGATGTTTAGTAGCACCTTACACCCGTCCTCCTGCTCCCTCCCTCTGTGTGCTGTCCACCCTCAACCTCCCTTCTCTGACCATGGTCCCATTCTATAGTTAAAAACAAATTGATGGATAAAAAACAGATTGATCCATAATAGACAAATCGATTTATGAAAACAGACCAATCTATTAAAAACACAGTTCACGCCATTTTTTCCCTATTATATAGTGGCGCCCCCCCCCCCTACTCACCAAACCACCCACTGGCATGCCCTTGACTAAAAGCTGCCCATATAGACACCCCAATATCTAAAGTAACAGATAAAGATGCCCCAACTGCTAAACGTTCATTGCTGCCTTTTCCCTGGTGTCTAGTGGCACCCCCCCACCCGCCAATTGCTATCCTCGTTATTAGCTGGCTTGCCAGGGCTATCCCTGAGCACTGCCTTTGTTCTGTTAGACTCCCTTTGTATTATTTATTTATTTATGTATTTACTTTTAAATCCATGGTGGTCTACTGGCATTCCCCATCCTTCAATCACTGTCCCCATTCATGCCACTCTGTTCCCTGGTGTCTAGTGGCACCCCCGCCCTCCCATTTCAGGCAGAAAATTGAAATAAAGGAAATGGTCCCTAGATGATTTTTTTTAACGTAATCTGTAAAAAAAAAAAGGTCCCTCACCGATCAGACGATCCCCAACCCCTACTCTTGACCCACCCCCCACACACCCCTCAGTATATCCCTGCACACCCTTGCTCACCTGAACAGGTCCCAGGTTCGAGATCAACTGCCAGATCAAAGACACATCTTACTGCTGGAACTGGTGACTGCAATATGAGAAACTAAGGTAAATGCGGTTCAATGTATTTGAACTGAAAACCTACGTTTTCAGCCAGGCATTCCATTATGAGAGTTAAATTTAGGTTTGCTGCACTATACATTTATATTTAATTTTATGTTTGTATGGAATTTTAGTTTGTAATAAGATATAAAGTGCTCTGATCTATTGGAAGAGCACTGATAAATAAACGTTGATTGACTGATTGATTCAATAGGGGTTTCAACTTTTAAGCATAACTTTGCCATTTATTGACCCCAAATTTTCAACATGGCCATTTGGGGACCCAACCTCATGAACAATATGGCTGTCATTAGGTAACTCCCGCTGGAAAGGTCATTTCGCTGCTGCTTGGTGAATTCACCTTTCAGGCAGGATTTGCACAATAAGAAGGCTATGTTGAAAACTGGGGTAAAAACATGTACAAATGGCAAAGTTATGCCATTTGATGCAATTTCATTACGCACACTCATAACCAGAAACTTTTAATATTTTGATACAGAATCTGTAACACAGACAGCTTATTACCCCACTTCATGTACATCACAGCTGTAATTTTTCAAATCATGTTCAAAATGTGTTTTCTCATTTGTGGCGCAGAATGGCATTGCAGTTGCACAGAATTATGTTTTGCCAGGGATTTGAATATTTTTCTGTACCGGGTACATGAGATGGGGTAATAAGATGGCTATGTTGAAAATTTGGGGTTAAAATACATTAAAATGGCAAAGTTATGCTCATATTTTGCTACACACGCTCGTAACATTTGAAATTTTACATACGAACATACAGTATGAACATATGAAGAAGCCAGCAGAAGAAGGCCATTTGGTCTACCTAGTCTGCTTGTATTGCAGGATCCACAGCTTGAGCTACTGTTCCTGCCCTCCCTCCCCACTCCTCCCGTCCTCCCTACCCATGATCCTTACCTTCCCCCTATGCCTATCCCAGCCTCTCTTAAAGCTGCCCACTGTCTTCAATGAGATTACCTCTTCTGGCAGCACATTCCAAGGGTCCACCACCCTCTCTGTGAAGAAGTGCTTCCTTACCTCCCTCCTAAACCTCCCAGCTCTCCAGCCGAAAACTGTGCCCCCTTGTATTATGTTTGCCACTCAGCTTAAAGAGACTCTCCTTATCAACCTTATTTATCCCTTTCAAGTACTTAAAGGTCCTAATCATGCCCCCGCCTCTCTCTCTCCTGTCTTTCAGGGAGTACAAGTTCAGTGCCCTCAGCCTCTCCTCATATGCCTTACCCTGCTGACCTGCTATCATCTTTGTAGCCCTCTGGATCTTCTCCAGCAGTTTAGTGTCTTTTTTGAGGTGTGGGCACCAGTACTGAACTCCATACTCTAGATGAGGCCTTACCAGTGACCTGTACAAGAGCAGTATAACCCCCTCTCTGCTACTACTGATCCCCCTAGATATGCATTGCAGCATCTTGTTTGCCTTTGCTGCTGCTTGCTTGCTCTTCATGGGGTGCTTCAGGTCATTAGTGATCATCACTCCCAGGTCCTTTTCCTCCTTTGATGCAGATACTCAGACTCCACCCAGGTACTACTCTGTCCTGGGATTCTTGGCTCCAATATGCATAACTTGACATTTCTTGGCATTGAAGCCAATCTGCCACATCCTGGACCACCTCCTCAGCTTTTCCAGATCTTCCTGTAGGTCTTGTATCCCTTCAGCTGTGTCCACTCTCCCGCAAAGCTTGGTGTCATCCACAGATAGACACATTTTGCCCTTAATGCCATCCCCAATGTCACTGATGAAGACACTGAACATTAGCCCCAGCACCAAGCCTTGTGGGACCTGACTGGTTACCTCTCTGGTGCCATATAACTCTCCCCCCACAACCACCCTCTGGGTTCTGTCCCTCAGTCAGTTTTCCACCCATCTAGCAATCTTTTCCCTAACCCCAAGATCCACCAACTTCTTGATCAACCTTTTGTGGGGCACAGAGTCAAAGGTCTTGTTAAAATCAAGATAGAGGATGTCTACCGCTTGGCCCCTGTCTACTGTCTTAGTGACACAGTCAGAGAAGTCAATCAGATTCATTTGACACAATCTCCCCCCCCATGAACCCATGCTGCCTTGCATCCTGGAGACCATGATCCTTTTGATATTCCACCAACCTTTCCTTTAGTATGGTCTCCAAGACCTTTTATTTATTTATTTTAAATATTTTGATGCCAAATTTTCAACATAGCCTTCTTATTACCCCACATCATGTATGTTATAGCTGTCATTTTTCAAATCCTGACCAAAATGTGTTTTTGCACCTGTGGTGCGGAATGGCATTGCAGTTGTGCAGAATTTCATTCTGGCGAGGATTCAAACATTTTCTGTACCAGGTACATGAGGTGGGGTAATAAGATGGCTATGCTAACAATTTTGCTACTGTTGCCCTATAAATGAAAGCACAGGGCCTGGAAAACTCTGTGCTTCCACAGCTACTTATACGCATCTATGGATGGATGGGAGCGCATGGCCAACAGGGCCCTGCGCTCCCATAGGCAAATCAGGATATGATTATACTATCTCAGAAAGTAAGGAAATAAAATGCAAAAAACTATGTTAATGCTCTAGGTAAGGTTAAAGCTGCAAAAGTAGGGAAATGTGGCGTTAGGGTTTCCAAACCCAACACCCCATCCCCACTCTGCACACACCAACAGGCATCGAGGGCGTGCCTTGTGGTCATCAGCCTTAACACTCACCCCATTCTCCTATACTGCACACATTTCAGCTTATTTAATTATGAAACAGGGTGAGGGTTAGGGATGATGACCATAAGGCACCCCCCAATGCCTGTTGGTGTAGGTAGGGTGGGTGTGGGGTGTTAGGTTTGGAAATCCTTATGACACATCTCCCTACTTTTGTGGCTTTAACCCAAATTAGTGCATTAATGCAGTTTTTTTGCAATTTATTATACAGGTGTGGTCGTGTCTGTATATTAAGGTTGCATAAGCACTTCTATGTTAAACCCAAATTATGTACCTTAATGACTTTGCCCCTGTTCAACCAATTGATATGAAATTTGTAAAGCATAGTCTCTGAGCCTGGAACTCTTGATCCTGTAATTTTCATGTAGATCGGTGCAGGGAATGCAAAGTTACATAGGTGCAAAAAACCATGAAAGTCTCCGTTTTTGAAAATGTTAAGACTTTTTTTGCCACCTGATAACTAAAAACATAGGGGACTTTGAAACCTGAAACTGTCAGGTTTTGATAGAGGTTGATCCAAGGTGTGTGCTTTTGTGGTTTTTAGGTCCCGCAGTTGTCATTTAAAAAAATATTTAATAAAAATGTTCCGTTGCTGAACATGCACAGTTCAAAAAATTAACGTTCTATTCATAACTGAATTTTTGCGAAAGCAGCAGCCTGCCCTATACAACAGAGCTGTCTTTAATAAATAACAGCTGTGTCGTATAGTATTTGCATTACAGGACACAGCAGTCATTTATTAAAGACAGCTGTGTCGTATAGTGTTGGTCGCTGCTGTCGCCACTTGTAGGTCAGGGATGGGGCTACTGTTATTGTATCCCTGCCATCCAGATTTTGCCTCAATTAAACTTTTATTTGCACACTGGGGGCCCCAGTTTCCGGTGACACTGTATGTATGTATGTATTTATTTATGTAGTTTATTTATTTTTTATTATATCTTGTTTTTTTCAGACACTGGGATGCCCACCCCCCGGGGTCAGATGCTTCCCCCTTGTACAGCCTCTTTATTTCATAACACCGCTGACATTGGGGGCCAAGTCCCCATGTTGGCATTTACACAACCCCCCCAGCAGTGTGGGACACTGTGGAGCCCACCCCCAGTGTCCCAAAATGCTCTTATTTATCATTTCCCTGTAAATAAAATAAAGGTCCAGTGACATCTGTTGTTTTTTAACCTGAAAGAATAAAATAGTCCCTCGTCCTCACAGTCTCCTTACCCTCAACCTGACCCTCCCACTATGCATCCAGCACCCCCCTCCACCCTATACTTACCTTCGGAGGTCAACGATGTAATCTTCTGTGGACCATGTTGTATAGTACTTGCACTATACGACACAGCTGTCTTTAATAAACAACAACTGTGTTGTATATACTTGCACTATATGACACAGCTGTCTTTTATAAATGACAACTGTGTCATATAGTACTTGCACTATATGACACAGCTGTTGTTTATTAAAGACAGCTGTGTCATATAGTGTGGGCTACTGGTCCTGACAACTAGGTCAGGGACTGGGCTACTGTCCTTGTAGCCACACCATCCTGACTTTGCCTGAATAAACTTATCTGCACACCAGGGGCCCCTCAAAGTATGAGCAGGAGTAGCTTCTGCAGCATACTTGAGCGTGGAGCCGAAACCACATGTTTTGCTGATGGTTCGAGGTGCAATCCACACAGCTATAGACTATAAAGGGGAATCACAGGGAACCGAACAGAGAGGAGTACTGTATGCTGTATAACCAAAGAGGGAGTAAATTGATGTCAGTCTCATGCCATGCAGTTGGGCAGGAGTGGCCATCTAACAGTAGCAAAACCTTTGAGCGGGTAGTAACTAAAACTCAAAGGAAGATAAACAGTTGTCCCTAATCACAACAGATGCCCCTTGTTTTACTCCTCAACGCTGCGCGTCATGCTGTCACAGATGGGTGCCAGGGGTGTGTGAAAACAAACACAGAAGAGGCCACTGGCTGTTTGGTAACTCTGCAGCACAGGATGGGGGGGGAACAGCACATTTTCACAGTGTTATTCTGCATCCCCCCCCCAGAGCAGGTCACACTGTCAAACATCGTGGGGGGGGGAACAAACACAGGGCAGGCCACAGAGTGCTTGGACTAATAACTCATGTTGCAGAAAGAGTAATAGGTAGTTTAAGGCACTGTGCATTTCTCTGTGTTACCTCTCAGTGTGTCTCACATGCTCCTTCTGTGACCACTACTCCCCTTCTCTCTCTGTTTCTCTCTCCCTCTGACGCTGTGTTGTGCGGTATTGCTTACTAAATACATTTATAAAATGGGTAGGAAAAATCAATGAAAATCAGGGTACCTAATTGGATAAAACACACCACATGACCATGCATTATCCCACAATGACCACACTTCTTTCCATCCCTCACTTTCACTATCATGTGGCAGTGTAGCGTGACTGAGTGGCAGTCATTGCAGTAAAAAAATGTGGGCAGTTTGTAATCAGCGAGCATTCTGCATAAAAAAAAAAGATGTAATCTGTGTGGTTTCAAACTCAGTTTAGTTCATTTTCTCTAAAGAATGCCAGACTCTACAGTGAGGAGAGTGAGCGAGTTGGCAACTTCACAAGTGTAGATGCAAGCGTGAGTGAGAGTTGCTATAGGAACCCTCGGTCATGCTTTTATCTACACATGTGAAGCCAACTCGCTCACTCTCCTCACTGTACAGTCAGTAGGTTTAGAGAAAATAAACTAAACTGAATTTGAAACTAGAGGGATTACATCTTTTTATGCAAAAAGCCTGCTGATTATAAAGTTCTGCCAGTATTTTTTTTTTACCGCAATAATGCTGCGTGGTCATGCTTCACAGCCACATGAAAGTGAAAGTGATTAGACTGAAGACTATGTTAAAATTGCAGGATCAACCAGGTCCGGATGGCATTCCTCCCAGGGTGCTGAAAGAACTGGCATGGGTATTGGTGGGGCCACTGGCGAACCTCTTCAATACATCCCTGGACGCATGTTGCGTACCACAGGATTGAAGGATGGCTCACATGGTGCCCCTCCACAAGAGTGGCCCAAAGGATGAACCAGGCAATTACAGACCTGTATGCCTCACATCCATTGTAGGAAACCTTATGGAAGCAATCCTGAAAGAGAGGCTGGTGATCTTTTTGGAGGAAAATGGACTCCAGGACAGCCAGCAGCATTGATTCATCTCTGGAAGATCCTGCAGATCAACCTAATTGAATACTATGACTGGGTAATGAGGGAACTGGATAAAGGCCATAAGTGGATGTGCTGTATTTAGACTTCAGCAAGACCTTTAATTCAATGCCTCATGGGAGGCTGGGGGATAAGTTGGAATATGTGGGGGCAGGAACAAAGATGGTAAACTGGGTTGTGAACTGGCAGAAAGGGAGGCAGCAATGGGTGGTGGTGGTATGGGTGCACTCTCTTCCCCAAGGGCGGTGACAAGCGGGGTGCCACACAGCTTAGTCCTGGGTCTGGTGTTGTTTGGGTTATTCATATCGGATATCTCACATGGCGTTAGGAGCAAGATCAGTCTGTTCGCAGATGATACCAAGATAGGGGTGGTGGTGGATGACACAGAGGGGTGGCAGGGGCTACAGGAGGACCTGATCAAACTGGAGGAGTGGTCGGAAAAGTGGCAATTGAGCTTCAGTGCGAAGAAGTGCAAGGTTCTGCACTTCGGAGTAAGGAACCCAGGGAGGAGCTACCAGTTGGGAGGGTTTCAGATAGAGGTTAAGAGGAGGAGAAGGACCTAGGGGTGATCATAATAGGTAACATGAACAATTCAGCTCAGTGCAGGAAGGTGGCAGCTAAGGCCAACAAGATACTGGGGTGTATTGCAAGAGGAATCTCATCCAGAAACAGGCATGTGAGCCTGCCACTGTACAGGTCACTAGTCAGGCCATGGAGTACTGCATGCAGTTCTGGTGTCCCTTTCTCAAGAAGGATATCAAATTGCTGGAGGGGGTGCAGTGTAGGTCAACTAAGATGATCCAGGGGCTGGAGGGCAAAACCAATGAGGACAGGCTGACTGAGCTGAATATGTACACCCTGGAGGAGAAGCGGGATCGGGGGGATATTATTGAGACCTTCAAATATTTGAAGGGGATTAACAAAATGGGCACAGAAGGGATATTTAAGATGAGGAGAGGAAGGGACACCAGAGGGCATGGTCTCAGGTTGGAGGGTGGAAGATATCGGAGAGAGATGAGGAAGCATTTTTTCACAGAGAGCGTGGTAGAGAAATGGAACACTCTACCTCTGGAGGTGGTATCCTGTTGCACAGTGGGTAGTTTTAAAAGGGCATGGGATAGGGTGCAAGGGGGCATAAAGGTGAGGGGAAGAGGGTGGGGCAGCTGCAATATAAGGGTGCTAGCTGCGCATTCGAGCAGATTAACTTGATAGACTGTAAGGCCTGTTTCTGCTGGGAGATTCATATGTTCATATGTACATTTTTCCCTGCTGCCTTACAGTGTGTCTCACATGCTCCTTCTGTGGCCGCTACTCACCTTTTCTCTCTCTCTCTCTCTCTCTCTCTCTCCCTCCACCCCCCCCCCAGCACTGTATTGTGTGGTATTGCTTACTTAATATCTTGTACTTATTTGACACTGAGATGCCCACCCCCGGTGTTGGATGCTTCCCCTCTGTGCAGCCTCTTTATTGCTGAACACTGCCGACATTGGGGTGCCCAATCCCTGTATCAGCATTTACACCCCCCCAGCAGTGTGGGACACTGGGGAGCCCACCCCCCGTGTTCCAAAATACTCTTATTGCTTAGTCATTTTCCTGAAAAGAAAAAAACTGTCCCACACATCTTTTTTTTTTAACCTGGAAAAAAGAAAACGGTCCCTCGTGGTCGCCGCTCCCTCCATATCCTCAACCCCACCCTCCCACTGAGCACCCACTACTCCACACCCCCCTTTACCCTATACTTCCCTACAGAGGTTGGTGCTGTCATCTTCTGTGGACCAGCACACGTCTGCACTCTTCAAAGCCGAACTACAAACTGAAGAATCATGGTAAGTGCCATATAATATAATGTACAGTATTTCAGTGGCGTTTTCAACTTATGTTGATATCTTTGCAGTTTTTTAGTATTTGTTCACCAAATTTTAAACATGGGCTTTTTGGGACCCCACCTCATGAACACTGTCACTGTCATTTTGTTAATCAGGCCTGGAAGGTGATTTCATGGTCCCTTCATGGAATCACCTTTGGAGTTTCGATTAAAGAAATGACAGTGCCAATGTGAGTCATCTAAAAAACCATATTAATTTGGTGAACAAATTCCTAACTTTGAGTGGGTGCAGCATTGAGGGAAGATGTGCAGTGGCACTTCAGTGATGGCTACAGGTGAAGGAGAAAGTCAGTCAGAGGGAAAGTCAGGGAAATGGTGAAGGTATGAGAAGCCGCATTCTATTACAGAAGTGAAGGGAGGGAGAATTTAGTTCAGAAATGGCAAAGCAGACCATGTATAGATGGTGTTTATTCAAAATAAGTGTTACTGGAGATATTTTTTAAAATGTTAGTAGAGAGGGAGCTCAAAGGAGAGAAAATGAAAGTAATCAGTGTGAGTATTGGGCAGAACTGAAACCAGGAGGTGGGAGTCAGCACACGAGTGACATTTTCAGTTCTAAAATTATAACTGTGCTGCTGTGCCTCTGGCTTCCACCAATCAGGACCTGCACTGAGAATATTTTTGTTCCTGGGGACCTAGAGTAAGTGTATTTTGATAGTCTCACTCTAGGTCCAGAGGAAGCAAAAATATCACTGATATGTGCCAGAAAATACCCTCACAAGTGCTGGATAAATACATTTATAAAACGGGTAAGGAAAATCAGGGTACCTAACAGGATGAAACACACCACATGACTATGCGTTATCCCACAATGAAACATAGAAACATAGAATTTGATGGCAGATAAGGACTGCTTGGCCCACCTAGTCTGCCCATTTCCCTACCTAACGGATAAGCTGCAAATCCTAGTTAACCAACAGCCTACTTCCCCCTACCCCCACTAGAACTGTCTTATGTATGTCCCATGCATTCTTGAATTTCCCCCACTGTTTTTGACTCCACAACCTCCTCAGGAAGGCTGTTCCATGCATCTGCAACCCTCTCCATGAACAAATACTTCCTCACATTACCTCTGAGCCAGCCCCACCCTCTCTATCTTCAAATTGTGCCCCCTTGTTCTTGCACATCTCTTTTTCTGAAAGATGCTACCCTCTTGGACTTTGCTGATTCCCTTGAGATACTTGAAAGTGTCTATCATGCCCCCCCCTTTCCTCAAGGCTATGTATATTAAGCTCCTTTAGTCTTTCTTCATATGTCTTCTGGTGCAGACCCTGCACCATTTTGGTTGCCCTCCCCATGACAGCCTCCACCTTGTCTATGTCTTTGCGGAGATGAGGTCTCCAGAACTGCAAGCAGTACTCCAGATGTGGTCTTACCAACTGTCTGTACAGAGGGATAGCAACTTCCTGTTTTCTACTGGTGATGCCTCTCCCTATGCATCCCAGTATCCCCCCAGCCCTCCTTACTGCCTTCTAACATTGCTTGCCCACCTTTAGGTCATCTGATATAACTACCCCAGGTCTCTTTCCATTTTTGTTGTTGTCAGTATCTCAACCCCCATTGTGTACTCTTCCCCTGGGTTTTTGTTTCCCAGGTGCATTACTTTGCACTTCTTTGCGTTGAATCTAAGCTGCCATACATCTGACCATTCCTCCAACCTTGCCAAGTCCCTTCTCATCCTTTCCACCCCACCTTGTGCATCAACCCTGTTGCAGATCTTTGTGTTGTTTGCAAAGAGACATACTTTTCCTTCCAGTCCCTCTGCAATGTCACTTATAAATACATTAAAAAGGACTGGCCCCACTACTGAACCCTGCAGTGCCCCACTAGTAACCCCATTTCTTCACTGTGGACTCCATTTACTATTACCCTCTGTGTCCTGTTGTCCAGCCAAAGTTTTACCCATGCTACTACCCTGGGATCCACTCCCAGGCTGGCTAATTTGTTTATTAATCTTTTGTGCGGGACTGTGTCAAATGCCTTGCTAAAGTCTAGGTAGACCATGTCCACAGCCCCTCTCTGGTCTACTATTTTGGTCACCCAGCCAAAGAAATTGATTAGATCCATCTGACATGACCTTCCTGCTGTGAATCCATCCTGCCTTGGGTCCTGTGCCCCTCTGGCCTCTAGGTACTCAACAATTATTTCTTTCAGAAGTGATTCCATCATTTTCCCTACCACTGAGGTCAAACTGACAGGTCTGTAGTTTCCTGCCTCTGTCTTGCTCCCACATTTGTGAAAGGGAATCACATCCGCCCTCCTCCAGTCCTCAGGTACCACACTATCCTCCCATGATTTGTTAAAAAGGGTAGTCAGTGGTGTTACTAGTTCTCCCCTTAGTTCTTTTAGAATTCTGAGGTGAATCCCATCAGGCCCCACTGCTTTATCCACCTTCAGTTTTAGGAGTTCTTTCAGAACCCTTTCTTCTGTGAAAGGTCTGATATCAACCCCCCTATCCACAGTGCTTCTATTAACTGGATTAGGTACCTCCCCCTCCTCTTCCTTTGTGAATACTGAGCAGAAGTATTCGTTCAGTATCCCTGCTTTTTCACTGTCCCTCTCTGCCCAACCACCCTCTTTATTCAGCCTCAGTATCCCTGCTTTAGTCTTTTTTTGCTCCCAAATGTACCTATAAAAGGTGTTATTCCCCCTTCTTAACCGAGTTGGCTATCTTTTCCTTGGTTTGGGCCTTTGCTATTCTGACTGCCTTCCTCTCTTCCTTCTGTTTTAACTGGTATAGTTCCTTGTTCTGCTCCTTCTGTGTTTCCTTATACTTCCTGATTGCTGTCTTTTTCTCCCTAACCTTCTCTGCCACTTCTTTTGAGAACCATAGTGTTTTTTTCTTTCATTTTGATTTGTTTATTTGATTCACACAAAGGCTTGTTGCCTCTGTGATGGCAATTTTGATGTTTCCCCATTGTTGCTCCACCCCTCCTTCTAGCCTGTTTGCTAGTGCTTTTCTTAAGCACTCTCCCATTTTGACAAAATCAGCCCTCCTGAAGTCCAGTACCTTCACTTTTGCATGGCTTGACTATACAGCTAAGTTTATCATGAACCACACTGTTTGGTGGTCACTTGTTCCCAGATGGCTACCCACTTCTAGATCTGAGATCCTCTCTCCATCCCCATTTGAGAGTACCAGGTCTAAGATTGCTCCCTCCCAAGAAGGTTCCATAACTAGCTGTCTGAGGCATGCCCCCTGTAGGGCATCGAGAATGGCTCTGCTTTTGGATGTGGCTTCAGCAAAGTGCTCCAGTTAACATCTGGTATATTCAGGTCTCCCATCAGCAATATCTCCCCTTTTGCTGCCATCCTAATGATACCTTCTATCATTTCCTTGTCCATTTCCTCCCCCTGAGACGGGGGTCTGTATACAACCCTATGGTGGACTGAGGTGCCATTTCCAGTCTCCAGGGTGACCCACAGTGCCACCTCTCCTCCCTGTTTACTCTTTAGTTCCATTGCTTTGATCCCTTGCCTTACATAGAGAGCTACTTCTTCTCCTCTTCTACCCTCCCTGTCCCTCCTGTAGATTGTGTACCCTGGTATGTTGACATCCCAGTCATGGTTCTCTGTGTACCATGTTTCTGTGACTGCCACAATATCCAGGCATCCCTCTTCCATCAAGGCCACCAGTTCAGGGAGCTTGTTAACTAGACTATAGGCATTGGTACTCATTACCCTTCATTTTTTGATTGCCTTATTCCTTTTTGCCCCATCCCTGTCCTTATGCCTTTTGTCTTTTTCTCCATTTACCCCTGCCCTTCTCCCTATTGACTGCTCTGTCTTGGAGAATAACCACACTACTTGCTATCCCTCACTTTCATTTTCATGTGGCAGTTTACCGTGACTGTGTGGCAGTCCTTGCAGTAAAGAAATGCTGGCAGTTTATAATCAGCAAACTTTTTGCATAAAAAAGATGTAATCTGTGTGGTTTCAAACTCAGTTTAGTTCATTTTCTCTAAAGAAAGCCACAGACTCTACAGTGAGGAGAGTGAGCGAGTTGGCAACTTCACAAGTGTAGATGCAAGCGTGAGTGAGTTTTGCTGTAGGAACCCTCAGACACACTTGCATCTACACTTGTGAAGCCAACTTGCTCACTCTCCTCACTGTACAGTCAGTAGGTTTAGGGAAAATAAACTAAACTGAGTTTGAAACTAGAGGGATTACATCTATTTATGCAAAACGCTTGCTGATTAGAAAGTTCTGCCAGTATTTTTTTTACCACAATAAATGCTGCACGTTCATGCTACACAGCCACATGAAAGTGATTTTTTTTTTTAATTTAGTCTTTGGTAACCGGGTAAGGCCCACTAGGCACAAATGCCTGTTTTCAGGGGTGACCTGGGAGCACTGGGCGGTTAAGGGTCTTGCTCAGAGTCACACAGTATGCAAGTGGAGGTTGTGAGACTCAAACCCAGGTCTGGTCTGCTGGATGTATTGAGCTTGTTCACAGCTCATTACTCTAACTTCTAGGCTATAATGCCAGCCCAGACTAGACTGGAGACTGTTAAAATGGCAGGCTAAACCAGATACCTTTTTTATCACTTTAAACCTATCAGAAATCATGACAAGATTAACCAGACCATCTAAATGAAACTTTAATTTGAGCCAGACAAGGACTACATTCTCCCCCCCCCCCCCAACATTTCTGGCCATTTTCTAAGATAGATAATCCATGTGATAGGGTTGAATAAGGCCATGCCTCATTTGTTATGCAGAAAGAGTTTAAATGCAATAATCTGTTCTATCCTCTTCTGTGTTTTTTTCTATCTGGTTGCACAACCAAATTTTCTTGTGAGTCCTAGGAACTGATCACTCCAACGGTTTGGCAATTTTCTGCCTCTCGCAGTCTCTCTGCCTTCCCTTGCTATTTCTGTCTTTTCTTGCCCCTTGCATATCTGCGAGTATAAAAATATATGTGAATCTTTATGTGGAAATGTCACTGATTCTGTGATTCCTTTGTTTAAAAGTGTATATAGTTATACTGTTGAAATGATTGCAAAGCTATTTGGAACTCAAGGGGTTAACCTGAGATGCAGTTTTTAAGCCTTTTGCAGAGCTGTAAATGAGAGGTCAGTTCTAGGTCACTATGTTCTTTTTGTTGCACCTGCAAGGAATGAAACTTACAAGAACATTCTGTAAACTTACAAGAATATTCTGTGAGACACAAGCTCTCTTACCAAGTTCTCAAAAGGCATAAAAAGAGCAGCAATGCTTTTGTGAAAGAGAGAGAGAGAGAGAGAGACTGAATCTTGAAATTAAGAGATACCCTCAGAAGAAGGACTTAGTTTTCTCTGTTTGTACTGCCTTTGTAAATAGTTATACTGAATAATTATTTTTTATTTTACTGTTATTGATAATAAAACACTCATTGTAAACTTTGAACCTGCTCCTGGTTTTCCTGTGCTTCCTGACCTGTGCCTCGATGACAATCCATTACAGGGTGTGAGGTCATGCTCTGATTTACACAAGCTTTGTGACCTACAATTTGTGACTTAATTGGACTTAATTGCTAAGCAGTGGTTAATACTGCACAAAAACACCTAAAACCTCTAATTTTCATCTTCATTGTTTCTAGTTGCTGGATATGCAATATCAGAGAATGAAAGTGTGTCTGGGAACCTCAGGTCCAACCATGTGAGCCTGCAGCTCTGTGGTTACAGCACCTGGATGGTATTCTGGGGGCCTAATTTCAATTCCCAGTAGGTCACATTATTTCTTTCTTATTACAATTTGTGATTTAATTGCTAAGAAGTGGCCAATACTGAGCAAATATCATCTAATTGTCATTTTGATTGTTTCTAGTTCCAGGATATGCAATATCAGAGAAAGGAAGTGTATCCAGGAATCCCAGATCTAACCATATGACCCTGTAGCTCAGTGGTGTCAGCACCAGTACGGTATTCCAGGGGCCTGGGTTCAATTGTTCGATTCCCAGTAGGCCACATGATTGCTTTCACACTAGAATGTGTCATTTACTTGATAAGCAGCGACTAATACTGCACAAAAAAAAGTACAGTTAATGGCCCGGTGGCACTGAGGGTTGAGGCACAGGATGCCACACCTTGCGCTATGCTGGCGACCCGGGTTCTGGAACAGACTTGGGTCACTGGGGGTCGGCAGGGGAGGGAAGGTATTCAGCATCTGGAGGACTGCTCTCCATTCCCTGGGGAGGGATCCAGGTCTCGCACCACTCCTTAGCAGCCCCCGATGGAGATCAGAGGCACAGTAAGGAACATACAATGCTGTAGCAGAGAGAGGAGTGGCGACGGAAGTCAGCACGAAAGTGCCATGACATCATTGCATGTTCAAGCTCCTGTGGGGAAACCAACAACTGAAACCCCCCAGAGGTCCAGGGAGGTGATGAGGGCCCCAGGGAACTGTCTCACATCCCCAGTCCTGGACCACTCCTCCAATGGTCCCAGACACAACCCACACAGAATGGACCCTCTAATCACAGAAACAGTCACCAGGTAGGAGAGGTGGGCCCTCCCCCAAGGGGTGGTGGGGGGTCTGGGAAGTCCTGTGGGAGGGACCAAAGGAGGAGGGTCTCAATGGGGAGTAGAGGTCCAGATCGAGTGGGTACCTCTGAGAGATGCCCTGGGCCGAAGGTGCAAAAATAGAATATACAAAAAAAAAAAAGTACAGTTACGTAATAACTTACAGTAACAGTAGATCTTCGAGAGAATCTCTTTCATCAGGCCACACCTATGGAACTATAGCCGTCAGGTGCCAGGACCACGTGGAAGTTTTTTTGCTAGTAGTCCACTAGGGGTCACTCACGATGATGTCTTACTTCAACGTCCTCTCTGTACAAACTTGAGAAGCACCGTGCCCTCCTCAGCTCCCCACTGGAGATCATACTCTCGGGGCCTCCTACCGGGGAACAGAGACAGCTGAAGGTTCCCACTACCAGGCAAGGTTGAAAACAGCAGGTACACCATCCTGGAGAAACAGACAGCAGCGAAGAAGCTCTGAGTCTAAGGTGGATGGAGGGTGAGACGGCATGACCTGATGAAAGAGATTTTCTAGAAGATCTACTGTTACGGTAAGTTCTTACGTAACTGTACTATCTTCTTCAAGGATATCTCTTTCATCGGGCCACACTTATGGAATGAGTACAAAGCAGTACTGATAGAGAGATAGTCTGGGTTGCTGGAGGCTATAGGCCTAAGACAGAAGGCCTTGAAGCACAGCCAGGCCGAAGCTTGCCTTTCTGGAGGCAATGTCCAGACTGTAGTATTTAGTGAAAGTATGGACAGTACTCCAAGTTGCCACAGCACAAATGTCTGCAACTGATACATTCCTGAAACAGGCAATAAGAGTGGCCATTCCTCCTGGTTGAATGGCCATGTACAACCCCAGGAAGTTCCTTACCGTACTTCCTATAAAAAAAAGTAACACAGTTGGCCAACCATTTGAACAAACACTGTTTAGAAACCGGAATACCCTCTTTCCCAGGGTCAAAGGAAACAAAAAGCTATGAGGACTTCCTGAAGTCCTTCATACAATAAACATTATATCTGAGTATTGTATGTATATCTAAGATTTGGAGCAATGCTTTCTTTGAATTGGCATGCTCAGGAAAATAAACTGGCATGTGGATGGTCTGATTTAAAATAAACTCAGATATCACTTTTGGAAGAAATTTAGGGTTGGTACACAAAGACACCCTATCTTTGTGGAAAATCAAATAAGGAGGCTCATGCATAAGAGCCTGAAGCTCGGAAATCCTTCAAGCAGAAGTAATAGCAGCTAAAAATAACGCTTATCAAGAAAGGAAGCATAGGCCACAAGCTGCAGTTGGCTCAAAAGGAGCCAAAGTATGCTTTTCTAACACAAAATTCAGGTCACAAGTCAGGACTGGATTGCAGATAGGAAGCTTCAAGTGCAGAATGCCTCTCAAGAATGTATGGGCCACCTCCAACTAAGCAACCATGCAACCATCAATAGGCACATGGAAAGGTGAAATAGCAGCCAAGTGCGCTTCGATAGAAGAGTATTGGAGTCCTGCATTTGACAAGGACAGTAAATACTCTAAAATTTGATTCACTGGGCAACTGAAGGGATCAAAATGATGTGAAAAGGCCCACAAAGCAAACCGCTTCCATTTCATGGAATATGCGGCCCTGGTGGAAGGTTTTCTGGCAGCCACTAGGACATCAGCCACCTTTGGGGATGCTCCAAATCTTGCAATGGCTATGTCTTCAGGAGCCAGGCATGGAGATGGAGTGATCTGAGGTCCGGACAAACCAGGGTGCCTGTTCCTGTAATAGCATGCCCTTGCACAGGGGCAGGGGTACGGGGGGCAGGTTCCACTGCTAACTGTTGCAAAAAAGGAAACCATATCTGATGAGGTCAGAAGGGAGCCACCAGAATTAGAGTAGCTCCCTCCATTTGAAGCTTGATTAGCACCCTCTGAATCGGAGGAAAGGCATAAAGGAACCTCCCTTTCCAAGAAAGGGACAACGCATCTCACAAGAAAACTCCAGGCCCTGGAATGAGTAAGCAGAAAAGTGGCAATTCTGCATTGAGTGGGGATGCAAAAAGGTCCAACTCTGGACGACCCCACCTGTCAAACAGGTCTTCCACCACCAAGGTCAGCAGCTCCCACTCGTGCATTCGAGACTGCGATCAGCTTAGCCTTTCTGCCAGGACGTTTTGTAAGCCTGGAACATGGATGGCTGACAGTTCCAGACAGTATTCTACAGCCCAGTACCAGACCCTCATCGCTTCCCTGCACAGGGGGTATGAATGAGTTTCCCCTTGCTTATATAGTGAACTACACTAAGGTTATCCATCTGCACTAGCAGATGCCCTGGGGACAGCTGGTTCAGGAAGGCTTGCAGAGCATACAGAATGGCCATCATCTCTAGGACATTTATGTGGAGGTAAGTCACTACTCTGGTCCATGCTCCTTGTGTCTGATGAGGACCCAGATGTGCCCCTCAGCCCAGCCCCGAAGCATCTGTGGTGAGAATCTGCTGAGGGGAGAGAATGAGGAAGGGGGCCCCCTTTCAGAAAATTGCTGGGTTCCATCCACCATTGGAGCACCTTTCAGACAGAAGAAGTTATGAGAACCTGCTGTTCTAGATCATTGGTGCGCTGATCCCACTGGACTCTTAAGGTCCATTGAGGGATCCGCATGTAGAGCCTGGCCAGGAACACCATGACAATGGCTGCTCTCAGGAAAGTCCAGGCTGTGACATACCTGCTGTTGTAAAACAGCTGGGCCTGAGCCATAAGGCGCTCTGCCCTGTCCTGTGACAGGAAAGCTAAGCCCTGAGCAGTATGCAGTATTGCCCATATGTACTGCAGATGCTGACAAGTGGTGAAGACTGACTTGGGCAGACTTGACCATGATCCATAGGGTACTGAACAGCTGTCTGGTATGTGCTAGGGTGCAAGACAGTTGTTCCTTAGACTGAGCTTTGAGAAACCAGTCATCTAGATAGGGGAAAACATACAGTCCCTCTCTCCTGGGAGCTGCTGCCACAACTGCCAAGCATTTGGTAAATAACTGTGGCACAGATGACAAGTCAAAGGGCAATACTCTGAACTGGTAGTGTTCCACCTGAAACAGAAACCTGAGGTACTTCCTATGTGGAGGACAAATCTTGATTTACAGGTAAGCATCCTGCATGTCCAGGGAGCATATCCAGTCCCCTTTTTGCAGGAGGGGCAGCAGGCCTTGCAGATTGACCATCCTGAACTTCTTGTACTGAATATAGAAGTTCACATCCCTCAGATCCAGAATGGGTGTTAAGTCCCCTTTGGATTTGGAGACTAGAAAGAAATGAGAATAGAACACCCTGTTCCTTTGTTTCCAGGAAACTGGTTCTATGGCCCTCTTGCACAGTAGTGTACGTGCGTCCTCTAGTAGCCCTGGTATGTGGTCTGAAGGATAAGTTGAGGAAATGGTGGAAGGTCTGGAGGCAACTCCAGAAGTTCTAGAGCATGGCCCTGTTCTATTAACTGCAGGACCCAAGCACCTGTTGTAACCTCTCTCCACTGGTCCAGGTAGAGGAAGAGGCAACCCCCAGCCACCTCCTCTGGATTGTGTACCTGAGGGTGGGGGTCTAGTAAGGAGTCATGCTGAAGCAGATCTGGTGGCCATAGCCACACCTGCTCTAGGTGCTTTGGAGGGGGCACCTGTGGAGGAGGATGGGGCCAGCAAAGCTGCTCTGTTTTTGCTCTGTTGTCTGGCCCCTGACCTAGGTCTATTAATAGCTCTTTGAAAGGGCACCCTCTGCTTACTTTCAGTTGTGTGTGGTAGAGGGAATGGACTGACCTTAGAGTTCTTCTGGAAACTTGCAGGTCAGAGAGGATGTCCTGCACATCTGCCCCAAAGAGCTTGTATCCTCTGAAAGGGGTGTTCAGAATGGATTGCTGGACATCAGTAGCAAATCCTGACACCCCTCAACCAATAATGCCTTCTGAGGCAGATGCTAGCTGCAGCTGCTTTGGCTGATGCATCCGAAATGTCATAGGTAGACCTAAAAAGGTGTTAACTATGCAAGCCCCAGTATGGAGGGCCTTGAGCATCTCCTGCTTCTGGTGGCCCTCTGGGAAGGACTGGGATGCTGCTTTAGCTTCTTTCCAGAGGGTATTCTGGTATTTGACCATATTGGCCTGATAATTTGCTATTCTTAGGCCCAATTTGGCAGAGGCAAGGTTCTCTTTCCCATGAGGTCCAGTTTTCTCGAGTCTTTATGGGGGGGGGGGGAGAACTGAGATGCTTAGGCCTCTTAGACCTATCATGTGCTGCATTTATCACAACTGAATCAGCCTGAGATTGGCCTTCAGAAAAAAAAGGCTTTCCTCAGGGAGCCTGGTAAAAAGCTTGTCTGCCTTCCTGTGCATGGCAGGGATCCTCTAGTGCAGCCAATAGAGGAGGAATGATAAGAGGTGAAGAATCTGGTAGTTCTAGGAACTCTTCTAAGTTTCTCCTGGTGATGTCTTGCTCTTCAGCATCAAACTCCATTGCAATTTGGAGTTGCTTCATCATAGAGATGAAGGAGGGGTCTTCAGCAGAGGACTTCGGGTTATACAAAGTACAGTCCTTATTCCTGGTGGACATGGTAGAGTCAGACCTGTCAGAGAGGCTCCCATCCATATATTCCTCCTCCTCCTCCACTTCCCCTTGTAAAATGAGGTCAGGGTTATATTCCTGATATGCACTGATGGGCTCTGAAGGCTACAAGGAAGAAAACAAGGACATCAGCACCCTGAAGTGTGCAGGGCACACAGATGTAGCAGGCGTCAACATGGGGACTGGTCTGAGAGACCCTGTCATTGCCATGCTTGGTGGAGAAGGAGGTATAAGGCACTGTAATATCTGCGCAAAGGAGAAGAGCATCGCCTGCATGTTGATGGTGGCCTGCATTACAGGAGTGCCTTGCGATGTCAACAGGAATGGCTGGAGCACCAACATCGACAGAGCGCATTGCAACATTGATGGGGTGACTGGAGCCCTGACATTGATGGGCCATTGCCAGCTCTAGTAGGTCCAGCGGAGCTTACTGCCAGGTGACCTTGAGGGTACTGAGTGGCAGAGCTTGCAACGTCGATAGGGGTGTCAGCAGCCCCAACATCTATAGGCCTTCACTAGCCATAGGAGGTCTGGCAGAACTCACTGCCAGAGGCAACCTTGTAGGATCGAAGATCTGAGCAGCAGAAGGTGTCACCACCAAAGCAGTCGACGAAACTGCAGCAGTCAACGCCAAGTATAGTGGTGACTGGGAGGGTACCGATGGGGATTTATCTTTACTCTGCTCCCTCTCCCGGTGTTTGTGCTTTCCTGAAGACTTCTCTCGGGCCTTGGAGGAGTTGGAGCCCAAGGAAGGGGCTGGCGACACAGAAGAGCTCCTTGCCTGAAGCTCTCTCTCCACTGTGGCTACCTGTTGCTCGAGGAAGAAATTCTGCAGGGCTTTCTGATGGCGTTGCAGGGTGGCTTGGTTAAACTTCAAGCAGATCTCGCAGGCCTTAATGTTGTGGGCCTTTCCGAGACAGCGGATGCAGATGTCGTACTTGTCGCTGGAGTAGATTTTTCCACCGCACTCACAGTAACAAAAGAGTTTAGCAGTATATTTTGTCAACATACATGACTGTAATCACTTTAAAGTAAGGTGATAACTACTAGGGTAAGAAAAATAATAAAACTGTGTCTCTGTGGAGTCTGATGAATATGGTGAATGGCAGGAAAAGAACTGAGGAGGGCACGGGGCTGCCTATGTTTATATAGAGAGGATGTCAACATAAGACGTTGTTGTGGGTGGTCCCTAATGGACTGCCAACAAATAAGTTTCCATGTGGTCCTGGTGCCTGATGGCTATAGTTCCACTGGTGTGGCCTGATGAAAGAGATATCCTCGAAGATAATCATCTAATTGTCAGGTATCCTGCATGAAAGGAATCTGATCAACAGTACTCTATTTGAGCTGCACTTGAATCAACTTTAAATACAGCTCATTTATACTGTGATCTAAAAATACCCTCTCCACATTGTGGCACTGTATAAAAGGAAACACATTTTAAAGTGGAATGCAATCATACAACTAAGCTAGGGTCTCGACATGCAGCATACCTGATTCTGCCAGTTTCGGGCTCATGGCAGATCATGGTGCCGCGCAATTAACAGAAAAACGTTTTTTGATTTTCCTGATGTTTGCTAACTGATTACTGCAGCATCTGTGCCAGTGTCTGCTGAGGTGTCAAATGGCAGAACTGGACATTCTGCATGTCGGGACTGTAACTAAAATAATTAAAAGGTGTTCCAAATAAAACTGCTTTATAAAGTGGGTCAGGATGACTGCTGGAAATATTACTGTCTGATTAGATGGCCCAGGGCACCTGCCATGACTATATATATACTTACGTATGCATGTGCGACCTTTTCTAAGCCAAAATGTTTAATACCAGACCATTAAATGCAGTCACACATGCCAGGGTGCTGCATTCACGGTGAGAAACTGACTCTCCTTCAGTGTATTCTGAGAAGTACTCATCTTATGGCCTCGTACCTCAAAACCCTGGAATCACACCCTGTTGCATGTTATTGCTGTAATGTCCTCTTCCCAGTTCGGGGAGGAGGGGCATATTCATTATACTGAATTACAGGTCTTAGTTTAGTTTAGTTTATTGGTCTAGGAATTAATACCTTTGAGCCAGGGCTCTTTTACAAAGGTTCCACGTCACATAGAACATCAAACAAACAAAAAACATTACATGTGTTAACAGAAGGAAAAAGTTACATAATAAATTTGTTTACCAGTTTCCAAGACAGTAATAATTCAAAACAAACTACTTTCCAAGGAGAGAGAGATAATTTGAGGCATTCAGGGAGGAGAAGAGTAGGGAAAGTAGAGGGCAGTAGATGGAGAGAAGGGAGGAAAGAGGGAAAGTAGAAGAGAGATTACGGAGGCAGACAGGGGTAGTTAGTGGTATTAGCGGGTTCTTTAGCCAAAGATGATAGGCCATGATTTAGGGATGGTCAGCGGAGGAATAAGTCTTTGATCAAAGCATAAGTTGCTGATCTTACTTTGAGGAAAACTCTTGCAGCAGGCCATACCAGTAGGACTAAGCCACCAGGTGCTACGACCACATGGAAAACGTTTAGCTAGCAGTCTACCTCGGGGGACTGCCCACCGCCGATGTCAGTCAGCTGATGTCAGCCTAGACTATATAGGTGAGCAGTCCTCCACACCTACCCCAGTTCTTTTTCCCCCACTGACTCGTGCATGTCAGGCCTTAGCGGATGCCGCAGCTACAGTTGACCGCCATTTCCCACGCTTATGGTGCTTTTTTATTTTTCTTCTGTGTAAAACATCGAATTTTTGGTGTTCTCCTCAATGAGTTTGTCTTCTCCACCAGCCTCGTCTTCTGACTGCTCCTTGAAGTGTGCCTGCAGCAAACAGATCCTTGAAATGGATGGCCAGTCTACATGTCTCATCTGCCTAAGCCCCAGCCACAACACCAAAGCCTTCCAATTTTGCCAGAAATTCATTTAGACCACTCACAGGCAGAGTTTAAAAACTCTGGAGAGCCACCTTTTGAAGCAGATGTTGGTTGCTATGGAGAAAGAGCTTCAGGCCAGGAGCTCTTCGGCCTTGCTGGCACAGTTCTCTGGGGCCTCTTCATTTTCTCATAAGGAGAAATCCGGGAAGCATAAGCACTAGGATAAACACTGGGACTGGGCCCAGTCAGCTTCCCATTTGCAGTCACCCCACAAATCATCAACCGCAACAGGGTCATCCCCCCTTGAGGAGTCAGCTCCTCCAGCCCTCTTTTCTTCCGGGCTCCCAGTGGCTCTGCTGCCTGCTCTTATTTCCATTTTGGGTGAGGGCTCTGCAGGGCAGGGGACTTCTTCTCCTGCTCCCCCGTCCCTGATGCTCAGGCCCATATCCTCCATGGGCTCTCAGCCATGTGGCTTGGCCGGTGTTGGTCTCTCAGGCATCGGCTCCACATCCTGTGTCTTCCCCCCAGCCACAGCATTGTCTTCATTGGTCCCCACCACTGGGACTGACATCAGTCCTGCCAGGCAGTGCCTGAAGCAGGCTACTGCTGTCTTTTCCTCACCAGTGTCACCTCTGTCTTTGACTTAGGGGTCTCCATCCCCTCGGGTGCCAGCTTCTCCAGCTGGGCTGGCACCGGCAGATCCTTCTCCTGGGCACTCATGGCCATTGCCTTCTAGGCCGCCACCAGTGCTGCCACAGCCCCAGCCTATTGGCCTAACTCCATCGGCATCCTGCCACAACCTGTGCCATAGTCAATGCCTGCTGGGCCATCATCAGACCCTCGGACAGCACTGGGTGGTCCTACAATGGGGTACCCTTCACCGGCTCCTCCACCATCATAACCTTCACTGGTGCCCTCATTTCCATTCCTGCTGGTGTATAATATAACATATCAGGTGAATTACAATGCCCTCTTTTTGGCATGGTGGTCCTTTATGCAAAGGCTGACCCCCGACCCTCTGGGGCTGCCTCTGGCATCCCCCTCTGCCTTCCCCAGGACCCCCAGCCCCAGAATCCAGATAAAGCTGGTCCGAGTGAACATAGCATGTTGGGGTCCTCAGGGGCTTGACCTGACATTAGTTCAGATTCTTGAGGGATGATCACTGGCCTCCAGCGTTGGTCTATATAGTGATACTACTGAGGGTGACTCTGATTCTTTGGAGTTTTCCTCCTAACCTGGAAAGTCTTCAGAGCAGGAAGACCAGGCTAAGGAGGTGCCAAAGTCCCCCGATGATCCGTCCTTCATATACGTCATGCGCCACATCCAGTCCATTATGGGCTGGGAGACAGAGAAGCAGGACCCGGAGAGATGCTGTTTGGCCATTTATCTCCGGCAGCAGAATGCCCTTCTGGTGGTACCTCCTTTGAATGACTCCTGTGAGGATGTCACTTGGTTGGCCTAGAATCACCCTTCTAGCCCCCTTCCGCCTAAAAAGGTGGACTGCCTTTACAACGCCACTGCTGGCAAGCCCTTTCTGGAGAACCACCCTAAGGCAGATTCAGTGATCATTAATGTGGCACGTGACTGCACTATGAAGCCCAAGCACCTTAGTACCCTTCCCCCAGACTGGGAGTCCAGGTAGCTGGATCACCTTGGCAAATGTGTTTTTGCCTTTACCACTCCGGCTATCCAGGCCATAAATTATCTTGCCCACATGATCCAATACCAGAATGTCCTTTGGGACCAAGCCAGGGACCTGGTACATACTTTACCAGAGGACTCCACTAAGATGCAGGTCACCCAACTTATGAAGTCAAGCTCAGACATTGGCAATCATGTCCTCCAGGCAGCCTATGGTGTGGTAGATGCCTCCAGGCATGGGGCAGCTGCTGGGGTCTATCTCCGGTGCCATTCTTGGCTCCGGGTATCCAGCTTTGCCTCGGACATGCAAGCCAGAATTTTGGATGCCCCCTTCTGGTGATCGGTCCTTTTTGGGGTCAGGGTGGGCCCTTAAGTCGGTCCATTCCCTCTATCACACCCAACCTAGAGCAGGCCAATGTCAGTCCTTTCACAGATCCTCCTGCAAGCAGTCTTGGAACCAGCCTGCCAAGGGTTAGCACAAGCATAAGGCCCCAGCAACCCTTACTGTTACCACTGCCAGAGCCCTCAGGGTCCCTGTGGCCTCCCTGCCTTTGCCCACCCCTACCTCCTGACTCCTTACCCCCCCCCAGCCAAGGATCCAAGGGAAGGTGGTTGGAGATCAGTTCTCCCGCCACCTGGGGGCAGGGGTGACCTCAGACAACTGGGTGCTCCAGATCATAGGAACAGTCCTCTAGGTTCCTAAGTGGCCATTAGAAAAAACCAGCCTGTTCACTCCACCTACCCCCCAACACACACCTATCTCTGGTGTAGGCGAAAATTTTGGCTCTTCTTCAAAAAACAGCTATACTGCCTGTCCCCAGGCTCAATGGGGGAAGGGTTTTTTATTCCCACTTCTTCCTCGTCACCAAAAGACCGGGGATCTTTGGCCCATCCTGGACCTGAGCCATCTGAATCTGTACATCAAGTACAAGTGCTTTCAGATGGCCATCCTCCAGAAACTGTTACCCTTTTGCACCAGGGGGACTGGATCTGTTCTCTGGATATGCCATATGCTTACCTGCACATCCAAATCTTTCCTGCCCATCGTTGCTTCCTCAGCTTCCATTTTCAGGGAGCACATTTCAAATTATGGGTCCTCCCTTTTGGCCTTTCCTTGGCCCGCCTAGCTATTTACCAAATGGGTGGCAGTGGTGGCAGCCACATTGCAGAGGCAGGGCTTCTATGTTTTCCCCTAACTGGACGACTGGCTGCTAGCAGCCCCTCTGGGAACCACTTAGTTCTGACCCTGGAATACACCATCTGTCTCTTCCAGGTCCTGGAGATCACTATAAATCTGGCAAAGACCTGCCTCTCTCCTTGCCAGAGCCTTCAATATATAGGGACGGTCCTGGACACCAGCCAGGGCAAGGCTTTTTTGCCCAAGAACAGGACAGAGCGGCTGATGGAGCAGGCCCGTCTGGTATTCTCCAGCCAGCAGGTCCCCTGCCAGTGTTTTCCTGCATCTTGTGGGCCACATGGCAGCGGCAACTGCCATGGTTTCCTGGCCCAACTGCATATGCAGGTTCCTCAGTAGCTCTTGAGGGTCCAGTGGGACCAATGCACTGATGACCTGCACCTGTCCTGGTCTCCAACCCAGTCCAGAGGGTTCTGTTGTGGTGGCTGGATCAGGCCAACCTCCTTCAGAGGGTCTCTTTTCAGCTCCTAACACCTGGCAGATTCTCACAACAGATGCATCTGGCCTGGGATAAGGTGCTCATCTGACCGATCATCAGACCCAGGGTACCTGGATGGACATAGAGCAGGGTCTTCATATCAACATCCTAGAGATATGGGTGGTTCTTTATGTCCTGCAGGCCTTTCAGACTCATCTCCTCCCTGGTCCACTGCTGGTGCAGATGGACAACATGTGTGTGGTGTATTACATTAACAAACGGCGGGGGGGGGGGCAAACATACCCCCTGTGTCGGGAGGTGATGAGAGTCTGTACTGGGCCATTGATTATGATCTGGAACTCTCGACCATTCATGTTCCGGGCGCCCAAAACATCTTGACTGACAGTCTCAGCCATTCCAGGTTGCGAGCTCATGAGTGGGAGCTTCTAACCTCAGTGGTTGAAGGTCTCTTCTACAGGTGGGGCCATCCAGAGTTGGACCTCCTTGCATCCCCACTCAACACAAAACTGCCGCTTTTTTGCTTGCTCGATCCTGGGCCAGGAGTCTTCTGGTGAGATGCATTGTCCCTCTCCTGGAAGGGGAGGTTTCTGTATACCTTTCCTCCCTTCCCACTTCTGCAAAGGGTTCTGCTCATGTTCCAGTTGGAAAGAGCAGAAATGACTCTCATTGCCCACTTCTGGGCAAGCCAGATTTGGTTCTCCTTGCTGCAACAGCTGGCAGTGGAACCTCCAGTGCCTTTGCCCCTATGCACCAGCTTGCTCTCCCAGGACTGGGCACCCATGTCCATTTCGACCTGAAGTCCCTGCATCTCCATGCGTAGCTCCTGTGGACCTAGCTATTACCTACTTTGGGGTATCCTCTAGGGTCACAGATGTTCTGGTGGCTGCCAGAAAACCCTCCACCAGTGCCACTTACACTATGAAATGAAAGTGCTTTTCCATTTGGGCCCCTGCTTGCCATTTGGATCCTTTCACCTGCTCAGAGAATCAGGTGTTGGAGTGCCTCCTTTCCCTTTTGGATTCAGGCCTGGGTACTCTTCCCTTAAAGTGCACTTTTCTGCCATCTCTGCATACTATGCACCTATTGAGTACAAAGATGTCGCCCAGCTTCAGGTGTCCCACACATTCCTGTGGGGCATTTTTACATTTGAAACTTCCCATTTGGGACCCGGTCCCTCCATGGGACCTCAACTTTATGTTGGAGAAACTCACTTTATCTCCCTTTGAACTGGCTGTGAGTTGCGAGCTGCACTTTCTGCCGTGGAAAGCACTCTTTTTTGTTGCTGTTAGTTCTGCTCAAAGGATTTTTGAGCTACAGGCTTTTATGTGTAAGGAGCCTTATTTGTTTTTTTACAAAGACAGGCTGTCTTTGCATACTAATCCTAAGTTTTTACCTAAGGTGGTGTCGGAGTTTACTTTAAATCAATCCATCCACCTGCCGGTTTATTTTCCTGAGTATTCTAATCAGGGGAAGGTGATGTTCCATACACTGCACATACATAGGATGCTGCAGCACTACATGAACCATATGAAGCCTTTCAGAGAATCTGAATAGTTGTTTGTTTAGTTCACCCCCAAGAGGGAGGGCACTCCTGTTTCCAAACCGTGTTTGTCTAAGTGGTTAGTGAATTGTATTGTTTATTGCTACTGCAAGTACAAACCCCTTTCAGGGGAGGTCAAAGGCCATTTCACGAGGGGTATGGCTGCCTCCATGGCTTGTTTTAGAAATATGTCTGCTGCAGACATCTGTGCAGCTGCCACCTGGGGTTCTGTCCACACTTTCACCAAGCACTACTGTCTGGACATCACCTCTAGGCGCAGGGTCAATTTCAGTCTAGCAGTTCTTCAGGGCCTTCTCTCTTGAGTACTTGGCCGCTGATCTGTCCTCCTCCTGGTGGTGTTATCCCGGTGGTACCCGATACTGTTTGGGACTCAGTCCTACTGGTGTGGCCTGCTGCAAAAGCTTCTCTCGAAGATCTACTGTTATGGTAGGTTCTTATGTAATTGTACTTTCCCAGAGATCAATCGTTACATTTCTGGTCCCGGGGCAGCAGCTCTAACCATTCAGCTAAAGGGAAAGTCCTATTAGCTGCTGAACTTGGATTGTCTGTAATTGCCTTAATATCCTTTGGCTAATTTGCCATGTAATTAGCCATTCCATTACTGCTGACTTTGAATTGCCTTGATATTTTCTGCAAAAACTGACATGCTGCTAGATATGACATCTCTGCTGTAAACTCTATCATTTGTCCTATCCAAGACCTCCTTGTAGGTAAATGTTCCTTGATGGAGCTTTCTCCTAGTTAAACAAATAAGCTGCAAATACAAAAAAATTAGCCAAGCTGTTAGTCTAAACTCTTGTTCTTTGCACGCTGCAATCGCAACTTGCAACTTTCACCACCAGATGGCCCTCTTCATTGTCTTGTTATTGATTCTATACATACTTCATCACTTACCTTTTTTCTTCTTTTCTGTTCTATACAGGTGGGTATCTCAACCTTGTTGCCAGTGTAAAGTCCTCTCCCCAGCTCATGGGGGGACATCTTCTGTAAACTGAATTACAGATCTGGAAAAGTAAGTGCCAGACTCTGGGATCCTAGTCTCAGAGGCAGCAACTCTAACCACTCAACATTCCCCTAAAGGGAAAGTTCTTGTAGCTAAGCTGTGAGATTGAACTCTAGTTCTTTGCAAGTTGCAATCTCAGCCTGTAACTGTAACCACCAGATGGCACTCTACATAGTGCTATTACTGATGCTGTACACACCACAACTGCTCACGTTTGAAACTTCTCAGAAATTGCAATAGTGAAGAATGCTGTAAGCAACAACAGCTATGAAGGAAGGAACCAGACTCTGAGTTCAGGTCATATGAGCTCTCTAGTGGGAAAAGCAAAGGAACTTAGTGCGACTAACAAACTTAAAATAATTATCCCAAGATACTGTATGTTACAGCAGCTTGTCATATTTTTAAATTCACACATTTATGAAAACTATTAGGTAGGTTGGGTCTAAATATTTTAATTCATATTTTGGGTAATCAGATTACCTACATGAAAGAGCAAACAGAATTCAGGGAAAGTGTGTGATAAGGCAGTGGGGGAAGGCTAGAAGGCTAGCAGGATGCTCGGGTGCATAGGGAGGGGTGGAGGTAATATTACCCCGTACAGATTACCAGTAAGACCGCACCTCGAGTACTGTGTCCAGTTCTGGAAGCTCCACCTCCAGGACATAGTTAGGATACAGGCAGTACAAAAGAGAGCAACCAAAATAGTACAGGGCCTGCATCAAAAGCCCTATAAGGAGAGACTCAAGGAATTAAATATGTACTCTCTATAGGAAAGGAAGGAAAGCGGTATATGATAGAAACATTCAAATACCTCACAGGTATTAATAAGGTACAGGAAGGTAGCATTTTCCATAGAAAAAGAAACTCGAGGACAAGGGGGCACACTATGAAGCTGGGTGGGGGGACTCAGAGGAAATGTAAGGAAATACTTCTTCACGGAGAGGGTGGTGGATGCCTGGAATGTCCTCCTAGCAGAGGTGGTGGGCATACCTCTCAACTGTACCACATTACGAGGAGCATTCCTCATTTTACTTCACAAAAGCTCCCTGTTCCACATTGTGAGGATTTGTTCCACATTCAAAGTCAATATTTTAAAACAAAAATCCATAATGATGCAAAAAAATATACTATTCAATTAGTAACAGACTTTCTGAACATAAATGCAACATTTTAACAGTGTTTTGAGCTTCTTAGGTAAATATCTGATTAAGTGTTTCACATTTTGCCCATTTGTTCCACATATTGACAGGCAATGTTCCACATTTTGGGGACAAAAGGTTGAAAGGTATGGTGGTGGGTACCAAAATTGTTACAGGATTCAATCATGTATGGAACAGATACAAGGGGATCTTGGAAATAAGTCAAGGGGCAGAGATGACTGGAGATCGAGTACGGTCTGTGGTGGCACAGTAGGTAGAGAAAACTGGGCCAAGAGATCCTTATCTGCTGACATCTATGTTTCTATGAAAAAACCTGAAAAGCTCTAATTAGTGTTTACATTGCTTGCTTAAAATTAAGCAAATATTCATAGGTAACAAATTAATACAGTACTTAAATCCACTCTTCTGTATTTAAAATTTAGAATGAAAAACCCAGTGGCAACCATAATGTATCTCCATATATGAAATATGACAGTTTTGTTCCGGTCCTGAGATAACCTGCTTGAAGGCTGATAGTTTTCCAAAAACAGAACTGCTAGGAGAATGCTGAAGAAAATGTGTATTTGTTTCGGAATTACATATTTTCTGTCATGTGAACACAGAGGCTCTTCTTGTGTCCATCTCTGCATTGTCTGGTTACTGATTCTATATAGACTGCATCACTTACCTTTTTTTCCTTCTTGTTTGTTTCTCTGCAGGTGGGGATTACATCCTGTGCAATGTTATGGGCCCTATTTCCCTAAGTTTTTTTGCTGTATGCACAGAATGGAAGAAATCTTTTTGAAAATGGGACCCATGAGTTTAAGAAGTTGGTGTATGGTACAGAGGTCATCTGTGTGACATTGGTGTAATCTAGGGCTATGCGAAGTTCCCAAAGTTCGACCACGCAAACTTTGACTGCCGAACCAAGTACAGTTCACCAAAGTTCTCTTATTATTACACTGGTTCGACCATTAAAAAGCATTAGGAAATCAGATAAAATGAAATAACATAATGCCCTGGGCTGATGAAGTGCCCCAAACAGTAAGATGATGCAATGGGGCCACACTGAGGGGTACTGGTTCCAAAAACTGTGTCTGTTCAGTCAGTACCAAACATGGATAGTGCTAATAGTAAACAAGAGTATGTGTCTAACAATGCTCAGAATAACACAGTTTGTAATTGTAAGGCCTATGTATGTCCATAGAAACTCAGTATAGAATCCCACAGCAGAGGCCACTGGTTCAAAAAATTGTGTACCCACTGGGACAGTACCACTCATGGACACTGGACAAGGCTTCCCGTTATGCCATGGGTAAGTTTGTACAAACTGGTTTCATTGGCAATGTTGCCCCCAAAATTATTTATTCGGCCTGTGTAGACCTGCCAAAAATTCACAATGAAGAAGACTGAGTGAAGACAACAATGCAGCATCCCAAAGTGTGGGCGACTTGTTCCAAAAATTGTGTGCCCATTGGGACAGTGCCACACATGGACAAGGCTTCCTGTTATGCCATGGATATGTGCTGTATACACTGGTTTCATGAGCAGCGTTGCCCCCAAAATAATTTATTCAGCCTATGCAGACCTGCCAAAAATTCACAAAACAGTAATCTGAAGAAGACTGAGTGACGACAACACTGCAGCATCCCACAGTAAGTGTGTGTGTGTGTGTGTCTGTGTATGTTTAGGATACTGGTGCCAAAAAACAAATGGACACAGAAGCCCTCCCCATCCACCTCCTCCTCCTTTGTCTTTGGCCCAGCTGGAAGTGTAGCAGATTCATCATCGATAAACTGTGGCTAAAAGGGCTTTGGAAAAAGGAGCAGGTTAATTTTTATAAAAGTGGGCATCTCTACATTTTGAAAGGCATGTTCTGTTGGTTACAATATTGCCTGCAGCACTGAAAATTCTCTGAGTATGTACTTGTAGGTGAGCAGCTGAGGTATTCAACAGCTACCTGTGTCAAAGAGGGCCAAATGGTCTTTCTGATTGATACCAGTACAAAAGAGGCTCATCTCCTTCTGTCAGTGGCACTTTCTCATCCAGATAATCCTGCACCATTTTGACTGCTGGCATCTCAGGCACTACTGTGTCAGAAAGTGATCTGCCATGCTGTTTCATCAAGCCATCGTCAGACAGTTGTTTTCATAGTGGTTTATCTCAATGGCTGTCTTTCTGCGGGGGTGCAGTAGCAGTAGTGGCAGGTTAACACAGAGACAACAAAATCTGTCCAGAGCCAATATGGCTGCAAAACAATATTATTGATGGTAGAGAAGAATGTGTAAGAAAGACGGTTTCATAAGACACATACTATATGTGTTTTTTTGAGCAGCACAAGCATTTGGACATTAATCAAAAGTTTACATCCACGAGACTCTAGTTCCTCCATCCAGATTGTATCCCCCTTCACAAACTAGTGGTATTATAAAGGGATGAGATTTTCGTCATGTGATTGATTTGCACCATTCCAACCTCTTTTTTCCTTTTTTATATATGTACTGGAGGGAGGGTCATCCCTCCCCCTGGTGCAACAATCCAGATTGGCTTGGGACCTGAGAACACCTCAGGATGGAAGCATGGCAGGAAAGTCAAGGGGCCTGCTCCTGCTTTTAGTTTTCCATTTTCTGTCCCCATCCCTGCACTGGGGCATGCAAGTTGGAGGTACGTACGTGGAGGCGTGTGCACGCAAACTCTCACAGTTCCCTCCTTTCCCTGCCATCCTCAGACCTGCATTACCACCACACCTCTATCTGGTGGCAGTCATTCAATGGTAGCGGCAGTCCTCCCTCCCTGGGAAAGGAGAACAGTCCAGCAGATGCTCAATCCTTTCCTTCCTCGGCCAACCCCTAGCACCCCGGGCTCATTCCTGAACCAGGGTCGCTGGTGTGACAAGAGGTAAGGTGTCCAGTGCCTCAGACCTGTACACCACTTGGCCAGTTACTAATGTTATTTTTTTGCCAAACTGTAATTTAATTACATCAACAATTATGAGCACATAAGCAATTGCAATGGACTAGATAAATAGGACAGTGAATATAATTAATCATGTTTTACTTTTTCTTTTTACATGTTCTTTCTGTTCTCTACCACTACAGTTTGTAAGGTCGTGTGTTAATTTGAGCTGTATTATTTATAACCTCACAGTGGGAGGTCATGGAGGTCAGAGGCGGACTGGTATGCTCATGTGTTTTAGAAAAAAACATTTCACTTGATAGGATTATCATCCTGGAATTTAAGCAACCCCAGTTACACTATATAATGTATAGCTGTGTGAATATTAATCACCAAATGAGATATATGCAGAAGTAGTGCAAGAAAAAACTATATCACACATTTCCATTCCATGCCATGCATATACACTCGCTCCATGACAGAATGTTCTATAATTCTTTGAAAAATATTTTCTAAATCCATTTCAGTGAACTTCACTAAGGGGGCAAGGTGACTGCATTGGCTATCGTAAAGTAGTAAGAGTGTAAAAGATCTCCTATAAGAACTGCACTAATAGAGTTCACAGAACCCAATAAAAAGGGGGGCAGGGTAATGCGACAGGGACATGGAGTCAAATTATTAATATATTGGGTACTGCGGTTTTGTAAAAATAGTTTAAAAAAGAAGGTGCTAACAAGTGTGGACAGTGACCCTGTTAGTGAAGTTCTTGAAGGAAAACTTTTGTGTTCTTTATTCATTAATGGCTGCCAGTGCTGTCACCTTGCCCCTTAGTGTTCACTGAAATGGAGTTAGAAAACAGTTTTTAAACAATTATAGAACATTTTGTCATTGGGCGAGTGTAAATGCATGGCACAGAATGGAAATGTGTAATATACTATAGTTGTTTCTTGCACTACTTTTGTAAATATCTCATTTTGAGGTTAATATCAGTACAGATATAAACTGCATAGTATAATTGTGGTTACTTATATTGCAGGATGATAATTCTTTTTTTTTTAAACTTCTTTTTATTGTGGAAATGAAGTCGCCACCATACATTACAAAGTAATTAATTCAGATTACATATATTTCATACATAGGGTTGTATATTATATGTGGCCTTACAAAAGCATCTCCAGTCTTTAGGATTGCATAAACAAAAGACAACAAGCAATTAAAGTGTATGGGGAGGATCTCCCCTCGACCAGTGTGTGGTTATTTCCTTTAGAGCTGCTAAGGAGAGAATCCTCAAGAGCGCCATCTGTTTTTTGTCTCTAAAGGTTGGTGTCTTAAACCCCAGGATTATATTATGAAAGGTACAGTGGGGTGCATTCCCCCAGAGTTCCTTCAGGTGGTCGTGGATCCTAGCTCAGAACTCCCCCAACCCCAGGCATGCCCAAAATATATAATAATGTGCCCCTGTGCTGTCACAGCCCCTCCAGCAAGAATCTGAGTTTCCTGCTTCAAAATGTTTGGTGATGGACCGCGTGTGGAAGAACCTGGACAGACACTTACATCTAAACTCCCTCCATCCCGGCGAAGCTGTGGTTCTCCATCCATATAGCCAGGTTGCCCTCCATTGGTCCTGTGGGATGGGGTTCCCTGTGTCCTCTTCCCAGGCTATTCTGAGCTGTTCCAGTTCCTGGTCTTGGTCCCCCCTAATTACTTTATATGCCTCTGCTATAAGCCTACCTCTAACCCTCAACTTTACTGCCCAGTAAATAAACATCTCCAGGGGTGACAGTTCTCTATCAATTTTAGGAATTAACAGGTTAGAGGTTAGGTAATGTCTCATCTGAAGATAGCGGTGGAAATCATTTGTGTGCAGGGTATATTTTCTTTGAAGCTCTGTAAAGAAGAGTATATTGCCATTTGCAATCAGGGATCTGTATAGCGTAAGGGAGTGATGGTTTCATGTGTAGTAGCCTGGGTCTGTCCTGGCTGGCGGGAAGCTAATATCTCCCACTATGGCCATTAGTGGGCCTACCTCCACTGATGTCCCTGTGAGTCTATGGGCCTTGTTCCACATTCTGAGGGTGTGCCTAGCCCAGGGGTTGGTTAGATCTTTCCAGAGCTGTGACATCAGAGGAGTGTGTGGGATTGCAAATAAGGGGTCGGCGGACACCTGAGCTGCCTCTGTCTCATGGCATCCAGAATCTCCCCTCTGCTTGACCCATGTCACTAAGGGAACTATCTAAGCTGCCAGGTAGTAGGTCTTGAGGTCTGGTAGGGCCAGTCCCCTGTTCTCCCTGGGCTGGGAAAGTATCTTCTGTTGCACTCCTCTCCATCCCCTACCCCACAGAAATGCCAAGAGAGTCTTCCTTACTTGCTTCCAGAAGCTTTCTGGCATATTGATGGGGATGGCTTGGAAGAGGAATACGAATCTGGGCAAGATGTTAATTTTTATTGTATCTATTTGTCCTCCTAGAGTGAGGGGAAGCATCTCCCACCTTACAATATCTGCCTTGATCTCAGCCCAGAGCTTATCATAGTTCAGTTTAAATAGACTGTGGAGTTCAGGTGAAATTTTTATCCCCAGGTATTGGACTGTATTTTTTGGGTCCCTTATAAAGGGAAACTCCTAGAAATTCCTTGGCCGGAACGGTCCCTCAAATTTTATTGCTTCCAATTTTTCCAGATTTATTTTGTAGCCCGAGACCTGGGCATATTGGTCCAGCTCTAAACAGAACTCTGGGAGGGAGGTCTTCAGGGATGTTACAAAAAAAAGGGAGTCATCTGCATATAGTGAAATTTTGTGAGACTGGTCCCCAGCCTCAATTAGGTTGGTAATTCTATTAAGTGATTTTTTTTTTCTAAAACACATGAGCATATCAGCCCCCGTCTGACCTCTGTGACCTCCCAGTGTGAGGAGACTGTGAGGGTGTGAATTATGCAGCTCAAATTAACACACATCACTATAAGCTGTAGTGGTAGAGATCAAAGAGAGTGATAAATGTAAAAAGAAAACATAAAACATGATTAATTACATTCACTGCCCAACTTATCGAGTCCATTGCAATTGCTTATGTGCTCTTGATTGTTGATGTAATTAATGCTGGGCTATGCCAGTCCACGGTAGCAAAGCAAGGCTAAAACATAGTGATAGTGATAGTGGTGTGTGTGTGTGTGTGTGTGTGTGTGTGTGTGTGTGTGAAATTTAAAACCTAGGAGGAAACAACAAGGCAGTAACTGATTGAGCACAGCACTGTTAACCCTTACTCCCTACAGACAGAACTGAGATGTTATGTGAAGGAATTCTGAACTAATGACTGATATGTGACTCGCCCACTACAGCCATAAAAACAAGCATTTGTCAATGGCGAATGTTTGCTTGCTGGCATTGGCATTGGTAGTGTAGGAGTTACAGAGCTGCATAATAGGAATGGCAGTGAAGTATTGAACTGAAGCCAACCCCATCACCACCCTGAAGATAGTGACAGGCATTGGGGTGTGCCTTTGGGTCATCAGGCATAACGGCCACTCCATTTCACCACACCCTACCGTGCAGACACCAAGTGTCACGGTGTGCCTTGGGGTCTTTGACCTTTATGCGCACCCCATTCCATCAGGAAATATTGTGAGATGGGTGCGGTATAGGAGAATGGGGTGAACTTTGGGGCTGAAGAGTCCAAGGCACGCCTCGATGCCTCTCAGTGGCTGCAGGGTGTGGGTGGGGGTGGAATGGTATGAGCATTGCAGGTGACAATCCCAAGCCATAGCCCTGATGCTTGTCATTCTCTACAGGGTGGGGTGTTATGGTTGGAAACCCTAACGCCTCAGGCATTCATTGGTATTTTCACTCCAAATATTCAACATGGGTTTTTTGTGACCCCCACCTCATGAACAGTGGCAATATCAGTTTGTTAGCCGAAAGTTGCTTTTGCACAGCGACTACGGCATTTTTCACCACAGGTGCAAAAACACATTCTAAACAGGATGTGAAAAATGACAGCTGTACTGTTCATGGGGAGGTGTAAAATATGGCAATGTTGAAAATCTGCAGTGAAAATATTAAAAAAACTGGTGAAGTCATGAGCGTGCATAGAAACTGTGCAACGTGCACCCGTAATGTAATTAGTTTGGGAATTGTTTACAGAAGATTGTCAACACAGACATTTTGGGACCTCCAGTCATGAACAGTGTCACTGTGATTTTCTTACTGTGTCCCATACATTGAGTTTGCACACCGACTGCGCCATTGTGCGCTACATGTGTGGAAACACATTTTGGGTGAGAAGTGAGAAATGACAGCTGTACTGCTCATAAGGAGGTGTGGTAAAATGGCAATGTTGAAAATATGGAGTGAAAATATTGAAAATTCGTGAACTTACGAGCGTGCGTAGGAACAGCACAACGCATGCTCGTAAAATAGTCATTTTTGGGAATTTTTTCACCAAATTTTTAACATAGCCATTTTAACACCTCTGCTCATGAACAGTGTCACTGTGATTTTCTTAATGTGTCCCAAACACTGATTTAGCACATATTTCGTCATTGCTTGTGTGCTACATGTGCGCGGAAACACATTTTGGTGAGATGTGAAAATGACAGCTGTACTGCTCATAAGGAAGTGTAGTCAAATGGCAATGTTGAAAATCCAGAGTAGAAATATTGAAAATTAAGTGAACCTCTGACGTGCATAAGAACAGCGCAATGCTGCGCTAAAAACATCATTTTAGGAATTTTTCTCACATTTTCAACATAGGCTTTTTGAGGCCCACCTTATGAACACTGGCACTGTCATTTGTTAATCAGTCCTGAAAGGTGATTTCGCACAGTGACCGTGAAATCACCCTTCGGGCCCAATTAACGCCATGACAGTGACAGAATTCACGAGGAGGGGTCCCAAAAACCTCATGTTGAAAATTTGGTGCCAAAATTCCAAAAAATGCTTGAGATATGCAGCAAAGTTGAAAAAACCCTATTCAGTACATATACAGCTTACCGGCATTTCCTCAGTTTGCGGTCGGCTTTGAAGAGTGCAGGCGTGTTCCCTGGTCACTGAAGATCATCGTGCCAGCTCCGGAGGTAAGTATGGGGTGAGGTGGGGTGTGGGGGAGGCAGGAGTGCAGAGGGCGCGGGTGGGAGGGGTCAGGAGACTACGAGGGACCGTTTTTGTGTTTTCAGGTTTTTGTTGTTTTTTTAATTACGACGCGGGACGTTTGCCATGCTGGGGTGGGCTCCCAGCATGGCAATTACACGACTCAGGACGTTTGCTACACTGGGGTGAGCTCCCAGCATGGCAGCTGGAAAGCTTCAGGGGGGCAGTGGAGCCGACGGGGATTGGGCTCCCCCGTTGGCCATTCCGACTGTTGCCACACTGGGGTGGGCTCCCAGCGTGGCACTAGGTAATCTCTTGGGGGGGACTGTGGAGCCGACTGGGGATTGGGCACCCCAGTCGGCCAAACACATTGTTGCCATGCTGGGGTGGGCTCCCACCTGGAAGACTGTTTGGGGGAGGGGGGAGAGCACTTCAGTGAGCACTTCCCTTATCTGATCGTGCTCACTGAGGCGGCTCTCTCCCTTTCAACTGTAAGCCACTGCATTCTCGAGTGCTGTCATAGACAGCTGCAGCATGCATTGGGCAACTATGGCTGCACCTGCAAACACACGGAGGGAATTGGAAGAGGGGGTGACACACCTCTAGAAACTCGGATGATGGCACTATGTTTCTTGCACATGTGTGCAAGCGAACATGAGTGACTCCTGTGATGTTTAGTAGTAGCAGTGGAAACTATTGGGATCCTCTTTCTTCCTTCTCCTCCACCTGGCCTGTCAGTGCAGATACAGGAGATGATGATGAGTATTTTTCTTCTGCTCTGTTTGTGCGCCTGGTCTTGTTTTGTACCATATGTACAGAGACCAGATGGATAAGCCTGACTATATAAGACTGCTGATCCTTACTGCATTCATGTGCATCAAAGAATGCCTCAAATGTGTCTTTGAACCGAGGGTCCAAGAAAGTGGCCACTACATAGTGGTCATCTGTATGCATTTTTGAAATGCATGTGTCATTGCAGAAATGTGATCTTATCCCTTTTACTAGATTAAGAGCAGTGGTACAGAACAGTTACATAAGAACTTACCATAATGGTAGATGTTTGAGGGGATCTCAATTATCAGGTAACACCGTAGGAACCTTCAACATCAGAGAAGGGGAATCCACATGGAAGAATTTCAGCAGTACAACTGGGGCTGCCTATGCCTTCGATGTCCGTCAATGTCACCAACCCTATTATGAGCATGGGCGGCCCCATTCCCTCCTCAGTTCTTCCCACCAGAAGACTAAGGGAGCCAGGCTCACGCCCTGGGGTACTGAGGAGAGAAAGAGGTACCCAGATCTAAGAGAAAAAACTGGATACACCAGATAGCCAGTTCCTAGACAGGAGCCCCAAGAAGGGGGATGGTGGGATGGAAAGCAAACCTGATGACTGAGATCCCCTCGAAGATCTACTGTTATGGTACGTTCTTTTGTAACTGTTCTATCTTCTTTGGAGGTATCTCAGTGATCAGGTAACACCATAGGAACAAGTACCAAGCAGTTACAAGTGTAAAACAGTCTGGGAGGAGGGCTCTCCATAATCTTAAGACAGCAGTCCCTATTACACAGCCCTGCCAAATCCTGCATGGGCCGGAACAAAGGCAATGTCCAGACTGTAGTGTTTAATGAAAGTATGGACTGCACTCCAAGTGGCAGCTGCATAAATGTCAGCTGCCAAGGTCCCTTTGAAACAAGCCACTGAGATAGCCATTCCTCTGGTGGAATGAGCTTTGACAGCTCCAGGCAACTCTTTGCCATACTTGTTGTAGCAGAACACAGTGCAATTTGCCAACCATTCGGATAAACTTTGCTTAGAAACTGAAATGCCCTCTCTACCCGGGGTGAAGGAAACAAACAACTGCTTTGACTTTCTGGACTCCTTAGTCTGAAGCAGGTAGTACTTCAAAGATCTGCACTCATCTAACATATAGAGCAGTGCTTCCCCTGGATTGGCAAGCTCAGGAAAATAAACAGGAAGGTGGATAGACTGATTGAGTGTGAACTCAGAAATCACCTTAGGCAGAAACTTAGGATTTGTGCACAAAGACACACTGTCTTTGTGAAAAATCAAATAAGGTTCCTCACACCAGAGTGTCTGAAGCTCTGAAATTCTTCAAGCAGAAGTAAAAACTAAGAATAGTGCTTTCCAAGAAGGAAAGTGCAAATCGCAGGTCACAATTGGCTCAAAAAGAGATAGAGTCAACTTCTCCAAAATAAAATTCAAGTCCCAAGCCGGGACAGGGGAATGGCTTGGAAGTTTCAGATGCAGGATGCCCCTAAGAAAAGTACAGGGGACAACCAGCTGAGCAATTGTGCGGTCACCCACGGGCTCATGAAATGCAGAAACAGCCGAAAGGTGGACCTTGAGGGAAGAATACTGGAGGCCTGAGTCAGACAGTGAGATCAGGTAGTCCAAGATATTATTCACCAAACAGGTGAAAGGGTCTAAGTCATGTTTGGCAGCCCACATGGCAAACTGATTCCACTTCATGGCATACGTGGCTTGAATGGAAGGCTTCCAAGTGGCAACCAAGATGTCCACTACCCTGTTAGAGACCTCAAACCTGGCGATGGCTATATTCTCAGGAGCCAGGCATGCAGATGAAGGGACCTGAGGTTGGAATGGACCAGGGTCCCCTAATTTGGGGTCAGCAGATTCCTGCAAAGAGGAAGAGGAAGAGGGACTGGAGGTTCCTCCGCCATCTGCTGAAGTAGTGGGAACCATATCTCGTATGTCCAGAATGGAACCACTAGAATCATGCTGTCCCCCTCCATCTGCAACTTGATTAGCACCATCTGCATCAGAGGGAATGGACGGAATGCATAAAGAAACCTCCCACTCCAAGATAGGGACAGCGCATCTCGCCGAAAAACTCCAGGCCCTGGATCTAGCAAGCAGAAACTGGGCAATTTTGCATTGAGTGGGGATGAAAAAAGTCCAACTCTGGACAACCCCATCTGTCGAACAAGTCTTCTGGGATGAATGAGAGAAGCTCCCATTCATGAATGCTGGACTGAGTCCTGCTGAGACTGTTCACCAGGGTGTTTAGGATGCCTAGTACGTGGACCGAAGAGAGTGTCAGACTGTGATCTGGCACCCAGTACCACACTCTCATTGCCTTCCGGCAAAGGGGGTACAAGTGAGTCCCCTTCCTGCTTGTTGATGTAGTATACTACACTCAAGTTTTCCGACTGCACCAGCAGCTGGCCTGGAGCATAGAAACATAGAATCTGTCAGCAGATAAGGACTATACAGCCCACCTAGTCTGCCCATTTCCCTACTTGGTTAGGCAATCCATACTCTTATCTGGACTGTCTGTCCCCCACTCTGCTATACAGCAGGGTGCCTTTATGCTTATCCCATGCACTTTTGAATCCCTATATTGTTTTCGCTTCTACAACCTCTGTTGGTAGGCTTTTCTACACATCCACCACCCTCTCTGTGAAAAAATACTTCCTAGCATTCCCCCAAGCCTCCCTCCCTCCCTCCAGCCTCATGTTATGTCCCCTTTGTCCTTGTGCACTTTCTTCTCTGAAATATGCTCCCCTTCTGTACCCTGTTTATTCCTTTAAAGTATTTGAAAGTATGTCATATCCCCTCTCTCCCTTCTCTCTTCCAGTGAATAGATGTTAAGTTCCTTGAGTCTTTCCTCATAAGGCTTGTGGTGCAGTCCATGTATCATTTTTGTTGCTCTTCTCTGGACTGCTTCCATTCTGTCTATGTCCTTCCTGAGATGCAGTCTCCAGAACTGGACACAGTATTCCAGATGAGGCCTCACCAGTGAGCTATACAGTGGCATCAACACTTCACTCCTCCTACTGGTTATGCCCCTTCCTAAGCACTCCAGCATTCTGTTTGCTTTCAGCACTGCTTTCTCGCATTGTTTGGCTGACTTCAGGTCATTGGATATGATAACCCCCAGGTCTCTCTCCTGACTTGTGGTGGCTAGAACCTGCCCCCCATCCTGTATTCCTCTCTTGGGTTTCTTTGTCCCAGGTGCATTATCTTGCACTTCTTAGCATTGAAACCTGACTGCCAAACCCTTGACCATTCCTCAAGTAGTCGTAGGTATTTTCTCATGTTATCTAGCTCCTCCTGTGTGTCGACTCTGTTACAGATCTTGGTGTCATCTGCGAACAGGCATACTTTCACCTCCAGTCCCTCTGCAATGTCGCTTATGAAGACATTGAATAGCACTGGACCCAGCACCGATCCCTGTGGAACCCCACTGGTTACCTCCCCCTCTTCTGATTTTATGCCATTTACTACCACCCTCTGGGTCCTGCCTTTTAGCCAGTTCCCAACCCATTTTACCACTTCACAGCCCACACTCAGATTCGCCAATTTGTTAAGCAACCTTCTATGCGGAATGATGTTGAAGGCCTTAGTGAAATCCAGGTAGGCCACATCCACCGCCCCTCTCTGATCAACCACCCTGGTCACCCAGTCAAACAAATCGATAAGATTAGTTTGACAGGACCTACCCTCAGTGAATCCATGCTGCCTTAGGTCTTTTGCACCACTTGACTCCAGGAACTTCACTACTCTCTTCTTATGCAGGGACTCCATCAGCTTCCCCACCATTGAGGTCAGGCTTACAGGTCTGTAATTGCCTACTTCCTCCCTACTTCCAGTTTTGTGCTGGGGGACCACCTCTGCCCTCCTCCAGTCCCCAGGTACCTCCCCCGTCTCTAGTGATTGGTTGAAGAGGATTGTCAATGGACTTGCTAGGACTTCCCTGAGCTCTTTTAACACTCTAGGGCGAATCCTGTCTGGCCCCATTGCCTTGTCTATCTTTACTTTCCCTAGTTCCTCCGAGACTTTCTCCACCGTAAATGGGCTGGAGTCCACCTCTCCCCCCGTACACCTTTTCTTGTGAGTCTTTGCCCCTCCCCTGTCTCTTCCTTGGTAAATACTGAGCAAAAACACTTGTTCAGTATCTCAGCTTTCAAGGTCATTCTCCACCCACCCACCCACCCTCCCTCTCCTTCTTTAGCCTAGCAATATCATTTCAGGTCTTCCTCCTCTCACTAATATAACAGAAGAAGGTCTTGTCTCCTTTCTTAATAGCCTGTGCTATTCCTTCCTCCGTTCTTGCCTTAGCCCCATGTCAGCTTTCCCAGTTTGTCTCTGCTTCTCCAGATATTTTACTTTTTTCTTCTTCTTTCTGCATCTCTTTGTATTTTCTGAATGCCTTACTTTTTTCTTGCACTTTTTCAGCTACTGGCTTAGTGAACCACAGTGGCCGCTTCCTTCTCTTGCTTTTGCCAAGCAATCTGACACACTATTCACCAGAAAGGAGCAAGCACAAGGAAGTGGTGTTTCCATGCCAAAAAACATCAGAAAAAACACAGAAAGGCAGAGCACACACAACCACACATACCAAGGGCACTGGTCATTAAAATGTTTTTTTTATTTACATACCAACATACTGGAGGCCTAAAAAGCCTGAAGCATTTTGGATGCTAACACATCCTTTCTAAAAGGCCTTTGAGAAAGGATGTGTTAGTGTCCAAAATACGTCAGGCTTTTTGGGCCTCCAATATGTTGGTATGTAAATAAAATAAATTTTAATGACCAGTGTCCTTAGTATGTGTGGTTGTGTGTGCTCTGCCTTTCTGTGTTCAGTCTGACACATTGACTTGTCACTCCTGCTATGACTCTCTTGAGCCTAAGTCACTGTTCTTCTATCCCTCCCCAAGTATCTTCTGCTGTCAGGGCAATTTTGAGCTGTTCCCCTATCTCCATTAAGTTGGCCTTCTGGAAATTTAGGATTTTTATCTTTGAATGGCTTTCTTCTGCCAATGTGTTGACCCTAAACCACACAGTTCTGTGGTCACTGGTACCAAGGGGCTGCCCACCTCAACATCTATGATTCTGTCCCCATTTGTCAGCACTAAGTCCGGTACAGCCCCCTCCCTGGTGAGCTCAACCACAAGCTGCCTCAGGTCCCTGCTCCTTGATGTACTTGCAGTCTGGGTATTCCAATCTATATCCGGCATGTTGAAGTCACCCATTAGTAGCACTTCCCCTTTGGCTGCCATATTATGGATGGCTTGGCTTCCACTAATACTAGATCTATATCCTCCCATTGCATGGGAGGCCTGTAAACCACTCCAGCATGGATGGTTGATTTGTTCCCTGACTCCAGAGTGACCTACAGTGCCTCTGCCTCTTCCCTGGATCCCTGAGCCTCCGTAGCTTTAATCCCTTCCTTCACATACATAGCAACCCCTCCTCCCCTCTTCCCCTCCCTATCCTTTCTAAAAAGTGTACACCCTGGTATAGCTGCATTTCAGGAGCAAGATGCTCCTGAAAAGCCTGTATGGCACGGAACACCACTCTCATCTCCACGACACTGATATGGAGGGAGGCTTCCCACTGCGACTAGGACCGTTGGGTTTGCAAAGGACCCAGGTGTGCTCCCCAGCCCAGACCTGATGCATCTGTGGTCAGGATCCGATGCGGGGAAGAGATCTGGAATGGAACGCCTTGAAGCAGATTCAAGGGGTCTATCCACCACTGCAATACTTTGCGTACTGGGGAAGAGACCAGGACTGGATGGTCTAACTCATTAATGTGCTGGTCCCACTGTACCCGGAGGGTCCACTGGAAGGCACTCTTATGAAGCCTGGCCAGTGGAATGGTGGGTATGGCAGCTGCCATTAGGCCCAGCAATCTGAGATACACCCTGCCAGGAATGTACCAGCTCTGAGCGACTTTCTGAGGGCAGCATGTGGTGTTGCTGAGGAGTAGCTGCGTTAGCAGGAGTTGTGAAATGCTCTAAGCTTTGTTTGAACAGGTATGCCACCATTGCCTTAACAAAGCATTCACAACCCGTTCCAGAATTTCTTGTGCCGCCACTTGGTTTTGGGTGTTAGTGCTGTTGTCACAATTTGGTTTCCCCTACAGCAAGAAGAGTGGAGTCTAAGTGGTGTAGGAGTCACTGAAGGCTGAGGGTAGAGAGAACTTCCCTGCAGAGGGCCATGGCACTCCACCACTCCCTCACGAAGACTTTTGGAGTTTGACTGCATCCGAGTCTGTTTTCTGCTTGTGAACAATGGGACTCACTATTTGCAATTGGATCCATTATTAGAGACTACTTCTCTAAGTAGAAGTAGAATCCTAAACTTACCAATATGAATGAACGAACAGCTCTTTGAAAACTCTTCGGAGAGCATCTGAACTTACTACGTGCATCTATACATTAAGATTCCAGAGTTCTGAGTTGTGCTGATGATTCATTCTGTATTCACTGCCTTTATTGTCTGTCACTTTTTTGTTTGTGCATTTTTTTTTATTTTTGTCTTTTTATTGTTATTTTATTAACCCCCAATTTTATTCTTTCTTGTGTTCTTTTTATGATAATTTTGTGTGCCACGGGCTAGCACTCTTTGAAATGTTTTAGTGCTCCAGTATTTTTATATGTCATAAGATTTAACTTCTTTAACTTTTTTAATTTTTATTTCTTTTGTATTTTGGGAACCGGCTGGATATAAAACACTGTGAAGGTATTTAGGATTTTTCTTGTATCTCAGAATCCTTGTTAATTATAGCAATTATAGTAATTATAGTAACTTCTCCTATCTTATGTGTTTTTGAAATTTTAACAATCAGATGGCCCTATAGCTTTAATTGTTTATAATTCCTTACTCTAATAACTCTGTTCTCAGATACTTAAGCTCTGGTGGTCGGGGTTTGGTATAATATTTAGACTGGTTTTCTGAATTTTGAGAGACTGGTGTAAGACTGAGGCACCTCAGTATTCTAGTACCACATGTGTGCAATTGAGGCTTATTGGAAAGGGCTAAATTGAATCACCGGTCTTTAATTGCTGCAGACTGTTTTTTTGGCCCCTGTCCCAACTCAAGGAGCATGTGTGGTGTTCTTTAGGTATTACCTGGTTTTATTTTGAGAAGACGCCTTGTTTCGGGTGCTTGCCGGCACTTCAGTATTACGGTACTTCACTTTTTTTTGTCACAGGCAGACCAGGTATCTCCATTTGTAGAGCCTACTTGGTGGTGTGTGCAGACATTTTTCTATCTATCCGTTATTTAGCTGGTAGAGACTGCGGTTTAACAAATGAGAAACCAGGCACCTCAGTTTTGATTTAGTTGCGGCCTATAGAGATATTTAGAACCCGGTAACTACTTGAATCTTTGGCAAAAACAGCAGTAGCCAGAATTTAGCAGGGATTACTCCAGAACTGAGTAAATTCAATTCCCCGACTGACCACTTTTAACTTTTACAGTCATTTTACTAGTATTGACTAATAGATAAGGATAAAGTTAAAGTACATTTTTGCCATACTTAACGTCTTTTTTTTCTCTTCTTGTTTTAATATATTAATCTTAAGCCATTTGGCTTTTTGAATTTTTGGTAATTCTTAGGTCATAAATGTTAGTATTTTTTGGAGAAGATTTATGAAAGTAAACAACGGTTGTTATTTTTCTTATTTAGGGAGAAGCTGTGTAAATGGTAGTAGATGTATAGACACGCTTAATCCTGTGTTTGACACTGTTTGACAGTGTGCGACAAATAAACACTCCATTTGGTGCCGATTAGTTTTGGGTACTGGAATTTTGGACATGAATCTGGAGAGCACTGGAGGATACAAGTTAGTTGATTTGGCTCGTTCCTCTGTGAGCTCTGTGAGTTTCTCTAAATGCGGTTCCCTTGAATACTCTATTATCAGTTATATTATTTTTATTACTCATATTATTTGGGGATTTTGAGATCTGAAATCCAAGATCTAGAGGTTTGGTGCAAATATTGTTCTCCTACTGTCCTTTCTTTCTTTCTCTGTTTCCCCTTAGTGCTTTGCACACAGTACTGGAAGAGAGAGGAAAAGAAGAGAAGAAGAGTAAGCAAAGTTCTGTAACAGACACAGTTGGACTTACTTAGAAAAAAATTATATTAGCACTACTCCTCATGTATAACGGTTATCCTTGTCTAAATATCGGCTGACTGATTTCAGTTTTTTACCTTTCACACGTGTAGAACATTGGGATTGCCAAGATCTCTAAGAGAGGAGCATATTTCACTATAAAACAACTGGACACTGTGCTATTAGCCCTCTGGGTGAATTGTTCTGCATTATTTATAATTATCTATTGTTAGTAAAATGTTCTGAGATTTATAAGGAAGTGTATTTGAGGTGTAATAGAGGATGCTTTTTTGATGCTCTTGTGAATTCTCAGTGAACTATATTTATCTGTTGCTATTATAATTTTATAATAGCTTAATAGTCTTATAGAAATATATTATTGTAACATTAGATACCGGGTGCTAAGGGTACTGAATTTTGCTATTTTCTGTAACTGCCTCTTTTTATTATCACCTGATGTATACTAGAAGTGGTAAAATGCTTGTGGTAAAAGAGAGTACAAAAGGAAATGTACCCGATGGGAGACAAAAAAGAAAAATAACAATGGAAGCATGTTTAATAACATGCTACACATTACTACTTCCACTCCAATCGAACAAAACATTTTCTCATGTGCTGAGGCATTGAAGAACACTACTAAAATAGCTTCATATTTGGTAGATGGAATGGGTGAGTAACTATGTACTAAAATTTGTGGATCTATTAAGACTACTGAGTCAGTTGGCAATTCATGGGAGAAGAAGGAGAAACTAAAAGCTACTCAGGGGCCCTCTAAGGGAAAAAAGAAGAAAAAGGGGAGCTTGAGTAAGGGTAAAGATGTTAGAAATGACTCCAAACAAATTGTACAGAAAAATATTACTGATTTCTTCCCAGGAAAACAAAATATAGGGGAAAATAATTATCAAGGAATTTCAGAGAGCCCCCTCCTCAAGAAGTACAGATAGGAGAGAAAATTGACAACTCAGTGATTGTCTTTAAGAACGATTAGGAAACAAGGTTAGAACTATTCAGTCCATTAGAAATATCCTCTGGACTCCCTGAAACTCCAGATAATATGTCTCAGGAATTAGCTTTAGGTGCTTCTTCAGAAAAGGATAATATATCAATATTAGGAGGTTCACCTTCTGCAGTATTTGCAAAACCAGATAAGGAAGTACAGCAAATAGTTGTAGAGAAGATCTTTTTGCTCAGTGCCCTGACACAATGACAAAGTATACTATCAAAGCCCTGGTGCATGCCATAATGGCAAACATAGTATTACTGGAAGCATTAAAAGATTTAAAAAAAAATACAGAGAGTTCCATTAACACAATAGTTGCAAAAATGCAACAACTGGAGAATAAGTTGGATGAAGTTCTTAGAAGAAGGACAGAAAAACTCTCTTTTTCTTCTATTTATATTCCTGACACCCCGCTAAAAGGAAACGGGAAGCATAAAGGACCCCTGAAACATAGAAAGAAGAAAAAAGGGAAATCTAAGATACAAGTAACAGGTAAACCTCTGGCAAAAGAGGATCACTTATTAATTCACTAAAAATACCACCAACAGCTCAATCTGGTTCAAGGTCAGTTGGCATTCATCGGTATCCCCCTTCCCCAGGTTGTGCCTGAAAATAGGCAGGATTTGTCTAATGCACTTACCCGGTCAACAAAAACTAAATAAATAAATAAAATAAATAAAAGGAAATAGTTCTTGCCGTACTAGGGGGAAAATCCTGAGACAGCTGCAAATATATGTAAGGGTTACATAGAAGAAATGAGGGATGAAGCTGATGAAATACGGAATATCAGCCCCATTAACCTGTCTAATATCAAAACAAACCCAGAATCAGGTGGAAGTAAAAGAGCCCTTGATGCAAATGAAGTTTGTTTAAGGTTTGATGGTATGTTTCAGAAAGAAGATGAATCTATGGAGCTCCTTAGGGATCTCATCAAGTATTTAACTATATCAGAATTAGGTGTTTCTCAGGCAAAGGGTAATATCATTATGGTATGCAGGGAAAAGAATCATGATCAGAAACCAGTCTATATGCTTGTTTCAGACATGAACTTGGCCAAATCTATTTGGTCAAAAACCTCTAGGCTTTCCTTTTTAGGTTTAAGTTGATGGGCTCCTATTACTTGGAAAACAATTGCCTCCCATGTCAATCAATGGCATGGGATTGGAACATACTTATGTTCAAAAATTTTTAAAGAAAATTTATTCAAACTGAAATGGGACTTTAGAGATCTGACATCAAGTAGTAAGAAGGTTAATTCCTATGTACTTTCCCTCTTTGGGGTAGAAAACCTCCCTGGTGAAAATGAAGATGTTTTAGGCTCTTATGTAAATTCCCTAATAGGCTCTCATTTAAAGAGAACACCTGGAGAATGCTGCATAAGTCATGTCAGGAGAGTATTTTTGGATGGACAGGGTAGTCAAATAGACTTCTGCTGTTCATCTCCTGAATTATGTTCTCTGATAAAAAGTAATACAGAGAAATTTGACAAAGCAGGTATTTTTGTGGTGGATTTGTTTAACTTACAGGATATGGGAACCCCAGACAGTGATCTAGGACAATGACTGACAGCTGAGGTTGATAGTACTATAGAAATGTCTGGCATTATTGAATCAAGTGATCATCATGTTAAACTATTATCTTGGAATATTGCCGGATTATGCAGAAAAATAGCAGACCAAGAATGTTTGGAATTTTTAACTTTACATGAGATTTTTGCTTTACAAGAAACCTGAGCGCTGGATACTGTAAACTTTACATGAGATTTTTGCCTCACAAGAAATCTGGGCACTGGATACTGTAAACATTAAAAGGATACCAAGTAGTCTCAAATTCGGCAATTAAATTAAAAACATTTGGCAGACCAAAGGGGGGGGGGGGTTGTCAATTTATGCTAAAATAGAATCAAAGGCTTCCATTGCTGAAGTAATTAAAAATTCACAAAATTGTATTCTGGCTGTTCTCGTCAACTAGGTTATGTTGGTGCTAGTTAGTGCATATTTCACCGTCTAATGACCCAGTCAGACCCATGAAAATCTGGGATTTATTGGCTACAGATATTGACATTGCTTTTCAGAAATATCCTAAAGGAATTCTTCTAATAGTGGGAAATCTCAATGCCCGCATTTCAAATCATGATAACTTATCCGATTTGGAGAACCAGCTAAGTCTAAGATATTGTAATAGCAGATCTAGTAAGGACAAAGGGGTAAATGATCGCGGTTGAAGGTTAATTAGATTTATTGAGGAAAATGCTTTGTTGGTTTTGAATGGGAGAATTGAAGGAGATAGGAAGGGGGAATTTACATTTCTCTCTGGGGCTGGGCAGAGCATAATTGACTATGTAATGACTAGCCCAGAGAGCGTTGAGAGTTTTGTCTTATTAAAGATATCGACAAGGTCAGAAAGTGATCACGCATCTCTGAGTCTGCAAATTAAGACTGAAAATAAAGAGGCACCCCAAGCACTACCTTCTAATGCCCCCCTAGCACAATTGAGCTTGGAAGGGAGACAGTGCTTGAAATTTAAGTCTATAATTGGAAAAGAGGTGGGAAATCTACTGAGAGAATTCGAAAATAAGAAGGAAGAATGTTCTTGGGACAACGTAGAGTGGTTAGAAGCAAATTAAATAAACTTAATCAAGATTTGCAACATATTATTCATATGCACTCCAAACAAGAAACTCAAGTAGAAATAAAAACCTGGTTTGATAAAGAATGTAAAAACGAAAAAAATAAATCTTAGGAAATTAATTAGATGGACCAAAAATTCTCAGACCAGAAAAAATTATTCCCTTTTAAATAAGGCTAGAAAGCAATATAATAAATTCTTTCAAACAAAAAGGTTAATTTTTCAGAATAGGTTATGGGAGGAGATGTATCAGATTATTGTGAGTAAAGATATTAAGGCATTTTGGAATATGGTGGCAAAAAGAACCAACCAATATCAGCCCTCATTATTGGTATATGTCCCAAAAGAAACCTGGGTTAAATATTTTAAAGAAATTTTCTGTAAAACTCCTTCTATAGAAGTTCCCAATATTTCCCTTCAGGCAGAATATTAGAACTACGGACTCCTATTGTCTTTTCCACTGAGGAAGTGGAAGCCTCTTTAACAATGTTAAAAAACAGCAAGGCACCCAGGCCTGATTATATCCCACCTGCAGTTTATAAAGAATATAAGGACTTCTGAGTTCCTGTCCTAACAATGTTCTTTAATTTATGTTTGGCTTATAATTTTATTCCTGTATCTTGGACCTGTAATATTATTGTCCCTATCCATAAAAAAATCTCAAGTTTATGATCCAAAGAACTTTCATCCCATAAGACTATTGGATATAAGTTCTAAAATATTCTCTAGGCTGTTATTAAGTAGACTCAATGACTGGGCCGAATCCACTTTTCAAATTTCTACCTTCCAGGCTGGGTTCGGGGAAGGTTTTTTGACTATAGGTAATGTGTTCTGTTTGTCACATCTAATTGAAAAGTATGTGCATCTTAGAAAATCTAAGTTGTATGCAGTGTTTATAGATTTTGAGTCAGCGTTTGACTCTATTAATAAAGCCAGACTTTAAGAATTCTTATATCAGAAGGGCATGGATCATCATTTGCTTACATTAATCTAAAAACTATATTCAGGAACATCTGCAGTTATTAGATATGATAATAATGGCAACTTGACACAACCCTTCGATTCAAACTGCGGGGTAAAACAGGGATGTCTCTTAGCACCGCTATTATTCAATTTGTATATCAATGAACTACTTGTGTATCAGGACTCTGAAGTGGCTGATTCTCCAAAAATTAATAATATGTCAGTACTTTCACTGTCATATGCAGATGACTTGGTGATGTTTTCTCTCACCAGATCTGGGTTACAGGATAAAATTAATATTCTGTCTTGGAAGTGTATATCTTTAGAGCTCCGAGTAAATATATAAAAAAAAAATATTGATTTTTGGGAACAACAAACAGAGTTCGAAAAAATATAGATTTAAAATTGAGTCAGAAGAAACTGATCTGGTAAAAGAGTATTGTTATTTGGGTATAAAACTGGTCCCTTCATTTTCTTGGTCTGCTTATATTTCTAATCAGATAAATAAAGCAAAACTGGCTGCAAGAACTCTCTTAAAATTCAGCTATACTTATGAGGGAATACAGTTAAACCTGCTCTCATGGCTGGGGAGGCAAAAATTCAACCTCTCCTGTTATATACAAGTGGGACATCACTTACAACAGCATCTGTCACTATGCCTCCTCTGCCCACTGACTTAAACACCACTGTCTCCTCTACTCAGACCTGGGCTGGCTATCTCCAAACGAGACTAGGCTCTACTCTCTCGGCACTACCATAAATTGGATCATATCTTCACAAACTCCTATGTCACTTGTTGGGTACTTTGTCAGACAGCCCTACCACTATGGATTGCACTCGGTGGACAAATCCCTTGTCTGTATCCCTAGGTACAGTTCCTCCAAGGGTGCAAGTGCTTTTGCCGTTCTAGCTCCACAATATTGGAACTCCATCCCCCTAGCTGAGTGCCTTGTTCCCTCTCACAAGGCCTTTAAGACTGAGCTCTGCAAGTATCTAGTCTCAACAAATGTTTGCTCCTGCTTCAAACCCCCTTAGCCACCCCTCCTCAATACCAGCACTGTCCTGCACTTACACTCAGCTCTTTTCTCTAATTCCTTTTCTCTCTCTGAACCTATCTACACTCTTCATGGCATTAACTATTGTTAAGGTTTACTGCTGTATTGTTAGATGCTCTGTTTGATATTTACTCCCTAAAAGATGTTCCTGTAAACATTGTCATACCTTAATTTTTTTTGTACTGTATGCTCCCGGGTCGTACCCGAAAATAGTCATGACCATGGCTAGTGCACCTACCCGGTAAACAAAAACTAAATAAATAAAAATAAATATGGATCCAAAGTTTGGGGTTATGTGAACAAGGAAGAGCTGGAAAAGCCCCTATCATACTATTACAAGTCACTTCTCAAAGTCCCAAATTCCACCTCAAATGCCATGGTGAGGGTAGAATTGGGGAGAGTCCCAATCCATTTTTTTAAGGATCTTACAGTAATTTCATATTGAATTAGAAAAATAAACTCTAGAAAAAATACAATTCCCAAAATCTGTTTGCACGGAAAAATGCAATGGGTGGATGATGGTCTATCCTCTTTGTGGCTTACTGCCCTCAAAAAAAATTAATTAGGATAAAGATGGACCATCCATGGAGTGATTTTACTAAAGGAGTTTTAATATTACCCCAGTATAGAGTGCACATTAAGAAAAACCTGAACACTTTGGGCAGTGTTGGGTAAGTTACTTTTTCTATTACTTTCTATTTCGTTTGGAAATGTGCTCTAGGAAGCTCTGTGCAGTCACTAGCAAGGATGGAGAAGTACTGGAAAAAGTAATACTTCTTACAGCTACAATTATTTATTTCTTTTTATACAAAAACAATACAAAAATAATAAATAACTGTAACAGATGACATTTATTTGAAAGTAATAGGTTAGTTACTAGTTACTTTCAAATAAATGTAATCAGTTAAAGTTATGTATTACTTTTGTATAAAAAGACATAAGCAATTGTAACTGTAAGGAGTATTACTTTTTCCAGTACTTCTCCATCCTTGGTAGTGACTGCACAGAGCTTTCTGGAACAAGTTTCCAAAAGTAATAGAAAAAGTAACTTACCCAACACTGACTTTGGGAAAAACCCTTGGTATGTTATCCATTAGAAAGCAAAAATGTGCCAACTGGTTTAAAGAGAATAACATTGATCACTCAATGGAACCTTACTTAACCCTTCCCTTGTCACCAGAATATAGGAAGACCATTACTTGGACAAGGCTGGGGTTAATAAACTCAAAATATATTTATTTTAATATGGGAAGTGACAGTGGTGGTCTGAGGGGGGCACAGAGGCCCTATCCTTGTAATAGGGGCTTTGAAGAAACTTTAAGGCATATAATTTTGATATGCCCTTTGTATAAAAAGACCAGAAATCAATTTCTGAAGGAGCATTTAAAGATCTATGCAGATTTTAACTAGGACTTGGTGTTCATTTTGCTGCATCCTCACTGCTTAGATGAGGCAATATCAATTGCTAAATTCCTGAGCTCTGTAATCTAGAGTAAAAAAATAAATCATAGAATGATAATGCATAAACATGGATAGATATGGCCTTGTAAATAATGCTGAATCTATTTCTTAATGATTTTTAATACTTTTAACGCTCTTAAACTCAAAATGAGACGTATTGTATAGACTATTTCTGTATCTATGTATATGTCCTGTCTTTTGTATTGTTTTAAATAACGTAAGAAATGATGAATATATGTGATATTTGATACCTTGTAAAAATCTCAATACTGTCTGTATCTTGGTTGATCAAATAAAGCAAATGGAACTGAACTGACTTCCTGAGCTTGGGTTATGAGGCTCTCTTCCCTGTTTTGGGCAATGAAGGCCTTCCCCTGCACAGAGTCCAGAACCACCTCTATATACTGCAGCCTTTGGAATGGTACTAGAACAGACTTGGGCAAGTTCATGGTAATGCCCAAGGAGTGGAAGAGCTGGAGAGTGTGCTCCAGAGTCAGCAAAAGCCGTTCCCTGGATGGGGCCTTTAGTACCCAATTGTCCAGGTAAGGGAAGACATACAGTCCCTCTCTTTTGAGAGCTGCTGCGACTGCTGTCAAGCACTTGGTAAATACTCACGGCACAGAGGACAAGCCAAAGGGCAGTACTCTGAACTGATAATGCTCACCCTGAAAGACAAAACAGAGAAACTTCCTGTGCAGAGGAAAGACTGAGATGTGCAGGTACGCATCCTGCATGTCCAGTGAACAGAGCCAGTCCCCTGTCTTTAGGAGGGGCATTAGGCCTGGCAAAGTTACCATCCAGAACTTTTTGTACTGGACATAGAGACTGAGGTCCTTTAGATCTAAAATAGGCCTCAGATCTTCGGTCTTTTGGGGACCAGGAAAATCCTGGAATAAAAACCCTGGTTTCTCTGGTGCCTGGGCACTGGTTCGATGGCCTGCTTGTACAGAAGAAACTGCACTTACTCCCGGAGAACAGACAAGTGAGCCTGGGGGTAATTGGATGGTGGAGGCAGGGGTGCCAGAGGCTGCTCTATGAGCTCCAAGGTGTGACCCTTTTCTATGAGCTGCAGAATCCATACATCTGAAGTTATGGTTCTCCATTGGTTCAGATGGAGGGAATACCAACCTCCGACCACCACCTCCTGGTCCTGGACCAAGGAAGGGGGGTCTGGTGAGGAGTCAAACAGAGGCAGAGCCAGCCACAGAGGCTGGTTCCTCACTTCTGAGGCACTTGGTCACCACTCCATCATTGGAGGGGTGGGCAGGGGCCTGAGCTCTACATTTTCTTGGGGATGGGAGCCGTACCAGGCCTACTGTTTTGTTTATGAAAAGGAGGTCACCCTCTACCCTTTGGTAGAGTGCTGTAGAGGGAATAGACCTATTCAATGGCCCTGCCCGAGGCTCGCAGATCATTGATGAGGCCCTGGACATCAGGGACAAACAGCTTACTGTCATTGAAAGGGGCATTAAGCACTTTCTGCTGCACATCAGCTGCAAATCCCAATATTCTGAGCCAGGAGTGCCTGCGGAGGCATATGACAGTAGCAGCTGCTCTGGTAACGGTGTCAGCCATGTCATACAGTGCTCTAAGGAGATGTCTGCTTACATCTTCAGCCGCCTGGAAGCACTGAAGAAGCTCCTGCTTTTGAGTGCCCTCAGGAAGGGCCTGGGCTGCAGCCTTGCTCTTCTTCCAACTGGTATTTTGGTATTTAACCATGTGTGACAGATAGTTAGCAATTCTTAACCGAAGGTGGAAGAGGCATAAACCCTTTTCCCCATAGATCAATTCTATGAGACTCCTTGGCTAAGGGAAAGGAACTAAGGTGTTTAGGCTCCTTAGATCTGTCATAGGCTGCCTTAATGACGATTGAGTCAGTTTCTGCCTGGGATGCATAACAGGGAAAACCCTGGAGGGCATGAGGAAGCTTGTCTGCCCTGTGTGGCATAGCTGGAATCACGTCTGGTCTGTGCCAGGTTGCCATGGCTGCATTCTTCAATGCTGGGAGCATTGGAGGAATGATCTTTGGGGGAACATTCTAGAATTTCCAGAAAATTCACCAGATCTTTCCTAGTGGCATCCTCTTCCTCAGTGTGGATGCCCATGGCTGAGGGACAGCTGTTTCATCACATTAAAAAATGTGGGGGCCTCAGGAGGAAACCTGAGAGTATGTTTCACAGGGTCCTCACTGACAGAGTAGGCTACAGACCTGTCAGAGATCAGGATCTCTTCCTCCTCATCCTCAGGAAGAATGAGGTCTGGATGGTGCTCCTCCTTGACGTCGACCTCTTCAATCTCTGGGTCTGGCGTTGGATGCGCCATTGACGGCCCAAGGGGGGGGGGGCTTCCTGGGGCTGATAAGCTGGCATCAATGATGAAGCTGTTGTCAATGGTGTCAGTAAAGAGGGCCTGTTTAAGATACCCAGTTGCTGTACAAGCACATTGTTGAACTTGAGTAGGACTTCACTGAGGTCGACAGTAGGTGTCTACGGAGGGGGGTTCGATAGTACAGGTGTTGATGACCTGCCTGCTGTGTTCTGAAAACTCGACGAGCCTGTAGCTCTGGTGGGAGAAGGGGCAGGCCTTGACAGGAGGACCATCGATGATCAGCATGTCATTGACGACGGAGGGACCAATGACCCGGAGGTCAACAGTTGTGCACCCTGGGAATCGGGCAGAAGCGCTGCCAGTATTGGTCTAGTGGGCACAAAGACCTGGGCAGCAGTTCTGTTCGCTGGAGCGGCCACTGTCGATGAAGATCCCCCAAAAGAAGGAGAGGGTGACAGGGAAGCGAGATCAACTCCAGGGAGAGTGGTCACAATCTCGGCCTTTCTTGTGACTTTTCCCCAAGGACTTGTCTCGGGCCTTGGAGGCCTGTGAGCCCAAAGAACCAGCCAGCAACTTGGGTGCCGGGGCCCGGAAGACCGTTGCCCAGAGCTGGCTATCTGTTGATCCATCAGGAATTTCTTTAAAGCCTTTTTGGGTCACCGAAGGGTTGTTTTATTAAACTTCTGGCAGAGCTCACAGTCAGAAACTTCATGGTCAGGCCAAAGACAGCAGACACAGATGGACTGTTTGTCTATAGAGGCAATCTTCTTTCCACAGTGGCAGCGATGGAAGAGAGAAGTAGAAGTATTAACTCTCAACATAAACAAAAAGAAGAAATCTCGTAAGAGATTTTTCACAAGGTAAGTGTAAGAAGCTGTGGGCTGAAAAAAGGTGTGAATACTGCAATGGAGATTCTGCAGAGACCCATGCAAGTGAGTCGATGGTGGGAAAGAACTGACGAGGAAGCAGAGCTGCCCATGCCTATATAGGGTTGGTGATGTTGACAGATATCGATGGCGTGGTCGACCTCAGTTGTACTGCTGAAAAATCTTCCATGTGGATTCCCCTTCTCCAACAGAAAAGGTTCCTATGGTGTTACCTGAAGACTGAGATACCCCCAAAGAATATCCTCCTTTCCCTCATATTGAGTTCATAGAATCATAGAAACTTGACAGCAGAAAAGGACTTCCTGGCCCATCTAGTCTGCCCCTTTTCCCGACCTCTATTTCTCCCTCCCCCCTCTGCAAGCCCCCATCCCCCTACCCTGTAACCCCATGTGCCTGTCCCATGCTCTCTTGAAGCCCAACACTGTTTCAGACCCCACAACCTCCTCTGGAAACTTGTTCCATGCCTCCACCACTCTCTCAGTGAAGAACCGCCCCCTCACCTTGCCTCTGTAGGTTCCTCCCTGTAGTCTCAACCCATGCTCTCTCATTTTAGTGCCTTCCTTCCTGTAAAATAAATGTCCTGAACACACTCTGTTTATCTCTTTGACATATTTAAAGGTCTCTATCATGTCCCCCCTCCCTTTTAGTCTCCAATGAGTGGAGTCCCAATTCCCTATATCTCTGTTCATACGGTTTGCCCTTCAACCCCCGAATCATCTTTGTCACTCTTCTCTGTACCTTTTCAATTATATCTATATCTTTGCACAGGTATGGCCTCCAGAATTGGACTCCAAACTCGAGGTGTGGCCTTACCATGGCTTGGTACAGGGGCATCAGGACCTCCCTCCTTCTGCTAGTGATTCCACTGCCTACACATGCCAGCATCTGGAAAGCTCTCCCCACCACCCTGCTACACTGATTTCCCACCTTGAAGTTATTATAACCAGATCCCTGTCCTACACCGAAAACCTGACTCCCCCCCTCCCCAGTGTGTACCCTGCTCTTGTGTTCCTGTGCCCCAGTTGCATGACTATACACTTTTTGATATTGAATTTAAGTTGCCAGGTCTCTGCCCACACCTCCAGTGCCCTCAGGTCCTGCCTCATGTCCTCAGCACCCTCTGCGGAGTTCACCCTATTGCATAGTTTCGTATCATCTGCAAAGAGGGCCACCCTTCCCTTCAGTCCTACTGCTATATCGCTGATGTAGATATTGAAAAGGAGCAGTCCCAGGCATGACCCCTAGGGGACCCCACTCGTCACCCTCCCTGTCCTGGAGTGCACCCCATTTACTACCATCCTCTGGGTTCTGTCCGTCAACCAGTTATGTACCCATCTAACTATTTTGTCCCCTACCCCCATACTGTCCAGCTTGTTGACCAGTCTTCTGTGGGGTACAGTGTCGAAAGCCTTGCTGAAGTCCAGGTAGGCTATGTCCACCACCACCCCCCCGGTCGATTACCTGTGTCATCCAGTCAAAGAACTCGATCAAATTGGTCTGGTATGATTTTCTTTTTGAGAACCCATGCTGTCTATCATCCATCAGCCCATTTTCCTCCAGGTAGTCCGTCACTCTCTTCCTGACGAGTGCCTCTATGACCTTCCACACCAAGGCTGTGAGACAGACTGGGCAATAGTTTTCCCTCAACTTCCTGCTCCCATCCCCCCTTTGTGTATCAGTACCACGGTCGCCTCCTTCCAGTCCTCTGGCACCCTACCAGAATCCAGAGACAGGTTGAACAGCCTCGCCAATGGGGCAGCCAGTTCCTCTCTCAGTTCCCTGATCACTCTCGGATGCAACCCATCCAGTCCCATGGCCGTGTCAACCTTCAGCTTGCCAAGCTCCTCCCATACTCTCTCTCTGCACTTAAGGGACTTGTGCCCACCCCCGTGCCCTCCCTCCTCCTTAGATTGGGCCCCTTGCCCTCTACCTCATTCGTAAATACTGAGCAACAGTACTTATTTAATTTTTCTGTTTTTTCCCCGTCCTCTTCCAATGGCGTCCCACCCTCGACCCATAGCCTTGTGACCCCCTGTCCAGTCTTCCTCCTTTCTCTTACATATCTAAAGAATGTTTTGTCCCCTCTCTTGGCCTGTTTTGCTATTTTTTCCTCAGTGTTGGCCTTCGCCCTCCTTACTACCTTCCCTGCTTGCCTTCTCATTTCCCTATAAACCTCTTTGTCCCCTTCCTTTTGTGTTCTCCTGTATTCCCAGAAAGCCCTCCTCCTGCCCCCAACCATTCTCGTGACTTCCCTGGTGAACCAGAGTGGCCTCCTGCACCTTGTACCCTTCCTAACCTTCCTAATACACATATGCATGGCCTCCCTCACCCAGTCCCTAATAGCTCCCCATAACTCTTCCACATCGTTCGTCTTTTCCATACCCTCTATCCCCTCCCTCACTATCCTTCTCAACATGTCGAAGTCTGCACACCTGACATCCAGCACTGTTGCGTTTATACAGTGCGCCTTCCTCCTTGCTCTCACCCTGAACCTGACGGTCCTGTGGTCACTGTTTACCAGCTTCTCCCTCACCACCACTTCCTCCACACTTTCCCCATTCGTTAAGACCATGACCAGTAGGTTGTTTCCCCCAGTTGGCTCTTTAACAATTTGCTGCAGGAACACCCCCTGTGGTGTCTCCAGAATCCCTCTGCTTCTGGCCGAGGCCGCCTCTGGGATGGACAAGTCTACGTCAGGGAGGTTCAGGTCCCCCACCAGACGTGTTTTCCCCTTGAGAGTCATCCTTTTGATCGCATTTGACATCATCCTGTTCTGTTCTTCCCCTTGCGTCGGTGGCCTATAGACTACCCCTAATCTCAAGGATTCCCTGCCCTTCTGCTCAGTGTTACTCAAAGTAGTTCAGTTTCCCCATTCCCTTCCTGCCCCTCTGTGCCCTTTATGTCCTCCCCAATGTATAGTGCCACTCCCCACCCTTCTTGTCTTTCCTGTCCCTCCTGAACAATCTGTGGCCAGGGATAGCCATCTCCCATGTGTGATAGTTTGTCCACCATGTTTCTGTGATCGCAATTATGTCCAGTCCTTCATGCACAATGATGGCTTCTAGTTGCTCCATTTTATTTGTTACACTCCTGGCGTTGACCACTAAACCCCTCCGCCATAGTTCTCCTTCCCTTCCCCTGCCTAAGGTCATGCCAGAACCTAGTACAGCATCCCTTTCTCGGAGGGGGGCTAGAGCCCCCCTTCTCCGCTGTAGTTTTCATATGAAGAAATTGCAGATTAATTTTATTTTTATTTATTTGAAAATTGGTAACCTTGAGAGTCACACTGAGCCAGTTCTCATTTCTAGGTGTGACCTTGGGCAGGGGAACAGAGGAAGAACAGCAGCACAATACATAATAGCAAACGAAGTACATTTGGTAAAAAAAGTTTGTACAAAATTATAGTCACCAAGAAAGAAAGGAATCTGGGGGTTATTATTTCAGATGACCTGAAAATGTCAAAGCAGAGTACAAGGGCAGCAGGGAAGGCCAGTGGCATGCTGGGGTGCATAGGCAGAGGTATCACCAGCAGAAGGTGAGAGGTTGTGATGCCATTGCATAAAATCCTGGCCAGGCCTCACATGGAGCACTGTGCACAATTCTGGAGGCCGCACCTTCAAATGGACACTAGCAGGCTGGAGTCAGTCCATAGGAGGGCGACTACAATGGTGAAGGGCTTACGCCACAAGACATACGAGGAGAGATTAAGGGACCTCAACATGTTCTCACTGGAGGAGAGGAGGGAGACAGGAGACAAGATAGAAACATTCAAGTACCTCAAGGGCATAAACAAGGTGCAGGGGGAGGCATCATCCAGTACAGGAGGAGTACAAGAACGAGGGGGCATGACATGAAATTGGAAAGTGGCAGGTTAAGAGGGAATGTGAGGAAGTATTTCTTCTCAGAGAAGGTGGTGGATGCATGGAATGGTTTGCCACAAGAGATGGGGGGAGCAAGCACAGTAGTTGGATTTAAACATGCATGGAACAGGCATAGGGGAACCATAGAGGTAAAGCAAAGGGAGGGTCTGAAACATAGATATTGAAACATAGAAACATAGACTTTGACGGCAGATAAGGACCACTTGGCCCACCCATTCTTCCCATTTCCCTACCTATTTGATAAGCTGCAGATCCTAGTTAACCAACTTCCTACTTCTTCTACCCCCCACCAGAATTGCCTTATGTCTGTCCCATGCTAGTGTTGGAACCCACTCGGAAGGGAGCAATCTTAGACCTCATATTCTCAAATGGGGACAGAGAGAGGATCTCAGATCTAGAAGTGGGTAGCCATCTGGGAACAAATGACCACAAACAGTGTGGATCACGATAAACTCCGCTGCAGAGTCAAGCCATACAAAAGTGAGGGTACTGGACTTCAGGAGGGTTGACTTTGGCAAGATGGGAGAGTGCCTTAGAAAAGCACTAGCAAACAGGCAAGAAGGAGGGGTGGAGCAACAATGGGAAAATATCTAAACTGCCACCACAGAGGCAACAAGCCTTTGTGTGAAGCAAATAAACAAATCAAAATGAAAGAAAAAGCCACTGTGGTTCTCAAAAGAGGTGGCGGGGAAGGTTAGGGAGAAAAAGATAGCATTTATAAACTTTATTTAACCAGGCATCAACACCATTGAGCAAACTCATTTTCAAGGTGGTCCTGGACAAGGAACAGTGCAAATACACAGACACAGTAATACAAAGATTGTAACATCAGCAGGTTGCAGTACAAGGTTAGATGCAAAATACTTGAGTCCGTCACAGGAACTCACAATTAGACATATACAAAAAACAATATCAAATAGGGTAAAGGGAAAGAAAAGTAGAAACTGTAAACAGGCAGGGGTCTACGAGTGGATATGTGAAGGCAGAGAAAGGGAGTGAGAGCCATGGAGTGGGGGAGGGAGAGTGTGTACATGAAATCCCTAGGGAAGAAGGAGGACGACATACTAACAATTATTAAAGAAGGAGGAGGACAGAGAACTGTACCAGTTAAGGCAGAAGGAAGCAGGGAAGGCAGTCAGAATAGCAAAGATCCAAACTGAGAAAAGGATAGCCAACTCGGTTAAGAAGGGTGATAAAACCTTTTATAGGTACATTAGGGAGCGTAGAAAGCCAAAGGAAGGGATAGTGAGGCTGAATAGAATGGACAGTGGGTGGGCAGAGAGGGACAGTGAAAAAGCAGGGATACTGAATGAATACTTCTGCTCAGCAGTCACAAAAGAAGAGGAAGGAGAGGTACCAAATCCAATTAACAGAAGCACTTTGGATAGGGGGTTGATCCCAGTCCCTTCACAGAAGAAAGGGTTATGAAAGAACTCCTAAAACTGAAGGTGACAAAACAATGGGGTCTGACAGGATTCACCCCAGAATTCTAAAAGAATTAAGGGGAGAACTAGTGACACCACTGACTACCCTTTTTAACAAATCATGGGAGGATGGTGTGGTACCTGAGGACTGGAGGAGGGAAGATGTGATTCCCCTTCACAAAAGTAGGAGCAAGACAGAGGCAGATAACTACAGACCTGTCAGTTTGACCTCAGTGGTAGGGAAAATGATGGAATCACTTCTGAAGGAAAGAACTGTTGAGTACCTAGAGGCCAGTGGGGCACAGGACCCAAGGCAGCATGGGTTCACAGCAGGAAGGTCATGTCAGATGAATCTAATCAATTTCTTTGACTGGGTGACCAAAGTAGTAGACCAGGGAGGGGCTGTGGACATGGCCTACCTAGACTTTAGCAAGGCATTTGACACAGTCCCACACAAAAGATTAAGAAAATAATTAGCCAGCCTGGGAGTGGGTCCCAGGGTGGCAGTCTGGGTAAAACATTGGCTGGACAACAGGACACAGAAGGTAATAGTAAATGGAGTCCACTCTGAAGAAAGGGGGTGTTACTAGTGGGGTACCGCAGGGTTCAGTACTAGGTCCAGTCCTTTTTAATGTCTTTATAAGTCACATTGCAGAGGGACTAGAAGGAAAAGTATGACTCTTTGCAGATGACACAAAGATCTGCAACAGGGTTGATACACAAGGAGGTGCAGAAAGGATGAGAAGGGACTTGGCAGGATTGGATGAATGGTCAGAAGTATGGCAGCTTGGATTCAATGCAACGAAGTGCAAAATAATGCAACTGGGAATCAAAAACCGGGGAATAGTACACAATGGGGGAGGTAGTAACAGCAACAAAAATGGAAAGGGACCTGGGGATAATCATATCAGATGACCTTAAGGTTGGCAAGCAATGTGAGAAGGCAGTAGGGAGGGCTACGGGGATACTGGGATGTATAGGGAGGGACATCACCAGCAGAAAACAGGAAGTTGTTATCCTTCTGTACAGACAGTTGGTGAGACCCCATCTAGAGTACTGCGTCCAGTTCTGGAGAACCATCTCCACAAGGACATAGACAGGATGGAGGCAGTCCAGAGGAGGGCAACAAAAATGGTGCAGGGTCTGCAAGAGAAGCTATATGAGGAGAGACTAAAGTAGCTTAATATGTATACCCTTGAGGAAAGGAGGGAGAAAGGGGACATGATAGAAACTTTTAAGTACCTCAGTGGAATCAACAAAGTCCAAGAGGGTAGCATCTTTCAGAAAAAGAGATGTGCAAGAACAAGGGGACACAATTTGAAGATAGAGGACAGACAGCTTAGGGGTAATGTGAGGAAGTATTTTTTTTTACAGAGAGGGTGGTGGACACATGGAACAGCCTTTCTGAGGAGGTTGTGGGGTCCAAAACTGGGCTCGGTGACAGATTTGGGTCACTAAGGGCTGGCTGGGGTGAGGAAAATTGAGCATCTGGTGAACTGCTCTCCTCCTCCTCTGGGGAGGGAGCATTGTGGTTTCCTGGCATTCATCTGCCCTCTAGTGGAGGCTCAGAGGCAGGCAGCTAGGGCCGGCAACTTGGGGGAATGGAGAGACAGCAGCCAACGATGTCCCATGTGCGGTAGCATGCATGGGCATGTCTAGTAGGCACTGCATGTCCATTCCTCCAGGGAAGGAAAAGTGGAAAATGGCTGGGTGCAGTACAGGATGACACCTATCCCCCGCAGGCTCTGCACTGTCTACAGGGCCCTCTCCTGGAACCGGATCTGTTTCATTGGTGGTAAGGCACCAACAGCCGACCCCCACCTCGTGGTGAGTAAGCCATGGGGGAAGCACCAGGTTGGAGGCAAGGGATGCTGAGTGACGGGGCTGGGGGTGGGGGTGGGGGGTGAGATGGCTAAGCCTGCACAGTGGTGGAGAAGAAACAAATTAACGGCAAAAAAAAAAAAAGTCCACCACAGTCTGAAAGAATTGAACTTGCAGCCCTAGTGTAAGCTGTTTAATGATCTTTATTCCCAAGCTAGGGTCCTAATGCTCAGTTGCCCTGAACGGTGCAATGTGGTCTTTGTGACCACCTTATGCTGACCAGTAAATCTATAACTATAAAACAGTAACAGTACAGAGCCCATGTTACTCTTGGCAAAGCAGCCTAGAGGGTGGTGCAAAACATTCGGTTTTGTTGCACAGCACAGCACTTTCCATATCTGACTTATTTCATGCTGCACTTTACTTTTGGAGACATAATTCCACATTAGCAGACAGCCTCCAGTGTGAAGTCTGCTTTTCTCTGTGCCTTGTGAGTGCACAGTATTTTGCTTTCATAGAATCAATCGGGGTGTTTTTTATTTCTTTTTCAATACTTGTTAGCATTGTTTGTTGGAATCAAAGACTCCACTCAAGTAAATACTCTCATTAGTTGAGCGGTGGCATTAATTTTAAACACACAGCACAAAAAAAATTATTTAAAAGAAAGAAATAAAAAAAAAGCACACTCACTGAATCCTACGCACAGTGCCCTCAGTGTACCCCAAACACTGACACCACAAAACATCAGCATACAGGGGGTGGGACTTAGTGTCAGTGAGTACTAGGAAGAGGAAGAAATCAGGCTGCTCAGCTCGAGGGAGCCAAAAATACAATCCCTTCCCTTCCAAATGGGCAAAATTAAAAAAATTAATGGAGTCCACTTGCTGCCTTATGAGGAGGTAAGGCATATTATATTACTTCAGAGGATATTTCCAGATTTACCTTGATTGGTCTTCTTAAAGTTTGCTGGTGACACTAAACTGGCCAGAGTGGAAGACTGAGGGAGCGGACAAACTTCAGGAATATCTGAATAAGTTGGTGAGTGGTCAGACTCCTGAAGCCTCAGATTCAATGTGGTCAAACAATAGAGTGGGTAGGGGTCCTCTTTAAGTTAGTGCAATTGCACAGCATACTTATTCATACCTACTGATGAAGCAGGTAGTGGAAATGATTTCAAGTTTAAATTACTATGTTACTACAGTTATTTTATGCACATATCGCGTGGGGCTTAAAAACTGCAGTCAGGACAACAAGAAATCTCAGTATGTTTTTTATATATCTATATAGCTTTTTGGCTACTGGGGGCCTCCTCAGCTTGCTTCAAGCTTTGTTCCAGCCCCCTTAGTTCCAGACACCACTCCCCATACCATCTGTCCAGTAGGCAGCCACATGGGGTGGGACCCGAGTGTGCCAGTGCCATCATTCATGGTCGCCGGTGCATATTGTTTTTTTTCTCAGTTAACTCCCTGACCTCCCCCACCCTAGCACCCTAGTGCAGGATGTGCATCCCTACACACATTTCCTCGGACACACGTAGTGATGTTCTGTGTGGGAGATCAGCCCCCTCGGCCCACCGCAGGGGTAGCTACGGCGCTGAAGCCAGGGTGCCTCCCTCCCCTGGATGGGAGCACTGCCAAATGGCAGTGCTACTCCAGCCACCTGGTGACCTGATCAACTTTCCAAGTCGGCTCCTGAACCCAGGTCATCATCGTGGAAGCACATAACGCTTCTGCTGGGCCAATGGGTGGCCCATGTCCTCAGTATCTTGATGTCATAAATACAGTGTCTAATAGGTAAGGTTTACTGTACAAATATATGTCCCTTGCTCTAATTACACAGTGTTTTATATATTCCTTCTGACCCATGAAGGACTCTAGTATGAAGTACATTATGTAACACATACACATCCATTTCGCTAAATAAAATAGCAGGTTTATCAGAACAAAAAGTGGTAGTAAATATAGCCCTTTATCTCTGTATGAAGAAGACTCAATTGCCACAGGGCTTTCTTCAAAAAGTGCTACTTGTCTGTTAAATGAGATTCACCGAGTATACAATGTATGAATTTTGATTTTGCCTCATATATAGTGCTTGATTCCATTTTGAGGATAAGGCACTTAAAACTGTTAGAACATTTAGTACTGAGCATATTACAACTCCTATAGGGTCCAATTCTTAAAAATAGGACAGTGCTACAGTATAGCTTTCTGTAAAGGGAAGGGCCTTGTTTTCATGGGCACATAGGGCTGTGTGGACATGGGGAGGAGGAGACTGGGTACAGGAAATGCACAATAGGTTTCCAGTTGAGATCTTTGCTCTGCTATAGGAAGATCCCTGCAATATGGATTAGGAACATACAGCTTTCTTTTTCTGCCCCTTGGACCTGACCAGAGAACTTCCTTCCATCACGCTCAGATCCCTTTTCCTGCCCATAAAGTCACTGGGGGTTTAGTACTCACTACCTGCCTTCACTTAGCTCTAACACTGGCTCCTGGCTAGTAACCTATGGCTTGTGTCCCGCAGATGGCAACCCAAAGGCTACTCCATCCTCCTCTCCCCCCACCATGGGATACTTCACTTAAAAGGCCAGGAGGGACAGATGCCAGTTAGGAAGAGGTGGGTCAGATAGCCCTGGGGACATGGTGGAATGAGGGAGCTACATCTGTCCAAGGCCCAGCCTTTTTCTGTGCCCTGTAGTCCTTCTCTTTTATCCATCCCTCTACTGTGGCACAGCCAGGTGCAGCTGGATTCCTATCACCTATCAGATGTTTTGGGAGGGTCCAGTTATGCCAGCCCCCTTCTTGTGGTCCTGTGCCTGCCCTGGTCATCAGAAGCAATTGGAATGACTCAGCCTCTGAGGGTTTGTGGAATATTGGCCCCACGGATCCCTTCCCCGTAGTACCACTAGGGGGTAGTTGTGCTGAAAGACAAGCACCCCGGGCAGGAGATGTCCAAAACAGATGCCCCTCCCCTGCCTCACTGATTGGCATCAGACGTCCCCAACACGAGGTATACCTTTTTTGTGATGCAGCCCAGAGGGACTGTAGGAATGACCAGTGAGCTGCTACATTCCCTTCAACAAGGTGCAGCTGAGATCAAAACAAAACAAAACTGGAATGTTAGCTACTATGCTTAAAGAGCCTCTAATGTCTCAAATTCTGAAAAACAGACATTTTGGACAAATTTCAGGTTATTCCATCTATTTTCTGTGTTTTCTTAGCTTCCTATGTATTATAGATATGCAGATTAACTTGACAACAGGATCACTGTCCCTTAGACAGCACAGAAACATAGAATTTGATGGCAGATAAGGACCGCTTGTCCCTCATAAGCTGCCCATTTTTTCCCTACCTACATTATCACTGCAGACCGTACCTGATCTACAGCTCTTTCTCCCTTCCCCTTTCTTTCTACTTCAATTCCCTTGTTCCCATCCCACACATGCTTGAATCTCACCACTGGTTTTGCCCCCACCGCCTCCAAGAATCCACCACTCTTTCTGTGAAGTACTTCCTCACATCTCTCCTGAATATACCCCCTCTAGGTTCATAGCATGTTTCCTTGTTCTTCTGCACCTTTTATGCTAAAAAATACTTCCCTCCTGCTCCATTTTTTTGCCTACACCTGACATCATGATCCTTTGCTTGTGACATTACAGTATGTGATGTGGACATGTTTATGATGTAATAATTGAAGGATCGTGACAAGGTGTAGACAAGCAGCCACAGCAAATGAAATCCGGGGAGCAGGGATCAAAAAAGAAAAGCAAAATATAGACAATGTGAAATATTAGTTGCTTTTGTGTCTTATAATTATGCTTTTTCAAAGTGTCCCTAGTGATGTCAGACACTCCTTAAGGAACTGTATCATATGATACTGCTTTTAACTGAAAACACTTTTTCATGCTGTTTTGAGGAGGGTGTTTGTACTGTCCAGCCTGGTTCCCAACACATATAACATCTCCATTTCCCCAGAAGATACACCCTAGACCTGGTGACTTTTGAGAAACCATCCCTATTTTGCACTACTCCTAATGTGGCAACAAGAGAGGGTTTACATCATGTTGTTGCCTTAATATTGGTCCATGGAGGGCTAAGAGGAGGCAATCAGGAAAAAGAGATTTTATTTTTTTCTCTCGACTCACTGCAGCTGAGAACAGGCTGGGCAAGATTATTTGCATTACAGAGAGACTTTTACATCTGGTTTGTCTCCAAATTAGTGTAACCTGGGGACGCCGTGTACCAGCGGGCTACTACCCCTGCCTTGTAGGCCTAACCAAGGTTGAGGGGCCTGGGTTCCTATTTTTGATGTTCTAAGGGTTCTTTACCAAGCTAGAATAATAAATAACGCGGTGCCTCCACCCAGAGTAAAATTACAAGTGGGTCTGATTTTTAGCAGTACAACCCCCTGGTATGCTGTACCTCCCCACTACCCTACACAGTCACCCCACACATGGATTATCACAAACCAGAAACAAGATTGTTAACATGAAAGCATTAAATCCATGACAGAGGAGGGCTCTACTAGGGAATTAATGCCTGGTTGGGAGGGCCGAGTGCCTCCAACCACCAACCAGGCATTAATTCCCTAGTACAGTCTGACTTTGGAGTGGATTAATGCCCTTGTAACATGGCAAGCGCTTACAAAAATTACTACAGAGTGATGTTATTTGCAAAGATTAACACAGAGACAGGTGCACAGCATGTCAATAGGTTTACTGGTTTTCTGCATTTTAACATTTATTTATATCGCGCTATTCATATTTGCAGATATCAAGATTTGTTCACTTACTGCCATCAAGAACATCAAACTTACGTTAAATTCAGCAATAACTCAGTTCTACTACTTGAAAAAGATTTGTCGGCCCATCTGTAAAAGGCTGCATAGCATTATGGGGTAGATAATTTACATATTGCGGCCCCAAAACAGAGCTACATTGGTACTCCAATCGCAGTGGATGTAACCAGAACAGTTAAAAAACTACACTACTACAATAACAAGGTGAACTTTTACTACAAGCACTCATGTTTCAGTGTATCCGCTGTCTTACTGCATTTTCAGTGAGTGTGCAGTACCATTGGGTTGGGTGGGTGGGAATTAACATCAGCAGGAGTTTTACACTTCTCTGGTGGTGACTTGGACGTGGCTGGAAACAGTACTACATTATGAAGTGGGCATTACTAGAGAATTAATGCCCGCTTCATTTTGTACCATCTGTACTGTTTCCACCAATCTCCTTTCTCCATTTCAGCATTATGTTTAGTGCCATGTTACAATCTGAATGATTGACGTAGGCTAATAATATGCTCACATGGGGTACAAATAATATGCTCATGAGTCAAAGGTTGGAAAAACGGTTAACCCACAATTTATTCACAAAGGGAAAGGGTTAGGAAGGGGAAAATTGAAGTAGAGGTTAAACAGCAGTTTAGATTTGCTACTGGTAATTGGCATCAGAAACAATCATTTTACATTTTGAATTCAAACATCTTTTTAAGGCTGGCCACCCACCAACCTTGGGTTGTTTTTGAGTCAACTTGCTATCTATCTAGCTGCCTGAGAGTTGAAACCAAACCCCAACTGGTACCAGTCCCCAGTTCAGATAAGACCCCGCAATCCTATCTCTGGGTACCCAGTACTAAACATTGCAGACCTGTATAATGCAGCTGGTTGGTTGGCGTTTGTGCACTTTTCACAGATATTTTAAACCCACAACTGCACAGGCCATGCAACTGCGAAAATGGCTTTTAAATGGAACAACTATAAATTCTGGCCCAATAACCAGACCAAAACTGTGGTGGAAACTATTTGCACTTCTCCCCAGATGCAGGGCAAACCCTGACTTACTCACGGTTTTGCAGACAGTCTACAGGTGGCATTTGGACTGTAGTTCTGGGGTGCTTAAAATTAGTAGAACTTGGAAACTAGGAAAACTGAGATGAGAAGCAGGCTCTTGCAGCTTGGACCTTTCTTCTGCAGCAGGCTGTTGCAGCTTTAGCAGGCTGGAACCTCCCAGCTCCCCTAGCAGTTGAAACTCTGGTTAGGCTGAGGTCACAATGGAACACAGACCAGCACAGAGGCCTGGGCTGGCATGCCTCAGACCCCTACGTCTAGGCATGACACCTCCAGGGAGGCACAATGGCATTGCCTAGCTGGGGACACTACCAGGCTGATTCCCAACGCTGACCTTGAAAGAAGACTGTTTTTCTTTCTTTCTCTTTCTGGAAGTTTAGACATATCTGGATGCTACTGGCATCTTCAACCACACTGCCAGCATAGCAGCCGTGGTCCTTTTACATCAGGACACAGCCTCTGGATTTTCACTGGACACACAGTCTCACTGAGACTTAGGTACATATGATGGGTTCCAAAAGAGAACCCTGAAGTTGGCACTGAAAGTGCACACCTTTTACGTGAACAGTCAAATGATACTGGACATCACTTTCCTCACTGTGCAGGTGCTCACGACCAGAAGAGGATCTCTTTTCTCACTCTTGAAAATAAACATTGGCAATCATTGGTGAGCTCCTTTCCCTAGGGAGACTCCCACACCATTTTCTGCAAACCAAGCACCATCCACAGTCATTCCTTCAGACAAATGTCCACTCCTCACAGTGATGCTGAGTCAATGCAGGGTAACAGACAGAATTTACCACCTCCTAGAACAGGTGGCTACTCAGCCCCCAAGTAGGTCTCCATCTTACTTGAAAATCACAGAAGGCTTTCTCACTCAGAAACAATCTAGGCAGAGCTTCTCACTACTGAAGTGTAGCTTCTTCACAGCTCTCGCACAGCTGAAGTTATTGGTCATCACAGCGCTCTCACTGCTGAGCCTGCAGATACTTGCAGCTCTAACCCAGCTGCAGGAAGGATCCTTAAAGCTCTGTCACAGCTAAAGTCACAAGTCAGGATTCCACAGGCAAATTCTACCAAAATGTGGAAGGGCAAAACATAGGCCATGGGGTACAGGTAGCTTGCAACCCCCAGGCAGGCGTCTGTTAATCCTTGCAGCCACATTTCTTTTAGCAAGGGGCCAGGGCCCCCTCCCTGTGGAGTGGGCTTCTACTGACCTGAGCTCAGAACCAAAAGTCTCTTGGGTTTTGGGAGCTTTTGACAGCTTCTGAGTGGCTGAAACAAGTGTCCCTCTGAAAAATTAATATTCATCAGGCTCCTTCGACGCCTGATTGGTTCCTCAAATGGGCGCCAAACTTTACCTTTGCTTTTCTCCCCCATAAGTCCATTGTGCAGTCGCATAAGCCTTTGGTAAAGATCCTGGCTTTCTGATTGGCTGGACTGAGGTAACAAGACTGCAAACATGGCAGCTGGCCAAACAGTTCAAATTGCAGTCCATACAATATCCACTTTATTGCCCTGTTGCAGCCAGAATAAACATTTTATTTAATCATTGACCCACAGTCTATTAGTAGCTTCAGTTCCCTAGCAAATGATTGCAGAGTCCAACATTTTTGTTTAGCCCCTTGCCTGTTGCTGAAATACACTGTCCCCAGGCAGCAGGCAGGCTCCCTCATTCATATGCATATTGCTTCATTAATATTTATGAGGAAGATTAGGAGCGCTATTGGCACTCCTAAACCAAACAGTTTTTCAGCTTCTCTTGTGCCTCCTCCATGTCACTAATCCCCCAACCTGCCAGACTTGGGGACCATAAGCACCAGAGAAGTGTTCATTTAAACCCAATCGTGGTAAGAAAATGAAAATGTGCTACTGTGTGTGCATGGGCCACCAGCTCACACAGTTGTGCAGAAACATAGAGGCGGCTCCGTGACTTCACACCAGGCCCCATTTCAAACTGCCAACATGTAGGGGCCGGATGGAGGCTTTAAGAGCACAACAGGACCTGAGCAGATGGCAGGGCACAGCGGGTGGGGGGGGGCAGAGCAATGGGAGGCAGCTAAGGTACACCCCCACAGGGGGGGTTACACTGGGGAGCTCTTCTCCCAGAAAAAGTGTGAATGATTAAATCAGTTCTTCCAAGTTAAGTTTGTTGGCCTCAGGAGACCATATTTCCACTGCTGCTGTGTGTCTTAGTGACTTGGGAACAGACAGGAGGATGTCAAAATCTTGGATTCCTTGGGGTTAATTCTGTCATTTAGACGATGAAAGGTTTATTTGCACGGCCACCTTTGCACAGCAGCAACCCAAGCGCTCGGGTTGCCACGGTGCAAAAATTGACATGTGGACACTTTCCAAATCACAGTAAGTCGCTCCCTGAGTCTCTCGAGGAAGTGTATCAATCATGGGAATGTGCTGCAGAGCAAGCGGTGCGAGCAGCCACGTGGACAGGCTACACCACTCACTCAGACACATGCGAGGATGCTCCTAGTATACTGCGGTGCCTCTCAATAGTCTTGGCCCCTCTCCAGCATGTATTGCATCGGTGCTTGCTATAGCCTCCCAAGGTCAGGGCAGAGCAGAAACGCACTGCAGCAATACAGAAAGCGGCTGTGTAAACACGGCTAAGGAGATGGCTCACAGAGTGACTAGCATGTGTTCCACCTCTTCAATACTGCAGCCAGCTCTGACTCAGCTTATGAAAGCTGAGGTGGAGGGGTGGGCCCCAGCGTTTGTATTTATCATGAAAGCTTCTTTGTGCAAGGCTTTTTTACCAGCAGCCCTGAATGGACCATGGTGAGATCCTTGTACAAAAAAGCTGTTAGACCCTGATGGTCTTGTGTATTACCATATAATCTCCAGTTTACCATTTCCGACAAATGTTGTTTAGTGGCAGGGTGCAGTGCAACCTTGTGAGCATCTGAAAACTAACAATATATTTGATCCATTCCAATCTGATTTCCGGCAGTGCCAATGCAATAAAAATTTTTTTTTACATTTGACGCTGAAGAGTGGGGTGTAGTAGCATGTCGATAATTCCCTGGGTTGACACTGGGGAGTGACTTTTGTGAGAACAGGGCCATACAGGATATAACCACTGAGTTCTGTAATCATCTGCTAAATAAGTGCTGTAAACTGAACTTTTATTTTTATATAGACATCGGTAAAATATGGAATCATTAACCTGCTATACACTTTGAACTACTGGGTTCTGATTTTCACTGGGTGTGCCTCACATGAATTTTCTGACTCATAATTAGAAAATATGTAAATGTGACACTAGAGTCGCTTTGATAAGAAAGAGCATGAAATGTGTTATTAGTGCACAGTGTTTTTCATGAATCATGAACTCCCTCCCAGACACAGTCATTTACTGCGGTAAATGTCAAAACCTGTAACACTGCAATTTCTACATTTTGATTTATGGGTCTTTCATCACTGTCCTGGGGGAAAATAATGAAATGAGAATAAAAGCATTCTTATAATCTATAAAGTGAAGATGCAGTTTATGACTGGAACAGGCAGGTAGGGCTGCCAAAAATGTGCCTGCTAAAACGGAAGCAGTAGCTGTAGTTTGTTTAGCGTAACATGAAGACGACCATCAAAAACTGGCAACTGAATGGAATCAGAGCAGACAGTGAACTCAACCATCAGGAGACTGATATGAGAGATTATAATTAGCTGCCCTTATAGTTCCTTAAATGTAAGGGGTGGAAGTAAAACAGCATGAAGCGTCATGTCAGTGTTCAGATGTCAGTATGACAAAGATAAATGATTTTGCAATTCAGTGTAAAGTACTGCAATGCCTTTGGAAAATCGGTGGTGTTACAACATTTTATGATATGCTACAGAGATGACTACTGTTCTAAAATCTAGCATTTCTTATCAATAAGGGCCAATGTTTTTACTGCTGTGGAATTCTGATCAAGAAAACTGCAGGATCACACTTCACAAGCAATTGTAAAGTATTTATTGAATCAAAATTTAGCACCAGCCTCTCCCATGCAATAGACAAGGTAAACCAATGGGCCCAATTTTCTAAATATGTTATTTCATGGTGTCCATGGTACTGAATGGCCTCAATCAATACTCACCTGCTCTGCAGTCTCCTCCTCATGAAATTTTGCAGCTGGACTGTAGAACGTTAGACTTAGTGCCATGGAAAGCCCTTACACAATGTATGTAGAGGACTTCCATGATGCATATGCTCAGGTTAGGGAAGGGCCTTGGGAAACACTGTAAACAGCTGAATGGCTGTGCAAAACTGCCTGTGTGTTTATGCAACGCATATAGCACCATATCAGACTCAATGTCTGAGCCTAGAAATAGATCACCTATTCATGAGGAAATGCCTGACGCATATTAAGCATAGTACACCATGACCCACATGTAGACTTAAGTTCTAAACATGTATTTAACACATGCACAGGTAAGGTACAGTAGGGATAATGCACTGAAGCGATAATCCACAATGGGTTGTGGGATATGGTGGGATATACCCATGCCTGGTGTGATGTGCCATGAGGCCGCAGGCCAAGTGACTTAAACCACACCAGAAGTAGGTAAATTCCACCATAAATCACACCCTGCAGTGGATTAGTGTGATAATTAAAATAAAATTATTTAAAAAAAAAAGGTCTATTTTAGTTTTTTTTTTTTTATAGAAATATGCTTCAGCAGTACATTAAACAGTGGTTTGCTGCTGGGTAGAGTATGGTTGAATAAGCCATATTTACCTCCCTCCCTCTATAATGTGTGATTTTTATTTTTATTTTATGCCCTTTTACATAAGGGTGTTTTGTTTTATGTTGTGTGCATCTTTTCCCTGCTGTCATTACTGTGTTTCTAGTGCTGCGAAGAAAGAGACAGTGGTAGTGCCACCGGCAGAGAAACAAGCAGCAGGTGCAGGGGGAGTAAAGTCAGAGAGAAACAGAGAGAGAGAGAGAGAGAGAGGGAAGCCAGGGAAAGCTGCGTATTTGTGAGCGGGGTTAAACTTTTTTTTTGTTTTAAAGCACAAATTATTACCATTACTAGTTAAAACTGCAGCAGCCATCATTGAAGAAGCAGGATCCCATTCTACATTTTGTTAGCAGTTCCAAGTCAGTAATGCTGTTTATTCTAGTTACTGATTACCTCTGTCATAAAACCCAAATATTATAAAAGTACAAAGTGTTTAGTTTTTTTGTACCTGTTGTGAAGCACTAAGCAGAGAGAGAGAGAGAGAGAGAGAGAGGGGTTGTGGTATGAGTGGTTAGGTAGCTGAAATTTACAGCTGGAGATGGTGTTAAAGAGCAACTTTCTTGATCTATTTCAAAATCCCCCGCAAGAAGCAAGACAAACCCTCACCTGACCCAAAGTCAAATGCTTCATTAATTTTCTTTGACAGTAGCCTCTATTTCAGAAAAGAAGGGATTGCAATTTAGCTCAGTGGAGCTGAGAGGCGCTGATCCCTTCCACTTCCGTGTACCACTTCAGTCTGCGGTCCACCCCATGCTATGTCGTTTTGTGACATCACTATTTGTAGAGCGTGGGGGGGTGCTCCGTATACTTGAATAGGGCCATTTTTTAAAGCTAAATTTTGGTACTTTAGAATGCCATTCAAAAGTAATCATGGTCACCGCTTAACTAGCAAGGTCCTTCTTAGTTAAGCAGTGGTCATGATTAGTTCCGAATGGCAATCTAAAGTACCAAAATATAACTTTAAAAAACAGCCCCATTCATGTATATGAGTCTTCCATGCTCTCCAAATAGTGATGTCACCAAACGTACTAGCGCAGGGTGAATCGGGAGAGACCACAGACTGAAATGGTATATGAAAGGGAGGGATCAGTGTCTCGGCTCCACGGAGCCTAAATTTGATCCCTTCCCTTCCGAAATAGGGGATACTGTCAAGGATAATTTATGAAGCATTTGACTTTGGGCCATGTAAGGATTTGTCTTGCTTCTTTAAGGAGGGACCTGGATAGTTGCTCTTTAAGGAGCATCTGGTTTAGTGAGGGGAAAATGGCGGCAAAATTGTTTTTAAATTATTGGAGGCAGGTATACTGATTGGAGTTGGCTGTGGCTGACTGGCCCTTTTTGCGTGGGTTGTTGAAGGATTTATCCATGCTCAAAAGTACCAGTCAGCCAATCAGGATCACAGATTCTCAGACCCCACTGTATAGTGTAATTTACTCTAACCATTGTTTATAGTTTGTATAGTTGTGGAATGTATCCGTGTAGTGGCTGGCTATAGTAGGACAAAAGGGTTCTAGTCAAAGTACCATAAATACATCCAGTGACACATTTTGGCCATTCAGTGTGCCGCACTGACAGCACTCTTGCTTCTGAGATGGAAAGTCCTGTGTTCAGTACACACTCTAGAGAACTAAGCTCATAAGCAGTGCTGTGGCCACCCAGTACTATGGGAGTGCTGCCATGTTTGGAGGTTGCTCCGTAGATGAGACATTAAAGAACCTTCTGACAATTTGTGGTGCTTGTTTACGTAGACGGTAAGAATTCTAGGTCACGTTCTGACAAAGGTAGATGATTATGCACTTTACAGTGGTAGCCTCAGACATTGCAAGCTATTTCCAGATATTTCGCAAAATTTGTGAAGAGTTCCTCTCTGCTGCCCCTACTGTTTAAATGCAAAAAGCATCAGATATTTCTGGAAATATCACAGAAATTTGGGGAAATTGCTTGCAGTGTTTGTGGCTACTACTGTATATTGGACTAGAGTGCATTTTATAGAGCTCCTTCCATGGCACTCAGAGAGATGTGCAAAAGAATAAATTACTTATATGACACTGAAAAAAAACCCAACAAAAACAAAGCAGCAAAGAAATATCATCAATATCCCAATGATTAGGCGATAGGGCCAGGGTTGACCTGATTATAAACCACTTCTTTGAAGGGGCCTCCTGTGATGATGCTGCAGATGTGGGGAGGGAGGGAGTGCAAGAAGATCAGGGCCATCACAGATAAGATCTTTCCTCAGCAGATTGTTGTGATGTGGACAGCTAGTTCTGAGTGCTGTATGATCATTTTTTGTAACACAAAAATGGGTTATAGACTGTCTCTCTTGAGAAATGCTGAAACAGCATGTGAGATCACACACACACACACACACACACACACATATAGGTTTTAGACACAAGGTGTTACCTGGAAGGCTTTAATCAGGAATCTCCTGTTTTTCTAAGTTAATTATAGCTTTAACTGCTAAAAGGGAAATCAGTATCCCTTTTATGACGTTTCGAGGGGGAAACCAGGTTTAGCACACTGGTGTGAAATCATAAAGATGCCTTGATGTCCTGGGAAGGGGAAGATGCTCATGCGATCAAAGAAATGTCATTTGAATAAGAACATGAGTTATGCTGAGGTTGCAGAACTTAATACTTGGAAAAGACATCCTGTTTTTATATAGATATATTTTTTTTATATATTCCGACAGGGAGGAGCTAGGTAACCTCATGCAAATAGATGGGAAAAAACAACTTTTAAACATTATTCTGTTTTCCTCCAGAGACACATATCTAGACTCTGACAAAGAAACATCTTTGAGCACTTTAAGCAGGTATTTAGAGAGAAAGACAAATCTAAGTATTGTAGTGGGAATTACACTGTTAACACCTGTTTTGTTTAAGTGATTTGTATGTCTTGTTATATAATAATTCTGCATTTTATGTTTTACATATTTTTTTATCTATTTTAGTAATCTCTATTTTTTGAGTATACTTGGTCTGTCTTTGGTTTTCTTTCCTTTTACAAGTAGAGTATATATGGTTAAAGCAGACACTGTGTGCATAAGCTTGAATGGTGATACCAAACTGGAAAAAGGTAAGCGTTTTAAATCTGAGGTCTTTTATTACAGTTTTTAAGGGTTCATTTCTGTACACCTGGTTAGGTGCCCGTAGGCAAAGATATCTGGCCCCCCGAAGACAGAATTATCTGAGCCTGTGCATTGGGTACGCTAGCAAGAGGTTCACAGTTTGAATCCCTCCAAGACTTGAGACCAAAGGTTGATTTGAACCCACAAAAACAGTCAAGAGGGTTACCTTGTTCTGTTAACTGTTCACAAGACTGTGCTTGGAGGTTGGCACTTTGGGAGTAGAGGGTTGACCTGCTGAGTGGGTTTGTGACAACTGTATTCTTGAGCAGGGGACCCTTAGAAACACCTGGTCCATGGAATGAAGTGGGCACTCATTCCCATAGAGTTTGGAGGGGGGGTTGGAGGGGCATGTATTCCCCCCCCCCCAAGTTCCCAGCCAAGTAGAGCTTTTAGTATTGAAGATGGGCTGCAAAACTCTAAATTAGTATTCTCCCTTCATTCATTTTTAGTTGCATCCCCCCAAACTTTTCTGAGGCTCAAGTCCCTTACGAAGGGCTCTGACAGGATGGTGGTCACCAGCACCTCATGAAGGTAGGCAGTATCCAGTCCATTTATGGCATTCAGTGTCAGCTTAAGAACCTTGTAGTCAATTCTGTGCTTTACAGGCAGCAAGTACAAACAGTGCAGCACCAGCGTAATATGTCTGGACCATCCCATGCAGCTCAAAAGCCATGCTGATGCATTTTGTATGAGCTGCAAGTGCCATCCTGAACACAAGGCATACTTCTGTAGAGAGATGTACAGTAGTTGAGGCACACAGTCATGAATGCATGTACAATGTTTTCAGATTGTCAGGTCATAGAAAGGGGTTGCATCCTGGTGATATAAGCTAAATGCAGCCCTTGACTAGGGCGGACACCTGGCATTACAAGCCTTTTATTAAGGGCTGCTCCCAGGTTTCTACCTGCCTTCCTGTCCCCACTACAGTAATACTTTCCAGCAGCTCTCATTTTTCTTCAGTTGGTTGGTGAATGCAGGGAACACACTGAGAACTGGGGAAACCTAGTAAAGTGTTATAGACTGTAGAGACAACAACCATGGACAGAAAAGGAAATCAATAGTTATTTTGGGAACTTATTCACAGAAATGATAAGAAGAACAACTAAGAGGCATCTCCTGATCTTTTAAGACTCTACATGACCTACTTAACCCTGAAGGGAAAGACGTGCAACTAAAATGGCAGAGAGTTGAATACATTACTTCTCGACGGACAGTGAAAAGAGACCTGGAGTAATGTTTTTCAGGTTGGCAACTCAGGAGGCAGGAGGGAGTCTGCTGGGAAAGTTGCTAGTGGATTTTAAAACACTGGTTACACAAAAACTAATAAGAGATATTCTGGGAAATGATTGAAAACTGTGATGTGGTGAAAGCAGCACACAAATACCTGTGAAAACACACACACACACACACACACACACACACACCACACTTATTTAGTCATGTAATAAGCTGGGACACTACTGGAAGACTCTATTGGAACATAAAGGGGATATTTTAGGAATACAAACAAAAAAATTACCAGAAAACATATTTATTGGAACATATTCAACAAAATAAATGGACTTACAGTACGCGCAGAAAATACCTATTTTCTCTATTTGTCCTTGCAGCAGAGATATGCATCAGTTGAAACTGGTTTATATTCGTCCCCACAATTAGGGAAGAAAGATGGAGCATGGTGATCAGAATTTATCAGACTGAGAAAATGACACATACCATGTGACTGCAGAAGCATCATTTACTGTATGACAAGAAATGGATGTTATGGGTGATATTTTATTTTTATTTGTCTGTAAATGGATAAGGACCACTGGGCATGAGGCCTGTTTACAGGGGGCAAACCAGAAGCACAGGGTGGTCACATGACTTGCTGAGTCTTACACAACAATCTTGCTATTACAGCAAGGAGGCAGCTGACTGAGGCAGCCAGAACATTTCTGCTAGAATATTTCTAACTTGGGGTAAGTAGACAGATACTTTATTAGAAGTGTAGGGTCTGCAAGGTAAATTGGGACCTTCAGTCAGGGTAAAAACAAAAGCACAGCAGTGACCAGTGTGCTGATCTGAGTTGGGGGAAGGGAGCTAATAATCATCCTTGCAGTTAGCTGGTTCAAGATAGCTGTGAATTTGAGGGGGGGGGGGGCTTAGGCAGAAGTGAAGCAGTTGTCTGCATTTGGACTTTCCAAGCCTTCTTACAAGAGCACTGTAAAAGGACTCCCTCCTAACATGTCCTATTCACGTTTGTAATATGACAAAAAAACAGAAACCTGAAATAATGGAACGTGATTGGAGCAAATGCATCTCATGACGAAAGTTGGAGTTGAGATTAATCACTGGTAATGCACGCTTCAACATGGCAATAATCCCCACTAGGCATCGGGATCGCACTTAGGAAATCGCTGTGTGGTGCGTGGTCAATTTCTCCCGATAGATGGCAGCTCAAAAGTTAGTGCTGTGTCAAGATAGTTTCACCTCCACCCACCCCACAGCACTTCACCGATCACTTGTTGCTAGATATAGCAGAGACTGATGGAGCTAAACAGTGCTCTGTATGTTTTAAAAAATAATACTGTTAAACCATAGAGTCATGCTTACGCAATTGTGTGCATGGAGTGGGTCCACAAAAATGGAGCACCTTAGAAATCACTGCTGCCATGCACAGGAACAGACAGACAGACAAATCCGCAAGAAGGAGTCCGTTTGTGTGTATCTCAGTGTTACTCTCGATGTTTAGCCCGCAATGCATGGAAGGTGAGTGTTGTCACAGGTTTCTGACGACTACTGCATTGTGTGGGGACATTAGAAAGATTTGCATACATTAGCTATAAGCAAGTGAGAAGTCACACATGCAAATATTTCTACTTTCCCCATAATGCATTAGCGAATTAGAACAAAAAAACGAAAGGAACAAGTGAAAGGAACACTACGTTAAAAGACAGAGGGAAGTGCTTCTGTAATAGTTTTGTCTACCTGTATTGAAAACATGAGGTTCAGACGAGTGGAAAAACAGTCACAATGTAAAGAGATGTTGAACAGTGAATGTGCACGCGTGCCATCGCAGACGTAGTTAGAATATGTAGTAATGTAGAAGTGCAGACTTGAACAGCACATAATAATGCATTCAGTAATATTGTGAGTTGCTGTTACTTTCTGTCCCACATGTAAGACTTAAAACATTATTAACCTTGCAGTTGTTATGTTACAAGCACATTAATCCACGACAGAGGAGGGCTCTACTGGGGAATTAATACCTGGTTGGTGGTTGGAGGCACTCAACCTGCAGCCTTGTGCCCCAACCCCCCCCCCAGGCATTAATTCCCAGTAGAGCCCTCCTCTGTCATGGATTAATGCTTACTTGTGTCCCAGTGAGTGACTGGAACAGCAAAGGAGTGGAACAGGTAACTAGCATCTTAGGCATCAACAGAAAGAAACAGGAAAGGAGGGGACTCTCTTGGTCGACTAATGTAGGGTTCCTAGTCGCTCTGGCTGCAACACTCACTGCAAGGAAGGGTGGAGGTAAAATGGTGAGTGGGGAATAGGTGCAACACCCTATCTAGGACAATGGTATAAAGGGATTTAAAGAGGGTATAGTGAAACACAAATAGCAACCTATCTAGGGTCAGGTAGCAAAGGGTTAGGTGGAGGTGAAAGTGCTGCTGCCTCAGTAGGAAAAAGCAGAGAAAAGTAAGTGGTAAAGGTAGGAGAAAAACACTTCCTACAAGTGGGAAAGAAGGGAAAACTCTATCTAGGGTAAGGGTACAAGGCAGCAAAGCAAGCAAAACAAGCATTTGTCAATGCCAAATGTTTGCTTGCTGGTATTAGCATTGGTACTGTAGGAGTTAGAGATACATAATAGGAATGGCAGTGAAGTATTGCACTAATGCAACCCCCACCCCCACCTTGAAGAGACTGACAGGTGTTGGGGTGTACCTTGGGGTCTTCGGCCCTTACGCTCACCTCATTCCATACGAAAATAAAGCTGAGATGGGTGCAGTATAGGAGAATGGGGTGAACGTTAGGGCCTAAGACCCCCAAGGCACACCTCAATACCAGTCAGTGGCTGCAGGGTGGGGTTGGGGTGGAATGGCATGAGCATTATAGCTGATGACCCCAAGCCACATACCCCAATGCCTGTCAGACTGTAAAGGGTGGGGCATTACGGTTGGAAACCCTAATGCCCTGGGTGTTTGTTGGTATTTTCACTCCAAATTTTCAACATGGTCTTTTTGGGACCCCACTTCATGAACAGTGGCACTATCATTTTGTTACTCTATCCCAAAAGGTGATTTCGCACAGTGAATGCGCCATTCAGTGCAACAGGTGCGAAAATATATTTTGGGAAGTATGTGAAAAATGACATCGATACTGTTCATGAGGAGGTGTGAAACAATGGTAATGTTGAAAATCTAGAGTTAAAATATGAAAAATTGGTGAAATTATGAGCATGTGAAGAAACTGTGTAATGCATGCTCATAACACTGTACTGCTGCTTCTAAGGCCCCTCCACGCTGTTCTGGGCCAAACTGATGAGCAAAGCCTGGACAAACGCTCTCAGCGGTGTGTTATTTTAGTACAGATCCTGAAGCTGGAGACAAACAATTTAAACACATTTCCATGTACAGAAACGCTGAACTGGAGACAAAAGAAGTTAATCCTGCCCAATAAGAAGCCCCACATACCTGAGTTCATACCTGTGTTTCCTCCCACAGCTCTGCAGTTATAAAAGCAATTCTTTCTCTCTCCACAGATGAGGTTGGGGTCGTGAGGGCCCAGGAGGCGCGCACAGCCTCCCAACAACTCCCCGAGGACGGACCCCCCCGAAGCCCAGGTACGAGGAACCGAGAATTCGGACACCAAATGCGACATTTTCAAAAATAATTTTCTGCCTGAGTAAGGAATCTCTTGTGCCTGCTTGCTCTGCTCCCTGCAGTGCCTGCTTGTTTTTACCCTGCTGGCGCTGTGCGCCGTCTCTCCACCACCCCCACCACCACCCTTGGTGAGCTCCTCCTTATATAGTCATTGTCCATTGTCACATGACTCTCCAAAACCTATCAGCCCACTTCTCCACTTGCAGCTTATCAGCTGTGACCACCAGAGGGTCCTCAACCAAAATCTATGCCCCCCCAATTATTTTCCCTAGCAAGGATGCTGCTGCTACCTACCTTATTCATTTTCCTCCAACTAGCAAGTGATTCCCCCTTGCCACAAGCTATTCTCTCATGCAAGATGCAGCCGCCGCCTATGCCCCCAAATCTAACCCCACAACCCTACTACACTTCCTATGCACACACATTTAAGCAATCCATGACAAATGACCACTACAGTAGCATTAGTGCCTCAATACTTCCCCCTTCATTTCTCATGGGTCATTTGGTCCTACACTCTACCACCTATCGACCCTCCCCACTACCCCTACCTCTTGAACCACTACATCTTGCCTTAAACTGCCCTGGGTCAAGTATAAACACCTCCTCACCCTTCTCCTACTCTTGTCAGGGGACATAGAATCAAACCCTGGCCCAAATCCCCCAGTTTCTAACACCCACTCCCCTTTCTCTTTCCCAAAAGGCCTCCGCATCATCCGCTTAAACACCTGTAGCCTTCTCTCTAAATTCTCCCTACTGAAACCGCTTGCCTTAACCCTGCACCCAGACATCTTAGTCACATCCGAAACCTGGCTAAAACAGCATCACACTGATTTGGAAGTATCCCAACCAGGGTATACAATAATCAGGCGTGACCACCAAGATAAAAAGAGAGGCGGTGGTACAGCAATGTACATCGCAAACAGGCGCCAGTTCTCTGTAGTAGACATCCCCATGTCCCCAGGAAACACTGACTCACTACTCATCAACATCTCTCTCCCCAGCTCTAACCCCATCTATGTGGCCGGCTCATACTGCCCCCCCCGCACTCCCCCCGAGGACATCCTTTCCCATCTGGGCAACCTACAGTCTCTAGCTGCTGGGGGCGAGCTCCACGTCACTGGCAATTTCAATATAAACTGGCTCGGCCCAGATAAAGCCCACCTAAAAAACAAAATAAAGGCCCAAAATCTCTCTCAGCTCATTTCTGCTCCCACCAGGCTAAATCACAAAACCCAAAACCACACCTTGCTGGACTGGGCTCTCACCTCACACCCTCATAGGATAATAAGCGCAGGTCTCCCACCCGACTCCATAAGTGATCATCATATGATTTTTATGGTCAGGAAGATACACAGCCCCCCTGCCCCACCCCCAAAGACACTAATCACCAGGTCATACAACTCCCTTAACCTAGTCTCCCTCCTGTCAGACCTAAGACTGATAAATTGGTCTTTCATCTCAGTGGCACCCTCCATAGACATAGCTCTTGAGGCCTTCAAAACAAATTTCCTCAAAATTTGGGACAAACACGCGCCATTACGCAAGAAAAGAGTCCGAGGAGCGCATCTCCCCTGGATCTTGGCCGATATAATCAGTAAATGCCATGCCAGAGACCGTGCCTGGAAAGCCTACAAAAAAACTGGGCACTCAGGCATCCCTCGATACTTACATATCCCTTCATAACGCATGTACAAACAGCATTCGTCAAGCGAAAAAAAACTACTTCCTATCAGCTTTCAATAAAAACATAAATCATCCAACTGATTTCTGGAAATCTCTCAAATCCCTGCCCCCCACCCTTTCCCGACACTACAAATACAAGATTACCTAGTGCCGACCCAATCCTAGTAGCTATGAAGCTTTAATACTCACTTCGCCAACTGTGCTGAAAAGCTCCTTTCCTCCCTGCCCCACACTCACCCTACGGTTCCTCCCCACCGCACCTGCACCCCTTATACTGCCTCTGCAACCACATTGTTCTCCTTCCACACTGTATCCCAAGCAGATGTTTTTTGTTCCCTACGGGCATTAAACCAAAACAAAGGGAAATGCCCCACGTCCTTGGACGCAAAGATGCTTTACCTCTCTGCTCCAGCCATAGCCACCCCCCTAGCTGACCTCTTCAATCTATCCTTTACCCTGGGCAAGATACCAACAGCCTGGAAGCTGGCCACCATTATTCCTCTACCAAAAGAAGGTGACCCCTCCTCTACTGGAAATTACCGACCCATCTCCCTTCTTCCTATTCTAGCTAACCTACAGGAAGGACTGGCCCTGTCCCAACTCTCTCCGTACCTAGATGCCTCCTCCTTTTTCCCTCCTTTCCAATCGGGCTTCCGTAAATCCTCAGCCACCACCTCCCTGCTTGGCGTCGACGGAGACATCCTCCAGTATGGACAAGGACATATCACATCTGCCGTTTTCATTGACCTAGCCAAAGCCTTTTACACGTCTCCACTCCCTACTCCTTTCCAAACTCACTTGCACAGGGCTCTCCACTCAGGCCACAAACTGGTTCCATGACTACCTAGTAGGCAGGAAACAAGTAGTCAAAATATCCTCTCACACCTCACCCCCATTGCCTGTCCCTGCAGGGGTGCCCCAAGGCTCACTCCTGGGTCCATCACTCTTCTCCGTCTTTTTAAATGATCTCCCAACAGCGTGCTCCTACTCCTCCATTCAGATGTACGCAGATGACACTGTCCTATACACCTCTGGCCCCACAACACTCAGTGTAGCTACCCGCCTCCAGGAGGACTTTAATGCCATCCAGAACTGGTTTAGGTTTAATCAGCTATTTCTAAACCAAAAAAAAACTATATCCTTAACTTTCGGTACTCCACAAAGACTATCCCGTCAAGCCCCCAGCACCCCTTTCAAAACCCTGGACAGAACTCCCCTGGAAAACTGTACAAGCTTCAGATAGCTGGGAGTCTGGCTAGATCAACATCTAGATTTCTCAGCCCACATCACCTCTCTACACAAGCAGCTGCTCCCTAAACTTGGCGCATTGCACTGTAACAAAAGCTGCCTCCCAACACAGACAAGACATGCTATTGTGCAAAAAATGATCCTTCCCATAATTGACTATGGTGATATAGTTTACTCCATCGCCCCCGGGTCCACCCTGGCCAGCCTAGACACCCTATTCCACGTCTTCTGCCGCTTCATCCTTGGCTGCCCCCAATCAACACACCACTGCGACCTCTACAGCTCGTTAACCCTACCATCCCTTCATGTCCAGGCAATCCAACTCGCCAGATTAAGCTGCCAAATATTGGTCCCTCTCCCTTCCCCCTTACCTGACCTCTGTCCTCTCCCAACAATCGTCACCCACGTACTCCCTTAGAAGGTCAGACCCTAAACTGTTCCATGTCCCGTTCATGCGCACATCCAAAGGCCAGGCCGCTCTTAACTACCGCATACCTCAGTCCTGGAACGCCCTACCTGCCCCCATCAGGCACGCACCAAACACCCACCTATGCAACCAATTACTCAGGACACGCTTCACCTCCAGCTGCTCCTGTTTCAACTAAGAATGTTACCCAAATGTCACTCTGCTGTTAAACTAATACATATTGTACAGTACTCTACCCCCTGTGTTGTTATACTGTTTATACCAAATGTATGTAAACTACCCTTGTCTGTATCTTTCTCCCAAAATGTATGTATAAGCATTTGCTCACTTTGTACTGTCTAAGCAATTCCAATTTATGTATGTGGGTCTCGGCCCCCAGGTCGCATCTGGAATCGAGCATGTTGCTCACTATGCTTTCCTGGTAAAACTCGTAAATAAATAAATAAATAAACAAACACAGTCATTTTTTGGAATTCTTTTACAAAATTTTCAACATGGCCTTTTTGGGACCTCCCCTCATGAACAGTGGCACTGTGATTTCATTACTCTGTCCTAAAAGTTGATTTCATACAGCGACTGCGTCATTTTGCGCCACAGGTGCTAAAACACATTTTGGGCAGAATGCAAAAACTTACAGCTGTACCGTCTATAAGGAGGTGTGAAAAAATGGCAATGTTGGAAATTTGGAGTGAAAATATAAAAAATTGGTGAAGTTACAAGCATGCATACAAACTGTTCAACACATGCTCGAAACAGTCATTTATTGGAATTTTTTCACCAAACTTGCAACATGGGTTTTTTGGGACCCAACCTCATTAACAGTGGCACTGTCATTTTGTTACTCGGTCCTGTGAAATCATATTTCAGGACTCTGAGAAACAAAATGGCACTATCAGTGTTCATGAGGTGGGGTCCCAAGAACCCCATGTTGAAAATCTGGGACCCAAACTCCCAACTATGACTGAGATATCAGCCTAAGTTGAAACCCCCCATTGATTACCATTATAGGGCTTACTGTGATTTTCTTCAGTTTGCGGTTGGCTTTTGAAAATTGAAGATGTGTTCCCAGTCCAGAGAAGATTGCAGCACTGGACCTCCGGAGGTAAGTATGGGTAAGAGGTGGTACGGGGAGGTGGAGTGCGCAGAGGGAGGGACGGGATGAGGGAGGGGTGGCGAGGACGATGAGAGACTGTTTTCTTTTTCTTTAGTTTAAAAAAAAAAAAAAAACCTCGGGGGAAGGTTTTCTTTTTTACAGGCGAAATAGTATGAAAAATAAATTTCGGCACATGGTCTGGGCTCCCAGTGTGCCAGACTGGTGGTGGTGGGGGGGGGGGGTCAATACTGACCTGGGGATTGGGCACCCCAAGGTCGGCTGAAAAAAAGAGGGCATGGGGGGCACATCTGACACCGGAAGTGGGCATCCCGGTGTTGGAAAAAGATAAAGAATTACTTTGGCACACGGGTGGGCCCCCAGTGTGCCACAAAAGTGGGTGGGGGCATGCTGATACGGGGATTGGGGCACCTGTTGTCAGCAAAAGATATGTTCGGGCTTGGGGGCGGGGAAGTCATCTAACACCAGGAGTGGCCATCCCGTTGTCAGAAATATAATTAATTTGGCACACTGGGGTGGGCTCCCCGTGTGCCACATTAATGAGGGGTAGGGGGATACATGCCGGCATGGAGAATGGGCAACGCAATGTCAGATTTGGAGGGAGTGTGTGCTGGGTGGCAGGAGCCGCCAATTATGCAAAGCCAGGCACTGCTCATTTATTATGTTTGCTTGTTTATTTATTAATGTGTTTCACTGTGAAAGGCACACTGAGCAAATTAGTTGCTCGTAACTCAGCCATGCATTATTGTGCACTGTAACGCGCATGGCTGGAATGTGCCTGGTTGCCGAAGGGTGGGGAGAGATCTGACGCTGCAATGACGAAACTGTCCCTGATTGGAGCAGCAGATTTCTTTCAAGTGCGGCACTCACTCTGAAACTACCATCATTGTCAGCTTCCCTCTTGATTAGTGGCTGAGGAACATGCCCATTAAAGTGTCCCCTGCATTGGCCACAACACTGCCACACTTTTGCAATGCTCTACTAACCTCAATAAGTTTCTTGTGCACTGCACGCGCAAGCAGACATAAAAACGGAAAACTAGTCACACCCTATCAGGGGTAAGGATGCAAAAGTATTTTCTGGTGACACGGGGAGAGTAGGAATTGGGAATGCTGGGAGTGGTGCAGTGCAGTGGCTGTGGGTCAGCAGTTTTCATAGAGACCTTCTGGAGATTGCAGTGCTGATCCACCTGCACACACCTCTCTGGACTGAGGGAGGAGGTTGCCGGACTCCAGGCTGAATTGGCTAGGATTTAGAGGACAGCTTCCCCCACCCAGGGGCCACCAAGTCTGCTACTTTTACCTCAGAGGATGCCAGTGAGGAAGAGCAGCTGAAACTATGGTGGGCTCCAGAGGGGTGGTGGTGGTGGTGGTGGTGGTGGATTGGGGTACATTCCTCAACCAGTACCACTATGCAATTCTTACACTGTTCTGGTAGGGCAGGACTGCTGGGAGAAGGCACCCATGGTAGTGGCAAGGGAGGATGTAGGGGTTTTCCATAGTGAAGATCCCAAGGAGGGTGGTGGAGGACCCCAGAGGAAGGTGGGGGGAGTGCTCAGCACCTGACTGGTCCCTGGAGGAAGCCGGGGGCATGGCAGCCAAAACTGGATTGGTTGGGGAGGCGTGGCAGGCGTTGGCATGATGTCATTGCATGCCATGTCTCCCAGGGAGCCAAAACAGGAAAAAATTGAACCACCACAGGATGCCACCTGCTATGCTCTGTAGGTCCCACACCATTGACTGTGGTGCTCTCCTGGACTATGAGCTTGAGGTCAGGTCTGACAGGGGGAAAATGGGGTGCCCTCTGAAGGCTCTGCCCTGGAGGGCAAACCAGGGAGGAACATCCAGGGAGAGGTGAGTTCCAGGGAAGATGGGTGATGGGGCTGGGGAGCATGGGCAGGCCAATGGGGGCTGGTCCAGAGGAGGTGGGGAAAAAAAAAGTAAGGGAGGGCAAGAGGGAGGGAAGATGCCTATATGGCACCATGGTACAGAGGGATTGGAAGTTGACCCTGGGGATCACTAAGGCGAAGGGTGGGAGGGAGAACAGGATGTTGCTGTCCACCTGGGGACCAATGACCTGGTTGGGGATGGGGCTGGGATTGTGCAGGGGGAGTTTAGGGAGCTGTGGATGTGTCTTAGGCTGGTAGCACACTCAGCGGTTTTCACTGAGGTGTTGCCTGTCTACCACAGTGGGGAGTAAAGGGCTCTCTGCACCATGAGCTTCAACTCATGGTTGAGGGAATGATGCAGAGAGGATGAGTTCAGCTACACTGGGGACTGAAGACCTACCTAAAGAAATAAGGGCCTATACAGAGGAGATGGCTAGAATCCATCTGGGAAGGGAACCTCAGTCCTGAGTGGACAGTTTTTGTTTTATTTTTTTTTACAACTTTGTTTATCTCTCTTACCTCCTGAACTTTCTCTGGAAAGGTCTCTCAGAGCCTGCCATTATCCCGCCCACCTGAAGCTCTCCCTCGCTCTTCCATGGCCCTCTCTCTATCCATTTCCTGGTCACCCAGCCCCCCGGCTCTGAGTCCCCCGAGGTGGGACCGCCAATTACTCCTCCTGGTGCTAGATATCTAGATAGGCAACCGGGAATGGAGGAGAGCAGAGGAGACAAGAGAAGGAGCCCGACATTGGGCATGGTTGGCTGGCACTCCTGGACCCTTCTTTGCCTATCAGAAGGCAGAGAGTTTTCCTTACTTGTGTGGTTATGCCCTCTCCCCCTCCATCCCTGCAGAATCTGAGCATGCAATGATGCCAGAGACATCCGTTATGACTCTGCCTCCCCACTATTATACCTGGGTGTTGCAGTGCCTCCGGTCTCCACGAGGCATGGAATGCTTAATTAACCCTGGACCCCAAGAGAGGAGAGCAGTCTTCCAGATGCTCCAGTTCTCTCCCTTCCCTGCTGACCCCGGCTGCCCGGGCTTGTTCCCAAACCTGGGTCGCCTGCGTGGCGCGAGGTGTGGCATCCAGTGCCTCAACCCTCAGTGCCACCAGACCGGCTCAGTGGACAGTTTAAATGTTACTTTGATGAATATTTAAACTAACCCAGGGGGGTGTCTGAAGGAATCACGGAGGCATAAACTGCTCCTCCTACATACTGACAAAGAAATTAGGGAGGACCTGATGGGAGATGAATCCCCCAGGGTGCAAATTAATAAAAGAAGAAGAGTGGTAGAAATGAAAGGGATAGGAATGAGAGCATTAAAAAGAGAAGGGGGAAGGAAGGAAGGAGGGCAAAAAGGAAAAAGGGAATTAACAAGCAGAGTGGTAACAAAATCTGGAAGACCATGTGTGTGGATGTTAGAAGTCTAGGAAATAAAATCCCAGACCTACAGGCCATCATGGTGGAGGCTGACCTGAATACTGTGGCCATTACTGAGTTATGGTGCACTGAAAACCATGACTGGGACAGTCATACCAGGCTATACTCAGTTCAGAAAGGACAGGGTGGGTCGAAATGGATGGGATGTAGCAGGGGTGTAGCCAGGGATTTCAGATCTGCACACCAAGTGGACTCACTGCTACCCCCCCCCAGGGTGTAGCCAGACAATATACCAATGTACACCAGAATCATGTTTGTTGCCTCATTTGGCACAATAAATACAACTTTTGTAGCTCATGACAGTGGTTGTTGCCATGCATGGGTAAATACAAATGCCATGCATTGTTCCCTAAGACACCTACATACCAGCCCGGAGCCTGTAAAGTTGTATTGTCCTTGGGATGCAAAGAGAGTATTAGTGACCAGTCCTTCTAGTTTCGACTCCTATGAATAAAATTACAGAAAGGTTAAGTAATTTCTTTGTTAGTTTTCACGGAAAAAGGAAGCAGTTCAGAGCTGATTTGCTACCCCCTTAAATAAAATTGCACACCATGGAGTGCTTGGAGAATGCCTGCCTATGCCCATAGGATGTAGTGCTTTATGTGAGGGAAAGCATAAAAGTTATGGAGATTCAGAGAATCTGGGGGGAGGTGGAGGTATTGTGGGTCACCCTGGAGACAGGAAATGGGAACACTATTCCTACTGGTGTGATCTACAGACCTCCAGCACAGGGGGAGGATTTAGATAAGGTACTAGTGGAAGCCATTGGCAAGATGGCAGAAAAGGGAAGGTGCTGCTGGTAAGGGGCTTCAATCTGCCAGATGTAGACTGGAAACTCCCAGCTGCAGCTTCACCTAGAAGCAGGGACATCCTAGACTCCTTGCAGGGAGCATTCCTCAGGCAACTAGGCTGGAAGCCCACTTGTGATGGGGAAATACTGGACCTGGTGCTTACAAGGACAGTGTTACAGACATGAAGGTGGGAGGCTACCTGGGGACCAATGAAAGTGTGGTTCAACATAATATTGGCTACAGAATTGAACCATACAATGGTGAGAGTCCTGAACTTCAGAAGGGCATGTTTCAAAAAGATAGGTGAATGCCTCAGGGATGACCTGGTGGAGGGGGAGGGTGGATGATCTGGGAGAGTGGAGGAACAGTGGGTGAAGCTAAAGAAAGGCATTGTGAAGGCAACAAACCTTTGTGCCTAGAAACTGAGCAAAAGGAAGAGGAAAAAGAGACCACTATGGTTCTCAAAAGATGTGGCTGAAAAGATAAAGGCTGAATGGGTGGCCTTCAGAAGGTATATGGAGATGCAAAAGGGAGGAGGATAGGGAGGTGTATCTTGAGAAACAGGGAGAAGCAGGGAAAGTAGTAAGAAGCACAAAGGCGCAAACCGAGGAGAGAACAGCCCAGGTGGTAACAAAAGGGGGCAAACATTTGGGGAACTGGCCTGCCCTGTGCTTCTGTGTATTTGACTCACTTCATTGGAGTGAACTGTTTGCCTGTGTCACTCCTGCTTTTAAGACTGTATCGTGAGCAGTGCCATATGCTCTCTCTACTGAATCTGAGTCACTCCTGTTTTTAGACCGTGTCGAGACTTTGTCATATGAACTGTGTTGTGCATTGGAATTTTGACGTCATATTGCCTTTTGCCATGCTCAGTTACTGTGATCCATGACTTCCCACTGCACATTGCTAGGCAATAGTACACATCTGTTGAGCTGCTGCTTGTGTTCTAAGCCGTGCCACTTTCCCTCCGATTGGTGGTGGCAGCCTAATTGGGCGAGGTGCGGGATTTAAATTTACATCCAGCCAGATGCAGCAGAGTCTACAGTGGCAGCTCACTGGTGGCGAAGTGCAGCAAAGAGCTTTGCAATGGGAGTCAGTGGGTGGCAGGCAGACCCCGCTGACCTGTTGAATAGGTATTACTGTGCAGCTTGACAATACATCTGTGCTTGTCGTCTTCGTTGCACCAGCCGGGTACTGCTTTACTATCTATGCGAAGTTATCATGGTGGAGTGACTGTGCTTAAAACAGTAAGAGTGCTGCCAATTAACCCTGGATTGCTGGTGCTGCATATGTGAAATAAGTTTTGGAGAACTGTCCTGCCCTGTGCTTCTGTGTGTTTGACTCGCTTCATTTGAGTGAACTGCCCATTTGCCTGTGTTGCTCCTGCTTTTAAGACTGCATTGTGAGCATTGCCATACGCTCTCTTTACTGAATCTGAGCCACTCTTGCTTTTAGACTGTGTTGAGACTTTATTGTATCAATTGTGTTGTGCATTGCAACGCTGATGTTATATTGCCTTTTGCTGTGCTGTTACTGTGATCCACGACTTCCCGCTGCACATTGCTAGGCAACAGTACACGTCTTTTGAGCCACTGATTGTGTTCTAAGCCGTGCCCTCCCCCCCTCCATTGGTGGTGGCAGCCTAACTGGGTGGGGTGCAGGATTTAAATTTACATCCAGCCAGACGTGGTGGTGTCTACTGCAGCGGCTCACCGGCAGCGAAGTGCGGCCAAGTGCTTTGCAATGGAAGTCCGTGGGAGTCAGGGGAAGACGAGGGTAGGAAATATCAGTAGGTATATTATCTGATTCATACGTCGATGCATTAGTGGTGAGCCAGGTAAAATGTCCACAAATGTTATAGTGGTGTGTACAGGTCTTATTCTATTATCATGTGTTTTGGTGGCTGACATGGTGTGTTTGAATTCGGCTAGCTGTATTTATACAGATTAGGATGTAGAATTTAATTTTTCAATGTCTAATCTGTTAACCAGAACGCATGTTAACATTCAATCATTTTGATTATTGTCCATCAAAAAATTTGCTTTGATATTTTGTGGTTTTATTTTAATGTCGTATATGTGGTTGTTTTCATTTGGAATTTATTTTAAAGTGAGTTCTTTTAAGAAGTAGTTTGTTTTATTTGGTTTGCTTTTATTAGCAGGTGATGTTGAGTCAAACCGGGACCAGATACAAGTAAGTTAGAAGTTAAACCAGTGTTTAATACTGATTTATTGGCCAAGCTTCATGGGGTAAAGATTGTACAACTTAATGTTAGAAGCCTTGTATCAAAACTTTCGCACTTAGAAAGCATGATCCAGTCTTATGCACTTGAAATGCTTGTTTTAACTGAAACTTGGCTGAAGTCTTCTTTACCTGATACTGCTTGTAAGTTGCAGGAGTATAATTTTATTCGAGTTGATCAATTTGGAAGGAAGAAGGGAGGGGGAGTTGCAGTCTATTATAAGGAACACCTTGATGTTAGGGTTTGAGGTTCCAGTGCTACTTCAGGAACACCTTTTGATTGGTTACTCCTGAACTTACAGTTAGGTGGGAGCAAAAATGTGCTGACTGGTTGCTTGTATAATCCTCCTCTTTGTGGCATTTCTGGGCTTTATACGAATTTTTAGATTTGATTATTAATTTTACTCATAATAAGGATTTTGTCTTAGTTGGGGATATGAATTTAAATTGGGCTAACTGTGATGCATTAGGCATGATGCCTGTTTGCAATCTTACAATCTTCATTAGCTAGTCCTCGAACCTACTCAGTTGAGTTTAATCTCAGAAAATCACTGTGTTCTTGATTGGCTAGTTATGAACAATCTTCATATCATATCATATCTGACGTGGAGATTTTAGGTGAATCTGTTAATGACCACCAGGTAACATTTTGTATCTTAAATTTTAAGAGCTATAGGCCTCCCCCTAGGTTTATTCAATTCCATAGTTTCAAACGAGTTAATATCGATCTCTTGAAATCTGAATGGAACAAAATTGATTGCTCACTTCTTTACTTAATCCCTAACTCAAACCGTGCTGTTGACTTTTTTTTGTAAGCAGCTATTACCTATACAAGATTTATTATTTCCACTAAGGAAACCAAGGGTTAGAGGCTCTATTAATGGTTGGTTTTCTAAAGATATTAAAGATCAGATGAAACTTAGAGATGCCACCTGGGTTAAGTATAAACCGTCTCCTTTACCCTCCTTGCTTAATATTTATCGGTCATTACAGAATAAGGTTGGTAAGATGGTTATTAAATCAATGAGATCATACTTCAAGCATAGGTTTGATGAAGGTTTGTCTAACCCCAAATTCTTTTGGAATACTGTTAAATCGATAGTATCTCCTAAGGCTAATACCTCTATTAAATTGTTAAAAGTTGATAATCAGGGTATTCCAGATACACAGACCATAGCCAATGTCCTGAATTCCAAGTTTTCTGATTTATCGTCTTATCAGTCTGGTTGTTCTTCTTCAGTAAATGATGTTTCTTCTACAACTGATTCTCACTCGGGGTTACCTCCTTTTTATTTTTGTAGGGTTACCAAATCTGAAGTATTAAAATTGATTGGCACCATCTCTGATAAATTTTCTGACTGTGGAGGTGGCCTTGATGCTCGTTTCATTAAACTTGCATCTCCATTTATTGTAGGACCCCTCACCTCTATATTTAATCTTTGTTTGATTTCTGGTATTTTTCCCTCCACCTGGAAAAGTGCAAGAATTGTCCCTATTCCTAAGAAACCCGGAGCTGTTTTACCTATAGAGTTTGGACCCATTTCAATTCGTAATCCACTGAGAAAAATCTTAGAGAAATTAGTGGATAATCAGGTTTCATATTATTTGGACGATAGTAATTTATTGTGTCATCAGCAGCATGGGTTTTGGAGGAATCATGGGATGTGGACTGCATTGGTTCAATTCACAGACACCATTCTTGGGGGTTTTGATAAAGGTGTAATGACTGGAGTGGTGTTCGTGGATCTAACCAGGGCTTTTGATCTTATTGATCATTCACTTCTTTGTTCTAGATTGAGGCAAATAGATTTTTCTGTTCAGGTTATTGAATGGTTTAAAGATTATTTAACTGATAGGTCCCAGACAGCTTGTATTGACTCCATTTACTCACAGAGTTGTGCAATAAGGGCTGGTGTTCCACAGGAATCCATCTTGGGTCCCTTGATGTTTTTCCCTGTTTCTTAACCCACTACCTTTGTCATTTAACTCTTGTGAAATGTTACTATATGCTGATGATTTAATACTGTTTTCCCAGGCTAGGCTTACTTCCCAGATAACTTTACACTTGCAGTCTGATTTTCATAGAGTTTGTGACTGGCTTAAGAATAATTCTTTAGTTTTAAATGTGAGGAAAAACTAAAACAATGCTTTTTGGTACTCCCCCCATATACTGAAAGATGCCAGTGACTTATCTATTTGTGATTTGAATGGGTCTGTAATTGAACAAGCAACTGAATTTAAGTATTTAGGGATGCTTATAGATCCAGGTCTGTCTTTTTCTTCTCAAGTAAGAGCAGTCAGCAAAGTTATTAATCGTAAACTAGGTGTTCTCTGTAAGTTCACAAAGTTTTTTTCTGCTGATACGAGAAGAGCCATTGCTGTTGCTTTTTTGTTACCTCACTTAAGAGTATAACTGTAGTTTGTATTATGGGTCAGGGGTCAAAGAGAGTCATATTTTGAATGTAACGTACAATAACATCTGTCATTTTGTTTTAGATGTTCCTACTCATACACATCATTGCTTGTTGTACTCACATTTGAATTGGCTCTCCTTAACTTACAAATTTGCTTATTTTTTGGGTTGTCAAACTTTTCGGACTATCCATTCCAAAATGTATTTTCTGCTTTCAGATATGGTTTCCGTCAGACCTTGCTTAGAAAATTTGAGATCTTCATCTGGTGTTTTGCTGAATCTCCATTTGCATAAAGCTAGATCTGGTTCATGTTCCTTTTCTAATGCAGTTCCACTTTTTTGGAATGCACTCTTGAGTAGGTTATGAAATAGTATGTCTATGAATGTATTTAGATGTAATTTTAAATTGTATTTAAAATCTTTGGATGTTTGTAAATGTTTTACATGATTTTATTATTGTTTTTATGTTTTCATTGTTCTGTGCTCTGGGTTGTGCCTGAAAAAGGGCCTTTTTGATCCACTGCTCTTACCCGGTTAACAAATTAAATAAATAAATACATTTTTTAGGTATGTAAGTGATTATAAGGTTGAGAAGGGAAGGGGAAGGTAACTGTGCAGAGGTAGAGCAGGAAAAGGCAGGTATCCTGAACAAATACTTTTGTTCAGTGTTTACAGAGGAAGGAGAAGGGGAGGGGGCCACAAAAAAGTAACAGAATCTTTGGAGGGAAGGTGAGGAACACTAGTCCTTTTTCAGAGGAGGAAATCCTGAAGGGGCTCACAAATCTGACAGTGGACAAAGTGATGGAGGCCAGATGGGGTGCATCTAAGGGTACTGTGGGAGCTCAGAAACATACCAGCTGCACCTCTTACAGTCCTATTTAACAACTCACTGGAATTAGGAGTAGTTACAGAGGACTGCAGGAGGACAGATGTAGTCGCACTTCACAAAAGTGTTAGTAGGGAGGAGGCAGGTGACTCTAGGCCAGTCAACCTGACATTGGTGGGGGGAAGGTTAATGGAATCACTGCTAAAGGAAAGGATTGTGGAATATCTTGAACCCAATGGGTTACAAGACCCGAGGCACCATGGATTAATAGGTAGGTGGGGGGGTGCAGGTCTTGTCAAACAAATCTGATAGACTTCTTTGATTGGGTGACTAGGGAATTGGATCAGGGTGGAGCGGTGGATGTGGCCTACCTAAGTTTTGGTAAGGCTTTTTTGACACCGTCCCACATAGGAAACTCTTAAGGTAGCTCGGCAGCTAGGAGTGGGTCCAAAGAGGGTAAATTTGGTAAGAAATTGGTTAGGAGATAGGCAACAGAGAGTGGTGGTAAACGGAGTTCACTCCGAGAAAGCAGGGTGACTAGCAGGGTGCCTCAGGGGGTCAGTACTGGGACCGGTCCTCTTTTTAATGTCTTTATAAATGACACTGCAGAGGAGGTGAAGGAAAGGTCTGCCTCTTTGTGGATGACACCAAAATCTGCAATAGAGTGGAAACTCTAGGAGGGGTGGAAAGAATGAGCAGAGATCTGAGAAAACTCAAGGAGTGGTCAAGGGTATGGGAGCTGGGTTTCAATGCAAAAAATGGCAAAATCATTCACTTGGGGCACAGAAATCCAGGGATGGAGTACAAAATGGGTGGAGAAGTAAAGACGACCACCAAACAGAAAACAGACCTGGAGGTAATCATATCTTATGACCCAAACATGGCCAGGCAATGCAACAAGGCAGTTTGGAGGGCTAGTAGAATGCTGGAGTGCATAGGGACGGGTATCACAAGCAGAAAGATGGAGGTGGTGTTGCCTCTGTATAAATCACCGGTGAGACCCCGCTTAGAGTACTGTGTCTATTTCTGAAGATAACATCTCTGGAAGGACATCGACAGAGTAGAGGCTGTTCAGAAGAAGGCAAATGAAATGGTGCAGGGTCTGCATCAGAAGCCCTTCAGACCTCAATAAGTACACCCTGGAAGAGAGAAAGAAGAGGGGAATATGATAGAGACCTTTAAATACTTCACTGGAGTAAATAAGGTACAGGAGGGGAATATTTTTCAGAAAGAAAGATTCTCAAGAACAAGGGGACTTGCAATGAAGCTGGGGTGTGCGGTAGATTTGGGAGAGATGTTAGGAAGTACTTCTTTGCAGAAACAGTGGTGGGTGCCTGGAAAAGTCTTCCAGCAGAGGCGTTTGGGGGAAAAAACAGTGGTGGGGTTCAAGAATGCATGGAACAAACACAATGGAATCTTACTGGAAAGGAGGTGGGAGAGAAAGAGCCGTAGATCAAGTAGGGTCTGTGGTGACACACCATCAAACTCAATGTTTCTGTGTTTCTAAGTGGAGGCATGGGAATCAAGCACAAGTCTATTGGATGCCTCAGGCACATTCACAGCTCATTGCTCCAACATCTAAGCTATACTGCTAGCCTATTTATCAACCCAAAGGTCATAAAGTGTGTTTTGTACAGAAATATTTTGGCATGCAGACATCTTAGGAGATAAGCAGAGCTGAGGACATACAGGTATCAATAAAAGTGTTAATGTGAGACATAATTATTCTGGTTAGGGCAGAAGATTTTGTTTTTTGAGATGGACAGGACAAGTTGGAAATGAAAACTGCTTCAGAAACAATACTGTACTACATGTGTGAGGAGGCTGTGCACGACGTGACAAAAAGAGCATTATTAAAAAACAGCTATCAAGAGTGAATTACACTGCACTTATTTTCTGACTAGAGCCTTCTCATAACTTGACAAATACAACTTCTGCCAAACCATGCCAGCAATGTATTCTTTAATCCATCTCTTTTATTTACAGCAGCAAAATGTACTCATACTGACTGTCTTGTGACTCACATCCTTTTCATACTTAATCTAATCCAATCTAAACTTAAACCTTGTCCTCGTGTTATCTTTTCCACTAGTCAAATGCACTTACCTTTCTCTCCCCATTTCACTGAACGTATCAAATGGAATCATAACTCTCCTTGGAGCTGAAGGACGGCTACGTTAATAGAATGATTAGTACTTGCTTATGATGGATTATTATTCCAACACACACACATACACTGTTCAGGACCTCCACAAGTTCTGGTGTTTAAATAAATTGTGCAAACAATAAGACATGAATGGGAGGTGGTTATCCTGGGATAAACACCAACCAAGTGCATAGTGAGGCCTAATGCTCTTGTGCTGAGGGCTTTCAGCACCTGGGGAGGGTGTTTGTCCCATGTCAAACACCAACCTGGAATGTCTTAATGCATTTCAAAATGGGTCCCATGGTTCAAAATTTTGAAAAATAAAAAAAATTTACTTAAAAATGTTTGTAGTTTTAAGTATTTTGCCTTGAGAAATAGCCCCTCCTTTGTGAAGCCCACTAGGTGACATTGTATACGGCAGCTTATGGCTGCCTCCACCCCAACCCTAACCAACCAGCATGTAAATCAGAAAGTCATTTGATGTCTTTATTTGCTTTTATGCAATTGGCTTCATGGACCTCAAAGCATTTATTTGGACAGGACATAGTTTAGGGCTGGTGTTGTAAAAAAGTAGCAGGTGGTAATTTTCGTGGAAGCAAGTGAGATCTAAGCTGTCAGGTTTGGTTTTGTACCCCCCCCCCCATTTTCTTGGCAAAAGCTAGAGGGTGAGAGAGTGTTGTGTGGCCAATCACTCCTGTAGTGAGTGAGACAAAGTACAGTGCAGCCCGTTGCTAAAAGAACATGGTTCATCATGCTACCATGGAAATCAGTAGCACACTCACCTCTGGGGCTGGAAGATCTGATGGTTGTGGGTTCTAGCCCCATATCAGACAGTTGGGGTAATACCCAAAACTGACACTGTAGTGCAGTATGGGGGAGGCCTCTGGACTGGTGGAGTGCCCTTTTTCGGATGAGACATTAAACCGAGGTCCTTTCTGCTCATCTCTGGCCACTGTCCAGGTGGAAATAAAAGATCCCATGGCACTTATCGATGTAGAGCAAGGGAGATTCTTGGTGTCATGGTCAACATTCCCCATCTCAATAAACAGGTCCATGCAAACCACCCCCAAGGGTTCACTTGGGAAAACGCTATTATAGCTTAGAGTGCCTTTCCTGGCTAAAATTACAAATACATAATAACAAATGAATGTGAAGGTTTCAGTGCTGGTCTGATGCAGCCACTGAATAAATGTAACAAAAAATAAAACAGTAATAGATTCAAAAGTAGTTGAGTATGTGGGTCGGTGAGTGAGCATGCGGACAGGTTGTTCAGATGGGCACACCAGCATAGGGGGAATGAGACATGACATGCTGTGTAGACTTGTACACCAGCCAGTAAAGAGAAATACTACAGTGAGGATCAGAGGCCTGTGAAATAAATAGCGAAGAGAAACAAAAAGTTGTGTATATGGGGTTATATAAGTTATTTTTACATGTTTGGGTTCTGTTAGTTTGTTGATGGGTGGGAAGTTTTTAAAAAATATGCTAAAATAGCTGGTCCAGTGGCGTGAAAGACTGAGGCACTTTCCACCTTATCTCCTCTCACGCTGGCGACCCAAGTTTGGGAATGAGCTTGGGTCACTGGGGGTTGGCCGGCAGAACAGGGGACTGCTCATCTCTTGAGTGGGGAAGGCAGATGTCTCGGCCCTTGGCTGCCCCCAGATGGAGGCCTGAGGACAATGCAGTATTCAAGTGTCAAGTAGGGAGGTTGCTGCAGTTCTGTGACATGCGCACAGCTCCACACATGCACACCTACGTGCTGCCACAGTCATGGAGCAAGGAAAGAGAACATGGAAAAAACACAAGGATCTGGGCTCTGTGACATCCCACCTGCTCCATTCTGATCCAAGCCACCACCCAAAACCACTGACCCACTACTGGATAATGATCCAGGTGGGGAGAGGACAACTCTCCCCTTCTTGGGTCCTGCCATTGGGGACAAGCTGTGGGGTCCTGGGTAAGATGCGTTCTGGGGGAGGTGGTGGCCAATCGGCCTATCGGGAGGAGTGGGGACAAGACCGAAAAGCCTTGCCCGGACCCCAAAGGGAAAAAAGCAACATGGGTGAAAAAATATGGTAAAATGTTTTTGGCTTATTACAAGGCAGGGATGTTAGGGTATTTTATCTTACAAACATTGCAGACACAAATCTTTTAAAAAAAATTTCTTCTCTAGGTGCACCACATCCTGGTTGCCAAAAGGGTTCCCGGACAGGTGGTTGTCACCTTGTAAAAACCTGAGTTTCAAGACCTCTTGATCAATAAAGACACAGGAAGTTCCCTACCTATTTTGTAATTATGTTTGCAAAATGGGAAAATCATATAATATAAAAAATTAAAACCTCTAGGGCACCTTGGGGTTCAGTTTCCACTATGAAAACACTTTGGATTAATAAAGTGGATTAATCAGTATACATAGTACCATAATAACCTAGTATTGTGATGATGGAAGTTACTCTGGGTCCATTTTGTCCACCTGTTTTGCTGTATGGCAGTGACTATATCCAATTTGGGTACAGACACATATCTGGTCTTAACTGCGGGACTATTACCCCCACTCATACTGTGCAACCCTCAAAGCCTCTGTCCCTCAGACTTTGAAAGCCTTAATAGACCAAGTTTCCACAGCCTCACAGGGTGGGCTATTCCACATGGTAACCACCCTCTACCCTTACTCTGCTATCTGCTCCTGACACAAGCATCTGTGTATATGATACCCTGTCTAGTTCCTTTATATTCAGAAAACCATGATCATGTTTCCTCTAAGCCTTCTCTTTTCTAGGCTAATTTATTAGAGTATGTCCACTCTCTCCTCATAGCTTTTGCCTCCTAGGTGTCTAATCAGCTTGGCTGCCCTGTGCTAAACCTTCTCTATTTATTCTCTTTTTGTATATAACATTTTTTTATTGGGTCTCTTAATCATTGTTAGCAATTTTAATTTCATACAAGGAAATCAGAGTTACATTAACAAGTATCTCTTAAATAATAAATCTCTTAGACAAAAGACAAGTTATGTAATTATATAAGTAGTTGCTATTGTTAAAGGTGACCTGCACAGTTTATCTTCAGTCTGGTCCTGTTCCCACATACCTTGCCATGCTGCTGCGAGAGTCAAAGGGTGTTATAACCACAATTTTCAGAGCTACATTTATAGTTTAAATCAGTGCTGAACTATTAATCCAAACCCTGAATATGTACACCCTGGAAGAGAAGAGGAAGAGGGGGAGTTGATGGAGACCTTTAAATACCTCACAGGTGTAAATAAGGTACAGAAGGGAAGTATTTGTTTCAGAAAAAAAGATGCTCAAGAACAAGGAGACATGCTATGAAGCTGGAGGTGGGTAGATTCAGGAGAGATACAGGAAGTACTTCTTCATCGAAAGAGTGGTAGATTCCTGGAATAATCCTCCAGTGGAGGTGATGGGGTGAAGACAGTGACGGGGTTCAAGACTGCATGGGATAAGCACAAGGGAATCATAGAAAAAAGGAAGGGGGAAGGGAGAAAGAGCAGTAGATCAAGTGCAGTCTGCGTTAACAGTGTAGGTAAGGAAAAAGGGCAGAATGAGAGGGCCATGCGGTCCTTATCTGCCATCAACTTCTGTGTTTCTGTGTTTAACCCGGTCGTGCCGTGTGGGTCACGATTAAGTATACGCAGGGTCTCATGGGTATTCCAGTACATTTAGTGACATAGATTACACCACTTTTCTGAATGTAATAGTTGTGGCTGGAGTTTATTATACTTATCTTATTGCTTCCACGGGCGTGTTGCTGTCTAAAATAATACAGCAACATCCCGTCCAAGTGTTGCTCCATCCACAGCTGTTACATACACAGTAGTGGTGTAATCTACATCACTAAATGGGTTTTGCATACCCATGAGGCCTCGTATGTGCTCAATCAGGGACCGTGCAGTGCTTCTGGCTTTGGCTTAATAGTTCGGCATTGATTTGAAATATAACTATAGCTCAGAAAATTGTGGTTATCAGCCTTCAACTCCTGCAGCGGCATAGCAAGGTACGTGGGAATGGGAGAGGGCTAAAGATAAACTGCGCAGGTCATCTTTAACTCTTATATAATTACTGACTTCCATTTTTTCCACAGAGAAAGCTGGCTATAATTTGCCGTTATAACCAGCCGAGCTGGTTATAATGGTAAACACGCGCCAGCTTTCTCTATCGGAAGTGCGAGACACAAACACCTGAAAACGAACTGAATTACTCAGCAACTCATGCTCTGTCAGCCGCGGCCCTCTTGTCAGCTCATCCCTCTTCTCAGCGATTCACCACCAAAAAAAAATCCTCCTACATGTAACATGCTCCCTAACCCACGCTAACCTAATCCTTTTCTCTCCTCAGGCACCGCAAGATTAACACTGCATGATCTGCCGTGATGATGATGGGACCAAGAGCCTCTAGCAACAACAGTGCAGCAACCCTAACCTGAAAACTGAACCTAAAATGGACTTAATAGTTTGAACTTCTCCTTAAAAGTTAAACATTTTCTTAGTTAAATACTACTGTAGTTGCATGTTTACCGTTTATTTACCGAAAATTTCCAGAAGTAGCAAAAAAATGGAAACCGTCACGGCCTCACTGCATAAAGGACTGTAAGTTACACGATCTTAAATAAGAATCTACTTCAACTGTTTGTTTACCTAAAAAAACTGATTCAAATACAAATGATTAAAACAGTGCCTGTAATGCAATAAAAACCTTAATGAATTTATATCCTGTACTACAGGTCTCTTACCCAATTGTTTAAAAATCCTGTGAAGGGTGGGGGGCCAAAAAATGGAAACCAGTAATTATAAAAAATAAAGTATGGGTAGGTGGTTATAACGAGAATTTTACACACAACCAAGGTGTGGGATGCCACATAAACCTCGAGGGGGTGCCCAAGTATGTGCTTCGCCCTCGGGGTTTGTAACATCCTAACTAGTGTGTAAATCTCACCTACTGTAATGATCTCTATATAATAACTGGCGACCGCTTTCCCATAGGGGAAGAGGTTATAATTTTCGTTATAACCCGCGGTTATAACGCAGAGCATGCGCAAAAAGCGCCCTTCTGGTCCTCTTCGTACACACGCATCGCCTGCAGTTTGCCGCCAGTTGGAATCGGCGGTAAATTAATTTAAATGTATTTTATATAACTGCTGCGGTGAAAAAGTGTTCCCCAGCAATTATATAAAATAAAAGCTGGTGAGGCATGTGAAACTCGAATGTTAGACACCCTCTCGGTGTGAGATGCCTGTACAAACCCCTCGAGCTTCGCTCTCGGGGTTTATGTGGCATCCCACACCTTGGGGGTTTCTAACATTCTTGTTATAACCACCTCCCCAGCCATTGTTGTATATATAGTGAGTATTTATTTATTTCATTTTTGTTGACTGGGTAAGGTGCGCTAGCCAATACAATGACTACTTTCAGGCACAACCCGGGAGTTTACAGAAACAAAACATTTGTTTCACAAAGACAGAACAATTCTAAACAGTAAAAGCTTAAACAATAATAATACAATGTAGGCAGGAGAAAACAGTAAGTACAATTGATTCAACAATAATGTATAACATAGAACGATAAGAGAGCAAATACAATAAATAAAGCCATTTGGCAGCAATTCATGAAGTGAAAATGGGGTGAGATATTATAAGAACAAGTACCATTATAATAGCCATATTAGATGGATATAGGAGAGTCAGGAATTGAATGGGGTGGGGATGCAATAAAAGGGAGGGAGGATAGGATAGGCCAGGATAGGATAGGATAGGATAGGATAGGACAGGACAGGACAGGACAGGATAGGAAAAGGATAGGATAGGAAAATAAAGCAAGGGGATGAGGACTAGATATAATAAAAGTAGGGCAAGGAGGTGACTGGAGGAAATTACAGTGCTTAGCTAGTATTAAATAAATTACAATTCCTTTAGCATTGCTTTGCCATAAAAAGAAAAGGAATACCATAATACATCAAAAACATGACAGCTATACTATACTGACAATGAGAAATGAGTCTTTCAATTGTGAGAGATTAACACAGAGTTAGTTAAAAACAGCTATAAATTTTATGTCATTAAAAAGTCATCGTTTGTCCAAGCTGTCGTATCTTTGTTATACAGTCTCATTGTGGAAGAAGGCAACATTATATAAAAAGTTAAGAAATAGCTGCTTCCAGTTATTAATGGGGAAAAGGCATTGTTATGATGGAACATTTCCAATATTTTAAAACCAGTCTTTTGATAGCCAGAGTGTTGGTTTGAAATAAGGCTCAGTCTCATGTCCTTAATTTATTTGGCCATTATAAAATAGACCAAAAAATTCCTGCCATTTGATTGGCTGACACTGTCTGGCACCTTACACTTACCTCAGCATAATGCCCAGGTATGAACAAGTTTCAGTGGGATTTGGAATTTGGGCAAATCACATACAGAATTCATGACCTATTTCACACATCCCTAATTGCCAACACAAACATGGCTGACACCTTTACTCTTTCTGAAACCCGTCAACAATGCTTAAAAAGTAAAACTCCCTTAAATTTCAACCAATAAATACATTTTTTTCCTCACAGGATCCCTTCCTTACACACATAAATAAATAAAAAAAAAATAAAGTACTATTTATAGATTTAATTCCTAGTATTTCTTTGGTGAGCATGAACAATCTTCCTCCTATCCTTACACGCTTGCCAGAGCAATCTCTGCTTTTTACTCTGCCACATATAAAACAGAGACCATGGCTCCATATAAGGCCTTCTGTTATATGTGAGAGGGTGAATATTCTGCCAGAAGAATTTCACAGAAGTCTGAATTCCTGTACTCCATAACAACCAACCATTCCATCTACTGAATGTGTAGAAAGACAGATGATTGACAGGTGGGAAGGAACTATGTTTTACTAGTTACTTTTAACAATAAGGTGGCTTTTTCGTTATTTAAGTTTTTTCTCAGTTTTCACATTTTATAAGTGCAGTAAGACACTCCAGAGTGTGGGTTAAGCTGAGATAACTGCCCTTCCAGTGCTGAGTGGGTGGTTATCTCAGCCTAACCCACACCCTGTCATGTTTTACTGCCTGCTTTTAAAATAAAAATAAAATGTTAAGCATTCTTCAAATCTTTGGTTTGGATCCCTGTTTGGTTAAAATACACAAATGATTTGCCCAACATTTTTATGTTTGATGTGCGCATGAGCACGAAACATTTAGTCGGGAGTGACTAGGGATTTGGGGATGTGGCACTGCCAAGCCCATTGTAGTTCACAAAAGAATGGGCTTGGCAGTCTACACCAATGACCACACACTGTGGTCCTGACATCACTCTCTGCCTGGTGGGCAGAAACTTTGTGTACTTCAAAGGATTGAGCCACTTTAATCAGAGAGGGCTTTGGTCCTTTGATTTACATGAAGCCAGTCAGCAAACAGCTGAGCAGCTTTTCAGGGCAGGAACCTGTCAGCCTTTACAAAATGAAACTGTCCATTGATGTATGTAGTTGCTGCCCCTTCCCAGCCCAACACATGTTATTATAAAAGCACAGAGGTGCCCAATGCCCCGTGCCAGCTGCTACCACCCCGCCTGTTTTAGTTAGGCAGCACCAGGGAGCCCACTTCTGGTGCTGCCAAATATAACAGTGACCCTGGGGGTGCCCAATCCCCCAGTGTTCTTCCCTCCTTTTTCTTTTTTTAGAATTTAAAACCTGCAAAAAAGGAAAAAATGTCCATCGATGTCTGTTCCAGCCCTCACTGTAACGCCCCCGCCAACCCACATTATTATTAGGGCACGGGATGCCCAATCCCTTGTGCCAGCTGCCACTCCCCACCCTGCCCCTTTCAGTACAGCAGCACCAGGGAGACCACCCCTGGTGCTGCCAAATATAACAGTGACACTGGGGGTGCCCAATCCCTCAGTGTTGCTACCTGTAACAAAGAAAACTGTTCCTTATCATTTTTTATTTTCTTTTATTTTGTAAACCTGTAAAAAATAAAACTGTCCATCGATCTCTGTTGCACCGTTATCCCCCCTCACCCAATCCTCCCACTCAGCACCCCTCCCCCCAGCCTTTACTTACCCACCAGGGGTCCGACACTGTACTCCTTCCTCCGCCGCAGACATGTCTTCACTCTTCAATGCCTGACCAAGAACTGAGGAAATCAGGTATGTGAGTCAATGTATTTAATGGGGTTTTGTACTTAGCAGCATAACTTGGCCATTTTTCAATATTTTTGCCCCAAATTTTCAACATACCTTTTTTTGGGACACCACTTCATGAACATTGCAAGTTCATGTTAGGTAAATCTGTCCCAAAAAGTAATTTTGCGGTCGCTACATGAAATCACCTTTCAGGTACGAGTTAAACATTTTTTCCACCATAGTTCATGAGGTGGGGTAATAAGAAGGCTATGTTGAAAATGTGGTGTAAAGATATTTAAAAACAACAAAGTTAAGAGCCTATGTTGAAATTTGTGAACACAGGCTCATAAGTTTGGTAATTTTCAATATTTTGCCCCCACATTTTCAAAATAGCCATTTCTTCACAGTACCTCATGAATGTGACAGCAGCATTCATTTTTCAAATCCTGGCCAAAAATATGTTTTTGCATCCTGAAGGTATTCGCATTATTCTTGGCAAAAATCTCCTCAGGCAGGAAGTTAAAATCTACTATTGTTCATAGAGGTGGATTCATAAGAAACCAAGGTTAAACATTTGGGTCAAAAATGTTAAAAATCAATACAGTTATGAGCATATGTTGGAATTTACAAACACAAGCTCGTAACTTTGGTAATTTTCAAAATTGTAACCCCAAACTTTCAACATAACCATTTTTTCACAGCACCCCATGAATGCAACAGCTGTCATTTTTTTCAAATCATGTTCAAAATGTGTTTTCACATCCCAAAAGGGTGATTTTTGCAGTCGCTGCATGACATCAACTTTTGGACAGGAGTTGAAAATTTTCCCCACTGTTGTTCATGAGGTGGGGTAATAAGAAGGTTATGTTGAGAATTTGGTGTAAAAAAAAAAACAAGTTATTAGCCTACGCTAAAGTTTGCGAATGCAGGCTTGTAACTTTGGTAGTTTACAATATTTAGCCCCCAGATTTTCAACATAACCATTTCTTCACAGCACCTCATGAATGTGACAGCTGTCATTTTTCAAATCCTTGCAAAATGTGTTTTGGCATCCCGGAAGGTGATTTCACAGTCACTGTATGAAATCACCTTTCAGGCAATATTTGAACATTTTCTTTGCACTTGTTCATGAGATGGGGTCATAAGAAGGCTATTTTGAAAATTTGGAACAAAGATGTTAAAAAACAATAACGTTATAAGCCTACGTTGTAATTTATGAACGCAGGCTTGTAACTTTGGTCATTTTCAATATTTTGACCCCAAACTTTCACATAGTAATTTTTGCACATCACCTCATAAACATGACTTGTCATTTTAAAAATACTGCAGGAGTATGTTTTCTCACCTCTGTTGAGAAATTACATTTCGGCCAGCATACCATAAATGGTACATGTCACGCCTTTAAGAGGAATCCTAAAACAAGCCTCTTCAAAAGTTGGGATCAAAACATTAAAAACAAGAAAATGGTTTAACAAGCATCAAACATTCGGCATTGACAAATACTTGTTTAATTAGATTACATTCCCACAAAGAATGAAGCATGTCTGCATTAGGTTGGTTACAATACCAGCAGTTTGTGTTAGATTTACTTTTCATTTTAAATATCCTTTGTGGGGTACAGTATGCCCAATTAATAATTGTGTATTAGATTGACTTGCCCTGATGACTTATAATCATTTACAGACCTGCATATCAGTTGCCATACTTGGATTGTTATGTTAATACTAAGTTCTTTGTTCCATTTTCTTATATATCCTTTAATCTTCTTGTCTTCACATTGATGTAAATGATTTAAGATCCAGGACAAAATGTTTTTTGATTTACTCAGCAGAATGAACTTTAGATCTCTTTCTAGTTGCCGAACATTAAGTGCTCTTTCCAAACACTGAAAGTCTTTTTTATGTAGACTACAGAGCTGGAAGAAGTACGGTAGTAGACTTGTTGATTCTCCAACTCATATTTACCTCTGCACCTTAACCACTCCATGAACTTGTTGTTTTCCATTATGTCCTGCCGTCTACAGTAAGTATGAGGGTCAATCATAAGTTTGCAGCCTGACACAGAAAGAAATGGACTATGATCCTAGTATTATTTTCAATATATAGTTACACTAATATGAATAGAAAATAACCTACTGACATAATGATCAAATGTTTTCTTTTGTAGGGACATGCCAGACAAAGTTTGATAGGTGATGATCATTTGAGAATGGAGAAAACTGAGATCAGAGCAATTATCAAGTACCTCCATATCAAAGGAATGACTCCAATGCAAATCCATGAGGATATGGTCAACACGCTTGGGACAGAAGCCCCTTCATATTCAACTGTTGCCCAACAACAACCCAGGCTGGTAGGGAGGACCTTGGAGCAGTGGCACAGGGGAAGACTAGGAAGGGAGTAATTCAGAGATGGGTTGAAGGGTGGTCTCACTGAATGCAAGAAGCCTTGGTAACAAATCAGTGGAATTACAGGCTCTCTTGGCAATTGAAAGGGTGGACATTGCGGCTATCATGGAAACATGGGCCTACCAGGAATGGGACTTGATGATCCCAGAGTATAGGATATTCAGGAAGGATAGAGCTAGGGGAAAAGGGGGGGGGTGGCAATATATGTATGGGAGGGAATAAGATGCATAAGGGAAGAGGGGGAGGAAGGCAGAATGGAGGCCCTATGGATGCAGCTTCAAAACATGGGACATTAAGGATGGGGGTGGTGTACAGGCCGACAGCCCAAGGGGAGGATCTGGATAGGGAGTTAGCAGAACAAATCAGAAGGGTCTGTAGGAAAGGGAACACTGTGGTGGTGGGGGACTTAAACCTGCCAGGGGTGGAGTGGAGCACCCCAACCACCAAGAGTGCAAGAGAGCAGGTTTTATTAGAGGCATTTCAGGACAGCTTCCTGGTGCAGTTGGTCAGTGAGCCAACTAGAGTGGATAGGACTCTGGACCTGGTTCTTTCAAATGGGAAGGCTGTAAAGGATCTGGAGGCAGAAGACCCTCTGGCTGGGAGTGACCACCACTCTGTATGGTTCATGCTCAACATGGGCAGGGAAGCAGGAGGTACGGGTACCAAAGTGATAGATTTTAAGAGGGCAGGCATATAAAGGATGGGGGAAATTTTGGGCAAGCATCTGGCGGAAATTCAACCACTTATGGATGCTAGCCAAAAATGGGATATTATTAAGAAAGGGCTGGTGGAGGTGACTGGGACATGTACAAGAACAAGGAGTAAGAAGGGATGGTCAAAAAACCCAGCTGGCTGATGAAGGAGGTCATGGAAGGGGTCAGGGCCAAAAAAAGGCATTTCAGAGACTCAAGAGATGGAGGGGGGGGATAACAGGGAGGTATATGTGAAGACATCCAGGGAGGTTACCAGGCTGGTCAGAGCGGCCAAGATGTACAGGGAGCTGAGACTGGCGCAGGGCATAAAAGACAGAGAAAAGGACTTCTTCAGATACATCAGTGAAAGACAGAAAAACAAAGATCAGATTGTGAGGATTAGGAAAGGCGAGGGCTGGGTGGAGAAGGGGGAGGACCAGGCAGAGGCACTGAATGAGTACTTCTGCTCCATGTTCACTATGGAGAAAGGGAAGGCTGATATCACCTGGGAGAGGAGGAGTGGGCAGGGGGGATAATGTGACTGATAGAGGGATTACAGAGGATAGGGTGATGAAGGGATTGAGGGCTCTGAGGGGGTACAAGGCACCGTGTCCAGATGGCATTCACCCAAGGGTACTTAGGGAACTGGCAGTGGTCCTGGCAGGACTGCTGGCTGACCTGCTCAATACGTCCTTGGACACTGGATGCATGCACAGGACTGGAGGATGGTCCATGTGGTACCCATCCATAAAAGCAGACCTAGGGATGAACCAGGGAACTACAGACTAGTAAGCCTCACATTGATAGTAGGGAAACTCATGGAGATGATCTTAAAAGAGAGGCTGGTGACCTTTCTGGAGATCAGTGATCTCCAGGAAGGTCAGCAGCACGGGTTTGTCTCGGGAAGATCCAGCCAGACAATTCTGGTTGAGTATTATGACTGGGTGACAAAGGCCATGCAGTGGATGTCCTGTATTTGGACTTCAGCAAGGCCCTTGATTCCGTGCCACATGGGAGGCTGGGGGGGGGGGAGCTGGAGTATATAGGAGTGGGATCAAAGATGGTAAGCTGGATCACCAATTGGCTGAAGGGAAGGCAGCAAAGGGTGGTGGTGGTGGTGGTGGGGGGGTAGTTCTCATCACTGAGGGATGTGATGAGCGGGGTGCTGCAGGGATCAGTATTGGGACCAGTTTTGTTCAGGATATTCATAGCGGACATCTCCCACAGGGTTCAGAGTAAGATCAGTCTCTTTGCAGATGACACAAAGATGGGTGCCCTGGTTGATGACATCGAAGGGTGGAGGGGGCTGCAGGAGGATCTGACCAAATTAAATGGATGGTCAGATGTATGGCAGTTGGGGTTGAATGCCAAAAAGTGCAAGGTCTTACACTGCAGGGCTAACAACCAGGGGAGGAGCTATCAGCGGTGGGGGGGGGGGGTGTACAGCTAGAATGAACCGAGGAAGAAAGAGATCTAGGGGTGCTTATAACAGGGAGAATGAAGAACTCGGCTCAGTGCAGGAGGGTGGCGGCAAAAGCCAACAGGATGCTGGGGTGTATAGTGCGGGGAATCTCCTCCAGAAATTGGGAGGTGATCCTGCCTCTCTACAGGTCGCTGGTCAGGCCACACCTGGAATATAGCGTGCAGTACTGGTGCCCATTCTTGAAGGGCATCAGATTGTTAGAAGGTGTACAGCGGACAGCAACAAACATGATCCAGGGTTTAGAGGGATACTCCTATAAGGAGAAGCTGGGTGAGCTGAACATGTGTTCCCTGGAGGAGAGAGGGACAGGGGGGACGTGATCGAGACCTTTAAATATTTGAAGGGGATTAACAAGGCTAGTAAAGAAGGGATTTTCTAGATTAGAAGGGGGAAGGTCATGAGGGGGCACCAGATGAGATTGGAGGGGGGAAGATTCAGGAGGGAAGTCAGGAGACATTATTTCACTGAGAGGGTGGTGGATAAGTGGAATACTCTGCTGGAGGAGGTGGTAGCCTGTAGCATGATAGACAGATTTAAGAAAGGATGGAGCATAGTGCGAGGGGGGTATTTGTGAGGAGGGAGGGTGGGTGGGGCAGCTGCAGGTTGAGGGCTAGCTGCACAATCAAGCAGACTCGATAGACCGTGAGGCATGTTTCTGCTGGCATTTTTGTATGTTCGTATGTTCATAACTGTCAAGAAAATGGGCTGCTGAATTTAATCATGGCAGAAGAAATGTTGAAGATGATGCCAGGTCAGGATGCCCAAGGGAGGTGACCACTGAGGAGAACAGTGACGTAGGCCATCAAATGGTGATGAAAGACAGATGAGTAACTACACAGCATGTAGCCAGCATCTTGGGCATCAGTTCTGGGGCAGTGCAATCAATCTTGACTGAAAACCTGGGCATTAGCAAAGTGTCATCAAGACAGGTTCCAAGAATGTTGACACCCAATCAGAAACACACCAGAAGGGACGTTTCATGCCAACTTCCTGCACAATATAAAAGAGGGTTCCAGCAAACTTTATAAGTCATATTGTAACAATGGATGAAACCTGGGTTCACCATTTTGATCTGGAGTCTGCAACACAAACGATGGAAACATCATGTATCTCCAACGCCAAAGAAGTTCAAGCAGGCCACCTCAAGTGACAAAATCATGGCCTCCATCTTCTGGGACTCTGAAGGTGTGATCATGATTGATTATCTTGAAGAAGGAAAGACAATAACTGGTGAGTACTATGCTAAACAACTGTGCAAGCTGAGAGAAGCCATCAAAGCCAAACGCTGTGGAAAATTGAGGCGAGGTGTTTTGGTCCTGCAAGACAATGCTTCACCCCACACAGCACAGGTTGCAGTGGCTGCTGCAACAGAATGTGGGTATGAACTGCTTCCTCACCCATCCTACACACCAGATCTTGCCTCTTCAGACTTCTGCCTGTTCCCAAAACTGAAGGCTGAACTCCATGGAAACATATTTGCTGATGACGAAGAGGTGATAGCTGCTGTGGAGGGTTTTCTGGGAGGCCGAGACAAGTAATTTTACCATGAGGGGATAACAATGCTAGAACAATGCTGGACTAAGTGTACTGAACTGAAAAGAGATTATGTTGAAAAATAAAATACAAGGTCCATAGTGCATTTCTTTCTGTGTCATGCTGCAAACATTTTGACCGACCCTCATATACCTTTACTGTGCAATATTTTTCCATTCAATTTGAAATTTGGATTATGCTAGATAGGATTGGAAGATGAACTATTAGTAGACCATTTCATTTTGTTAAAGTATTTTTAACTGACATAGTCATATTTTTCTGATATCACTGTTTATGTTAATAAATTGATGATGCATACCAAATATTTTTATATCTAATTGGTATTGCTGAAGTTCCCTTAGAATAGAATTCTCAACTTCCATCTCATGTCTGTCCATATTTGCCCAACGTATGGATAATTTGACTAGATAAGCCAGATGGAACCTTCTCTGCCTCTTCAATGCCCTTTCTAAACTGCACTGCCCAGAACTGGACGCAATACTCTAGGTGTCCTTAAAACAAGGTCTAATGCAGGGGGATGATTCCCTCCCTTGATGTGCTTCTCACTGCTCTCCTAATGCATTCTAGAAATGCATTTTCTTTCTTGACTGGCAGCACACTGCCTGTCTGGCTTCAGCTTATGGTTCACAATTACTCCTGGAGCCTTTTTCTCAGTTGTGCTGCCAAGTGTTGCACTACACTTTGTGAATGTGCAACCCAGATTCCTCACCACTAGCTGCAGTACCCTGCACTTCCCTACATGAAAGGGGAACTGTCAGCTTTTCAGGGACAAGAACATGGGACCTATAGGTCCCAATTAGAAGAAACACAACATGATTAACTTGTTTTTTAAATCACTTACTGTGCTAGAATCTTTATTTTCATCTGGTTAATCCTGTGACCCCCCTTCCGGACATTTTTTCACTGAGTCCCCTGCAGCCAGTTCTCTGATGATGCACCTGATGGGCTAGGCTGTGGGGGACTCCTATGTGCCAGCATAGTTGTTGGAAAAGATTAGCACATATACAGTGCATATTTGCACTTCTAACGCTGGTACTGACTGACTGAGGAAAGTGCTTTCCTCAGTCAATCAGTACTGGTGTTAGAAGCTCAAACATGCACTCTATGGGCTAGACGTTCAAAAGTGTGCCTGGCAATGGCGCAAGTGGTTGTTCCGTGAAACTGAGTTGTGCTGGAGCAACAAAGGGATATATTCAAAGGAGATGTGCCATGGCAAATCTCGTCTGAATAAACCAAAAAATGCCTGTTGCACAAATACAATGCACTGACGCATCCCCCCAGACAGGTCTGAATACCAGGAATGGGAAATGCAACAACGCATCAGAGATACACTGTGTGCAAATTCCTGATATTCAGACATAAATATGCAAATTGAACCATAATGCATGCAAGGCACAAATGGGGCCACTTGCATGTCATTATGGCCCCATTTGCATGACTTGTGCAGGGCTGGCAAGTGAAATGCACCTGGTGCCCTGCACAGTATGAATGCTGTCAGAGGAGGTCAGTGGTACCCCCTTCCCGCCCGTAACCCCAATCACCGTGAGACGTGTTTAATGTCTTTCCTTGGTAGTCTAGTGGTACCCCCTCCCTTGCCGTAACCCCAATCACCATGAAAATTGACTTTTTAAATCCCTAGTGGTCCAGTGGTACCCCACTCCCTACCCGTAATCCTGACCACCATAGAAATGAAAAATTCCTTTCCCTGGTAGTTTAGTGGTACCCCTCTCCCCACTCATAACCCCAATCGCTGCAAAAATGTAGAACTCCTGTCCCTGGTAGTGTAGTGGTCCCCCCACTCACACAGGATACCCAGCCCAACCAGCTCCCTCCCCCGGTCATCTGCTGGCAGCAAACCCATCTGCATACCTCCGTGGCTGCCCGCCGACTGACAGCTTACAGTATCTGCTGCAAGCCCATTGGTCCACACTGTGGACCAATGGGCTTCAATCTATACTAGAATAGTCATGCACAACTTTGTTGAATGAAGTCATTCATTCACAAAGTTGTGAAATGATATTAAGAATGCACTGCAATCACATTGGTCCACAGTGTGGACCAATGGGCTTGCAGCAGATACTGTAAGCTGTCAGTATGCGGGTGGTTTGTTGCCCGCCAATGACCGGGCTAATGGCTGGGGGGTCCTGTGTGGGTGGGGGTTGGGGAGACCACTAGACTACCAGGGACAGGAGCTCATATTTTTATAGCGATCGGGTTATGGGTGGGAGGGGAGTACCACTAGACTACCAGGGAAAGGAATTTCTCATTTCTATGCAATTAGGATTACGGAGGGGAGGGTGGTACCACTGGACCACTAGGGATGTAAAAGGCCATTTTCATAGTGATCGGTGTTATGGTGGGAGGGGTATCACTGACCACCAGGGATTTAAAAAGGCTGTTTTCACAGTGATCAGGGTTACGAGTGGGGAAGGGGGTACCACTAGATTACCAGAGAAAGGAATTTCTCATTTCTCTGGTGATTGGGGTTATGGGTGGGGAAGGGGTACCACTGGACCACCATGGATTTAAAAAGGCAATTTTCATGGCGATCAGGGGTATGGTGAGGATGGGGGGTACCACTGGACCACCAGATATTATTGTGGGTGCTTTTGTACGGTGTTCTGGGGGGGAAAGTCACCCACGGCTGGTGGCTGCTGTGATGTGCCTTGCATTATGGCAGCTTGCCTGTGGGTGTCTTCCACTTGAGCATGATTTTTCCATGCTCAACTTTGTGCTACATATGCGTCACATCTCCGGGATGTGCCGGCATATGTGCCGCACATCTCAGCTGAATATCGAGATGTGCCACATATGCATGGGCACGCCCCCTGGAGATGCACCACATACTTTATCTTTGCGCCGCGGCACTTTTGAATATTGCCCTGGGTGCATTTCTGGGGTTGCACTGGTGCAACTCTTTTGACTATCTAGCCCTATGTGTGTTAATTTTTTCCAGCTACTATACTGGCACATAGGAGTCCACCATGGCTCAGCCCATCAGACGTGTCATCAGAGGGCTGGCTGCAGTGGACTATAAAAAATAATGGCTGGGGGGGGGCTGCAGGATCAACCAGATGAAAATAAAGATTCTAGCACAGTAAGTGAATAAAAAAAGTCAAACATATTGTGCTTCTGCTAATCGGGACCTACAGGTCCTGCGTTCTTGTCCCTGAAAATCTGACTGCTCCCCTTTAAATGTACCGCAAAACAACTTTTCTTTATTCCATATTAAATACTTGCTGTTAGGTGCTTGGGTTACAGACACTCTCATATGCTGCTGACCTCTGTGATGGGTGCTGTGTTCTGTGCCAGCCTCTGACCCTTAGATACAGAAACAGTGATTGACAGAAGACTACTTCTGATGTCAACACAAAGGCACAGTATACTTTTCCTGTGTGGTATTTATATACCTGTACAGTACTTATATATCAATGTGAGAACACTATAAATTGGACTATGGAGACAAAGCAATTGATTGGTACAAATCCAAGGTACATAACTCCTCCTGATATAATATGTTTCGGTCAACGGCTCCAAGATTGTACCCTTAGGTTCCATATTAGGGCCATTATTATTCTCTGTATTTTGTAAATGATCTACCCAGAACCAGTAGATCTCCCAGCATATGCATGTATGAAGATGGCACCCTAATGTACAGGAGTATCTTAATCATTGCAATAGCCTTTAATGGCCTGACATTTTAATTTGTGTGTAGCTTTGGTTAACTGCTAACCACCTATTGTGAAATATTAAAAAGACAGTTATGTTTAAGTGAGAGGCGATGTAGCCTAGTGGTTTATGGGAAAGGCGCTATGTAGAACCAATATTTTGTGGAAGCTGCTAGCAGCTGTATTTGTAGATGCACAGAATTTTAAAAAGGAGATGAGCATATCACAGCTAGGTATGAGTGTGACCGAAACTATCTGACAAATAAATTATTAGTAATAAAGTAAAAACCGGCAAGAGGACTAAATTGAAAGGCCAAAGACACTGCTTGAAAATACAGGAACAAGTTGGATAAAGGCCAACAATCTCTGATCCACAAAATTCAGCTGTTTGGGGGCAGTTGTCTTAAAAAGCAGCTGACTCCTTTGGGAAAACTTTGGAAAACATAATATTAAGACACAGTTCAACTTGTATTACAAATATTTTCCATAGATTTCTCTCTATTATTTATTACTGAAGAAATTACCACAAAAAGCAAGGCCGTTGTCCCTTAAGAGTTTATCTGTCTCTATAGCGTATTCCCTACTTGAAATTATAATGCTCTGTTGTGACATCCACTCTGTGCCATGGGAACAACTGTGATGTCACAGGCAGAGTATTATGACACCAGGCTAGGAAGAAGCAATCAGAGCTGATGAACCTTCAAGACACAACTATCCTTGTTTCATGCATATGACCTCAGTAGTAAGTAATGGGAATGAGAAACACAGAGCCTAATGAGAAATATAAACTGCTCTGTGTACAACTATTATGTTTTTCAAAGTTCTTCTCGAGGTGTTGGTGGCTCTCTAATAAATGGCATACAATGGAAAAAATTAAACAAAGACAGGTGACAGTCAGAAAATCTTTAGTTCATCACAAACATATAATTGGCGCATTTTACATGAAGAGTTCACTAAAACTTGAATGTGATTTGTTTTGCTGTTTTGGAGGGATTATGACATGTTTAACAAAGCTGATCACCAGTCAACCAGATTATGTAGATAGGTTGGACACAGGCCACCATCCTTTGACTGTTTACCGCTCTGCAAAAGGGACTCTGTGATTTGCAAAACCCTCTGTGCAAACTGATGCTCTCTGGGGGTCAGAGGTGGTGCAGTCTCTAAGTAAAGTACAAAACAAAAGTAAAAGAGAGGGCTACTCATGTACCTCCAAACAAGGATGCATAAATCACGGGAAGACGAGTCTTTTATTACAGCACAAAGATAAAAAACAGAACCACATACTGTAGGCATCCCTGGTTTGCAGGTTTCCCTTGTCAGTGCAAGGTGGAGACCTAGGAATAACTTATACTCTAAACATTTTGCCTCCTCTCCTGGACTCTGTAAGACATACACACAGTTGACAGGCCTGCACTTCTGCAGCCCCAGATTTATGATATACACACCCACCTCTGGCTGCATATGCACAGGCACCACAAAATCCATGATACCAAAATTGCAACTGTACTTCTGTGTGCAGGCCTCTCTGAGGTGCCTGTGCCTCTTCAGCCAGAGGTATATGACATACACACCAACTTCCAGTTCCAGAATGGTGGGCACCTGTGGGGTCTGCAGTTACGCAGAAGGAAGTACTGCTGCAATATGGGTGTCATGGTTCAGCAGCAAATCTTAAAATTTCTCAAGAGAGTAACAGTTTGTCAGTTATACAGCTGCATATAAAAAAAAACATGCATTAGTGGATCATGCTATCTAGCAAAGTAATTCGTACATGAGTAAATCTTGCTGCAGAGATGCAGCCCCACTGGGCCTTCTGTCTGCAGTAGGAGGCCTGCACTTCTGCAGCCACACATACTTATGCACGCTGTACAACACAGACACAGAGGTGTGGTTGCAAAAGCAGAGGGACCCTATACAGTCGCAGATACAAATCCACAACGGGAGTACATCAATGCTACTGCATTTGTGTAATCTGGAAACAGTTTTATGTTGTCTTACCTGATGATGGCTGTCTATGGTTGCTTGTGTGATTTTGTCCTTTGCTGCTTGTGGGGTGGGGGTGGAAAGTTAGGGTTGGAAACCCTAAAGCCACATGTCCCTACTTTTGTGGCTTTATGTTGAACCCTAACTGGTGCATTATTGCAGTTCTTTGCAAAGAATTTCTTTTTGAGACAGCAGGCCCAGCACTTTTGTGCAGCAATGGATGTCCAGTATTCATGGGGCTGTCTGGTGGAGTGCGGATGTGCAGGGTCCTCTGGGTTATGTGCTTCCATGTGACCACAGACACAGACATACACAGCAAAGACTCCATCTCTCAGCCAAAGCTCAGGACTCTCTATAATCCCCATGGATAACCCCGTACCTTCCAAGGCTGGGTAGTGGTGTTACATGACAGCATCATTCCCCCAGCCTTGGCCCTTACAGCTGGGTCACTGAGCTTGCCCCCATATTCAGCTCACCAACATGGGATCACAAAGCACTTACCTGCTAGGGTAAAGGCTATCGCTACACACAATGTTTCTTAATTTTTTTTTTTTTTAATTATGACCCCAAATTTTCAGGATAAGTCATCTTATGACTCCCCCTTATAAACATGACATATGGCATTTATAGAATACTGGACAACATGTCATTTCACACAACATGCGTGAAAATACATTTAGTCCAGGATCTGAAAAAAAATGACACCTGTCACATTTATGATGTGGCATGAAAAAATTGTTATGTTGAAAGTTTGGAGTCAAAATATTGAAAATGACCAAAGTTATGAGTGAATGTTAAAATATTTCAATGATCACTCATAATTTGGTCATTTTACCACATTTTATACACCAAATTTTCATCGTGATCCACCTCATGAACCCGGTAGGTGAAATATTTCAAATCCCACCTGAAACATGATTTCATGGAGTGACTGCGAAATCACCTTTCAGGACAGATTTGAAAAATTTCAACTGTTTTGTTTATGAAGTAGGGTCCCAAAAAGGCCATGCTGCAAGTTTGGTGGAAAAATATGAAAAATTTGTGAAATTATGAGTGAATGTTGAAATATTTAATGACTTGGTAATTTTAACTTATTTTTACAATACATTATCAACATGGCCTTCTTATGTCACAACTGCAAAATCACCTTTTGGGACAGATTTGAAAAATTCCACCTCCCTTAGGTGGAATCTCAAGAAGGCCATGTTGAAAATCTGGGCCCAGATATCCAAAGGGGTTGTGCCGGCGCAACCCCGCATTGCACCTTGGTGGGATATTGAAAAGGCTGCCCAGCACTGAGCAACCCCTGATGCGCCGGGACGCAATGTAATGGTATGCAGTACAGATGCAGGGGGCGTGCCCATGCATATGTGGCACATCCCGATATTCAGCCCAGGATGTACGGCGCATATGCTGGCACAACCCTGCATTGTGCCACATGGGGGGGGGCTCAAAGTTGAGCCCTTGCAGAGTAGGCACAACTCCCGGCCACCCAAAGGTGGGCTGCAGTATTGCAGGGTGCAACACAGTAGCCCATCCTTGGGTGGCCACCTGCCCACCCAGAACACCGTCCATAAGCACACACTGACACGGCCCCCCTGCCCATAGCCGCGATCATGTGGCAGCTATATAATACAAAATTCCTGGTAGTCTAGTGGCCCCCCTAGTTTCCCTGATACATATCATACATGACCATCCCTGGTGGTCTAGTGGAACCCCCCAGTTGCCGTGACTGCAGTAAATGTAAATTACATCAATCCCTGGTAGTCTATTAGACCCCCTCCCAAGTCCCCAATCATGGTTCGCCCCACGAATGTCCCTTTGGTGATCCAGTGGCACCCCACCCCTTCCACCCACACAGGACCCTTCACCCACCACTCCCCCAAGTCTTGGTGGGCGGCTGCATCCCGCCCATTACACTCTCGACTGCTAGCCTGAATGACAGGTACTAGTATGGGCTGTAAGCCCATTGTCTCCTGTGTGGACCAATGGCTTTGCAGGGCATACTGTACCAGACAGTCCCAAGTATGTGAATGATTAATTTACATATTTGGAACTGTCTATGCAAGTATGCCCTAAGCCCATTGGTCCCATGGGGACCAAATGGGCTTACAGCCATACTGTACCTGTCATTCAGCGCGGCCAGGTGGTATCTGGGCTTGCAGCCACCACCGAAGGACGGGGGAGGTGGTGGGCAAGAGGTCCTGTGTGGGAGGGAGGGGTGGGGTGCCACTGGATCACCAGGGATGAGTTGTATTGAGCCATACTGCAATGCGCAATGGCAGGGCTGCCACTAGACCACCAGGGATTTCCTGTTCAACATTTACCACACGATCGTGGCTATGGGGTGGGGGATGCCCTGGGATCCCCACAGCACATGTCATGCTGTGCAGGGCGCCAGGCACAAGTTGCTGGGCTGCCCTATGCAAGGCATACAAATGGGACCATAATGACATGCAAATGGCCCCATTTGTGCCTTGCATATATTATGGCCTCATTTGCATGCCCCCTGCCAAATATCGCAGGTGATGCACCTAGCACAACTGCACTTGCACTGGTGCATCCCCGTGTTCCCTATCTGTGACTTGCACTGGCACAGTGCCACTGCACTATGCGCAGTATGTGTGCTACCCCTGCCATATTCAACGGTGCTGCGCCATGGTGCATCCTGTTGAATATCACCTGGACCTGGCCCCAGCGTATCACGGTTATGCTGCGCCCCGGCTTGCACCTCTGCAGTCTGAATAGCTGTGCCCTGGTGTACAAATATTGAAAAATGAAAATGTTATGAGTAAAATTTCAAACCCAATGAAGTACATTAAACTGGGCTTAATTTATTTTCTCATACTGCAGTCACCGTTTCCAGCAGCAAGATGTGTTTTTGATTACAGAGTACATCTATGATGTGGTACACTTTTAGGCGACTGAAGGTGTGTGTGTGTGGGGGGTGTGGGGAACACAGATTGACAAAGGACTATTTTCTTCTTGACAGGTTCAGTGTAAAAAAACAAAAAAATAAAATAAAAAGATCAACATGGGACAGTTTTCTTTTTTAACAGGGGGACCCATACCATAGCTGACACTGGAGATTGGACACCTCAGTGTCAGGATAATCTTCAGCGGCACCAGGGGTGGACACCCCAGTGCTGTCACCTATATATCGGGGAAGCATTCTGGAGGGGAAGGGCTATACAAAAGTAATACTGGAGGTGGGCACCCCAGACCACTAGGATGCTGAGATAAGAGAAATAGATAATTAGACAGATAGATTAGATTCTTTTTACATTAGCAGAACAGTAGGATCAATCAAAGTGGTACATGCAGTAACAGAGTTAATATTTATCTGCATTTTTACTAGTATGAATGATGAAAAAAGCATATATTATATGCAAACTGGTTACTGAAATTACAAGGCACAGTTGTAGATGTGGAGTCCAGTAGATCAGGGAAGTTATCTTATTCAATTGTCAGCCCCAGTGTTAGTAGTGTAATTTGAGGTTTAATTACATCTAGTATAAATATGACGACTAACATATCTGAACCTTAAATCACAAGACATATAAAACTTACAGAATGCAATGGTGTAATGGACTACAAATACAATCCCTGAATTTTAGTAATGATCATGACAGTTTCATGTGGCATTGTGGAGGGTGGAGGGGCCAGTTCGGAAACAGCGCATTGCCAATTGAGATTTATCTCTCAAAATGCATAAAATGCATACTAAGCACTCTGTCAAGGTATGTCATACTTGGCATCTCCCACAACAATTATCTTTATGGGAACAAAATGGCATGTCAGATTTCTTCAGATCCCATTAACCTTTGCCCCTTCATCTCTCACTCATATTACGCAGAGACAAAGCGGCAGGTCAGATATCTGTTTCCATTCATCTGACGATATGAGACACCCAAAGAAGCAATGCATAAGTAGATACCTCACATAAAAATTTGAGTGTACAAAAAAAGTACCTATTAAAAAAAAAATGTAATTATTGAATGTGCCTTGTTTAATTCTATACACATTACTAATGCATGGTGATGCCCAAGCTATAACAATATTTTCACAGAACTTTTTTTAATATTGCACCAAATGTCACATTACTCTAGGTGAGGTATCACATGTGAATGATACAATGAAAACACCACCTCCCTCTTCCTGATAAAAATCCCTCTCCTTATGCTCTCCCATATTATCTCAGCACTGTATTGTCTTGGACCCCTGAGATACCCACAAACAAGCAACAAGGGCTGGAGAAGGGTGAGCTGTCTGTGGACCTCTCCCAGACTCATATGCAGTGTCCATTCTGTCTGGTTCCCTGCCTGGCAGCCCAAGTGTTGGTGTTCCTGCTATTCTGAGAGTCTCTGCAGATGATGGTATGAGAGTGTAGGAGGTGGGATTGCAGTCTAGTGTCTAAAGAAGAAAAGCAAAAAGAGGTTGAGAAGCTGGCAGAAAATAATGTACCGTACATTATCCAAAAGGTAGGATCAGCATGTTTACCAGCAGGCCGATGACATTTTTTTTCTGGTACCCCTTATCAAATGGCCCACAGCTGGCTGTATCAATGAAATCTGTGAGCAGCCTAAAAGGTAAAGTAACATCAAAGGTTTGGGGAAAAGTGGTTCATATTCAATGCCCAATGCAAAGTTTAAACCGAGTGACTGGAGCCTGTGAGTCATTGCAAGGGTTAGAAAATGTGCGTAAACTGCTGACAGTTTACTCAGCTGCAAATAAACTGCCATACTGTTTTTACGTTATCAGTTGTGGACAATTAATTATTTTTTAACTGTTACAGGTGTTTTGTGAGAAATGAGTCAGAATGCTAAACATTTTCCCTTGAGTCTGGAACCATTATACACTCAAATTCTCCCTTGATCTGTCTCCCGGCCAAACTGAGCTATGCCCTGCAGAGATGGGGTCACACAAGAAAAGTAATCGAAGGATGTATGATGTGTTGAAATATATATTGATTACTGGTTACCATCAATATTGCACAGAAATAAGTCACATACTGTAAAGTTCCATAAAAGGTGAGAATGTATTTTGATTCGAGAATTACAATGCTTTGTCTAGCACTCACACACAATCATTCAAAAGCCCCCCCCCTCCATTTTTCATAGTGTCCATTGTCATACAGTTCCCAAATAACCAATCTCCAGCTCAGTGAAAATATATACTGTACCAGATAATGGGATCTCTAATGAGAACAGCATATGTGTACAAACTGTTATGTGCAATGTAAAATACAGTAGTATTCCACTACAATTTTTACTAGCCACCATACCTCTCAACTGCTATATATTTTGCATAATGCTATGATTTTTGCACTCAAATTTACCCTTGCTCTGCAAAGGGTCACTGAAATTCTTAATAGTGTTGGTGCTATTTTTTGAGACACAAACTATTAAATCATTGAACTGACCTGATAGAAACATTCTGTAACACTAAATATATGGTGCCCATTATCTGTAGACATATTATCCTTTAAAATAAGAAAGTGCTACACATTCCGGCCATTTGCTATGCATTTTAATGCTAAGAGGTTGAGAGGTATGCTAGTCACCTAGAGATTACGCTCATTGGGTATGCACAATGAAAATGTCAGTGGATGAACGGACTGCAGCCGACTACGTTAGCAAATTACAAACTAATAGAAACACACACCAAAAATTATCTTGTATGATCTATACCAGATCATGGGATTTCTTATGAGAACAGCATATGAGTACGCACTGTTATGTGCAATGTGAAATAGTATTCTACTACAATTTTCACTGGGTGCTCCGAGATTATGCTTCTTGGATACTCACAGTGAAAATGTCAATGGATGAGTGGACTGCAGCTGACCATAATGGCAAATTACAAACTAAGAGAAACACACTCCCTAAATTATTTTGTATGATACAGTTACATTAGCTAAAACAATGAACAATTTTTCAGAATAGTTTTAGCCTTAAATACACTGTCACTGGCTAATGTACATCAGTTGCAGTGTCAGTGTGAGTGTGTTTGGCGGCTGTCTGATGTTGGGGAATGTGGAGGAGGACCAGAGATTGTAAATTGCACTAATACATAGATATTGAAAGAATGTGGCAAAGGACCACAGTCAGTATTTGTAGTGCAAGAATAATATATAAATCTGAAAAACACCAACTCTGTAAATATTTCAGACACAAAACTAGAAAATGGACTATCAGACTGCAGGAAGGCAACTACAACAGACCCCTGACTCACTGCTGGCATTGAAGACAGCAGCACCTCTCTATCTGTGGCTGCAGATCTCACAAAAGTCCTGCTGTTCTCATACAGAGAATGTGGGTGAATGGCCCCCCTCACTAAGCTAGGCACCCTGGATTTTGGGGTGTCCAGAAAAGGTATTTCTGGCCATATTTTTAAAAAAACATATACCCAAATCTAGCTAAATTGTTCCCATTTAGTTAGGTTCAGGTATTTTTTTTAATACAACCTTTTTAAGTATTTCCATGTTTTTTAGATGGGGGGACAAGATGGTGGTCCTCACGACACAAATAATTTATTTTGTGTTGTTAGAAGCAAGTGGTGAGAAACCAAAAATAGTCATGTGACATGGAATTTGTGAGACGGTTATCCCAAAAACCCTACTGAGCTTGCTCAGAACAGCCCTAAAATATAAAACTTTAAATCATTTTAATTCTGGAACTGTTTAATATTTTCTCACAAAACCTTTAAAAGACACTACCTTGGTGCAGCCCACTTCTACCCTGAAAGTTTTGGAAAACAATTCCATACTGTCTAGGCTGTATGTGAGAGCAAAACCAAAAACCCATGTTAAGTACAGGAAAAAAAAATTGACATCTACAGGAAAATTACACGTGTGGATCTCACAAACTGCACAAGCTGCTGTCACAAAACTTTTCACACATTGAGACCTTGCCTACTAGACAATGCATGCCAAATTTCAGGTGATTTTGTTTAATGACGCTAAGGATATTAAGGTGCAAAGTAAGGGGTTTAACATAGAACCTGTCGGGCAACCCTAACTACTGCACCAGTATAATGAAGGGCAATAACTCAGTAAAATTCAATCAAAGTCCACCCAGGAGTTTAGAAGGATTCATGGAAGCAAGTGTTTCTCACCATGAAAGAGTCAGGTGGTTATATCAAGTAAGATGGACTGATGAAGATTTTTTTTTCAACAAATTTCTCAGTCTGAAAAGCTAAGCTGCACACAGTTTAACACTGACTTAGTCACGAGGATTCAAACCTTTAGGAAGAATCAAGCTTAAATTAGATAAGTACTCTGAAGAAAAAGGGGTGTGACAGGGCATTCTCATTGAGTCAGTGGGGAAAGATCTCAATGGACTGGTAGTCTTTCTTATTTCCTAAGATGATATGTTTGTATGTAACACGTAATACTTCACTACTTGAATTAAAAAAGTCCTTAGAAGCATCTTTCAAAATAGGAGCTTGGTGGCTACCTGTACCTCAAGCAAGGATTTAGAGAAAGAGACCAGTCTGGATCACAATAATCTTTCTAAACAACAACTTTTACTTACTAACATGCCAAATCTTGAGTTGTGCTGCCTCCAATGCTTTGTGCATGTGTATGCTTTTCAAAGGATGCTGTCATGGCTCACATGCAGTACTTTTATACGGGTATTGTTAAAGTGACAAGTGCTTCAAGTTTGTAATTAGAGAAGTGCATGTGCGAGTAACAACACAAAACCACAAACAATAAATACATAAAATGTCTGCAAAACACTGTGATTACAGAATACTAACTTGATGCAAATGTCATACACTACAAACATCAGATAGATAAAAGAGGTCTGGGAAGGATGGGGGGAGAGGAGTGGGTGATGGGGCTAGTGAAGGTTGGTAGGAGAGGGGTGGGTGATGGAGCTGGCAAAGGTATGGGGCAGGACTGGATAAAGATGAAAGACTGAAATATCAGGAGTAATTATATTCCAAATAACTCCCGCTCTCTAATTGTATATACTATCAATTAATCAAAACTCCTGGTAAAACCAGGGGTACACAACTTTAATGTCATAGCTAGTTGCAAATTGAACTTAGTGACACCAAAACATATATATATATATACTTTATCCCCCTGCTCTGGGTGGCCTGCAATCGCACTGACCCCCCAGCCCCATCCACCCACTCGCAGCACCATCTCCTTCTTCTCCCACAGCTTACCCCCCATGGCAGGGTGGCAGGGATCCCTCAACCCACCAAAATGGATCCAATACAGGAGGTGCCTGCCATTCTCTAGGGTGGCGCCTGCGGAGATCAGCAGTCATTCAGCCGTCCAGGACCATTGTCTCCTACTTTTCTCACCCCACACACCCTGGAGATGGAGTGATGGGCATCAGCAATGGCTGAGCTAGGCGCACTTTCATCCACAGCATGCCGGCTGACTGCCCACCCCCATCCCTCATGTATGGGACCCAGGCTCTTTGACACCCAGTCACTGCTAGGTGTCAGAGGTGTGCCAACATCCGTGTCCCTCCCTCCCCAGGAGAGGAGAGGAGAGCTGTCCTCCATCTGCTCAATCCTCTCCCAACTCAGCTGACTTCTGGTGACCCGCTTGCACCATGAACAGGGGTCACCAGTGTGGCAGGAGGTAAAGCATGATGCTTCGGCACTCCATGCCACCGGGCCGGCTGACACCAAAACATATTAATCATAATGAACATTACACCTGGAAACCCAGAGGTACAAAACTTAATTACTTATTGCAGATTATAGTAAAGCGCTGCAGCACAATACTAGCATGGTGCTGTTGGAATACACCAACTATGTTCATGAGGCCTTGACAATTGTGACCTATTTGGAGCTATATATATTGATCTTACTCAGTGTCAGTGTAGCTCAGTTGGTAGCACATCCACCTCTGGACCAGAAGGTTGTGGGTTCTAGTCCCACACTGGGATTGGGCTCATACCTAAAATGCTGTCACCTAAGTGCAGTATTAGGGGGATGCTATACTATTAGGGTATGCTATCCTTTGGATGTGACTTCAAACTGAGGTCCCTTCTACCCATCCTGGTGGGCATCCAGGTGGAAGGCAAAACAGTAGGGGAGTTTTATTCAGGACAAATCAAACATAAAGCAAATTACACAATTCATTAAAAATTATAAGGATAAAAGGGAAAAAAACTGTAGCCCTTGTTTTTTTACAGCAACATATACAAAAAAACAGAAGAAAAACATAATAAGATTGGCTACTTGCCATAAGGAGGAGACCAAAAATGCGGAAGATGAGTGAATATTAATGCATATTCAACATGTTTAAGTAACAGGCACATCTGGATCCATAATCCACAGCAAATTCCTCCAAAAATTAAGTAAGTGGTCTTTAGTTACTCTCTGCGCTTCAGAAAAATAAATTACCTGCAGTTCCTTAGTAATTTTAACAATCAAATCATACTGTGTAATATTTTTTTGTTGTTGTAGGGTAAACAAACCTCTGGAGTTCCAAATGAATCATTTAATAACAAAAAATCACATGCAAAGTATCTTTGTCCCAGTTTCACCAAGTAGTGGGGTAATGACCAAATAATAATATGTTTGGGGTTATCTTTGAGAACCTAGGTGCAGACCAAAAATTCGCAAAGATTTCCAAAAACCCTGTGTGTGTGTGTGTGTGTGTATATATATATATATATATATATATATATATATATAGATATATATATATATTTATATACACTGAAATTATAAATGGTCCATTGTTTCTAGCTGCTGGTGACAAGCAGATCTACTACAGTATCTTTCCTCGAACTGTTTGTGTTTCCGATTACTTTTTACGTTCATTTTTTTGTGGCAAGAGAGACAGTGAATGTCCCACATCCTAGATGGGATCCTTGTACAATTCAGAAGGTTCACAAAATGGTCCTGAAGAGATGCCGAGCAAGTGGGAAATGTGAGGGGTTCCGTATAAAAGAGATTAATGATAGTTGTGTATAACACTTTTCTATGCATCATTAAGAGCTGGCTACTGGTAATATTCCAGATCCTAAATTTATAAAAACATTCCCTGACATAAGGGGGAGATGTAGCAGAGGAGGTCAGAATTCATAAAGTTCCTTGGTCCCATTTTCGAAACCAAGGTTGGAAAGTAAAACACTAACAATTTCCCCAGCTTTTCCCTGTGTGAAATAGTACTGGGCAAAAATTAGCATAAGAAAAGATTGTATTAAAAAAAAAGGGATTACTGATATTTAAACCCCCTTTTTGTATTGGAAGGTATAGTATGTTTCGTTTAATTGGATTAAGGCGACTCCCCCAAATGGCTTGAAATAAAAATACTGTATAATGTGGTTTCAAAAGACTTAAGTGGAGGAAAAACATAACTAAGATATAGGAATAATTGTACCAAAAAGTCTTTATTAAGGCCGGCCCATCGGTGCAGCAGTTGGATTTCCGCTCATGATGCCGGCAACCGAGTTCAGGAGTGGACTCGGGTGGCTGGAGGGTCGGCCAGGGGAAGAAGGCTTGAACAGCCTAAGACTGCTTGCCTTCTCTGGGGGGAGGGAGGGGGCCAAGTCCCGCAGCTTGCCTCACCCTGAGTGGAGTCTCGGGGTACAGCAAATCCTGCTTGCAGGAGGGGCTAGCTGAGACGCGTGGTGGACATCAGCACATAGCACCTTGACGTCAAGGGCACACACCATGTGTGGGAGAAAAACTGAGTAAAAAGCCTTCCATCTCAGGGAAGACAGGCATCAGAAGCGTGCCCTCAATGTACCACCACCCACCTAGGACGCCTTGCTCAACAAGACCAGATGTGTAGCGGGTGTACGGGCCCCACCTTATTTCCCACCTGGGGGGAAAGTTGAGGCTCCATGGGGTGCAAGGTAGGTCATAGGTAGGGTAGCTGGCAGAGGAATGGCTCCCAGATGCCCCGAAGGTGAATCTGAGAGTAGGAAAAAATAAGTCCTTATTAAACATCTGTTTCTTTTTCCCCAACTGCCAGTTGTTCCAATGGCCACAGGGCTTTGCCTGGTTCAGTTTAAGTTTCCATTTTGTTTTGTCCACAACAGCACCCCCAAAGGGGATTCCAAGGATCGTAAACAGAGGCTCAGTTATCTGAATTCCGACTATTTCGGAAACCGGCATCATTGGCTTATCAGTGCGGACAACCCTGCTCTTTATATGGTTAAGAGATGCTTCAGAATGATGGCGAACAGTCAAGGCTTTAGTAACAGAAATAACAGATGAAGTCAGGATGCAGAGGTCATCTGCGTAGGCGATAGCTTTGTAAGGTAAAAGTCCTTCTACGGTTTGAAGACTGTGTATATCTGGGGAATAATTTAGTGCTCATAATAGATGGTCAATACTGAATAAAAACAGCAGAGGACTCAGAGGGCAGCCCTGGCATACCTTTCTTTTAACCAGAATTAATGGTCCTTTCCAGCTGTTGACCAGTGGGCAGACAGTTGCTGTCCTATATAAACACTGAATCTAGTTAATAAAGGTACGAGGCACACCATACTGATGTAAGGTGTGCCATAAGTAAATGTGGCTAACAGAATCAAATGCTTGGGACTGGTCAAGTGAAAGGACATACCCATGTAATGAAGCAGAGGACCCTCTTTCGAAGATTTCTCGAAGGAGAATCAAATGGTCCATAATGGTTCTATCTGGGATGGAGCATGCCTGAGTGGCATGTATAACAGATTGTGCCAATGGCAACAGTCTAGAAGTTAGAATTTTAGCAAGGAGTTTAAAGTCAGTATTTAAGAGACTTATGGGTCTCCAATTTCTGAGATCCTTTTTTATGTAAGTAAATCAATAACCCTTCCGACATGCTCAAAGTCATGTTCTGGGTTGTCAAAATTTCTGTAAATACCTGAGCCAATTCTGCTGCAAGTTCCACCCCTAACAGTTGATACAATTCCCCAGTAAGTCCGTCAATGCTAGGGGCTTTGCTGTTTGCCAAGGCAGATAGTGCAGTGGTGACTTCAATGCCCTTTATGGCCACAGTAACAGGAGCCAGCAATTCAGGTGGGCATTGTGGAAGTGGAAAACCTTCCCAAAAGGGAGGTTTTGAAGTTTCTGAGACAGGCTGTTCCTGGAAAAGATCCATTATATAAGAAATTACTTGATCCATGATAAGTCTGTTGCTAGAAACTAGAGAATTTGTACGATCAAATAAACAAGGTATAACTTTTTTCCTCAAACTATCTTTACAATTTTCATAAGGCCAGAGTATGCCCGATTTGCCTTGTGTACCGAATTTCAGCTGTTTTTTAAGATTGTCTGCCTGTTTCTTATGGAAGGACATCATTGTTTTAATATTTTTGATTTGAGAGGAATATGACAGGCCTGTCAGATGTGTCAATGACATCAATTTCTGCAGCTGCTTTCTATATTGGAGGTGCCGTATGTATTCAGAATTCTGAGTGGACTGGAATGTGGTCTTAAGGAGCTGGACCAAATCCTGTTTGGTGTCTGTCCACCAGGCTATCTTATCTTCATACAATAAAAAAACAGATTTTCTGGCCTGAAAAAGTGAGTGGAGAGAAAGTATTATTTCAATATCAGTCAGTATTATGGAATTACATTTCCAGGCACCTGGACCCTGTATCATTTCTGTAGTGTCCCTAATAATTGTAATACATCATAATTTGAGAATTCAACAAGTTCATTGATAATATTTTGAATGAGAATCGAATTAGAGATAAAAAGAAAGTCTATTCTTGTTGCAAGATTTGCTTTATGAAAAGTAGGATCTGGAGTATTGTGAACAGATAAGTACGCATCCACCAAGTTTGAAGTTTCAGCAATTTTAGCAAGACATGCCGTGTCACAAAAGACCTTTTGAATCTTGGTATGTTTCCCTCTATCTGTAACTGTTAATCCACAGTTGAAATCCCCGCCCAAAATGACATGGTAAGGTGTATGAAGGTAAGGCTGAATTAGATAAAAAAGTTCTATCCTCTCTGCTTTAGTCTGCCCTGCATAAACATTTATTAAGCAAAACCAGGTTTTCTGCACCAGTATTATCAAGTATCAAAACCCTCCCAGGGACCAGATCCACCAATTTAAGGAGGCTAAATTCTATGTTCTGAAACAGAATCCCAGGCCTGAACACATTTCGGGACTTATAGTCCAACAGGAGGGACCTGTATGCCAAACTTTAATAGCCCAAGATATTTCTGGTAGGGAATGTAGCCTCGTATCCTGTAGAAAGAAGATCTGAGAGTGTGAGGGAATAAGATACGAAAAAAACAGCACATTTCCTTCTGTCACTTTTAAAACTGTTTATATTTATCATACTGAGAGACAGAAAAGGTGCCATATGCAGATACAGAAAGTAGGCTAACTCTTAGGCCAGTCTTAGTGGGGCCTTTCGCTATTGCTTGGTCTTGCTAGCCTTTTTCTTTATTACCTGAGGTTACATCGGAATTGTCAGAGGTTCCCTGGGGAATGGCCTCTATATCTGATGTAACATCTGCCTAGTAGGAGCTGAGGGAAGAGGTATCAGACTCTGTCCCCGAGTGAGTAGCAGTATCGTGTAAGGCCTCAAACCTGTTACCTAGTGGGACATCAAATATCTAGGCAAAAGACACCAGGAGAAAGGACTGCTGTGTGACTGGACTTCTCTGCTGGGACTAAAGTAGAAGAACTTTTGTACTTGGACCTTTAATTTAGGGTAAAAAAAACTAACAAACAAACAAAAAAAAGTGTGTGTGTGTCCATACCTCTCAACTGTACCACATTACGAGGAACGTTCCTCATTTTACTTCACAAAAGCTCCCTGTTCCACATTGTGAGGACTTGTCCCACATTCAGTGTTAACATTTTAAAGCAAAACTCCATAGTAAATGATGCAAAATATATAATTTTCATTAATAGCAGACTTTCTGAACATAAATGCAAACATTTTCACAGTGCTGTGAGCTTCTAATGTAAAAATTTGATTAAGTGTTCCACATTTTGCCCATTCTTTCCACATTTTGAGAGGAAATGTTCCACATTTGGGGGACAAAAGGTTGAGAGGTATGTGTGTGTCTGTCTGGGTTAACTGAACTGAATGGGTATCTGAACAGTTATAGGTGTAAATATCAGGTGATTGAAAGGACTTAACTGCTGTGAGGTTTAAATTACTGGTAGAAAGATCTAGTAAGTAGGGGGAGTGGCTTAGTTAGAAGGAAGCTACATTTAAAGACTGCCTTAGAAAGATTCTGCTAATATCTAGGCGAAGACACCAGGAGAAAGGACTGCTGTGTGACTGGACTTCTCTGCTGGGACTATATTGCCCTCCTTCCGCCCTCACCCCCATAAAAGCTAGTTCTATTTTTATAGGCACAGTTTGGACTGACACCAGGAACTTCCTGTTTGGGAGCAGGAAGTGAGTGATCACAGAACCACCAAAGACCCACCATCCTAGAAGGGCAAGAGTAGCTCTCTGGCCCCCTCTAGCTGCTGGAGGTCTGCCTCTGAGCAAGTAAGTGGTCTACTGAGAAATATAGGATATTCTTGTCTCAGAACAGGACAATCAGGAGCTTAAAGGGCACACAGGCAGAAAGTAAGGAGAGAGAGAAAAAAAAACAGAGGAAAGAGTAAGGATTGAAAACAGTTAAGGGGCCAGAAATAAGACATGATTGGAGTGGTGCAGTGCAGTGGCTGTGGAGCAGCAGTCTTCCGGGAGACGTTCTGGAGGATGCGGTGTTGTCCCATCTGCAGGCACCTCTCTGGGCTGAGGGAGGAGGTTGCTCATCTCCAGGCTGAGTTGACCAGGATTTGTGTGACCTCCTCTTCCATCCAGGGACCACCAGTGCCACTGCCGTTGCCTCAGAGGTTGCCAAGAAAGAGGAGCGGTTGGACCACAGTGGGCTCAGGGAGGGTGAGGGTGGTGGAACAGAGGCACATCCCTCCAGTTGTACCTCTCCACAATTCCTATGCCATTCTGGCAAAGTGTGGTTCCTCTATGGAGGCACCTGCAGTGGAGACCAAGGAGGATGCTGGGAACCTCCACAAAGGAGACCCACAGAAGGGTGGCAGGGGACCCTGCAGGGAAGAAACAACTCCTGGTGGGGGACTCCATTGTTAGGAAGGTAGAACTGGGGGAGGAAGGGAGAGGGAGGTAGGTGCCTGCCTGGCGCCATGGCTTGAAGGGACAGGAGCGAATCCTCAGAATTGCCGAGCAGCTGCACATGGGAGAAGCTGATGTCATTGTCCACCTAGGGACAAATGACCTGGCTAAGAAAGGGATTAGAGAAGTGCAGGAAGAGTTTGTGGAATTGGGGAGGGTCTTAGTCAAGTAGCACGCATGGTAACCTTCTCGAGGTGCTGCCCATCTATGGCATAGAGAGGCTAGGGTGTTCCGCACCATGGGATTCAATCAGTGGTTGAAAAACTGGTGTGGAGCTCAAGATTTGGCTTCATTGGGACTGGGGTCCACCTGGAGTGATGCAAGCCTATACTGGCATGATGGGCTGCATCTGTCCAGGAGGGAACCAGGATCCTAGGTGATAGGTTTAAATGCTTCATTGGCAAGCTTTTAAACTAGCCAGGGAGGCACTGGAAAGGAGCAGGAAATCCTAGGCCCCCAAATAATCACGGTAGTAAGTCCGGCAAACACCAACGTGAGGTGTCAATAGGAGAAGGGCAGGGTAAATGGAGAAAGTGACAAAGGCAAGAAGGGCAGGGATGGGGCAAAGGGAGTAAGGCCATCAGGAAATGGAGGGTAATGAGTACCAACGCCTGTAGTCTGGGCAACAAGCTCCCTGAGCTGGTGGCCTTGATGGAAGAGGATGCCTGGATATCGTAGAGTCACAGAAACATGGTACACAGAGAACCATGACTGGGATGTTAACATACCAGGGTATATAACCTACAGGAGAGACAGGCAGGGAGAAGAGGGAGGAGTAGCTCTTTATGTAAAGGAAGGGATAAAAGCAACTGAACAAAAGAGTAAACATGGAGGAGAGGAGGCACTGTGGTTCACCTTGGAGACTGGAAGGGCACCACAATCCGCACAGGGGTTGTGTACAGACCCCCATGGCAGGGGGAGGAATGGACAAGGATATGATAGAAGGCATTCTTAGAATGGCAGAGAAGGGAGATACTATTGATGGGAGCCTGAATATGCCAGATGTTAACTGGAGCACATTTGCTGCAGCCACATCCAAGAGCAGGGCCATTCTTGATGCCCTACAGGTGGCAGGCATTAGACAGCTAGTTTCAGAACCCACTCGTGAGGGAGCAATCTTAGACCTCGCATCAAACCGGGGCAGTGAGAGGATCTCAGATCTAGAAGTGGGTTGCCATCTGGGGACAAGTGACCATCAAACAGTGTGGTTCATGTTAAACTCAGCTACAGAGTCAAGCCATACAAAAGTGAGGTACTGGACTTTAGGAGAGCTGACTTTGGCAAGGTGGAGAGTGCCTCAGAAAAGCACTAGCAAACAGGCTAGAAGGAGGTGTGGAGCAACAATGGGGAATCATCAAAACTGCCATCACAGAGGCAACAAGCCTTTGTGTGAAGCAAATAAACAAATCAAACGAAGAAAAAGCCACTATGGTTCTCAAAAGAGGTGGCTGTGAAAGTCAGAAAGAAAATATAGCATTCTGGAAGTATAAGGAAACACAGAAGGAGCAGGACAGAGAGCTGTGCCAGTTAAGGCAGAAGGAAGCAGGAGGGAAGTCAGAATAGCAAAGGCCCAAACTGAGGAAAGATAGCCAACTCAGTTAAGAAGGGGGATAAAACCTTTTATAGGTACATCAGCGAGCGTAGAAAGACAAAGGGAGGAATAGTGAGGCTGAATAGAATGAACGGTGGGTGGGCAGAGGGGGACAGTGAAAAAGCAGGGATACTGAACAAATATTTCTGCTCAGTATTCACAAAAGAGGAGGGGGAAGTGCCTAATCCAATTAACAGAAGCACTCGTGATAGGGGGGTCGATCCCAGTCCTTTCACAGAAGAAAGGGTTCTGCAAGAACTCCTAAAACTGAAGGTGGACAAAGCAATGGGTCCTGATGGAATTCACCCCAGAATTCTAAAAGAATTAAGAGAGGAACTAGTGAAACCACTGGCTACTCTTTTTAATAAATCATGGGAGGATGGTGTGGTACCCGAGGACTGGAGGAAGGCGGATGTGATTCTCCTTCACAAAAGTGGGACCAAGATAGAGGCAGGAAACTACAGACCTGTCAGTCTGACCTCTGTGGTAGGGAAAGTGATGGAGTCACTTCTGAAGTAAAGAATAGTTGAGTACCTAGAGGCCAGTGGAGCACAGGACCCAAGGCAGCATGGATTCACAGCGGGAAGGTCATGTCAGATGAATCTAATAGATTTCTTTGACTGGGTGACCAAAGTAGTAGACCAGGGAGGGGCTGTGGACATGGCCTACCTAGACTTTAGTAAGGCATTTGACACGGTCCCACACAAAAGATTAATAGTCAAATTAACCAGCCTGGGAGTGGGTCCCAGGGTGGCTAGCCTCAATAAAACATGGCTGCACAACAGGACACAGAAGGTAATTGTAAATGGAGTCCACTCTGAAGAAAGAGAGGTTACTAGTGGGCACAGTGAGGTTCAGATTGGGTCCAGTCCTTTTAATGTCTTCATCAGTGACATTGCAGAGGACTGGAAGGAAAAGTATGCCTTTTGCAGATGACACAAAGATCTGCAACAGGGTTGATACACAAGGAGGTGTGGAAAGGATGAAAAGGGACTTGGCAAGGTTGGAGGAATGGTCAAGTATGGCAGCTAGATTCAATGCAAAGAAGTGCAAAATAATGCACCTGGGAAACAAGAACCCAGGGAAGAATACACAATGGGTGGGGAGGTAGTAACAACAACAAAAAGGAAGGGACCTGGGGGTAATCATATCAGATGACCTTAAGGTTAGCAAGCAATGTGAGAAGGCAGTAGGGAGGGCTGGGGGTATACTGGGATGTATAGGGAGAGGCATCAGCAGCAGAAAACAGGAAGTTGTTATCCCTCTGTACAGACAGTTGGTGAGACCCCATCTGGAGTACTGTGTCCAGTTCTGGAGACCCCATCTCCACAAGGACATAGACAGGATAGAGGTAGTCCAGAGGAGGGCAACTAAAATGGTGCAGGGTCTGCAAGGGAAGCCATATGAGGAGAGACTAAAGGAGCTTAATATGTATACCCTTGAGGAAAGAAGGGAGAGGGGGGACATGATAGAAACTTTTAAGTACCTCAGTGGAATCAACAAAGTCCAAGAGGGTAGCATCTTTCAGAAAAAGAGACTTGCAAGAACAAGGGGACACAATTTAAAGATAGAAGGAGGGCGGTTCAGGGGCAATGTGAGGAAGTATTATTTCACAGAGAGGGTAGTGGATACATGGAACAGCCTTCCTGAGGAGGTTGTGGGGTCTAAAACTGTGGGAGAATTCAAGAATGCATGGGACAGACATAAGGCAATTCTTGTGGGGGGTAGGAAGAAATAGGCTGTTGGTTAACTAGGATCTACGGCCTATCCTGTAGGTAGGGAAATGGGCAGACTAGATGGGCCTAGCGGTCCTTATCTGCCGTCAAAGTCTATGTTTCTATGTTTCTATCAAGTGTCCTAGTTACTTTTACTGGTGGAGGCTTTCTATCATGCCTTTTTCTGGTGATCATCCACCATTTATCCATATCTGGGGGGTGTGGAGGTGGGGGGCATGCTCACTGATTTGTTGGGGCAGAGGCTGCTCCTAGGTAAGTCTTCAAGGACTCCAGTTGTGCCTCTTGGGGGGATAGAGAACTCCTCCATCTCCTGGGTGGGGGGGCTGATAGGGGAGGACCCTACGCCTCACAAAGTCTGAGGAGTAGGAGTACCAACTGTTTGACCTGTGCGGGAAGCAAAACTGGGTTGCACAGGGGTCCTGGAAGAGGCTGGACCTGTGGTGCTCTTAGTGCGTTGTGCTAGGGCTATCAGGAGTCCCTGCTCCTCACTATCTGTCTGATTCTCTTAATTGTGAGCTGCCCACGGGCAGTTGTTGTAGGTGTGACCCTTAGTATCACACAAATTACATAAAGGATCATTTGTACAATAAGCATTTGTGTGTGCCAGCTCATTACATAAGGTGCACTGTAGTTTGTCACAGAGGCTACTCAAATGTGTGTGTGAGAGCCACAATGGTACCAGGCCTTTGGCTGACCAGCATAGAAAAGGACAACTCTGTCCCTCCCTCAAAAGAAACAGTTTAGGAGGTGTGCCAACACAGTTTCTGTGGAATTCAATTCCACCCTTATGCACCAACCCCCTGTCCAAATTTTTTCAGAGTCCAAAATAGCCTCTGGTGAACCAAGCACCATGCATTGTTGCTTGAGCCAGTGCATCAAGTCAGTCACACTGACTCCTTCATTCCTGAAGAGCACTGTAATGTTCCTGAGTGCCGGTTTAGTCAAAGGGACTTCCTCAAAAGGTGACCAGAGGGGTGCTGATTTGAGGGCCTGGAATTTATCCCTAAACTTTTTCAGGCCACTAGAGAGCTTGAAACTGACATCAAACGTGGGCTCACCAGAGACGTGTATCAAAACCTAGATCTTGGTGGCATGAAACCCCATGAAGTCCTTCAAAAGCGTCCTGGCCATAAATATCCTGACTGGAAATGTGTCCAGTCCTCCCTCATAATGCAGCTGGACCACATTATGTCATTTAGCTGGTAATATGAGGGTCTTAAAGAAAGAGGAACAGGGCCTGAAGGCTGACCCGCTAGGAGGTGGTCAGGAAGAGTTAGCTCCTGTGATGCCTGTGTCAATGGGAGGAGTGGGACCAGAGAGAGCAGGTAGGGCCTGTGGAGTAAAGTCTGGGTTGTGCTGTGGAGCAGAACCATGGTCCTCTGACATGGTCTGCATTTGAGAATCCTCCTGAAGAGGGATAGTGTAAAAAGCATTGTTAGATTCTGTGTGAGATGAAGGCCATCTGGCAGCTGTAAAGGAGAACGACTGCCCTGGCTAACATCCTCCATTTCAGCTTCTGATGCAGGGGGTGACCCAGTGGAGTGCGATTCAGTAGGAGATCTTGAACAGTAGTGCTACTGGGTGCAGGAGAAGCAGTGTGTGATCTATGGCAAATCAGCCAGATCCATGTTTGTATGTACTCCAAGCAGGGAGAAACCAGAGACCCATTTTTCTGTGCCTTTCAATTTTGCCCATCCCGCCCCTCTCAGACCATGGACCAATCCTCTTTTGGATTTGTCAAGGTCCATGTCAATTCAGGGGTGTGTTGCTGCCCAGGTAGCTTCTGCCCTGCAGCGGCCAACCCCGACAGGGACATCTTGCTTTTTTGTCCCGCAAATACAAACAAAGGTTTGTCTCGTTTCGCTCAGTCTCGGGTTGTGAAAGAAAAATTCCAGTTGTGACGTACCTGGCATCTGTGTAGCTGCCCGAGAGTTGAGCAGAGGCTGTTGAGGTGTTGGCACTTCCTGCTGCAGTTGAAGAGTAGCTGTGGCACAGGGTTGCAGGCTCATGCCCGCTCTCCTTCCAGCTCAGGTGTCACATCGATTGTGTGGCCAGAGTCGACTTGCAAGTTCCCATTTCTTTTTCCAGCTCAGCCTTGCATCGTAAAAACTTTTCCTCTTCAGCCGCAAGTTGCATCAATAACCTGGTGTGTAGACTCCTGTACAGGAGAGGATTCTGCTGCCATGTCGTCGTTCATGGTCGTCATCTGTTCCTTCAGTGAGTGATCATCCTGTAATATTGTTGAAACGGGCTTCATTTCCTGAGGCATGGCAGTGGGTGCTGCCGATTCCAAAATACCCATGATATCAAAAAAACAGGTCAGTCTTTTGGTTTGTCAAGGCAGGGGAGGAGACCTGCTCCTTGCCTCCACAACATCCATCTCCACTGCGGGAGACTCATGAGTGGCCATCCTGCCAGCCAGAGGCCCCCTACTGACAAGTAGGGGAATTTCCCCGGTGTCCTGGCCAATATTCCCCTTCTCATAAAACCAGTTCATGCAATTATCCAGGCTGTGTGTGGGTGCTGATGTACGATATGGCTGTCACTACATGTTCAGTCACTTCACTATCAGTCTAGCATTGCTTGTAAAACGCTTTGGGATACATTGTGTATGAAAAGTGCTATATAAATGCTGAGTCTTCTTCTTCTACTAAAGCCTTTGGCCTGGTCTACCATAAGCTCCTACTTAGCAAACTGCTTGGCCTGGGTTTGTCACACAACACAGTTGACTGGTTTCACAGTTATCTCACCAATTGCTCACAGTCGGTGAAGACCGACAAATCTTTGTCTGACATAAGGGGAGTGTCAATTGGTGTCCCACAGGGCTTCATCTTGAGCCAACTCCTATTTAGCCTCTTTATAAATCAACTGCCTGATACTTTCTAGACAGCCAATGCACTCCTTTATGCTGATGATGCAGTCATCTATTCAAAAAAACCTGACCATGACAGCCTTATCGCTGCTCTCCTAAGCAACTTTAGGTCACTTAAAAGCTGGTTCTCCAACAACAAACTGGTCCTAAATTACACACACAAAAAAAAGACCATGCTCTTCTAAAGCCCACCCACAGAAGAGGAAAGTTCCACCTTTTGTCATCAGAAATGGTAAAGGACTTGACCTTGAACAGGTAGAGACCTTCAAAAACTTTGGAGTAACTCTAGACGACACCTTATCTTTTATGCCCCAAGCTGCAATCTGGTGGCAATAGTTAACAGAAGGTGCAGTAGCCCTTGACTGGGCTGTGGAGTTCCTGGTTCAAACCATGACTGTGGTTCAATCTAGGGTTCTGCTTCAAACCCCTGCAACTGCCGCCTGGACTTTGGAGTGACTGCCCTGACCTGCACCAACCTCCTTTTTTGGCCCCTTCACTCGCTGGTCAAAAGGTGCAGTAGCCCTTGACTGGGGCTGTGGAGTTCCTGGTTTGAACTGCACTTGTGGATCAATCTATGGTTCTGTAGTGAACCCCTGCAACTGCTGCCTGGACTTTGGAGTGACTGCCTCGAGCTGCACCAGCCTCCTTTTTTGGCCCCCATCCATTCGCTGGCCGAAAGGTAATCCCCACGGGAATCAGCACCGACCGTCTGAGTCCTTCGTGTGTCTGAATCTTGGCGCCTTTTTTACAGCCCTCTAAGTGTAGTGCTTGGACAAGTAATTTTTTCCACTACTGACTCTCGGCATAGCCATACAGTTACCAGCCTGTTACACATTAATTTAGAGCTCTGTTTGTCCTGTATTATTCGTATTACAGCATTATTTAGAGTATTTACACAGTTTAATTTTAGAGTTGGTTGTTAAGGGCCCCCCCCCCCACTTCTATCTCTCTATGCCCTCCTCTGTCTAGTATTTCTTTTGTTTTGCTAACCCTCCCACTGTCCCAAGCTTTGTCTCCAGACCCCCCTCCCCAACTCTCTCCTGCTTAAAGTCCTCTCCTCTCCTCTCCCTCTTTCCTCTAGGTGTAGTAGCCCTTGACTGAGCTGTGGAGTTCCTGGTTTGAACCATGACTATGGTTCGATCTAAGGTTCTGCATCGAATCCCTGCAGCTACAGCCTGGACTTTGGAGTGACTGCTCTGATCTGCACCAACCTCCTTTTTCGGCCCCCTTCTACTCGCTAGCCGAAAGGTAATCCCCACGGGAATCAGTGCCAACCATCTGAGTCCTTTGTGTGTCTGAATCCCCAGTCTCCCCCACCACTGCCACCCTTGGCCGGCATTAGATTTATAGTGCTGGATTGATCAGATAGTCTAAGTCCCCACTCTGCCATTGGCAAGTTATACAGAGTCTCAGATAGGGGGTGTGTGTTTCTGGATCTGAACTTCTTCTGACACAACTAGTTAATTTAAGTATCACACTTCCTGGAGTGTGGCACAATGTCCTGCCCCTTATTGCTATTGGTACTGGCACTGCTCAGGTACTTATGTACTGCTGAACAAAATGATGCCCACTTACCAGCTGACTCCCTTGAACCTAGCCTCTTGGAGTGCGGATTGATGAAGGTATCAACCATCACCTCTTCTTACAACTGCTCCCAAACAGCACAGGCTTTGCTAGTTCAAACTGAGCTACTAAAACTATTACTCGAGATCGCATATGCGGATCACAATACACCACCAATTGTGCCCCTTAAGAGGCTACCTCCACATCCTGGCAAACACAGGAAAAAAAAATGTATACTCACTTTTACCTTAAGTTTTACAACCAAGAAAGCAATACTTCTGCTCCTCCTCTTGTCGGGGAATGTGCACCCCAACCCTGCCCCCCCCCCAAGTAATCCTGATGCAAAAGAAGCAAAGTGCAGTGGCTTAAAAATCGCTGCCTTGAATATTTGCAGCCTGCTCCTGAAGGCTGTGCAGCTGCAGGCCTGGGCAACCCTGCACTGCCCTGACATTATCTGCATTACTGAGATGTGGCTATCACCTCAGGTGAAGGACCATGAGGTTGGTCTGGCTGGTTACCAAGCATTCAGGAAAGACCGAATAGGGAAAAAGGGTGGTGTCTGTCTTATCTACACCAAGGATTCTATTCATGGGGCTGTTCTCCCAATCTCTGCCAATGCCGATGACCATGAGCTACTAGCGATTAAGCTCCATTTGGACCCCAAAGTAAATCACTGGTGATCTCATTCTCATGTGCCTATCTTCCACCATGAAAGGCTGCAGTTGGCCTGAACAGTGTCCTCGGAGCACTGTCTGGCACTATCAAGGACTGCAAAGTCATTGTTACTGGTGACTTCTGTCACAAACGCACTCAGCAGGTCAGACCCTCTGCTCCCACAGTGCCAACCTCCGAGTGCAGTAATGTGAACAGGTAACAGACAGGGTAACCCTCCTGTCTGCTTTTGGGTCCGAATCACCTTTAGTCTCAAGTTCTGGGGGAATTCAAACTGTGAACCTTATGTTAGCGTACCCAATGTACAGGCTTAGATATGTACCCTCTTCAGGGACTGCGGTACAATCTTTCACCGGGGGCACCAAGCCAGGCTTCCAAAATATCTTAAAACTCTATAAAAGACCTTGGGTATATTCTTACCTTTTCCCAGTTTAGTAACACCATCAAGCTTTTGAACAGTTTTTGTCAGTCTTAACCCTCTCTACGTCACATGCAAAAAAAGAATAGGCAGATCCAGGCAGTCTTTCAAAATAAAGGGTACTTTACTAAAAGATGATAAAAACATGAAAAATGTAAATACAGAACAATATATCAAAGAGCATACACTCACTTAAAAGAACAAGGGCAAAGTACAAAACAAAAACTCCTACCACAATACATTTAGACTTTTTCTATCTAATGTATTACCTCTGTAGTGCTTATAGTTAGATCAGAGAGCTGTGTCTCTCTCTCTAGAGTCCCAAAATGATACGTCATATTCCCCAGTTACAAGGATACATTTCAATTCCATCTCCCCACCCCCTTGGTGAGTCATCTAGCTCCTCCTTTTTAGAATTAAAAAAATACAAACAGGATGTCATATCAGGAGGTATATTAAATAATGTGACATCAGCAAAAACTCATTTCCCAAATTATGATAGTCTTTAATCAAGCCTTTCTTTTGAACTTTTATATTACAGATATCATACAGCAATCATAACCAGCTGGCCAAGTGTCAGAACTTCAACATCAGATGGCTCAGCAGTGCTACACACCAACAAAAAGATATTGTAGCAAGTTCATATCTCACAAAATTGATTACAGAGCCCACCAGGATGAACCACAAATCAGGCAATTATACGCTACTGAACTGGCTCCTGGTAAGCTCACCAGAGAAGATTTCCGAGGTCACAGTGCTCTCAGACTCCATGAGCGACCACTCGCCTATTACCTGTAGATGGTCCAACAAATCCCATAAGGCTCCACCTATACTTGTTGAAGGCAGAGTCCTTAGAAAAGGTCAGTTAAGCTACTTTAAAGAAGCCCTCTCTAGGATCGACTGGATGCCCATATACCTGATAACGGACCTCGATGGTGTGCTTCAATACTTCATTGACAACTTCAACATTGTATGTGACAAACACACCCCAGTGAAGAAAAGGAAAGCCAGGGGGTATAATAATGGTTGGATAACTGGTGAACTCCTGCACCTCACGTGGGAAAGAGACAATCTCTGGAGTAAGGCAAGGTGCTCAGGTGGAAAGCATGATTTACAGAACTACGGGGCAGCTAACAATAAATGTACACATCACATAAGAAGTGCAAAAGCTAATTACTACAGGGAACAGCTAGAACAGAAATGGAGAGATGGGACGCTGTTCTGGGATAATCTGAATGACCTCCTAGGGAAGGCTGATAAAACAATACCCTCACTGCTCAACATAAATGGCTCCACACAAACTGACTCCTACACCATAGCAGATGTGCTCAACTCTGCATTTACTGACCTAAGCTCAATTCTCCCTCCTGACTACCTAAAGCCATCAGATACAGACATAGACAGCCCCCCCATGACAAACCGACACCCCAATTTCTACTTTAGGTGAATTACTGTCAAATGCGCCACGCTCTATGTAAAAAAAGTCCTGGTTAAAACTAGACAAGGCAGTGACACCATTGACATGAAAATGGTCGCTCTAGCAATCGACGTATTCATTGTTCCCATTGCTAAAATTTTCAATAAGTCCCTCGTAATGGCTAAATTCCTGTCACTTTGGAAACAGGCGATGGTGACCCCTGTCCATAAGAGTGGAGACAGGTCAAGCCCAGCAAACTGCAGGCCCATCTCCATTCTCTCCACCCATCCAAAGCTCTGGAAAGGATAGTAGCTGACCAAATTAATGAATATATTCAGAAATACCATCTGCAATTCTCACAACAGCATGGGTTCAGAAAGAACCACAGTACTGTCACAGCACTTGTTGACTTTACCGACTACACCCACAAGGCCTTAGATGAGGGTAATTTGATGGGTACCATTTTCATTGACCTTACGAAAGCCTCCGATATGGTCAACCACTCCCTTCTCCTGATTCAACTTTGCACCCTTGGATTGGCACCCAATGTTCTCCAATGGTTCAGTGACTACTTAGCAGACAGATCCCAAAGAGTCAAAATAGGCCAAGTGGTGTCTGACTCCAAAGTGGTATCAATGGGAGTACCCCAGGGGTCCATCCTGGGGCCCCTATTGTTCAGCCTATTCCTGAATGCACTCTCGGAAGCATGCTCCAGTAAGGTCATCCTATATGCTGATGATGCAGTATTACTCAGTAGCCACTCCAGTATTGATCTGCCGCAGACTGAGCTGCAATCCACTTTCGGGCTACTGGAGAACTGGTTCAGGTCTCAAAAGTTACTACTCAATCATAAAAAAACAAAACTATGCTCATCTCCAGCCACCAGTCAAAAAGGAGATACGACACCCTTAACATCACCAATCTTAACTCCGACCCACTGGACCAAGTGCACTCTTTCAAATACCTTGGTGTCGTGATTGATGACACCCTCTCCCTTGTGCAACACACTGACATGGTGGCAAAGACTATCAACTCCAAACTGGGTGTCCTTTATAGGCACTGGAAACGTCTAACAAGCAATGACCTCAGGCTGTCAATCTCCAGCTCCATCCTATCTATCATACACTACGGCTTGGTAGTCTATGGGGCTACCACAGCTACAGCACTTAAGAGGGTTGAAACAGCCTTAAACAAGGCCTGCTGACTCCTGCTTAATGCTGACTGGCTCATGCACACTTGTGTACTCTACGAGTTGACCAACCAGCTAAACCTTAGTAAGAGAGTCAGCTTCCAAGCCTGCCTCCTTGGAAGGAAGGCCTTGCTTGGCTAAACCCCTCCATGCATCTTGGAAATGATTTCAAAGGTGAGCTATTTGTACAGTACTAGTAGAAAGGAGATACACCCTCTCAGTGTCCCATTTCACAGGACTGCTCTTGGTCAACACTCCTTTTCCTACAGAGCACCTCTCTGGCTTAACGAGGTCCCCACAGCTTTGCTGGCAACTGCTAACATTAGTACCTATAAAATGGAGCTAAAGCAATATTTTATAAGCAGGCAACTATGCTTGTGCCTTTTCTAAACATCCTGATGCACCCCCAGGACCTACAGTCACCTGTCTCGGCAATACTATATGGCCATTAACCCCTACCCACTCCCCTGGCCTCCCATTCCCCATGGGGGGGGTCTATAGCTAGCCCTCCGGTGCCCTTACACATTCCCTTATCCCTCTGTTACCGTACCCATCTTATCCATACAACCACACACTCTCTCTCGCTCTCTCTCTCACATGGAAACATAGAATCATAGAAGTTGATGGCAGATAAGGACCGCAAGGCCCATCCAGTCTGCCCATTTCTTTTTCTACCTTATGAATGTGCCATCATCATTTGCTCTGTCAGTGGCCTATCTAGTCATACTTATCTGCATTGCTCCCTTATGCCTATCCCATGCCTGTTTGAAGCCCTGCACTGTATTCATATCCACCACTTCCCAAGGTAGGCCATTCCATGCATCCACCGCCCTTTCTGTGAAAAAGAACTTCCTCACATTACCCATTAATCGGTCTCACTCTAATCTCATGCTGTGTCCTCTTGTCCTGCTATTTTTCTTATATTGAAACATGTTAGACTCTTTCACCTTGTTAATGCCCTTAAGGTGTTTGAATGTTTCAATCTTTTCACCTCTGTCCCTCCTTTGCTCTTAATCTGTCCTTATATGTTTTCTGATGCAGTCCCTGCACCATTTTGGTGGCCCTTCTCTGGACTGTCTCAATTTGGTAAATGTCCTTGTGAAGGTGTGGCCTCCAGTACTGCTCGCAGTACTCCAGATGGGGCCTAACCAGTGTCTTGTAAAGAGGGATTATCACCTCCCTCTTATAACTTATGATACCCCTACTAATACACCTCAACATCCTCCTAGCCTTACCTAGTGCTTTAGTGGTCTGTTTGGATGATTTCAGGTCATCTGTGATGATGATGCCCAAGTCTCTTTCTTCCCTTGTGACTGCCAGCAACTCCCCTCACAACCTATAGGTGGCTTCAGGGTTTCTCTTTCCTATGTGCATGATCTTGCACTTCTTTGCGTTAAACCCCAGTTGCCACTCTTTCAACCATTTTGCCAGTTTATCCAGACCTCTTCTCATTCTGCCCACCCCATCTGGATCATCTACTCTGTTGCAGATCTTGGTGTCATCTGCAAAAAGACAAACCTTACCCTCCATTTCATCTGCAATGTCACTGATGAAGATATTGAAGAGGACTGGTCCCAGGACTGATCCCTGAGGTAACCCACTTGTGACTTGCATCTCTTCTGACTGTATACCATTTACCACCACTCTCTGTTTTCTGCCTGTCAACCAGTTTGCCACCCAGTTGACCAACTTCTGACCCACCCCAAGCCTACCCAGCTTATTAATCTATCTTCTATGTGGAACAGTATCGAAAGCTTTGCTGAAGTCCAGGTAGGCGACATCAACTGCTCCCCCTTGGTCCACCACTCTGGTTACCCAATCAAAGAAATCTATGAGATTAGTTTGACAGGACCTTCCAGTTGTAAACCCATGCTGTCTTGGATCCTGTGGTCCTATGGATTCCAGGTGTTGCACTATCCTTTCCTTAAGGAGTGCCTCCATAATCTTGTCCACTACTGAGGTAAGACTGACTGGTCTGCAGTTCTGTGCCTCCTCCCTGCTACCACTCTTGTGGAGTGGGATCACATGAGCCCTTCTCCAGTCTTCTGGGACCTCTCCTGTGCTGCCTGCCTTACTGCCTTCCCTGCTTCCCTTAGGGAAGTTTGGTATGCCTCCTTATCTTCATCCAGCTGCGTTCCCTTATATTTCCTGAAGGCCAGCCTTTTCACTCTGACCTTTTCTGCTACTGTTTTTGAGAACCAAAGTTGTTTCCTTCTTCTTTTGCACTTCCTTTTCTCTCTACCACAATAGGATGTTGCATCAAGTATTGCATCCTTAATACTTGCCCACTTTGCCTGTACACACTCACCTGTACTTCTTCTTGCCAGGGCTAGCTTAACTCTGTTGGCCATCTTATCAAAGTCAGCTCCTCTGAAGTCCCATATTTTTGCCTTGGAATGAGATGATTTAGTTCTAGTGGCCAAACTGAACCATACCATGTGATGGTCACTAGCCCCCAGGTGACCTTCTACCTGGAGATCTGTGATCCTTTCCCTGTTGGTCAGTACTAGATCTAGGATAGACCTGTCTCTTGCGGGTTGCTGTACCAGTTGTTTGAAGCCCTTCCCCTGCAGGGAATCCACTATGTGTCTAGTTCTGGCAGATGTTCCTGCTGGTATTGACCAATCTGTATCTGGCATGTTGACATCTCCCATTATCAGAACCTCCCCCTTAGCCATCATGTTTTGTATATCTTCTAACAGTAATGCGTCTATATCCTCCCCCTGGTCTGGAGGCCTGTAGACAATCCCAGTTCGTATGGCTGTCCCATTTCCTGCTTCCAGGGTGACCCACAGTTCTTCTGGCTCCTTATGTGTATTCTTAATTTCTGTAGCTTTGATATTTTCATTGACATAAAGGGCCACTCCACCCCCCATTTTGCACCTCGGTCTTTTCTGAACAGTACATAGCCAGGTGCTGAAGTCTCCCAAGTGTGGTTACTGGTGAACCATGTCTCGCTAATGGCTACTATGTCTTGTTTAGCCTCTGTCATTATTGCCTGCAGGTCTGGGATCTTGTTTCCCAGACTGCAAGCATTTGTGTACATGATTTTTCACTGGCCAGATTTTGGTGTGTTGGTTGTTGGGCAAGGTCTGATGTTTCCCCTGTGCATTGAATGGGGAGCCGGGCCTTTTTCCTTACCTGGTGATGCAAATGAACTACAAACATGCTGAACTCTTGTTTGATCACTAACTGAGGGGGGAAGGGTGTTCTTCCCATTCGAAGTATCAGGTGCAGCACCCCTCTCCCCATTTGCTAGTTTAAATATTCTGCAAAGACATCAAACTGCTGCCCCAATGCACTGACTCCCTCCTTAGTTAAATGCAGTCCATCAAATTTAAAGACCTTTTACTCCCAAAACTGTTGCCAGTTACCTACAAATTAGTGTCCTTTTTCCTGGCACCAGCCCTTGAGCCACATGTTTAGCTCCCCTAGCTCCCCTTCTCTGACCTTCCATCCATGTGCCCCCCAGACTGGCAGGATCTCAGAGATGGAGATGCTGGACAAAATGGATGATAGTTTGTCACCCAGCCTGGTCAGGTGTTCCTTGGTCTCCACAACTGACCAGCTGGCGGGATTAGTTAGTCCCTCTGTGTACCAGGACATCAATGTTTTCTCCTGCTTCCTGTACAATTTAGCAATGCGGTCAGTGTTTCTCCATGCTGATGTACCTGGGAGACATCTGACCATTATCCCTGGCTGGAGATAGGTATCAACTCCCCGAATCATGGAGTCTCCTATGATCAGAAGTGTTTTGGATTTCCTTTTTGTTTTTTTGGTTTGGTTCCTGTTTTGGGTGAGTTTTGTTGTGCTAGCTCCTGTGCTGCAGTCTCCTGCTCTGCAGTGTCCTCTGCCCCTTTGTTTGATTTCGGAGATAGTGGCAGACACCCGTTTGTAGTTTTTATATGGTTTGTGGAGGTGATATGTTGGAGAGCACCGAGTGATGGGGCATCCGATTTGACCCTCCTAACCACCTGCCAACCTCCCAGACCAACTACCCTCTGCAGTCGAGGTGCTACTGTTAGATGTTGGGGAAATGGCAGGTGGTTCTTATAATATATTTCATCCTAAATATGCAATTTGAGGCACGCAACCTCTGCCCATGCTGCTTGGAGCTGAGCCCTTAGCTCTCCAATGGCCCAGCAGGTAGGACAGTGTCCTAAATCCTCTATAACTGCCCTTTTGAAAAGTGCCCCGCAGTACCTGCAGTTAATAATATCCATTCCAGATAAATTGCTGGGATTATAACCTGGTCAGAGTGATCAGAAGGAGGAAAATGAAAGCAAAAGTTTGATTTTGTGTTTTGTTTGTTTTTGTATAACTTGTTATAACAAGCGAAATTACTTGTGCCCCTGTAAATGAGGTCACTGTGTGGATGCCCCTCTGATCCACCCCTTCCTGCTATGCAACAGGAACTGTCACGACTGTGCTACCCTATAAAAGGAGTGTAGTGTCCAATAAACACACTCTCTCTCTCTCTCGCCTCCCCTCCCCCTCTCCTCGCTCTCCTACCTGCACTCACTCTCTTATTCATCTTAAGTCAGTCTCTCTCTCTCCCCCCCCTCTCTCTCCCTCCATCCCTCACTATCTCCCTCTCTCCTTCTTCTCTGCTACCTCTACCCCCTCCTCTATCCTCTCCCCACCCCATTTCTCTCCACACTACCTCACCACCCCATCCTCAACCCTCTCTACACCACATAATATGTCCACTCCTCCTTTTTCCCTCTTCCTCCATCATTAGCCCACTCTCTCCCTCTCAGTACCGTTGTGTGGCATCCTGTACCAGTCCTGTACCTATGAACCACTCCTCCTGGTACCTATTGAACCACTCCTCTCTGCCAGTCTGTAGCTCCCTCTGCTTCAATGCCCTCTCTTCACCTCTCTCATACCTCCCCACTCCCTACTTGCATCTCAGACAATGCCCTCTGGGCTGCACCTTGTAATCCTTTGCCTCCCCCACAATCATCGTTAGCAGAGCTCTGCTACATCTTACTCCAGCCTTGTTTAGAGTTTTTTGAATAAGATGTAACTTCTTGTCTGGAATTACCTAAATAGATTTAGATATGTAACCAAATGTCTGTTAACTTAATGTGACTGTATCGTGTGTCTACGTTTGTATGACGTGGAACCTTCGTAAAAGACTCCTTCCTGTACTCAAAGGTTGTTTCCAAACCATGAAATAAAAAGAAATAAAATAAAAATAAAAAATTGGGTGCCCTGTACCAGAACAGGAACAATCTCAGTGCAGATGCTAGACACCTTATTGTGGCCAGCTCCATTCTGTCACTTACAGATTATGAACTCCCCTGTCTTGACAGCTGCCTGTGACATGGTGCTAAACAGAGTAAAGCTGATCTGTAATAAGGCATGTTGCTTTGTACTTGGTTAACCACACTCATAGTTGTACCCTTTATACACTCACTAACTGGCTACCTTTACCCAGCAAAATAAAGCTCCAGACCGGTTTGCTAGCTGAGAAGACACTCTTGGGCCTAACACCCCGTGCTTTAACAAACTGCTTCTGCACCATCTCCAACCAATAGGCAAGGCAAGGCAATATTTACTTAAAAGACACCCACTCCCAGAGGCTCCGGGCGCCGTACAAGTCAGACTAAAAATATACATAAATAAAACCATGACTGTTAAAAAAAAAACTAAAATATATAGACAATTCAAATACACAAATCAGAATTTATATAAAAAATAAAAATAAAACTTAAAGACAGGAGTGCCGAGAGACTGCTATATATCTGCATCAATAAACAAAACAACTGAATCGGGGAAGGCCTGGGCAAATAGGAGGGCCTTGAGTCGAGCCTTGAAAACCTCAAAAATTGGGGCTCCCCTAAAGGGCAGCGAATTACACAGGACGGGGGCAGTGACACTAAAAGCCCTGTCACCAGCCGATTTTAACCTCATCCTGGGAATCGCCAAGGAGCCTCCACAGGAGGAGCAGAGGGGACAGACTGAGAGAGCTGGTACAAGAAGGTCGAGCAGGTAACCAGGGCCCTGGCCACATAGGGCCTTATAGGTGAGGAGGATCCTCCACCTAACCGGTAGCCAGTGCAGATCACGCAGTACTGGTGTAATGTGGCAAAATGTTGACTGCCCAGTAAGTAACCAGGCAGCTGCATTCTTCACCAGCTGCAGCCTGCAGAGAGATCCTCCCGTGACCCTGAGGTAAAGCGCATTACAGTAGTCAAGCCTTGATGTAACTAAGGTATGCATCAAAGTGGGGAGGTCCAGAGGCAGCACAAGGGGCTTAATCCCGGCAACACTTCTGAGATGGAAAAAACAGGAGCGGACAGTGGAAGATACCTGCGCCTCCATCGTCAGACCCCTGTCCAGAATGACACCAAGATTTCACACTCTTGAGGAGGCCCTCAATGGAGTAGATCCCAGAACAAGTCCAGTCTCTGATCCAGAGGCCATCCTATCCTGCACTCTGTTTGACTCCACCACCAATACTTCCGTCTTAGGGTTCGGTCGCAACCAGCTGGAGGCAGTCCAATCGTTGATCTCGGCAAGGTAGCTGTTTAGCACATCTACCACGTTGGATGTTCCTGGGGCAAAGGATAAGTATAGCTGGGTATCATCAGCATAACAATGAAAACCCAGACCATACCTCTAATGATCCCTCCCAGGGGCAGCATGTACACTGCGAACAACATTGAGGCTAAGACCGAACCCTGAGGTACTCCTCAAGATAGGGGACTAGTGGTGGAGGAGAAATTCCCCATCACAACCTGTTGCCTCCTGTTGGTTAAAAATGACTCAAACCAGCAGATGACAGTGCCGGTGAGTCCACAGAGTTTCCTAAGGCAGTCAAGCAACACATAATGGTCCACAGTGTCAAATGCTGAAGAGAGATCGAGGAGAACAAGAATTGTCCTCTCCCCTCAATCTCTAGCCCTGAGGACATCATTCTGCACTTGAACAAGCACGGTTTCTGTGCTATGCCTTGCCGAAACCCTGACTGGAAAGGTTCATATAACTCATGGGTCACAAAGTACTCCTCCAACTGAAGCGCCACTACTTTCTCCACAATCTTCGCCAAAAACGGAAGATTGGAGCTAGGACAGTAATTTTCCCTGATCTCTGGGTCCAAAGATGGTTTCTTTAAGAGTGGTCTCACCAATGCCTCCTTCAAGGCATTGGGAAAGATCCCCTCAGACAAGGAACACCAGATGATCAGGGCAAACACTGGGCCAATGGTGTCAACGCATCTCATCAAGAAACGCGTCAGCACCAGGTCCAGTTCACAAAAAGTGTGCTTCAGATTGGTCACCACCTTAATGACCTTACCTACCTCCACTGGTCTAAACTCCCCCCAACCAGGTGAAGTGCACTCAGAACACTTCGGGTGACCATTGCCAGCTCTAATCTGGCTGACTGAAGGAACACCCTGCCGGATACTGGACACCCTGTCCGAGAAGAACTGAGCAAACTCTTCGCATTCAGCGTTAGAAAAAACCTTCTTTGGCTGTAGGCAGACCGGATGAAGTAGCCTGTCAACAGTCTGATAAAGTACAGCTGGTTGGTTCCTCCTGGCAGCAATCTCCGTGGACAGGAACTCTGCCTTCTTATGGTTGATTGCCCCCTGGTATGCATTATAATGCATGCGCAGGGCCAGTTTGTCCTCCTCCAGGCCGGACTTCCTCCAGCAGTGCTCTAACCTCTGACCCTATCTCGTCATCTTCCTGAGGTCCCCATCAAACCATGGAGACCTCAGGTTGGAAGATTTGGGTTGTACATGGACAGGTGCGAGGGAGTCAATGGCGTTGGATGGAACCCTATTATAGGAGCCCACCATGGCACCAGTGCTTCCGACGCATGCGTTGCCCACACTAGATAGATCAGCTGCTGCCAAAAAACCTTCCAGGGTCAGTCCCCGCAAAGAACAGCAGCTCATCATCTCTGTAAGGGGAGGGCATCCGGTTGGTGCCCCAAACATGAACCGCACTGTGCAGTGATCAGACTATACAACCTGATCAATCTTGAGATAATTTATCTCAAGCCCCAGCAAGAACACCAGGTCCAACACTAGGAACATGGCCAGGAATGCCCTTAAGCCTCCTTTCCAGCGTACTCAGCTGGGCAAGCAGTCATTTGCGGTCCGGGCCACTAACTGCTTAATCGAATTGCTTGATACACTGCTGAAACTCCCCAAGTTTAATCAGTTTAAGAGATCTTTGTGGTCTACCTTTGCAGTCCAATGCAACTGTAACTGTTAAACAGTTTTACCTGGTTTCTCTCTGTACGTAACTTGTGACTTTTTATACAATGATCTGTATGGATTTCTTTTCAAAACTGTAAGTAATTGTTCTGCTTTAAGTGCTTTGAGCCTGACTCGACTGTGTTTCCTCTGGAACTGCTTATTGTACTTGTAATAATTTTTGTGACTATGTATTTGATGTGGAACCTTTGTAAATGAGCACTTGTGCGCAAAGGTAATCTCCAAAGTTTTCAATAAATAAATATTCTGATCATTATTACTGTTTCATACACAGATATTAAATCCAGCACTTGAAGATATACAGGCTCGTCTATTCATGAGAAATGGACCCAGCTGAAATACATAATTTAGCCCTGGCAAGTTGTTAGCCTGCAACCAGTGTTGCCACTTCATTTCACATTTTTGCAAAAGATCGTTCAGGATACCCCCTCTTGAGCCAAGCACTACTTTTTCAAGTCCTCTGTATCTGAAAACATGATTTTCAATCAATCAAAATGTTATTTCTAAAACGCCCCTTCTCGGAGCAGTGTACAATACAATTCACACATATAAAACATCACAAATTATTCATAAAAACATTATTCATATACATATTTCACAGCATTACCCCCCCCAGCAAAATCATCTACTAAAATTCACTATTCTTTATCAGTAGCAGCTATTAGCCCTAACAAATAAAATTATATAAGGCTATATGCTTGTTCGAATAGTAGTGTCTTTTAGCCCCTCTCTTAAAGGTTTCCTCCGAGGGGGCCTCTCTAAGATGTAGGGGCAACGAGTTCCACAGGACAGGTGTGGCCACTGAAGTTTCCCCACTTATAGCTACATGTTTAGCTAAAGCGTTTTCTTGGTCTCTCTTCACAAGAGATCTCTGATGATCCCCTATCCTGATTCTGAAAGAGCATATAGTTTGCCAGTGTGGTTCGCATCGCATGACTGACAGAAGGCTAGATAAATGAAAGAAATGGCATTATAGCTGAAAAATTGCCTAGAAACAATGTCCTCACTCTTGAGGGGTAATGTAAATCTATCACCTGCTCCTACAACATTGCAGTATTTGCAATTACAGCATCTAAAGGTACCATGGTGGAGTAGAGATCTGAATTTTGCTTCCTGCTGCACTGGAAGCATACTGAAAACCATAACATCTGCCATGTTCCTCCCTGTGCGATACACACGCATTGTTTTGTCCCATATCCAATTCCCCAACTTGGAGTCCAACTGTGGCAATGAGCAGTTTTTATTTACAGTTTCCTTAATCTTATAAGACTGTGATCCAAATGTTGTTACAACATTCAGAGGTCCATTTTGTACATTCCTGGACTCTCTCCTAGCCCCATGTTCTCTATCAGACTAGCCAGACTGATCCCATTTATTCTTGCTTCTGTTTTGTCCTGATTTGAGGTATACCCCCATGAATGAATTGCTACCTGAACTCTATGGCTCCTTGCTCATAATCCTAGTTTTCTGTACAGTTCCTACACAAACATATATATTGACTCACTGGCACATTTTCAACCATATGTCTCGTATGGCTACTAGTATAGTGGAGTACTGAGTTGCGATCCACGGGCTTATGGTACACATTACTAGTAAACGCTGGTCACCACAACATCCAAGAAGTTAATGTATTGTTCATGGTGGTTGACAGTGAACTTCAAATGTGGGTTAGTTACTTCAAGGTAGCTAACAAATTCCTCTAGTTCCACCACAGTGTCACCCCATAATAAAAAAGGTCTAGTGCAGACCAAAACTCTTTTCTTGACAAGATCAAACTGGTTTTCATAAAGGTCATAATACTATATATGCAGTATCAAAGGTAGTAAATGATATATATACTGCCTTTGATAAGGGTTGCTTGGTTCCTGCAATTTTTTTGGATTTATCAAAGGCATTTGATTCTGTTGATCATAATTTGTTATTGAATAAATTAAAAACCTCGGGTATGGGTACTTTATTTTGGTTTTCTGTTTATTTGTCTTCTCGGTTGCAGTGTGCTAAGGTGGGGGATTGCTGCTCTGACTTAACTATGATTGACAAGGGGGTACCCCAAGGATCAGTACTTGGACCCCTGTTGTTTCTCATTTGTATAAATGATTTGACTGAGGGTGTGTCAGCAGACAATAATATTCTTTTGTACGCTGACGACACCATTTTATATTGTCAGAGCAGGGATCCCCTAGATGCCATTTACACTTTGCAGAAAGATTTTGACATTATTCAGCAAACTTTAATCAATTCATGTTATTGTTAAATGTAAATAAAACTCAATGGACCCTATTTACACGGAAATCTAAGGTAGACAATCAAACTACTACAACTTTGAGTGTTAAAGCTTTGGATGGGACTAATTTGACTAGAACTTCTTTGTATAAACACCTAGGCATTATGTTAGATGATTCCATGAAATCTGAATTACATATTCACATGCTTTTTAATAAACTTAAGAAATTATTGTCTTTTTTCTATAGGAACAAATCATGTTTTAGCTTTAAAATTTGTAAACAATTGGTAAATTCTTTATTCATATCACAAATAGATTATGGTGACTGTATCTATATGAGAACAACTGATGCAGTCTTAAAAGTATTGGATCCTCTTTATCATAGTGCACTAAGATTCATCACTGGTTTTTCTTGGCGTACCCATCATTGCAATCTATATTCTGAATCAGGTTGTCAACCTTTATCAGATCGTAGACAAACTCACTGGCTGCTCTATGTCTATAAATTTGTCCCAAATAAATTACCCCCATATTTGTTAGGATCGGTTATTATTAAAGAACATAATAGATACCCTCTTAGATCTACTGATTTTCTTCAGTATTTCTTACCAAGATTTAAAATTAGGTTTGGTAGTTATAGGTTGGCAGTTGCAGTCCCAATGACCTGGTTATCTATTAAAAAAAAAAATTGGCAATTATTATTACGATGTCGCACTTTAAACGATTGCTTGTCAGATTTATGACATATGAATGTAGATGTTTTAAGTGAATTATAACCACACAATTTGTGAATCTATGTAATTGAATATGTTTACTGTATTTGTATCTATATGTATGTATGTTTTTTATGTTTTATACTGATGGATGCAATTGTAAATGAGATATTTTCTCTCAATTTTGCTTTCCAATAAATTGATTGATGATTGATTGATAATCAATAAATCTTTTGTATAATCTGACCTTGTCAAGAAAACAGTTTTGGTCTGCACTAGAGCTGTGCAGAATATAAAATTCTGCTGGGGGAATGCCTGCGGAATAATCTTTCTGATTCCATGGAATTTCATGGAATTTATGCAAAGATTCCATAGAATTTCCCCACATTTTAAATTTCAGTTATTTTGGTCTAGTTTTTAAAGTACTTATCCAAATTATACCACATTTGGTAAGTATACAGTTACTGGTGGCTTGCATAAGTGTGCCAAATGTCAGAGACTGAAAGGAAGCTGAGTTATGGGTGGCCAAAAATCTACTCAAAATGTAATTTTCCATTTTTTCCATCTAATTTTAAAATTTCTTATCCAAATGTCTCCACAATTTCAGGATTTAGAGAAACACGTAACATGGTTATGTGCATCATGTTGTAAGTCTCACGCCTTTAAGGGGGACTGTGCTATAGGAAGTGAAACATTTTGCCAACATTTAGATTTTAGTTTAGTATGATTTTCAAAGTTTTCATCAAAATGTTATACAATTCTGCAGATGTATGGGTTATTACCATATTTATAAATGTACCCAGTTTAAGATTCCTAGCTCCAACGGTGCCTGAGTTATATGCAGATAAAAACTTTTAATGAAATTTCACACAAAAAAGTAAAATGACAGACTTTGAGCACCTATCATTTTGAGACCATGAATCCTAATGTCATAATATTTATCGCACCACAAGAACTCCTGCCAACAATTAATCATGTCAGATGTCAGCTCTCTAGCTCAATAGAAGGCTGAGTTATTACCACATTAATACATTTAAAAAAAATCCACTGAAGTTAGTCAAATGTTAAATTTCAGTTATTTTGGTCTAGCTTTCAATGTTTGTATCCAAATGTTACCAAAGTTGGCAAGTATACAGGTACTAATGGCTTTCATAAGTCTACTGAATTTCAGAGTCCTACACTGAAAGGGGGTGAGCTGTGGGTGACCAAACATTTAATCAAAATTTAATTTTCAGTTGTTTCCATCTAATTTAAAAAAAATTGTATCCAAATTTCTCCACAGTGTTAGGATTTAGAGAAACATGCAACATGGGCATGTGCACCGAGTTTTAAGCCTTAAACTTTAAAGGGGGATGTGCTATAGGTAGCCAATCATTTGGCCAAAATTTCAATTTTAGTTATTTTAGTATAATTTTGAAAGCATTCAGCACAATGTTATAACATTTTGCAGGTATAAGGGTTATTACTACATGTATGTACGTACCTAGCTTCAGATTTCTGGCTCCAAAGGTGCCTGAGTTACATGTAGATAAAACTTTTCATGAAATGTCCCACCAAAAAATCAAATGACAGAATTTGAGAACCTATAATTTTGAGACAATACAGCCTAATGCCATAATACACGGCACACCGTTAGAGCACCTATCAACAAGCAAGCATGCCAAATTGCAGATCTCTAGCTCAACTGACAGCAGAGATTTGACCACATTAATAACTTTCAAAAATTTCATGAAATTCTGATGAAATTCCACAGAACTTGGTGGAATTTCACAGAATTCCATTAAAATTCAACAAATTCAGAATGTTCTCATTCCGCACAGCTTTAGTCTGCACAAAGTACACAGTTGCTTTCCCAAGCACTCAGGTACATATTGCCACAGTTGGGGAGAAACTCACCCCCATCACTGTGCCTTTTATTTGTAAGTAGTGTTGGTTCAAACAATACATGAAGTAATTGTACTTCAGAACTTTTTCAGTTAAGGTGAGCAACATGTCAATGCATCTCTGGCAAAACTCTGTTTACAGATGGAAGGCCTCCTTAAGAGCAGTCATTCCACCATCATGTGGAATATTTGTGTATAGTACTTGTATATCAAGCATTACTAGTATGGTACTATCTGACAAAACTTTTGAAAAGAGCCGGCCCGGTGGCGCTGAGGGTTGAGGCGCTGGACGCCACACCTTGCACCACGCCGGTGACCCAGGTTTGGGAATGAGCCCGGGTTGCTGGGGGTCGACAGGGGAAGGAGAGGATTGAGCATCCGTAGGACAGCTCTCCTCTCCCAGGGAGGGACAGGGGTCCCAGTTCGGTGCTCTGCTGATCTCTGGCAGAGGCTGGAGATACAGCAGGCACTAAGGAGTAGAGAGGAGGAGTTGGGGAGTGGCAGATGTCGGACACGCCTTGACATCAGGGCACCAGTCACTCCCCAGAGAAAAACAGAGAAAATGCCTCTCAGCTCCAGCAGAGACGGAGCACCGGAGCTTGCCCCTGATTTGTGGCTGCCCACCTGGCATCCTCCTGACTGATGCTACTGCTGTGTCGGGGTGTTGGTGTCCACCCCGTCCCCGCCCGCGGGGGTATAACTGAGGCTACATGGGCGACGGAGGATGGCCAGGTAGGGTGAGTGCCATAGGGGGATGACTCCATGTGCTCCTGAGGAAGACCAGAGTTGAGGGGGTGAGAAGGGGGCATAAACAGTAAAATGAAAAAAAATAAAAAAAAACCTTTGAAGAGTCAGCTGTGTCCTTGATAAATGACTGGAATGTCCCTGAGAGATCCCTAATGTGGCTGTCAATATATTTTGCTAATGATTCTGTTAATGAACCAACTGATGAGACTACAGGTCTCCCTAGGGAATGATCCAGTCACCTCTGGATTTTAAGCAAACAATAAATGGTTGCCTTACAAGGTGCATTTACAGTACGAAAATCATAAGTCTCTTTTGAAATTAGTGCAGACATTAGACATTAATGCAAGTAACAATCAGTGTATGTTTTAAATCTGCTAGTTGGATCACCTTGTAGTAGCCTGTAAAATGCTACATCGTCTAATTGCTGCACTTCTTCCTTTTGTCCCCAACATTACAACAATGGCCCTACCTTTGTTGACAGCTTTGATATTAATTTCATTATTATTGTACAAGTTACATAGGGCCTGTCATCCTTCATTAGTGATACTGCAGAACCTCGGACATGGTAATTCATTAAAAAGTTCTGCAATATCCCTCTCACAGGCTTTCTCAAACAAACTGCTGGGAGGGGAGTTGCTGGCAGTCACAAGGGAAGAAAGAGACTTGGGCATCATCATCACCGATGACCTGAAATCATCCAAGCAGACTTCTAAAGCAGTAGGTAAGGCTAGGGGGATGTTAGGGTGTATTCGTAGGGGTATCACAAGTCGTAAGAGGGAGGTAATAATCCCTCTTTACAAGACATTGGTTAGGCCCCATCTGGAGTACTGCCTGCAGTACTGGAGGCTACACCTTCACAAGGACATTAACCAAATTGAGGCAGTCCAGAGAAGGGCAACCAAAATGGTGCAGGGACTGCATCAGAAGACATATGAGGACAGATTAACGGAGCTCAATATGTATACCTTTGGGCAAAGGAGGGAGAGAGGTGATATGATCAAAACATTCAAACACCTTAAGGGCATTAACAAGGTGAAAAAGTCTAACATGTTTAAATATAAGAAAAATAACAGGACAAGAGGACACAGCATGAGACTAGAGGGAGGCCGATTAAGGGGGAATGTGAGGAAATTCTTTTTCACAGAAAGGGTGGTGGATTCATGGAACGACCTACCTCAGGAAGTGGTGGCTACGAATACAGTGCAGGGCTTCAAACAGGCATGGAATAGGCATAAGGGAGCAATACAGATGAGTATGAATAGAGATACCACTGACAGAGCAAAGGCCGATGGCACATTTATAAGGTAGAAAAAGAAATGGGCAGACTGGATGGGCCTTGCGGTCCTTATCTGCCGTCAACTTCTATGTTTCTATGTTTCTAAACTAACAGTCACATTTTATGGTGGCATGTAGGCAGATTTATGTTTATACTCACTGAGCATCAAATCTAAGGTGCTATCCAGTCCCAAGGTAACATTCTCCTCTGTCTGAACAGCCAGTGTTTCACCTGGATGAGCTGCTGGCATATCTTTAAATCTCATGTTGTTCCAGGTTTCAAATAAGGCCTTTAAATTGAGAACCCTAGTAAATTTATGTGTCAGTATTTCATATTTTATTTTATTCTTTTGGCAACTGGGTAAGGCCCACTGGGCTACGAGATGCATTTACAGGGGTGACCCGGGAGCGGCGGCTAAGTGACTTGCTCAGAGTACCAGAGTATGCAAGTAGAGGTTGTGAAAATTAACCCCAGGTCTGTTGGATGTACCAAGCTCATTCACAGCTCAATAGTCTAACCTCTAGGCTATACTGCCAGACCAATCAAGTCAAACTGATCCAAGTCCCCTGCTGAAATAAAGCAGAGCCCCTTTGGTAAAACTCGCTGCCCACCAGGCATCCATCGGTAATCAGAAATATTCACAAGAATGGATTCTTGTGTTACTTCCTTCTATACAGCCTCTTCTGTGCACCTGGTGACTCTGCTTGTGTCCTGCTTTGACGATGTTGCTGCTGTGTTCGTCCACTCTATTAATTGCTGTAATGTGGTCCTGTTCCACTGTTGTCTTCCCCTCCTCCTCCTCCTCTGTGTAGCTCTTGCAATCTCATAATTTGAGGATTTTGTCTGAGGAAAGGCTGTGGGAGTTGCAATTTAAACTTAATGACACAAAACATGTATTATTCATAATGACTGTTACATCTGGAAACCTTCTGTAGTTATTATTTGTGATTTTGTATTGTCATGCTCACATGCACTTCTCGGTAATTACAAACTTGAAGCACTTGTCATTTTAAGAATCACTGTATAAAAGTACTGCATGTGAGCCTTGAAGGAATCCTTAAAAAAGCACAAGCATGCGTGAAACATTGGTGGCCAGGTGGCTCAGGTTTTGGCATATTAGTAAGTAAACATTTCTGTCTGCATAGATTACCATGGTCTAGACTGGACTTTGTCTCCAAATCCTTGCTTGAGGTACAGGTAGCCAAGCTCCTAATTTGAACTGTGTTACATTTCCGCTGTGGCTCAGTGCCCCTTTTTGCTCTGAACCGAGCATCTTGTTCCTTGCATGCACTTAGGAGCATCTTCAATATAGTTTTGTTTCAAAGGCATACATTATTTTTTCCAGTAGTAATGTTCAGCCACATTCATCTCTATTATACAACAATGGTTGGAAATGGAGCATTATGATTGGCTGACTCATCGTCTGAAGTACTAACACCTGTAAAACCTCATGTAGAGTAAAACAAGCAGAATTTAAACTACAAAAACATGCTTGTCACAGTAATATTTAATAGTTTGTAGTGCATACACAGTGATAAATCCATCATGATAAATTAAATTTTATTCATATGAAACATTAATTAACTTAAACAGAAACCTTTAAATAATAGCATTTGATCTCTGCAGGATTGGGTAACCTTAATTGCTCAAACCCTAGGGGCATATGTTCCTTGAGTTTGCCTTGTGATACTGACAGTTAACTGAAGGTCATGCTCACCCAACCCCAGTTTGTACCTCAGTGCGTAAAGAAATGACAAAACCTGGATCAGAACATATTTTAACTGCATACAGTTCTATAATAAAGGGGCTTATTTGGAATAAATATTATATACTGATTAAGTCTAATATTATTAAATAAATGTACAAAAAGCATGGCTGCAGTTATGCGTGCATCTGTCAGACGTGACCATCCCCTTAGCACTTAGTTATTGCCTCTATGCGCATCTATGCCAACTACAATTTAAATGACTTTAGTACAATAACAATTCCACGAAATCAGCCTTAGCAGTCTCAAACTTGAGTTTAGTTTGCTTGTCACAATAATATTTTAATAGTCTGTAGTGCATACACAGTGATCAATCCATCATGATGAATGAACTTTTATCCATACTACACAGTCTCTCACAATGCTTGGTATTGTTTGAGGATAAGCTACATTTGGCAACTTTCTGGGAATAATTGATGGGGCAATTTAAAAGGAGCCAATTGTGTAATACTGATGCCATAACTAAAGACTGTTGCAATGAGTTTCATAATAGCAACTGTAACAGTGATTTATCGATCCAAGTGTGTTAGTCAGGAATTCTAGGTGCCACATTGTATTTTTCTAAATGTACAGGTTGCCATGGATGTGGAAAGTACTTATACCTTATGGGCTCAATTAAGGTTGAGGGGCTTGGATCGCTAGCTCCTGTGGGGAATCATTATCCAAAGATAGTAAGTACTGTATGTACTATGTACTATATACTGAGTACCTATGTATTTTGCACACTTTCTGCACTGTTTTTCTTTATTTGGAATTGATTACTTGTAGTTTACTCTTATTGTTCATTTACCTGCACCTGTTGTTGTCACCATATTTGTTATTGCCGTTTCCATCCCTGCTGTATCCCCTCCCCCCGGGTCACACCTGAGAAAGAGCTCCAGCTCAGTTCACCTATGCCGGTCACCAAATTTTAAATAAATGAAAGTTATAAATTGTGCAGTGCCTCTGCCCAGAGATAATTAAGTGGGCTGCGGATAGCTAGTACTGTCCCCAGGAAAACAATACAAACCCACTATTGTCCTCAATAGTACACCCTACCCGCTTGCCACACAGTAAAAACAATCACACAGGAGTGTGGTGTGCATATTTATGGAACACATACAAACAGAGGTGAGAAAGAAGTAAGTGCTTCAGCTGGGACTTGAACCCAGGCTGCCCGGAACACCATTCCAATTGCGCTAACCAGTAGTGCTACTGAGGCAAGTGGAACCTGGGCTGTCCCCGAGCACATTACTCTTTTTCAAATGCACAACCCAATGGCAACACAAATATTTATTTGTAACAATCACACAGGAGCATGGTGTGCATATTTATGGAACACATACAAACAGAGGTGAGAAAGAAGTAAGTGCCTTAGCTGGGTCTTGAACCCAGGCTACCCGGAATACCGTTCCGATTGCGCTAACCAGTTGCGCCACTGAGACAACAGGAACCTGAGCTATCCCCAAGCACATTACTCTTTCTCGAATGCACAATCCAATGGCAACACACAAATTTACTTGTTACAATCACACAGGAGTGTGGTGTGCATATTTATGGAACACATACAAACTAAGGTGAGAAAGAAGTAAGTGCCTCAGCTGGGACTTGAGCCCAGGCTGCACATTACTCTTTTTCAAATGCACAACCCAATGGCAACCCAAGTATTCCGGGTGGCCTGGGTTACAGTCCCAGCTGAGTTCTGACTCTATATCTGGACCCAATGTTTGGGGTGGCTCAGATTACTACAGATCTGAACTGTTCAGCCATAGCTTACAGTAGCCACCATTAATAAAGCCCTTAGCAGGCACAGCTGAATAATTCTCCCTATCTGCCACCAAACAAGCCCGACCAGGTGCAGCCTTCACTTTCTGTGCATGCCCCCACACTGCTAGTCACAGTTAAGAATAGAATAGAATAGAATAGAATAGAATAGAATAGAATAGAATGGTTCTCCTCTACTGGAGGCTACTACTTGTGTTGGAACTCCCTTACTAGCAATTCCTGGTTACCCCAGATTGAAGTGTTGCAGACTGGAACACTAGATGTTGCCACAGGTTGGCTGGCAGTGGTGCACTTTAAATTTAAATTATCAATGCGTTCAATTTTAAACCCCAAACCCAAAGTCAATGCAATTGCTTAAATAGCTGAAAACAAACCTCAAAAGTGAAGTATTTGTAAGATCCTCGCCTGACGGCTAAAGGTAAGAAATACATTTCCAAACAGACAGTTCAATTATCTTGGAGCAGGGCAAGCCCTGATGTTACTCACAGTTCTGCAATCAGTTGTCTCCTTCCTCACCCTGTAAGTCTCTGGAACTCTGATTTCCAGTGTACTTCTTCATCAGTTAGGCCACCTCTTCAATCTCACTTCACTCACTCATTCTCATGCGTTGACTTTACGGGTTCCTCCTGGAGGTTTGTCTGGCTGTCTCCTCCCTGACCACTGTGGGTCAGCACTGACTCATAATCAAAGCTTTTGATCACTCTAGTGCAGGAGTTCTCACACATTAACATAGTGAGCCTCCCCCAAGCCTTGGAAAATATCTTGAGCCTCCCCCTAATACAGAAATAATTTTGGGCCTCCCCATAGTTAGAACAGCTATCATACTTTGCACATTACAGGAAGAATACAATGAAGTGCATGTGAGTAGTTGAGTTTATTCTCATTTTATTGAACTTATTATTCTCCCTCTCTATAAGCTCCTCCCCAGGTCAGCCTACTTGCTCCACACGTCTGACTTATGGACTCTGTTTACCCTTTGTTGCAATACCTCCATGAGTCAGATTGTCTTCTTTGTCAGTTTTACCCTGCTCTCACCTTCTCAGGGACCATTTTGCTCCCTCCTGCTCTTGCTCCTAGTATCTCTCTGTTTGGCCTTTGTATTTGTGCTTTTCTGTAGCCAGTATAATGGGTCAGTTGTTACCTTGTTCCTATTCATTTGCATTATTTTGAATTTTGTTTTACACTGTTTCCAAGAATTGTATTTCCCCCAAGTCATACCAAGAAGCAAGTGTTTGTTGAGCATGTCTTTCCTGGTAACCATTTTGTACATAAATTTGTATGCAATTATTCGCTTTCACTTTGCTGCATCCTTCACATGAAGCATCCCAAACTTGACATTTAAATATAGTACATTTTAAGGCTTGCTTGAGCCTCCCCTGGAACAGGTTGGGGCCTCCCCGAGGAGGCTGGCCTCACCATTTGAGAAACCCTGCTCTAGTGTGATTTATTCTCACAGTGCAGTTCTTGGGGCAGCACCCTTTAGCTCCTCCTCCAGCTTACTCCTATTGGTGGATTTCATCCACTGGCAGCGCTGCACCTTCGTGCTCCACCTCCCACCTATCCTTATTGGTGAACTTCATCCCCTGCCCACAGGGCAGCAACCTGTAACTGTTACTTCCCACAAATGCTGCAAGTCTGAGGAATTGAGGGTTTTAAGTGTAGATGAGAATGTTATGGAAATGCTCCTCCAGCAATGTGCACTGCTTTTCTTTGAATTTTGGTGGCTCAAGGTGTATGTCTGTCTGCATACAAAAGAGCCAGACTTCAAAGGTTCAAATCTTAACCAGGGACATTTTTTGTGCTTTTTGTCAAACTCAGTTGTGAGCATTTAATGATATAAGTGTTACAAATCATTACCTTTTTTCTGAATATTGTTAAATTAAGACAGACATAAGCGAGAGAATATATTTTATTTATAAATTGTAATAAATGGGGCAGTGCCATGATGGCTGGTTACTGTTGGCTGCCCCCGGGGCAGTATCCTTGCTGCTCCTGGGGCACTGCCTGTGTAATTTGTTCCCGTGAGCTGCCCCTGGGGCAAAGTCCTCGCTGCCCCTGAGACAACACCTATGTAATTAGTTCCCATGAGCTGCCCCTGGGGCAGTACCTGTGTAATTGGTTCCTGTGGGCTGCCCCTGGGGCAGTGTCCTTGCTGCCCCTGGAACAGTGCCTGTGTAATTGATTCCCATGGGCTGCCCCTGGGGCTGTGTCCTTGCAGCCCCTGGGGCAGTGCCTGTGTAACTGGTTCCCGTGGGCTGCCCCTGGGGCGGCGCATGTGTAATTGGTTTCCATGGGGTGCCCTTGGGGCAGTGCTTGTGTAGCTGATGCCTGCTGCCTGCCCCTGGGGGTAGTGCACAGGAACAAATACCCAAACACTGGCTCAGGGGCAGCCAGTAGGAACCAACTACACAGCTTCTGCCCCAGGCACAGTCCACGGTAACCAATTACACAGGCACTGCCCCAAGGACACTGAGGACACAGCCCCAGGGGCAGCACACAGAAACCAATTAGACAGGTGCTGCCCTAGCGGCAGCAAGGACACTGCCCCAGGGGCAGCCCATGGGAACCAATTACACAGGCACTGCCCCATGGGCAGCGGGGACACTGCCCCAGGGGCAGCCCATGGGAACCAATTACACATACACTGCCCCAGGGGCAGCCCACAGGAACCAATTACACAGGCACTGCCCTAGGGGCAGTGAGGACACTGCTCCAGGGGCAGCCCATGGGAACCAGTTACACAGGTACTGCCCCAGGGGCAGCCCATGGGAACCAATCACACAGGCACTGCCCCAGGGGCAGCAAGGACACTGCCCCAGGGGCAGCTCACGGGAACCAATTACACAGGCGATGCTACAGGGGCAGCCCACAGGAACCAATTACGCAAGCACTGCCCCAGGGGCAGTGAGGACACTGCAACAGGGGCAACCCATGGGAACCAATTACACAGGTACTGCTCCAGGGGCAGCCCACAGAACCAATTACACAGGCACTGCCCCAGGGGCAGTGAGGACACTGCTCCAGGGGCAGCCCATAGGAACCAATTACACAGGCACTGCTCCAAGGGCAGCATAAGGGAACCAATTACACAGGCACAGCCCCAGGGGCAGCGAGGACACTGCCCCAGGGGCAGCTCATGGGAACATTACACACGTGATGCCCCAGGGGCAGCCCATGGACCCAAGTACACAAGCACTGCTCCAGGGGCAGTGAGGACCCTGCCCCAGGGGCAGCCCATGGGGACCAATCACACAAGCACTGAACCAGTGGCAGCCCATGGGAACCAATTACACAGGCACTGTCCCAGAGGCAGCGAGGACACTGCCCCAGAGGCAGCCACGGGAACCAATTACACAAGCACTGCCCCAAGGGCAGCCCACGGGAACCAATTACACAGGCGCCACCCCAGAGGCAGTCAACAGAAACCAACCATCATGGCACTGCCCCAGGATAGCGCCAGTAACCAATCATCATGGCACTGCCCCATTTATTACAATTTATAATTAAAATATATTCTCTGGCTTACGTCTGTCTTAATTTAGCAATATTAAAAAAAGGGTAATGATTTGTGACACTTATAACACCCCTGAGAAATCTCTTCCCAGCGTAACCTCCCAATGAATCCTATATGAACCAGCACCCTACCTACCTACTCCCCAACTTCTCCCCCCTTACCACTAGCAACTCCCGTAAATCCCCTGTGTATGTCTCCCTGCTGGCTACTTGCTGACATGTATTTGCTGCTCATTGTTGCCTGTGTTCTCCATCGAACTATTATCACCCTGTGGAGGCCTGGCCACTTTGTAACCTACTTGATCGGCCTACTGCACAACCTTCTGTCAACTTGTGTTGTACTTATGCCTTGTACATTGTTCAAGAGTACTGTATCCCTGTTACTAAGTGTTGTTTATCATTTCTTGTACACCATTATGTATGCTTTATCTCTGTAACTAATTCCAGGTCACCCCTGTAAAAGGGACCTTCGGGGCTCAGTGGGCTTACCTGGTTATCAAAATTGAATAAATAAATAAATGCTCACAACTGAGTTTGACACAAAGCACAAAAACATTTCCCTGGTTAAGATTTGAACCCTTGAAGTCTGTCTCTTTCAAATGCAGACAGACATACACCTTGAGCCACCCAAGTTCAAAGACAAGCGGTGCACATTGCAGGGGGGAGCATTTCCATAACATTCTCATCTACATGTAAAACCCTCAATTCCTCAGACTTACAACAATCAGATTTGTGGGAAGTAACAGCTACAAGTTGCTGCCCTGGGGGCAGAGGATGAAATCCACCAATAGGCATAGGTGGGAGGTGGAGCGTGAGGGTGTTGCCCCAGGGGCAGCACTGCCAGTGGGCGAAATCCACCAAAAGGAGTAAGCTGGAGGAGGAGCTAAAGGGTGCTGCCCCAGGGGCAGTGCTGCCTCAAGAACCACGCTATGGGAAGAAATCACACTCAAGCCTTTTGATCCATCTATGCAGTTGCAGCTCGACACCTGGCTGTTGTGCCTGCTAACATACCTCGCAGCAGCCCTCCGTACCTTCTTCTCTTTCTGTCTTGACACAGCTACATGCTGGAAAGTATCTTCCTTTGTGTTGATTAGTATGGGAATACAGATCTTTTTCTCACCAGGCACATTAAAATTTATTCACAGTTCATCTTTCACAGATGCTCAGTCTATGACGGTGCAGCTTGAACCCTCTATCTGGCAACAGATGGGTATCAGCTGATCAGTTCCTCCAGCTGCAGCCAACACCTCTGATGTGCAGCTGGAGCTGCATGGTTCTGCAGTGCAGTACAGTGGAGGAGGCATGGAAAACAACATAGAAACATAGAAACTGATGGCAGATAAGGACTGCTTGGCCCATCTAGTCTGCCCATTTTCCCTACCTACTGCAATACCGTAGATCCTACTTGATCTCCGAATTTTACCCTCTTTTTCCTATTGCTGGGGTTCCCTTGTGCCTATCCCATGTATTCTTGAATTCCCCTACTGTTTTTTCCCCACCACCTCTGCTGAGAGGCGTTCCATGTATCCACCACCCTTGCAATCAGCAATGTCACATAAGAAGGCAGAGTTCCTGTCCAGTGAGATAGCTGCTGCTCAAAACTGACCAGCTCAGCTCATTCGAACCATGGACAGGCTATGCAGCCCAGCCTGTCTACAGGTTCAAGGAGTGTTTTCACAAGATAAGTGTGATGAGGTCACTCGCTTTTTTGCAGATAAGGTGACCGACATCAGGACTGAAATCTGTCCAACACCCTCTATGGGGGTTTGTGGTGGTCAGTGTATGGTCACTTTCCCTTGGTCCTCTTGGATATCTTTCAACCGACTGGAGATAGGGTACATCAAGTGGATTGTCCAGAATTTGCTACCAACGTGCTGTAGTTTGGATCTGGGTCCTACACGCCTAGTATTAGGGTGTCTGGAGATCATTGGCCCGGTCCTAGCAGAGATTGTCTGGTGCTCCTTAAAGTCGGGAGAATTCCCTAGCTCCATGAAAGAGGCGGTAGTGACACCACTTCTTAAGAAAGCTTCCTTGGACCCAGGCATCTGTGCAAACTACAGGCCTATCTCTAACCTTCCCTTTGTTGGAAAGGTGATTGAGAAAGTAGTTGCGCTGCAACTGGAGAACCATCTTACCATCCGTGATGTCTTCGATCCTCTCCAGTCAGGTTTCCGAAAGAGACATAGTACCGAGAGCGCTCTGGTTCGGGTGCTCAATGATCTCCTGATGGCGAGAGATCAGAAGCGCCACTCCATCTTGGTGCTTTTGGATCTCTCTTCAGCATTTGACACTGTGGACCATGGGGTTCTGCTCGAGTGCCTGAGGCTCATCTGTGGACTGGCTGGTCCAATTCTTGGATAGTTTCATTCTTTCCTAGCTGGCAGGTCTCAGAGGTTGGTTTTGGGGATTTCTTCCTCTGAACCATTCTCTCTGCCGTGCGGGGTTTCTCAGGGCTCGGTGCTGTCCCTCATGTTGTTCTCAGTGTATTTGCTGCCCCTTGGAGACATTGTAAGATGATACGGGCTGAGTTTCCACTGCTATGCAGATGATACACAGCTCTATCTATCTTTTGTACCCGACCAGGATAGTGCGGTCTCGATGTTTAATAACTGTCTGGCAGAAATCCATGACTGGATGAAGTCCAGTTGGCTGAAACTGAATTCTGGGAAGACTGAGGTGTTAGTTGTGGATCCGAGGTGCCAGATAGAGAGGTCAGTGGTGGGGTTACCGTCTGGACTTTGGCTTGATGGTGTACAGCTGCCCACCTTTGAACGAGTGCGTAATCTGGGGGTGGTATTTGATGATGGGCTAACACTATGGGCGCAGGTGTTGGCAATCATCAGATCTTCTTTTTACCATCTTAGGAACATCGCCAGAATTAAGCACCTTGTTCCATCCGATGATTTGCCCATGTTGATCCATGCTTTTGTGACCTCGCGCCTGGACTACTGCAACCCCCTATACCTAAGCCTTCTGGGGGTTGATGTCTGCCGATTGCAGCTACTGCAGAATGCTGCAGCATGGTTATTGACTAGGGCTTCTCACACCAGTGATATTACTCCCGTGCTGCGCGATCTGCACTGGCTGCCTATACAGTGGCGGTCAACCTTCAAGGTCGGGCTTCTGACCTATAAAGCCCTACAGGGATTGGGACCGAGTTACCTGCAAGAGTTCCTGGTTCCTTACAGGCTGGGTCAACCCCTCTGCTCAACTGACGAGGAGTTGCTAGAGGTTCCCAGGGTGCGGCTACAGACATCTGGTGCCAGGGCCTTCATGTTCATGGCGCCATCCCTGTGGAACTCTACCGTGTCAGATTACAGAGTGCGGGACCGTGGAAGGCTTTAAGACCAGTCTGAAGACTTTTTTATTTAAACAGGTGTTCAGTATTTGAACTTTTAAGTTATTCTGTGGATTTTGAATTGAATCTGTTATTTCATGTGATTTTAATGAATGATTTGTTGATGTTTGTATATGAAGCGCTTTGACACTAGAATTGCGCTATACAAATAAAAATATTATTATTATTATTACTGTGAAAAAATATTTCCTTACATTACTCCTGAGTCTACCCCCCCTCCAGCCTCATATCATGATCCTTTGTTCTTGAACATTTTTTTCTGAAAGATACTACCCTCTTGTACCTTATTTATGCCCTTGAGGTATCTGAAGGTCTCTTTCATATCCCCTCCCCTCTCTCTTCTCTTCCAGGGTATAGATATTGAAGTCCTATAGTCTCTCCTTATCCGACTTTTGGTGCAGACCCTGCACCATTTTTGTTGCCCTTTTCTGAACTGCCTCTGCTCAGTCTTTGTCCTTCCAGAGATGTGGGCCTCCAGAACTGGACACAGTACTCCAGATAGGGTCTCACCAATGATTTCTACAGTGGTATCACCACCTCCTTTTCTCTGCTGGTGATACCTCTCCCTATGCACCCCAGCATCCCACTGTCTGTCCCCCACAGCCTTTTCACAATGCTTGGTCACCTTTAGGTCATCAAATATGATTACCTCCCAGGTCTCTTTCGTCAGTACCTCCTCCCCATCATGTACTCCTCCCCTGGGTTACTGTGCCCCAAATGCATTCTTTGATACTTCATTGCATTGAATCTTAACTGCTACACTCTTGACCACTCCTCAGGCCTATTTACATCCCTCCTCATTTTTTCCAGCCCCCCCCCCAGATTGTTAACCCTGTTGCAGATCTTAGTGTCATCTGCAAAGAGGGATACCTTCCCTTCCAGCCCCTCTGCAATGTCACTTATGAAGACATTAAAGAGGACTGGCCCCCAGAGGTGTTCCTTGAGGCACCTCACTGGTCACCCTCCTCTCCTCGGAGTGAACTCTGTTTAGCACCACCCTCTGTGTTCTATCCCTTAACCAATTTCTGACCCAATTTACCACCTTAGGATCCACTCCCAGGCTGCCCAGCTTGTTTACAAGCCTCCAATGTGGAACAGTGTCAAAGGGCTTGCTGAAATCCAGGTAGGCCGCATCCACCACCCTTCCCTGATCTAATTCCCTGGTCACCCAGTCAAAGAAATCTATCAGATTTGTTTGACATGACCTTCCTGCTGTGAATTCATGCTGCCTAGGATCCTGTGATCCACTGGATTCAAGATATACAGTACCACAATCCTTTCCTTAAGCAGTGATTCCATTAATTTCCCCACTACCAAGGTCAAGTTGACTGACCTGTAATTGCCAATCTCCTCCCTGCTCCCACTTTTGTGGAGATGGACTACATCTGTCCTCCTCCAGTCCTCCGGAACCACTCCCATTTCCAGCGATTTGTTGAACAGGGCTGTCAGTGGTGCTGTGAGCACCTCTCTAAGCTCCTTTAATATTCTTGGATGTATCCCATCCAGCCCCATTGCATTGCCCACTCTCAGTTTTGATGAAATGCAAGAAAAACTGCTCCAGTACAAGTAGTGCTGCATTTAAAAATCAAATATGGCAACTGGAAAAAGAGCACCGACCACTAAGGATGTACAAATAAAATGTTTAATTTACCGCATGTTGCAAAGAAAAAACTAAGCATACAACACTTCCAAAATGGTGAGAAACACTTCCCCTGTGGCCCCGACTGGTTTTGCGCCTGCGTGCTTCCTCAGGGAGGCCAGCTACGTGGTGATTTAAAATATTTAAAGGCACCCACAGCTGGGTGCAATCACAAACTTGTGAATACATACCCCATACCAAAAAGTGGCAATAATTGTAACGTTACGCAAATTGTCAAAAACAAAATGCCATAATACATCAGACAATGCATGTAGGGTCTCAACATAATTTCAAGAACCTTAAGCTGCATAAATCTTAAAGCACTACAGTCTAGTGCAGTAGTTAAAGCTCTTTCCGTAAAAGTATCACTATAGTGCTACAAATCAGAACAGATGACCTTTTTAACTAATTTGAACCACACTATCATATATCCAAAGTGGGAGGTCACCAAGGTCAAGATAAGCTCAGTGCTTTGAAAGTCATATCCTGCACATACTATACAAATATAAGTGATATAAGCTCATTGCTGACTTATTTAGACCCCAAATCAAATTAATAAAATAAGAGGTCAACAAAATATGCTCACGGAATAATTTTACATCCTGCACATTAATAATCAGAACTAGTACCTAGCATGTGAGCTCTGTCCACAGGAGCATCACTATAATATTATCAATCCAGACGGATGACCTTATTTGTAAAGTTTGATTCACACTATAATATATCTAAAGTGGGAGGTCACCAAGGTCAAGGGACGCTCAAAGCCTAAAAAACATATCCGACATATTTTATTCATATGTAAGAGTACTACAGGCTCCAAACTGACTTTCTTGGACCCCAAATCAAATAATCAAACGGAAAGTCATCTGGGTCAAAATATGTTCACAGTCTGTTTTACATCCTGCACATTAATTTCATGCATAGGTACTTGGAGCAGATATCTGGCATGTAATATATGATACTATAGGTGGAAAATTAGGGGGAAAAAAGGTTTTATAATCAAAAATAAATATTACACCGTATGGTTAATTATCATACTCATGTACCTATGTTTCTATTTTATCCTTGACTAGAGTAACATATGGTATGCATTCTAAACATTATTGCTCTAAGGAAAAAATGTTATGATTTAATTCAAGGACCAAAACATACAATCTTCTAAATGTAACCTAACCCCTTCATCTAGTGTTGAACCAAATTCATATTTTCCAGGCAACGATTTTACATTTTAGTGTCTCTTATCTTTTCTTTAGAAATGGTATCAGATTAATCCCATCACTGAGTCCTGTTTTTTTCAATGCCCTCAGATGGGAAATCCAGAACGACTCCCGTTGTAATAGTAAGTCTTCCAGATTGCCTCCCCTCTCACCTAGTCTTACCTTTTTGATATCACAAAACTTGAAGGCATGTGTTTGTGGGTTGCTACTTGCGTGTATGTGCATTGCTAGAGTGTTTTTCATTTCCCCATGTCTGATTGCTCCTCTATGTTCTCCAACCCTGATTTTAAGGGCCCTGCCAGTTTTTCCTAATGTAAAAAGCTGTGCAGCTACAGGTGGCCAAATATGTGACCCCTGTAGTTGAACAATCAATAAATTGTTCGATCTGGTAGTTTTTAGTTGCATTTTTAGAGGTGAAGCAGTCAGTTCTGGTGATGACATTACAGTGTGTACATCTCCCCCATCTGAATGTCCCTTTTGGGGGTGGTGGCAACATTAGATGTTCCTTTTTCTGGACCGGTTATAAACTGTGAACTAATGTGTCTTGTGAGTTGAGTCCTCTCCTATATATCATTCTTGGTGGCTGTTGTGTGATCTGTTCCAACAGAGGTTCAGTCTGTAATATCAGCCAGTGTTTCAATATAACGTCCTTAACCACGTGTGATTTCTTAGTATCGGTACAGATAAAATTGATAGTTTCATCTTGCCCTACCCGTCCCCTGTGATACTGATATTGTAATAGCTCCTCCCCGGTTTTGGTCCAGCATTTTCTTTCACTATTCTCACACATTCAGGACTGTAACCTCTAGAGACAAGTCTCTCTTGCAGTTCTTGGGATCTATTTTCAAAGGAACTTTCTAATGCACAGTTTCATTTAATTCTAAGGAATTGTGCACTGGGTATATTGCAAATCAGATGTCTAGGATGACAATTAGATGGCGACAGTATTGAGTTGCAGTATGTGGGCTTGTGATACAGGTCAGTTTGTAACATCCCTGTATTGTCCCTAGAAATCTGTAGGTCCAAAAAGTTCATACTGTCAGTGCTACACTCCACCTTGAACCTAAGATTCTGGTTGGACTGCTCTAGATACTGAACAAACTCTCTCAGTTCTGGTTCACCTGCCTTTCCATGTGAGCAAAATGTCATCAATAAAGCGTTTCCACAGGCCAGCCCTGTCAATGAAAGGGTTGGCCTGTGGATACAGCACCACATCTCACTCCCATGACCCCAAGTACAAACTGGCGTAATTGGGGGCAAATGTTGCCCCATCACTGTACCCTTAATTTGTTGGTACCAGTTCCTTTGGAAGCTAAACACATTACACTGCAATACCAGTCTAGCACACTCCAAAATTAACTCTCATTTGTCCAAATTTAATTCCACAGAATTTCCTAAACACTCTTGAACAGCATTTAACCCCTCACAGTGCAGAATATTTGTGTATAATGATTCTATATCCATCTTACACAATATCCAATTCTGTTGCACTGTGTTCTTTAAGAATGTTTAATATGTCAGTACTATCCCTGACATAGGAGGGTAATTCCCTCACAGCATCCTTGATGTAACTATCCACATACTGTGACAATGGCTCCGTGACAGACCCAATCCCTGCCACTATGGGTCTGCCTGGGGGACTGTCCAGTGACTTATATACCTTTGGAAGTACCTATATCGTGCTTCTGATGGGGTTACTCACTGTGAGAAAATCTGCTGTATCTCTGTTAATACAACCATTGTCAAATGCATCACCAATTAAAGTATCAATTTCTGCTTTAAACAGTAGTGTAGGGTCATGATCTAGTGTGGTGTAGAAATGTTGATCACTTAGTTGTCTGGAAACCTCCTGCATATATTTTGCAGTATCCAAGACAACTATAGACCTGCCTTTAACTGCTGGCTTTATAGTAATTAAATCATTACCTGCCAGCTCTTTCAAAGCCTGATGTTCTTCAGCAGTCATGTTCTGGAAATAATTCAAGTCCTTTTTTCACATGCAGTTCTTCTATGTCCTTCATGCATGCTCATTCAAACGCTTGAACAGTGGAATTAACAGGGAGCATACTGTAAATGTGGAAAAACTTTGAATCTGTCCTGTTTAGATCCTAAAGGCATCGGGTGTGTTGTATTGTTCTCTGATTGAGATCCCCATGGTCCACCATTCATTATTTCCCCAGTGCTGTTTTTAGCAAAAAAAGGGCCTTTAAATTAAGTTTTCTGGATAGTTTTTTAATGTCCAAAAACAATTCAAAAGGCCGCTGTACAATCATAATCACAAACATTAGTCCCTTGTTTAGGACAGATATCTGGGGAGAGGGGGTGAGTTCGAACTCAGGTTAATCACATTCATTTCTGCTTGCTCCTGCCCCTGCCGCTGCCTTTGCTTCTGCCCCTGTTGAATGGTCGGATTGTTTCCCGCTGTCAGTATCCTCTTCCTCCTCTTCCTCCAGTTGTGGCCACCCTTCCTGGTTTGTCTGCCTGGAAGCGAACCAGTCTGTTGCTCCACCCCAAATTGGGGGTCTGGTTATTTGGAGCACTGTGTCTAAATCTTCCTTCCCCTCCAATTCACTAGTGTGAAAACTAGTACTGGTGTTCTTTAATATAGAGTGCAATTGTTTGGGGGGTGGGGGGTTGTTTATTTGTCCAAGTCTACACTCTATCAAGTTCATAATCTTTTCTGTCTCTATTTCGAATTTAGACAATTAAATAGCTTTGATCCTTCTGCCTTGTTTTTCAATTGTGTCTTTAAGTAAACTTTCGAGTTCCGTGAATTCAGCTTCCTCCTTGAATCTTAATACAACCTTCTCTTTTTTCTGAGACTAGTGGTTTAATTTCTTCTTCCTGATCAATATAGTCAGCAATAATAACATTCATGAACAGGACAGTTGCTTTTTGCATGGAGTCCTTCCAATTATGCATAAATGTCTGTTTGTCCTGTCCATATCCAGGCCATTTTAAGGACCCTCCGCCCCCGCAGAGTACGGCCCACTTTAAGATAGGTCTCTAATGAGGTCCAGTTCCAATAAATTCTACAGGCTTTCAAAGTTACTTTCTCCAATTCAAGAAAGGCAGTTCTACTGTTTGAAATAGGCTCACCATTTACAAGAGGTACATCTGTGGCTGTAGATGTAGATGGCTGTGTGTTCACTGGCACATCGACGAAAGGATTACTGGCATCATCTGCTGTGAACAATGCTGCCAAGAAAGCATTCTCACCACCTCCCAAATTGAGCTCTTTGAAGCTGGCTGACATGGCACTTTAGCCCAAGAGCCAGAATGCACTGCGGTTCTGTCAGTGTATACAGAGCATGCTAAAAAGTTGCTATGAAATGCAAAAAAAAACTGCTCCAGTACAAGTCATGCTGCATTTAAAAATCAAATATGGCTACTGGAAAAAGAGCACTGACCACTAAGGATATACAAATAAAATGTTTAATTTACTGCACGTTGCAAAGAATAAACTAAGCACACAATGCTTCCAAAATGGTGAGAAACACTTCCCCTGTGGCCCTGACCGGTTTCGTACCTTCGCGCTTCCTCAGGGAGGCCAGCCATGTGGTGATTCAAAATATTTAAAGGCACCCACAGCTGGGTGCAATCACAAACTTGTGAATACATACCCCCACACCAAAATGTGGCAATAATTGTAACATAACACAAATTGTCAAAAACAGAATGTCATAATACAACAGACAATGCATGTAGGGTCTCAACATAATTTCAAGAGCCTTAAATAGAATATATTAGTTGATACTTTTCACAGTGCACCCTCTAAGCTGCATAAATCTTAAAGCACTACAGTTGAGTGCAGTAGTTAAAGCTCTTTCCATAAAAGTATCACTATAGTGCTATAAATCAGAACAGATGACCTTTTTAACTAATTTGAACCACACTATCATATATCCAAAGTGGGAGGTCACCAAGGTCAAGATAAGTTCAGTGCTTTGAAATTCATATCCTGCACATACTATTCATATATAAGTGATATAAGCTCATTGCTGACTGACTTATTTAGACCCCAAATCAAACTGATAAAATAAGAGGTCGACAAAATATGCTCACGGTGTAATTTTACATCCTGCACATTAATAATCAGAACTAGTACCTAGCATGTGAGCTCTGTCCATAGGAGCATCACTATAATATTATCAATCCAGACGGATGACCTTATTTTTAAAGTTTGAATCACACTGCTCTCAGTTTTGCAAGTTCCTTTGGGACTCTCTCCCCTGTAAATGGACTGGTGTCCACCTCCCTTCCATCGATGTTCCTGTCACTTAACTGAGGTCTCACACCTTCCCCTTCTTCTGTGAATACTGAACAAAAATATTTGTTAAGGATTGCTGCTTTCTCCAGGTCTCCCTCTGCACACTTCCCTCCTTCCCCTTTTAGCCTAACAATCCCACCCCTGGTCTTTCTTCTTTCACTAACGTACCATAACGTACAACAAGCCCCTGCCAGACCCTCTTCAGCACAGTTTAGAAACTGGGTCTGGAGGCAGTAGTACCAAGCGGCAGCAGTTGGGTTTGGGCCCAGATGTCCCCAAGGTAAGCCCCACACTTGGGGGGGGGGCTTATGTAACTACATCTAGCATACAACCAGCCCCTCCTGCCACCCAAAACAGTCTTTTAAAAATCACTCACCCACCAAACCTTACCTCCTTCTCATAGTTGTTTACAACATCGCCAACCCCTAATGGGGGTGGTAAAATGCACATTAAGCACAATAATTATATTTAGTGATCCTGCCAGCCACCCCCCCACCTGACACCATCTTTTTGAGAAATTTACCACATATTCTCTACTGACTGGATTGGTATTTGTGCTGTGGTTCCACTGGCAGAGGAGTCATTAGATCAAATCTTTGCGGGGGGGGGGACAGTAATTTTACTGACCAACTTATCAATTTTTACCGACCGACTTACCAATTTTTACCGACCGACTGAATAAACACTGTGACATGTAATTTTCTCCCATCAGTTTTACTGCATTCCTACCGACCACTTGGCACCATTGGGGGGGCTCCCCCCCACCCCTGGAAGCGACGTCCCTGTCCACTGATATGGTGCCAATAGAGGGGAAGTTTTACTCCCTTGAGATCCACACACCTCCATTGTATGCATGTGCTGCTGACTGCCTGGGGGGGGGGGCAGTTATTCTGTGGTCGCCCAAACTGGTAATGGAACCTCCACAATCCAAAACAAAAGCAGTTGCGCAAAGACAGTGAAAGGTGGCCACACTAGCAGTGCAACAAATCCAAAGAGTCTGCACACCTTGTTACCAAGAATGAAGACACTGAGGCACTGTCAGGTACAATAATATTCCATTTATTTTAAAATAGCTAGTGCCCCAACCAGGGTCATAGCCTCAGAGTAAGGTACAGAACAAAGCAAATCCTTCAGGTGCAACAAAATGCATCACAGTGTTAGTACAAAATCCAATTAATTAAGGCAACAGTACAAAATCCAGTGCAGCAATCAAACTTACCAGTCACCCTGTGTTTTGTACCACTGCCATAATTAACTGGATTGTGTACTAACACTATGATGTACTTTGTTGCATCTAAAGAATTTGCTTTATTCTGTACCTTACTCTGAGGCTATGACCCCGGTTGAGGCACTAGCTAGATTTAATAAATTAAATATTATTGCACCTGGCAATGTCACAGCTTCTAAACTCTTGGCAGCAAGGTGTGCAGACTCTTTGGGTTTGTTTGTCAACACACCTCCAACATGCCACCCTTAGGCTTTCCTCAATGAGCGGTGCACCAAGCTATCCCTCCCACCTTGGGAGGAGAGTATCTGCTCACAGCTCTCCCTGCTTGCCCCTAACATCCAAGCCTCAGGGTGCACCACATACCTGGGTCACAACCATGCCACAGCATGCTTTGCTTCATGAAGCTGACCCCCTCAACATCATTTTAAACAATCTGCAGCTTCCTGACCACAACTCACCCCCTCTCCATCAATGTACCCTTATCGTCCAAAGGCCCAGATGTTGTAGTCTTCACCCTAACTTCCTGAACTATGGGACTCTCTCCCACCTTCCATTTGGTCTGCTCCTTCCTTCCTCATTCTGAAATCTCTTCTCCGTGATTTCTCTATTCACTCCAGCAGATGCTTCTGATATTGGGGTGGACTCCTGTCACCTGCCTTCCACCCCACACAGACACCAGCACTGCTCTTCTTCCCCAGTTCACCAGTCACTACTCCCTGCTCCTAATATTGTTGTTTCATTGCACAGTGTTTAATGTTCTTTTGCCTGTTCAGCAATTTACTGTGCAGCAGTTTTATTAAGCATTCTTGTAATTGTGTATTCTGTTACACTTATTTCCATATTATTGTATTTTTGTACATTGTATAGCGCAAGTTGCTTATGAATGGACTACTCTGTGTAACCCTGTTTTGTGTGTTATAAGTGACTGTCTCAGATAACCTTTGCAGTGTTTTTCCAGTCTGTAAATACATTGTGTATGTTGTGTAGTAAGGAGGGCTGAGGGGATACTGGGATGCATAGGGAGAGGCTTCACCAGTAGAAAACAGGAAGTTGTTATCCCTCTGTACAGACAGTTGGTGAGACCCCATCTGGAGTACTGCGTGCAGTTCTGGAGACCCCATCTCTGCAAGGACATAGACAAGATGGAAGCTGTCCAGAGGAGGGCAACTAAAATGGTGTAGGGTCTGCAGCAGAAGCCATATGAAGAGAGACTAAAGGAGTTTAATATGTATACCCTCTAGGAAAGGAGGGAGGGGGGACATGATAGAAATGTTCAAGTACCTCAAAGGAATAAACAAAGTCCAACAGGGTAGCATCTTTCAGAAAAAGATGTGCAAGAACAAGTGGGCACAATTTGAAATTAGAGGGGGGACGGCTCAGGGGCAATGCAAGGAAGTATTTTTTCATAGAAAGGGTGGTGGACACATGGAACGGCCTTCCTAAAGCAGTTGTGGGGTCAAAAACAGTGGGGGAATTCAAGAATGCATGGGACAGGCATAAGGCAATTCTGGTGGGGGGGCAGGAGGAAGTAGGCTGTTGGTTAATTAGGATCTGCAGCTTATCCATCAGATAGGGAAATGGGCAGACTGGGTGGGCCAAGCGGTCCTTATCTGCTGTCAAAGTCTATGTTTCTATGTTTCCAACACACAAGGTGAGGCAACAGCTGTAACATCCCGACTATTCAGTTGTTGCCTCGTCTCAGTGGCACTAATATTTCATAGCTCCTGTGTGTGTGTGTGTGTGTGTGTGTGAGTCGGGGGGGTAGACTGTAACGTAGGACTGAATTGGAGCGCAACCAATTTTTATTCTGTTATATGTGTTTGGAAATATAGCCCAGCTTCTAAGCATTATTTACTATTCATAGTGTTTGCAAGGTCACAGTATTTTTTTTTTTATATTTTGTTTACTGAGGTTCATAAATAAGCTCCATAAACAGATAACACAGCACATAAGATCATCAATTTAAACACAGCTATTATAGTAAGAATTATAGTCACATACTGTTGGGTTACACGATGGCGTTATAAACACACACATCCATAAAGCCCCAAATATTTGTAAATAAAGCCTGAACACCACATTGGTTATTGGCAAAAGTTTGTAAATTCCATACACAGTAAAATGGCTGTTTGAGTCCCCGAGAGTCAGAAACATAACTGAAGCACAGGCAATACTATTTGCTGTTGCAATAAGAGCACTAGAAAATGTTGAATATACACATATTTTATCCTGATTATATTGAAAAACTGTAAAATATCATACCTCAAAAGAATATAACCTATAACTTTTATACCTACAGTAGCAGTGGTAAGTGCTTATGTTTATTAAATATACCAAGTTTTTCTCTCATCCTTGAAGAGAGTGAACTTTCACACCACATGGTGTATAAAGGAAATGTTTGCAACCTTCAGCTCTACATACATTTACAATGGAATAAATGGCAACAACTAGAAACACCAAATTAGGTACCCTGATACTGCAGTCACTTCAAGAGTTGAGAAATAAAAGGAACAGTACAGTTCATACTCAAGAATCTGTGTCTGATGCGTCACTGTCCTCTCTGGTCACAAACACCCACCAAATTGTCTCCAACAGTTATTACCACACATCCTTGGAATCTCCAAATATAAAAGTTCCCCCCACACATGATATGCAGAGCTTTGCTGGTGGCTGAAGCGAATACATGAGCACCAGCTCTCGGAGCCTGCACCTTATCACGTCAAATGATCTGAACCACTATCTCATTGTGAAGCAGAGATCTGGGAATTGGTGTAGCAATGCCCTGGTCTATAGCTCCAGCTTCCCTTGGATACCTGCTGCTGCCAGTAAACAGCCTCTCTCCATGGATCTGGAGGTCACCACCAGCAAACTGTGGGGGCCCACACCTCTCCTTCCATCTGCGCCATGGGGCTATGTGGTATACGCACTGAACCTGTGCTGGAGCTGTAAAGGTTTGTAAGGCACTCCATGGCAAACTCAGTGGGCCTTTCCCCTCCAAGCCCTCTGGAATACCTAGCCAGCATCCTTATGCTCCCAGATCAGGCAAAGTTCCCCATGTCCTCAAGGCACAGTTGGAGTAATGTATTCTCCCTCACCAGGCCCAAACCCCTGGTCAGCATTTTTGTTGCTGTGTGGGAGGCACTTTGAACTACAGCCTACATAGATTCCATTGCTCTATAAGCATCATAACCTTTGCAGTAACCAAATTAAACTTTTTATCCAGTGACTCAATTTTCTTGTGTCGTACACAGCATTCAAAACTGTTTGCAGTGTATGTTCACCTGCCCCTCCAACTGATGTACAGTACATGTCTGTTTGTCTCCCACATTTTTAGTGCCTCTGGCACCTCTCTGCTTTAGCTGGTCTTTCCCTGTATCTTGTTTCTGATGCCCCATTCTATTTTATTATTTTATTATTTTAATTTTATATTCTACAGTGATTTACTATATTTGGACTTTAATCTGCATCCAGAGAATCCGGAGCAAAGAATTCACCTGTCAAGGTTGATTAGGAATCACAAAGATGAGTCTAAATAAATTTTTAAAGCACCAGTACAGAGAAGAACGTTCTTCCAAAACAGCTAGTTTCAGCTACAGCTAAGAAATATATTAACATACCTGTGAAATGTACTTGTTTAGACACCCCCTATGCTGTGCACCATGAGTCTATTCTTATATTTTATCCTAATCCTTGCCATGTCGACAATGCTGTTTTCTATGCAAAACATGTCAGCAATCTTTTCTTCTTGAGAAAAAACTAAATTAAAAGCATTTATAAAATACTCAAAGTGTGGTGGAATTAGAAAATTGTATCACCAACTAAAACTGGAAGATGCCTTTAATGCTTTATAGTGAAAAAAGGTAGGGTCAAATGTTCGGCCTAATTTCATTGCGCTGCTGCTTTAAATCACTTTTCCACTCAGTCTGGCTGGAGTTTTTAAAAAGATGTCTGACCCTGGCGGTTGTTGGCTCTGCCACATCACAATCATTTTTATCGCAAGAAAAGTACCATCAGTGCTGTGCCTGCTCTTTTAAATGCCATTTCTTCATTATACATATACAGTCAACTCTGTGTTTGTGTAATTAGCAATGTTGTTTACATAGGTGTAATATGAGCATATAAGTCACAGCAGTCTACTGCTTATAGTTCATCACTCCCCAGCTGCACACTTAAGCCTTAGGACTGGAAGATTAAATCTTTCTTTAGTAAATGGAGAGGAACTCCAAATAAACACGGTCATGGATTCCAGAGCACACTGGTGAAAAAATTCCATAAACCATCAACTTGAATTCTCACTGTTTTACATGAGCTCTCTGGCTTATTTTTGGCAGTGTCTGATGGGACAAGAACAGAGGCATTTTTTCTTCAGCAAAATGAATGGTCATGGCAAAATAACTATTTTAAATATCCTTAATAGCATGCCTACCTTTAAAATGAATGGGATAAAGAGACTGACACAGCTAGGACCATATAGCCCATGCACTTGAATATATAACATGTTTACATTCAGGCAGAATGTAATAATGTAAAATTTAAAGACAGCTTTCTGAAGTTACGATCCAGGAACACACAGTTTGAACTGCTGTCCATAAACCGTAGCTTTTTGTTGGCTGCCAGCTGCGGAAACACACACATTGCTATTCAATTTTGCGCACAACAGAAGGACGCCATACAACATATTATACACCATTCATAAAACTCAGTTACCTACAGTGGCGCCAGACAGGATGCAATGCAGAACCTTGCAGTATTACTGCAGTAAATCTGCAGACTGCTGCAGTGTGCTGCAGGAAACAATGTAATTCAATGGTAATTAAGCCCTTTTGTCATGCACTATTTTGTGACATGTCACTTATTGGATGATACTGCATTGCATTGTGGCTGTCTAGAGCAGGATGGGCGTTTAATTAACAACACAAAATGACAGTTGCCAATATGAGTTTGCTAAGCAGAGGAAAACTGCATGATAGTAAAAGGACTGATGTTTATCAATTTGCATGTGTAACTTTTTTTTTAAGTGTACCAATTCTAAAATGTTTTATTGGCCCAAAAATAACAGGCCCAGAATACTGAATGCCATCTGTTGGATAAATTATTAAACTGAAGTCCACATGGTTGTTCTGGTGGCTGGTCAGGTGGACACTGAATAATCTTCAGGCACTTCTCAAATATTGTAGCGGATGACCTAAAGATGTCCAAACAGTGTGAGAAAGCGGCACTACGGGTAAATGGCATATTGGGCTGCATAGGCACAGGGATCACCAGCAGAAAAAAGGAGGTCATCCTGCCACCCTATAGATCTCTGGTGAGGATACACCTGGAGTACAGCGTACAGTTCTGGAGATCACACCTAAAAAAGGATATCAACAGACTGGAGACAGTGTGAAGCAGAGCTACAAAAATGATATTTATTTTATTTATTGAATTGTTTCACCAGGAAAGGCACACTGAGCAACAAGTTACTCATCTCACAGATCGTCCTGGGGGAAGGGGAAGAGGGAATATTACAGAAGCAAAAAACAGCTTAAACAGAACACAATGTAGTACATTAGTCACAATACAACATAATTAGGCATACAGAATCAAAAACAACTTATAAAGAACACAATGCAGTACATTGGTCATAATACAACATAATTAGGTATACAGAGTTATGCCTCAAAAATTATAACGGATGACCTAAAGATGTACAAACAGTGTGAGAAAGTGGCACTACAGATGAATGGCATATTGGGCTGCATAGGCAACTATGAAGAGCATCTGCAAAACCTGAATATGTACTCCCTGGAGCAGCGGAGGGAGAGGGGAGACATGATTGAGACCTACAAGTTCCTAAATGGAATAAACGAGGTGCAGATTCAGGAACTGTTCTAAGTCAGAAAGCACACAAGAACTAGGGGGCACAAAATGAAGCTGGAGGGGGCCAATTCAGAGGTAAAATAAGCAAGTTTTTCTTTACCGAGAGGATGGTGGATACATGGAACAGCCTTCCTCAGGTAGTGGTGGTGGCAAAAACAGTGGTAGGTTTCAAGAATGTTTGGGACAGGTACAAAGGCACCACCACACTGGCTAGCAGTTAAGGGAGGGGGTAGGCCTAGTGACAGACTAGATGGACTGCATGGTCTCCTTCTGTCGTCACTTTCTATGTTTCTATGTTTCTAAAAAGAATGTTTTTCTGGTGCCTTGTCACATTTCCCCCATTCACTAAAAACCACCAGCAGCTTAACCTGGTTCAATATCAGTCCGTTTGTAAGTAAGCAAGCAAGTACAATTTAGTTGTTAAGCACCCATCCCGGCGGCTCTGAGTGCTGTACAGGTAGGCAGAAAATTAACATCATAACATACACCAAGTAAAACGAAAATCAATAATAACAACAAGAATTTAAAACCTACATAAAACCCAGTTTAAAATGAACAGTTCAGCTTTCAGCTATTTCTAAGGCTCATATACTATCTGAGAACGCCTTTCTAAACAGATGCGCCTTCAGACCCTGCTTAAAATCTTCCACCAATGAAGCCTCCCTCAAAGATCAAAGATCTTGGAAGCAAGTTCCACAGCATTGGGCCCACCACCTCGAATGATTGATCACCTAGAGGTCTTAAGGTGGGCCCTGGGAACTGCTAGGTAGAGGAGCGGAGTGAGCGCACAGGGTGGACAGGAGTCAGGAGGTCACTCAGGTAGCTAGGGCCTAATCTGTATAGGGCCTAACAGTTAACAAGCCCACCTTGAAGATAATTCGCCACCTACCCGGCAGCCAGTGTAGATCACGCAGGACTGGGGTCACATAAGACCTTGAAAGCCCCGTCAGAATATAGTAAAAATAATTCAGCACTCCAATACTCCAGAAAATTCAGAGAGCTATATTTTATTGCCAAAAAAGTGCAATACTCATAGAAATGTACAAAAAAAGGTTAGTGAAAATTGAGCATAAATTCTGCTTCACTTCCCTCAAACCAGCCTCAGAATTTCGGGGCTATGCCACCCCTTCATCAGAAGGTCTGCCATCTGTATAACAGTGAAAACCCAAACTGCACCATGTAATGATCTCACCCGGGGGAAGCATGTACACTGTGAACAACATAGGTGACAGGACCAAACTCTAGGGATTACATCTGTATCCCCTCCCCCCAGGATAAGGCTGATAACAAGAAGCATTTCCTAGCCCTCCTTTCCCTGGTCAATCAATCAATCAGGTCTTTATGGCTAGCGCAAGCGGGGCTTTGGACCTGGAGCCTGCTCCCGGCGAGGCTCCACCAGGACTTGCCGCTTTTTTCTTCTGCCACTGTCCTGAGGATTCCCCTCCGTGGTGCTGGACCGAATAGTAGGCTCAGAACAGCCCAGGACCCCGAACTGCAAGCCTGGCTGCATTTTGGAGCAGCGGGCGGTAAAGCCGTAACAGGCTTCAAGGTACGTTGCCGTGGCCCACTGGGGCTCCATTGAAATTCTTCAAGAAAAGGAGCCAGAAACCCGATTGGTTGTCCCTGTATTGCTCTGGCGCTTCTCATTGGTGCACCTTTTTTTGCAGCTTCCTGATTGGTGCGCCTTTAAACCCTGCTTGTCTGTGGGAAGCCAAGTCCGCTTAGACAGTGTACCAGGGTCTGGATCTGCCGAAAATGACTGACTGTGGGCATTTTACTCAGCGGGTCTGACTATCTGCACAAAAGTAGCTGTTCTCACAGAATTATTGTCAGAGCTCCCTTTGAAGTAAAATTTTATCTGCTACTGCTATAACTTACAGGTCGTGTTTCAGTGATTTCAGCTCCTTTGGGACCTCATACACTGTTCATTTTGCACTAGCTGTCATGTTTAAATAAGTGGTAATTTAGCAGTTTTTTTCTAGGGTAGCACTTATACTGTATTGTCTGCTTGGAGTTGCTCTCTCTCTCTCTCTCTCTCTCTCTCTCTCTCTTTCTTTCTCGCTCTCCCTCCCTCCACCTGCTACTACCTGGCTACTCCTTCTCCCTCTGCTACATGCCCAGTTCTTTTGTCATTTTCACTGTACTATGCCCTTTTCTTTTGTATATGCTCTGCCCCCTCCCCTAACCAGTCCCTACTTAACCTCTCCTTTGCTCTACCCTTCAGGTCTTTATGGCTATCCCAAGTGGAGCTTCGGACCTGAAGCCCGCTCCCGGTGAGGCTCCACCAGGACTTGCCACTTTTTTCTTCCGTCGCTCTCCTGAGGATTCCCCTCCATGGTGCTGGACCTAATAGTAGACTCAGGACACCCCAGGACCCCGAACCGTGAGCCCGGCTGCATTTCGGAGCAGTGGGTGGTAAAGCCGTAACAGGCTTAAAGGTACACTGCCATGGCCCTCTGGGGCTCCATTGAAATTCTTCAAGAAAAGGTACCAGGAACCCAATTGGTTGTCCCTGTATTACTGTGGCACTTCTCATTGGTGCGCCTTTTTTGCAGCTTCCTGATTGGTGCACATTTAAACCTTGCTTGTCTGTGGGAAGTCAAGTCTGCTTAGGCGGTGTACCAGGGTCTGGATCTGCCGAAATTGACTGACTGCGGGCATTTTACTTGGTGGGTCTGACTATCTGCACAAAAGTAGCTGTTCTCACGGAATTATTGTGAGTGCTCCCTCTGAAGTAAAATTTTATCTGCTACTGCTATAATTTAGAGGTTGTGTTTCAGTGAATACTGCTCCTTTGGGACCTCTTACTCTGTTCATTTTGCACTAGCTGTCTTGTTCCCACCGGCGCTTTGCGCCGGCTCCTCACCCCCCCCCACTTCTTTATATAGGCTTTCTGTGGCCTGTCATATGACTAAGTGCCTATAATCCCACTGGCTCCTTATACTTTTGTGCCACTAGGGGGAAGTTAACAGTAATTCTAATATCCTTGCTGGTTACAATTTTTATTTTCCAAAGACCTCTTAGCCCTGCAATACTTGGTGTGCTTCTTGACCTATTTGTAGCGCTATCCCACTGCTACTACGTCCCTCTTGCCTGCAAGGTTTATCCTACCTAGGCTGTTTTGGTGATCCGGTGGCATTTTTGTCTCCCTGATACCTAGGGCAAGTCTTTAGCCTCCTCGTACTGCTGCCATTAGGGACTCTTCCCCTCTTATAAAGTTTTCTCCTCAGGAATCCATAGTTTTTATGGATCCATCTTGCTGCCCATATGTCACGCCATACGTAGCCCTGTGAATCATGCCTCTCCCTTGTCCCTCAATGCACCCCAAACTGAATAACCTGCTAAGGTACCCTCTCGGAGGCATAGCTCTCATCTTTCTAGCTCTACTCGTTATGGATGTACCATTGCTCCTGATCCCCTGTGACCACCTTGGCATAGTGTCAGACACTCGTGACTTTCACTTCTCCAACCTAATAGTCACCAAACACTGGCCTGTTTACTCTTGCCAACTTATCCTATATCCGAAGTGCTGTACTTATTATCTGCTTCATGGACTTGTTAAGTGGAGTAGAAGGCATGTCCATATCCAAATCTTTCACTTAGTTAGGCTTTGTTTCTTGGCCTCCCTCATCCTCCTTTTGGCAGGTGATGTTGAGGCAAAACCTGGCCCACCTTCTCATTTCTCTTCGGATGACCTGTCAGGGCTATCTAAAAAGGGGCTCCTTATAGCTCACCTGAATACAAGAAGTCTCATATGCCACATGGATGAACTTATAACCCAGATATTCTTTGTCTCACTGAAACGTGGCTAAAACCCTGTATACCTGACTCTCTCTCTCTCTCTCTCTGCTCAATAGCAAACTATTCCCTGATCCGTAGGGATAGACCAACTAAGAAACAAGGTGGTGGTGTTGCCATCTATCATAAAGATTACCTCAGCCTAACAGCTATCAGCGACCTGACCTCCACCATGCTGTGTGAATGATTACATGTCACTGTCTCACTAGGAGCAAAGAAACTCCATATCGTTTGTGCCCATAACCCCTCTACTGTTGGCTTGGCAGGGTTTCAGGACCTACTCAACACAACACTCACACTAGCCAACCATAATGAGGTAATAATCCTGGGGGACATAAACCTAAATTGGCTGGGTCCTGCTCATAGCTCCTTGATATCAGTAGCCAGTAGTTATAACCTGCATCAGCTGATTACAGAACCTACTAGGGCACCGAGTCCAACCAAAACTGGTACCCTTCTGGACTGGCTACTGACACTCTGTCCTGAACACGTGACCTCAACTGGGATTCTAGCAGATGCTATAACTGACCATGCTTCTATTTTTCTGCCTGTGGGCCTCTGCCTCCCCGCCATCTCCTCCGCCTCGCTATGTTACTTTCACAAATTTTAGGCACTTGGATGAAAATGCGTTCCATTTAGACAGTCTAGCATAGATTGGTCTGAAATCTATAATACTACTGATGTTGAAGAGGCTCTACAGGTCTTTATCAACAAATTTATTGATATTCAGTCTAGGCATGCCCCTAAGATCACTAGGAGAGTCAGAGGCAAACCTACTAGATGGCTACATAAGGACCTCCTAACTAAGCTACATGTGAGAGACAAACACTGGAAACGCTTTAAACAAACTGGGAAGCTGTCTGATTTCAACACCTATAGGTCTCATAGAAATCTATGCAAAAAGAAAATACGATTAGCCAAAAGTAAATACTGCCAGGACCTGCTGGTGAGCTTGGCATCGGACTCTAGAAAATTCTGGTCTCATATCAAGACTTTTCTAGGATCCTCCCAGTCATACACTCCATCTGATATGATACTAAAAGGGGCTCACTGCAATGACCCGAAGACTATAGCCAATGCTTTCAACCTAATGTTCTCAGATCTGTCCCAGTACACCTCCGCCTTCCAAACTCTGGCCTCCTGCCCTCAGTCTGTGGGAGATCTCGGGTCACCTGGCCCTTCTACATTCTCCCCAACAGCATCTCACTCCCCATCTTTCTACTTTAAGGCTATAACTGCCCAGGAGGTCTTTAAACTCCTCTTAACTATATCTGACAATACTAGTGTAGGATCAGATTTCCTTGAACCTCACCTCCTCAGACTTGCGGCCCCCTATATAGCATCTCCTTTGGCAAAAATATATACATTGTCCCTGTCTAGTGGCACAGTTACGGCCTTGTGGAAGAAGGCTTGTATAACACCAGTCTTCAAAAAAAGGGGACAAAAAGGATATTGGTAATTATCGTCCCATTGCTATTCTCTCGGTCTTGTCCAAGCTACTCGAGAAGGCTGTTGCCACCCAAACATTGGACTTCCTGTCAAAATATGGTATTCTCTCTGATGCTCAGCATGGTTTTAGGAAAAATCACAGCACGTCCACTGCTCTACTAAAACTTACCTCTGATATTCTCTCTAACATGGATGTGGGTAGACTCACTGGGGCTGTTTTCATCGACCTTACAAAGGCCTTTGACCTAGTGGACCACCCCTACTTCTATCCTGCCTTCGTAGCATTGGTTTCTCTACTCCAGTTGTTGACTGGTTTAGCAGCTACTTGTCCTGCAGATCACAAGCAGTGAAATTTAACACAGCTATATCTGAGGTTGCCTCAATAAGTGTGGGTGTGCCTCAGGGCTCCATCCTGGGGCCACTCCTCTTCTCGCTCTAACGTCCCTAGTGCACTGCAATGCTGCTCACCTCTCCTATACGCAGACGATCTTGTTTCTTTGCAAGTGATAACAAAGTGGAGAACTTAAACTCTGACCTCTCAACCGACTTCAAAATGTCCAAAACTGGCTCCATGAGCATAAACTTGTACTCAATGCGAAGAAAACGAAGGTCATGCTCTTTGTCTTGGCCCCCAAACTTCATAACTGTTCTACCTCTCTTGCGCTGCAGGACCTTGATGGTATTGAACTTGAAATTGTCTCGCCTTTTAATTATCTTGGGGTTGTGGTTGACCAATCCTTGGACCCGAAGCTTCATGTTCAATCCACCTGCAAGTCTGTAAACAGTAAACTAGGTGCTGTGTACAAGTCGGGTTTCATGCTAACGCTATCTGCTAAACATGCCATTGCCAGAGGGATACTGCTTCCCTCCCTCACTGTGCCCCCCTTCTTGTGGGTGTCCAGAAAGCAGTCCTTCAGAAATGGGATGTCACATACAATAACATATGTCGCTATGCGTCCTCCTCCTCCTCTCGACGGAAACACTGTTGTCAGCTTTACGACGACCTTGGATGGCTCTCTCCTGCTGCATTGAGACAATATCATCTCGGTTCCCTTACTGATGCAACTGTTAGGTTCCAAACCCCAAAAACCCTTGCAGAACTGCTAACTTCTCACACAGCCCCTCGTGGACTGAGGTCTTCTGACAAATCGCTATTCATTGTCCCCAGATGCTACACCTCCAAGGGCACTGGGGCTTTCAAATTCGTGGCTCCTCAGCTTTGGAATTCACTTCCCCTGGGACTCAGAGTGTCGGGTTCCCATTAGTGCTTCAAAAATGAATTCTGATGTTACCTACTGCATGCTGACCCCTGCACTTGTTTTGATCCTACCTGATACATGGGTCTAACCTGTCTGCCTAATCCCCTACTATCAGCTCCTATCTCTGCACCTGTCTTGTCACCACCTGATACATTGATTATACTTATTCTTCCTCTATGCCCTATTATCCTCCTTTTATCTCTGTACGTGTCCCTTTTCCTTCCTTTACCTTTCTATCACTTTGCATCCTCATGGTCTCTTCTTTCTGCCCTGCCCTCCTCTTCCTCTATCTCTCAACTTTATAGCAAAGATAATTATGATAGCTGAGTTTTCCAGATACTGTATTCCTGCTTTTATTATGTCATTGATATATCCCCTTGACATTTTGCCATCTGTTCTTGATTGCTTGTTCACTGATGTCTACTGTATTACCTTAGTTCCTTATACTGTTTCCCATCTGTAACATTGTTTCTCTACTAAGTGAATTTTGCTACTGGAGCCCTCCCCATTCATTATGTTGTACCCTCCCTTTTACTGCTCCTGCATCTATGTACGTTGCCTTTTACCTTGAAAAGTGTATTTTTTGCCTCCTACCTTATTTGAAATGCACTTGTGTTTTTACCCAATTTTGTTCTGTACTCTCCCGGGTCGTGCCTGAAAATAGTCATGCTGTTGGCTAGTGCACTTACCCGGTAAACAAAAACTAAATAAAATCAATCAATCGATCAATCAATCACCAGTGACATAAATAAATAACTTAAAAAAATTCTAGGGACATCAGTAGAATTCAGTATATTAGTGATCAATTCTGGAGGTGTCCCTAGAAATTCTGGGAAGGCAGTTTTCTAGAAACATAGAATCTGACAGCAGATAAGGACCATATGGCCCAGCTAGTCTGCCCATTTTCCTACTTAGTGTTGATATCCCAGATTCTGTTTGATCTGTGGCACACTTCTCTGCCCATCTCCAGGGTACCCTTGTGTCTATCCCATGCACTCTTGAACACCTGTATTATTTTAGCCCCCACCACCTCCGCTGGAAGGCTGTTCCATGGATCCACCACCCTTTCTGTGAAAAAGTACTTCCTGACATTCCCCTTGAGGCTTCCTCCCTCCAGCCTCATAGCATGTCCCCTTATCCTTGTGCAATGCTTCCTCTGAAATATGCTTACAAAAAAGTTTTAACAAATGCAGGAGCAATCAAATAGTTTGTGCCAGTGGTTTTAATGTCAAGACCAGTTTTGGAACTGTAGGTTTGAGTTTAAACGCATTAGAAGCGGAGTAGAAACAAGTTAAAAGGAGAGAAGTTGTGGAGTTTGGGAGTGATTTCTGTTGATAAACTCAGTAACATTGGACTGAGGATAGAGTGTGTAGTGTTAGTTGACTATTAACACATTACAACATGTCATTTCAATGATAAGCAATTGGTTTTGACTTCATTTCAAGAAATTATGCAACTTAACTTGGATTGTTCCAATACATATATTTTTTAACTTTCTATTTCTCTTCCTTCCCCCACCTCAGAGCTGCGCTTCTTTGGGAGACTCCTAAGTGTCCCTCCTCCCCGTGACTGGCCTACCTGAATCCCTGGAGGTTAACCCATGGAGCCGTAACTATACCCCCCAGGCGGGTACAGGGTCAGGCCCAAAACCCCAACATCTTCGAGTTTCATCGGTTCACCCAGTGGTCAGGCAGGCCGTCACAATTAGGGCTGGCATTGGAGCTCTGTCTACCTGCGCTCCAGTGGTGCTTTTTCCGGTTTTCTTGCTGTGTGGTGTGTGCCCTGACATCAAGGCGTTACACGCCGACATCCACCACACAGCTCCCCATTGGTCTGTCCTGCCAGCTTGCTGTACCTCAGGCCCACGCGGGGTCAGACAAGACACGATTTTGTCCTCCTCCTCTCCTCCACCCCGAGAAGGCGAGCAGTTCCGGGATGCTCAAGCCTTCTCCCGGCCGCCCTCCAGTAACCCGAGTTCGCTCCCAACCTGGGTTGCTGGTGTCGCGAGCGGAAATCCAACCGCTGTGCCGGCATGGATTGTTCCAATATTGTAGGTATTGTGTAAGTTTATATTTTCAGTTTTTTCACTAACCGTTTTATAGCTTAACACCTTTTTAGAACAATATAGCTATATACAAAGATGTTGCACTTTTTTTGGGGACACAGGTTCCTTTGTCATATGATAATGTCTGATAAAAGGACCAGATTTTGGAAAGCTGCAAAGCTTCTCTATCATGAGCACACTTCAACTTTATAACAAAAAAGACAAAAGTCATTTGCTTCATTAATTTATTATATGGGTATAGAATTTATTCTGATTGGCTGAGAAGATTCTGAAGCCATGTGGCCTAGGAAAAGAAGAAACCCATGGCATGGCACTTCGTTGGGCAACAGGAAAGAGTACATTCAGGTATCAATGCCTTCTAGAAAGGATTTAAAAAGAATTCCTGGCAGCCATCTTGGTATAGCAAAAAGAAACATACCAATAGATTTGCAATTACTTAAAAAGCAACAGATAGCTGTAATTGCTAAACTCCAACACCCCCCACTTCTGACATACCAAATATGAAAAAAAAAATAACATTCAAACCTTCTCCTCTCAGCAGATTTGTTTTACTTGTCACATTCTAAAGAAGGCCTTGCCATCACTCATGGCAATTCTCTTATCTCCCTTGCTCCACAATACAAAGTAAGTGGAACCAACATCAGCACAAGATACAAATGACAGCAGGTTTTATTATGTTTGCATGTGCATGCTTGCACAGCAAACAGTTTGTTATGAAGAACAGCATTTCAGAGGTGTGTCACTGCCTAGCCCATTGCAGCTCAAGCTGCAATTGGCTCACCAGTGACAGACCAATGACCAGGCACTCTGGTCATAACACTACTCATTGCTTGCTGGGTGGAAATTTCACATAGTTGAAAGGAGTCAGCCACACTTATCAGACAGCGGCTGGCTCATTTCATCTACATAATGCCACCCAGCAACCAGCTGAGCAGTGCGAGGGTGGGCACACTCTCTCTCTCCCACCATGCTCCGTGTGTTGGTTGATGCCATCAAACCATGCACCATTTCCATTGCCATTTTCCAACACTGGGGTGCCCAATCCCCAGTGTTGGCTAGTTTTCCCCTACCCAGAATATTTCTACTGTGTGACACCAGGAAGCCCCCCCATGCTGCCAAAATGACACCAACACTGGGGCGCCCAATTTCTAGTACTGGTTCCTCAGATAAAGATAACTATCCCTCATAGTCTGTTTTTAAATTTGTTTTAACTCCCTGTAAAAAAGATAATGGTCCACTGATGTCTGGTGCTGCTGCCACTACCTTTCATCTCAGAACCCACCACCTCACCTGCCCCTTTCTTACCTACCAGGTGTCCAACACTGGAATCCTCTCTGGACTGGAGACACATCTTCACTCTTCAATGTTGGACCAGAAACTGAGGAAATCAGGTATGCGGTCAATGTATTTCAATGTGTTTTGAACTTGTTCTTGTAACTTGGTCATTTTTTAACAGTTTTTCCAAAAAGTTTCAACATGGCCTTTATGGGACCCCACTTCATGAACAAGCAGATGAAATTCTTCAACTCCAGGCCAAAAGGAGATTTTGCAGTTGCTCTGCAACATCACCTTTTGGGCAGGATAAACAGGTTACTCACCTGTAACAGTAGTTCTAGTGGTATATGTTGTTCATCCACACTTCTTGGCAGGTACCTTGCCGCTTTAAGATGTGCCGGAAAGTCTTCAAGCTGGCTCTTCCCACCCACCTGAGTGGTATAACCCTCGACTCCACCCTTGACACCAGATCTTAGCCTGCTGGAAGCCAGGTTTGTGCGTCAAAGCCGGGGAGGTCGGGTGGGTCAGTGTGGATGAACAACATATACCACTCCTAGAACTACTGTTACAGGTGAGTAACCTGTTTTTCTAGGATTGTGAATATGTTGTTCTATCCACACTTCTTGGCAGACTCCTAGCAGTTCTCTGGGAGAAGGGAGGCAAGATGCACAACCCCTATTTAGGAAAAAGGGACTGGAGAACTGAGGCTCCAAAACCAGCATACCGGCGTGACTCAAGGTCGATATGGTAATGGGAAATGAAGGTGTGTGCTGACTGCCAGGTAGCAGCCCTGCAGATTTCCTGGATAGGGACGTCCCTAGAAGTAGCTACCAATGCAGAGGTATGGTGGGTGGGATGAGCCTTAAACCCTACGGGAGGCTCCCTACCCGCCAACCTATAGCAGAGGTCAATGCAAGATATAATCCATCATGCTACTGTCCACTTGGCTGCAGGTCTGCCAGGTGTGACTTCAGCATAGGTGACAAACAGCTGGTGAACCTCTCCCCCAAGAGAGACAGGGAGGGCAGAAGGGGGGGTAGCTCTCTATGTAAGGGAAGGGATAAAAGCAACTGAACAAAAGAGTAAACAGGGAGGAGAGGAGGCACTGTGGGTCACCTTAGAGACTGAAATGGCACCACAATCCGACAGGGGTTGTATATAGACCCACATGTCAGGGAAGGGAATGGAAAAGGATATGATAGAAGGCATACTTAGGATGGCAGAGAAAGGGGAGTTACTGTTGATGGGGGACCTTAACATGCCAGATGTTAACTGGAGCACCTTTGCGGCAGCCACATCCAAAAGCAGGGCCATTCTTGATGCCCTTCAGGTGGCATGCCTCAAACAGCTAGTTTTGGAACCCACTCGTGAGGGAGGGAGCAATCTTAGACCTCGTACTCTCAAATGGGGATAGTGAGAGGATCTCAGATCTAGAAGTGAGTAGCCATTTGGGAACAAGTGACCACTAAACAGTGTGGTTCATGATAAACTCTGCTACAGAGTCAAGCAACACAAAAGTGAGGGTTCTGGACTTCAGGAGGGCTGACTTTGGCAAGATGGGAGACTGCCTTAGAAAAGCACTAGCAAACAGGTTAGAAGGAGGGGTGGAGCAACAATGGGCAAATATCAAAACTGCCATCACAGAGGAAACAAGCCTTTGTGTGAAGCAAATAAACAAATCAAAATGAAAGAAAAAGCCACTATGGTTCTCAAAAGAGGTAGCGGTGAAGGTTAAGGAGAAAAAGATAGCATTTAGGAAGTATAAGGAAACACAGAAAGAGCAGGACAGAGAACTGTACCAGTTAAGGCAGAAGGAAGCAGGGAGGGTAGTCAGAATAGCAAAGGCACAAACTGAGGAAAAGATAGCTAACTCGGTTAAGAAGGGGGATAAAATCTTTTATAGGTATATCAGGGAGCGTCGGAGGACAAAGGGAGGGATAGTGAGGCTGAATAGAATGGATAGTGGGTGGGCAGAGAGTAACAGTGATAGAGCAGGGATACTGAATGAACACTTCTGTTCAGTATTCACAAAACAGGAAGTGGGGGAGGTGCCTAATCTAATTAACAGAAGCACTCTGGAGAGGGGGGTTGATCCCAGTCCTTTCACAGAAGAAAGGGTTCTGAAAGAACTTCTAAAACTGAAGGTGGACAAAGCAATGGGGCCAGATGGAATTCACCCCAAAATTCTAAAAGAATTAAGCAGAGAACTAGTGACACCACTGACTACGCTTTTTAACAAATCATGGGAGGATGGTGTGGTACCTGAGGACTGGAAGAAGGCGGATGCGATTTCCCTTCACAAAAGTGGGACCAAGACGGAGGCAGGAAACTGCAGACCTGTCAGTTTGACCTCTGTGGTAGGGAAAATGATGGAATCACTTATGAAGGAAAGAATTGTTGAGTACCTAGAGGCCAGTGGGGCACAGGACCCAAGGCATGTGGGTTCAGCGGAAGGTCATGTCAGACGAATCTAATTGATTTCTTTGACTGGGTGACCAAAGAAGTAGACCAGGGAGGGGCTGTGGACATGGCCTACCTAGACTTTGGCAAGGCATTTGACACAGTCCCACACAAAAGATTAATAGTCAAATTAACCAGCCTGGGAGTGGGTCCCAAGGTGGTAGCCTGGGTAAAACATTGGCTGAACAACAGGACACAGAAGGTAATTGTAAATGGAGTCCACTCTGAAGAAGGAGGGGTTACTAGTGGGCACCGTGAGGGTTCAGTACTTGGGTCCAGTCCTTTTAATGTCTTTATAGTGACATTGCAGAGGGACTGAAGGAAAGGATGCCCTTTGCAGATGACACAAAGATCTGCAACAGGGATGATACACAAGGAGGCGTGGAAAGGATGAGAAGGGACTTGGCAAGGTTGGAGGAATGGTCAGAAGTATGGCAGCTTGATTCAATGCAAAGAATGCAAGTAATGCACCTGGGAAACAAAACCCAGGGAAGATTACACAATGGGGGAAGTAGTAACAACAACAAAAATGGAAAGAGACCTAGGGTAATCATATCAGATGACCTTAAGGTTGGCAAGCAATGCGAGAAGGCGGTAGGGAGGGCTGAGGGTATACTAGGAAGGTATCACCAGCAGAAAACAGGAAGTTGTTATCCCCTGTACAGACAGTTGGTGAGAACCCATCTGAGTACTGCATCCAGTTCTGAGACCCCATCTCTGCAAGGACATAGACAGGATGGAGGCAGTTCAGAGGAGGCAACTAAACGGTGCAGAGTCTGCAAGAGAAGCCATACGAGGAGAGACTAAAGGAGCTTAATATGTATACCCTTGAGGAAAAGGGGGGACATGATAGAAATGTTTAGGTACCTCAGTGGAATCAACAAAGTCCAAGAGGGTAGCATCTTTCAGAAAAAGAGATGTGCAAGAACAAGGGACACAATTTGAAGATAGAGGGGACGGCTCAGGGGCAATGTGAGGAAGTATTTTTTCACAGAGAGGGTGGTGGACACATGGAACAGCCTTCCTGAGGAGGTTGTGGGGTCTAAAACTGTGGGAGAATTCAAGAATGCATGGGACAGACATAAGGCAATTTTTGTTGGGGGTAGGAAGAAATAGGCTGTTGGTTAAATAGGATCTGCAGCTTATCCTCTAGGTAGGGAAATGGGCAGACTAGGTGGGCCAAGCGGTCCTTATCTGCCATCAAAGTCTATGTTTCTATGTTTCCCCGAACTTTAGCTGTTTGCTCTTTGTAGTAGGCAAGCGTTCATCTCAGGTCCAAAGTATGGAGCCTGTACTCGGCCTCTGAGGTATAATTGGAGTTGAACACTGGCAGAGTAAGCACCTGGTTAAGGTGAAACTCCAACACCACCTTCGGAAGGAATTTTGGGTTGGGGCACAGGACAACCTTGTCCCTGTGGAAGACTAGGTATGGAGACTCAATAGAGAGCGCCTGTAACTCCCCAGTCCTTCTGGCTGACGTGACAGCCACCAAGAAGGCGGTCTTCCACGACAAATGTGAGATGTCACATTTGTGCATCAGTTCGAATGGCTTGCCCATGAGCTTTGCCAAAACCAGCAGTAAATCCCATTGAGGTGTAGGTTCATACACTGGAGGGGATATATGATTTAGGCCTTTGAAGAAGTGCCAGACCACCTTCTCCGGTGCCACTGACTGCTGACTGGCCCATGCCCGGTAAGCAGAGATGGGTGCCAGGTGCACCTTCAGGGTCATCGACCTAAGTCCCTGCTGGGAGAGGGACCAGAGATACTCCAAAATGCTAGCCACTGGACAGGATGAGGAGTCCAACCCTTTGCCCTGACACCAGATAGAGAATCTCTTCTATTTAAAGGCATAGCATTTTCTGATTGATTCCTTACAGTATGCCTCAACAACGTGGAGGACCTCGTCGGACAGACCCAAGGCCTGGAACTTTAGCCGCTTAGGAACCAGGCTGTAAGTGCAGGGATTGAAGGTCCAGGTGGAGTACCTTCCCCTGATTGATTGAGAGCAGGTCCAGGCATGCTGGAAGCCACCTCAGGAGCCTGGAGCTGAGGGTGAGGAGATCTGGATACCAGAACTGGCGTGGCCAGTCTGGGACTACCAGGACAACCTGCACCCTTTCCCTCCTGACCTTGATGAGCATTTTGTGAATCAAGGGAAGGGGAGGGAAGGCACAGAAGAGGCCTGGGGTCCACGGCCTCAAGAAGGCATCCCCTTGCAACGAACCCTGCTGAGGGGGTGGGCATGATACAGCCTCAGCTTCACATTCTCCTTGGAGGCAAACAGGTCCACCTGAGGGGAGCCCCAGTGAGAGAACAGATCTTGTACTACCTCCTGGTGGAGCGACCACTAGTGAGATACCCTGCCCATCTGGCTGAGGGCATTGGCCAGCTGATTCGAGGCTCCTGCCATGTGAATGGCTAGAAGATCTGCCTCCAAGCTGAACACAAGGGACCAAATGCAGAGAACTTCCTTGCAGAGGGGCAAGAAGCATGTCCCGCCCTGCCCGGTGAGATAGTACATGGTCTCAGTATTGTCCATCTGGACCTGGACCACTTGACCCCGAATAAATGGAGCGAATGCGGTCAGGGCTAGCTGAACTGCTCGAAGCACCAGCAGGTTGATGTGATATCTGGACTCCTGGAGGACCAGAGCTCATGAGCTCTGTGCTTCCCCAGATGGGCACCCCAACCCATCAGAGAGGCGTCAGTCGTCAGGATGACCATTGGCTTGTGGCAGACAAACAGGATCCCTTTCTGCAAGTGGGATGGGATGAGCCACCACTGGAGGCTGTCCTACATCCTCTGGGTCACAGAGACCAGCTGGTCGAGATGAGCTGAGTGCTGAGACCACTGGCTGGCCAGCTCCCACTGGAGGGAGCGCATATGCCAGCGGGCCCATCAGACCATGCTGGTGCAGGCCGCCATGTAGCCCAGAAGACACAGAAAGTCCTGGGCAGGGCGCAATTGCCCAACTAGAAATGATTGGGCAAAGGAGGAGAGAATCTCTGCTCTGTCCCCGGGAGCAGAGCTCTGGCTCGGCAGGAGTCGAGCTCTGCCCCAATGAACGGAATCACCTGCAAAGGCACAAGTTCCAACTTGGCCTTGTTGATCAGGAGACCAAGGTCGAAGCAAGTCTGGAGGGCCAGATCCCTGGACTGCTCCACTTCCAGCCTGGAGGGACCTGCTCTCAGCCAGTTGTCCAGGTAAGGGTACACCAGGACCCTCAGCAGCTCAGATAAGCCGCTACCGCTGCCATGCATTTGGTGCAGACCTTAGGGAATAAATATAAGCTGAAGGGCATGGCTTGGAACTCGTAAAGGGTTTCCTCAGCTTGGAAGCGGAGGAACCATCGATGGGACAGACGGATCGGGAAGTGAAAGAACGTGTCCTGAAGGTCTAGGGAGCAGAACCACAAGCCTTGCTCCAGGGATGGTATGATCTGAGCCAGAGTTACCATCCAGAAGGTGTGGGACCTGAGGAACATGTTCAGGTTGTGCAGATCTAGAATGGGGCGCCAGACTCCCATCTGTTTTGGCACCAGGAAGTACCTGGAAATGAACCCTGGGTCTGAAGGTGGGTCTGCTACTCTACGTACCACCTCCTTGAGAAGGAGCTGAGCTAAGTCATCTCAGAGAGCTGACTGAGAAGCTGCAGACACCAGATCCCCCCACGGGGCGTGGGCTCGAAATGGAGGGGCCTGCTCAAATTTCAGAGGCAGGCCTTGACCAACCACTTCCGGAACCCAATGGTCCCTGATGATAGCAGACCAGGCGGAAAGGAAGTGGCTGACCTGGCCCCCATGGGAGGGCCCAGGGGAGGTGTGACAGGATTGAGGGAGGCATCCCCCCAACCCATCACTGAGCAGGCTTACAGGAGGGTCCGGCAGAGGGGCCACCGGGACTCCCCCCCCCTCGGGCTTCCTGAACAAGGAGGCCACGGACTTGGCCCGAGGATGCCAAGTTTGAGCCTGCTGGCCCTGCTGCTGCTGCCGCTGGGTCCATCTGGCTGCAAGAGTGGACGAACGAAAGGGCCTGCGGTTCTGATGCTTGGGACCCTTGTCCTTCTGGGCAGATGTGGTGGAGTCCAAAGTGGCACTGGACTTCTCTATACATTGGAGGTGGCCCTCCATGCCGGGCCCGAACAGGTCGATGCCCAAGAAGGGGACATCTGCCAGCTTATGTTGCGTATCAGCCGTAAAGGTCCAGATGTGCAGCCAAGCCCTGCGGCACATGGCCACTGTGGCCACTACCGAACGGGCACAGGAGTCACCAATGTCCAGAGCCATCTAGTTTTGTTGCTTCACCACAGCCGTACCCTGGCCCCGGACCTGCCTAATCCTTGGTCTGGAGGTCAGCTGGGAGATGTGGGATCACCTCATCCTGGAAGAGGGCATGGGAGAAATGTGCCATGATACCAGCCGAACTGGCTGATGAAGGCCAAGAGAGGAAGCTGCATACACCTTCTTCCCGGAATGATCCAGTTGCTTGGATTCCTTGTCCGGGGGACTGTCCACATCCCCTTTGTTGCCCGAGCTCCAAAAGACCACCAACCCCACCGCAGAGGGGTGCTCCAAAAATCCAGAAAGGGACCCCATAGTTACTGCATACTTGCAGGCCATGCGGGCAGAAGGCGCAGGGCAAGATGCAGGAAGCTGCCACAGCTCCAAGACTGGGCCCACAATGGCCTCAGCCACCGGAAAGGCTTCCATCAGAGTATCCCCTTTGTCCAGAATCTCTGTGAAGGGATACTTGGCCTGTTTCTGCACAGGCTCGAGCTCCATTCCCATGGACTCAGAAATGAGCCAACAAATAGCCATCAGCAAGGTAGGGCCCTCGTCGATGGAGAGACCCCCAAGAGACTTGATGTTGAAAGGACAGGAGACAATGGAGGAATCTTCAGACTCCGAGGAGTCCTTGTAAAGCAGATGACCACCCGTGTCACTCTCAACTCAACCTTGGGCAGTCGGGAGTAAGAGTGACCGACAACCGATGGGCAGACCTTGGGCCGGCCGAGATTCCTTGGTTGGAGCCCCGGACTTCGGTTGCTTGGGCAGTGGCTCCACCTGGATCGGTGGAGTAGCCAGCTTTGGCTGAGCCGGCGGGGCCTTAACCGGCACCTCGGTGACAGTGGCCATGGCCGACATTGGTCACTCGGGCGAAAGCCACTTAATGGCCCGGGTAGAAACAAGAATCAGTTTAGACCTGGTCAGTACCAACTGCTGCCACAACAGGTCTTCGTAGCGCTGATGCAACTTGCGCTGGAGCCTCTCCTCACCTAAGGAGGATGAAGATGAGGAGCGGTGCCGCCGCTTACCATGGCATCGGGAACGAGATCGCCGATGAGGGTGAGTCTTGTCCGATGCCGAAGTCGAGGAACGAGATCGAGACCTCGACCATCAGTGGGACCGACAGGGAACCTCAGAAGGAGTCAGGGAAAACCATGGCTCCTCCTGGTCAGGTTCCTTGGTGGGTGGGTCCTGCCCAGCAGGCTGAGCCGACCCGTCCAAGGACACCGGAAGCGCCGACATCCAAAGTAAAGAGTCATCGGCCAGATGTGGTGACAGCCCGCCAATCGGCTCGAGAAAAATCTTGGCCACGTCGACAGGCGTCTCAGCCAACTGGTCTGATGGGGTTACCATGAAACCAGCGGCCTCAGCCACGACTTCGACCGAAGTCGAAACAGGAGTTTCCAGTGAGTGGGATGGCTCCTGGTCCCAAAAGTGTCAACGTAGCGACTTGTCCTTTTTCGACTACTTCTTACGAGAGTGCTAAATGTGCGACCCCGAAGGGCCCTCTCCCTTGGTAGAGAGACTGACACAACTCCTTGAAGGAAGCTGAATAGGAGGATCCCAGTTGTAGTGGAATGAAGGCCGAAGCCGAAGAGGAGCCCGCCGTGGCCTGAGCCATCTCCTCCTCGAAGGCCATGAGATGTTTCAGCTGTTCAGAGGATCCCGTAGCCGCGGAGACCACCCAATGGGCATTCTTGGATTTAACCGGCCGGTAACGCTTTTCTGGTCACCCCAATTGAAGACGGGCAGCTCAGTCTTCCAGAACCAAGGATGAAAAGGACCGACAATGATCGCAAGCCTGCGGATCGTGGTCGTGTCCCAGGCAGTGGACGCACACAGCGTGTGGAACGGCGCAAGACATCTTCGGCCTGCAGGGGCACCGGCGAAACCTGGGAACCGATTTCTCTTCCATCGTGGTAGCAAAAGAAGGAGTAGAAGACGAAACTCAAGAGAGTTTTAAAATAAGTTTTGGAAGTGAATCCGAAGATTCTAAAGCCAGGGCCTACTACACATGGGAGCGCTAAGGAGAGAAACTGAACCTTCCAGCGGAAAGAAAGATCTGGCGTCATGGGGAGGAGCCGAGGGTTATACCACCCAGGTGGGTGGGAGGAGCCAGCTTGAAGACTTTCCAGCACATCTAAAAGCAGCAAGGTATCTGCCAAGAAGTGTGGATAGAACAACATATCCATGATCCTAGAATTAAACATTTTCAGCTACTGGGTTCATGAGGTGGCATCATAAGAAGGCTATGATGAAAATCTAGGGTTAAAACTAACATACATTGACATTTTTCAATGCTCACTCATAAGTTTGGCAATTTTCAACAGACTGACCCCAAATTTTCAACATAGCCATTTTCTCACATCATCTCATGAGGGCAACAGCTGGTATTTTTCAAATCCTAGCCAAAATGTGTTTTTGTACCAGTGGCATGAAAATGATGTTTTGGCAGGGATTTGAAAATGTTCACCTACCAGGTTCATAAGGTGGGGTCACAGGAAGACTATGTTGAATATTTGAGGTCAAAATATTAAAAAAACAACAAAGTTATGAAGGTACATTGACATTTTTCAACACTCGCTCTAAACATTGGTAATTTTCAATATTTTGACCCAATATTTTTAACATAGCCATTTTCTCATACCACCTCATGAACCAGACAGCTGTCATCTTTCGAATTCTGGCCAGAAAGTGATTTTGTACTTGTGGCACCAAATAATGTTTCATCCAGTATTTTATAAATAATCATGTTCAGAATGGGGGGGTCATAAATAGACTATGCTGAAATTTTGGGGTTAGAACTGTTAACAAAAAAAAAAGACAAAGTAACTTTGTTTCCTAGGATGGCCACTGGCCCAATGGCGACCTCACTGCCCCCCCGTCCCCGTGACCTGAGTTCAGGTGTGAGCTCAGTGAGCTGGTTTAAGGAGCTGAGGCTGGGGGGAGAGGCGCTGTAGCATGCAGCACTGGTCCCAGACTGGGGAGAGACAGAGCTGTGTTCCAGTGAACACACGACACCTTGTGGTGGGCCGGGGAGCCTTCTCTCACAAAGGGTTGATCTGTGTGTCATGGCTTGATGGATCCATGCACTGCATCTGGAGGTACTATAGCGCAATGGACTAAGGCTCTGAGCTGCAAATCTGGAGACCTGGGTTTGAGTCCCACAGCTGCCACTTGCATACTGTGTGACTCTGAGCAAGTCACTTAACTTCCTTGTGCTCCCAGGTCGCACCTGTAAACAAGCTTCAGCTTAGTGTGTCTCTCCTGGTTAAACAAAAAAAAAGTAGGTTAGCCTGACAGTTTTAAATTACACTGCAGATACAGACCTACAGTCAGTAAGAAGTCAGGATCCACCACAAGTTACTCATCTCACAACGCATGCCTGCCCCACATACACACATACATTCGGCATTGACAAATGCTTCTTGTCATAATCCTTCTCCCTTAGACTACAGCCAGCAACTCCACTGGATCAGCAGTTTCCATACTACCATTTCATTCAGTAAGATGAAAGCAGACAAGTCCCCCAGTCTGGTGGTTTCTCAGTTTACGACCCTGCTCCCTCGGACTGGAGCAAGTAATGCCTTCAGACTGGTGGTTTTCAGTAAGTAATTAAAATTGAAATAAAAAAGCAACAGAAGGCACTTTTCAGTATATCAATAAAACATAATTAAAATACAAGGCAGTGTGGCTTAGTGGTTAAGAGCACTGAGCTGCAAACCTGCAGAACTGGGTTTGAATCTCACAGCCACCACTTGCATACTGTGTGACCATGAGCAAGTGACTTAACTTCTCTGTGCTACCAGGATGCACCTGGAAACTAACCTTGATTTAGTGTGTCTTTTCTGGCCAAAACTTATTAACAAAAAAAAAAAAGCATTTGTCAATACTGAATGTTGTCTTGCTGGCACTGGCACTGGTAGTGCAGAAGTTAAAGAGATGCAGTGCTCCCAGATCTACAGGGATTCCTGTATTTTAAGGGAATTTTACTACAAAAACGGGATACGGGAAGGAAATCTTTTAATTTTAAAATATCAGGGGAAATGGACAAACACTACAGGAAAATGCTCCCTATGAATCTCATGGCTGCCAAGATCCAGACATGCACGAAGGGGGCACATGCAGACCCACCGCACCCGATCCCCCATGTCTGCAGACAGCTCTGCGATGGGGACGTTCCGGGGGTGTGCCAGCACTACGTGTATTCACTAACCCGTGTAGTGCTGGCTGCGTGGGCGCAGAAGGTGGTGCAGGGTACACCAGGGAGACCCTGCCATAACTCACAGCATGCCCCCATGAACACAGGTATTCGGTCACTGGGGGACCAGGACAGTGCACACTGTGCTGCTCCCAACTGCTGGGTGGTGGGAGGCAGCAGGTGCAGCTGGATGGGTGAGCACCCAGACAGTTTATGTGAGGCAGCACTGGGACTGGAGGGTGCCGTGCTGGTCCGGGTGCATGCTATCGGCATGCACAGCCCCAGACCCATGCCACCCTATGCGTGAGATCCACTATGGGTGCCAGGGGGGCATCCCATTGGATGTCTGCCTGGGACAACTCCTCCCCTGGCCACCCTGCAGAGTCCTGTGTGTTGGGGAAGGAGCCATGGATAGGTGGTTGGCATTGGTGAATGCCTGTATGGGTGCACCTGTCCGCAGGGTGCAGGGGCAAGGGTGGGGTATGTGCATTTTGTGCATCCCTATGCCCCTTTCATGCACTGTGAGCAGAACACAAAATGTATCAGTCTGTGATTAAGGGGTAAATTTGAAGTTAAGGCATTTCATACTATAAATAGAATACTGTATAAGAGACTGTATTATTACAAGGTTATAATACTTTCAGGAGATTCTGGAGACGTAAACCTTGAGAACTGAGCTTTATACGTTCCAACATGTCCCCAGAACCTCAAGATGGTATTATATTGTTACATATAAAGCTCTTATAGTTGTAGAGTATTTATGTGATACGTTTAGGTGATTTTTTATATTTAAAATAAATAAGAACACATAAAACAGCCTGAACATTTGTCCTAATGATTTTATTGACTGGCATAATGACACCAATTGCGTACTTACCTTGATTTGTGCATGCCGGAAAATCTACAGGAATTTCATCCCAGTTTTACAGGGAAAATTAGGGTGCACTAGCCTGATCTGGGAGCACTGGAGATGCATAATACAAATGGCAGTGAAGTATTGAACTGACGCCAACCCCAACCCCACCCTGCAGAGACTGACAGGCTTTGGGGTGTGCCTTTGGGTCATCGGCCATAACACACATGCCATTTCACCTCACCCTACCCTGCAGACACTGACAAGTGTCACGGTGTGCCTTGGGGTCTTCGGGCTTTATGCTCACCCCATTCCATAAGGAAATACGCTGAGATGGGTGCAGTATAGAAGAATGGGGTGAATTTTGGGGCACACCTCAATGCCTGTCACTGGGTGGGGGTGAAACGGCATGAGCATTACAGCTGCAAATCCCAAGTTACACCCCTGATGCCTGTCAGTCTCTACAGGGTGGGGCATTACAGTTGGAAACCCTAAAGCCCCAGGCATTTGTTGGTATTTTCACTCCAGATTTTCAATATGGGTTTTTTGTGACCCTACCTCATGAACAGTGGCACTATCAGTTTGTTAGCCGAAAGGTGATTTTGCACAGCAACTGTGCTATTTGGCACCACAGGTGCCAAAACACATTTCGGCAGGATGTGAAAAATGACAGCTGTACTGTTCATGAGGAGATGTAAAAAAATGGTGATGTTGAAAATCTGGAATGAAAATATGAAAAATTGGTGAAGTCACGATCGCGCATAGAAACTGTACAACATACACCCATAACAAAATTATTTGGGGGAATTTTTTAACCACATTTTCAACACAGGCATTTTGGGACCTCTGCTCATGAACAGTGGTACTGTGATTTTGTTAATCTGTCCTGAACATTGATTTCCCACAGCGACCATGCCATTGTGCGCCACATGTGCGAAAACATATTTCGGACAGAATGTGAAAAATGACAGCTATACCGTTCATAAGGAGGTGTGAAAAAATGGCAATGTTGAAAATCTGAAGTAAAAATATAAAAAATTCTCGAAGTTCCGAGAGTGCGTGGGAACTGCGCACCGCACGCTCGTAACAGTCATTTTTTGGAATTTTTTTACCAAATTTTCAACATAGGCATTTTGGGACCTCTGCTCATGAACAATGGCACAATGATTTTCTTAATCTGTCCCGAATGTTGATTTCTCACAGCGACTGCGTTATTGTGTGCCAGATGTGCAAAAACACATTTCAGGCATGATGTGAAAAATGACAGCAATATTGTTCATAAGAAGGTGTGAAAAAATGGCAATGTTGAAAATCTGGAGTGAAAATACTAAAAATTCTCGAGGTTACAAGCATGTGTGGAAACTGTGCAACGCATGCTCATAACACTGTCATTTTTTGGAATTTTTTTACCAAATTTGCAACATAGGCATTTTGGGACCTCTGCTCATGAACAATGGCACAATGATTTTCTTACTCTGTCCCGAATGTTGATTTCTCACAGCGACCGCGCTATTGTGCGCCAGATGTGCAAAAACACATTTCAGGCAGGATGTGAAAAATGACAGCAATATTGTTCATAAGAAGGTGTGAAAAAATGGCAATGTTGAAAATCTGGAGTGAAAATACTAAAAATTCTCGAAGTTTCAAGCATGTGTGGAAACTGCGCAATGCATGCTCATAACACTGTCATTTTTTGGAATTTTTTCACCAAATTTGCAACATAGGCTTTTTGGGAGCCCACCTCATGACCAGTGGCACTGTTGTTTCGTTAATTGGTCCCAAAAGGTGATTCTGTGCAGTGACCGCAAAATGACCATTTGGGACAGAATAACAAAATGACAGTGACTGTGTTCATGAGGTGGAGTCCCAAGAACCCCATGTTGAAAAATTTGGGACCAGAACTCCCCAAAATGGCTGAGATAGCAACCTAAATTGACCCCCCCCCCATGCAGTGTAATTATAGGACTTGCTGTCACTTCTTCACTTTGCGGTTGGCGTTTGAAAAGTGCAGATGTGTTTCTGGTCCACTGAAGATCACTACTCCCAACCTCCGCAGGTAAATATGGATGAGGGGGGTGCAGGGAGGTGGGGTGCACAGAGGGAGGGTGAGGGTTGGGGGAAGGGCTGGTGGCAATGACGAGGGATCGTCTTCTTGTTTTTCTGGTTAAAAAAAAAAAAAGACGTGGGTCTGTTTTCTGTTTTACAGGAAACTGGATTTCGCACACTGGGGTGGCTCCCAGTGTGCCACTGTACTGGGATCAATGCCGACCCGGGATTGGGCACCCTGAGGTTGGAGGATATGTGGGGTGAGCATCCGGTGTTGGAAACACCACAGAGGTTTTGCACTCTGGGGTGGGCTCCCAGTGTGCCACATTAAAGGATGTTTGGGGGGATTAAGCACCCCAACGTCGCCAGGTGGGGGGAATCCATCAGCGCGATCGGATCACGCTTAGAGTACAAGTACCTTCTGGCACTGAATATTCCTAGCCCGTATGGAGCTTAAGCTGTGGCCTGCTCCGCACGACTGGGAGAAACGTTGGCACTGGACACAGCGGTATGTGGAGGAGGCAAGCGAGGAAAGCGCCTCCTCCCACCTTTCAGGCAGGTTGCAGTGGGGTGGGAGGCAGAGATGTTACAAAGCAAACAGCTGTTTGCTCTCCTGCCGCCACCGCTGTGTTTATTAAAATGTTTCATCAGGAAAGACTCGTAGGAGGCATGTCATCTGTGCTGCTGCATGACGAGCTTGTCTCTGACTGCAGCAGCAAGTTTGTTTGAAGTTGGTGGCACTTTGCATAAACTTGTGTCAGCGCTAGCATGCTCATTAATTGGGGAATGAGGGGTGCACCTTCTAAAGCGTGCCCTGCAATCGCCAAAACTGACACACCTCTGCATTTGTCCTACTACCACAAGATGTTGCTTGTGCTTGCACAAGACAAAATTAAAAAGCAAAAAAAGACAGCACAGCTACATGTACACAACGCCATCTACTGGTACACAGGTGAAACACGACCTGCTTTTACACAAAGCCAACTATTTCTTCCTAAATGTTGTTTTTTTTTTGACTGGGGACCTATGGTTTAAGCACAATAAGACACTTCAGGGTGTGGGCTTTTCTTCCAGGTGGTTGAAGGCACTAGGCGCAAGTGCCTTGTGCCTCACAATGCACCTGCATGTATGGTTTATGAATAGCAACATCTGTACCCTGTCGGGTCTTCTTTCTTACCAAAAAGAACAAGAATAATGAAAAGGGGGCTAATACTGAGCTTAACATTTTAACAAAAGATAATGCCACACTGAAGTAGGGTGAACAGTGGGTATCTGGGATACTGGATTGGACAATTTCATCACACAACATCCATATTAAATATACAAAAAGGAAGATTAAACCTAAGATTGGCTTTCTATTTTAAAAAAGAAAGTATTCTGACATTGGATTGTAAGGTTGATAACCAAATTTGTTCTGTCCTGTCCTTCTTTGACAGACTAGTCTCAATGACCTAGTTGAAAGGCCTTCAAAACTATTATGCAATCTCTTAGCTGCCCTAAACTGTCCCTTATTGGCTAATTTATTTATTAAGTGTTTATTGACCAGGTAAGCACACTAGACAAATTCATGCATATTTCCAAGGGAGATCTGCTGGTTGAATGCTTTGCAATCTATGTTCTGAAAATCAGTTGTGCTTTACTGTATCTACAGTACTGTTGGACTAGGGCCAGGATAGGCAGTCCTCAGGTTAGTGACAGGCGATCCACTTTCCCCAATGGATGGCTCTCAGTTTCATCAGAAACGACTATGCAGGGTCTGACCTCTGTGTCATGCAGCACCTTCCATATGCCCTCAGATCTTTTCTTCTGTTGTTGAGTGGCATACCTGAGATCAGGATAAAAGTTAAATTATTAGCCCTCAAAGAACAGAGGAAAAGCTGATGTGCCAGGGTTAGCAGTGTATCTTGGGTGACTGCCCCTGACGGTCACCATTATAACTGTGCAGGTCATATTGCCCTTCTGGGCCTGTTGATGTGGAGTAACCTTGATGGCTGATTTGAATATTGGGATCCTGCATCTCTGTTTCTGCATTTAGGATGTCTTTCAGCCACTCTGTCAAAGACATTACCAAATGATCCTCTTGAGCCCCCTTGCGTAACTCAATAATACTAATGATAACTGCCCATACCTGGCTCTCCAGAGTCTTTAATCTCGTGCTGAGATGGCGGTTTTGTTTGATGGCCATTGCTGTGGTATCTGTAGCTGCAACTGCTGCTTTCCCACATCAGAAAGCTCCATTCTGACTCCTTCCACTATTGTCTCCGCTATGACAAGTCTCCTGTTGATGCAATCAAATGTGTGCAGCTAGATTTTCACACCCACAGACTGCAAATTTTCCTCTCCCACAGGTGCCACTGTCTCCTCCGAGGGGCCCATCACTGACCTCATGGTGGCTGTGCCACTTCTAGTTTTGTCTCCAGTGGTGTCATTTAATCTCTCATTTACCCACAGAGTACACCAGGCTTTGTGCGTTCAAAAATACATACTCTTACTGTTTGACAGTTCTTTACGGTCCTTCCCTTACTCTGCGAGATCTTTTTAGCAGGAGCTACAGATTAGGCTACCATTTTACTCAGCTCCACAGTGCCCACCTGAACCATCTAGGTTTTTAATAAATAATAAAATACAGTAGTAGAATGCTGGGGTGCATAGGGAAGGGTATCACCAGCAGAAAGAGGGAGGTAGCATTACCACGTACAGATCGATGGTGAGGTCCTACCTGGAGTACTGTGTCCAGTACTGGAAGCCCCATCTCTGAAAAGACATAGATCAGGTGGAGGCGGTACAGAGAAGGGCAACTAAAATGGTGCATGGCCTGCATCAGAAGCCCTATGAGGAAAGACTCAAGGAATTAAATATGTACTCTCTAGAGGAAAGGAGGGAAAGGGGAGACGTGATAACAATGTTTAAATACCTCAAAAGTATCAATAAGGTATAGGAGGGGAGCATCTTGCCTAGAAAGAGATGCTCAAGGACGAGGGGGCATGACATGAAGCTGGAAGGGGGAAGACTTAGACGGCATATGAGGAAATATTTCTTCACGGAAAGGGTGGTGGACATTTGGAACAGCCTCCCAGCAGGGGTGGTAGGTACAGAAACAGCTTCAGGATTAAAACGTGCATAGGATAGACACTGGGGGACCTTAGTAATAGGGTGGGGGGAGTAAGGCCTGAGATCAAACAGGGTCTATGGTAGCACAACAAGGTAAAGACTTTAGGGCAGACTAAGCGGGCCAAGAGGTCCTTTTCTGCTGACAGATTCTATATTTCTATATTAATTCCAGACAGACTTTGCAGTGGTGGAAGTCCAGCTACATGAAAACAGCATCATCTACCATTACCATTCATGGCCTCTCTAGTACTATACATGTTATCCTTTGCATTTGGGGAAAAAAAGAGGTTGAGGAATAAGGTAATAGGCAGGGTGATGGCCAGAGCTGAAAGACACAGACGCTTAGGATCAAGGCCATAAGGGCTATCTCCCTTGTAGAGATTAAGGGCAAGCAGGGCCTTAAGGGAAGCAGAGGGCGCGATAAGAGAGAAAAAAAAAGAGAGGGGGAAAGCCGGGAGAAGAGAGAAGGGGGAAGGAATGAGAGAGAGAGACAGAGAGAGAGAGAGCACAGGCAGTGCAGAAGGAGTTGAAGAAGAGCGTGACAAACTGAACTGGGAATGGGGAGTCGGTGCTGTGTAGGGCAGCCAGCCCAGCTACATATCCAACTAAAGAGACACAGAACTTGTGGACATATAGGAGACTTGAAAGACATATGCTAGTTGCAGAGTGATTAAATTTGGCAAGTGCCCTGAATGCTTTCAGTTCCTCAGCCTTCAACTAAAATAGGCTTCTGCTGGGGACCCACCCCTGACAAAGACCCCATTTTGGGTTGAAGCACTTGGGCATTGGGTGCTTTTCTGGGCACTTGCCACAATAAATCACTATACAACTAGCATTTACGGCATTAATGTTTCAAGTCTCCTATGTCCACAAGTACTGTGTCTCTTCAATTGGAAGTGCACTAGGAGTTATTTATTTATTTGCAGATTTGGATACAACCTTTGAGTATGAACTCTTTTACAAAGGTTCCATGTCATACATAGTTCAGGGTTACAGACAGGGATTTACATCATGTTACTTTACACACTTACATGGGAAGGAACAAGTTAAACAGTAGATAGCTATTAAGTGCATCAGGAGAGCCTTGTCATGACATCCTAGGAGATATGGAGAAGTAGAGGAGGTGAGCATGAAAGGGATGGAGAGAGACACTGAGACCTAGTAAGATGAGAAGGCGTGGAATCTGGGGGTTCGAAAACTTGCCCCTAAGGGAGTGCTCCTGCCCTGACTTCAATAGCTTCAGCGGTGGGGGAGGGAATTTGTACTGGGGAAGAGATGTGCAATCAGGTAGGTCCAACAATTGGGTGGGAGACATGGGGAGTGAGGGGGTTGGGAGAGAGGGGAGAGAGAGAGAGAGAGAGAGAGAGAGAGAAATGGAGTGAGGGGAGTGTAAGTAGGTACTACAGAAAGTCATTTTACTAGCATAGGGAGAGATGGAAGTTGATGGGCAAAGAGTGAACTGCAGTGGGTTGAGATGCGATGCCAATAGGTGGGTTACTTAAGGAAGGAGATCAGAAATGGAGAGGAAACAGTGGAAGGGTCAGAGATGATGACAGTCAGCCAGCCCACCGGTGCAACTTGTGGAGTCGACAACCCAGATTCAGGAACAAGTCTGGGTCATCAGAGGGTCAGCTGGGGTGGTGGATCAAGCATCCCACTGGATGCTCTCCTCCTCCAGTAAGGGAGGATGTTGTGATCCGCTGCACTCTTGCCAACTGTGTGACCATAGGTGGCTGTGCATGGGCTCAGCAACTAACAGGGAGGGACCCTTGGACCGAGCATGATCACATTGCATGCTCCTAGAGGGGTGGATAGGACACAGAAAATGGGAAATAAAGGTGCAGTGTGGAGAAAGAAAGCCACCCCACAGACTGGGTATGCAGAGGAGAATATGAGCAACCAGGAAGATATATACCATCGCTAACCCACCGAAGAACAAACACACACCAATTCCAATTGATTTTGATGCAAAAGCATTTAATAAAATATTGCAAACAAAAGTGCTCGGACCTCTTGCTAGGAATGGTAGTCACCAGTGGAACTGGTGTGTTTGTTCTTCGGTGGGTTAGTGCTGGAGTTCAAACAGAGGTGCAGGCTTGGGAGGATGAAGCCTCAGCCTGTCCCCCACTGGAACCAAACCACCTTCTGCTGGGGACACTGCCAGTCTTCACCTCTGTTATGGATGGCCAGATGGACTGCAAGGAAGAAATGCCAAAGGAGCTGAAGGTGTACCCAGCCTGGGGGTAAGCTAGCTGGGTAGTCAAACAATGTGTCGTGGGTGGGCTGGCAGTCCCGCCTATATAGGCTGCAGGTTCTTGGTCAGACAGTATATGGGCAAGCTGACTGGGGTGGAAGGAGGTCCCTGCCTGGCCCTAAGTGGTGAAAAAAATATGTTTTAAAAAAAAAAAAGAGATGATGATGGAGTCAACAACTTTGAGAACGGGAGAGAGGCTGGGTTGGAGGGGAGAAAAAAGAATGCATAACTTTCCAGAACTTGGAGGGCTGATTAATGTTGTTCTGGAGTGTGGATGCAAAATACTCAGACTTTGCAAGTCTGATGGCTTTGTTACAGGCATTGTGAAGGTGCTGATAGTTGGCCAAAGCAGCCGGGGAGCCAGTGATCTTACAGGATCACCAGGCAAGGTCTCTGGTACACAGGCAAGCTAACAACTCAGCTGTTATCCAGTGAAGATGGGAGCCCCATACTCTGTGTTTTTTCAGGGATGCATGATGATCCCATACAGCCATAAACTTGGACTGAAAGTATTTAAGCGCATAATGTATATTACTGGCTGCAGAAATGGGGGACCAGTCAGATGTTCATAGGTCGGCTGGGGGGAGGACATTTCCAGTGACCAAAAGAACCAGAGACAGATGAATTGGCCTTAGGGTAATGTATCTTGAGCACACAGTAAACAATGTGCTGGTCACTGAGGGTGTCAGGAAGGATTCCTGCATCCACAGTATGGTGGGGATGGGATGAGAGGACCCAGTCTAATAGAGAGAGATTTAGATTTAAAATTCATCAGTGTGCAATCAGAAATCAACTGAGCCAATTGGAAGGACCTTACATTACAGTAAAATTTATTTGTAGTGGAGGAGTGTCAATTTATATTAAAGTTGTCAAGGAGAACCAGCTCACCTCTGGAAGAACTGGAACGGACAGAGGAAAGGAGTTTAGTAACTAAGGATCGATGACAGTCGGTCAACAATTTCATTGTCAGTGCTACAGCAACTCCTTTATGTCAGCTGTGTTTGCGGTTGGCATAAAGGGAGTCACTTTGGACTGTGTCTTCCCTCCATGTGGGGGACTCTGCCCCCTGCACCCCCCCCCCCTTACTTAATCAACTCCAAGTCGGAGTTGCTTTGGGGAGGGGATGCAGTACCACCAGAAAGCAGTGCTGGGGTCCCCTGCCAACACTGCAGTGACCTGGCACTGTTGTCTCTATAGTGTCGGGCGCGGTAAAGTTGTCGCCGTAGTGATGGTATACCAGTAACTAAAGCAGGGGACATGCCAGGGCAACAGTACACGCTAGCAATAAAGATGGAACAGAAAAAAGGAAGCAAGGGTCTGAAGAGGAGCAACTCACAGAAGAAGGGGGAAGAGGCAGCACGCACAATCACAAATTGGATGCTGGTGGGTACGTAAACTGAAACACTACTGCACCTCTGTGCAATCCTGCCTTGCTTATGTATAACCAGGGGTAGCCACAGCAGAGTCCTGAACCTTAGAGGAGAGTACATTCGGCCATAGGTTAAGCATGATAGGTTGTCACTGGTCAATTTTTGGGAGGAGGCTTTAGATGTCTAAATGAGCAACCATTAGTCCTTTGGAAAGCTGAAATGGTGGTGTTGTGACTGGGCCAGGATTAAGTTCAGTGTCACCTACTACCAAAAGCAGTAAGGAAACATAAAGCTTTATTGAACCAATATGCTGACTGGGGGAAGGGGGCAAGGGGGAGTGGAAAGTGGGAAGATAAGGGGAGAAAAGGGACATAACACAACTCTGCTCTCTCGGATGTGACCAACACTGACATCGGAGTACCCCAGGGCTCCATCCTGGGACCCCTTCTTTTCTCACTATACATCAACAACATAGATTATGCCATACTCTCCTGCTCAGCTATCCTATATGCTTATGATCTCGTCCTCTACTCCAGCACTGACAAAGTTAACCTCATTAACGAAAACCTCTCCTCGGATTTCAGGAATGTGCAAACATGGCTAAATGCTAATAAGCTGATCCTCAACACTAAAAAGACCCAAGCCATGCTATTTGGCACTGCCACCAAACTCAGGGCCTGCAAGGAACCCCTCCTAGTCCATGACTCTTGGGGGGGGGGGTCTCTCATCGACTGTGTCATATCCTTCAAATACCTAGGAGTCCTCCTTGATAAATCCCTTGATTTCAGCCTGCACATCCAGTCAACCTGTAAAGCAACAAATGCCAAACTCGGAATCGCCTATAAGACTTGTCACCTGCTAACACCATCCACCAAATTGGCAATTTCCAAGGGTATTCTGCTTTCAGCGCTGACATATGGTGTCTCCACTTTTGCTAATGCCCATAAGACTGCTCTACATAAATGGGATGTCACGTATAACAACATATGTCGGTATGCCTCCTCTTCCCATCGCCTCAAGTATCACTGCACACTGTATAGTGACCTAGACTGGTTCTCCCCAACTGCCTACTGACTATACTCCCTAGGGACCCTCACAGACTCTGTAATCCGTAACCAAACTCCCTCCTCCCTTGCAGCTCTACTTGTACCACAGACACCTGCCCATGGACTACGCTCAGTAAACAAATTTCTACTTACTGTACCCAGGTGTCTTACTTCCAAAGGCTCTGGAGCATTTCACTGCACCGCCTCGGCCACCTGGAACTCCCTCCCTTCCTCCTGCCCTGAGGCAGGCTAACTCCCACCCAATCTTCAAAAAAGAACTATATCGCCACCTATCCTGGGACCCCTGCACATGCTTTGATCCCACTTAATGCCTCACAGCTAACCACACTATTTCGCCCAAGACACTGCTGCACTTCTAAACAAGCTTTGCTACAAAATGTCTTTATAGCTGCCACTTAGCCATTTCAGTTGTTATTTGCATGTACTAATGTCACTTTTGTCATCTCTGCATAGCTATATGTATTATCTCGAGTACTGTCTGACTTGATCTGTATTCTAACCTGCCTGCACTATATACTACATATCTGTACTATATACTATGTATTGTATAATCTCATCTCATTTTACGCATGTATTCTCCCGGGTTGTGCCTGAAAATAGTCAACTTTGACCAGCGCACCTAACCCAGTTAACAAAAACTGAAAAAAAAAAATAAGGTGGAGCCAAGGAGTAGGGAGAAGTTGATACCCAGGAAGCCAGTGAGAATGGGGGAGGGAGGAGAGTGAGGAAGAGGGGAGAAGGGCATGAGGAGGGAAAAAGGCTGATAGAGAGGGGGGAAGAGCTGTAGATGGGGTGGAGGGGAAAAGGCGGGTAAGAAAAGCCACAGAAGTTACCAGCATAGTGGATATAACGTGCATAAAACAAACAACCAAAGTAATAAGTTAAAGGAGGAACAACGAATAAGGCAAAAGGTGGGAGCTAAACAGATAAGAAGAGAAAATAAAATTTACCCAGAAAATAAATTTAGAGAAAATGTCAAAACAAAATAGTGAGTATTATTAGGGAGCAGGCCTGATCCAGATAGGGAGGTACAGAGGGATGAAGGCCAGCTAGAATTCCAGTGGAAGGAAGATTAGCAATCAGAACAGGGAAGTAAGCCAGCCTGTTGGTGCAGTGGTACAGCTACCGCTTATGGCGCCAGCAGCCCGAGTTTGGTAGCAAGCTGGGGGCATTGCAGGGCCAGCTGGGGAGGAGGAGGATCGAACATCCAGAGGACTGCTCTCCTCCTCTGGGAGGAGAGATGCAGCCAGCATCCTCCTGGCCCCTAGTAATATGCTGGGGAAAAAGCACCTGGGGCTGGCCAGAACAGGCAGAAGGGGCGGGCAAACACTGACATGTTTGGCTTGCGGAAGCACGTGCTACATGCCATGGTGTCATTCCATGCCATGCCCCTCAGGGGGAGAAAATGGAAACACTCATCGATGGCAGGATAATGCTCAAACTCTCGCAGGCCCTGCACCTCACTAGCTGAGCTCATCAGTCCATCTACTGGATCTATTTCACAGTGGAGGGTTGGGGGTCTCCACTGACACCGCCGGGGGAGCAAGTCCTGGGGGTACTGACCAGTGGTCAGTCCCGGTGGATGTCGATGTGATGGGGCGGGGGGTGTCAGAGTAGGAAGGGGTCAACTGGTGGAGCGGGGAGATAAAAAAAAAAAATATGAAAGTAAGGGGAAGTGTTAGCCATTCATAGCGACATAGAAACATTTTTTTCTATCTATGCTGATACTGTTTATCCTGCCAGATCTCGAGCTGCCCCCCCTTTCCCACCAAGATTCCTTTGTGTATTTTGCATACTATGGGGGAGGAGGTGGAGGTAGATAGTGTGTTGGGTGGGGGGGTTCTTCTTGAATCAGGGAGACAAGGACTTTGTGGCTTGTGCCAGGGTTGGAGGGCAGCTGATTTAGTCTGGGGAGGGGTGGTTTACTGATTTTACTAGTGTCACTTATATTTAACATAGAAACATAAAAATTTGTCAGCAAGTAAGGACTGCTTGGCCCACCTAATCTGCCAATTTTCCCCTGCCTATACTGCTACTGCAGAACCTACCAGATCTCCAGCTACCTCCCCCTGCTTTCCTACCAAGATTCCTTCGTGCCTATCACACGAATGCTTGAAGCCCACCTCTGTTTTTGCCCCTTCACCTCAGCTGCAAGACTGTTTCAGGTATTCACCACTCTTTCAGTGAAGTACTTCCTCACATCCCTCCTAACTTCCCCCTTCCAGCTTCATTGCATGCCGTCCCTTGTTCTCGTTCACCTTTTCCTCTGCAAAATACTCACCTCCAATACCTTATTCATCCCCGTGGTGTATTTATAGGTCACGATCATGCCCTCCCCTTCCCAGGTGCACATACTGAGATCCCTCAGTCTCTCTTTATAGGGCTTCCGATGGAGCTCCTGCACCATTTTTAGTTGCCCTCCTGTGGACAGCCTCTACCCTGTCTGTGTCCTTCCTGAGATGTGGTCTCCAGAACTAGACACAGTACTCGGTGGTGGGGGGGAGGGGGGTGGAGGTCATCAATGCTGTATACAGTGGTAACACCACCTCCCTCTCTCAGTTAGTGATACCCTTCCCGATGCACTGCAAAATCCTACTGGCCCTACCTACTGCTTTGTTGCACTGTCTTGCTGCCTTGAGGTCATCCGATATGATTACTCCAAGGTTCCTTTCCTGTCTTGTGGCTGTCAATACCTCTCCCCTATTTTATACTCCGCCTCTGGGTTTCTGTGTCCTAGGTGCATGATTTTGCACTTTTTCGCATTGAGACCCAGCTGCCATACCCTAGACCACTCCTTGAGTTTTCTCATGTCTCTGCTCATTCTCTCCATCCCCTTAGAAGTGTCCACCCTGCTGCAGATTCTGGTGTCATCTACAAAAAGGCATACCTTCCCTTTCAGCTTTTCTGCAGTGTCAGTTATAAAGACATTTAAAGAGGACCGGATCCAGTACTGAGCTGAGGTATCCTGCTGGTCACCCTCTCCTCCCCCAACTAAGTGCTATGTACCACTGCCCTCTGTCACCTATTCATTAACCAATTTCATGCACAGTTTACTACCTTAGGACCCACCCTCAAATTACCCAGTTTACTTAAGGGCCTCCTGTGTGGTAAGGTGTCAAAGGCCTTGATGAAGTCTAAGTAGGCCACATCCACCGCCTCACCCTGATCTAGTTCCCTGGACACTAGGGTTGCCACCTGTCAGGTTTTTTACCTGGTGATCAGGTTTTCAGGGTCCCTATCAGATAATCCGGTTTTGCTCTGTGCTGGTCAAGTTTTTGAGCCATTTTGAGTGCTCACATACTTTTGAAACAAATGTCATATAATTCATTGTTTCAGTTACATGTCCATGTTACAGACAAGTTCTGCTGTCAATGTAGCCTTTTCTTTGTGAATGCAGTCACCCTGGGAGGTGTAAAGTATGGCCATTAGCCCCATTAGCACTTACTTAACCTAATCTTTCCACTGCATCTTAAAGTGTCACAGCAGCACAGCTGCCCCCACCTTTTGTAACAGTAAGAGAGCCACTTGTCCTCCACTTTCATTTGCTGGTAAACATTTTCATCTCGAATAGAATTTAGGCATTTTTAAATGTTTTAAATTCTTTTTTTTCCTCAAGAAAAAAGTATGGTCACTTCTTTGGCTTTGAAATAGTACTGTGGACAAGAACAGGAAATGGAGCCAGAAAAAGATATAAAGTATGTATACTGTTGTATGCTATTTACAGTATTCCAGTCTACAGTATTCCAGTATACAGTCTCCCCTTAGATCATATCTGTAAATGAGATTTATTTTATCTCTGTATGTTTATCTGGTAAACCAATGTCAATAAATAAATAAATACATAAATAAATAATTAGGAAGAACCTAGGAAAGTAACTTTAACAGGCACAGTACAGTTTTTATTTAACTGATGCATTAAGTGTTGTTTTTTAATGATATAACAAATGGACTTCTAGGAGGAACAATGCTTGATGAGTCATGAAAAGGGGTGGGGCTAGGGGCGACGCTTAGGATACGTTTTTTGCCTCATCCAGAGGTGGCAACCCTACTGGACACCCAGCTGAAAAATTTGATCAGGTTTGTCTGACATGATTCCTGCCCCCATGACTCTGTACTACCTCTGTTCCTGCAGCATACTGATTTACAATACCCCACAAGCATTTCCTTAAAAGCATTTCCATTAACGTCCCCACCACTGATGTCAGACTGACTGGCCTGTAGTTGCCTGCCTCCTCCCTACTGTCCCATTTATGAAGTGGGCCTACAACTGCCCTCCTTCAGTCCTCTGGAACCAGCCCTGTTCCCAGTGAGTTGTTGAACTGGGATCTCAGAGATGCAGCCAGTACCTGCTTGAGCTCCCTGAACACCCTTGGGTGTAACCCTATCTGGCCCCATAGATCTGTCCACATTCAGATTCGCAAGTCCCTTCAGGACTTTCTCCTCTGTAAATGGACTTTTGTCTACCTCACTGCCCTAGTGGTCCTGCTACTTTTATGTGGCCCATTCCCTTCCCCTTCTACTGTGAAGACTGAACAGAAGTATCTGTTCAGGATATCTACTTTTTCCTGATCTTCTTCTTCTACACAGTTCCTTCCTTGCCTCACAATCCCTTCCCTTGTCTTCCCCTTTTCATTATTGTACCTAAAAAAGGTCTTGTCCCCCTTAGTTACCTCTTTGGCTAGCCTTTCCTTAGCTGTTGCCTCTGCACCCCTTACCACTTTCCCTACTTACCTCTGCTTCTCCTGGTATTCCTCCCTATCCTCCTCTCTGTGTCCCTTTGTACCTCCAAGTGCTATCCTTTTGTCCTTAAAAGGGATGTCCCCATAACCTATCTATTTACTGTATACCTGTGTAGTCTGTATCCATGAACAATGATTCCCTCTCTTACACCCCACCTAATGTCATCATAATTTAAATTTAAATGAAGTTGTTTCTATTCATTCTGCCCTGGTATGAAAACCTGTTTGATGTCAATACATAGGAGGAGGGTAGAATACATAGATACACAGACACTGTTAGCAGATAAGGGCCTATGGCCCATCCAGTCTGCCCATTTGAGCTTATAAGTTCTCTTTTTGTTTTTCTAGAAGTCTGTTGCCCCCTTATCCCTGACCTCCAGAATTCCCTTATGTCTATCCCATGCATTCTTAAATCCCACGATAATTTTAGACCCTACCACTTTCTCTAGCAGGGTGTTCCACTTGTCCACCACCCTTTCTGTTAATAAATTCTTCCTCACGTTTCCTCTGAATTGCCCTCCCTCCAACTTCATCCCATGCCCTCTAGTCCTGGAACATATTTTTTGCTGGAATATAGTATATTCCGGCACCCTGTTCCTCCCTGTAAGGTACTTGTATGTCTCTATCATATCCCCTCTCCCTCCCTCCCTCTTCCAGGGAGTACATATTCAAGTCCTTCAGCATGACCTCATAGGACTTGCAATGCAAACTCTGTACCAGGCAAAGATCATGACCTCAGTCATGCAAGGCATCATGGGAGTTGATGATGCCTACATGGACAAGTCAACAGAAGTGATATTGTCAGTTCTGTTGTATGTCTTCTGAAGTCCCTGTATTCTTATCTTGTGCTGGCCATCAGAATTTTCAAGGTAAGTTCCCTAATGCTTTCAGTTGTTTAAAGTGCATCTGAGTTGGAAAAATGCAGCTGGAAGGATGCTAGCGCTTGTGAAGTTTTGTTATTCCACTGATTAATTCCTAAGCAGTAGGACCTCTTTGTTTACTCCCAGTACCTTTGATATGCAAACACACATTATGAACTCCCATGTTACCTTTTATGAATGGGGGGGGTCACGTCCTTTGCAATAGCATCAAACAGGTTTGTATAGCCAGGGCAGAACAGAGTGAAGCAAGTTTATTTAGATTTAAATTAGGATTAAATTAGGGGTGTGTATAAAAGGGAATCATTGTTCATGGCTACAAACTACACAGGCATACAGAAACAAAGCTTGAGGGGACTTTCCCTTTAAACTTTGCAGCCACTTCTTTTGAGAACCATAGCAGTCTCTTTTTCTTCTGTTTTTGCTCACTTCTTTTGCACAGAGGTTTGATGCCTTTACTATGCTATACCTTAATATGGCCCGCTGGTTCTCCACCCACGCCAGCCATTTCTCCCCCACCCACGAGGTCATCTCTGAAGCAGTCACTATTTTTTTTTAATTCTGCCTTCTTGAAGTCCAGGACCCTCATCCTTGTGCAGTTTGCTTCTGCTGCTGTCCTTATGTACTGTATGGCGATCGCTGGACTCTAGGTGGCCTCCCACTTTGATTTCTGCAACTCTGTCTCTGTTTGTGAGCATCAGGTCCAGTAATGCCCCATCATGAGTGGACACTCTAACTGCCCGAGAAACGCCCCCTGCAGGGAGTCTAGGATGTCCCTGCTTCTATCTAGGGCCACAGCTGAGCCAGATGGGAAGGCCACAGGGAGGCAGATGTAATAGATAAGACTGCAAGGGGAGGATGGTCTGACCCAAAAGGGAGGCAGCCAAAAATAAAAATAAATAAAAAGATTAAGGGGGAAAAGTCTCTCCAGATGTGAGACAGAAACAATAAAAAAAATACAAAATAAAATGGGGAGGCTACAAAAGCAGGAGACTGGTGTATGCTTTAATAAAAACACACTTCCATGTCACAAGCAGATAGTCAGAAAATAACACTGTAAACATCCTCACAAAAACACAATATTAAAGATGGCAATCAAACATTTGATTATACAAAAAAAAAATCAAGTCACTGTAAAATAGGAGCACACAATAAATAAACAATATGCAAAAAAATATTGACAACAGTCCACAGGTTGCTGCAGAGGCCTAGCTAAAATAAATAATATTACAAATTCATCAGGACAAGCTAATAGATGCATACAAACAACAAAAGCAGGAAAGCTAAGATATACTTACAATAGATTCACAATTATAATGTACAGTATTGCTGCAGATAGGAGTGTCACACTTAGGGTGCAGCATCTCCTGCCGATGCCGCTCGATGTTGATGCCCACAGTGTGACACCCTTTAGCTACGGCCCTTCAGTTAAAGCTCTGCAGGGGAGGACAGCTAGAGAATAAGCAATTAAAAAGATATTCAAAGCTCTTCCCCCACACAGTCAAATCCTCCCGACTGGAGGATAGGGATGAATCAGAACAATACCTTAAAAAAAATGTAGGAGTTAAAAGATTACAGTCTAAACAGCCTGACTGACTCTTAAAGGAGATCCAGCACAAGTGCAGCTCCAGACACAACACAACCTTCAAAACAGCTGATCCACCTGATGGCTTGCATGAGCGGTGTTTAAAAGCCAGACTCCTCCAAAGTCAAAGCTCTGTCCACACACAGTCAAATCCTCCCGCTTGGATGACTGGGGGCACATCAGGACACCACTTTGAAAAGACTGCAGGAGTTCAAACATTACAGTCCAAAGAGCCCAACTAGCTTTTTTTGCCTTTTTCTTTTTGGGTTCAAATGTACATGGCATCACCAGAAAGAGTGAAGATAGGGAAGACTAGATATATTCCCCCTGAACTCTAACCTTGTCAGCGTATATACAGCTTTCAGCACAACCCAGGGATTTTTGGTCAGGGTTCCAGTGATATACTGGCAGATAGAAATTTAAAGCTCAAAAAAGAAAAAAAAGTGAGTAGGAATGGAGAGCCTGGAGAAAGCCATCTGTTATATTTGTTGAATTCGCCATCTAGTCCATAATACATATGTTCAATTTTAGATGAATCGGTTACCAAATTCAAAACATTTTCAAAATCGGTGGATTGTGATCTTTCCAGTGTTGAAGGATACGTTTTTTGCTATGGTGAGAAGTAAATAAAGACCTTATATTATTTGGGATAAACACTGAATCATGTGTTAAGAAAAGAATGCCTTGGTCAAATGGGAAGGACTGTTCAATTACCTCAGATATGAAATTCAGAATATTCTCCAAATGCTGTTTGAGTTCTGGACAAGTTACAAATGTGAGATGTTGAACCTTTTTCTGTAATACACTTCGTGCAGAGATCAGAAACAGTACTATTAAATTTGTGAAGTATTTGCAGCATATAGTATGTTCTATGTATTACATTAAAATGTATCTGTTTCACTTTAGTGTTCTGTGAAATAACAGTGCAAGAAAAGACTGACTTACATTGCTTATTGGAGAAGTTGTAACCAACATCTTTCTCCAAAATCAAATTGAGAGAAGCAAGGAGCAGTGACACAACCAATCTAATAAGGTCTAGAATTCCACCGATAAGATTTACAGAGCTTGAAAGTTCTGCAAACAAAAGTGCCAAAGTCGTTTGAAGTGGGGGATTCAAGTCACCCAAACACTTCCTGTCTCTGTCCCATGCATGTTTGAAACCTGTTAACATTTCAGCACCCACCACCTCTGCTGGGAGGCTGTTCCAGGTGTCCACCACCCTTTTTGTGAAGTATTTCCTCACATCCCCTCTAAGACTCCCCCCTCCCAGCTTCGTATCATGCCCTCTCATCCTTGAGCATCTCTTTCTGTGCAATATGCCACCATCCTGTACCTTATTGATACCCTTGAGGTATTTTAATGTTTCTATCATGTCTCTCTTTTCTTCCAGTGAGTACATATTTAATTCCTTGAATCTTTCCTCATAGGACTTTTGATGCAGGCCATGCACCATTTTGGTTACCCTTCTCTGTACCGACTCCACCCAGTCTATGTCCTTCCTGAGATGGGGCCTCCAGAACTGGACACAGTGCTCCAGGTGTGGCCTTACCATTGATCTATACAGGGGCAACATCACCTACCTCTCTCTGCTTGTGATACCCTTCCCTATGCACCCCAGCATTCTACTAGCCTTTCCTACTGCCTTGTCACACTGCTTTGCTACCTTCAGGTCATCAGATATTATGACCTCCCCCAGATCCCTTTCCTATTTTGTTGTAGTCTACCCCCCTTCCCCCAAAATGATACATTGCCCTTGGGTCTCTGTGCCCCAGGTGCATAATGTTACATTTTTTTTCATTGAAGCCCAGTTGCCAAACCCTTGACCAGTCTTCCAGTTTTTTAGATCTTCCTTCATTTTCTCCACCCCACCAGTGTGTCCACTTTGTTGCAGATTTTTGTGTCATCCGCGAACAGGCATATCTTTCATTCCAGCTCATCTGTGATGTCAGTGGCTCAGTAGGTAGCACACTCGCCTCTGAGGCCAGGAGATCAGAGGGCTGTGGGTTCAGGTCCCACACCTGGCACTTGGGTTAATATCCCAGTACTGACACTGTAGTGCAGCATGAGAGGGGTGCTGCACTTCTGAGGTGTCATCTTTCGGATGAGACGTTAAACCGAGGTCCCATCTGCCTGGATTGGTGGTAGTTCAAGTGGATGTTAAAGATCCCAAAGCACTTATCGAAAAGAGTAGGGGAATTTCCCCGGTGTCCTGGCCAAATTTCCCTCATTCACTAAAAATACCACCAACAGCTTAATCTGGTTCAAGGTCAGTTGGCATTCATCTGTATCCCCCTCCCCCAGGTCGTGCCTGAAAATAGGTAGGATTTGTCTAGTGCACTTACCCAGTCAACCAAAACTAAATAAATAAATAAAATAAATGTTGCTAATAAAGATAGTGAAGAGGACCGGTCCCAGTACTGACCCCTGTGGCACCCTGCTGGTTACCTTACCTCCTTCTGAGTGAACTCCATTCACCGCCACCCTCTCAGTTCTGTTACTTATGAAACGTTGTACCCACTTTACTATCTTTGGTCCCACTCCCATGCTGCCTAGCTTGTTTACCAGTCTTCTGTGTGGAATGGTGTTGAAGGCCTCACTGAAATCCAGGAAGGCCACATCCACCATTCCTGCCTGATCCACCTCCCTGGTAACCCAGTCAAAAGAACTCTATCAGGTTTGTATGGCAAGATCTATCCTGTGAACCCATGCTGCCTCAGATCCTGCAATCCACTGGTGCTAAGGTATTCCCAAATCCTTTCTTTAAGTAAAGTTTCCATAACCTTGCACATCACCGAAGTCAGGCTTACAGGTTGGTAGCTTCCTGCCTCCTCCCTATTCCCACTTTTGTGTAGTGGGATCACATCTTCCCTCCTCCAGTCCCCTGGAACTTCCCCCATATCCAGTGATGGACTGAACAGGGCCATTAGAGGTGCAGACAGTTCCTCCTTTAGTTCCTTCAATATTCTACGGTGAATCCCATCTGGCCCCACAGCCTTGTCTGCTTTTAGTTTTGCTAGCTCCCTGAGGACTCTTTTCTCTGTAAAAGGTCTAGTGTCCACCTCCCTTCCCTTACTGAATTTCTCCACTATCTGTGGTCCATCACCTACCCCTGAATACTGAATGTTGTGAATACTGAACAAAAGTACTTATTCAGTATGTCAAGCTTTCCTCTAGCCCTCTTCCACATTCTCTCCCCCCCTTCCCTTTTAGTCTTGCTATCCCTGCCTTGCTTTTCTTCTTTTCATTTATGGACCAGAAGAAAGTTTTATCCCCCTTTTTTGCTGATTTGGCAATGTTTTCCTCCATTTGTGCTTTAGCCCCCCTAACTGCCTTCCCTGCCTCCCTTTCTTTCTCCTGATAACTCTATCCTCTTCCTTCTGTGTTCTCTTGTACCTTTTGAATGCCTGCTTCTTTTCCTTTACCTTTCCTGCTACTTCCTTGGAGAACCATAGTGATCTCTTTCTTCTCTTGCTCTTAGTAACCTACTTTGACATGGAGGTTTGTTGCCTTCTCAATGGCCTGCTTTATTCTTGCCCATTTTTTCTCCACCCAATCCTTATTCCTTATTCCTGCTAGGGCTTCCCTAAGGCATTCTCCCATTTTCTTGAACTTGGCTTTCCGATAGTCCAGGACCCTCATTTTAGTGTGACTTGGTTCTGGCCCTGTCCTTTTGCTGAACTACACCGTATGATGATCATTGGTCCCTAGGTGGCTTCCCGCTCTGACATCAGCAACACTGTCCCTGTTTGACAGTACCTGGTCCAGTAAAGCCCCCTCATGAGTGAGTTCTTTAACGAGTTGCCTGAGGAATGCCCCTGCAGGGAGTCAAGGATTTCCCTACTTCTTTTTTTTTTTTATTTACATTTTTTGCATTTTCTCCCTGGTTTTTCTCCCCAATCCTGGGACCCCAACAGACACAGCTGTGTGTGCGCGCGTGGAGGCGTACACACATGCCGGGTACTGGCCCCACCTCGGGGCTGTTGCTGGGCTCCCATTGCCCAAACTGGCACCTGTCCTCCACCAGGTGGCAGCCAAGGGCCAGGGAAACCCCTCATCCCTCCCCAGGAGAGGAGAGTCACCTCGCGGCAGCTCAGTCCCGCTTTTCACCCTCCCCCAACAACCCAGGCTCATTTCCAAATCCGGGTATCCAGCGTAGCAAGAGGTGTAGCATTCAGTGCCTCAACCGTCAGTGCCACCGGGCCGGCTTAGATTTCCCTGCTTCTAACTGATGTTGCAGCAGGTAGGTTCCAGTCCACATCTGGTAGACTGAAGTCCCCCACAAGCAGTACCTTGCCCTTGTCAGCCATCCCTTGTATTTCATCTATCATAACCCCTTCCTCTTCCTGTGCTGGAGGTCTGTAGATCACCCCTATCCTAACAGTGGCCCCCCCCTCCCTGTCTCCAGGGTGATCCACAGTATCTCTGCTTTACTCTGTCCCCCTTATATTTTTGTGGGCTTTGTGTTCTCTCTCATATAAACAGCGGCCCCTTCCTCCCTTTTATCGTACCCTGTCCCTCCTGAATAGTGCATACCCTGGTATGGTTACCTCCCAGTCCTGGTTTTCATTGCACCAGGTCTCTGTAATTGCTACTATGTCCAGGGCTCCTGCTGCCATGGTGGCCTCTAGATCCGCCATCTAGTTGCCCAGACTTTGAGCATTTGCACACATGGCTCTCCATTTTATACTGCCATCTTAACTATCTCAGAAACCTGGCTCAAACCACACATACTTGACAAAGAGGTAGTGCTACAGGAATACAAAATTGTCAGACAGGACAGAATAGGAAAAAGGGGGAGGGGGGGAGGAGTCCTAATCTATGCTAAAACCTCTCTAAATGTCTCCCAGCTGACAACGCCTACTTTGCATGCTACCAGCTGCGAGGCTTTATTCATAAACATACCACTGGGTGGTTCCAAACCACTGACAATAGGATGTGTGTACAACCCACCCAAGGCATCCATAACCACTCTAAATTCCCTCATAACCTCCCTGCCTGACCTCCCAAGGGGTGAGAAAATAATATTGGGTGACTATAACATACATTGGGTGCCCCAAACAAACAAGGATCTAAAAAACCTCCTGTTGGAGGCTAACCTAGCACAGCTGATCAGTGATTACACAAGACTCAACATGAAAACAAGGAAACACTCCATGTTAGATTGGATCCTGGCCTCAAATCCTGACAACTTTAAACTGGCAGGAACACATGCAGATTCCCCTGTGACCACTCACTAACTTTCGGAATATGGAAGAATAGCTACTGCACCATGCCTCCCAGAATCATCTGAGCATGGAACTACTCAAAATTCAATGAGGAATCCTTTCTTACAACAGTAACTAAGGTAAACTGGATACAAGTCAAACATGCCCCAAACTTAGACACAGCCCTTGACTTCTTCATTAATAGTTTCCTATCTGCTGCAAATAAACATGCCCCAATGAGAAAGCTTAGGGTAAAAGGGCAAGAAGCAAGATGGATAACCCAAGACCTAAAAAGACACATGAAAGAAAGAGTCAGGGCATGGGGAACATTCAAAACCACAAGTCTGCCTCGGGATTGGCAGACCTTCAGGACTCTACGAAAGAAGAAGGAACTGAATATGTACTCCCTGGAGGAGAGGAGGGAGAGAGGGGGGATATGATAGAGACATACAAATATCTTACTGGGAGGAACAAGGTGCAGGAATACACTATTTTTAAGCGAAAAAGTTGTTCCAGGACTAGAGGACATGGGATGAAATTGGAGGGAGGACGATTCAGAGGAAACATGAGGAAGAATTTCTTCACAGAACAGGTGGTGGACAAGTGGAACACCCTGCCAGAGGAAGTGGTGGGGGCTGAAACAATCACAGGGATTTAAGAATGCAAGGGCTAGACATAAAGGAATTCTGGAGGTCAGGGTTAAGGGGCAACAGACTTCTAGGAAAACATAAAGTGAACTCACAAGCTCTAATGGGCAGACTGGGGGGCTGTAGCCCCTTATCTGCCGACACTGTCTATGAATCTATGTATCTACGAAACAAATGTAAAAATGAGCTAAGAAAGGCAAAAAAACTCTACCTCAGAAATCTCCAAGCGAAAAATCTCTCCGACCCCCAAACAATTCTGTTCTCAGATCAATACTCTCATCAAAGGCCGCCCAGACCAGAGAAAATGTGACATAATGGCAAATGGCACTATACTAAAAAGCCCAGCCGAAGCCACAGATGCTTTCAACCTGTTCTTTACTGACCTGGACAAATTCAAGTTACATAGTACAGACTGCATCCACCCACACATACTGAGACTGACACCCGGAATTTCCACTTCAAACTCACTTCAAATGCAAGGTCCTTAAATTACTTAGGAAAATTCAAACCCATGGATCAGCCATTCATGATAAATTATAACCCAGGCTACTCAAAATCGCTGGCCCAGTCATAGCATCCCCAGTCACATGGTTGTTTAACAGATCCATGCTAGAGGGGCGAGTTGCTCTTTGGAAAGTCGCACTAGTTAACCCAATACATAAAGGTGGCCCGTGTGATAAAACTGAGAACTACCATTCCATCTCACTTCTCTCCATCCTGAGAAAAGTGCTAGAGAGAGTCATCTACAAACAACTAGTAGACTACATTGAGAGGCATAACATCTTCACAGCCAGGCAACATGACTTCAGGAAAAACCATGGAGCGGACACCGTCCTAATCAGCCTCACCTCGGACATCCTCTCTGCCCTTGATGAAGTGCTCTTAACCAGTGCAATCTTTATTGACCTCACCAAGGCCTTTGACCTGGTGGATCATAAGCTACTCATCAAAACTCTAAAAGCTATAGGCCTAGATAGTACAATGGTTCTCTGATTACCTACAGGGCAGGACACAGCTTGTAAAATGGCAGGGAATCCAATCTAACACACACCCAATTCTTGACGGGGTCCCCCAAGGGTCTATCCTGGGACTCCTATTATTCTCCATATTTATTAATAAGATGCCAAATAATTGCAGAGATGCAAACATAGCACTGTATGCTGATAATGCAGTGCTCTAAGGTCCTCCAAAGACACAGCAACCCTTAATACAGAACTGACAACTGACCTACAACTCTTCAAGCAATGGCTGGTAAGAAACAACCTCATGCTGAATAGCAAAAAAACAAAGGCAATGCTGTCTAGCAAGGCGAGAGTAGGATCGGACAGATTGATTCTGACGCCTACTCTCTACGATGGCACAACGGTTGAGGTGGTCAAATCCACAAATACCTAGGCATAACCCTAAACCAAAACTGCTCCTTCAAAGCACACACTGACCAGCTAACCAAGACCATGAACCAGAAATTGGGCCTACTCTACCACCTAAGACCCTTCCTTACTCATGAATCCCAGCTAAAGGTGGTAACAGGCACCAGACTACCTACTCTATTTTATGGCGCTCTGGTCCTACAAACTGCCAGAGGGGCAGAATTGCAAAAGCTCAGGATCCTATGCCATTGAGTTGGCAGATTCACCTCAGGAGCTCCACCCTGTGAGCATCACTGTCAGGCGCTACATGCCCTCTCATGGCCATCTCTAGAAGGGAGATTACAGTACCCAGCACTATGTCTGGCCTTCAAATTAAGGCAGGAAAATTCCCCTCCATTGAAGCTGGATTGTTATCCGATAAACCAATTTGAAGGCACCTCAGATCCTCCAGCCACAACCTCCTCAAGGTGCCCAAAGTCAGATCATCCCTAGGGCAAAGGTCATACCCAGCTAGCATTCCACCCCTCTGGAACACACTCCCAGAAACCCTACAGAACTGCTCCTCCCTCGGGGGACTTAAAAAGGGGCTCAAGGCACACCTTCTGGAACTGAACCAGTGTACCTGCAATCGCTGATATCCCCAACCACCTAGTCACGGCGCAGCACTCAACTCAAACTATGTGTGTTATGTCTTTTCCTTTTCTTTTCCCACAACTGTCTTAAGAGGATTAACAACTGTCTAAAAATGAATATAGTCTTTGGCCTTTATGTAATCTTAGAAAATGGGCTAGGAAATTCTCGGGCTCTGATTGGTCGATAGCTCTGCCAAGGTGAGAGTCTATCAGACAATAGAGCCCAGGTATTAAAAGTACCAGTCCCAGACGACCTGATTACCAAAATCAGGGCAGCACTTAGAATTTTCACATTTAGTCTATCGCCATTTTTTTTCTCGCTTACCAAGCGAGAGGGTTATGAAAAAATAACAAGCCTGCACAGCTGTAAAGCTTGCGATTCTGGCCTGTCGTTCAGTTTAAATTGTCAGAAAGAAGAAAAAACACTCTTTTAATCAATGCTGCACTCCATGATAACTGCATTTTAAAAAAGCATTCACGCAGCTTCTTCCCGCGATCCTCCCTGACAGAGCTGATCCTCAGTATTTACCCCAACTGAACGCATTCCCAGTAGCAGCACAACAACCAAAAGCATCATGTCAAACAAATGTTAAAAAAAAATAAAATAATGAAATAAAAATACATAAAATTACAACAATTTAAACTGAATGACAGGCTGGAATCATAAGTTTTACAACTGTGCAGGCTTGTTATTTTTTCGTAGCTCCTAAGTCCCAATGTATAACTGGCAGTTTTCTCGGGGTTGGTGTAGACTCCACACAAGGGTGGCACTGCACTATTATGCCCCAAATTATCTGTCCTGCTCATCTCTCGAGTCCCGATGTGTAGCTGGCAATTATCTTGGGGTGGGAATAGACTCCACACAAGGACAGCATTGCACAGTTATCGACACAAATAAAAAAAAGCGCTGCTAACGTAAACAACAAAAAGAAATTTAGAAATGTTACATCTCTTGTGGTGGGTCTCCACTTCCTGGTTTTGTGTGCCAGGGACCCGTAAAGCCATGTGCCTGACTGCTCACAAATCCATAACAACAACACCGAAAATAAACAGCAATACAGCAGTTTTTCTGGTTGAGGACAGTGTGCAAGAAACTACATCTTTCCTTCTGTTGTAATAGGATGACCGAGCAAGGCAGTCCCCCCGCTCCGCAAGCAAGAGAAGTACCCCCTTCAAATCTGCTTTACTGTTTTAAAGAAAAAACAGCCATGAACTAAAAAACAAAAGTAGTATGAGAAAACAAGCCATCAGACGGGATCGGCTTGATGGAACCAACTGCTCTCACTGCCATTTAAAACATGCAGCGAGAGACTCCTCACAGCAGCCTCCACTCCCGCTCAACAACAATACTGTATATATTTCAAACAAATGTTCACTAAAATAAATACCACCAACAGCTTAATCTGGTTCAAGGTCGGTTGGCATTCATCTGTATCCCCCTCCCCCGGGTCGTGCCTGAAAATAGGCAGGATTTGTCTAGTGCACTTACTCGGTCAACAAAAACTAAATAAATAAAATAAATAAAAATTTAAACAAAAAAATCAGAAAGAACCACACTCCAACATTTACTTTTGTGGTCACAGAGTGAATTCAACATTTCTCCCAGCCGTGGTCATAGGATATAACTCATATCCTACGGCAGTACTCTCCTACCAAGCTCTCGGACTGTGTGACAATGCTAGCTACCCTTCTAAAGCAGTTTCCCCTGATTAATTCTGGGTCTCGCACTGATCACAATTTAAAATGGGAAAAACAAAACAACCAGAAAGAAATAAGTGGCAAACACTACAGAGCCCTCTACTGGATAATACAGTGGATAAAGGGACTACTTTACCCCCCAAAAAGTACAAAAATGCATTTCCAGTAATTTTTTATAGAATTATTTTAGTTTTTTTTGTTATCCTATAAAAAATAACACATGCATCTATTTTCTAAGCACAATAATACCCTCCAGGGTGGACGGTATTGGGCAATACCGGACCTTCCAGGGTATAAAGCCCTCCGCCTGCAGCACTGGCCTCACACGCTCTCATGGTCCCGTATTGCCCAATACCACCCTGTCGGGTATTATTACTTGCATTGTTATCAAATGTTGTAAAGTGAGTTGGAAACTTACAGAAATGTCTTTGTATGTAATACTAGTGCTTCTATATGTATCATCACTGAATGTGTGATTAAAAAGGCACTGTCATGGTTTCAGCGGGGTCACCTGGTTACCAAAATTAAATAAATAAATAAATCTCCCCTTCTTGCCCTTTTGCTCCTCCCCTTTTCCTCCACCATTATCTTTCCTCTTTCCCGTTCCTTCTTCCTCCTGGTTTCCTACTTGTGTTTGTTGGCTGTGGGACTTCCCACTCTCGGGATTCCCATTGCTGATCCTGTAAGCATGTGGGGGTGGACAGATTATGTCTTCCTGCCTTATTCCGCCTCCCCCCTTGGCCAGTTTAAATGTGTACTAATACAGCATTTAAACTGTTCATTAAGGATCTTGATTCCCCTCTATCCCTCCAGGTGGAGTCCCCAGTCCCCAATGAATCCAAATCCCTCTTCTCTGCACCACTTCCTCAACCATAAGTTGAAGTCCCTGGTGCGGAGCTTCCTGTCATCCTCCTTATCATGGACAAGTAGCACCTCTGAGAAAGTAACAGATTGTGCTACTTACCTAGGACCCCTCCACAGTTTCCAAAACTCTTCCTGAAGTGCATCTGACCTCTCCCCAGCTAGGTTATTTTTCCCCAAGTGGACAATGACATCTAGCTCTTCTTTCCTGGTGATCCTTAGGATCCTCCTTCCATACCTATGAGCCGTGGCACTGGGAAGGCACCTTACTACCCTCTTCTCATCCCTACCTGTCCCCAGCTGTATACCCATAACTATCGAGTCCCCCACCAGGATTTGTTTCCTCCTCCTCTGGGGCCCTCTGTCATCCCCTTTTGGGTCTCCACCATGAAGGACCTCCACATCCATCCCTGCTACTACATAAAGTACCTCTGTGGGGCAGTCCTGCCTGGTCAGTGCAGCGTAGGAGCACTGACGGGGCGGGACTTCCCCACAGCATAGGAGTTCCGCAGTGGTATGGGATTTGGGATGTGCCTACATTCCACCACCCTAACCCTCCCTGAGTCAACTGTTGTCCCATGGCTCTTCATACCCAGCACCCTTTGAGAAAGTGGAGGTGGACTTGGTGGTCCCTGAGTGGGGTAGTAGGTCCTCTTAACCCAAGCCATCTCGGCCTTGAGTCTGGCAACCTCCTCCATCAGCCCAGAGAGGTGCATGCATTTGGGGCAGCACCACAGTCTCCAGAAAGTCTTCCTGAAGACTGTCGCCCCACAGTCACTGCACCACTCCCATCATAGTTACTCTCTATATCTAGACCTTACCCGCTACCTTCTAACAATTTACCTAATCCAGTGGTTAACCTGCCCCCTAAAAATGTACCCAGTCCAGTAGTTAACCTACAGGCTAACAACTCCTAGAAGCACTATTTGCACACAGCACCTTTAACGCTGCTTACCCCTAAAAATTCACCCAATCCAATAGTTAACCTACAGGCTACTCTCCCAGAAGCACTATTTGCCCAAACCCCCTTTAGAGTTACCTACTATTTTTTTTTCCTTTTTTTTTATTCTCCTTCTTCCCTCTCACCTTCTCTATCTCTACCTCCTTCCTCGGAGTCAAGTGTTTCTGTGCCTTGGTAGTCTCCTCCTTCCTTGCTCAGAGTCAGACCTCCAGCAGCGAGGGGGGGGGGACTGTTGTAACAGTCTACTGGCTAGTCGATTTAGGGGATAAACAAGGACAGCAATTCAGTATTAAATAAAGTCAGTAAGGAGCTGTGAAACTCCTGACTGAAAGTCATATACCATTTGCCCTTCACATTTTCATCCAGGTTGATTCCAAATTTACAGGAGAAAGGTAATTTCTTCCCAAGACACAATATATTCTGCATCAGTTTCCGTATTTGATGTTTTTGGGTAATATACTTATAATAACGCATCAGGGAATGGGTCCTGTATAAATACAAACGGATTGACTGATTTGATTGATACCTGTAAGACATTTTCCTTTGACACATAAGGATCTGTAACAGCAATGACAAGCTCTGAAAACACAGTTACTCCCAGCTTATGTGGTGCAAGCAGGTCCCAGAGTTTATATGGTGCTAGCAGGTGTCAGAGCGTATAAGGTACTAGCAGGTCACAGAGCTTATAAGGTGCAAGCAGGTCCCAGAGCAGTGCATATGTCTGTTCCAACCTTGCAAGGAAACAGTTCTTTTATGATCATTCTCTATCTTGCTTGGTTCCAGAAACTGTTGTAATAATGCCTCATAAAAGAAGCTCTCACAAATTTAATCAAAGCTCAGGCCACATTCCTTGTCAATTTTTTTTTTTTTCTAGCTTTTATGCCTCTGGTAATGTTCCTTTAGCTGGAGGGAGCTTCCCAGCAATGAAACTCAATTCTTCTTGCCTAAATACTGTTGCATATGCACAAAAAGCTTGAGAATGAGTTTTAAAACATTTGATTCCTTTTAAAAGGCAATGTAACCATTCTATAGAGGAATCAGGGACAGCTACAGACTAAAGGCATGGGCAGCTTTGTAAAGTAAGTAGAAATTATGTAATCTACTGGCTGGATGTCTGGGGCTGTCTAGGCCCTTAAAAACTTGGGGGGTACTATAAACACAGAACCATAAAATCTGTCGGCAGAAAAGGACCACTTGTCCCACCCAGTCTGCCTAGATGGTCCCTGCCTGGTTTCCGGTGACCCTGCCTATTTACTAATATTCCCCTATGTTTATCCCACGCATGCTTGAAGCCCCCTACTGTTTGTGTACCTAACTGTGTAAAATGTAATACAGTATCTGTCCTTTTAATGAGCAGCTCTATCATAATAAAAAGCTTAAAAACTAGATGTACACCAATTATGTTTGCACTTTATTGTTTTCTAGTTATTTGTTATTTTTTTCTTTCACCTGCTGTTGGTCTACTAAATATTGTAGATAATGTGGCAATTATTTCACTGAGTGTTTTAAACTGTATCTGGCTCTCCACTGCTAACCACACAATTGCTTTTTGCGACATCACAGTCTGCTGTCATGACGAGCACTATGAGATCATAAACAAAGGTACTGTGAGGTTAACAGGGGAGAAGCAAATGTTTTTTAATGTATTCTATGCAGAATTTTTAGATGGACTACCAAGATGAGCTGTAAATCTAGGAAAGGAACGCGAAATGAAAAAAATGAGTTTTCTAGAAAATTGTAACAGCCAAAATATCTTACTTATGAAAGTACATGCTTAAGTGCAGAGCTGATCTTTAAAGGGATATTTCACACTTTCACAAGTTCTATGTAAAAGCTACTCTCTCATGTGCCTCCTTTCTTCTCACTGTCTTCAGCTTCCATTTGCTTATCGAAATCTTTACAGACTGCCTCTGGTTTCCTGACCACATCAGCTGGATCCCTATATAGCAACAGTTCTCAAACTTTGTCATAGCGAGCCTCCCCTAAGCCATGGAAAAGATCTTGAGCCTCCCCCAAAATACTGAAATATTTTTGGGCCTCCCCATAGAAAAATATCCTACTTTTCACAGGTACATCAGGAATAAATTGAAACCTCTTTGCATAGCTGGCTCTCATGTTAAGCTTAATGTAACCCCCCCCCCAACAGGACAACCTACTTGCTCCAATATTTTGACTCTCGAACCATTGTTACCCCTTACTGCCATACCTTCATGGATCAGATTGCTTTCCATTTTCCCTCTAATTGGAATAACCTTCCTGATGATCTCTGCCTCCCCCCACCCCCCGCTCTTAGCAACTTCTCAGGGATCATTTTGCTCCCTCCTGTTCTTATTCCTAGTACCTGTATGGTTAACTCTTGTATTTGGACAGTTCTGCTGCCAGACTAATTGATCAATTGTTCCTTACATTGTTAGTTTATTGTTAATTTGTTTGCACTTTTATTCATTTTGTATTGCTTGAGTGTTTTGCAGTTACATTCTGAACTGTATTCTCTCACTACCCTTCCCTGGGTACACCTGATATAAGCCATGGCTTAGTGTACAGTACCTTCCCTGGTCACAGACTTGTGAATAAATACATATATTCACCTACTATTATCCTCTTTCAGTTTACCTTATCCCTTCACACAAACTCTATAAAGTTCAAAAGTGATATATAATACTTTTTCAAGACTTGCTTGAGCCTCCCCTGGAACAGGTTGGGGCCTCCCCAAGGAGGATGGCCTCACCATTTGAGAACCCCTGCTATATAGAAACACTTTTACAGCACAAATAACCTTAAGCCATGCAGGAAGCTGCAGGGCACATGCTGTTCCCAACTCTCGTAACCCCACTTGCACAGCATCGAAACCCCACAGTCTCTGGTGGGCTGAGTAGCTGAGATAAGGACAGATAAGGATGGTTCGGCCATTGTTAAAGTCAATGTCTCCATGGATTTTGCCTTTTGAAGCAGTGTATCATGGACATGAACAACCGTCGTAACTATCAGCATGGTCCTGGAGTCCTGGGGAGGTCCAGGTTCTTCGGTCGGCATCTAGGGGTAATCCTGCATGTGTGGATAAGGAGCTGGTCAGACTATAATTGCAGTAAGATCTGCAAAAAAGTTTCTGTGTAGCCAAGAGGATCCAAGTCCTCTGCTCCTTCTAGGATCTCAAGTATACGCTAGTTTGCTGCCTGAGCCCCATTCTCCCGGTATTCTAGGTGAGTTTGTAGCAATTTATTTTCTTTCAGGACCCCTGAATCACCACTTGTGATTTATTGTGTCTGTTACGTCTTCTGGTCTGTGGCAATAGTCTCAACTTTAGTTTCCACAACAGATATCCTGTTATTGAAGCCTTCCACTTTTTGTCCAATTGCTGTACTGCTTCAGGTACAGCTTTCATTGTGGTCTCTAAGTTCCAACCACTGTTGGCTGATGGCCCACTGATCTTGCTGTCACTAGCTGAGGCAGCAGGGACCTTCCCTTTCCCACCACCTTTCTGCTGCTCAGATTTTGGTCTCCCCATCATTATTAAATCTCCCCAAACATCAGCTGGTAAATGCTTATAGGTTTAGCTATCAAACTATCTCATTTCAGAGTGTTCAAATCTGTTAGAACTTGTAAAATTAAAGTTATAAAGAGGGTGAGGTAGGAGCATTCAATGGAACATACTCCTCTGTCAGCTGCTGGCCATGCACCCCAAAACTGAGATTTTAATATATATATATATATATATGTACAATTTTTATTTTGTCAGTTTTTGTCTGTGACAGAGACACACCCTGAAGCTCAAAGGAGGTACACCTAGGGGTATTTCTCATTTCACAGGGTGTTGAACCTAAGGAACAGTCTAACAGTAAAAACAGTGAAAAAGAAGATAGTATAGGCATTAAAGGTAACCCTGAACAAATTTCGCCTCACCATGGGAAAGGAAACACAGGATACCCTGCTTAGTTGAGTGAGTGGGGAACACCCTATAAATCAGCAGATGTTTATAATTATTTGAAAGGCATGCCAAATGTATGGGTTTCTTTACCAACTATATAGGAATAACAGGGTAGCCCTTGCCTGAAAGCGGTATGAAGACTGTTGCGGGAGGGATCCCAGAAGTGGAGCAGGGTGGTGTTTATGGGAGACAGGGTCAGAAAAGGGCTAGCAGCCCTGATAATAGACAAGGCTCCAGGGCTGGATGGGATGCACCTGACGGTGCTCAGGAGACAGGCATCAGCACTGGCTGAACTCCTGGCAGGCAGTTCACTAGCTCCCTACAGTCAGGGTTGGTTAAAAAAGACTGGAGGGTAGCAGACGTAGTCCCGCTCCATAAGGAAGGAGATGAAGAGTAACCAGGAAACTGCAGATACATTTGTCTTACCTTCATAGCAGGTAAACTAAGGGAGACACTAATCAAAGAGGACCTAGTGGACTACCTAGAAAGAAATGGACTCCAGGATAGTAAGGAGAAGGGGTTCATGGCAGAGAGGTCTTGTCCGACCAACCGGATAGTATTCTTTGATTGGGTAACTAGGGCAGCGGACAAGGGAAAAGCAGTGGATTTGCTCTACTTTAACTTCAGCAAGGTGTTTGACTTTGTGCCGCACAGAAGACTGCTGAAAACGTTAGAAGATCTGGGAACAGCCAAGGATCTAGTTAGAAAGGTAGGAAGCTGGATGCAGGAGGAGAAAGCAGAGGGTGGTGGTAACTGTGGTCAAGTGAGAGGAGAGGGAGTCATGCGCGGGGTGCCACAGGGCTCAATCCTAGGCTGGTCCTTTACAATATGTTCATCAGTTACATAGGAGAAGGAATACAAAGCACAATGTGGCTCTTTGCAGATGGCACTAAGCTCTGTGGCATGGTAAACAGTGAGGAAGGAGTTATGGAGCTGCAGAGAGACCTACAAAGATTAGAGAGGTGATCCAAAGTTTGGCAGATGAAATTCAATGCCAAAAAGTGCAAGGTGATGTACATAGGAAACAAGAACCCCAGGAACAAATACCGGATATGAGGGCTTAAGTTGGATACTACCACTGAGGAAAGGAACATGGGAGTCATCATAGGTGATTCCCTGAAGCAGTCTAGCCAATGTAACAAGGCTTACAGAAAGGCAACCAGGATGTTTGGTGTTTAAGGAAGGGGTTTGACAGCAGGAGGAAGGAAGTGATTCTGCCTCTCTGTAGATCATTGATGGAGGCTGCATCTGAATACTGTGCCCAGTTCTGAAGCCCTCACCAAAGAAAAGACAAAGACAGGCTAGAAACAATACAGTATGGGGTAACCAAAATAATTCAAGGCCAGCAGGGTAGCTCTTATGAGGATTGAATTAAGGCACTGAACAAGTACTCCATTGAGACCAGAAAGGAAAGGAGAGGAGAGATATGATAGAGACCTTCAAGTTCCTGAAAGGAATGAATAATGTAGACTGTGGGAAAATATTCAGCAGGACTGGTTAATCAAAAACAGAGGGGCATGAGTGGATGCTGGCAGGAGGGATTCAGGAGGGATGTGAGAAAGTTTTATTTAACACAGATAGTAGTTGAACCATGGAGCAGTCTACCAGCAGGGGTAGTGGGTGCAAGAACCATTAATGATTTCAAACATGGGTGGGACTGAGTAAAAGGCTTAATAGTTACACAGGGAGAAAACAGTAAAGGGGGGGGGGATAAACATGGCTAGACATTAGGTGCCAGGGTAGGCTAGGGTAAACAGGCAGACAGGATGAAACAATGATCTTTTTCTGCCAATATTTTCTTTGTTTCTACAGTATGTTTTGATGGACCGTTAGCTTTTTTCTGTCCTTTACCATCTACTGTATGTACTGTATCTATGTAGCTATGCCAATTATAGATATATGTCTGATGTGATATCTTCGTGTATGTAATTAGATATTTACTAATAAAAGTCAATAGATCTTTCAAAAAATGTAATGAGGTTTAGCCATTTTTATGTAAGTCGGAGACTGATACTACAGGTACTAGAGCGGTGTGCTGTGTCTTATGGCAAAAGCCATCACTGATGAATACATGTAATCATTTAACAGTTTCTCACTAAATATAAGCCTGCACTCAACATATGATTTATGAGCTGTATATTGTGAGCTATAAATATACTGCACTTTGCTGTTATCACAGCTGGTCAAGAATAAATTAATGTTTTGTTTTCCGTAACCTTTGTACTCTGCCCTCCTTTACTAGTATAGTACTCAGATATGTGTGCATTACAGCAAGGATATCATCACAAAAAAATAGCCCATTTCTGGTAAAGGTACTTTTTGTGTGCCAAGATGGAAAAAACAGCAGTGTCCAAAGTTTTCAGGCTTTTGTATTCTCTTCTAACAAAAACAGGAAGATTAGAGGTTACTAGAAGTGAGGATGAAATGTTCACAATGCAGGTACGGTCATAAGATAAATACATAGTAGGCTGCAAACTACAAAGTTCCTAATTACAATGTCTTCCTACAAGTGGAGGAGGGGTTGTTCACAAGCGAGTGCCTAGCCTAGAACTGACAGTCTGCTGTTAGCTCTGAGGGGATAGCTTAGAGGGAGGAGCTTAGAGTAGCATGCCCTCATGGTGCCAATATGCTCAGGTGGTTCTAGGGAGAGGGCACAGAGCCCAAGTTTAAGAGGGGTAGCTGTGCCAGTCAACTCAAGGAGTTTGTGGAAGGCTTCCACAGGTGGCCCTACTCAGACACAGATAAGAAGTGTAATGCTCAAAGCCTCAGACAGATCCTGGGTAATGAGGTTCCGAGGGCATTTCAAGGTAGCCTGCAACAATGGGAAGTATGCAGTGGACCACTGGGAGGATGAAGGAATCCGGGGGGGGGGGTCCCTCAAGGGAAACAACCCGATGACCTCTGGGCCTGCAGTGGGTTCATCCAAAAACATTGAGGGAGACCCTTGTGGGGCTGAACTCAGAAAAGTGCCCATGCAGAATATCCAGCCCTTGAACAGGAAGAAAAGTCACTAGACAAGATACAATAGGAGATCCATCTCCGGCATGTATGAGGTGACACAAGGCAGTGGGCTCCTCTGTATGGCTGCAGCTGTTCAGCTCCACAGGGAAGATGGCCTGCAAGGGCATGGCAGCTGGCAATGTCCCGTATCTCACATGACTGTGTGTGGCTGCCAGCCGAGTGGTGTCAAGCTCTTGGTAGGTCAGAGGAGTATAATTGAATGGTTGTACAGGCATGCACTGGGCCCCTGATTACTTCGCCTGGAAATTTAAAAAGTGGAAGCAGAAGCATCTTTGGCTCACACCTTCATGACAAGGCAGCATTGACAGAAGAAGGGGAAAAAGGATCAGAAAGCACAAAGTGAACAGTTTTAAAACAACAAGCCCCAGTAATGCAAGTGGGAGGTGGCAGCTATGCTAAATGCTGCTTGAGATCTGAGAAATCCGAGAAGGGGGAGCTTCACATCTCCTTGATGCCTGTATAATGAAAAAATAAAAGGGAGTTACTAGGACTCATTGGGAACTGCAGAAAAGAGATACTGCTCTAGCAAATGCAACTGCCGCTAGCCTAGTGTAAAAAAAAAAAAAATATATATATACTCTGTTTGACAATGCTCACTGAAGCTCCCCCTTCCTTTCCTACTAATTCCTCCTCCCTATCTCCCTCCTTCTACCCCACCAGCTCTCCCCCTACCATAAGTTTTGCACCTTTTGTTATCTTTTGCTTCGTTGGAGATTGTATTCTATTGTAACAAAATTGTAATTGAACTGTAACTTTTTTGTTTGTAAGTACTGTGTCCCTTGTACTACTGTTCTGATGTCCTCTTTGTGACGAGGTACCTTTGTAAATGAGCCTCTGGCTCAAAGGTTTCTAAACTGATGTTTAACTAAATAAATAAATAAATATGTGTCAGCAGGAGGCTGGATGGATTATTGGGTTAAACTGAGAGCCTGTGTACTAGGTAGGGATCTGAATATGGCACACCAGCTAAATATATATGTTTGTCTGGGTTCCATGTATACTGTATGTACACCACACACTTGTGAATATAAATATAATTATCTATGCAGCACCAGGCTGTGCATTAGAGAAACAGTAAGATTCTTCTGGGAGTCCCAGCTTTCCAGCTGTCTTGGTGGCACAGTTGGCAGTGCAATGGAATGGTATTCTAGGTGGCCTGGGTTCAACTTTCAGCTAAGGCACTTATTTTTCCCCCTTCTGTTTGTTTGATACATACACATACCACACCCCTGTGAATATGAACATAAATAGTAGTCTGAAAGAGGGGCGATCAGTGTGTACAGTACTCTGAGAGAGGACCAATGGATCGGTAAAGAACTCTGAAAGAGGAGTGACTGTGATAGTCCGTACAGTAACTATGTGCCTAAAGACTGTCATATCAGCAAATTCCACAGGTGAGCACTAGGTGGGTCTTGGGGTGTCCTAGTGAAGCTTCAGCCTGAATAAGGTTATACAAACATGTTGAGGTGTAAGTGACTTTCTGGCGAGTACAATATACCCCTAGACACGCAAGGTTACCCAAGCTATGCCCACTCCTCCCCCAGAGCATGGGGAGGTGTTACATAATGATATAAGGTGAAACAGTTCCAAATTCCAGAAAATGTGAAGAAACAAAAAAACACCTTTTCTATAAACATTTTTAAAACCATTTTTCTTTTTGATAATACCTAAATGTCGTCGTGATTATATATAGCAATATAAAAAATGTGTATATCAATACAGCATATGGAAATAACCTAAATTCCATATACCAACCATTTGAAAAATAAACAAATATATATCTAGTTACATGCTTACTATACTACAAACACATTAAATTGATGTAAAAAAAATATATATTGGCACATGAAAACTGTATCTATAGATACATTCATGTCAAACTGACCTCAAGCTTTCGCTAAAAAAAAGTTTCTAACCCTAGCAGTTCATAGGCTAGACCTTTTGAAAGATAACTACTTTAAAAAGGGTTAGCTTTGGAACCATGAGAGTTAGAATTTTTTTTTAATGAAAGTTTGGAGCCAGCTATATTGCTATACTATAATGCTAAATCATGCTGCTACAACTTTCATATATTGATATATAAAAACAAGACAGTTAAAAAAAAATTAAGAAATTGGTAACTACTTCCTGATCATGCTGCAGCTACTTGCAACTGCAACAGTTGCCGTGTTGATCGTAGCTTACACTGTGTAAGAAAAATGACAGTTACTCCGGGGTGGGGTCGGGGAGGCTGGGGGGAAAGGTGAACAAACATGATTAACAAAAAAAAAACATAAGCTCTCAAAACAGCAGCACCCTCTACTGCCAAAGGTACCGGTAGATAAGACATTTTTTGTCCTTCTTTTTGACTCTTCTTTAGTAGCTTTTTAATTTTTATTTATTAAAATATCAACAAATGAGCCAATTTCTAAGTGCAATAATACCCTTCAGGGTGGGTGGCATTGGCTACCTTCCTAGGGCTATAAGGCCCTCTGCCTGTGGTGTTGGGCCTCATTATGCCTCTGGGCAGCTCAGTATAGTCCAATACTGCCCACCCTGTTGGGTATTATTGCTTGCTTAAAACACTGCTAACAATCATTAGAAAATTCTAATGCTTGTTCTGTAACAGAATAAATATACTTTTCTTCTAGTTTTATTTTCTTTCACAGTTTCATCATTGCCAAAATTCTGGTAAACGTTCTCAAACATTCTTTGTTTCAGTTGTTAGCTCCATAGTTAATTATTTATTTATTTATTTATTTTTTTATCACAGCTGCTGTTTCTACACCTTCCCTCCCCGACAGCCCCCTTCTACCTGACCCCCCCCAGCTCAGTCCCCTGGAATTACCGGGGCTTACCTTATGCCTGGTCCAGGAGCAGTGCCTGCAGGGAGTCGGGCATCATCCTGCTGCTGGGGATTTTTCCTCCTTTTTCGCCCCGCTAGCCTGTGCGTGCAATGGGTGCAGCAGCTGTCTCCACCTTCATGGAGGCAAGCACCTAGTATGCAGGCGAGCCCTCTAGCTGTGCCATTCACAGCACAGCCCCTTCCCTGAGGAAGGAGAGCTGTGATGCTCAATCCTTGCTTCCCCCGCCGGCCCCCGAATGACCCGAGTCTGTTCCTGAACCCGGGTCACTGGCGTGGCGTGAGGTGTGGCGTCCAGCGCCTCAACCCTCAGAGCTACTAAGGCGGTGCTTCATAGTTAATTTAGTCTATTCAAGATACTAACATACTAGTCACCAGCAGATTAGGCCTTATGGTCTATCGAGTCTGCTCGAGCCTCAGACCCCAGGTTGGGTACAGAAGCCATCCCCCACCTCGTTGTACCCCTGTGTCTCCTGACCTCCCTCTCCACCCCCCCTTCCCGGTACAAGCCAACCTCTGCTTCCTCCCTTGCCTGTACCTGTCCCACCCTCTCTTGAACCCCTCTACCGTAGAAGCCTGAACCAGTTCCCCAGGCAGCGCATGTCACGGTTCCAGCCACCCTCTCAGTGAAAAACCTCCTCCTCCTTTCCCCCCTCATCCTTCCTCCCTCAAGCTTCCAACTATGTCCTCTCGTGATTCCACCCTCCTTCAGCCTAAAACTCCCCTCCCGATTTACCCTATTTATTCCCTTAAGGTGTTTGAAAACCTCAGTCATATCCCCTCGATCCCTGTTCTCCTCCAATGAGAACAGTCCTAGCTCCCATAGTCTCTCCTCATATGTCATCTCCCCTAGACCCCCGTTCATTTTGGTTGCTCTCCTCTGTACCCCCTCTAGAAGCTCAATGTCCCTCCTCAAATGCGGCCTCCAGTACCGCACACAGTACTCAAGGTGTGGTCTAACCAGGCCATTGTACAGCAGCAGAATCACGTCTCTGCTCCTCGCGGTAATCCCCCGTGCAATGCAGGCCAACATCCTGTTTGCCTTTAATGCCGCTCCCCTGCACTGCTCAGAATTATTCATGTTCTCATCCACCAGTACCCCCAGGTCCTTCTCCCCTGCCATGTCCTTCAACTCATCCCCTCCCAGGGTGTACTCATATCTGGGGTTTCCCTGCCCAAGGTGCAACACCTTGCACTTGGAGGAATTAAATTTTAATTTCCAGGTACGGGCCCACCTGTCCAGGGTCTCCGGGTCCCTTTGCAGGGCCAATGTCCCCTCCTCCACCACTGCGCCCAGCTTGGAGTCATCCATGAAGAGACTCATTTTGCACCTGATACCCTCCCTGATATCAGAGATATAGACATTAAACAGGATCAGCCCCAGGACCAAGCCCTGTGGCACCTCACTAATGACCTCCCTAGGAGACGAGACCTCCCCTCCAACCACAACTCCCTGGGTGCACCCAGTCAGCCAATTTCCAATCCATCTAACCATCAATGGACCTACCCCCATCCCCCTCAGTTTCCCCTGTAGTCCGATGTGAGGGACCGAGTCAAATGCCTTGCCGAAGTCCAAGAACAGTACATCCACAGGTCTTCCCTTGTCTAGTTCCGATGTTACCCACTCATAGAACTCAACAAGGTTAGTCTGACATGATCTCCCAGGCACAAACCCATGTTGACGACTATCTAGAAATCCCATACCCTCCAAGAACCTCCCCGATCGTTCCTTGAGTATACTCTCCAGCATCTTGCCCAGCACTGACGTCAAACTGATGGGTCTACAGTTACCCGGCTCCTCCCTAGATCCCCCTTTATGGACTGGGACCACATGTGCCACCTGCCAATCCCTAGGAAAAAGGACACAGATTTGTAGGGAACTGGCAACAGTTCTGGGAGCGAAAGTTCTTTAAATTTGATGGACTGCATCTGACTAAAGAGGGAGTCAGTGCATTGGGGCAGAAGTTTGACGTCTTTGCAGAATATTTAAACTAGCAAATGGGGAGAGGGGTGCAGCACCCCATACGTCGAATGGGAAGACACCCCTCCCCTCAGCTAGTGGTCAAACAGGAATTCAGCGTGTTTGCTGTTCATTTGCATCACCAGGTAAGAAAAAGGTTTGTCTCCCCATCACGATGCACAGGGGTAATGCAAACTTCACCCAACAACTACACACAAAATCTGGCCAATGAAAATCATGTACACAAATGCTCACAGCCTGGGAAATAAGATCCTAGATCTGCAGGCCATAATGTCAGAGGCTAAACTGGACATAGTAGCAATTAGTGAGGCGTGGTTTACCAGTAACCACACTTGGGAGACTTCAGTACCTGGCTATGTATTGTTCAGAAGAGACCGAGGGTGCAAAGGGAGGAGTGGCCCTGTATGTTAATGAAAATATCAAAGCTACAGAAATTCAGAATAAACATAAGGAGCCAGAAGAACTGTGGGTCACCCTGGAAACAGAAATGGGACAGCCATAAGAACTGGGGTTGTCTACAGGCCCCAGACCAGAGGGAGGACATAGACACATTACTGTTAGAAGATATACAAAACATGACAGCTAAAGGGGAGGTTCTGATAATGGGAGACTTCAACATGCCAGATACAGATTGGTCAATACCAGCAGGAACATCTGCCAGAACTAGACTCATAGTGGATTCCCTGCAGGGGGAGGGCCTCAAACAACTGGTACAGCAACCCACAAGAGACAGGGCTATCCTAGATCTAGTACTGACTAACGAAGGGATCACAGATCTCCAGGTAGAAGGTCACCTGGGGGCCAGTGACCATCACATGGTATGGTTCAATTTGGCTACTACATCTAAATCATCCCATTCCAAGGCAAAAATATGGGACTTCAGAGGAGCTGACTTTGATAAGATGGCCAACAGAGTTAAGCTAGCCCTGGCAAAAAGAAACACAGGTGAGGGGTACAGGCAAAGTGGGCAAGCATTAAGGATGCAATACTTGAAGCAACATCCCATTGTGTAGACAGAAAAGGAAGTGCAAAGAAGAAGGAAACCACTTTGGTTCTCAAATACAGTAGCAGAAAAGGTCAGAGCCAAAAGGCTGGCCTTCAGGAAATATAAGGGAACACAGCGGGATGAAGATAGGAGGCATACCAAACTGCCCTAAGGGAAGCAGGTAAGGCAGTAAGGCAGGCAAAGTCCCAAACTGAGGAAACACTAGCACGAACAGTAAAGAAGGTGACAAGACTTTCTATAGATACATTAGTGAAAGGAGAAAGTCCAGAGTGGGTATTGCTAAGCTTAATGGAGAAAGGGAGCATGTGAGGAGGAGGCGCTGTAAAGGCATCTATCCTAAATAGATACTTTGCTCAGTATTTACTGAAGAGAAGGTAGGGCAGGGCCCACAGCTCAGCATCATGGACACAGGGGAGGGAGGTGAGCACTACTCCCTTCACAAAAGAAAGGGTCCTACAAGAGCTTGCTAAGCTCAGAGTGGATAAGGCAATGGGACCTGATGGCATACATCCCAGGGTACTTAAGGAGCTAAAGGAGGAACTCAGAGCCATTAGAAGAATTGTTTAGTGAGTCTCTGAGCACAGGAGAGGTCCCAGAAGACTGGAGAAGGGCTCATGTGATCCGCTCCACAAGAGTGGTAGCAGGGAGGAGGCAGGAACTACAGACCGGTCAGTCTTACCTCAGTAGTGGGCAAGATTATGAGGCACTCCTTAAGGAAAGGATAGTGCAACACCTGGAATCCATAGGGACAGGATCCAAGACAGCATGGGTTTACAAAGGAAGGTCCTGTCAAACTAATCTCATAGATTTCTTTGACTGGGTAACCAGAGTGGTGGACCAAGGGGAACAGTTGATGTCGCCTACCTTGACTTCAGCAAAGCTTTTGACACTGTTCCACATAGAAGATTGATAAATAAGCTGGGTAGGCTCGGGGTGGGTCAGAAGTTGGTCAACTGGGTGGCAAACTGGTTGACTGGCAGAAAACAGAGTGGTGGTAAATGGTATACAGTCAGAAGAGATGCAAATCACAAGTGGGGTACCTCAGGGATCAGTTCTGGGGCCAGTCCTATTCAACATCTTCATTAGTGACCTTGCAGATGGACTGAGGTAAGGCTTGTCTGTTTGCAGATGACACCAAGATCTGCAACAGAGTAGATGAGCCAGATGGGGTGGGCAGAATGAGAAGAGATCTGGATAAACTAGCAGAATGGTCAGAAGAGTGGCAACTGGGTTTAATGCAAAGAAGTGCAAAATCATGCACATAGGAAGAGAAACCCTGAAGCCACTTATAGGCTGGGAGGAGTTGCTAGCAGTCACAAAGGAAGAAAGAGACTGGCATCATCATCACTGATGACCTAAAATCATCAAGCAGACCTCTAAAGCAGTAGGTAAGGCTAGGGGGTGTTAGGGTGTATTAGTAGGGGTATCAGAAGTCGTAAGAGGAGGTAATAATCCCTCTGTACAAGACATTGGTTAGGCCCCATCTGGAGTACTGCGTGCAGTATTGGAGGCCACACCTTCACAAGGACATTAACCAAATTGAGGCAGTCCAGAGGAGGGCAACCAAAATGGTGCAGGGACTGCATCAGAAGACATATGAGGACAGATTAACGGAGCTCAATATGTATACCCTTGAGCAAAGGAGGGAAAGAGGTGATATGATCGAGGCATTCAAACACCTTAAGGGCATAAACAAGGTGAAAGAGTCTAACATGTTTAAATATAAGAAAAATAGCAGGACAAGAGGACACAGCATGAAGATTAGAGGAGGCCGATTAAGGGGAATGTGAAAATTCTTTTTCACAGAAAGAGTGGTGGATGCATGGAATGGCTTACCACAAGAAGTGGTGGCTATGAATACAGTGCAGGGCTTCAAACAGGCATGGGATAGGCATAAGGGAGCAATACAAATGACTATGAATAGATAGGTCACTGACAGAGCAAAGGCCGATGGCACATTTATAAGGTAGAAAAAGAAATGGGCAGACTGGATGGGCCTTGCGGTCCTTATCTGCCGTCAACTTCTATGTTTCTATGTTTCTATAGGTACCCACCCTGTCTCAAGTGACAAATTAAAGAGTTCCACTAGCAGTACCACCAGTACATCCGCCATCTTCCATAGTACTCTGTGATGTATGGCATTCAGGCCTGGAGATTCATCCTTTTTAAGAGCTTTAAGGGCTTTCCATACCCTTTCTACAGGTATAACCCCATCGGTCCCTCCCCCCCATCAGCAGATCCTTCCTGCTGTGACACCTCTGAGGCATTGTTGGTCCCTCCCCCCCTTTCAGTAGATCCCTCATTGTATGATACCCCAGAGATAACCCCCATCTGACCTTTGGCATATCTGATGCTCCAGCAATCATACCCCCTTCCCCATCCAAATCTAACATCTCCCTCTTTGTAAGTTTCCCACCCCCCCTAATGAACACAGAGGCAAAAAACTCATTTAATGCCTCTGCTTGTTCTCTTGCCTCCTCCACCCAACCCCCTTTTGTTCTCAATCTGCCTATCTGGCCCTTAGTTTTTCTCCACTCCCCAATATACCTAAAGAACCACTTTTCCAGGCCCCGTATCCCCTGTGCAAGCCACTGCTCTTTTCTTGCAGTAATTGCGATCGGGATAGAGAAGCAGCCTGCCTGGTATAGTACTTTCTGTTTTACCATATAAATGTGTGAAGAGGCTTGTGTACCTCAAGTGAATCCGGCTGCCATTAAGTGACTTTTGCCTGTGACTGTTTACCATATAAATGTGTGAGGAGTCTCTTGGAGCTCAAGAGTAGCCCTGCTGACATTGAAGGACCCTATCTTGTTTGGAGGTCGTGAGTACTAATTCAGGGTCACTCCCTGTTGAATTGCCAAATGGAATTACTGTACTGCTGACTGTTTAACTAATTTTTCTGTGTGAAAGGGCCCCTACCAGCTGCCACGGTTTGGACTAGCCACTAGGGCTTGGGTACCCAGGGACAGTAACTGATAGGGATAGGCCTGTGCACAGAGTGACCAAGTTAGTTTAACTATTGTAAACCCTGACCTCTGGGTGGAGGCACCCGCCATTGGATCCAGGCCCCTCAACCTGTTAGTGGCAAATCAGGCAGGGGTAGTAGCCCCTGGGATAGCGCCATCTAGGGGTTACATCTTGGAGGCTCACCGCTGGGATTGTGTGTCCTCTAGTGGCCATATTCTGAACCACTGTTAAGAAAAAATGGGTACCCGACAGAAGTGGCTGTGCACCGGCTGGTGGAGTGGTGTACTGGGAGGATCGACCCCAAAATGCTATGCTTATCCTGGACATCCCCTGGGTATCAATACGGACACTGTGCAGGAGTACTTTCCAAGGTGGAAGGTTTACAAAACCCTGTGGTGGTGGGTCGGCATGCTAATCTGCTCACCCACACTTTCCTGGCCCTAGTAGAGTTTAAGGATCCTAGATAACTCCAAAGTGCCACAGACCATTACCCCAGAGGGAGCCCTCACTGCTTGGAGAGTGATAACTAAGGACAGTAAAGACCCGGGGGGGAATCAGCCCCCACCACTATCTGAAACTTTTGAGGAGAAATTTGCTAAATAGTTGCTGGGGGAAGGGAAAACTGTGGAGGACTTGAAGAAACTATTCTTGCCACCTGGGGGTGTTCCTCCCCCAACACCTTCTCCCGCTCCAGTGCCCGTAATGGTGGCTGAACCAATGCAGACTCCAATTTCTGCACTTGCCATTAGTCACGACTCTTACCGAAGGTTGAGGATCTTCTCTGGCACCCTCCCCAACCCCCAAGGGAAGGATGACTGGGAGACCTGGATAGACTATGTTGCCCCCCAAGTGCTAGAATGGCAATGCTCGGGAAGCAGCGAAGAGGTTAGTGAGCCTCGAGGTCCTGCCCTGGCTACCATTCATCTATCAGGCCAGTAACCCTGAAGTGACTGCACAGGCCTATCTTGAGGCCCTGGAGAATGTGTATGGGAGCCCAGATTCTGATGAGGACCTATGGTGGAGAGTAAGAGATGCTACAACAGTACCAAGGGAGTTGTTGTCTGTGTATGTATCTCGGCTGGAAAAATTGTTGCAAGAATGCCTCAGAAAAGGTAGTTTGCCAGCGATTGAACTGGACAGAACCAGGCTGGACAGGATCCTTAAGTCTGCCCCTTCTCAGAACTGCTGTTGCTTCAGTTACGCCTGGCAGATCGACTGGAATCCCACCCTCCTATGATGAGTTAATGAGAGAAATTCGAGAGTTGAGAAAAGGCGACCTCGGGAGGGACCTGCACCAATAGCTGCGGCTCTGACCCGAGTGACTGAGGGTGACCCATCAAGTGAAGTTCAGGGCAGAGGTTGGCAGTAAATGAGTGCTCTGGCAAGGAAAAGATATGCCACAATGGGGCGAACTGTTGAGAGAGATCCGGAATTCAAAAACAGTCCCTTTATGAAGGCCACGCCTGCAAGTACAGGACCTGACCTATATCCGGCTGCATCTGCTATGGGGTGGGGTACCCACCCATGTATCTCCTGCTGATAACAGCTCCAAACTCAATTCCTTGACCATGGAAGTGGAGAAACTGACGAGATGTCTCCAAATGCTTATCACGCCGCAGACAGAGATGGCACCCAGGTTTCCAGTTAGTAATACCCCGCCCTGGCTCCCAGTGTGGCGCCTTAGCCAGCTCAAACTCCAGAAAGTATGTTTTGCTATAATTGTGGGAAAGATGGGCACATGAAAAGGAATGCCAGTCCCCAAAAGACACTGACAAAGTTGCATATAGGCTACAAGGAGAGCTTGGAGAACAAATCAGTGGTTAAGAGGTGCAGACATGATCCCAGTGAGGGCACCAAAATGCTAATTCATGTCCTTTGTGGCAGAGGTCAGTTGCCCAGGCCCCACTACCGCCTCTCAGACTGGTCCAGAATAGTGGGTCCCTCCATGGAGACCACTGTAAAGGTGAATGGAGTGTCTACAAGAGCTGTATTAGACAGTGGCTCCCAAGTGACAATTATGTTACAAGATTGGTATCAGAAGCATTTGTCAGACGTACCCTTACAACCATTAGAAGGACTGCATGTATGGGGTTAAGTGAGAAGGCCTACCCTATTCCGGGTATATCGAATTTGGCTGTCTTTCCCCACCTCCGTGGCTGGGTGGCGAACAAGTAGAGACCCTAGCCTTAGTGTGTCCCCCACTGGACTGTATGATGGTGTCCCTTTGTTGATTGGAACAAATGCTCATATGTTCGGAAGGCTGGCACAGTTGTGTTATGAAAAACAGGGTCAAAGACTAGTAGAGCTTTAAGAGTTCCGGCTTTAATTAAGAAGGCCTATGAGGCACAGAGAGATGCTGAAAAATAGAACCAGAGGAACCGGTCGAATTGTATGGAAGAAGGATCCCGAGTCTCTGATTCTGGCGCAAATGCCCAGTGTACCTTACAGGGAGAGGTCCGTATCAGAAAGGATGTTAAGAATAAAATATTAATGTTGGATGCACCAGGCGATGGAAAATTGCCAGAGGACTGCTGGTCAAGCCTAGTATTTTGCCCGCTAGAGCCCATGCTTATGCCAGAAGGGTAATGGTCCAAGTTCATAATGTGTTTGAAAGAGACATTCGAGTAAATAGAGGTTGCATCCTGGCTAATGTGCATTGTGCAGACACTGCAGTGCTACCAGCAGCAAGAGTTCAAGGAAGAATGACAGAGTAATGCCTGACTTGTTTGATTTGGCAACTCCCGCTGCCAGCTGAATGGAAAGTGAGGATCAGTGAGAAGCTTGCCCAGAGAACCAGGTGTTTTCTTTAAAGGAATGGGATGTGAGGATGCGTGCAAGAGCTGAGCACAATATCCGGCTGCAGTGAAACCATTTCGTGAGAGGTCTCGACGCCTGGCACCTGCTGACATAGATGATGTGAGACGGCATCTGCAAGAGATGTTAGCTGCTGGTGTAATACAAGAATCCAGAAGCCCTTATGCTTCCCCATTGTGGTAGTGAGGAAAAAGAATGGAACAGTAAGGATGTTTGTGGATTATGCACCTTAAACCGGCGGACTATCCTGATCAGTACACAATGCCCGCATTCAGGATGCTTTGGACTGCCTAAGCGGGAGCAAGTGGTTCTCTGTGCTGGATCTCCAGATGGGTACTACCAGATCCCGATGGCCCCAGAGGACCGTGAAAAGACAGCCTTTATCTGTCCGCTTGGCTTCTTTGAATTCATGAGGATGCCTCAAGGGATTTCAGGTGCCCCAGCCACTTTTCAACGATTGATGGAGCGTGCAGTGGGGGACATGAACTTACTAGAGCGCCTGGTATACCCAGATGATGTTATTGTGTTTGGCAGCTCACTGGAGGAACATGAGAGCAGATTATTTAAGGTATTGGACTGACTGGAGGACTTTGGCCTTAAACTGTCCATTGATAAGTGTCAATTCTTTCAAACATCAGTAAAGTATGTGGGACACATAGTATCTACCGAGGGAATAGAGACCGACCCAAGTAAAGTTGAGGCCTTGACCACCTGGCCGCAGCCCAAAAATCTAAAAGAACTGCAAAGATTCCTGGGATTCTGTGGTTATTATCAGCGTTTCATCAAGGACTATCAAGGACTATTGAAGAGGCAGTATAGCGCAGTGGTCTAAGGCTCTGAGCTGCAAATTTGGTGACATCCAGCAAACCAGACCTGGGTTTAAATCCCACAACTTCCACGTGCATACTGTGTGACCCTGAGCAAGTCACTTAACCTCCTTGTACTCCCAGGTTGCTCCTGTAAAAAAGCTTTCAGCTTAGTGTGCTATACCTGGTTAAACAACTAAATAAAAAAAAAAAAAAAGAGTGATCCGCCCTTTACTTAACCTTACTCAAGGGTATCCCCCAACCCACAAAAAATACCAAAAGTCAGCGTCCCTCAAGACTGAAAGAGTGTATTTTCATCCGAGTGAAGTATTTGGGGCCCGCTGGACTCCTGATTGTGAGACTGCTTTTCATGAGATCATTTATCAACTTACCCATGCTCCAGTGCTGGCCTGCCGATCCAAGAAAACCTTATGTCCTGCACACTGATGCTAGCTTGCAAGGGTTGGGGCTGTGTTGTACCAAGAGCACGAGAATGGCCTGAGACCAGTGGCCTTTGCCAGCAGAAGTCTGACCCCATCCGAAAAGAACTATCCTGTACATAAGTTAGAGTTTCTAGCTTTGAAGTGGGCTATTGTTGACCAATTCCATGAGTATCTGGTGGGGCTAAAAATACTAGTAAAACTGACAATAATCCTTTAACCTATGTGCAGACCTCAGCTAAGTTGGATGCCACTGGCCATAGGTGGCTTTCTGCATTATCTACATACGACTATGCTCTCGAATACCGAGCAGGTCTGAACTACATAGATGCTGATGCTCTCTCCAGGAGGCCTGTTCCCAGAATGATTGGGTCCGATTGGCAGAACCTGACATTCGGGCACTCTGCCGGAAGTTTGACAGGGAGGAACAAATGTCCACGGACGCAGTGGACTGCATGGTGGATTGCTTGGGACCCTCTGAGAATTCATACCTGCTGCTTATTGCCACTTTTCTGCAATAGACATTGGTGCACTGCCTCAGCTGGACAATGACAGTATTCGGGCTCAATCCCGCGATCCCATGATCAAAGCAGCTTTAGAAGCCCTCTATGCAGGAAAAGATGTGTCAAATTACGCTCCACTGATTTGAGAACTGCACTGTTATACAAAGAAGGTCCTAAATTGAAACTGATCAATAAACTGTTATACAGTGAAACAGTAGACAGAGGGGACAAGTAGACAAACAACAACTAGTGCTGCCCACTGCCTTCGAGACTCAGTATTGAGGTCCTTGCACAACCACATGGGGCACCTTGGTATAGACAGAACACTTGACTTGGTGAGATCCAGATTCTATTGGCCTAAGATGGGGGCTGATGTGGAGCAACACATTCAAACTTGTAGTCGCTAGTTACAGAGGAAAGCTTTTCCCCAGAGGGCTGCCCCTTGTTAACATAACACCAGTGCACCCATGGAGCTGGTCTGTATGATTTTCTAAGTTTGGAGTCAGATCAAAGAAATATCAGTAATGTGCTGGTGGTCACTGACCATTTCACGAGACATGCCCAAGCTTTCCCACCAAAGACCAGAAAGCATCCACTGTAGCCAAAGTACTTGTAGAAAACTTTTTGTTCACTATGGGCTCCACAAAGAATCCATTCTGATGAAGGGAGAGACTTTGAGTCGTCTGATCAAAGAGATGCTTTCTCTGTAGGGAGTCGAAAGTCTAGAACCACTCCTTACCACCCCAGGGACCCACAGCCTGAACGTTTCAACCGCACTTTGCTAGATATGCTAGGCACCCTGCACCCAAAGGGACAAGCCTAGATGGAGCCAACAAATTAGCACCCTGGTACATGCTTATAACTGCACCAAAAGTGATGCCACTGGGTTCTCCCCTACCGCCTGATGTTTGGAAGAAGGCTCGACCACCAGTAGATGTGTGTTTTGGGGTCTCTCCTGATGGGGTTCAAAGCTGACAACTATTTACAGTATGTGCAAAGTTAAAGGCCCAGCTAACTTATGCATACCAACTAGCTCAAACCATGGCTGCCAAAAGAAATCGGGCCAACAAAGAAAGGTATGATAAAAGGTGAAAGCACAGGAACTCCAGGAGGAGATCGGTATTGCTAAGAAATCTGGGACTGCATGGCAAGCACAAGATTGCTGACAGATGGCACCATCTCCTCACATTGTAGTGGGCAAACTAGATGATCTGCCAGTGTACAAAGTAAGGCCTGAGAATAATTCAAAGATGTAAAAACAATGCATAGAAATCATTTACTGCCCATTGGACAAATCTTAATTGAGTCTGAGCCCCTAGAAGATGCCCCTCTGGACCAGTGACTAGAGCTGCTGCTAAGAAAAGATCAAGAAAGTCTGCACCTACAGAAGCAAAGTTAAAGTGTTCCCTCCACAAGTCCCAGTTGAGCATGACTGTCAGTCCATATCGCAAGAAAGTGAGAGTGACTTTGAATACTATCCTTCTTACGAACTGAGTCAATTGTTTCGGGCAATCCCTAGTCAATACTGGAGATGAAGCTGGGCCTTCTGGACTGTCCAAGCCCCAGCTTCGTCCCTGGAGCCAATGCTCCCAGAAAGTGAAGTGCAAAGCATCAGATCAGATGAAATGGAATCATTGTGCATGGTTGAACTGTTTGAGCTTTCAGGGGAGGAAAATGATAGATTGGGGCAGCCTGGTGATACACCAGAACAAGAAGAGTATTTTGAGTGCCCTGACAGTCCACTGCCAGTGTCCGAAAGCTCCATGTGAGCCAAATGTTGTGGACTCAGAAACTGCAACTCCTGGAGCTGAAAGTGCCCCAAGTTCTAGCCTCTCTACCCCATGGAGACTCCTGACAAGTGAGGACAATGCTGAAAATGAGGCTCAGAGTGCAGAGACTGTAACAGTTCCCCTAGAAAGACTGGTCGAGCTGTAAAGCCTGTGGTGCACCTCAGTTATGATTCCCTTGGGAGGCCTGTGGTTGCCTCTCAATGTTGTCCATAAAGGAGTGTATGTGTCCCGAGCTCATTGCCCAAACTGGCGTCAGTGCTAACTCAAGTTACTTGTGTTGCCCTCTAAGTATGGTGCCCTTGCCCGTCCAGCCCCAAAGGTAACTGATAGGGAAGGGCCCCTCTCTTCAGGTTTCATGTACAAGAGGTAATAACATGAGTTATGGTACAATGTGTGTGTAATACTGTGTAAAGTGGACGTACTGCAATGTTTCAGAAATATGTTCTTGGTAAAATGATGTATTGACTGATGATTACATGTGTGAGCCTAATGCAAATGTATATGGTTGCAGTTGAAACTTATGGGGGTACTTGCTTGAAGCGGATGTCAAGCTTTCCCGGGCCAGGAAGGGTGTAACCCCCCTGCAAATGGGGGTTCCCAAAAGACTTCCAGGAGCTTGCTTGAATGCTCCAAGCCTGAATGGTGTTTAGCGTTTAAGCCATTTATCAGTGAGTGTTTTAGAACCTCTGGTACTGTCTCTTTAAGAGCTGTCTGCTTGCAGACATAATTAGTTATGAGGGGACTGTGTGTTTCTTTGATTGAGTACCACTCAAGCTGCTGTCAATTCACTCCATTTTGCAGTCACTAGGAGTGCAAAGGAACCTATCTGAAAGATGTAACTGTTTGCCAGAAACCATTTAGAGTAATAATGAAATTACAGTTTGTCTAACCTGCTTTCTTTGCAGTCAGAACTGTGTCTGCCTAGTTCCCCATTCTGGTTTTGAACTGCTGAACTGGACCAATCAGTGTGGGGTAAGCTAGCTCTAAAATGGTCTTGGACGAATCAGAACTTGGACTCATAATCTGAACCAGCCACAAGAGGATTGTATGAGCAGTGACTCTGGGAGATGTAGTTTAGACTTCGGCGCCTTTTTGGACCAACAGCAGCAGTCTTTGTGAGTGACAGCCAATCCAGTCAAGAACTGGGAAGAACTCAAAGGAAGTGCCGGTTTTGTCTGTTGAAGTTTTCAGTTGAGCTCTGACAGTGAAGAAGGAAGGAGCCCTGTGCTTTTTCAGTGTGCAGTTTTAGTCGGGAAACGTGTGTAAGGCCCAGAGTTCCGGTCTGCAGCTTGTGTAACTGCTTGTTAGGACTGAATCCGTCCTGTGAAGAGAATCAAAGGATATCTGAAGAGTAGAAACCAGGCTCACCCTGTAGAAGACTGGAGAAATAGCTGAATTGCACTCGGTCTGTCAGGAACTGAATCTGCTGTGTGTTCTCCCAGGTATTGTGCAGTAATTGCGATCGGGATAGAGAAGCAGCCTGCCTGGTATAGTACTTTCTGTTTTACCATATAAATGTGTGAAGAGGCTTGTGTACCTCAAGTGAATCCGGCTGCCATTAAGTGACTTTTGCCTGTGACTGTTTACCATATAAATGTGTGAGGAGTCTCTTGGAGCTCAAGAGTAGCCCTGCTGACATTGAAGGACCCTATCTTGTTTGGAGGTTGTGAGTACTAATTCAGGGTCGCTCCCTGTTGAATTGCCAAATGGAATTACTGTACTGCTGACTGTTTAACTAATTTTTCTGTGTGAAAGGGCCCCTACCAGCTGCCACGGTTTGGACTAGCCACTAGGGCTTGGGTACCCAGGGACAGTAACTGATAGGGATAGGCCTGTGCACAGAGCCATAGGTAGATGAGTAGAGTGATAAGCTAATTAACCTGATTTCCCCCTGTCCTTGTTATATCCCCCTAAATAAATCAGATCTGCTTGTTTCAGCAAAGTTATACTGCCTGAGGTATTTGTCTATGTTAAAGTACTGTACTGTGATTGTTGCACTGTATCTTATTTCACAGGAGGTCCCAGTGCGGAACCAGTCCTGGGGTAAGTGTATACTGTAAAGGTAATTCTGATATATTGTGTGGGCCACTAGTGGGAAGAAAGGGGGGTTGCAGTGTCCCAGAGGGCTGTGACCAAGTTAGTTTAACTATTGTAAACCCTGACCTCTGGGTGGAGGCACCCGCCATTGGATCCAGGCCCCTCAACCTGTTAGTGGCAAATCAGGCAGGGGTAGTAGCCCCTGGGATAGCGCCATCTAGGGGTTACACCAAGCTGTACAAAATTGCCTGACTGTTCACTGGTCCTACCCATCCCTGTGTGGATGGCCACTGCTTGTTGTTAAACCTGATCTTCTCTGTGTAATTCAACCCTGTTATGTAATTTGTAACTTGTGTTGCTTGTTTAACTTATTCAAATTATTGTCTGTCCCTCTCGGATGCCTGTTACTGCTAATGATCTGTACTTGTTTTTTGTGCTAATGTCTCTGGTTTATGTAATGTATTCTCCTGGGTCATGCTTGAAAATAGGCAGGTCTCTTGCCTAATGTACTTACCCGGTTACCAAAAGCAAATAAATAAAATAAATAATATAAGTGGTGTACCCCCAGAATGTGTGGATGCCAGGGGAATACAAGAATTCAAAATTGTGCTTAATTGCAGAGGCAGAATGTTCACTACCCCCTCAAAAAAAAACAACATACAGAAACAGACAAATAACAGGAGGCCTCATTTAGATATAGGGACTCAATTTTATCTGTGGTAGGGTAGGCAGCAGAGATTTCCTTAGCAGACAAGAAAGCATGGGGGGGGGGTGAGTATTCATGGTCACTTAAGAAACACCTGAAACTAAAATTGTAAAGTGTTTAATTTATGTGTTTGTAAGGAGGGGATCATGCGAGGAAGAACATTCAGTTATTTATTTATTTACTTATTTATTTATTAGTATAAGTGAGTTTTATTTTTTAGGACTTAGTTGATGTTTTTTAGTGAGTAAATGTGGCAGCCATATGTGTGAGGGAAACCAGAGATTAGTGAAGTGGCTCATAAATTCTGCATGTTATTTGCCCATATTCCAAATCGCACTGCCGCAAATTTTTCCAGCTGTGCACTACTTGGGAATTTTCACATATGTCTCAAAACTTATCTGCCCTATCAGGAAGCAGGAAATTTGCAACACATTTTTTAATATACTATAATTCATAACAAGCCACCCAAGGAGATGCTAGTTAAGTTATATACAGTTTTGTAAAACAATCCTACCCACAGGATTTGCCATTGCATCTTACAGTTAAGGCTGCTTTAACAAAAGGTACGTAACCCAACTAACAGCACTATGAAACACTATTAGTTTGTTTGTTGACAGAAACAGTCACAGTTACAGTATTCAACTTGAGAACCCCAACTTCAGGTCCTGAATATTTGTGCTCTGTCTGCCAACCCCAGTGTTTTGTTAACATAGTTTTTGTTATAAATTTCCATACTTTCAATTTGTTTTAAAACAACGGCCACCTTCATTGCAATTAAACTAACATTTTGTGCTTTGCCCCCTTCATCACGGTTGCGGTCCACTTAGCCAAAATTCTTTCTTAGGTTACAGATGTCAGACCCACAGCAGTATGCAGAATTAGAGGAACTCTAGAGAGAAGAGGTTAAATATCTAACATGATTTTGTGTTCAGGGGCTTGAAGTCTGGAAGCTGATTAGAAGGATATACTATGCGATCCCTAAACACGGTATGCCGACGCACTCAGCATACTGAATCAACCTGCCCGAAATGCACAGCCCCAAATGGAATGTATGCCCAACAGCAATATTTCAGGCATTACAACTGAAAGTAAATTTAAAATGCAGGGGGTTTCGCCCCCACACCCCCCGTAACTAAAATAACCAACTCCGAGGTGGACCCTGGAGTAAAAAATAAGTGTTATAGGGGGTCCCAAAGAATATGTGACCCAGAACCGGGTCTGAAAGAGCTGGCACAGCTGCAGGTGGTGTAGCCCTGTACACCACCAAGCAGCTCAGCCAACTCCCGGAATCAACTGTCCCTTGACGTGCACGAACAGGGGTAAGGTAGTAACCCGTCACATCCGCTGCCTTACCCCTGTAAAAATATGTCGGAGAATCCATCGCCGGGATGCTCACTATCAGGATACTACACTTATCAGACAATAGTGCCCGGGCAGGTGTGTGTGTCAGGATAATGAGCCACGGGACTTCATAAGGGTACCGATTAGAATAAGGTTTCAAACTGATGATCTGGAATACGTTCAAAAGGAGGGCTGTTCCTGGAAAATAGACAGTGTGTTTAGTCAAAAAAAGTTATGCACAAATGTAAGGTAGAAATTGGCCCAATTTACAGACAACGTCCTTCCGGACTGCCTTCTCCCCCAGCAACCATCCCTCCCCCCCAGGTATCGCTCCCTAGAACCCCTAGAGGTACCTTATTATTTATACACTAGACTAACTGTAACTAATTAAAGCCTTTGTACACCTTTGTATTACTGAAATTGCTTTGTGTTTTCTTTTATTGTATCTCACCTGTAATGTTCTCCATTGTTGTACTCCACCACCAATTGTTGTCTACCCTCCTTGTGACGAGGTGCCTTTGTAAATGAGTCTTTGACTCAAACGTTGTAAATCCAATTTATGAAATAAATAAAAATAAATAAATAAAAGAAACCTTGCTCTATGTCCCAGGAAAATGAACTCCCAACTCTTTGATCATTTTAGAAATATAAAAACATCTTTTTATTGCACAATATAAAAAAGGCACAGGTACATCCCCCCAGGGTGTAACAAAAGAATGCCTGATGATCATTTCACACCCCTTCGGTTGCTTTTTCAAGGGATCTAGAATACACAGATAAAGAAAGAACTTTTACTGAAGTGGATCACAACCCCAGTGAAGTAGGCAAATCATGAAATGTTAGTTTGGTGGCAATAAATTGCTTTAAAATAATTAGTTTCAGAATCTGACTCCAAATACTTATACGCTGGGTGGCTGTGCAGCCAACATATTCCCTCACTGGCCCTGTCCACACTTGTTATAAAAATTCATCAATGGTTTTAAAACTGTTATCACACTTACCATGCTGCTACATCCACAATCAATCAGAAACCGTGTTCTAGCATGGATAGCCCCCCTCCACACTCCCTGAAATGAAAGCGTGTTTAAACATGCTTTCAACTCCCTTTTCAGCCATGTTATGTACACAGAGGCCCTCCATCCCACAATGCACCAGGGGATGCGAGGATGTCTGAAGTTGATTTCCCATGAAGCACAGGGTGCTGCCATGTAAACATAAGTCAACAACATGGTGTCCCCTATGCTTCAGTGTGTCATTATGCTGCTGACAGCTCGTTTCATTTGCAACCAGTTAAAATTACACATTCAGCAGCATGGGGGGGCCTTCTAATTTATTTTTATGATTTTAAGGACTCACACAGATATATGGCCACCAATGATTGTTAAACGTCTAAAAATCACAGTTGAAAATGCTGCTTAGACACAGTTTTACACACGCAGTCCTCATATGCCATAGTTTACTTCCTGGTCTGCATTGCTAGGAGCTTCTGAGCATGTGCGAGCACAGGCACAGCACTATGGGATGGCTGTGCAGTGTATTGTGGGCACCAGGAGGATTAGCAGCAGGAAACCCAGATCGGATGCCTGTACACACAGGTAACTTAAACACTTTTTTTCACTTAAAACATTTTCAAAACTGTGTTAAAACCCTGACTGCAATAGAGTTTAAACACAGTTTTGGAACATTACCACTGTGGACGCGAACTGTGTTTTCCAATTTTAAAACATTACAGGATGTCTGTAATGTTTTAAAATCCCCAGTGCAGGCAGGGCCACTGACTCCTGTATGTTGCTGCTGCAACTAGAGCTGGCACCACCCCCTAAAAGTTTCTTTCTGCTCCACAGAAACCTGAAACCTTGAACTCCCATAGTCATGCTCTTTAAAAATGTGTATACCATGAGGCCTTAAAAGTAATATGCCACCTGTCCATTACCCATAGAGACCTATGATGGATTACTGATGAAACAGCAAATTTTAGATGCTGCGGGGCAGTCTTCCTACATTTGGGTAATGAATGGTTGAAAAGTATTTTTATTTTTTTAAAAAGTTTAACCGGGAAGTACATACTGAGCTGAAAACAGCTTGTTTCCAGATGTGTCCTGGGGAGAGGGGAGTAGGAGATAGCTAACAATAATAAAATAACAAGGTAAAATACAATAACATAGTTTTGCAAGCAGAATCATAAATATTATAGGCAGAATCACAAATATTATAGGTAGAATCAATCTATATTTATGTCAATGTATCTAAACTGTGCCTGTATTCTACTTGTTATCCAGATCTATTATGGCTTTATATCTGGACCCATTGTGTAGCGAATACCCCCAATGAATCTCAACTGTATTTGCTTGTCATTCAACTGTGTATGTGTACCCCCTTCCCCCAGGATGCATCTGGAATCCAGCAGTAGCCTACTCAGCATGCCTTCCTGGTTAAGCGCTTAAATAAATAAGAATAGTAAATGAAGGCATCTAGAAAATAACACATACTCTAATATATTCAGAAAGGGAAAATAGCAGAACAGTAAAAAGAGGGCAAGACTAGAGGATAGAGAAAAAGAAGAAGGGTCACAAGCAGTTGCAGGTAGGATGACAAAAGTCAGAAAGATCCAGAAACAAATGGTTTGATACCTTTTATTGGACCAACATAGATGTAACAAAAGTAAACAGTGCCTAAGCTTTCGGACCAACCAAGTCCTTCTTCAGAAGCTTATGCCAGTTGTTTTGAAAAAATCACATTCTATTAACACCCATAACATACATAACAAAAAAAAACCAAAAATAGAAAGAATTCTCATTGGTTTAAAATACTTTTTTTAAACCATAACTGAGGTTTAAATGCAAGGAACCAGTTTAAGTCAGATGGCTGCTGTGAAGCACTCCAAGGTCAAATGTCAACAGGGGCAGATAAGAGGAATCCTTTAAGAGGCCATACAGTTTCATTAACTTACATTATGAATGAGTGCTCGTGTTATGTGAATACATTCTTAATTAAACACAAGACCTTTAGATTTAATACCCACTTAAGTACATGTTAAAAATGTGATAGTATTCCAAGTTAAAAACTATAAAACATACATGTTCTATCCATGGCAATAGGAGGGTATAAAGAAAAGTTTCCCTAGAGTGAATAAACTGTTTCACACATTCATGTTCTATTAAACCCATCTGGACACAATTTATTAGCTATATACGCAACAAAATAATATATTCCATAAACATTAAAACTTTCAGTGCTGTAACAAGATTTTTTTACAAGATCTATCAATTGTCAGAATTAGTGCCCAATAAAAAAAACTACCAAGGACCCCCTAGTAAATGAGATCATGCATCTTAATATGTTTAGTGTTCAGTAATGTGTCAGTATAAAATAAATCTACTACATGTACAGTAACAGTCTTAGGAATCTGAATAAAAAACTAATGAAATTAACTCCCCTTCCCGTAACATCATAATATAGATAACTAGTTGGAAGGATGTATACACTCACTATGTATGTGAACCAAAAAGTTCTAACACACTGTAACATTATAATATCATGTACCTGAATATAAACCTTACCTCTTAAAACCACAAACCCAACCCCCCTCCTACCCATACAACCCCCCAAAAAAACAACACACTATCCCCCACTCCCCACAAACAGTTTATGGTGAGAAACCAACATATTGATAACCAGTTAAACGGGACCCTATAACCATACAATATTAAAACAAAAATACACTGAAGTCCATCCTTTGTACTTAAGGTCTGTACAAGTTCAAGTAGGGTAATGTGTCATAAAACCTAAATCAATGTTAATGCCATCTTCTACCATATTGAGATGTAAAATAAGCCTGACCTCAAAAGCTTGTCTCTGTTGTGTATTTTTGAAATGTCCTTTTAAGACCATTACCGACATATCTGGGATGGAGTGATTAGTCTGAGAGAAGTGCTGTCCCACTGGCTTTTCAGTCATCTTTAGATTAACAGTATGTCTGTACGAGTTCATTGTAATGTGGAGAGGTTGCCCTGTCTCTTTAACATGCACTGTTTGTGGACATCTCTTGCACTGAATGAAATAAAAGTCAGAAAGAAGAGACTTTAGGGAGGAAGGAGAAGAGGCAGAATGAATAGGAAGGGGAAGGGAGGACCAAAGCTTTGGAAAGCAGTAAGAAAAAGCAGAATGACCAACAATAGATTTTCTAAAAGGAAAAGAGAGAGAATGGAAAGCAGTGTTGCAGAGAGGGTAGGAGGAAGAAAGAGGAGGGCAAAGAAGGGATTTGACATAAGAGGGAAGAGTGCCGAACCAGAATTTGGATACAAAAAGAGAGACAATGGGAAAGGCACCTAGCATCAAGAGAGGGGAGGAAAAGAGTTGAGTAAAGAGAGCAGTGGTGAGTACGAGAGGGGCAATCTAAAGCAAAGCTACAGAAAAAATTAAAAATGGGGTCCAGTCTGGCAAGGGAGGGTTTAGGGGCACTATTGTAGACTAAATCAACATAGTCAAAAATAGGAAGGATCATTTTTAGGACAATTTCTCAGCAGGCAGGGAGCATACCTCTCAACTGTACCACATTACGAGGAACGTTCCTCATTTTACTTCACAAAAGCTCCCTGTTCCACATTGTGAGGACTTGTTCCACATTCAGTATTAACATTTTAAAGCAAAAATCCATAGTAAATGATGCAAAAAAATATATTATTCAATTAATAACAGACATTCTGAACATGAATGCAAACCTTTTAACAGTGTTCTGAGCCTCCTATGTAAAGATTTGATTAAGTGTTCCACATTTTGCTGATTTGTTCCACATTTTGAGAGGCAATGTTCCACATTTGGTGGACAAAAGGTTGAGAGGTATGGGCATGGAGTGGTATACTCGCTTTATTCCTGTACAAAGCACCAAACTTAGGGTGAAGCTTTTGGTGAATTGCATCAATGTGCACAGAGAAATCAAGATGCCAGTCAAGGCAGACCCTGAGGTACTTAAAGGAGGAGACATCTTCAGTATTAGCACCATCAAGGGTATTAGATAGTAGGGGAGAAGTAAGTTTGGCAAGCCTCTGATGGATACCAAAAGTCACTGAGACTGCTTTTTTTTGGCATTAAGAGACAGTTGGTTATCCTTGAACCAGCGCTGAATGTTGTCAAAATCCAACTGAAGTCAGAAGATAAGGTCACAGAGAGGGGAGCCAGATGCAAAAAGAACTGTGTCATCAGCATACATATGAATAAACACAGATGAACAGACAGAGGGAAGGTCATTAAGGAATATTGAAAAGAAAATAGGACCCAGGACAGACCCTTAAGGGACACCTGAGCTAATGGGAAGTGAAGGTGAAATAGATTTTCCTATCCAGACAGCCTGAGACCTGCCTTTAAAGTAGGAAAAAATCAGCTGACCGAAGAGTCAGAAAGGCTTACAGCGTTAAGTTTGTCTAGTAGGAGGGGATGCGCCACAGTGTCAAAAGCCTTAGTAAGATCAACAAAAATGGCAGAAGGCATCAGTCTTACACCATGCATTTATGCTTAAAGTTGAACCAGCATAATATTCTGTGGTGATTTGCATATGCAGCCCATGATGCTTTGCATTGTGGGTGTGGGTGTGATTTTATAAGTCTTATATCCATACCTGTAAGTATGGAATCAGTGAGCCAAAGGAGGGAGGTAGAAGTGGAGTGCAGTGGAATTTCCTAAAACCAGACTGAACAGGAGTGAAAAAGGAGGAGCTGTCAAGAAAGGAAGTAAGTTAAGCTAGAACAATGCATTCCTGTAACTTAGCCAAGGTAGGAAGAAGTGAAATTGGATGGAAGTTACTAGAAGAAGTGGGATCACCACCTTTGTGAATAGAGCGGAGCAAGAAAAAGGCGGCATTGTCACCAGGATATGCAGTCAAAAAGGCAAAACAGTTTATTATGCAGAAGCCAAGTACAGGTAAAAGCAACAGGAGCTACCACAAGGAAAAAAACTATCCTACCGGTTTCGCGTATGCGTGCCTCTTTAGGGGTTTGTGAATAGGGATGACAATAGCCTGTTTCCAGACATCAGGAACAGTAGCAGAGGAGAAAGAAAGATTCAGAAGTAAGGTAATGGGAAGAGCAATGGCAGGTACTGAGTGAAGGAAAAGTTTAGGGTCAAGACCATCAGGACTACCTCCCTTTAGTGGATTTAGGGAAAGCAGGAGTGATAGGAGAGAAAGAAAATGAAGGAGGAGAAGGCGGCAATAAGAGGGAAGGAGGGGGTGGTAGAGGAAGGGATGAGAGAAAGGGCACTGGTAGTAAAGTAGGAATTAAAAGACTTAGTAACAGCTGAAGGGTCAGAGATAAGGGAGTCACCAATCTTTAGAGTGGGAGGGCGAGACTGGGCCGAGGGGAGAAAAGGGAATGGATAACCTTTAACAATTGGAAGGGTTATTAATGTTGTTTTGGAGCGTGGAACCAAAATACTCAGACTTCACAAGTCTGACAGTTTTGTTACAGGTGTTACGAAGGCTTCTGTAGTGGGCCAATAAGGACTGAGAACCAATGATTTTAAAAGTACACCAGGCAAGGTCACTGGAGAAGAGACAAGTAAGTACGTCAGCCAATATCCAAGGAAGATGTAAATCCAGTACTCTGGTTCTACGCAGGGGTGCATGACTATCCCATACAGCCAAGAATTTAGACTGAAAGTAATGTAGGTCAGAATTTATATTATAGGCTGTAGAGATGGGAGACCAATCAATTGACCAAAGATCAGCAAGGAGAGAGGTCAAGTCAAGTGACTTAAAAGACCTGAGGTATATAAATTTAGGGGGAGCTTTAGGACGGTGTAGCTTAAGCATACAGTAAACCTTATGATGATCACTGAGTGCATCAGGAATGATACCTGCATCTACTAATTGTTGGGGATGAGAAACAAGGACCTAGTCAGTCAGAGTGGTTTAAGGATCATGCCTGCTCAAGTATATGCCTGGCCAGTAAACACAGCCTGTAAACATAGCAGCAAGCTAAATATCCTACTCCAAACAACTAGTGACTGGTACTCCAGGCCTCCTCCTCCTCCCCAGCGTAGTCGTCCCCACCTGCGAATGTTGCCTCTCAGTTGACCTAGTGTCTCAGTCTGAAGCCATGCAGCTTCTACAGTTATTCACTGTGGTTATGTGCATAAATAAACTCAGCCTCCCCAAAAGTCACGTGAGGTGCCCTAGGCGAATGTTCATTTTATGCTGAGCTCAACTACTTGCACATGCTGTCCCTACTTCCAGTGTCTAACCTCTCAAATATAGGATGCAGAATAGAAAATATCACCCCCCCCAAAAAAAAAAATGTATGCTAAGGGCTACTGTTGTATCTCTCTGACTAAATAACCTCAGCTGTATTGCAGCTTTCCTAATTCCCCCAGCATTCCCTACCACCATTGGGGCCAGCAGATACCCTCCTCACATCCGTCATACTGACTGCCTTGTGCACGTTTTTATCAATCACTGAAGACAAATTATGCTACGGTACAGTTACAGTTTGTGTATCTTTAGCAGCTGGTAAAAGAAACACTAATGTAGCTTTAATGAAACTGAGGATAGCACAGGTAGGGTGGGGAGGGTGTCTGCTGTCCACTACATTGAGAGATGAGTAGCAAATGGGTGCTACAATACATGGACGAGGGAAAGGTTAATTTGTGTTAATAAATAAAATCTTCTCCAGGTGACAGGCAACCTGAACTGAACTGTCAGGCATTTTTTATTCCAATGAATGAGATAGTACAGTTGGTCAGTAGTGATTAAGCCCAGTACTGGTGTGGGAGTCACCGCCCCATTTCAGTGGTAGTGACCTCAGTAGCTGCAGGGATTGGTGTACATACCAGATGACAATGGCTCCTCATGTTTGCAAAACCCAGACACACAAGTGCATTTTTTGCCAGTCACTAACAAAACAGCACTGCTACAGTTACAGACAGGGCATGTTAAGTGATTGCTAAAAAAAGCACTACTGTGTCTTCAGCAAGCCTGGTTTTTAAATGGAATGAAATTCGTGTGTTTTTTTTTTTTGTTACCTCATCCCTCCCCTCTCCTCACTTTACACTAGTGTGTGGCTTGGCAGCAGTCATGTGGAGCTGCTACCCACTGCAGAATATGGGAAATAGTGCTTTTCACAGGGTGGCGGCATGTAGAAAACCGCTGGTAATCACTTGGACCTATGGAGTGAGTCGCTGTTTTCCTGGAGTTTGTTTGACAACTTCTACCCAGCCACTGGTATACACAGTATGCAGACTCATTTTAATTTAGTAGCAGCCAGTACAGCATATCTCCCAGCAATAGTTCATTTCACCTTTACCTGCAGTGCCGTTCTTGTTTAACATTCCCATAGTCTGAGTCCCAAAGACAGAAATACCAAGCAAAAGACTTACTGAAAATAAGTACTCAAATAACTTGCAATCTCCCTCTTGGCAGGAAAAAAGTGCTCCATTCCTGATGCATATACCTAATGATTTATAATCATTGCGTGGATCCCAAACACTCAGCTCCTGTGGCAGCCTGGCTAAAAGGTTACCCTGTCCTGCTTTGGGCGGGGGGAGGGGGATTGGTTGGTGCTAGAGATCAACTGTGGTGGTAACATATTGGGGGGTTCCAGCACTGGCATGGGCTCCCTCTCTGTGCTGGACAGGTTAGATGTGCTTATGGTGGTGGTGAGGGATGACGTTTTAGAAAAATGTTTTGGTGTACGTATCTGTATTTTTAGCAACACATTCTAACTTTATGTGTTCTTACGAATGCCAACACATACACAATAACTGAAATAATTATACGCATGTGTATGTTATCTTTGTTCGTACTGTGTATGCCCAGAATGTTATTTTTAATATCAAATTATTCAAAACCTACCAAACTGTTTGAAATGGAAATACCAAAAGCATGCACAGCAGGGGAGGACTGCTATGTAGCATTATACCAGTACAGTTTCTGTTTTTGTTATTTTGGCTGCATAACTAAACATACCCCTTCTCCCTGCAATTTAGGAAAACTGTAACTCGTAAATGTCTGAATGGACTGCACTGACATTTATAGGGATTGCAGTTTGTGACACAGACATCGAACTCTGAAAATGTCAGCTCCAGTCTGTCCATAGAAACATTAGAATTTGACAGCAGATAAGGACCGCCAGGCCCACCTAGTCTGCCCATTTTCCCTACCTGCTGCAAAAGCCACAGACCCTACTTGATCGCCGGCTTTACCTCCTCGTTCCTGTTGCTAGGGTTCCCTTATGCCTGTCCCATGTTTGAATTCCTCCACTGTGTTTGCCCCCACCACCTCAGTTGGGAGACTAATCCATGCATCCACCACCCCTTCTGTGAAGAAATACTTTCTCACATTACCCCTTAGTCTACCCCCTTCCAACCTCATGTCATACCCCCTCATTCCCGAACATCTCCTTTTCCAGAAGATGCTACTCGGATGTGAAAGGTCCCAGGATGTGAAAGGTATACGTAATTTACAAGTGACCACAAATTGGTGCCTAACTATAGTGGCTATCATGCCACTATAGAACATACTCTGTGTGTCATTAAATGAATATAAAACTGAGATTTGATATTGTTTTACTTATTACTTGACTATACTATTGCAAATGCAAATTATGTTGCAATTCTCCTGCAGTTGTATTGTTACCTGGCTGGGACATGACTGACAAAAAAGAAGTTTTCCAGCCCACTTATCCCAGTCATCAAAAACAAGTAAATGCAGAGCAGTAAGTTCTGATAACATGAATATTTCTTCAGGTTTAACATAGGATGACGCTTCTATGAAAATCAAAGCATAATATTTTAAAACAGGATTTCAATCCCTGGCCATGTCCATTTGGGAAACCGACAGGGTCCTACTCTCAGATTTTTATTTACTTTGATTAAAAAACATTTAGATCCCAATTCAGGGACTTATACTTTTAAGACCAGTGGAATAAAGCTCTGATTGTTAAAAGTAATTTACGTAAAAGGAATTACTTCAAAACCCATGTTTATTGTTAATCCTGGGGCAAACACTTTAAATTGGAATGAATTATTTAGAACTCCACCCAACATCCATGTTAATCACTTACAATGCTTACTGATCTAGGTTAATAAGAAAAATGTTCGGTGGAACAGTTTTAATTGCATTGGGAGAGTAGAGGTTATTGTAACGATTATAGAAACATGTACAGTATACTGTACTGCCTACGGCATGATCATGATTAATGTGATCATATATCTTAGAAAATAAAATCTCTGTTAGAAATAAAGCATTCCGTCAGCATTTATGTGCAGTCAGCTACTTTGCTTCACTGTGCATGTCTACCATTGGAAAGCTCACAAAACAAAGGGGGAGGAAGTATGGTCCAGTGGTGAGAGCACAGAACTTCAAACCAGGAGGTCTCAAGGTTCAAATTCTACCCAAGACCGTGCCTTACTGTATGGCCTTGAGTATGTCACTTAGAGTGAGTTTTGCCACCTTTGGAAAAACTTTGAAAAACATAATATTACGACACAGTTTAGTTAATACTTTAAAAATGTCTGTATTTATTTTCCTTTTATTCTCCATTACTACAGTAGCAGTCATCAGTAGCAGTATTTTCTTATAAAGTGTGATATGTCATGATATTGTGTGCTATATCTCTGACATTCCATTCATGTGAATGGTTAAATGTTACAAAACGTTGTATGCCCGGAATGTTATTTTTAATATCAAATTATTCAAAACCTACCAAACTGTTTGAAATGGAAATACCAAAAGCATGCACAGCATGACAGAAACATAGAAATTAAGGACAGAGAAAGACTTATTAGTTCATTAGGAATGTCTTTTAGGCGCTTTACACATAGGCGAGTATAATGGAATGGCCGTTATCGGTGTGCCACCGTTGTGCTCTGTTCTGTTTGTGGTTCACTTTACATGCAGAGAGTATTCTGGCAACACCCTCCTCTCCGTTTTCTGTATTTGTGTTTCGGCTCCCTCATGGAGTGTGGTGTTCTATGGCTGTTTTTTTACTTCTGCCGGAATGGCTGTTTTACACAGCCAGACGAAACGGATCACAAAGGGATGACCCGGGGAAGGAAGAGATTGCGGTTCGGGTGAACGTTCACCGGTGTAACGGAACAGATACATTTTACACACAGGGGATGTAATGGTATACTGTTTCCGTAACAGTCATTCCATTACAGAAACCTGTGTGTAAAAGTGCCTTTTGAGTCCTTATCACACAGTACTCGCTGTTAGTTGTACTTATTCCCTTCCCAATTTCAGGTCTCCAGTATTTACCACCCCTTTGCCAATGACCCCCCTGACATTTTCACACTATACCTTGAAACTGTTTATAGTCTCTGAATTAACTACAGTACTAGACAAACTGATTCACTTGTCCCCCATCCCTTTTGTGAAGAATATGTTTTGCAGTGACACTTCCACAAGCCTGAGATGGTGTTTCTAGTGGTTGAAATGTTCTTTCTTTAGAATGGTTCAGGGTAATCCACCCTAATGTGCAAATCAATGTAGAGAATACTGGATGAGTAATCCTGCAGAACCAGTGTGTTCTGCTACAGAGTGGTCTGATTCCCTGTGAACTTGAGAGTGAAGCTCGAGAGGTCCTTGGAATCAGACCCAGATAACGAGAACACCAGGTTCCATTGATTACCTATCCAGTATTTTTATAGTGTATGGTGTCCCTCAATTTATTTTTAAAGTACTTTAGGAGTGATTTTCTGCTCATGAATCCATTTTTCCCAGTATATGTCTCCCAGAGTTACAGCTTGTTGTTATGGTGGTTGCTGGGGACCGGGCATTCCTACATTTCATGCTCCCACCAGTTGCTGGTTTGCTGTGGGAGGGACTTACAAAAAAAATGGTGGCCAGATGACTTACTTAGCGACCAGAGGAGCGGACCGAGGGAGAAAGTTGTGAGTAAAAGGTTTATGCGCAGCATATCTGGTTGATCCTGCATTTTCCCTTACAGTTACTTATTTGATCCATACACAGAAAACCGTCACAACCATTTTCAGTGCTGTTTAAAATAACTTTACTGCACAGCGGTTTTCTGTTGATGCCAGCTCGAGCTTTGAACTCTAAATGAATGGAATGCTGCTCTGCACATACGGTCAGTACAGCGTTCCATTCATTTAAGTGTGTGTGTGTGGATGAACAGCATTTTGGTAAGTCCGGATTTCAAGTGATAACAATGTTTCAACATACACTATATATTTCTACATCTTTATCATAGCGCCCCTCTTTCCTGACATCTAGATGCTGCATATCAGTAACTGTTGTGAGCACAATCTGATTTGGCACGTTTGAGCTTACTGCAATAGTCTTATATAGAGCTCAAGTTGTTTAACAGTAATATTTGCAGGATTTTACAGTGTCAATGTCCTGAAAACGACTTGTAAAATAAATTGCAGAAATCTGAGAAAAGGTTTTGAAGTTGTAATTGTATAAGGCAGAGCTCCGTGATTTTGTGTGGAATTATGAGAAGATAAGGTGAAACTTTCCTACTTTCCATTTTAAGCAACAGTTTCAATGATGGGTATTCAACTGGTTTAACACAGGATGGTAAAACCAATTGATTGTTTTCCTGTAGAAGTAGAAATGTACTTGCCCGTGTGACAGTACCTAAAGGACAAATAAGAATTAGTAGTCTACATGACTGACAATGTCAAGGAGACAAATTGAGTTCCTCTTGGTTTGTGAAGGCCACAGTCAAAGTTAAAGGGAAAGTTTGTAGGCATGAACGATTCCCTCCCTTACACCCCCCCCTAATTTCATCCTAATTTAAAGTTAAATGAAGTTCCTGCAGTCTGTTCTGCCCTGGTGTGAAAGTCTGTTTGATACTATTACGAAGGTCATGACCCCACTCATGCAAGGCATCATGGGAACTGATGATGCATACATACACAAGGCAGCAGAAGCCTTACTGTCAGTCAGTTCTGTTGTACATTTTACTTTTCAAGTTAAGTTCCCTAATGCTTTCTGTTGTTTAAAGTGTATCTGAGTTAGCAAAATGCAGCTGGATGCTGGTGTTTGCAACAACGTGGTGTTCAGCTGATTAACTGTTACGTGCTAGGAGCTCTTTGCTTACTCCCAATCACTTTGATGTGCAAATATGCCTTATCAACGCCCATGTTTCCTTCTACGAATGGGATCATGTCCTTTGCAATGGCATCTAACACGTTTTCACACTAGGGCAGAACAGAGTAAAGCAAGTTTATTTAAATTTAAATTTAAATTAGGATGAAATTAAGGGGATGCAAGAGATAGAATCATTGTTCATGCCTACACACCACCAGCAAACAGAACAAAAAAGGTTGAGGGGACTTTCCGTTTAAGATGCACAGATTGGGGTTTAACATAGAAATGGTTAGTCAACCTTAATATACAGTATAAGCACCACTGTGCCTGCATAATCCATGTTTATTCAGAGTCAATGACAGTACATTATAGGGGTAAGTAGCACCCTTATATGATGGTTGGGCAGGCATTTCTATGTTAAAGAGCAACTTTCTACTATAACAAAAAGCTTAAAATCACTAGATTTACACCAATTATGTTTCAACTTTATTGTTTTCTAGATGTTTGTTATTTTTGTTTTACTTTTCCCTGTTGTTAGCCTACTACATAGTGCAGATGATAGAGATTGGCTATTGCCAGAGGAATTTTTCTCCCGCCCCTTGCATACGGTACTGCAATCTATGGCAATGCATCTAAAACCTCCCTTCACAAATGGGACATAACATATAATAACATATGTCGGTATGCCTCTGCATCCCCTAAGCTAAAACATCACTGCCTGCTCTATGCAGACCTTAATTGGCCCTCTCCTATGGTCCACTGGCTCCTTGCTCTTGGGGCCCTTCTGGATGGAATCATGAGGTCCAGCATGCCTAGCTCCCTCGCCGCTGAACTCACCCCACAAACCACCTCCTATGGTCTCCATTCTGCAGATCTTTCCTTACTCCACATGGGCAGACTGGATGGGCCTTGCGGTCCTTATCTGCCGTCAACTTCTATGCTTCTATGATGTAACACTTCTGAAGGGAAAACAGGTTTCTCCTACGTGGCCCCCAGTTACTGGAACTCGCTGCCCCTTGAAATACGCCAGTCACCTAGCCATGCCTCGTTTAAAAAGAGGCATCACTCTCTGCTCATTGGGAGTACACAGTGCAATTGTTTTAAACCACCCTAGATTCCTGACTCCCTAAGCACTTAGTGTCTTAGTGTCTCCTCCAGTACTTATACCTCATAGTTCTACTTGCCTCACCACCCCTTTCTGACCCATCCCCCCTCTCCCACTTGCCCCCTCTCTCTCTCTCCCCGCTAGGTCTTACTACCTCAATCCTTCCTACCTACTTGCTCCCTCTCTGGTGGCATATCTTTATGTTATAACCAGATTTGTAAAATAGAGTTGATGCCTAGATTGATAATCAACTGTTTTATGTGCACTTACCTTCATTGTGCTTTGATATGTGAAATGTCTGTATTATCTCCTGGTTATTCCAATTGCTCAAATTGTTATCCATTTTTACTACATCGTTAAATGCTATAGTTTGATATGCACTTAGTTTCACTTCTGATATGTAGTACATCGGAATTTTTCTCCTGCCACCTCAATTGCTCAAATTGTTATCCATCTTAATTGTAACCTCAAAATGTTGTACTCCTATGTTGTACTGTATCATGACTGTTTTCACGTGTTGATGTTGTAATCTCCTGGGTCGTGCCTGAAAACAGTCACTTTTATGTCTAGTGCACTTACCCAGTAATCAAAACTAAATACATAAAATAAATTTCACTGAGTCTTTCAAAATGTATCTGATTCTCCCCTTTTAACCTCACAACTGTTGTCTGCAACATCACACTCTGTTTTCATGGTGATCACCATCATGTGATAAACAAAAGCGCTGTGAGGTTATCTGGGAAGAGGCAAATGTTTTTTATGCAGACTTTTTAAATAGACTACCAAGATATGGTGTAAACCGCGGAAAGTGAAAAACATGTATTCTATAGTAAAATGTAATCGCTGAAACATCTTACTTATGAAAGTACATGCTAAAGTGCGGAGTTGATCTTTAAACCCTGATATTTGCACCTTAATAATGCAAGGGTCCCTGCATGGATTAGCTTGAAATGTGGCAGGCACATAGTCAGTGCAAGGATCTTATGATCCTGTAAATTTTGTAGCCATTGGTTCGGTGGTTTAAAAGTTCTAGAAAGTTGAAAATACATAACAATATATTTTTTTAAGACACGTTTTTTGGTCACTTATAGCACATAAATGACTGTGAGTTGAAACCTGAAACTTTTAGGTTTGTTAGAGTTTGGTCCAAGGATCATTCTTTGATAGGTGGCTTTACTGAAAAATTAATAGTTTTTAAATTATTTCAAAAATAAAATGCCACTATTGCGTATGCTCAGTAAATTTGTTTCACAAATTTTTCATAACTGGATCTTCTGCTAAACTGACCCATGTCCGTTTTGTGAATTAGAACCTACTCTTGTGAGATAAGACCCCTGTTTCATGAGCCTTAAAGGTCATGAAAGTGGGGGGGGAGGGAAGAGACACTTCTGCCTATCAAAAAATTAAAAAAGAAAATGTGTTGGAAGTCTGAAACTATGTAACTGATAGTGTGTCATGTAAGGTTGAGCCCTGAACTGTTTTCTTCATTAACAAAAACAATAGAATTAAAAATATCAATAATAGTAGGCTGCTGCAAGTCATGAAAACAGGTCACAAAAACAGGTCCTGCTTTCTTCATTCCAGAACCTGCTTTCATGACTCACATGCCCACTGTCCTGAGTCTTATCCGGTCAGGAAATTAGAAAAAAACACAGCAAACCATGCAGTTTGCATGAAAATAAAAGACTTTCATGCAGCTTACATGAAAAGTGCCCTTTGCGACATGAACTACAGTTTTCATGCAATCTGCATGATGATCTTTTATTTTTACAGCTTATGTGAAAAGTGCCGTTTCACCGCAACTCCAGCATTCATGCAAGCTGTGTGACAATGACAGGTCATCATGCAGCATGCATAACAAAACATGTCCTAACTGCAGCTATTAGATGCCAAACACTGGTGGCTCTCTGCAGACCCCACTTTCAGGTTCCCAACATTGTGTGCCCACATTGCTTGTGAGTGGCCCACAGGACCACTTATGAAGCAAGCTACAGGTGCGGCGTTCTGAGCATTACTAGGCAGTTTTCATCATAAGGTGCAAGAAAGGTGAGCACTAAAGATGTCAGTTGTTACACATATTTTTCAAAATGTAAGGCAGTTCATTATGAACAGCTACATTAGTGCACCTATTCGAGTTAAAGCATCAAGCACACTCAGTAGAAAAATGTGGGCGTAAAGGCCAGATAACAATTAGATGTTATTTTAGTGTGGTATTAGCCACTGCTAAGCAATTTAAATCACAAAAGTAAGTAAGAAAGAAATAATAGGACCTACAGGGAATTAAACCCAAGTCCCTGGAACCTTGGAAAATCTGTGGTGGGATGTTCCTCGGGTTTGAACGATCATGTGATGCAGTGCTGGTGTTACCCTAATATCGGCACTCTCCATGTGAGCACTGCTTTGACATTTATTTTATCTGACAAGACAGTGTCGATACTAGGGTAAATGACAGCTCTGTGTTGCATGATTGTTCAAAACCCAAGGAACATCATGTAACTGATTTGCCAAGGTTTCAGGGACTTTTTAATCTAATTTTTCATTTTCCTTACTTGTACACTTTTTGCTTCAACCGCAATAGATACATTAACAGATTTTTTGTCTCTCTCTCTCTCTCTCTCTCTCTCTCTATATATATATATATATTATTTGCAAGTAGTAAACATTCATATGGGGTAGAGCCTAGACTCATTTAACCTTACTAGTTGTGACTTAGTAACATCAATTAACATTAACAGCAATTATTTTACTTCTATTAAATCTGCACAATTATAATAGAAATATAAAAATCAACATTGCTGTGGCATTGGCATTCTTTAAGAATATATAACCTCATGGACAACTGTTTGATGTGCTATTGCAACAGCAAGAACGCCCTATCATGTTGCAGTGTGTTCTTTCCACTAGTTTTATTGATCACTTAAAAGAGGGGGACCTGAAATAATGCACACAAACAGAAATGACATTTTAAGACCATTTTTGATTTTTATAAGTTCAGGGTGCAGAGCAACACAAAATATCATTACGGTGGGGAAAGGATAGAAATATGTATCTTTGGTAAAACTGAGTATTTCTAAGATGTGCAGGACCCATAGAATGAAGTATTGCCGATTTCAGTTTTTGTAACGTGAGCTAAGAAAAAAATTACACATTTTACCTAATCAGATTACTGATTATCAAACTTAACTATTATCATTAACTAGATGACTATGAGGCAAACCAATCATAAACCAGGGCCAATCATTTATGGTAAGTGAAGTAAGAATATTATGTTTTTAAGCGTTGTACTTCGGAACTGCAGCAGGGCTCGTTAGTCTAATTTTCTTATTTTACTGGAATTCTGCTGCCTAAGTTTTATGTGTATAAATATGCACAATTAAAAAACACTAGCATGTGCACAGCAAATTAAATCAAGCAAAGTGAAAACTAAATTAAATAATGTGCAGCAAAATGCATGTTATGTAGATTCCCGTCTCTGGGATAAAATTCATTATAAGAAGGGTTGGTGAAACAGAGCTTCCTGGTTGTCTGTAAACATTCTATTAGGCCTACATTATGTCAGTTTTAGGAGGACATATGTGCAGACTCCAAACAAATCCTAATTAAGGTAAACCCATTTTTATAACAACAACAAGGTACTCCCATGGGGTTTTGTCCATGTTCAGTTAAACAAACTCTAGGGGCATGTAGCACTTGGCTATGCTTCGTGCCACATTATACTCCCGAGAGGGTGATTAACAGAGCATTAACACAACCCTGGTCTTACCTTATTGCTTAAAAAGTCCAAGACATTGTGTGATTTGTACCAGAGTGCAGACAGACAGATTCTTGAATTTTGCCACGCATTTAAAAATAAGGGGCCCTGATGAGATATATAAAACGGTTGGCCTAGCCTCAGTTTCTAAGATGGACCAAAACTGTGACAATTTGAATTTTCTCTGAAACCTGAATGATCCATTTCAGTTTTAATCTGAACTGATCTCCCAAACAGTAAAAGCTCTGTCATTATTTAAAAAAATACTTTGCCTTTGTTAACCATAACATGAGCAAAGAAGTTTTGAGTTACGTAAAAGTACAGCTGAACTAATTATACCGAATGGATTGCTAGTTATTATCTGATTTCCTTTCTTCTCTGTAGAAATGGTAATAATCATTGGAAATGAAGGGTTCATGGACTGCACTGCCCAACATCTTTTTTGTTGATTATGACTTGTAATGCTCTTTACTTGAACTTTTCAATAATGACGTTACAAAAAAAAATACAATAATCAGTACTGTATCTGTGCTTCATTCTTTGTGGCCACTTCACTGTCATTTGCTTTTGGAATTACCTGCAAGTTGTTTGCACAAAGAATGCATGGACCTCTTAGTTGCAGTATGTGTTTGATGGAAATTGTTTACTGCCTGAAAGATCATGTCAGCAACACTGCAAAGACTCATGATTTTGCTGAGCACAAATTGCCTTGTGATTTTTTTTAAAGTGGTAGAACATGATGAGACAGGTGGTTTTGCTGCAATATAATGCTCCACAAGCCATCTGTTCCTAGTAGGTTTTAAGGGCAAAGGGTGTGGAAAATTACCTGCAGCAAAAGAGGGGAAGAAAAGCTTGTACATTATTCTTATTAGTGCATAACTGGATTCGATGTTTGCTAAAGCAATACATTAATATTTTAGCTTGTATTTGGGTGTAATTGTAAAGTATAAAAAGAGTCACTAAAATACAGATACTGGAGAAAAACACGAGACACATCCTTCTCTGTGCAATCAAACATGCCTTCTACAATCACTCAGGCCCCCTGAACCCCCCTCTTACCTCTACCCCTCCCTTACATCTACCACCCCACTCTCTACCCCCTTTTCCCCCATGCCTTGTTACACTGTCTGCCACCATTCATGCTGCTAACTTCTATCATCTTGTACTTTGATACCAGTGTATGTATTGCTCTGAGTCATGTTACTCTTTTAACATGTACAACACTCAACTACCTGCCCTGACAGACTGCCACTACTGTCAGCACTTTTCTGGTGTTACTAATGCCTCTGTCATAGTTCTACAACCTGTTTGCATCAATTTTATATTGTTACCCCTATTATGTTACCCCTTAGAAGTATCCATCCTATGTGAACATTGCCCTCATACCCTGTGGTCTCATAACCTTCAAACCACAGCTGTATTACTGTATCGTGACCTTACTCCATTGTAACCCCCGTTTACCTCTACCTATGCTTGTACTGTTTATGTATGTTTTTTTTAATTATTATGTAAACTAAGACCTCCTTGTGAATGAGCTTGCTCAATGGAGTTTATCTTACAGGGAGGAACAGGGTGCAGGAATACACTATTTTTAAGCAAAAAAGATGTTCCAGGACTAGAGGGCATGGGATGAAGCTGGAGGGAGGACGATTCAGAGGAAACGTGAGGAAGAATTTCTTCACAGAACGGGTGGTGGACAAGTGGAACACCCTGCCAGAGGAAGTGGTGGGGGCTGAAACAATCACGGGATTTAAGAATGAATGGGATAGACATATAGGAATTCTGGAGGTCGGGGTAAGGGGCAACAGACTTCTTGGAAAACATAAACTGAACTTACAAGCTCAAATGGGCACACTGGGTGGGCCATATGCCCTTATCTGCCGACACTGTCTATGTATCTATGTATCCTACAATAAACTTGAACTTGAACATGCCATGCAAATGTACAAGTTCCTGTATTTTAAAGAACTAGTGGAGCCAAAACAAGCAGCCAGGAAAATGATACAAGTGTCAAGTAGTAGTCAGTTGTAACTTTTATTTCTGAAGTATTTTTCTTTTTCTTTTTGCTCATTAGAAAGTCTTCTATGTGACAGCATTGTACTGGATGTGTGGAACAGCTCTCAGCCTGGCAGCTGACATATCCACCCCCCCCCACTATATCATCAGCATTGTGACCTCACTGACTAACATCCCAAGTGACTGACCTAGCAGCAGCACTGCAGCAGTGTTCTCACAGTCAGTGAGGCCACAATGCTCATGATGTTGTGGGTGGGGGGTGGAACAGAGATAGGTATGACAGCTGCCAGGCAGACTGTTGTCCCACACATCACACCTACTAACATCAGGTGAACAATCTTCTAATTAACCAAAGGAAAAAGAAAAAGTACCACAGATATAAAAAGTAATGGCTGACTACTGTTAGAAACTAATGTTAGTTTTAAGTAGTACACTAACTCTGTAAGAAACCGAAACTGATGGCAGGAAGAGGTCTACCTGCCCATCTAGTCTGTCCAGCCATACCTATAAAGCAGCATTATGCAAATGCCCTAGTGATCACTCGCTGCCCCTCTCCCAATGTCACCCTGCTTTGCTATCTTTGCCAACCCCACATGTCTGCCCACCTTGGCTTGAACCCCTCTACTGATCTGGCACAGACCATCCCATCAAGATGTACCACACAAAGGCAAATGCTCCCAGGACTGAGCCAGGCCAGGAGAAAAGCAGCAAGTGACAGAGAAACCTGGAATATGGGATATGGTCTAAGCAGTCTTTTCCTATTTGCAGGTCCACCAATGAAAATATTCTTTTTCATCAACTGATTCCTCTTTTTCCCCTTTAACTTTTATTGTCATTTATCCCTTACACCTTTTGACAGCACTCCAAATTCCTCAGCAATGGGTTCTAGTAGCTTCTTCCTGTAGGGTGATGCACAAAGAATTTGAATGTTGGAAATCTGCCCCCACTCAGCCTCTTGTCTTGGTGTGGCTTAACAGTTCTCTTTGTGCATCTCCTCAGGCTGGTCGCACATTCCTGGCTCTCTGCCAACTATACACCCAGAACTTGAAACGGTAAGCTACTTTAGTTGTTTCCTTTATTGCATGCCCAGTCCCTGTCAGCACCTACAGCCAGGCTGGTAACCCCCCCCACAGAAAAAGATCCATGAAGCACGGTATAGACAGAGGCACCCCCAGGAAACGTGGCTGGCTCAGAACCACCACACACATGGGTCAGCCAATCCTTGTTTGCTGTTAGGGACCCTACTTTCCTTATTTGTTGTTAGGGACCCTATGTTTGGTGCATGTTGCATGTGTAATGCTCCTCTCCCCCCATTTTTGTTTTCTTAGTCTGTCCCAGTGTGGGCTAGTGTTTTCGATTTTTGGTACCATGGCAAGAACTGTTAGGGACTTTCTCCTTACTGGGACTCTCATTATGCTTGGAACAGGATGAGAGCATCATAGAGCTGACTGTCTTATTACAGGTGACATAAAAAATATAACATAGAAATAGAGAGCGTTGGCAAATGAGCTGCACTGCAGACATGATGGGCAGTGAAGAGTTTATATGTCCCCTGAGATGAATGTTCACCTCCCTTCCCGCTCACCTTGATTAGCCGGAAGTGAGGGACAGATAGAGGCATTACAACATCAACTCCCCTTGACTTGCCTCATTCAACCAAGGGGTCGAGCCATCCACAGCCACACCACAAGTAGCTGCTCCCTCCTTTGGCCCACTAACCATGTTCTAAAGCACGACTCTAGGAGAAGAACGCTGGATGCTCTTCCCACCCCCACCCGACTTACCTGGTCTTAGCCAGAGAGCTGATTACCACATCCTCAGTTGTGCAGCCCTCCCATTTCCTGGGTTTACCTTGCAGTTTCATGTGGCTAAGTAACCACTTTTTCTATTATTTAGTTGCAATATGTTTGAGTCAATCATTTATTTATAGTATATAAACTGTTTGTTATTGTTGTCATTGTCACTGTTTGACATGGAACCTTTGTAAAAGAGCTCTGAGCTCAAAGGTATGATCAGAATCCCTAAATAAATACATTCAGATAAACATTATGCATATTCTAAGACTGGCTGTTTTTGGTAATAATGCACATGAAGTTGGACATAGTGCACTGATTGTAGAAATGTTCTATTCTCGCTGAATATGTGAAAGTAAAATATTTTGCATACATATTATTTAAGGCCCTGTATGCACTGCACCTCTTAAAACATTTTAACTCAATTACGCGTTGTGTCCAGATTGTAGCATGGTACAAGCCTTGCTACAAATCCATGTTCTAAAACCATGCTCAAACCCTGCTCAGTGTTAGGCTTGAGCATAGGTTTAGATCAACACGGATTCCTAAATCCCTGTTAACATCAGCGTGGACATGCACCATACTGTAACACAGGTTACGCAAACCCACCTTTAAACAAAACTCCTTATTTACCTTGTAAGAATTTTAAAAAAATGCAACTTTCTTATGAGAAAGCTTCCAAATCCAACAATGTATTTTTTAGTGCAATCTGTTACCACACCCGGTCATGAGTATCCCATCATGCACTGCAGCACCCGTAATGCTTTGTGGTGGTGCCACAATTATGCCTGGGAACTCACTCTGGCCAGCACAGCCTCAGAGCACAGTGCGGAAGCTCCAACAACTGTGCTAGGACCTAGATTCCACAATGTTTTTAAAAATGTTTTAGGAATCCCTTTCAGTGTGGACAGGGCCTAAGAGTTGAAGCTACTTTTATACCGTCTTTTCCCTGTGCCCCTTTTCACCAGCTAATTTATAACAAGCCCTCTACTTCTCTAATTTCTCTTTATTGACACACATTTTCACTGTTATTTTTATTATTTTCTGTACTACTTCATTTCAGATTAATTGGTCCACCAGTGTGTCATCATTCTTGCTGGCAGATTGATTAAAATTACTTTCAATAACTTTGAATGAAGTCCGAACCATCCGTTGCTTAACCTGACACAAAATGGCCACCCAGGTAAGAATGAGTTAAAGGAAAACTACACCCAAACTTGAAAAAATATATGTTGTGCAGAGTGTTTTAATTTGTATGTGAAGTTCTAATGTTTCCTTCCCTCTGACTGGTATTAGGAGTTTTTCCCAAATTAGCCTGCTAGCTTTATGTTAGTTTTACGACCCCTGGGGATCTTCATACCTGATAGCATAATTGTATTTCTTGTTCTCACAGTGCATCTTGTCTCATGTGACTGTGATGTAACAGAGACCCAACATTCAGCACACACATGCCAAACAAACTAAATATCTTGGAAGCTTTACAAGCTGCACAAAAATTACCAGCAGAAAAGTTTTTCAGGACAGTAAAACCTTTAGGATGAGGGTGGTCACCAAGCTGAATTCTACAGATTTTAAAATATAGCCATCTCTATTGTTGTGAACTGATTGTAATGCAATGCTTTCTGCTGGATTTATGGGCTCTGCTATATCTCCATCACATGAAACAAGGTGCATTGTAGGTCAAAGAAATACAATAAAGCTATTTGATATGGAGATCTCCAAGGGTCGTAAAACTACCCTAAAGCTACCAGGCTAATTCCCCACCCCTTTACCTTTCTTTGGTAGCAGACTTACTGTTGTATGCACCAAATGTTCAAGCTTAGCTTTTATGTACAGTAATAGCAGCTGTTCCTTTAAAACAAAGATATGAATTAGAATCAGTGTGTGCATGGCTCCACACCCTGACAGAAAGTCCTGTGAGGACTCAATGTGTCAGGACTGTATTAATTGCCTTTCAATTGTCTTTTATTAAAAACATTTTGGTGCAGTTGAAACTTTTTTACCTCATTGTTTTCTTAACACACAATACTGCAAATTAGAAAAGGAACTGATGTAGAATATTCACCTCAAGACAAGTCATTACAGCCCAGACAGCCAATGCCTTCATATAAAAATGGATTCAAATGGTCTCCCAAATTCATTACTTTCACCCACTCCATCACCTGGACTGGCGGAAACATAATCATCACTCCTATAAAGATTTATGTCAGGCAAAAGCCACAGTTGTTTTGTATTCACAAAAGAAATACCACAAACAGCTTAAAATCTGGTTCAGTTTCAGTTGGCATCCATCTGTATCCCCCTCTCCCAGGACAAGGCTAAAAATAGGCAAATAAATTTGTCTAGTCCTCCTTCCTGGTCAACAAAAAAAAAAAAATCAATGAGTCTTGGCACACAGCATTAAAAAACGGTATTTACTGAGCATCAGTTCTTCTGTGGCAGCTATTTTGCATAAAGGTTAAGCAAGAAAACGCCCAGACATCTAAACACATTATTAGAAGGGATGAGTTAAATTACCTTATACGAACATATGAACATACAAAATTTGCCAGCAGATAAAGGCCTAGAGGTCTATCAAGTCTGCTCGAATGTGCAGCTAGCACCCCTTATTCTGCAGCTGCCCCTCCCTTCCACCCTTCCCCTTCATTGACCCTTCCCCTTGTCCTGTCCCATCCTCGTTTGAAGCAGTCCACTGTTCTACCGGATACCACTTCTGCAGGTAATGCATTCCACCCAGCCACCACACTCTCTGTAAAAAAGTGTCTCCTCATCTCTCTCCTGAACCTTCCTCCCTCCAGTCTCATATCATGGCCCCTGGTGTCCCTCCCCTCCCTTACTTTGAACAGCCCCTCTGTACCCAACTTGTTTATTCCTTTCATGTACTTAAAGGTTTCAATCATGTCCCCCCTGTCCCTCCTCTCCTCCAGTGAGTACATGTTCAACTCCCTCAGCCTCCTCTCGTATGATAAGTCCCCCAAGCCCCTTGATCATCTTTGTCGCCCTGTGCTGCACCCCCTCCAGTAACTTAATGTCCCTCTTCAGATACTAGTGCCAGTACTGCACGCAGTCCTCCAGGTGTGGTCTAACTAATGACCTATACAGTGGCAAAATCACATCCTCCCTCCTTGAGGATATACCCCTTGCAATACAACCCAGCATTTTGTTGGCTTTTGCAGCTGCCTTCCTACATTGTGCCGAGTTGTTCATTGACCCTGTAATGAGCACCCCCAGATCCTTCTCTTCCTCTGTCTGGGCTAGCTGCACTCCTCCCAGGTGGTAACTCCTCCTTGGGTTCTTCATCCCAAAATGCAGCACCTTGCACTTTTTGGCATTAAACCCCAGTTGCCAGGTGTCTGACCAGGATTCAAGCTTTGCCAGATCATCCTGCAACCCCTGCCATCCCCCTAGGTCATCCACCACTGCTCCTACATTGGTATCATCAGCAAACAGACTGATCTTGCTCTTGATGTCCAATGATATGTCTGCAATGAATATCCCAAACAACACTGGTCCCAACACACGAGCCCTATGGAATACCGCAAATCACTACCCTTGGGTGTGAGGCTCCCCACCCACCACCACCCTCTGTTGCCTTCCCACGAAGCCAGTTACCTACCCATCTCACCAGCTTTGCACCTGCCCCTGTGCCTACTAACTTACTTCCCAGCCTCCCATGCGGCACTGAGTCAAATGCCTTACTGAAGTCCAGATACAGGACATCTACTGCATGGCCCCTGTCCAGTTGCCTAGTTACCCAGTCATAGAACTCCACCAGGTTGGTTTGGCAGGATCTGCCCCATATGAAGCCATGATGTCTGCTGTCCTGTAGTCCTTTGGCCTCTTGGAGGGCCACCAGCCTTTCCTTCAGGATAGTCTCCATTAGCTTATCCACGATGGATGTGGGTTGAAAGAATGCCAGCTTCTGATTGATCAAGAGCTACTTTCAGCAGGGCCGTTATCACAGTACAACAGCCTGGCTGAAAGTACTCCCTGATCAACAGGCTCAACACTCTTCTTTGGAGTCATCCACCTCAGGCGATCATCATGACACACACGCACGCACACACGCAACGCACACACACACACACACACACACACACACACACACATATAGTGGATCATGCTCTAACTGTTAACTGAGAACTGTTTTCCTGCCATACACTGTCATACCCTCCTCATAGTAAATGGTGTGGGCAGCAAACACAACCTGCTTGTTCCCTCATTCATTGCAGCTTTTTTTTTTAAACTGCACATTTTATCATAAATTCTCCCGACTGCGCAGCACATAGAGTGACTGACAGGGACTGCTAATCAGCCACCAACTTTCCCTTTCCAGCTCAGCATGTTTAAAACATTACCTTGTTTTTTCTAACCTGTTACCCTGCTCTTTCTCCTGGATCTAGCAGACTGCAGTATTTTAAACTGTTACCCCGCACTGCTCTTCTTCAAAGGCCTTGACAGTCTGCACTGAAACTGCTGTTGAATGCAGCTCTGACCGGCTCATCACTGTCTTTACTTAAAGAAACAAACAAAAAAACAAACACACAAAAAAACAGCAGTTTACATGCATGTTTGCTGCCACCTGCTGGACAAACACTAAAGCTGCACTCCCAGAAAAGGACTATTTTATCCATAATGCAATTTGCTTTAACTTTTTTCCTTTTACTAATTTAAAGTACAAAGAAAAATCTTAAAAAGAAAGTTATTTCCTATTACTTATGGACTCATTTCATAATCACAACAAGGCACTCCAGGGGCACATTATGGTGAGATAATGGCCCTTCTCGGGTGGTGGAAGCACTCTACTTCACCTCATGCTTCAACCTACCAGAGGTGGGCCATTATTTATTTATTTATTTATTTTATTATCCCACCGTAATGCACCCCCTGGAGTGGCTTATTGCTTAATTTACAAACACACATGCAACCAGCCCTCCCCCCCCAAAAAAACACATACACACACATTAGCCAAAATGGGTCACAAAACGAAGAGAATCTCTTATTCTGTGCCTATGACTGTCTCTGTATTTTGTGTGTGTGTGTGTGGGGGGGGGGAGTGGCTATATAAGAAACTATAAGGCTACCCACATAAGGTTCTTGCAGGTGAACACTTTTTAATATATAGGAGTACACTGTTCAGTTAGTACTACAGACCACTGAAAAGTCAGTTTGTACAATGACTGTAATCAGACCCTGACAAGAATGATATAGACTGCACTCCATGCCCTCAAAAACCCAATACTGAAAGCTGTAGACTGAGACATTACATGAGGCAAAATGAAGATAATAAAATCTTGCAAACAGGTAATAAAACTTTTTTTAATTAGTGTTTCTCCCTGCAGCTCTGACCACCATCTGTGCCCTTTCCTCCATGGCCACTGCTCAGCCTTGTCAGCTGACCCAAACCTGAGAGAACACCTTACCACCTGCCACTGTGAGTGACCCCTCATGGCAAGGGCCTTTGGGGGAAGCCACCCACTCCAGAGTCTGAATCCAGTGGAGGTGCTAATCTTCATTCTGGGCAAACGATTATTATGTGGCCCAAGTGTATGACAGGATGGGGACTCATTATACTAAAATCCAGGAACACCATGCAGCCACTCACACGTTGTACTAATCGAGGCTGGAGATTTGCAAAAACACTTTTATTTGCCAAAGGCTACCAATATTAACAAATGGCCTGATTGGTCCTAGTCACCAAGTGGGAACAGTGCCCCAGTACTTCATCACTCAAGGCTTCATCAAGGGGGACATAGCTGTTCGATAGCATGGATGAACCTCCCTTTCACCATGCACCTGTTTTTCAATATCACTACCACACGATTAACATCCTCCCCTGAACCTGGACTCAACATCCTGTTGGGGTTGGCACCTGTTTCTCCCACCCTGAGATGTCAGTATCCACTTGCTACATGTGCATGCAATGGACATGCTCACAGCTACGGCTGGGATGTCTCCCCTCCCAAAACTGCTGCTGTGCATGCTTTCTCCCCCTGAGCTCCCCCAGGAGGTGCTATGGTGGCAAGAGATGGGACTCCACCTACCCCAAGGTCCTATGGGATGCTCAAACCCCCCTCCCCCCGACAGTCCTCTGGTGATCAGGTGTCATTCCTGAACCAGTGTTGCAAGCAGTAGTGCTACCAGTGTGCTGTCTGTCCAGCAAAGGTAATAAAAACTTGATTTATTTATGCACAATGGCACAACACATACACATTGTACAGGGCTTAACCAGCTAACAGCAAAGGAACTAAGAAATGAAACTGTGAAGCTGATCATTAGAAACAGGAAATATTTCATCAAAGAAAAGAACTCGCAGGAGTCTGAGCAGACTTTTTTTTTTTTATTTAGTTGTTTAACCAGGTATAGCACACTAAGCTGAAAGCTTTTTTACAGGAGCGACCTGGGAGCACAAGGAGGTTAAGTGACTTGCTCAGGGTCACACAGTATGCAAGTGGGATTCAAACCCAGGTCTGGCCTGCTGGATGTCACCAAATTTGCAGCTCAGAGCCTTCGACCACTGCGCTATACTGCCTCTGTACTTAAAATGAGTATGTAGAACCTAGTGGCACAGAATAAATCACAATTCACCTTTCTAAGGTGAAGCTTCTTTGTAATACAAAAGTTGTTATCCAATGAGCCAAGATGACTCACATCACACTGTGACATAAAACCACAGTATTTGTTAGTCACCACAGTTTTTTTTTAAAGAGCACCTTTCTCAGTGCTGCACACAAATAAACTGCTTTTACCAAAGAGGAGCTCCCATGGAGTTAAGAGTGTTTCTTCTCATTTGTTTTTGATTTTGAAAAATGTCAGGAAAGGGGTTCTCTTCAATCAATAACGTGTTTCTGTACAAAACAACAATATATCAATTTTTCTTTCATTCCTGGACTGAGCTTCAGGACTTTAAAGCATTTAAAAGTTCCCATTCCAGCCGGCCTGGTGGCACTGAGGGTTGAGGCGCTGGATGCCATACCTCGCGCCAGGCTGGCGACCTGTATTCGGGAGCAAGCGTGGGCTGTCGGGGGTCAGCAGGGGAGGAGAAGGATTGAGCATCCCAGAGACAACTCTCCTTCTCTGGGGAGGGTGGCCACCAGTTGTTGGTGTATGCCTGGCCCCTAGTGGTGGCTGGGGGCTGGCACACAGATGCTGTAAACATTAGGTCAGAGGCAGGGCAGACGCCTGATGTTGTGCGCGCTGTCATTGGCATCCTGCATGCTCTGCCCCTGAAAGGGAGAAAAACTAGGAAAAAGCTCACGGTGGATGACAGGATGATGGGGGGTGGGGGGCTCACAGGTCCTGCCCCAAATAGCCACGACGCTGGCCCTTGTACTGAATCCTGTTTTGGTGGGGTGGGTCCCCCCACCAGGGAGGGCAAGCCCTGGGGGTAGCTGGTCGGCATCAGCTGGTGGACATTGGGGGACAGGGCTGGTGCTCCCTCCAGATAGAAAAAAGGGCAAGGAGCAAGGAGTATAAATCCTAATAATAATAAAAGTTCCCATTCCTGTGCTATGCCTGCCATGAAAAAATTAAATATTGTGGTATGGTGCTATGCTGTTTACCACTAGAAACTTGTGGTAGCATCACCTTAACATAGCTACAGTATGACTGTATTACATATATTTAAAAGGTAACCTCAATTACAGAGATTTTATAAAAAAAAGTGGCAGCCATCTTTAATGACTTGAGTCATTACTTACAAAATGAGCTATAAAAGTTGCTTTAAAAATATATGAGGAAATTGAGAATACACTAATGATGACTAAGAATGTCATAAGTACGTTTTTGCTAAAAAAAAAAACTATATGATGAATTTTTGTGCATTACACCAAATATTGCTGCTTTAATCATGAAGCAAACTTGCTCTGAAATATTTCAGAAAATCCTTTTCTGCAGTGTTTTTCTTCATTAGATGCCGAGTACATGCCTTAAGGTTGATTTTCTCTTATAGATGCAGCAATTCTTCCCCTCTCTCAGCCCAGCAATCAATAACATATACAAATGTTTTGAAACATCAGATGCCCTACTGAAATATCTGTGTTCTCTTCTGTTCTTTACTTAAATTAACTTTTCATAATGCAACTATTCCTTTTTTTTTTCTGACTACATGGAAACATCAGAATCAACCGCAGTCAATTCTCCAATGTTTCAATGAATCACAAGTACAGGCAGATATACAGCAAACTAGTACGTTTTTGCTCTGAGGAAGGTGGGACTTACTACTCACCAAAACATATGCACGTTTGGATGTCCGTCAAGTTTGCACCCTCACTAGCATTTCCAACTGCTCGTGGTGTTTGTAATACATGCCCAAACCAAAATAAAGATTTTGTACTAGCCTGCTGTATATCTGCCTACGCTGGTTCATTGAAACATCTGGTTGATACTGGTGTTTCCACGTCCTAAGCTACATGGAAGCTGCTTCAGAACAGATGTGCTCAAGTGGAAAGCCGTGAAATCACCAAATCAGTAAGCTCTGAGATTGCTCTCCTTTCTGACTGTGTTAATACCTTTTTTCTCTCAGCATGAGTCATCAATCACATTATACACAAGTACCCACTGACCTGCTGCCAGATATGACTGCTGTTGTCTAGCACAAATCAAGTGTACCCCTGTCCCACGCACCTTGCATGACATCACTTAAGTGGCAACACGACAAGGGTAATGGTTGCACGGAGCAGAGGGGGAGGCCTCAAATCATGACTTAACACACAGTTCATTAGAATTATATATTGTTATCAAGCACTTTCAAATCCTCCCCAGCCCAAAAATATAGTTCTGCTTACTATCAGCAGCACAGCTTCAAAGCCTCTTGGCTCTCTAGATGTAAACATAGCTCATACCTGTCAACTCTAAAGCCTGTGGCGTACTACTCACTGTCTATCAAACTAACAGAATATAATGTGTGCTCATGGTTGAAAGATTAGCCAATCTGAAATACTTCTGTGAAACAGTATAAAATGTAGGGTGTTAATGCGCCACCCAATTGCATAGTGGGGTTGGCGAATACCTTATTTTGAATATTTTGCTGAATATTCGTATTCACTGCCCCAAATATTTAAAGGGTACCTAAACAAGCAGATTTTTAAAATTGCAAAGTCCAAAATCTGGTTTCATAGCGAGGTTAAGTAGAGACTGCTGTTTACATTTATGATAAAACTGCATTTATGTAAATAACATAAATGCAGTTTCATAGCTTTTGGAAAATGTAAACATCAGCCTTGGTTTCTCCCTAAGATGTCTGCCAAGTGTGTCAAGTGATGAGTCATGATGACATCATCTGAGCCACAGACAGAGATCCACATATATTTCTATAGTGCTAACTAGTCCTTTTTTCCCTCTTTTTATTTTGAATTGTTGTACCAGAATGATCAACACTATGTATTACCTTGTGGATTATTTTGATCAGTACACATGTTAGGCTATGATTTTGTTCATTTTGTTTACTTTAACTTGCAGAAAATGTTTTACAATCCAGCTGACTGTTTCTTTGGCAAACTGCATTACAGTACAACACTTCAAATACCTGATGATCTAGTGGCTACATGATGCACTGCATTTTGTTTTTTGTTAACCAGGAGAGACACACTAAGCTGAAAGCTTGTTTACAGGTGTGGCCTGGGAGCACGAGGACGTTTACTGATTAGCTCAGGGTCACACAGCAAAGTACCGGTCTTGTTCAGTTCCAAGGCTCATGCTCACTTGTTAATCCAGAAATAAGGCTTTATTTTTCCATGTGAACGCCCCTGCACCTAACCTGCCTTCTGTTGAACACCCCACCATCCATACCCTGTCCTTAGTACTGCCTGGGGCTGCATATGCGCTTACAGTCTCATGAAGAGAATTATCACACCTCAGACTGTAATCTTGTACCTCAGAGAGTTGTGCACATCTATACTGATATGCAGCATCAGCTGGCACTGTTAAACAATGCCTCCCAAATCACTCTCCAGTCCACATTCTTAATGTCTGACTTCTGCTCCCACTGTAAACACTGAGTGGATCACCACCCTTCTGCACAGTGAAGGTAGTATGTACAGTTCCCTGTTGTGTTTTTTTCCCACCTCATTAACCAACAACTAGGTCTTCCTGGAGGGCCATGCAATAAGCATCATAACCCACCAGAAAAACTGCTGTTTATGCCCTCATACGGGCTGCACTTGCAATGGACAACAATATTATTAGCGGGAGAGGCATACTAATACCTTGCACGAATCCAGCTGACTTTCAGTGTCAGTCTACTCCTTTACCTGTGATCTGCAGAACCCCGCAGGAAAGTTCCCAGCAATTTTTCTCCAGTACTTTTCTGTGCTCTACTCCACAATGCGAGTTGGCTGGCTACCACCCTTCCAAATCTTGAATGAGCTATACACAACTTCCTCAATACTCTCCTAACAAATGTCAGCATCCACCCCACCACCCACCCAAGGTACTCTCCCTACACTGAATTCAAGTAACAGTTTAGGTGCAGCCCTGCCACTCTGAGTATTTGTCATTGCTGGCTATCTCATCCACAGTCAGGAGTGATCACGATGCTGGCAGCCCCACATTTCAGATCTCACAGTGATCTGCTCAGCGTCTTCCTTCATGTCTTCAACTAACCTGAATATAGCTGTACCCTGCTGGAATGGCTTCTTCAGTCCCTCTCTGGCATGCATTCTTCTCACCTGCTCCCCACACCAAAAACTGGTGGGTTCACACCCTTCCACATCATGAATGTGGTTAGTACAGTCTCCCATGTTATATTTACATATTAATAATAAACATGATCTTCTGGTAAGCCAGGCTAATAGCAGCATGGCACAAGTGGAAAAATAGGCTTTCCTACTCATATAAGCTCTAAGCCACCTATAATTAGGCACTATTAAATGATGTGCATAATGATGTGCACACCCATCATTTAATAGTGCCTAATCAAAGGTAGCCTAGATCTTTTAAGGATAGGAAAGCCCATCATCCCCCTGTTCCCTGCTGCTTTGAGCCTGACTTACTGGAAAGATATGTTTATATTTGATATGTCAAAATAAAACAGGGACTGTACTACTTGCATTCATGATGCAGAAGGGTGATGAGCTCACCAGTTTTCGGTGTGAGGAGGAATAGTGAAGAATGAATACTAGAGGGGGACTGAGAAGGCCACTCTTGCAAGGTACTGCTCTATTTGGGGAAGGGGGAAGACAGAAGGAGAGAAATATGAGCAGATTACTGTGAGAAATATGATGTAGGTCTGCCAGCACCTTGATCACTACCTGACCTCGTTGTCCTGGCCAACATTCCCCTTCCCATAAAACAAGTTCATGCAGTTGTCCAAGGCTGTGTGTGAATATTAATGTATGACATGGCTGCCACTACATGTTCAGTCACTTCACTAACAGTCTATCATTGTTTGTAAAGCACTTTGGGATACAGTGTGTATGAAAACCACTATATAAATGCTGATTATTATTCTTATTATTTCCCATGGAAAAAGAAGACAAGACAAGCATAAATTTGAGTTTTGAGAAAGTATGAACTCTAACATTGGACTGCACAAGAACTTTGCTACAAAAAAGTGGTGGCTCTAGGGGGTGGTGAAGGGTGTGGTTGCAACTTCCCCCACACATAGTAACATACTTACTTACTGCTGCTGCATTTCACTTTGTTGAAGAAGTCTGATTTACTGATTCTACAAATGTTTACATTCAAACTATGGATTACATTTGTAGGTTCTGTCAAAAATGTACTGGAAAAGAATTACAGCAGAAAATATAAATGTTTAATAAAAATGTTAGAAAGTGCATATTAAGCATGCACACCACCTGAGCACCCCCATTCTAGCATCCTGGATCCACCATAACCACTAGACCACCAGGTTATTCAAGATTTGTACTGCACTATGGTTTGCCACAGAGAAAATCAGTTGAATTAAAACACATTTTCAGCATGTTAAAGTAAACAAAATGAACAGAACCATAGCCTAACATGTGTATTATACAAAATAATGCAAATGGTTTTGACCATTTGGGTGAAACAATTCTATACAAAGGGAAAAAGAACTACTTAGCACTATAGAGCCATATATCTCTCTGACTTTGACTCCAATGATGTCATCACATAACACATGTGGCGGCCATTTTAGAAAGCAGGTCAGACATTTTTTTTGAAATTGGAAGGCTGATTTTACAATTTTCAAATGCTCTTGAAACACATTTAGGTAAATTATGTAAATGTAGTTTTAGCATTAATGAATACAGCAGCCTTTCTTTTAGTCACCTACAGAGTCAGATTTTTGAATAGTTTATTGTCAAAATGTTGTTTAGGTATCCTTTAAAAGTCGGTATTTGTATTCATTGTTCGTATTCCTGTGGGAGAAACAAGTACAAAACAGCCTCCCATCCTCCTCCCCAGCTCAACTGTTTTCAGATCCACAACCTCCTCATCCCCTAACCCACAATTCAATATTTAAACAAAGATCCCATGATGGGCAACAAGCTCAACCCCTGCCTCCTTCTTGCAGCGCTTTGTGCTTTGTTTTACATATGTCATGCCCAAAAGAAATAACCCCCGCCCGGCAACAGCACCCAACTCCAGCCTCCTCCTCCTCCTCCCCAGCACCCATTTATTAAAGAAGCCCCCAGCACAGGAAGGTGACCAACACAACCCACCCCCCACTACAGCTGCCTGCTTTCTTGTGAATGAACACTCCCATGCTTGCTCACATTGTAAAACAGCCAATCATATGATCAGCTGTTTTACTATGAGAGTAAGTGTGGGAGCGCATTCATTTATTTAGTTTTTGTTTACCGGGTGGGGGCGCTAACCATAAAGATGACTGTTTTCAGGCACAACCCGGGAGGTTACAGGGCAGACATTGCAGACATAACAAACAGTAGATTACATGGGATACATAAACAAGGTGTTGTGAAACATTAAACAATAGGCTAAGCAGCACAGGTAGTATACAGGGTATTTCAAAAAACATTTAACAATAAGCTAAGCATTACAGGCAGTACACAGGGTGGTCCTGGTAGGATCATATAGGTTTTTACAGTCATAGCATGACGAAAAATATAAAGCAGCAACAGGATTGCAGCAGTAGTCCTGAAAATATGATTTAGAAAGTACAACAAAAACAGATAAATAAAAATGTTGTCAAATACTGACAAGTGCAGGGGGATAATGGGCAGGGGAATGGCAAGATTGTGAACAGTAGGGATAATAGCAGGTCAGGATAAGGAAAGGAAAGGTAGGATATAGGACAGGAGCTGGCAAAGAGAGAAAGGGATGGCTGCAGGGGGCTAGTGTCAGGAGAGAGAGCTGGGATAGGCTGTACCGCAAGGGGAGTATTGTGGAGAAAAGGTAAGAGCTTCAGGATAGGCAGGATACCCAGAGGACTAAGAAGGTTTGAAACAGGAGCATTGGTTGGTGGAGCGGAGATACTGGTGGAGCACTTTTTTAAAAGCCATTGTGTGTAGGGCTAGTGGACATCCCGAGGGAGTGAGTTCCATAATTGAGGTGCATGGTGGGTAAAGGCTCTGGAGTCTTTGGTGGTACTGCATTTGGGTATGCATAGCAGGGATCTGTCAGCTGAGCGTAGGCCATAGTTCGAGGTCTGGTAAGTGAGTATCTCAGCCAGAGTTGCTGGGCTATGAGATCTCATGATGCAGTCGACAGTGGAGCCGAGGGACTAAAGTCTAGTATAACTGGGGGACAACCAGTTTAGATCCGAGTATCATAGACAATGGTGTTTTAGTCTGTGGGAGGCTGAGACAAACCTGCAGATGTTGTTATACTGTAGGTGACATCCCATCTTTGAAGATCTGATTTTGGTAAAGGAGCACAAGTTGCCACTCCATAGGTCGGAGTAGGTAGGAGTATGCCCCGAGCTATAGCCACTCTAGCAGTAGGGGTTAGCATGTGGCTGGCCCGGTATGACATGCCTAGCTTGGAACTGATTGATTTGCATGAGTTGATGATATGGAGTTCAAAATTTAGAGACTGGTCAAGGGTGACCCCAAGGTATTTAAACGATGTTACAGGAGTTATGAGTGAGCCATCTAAGCAGGAGACTCTAAACTTTTCTTGGAATGTCTTGAGTTTAGGGAGGTTCCCGAATATCATGGACTATTTTTTTTGCCTCATTTAGAACAAGTTTGTGGTCCCGTAGCCAGGCTTGTGTGTGTTGGAAATCAGAGGCGAGACATAGGTTGATATCGGACACATCTTTCGCACTGGCATACATGACTATTGTGGCACTTAGCCAGATGGTTATGATTATTGTATGCTATTTGTAATATAAAAATATAGTATGTGAATGTCTCACATAAGACAGCCTGTGCTCCATGGGTGCCCCCCCAGGTTTCAGTGCAAACTACAGAAACATAGAAACATAGAATTTGATGGCAGATAAGAACCGTTTGGCCCACCTAGTCTGCCCATTTTCCTACCTGATGGATAAGCTGCAGATTCTAGTTAATCAACAGCTTACTTTCTCCTACCCTCTACTAGAACTGCCTTATGTCTGTCCCATGCATTCTTGAATTCTCCCACTGTTCCTGACTGCACAACCTCCTCAGGAAGGCTGTTCCATGAATCCACAGCCCTTTCTGTGAAAAAATGCTTTCTAACATTACCTCTGAGCCATCCCCCAATATCTTCAAATTGTGCCCTCTTGTTCTTGCACATCTCTTTTTCTGAAAGATGCTAACCTCTTGTACTTTGTTAATTCCCTTGAGATATTTGAATGTTTCTATCATGCCCCCCCCCCTTTCCTCAAGGGTATACATATTAAACTGCTTTAGTCTCTCCTCGTATGTCTTCTGGTGCAGACCCAGTACCATTTTGGTTGCCCTCCTCTGACCAGCCTCCACTCTGTCTATGTTTTTACAGAGATGGGGTCTCCAGAATTGCACACAATACTCCAGATGGGGTCTCACCAACTGTCTGTACAGAGAGATAAGAACTTCCTACTTTCTACAGTTGATGCCTCTCCCTATGCATTCCAGTATCCCCCCAGCCCTCCTTACTTCCTTCTCACATTGCTTGCCCACCTTTAGGTCATCTGATATAATTACTCCTAGGTCTCTTCCAGTTTTTGTTGTTGTTATCTCACCCCCCATTGTGTACTCTTCCCCTGGGTTTTTGTTTCCCAGGTGCATTACCTTGCACTTCTTTGCACTGAATCTGAGCTGCCATATATTTGACCATTCCTCCAACCTTACCAAGTCCCTTTTCATCTTTTCCACCCCACCTTGTGTATCAACCCTGTTGCAGATCTTTGTGTTTTCTGCAAAGAGACATATTTTTCCTTCCAGATGCTCTCCAATGTCACTTATAAAGACATTAAACAGGACCGGTCCCAGTACTGAACCCTGCGGTTCCCCGCTAGTTACCCTCCTTTCTTCACTGTGTACTCCGTTTACTATTACCTTTTGTGTCCTGTTGTCCAGCCAGTTTTTTATCCGGGCTACCACCTTAGGACCCACTCCAAGTCTGGCTAACTTGTATATTAATCTTTTGTGTGAGACTGTGTCAAATGCCTTGCTAAAATCTAGGTAGGCCATATCCACAGCCCCTCCCTGGTCTACTACTTTGGTCACCCAGTCAAAGAAATCTATTAGGTTCGTGTCACGTGACCTTCCTGCTGTGAAACCATGCTGCCTTGGGTCCTGTGCCCCACTGGCCTCTAGGTACTCAACAATTATTTCCTTCAGAAGTGATTCCATCATTTTCCCTACCACTGAGGTCAAACTAACTGGTCTGTAGTTTCCTGCATCTGCCCTGCTTCCACTTTTGTGAAGTGGAATCACAACCGCCCTCCTCCAGTCCTCAGGTACCACCCCATCCTCCCATGATTTATTAAAGAGAGTAGTCAGTGGTGTTACTAGTTCTACCCTTAGTTCTTTTAGAATCCTGGGGTGAAGCCCATCAGGCCCCATTGCTTTGTCCACCCTCAGTTTCAAGAGTTCTTTCAAAACCCTTTCTTCTGTGAATGGACTAGTATCAACCCCCCCATCCAGAGTGTTTCTCTTGTTTGGTTTAGGTACCTCCCCCTCCTCTTCCGTTGTGAATACTGAGCAGAAATATTCATTCAGTATCCTACTTTTTCACTGTCACCCTCTGCCCACATTCCCTCCCTTTTATTAAGTCTCTGTATCCCTCCCTTGATCCTTCTTCGATCCGTAATGTACCTATAAAAGGTTTTATCCCCCTTCTTAACAGAGTTGGCTATCTTTTCCTCAGTTTGTGCCTTTGCTATTCTGACTGCCTTCCCTGCCTCCTTCTGCTTTAACTGATAAAGTTCTCTGTCCTGCTCCTTCTGTGTTTCCTTATATGTCCCGAATGCTATCCTTTTCTCCTTAACCTTCCCTTCCACCTCTTTTGAAAACCATAGTGTTTTTTTTCCTTCATTTTGTTTTGTTGATTTGCTTCACACAAAGGCTTGTTGCCACTGTGATGGCTGTTTTGATTATTCCCCATTGTTCCTCCACCCCTCCTTCTTGCCCATTTGCTAGCACTTTTCTGAGGCAATCTCTCATTTTCCCAAAGTCAGCCCTCCTAAAGTCCAATACTCTTGTTTCTGAATGGCTTGACTCTAGGGCTGGGTTTATTGTGAACCACACTGTTTTATCTATTTATTTATTTAGCTTTTGTTCACCGGGTAAGTACACTAGACAAGTATTATGCCTATTTTCAGGAACGACCCGGGAGAACAAAACATAGGGATACAGGGTGGTACAGAGAAAATACAAGTACATCATGACAGCACAACAACATATGGGAGTACAGTGGGTAACATTATCCAAAGGAGTAGCAAGTCATAATACAAATTATAACATATTAGTTAAGGCACAACCAAGGTAATTGGTCACAGACAATTATAACAAGTCATAAACACATTATAACATATAAGTTAAGCCACAACCAGGGTATGTGATCGCAGACAATTATACCCTCAGTCAAGTGCCCAGATACGTGGTAGAATCGTGGGAACAAGCAAAGTATTTCAGGCAGGTCCTGTGAGAGACAACTTGGGTCAGTTTAACAGGTGACGTTGCACTAAGGAGGCTTGGGGCAGTCACACGCTGAGGCTTGTTGCAAGAAGGCAAGAATCCCACAGGGATTTGCGAAAGCTCTGATGGGAGGGGGCCGAGCGAACATACTCAGGAAAGGAGTTCCAGAGTCTGGGAGCACATACGGCAAAGCCCCTATCTCCCATGAGGGTTCGGGAGGAGGGGACTTTTAGTGTCCCCGGAGCCTGGGACCTAAGATGGTAGGAAGAGAGGTCAGCTGGTGGTAGAAGTTGGGCCAGCCCCAGGGGGGTGTGTGCCAGTTCTAATCACTTTGCCCATGAGGCATCCTACCCCAAAGTCCAGGTACCTGGCTGGAGAGAGCCAGCAGAGTTTATCATACAGCTCACAGTGATGGGTGAGACGGGGGGCAGCCAAGGCAAAATGGCAGATTTTGTTATACGTCATGTGCCACCGAGTGAGGTGAATTTTAGAGGAGTGAGAAAATTGCTGCAGACCATAGCTAAGGGAGGGAAGGAGTACACCTCTCGCAAGGGTGAGTCGAGCCGCAGGTACGAGGTTATATTTGGCCCTGTAGGCCAGGCCCAGTTTGCAGTTCACTGCCCTGCAGACATTTAATATGTGACTCCCCATGTCAAGTTGAGGGTCAAGTGTAACCCCAAGGTATTTGACAGAGTTCACTACTGGGAAGGAGGTTCCATCTGGACTGGTAATACCCATCAAGGCTGGTGAGACTTTGATTTTGGCTGCTGAGCTGAATAGCATAGCCTGTGTTTTTCTCACGTTCAAGACCAGTTTATGTTTAGTAACCCAGGACAGGACATTGTTAAAGTTCTCGGGCATGCGTTGGTTAAGAGTAGCAAGGTCCCAGGAGTGGGCCAGTATAACCAGATCATCTGCGTATAGGGTGGCACTGCAGTTGGTTGCCGCTGCTGGTAGTTGATTAATAAAGAGGGAGAAGAGGAGGGTGATCAGTACCAAACCCTGGGGGACGCTTGAGGTCACCAGTAAGGGCTCGGAGTGGACTTTGTTGAAGCTGGTCCAATGTGTTCTTTCATGCAGGTAGTCCGTAAGCCATTTCATAGCAGGGGGGAGAGGTCAAGTGACCACAACTGTGAACAAAGCAACGCGTGAGTGACAAGGTCGAAGGCTTTGGACAGGTCAATAAATATGGCTCCAGAGAGTTTGTCCTGGTCCATAGCTGTTCTGATGCTTGAAGTGACAGAGACCAAGGCTGTGGTGGTGCTATGCCCCTTACGAAAGCCATGCTGGGCCGGAGATAGCAGCTCATGGAGCTGTATATACTCCGAGAGCTGCTCAGCCACAACCTTTTCAAGGAGCTTGCTGAGGGATGAAAGAATAGCAATCGGACGATAGTTGTCCAGTATTTTCGGATTGCCCTGCTTCAGGACAGGGACTATCCTGGCCTCCTTTCAGATATCCAAAATGGCCCCCCTTGCAAGGGATAGGTTAAAGATGTGAGCTACTGGGGAGACGATATGGGAAGCACCAAGTTTTAGAAGCTTTGGCTCCAGGTTATCTAGGCCGGGGCTGGAGTACTGGGAGAGGCAAGCGAGAAGTCTCTGCATGTCCATGACTGTCGCAGCCCTGAGGTAGAATATTTGTCGGGGGGGGATGATCCTCCCGCCGAGTAGAGGGAAGGAGGGAGGAAGGATGTACACTCTTCAAACAGGAAGAGTGCAGAGAATGCCGATAGGTCTGAGAAGTGTGAATTTAGGGAGTTGGCGATGGTGAGGGAATTGTTACAGGAGACCCCATCGATAATCATGTCAGATACCCCTGGATGGGAGGACCCGCTGACAAGAGTTTTTATATTTCTCCAGAACCGTCTGGGTTCGCAGGCGGAGCTGAGTAGGGCGGACTTGCAGAAGTCACTTTTTGCAACCCTGATGGCATTTTTACACTTGTTTCTAAGGTGTCTGTATTGTTGGAAAGTTGTGAGATCACAGGAACTTTTGAAGTGGGCCCAACACTTGTCTCTAGCCCGCATTTGGGCAAGGAGATTCCCATGCAGCCAAAGGGTAGCGGATCCCCTCACCCTATGGGTGACCTTCACAGTATGCTTGTCTTGCAGGGCACCGAAGGTGGCAAGGAAATGGGAAGCTGCCACTGAGGGGTCAGTGGCTCCTAGCACCCCGGACCAGTCAGTAAGCCTTAGGTCCTCCTGAAACACTTCAGGGTCAAACCTGGAGAAGTTTCTGATACGCATGATCTTGTGAGGAATTTTGAGGGAGGGGAATTTTCACACACAGAAGACTGGGGAATGGTCGGAGATAGAATCTGATAGGGTTCAATCTGAGGAGATCCTGTCCATGTGGTTTGACAGGATCCAGTCCAGTAGGGAGCTGGAGGATCCATTTGCCGACCACCTGGTTGGCTCCTGAATAAGCTGAGTCAGGGTAAGATTAGCAAGAAGAGGCTCAAACTGCTTCACATTACCACCAGCCCAGTTAAGATTGACGTCCCCCATGATTATGAGTTTGTTGTCCCCAGTGCTGGGACCTACCGAGTCCAGGAGGTGGGTCAATCCTGGGAGCCCACCCTTTGGGGGATTATATGCATATACCACATGTAGTTTCTTGGTGTTCCCAAGTAGGAACAGTACATGCAGTAACTCACAGGGGAACAAATGGGATTGCTGGTGGGCTACTGGGGAGACCTTAAGATGGCTCCTGAAGTAAATCAAGATGCCAACCCCCCTCTTGTTCCCAGATCTGTTCAGTCATATGAACTCATAACCAGGGAGTACACAGGCTGAGTAAGGGATTGAGGATTTGAGCCAGGTCTCAGTCACTCCAAGGATATCGGGTTTATAGAGTGAGAGCCATTAGACTAACTCATCACGGTTCGGCAGCAGACTCCTAATGTTGAGATGAGCAACTTTTAGGCCGTTGCCCAGGCCCCATATGGGGGGGGATTGAGGAGGTTGGTGGTTACTTGTTCCCAGATGTCTACCCATACAGGATGTATAATTGACTAGAAGATCTCTGTAATGTAATTAACTTCCTTGAGACACTGCATTTTATGGCCGTTTTATGATCTGTTGCTGCTCTGAAGCTGGGAAACTAAAATATACATTTTATGACTTCAGAAACAGGACATCTTTAAGCTGATTCCTGCCAGATATCTTGCACCTAGGTGAGTGACTGCAGGGTTGTAAATCTTCAAAGGAACTGGCTGATCAAAGACTCATAATTTGGTAAATGAGTTTTTGCTGATGTCACATTATTTAATAGATCTCCTGACAGAAAATCATTTTTTGTAATTTTATATTCCAAAAGGAGGAGCTAGATGACTCACCAAGGGGGTTGGGAGATGGAGTTGAAATGTATCCTTATAACTGGGGAATATGGCATATCATTTTGGGACTCAAGAAAGACAGATCTCTGACCTAACTATAAGCACTACAGAGGTAATACATTAGATAGAAAAAGTCTAATCGTATTGTGGTAGGTGTTTTTGTTTTATAATCTTCTCTTGTTATTTTATATGATTGTAAGCTCTTTGATATATTGTTCTGTGTTTGCAATTTTCATGTTTTTATCATCTTTTAGCAAAATCTTTATTTGAAAGATACTGCCTGGGTGTGTCTGTCAGTTCTTTTTGCATGTGATGTATAGAGGGTTAAGACTGACAAAAACTGCTCAACAGCTTGATGGTGTTGCCAAACTGGGAAAGGGTAATAATATACCTAAGGTCTTTTACAGAGTTTTAAGGGTTCATTTTGGGTAGCCTGACTTGGTGCCCATGGTGAAAGATTGTACCACAATCCCTCGAAGAGGGTACATATATGAGCCTGTACATTGGGTACACTAGCATAAGGGTCACAGTTTGAATCCCCCCAAAACTTGAGACTAAAGGCGATTCAGACCCAAAAGCATACAGGAGGGTTACCCTGCCTGTTACCTGTTCACATTACTGCACTCGGAGGTTGGCACTGTGGGAGTAGAGGGCCTGACCTGCTGAGTGTGTTTGTGACAGATTTGGTGGCAGAGGTGGGATAAAAATTGGTAACACAAGCTGTAACTGTTCAGTGTGTCAGCTTAATACTGTAAAGCTCACTTGCAAAATAAGGCAGGGATTTATTTAAAAAAAAAGGAAACAGAACTATATCATTTTGCTTATAGTCAAGTTCCTACCTGTTTTATTTTTTTTTCTAAAGTGCAAGTTAGAGTAGCTGTAGTTAGAGAAGAAGATGGCTTCCAACTACAGTGGGTAAACTGCAGGCTACTTGAGGCAGTTGTGCCAGGACAGAGGAGTCCTTGCATGAGGTGAGAGCCACCAAGTAGAACCTCGTGGATGCCCTGATGGCAGCAGATGCCCAGAGCATCGAGTCACAGACTGTGACTGTAAAGGACCAAACCTTGGGCATAGAGGGGCCAGCGGCCAGTGCAGTGTCCAGATCTGGTAAGGAGGGCAGCAGGGCCAGTGCCAGCGAATGGCCACAGCAGCAGGGGGAAGGTCATCAGCATTCTGGAGCCAGAAGCAATCAAGCTGCAGCTTGAGTTGTGCAGAATGGAGCTGGAGTTCCAGAGAGAAGAGAAGGGAAAGCATCGAGCTACAGAGGAGAAGAGGGAGTGAGAACAGTGAGAGGTGGACTGTGAGGAGTGTGAGTGCCAGAGGTGACATGAACTGGAGAAGCTACGACTCCAACCACCAGCACCAGAGCAGGTAAGTGGCTTGGGTTCAACTGGAACTACAGGACTGGGCTATAAATTAAATTCCAAATTGATAGCTGAATTTAAAGAGGGGGAGGATATGGATGCCTTTTTAAATTCCTTTGAAAAAGTTTTCATTCAGGCAAATATTCCTACCTGGTCCTGAAGCTTCCAGCTATCCCCACTACTTACCGGAAAGCTTGGGATGAATTGGGTCAAATGGACAATGAGGACAGTAATGATTACAGCAAACTTAAAGCTGCACTTTTAAAAAAGTTTGACTTAACTACAGAAGCATACAGAGCTAAATTTCATAAGCTCAGGAGAAGCCCTGACATGAGCTACGAGGAGCTAGCCATAAAACAACGTCAGTGATTAAAATGTTGGTGGGAAGCAACTGAAGAAATCTCTGTAGATAAAACAGAAAATGCTATATTGTTAGAACAGTTTTTGTGGGCATGCCCAGCTGAAAACCTGGCTGGAGGACTAAGATCCCAAAACCGTTTAAGAGGCGGCTGAACTCTTGGACTGCTATGCCAAGAGCAGACCTGCTCTGAGAGTGAATGGGGCAGGTATTGTAGTGCAGAAAGAGAAAAGCATGCCTTCAGGGCAGCTAAAACTCTCAATGCCTCCACCGAAACCAGTTAGCCCCAGGTTTCAAAGAAAAGATTTCTCTGAGAAAAGGAACGAATGTTGGGTTTGTAAAGAAACTGGGCATATTGCCAGAGAGTGTCCCAAAAGGATGAGCAATATGTCAAATGGGGCTAAGAAAGAAGTGAGTTGTTTGTGTGTCCCTGGAAGCATGCCTGCAAACATGAGAGAACACATGCACCCAGTCATGGTGAATGGTGTACAGACACAAGGGTTAAGAGACACTGGGGTATCCCTGACGTTGGTAAAAGGGGATCTGGTAGAGACTGGTCAGCTTATACCCAATACATTTGTAACTGTACAAGGGTTCACTGGTGAGGAGACCACATTGCCACTCACTAGTGTTCTCCTAGACTGGGGTGAAACAGGGGGAACTGTGCAACAGGTAGCTGTAGCCAAAAGCAGTTGATGTCATCCTTGGCAACAATCTCAAACAGGGGATGGTGTGTGCAGTTACCCGTAGCCAAGTGGCAAGGGAAAACTGTAGTTCCCTGGACCCCACAGAAGCCATTGTGGAAACCACTGGGAGGTTGGTTCCCCAGCCTGTGTCTCCTGATATGGAGACTAATGAAAAGGGGGTAGAAATTTCTCCAGTAGCAGTTAACCACACAGCTATGGAGGGATACTCTGAAGAAAGAGGTGTGACCCATTGTCAGAGGGTTAAGGATGACAGTGATCCTGAGTGCCCTGACGCTAGTGCTAGGGACCCTAGTTTAGAGACTGAAGGGGACCTGTCCCATGCCTTGAGAATGTGTAGGGAGTTTGCAGCTGCTCAAAAAAGTGACCCTAGTCTAGAGAAGCTGAGGGCTTGGGCAGACTCTGACGGAGCACAGGGAGGTGACGGTAAACATAAAGTTTATTGGGAAAATGGACTGATGTATACTCAGGTTGTAAAGACAGAGGGAGGGGTGATAGGCAGGCAACTTGTTGTTCCCCAGTGGTACTATGAGCAGTTGCTCAAGATTGCACACAATATTCCCTTGTCTGATCATCTGGTAATCATGCCCACTATGCAGCGGTTGGCCCAGAGTTTCTATTGGCCCAACTTCACCCAGCAGGTGAAGGACTATTGCAGGTCTTGTCACCAATGCCAAGAAAGAGGGAAGGTAGCTAAGAAAACCCAAGCCACCCTAATTCCATTGCCCATAGTGGAGGAGCCATTCCAGAGTGTGGGAATGGATATTGTGGGGCCTTTAAATACCCCCAGCTCCTCTGGGAAGAGGTTCATCCTGACTGTGGTGGATTATGCCACCCGGTATCCAGAGACAGCCACCCTATCCTCTCTGAGGACAGACCAAGTGGCAGATGCATTACTTGGGATTTTCTCCTGTGTTGGGTTTCTGCAGGAGGTTATCACCGATCGAGGGGGTTCCCTCATGTCGGACCTGATGAAATGTTTGTGGGAAAAGTGTGGGGTGGTGCAGAGGTGCAGAACACCTTATCACCCACAAGCCAATGGGCTTGTGGAAAGATTTAACAGTACCCTGAAGTCAATGCTTCAAGTGTTTGCTGAACAGCATGGGAGGGACTGGGAGAAATACCTTCTCCACCTGTTGTTTGCATACAGGGAGGTGCCGCAAGAGTCAACAGGGTTTTCCCCCTTTGAGCTCTTTTATGGACGCCGGGTATGTGGGCCCCTAGACTTGATCCGGGAGGACTTGGAAGGAAAGCACACCAACCAGGGAACTACCATAGTGGATTGCGTCCTTAGGTTTAGGGAAAGGCTGAAGCAGCTTATGGGGCCAGCCCAAAGCAACCTGGCAGCTGCCCAACAGAAATAAAAAGTGTGGTATGACCGCAGAGCCAGAGCTCGCTCATACACGGTGGGTCAGGAAGTCATGGTCCTTATTCCAGTCCGAAAAGACAAGCTGCAGGCTGAGTGGACAGGACCATACAAAGTAGTTAGACAGGTAAATGATGTGAACTATATCAGAGTTACCTGACAGAAGACATACAGAAAGAATGTACCATGTCAACTTGATGAAGCCATATGCTAATTAGGATGACAAGGTGTTTGCAGTATGTAGTCTTGGGGAGGGGATGGACGAGGAAGACCCCTTCTGGACTTGCTGGAAGAAAGCAAGTGGGAGTCCTGTGTGGAGGAAGTTAAATTGTCTCCCCAGCTGGCCCTGGACAAGATCTAGGAAGTAAGGGAGGTTCTAGCAGACTTTGCCCCACTGTTTAGCGCCAAGCCTGGACTAACCCCCTTAGCAATGCACGAAGTAGAGACAGTGACACAGAAGCCCATATGGTGGACAACATATCAAGTGTCAGAGGCTGTCCAAAAGGACATTAGGAGGGAGGTGGAGGAAATGCTGGATTTAGGGGTAATCTAGAGATCCCACAGCCCCTGGCCCTCACCTGTAGTCCTTGTATCCAAGGCAGATGGCTCTACCCATTTCTGTGTGGACAATCATGGACTGAATGCAGTCATGAAGTCAGACGCCCACCCAATGCCCCAATCAGATGAACTCCTGGACAAATTGGGAGGGGTGACATACCTTACAACTATTGACCTGACAAAGGGGTATTGGCAGGTAGAGTTAACTGACAGTGCTAGGGAGAGGTCAGCCTTCATCACTCCAATCGGCTTGTTTGAATTTAAAGTAATGCCTTTCGGAATGAAGAATGCATCGACACTTTCCAAAGGTTGGTGAACCAGGTGTTAAATGGTGCTGAGGAGTATGCCGTGGCATACCTGGATGACACTGCCATCTTTAATGCCAGCTGGGAGGAACATCTGTCCCACCTTAGGGAAGTGCTGGGCAGGATACAGATGGCCGGGCTCACTGTCAAAGCTGAGAAGTGCCAGGTGGCCATGGCTGAAGTGGCATACCTTGGGCATGTTGTAGGCCGGGGACAGCTACGTCCTAACAAAGTAAAAATAGAGGTGATCAAGGCATGGCCCAGACCAGAAACACAGAAGCAGGTCAGGAGTTTTCTAGGGACAGCAGAGTACTATAGGAAATGTGTACCCAATTACAGTGCCCTGGCTGCTCCCCTATCTGACCTGGTAAAGAAAAAGATGCCTAAGAAAATTACCTGGGAACCAGCCTGTGAAAAAGCCTTTACCAGACTGAAGGAGGCACTGTGCAGTGCTCCTGTATTGACAAGTCCTGACTATAGCAGACCCTTTATAGTTCAGACTGATGCCTCAGACATGGGTATTGGGGCAGTACTGAGTCAGACAGCCAACCAAGGGAAAGATCACCCTGTAGTGTACCTGAGTAAAAAGTTACTTCCCAGGAAGCAGGCTTACTCTACTGTGTAAAAAGAGTGTCTTGCTATAATGTGGGCCCTAAAGAAGTTAGGGCCATACTTATATAGGCAGCATTTTGAGGTAACACACTGACCCCAACCCCCTGGTTTGGCTGACCCAAATGGGAAAAACTAATGGTAGACTAATAAGATGGAGTCTTGCCTTGCAAGGGTACAACATGACAATCTTACTTAGGGCTGGAACAACCAATCAGAACACAGATGGCTTGTCACATCTATATGAGGAGTGAACTGACTTGGGAAGCTCATCCCATGAAGGAGATAGAGCCCCCAAATTTAGTCTAGGTGGGGAGGACTGTGTCGCTTGGCCAGCTGGTTATGATTGCTGTATGCTATTTGTAATATAAAAATATAGTATGTGATTGTCTCACATAAGACAGCTTGTGCTCCATGGGTGCCCCCCCAACCCCCAGGTTTCAGTGAAAACTACAAGATATATAATTGACCAGGAGATCTCTGTAATGTAATTAACTTCCTTGAGACATTGCATTTTATGGCCGTTTTATGACCTGTTACTGCTCTGAAGCTGGGAAACTAAAATACACATTTTATGACTTCAGAAACAGGACATCTTTAAGCTGATTCCTGCAAGATTTCTTGCACCTAGGTAAGGGACTGCAGGGTTGTAAATCTTCAAAGGAACTGGCTGGTCAAAGACTCATAATTTGGAAAATGAGTTTTTGTTGATGTCACATTATTTAATATATCTCCTGACAGGAAATCATTTTTTTGTAATTTTATATTCTAAAAAATGACTCACCAAGGGGGTGGGGAGATGGAGTTGAAATGTATCCTTGTAACTGGTGAATATGACATATCATTTTGGGACTCAAGAAAGACAGATCTCTAATCTAACTATAAGCACTACAGAGGTAATACATTAGATAGAAAAGTCTAATTGTATTGTGGTAGGTGTTTTTGTTTTGTAATCTTCCCTTGTTATTTTATATGATTGTGAGCTCTTTGATATATTGTTCTGTGTTTCCACTTTTCATATTTTTATCATCTTTTAGTAAAATCTTTATTTGAAAGATACTGCCTGGGTGTGTCTGTCAGTTCTTTTTGCATGTGATGTATAGAGGGTTAAGACTGACAAAAACTGTTCAAAAGCTTGTGTTACTAAACTGGGAAAAGGTAAGTATATACCTAAGGTCTTTTACAGAGTTTTAAGGGTTCATTTTGGGAAGCCTGGCTTGGTGCCCCTGGTAAAAGATTGTACCGCAATCCCTGAAGAGGGTACATATCTGAGCCTGTACATTGGGTACGCTAACATAAGGTTCACAGTTTGAATCCCCCAGAACTTGAGACTAAAGGTGATTCAGACCCAAAAGCAGACAGGAGGGTTACCCTGTCTGTTACCTGTTCACATTACTGCGCTCGGAGTTTGGCACTGTGGGAGGAGAGGGCCTGACCTGCTGAGTGTATTTGTGACAACTATGTCATCCACACAGAGTAGAGATGAGGTGTCAAGGAGATTAGTGGTGATGCTGTTGATAAAAATTGAGAAGAGAAGTGGCCCAAGGATTGAACCTTGGAGAACTCCGATGTTCACTGTCTTTAGGTTGGAGCATATAGAATTGAATTTAACGGTTTGGGCCTTATTTGACAGGTTACTGTTAAGCCAACTGACAACACTAGGAGCAAAGCCCATAGAGTGTGTCGAGGAGAAGTGGTGGTCTACCAAGTCAAAGGCTTTTGAGATATCGATGAAAACTGCTCCCCTGAGAAGCCCTGAGTCCATGGCAGTGAGGGTGTCTATAGTAAATTTGAGTAGGGTGATTGTGGTGCTGTGACCTTTTTGAAAGGCGTGCTGTGCTGCAGTTAGGTCACTGTCTCAGAGGAATTTAATGGTTTGACTGGCAACTAGCTTTTACAATATTTTGCTTAGAACCGACAGGGTGGCTATGGGCCTGTAATTAGGGGGTCTTTAGGGTCACCTTTTTTGAAGACGGGTTGACTCTCACTGTTTTCCAAATGTCCGAGACTCTGCTATGACAGAAGGAGAGTGTAAACATTCTAGCCAGAGGTGCCGCAATTTTTAGCAGCCTGGGCTTGATACCGTCTGAGCCAGTGGCTGCGCTGTCTGAGATCTTTCTGATAAGTTCTGTGACCTCTTTACGAGTAATGGCCTTAAAGTGAAAGGAGGGGATTTTGGATGCTTGGCGGGAGGGAGTTGAAGGACATAGTTGATTCAAGGCGGCGGGGAAAGCAGATGTGTATTTAGTCAAGTCTGTAAATTGGTCATTAAAGAAATTAGCAATGGTCTGAGGGTTGTTGCAGTGGGCACCATTTAGTACCATGTCATTCGGGGTTGGGGAAAGGTTAGATCTAGGAACGTTTTTATGTGGGACCAGACTTTTTTAGGATCTACTGATGTACTGGTTAATAAGCTTTTGCAACAGGAGCTTTTAGCTGCCCTGATCTCCTTTTGAATGTATTTCTAAGCGTCCTGTAGGTGTTTTGGTCTTCCTGTAGGCCACAGGACTTGAAACAGCTCCAGCTTTTATCACGCTGTTTTATTTTGTTTAGTAGATCTTTTTTAGCCAACAGGTAGGCTTCCCTTTGACTTGATATGTTATCTGAGGGATGTGAGTGTCCTGAATGGCTAAGAAATTTGCAGTAAAGATTCTGAGAGTGGACTGCACATCAGAGGTCAGATAGAGACTGGACCAGTCTATGTTGGCTACATCGTGAAGAAAGCTTTCGGTATTCAGGTTAGCATAGTTTCAGATGGTGATGAAACGCAGTTTTTGTGGGGGTGATGGAGCCGGCCCCCAGGAGCAAAAGACTGGATGATGGTCTGTGATGGTGTCTGCAAGAGTGCGGACAGAGAGGATATGCTCAGTATGGTTTACCAGCACCCAATCAATTAAGGTGCTGGAGTTGGAATTGGACACAATTCTTGTAGGTTTGGTGATCATTTGATGTAAGTTGTAGCTCTGTATTTTGGAGAGTGAGGTGGCCTGGCACTTTCCTAACCAGTTTATATTTATATACCCTAGTAGGAGTATGCAATTTTTGCCAGAGAGCATGGCTGTTTTGTTGAGGAGCTCATCTAAGCCACAATGGCCACTGTTTGGGGGGTTGTATGCACAGATAATATGTAGCTTTTTTGCCCCAAATGTAAGGAGGGAGTGAAGAGACTCGCACTGCGTCAGGGGGTCTGTGTTCAGGACAGTGAGATGCAGGTGACTCTTTGAATAGATTGCAACGCCACCTCTTCTTTTAGTGGAAGTTCTGTCTTTCCAGAGTAGGTTGTAGGAGGGAACAGAGCACCGAGAAGCTGGGACCGTGGGCTTCAACCAAGTTTCAGTCAAACACAGGATGTCAGGCTTGCATAGGGAGACCCAGGACTCTAGTTCAGGGAAGTTGTGCTCTAGGCTCCTAATGTTGTGGTGGACAATAAGGATGCCTTTAGTATTGTGTAGCAGATCATCTGAGTGGGATAGGTGGCAAGTAGGGCCAGGGTTAGTTTCAATGTCACCAGAGAGCAAGATGGCCAGTAGCAGGAGGTACCAGAGTTTCCGATGGTAAAAAGGGGATAGAATCAGGCAGCATAGGAAGCATTTCTTTGTATCCGATACAGTGTGGTAGATCATGCCTGCAATTATTAAAAGAGCTGTCGAGTTTTGTGGTAGTTCATGGAGGCAGAGGAAGTTGGAGAAGTGAAAATCATTCAGAGGCAGCATAATTACAGTCCATTTCATTTCTGTATTGAATATTCTGTTAGTAGACAAGTGGATCAGGAGTGGCACAATGACTAGAAAGAGTAGGTGCTTAGAACGGTCCATGGCACTAGTTCCCATAGCACAATGTAGGAGGCCTAGTTGTAAGTCTGCAGGGGTGTTCAGCCAGGAAGCTACTTGGCAGTGTGTGTAGTGTCATGAGAATAGAGCTCAACTGAAGTGATGGGGGCTTTGACCAATCAGTGGTCAGGCGCTTGAGCGGTGGCTAGGCTCCAAAGATGTACCTGGGGAATAGCGGCTTTCTGTCAGCGGACTGGCTCGAGGCTGTGCTCTGGTGGCAGAGAGGGCTTGTCTGATGGCTGTTTGCTTGGGAGCGGGCAGGAGCCTTTTCTTGTTGCTTGTCTTTGGAGAGCACAGGACCAGCCTGTAAATCAATTCATAAAAAGGCAGCTGGCAACGGAGGATGGTGGGTTGTGTTGGTCACCTTCCTGTGCCAGGGGGTTCTTTAATAAAGAAATGGATGCTGGGGGGGAGGAGGAGGATGGAAGTTGGATGCTGCTGCTTGGGTGGGGGGATTATTTCTTTCTGTCTAGACATGTAAAATGAAGTGTAAAAGCTGTGCAAGAAACTGTGCCTGTCTGCGGTGGCAGGGTGGGTTATACTGGTTGTCAATCGTGGGATCCTTGTTTAAACATTAAATTGTGGGTGCAGAGGGGTAGGAGGGAGGTGGCGGACGGGGTTGAAGATCTGTACACAACTGGTCTGGGGAGGAAGATGGGGGGCTGTTTTTCACTTTTGTTTTATTATTTCCTGAATACAAATAATAGTGTCACCATTCGTTATTCGTATCCGAATAACAACTAGTACATTATTTGTGGTATTTGGGAAATACTATTCATCTCTTGCACACCCCTACAGCATAGTGCTGTCACCAGCTGCTGATGATGACATAATAACATAACCCTTGCACGTGCCATGACTCTCCCTGGATCACATATAGATCCTCTGCCCAGTATTTCTCAGCATCCAGTGTTGTTCTCATACCACCAATCTATGTACCTTGTTCTGGTTATCCTGGTCCTTCCTTGGTCTGGTTGCTATACTACTTGTTTTTCTCCATAATTTCTCTGTTGCTACTTTGTCTCCTATTTCATACCATGCCTACTGTAATCTGCACCAGCTGGAAGCTCCATTTTTATCATGCAATTGTTTCTCTGTTATAAATGCAACTGTGAGTTTTGTATTTATGCATGCATCTACTGATAAGCATTGTACATATCCTGTAACTCTGCTTAGATGGTTTTCTGTCTTACTCTGATTGTTGTAACTCTGCCTGTGTTGTGCCTGAATATAGTCATTTTGTGGCTAGTGCACCCACCCGGTAAACAAAAACTAAACAAATAAATGTACAAAAAAAAAATAGGTAGTGGTTCACAGTCTAAAGCTGCAACCTCACTGCTCCTACTCCAGGCTTTGAAACCCCTTACACAAATGCCTTAAAGAGACAGTGGGCTGGATTTTCAGAAGTTTGAATGCAGCAGTTGTGTGATTTATTATAATGCAGCTGCATCATGATAAAAATGTGTAAAAATATTTGTGCCCTATTTTCAGACATTCTGACACAGTTACAACACTTTACTCACTGTATGAGAAAACATGATGCATGTATCAATATGGAGCACATCTCGTAGTAATCAGGCCTAGATGCTAGACCACTTTTTGATGATCTAACAGTCTTGATGCAAATTAACACAGCTGCATCACAATCATGTTGCAATTCTTTGAAAATTCAGCGCAGTGTTTCTAAGCATACATTTTTCAATGCATTTCATAACTTCTAATGTAACAGAAAATAGACTATTACTAGATTGTTATAGATTAGACTAAAGAGCCCCTGACATCACAAAAGAACTTGTGGAAAATATAACTTTGAGACACGCTGTAGAAATAAAGCCCATGTTTGAGGCTTTTCTAGTAGGATAATGCCTGGTGGGAGGAGTTAAAGGATATCTATGGGCAGAGGTGAAGCCCCAGCCTCTGTACAGATCAGGGCTTCACCTCAGAGATCTCCCCTGCAGGTACCATGTAAATTTAAAAGTATTTTTAACCAAACGCTCGTAAAAAGTATGTAAACCCATGGTGCAGCTGGCATGTTTAAATCTGGCACTCCTCACCCTCTGCGATCACGCTGATAATAACACGAGATGATGATGCTCCACTGCCCCTTCCTTATTGGTGCCCTTATATGCGGAGATTTAACAATCCCCATATCTCCCATGCCCAGTCTATTTTTACAGAATTTGCCTAAATGCCATGTATATGCCAGATACACACATGGCATTTGGCAAATTCAACTACTAAATAGCACTGGGCATAATCGATCTGAGATTCTTAGAATCTTCGACGCCAAGGGCACCAATATGGAAGGGGCAGTGGTGTCATCATCTCATGTTATTACCAGCGATCGCGGGGTGGGGAGGTGAGAAAGCGCCATATTAAACATGCCCGGCTGCAACGGGATTTACATACTTTTATAAGCACTTGGGTAAAATACTTAATTTTATATGGTGCCTGCAGAGAGATTCTGTGAGGTGAAGCCCCAATCTGTGCAGTGGTTGAGGCTTCACATCTGCTGGTTGTTCTTCTTTAAGGACTGAAAAATCTCCTAGAAAGGTAATGATTTCCTAGAATTAGGAGCTAACTTCTCAGCATCACTTCCAGTGAAATGTGGTGTTCAACTGAATGGTCTAACTAGCTAAGCATCTTTGTGGAAGCTAGAAAGGTTAAAAAAATAATAGAAGAAAAGAAAGCGCACAAAAGCGACATGGATGATGAGAGGAAATCGCCACTGAATCATAGGAACCTCAGCCTGGAACCTGTTGACTTAGATACTGATATGCCAGCATTAGAAGAATAACTAGAGAAAATAATACAACGTATAGTAGAGCATTGCTCTGTATAGAATTCTGTCCTTTTCAAAATGCTGCTGCACCACAGTTCAAATGTCCTGGAATGTGACTGTACCCTTCTGTAGTACAACAGCATTCTGAAACCTCTAGGAACTGCACAAGTCAGTCTCATTTTGATGGCGAAAGAACCATCGTGCACACATTTAACTTGATGGCACAGTTGTTTGTACAGACACAAAGTGAAGCTGCAAGAAGGGGGAGTAAACGACACCAGGGGGTGGGTGGCAACAAACACTTTTCAAAAATGGCCAACAAAAAAAAATAGATGAATAAATTTACAATTAATGACCTCTGAGCAGGGAGGGAGAGCAGGGTGTGGGAGAAAGTGGGCAGGATTAAAAATGTAAACAGTTTTTCTTTTTTTGGCTGAATTGATGAAAAAGTCTGATTATACAATGGCAAGGAAAATTGTAAGAAGCTGATTGGCTGCTGACCCACTGAGACAGTGATGTTATTACACAAGAAAATCACTGTGAACCTCCTGACTGATGCATTGGAGGATCTTCTCTCAAGAAATAAAATATTTTCCCACACTAACAAAAACATCTTTAAAATGTTTTTTTTTTTATTTTGTATATAACAACAAGCCATTCTATAATTGCAATAAGGCATGCCAAGGTGTGTGTTATTGTGTAATAACGTCACTCCTGGGGTGGTGGAAGCACTTGGCTTCGCCTCGTGCTTCAACCCACCCCAGGAGTGATGTTATTACACGATAACTCATACCTTATCGTGCCTTATTGCTTAAATATTTGTTTACTATACACTATAAAAAATACAGGATGTACAACTTTATGCATAACCAGTGTGTTCTGCCACAGAGTGGTTCTGATTCCCCCAGACCTCTCGAGCTTCACTCTTGAGGACAGAGGGTATCAGAACCCCTCTGCGGCAGAACACACTGGCTGTGCACAGTTGTCCATCCAGTAGTCTCTTATTTTATACAATGTAGGTAAGAGTCAGACCTTACAGGTGAGTAATTTATTTTAGCCACTGAAGCATTCCAGATGAAAATAAATAATTTATTTCAGTGTTAAGTAGATCACTGCAATCATTTCCACTTAAGGTGGTCGCAAAGAAGCCCCCTAACAGGAGAGCAGCTTGAACAATACCTGATGACATCAGAATGCCATCTGCTGCACTCAAAACTAAGCAGTGGAATTAAACAAAAAAAAAACCTGTTAAATTTTCACTAAAAGAACTAATCTGAAAGCTTTACAATTTAAAATACATCGCTGGCACCACAAGTGAGACTTTTGGTGCCAGTGAGCAATTCTGAATTTTATTCATTTAAAAAATTTTATCTAGCTTATTTTTTGTTTTATTCTTGATGTGTTCTTTTGTTAAGGCACCCAGAGCCCCTGAGAATGGGTGCCCTATAAATTGGACATACAGTGGGCCCACTCAAAATATGACATTTATCATCACTTGTGAGGGGGCAGAACTTTCACAACTCACTTGTGTGTTAGGGTTTGGCTCCCACTTCTGAGTAATCAATAAGCAAAGGTTAAACTGGAACTGTTTAGGTGGGGGAACTCTCACATCTCAGTTTCTAGTGGTGGAACTGTAATTTCTAGATGGTGGAGCTCTCCTATAGTAGTGGATAGAGAAAAATGACAGAGGTTGTGGAACTGTCATACTTTTTTTTTTTTATCGTACTCTTGTTTCTACCCCCTCAGCAGAGCGGCCCCCAAGATCTTCAGCTGCCGGCCCTGCATCCCCGGACCCGGTCGTACGTGTGGGCCACATGAACCTGCTCCCCCAGTGGGCCGGCCTTTCATTGCTCTCGCACCCACAGGGTACGCGCCCCTCTCAGGTCTCACCAGGGGTGCAAGGTGCAGCCATCAGCCGCGAAGATTGCCCTCTGCATTTTCCACATTTTCTCCCTTATGGAGAGCCGGATGTGCAATGGCATCCAAGCACGTAATGCTGATGCCCGTCGCACTCTCCCCTCACTTTCTGCATGCCAACTGTAGTGTGGCTGGCCTCCATCAGTCACCGCTACAGGGCAATGCAAGCCCCACTACCCACCCCAGAGAGAGGACAGCAGTCATCAGATGCTCAATCCTCCCTCTCCCCTGCCAGCCCCAAGCGTCCCCAGTCCATTCCCGAACCTGTGTCGCCAGTGTGGCGTCCAGCGCCTCAACCCTTAGCGCCACCGGGCCGACGTCATACAGTTTTTTTAAGAGATAGCGGAACTGAGTTCCTCTGGGCTCCTGCCCAATTTAACCCCTGGCAATAAGACATGACCGGGTGTGTGTTAGACACTTCTAACACATGGCCAGGGGTGTAGTAAGGTGCAAGGCCACAAACAGAGTGCCTTCAGCCCCTGGTCATGCATTAGACATGTCTAACACACATCCATGCAGTGTCTTATTGCACTTATAAAATGGGGCACTGTATTGCACAAGCATTAAAACATTTAAAGTGTACCTGTTTAAATAACCTAATATTGAAATCTTTCATGTATTTTGCAACAAAATAGTTCCTCTGCCTATATTATTGTCATAGTTTTTTTTTTTAAGTTTCTGCCTTTTGTCCTACTATGACCTCCGTAATTCTCTTTCTTTTAATGTGGTTGCGATGGTTTCCAGGCTCCCCCGCCCCACCATTTGCTCAGATTCAATAAAAAGAAACATTTAGATGAACTCCTTTTGCTAGGTTTTCATTAACATTTACTAGCAAGAGTGACTTGTGGTGCCAGCGAGCAGGCAGGAAGCCAAGTGAGCAGACTGAGCGAGCAGATGGTGGTGTTGGGGGAGTGACTGAAAGAAAAGATGCCTGTGGTTGCAAGTTCTTTCACGCCCAACTTATTGCTCTGATTTACTGAATATTTATATTATACCCTTGTTTGGGTTTTCATTTCTTAAAGTCATCTGGTGCGCATGCCTTTGGGTTTGTGGCACCTTCCCTTTGGAATTCTCTACCCCGTCAGCTTCGGAAGTGCAGGACTGTGAGGTGCTTTAAGCAGGCCCTAAAGACTTTTTTTGTGGGGAAAAGCTTACCCTGAATTCCACTGATTTTATCTGTATTTATTGTGTTTTGTTTTACTTGATTGTGCAGCGCCTTGATGTTCAAAAGGCGCTATATCAAATAAAATTATTATTATTATTCAGTTCTATTTACTGGCAAAAGTAGCTTGTGGTGTGAGTAGTGGGCAGGCAGCCAAGTGAGTGTATTGATGAGCAGGTGAGCGAGCAGACAGCTGGGCAGGCTAAAAGAAGCAAGTATTCACAGTGCTGGAAAATTGTGTTTTTTAAGAAAACTTTTCCTTACCTTAAAGGAAACATAAACAGGGGTCATAATCAGGGCACAGAAAACCACAGCAGTGTAGGTTGTTGGCTTACCTACAAAACACTGTGCTCTGTTTACTTCTAAATGCTGTCATTTGTGAGTTGCTAGATTGTAAAAGTTCTGCCACAATATAAACAAATACCCCGATCTGTATTGAAATCTGCGGCACCTGTAGCTTACTAAGATGGCGGGTACGTCTGTACATGATGATGTAATCTGAGCGACAGCGCTCCTGGGGGTTAATACATGCGATATGGGGACCTTATAAATTACATATATAAATATTATTAAAAAAACACTTCTGCATAAAATCCTTTACAGTGCAGGTGTGACAACCTTTCTGCAGGTTGCAGGATTTTCTCTTTCTGTTTTATAATGCTAAATGGCATATTCTAATTTGGGCCATTGTGTAACATCTCCCAAGAGATAAAATTTCATGCAAATCCATCGAACTGTTGCGAAGTTATTAAGGTGCAAAATTTTGGGTTTAACATAGAAGTGATCCCTCAACCTTAGCTACAGTGGCACTGCTGCACCACTATTATATATCAGACACACTTGCCTAGATATATTTGTGCTGAGATATTTTTAACTGCAACTTGCTTCGTTGGCACTATTTAACACTTATTAAAAAAACTACAACACAGTACATGAAAATTTAGGGGGGGTTGGCAAGATGGCCACGATACTGCACCGCTTCCCGTGGCTCAGGGTCTGTTCAGGCTCCGGGTCTGTTTGGATGTTTAGAACTCTCTGTAAACTCCCTTAGAAACATAGAGGTTGATGGCAGAAGGAGACCACTAGGTCCATCTAATCTGCTCATTTGTTTTAGACCTATTTTGACACTCTAGTTGCCCTTTGTAGTCAGGGCTCCCTTGTGTCTATCCCATGCATTCTTGAATCCCCCCAACCCCTTATTTTCTTACGGGTACAAAACTGTTGAAAGAAACTCATGTCATTTTAGCATTTGAATCTTAAGACTGACTTCGATTTAGTAGTCCATCAAAAAGAGATTGTTGTTTATACAGAACATAAGTTTTCCCAGGATACACGCTGCTGGCTGACTTAACCCAAAACAGTAGCTCTTACATGCTAACTGACAACAATATGACAGATCACAGGTTCTCCAAGCTGGCAGCCATTATGGATAGCTTTGAATGATCTGAGAGGTTGTCTGAGGTCTTGAATGTGGCGAGAGTTTGGCCGAGGCAGTTCTCTATGTCATGAACCAGAAGAGGACAGCAGATGTACTATTATGTGTGAAATGCCTACCTACATTGTTAAATGGTATGATACTGTTGCCTAGGGTGGGGATCTTGTACCACACCAGATGTATCGATTTTACTGCGCTCAATCAGTGGATCATTATGTATTTTCTTTTCCTCTTCAGGTGACCATAACTATTATAATTGAGAAATGACTATAAAGAGGTTGAAGCTAAGTGTGAGATGAAAATTTCATTTGAAGGACTCCCGGATTAAGAGAGGGGAGCCAGGTTTGTGCCCCATGGTGACCACACTTCTTTAATTCATAAAAGGACACTGCTCTAGTGACAGGTGGTGGCTGAACAAGGGGGTAGTCCCCCAAGAGGCATGATTTGGGCTTACTTATATGAATGTCTGCTTCATGAAGCTCTTTATTTGCCAGAGGTACTTCTGTGATTTTACTTTAAATCGGCAGTTCATTCAATGGAGAAGTCTGTGGTAAACATAATGGGCCAGATTCAGAAATGCCAAAGCAGGACGCAAGGCAACTTGCGTCGGAAAAAATGGTGCAAGTCACACTTGCATCCTGTGTTGGCGTACCTGCGGGATTCACATAGGCAGCCTGCAACATGCAGCAGGCTGCCTGCACCCAACTGCACCTGAAATCCCATTGCGACATGGCATAAGGGGGTTTCTGGCAGCATTTGCACCCTATTCAGGTAGGGTGGCCGCTATGTCCCAAATGGGATTCAGAGACAACCACCAGTGAACATCTGTCAGAGACCAGTTATGCCAACAAAAAGGTGGTCTAACTGGTCTTTGCTGTTCACTGGAGGTTGCCACTGTGCCCCAGCCCCACATCCACTGTGGGTTACAGACCCCCCCATGGACTCCGGGCACACACCATGCCAAGCTGGGTGTGCAGCACACCCCCCAATGCCCAGATCACACACACACACACACACACACACATGTCCAGGCCCCCCATAAGCCCTGGGGCACGATCCCCCTGCCATCCCCATAACCCCTGGTAGTCTGGTGGCACCTCACCCCCCACCCCACAGTGCAAGCCCCCCACATCCCCAATACCCCACCGGCAACTGGCACAGCCCTCCCTCATCACCAGGGCCAGTCGCCAACTCACCCGCTGGGTGTGTGTGTGTGTTGGGGGTTGGGGGACCACTGGGCCACCAGGGCAGATAAGGGTCCTTGATCTGGGGAGGTCCATGCCAAGGGGGCTTGGGGTTGGAGCCCACACCATACGGGGCCTCGAAGGTGGACAAGGGGGTGCTATGGGTGCCCTCGACTGGCGCAACTGCCGCCTACCTTCTCCTGCGACCTGCAGCATTCCCGGGTGCTGCGCCCTACCTTGCGCAGCTACCGCAAGTTGCAGGATGCAGACCGCTGCACCCACTCCGATACTGAATCAGGTACATGGGACAGGTCACAGGGATGGCGCCGTAAGCTGCTATTGCTGCAGCTTGCGGTGGACCTTTCTGAATCCAGCCCAATCTCTTTATAGAGACTGGAAGGATGTTTGTTTCTGTGATATTTCTGTGAAGTTTATATTTTTCACCTGGTTTACCAAAGGGGAAGAAGTGGAGACAAGAGACCCATTTGAGGTGACTAGACTTGGAAGTAAGATTCCTTCATCCACTGTTGTCAGACAACAGCTGACCCTGAGCCATGATTAAAATGAGGTAAAATGAAAGACAAGCCTTTTTGGCAGATGGACTGCAATGCGGACCTATTTTTGATGATCACACTCAGTTTTTACTTCCCACAGTATAATTCTGACTCTGAAAGAGAAGTAAGAAATGTAGTCTTTTATTGAGAATGGAGTCCCAAAATAACAAAACGTTGCACAAGTTGAAGGACTTCCAAGATTAAAGGAGCCTTTATTTCCAGTCTGGTTGCTCTTTTTATAGTTTTAGGTTTTAAAAATGTTTAAAGTTTGTCAAGATACATACTTTTCTGTTAAAGGGATACAAATGCCTAACAACCCTCATACACTTGTTTATTCTGCAGAAAACTGCATAAACATGAGTTAATTGTTATTGATTAGCACCCACTGGGATACACGCAAGATAAGCCGTCCTAGAGTTTTAAAATCTAAACAGCATTGGTTTAAGAAAAAAATACAGATCAAATTACTTTATTCAGCTAAATTACTTCTAATTAGGACCAGTAAGTGATATATTTATTATTATACAATAGGGACTGAAACACCTGTAATGTGATTGGCTGGCTGGCCAGTCAGCCCCTTTACTAAGATCAGTATGACCCCGAAACAACTCCCAAAAAAGCTGCCATGTTGTATTGCCACTAAATGCAAACTTGTCTCCCCCTGCAGCAGTCAAACTAAAGAACAAATAACTGAAAGCCTCAGAATAGCAATTTGGTCTGAAAGAATGTTTACAAAATCCTCCCCCATAACCGCTTCCACCCTACTCACTGCTGTGAAGTGATTTTTTTCAGCGCCACTCACCTCAGTCCACACATTCTCAATAACGGCTTCTGGAGCTGCAGAGCGTGGATGGACTACCGGTGTGGCCCTGCTATAACTGCTTTTCCCATTGCCTCCACAAAAACAGTGCTTGCCTCATTACATTATTTAAAAAAACAAAAAAATTAAAGATTTGTGCTTCCTTGTCCTGACATGAAAGTTCCCAGTCAATCAGGAAGCACATGGCAAAAGACGGCAGCCAGTTAGTGTGGCCCCATTCACACCCACAGCTACTCCCAAATCACGCCACTGGTGGTACTAAAGCGGGACTTGCAGAACTCTAAAATAAAATCTTTGTACACACACAAAAAAGAAACAAAACATACTGCTTGCTCTTAGCATTCCCCAACCTGCTGTTTGTGACTGAAAGTGAATGTTGTTATTCAGTTCATACTTCCTGATCATGCCGCAAACAGTGTGCCTGGACCATGATTTCAACTAGCACCTGATCTTTGATTACACCTGCAATCTGTTTCTCTGATCATAACAGGGAGCCTCTAGATTAACAGTGACTTTAAAAAACACTGTTGTTATACTGTTTCAGTCTGTCTCCTCTTTCTCTTTGTATTAATAATACAGCTCATGCTCCCATTTCTATTAAAAAATACAGCTCTGTCTCCCCATTTTCCACCAACTGAATGGGAGCATCTGCATAACAAGTGATTGAAATACAAAATACTGCTGATGTTAAAAAAATGTAATAAAAAATAAAATAAAAAAACATAAATTGCTAACAGCACTTTGCACTTCAGGTGAGAGAGGAGGGGGCAGCCTTCCATCTTCTACCTACTAACCCAGGACTATTTTTCACTGCAGAAGCATTTCTTATCTATTTTATTTATAAAAAATGTGAAAAAAGTTTGACACCTAAACTTTTTCTCTTTTCTTTATTTTACACATTGTATAATCACAATAAACCACTCCAGGATGTGGGTTATGCTGGGATTTATCCACAGCTGGCCTGGTTTGACCACTCGGCCTGCGGCCTCATGGCTAAACCACGCCAGCTATGGGTAAATCCCAGCATAACCCACACCCTGTTGTGCTTTATTGCTTAATTATGTTTATCATTATTGCTGTTAAGATGTGTGTAAGCTGTCTTAACAGAAGTGGTAAGAATATCCACTGCAAGGAATAACTGCTTTAACTAGCCATCAAATCATAGAATATTAAGTGCTATTATGTGTATTATTTTCTTTTATAAATGAAATAGTAGAGATTAGATGGCTTAAATATTGAATTATGGGATTTCTGACTCTGATGGGAATGAGTATTTTATAATCATAATTACAAGAAAGGAATATGCAGATATCAATGGATGCCTGCAGGGAAATCTTTTGTTTTGAGGAATAAAAGATATCCATATTTAATTGTTGTTAGGTATGCATTGCTGTATTTGGTGTCATGTACAGTACAGACAGAAATGCTTTATTGTTGTGAACTATTCTTAATTTGTAGTGACCTGACCAGTTGAACAAATAAACTTCATACTACTACTACTACATGAAAATTTAAACCAATACTTGCAGCACCTTCCCTAACTTATAGGTCAGGTTAGGTTGATTGGTAGGGGTTAATTTTCTACATATTCTTAGATCTCACTACCAATTGGAGGACTTTAACTGTATAAGATTTTTTCATTTCTTTTGTTTAATGTTTTCCCATATTCCTTGTTTTCCTTTTTTTTATCATACTTTAATAATATATGTATAATGGGACATTAACTAAAAGGAATTGTGAGCATCAAACTGTAGATAATCACCTTGTGTAAAAAAAAGAAAAATGAAATAAATAAAAGGTTCAAAAAATTTCTTTGGGTTCCTGAACCCTAAGAAGTTATGAGGATACATTCATGATTATCCATGAGATCCACAGTATCCCATTTCCTTTTTATAAAGCATTTCATTTTTTTCTACAGTGCTTTAAATTCAACTCAACCTGAATCAGCATTTATTTAATTATTGTTTATTTATTTTTCTATCTGAAATTACTCCAGCCGGGATAAACCCATTAGATGCAGCATCTCGTTTTCATGGGGTTGCCAGGAAGGACAGCAGCAGTCAACAAGTTAATATAGTCTAGCAGGAATAGTTACATACAGGTTAAAATATATAAAAAACAGAGGGCTGGATATTCAGACTGCGCCAGGCAATGGCGCAAGTGGGGGTGCAGCACAACTGAGCTGCGTCAGGGCCAGGACAGGGTGATATTCAAAGGTGATGCACCATGGCACATCGCCATTGAGTATCGCACTGAATGCACAAGGTGCAAGTAAAATGCATCAGCGCATCACAGAGACAGGGAGGACCGGGAATGCTTCAGCTCAACTGCAGTTGCACTGTGCGCATCACCCGCAATATTCAGAAGAGGGCATGCAAATGGGGCCATAATATATGTATGGCGCAAATGGGGCCATTAGCATGTCATTATGGCCCCATTTGTATGCGTTGCGCAGGGCAGCCCGGTGAAATGCACCTGGAGCCCTGTGTAGCTGCTTGCATCAGGGAGCTTCTCTGGAGGGCTAGTGCACCCCCCCCATATGCCCATTTGTGGGCTTATGTAAAATAAATTATAACCTGGTGGTCTAGTGCCCCTCCCATCATGCCCAATCGTGGGCATCAGTGAATTAATATACTACCTGGTGGTTTAGCGGTCCCCTTCCATCATGCCCGATCATGGGCATCAGTGAATTAATATACTACCTGGTAGTCTAGTGATCACACACCCCCATGTCATGCCTGATCACAGGCATCAGAGAATTAATATACTACCTGGTGGTCTAGCAGCCCCCCCATCATGCCCAATTGTGGGCATCGGTGAATTAATATACTACCTTATGGTCTAGTGGTCCCACATCCCCTGCGTCTTGCCCGATCATGGGAATCAGTGAATGAATCCCATTACCTGGTGGTCCAGTGTCCCCTCCCACCCTCAGAGGACCCCAGGTCACCCAGTTCCACCCCCAGTCATCAGCGGGTGGCAGCACCCCATCCGCATACCACCCAGTCGCCTGCCGAATGACAGCATACAGTATGTGCTGTATGCCTATTGGTCCACAGTGTGGACCAATGGGCATGCAGACCATACTGTACTACACAGGCATGAATATGTGAATGAACTGATGTCCGCGATGGGGCATGACGGAGGGGGACTACCAGGTTATACTTCATTTTACATAAGCCCACGATCGGGCATACTGGGGGGAGGGTCACATTGGGCAATGGGGAGGGTGTCCCTGCTGGGCGGGTGGCCACCCATGGCTGGCAGGTGCTGTGTTGTGCCCTGCAATGCAGCAGCCCACCTTTGGGTGGCCAGAATTTGTTCTTCCTTGTTACGGGCTCAACACTGCACCCCCATATGCGGTCCACATCAGGGTAGTGTCAGCATATGCACCACACATCCTGGGATGAATATCGGGATGTGCTGCATTTGTATGGACACGCCCCCTGCATTTGTGCTGCATACATTACCAATGCTCCCCGGCGCATTGGGATTTGCGCAACCCCTTTGAATATGTGGGCCAGACTGTATAGGTAAGTTTATCCTAGTGGTATGCTAAAAGACTGTGCAGTCAAAGGCAGATGTAAAATGGAGCAATAAACGGCCAGGCAGGATGCAAAGGGTCTTGCTTCTGTCTCAGTCTGTGTTTTTTTAATTTTTTATTTTAGTACTTGGGTAGCAGGTAAGCACACTGGGCCACATGATCAATTTAGAGGTGCAGCCCAGGCACATAATATAGAAAACCTGATACAAAAACATTACATTACATGCTAATACATTGCACAGAAATGATGAAACAAAAAAGAGCAATAACCCTCTAGGCAGGATGAAGAGGGTCTTGCTTCTATCTGAACCAGTATTGTTTGTTTTATTTTTTATTTGGTTACTGGGTAAGCACTGGGAAACATGGGCCTTTTACAGTCATGACCCGGGTACATAACGGAAAAAAACATTATACAAAAGCATTACATTATAACAAATTGTCATATAAATAAAACAAAAATCACTTATTAATAGAAGTACAATACCAGTTGAATACAAATAATTTGCCCGTCAGGATTTAAAAACAGTGAAAAAAACAATTTGTCTGAAACTGAAGGAAGATTGTTGTGGAGCCATTTAACTGGTTAGGGTGGTCCTCTCACGATACTCAGTGAAATCTGCTCTTTCACTTTCAGTGCATCCCCTTCCCAATTCACAAACAGCCTGATAACAGCTTTTCCCTCTTACAATCATTCTAATTGTGAAACATTTCTTCTTCCTGTCTGTTCCAGTCAGGGAAATCACAACAGTTAGAAACGGACTGCTATTTTTGATTGCCAGTAATAACTGTAATCCTCGTCAGTCTTAAAACTGGAACAGTGACTAACATGAAGTGCTGGAAAAAACAACTGTGTTGAAAAAGTCAGACAAATTATTAAGCATCTCTTTTTGTCAGAAAATGCTTAAATGATTAAATGGAACACATACAGTAGTCAAAACAGAGGTGCAAAAAACAAACAAACAAAAAAAAAACAACTTTTTCCTCACCCACAGGTCATCAAGTAGCCAGGTCCTGCTAGCCTTAGTAAATTCCCTTCCCCCACGCTCTAAGTACCAATTGATGGGAGTGATGGGATGATGGGAAGTGATGAGAAATAAAGTCAGCTGGATCACAGGGGAGTGTTAGAAGATGAGTATTTTTTTTGGGAGGGGTGGGGACTGAGCACTACAAACTGCACATTTTGAAATGCCAGTTACATGTAGTTAGTAGATCAGCTGTTTCGTCTTTTGGATGAGATGTTAAACTGAGGTTCCATCTGCCTGGATTGGTGGTAGTTCAGGTGGATGCTAAAGATCCCATGGCACTTATCGAAAAAGAGTAGGGGAATGTTTTATTGAAAAATAAACATAACATCACAGGTGTACAAATACAGTACAATAAGAATGCAAGCACAAAAAAGAATAATCAGGAAACAGCAAAGATCATACGGAAAAACAAACAAAAAAAATGTACAGAAAACAATAGCAAACATACAGAAAAGAATATACAGAAATCAGGTCAAAAAATCAAAATATCTCCACAATGAGAGAACCTTATCATGGGAAAAACATTGTAAATCTTTCTCCTTAACCAAAAATAAGTCATGTTCAATTTGAGAAAATAAGACAGAATGAAGAACCAGTTGTTGCTGCAATACATACTGACATCTTGCCTGCCATAAATGATATTGTATAATAGAGAAAAAAACATTCAAAGTACTCCTATGAAATTTCATCCAAAAACCTGTATAATCCCCTAAAATCAGGGTCTGATAAGTGACCAAGGTCAAAGAAGACAAACGCCATTTGAGAGCGGCAGTACTCCAAAAAAGGAGACTGCTGGGACACTCTAAAAAAAAGTGGTACATACTTTCCTCGATATTAACTCATTCCTTCCTGATGACGCCATATGGCGTCACAAAAAAACATATCTCTTTTTCCTGATGACGCCATATGGTGTCCTAAATCATTTGCTGTAGTGCCTGATGACGCCAATTGGCGTCCATATCTTTCTCTTGGTGCAGCTCAAGCATTTGTTTACATTTGATGAATTGAGTTGTACCAGCTAATAGGGGACATCGTACCCTTACTGATTTTACCTGACACAATATGTGTTCCCATTTGCTATTTTTGAGAAAACAAGCCTTAATACATAAATAAATAAATTTACTATTTTTTGCATGTGCTGTGAAAAATGTATTATGTTCATTCTGCCATTAGTTTGTATCGTAACAACAAATCATTTTGTTTTAGTGTAACATGTTAAGCTGATCAGGTTTACACTATAATTAATTTCATAATTTATTTTTTTTTTTATTCGAGCAATCCGATTGGCCGTCACCACTTTGGTGTATTTTTTTGTCTTTTGGGGTACTTTTCTACGATAACATGTTGTCACTAATATCATGATTGTTATAACTATTAGTCCATTTATACCACTAAGTGAGCTGAATATTTCTGTATTTAAAAATCGAGCTCTGTGATTGGTCGGATTTTCTGACATCATCAATTCTGAATTTAACTGGTATAAAGGGATTGTCTTAGATGCAGGCACCATCCCCCTGATGAAGCCTTAGTTGTCGAAGCGCCAGGGAACCTGCACGCAGATCTTTTGTGTCTTCCACTATTCTATTCAATGTGTGTGCCTGAAACGTTAGACTAAATCCTTATTTAGCATTCAAGCAAGGACTCGTATTTTTTTACAACCATCACTGGAGGGAAAGTGGCTCTCTGGGCTCTGGAGTGTACAATGATTTTTTTTTGTGATGTTTCAGTTAGGGGTGACAGCCCTCACCTACACCCGCCCTAGCTCTGTAGTGCGTCACCATTTGGTCATATTGATCCTCACTGTTGCCATGCTTGCTCTATGCTTATCGTGCACGTCACTATTTCCACTAACCAGTCAGAGCGCACACTGGTGCAGGAAGAGCATGGTGACTGGAAACTTAGTTTCAAGATGGAGGTGCTGCTCTTATCCTAAAATACTCGCTTCATTTTGGTGCCAAAACCTCAATTTGTAATCTGTATTTACTTTATTTGTTTTTATTTTTATTTATGATAAAAGTTTTCATAGTTGTTACTTTGTTCATTTTGGGATAATTTCTGGTCATCCTGTGTGATCACATCTTATGGATCCGGCTGGCATTCCTGATGGGAGAGAGTGTTTCTTGTGCATGTACTAGATGAGGTCACATGAATTCAGCACCTTTTGTTACTTTTTAAAGAGTTTATGTTCTGATTATGGCTATATTAAAATCTATGTGGCATGTTGCTCCCTGCGTTATGGATGATAAGTAGGTTAGGGTCAGTAGCATGTTTGTCTCATGCTCTGCACTTGAGTTTTCTCCCTAATATGCAGTTGCTGATTGTTTAAAATGAAAAAAATAATGGGGTTGCCTTCAACTTATCTGGCATCAGTTCAGCCCCAATCTCTGATGCATTGTAAAGGCCAAATCAGTTTTGAATCCCTCCACAGTCACTGGTGTTGTCCATCGACTCATATGACGTCAGTCCAGACTCAACCTCTGATGCACTGTAAAGTGTTCTTCAGGTTCAAATCCCTGCACAGCCACTTGTAAGATCTAGCTCCTTAGCATGCATCAGTCGAGCCCCAAACTGTAGTGAACAGTGAAGTGCATTTCAGGTTCAGATCCCTCCTGAACTGATGGTGTTGTCCATCGACTTACCATGCATCAGTCCAGACCAATCCCATAATGCACTGTGAAGTGCATTTCATGTTCAAAACCCTCCACATCCACTGGTGTAGTCCATCAGTTCAGCCCCAATCTGTGATGCACTGTAAAGTATTCGTCAGGTTCAAATCCCTCCACAGCCACTTGTAAGATCTGTCTGCTTATCATGTGTTATTCGAGCCCCAAACTGTAGTGAACACTGAAGTGCATTTCAGGATCAGATCCCTCCACAGTGGATGGTGTTGTCCATCGGCTTATCATGTATCAGTCCAGACCAATCCCATAATGCACTGTGAAGTTCATTTGATGTTCAAAACCCTCTACATCCACTGGTGTAGCCCATCAATTCATATGACATCAGTTCAGCCCCAATCTCTGAAGCACTGTAAAGTATTCTTCAGGCTCAAATCCCTCCACAGCCACTTGTAAAATCTATCTCCTTATCATGCATCCATCAAGCTCCAAACTGTAGTGAACAGTGAAGTGCATTTCAGGTTCAGATCCCTCCACAGCCAATGGTGTTGTCCATTGACTGATCTGGTGTCAGTCCAGCCCCAACCTCTACTGCACTGTAAAGTGCTGTTCAGGTTCAGTTCCCACCAGAGTCACTGATTTAGTCCATCTGTTCATCAGTCTTCAGTCCAACCTTTATCTCTGACAATCTGTGATGTGCATTACTGATATGGATCCCTCCTCAGTCACCATGGTGTAGTCCATTGTGCACATCAAGATTCATTCCAACACTACCCTCAGATGCACTGCAATGTTCTATTCAAGTTCGAATCGCTCCACAACCACTTTAGTCCCTTGTGCTCATAATGCTTCAGACCATCCCTTACCTCTGATGCACTGTGATGTGATCAGTGCCAGTGTATGACGTATACAGTCCATTCAAATGAAACATAGCACACAGTACACATGTGCACCAATGAGCATCACTCCATGGTGCAGGCACACCACACTCCTTCCCACCCACACAGTGTGCCATACTGAATGTTGCAACATATTACATGTGTATGCAGGCAAACCATGTGACACAGCACATAGTACACAACCTTTACAGGTGTACATGTCATCACCCTGTGTGTACCCACAATGTTTCTGCATGGCATATGAACACCATTACCAGGTGCAGGCAGCCCCACCTGCTTCCCTACAACTGAGTATACCCCAAGGACAGGTGCCAATTCATGACACAAAATGACTGCAGTGCCTATGAGCATCATTCCTTGGTACAGGCACACCCACCCCTTCCCATGATACAGTATACCCCAAATTACCAGTGCCTTTTCAACAATTTCATCATCCTATATGCATACCCATAATGTATCTACAGTGTCTGTTAGCACCATTATTAGATGCATACAGCCCCTCTCATTTCCCCAGAACATATGAAGTGCATCTGAGCCTGTATTATGAATGCAGGACCCCCATCACCACCACCACCACTAACACACAGTGCTTCCTCATACAGTCATTCCCTCACCTTAAACCATCCCATAATACAACCCCAAAAAATAAACTATGCCAGGAAATTAAATAATACACAGATTTATGTAACATGATGTTTACTGAAAGACTGTGAACCTTTACATGAACAATATCATGCTTCATTTACAGTATGATAAAGCAAACAGCACAAATAAAATACAGTTTCCTATACTTATCGTGGAATTTTATTGCAAAAATAAAAAAATAATTTATTTCAATGAAATTATACATTTTAACTATAGCACATATGCAATTAATCATAGAGAGCCCTCCAGCACTAACAAATGTCTCCATTTCCTGTGTCAGCTCACTGACCTACACTGGAAGTGTTCTTCCTATTTATATCACATGACCTCACAAAGCACTTCCTTCCTGCATCACTTCCTGATATGTCCTTCTAAGGTAATGTGTAAATATGTTCTTACTAAACTAGGGGAAAAACCAAAAAATTGATAATCAGATTCATAAACTAAAATCAGTGGGTAGGAAGAATTGAACACTGCAAAAATTCCAACCAGTGGAGTGGAACAAAAAACACAAACTGTAATAGCAAGAGATTAAGATATTGATTTCTGACTAAAAAAATGGTAAAAAACTTGCAAAATTTATATTTAGACAATGACAGATGTTTATTGTATATTTTTAACAATTTTAATCAACAATTTTACAGAAATGTAATATTTTTGCATGACTATGTAAACAGAGCATAATTATATTTAGATAAAATCATCAGAATTTATTAAAATATGAAAACAACCTTACACAACATTAAATCCAGTTAAATAGACATTACCAAACCTCACTCATTTTCAAAAACTTTTTGTCCTGAAAAACTTTTCTTTTTACAGTTTTAAAATTGGATGTATGGTTTTTAAGATGTGTAGGTTTAAGCACAGTGCGTTTGTATGAATGCTGCAGATCTAAAACCCCTTCAGGCACACAGGTGTTCTAGCAGCAGGCAGAGGGTACCTGAACATTCTAAGTGACAATAGGATAGAATGAGTTAACACAGGAGGGTTTAAGACAATACCTTTCAGAAATTGGTTTGTATTTCAAATTACCATGCACCCCCAATTAACCATGTAGGCAAATCCATATCAAATCCCAAACGTGGGCAGGGAGACGAAAATCCGTCAATTTATGTATTGCCCAAGTCATTCTGGTGGGAGAACAGTCTGGAAACACACAAGACAAATGTGGGGCATCAAAAACAGCAAGTCGATAGAAGCTTTTACGATTTAAAATCACAAGAACCTGCTTAGATAGTTTCCAAGATTGTAATTTCTTAATAGTGGGAATAGCATAAGAGGGGACGGTATATTGGGCCAACAGCTTGGAAGGTAAATTTACCCATTTCGAAAAATACGGTAGAAAGGAAAAATGAATCCATTGCTGCCAGGAACAATTCCAAAAACCCTAGCCCAAACAAAAGAATGAAAAATAAAAATACCATGAAAAAAATTAGAGGATTAATCATACCAAGGCCACCTTGTTTAATGGGTAAATAAGTAATATGCCGTCTAACAGGATTCAACCTATTATCCCACAACATTTGAAAAAAAAGACTAAATAATCAGGTTTCCAAATGAACCGGGGGGGGGGAATAAACATAACTAATATAAAGAAACAGGGGTAGTAAAAACTTTTTAATATTCAGAATCCTTTTCAGTTTACCAAATTTCCAGATTTTCCAAAGCTTAACTTTAGTTTCAGCAATGTCTATTTGTTTGGTCCAATTAAGGACAGCCAGGTCACCCTGACCAAACCATATACCCAACAACTTATGAGGAGAGGTAGTAACAGGGATATTACATAAATCCGCAAGGACAGGAAAAGGCTGGCCTAAAACGTAAATAACACTCTTAACAGTATTAAGTGCAGCCCCCGAATAAAGAGCAAAGACATCAAAAACAGCAAGAGATTTAAAAACACAGTCTACATCATGTGCTAAAATAGTAACATCATCTGCGTAAGCTACTATCTTCTCAAGAGGAAGAGAAGGGGATGGAGAAAGTCCTATAATCTGGACATCCCATTTAATTTGACGAATAATAGGATCCAAAGCAAATGTGTACAACAACGGACTTAGAGGGCATCCTTGTCGAACACCCATCAAAAAGGAAATGTCAGTCCCAAAGATCCCATTCAAATTGGGGATAATACTAGCATTGGAATATAATTTTGATAGCCAGGCCCAAAAAATTTCAGGAATATTATACCATTTAAGTACTTCAAAAAGATAGCTGTGTCGAACCCGATCAAAAACACCGGCCTGATCCAAAGCAACAATATACCCAGATAGATTCCTGGCCTCAAATAATTCCATTAAAACAAAAAGATTGTGCTGAATCTGTCTATTCGTGATGGCACAAGTCTGGGAAGGATCGATAAGAAATTCAGCGGCTTTTAGGAGTCAGGTATTTAATATTTTTGCCAATATTTTATAGTCAGAATTCAAAATACTGATAGGCCTCCAATTTGACAAAAGTTTCCAATCCCCTTTTTTAAAAAGATAGCGAATAATAGCAGTGCTAAAATCTCAGGAATCAATATTATTAACCAAATAATAATTGAAAACATGGGAAAGAAAAAAAACTCATATGGGAAGCAAACTTCTTATAAAATGCATTGGGAATCCCATCAATACCAGGAGAAGTGCCAGTTCTCAAGGAGTTAATTACAGCAAAAACTTCATCAGGAGTAATGAGGAGCAAAGAGAAAGACCAAGCAAAGTATCAAGAGACAGGCAATAAAAATATTAAAAAAAGAGCCACTAGAAGGAGCGGGTATAAAAGGAAAAGTGTCCTGGAGATGCTGCTGGACTACAGAGAGCATGCCCAGATCAGAGGTAACACAGGAACCATCAGGTCTATACAAACCCGACATTTGGGTTTTCTCCAACCTGGTTTTACAGGCCTTATAAGGATCTGATGAGGGTTGACTATGTGTTCCAAAACCCATCTCCATATCCAGAGACTTTGCTCTATTATGTTGGTAAAGACGCATCTGTGATCGAAGTTCAGTCAATTGGGATTTGTACTGAACATGATCCCTAGGGGGGAAAGGACATTAAATGATAAAACTGGTTACGATATTGAAGATATAATAAATAACTGGAATTAGCCACTGTACATCCAAAACAAATAAGTAAAGACCTTAAATCTTGTTTAGTATCTATCCACCAATCCCATAGATTATCATAAAGACAGAAAGTAGAATACCTAGCTTCAAAAAACAATTCCAGGTTATGTAAATGGGTCGGGTCATCTAATAAGGAGACGTTTAATCTCCAACGTTGTACAAGGGAATACATTTTGGGAAGTATACCGGATAAACTAAAAGTACTCAAAAGAAGTTGATGGTCAGAAATTCATTAGGTCGAGAAGAAATCGAAAAAGGTTTGATTTGGGCAGAGACAAAAAAGAAGTCAATATGAGAAAAATATATATGACGAAAATAAGTAGCCCCAGTATCCTGTCGAAGAAAACGATATGAATCCACTAAACCTGTGTCCAGAATAAGTTGCTTCAAGGCATGAGTATCACAGTAAATTTTACGAATCGTATCCCCAGAATATTTAAGGTCCAAACTAACATTAAAATCCCCTTCCCAAACTATATGCTTCCTTGTGAACAAATAGGGTTTAGCAGCTTCAAAAAGTTCTATGCGGGTAGCTTTAGTTTGTGGGGCATAAATATTAATAAGGCGGGAAAAAAAGTCCCCATAGGAGACATCCAGGGCCAAAGCTCCGACAGGTGCAATGTCAATCAAGTACGTAACATGAAAATGTGTATTAGTAAATAAAATACCAAGGCCATCAGCAACATCAGTGCCAAAAGTCCAGAATGAAGGACTGTGGACCCAGTTACATTTAAGCTGATCAATTTCCCTTAAGGAAGAAAATGCAGGTTACTCACCTGTAACAGGAGTTCTAGGAATGGTATATGTTGTTCATCCACACTGTCTGGCAGGTTCCTTGCCGCTTTAAATCTTGCCGGAAGGTCTTCAAGCTGGCTCCTCCCACCCACCCGGGTGGTAAAACTCTCAGCTCCGCCCCATGACGCCAGATCTAGCCCGCTAGAAGCCAGGTTGCATCGAAACCGGGAGGTCGGAGATTGTAGGGATGAACAATATATGCCCATTCCCAGAACTCCTGTTACAAGTGAGTAAATTTGTATTTCTAGAGACATGGATATGTTGTTCATCCACATTGTCTGGCAGACTCTAGCAGTTCTCCAGGAGGAGGGAGGCAAGGTGCACACACCCCCTACTTAGGGAATAAAGACTGGAGAACTGAGGCCCCAAAACCAGCATCCCGGCGTGACTCAAGGTCGATGTGGTAGTGGGTGATGAAGGTATGTGCTGACTTCAGGTAGCAGCCCTGCAGATTTCCTGGATAGGACACCCTGGAAGCAGCTAACGATGCAGCGGTATGGCGGGTAGAATGAGCTCTTATCCCTCTGGGAGGCTCCATGCCCACCAACCTATAGCAGAGATCTATGCAGGAGGTGACCCACCTGCCTATCATCCGCTTGGCTGCAGGTCTGCCAGGTGCGGCTTCAGCATAGGTGACAAACAGCTGGCGAACCTCTCTCTGAACTTCAGCCGTCTTCACCTTATAATAAGCGAGTGCTCTTCTAGGGTCCAAAGTATGGAGCCTATATTCGGCCTCCGAGGTGTGATTGGGGTAGAACACCGGCAGAGTCAACACCTGGTTAAGGTGAAACTCCGACACCACCTTCGGAAGAAATTTCAGGTGGGGGCACAGGACAACCTTGTCCCTGTGAAAGATCAGATATAGAGACTCGAAGGAAAGTGCCTGGAGCTCTCCCATCCTTCTGGCTGACGTGATAGCCACCAAGAAGGCGGTCTTCCATGACAGGTGAGAGATGTCACACCTGTGCATCAGTTCAAATGGCCTGCCCATGAGCTTAGCCAATACCAGCAGTAGATCCCATGCAGGTGGAGGTTCTCGCACCGGAGGGATATGTGATCAAGGCCTTGAAAAGCGCCTGACCACCTTCTCCTGTGTTACCAACTGCTTCCCGGCCCGCCCAGTAAGCAGAGATGGCTGCCAGGTGCACCTTAAGGGTCGTCAACCGAAGCCCTTGCTGAGAAAGGGACCACAGGTAGTCCAGAATGCTTGCCAAGGAACAGGAGGAAGGGTCCAGGCCCTTGCCCTGACACCAAATGGAAAATCTCTTCCATTTGAAGGCGTAGCATTTTCTGGTCGACTCCTTATGGGACGCCTCAAAGACTTTGAGGACCTCATTGGAAAGACCCAAGGCCTGGAACTCTAGCCACTCAGGAACCAGGCCGTCAGGTGCAGTGATTGAAGGTCCGGATGGAATACCTTCCCCTGACTGACTGAGATCAGGTTTGGGTGGGCTGGAAGCTGCCTCGGGAGCCTGGAGCTGAGACTGAGGAGATCTGGATACCAGAACTGACGGGGCCAGTCTGGGGCTACCAGAATCACCTGCGCCTTGTCCCTCCTTACCTTGAGAAGCACCTTGTGGATCAAGGGAAATGGGGGAAAGGCGTAGAAGAGGCCCGGGGTCCATGGCCTCAAGAAGGCATCCCCCTGCAGCGAGCCTTGCTGAGGGGGGCGGGCATGAAACAGTGTCAGCTTCGCATTCTCCCTGGAGGCAAACAGGTCCACCTGAGGCATGCCCCATTGGGAGAAGAGATCTTGCACTACCTCCGGTAGGAGAGACCACTCGTGAGACGCAGCCCCTATCCGGCTTAGGGCATCGGCCAGGGTGTTGGAGGCTTCTGCCACGTGAATGGCGAGGAGATCCGCCTCCAGGCTGCGCACGAGAGACCAAATGCGGAAAGCTTCCCTGCACAGAGGCACAGAGCGTGTCCCGCCCTGGCTGTTTAGGTAGTACATGGTCGTGGTATTGTCCATCTGGACCTGAACCACTTGACCCCGTAGAAACGGAGCAAAGGCAGTGAGAGCTAGATGAACCACTCAAAGCTCCAGCAGGTTGATGTGGCATCGGGACTCCCGATGGGACCAGAGGCCGTGCGCTCAGTGCTCCCCCAGATGGGCACCCCAACCCATCAGAGAGGCATCGGTCGATAGAAAGACCGTCGGCTCAGGGCGGACAAACGGGATGCCCTCCTGCTGATGTGCCGGAACGGTCCACACTGGAGAGCATTCCACATCCCCTGGGTCACTGTCACTAGCTGATCCAGCGGATCGAAGCACTGTGACCACTGGCTGGCCAGTCCCCATTGAAGGGGATGCATGTACCAGCAGGCCCAATGGACCACGCTGGTGCAGGCTGCCATGAGGCCCAGGAGGCGAAGGAAGTCCCAGGCAGGGCACGATTGCCCAACCTGAAATGATTGGGCAAAGGAGGAAAGAACCTCGGCCCTGTCCGCTGGGAGCCATGCTCTGTCTCGAAGAAAGTCGAGCTCTGCCCCGATGAAATGTATCACCTGCTTTGGCACAAGTTCTGACTTGGCCTTGTTGATGAGGCCAATCTGAGAGCAAACCTAGAGGGTCACATCTCTGGACTGCTCCACCTCCGCTCTGGAGGGGGCTGCAATCAGCCAGTCGTCCAGGTAGGGATACACATGGACCCTTCGGTGCCGAAGGAATGCTGTCACCACTGCCATGCATTTGGTGAAGACCCTGGGAGCTAGGGAGAGGCCGAAGGGCATGGCCCGGAACTTGTTATGGGATCCCTCCGCTCTGAAGCGGAGGAATCTCTAATGAGACGGACGGATTGGGACATGAAAGAACATGTCCTGGAGGTCCAGGGAATAGAACCACATGCCTCATTCCAAGGATGGGATTATCTGAGCCAGAGTGACCATCCTGAAGGTCCGAGACCTTAGGAACCTGTTCAGGTCGAGAATGGGTCACCAGCACCCCGTCCGTTTGGGACAGGAAATACCGGACACAAACCCCAGGTCTGGAGGAGGATCCGCCACCTTCCTGATCACCTCTTTTGAGGAGCAGGGCAATAGATCGGCTCAGCGGGCCGACAGCGAGGCCTCTTGGACCCGTGGCCCCCGTGACGGCTCGAAAGGTGGGGTCTGCTCGAACTTCAGAGGCAGGCCCTTTCCTACCACCTCCAACACCCAGCGGTCCGTGGTATAGCTGAACCAGGTGGGACCAGGCGGCAGAGCCGTCCCCCATGGGGAACCAGGGGAAGTGACGAGGGCTGGAGGCGACACCCCTCAACCTGTCACTGGGCAGGCTTGGAGGAGGGACCGGCCGAGGGACCTCCTGGGCCTTTACCTCCCTGCTTCCTGTTGGAGGAAGCCACGGGCTTGGGTTTGGGATGCCAAGCATGAGCCTGCTGGCCCTGATGCTGGTGCTGTTGGGCCGGACATGCCGCAGGTGCAGAAGGATGAAAGGGCTTGTGTTGCTGCTGGTGGCGGCCTTTGTCCTTCTGGGCAGAGGTGACCGAGTCCAGAGTGGCATTGGACTTTTCGATCCGCTGGAGGTGACCTTGCACTCCAGGGCTGAAGAGGTTGGTCCCCAAGAAGGGGACATCTGCCAACTTGTGCTGGGTATCCACCGTGATGGTAGATATCCTCAGCCATGTTCTGCGTCGCGTGGCCACCGTGGCCGCAACCAATCTAGCACAGGAGACCCCTATGTCCAGAGCTGTTTGGAGCTGCTGCTTCGCCACCACCCTTCCCTGGTTCTGAACCTGCCAGACCATGGTCTGGAGGTCAGCCAGAAGATGAGGTATCACCTCATCCAGGGGAGCCGATAGGCGTGGGAGAAGTGTGCCATCAGCACGGCCGAGCTGGCCTGGCGGAGGCCAAGGAGGATGCAACGCACATCTTAGCACAGAATAGTCCAGCTTTTGGACTCCTTGTCGGGGGCTTGTCCGTCCCTAGTTTCCCGGAGCGCGGAAAAAGCTACATGGGTGACCAACCCCACCTCGGCAAAGGTAACTCCGAAAGCCAGGCAAGGGGCGGTGGGGACCGCATACTTCCTGGCCATCCTGGCCGAGGTGCAGGACAGGAAGCAGGCCACTGCCAAAGCTCAAGGCTGGGCCAACAATGGCCTCAGCCACCAGAAGGCCCCTCCGTGGGTGAATCCTCAGTCCAGTATCTCCGTCAGGGGATATTTGGCCCGTTTGGATACGGGCTCGAGCTGCATCCCGGTGGACTCCGAGATGAGCCAAAGCAGACCCATGAAGGACGATGGGCTTTCGTCCAGTGACTGGCCCCTGGAGAACTCCAGGTCAACCTGCCTGGAGAACAGGGAGGAGTTGCTGTCGGACTCCGAGGAATCCGCGAAGAGCTGCCTAGGGCCTGAGCCACCCTCCACCTGCCAAGGACAGTCGGGAGTGAGGGTGACTGACAACCTGTGGGGCAGGCCTTGACCCGACCGAGAGTCCTTGTTCGGCACCCCCGATTTCGGTTGTGGAGGCGGAGGTTCCACCACAATCAGTGGGGCAGCAGGTTTCAGCCGAACAACCGGCCCAGGCTTGGGCATCTCAACTGCAGAGAGAGGCTGTTTTGGCCATTCGGGTGACAGCCACTTGATGGCCGGGGAAGGCGTCAGTGTCGACTTGCTCCCGGACAAAAGTAACTGCTGCCACATCAGTTCCTCGTATCGTCGATGCAATTTGCACTGAAGCCTCTCCTCATCCGAGGTGGAAGACGAGGACAAGCGGCATCGCCGCTTACCTCGATGCTGAGACCGAGACCGTTGATGTTTGTGGGATTGGCTGGACCGAGAAGAGGTCCAAAACCGAGACTGAGATCCTCGGTGTGTCCGAGGGCGGGCCTGGGAGGGAGCGGGGGACACCCGCTCTTCCCTCGGCTCGGACGCCTTAACCGGGGACTGCTGCACCGAGGGCACAGGCAAATGCTCAGTTTCCACCGGCGAAGAAGGGTTGTCGGCTTCACCAGTCGACAATCCGTCTGACGGGTCGAGAAAAATCTCGACCGCGTCGACGGTTGTCTCGGCCGGCTGACCTGACGGGGACGCCGTGAAGCCAGTGGCCTTAGTCGCAACCTCGACCGAAGTTGACAGTTGGCTGTCCAGGGAAGGGGACCTCTCCCGCTCCCATGAACGCCAATGATGGGACTTACCCTTTTGATCCTTCTTCTTGGACCGAGAGGAATGTCCTGATGGCCCCTCTCCCTGCGTGGAAAGGGAATGGCAAAGCTCCTTAAATGAAGCAGAATATGAGGTACCCAAAGATAAATGCCGCGACCGAGAAGGAGGAGGATGCGGCCTGGGCTGCTTCCTCCTCAAGGGTGATCATCTGATTGAGCTGCTCAGCTGAGCCAGCCACCACGGTAACCGCCCAACGGGCCTCTTTCGACTTTACCAGTGGGTAGCGCTTCTCGGACGCCCAAGCTTCAACCGGGCAGCGTGGTCCTCCAAGACATTGGCCAAGAACAAACAGCAAGACTCGCAGGCCTGTGGGTTGTGTTCTAGGCTGAGGCAGTAGACACACGTGGAGTGCGGATCTGTCCTGGACATCTTCTGCCCACAAGGGCACCTCCGAAAACCGGGAGTCGATTTGTCCATCGCAGCCGCGAGGGAAAAGGAAGACCGAAGTCTTGAGAATTTTAAAATGAGTTTCGGACGAACCAAAGAGTTAGGATTCAGTCTATCATGCAGAGCGCTAAGGAGGGAACCTGAGCTTCCAAGCGGTAAGGAAGATCTGGCGTCATGGGGCGCAGCCGAGGGTTTTACCACCCGGGTGGGTGGGAGGAGCCAGCTTGAAGACCTTCCAGCAAGATTTAAAGCGGCAAGAAACCTGCCAGACAGTGTGAATGAACAACATATCCATGTCCCTAGAGTCCTAGTTTCCTGAAGAAAAATTACATCAGCTCTTAGTTGACCCAAAAAACCCCAAACAGCTGTTTCTTGTAGTTTTTCATACTACAAGTGCTGAGAGATACACATTGAAGGGAAGCCATAAAGAGAAGAAAAAGAAAAAAAAGTAAAGAAGGAAAAAAAGTAACAACAGGCATCACACCAAACTATAATTGTTTTTTCCTTTTTTTCCTCTTTTTCCCTTCTTCTCCTTAGCCAGTTCAGTAGCCTTGCTGTTTTCATCCTCAGTAACCAAATCAGAGTGTAAAGGGGTATCAGATTCAAGGTCAGAATGCCCCATATCGCCCTGTAAAGGGACAAAAGAATTATTGGTAGAAAGGGGGGGAGGGGTTGCTGCTTCAAAGAAGCTCTAGTAAATGTTCCCACCTTGACAGTCTCAAGGGTTGGGGGGCATGGCAGTATCAGATAAGTGAGAAACCATGGGAGGGTCTGCTGGAGGTAAAGCGGTAGGACCAGCAGAAACAGCCGCCGGGAGAGAGGACAAAGCTCCATCAACTGGGCCAGTAACCTGACTCTCCGTAACATCGTCTGAAATTCCAGGATCCAGCTCCTGTGGAGAAACATCATCCTCCTGATGCCGAGCCTCAGGGGTAGGAAGGGGTTCCGACTGCCGGCCTTGGGCTTTATCAACAAGATCGTCCTGATCCCACCCCTCGGACCTATTCCGCTTAGCCCAAGGACATTGGTGGAAGGCATGACCCTTCTCATCACAAAGATTACACTGAAAAATGTTCCCACAAAGATCAGCAGAATGGCCATAACCTCCACAGAAGGAGCACTTCAGCATATCACAAGCACTACTAAGGTGGGTTTTAGCACCACATTTATAGCAAGCACGAGGTTACCCCCCATAAAAAAGAACCTCCTATCTTTTCCAAGAAAGAAACTATTCAGGAGATGAATAATTTCAGAGTTAAGCCGTAAAAGTTTAACTTTTGAATTTCCAGCCTCCTGTCCAGAGCCCTTCCAAATCAATACTAGCCTCAGGAGGTCCCAATATGCAGCCAGTGATAGATGCCACTGACATTCACCCCTTCATTACGAAACATTACAGTGATGTGACGAATTACAGGCTTAGTAAGGGGTATAGCATAAAATGGGGACCATAAAGTATAAGTCTTTAGAGCATTAAACACATCCCAAAAACGTTCCAAACCAGAATTGCTCTAAAAACTGATATCAAAGGAGTCTTCCCCTGAAATATGAATTAAGGCATAGATATCTGAGGGTGTAAAATGTATACAGCCTTTCAAAAGTTGCTTCGCAACATAATACCTGTCAGGGTGCACAGCAAGACCCCCCCCTTATACCTTAGGCAGACAGCATTGCGCCTGGGTGCCTGTTCCAACTTATTTTTAAAAAGGTCCACCATAGGAATCCTCCCAGTACCTTGTCGCCCAGACAGTGGGGGACGAAGAGGGTTCACAGAGGTGGAATCAGAGACACCAGGCCCAACACCCCCTTCCTCATCCCGAGATGTGCTAGGTCCAGAGTGGGCCTGAGCCACATCAACTAGTTTCTGTGCATCAATAGAAACCCCAGTCCCTTTCAAAAGTCTAGTACCTGAGCTCAGGGTTTTTGCAAAGAAGCGGCCGACAGGAGCTGCAGAAGAAGTGGAAGAAGTAGGGTCGTCACCCCAATTTGCATCGGGAATCCACTGCCCAGCGCCAAACTGTTTCCAGCCCAATTTTCCAAGGGCAGATTCAACTGACCAGTCAGTCCCCAAAAAATTCCCGGAAGAATTTGGTAGTCTGAACTGCCGTCGCACATGCTGCGATGTAGTGCCAGTAGCAGCAACTTCCTGGTTCAAGTCCATCTCTCCCGTACGCCACGTCAGACAAACGGTGTTCTTGTGAGAAGCATCAAGACAGTCCGAGTCAGAAACACGCATCTCTGGAGTAAAAGAAACAGCATCGGAGACAGTAAACTGGAGAACAGGAGGAGCAGGCTGTAAGGTAGAGGAATCACCACTGTCCATTTCCATTGCCAGTATAGCAGGATCAGGAGCAAGCTGACTCTCTTCCAAAAGCATAACAGTAGGCACTGAATTTTCCATCAGCTAAGAAGTTGTACCAATAGGAGCATCCATAGCACTAGAAGAAGCAGAAGCAGAAATAGTCACCAGAGCAGCAGCACAAAAGACGTCCTGCTCCATCGCGACTTGCTCAGCAACTGAGCCAGCCATCCTTCGATGGCCAGAGGTTCCCCCTACTGTCGAGTAGGGGAATTTCCCTGGTGTCCTGGCAAAATTTCTCCCATTCACTAAAAATACCACCAACAGCTTCATCTGGTTCAATTTCAGTTGCTTACCATCTGTATCTCCCCCCTCCCCCCGGTCGCCCCTGGGCTTACCGGGCCAACAAAATTCAATCAATCAGTCAATCAATCAATCTGTATAAAAACCTTTAACTGTATGCCAAAGGCAATGGATCCTTTCAATAAAACAGAAGAAAGTAAAACCTCCTTAGTGGGTGTGTATGGCCCATTGGGATGTGCTGCAATCAGAGGTCAATTATTTAAAGAGCTACTGACGCCTTGAAGAAAACTTTAAAAAATATAATAATTAGGTACAATTCTGCCTGTATTCCATATACATGTTGTATATTTCTCTTCCTCATTATTTATTTCTAAGGAAATTTGCATGGATATATGATCTGTGTCCCTCAGAGTTCCTTCAGAGTCCATCTGCCTCTGTAGCTTACTCCCTACTTCAAGTCATAATCCTCTGTTGTGACATCACAATCTGTTGCCATGGGAGTAACTCTGATGTCACAAGCAGTGCTCTATGACTTCAGGTAGGGAGAAAGCAGCAGGAATAGATAAACTCTTCAGAAGCAAAAATCCTGTTTTCATACAAATGACCTGTGTAAGAAATAATGGGGAAGAAGAATACAGCACTAATGGTAAATACAAGCTGGACTGTGTCTAAATATTAGAGTTTGTTAAAGTTCTCCTGAATGTGTCACCAGCTCTTTAATGATGGGATTTTCAAACTTATAAAAACCTCTCGGAATTCAGAATTAAGAATTAGATGTATTAGAAATATCGAAACTGCCAGGGAACCTGTACCGTTAAAGTTCATATTGTACATACCACAGGAAATGTACACTAACATCAATGTATATAACCAACAGGGACGCTGAAACATAGAAGCTGACTGCAGATAAGGACCACAAGGCCCATCCAGTCTGCCCATTTTTTTTTCTACCTTATGAATGTGCCATAGGCCTTTGCTCTGTCAATGGCCTATCTATTCATACTCATCTGTATCACTCCCTTATGCCTATCCCATGCCTGTTTGAAGCCTTGCACTGTTTTCATATCCACCACTTCCTAAGGTAGGCCATTCCATGCATCCACCACCCTTTCTGTGAAAAAGAACTTCTTCACATTACCCCTTAATCGGCCTCCCTCTAATCTCATGCTGTGTCCTCTTGTCCTGCTATTTTTCTTATATTGAAACATGTTAGACTCTTTCACTTTGTTAATGCCCTTAAGGTGTTTGAATGTTTCAATCATATCACCTCTTTCCCTCCTTTGCTCTAGGGCATACATATTGAGTTCAGTTACTCTGTCCTCATATGTTTTCTGATGCAGTCCCTGCACAATTTTGGTTGCCCTTCTCTGGACTGCCTCAATTTGGTTAATGTCCTTGTGAAGTTGTGGCCTCCAGTACTGCACACAGTACTCCAGATGGGGCCTAACCAGTGTCTTGTAAGGAGGGATTATTACCTCCCTTTTCTGACTTGTGATACCCCTACTAATACACCCCAACATCCCTCTAGCCTTACCTACTGCTTTAGATGTCTGCTGGGATGATTTCAGGTCACTGGTGATGATGACGCCCAAGACTCTTTCTTCCCTTGTGACTGCCAGCAACTCCCCTCCCAGCCTAGAGGTGGCTTCAGGGTTTCTCTTCCCTATGTGCATGATCTTGCACTTCTGTGCGTTAAACCCCCGTTTCCACTCTTCTGACCATTTTGCTAGTTTATCTAGATCTCTTCTCATTCTGCCCACACCATCTGGATCATCTACTCTGTTGCAGATCTTGGTGTCATCTGCAAACAGACAAACCTTACCCTCCAGTTCATCTGCAATGCATCTGATGAAGATATTGAATAGGACTGGCCCCAGGACTGATCCCTGAAGTACCCCACTTGTGACTTGTATCTCTTCTGACTATACCATTTACCACCACTCTCTCTTTTCTGCCCGTCAACCAGTTTGCCACCCAGTTGACCAACGTCTGACCCACCCCGAGCCTACCCAGCTTATTAATCAATCTTCTATGTGGAACAGTATTGAAAGCTTTGCTGAAGTCAAGGTAGGCAACATCAACTGCTCCCCCTTGGTCCACCACTCTGGTTACCCAGTCAAAGAAATCTATGAGATTAGTTTGACAGGACCTTCCTTTTGTAAACCCATGCTGTCTTGGATCCTGTGCTCCTATGGATTCCAGGTATTGCACTATCCTTTCCTTAAGGAGTGTCTCCATAATCTTGCCCACTACTGAGGTAAGACTGAATGGTCTGTAGTTCCCTACCTCCTCCCTGCTGCCACTCTTGTGGAGCAGGATTACATGTGCCCTTCTCCAGTCTTCTGGGACCTCTCCTGTGCTCAGAGACTCACTAAACAGTTCTGATAATGGCTCTGCTATTTGCACCCTTAGCTCCTTTAGTACCCTGGGATGTATGCCATCAGGTCCCATTGCCTTGTCCACCCTGAGCTTATCGGGCTCCTGTAGTATCCTTTCTTTTGTGAAGGGACTAGTGCACACCTCCTTCTCCCTGTGTCCATGGTGCAGAGCTGTGGGCCCTGCCCTACCTTCTCTTCAGTAAATACTGAGCAGAAGTATCTATTTACGATAGATGCTTTTACATGGTCCTCCTCCTCACGTACCCCCTTATCCCCTTTGATCTTAGCAATACCCCTTCTGGACTTTCTCCTTTCACTACTGTATCTATAGAAAGTCTTGTCACCCTCTGTTATTGTCGTGCTAGTGTTTCCTCAGTTTGAGACTTTGCCTGCCTTACTGCCTGCCCTGCTTCCCTTAGGGAAGTTTGGTATGCCTCCCTATCTTCATCCTGCTGCATTCCCTTATAATTCCTGAAGGCCAGTCTTTTGGCTCTGACCTTTTCTGCTACTGTGTTTGAGAACCAAAGTGGTTTCCTTCTTCTTTTGCACTTCCTTTCTCACTAACACAATGGGATGTTGCTTCAAGTATTGCATCTTTAATGCTTGCCCACTTTGCCGGTACCCCCTCACCTGTATTTCTTTTTGCCAGGGCTAGCTTAACTCCGTTGGCCATCTTATCAAAATCAGCTCCTCCGAAGTCCCATATTTTTGCCTTGGAATGGGATGATTTAGTTCTAGTGGCCAAATTGAACCATACCATGTGATGGTCACTGGCCCCCAGGTGACCTTCTACCTAGAGATCTGTGATCCTTCCCCTGTTAGTCAGTCCTAGATCTAGGATAGCCCTGTCTCTTGTGGGTTGTTGTACCAGTTGTTTGAGGCCCTCCCCTTGCAGGGAATCCACCATGTGTCTAGTTCTGGCAGATGTCCCTGCTGGTATTGACCAATCTGTATCTGGCATGTTGAAGTCACCCATTATCAGAACCTCCCCTTTAGCTGTCATGTTTTGTATATCTTCTAACAGTAAAGTGTCTGTGTCCTCCCACTGGTCTGGAGGCCTGTACACAACCCCAGTTCGTATGGTTGTCCCATTTCCTGTTTCCAGGGTGACTCACAGTTCTTCTGGCTCTTTATATTTATTCCGAATTTCTGTAGCTTTGATAGTTTTATTGACATAAAGGGCCACTCCACCCCTCCTTTTTGCACCTCGGTCTCTTCTGAACAGTACATAGCCAGGTACTGAAGTCTCCCAAGTGTGGTTACTGGTAAACCATGTCTCACTAATGGCTACTATGTCCAGTTTAGCCTCTGTCATTATTGCCTGCAGGTCCGGGATCTTGTTTCCCAGACTGCGAGCATTTGTGTACATGATTTTCCATTGATCAGATTTCAGTGTGCTAGTTGTTGGGCGAGGTCCGGCGTTTCCCCTGTGCATCGTATGGGGAGCCAGACCTTTTTCATTAACTGGTGATGCAAATGAACTACAAACATGCTGAACTCCTGTTTGACCACTACCTGGGGGGGGGGGGTGTTCTTCCCATTCAATGTTTCGAGTGCTGCACCCCCCTCCCCATCTGCTAGTTTAAATATTCTGCAAAGACATCAAACTTCAGCTCCAATGCACTGACTCCCTCCTTAGTCAGATGCAGTCTATCAAATTTAAAGAACTTTCGCTCCCAAAACTGTTGCCAGTTCCTTACAAATTTGTGTCCTTTTTCCTGGCACCAGCCCTTGAGCCACATGTTTAGCTCCCTATCTCCCCTTTTCTGACCTTCCGTCCATCTGTCCCCCTCTTCCAGACTGGCAGGATTTCAGAGAAGAAGATGCCGGATGAAATGGATGATAGTTTATCCCCCAGCCTGGTTAGGTGTTCCTTGGTCTCCACAACTGACCGGCTGGCGAGATTGTTAGTCCCTATGTGTACCAGGACATCAATGTTTTCTCCTGCTTCCTGAACAATTTTAGCAATGCGGTCAATGTCTGTCCACGCTGATGTACCTGGGAGCCATCTGACCATTACCCCTCTCTGGAGATATGTATCAACTCCCCGAATCATGGAGTCTCCTATGATCAGAAGTTTTTTGGATTTCCTTTTTGCTTTTTTTGTTTTGGTTCCTGTTTTGGGCGTGTTTTGTTGTGCTAGATCCTGTGCTGCAGTGTCCTGCTCTGCAGTGTCCTCTGCCCCTTTGTTTGATTTCGGAGATAAAGTCATATATCTGTTTGTTTTTTTTTATATGGTTTGTGGAGGTGATATGTTGGAGAGCACCGCGTGATGGGGCAACATATAATTTGTTGGCAAATAAGGACCACTTGGCCCACCCAGTCTGCCCATTTTTCCCTGCCTATATTATCGCAGATCTTACTTGATCTCTGGTTTGTTATTCCTCCCCTTCCTTTATGCCTCACCCATGCATTCTTGAATCCCACCACTGTTTTCACCCTCACCACCTCTGCAGGAAGGCTGTTCTAGAAATCCACCACTCTTTCTGTGAAGAAATACTTCCTCACATCTCCCCCGAATTTACTCCCCTCCAGCTTCATAGCATGGTCCCTTATTTTTGAGCATCTTCTTTTCTGAAAATACCTCCTTTCTATACCTTATTTAAAAATCTCTATAATAACTGCCCCCCCCCCCGAGCTACTCTTCCAGTGGGTACATATTCAGGTCCTCATGTCTCTTCTTGCAGGGCTCCTGATGCAGACCCTGCACCATTTTTGTTGCCCGCCTCTGGACTGCCTCCACTGTGTCTATGTCCTTCTGGAGATATGGTCTCCAGAACTGGACATGGTACTCCAGGTGGGGTCTTACCAGCTATTTATACAAAGACAACATCACCTACCTCTTTTTGCTGGCCATACCCTTCACTATGCACACCAGCATCCCACCAGCCCTCCCAACTGCCTGGCCACCTTTAGGTCATAAAATATGATTACTCCAGGTATCTTTCCTGCTTGGTGGTTGTCAGTACCACCCATCCATTTTGTACTCCATCCCCAGATTTCTGTGCCCCAAGTGCATTAGTTTGTGCTTTTTTTGCACTGAACACAGCTGCCATACTCTTGACCACTCCTCGAGTTTTCTGAGGTCACTGCTCAACTTTACCCCTCCCCCCATGTCCACCCTGTTGCAGATTTTGCTGTCATCTGCAAAGAGGCAGACCCTCCCTTCCAGCTACTCTGCAATGTCACTTATTAAAACATTAAAGAGGACCGGTCCCAGCACTGATCCCAGAAGCACTCTATTGGTCACCCTCCTTCCTCGGAGTGAACTCCATTTACCACCACCCTCTGCTACTTATCCCTTAACCAATTTCTTACCGAGTTTACCACATTTGGATCCACCCCTCAGCTACCAAGCTTGCTTACTAGTCTCCTGTGTTGAACAGTGTCAAAAGCCTTACTGAAATCTAGGTAGGCTATGTCCACCACTCCACCCTGATCTAATTCCTTGGTCGCTCAGTCAAAGAAATCTGTGAGATTCATTTGACATGAGCCCTCCCCCCCATGAAACCATGCTGCATCGGGACTTGTAACCCATTCGATTAAAGATATTCCACAGTCCTTTCCTTCAGTAGTGATTCACATTAACTTTCCTACCACCAAAGTCAGGCTGACTGGCTTATAATTCTTTCTCAATTGTTTAACCAGAAGTAGCACACTAATCTGAAAGCTTGTTTACAGGTGCGACCTGGGAGCATAGGGCAGTTAAGTGACTTGCTCAGGGTCACACAGTATGCAAGTGGGGGCTGTGGGATTCAAACCCAAGTCTCCAGATTCGCAGCTCAGAGCCTTAAACCACTGCGCTATACTGCCTCTCCACATTGCCAGCCTCTTCCCTGCTACCACTCTTGTGTAGTGAACCTACATCTGCCCTCCTCCAGTCCTCTAGAACCATTCCTGTTTCAAATTAATTATTAAATTATAGGGCTGTAGAGGTGCAGCCAGTGCCTCCCTGAGCTCCCTCAATACCCTTAGATGCACTTTATCTGGTCCCATCACTTTGTCCACTTTCAGATTAGCAGGTCCCTTCAGGACACTCTTCTCTGAAAAATGACTAGTGTCCATGTGCTTTGCTCCATTACTTTTCTGTGGCCCCTCCCCTTCTCCTTCCTTTGTGAACAGTGAAATTCACATCTAACTTATGAAATGAACATCAAGAGACTCCACACTCCCCTTTGAGATAAAATAATTAAGTATAAGAGATAAAATAATTAAGCACCTCTCTGGGTTGAGGGGAGAGATTGCACATTTCCAGGCCAAGTTGGCTAGGATTTGGGGGGAAGGCCCTCCCCCACCCAGGGACCACCAAGTCTGCCTCTGCTGCCTTAGCGGGTGCAAAGAAGGAGAAGCAGCTGAACTATGGTGGGCTTGGGAAGGGTGAGGGTGGTGGGTCAGAGGCACATCCCCCCATGGTACTGCTACAAAACTACTTCGCCGGCCTGGCGGAATGGGACTGTCTCACAGAGGCACCTGAGGTAGTGACCAGGGAGGATGTGGGGGACCTCCATGGTGGAGTCCCCAGGGAGGGTGGCAGAGGACTCCAGAGGAGGAGGAAGCAACTACTGGTGGGGGGCTCCATTGTAAGGGGGATAGATTTGGGGTCAGGAAGGGAGGAGGAGAGGGAGGTTAGGTGCCTACCTGGTGCCACAGCTCGGAGGGACAGGAAGCAGATCCTGAGGATCGCTAGTGAGGCAGGATGGAAGGGAGAGAGCTGGATGTCATTGTCCACCTAGTGACTAATGACATGACTAAGGATGAGGTTAGGATACTGCAGGAGGAGTTCAGGAGGGCTCTTAGGCAGGTAGCATGCTCAGTGACCTTTTCTGAGGTACTACCTGTCTACTATAACTGGGTGAAGGATAGCGTACTCTGTACCAGGATCTTCAACAATGGTTGAAGGAGTGGTGCAGAGGGGAGGGATTTGGCTACACCGGGTACTGGGGTCCCACCTGGAGGAATAAAGGCCTGTACAGGGGAGATGGCCTGCATCCATCCAGGAGGAGAACCCAGGTCCTCAGTGAGCAGTTTAAATGTTGAATTGGCAAGCATTTAAACTAGCCGAGGGGGGTGGTGGTAGGAAGCAGGGAGACAAACTGATCCCCTCATAAGCTGAAGTAGACAGTAGGGAGAACCTGAAGGGAGACAAATCCTCAAGGGTAACTGATAACAAGACAAACACAATGGTAGAAATAAAGAGAGATTAGAATGAGAACAGGGGGAGAAGGAGAGAAGGTGAAAGGAAAAAGGGGGCACAAGCAAGGTGGTAGCAGAATTTGGAGGGCCATGTGCGCAAATGCTTCAAGTCTAGGAAATAAAATCCTGGACCTAGTGGCCACAATGGCAGAGGCTGACCTGGACAATGTTGCTGTTACCAAGTCATGGTGCAGTGGGTGCCATGACTGGGACATAGCCATAACAGGCTATACTTTGTTCAGGAAAGCAGGGTGGATAAGAAAGGGGGAGAGATGACTCTTTATGTGAGGGATAGCATAAAAACTACAGAGTTACTGGGAACACAGGGTGGGGCAGAGGTACTGTTGGTCACCCTAGAGACAGAGAATAGACCTGCTATTTGTACTGGCGTGATCTACAGACCTCCAGCATTGGGGCGGGATAGATAAGATCTGGTGGAAGCCATCCAAAAGATGGCAAATAAGGGTGAGGTGCTGCTAGTGGGGGGCTTCAATATGCTGGATGTAGAGTGGAGCATCGCTGCTGCTTCAGCTAGGAAGAGGGATATCCTGGACTCCCTGCAGGGGGCATTCCTCAGGCAACTAGTAAAGGAGCCCACTGGTGGGGGAACCAATATTGGACCTTGTACTTCCTAATGGGGACAGGGTTGCTGACGTCATGGTGGGTGACCACATGGGGACCAGTGATCACTGTAGAGTGTGGTTTAATATTAGAACTGTGGCTGAAGTGAAACACATGAAGGCGAGGGTCCTGGACTTTAGGAGGGATGATTTTACAAAGATGGGAAAATGCCTCAGAGATGCCCTGGCAGGGTGAGAGGACTTGGGTGAAGTGGAGGAATAGTGGGCAAAACTAAAAGCGGGGATAGGGAGGGCAACAAACCTCTGCGTCAGGCAAACAAGCAAAAGTAAGAGGAAAAAGAAGCCACTATGTTTCTCAAAAGAGGTGACTGGGAAGGTAAAAGCAAACAAGTTAGCATTCAGGCGGTATAAGGAGACACAGAGGGAGGAGGATAGGAAGGTGTATCAGGAAAAGCAGAGGAAGGCAGGAAAAACTGTCAGAACTGCAAAAGTGCAAACGGAGGAGAAAATAGCTGAAGTAGTCAAAAACAGGGGACAAGACATTCTTCAGGTATGTAGGCGAAAGGGAAAAGACAAGGGGAAGGATTGTAAGACAAAGGAGGGAAGGGGGGGAGTATGTGGAAGGGGACAAGGAAAAAGCAGATATCCTGAACAAAAACTTTTGTTTACAGTTGATGGACGAAAGGGAAGGAGAAGAGCCGCAGATAAGTGTCAGGGGCATTGAAGGAAGGGAGGTAGACACTAGTCCATTTACAGAGGAGAGAATCCTGAAGGCACTCGCAAATCTGAAAGTAGACGTAAGGCAACGGGGCCTGATGGGATACACCCAAGGATATTGAAGGAGCTCAGAGAGTTGATGGCTGCGCCACTGACCGTCCTTTTCAACCACTTACTGCAGATGGGATATACCTTTGTACCATCATGTAATTTCAATTGTTAATTTTGTTTCCGTGTACAAATGTATACAGTTGCTCTCCTCTGTAACACCCCCCTCCCGATTGCACCGTGAGACAAGCATCTTTTTGCTCAGTGTGCCTTTCCTGGTGAAACATTTCAATAAATAAATAAATGGGAGTGGTCCTAGAAGCCTGGAGGAGGGCAAATGTGATCCCGCTTCACAAAAGTGTGAGCAGGGAGGAGGCTGGCAATTACAGGCCAGTCAGCTTGATTTTGGTGGTGGGGAAATTAATGGAATCGCTACTGAAGAAAAGGATAGTGGAATATCTTGAATCCAGTGGCCTACAAGATCAGAGGCAGCATGGATTCACTAGGAGGAGGTCATGTCAAACAAATCTGATAGATTTCTTTGACTGGATGACCAGGGAATTAGATCAGGGTGGAGCAGTGGATGTGGCCTACCTAAATTTCAGTAAAGCCTTCAACACCGTTCCACATCAGACTCCTGAACAAGCTGGGCAGTCTGGGAGTGGGTGCCAAGGTGGTAAACTGGGTAAGAAATTGGTTGGGAGATAGGCGAAAGAGGGTGGTGGTAAACTGAGTTCACTCCGAGGAGGGGAGGGTGACCAGTGGGGTGCCACAGGGATCAGTACTGGGACTGGTCCTTTTTAATGTCTTTATTAGTGACATTACAGAGGGGCTAGAAGGGAAGGTATGCCTTTTTTGCAGATGACACTAAGATCTGCAACAGGGTGGACACCTCAGGGGGGAGGAGAAAATGAAAAGGGATATAAGAAAGCTCGAGGAGTGGTCAAGAGTGTGGCAACTAAATTTCATTGTGAAGAAGTGCAAGATCATGCACTTGGAATGCAGAAACCCAGGGGCAGAGTACAAAATTGGGGAGTGGTACTGGTGACCACCAAACAGGAGAGAGACCTGGGGGTAATCATAGCTTATGATCTTAAGGTGGGCAAACAGTGTGACAAGGCAGTGGGGAGAGCCAGCGGGATGCTAGGGTGCATGGGGAGGGGTATCAGTATCACAAGCAGGAGGAGGGAAGTGGCGATACCGCTGCATAAATCACTGGTAAGACCGCAGCTCTAGTGCTGTGTCCAATTCTGGAGACCACATCTCCGGAAGGACATAGGCAGAGTAGAGGCAATCCAGAGGAGGGCAACTAAAATGGTGCAGGGCCTGCATCAAAAGCCCAATGAGGAGAGAATGAACAACCTCAATATGTACACCCTGAAGGTTAGCTGGGAAAGAAGGGATATCATAGAGACCTTCAAATACCTCATGGGTATAAATAAAGTTGAACAAGGGGGTCATGATACGATGTTGGAGGCGGGGTATGCTTAGAGGAAATCTAAGGATGTACTACTTCATGGAGAGAGTGGTGGATGCCTGGAACAGCCTCTAAGTGGCAGTGGTAGGGGCAAAAACTGTGGAGGGATTCAAGAAGGCATGGATAGGTATGTGGAACCTTAGTGGCAAGGAAAAGGGGGGAAAGCCAGAGATCAAGTAGGGTCTGCAGTGTTACAGCAGGTTGAGAAAATGGGCAGACTAGATGGGCCAAGCAGTCCTTGGGCCAGATATTCAAAACTTTGCGCTGGGCGCAAACCGTTTGCGTAGGGTTAGCGCTGGATTAGCGCGGGTCTGCTATATTCAAAAGGTCAAATAGTGCGTGCAAACTGCATTAGCACCGGGCAAAATTATAATGTATGCAAGGGACAAACTGACGGGGGAGTGTACATGAATACAGGTGCAATGTTATATTCAGCGAATAGCACCGCACAAAGTGTGTATGCACGACTTAGCGCAGTACTTTGCGTGGTGCAAACTACCACCCAGGAAAAGGTAGTCTTAACTCTGGGCAAACCAGTTTTGTGTGACTTTGTGGCTTTGCACGACCCTAACCAGTAAGTATGACACATAGAAATAAGCCAGACAGAGAGGAAACATGCTGCTCACGGATGGCATCCCTATGATGCCATCATCTGCCACCAGTCCCAGCCATGCCAGGCAGTAAATGGTGACCTGGCTCCCAGTGGACACCATGGCAGTGCGGCCATACAGCACACACCTGCAGACCACCCTTCAGTGGACACCAATAGACGCCAGTACACACATGCAGCACTGTGGACATGGAGGGTGTTGAGGGGAGTGTGTACAAGTGGCCAGGCTGCACCACAGACTGGGTGCATCCACAAGGCTGGGACAAGCCACGCAGTGCAAATGGGCTAAGAGTTGGGAATACCCCAACACCCAGTGTGCCTGTCTAATGATATGTGTCCCCGTCAGCCACATACACAGCACACACAGTCAGCCATGTATATGTCACTGTGAGCACCCCATGCCAGTGGTGCAGCATCTGTGACTCACACAACAGCATAACAGTAATGTCCACTGTCTGAAAACACCTGCAAGCTGGGCCTGTCACTGTGTACAGTGCAATGGTCATCACTGCCCTACACACCATAGGTATTGCTGTGTCCCTCACACTACTGGTCCCTTTGCTACTGTAGTGTCTGCTGTGCACTGTAGCATGAACTACAGTTTGACAGTTGCATGCAGCACCACCATCTGTACCTGTGTTGTGTAGTCCCCTGGGGCACAGTATTCTATGATGTACTGTACGTATGTAGCCTGCAGCTACCACCATGCACTGCCAGACTGACCTACAGGTGGAGCTGTGGGCAGACCCAGCCAGTCCCTGTACTTCCAGACTGACCTACAGGTGGAACTGTGGGACCCTTCAATATTACTGGGCAAACTGCATGCCAATCAGGTCATAATGAGATGCTAATCTGGATGTTCGCCCACAGACTACCTAAGTAGGCTCATTTGCATGTCACTTTTGAATATAGCACAGTTTTGCCCGGGGCAAACGTGATTGCACCAGGCAAACGCCGCACAAACATTTCAGAAACATTGTACATTTCTGCACAATGTAATATCACAAGCGCTAATACTTTCAGCTTTACTGACTCCACTCCTTTGCTAGCACACACACTGGCCACATAGTTCACCTCTACCTTCCTTCACGTCGCTGTGAACTGGGACGCTGTTGTGGTTTGCACTTCCTGGTTGCTATACTCAGAGCTGTCTTATTCCTGGGCAATTTTTGCACTGCATTCCCAGCCCAGTTTGCCCGGCTTCCTTAGCATGCTATATTCAGCAGGTTTAGCACCTAGGCTATTCCTTTTGAATATAGCGAGCTACTGGTTCCAGGCTAATTTAGCATGCCGGGCAGTGATAATTTAGCACCGGGGCAAAGGTTTTGAATATCTGGCCCCTTATCTGCTGTCAATTTCTATGTTTCTATGTATACAAATCAGGCAGAAAATAATTGTAGTATTTGAAAGATTTGCCATGGGGGAGGGTGTGTGCGAAATTCTCTGTATTTGCACTCAGCACAGTCCTGGGATATCAGCAGAGTCACTCATAAGGGGATGCCAGTCATATTCACTGTAATGCATTGTGAACCTCATTGATAAGCATACTTAGCTCCATGCTGCAAATGCCCAGCCATCCAGTGCAGACCCATACGTATTACATGCAAGAGCCACAACTGCAAGATCAATAAATTGGTGGCAAACATGGGGCTCAGAACAGAACACCACCCGCTGGCTTACCAACACTAAAGAAATGTCAGCCCAGCTGAAGCATGGCATGAAAACCATGGAACCTCTCCAAAGCAACCACTTGATCACCATAAGGTACAAACAGCCACAGTAAGGCACTGTACAACTGGACAACAACAAAAAACTTACAAAATCAGGAATACTGCCATTACAAACATTGGCAATGGCAGCAAACAGAGGCACCATAATAGATGACAGCAGATGATCTCATCAGACACAATGGTGTGGCATCTTTGTTCAATTCGTCAGACAGCTCTCTTCAGCTTAGGGGGCAGGAAATTTGTGCTAACTGGCAGAAGTTAGTAATGTTCACAGTAAGAGAAATGAAAGACTTGCCTTCAAATGAACCATATTTAACTGTGCCTTAGTAAACACTGATGTGAAAAACTGTATAGTGTATGGTGGAACGCTGTTCCGCATGGAAATCCATGCCTGGAACAGCATTGTTGTCCTTCACTCGGTTAAATCGTCAATCTTGTTGTGCTGCACCCAGTGCGTCACCGGTGCAGCACAACAAGATCGAACACATTCGGCATCTGCCAATAGGCGGCGGCGCAGCAGCAACACAGAAGGAAGCCTTTGGCGGCAGACACAGAAGTAAGCCCCCCGGTGTTCACGAGTGCTATTTATGGTTGCCCATACACTATAAAGAGTGTGTATGAGCAACCATACCTAAACAAAACGATTGTGCGATCTTGAGGTTTCCGTGGTAAGGGACCTCTCGAGATACGCTCCTCGAGGTCTCAGGTTACCACAAAACCTCTCGACCGCAACTAGCCAGTTGTGTATGCTTGCGCATACACAATCCTCTATGTTTTCAGTTGTTTTCTTTTTATGGACAACATTCTGCACAGTTCTCTTCATGGAACCAGTAATTTTGAGTTTTTACTATGTCACGGTGTGAGTACAGAATGCTAAACATGAGCTATCATCCTATCAGAACCATGCTTGGAGTTCTGTACACAAACTGTGACATAGTTAAAATTCCAGATCATTGATTCCATGAAGAGAACTGTAACAGAATGCTGCCCATAAAAACACAAAAATGCAAAATACAGTTTTCCATAACACTTTTTATTCAGGTACAGTTGCATATGGATCATTTAGGCTTATGAATATAATTTCTATAAATGGGAACATTATAAACAGCTATCCATTAGAAATCATTTCTTGTCCTCTTTGAGTGTTTTAATAATATGTGAAAGAGACAGAATAGGAAGCCTTTGTGGAGGTGCTTGGCTTGGAGCAGGACTTAATTATGAAACACATAGAGGGAAGTCAGAATAGCAAAGGCCCAAACTGAGGAAAAGATAGCCAACTCGGTTAAGAAGGGAGATCAAACCTTTTAAAGGTACATCAGCGAGCGTAGAAAGACAAAGGGAGGGATAGTGAGGCTGAATAGAATGAACGGTGGGTGGGCAGAGGGGGACAGGGAAAAAGCAGGAATACTGAACGAATATTTCTGCTCAGTATTCACAAAAGAGGAGGGGGAGTGCCTAATCCAATTAACAGAAGCACTCTTAATAGGGGGATCGATCCTAGTCCTTTCACAGAAGAAAGGGTTCTGCAAGAACTCCTAAAACTGAAGTTGGACAAAGCAATGGGGCCTGATGGAATTCACCCCAGAATTCTAAAATAATTAAGGGGGGAACTAGTGAAACCACTGGCTACTCTTTTTAATAAATCATGGGAGGATGGTGTGGTACCCGAGGACTGGAGGAAGGCGGATGTGATTCCCTTCACAAAAGTGGGACCAAGACAGGGCAAACTACAGACCTGTCAGTCTGACCTCTGTGGTAGGAAAGTGATGGAGTCACTTCTGAAGGAAAGAATAGTTGAGTACCTAGAGGCCAGTGGGCTCAGGACCCAAGGCAGCATGGGTTCTGGCAGGAAGTTCATGCCAGACAAATCTGATAGATTTCTTTGACTGGGTGACCAAAGTAGTAGATCAGGGAGGGGCTGTGGACATGGCCTACCTAGACTTTAGCAAGGCATTTGACACAGTCCCACACAAAAGATTAATATACAAGTTAGCCAGCCTGGGAGTGGGTCCCAAGATGACACCCTGGGTAAAGAATTGGCTGGAGAATAGGACACAGAGAGTAATAGTAAATGGAGTCCACTCAGAAGAAAGGAGGGTTACTAGTGGGGTACCGCAGGGTTCAGTATTAGGACCGGTCCTCTTCAATGTCTTTATAAGTGACATTGCAGAGGGACTGGAAGGAAAAGTATGTCTTTTTGCAGATGACACAAAGATCTGCAACAGAGTTGATGCACAGGGTGGGGTGGAAAGGAAGAGTACACAATGGGCACAATGGGGGGTGAGATACTAACAACAACAAAAATGGAAAGGGACCTGACGGTAGTCATATCAGATGACCTAAAGGTGGGCAAGCAATGTGAGAGGGCAGCAAGGAGGGCTGGGGGGATACTGGGATGCATAGGGAGAGGCATCACCAGTAGAAAACAGGAAGTTATTATCCCTCTGTACAGACAGCTGGTGAGACCCCATCTGGAGTACTGTGTGCAGTTCTGGAGACCCAATCTCCGTAAAAACATAGACAGGATGGCAGCTGTCCAGAGGAGGGCAACTAAAATGGTGCAGGGTCTGCACCGGAAGACATATGAAGAGAGACAAAGGAGCTTAATATGTATAGCCTGAGGAAAGAAGAGGAGAGGGGGACATGATAGAAACGTTCAAGTACCTCAAGGGAATCAATAAAGTCCAAAAGGGTAGCATCTTTCAAAAAAGAGGTGTGCAAGAACAAGAAGGCACAATTTGAAGATGGGGGGGGGGGGGGCTCAGAGGTAATTTAAGGAAGTATTTTTTCACAGAGAAAGTTGTGGATGCATGGAACGGCCTTCCGGAGGAGGCTGTGGAGTCAAAATCAGTGGTGGAATTCAAGCATGTATGGGACAGTCATAAGGGCATTCTAGGGGGTGGGGGTAGGAAGAAGTAGGCTACTGGTTAACTAGGATCTGCAGCTTATCCAGTAGGTAGGGAAATGGGCAGACTGGGTGGGCCAAGCGGTCCTTATCTGCCGTCAAATTCTATGTTTCTATGCATTACCGTGACAACCTCTGGCACAAAGCAAGGGCGACTGGTAAGCAAGCTGACTACAATGTATATAAGCCAACCAGAAATAAGTGCACCAAACTAATAAGGAAGGCCAAAGCCATGTACTATAAAGAACTTCAAGGCAAACTTAAGGGCGTGGCTCCTGACTGAGGCTGCTTGTATGTGCAGCTGTTTCCCAGGCGGTAGCAGGGCCTGTATCCTGACATAGCACCTTTTCGTGCCCATACCCTACCTCCAGTGCCCCTACCCTCTTGCACTGTTCTGCCCCTCTGTTCAATCTGGATATGACTACCTGTTTTATTCTGAACTGTTAGCAGGTTCTGCAACTTAACTTATGTTGCATTTCTGCCTATGACTTTTGCTTATACCACTCTTGGTGATAGACTGAACCTTCATTTTAACTGTATTTATTTCCTTGGCTCCCCGGTGACTGTATGTACATTGCATGTAATACTTCACCATAATCCCCATGTTAAGCCTTTTATATCGCATAGCCACTTAATGTATGTCACTACACCAGTATGTAATGATTTCTCTGAAATATTTGCACTACATAATGTGACCTAATTCCAAGTGTTTTCGGCAGTCCTATTGTATCTGTATTGTATTGATGTTTGTTTTGTTTGCCACCCTGATGGCCTGGGTCACAACTGAAAACGGTCCTCTGGATCAGTTTGCTCACCCGGTTATCAATGACATAAATAAATAAATAAATAAAACTACTGGACAGGAGCTGATGTAGCAGAAGAGATTTCTGGAACTTCATAAAAACACTTACTGGCAGGGACCCCCAAAACATTGTCACTGCATCCGGCACACTTCAAGAACCAAAAGAAATAGCAGACGCCTTCAATGTCTCCTTTACTGACTTAAGCACTCTGTTACCACGAGTACCTATCCACTCAGCCCCCTGTGAAACTCCACAATGCAGACTCCCCCCCTCCCAAAACTCTAACATATCCCAATTTTATTTCAAGCAAATCTCCAGGGCTGATACTATAAAATACATTAAGCGAGTCTTGGGGAAAACCAGGATTGGAGGCGACCTGATCAACAATGAAGCTTGCAGCATTCACACTTGATGAACTAGCATCATCCCTTACAAAAAATTTTAACCTGTCCCTAAGAACAGGGTATTTCCAGATAGGTGGAAGTCAGTGCTTTTCACCCCCATATTCAAAAAAAAGGGAGACAGAACCAGCCTGGCAAACTACAGGCCCATATCCATACTACCCCCTCTCTCAAAAGCCCTTGAGTGGATTGTATCCGACCAATTAACTGATTGCTTGAATAAGTACAACCTCCTATGTGCACAACAACATGGGTTTCAGAAAAAACATAGCACCACTTTTGCACTGATAGACTTCACTAACCACCTGTACGATGCACTGGACAATGGCATGGCACTGGGGTCCACATTCATAGACCTGACTATAGCATTTGATACAGTGAACCATCAGCTCCTCCTCACTAACCTACTGACCCTTGGCCTGTCCCCTGAAACTATATCTTGGTTTGGTAGCTACAGTACCTTTCACTCCGAACACAGTGCATGAAAATAAACAGAACATTATCTGACCCAAGGCAGGTGACCCTTGGAGTCCCCCAAGGGTCCATACTTGGCCCCTTGCTTTTCAGCTTGTTCAGAAATTCCCTACCCTCTGCCTGCCCAGCAAGCATGCTGCTATATGCAGATGATGCCATGATCTCTGTTCCTAGCAAGCAACTGACCCAAATAACCACGGCACTACGGGACAGCTTTCAAAAACTTGAAAAGTGGTTCCTACAAAACGGACTTCTACTTAACTACAAAAAAATAAAGACATGCTGTTTACAATGACTCAGAGTAAGAAATAAAATTGTCCCCTTGATCATTCTCAGCCAAAAAGGGGAAACACTGGAACAAGTTAGCTCATTCAAATACTTAGGAATACACCTGGATGACACCCTGTTCTTCACTTCACACATTACAAAAACCGCGAATGTAAAGCTTGGAATCCTTTACAGACACAGGCACGCAGCATCCCCTGTGGCCCTGCGATTGGTAACTAGCAGCTCAGTACTGTCCACTATTGATTATGGGCTGGTAGTCTACAGTGCTGGCACTGACACTGCCCTGAAGGATAGAAGTGCTCTTAAACAAGGTCTTCAGGCAGGTCCTTGGGCAGACTACCTGTCACACACATGCAGACTCTACACTGATAGTGGGTGGCTCCTACTTCATGTTAGGAATAGATACCAGGCTTGTCTGCTAGGTAAAAGGCCCTCCTAGGACTCACACCACACCCCGAATCCAAGGCAAGCATCTTCCAACGTGCCTGATCCTCAAAAACAATGAGAAGCATAGCCAAGGGTGCATTCTAAGTCCTGTTTAAGTGCACCACTTTTTCCCAGAGATTCCTGTCCTACTGAGGACCTCCCTGTCTCCCTCATCGACACTGGAAAGCTGGGCTCCTTTAACAGAGAGCTCCGTATTCTCCTATCCCAAGCAAATAACTGTAATTGCCCCACCTAGCCACAGTCAGCTCCTGCTCAATGACACAGATGACCCCCTCCCAAGCTTGCACCTAGATCCCCACCTCCCCCGCCTACCACCTGGCTCATCGCTGTTCCGTCAGCTACCCTTCCTCCTGACAAAGTCATCTCTGGCAGCCACCACCCCCATTACCAAGTCAGCCACCAGCGCTCCTGATAAATCTCTCCTTCTGCTACTCCTGAGTCAACCCACCTAATAATGGAATGTACACTACCTGGTTTGCATGTGTATGGAATGTACTGTTCCTACTACTATATGAGTTTCACAGCTCCTACTACTATGCTGCTGCTTTATTTAACTAGCACCTATTTAACACACGAGTACCTAAACAAGCATTATACCACACACTATTCTGCAATATCTTGCTGCTATCTACCTTGCACTTATGTATTTCAAGTGTTCTTAATTAAGCTATGTACTGCACCTAACAAGCTTTGTACTGCACCTGTTGTTGTGCTGCTGTATGCCTCTTGCACTTTGTAACTAATAATGATCTGGATCTCTGTTCATTACTGTCTTATTGTTTGTGTTAACTTGCCTGTACCATATGTATTGTCCTGTGTTAAACTGACTTGGAACCTCTGTAAAAGATCCCCACCCCCAAAGGTGTAAATCCTAATCTTAAATAAATAAATAAATACACACTTTACTGTATTGCAAATCATACTAACATACTATTTGCCAGCAGATTAGGCCTTATGGTCTATCGAGTCTGCCCGAACCTCAGATCCTTAGTTGGGAGCCGAGGCCCTCCCATCCCTTGTGCTCCAGAAACCCCTATCATCCATCCCCACCCCCCTGGGCCAGGCCATCATCTGATACATCCACTTTCTGTGTCTGTCCCACCCTCTCTTGAAGCCCTCCACTGTGGGTCTCTGAACCAGCTCACCAGGCAGTGCATTCCAAGGGTCCACCACCCTCTCAGTGAAAAACCTCCTCCTCTTTCCCCTCACCCTTCCACCTTCCAACTTCAAACCATGCCCTCTGGTGATACCTCCCTGCTTTAGTCTAAAGATCCCCTCCATGTTTACCCTATTTATTCCCTTGAGGTACTTGAAGACCTCAATCATGTCCCCCCTGTCTCTCCTCTCCTCCGATGAAAACAGGCAGAGCTCCTCAAGTCTGTCCTCATACGTCAAATCCCCTAGCCCTCGTATCATCTTAGTTGCCCTCCTCTGTACCCTCTCCAGGAGCTGTATGTCCCTCTTCAAGTGTAATCTCCAGTACTGTACACAGTACTCAAGGTGTGGTCTAACCAGTCCATTGTACAGCGGCAGAATCACTTCCTTGCTTCTAGAGGTGATCCCCCTTACGATGCATCCCAACATCCTGTTTGCCTTGCTAGCCGCTCTCCTGCACTGCTCAGAGTTATTCATACATGCATCCACCATGACCCCTAGGTCTTTTTCCCCTATTGAGGCCTCCAGCGCCTCCTCTCCCAGGGTGTACCTGTGTTTAGGGTTTCCCCGACCGAGATGCAACACCTTGCACTTGGTGATATTGAAATTTAATTTCTATGTGTGAGCCCAGCTTTCCAGGGTGTCCAGGTCCCCTTGCAGGGCCAACCTCCCCTCTTCTCCCTCAACTACTGCTCCCATCTTGGAGTCATCTGCGAAGAGACTCATTTCACACCCTACACCCTCCCTGGTGTCCGATATGTATGCATTAAACAGGATCAGACCCAGGATCGAGCCCTGCGGTACCCCACTACCAACCTCTCTAGGGTTCGAGAGCTCCCCACAGACCACTACTCTCTGGGTGCATCCAGCTAGCCAGTTTACAATCCATCTGACCATCAAAGGGCCTACTCCTAACCCCATCAGTTTCTCCACTAGATCATTGTGGGGGACAGAGTCAAATGCCTTGCTGAAGTCCAAGAATAATACATCCACAGGCTTTCCCCTGTCCAGTTCTGATGTTACCCATTTCGTAGAACTCCACAAGATTGGTTTGACATGATCTACCTGGCACAAATCCATGTTGCCGACTATCCAGACCTCCCACCTCCTCCAAGTACACCCCCAATCGTTCCTTTAGTATACTCTCCATTAATTTTCCCACCACCGAGGTCAAACTGGTGGGTCTATAGTTACCTGGTACTTCCCTCGACCCCCCTTTATGGATTGGCACTACATGTGCCTCTCGCCAATTCCTAGGTACCCTCCCTGTCTAAAGTGACCTGTTGAAGAGCTCCACCAGGGGTGCAGCCAGTATGTCCGCCAATTCCCATAGTACTCTCGGATGAATGCCATGCGGCCCAGGAGATTTGTCTTTCTTTAGGGCCTTGAGGGCTAACCACACCCTTTTGGCGGAGATAGCATCATCCGTCCCCTCCACCTTACTGGCCTTTTTATCCTTATCCAGATGTGACACCCCTGGGGTACCTCTCCCTCCCTCCCTCTTGCTCCATTTCTGTTGCTCCCCTGATCCCACTCACTGCCGCTTCTATCCCCATTGTGCCTTGCTTTGTAGATATCCCATCTCCTCCCTAGTGAACACAGAGGCAAAGTACTCATTAAATACCTCTGCCTGGTCCTCGCCTCTTCCACCCACCCTCCTTCTGATCTCAATCTGCTGAGATGGCCCTTAGTTTTCTCCACTCCCAGTGTACCGGAAGAACCCTTCCCTCCATGTATCCCTGTGCCAGCCGCTGCTCTTTACTGGACTTTGCTCCCCTCACCATCCGGCGACTTTTCTAGATGCAAGATGGTACATTTCCTTATCCTAACCCTCTTGTTGTTTTATATTTTTGTAGGCCGCCTTCTTTTCTCTGACCACTACCTGTACCTCACTGGACCACCAGCATGGTTTATGTGACCTTGCTCCCTCACGTTTCAACTTAGGCGCAGATCCTGACTGCCTCATGAAGTCCCGTTTATGACCTCCCATCTCCTTTCCACACTTGTCATTGATGTAATCCCTTCAAGTGATCCTGAGACTATTTCCCATGCCCACAAAGTCTGCCCCCTGAAGTCCACTGCCAGTGTCCTAGATCTCCCCCTCCCCATGCTTATTTGAAACCATACAGTATTATGGTGGCTCCCAGTCAGGGGTCCTCTACAACCAGGTCCCTTACCAGATCCCCATCTGCCAGAACCACATCCAGGACATGACCCTCCCTTGTGGGCTCCATCACATGCTGTGTTAAGAACACATCCTGGAAGCCGTCCAGCAGCCTCTGCTCCTTGGCCACCTTAAAGGACATGGTTCCCCAGTTTGTACCTGGCATATTAAGATCCCCCATCAACACCACTCCTTTCCCTTTTACATGATTTACTTTTTAGCCAACCAGGATTGTTTATTTTGAAACATTACAGATACACTTATAACCATAAGATGGTATCTTGTGCAAACAATTCTAAAATTCAGAAGTTCTAAGTTTAGTTGGCAAAGTCCATTTCCCACAAAATGGATTCTCTAATATTCTGCAAAATAACCCATACTGAATTTATATTCAAATTTCATTTTTTTACACAAAGGTCTTTCACATAACTTATATTTACATGTACAGTTGCTGTGTCTCTTATGGTTGTAAGAGTTTCTTTTCAAGTCCTTCATCTGCCAGAACTGCTCAGCTTTGCTTCTAGAAATTTCATTGGCTGAGAGATATCACCTGGCTGTGCATCAAATCTCTACAAACGCATGGACAGGTGTTGAATCTCATTTTCCTTCTCAATAAAATCTACTTAGAGCCATTTTATAAATGTAATAAGACCCTTCAGGGTGTGCATCATAGGATTTGAATGCACTTCCTGAGGCATAAGGACACTCGGCCTTCGGTCTCATGAATGACTACACCCTGGGGGCATGCATTAATATAATGCACACTCTGTTATGGTTTATTACTTATGTATAAACATATATAAAAGGCCTTTAAGTGCTGCAGCCCTTTCACATTCACTTAGACAGAAAAAAAAAATGGTTTATAAGGTGCAACCTACTCAATACTTTCATGGAAAATATCTTAAAAGAAGTGCTCTTTGTAGATTGCTGGTACAATTCTTATCATATTACTGTAAATCTAAATGAGCAATAAAGGAAAGAATGAAACTCATGGACAAATAACCACTGTATCCATTCCTAGAAACCACCATAGTGAAGGCCATAGTTCTCAGCGGCACTTCAGTTCTTATTTCTGTGAGAGGGATACTGGCAGCCTGCAGCAGTTTGCCGATTCCTAGGACATGATTCATTCATTTCTGTTGCAGAGTGCAGTCCTGCTGTTGGTGAAAATATGATGTGATGTCATCTATGACATCTCATGCTGAGCACAGAGGAGGGCATTCAGGATAAACAAGGTGGGGGAGGAAGCCAAACACTATGGGAAAACTATATATGAATGAAAATTTAGAAAGAGCAATGTATTCTGCAGCATTACATATAGTATATTCTGCAGCATGATGCAAGATCTGTGGACAGTTCTATGGCCAGGGAATAGCAGAATTCCAGGAGCTTTGCATGGCGACATTTCGATAGATAGGAAATTATTGCAAGAGATATAGCAAAGTCTCAGAATCAATAGGCACAGCTTATTAGAGTAGAAATCAATCACTTAGATGCTGCTGCAGTTTAGTATCACTTTGGCAAGCAAACTGCAGATGGGCACCAGTTTTGCCTGGAACTGAAGTGTTTCAGTAATACGAACATATGTACATACGAAGAAGTCAACAGAGGAAGGCCATTTGGTCTATCTAGTCTGCTCGTATTGCAGGGTCCACAGCTTGAGCTACTGTCCCTGCCCCACCTCCCCACTCCTCCAATCCTCCCTACCCATGATCCTTACTTTCCCCCATGCCTATCCCAGCCTCTCTTGAAGCTGCCCACTGTCTTCAATGAGATCACCTCTTCTAGCAGCGCATTCCAAGTATTCACCACCCTCTCCGTGATGAAGTGCTTCCTGACCTCCCTCCTAAACCTCCCCCTCCAGCTTAAGACCGTGCCCCCTCATGTTACAGTTGCCACTCAGCTTATAGAGACTCTCTTTATCCACCTTATTTATCCCTTTCAGGTACTTGAAGGTCCCAATCATGTCCCTTCTCTCCCGCTCCTGTCCTCCAGGGAATACATGTTTAGTGCCCTCAACCTCTCTTCATATGCCTTACCCTGCTGACTCACTGTCATCTTTGTTGCCCTCCTCTGGGTCTTCTCCAGCAGGCTAATGTCCTTTTTGAGGCGTCGGCACCAGTACTGAACTCCATACTGTAGAGCTGGCCTCACCGGTGACCTGTACAAGGGCAGTATGACCTCCTCTCTCCTAGTACTGATCCTGCTAGCTATGCATCCCAGCATCCTGTTTGCCCTTGCTCCTGCTTTCTTGCACTGCATGAAGTGCTTCAGGTCACTAGTGATCATCACTCGCAGGTCCTTCTCCTCCTGTGATGCAGATACGTGGACTCCACCTAGGTAGTAATCTGTCCTGGGATCCTTGGCTCCAATATGCATAACTTTTCATTTCTTGGCACTGAAGCCAAGTTGCCAGATCCTGGACCACCTCCCCAGCATTTCCAGATACTCCTGTAAGTCCTGTATCCCTTCAGCTGTGTCCACTCTCCCGCAGAGCTTGGTGTTATCCATGAATAGGCACATTTTGCTCTTAATGCCATCATCAATATCACTGATGAAGACACAGAACAACACCGGCTTAAGCACCTAGCCATATGGGACCCCACTGGTGACCTCTCTGGTGCCAGATAATTCTCCCCCCCCCAACCACTCTCTGGGTTCTCTCCCTCAGCCAGTTTTCCACCCATCTGGTCATCTTATCCCCAACCCCAAGATCCGCCAACTTACTGATCAACCTTTTGTGGGGCACAGAGTCTAAGGCCCTGCTGAAATCCAGACAGAGGATGTCTACTGCTTGGCTTCTGTCTACTGTCTTAGTGACCCAAAGAAGTCAGTCAGATTCATTTGACACAATCTCTCCTCCCTGTGAACTCATGCTGCCTCACATCCTGGAGACCATGTTCCTCTAGATATTCTACCAACCTTTCCTTAAGTATGATCTCTATGAGCTTGCATATGATTGAGATCAGACTGACTGGTCTGTAATTCCCTGGGTCATCCTTGAGATCACTTTTGTGAAGGGGCACTACATGTGCTGTTCTCTAGTCCTGCAGTACCATGTCTGACTCTAGTGAACTATTAAATAGGCCTGCCAGCTCCTCAGCCTATTCCCTTAGTACCCTTGGATGTACTCTCTCTGAGCCTGGTGATTAGTCCACCTTCAGTGCTAGCAGCCCTTCCCTCACTCTATCCTCTTCTATCACTACATCTGTTCCCCCCCCCCCCGCTCCTCTTCTCCTTCCTCAAGGCACTGGTCCATCCTTTTCCCTGGTGAAGACAGAACAGAAGTATTCATTTAGTATCTCTGCTGTTCCCACGTTATCCTCCACCCACTCCTCCCTTTTCTTAAGCCTAACAATCTCATTCTTATTGTCCTTTTTCTCACTTATATAGCGAAAGAAGGCCTTCTCCCCCATTTTAAGTCCTTCAGCTATATGCAGCTCCTTCTGTGCCTTAGCTCGCCAGACTTACTTACTTGCCCCACTAGCCAACCTTTGATAATTTTCCCTATCCACCTCTCTCTTGGTCTTTCTGAATTTTCTATAAGCTAACCTCTTTTCCCTTACTGCCTGGGTGACCCCATAACTGAGCCAGCTGGGTGCTTTGGCCCTTGTGTTCTTCCCCGTAAGCCTAACGCACTCCTCTGTGGCAACCAGTATTCCTTCCTTAATGATAAACCACCTTTGGTCCACCTCATATCTGCTCTGATGCCTGCCAGTTGGCTCCTTAGCACTTCGCCCATCTTTCTGAAGTCTGCCCTTCTAAAATCTAAGACTTTGGTCTTAGTCGGGATGCTTTCCCTGCCCATATCTGACTGGAACCACACTGTGCAATGGTCATTCCCACTCAGGGGCTTCCTGACCAATATTTCCTATACATACTCCCCATTTGTGAGCACCAGATCAAGAATTGCCTCTGCTCTTGTTGGTTCTGTGATGCCCTGAGTCAGGAACCCACTTTGCAGTCCTTCCAGGATCACCTGACCCCTAGGCAAATGTGGATGGTATGCTTCAGTCCAACTTGGGCAGGTTGAAGTCCCCCACAATTGCCACCTCTCCTTGCTCCGTAGCTTCCAATATTTGTGAGCTCAGTTCCTTGTCCCTCTCCTCATCCTAGTTGGGTGGTCTGTAAACTATCCCCATCCTCACCTTTCTCCCTCTATTGGACCATAAATGAACCCATAATGTCTCCATCTTCCCTTTCTCCGACTCCTTCCTCATGCAAGTTATTCCCTCCCTGATGTAAACTGCCACCCCTCCCCCTTCCTGATTACCCTGTCCCTCCTGTATAGTTTATATCCAGGGATCGCAAGGTCCTAGTCATGGTGTGGTGTTGCCCAAGTCTTGGTTACTGTTGCTATGTCCACCCTCCTGTCTACTAATAGTGTCTGCAGGTCATCCATCTTGTTTCCAAGACTCCACACACTTAGAGACACCACCGTCCACCTAAAATCTGACCTCCCTTCCCTTTCCTCTATTCTTCTCTTCTCTTCACATTTCTCCCCTCTGTGTGCAACCCCACTTAACCTTGTTGTGTGTTCCTCATCCCCCTCCACCCTTTAACTGTTTTCTCACCCCCTTCCACCTCTTCCCTCCAGGCCTCTTCTGCCACTGGGGGGAGGGTTCATTGACCTCCTCCTCCTCTCGGAGTCTTTGGGCCTGCATGCCCCACAGTAGTTTAAATTTAGTGTAGTGGTTATGTGGTTTCCCAGTTTATCCCTGAGTACCCTCTAACCCTTTCTACTGAGGTGTAGCCTGTCTGGTGAAAAGAGTGCTTTGTTTGACCAGGTCTTCTCCCAGTCCCCAATACAGATGAACATCTCCTTTCTGCACCATTTCCTCAGCCAGTCATTGAAATCCTCTATTCTTCTTTTCCTGGCTGTGCTAGTCCTTGGTACTGGTATCACCCCTGAGAAGGCCAGTGAACTTGCTTCCTCCCTGCATATCTTACGTAACTCCCCGAACCTACTTTGCACTACCTCATCCTCCTCCTCAGCTAGGTCATTGGTTCCCATGTGTATAACTAAATTAGGTTTTCCTCCAACCTCCCTTACTATTTCCCTTATTCTTGTGCCCACCTTGCCCACTGTCATCCCCGGCATACAAACCACCCTCCTGCTTGCATTTGGGTCCCCTTTTTCTTCCCTAATGAATACCCCTAATTATGGAGCCCCCTGTGATTGCCACCCTTCCATCCCCTGCACCTGTGCTCCCCGTCCTGTCGAGAGGGCTAGAAGAATGTTGAGGTGTACCAAAAAAGGTCTGACCAGCAGGCGCACTAACACAAATTACAGTACACAGTGTGATGGTTAGGGTTGATGAATAAATGTGTTTGAGTGCTAGATGATTTAAGGGTGAACCATCAGCCTCACTACTTGTTACCAGGCATGCCTCCTTATTAAAAATATCCCTTGACAAGGGTAGTTCAAGCTTCCAATGTTTGTATGACTCTCTTTCCTTCTCTCTCTCTCTCTCTCTCTCTCTGTCTCTCTGCCACTTTCTCAAGATGTTTACTTAAAAAACATTGTAGTCTCCTACATTAGTAGGCTCACTCCTACAAGTTTTGGTAAAAAAAGTTCTGTCTCTAGGAAGATCTGTGTTCTGGCTAACAGAATACAATAACTTATCCCTGTCCAAACTTAGATTATACCTGAAGTGCGGGGCTTACCTTAAAGGCCCCATGAAGTATTGCACACATCAACTGCCCGCATTGTTGCTCCAGCCAGTCACCTGATTTGGACTCGTGCTGCTACAGGAACCAGTCATGGAGAGGCAGAGGAGGAAGCCAGGAATCTTAGGTGCCCACTGCACCACTGCTACAAAACATCCACTGGACTTCAGTGGCAGTCGCCTGCTGCTGATGGCTAATCACATTGATGCTCCTGCTGGAGGGGGATTCAGCGGCAAACACTGCAACAGCAGCGAAACAGTACACACACACAATGGGAAGGGAGAACAAAATAAGTGATCAAGAGTAGAAGCCTGTTAAAAACAGAGACTTTGGGGTCAGTGCTCCCACAGCAATCAGGGTAGCAGCCATCTTTGTTCTCCCTTACCCTATCATTACAGCAACAGGGGTCACATCATCAAACAATCAGACTCCAGAGTCTAGAAGGGGAAACCACAAGGAGCTCCTGAGACACAGGAAGACTATATGAATCCTGGTACAATTTTTTGACCAATCATCTACCAAGTAGTAGACAAGGGAGGGGCTGTGGACATGGCCTACTTAGACTTTAGCAAGGCATTTGACACAGTCCCACACAAAAAATTAATAAACAAATTAGCCAGCCTGAGAGTGGGTCCCAGGGTGGTAACCATGGTAACAAATTGGCTGGACAACAGGACACAGAGGGTAATAGTAAACTGAGTCCACTCCGAAGAAAGGTGGGGTTACTACCAGGATACTGCAGGATTCAGTACTGGGTCCGGTCCTTTTTAATGTCTTTATAAGTGACATAACAGAGGGGCTGGAAGGAAAGAATGCCTCTTTGCAGATGACACAAAGATCTGCAACAGGGTTGATACGAGGGGGGTGGAAAGGATGAGAAAGGACTTAGCAAGGCTGAAGGAATGGTCAAAAGTATGGCAGCTTAGATTCAATGCAAAGAAGTGCAAAGTAATGCACCTGAGAAACAAAAACCCAGAGGAAGAGTACACTATGGGGGGAGCTATTAACAATAACAGAAATGGAAAGGGACCTGGGGTAGTTATATCAGATGACCTAAAGGTAAGTAAGCAATGTGAGAAAGCAGTAAGGATGGCTGGGGGGATACCAGGATGTATAGGGAGAGGCATCACCAGTAGAAAACAGGAAGTTGTTATCTCTCTGTACAGACAGTTGGTGAGACCCCATGTGGAGTACTGCATGTAGTTCCGGAGACCCCATCTTTGCAAGGACAAATACAGGATGGAGGCAGTCCGGGGGAGGGCAACTAAAATGGTGCAGGGTCTGCAACAGAAGCCATATGAAGAGAGACTAAAAGAGCTTAATATGTATACCTGTGAGGAAAGGAGGGAAAAGAGGGACATGATAGAAACCTTCAGGTACCTCAAGGGAATCAACAAAGTCCAAGATGGTAGCATCTTTCAGAAAAAGAAATGTGCAAGAACAAGGGGACACAATTTGAAGATAGAGGGGGAATGGCTCAGGAGCAATGTGAAGAAGTATTTTTTCACAGAGAGGGTGGTGGATGCATGGAATCCTGAGGAGGTTGTGGGGTCAAAAACCATGGGGGAATTCAAGAATGTATGGGACAGACATAAGGCAATTCTGGTGGGGGGGTAGGAAGAAGTAGGCTATTGGTTAACTAGGATCTGCAGCTTATCCAATAGGTAGGGAAATGGGCAGACTAGGTGGGTCAAGAGGTCCTTATCTGCCATCAAAGTCTATGTTTCTAAGTGACTGACCTCCAGTACTAGGAATTTATGATCTAGCTGTTGCTATGGTAGCTGAGCTGCAAAAAGAAATTGCTAAGTAACTTTTTATGGCTGCATAGTGATAGCTATGCAACATACTACTAACAAAAGGAGAGGGAGTGGGGAAGACAGGAACAGAAACTGCCTCAAATTACCTGCTATTTCCAGAGTGGAATCTCATTACATCATTGGTATGCATAATATTCCTGCTGTCCTGTGTCTGTCTGTGCCCTCATCCCTTCCCCTACAAGGTCAACTTTATTCATGAATCCATGGTTGTGGCACCTTCTCCATTTTATGTGCCACTTTTGCAGCTGGAAGAATACTGCTGACTACACACAATACCTAACATAGCAGTGGCAAGTTCCAGTGACTGAAGAACAATTCTGTGATCAACTAATATAGATCTGACAAAGCAGAAACAACTCTTTTACCTCCATAGTATGCACTGAAAGAACAGACAAATGGCAGCGAGGAGAAGACAGGCACATGCAGTCATTATGCTGATAATGGCTCCAATTTACACATGTTTGCAGAGAGTGGCAATATAAACGGAAACCTTTGCAACTAATGTTGGTTGGTTTGAACTGTGACTGCAGCATGTCAGATCCCTGTCAAACAGCTGCACTACCAATCCAAGACCATAATACAAGCAATTATGCTGCTTTGCATTAAAATATGTAGAAAAAAAAAGAAACAGAGGACACCCCAATTTAACCTGTTGCAAAACACCATAATAATTCCTGATATCTCATAAACCTTGCTCTTACACGTAGAGCTACTGCAGCTTGCTAGGGGTAGCAGTGAGTAAGTGGTACTGGTGGGATCTGAACTTGAACTCACTGGTTCCAAATGCAGTGCTCTAACCACTAGGTTCTTATACCATCCCTCTGTCACATTTGTAAGGCTGCTTAGTAAACCTTAAAGCAGACAGTAGTGGAAATGGGTGGGAACCTGGGGAACTTTGTTCCAGAAGTAAAATGAGGAAGGACTGCTTCTATGTACAACACAGACTCCTAAAGGCATACATCTTTCTAATGGAGTATATAAATGCAACATACTGTATAATGAAGAAACATAACCCCAGACCCCTGTCAGAAGTGTTCAATACTAGATCAAAGGTGATGGGCTCCATCAGTGAATTCTTTCCATTTTCAACATTGCAAACGCTGCAAGTAGACTTCTTGTTAGCAGTACGCTTGACATGGCCAAAACCAAAAAAGGTGAACTTTGCTGTTTTAACCCCTCTGAGGGAAAAATTCAGTGGGGTGTCGGCCTAAGCTAAACTGTTATGTAATGCTATAGATTGTGTAGGAATCTATATCATTGCATAACAGCAGCTTGAACCTCCTCCATTTCTAGTAGTTCCTGGAGGGTAGATAAATCCCTGCTCCATAAAACTATACTTGTTGTCCAGTAAATGTGGGATTTTTACATCACAATAATACAAATAAATCACAGTAAGCCACACATTCTATATCCCTTATCAGGCTAATGCATTGGCAGCCATATTGGCTCTGACCAGAGTTTGTTTTCTCAGGCTGGCTGGCTGTAACATTCATGGATGTGTTTAACTGCAGGCATAGACTTTATTTGAGGCTAACTTAGATGTCTGACAACCCATCTCTGTGTACCTTCTTTGGGAAGATGTACCACAGCAGTACACATTACCAGAGTACTGGACATCCGAGTTGGCCACTAATAAATTCTGCACCTGCAGTTAAATGCATAAGTGAGTGTCTTCTGTAGTTTGTGTTGGTGCTTATGCTTTAAACGGAAAGTCCCACCAGCCTTTTATTCTGTTTAACTGTGTTATTTGCAGGCATGGACAATGATTGCCTCTACTGCACTTTGATAATTTCATTAGGATTTAAATGTAAATGAAGATACTTAAATCTGGCGTGAAAACCTGATTGACTCTATTGCAACAGTCATGACCTGACTCTTGTAAGGCATCCTGGAATTTTGTGATGTTTTACTGCTAAAGCCTGCAGCAATTATACTGCATTAGTTATTGCTGCTGCTGTCCTCTGCAGTCCCAATGTTCTTGTCTTATGCCTATCATGAATCTTTTCAAGGCATAGTAAGTAGCCTGCTGTTGTCTGTAGTTTAAAGTATATCGGAGTTAGAAAAAAAAATGCTTTCAGAGACTACAGAGACTTCACAAGACATGCAACAGAACTGAATGACAGTGTAACTTCTATTGACTTGTGCACGTATGCATCATCAACTCCCATGATGCCTTGCATGAGTGGGTCATGACCTATTCAATTGAGACAAACAGGTTTTCACACCAGTGCAAAACAGAATGAAGCAACCTTATTTATACAATGGGGGTGAGCTATCTGCCTAATAAAAATGTGTATGCTCACCGCAGTGGAATAAATTCTGTTGACGTATGTACTGTGATAATATCAGACATTTATACATACAGTGACTATATCAGTAGGTGATATTTTCATTCTTTTTACGTAAGCAGATCAACCTTCTGTAGTGATAGTTGTTGGAACTACTTTCACAGAGCTGAAAACTACAAATTATCTCACCTGTAGAACCACCCGTTCTTTGTACATAGTCCCCGTAAACCCTGTGCTGCAGCAAACACCACTCAAGTAGCTTAGCAAATGGACTGCAAGTCCTCTCGTAAGCAAGTTCCTGCACTTGACTCTGACAGCGATACTGAATAAATAAACTGATCCTGTATTCTTGAAACAGCATACTACAAACAGATAAAGGTTTCCAAAAACATACCAGAAAAAAAGAAGCTCAGTGACACAGAAGAAGTCACATTCTCCTTTTCTATTTTGATTTTCTGTTTCTTTCCTGTTGCGACCCTAAAGTGAAACTGAAGATAAACTGGTGCTGAAAGTTGGTGAAGGAAACCCGACAATCTCTGCAAAAGTACAAAAGCATGACCATTTCACATTATACACATGAGTGAAAAGAAAATTAATTTATTTCAACCTAAAAAACCCGAAACTTGATAAATCGAATACTTTTCACAACACAGAATGCCAAATCCATCTGTCTAGCCAAACCCCGCCCACAAAGAGCAAACCATAAATAAAACTGCACGCTACGGAAACGCTGCACAGCAGCAACAAATGAAATCACCGCATAAGTAGTAAGTCACACAAATAATCAATCACAGACACCAAACATCAGCCATTCACAGAAACAGGGAACTGCATTCATTCAAGAAATGCAGAACACCTGTGGAGAAATACTAATACAAAAATAACGCCACAAACAGAAACATTCACTGTAACAAAAGTATAACAAAAAACTTTATTACAGCAGAACCCTATTGTATAAATCGGACACATGATGTACAGTCTTGGAATACGGCTAATATCTTCATTTGTGAATAGTGACCTCTGGATACTATCACTCGTGGCTCCACTATGCTCCGCCACTTGTGAGTATCCCGAGGTCACTGTTCACTCATGAAGATATTTGCCATATTCCACTCCTGCCCATCATGTATCCCCTATTTATATTTAAATTAGGAGGATGCATGAAAAAGAATCCTTGTTCATGCCTACAAACTACACAGGTATATACAAAAAAAGGTTGTAATGGAAAGTCCCCTCAGCCTGTATTCTGTATACCTGAGTAGTGTGTAGGCATGAAGAATGATTCTCTTTCTTGCATCCCCCTAATTTCATCTTAATTTAAATATAAATGAGTTTGCTTCACTCTGTTTTGGCCTAGTGTGAAACCTGTTTGTCTCCATTGCAAAGGTCATGACTCCACTCATGCAAGACATCATGGGAGTTGATGCATACTTGCACAAGCTAGCAGAAGTTATACTCTCAGTCAGTTCTGTTACATGTCTTGTGAAGCCCCTGTATGCTGTAAAAGCATTTTTTTCTAACTCAGATACACTTTAAACTACAGACAGTTGTGGGTTGAAAAGCTGGGGCAGAGGGTGTTTGTATGGACTTCGGCTACTGCCGCAATAAATATGGTTTAGCACTTGCTATCAGCCTTGAGTTATTGTGTACTGAATCCATGAGTGCAGAGCTGCAGTTTTTCTGTAGCTCCCAACCAAAACAAGGATCGTCTGGCACCACCTGCAATGTTCCACATGGTGTTTCCGCTGCCTGACCTACACCTCTTGCAGTGGTGTGGATCAGGTGGTGTAGATGGGCCCTCAGACATCTCTTAGCCAGTTGCTTCATTCCTAGCAGCTTCCCTGTTCTGTTGGGTGTCATACAGAGTACTCCAAGGGTGCTGTTTCTCCCTCTAGAACCTGTTAGTTGTAACCACACTGATTCCACCCTCCATCACCATTTTAGACTGATCTGTCTTTCTTTTATACCCATAGAAACATACAGTAGATCTATGTTTCTATGTTACGTATACCCTTACTGTGTATTACCACCTCTCCCTCCTTGGCTCTCTCTCTCTATCCCTTCTGACTAGTGTGTAGCCAAGGACATTTAGGTTTCAGCTGTGTTGCCGAGTGGCCCATGTCCCAGTAAGCATTATGACGTTTTGTTTTTCTGCTGCTGCTGTCCGGAGTTCATGCCTTTTTTACAGCTGGTCCACATCTTAGCATGCATTACCTTCCATGAGTTTTTTTTTTCCTTATATGGATGTCACTCGCACTGTGAGTTAATGCTGCCTTATTTGCAGTACTGTGGGCAAGTGCTATTGTTTGTGTACTGCAGGGTGCAAGTGGATTGACCTAATTAAAGGCTAAATAAGGGTACTGAGAAATGCATGGAAAAATATGTTGATTACACCAAACTTGGCAGGCTGAGAGAAACAACAGATCAGGAACATTCAATTCCCAGGGATTTGGAGAGAGTAACTAGATGAGCCAATAAGTGAGGATTAAAATTAAATATTAATAAGTGCACTGTAATGTAACCTGGACACAAAACTCCAATAGAGATTTTTTATAGCAATGGCTTGTGGCTAAATAAAACCATGGAAGAAGGAGACCCGAGAGTCTCAGTCACATAGCATCTGAGGCAAAATCGTTAATGTGAAGAAGTAGTGAATAAGACAAACCAGGTACTTAGATGTATTAGATGCAGCTTTGTCTGCAAGTCAAAATTAGTCCTTTAGCCTTTGTAATGGTCCTTCTGGCTCCTTTTGAATTATGACTCGTAGTTCTGGGTCTCTTTCTTGACAAATGATGCATCATAGGTGGAGAGGGTTCAGAGAAAGGTGACGAAGATGGTGAGAGTGATGGAACATATGACATACTGTAGGAGGACTGACTAGATAAACTGGGTCTGTTCGGTTTGGAAAGCAAGCAAATAATGGGTGACTTTCTGTTGCTGTATGACGTTATTAAAGATGAGACTCTAAAGCAAAGGTTACAGACAGAATTCAAAGGAGAAATTCATATGAAAAGGGGACACCACAGCTCAGGTGTGGGCCTTTTAGATCGATAGGAGGAAATATTGTTACTCCCAAGAAGTTATAGGCATTAGGACTGCACAACCACAACAGACCATGGAACGTTAAACAAAAGTACAGTTTAAAATGTATCTAAATACGTACATCAAGAGACATCATACCATTGAGTAGCAGGGGTGGGGGTGGGGGGACAGTCATGATGAGTCATCACAACCCACTTCTGTTCCTCATGTATTAGTATGAACCTTAGTAATTGTAAACACCCCCACCTCTGTTGTACCTCTGTGAACCCCTTCTTGAACTCTACACTCCCTCTTCATGTGTTCCCTAGGCACAAACTTTAAATAAATCAGTTAGTCAATCAATCAATCAATTAATCAATCAGGCCACGGATTTACAGTGATTAAAGTAATGAAATTCCATTTTCAAGACTTGAAATTCCGAGAATTGCACTGATGATTGTTAGTCTCATTTCTAGATTTTACTGGGGTTCTACTGTCATTCTTTTAATATGTGTATAAATAATCAGAATAAAAGAAGACTACTTTGCAGAGCCTTGACTGAAGCAAATTGAAAATAGCATAGGAAGCGATTATAAGAAAAATATAAGTTCTGTAGATTTACTGATCTGGTATAAAATGCCAAAGTCTGTGAAAATCTTTGTTTTACCAGTGTGCAGGCAGTACACATTCTGGAATTTTACTGGGTTTTCTGGTAAGAAACAAAAACCAATGCCATGATCATCAGTAACATAAATTCGTCAAGCTAGCGCCAAAGACTTTTTTCACCGCAGCATTCCTACTTCTTGTTTTAGATTTCTGTAGGATCCCTAGTCTGTCATCTCAAGACATTCCTTCTGTTATATAATCCCTTTTATTTTGGATCACCGCTGATCCACCGCAAGCTGCCCCCTTGATGGCTACTTCCTCTGCTTTTGCTAGTTGTACTTGAGGCTCTTTCCTATTCTGATGACATTTTCTGGAGCTGGCCTGTCAGCGTAGTGGCAGGGTTGATGCTCACAATGCTGGTGACTTGGGCCAGGAGTGAGACCGGAGCATTGGAAGGCTAGGCAGGAGAGAAGGATCAAGCATTTCCGAGGATGCTCTCCTTTTCCAGGGAGGGTTCAGATCAGCTCCCATAGAATACTGACAGCTGGGTGACTACAGGTGCAGTGCATGTGGAAAGGGCTAGGGAATTTGAGTTGTCTGTGGGTTTTCTGCGGTGTCATGAAACTGCATACATGTATGCACATTGGAGCCCTTATGTTTGGGTGTACTCAGGGATGGAGTAAATCAGGTGATAAGACACTCTAAACTGCAGAGTGAAGCCTGGTACTTTTCAGCCTCATGCAGTCCACTGCCCCCCCTCTCTATTTGACATAGTCTCAGGAGGTATACACCCCCTTCTGCCCCACCACTGGGGGAAAGCTGAGAAGGGGTTAAGGAGAGGGCAGCACTTAGGGGAAATGGGGCTGTGTGGTTTTGCCAGGGGCTGATGGAGCAGGATCAGGAAGGGAAAACTACAGATAAAACATGAATAACTACTGACTGGCCCCATCTGGAATATTCTCCCAGCCTCACCACCCGGCTTCTCTGGGACTTGCCATGCTCCGTTGGTGGTCCTCTGCACCAGGACTCCAGAGATGCCCAGTTGCCAGTGCAAGGCCTGTGGAGGATCAGGCTCTCATCTGGCCATGGTTGGGGATTTTCCTGGAATTTTTGCTCTTGAGCCTGCTAACACATACAATGATGCGGTGCGAGAGCCATCTCTGCGGAGATGCCTCTGTGCATCAAGTGGGTGGGGACCCATTCCCTGGCTTCCTGATGTACTGCCACCCAAATCCTCCAGGTAGCAGCCGCCTAGCAGGATGCACATTTTCCACCCTCCATGAGGGAGGAGAGCTGTCCTTGGGATGGCTCAATCCTCCCTCCCCAGCCAGCTCCTAAGCAACCCATGTCCATTCCCAGCCCTGAGTTGTCAGTGCACGGGGAGGTGAGGCATTCAGTAAATCAGCCTTCTCTGCCACCGGCCTAGTGAAAAAAGAAGACATTCTCTAGGATTTGGGGGTGATCTGTCCAATCTGTTCAAATAATTTTGTACTGGGGAAAAATAATTTAAAAAGCAAAGATGTATCAGTGTTAGGAGCAAAATGTATTTTTTTTTTGTTTGTACAATTTACTCAACCCGCAGAGCCCAGCTGAGATACAATATCTGATTTTCAGTGGGACCTGATTTCATCCAATTTTACCACTGGGTGAGCTAAAGTTCTGATAGGTAAAGGTACTTGCTCAGGGTCACACAATCACCTGTCACTAGGTAGGACTTAAGCCTGGGTTTCCCTATTCCCAAGCCAGTGCTCTAGCCACTCGACCATACTCGCTGCATTGCCTGTTTTTTGTGATGTCATTATTAAGTGCTATTCACAGCACTATGAACTAAAGTGTCTTTTTTTAAATGTCCTGCATGGTTGTACTATTCTGAATAAATATTTTAGGCTGGCAACTCCAATGGATATAAGAACTTTTACTGGGCTATTTTTTTTTTACTACAGTGTGCAGTATGCTACGGTTTCAGAAGATAGGAGGCAAAATTCACTTTCACAATTTAATATTTATTAGGGCTGTCTGAGTACCTTCTCATGTATATCTGGTGAGTGTTTGTACCTGTGAATCTCATTTGGTATTTATTATTAATTTTGGCTCCAAAGAAATTGAAAGGAAAAAAAAATAACCTTCCCCCAGGTGACCAGGACAGGGCCCATGCTCACTTTCACAGGCATCTTCTGCCCTCCAAGCCCCACTCTCTCATACAATTATCAGACAAAACCATCATGCTGACATAGTGCCAGACACTTTTCATCTCCCAAATGTGTCTTTACAATACCCCCTTCCTAGCCTGACTCCCCTACTCAGCTCCAAGACTCCCCCCATGGCTCTAAAGGGCCATTTCCGGCAAGCAGTTCCCCAGTCCCTGATCCATGACTGAGAGTAATAGGACATGTAACCCACCTTAAGTTGGGGTGCCACCTAAAGGCACCATTCCTGTCTAGAACCACCTTTGACACAGGAACTGACAGTAGGTGACAACAAGTATATAGGGAACCTGGGGCTCTGGAGGAGAGATTCTGAGTATTCAGACTCCAAGTAACATCACAGAATAAAAGATCCCATGACTTCAGTGGAGGGAGGGTGGTCTCTGCCCAGCTGGGATAGGTAATATCACTGGGGTCTTTGCCAAATTTGGCCCCAGGGCAGGCATGGATCTCCTGGGGGGGGGGGGAGCTGAGATTTTGCAGTAGTCCACCTTGTTAGCCACCCAAGGCAACATGCCATGGCTTCTTCAACCTCAGCTGCATACTATTTCTGTTTCAGATTTTCATATGCCTGGGGATCTGCTGCATGTCTAGTCCATAAGTGTGGATAGCATTGAATTTAGCAACCGTGATTCCAGGACTGTGGTACCACAGTAGCACACTATGACTGTGTAAACTGTACTAGGGCAGCAGGATGGATGGGAGAGCTGGATGTCACTGTCCACCTGGGACTAATGACCTGGCTAAGGATGGGGCTGGGATACCGCATGGGGGAGTTTAGGTAGCGCACTCATTGGCTTTCACTGAGATGCTGCCTGTCTATGACAGGGTGGAAGGAGAAAGATCTCCACACCATGAACTTCAATTCATTCTGAAGAAATGGTGCAGACAGGAGGGGTTCAGTTACACTGGGGAATGGGGATCCACCTAGAGGGATAAGGGCCTATACAGGGGTTATGGCCTGCGTCCATCCTGGAAGGGAACCACAGTCTTCAGTGGATGGTACGAATGTTACTTTAATGACAATTTAAACTAACTGAGGGTGGTGGTGGAAGGAATCAAGGAGGCAGAAAGTGCCCCCCCCCCCACAGGCATAAGTAGAGAGTAGGGAGAACAAGAGGGGAGACGAATTCCCCAGGGTGCAAATAAAAATAAAGGAAGCAGGGTGGCAGAAATGGGGGGGATGGGAACAGGAGCATTAAAAAGAGAGGGGGAAGGAGAGAGGGCAAAAAAGAAAAAAAGGGGGGGTAACAGAGTGCTAACAAAATTTGGAAGGCTATGTGTGTGAATGTTAGAAGTCTAAGGAATAAGGCTGTGGACCTAGAGGCCCTGACGCAGAGGTCAACCTGGATATTATGGCCATTACCACATCATGGTGCACTGAAAACCATGACTGGGACATGGCCATACCCATACTAGGCTATACTCTGTTCAGGAAGAATAGGATGGGAAAGAAAGGAGAGTTGTGGTGGTTTATGTGAGGAAAACCATAAAAGTGATGGTGATACAGGGAATGGGGGGGGGCAGAGGTCACCATGGAGATTTGGAACAGAGCCACTATTTGGAATGAAACCATTAGCAAGATGGCAGAAAAAGGGAAAGTGCTACTGGTGGGGGACTTCAATCTACCAGATGTAGATTGGAGCCTCCCAGCTGCAGCTTCAGCTAGAAGCAGAGACATCCTGGACTCCCTGTAGGGGGCATTCCTTAGGCAATTAGTCAGCAAACCTACTCATGATGGGGCAATATTGGACCTGGTACTCACTAACAGGGAAAGTGTTGCAGATGTCAAGGTAGTAGGCCACCTGAGGATCAATGATCACTGTACAAAATGGTTCAATATACAGATGGTTGCGGAATCGAATCATACAAGAGCAAGGGTCCTGGATTTCAGGAGAGCAGATTTTATAAAGATGGGTGAATGCCTCAGAAATGACCAGGCAGAAGGGATGACCTAGGTGGGGTGGAGGAACAGTGGGTGAAGCTAAAAGGGTGCATAGTGAAAGCAGCAAACCTCTGTGTCAAGCAAGTGGGCAAAGGCAAGAGGAAAAAGAGACCACTATGGTTCTTGACAGGTGTCTGAAAAGGTAAAGGCTAAAAGTGTAACATGCAAAAGGTATAAGGAGATGCAAAGGGAGACATATTGGGGAAACAAAGGGAAGAAGAGAAAGCAGTAAGGAATGCAAAGGTGCAAACTGAAGAGAGCACAGCCCAGGCGGTATTGAAAGAAGACAACGTTTTTTGGGGTATGTAAGTGACAAGAGGAGGACTGTTCAGAGGGGAACCAGGAAAAGGCAAACATCCTGAACAGATACTTTTTTCAGTGTTTACAGAGGAAGGAACAGGGCAGTGGCCACAAAAAAGTAACCAAAGCTTTCGAGGGAGGGAGGTGGACACTAGTCCTTCTTTATAGGAGAGAGTCATGAATGGACTTGCTTACCTGAACATGGGCTAAGCAATGGGGCCAGATGGGGTGCGTCCAAGGGTATTAAGGGAGTTCAGGGAGGTAACTGACTGCACCACTGACAGTCCTATTAACCAGCTCACTGGAAACAGGAGTGGTTCTGGAGTACTGGAGGAGGGTAGATGTCCCAAGGAAGGGAAGGTGATCAGCGGAGTGCCTCAAGGATCCGTACTGGGACTGATCCTCTTTAATGTCTTTATAAATGCAGAGGAACTGGAAGAGAAGGTCTGCCTTTTTGCAGATAATATCAAAAACTGCAATAGGGTGGACACTCTGGTGTGTGTGTGGAAAGGATGAGCAGGAACCTGAGAAAACTTGAGGAGTGGTCAAGGGTATGGCAGCTGGGTTTCAATGCAAAACATTACAAAATAATGCACTTAGGGCACAGAAACTAGAGATGGAGTACAAAATGGGTGCAGTGGTACTGATGACCAGAAAGCAGGAAAGAGACATGGGTAATCATATCTGATAACCTATAGATGGCTATGCAGTGTGACAAGGCATTTGGAAGGGCTAGTGGGATGCTGGGGTGCATAGGGAGAGGTATCACCAGGAGAAAGAAGGAGATGATGTTGCCTCTGTATAGATTGCTGGTAAGACCCTACCTAGAGTACTGTATCCAGTTCTGGAGACCACATCTCTGGAAGGACACAGACAGAGTGGAGGTGGTCCAGAGGAGGGCAACTAAAATGGTGCAGTGTCTGTATCAAAAGCCCTATGCTGAGGGACTAAAGGACCTCAATATGCACACCCTGGAAGAGAAGGAAGGCGAGGAGAGACATGACAGAGACCTTTAAATACCTCACAGGGGTAAGTAAAGTACAGGAGGGAAGTATTTTTCAGAAACAAAGTTCCTCTAAAGCAAGGGGACATGTTATGAAGCTGGCGCAGGGTAGCTTCAGGAGAGATGTGACGAAATACTTCTTCACAGAAAGAGTGATCGATTCCTCGAACAGCCTTCTAGCAGAGGTGGTGGGGTGAAACCAGTGGTAGGGTTCAAGAATGCATGGGATGGGCATACTGGAATCTTAGTGGAATGGAATGGGGGGAAGGAGAAAGAGGCGGAGATTAAGTATGGTCTGTGGTGATACTGTGGGTAGGGAAAATAGGCAGACTGGTGGGCCAAGCAGTCCTTATCTGCTGTCAAATTCTATTTTTTTAAACTTTTTATTGTAAGAATCAAAATGCCATCATGCATTACAAAAGCAATGTTTCATAGTACATTAGATGCATATATATTATTGTGTTATACATGTGGCCTTGGAATAGTATCTTCGAGCCATGTGCACTTGTACCCATCAGGTGAAATATAAAAGTCAGTTCATAACTTTTGAATAGCAAAATGTTTTCACACAATCAAAATTTCAATAACTGATCTGCTCAGGATGGCTAACTACTTTACTCCCCCCCCCCCACTTCTCTCCCCTGCATCGTTCATTCAAATGGCTGTGTTTCTGGCCTCCTCTCGAGGGTATAACTCTTTAATGGCCTCTTGGTGTGGTTTTGGGGAGATAGTGTTCTTATTCTTCCTTCCTACCTCTTGTTTAAGTGTCTTTGAGGAGTCTCATTGTTTCCCTTTGTTCCCCTTAGTGGGTTTCTGCCACCCCCTCAGGCTCTACCCCCTATTTCTAGTCTCTTATTCCAGAGCTGCCACCTTTCCTGATGTTTGTCCGTTGTTAAGCGGAGGGTAGCTGTGAGTTCCTCCATCCTTTGTATGTTCTGTGCTCTTGTTACCCATGACTCAGAAATAGGAGGGTCCGTCCTCAAGCCAATTCATTGAAACATAGGAGTTAATGGCAGCTAAGGACCGCAAGGCCCATCCAGTCTGCCCATTTCTTTTTCTACCTTATGAATGTGCCATCAGCCTTTGCTCTGTCAATGGCCTATCTATTCATACTCATCTGTATTGCTCCCTTATGCCTATTGCATGCCTGTTTGAATCCCTGCATTGTATTCATATCTACCACTTCCTGAGGTAGGCCGTTCCATGCATCCACCACCCTTTCTGTGAAAAAGAACTTCTTCACATTACCTCTTTATTGGCCTCCCTCTAATCTCATGCTATGTCCTCTTGTCCTGCTATTTTTCTTATATTGAAACATGTTAGACTCTTTCACCTTGTTAATGCCCTTAAGGTGTTTGAATGTTTTGATCATATCACCTCTCCCCCTCTTTTGCTCTATGGTATACATATTGAGCTCTGTTAATCTGTCCTCATATGTTTTCTGATGCAGTCCCTGCACCATTTTGGTTGCCCTTCTCTGGACTGCCTCAGTTTGGTTAATGTCCTTGTGAAAGTGTGGCCTCCAGTACTGCATGCAGTACTCCAGATGGTGCATAACCAGTGTCTTGTAAAGAGGGATTATTACCTCACTCTTACAACTTGTGATACACCTACTAATACACCCCAACATCCCCCTAGCCTTACCTACTGTTTTAGTGGTCTGCTTGGATGATTTCAGGTCACCTGTGATGATGATGCCCAAGTCTCTTTCTTCCCTTGCGACTGCCAGCAACTCCCCTCCCACCCTATAGGTGGCTTCAGGGTTTCTCTTCCCTATTTGCATGATCTCGCACTTCTTTGCGTTAAACCCCAGTTGCCACTTTTCCAACCATTCTGCCAGTTTATCCGGATCTCTTTTCATTCTGCCCACCCCATCTGGATCATCTACTTTGTTGCAGATCTTGGTGTCATCTGCAAACAGGCAAACCTTACCCTCCAGTCCATCTGCAATGTCACTGATGAAGACATTGAAGAGGACTGGCCCCAAGACTGATCCCTGAGGTACCCCACTTGTGACTTGCATCTCTTCTGACTGTATACCGTTTACCACCACTCTCTGTTTTCTGCCCATCAACCAGTTTGCAACCCAGTTGACCAACTTCTGACTCACCCCGAGCCTACTCAGCTTATTAATCAATCTTCTACATAGAACAGTATTGAACGCTTTGCTGAAGTCAAAGTAGGCGACATCAACTACTTCCCCTTGGTCCATCACTCTGGTTATCCAGTCAAATAAATCTATGAGATCAGTTTGACAGGACCTTCCTGTTGAAAACCCATGCTGTCTTGGATCCTGTGCTCCTATGGATTCCAGGTGCTGCACTATCCTTTCCTTAAGGAGTACCTCCATAATCTTGCCCACTACGGAGGTAAGACTGACTGATCTGTAGTTCCCTGCCTCCTCCCTGCTACCACTCTTGTGGAGCGGGATTACATGTGCCCTTCTCCAGTCTTCTGGGACCTCTCCTGTACTCAGAGACTCACTAAACAGTTCTGATAATGGCTCTGCTAGTTCCACCCTTAGCTCCTTTAGTACCCTGGGATGTATGCCATCAGGTCCAATTGCCTTGTCCACCCTGAGCTTATCATGCTCTTGTAGGACCCTTTCTTTTTATTTATTCATTGCAAATCGGGTTTACAACCTTTGAGTCAGAGACTCATTTACAAAGGCACCTTGTCGTGGGGGGGGGGGCAAACATCAAGACAGCTATTACAGTGCAGATTAAAACAGGGGATAACATTACAAGTGCAGTAAAAGGAACATTTAACATATATACACTTAGGTTACATAATGTAGTAGTCTGTATGTTACTTAGGTTACATAATGTTACAAAATTGTGAGTTACACTCATGAATATAGTAGGTCCTCAGAGAAGATAGTGGGTTACATCCCTGTTTGGATCTAGTAGGGAAGGGGTATGTCTGGGGGAAGGAGAGGCTGTTCAGTGGACGTTGTCGATCCAGGGGGCAAGGCAGGTGGGAACCACAGGTTACAACAGGGGGATAGTTGCACCTACAACTGCAGGTATTAAAGATATGGTTCTGAAGGGCTGTTTTGAAGGAGCCAATTTTTGGTAAATTGGAGATGCAGCTAGGGAGAGAGTTGAACCAGGTGGGGGCTCGGTAGAGAAAGGATCTCTGTGCAAGAGAGATCTTGGTTCTGGGCACCTTGAAAGTGGCCTTAACAGAGCTATGGGTGGTGACAGATGAAGATGGCTGCTGTAGGGAGGTGGAGACCACTGGGGGGGGAGAGTCCTAGCAGAGATTTCTTAGCGAGAAGGCAGGTCTGGTAGAGCAGTCACTCCTCAAAGTTGAGAAGATTAGTGGTAGTATAGAGAAGGCAGGTGTGAGTACGGCTGGGGGCACCGGTCAGGAGCCTACAGGCCTTATTGATGGAGAGTTGGATTTTGGAGAGGGCAGTGTTGTCAGCTGTAGCGAAGATGGGCAAGCCATAGTCCACGAGGGACAAGACGGAGGAGGTGATGGCCAGCCTGAGGGCAACCTGAGGCAGGCAGTCCCTGTGTCAGTATAGCAGGCCAATCCAAGAGTTAATGGCAGCTGACAGGGCATTAATGTGGGTGTAGAAGGAAAGGGCAGTATCGAACGTGATGCCTAGGTACTTGTATGTGGTCACTTGTTCTAGCGGGTGCAGAGTGCTGGGGATATTCAAGAGGGGAGTATTTTTAGCTTTATTTTGGTGGTGGGAGAAGAGCATTGATTTGGTTTTTCTTTAGGTTAATGACCAGTCTGCGGTCTCCAAACCACCTTTCGGCTTGGTTGTAAGCTTGCTGGAGGGATAATTGGAGGGAGGTGGGATTGGGATGTGAGGCAACAATGACTGCATCATCGGCGTAGAGGAGCATTTTACCAGTACATGAGCTGGGAGGGTGTTGAGGTAGAGACTAAAAAGAACTGGACCCAGGATGGAGCCCTGAGGGACCCTGGAGCGAACGGGAAGGCTCTGTTTCCCGCCTCATAATATCTTTGCCTTGAATATCTAAGTTGCCCTTCTATCTTTTCATCTAGCAACTTATTTAGTTTGTCCCTGGACTCCTCAAGCTGAGCCTTTACCTTCTCATTTATGACTATTTTGTGCTCTGCCTCCAGGTCGAATATCCTTCTCTCTAGTCTTGTTTGCTCTTTCTGCCTTTCCCATTTAATTCTTGATGCATATTGCTTTAAGTCCATCACACCTGATGGCCCTGCTTGTGTCCTGTGAGGGGTTCATGGCCGTATACTCCCTCAAGCTTTCCTTAACTAAGTCTTTATATTCTTCTCTGTTTAACAGGGATGTGTTAGGTGCTACTGCAAATTCCCAGTCCTGGGTGTGATTTCTATCTCCATGACCACCGTCATGCCATGGTCCGGGAGTGTTCTTGGCCTAATGTGGGATGACTCCACCCAATGCACCCATTCTGCAGAGATCCACAGCATGTCGATCCTGGAGTATGGGGAGTGTGGAGCTAACCAACATGTATAGTCTCTAACCTTTGGATGGCAGTACCTCCACACTTTAACGATTCCCAGTTCCTGTACTACTCTATTCAGATTTCTGGATGCCCGGGCTGGCTGTCTACCTAGAATTCCAGATCGGCCTAGTATAGGGTTTAGCACAGTGTTAAAGTCCCCTCCTATCGCGTATACCTGTCCCGTGGGTGGGGCCGCTTGGAGGATTACCTTCTTCAGGAAAGCTATGTTTTCTTTCTCCAGGTTTGTGGTGTACAGGTTAAGTAGTGTACAGGGGGTTGATCAGTATGTGCCTTTAGCTATTACAAATCTAACTTCCCTACCCTGTTGTAGGCGATTGAGTTCCTATGGGCAATTTTTGTATATCAAAATTGCCACTCCTCGTCTGTGCGGGTGATCCTCGCAGGAAACATAGTGTACCCGACCCACCCATCCCCTCTTTAGTTTCTCACTCTCTGTGGGGGATAGATGGGTCTCCTGCAAGAAGAAGGACACCTCCATCTTCTGGTTTTTCAATGCAGTCAAATTCTATGTTTCGATGTTTCTATTTGCAAATGAGATTTGCCCCTTGCTTCTGAAATGTGACTTGCAGGAGCCATCCTGCTGATCATCTGAATACTTAGGCACTAAGTGAAAAGTGCCACGAAACTGTGTTGTGCAAGGCCACCCATGAAGCTGGCACCATGGCACAGAATGCTGGTGTTTGGCCAACTGTTTAGGTATTTACCATCATTCTCCCCAAAAGGCCCGAACACTAAATGAACATGCTTGGTGCAAACATTATTTTGATTGGACTCACAGTTCTTAAGGACTACAGTACTCCTGCAAGGATCCACTTTGTAAATCTAATGCTGGCCCTCATTTGAGACTGCAGTAACTGTCTTCATCAAACACTTGGTACTTCTCTGAGACTGTCTGGAACTTTTTGAGCAGTACCATCATTTAATTGCCAGCCTAGCCTGAAGGTGCTATTGTAGTGTCCCAAAGTTTGCATTCCCGGGGTGCACTACAGAAAAAGGGGAAGACACATTTGGGTAGGGTCCCCTGCCCCATCACTTCATCCTCTGTAAAGCCCCTGCAGGACTTGTTTTTAAAATAATTTTACTTTTTTTTCTCTCCCTGCCTGCATCGTATTGTAAGCCTCCCATTGTCAGGCGCCAGGAACCTGCGCTTGTGGTGGGGCAAGCTGGCAGACTTGGTGTGTGAGGATTTTGGAATGGAATCCTCAGCCCATTTTGAATGGCAACTGCCATTCAATCCTATTAGAGACAAGCAGCAGCATCAGCAGCAAGTTTTAGGGGAGCGATTGGCTAACCTGGGAAAAGCCAAAAGGGAGGGACTTACCTTCAACCCCTGCATCCCTCCCGATGTCCTGGCTGGTCCAACAGCTCAGTGCTCTCCCTCCTTTCCAAGTCGGCAGCAGTCCGACAATGCCCAGGGTCAGTGGCAGTGGTCAGTCCATCAGGGAGTGGCAGCAGCAGTGAAAGGCCATCCCCTCCATCCAGCAGCCCTGCTGCAGCAGTAATTCGAAAAGGTGGGTCCAGGCCTCCTTCATTATCCAGTCCTACAGTTCAGGCCCCAAAAAGAGAAAGCGGGCGGCAGGTTGAGTGATGGTAGCACCATAGCTGGGTGCTGGCCTCTGAAGGAACAGTTTTTTTTTTCCAAATAAAAATAAAAAAAGTAATGGACTTTTGTGCCTTCTAGCGCTGACGAAAGCGGCCACTTGGGCAAGCAGGCCCCATCCAACAGATTGTCCACAGGGCGGAGTTCAAAAGAAATAAAAGACTTCATGGGAGCCAGAGACTGACTGTTGGGGTGGCCCATGCCTCCTTCAGCACCACCCATGGGGCGGGTCCACCAACAGAGACCCATAGAAGCTAACATAAAGGTGCAGGACTATTTAAATGACTAAATGAATATGAATGCAGGCACTCTAACAGCATTTAAAGAGACAGTGCCTTTGCCATACATGCTGCCTATTTTTATTGTATGTTATTTAAAGACTTATTGGGAAATGCAGCTAAAAGACTGTGTGGCACTTTGGGACCCCTCTTATTCAACTTTGTGTGTGCCCATCAAGACACCGCCTACTGCCCCAAGATCAGGGTTCCAAACTGTATGAACTGACTGCATTCATGATCTTTGCTGAAATAATCACCAACACAAATGCCTTGAAAAGTATTTTATTGAGTTGCCACTCCAGTCTGCGGATGTCCTGACATTCCAGACCAGCTGGTCCTTGACAGTTCCTTCAGGTGATTCCCCAATGTCCTTGCATACCACTGACCCAGGGGTGGTCTGAAATGCTGGTGACCTTCCTTTGTTCTTTTTCTCAAGGGGTGACCTGTTCCAGTAGTCCGTGTGTGACCTGTTGCCAATGATCCTCACTGCCTCAGTTATATGCAGTTCTTCAGCCCAGGAGGGGTAACGAGCACTGGTGGTCTATGACAGGCCGGAAGCCAATGACAAGTATCTGTGGAACTGTTCTTTTTCCTTTTTTCTGCTTGAGTGTCCCTCCTGGAAGGGTAACTGTCCTGGACATCCAAGGGGGCTCTCGACCTAGTTCCCCTCCTTGTAAAGGACACACGCAGTGGTGGCTGACGCAGTGGTGGCTGGGCTATAAATGGACTGCAAAGCTGTGGCATGCCTCATTTAATGCATTACAAATCAATTTCAAGCATTAGTAATGATCTAGCTGATGTTACAAATATTTAGAGTATAAAATTTAGAGCATTAGTAATGATTTAGCTGATGTTATGAATCTTTTACAGTATAGATATTTAGTGCAGATGTTGTGTTATTTTAGAAGTGCCTAAGAAATATACTTTGGTGGCATTCGAGTCAGCCTCACGCCTCTCTCTTGTAGGTTCCAGCTAGTGGCAGTCGGCCTGGGGTTCACTTCCCCTAAATTCCCAGACACCCACATGTCAGGTGTCACCCGAAAATTCACCTCCGGGTGGTTGGTGTAGTCAAATGTCACTTTCCCTCCAAGATGTAGCTGGGTGGATCTGCGGTCTGACCTGATCTACTAAGAGTTTGTTCAGTGTCAATGGCCTTCCTCACCCACTATGCTGATAATAAATGCTGCAACTGCAGTTTTGTTTCTGAGAGTGTCTCTGTTTTAATCTCTCTGACCAAGGCAGGCATCTCACTTTTCCAGCAATGGAGGACAGGTCAGGTCACTGACATGCTGAAACTGTAAGTGTCAAAGTATGCACCACACAGGGTTAGCCTCAAACAAAAATGGACTACTCCTGGGGTGACCGGTGCTCTCAATAAACACAAGTACTACAGAAAACTGAGCCATCAACAGCCTGTCCATGTGACATAAAGTCACTTGCTGACCAATGTCTAGACCCATGGGGCCTCTGATGGCTTTTTTGCACTATTAACTTGAATAAAGTGAACTATTTTACAGTATTTCTTCGTTGGTCAGCAAGTGACTTTATACCACATGGACAGGTGGTCAATGGCCTGGTTTGTTGCTTTCTATACCACACAGGGTCCCCTTACTCACTGAGCCTCTAACCGTTCACTACACCATGGAAGAGGCACCCTTTCCTACCAAAACACCATGGCCTGCAGTAACTTTGTCTCTAGCTTGGGACTGAGGTTGCACTGATAGTATACCAGCTGTCAGCTGACAGTGTGCATCGCTTGGCAGGGGGAGGAGGAGTGGTCTGCAGAACACTGAGTGATACTAGGCACACTGATTAGTCAGTTTGCCTTGTGTCACTCAATGATGTGCAGACCACTACTGATCATCTGTCCTGCCCCACAGTGTGCTCCAGGTTGTTTGCATTAGAGACAAGCATTTGTCAATGCTGAATGTTGTCTCACTGGCATTGGGACTGATAGTGCAGGAGTTAGAGACACATAATAGGAATGGCAGTGAAGTAATAAAGTGATTCCAACCCCACCCCATCCTGTAGAGACCGACAGCCATTGTGGTGTGCCTTTGGGTCATCAGCTAAAACACTCATGCCATTTTAACTCACCCTACCCTGTAGAGACTGACAAGTGTTGTGGTGTGCTTTGGGGTCTTTGGGCATTATACTTACCCTATTCCATAAGGAAATAGGCTGAGGTGGGTGCAGTATAGGAGAATGGGGTGAATTTTTTGGCCGAACAGTGCAAGACACACCATAATGCCTGTCACTGGCTGCAGGGTGGGGGTAGAATGGCGTGAGCATTACAGCCAATGATCCCAAGTCACACCCCTGCCGCCTGTCAGTCTATACAGGGTCGGGTGTTACAGTTGGAAACCGTAACACCATAGGCGTGTGTTGGTATTTTCACTCCAAATTTTCAACACGGGCAGTTTGTGAGCCCACCTCATGAAAAGCGGCACTATCAGTTTGTTAGCTGAAAGGTGGTTTTGCACAGCGGCTATGCCATTTGGCGACACAGGGACGAAAACACATTTTGGGCAGGATGTGGAAAATGACATCTGTATTGTTCATGAGGAGACGTAAAAAAATGGCAACGTTGAAAATCTGGAGTGAAAATATGAAAAATTAGTGAAGTGATCTGCATGCATAGAAACTGTGAAACACACGTCCGTAACCCAATTATTTTTGGGGATTTTTTTTAACCACATTTTTAACATAGGCATTTTGGGACCTCTGCTCATGAACAGTGGTGCTGTGATTTTGTTAATCAGTCCCAAAAGTTGATTTCCCACAGTGACCACGCTGTTGTGCAGCACAGGTGCAGAAACACATTTAGGGCAGGATGCAAAAAAAGACAGCTGTACTTTTCATAAGGAGGTGTGAAAAAATGGCAGTGTTGAAAATCTGGCATGAAAATATTGCAAATTTGCAAAGTTACAAGGATGCGTGCAAACTGCGAAACGCACACTTGTAACACCGTCATTTTATGGAATTTCATCACCAGATTTTCAACATAGGCATTTTAGGACCTCTGCTCTTGAGCAGTGTCACTGTCATGTCCTCGAAATGTCCCAAAAACTGATTTCGCACCGTGACCATGCTATTCTGCGCTGGATGTGCGAAAACACATTTCCGCCAGGATATGTATAATGACAGCTGTACTGTTCATAAGGAGGTGTGGGAAAAATGCAAATTTGGAAAATCTGGAGTGAAAATATTACAAATTCATGAAGTTATGAGCGTGCGTGGAAACTGCGCAATGCATGCTCATAAAACAGTCATTTTTTGGATTTTTCCACCAAATTTGCAACATAGGCTTTTTGAGAGCCCCCCTCATGAACAGTGGCACTGTCGTTTCGTTAACTGGTCCCAAAAGGTGAATCTGCGCAGTGACCGTAAAATCACTTTTCGGGACTGAATAATGCCATGACAGTGCCTGAATTCATGAGGAGGGGTCCCAAAAACCCCATATTGAAAAATTTGGTGCAAAAATTCCCCAAAATGGCTGAGATATGCACCAAAGTGAAAAAAACCTATTTATGCCACTATACAGCTTACCGGCATTTCTTCAGTTCGCGGTCGGCTTTGAAGAGTGCAGACGTGTTCCCCGTCCACCAAAGGTCGTCGCGCCAGACTCCGGAGGTAAGTATGGGGTGAGTGGGGTGTGGGGAGGAGGGTGCACAGAGGGTGGGAGCAGGTTGCGGGAGGGGCAGGGAGACTACGAGGACTGTTTCTTTTTAGGGTTTAAAAACAAAAAACATTGCGGGACAGTTTTTCCTTTTCAGGTGATTTGGCACACTGGGTGGGCTCCCAGCATGCCACTTCAGTGTTTTGGGTGAGGAATGCTTTAGCGACTGAGGATTGGGCACCCCGTCCAGCACATACTGGGGGATGCTTTGCTTGACGAGGATTAGGCACCCCGTCAGCACATACTGAAGGAGGGATGCTTTAGCCGATGGGGGATTGGTTACCCCAATCTGCACACAATGAAAGCGGGGGAGCACGCGCCGAAGGGGATTGGGCACCCCCCCTTGGCACATAACAAATGGTGCATGATGCCGACAGGGGGATTGGGCACCCCCGAAGTCGGCATTATGGCAGGCAGTGCACCACTATGTTTTTACTCTTTTACCAGGACACGCACGTTGGGAGGTCCACTGTGTATGATGAGCTTTGCTAGCATTGCAGCAGACTTTTTGTTAGATGTGCTTGTCACAATAGGTATTCATGGTGTGGCGCTGGCATGCAGACTTATTGGGGAATGAGGGCCGCACCCACTGGTGCGTGCCCTGCAATCGCCCAACAGTGACCACGCCTCCAATTCTGCTACTATTGCAATATGCTGGCTGTGCATGCGTGAGGCAACATAAAAAATGGCAAAGACATGTACAAGAGACGGACAGGGCTGGCACTGTGCTAGATGGAGGTTCTATATTTATATGGGAGGATTGGGGGTTAGAGAGAAGAACGTGACTGGGATGAGGTTGCGAGGGGAGGGGTGGCCATGTGACTACCCCTGGATAGTTTGGGAAAACTATAGGTTTTTAAATATTTATTTTAAATATTGTTTATTTTCTGAGTACAAATAACCTAAAATTGTCAAAATGATTAATTATTTGGTCATTATCACTAGTATTCAGGAATTAACATCTATTACCTCACGAGGCCCATATAATTATTTTCATATTTTCCTAGCACTACTGCACCACTTTCCTAGCATTTAAGATTTTTTCTGAGACAGTCTTTTCCTATGTCATGGTCTACCCTGTCCTCAACTCCCCATTTCATTTCATCTAATCCAGTATTCTTGGCTCTCTAGTTAGGTGTTTTTTAAAATGAGCTCACATTCTTTACATGAACAAAGATCTTGTGATTTTTTTCTTGTTGAGGCAATATAGTCTAGTGGTTGGAGAACATTCATGAGAACCAAGGAAGCCAGGTTTCAACTGGAGAGACAGTATAGCCTAGTGGTTAAAACAGACAGCCAGGAACCTTGAGAGCCAGCAGAATTGGGTTTGAAGGCTGCATTTACCATTTGCACAATGTATGACCTTCAGCAATTCACTCAACAGTAAGAGAACAAGAGGCAATACTTTATAAAGAACAATTCTGTTCATATTTGTTCACTTAGGATCGGCTTCCATGGTCTAGTCTTAAATAAAAGCTTTTGAAAAAAATGGATACCAGCAGAAATGCTGCTGAGGTATTTTAGATCTGGAATAATATTTTAGATCACCACTCTTTGGAAACTATAATTGTAACCCCTAGATGGCGCTATCCCAGGGGCTACTACCCCTGCCTGATTTGCCACTAACAGGTTGAGGGGCCTGGATCCAATGGCGGGTGCCTCCACCCAGAGGTCAGGGTTTGCAATAGTTAAACTAACTTGGTCACAGCCCTCTGGGACACTGCAACCCCCCTTTCTTCCCACTAGTGGCCCACACAATATATCAGAATTACCTTCACAGTATACACTTACCCCCAGGTCTGGTTCGGCACTGGGACCTCCTGTGAAATGAGATACAGTGCAACAATCACAGTACAGTACTTTAACATAGACAAATACCTCAGGCAGTATAACTTTGCTGAAACAAGCAGCTCTGATTTATTTAGGGGATATAACAAGGACAGGGAAATCAGGTTAATTAGCTTATCACTCTAATAATCTACCTATGGCTCTGTGCACAGGCCTATCCCTATCAGTTACTGTCCCTGGGTACCCAAGCCTAGTGGCTAGTCCAAACCGTGGCAGCTGGTAGGGGCCCTTTCACACAGAGAAAGGAGAATTAAACAGTCAGCAGTACAGTAATTCCATTTGGATTTAATGTGGCAATTCAACAGGAGCGACCCTGAATTAGTACTCACGACCTCCAAATAAGATAGAGTCCTTCAATGTCAGCAGGGCTCACTTGAGGTACACAAACCTCTTCACACATCCATATAAAAGAAAGCACTATACCAGGCAGGCTGCATCTGTATCCCGATCGCAATTACTGCACAATACCGGGAGAACGCACAGCAGATTCAGTTCCTGACAGACTGAGTGCAATTTACGGCAATTCCTCCAGTCTTCTACAGGGTGAGCCTGGTTTCTCTCAGAGATCCTTTGATTCTTTCTACAGGGACGGATTCAGTCCTAACAAGCTGTTACACAAGCTGCAGACCGAACTCTGGGCCTTACACACGCTTTTTGACTAAAACTGCACACTGAAAAGCACAGGGCTCCTTCCTTCTTCACTGCCAAAGCTCAACTCAAACTCCAACCGACAAAACCGGGCACTTCCTTTGAGTTCCTCCCAGTTCTTGACTGGATTGGCTGTCACTCACAAAGACTGCTGCTGTTGGTCCAAAAGGCACTGAAGTCTAAACTACATCTCCCAGAGTCACTGCCCATACAATCCTCTTGTGGCTGGCTCAGATTATGAGTCCAAGTTCTGATTCGTCCAAGGCACCATTTTAGAGCTAGCTTACCCCACACTGATTGGTCCAGTTCAGCAGTTCAAAACTAGAATGGGGAACTAGCAGACACAGTTCTGGCTGCAAAGAAAGCAGGTTAGACAAACTGTAATTTCATTATTACTCTAAATAATTTCTGGCAAACAGTTACATCTTTCAGATAGGTTCCCTTTGCACTCCTAGTGACTGCAAAAATGAAGTGAATTGGCAGCAGCTCGAGTGGTACTCAGAGAAGCACATAGTACCCCCATACAAACTAATTATGTCTGCAAGCAGACAGCTCTTAAAGAGACAGTACCAGAGGCTCTAAAAACACTCATTGATAAATGGCTTAAATGCCAAACACCATTCAGGCTTGGAGCATTCAAGCAAGCTCCTGGAAGTCTTTTGGGAACCCCCATTTGCAGGGGGGTTACACCCTTCCTGGCCTGGGAAAGCTTGACGTCCGCGTCAAGCAAGTACCCCCATAAGTTTCAACTGCAACCATATACATTTGCATTAGGCTCGCACATGTGATCATCAGTCAATATATCATTTTACCAAGAACACATTTCTGAAACATTGCAGTCGTCACTCTTTACACAGTATTACATACACATTGTACCATAACTCAAGTTATTACCTCTTGTACATGAAACCTGAAGAGAGGGGCCCTTCCCTATCAGTTACCTTGGGGCTGGACAGGGCAAGGGCACCATGTAGAAGGCAACACAAGTAACTTGGAGTTAGCACTGATGCTCAGTTTGGGCAATGAGCTCGAGGGACACATACACTCCTTTATGGACAACATTGAGAGGCAAATCCACAGGCTTCCCAAGGGAATCATAACTGAGGTGCACCACAGGCTTTACAGCTCGACCAGTCTTTCTAGGGGGAACTGTTACAGTCTCTGCACTCTGAGCCTCATTTTCAGCATTGTCCTCACTTGTCAGGGAGTCTCCATGGGGGTAGAGAGGCTAGAACTTGGGGCACTTTCAGCTCCAGGAGTTACAGTTTCTGAGTCCACAACATTTGGCTCGCATGGAAGCTTTAGGACACTGGCAGTGGACTGTCAGAGCACTCAAAATACTCTTCTTGTTCGGTGTTATCACCAGTCTGCCCCAATCTATCATTTTCCTCCTGAAAGCTCAAACAGTTCAACCATGCACAATGATTCCATTTCATCTGATCTGATGCTTTGCACTTCACTTTCTGGGAGCATTGGCTCCAGGGATGAAGCTGGGGCTTAGACAGTCCAGAAGGCCCAGCTTTGTCTCCAGTATTGACTAGGGATTGCCCGAAACAATTGACTCAGTTCGTAAGAAGGATAGTATTCAAAGTCACTCTCACTTTCTTCCGATATGGACTGACAGTCATGCTCAACTGGGACTTGTGGAGGAACACTTTAACTTTGCTTCTGTAGGTGCAGACTTTCTTGATCTTTTCTTAGCAGCAGCTCTAGTCACTGGTCCAGAGGGCATCTTCTAGGGCTCAGACTCAATTAAGATTTGTCCAATGGGCAGTAAATGATTTCTATGCATTGTTTTACATCTTTGAATTATTCTCAGGCCTTACTTTGTACACTGGCAGATCATCTAGTTTGCCCACTACAATGTGAGAGATGGTGCCATCTGTCAGCAATCTTGTGCTTGCAGTGCAGTCCCAGATTTCTTAGCAATACCCGATCTCCCTCCTGGAGTTCCTGTGCTTTCACCTTTCTATCATACCTTTCTTTGTTGGCCAGATTTCTTTTGGCAGCCATGGTTTGAGCCAGTTAGTACGCATGAGTTAGCTGGGCCTTTAACTTTGCACATACTGTAAATAGTTGTCAGCTTGAACCCCATCAGGAGAGACCCCAAAACACACATCTACTGGTAGTCGAGCTTCTCTTCCAAACATCAGGCGGTAGGGGAGAATCCAGTGGCATCACTTTTGGTGCAGTTATAAGCATGTACCAGGGTGCTAATTTGTTGGCTCCATCTAGGCTTGTCCTTTGGGTGCAGGGTGCCTAGCATATCTAGCAAAGTGCGGTTGAAACGTTCAGGCTGTGGGTCCCCTGGGAGGTGGTAAGGAGTAGTTCTGGACTTCGCACTCCCACAGAGAAAGCATCTCTTTGATCAGGCGACTCTCAAAGTCTCTCCTTGATCAGAATGGATTCTTTGTGGAGCCCCATAGTGAACAAAAGTTTTCTACAAGTACTTTGGCTACAGTGGATGCTTTCTGGTCTTTGGTGGGGAAAGCTTGGGCATATCTCGTGAAATGGTCAGTGACCACCAGCACATTACTGATATTTCTTTGATCTGACTCCAAACTTAGAAAATCAATACAGACTAGCTCCATGGGTGCACTGGTGGTGATGTTAACAAGGGGGGCAGCCCTCTGGGACAAAGCTTTCCTCTGAAGCAGCGACTACAAGTTCGAATGTGTTGCTCATCAGCCCCATCTTAGGCCAATAGAATCTGGATCTCACCAAGTCAAGTGTTCTGTCTATACCAAGGTGCCCCATGTGGTTGTGCAAGGACCTCAGTACTGAGTCTCGAAAGGCAGTGGGCAGCACTAGTTGTTGTTTGTCTACTTGTCCCCCTCTGTCTACTGTTTCTCTGTATAACAGTTTATTGATCAGTTCAACTTAGGACCTTCTTTGTATAACAGTGCAGTTCTCAAATCAGTGGGCGTAATTTGGACACATCTTTTCCTGCATAGAGGGCTTCTAAAGCTGCTTTGATCATGGGATCGCGGGATTGAGCCGCGAATACTGTCATTGTCCAGCTGAGGCAGTGCACCAATGTCTATTGCAGAAAAGTGGCAATAAGCAGCAGGTATGCAATTCTCAGAGCTCCCAAGCAATCCACCATACAGTCCACTGCGTCCGTGGACATTTGTTCCTCCCTGTCAAACTTCGGCAGAGTGCCGAATGTCAGGTTCTGCCAATCGGACCCAATCATTCTGGGAACAGGCCTCAGGAGAGAGCATCAGCATCTATGTGGTTCAGACCTGCTCGTTGTTCAGGAGCATAGTCATATGTAGATAATGCAGAAAGCCACCTATGGCCAGTGGCATCCAACTTAGCTGAGGTCTGCACATAGGTCAAAGGATTATTGTCAGTTTTACTAGTATTTAGCCCCATACAAGTACTCATGGAATTGGTCAACAATAGCCCACTTCAAAGCTAGGAACTCTAACTTATGTACAGGATAGTTCTTTTCGGATGGGGTCAGGCTTCTACTGGCAAGGCCACTGGTCTCAGGCCATTCTGTGCTCTTGGTACAACACAGCTCCAACCCTTGCAAGCTAGCATCAGTGTGCAGGGCGTAAGGTTTTCTTGGATCGGCATAGGCCAGCACTGGAGCATGGGTAAGTTGATATATGATCTCATGAAAAGCAGTCTCACAATCAGAGTCCAGCGGGCCCCAAATACTTCACTCGGATGAAAATACACTCTTTCAGTCTTGAGGGCTGACTTTTGGTATTTTTGTGGGTTGGGGATACCCTTGAGTAAGGTTAAGTAAAGGCGGATCACTCTTGAATAGTCCTTGATGAAGCGCCGATAATAACCACAGAATCCAGGAATCTTTGCAGTTCTTTTAGATTTTTGGGCTGTGGCCAGGTGGTCAAGGCCTCAACTTTACTTGGGTCGGTCTCTATTCCTCGGTGGATACTATGTGTCCCACATACTTTACTGATGTTTGAAAGATTGACACTTATCAATGGACAGTTTAAGGCCAAAGTCCTCCAGTCGGTCCAATACCTTAAATAATCTGCTCTCATGTTCCTCAGTGAGCTGCCAAACACAATAACATCATCTAGGTATACCAGGCACTCTAGTAGTTCATGTCCCCACTGCACGCTCCATCAATCGTTGAAAAGTGGCTGGGGCACCTGAAATCCTTGAGGCATCCTCATGAATTCATAGAAGCCAAGCGGACAGATAAAGGCCGTCTTCTCACGGTCCTCTGGGCCATCGGGATCTGGTAGTACCCACTGCGGAGATCCAGTACAGAGAACCACTTGCTCCCGTTTAGGCAGTCAAAGCATCCTGAATGCGGGCATTGTGTACTGATCAGGGATAGTCCGCCGGTTTAAGGTGCGATAATCCACACACATCCTTACTGTTCCATTCTTTTCCTCACTACCACAATGGGGAAGCATAAGGGCTTCTGGATTCTTGTATTACACCAGCAGCTAACATCTCTTGCAGATGCGCGTCTCACATCATCTATGTCAGCAGGTGCCAGGCGTCGGGACCTCTCACGAAATGGTCTTCGTCATGCAGCCGGATATTGTGCTCAGCTCCTGCACGCATCCCACATCCCATTCCTTTAAAGAAAACACCTGGTCTCTCTGGGCAAGCTTCTCACTGATCCTCACTTTCCATTCAGCTGGCAGCGGGAGTCCGAAATCAAACAAGTCAGGCGTTACTCTGTCATTCTTCCTTGAACTCTTGCTGCTGGGTAGCACTGCAGTGTCTGCACAATGCACATTAGCCAGGATGCAACCTCTGTTTACTCGAATGTCTCTTTCAGACACATTATGAACTTGGACCATTACCCTTCTGGCATAAGCATGGGCTCTAAGCGGGCAAAATACTAGGCTTGACCAGCAGTCCCTCTGGCAATTTTCCATCGCCTGGTGCATCCAACATTAATATTTTATTCTTAACATCCTTTCTGATACGGACCTCTCCCTGTAAGGTACACTGGGCATTTGGCGCCAGGATCAGAGACTCAGGATCCTTCTTCCATACAATTCGACCGGTTCCTCTGGTTCTGTTTTTCAGCATCTCTCTGTGCCTCATAGGCCTTCTTAATTAAAGCGGAACTCTTAAAGCTCTACTAGTCTTTGACCCTGTTTTCATAACACAACTGTGCCAACCTTCGAACATATGAGCATTTGTTCCAATCAACAAAGGACACCATCATACAGTCCAGTGGGGGACACACTAAGGCTAGGGTCTCTACTTGTTCGCCACTCCAGCCACGGAGGTGGGAAAGACAACCAAATCGGATATACCGGAATAGGGGTAGGCCTTCTCACTTAACCCCATACATGCAGTCCTTCTAATGGTTGTAAGTACGTCTGACAAATGCTTCTGATACCAATCCTGGAACATAATTGTCACTTGGGAGCCACTGTCTAATACAGCTCTTGTAGACACTCCATTCACCTTTACAGTGGTCTCCATGGAGGGACCCACTATTCTGGACCAGTCTGGAGAAGCGGTAGTGGGGCCTGGGCAACTGACCTTGCCACAAAGGGCGTGAATTAGCATTTTTGGTGCCCTCACTGGGATCATATCGTGCACCTCTTAACCACTGATTTCTTCTCCGAAGCTCTCCTTGTAGCCTATATGCAACTTTGTCAGTGTCTTTTGGGGACTGGCATTCCCTTTTCATGTGCCCATCTTTCCCACAATTATAGCAAAACATACTTTCTGGAGTTTGAGCTGGCCGAGGCGCCACACTGGGAGCCAGGGAGGGGGTATTACTAACTGGAAACCTTGGTGCCATCTCTGTCTGCGGCGTGATAAGCATTTGGAGACATCTCGTCAGTTTCTCCACTTCCATGGTCAAGGAATCGAGTTCGGAGCTGTTATCAGCAGAAGATACATGGGTGGGTACCCCCACCCCCATAGCAGATGCAGTCGGATATAGGTCAGGGCCCGTACTTGCAGGCGTGGCCTTCATAAAGGGACTGTTTTTGAATTCCCGGATCTCTCTCAACAGTTCGCCCCATTGTGACATATCTTTTTCCTTGTCAGAGCACTCATTGACTGCCAACCTCTGCCCTGAACTTCACTTGATGGGTCACCCTCAGTCACTTCGATGTCGTACGCAGCTATTGGTGCAGGTCCCTCCCGAGGTCGTCTTTTCTCAACTCCTCGAATTTCTCTCATTAACTCATCATAGGAGGGTGGGGATTCCAGTCGATCTGCCAGGCGTAACTGAAGCAACAGCAGTTCTGAGAAGGGGGCAGACTTAAGGATCCTGTCCAGCCTGGTTCGGTCCAGTTCAATCGCTGGCAAACTACCTTTTCTGAGGCATTCTTGCAACAATTTTTCCAGCCGAGATACATACACAGACAACAACTCCCCTTGGTACTGTTGTGCATCTCTTACTCTCCACCATAGGTCCTCATCAGAATCTGGGCTCCCATACACATTCTCCAAGGCCTCAAGATAGGCCTGTGCAGTCGCTTCAGGGTTACTGGCCCGTTTAGCACGGATGGTAGCCAGGGCAGGACCTGAGGCTCTCACCTAACCCTCTTTTAGCTTTTCGCCTTCCGAGCATTGCCATTCTAGCACTTGAGGCAACATAGTCTATCCAGGTCTCCCAGTCATCCTCCCTTGGGGGTGGGAGGTGCCAGAGAAGATCCTCAACCTTCGGTAAAAGTCGTGACTAATAGCAGGTGCAGAAATAGGAGTCTGCATTGGTTCAGCCACCATTACGGGCACTGGAGCAGGAGAGGTGTTGGGGAGGAACACCCCAGGTGGCAAGAATAGTTTCTTCAAGTCCTCCACAGTTTTCCCCTCCCAGCAACCATTCAGCAAATTTCTCCTCAAAAGTTTCAGATAGTGGTGGGGCTGATTCCCCGGGTCTTTACTGTCCTTAGTTATCACTCTCAAGCAGTGAGGCTCCCTCTGGGAGTAATGGTCTGTGGCACTTTGGAGCTATCTATGGGATCCTTAAACTCTACTAGGGCCAGGAAAGTGTGGGTGAGCAGATTAGCATGCCGACCCACAACCACAGGGTTTTGTAAACCTTCCACCTTGGAAAGTACTCCTGCACAGTGTCCGTATTGATACCCAGGGGGATGTCCAGGATAAGCATAGCATTTTGGGGGTCGATCTCCTCCCCAGTACACCACTCCACCAGCCGGTGCACAGCCACTTCTGTCGGGGTACCCATTTTTTCTTAACAGTGGTTCGTAAATATGGCCACTAGAGGACACACAATCCCAGCGGTGAGCCTCCAAGATGTAACCCCTAGATGGCGCTATCCCAGGGGCTACTACCCCTGCCTGATTTGCCACTAACAGGTTGAGGGGCCTGGATCCAATGGCGGGTGCCTCCACCCAGAGGTCAGGGTTTGCAATAGTTAAACTAACTTGGTCACAGCCCTCTGGGACACTGCAACCCCCCTTTCTTCCCACTAGTGGCCCACACAATATATCAGAATTACCTTCACAGTATACACTTACCCCAGGTCTGGTTCCGCACTGGACCTCCTGTGAAATGAGATACAGTGCAACAATCACAGTACAGTACTTTAACATAGACAAATACCTCAGGCAGTATAACTTTGCTGAAACAAGCAGCTCTGATTTATTTAGGGGATATAACAAGGACAGGGAAATCAGGTTAATTAGCTTATCACTCTAATAATCTACCTATGGCTCTGTGCAGGCCTATCCCTATCAGTTACTGTCCCTGGGTACCCAAGCCTAGTGGCTAGTCAAACCGTGGCAGCTGGTAGGGGCCCTTTCACACAGAGGAAAGGAGAATTAAACAGTCAGCAGTACAGTAATTCCATTTGGATTTAATGTGGCAATTCAACAGGAGCGACCCTGAATTAGTACTCACGACCTCCAAATAAGATAGAGTCCTTCAATGTCAGCAGGGCTCACTTGAGGTACACAAACCTCTTCACACATCCATAAAAGAAAGCACTATACCAGGCAGGCTGCATCTGGCTATCGATCGCAATTACTGCACAATACCGGGAGAACGCACAGCAGATTCAGTTCTGACAGACTGAGTGCATCTCGGCAATTCCTCCAGTCTTCTACAGGGTGAGCCTGGTTTCTACTCTTCAGAGATCCTTTGATTCTTTTCACAGGACGGATTCAGTCCTAACAAGCTGTTACACAAGCTGCAGACGGAACTCTGGGCCTTACACGCTTTTGACTAAAACTGCACACTGAAAAGCACAGGGCTCCTTCCTTCTTCACTGCCAAAGCTCAACTCAAACTCCAACCCGACAAAACGGGCACTTCCTTTGAGTTCCTCCCAGTTCTTGACTGGATTGGCTGTCACTCACAAAGACTGCTGCTGTTGGTCCAAAAGGCACTGAAGTCTAAACTACATCTCCCAGAGTCACTGCCCATACAATCCTCTTGTGGCTGAGCTCAGATTATGAGTCCAAGTTCTGATTAGTCCAAGGCACCATTTTAGAGCTAGCTTACTCCACACTGATTGGTCCAGTTCAGCAGTTCAAAACTAGAATGGGAACTAGCAGACAATTCTGGCTGCAAAGAAGCAGGTTAGACAAACTGTAATTTCATTATTACTCTAAATAATTTCTGGCAAACAGTTACATCTTTCAGATAGGTTCCCTTTGCACTCCTAGTGACTGCAAAATGAAGTGAATTGGCAGCAGCTCGAGTGGTACTCAGAGAAGCACACAGTATCCCCATACAAACTAATTATGTCTGCAAGCAGACAGCTCTTAAAGAGACAGTACCAGAGGCTCTAAAAACACTCATTGATAAATGGCTTAAATGCCAAACACCATTCAGGCTTGGAGCATTCAAGCAAGCTCCTGGAAGTCTTTTGGGGAACCCCCATTTGCAGGGGGGTTACATAATCAATTTCCCTGGTGTGGAAATGGATGTCTAGCAGGAACCTGGCGATATAACGTGCAGTGCATGTGTGGCACTCAAAGAATAACAGATTAAAAAAAAAAGATTTCGTAAATAAATCTAATAAGTTACAGGGTAAGTGGGAGCATTGTGATGCATCCCAAATCCCCACAGTAAAGGTGTCTGTTGTAACCCCTTTTCTGTAAGCTGATAAACTAAGCTGCAAGTGGCTCTTGTAACCAGGTTTGGGGGGGGGGGGTGCTTTAAGGGCTCCAGGAAGTGATGGACCAGCATAAACCCTGTCTTTTTCACATCCTGCGTCAGACCCCTCTGCTAAGCTCTATGTATGTGCGAGTGTGTGTGTGTGTGTGTGTGTGTGTGTGTATGAATTAATTGCTTTTCAGGTACCGTAACATTTTCTGATTTATGCTTTTTTGTCAGATGCCATGCTAAAAGTACATTTTCGTTTTGTAGTTTGACTCTAAAGCAGAGCTGCTGTCTGAATCTGATAATGTAGCAGGTTTCATAAATTTAAGCTGTGCTGTAAGGTTGATGAGTTGCCTTGGTGTTTCGGTCTCCAGATTAAGTAGTGATAAATGGATGAGTGTATTTGTGATTACATAAAGCTATACATGTCTGTTACTTATAAAAGACAGCATGTCACTAAAACTGTAAAACCTAAGTGATGTGCAAGCTGTACTATGCACCCTGTATACTGCATCAGTTTTCATACATTCGAGCTAAGATGCTTCATAGTTTATTAGTTCAAAGCAGTGTTATGTGAGTTTACGATGTGTTAAAACAGGTAAACAAAGTTTAATCAGCGCACTTAGATATGAATATACAGTTAAAGTCTTTTCCACATCCTGTGTTAGACTTCTCTGTTGAGCCATGTGTGTGTCTCCACTACTTTACAGATGAATAAAAACACATTAATTTCAAGACACACATCTGCACGTGTGTAAAATCTGATGAGCCAGGTAGGAGAGGTGCATTTGGAAGTAAAAAAGTGCGAGAAGCCTCTTCAGCAGACAAACCTATTACCAGAAGTGATGTGAATGGCTATGCTGCAAAGGGAAATGGTAAGTCGTGCACATAGGTACTTAATGCATGCAATCTGGTCAAAGTGGTAATGGTTTGGGAGACAAAGGTTGAAGGTCCAGCTGGCAAGGAAGCAAACTGGTCATAATCAGAAGGGCTGTTTTTGCATTTTCCCAAACTTGTAAAAGAAACCATTGGAGCAAGCTGAAAAACCTTTGCTATTTACAGTCACCACAGCTGACACTGAACTAAAACATGTTTGCTTTGAACTAGTGAGCCACCTCTCTCCGCTCCCACGTGTCCCAAATTCCCTCAGCTCATCATAATTGCCTATGTACTACACAACTTCAAACACATCCACAGCCGGGAAATAATTTTCAGACCCCCCAAAATGGCTGGAAAAGAGAATGAAAAAGAAACTTACTTCTACTAAAAAACCCTCCTCATATATTTGCCATTTAACTCTGAAGCAATATACAAGAGTAACTAACTTTGTTGGAAGGAAATGCATAATACAGTGCCTCATTAATGATTTCAAAACAGAAACCCTGTGGGATACAAATGCCCAAGATAGCATGGTATCTAATCAGTGGATTAAAAAGAATCTCCCATCTCTCCCGATTAGAAAGCTTGAGGAATTACTAGAAGTTAAGGATAGTTTTGACCTTAAAGAACCAAATGGAACTCCAGTCCCATATCAGGGGTGGGCTGAGATCCAGTTTTGCCTGACACCAGATGAAGAAATAATAACTGTTCCTGTTTTGATGAGTGCACAGGAACTTAAAAATCCTATCATTGGTTAAAATTTCATTGGACAGATTGCGAAATGTAACTGCAATTATGTGGAGAGTCATTTATCTCCCTTACTGTTAAATGACAAATTGACTGCTGCACTACCCCTTGTTAAGACTAAGGATGCATGAACTTGTCAACCTTATTAAAAGCAGTAACTTAGATAATTCATGTACAATTAAAACTGAGAAACTGGTTGTGACTATCCCATAAAATACGACCATCAAGGTAAAATGTTGGGCCCACAGGGGCCTTGATATTGAGGCTATGCAAACAATATTTGAGTCTGATGAGACTTCTCCAGAGTTGGAGGATTTACGTATCAGGGAAATAACAGTTGATGTTCCAAGGGGGCTAGCACGTATGATAATGCTCTGATTAGCAACCTGACTCAGTATGACATTACTGTAAGATGTCAGACAATTTTGAGAAAGCTACAACTGATTAAGTCAGTCATTCCTATTGATGTAGAGAGAACTGAAGCTGTCAGACCCAGTCAACAGAGAACTGTGATGTTAGTACAGTCTGCAAGGGAACAATCAGTAATGTGACCAGTGATTCCTTTGGCCATGCGACTGATGCAGGTGATTGGTAGCCACCTGTAAACCTCACTTTTTTGAATGAAAAACAGAGAGAAATTGCCAGTCAAATGTCAAGGGAAGAATCACACGATTTTCAGGGGACCACGATGATATAGGTCAGATTAATTTACTAAAAATGCATCCCAAATAAAATGATCAGCAGCCAATCCAGAAAACCTATACGGCAGTACCACATCCGTTATATTAGAGAAGTATAGGGGTATCTACAGGATTTGATAACCCGTCAATGGATTACAAAATCCAGCTCACCCTATTCAACACTAGTGGTGTGCATCCACAAGAAGGATGGTCAGATAGAATTGGAGCCTTTTCTAATGAACAGATAATACAGTAATGTTGTTTTCAGCTGTATATATAATTTTATATACTCTTTTCTCTAGGGGTACCGGTGTCTAGGAAGAGAATTGTGTGCTGCTCACATAGCCAACATTTCTTTTCACCTTTCCATCTTTACACCATGATGGCATGTACTTCCTATCATAGGAGTGCAGTTTGTACTCTTTTATAAGATATTTCAGCATGTGATTTGTTTCTCCCCCCCCCCTTCCTTTTCCCCCTTCTCCTTTTCCTCTCTCTCTCTCTCTCCCTCCCTCTCTCTCTCTATCTACCCTCATGGTACAGTTTTTCCTCATGGCCCCGTTCCTTTCTCCTTATACTGTGTTTCTTCCTGTAGGTACCACCTCAGTTCTGGTTGCAATTTAATAGTTATGGTGTTTGTTACATTTTGGCTGTCCATAATTTCTTTTCCATGCTCTCCCCTGTTTAAAAAGAAATAATGAAATTGTTTTTCATGTTTAATATATGCAATATGGGGATAAGAACTTGGATTGAACTGTTGTTACATGTTCTATATGTCTGTTTTTTACACTGCAGGGTAATTGTGTGTTTGTGTATTTAGCGGGTGCTATGAAATGTATAAGCACTGTCACTTTATCAATTTTAACAAGCACATTGATGAACTTGCTATAAAATGGGTTCCTCCCTAGGTGACACTACCTTTGATAAAGCATGTGATATGTGAAATGTCATCTGTTTTTTGCTCTCTCTGCTGTGGTATTTTAATTGTGTCTGCAACAAATATGTTTTGGGAAGTTTTGTACCCAATAAGGAGTGGACTCCCTATCTTTTAAGTGGAGGGTGAGTTCTGTGACTTCATTTGAACTTTTACATTGAGGTACATTGAGACTTTGCATAGATTACAGGGAGCTGACTAAGAAGACTCTCCCTTACAGACAGACCATGCTTCGCATCCAGGATATCTTGGACAGTTTGGGTGGTGAGTCATGGTTTTCTGTTCTTGACCAGGAGAAGGCTTACCACCAGGGATTCCTTGATAAAGAGAGTCATCCTCTGACAGCATTTATGACACCTTGGGGTCTCTATGAATGATTCAGAATTCCATTTTGTTTGATGAATGCTCCAGTAACATTACAAAGGTACATGGAGGAGTGCCTGAGAACCCTTAGGTTCCATACTTGGATGACATCCTGGTTTATGGTAACATATTCAACATTCATATAGAATGTCTAAAAAGGTTACTTCTCCAGCTCTAAGAATTTGGTATCAAGCTGAGACCTGACAAATACGACCTCTTTAAAGGAGAAGTCAGAATCTGGGCATGATAGTTTCTGAGGAGGAGTAAAAATGGAACCAGTTGATATAGCAGCAGTGCAAGCCCTTAAGGACAAGGCACCTACAATAGCTGGTGTCAGAAATTACTAGGTCTGCTTAACTACTACAGGAAGTAAGTAGAGTTTAGTAGCAGTAGAGTTTATTTATTTTGGGCGCCCTTCCTGGTAGGCTTAGTGTGCCCTACAACAAATAGGGATACATAGCAAACAGGAAGTAGTCAACATACAATAAATAAAACATTAGACATAAACCCCATTAAAATCTAAAATCAACTAATTCCCAGGCTATCTAAAATGACTTCACATAAATTTATCTGGTCCCAAAAGCTTGTTCAAACAGGGAAGTTTTTAATTTTTTTTAAATAATTCTACAGTTGGCGCCTCCCGGAGGTACCACGGCAATGAATTTTAGAGGACCAGGGCCGCCACCTCAAACTCCCGGTCCATGGAAGATTTTAATTTAGCCCTGGGGACCTCCAGGAGAGCCTCTCCAGCGGATCTTGGAGACCGATATGGGGTGTAGGAATCCAGAAGCTCCTTCAGGTAGCCCAGACCCAACCTGTGTAGGGCCTTATAGGTCAAAAGACCTATTTTAAAGGTGACACACCAGTGCACTGGCAGACAATGCAGTTCAGGCAGCACCAACATGATATGACTGAACTTTGAATGTTCAGTCAACAGCCAGGCTGCTGCGTTCTGCAAAAGCTGCAGGTACCATATCGTGCCCCCTCTGACCCCAAGGTAGAGTGCATTACAGTAGTCAAGCCTGGAGGTGATGAACACATGTGCCAGTGTAGCCAGGTCATCAGGAGGGATAAGTGACTTGATTTGGGCGATGTTCCAGAGATGATAAAAACCACTCTGGACAACAGCCGACAACTGAGCATCCAGTGTCATCTCATTGTCCAAAACAACGCCCAGATTCTTCACCTTTGGGGAGGTCTCCAGTTTGGTCAGACCAATAAACAGTCCCAATGTATCCCCAGAGACCTCAACTCCTCCCCTCTGACCCAGCTCAACCACCAGCACTTCAGTCTTCCCAGGGTTAAGTCCCAGCCAGTTCGACAACATCCAAGTAAATAAAAGACATCTCAGAAACTGCTAAACCCTTGTAGAATTTGTTGTTTATGCCTCAGCCTGACCAGATGAAACACCAAACTAAGAGTACAGGTAAAGGAAGGACAAAGGTGGAAGGGATCAGATCCAACCAAATCCCATCTACTCAGATGATTACCTGGACAGGGGGACAATAGATAGTACTAAATCAGCCACTCAACCGTCTCATACAGCCACCGGTAATGACATATCCAGATTTTACACTCTCATTTATATTGCATGTAGATGCATAAAGCTAAAGACTTAGTGCTATAGTGTACCGGAGACAGAATGGCAAACTAAGGGCCACTGCTTACGGTTCCAGAACTCTGACTCCAGGAAAGAAAAACTACCATATGCACATAGGAAAATTGGAGTTCCTGGCCCTAAAATGATCAATTACTGAAAAATTCCAGGACTGTTTGTACCACTCTTTGCCATTTACTGTTTATACTGACAACAACCCCTTAACCTATGTTTTGACATCTGCCAGATTAAATGCTACTGGACATAGATGAGTGGCAGAATTAGCCGACTACAATTTTTCAATCAAGTATTGGTCAGGGAAGCATAATGTTGATGCAGACGTGCTATCTAGGATCCCACTGAAGATGGAACAGTACATGTAAGCACGTGATGAAGATGTTTTCTAGTGATGTTATAATTACTGTACTACAATCCATAGGTATGCAGCGGAGTGGAGAAGCTGCATGAATCATAGCTGTAACATGTAATCCTGCTGCACTGCAGTGTGATACACCCAATGGTCATTCAACCATCAATTCTTTTAAGTTATGAGGAACTTCTGGCAACTTGGAAAGAGGAGCCAGCATCCTTGAGTACAAAACTAAAGGGGGAAGACCACATGCATCAGAAAGGAAATGTGAACTGAATCAGACAAGAGTCCTGCTATGTGATGGACTAAATTATACAGGGATGAGCATGGGATACTTTGTCAGAAAGCTAGCTCTAAATGTCAGTTGGTGCTGCCTGAAAAATATCACAGAAAAGTACATCAGAAATTGCATGAAGAAATTAGCCATTTAGGAGTGGAATGAGCTGTGTCCTTAGCAATCAATCGATCCTACTGGCCATATGCAATGGAACATTAATTGAGATATCTGCCAAGTATGCAGTTGTATGAAACCAAAAAAAACAAATTAACCTACAAAGGTTCCTCTGCAAAACATTATGGTCACAGAGCCCTTTGAACAGGTTTCAACTGATTTCCAGCACTGGGAGAACAACAACGGGGACATGAATACATACTGGTACTGACTGATCATTTTACATGATTTGATGTGGCTTACCCTACTATGAATAAAACTGGTGATACCATAGTTGACAAAATCTTTAATGACTCTGTGGTAAAATTTAGTTTTCCACGAAGGCTTCACTATGACCAAGGGGGTAAGTTTGAGAATCAGTTGTATAAAACAGTGCAACACTACTGTAAAACAGAAAGATCCAGGACAACATCATACCGCCCCCAGGGCAATGGGCAGGTGGAGAGACTGAAGTGAACACTACTGGCTATGCTAAGAAACTCTACTGGAGGACCAAAAGTCAAACTAGAAAGATTCTCTCAACAAAGTAGTCTGTGCATACAACTGTACTCCACAGGAGAGCAATAGGTTTTCGCCTTTTTACTCATTGTTTGGAAGAACCCCCAGATTGCTTATTGACATAGAAACATAGACTTTGATGGCAGATAAGGACCGCTTGGCCCACCTAGTCTACCCATTTCCCTACCTAGAGGATAAGCTGCAGATCCTATTTAACCAACAGCCTATTTCTTCCTACCCCCCCACAAAAATTGCCTTATGTCTGTCCCATGCATTCTTGAATTCTCCCACAGTTTTAGACCCCACAACCTCCTCAGGAAGGCTGTTCCATTCATCCACCACCCTCTCTGTGAAACAATACTTCCTCACATTGCCCCTGAGCCGTCCCCCCTCTGTCTTCAAATTGTGTCCCCTTGTTCTTGCACATCTCTTTTTCTGAAAGATACTACCCTCTTGGACTTTGTTGATTCCACTAAGGTACTTAAATGTTTCTATCATGTCTCCCCTCTCCCTCCTTTCCTCAAGGGTATACATATTAAGCTCCTTTAGCCTCTCCTCAGTATGGCTTTTCTTGCAGACCCTGCACCATTTTAGTTGCCCTCCTCTGAACTGCCTCCATCCTGTCTATGTCCTTGCAGAGATGGGGTCTCCAGAACTGGACGCAATACTCCAGATGGGGTCTCACCAACTGTCTGTACAGGGGGATAACAACTTCCTGTTTTCTGCTGGTGATGCCTCTCTTTATACATCCCAGTATCCCCCCAGCCCTCCCTACCGCCTTCTCACATTGCTTGCCAACCTTAAGGTCATCTGATATGACTACCCCTAGGTCCCTTTCCACTTTTGTTGTTGTTACTACCTCCCCACCCATTGTGTAATCTTCCCCTGGGTTTTTGTTTCCCAGGTGCATTACTTTGCACTTCTTTGCATTGAATCCAAGCTGCCATACTTCTGACCATTCCTCCAAACTTGCCAAGTCACTTCTCATCCTTTCCACGCCTCCTTGTGTATCAACCTTGTTGCAAATCTTTGTGTTATCTGCAAAGAGGCATACTTTTCCTTCCAGTCCCTCTGCAATGTCACTTATAAAGACATTAAAAAGGACTGGACCCAGTACTGAACCCTGCAGTACCCCACTAGTAACCCCTCTTTCTTCAGAGTGGACTCCATTTACAATTACCTTCTGTGTCCTGTGGTTCAGCCAATGATTTACCCAGGCTACCACCCTAGGACCCACTCCAAGGCTGGTTAATTTGACTACAAATCTTTTGTGTGGGACTGTGTCAAATGCCTTGCTAAAGTCTAGGTAGGCCATGTTCACAACCCCTCCCTGGTCTACTACTTTGGTCACCCAGTCAAAGAAATTAATTAGATTCATCTGACATGACCTTCCTGCTGTGAACCCATGCTGCCTTGGGTCCTGTGCCCCACTGGCCTCTAGGTACTCAACAATTCTTTCCTTCAGAAGTAATTCCATCACTTTCCCTACCACAGAGGTTAAACTGACAGGTCTGTAGTTTCCTGCCTCTGTCTTGCTCCCACTTTTGTGAAGGGGAATCACATCAGCCTTCTTCCAGTCCTCAGGTACCACACCATCCTCCCATGATTTGTTATAAAAGGTAGTCAGTGGTGTCACTAGTTTTCCATAATTCTTTTAGAATTCTGGGGTGAATTCCATCTGGCCCCATTGCTTTGTCCACCTTCAGTTTTAGGAGTTCTTTCAGAACCCTTTCTTCTGTAAAAGGACTGGGATCGACCCTCCTCTCCAGAGTGCTTCTGTTAATTGGATTAGGCACTTCCCCCACTTCCTCTTTTGTGAATACTGAACAGAAGTATTCATTCAGTATCCCTGCTTTTTCACTGTCACTCTCTGTCCACCCACCATCCATTCTATTCAGCCTCATTCGTTCTTTTCAGGCTGACTCCAAGTTCAGCATTAACTGGAGGAAATCATGCAGATATGTGCAAAAATGGTAACAGCATATGAGAGAAGCCTGTGATCTGGCAGTTAATTTTTCCTGAAAGGCAACTGCCCGCAGTAAGAAGTATTATGACCAGGAAGTAAATAGTATAGAAATTATGCCAGGGGATCAAATATTGGTGAGAAATCTCTCTGAACATGGTGAACCTGGCAAGTTCAGAGCATACTGAGAAGACAGAATTCATGTGGTCGTTAGCAGAAAAGGGATCAGTCCTGTATGTGAACTGAAACCAGAAGATGGAAAAGGGAACAGCAGTGCTCTTCACAGAAATCTCCTATTACCTGGTGATCACCTACCTTTACCTTCAGTCGTGCCTATACCCAGGTTAAAAAGAAAACGGGGATCTAAAGGGACAAGTCTGACTCCACACAATTATAGTGGAGTGCAAACAGATTTAAGTGGTTCAGACAGGGAAGAGGACTAATTGCAATTTTATACACTACTGCAGCATGAGACAGTATGCAGTGATCATGGGAAATCCGCTCCCACAGCATATGTAAAAATGATGCTCGAAACCCAGAAGCAGACCATTTTCATCCTGCAGTATAAACATAAGGATTGCAGATACTAATACAATGACTGTTTGGAAAATACCAGACAGCTTGAGGAACCTGAAATAGATTCTGGTCCAGAGAATAGGGAACCAGATTATTCACAACAGACTAGAAATCCTCCCACTCTAGAAAGGACAAAAAACAGCAGCTGTTTACCTATGAGCAACCAGGATCCCCTAGTTACCAGTGCTGGGATTCTGCTGCTGTTTCTCAAACATTCTGTATCCCTACAAGTTACCACTGTGTACTGCATCCATGGAATGTAAATCTGGTAGCATGTTGGTAATTATATCTTGGGTCTCAAGTAGAGACTGTACCAGTTAGGAGGGTCACAATACTTATGTTACGTACTACACATGCACTGTTTTGTTACCCAACGAGAAAGAAATTAATATGCATTCCAATGTTAAGATGTTACACTAGTCTAATATCCAGGTTATTAACAGTAATGTGTCTATCATAGACAATGTGGTGCTGAATCTATACGCTACAGTACTGAGTGTGTTATAAAACTATGAACATTTAATACCTGTTAAAACATTTTGTATCAGAGGGACTCTGAAATATATCCAGAGGTATATGAAACCCTGAGGTAAAAAAGGAAAAACATGAAGAAAATTGGTCACTTTGTCAGGTTTGGGGAATTTGGTCAATAATTACTATACCTCCAGCAGAATGGTTCCTCCAGGTTGGTAACTGAAATTCTCAGCTTTTACTTTCTTCAACAGAAAACTAAATATACTTATGTATTATCCTCAAGATATATACCTGAGTAAGTGCAGTAGAAGTACTTTTATGTGACCAGGAATTCAAAGTCTAGACTTTACAATGGTTACAATGGTTCTTTAATATCCAATAAAAATGGTGCAGGGCTTACATCACAAACCCTACGAGGATAGGCTTAAGGAATTAAATATGTACTCCCTGGAAGAGAGCAGAGAAAGGGAGGATATGACTAAAACATTTGAATACCTCACAGGGAAGGACAAGGTACAGGAGAATACCATTTTCCAAAGAAAAAGGTGCTCAAAGAAAAGGGGGCATAAGATGAAGTTGGAGAGAGGAAAGTTCAGAGGAAACACAAGGAAGCACTTCTTCATGGAGAGGGTGGTGGACAAATGGGACAATTTGGCAGCAGAGGTGGTGGGGGTAGAATCAGTTACAGGATTTAAGAATGTATGGGATAGGCATAGAGGGATACTGGAAGTTGGGGGGGTGACACCAATGGGGTATGCAAGAGCACGTAGGTAGGATAATTGTGCAAACTAGGTGGGCTTGGAGACACTTATTTGCTGACAACTTCTATGTTTCTATGTTAGTAAATGCTTACATATGTTTGGGACAACATTTATTTGATGGTTGGGGGGGGGGGGAGTGTGGCACTCAAAGAATAATAGATAAAAGAAAATATTTGTATAAATAATCTAATAAATTGCAGGCTAAGAGGGAGCATTGTGATGCATCCCAAAGCATGCAAGAGATAATTGGAGACCTCACAGTAAAGGTATCTGTTGTAACCCCTCTTTCCTGTAAGCTGAGGAACAAGAGTGCAAGTGACTTTTGTAGCCAGATTGAAGGGTGTTTCATGGGCACCAAGAAGTGCTGGATCAGCATAAACCCAGTCCTTTCCAAATCCTGTGTCAGACCCCCCCTGCTGAGTGGGTGTGTGTGTGTGTGTGTGTGTGTGTGTGTGTATGTGTGTGTTTCCATTGCTTTACAGGTACTGTAACATTCTCTGATGTATGCTTCTCTGTGAGATGCCATGCTAAATGCACAAACTTTTTGCAATTTATGTCTCTAAAGCAGATCTGCTGTTTAAATCTCATAATGTTGTAACAGTTTTCATAAATTTAGTGAGTCTGAAGTTACCAGTCTGCCCTGCATTCTTAGAAGCTGTGCTGTAAGGTTGCAGAGTTGCCTAGATGATTATGGATGTGCATTTGTGATTACATAGAGGATAATGTATGGTCCTCTATAGGTAACTGGTCTGTTAACCATATAGAGGTTGCCGGGGTGACTGTGTAAACCTCGAGAGTGAAGGTCGGGAGGTTTATGTCACCATGGCAACCTTGAGACGGTTAACAGTAACCGGTTGCTGATAGAAGGACCATACATTATTTTTTATAGTGTATGGTCCCAAGAAAAGGGAAAATGGCTCCTTACTTTTTGATACATAGTCACCGCAGCGGCCGTTCAGTCCTTCCCTTACCGCTGCGTGCATCCGTTGGTTCCCAAGTGTAAAAAAAGGCACGCACATGTGCAGACCGATCACCATTGTTAACCTATCGATGTGACGTAGCATCAATAGGTTAACAACATTACTACGCCACATTGATGGTATAACACCTTAGGAAATGATGATTTCCTAAGGTTAACAGCATTCTACCATACATTATATAAAGCTACATAATATCGCTGCTACTTGTTAAAAAGAGAGCACAACAGTAAAACTGCAAAACATAAGCGATACGCAAGCTGTACTAGGCATTTTGTATACTGCATCACTTTTCATACACTGGAGTTAAGACAGAAACATAGAATTTGACAGCAGATAAGGATTGCTTGGACCGCCCAGTCTGCCCATTTTTAACCCACCTATGCTATCCCTGTAGACACTACTTGATCTACAGCTTTTTCTCCCTCCCCCTTCCTTTCCACTATGATTCCCTTGTGCTTATCCCCATGCATTCTTGGACCCTACCACTGTTTTTGCCCCCACCACCTCTGCTGGAAGGCTGTTCCAGGAATCCCCCACTCTTTCTGTGAAGAAGTGTTTCCTCACATCTCTCCTGAATCTACCCTCCTCCAGCTTCATAGCATGTCCCCTTGTTCCTCAACATCTTTTTTCCTGAAAAAAATATTTCCTCCTGTACCTTATTTACTGCTGTGAGATATTTAAAGGTCGCTATCATATCTCCTGCTCTCCATCCTCTCTTCCAGGGTGTAAATATTGAGGTCCTTTAGTCTCTCCTCATACGGCTTTTGATGCAGACCCTGCACCATTTAGTTGCCGTCCTTTGTACCATCTCCACTCTGTGTGTGTCCTTCCAGAGATGTGGTCTCCAGAACTGAACACAGTACTCTAGGTGGGGTCTTACCAGAAATCTATACAGAGGCAACACCGCCTCCCTCTTTCTACTGGTGATACCCCTCCCTGTGCACACCAGCATCACACTTGCCCTCCCAAATGCCTTGTCACACTGCCTGGCTATCTTTAAGTCATCACACATGATTACACCTAGGTCTCTTTCCTGCTTGGTGGTCGTCTATACCACTCCCTCCAATTTGTACTCCACCCCTGGGTTTCTGTGCCCTAAGTGCATTATTCTGCACTTTTCCACACTGAAACCCAGCTGCCATGCCATTGACCACTCCTTCAGTTTTCTCAGGTCTCTCCTCATCCGTTCCACCCCCTCTGGAGTGTCCACCCTACTGCAGACTGTGATATCATCTGCAAAGAGGCAGAACGTCCCTTCCAGCTTCTATACAGCATCACTTATAAAGACATTAAAGAGGACAGGGCCCAACACTGATCCCTGAGGCACCCCACTGGTCACCCTCCCTTCCTTGGAGTAAACTCTGCTTATCATCACCCTCTGTCACCTATCCCCTAACCAATTTCTTTTCTAGTTTGCCAACTTTGAACCAACTCAAAAGTGGCATCCAGCCAAAATCACAACAGCAAATACGCATGGTAAAAAAATCACACAGTCATAACAGTGTTGCGCTGTTTCAGAGTTAGTATATTTAGTCTAGCATGGTTTTGGACACGTGCTTTTGTACTGATCAGACGGTGTGACTATTGATCACACTATTTTTGATGCACGGTCCTGATATTGTGCCCTCCTAAGCTACTCAGCTTACTTACTAGTTTCCTTTGTGGAGCAGTGTCAAAAGCATTACTGAAATCTAGGTAGGCCACATCCACTGCTCCACCCTGATTGATTTTCTTTGTCACACAGTCAAAAAAATCTATCAAATTCATTTTACGTGACCTCCCTACTGTGAACCTATGTGCTTTGGATCTTGTAACCAGTTGGATTCAAGATATTCCACAATCCTTTCCTTCAGTAGTGATTCCATTAACTTTCCCACCACTGATGTCAGGCTGACTGGCCTATAATTGCCAGCCTCCTTCCTTAAAGCTACCAACAGTCCCCATTTTCCCAGGACAGTCCCTATTTTAGGTAGCATGTCCCAGTGTCCCCACAAGTTTTGCAAAATATCACTTTTGTTCCCCTTTTTTGCATGCTTGTCCCAGTTTTGTCCCTTTCTTTTTTTTTGCTGACTGCTAATCCGTGAGTGACAGTTATTTCAGCACCACTGGACAGCAGTTTACAACTTTAACCCCTGCACCTGTGTTGCACTGCAAGCATGTCAGTGGGAGCACAGTAAAGCATGTTCTTTCCTGTTAGATTAGACTGGTTAGTAGTGCAAACAGGCACATGTGGACATCTGCCTACCAGCAGCTGAGAGGGACTCCAGACAGAAAACAGACTGGCAGCAGGGAACTAAGGTACCAAACCTGATCAGCTGTAGGGAAGTGTGTGAAAACAATCTGGTGAGGTGGTGGGAGTCACTGAAGTGAAGTTTGCTCAGCAAATAAGGTGAGTGTGAGCAGGTTGGATGGGACTGTCAGGAGGAGCAATACATGCAACTCGAATGTCTGATCACAATTTAACACAGGTGTGCTTCTAATGAACTTTCTGTATGATGTATTGTTTTAACCTGAATAATTGCTACTGGTGTTACTGTGGGGTGGCATATTCAGAGCAAGAACCAAAATGTAATTGATTGTGCTCAGCGTTGTCTGCGGTGGCGCCCGTGGGAGTGATGCAGTGGGGGGGGTCATGGTCAGAATGGATCATCCCAGTTTTAGGCCTTGGAAAGTTGGTAGCTTTATCCTTCCTGCTACCACTTTTGTGAAGTGGGACTACATCTGCCCTCCTCCAGTCCTCCAGAACCACTCCTGCTTCCAGTGAGCTGTTAAATAGGACTGTCAGAAGTGCAGCCAGTACCTGCCTTATCTCCCTCAGTACCCTTGGATGTATCCCATCTGACTCCATTGCTTTATCCACCTTCAGATTAGCGAGTCACTTCAGATGCTTCCTTGTTTATTAGTTTGAAGCAGTATTATGTGACTGTATGACAGTGGTGCACAGCATACGGCCCACAGGCCAAATACGGCATACACTAAGGCTGTCTGTGACCCGAGATGAAGTACCCGCACTCACTGCTTTTTTACAGCATCAGTGCTAGCAGTACAGGTGGCCTGACTAAGCCAGAGGATGCTGTACAAAATGAACAGAATGCCTTAGCAGACACCGCAGCCTCTAAACACTCACCAAATATGAACTCCTTACCTTGAAAAGCTCCTCCAGCGCTGCATACTTCAGAGTATTTTGATGCTTATTTTATTTGCACCTCTTCAGCTGGGGGTGTGTGTAGCCATGGTTCCCCCCATCCAGCAAAGACTCCGAAGCCCCTGCTCCAGCCACAGTCAGAGTTCTGACCCCTTTCGCCCTGCCCTCCCCAGGCCGCTTCAGAGCGGGTACTTGCCTTGTGCGCCATGGAAGACCAATGGGCCGCGGGCTGGCTTGAGTGCATCCGCTGCAGCACTGTCAGGGCCGGGCCTTCACATGCATGCACCGGGGGATTGTTTTTCCCTGTAATGGCCCACCTATGGAGCAGGTGTGTTCCGACATCAAGGACGCTGCTGCACACGCTTCCACACATTGCACATCCGACGCTGGCCCCCGCCGACCCACACTTACGACCTCCAAGCTTGCACCAGTCCCTGGCCACCACCAGGAGCCAGTAGCTCAGTGGTCGCCACCTCTCACCCTCCCCGGAGGAGGAAAGCAGTCCGTGGGATGCTCAATCCTCCCCCCCCGACCAATCCACCAATACCCAAGGTCGCTCCTGACCCCGGGGTGTTGGTGTGATAAGAGGTAAGGCTGCAGCACCTCAGCCCTCTACATCACCACACTGGCTGACTTCAGAGTTTAATATACTGGAACCTGATACTGCTGAAAACTACAGTGGTCACATTCAGTGCATGGTGGGACTTCTGAGAATGCCGGCAAGCCCTGAAATTGACAATCTGTTACCACTGGAGAGGCGGAGGAGCTTAGTAATTCCCCCAAAGTGCAGGGGAGAAATTACATATGCAATGCTTTCAACAAGGGACAGAAGTACCTCCTACTTACAGTCCGGGCATAAGTAGAAGGAAAAATGATATTAAAAAAATGATCAGAACTTGAGCATAGAGCAGGATAAAAACCATGCCCCAGAAGTAATGACTGCCTCTGTAAGCAGGAGGCTCAGCCTCTGCTGTGGATGCTCTGCCCCTTCACAAACTACACAAAAAAGTGAAAGATGGTCAGTGGATTCTGCCGTATGCTCAACAGGATGGAAGAAAACAACTGGCAGAGCTTGGATACCAAATACTGATGCTTCAGGGTGTAACCCCCCTGCAAATGGGGGTTCCCAAAAAGTCTTCCAGGAGCTTGCTTGAATGCTCCAAACCTGAATGGTGTTTGGCGTTTAAGCCGTTTATCTGTGAGTGCTTTTAGAGCCTCTGGTACTGTCTCTTTAATAGCTGTCTGCTTGCAGACATAATTAGTTTGTATTGGGGGGACTGTGTGTTTTTCTGCTTGAGTCCCGCTCGAGCTACTGCTAAATCGCTCCATTTCTGCCATCACTAAGTGGGCAGAAGGAGCACTCTTCAAAGATGTAATTGTTTGCTTGTAACCTGTTAGAGTAATAATGAAAATGCAGTTTGATTTAACCTGCTTTCTTATAGCAAGGGCAGTGCAAAGTAGCTCCCTCATGTTGATTCTGAACTGCTGAATTGGACCAATCATGGTGAGGATCCTTTAAAATGGAGCCTGCTCTGGGTGAATCAGAACTTGGACTCTCCTCTGGAGCCTGCTGTAAGGGGATTGTAAGGGCAGTGACTCTGGGAAATGTAGTTTTGACTTTGGCACCTTTTTTCCACCAACAGGGGGAGTTTTCTGTGAGTGACAGCCAAGCCAGCCAACTGAACTGGGAGGAACTCAAAGGAAATGCCCGGTGCTGTCTACTGGAAAGATTAGATCAGTTTGGGCTGTGAAGAGACAGGGAGCTGCGTGCTTCTTCGGTGTGTAGTTTTAGCGTGGGGATCTCGTGTAAGGCCCTAAGTTTCGGTCTGCAGTTTGTGCAAGCGCCTGTTCAGACTGAAACCGACCTGTGAAGAGAATCAAGGAGATCTGAAGAGTAGAAACCAGGCTCATCCCGTAGAAGACTGGAGAAATTACTGAATCGCGCTCGGTCTGTCAGGAACTGAATCTGCTGTGTGTTCTCCCAGGTATTGTGCAGTAATTGTGATCGGGATAGAGAAGCAGCCTACCTGGTATGGTACTTTCCTTTTACATATAAAAGTGTGTAGTGCTTGTGGGAAATCGTGTTTCAAATCCCCTGTACAGTGAATTGAGTGCATGAAGGCGGAAGTAAACCCCATCTTAATCCAGACTACATCCATTTGCTCTAAACTGCAGTGGGGTCCAGTCACAAGGACCTTGTCCACATGGTCTGCTCCTCCTGGCAATCCAGGACAATCCCTTCCATCCAGTTCCCAGCATTGAGTTTGTGAGTACAAAGCAGGGTAGCTCCCTGCCATCTGTTTATCGAATTGCAAGTGTGTCATCTAATTGTTTTTCATTTCTTTCACAAACTGAGCCAACTCGCTCCGGATTCTAATTTGGGTATTGTGCCAGTGTTTTTCCATCACAGAGCCCCAACCAGCTGCAACTGATCCTGGCTAGCCCCCGCCCCCATCCTAGGTACCCAGTGAAAGTGACAATTTGGGACTCTGAATATGCGTACAGTACTGTGATTATTAATGTGTTTAACCTAATTAACCTGATTTCCCCCTTCCTTGTTACAGCTCCTTAAATAAATCAGATCTGTTGGTTTCAGCAAAGTTACACTGGCTGAGGTATTCGTTTATGTTAAAGTATTGTACTCTGGTTTTTGCACTGTATCATCTTGTTTTGCAGGGGGTCCTTGGGGTCCAGTTGACAGAGCCAGTCCTGTGGGTAAGTGTACACTGTGAGGATATTCCTAATGCATTGTGTGGGCCACTAGTAGGAAGAAAGGGGGGTTACGTTGTCCCAGAGGGCTGTGACCAAGTTAGTTTAACTACTGCAAACCCTGACCACTGGGTGGAGGCACCCGCCACTGGACCTAGGCTCCTTAACCTGTTAGTAGTTAAGCAGGCAGAGGTAGTTGCCCTTGGGATAGTGCCACCTAGGGGTTATAAGGGTTTCCACACAACATGGTACCAGTCACATCACTATCGGAGACTACAGAAGCTAAAAGGATGTCAGGACTAAAACATCTGAGTGTATGGCTACTGAAAGAATAAACTCAGAGCAGAGCATTTGAGAGTCAGCTCTGGTTTCTGGAGAAACTGAGGTCCTGAATGATTCTTGACCTTAAAACTTGCAGAGGAATACAAATTTGTCAGCTCCAACTAGTTTGCAGACTAGGGCGGTACAATCAAGGCAACGTGTGACTTCTACTTCATAATGACAAACAAACGAATGTTTGAATTTATTTTTATGTGTTGATGTCTTGCTGGGGTTTTTGCACCTCCTGCCGTTTCACACTGACCCTTGGACTTGACTCAAAGTTTTCAGTCTGCCCCTCCCCCCATAAAAAGTTGTACACCACTGCTTTATGATGTATTAAAACAGCTAAATGAAGTTTAATCAGAGTAGTCAGATATGAATGTGTTTTTCACATCCTGTGTCGGACCCCCTGCTGAGCCATATGTGTGTGTCTCCACTGCTTTACCGATGAATAAAGACATGTTCATTTCAAGACACTTGTCTATGTATGTAACACATGGAGATGATTACTTCATTGAAAAGTACAGGCACGGTGCCATAGAGATCAGCAACAAAATTACTTTTTTTCCTAGTTTGACAATATGAGAAAAGCAGATACTGTATATTGTTACAGTGTATGAGCAACTGGGCATGGCTTTAATCCCTCGAGGACTCCAACCTTCATAATCCATTTCCAGAGACAGCATACCTCTCCTTAACACACACACACACACACACACACACACAGCTTGTTAGGATCAGGATTTCTTTTATTTTAGGCACTGATGAGTTACTGTATATGTAAAAATGATCTTGTGTATGTTATCAAGACAGTTTCAAATAATATTCTTTCTCTAGTGAAATAAAGCTTGATAGTTACCAAATGGGCTTAGAGCTGTAACTGAAACTTGCAAAACCCGCAGGCTTTATTTTCAGTCATCGTGCACGGCAACATATTCTTTTTATCTATCAATCAGTCAATCAATCTTTATTTTACCAGGTGGAACGCCCTTGAGCAAGCTCATTTTCAAGGTGGGCCTGGGTGGATATACAAATCAGAACAATAATATAACAGGAACACCTTGTTGGTACAGCAGTAAGAAGAACAATGTGGAATGTGAGGAACACAATGGGGTGGACAACAACACAGAATATAACAGTTATATAGAAATACACAATTATCTCCCATATGATGCAACAATTTACAGCATTTGAACAATATAATAACCCACATATAATGATAGCAATTGGCAGCATTTGTGCAAAGGCAGCACATATTAAGAGACAGATCTACTGGGATAGGTAAGAGAAAAGTATGGGGAAGCATAGAAGAAGGGAAGGGAGGAGCGTAAACAGAAGGGGAGAGCACCATGGATTCAATCTTGTGAACTGAAGCAGATCTGGGCGACATGGAGCATATCAAGTAAAACACTTACAGGGCTCAGGGAAGGATCTTGCATAGAGCATTTTGAATTCGGACAGCTTAACTGGACTAGCCCGTTTTAGAGTTTTTTGGAGTTTATTCCATAGCTGGGGTACAACGAAACTGACAGAGGATCTATCAACGGTGTGTAGAAGGTGCCAATCAAGACAAAATGTCTATATTGAGTTGTCTCACTCCTACGTGTAGAGCTGCTCCCAATTTACACTTTTCATAGGCAGTGTGACAAGGAAGCAGGGAGGGCCAGTGGAATGCTGGGGCACACAGGGAGAGGTATCACAAGCAGGAGGGAGGTGATATTACCACTGTTTAGAAAATGGGCTAGATACTAGAAGCTCTCTCTCTGGCTGAGAGCCACAGCAGGGGGGGTTACATTAACTTTTGATAGACGCCTGGTATGAAACAAGTGCTAATTCAGGGTGCCCCATTGCTTAGAGTATCCTTGGACACCCTGAATTATGTCAGTCACAACCCGCTCCAGTTTCAAATCATGTCCTCTTATTCCTGAGCCCTTTTTCTTCTAAAAAAATTCTCCTCTTGTACCTTATTACACTGTGAGGTATTTAACGGTCTCTATCATATCCCCCTTCTCTTCCAGGGTGTACATACTGAGGTCCTTTAGTCTCCTCACAGGACTTTTGATGCAGACCCTGCACTATTTTAGTTGCCTTCCAGAGATGTTGGCTCCAGAGCTGGACACAGTACTCTAGGTGGTGTCTTATCAGCCATCTATATAAAGGCAACACCTTTCCCTCTTTCTTGCTGGTGATGCCCCTCCGTATGCACCCCAGCATCCCACTTGCCCTCCGGACTGCTTTGTCACACTGCTTGGCCACCTTATGATAACCCCTAGGTCTCTTTCCTGCTTGGTAGTTGTCAGTAACACTCCAACTATTTTGTACTCCACTGCTGTGTTTCTGTGCCCTAAGTGCATTATATTGCACTTTTTTTGCATTGAAACCCACCTCCCATACCCCTGACCACTCCTCAAGTTTTCTCGGGTCTCTCCTCATCATTTCTGTCGCCCCCCCCCCCCCCAAGTGTCCATCCTATTGCAGATTTTGGTGTCATCAACAAAGAAGCAAAGCTTCCTTTCCAGCTCCTCTGCAATGTCACTTACAAAGACATTAAAGAGAATCGATCCCCTCACTGATGCTTCATGCTTGTAACCTGCTGGATTCAAGATATTTCACAGTCCTTTTTTTCAGCAGTGATTCCATTAACTTTTCTACCACTCAGGCTGACTGGCCTATAATTGTCAGCTCCCTTCCTGCTACATCTGCCCTCTAGTCCTCCAGAACCACTTCTTTCTCCAGTGAGATGTTAAATATGACTGTCAGAGGTGCAGCCAGTATCTCCCTGAGCTCCTGCAATACCCTTGAATGCATCCCATCTGCCCCCATTGCTTTGTCCACCTTCAGATTAGCTAGTCTCATCAGAACTCTCTCCTCCAAAATAGTGTCCTCCTCCCTCCCCCAAAGCTCCTGTTACTTTTTTGTGGCCCCTCCCCTCCTCCTTCCACTGTGAACACTGAACAGAAGTATTTGTTCTGGATTTATGCCTTTTCCTGGTCCTCCTCTGCACAGCTCCTCCTTCCCTTTTTAACCCTGGTCTTCCTCTTTTCACTTACATACCTAAAAAATTTCTCATCCTCTTTCGTTACTTCCTGGGCTATTATGTCTTCAGTTTGCACCTTTGTGCTCTTTACTGGTTTCCCTGCTTCCCCCAATACACCTCCCTATTCTCCTCACTCTGTATCTCCTTATACCTTCTGAATGCTATCCTTTTAGCCTTTACTTTTTCCGCTACCTCATTCAAGAATCATCACAGTCTCTTTTTCCTCTTGCTATTGCTCACTTGACACAGAGGTTTGTTGCCTTTACTATACTTCCTTTTAGCTTTACCCACTGTTCCTCCACCCCACCCAGGCCATCCTCCTACCAGGTCATCCCTGAGGTATTCACTCATCTTTATAAAACCTGCCCTGCTGAAGTCCAGGACCTCACCATTGTGTGGTTTGATTCCACAGCCATCCTTATATTGAACCACATCATACAGCAAGGCAATTGTATTTATAGGGCGCCCAATCCCAGAGGCTCTGGGTGGTGAACATGAATAAAATATACAGCAATAAATTAAAACATATAATAAAACCTCATTAAAACCAGAACAAAATTAATATTCTACAGTAATAAAAGGTTTCCATATGGTGATCATTGGTCCCCAGGTGGCCTCCCACCTTGACATCTGCAATACTGTCCCTGTTAGTAAGTACCAGGTCCAGTACTGCCCCATCACGAGTGGGTTCACTGACTAGCTACCTGAGGAATGCCCCCCTGCAGAGTCCAGGATGTCCCTGCTTCTAGCTGAAACCACTGCTGGAAGGCTCCACTCTACATCCTGGCCTACATCATACATTCTGGCCAGGTATATGGAATGAAGTAGCAGATTTTTGTGCTTTCTGCCCTGAGTGTTGGTTGGTGGCCCCCAGAAATATAAAAAAAGGCCACTTTGATCCGTATGCCCATAACAGACATCCAATTTGAAAGAACTGGGGTTCATAGGTGGGACCCCTAATAAAAAGTACACCTGGGTATTAGTATACATTGGTTATATCGGATTATGCCACCCGTTACCCCTAGGTTATTCTCTTATGTTTCACTACAGCCAGGTGAGTGGCAAAAGAATTGAGAAAAGTGTTTTCCCAAGTTGGGCTGCTGAAAGAGATCCTAGCTGATCAAGGCACTAACTTTGTGTCAAAAATTATGAGGGAGATGTGTGCTCCACTGAAGGTTAAGTCCATCTGGACATCACTGTATCACCCACAGAACAATGGCATAGTGAAATGCTTTAATAAATCGTTAAATGGTGTGGTGTCAAAATCTATGTGTCAGATGAGTTAAAAAACTGGGATGAACTATTACCATGTTTAATGCTTGCCAATTGGGAGGTGCCAGTCATCCACTGGGTTCTCATCCTTTGAATTGTTGTATGGGTGACATTCCGAGGAGTGTTCGATCTTGTAAAACAGATGTGGGAAGAACAGGCACATAGTCCAACTAACGTTCTCCAATATGTATTACAAATGAGAAAGATTGGACATGGTTGGCAGATTTGCCAAAGTCAATTTAATAAAAGGAGAGCAAACCCAGGCAGGGCACTATGATGAAGGAGCCAGGCTATGGGAGTTCAAATCTGGTGACACAGTGCTCCTTCTGTTGCCTAGCTCTGAGAGCAAACTCCTAGTTAAATGGCAGTGACCACAATGAGGTCCTCAGAAAGGTAGGGCCAGTTAATTATGGAGCCTTACAACCAGCAGAAAAACCAAAAAATAATAAATTTACCATGTTAATTTACTGAAACCCTGGAAAAACAGGGAAGTATTGCTCATTGACCCAGAAGATCCTAAAGAGGCTCCAAATCTGCTGAAAGATGAGGACATTGATGATAGAACTCTGGAATTATGACTTAAAATTGTAAAGGAACTGAGCAATGTCCCAGTGGAAGAGCAGCTCAACCAGACCCAAAAGCAAGAAGCCCAGAGGTTGGTAGATAATTTGGGGGATGTATTCTCCCCAAAGCCACGATGAACACATGTGATCCAGCACTCACAGACTCAGGTATTCAGATCCATCAACAACCATACAGACTACCAGAATGTATCTGAGAGACAGCATGGGAGGAAATCCAGTATATGTTGGAGCTGAGAGTTATTAGGGAATCCCTGAGTGAATGGTTTAGCACTACTGTGCTAGTCCCCAAACCAGGAGGAATCACCTGCTTTTATATGGACTTCTGGAAAGTTTATGTTGTGACCAAGTTCGACGCATACCCTGTGCCTAGGGTAGATGAACTTTTGGGCCGACTGAGGAAGGCTTGTCATATTAGTACTGCAACGCCAAACCTCACTCCACTGAAATGTGTGTGCCAAATACAAAATAAATCAGAAGTACAGTAAAATCTGCACCACACTCAGCTGAAAAAGTACAAAAAGCTTTATTAATAAATAACATAGCTTAATATATCATCAGGCAGTAATGGGTTCAGAGAAAATCATAACGCGGTAACTCCAAAACCGGCTAGGGTTTTCTCTGAACCCATTACTGCCTGGCAGTATATTAAGTTATTTTATTTATTAAATAAAAACGTTTTCAGCTGAGTGTGGTACCGATTTTGTTGTACTTCTCATTACATTTAGTATCTTGGACCTGAACAAGGTGTATTGGCAAATTCCATTAACTCCCGGGTCCTGTGAGAAAATGACTTTTGTCACTCTGTTTGGCCTCTATCAGTTTTCAATGTTTCTTTTCAGTGTGCATGGAGCCCTGGCTACATTCCAGAGAATGATGGACCGCATCCTCTGTCCCCGTCGGCTTGCAAGCAGCGTACCCAGATGATGCTGTCATATTTAGCCTAATTAGGACAGCCATCTGCAGGATGTGGTTATGGTACTTCAGTTGTTCAGGGAAGCAGGTCTGAAGACCAATATCATAAACTGCACTCAAGGGTGGCAGGAGACAAAATACTTGGTGTATATAGTTGGGAACGGCTACGTATGCCTGGTTATTGACAAAGTAAAGGCCCTAGCTGACTGCCCCATCCCAGCTACTAACAAGCAGGTTAGGTACTTTCTTGGACTTACAGGGTATTACCGCTGGTTCATTCCAGCATTCTCAAACTTTGCTACCCCACTGATTGCCTTACCAGGAAAACTGCCCCAAATAAGGTCCTTTGGTCACCTGAGTGTCAGATGGCATTTCAGGCCATCAAAAATGTGCTGTGTGAGAGACCATTCATATGAAGTCAGATTTCAACCATCCCTTTATTTTATACACAAGAACCTTTGAGGTGGGGCTGGGGGCGTGTCATCACAAGACTTTGAGGATGGGATTCACACCATGCTATATCTATTTTGCTTTTTCCCCCAGGAGTAGTGCTGTGCCATGCTGGAAAAAGAGTGTCTGGCAGTAAAGTGGGCAGTGGTCGTCCTATGCTACCTCATGTTGGGACGGACGTTTATCCTCATCACTAACCAGACCCACCCTTAAGTGGTTACATGCTATGTGGGATACTAATGCCAATGTCACCAGATGATATTAGGTGTTGCAGCCTTTTTCATTTGATGTGCACCACCGAACAAGTACGCAGCATAGTAGTGCAGATTTTTTCTCTCAGGAGGGTGGGTATCTGAGGGTGCTTACCAAGTGTACTACGGTCATGACTCTGAGAGGGAGGGTACATGATGGAGCGTATGTCTGTCACACACTTTTCACCAGTAAACTACTTCACAACCCTGCAGCACAGGTTTTGATGGGGGCTATGGTGGCATTTGTACCAAACTCCTTTTGCTTAAAAGTTTGCCCTTTAAGACCTCACTGTACTACCTGTTCTGGGTGTTGGATGTACATCAGGGGGAGGGGTGTTAACGAGCAACACCTCGGCCACTAAAGAGAGAGGGACAGGTTTCTGTTTCTGACAGATGTGGAGACAGAGAGACTGATCCGTAAGAGTTTTTGTTCAGGTGAATACACGCTGTTTGTTTCTTTTTCTGTTGCTGGAAAAGTAAAGCAAATTTCTTATGATTTAAACTGGTGTTCTTTTTGAGAGTGTTCCCAGAGAAGCTGCCCAGTTCACTACTCTGTCACGCCATGTGAATACATGTTTGCCTTTGTTTTGTAGAGTAACTCACAGTGATCAATATGGTCTAGAAAGCACCAGAACAATGTTCCAGTACTTCCCCTGGAGCTGGAATGACCTTCCGGTTCTTCACTTCAGCACATGACGACTCATTGCCAGGTTCCAAATTGGAGTCAAGAACCATGTATGGCAGTAGTGGGCTGTGCAGAAATACTTGAGACTCATGAGGAGGACTGATTGGCCAAGAAGACTAAGCAGCTGATTCTGCTAGCCTGACTGGTCTGAGTGAGGAGCAACTTACTGATGCAAATGGCATGAAAGAGACCACAGCAACATACACTCACCTTTGCACAGCCACACTGCACGTTGGCTAATGACTCACCTCACTTGGAGCTGCACTAAACAGGTAAAGTAGATTCACAGCTGTGCACACAAGATTGACTATAGAGTAAAAATCATTGGGAGCTAATCTGGAGACTTGAGAGTGCAATACTGGTGGCACACATGGAAGAACACGATTTGCTGACTGAAGTGACAGACAGCCTTCAAGAAAGCTGGAGCAGAGATGGCCCAGTGGTGCAGAGGGCTGAGGGTTGAAGCTTTGTAAAGTGCCTTACCTCCCATCATGCTGTTGACCTGAGTTTGACAGCGAGCTCAAGTCACCAGGGGTTGGCAGGGGGAGGGCTGGGAGAGGACTGAACAGCTGCCAAGCAGCTCTCCTCTTCTCTCCTGAATTGGGGTGCTGAGTTATCCCTGTCTAGGCTGCCACCAGGTGGTGGCCAGCTGTCAAAGCAAATGGTAGGTGGCTGACATGATTTTGGGAGAGTAGAAGGAGCTGTGGTTCCGGGAGCGCATGCATGCCTCCGTGTGAATGTTGGGGGGCGGGGGCGGGGGTGCTTTTATTTTAAAAACTAAAGGAATAAATCTCTAATTTCTTCAGTCTTCTCAGCTGTAAATTGTGTAGAAGTATTCCCTCTCCTGAGTAAAAGTGTTAAACAAGATTTGACTGGTGCTAACGAGGCTGCTGTTGTTTTTTTATGCTGTTATATTTATTAATCTTTGTTTTTTTATTTCTTTTAGAATTGTATAGTATAGCAGTTATGTCACTTTTACAATTTTGTGTTTTAAAAGACCACATCCATCCTCAGTTTTATACAGTACTATACTGGGGTCCTGCCTGCACACATTTTTAGTATATATTTACACAGGATATACTAGATGAGATGAAATATCTCATTTTCAATGGGTCTTGCTTTGGTACATTTTCACACTGTATTTACCCAGGCTAGCACAGCTCAAATGCGATATCTCATTTTCAGTAGGGTCCTGCTGTTACCCATTTTTACACTGTATTTACCCAGGATAGCACAGTGGACATGAAATATCTCATTTTTGACAGGGACCAGCTTTTACCATTTTTACAATGTGTTTACCTAGGACAGACCAGCATCAGAGGCAATTTCTTATTTTCAGTGGGATCCAGTATTTTCCCAGGACAGAGCAGCAGAGATGCACATTTCAGTGGGCTTCTGCTATACTGGGGTCCTGCTTTTACATATTTTTAGTATATATTTCCCCAGGATGGACCAGATAAGATACAATCTCATTTCTGATAGGGTCCTACTTGTACATGTTTTTGCAATATATTTACATTTGTTTTGCACAGTAATAGCCCAGCGTAGATTTAATATCTTATTTTCAATGGTGTCCTACTTTTACACATTTTCAGGCTGTATGTACATAATATAGCACAGCGGAAGTGCAATACCTCATTTTCAGTAGGGGGTCCTGTTTTTACACATTTTTACAGTGTATTTACCCAGGATAGGCCAGCTGAGAGGCAATCTGTCATTTTCAGTAGGCTTCGACATTTTGACCCCACATTTCCAACATAGTCTTTTTATGACTTCACACTGTGGTCAATCAAGAGAGGTGGAATTTTTAAAATCCCATCCGAAAGGTGACTTCACTGTTTGACTCTGAAAACATGTTTTGGAGGGGATTTGCAGAATGACACCTGTTATATTCATTAGATGGGGTAACACAAGCGCTATGCTAAAAATCTGGAGCCAGAATCTGCACAAATTACAAAGTTATGAGTAAATGTTGGAAAAATTCAACATGTGATCATATAACTTAGTTGTTTTTTCACATTTTGACCCCAAATTCTCAACATAATCTTTTTATGTGTCCACCTTATGATCAAGACTGATATCGGTTTTTAAATCCCATCTGAAAGGTAACTTTGTGGAGCAAATGAGCAAACGTGTGTCTGAGGGGATTTGAAAAAGGACACCTGTTGTGTTCATGAGGTGGGGAACTAAAAAGTCTCTGTTGAATATTTGGGGCCAAAATCTCCACAAATTATGAAGTTATGAGTAAACATTAGAAAAATTCATTGTTTCTTCATAACTTTGTTGTTTTTTTACATTTTGAACCCATATTTTCAACACAGTGCTTTTATGACCCGCCCAACACTGATCAAGATAGGTGGAATTTTTTAAAACCCGTCTGAATGTGATTTTGTGTTGTGACTGCGAAAAATTGTTTTGGATTTGAAAAAATGACAGTGGCCATGTTCATGCCATGATGTAACAAAAGGCCTGTTTTGAAAATTTGGGGCCAAAATCTGCAAAAATCACAAAGTTAAGAGTAAACACTGAATAAAATTCAACGTTTCTTAATACTGTTGTTTTTTGTCACTTTGGCCCCAAATGTTCAACACTGCCATTTTATGACACTACCTTAAGATCAACTCAACTAACAACACATCTGGAAAAGTACAACCTCCTATACCCGGCACAAAATGGCTTTTGTAAGAACTACAGCACCACCACAGCATTACTTACTACCATTTACTCAGCGAATGATCATGGCAACCTCACTGGTGCTGTCTTTGTAGACCTAACAAGGGCCGTTGATACAGTAAACCACCCTATACTACTAAACAAACTTAGGTCCATTGGAGCTATCTCTCCATTAGGCATCAGCGAATCACGGTTGGCTCCACCCACTCTGACCATCTTCCCACCTCCCTGGGTGTCCCCCAGGGATCTATCCTTGGCCCCTTGCTGTTCTCACTACACATTAACTCCATCACTCATTGTTTTAAAAATACTACTCCCCTCCTCTATGCAGATGACTTGGTGCTGTTCTGTCATGCCCCTTGTGTAAATGACATTAACCGTGACCTCGCGTCTGACCTAACCTCTGTTCAGTCATGGCTCAAGGACAATAAACTCCTCATAAACTGTTCCAAGTCCCAAGCCATGATTTTTGGAACCCCTCATAAATTAAAAAATTTACCCACCCCCTTAACCGTGAGAACCGAGAATGGCACCGCCCTTGATACTGTTATCACGTTCAAGTATCTTGGAATCACACTAAACCCCACCCTTGATTTCTCATCTCACATTCTCTCTGTGTGTAAAGGCATCAACTCCAGCCTACGCATTGCGTACCGGGCCAGAAACAATGTCTCTCCTTCTGCACGCATCACAGTTGCTCATTGCCTCTTTCTTCCTAAGCTGTCTTATGGGCTACTCGTGTTTGCTCACTCCTCCAATATCCTGCTTGGCAAATGGACAGTATGTTACAACAACATCTGTAGATTCCCCTTATCCTGCAATCATCTCACTCATCACTGCTTACTATACAGCAAATTAGGATGGCCCTCTCCTACAGCCCTGTTTGACTCCTCTCTAGGTAAATTGGTGCATAACATTATCTCCATGCAGAAACCGATATCTCTGGCCCCCCTCTTGGTACCTTGGTCACACCGCTATGCCCTCAGATCCTCTGATGCTGAGCAACTAGCAGTCCTTAGGTCTCATTCCAAATATGGTCCTATGGCCTTCTCCTCTGCCGCTCCTACACAGTGGAATAGTTTTCTAGCTGCTCTGCGCTCCTGCCAAGAACCTAACACTTTCAAAAGACAGCTCCATTCCCTCTTGATGAACCGTTCTATATGTGCCTGTCCCTAGTCAGATACTCCTGTAACTATTTTATTCCCTACCTACTCCCCCCATTTCTTCCACTCTCCTACCCCCTTAATTACTGACACCTCTCCTCTCCCTCCAGTCTTGCACATGTGTCTTGCCTTACTCTGCTGCTTACTAGTCATATACTGTTCTGGTACATTGTATGATCAATTAATTTGCCATTATCTGTGTAATTATTCTTATCAATGTCTCCCTATTGCTTGTTCTCTAGATTGCCATATTTCATTTGTACTGTTGCTTGTTCTTTTTATTGCCTTATATTATTGTTACTCGCTCTGTTGACTCCTTTATGCTGTATTGTATTTCTCCTGGGTTGTACCTGAAAATAGTTATATGTTTGCCTAGTGTACCTCACCTGGTCAACAAAAGCTAAATAAATAAATAAGACATGTGGCATTTTTTTTAATTTATTTATTGATTTCTTGAATAACACCTGTGAGCGGATACTCTTTTGTAGGTTTCATGTCAGTTGAACAGAAAATAGCAGAGAACAACAATTTATACATTACAGAGATGGTACAGTAAGTTACAGAAAGGTTCACACAAGTAGACACTGCTGAGGCACCGTACAACGTATGCCTGCATCCGTGAGTTTGAAAGACAGACACAGAGAAGGTAACAGACAAAGGTGACATAGTGGAGGAATGGAGAGAGAGAGAGACGGGAGGGAGGAGTGTGCCATGAGACTGGGGGGGTAGGCAGGGGTGGGGTGGGGATCAGTGAAGTGCTGAGGTTGGGAGGTGCCCCCTGGTTCAAGAGGTGCATCTAAGTGCAGCAGGTGATTACTATGGGAGAGGGATATGCAGATGCAGTCACAGGTGTCCGTGATAATGAGGTGCTGATGAAGACTTCGCTTGTATGCACCAAAAGTTAGATGAAGCAGTCACAGTTGTCATCAGCATTGAGGTGCTGATGAAGCTTACGCTTAAAGGCACCAATAGTTGCTACTCCAGAGACTGCAGGTGGTAGAGCATTAATCCAGTGGGGTGCACGGTAGGAGAATGCACATTGTGCCAATGCAGTGTGGCATCTAGGTTCACTAAAGATTTGACTGTTGGAGCTTCTGGTCAGCCTAGCACTCACTTGTCGTGTGAGCAGGTTCTGAACTCCTGGTGGCAGCAGATTTAGTGAGGCATTTTTGGCAAGTAGGCAGGTTTGGTGTGTAATTCTGTTCTTCAGTTGGAGCCAACCTGCCTGAGCATAGAGTTCACAGGTGTGCGTGAGTCTTGCAGCACCTGTGAGGAGGCGGCAGGCCTTATTTAGTGCCAAAGAGATGTGGCGGAGGGCAGTGTCCATTGCTGACCCATATATGGCCAGGCCATAATCGATGAGGGAGACAACTGAACTATTGATGGCCAGGTTCAGGGCTTCATTTATTAGGCTGTGTTTGTGATGGTACAGTATCCTGATTCTGGAACTGATGGCCTTTGTGGTATTGTCTATGTGCTGGGCATAGGAAAGGGTGGAGTCAGTTGCGATATCCAGGTACTTCAAAGTGCTGTACAAGATCCAGTGTATTGCCACTGTCATTCTTGACAGACAGAGGGAAGGCCTTATGCTTACTAAGGGAGCTGGAATAGATCATGGTCTTTGTTTTTTTATAGCTGAGTACTAGTCTGTGTTCTTTAAACCAAGCTTCGGCGGAGGAGAATCCAAGTTGGAGGTCTGCTTGTAGGTGCTCAGGGTGAGGATTGCTGGTGAAAATGACCACGTCATCAGCATACAATAGCACACTACTGGGGCAGGAGCCTGGGAGTTTGCTCAGGAAAATGCTGAACATTAGGGGCCCCAGGATTGACCCTTGTGGGACCCCTGAGCAGACCGGCCTGCTGTCAGAGATGACGTCCCCAATCTTGACCTGCTTTGAGTGACTGAGTGATTTTTAAATCCCATCCAGTGGTTAATACTGTACCAAAAACATCTACTGTATACACTCACATACAAGTCGAGTTTTTAGTGCCATAAATAGGCACTAAAGAATAGGGACATGACTTATAAGCGAGGTTGACCTATCTGCGGGTGTTTTAACAGAATGTAGAGGGCTCCGGTTGGCTTATCTGTGAGTTTTTTATTGCAGTGCTTGAAAAGACAGTCTGTGCAAATGTCGCCCCCAACTCAACTGTAGAATACTGTATTAAATGATATTAAAGAGCAGGTATCTTTCTACTTGTTTATACTATATAATTAAAGTGAAATTCAAGCATCCTTTAATAAAAAGATTTCAAAAACGTGTGTGGAGTGGTCTTTCGTGACTCAACTGCTATTCTGATTGGGCAGGAGGGAAGATGGGAGGGGAACGCTGTGGTTTTACAGCACCAAGAGATGTGCACCTGGTGTTGCATCCTAAGATGGGAGAGGGATGTTGTTGTTTGGAGGCACCAGGGGTTTTTGACCTGTTTGGAGGCCACCAGTGAAAGTGGGAGGGGAGATGGGAATGGAGAAGCTGTTGTTTGGCAGCACCAGGTGTGGGGACCCTTATCATGCATCCTGTCTGGCGGGGTGAAGCAACATGGATTGGACAGTCACTCCGAGTCAGACTTCAGTGATTTGGCACTATGCTAAGCTGCACATTCTCAAGTCAGACATCGATCGCTTTTCCAGCCATCATGTGCTGTCCTGTAGCTCTCATGCACTGTCCTCCTTGTAGCCAATACGAAGTTAGCAATTGTTACAGACAACTGCAAAGAGTGATAGCAAGGTACACACTCACTCATTAAAGCCATAAAAAGGTGCATCCCAGTTCAACAATGCATTTCAATGGGACAGCTGCAAAAACATTTCCTGACATTGATCACATATAAATCCCTCTGGAACTGTAATTAGCCCTGGGAGAACAGGGGAACTGGTAAACATCTCATCAGAGTTTATAAAAACTTTATCATACACTGCAGGCTACTGACTCTTCCACTGCTTTAGCCCTCCTCTTGTGTCATCTGCAGGTGATTCTGGAACTTGCAGATACAGAAAATGTCAGCTTACAAGTCAGCAAAATTAGCCTGATGCAATCTACTATACTCCAGTAAACAGTAAGTAAAAAAAATGGGACCAACCTCACACTTGAGTGTGAAGCTCTTAGTGCCGAGTGTTCCTGTTTTAAAAAAAAATACATCAAATGTCACTATCTGAAGCAAAATTTCCATAGTTAGGGGGCACGCTCCTGCCCCTCCCCCCAGAAATGCAGAATCTTACAGAAATTGAGTTCCTATATGTCTTGTGCTCCAGTTTAAAAAAAAATATATACATCAAATGTCACTATTTGATGCAAAATTTCAATTGGGGGGCATGCCCCTTCCCCTTCCCCCAGAAATGTGGAATCTTATGGACACTGAGTTCCTGCATGTCTTGTGAATCAGTTTCAGCACTGGTAATTCATAATTACCTGGTTGATCCTCCACCCCTCACAAGTCTGAGTGGCATCCCAAAATCCCCCAAACTGGAGAGAGACCACAGGAGACTCAATTAGCCAATACTGCTATCAGAACTACTTACTAGTCTGCACCATTTTGCCATTTCTTGTCCCGCTGTCCTCTCAAAACAAAGGTCAGTCTGTACTTAGTTTTGGCAACACAGTGAGACCAGTGAGTGACAAAATGGAGCTGATAGCAGTGCTAACTGAATATCCTGTGACTGATGCATGACTGTAAAGTCAGCCTCGGGAGGTTCTTGGATGCCGCTCAGACTGGTGGCTGCATGAAATGTTGGGGCAGGGGAGCAACTGGATCAACCAGATAAATATAAAGGACTGTGTAATACACAAAGCAAAACATTTACGTTGGGATGTAAAATACTAATTTGGAGCAGACTCACACTTTGATGTGGAACAACTAATTGCAGACTTCCCTTTAAAGACTTCAAAAAATATCACTAGTGAAAATGTTTTGCAGTTTTCATGGATGTTTACAGTTTATTGGATGTTTACAGTTTATTAGATCTTTGCAGTGTGTCATTAGAAGCAGGACTAGGCTATAATAATGCAAATCTAAACATCCATAGTTTTTTTTTAGCTTTGTTTATTGTTTTAAAAACACACATACAGTTTGATAGCACAAGCAAGGACATTACATATTCAGAGCTGTACTCTGTGAGGGCACCACTCCTCTTAATATACACAGATTGTCCATCCATTGCTAATCAATACGTCCCTGGGGGTAGGGGGGATATCACTTAAATACCAAGAATATACAAAAACAATTTGGCTGTGAAATGAGCCCAGGAATAGCATGCTATAAATCCCATCAGTTCATAATATCAAAGTCCCAAAAGTCCTTTCCCTCAGAGAGGGACCCATATAGTATCATGCTATACCATATTAAAGCACAAAATTGTGCAATATTCACCGTCAATAGACGCTCACAGCCTGTAAATAATTAATCATACCATTTTATTATCGGCACTGAAAATACAACTCTTAGGATCCAAGTTGAGCGATTAGTAACATCCAACAATCAGAACAGTGTAAATCAAATGAGGGTTATATGCCTCTAGAGAGTAAACCCCACTAACATTATACATATATATGCAAAGAATTGTGGCAAAGGAGACCAAACATGACCCACACGCCACATGAAAGGAAATTAAACTTTTGAGTACCTTTACTGGCTAAACATCTAGTTACAGAAGCTTAAATAGATGGGGTGTCCAATGACTGATCCTCTTTTCAGTAACCTTCAGTAAAAAATTAAGTTTTGAGCAGCTTCTGCAGTGGTTAGATTCACGCCCCAGGTCCTGATGTTGTTATCCTGGTCTGGTGGAAAATTTCAAATGGAAATCAGTCTTACCTGGGTGCGCTAAACTTATCTGCCTTGCAGAGCAAGAATAAACAGTTTGGAAAAGGTTTCAGGTTTCCTCTTCATATGACGACTACTCTGGAGAAGCTACAGTTCGAACCTCAGGCATTGCATACTTTTGGCCCCATTTCATGGCCTCCCCAGGATCAGTGAACAAATAAATCTTCCCTAAGTAGGCTATGTGTAGTCTGGCCAGAAAGACCATGCCATGCGGATTGAGGCTTCCGCATCATGGCTCATACCCTTCAAATCTTTCTTCTGCCTCATTATGAAGCTGATATCCAGGAGGAGCCCAAAACGCTGCCCATCCTGCAGGAGAGTCCCTTTCTGTCGGGCCAGTGCCAGTAAGTAGTCAAGAGAGCCCATCCCATCTGATACCACCACCATTCTGAGGGTCTCAGGGTTGTCCTGATGTCCACGTTAAGTTACCCTGTAGGCCTTCGGAAATAGTTAAGCTTTGGGTGTGGCTTCATCTCCTAATTGCTGCACAAACCACTCCTTCAGAAACAATAAAAGGTAGTCGCCCTCACAGCCTTCTGGCAACCCCAAAATATGAATGTTTGGAGAGCAGATTTGATTCTCCAACATTTCAATACGAGACTTCCAGTGAGTGCTCTACTTGATCACAATGGAGACCGCACCCATAGCAGCATCCGCCCATTTAGAAGCTTCAACCGATACAGTTTGGGCATTTTCCCAATTAGTCTCCAAAGTTATGACCCGATTGGTAAGCCCATCAAACTTGTCAGACAGGGTAGATACCAACTGAATAAGACAAGAGTTGTTTAAACCTATGGTCTGCAAGGTTTCTTCTCCCGACTCCTTGGGCCGTTCTTCTGTATGGGCCTGAGCAGACATCGTTGTTAGCGTTGTGGTAGCATTTTTAGTTTTTGCTTCTGATCCCTACTGCTAATCCTTATGAGGATTTCCCATAGTGTACCAATAAGATTCTGAACTGATCTAAACCAGCTTTGATCTCGATAGAATATGTAATTTCAGCAGTTTTTACAAAGTTTTATCGTCTGGCAGAAGAGCTCTATCACTGAGCTGCCATCTTGCTCGGGCTCCACAGCGCCCCCCCCCCCCCAAACATCCATAGTTTAAGCTGTTAAAACAACATTATAAAAGCATGAGTGCAAATTCGGCCTTCTAATTGGTTGACTACAAAAAGTTTGCCACACAGTGATGACAAGAAGTCTCAGCTGCCTGCTGATGTTAAAAGCAAATGCGCATACTGACCACCTTCCTGCGGTTCAGTTGAGATTTTAGTTGCACTTTATCATTCCATAAATAATGGCAAAGCACTTGGGGGAGGGGGGCTCACCTTCTCCATTACTCCCCTTCCCAACAAACAGCACTTGACTTCTCATATTTTTGAGCTATGGGGAACGTGTGCTTGCCTAATAATAATCCACTGCTTCTCATGCCTCACTGCCACACTAAACCCCATTAAAAACCTTTGTTAACAAAGACAAAAAATATTTTAGAAATTATCTTGATTAAAGAGGTTTTATATAGCAGTAAAGCATCTCTTTCTTCTTCTTGGTGCACTAGGCTTCAAGAAAAGCACTTGCTGTCATTGCCGTTTGAATGCCTTGAACTTCTGAATGCATGTGTGCTCAAATAAGGCTAACTATTCTAAGCTGCCTGATGTACAACTGTCATTTGATGTTTTGAGAACTATACGTGAACACCTGGAGCAGTCTTCACAGTGTAGACAAACGCATTCAATAACCAGGAATGAGTAAACAAGGCTGAGTAAACAACCCAAGTTGTATATTCCGTCGGCACGCTATCTTTGGGCCTACAAAATATGTATCTTCAGGCTGATTTGGATTTCACCACAGCCTCTAATAAGAGCTTGCTGGGACCTATAAGAAATATCAAGTTATAACACTTAAGAAAATATTTCTTTAAACTATTTAAACTATTCAGATTTCACTGAAATGGGTAGATGTATACAAGCAGTCCTGGGGAAGGGAGAGATAGTAGAGGGGGTGGAAAAACAATGGGAGAAACTGAAAGGAGCCATAGTGGATATAACAAATCAATGCATTAGGATAGTGACCAAAGGGAAAAGAAGAAGGAAACCACTATGGTTCTCCAAAGAGGTGAGGGACAAAGCCAGGGCTAAAAAGCTGAGTTTCAGGAAATATAAAGGGAGCCAAAGGGAGGAAGACAGGGAGGTGTACCTTGAATGTCTAAGGGAAGCAGGGAAGGCTGTTAGGAGGGCGAAGGCGCTAGACAGAAGAGAGCTTAGCACAGTCTGTAAACAATAGGGATAAGGCATTTTATAGGTACATTAATGAAAGAAGAAAAAACGGGGGGATTGTGAGACTCCAAAGGGAGAAGGGAGAGTATAAGAGGGGATCTGGATAAGGCATAAATACTGAACAAATACTTGCTCTCAGTATTCACAAAGGAGAGGAAGGATCAAGGACCACAGTTGGGTTGCAGAGGCAATGGGGAGAAGTGAACACCAGTCCATTCACAGTGGAGAGAGTTCACAAAGCTGAAGGTGGATAAGGCCATGAGGCCAGACAGTATCTACCCGAGGATATTAAAGCAGCTGCGAAAGGAACTAGCAGCGCTTATGGCGGCCCTGTTCACAGAGTCACTCAACACAGGTGCCATTCCAGAGGACTGGAAGAGGGCAAATGTAGTCCCACTGCACAAATGTGACAGTAGGAAGGAGGCGGGGAACTACAGGCCAGTCAGCCTCACCTCAGTGGTGGGAAAGATCATGGAGACACTGCTGAAAAAAAGGATAGTGACACATTTGGAATCCAGTGGTGTGCAGAATCTGAGGCAACATGGATTCACAGCAGGAAGGTCATGCCAAACGAATCTAATATTTTTTTTTGATTGGGTAACAAGGGAACTTAATCGGGGAGGGGCAGTAGACGTCGCCTACCTGGATTTCAGCAAAGCCTTCGAAACCATCCCACATAGAAGACTGATTAACAAGATGGGTAGTCTGGGCATGGGAGACAAGGTGGTGAACTGGGTTAGGAACTGGTTAACAGACAGGAGACAGAACGTGGTGGTAAATGGAGTACAATCTGGGGAGAGGGGGGTGACCAGTGGGGTACCACAGGGATCAGTACTAGGGCCAGTCCTGTTCAATGTCTTCGTCAGTGACATTGCAGAGGGGCTGGAAGGAAAGGTCTGCCTGTTTGCAGATGACACCAAGATCTGCAACAGGGGTGGATACTCCAGAAGGGGTGCAGAAAATGAAGAGGGACCTGGAGAAGCTTGAAAGATGGTCAGAGATGTGACAACTGAGGTTCAATGTAAAGAAGTGCAAAAAAATGCACCTGGGTAGAGAGAACCCTGAGGAGAGCTACAGGTTGGGAGGAGGAGCTGACTGTCACCAAGGAGGAAAGGGACCTAGGGGTTATCATCTCTGATGACCTTAAAGTATCAAAGCAGTGTACAAAGGTGGCAGGGAGTGCCAGTGGTATGCTGGAGTGCATAGGCAGAGGTATCACTAGCAGGAGGTGGGAGGTGGTGATGCCATTGTATAAAACATTGGTAAGGCCTCACCTGGAGTACTGTGTGCAGTTCTGGAGGCCACACCTGCGCTAGGATTTAGATAAGGTGGAGACTATCCAGAGAAGGGCAACAAAGATGGTGCAGGGCTTACACCACAAAACATACAAGGAGAGACTAAGGGATCTCAATATGTACTCACTGGTGGAGAGGAGACAGCAGGGGGACATGAATGAAACTTTCAAGTACCTTAAGGGCATAAACAAGGTGCAGGCAGGGGAGCATTTCCAATGTAGAAAAAATACTAGAACAAGGAGGCACAATATGAAATTGGAGGAGGGCAGATTAAGAGGTAATGTGAGGAAGTTTTTCTACACAGAAAGGGTGGTCGACACATGGAATAGTCTGCCACAGGAGGCAGTGGGGGCAAGCACAGTGGAGTGGTTTAAGCATGCTTGGGACAGGCACAAGGGAAGCCTGAGAGGGGAGGGAGTGATGACAAGCCATTGATCACATAGGGTCAGTGGCCACATACAATGTATAGGGCCTACGGGCAGACTGGATGGGCCTAGCGGTCCTTATCTGGCGACAATTTCTATGTTTCTATGTTTCTTATTTGGCATTTAGACACATCTGGAAATTAGCTATTATCCACTCAGTATGTCTTTTCTATTAAAACTTTTGAAATAAAAAAATAAATTTAGGGTAAGTTACATCTCATTATAAATACTGTCTTTCCAGTTTCACTTTTTTTTTTTTTGAAGGCTACAAATTATGTTTTTTTTTTTCAAACAAAGTACGAAGTGGCCAAAGTGCTGAAAGCCGTAGCAGTTCCATGACATTACATAGAAATTGTTGTAATGGTGTGACTCAGTCTTTTGTAGAAAAAAGTACAGTAAATATCTAACCGTTGACATTTAAATACGAAGTCTCAAACAGTTTGTCATGTAAAAGTCTATAAATGCTTACACATTTGTTAAGTCATGGTAGGCTCTTCTGATACCTATTATAGCTTAAAGAAGCTTGGGTGGGTTTGGCTACAAAATGGGATTGGCTAAAACATCCAAATCTCCACAGATTGTTTAGTCAGCCAAACTTCATCCAGCAAGTTGCACACCCATGGTATGTCACTGGCTCAACAATAGATTTTTCTGTCATACCACTGTAGGTATTAAACATTTTGTAACAACCCAAACCCAATGCACAACCTCACTGACACTGCATTGGGGCTTCACTGTACTTGTCTGCAGTCCCCGATTGTACTTCTCCCAGCTGTTGTATTACCTGATATTTGCCCTCCAATCAGCAGGGTGTGTGGGGAAGGGGCAGATCTTTTCTAGCCCTTTATAATTTTTGCTCTTCCAAGTGACCTTCCGCACTGTGGTCTGGAGTACAATGGCTGGTGTATAAGGTGGTCATACTGTGGGCACTGGCTATAGAGGCAGCTGGGTATGCTGCTGTTCGTTAGGCCTTGTAGAGAATTTGTGCTTCTGGCCCTGCTCTCCACTGCTAGCTTCTTGCAGCAGGCAGCTGTGGTGCTAGGTATTAAGGAGTGTCATATACTTGTCATTTCTATCTGTATTAGTATCTCACTACCTACTGGGGCCCTCTAAGAACAGTTATGTTTACTGCATGGGATCTGCATATGCAACCAGCTCAAAGCTTCCTCCATCCTTGTTATAGCAATGCTGGTGTTACGTCTTGCTACTGGGCCTCCCTGCATCATGCAGTATTTTAGAATGTATAATTAATTACTTGTCTAGGGCCCCTATATTTTTGCTCTGTGTCCCTAGAATACATACTGTATTTTAATTTTATTTGAAATTCTTCAGCTAGGGTCTCCTAAGAACACCTATTTTAGTTTTGTTATTCTCCATCCTGCGTCCCTTTATATCTGCTCAGTGATCCTAAGAGTACCTATTTTAGTTTTATTGTAATTCTCTATCTAGGGTCCCTTTACATTTGCTTTGTGACCCAAATAGTATCTATTTTAGTTTTTAATTTTGTAATCCCGTCTTGTGTTCCTTTATATTTGCTCTATGTCCATATGAGTATCTATTTTAGTTTCTTTTAATTCCACATATAGAGTCCCTGGGCTCGATTTTCAATTGGCTCTTAGAGCAATGCAAGGTGCGTCGATCTACGGCTGCAGCAACCTCTGAGTGCATTAGGGACCCTGCACCCTATTTTATAAAAATGGAGGTCCCTGCACCAAAGTTCTTAAAGTTGTCACAGCTGCAAGATTATGCCAAACATGTGTTGCACCAGAGGGGTTTGACGGATGGTCCTGTCAAGCCCCTCCCTCGGTCTGGCACAAGCCCAGATAAGCCGTGGAGGTTGGGGGGGGGGTTAAATATGTGGAAGGTAGGGACTGGGGACTGATGGAGCAGTGGGGGTGCCATGGAGGGTGATGGAGTCACAGGGGTAGTGAGAGAGATCTGAGGAGGCACCCAGCGGAGGTGCCATGCACAGTGTCACAGAGCTGATTGGCCTGGGTAGGGGGGATTGGCATGTCCGGACCATCATGACATGGACCATTTGTGATGATAGCTCTGGCACCTGCCACACAGAATCCACAGTCCCTGGCAGTGTAGGTGGGCATCTGCCAGCCACCACACGGGGGGGCTGTGTACCAGGGGAATGTTGCAGTGCCCAAGGCATGTACCTGTCCACCAAATGCACCCTGAAACCTGCACCAACTGCCAGCCACCACATGCATGGGACTGTGGGTTCTGTTGTGCAGATGCTAGGGCTGTTGTCACCTGGGGTCTGTGTCATGATGGTCTGGCCGTGCCACCCCTCCACCCCGGTGATTAGCTCTTTGACACTGCAGCATGGCACCTCTGCCAGGTGACTCCTCAGATCACTCTCATTGCCATAATGCCTCCGTCGCCACCCATGGCACCCCCTCTGTTCCATCGGCCCCTGGTCTTCATCTTCCAGGCCCCACCCACCCACTCATCACCCTGCCAGGCAATAGCGCATGGCCCTTAGACCAGTTCCTTGCTGGTGAAACCTGAGTCTCCTCTTGTGACCATGAGGAGGCTTCTGGAATTCCAAATAAGGGGATGGCGCAGCCCCACTGTTGCACAAGCCCCCTTGTGACCTGGCACAAGGGCATGTCTGCCGCAAGGGTGGCACAGGGCAGTTTTGGCACACAGCATCATGATGTCAATGCAGCCTGCTTTCGAAAATCAGGACTGCCGCAAACTTTGACGCAAGGTGCCACTTGCATCAAACCAGTCTGGTGCAGGCACCTTGTGTCAATGTTTTGCTTCTGAAAATCAAGCCCCCTATATTTACTTTGTGTTCCTATTTGCACCCATTTTATTTCAGCTATTCTGTCTAGGTTGCCAGTTTATTGTCAGTTTCCTCAGGGGCACCAATTAAATTTTAACTCCCGCTAGCTTGGTGGTGAAGAGGGCTAAGGTGCGTTGCATCTTTGGGGTAGTGCTGGCAGCCCAAGCAACATTAAGGGAGGGACTACGGTTCCATAGGTGTGTGTGCCTCAACATACATGCCTACATGCTCCATGGCAAGGGGGCACAGGAAGAAAAGTGGCAAAGGGTTGGTGTGGGCTGAAGCCCTGCCTGCCTACCTCCGCTCCGCACCACTGGCCGGTCACCTGTCCCATCTGGATGTGTGTCACTGGGTGGGGGGAGGACAGCCCTCCCCTTCCAAGCCCCACCATAGGAGGAAATCCGTGGGGGATTTTGGGCATGGTGGTCTGGTGTGGCGGGGTGCTGGGAGAGAGGGACAGGGCTGAGAGCCTGCCCACACTAACCAAGGAGAAAAACTTATATGACAAAAAAAGAAGTTTTAATTTCTACCCTGGGTCCCTGTAATTTTGCTCTATAACCTTGGTCATTGTACAATCCCTAGTTGTGGTTTATTTGCTATTTTCCATTTTAGTAACTTATTCTATTTCCACTTTCTGTGCTTTCCCTTCCACTATCTTGCTACACTGCTGCTATATTAAACTGCTGTGAACTAATTTTCTCCCCAACTCTACCCTTCTGTTGAACATTTATTTTCATGCATTTTATCCTTTATACTTCCAGTGTGCTACCTCTGTTCTGCTGCTACAGTATGCTTCTCCTGACATTATTCCTCCTTCCCCTCCTTGTCCCTCTCTCCCATCTTCTTCTTGCTTCTGCCACTGTCTTCCCCATCCTACTCCTCGCCACCCTCCACTTCCCCTACTCCATCCTCTTCCTCCCTTCACCTTCTGTCCTCTTTTCTGTGGCATCCTGGCTGCAGCCTATTCCAATTTTACACTGATACATCTTGAAGTTGTCTAGCATCTCCTTCCATCCTATCCTCCCTCTAACTTCTTAGTCCCTAAATCTTCTTCAAGGCAGCTCAAATGCTCCCTTAAGATCTTTGTTTTCCCCTCTCCTTCTTGTGACAGCAGACATTGAACCCAATCCTGGTCCTGCCCCTTCCGCTACCTACTACACAGCTCCCGAAAGGACTAAGAGTGGCCCACCTGAACATCCGTAGCCTCTTCTCTAAGTTGGATCAATTACATCTTCTGATGTTAAACCTCCAACTGGATGTTCTGGTTGTCTCTGAGTCTTGGCTCACCTGCACCATTAATGATACATCAGTAACCCTCTCGGGATACTCAATGACCAGGCACAATTGTGGAAAGAAGGGTGGAGAGTTTGCCATGTACATCTCTTCTTGCCTCCAGTTTGAGACTGTGCTCTATGCATCTTTTCTCTCCTCACATGAGCTGCTCCTCCTGCAACTCTCCTTCCTCTTCTCAGTTCCTATCTTTATTGCTGTGATCTACTGCTGTCCTGACTCCAACCCTAGCATCATTACTGGCCTCCTTTCCTCTCTGGCATCTGTGAGTGAGAAACTTGTGCTGATTGACTTTAATTTTCCTTGGATTTCCCCATCCTCTAAAAAGCTTTGCCACAATGTCAAATCTCTTCTGCTTACCTAGCTTATTTCTGAACCCACTCTGCTCAGCCTCAAATCCTATAATTACTCTCTTCTTGACTCATGTCCCTTTTAGGAAAACTTGAGTCTAGGACTCTCACCTTCCCTGGATCACAGATGAGTTACTTGCCTATCTCACAGCAAAGGGCCTGGCCTGGTGTTCCCACAAAACCTCTAGCTTCCAAGGTGACATTAATAGATATTGATCCCTCCACAATGCCTGCACCAAAGCTACCAGGCTTACTAAAGGTGAAATGTTTGCTTCCATGCTCCAGAATAATCTTAGTCTCCCATTTAAATTCTGAAGAGCTAACCACTCTCTATTCTTTCCTTTCACTCAATCTCCGCCTTCTCCTATCCTTAAGCTTGAATGCTCAGCTATCACTGACCCTGCTGAAGCTGCATCCTCTTTTAACACCTTCTTCACCTCCTGTGATTATTACCTCATATCCTCCTCTCATCCTACTCTGCCTGCCCCTGTCTTTCTCCTACCTTCCCCATCCCTCATTTTCAGTTTCTTTCCCACCTTGCCTTCTGCTTCCCTACAGGCACTGCTATCCCTTAACCCCAACAGGAGACAGCCACGATGACCTTGACCCTGAACTACTTCACCTGTGTACCCCTACAATTGTTGTCCCTATCACCTCCATTCTTAACTTCTCCTTCTCCCTCGTTGTCATCCCTAATGTATGGAAGTGACAACTGTCATCCCTCTACATAAAAGGTGTGACCCCTTCACCCCAAGGAACTATCATCCTACCTCTTTTTCTAATCTTGTCCAGGCTCCAGGAACATTTTGTTCTCTTCCAACTTGCTTCCAACCTTTCTTTGCTCATCCTCTGTTTTCACCCCCTTCTAGTTTAGTTTCAGGAGGTCCCACTCCACTACCACCTCACTCCTCTGGCTCACTGATTCCTTTCTGAATGGGATGGATCAAGGCCTGCTAACCTCTGCTGTCTTTATTGATCTGACTAAAGCCTTCAACACAGTTGTCCATCTCCTTCTCCTGGACAAGTGGAAAACTGCAGGACTATCTGACCACTTAGTAGGTTGGTTCTGCACCGACCTTGCTGGAAGGCCCCATGTTTCCCATATTGGTGAAGCACTCCCTCTCACTCACCATATGCACAGCTGTTCCAAAAAGCTCTGTCTCTGGCTCATCCTGCTTGTCTTTTTTCTTAATGGTCTCCTAAAGAGATGCATCACCTCAAACATTCAAGCATTCATGTGCATGTGAATGACACTGTGCTTTTTGCTTCTGGCTCTTCCGCTCCTGACCTGGCTGCTAAGCTCTAGAAGGATTTTACTAAGCTCCGTATGGATTTTTTTCAACATCCAACTGTGGTTTTGCACCAACCAGCTGTCTGGCAACATCAAGAAGACTGTATGTCCTTAAGCACCAGGAAACATCTAGTCAAATCACCACCCTTGCCCACTTTAAAAGCCCTCAATAGCGTTTGCAGTTGAAGAGGTCCCTTCCTTCAAATAATTTAGGGTTTGGTTGGACCGTCATCCATCTCAACTTCTCTTAACATGTGAATATCATTCATCTAAAACTCCATCTTAAATTGGCGTACTATATAGAAAAAAAGTTTGCATTTCACTTCTTTTCCTGGGTCGCACCTGGAAATGAGCCTCGGCTCAGTGTGCCTTTCCCAGTTACCAAATTTTAAATAAATAAATAAAAATTAATAGAGAGATCATCCTTAAAATGATCCTGCTGATCTTTGACTTTGGTTACATTGTGTATAGTATGGCGCTGAAATCCACCCTGACTAGATTGGACCCTCTTTTTTCTTTCTATCTATCTATCTATCTATCTATCTATCTATCTATCTATCTATCTATCTATCTATCTTTCTCAGTCATCTTACAGTAACTCATTTGAGCTACGAGCTCATTTACAAAGGTTCCACGTCAAGGTAAGGTACCAAATTACAAGTAAGTACAGATATTGGAATATACAGGAAGTAACAAAATAATGGAACAAGTAAAATAAATATACACGATAATGTACATAAGAAAATTATAGTGTGACTAGATTAAACTGGCAGTGCTAAGACACCATTCATTAGAAGGAGGAGAATTGGGTGAGGAGGTAAGGAATAGAGCAGACAGAGGTTATCTTTGTCATAAGTCTTTTTGGGGAGGGAGAAAGGAGTGAATGGAAGGGTAGGGAAAATGGGTGGAGGGGGAACAGAATAGAGGTGAGTTAGTGCTGAGAGTGGGGTAAGTGAGGGGCAGTAGTGTGAGGGTGAGGGTAAGGGGACAGGAGAAGGTGTGTGTTGGAGCAAGTGGGAGTGAGGGGGAGAGGGTGGTTGAGAGAGGGGAGAAAAGGGCATCAAGAGAGAGGGGTACCAAGTGAGCGGAGGGTAGTTGGGAATGGGAAGGAGAGGTTGTAGGGATTAGGACATGTAGTCACAGGTACCAAGTGCAGTCAGGTGTTGGAGTAATTTCTTAAAGGTTCCTAGCTTTGGCATGTTTACTATGTCAGAAGGAAGTTCATTAAGCCATAGGGGTGCCTTATAGGCAAAGGACCACTGGGCTTCTGCTGGTTGCCATTTATCCCCCCAACTCACCATTTCTCCATTTACTTTTCTTATAGACTCTCTGCTCATGTAACCAGGCACCTCTCCAACTGTGCCTCTTCTATCTATAAATTCTGGTTTGGCTCTCTCCCACTTAACTTAGCCCTCTTCTCACTTACACCTCATCCTCAATGTACTCCCTTTGAAACGCTGACACTTGTTCACCCACCCTTCCTCTTTCCCTCCCTCACACTAAATCAAGCTGCATTCACCTTTAAATTTGCCAAACCTTGATTTGTTCCCTTGTTATTCATTCTATCTCCACTCTTTCATCCCTAAAATATTCATTCACAACTTCACAGCTTACTCTTGTAACTGCTCATAACCCCTGCCTGTCCAGCTGGGCTCTATAGTGGCATCCCCCTTCACTGTGCACGTTATGGTTTTCCTTCATCATTGGGCAGTTGTTGCTATTTTGCTAACTCTTTATTTTTATTTTGTATTTTTGCTCCTGCCCCCTCCCGACCAGCCCCTTCTGACTGTGACCCCCCAACCATCATCACTCACTGTCATGGGACTTACCCCCACTTCTCCTTATCACCATGGGTGGGCAGGTGCCATGGGCAATGGTGCAGAGTTTGCAGGGCCACCTAATTCATCCTGCCTTCAGTCTGAGATGTTTTTCCTCCCAAGGTTTTTCTCTATTCCCTGAGGTCATCACATGTCCCATGACACACAGGTGCAACGTGAAGACATTGCACACACTCCCTGTCTGTGCCTGAGGACACAGAGGTGCAACGTGAAGACGTTGCACACACTCCCTGTCTGTGCCTGGTCCTCAGAGAGGCAGGTGCTGCAGCACCACCTAGTCTCTATTAGGTTGCAACTGTGCAGCGGTGTGTACCATTCTCCCCACCCTGATGGGGGAGAGCCATAAGTATATGCTTAATCCTCCTTCCCTCATCCGGTTCTGAGTGACCATAGTCCATTCCTGATCCTGAACCTGGGTCACAGGCATGGCACAGGGTGCCTCAGCCTGCCATACCACTAAGCCAGCTGTTTTGATAACTGTTAACTATTTATTTTCAGTAAATGTTAATACTGTTCATCACCTTTGTATTGATAAATTATCATTCTGTCTATGGTTTATGCCCTGCTCCCCTTTTCCCCATGATACATCTGGAAATGAGCTGATATCACCTCAGTTTGTCCTTCTTGGTAAAACATTTGAAATTAATAAACTGACATACATTTTTCTACCACTTATCTGGTTACATTAATCAAAACTGTAGTTAAAAATCATGTTGTTGGCAACTGTTGAGCCTTTCCTGACACCTATTAATGTGTTGGAATTTTAAAAGTATTTTTTTTTTACTTTTAACTTGTGACATAGTCCTCTCACTTACTTGTTGAGCCACTACACCTTTGCTGCCACCTGTCTGTTGTGAACTCACAGCTAGGTTGCTCCCCTCTTGTCCACTTGCCCACATAGTACTAGGCCTGGACACAGGGGCTCCTATGTGGTTCATACACTCCTGGCCCTCCTTCTGTATTAGAAGCAACCTACTTTGATCTGGCACCATGTTCTAGGAGACAGAACACTGACTGGACAGTAAAATGTGTTACCTGTACCTTTTAAAAGAAGCTCAGTCACTGATGGATTAGATATTAAATATTTCACCAAATTTACAAAATATATAAGGCATACAAATCACAGATGGGGATGTTCTTTATACACTAGAGGAAAAAATAATCAGGCAGTAAACAATAGCAATGCATGAACAGAACAAGCATTTGTCAATGCCGGATGTTTGCTTGCTGGTATTGGCACTGGTAGTGCAGGAGTTAGAGAGATGCATAATAGGAATGGCAGTGAAGTACTGAAGTAACGCCAACCCCCACCCCCACTCTGCAGAGACTGACAGGTGTCGCAGTGTGCCTTGAGGTCTTCGGCCCTTACGCTCAGAAAATAAGGAAATCTCCATAACGAAATCAGCTGAGATGGGTGCAGTATAGGAGAACGGGGTGAATGTTAGGGCAAATGACCCCAAGTCACACCTCTGATGCCTGTCAGTCTGTACAGGGTTGGAAACCCTAATGCCCTAGGCATTTTTTGGTATTTTCACTCCAAATTTTCCACATGGGCTTTTTGGGGCCCCACCTCATAAACAGTGGCAGTATCATTTCGTTACTCAATCCTAAATGGTGATTTTGCATAACAAGTGTGCCATTTGGGGTCACAGGTGCAAAAACAAATTTCAGGCAGGATGTGAAAAATGACAGCTGTACTGTTCATGCAGAGGTGTGAAAAAATGGCAATGTTGAAAATCTGGAGGAAAACATGAAAAATTGACAAAGTTGCGAATGTGCATAGAAACTGTGCAACGCACACTCGTAACACAGTCATTTTTTGGAATGTTTTCACCAAATTTTCAACATGGCCTTTTTGGGACTTCCCCTCATGAACAGTGGCACTGAGATTTCATTAATCTGTCCTGAAAATTGATTTCGCACAGTGACTGCGCCATTCTGCGCCACAGGCACAAAAACACATTGTGGGAAGGATGTAAAAAATGACAGCTGTACTGTTTATAAGGGGGCATGAAAAAATGGCAATGTTGGAAATTTGGAATGAAAATATTAAAAATTGATGAAGTTAAGAGCATGCGTAGAAACTGAGCAACAAATGCTCGTAATGCAGTCATTTTTTTGAGTTCTTTCACCAAATTTGCAACAAGGGCTTTTTGGGACCCCACCTCATGAACAGTGACACTGTCATTTTGCTAATTTGTCCTGAAAGGTAATTCCGTGCAGCGACCGCAAAATCACCTTTCGGGAACGAGAAATGAAATGACAGTGTCCGTGTTCACGAGGAGGGGTCCCAAGGACCCCATGTTGAAAATTTGGGACCAAAACTCCACAAATTGGCTGAGATAAAGTTGAAAATCCCCACTGACTGCCATTATAGGGCTTACTGTCATTTCTTCAGTTCCCGGTTGGTCTTTGAAGAGGGCAGACGTGTTCCAGGTCCACAGAAGATCACTAGTCCCAAATTCCAGAGGTAAGTACGGGTGAGGGAGGGGTGCAGGGATGTGGGGTGCAAAGAGGGAGGGTGCAGGAGGGGGACTGGCAGGAACGACAAGGGACCGTTTTATTTTTTTTTCAGGTTTGGAAAAACAAAATGTCGGGGGACTGATTTCTTTTTTACAGGCGAAATATTAACAAAACAGATTTTGCACACTGGGGTGGGCTCCCAGTGTGCCAGAGTACTGGGGGGGATCAATGCCAACCCAGGGATTGGGCACCCCGAGGTCAGCTAAGAACATAGGGGCTTGGAAGGGCGGAGCATCCGACACCAGTAGTGGGCATCCTGGTGTCAGAAACATCAAAGAAGTATTTTTTCGCACACTGGGTTGGGCTCCCAGTCTGCCACATTAATGGTGGGGGGGGGATACATGCTGACATGGGGATTGAGCACCCCAGTGTCGGCAGGGGACAGAGAACAGATGGTGCAGGACGGGCAGCAGCAGCAGTGGGAGGGAGTGGGAGGGTTTTATGCTGGTGGGATGGAGAACAGAGGGTGCAGGGTGGGCAGCAGCATTGGGAGGGATTGGGAGGGTTTTGTGCCAGTGCGACAGAGAAGGGAGGGTGCGGGTGGGCAGCAGCAGTGGGAGTGAGTTGGAGGTTTTATGCTGTGCAGGGAATGGAGGCTGTGGGGTGGGCATCAGCAGTGGGGGGGGAGGGAGGATTTCATTATATGCTGGTGTGACGGGGAATGGAGGGTGCAGGGCAGGCAGCAGCAGTGGGAGGGAGCTAACATTTAAATTTGTTGTCCTGTTGTGTGCCTGGTTGGGAAGGAGGGGAGAGCTGATCCTGCAATGATGAAACTGCCCCTGATTGCAGAGGCAGATTTCTTTCAAGTGCGGAGCTCGCTCTGAAACTGACGTCATCGGCAGATTCAGCATTAAGTGGTGGCTGAGGGACATGCCCATTAAAGCATCCGCTGCATTGGCCATAACACTGCCACACTTTTGCAATGCTCTACTATCTCAATAGGTTTCTTGTGCATTGTGTGTGTGCAAGCAAACATAAAAATGAGTAAACTAGACTGAAGCTGGAAAGGATTTGCTCATTTGCAGGTGGCACGGAGTTCACACAGAACTCTATTACTTCTCTTTAAGCTGGGTAACTGACTCTGATCCTACCTTATTTACACTCTGAGCTGGAGATTTTACTGTAGCTGGTCCTTTCCAGCATTTCATGTTTGGCTTCACCATTCCCCTGTGCTACCCCAACCCAAACAAATTTGGGCAGAGCCACTATGGCTGCAAATACATTAACTAGATAAAGGTGTTTCATGGGCTTAAACAGAAACATGAATTGCATTTAGTAAGGCCGACAGTACCATTCCACATATGACTTGTGAACAAGCTGGGCAGTCTGGGAGTGGGTCACAAGGTAATAAACTGGGTTAGGAACTGGTTGAATGATAGAAGATAGAAAGTCAAGGTAAATGGTGCTCAATCTAAGAAAAGGAGTGTGACCAACAGGGTGCCACAGGGATCAGTCCTGCGCCCAGTCCTGTTTAATGTCTTCGTGATTGAAATTGTGGAAGGGCTGGAAGGGGAAAGTGTGCCTCTTTGCGAATGACACTAATTTCTGCAACTGGGTGGACACTCCGGAAAGTGTGGAAAAAATTAGGAGGGACCTAGGTAAACTGGAGGAATGTTCCAAAGTGTGGCAGCTGAGATCTAATGCAAAAAAGTGCAAAATCATGCATTTGGGTCGCAGGAACCAAGAAAGGATTACAGGGGTTGGGGGGGGGGAACTGATGGTCACCAAACAGGAAAGGGATTTGGGGGTAATCATATCGGATGAACTAAAGATGGCTAAACAATGTACCAAGGCTGTGGAGAGAGACAGTGGGATGCTGGGGTGCATAGGGAGAGGTATCATCAGCAGAAGGAAGGAGGTGGTGATGCTACTGTGCAGATCACTGGTGAAGCCTCATTTGGAATACTGTGTCCAGTTCTGGAGGCTGCATTCCCATAATGTAACTTTCAATCACAAATGGGTTAAATAGTTCTATTTTAGATCTGTATCCCTGTCCCCTTCTTCTCCCACTGGTTAGGCTAACTGAATGCAACCTGGAAATATCTAGGTTAGCATGAAGAGTCTCCTGCACAAACTGCTTCTCAGTCCACATAACTGTCTTTTTAAAATTTTAACTTCTTGTTGAAAATAGCAGCTTGCCACAGTAATACATATTGTAAGCTAAAGTGATGTCACCTACCAGGAGCTGAAAGTCATACTACAGTTAGCATGTTTTGAGGAAGGGCGAACATGGTCAGGACCCTATAGCAATTGAGATGCATATGCAGCAAATAAGTCTAGATGCACTAACTTACCCTACAAGTGCTAAGTATCACAGTCTGCATAATGCACAAGGCTTACGGTGATGAATCTTCATATGGCTTGGCTGGTTTGGGTTCTACTGCTTACAATACAGGGATGAATAGCTAGGGAAGACATGTTTTCAATGACTGCCAAATGTGGTGCAGTGGCAGATGTTTTGCAAAGGTATAACAGAAGTTACTTCTATAAGGTATTGTTATCCAAGAATTGGGTCATGTTTTCATAGAGACAGATTACATTTGTTGTACATGATTGTCCCTTTGTGAAACCCTGCTGCTCTATGTCACTGAAATCACTGTTAGATATGTGGCTAACTTACACCTTTAAGTAGTGATTCTAGAATTTTACCTGGAACCTGTATTTATTAATTAAAAAAAAATATTTTGAGGGGGTTCCTGGTTATGGATTATCCCACTATTTAATTTCAGCATTTCAGTGGAAACTTTGCACTCTGATTTTTTTTATTCTGATTTTTTTGCAGTATATTGTCTGTGTTTATATTAGTTCTGTTTGCATTCCTGGTAATTTACAGGGACAGGGGACTGAGTTGTGACTGGGTTTGAATAAGGAACACAAATATTCATTACATTGGTTTGCTATCTCCACTGGATTTGTTATTGTTTCCCCTTTAATATTAATATTACTTATATTCTTTTTTTTTTTGTTTAGGCTGTTGATGTAACTGCACAATTGCTTGTTATTGCTTTTGTCTGCATCTGTTGCAAGTTTGGGTTCCATTTTCTTTTTGAAATGGTTACTTTTGCTTTTATGTTTCATTTAAAATGTTTAATATTCTGACCATGTGGTTATGTCATGGCTTGTGTTTTCAGATATTTTATTGCATGTTTAGCTTTTTTTTTCTGTTGAGTAACTTTCTTCACATCCTCATTTAGCCATCTTGCTTGTCATCATTTGTTGTTATATTCCTTGATCCTTTTAATGTAACTATTGCAAATGATAATATGTTGCCCTTTATAATCTGCCAAATGTCATTCGCTGTTTTGTTGTTGTAAATTTTATGCCAGTCAGTTTCTTTGATTTTTTGGTTGTTTTGTTCTTTTCTACTGCATCTAGAACCCTTTCCCTTCCTTTTTATCCTTTTCAACTGTATTCTATATTTAGGACCTATATTTTACTTGAGCTTTCCTCCTTTTACAAGTATAATGAAAACGCATTTCAGTGCTGCTCACTTGCGTTATACATATTATCCCTTTGGCTTATTTGCTTATTTTATGTGCACTTTTTGTTCTGTGCTTGTTTCCTTTTTTCTCTCTTTCTCTTTATGGTTCCGACTTCTATAGAGATACATATTTTTGATTTAAATTGACAATAGGTTGAGTCCATGGATTTTGAATATTTGAGCTGTACTTGTTAATGGCAATGTGTTACTGGTACCAGCCCTGTTACCAAGGTCCCCTTATGGGTATCCCATGCATGTTTTTTTTAACATATAATGTTTTATTGAGGTTTTCAATTTTCCTTTAGTTCAGTTAATACATAACATCATATTCGACACATAATTCAGATACTAATCCCAGGCACAGGATATCTAAAACATTGCCAGTTTACAGAACTTTTCCTAGTCACCAAGTTAACTTTAAATAAAGTGTGAGTTATACAATATCCATGCCCCTAACAACCTAAACAGGAGACCTGTCCTATATATGCAGTAGATTAATAACCCTGCTCTGAAAATGGACACAGGTAACAACAGGTATATTCAGAGCGATAGATTCATACAGTACATAGCTGCGCAGACCTATCTACTTAAACAACAGGTGAATACTAAGTACACATTTTAACTCGGCTAATGCCCAGTGGACCCTCAGGATGACACTAAAGCTACAGACATAGCTAGAATAGTATAGAGAACAGTAAAGCTACAATTCAACCAGCATATCCATTCAGGCAAGACCAGAAAAAGAGAGGAGTATAACAGAGTCTACACACCATGGAGAAAAAATACGTGACCTGACGTATGCCCACCTCAGTTCACTTCTTTCCTTAAATAGTAGGAGAGACAGGAGGAGTCTGTGGAGGAGGAGGGGGCATTTTGCAAATATGTGAGTGGAGGTAGGCATCCCACTTAGTGTGACACTCGGCCAATTTACCTCTGACTACAGCCGTCAGCCTTTCAAAGGTGGCTAGCCTAACTAAGGCTGTTCACCAGTGAGAAAGTATGGGGGGCAGCGGTTGCCTCCATTTCAGAAGCAGAGCTCTTTTTGCTTCCATGACAGCGACGAGGAGCCAGGCCTTTTTAGCAGGGGTAAATGCATTTATTGAGAACGTGTCACCTAATAGCAGGGAGTAATGATGCAGGGACAGCGGGGTGCCCACTATTGTGGAACAATCCTTTAAGACCGCAGTCCAAAAGGTACGAATAACTGGACACAGCCAGAGAATATGGTAGAGGTGGGCTGGGGAAGAGTGACATCTCCAACAGCCATCTTGAGGGATTATCCTGCACCTGTGTAAGACTGCAGGGGTTTGGTATCATCAGAGAAGAATTTTTAGTTGAACCAGCTGACTCCTGGAGTCTACATAAGCCGTGTGCACCAGTCTGAGACAACCCACCCACTATTGTAAGGATAAGTTGCCTGGAATCTCCTGCTCCCAAGCGGCTCTGCTGGATTGAGTGGCATCTGGCAGGTAGTCCCTGAGAGTTCTGTAGATAATGCTCACAATGCCCTTGCCCCTATTGGGTAGAGAGAGATGTTATTCAGACAGCTCCAAGGAGACTGAGGGGACCAGTGCTTAAGTAGAGGAAACACAGCACTGCACAGCTGGAGAAACCTCCAGAAATCCTGCTTTGGCAATTTATACTTGGCTTTAAGCTGCTCAAAGGACATCACAGTATGTGAATTCGGTAATAGCAGATCAGCTATCGTCTGTATACCCTTGGATGCCCAAGAGGCCCAGTGAAATGGTTTGTGATCCACCTTCACAAGCAGATTGCCCCATATCGGAGCATAACTTGGAGGGGGGAGGTAATCAGATTTAGGAATGCTGGTTAAACCCATTGCACGCCTCAACAGAGAGCATGAATTTGCCATAATTAGCGTTAGGGATTAGTCGGCTTCTTATTAGATAGTAACAGGTTGAGGGGGGTTCCTTTAACCAAATCACCTTCCAGCACTGCCCACTGGGGAGGGGGAGCATGACGGGGAATGAACCACGTTAGGGTCTGGGCCATGTTGTAAGCTAGGTGATATCCCCGCAAACCAGGGGAGCCCGAGCCCTCCTTCAACCAATGTGCCCACAGTTTCCTCTACCCCACCTAGGGAGGCCACCGTCCCACAAAAATAGTGCCACCAGCCTATCTAGGGCCTGGAATGGTTTCTGGGAGAGTGGGATTGGGAGATTACTCATCACATAAGAAACTCTCAAAAAGATAAACATTCTCACAGCCTCCACTTTACCCTTTAAAGTTAACTTCAATTTCTTCCAGCGCTGAACCTCCGCTGTGAGTGTTGTTAAGAGGGGAGAAAAGTTAGCCAATTCATGATCCTTCCAGGCTGCCATAATACTGATACCCAGATAGGAGAAGCCTTGCGGCGCCCAGGAAATATCTGTACCCGCTAGACACTGCCTACTACAGTACACTTCTTATTTAAGGGGGAAAGGAGAGTTTTCTTTTGATTTATCGTGAGACCAGATAGCTTAGCAACTCCTGTAATACAGACAGAACAGGTGGGAGAGAGGATTGTGGGTCAGCTAAAGTGAGGAGTATATCGTCTGCATATGCATTAACTATATACAAGGTATTCCCCACGGGAATACCTGTTACAGTTGGAGAGTTAGTCAGCCTTCTAATTAGAGGATCCAGGGCTAACAAGAATAGGAGAGGTGAGAGTGGGCAGCCCTGCCTTGTGCCTCTCTGGAGAGTGAAGGAGGAAGAAATATCCTTATTAGTAAGGATCGTGGCTGAGGGACAGTTGTACAGCATGCGGATTCACAGGAAAAATTGGGGTCCAAAACCGTAACACTGAAGAATCTGGTGCAAATACTCCCACTCCAGCGAGTCAAAAGCCTTAGCAAAGTCAATTGACAGGGCAGCAATGGGGATTTTGGAATGAAGAGCGAGCCATTTTAGGTTCAGCATAAGGCGCAGGTTGTCCGCACTCGACTTCCCACTCTGGAGCCCCGTCTGAGAGGGATGGATCAGGTTAGAAAGCACAGGGGACAGTCTGGTTGCTAAAATTTTAGCTAATATCTTTGTATCAACTGATAGAAGTGAGATAGGCCTGTAATTAGCGCATGACAAACTATCCGTAGATCTCTTAGGAATTAGAGATATGAGGGCCTCTCGCATTGTGGGGGTAGCATGCCATTCGACTGGGCTTCTTGGAACATCTGCAGTAGACGGGAAGTGATCTTGTCCCGCAGAACTTGATACAGTTCAGCGGGTAGCCCATCTGGCCCAGGAGCCTTTCCTTTGGCCATCAGAGAAAGCACAGCCCATATCTCCTCCCAAGTAATAGGAGTGTCCAGCATGTGGACTTGCTCCTCAGAGAGCCTAGGAGATTGCGTCCCCTCGTAAAAGCTCTGCAGCCGCTGGGATAGCTCTGCAGCTGATAGAGAGCGCTCTTAGATCGATACAGATTTTGGTAATACAACCTCATTACTTCATTGACAGCTTTCGGTGTTGTAGCCACCTTCCCCTTCTTATTCCTTAAAGCTAGGATTCTGGAAGCAGCATGTTGCTTCCGTAAGCAGAATGCCAGCAACTCCCCCCCCCCTTTTTCTCCCCCTTCCCAAAACCTATGTTTGGCACGGGTGAGTTGCCATTCCACTTTTCTGTTCAGCAACACACTGAGTTTGTACTTCAGGCTGGTAATATCAGCCAGTGGAGGGGAATTAAGTGGATTGGTGGGCGACAGTTTAAATTGTCTCTCTAGAGACGCCAAGTTATTTTGGAGCTCCAATATACTTTTTGCCCTTTCTTTATTTTTGGCCACGGAGTAGGCAATAATTCTGCCCCGTATGACTGCCTTAAAGGCCTCCCGGACTGTGGCTGCACTGGTTTCCCCGGGGATATTAAGTGAGAAATAAGAGAAAGCTTCCTTCTTTATGTACTCCTGGAAAGCTGTATCCTCCATTAGCAGGGGGTTGCACCTCCACCGAGTCAAGCTCGGACTCAGCCCTTGGGGGGAAAAAGTAATCTTTACAGGAGCGTGGTCCGAAATAATAATACTACCAATAGTAGGAGCTGTGATCCCGGCATTGCAGCATGGTTGGCCAGCCAGAAGTCCAGCCTACTGTGTGTCCCATGTACAGTAGAGTAGTCTGTGTAGTCACGCCCACTCGGATAGCTAATCCTCCATGGGTCACCTAGGCCCCATTTGGACATCAGAGAATTTAAAGTTTCCAAAACTCTCGGGTGGGTCTGCGGTGTGGGAACGGATTTAACTAAGAAAATATCACGGACCAAATTGTGATCCCCCCTACCAAAACCGGAATGTCCTGATCATCCCCAATGAGTTCAGTAAGAGCCTGACTCACCTCAGAGTATATGTCTCCCATGTCTGTGTTGAAACCATACACATTGGCTATCAAAGCCTTACCCCCAGGAAATGTCAACTTGACCACTAACCACCTGCCCAATGAATCCTGGCATTGCCCTTCCACCATCCATGGACCTGACTTCCATAGGAGGATAGCCACCCCTTTGGATTTCGTGGATGCGCAACTGACCAGTACCGTACCCACCCACAACTTTCTTAGCCATTGCACTGTGCAGTTAGTAAGGTGCATCTCCTGCAATATTGCGATGCCCGTTCCCAGCGAGTGCAAGTACTGTAACACCTTAGTCCGCTTAGCTGGGTGGTTGAGACCCCACACGTTCCAGGAGACGCAGCCCCATCCTTGAAGTTTTGCCATGGCTTGGGCCATACTGGACTCCCCTATTATATAACCAAAAAGAAACTAAGTACTCACCCAACCAGCCGGGGAGGTATGTGCCAGTAGCAGAGTAAGATTAAAGTTACCTAACAAGTGTCCTATCAATGGTCCACAGCCGTTGATAGACTTCTAAAAACTCCAGGTGTGCAGAAGCAACTGTGTTATTCCGTCTACCTATAGCAGTGCAGAGGTCTGCACAGAGTACGCTAATAGTACACTAGTAGAGAGGGGCAGGAAAGAAAAGAAAAAAAAAAAAGAAAACTGGAGTTATACCCTCTCCCAGTTCAGGCAAAAGTGGAAAAGAAAGAAAGGAGAATAGAAAAGCAGGGCAGTTAAGTGCCCAATGCACAGCAGTCAACAAAAACAGCTAGGTTAGCCAGCAAATTGCTGATAACCAGTAACACACAATCCCACTATCAGTTAACACTCAGTTACTGGCACCGAGTTGAACACGTGCGTAGGGAAGAATGCCCCTAAACCACGCTGCTTCAGTCACTAGAGGTTGATCGAGCGGGAGACTCACTGACCCAGTGTTCCATCCCAGCCTGAGTCTATGGCTCCAGCTAAATGAGCTGCATCCAGCCTCTAGGAGCAGCCCGCAGTCCCGTATCACCTCCTAACCCCCCCAAAGGGGGGTGGGGGGGCCGAGGCCTTCATTGAGAGCACCTGACCCCAGGTAATAAGGGAGGGGGAAAAGAGGAAAAAGGAAAAGGAGGGGGGAATCTGTCAATCCGCCCAAAATTTTACAGCATACTTTAGGCCTCAAAGGCCCGGGGGTGACTCCTAGGTATCTATAAAGTAGGCCCCCTTTACCGGGGTACAGCTATCACTAATATGTGCACCATGTGTACCATTTGGAGCAACAAAGAATCCAGCGATTGGGTTGCTCATGCAGGAGCACATGAGAGAGTCGGGGGCACCAACACATAGGCTTGTGCCCCGGTTCGCAGGCCCACTAACAGAGTGAACGGGGACTAAATGGTGGTGCCCCTATCATAACTGGTGGAGAGACAACCAGACCAAGGCAGATATGTGGTGGGGGGAGAGAACAAGTCTCTGACCCTTACCCCTTATCCTGAACCTCATGCAGCGGGGAAAACATTACTATGCACAAGTGTGCCACAGGGAGGGTGGGGGGGGTGGGGTCCCACCATGCTCCGGCTATCGCACAATGTATTATAGCACAGCTTAATGTAAATCGTCCTTCAACTGTACAGAATGATAACAGAGGCAGTCCCCAGCTTCTCAAGTCCCTGATATGGACAGTGCTTCAGCATATGACTTCAACCCCGGTTTCACAGCAGTACAGGACTCCTTCTCCGTGTCGACCTCCTCTTCTTCCATCGCAGTCGCCCAGTCGATTGGCGTTGGGTCGTCCTCTGAGGTCCCCTTTGATTCCTTCACCCTGCCTGCACCTTTATTCCTCTAAGCCTTTAAAAGCTTAGCAGGAGGGGATGTAGCTGCAATCTCCTGAGTGGGTAGCCGGGGGCTTCTGGGGCATGCGCGCTGTCTCGCTGGCAATGGGGGGGTCAGCCCCTTCAGATATTTGTTGCAGTGAGGTATCGCTATGCCCTCCTTGAGCTCACCTCGGGGGAGACTGTGCAATTTTGCCTTGCTTTCATCAGGTATAGGGGCCCATAGGTGCCGCTGCGCAGGGGGGACTGTGCTGGTCAGGCTTGATCGCCTGCAATTGTAGTCCTCCGAAGCAACGATGCCTGTCTTGGGGGTTCCCGGTGATATTTTGCCCCTAGGCTCTCAGAGGCATCTGGGAGGTGTAGTGCCAGACAGCATGCCTGGCCAATGCCCTCTAATCCAGGCCTCCGCATCCCTCGGTGACTCCGCCACAAATGATTGGCCGTCCATGCACATAAAAAGTGAAGTGAGTCCCTTAAACCGATATTGCACCGAGTTCATGTTCAGCATTTTTTTGATCATCTTGTATGCGCCCCTCCTTGCTGTAACCTCCTGTGAGAAATCCCTGTAAACCAAAATGGCATGGCCTCTCCAGGACAGTTCATCAGCCTCCCTTATGGCTTTCAACAGATGCTCCTTGACTGATAGTCATAACAAGCAGACCACGATAGTCCAAGGGTTTTTACTGTGGTTTTTACTGTGGCTTGAGTTGCTAGGGACTCTGTAAGCATGCTCCACATTAACAGGTTCCTTCCAGCCTCTCAAATAATTTGGGGAAGCCATTCGTTGAGAAATTTCTCAAGGTTAGCACCCTCCACCCCCTCAGGGACATCAAGGATGCATATGTTGCTTCTTCTTATCCAGTCCTCTTGAATTTTGGCCCTTTGCCACAGGTGTGCCAGCTTAGCTTCATGGTCCCTTAGTTTGTGCAGGACATTCAAATGCTGGCCTTCCAGTTCCCCCACATGCTGCTCCAATACATTATGTTGATCCTCCAACCTTCAGACATCGGCGACATTGCCCACCAATGAAGCACCTATACTGTCCACTCTGGAGAGAAGTGCCTCCAGAATTTTAGTTATATTGCCTAGAGCTTCTCCCTCATCACTTTGCGCCAGGGCCCCTTGTATTGCCGCCCCCAGCTTCACGGCTTCCAGCTTGGTCCATCTTGCCACCAGATTGCCTTGTGTACCAATAGCCAGGTAGTTAGAAGGCTCCCTGAAGTTATAGTAAGGACAGAGACAGAAGAACCCTATAGCAGCTTCCTGCCGGCACCTTTGATTACCAATCGGGCTGCCCAGCGCTCACAACAAGCATAGTCGCACCACAGAAAATAAGCCCCTTGGTGCTTTATGGCTGATAGGACCACGATCGGGCCTCTGTGGCCTACGTAACTGTGACTTGACCGGCAGTTACATGGGTTGCAAACACTTTTACATGGGGAGACCCCACAATTACTACAGCGGTGGAGACAGGGGGTGGGGGAGAATCGAACAAAGATCGCATTTAAGCAATCACCCCGTTGGCAGGAGCAGGATTTCCATCGGGCTGGGGCAGAGCGATCGGTTTACGCTGCCATCTTCACTGGCTCCCACCGGAAGTCTCTCATCCCATGCATGCTTGAAACCTGTTACCATTTCAGTACCCATTACCTCTGCTGGCAGGTTGTTCCAGGTGTCCGCTGCCCTCTCTGTAAAGAAATATTTCTTCACATCCCCTCAAAGTCTCCCCCCTTCCAGCTACATATCATGCCCCCTCGTCTTGAACATCTCTTTCTCAGCAGAACCGAACCGTAATGTACCTTATTGATACCTTTAAGGTACCGTCCAACCCTGCTTATCCGGCCTCCCCTAATCTGAACTCCCTACCTAATAAATCAATTTCTCATCAGCATGTAGAAAACTAGAAAATGCAGTCTCCTTGTGGTCAATTATCGCTTAATTGACGCCCGTTGGAAGTGTCTCACAAGTTGCTGTAATTAGCAAAGCACACTGCTATAGGTGTGATGAACGACTGTTAATATGGCTATTATGTGTTTGCAATAGCAATCAAGTCTGTTAATCGATGCTCAGGAGTTACCGTACTGGTGCTTAATAGGAAGGTTAATAAGAAGAGTAGCTATCAGCACTGAGTGCCTGAGTTCCCCAATGTGCAACAAGTGATTTTAATTAGTGGCTGATTACCGCATGTAGAAAAACCATACCTTTGGTTGTAAGCACATCTCACCTCAGCTCACCTCAGGCAGGCATGACTTCCAAACGTAAACGGGTAGTCCTCTCACTGGCAGACAAAGTCAGAATTGTGGAATGGCTGGAGAACGGGGAGCGTGCTATTGTTTCAGTGGGAGAGTATGGTGTAGGTAAATCTACAATAAGTGATATAAAAGCCTCAAAAGAAAAGCTAAGAGATTTTACCCTAACCATGGAAGCAGAAGCTGGTTCATATGACAGAAAAAACATGCACACCTGTAGCGATGACAACAGGGATAAGGCAATTTATCTGTGGTTTTCTCAAGAAAGGGAAAAAGGAACCCCAATTTCAGGAACGCTCCTTAAGGAGAAAGCTCTGCAGTTCCATAGGCGACTGGGAAACACAGAGACATTTGAGGCCAGTGAGGGGTGGTTCAACAGATTTAAAAGGAGACATGGAATTAGACAGTTAAAACTTTGCGGGGAGCACCTGAGTGCTGCCGAGGAGGACATTTCACCTTTTACTGAGAAGCTGAAAACTATGATTGAGAGCGAGTGTCTTGTGCCAGAGCAACTGTTTAATGCTGACGAGACTGGCCTCTATTGGAAATGTCTCCCAGCCTGCATGTTAGCCCACGGATCTGAACTAGATGCCCCAGGGTTCATAAAACAAACAGACAGTGTTATGATTCTGGGTTGTGTTAATGCAGCAGGGCATAAAATGAAACTTGTGCTGGTTGGTAAATCATGGGAGCCACGTTGTTTTAAACATCTCAACATGGAATCTCTACCCATACAATATGAATCGCAGAGAATGCTTCTATAATGTCTCCCCTTTCCCTCCTTTCCTCTAGAGAGTACATATTTAACTCCATGAGTCTTTCCCCATAGTGCTTCTGGTGCGGGCCATACACCATTTTGGTTGCCCTTCTCTGTACTGCCTTCATCCAATTTATATCTTTTCTAAAATGGCTGGGACCTCCAGAACAAATGTTTGCAACAGCAACAGCAAATAGGAATCATAGTAACATCAAGAAAAGAGAAGCATAAAGAATATAAACTCAATTAGTTTAATGTTGAATCAATTGATGAGAACGTTGCGTCGTGGTCTGCATGTGTAGTCTAATGCAGTTGCAACCATTAAAGTGTTGTATTCCCTTCTCTCTATAGATATCTTGTGACTTTTTATACATCCCTGGCAGTAGAAACGTCTTCCTGTAGCTTACCCAGGCACTTAAAACAAGCAAGAAAAAAACATCCTACTTTTTAAGAAAAAACAAACAGCTTTGTTTAGACAGATGTGTTGTCCAGCAGTAGGTATCACAGAGAGAGAGAGAGAGAGAGAGAGAGAGAGAGAGATAAGGAGTTAGCTTTGTGTGGCTGCAGAGGTAGGGAAGAGAAACAAACATTACTGTTTTTCAGGGAATGCAATTTGATTTCATATATCACCTCACTTGTATGATGTATCTTACAGTTGATGTCTTAAGAGTTGGTGACAAGTGAATTACTCCATACAGGTAACTGAACTCAGCATAATTTCCTTAAACTTGATATGGAGGGTTGAACACACACACCAAGTTTACATGCACTCAGTAATCTGATTCGAATTGGAATACTGAGAAATTTGATTACTGTCTGACATGTAAACATGGTGACAGTTAAAAACCCAATTTATATAACTGAGAAAAGCATTTTATTTACACCTGTGGAATTGAGGGTATTACGTAAGTTGAAAGAAGATCCAGGCTCTGCAACATGCACTTTTGTCCTTGAATGCTGACAAATTACACTAGATAGCAGGGGGTTATCCTACCCCAAAACTGGTTTGTCTATATTTTATGATAGTATTCATTTTGCATTTTCATGCATATCTTGTGTAAAATGAGGAAAAAATAGTATATAGTACAAAAACCCAGTTATAGAGTCACTCCTGTGATAAGAACCTGTTTGCCTGAAGAGCCATTGTGTTAGAATATTAAACATGTTATTGTACTCATGTGAGAATATGAACAATTAGGATGATGTTGCATTTTTCTTTGTTGAACTACACTAGGTAATATTTTGTTGCCACATGTCACACTCTTGCGCCCATTTCTGGTGACTGCCCAGGAGGAAGTTAAAGGTCTCACAGTAGTATTTAAAAGGAACAGGAGAAATCCCTGGGGTGCTGCTCAGTATTTCCAATCTAAATAAAATGGCTTCTAATGACAGTGGGATATAAAAAACAGTGTCAGCTACTGAATGAAAGGAACATTTGATCCATAACACTACAATGCCTTCTCATAGGAACACAGAAACACAGAAACATAGAATTTGATGGCAGATAAGGACCGCTTGGCCCACCCAGTCTATCCATTTTCCCTATCTACTGTAATATCGTAGCCCCTACTTGATTTCTGGCTTTGCCCTCCCTTCCCAAATGAATAAAGCTCCCTTATGCTTATCCCATGCATTCTTGAATCCTGCCACAGCTTTCACCCCCACCACCTCCACTGAAAGGCTATTCCAGGCATCCACTACTCTCTCTGTGAAGAAGTACTTCCGTATGTTTCCCCTGAGTCTACCCCTCTCCAGCTTCATAGCATGTCTCCTTGTTCTTGAGTTTTCCTGAAAAATGCTTCCCTCTTGTACAATATTTATACCTGTGAGGTATTTGAAAATCTCTACCATATCCCCCTTTTCCTCCAGGGTGTACATATTAAGGTAATTTTGTCTGCCCTGGTGCAGACCCTTCCGTAGATGTGGTCTACAGAACTAGACACAGTAGTCCAGGGGAGGTCTCATCAATGATTTATACAGTGGTATCATCACCTCCCTCTTTCTGTTGGTGATATCCCTCCTTATGCACCCTAGCATCCCACTGGCTCTCCCCACAGCCTTATCACACTGTCTGGCCACCTTCAGGTCATCAGCTATGATTACCTCAAGGTCCCTTTCTTGTTTGGTGGTCATCAGTACTACTACCCCCATCTTGTACTCCACACGTGGGTTTCTATGCTAGAACAGCATGATTTTACACTTCTTCACATTGAAACTTAGTTGCCACATTCTTGACCACTCCTCAAGCTTTCCTGGATCGCTATACATTTTTCCACCCCACCCCCAGGAGTGTCTACCCTTTTGCAGATTTTAGTGTCATCTACGAAAAGGCATACCTTCACTTCTAGTCCTTTTTCAATGTAACTAATAAATACATTAAAGAAGACTGGTCCAAGTATTGATCCTTGTGGCACCCAGCTGGTCACCCTTACTTCCTCATACTGAACTCTGTTTACCAGCTCCCTCTGATGTCTATACCCCAACCAATTCCTTACCCAGTTTACCACTGTTGGCCCCTCTCCCAGGCTGCCCAGCTTGTTTACTAGTCTCCTATGTGGAACAGTGTCAAAGGCCTTACTGGAATCTAGGTATGCCACATCCACCGCTCCAGCCTGATCTACTTCCCTGGTCACGCAGTCAAAGAAATCTATCAGATTTGTTTGACATGACCTCCCCCTTGTAAATCCATGCTGCACTGGATCCTGTAAGTTGCTGGTATCAAGATATTCCACAGTCTTTTCCTTCAGAAGTAATTCCATTAATTTCCCCACCACTGAGGTCAGGCTGACTGGCCTGTAAATTTCCAGCTTCCTCCCTGATATCCCTTTTGTGAAGTGGGAGTACATCCTGTCCTCCAGGACCACTCCCGTCTCCAGTGAGTGATTGAACAGAACTGTCAGAGGTGCAGCCAGCACCTCTCTGAGCTCCTCCAGTGTCCTTGGATGTATCCCATCTGGCCCCACTGCCTTGTCCACCATACCTCTCAACTGCTCAGCATTAAAAATCATAGCACTGGTCTTTAAAATTCATAGCAAATGGTCAGAATGTGTAGCACTTTCTTACTTTAAAGAGTAATATCCCTACAAATAGTGGGTCCCATATAATTAGTGTTAAGAAATGGATCTACCAAGTTAGTTCAATGATTTTGAGCAAGGCAGTAGCGCAGTGGTTTAAGGCTCTGAGCTGCAAATCTAGAGACATGGGTTTGAATCTCACAGCCCCCACTTGCATACTGTGTAACCCTAAGCAAGTCACTTAACTTCCCACCTGTAAACAAGCTATCAGCTTAGTGTGCCTCTGCTGGTTAAACAATTGGGGGAAAAAAAATGTAATCGTTTGAGTGTCCAGAAATAGCTCTAACATTATTAAGAACATCAGTAAACCCTTGTGGAGCAAGGGTAAATGTGAGTATAAAAATCATAGTGCTATGCTAAATTCATAGCAGGGCCGTCTCATTGGCGCAGCGGTGGGATTTCCGCTTGCGACGCCGGCGACCCGAGTTTGGGAACGGACCTGGGTTGTCGGAGGGCCGGCCGGGGTAGAAGGATAGAGCATCCTATGGACTGCTCTCCTCCGGGAGGGAGGGTGGGGGAAGCACTGAGGACTCCTGGCGGAGGCTGGGAGATCTCACGCTGCCGACGCTAATATCTCTGGGAGGCGGGGTGGACGCTGGCATCATTGCATGTCCCCACCTCTGTGAGGAAAAGACAGAAAAACAGAGGTGGGCGAGGGCCACTGTCTATATGAAGCCCTCCCGGAAGACCTCGCATAACCACTGTCGCTGCAGGTCCCCCGACCAGATACTAGTCCCGTGATCACAGAAGATGTGACCACGGCCCCGCCCTCCGGAGGGGTAAGCCAGGGGTGACTGGGGGACCCTGGCAGGCATAGATAGTGACAGAGGCTTCCAGGGGCCGTGACCAGGGCCGACAGAAAGTGACAGGGTCCTGCCAGGAAAAAGAAGAAAATAAAAAATAAATAATTCATAGCAGTTGAGAGGTATGTTGTCCACTTTCAGATTTGTGAGTTCCTTCATAACTCTCTCCTCTGTAAATGGACTAGTGTCCACCTTCCTTTCTTCGATGCTCCATTTACTTAACTGTGGTCCCTCACCTTCCCCTTCCCCTTCCTCTGTGAATGCCGAACAAAAATATTTGTTCAGGATACCTGCTTTTTCCTGGTCCCCTCCACATACTCTTCCCCTCCCCTTCCCTCTTTAGCCTTACAGTCCCTCCCCTGGTTTTTCAACTTTCGCTTACATATCTGAAAAATGTTGTATCCTCTTTCTTTACTGCCGGTGTTACTTTCTCCTCTGTTTGCACCTTTGTGCTCCTGACTGCTTTCCCTGCCACCCTCTGCATCCCTATCCTCCTCCCTCTGTGTCTCATTATACTTCCTGAATGCTAATTTTTTTGCCCTTACCTTTCCAGCCACCTCTTTTGGAAACCATGGCGGTTTATTTTTCCTCTTGCTTTTGCTTACTTGCCTGTGGCCCCTTCTATTGTTGTCCACTGTTCCTCCACTTCTCCCATGTCCACCCTCCCCTGCAAGGGCATCAACTTCTCCTATCGACTTCCCTCACTCTGGAACCAACTCCCCCCCTCCTCCCTCCACCTCTCCTCATCCCTGGCTCTCTCAGGCATCAGTTGAAACTCCAACCCCTCCCCATCTGTTCCTGTTACCAGTCTTTCTGACACTACCACAAGTGAGCCGAAACCAGCAGAGTAAGAAGTTGGCTGGGTCACTGGTCCTGCCTTGATTAAACTTCCACACCACTACAGTTCTCTCCCCCCAGTACAATGCCAGGAAATTTACTCTTCAGATCAATCATCCACTGTTAAATATTGTCTGGCTCACCAAGTTTTTTTTTTGCCACTACTGAATATGCATTCACTAGGCATTTCTTATTTGTGCTGCACCACACTTGACTCTCTGCAATACAATTGTTTAGTATGTATTCTAATATTTGTACCAATTTTGCACTTTATGGTGCTCAAAAGTTTTGCTTATTCTGTATTGTGCTGCTGTTCTTTACTATGTCCCCCTTCCCGGATCGAACCTAGAAACGAGCCTTGGCTCAGTGTGCCTCTCTGGGTTACCAATTTTCAAGCAGATAAATAATACTGATTGCAGCACCCTTCTACCAAGTGCTGCATCAGTCAAACAAAACCTGTTTAATCTAATGTTTTGCAGATGTGTTTATAAATTACCAAGTAGCCACCTTGCACTGATCCATGCCTGGAACCTGAGCCTCTTCTGTCCATGAAGTGGCTACTTCTCCCATGAAGTGGCTACTTCTCTTTTTGAATGAACCTTGATATACTTGAGGAGGAAGTCTGCAGCCTTATAAGCTGCCTTGATGGAAGTCTTCATCAACTGGGTAACCCTGGATACTTCAATGCTGTCTGACCTCACCTACAGGACCTTGGAGAATAAAGAGTATTTCAGACAGAGGAAAATATTTAGTTCTTTCCAGACAAATTTTAAAGTCCTCTTGGCATCAAGATTGTGCAATTTTCTTTCCTTGTCATAGGATGAATTAGGGCAAAGAGATGGAAGATTAATTTTTTGATTCCTAAGGCAATCCTAGGAACTCTGAAAATAAATGAAAGGACCATTTAGAGAACCACTTTATCTTGTAAAAAAAAGTAGTTAAGGCTCTTTTCAGGACAAGGGTCGAATTTTACTCACCCACCTGGATGAACAATTTCTACGAAAAAGCATATCTTAATGGTCAGAAAAAAAAAATTCTAAAACCTGCACCAAAGGCTAGAAATGGGACCACAGACAGTATTCAGAACAACAGTATGTTTCCACAGTGAGAACGGCGGTTTCACAGAAGTTACACCCAGCTACTACCAGTAAAACTCTGGAAACTACCATAAGAGTCCTTAAGAAATATTCCCCTATCTACCCTACAAATGTCTCTAAGGCAGATACTTCTACTGTTAGGGAGCCCACAGTTAAACCTTTATCTGCTCTGTGCTGTAGAAATCCTACTATCTCAGCAACTGATGCTGACAAGGCTTTACAGTTTTCCAGTTTCATCCACTAGGATCTGTGGTTTGAAATAGGTAGGCAAAATGGGCAGACTAGTTGGGCCACATGGTCCTTATCTGCCATCAACTTCTATGTTTCTATGTTTCCAGCACAAGAAAAGTACCCAGATTCTAGAATAGGTCACATTTTCTAGAGCTGAGGATAGTGCCCACTTCTTTCAAGGGATATGTTAACTTAGTGGTTTCAAGGGATATGTTAACCAAGTTAATCTTCTCCTCTCAGGAGCCAGGCCACCAGAGACCACTGACATGGATCTGAATGTGGATTTGGACCTTGATGAAGAAGGTCTAGCCTATGAGGAGAACAAACAGTGTCAGAAAGGCCACCTTGAGTGGCTCCAAATATGATACCATGCCCTGCATGGTCTGTCTGAAGAAATGACTAGGAAATGTGCCCCTGGTTCTATGGATCTTTTGAAGAACCAGTGGGAAAAGGGGAATCAGAGGAAAAGGCATATACTACTTTGAAGCTCCACTCCAGGGATGTCAGTGAGCAACTATTGCTTGTACTTTCAAGTATCTGTATCTGCTGAAATATGCCTCCAACTGACAAAACCTCGTGTGATACCAACAAAAGTGTCTGAAGTAACTAAAACCTGTGCCAGATAAGTTTTTTTTTTGTGCCGGAGCCCCATTCCCCCACTGAAGAGCTCAGCTCCTGCACCATCCATCCCACAGTTGGCCTCCTGGGATTTACCTTAGGTGGCGATCCATGACACAGACCTGCTCCCCCCAGGATGGGGCCGCAGAGCGGACACTCAACCCCAAACGGAAGTCAAACAGGGTAAACTCTGGCTTACCCCCCAGGGCAGGGCCACTCGACTGAGTCCCCCCCACCAACAGAATTCACAAGGCTCGGTAACCAGTCTAGCACCATGGAAGGGCAGAGCAGGACTGATGGCAGTGGAGGGCATCATATGTGGGGGCCGGCATTTTTTGGCATGCTAAACCCACTTTATGGAAGGCATGGCACGCATTCAACCACTGCACCAGCAGGCTGGCTTGTGGCACATAAGCTGAAACACTTCTGGTTACAGGTACCATTCTCCAAGCAGAACAGTTTCTCTGCATGGCCAGTTTGTCTGGTGGTTGAATGATTCCACCAGGTATACTGCTAAGATGGACAAAAGGTGGGCCTCATCCCACTGTAGCCCTGTTTTGGTTCTTATTTTATACAGCTTTTTTTCTTCTAGTGGCAATCCTGCATATCACCTTTTACTAGCACTCTTCCAACCCTGACACCCCCAGCCTCAAATAATATTCCCCACAGCATGCCCCAAAAGAAATCTGCATGCAATGCTGTTAAGTGAGGTATGAAGCCCAAAAGTACAAGGGTCCATCATTCTAAAGTTGTTAGTCTTTCCCCCCTGATTTTTCATATCCTGCCTATAATATTTAACTTTAGTTGCTTCTTACTGGATTGATGATTTTAGGAATGACTGGACACCATAAGTAACTTCTAACAGCTCTGAGATTTATTCAACAAATATACATTCGATAGATCAGCAGGCCTCAGCAGAACTACTACTACTACAGTCTGCTCGTGCACTTTCTAAAAACCCAGTCTCCACCCAAACCATACCATTAGCCCAAAACTGCAGGGGGATGTGGACTAAACCATTCTACACTGTTACTAGGGTAAGTTACCATATACTACACTGCCAACCTCCATGACTTTGCCTATCCATGACATGTACTCCTTGTGCCTCCAACTGGTTCCTTGACATTCACGCTGTGGAGATGTCCCTATCGCCATTGCTAAGAACAAGGTTAAGAGTGGCCTTACTCCCAGTCCTCTGTTGGGTGTATTATTCAAGGAAGCAGTCCCTGAAGGTGGACAGGAACTCTATCTCCACACTGCTGTTAGCCTTCTCAAGATGACAGTCTAAGCCTGGGAGATCAAAGGCCCCTAGAATCATCACTGCATCAAATCTGGCTGCTCTTGTAATTTCCCTCATGCTCCAATAAGCTGTTTGAGGACCAGTAGCACACCCCCAGTAGCGGATCTAGGGAGTTTTAGAGGGTGCAGGTGCATCCCCCCCATTGTAACTTACTTAATAATAATAAGTTTTTGTTTATGGCGCCTTTCAAAAATGTCAAGGCGCCTAACAAATTTTAAAACACATCAGTTATCAGATCATAAAATACTAAAAAAAGACAGAATAAACCTTACAAAATCAACCTTCACCGAAGGCCTGAGCCCACAGATATGTTTTTAAGGATTGTTTGAATCCCTCCATGATTGTGCACTCCCGTAACCGTTGGAGTAGAGAATTACAGAGGGTCGAGGCCGAGTGCATAAATGCACGGGCCCCAGAAGATTTCAAACAAGCCCTCGGGATCTCTAGCAACCCCTCATCGGCTGAGCAAAGCAATCATCCTGGGCAGTAGGGGACTAGAAGCTCTTACAGGTAATCTGGGCCAAGTCCGTGTAGGGCTTTAAAAGTCAAAAGACAGACTTTAATGGTGATCCGCCACTGTACTGGCAGCCAGTGCAGTCTGCGCAGCACCTGTGTAATATGACAGGATCTAGAAGTTCCTGTCAAAAGCCAGGCTGCAGCATTCTGCACTAGCTACAAGCAGTGGATTTCCACCCCAGATAGCCCTAGGTAAAGAGAGTTGCAGTAATCCAGGTGCGAGGACACAAAGGCGTGAACCAGCATAGGAAGATCATCGGACGGAACAAGGCGTTTAACCCTGGAGATATTACTCAGATGGTAAAAAGAGGATTTGACAACGGCTGACACCTGTGAATGCAGAGTCAGCCCCTTGTCAACTATTGCCCCCAGGTTTCGCACTTGTTCAGAGGATGAGAGAGAAAGATGCCCCCAAGAAAAAGCCCAGAGGGCAAACCCACTCCTGACCCCTCTATCCAGCACACCGGATCTACAACCAATACCTCGGTCTTATCTGAGTTCAGCTTTAGCCAGCTAGAATCCATCCACTCCTGGATTTCTGCAAGACAGCTGTTAAAAGCTGAGAGAGCTCTATCTTGGTCAGGTGCAAAAGAAAGGTAGAGCTGGGTATCATCGGCATAGCAATGAAACCTCAGCCCATACCTTCTTACAATGTCTCCGAGGGGCAGCATGTACACTGCAAACAACATGGGGGACAACACTGAACTCTAAGGAACCCCACAAGACAGAGAAACTGGGTCTGAGGAATAAACCTCAGATACTAATCTCCGAGTTCTTCCAGTGAGGAAAGACGAAAACCACCTGAGGACTATCCCTGACAGTCCACAGATGAACCTCAGGCGATCAAGTAGCACCCCATGGCCCACAGTGTCAAACGCTGATGAGAGATCCAGAAGAACCAAAATGGAGTGTTTTTTCTGGTCTCTAGCCATCAGGAGATCACTGAGCACCCGAACCAACTTGCTTGTTGCTGCAGCATTGCACTTTGCTGAAGAAGTCTAGCATATGGATTGTAAGATAATGTATATTCAAAACTATAGATAATGTTTATAATTTCAGTCAAAAATATAAAAAGGACAGTACAAAAGATTTTAAAATTATAAAAAGTTGCTTACCATGCATGCACACCACCACAGCACCCCCCATTGTAAAATCCTGGATCCGCTACTGCACACCCCAGGTTAGTTTACTGGCATTGATGTTAATCATGACAAATAGAATTATTACATATTTGTAGACTCTGATTGGAATGCAGACTTCTTCTATTTTGTTTGTCTGTTACTTACTGTGTGACCTTGACCAAGACACTTAGCCTTCTTGAGCTTTAGTCCTTCCAGATAACTAACTCTCATTGTATTTGTTCTGATGTGTACTTTTTTATCTTGTCTCTGTTCTTATATGTTGCCCTTATTATCTTTTTGTATATATCATTTAACTATGGTTATATGTTGGATATTCTTGATGTTCTATTGGAAACAATATTGTAATGAGAAAGAAAGAATGTGATATAACTAGAAGTTGAACCATGGTTCCCAGAATTCTGTCTGACTAGCCTGAGCCTCCTGTAGTTAATTTCTGTTTCAGAAAGCTTGTCTTAGCTGGGAACAATGTAAATGACAAGGAATTCTCTGTACAATGTCAGCCATTGTAAATTGTAATGATAATGACATAATGTGACCCAACTGGGAACTGAACCCAGAGTCTAGCAACACAGTCCCTGTGCTTTACTAGTTTAGCTATCATAATATCTGGTGAGCCTAAGACCCCCAGTCACTCTTATTCTCACTCTGCTAATCCTGTAGCTGGAAACAATTTAGATGCAAAGAAATTACTGGTACATTTGAAATGGGTTGGACATTTCCTGCTTTTTGATAGGCTAAACAAGTTCTGAGACCCAATTCTTCATACTCCACAACTGCACAAGTTGCAAAAAAGTTTGACAGTAGAATTGAACAAGTTGCAAAAAGTTTGACAGTAGAACTGCACAGTTTGGAAAAAGTTTGGCAGTGTGATTTGGAATTTGGACAACTCACATACAGAATTTAACCCTTAGGCTGCCAGAAGATTTAGAACGTATAGGTTTTTAGGACGTTTATACACGCCAACAGTGCAGCAAGGGTTAAGAGCCACTTCACTCATTTCTGATTGCCATCACAGACCTGGCTGCCACCTTTATCTATATATAAAAACTTTCAACCGGGCTCTAAAAATAAAACTTCCTTAATTTAAACAAAATAAGAACATAAATGAATGTTCTTTCCACCCATTAACACCTCCTTATACACATAAAGAAATAAAAAAAAAATCTAATATTATTTAGAGTTTCCATTTCTGGTGTTTCTTTGATTACCATGAAAAATCCCCCTCTTATCCTTACCAGTTTGCCATAGAACTTCCTTCTGCTTATCCTGTAAGAGATGAACTTGAGGTTCTGGCTCCACTTGAGGCCTGAGTGAGTGGAGTTCTGCAGAATTTTGAATTCATGTATTCCATGTTACCATTCCATGTGTATTGGGGGGGCAGGAAGGAGCATTCTACTAGTGGAATACTGCAGAATTTTGAATTCTTGTATTCAAACACACTATGAATTTGTCCAGAAAGACAGAGAACAGGTGAAAGTCATCTGTGGAGGGAGGGACTGCTAAGCATTAGAAACCCATATTATAAACCTCAGTAGCAGTTGTCACACAAAAAACACAATGGGCCCAACTCTAGAAGGGTGGTGCAAGTTGCGTTTGGCAGCAACCTGTGCCACCCTCAACTGTGACATTGACCCTAAACCCTATTCTAGTAGGGGCAGGGTCATCACAGCTAAGTCCTGCGATATGCGACATGCAGCCGGGTACACCGAACTGCGGGCATACCTGGCGAGCATGTTGCAAGCTGCAATGGCAGGGTGGCACGGTCAACCCTCCCCACTCATGCCCCAACCCCTTAGTTGCCGGCCGCAAATGCGGCGGATAGGTAGCCCTGGTAGTCTAGTGCCCCCCCGAACTGTACATATAACAGAATGAATTGTTGTTCTGGTCGTCAGTGCTTGTCTGTGTTGAGTCGAATGTTCTGTCTTTAGTCTCGGTCATCCGCACAGTCCCACATCGAGGCCGATTCCCGACAGCTGCCCCTGCCCGCTCACTCAGGTTTCATTTCATCCCCAGCTGTGACTGGGTTGCTTCCACCCGCGGGGCGCCACCACTGAGCTGTAGTGCCACAGCACCCGCCGTGGCTGGCCACAGGTGTGAGGTGGCTGTGGCAATTGCCGGCTGATGGGTGGGGGGTGGTGGTATTGGCTGGTGGGAGGGCCGGAGACCAGAATCGGTTACATTTATGATATGGGACTGTACAGTTCGAGGGGCCACTAGACTACCAGGGACTAAGGATCATTTCATTTCTGGACTGTACAGTTGGGGGGAGCACCACTACCAGGGATTCGGCATATTTATACGATAAGGGACTGTACAGTTGGGGGCTTAGGACTAAGGATGTATTGTCATTTCTGACTGTACAGTTGGGGGCAATAGACGTTTTGCATATTGCCGATAATGCGAGCGATCAAGAAAGTTAGCGGCATGTGTGGGGGATGGCAGCGCCGCCTGTGGGGCATCTGCCAACTGTTTCTGGGGTTGGTATGGAAGCTGTGACGCCTCTTGGGTCTGTTGGGTATGGGGAGAACACTGGCGCTGTCTGTTGATGGCTGGTTTGTCTCAGGACCCTGAGAGTTTGTTATACCGCTAAATGCTGCAACTTATGTTGCTGAGTCTCCAGGGGTTCTTTTAGAACTTAATTTGGGCCTTGTGGCTCCTTGGAATGGGGTGCAACTGTTGGCGTAAACCCCTAGCACCATGTCGCAGGGGTTTATGCATTAACAGTTGTTTTGCGTAAGTGGCCTCATCTGTTGTGTCACTTTTAGACTCCGATATGTCACAACGCTGCGTAAGTTGCTACGCGCCATTCTGTTGGTAACTGCTGTTACGCCTGGCGTAACCTTCTAGAATCGCCCAATGTATTAAGTGACTTACTAACAGAGACTTATATAGAAATAGAATATAGAAATTGTCGTGCAGATAAGGACCACGTAGGGCCCACCCAGTCTGCCCATAAACCCGATATTGATTATAGCCTAATCCTATCTGGTCAGTGGTTTTCTCCTCCCTCTGCCCTACCTAGTTCCTTATGCCTGTCCTAGACATGCTTAAATCATCAGTGCTTGTCCCACACATCCTGTGGTGACTATTCCATGTCCACCCACTTCTGTGAAGAAACACATTCTCAGATTCCTTCTTCGCCACCTTCAATTTCATATCATGCCTCCCTGTATTCCTCCTATATTGGACTATGTCCCATACCTTATTAATGCCCTTGGTACTTGAATGTTTTATCATGTCCCCTTCTCCTACCTCCAGTGAGCATATTGATGTCCTAATCTCTCAAGTTTTGTTGTGTTTGCATATCTAGGTTGCCCTTCTCTGACCGCCTCCAGCCCTGCAATGTCCTTATGAAGTTACGCCTGGCGAACCCTTCTAGAATCGGGCCCAATGTATTAAGGGACTTGGCTACTACTAACAGGAGACTTTACATAGAAATATAGAACATAGAAATTGTCGGCAGATAAGGACTGCTAGGCCCACCCAGTCTGCCCATAAACCCGATACTTGATTATAGCCTCTGACCCTATCTGGTCAGTGGCTTTCCCTCCCTCCCTCTGCCCTACCTCCAAGGTTCCCTTATGCCTGTCCCAGACATGCTTAAATCACTTCACAGTGCTTGCTCCCACCACATCCTGTGGCAGACTATTCCATGTGTCCACCACCCTCTCTGTGAAGAAACACATTCTCAGATTCCCTCTTAGCCTGCCACCTTTCAATTTCATATCATGCCCCTCCCTCGTGTACTCCTCCTATATTGGACGATGTCCCCCCCTATACCTTATTAATGCCCTTAAGGTACTTGAATGTTTCTATCATGTCCCCCCCTTTCCCTCCTATCCTCCAGTGAGTACATATTGAGGTCCTGTAATCTCTCAAGTTTTGTTGTGTAAGCCTTGCACTATCTAGGTTGCCCTTCTCTGGACCGCCTCCACCCTGTCAATGTCCTTATGAAGGTATGGCCTCCAGAACTGCACACAGTACTCTAGGTGAGACCTAACAAATGTTTTATACATGGGCATCACTACCGCCCGCCTTCTGTTGGAGATACTTCTACCTATGCACCCCAGCATGCCACTGGCCTTCCCTGCAGCCTTGGTACTCTGCTTAGACATCTTCAGGTCATCTGATATAATTATTCCTAGGTCTCTTTCTTCCTTGGTGATTGTCAGCAACTACCCCACCCCATCCTGTAGCTCTCCCCAGGGTTCCTTTGTTCCAGGTGCATAATTTTGCACATCTTTGAATTAAACCCCAGTTGCCACACTTCAGACCATTTTTCAAGCTTTCCTAGGCCCCTCCTCATTGTCTCCACCCCGACTGGAATATCCACCCTGTTGCAGATCTTGGTGTCATCTGCAAACAGGCAGACTTTACCTTCCAGCCCTTCTGCAATGTCACTGATGAATACATTGAACAGGACTGGCCCAAGGACTGATCCCTGGGTACCCCTCGGTCATCCCCTCTCCCCAGATTGTATCCCATTTACGACTACTCTCTACCTCCTGCCCGTTATCCAGTTCCTAACCCAGTTTACACCTTGTCCCTCCATGCCCAGACTACCCATCTTGTTTACCAGCCTCTTATGTGGGACAGTGTCGAAGGCCTTGCTGAAATCCAGGTTGGTGACATCCAAACCTCCACCCCCCCCACCGATTTACTTCCTTCATGACCCAGTCAAAGAAATCTATCAGATTTGTCTGACATGACCTACCCGCTGTGAATCCATGTTGCCTCAGATCCTGGGCACCACTGGATTCCAAATGTTCCACTATTCTCTCTTTAAGTAGTGCCTCCATGATCTTCCTCACTACGGAGGTGAGGCTGACTGGCCTATAGTTCCCCACCTTCTCCCTACTGCCGGATCTGTGTAGAGGGACCAAATGTGCCTTCCTCCAGTTCTGTGGAACCACTCCTGTGTTGAGTGGCTCGATGAACAAGTCTGCCAGAGGCTCTGCTAGCTCTCCTCACAGTTCCCTCAATATTCTCTGGTGTATGCCATCTGGTCCCATTGCCTTGTCCACCTTCAGTTTTGTGAGCTCCTCCAGGACTCTCTCCACTGTGAATGGACTGTTGTCCACTCGTTCCCCCTTCCCTTGGCATTTGTTGCTCAGCTGTGGTCCTTGTCTCTCCCCCTCTTCTGTGAATACTGAACAGAAGTATTTATTCAGTATTTCCACCTTCTTCAGGTCTCCCTCCTTATACTCCCTCCATCTCCTTTGAGCCTTACAATCCCATTTTTTCTTATTTCACTGAGGTACCTGTAGAATGTCTTGTCCCCTTTTTTTATCATCTGCGCTAATCCCTTCTCAGTCCATGCCTTTGCTCTTCTAACAGCCTTCCTTGCTTCCCTTAGACACTCTAGGTATGCCTCCTGTCTTCTTCCCTTTGGGTATCCTTATATTACCTGAAACTTGCACTTTTAGCCCTTACCTTGTCTGCCACCTCTTTCGAGAACCATAGTGGCTTTGTCCTTTCTTCCCTTTGGTCACCAACCGAGCGCATTGGTTCGTCACTTCCACTATGGCTGCTTTTAGTTGCCCCCACCGCTCTTCAACTCCACCCTTTTGCATTCCCCTTCTCCAGGGCTACTCTGATACATCTCCCCATTTCAGCGAAATCTGCCCTCCTGAAATCTAAAAACTTCACCTTTGTGTGAGTTGATTTAGTCCCTGTCTCCATGCTAAACCACACTATGTTGTGGTCACTGGATCCCAGTTGACGTTCTGCCCAGACATCCAAGATTCTGTCCCTGTTGGTCAGTACTATGTCCAGAATTGTCCTGTCTCTAGTGGTATCAAGCACAAGCTGCCTGAGACCTGCCCCCTGTAAGGAATCCAGGATGCTTCTGCTTCTGGTTGAAGCAGCTGCCTTGGTGGTCCAATCCACGTCCGGCATATTGATATCCCCCAGCAGCAGAACTTCACCTTTCATTGCCATGGTGTGTATGTCATCCACTAGCTCCCTGTCACCTGTGCCAGAGGCCTGTAGATCACCCCTGTGCATATCGCTGCACCATTGCTAGTTTCAAGGGTAACCCACAGTGCCTTGGCCTCCCCCTGCCTACCCTGCACCTCTGTTGCCTTTATACCTTCCCTGACATATAAGGCGACCCCCCCTTTTTTACCCTCCATCCCTTCTGAACAGAGCATAACCCAGTACATTAATGTCCCGCCCATGATTTGCAGTGTACCATGTCTCAGTTATTGCCACCATGTCCAGGTCTGCCTCTGCTATCAATGCCTTCAGGTCTGGGGTTTTATTTCCCAGGCTGCGGGCATTAGTTACCATGGCCTTCCATGTTTTGCAACCTATCCTTCCTCTGCCCCTGTTACTGTTCCCCTGCTTTATTCCCCCCTCCCTAGTTCTCTTTTCTATTTGGCCCCAATCCCACTGCGTCACCGTCTTCGACTACTTCAGTTGTGTGTGGCCCTGATTCCACTGCTTCTCCTTCCCTGACTACTTCAGTTGTCCCTGATGTTAATTCACTTGCCTGTATGTGCCCATGGGGGGTGATTCTAGGCCTCCTGACCTTCCTGGCGCTCCCCCCAGGCCAGTTTAAATGCTTGCTGCTGAAACATTCAAACTTCTCACTCAGGACCACGGAGATCTCATTGGATGGATGCAGGACATCATTCTTATACAGGCTCGCATCCGACCAGATGGGGCCCCAGTCCCCCATGAAGCCAAAACCCTCCCTTCCACACCATTCCTTCAATCAAGAGTTTAATTTCTGGATGCGGAATGTCCTAGCCTCCTCCTTGTCATGGACTGGTAGTATCTTTGAGAAGTAGATAGAGTGTGCTACCTGCTTCAGGCTCCTCCCCAACTTCCTGAAATCATCCTGGACTCTATCTATCCTCACCTTATCCCCCCACCAGGTCATTCATTCATTCATTCCCAGGTGGATGATGACATCTAGTTCCTCCCTGCTTGCTATTGCCCTTGCGATCCTGTTGATCCATTTCTCATCCCTCCATGCAGTGCTTCCTGGGATGCACTTTTCCTTCCTATCCTTCCTGCAAGGTCCCCCTAGCTTCACTCCCTGGACAACTGAGTCCACCACCAGGAGAAGCTTCCTCCTCCTCTGGGGTTATCTTACTCCCTTCCCTGGAGCTCCATCATGGAGGACCCTCACATCCTCTCTGGTCTCAGCTGCGGGTGCTCTTGTGGGTCTCTCCCGCTGCTTCAAAACACCATAGGAGTTGCTTAACCGGACTGGGTGGGGGATGTGCCTTAGACCCCCCTCCCTCACTCTCCCTGAGCCCGTGATCCAACCACTCCTCCTCCTGGGTATCCTTTGAGGTTCAGGTTGTGGACACAGTGGCCTCTGGGTGGGGGTGAATGTCCCTTGCAACCTGGCCAACTGAGCTCGGAGACAAGTGACCTCCTCCCTCAGCCCAGAGAGGTACCTGCAAATAGAGACGGCATCACAGTCTCCAGAACGCCTCCTTGAAGACTGCTGCTCCACAGCTGCTGCACTGCACCACTCCCATCATGTTTGTTGTAACCTTTCTTTACTAGTGCTTAGGTACACAGCCTAGATTTTTTCCCCCTGCTCCTCCCTCTCTTATGTTAGGTACTTCCTGTTCGGCAGTAGAAAGACGATTACACTATGAGCTTGTGTCCTATAATAGAAGGATGAGCCCTGGGTGTGAGTTGAGGGGTGGCAGGATGAGGGGGTGGAGGGTGGGTTTACCCCTGGCTGTGTCCTGACAATCAGCCCAGGATCTTTCCAAACTGGAAATATATGAATACAATTTAAGTAACAGGACTGAACTGCTGGAGGCATTAGAAATCTCAGCTAGGAAATTTAATCACAAACACCCCAATCATGCTTGACAAAACTTACTAAGATTCCTGAATTCCCAAGCTCTCCTAATGTATGTTAATATCACCACTGAGACCACCACATATTTTTAGGATATGAGAATTGCAAATCGAAGCTGAGAAGTTCTGATACCCTAAGGATATAAGTGGGACCACACTTAAATAAGAATGGTCTCATCTTCAGTATTATATTATTAATTGAGATCAGTCAATAGTACTGTATATTAATTTTTTTAGAACAGGTTTCCTGAACGTGCCCTCTTCCAAGGCAGCTGCACTGGAAACACTCTTCACAGACTAGAAGTATCTCATGTGCAGAGGAAAGAAGAACTCCGACAGGATCAGAGTACTCTCTCAATCTATAATTTTAAATAGAAGAACAAGGGGCAACCAGATTTTCAGCTATACTGATCTTACAAAGAATAGAGGAAGCGTTTTATATTTATATACAACAATAATTTTGAATAATCCAGAGAATGATTTGGAAATTATAGAGAGGTTTGGTAGTGATCATTGCCCTATAGTTTTAAATAAGACATTGAGATGAACATTAATTAGAAAATGAGCACAGGTAATACTGTACTCTGATTGGCTGTTGCCAACCATTTGCATATGTTAATGTGTCAATACAACCATATAAAGAAAAAGGTCCAACCATGTGGTCTGGAATTTGGACAAATCACATACAGAATTCATGAGCCACTTCACTCATTCCTGATTTCCATCACAAACACGGCTGCCACCTTTACTCTTACATAAAGTCCTTCAACTAGGCCTTAAAATAAAACTCCCTTAAATAAAAAAAGAAATAATTGCATGTTCCTTCCCCCCAAGATCCCCTCCTTAGACACATAAACAAATTTAAAAAATCAAGCACTATTCAAAGTTTTTATTTCTGGTGTTTCTTTGATGACCATGAAAAATCACCCACCTATCTTAACCAGCTTGACAGAAAAATATGTGCTGCTAACCCTGCCCCAGATAAAACTGAGGCTCTGGCTCAACATGAAACCTGTACATGTCTGTGTGGGTTTATGCCAGTGAAATACTTCAGAATTTTGAAGTCATACATTCAGTGTTTACATTCCATGTAGCATGTAAGCAATAAGACATGATGGGGTGTGCATTACGGTGTGATAACCACACTCCTAGGGGTGTAGTTAGACATGAGGCTGAAGGCCGAGTGCTGGTCATCCCTAAGAGTGCTGTTATCATACCGTAATGCACAACCCCGGAGTGTCTTATTGCGCTTATAAAATGGCCCTTTATTTTTAGGAGCAGTTGTTTTATTTTGAAACACATTATTAAATAAGTAAAAATGTAAGTGCAGCTGTGCTTTTAACATAAAATAGTCCTTTAGCCTATTGGTGCTAGATTAAAGTAGTGTTATATAGTGTGTGCCTCCATGCCCACTTAAACTTTATATTCCCCTACCAGCCACAACAATTCACAAGTGCCGTTTTCCTCATTCTAAGTATGACACACAGCCCCCTTACTTTATTTTATTCTCCTCACTCTGTAGACAAAAGTAAAAGGAAGCCATAACAGAGGCTTCTCAGTTCCCCGATGCTGCAAGCATGAGTGTGGTTCAAAACTGCCACACTCACTGACAGCATCATGAACTATTCGCTCTGTCCTAAAAGATAAAACAGCAAGGTGAGTCATTTATCACCTTTTCTCTTTGTTTACATAGTATTATTGCTTACGTTCTTCATTCTGGTTTTTTTATCTGTGTTTCCCCACATTCAAGAAATTGAATGTTCATCATGGAATGTTTACCATGGAACACAGTGATTCAAAATTCGGCTCAGTTCTACTAGCAGAATGTTCCTCTACCAACATACTGTATGCACACACAACACAGTCCTGTTTTAGAGCCAGAGACTCACTTTTCTAACTGTTAGGGCAAGCAGAAGAGATTTCCCTGATGAGCAGGTAACGATAGAAGGGAGATTTTTCACTGTTAGCAAAGAAACAGTTGTAATGAACACTATAAACAATACTTAATGTTTCTAATTGATTTATGTGTGTAAGGAGTGTGTGATGCTCTAGTAAACAACATTTAATTCATTTGATTTATTTTATATTGAAGGTAGTTTTATTTTTAGGGCCCAGTTGAAGGTTTTACAGTGTAAAGGTAGCAGCCATGTTTGTGGTGGAAGATCAGTTCTGGTTGCAGGGAGACCGATGGAAGATAGTTCTGGTTGTAGGAGGACTGATTTGCTCATTGTGTGATGTGGTTTAGGACCAGGATGACTGTGCATATACAGAGAGTTAATGTACGGTCAGCTGAGCTCTCTTATCCAATGAGATTTCTTGATTTTTTCTTGCCATTTTATAATCCATGTTTGTGGGTGGGGGAGTGAGCATTCCACTAGAGGAATGCTGCAAGATTTTGAATTCTTAAATTCCATGGTAAACAAATATCTTTCTGTTGAATGTATAGGAAGACAGATAACTGACAGGTAAAAACCATCTGTGAAGGGGCAGTATTTAACATTTTCTAAGCAATATTTGATCCTATTTTTAAGTTTTTTTATCTTTCCTATTTATTTTTTAATTTGTTGAGCTCATTTTCTAAGCTCACTGAGACCCTTCAGGACCTGGGGTATTTGTGAATACCTTCACTTCCAGGGGCTGTAGGGCCCTCTACTTGCATTGTCTGGCCTTATCTCATCCCTGGGTATACCAGTATCCACCAATACTCCACACCCTATCAGGTTTTATTGCCTACGTAAAATGAGGGAAATTTGCATAAACGGTAAACAGTGCAGTGACAAGATCATAGACATATTGTAAGAAACAAGAAGCCCCTAAAGGAGCAATTTTAAGTGCCAAACCCTAAATATTAGGAACATATAAAAGAAGCATAACAGTGGAATACCCTAGAAACCATTCTGGATTTATTGCCTACAACAATCATAGTTCCTTAAACACATTACATTCAGAAAACTAAGAAACCTGCTACAATAAACAAAAAGAATAACCCCTCCTACCAAAAATATGGTATGATTATGACTGCAGAAGGTTTAAAATAGATTTGAAAAGGAAATCAAGGAATCTCAAAAAGGACAATAACTAATAAAGGGGCACTTTTAGGTTTTTAACACATTTTTAGTGCCCCTGTAATATGTGTGCCTTTTAGTAGAGCTTTACTCTGTAATTGCTCTGATTCTGTTGGAAAAGCATAAGTGCCATTTTTAATGTATATTTTTTACAAAAAAGATTTTTGGGCGTCCCAACCGAAATGCCATGGTCTGCTCCTTCCTTCACATCCTCGACATAGGGATGGCACTGAATGATGCTGAACTTGTGCAAATTAAACCAACTGCTGAATAGTGCTACACATGCTTGTGAAAAGTGAAACCAGAACTCCGTGCATGTGCATCCACAAGCATGGTGTCACAGTTCACTTTTCAAACAACAATTACTATAGAAAATAGCCCTCAGTTTTAAAACACTTACATTATAGAAATCAGTACATTTGGCACTGTTCAGCAATTGGTTTAATTTATATGCCTCTAAAATCGCCTAACTCTTTCATGCATGATTTTGGCATCATTCAGTGCCATCCCAATGTTGGGGACGCATAAGAAGAAGCAGACCATGGCATTTCTGTCAGGATGACTGACCATCTTTTTCGTAAAACAAAAAAATAAAATAAACTTTAGAAATGGCACTTTTGCTTTTCAAACAGAATCAGAGTAATTACTGAATAAAGCTCTGTTAACAGGCACAAGTATTACAAGGGCACTAAAAATGGGTTAAAAAGCTGACAGTGTCCCTTTAATGATTATATTATGTTACGACTATGATACTGGAAAATATTTATCTGCTGTTGACATGATAATGACCTCATAAACAGTTTTTGGCCTGCAACTTACGTTATTAGATATATTCAAATTATTTATAAAGGCATACATAAGGATAAAAATACAAGGGGGCATACAATGTCATTGAAAGAAGCAAGTTTCAAGGAAAATGACAGGAATAATTACAGTACTTCACAGAACTGTGGTGTACACTTAGAATGAACTTTCAGAGAAGGTGATGATGTAACAACATTTACAGGGACACGGTCAACCTTTTTTGCATCATATTATTTTTAGGTAAAACCCCACATTTTATGATTGCTTACTGTCTTTAAAATTCATTGATGTTGCTGGTTGTTTTGTCTGTCTCCTTACTTATTAGAACCAAAATGCATGGTAATGTATAACTAAGCCCAGCTTTGTTTTGCTTCAAATCACTGATCTACTCTTAGTGAAAACTTCCTGAACATTAGAAACACCCTCAAACAGTGCAACCACTCATGATAAAATAGTCTCCTCTACTCCAACTGCATAATGAGTGGCTCAATTGCGTTAGGTATGTTCATGAGTCCAGGAAAGATACAGTAGGAGCTGATCAAGAAATGTAAACAAACCTGTTTTGCTGTGGTAACACCAGTATGGTGGGCAGCCAGTTTTTCACTTTTTAAATGAAAAAAGAAAGGATCTGAATCAAACTACCAGCTGCATAAAGTCTCTATAGAATGTGAGCAATCATAAAATGTGTTTTTTAAACTAGGGATTCTTTGAGGCCTAAGGGGGTTGACAGTGTCCCTTTAAGCTCAGCCTTGACAAGTACAGTATTCTGAACAACAAGGGGTGATGGGGTATTCGCAGAACACATAAATGGGCCCACTGAACTGGAAACACACCATACTGGGAAGTGCTTCCACTTCAGAGAATAGGTGTGGCTCATAGAAGCTTTCTAGCCACAAGCAAGACATCAGCCACCTAGGGTGAAACCCCCAAACAGGTAATGGCTATATTTTCAGGAGCCAGGCATGCAGGTGCAGAGACCACATGGTCCAGATGGACCAGGGACTCGAGCCTGGGACAGCAGACCCAGACAAAGGGGGAGCTGAGCACGGGGCTCCACTGCCAGATGCTGCAGAAGTGGGAAATTATTCTGGTGAGGCTTAAAGGGAGCCACTGGTATTAGGGTGGCATGTTCTATCAGCAGCTTGAGCAGAACCCTCTGTATGAGAAGGATCAGAGGAAAGGCATAAGGGAACCTCCCTTTTCAGGACAGGGACAATGCATCTTGGCAAAGAGCTACAGATCCTGGAGTGAGTCAGCAGAAACGTGACAGTTTTGTGTTGTGTGGTGATGCAAAATGGTCTAACTCCGGATGACCCCATGTTATGAAGAGATTGTTTACCACAGAGGTCAGCAGGTCCCATTTTTGTGCATCAGGTTCTGAGACCTGCTTAGCCTGTCTGCCAAGATGTTTTGGACACTACGGAGAAATATGACCAACAGCTGAAAGCCGCGTGGCATGGCCCAGTATTACAGAGTAATCGCTTCCCTGCATAGGGGATAAGAGTGAGTGCTGCCTTGCTTGTTTATGTAATACATGACACTGACAATGTCTGTCAGAATCAGCAAAGGGCTGGGGTCAGGATGCTCTTGAAATGCCTGAAGACCAAGCAGAACAGCCTCATCTCCAGAACACTGATATGGAGCTCTGACTCCAGATCGGTCTGGTAACCCTGAATCTGACAGGACCAGAGATGAACACTCCATTCGTACCCCAAGGCATCCGTTGTGAGGATTTGTATGAGAGTCAGGTTAAAAAAACATGGAACACCCTGTAAAAGGTGCAGGCAGGCCATCCACCGTATTAGAGCACAGCCAAGAGGGGATGTGAGAAGAGCCATTTTTTCAATTCATCCATCTGCTGATCCAATTGAACTCACAGAGTCCAATGCTGTGTACGCATACGGAGGTGGGCAAAGGGAAACGTAATGCTGGCCACAGTCATCAGCCCCAGAAGATGTAACATCATCCATACTGACATGCAATGGCTTCTCTGTACCAGCTGGGCCTGGGCAACAAGGGCCTCTGCTCTGTCTGCAGGTAGGAAGGCACTGCCACCACTATGTCCAGCAATGCACCAATATATTGGGAGGCAATGACAAGAAATGAGCATGTATTTCAGTATGCTCACCATGACACCCAGTTCCTCAAACATTTATCTTGTTCCAGACGATGTGTACAGAAATGCTTCCCTGGATAGGGCTTTCAGCAGCCAGTCGTCCAAATACACGGATACATAAAGCCCTTTTCTCCAGAGGGCTTCTGCCATAGCTGCTAAGCATTTGGTAAATACCTGCAGTGCTGAGGAAAAGCTAAAGGGCAAGACTTGGAACTGATAATGGCTACCCTCCAGCAAGAAGCGGAGGTAATGCCTGTGGCATTTGAGAATCCTGACATGAATTTATGAGTCCTGCATATCCGGGGCACAGAGCCAATCCTCCTTTTGCAGCAGAGGAATCAGAGCCTGAAGAGACACCATGCAAAACATTTTGTATTTGATGAACAGATTCAGGTCTCTCAGGTCCAATACAGGACATAGATCTCCAGTCCATTTGGGGACCAGCAAACACAAACTCTGTGTGCATTATCCTTGTAGATCTTGTAACTGCAGGTATAAAACCTAAATAAGGTTCTTTCGATGGTGGCACAAAATGATGACGTGAAAAGTACAGTAAGTATAACAAAGTTAAAAAAATAATAAAAAAACATTTGATGGTGTTGTTTCTCTTAAGGTCCGATGAGTGGTTAATGATGACAGAAAGAACTAAGGAGCAATGGGGCCACCCACACATTATAGGCACTGATGCTGCATGTCACTGTGAGGGGCACCTGGCTAGCAAACATTTCCAAGTGGTCCTAATTCCTACAGTTAACAGTTCCAAAGGTGTGTCCCAATGGAGGAGATGTCCTTCATGAAGATCTGTATAATTCTGGAAGGAACACTAAAAGAGTGAGCTCTCTATACACAATAGGTGAGAGGATGATCACTGATTGTGTCTGGGAGCATACATGTACAAATAATTATATTCTTTCTATTAGTTATTAACAGTGATGAAGGGAGGGGGAGCAAAGGCAACCCCTCCACTCCTTACCCCCCCCTTGCAGCATTGAGAAGTTCCGGTGAGTGAAATGACAACAACTGTGCCTCAGCTGGCTTATTCAATTGTCAGTGACCCTTCCACTCAGGGTCTGCCTGAGTGTTCACCTCCACCACCTAACTGGCAACTGCAGGTCATGTATCCAGGACCTCCCGATATAGGCAGTGGAGGAGGACAGCAATTGGTGATGGGGAAGGGGGAGCAAGAGCAATGCTCCAGCAAGTAAAATTATGCCAAATGCACCTCAGGTGGCTTAATCCTTTGTCAGTGACCCTCAGCTTGATTTTCCAACAGAGTGTCAGTCTCCGCCACTCAGTGGTGGGGGGAGGTCACATGACCAGGACATCCTGGTCCTGTCACCAGAGGAAGCCAGTGATCAGTGATAGGGAAGAAGGGAAAGCAATGGCATGCTCTCACCCTTCACGACCCTCTTGCAGCTTGGAGAAGCTCAGGTCAGTTAGTGAATCAGTTTACTGTTGTATTTTTCGAACCTCACTCACTTCATTGATGAATAAATCTTTATAATAACTGGTTCACATTTTTTCCCCGTAGGAAAAGCTGGTTGTAATTTGCCGTTATAACCAGCTGGTAATAGTGGCAAATGCACCATTTTTCCTATGAGAAAAGCACGAGCCACACAGCGGCTTGAGCTACACTGAATTTCAAAACAGCTTCACAGGAACAAAATCACATACCAGCTCACGTTGCACACCGCTTCACAGAGGAGCACAGGCAACTGAAAATTGCTAGGCATACCTAAACCTGTCGTATTCTCTCTCTCCCCCCTCCCCCTTCCTCTGCAGGTCACATGATCAGCATCGCCACAGAAATCAGTGGTTCCACAGGAATAGGGACTTTTCTGCTTCACATTTAACAGTTCAGAAATTTCTTCTGATTATTTCTTTACTAGTTGCAGGTTCCTTGTTGCAATACTTTAAAAGTGTTTGCCCCATTTCGATTTTACCTCACAAGAGTTTTGAAAATAAATTACTTTTTTCCTTGACAAAAAAGAGCATAATGTTCCGATTCCTGCACCAGCAAAGTACCGTACATATTTTATGTAACAGTTGTGGTGAAAGAACACGACTCCAGTAATTATATAAAAAAACAAAACAAGGGGTGGTGTGGCAACTCAAATTTTACACACACCCTCAGTGTTAGATGCCTAGATAAACCCCTTGAGTTTCACTCTCAGGGTTTCTGTAGCATCCAACACCTCAGGTTTGTGTAAAATTCCAGTTACACACACCACCCCATATATTATTCTGTATATGCTACACAGCACAAATAAATAGCATCTCTAAACATTTTGCAGAACTTTAAAACCAAAAATGACACAATACTTGGGATGGGACAAATAGTAATTTTCACTATTTGACCAAACACCAAATAGTTAATGGTACTATTTGTCAAATAATGAATACGAATAGTAGCCACAAGCAACTGCAATAGATTGCCCCTTTTCTTGACATACCGCCCCTTACCAGTGGTATAAAGCTTACTAGATCTGAAATAACAGTAACCTGCACTACATTTATGGCTGAACAATCATGGTTAACTGGTAAACATTTAAAAAAATTATTTTTTCATTGATTGTAACATGAAAAACAAAGCAGATGCTGGTTCACAAAGTAATGCTGGTTTGCAGTTCATAGTCAGAGCACCTCACCCCAATTTATGTGTCAGTTTCAGACGTTTACCATGGTTGTTGCTACCTAGCTGTGAACTCACCACTAGCAGTGATTCTGAAATAGACTGATAGCCCTGCACAGTTTGTGTCATATCGCAAATGGTATGCCGACCAAACAACAAAACTTCTACAGCGAAGACCATTGCAGCGACAGAAATCAACAGGTCACTGTAATGAGCCTCCTTACACTGGCACTGCATTTCCCAGTGTTCCGCCCACTCCCCGAGACAACTCCGACTCAGAGTTGGTTATATAAATACCGGGGAGTTTGGGGGCGGAGCCCCACACATGGAGTGTTTGGGGGGCATAGCCCTCCTGAAGAAAACACACCAGCAGACAGTACAATACCGACACTCAGCATTGTGTCTGTCGATGTCGGGGATGTCGGCGACTTTGGTATCACCACGGTATAGGTAAACTCTCCCAGACTGGAAAGAAGACTGAGGGCTTTGTCTTTCTCGGCCAGAGAGAGTTCTTTTTTTTTCCAGCATCTCCATTGACCTGTGGGAAATCACAGTCACGGGAATTGCAGGAGCCAAAGTCAGGAGCATGAAGAGGTGTGGTACAGTGTGTCAGGGTCAGTGGTACAACACTATCTGCCCAGGAATCACAGCCTCAATGTATGATTTTTTTTTTCTTTTTTTATTGAAATCATTCACAAAAACTGCTGGGTGTTTGGCATCGAGGTGGAGGGATGGAGACAAGCACAGTGCAAAGTGTGTCTTATCCTGAACCGCATGTCAGCGAGAACAGCGTGTGTCTCACTATGCTGTGATCTCTGCCTCCATCTCCAGGCTATCTCCGCTGCTGTAAGCAATATAAGTGAATTTAAATGTAAGTGATTTTTTTTAAGTTTTGTTGGAAAGGAAGTGACAGGAAAAAGAGAGCTAGGACTGAAGAGACAGCTTCAGTCAGTCAATCAGTTAGTGAAGCTGCCGCTAAAATTTAAGTGTTAAGTAAGTGTGAAAGAGGATTAGTGGGGATTAGTGGTAGCAGTGGTAGGAATGTCCATGTGATTAATTGGTGAGAAACAGGGATTAGTGGGACTGAATCATCCCTTATGATGAAACACAGAAGTGGAACATAAGGGAAAACAGGAGAACAGCAAGGGGGGGGGGTACTATTCAATATTCGATTTATTATTTAGGTTGATATTTGACTGAATACAAATACTGAAGAGCATTATTTGTATACAAATCAAATACAAATTGAATATTTGTTCAATCCCTGCACAATACTCCATAGAACAATTACACCGTTCATATCCGAGAACAGAGGCATGAAAACAGTGCAATGCTTGAATAGTATGAGCAGCAAGCAGTCAAAGTAAAAACAAACTCTTATCCAAGTAGACCTTAAATTTAAACAAGCTCTGAATAGGGCACTTCATACATAGGGAGAAACAGAATTCCAGAGTTCAGGGCATTAAGTACAAGAAGTTTGATTTCCCCATAACTCTGTTCTCGAGGAACAAGGAAAAGGCCTTTTGAGTTGGACTGTCTGGTCCTAGAAGGTGGGACTGGGCCAACAAACCTGCAATATAAACATATCACATCCCCTATAACTCTTAATGCCTTTTCTATGCTTTAATGCCTTTCCAAAATTGAGTTAAACTTTTAATTAAAATTTATTAGAAAAAGAGAACTGGCCTTCAAAAGTTGAAGATACCTCTTTAAGGTTTCAAAATTTTCATTTTAACCCAGAGTCTTCTAACAATAAAATGGCTGTTGGACTTCCAAATATTTTGCTCGGCATGGGCACAGGGCTTCATTCTGCACCAGACAACCTCTGCAAAGAAGTTAGCACTGCCATCCAATCAGAGGTTCAGAACCCCCTGAGGCTACAGACAGACCCTTTGTTCCTCTGGTAGCCGTTGCTTCTCCTGCTGTACCTACCTCCAGACTTAAGAGTCTGTCAGGACCAGAAACCAGAGTCCTAACCCTGGCTTCACCCATTGGTCTTACATGAAGAACAAAAGAGTGTGTAATGTCTCCCAATGATTCTTGTATGACTTATAATGATGGTTAGCATCTGGAATGCATTTTCCTTTTTTTTCTGTTTATACTGGGAGCTGGCAGCCGGGCTCCAGACCCCACCCCCTTGGAGGTCACATGTCCATCCTCGACCCATGACCCCATCACCGGGACCGCAGTCAGGAGCTTCATGGAGCCTGTCAGCTCCATTTTTTCCAGTTTTCTCCCCACCCATGCCACGGCCATGTGTACGCATGTGGAGGTATGTGCACGCCACAGTTCTGTAGTGCCTTCCCTATGCATGCCACCCACCTGCCTGCACTACCCTGAGGCCTGCACCTAGGGGAAGTTTAACTGTGGGGGTGACAGGGTTCCTCTCTGGGAGAGGAGAGCTGCCAAGCGGCTGCTCAATCCTTCTCCTTCCCTCCCCCCGGTTGACCTCCAATGACCCAAGCTCACTCCCGAAACCGAGTCGCTGACGTAGCATGAACTGTGGCATCCATCGCCTCAACCCTCAATGCCACCGGGCCAGCCTGCGATGCATTTTTCTGCGTTGAGTGCAAAGAATCTCTCTATGCTGTTCTGTATGAGATGGAACCCTGATTATTCAGCCAGTGTCTCAGTATTGTTAATTTCACCACAGCTGCTATTAAAGCAATATGACCTTTACATGGGCCAAATACTTTGTTTTCATAGAGGTCCAGTAAGCAAATTTCAGGGGTAAATTCTTTTTAAATTTATTTGTTAATGCTTCTGTTCCTAACATCTCCTAATCTCTACACACTGTCCTTTTCCACATTAATCTTCTAATTCAAGTATCTTCTTCTTGTTCCCCTCTGTTATACTCCTGACTATTTCACCATCCTCTGGCTTGGGACCTCTAGATGTTTGTTTTTACTTGTACATACCTGATGCACTACCAAACTGTCCAAACAGTGCTGACAATAATAGTGTTGGCAGTAAAAGCGGGCCTTTTTTTTGGTGGGGTTTGCCCCCACAACCCCTGTCTTAAGGATTCTCACTCCAAGGTGGAGTGGATACGGGGAAAAGTTAAAATTTGTGGGGCTGTGGAATACTGTGTCCATGGCCTCATGTAAACAGAACTAAGTCCCAGAGTAGAAAAATTGTCAGAGACCAAGATTAGAACCCTGGTCTCCATTGCTACTGGCTGAGCTGCTCCATGTCGCAGCCCTCCATGCTCGGGAGCAGCTCAGCCAGCCTCCTGTTCCCTGCAACTCTTGTCCTGATTACAGGACCACAGACAGCAACCAGGTGAGCACTTACAGCAAGCACTGTAAATCCCCCCTCGCTGTCCGTGTGAGTGCTTACCAGACTAGCGCCGTGTAGTGAGGCGCTATTCTGGTAGCGTTCAATTGATGGGGTATCCCCTCACTGACAGCTGTTTCATATTTATTGTTCACTGTGTCCTAATTCCCCCTATTTATTGTAATGGCCACTAATTGTTTCGTTTTACCTTGTTTGCTGTCACTTAGATACTTTGTAACCCCTTACACTTTCTGTTGATTGTATATTTTGGTCTGTACATTCTTGTTTTACTTGTTGCTACCTGCTATTGTACTTTCCTGGGTCATGCCTGAAAATAGGCATCTTTTTGTCTAGTGCACTCACCTTGTTAACAAAAGCTAAATAAATAAATAACCAGGTAGGTACACTGATCCTGGGGACTGTTTTCAGGTTTGACGCAAGCCATAAAGATGGCACGTACTGTACAAGGTAGAAAGAAAACATGTACAAAAGATACAAAGTAAAGTTAGTAGTTACATTGCAAATTAAGTGATAAGAAATAAAAGGTACAGACTTGGGCACGTTGGTTATAAAGTGACCTTAGTGCGAGCAATTATACTGCAGAGAGTCTATGTTGCAACACAGGGCCCAACATATATCATTACAACAACAGTTTCCAGAGTCAAATATAGTAATAATAGTTTCCAGAGTAACTGTGGCACCCCGGTTGTCACATGATGAGGGGAGAGAGCAGATGTTTCATCCTAGGGAGTGGTCAGTTTATCATTGGGAGCATTTACAGGTGATGGTTGCAGTGAGGTAAGTCTTGTAGTGGGATTTAAATAGGGGGCATGATCCCAAGGTCTGCAGTGGAGAAGACAAGCTGTTTCAAAGATTCAGGGCAGAGGAGAAGGCCTTGTGACCCATACACGTGGTAACATGTGTGCACTCTAGTGGTAGGCTGGCATAGGTCCAGAGGTCTCGATAGCAAGGCTTTGGCTGCTTGAGTAGGAGGGAGGGAAGGGGAGGGACAGCTCCTTTTCTCTGGTGTATTTGTCAACCAGGCAGCCTAGGAGGTAGTCCCGGTGGGCCTAAGGGGGGAGCTAGCCCAGGGCTTGATAAAGGGAACAGTGATGCATGGAGTAAGTGGTCATCAAAGCAAATCTAAAGATGTTGCTGTAGATTATGTTTAGTCCATACAGGCAGGAGGATGAGGTTTGCATGTAGATGGGATAGCAGTAGTCCAGCAGGGGAAGTAAGGTACCCTGGGCAATGGTGAGTCTGACTTTGAGGGTCATGAAATCCTTGAGCCGGTAACCAACTCCTAGTCTCTGGTTTACGCACTGAACTGTGAGTATCATGAGAAAGTCAGGGAGGAGTCAAGGGTGACTCCCAGATATCTGAAAGTAATCACTAACTCAAGGGGTGAGCCATCTGGGGACAGGATATGTTGAGAGCGGCAGTGTCTCCAGCCCACCTAGCTAGTCTGTATTTTAATCCAAACAGCATGGCCTTAGTCTTCCATGCATGTACCAAGAGTCTACTGGTAAGAAACCACTGTTGGGTGGTGCCAAAGTTTTCCATGAGAGTGGATGAAAGTTCAGCTGGGGTAAGATCCTCAATATACAGTAGTGAGTTGCACGTGATGCCATCCCTTGAAAGGGAGGAAGGGAGTTGACGAACAGGGAAAACAAGATTGGTCCATATATGGATCCTAACGGGACCCGATATGCAGCTCAAAGATGCTGGAAATTGCCCGCCTCCGTGCGAGACCACCTGGCTGCATCAGAAGAGCTAGCCACAAACTGTGCAGTGGAGCACCCAACACTGCTCAGCTTACCAAGCAGCATGTTATGGTACGCCAGGTTGAAGGCCTTGGTGAGATCCACAAAGATCGCACTGGTGAGACTACCTTCATCCATGCCTCTGAAAACGTGGTCGGTAAAGCAAGCCAGAGCAGTGATGGTACTGTGGCCTTTCTGAAATCTGTGTTGTTAGGGAGACAGGAGGTTGTACTTAAAAACATGGTCTGAGATTTGCTGGTACACAACCTTTTCGAGGATTTTGCTCAGTTAGGAGAGGATGGAGATGGGAACTAGGGTAGGATTGTCGGACTTAAAGATGCATTGCATCTTGTAATCCCAAAAGTGGATCAAAATGTCTCTAAGGTTTAGCCAGAAATGGCTGGGTCTTATCGCAGGACCATACAATATGGTATAGTGTACCTTCTTCCTTGTTGTATCTTGTACAGAGGCCTGAATCATGTTTCCCCCATTTTGAAGTTTACTTGGTGAGAAGTAAAGATTATGGAAAACCTTAAACTGTCGCAGTCTGTGTCTGTCTTGTTTAATGTACTTATATCCATCCAGACACACCCTTTCCCAGTTATTATCAGTTAGATTGGGCCCCAACTCTCTAGTCCAATAAGGACAGCCACCTGACAATCATTTGGGGTCAACAGTTTGAATGACCAGGTATAGTTGGGATGTAGCATGAGGTATCTGTGCCGCCATATGTAAGTTATTTAGGGTAATGCCACTTTCTTTTGACCATGAAAGTGAGCCTAGAAAGGCTGTAACACAGTGTCTCAACTGCATGAATTCAAAGCAGAAATTGTTTGAAACCTGAAATTGCAACTGGAAGGAACTGAATGGGGTTACTGTGTCTCCCAGGAGTAGGTGACCCACACTAGGGATGTTTGCATTGTTTGAGATCAAGGGCTTTCCCACCAATCCTGAGATCTGGGTTACAATATAGGGGCAGAGCGGGATCAGTGAACAGTCTCAGATGCATGATTCTGCACAGCTGAGTGTGCAATCTAAGAGACCACATTATGGGGGTGGCGAAGAAAGGCTTGGGCAGCTTAACAAAAGGGGTGTATAGTACAGACTGTAGCTGGATCCTGGCGGATTTACAGATCTTCTCTTGACTGACAACCATTTCTCCCATTGTGCTGGGTGGGGTGCCCCATTGTAGATATTTGCTACAATGCAGGACAAGACAGTAATATAGGAATTTGACAAGGCACAGCCCTTCCCCATACATTCTTTGTACCAGTAAGTTTTGAGGAGGCCCTTCTGTTTCCCTTACCCAGTCATAATAATTTAGAGGTCTGGCTATATAGGGACCTGAACCAGGAGAGTGGGAGGACAATGTTTAACATACCCAGAGAATACAGCAAGCATGGCAAGATATGCATTTTAACCACACTGATTCATCCCCAAAGGGAGAGGGTGAGTGAATTCCATCTTAGTAAATCTCGCGCTACTGTATGCAGTCGTGGATCAAGGTTCAACACATTAGGGTTTGAGCGGCATTTAGGAATCAGGATACCCAAGTACCGACACTGTAGACCCATATCTAACATTGCTCTTTTATCAACTTGGGCACTGAGTGGGAATATGCCTATTTCATTAATATTCAATTTGTATGCCGAGAATTTACTTAAGTAATGTATAATGGATAATACCTTCCTGACAGATTTCTGGGGGACCACCACATGCAGTAAGATGTCATCTGCATAAGTTGATAATTTGAATTCTTGCTGGCCATTTCTGATGCCCTCACTTTATCAGAAGTTTTAATTTTTAGTGCCAGAGACTCTAAGTACAAATTAAAGAGCATCAGTGACAAGGAGCAGCCCTGCCTGGTGCCCCTCGAGAATTTAATGGGATTTGATAGAACACATTGCAATACACTCTAGTAGTAGGAGACTGGTATAGAATATGGATCCACCTTAGAAAAGATTGGGGGATGTCATTCCTTTTTAAAGACGATGATGATGTAGTCCTAGGCCAGTCTGTCAAAACCTTTTTCTGTGTCCAGGGAAACATGAGCCACAGGAGGTCCTGACTAGCAAGACGCAAAAAGCAGAGGGTGTAGCTTAGTCAGGTTGTCACTGGACAGTTGGCCAGACATGAACCCCTCTTGCTCTGGACCAATGAGAGAGGACCACACTGTATTCAGACAGACAGCCATAATTTTAGCTAAAACTTTTAGATCAACATTGGTCAAGGATGTAGGCCTGTAACTGCTGTCCAGAGCCTCATATTTGCCTGGTTTAGGAATTAGTTAAATTCTAGCTTCTGTGAGAGACTGATTCATGAGGCCAGCCTCATATCACCTGTTAAAGAGACCAGTCCGTTGGGGGGCTAAGTCATTAAGATATAATTAATTTATAAAAGTTGGAAGAAAAGCCATCTGACCCTGGTGCTTTGTCAGAACACATCTTTGACTGCTTTCCTCCTTTATGCCCCCCACCCAGAATAGCTTGTTGGGTATCTGCAAGTTGAGGTAATGGTATTGGTCCAAGAAACTGGGATACTGCTGCCTCTATGTCCTCTGGGTTCATTTCATTAGTGTACAGAGACTGGTAGTATTATCTAACTACATCTGTAAAGTCCCTTGCTTGGGTAATTAATGTGGGTTCCTCTTTTCTTTGCAGGCCCTTCACAACCTTTAAGCTCCTGTTGTCTGAAGCGCAAGGCCATTTCCTTGATCTAGATATTTGACTTTACAGTGAAAAACTGCCTTTTCAGCTGTTTCATTATACAGTTCTGTATACTGTGCTTGCAGACTGTTCAGACTAGTCCAAATTTCTGCTGGTGTAGTGGTTTCAGTTTATGTTCAATGTTTTTGATTGCCTTAGGAGATTCCATGCTTTCGGTTCTTTTCTTTTTTCAGAATAGTGGCTAACCTGATAATTTCCCCCCAATATAACAGTTTGCTGCTCCCCATAGCATGTCTGCCTTTCGGGTAGAATCTCTACATAGAAACATAGAATTTGATGGCAGATAAGGACCGCTTGGCCCACCTAGTCTGCCCATTCTCCTACCCGATGGATACGCTGCCGATCCTAGTTAACCAACAGCTTACTTCCTCCTACCCCCCACTAGAACTGCCTTATGACTGTCCCATGCATTCTTGAATTCCCCCACTGTTCTTGACTCCACAACCTCCTCAGGAAGACTGTACCATACATCCACAACCCTCTCCGTGAGAAAATACTTCCTCACATTACCTCTGAGACGTCCCCCCTCTGTCTTCAAATTGTGCCCCCTTGTTCTTGCACATCTCTTTTTCTGAAAGATACTACCCTCTTGGACTTTGTTGATTCCTTTGAGGTACTTGAAAGTTTCTGTCATGTCCCCCTCTCCCTTCTTTCCTCAAGGGTATACATATTAAGCTCCTTTAGTCTCTCTTCGTATGTCTTCTGATGCAGACCCTGCACCATTTTGGTTGCCCTCCTCTGGACAGCCTCCACTCTGCCTATGTCTCTGCGGAGATGGGGTCTCTAGAACTGCACACAGTACTCCAGATGGGGTCTCACCAACTGTCTGTATAGAGGGATAACAACTTCCTGTTCTCTACTGTTGATGCCTCTCCATATGCATCCCAGTATTCCCCCAGCCCTCCTTACTGCCTTCTCACATTGCTTGCCCACCTTTAGGTTATCTGATATAATTACCCCTAGGTTCCTTTCCATTTTGTTGTTGTCAGTATCTCACCCCCGTTGTGTACTCTTCCCCTGGGTTTTTGTTTCCCAGGTGCATTACCTTGCACTTCTTTGTGTTGAATCTAAGCTGCCATATATTTGACCATTCCTCCAACCTTGCCAAGTCCTTTCTCATCCTTTCCACTCCATCTTATGTATCAGCTCTGTTGCAGATCTTTGTGTTGTCTGCAAAGAGACATACTTTTCCTTGCAGTTCCTCTGCAATTTCACTTATAAAGACATTAAAAAGGACCAGTCCCAGTACTTGAACCCTGCGGTACCCTGCTAGTAACCCTCCTTTCTTCACTGTGGACTCCGTTTACTATTATCCTTTGCGTCCTGTTGTCCAGCCAATTTTTTATCCAGGCTACCACCTTGGGACCCACTCCAAGGCTGGCTAACCTGTATATTAATGTTTTGTGTGGGACTGTATCAAATGCCTTGCTAAAATCTAGGTAGGCCATGTCCATAGCCCCTCCCTCATCTACTGCTTTGCTCACCCAGTCAAATAAATCTATTAGATTCGTCTGACATGACCTTCCCACTGTGAATCCATGCTGCCTTGGGTCCTGTGCCCCACTGACTTCTAGGTACTCAACAATTCTTTCCTTCAGAAGTGATTCCATCATTTTCCCTGCCACTGAGGTCAAACTAACTGGTCTGTAGTGTCCTGCCACTGCCCTGCTCCCACTTTTGTGAAGAGGATCTTGAAAAAGTGTACTAATTGCTCCTGAATTGTTTGGGCAGTACTCTTGTCCCATTGGAGCTGGGCATTAAATTTCCATGTACGATCTGTGTCTGAACCCCTGTGTACATCTTTCTTTAGTATTACTAGCGCATGGTCAGTTAGGACCATTGCCTCCATCTCGCAGCTGAGAATCCCAGGGATTATTTGGCTCACTAACATATAGTCAATTCAAGAGAATGAGTCATGTGGCTTGGAGTAGATGGAAAAACTTTAGTCCTCGGGATAAAGCAAGCACCAGTGGTCAATTAAACCTACAGTATGTCATCCATTAGCCCACCAAGAGCGCTCTGCCCTGGCGAGGGTCCTTGCTTCCTCCTGTCCTGTCCAAACCAGGTTGGTATACCATATTCTAGTCACCACCCAGAAAGGTTTGTACATATGAAAAGGTGGCTAACTTAGTGATTAGGGTGGTGAAATAAGAAGAGAGTCTACATTTGGGCCACAGAGGGATCCTAGGAGGACTTCAGTCTGCCCCAGTCTCCCATGTAGGAGGATGTAACATCCTGCCACATCCCATAGTTCTTCAATTAGTTGAAAGGGCACTTTTCTGACAATTCATATTGCATCCCCCCTCTGTTTTGTACTGTTCCCTGCCTCGTACGCCTGTCCCACCCATCACTTCTGGAAATTCACAGTCTGTTCACATTTCAAACTCATTTCCTGTAAACAAGCAATAGTGACATTTAGCTTTTTTAAATGCCTTAGTATGGCATATTGTTTCTGATGTGTCTTCTGGCTTCCTGTTTTATTCTTTTTAACATTTCTAATTTTACTTGAACATGTGCAGTTGTAACGAATTTTTAAGTTGAAAATAATAAACAATACTATTAAACTGGTTTTGCAGTAGGACATGACTAAATGTAAGATGCTGCATGTCAGGCTATGCTGGTAAATGAACTGTTAAATGTCTTCAAAACAAACAAACAAACAAAAAATCATCTCATGCTTACAGTAGAATCAGAGTGTTTTTAAGGCCACTATCTGAAAGGAAGTATTGTTACTTTGGCCACTTCACCATGACCTGCAGCTGTTTTTGCAACTGAGATGTTCTTATACAATCGTTTAGCTTATGCTGACCATACTTGTGGCTGGACTACAAAGGAAAAGTTGGCTTTACAATGTAATGTTTGATGCCCACATTGGATTTGTACTTGCCTGTAGATTTCAGAACAAATGTGCTACTAAAGCCCTTGAATTTAAAATGTAGATAAAAGATGCCAAATGCACTGTGCCCATTTTTATATATTCTTTTCCCCCTAGTTACCAATGCTGCCCTTTCACACTCTGGCTACCTCTCAGCTCCATCCACCTCCTACCTCTGTCACTTATCTGGCAAGGGGGTCCACTAGGAGCACTTTCTCTGATGAATGCATTTGATCCATGTGATGGGCTCCCACTGGAGTAGCTTCAGCTATGACCTCCATCGGGTCCACTGGGCATAGGGAGTGCCGGGCAGTGGGGACTGGTGGGGCCAGGAAATTCCAGCACATTTCTGCTGTGCATAAGGTGTTTCCTCCCTGTGTTTCCCTCTCAAGGATGGTGCCAGCAAGGGCTCCTTGGTGTGCATGTACACATACACGTGTGATCCCACACCATGTCAGGCCATGTCCCTACCTCCCATGTTGCTATCCAGCTGCACCACCACCTGTGGTTATTTAATTGGCAGTGGGCTAGCAGACAGTGCGACCCTCACTACCTTGCGAAGGACAGCATCCACTGGGTCACTTAATCCTCCTCACCCCGGCTAGATCCTTACATTCCAGGCTAGCTCTAGATCTTGGGTCACCCGCATCACGAGTAGATCATACCCATTTTATGTAGTATGGTATCCTTGGAATCCTGTTTTTCATGTATGAACATCAGTATTTGCTCTTAGATCATAGTATTATTGCTACTTATCTATATCTAATTAAGTGAAGTACTGTCAATGATAGTCTTCTTAATCTTGTTGTGTTTCGGTCCTGGAACCCATGGGTCTCTTGTCTACCACTGCTCTGTGAGCCTCCTGATCAGGTCACCATTGTCAAGGAGAATGTATTCTCAATGGTTTCCCTTTCTACGTGATTAAATAAAAGAACTGAATCAAAGTGATTAAGCTGCTTTCAAGGTTCCATTAGTTATAATTAATTACGGTATTTAGTATTTTCCTTTTTGATACTCATTACATGGAATGTTCTACCAAGTTCTGCAAAATGCCAGCTTGACACATTCTCTAGCCATACTCCAACAATGTCTGCATGGTTCTGTTAATGATGTATATTGAGCTAGTACTGCCAAAACTGGCAGAACAAAAATGTAATTATGTCTAATCACAATAACAACTTTGGTTTTTACAGGTTTTTAAATTTTCGTTTCAGCTGTGTGGTGCAAGCAGTGTGGCAACAGAAAGTCTTATTTTTAAGAGGTTGCATGCCACACTGCATCAGTTGGCAGCTGGGTCATCATTTCTAAGACATTAATGACTGATTAAGTAACCAATCAGGAGCATTACTAGGCTCATGAATATTTAATTAGACTTATTCTGAAGTATTTCTTTTCCTTTTGCTCATTACATAGTTTCTATCCGAGAATAACAGATGTCATGTGAAGAGCAGTACATTACCTGGAGGGTGACATGTCTAGTTATATTGCCCTTCATACCTTACTAGCACTGTTACCTCACTCATTGTGACATCACAGATGACCAAGTTGACAGAAGGTAAGTGACTCTTTTTGGTATGATGTGGTGTCACCATGATGTTTCAATTTTGGTGAGGTGTGAAGCAGAACACAACTTGATATGTTAGCCTCCAGGATAAGTATTGTTCCACACGTCACAGCTAATACTGTCAGGTGGAAAATCTTCCTATTAGCAAAAGGAAAACGACACACAAACACCTTTTCATATAAAAAGTAACACTTGACTACTTCACGCAGTGCCCTAGCTCTTTAAGGCCTTACTTCTGCCTGTGTCATTTTCTTGAGTGTGTGTTATTATAATGCTGCTTCACCCTTGAGTCCATACTTCAATGTATTTAGCCCTGAAAAAAATATATACCAGAAGCAGAAGTAACTTTTTAAAATGCACATTTCATACACAGTGATGCATTGAAATTGATGTAGTAAATAAACAAAAAATTGGATAACTAGTGACCTGTATATCTTGTCTGCCTGTCAGTCAAGTCAGTCAGTCAGTCATTCTATCTATTGAACTGCCTATCTATAGGAGAAAGAGAAAGAGATAAAGATGCAGGAAATATATAAAGACCTTACTCAAAGCAAACAGTTTATCTTAACAAGCGAATGAGCAAGTGGGACCATAACTCACAAGTAACAAAGTCCTGCCCTTTCTCTGTAGTAGAGCTCCATTGCACAGTCAATTATTAGAGTGCAGCATTTGTTTTCTGACACAGGACTGTAATTTATAAGACAAAGAAAATACAATGCCCTTACTTTTGTGGACAGCTGCTTTGCATCACTGCTTTTCAGTTCATTTTTTGGCGTGGGGGGTGGGCTTTTATCATCCAGAGTGCTGCTCTGCCATACCTGTGCATAAATTTTTGAAGCCCTTGTGGGATTTCAGAAATGCCAGAGTGAGATGGGTGGGGACAATCCTGAAGACCCTAAATGGGCTCAGTTTTCATTTTTGTTTGAGTAGGGAAACTACAATCCCCTTTGCTGGAGTTGGGAATACTCATTCCTCCAAGTGGGCCCAGTACAATTCCCTCTCTAATGCCTTCACATACTGAAGCTGGGTTGGAGGCAGCATGGTAGGTCCTGAGAAGGCCATTTTGACATTCCTTTTCCAAAGTGACTGACAGCCCAGTGGATAAGCTACAGTACAAACAGACATCTCTAACATCATGTATCTTCTTTACAATGGTCACAACTTCAACATAAACATGTAGCTTGATGTTGGAGATGTCGTCAGAGAACATAAAAAACATTTACCTCACCTTTGCCTCATCTGCCAGCAGTCTCAGTGTTCTTGACCTGGAATCTCCTTTCAGTCTCATATCTCTAGTGTTTGTTCTCTTGGCTGCGGCAGCGCATTCCCTGCCTGACTTCAGCTAACTGTCCTCAAGTTCCCTCAAAACTATCTCAATGATTGTGCTGCTATCCACTGTTGCACCACACAGGATGTACAGTACATGTGACCTTGATTCCTTACCCCAAAGTAAAATACCTACACTTCCTCAAAATAAACCTAAGCCCCCCATTTCTTAGCTCAGACTTCCAGAGTTTGCAGGTCCCCTGTAGTATACTCCTTCTGCTGTGGCCACTCTTTTGGCCAATTTAGATTTCATTATCAAACTTTAGCAGCCTGCTACTGAATTCCTCCTCCGTATTCTTGATAATACTGGTATGTTAAAGAGCAACAGATTCAGCATTGAGCCCTGGGGTTTTCCACTCAGAACATCCCTTCAATCTGTATACTAAGATGACCATATACCACTACTCTGTTCTTTGCTATCTCCTATATATTTTGTCAATCTTATATTGCCCTACTTTCTCCTTGTGTTTTCTGTTCAGTAAGGTGTTAAATGACTTGCTGAAGTCAAGAAAGACTACATTCGCCACATCTCCCCATCCACCTACCAGGTTAAGAGGGCATTAAGGTTAATTTGACAGGCTACTACTGAGCGGGTGCACTGGGCGCTTGGCCCCAAACCTGCAGATCTGGTGTCATGGCCATGCTCAGTGATCATTCATTTCCTCAAATACTCTGAAAAAACAGGAGGTTCTCCTGAAGGTATGACAACTGAAAGACATTCAATATGCTGTCAGGGGATTACTGGTTGATAACAATTGCCCACTCTCAAGTCTGCATAGGTACCAGCAATACATTCTGCTCCTCCAGACCCTAAGACAATACAAACTCAAATTTCAAAACCCCTTCCTGTCCAAATTAGGAGTTTCATAATTGAGAAGCTTTTGACTACCTGGCAGCAGGATCCCAGTATGCTTAAGAGTCTACTTGAACAGGCTGCCTAAGTTTTATGTAGTGGGTTTTGTAAGGTGGTGCCTGGGTGTATGGGTTGTTTTTACCCTAAACTCCCTGCAGATGCATGACACAGCAGTACTGGGCAAGCTAGGAGCAGCTACACTGTTTTTTTTTTATTATTATTTATCGTTAACTGAATCCTGGATGTTGTGAATATTTTGTGTCATACTGATTTTCATTCTTATGCTCTGAGTATGTTGGCTAATACATTAAAAAGGACACAAACATTGACATAGGATCTAAGATGGTTACTGGCTAAACTTCTGGGGAGGGGGTTTAAGGGAGCTTACTCAGCCCTCAGGTGAAGTGGCCACTGCAGTTGGATGATGGCATATATGACTACCCTTGGTCACTCAAGAACAATGGAGGAGGCTCAGACTACTTTCTCAGAATGCAAGAAGTTGACATTTGAGCAGGAGCAGTGGTTGTGGTGGCAATGGAACCATTAGTGCTACAACTAACAACAACAGGTCTGCTGAGAGTGTATGAGAAAGCGGGATGGTGAACACCTGTTGAATGTCGACCAAGGTTCGCATCACTTTTGGATGGGCTCAGCCATAGACATTTTTGACTGATGACCGTTTGTTTGACATAACTGTCCATAGCCAAAAATTATCTTTTATTTCTTCTACCTTGCAGAAAGCAACAGCTTACATCAGTCAGCTGACCTGTTTAACAAAAAAAAAAAAAAAAAAGCAATCACTCAGTGGCAGTATGCCAAGACAAGAGTACGTAGCATACAGACTGCAGGATTCGGAGAAATAAAATACCTTAATAAATTTGTATTTTGATTTTACACAACAGCTACAGAATAAGTGGTACTAAAACAAAGCTGGATGGCAGCTGGTGCTGCAAGTGTCCACAGAAAAAGCTTGTCATACTGTATATTTCACACACACAGATTCTGAGAAGAAAACAATGGCTACTTCTTGTTCATTTTTACCAGCAGGCACCGGTAGGTACTAGCAACAGCTATAGCAAAAACATACAACAATCAGTCACAATGTGCCAAGAGTACTACAGACTGTTGGAGTCAGGGGAACATACAGTCTTGCAGAGATAAAGATATACATATTTTCTGTAGGTATGCAACAGCTACTGAATGAGTATTACTGGTGTAACCAAGCTGCAGACAGTTGCACATGATACACAAAGTCAAAGATTACCTTACGCAGTCTTCTAAATCTGCAGAAAGACAGGGCTTACATGTTTTTTCCCAGGAGGACAAAGTAGTAGCTATTTTCTGCAGCTGCAGCAAAATATAACACAGTCAGCTGTTGTGTTAAAAAAAAAATTCTGTCAAAAAGACACACTGACTGCTGGACCAAACAATAACATGGCTAAGAAACTGTTAAAAGCTCAGAAATTCACACCTTTACATTGCCTGATCTGCACCGTTGCAAAAGGTGCGGCTGACTTGCATTGGTGCAGGTCAGGCAGTGTAAACTGCTTGGACAGAGTTGCAGTTGTCACCATTGCAGTGCTGAATGATCCCTGTTTCAGTGGATTTGTGTATCAGTGAAGTCATTTTTTTTGCTGGTGTGTAAAAACACGCTGCTCTGCCTGCACTAGTACATCCCCGCACCATGCTTTGCTGTACCCCTCACAATTGACAGCTTCACGGTACCTGTTTCATACTTGAGTAAACCGAGTGCCTCAAGGGTGTAGAGTTTAGGTTTTCCTGGGGGCTCTCAGGCTCAAAACTACTGGCCTAAACAGTGAACCTATTTTTACACTACCCTATCTTGGGGGGGGGGCTCAGCTTTCCAAGGGGGGATTGAGCCTGGAAGCCCCGCCAAACTCTACACCTATGCAGTGTCTGCATCACAGCAACTGTTATGTTGGTTGGCACGACCAGTCCCAGTAACCCGAACTCTAACTATAATGCAGCTGACGCCCTATTGGAGCTTCAGTTATAAACATTAACCTAAGACACAAAGTATGAAGGAGATGCTGTCTGATGGGAAGTGCCAAATTTATGGTGGCTGCTTTTGAGAGAGCCCAGGCTGTGAAGCAGGACAGAATGAGAAGCTAAAGACTGGTATGCAGAAGGCTTATTAGCATTAACATTTACTTTTTTCTTTAAACAACTGGATATACAGGGATGACGGATAATGGCAAGGGCAGCTACATCTCGATGGAAATCCAGAACAAAACACAGGAAGTTCAGTACTGTCCCTGCAGCAGTGCACAACGCTTGCTGTGTAAACAGGGATCTGTTGTGGTGCACTGGAGCAACGCATGAGTGGTGCAGATGGAAGCGCATCACCAAGGTTAGTGTAAACAGGCCTTTGCAGTGCAGCAGCAAAGCACAACCTCCCAGCTTGAGTGTCTCTCTGTGAACTGGAACTGCAGGCAGGTTACATGGTTATGCTCTGAAAATACACCAAAGTAGGTGGGTATCCATCAGCTACAACTGGTATGAGAGGTATTCAATGGCTAATTTAAATTTGACACACATCCCTAAAAGGAAGCATTGTCTGAACTCACTCCCCTAGGTATTGTGCAACTTTAGGATGATCCAAACTGGCAGTAGCTATGAGTGCCTACTAGGTGTTAATGGGGGGGGGGGGGTGCCCAGCTTCAGGGCTGTTTCTATGTGAATTCCCCCTCCCCCCCATCTCTATAGCTTGCCTAGTATTATCTGTATACTGAAATACTTTTTTCATTGGATCCACGAGGAGGCAAGGAAATGTTAAGTTGGACAGTGGATAGTTTCTCTCCTTTTGCCAGCCACCAGATGCACTCCCAACCAAGTAGGTAGAGATCAATTACCTCTTCACCCTTCCTTTTCACAGACCCACCATAGAATTACAAGGAGGCACTGGGTTATCGTCCAACATGGGAGGCACTGAGATGTCATTTTATAGTCCTCCTGAGCCCATATGATCCAGCAAATTCCAGATCCCTACCTTTGAAGAAACTGTATGACTTCTTTTTGTAAACCTTCCCTTCTCCCCCCCCCAGTCCTGGGGGGGGGGGCATGGCACAGGGTACCTACTGTGCCAATGGGTATTTCTATGCTCACTGGAAGGCCCCTTACAACCCCACTTACTTGCCTTAGCCTTGCCCCTGCCTGGAACATCACAAGGGTACACCAAGATCTACTTGGTGTTCACTGAAAAAGAGTCATGGGCACCAGAGTCTTGGAGCACACAAGTCCCTTACTGAGATTTAAACAGCACAAGTTCATTTAGTGAGCCAGAAATCGCAATTCATTGTGTCTATGTTGTCAGGCAAATCACTTCTCTCTCAAAGTAAGATGCATTTCCATCACTCCTATTTCAGAGCAGTATACAGTTCCATTGCTCCGCTTTCAGAACATTATACATTTCCCAAAGGTCCCACATCCAGGTCCCAAACCCTCTACAGGATGTGTTGATCTGTCCAATATTTCCACACGGCTGTCTGCTGAGATGCATGATAACCCTGTCTCAACGATTCCCATCCTATTACAGTAACATGTCCAGTATGTTTGTAAGCTTGCACCTCAACACTCCCAGTTCTGTTACTATGCACAGCTGTCCAAAATATACAAAGGATCCTTTTTTCCACAATTTATCATTACTGCATTTAGCTTTGAGAATGGCTCCTGCCTCCTAGTTTCCTAAAGGGGGGGTTACAGTTTGCAAAACTGTCACTTCACCCATAGTACTTTCATTTCCTTTCCCCTTGTTCCACCATGCTGTCTCACTGTGAAGGCATGAGCTTTAGATTCTCATGTTCCCACTGCACATTGCCAGGCAGAGAGTTTGAGAGTCCAATGTTTGTCTGCACAGCCACCCACTGATACTTTCCTGCCAAAGCATGAGTTATGCTCCACTTGGTTAGCAGCCACACAGCTGTGTGCAATACTGGACCATAAAAACTGCCATGCCCTCGTGAGCCATCTCCCCCATAGGACTGAACAGCAGTGGCCTTGCTGAAGAGCGCATACCCCAGGATCACCTTGTCCCAAATAGAGATGAGCTTACTACATTGTCTAGCAGCTTTTTTTCCTGCTGGAGTCTCACCTGTCATCTTCAAGTGCTTAAACCTGCATAGGCACTTTCTGAGATGGCTCTCCCACAAGGGTCTTTCTTGAGGTCTTCCACATACCCCACCACAGGGCAGATGGATATTGGGTTGTTTCTCTTGAGGGAACCCCCACTAGGGTTCCCTCACCCTACTGGTAGTCACACTATATTCTCTCCATTTACTAGCGAGCTACCATACATGTCTTCATAACCCCAGTCCCCTGGATCACTCCAACACCTCAGGTGCTTATGCTGTCTTCTTCTCCTTGATGCTTTTTCAGGTAGACAACATCTCCAATGCTTGATGCAACAGCAGCTCTCCCACATATCACGAGGCCTGTCTTGTTTTCTAGACTATACTCTTCACACTGAGCTACCCGCCCCGAACTAACACAAGACCATCAGCTCTGAGACAAGCACTCACTGGTGAACAACCTCTTCTCCTTACTGGTAGAAGGGATCAATTACATTACTATTTATTGTTGATGTTAAGGTTTATGCTTTTTTCTTCTACTTCTGCTGAGTACAGGTATACTGATAGAGGAAGTGAGGGCCAAAGAGTACAGGAAAAATAAGGCAAAGATGCAAAATAATTAGTTATAAACACAGTAATTATGGACAGGTAACACTTTGAGTTTATTGTTTTATTATTTGTTATCACGCGTCAGCAAAAATATTATGATGATAGAAATGCTGTGCAAACATACCAAAGGATTTGGGCTTTCCATTTCCTCAAGGTGGCTATTACATGAACAGGCCATAGCAGAAAAATTCACTTTAAAACATAGGGACATGCATGTGTGAGAAAGGAAAGAGATAATCTCCACAGATAGAATTCACAGAAGACAAGACTGGAATAAAGACTGGACCAGACAGCTTGAATGTGCAGTATAACATACCCACAGCTTTATCAGATAAGCAGCTTAAAATCTGAGGCCTAAGTGACACCGGAATGCCATCTTTAACATAGGGTGTATCCATTATTGTTTTAAGAGACCAAGTGCATAAATGCTCATTTGCAAGGGAACCCGGACACAAGTATCATACATTCAACCATACAAACATAGGCCTTAAAATTAAATTAAGGAATCTACATACATAAGCACATTCTGGAATCAGGATGTAAATACAATATATGGTAATTAAACAAACAAAAAAAAAAACACTGATATTGAGAGTTTACAAGGCAATGGTTTTTAAGAACAGTCTTGCACAAAATAAGTTAAGATCTTTATTCAAGAGATGTTTTAAAATGAAACGGTCTAGTATTAGAGCCCTGTGAAACTCTAGTAAGATGTGCTGTACAGTTAACTTTCATAGCAGACGTAAATCAAAATTGTTCTGAATTTTTAAGAAATTTCTGAAACTGTAGTACTGTGTGATAAAAACATCTAATTTCAAGTTAGAACCAACTTAGTAATCTGAAAAGTTCACAATGATGAGTGTTACGTGAACTTAAAAGTGCAAAAAGGCAAACTGAATTATACAATACCCAAATTGTAGACATTAATGAATCCAAAGCCATTCTGTAGACAGGCAATTCACAGTCAATTAAAGATAGTAATAATGGTTGAGCTAACATTTTCCTAGCTTGCAGTGTTGAACAGTTTTTTAAGTTATACAATTGCCCCAATCACATACAGTTTGATTTAACTAACAAACTAATATGATAATCAAACATCAAACACTGACCTAAGGTAAAACCCACATAGCAACAATAATCATCACATTCTATCTCAACCCCCATCCTGTCCAAAACTAGGCTGACGGGGGGGAGGGGGAGCATTTTCTCGCGAGATCTGAACCTCATAAACTTATAATGCATCATCAGACAGCCAACTCTGTACTTTTGAAAAATCAACTTGCAAAGTTGAGGTAACATCAAACTCAAAACAAACCTTACTAAGCAACACTATGCCATCAGCATACAGTGAATTAGAATTCAATAAACATGAATCATGATCATTGGAAAAAATAGAAAAACAAAATAGATCTCAAAACTGAGCCCTGTGGAGCATCTATTTGTATGTGAACCAATGAGCTTTACCATGTAATATAACATGTTGTGATTGGCCAGAAAGATAACTCTGTGTGATAGGACTGTGGGTAAGGATAACACTGGACACAGTATATCAGGTACAACACACCTCTGTATGGCTTTATTTTATACAAAAGTATAAAATTAATAAATAGCTGGCCCAGTGGTGATGAGGGTTGAGGCACTGGATGCCACACCTTGTGCTATGCTGGCAACCCGGGTTCGGGAACGGACTCAGGTTGCCGGGGGTCGGTGGGGCGAAGGAAGATCAAGCATCCCTACGGATGCTCTCCTCCTTCTGGGGTGGGACACCAGAGGTGCTTCAAGCACCCGACGCCCCTGAAGCCGGTGGAAGCACAGGCTTTCGGGGCACAGGTGGCTCTGCTCTGTGGAATTGGGGAAGGGGGATGCTGTTAGTCGCTTGGCAGTCGGTGTCCATCAGCACATCGTTAGCCTGGACATATGTCCTTTGCACTGGCGTCCCAGGGAGATGGGAGAAAAAATGGGAAAAATGAAAAAAACCCTGGCCCTACGTGCACAATGAAACTGGGGATGGGATGCCTTGGGGATTGTCCTGGCAGACAGAGTACAAGGCCTCCTCTGAAGCCGTGGGAGCCGGGCAAGTGGAAAAACAAACAAATTAATAAATAAACATAATAACATTTACAAAACAAATAAAGAAAAATAATAGTACAATGCTATTTCCTTTAAGTAGATTCACCTTCCTTCAGGTTTAAAGACAGTTCAAACAGTCAGTTCAGCTTTTGCTGCTGTGTTGCTACCAGTACCTATCCAGGTACAGGTCCTTCCTCTTGTCTTACTTCAGACAAGTGAGAACAGCTTCTCAGCTCATCTGCCTATGCATGGGTTTGGGGGATTTATACAGCCCTCCCACTTAATTTTAGGCCTGCCCACAAAAGGCAATTTAAACAGTTTGCCTGTCTAGAGGCTCACAACTAGGCCTATACAAAAAGAAATAATTGTTTCTAAGCTTGGATTATGAAGAGCCTTCCAGCAATTTAAACTAATACAAGTAACCATTTCTGTGTCGAGTGTTATTACTATTTTAAACATAAGGGTCCATTATTTAAGTAATCTCCTCCCACTGGTCAGCATGGTTATGCAAAAATTCATTACAGATATAGGCCCCTAGGGGCTTCTTATCTATATGTCTGGACATGCTGTTTCATGTCTGAACATGTTGTTTCAGGGAACTTCCTGCTTCAGTCATGATTTATTAGTCCAAGAACATTTTGAAAGCACATATGCAGTTTATTTTGTTCCAAATGCACTTTAAACAGTTCTAAATGCACTTTTATTCATTCATAGGTATTTTATGCCCTACAAGCACCTTAATAATTCTGGCTGGCATGCTGGGCTTTAACGTGGTGCTACATGGGAATGGTGGTGAGGGACAGATAAATTGAATAGGAAAAATAAGGTAAGTAGGAAAAAGGTATAGAGAGGAAGAAAAAGACTGACGTAGATGGCCAACCTATGTCAGGGCTAGAAAAAGGCAAAGGATGGGGTAAAGAAGTACTGTTGCGCCACAGATTTATAGTAGGAAGAAAAAGATGATAAGATATATATCTCTCCACCGGGGTACCAGGCCTGGCAGAATGCAGTTCTGCCACACTCTGAAACTAAAGAAGTGAAGAAGAGAGACACCAATATTTCTGAGCTTTGAAGGTTGGCGGCTGTGGTGCACCAAATCAAACATTTTTGACAAATCCAAAAATAAAGCCCCAGCCACATCCCCACTGTCCAGAGCCCTGTGCAAGAAAGAAGTAAGTTCCAGAACAGCAGTTAAAGAGGACATGAAATGATTTCAAATTGGTAGCTCTTTATAATGTGCCCATTTACAGAAATGATAGCCATAAGCCTTGAGTCGTAACACTGCCTGAATAAAAAGTGATGTGAAAAGCTGCACTTTGCATTGTTTTGTTTTTATGGGCAGCATTCTGTTACTGTTTTCTTCATGGAACCAGTGATTTGGAGTTTGGACTATGTCATGATCTGTGCACAGAAATCTAACCATGCTTCTCATAGGACAATAGTTCATATTTAGCATTCTGTACACAAACCATGACATAGTGAAAACTCTGAATTACTAGTTCAATGAAGAGAACCATGCAGAATGCTGCCCATAAGAAGAAAACAACTGCAAACAGTTGTTCTTGTCAGTGTTTATTAAAGAACACCTTTCTCCCAATGTTTTTAATTCCCTGCAAACACATCAGGAGGCTCCCTTACCTGAATGTGAGTTTCTGCATAGTAGTTGTAAAATTTTTCATGAGCCCCAAAGGAAGAGAAGGATCGTATTTTGCCCCGAGGCCTAGAGTTAACTCAATGCCTTCCACTCCTGACTGACGATGCTGTCCCCACGCTTCGTAGTTCTGTGATGTAATTGTAGGACTAGCATGGGGATGTGCTCCATTCAAGCCTATGGAGTGGGATTTTAAAAGTTATTTTTACAAAGTTAACCCGGCATGTAGTACAAATCAGAGCCAGTATTCAAATAACAAGTCTCTTGTCACTTGAATACTGGCTCCAATATGTACTACAAGTCAGGTTAACATCGAAAAAATAACTTTTAAAACCAAGCTCTATAGGCTTGAATGAAGCTCGTCCCTGCACTAGTCCTATAATTACATCACATAACAAGGAAGCACGGGGACGGTAACGATGATCAGGAAGTGGAAGCGATTCAGCAGCTAGCCCCCTCGGAGGCAAAATACAATCCCTTACCTTCCTTTGGGGGCTCAAGAAAAAATGTTACTACTATTATGGAGGAACTCCCATTCAGGTCAGGGAGCCTCCTGATGTGTTTGCACTGCACTGAGAAAGGTGCTCTTTAAGGAACAGTTAAATACAGCTTGTGTGGAGGCAAGTCTTTCATTTCTCTTACTAGGAACATTACAGTTAACTATTAGCACAAATGTCTTGTCCCTTTAAAGGACTATGATTGGGATGAAATCCATGTTGTCATACTGATAATATTTTGGTACCATCCCAAAATTGAAAAAGCTGATTATATACAAATTTTTCAAGGATCTTAGACAGTGGGGTGAGCAGGGAAACAGGGAGATAATTCTTAGTCTTAGCTCGACCCCCAAATTTAAATATGAGCACCATTGCCACCTACTTTCCGAAATTGAATGAAATTTAAGTGAGAAATTAAACAACTGACCATATAGGTACACCATCAAATCTAGAACAAGGGAAACTGACCTCAAATCAATATTATCAGAACCTGTTTGTGACTTGAGGTTCATCTTCCTCAAATAATCCAGAGTTTCAGGAGGCAAAATCTAATTGAAAAAAGGGAGTGCTCAGACTACAGGACAGGCTAACTTCTTCTTCATGGATATTTGCAGGAAGTGTAATAGATTCACTAAAAGGGTATACGTAGCACAGTTGCAATATCTGATAGAGAAACTAAGTCTCCAGATTCAGTTGATAATCACTAAATATTCACAGATTGTGTTTTACCCACTCATTTGTTCAATACTTAAGCAATAAGGCATGACCAGGGGTTAGATTAACAGCCTGTTAATCTCCCCAAGGGGTGTAATGTGGCATGAGTGCAGCCAAGTGCCATATTGCCCCTAGGGGGTGATTAACTGACTGTTAATCTAACTCCTGGAAGTGCCTTATTGCTAATATGAAAAACATTATTCCAAAAGAAAAGTGTTAAAAGCATACTTTTTGAATGTTTTCCTCATTTAGAGGGAGATTTCTAATAAAATAGTTCTTCCACCAACAGCTAAAGAATGCTGGTTCAAAATCAGAATGCAACATTCCAGTCATTCAGCAGTGCTAGAGGACAGAATGCTGACAGGAAGAATCTATGTGCCATGGTGATCAGGCTGTACATGACAGTGTAACATGGGTTAATGTAAGGCTGCTGGAATCCTAACAGCCAATCAGATTGCAGCATTTCTGAGACCCTTTTTATAATGTCCAGTTTTGTTACGTACCATTACTGTAGAAAAACTGTTCAGAAAAAAATCAGATTTTGTTTTTCTTATTAATTTTTTACATTGCTTTCTCAACCTATGATAATCCAGTAGGTCAACGGAATTGTGATACTTTTTTATTTTTATGTTTTGTCTTGCTCCTGCATCAAACAGATCAAATCATGGGTGATCCACTCTTGACTGCATTTTTTTACTCTTATTTTCTGAAAGGCAGCAGATCTATCACAACTGAATTGAAGTCAGACACAATGTAGTTCAACATAATAGAGTTCTCCCTCATTATAACAAACTCTATGGGGGCCATATTAAAAGTTTGTTATAGCGAGTATTCGTTACAACTGAAAAAGCAGCCTTGCCATAATGAATTTGCAATGAATCTAAGTGCACCGTATCTGTAAATACTGTAGCATAATTTATTACAAACAAACATGACAAACACATATGACACACTGTTGAAAGCTCATGTAGACATTTTAAAATATTAACTAAACATACAGCACTATATTTATTTAAAATAGCAGTCCATTGTTTTCTGGGTTAGACCGTTGTTAAGCACATCCTTTTTAAACAACACTATCAGCTGTCTTAACTCCAGAAGCTGTAAAGAGGACACAAAGCACTGCCGCTCCAGATACCGCAACCCTGTCTCCAGGCCTGCTATCTCCTCTGCTGAGTTTACTTGGACTTCTTCAGTGCCAGTCGCTCCTTCAACAGAATCTTCACTGTCTGATAAAGTGCAGTGCCCAGATTTCACTTCAGCCACAATCTCTGTGTCTGTGATCACATCCGACACAGCAATAGTGTATTCCTGAGCAAACCACTGCTGAAGTTGATCGTGCGCATCAGGACCAGTCCCTTCAATCAGCCCCAATCAAGCAGCAATGGTAACATCCTCTCTGTCAATTTCATTATTTTGAGTGGACAGCAGGGGTAACAGTGGTGCTGCTCTCCTCGAATGTTGGCCCGAGAGTGTCTCGCCAGCAGTTGGCCACTTTTTCAGCTGTGACTGAGTCCCATGCAGTACCGGCAACGTACATCACTGTTTATGCGATGGAAACATCTTGGGTTCACAAAGAGACCAATGCATAGTGGCTTTAACTAATGGTCACCAGTTGCATTTGTACAAACAAGCACTGTCACCCAGTCCTTAAACATTTTGTATCCTTTTGAGGCATCTGTCTCAGTTCTTGCAGTGAGGGTTTTGTCAGGCATGCGCTTAACAGCTTAATTACAATGGTCGAAATGATTGAAAAAGACTGAAGTTAGTTACAGCTACTACAGCTATACTATGCTTGATAGCTAATTAATCTGCAATTAGGATTACAGCCAGGAAGCATACTCATGGGGTATGCAACAATTAAATTAAAGCCTTCAGCAGTTTCTTGTTTCTGAAATACCAGTTTGACAAATTGAATGTGAGCCAGAAAAAATCAAATTGCAAACGAGCAGATGAAATGAATGGACTGTAGTGGGAGCCATGAAAAATATTTGTTTTAAGCGGGATTCATTGTGCCAAGATTCACTATAACGAGGGACAACTGTATCTCTATCAGGAATGCAATGTAAATATGACCAGCCCAGTCAATAGAAGCAATGGCTTCATGAAAATCACCCAAGCAAAATCTATGCATGGAATGAGATTTTACATGTAGCAGTAGTAATTTAGGGCCACATGCTCCCCAATAACATTACATTGGGTTGTGATCACTCATGTCATCAGCCAGTGTCCAGGCCTGCATTATTCTATCTGGGCATGTGGTTGAGATCCAATCTATTAAAGATTCTGCATCAGTTTTATAATTTTGACATGTGATTTGTTCAAGTACCTGGTGCAAATGTTGACCTATGAGAACGTCTTTATATTTAGAATTCGACTGATCCAACCAATTGACATTAGCATCACTAAGCATTTTTAATTCTTTTGTTTCAGATATAGAAAATGTATAATCTAATAAAAATGGTATCGCTAACTCAGAGCACCCAGGTGGAATATAGAAACTTATTATATATAGTTGTTTAACTTTTCCCAGAAAAACCTTAATTGCTGTAAACTCACATGAAGGGGATGATTTTGCAATGCCATCAACTGATACTGATAAATTAGAATGAACATAAATTGCGACTCCTCCTTTTTCCCCATCCTACCCCTATGAAAAAGATTATAATGTTCTAATGAAATGTCTTCATCCTTAATATTACAAGTGAGCTATGTCTCACCTGCAAGATCTCCTGTGTCCTCGCCTCTCTGTCTGTTCCCTCTCCTCCACTGAGGAAGGTTTCCTGGAGGTTTCCAGGGTTCACCTCAAAACATCAGGCGCTCCGGCTTTTTCCTTTGGTGCCCCAACCTTGTGGAACTCCCTCATTATGCGAGGGAATCTCAGTCTCTGGAAATTTTTAAACGGGAACTGAAGGCTTTTTTAGTTAGTCAGGCTTTTCTATTTGATTAGTTATTTGACCTGTTTTAAGTAATTTATATTATTTAGAAGGTATATTTTATGGTTTTATGATTTTAATTGTGTAAAGTGCCTTGAGTTTCAATTGAGAAAGTGTGCTGAATAAATAAAGATTGATTGATTGATTGATGTCTCTGACAGTGTTGTTATATCAAAATCACGCATTTGGACCCAAACACGAAAATCATCAATTCTGGGCACTAAACTCAGAATATCTAACTGCACAATTGAAAGGAAACATTTTGGTTTCAGATTCTGGGAATTCTTCATAGAGCTTGCTATGGCAGGGGCAGGATTAGGCGGGACATTTCCAGCAAGTAATAACAATGAAAGAATTTGCATTCTTTTCCTTGTAGCAGAATTCAGCCTAAAATAATCTTTTCTAGAACAAACAGGACCAATATAAGAATACTGTTTACATATGGCCAGTCTAAACAGGCCCTCTTGAACTAGGCCACATTTCCAATCCTTGATGGTAGACAAACTACCCAGTAGTAGATCACAACAAACTGAGTATGGCTGAGTAAAATTAAAACCATTAGCCTTATTAACATTTGAATTAAAAACCATGTGATTCAAATACACTATCCCCAAGAAAAAATGTAAGACTCAACATTTTGAATAACACTGCAAAAAAAACCCATAAAATACAAGTATAATTTCTGGCCTCGGCTCTCCGTTCCCACTTGACTCTGACAGACTCCTCACTTTGCCGCCTCACTTAGCCACCACTGCTGTTGACACCATCCCGTCAGAACCAGCTGGGTTTTAAGTCAAATTAGATGCCACCCACTATTGAACTGCCACCTTGACTAGGGCGAGTTGTGGCATTGGGGGGTGGACTACAATGGTCTTAGGGCTGAAGCAAATGATAGTAACCAGCAGGTGTCAAATGGAGCTTCCATGTAATTCAGAGCAGGAGCAAGTTATATGCTTGTTAAATAGAGCAGCAAACAACTTCCACACAGTTACAGCTAAGCAGCAGCAAAGTTCAAAAAAGCAGCAACAAAGTTCACACACTTCAGCAACAGCAGTAGTCAGATTAAAAACAGCAACAGCAGACGTATGATTTTTCAGGGTATTTGCTTAAAAGTACATCACTAGCTGTGATGATGATAATAGTCTAGAAACTCCTGCTCTCCTCAGGTCACAGTTCAGTGTTGATTCTTGTGCTGAGTGGGGGAGAATACTAATGCAGACGGAAAATCTTGTCAGTGGAGGTCTGCTAGGAGTCTGCCACACTCCGACAGACTCCCCACTTTTTGCCACCCCACTTAGCCACCACTGCTGTTGATGCCATCCTTATCAGAAATAGCTGGGTTTTAAGCCAAATTAGATCCACCCACCACTGAGCTGCCACCTCGATTAGGGCAAGTCATGGCACAGGGCAGTGGGCTACCTCTTAGGCCTGAAGCAGCTGATAGTAACCAGCAGGTGTCAAACAGACCTTCCAGGTAATATAGAGCAGAAGCAGTTTATATGCAGGTTACATAGGGCAGCAAACAATGTGCACAGAGTTACATCTCAGCAGCAGCAAAGTTCAAAAATACAGCAAAAGAGTTCATACACTTCAGCAATAGCAGCAGTCAGATTAAAAACAGCAACAGCAGACTTGTGATTTTCAGGTTACTTGCTTAAAAATTTAGCATTAGCCATGACTGTAACAGATGTTGACTCTTGTACTGAGTGGGGGAAATACCAATACAGATAGAAATGCTGGTGTAGGGGTGGTCTGCTAGGAGTCTGCCACACTCTGACAGACTTCCCACTTTACTACCCCGCTTATCCACCACCGCTTTTGATTCTGCCTTGTCAGAACCAGCTGGGTTTTCAGCTGAATTAGGCTCCACCCACTACCGAGCTGCCAACTCATCTAGGACAAGTCACAGCACAGGGGGGCTACAAAACAGCAACAAAGGTCACACACTCCACCGAAAGGTCCAAATACCCCACACAAGTTTCACTCTGCCTACTCCTCTTACTCTTCTTTGGGGACGTTGAAATTAAGCCAGGTCCCCCACCTTATCAACCCTCCGCAGCACTGCCAAAGGGTCTGCGTATTTTCCATCTACATGCAAGAAGCCTCCTACCCAAATTGGACACCCCAAAAGTCTGGGTCACCCAACACTCTCCTGATGTACTGTGTATGATGGAGTTATGGTTCTCTGCCAGCATCCCAGATTCTTCCCTCTCTATCCCTGATTTCAACTTATACTGGCTAGACCACAGTTAGTGTGGAGGCGGCATGGTTATCTACTCTAGACAATCCCATTCGTGCTCCATCTTCTTCAAGATGCCTGCCCCCCCTCCCATAAGCTTCTTACTATCCTCCTCTCCCTTCCCTCCACCCTATCAATCTACATAGCAGTACTATACTGCCCTCCCAAAGCATCCTACAATTCCACTGTTGAATGCATCTCTATCATCACCTCTCGCTCAGACAAAGGTGAGTTCATCCTGTTAGGAGACTTTAACCTGGACTGGCTGTCCCCATTCTCAAAATCTTGCATCCTTAAAATGTAATCCTTAAACCTCTCTCAGCTGATTTCTGAGCCAACACATCTAAACACCAGATCTCAAAATCACTCTCTCCTCGAAGGGGTGCTCTCCTCCCACCCTCACCATATTTCCACTGCATGAGTACTCCCCGACTCCTTCAGCAATCATTGCATTACTTTCTGTATAAGAAAATTCTCAACCCCCAATCCACCCAAATATATATGGTATTGTCCGCTTTGCACTCTGGACTCAAATTCCCTTCTCCAGGACTTATTTCAAGCAGACTGGTTTCCACTCTACTCAGCCTATGATGTCAACACAGCTCTCCAGTTATTCACCAACACCTTAACCAGGATCTGGAATTTCCATGCCCCTTAAAAAAGGCAACAGTGAAACACCACCACCTCCCTTGGATAACACCAGACCTTCTCACCCTCTGCAGAATGAGTGACAAACTCCGGGCCCACTTCTCCCCTCACATTATCAACTCTACAGGTCCCATAGAAATGTCTTCACCAAGGCCATCAGAACTGCCAAATCAGCTTATTTCAAGTCCCAGCTTCAGGCTGGATCCAGTTCTCCATCAAACTTTCGGAAAGTTCTCTGCTCCCTCGTAGATACTCCCTCTGCCCAAGCACCGCTAATCCTAAAACATGAAGGATTGACATTTTCTGACTATGCTTCAATTGCCAAATACCTTCAACACCTTCTTTATAACCTGCGCCCTTCCTGATCATCCTGTTCCCCCCACAGGTTCTCCTCCCACCACTGATGCTGCCCATGCTGGATCTGGCTTTTCCTTCCCCCATCTCCTCCCTAGAGGTTTACAAGGCAATTATGTCACTCAGTCCTACTAAAAACGGCTCAGATGGCCTCCACCAAAAGACTCTTCGAATATCTGCACCTGCTATTTCCACCCCCCTCACTCATCTCCTTAACCTTTCTCTCACTGCCAGCATCATCCACCAGGCTTGGAAATTAGCCAAAGTGCTCCCTCTCCATAAAGGTGGGGATGCCACCTTGCCTGGCAATTATAGGCCCATCTCCCTCCTACCTGCTCTTGCCAAACTCCAGGAGTCCCTTACCTACTCAAGCCTCCTGGAACATCTCTCTGCAACTGACAGTCTCTCTCTCCCCCTTCCAGTCTGGTTTCAGGAAGCAGCACTTCATTGTCTCCTCCCTGCTCCGTGTGACTGACTCGATCCAGACAGCTATAGACAAAGGACTTGTCACTGCTGCCATTTTCATGGATCTGTCAAAGACCTTCGACTCTGTCTCTCATGACCTTCTAATCCATAAAACTCCATTCCACTGGTCTGGCCCCAGCTGGTACCAATTGGCTCAGGTCATAGCTCCAACACAGACAGCAATCTGTTCAAGTAGGAAACATCCTCTTCACCTTTCTCCCAATCTTAGCCAGCATCCTCCAAGGTTTCATTCTGGTTCCCATTCTATTCTCAGTCTTCATAAACAACCTCCCCTCCATCTGTTCCCCCCCTCTAAAATCCATATGTATGCATGTGACACTGCTGTTTCCTTCTCTGGTCCCTCTGTGGTAGACATAACTTCCTCCCTGCAAAGTGACTTTGACAAAGTGTAGCAATGGTTCTACCAAAACCAGCTAAAACTCAGCTCCAAAAAAACAGTATTGATGTTCTTTGGCTCGAGGCAAAGATGGTCCAAGTCCATTAACCCTCCCCAACTTTCACCATCCTGGATGACTCTCCTATAGAAACAGTCAATTAATTCAAATATCTAGTGATCTGGTTGGACAGCAGCCTTGATTTTTCAGCCCATACAGACTCCATTTGCTCCAAACTTTACCCAAAACTCAGTGCCCTCTACAGACACAAAGAATTTTATTTATTTATTTAAACAGCAGTTTGGAAAACCTTTGAGCCATAGGCTCATTTACAAAGGTACCTTGTCACAGTAAGACAAACGAAAATACACAGTATAACAGTACAACACAGTATAACAGTAACTTAAGACATAGATACAAACAAGCTGGTACAGGTAGGATTGATGCAAACAATACTAGGGTTATGTTGTGCTTAGCAGCTTAGTAGTAAGCTTTGTCATAAGTATTGAGTACGGCTTTGACTATGTCTCCCTTTGTCCACTCACTGGGACTTAGTAACCAAAACCATACTCCCTGTAATAGACTATGCTGACATTGTCTATGGCTCTGCTCCAACTACCTCCGTAGCAAGACTTGATACCCTTCTCAACTCATTTTGATGCTTTTCCACCTCCCCCACCCACCCACCACTGTACCTTTACTCCTCCCTCTACCTAACATGGTGCAATGTGACAAGGGTGACTGCAGGACTGCGACTGCATGAAGGGTCAAAACCATCAGGGTGACTAAAAAAGTTTGTTGTTTAATTTGCCCCCCAACACCCCCCTTACTTAGGATTCCTACTTTGGGGGGTGGGCGCAACTTGGGGAAAGAGGGGAAATCCCAGGTCACTCACATTGTCAGTGCTGTTGTGTGGTCACCCTTATGACCAGTCGCCGACATGCAGTCGCCCACATCACAGGCTACCACCTAAAACCTCTACCCATCAGGTGCCAGATTCATAGCCTCACCTTCATCTGCAAATTCTGATTTGGGACTCTCCCCCCTACCTTAACTCCTGCCTATTACCAGCTAGCTCATCTATGTACTCCCTTCACTCAAGGGATGCTCGTATGTTCTCCCTTCCCCACCCTCGCACATGTGCAGGCCAGGCGGCTTTTGCATACCGGCTCCCTCACCTCTGGAATCAACTTCCCTGGGAGACTCGCCACTCCTCTACTTTTTCTGCCTAAAGTCCTTACTCCACGATGTCCTTGCCAATACATGCTCCTGCCATTTCTCTTCCTCCTCCCCCTCACTTCCCCCTTTACTGTCTTCTCTCCCCTCAAAGGTGCAGCATCCTTGCCAACCTACATAGTCCCAGTCTTCCTGATCTGACCCCCATTGTTCTGTTTAGTTTCTGCCTTGTCAGACTTCTACTGAAACTCTCTGTTCTCTAATGCTAATAAATCACCACTGTCATGTCTGCCTAGGCGATGCTACTCTCTACCAACAATTATTTTTGTTACATAAAAGCACTAATGTAGTTTACTTGTATTATTGTATTACTCTGTTGCCTTGTATATCCCACTGCTATGCAATTTTCCTAACTTGTATTAATCTTGTGTATTGTAACTACTGTCTTATTTTTTATTCTGTATTGTGCTCTACCCCAGGTTGCACTTGGAAACAAGCCTTGGCTCAGTGTGCCTTTCCCAGTTACCAACTTTTAAATAAATAAATAAATAAATAAATAAATAAGGGCCTTAGGGCTGAAGCAACTGCTAGTAACCAGCAGGTGTCAAACAGAGCTTCCAGGTAATTTAGAGCAGGAGCAGTTTATATGCCTGTGGAATAGGGCAGTAAACAAAGTGCACACAGCTACATCAAAGCAGCATAAAAGTTCAAGAAAGCAGCAAGAAAGTTCACACACTTCAGCAATATGTTTAAAAACTAAGATACATTTCTCTCTGTCTCATTCTCTTCCTGCTCACTTCTCTTGGGACAATGAAAGGAATGAGAGGAGTATCTTTTCCTTGGGATCAGCATGTATGAGAATATTATTGAACAAGAAAAAGACTTTTGGACACTGCCTTAAAATGTCAGCAGAGACAGAACCATCCTGGAAACAAGCTGACCTAATGTTAATGGGACTCTGAACTCTTTCTAAGTAACCCTGAAATTTTGTACCTGGCTAATGATAACTGGTGTTAGCTAACAGATCATGCTTCATGGAAGATGACACCAGTATTGAACTGCTTCTATTCCAGACTACAGATAAAGATGCTTCACACCACCATCAAGATCTAAGTATTCCCTTTTGTTTAAAGGCATGGCCTGAGAATAGTTTGGTGGGGCAGTCTATTGTTTAAATGCAATTTGATGGGTATACAAATTATAGCCCAACCTGTCTGACTATATTTGCTAAGAGATAAATCACAGTATTTTCTGGAAAAAAAAATATTTTATTTGTTTGCTGCCTATATAACTGATGGCCTATGTTAAACATCACATTATATCTGCTGTTTACAATGCAATAAATATGTGCGAAACCTAAAGCATTTTTACATCTTTTGTATTGTGTAGTTTAGTTAATAAATATATTTATGTGATGAATCTGCAATGTCATACATATCAAAGAACTTATTTTTTTAAATTTGACTGGGAAAATATGCATGCCATAATCCTTATATAAACTAGAAAAGAATGTGTTTATTCTTAGACAGAACAACCACTAGTATCTTCCGATGATTTCCAAAAACAATCTTTTTATGATATTTTATAGTGCTTGAAATAATATTTTGAAAGCTGTGGCATTTAAACTGTTAGGCATAGAAACTTAAGTCTTGTTCAGATGAAAGCTTGGAATCTGATCAACATGAACAATGTTATGGATACAGTTACTGGTCTTCTTGAAAATTTCATATGCAAGTGTAGTACAATGAGTTTAGTTAAGAACATGCATATTAATGCATTAAAGGATGATTTACTTAAAGGAAAGGGGGCTGCTCTTGGGTAATAAACACAACAACACTGTAATCTTCCAACGTTCCAATTTTGTTTATTTAATATTATCTTTGTTTTTGCATAGGGCTTCTTCAGGGGATATTCAAAAAATACAAACAATCTATAATATGTTCAAAATAAAATTTCACACGTATGTTATAATGCTTTCTGCAACTGAACCCTGATTGCAATAACTTCAATAACTGTTCAGGATATCTCTTTAAATAGCACTCTTTTAGTCTTCAACAAACAGTCACCCATGTGTGTAATATAGTGAGGTACCATAGCGCTTCAGTAATAAAGAAGCATCACAGAAATTGTTTTTATCCTACCCCCATTTTATCTGAAGGTGAATAATTAGTGCAAACATCAAACTTCAATTTTCCACAGACATCTTGGTGGCATTATATAAGTTCACAAAGTTTTCACTTGACTGTAACAGATGGGGGAAGCCACACGATGACAGATGATCACGCAACACATCATTTACATTTCTGCATGTGGCTTTGTAAGACATGAAGCTCCGATCCCTCCTCACTATATGACACAAAGTCATATGACCGGTGGCTAAATTTTAATTAAGCAGACAGTGGGACCTTCACATTAACCACCAAAAGTACATAGTACAAACAGTCAAATATTAGTCAATTCACATACCCCTTAAATATACCTGTGATGGGAACATTTATACAAATCGAACTACTGAATAAAAATATTTAAAACCCACACTAAAGATAATCATCATTAATTCATTCCAACTGCCAACAGTATATTATTCATCAAATCTGTTACACATATATTAAAAGTGGAACAAATAGGCTATAAAAACAGCATAAAGGCAAATCTTCATTGAGTCCTTTTGGTGTTTTCATTTCAAGTGTGTGACGATCCAAATTACTTTACATTGGGCCACTTTTTAAGAAAGCTCCCCTGCCCCTGTATTCATTATCACTTTTTCAATATCAGTGAAGTGTAAGTTTGTAAGTGAGCCATGGCTGGCTTCTTTAAAATGTTTAACCATTGCATAAATCATATTTTGGTTTTGTATGGCTGCCTTATGCTTTCAATTCAGCATTTTAGGCATCTTTTAGTCTGTCCCACATAAGTCATTCCGCATTGGCAAGTCAGTAAATAAATAACTCGACTCACATTACAGTTTATGATCACATATTATAAAATGGGTCTCGAAAATCCTGTAGCCTCATTGGTCAAAACATGCCACATGACCATGTGTAAATCCCACAACATACAACTAGCAAAGATCCCACTGATCAAATGTTTACTTTTCTTTGAACCTAATTAATTAATTTTTTATTTTTAATAACAGATTCATTTTATAATCGCAAAAATGCACTTCATACATGTGTAGTAGTGGGATTTATATATGTCTTGTGTAGTTAAAGTCACTCAGCTGCTCCTCATGACACACCACACAAGGCATGTATAAATCCCACAACAACAAAACACCCAGTCATGCTTTATTGCTTAATTCTTTCCATGAACATGGATATCCGAACGCTTTAGAATCTCTGGTATTACTGCAGCACACACAATTTCCATATCGATAGTTACCATTTGGTAATTCTGGTAGCCACATATTAATTTTTGCATGATGTGGTACATATAGGCTGTGCACAAGTTTGACTTTTAAATTTCTACCCCATTTCTAGCTAACCCTTGGGAATTCACAGTCTTTAAATGCATCTTCTACTTTAAATACATGCCGGTGTTTCAAGATCGATTTAGTGAGAGCATTCACTTCAGTGCTATATGTTGTTACAAATGCTACTGGCATTTCATTTGTTGCCTCTGGTTCTTGGTTTCTCTTTAAGTAACTCAGCAATGTCCATATTAAAGGGACACATCAATCTTTTTTGCATCATATTATTTTTAGGTAGAAATCCACATTTTATGATAGTTTACCTTCTCTAAAACTCATTGATGTTGCTGGTTGTTTCATCTGCCTCTTTGCTTAACAGAACTGAATTGCATGGTAAGGTATAGCTATATCCAGCCTTGTTTTGCTTCAAATCATTGAACTTCTCTTATTTCATACTTCCTGGACATCAGAAACACCCTCAAACAGTGCAGTCACTCATGATACATTCGTCTTCTCTACTCCCACTGCATAATGAGTAGCTAGATAGTGTTGGGGGTGTTCCTGAGTCCAGGGAAGATGCATTGGGAGTTGATCAAGAAATGTAAACAACATGTTTTGGTGTGGTAACACATGTATGGTGGGTACTTAGTTTTTCACTTGTTAAAAGAAAAAAGGGAACAGAATCAAACTACCAGCTACATCAACAGTCTCTATAGAATGTGAACAATCATAAAATACGTTTTTTAAACAAGGGACTCTTTGAGGCCTAAGGAGGTTGACAGTGTCCCTTTAACACCTCTCTCATAAGCACTAGCAACACAAAAAGGATAATAGTGTCTATTTAAAAATTCTGTTTCACATCTCATTTGCTTGTTCATTAACATTACTGTCTGTACTGCAGTTTATCTGCATGCTGATCATTTGGCCCACAGGGATATTTTCTTTCATATTACTTGGGTGGCAGCTTGAAAATTCTAGTAAGTGAATTTCTTTCCATCATTTTCCTAAAGACCATTGTTTGCAGGGTATTGGTTAGTCTCTTAATGCATGTGTCCAGAATTCCACCTTCTCTGTACTTGCTTTATTAAGAAAACAGCCAATAGTAAAGCGCAATAAGCAAAATATATCACAAACCTATGGCTAGAGTGAAGGCCAATGGCAATTTATCATCTACATCTGAAATACAGAGGGGAAGGAGTCAAGGCCGTCCCTTATCCCCTTTACTATTGTCTCCATATGTAACCACTGGAGCAGTGCAGTACAGTATAGTATAGTATACTATAGAATGGTATGGTATAGTATAGTATAGTATAGTATAGTATAGTATAGTATAGTATAGTATAGTATAGTATATATTAGCTATGGATATGTAAGAGCTTACACAAGGGTGTGAGGTATATCAGATTTCTCTACATGCAGACAATGTTGATTTGTATATTTTTTTTATCATACAATATTTTATTTTATTCAAATTTTCTTTCTTTCTTCTCTTTTTTCTTATAATATATACTTCCTAATACAACACATTACATATATACTCCATCAAAGAAAACAAAAAGAAAAACACATAATGTGTTTTGTATATTTTTAATCCCAAAGTTAATTTTCCAGGACTACTTCTTAAATTAGAATGGTTCAGATGCACATTCAGATATCAATCAATCAATCAATCAAAATCTTTATTTATTCAGGCGAACATCATTGAGCAAAGCTCATTTACAAGATGGACCTGAGTGGTCATACAAATGAGGATACAAGTATTATTACATAGACAAGAATAGCATAAACAGCAATACAATGACATGAAATGATTATATACAACAATTTACATATATACAAGGTACAGTAGAACCATTTAACCTGTAAGAAAAAAGGGGACAAAGGGTATAGCAGGCATAAAATTTAAATTATAGGGTCTAACTAGTTTTTATGAGAATATAATAGGTGATTTGGAAGAAAGAAATTGAATTAATATAATGGACGGAAAAAGGAAGGTGGGTCAGGTAGGGTAGGGATTAGGCTTTATAAAAGCAATTTAGAGCTCTGGAAAAAGGCGGAGAACAATCTTTGAAAGATGCCAGAGGTAGTAGGCTATCTAGCTTCATGGATTTTGGAGAGAGTTCCATGCAACTGCTAAGGTGTAGCTGAAAGCAGCCCTCCCAAACCGGGTGCAGGCATTGGGGACCTTTAATATGATGAGTTTACTGATCCTTAAGGTGTATGGCCTAGTTGTCATTTGGGTAAAGCAATCAGTGATATAGGTAGGTAGTTTGCCTGTTAACGTTTTGAATATCCAGATAGCAGCATTCTTATTTCTTCTGTGTTGTGATGATGTCCAGTTGACTGCCATATAAAGGAGCAATGATGGTGCTGGAGGAAGGTCAGTAATAAATCTTATGGACCTGTGATACAGGGTGTCCAGTTTATGTAAGAGGTGCGTGAACAATGGCAGTAGAGAAAATCAGCATAATCAATGAGGGATAGGAATGAGGCCTGAATTAACCTTTTTTTGGAATCACTGTTTAGGTAATGTTTTATTCTAAAAAATAGTCCAAGCCTCTGTCTTAGCTTTTTAAGTAGCTCTTCAATATGGACAGAATAGTCAAGCCTGTTATCTATCCAGACTCCAAGGTATTTGAAGTTATCAACAAATTCCAGTTTCTCTCCAAGTAAGGTAGATAATTGTAGGGTGGTGGATGCTGGGGTAGTGGTAGAGCAACTCTTTGTGGCAAAGAACATAGCTTTGGTTTTTTTGGCATTTAGAAGTAGTTTTTTGTCAAGTAGATTGTGCTGCAGAATGGAGAATTCGGACTGTAACAGTTCATATATATATAAGTTCAGATATAAAATCAGTCAAACTAAAACAGAAGTATTGCAGTTTCTTTATACTCCTTCCCAGACACTACAGTGCACCATAACTTTCCAGGGACAAATAGAAATGAAATACTTATGAATCAAATTATTATCACACCCAGAAGATCTTAATGCTCTTAACTATGGCCTGATAATACAGAAGTTTACAATGAATCTTATGGAATGTGGGTCACATTCCCTATCACTGTAACAGAGGGTAAATGCCACTCAGATGCTCATCCTTCCAGGATTACTTTACGTATTCCAGTCTTTGCCAATATCACTTGCTAAGCAGCAATGAGTGAGACAGAGTAAATAATTTCAAGATTTCTGAGGACTGGGAAATCCATCAGGATTAAATATTCAGCTTTACTACTCCCCAAGGTCCTGAAAGGCCTACCACTCCTTGGGAATCGTAGAGACAGGGAAGAGTGAGAAAGCTGCAGATCAGCTACAGTCTGCAGCATAAGCAAAAGGTAGGAAAAATGGGCAGACTGGATGGGCCAGGTGGTCTTTATCTGCCGACAAATTCTATGTATCTATGTACTTCCAAACCTGGTGCACTACTATCTCTCTCAGCAACACTGCATACTGCATTGATGTGGCTAGGCACAGGGGTGCAAATTATCTAGTTTTAAATGGAGCATGGCTTGTGGGAGAAAAGATTTCATATAAAATCTGCTGTTCCAGGGAGGGAAAATGCATACACAGCAAGCACCTATGAGCTCTTACTGTACCAACACTGCTGGCATGGACAAAGTTTATTAAAATGAGTAGGACTGCATCATAACTGGGTGTGCTGTTATCGCTGCACTTGTATGATACATTTACACCTGCATGCCTGAATCATGCATTCGAAAGATGGGCATGACAAAGCTTGCTCTACCTTCACCAGTTTTGCTGGTAAGGTTCGTTCTTACCTTTCCCAACTATTCAACAGAAATGCAATTTGTGGGGGACTGACAATTTTCAGCATTTACAAGTTGAAGCTTTTCCCCAGAGCATGCATCCCATTTGATGGGACCCAGAAGCTCTATCCCATTTATTTCAGTTTCTGGGGGAGGCTTTCCTTTAAGCCCACTCAAGACAAATACATTTCTAGTAGTTAAAATTCAATTCAATTTTTATTTTTATACTGGAAAGTATGTGAGCAAAAATGTGTCTAGTGGTACAGAAAATTGATAATACAGAGAAAAAAGTAAAACAAAATTTGCAAAATGTTATGGTATTTACAATAGGAACAATGTATATGACAGGATCATCTAGATCAGAAAAAAAATTAATACAGAGCACACAACGAAAGAACCAATAAACAGACACAAATAAACTCTAAGGTAACTCAAGGGTTGGTGGACATTTTGGGGGGGGGTTGCCTACCAGGGCAGGTACAAGTGGAGAATTGGAGGAGATGACCCTTGAGGGAGGAGGTGAATGAGGCAACTGAACGACAGGCCTGAAGTTCAGGGGGCAGTTTATTGTAAAACTTAGGGCCCTTGTATATGATGGAGTTTTGCGCATGCTTGGTGTGGTAATAAGGGATAAAAAAGTTATAGGGTCATCAACCCTCCTCATAACCTTGGATATAATTCAGTATAATTCTAAACACTGAACAACAAGCCTCAACTTGCCTTAATGAGCATAAGGTCACTGCCACCCACATTTGCAAAACCATGGGTAGAAAAGATAATGTGCTATTTTGTTACTCCAGTATTACAGGCAAAGCAGTTACGTGCTCATCTGACTGGATGCCAGAGGCAATGTGGGGAGCAGCAAGCAAACCATACGCATGTCATCTGAGCATGGACAGTGCTGCCCTATTCCTACACAGTACTGAGAGAGCTCTACAGGGCATTTTTTACTCCACAGGTTGAACTCTCACACAGTCTGTTTCTCCTGATAAAATACAAGCATGGGATGGTAGGATGGGAGATGAAACACAAACCAAAATATTTACTAGGGATTTTAAAAGCTGCAGCAAAAAAATACATCACAAATTACTGACTTTTTCCTGAGGTTCAAACGATCACACTATAAAGTCCTATAACGGAACAAATATATCAGATGATGAGGATCACCTTTTCACTGCAGGATAGATTCCCCTAAATTTCTGACAAGGTGGATTAGACAGGCAATGTGGACCACAGAAGCAGAGACAGAGAAATATTTTGTACCCTAGGTGTCAAGGTTATTACAGGGAGACTGGGGTAGTTCTATCCAGATCACTAGTAAGGAGTGGAAGGAGAAGGAACTGGGACCGAGTTCCCTTATTTGCAACTGTTTAGCTGAGTGCAGAGTCCAGTAATGCCATTGGTGCTAGTCAACTGAGCCTTGTCCTCTGAACAGGGTATGTTGAGACCTTTTCACACTGGTATGAATAACAGTTGACATAGTAATATCCTTTGTTTTTGGGACTGATATTCATTTTCTTCCTTATCAGTTTCAGTTAGTGAAAGCAGATTTTGAACTTCTATGTTATACACTTTAGAAACAATATACGAAATGTCAGATAAGAAAATACATGGGTGTTGTATGATAAGCTACCCATTTGTAAACTAAGTATTGGATAGTTCTTCCCATATCTATGGATTTATTTCCAACTGTATTATGCTTTTAGTAGTGACTTTACAGTTTACAAGGCAACATACAACAAACATGGATAGGCATACAGATGACATTATTTACAAATGTGACATTCCCTCAAGGGAATCAACAAAGTCCAAGAGGGTAGCATCTTTCAAAAAAAGAGGTGTGTAAGAACAAGAGGGCACAATTTGAACATAGAGGGGGGGGGCGGCTCAGAGGTAATTTAAGGAAGTATTTTTTCACAGAGAAGGTTGTGGATGCATGGAACGGCCTTCCGGAGGAGGTTGTGGAGTCAAAATCAGTGGCGGAATTCAAGCATGCATGGGATAGTCATAAGGCAATTTTGGGGGGTGGGGGTAGGAAGAAGTAGGCTCCTGGTTAACTAGGATCTGCAGCTTATCCAGTAGGTAGGGAAATGGGCAGACTGGGTGGGCCAAGCGGTCCTTATCTGCTGTCAAATTCTATGTTTCTATGCATTCAACCCAATAAATACCTGAATTTAAAAAGAACGAGAAAACAAACAAACAAACAAATAAATGGCCTGTAACTATTACATGTTTGGATCCTATGCAGTTTCACTGTTGTTACACTAGTGTTACCATGGCACATTTTTACACTAGAGTCAGGTTACCTGGATGAAACGTCAACTTAAACAAATTAGAAAGTACAAGCTGGTATCAATCAATCAATCAAAATCTTTATTTATCCAGGCGAACATCATTGAGCAGAGTTCTTTTGCAAGATGGAACTGGTTAGGATAGGCTGTTACATATGTACAGTATATATATGACCAGACAAGGTATAACATGAAGTTTACAGTTTACAAGGCAACATACAACAAACATGGATAGGCATACAGATGACATTATTTACAAATGTGACATATGTACAAAATGATATTGCGGTGATATCAGCTTAAGTAAACAGGTGGGCAAAGTTTGAGTTCGGAAGGTAAGATAGTAGGGGTAGTGACTATGTGGGCCTTGGGGTACAGGGACAGTCAGTAAGGGGAAAGGAAACCAGCTAAACCGGACCAGAAAGTTTGATCCCAAAGATGGTGCTAGATAAAACTGATAATGATAGTATAGATGAAGTAACAGAAGTGGATAAATAGAAGTGGAATGCAGTAGAAAGCAGTAGAGGGATGGTAATAACTGGATAATAGAGCAGGTTAGAAGACAGACAACATGGAGATGCTGTGGGAGTTGATTCCAACTAGTGGGGTGGATAGCACTTGCATGGTTCCTTCAGGAGACGCAACTAGAGGGTCTTGAATGAAGCAATGCTGATAACTGAGCTCAATTTTAAGGTTTTCTGCAGATTGTTCCACAATGTTGGCAGCACAAAGCCAATGGATGCTCTGCCCAGGCGCGAGTGGACTTTGGGAATTTTCAATAGGATATAGGAGTAACTTCTCAGGGCACAGGTGCCTAATAAGTTTAGCGGGAGGCATATATTGTGGATGTTTTTTTGAAATAGCTCTGTAGGTCCATAGGGCAGTATTTTTTTCTCACCTAAACTGGAAGGAAGTCCATCCTACGGCTGCATATAGTGAACAATGGTATGTATTGAAGGGCAGATCGGTAATAACTAGTATATCAGCAGACGGCATCATTAGTTAGAATACTAGTGTGTAAATTATCTGTTTAGAGTTTCTTTCATTTCCTCAACAAATCAGTTGGGCTGGCACCTACTTAACTTAAACCACTGATACCATTTTTTAAACAGAGTGCCCACAACCTGTTCTGTTGCGAATCCCAAAATAAATCCAGAAAGCACTTCAAAAAAGAGGCCTAATTTAATAGTCAACGTTTTCAAATTTAGAACGCTCACGTGCTCTTTCTGTCCTTAGGGACTATCACACAATTTCCAACTTCTGGCAAACAGGAATACTGAACTTGCACATTTTAAACAGTATACATAACATTACATCTTTCCCCCTTGTAAAAGAGATTCACTTGCCACACTGAACATCAGAGACGAATGTAACAAGACAGGCTTCAGTTACTGAATAACTACTGGGGAGAGGCTGACAGCATATCACCAAGACCATGAGTTTTTACCACTCATGTTTATTTATTTATTGAATCCTGGGAGTAAAACCTTTGAGCTAGCAAGCTTGTTTACAAAGGTTCCACATCAAAATGGTAAAGACTGCTAAATTAGACAGTTGACACAACAAATACAGGTACTATACAGTTACAAAATTCAGGCAATGAGTTTGTAAATCATCAGTTATGTACTAACAGTTAGTAGGTGAGACAAATTATCCCATAGGAGGAACTAGTAAAAGAAGATAGTAGGATTTGTGCCTAAGGCTGCTGAGTACAGAAGTGCTCGGTTCAGGCAGAGTTCAAGAGAGGGACAGTTTATAAGTTAGAGAGAGGGAAGAAGTAAAGAGTGAATAACATGGGGGGGAGTAGTAGCAGGAGAGAAATCCACCCAGTGGGTTTTGTAATAGGTGAGGATCAGAACAGGTTAGAGGGTGAGAGGGGAGGGGGTGAGAGAAATAAGTGAAGGGGGAGCCCCGGAGGGTTATTATAGTGAGGTCTTTGTGGAAGGGATGGTCAGGGAGGGAGAGGAGGTAAAGAGAGAAACAAAAAAGAAAAAAGTGCTAACTAAAAGTAAGAAACTTTTAATAAGTATCTATCATCCTTGCAGGGTGTTCAATATGTCTGGTAGGTCTTGAAATCTGCGTGCGATCTTTGGACACTGGTTGAGAAACAAGTAAAGATTTGGGTGTAACTGAGGCTTCTGACCGAGTCAAACTAACCACACCAGGATCATCAGTCAAGTCCAGTGATAACCCTCCACTTCAGTTGGATGGGAGACAGTTTCTGCTAGTCTTAGATCCACACAATTTCTGTGAACTGACAGTGCTTGTTGAGTCTGCTTTTCATACAAATGAGGGGCTACTAAAGCAGTGATTTATCTTCCTGGTCCCACAAGTTGCTGCTGTGGTTTCGGAGTCTCACTTTATTACCTAAACCCAGGTCTATCAGTTCCATTTGTTACCTCTGTCAAAGTGCCATTTTTGTTTGGCCTTTTGCTTCTCTTTCTGCAACATATGCGAGTCGGTCCCAGAGAAAAATAGAAACAGAATTTATCAACAGTAAAGGATCACTTGGCCTGCACATCTGGCCCCTGCCTAGTCTGTCTGCATAGACCAGTTAGGCTAAAAGGTCTTCCTTCATTGGCAGATTGGAATGTCGCATCAGCGAATGAGCTGGTGGACATTCCCATTCAAGTGGAGTGCTTCAGTATGTCAGAAGTCCCTTGTACCAGCCCCCCTCACTCTCCATAGCTGTCTTTAGAAGAAGCTTTATCATTTTAACTCAGCTCTTAACCAACCCATTAGATCTGGGAAAATGAGGACTTAAAGTAGAATGTGCAAAGTCCCAGTCCGGAGCGAATTCTTTTGAACTCTGTGCTATTAAACATAGGAAAGTTACCTATAAATAGCTCCATTGGGACTTCAAGTCTGTGAAAAAAAATTTCAGTCTCTGAAGTACCATTGTGCTGCTTGTAGATGAGTGATGACCGCTGGTTGGTTTGAACAGTAATCTACAATTAGTAAATAATCATGTCCATTACACGTAAGGTCTACATCAACCTTCTGATAGGGTCATTTTATGACTGAGTGTGGGTTTAAAAACTCAGTCACCTGGTGTGGGTTTATATATCAAATGTAAATGACAATGTGAGCACACTCTTGGAAATTTCTGCATTATTCTTGGCCCAAACAATACTCTCCATTCACATTTTCTTCACCCAAATGACCCTGGTGTATACTGTTCAACATCTCCTCCTCTCCTCCTGCAGCACCTGAGGAATAACGTTTGCCCCTTAAATATTATGTCATCCACTAATGACAGTGCTTCCTGGTAATACCAGTAGTCCCTGATTAGTACATGGCAATCCGTCCTTGCAGTATGCCAGCCTTCAAGAATGATTTCCATGAGAGATGCCAGACAGTCAACCATCCCAGTGTGCTGTCCACTGCTGGTTAGTCTAGTACATGACACAGGCACGGAGGAGACTAACATAATGTGACACAGGCACCGAGGAGACTAACATAATGTGACACAGGCACCGAGGAGACTAACATCCATGTATGCTGCAATGTCTTGCTCAGAAGATTTCTCTAGAACCACTTTGTTGTCAGCTGCTCACAAAAGTGCAGTCACATTGTACATATGTCTACCAGGCATGTACTCCACTGCTACAGTAGTTCATATTTTTTTAGCTCTAGCAGCATTATTTGGATCCGCATGGTACAGTCATTTAGTGTCTTACCAAAAACTGTCACAAGGGGCTTGTGGTCATTTTCTTCTGATACTGCTTGCCCATAGATGTACTTATGAAAATGGTCATATGTGAGCATTATAGCTAATGGCTCATTATGAAATGTCTTGGGGGCCTGCCATTGCCTGAGATACATAACCTACTGGTTGACACTGGTCACCTATTGGCTGCAAAAGTCAGCTTCCAAGACTTGTTGAGATGCATCTGCTGATAGTTTTAGATGGCTTCCTTGGATCAAAATACTAAAGTACTGGCTCTTTTGTCACCAGCAGGGCGCCATATCTACAGAGATTCCTTTATTTTACAGGAAAACAGAGCCATCTACAGGTAAAGTGGTCCCATAGGCTTGCTCTGGTTATACAGGAAAACATTGCAATTCAGCTTCCATAGGAAACAACTTAATCTACAGGAAAACAGGGAAAATGCCAAATCAATCTTGGTGGGAGCTCTGCGTCAGGTGTCTGAGTGATTGCCATAAATGTGCAAGGTGTTCTAGGTGTTCTGATTTCTGTTCTATTAGAGTCCATAAGAGCGCCGTTTTAAAAGACAGACCTGGAATTAACTTTCCTAAATAGTCTTACATTCCAAGAAAACTCCTTACATCAACTTTTCTGTGCATCTCTGTCCATGTTCACAACAGCTGCCACCTTCCGAAGGTCTGGTTTCACTCCTGCCTCAGAGATCACATCTCCCACAAAAGTGAGCTGTCTCACCCCAATTTTCATCTACTTTTAACTTTAGGTTTACATTATCAACCACATCCAGGTCTCCCCTAAGCAACTGATAATGATCCAGTTGCGTGGCATCCTAGACAATGTAATCTATCATGGTGTCTACTCCCTCAAAGTGTTCAAAAGCACATGTAACTTTCTGTTGTGTACTTCTGGTGCTGACCAGAGACTGAATGGAAGTCGAAGAGAGCAACAGTGACTTAGTAGTGTATTGAAAGTACATAACATTGAGATATCCTCATCTTGTTTCATCTATCAGAAACCTGAGGATGCATCTAACTTGGTAAAGTACTGTATCATGGTCCTACAATCTGAGACAGTATCTCTTCTACAGTGGGCATTTTGTAGTTTTCTCTTTTAATGGAGTTATTTAAATCTGCCGAGTCCACGCACATGCACAATGATCCATCTTTTTCCCATTATGCCTGTCAATCTTACCTACTCCATTGGTTCATCTGCATGCTTAATTACTCCCATTTTCTACAATATTTGTAAATCCTCTCTGAGCTAGTCTGCCAGTGCAAAAGGCATTCTACAGCACGTATGTATTATGTGGCAACATGTCCATCCAGTAGTATCCTATGTTCACTTGGAAGATAGCCAAGGCCGACAGCCAAGGTCTTCAAAAACAACTTTAATTCCACATCTATATTTTTATATCACTGATAGCTGAAATCCTGTAAGACCCACACTCTCTTAATAAGGCTGAATCTTTCACAGGTGTTCACACCAACTACTGGTTGAACTTTTTTGCCCACAATGAAAAACAATAGCTTTTGCATACTATCTTTATAGCTCACAGATGCTATACATTTGCCATTTTATAGGTACTGTATGTGGGTGATAGAGGACTGGAGTTGGGTGAGGAGGCACTGGTCAGTGAGAAACATATCTATGGCCCTGTCCACACTACACCACTCGCGTCCGGTAATGGATGCAATCCGTTACGGCCGGGGAGCGGTGCAGTGCATCCACACCTCGGTGGTGTCCGTTACGGAACCGGCATTGCCGGTCCACACATTGGAAGCTGGGCGACCATTGCGGATGTCCATCCCCCAATGCAGCTTGGCGCTTGCACTTCGCTGCCCTGCATGGGACCAAGCACGTCATTCACACTACCACTGCAACGCTACTAGGCGGGACTGCTTCATAATCGCTGTTGAAACCACCTCATGTGGTTTCAATAATGGTTATGAACGCCCTGTAACGTTACAGGTGTAACGTGACTCTGTTACGTAACGCTTACACCCTCTGTAACGCTATAGAGGCGTAGTGTGGACAGGGCCTCAATGTAGTCCAGTCGTCGTCATTTACAAGCTGGTAATGAGCATCCTCTTTGGTATAAGTGTGGCTCAGTTGGTAGCATACCTGCCTATGGGCCAAAAGGTTGTGGACTCTAGTCCCACACCAGGATTTGGCTTATACCATAAACGCTGGTACCACAGTACTGTACTGAGGGGATGCTGTGCTGTCTGGGTGTGTCTTTCTTTGGATGAGACCTAAAACTGAGGTCACGTCTGCATGTTCTGGTGGGAATTAAAGATTCTGTGGTGGTTCTCAAAGAGTAGGGGAATGTTTATTGATCATAAAGAAAAACTTGATACACAATAAACGTATACATTGTTTCTGCCTTTGCACTTTTTTCTATGAAGAAATTACTCAGAATATCAACTACTCCCATACTCAATTTCTACATATTTTTACTCCTTTAATCCTGTTTTACTGCAATCTAAGTTACCGCACAAAGGGAAGACTCCTATTCAGGGTTTTATTTAACTCTAAAAATTGGTTAGTGTTTTGCTCATAAAAGTGCTAAAACATTGTAAAAACGCATAGCACTTGCCTCACTGTGTTTAACAAACATAACACTTTTAGAAAACCTATATAAATACTTTCTGTACAGTTAGTATTGTCCCAAGGAAAAAAATCTGCTAATCAATTATTTAAAACCCTGCTATTCCATGGCAGCGTCGTCCCTAGAATTAGAATAGTTTCCATCTCGTATCTACACTTTTTGCAATGTAGTTTCTAAATTTGTAGCTATTTCCAGATGTAAGACTTATTTTTGCTGTATTACTAATAAACATATTGTTTGCTATATGTAGTATTTTAATAGAGCACAAATAATCTAACATGGTGGTGTTATATTTTTTTCCATGCTTGTGAAAAACATGCCCAGTACTAATTCTTGATGAGTAATTGAAGAGTGGCTCTTGGCATTTCTTTACTAAATATTCCCCAAATTGTTGTACATACTGAAACATAGAATTTGGTGGCAGATAAGGACCACTTGGCCAACCTAGTCTGCCTATTCCCCTACCTAAAAGATAAGCTGCAGATCCTAGTTAAACAGCCTACTTCCTCCTACCCCCACTAGAATTGCCTTATGTCTGTCCCATGCATTCTTGAATTCCCCTACTGTTTTTGACTCCATGACCTCCTCAGGAAGGCTGTTCCATGCAACCACAACCCTCTCAGTGAAAAAATACTTCCTCACATTACCTCTGAGCCGTCCACCCTCTATCTTCAAATTGTGCCCCCTTGTTCTTGCACATCTTTTTCTGAAGGATGCTATTCTCTTGGACTTTGATTCCCTTGAGGTACTTGAAAGTTTCTATCGTGTCCCCCCCTCACACTTCCTCGAGAGTATATTGGCATTAAAAAAAAAAAAAAAGTGAGTTTCTAGAATATTATCTCGTCTCTGACAGGAACATTCAGACATCTGTTTACGTTTATTGGAGTTTCTGACTCCTAGCTTTCTGTGGCTGCTTAGTCACTCCACATCCTATACAAAAGGGGACAAATCTAAGGAGGCAGTATAGCGCAGTGGTCTAAGGCTCTGAGCTGCAAATTTAGTGACATCCAGCAGACCAGACCTGGGTTTGAATCCCATAGCTTCTACTTGCAGACAGTGTGACCCTGAGCAAGTCACTTAACCTCCTTGTGCTCCCAGGTCGCTCCTGTAAAAAAGCTTTCACCTTAGTGTGCTATACCTGGTTAAACAACTAAATAAAAAAAAAATATATATATATAGGGTTCTGTAAGTATCCCATCAACGTTTTTCATTTTGTTAGTGGACACTGTGGAAAGTTTACCTCTGTTGCAAAATTAATATCCATTATATGTTGATATAAACGTGAACTGTTAGTCAGTTGTGAACTGCTGTCACTTTTTTTTTTTTTTTTGAAAAGTTACTGTTATATTCTGGAACATATGTTTGTTTCCTTTGACTTCGGTGCTGATAAATTTGATGACTGGCATCTTGATTTCTCGGTGCATACTGATACAATTCACTATGAGCTTCATCCTAAGCTAGGTGCTTTGTACAGGAATAAAGTGAGTATTCCACTCCTTGCTTGCAGATAAACTGCATTAAAAATGATCCAATATTTGACTATGGTGACTTAGTCTACAGTATTGCCCCTGAATTCCCCCCCTAGCCAGACTGGAATGTCCCTTTTCATTCTTTGTCATTTTGCTTTAGACTGCCCACCTTGTAGTCACCACTGATCTCTCTACATGGCCCTTTCTCTCCCCTCTAGATGCTAGGTGCCTTTCCCATTGTCTTTTTTTTTTTAATCCAAATTCTGGTTCAGCATCCTTCCCTCTTATCGCAGATCCCTCTTGTCCCCTTCCTCCTTTCTCCTACCATCTCCGTAACACTACTTCCCATTGTTTTTCTCTTCCTTCTAGAAAATATACTGTTGGCCAGTCTGCTTTGTCTTACTGCTTTCCTAAACTTTGGTCCTGTGCCCTTTCTCTTCTGCCTCTTGACCTTCCTCACTAAAGTCTCTTCTTTATGGTTTTTGTTATCCTTCCTGCAACTATGACCCTTTCCTCTTTTACTCCCCCATTACTTGCTACTGGTAGTCTTACTCCCATTCTTTTGTTTTGCCCTGTTCATGTTTTCTTCTTTTTTCCCTTTTTCAAGTATAGGTGATTGTAGGGCTGGGCCGCCAGTGCAGCGGAAGTACTTTGTCTGTGGTGCCGACTGGGGTTTGGGAGTGGACCTTGGACATTGGAGGATCAGTGGGGGGTGGGGCTGAGCATCCCAGGGACTGCTTGCCTTCTCCGGGGAGGTAGGGTACATGGTACTCTGCGCCTGCCGACCCCTAGCATTGGCATGGAGGCATGACAGTACGAGACCATAGAGGGAAGTATAGCGGGATGGGGACTGGCAGACCTCTGCACATCTGGGGCAGAAGCACGCCCAATCACACACCAAGGTTATTGCACGTCTGGACCCACCTCGGCTGGGTTTTGGGGGGGTTAAAGGGCAAAACCCCTCAGCATAAGTTCCATAACGCCAGATCCCAGTAAGTACTGGGACCTGGCCGATCCGGGGGGGGGGGGGACAGATGATCCCCCAGTGGCAACAGCAGGGCTAAAAATATTCATAATTTAAAAAAAAAATGAATTGGTGATTGTTGTAGCCTCTTTATACTGACGTCGGTCACCAGAGACTGCAGGCTAGAGATGTTTCCGTGGGGTCCTGACGGCTGACGGCTTCGGTCCTGTATGTAATTATCTACTGCAAGAGCCCTTCTCGAAGATCTACTGTTACGGTAAGTTCTTGTATAACTGTACTTTACTTGCCTGTAACCATAGTTCTAGGAGTGTTGCACATCCACACGACCTCCCCTGGCAAGTGGCACATGGATCCCTGCTTCCAGTGTGTAAGAGCTGATGTCACAGGGCGGAGCTGAGGGGATATCACCGGTGGGTGGGAGGGAGAAGCTAGCTTGAAGACATTCGGGTGAGATTTAAAGGGAAAGGAAGATCCCTACAGTGTGGACGTGCACCATATACCACTTCTAGAACTAGTTACAGTTGTCTAACCCTCATTTATTTGACAGTCTGTTTACCTCCCCCATGTGCCAGCCCACAACTGGACGTGGTCCTGTGTTAGTCAGCATTGGGTTTGTTGGGTGCTGTTATTGAAACTTTCTTCTCCTTAAGGTTTTCAGAGCTATTTTAAGCCTCAACCTTTTTTCAAGCTCTTTACCTCTGAGTGTGTGTCATATATGCCGCAGTCACTGGCATGTACACACAGTCTGTAACTGTGTTTGTGGTCTACGTAAAAAAATGTTAACGTAAAGGAGTGACAGGAAGCGCATCCTCAGGATCACGAGAACAGCTGCACGGTAGTGTGAGCCGGACGTCATTGTCCACCTAGGGACAAATGACTTGGCTCATCATGAGATTAGAGCAGTGCAGAAGGACTTTGTAGAATTGGGGAGGGGCCTAAGACAAGTAGCACACACAATATCCTTCTCTGAGGTGCTGCCTGTCAATGGCATGAGTGAGGCGAGGGTACTTTGCACCATGCAGTTTAATAAAAGGTTGAAAAAATGGTGTGGAGCACAGGGGTTTGGCTTCATTGGGGATTGGGGTTCCACCTGGAGGGACACCAGCCTATACTGGCAGGATGTTCTGCATCTGTCCAGGAAGGGAACAAGTCTTTTGAGCAGTTGGTTTAAATGCTTCATTGGCAAGCTTTTAAACTAGTCAAGGGGGGAGGCACTGATAAGCAGCAGGAAAATCCCAGCCTCTCCCTACAAAACAGGGTACTAAATGAGAAAAAGACTGAGGTAGAAAGGTTAGTGGGGGATGCTGCAAAAGAACGTAAAGCCTCCAAAAAATGGAGAGCAATGAGTACCAATGCCCGTAGTCTGAGTAACAAGCTTCCTGAATTAGTGGCCTTGATGGAGGAGGAACATCTGGACATCGTGGCAGTCACAGAAACATGGTACACACAAAACCATGACTGGGATGTAAGCATACCAGGATACACTATCTACAGGAGGGACAGGGAGGGTAAAAGAGGAGGAGGAGTAGCTCTTTACATAAGGGAAGGAATCAAAGCAAAAGAACAAAAGGGAAAACAGGGGGGAGGAGAAGAAGCACTATGGGTAAATTTGTAGACTGGCAATGGCACCACAATCCACACAGGGGTTGTATACACACCCCCTTCTTGGGGGGGGGGGGATGGACAAGGAAATGATAGAAAGTATACTTAGAATGGCAGAAAAAGGGGAGATATTGCTGATGGGTGATCTGAATATGCCAGATGTTAACTGGAGTGTAGTTGCAGCAGCCATTTCGAAGAGTGGAGTTATTCTAGATGCCTACAGGGGGCATGCCTTAGACAACTAGTATTGGAGCCCACTCGAGAGGGAGCAATCTTAGACCTTGTTCTCTCAAATGGAAATGGAGAGAGGATCACAGATGTAGAAGTGGGTGGCCATCTGGGAACTAGCGACCATCGAACAGTATGGTTCACAATAAACACAGCAATAGAGTCAAATCATACAAAGGCAAAAGTACTGGACTTTAGGAGGGCTGACTTTGCCAAAATGGGTGAATGCCTAAGGAATGCACTAGCAAATGGGCAGGAAGGAGGGGTGGAAGAACAATAGGAAATAATAAAAACTGCCATCCAAGAGGTAACAAGCCTTTGTGTGAAGCAAATAAACAAAACGAAATGATGCAAGAAACCACTATGGTTCTCGAAGTGGCACTGAAGGTTCAAGAGAAAAAGAAAGCATTCAGGGAGTACAAGGAATCACAGAAGGAGCAGGACAGAGAACTGTATCAGTTAAAGCAAAAGGAAGCTGGGAAGGCAGTCAGAACAGCAAAGGCCCAAACCAAGGAAAAGATAGCCAACTCGGTTAAGAAGGGGGATAAAACCATTTATAGGCACATCAGGGAGCAAAGAAAGACCAAGGGAGGGTTAGTGAGGCTTAATAAAGGGGAGGGTGAGTGGGTGGGCAGAGGGTGACTGTGAAAAGGCAGAGATACTAAACAAATATTTTTGCTCAATGTTTACAAAGGAAGTGGGGGAGGTACCTAAAACAAACAGTAGAAACACTCTGGATACAGAAGTTGAAACCAGGCCATTTACAGTAGAAAGGGTTCTGAAAGAACTCTTAGAACTGAAGGTGGACAAAGCAATGGGGCCTGATGGGATTCATCCCAGAATTCTAAATATACTAAGGGTAGAACTAGTAACACCACTGACTACCCTCTTTAACAAATCATGAGAGGATGGGGTGGTATCCGAGGACTGGAGGAGGGCAGATGTGATTCCCCTTCACAAAAGTGGGAGCAAGGCAGAAGCAGGAAACTACAGACCTGTTAGTTTAACCTCAGTGGTAGGGAAGGTGATGGAATCACTTTGGAAGGAAAGAATTGTTGAGTATCTAGAGGCCAGAGGGGCACAGGACCCAAGGCAGCATGGATTCACAGCGGGAAGGTCATGCCAGACAAATCTGATAGATTTCTTTGACTGGGTGACCAAAGTAGTAGATCAGGAGGGGCTGTGGACATGGCCTACCTAGACTTTAGCAAGGCATTTGACACAGTCCCACACAAAAGATTAATATACAAGTTAGCCAGCCTGGGAGTGGGTCCCAAGATGACAGCCTGGGTAAAGAATTGGCTGGAGAATAGGACACAGAGAGTAATAGTAAATGGAGTCCACTCTGAAGAAAGGGTGGTTACTAGTGGGGTACCGCAGGGTTCAGTATTAGGACTGGTCCTCTTCAATGTCTTTATAAGCGACATTGCAGAAGGACTGGAAGGAAAAGTATGTCTCTTTGCAGATGACACACACATCTGCAACAGAGTTAATGCACAAGGTGGAGTGGAAAGGATGAGAAAGGACTTGGCAAGGTTAGAGGAATGGTTAAATGTATGGCAGCTTAGATTCAATGCTAAGAAGTGCAAGGTAATGCACCTGGGAAACAAAAACCCAGGGGAAGAGTACACAATGGGGGGGTGAGATACTAACAACAACAAACATGGAAAGGGACCGGAGGTAGTCATATCAGATGACCTAAAGGTGGGCAAGCAATGTGAAAGGGCAGCAAGGAGGGCTGGGGGGATACTGGGATGCACAGGGAGAGGCATCACCAGTAGAAAACAGGAAGTTATTATCCCTCTATAAAGACAGTTGGTGAGACCCCATCTGGAGTACTGCGTGCAGTTCTGGAGACCTAATCTCCGCAAAGACATAGACAGGATGGAAGCTGTCCAGAGGAGGGCAACTAAAATGGTGCAGGGTCTGCACCAGAAGACATATGAAGAGAGACTTAAGGAGCTAAATATGTATAGCCTCGAGGAAAGGAGGGAGAGGGGGGACATGATAGAAACTTTCAAGTACCTCAAGGAAATCAACAAAGTCCAAGAGGGTAGCATCTTTCAAAAAAAAGAGGTATGCAGGAACAAGAGGCACAATTTGAAGACAGAAGGGGCGGCTCAAAGGTAATTTAAGGAAGTATTTTTTCAGCAGAGGGTTGTGGATGCATGGGAACGCCTTCGGAGGAGGTTGTGGAGTCAAAAACAGTGGTGGAATTCAAGCACGCATGGGACAGTCATAAGGCAATTCTAGGGGTTGGGGGTAGGAAGAAGTAGGCTGCTGGTTAACTAGGATCTGCAGCTTATCCATTAGGTAGGGAAATGGGCAGACTGGGTGGGCCAAGCGGTCCTTATCTGCCGTCAAAATCTATGTTTCTATGTTTCTATATCAGTATATCTAGTTTCACATTAGTCATACAGTGTACTATCTTTATAGCTCACAGATGCTATACTTTACTGTTTATAGATATGTTCATACCAGTGTATTCAGTTTCACATTAGTCATATACCAGGGTATCTTCACCAGTAAACTCTTAAAATCTTCCCAAGAGAATGTTTAGCTGCAATCCTGTATCTAGTTTAAACATAATCAAGGTCCTGTTTACAGGCAGTGTGACTGTCCCTTCCATGTAAACAGCCCTGTCGGTTTCAACAATGTACACTAAGAATCTCTGGTAACTTCAGCCATGTCTGCATTTACAGCATGCACACACCAGTGGGGCTTCTTCTTTCAGCAGCATTCAAAATTATTATTCTTCCCACAGTGCTTACAAGCTTTCCCAAATGCTGGGCATGCCATGCCCCATGTTTCCTGCTACACCTGGAAAAGGACCTGACCATACCATCTTTACAATGCTTTTTAAACTGTGCCACATTTTTATGTTGTTGTGGCTAGGTTGTCTGGTGCCCCTTTCCCTGAACTACCTGCATTTGTGCATGTTGCTCTAAGAAAAGTTCCTTGGCCTGGACTTCGGGGTGCAATTCACAAACATGTTGGGAATACTACAAGCTCTGTGTACATCGAACATCTAATGCATGTGGCTTGGCATTCCCAGCTGATGACTGATATCCTCGATCCTGTGTGCTGATTGCTGTAAGTTAGACCAGCCATTTCTGGTCTAGCTTGTGGCAATCTGGGTACTTGTTTCACGGGGCTTGCGCAAAATATTTGCCACCAGCTGCCCTAAAGTGGGAAAAGTGTCACAAATGCACCCAATCTTCTTGAATTGGATGCAGGTTGCAGCTAACAGTTTGGCACAGCCGTGCCAGCCACCAGGGTTGACGCAGGGCGTGAGGCAAGCCCTGTGCCATCTTTCATAAATCAGGCCATCGTCTGTGCCATTCTACCCATGGTCACAACTCTCTCTAATGTCAGCTGAGGACCTATGAGGAGTCTCTCCCTCAGACTGTTATCTGTAACAGCTCACATAATCCTGTTTCAATTCAATGAGTCTGCAAACTCCCTGAACTCACAGCCCTTGCCAAGCATTTGCAATCCTTCCACATAACTGATTACTTTTTGTCACCACTCTTCTGGGAGCATGTGACAAAAGTGAAAATGATGCCTTATAAATTCCACATTTCTTTTTCATACAGTGTTTCTCAAATCTCCACATTATGAACTCCAGCTTCACCACCATGAAACTCAAAACTTAAAAAAATATCCAGCTCTTCCTCCCCATCACAAGTATGAAAAGCCTGGCTTGTTCCTTTCAGTTTTGCAATCTGTTCCTCCTTCTGTAGAGTACAACTCGTGCCCCCGAGGGCATACACCAGGTCCAGATAGCAGAGAGTGAATAACTACTTTTATTAACCACAGCATCCACGTGTCAAGACAAATAATTCAAACCAGCTCGTTCTTCTAGTCCAAGGTAGCACTCAATAGCTTGACCTGTTTCTCAGCGGAAGACAGCCTATTGCCTGTTGAAACATCAGCAATTGCCCTCCCCATTTTCAGAAAGGATGCTCATGTGGGGGGGGGGGCTGTTTGGTCAGAAAATAACTTTTGTTTTCAGCATTATGCATTTTTAAGCACATGGGAGAACTTTATTCTTTGGTGCTGTTACTTCTGCTGCTATTTGCTTGGTTCACATTTTCCTAAATGCTCTTTTTTGCTTCAGTTTACCAGAATTAAACATCTGCTGACTGAGTGCTACTACCTGGTATATTTGGGAGATTTCGCAAGTAAGAGCTGCCTTGCCTTAGAACTGTTGCTGCTGAGTTGGATTGCTTGTGGCTAAAAAAAGTAATTATTCACTCTCTGCTGTCTGGATCCATACATCTCAACTGCTATGAATTTTGCATAGCACTATGATTTTCACACTCAAATTTACCCTTGCTCCACATAGGTTTACCGATGTTCCTCATAATGTTAGAGCTATTTTAAGTTGTGGTTGACATAAATCTGAAAGGAGACCCGGTTTCTTTTCCATCTGGGGGCTTCACCCCTGAACACTTTATGCGGGGGTCTGCCTCTCGCACTTCCGAACTTTTTAGATTATCAACTCCGAACTGGAGTTGATTCAGGAAGGGGGTGCAGGACCAGGGGACAGAGTGCTGGGGTCTCAGTCAGACTATTACAGTAAATGGTCGCTGTTGTTGGCATCGATGTGCTCACTGTAATAGTGTTGCTGTAAAGAGGGCAAACTTTTCTGGACACACAAACTATTAAATCACAGAACTCACAGATTCACAGAAATTTGATGGCAGAAAAGGACCACACACCAGCCCATCTAGTCTGCCCTTATATCCACCCCTTCCCTCTCCTCCTTTTACTGGCTCAGAACTCCCCCCCCCAACCCCATATGTCTAAGTTGATAGAAACATTCATCATCACTAACTACACAGGACTCACTATCTGTAGACATATTGTTGTTTAAAATAAGAAAGTGTTACACATTCTGGCCCTTTGCTATGATTTTTGAAGGCCAGTGCTATGATTTTTAATGTTGAGAGGTATGTCTGGATCTGGTGTTTGTCTTCGGAGGTAATGTAAGAGCAAACACAATTCTTTTAGAGTGCTGGTCACAGCCGCCACGCTGGTTGTGTTCATTTTGAACTTTTTCCATCACAGCCAAGTGTGCACCTGCACTAGCAAGCTTCCTTTCCATTTTAGTATTTGTTGCCATTTTTGCATGTGCTGGAGTTCTTTGTTGTTTGGACTTCAGGTACAACTTATTCCTCTTTTAAACACTCATCTGCTTTCTCTTAAATTATCTGTTAACTGCAAATCAGTTGAAGGTTTCAGGTTGTCCATTCTAGCATGACTTGCAAGATACAAGTAAAGAAAGGAATTCTCATTACAGTATAGCCTCTCAGGTGGTCAGATTCAGCATCTCAGACTGCTTTGGTGCACAGTATTTACTACTTGCAAAAACCTTATAGTCTTTCTGCTCCACTTCACACACAGGAAACCAAGCTGCAGTATTCCAGGTTTACTTCTGACACCATGTTTTGTTTCATGTACCAAAATAAATCCAGTAAGCATGCCAAAAAAGAGGCCTAACTTGATAGCCTTTATTTTCAGTTTAGCCCCCCACAGGCTAGCACCCTTTAGGACTCAGCCCCTGACTCGGGCTCCATGGCTGACGGCCTGGCCCTGAACCAAGCTGGCCGTGCCATGATCAACCATCCACCTCTCAAGCTCAGGACTCAGCCCCCGACTCGGGCTCCATGGCTGATGGCCCGGCCCTGAACCAAGCTGGCCGTGCCATGATCAACCATCCACCTCTCAAGCTCAGGACTCAGCCCCGACTCGGGCTCTATGCCTGATGGCCCGGCCCTGAACCTAGCTGGCCGTGCCATGATCAACCATTCACCTCTCAAGCTCAGGACTCAGCCCCGACTCGGGCTCCATGCCTGATGGCCAGGTCTCGAACTGAGCTGGTCATGGCATGATCCACCGCCCGCCTCTCGAGCTCAGAACTCACCCTCTGACTCGCACTCCATGGCTGGTGGCCCAGCCGCAAGCCGGCTGTACCACAATCCACCACCCACCTCTCAAGCTCAGGACTCAGCCCCTGACTCAGGCTCCATCCCTGATGGCCCAGCCCAGAACCAAGCTAGCCATACCACAATTCACCGCCCGCCTCTCACGCTCAGGACTCACCCTCTGACTCGGACTCCACGGCTGGTGGCCCAGCCCCGAGCCAGCTGTACCACAATCCACCACCCACCTCTCAAGCTCAGGACTCAGCCCCTGACTCAGGCTCCATCCCTGATGGCCCAGCCCAGAACCAAGCTAGCCATACCACAATTCACCGCCTGCCTCTCACGCTCAGGACTCAGCCCCTGACTCAGGTTCCACGGCTGATGGCCCAGCCCTGAACTGAGCTGGCCGTGCCACGATCCACTGCCTACCTCTCAAGCTCAGGTACACCACTCCTTTGCTCCAGGAAGCTCGACTCCAAGTGGACCAGCCTGATTGGCTGCTCAGCATTTTAACTGGCTCCTCATTGGCTGGTTTCTCTCTTCTGCTAACTCCTGATTGGACACTTTGCAGTTGAGCCTGTAACCTAGCATAGCCACTCGGTTTTCAAAATTTCTTTCCTCGTATGGCTTTCTTTGCTCTGGCTAGTAGGGGCATATTTTGCACAGCATTGCCTGTTAACCTGTGTTTAAGCTAAGTTAAAACATACAGCTCTCTCTAGAATTCTTAGCACTAGCCAATTGTAGGTCCATTGGTAGCTAATGTACTGCAGGTTCTGGTTCAAATGTATGTAACTGCCTATGTTTAGCTCTTGCCAGACCTCTGCCCTAATCCTATTTCTTTGCTCCTTTTTATTCTCCTGCATCCTGAAATCTTCAGCTGGCCTGTTAACCCGCCATGGAAATGGCACCCTGCTGGTGATTACCTCTCTCCCTCTGCACCTCCCTCGCCTGCACCTGACTATGCCATTTTACTCCCCCGCTCTAATCTCTCTTTGTTCCTTTTGGCACCGTACCTCTGGCGGCGACTTCCTACTGCTGCACCTTTCCTGTGTCTACCTCCCCTCCTCCTTTTCACACATACTTCCCTTCACTATTATCCTCACTCCTGGCCCACCCCTGAAACTGCAAGTGGCCTCACCCACCTAAATTTATTGACTGATTCCTCTCCTCTTCTTTCCTTTAGGACTCAGCCCCCGACTTGGGCTCCACGGCTGATGGCCCGGCCCCGAACTGAGCTGACCGTGCCACGATCCACCGCCCACCTCTCAAGCTCAGGTACGCCGCTCCTTTGCTCTGGGAAGCTCGGCCCCAAGCGGACAATCCTGATTGGCTGCTCAGCATTGGAACCGGCTCCTCATTGACTGGTTCCTCTTCTCTGCTAACTCCTGATTGGACACTTTGCAGTTAAGCCTGTAACCCAGCGCAGCCACTCGGTTTTCAAAATTTCTTCTTCTTTCCCTTTACGGCTTTTTTGCTCTGGTTAACAGGGGCATATTTTGTACGGCATTGCCTGTTAACCTGTGTTTAAGCGAAGTTAAAATGTACAGCTCTCTCTAGAATTCTTAATGCTTGCCAATTTTGGGTCCATTGGTAGCTAATGTATTGCATGTTCTGGTTGACATGTATGTAACTGCCTGTGTTTAGCTCTTGCCAGACCTCTGCCCTAATCCTATTTCTTTGCTCCTTTTTATTCCCCTGCATCCTGAAATCTTCAGCTGGCCTGTGAACCCGCCATGGAAATGATGCCATGCTGGTGATTACCTCTCCCTCTGCACCTCCCTAGCCTGCACCTGAATACGCCATTTTACCTCCGCCCCTCCCCTCTGCTCTAATCTCTCTTTGTCCCTTTTGGTGCCATAACTTTGGTGGCAACCTCCTACTGCTTCATCTTTCCTGTGTCTACTTCCCCTCCTCTTTTTTGCACATACTCCCCCTCACTATAGTCCTCGCTTCTAGCCTGCCCCTGAAACTGCAAGCGGCCTCACCCGCCTAAATTTATTAGCTAATTCCTCTCTTCTTTCCTTTAGGACTCAGCCCCTGACTCGGGCTCCACGGCTGATGGCCCAGCCCCGAATCGAGCTGACCATGCCACGATCCACCACCCGCCTCTCAAGCTCAGGTACGCTGCTCCTTTACTCCAGGAAGCTCAGCCCCAAGCAGACCATTCCAATTGGCTGCTCATCAATGGAACCAGCTCCTCATTGACTGGTTCCTCTCCTCTGCTAACTCCTCTCCTGATTGGACACTTTGCAATTAAGCCTGTAACCCAGTGTAGTTGCTCAGTTTCAAAATTTATTTTTCTTTCCCTGTACGGCTTTCTTTGCTCTGGCTAGTAGGGGCATATTTTGTCCCGTCCACCCCGGCCCCGACCTCTATTAAATACCCACCCTCCCCCTACTAGGTAGTCGCCTCTGGCTTATCCTCTCTTTGGTGCGCCTCCTCTAACTTTCCTTAAAGGGACAGGTCATAAATCACAGGCAAGTTCCACCTCTTCTTGAGTCACGGCACCCTAACATCACTGACGTGCCAGCAACCTCCCAGTTCATGTTCTGATCTGGCACTAAAGCTTCACTGACATGCAAGCAGTCACCCACTCCCTGCTCTGTCTTAGTTCTAAGCTGTGGGTGTGAGAACTCTGGAGAACTTAAAGCCCTTTCTAGCTCTCAGTACGCTTGCTTGCCCCTAGACCATAAGCCTAGACAGGCTGCTTCCTGGTACACTGTCAGTGACTCCAGGACTGCACCTTTCTCCCCTCCGGATACATCCCATATCTTGCATAGGCTACCGGTTCTGGAGGGCATAACTCGCTGCTAGTGACACCCTTCAGATAAATCCTCTTGTATTGCCTAGGCCACTGCACCCAGGAGGACATGACCTGTTACTGGCTACCTGTACATATCAGAATGGAGAAGTCTACAATTAATTGCACCACCTTATTGCTGCTACTGTCCCTGTCTCTTTGTACCAGTCTAGTGGGACAAATCAATGCCCAACTGCCTCCTAACTCCTTCGTCCCAAGCCTCATAAATAGTGGACAATTAAAGTCGCTTGACATCACATCTTCACAAGGCAGGTATCCCAGCATGCAGGCATTCCTGATTCCTTTGGATTTCCTAAACTTAAACCAGGTAACGTCATGCAGGTTGCCTTTTCCTCCACTCCCCTGTATCCATTTATAGGCTTCTACCTTACTTTGGAAAACTCAGACTGAGGAAGTCTAAATTGCTTATATTCTGCAGCTTCACAATTAGGCAAGCATTGTTACTGCTACTTCTCCTATCAGGCAACTTTCATCTTAATCCTGGCCCTCTGAGAGGGTCAGGGAATAATGGGCCTAAGGGAAATGGCTTGAAATTAGCTGCTATGAATATCTGCAGCCTAATTCTGAAGTTGCCACAGCTGCAGGCATGGGCAGCCCTATATAATCCCGATATAATATGCCTGACTGAGACTTGGCTATCAACCCAGATATGGGATAGTGAGATAGTGCTATCTGGGTACAAGTCGTTTAGGTGTGACAGGAAAGGAAAAAGGGGGGGGGGATTGTCTTATTTATATACGGAACACCCTGCAAGGTTTTGTGCTTCCCATCACAACCTGCCACGATGACCATGAACTCTTAGCAGTAAGACTCCCTATTTTGAACACACAATAAATCCCTAATCATTGCATTCATCTACCTCCCACCAAAGAAGGCCAAAGAAGGCCTAAACAAAATCATAGGGGCCATGGCAGGCTTTGACAATAATTGTTAGCTTACTGTGACAGGGAACTTTAACATTAATTGGCTCTGTAGTGAATCATCCGACCAGAAGGATATCATAGATAGTTCTTAATTCACGCAATTACTCAGTGAGCACACTAGAATGAATCATAAATTTGGCAAGCACTTGCTCTTGGACTGGTTCCTTGCAAGCTCACCTGACAGGATATCAGAGGTCTCGGTACTCCCTGACTCTCTGAGTGACCACTCCCCAATCACCTCTGCATGTGGTCCAATAAATACAAAATAGCTCCACCAATCCTTGTAAATAGCAGATTACTCTGGAAAGGGCAGCTCACTGCTTTCAAGGAGGCGCTCTCCCATATCGACTGGTCAATCAATCAGTCAAACTTTATTTAACCAGGCAGTTACATCATTGAGCGAGTTGATTTGCAAGATGGTCCTGGACACAAAGAACAATTTTCATATACAGTTTACAACAACGAATCAGGACATATCAGACAGGAAAACAGTATAATAATAAATAAAATTACAAGATAAGATGATAACAGGAATAAATCGTAGATAGCAAGACTGGCTACATACACAAATACTTCATCATAGGATGTTTGGGAACAGTAAAAGAGCGAGGCAGGGGAGGATGGCAGCGGCACATGATATAGAGCAGGAGGGGGATAGGAACACACATAAGGGGAGGGAGGGGCAAACCAGTTATGTTAGAGAACCCCAGGGGGGTTGCCACAGGGGGGAAGAAGGGAGGGAGCTTGTGGAGGGGTAGTTACCCTAAGGGACTGTCGGCCTACAGGGGGAATAGGAAGGCTGGGGGGGGGGGTCCACAAGCTAAGGGTGTATTCAGGTTATATGTCAAAGATTACCTGAAACAGTCGCATGCAGTTTTCAGGCATCTAAAAAGCAATTGTTTGAGGACATATGGGCTGGGCAGGCGGGAGAGTTTAAGAACTTTTTGCGAATTATTCCAAAGTGATGGTAGGAAGGAGCTGATGGCAGCTGTGCCATGGCGAGTCCACATTCGTGGTAACTTGAGGAGGACAAGGAAGGAATTCTGTAGGCCATATATGCCTGTTGACCGCTCAGACAGGTTACAGATATAGGGTGGGAGTTTGTTGGAGAACACTCTGTAGATCCACATGAGGGTGTTCATTTGCCTCCTCAGAAGGAGGGACAGCCAACCAATTACCTGGTACATCAGGCAGTGATGAGTCCGGAATGGCATATCAAGTATAAATCTCAAGGCACGATGGTAGAGTGTAACAAGCTTCTGGAGTGCGTACTGGGGACAGTGACTGTATAGAAAATCCATGTAATCAAGCAGAGGTAGAAAGGTTGTTTGAACCAGCCACTTCCTGGCTTCAAGAATGAGAAGATGTCTTATGCGGAAGACTATGCCAAGGTGCTGCCTTAATTTTTTTGTTAACTCACACAGATGTACACCGAAACAGAGTTTGTTATCCAACCAGGCTCCCAGATATTTGAATTTATCCACTATTTCCAAGGGTTCCTCAAGGAGGGTGGTAATCTGGGGGAGGCCAGATGTCCCCATATTGTGAGGAGGTGCGGGGAGAAAATCATGGCTTTTTTTTTTTTCATTGAGCAAAAGCTTAAGGCTCAGCAGGTTATATTGAAGGGTGAGAAAGTCTTGCTGCAGCTCCTTATGAGCAGTATCTAGTGAGTTGCATAAAGGACTGTGTCATCTGCGAAAAGGTGAACATTTCCTGCAAGGATGCCAGAATCAATGCAGTTAATGTAGAGTGCGAAGAAGATAGGCCCCAAGATGGAACCTTGTGGCACGCCTCGGGGCAGAACTTTAGGTGGGGACAGTTCCCCCTGTGTTTTAATTTGTTGTCTTCTATTTGTGAGGTAGCAGTGTAACCAGTTTAATGTGGCCAGGATTAGGCCAATGTTACCCAGAGAATTAAGCAGGATGGAGTGATCAACCATGTCAAATGCTTTGTTGAGATCAACGAAGAGTGCATAGGTGTGCTGTTTGCTGTCCAGGGCTTTTAACCAATCGTTAGACACTTTGGCTAGAGCCCACATGGTGCTATGCTTCAGTCTAAACCACAATTTGGCTGGGTTGAGGATGTTTTCACAATCCAAGTACTCCCTCAGTTGTGAATTGACAATTTTTTCTATTAGCTTGGACAGTACAGGAAGAATCGAGATTGGTCTGTAATTGTTCAAGTCTGTGGGATCTCCCAACTTGAACAAGGGGACAATATGTGCAATTTTCCAGCTGGGTGGTAGCTCTCCTTGCATAAGTGAGCTATTAAATAGGTAAGTGATTGGTGCTATTAGATAATAGAATCCTGCCTTTAGAAAGAAGGGTTCTAATGAGTCTGCACCAGCACTCTTTTTGTTATCCAAAGGGAGGAGAAGGTCCTCCACCTGTTTAAAGGATACTGGCTGGAAACAGAAGGGGGCGCAGCTGGTACAGGGGACAGGAGCAGGACTAGTACCTACAACGGCGGCGCTTGGGGCACACAGTTTGCTGACAGGAGAGGCATCGAATGCAAGGCCTGCAATAGCAAAGTGGTTATTGAGTTGATCGAGGATCTCAGACCTGTCTGTATAGGAGATATTGTTCACAACAATTTTGGCCAGGATTGGGGTGGTAGGGGAGTGCCCTTCGACCTCTCTTAGGATTTGCCAAAACTTGGCGGAGCAATTTTTGTTTTCCTCAAGGGTGGTCTCCCATTAAGGTACTGCAAGGCCTTGACAAAGCACTTTAGTACTTTACTGATAACTTCAACAAGGTTTGCAACAGATTTGCTCCATTCAAAAAAAGAAAATGACGCGGTCGTAATAATGAGTGGATTACCAGAGACCTTCTGGATCACATGAGGGAAAGGGATAACCTTTGGTGTACAGCTAGGGCCACCGGGGAATACAATGACCTACAGTGATATAGGGCTGCCAGAAACAAATGCACACACCTAATCCGGAGTGCAAAGGCCAACTTCTACAAGGAACAGCTGGAAAGAAATTGGGGAGACGGGAGGCAGTTCTGGGACAATATAAAGGATCTCACAGGGAAGGGGTCAAAACGCCACCGTTACTGCTAAACATAAATGGCTCGAACACAATGGACCCATATGCCATTTCTGAAGAATTCAGCTCCACCTTTACGGACCTAAGCTCCGTTCTCCTGGGTGAATACCTCAAGCCCTTCGACGCGGACAAAAATAAACTACCCAATAACAACCAACACCCACAATTCTACTTCAAGAGAATCACTGTCAAAGAAGCCTTTGGTTATGTAGAAAAGGTCCTGGGGAAAACCAGAATGAATAGTGACAACATTGACATGAATTTGTTAGTGCTGGTCATCAACAAACTCATTGTTGCCATCACAAATATCTTTAACAAGTCACTATTGCTCACCAAATTCCCCTCACTTTGGAAACAACTGCTGGTGACCCCAGTCCACAAGGGCAGGGATAGGTCTCTCACCATGAACTACAGGCCCATCTCTATTCTCTCCCCCCCTTTCTAAAGCCCTGGAAAGGATTGTGACTGACTAAATCACAGATCATATTCAAAAATACCAGCTGCAATGTCCCCAGCAGCTTGGATTTAGGAAACACCACAGCAGTGCCACTGCACTGGTGTACTTCACTGATTATGTCCAAAAGGCTTTGGACAATGGTAAATTGGTTGGCTCTATCTTTATCAATCTAACTAAGGCATTCAATACAGTCTGCCGCCCGCTCCTACTGTTACAACTGCGTGCCCTTGGTGTTGTCCCGAATGCCGTCTTTTGGTTCCAGGACTACCTATCATCCCGGTCTCAAAGAGTCAAGACAGGACAATCTGTATCTGCTTCTAAAGAAGTCTCATTAGGAGTGCCCCAAGGATCCATCCTTGGTCCCTTGTTGTTCATACATGTTTCTGAATAATCTACTGGATGCCTGCTCCAGTAAAGTAATTTTATACGCTGACGATGCTGTCATTCTCAGCAGTCACTCTCACTTAGACTGCCTACAAGCCGAGCTGCAAACATCCTTCCAGCAACTGGAGACCTGGTTTAGCTCCCAAAGGTTGCTACTAAACTATAAAAAAAAAAAAAAAAAAAAAAAGATGATGCTCCTCTCGATCCCCCAGCTAAAACGGAAGTACCCTGACTTGACAGTCACAAACAACAAGGCAGTCCCCTTGGAACAGGTACACTCCTTCAAGTACCTGGGTGTCATGGTTGATGACATTCTTTCATATGCAAAACACATAGACATGGTGGTAAAAGCCATGAGCTCCAAGTTAGGGATTCTGTTTAGGCACAGGAAAAGCCTATCTACTAATGCTCTCCGGCTTTCGGTCTCCAGCTCCATCCTATCCATTGTAGATTACAGTCTTGTGGTTTATGGCATGCCACCAACATGGCCCTCAAAAGGGTAGGCACAGCCCTGAATAAAGCTTGCAGACTACTGCTAAATGCAGACCGCCTGACGCACACCTGCACTCTATACAGGCAGGCCAACCTCATGTCGCTCAAAAACAGAATCAGATAAAAAACCTGCCTACTTGGGAGGAAGGCTATGCTCGCCCTGACCCTCCTTGCATATCTGACCTGGTAAAGGAAGCCAGCTCCAATTACAATACTAGAAGCATGACTTCGACCCCACTCAGAGTAGCTCTCCGGACCCCTCTAGCTGCTGGAGGTCTGCCTCTGAGCAAGTAAATGGTCTACTGCGAAATATAGGATATAGTTGTCTCAGAACAGGAAAATCAGGAGCTTAAAGGGCACACAGGCAGAAAGTAAGGAGAGAGAGAAAAAAAAACAGAGGAAAGAGTAAGGATTGCAAACAGTTAAGGGGCCAGAAATAAGACATGATTGGAGTGGTGCAGTGCAGTGGCTGTGGAGCAGCAGTCTTCCGGAGATGTTCTGAGGATGCGGTGTTGTCCCATCTGCAGGCACCTCTCTGGGCTGAGGGAGGAGGTTGCTCATCTCCAGGCTGAGTTGGCCAGGATTTGTGGGACCTCCTTCCATCCAGGGACCACCAGTGCCACTGCTGCTGCCTCAGAGGTTGCCAAGAAAGAGGAGTGGTTGGACCACAGTGGGCTCAGGGAGGGTGAGGTGGTGGAACAGAGGTGCATCCCTCCAGCTGTACCTCTCCACAATCTATGCCATTCTGGCAAAGTGTGGTTCCTCATGGAGGCACCCACAGTGGAGACCAAGGAGGATGCTGGGAACTCCACAAAGGAGACCCACAGGAGGGTGGGGACCCTGCAGGGGAAGGAAACAACTCCTGGTGGGGGACTCCATTGTTAGGAAGGTAGAACTGGGGGAGGAAGGGGAGAGGGAGGTAAGGTGCTTGCCTGGCGCCATGACTTGCAGGGACAGGAAGCGAATCCTCAGGATTGCCGAGCAGCTGCACAGGGGAGGGAGCTGGATGTCATTGTCCCCCTAGGGACAAATGACCTGGCTAAGAAAGGGATTAGAGAAGTGCAGGAAGAGTTTGTGGAATTGGGGAGGGGCCTTAGTCAAGTAGCACACACGGTAACCTTCTCGGAGGTGCTACCCATCTATGGCATAGGAGAGGCTAGGGTGTTCCGCACCATGGGATTCAATCAGTGGTTGAAAACTGGTGTGGAGCCCAGGATTTGGCTTCATTGGGACTGGGGTCCACCTGGAGTGATGCAGGCCTATACTGGCATGATGGGCTGCATCTGTCCAGGAGGGGAACCAGGATCCTAGGTGATAGGTTTAAATGCTTCATTGGCAAGCTTTTAAACTAGCCAAGGGAGAGGCACTGGAAAGGAGCAGGAAAACTTAGCCCCAAATAATCACAGTAGTAAGCGGCAAACACCAACATAGAGGTGTCGATAGAGAGAAGGGCAGGGTAAATAAAGAAAGTGACAAAGGCAAGAAGGACAGGGTGGGGCAAAAGGAGTAAGGCCATCAGGAAATGGAGGATAATGAGTACCAATGCCTGTAGTCTGGGCAACAAGCTCCCTGAGCTGATGGCCTTAATGGAAGAGGGATGCCTGGATATCGTAGTCACAGAAACATGGTACACAGAGAACCATGACTGATGTTAACATACCAGGTACATAACTACAGGAGAGACAGGCAGGGAGAAGAGGGGAGGAGTAGTCTCTATGTAAAGGAAGGATAAAAGCAACTGAACAAAAAGTAAACAGGGAGGAGAGGAGGCACTGTGGGTCACCTTGGAGACTGGAAAGGGCACCACAATCCGCACAGGGGTTGTGTACAGACCCCCATGTCAGGGGAAGAATGGACAAGGATATGATAGAAGGCATTCTTAGAATGGCAGAGAAAGGGGATACTGTTGATGGGAGACCTGAATATGCCAGATGTTAACTGGAGCACATTTGCTGCAGCCACATCCAAGAGCAGGGCCATTCTGATGCCCTACAGGTGGCAGGCATTAGACAGCTAGTTTCGAACCCACTGGGGAGCAATCTTAGACCTCGTACTTCAAACGGGGCAGTGAGAGGATCTCAGATCTAGAAGTGGGTTGCCATCTGGAGACAAGTGACCATCAAACAGTGTGGTTCACGTAAACTCAGCTACAGAGTCAAGCATACAAAAGTGAGGGTACTGGACTTTAGGAGGGCTGACTTTGGCAAGATGGGAGAGTGCCTCAGAAAAGCACTAGCAAACAGGCTAGAAGGAGGTGTGGAGCAACAATGGGGAATTATCAAACTGCCATCACAGAGGCAACAAGCCTTTGTGTGAAGCAAATAAACAAATCAAAATGAAAGAAAAGCCACTATGGTTCTCAAAAGAGGTGGCTGTGAAAGTCAGGAAGAAAAGATAGCATTCCGAAGTATAAGGAAACACAGAAGGAGCAGGACAGAGAGCTGTACCAGTTAAGGCAGAAGGAAGCAGGGAGGGAAGTCAGAATAGCAAAGGCCCAAACTGAGGAAAAGATAGCCAACTCAGTTAAGAAGGGGGATAAATACAGGTTACTCACCTGTAACAGGAGTTCTAGGAATGGTATATGTTGTTCATCCACACTTATTGGCAGGTTCCTTGCCACTTTAAATCTTGCCGGAAGGTCTTCAAGCTGGCTCCTCCCACCCACCCGGTGGTAAACCTCGGCCCGCCCATGACGCCAGATCTGCCCGCTGGAAGCTCAGGTTGTGCGCCGGCCGGGAGGTCGGGAATGTGGATGAACAACATATACCATTCCTAGAACTCCTGTTACAGGTGAGTAACCTGTATTTCTAGGGACATGGATATGTTGTTCATCCACACTTATTGGCAGACTCCTAGCAGTTCTCCGGGAGGAGGGAGGCAAGGCGCACACCATACTTACTTGGGAAATAAGGACTGGAGAACCGAGGCCCCAAAACCAGCATCCCGCGTGACTCAAGGTCGATGTGGTAATGGGTAATAAGGTGTGTGCTGACTTCCAGGTAGCAGCCCTGCAGATTTCCTGGATAGGGACGTTCCTGGAAGCAGCCACCGATGCAGCAGTATGACGGGTAGAATGAGCTCTTATCCCTCTGGGAGGCTCCATGCCCGCCAACTTATAGCAGCGATCTATGCAGGAGGTGACCCACCTGCCTATCGTCCGCTTGGCTGCAGGTCTGCCAGGTGCGGCTTCAGCGTAGGTGACAAACAGCTGGCGAACCTCTCCCTGAATTTCAGCCGTGCGCTCCTTATAATAAGCGAGCGCCCTTCTAGGGTCCAGTGTATGGAGCCTATATTCGGCCTCCGAGGTGTGACTGGGGTAGAACACCGGCAGAGTCAGCACCTGGTTAAGGTGAAACTCCGACACCACCTTCGGAAGGAATTTCGGGTGGGGAGAGACAACCTTGTCCCTGTGGAAGACCAGGTAAGGAGACTCGATGCAAAGCGCCTGGAGCTCTCCCATCCTTCTGGCTGACGTGATAGCCACCAAGAAGGCGGTCTTCCACGACAGGTGAGAGAGATCACACCTGTGCATTGGTTCGAATGGCTTGCCCATGAGCTTGGCCAGTACCAGCAGTAAATCCCACGGAGGTGGAGGTTCTCGCACCGAAGGGGAAATGTGATCAAGGCCTTTGAAAAAGCGCCAGACCACCTTGTCCTGCGCCACCGACTGCTCCCCGGCCCGCGCCCGGTAAGCAGAGATGGCTGCCAGGTGCACCTTTAGGGTCGTCGACCTAAGCTCTTGACTAGAAAGGGACCATAAATAGTCCAGAATGCTTGCCACAGAACAGGAGGAAGGGTCCAAGCCCTTGCCCTGACACCAAATGGAGAATCTCTTCCATTTGAAGGCGTAGCATTTTCTGGTCGACTCCTTACGGGACGCCTCAACAGCACTGAGGACCTCGTTCGAAAGACCCAAGGCCTGGAACCCTAGCCGCCAGGAACCAGGCGTCAGGTGCAGGGATTGAAGGTCCGATGGAACACCTTCCCTGATTGACTGAGAGCAGGTCCGGGCAGCTGGAAGCTGCCTCGGAGCCTGGAGCTGAGGCTGAGGAGATCTGGGTACCAGAACTGGCGGGGCCAGTCTGGGGCTATCAGAATCACCTGCGCCTTGTCCCTCCTTGCTTTGAGAAGCACCTTGTGAATCAAGGGAAATGGGGGAAAGGCGTAGAAGAGGCCCGGGGTCCACAGCCTCGAGAAGGCATCCCCCTGCAGCGAGCCCTGCTGAGGGGGGCGGGCATGAAACAGCCTCAGCTTCGCATTCTCCTTGGAGGCAAACAGGTCCACCTGAGGTGTGCCCCAGAGGGAGAACAGATCTTGTACTACCCGCAGGAGAGACCACTCGTGAGATGCAGCCCCTATCCGGCTCAGGGCATCGGCCAGGGTGTTGGAGGCTCCTGCCACATGAATGGCTAGGAGATCCGCCCCGTGCGACGAGTGACCAAATGTGGAGAGCTTCCTTGCATAGAAGCATGGAGCGATCCTGCCCTGGCGGTTTAGGTAGTACATGGTCGTGGTATTGTCCGCCTGACTCGGACCACTTGACCCCGGAGAAACGGAGCAAAGGCGGTGAGAGCTAGGCGGACCGCCGAGCTCCAGCAGGTTGATGTGGCATCGGGACTGCAGGGACCAGAGGCCGTGCACTGTGTTCCCCAGATGGGCACCCCAACCCATCAGAGAGGCATCAGTCGATAGAGAGACCGTCGGCTCGGGGCGGACAAACGGGATGCCCTCCTGCAAATGGAATGGAACGGTCCACCACTGGAGAGCGTTCCACATCTCCTGGGTCACTATCACTAGCTGGTCCAAAGGATCGCAGCGTTGTGACCACTGGCTGGCCAGTCCCCACTGAAGGGGGCGCATGTGCCAGTGAGCCCAACGGACCACGCTGGTACAGGCCGCCATGAGACCCAGGAGGCGCAGGAAGTCCCGGGCAGGGCGCAATTGCCCAACCAGAAATGACTGGGCAAAGGAGGTAAGAACCTCGGCCCTGTCCGCCGGGAGCCGTGCTCTGGCTCGAAGAGAGTCGAGCTCTGCCCCGATGAACAGGATCACCTGCTTCGGCTCGAGTTCCGACTTGGCCTCGCTGATGAGAAGGCCAACTGAGAGCAAACCTGAGGGCCAGATCTCTGGACCGCCCACCTCTCGTCTGAGGGGCTGCTATCAGCCAATCTTCCAGGTAAGGGTACACCCGGACCCCTCGGCGCCGCAGGAATGCTGTCACCACTGCCATGCATTTGGTGAAGACCCTGGGAGCTGGAGATAAGCCGAAGGGCATGGCTCGGAACTCGAAGAGGGATCCCTCCGCTCGAAAGCGGAGGAATCTCCAATGTGACGGACGGATAGGGACGTGAAAGAACGCGTCCTGTAGGTCCAGAGAGCAGAACCACACACCGTGTTCCAGAGATGGTATTATCTGTGCCAGAGTGACCATCCTGAAGGTTCGAGACCTTAGGAACTTGTTCAGGTCGTGTAGGTCGAGAATGGGGCGCCAGCCCCCCGTCCGTTTCGGAACCAGGAAATACCTGGACACGAACCCCGGGTCTGAAGGGGGGTCCTCTACCTCCGTGATCACCTCCTTTTGGAGGAGGAGAGCGATGTCGGCTCGGCGAGCCGCCAGTGAGGCTGCGAACCCCGAGGCCCCCCAAGGTGCGACGGCTCTGAAGGGCAGAACCTGCTCAAATTCCAGAGGCAGGCCTTTTCCCACCACCTCCAGTACCCACCTGTCCGTGGTAACAGTGGACCAGGCAGAAAGGAAGTGTCTGAGCCGTCCCCATACGGGGGGAACCAGGGAGAGGTGACAGGGATGGGGGGCGACACCCCTCAGCCCGTCACTGGGCAGGCTTGGAGGAAGGACCGGCCGAGGGACCTCCTGGGCCTTTTCCTCCCTGCTTCCTGTTGGAGGAAGCCAACGGCTTGGGTTTGGGATGCCAAGATCGAGCCTGCTGGCCCTGACGTTGCTGGGCCGGGCGCGCCGCGGGCGCAGAAGGACGAAAGGGCTTAGGCTGTGGCTTACGGCCTTTGTCCTTCTGAGCGGAAGAGACCGAGTCCAAGGTAGCATTGGACTTCTCGATCCTCTGCAGGTGACCTTCCACCCCAGGGCCGAAGAGGTCAGTCCCCAAAAAGGGAACATCCGCCAACTTGTGCTGGGTATCCGAGGTAAAGGTGGATATCCTCAGCCAAGCCCGACGACGCATGGCCACTGCGGCCGCCACAGACCTGGCACATGAGTCCCCGATGTCTAACGCAGTCTGGAGCTGCTGTTTGGCCACTGCCTGCCCTGGTCCCGCACCTGCCTGACCGTAGTCTGCAGATCCGCAGGAAGATGAGGGACAACCTCATGCAGAGAGCCCAACAGGGGGGAGAAAATGTGCCATGAGGACAGCCGAACTGGCCTGACGAAGTCGAGAGAGGACATGCTGTAGACTTTTCGCCCGGCATAATCCAATTTCTTGATTCCTTGTCAGGAGGTTTGTCCATATCCCTGGCGCTCTCGGCACGCCGGAAAACGCTGTCGGTAACCAACCCTCACGAGGGGTGTTCCGAAAACCGACAGGGAACTGGGACCGCGATACTTCCTGGCCATCCTGGCCGGGCGCAGGGCAGGAAGCAGGACGCTGCCAAAGTTCCAAGGCCGGACCCACTATGGCTTCGCCACCTGAAAGGCCTCCGTGAGGAGAACTCGTCCAGAATCTCCGTGAGGGGATACCTGGCCCATTTAGAAACGGGTTCGACTTCCATCCCGTGGACTCTGAGATGAGTCAAGCAACCCTAAGAAGGACGAAGGGCTATCGTCCACTGACTGCCCTCCCGAGGACTCCAAGTCCATGCGCTTGGAGAAGAGGGAGGAACCATCATCGGACTCAGAAGAGTCCTCAAAGAGCTGCCTCAGGCATGAGCCACCCTCCACCTGCCGAGGTTTATCAGGAGTGAGGGTGACAGACAGCCTATGGGGCAAACCCAAGGCCGACCAAGAATTTTTGGTCGGAGCCCCAACTAATGGCTGTGGAGGCGGAGGTTCCACCAGAATCGGTGGGGCAGCTGGAATTGGCCGAACAACCGGCCTGGGAACAGGCTCCTTGGCTACAACGAGGGGTTGTTTCGGCCGCTCCGGTGACAGCCACTTAATGGCCGGGGAAGACGACTGAGTCGGCTTATTCCCGGTCAAAAGGAGCTGTTGCCACATGAGTTCCTCGTACTTCCAACGCAACTTGCGCCGAAGCCTCACCTCGTCCGTGGAAGAGAAGAGCGGTGGCGCCGCTTTTCGCACGGTGCCGAGATCGAGACCGCCATGGCGGGCGGGATCGGTCGACCGCGAGGATGTCCGAGACCGAGACCAGAGTCTCACTAGGCCGAGGAAGGCGAGGAGAAGCGTCAGAAACCAGCACCCCTCGGCTTGACAATCCACCGAAGGCTCGGAACTGGAGGCACAGACGAGCCGACGGGATCCTCAACTCTCACCGGGGAACCGGGAGAGGGATTTCAGCCTCCAGCCGACACCTCCGCTCCAACGGGTCGAGAAAAATCTCAACCGGTTGTCGGGAGTCTCGGTCAACTGACCTGACGGGGACACCGTGAAGCCAGTGGCCGAAGCTGAGGGGTCGACCGAAGTCGACTGTCGACAAGGGGAGGGGGATCTTTCCCGCTCCCAAGAGCGTCGACGGAGAGACTTACTTTTGCTCTTTTTGGACCTGGAAAAAGGTCCCGAAGAAGTTGGACCCTCACCTTTCGTCGAGAGGGTCAGACAAAGCTCCTTAAAAGAAGCAGAGTACAAGGCACCGAGAGAGAGCGGGACAAATGCCACAGCCGAGGTAGAAGCGGCCCGCGCCGCCTCCTCTTCGAAGGTGATCATCTGCTCGAGCTGATCTGCCGAGCCCGCCGCCTCGGACACCGCCAACCGGGCCTCTTTAGATTTCACCGGTGGAATTCTCTTCTCGGGGTGCCCCAGTTGTAATCGGGCAGCACGGTCTTCAAGGACGTAGGCCGAAAAAGAAGAGCACAAGTCGCAGGCCTGCGGGTCATGCTCAAGGCCCAGGCAGTAGACGCACGTGCAGTGCGGATCTGTCCTAGACATCTTCTGCCCACAAGGGCACCTCCGGAAACTGGGAGTCGATGTGTCCATCGCAGCCGCGAGGAGAAGAAGACCGAAGTCTTTTTAGCAAAAACCTTTTTGATTTCGAACTTTCGAAGAATTAGGAACCAGTCTTAATAGCAGAGCGTTAAGGAGGGATCCTGAGCTTCCAAGCGGTAAGGAAGATCTGGCATCATGGGGCGGAGCCAAGAGTTTTACCACCCAGGTGGGTGGGAGGAGCCAGCTTGAAGACCTTCCGGCAAGATTTAAAGTGGCAAGGAACCTGCCAATAAGTGTGGATGAACAACATATCCATGTCCCTAGAAAACCTTTTATAGGTACATCAGCGAGCGTAGAAAGACAAAGGGAGGGATAGTGAGGCTGAATAAAATGAACAGTGGGTGGGCAGGGGAACAGTGAAAAGCAGGAATACTGAATGAATATTTCTGCTCAGTATTCACAAAGAGGAGGGAAGTGCCTAATCAATTAACAGAAACACTCTTGATAGGGGGTCAATCCCAGTCCTTTCACAGAAGAAAGGTTCTGCAAGAACTCCTAAAACTGAAGGTGGACAAAGCAATGGGTCCTGATGGAATTCACCCCAGAATTCTAAAAGAATTAAGGGAGGAACTAGTGAAACCACTGGCTACTCTTTTTAATAAATCATGGGAGGATGGTGTGGTACCCGAGGACTGGAGGAAGGCGGATGTGATTCCCCTTCACAAAAGTGGGTCCAAGACAGAGGCAGGAAACTACAGACCTGTCAGTCTGACCTCTGTGGTAGGGAAAGTGATGGAGTCACTTCTGAAGGAAAGAATAGTTGAGTACCTAGAGGCCAGTGGAGCACAGGACCCAAAGCAGCATGGGTTCACAGCAGGAAGGTCATGTCAGACGAATCTAATAGATTTCTTTGACTGGGTGACCAAAGTAGTAGACCAGGGAGGGCTGTGGACATGGTCTACCTAGACTTTAGCAAGGCATTTGACACAGTCCACACAAAGATTAATAGTCAAATTAACCAGCCTGGGAGTGGGACCCAGGGTGGTAGCCTGGGTAAAACATTGGCTGGACAACAGGACACAGAAGGTAATTGTAAATGGAGTCCATTCTGAAGAAAGGGGGGTTACTAGTGGGGTACCGCAGGGTTCAGTATTGGGTCCAGTCCTTTTTAATGTCTTCACCAGTGACATTGCAGAGGGACTAGAAGGAAAAGTATGCCTTTTTGCAGATGACACAAAAATCTGCAACAGGGTTGATACACAAGGAGGCGTGGAAAGGCTGAAAAGGGACTTGGCAAGGTTGGAGGAATGGTCAGAAGTATGGCAGCTAGGATTCAATGCAAAGAAGTGCAAAATAATGCACCTGGGAAACAAGAACCCAGGAGAAGATTACACAATGGGTGGGGAGGTAGTAACAACAACAAAAAGGAAAGGGACCTGGGGGTAATCATATCAGATGACCTTAAGGTTAGCAAGCAATGTGAAGGCAGTAGGGAGGGCTGGGGTATACTGGGATGTATAGGGAGAGGCATCAGCAGCAGAAAACAGGAAGTTGTTATCCTCTGTACAGACAGTTGGTGAGACCCCATCTGGAGTACTGCATCCAGTTCTGGAGACCCCATCTCTGCAAGGACATAGACAGGATAGAGGCAGTCCAGAGGAGGGCTACTAAAATGGTGCAGGGTCTGCAAGAGAAGCCGTATGAGGAGAGACTAAAGGAGCTTAATATGTATACCCTTGAGGAACGAAGGGGGGGGGACATGATAGAAACTTTTAAGTACCTCAGTGGAATCAACAAAGTCCAAGAGGGTAGCATCTTTCAGAAAAAGAGACTTGCAAGAACAAGGGGACACAATTTAAAGATAGAAGGAGGGCGGTTCAGGGGCAATGTGAGGAAGTATTATTTCACAGAGAGGGTAGTGGATGCATGGAACAGCCTTCCTGAGGAGGTTGTGGGGTCTAAACTGTGGGAGAATTCAAGAATGCATGGGACAGACATAAGGCAACTCTTGTGTGGGGTAGGAAGAAATAGGCTGTTGGTTAACTAGGATCTGCGGCCTATCCTGTAGGTAGGGAAATGGGCAGACTAGATGGGCCTAGCAGTCCTTATCTGCCGTCAAAGTCTATGTTTCTATGTTTCAGAGTCCTATTTCGTAGAACTACACAGGGACAATGCTCTTTCTTGTACCGGGCTCCACTGTGGCTTAATGAGATCCCCATTGCTGCACTTAACGCTGTTAATATTCGGTCCTTTAAAACTGAACTGAAGCAATACCTACTGAGTCTAAATATCTGTGACTGCCTGACCTGAGAATGAAAATCTTAACTTGATATTTCTATTTGTCTCCTTCAAATAGCTACCCTAGGCCTCCCCTCCTTCCCCCTGGCCTCCCTCCAGCAGAATCCCCCTTTTCTTCATCCACGTCCAACCCACCATGATGTGTACACTCTCAAACTACCAAGTCCCAGCACCTGCTACTATTCCTCTGTCCCAACTCCCTTCCCTAACTTCCAACTCTGGTGCCTCCCCCTCCATCCCTCCCCACCTCACCCTCCCAAACACCCCATACTTCTCCCCACCAGCCCCTACCCCTCTTCTACCTATATCCCAATGCTACCCTGACAAGGCCCTTCTGGGGCTGCAATTTTGGTACTTCTCACTGTGATTATTAACCCTTGTTTGGTATAGGGATCACTTATGCTTCCAAGCCTTTGTATTGTGCTAGTCAATTGTATAATCTACTTGTAAACAATATATGCCTGTATCCTAAATTATTGTAAATTTGTATGTTTTGTAATGTCTGTACTGTTTCCTATGATGTGGAACCTTTGTAAAATAGTTCATACTCAAAGGTTGTTTCCGAAAATTCAAATAAATAAATGCCCTCTCCCTGTCACAAAAATTCCAGCCTCAAGTAGATGTAAACAAATATTGAACTTACCCGAATTAAACAGTATACATATCATTATACTACCTTTTACCACTATAAAACTGGAGCATAAGTATTGCTCACCAAGAATACTACTTCCTGAGAAATACGTAAGGAATAAGACACGACGAGGTGTGGTTTATGGTCTGATAAGAGTCCGTCCCTGGTGCGTAATGAGAGGCACAGAAGCTTCATGCAGTGCCTTTAACCTTAAGTCTTTCTATAAGATAAACCACACCTCGGAGTGTCTATACGCTTATAAAATGGGCCCCAAGTAATTTTTTTAAAAAGAAGAACAAAAGAAAATTCTAAAAATACATAAAGGAGGTTTAATAGATGAAAATGATGAAAAATAGTCCTCTATTGCAGTAGTTCTAGCACTGTTTCTAGCAGTAGAGGGTTCTATATCTACATATTTTGAGATTATCTATCATTTCTGCTTTAGTACATTTCCAACTTCCTCCAACAGTATTTTTTTTTTTTTATTTTAACTGTCTTTGATTGGTGCAAATTCTGACAGCATTTGTTTCCCAGCCACCAGTTTCTTGCGAGTGAGCGTGTTCCACTGCAGGCACAAACAGGCTTTGTAGACATGTTGCTGACCAGCATTAGTGAACTTTTTCTTTTTAATCGTGTTTTGATAAAAATGATGATGGGGGTCTTGTTTTATTTCTGAGGAGATGACATGCTCGCTTGATCCGTGAGGAGGACTGAGTTTTAAGGCATTTTTGAAAGCCGCGGGCTTTCCGTTGTTCTCTGATGTCGTTGCAGATGGTGCATCCCCCCCCCCCCATTGTCCTCTGCTAAGATAAAACAAAAAAATGTTTTCAGTAAGGTTTCTATCCTTAAATCACTTCATTGCTGCTATTTTCAATAACTGCTGCTATTTTCAATAACTACTTCTTTGAGTGGGAGCGAGCGTGTCCCTCACCGTCCTCCGTAGACAGGAGCTTCCTCGTTTTTAAATCGGAGCTATGACAGAAAAACAAACTTCCCGAATGTCGCGGCTTCGATTTTTAGGCGAGTACGGGGGCAAATTTGGAGACATTATTAACAGGACCGAGAACTGGACCTGCTAGACTTGTGAGGTATTTTTGGTTGGTTTGTTTCTGTGGTGAAGGATTATGACTACTCTCTCAGTTCCAGTGAATGCTAATTGAGCGGTGCTGAAAGTAGCAGGAGAGCAGTACCACATATTGATTTTACTGTGTGGTGTGTTCTGCATGGCACATGTAGTGCCGGTTGTGAATATATGTCCTGATAAGGACACGGCTGACAGAGGCTGTCAGCCAATCACAATAAAGGAAATTGTCTGCCCATTTTATAAAATAAAATATAACATGAGCAATTATAACAATGTGTTATACAATCCAAAATGAAGACCCTAAAGAGCAATTTAAAGGAAACATAAACATTGTCTGTTACATTTTAAATACTGTTAGAAATGTGGGTATTCATGAAGTCTGTTTAATCTCTCCAGTATGTTTTGTGCATTTGTTTTGAAATAGTCCTACATTTTCCCTTAGGTAGGGTCCCTTGTTAATGCTGTCTTTTTCCCACCCAGTAGTCATCTGTTAACAAATTACAGCCACCCAGTGGAGATGGTGGGGGCAAAAACTGTAACGGGGTTAATAAACAAATAAATAAATAAATTAGCCAGCCTGGGAGTGGGTTCCAGGGTGGTAGCCTGGGTAAAAATTGGCTGGACAACAGGACACAGAGGGTAATAGTAAACAGAGTTTGCTCTGAAGAAAGGGGGGTTACTGGGTCTGGTCCTTTTTAATGTCTTTACAAGTGACATTGCAGAGGGACTGGAAGGAAAAGTATGCCTCTTTGCAGACGACATAAAGATCTGCAACAGAGTTGATACACAAGGGGGGGGGTGGAAAGGATGAGAAGGGACTTGGCAAGGTTGGAGGAATGGTCAAAAGTATGGCAGCTTAGAGTCAATGCAAAGAAGTGCAAAGTAATGCACCTGGGAAACAAAAACCCAGGGAAGAAGTACACAATGGGGAAGTATTAACAACAACAAAAATGGAAAGGGACCTGGGGGTAGTCATATCAGATGACCGAAAGGTAAGCAAGCAATGTGAGAAGGCAGTAAGGATGGCTGGGGGATACTGGGATGTACAGGGAGAGGCATCACCAGTAGAAAACAGGAAGTTGTTGTTCCTCTGTACAGACGGTTGGTGAGACCCCATCTGGAGTACTGCGTGCAGTTCTGGATACCCCATCTCTGCAAGAACATAGACAAGATGGAGGCAGTCCAGAGGAGGGCAACTAAAATGGTGCAGGGTCTGCAACAGAAGCCATACGAAGAGAGACTAAAGGAGTTTAATATGTATATCCTTGTGGAAAGGAGGGAGGGGGGGAACATGATAGAAACTTTCAAGTACCTCAAGGGAATCAAAAAAGTCCAAGAGGGTAGCATCTTTCAGAAAAAGAGATGTGCAAGAACAAGGGGACACAATTTGAAGATAGAGGGGGGTACAGCTCAGGGGCAATGTGAGGAAGTATTTTTTCACAGAGAGGGTAGTGGACACATGGAATGGCCTTCCTGAGGTCGTGGGGTCACAAACATTTGGGGAATTCAAGAATGCATGGGACAGACATAAGGCAATTCTGGTGGGAGTAGGAAGAAGTAGGCTATTGGTTAACTAGAATCTGCAGCTTATCCAACAGGTAGGGAAATGGGCAGACTAGGTGGGCCAGGCGGTCCTTATCTGCCATCAAAGTCTATGTTTCTATGGGGTTCAAGAAAACATGGGATAGGCATAAGGGAACCTTAGTGATAAGACAAGGGGGTGATAAGCCATAGATCAAGTAGGGTCTGCGTTGATACAGTAGGTAGGGAAAAAAAGGCAGACTGGATGGGCCAAGCAGTCTTTATCTGCCATCAAATTCTATTTTTCTATTATGAATTCCAAAGGCCAGTGACGTCATTTGAGTGCAAGTTTAGAGTGAAGCTTTCTATTCATGGCTTCTACTCAGCTGATGTCACTGTGTTCTGAAAGATGGAACAATAACAGAATGTGAACTAGCACTTGAAAAACAGTATCTATGGAAAATACAGGCTTGCAGGTTGAATGCAGTTCTTCTTTAAAATGGACTCTAAATAAGAAGAAAAAATAGGACAATTTTAAAAGAAACACAGTAATACACTGTATGCAGTATATTCAAAGAGTCTGCATGATTGTAGAAAAACATATTTCTGAATAAACTGGGCTGATATTGGCACAAACTGTCCACACACCAGCACAGAAATTATGATTTATAAAATACACGCATGTGACCCTGTACATCAGTGGCACTCACCATACTTTCAAACGATAGCAGGCTGAGGTGGTGTAAGGAGGGGCTGTGCCAGTCCCTGTCTGATTTATTGAGAAATCTTTATTTTCCTTTTTTTTTTTAACAAGATTGCTCCCATGGGGGGAGGGGTGCTATGTGGGTTGGAGAATGGGGGTTGTCTACTTGTTTGGTGGGGAGGAGGGAGAATTGGATGCTATGTGGGTTGGGGAAGGGGTTATTTCATTTGTTTGTTAGGGGATGATGGTGGCATAGCAGAAGGTTGCTAAGTGAGTTGAGGGAAGGGTGTTTTTTGACAGGAATTTTTTCATTTTAAAGAGCAGCTGACATCTTCAAGAGAACATTAACAAATCATAATATTTAGACACAGTTCAGCTTATATTTCACATCAGTTCTGTATTTCTCCTCACCATTATTTATTACTGAGTTCATCTGCATGAAAACAAGATATTTGCTCCTGAGGAGCTCATCTGTTTCTATTGCTTTCTCCCTACCTGGGGTCACAATGCACTATTTGTGACATCACAGTTACTCCCATGGCAACAGATTGTGATGTCACAATAGAGGATTATGACTTGAAGTAGGGAGTCAGCTATAAAGCCAGATGAACTCTAAGGGATAAAGATCATGTATTCTTGCAAATTTCCTCAGTAATACATAGCAGGGTGGGGAAGCTATAGAAAATATATGGAATCAAAGCTGAATTGTACTTAATTACAATGTTTTTCAAGCTTTACTGTGAGGTGCCAGCTGCTCTTTAAAGTATGTGCTGTTGCTCCACAGTCGTTTTGTAGTTTTGTGTAGCAAGGAGTCTAGTACTTCTGCCACAATTCTGCCGGATAAATATACCCCTGTGACATCTCTAAAGACAAGAATTCATGGTATTAGCCTGCCTGGTTCAGAGTTCATGCTGGCTGATAAAGGTAAACTGCAAATACATATCCAGTGTGAGAATGTGTTAGGATCGGGCTACTCACTAGCATTCTGCTGTGCTGCATTACTGTCCCACGGTTGCCCTGGGAAGTTTTCTGCTAAGGGAAACAGATGGTTCCCTTTCAAGTACCATATTCAGTCCCCAGCATGTTTTAAATGTAATATTTAAGTAACACTAGCAATACTAATGGGAGCACATGGTACTTTGTTGTGATTTAATGAGGGCAGAAGGTGTAGCCAAGAATCCTAAATGAAGCCAAGCTAACATTAATTTGTAAGGAAACACTTTGCACCACAATTAATGCTAATATGAATTCCGAAATCTCAATATTTGTACCTTTTTTTCTTTTCTTATCATCATCCTGACATTTTTATTGCTGAGTTTACATAGTGTCACTCTGCTTGGTGTGAGCTGATTGTGTGAGTTGCAGAAAAAACTGAACAGATTGACACTGTTGCTAGGGAACAAACGAATACTTTGTTTACCTTGCTGGTCATTCCATACAGGTTAACTAACAGTAAGATCATGTTGTTCTAAGCCAAATGTACAATCGGGTTTATAATTTACATTAGACTTGGCCTACACCTCAATTAATTAAAAAAAAACATGACTAGCAGATTAACGTTGCAAACAGACCCCTTTAACAACTATGGTTTCCAGTTCATACTTAGTCTGACCTGTGTTCTCCACCAGAGACTGAGAACTTACCTCCACAGTGCACCCTGTCTCTGCCAGCTAACGACCTTGCAGCTCGATGCCCCTTGGTGAGGTCACTTTAAATGATTAAACTTGTAGCTTGGAAGTTGAATTTTATCTGACTTTTTGAGTTCCCATGCAGATCAAATTTTAAGGGGCTCTAAATATTGTATATTTAGTGGACTTCAGAACATTACGTATATTTAAAACACCTATAAAAAAAGTAAATTGTTCTACCTATGCTGATTCTACTTATTACATTTGTTGTTGAGAACAAGTGATATCAATTTCAAATCATTAGCTAATGTATGTATTTATGTGCAGTTAAAAGGATTTCTTCTGCAATCTCTGGTCATCTAACATTTATCTGTATATATTATTTTTATTTCTTATTTTCCTTTAAAAAAAAAGAAAATGGCACAAACAAGGAATAGTAAAAGGGGACTTCTGGTGTCGTCACCAATCTTGACAGCCACCTGAACTTTGAACTCTGGAGCTTTCGCCTAATAAATCATGCTTCAACACTGCTCTTTGCTGGTGTTTGTGGCAGAGAGACACCACCTGCATGAGATGACAATAGGAGGAACTGGGAGAAAAAGAATAACAGGGCTCACAGCCAACGTTACACTTACTGGTGGGATTGCAACAATCCACACGTTCACCAGCAGAGAGTGTGCTGTCCTCTCCCACTTGCTATCTGGCTTGTCACTCGTTGAAGTGACAAATGATTAGGCTTGGCAAAATTAGATTTAAATTGGTAAATGTCAATAAATGTCACATTCACTGCACACACACAAACTGACGAAAACATTTTTCCATCGATAATAATCTAAATTTACAGATAGGCAAAGTAAGTTCTATTGCTATTTTGACATGTGATGATAACAATTTGTGTTTTTATTAGTTTGTAAATCCTCAGCGTTTACTCTCATTAACTGCAGCTTTGAAAATTAAATTGATACAAATCAAAATAAATGCCTAAAAACCCATAATTTCATGCAACTGTGAAAATTTAAATCAATAAAACTCGAGGAAAAAACTTTAAAAATAAAAATCGATATTTTCCATCAAAACTATGAAAAAGATAAGAATCTAATTCTGCCAACCCTACAAATGATCAGCTGTTGTTGGAGCTCATGGCCTTCCCCATGGAAGCCAGGGATGGCACAGTGGGGATGCGGCAAGAGATACATACAATTTAAATAAGATAACGAGGACCTGCAGGAGGCTACCACAGCACTATCTGAAAAAACTGATACACGTGGCTGACCTTCTGTTGTAACTTCACCATAGACAGGTACAACTGGACAACAAGGAGCAGGACCTTGACAGAGAAGACTCCACTGCAAGAATCTGTGCATATATGGGGTCCCAGAGGGAGAGGAAGGACCTCACATTTCTACATTTGTTGAAAAACTGTTAAAGGGACACTGTGAGCCATACCATTCAATTTCTGGGAATCCATGGCTAGTTTGCCTCTAAGCACACACTTAACAAACTAAGGCTCTATGCATGAATGTGTACATTGCGTACGCACTGCATATATATCTGAGGCGTGTAGGCAACCCTATGTTGGAATGCCACACAGCAGGGTGCAGTGGCATTCACAGCAGGGGCACAAGGCCCTTGTGCACTGGATCCCCCCGTTAGTCATGTAGCTACACACGGGGATAGTCTGGGAGGAGTGTTGGGGGTGTGTCTGCACTCCACACCATGCACAAAGGTGCATAGTGTTGGGCCTGAATGGTATTTAATGAAGCATATAATCCAGCAGAGTATCTGATGCCTAATCAGAGTTTGTGTGTCTGTAAGTAAAACAAGCCCTGATAGTGCTACTAAATAAATTTGAAAACTGGAGCTGAGATTGGCTCGTTTTATTTACAGACACACAAACTTTGATTAGGCATCAGATACTCTAATGGATTATATGCTTCATTAAATATACATTTGAAAAAGTTAAGCTTCACGAACTAGTTGGGTGCCAGACACACGTTCGCGGTGGGAGATATGCTTCAGGGTGGTGGATGGTGTAACACAGACCACACGGTCTGAAAATAATTAGAAAAGTGGCTAAAAAGGTAAAAAAAATTATGTTTTCATATACTGAGGCATTCTACTGACTTAGTTTGTGAAGTGTGTGCCTAGAGGCAAACTAGTTATGAATTACCAGAAATTGAATGGCACAGCTGACAGCGTTCCTTTAAGGGACTCCTTGCAGCTTCCAGCTAACCTGCACTTAGGAGCATGTGTACTGAGTGTTGGCCTGAAGCCTACCCCAGGCCCAGGTGAATGCCCACGCTCCATCATTTTAACATTCATGCAATTTCAAGTGAAAGAAATGAAAATTATGTACTCACCATAATTTTTGATCTTCCAGAATATCTTCACCATTCAGTCCCACTTATGGGTCTAAGCCAGAGGTGCAAGGACCCAATGGGAGCAAAGTCTTTGCAGACTAGGAGGGGACTGATGTCTGTGCCGGCACTGTGCATGAGGCAAACATTGTAGCATCGCGCTCATGCATTGGCCAGTAACAAATGCCAGCCCCTTCCCTTCCTCAGTTCTATTTGCCAGGAGAGAAAAGAAGAGAGAGGGCTATAGACTCCAAGCCCAAAGGGCTAGGAAAAATATAGGATATAAATAGGAAAAATAATAAAACTTGACTACCAACTTAGAGACACTGAAGGTTGGGCCTAAGTGGCACAGGGGTAGTGGGCGTGACAGCCAGAGCCTACCTCAGCCACCTGGACAGGAAGTTAGAGAGAGGCAGCAGCCCTGACATATAGCTCTGACTGGAGGAAGAGGCCCTCACGATCTCAGTGCAGTTAGGAAGGCAGAATGCCAGCTTAAACTATGTTCTTGTACACAGCAGAGGACAAGAATTTAGAAGAGAAGCTCAAACTGCTCCAGAGGAGCAGAGGCAATAGCAAAATAGTTTCTAAGTACATGACGGAAGTCTTCTTGCCACTTCAAGGACTGCTGGAAAGCACTGAAGGGAGAAGAAATCCAAAAAGGGTGTAGGAGAAAACACTGAGCCACAGGCTGAAAGAACAGGATAAAACTCCTATTGCATCTGTCTCTCCCTAACTTGGAACTGAGGCTGCACCTTGAGCGAGGTCTTGAGACTGCCACATGGCAGAGGCTCAGAGCACAGGCAAGGAAACAAGTTGCCAACGGCCAGGGGATGAGTCTAGGAGACACCCCCAAGGGAAGAAAGGTGGATAACAAAACACTTTTTTGGCAGGGAGAAGGCAGGAGGGCCACTTCCATTTTTTAAAATTCGCCAAAAAACTAAGGGAAAAGGGGCAAAGACCTATCTCAAGGGAAAAGGAAATCTAAACCTCAAGGGAGAGAAGCAGCTCAGACAGAGTGGCAAGAAGTGTTAGAGCACTATCAAAACAGGGCGAGCTGCCCAGAGGCCCTGACTCTTACCTGAGTGGGGGATGGCGGATGGACATGTGACTGAATGGTGAAGATATTCTTGAAGATCAAGAATTATGGTGAGTATGTAATTTTCATTATCTTCCACGAAATCAATCTTCATCATTCAGTCCCACTTATGGGTCAGAGTACCAAGCTTCCCCAAGATAGGGGAGGAGCTGCCCTACCCTGAGGGAAATAAATTACTCTCAATCCTCTGGTGGGGGATAACCACTGGACAGCGTGGAATCCTCACAGGTCTGATGGGACACAAGACTGGTCGGGGCAGGTGGAGCTTCTCTTGGCCTAGGAGCAGGAATGTGCTCTGACAACTCATGCCTGACCCTGCAGGAAAAAATGAGTCCCCTAGTAATGCAAGTTAAGCACCCTACACTGGGCAAGGGGTGCCAACCAGGAGAGGTGAAGCCATGCCATCCGCTAAATGCAGATTGCTGTTCCCACCAGCATGGAAGTTACCTCGTTGGTGTCATACAATGCCCTTACTTGGTGCCTCACCAGCTCTAGGCCTGAGGAGGATAGGCAAATGGCCTGCCTGGTTGACTTGCAATCTGGCATGGACACTATCAGCTAACTGGTGCTTGATGTAAGCTGCCTGATTTGCCTAATATGCAGAAATGCACATCGCAGTGTGTGCTACCACAAAAACCTTTCTGCCCCAAGTATCGATCTCTGCAGAGTTGGGGTCGGAGGAGTGATCATGCACTGGGCGTTTGGGCTTAGAGGGGGTCTGTAGCACCAGAATCCCCAAGGTGGTGTGAGAGATAACACCTGGCAACCCCACTGGCGCACAATATCTGTGCTGGACATCCCTAGAGGCAAGAAATGGGGAAAAGGGACAGAGTCAGATGCTCCTGGATGCCTAAGTAAAAGGCCAGAGCCAAGAAGAGATGACAAAGGTGTGATCACTGAAATCCTGAAGGAATCTTAGCACTAGTGTAGCAGTACTGTGACCTAAAAATGACCTTATATTCAGCTCCAGCAGCATCTTCGTCAGGAGCCTCTAGTAATGGGAGTACTGTACTCAGCATCAGAGGAGAGGTGCACCAAAAAAATCCTCTTCCTCAAAGAAGGAATTAGAAAAGGTGGAGCTGGATTCAGGCAATAGTGGTGCAGGGCCTTCAGGCCTCAATTGGGCCTGGTCTGCCTTAAGGTGGTATTGGTGGAACACACCAGCCGTAGACAGCCGCAGACCTGAAATGCTCCCAGGTCATGGTCCTCAGGGGACCTGAAATACTTGGTAAAGGGGGTAGAGAAGAGGGAGGAGGAAGAGGGTCATTCATGACCAGGCTAAGTGCTCTGCCAGGACAGTGAGAATGCTCAGGGGACCTCGCCTGGAGGGCGAGTCTGGCAAAGTTGCCCACGTGGAGCTGACTAACCTCAGAGGGCTGGTCCAGACAGTGCCCTTGGTGGTAACCCCCAGATGGGAAGAGTGGAGCCATACAGGGCCCACAGGGCAGCCCCAGTCCCTACCAGTAACAAGGTCAGCTGGTTCTGGGGAGAAACTAGGTACCAGGCCAGTGCAGGAGCCCCCACTGGGGATGCCACAAGCACCGGAGAAGGGGCCCACTTCAGGCCCAGTGCCACACCCACCCCATCACCTGGGCTGACATTGCACCTTGGGCTAAGCCCAACATCCAGGCCAGGGGCATTCCCAGAGTTGACCATGGACCCAGCACTGACTTTGGTACCAGAAACAGGTCCAGTGCTGGAAACGGCACCGAGACAAGACCTCCCACCAGGAATGGTGCTGGAATCTGAACCGGCACCACGGATGGTGCCTGAAAAGGATTCAGCACCATCCCCAGAGCCAGTCCAAGGGGCAACCACAGGGAACACCCTAGGCCTGGAGTTGGGCTTAGAACCTGGCCCAGGATGGCTTCCATCATCACTGGCTCCGTCTCCAGGCCCAAGGTTGGTGTTGTCATCCTCCCACAGGCCACAAGGGCACTCAGTGAAGAAATAACAATGACCTCAGGGTCTGAGACAAGGTCAGCTCTGGAACTCCTTCTTCTTCAGGCACTGCTTGCAGTGCCAGAAGGGGGCTTGGTCTTATAGCCAGCACTGCCCCACTCACTGGTACTAGCCTTAGTACCAGGAGCTGGGGCAGCAACAGGCTGTAACACCGAGGTGCCCACTGGTGTAGACTGAGCATATAGCTTTGGCCTCAGCACTGGGGGGTGTCAGCTGCCCCAAAGGACCGATGGACTGGGGGGTGCTCAGCCAGCCCCCAGAGGAAGATGGCTGTCCAGGAGACCCCCCCATGGCCTCAGACATCTCAGCCAGTTGAGCACAGGGAATGCCCTGGACTTCCTCAGTATCAGCGGTACTAAGAAAGGGCTCAGGGAAAGAGCCAGGGACCTTACCTTGTCACCCTTGATGCAATGTCTGTCTCCAAAGGTGGGGGGCTTGCGACCCCACTTCCACGCGTGCTTCTAGAGGGTATTGTAGTCCTTGGAAAAGCAGGCGTCATACCTATCCATGTCATGGTAAACACCAAGGCAGGTCCAACATTCATCATGCCAGTCTTGGACAGCAATAGGAGCCCATAAGAGCACCGACTCATGGGGGGAGTTACTCTTGTCCTTCTTCTTCAACTTCTGCTTAAGACTCCTTACAACCCGGCAAAACAATGACAAAAAATAACAAAAAGCAGCAAGAAAAGGTTCAGGGCCAAACTAGAATGGCAGCGAAGATGGAACTGGTAAAAAACACAGTGCTTGAGAGAATTTGGCATCAAAGGCGACAGCAAACTGAGGAAGGTTATGATGCAGTTTCAATGACTGAAGTTACCATGGTGCATAGTCGATGGTGGAAAAAACAGAACTGAGGAAGGGAGGGGGCCGGCGTCAGTTACTGGCCAACCCATGAGTGCGATGTCACTATGGGCGGCTCCAGTATTGACTATGGTACCTCCTAGGCTGAAAAGACTTTGCTCCTGCTGGGTTCTAGTGCCTCCAGCTTAGACTCATAAGTGGGACTAAATGGTGAAGACTGATTTTTGGAAGATGTAGTCCTCCAGACTGCATGGAGACAAAAAGCTGGTAAATACTGTACAGGGACAAACAGACGTACTTAGATCACAACTTTTCTCTGTCAGTTCAACAGCAGCACTGAGCTTACATCTCATTCCTCCATGCCTTACAATAGAAAAGAAGCTGTTTTCAGACACCATACCCCACAAAACTGAGAGTGCTCTTTTCTGAAGGGGAAATTCTTTATCACACGCCCCAGAAGCATTGTGGTGTAGCAATCCATCCTTGGTCGGCCTTGGGACCACGATAGCAGTGACCAAAGACAACATACCTCACCAGAAAGGCAACCACCTCATAGAGAGACTGAGACAACACTTTCCATTCAGGACGGTTGATGGCAATCTCAAGAGGTACCACAGACAATAAAAAAACTCCTTAAGGAGCACTATATTTTAAAGAGCAACTAACTTGCTCTTTTACAACATTTCCCTACAGCAGCATGACAAACCCTTACCTAGCTCCTCACATGGTGTAAATATTTATTTTTATGTGTGCCTCGATTTAGGAAGGGAAGGGATTGTAATTTGGTTCCATGGAGCCGAACCACGCTGATCCCTTCCACTTCCTTGTACCTTCTGCAACAGTGATCCACCCTGATCCACCCCCGTGCTAGAGCTAGATCACTGTTGCAGAAGGTACCAGGAAGTAGAAGGAATCAGTGAGGATTGGCTCCACAGAGCCAAATTTCGATCCCTTCCCCTTCTAAATCAGGGCACATGTAAAAAAGAAATATTTACACTATGTGATTTAGAGCTAGGTCAGTGGTACTGGGGCAGGGGGACCTAGGGTTTGTGTTGAGGGGGAAGAAAGAGAGCGAGAGAGGGAGAGGACCTCCTCCAGGACATCAGGCTTAATGTTACCCAATTTGTTGCCCTTAGCCAGAACAATCTTACAAACTCTCAGGCTGACTGCCATTCTACACAGCTTTCCTGAATCACTAAAGTGGCACAGTAGCCCTGAGGTGGGAGGCCCGATATGGGCCAGTCTGGCTCGATGTGCTGTGCTGTAGTTTATTACATCAAACAGAGCAGCCACTGATTGAAGCCTGTAGGCTATGTTCTGACAGACGGGGGGGGGGGGCAGCGCAGAGTCCTGTTCCAGGGGATGGCCGATCTGGCGTCCTCCCCTCACTCACACCACTCTGCAGTAGCCCCTTTGGCTTCAGCCTGTCAGAAGGACATGAGCAGGTAGTGTTAGCCATGCCTGGAAGAAGGCTTCCCCTTACTCTGCTAGCCATCTTGAGGTACTGGCCAGTGTACCACCACCTTCTGCCTCCTGTGGTTTTCTTCTTTCCCTACACCCCAGGAAAACCACTAGCTTCACGAAACAACCAGCCCTGAACTTACCATCTTGGACATAAAATCTCTATGAGCCACTGCAGATATTGGTAAACAAACGGCCCTTCAGTCTGCTATTTGGCCTCTGGGCAGTGCACCATGAACAGTGTGTAACTTGCGCAAGAAGATCCTACTTTGTTAGACACAGTCACATAGATTCGTGATCTATTTCAAGTGCTTAATTGTAATTTTTGATGAAACAGCATACTATAACACTGATTCTTTTTCTCCCTCCACCCAGCCATTTCACATTTATTCTTAGCTCACTCTGTATGTCTTCCCAGTCCCAGTCTGTCTAGTGCTACCTAACTGATTCTTCTTAGACTCCAGATTTCCAGCCAGTATTGTCCCCCCCACCAAACAAATTTTTCCTGGTCTTGGAGTAAATATAGGTGGAAGCTCTGGTTGAAGCCTCAAACTTCCCCACACTTTACATATCACTTAGACAGGACCTTGTGTACTCTGTCTAGTGGGCCTACTGCAAGATAACAGTGATGTCACTGGGGCCTCCATAATACCTGTTAGGGGAGGAAATTCTTTGTCCCCTACCTTGGAAACTGAATTTGTTATGGTACATCCTAACACCTCCCATTTTTTTCTAATTCCATGCCTAGTTGCACACTCCCCCCCCCCCCACCATACTTGCCCATTAATTGCCAGTTATCTGTTTTTTGACAAGCAAATGTTTTTGACCTGTAGGCACTTGGATTCCTTGGTTGCCAGGTTGGTCCAACTGTTCTGCACAATGTTTTTTGGCTATCCTTGTGTACCACGGAGGTACAGTGGTTATTGGAATTTTGCTCACACTTTTCAGCATTACCAGTTTAGGGTTTTCTCACTGGTATTTCTCAACTGTGGAGGAGAGATTGGGTGGACACAGTTTACTCTCCATTCCTTAGGCAGACAAGGGCATACCAGTGAGCTTCTCAGTCACCTTTTCTGCTCATGATGTCTGCCCCAGTACATTTATTATCTTGGAATATTAACGGGCTTAACAGTCCAGTGAAACAGACTAAGACATCCCAACAATTGCATAAAGAACATCTGGATGTTATTTTTCTGCAGAAAACCCACCTCTCCTCCACAGAACATTCTAAGCTAGTCATAAATCAGGTAACTTTACTGCCAGTCACTACAGCTGTCAGTTGTACACTGCAGTATGTGGATCCATCAGGTTGCTACGTTAACCTGACTTTCCATTTGTTTTCAGCTTTCACCCCAGCGAATGTCTATTTCCCTACGAATAGCTCCAAAGTTGTCTTGCATAAGTTTAATAATAAATTAATGTGGCTACTTAAAGGGCAATTGATGTTATCAGGTGATTTTCATCTCACCTTCTCCCTGAATTGAATGCTTCAAAGCCCAATAGATATAGAGTGACCTCGGCTCAAAAATGTATACAAAAAATGTTACAGCATTTTGGACTGAGAGATGCCTGGAGACGTCTTTACCCATCTTACAGCACCTATATGCATTATTCTCCCAGTCATGACTGTTATGCCCAACTGGACTATTTATTGTTTACTGTGAACGTTTTAACCTAATCTTTTATATGACCTATGGGCCTCCTACTGTCATCTGACCATAATTAGCTTTTACTTTAAAAAAGACTTGGGCAAACCCATAAAGAAAACATTTGGTGGCAAGAACACACAGGGCCACAGCAGGGTGAAGGTGGTGCAGCACAGTAATATCGCAACAGCGGAAAAAGAAAACTGGTGCTACTCACCAAATTCTGGGACAGAAGACAGAACATGTGGCTACAAGCGCATCTTTTTATTTTGTGGGTAACACAGCAACCAGCAATCATGCATAGCGAGAGGTGTGCAGTGACGTCTCAATGTTTCACATGCCTGCACTTTGTCAAGAGACTGTCAGGCTGCCCATTAATGCCTATTTTTTTTTTTAGCCATTCTTAAAGAGACAGTAGCAGTGCATGAAAGAGAGACAAAAACAATACATGTGCATACAGTGCAACATGAGGATTGTAAACAACACGTTAAAACAGCGAGAAAAGGCAGAATTCATAAGTTTGATTAACCCAAACGATTTCTGTACACTAGCCAGTCCAGGCTACTGACTGGTCACCTATTGGCAAGTATCATCTAAGCAAAAACTGAGCCTAAATAACAGCAAGGTACCATACATGGAACAAGTAACCTGCCATACTAAAAATGTATTTAGTGCTAAAAGTGAAAAATTAAAAGCTGCAACATTTCAGGCAATCCATCAGTAGTAGCCACAGGACAATGAGAGCCACAATGAAAGTTTCACATTAGATCAATAATGTCGAACGATTGTCCATACATATCCTTTTGTATAGATGCAAACTTATAAAGAAAAGCTGAGTGATACACATCAGTACAGTCATTAAGGCACATAGGTGGAGCCCCGTGAAATTCTTTTTATTTTTCATAATGTTTCTTTTAATTTTTCTAGAATTTCTTGTTATTTCTTTTTATTCATTGAAAATGTAATTTTATTTCTTGTTATCACGTTTACATTCATAAAATACCTAAAATGACCTTATATACACTAGAAATCACATTCCTAGTATACTACATTGTATTAAGCAGCATTATGCTATGGTCTTGAAAGGTTTTGTGAATCAGACAATTCCACTGCCACTTCCTTGCAGACCATCTCTGTAGTAACAACGAAGCCTAAACAACAACTGCTGCAAGCATTTATTTAGTTTTTGCCAGAAAAAAACAATTTTTTAAAACTTTTTTTCATGTGCTTGTTTTCGTTTCATTTCCTTTTATACCTTGAAGTTTTTGTTATTTCTTAGTTAAGAAAAACACGGGCCTCTACACATAGGCCTTTAATTTGAAAATGCAAAATGGCTCCCTTTCGGCTAGAAGGAAACCCACACCTCCACCTCTTGGTCTAGTGGTTATCTTTTCTACTCCTATAAAAGACCATTTGTGCCCACTATCATTGTGGAACCTCATTACATATGCTGCCAAAGCAGAATCATCATTTTTGTTCAGGATTGCTCACTGTGGTTCCCCATCCTTTCTATCAGCTCTGCTTTGTATGCCCCACGTAATAGGAACCACACTCACAGATGGCTAAGTAGACCACGTACATGGTGTCATAATTTATGAATCTCCTTATTTCCAGGAGTTCACCCGTGGCTGAGTTGCTGAACGTGTTGCCCACAGTAAGTACCTCACAGTATTTACATCTGCCACACCTATGGGTGCCAGGCAGGAGAGACAGCAACCATGTCCTAACTTGGTTGGATGGCTAGAGGCTATGGGCCAGATTTTCTAATGCTTTTGAATACGGCGCACAGAACTTGCGGCATTCACCTAGCCGGCAATCGGGATTTTCTATCCTGTGCGTTGACTGCGGCAAGTTAGACCAGCTTTTTGCTGGTCTAGCTTGCATCAATCCTGGGTACCCTTTCCATGTTGCTTGCACCAGATATTTGGTGCAAGCTGCTGCAAATTGGATAAACTGTTGCAACTGTGTCTAACTTACTAAAACTGGATCCATTTGCGGAACAGGCCTTTGGTGCACCGCCAGATTCAAAGTGTTGTGATGCAGGGCTTGATGCAGGCTCTGTGCCTCCATTTGAAAATCTGGCCATATGTATCACAGCATCACCAATGCTGCATGGACTCCTGTATACCGTGCAGGGGGGTTGTGATACATGTTCATTCAGTCTGGGCTCAGTCTGCAAAATATTCCATTTTTCTCATTGAATACCTTCTACTTTATTTGCATGTATACTGTAGGTGGTTACAAAATTAATTAGAGCATTCAAAACATTCTGAGTTTGTGCCTGTCTAGGTTATTAGTAGCACATCTTTGTCTGTACTCCTAGCCCTTTCATAATTAGCTCTGTTGACATCTGTATACTTGTAATCCCTATCGGAAAAATGACTCTGCAGTTCCACCGCCCTGCTCTCAAAAGCTTTCTCAGTACGCAAATGGGGCATACCCCTAGGGACTGACAAGTATGTTTTTGACAGTGTGGCATGGGTGACAGGAACTAGTCAAAAGGATAGTATTTCTGTTCATCGGTTTATGAAAAAGGTCCATATGAATGGAATTTTTAACAAAATTGAAACAGGATCAGAATGCTTTTAATGTAGCATTCATGTCTGTTGCTTGGTCCAGGAAGGACCAGTCAACAAACAAGACAACCTCGCGAAATTTTACTACATCCAATTTTTGATATTTCCATAATTAATGTATACTGGGGGTGCCAATTTATTTTTTGCACTCCAACAGCAATAGACAGAGCTGTGGTCACCGACACTATCAGGTAACACATCTGATTGTATTATTTTGGAGGTGTCAGAGACCAAAATCCAGTAAATCGCCATTGAAGAGCCAGTTTTATAGTGGACCATAGTGGGACTGTCAATGATCTGGGTAAGTCTATAGTTGTCTAGATTGTCTTTGTACTTCGTAGCATTTTTCCAAGTCCAATTTAAATTTAAATCTCCCAGAATGATTTATTCATGGTCTAGGGGATGGCTTTTCTATGGGCATGAATTAAGTCTAGTCCTTTTCCATAATAACCATGGGGGCATACTGTACATAGACATCAGTGATAAAAATTTCTTTTGACCCAACATCAGTGTCAAGCACAGAGATTCACAGGGAGAAGGATCAACAGGTGTCTTGTCCTGAGTCACAGAGAGGTGATTCTAACAAAAAACAAGCAACCTCCACCCCTGTGGCCAACTCTATCACAGCAAAAGATGTTATATCCTTCTTGGCTGATCATTGAGTTAGGCATCTTATTAGTTAGCCATGTTTCAGAAAGTGCAATAAAGTCAAATTGACATTGATAAATCCATGCCGTGAAGTCATCCCTCTTAGCCAAGAGGCTTTTCACATATAGGTGGGTAGGATTTACTGAATGCCTTGGGAAATGGACTGATGGCTTAGGAACAGGGGTGGGTCCTGGGTTAGGATGTATGGAGCCTGATGAGAGCAGTAAAAGAAGAATCAATATTCTCTTCAAAGTGGAGAGACTTCATTCAAGTTTATGGGGAATGAATTTAGTACACATAAGTAGTTCCTCGGTGACTAAGAAAATATTGTTTAAGATCTGCAAGGTTATAAATGTCCTACAATGTATTTTTGCATAAGCAAAATGAGTTCAATGTGTCTTAATATGAAAAAGCCATGATATAATAGATCCCTTGGCCCCTTGTCTAACAGGGTAAAAAAGCCCAAATTAGTAGAATTGTATGCAGTTGTCCCTAGGTTTACAGGTTCCACTATGGAAAAATTAGAGACAGACAGCAAATGTGGCCCTATCTGAACATTTAAGATCAGTAAAACCCCTACATAAAACATTTTCAATGTAGCTTGAGAGCAGTAGCACAGGCCTAAAACAGGTCGATAAGCGAACATACAGAGAACATGAAATACAGAGAACTGCCTTAGGGCTGTATCCAGTTTGAGCACTCCTTTTCATTTAGCTGCCACCATGGTGAAACTGAGATAGTCTCAGAAGAAGTACAATTTTTAAACTAACAGCAGGGACTGCCACTCACCCACCGAGCTTAGCTAGAGTGTAGCAAAATGTTGCTATTGCCTTGCTACAGAGTTCTCAAAAATAGATAATATAAATCAAAGGCAATAGTACACACTGCCACTTACTCTCCAGGCCTGATTAGATTAATTCAGAGTTGGTACTACTGCCACTACTAGCATTGAATCAAATCAAAATAAGAAATGACCTTAAGAGGGGATTGTAATACTGCTCAGTCTCAAAACTTTTCATGCCAAGGTTAATATTAGAGAAGATCACTATATAGGTAAACAGCAATCATCAAATATGTTTTTTTAAAACTTGTGTTACATATAAGTCAGTTAAGCAATTAGTACATCAGATACTACTAAATAAAATTTCACATGTATTTTAAGTAGGGATGGGCTACCCATCAGGTAGCTGGAGCGGATAGGTCGGGTATCAGCGTTTTTTTGGCCGGGTAGGGTAGTTCGGGTAATTTACTATCCTATTCGACATAACAATCTTCTTCGTGGGTTGGGTACTGTGGACACGGTTAACAGGTCAGGTAACAGGTAACTGCAATTTTAAACTGGCATTACAGGAAGCCTGTAGGGTCCTGGAACTCTTCTGACTCTAATCAGGCATTACAGATGGCCTGTGGAGTCCTCACAGCAGAAAGGCGCACACGACACCAGCCTGACAGTCTGATTGGTCAGTGCTGGTGTCCGAGTCCCCTCTGCTATGTGAGTGCGCAGACTAGATCTGGAGTTTGGTGGGAGAGGGAGCAACTGGAGCTTGCTGCAACTGTGGTGAAAAAAGTAAGGAAAAAAAAAGCTGATTAAAAAAAAGCACAACTTTCGTCCATGAACAAGAGTGAGGGTTGGGGACTAAAGGGGGAAGAACTGGGGAATCGAGTACTGCAGTGCTCTGGGGAGAAGGAGAAGGGGGGAGACGCTCATTGCTGGCAGCAGCTGTAAAAGCCATTTAGGCTATGTTACTCACATTGTTTGTTGTTTGGTGCCCTGAGCCCTGTTTGTGACATAGCTACTCTGTGTCTCTCTGCAGTATAATGAAGCCATTTAGGCTGCATTACACACTGTCTGTTGTTTGGTGCCCTGAGCCCAATTTGTGATATAGCTACTCTGTGTGTCTGCAGTATAGTGAAATTCATTTAGGCTGTATATTTACACACTGTCTGTTAGGTGCCCAGAGCCCTGTCTGTGACATAGAGCTACTCTGTGTGTCTCTGCAATATAGTGAAAGCCATTTATGCTGGATACACACTGTCAGTTGTTAGGTGCCCTGAGCCCTGTCTGTGACATATACTCTGCCTCCACAGTATAGTGAAGCCATTTGAGCTATATAACACACTGTCTGTTGCTTGGTGTCCTAAGCTCTGTTTGTGACATAGCTACTCTGTATGTCTCTGCAGTACAGTGAAAGCCATTTAGGCTATATATTGACACACTGGGCTCAACATTCAAAGGTTAAGCCCTGCATCAATTCTGTTATTTGGTGCGGCTGCGTCAAACCCCTTCGGCACAACTTCACCTGATTTTAGTACATTGGTGCAGTTGTGACACAGTCTACACTTTACAGTGGCATGTGCCACATATTTGGCACAAGCCCTATAAACAAGGTCCACAGCATGCCGCAAGTTAGACCAGAGGGGAGCTGGTCTAACATGTGGTATGTGGTGCACAGGAGTGCAAATCCTGATCGGTGCCAGGAGAATGCTGCAAGCCCAGTGCCCCATATGATCGGCACACCAGGGGCTTGCATCATTCTCGGGCATTTGAAAATCGAGCCCTCTGTCTGTCAGGTGCACTGAGCCCTGTCTGTGACATATAGCTACCGTGTGTCTCTGCAGTATAGTGAAAGTCATTTAGGCTGTATATACACACACTGTCTGTTAGGTGCCCTGAGACCTATCTGTGACATACAGCTACTCTGTGTCTCTCTGCAGTGTAGTGAAAGCCATTTAGGCTGTATATTGACACTGTCTGTTAGGTGCCCCGAGCCCTGTCTGTGACATAGCTACCCTATGTGTCTCTGCACAAAGCCATTTAGGCTGTATTGCACACTGTCTATTAGGTGCCCCAAGCCCAGACTGTGACATAGCTACTCTGTGTCTCTCTGCAGTATAGTGAAAGCCATTTAGGCTGTATTGCACTGTCTGTTAGCCTGTTAGGTGCCCCAAGTCCTGTCGCAGCTACACTGTGTGTGATGTCTCTCTGTGGCATAGCGAAAGCCATGGCTGTGTCTACTATATCTCATATTTCCCAGTCTAAGTCCATTTAAAGGAAGCACAGTGCTGCTGCTCGTGTAACTGAAAATGGCATGGACAATATGAATCCTAGCACTAACGTAGAACACAGAGACTATAATAACAATAACATCACCAGGATTGGCAGTAAATATCCTCCTGAACAAAAAAAGCATGTTACCAATGAAATGAAGTAGAGCTGTGGAGAGAACTGACAGGAGTTACTCGTAGAGGTACTGAACGTTTTGCCACATGTGCCAGGATACTTCTAGCTGCTGAAGCAGCATGCAAGGACAAGGAGGCATCCTCCTGAAATATAAGCTCAGATGCTGAGGCAGTGAATGCTGATAAAGATGGTGGTGACAGTGAGGACTGCGAATGGGATAGCCTAGAAAATATCCCACCTGATGATAATGGCACTTCCAGTTCTTCTGAATCTTGCGGCGATGAGGTTGGTGCTAGTTTCCATGAAGGGGTAGGAGAGGATGCTGCTGTAGGGCAAGAGAGGCAAGTGCAGAAAAAAAAACAAACATATGCTAAACGTAAGAATAAGAAGATGACCATGAATGAGAAAAATTCATGTGAATAAGGAAATAGCATTATAGGGTTCCCTCCAGGTCCCTAGACTGTATAAGAAATAGTGCCAGGCACCGTAGTACACAGCACAAAGGGTAAATCTTTAGTGTGGAATTTATTTTATATTGACCCTGCAGACAACTCTCAAGCTGTATAGTCTGTGCGAAAAGAGTGTCAATTGTGGTGGCAAAGCAAGACATTTTTTGTTGTGCATCACTAATGATACGATATGCAAAGGCAAAACACCTGATTGAGTGGAGCAGGGCAAGGGACAGTGTGGTTGGTATGGGCGGTAGTGGAGGTGGTGGTGGCAGTGACCATAGTGAAAATATACTGGACGCAGGAATTGACAATAAATCACTTGATGGGTCCTTGCAGTCTTCCCAAACAGATTATTTTCTTTAGACACCATCAAGTACTGCAAAATCCCACAGTAGTACTCCACGTGAAAAGTGCAATACCCCCAAATTAAAAATATCTTGTCATTCTTGTCAGCTAACATTAAAAGAAAGTGTTCTGAGGACATCAAAATTTACCTGCAAGCATCCAACATGCCAGCTGTTAAATACAGCCATCACAGAGCTGTTGGCTGATTGTCAACTCCCTTTTGCTTTTGTTGCCCAGAAAGGTTTCCTCAAGTTCATGAACCAGATTGAGCCATGATACACCATTCCCTGTCGAACATATTTCTCAAAAAAGGCTGTTCCACAGTTGTATGACTTGGTGTATAGTGCAATCACTAAACAGCTGAAACTCTCTCAGGTGAAGCACGTTCACATAACCACGGATATATGGACCGGCAACCAAACAATTGACTACATGACTGTTACAGCTCATTGGGCAAGTTTTCAGTCAGAAAGTAGTAATCCCCCACTCTACTGTAAGTAGTAGGAAGCAGGCTGTATTATGTATCATCAATTCTGAGGAAACACACACTGCTGCAAATATTTTGCAGGAGCTGAAAAATCAATTCCAGAATGTGGAATTGCAAATGTGGAATGGCTTACATTTCTCAAAATGAATGCTGACAATCTCCCAGTTGTCACAAACACTGAATTATGCAAGTCTGACCCTGAACATGAACAACAGCCTGAAAACAGTGATACAGAATATGATTAGGTTGTGTATGAAACAAATGGAACCATCACCACTGCCACCATGCCAGCCGCATGTGCCACACTAGTATTACTCTTAGTTTTCCTTTGTCAGTCCTCAGTTTATATTACGTAAGTTTGATCGATGCCCACGATGGGTATCATTTTTTTAAAACAGCAGCAGGCTCAGTCACAGCATCTGCACCTCTCATACCTACATCAGCAATGCCCACCATGGGTATCATTTTTTAAAAGGGCAGCAGGCTCAATCACAGCAGTTGTGCCTCTTGTACCTACCTCAGCAGTGCCCACCATGGGTATAATTTTTGGACACAGTAGCAGGCTCACCAACAGCAGCTGCAGCTCTCTTACCTGCCTGAGCAATGCCCATCATGGGTATAAGTTTTTGACACAGCAGCAGGCTCGTTAAGAGCAACTGCACCTCTTGTACCTGCCTGAGCAATGCCTGCCATGGGTATAATTCTTGGACACAGCAGCAGGCTCGCTAAGAGAGCCTGCACTTCTCATACCTGCCTCAGCAATGCCCACCATGGGTATAATTTTTGGAAACAGCAAAAAGCTCAATCAGAGCAACTGCTCCTCTTGTACTTACCTCAGAAATGCCTGCCATGAATATAATTTTTGGAAACAGCAGCAGGCTTGCTAAGACAGCCTACACCTCTTGTACCTGCCTCAGCAATGCCTGCCTTGGGTATAATTTTTGGACACAGCAGCAGGCTCGTTAAGAGCAGCTGTGCCTCTGGTACCTGCCTCAGGAATGCCCCCATGGGTATAACAGCTCAGGGCACCTTACAAACAGTCTGAAAGTCCAAAAAAAAACAGTTTTTCACATGATTTTTGTTATGGTCAGGGTTGGGCAATCAGGTAGTAGAGCACCCGACTAGACTACTAGTTTTTCATGGGGAGTATTTTTAGGGTACTTTAAGGGTACCCACAGGTAGTCTTGGTGGGAGGGTATTTTAGTACCTGCCCATCCCTAATTATGTTTGCTTGTGTGCACTGCAAAGTACTGTAGAGGTGTGGCAGTGTTGTGGTCAATCCAGTGAATGCTTTAATGGGTGCGTCTGTCGGCCGCCAATTAATAATGAAGCTGCTGATGATGGCAGTCTCAGAGCGAGTGCTGCACTTGAAAGAAATCTGCCGCTGCAATCAGGGGCAGTTTCGTCACTGCAGCGGGAGTCCCCCCTCCCTCCCAACCAGTCACACAGCAGGACAACAAATTAGCTCCCTCCCGCTGCTGCTGCCTGCTCTGCACCCTCCGTGAAATCTGCCGCTGCAATCAGGGGCAGTTTCGTCATTGCAGCAGCAGTCCCCCCTCCTTCCCAACCAGTCACACAGCAGGACAACAAATTAGCTCCCTCCCACTGCTGCTGCCCACCTTGCACCCTCCGTTCTCCATCCCCTGCCAACATCGGGGTGCTCAATCCCCATGTCAGTATGTATCCCCCTTCCCCTCATTAATGTGGCACAGTGGAAGCCCACCCCAGTGTGCCATAAAATACTTCTTTGATGTTTCCGACACCGGGATGCTCACTCCTGGTGTCAGATGCATGCCCCTCCCATGCCCCTATGTTCTCAGCTGTCCTCAGGGTGCTCAATCCCTGGGCTGGCATTAATTCCCCTCCCTCCAGTGCACTGAAATCCATTTTGTAATATGTCACCTGTAAAAAATAAAACAGTCCCATGACGTATTTTTTTTTTAAATGTGAAGAAAAAGGAAAACGGTCCCTTGTCGTTCCCAGCCCCCCTCCCTAACTCACACCCTCCCTCTGCACACCCACCTCCCTGCACCCCCCTCACCCACACTTACCTCCAGAGGTCAGACGCAGCGATCGTCTGTGGACCGGGAACACGTCTGCTCTCTTCGAAGACCAACTGGGAACTGAAGAAATGACGGTAAGCCCTATAATGGCAGTCAAAGGTGGGGTTTCAATTTAGGTTGATATCTCAGCTAAGTTTTGGTCCCAAATTTTCAACATGGGGTTCTTGGGACCCCACCTCATGAACACTATCACTGTCATTTCGTTTCTCGGTCCAAAAAGGTGACTTTGCGATCGTTGCACAGAATCACTTTTCGGGACCAATTAATGAAATGACAGTGCCACTGTTCGTGAGGTGGGGTCTCAAAAAGCTCTTGTTGCAAATTTGGTGAAAAAACTCTAACAAATGACTGCATTACGAGTGTCCGTTGCGCAGTTTCTACGCACGCTCGTAACTTCATCAGTTATTAATATTTTCACTCCAAATTTCCAACATTGCCATTTTTTTTACACCCCCCCATATGAACAGTACAGCTGCCATTTTTTGCATCCTTCCTGAAATGTGTTTTTGCACCTGTGGCGCAGAATGGCACGGTCACTGTACGAAATCAACTTTTGGGACAGATTAACAAAATCCCAGTGCCATTGTTCATGAGGGAGGTCCCAAAAGGCCATGTTGAAAATTTGGTGAAAACATTCCAAAAAATTACTGCATTGCGAGCGTGCGTTGCACAGTTTCTACACACACTCATAACTTCGCCACTTTTTCATATATTCACTCCAGATTTTCAACACTGCCATTTCTTCACACCTCCTCATGAACTGTACAGGTGTAATTTTTCACATCCTGCCCAAAATGTATTTCACACCTGTGGCACTGAATGGCACACTCGCTTTCCAAAATCACCTTTTGAGACTGAGTAACAAAATGATACTGCCACTGTTCATGAGGTAGGGTCCCAAAAAATCCCATGTTGAAAATTTGGAGGAAAAATACTAACAAATGCCTGGGGTGTTAAGGTTTCTAACTGTAATGCCCACTCTGTACAGACTGACAGGCATCGGGGGTGTGACTTGGGGTCGTCAGCCATAATGCTTACCCCATTCCACCCCCATCCCCACCCTGCAGTCACTGACAAGCACAGAGGTGTGCCTTGGGGTCTTCAGCCCTAACATTCACCCTATTCTCCTATACTGCACCCATCTCAGCTTATTTCCTTATGGAATGGGTGAGCATAAGGGCCGAAGACCTCAAAGCATACTGCGATGCCTGTCAGTGTCCACAGGGTGGGGTGAGGTGGAATGGCGTGAGTGTTAAGGCACACCCCCTAATGCCTATGCCTGTCAGTCTTGGCAGGGTAGGGATGGGGGTTGGTGTTACTTCAATACTTCACTGCCATTCCTATTATGTTTCTCTCTAACTCCTGCACTATCAATGCTAATACCAGCAAGCAAATATTTGGCATTGGCAAATGCTTGTTTTAAGAGCAGGTATAATTTAGTCGTTTACAAGCTAGAGTTCACAGAACCAAGGTAATTATATAGTAAGTCACTAAATGACTAAAAGAAAGTAAGCACTAGTTTGTGTCATAAAAAAAACACAATGTAAAACAATAATGCAGACCAGAAGGATATAATTAGCAAACGTAGTCCATTGATTAACCGAGTCCTTGATGTGTAAGGTGCAGGGAATATAAAGTTCTATGCAAGTGAGTCCAAATTATTGTTAGCACACAGGAATCCAATTTATGAACTGAGTCCTAAGAATACAAACTACAAAAAGATTATGTTATGAGTTGTAATTGTTGTAAGTTATAGTAAGAAAAAGAAAGGATGCTACTGAATGGAACTTGAAGCAGGATATAAAGTACAGTTACGTAAGAACTTACCATAACAGTAGATCTTTGAGAGAGGCTCTTGCAGTAGGCAACACCATAAGGACTGAGCCTCCAGGCACTAAGCCCATACAGTAAACTTAGCTAGCAGTGTCTGGTGGGGGACTGCCCACCTGACATCACGTGACCGACGTCGGCCTGATGGCATATAATGGGGGTCCCCCACGCCTGCCTCAGTTCTCCCGCTGGAGACCCGTGACAGATATGACAGGAGGAGGAGTGGGTTCCTGGAGCCATGAGTAAGGCTGTGAAACAAGCAGAAGCAGCAGGAAAAGGAGGGAGGGAAACCTTGCCTACTGCAAGAGCCTCTCTCAAAGATCTACTGTTACAGTAAGTTCTTATGTAACTACTATCTTACTTCGAGAGGGCTCTTGCAGTAGGCAACACCATAAGGACTGAGTTCCAAGCAGTGTAAGTCAGGCAGAGACTGAACACGGGAGGCAGGGAAAGGTCTGCAGTAGGAAAAAAAATTAAGACAGGAGGCCTTGAAGGACAGCTAGTCCAAAGCCTGCCCTGCATCTGGAGGCAATGTCCAGATTGTAGTGCTTAGTGAAGGTGTGGACAGTGCTCCAAGTCGCTGCCACACAAATATCTGCAGCAGAAACATTTCTGAAACAAGCAGTAGATGCAGCCATGCCTCTGGTTGAATGCCCTTTAACTTCCCCGGAAGGGGGTTGTTGTACTTCCGATCAATGTTGGGTAAATTACTTTTTCTATTACTTTCTATTACTTTTGGAAACTTGTTCCAGGAAGCTCTGTGCAGTCATTAGCAAGGATGGAGAAGTACTAGAAAAAGTAATACACCTTTACAGTTACATGATTATTTTTATACAAAAACTATACAAAAGTAATAAGTAAATATAACAAATTACATTTATTTGAAAGTAATAGGTTAGTTACTTTCAAATAAATGTAATCAGTTAAAGTTACGTATTACTTTTGTATACAAAGAAACAAGTAACTGTAACTGTAAGGTGTATTATCTTGTTCTAGTACTCCATCCTTCTAGTGACTGCACACAGCTTCCCTGGAAGACATTCCAAAGTAGTTGGTGCGAAGAAAAGTGAAGCACCAACACTGCTTCTGATAGCAAAACAGAATGCAGTTTGCTAACCACTTAGATAAACATTGTTTTGAGACTGCTGCGCCCTCCCTTTTGGGCGTGAAGGAAACAAAAAGCTGATCCGTTTTTCGGATTCGTGTAGCAATGCAAAATTCTGTGCACATCCAGAGTGTGCAGAATTGCCTCCCCTTAATCAGAGAGTTCAGGATAATACACCGGCAAGTACATAGTCTGATTCAAGGTAAACTCAGTACGCAGAGCCACCCATTCTCTGTGGAAAATCAAATAAGGCTTCTTACACATAACAGCCTGAAGCTCAGAAATCCTTCAAGCAGAAATAATAGCAACTAAAAATAGCACCTTCCAAGACATAAAGCGCAGGTCACAACTCGCAGCTGGTTCAAAAGGAGGCAAAGTGAGCTTTTCAAGGATAAAGTTCAGGTCCCACAGGGGAACAGGGTTCCTGACCAGGGGTTTCATATGGAGGATTCCTTTCATAAAGGTACAGAAGACCTCCAACTGAGCCAAGGTTTTGCCTTCCACTGGGATGTGGTAGGTGGATATGGCTGATAAATGGACCTTCATAGAAGAATAATGGAGTCCCAGGTTGAAGAGGTGTAACAGGTACTCCACGACCTGAGGAGCAGGGCACAAGAAAGGGTTCCGGTCCCTGGAGGCTGCCCAGATAGAGCATCTCTTCCACTTCATAGCCTAGCAAAGGGGGGTGGCAGGCCAGCAAGGACGGTACCTACTTGCTCACCCCCCACAGCTAGTAGTGGAACCAGTGAACCAGAGGAGTGGCTATCTCTGCAAAGCAGTGTGCAAAAGATGGAGATTAGTGTCCAAAAGGTGGATAAGCAGAAAAGGGGCAAAATTCAGCAGAAGGGCAAACAGCAAGGAGAACCAGGATAAATGACAACCAAGGAAGGGGCTGGAGTAGAGAACAGTGGAAGCAGTCTAGGGAGGTCAAATCATGGAAAGCCATGTGTGCAAATGCCAGGAGCCTTAGCAACAAGATGGAAGATCTGGAGGCTGTCATGGTACAGTCAGACCTGGACATTGTGGCCATCACTGAAACCTGGTGTAATGATAACCATGACTGGGAGATGGCCATACCTGGCTACAACATATTCAGAAGAGACAGAGCAGGCAGGAAGGGAGGAGGGTGGCACTGTATGTGAAAAATGACATAAGGGCCACACAGATCCAGGAGGAACAAAATGGGGAGAGATACTGCAGGGTTAAGCTGGAAAGGAAAATGGGGCCAGCCATCCGACAGGTGTGGTCTATAGACCACCAGCCCAGGAGGAAGAAACAGATAGGAGTTAATGCTAGCCATCCAAAGGATGGAAGACAAGGGTGAGGTAGTACTGGTTGGAGACTTCAATATACCAGGCGTGGACTGGAGCATCCCAGCAGCAGCATCAACTAGGAGCAGATTTATCCTGGACTCCTTCAGGGTGCCTTCCTCAAGCAACTGGTCATGGAAACCAACTCGGCAGAAGGCAATACTGGACCTTGTGCTCACAAACAGGGACAGTGTGATGGGGGTAACAGTGGGGAGCACCTGGGTAACAGTGACCACCAGTCATTGTGGTTTGAAATCACAGAAAGAGCAGAACCAAACCACACAAAAACACGATCCTGGATTTTAGGGGGCAGACTTTGGGAAAATGGGAGATACTTGAAAGAGGCATTAAGGAATGGGACAGGAATCAGGGGTTGAGGAACAGTGGGCAGTATTTAAAATGGGGATTATAAGAACAACAGAATTATGCATTAAGCAGGTTAGCAAGAGGAAAAGGAGAGGAGACCATTATGGTTTCAAAGAGGTAGCAAAAAGTGAAAGCCAAAAGATTGCATTCAGGCAATACAAAAGACACAGGCAGAGGGGATGAGAGAGTACCAGGAGAAACAAAGGGAGGCAGGGAAGTCAGTAAGGAAGCCAAAGCTCAGACAGAAGAACACACTGCCAAAATCAGTGGGTAAAGGGGACTAAAACCTTTTACAGGTACATAAGTGAAAAAAAAGAAAGACAAAGGGAGGGATAGTGAGACTGAGGGGAGGATGGGAGCCACGTGGAGGATGACAACAGTAAAGCTGACATATTGAACAGGTATTTCTGCTCAGTCTTTACTAAGGAAGAGGGGTAATGGGTCTAGAAGGAGTACAAGGGGGTGAGAATGGTGCAGAAATGGACACAAGTCCCTTTACCGAGAAAAGGTCCTGAAGGAACTGGAAGTAATAAGAGCTGATAAAGCAATGAGGCCAGATGGGGTGCACCAGGGTCCTTAAAGAACTAAGAGAGGTGGTGGCTGAACCTCTGGCTATCCTGTTCAGCCAATCACTGGAAACAGGAGAGGTACCCAAAGACTGAGGACAGCAGATGTAGTCCCTTATACAAAAGTGGGAACAAAGAGGAAGCAGGAACTACAGCCCAGTCAGCCTCCACCTCGGTAGTGGGAAAGATCATGGAAGCACTACTGAAGGAGAGATTGGTGGAACATCTGGTTGTCAATGGACTACAGGACCCAAGGCAGCATGGTTTCACCAGGGCGAGGTCATGTCAGACCAACCTCATTGAATTTTTGACTGGGTGACTAGGGAGAGTGGATCAGGGGAGGGCAGTGGACATGGCCTATCTGGACTTCACAAGACCTTTGACACTGTGCCACATAGAAGACTATTACACACAAACTGGGGAATATGGGTGTGGGCAGGACAGTAGTGTGGTGGGTGGGTAGGTAACTGGCTGGGTGGCAGGACACAGAGGGTGGTGGTAAATGGCTGTCACTCCACAGAGGGAAGAGTGACCAGTGGGGTACCACAGGGATCAGTGCTGGGACGGTCCTATTCAACATCTTCATCAGTGACATTGCAGGATCTAGAAGGCAGAATTTCACTGTTCGCTGATGACAAAAGCTCTGTAACAGAGTAGACACACCAGAGGTGTAGACAGAATGAGAAGGGACCTGCAGAAACTTGAAGAATGGTCAGGTTTGGCTGAAATTCAATGCAAAGACAAGATAATGTATATGGGGCACAAAACCCTGGCATAATATATCAGTTGGGGTGAGGATATAGCATGCACCAAGCAGGAAAGGGATCTTGGGTTGTCATCTCTGATGACCTCAAGGTAGAAACAGTGTGACAAGGCATCAGGTAAAGCCAAATAGGATGCTGGGTTGTATAGGCAGGGGCATCACCAGCAGGAAAAGGAGGTCATAATTCGCTATACAAGACACTAGTGAGGCCCCACCTGGAGTACAGTGTACAGTTCTGGAGACCATACCTACGTAAGGACATAGACAGGGTAGAGAAGGTTCAGAGGAGGGCAACAAAGATGGTGCATGAGGTTGCATCACAAGTCCTATGAAGACAGGTTGAAGGAACTGAACATGTACTCCCTGGAGGAGAGGAGGAGAGGGATATGATAGAGACATACAAGTATCTTACAGGGAGGAACAGGGTGCAGGAAAACACTATTTTTAAGCGAAAAGATGTTTCAGGACTAGAGGGCATGGGATGAAGTTGGAGGAGGATGTTTCAGAGGAAACATGAGAAAGAATTTCTTCACAGAGCGGGTGGTGGACAAGTGGAACACCCTGCCAGAGGAAGTGGTGGGGGCTGAAACAATCACGGGATTTAAGAATGCATGGGATAGACATAAAGGAATTCTAGAGGTCAGGGGTAAGGGGAAATAGACTTCTAGGAAAACAAACTGAACTTACAAGCTCAAATGGGCAGACTAGGTGGGCCATAGGCCCTTATCTGCCGACACTGTCTATGTATCTATGTATCTATGTATCTATGTAGGTGGTCTTTGTATACGGCTTTCTGGCCTCCACAAGGACTTCAGTGATTCTGGGAGAGACTCTGAAGTGTGAGTCAGCTACGTCTGAAGGCGCCAAGCATGAAGGCGAAGGGACTTGAGATCTGGATGGACCAGCATGCCTTGATCCTGGGTCAGGAGGTCCTGGCAGAGGGGAAGAGGAACTGGAGGTTCACCCGCTAACTGCTGGAGCAGAGGGAACCATATTTGGTGAGGCCAATATGGAGCGATCAGAATCATATGAGCCCCCTCCGTTTGCAGTTGGAGTACCCACTGCAGTAGCGAGAAGGGAGGAAAGGTATACAAGAACCTCCCTGTCCAGCAAACAGACAGCACATCTCACCAGAAAATCCCAGGCCTGCGAACGAGCGGGCAAAATTGGGTAGTTTTGCGTTGTATGGGGAGGTGAACAGATTGAGATCTGGTTGAAACCAAAGGTCAAAGATGTCCTCCACCACCGACTGACGCAGTTTCCACTCATTAGCCCTTGCCTGAGTGTGGCTGAGACTGTCCGCTAGGACATTCTGGACACCCGGGACATGCACTACCATGAGCTGGATCTGGTGCTGAATTGCCCAGTACCACATTCGCATCGCTTCCCTGCATAGGGGTTACGACTGAGTGCCTCCCCGTTTGTTCAAGTACCAGACCATACACATGTTGTCTGACTTGAACTAGGAGTGGTCCTGGGAGAAGATGAGGCTGAAAGACTTGGAGAGCATACAATACAGCATGCAGCTCCAGCACGTTGATGTACAATGAGAGCTCCCATTGAGACCAGGATCCTTGGGTTCTGCAATCTCCCAGATGTGCTCCCCAGCCCTTACCTGATGCATCCATTGTCTGGGTCTGAACTGGAGGGGGAGGTTGGAAAGGGACCTCCTGGCAGAGATTTGTCAGATCCTGCCACCAAAGGAGATCCTTTTGCATAGGGTTGGACACCAGAACCCTGTGATCTGGGTCATCTGACCTCTGGACCTACTGAATCCTGAGTGTCCACTGTATGACTTGCATGTGGAGTCGGACCAGAGGTACTGTGGGAATAGCCACTGCCATGAGACTCAGGAGGTAGATGACCATTCTGGCTGTTGTCCAACAGCTGGAGACCACATGCTGAGCTTGCCTCTGCAGCATTTCCGCCCTGTCTAGGAGGAGGAAGGCTTGACCCTGGGTTGTATCCAATACCACCCCAATGAATTGGAGGCACTGGGAAGGAGAAAGGTGAGACTTGGGGTAATTCACCGTGATTCCCACCCTGTGAAACAGGTCCAGAGTATCTGTTAGAGAAGCCTCTAGGTGGTCTCTTGACAGGGCCGAAAGGAGCCAGTCATTGAGGTACAGGAACACATAGTGGCCCTCATGACATAAAGCCACTGCAACCATCGTGAGGCACTTGGTGAACACCATGGGTGCCGAAGAAAGGACAAAGGGGAGAGCATTGCATTGGTAATGCTCCCCCTGAAAAGCAAACCTGAGGAAGCGGTGGTGGGCAGGGAAGATAGGAATATGCAGGTGAGTATCCTGCATCTCCAGTGCACAGAATCAGTGCCCCTGATGGAGCAGTGGCAACAGTCCCGATAGGGTCAGCATGCAAAACCTCTTGTACTCGATGTTCAGGTTGAGCGTGCTGAGGTCTAGTATCAACCGAAGGTCTCCCATCTTTGTTGGAACCAGGAAGAAGTGGGAGTAGTACCCCCTTCCTAGCTGGCCCTGAGGAATGGGCTGTATGGTGGATTTTTGAAACAGAGCCACAATCTCCTCTCTGATGAATGGAATGTGACCGTGCTGGTAATGAGAATGATCTGGAGGATTTTCTGGCAGTCGCTCCATGAACTCCAGCGTGTGACCTTGAGCTATTAGCCGAAGGACCCATGAATCTGTCGTAATCGCCTCCCACCCGGACAGGTGGCTGGTGAATCTGCCCCTGGCAGGCTCCTGGAACTGTGGGTGAAGGGGGGGGTGGCCATGAGTCAAGAGGCGGAGGGAGGGTTGGGGTGCACCACCCCAGAAGCTCTGTGCGACTTGGCGGGTGTGGGGGTAGAGGCAGATGAGGGAGCCTGACATTTATGCTGACATTTGGCGGGCTGCTGCCTTGTCTGGCACCTTTGCTGATGGTGAAAGGGAGGTCAAGACTTGGGATTGGTGTGACAGAAGGAGTGCACTGATCGAAGGGCCTTTCCTTGTTCCAGGAGATCGGTCATTATGTCCTTGACATCCCCTCCGAAGAGCACTGAGCCCCTGAAGGGGGCATCCAGAATAGATGCCTGAACATCCTGGATGAAACTGGATACCTGCAACCCGGAGTATCTGAGTAGACATACAGCCATCGCCATACTTCTGGCTGAAGCATCGACGGTAACGTTAGTCGCCCTTAAGGTGTGGCAGCAGGTAATCTCTGCCATCCTGACTGTCTGCTCAATTTTGGTCTTGGCAACAGAGTCAAGCAAGACCTCAAATTCTTCTTTTAGTTGACCAAGGATGGTCTTTTGGTAGCAGACCATGTGGGCAACATAACTAAGAACCCTCAGAGCTAAGGCTGAAGACAAGTAAATGTTGCAGCCAAACTGGTCAAGTTGCCGCAACTCCTTGTCAGGAGGGGAGGAACTCATATGCTTGGGTTTCGTTGAACAGTTGTAAGCTGCATTAATAATCACCTTATCAACTTTGGGGTGGTTAATCAAATGATCCTTCCCTTCTGCGGTGTGGTACAATCTGTCTGCCCGATTGGGAGAGGCTGTGACGGACAATGGCTGTAGCCATATAGTGGAGGCTAAATTGTCATGGGGCTCCACCCATGGAGGAATGAGCTGAGAGGCCAGCTCTGGAAGGTCAAGATGCTAGGCCAGCCTGCAGTGCTGAGGGTCCTGCTCCTTCATCCTCTATCCTCAAGCCATTAGCCTCCTGGATTTTACAGAGGATATCCATAAAGGAGGGATCCTCTGGGGGAGACTTCGGAGTCTCCTTGGGCTTGAGATCCTCCAGCGCAGGGGATTCAGAGCCTGAAGAAGAAGAGGAGGAGCCAGACTTGGAGCCAGGCAAAGGGCTCCTGTCAGGGAACAGGGACCTTTGCCGGGGGTCCACTTTCTGAGAAGCATTCGTTCGACCCAGGTCCTCTGATGCGGAGGCACCCAACATGCATCTGTAAGATAGGAAACGTTCCCTGATAGGAGATCGGGACCATGGAGTTGGAGTTGAACAAGCTGGCATGCAAGCAGTGTTCACCTGATGTCGGTCCAGCTCCAATGCCAGCTGCTGTTTGGCTTTCCTCTGCCAGGAATAAAAGAGAGCATCATAATCCACCTGCATTAGCTGAGAAGCCAGTGGAAGATACTGGTAGACTGGAGTCTGGTGCCCCGACAGTGGGTAGCCTGGCACTGGGTATCCTGGTGTCGGGTACCCTGGTGTTGGATACCCCTGCATCAGGTACCCTGGTGTAGGGTAGTCCAGCGTACGGTAGCCTGGCATCGAGTGACCTGGATAAGGGCCTGATGGCGGGGCTGAGGGACCTGGCTGAGGCCCATGTGGAGGGCCAGAGGGCCCAGGTTGAGAAGAATCCAGCTACAGACCTGTAGGGAGGCCCAGCATTGGCCTGGATGGGTTGATGAGTCCCGACAGAGTCTGGGGTGGGAGAAGTAATCCAGACAGAGGGACCAAAGTCAGATCGGCGAAGGTCCTGGGGGTCGGCATAGGGCAGTCCGGCTTTGGCTGAAGGACAGGGCAGCGAGCGGTTGCTCCTCTGACATCGGGTGGCAAGGAGTCCCTGAGGGTCCAACCATAGATGTCGAAGGAGAGTCCTGAGAGGGGGATTTGACATGAGTGCTGGGCTGTGCGGGTGTTGGAGGAGCCAGGGTCTGACTTACCAGCCGAACCACTCATCTTAGGCCCTGGAGAAGGAATGAAGGGCTTAAGGGTGGAAGTAGCCTCCAAATCCCTGGAGGTCCCGGCCGGAACTATGACCAGCTCTGGCGGGGGGTGGTGGGGCGAAATCTGAAGAGCGCCGTGACCTGGATGGAGACCGATCCTGGTCCCGGTTTGTGTCCTTGTCCCACTTGTGCTTCTTCTGCTTGGAGAAGTGGGAGCCAGAAGAGCTCCTGGAAGATGAAGAAGCACTCTGCACCTGCTGCAGCTCCTTTTCTATTGAAGCCAATTTTTGTTTCAAAAGATGGGCTTCCAGAACTTGCTGACAGCGTTTCCATGTGGCCTGCCTGAAACTCTGGCAGGAATCACAGTCCTCGGTGTCGTGGTTGGGCCCAAGACAAAGAAGACATGAGGTGTGGCTGTCTTTTTTCAGTATCTGCTTGCTGCAGGCGCACTTGTTCTCGTGGGATCCAGAAGGAATTGGAGAAGATATGCAATCTGATGTTAAAAATACTGATTTCTGTAAGAAAAGAAAGAAATTTGAAAGATATACTTATCGAAAAATGGCGGTTGACTGTAGCAGTGTTCCACGAGGTCCAATGTGCACTGGTTGATGGCAGGAAAGAATTGAAGCAGGCCTGAGGGACTGCCCACTACATACTGTCGGGCCAACATCGGTCACATGAGGTCGGGTGGACAGTCCCCTGCCAGACACTGAAAGCTATGTTTTCTGTGTGGTCCTAGCGCCTGGCGGCTCAGTCCTTATGGTGTTGCCTACTACAAGACCCCTCTTGAAGTAAGATCTTGAGGTACATGTGCTATGTTTGAAAAGTACCTGTTCAATTGTAAGTTCTCCAAAGCAGGGTGTTGCTTAAGGTGCACATGTCGTGTAGAGCAGTGCCTGTTCAGATGTGGTTAGTCCTGGAAATATGGCCACTCCAGTGGTCATAACCGGGTAACTCAAATTCTGAATCTAATAGGGCAAGATATGCCAGCATGTTTTCTTTCTAGTTCACATAGGGGGAGAGCTGGAGGGTCAATTTGGATCTAAAAATGCACTGATTCTGGCCCTGCTGATTTTCGAGAAGAGAGATGTCATCCAGTAAGGCTTGCAAACCAGAGTCTGTAGTGACAGACACAGTTCCCTCATTTCCCATGATATCAAATAAACAATGTAAATGAAATAGTTTTGAAAACTGGTAAAGGTCTACTGTGGCTTCAAAGTGGTTCAAGTTACGAGGTGAAACAAGCCCGAGGACTCGATTTAGGACAGAATGTTCAGCTGAGGTGAGGGTGTAAGATGAAATATTAATTGCATTTACATTTTCCTCTACTACCATTTCCTGCCCTTGCCCCTGTACTTCCCCTTGTACTACTGTTTGGATTGTTTGTTCCATGTTACTCCTTTTCCTGCTCCTGCTGTCCTTGTCCTCTTGGGTCCATGAATGATACCCTGTGACTGTGCCTGGGTGGAGGTTCGGGACTTAACTGTCCTCTACAAATAACAGAAGAGGCACCCTCTGACTCACCATCCGCTTGGACCTGCAGGACTGTGTTTGAGTTTTTCAAAACTGATTTAGGTTGGACTTGATTTTTTATTTTTTTTCCAACTAAAGATACAATTATTAAGCTAGCTCCCTTCATCCTGCAGCAATTTACTTTGTTCGCTTCTGTTGTTTTATCAGCTTGTGTAGTAGTGTTCTGAAGTTTAGTTTTCAGTTGTTCAAATTCAGCTGAATCCAAAAATGCATTTAATATCTCTGTTTAACTTCGGCTGTTTGAATTTCTTGCTGTTTTGCCAAATCTTTGAGAATGAGCTTGATTAGTCTGATGGTCGAGGAGTGGCTCTCCTCCTTCCAAGGCTCAAAGAATTCAGGGCGATCTCTGCCAAAGGATGGAACTTAAGACTCCTCAGGCCCCTGGGTACTCTACCAGCTTCCACATATCTCTCAAGCGTGACCTACTGCCACACCAGCCACCTCAGTTTGAGCACCGCCTTTTTGTACTGCAGGAATACTTCCCCAATTGTCAAGGGCTTGGCAGAGCTGTCAGCAAAAGTAGATGGTTGTCCAGGGTCATTGTCCCTGGTCAGAACTCAGAAACCACGACATACCAAAAAACTGTCAAGCTCGATTCTATGCACACCATCTCAGTAATACCTGTGGCTACTGGGACAGATGCCAGGTTGTGTGTCTCTACACGCCATTCCCTCTAGGCTAAGAGGTGAACAACCGAGCACCCACCTGTGCAGAGCCCAAAACCACCGTATAAGCAAGAATACACAAGGTCGCAGTAGAATGAAGGTGATACAGCACAGTAATATTGCAGCAGTGGAAAAAGAGAACTGGTGCTACTCACCAAATGCTGTGACAGAAGACACAACACATACGGCTACAAGTGCATCTCTTTATGTTGTGGTTAACACAGCAACAAGCAACCATGCATAGCAAGAGGTGTGCAGTGACATCTCGATGTTTCAGGCACATTCACTTTATCAAAAGACTGTCAGACTGCCTATTACTGTTCATTTTTATCAACAGTGCTTGAAGTTATCAACAGTTCTTAAAGAGATGGTAGCAACATGCAAACACCAGCCATAAGACTGAAATTGCTGGACAATCTTTACATTACTGGAACCAGCCATGTCACTCATGGGCTTTAAAAGCAGCAAATTTAGAGTATATCCTAGGAAAGACTGAAAAGTTAACCCCCGATGATGTACTTAAATGTGGTAAATGCATGTGTTAACCTTTGAATATGGACCTATGGTCCCAGACGTGTACAATTGAATGGTCTGTTTGCCATATGTGATGTTTATTGTCATCTGACTGATAACAAAACTAATAAAAATAAAGTACAAAAAAAAAAAACAGCCATAAGCAATACAATGGCATACAGTGCAAAGTAAGGATTATAAACAACATGTTAAAACAATGAGAAAAAGCAGAATCTACAAGTTTGATTAATCCAAAATTATTTTTCTTCACTAGCCCATCCAGGCTCTCGACTAGCCACTTACTGGCAATTGTTATCTAAGCACAAACTGAGCCTGAGCAATGGTAAGATTCCATACAGGGAACAATGCTGCCAGAATGTCTGCTCTCATGGCTACCTTAACCACATTGCAAAGGTTCCATATTCAAAATGAACCCACTATTGTGGCTCAGATTGCTAAAACACAGGCTGAATTATAACAGCTATTGCAAGAGAAAGTTGAGCTCTCTTTGCTCTATCTCCAGCAATCCTTCTATGAAGGTGGTGCTCAGGGGGGCTCGCCTCCTGGCCCATAGGCTCCAGGCAAAAAGGAAAAGCACTTGCATACTGAAACTGCGCTGTCCTCTTAGTGACCACATGGAACATGAAGGAGATAAAGTTATGCAGATCATGCAGGACTTTTACCAGAACCTATATGCAGTAGACTGCTTGCCCCCATCAGAGGCCATGCAGAGCTTAATGCAAGCCCACCCTGTCCCACGCTTCATGGAACTACAGCAACAGGCCCTAAGTCAGCCTATTATGACTGAAGAAATTCAACTTACCATGGAGTTGGCCAAAACACAAAAATGTCTGGGCCCCGATGGTTTCCCGATTTTAATTTTTTTAAATCTTTTTGGATCACCCCCCCAACTCCTTTAACCATTCTGAGCAATACAGGAAGGTGACGCTTCCCCCTACTAGAATGGGGTGGCAATTTCTGCTGTCCTAAAGGCCAGCAAAAACCCAAGCAACCCAGCCTCCTACTGACCAATCTCCTATTAAATATGGGTAATAAAATCTACATGGCCATTTGGGCTCATAGGTTTGATAGTTTGCTCCCCACTCTTATCCAGCCCAACCAGGCAGGGCTTATCTGCTAGAGGCAGACTATGAACAACATAAGGTACACATTTCTACTTTTAGATCATGAAAAACAATGCTCCCTTCCCTTGGCCCTTCTCAGCCTTAATGCTGAGATGGCATTTGAGATGGTTTCCTGGCTCTTTTTAAGGAAGACCAGTCTGCCTTACATTTTCCCCCGGAGTTTCTAGGCAGTCTGCATTCCATTTATTCTGCCCTTGTGGTCTGTGTGGTAGTTAAAGGGTCCTCTAGTGACCCAATTTTCTTGCAGCGGGGAACCCAACAGGGGGATCTCCCCCCCCCCTTTTGCACTCTATATAGAACCTCTGGGCCAGGCCATACATAGTACAGGGGGTTGGAGGGGTTCCCTTTGGGTGACAAAATGTTTACGTTTTCACTACATGCCAACAATGTTCTGTTAACCTTGTTTTGCCCAGAAACATCTATTCCTCATGCCTGGGAGGTAATTGTGTAGTTTGGTGAGGTTTCAGGCTTTTGACTAAACCTTCAGTAAACAGAACTGTTGCAATTCAACAATATCCCCATCCCAAAATTTAAAATGGAACGATCCATTCCAATGGAACAGAACAGTGATTAAATATTTAGGTATTCATATACCCAAGGATTTAGCCAACACAGAGCTCCTCAATCATGATCTTCTCACACAGCAAACTACCTGGGACCTCGATAGCTGGCATTCCCTTCCCCTAGTCTGTTCTCTTGAATAGACCCAATTAGAATGTAGTCCTCCCCAAAATTCTATATTCCTTACAAACCCACCCATTAGTGCCCTCTCAGCTTTATTTTATGGAAAGTGATAAATTGATCTCCCATTATATTTGGAGTGTACATAGACCTAGAATCCACAATGAAATACTACAGCTCCACAAAGATAAGGGAGGCCTCAATCTTCCAAATCTAAAAGTATATGCCACAGTGGCACAGCTGTGCACTGCATGTTGCTGGCTATCCCAATCCTGCACTTCAGTGTGGAAGCATATTGAGTTCCACCTCAATGATTTATTTTGACATCACATAGCCAAATATCTGTTTTCCCACTCTTTGCAGGAGGTGGACCTCAAATGCTTTACCATATACACTGCCATCACTCTGAGACATTGGAAACCTTTTCTTCTGAAAAATCCTGCTCATGCTGCCAAGATTTTATAGCATTGTAGGTTATTAGGGAAAGAGTCAGATTTTCAGCCACAACAGATGGATATTGCCTTTCGAAGATGGTGCCAACTTGGCTTAAGCCACTTATTCCAAATGCTGAGTGAGCCGGGCATATATCCCTTTTAACATCTACAAGATACCTATGATGTAACTGGGCAAGAACATTATAGGTAACTTTAACTTAGAACCCATCTCTTGCATGCCCAGAAGTACCCTCCCAAGATCCCAGCACTAGCTCCGCTGCTACTGCAGATTTTTATAGCCTTGTTAAAATGAGAAGTTTGACATCACCTGATAGGCCATCTCTACAAAGGCATGCAGGAACTGTGGCCTGTTACCACTGATCATATTTTGGAAAAGTGGAACCAGGAGCTACAAACAACATACCTAAGGGAAACTTGGGCAAATTAATCCCTCTGGGTTGTAAAGGTGGCCTCATCGGTATTCTAGTGAGAGTTTGCCTAGAAATGTAGATCCTGGTATTTTTGTATTCCTACGATCCAGGCAAAATTTATGGGACAGGTCTACAGCCACTGCTGGAGGCAGGGTGGTACTACAGAGGCCGATCATACTCATGTCTTCTGGTCCTGGCTGCAGTTCCAGATGTTTCGGCAGGACCTAGAGGAATGCTTCATGAGCTATCTTTAGATTCCTCACTGCTGTGTCCCTTGATGCTCCTGCTTTCAATACCACCGAGAGGAATCAAGATGACCTCTAAGTCGCTTGCACCTATTTGGCTCTTGGCTACAAAAAAAGCCACTACCAGACTCTGGCTTCAAGCCTCACCCCCACCCCCAAAATTCGTCAATGGCAACAAACTGTCTTATCAGTGCATCAGATGGAGAAACTCACATACAGACTGTGGGGACAGGAAGCTGTATTTTATGATGTTTGGAGCCCTTTGACAGCGGCTTGACATTTGAAGCTCAAGTGTCATCCGTTGTCCAGACCAGCTTTTATCATCTCAGGAATACTGCCAGGATCAAGCCCCTAGTTCTGCTCCTGGACCTCCCCACCTTGGTGCACGCCTTCATGAAGTCAAGGCTTGACTACTGTAATGTGCTCTACCTTGGGGTCACAGGAAGTACCCACTGCAGGCTGCAGCTTGTTCAGAATGTGGCTGCCATGTTGCTGATGGGGCAATCAAAATACTATCACGTCATCCCAGTGCTGCGTGAACTGCACTGGCTGCCAGTCAGGTGGAGGATCCTTCTCAAGGTGGGCTTGCTCACCTTTAAGGCCCTACATGGGCTGGGCCCTGGATACTTGTCTGACCTTCTTACACCTGCTGCCTCGGTGCACTCCCTCCACTCCTCCTCTAGGGCCCTTCATGCGATACCCAGGACAAGGTTGAAAACTGCCGGCGACAGAGCGTTTAGTGTCGCTGGCCCCGTCCTGTGGAATTCACTTCCACCATCTATACGAGAGGCCTTTCAGTTGAGGTATTCAAGACCCACCTCAAGACTCACTTGTTCAGTCAGGCCTTCCCAGACACTGTGTATTAGATCTTATCCTTGGGATGGCCCCTTCTAGCTACTGTTTATAGCTTAGGCCTTGTCTATCTATTTATATGGTCTGTTTAATTTATTGTTGAAATCTGTACTGTTTTATTTTTATGGATAGTTGTGTTGATGTGTATGGCATCCAGAGCCTCTGGGATTGGGCGCCTGGAAAATTAAAATTTGCCTTGCCTTGTCAAACTTATTATATTTAAGCAAGGATCTCCAATTCCTACCATCATAATGTGTATGGCTTATGGGGAGACCTCCTGTACTAATTTTTAATAGGAAATACTTTTTGACACCAGTGCTTACTGACTGTACTCCAAATTCCTATGGTATTATAGTTTTTACAATATGGCCCCGATATTCAGAATTGTGCGCAGTAATGGGGCATGTGGGGGTGCAGCACAACTATGTTGCACTGATGAAACTCAGGGATATATTCAAAAGAGATGAGCACTGGCACATCTCCTCTGAATATATCAGGAAATGCGCACTGTGCAAATATGATGAGCTGGTGCATCCCCTCCAGACAGGACTGAATACCTGGAATGGGAACTGCGTCAGCGAAACAGAGATACACTGTGCGCAAATTCCCGATATTCAGCCAGTAGTATGCAAATGGGGCCATAACGTATGCAAGGTGCAAATGGAGCCATTTGCATGTCACTATGGTCCCATTTACATGCGTTGTATAGGGCAGGCCAGCGACTTGCGCCTGGCATCCTGCACAGCATGCGGTGCCCCCAGAGGACAGCATGTGGTAATCCTTCCCTCCCTGTAGCCGCAATCACCAGCTATAAATGAAATAACATTCCTGGCAGTCCATTGGTACTCCCTCCCTCCCGATGCTCTGACCGGTTAAATATATGTTGAAGCCCTCCCTGGTAGTTTAATGGCACCCTCCACCCCACCCGTGGCTACCATAGATGTAAAATAACATCTACTATTCCCTAGTAGTCTAGTGGCACCCCCCACCCTGCCCATAGCTGTGATGGCCGTAAAATAACATCTACTATTCCCTAGTAGTCTAGTGGCACCCCCTCCCTCCCTGTAGCCACAATCGCTAGAAATACATGTTTAAAATAACCCTGTAGTCTAGTGGCACCCCCTACCTCTCCGTAGCCATGATCACTAGACATAACCATTTAAAATAATCCTGGTAGTCTAGTGGTATCCCCTCTCACCCCATAGCCCAACTGCCGAAAATAAAATGTAAAGATATCCATGGTGGTCCAGTGGTACCCCCCACCCCTCTCGATGCTCTAATCCCCGTCAATGTACAACACTGTAATTCCCTGGTGAGTCAGTGGTCCCCCACCCCTCCCTTAACCTCGCTCGCCGATCCTCGTTCAGATCCCTTCCCTGGTGGTCAGTGGTTTCCCCACCCCCCACCCACACAGGACCTCGTTCCACCCCAGACCCCATCAGCGGCAGGCAGCAGCATGCCCACCCACATACCTCCGTGGCTGTCTGCTGATGGACAACTTCTGATATGGTCTAGGTACATTGGTCCCACAGTGTGGACCAATGGGCTTACAGTGCATACTGTACTAGTCATTCACAAATATGTGAATGAAGTCATTCATTTACATATTTGTGAGATGCTAGTACAGTATGCTGTAAGCCCATTGGTCCACACTGTGGACCAATGGGATTGCAGACCATACTGTAGCTGCTTGGTCGGATGGCAGCCACAGAGGTATGTGGGTGGTATGCTGCTGCCCGCCGCTGATGGGGGCTGGGTGGAACAGGGTCCTGTGTGGGTGGGGTGGGGTTGCCACTGGACAACCAGGGAGGGATCTGAATGGAGGATTGGTGAGTGGAGTTATGAGAGGGGTGGGGGAACCACTGGACCACCAGGGAATTACAGTGTTGTACAATGACAGGGATCAGGGCATTGGGAGGGTTGGGGGGTACCACTGGACCACCAGGGATATCTTTACATTTTAAGTATGGTGATTGCGGCTACAGGGCGGAAGGGGGTGCCACTAGACTACCAAGGTTATTTTACACTTTTATTTCTAGCAGTCGTGGCTATGGGGAGGAAGGGGGGTACCACTAGACTACCAAGGATGATATGGGTGCTTCTGCACGGTGTGCTGGGAGGGCACCCATGGCTGGTGAATGCTGTGTTGTGTATTGCAGTGCAGCAGCTTGCCTGTGGGTAGCCACCATTTGAGCCATTTTTTTCAGGCTCAACTTTGGGCATCGGTATGCAGCATATCCCAGGGTTGTGCAGGCATATGCACCGCACATCCCGGGCTGAATATCCGGATGTGCCACATATGCATGGGCACACCCTGTGAGGATGCACTGCATACATTATCTTTGCACCCCGGCACATCAGGGCTTGCGCTGCACAAGTCCCTCTGTTGAATACTGCCCTGTGGTGCATAACTCCTGATAACAAAACCTTATATTAACAATCTCTTATGAAGAAATGGTCCTTGATTAACAGACAGTGGAATATGGTATGAGCTGTATTGTCACCTTATGTTGTAGCATTAACTGTACCACATTGTATTTTGTATTATTGTATGTTAAAAGTTTTCCTTTTTAATGGAAAGCTAACTATTATATATATAAAAAAACCAAGGTGCTAACTATAAAAAAACAAGGAATAGCAAAAGGGATGATGATGCCTTAGTTTCCCTATTTCCCAAGCAGTCTTTACAGTTAAAACTGAGAAATGCTGGAGGAATTCAGTAAACTGGAGGTGTATTTTTCATAAAATGAAAAAGTGTTCTGAAAAAACAGGAAAAAGCCAAATCAAATAAGTGGACAGTGAGTCCCAATCAGTTAAAAATCACTGAATGTAAAGGCAAGATAGCATCAAAAACTCCAATGGTAATACCATTGTTGGGGCAGAGTTAAAAGATGATTCAAGCCAGATTAATAGTAATTCTTTAACATTTTATTTTATAAATTTTGCAAGCAAAACTTACAAACAAAGACTGTCCATGACAGGATACAGATTAAATAAACACTGCATCCACTAACAAAGATATTGTGGACACCTTTCAACACATAAGGGGGAACTAACACAGTACATAGAAAAAACAATGAATATTCCAACAGCTTATTGCAGCACGGAACTATATAGGGTTACAGATATTCTGAAAGTTTACATCTGAGGCCTTATTACCAGTCTGCTCAATTGAACATTGGGCCTAAGTAACCCACATGCGTAAAAAAAATGAAATAATTATAGAACATTTTAATCCGAGGTTGAGCCCCAGAAATTATCTTTGATCCTTTGACTGAGCTAAACCATAGAAAACTTAACTAATCCAAAAATAGTAACAGATGCCATGAAGAAACAGTTAGCTGAACATAGTGCTCCCCCACCCACTAGACCACTCAGAATAAAACATCCAGGTTCCTTATATAGGGTTCTCTAAGAGAAAATGTGATTGCTTTTCCAACAAAGCCAAACTATCTAGAAAAGCAGTCTTGTAATTATGTAATAAAACTTTTAATAAAGGAACCCTTCTGGAGGACCCTTCCCCCCCACTGATACATCACCTCTTAGTACAAAAACAGAAAATATTGGAAAACATGCATGATTAGTCCACACTTAACGAGCTGAGGTCAGCATACTGAAAATTCTGTATAAGGATTGGGTAGTTCACAGAAGTAAAGTGTATAATAGTTGAGTAGTCCACTCGTAGAGGGGGAAGGTCGGCATTCTTAAAGGTCAATAATAAGTTTGAGTATTTCATGCATGGAGGAGGAATGTCTGCAGACATTTTAGACCCAGCCTTTCAATGTGTAATGTTCAAAAAAAAAATCAAAAATGGAGGTACCATGCGGGAAGACAGTCAGCACTCGTGAACCTCCCTCTGTCTCCGAGTTGCCATCTTCCTCTCCCGCCTTTTCATGTTCAATTCTCTGGACCTCCTTTTCCGCTTCTTGGGGGTCGTTAAAAAGATAAGAATGCCCATTCCACAGGATTTTCAACTTAGCGGGCATTAGAAGTTGGTGTTGTAGCTTAAGGGCATGCAAGGAGCTCCATACATGATCAAACGCCTTCTGAAGCTGCCTTGTGGCATATGACAGGTCTGGAAATAGTGAAATTTGGCCATCTCCATACTGCAGCTCTCTCTTCCATCTTGCCAGGGCTAGGATGTGATCTCTGATGCTAACCCCACTGCAAATTATTAAGATGCTCATTAGGTATATAGTTAGACCATCAATCAAATGTGAAATGTTCTACAGTGGCATATTAATGTTCACAAAACATAAATAACTCTTGACCAACAGCATATCAACAGAGTTTTGGAAGTGACTGATAATTATAGTTCATCTAGCTATAATTACAGTGTTGATTCTGAAGAAAACTGAGGTAAAATACTTCTCATAAATGACCTGATTAATGAAAGACAGTACATAGGAACCACCAAAAGGAATCTGAGCCTTTTCTTGTGTAGCAGCTTGAGGTAGTGTTAGGTCAAGATGGGACTGTATGGAATGACTGAAACCCTGTGTTTTGTGAATGTCCACACATTGAAATTACTTTTAGATACTTTGTAGCAATTAAGATGGCCACCGTGCTGGGTGAGACTCTGTGAGGTTGATTTGTTTAGTTAAACTCCTTTTTGGGATTTTTAGGAGTTTTAGTACAGCATTTAGAATACATGGTTTATATTTACTTTAGAAAGTTGATTAGTAGTAAGGTTTCTAGTGTAGTTAGCTTTGCAGTGAGTTATAAGTAGGAGATGGTCTTTTTTTAGGGCTGTGGGTGGAGCCTACAGCCTTTTTGCCATCAATCAGATTGTAGCTCTAAAAATGGCTTTTCATGGAACTTCCTTTTTAGACATTTGTATGTATTCCTCCACAGTTGCAAAGTAGTGCACCCACCCTCTGATTTTTGCTACTTGCTGCTCTATGTTAAAGGCATCTGAAGAGGGAAGGGGGGTGCTACTGTATTGTACCTCAGAACTTCTCAGGATATTAACAAAAAAAACCTTTTTAAACTGCTGTTTCTATCATCTGTCCAGCTTACTCTAACATATTTGTTCTATTTCTTTCAGCAACCTAGGGGTTAACTCATTTACTCTTGGCTTTTGTGAAGCAAAAGTCAGACTCAGTGTCAGATTACAGTCTGTTAGCTATCATTCCTTGAGCAGGATAGGTTACAGACAAGAACTGGAAACAGAAGACTGTTTTTTTTTTCTCATTTTATAATATGATGTACTGAGTGTGTATTTAGTTGTAGGGTCATGGCCTTGAAGAAAATAATAACATTTATGTAACTCATTCAAGATTCCATCAGGTGGTCAGAAAAAAGCCTGAGAGAATTTGTGCAAGAACTAACAAGTGAAAGATGCAAAAAATAGCATGCACACTGGCCTCTGAGACTGGAAGATCAGAAGACTGTGGGTTCTAACCCCACACTAGGCATGTGGGCTAAAGAGCTAGTGTACTGTCTAAAACTAATATTAGATTTTAAAAGCAGTCACCCATTACCTTTTATATTTGAGGTACTTTTTCTTTTCCCTTTGTTTAATTAGAAGATTGTTTACCTGATGTTAATACATGTGATGTGTGGAACAGCACTCTGTGTGGCAGCCGACATAGCTAGCTATACTGCCCCCACTACATCACCAGCATTGTGGCTTCACTGATTGTGACATCACTGCTACTTAGGAACAGCAGTTCAGTGACTGCCAAGTCATTCACCTATGATTTCACTGTCAGTGAAATCACAATGCTGATGATGTAGTGGGGGCAGTAGAGCTAGATATGTCAGCTGCTATGCTAAGAGCTGTTCCACACATCCACCACAACATTATGACATAGAAGACTCTCTGATGGGCAAAAGGAAAAAGAAAGGTACTTCACAAACAAAAATGTTATAACTACTACGTAAAATTTATATTACATTCCTGTCTGTCTGGTTTGGCTCCACTAGTTCTTTAAATCCCAATACTGATACTGTAGTGCAGCATGGGGGAGCAGGGTGCTGCAGTCCTGAGGTGCCGTCTTTTCTGTTTGCCTGTTCAGGTGGATGTTAAAGATCCTATGGCACTTCTCAAAAAGAGTAGAGGAATTTTTTATTCATAACTTAAAGAACATACAGACAAATCAGTATTACTTCATACTAAATCATAAGAATGGATAAAACCTAAACACAAAAGAGTATTACATCATACTTTAAACTCAAAACATAATTAAAATTACTATAAGCATATTCCCTCCCCCTCCCTACTAAAAGAGTAGGGGAATTTTTATTTAAAGCTCAAAACAAAATACATATAGAATAGTATTACTTCATACAAAATCATGAAGAAAAAAAGTCAAAGCATAAAAGGTATTACAACATACCTCAACATTAAGACTAATTAATTCATATTTATGCACAACCCCCTCTCCCTTCCCCCTGAAAGAGTAGGGGAATTTCTTCCCAACTTTAAAAAAATAAAATGATAAAAACTGTATTACATCATACAAATCATAATGAAAAGAAAATCAAAGCATTAGTATTACATCATACATTGACTGCGACCCTAAGTGATTCTTATTTTTACAAACCCGACTCCCCCACCCTCCTAAAAGAGTAGGGGAAAATGTTCCCCTTGAAACTCAAAACAAAAAATACTTAAATGTATTACTTCATACAGAATCATAATAGTAAGAAATCAAAAACACATAAATAATTATTCCATCATACCTTAATGTAAAGCCTAAATAATTCACATTGATATATTTCCCCCACCCACTAAAATGGTAGGGGAATTCAAAAGGTGTCCCTGTCTTACCTATTACCCAACATGTTATAAGCTCTAGATGTTAGTTAGTTGGTTAATTAACATCTAGTATCCATTTCATTCCCTTCCACCAAGAAAGGAATTGTGGATTTTGGTACCTCAAATTTTCTTGTTGTCTAAAATGTACCATGGAATTTTGTACTATCCAAAACAATTGCTCTGCCAACACTTGTCTTTTATAAAAAGTTAATTGGCACCTAGTATGCCATATATAATATTTAAATATTAAAAGCAACAAATGTATTGTCCCTGCATCATACTTGTCCCATGCCTGGGGTAAGAGGCCTAGATATAAAATGTCTCTATTCAATAATTTTAGAAGGAAAATTATGCCATTTTGAAAAGAGTATTGTCCAAAAGGACAAAATAAAGGGACATTCAAGAAATAGCTGTTCCATGGTTTCCAGTACACCACAACAGCTACTTTCCCTAGGATACACCCTATCTTTAATCTCTTTATGTTTTAAGTTGTTTTTGACATTAAGTTTGTTGTGCACACAAAGCCATAAAACATCCCACATCTTCCCTTGTAATCTAGGGTTTGTCAACATTTTCCCTATTTGTTGTGTCTCCATTGGTGTTTTAACCCAATATCTGGGTTGCTCCATTAAGAAATTCTGCACTATATATATACAGTGCTGCTCACAGAAAAGTTTCCCCCTACTATAGTATTACAGCATGTGCGGTAACGTAAAATACCGTGGCAAAAAATCCCATTGAATATCACTGTTTTTTACTGCTGGTATCAGAGTATTTTTACCGCACTATGTGTAATACCACGTGAAGGAAACTTTTCTGTGAGCAGCACTGTCTGTACATTTCTTTCCTAAAGAAATCTAAAATCTGGTGTTTCTTTATTGTCCATTGTTTCATTTTCCCAAAAATGTATTGCATAAAATAAGGCACACCTTGCAAAGATTTTTGTTTAGGGATGACAGATCCCAATTCCCAAGACCCCAACCAGGGCCCAACTTGGTCAAACATCCACAGACTCCATATTTTATCCCTATTAAGCAGTACCGGTTTGAAGTTACCATATAGGAACACAGTAAAATAGAAAACCAGGGGATGTATCATGCTTAATCCTCCATCTTTATGAGATCTATATGTGACTCCTCTTTTAATGGGGTTAAGCCGACTACCCCAAATACATTGAAAAAAATACTATAAATGGTCATCTCCAATTGTTTTGTGAGGGGAATACCAAGCATATATAACTACTTAATTCTCCACTGTTACCTTTCTCCATAATTTCCCTCAATAAAATTAGTGTGTCCCCTATTTTTCTACTTGGAACTGCACAAAACTGGGTTGGGTATATTATAGTATCTAATATGAGTGCTAAACGGTTGATTAAAAGTTTTGCTAGGATCTTACCGTCAGTATTCAACAATGTAATAGGCCTCCAGTTATCTAACAATGCCTTGTTACTCCCTTTAAAAAGAAAAAAAAATAAGGCCCTCATACATACTGTTTGGCAGGATCTTATTTTCCAAAAAATAATTTAACATAGCAACTAATTCAGTTCTTGCTATAGGAATCAACATTTTATAGAACTCATTTGAGAATCCATTTGGCCCTGGGGCTATCCTGTCTTTTAGTCCTGATATCACTGTGGCTAATTCCAACTCTGTGAATGGAGCTATAAGGATCCTCCCTAGGTAGCCAGGGATTTATGGTAGCTCACAGGAGAACAGCCAATGTTTGACCTTTTCCTTCGGAATATCAACTTCTGTAAACTTCTCCTTGACATAGGTTTCTACAACACTCAGAATGATTTTTTTCTCCAAAATCTCAATCCCCTCAGGTGTTTTTAGATGTGAAATGATTTTTTACAGCTTTGTGCTGTACAACAGTCAAAGGGGTTAATGGTACCTTGTTTCCCAGTACATCCTAGCTTTTGCTCAATTTCTAAAGATTTAATTCTGTCATACTGTATAGTTGTTAAACGATTTTTAATAAAGACAATCTGTTCTGTATATGACTCATTGGATTCATTTTGCAATTGATAAAGAAAGGAAAGTTTTTTTTGTAACGTCAAGTGCTCTTCCCTTTTCTTCTTACCATTTAGTTTGCCCATTAACTGGAAATATTTCTGAAAATAATCTTTACAATCGGTCCACCAGTCCTCTGAAGAATTGTAAAGGAAAAATACTGACAATCTAGCTTCTAGTAAATATAAAAATCCTTCTTTAATCTCTTGATTGTCCAGGAGACTAACATTCAGTCTCCAATATCCCTTCCCTCTTGATGTTTCTTTTAAATCTGGGAGAGTAACACTAAGTAAGCTATGGTCTGATGTGGCCACTGAAGTGACCATTTTAGATCTAACCAATAGATTAGGTGATATGAATCAGAAATCTATTCTAGTAGATAATTTACCCTTGTGAAAAGTATATGTGGGTGCCAAATTTGTAGAATCAAAACGTCTAAGAGGCCTGTTAATTGTAGCACTTGGTTCAAATAGGTAGAGTCACAATAAATTTTTGAGGTGTTTGGGTCCCTATCAGTAAGAAATCGACGTGTTAAAGTCCCCTCCAAATAATACATTTCGTGAAGTATACAGGTAAGGTAAAATTAATTTAAGCAGGTCTATACGTGCTGTTTTAACTTGGGGAGCATATATATTTATTAATCTGAAACCTATCCCTTAAAGAGCTACATCTAGCAGTAATGCCCTACCTGGTACTATTTCCACCTGATGAGTAAACTTTAATATTATGCACATTAAAACAGATTCCCACCCCCCTGCAAGTATCACTACCCCCTGACCAAAAACTAGAACCCCATACCCATGCATTACTGGCAGCCTCTATTTCTGCAGACATCTGTACTCTAGTGTCTTGAAAAAAAACAGTGTCCCTGGATAGGTCAGAAAATAAAGCAAAGATTGCCAGTCTCTTCCTCTCTGATAATACACTATATGTATTCAGGGAGGCAATAGTTATGCCATAGTTTTCCATCAGTATTAGTTAACCTGTTGTATTTCTCAGGGAACTTTCCTGGAAGTGGCTCTTACTCTCATCCGCCGCCTCCTTGTTCTACTTGCCACAGTGCCTTCTGTTTCATCATTATCTGAGGGGGCATTGTCTTGTGAGGAAGCCCAGGAAACCACATCTGAGTCCATGTCTTCTTCCGAGACCTCTCCTCCCAAAATAGAAAAGGGATTGCTTTGGGGGATGGGGTTTTGATTAGTAACAGACTTTTATTTGGCTTTTTTCCTTTTTGGCCCATTTTTTTTGGTCTTACTTCTTTAAAACCATCTCTCTCCAAAGGGGGGGGGATGAGGGGGAGCCATTTCTTCTCTAGGCTCTCTGTTTGTAACTTGATCTGGGTTATCAGGTAGCTGTCCTTGCGGTGGACCTGATAAAGCCACTGCCTCCGGAACCACTATAGTCTGCCCCATAAATGTAGGGTCAGTGTGGGTTGGGGGAGAAAAGCCCCTATACCCTGATACTGTTTTGGTTTTTTGGATGTAAAAATCCTGAATCACATAATCTGCATCCTCTGTATTATGGGATGCCCACAGGCAGCCTGAAAAGGAATGCCCATCTTCATCACACAGATTGTACTTTTGTGTGTTTTGACAGTGAAAGCTTGTATGACCCAGCTGTCCACAAGATGTGCATTTAAGGGCTTCACAGTTTGGACTACTATGTCTTGCTGAGCCGCACTTAAAGCAGCAGCGAGGCTGGCCAGGGTAGAATATGAAGCCCTTATCTCGCCCAATGTATATACAATTGGGTAAGTGTTTTAATTCAGTCCCTTCTAGTTGGAACTTGATTTTTAATCCCAACCCCCGTTCCAAAATCCTTCCCCATCCAGAATGGGGTCGGGGGTACCCTGAACTGAGCATCTTTTATCCAACCAATATAAAATGTCTTGAATATTCACCCTTTTGTTTCTGAACAAGAGAGTAATCACCCTGAAAGAGTGTTTGGTCAGGGGAATTATCTGGAAAGGAGTCCAAAGGGGGTTTGTTTTTAGGGTCATGTACTTGGCCCAGAACCTTTCCAATAGTTCAGGAGTCCGGAAACTAATGACAAATGTGGAGTCCCCTGTTGCAGGTATAAGGGCATAAACATCTGCTGATGTGAACTGTAGGGACTGCTTTAGTGATATCTTGCCCACACAAAACCTGTCTGGTGACTCTTCCATATCCCCCAGGTATCTGAAGCGCACCGCATTTCTCCATTTTGCAAGTTCTATGGGTTTCTTAAACAGACTTGCAAATGTGGGTTGTGTGTTTTTACTTGGGGATTCCAAAGTCTCTTCCCCTGGTTCCCTATTTAGCTCAATATTTGCTTGTAGTCTGGGAGGGGAGGACACTTCCTGTGGTGTAATTACCAGCTCATTTACAGAGGTATCAGTAATAATCTCATGGCCTGACAAAATAGGTGAAAATGAAATGGTACTTGTGACATCCTTGTTTTGTTGTGTTCCTGCTTCTGACGCTCCATTTTCTCTCATAGGGACGTTTCCTTGTTTTTCCTCTACTACCACTATTGTTTGTACCATAATCTCCTCTGTTTCTGGTAGCCAGGCTCCTGTGGGAGTCCATTTCCATCCCGCTCCTTCAAGTGCACCTTCTGGGGTCCATCCTTCTTCTGCGTCACACTCTTTCATTGCATCCGATTGGTGGTGCAAATTCATCGTTTCTGCTGGATCCTGTGACTTTGTACTTTGAACAAACACTTTCGCTGCAGATCCTACATCCGCCCCTGGAGAACCATCAATATGGCACTTCCATTTTTTTTCCCCTCTTCTCTTTTTTCCAGATCTGCTGCCAGTTGCGATTCCACAGCCATCAACTCCTGTCATAGGATCTCGCGTTTTTCCTCTAGAGAGAGGTTCAACTCATCTGTACCTTCACACAAGGAAGGATCAGGTACCTTCTTATCTTTGTTCCATTGTTCTGTACTGTTTGTGTCCTCCCTTTGATCCATAGAACTGTCAGTGTCTACAGCACCAGGCATTGCCATCTCAGTACATCCTCTCCCCCCCTCTGAGTCTTCTGAACTGACGGTGTCCATCTGAGTAGATAAGACAGGAGGAGAGACCTTCACCCCTGTACCAGGCACATCCATCTTCCCTGCCACATCAACACTTCCTCCTCCGTCCGGCTCCAAACTGGGCTCCTCCATTCTGCTCCCAGGAAGTCAAGCCCCCTGCTGGCAGAGTAGGGGAATTTCCAAGGTGTCCAGGCCAAATTTCCCCCATTCACTAAAAACACTACCAACAGCTTAATCTGGTTCAAGTAAGGATTTATGCCATGTTGCAATTTCAGTTGGTTACTATCTGTACCCCCTCCCCCGTCACACCTGAAAAAGGGGCTTCTAGTCTTAGTGGACTTACCTGATCAACAAAATTCAACAAATAAATACATTCCCCCATTATGCCTTATGGATTCCATATAAATCCAAATCATTCCAAGGCCATCTTGACACATAATTTTAATACCTAACAGCAAATCAGAGCCTTTTCCTGATAAAAGGCTACCAACATACTAAATTTAAATAAACAACAAGGTCACAAATAAGGAACTAGTGGCTTATGGAAAAATCTACAGGAATTTATACAGGAATTTGATGCTGCCTCTACGGGGCAAATACAGGAAAAATGAGGGCTTGTTGCAGGAAAATGGTTATTTGGATCTGGGAGCACTGTGATTGTGACTAAACAGCACTATATGGCAGTAACAAGAAAATAACTTTGGTCATTTGGTAGCTCTTCACAGCGCTATCGGCTCTGGCTAGACTTTATTTTTAGTTAGGGAAGCTGGGCTGTGAGCAGCCTTTTCTAGGGCCTGTGTAACATGGTTGCTAGTTTGCTGTGTTTTAAGGAGCTTTAGTAGCGGTAGAGAACCCTGTCACATGGCTTTTGGTTTCTGCTGTACGGCTCACCGGACCTTTTTCCTTCCCCTTTTTTGCCATCCTATACTTGGTGAGTGGGGCCTGAACAGCTGAGAGGAGGTTTTCCATGGTCCATTTTGACTGGTGGAGTGAAGTGTGCCCCAGGATCCATATCCTGAGGCAAGAGTGAGCCACGACAGCACTAAAGGACTGAGCTGTAAGCTGCAAGGCCGGAATTCCTGAGCCGGGATCCATGGAGCTACTGGCAAGCTGGTGAGATTGAAGGCACTGGACTGTGGCCAGTGGAAGAGGCCTGGTCAGCTCACAGCAACCGAGGACACTGATAAAGAGGTCGCCCTAGGTCTTTTGGTGTTGGAAGATCTAGGGCAGCTCTGAATGTAAGGAGACGTGCTGAGCTGTGGACTCCTTCCATTCTACATGACTGTCTCATTTAAACTGTATGCTTTGAGGTCTAAGCCTGTGGCAAGGAGTTAAAGCAATTAGTTTGAACTGGTAAATGTCTCCTGGGTTAGAGCCAGGTGACAAAACAAGTATGTTTGCTAGAATGGGACTGTTTTTAGTCTCTAAGAAAATTCAGGGCTGCTAAATAGAGAGAATGTGGAGCTGTACCTTCTTAGCATTTATCTAATCATCCGTATGAATGCTGTCTGGGAGTCTTTCTTTAGTGGAGGACTTGTAACTTGATTGTATGAATTTATCTGCTTGCACCACAACTTATTGCAAGATTAAAACTTACTGACTTTTTTTAATGTTGTTTTATTTAAGTGAGTTGTGGAGTGAATGGTGGTTAGATATTGATGTACAGAGTGTGACTAGTGTAAGTTAGTGTGATTGCTGAGAGGTAGGGTGGTTATAATAAATAGGGGGGAGGTAGTGACAGGTGGGTGTTTACTTGGAGGTTTTGTAAATCTAAGGGTGAGTTGTACTGAAATGTATCATTCTGTGTAGACCCCTAGGCTCAGCCACTCCCCATCTCTGCTCCAGGACCTGCGCCCCTTTTAAGACCTCCCCGCCTGGTGTGGCATATTGTCGCTGCAGGGAGGTGGGAGTTACTAGGAGGCATTGGAGGAGGGCAAGGGATTGGAGGAGTGCTAGCAGGGGGACAGTTAGGACTGTGAGGACTAGGAGATGTTCTGGGGAGAAATGGGGATGTGGGAAAGACAAGAAGTGTTTAATCCCCATACCCAGAGATTCCACCAGACAGAGTGGACAGGTAACTGATGGGTCAGTGCCACTACTTGTCCTCTTCGAGAGTGGTGTTATGCAACGCCAGATCAATGTGGAATAAAACTGCTATTACTATGGATTCTATATCTCATTCCTCTGTCATTTCAGCTTGTTTCACGGAGACCTGGCTGGGTAATGATGCTGGTCCAATTTTGGAGGCAGCCGTCCCAGCTGGTTTTTCCATAGTGCAGTGCCTGAGGAAGGATTGTGGGGAGGGGGGGAGGCTATTGCTTTAGATCTGAATTGAACTTGGTGGTGCACCCAGTGGAGGACATCTTGTTGCTTGAATGTGTGGAGGTGCAGGTGCTGGTATTAGGATCCTCCTTGTTTATCGGCCTCTGGGACATGGAGGGATTTTCTGCAGGAAATAGTGGACTTTGTCACCAACAGGATGCTGGAGTTGCAGAGGTGGATTATTCTGTGTGATTTTAAATCCTGGGTCAGTGACAAACTCTCATGTTTTGGACATGATTTCCTCCCAGGAAATGGAATCCCTGGGACTTGCACAAGCAGTTACTGCTGCAACTCACCAACATGGGCACGGCTTGAACTTGGTATTCTACCTGAAGCTTGAGGTGGGAAACCTCAGGACTAACCAGATTAGCTGGTCGGATCACTACGCCATTAGGTTTGATTTCAGGACACCCCTCTTTAGTCCAACCCCTGTGGAGATGGTCCTGTACCACCATTTATGAGGGCCTAGGCCAGATGGACTTATGGCGGTGCTGGACATCTCAAGTTTGTTGGGGGCATTAGCTGGGGGTTCAGGGGAAGCAGTGGCAGTCTATAACAGGGCCATCAGTGCAGCCTTCGACCTTTTAGCACCAGTCTGTGTATGCTCATTGGTTTCATGCCTTGGCTCGTCATTGTTTAAAGGCAAGTTGAAGGAGATGAAAGCAAGAGGGTGGAGACTGGAGCATTGTTGGAGGAGATCAGGGGCCTGGGAGGACAAACTGGCTTTGAATATTCACTACAGTGAAAATCAAAGGGCAAACTCCCATAAGAAGGCAGAGTTCCTGTCAAGGGAGACTGCAGTTGGAAGGAACTGACCAGCTCAGCTTTTTCAGGTGGTGGACAGGCTTCTTCATCCAGCCTGTCTGGAGCCTGTGAAGGCTGCTTCATTTGCTAAGTCTGAGGAGTTTACTTGGTTCTTTTTAGATAGAGTGTCTTCCATTAGGGCTAGGATCTCACCAAGTGGACTGTCATGGCCCAACATTGTTGAGCCAGTGAGATGCACTAGCAGTCAGTGGTCCTGGGGAGAGTTTCTGCCACTGACGATGGAAGAGGTTGTGGAGGTAATCTCCGAGTTGTGACCAACATATTGTGAACTGGATCCAGACCCGAGCCGGCTTCAAGTGAGCTGTGTTGGGCAGCTGGGCCAGTGTTTGCTGAGATTATCTGGTGCTCCTTGTCAGAGGGAATCTTTGTATCTACACTGAAAAATGCACTGGTAAGGCCCGTCTTGAAAAAGCCGTAGTTGGACCCGGATATCTTGGTGAGTTACCAACCTGTCTCTAACCTGCCTTTTTTAGGCAAGGTTATTGAGAAGGTGGTTGTGCTGCAACTTGAGACACACCTCACCATCTTTGATATCTATAAGCCTCTTCAGTCTGGGTTTAGGTTAAAGCACAGCACGGAGGCCACATTGATCAGGGTGCACAATGACCTGTTATGGGCAAGTGATAAAGGAAAGTGGTCAGTTCTTCTCCTCCTTGACCTCTCCTCAGCATCTGACACCGTGGATCATGGGCATTTACTGGACCGACTCAGGGAGTATGTAGGACTCACCGGCAAAGTCATCTGCTGGTTTGAGTCCTACCTCATGGGCAGGACACAGAGGGTAGCTACGGGAAGTTTTTCTTCGCTCCCAATGAATGTGCACGGTGGTGTACCTCAGGGGTTGGTCCTTTTACCCATGTTGTTTGCAGTGTACATGCCACCCCGGGTAGGATCACTAGACAGTACGGAGTTGGATTTCATTGCTCTACAGAGGATACTCAGCTCTATCTGTCTTTTGCACCTCAGATACATGGCAGGGTAGATGTGCTAAATCAGTGCTTGGCTGAGATCCAGGACTGGATGTCTTCTAGCTGGCTGAAACTCACCCTAGCCAAAACTGAAGTACTAGTGATTCAGCCAGGTAGAATGGAGGGCGCGGCAGTGGCTGGGAGGGAGACAGAACATTTTTCATAAGACAAGGATAGTAACTGACTAATGTGTTCCTGTGGTCTGACAAGAGTGGTCTATGGCAGTAGAAAAAAAAACTGAGAAAGTATGGGGTCAACCACATTATATAGACACCACTAACATGCATGTCAATGTGATAAGCTGCAGCTAGGCAACACATTCCAAGTGGTCTTGACGCCAATGGCTTACAGTTCAATATGTGTGGTTCTATGGAGGGAGATGTCCTTGAAGAAGATCAGGGTTGTTACGACACTGAGGAGTTCTTCTGACTTCACAGAACCTCGAGAGTAAAGCTAAGCTGGAGTGGTACTTTGATGTCAGTAGAACTCCAAGGTGCCCTAGCAACCATGTTCTTCACAGTTAGAGGTAATATATACTATATAAATATAACTCGATTTATCCATTCTGCAAACAAAAACCTTAATGTATTTAAATGCTAAATCTCCAGAAGGCCCTGAACAGCATCTGCGTGTGTTTGGAGGTTGTGGAGGAGCACTGCTAGTTCCAAGGAGTACTCAGCAGGACTGCTGAATGTTCAAGTCCTGAATTTGATGAGAACAAAAAAGATGCTTGCTGAGAAGATGCTTTCCTAGTCTTCATGGAAACCCATTCCAACTGTTCTGTTCACTGCAAGTCATTCTGCACAGTTCTAAGTTCAGGAGCAATCTTTCTGCTCGGTTCTAAGTGAAGAACAGCTTCTAGAAACCATCAGCACTATGGGCTAATCATCTGTTATTGAAACACCCACTCTTCCTGCCTACAGTACTTAGAACATTAATTTCACAGAACAAGACGTGTACGTAGAATGTCTGTGGAATAAACAGCCCTTTTAATATTGTCTAAGGCTTTGTATTTTAATCTGATGTCAAAACTCACTGCTAGGGGAAAAATATATAGTAGCATTTTAAACATAATACATCTTGACACATAACCACAATGGTAAGGGGCATAGCTCCTCATGTCAACCATTGCCCGCCAGTATCACAGTATGCTCTATCAGCATATACTGGATCCCAGTTCATTTTGAGGATCTTTGTTAACCATTTTTGCCATACTTAATTTTTTTTTTAAACTGTAATTTTTATTCAGTTTATGTGGTGTATATAAGTATACAGGCTTTCATAAGCAACCAAGAGCTTCAAATATAATACAAGATCTGCATGTATTATTTGTGATGTACTACATACATAGGAGTCAGATCAAAAATATTAAAACATTTTTCTCTAGGGCAATGGGAGTACAATATATATCGTTGGGGGTAAGGACCTAGGGCCCAGCTCCATCCCATTTCATTAATTCCTTGGGTCAATGGTATAACTAAAGGTAGGTAGGTATAACGGGCTGACCAGAGTATCCTAGGAGCCCCCTTGTGTGGGAGGTGTCAGGGGACCAGATTTGGTCTGCGAGTGGCTATATAAACAAACCATATCATCCAGCGATTCATAAGGGTAGGGGTTCTATTTTGTATTCGAGCTGTCATGCTCTCCATTTTATAGATGTCTGCCCAGCTGCGGATTGTCAGGGGAGCAGGCTGGAGCCACAGTCTTGTAATAGTTTTCTTTGCTGCTGCAAGGAGTATACTTATCAGGTATATGTGATGTCTCTGTTTTTCTTGTCTGGGAAAATGCAGCAATATGGCTATTTCCAGCGTTAGCCACCTCAAGTTGAGGAAAAGATCCACCATCACTTGCCTCACCTCTTCCCAGAACTGAGTTATTGTCAGGCAGTACCAGAATACATGCACGCGAGTCAAGACCTCATTGCCACATTGTCTTCAACAGGAGGAACCCTGAGTGGACATGTACTTCGCTGTAATCGGTGAAGTGAGAAAAAAAACCTTGCTACCACCTTCCAACCAAACTCTCTCCAGCTGTAAGAACTGGTTGTCTGGTGTTGTCTGCGCCAAATCTGAAGTCAGTCCTCTGGCGTCAATTCCAACACCATTTCCACCTCCCAGATGGACTGAACCCCATCCATCCAGGTTGTCCACATGTATCTCATGGCCTTGTATAGGAGTGATATCAAATGTTTGGGGGGGGATTCTTCCCGTATTTGAACGAGCAGTGTTAGTATAGGTGGTATATCACTAGCTGTTATATCTAAGCCCAGGGAGTTGTTTAGGAAATGGTGTATCTGTAAATATTTATAAAAGTCTTTTTGTGAAAGTGAATATTCTGTCTGTAACTATTTGAAAGACTTCAAGACACTGTTTCGGTAAAAATGGAAGCTGTGGACCAGCCCTCTTTCCAGCTAACCCCTGAACCCTCGGTCCAGAGTCGCCGGGACAAAACTCCGATCCAAGACTGGGATCTCCATCCATTTAGCCCCCCAGGAAATCTCCTATTTTTTCAAATAGGTTATCCATTGGGAAATCAAATTCCTTGTGTACAGGGAGGGTTCCTATGTCACATCCACACAGTTGGGCTGGAAAATCAAGATTTTATCCAGCGGAGACAGTGAGAGTGCCCATTCAACTTCAACCCACCTGGGCACCCCACCAAGGGGATCAAGCCAGCTGGACATATGAGTAAGTAACACTGCCAGGGCATAATTATATAAATTGGGGAGAGCTAGTCCACCCTGTTCCTTGGACAATTGTAATTTGTGCAGGGCCACCCTGGGTCTATTGCCCTGCCATAAATAAGTGGTAATTACTCTGTTCCATCTATTTATCTCTTTTCTAGTTAAAAAGTTTGGGATATTCTGCATTGTTTAGTACTCTAGGAAGGATATTCACTTGGATCAACTGAATTCTGTTAAGTAGGGAAATAGGCAAGTGAGTCCATTGCAGCAGGTCTGCCTTAAGCTGATGATAAAAGGGACAATAGTTTTGAGTATAGGTATTGGTTGGATTCGAAGTAAGGTGTATACCCAAATACTTAATCTGGCTACAATCCCAATGGTACGGGTATTGTTGCCTCAGGGCAGGGGTTGGGGAACTCTGGACCATAAGAACATCTGTTTTATTTTGGTTTATTCTATAGCCAGCTGTATGTTCAATTATATGAAAGCTTTCTTCTAGAGCCGCTAGTGATGTTTCTGGGTTAGTGATATAAAGCAGGAGGTCATCTGCATAATAAGCTAATTTGTGCAGATGCCCATTAAATGTATATCCCTGGAACTGTGGCAAGTGCCTTAGGTATAGTCTTATAGGTTCCACATATTGGACCCCATGCATGAATGGGGCATAGGTATGCATGAAATGCATGTACCCTGCCCGCGACCCTCTGCCCCGTGGACAGGTGCTCCCATACCGGCATTCACCAATGCTGGCCACCTGTCTGAGACTCCTCCCCTCTGGTGCGCAGGACTCCGCAGGGCGGCCAGGGAAGGAGTCATCATCCCTGGTGGTCATCCAATGGGATGCCCCCCTGGGACCCATTGTAGATCCCACGTATAGGGTAGCCAGGTCCGGGGCTGTGCATGGCGACTGCACACACCCGGACCTGCGCAGCATCCTCCAGTCCCAATGCCGCTGCTCAGGAAATTTCTGGGCACTCACCCATTCAGATGCCCCTGCCGCCTCCTGCTGCCCAGTGGTCAGGGGAAGCACAGTGTGCCCTGTCCCAGACCCCAGCAACTCCAGGCCTGTGCCCATGGGGGCATGCAGTGAGTTACGGCAGGGTCTCCCTGGCGTACCTTGCACCACCCTCCACACCCATGCGGTCAGCACTGCACAGATTAGTGAATACTGCATACTGCTGGCATGCTCCTGAAATGAGCCCAGCGTGGAGCTGTCCGCAGATGTGGGGGTCAGGTGCAGTGGATCTGCGTGCCCCTCTTCGTGCATGCTGCGTGGGGGGCGCAGTGGGTGTGGGGTGGCTATGTGCCCATGTTACGTGGCACATAGCCATCTGCACCTTCGTGCATGGGACCCATAATGGAAAAAGACAAGGGAAGGGGGACAGTCCTGTCAGGTGCCCCTGGATAAAGTAGAACGAGTAGAATGTGAACCATTAAATTTGACCATGGCCTCAGGATGCATATAAAGACCTTTAATATTGTCCGGGAATGCTTGGGGAAAACTAAATTTAGAAAGGGCCGCCTGTAAAAATGGCCAGGAAACCCTATCAAAGGCCTTCTGGGCATCTACGCTCAATATCCTCAATAGTTCCTGGCTGGCCTGTGCCAGCTACCCTCCTGAACATTATTCTCAGCCCTTACTTGCTCCAGTTCCTCTATAAATGGGGCCTACTAGTGTTTAAAATTAAAGACTGTCTTTATTTATGTACTACTGCCTTATGCTATGTCTTACCTTTGTACATATTGTATATATTATGCCTGTACCTAATCTTATCCTCTTGTAAATTGTTTGTAACAAATGTTTACTGTAATATTATTTAAACTCCAATGCTTGCTTGCTTTGTACCCGGGTCGCACCTGAAAATGAGCCTCAGCTCAGAGTGTCTTTCCCGGTCACCAAATTTTAAATAAATAAAATATCATCAACGGAGAATTGTGAAGATGAGCATGATTTATTATATACAAGGTTCACTTAATATTATCTGTTGTTTGTCTGGATTTTGTAAAGCCGGACTGATCTGGATGTATTAATGATGGAAGGATGTCATCAAGACGGTGGGCTAATATACTGGTCTAAATTTTACAATCCTGGTTCAGCACCAAAATAGGCTGATCGGGGTCATAGAGGTGAGGGGGTTTGTTAGACTGTAGTATAGCCAAAATTGTGGCCTGTCTCCAGGATGTGGTATAGTCCACTGTGGTATGATGTTCCTGGAAATCCACCAGGAGAAGTTCCTTTAGTAAATCAGACCTGCTTTGTCTCCATCACGTGTTAATTACTTCATCTGGAGGTACGTTACCAAATCTTGTATTATTATATTGTATATACTGTATTATATGTGTTACTCTATACATTTGCTATTTTTGTGCATCTTCTCTGTTGATTACGTTATTTTGCAGCCACATCTGTGGCCCAGGTCATGTTTAAAAATGATCCAATGGATCAGTGCACTTACCTGGTTACCAAAGACATAAATAAATAAATAACATAAAATGCACTTTTATAAAATTTTGCCCCATAGCTATCTGGGCCCAGGCTCTTTCCATTTTTAAGATTTTGTATTGTGGTACGAATTTCTTGTAGAGTAATAGGGCGTAGAAGTTGTTCTATGCGTTGCACGTCCAGGGAGGGGAGATTCAGGCCCGACAGAAATTTATTTATCCTAGTCTGGTCAGGCAGGGAGGATTCCGTATAAAGGTCCATATAAAATTGTTTAAAAATGGTAAGTATTTGGGATGTGTTATAGGCTAGTCTCCCTGATTGAGGATCCTTAATCTTAGGTATTGAGACCACTTGCGTCTTTCTATGAAGTCGGTACACTAACGAGCATGATGCCAAAGCGACACCCCTCGTAGTATCTCTGCCTTACTTAAGCTGTATACATACTCTAAGAATCTTCAGGAAAACCCAGAATGTGTAACTTATTGGCCCTGTTTTCATTCTTCATTTTTTCAATTTTTATTCCAGAAATGAGAATGTTCCAGGTTACAGAGAGATCATCTCTTTTAGTCCTGTGTTCCTCCAGTATCTAAATCTTCTGAAAGGCAGCTGGAACAGACAATTGCAGTATACACTCACGCCTCTACATTGTTTAAATGACTTACAGCTTGCCAATTTTTAGTCTGTGTCAAGAATACTGTAGTTTATCTGCATGAGTGTTTGATGATGATTCCGAAGAGATACTTTATAATCATTGATTATCATACTACTCCTGCTACTATAACCTGTGACTACAGCTTTGACCTCACCCCTACCCTAGTCAGACCCTTTCAGAGCCTACTCCTGAATCTATAGCAGAGTCCAAGATTGAAATGGGACAGATTTGGCTGATACCACGTCTCCATCTCTGCAGAAAGGTATCGCTCACATCACCAACCCTGCTATAGATACTTGACATGTCTGTTACCAGGAAACTCATGTCATAAGCATGCGAGTTCACAGTCCAGTTTCACTGCTGATCCCAAAATGAGTCAGGAAGGATATGTAAATGCATAACCACAGGATTTAGAGGGGAGCACTGCTACACAGTTTAGATGGATTGCTTATCTACTTTGTTACTAAATGTACAAATAACAAGCAACCTTCATTAATGAATAGGATGTGATTTGACTAAAACCCCTAAACTAAAACATTCTATCCATTCTTTGTTTAATGAGGTGAAGGTGAACCATGCTATAACAAAGACCATAGGAAAATACTGTTAATAAATAAGCTCTATGGTTTAAAAATGATTCACTTACAAATTGGATGGTTTTAGCTGTAACTGTCTTTCGTGCTTTGTATGTGTTAGAGGCAATAAGAAATCTAATATGCCCTACAATTAGGATGACATGAAGGTTATAAAACTGATTGAAATCTAAAGTACTCTCTATTGGGGCCAGGAAAATAATCTGGCCAGTAACAATAAACAAAGCAAAACTAAACCATGCAACAAGTATTAAATTATAAGAGACCTGTGTAAGGCAGTTTTTGAAGGTTAAAGTGACGAAAAGAGAAATAGCTGTCTCAGGGTGGCAAATCCACTATAAGACAATACCCCCAAGCCTGCTGGGACAGGACTGAACTGTCCTCAAGTTCTTCAATGAGAACCATAAATGGGTACCATGTACCCCTAAATTTGTTTATCTGCAAGTGAAGATCAGCCGTGATTTGCTCCATATGGTATATGCTTTTAACAATATCAGTACAAGCCTGCATTGTTGGGGGGTCCTGAGTAACCACCTTTTGGTAACTGCCTTGCCAGCAGCTGCCAGCAAAGCCCCTAAAAATGATCTTTGGCAGTTCAATCGTCTCCTTTTGGGCAACAGCCCAAGAATCATGGACTTGAAACTGGGGTCACCCAGAATACCTGCTACTCGACTGTACTGGAGCCCAACCTTCCTCCAGAAAGAATGCAGAGAGGGGCAGCTCACAAAATATGGTAGGGGGTGCCCTCCCCACCACAGCCTCACTGACATCTGTCTGAATGGTTCTTTGTGTAATACTTAGTTCTATTAGGAGTGAGAAAAAAAGGGCAGATCATTTTCCACCTGAACTCTCTCCAGATATTCAAGGAGGTGGTGTGGAATACCCCATCCCAAATACATTTTCAGTCCCCAGGTCCAAGGTCAAGGCTGGACTCTTTTCCCAAACTAACTGATACAAGGGTTATGGCTGTTCTCTGGTGCAGTTATAGATTTGAACTAATGCAGAAATACATATTTTTTGCAATTGACCTACTGTTGCTTGTAAAATAGCTATACAGTATATAGGGGACAGGGGTAAGATTGAGCTTCCCTCAGGTCGATATCTGATCTAAGAAATGAAACTACCTGTAAGTATTGATAAAAATCTGCTTGTCAAACATGATATTCCCTTTTCATTTCTTTGAATGTCTTAATAACCGCACCTCAGATAAACTGAGTGAAGTGATCCAGTCCACAGTGTTGCCATCTGTGGAAAATAATGTCCGTACTGGGAGGAGTAAACTGAATGCTATCCTTTTAACCCTTACCTTTTCAGCCACCTAGTTCCAGAACCTTAGTGGTCTCTTTTTTCCTCTTGCTTCTGCTCTCTTGCTTGACACAGAGGTTTGTTGCCTTCACTATGCTCCCTTTTAGCTTCGTCCACTGTTCCTCCACACCACCAAGGTCATCCTCCCTGCCAGGTCATCTCTGAGGTATACACCTATCATTTTAAAATCTGCCCTCCTGAAATCTAGGACCCTGGCCTTGTGTGGTTCGATTCCACAGCCATCCTTATGTTGAACCACACTGTGTGGTGATCACTGGTCCCCAGGTGGCCTCCCACTATGATGTCCGCAATGCTGTCCCTGTTTGTGAGTACCAGGTTCGGTACTGCCCCAGCACAAGTGGGTTCATGATGGGGCAGTACTGCCGCATCATGAGTGAGCTCCCTGAGTAGTTGCCTAAGGAACACCCCCTGCAGGGAGTCCAGGATTTCCCTTGCTGCTTGCTGAAACTACAGCTGGGAGGCTCCAATCCACATCCGGTAGACTGAAGTCCCTCACTAGCAGTACTTCCCCCTTATCTAAAACTTTGCTAATGGCTTCCACCACTACCTTGTCTAACTCTTCCTCCTCCTCCTGTGCCAAATGTCTGTAGATCATGCCAGTGTGAACAGTGACTCCGTTCCCCGTCTCCAAGGTGACCCACAATACCTCTGCCCCCCCACAATATTGCCTGTATCTCCGTCGCTTTTATGCTTTCCCTCACACAAAGCACCACTCCCCCTCTTTTCCTTCCCACCCTGTCCTTCCTGAAAAGAGTATAGCCAGGTATGGCCATGTCCCTGTCTTGGTTATCAGTACACCATTATTCCGTAAAGGCCATAATATCTAAGTAAGCCTCTGCCATAATGGCCTCTAGGTCCAGAATCTTATTTCCTAGACTTCTTGCATTCCCACACATGGACTTCCAGATGTTGTTACTACCCTGCTTGCTAAGCCCATTTTTCCTTTTTTGCCTTCCTCCTTCACCTCTCTCTTTTTAATGCTCTTTCCTATCCCCCTTCATTTTTGTCACCCTGCTTCTGTTATTATTTTGCACCCTGGGGGATTCAGCTCCCATCGGGTTTTCCATACTCTCTTTCTGCTTGTGGGGGAGGGCAGTTTATGACTCCCTGATTATTTTACCCATTCCCTCTGCAACTTTAAATGTCTGTCAATGTAACATTAAAATTGTCCACTGAGGACTGCGGTGTCTGCAGGTAGCGTGCAGTTAAGCAGGACACTCTGCTCACTTGTCTCCTGATCTAAGGTAGGAGCCAGCTGGTTTCACCCACTGAGGTCATTCTTCACTGGTCATTTGTAGATGCCACTGGCAGTGTGAAATATGTTTGCATTCTCTCTACTAGGGCCATTATTTGTAGGCAGAGATTAGAAAAGTAACAGCACTACCCTATCTGAGATACTTCGAAGTAAAGGTATTGCTGAAGGGTAATAGGAATGTAGTAGTTCCCTATCTAGGGTACCTTGAATTCAAGGTACTGCAGAAGATCCACCTATGTAGTCAAATAGCACCTGCTACCCTCTTAGGCCAACAAACAGTAGTGGTTTTGGCCTAATCATAACATTAAAGGGAACATTTTGCATTTTTCTGAGGAGGTGCTAACCCCCTGACAAAATTGCTGCCTCCATACAAAACTTCTAGATCTTGCCCTGACAGGAATGTAATAGGAATGTAGTAGATTCCTATCTAGGGTACCTTGAAGTAAACGTAATGCAGTAGGGTTGTAGGAGGGTAGTAAACTCATAAATATGGTACCTTGAAGTAAAAGTGCAGCAGTAGGGAAATAGGAGTGTACTTAATCTCAGTCTAGGGTACCCAAACGTAAAGGTATTGCAGTACTGGTATATGCAGGGCTACTAGAAAATTGCACCAGCAGTTTTCATGCAAAATCCCCAATTTTCATCATTCTGCTCAGTAAATCTGCAATGTCTTACATTTTTGTTTAAGTTTTTGAATGAAGCTGCTTCAAAATATAACATTTTTCAAGGAAAAATAATCAAACATGTTGACAACTTGGCAGGCAGGCTTGGGTTTGGCAAGAACAATACAGTGTGAGGTGAGGACGGGTTTTATGTGTCTCTGCTTTCATCTGATTCACTTCCCTGGTTTGGCTTCAAAATCCTCTGGTCATGAATGCATACACTCAGGGGTTCAGTTAATTTATTTTCAGTGGAAGTCTACAGCTTCCAGGAATCGAAATCTGGAAGTCATTCCAATTTTCTGGAAGTCAAAATACTTCCAGGATCCCACTTTTAGAAGTCAATATTCTAGGAAGGACAAATTTATGGATGTTAATTTAATACATTAGTGGTAATATACAATTTCTTTCAGAACAATCCATCATTTCTGACTTCCATGCCTGCAATTTTGGAAGTCATCTAATTTTTGGTTTTACATCTGGAAATCAATTACTTCCTCCCTCGTTATTTTGGAAGTTTTTGCCTTATTTTTGGAAGTCAAATGCTTCCAAAATGGAGTTAACTGAAGCCCTGCATACACTTAAGTACTTAACATCTGTGCTGAAACAGACTATTAGAAAACTTTTTGCCGCCACAAATACTAAAACAATAGATAGGAGTAAAAGTGCAAACTGTCCCATTCAGCACTGTAGCCTGTCACCATCTGAATGATAGAGTGCAAGCACACCTACTGTAGAAAAGTACAGTTATGTAAGAACTTTCCATAACAGTAGATCTTCGAAAGAGGCTCTTGCAGTAGGTAATAACCATTAGGACTAGAGACAACAGGCACGAGGACCACATGGAAAACTTTAGCTAGCAGTGGCTGGCGGGAGACTGCCCACCCGACATCACGCATGGACATCAGCATCACACTATATAGTGGGCAGTTCCCACACCTGCCCTCCAGTTCTCCAACCGGAGACCCAAGAAGGTGCAACTGGAGACCCAAGAAGGTGCAACAAGAGAAAGAAGTGAGCTCCTCGAGCCAAAACAAAGGCTAGAAAGAAGTAGCCACAGAAGCAGGGGGAAGATGGAATTGAAAAAGATACCTACTGCAACAGCCTCTCTCCAAGATCTACTGTTGTAGTAAGTTCTTTCATAACTGTACAGGTAATAAACATTAGGACCGAGTCCCAAGCAGTGTAACTCAGACATAAGGCTGAAGCATGGGAGCCAGAAAAGGTCTGCAGTAGGTACCAGATTATGAAGAGGCCCTGAAGGACTCCTAGTCTAAAGCCTGCCCTGTGACTAGAGGCAATGTCCAGACTGTAGTGTTTGATAAAGGTGTGGACAGAGCTAAATATACTAAAGTTCCAAGTACACACCAAGCCTGTAAGAAGGACGCCAAACAGAAATGAAGTAAAAGCTTACATTTTATTACGTTACAAACACCACGCCTGACATGTTTCAGAGCATAAAGCTGCTTTTTCAAAGGTTAATGTGAACCAGGACGCAGACACTCTTTTTACATAAAAGACAGCACACACCATATGACACCAATCTCTCTAAATATCAACTTGAACACACCTGTGTGTTGTTAATCTCATTGCTGTAAAACTAATTGAACAGTTTCCAAGTTAAAACGCTTTTTAATCATATATAAAGCCTACTGCAAAGCATTTAAAAAGGAAAAATCACAATAATCTACACACCACTATATACAAATTAGTTTTTCATTACTAAACCTATATTAAAGTAGCTCTTCAAAAAAAGCAGTTAATCTTATCCAGTTGAGCCTATTAATTACAATAATAAAATAGGGAAAAAGGGCTACCAACTTAAAAAGCATAGGGGAGAAGGGGGGGGGGGATTTTCTTTTATTATTAGCCCATACATTTCTCATGCTAATTAAATACAAAATTGCATACATTGCTTAACTATAAGTTTAATCACAAAGCTTCTGCTATTAATTTTTCTCTTAAATTACATTTTTATGCAGAAATAAATGACTAAGACGATAAGACATGAAGAAATCAGACATAATACTAAATCGATTGTACACATATTATTCAAAGTTACTCTCCTCAGCACCTTGATTAATTGCTGTTTGTCTACACGTACATTTTATCTGCCTAGTCTTAAGTAAGGATGTATATCCAAATGTGAATTTAAACCTGCAGATTTATTAGCTTTTAGTGTAATAATTCAAAAATTTTCTCTAACAAGCAAGAGATTTTCAAAATTCCCCCCTCTTGGATTTCGATTAACCTTGTCCACAGCTGTAAATTTAAAAAAGTGTTGCTGCGGTTCTGTGGCTTCCAGTATGTGCAAGGCTGTAGCATACGTAGAATCTCCTCTCCCTACTGCTCTGACATGTACCCCCACTCTGTCCTTAAACTTCTGTTTAGTTTTCCCTACATAGTAAACACCATATGTACAGATGGCTAAATAAATGATGCCCTCAGTATCACAAGTAATGCATTGTTTAATTTCGCAGGTACGCTCTAAACCGTCTACTGAGAAACGTCTTGTCTGTTCCATATGTTTTACAATTTATACATCTTTTACATTTATAACAGCCACTCGGCTTCTGTAGCCAGGTACTATCTTGTTTATCTACTGTATGTAGTGACTCTGTATTAGAATGTCTTTGAGTGCAGGTGCTTTCCTATAAAGCACATGCGCTGCATAAATTGTAAACATTTTGTAGCATATGTGGTTCTTGTGGATGGCTTCCGGGACTCCACAAGGACTTGTGCCACTTTGGAAGAGACCCCAAAGCATGTGACAGCTATGTCAGCAGGCACCACGCATGAAGGTAAAGGGACTTGAGGCTTGCCCTGGTCCTGAGTTAGCAGATTCTAGCAGAGGAGGGGGAGGAGGAATCAGAGGCTCCACCCTCAGCTGCTGAAGCAGAGAGAATCACACTTAGCGAGGCCAATAAGGGGCTATAAGAATCACGTGAGACCCTTCTTGCTGTAGTTTCAGAAGTACCCTCTGCAATAGTGGGAAGGGAGGGGAAGGCATACAAAAACCTCCCTGTCCAGCAAAGAGACAGCATGTCTCACCAGAAAACACCAGGCCCGGGACCGAGTGAGCAGAAACTGGGTAGTTTTGCATTGGATGGGGAGGCGAACAGATCGAGATCTGGGCAACCCCATCGATCGTAGATGTCTTCGACTACCGACTGCCTCAGTTCCCACTTGTGTACCCTTGTATGGCTGACAGTGTCCACCAGGACATTTTGAATGCCTGGGACGTGCACTGTTGTGAGCTGTAGGCTGTGCTGTATCGCCCATTGCCACACACGCATCGCTTCCCTGCACAGAGGATACAACCGCGTGCCTCCCTGTTTGTTCAGGTACCAGACCACACACATGTTGTCAGTCTGTACCAGGAGGGGGCCTAGGAAGAAGAAGACACTGAAAAGCCTGAAGGGCACATAGTACAGCCCGCATCTCTTGCACACTGATATGCAGAAATAGCTCCTGCTGAGACCAGGATCCCTGTGTCCTGTGGTCTCCCAGATGAGCACCCCAGCCCTGACCAGAAGCATCCATTGTCAGGGTCTGAGTCAGAGGGAGTGCCTGAAAAGGAACCCCTCTGGTGAGATTGGACAGATTCTGCCACCAAAGGAGATCCTGACACATGGAGCCAGACACCAGGATCCTGTGATCCAGGTCGTCTGATCTCTGGTCCCACTGGACCCTTAGGGTCCACTGTGTAATCAGCATGTGCAGCCTGGCCAGGGGGACAGTGGGGATAGCTGCTACCATAAGACCCAGAAGGCAAAAGACAGAGCAGGCCATGGTCCATTGGTTGGTTGCTACTTGGATGGCCTGCTGACTCAAGGTTTCCGCCCGGTCCAATGGAAGGAAGGCCAGACCCTGAACAGAATCCAGCACTACTCCAATAAACTGGAGATGCTGGGATGGAACCAGATGGTATTTGTGGTATTTCACCATAATTCCCACTTGCCAGAAAAGGTCCAGGGCAGCAGTCAGGGAGGCCGCCAGGCTGTCCCTCGACAGTGCTGACAGGAGCCAGTCATTGAGGTATGGGAACACATAAATCCCCTGGTGGCGTAAAGACGCTGCCACCACCACTAAGCACTTGGTAAGCACTCTGGGTGCTGATGAAAAGCCAAAGGGTAGCACTTTGAACTAGAAGTGTTCCCCCTGGAAGGTAAAGCAGAGGAAGCGGTGGTGGGAGGGAAAAATCAGTATATGTGGGTATACATCCAGTATGTCCAGTGCACACAGCCAATGTCCCTGGTGAAGCAGTGGCAACAGCCCCGGCAGGGGTCAGCATGCAGAATCTCTTGTACTCTACAGTATGTACAAATTTAGTGTGCTGAGGTCCAGAATTGGATGGAGGTCTCCCATCTTTTGGGAGACCAGGAAGAAGTGGGAATAATATTCCTTTCCCTCCTGGGCCTGAGGAACGGGCTCTAGGGCTGATTTTGTCAGAAGAGCCTGAATTTCCTCCCTTATGAGCGGAATGTGAGTGAGACCTGGAGGATTTCTTGGTGGTCTCTCTTTAAATTCGATGGTGTGACCTTGAGGAAGGTTATCTTCAAGGTGAATCTTCTCACCTACAAGGCCCTACACAGACTAGGCTCTGGCTACCTGGTTGAGCTCCTAACACCCTGCACCTCGGTCTGTTCCCTCCACTCCTTGACCAGGGGCCTCCTTGAGGTGCTCAGGACCAAGCTAAGAACTTCCGGTGACAGGGTTTTCAGTGTCCCCTGTCTGGTCCTGTGGAATGCTTTACCTCCATCTCTTAGGGAGGCCCCATCAGTCGAGGCTTTCAAAAGGGGTCTTAAGGCCCATCTTTTGGCCTGGCCTTCTCGAGCGAAGTAGTCTGACCAGTGTTGTTTTATTATGCTGCTGATTTGATTTTATGGTATTTATGTATTTATTATACAATGGCAAGAACATTTCCTAGTCTCTGACTGGTCAGTGTTTCCCTGGCACAGTGAGGTTATTCCAGCACAACCTCACTGTATTGCTTTGGATGCACTGGATGATGAGCATTTGGATGATGAACATTTGATTGATGAGCATTTGGATGATGAGTTGGATGCCATAAAATCTACTAAAAACATATATATTTTTTTTATTTTGTATAACAACAAACCATTGTATAATAGCAATAATGCCCTCCAGGGTGTGGGTTGTGCTGGGATAACCTCACTTCTGGGACATTGGATGCACTCAGCCTGTGGCCTCGTGCCCAACCACCCAGGCGTGAGGTTATCCCAGCACAACCCACACCCTGTTGTGCATTATTGCTTAATTCTACTTGTCTCATTTACTCACTTTACTATTCGTTTTTAGTGTGAAGTGCCCAGAGCCTCTGGGATTGGGCACTGTACAAATAAAACTTGCCTTGTCTTGCGTGAATAGCTAAAGGACCCATGTGTCTGTAGTGATTGCCTCCCACCCGGTCAGATGGTTGGTGAATCTGCTCCCAACCGGTTCCTCTAGAACTGGTGGCAGAGGCAGGGGGCCCTGCCATGAGTTAGGAGGTGGAGGGGGTGTGGGAGAGCATTGCTTTGGCAGCCCTCTGGGACTTGGCTGGAGGGGTGGCCGCTGCCAAAGGGGCCCAACGTTTGTTCTGACATCTGGCTGGCTGTTGCCTATTCTGACACCTAGGCTGGTGATGAAAAGGCTGCTTTGGCTTGGTACTGGAGAGAGATATATAGACTGGACAGGGCACAGTGCCTTGCCATTGTCCTGTAGCTCAGTAATGATGTCTTTGACATCACCGCCATAAAGGACAAGTCCTCAAAATGGAGCATTCTGGATGGCTGTCTGGACATTTTGGGCCAATCCGGATACCTGCAGCCAGGAGCACCTACGCATGCTGACAACCATGGTGGTACTCCGGGTAGAGGCATCTACCGCATCGTATGTAGCCCTAAGAGAATGACGACAGGAGATTTCTGCTGTCCTGACCATCTGAGCAATCTTAGTTTTTGCCTCGGAATCAGGCAGGGCCACGAATTCTGACTTCAGCTGGCCCAGGATAGATTTCTGGTGCACAATCATGTGTGCCAGGTTATTCAGTGCTCTAATGGCCAGTGTGGAAGATGACTAAACTTTGCGCCCGAACTGGTCTATTTGCCTCAACTTCTTGTCCGGAGAGGAGTTGCTCATATGTTTAGGCTTAGCCATACGGTCATGGGCTGCATTAATTACCACCGAGTCCGCTTTGGGATGGAAACTAAGGTGGTCTTTGACTTCAGGGGCTTGATAAAGTCTGTTGGCCTTCTTGGGGACCGTGGTCACTGAGAAAGACTGCTGCCAGACTGTGGAGGCCAGTTCCTCATGTGGTCCCCTCCACGGAGGAATGAGCAGAGGGGACAGCTCAGGCATATCTAGGTGTTCCACCAACCTCTTACGTTGGGGGTCCTGATCCTCAGTCTTCCACCCATTTACCTCCTGAATCTTCCAGAGGATCTCTGTGAAAGAGGGGATCCTCGGGGATTTAGGACAGTCTTTGGGCTTGGGATCCTCTGGGGGAGGGGTCTCAAAGCCTGAAGGAGAGGAGACGGAGGAGTCAGAGTTCAAGTCCAACAATGGGCTTTTGTCCAGAGACAGAGCCCATGGAAGTGGAATCTCCTACAATGAGGCCATGAGGCCACTGCCATTAACAGCTACCATGGTAGGGCACGAGGCCTGTCCCGGAGGTAGAGGGGCGAGACTCCACTGGTGAAAGGGATCCCAGCGTAGGGTCTGTGCGGACCAGTGTGTAAGCTGCAGCCAGCTGGCACTGGTTCAGCTCAGAAACCTGCTGGGACTTGGTCTCAGGCCACCAAGACTGAAGCACCACTCTAAAGTCCACCTGAGGTTGAGGCGGTGGAGGAGGCGGTGGGAGAGGGGGCTAATAGATGGGCGGGTAGGCTTGAAAATGATAACCTGGCATCATATAGCCCAGCGTCAGGTAATAAAAACCCAGTGTACCATAGTTTGAATAGCCTGACATTGGATACCCCAGCATAGGGTATCCTGGTGTCTGATACCCTGGCGGCAGGTGCCCTGGCAAAGGGTAGTGTGATGCAGGGAAGCCTGGCATTGGGAGACCCGGAGAATGCCTCAATGGTGGAGCTGAGGGTCCTGATGGTGGGTAACCAGGCAAAGGCCCAAATGGAGGGGCCATGGGACCTGACGAGGGTCCCTGATGGAGGGTGAGAAGGGCCTGGTAATGTCAGGACTGGTGCTGGACCTGCTGGAGGAAATTCCAGCGTTGGTCCCAAAGGCATGGAGTGTTCCACTGGAGTCTGGGGTGGAGGAACTGGCCCAGATGGGTGAGCCAATGGCACAGGAGACACTGGCTCCTGAGGGAGGTCCAGTGTTGGATGTTCCAGCCTTGGCACTAGGGTGGTGTCGGGTGGATGCTCCTCCAATTCCAGCTCAGACTGGATAGGTGAGCCTGGAGTCTTCACCAGGGGAGGTGGGGAAGGAGGATCCCGAGAGGGAGAACTCTCTGGGAAGGGCTGCGGCAGGAGTGGCAGCATGCACTGATCTGGAGGATCAATGTCAGGCCTGTTATTGAGGCCTGACAAAAGCACAGTGGCTGGGCAGACACCAGAGGAGCTGGCATGCAGCTTTTTAGCCTGGGCCGGGCAGTCATCAGAGGAGCCGATGATCAACTTATTGACTGCATCACCAGACTTAGGCCCTGGGGTTTTGAAGGGCCTAAGGGTGGAAGAGCTCTCTGGAACATCGGAGGTGCCTGCCTGGAAATGTAACCAGCTCAGTCGGGGGAACAGGGCTGTTCTCGGAAGAAAGCAGGCTTGGCCAGAGGGCGTTACTCAAGTCAGCAGGGAGGCGCTCAGCGCCTGTGGACCCCAAAGGAGACTGTGGGTGGGAAGGAGACCAATCGTTGTCCTGGTGCTTTCTCCTTATCTTTCTTCTTCTTCTATGAGTTCGAAGAACCCTCCAGGAGGAGGATAACTTCACAGCTTCCGCAGCTCCTTCTCCATGTAAGCCATCTTCAGTTTGAGAAAGTACAGTTACTAAGAACTTACCGTAACAGTAGATCTTCGAGACAGGATCTTGCAGTAGGTATTCACATATAGGACTGACCCACCAGGTGTCAGGGCCCCATGGAAAACTTCCTAGCTAGCAGTCTCTGGCAGGGGACCGCCCCCACGTCAGGTGACTGGCATCATATGACGTCGGTATAAAGGGGCTGTCCCCCACGCCCGTCTTCCAGTTCTTTCCTGCCAAAAGAGGCAAGATGAGAGAGAAGAGGATATTTCCCCCATGAAAATGGAGCAAAAAAGCTTAGAGGGATGGAGGACGGGAAGGCAATACCTACTGAAAGAGCCTCTCTCGAAGATCTACTGTTACGGTAAATTCTTACGTAACTGTACTATCTTACTTCAAGAGGGCTCTTGCAGTAGGTATTTACATACAGGACTGATTCCCAAGCAGTCTGGAACAAGGAAAAGCACTCGGGAAGAGGATTATCATCCATAGCATGGAACCTCAGGCTGAATGGGTCTCATGAAAGGAGACCTTGTATGACAGCCAACCCGAAGCCTGCTATACGGCGAGAGGCAATGTCCAAACTGTAGTGTTTCGTAATGGTTTGGACAGAAGTCCAAGTTTCGGCTGCACCGATGTTTGCCACTGACACATTCTTGAAACAAGCTGCAGAGGCAGCTACTCCTCTGGTGGAGTGACCTCTGACTTGACCAGGCAGGGTCTTGTTGTACTTGTCATAACAGAAAGTGATACAATGAACCAACCATTTTGATAGACATTGCTTAGAGACAGCACTGAATTCTCTTTTGTAAGCAAAAGAGACAAAAAGCTGATCAGTTTTCCTGAGATCCTTAGTCCGAGTGGTGTAGTATCTCAGTATTCTGTGAACATCCAAAGTATGCAAGAGGTACTGCCCTTGATTGGAGTGTTGCATAAAGAAAGTAGGTAGCTCAATGGATTGATTCAGTGTAGATTCATCCACTGCCTTAGGGAGAAACTTAGGGTTGGTGTGTAGAGCCACCCGTTCCTTGTGAAAAATCAAGTATGGGATTTTGCACATCAAGGCCTGAAACTCGGAAATGTGCCGAGCAGATGTAATGGCCACTAGGAAGAGTGTCTTCCAAGAAAGGAACTTTAAATCAGCTGTAGCTGCCGGCTTGAAGGGAGGCAGGGTAAGCTTCTCCAGAATGAAATTCAAGTCCCAAGGAGGGGCAGAATTGCGGATGGGGGCTCTGAAATGGAGAGCCCCTTTGAGGAAGGTTTTGGAGACTTCCAACTGAGCAAAAGTCCTGTCTCCAAAGGGAATATGGTAGGTTGAAATAGCAGCCATGTGGCCTTTTAACGAGGAACGGCTGAGACCCAGATCGAAGAGATGATGTATGTAGTCCTGGACTTTATTGGCTGGGCAAGAGAAAGGTTCGAAGTCTTTTGAATTGGCCCAAATAGAAAATCATTTCCACTTCATGGCGTAGGTGGACCTAGTAGAAGGCTTCCTGGCCTCTACCAAGATGTCTGCTACAAGAGGAGAAACTCTGAAGTGGGCTTTAGCTATGTCTGCAGGAGCCACGCATGTAAATGAAGGGATCTGAGACCTGGATGAACAAGGGTCCCCTGATCCTGAGTCAACAATTGTTGCAACAGAGGAAGAAGAAGTGGAGGTTCCTCTGAAAACTGTTGCAGAAGAGAGAACCAAACTTGCCTGGGCCAGAAAAGAGCAATGAGAATCATTCGAGCTGCCTCCAATCTGAGTTTGTTCAGGACCCTTGGAATGAAAGGAATGGAAGGGAAGGCATAAATGAATCTGTCCCTCCAAGCGAGACACAGGGCATCCCGCCAAAAAATGTCTTGCCCTGGAGCGAGCGAGCAGAAGATGGGAAGTTTTGAGTTTTGGGGAGAAGCAAAGAGGTCTATCTGAGGTGTCCCCCATAGCTGAAAGATGTCATTTATGACTTGTTGATCTAACTCCCATTCGTGGGACCTGGCTGAGGACCGACTGAGTTGGTCTGCCAGTGTGTTTTCCACTCCAGAAACGTGAACCACAGTCAAGTGAAGGTGATGCTGGGTTGCCCAATGCCAGACTCTCATCTCTTCCCAGCACAGAGGATAGGAACAAGTTCCTCCCTGCTTGTTGAGATACCAGACTGTGCACATGTTGTCTGATGGTATGAGGAGATGACTGGGGAGGACGAAAGGGAGTAGAGCCTGAAGGGCAAAAAGGACTGCTCTCAGTTCGAGCACATTTATGTGCAGATTTTGTTCGAACTTGGACCAGCTGCCCTGAGTCCTGTGAGACCTTAGATGGGCACCCCAGCCTTCCCCTGATGCATCTGTCGCCATCATCTGGGAGGGGATTAGTTGCAGAAGCGAACTTCCAGGCATAGGTTCTCCTGAACCATCCACCATTGCAAGTCCCTGATCATGGGATCGGAAACTAGTACCTCTTGGTCTAGATTGTCCATGGTCTGGTCCCATTATGACCGAAGCATCCATTGAGAGATCCTCATATGGAGCTGAGCAAGTGGGACTGTCGGAATGGCAGCCGCCATTATCCCGGGAGGTGGAGGACTGACCTAGCTCTGACCCTCCTGCGACTGGACAGAAGGCGGGCCTGAGTCTGAAGGGTGTCTACCCTGTCCGGAGGCAAAAAGGCTTTGCTGGTGGTAGTATCCAGAATCGCCCCTATAAATTGGAGGCATTGGCAAGGGACCAAATGGGACTTGGATTGGTTGATGGTGATACCCAGGCAGGTGAAAACCTACAGGGTAAGGGTAAGGAAAGGGAGTGCAGGAGTTCCTCTCTGGATGAGGCCACCAGGAGTCAGTCGGCCAGGTACAGGAATACCTGTACTCCCTGGCTACGCAGGTGGGCTGCTACCACAGACAGGCATTTGGCAAACACTCGGGGAGCCAAGGAAAGACCAAATGGGAGGGTCTTGAACTGGTAGTGGTCCTCCTGAAAGCAAAAATGAAGGAATTTGCGGTGTGAAAGGCATATGCAGACAGGCATCCTATATGTCCAGAGCACATAGCCACTGTCTCTGCCGAAGAAGTGGTAGAAGGCTCTGCAAAAAGAGCATTCTGAAGTGTTTGTACTCCATGAACATGTTCAGGGAGCTGAGGTCTAGGATAGCCTCAGGTCTCTCGTCTTCTTTGGAACTGGGAAGAAATGGGAATAGCAACCTGTTCCCCAAAGATGGGTTGGAACTGGTTTTATCGCCGCCTTTGAGAGAAGGGAGATGATTTCCTCTAGGACCAGAGGAAGATGTTGCGGGGAGTAAGATGACTGGGGGGGTGGTCTTCAGGATGGTTTCTGCAGAAACTCTATTAAAGTGTTCTGCTGACATCAACTGGAGCACCCAAGCGTCTGACGTTATCCTCTCCCAACCCGGCAGATGGGAGGAGAATCTCCCCCCTACTGGTTCCTCTGGAACCTCCAGAGGCAGTGGGAGAGGCAGGGAGTCAGGAGGTGTGGGGCAGCGCAGCAGCTGAGGCTCCCGCGGCTTTTTTGCTGGGGGGGGGGAGTCTTGGTTGCTGGAGGGGTCCAACATTTGTTAGCTCGTTTGCCCTGTGGTTTTGGTCTTTGTTGGTTTTGCCAATGAAAAGGACACTGCTGCCCTTGAGGGGGCCTGTACATAGAGCTGACAGACTTGAGTGCAGTGCCCTTCTCCTGCAGTTCAGTTATGATGTCCTTGACATCGCCCCCAAACAGCACCGAACCCCTGATGGGAGCATCCTGGATGGCGGATTGCACTTCAGGGACCAAACCTGACACGCAGAGCCAGGCATGATGCCATAGGCATATGGTGAAGGCTGAGCTCCTTCCAGCTGTGTCTACTGCGTCGTAAGTGACATGAAGCATGTGCCTGCTGGCCGAACGAGCAGAATGGACAAGATCTGCTACTTCCTGCTTAGTCGGTGAGTCAGGAAGGGAGTACAATTTGGATTCCACCTGAATAAGGATGATCTTCTGGAAATCCCTCATATGTGCCACATAGTTAAGGGCCCTAATACCAAGGGTAGATTCGAGGAATAGACCTTCTCAGACAGTCCAGGAAGCCAGGATTCATTATCAGGTGGAGATGAGCTGAGGTGTGTGGGATTGGCGGAGCGGCAGTGAGCGCGCCTGATGACAACCAAGTCTGCCTTGGGGTAGAGGCTAAGAAAGTCTACACCCTCAGGAGCCTGATATAGCCTGTCCATCTTCCTTGGAAGGGGGGCTAATTCAGAAGTTTTTTTTTCAAATGGTGGAAACAAGATCCACATGAGGCTCTATCCAGGGTGGAATCAGCGTAGGAGCGGTCTCGGGCAGATCCAGATGGGCAGCGAGTTTCTTACACTGTGGGTCTAGCTCCACTGATGTACCTCCTGGATTTTCCTCAATAACTCCAGAATGGAGGAATTCTCCAGAGAAGTCCTTGGCCTAGGGCGTTCCGGAGTATGGGGCTCGTCTTCGTGGGTCAGAGGGGCCGGACTCTAAGTCCGAGTCAGAAGTATCTGATGAAGAGAAGGAAGACTCCTCCCTGTGAGGGGGAGAGACGGTCCCTCTGGGGAGTTCCCTGGGGAGCGTATCCTTCCCTCCTCAAGTGCCAGAGGGCTCTCCTCTGGCATCACGAAGCGGGGGAGGGAGTCTACCATTTCCGGCGTAGGGGATCCTGTATAGAGTCCGGTGTTGGTAGATGACTCTCGACCTCCCTAGTGAGCTGAGTCTTGGCCTCAGCCCACCAGGAGGCCAAGGTCTCCTTCAGATCCACCGGCGGCACGGGAGTGGGTGGCAGAGGTGGAGGAGGAGGAGGGGAATATGGATATTGAGGGTATCCGTAGAAGGAGTATCCATAACCCGACGGCGGGTAGCCCGGCGTCGGGTACTGAGGCATCGGGTACTGCAGTGCCAGATACTACGGCGTCATGTACTGGGGCGCCGGATACTGAGGGGCCGGGTATTGCGGTGTTGGGTACCCAGGTGCCAGGGCCTCTGATGGAGCAGAGGGATCTGGTAGACGCCCTGCTGGTGGGCCAGATGGAGGTAACACTGGCCCTGTGGGCGTCGGGCTCGGCATGGGTATACCTTCGATAGGGTCTGAAGGACCTGACGGAAGGATAGGCCGATCACCAGATAAGGGGACGCCGGATGGCATCAGGACCAGCGTCTGAGGGTCCGGCGACAGGGGGTCCGGCCCAGAAGGAGGGTTCCCTGATGGCAGCATCCCAGTATCCTCAGTGACGACCGAGGAAGGAGGATTATAATCCCCGGTTGTCAGCCGAGGAGACACAGGGACCGCAGAGGGCAACGTGGTAAGACGTTGCAGACAGCCTGGGGTGTTGGACTGTTCTGTGGTGGCTGGCGCAGGCTTCTGAGTCGGGCAGGCATTGGCAGAGCTGGCGTCCGACTTATCAGCCAAATCCAGGTGGACGTTGGAGGAGCCGGTGTCCAACTTATCGGACTCCCTGCCCGAGGAAGGCCACGCAGGAGATGCAGCCTTGTTGGGAGGAGTTTTGGCTGGGCGCTCCCCCGAAGGGGTAAGCGGCTTAGCAGCCTTGTCCGGGCGAGCATCAGTGGGACCGACGTCTGACTTACTGGGCCTAATCTGACCTGAAGGCCGCAAGGAAGAAGTAGCCTTAATAGGAGCGGAGGCCTCCTTTGCCCCAGAGGCTCCCGAAGGGCCCGAGCGTGAGCCAGACAGGAGGGGCAATGCCTTCCAAGATGGCTGTCATGGAGTGATCCCCCGGAGGGGATGTTACCTTAAGTGCCATGACTCTGGCCAGAGTCGTGGCTGCTGTGGAAGACGGTTCCCACTCCCGGTGCTTCTCCTTGTCCTGTTTTTTTCTTGTGACCTTCAAGGGAAAGTGGACGCCTGCCTAAATTTCTTTAGCTCTTTTTCCACGGAGGCCATTTTCTTCTTTAGGATATGGGCTTCCAGGGACTGCTGCCTTCTTTTGCGGGTAGCGGAGTTAAACTTCTGGCAGTGCTGGCACTTCTCCACGGGGTGGTCTGGGCCCAGACAGAAGAAGCACAAGGAGTGGCTGTCCTTGTGTGGAAGTTGGGAACCACATGAGTCGCACTTGTTCTTATGCGATTTGGAGGGCACTGGGGACGACATACACAGCGAATCATTGAAAAAAATTGAAAGATAGAGAAAATAAGCCGAAAAGTTTGAAAACTTAGGGACTGACGAATGACTGACAAGCGCTGTTCTACCGCAAGGAACTTTCACAAGCCGACTGCGGGGAAGAACTGGAAGGTGGACGTGGGAGACCGCCCCTTTATACCGACGTTGTATGACGCCGGTCACCTAATGTGGGGGCGGTCCCCCACCAGAGACTGATAGCTAGAAATTTTTCTGTGGGGTCCTGACGCCTGTCGGGTCAGTCCTATATGTGAATACCTACTGCAAGAGCCCTCTCTAAGTAAGATCGGTGGATTCCAGGGCCTGTTGGTGGCATTTCTGTGTGGCCTGGTTGAAACTTTGGCAGACCTCACAGTCTTCGGTCTTGTGCTCAGGTCCCAGGCAGAAAAGACAGAGGGAATGGTCATCCTTGTGCGGTAGCTGAGTACCGCAGGAATTACACTTGTTCTTATGTGACTCAGAAGGTGTTGGAGAAGATATGCACGAAAAAGATTTCATTTTCTAGAAATATAGAAAAATAAAGAAAAAATGGTGAAATACTCATCCGAAAATGGTGGTTGAATGAAGCAGCATTCTCTGCCAGGTTCGACGTGTGCAGGTCGACGGCAGGAAAGAACGGGACTGCTAGCTAAAGTTTTCCATGTGGTCCTAGTGCCTGATGGGTCTAGTTCTAATGGTTATTACCTACTGCAAGAGCTCTTTCAAAGTAAGATCAGCTGTTTCTATAGTAGGCACACACTTGCTCCCTGTCATTCAGATGGTGGACAGCCAAGATGGTGAGCAAATAGGCTGTGCCAGTCATCTTCTGATGGGGGGGGGCACATGTTGAAGTTGAGTGGGTGCCACTAGGACAAGGGGGTGAAGGGACCTGAGTGGGCAGGACAGGGAGGGAGCTTCTAAGATCAGGGTGGCAGGACATTAGATATCAGGGAAGGGGTACAGATATTTAAGCAGCAGCAGATCAGTGACCGGGGGTTGGGGGGGGGGCACTAGATGCCAGGGATGGGGTCACGATATTTCAGCAGCATCAGACTGGTGATTGATTGGTGGAGTCAGCACAGCTCTGTACAATGCGGCTATGAAACTGTATATTGCAGCATTGTGTGGCATGCTAGTAAGCCCATAATGGGCATGTAAATGGACCCTTAGCACCTTGAATATCCTATAGACTTTTTGGCATATACTAGTTAAATACAGCACACAGGAGCAATGGTGCTGTCCTATTTGGGACATGCTATGTCCATTCCCTTATGTGAGCCATTTTCCAGAAGGGGGCTGTGTGAACGCAGCACACAGTCACTATGCGCTGCATGGACACAGCCCCTATATTCGAACAGCTTGCTCTGTTGTAGTTTGCTAACAGTCTGAATAGTGCCCTCAAGCCTCACATGCAGCCCTAATGGTTACACCACACACATGGCTGGCTCTGAATATAGGGCCATGGGCTGTTTCAGCTGATGCTACTTTCCATGGATGTCTATTCTTCAAATTCACCACTCTTACCCTGAAATATTTTTTGAATAATCTTTTTAAATCTTTCCTTTTATTTACATACATATGTATTCTAGTTCTCTCATTTTTTTAAATATATAGTAGCTTTATTTGATCAGATGGAGGATTTTTTTCATGACTTTGAAGACTGCTGTATTACCTGTTAAATTCTCTTTTCTTTACTGAGAGAGGAAGCCCAGGTGAGAAAGTCTGTCCTCATAGTTTAAATCATCTGTAACATCTACTATTTTTGTTGCTGTCCTCTGGTTTCTGATTTCCTTCTAGCAAATCCATATCTTATGTATAGTATCATGGAAATTATACCATGGACATAAGTGAGAACAGCCAATGAAATCGTCAGACTGGCAGTTTACCACCGGTGTAAATCCTCTGATAATCAACGGTTGTTGATGAGCAAATAATCCTACTCCAAATCCTAATCATCTGCAGCACAGGAATTAATACAATTAAAAAAAAAAAAAAAAAAACCTCTTTCAAAGTTGCATTTTATTATAGTAAAAAAATTTACCTTGGTATAATCGCAATAAGCCACTTGGAGGATGTGGGTTATCGGGGGATTTACCATGGCTGGCGAGGATTTACCCACGAGGCGCACCACTCTAGCCGTGGTAAGTCCCCTGATATCCCACACCCCCCTGTGGCTTATTGCTTAAGTATATACACATCTCCATGAAATGACTGACTGGCCCACTTAAAGAATGATTGAATGGTGAAACAGAGCCTCACAAAAAGTCTGTAAAGGCTGAGAATAGCTGACACAGACATCTATTTCATCCTTGTTGGGACTGATCAGTGTGCCTATAGTTCAATCCAGGGGGGAAGGGTGACCTACCTGATCTCACAGGTTTGGGTCATGCTGAGCCCAAAATAGGAAAACAATTCAAAACACAAAAGAACCTCAGTGCAAAAGCACTGAAGCAAGGGATACCCTGGATGGCCACTGGCAATTAAGCCAAGTTTCACAGAGATACAAAATTACACATATCCCACTAACGCACTGCATCATGGGAAGTATATGCTAACCACATTGAAAGGACTGGATGACCCACTTAAAACAAGACTGAATGGGGCCAAAGGGCCTCTCAAATAATATACAAAGGTTGAGAACAGCAGACACAGATGTGTTTTATCTTTGTTGGGGTTCATCCATTGGCCACATCTGTACTGCAACCCGGGAAGGGGTGGCCAGCCATATTTGATCTCATGGACTGGTGCACAGTGAGCCCGAAATGGGAAAGCAATTTAAAAGACAAAGAACCTCAGTGCAAAATGCCTTGAAGCAAGGGTTACCTGAAAAGGCACTGGTAATTAAGCCACGTCTTCCATAAATACAAAATTACACATAGCTCACTAGGGTAAAGCATCATGGAAAGTATATGCAAGTCACCATGAAAGGACTGGCTGTCCACTTCAAGCAAGACTGAATGGTGCCAAGGTTCCTTTCATGGGAAACTGCACCATGATACTATGCATGAAACAGATATGTATAAGACTGTATTACTGTTAAACTTAGGTTAACTGCATTGTATTGTGTCTCCTGTGCATCTCCATGGCCCTGGTCATGCCTGAAAATGGTCCTTGGATCAGTGCACCTACCTGGTCAACAAGTGAATAAATACATAAATAAACTGCCAATGTGTTGCCCAGGTAATCCTTGATTCACTGTTTTTGCACTTACTGTAGTTTCTTTGTCTTTTGAATTAATTTTGTACAGTATGATGATCAGAACTTTAAACAAGCATTTGTCAATGCCGAATGTTGTCTTACTAGCATTGGCATTAGTAGTGCAGGAGTTAGAGAGATGCATAATAGGAATGGCAGTGAAGTATGGATCCGACGTCAACCCCACCCCACCCTGCAGAGACTGACAGGCATTGGGGTGTTCCTTTGGATCATCGGACATAACTCTCATGCCATTTCACCTCACCCTACCCTGCAGACTCTGACAAGTGGTGCATTGTGCCTTGGGGTCGTCGGGTCTTACGCTCACCCCATTCCATAAGGAAATATGAACATACGAACATATGAAATTTGCCAGCAGATAAAGGCCTAGAGGTCTATCAAGTCTGCTCGAATGTGCAGCTAGCACCCCTTATTCTGCAGCTGCCCCTCCCTTCCACCATTCCCCTTCATTAACCCTCCCCCTTGTCCTGTCCCATCCCCTTTTGAAGCAGTCCACTGTTCTACTAGATACCACTTCTGCAGGTAACACATTCCACCCAGCCACCACCCTCTCTGTAAAAAAGTGTCACCTCATCTCCCTCCTGAACCTTCCTCCCTCCAGTCTCATATCATGGCCCCTGGTGGCCCTCCCTTCCCTTACTTTGAACAGCCCTCTGTACCTGTCTTGTTTATTCCTTTCATGTATTTAAAGGTTTCAATCATGTCACCCTGTCCCACCTCTCCTCCAGTGAGTACATGTTCAACTCCTTCAACCTCCTCTCGTGTGATAAGTCCCGAGCCCTTGATCATCTTTGTTGCCCTCTGCACCCTCTCCAGTAACTTAATGTCCCTCTTCAGATACGGGCACCAGTACTGCACGAGTACTCCAGACGGGTCTAACTAATGACCCATACAGTGGCAGAATCACCTCCTCCCTCCTCGAGGATATACCCCTTGCAATACAACCCAGCATTTTGTTGGCCTTTGCAGCTGCCTTCCTACATTGTGCCAAGTTGTTCATTGACCCTGTAATGAGCACACCCAGATCCTTCTCCTCCTCTGTCTGGGCTAGCTGCACTCCCCCAGCTGCTAACTCCTCCTTGGGTTCTTCATCCCAAAATGCACCACCTTGCACTTTTTGGCATTAAAGCCCAGTTGCCAGGTGTCTGACCAGGTTTCAAGCTTTGCCAGATCATCCTGCAACCCCTGCCATCCCCTAGGCCATCCACCACCGCGCCTACCTTGGTATCATCAGCAAACAGGCTGATCTTGCTCTTGATGTCCCATGATATGTCTGCAATGAATATCCCAAACAACACTGGTCCCAACACTGAGCCCTGTGGAACACCGCTTGTCACTGCCCTTGGGTGTGAGGCTCCCCCACCACTACCCTCTGTTGCCTTCCCTGCAGCCAGTTTCCTACCCATCTCACCAGCTTGCACCCGCCCCTGTGCCTACTAACCTTCCAGCCCATGCGGCACCGAGCGCCTAATGCCTTACTGAAGTCCAGACAGGACATCCACTGCATGGCCCTGTCCAGTTGCCTTGTTACCCAGTCATAGAACTCCACCAGGTTGGTTGGCAGGATCTGCCACGATGAAGCCATGCTGTCTGCTGTCCTGTAGTCCTTTGGCCTCTAGGAGGACCACCAGCCTCCTTCAGGATAGTCTCCATTAGCTTACCCACAATGGATGTGAGGCTCACTGGTCTGTAGTTTCCCGTTCATCCTTGGGGCCACTCTTGTGGAGGAGCACCACATGAGCCATCCTCCAGTCCTGAGAAATTTTACCCGGATGTAGTGAGGCATTAAATAGGTCTGCCAAGGTCCTGCAGGACCTCTGCCAGCTCCTTCAGTACCCTGGGGTGGATACCATCTGGGCCTGGCGCCTTGTCCACCCTCAGTGCCTTCAAACCCTCTCGAACTCTGCCCTCCATGATTTCCCATCTGTCACCCCTTCCCCCATTTCTGCCATTTCTCCCACCTTGGGTGTCAACCCCCTCTTCTCTTTAGTAAATACTGAGCAGAAGTACTCATTTAGTGCTTCTGTCTTATCGCACCCTGCTTCCACCCAACCCCCCTCCTTCCTAATTCTTACTATGTGGTCCTTACAGCTCCTTTTCTCCCTGATGTACTTAAAGAAGTCCTTCTACCCCTTCTTAATGCCTTGTGCCAGCCTGAGTTCCATAGATGCTTTGGCTCCCCTTACTGCCCTTGTCACCCACCTCCTTCGATTCTGTCAAGTACTCCTCCCTGTCCTCCCTCCTCCCTGTTTTCTTGTACTTCCTAAAGGCAGCTCTTTTCCTCCTTACCATTTCCATGACATCCTTGCTCAACCAGCTCAGTTTCTTAGCCCTAGCCTTCTTGCTCTGGGCTTTGCAGCAGGTTTTGGTTGCCTCCACTATCCCCAGCTTTACGAGCTCCCACCTCTGGTTAGTGTCCATACTAGATTGAATTCTGGCCAGGTACCCTTTACCACTTCCCCATCCTCCGAAGTCGGCCCTCCTGAAGTCCAGCACTCTTGTGCCAGATTCCACTCCTTCCTTGCCCATATCCAATGTGAGCCATACTGAGTGGTGGTCACTCTCTGACAGCGGTTCCTCCACTGTAAGTTCTCTCACAAAGTCCTCATTTGCCAGCACAAGGTCAAGAGTATTCCCTAACCTGGTTGGTTCACTGACCATTTGCAGCAGGAAGCTGTCCTGGAAGGCATCCAGCAGTACCTGCTCCCTTCTGTTCCTGGTTGTTGGGGTACTCCAGTCCACTCCTGGCATATTGAAGTCCCCACAATCACCACACTACCCTTCTCGGAGGTCCTCCTGATCTGTCCCGCTAGTTCCCTGTCTAACTCCTCCATCTGAGATGGTGGCCTGTACACCACTCCCATTCTAAGAATCATATTCTTGGAATCCTGGATTTGCATCCAAAGTGACTCCATTACACCCTCCTCCCTTCCTCCCTCACACTTCAGTCCTTCCTTCACATATAGTGCCACCCCTCCTTTCCCAATCACCCTGTCCCTACAAAATAACCTGTACCCTGGTACACACAGGTCCCAGTCATTGTATTGGGTGACCCATGTTTCTGTGATGGCTGCAATGGCCACCTCTCCCTCTGCCATGAGCACCTGTAACTCCTGCAGTTTTCCTCCCAAGGCTCCTAGCATTAAAGGTAACCACCTTCCACCCTTCCCCCATCCTGCCCCCCTTTCCTAGCATCACCAATAATACTTGCCATTTGTCCTTTGTCACTGTTCGGGGTAGCTCATATGGTTTCCCAACCTGTGGTCTCTGCATATCTCTTCCCCAATTGCCACCCCACTCCTAGTTTAAATTCCCAACTTCCTCTATGTACTCCTCCATCCTCTGTTTCAACACTTTCTTTCCCTCTCACTCAAGTGTAGTCTGTCCTTGGCATAGAGACTACTGTCTTCCCAGATCCTCCCACCCCCAACAGCCCATACCCTTTAGCACAACACCAGGTTTTTAGCCATCCGTTAAATTCCTATATTCTCAGCTTTCTTGCTGTGCTTGCCTTTGGCACCGGAAGTATCTCTGAAAAAGTTACTGATCTTCCTACCCCCTCACATAATTGTGCTAGTTCCTCAAACCTCCTTTGGACTATATCTACTGTCTTATCAGCCAGATCGTTTGTCCCAAGATGAATAATTAAATGAGGCTTGTCCCTACCCCTTCTAGCATATTTCAGACAGACTGTCCCACCCTTTCGCTGTCATTCCTGGCATGGCCTCCACCCAAATCGACTATGCCTCTCCCCTTGCTACCCACCTGACTCCTCTTAGTATTGAGTCCCCAGCACTAAGATTCCACCCTTCTTACTCCTGCTTGCTTCCATTCATCTCCTCTTCATTTCTAGCTCCTCTTCTTCCTCCTGCACATTATTTCCCCCCTTTTACCCCTGTTGCAATTCTCCCAGCAGAATCCCCGCTCCTGTTTGGTCCAGGCATTTATCAATTACTCCTCTACTTTTATCATTTCCTCCTCCACCTTCTTCCTCTCTAGCAGTGCAAAACTATTTTCTGAAGACCCTTCACAAATGCCCGCTCCTTCTCTCTTCATAGCAACCTGTTCTCTCCTTTCCACTCCATGACTTTTGCCACTTCTTCACCTCCCCTCACAAGTCCTTATCTCCTCCTTCCATTTGTCTTTTGTCTCCTGACCTGGTTTCCCCAGCAATTGTTCTTCCTGGCCTGGGCCCCTTTGTCTCTGCTTCCCTTCTTCTGACCCTCTCCTCACCACTGTTGGCTTAAATCGCCCTCCCTCATCTCCCCTTCTTCTTCCCTCCAGTATTGGGCTAAACCACCCCAATCTGCCTTGCCTGTCTTAGTTCCTCCTGCAGACCCTCAATCTCCTTTCTAAGTTTTCTATGTGGTTGCACACTAAACATCCTCCCACACTGCAGGCAATTTTTAGAAAGATTGGTGCACCACAGTTGTTGCAGCCTACCACCCTACCCATTGATGTCGTTTGCCACCAGCGACCCCCACCCTTCAGATGCAGGATGCCAAACCTCCCCCAAGTCTCCTCTCCCCCCCCCTCATCAGTGCAAAACATTCTTTTCTTTATTTACTAACATACTAAAATGCCAGCAGAATAGGCCTAATGGTCTTTCGTGTCTGCTCGTTTGGTCAGCCCCCACCCTGGGTGCTGACCCTGCTGTCCCCCTCACCTTCTCTGGCTTCTCCCTTCCCAGTTCGGATATTCTTGCTGCATTGGATTTTGCTTCCTGAACCCGTCCCCTGTACCTGTCCCACCCCCTCTTGAACCCCTCCACTGTCTCTGCCTCCACCAGCCCCTAGGTGAGTGCATTCCATGGCTCTACCACCCTCTCAGTAGTAGCACCTCCTCCTTTCTCCCTGAATCTTCCCCCTCCAGTTTCCACCCATGCCCTCTAGTGCCCCTCCTCCTTCCTTGAAGCACCCTCACTGTTCCTCCCCTATTTACCCTCTTCATGTACCTGAAAACCTCTATCATGTCCCCACGGTCCCTTCTCTCTTCCAAAGTGTACATATGCAGCTCTTGAGCCTCTCTCCTAGGTCCTGTCCCCAAGCCCCAAATCATTTTGGTTGCCCTCCTCTGGACACTCTCCAGGAGGTTAATGTCCCTCTTTAAGTGTGGCCTCCAAACTGCACGCAGTACTCAGGTGCGACCTCACCAAGCAGTTATACAGAGGAGTATCACTTCCCCTCCTTCTGGAGGTGATCCCCCTAGCGATGCATCCCAGCATCCTGTTGGCCTTGGCTGCTGCCCTCCTAAAAGTCTCAGAGTTGTTCATCTTGACATCCACCACCACCCCCAGGTCCCTCTCAGCCATTGAGACTTGCAGTATTTCCCCCCCCAGGGTGTACACTTGGCCTGGGTTTCTGGCCCCCAGGTGGAGTACCTTGCACTTCCCTGCATTAAACCTCAGCTTTATTTCCCTTACCTCCTTTGTTGTACACATTTAGATATATTGAGCAACTGTTTTTTATATTCCTATCCTTCCTATCCACACTCAAAAAGAGACTTTAAGTAGCCATTGCACAACCTTCTTCAAACTCCTACTCCTCCTTTCCCCAATGCAATATCAATGCGAAGAAGTAATAATGAAAGCTCCTAGATTTGCATTTACTTCCCTTCCACTGAGATAGCAGTCACCTCTTCACTTGCTGCTGTTCCTTTCCTGGATGTCTGCTTTGCTATGATAGGTGCATATCCTTTGCCTGTTTGAGAAAGTAATGTTAGAACCCCTGGTATAAAGAAATCATGGACCAGGGTGGGTGGGATGAGGGGTTTGGGGGTGGGACCAGCCCAAGTCTTCCAGAAACAATCAGGTAGCTGAGGCCTCTGGTCAGACCATTAGCACCCTTCCCCACTCTGTACTAAAACTTTGCAGCTAGTGAAGCCAGCAACAATGAATCACAATTCTACTCAAAGACCCCAAAATAGGTTTGCTACCAAAGAAACAGGACTCAATTCAAACAGATTCACCAACAACATCAAAATAGGCTTGGAATTAGAAATATAGGTCTCCAATTCAAAGAAACGGACCCAGTTAAATCACACCAATTATATTTTAAAACAGAATAAATAGGCCTCTACAAATGCAGCCTGCCACACAGTGAATCATCAAACAAATGAGGCCACTTATAACTACCAAAACAGGTTTCAAAATTCCAACAGCCCCAAACAATACCCTGCTAGCCCCTTAGTAGTAAGAAAGGAAAGAAATAACCTTCTACCAAGTAGAATCTACAAGAAACAATGTAAAAACAAGATGGAGTTACTGTACTGTAGATCTGATCCTGTCCCCCTTCTAGTTCCTTCTGAGAAGCCAAAGCACTGACTCCACACCTGATTCAGCTCTGCCTACCTACTGAGTGAGACCTGGCCAGACCATTAGCACCCTTCCCCCACTCTGCACTAAAACTTTGCAGCAAGTGAAGCCAGCAACAATGAATCACAATTCTACTCAAAGCCCCCAAAATAGGTATGTTACCCAAAGAAACAAGACTCCAATTCAAACAGCTTCACCAACAACACATCAAAATAGGCTTGGAATTAGAAGATATAGGTCTCCAATTCAAAGAAACGGACCCAGTTAAATCACACCAATTATATTTTAAAACAGAAGAAATAGGCCTTACAAATGCAGCCTGCCACACAGTGAATCATCAAACAAATGAGCCCACTTATAGCTACCAAAACAGGTTTCAAAATTCCAACAGCCCCAAACAATACCCTGCTAGCCCCTTAGTAGTAAGAAAGGAAAGAAATAACCTTCTATCAAGTAGAATCTACAAGAAACAATGTAAAAACAACAAGATGAAGCTACTGTACTGTAGATCTGATCCTGTCCCCCTTCTAGTTCCTTCTGAGAAGCCAAAGCACTGACTCCACACCTGATTCAGCTCTGCCTCCCTAACTAAGTGAGACCTGGCCAGACCATTAGCACCCTTCCCCCACTCTGTACTAAAACTTTGCAGCTAGTAAAGCCAGCAACAATGAATCACAATTCTACTCAAAGCCCCCAAAATAGGTTTGCTACCCAATGAAACAGGACTCCAATTCAAACAGATTCACCAACAACACATCAAAATAGGCTTGGAATTAGAAGATATAGGTCTCCAATTCAAAGAAATGGACCCAGTTAAATCACACCAATTATATTTTAAAACAGAAGAAATAGGCCTCTACAAATGCAGCCTGCCACACAGTGAATCATCAAACAAATGAGCCCACTTATAGCTACCAAAACAGGTTTCAAAATTCCAACAGCCCCAAACAATACCCTGCTAGCCTCTTAGTAGTAAGAAAGGAAAGAAATAACCTTCTACCAAGTAGAATCTACAAGAAACAATGTAAAAACAACAAGAAGAAGCTACTGTACTGTAGATCTGATCCTGTCCCCCTTCTAGTTCCTTCTGAGAAGCCAAAGCACTGACACCACACCTGATTCAGCTCTGCCTACGTTGAGATGGGTGCAGTATAGGAGAATGGGGTGAACTTTGCGGCCGAAGAGTCCAAGGCACACCTTGATGCCTGTCACTGGCTGCAGGGTGCAGGTAGGGGTGGAATGGCGTGAGCATTACAGCCGACAATCCAAAGGCACATCCCTGACGCCCGTCAGTCTCTACAGGGTGGGACGTTAAGGTTAGAAACCCTAATGCTCCAGGCATTTGTTGGTATTTGCACTCCAGATTTTCAACATGGCCTTTTTGTGACCCCACCTCATGAAAGCATTTGGGATCTCCACTCATGAACAGTGACACTATGATTTTGTTAATCTGTCCCAAATGTTGATTTCCCACAGCAACCGCGCCATTCTGCACCAGATGTGTGAAAACACATTTTGGGCAGGATGTGAAAAATGATGGCTGTACCATTCATAAGAAAGTGTGAAGAAATGGCAATGTTGAAAATCTGGAGGGAAAATATTAAAAATTCTTGAAGTTACGAGCGTGCGTGGAAACTGCAAAATGCACGCTCATAACAGTCATTTTGTAGAATTCTTACACCAAATTTTCAACATAGGCATTTTGGGACCTCCACTCATGAACAGTGGCACTGTGATTTTTTTAATCTATCCCGAATGTTGATTTCCCACAGTGACCACGCCATTCTGCGCCAGATGTGCAAAAAACACATTTCGGCAGAATTTAAAAAATGACAGCTATACTGTTCATAAGGAGGTGTGCAAAAATGGCAATGTTGAAAATCTGGAGGAAAATATTTAAATTTCGTTACGAAGCGTAGGTGGAAACTGCTCAACACACGCTCGTAACATAGTCATTTGTTGGAATTTTTTCACCAAATTTGCAACATAGGCTTTTTAGGAGCCCACCTCATGAACAGTAACACTGTCATTTTGTTAATCAGTCCGGAAAGGTAATTTCACGCAGTGACCGCGAAATCACCTTTCAGAACCGAATAACGACATGACAGTGACTGAGTTCATGAGGTGGGGGTCCCAAGAACCCCATGCTGAAAATCTAGAGCCAAAAGTCACAAAAATGGTGGAGATATTCACCTAGGTTGAACCCCCCCCCCACAGCTGATGCCGTTATACGGCTTATTGGCATTTCTTCAGTTCGCGGTCAGCTTTGAAGAGTGCAGACGTGTTCCCGCTCCACCGAAGATCATTGCACCGGGCTCTGGAGGTAAGTATGGTGTGTGGGGGTGCAGGGAGTTGGGTTGCGCAGAGGGTGGGTGCGGGTTGGGGGAGGGGCATTGGAGACAATGAGAGACCATTTTCTATTTTACAGGTTAAAAACAAACAAAAAGATATCGCGGTAAGATTTTTTTTTGCAGGTTTCTCTTGGCACACTGGGGTGGGCTCCCAGTGTGCCACCTGTGTTTTTTTGGGAGGGGGACTGAAGCTGATGGGGATTGGGCCCTCCCGTTGGCACAGAAAACGTGTCTGTGTTTGGGAGGGATGCATGATGCCGAGGGGGATTGGGCATCCCCCTCAGCAGACAAATTAAAATAGGGGGACATTATGCCGACGAGGATTGGGCTCCCCCATTGGCAAATGAACTGGGAAGGGGGCATGCCGACATGGGGATTGGCACCCCCAACATCAGCTTTCAGGCAGGACTGTGAGAGGCAGATGGCGACAGCTGCTGCCATGTTTATTGAACTGTTACACCAGGGAAGGCATGCCCTGCAATGACGGGTCGCTCCCTTAGTGCAGCAACGAAATTGTTTCAAGTTGGTGACATGCTTCTGAGCAGCTTTCATAGACAGCGTGCTCATTTATTGGTGCCATAGAGCCCAGCCCAAGAAATCAGTGGCACCATTGGCCACAACACAACTGCACCACCAAAATCTGCTACTCCACCATGCATGGAACCGCCTTCCTGGGGAGGTTGTTGGGTCTAAAACAGAGGGGGAATTCAAACATGCATGGGACAGACATAAGGCAATTGTAGTGGGGGGTTGCAGGAAGTAAGCTGTTGGTTAACTAGAATCTGCAGCTTATCCAATAGGTAGGGAAATGGGCAGACTGGGTGGGCCAAGTGGTCCTTATCTGCCATCAAAGTCTATGTTTCTATGTTTCTGACACAAAATGTTGCTTGTGCATGAGCAAGACAACATAAAAATGAGTTTAACTTTTCAAAGATTCTGACTGACTGAGCCCCTTGCCAAGGTGGCCATTTAGGAGACAAAAATGGCAAGGTAAAACAACTCCCAGTGCCAACCTGCCTCAGCACAATGGAAATTACTGTGTTCCAAATACAGTTTCAAAAACATAAATGACAGCCATTTTTTTTGTTGCTTAGCGAGCAAAGCCCTCCAGCTGCTATCACTATATTAAACAGACACAACTTGTTGCATTTTGTACTTAAAGTCTCCACCATCACCACACATACACTACATTTTTTTTGTCAACTGCATCTGCAAGCAGTCCCATCCTTACCTCTAAGCTTTACACATTCGCTAGATGTGGCATATGGACAGCTTTGCCGTCACTTCTGCCTGCACAGTCCTGACTCCCCCAGCTCGGCAACAAATCAAACATTATCTCAAATAAGCATTTTTTAATAAAAAAAAAAAATAAAGTGACCTTAGGGCTGCCACTTCCTCATTATTACTTCCAGAGTCCCACTGTTATGTAACAACTACTCTGCTGTGCACTACAATTCTAACCTCGATCAAATATGTACCTCGTACTTTGAAAAATGCCAGGCAAACAACCTTATAAAAAGTTCTCCACACTGATAAAACAGATCAGTTCTCACTAAAATGCTAGTTTGGGGTGGGGGGGTCACAATTCTCCTGGTGTGGGGGGGAGAGGGGTTGACATCAAAACAGAGAAACGCTTTATAAAACAGCAATATCCTCTACTGGTAATTCTACCAGTAAGAAACTGCTTTACATAGAAACATAGAATTTGATGGCAGATAAGGACCACTTGGCCCACCCAGTATGCCCATTTTCCCCTGATTATACAGTCACAGCAGACCCTACTTGATGACCACCCCCCCTTGCTTCCCACTAAGATTCCCTTGTCTCCAACCTATGCATGCTTGAAGCCCATCGTTTTCACCCCCACCACCTCCACTGGAAGACCATTCCAGGTATCCACCACTCTTTTAGAGAAGTACCTCCTCACATCTGTCTTGCATTTACTCCCTTCCAGCTTCACTGCATGTCCCATTGTTCTTGTGCATCTTTTCCTCTGAAAAATACTCCCCTCCTGTACTTTGTTCACCCCTGTGAAGTATTAGCAGATCTCTGTCATATTTCCCCTCTCTGCCTTCTCTCTTACAGGGTGTGCATATTGAAGTCCTTCAGCCTGTCCTCATAGGGCTTCTGATGTGGACCCTGCACCATTTTAGTAGCCCTAATCTGGATTGTCTCCACTCTAAGTCCTTCCTGAGATGTGGTCTACAGAACTGGACACAGTATTCCACATGAGGTCTCACAAGTCATCTGCACAGTGGCACCCCAACATCTCACTGGCTCCACACACTGCCTTGTCATACTGCCTCACCACCTTGAGTTCATAAGATATGATTACTCCCAGGTCCCTTTCCTGTTGAGGGACTGTCAATACCTACTCTCATGTTTTGTACTCCACCTCTGGATTTCTGTGCCCTAAGTGCATGCTTTTACACTTTTTTGTATTGAAACCCAGCTGCCCCATCCTTGACCACTCCTTGAGCCTTCTCATGTCTCTGAACATTTATTCCACACCCCTAAGGAGTGTCCATCCTATTGCAGATTTTGGTGTCATCCACTCAGAGGCAGATCTTCCCATCCAGTTAATTTGCAATGTCACTTATAAAGAAATTCAAGAGGACTGGTCCCAGTTCTGACTCCTGTAGCACACCACTGGTCACACTCCATTCCCTGGCGTGAACTCCATTTACCACCACCCTCTGTCATCTATCCCACAACCAATTTGTTACCCAGTTTACCACTGCTGGACCCACCCCCTAAGCTACCCAGTTTCTTTATGAGCCTCCTATGTGGAATGGTGTTGAAAGCCTTGCTGAAATCTAGGTAGGGATTATCCACCACGCCACCCTGATCTATTTCCCTGGTCACCTAGTCAAAGAAATCTATCAGACCTCTGTGACATGGCCCCTCCCCCCCTGTGAATCTGTGTTGCATTGGGTCTTGTAACTCACTGGATTCAAGATACTTCACAAACCTTTGCCTTAGTACTGACTCCATTAGCCTCCTCATCACTGATGCTCGGCTGACTGACCTATAGTTGCCAGCCTCTTCCCTGCTACCGCTTTTGTGAAACAGGAGTATATCTACCCTTCTCCAGTCCTTTGGAACCAATCTTGTTTCCAGTGAGTTGTTAAAATGACTTTCAGAGGTGCAGCCATTACCTCCCTGAGCTCTCACAGTACCCTTGGGTGTACCACATCTGGCCCCATGGTTTTGTCCACTTTCAGATTTGCGAGTCCCTTCAGGACTCTCTCTCCTCTGTTAAGAGACTTGTGTCTATCTCCCCCCTCCAGTGTCCCGTTCTTTCATGCAGTCCATCCCCTTCCCCTTTCTCTGTGAAGACTGATCAAAAGTATTTGTTCAGCATATCTGCCTTTTCCTGATCCTCTTCTGCACAGTCCGAACCTGCCCATCTTAACCTCACAATCCCTCCACTAGTCTTCCTCTTTTCACTTCTGCAGCTAAAAAATATCTTGTTCCCTTGTGTTATCCCATGGGCTGTTCTTTCCTCAGTTTGCTCCTTTGTGCTCCTCATCGCTTTCCCTCCCTCACTCTGCTTCTCTTGATATATCTTCCTGTCCTCTTCCCTCTGTGTTTTTTTGTACCACCTGAAAGCTACCCTTTTAGCCTTACCTTTTCGGACACTTTCTTCGAGAACCATAGTGGTCTCTTTTTCTTCTTGTTCTTGCTCACTTCCTATGCGTAGAGGTTTGCTGCCTTTACTATACCTTCCTTTAGCTTAGCCCACTGTTTCTCCACCCCCTCCCAGGTCATCCCCCCGCCCCGCTACGTTGTCCCTGAAGCACTCACCCATTTTTTAAAAATCTGCCCTCCTGAAGTCCAGGAACCTCATCCTTGTGTGATTTGCTTCCACCGTGGTCCTAATGTTGAATCACATTGTACAGTGATTCCCCCCTACAGGGATTCCAGACTGTCCATGCTTCTAGCTGAAACTGCGTCTGGGAAGCTCTAATGCATTAGTTCTCACAATTTGTGATAGTGAACCTCCCCCAAGGCATGAAAAATATTTTGAGCCTCCCTCAAATTTGGAAAAAAATCTTGGTCCTCCTCACAGAAAAAAATAAATCACACTTTGCACAGTACACCAGGAATAAAGTGAAACTAATAAAGTTGACTGAGTATATTCCCTTTTTATTCAACTCCACCGCTGACCTGGCACCCCAGATTATACTTGTCACTCCTTTTTTCTGACTCTTGGGCCCTTGTTACTGTTTCCTCTCTATCTGGAACAACCAAACCTAGCCACTTCATCTCTCCCTCTCTTACCCTGTTGTTAACTCATTGCCACCACAGGAGCTTTCTGAAGTTGCAGCACTTGTCTCCTGTATACTGTTAACAGTTAATCCTGGGCCTTTCTAAGCAAAATCAAACCATAATTGGCATGCCACAAACAAATGCTAATAGCACAAAAACTAGTTCTCTACTCCACTTCTTCAACCATGAGTTGAAGCTCCTAGTGTAGAGATCCCTGTCCTTCCCCTGCCATAGACAGACAGCACCTCAGCAAACACCACTGATGATGCTACCTGGCTAAGACCCCTCCCTAGCTCCCTAAAATCCCCCTGTACCATCTCAACCCCAACCTTAAACAGGTCATTTGACCCCAGGTAGATAATGAAATCCAACTCCCCCTTCTGCCCTGCTGCCCTAGCGATCCTTAGAATATGCTTTCCATCTTTCCAAGCTGAGGCACCAGGTAGGCACCTAATCTCCCTCTTTCCTTCCCTTCCTGTTCTCAAATTTACCTTACTAATGATTGAGTCTCCCACAAGAAATTGCTTCCTCCTCTTCTGGGGTCCTCTCCCTCCAACCATGTGGCCTCCTCCAGGGAGGATCCCACATCCTTGTTGGTCACTGCCACAGGTGCCTCCTCCCAGCAGTCCTGTCCCACCACAGTGGTGAATAAATTTTCTAGTAGCACCAGCAGAGTAATGTGCCCCTGACCCACCCTCCTGGAGCCCACCAGAGGAAACTCATATGTTGCCTGAAGTAAAGAAAATCAGATTTGATTGAGGTCCACCGGATGACTGAGCCTTAGCCAATTTTGAAATCTTATAGGATTCCTGAATTAAATAATCTGCAAATTTAGGATCAAAGGACAAGTGGGGGAGTCAGAAGGGGATCTCTATCCTCTCCCTCTGAATAGGAGTCTTGATGGTCCTAAGTTTATCATTTTCTAAATCACATTCTGGATTAATTGGGCTGACAATGGGATCCTCGCCAAGATAGATTTGAGATACAGTATACCCTTTTTTATCTGCCATCCTCTGGGCATCCTAAAGTTGGTGGATAAAAGAGAGCGGCGGACAACAAAGGATGTCAGTTTCCCAAACTCAATAAAATCCCAAAACAATACTATACTACTGTACTGCATTCAAATTGAACTATATCATTAATTTAATAAAAATGATCAATTTAGTAAGACACACATTTATTTATTTAGGCTGTATTGACCAGGTAACCACACTAGACCAATACATGCATTTTTTTCAGGTAGGACCCAGGAGATTACAAAGTAGTGAAAGGACAGCAAAACATGGTACAAAGTATACAATATATAACGAGAAACAGAATTACAGAGGAACCAATAGAAATAAACATACAACAATCAGCCATACATTCGATAACAAAAGGTAACATCAGATTAAACACTAGTCACATATCAAACATAGTTCACCAAGTAAGGATTTTAGATTGAGGACACATAATTACACTGCATACAAACTGTACAAACATTAACTGTGCAAAACTATCAGGACCCAGCCAGGCAGCAATAATCCTGAAGGTACAGTATAAAAACAGTAATTAAATTAAGTGCAGTTACAGACTGAGTGAGCCTTCAGGTACCTACTTCAGAACATTCATCTATTCATTGATTTACTGCACTTTAATTACTGTTCTGTATGTTTATTGAAAATGTTCATTTAAAATCATGAGCCCTGTGCTGTATTTTTTTAATTTTACTTTAAAATAATCATTTTTTTTTGTTTTGCACTTGCATTGCTTAGGTTCTTAATGATCATGTGCAATGGTTTTTGCATATTTTTAGTAAAAGCTTTAAATGCTGAAATTCAAGTCCTTGTGTCATGATTAGTGTTTCCTGAAAATTTCATGCTATTTGGTTTTGTGGTTTTCTTTAAATCAGCATTTGTTAACTTGCTCTACAGTGGCTGAAAACAGTGGAGTTATTTCTGTCCTCTCAATCAAACTTAGAGTGCGAAGACATCATTTTGGAGTAGCTTGCTGTTTCAGATTCCCAATCAGAGCAGCATTCTGTAGAGTTTATGGTTTGCTGAGCTCTCCAGGTTCCTTACAAACCCAGCCTCTGGTTTGTGTTTAGATAGATCAGCTTAAAATATATCATTCTCTTCCATTACAAAGCCGATCATTTCAGTTCCAATGCTGAACTGAAGTAGTGGAAATCTTTCTGTGAGAAATCAACTTGTCTGTATCACAGCTCTATTCTTTCTAATCCAACCTCAATTTTTTTCCAACTATATAACACAGGGCTGTTTAATGAATATGAAATAAATTTAAATTTTGTTAATTCACAGAAACAGTTTGTCTTAGATGTAGCCGTCATAAATACAATCATGTAAGAACATTTTTTTTCATGTCAGATTGACAAACAGGTGCTTGTCATACTCTGCTACAGTATTTCAAGTACATGTACTGTCAGAACTCACAAATTTAAGCTCTTTAGTGGTTTCTGTGTGAAAATACATCATGTACGTGTACAACTAGAACCACTATGTGTCATCCTGATGCACTGTGTCTCTGCCCCACAGTGGAGGCTGCTACAGTTTACTGCCACCAATCCCCTGCCCCACAAGCCCCCTGCCTTCTAGTCCACATTCAAGGCTGTTGCACCCTGCTACCCACTGTCTTCTCCCACACAGTCATGGATTATGCACCCTGCTGCCTCCATCCCCTACCTATAAAATCAGGACTACTGCACCTTACTGCTCCCTGCCCAAACAATTGGGATTGCTGAACCCTGCTGCCCTATCTCCCCTGCCCTTACAGTTAAGGAAGCTGCACCTGTTGCCCCCGTTCCTGTCTCCACAGTCAAGGTTGCTGTGCTTCGCTAGGCCCTAAAGTGCCATGTTCCCTGCCTCCATGGGCAGGGCTGCTGCACTACGTGTACCCCATCTCACAGTCAGGGCTGCTGTACCCTGATTCCCCATGTGTCCTGCCCCACAGTCGAGGCTTCTGCACCATGCTGTTTTCTATCACCTATCACCACAGACAGGGCAGCTGCACCCTGCTCCTTTCTACACAGTTGTGGTTGCTGTGGCCTGCTGTGCCCTACAGCCCCATGCCTCTGCAGTTAGGGCTGCTGCACCATGCTGCCACTTGCCACAAGATTCAAGGCATTTGCTGCACCCAGTTGCATGCCTCCACAGTTAAGGCAGTTGCACCCTGCTGTCCCCCTGCCACCAGAGTCAGATCCTTTGTTACACTCTGCTGAGACAGGAACACGGGGCAACATGTGCAGTGTCCCTGACTGTGAGGGTGAGAGAGAGAGAGACAAAGAGAGAGAGAGAGTAGCAGGGTGCAGCAACCCCAAATGTTTGGGAAGGGTGCAGCACAAGAGAAAAGGCATTTGCTGCCCCCCTGTCCCCTGCCTGTGGAGGCAAGGGGCTGTGTGGTGCAGCAGGACACAATGGTGGCAGGGGACAAAGGACAGCATGGTGCAGAAGCCCTGACTGTGGGTCAGGATACAGGTGGGCATCAGGATACCGCAGCACTGACAGTGGTACAGGGAGTACATTGTGCAGCAGCCCAGATCATTTGGAGCAATGGAAATGTGTAGCAGGGCTCAGCAGCCCCAAATGTGGATGCAGGTGGCATGAGACTCTAGAGTGTAGCACAGCACAGCACAACAGCCCTGACTGTGGAGACAGGGACAGGGGGCAACAGGGTGCCATGGCTCTGACTGTGAGCATGGGGACAGAGGGCAGCAGGGTGTAGCAGCCCTAAATATTCAGGCAGGAGATAGGGGCGGCATCAGGATGCAGCAGCCCAAACTGTGGGACAGGGTGCAGCAGCCATGCTTTTCTGGGACAAGGGATGTGGGCAGCAGGGTATAGCAAAGGATCTGACTCTGGTGGCAGGGGACAGCAGGGTGCAACTGTCCCAACTATGGAGGCATGCAACAGGGCACAGCAAATGCCCTGCATCTTGTGGCAAGTGGCAGCATGGTGCAGCAGCCCAAACTGCAGTGGCATGGGGAACTGGAGCACAGCAGGCCATGGCAACCCCAACTGTGTATAAAGGAGCAGGGTGCAGCAGCCCTGTCTCTGGTGACAAGGGATAGAGGACAACATGATGCAGAAGTCTCAACTGTGGTGCAGAACACAGGAGGCATCAGGGTAAAGCAGCCCTGACTATGAGGTGGGGTACAGATGGTGCAGCAGCCCTACCCATTTGAGGCAACGGAAGTGGGTAGCAGGGTGCAGCAAAAGCCTCACCTCTGGTGACTAGGGCAGAATGGTACAGCAGCCCCAGCAGTGGAGGCAGGGGACCTGGCACACTAGGGCTTAGCACGGCTCAGCAGCCCTGACTATGGAGAGAGGAACAGGAGTCAACAGGTGCAGCTTCCCTAACTGTGAGGGTGAGGGAGAGAGGGCAGCAGGGTGTGTCTTCCCCAACTGTCTGGGCAGGGGGTGGCAGGATGTAGCAGCCCTGATTCTTTAGGCAGGGGATGGAGGCAGCAAGCAGGGTGCACAATCCCTGACTATGTGGGAGAAGACAGTGGGCAGCAGGATGCAGCAGTCTCACATGTGGAGCAGAAGGCGGGGGGCTTATGGGTCAGGGGACTGGTGGCAGTAAACTGCAGCTGCCTCAACTGTGGGGCAGAGACATAGTACATCAGAATGCCATATAGTGTTTCTAGTTGTACACGTACATTATATATTTTCAGACAGAAACCATCAAAGAACTGAAATGTGTGAGTTCAGACAGGTGCCTGTCACACTCTGCTACAGTATTTCAAGCACATGTACTGCTTGTCAATCTGACATAAAAAAAATGTTCTTATATGAACATATTTATGAAGGCTACATCAAAGACAAACTGTTTCTGTGAATGAACAAAATTTAGATTTATTTTATATTCATTAAACAGCCCTGTGCTATACAGTTAGAAAAAAAATCTGATTTTTGATTAGAAAGAACTCAAAACTGTGATACAGACAAGCTGATTTCTCATGGAGAAAGATTACCACTACTTCAATTCAGCATTGAAACTGAAATGATCAGACTTCCGGTGACGTCACCATCAGCAATGGCAGCATAGAGGGAAAGCTCCTACATAGCCTGCCAGCTATTTCTCCCCCAAACTGCCACAGCAACTCTCAAAATCTGCCTAGGAAATCAAGATATGATGGGGAGCAAAAATAAAATGAATTTGCGCTCTGGAAGACTCCCTCAGAAGCCCGATGCATCCAGATTTAAGATGAGGCCTAATGACAGCCGGAGCGTCTCCCTGTCGAGTAGCATGGCGGGCGACCAAGACCCTGACACAGATAGGGAAACAGAAAAGCTTTCGCGATCCGGTTTTGAAACACTGCTCTCTGAAATAAAAGGATTTCGAGCTGAGAATAAAAAGGAATTTGTGTTACTTCAGAATCGCCTCTCAGAGGCTGAAGAAAGAATGGATCGTTCAGAGGAAGCATCGGGTGAGGTTGCCGAGGAAACACAACGGCTCCACACAGCTGTTGACTATTTGGCGGATCAATATGAAGCTATGCAAGACAAAATTACTGACCTTGAAGCCAGGTCCCGGAGGGACACTCTTCGTATCTACGGTCTCCCAGAGGGATCGGAGACTGGCAGAATGGAGGACTTTCTATCCGACTTGCTAAAAGATGTCCTGGCTCTCCCTCCCACATTTCAATTCAAAATAGAAAGAGCGCACAGAGCCCTGACAAGAAGACCCACAGATCCTACAGCAAGACCTCGTTCAGTAGTGCTGAAGCTTTCCAGTTTAAGAGACAAAGAACAGATACTGAGAACAGCCTGGGCCCTAAAAATGTTACTTATAACTCAGCCAGGTTGCTGTTTGACACGATTATCCTACCGATATTATGAGGAAAAGGATGGCCTATGCACCAATACTAAAGCTATTAAGAAAAGGTATCAAATTTCAGACACCATACCCTGCCAAGCTTGGTCTTTTGGGAAGCTGGAACAATAGTATATTAGTGCCCAGAAGAAATCTCCCGGAACTAAAGAAGAGGCTGGAATTTCCACCTGGTGAGTCCTGTGCAACAGCAAATGTCCCCGGCCCCGATGGCAGGATCACACCGATGTTCGCAGAGATACAGGCAAGCGGGGAAGATTTAGCTCATTACAGCAACTTAAGCAGTACATTGGGTCCAGACTTCCCCCTGCGAAAGACTCAGAAAAAGATCCTCATAACTCGGACACCTGAGGTCGTTTTGTTCCTTTACAGGCTCTTGATACTCAAGTAAACTTCTGCTGTTTACCATACTAAGCTGTGCTCCATCAGGGACATGTGTCGAGGACTGGCTGTATTTCAGTTTTTTTTTTTTTTTCTTTCTTCTTCTCCTGCTGACTTTACAAGCAAGATTATATATTTTTTTTTTTTTTATTGCAAACTGTTTAAAACATGCCTAGCTCAGGGACTTTCTCTGGGGAATCCCTCTGTCTGATATATAAATCTGAACCTGATGTACTGTATACTGGCGCCGATGGCCAGAAATTAAGTTCTTAGAGGTGCAGGCTATGAGGGCAAGTGAATAACACCACATGCAGCGATCTCGACTATGCGTACTCAGGGCATCTTTCGACCGGTATTAGCCCTGATAGCTATCCTCATTGGTTTCTTGTCCCAACTATTCAACCCCGCATACCGTAGGGGTTGGGGAGGTCCGACCTTTCTGAGGGTCACAATTCCTCCCAAAGGGCACGTTTCTGTACTTTTCTAGAGGGGTAATTTTTACGCCCTCCACTTATGGAAGTGCAACTGTATATAGGTTGGTTATGTTGTTGTTTAATGTAATTAATTATTACTTACTTTATCCCCTCGTGCACATTCTACTAGGTTCCTTTAGGACCAGTATAACTAAGGAGTTACTCACTATGCTTAGTCTGTCTTGCCATTATAAAGTTATACACTGGGTGTTAACCCTGAATCGACCCCTATCTGAGACAGCACTTGGCAATTCCCAGAGCATTGGTGCAATGGTTTTATTATGTCTACAATGGTAGGTAATGTTCTTATCCTCTTGCAATGGATAACGTCCCCAAGGTTAAGATATGCTCACATAACGTTAATGGGTTAAATAATCCCATCAAACGATACAGGGTGATTTCCTCTCTCAAAAAGCTAAAACCCTCTTTCCTGTTGCTACAAGAAACCCATTTAAACAAACAAGAACATCAAAAACTAACCAAATATGGTTTCGCTACAATTGTGGCTTCTTATGGCAGAGGGAAAAGGAGAGAACTGCTGTTTGATTCCCAAGGTGTTCCTTTCAATTAATAAACTCCTCACACTGACCCTGAGGGCCGTCTTGCTATTGCTGTGAGTAGGTTACAGAAGCAAGAGCTCACCCTGCCTCTATATCGTTCCCCGGGTGGGGATCTGCTGCCAGAAAACTGTTGCTACAGAAAGTGCTGGAGAGAAGCAGGGGGGGTTTTAATAATGGGAGGGGATCATAACCTACCCACCTCCTGCCATGACACCTCATCTAAAAGGCCATTTAAGAAATCCCCTGCGCATCGTACAATGCAGACATTCCTTGCCGAGGCGCATTGGACAGATATTTGGCGAAACCAAAATCCTAATAAGAGGGAATATACGCACTATTCGGCACCCCATAAAGTGTATACCCGCATAGACTATATACATGTTTCTAAGGAACATTTATATAAAATCCAGAGCTGTACACAGACCCCCACTGTATTATCAGACCACTCGATCCTAACCTGAACATGATCTGGAACAGGGAAAGAAATAACTCCCTTTGGAAATTTAACAACTTCTTACTTAATAACAGGGATTTCAGAGAGACTGTACAACACCAAATAAAACGGATCTTAGATGATAATAGCAGACAGGATACTAAGAAGGGAGTCTTATGGGACACCCTCAAAGTGGTTTTAAGTGGGGAAATAATTAAATCTGCTGCTCATCATAAAAAACAGCAGCGCCAGAGACTAGATAAGCTCCAGAGCCAATTGCAAAGTCTCCAGACACAACATGCAGCCGGGGATGCAGGGGCTTTCCCCCTCATACAACCTACTAAACAACAGATTCAGGTGATTCTGGATATACAAACTGAGCAAGCCTTACAGCTTCTCAAACAAAAATATTATGAGGGAGGCCCCAGAGCTACCCGCCTGTTAGCTCACAGGCTCAGGCAGCATAAAGCCAGATCCAACATTGGCCAAATAAGGGACCCGGTTTTAAAAAAATTGGTCACTCTCCCCAGGGAAATCGAGCAGGCCTTTCGAAGACATTACACTAGTCTTTATGACTCTGAACACTCTGAAAACCCCCAAGCATTCGAAGCCTTCATGGGGAATCTTAACCTACCTAAATTATCCCTAGCTCAGCACATCTCTGAAAGCCAATTACTAAAACAGAACTGGAGCAGGCACTCTCAGCTCTTAAATCTAATAAGAGTCCCGGCCCAGATGGCTATATGGAGATTTTTACAAAGCCTTCCGGCAGAACTATCCCCTATCCTGCTCAAGCGCAAGGCACACAACAGGAGACCCCACTCCTGATTCATGGCGATATGCATACATATCTAGCTTCCAGAAGCCTGGTAGGGACAAGACTGCCTGTTCTTCCTAGAACCATCTCTGTTCTTAATATTGATTATAAGCTATTTGCATCCATAGTAGCCAAAGATTTCAAGCATTTTAACCGGAGATAATAGACCTAGATCAGACGGGTTTTGTTCCTGGACGCCAGACACAAGACAACATAAAAAGAACCCTACACCTGTTGCAGAGGGTTAAGGTCAATGGATTTAGTTTCCTCCTCCTCTCTCTCGATGCAGAGAAGGCGTTCGATCGGGTCGAATGGCCTTTTCTATGGGAGGTGCTAAGTAGGATTGGTATTCCCCAATCGGTCGTTAATTCAATAAAAGCTATGTACTCTCACCCTAAGGCTTACATTCGGGTAAATGGCTCCTTCTCCTATCCCATTTCTCTCTCCTGTGGCACCAGACAGAGATGCCCCCTTTCCCCTCTTTTATTTGCAATATACCTAGAGCCATTGGCTCAGGCCCTGAGACGGAGAGATGAGCTGACGGGAGTACGGGTCCATTCTGCTGAGCATAAATTGGCTCTGTATGCAGATGACCTTTTAATATATCTCTTGGACCCTGAGCCTGCTCTCTCCCATTTGTGGGACATTCTGGAAAAATTTGGTGATATCTCGGGCTATAAAATTAATGAAAATAAAACTGAGGTCTTGGCCTAGAACTTTGTCCCCAAGGAGGATTTGAAACAGGCTTATAATTTTAAATGGCACCTAAACAATATTGAATACCTTGGAGTTCGTATTGGACTTTTTGCACTAAACTATCTTCCCTTCTTATCCAGGACTGCTTCGGACTTAGAGAGATGGCGGGTCCTCCCCCTGTCCCTTAGCCAACGGATAGAGTCAATCAGAATGGTGACTGTACCTCGCTTTTTATATTTAGCCCAAACCCTGCCTGTGTTAATCCCAGATGCCTTCTTCAGAACTTTGCAGAGAAAAATTTCTGCGTTTATCTGGGCTAATCAGAAACCTCGCATCAATTTATCAGCGTTACAACTCCCCAGGCTCTCAGGAGGCCTCTCCCTACCAAACTTCAAGCTGTATTATTTCGCCTGTCAACTGAGAATCCCTCTTTACTGGCTTGATAAGACATACATATCTCGTTGGAAATCTGTGGAATTACAGGAAACAGAGCTTAAAGATATCTATAATGCCTTATTATCCTCTCCCCCCTCGTTCAAGACAGAAGCTATAGCCAACCCTTACACCCAGACAACACTCAAATGCTGGCAAAAAATTATAGCAGATAGAGACTTTAGACCCTGGAGGCCTGCTCTGTTCTCCCTCCCTTACTTGATGCTTTCCTCCCAGGCAAAATGTATACCCTATACCACAGGTCCATCAGATTCATTACTGACCTTCCCTTCAGCACCCACCATTGTTCCCTTTATAAGGCAGTTAACTGGTCATCATTACAACATAGAAATAGGAATGCTGCAATTTGGATATTCAAAGCCTTATCAGGCAAGCTACCTACCTACATCTCGGACTGTTTTACTCAAATCACTTCTAGGCCATACAACCTAAGAATCAGCAAAATTATCATTCTTAAGGTCCCCAATGCCTGCACCCAGCTTGGGAGGGCTGCTATCAGCTACTCACTAGCAATTGTTTGGAACTCACTCCAAAAAACCATGAAGCTAAATAACCTCCCACCCTTAATATCCTTCAAAAGATTATTCACCACCCTATTCCCAGAACTCTGCAACTGCTTCCACAAGGCCTAATTCACGGCCCTACCCACCCCCCCCTTTTCTGCTCGTGTTTCTATATGCTGAAAAACTCCAGTTCCCAGTCCCAAGATTCACCCTCAAAATGCCTGCTAGGTCCTATAATCTACATATTAACTCTGATGTGCCAACTGCCTACTGTCTCCCAGATTAAAAGTGTTAATGCCTTGTACATATGTATATTGTTATATACTAGCACTTATGTCATTGTATTACTGTTTTTTGTTACCCCTGTCATTGTATTACTGTTTATGATACCCTTGTCAATGTAATAACACTTGCACTTCTTGACCACTCAGGTCCATCTTGTAAATGAGCTATGCTCAATGATGTTCGCCTGATTAAATAAAGATTTGATTGATTGTTTGATTGATTGATTGATAAGGGCTTCACCAGATGGCTTAGGAAGGGCTTGCACTTAGTGTACCACTACGCGCCTGAGGGCAAGATCCTGTCCCTAACAGCACTGACCCAAAGGTATAACATTGCTTATAATGAAAGATTCAGATACTTCCAGACTAGGAACTTTCTAAATGCACTGGGGAAGCTGCAATGGGAGGATACTCCCCCAGCAGACCTATTGCTTATTTTGGTCACAGCGTTGGATGGGAGATCTGTCCCTCCTCATTTGATTTCTACTCTATACAGGGCTCTCTGTAAAATGCAAAACAAGCCTTTAGATAAGGTTAGGATGGCCTGGGAGAAGGAACTGCTGTTGGAATTGCCTTGCCCAGTCTGGCTCAGTTCCCTGCAGAACATGTATAAGGGTGTTAGCTCCGGGATATGGAAAGACTTTGCATGGAAATTTGTTGTTAGGTACTTCAAAGCCCTGGCGGTGACTCAGAAATACCTAAAGCAAACCCGGGCCGTCTGTTGGAGACAGTGTGGATTTTCATCTGCCACCCTGGGACATATTTTTTGGTCAAGTACAGCCCTTCAGCCCTTCTTTGCACAGCTTAATAAGGCTCTCCATCAAATATTATCCCCAAACTTAGATCTGAATGCCCAACTTTTTCTATTTGGCCTTCTCCCTACGGGAATATTGTATGCCCCCTCCAAGAAAATGTTAAATCTGGCCCTCTTGGCTGCCAAAAAAGCCATTACTAAAAAGTGGTTCTCTTTGCACCCCTACACTGGAGCAATGGCAACAATTGATGATAGATATATATAGGGTGGAGAGACTTACAGCCCTAATTAATAAATCGCAAGAGGCTTTTGAAATTCAATGGAGAAAATGGGTTATGTATATCATGTCTTCCCGAACTGACTTTATACCCTAGCTACTTAGAGGGAGCCTTACTTTCTTTGTATAATAATACCTGTGTGGCTCTAGATTACACTGATTAATTATCAAGTGCTAGCATCTATTCTTTACAGGAAATGAAAGAATTCTTCTCATTGGATGTATGTGCACAATATATTATGTTATTTCTTCTTCGTTTTCTTTTCTCCTTCCTTACAATTATTTTTGTAAATACTTTTTATACCCACTAATGTATATTTAGTTATAAAAAATTTAATAAAGATTTAAAGTTTAAAAAAAAAGAAACTGAAATGATCAGCTTTTTATCGGAAGATAATGATATGTTTTAAGTTAATATATCTAAACACAAACCAGAGACTGGGTTTGTAAGAAACTTGGAGAGCTCAGCAAACCATTAACTCTACAAAGTAATTCTCTGATTGGGAATCTGAAACAGTAAGCCACTCCAAAATGATGTCATCTCACTCTAAGTTTGACTGCGAGGACATAAATAACTCCACTGTTTTCAGCCACTGTAGAGCAAATTAACAAATGCTGATTTAAAGAAAACCACAAAATCAAACCGCATGAAAATTTCAGAAAACTCTAATTATGACACAGGGATTTGAATGTCAGCTTTTCAAGCTTTTATAAAAAATATGTAAAAACCATTGCACATGATCTTTAATGTTCTGTTCCAACTGCATGTGTGTTTTAAGGTAATTCTCTTCTGTTTGCTCATGTCCTTCGAATAATCTCATTAAAGCCTGGATTGCCTTTCTTGCTTCAGCATTTGTGACAGCTGGTCTAGGATCACACTCATTTTCTTCTTCTGTTTCTAAAGTGCTCTGTGCCTGTGCAGAAGGGGGAGGAAGCTGGTTACCCTGCCCTCTACCACAGGCAAAACAATCTTAGTAATTCAAATGAGTCTTCCTCCATGGTGCCACATAGACATCAGTTAGATAAGGTTCAGGAAGACTTTGATTCCTTGTAGATTTTATACCCGGTATGTGTTATTGGAAAAAAATCAAAATAACGTGCCATCTAGCAAGTCACAGCCAGCTAACATTTTGTGGGCCTGTGGCCATTTTCTTAGGGCCCACAGTGGTCCTATAAGTAAATATATACATAATTATTTTGTCTATTAAATACTGCATACTATTACTTCATCATCCACCACCCAACTATAAACTTAGAATTTTTCTAATTCATTCACACAATAGTTAATTGCTGGTATATCACTGTTATATTTATTTTTATTTTATTCTTTTGGTGACCAGGTAAGGCCCACTAGACACAAATGCCTGTTTTTAAGGGTGACCTGGGAGCACTGGAGAGGTTAGGTGACTTAACTCAGAATCACACAGTACGCAAGTAGAGGTTGTGGAAATTAAACCCAGGTTTGCTGGATGTACCAAGCTCACTCACAGCTCTTTAACAGACACATTTTAATCAAAACTGGCCATCTAGCCAAGCAGATGAAGCCAGAGACACCATTTCCGGGCTCGGCCTTCACCAAATCATCACTTCCACCACTCGTACCCACTACAACACTGGGTACAAATTCACCCTGGACTGGGTCATTGTCTCAAACCCAAACCAGGTTGTGGCCTCAGGAGTCCTCCCTGATACAATTAGTGACCGCAGCGCAGTTTTCTGCTTCTGGTCAGCTAACGGACTAAAAAAATGAACCTGGATACATTCTCTCTAGATACCTCAAAAAACTTAACAAGGAGGAATTTGGGACTGCCATCTCCCACGCTGACTGGTCCTTCACCAACATCACAAATGTTGATGATGTGCTTGACACCTTCAGTCAAACCTTCCTATCCAGGTCCGGCCTGGTGCCGCTGAGGGTTGAGGCGCTGGTTGCCACATCTCGCACCATGCTGGTGACCCAGGTTCGGATGCAAGCCTGGGGCACCAGGGGTTGGCAGGGGAGGGATGGGATTGAGCATCCGGAGGACTGCTCTCCCATTCTGTAGAAGGATCCAGGGAACCACTGCTCTGTAGCGGCCCCTGATGACAACCGGGGGCACTACTAGAGCAGTGTAGCAAGGGGTGGAGTGCAGCGGACGTCGGTGTGCTGCAACGTCATTGCATGCTCGCACTCCATGGACAAAATAGAAGGAAAATGGCAGCACAAGCCCGCGGCAGCTTGATTGCCGCAGCTTCACCGGCCAGCAAATGCCTGGATAGAGGCATGTGCTGGTACTGGATCCTGGCCGGGGCGCGGGGGCATAGGAGGGGGCCCCTCGCGATGGCACAGATGTGCATGCCATCTGGGCATGCACAACTCCGGGGTTGGTGGTGAGTAGGAGCGGTGGCTGGAAGCAGGCAGGGCTGTGGCTGTAGGAGGATAAAAACAGTGGAGATAAAAAAAACGAAAAACCTTCCTATCCATCTGTGACTCTCTTATCCCATTAAAAAAAATCAGGCTCAAAGGCAAAAAATCCAAACGGGCCTTCCCATCTCTCCTGCAGCTCATGTGGAAGACAGACAAGGCATGGTCCTCTTACAGGAAACACAAACTCCCCAACCTCCTTCAAGAATATAAGACTCTCCACAACAGTTGCAAAACTGCAGCCCATTCAGCCAAAATCACATTTCTAAAAAGACAAACAAATCAGAGGCTGGGGCAACCCTAAACTTACTTGGAACACAGTCAATGAATTACTTGGGAGGACCAAAATGGAAGAGCAAATCACTCTTACCAAAGACGGTACTCTCATCAAAGAACCAACAGAAGTTGCCAACCTCTTTAACCTCCACTTTAGGAACCCTGACAAATGTAAGCAATCAATAAAGCAATGCAACACACCAAGCCCAAACCCCCCCTCCACTCCCAGCCACCCCTTACTCGCTATCTCCATCCCTCTTAGGTAATTGCCTACATAAAAAAGAATAACCCCAAGCCCTGCCTCGGTGCAGATTCCATCAACTAATGCATTTTCAAACTAGTTTGTGAGCACATCACAGTTCCCCTAGTAAGCATTCTCAATTACCCACTCTGCATTGGCACCTTTCCCAGTAAATGGAAAAGTGCCACCATCAAACCCCCTCCACAAATCCGGCTCTAGAACCGATGTGAGTAACCTCAGACCAATATCACTGCTTGCCCCCTCCCCAAAATCCTAGAAAAAATTGTACTTGACCAAACCATTGAATTCCTAGAAAGATATAACTTACTCTCAGAATCACAGCATGGCTTTTGGTCAGACCACAATACAGAAAATGCCCTTGTTAGGCTCACCAACTTCGTTAACAAGGCCAACAACGAAGGTCTCTACAGCTACTCTGTCTTTATGGACCTCACAAAGGCCTTCAATCTTATCGACCACCACATACTCCTCAAAACTCTGTTCCATCTCAACTTCTCCAGTGAAGTTCTCAATTGGTTTCAAAACTACCTTAGTGACAGATCACATACTACCACTATGGAAGGTCAGTACTCAAATGTCAATCACATTAAATACGGCATCCTTCAGGGCTCCATTCTGGGCCCTCTGCTGTACTCCCTTGCCATAAATCCCCTTCCCTCTATTTGCTCACACACCGAGCTAATCCTTTATGCCGATGATGCAGCTCTGTTCTGTAAGGATAGGTGCCCCACAACTCTCCTCAACAAACTCCAGCATGACTTCAGCAAACTTCACTCCTGTTTCTCCACTCATGGTCTGGTCCTCAACACCAAAAAAAAATAAATAAATCCATGGTTTTCTCTGGCCTCAGAAAAATCATCAACTTTGACTTTCCACTCAGGGATAATGATGGCAACTGTACTGAGAGCATTACAGAATGTAAGTACATTGACATCTACCATGACTGTTACATTGTCTATGAATACCATCTCTCCCAACTTATCAAGAAAATCAACCGGAGACTTGGAATGCTATATAGGATTAATCAATTTCTCATCCCTGAAACTTGAGCTCTAGTAGCAGGGTTTTAAATAATTGACTAGCAGTTTTTTTCTTGGGACAATACTAACTGTTCAGAAAGTATTTATATAGGTTTTCTAGAAGTGTTATGTTTGTTAAACACAGTGCGGCAGGTGCTATGCATTTTCACAATGTTTTAGCACTTTTATGAGCAAAGCGCTAATCAATTTTTAGAGTTAAATAAAACCCTGAGTAGCAAACAGTTTCCTGCTCCCATTCCTTAACTACCGCTCCCTTATCTACTCCTCCAGCCCTTCTTCTCAAGGCTCTCAGTAAGCTCAGAACCACGTACCATAGCATCATCAGGTTAATCTCTGGACTCCCCAGAAGCTCCCACCACTGCCACCTCTACCAGGCTGTTAACTGGCTATCTCTCAAAGATAGATTTAACTTCAAAATCCTGACCTTTTTCTTTAAAGTTCTCCACGGTCTGCTCCCCAACAGCATCACTTCCTGCTTTCAGAGGCCAACCATGGTTCACACCACCATATCCACTTCCCACCACTACTTCCTGGTCCCTTTCTTCAACACCACCCATGGACTTCACTCCCTCTCCTCCAGGAGCACCAGACTTTTAAACAGCCTCCCTAACTCCCTTATTCAGTGGCCATCCCTTGGAGTCTTCAAAAATAACATCAAACGTTACCTCCTTGAGAACTTTGTCTGTTCCTGTACGTAACATCATCCTCCTGTCACTCCTTACCTACCTCCCTAACTTCAAGTCATTGAGGTGACTTCTAAATTATTTATAATTCCCTGTACATTATCTCCTGTACATATGCATCTATGTATAAATTCTTCTCTACTGTAACAGCTTCTTATGCTATGCTTTGTAGTGTGTAGACTGGACACTTGTGAAAATGGATAGTTATGCTCACATGCCTTCCAGTATAAACAATAAAAATTAAATTAAATTAAATCTAACCTCTAGGCTATACTGCCTATATTACTATGTCTTACTATGAATCAATCAATTCTTAATATGGCAGACAGTTGTGTTCTGAATCATTCTGCTATCACAGATGCTGCATCACCACAGTGTAGATACATAAACCAAAACCTGCTGTACCTGGTTTTTCACCAAGATTACCCTGCTTTACATTCTAAATTACAACCGTGGTATCAATCAACTTACATGCAGATTCAGAGTGTGAAACCTAGAAACACAGAATCTGATGGCAGATAAGGACCACCTGGCCCACCTAGTCTGCCCATTTTCCTACCTATTATATAACCTCCAGATCCTATATGATCTGTGGCTTACCTTCTCCGTCCTACCACTAGGGTTGCCTTCTGTCTGTCCTAAGCATTCTTGAATTCACCTATTGCTTTTGCCCCCTACGACAACCTCATGGATGCTGTTCCATGCATCCACCACCCTTTCTGTGTAAAAATACTTCCTCATGTTGCCCCTGAGTCTCCCCCTGCCTCATGTTGTGATCCCTTGTTCTTGCACATCTCCTTTTCTGAAAGATGCTGCCCTCCTGAACTGTGTTAATCCCCTTGAAGTACTTGAAAGTTTCTATCATATCCCCTTCTCCCTCCTTTCCTCCAGTGTATACATATTGAGAGCCCTCAATCTCTCCTTGTATAGTTTCTGGTACAGTCCCTGCACCATTTTCATTGCCCTTCTCTGGGCTGCCTCTACCCTGTCTATGTCCTTCTGGAGATACGGTCTCCAGAACTGCACACAATACTCCAGATGAGGTATCACCAACTGTCTTTACAGTGGAATCACCACCTCATGTTTTCTACTGGTGATACGCCAGGGACACACTGGTTTACCGGGATTCAGAAAGGGCAAATTCCATTTTGCACATTGTAAAAAATGGTACTGTCACCGGTGTCTGCTAAGCCAAAATCCGGTTTTACCAGTGTTTGGTTTTGTGGACTTTATTTGACAATTTTTAACCCTGCTAACATGCATTTTAGCAGTTTTGACCTCCACTATTGCACATCCTTCCATCCTTGTACCAATTTAAAGTTATTTTAGGTACAAAATATGATAGCAGCAACAGCACTACAGGCCCCATCCCTGAGGTGTGATGGAAGCAGCATTACGGCCCTCATCCTTCAGGTGCGATGGCAGCACCAACAACACTACAGACCCATCCCTCTGGTGTTATGGCAGCAGCAACAGCACTGTGACCTCCCTCCCTCCCTCAGGTGTGACAGAAGTAGCAGTACTGTGGCCCCTATCCCTCTGGTGTGATGGCAGCAGCAGCAGCACTGTGTCCCCCCTCCCTCAGGTGTGATGGAAGCAGCAGCACTGCGGTCCCTATCCATTAGGTGTGATGGCAGAAGTACCACGTTCCGCATTCCTCAGGTGTGATGGCAGTATCAACACTATGGCCCCCATCCCTCAGGTGGGACAGCAGTAGTACAACATTCCCCATCCACCAGTGGTTATGGCAGAAGCACTATGCCCCCCCCCCGCCTCCCATGTGTGATGGCAGTAGCAACAATGCAGTCCACATCCCTCAGGGATTATGGCAGTAGTGACAGCACTAAGATCCCCTTTCTTCAACACCCACACCCCACATGCACAAGTTACAAATTGCTTAGTCTATTTGCTTGTTAGAACTCAGATATGAATTAATCTGAACCACCACCATTACTAAGGTGAACCACATTTGTTTTTTCCTATCATTTAACTGCCTGAATTAGATTTCTGCCAGTGACAACACTGACCAGGGTTTGGGAACAGGTTTGAGTGCTGGAAGACCAGCCGGGGGGGGGGGGGTGAAGGCTTGAATGTCCAATAACCATCTGCCTTCTCTTGGGTGGGAGGGTATATTCACAGCTCAGCATTTGCTGGCCCAAGGTGGAGGCTGGAGGCATGGCAACACATTGGCCCCCATTGCGGAAGACAGCGTGATGGATGTCAGCTTGTGACTTGTCATCACATGGCCTGTCATGCTCCCACAAAAATGGAAGAACACCTGCTGGCTAACTGGAGGATGGCTTCTGGTCCCTCCAGAAGCATGAAGTCCCAGACACATGTGTCTGTTCTGACCCCTGCCATGCCTGGGATATACAGGAAGCTCTTTAGGGTGATTGTCTTCCCTTGTTAGCCTCCCACAGGGATAGGGGCACACCGATGAAGGGTTAATTCAGGTTACCTGGTAGCATGGCCATAAGGGGTGGTGGATGGTGGGGGGGACTCAGCAGCAGTGTTAGGAGGGCTTGGCAGGCCTGAAGGAGTGGATGGCCAGGGGGTAGGAGGAACAAAAAAAAAAACTGCCTGAATTTGCTTCTTTGAACTAGTGTCTTCACCTAAAAAAGTTCACAAGTGATTAGTGGAGGACCTTCTAATGCATCTCCCAAACATGTGGATGCCTTGTTTTTTTACTTAGTCTCCATGAAAGGGTGTCTCTCAGGTTTCATGTCTGAGCTCAGTTGTGAATTGAGCACCACTCTACCCACCAGCATCATACAGCCCCTGGGGCCTTACCTTCCACGTGTCACTGAATGTGCTTTCAAATCCACCGTCCAAGTATAAGTACTCTTAAACACGTAACATTTGCTGTTTATTAAAGCAGTCTGTCAGAAAACTTTTTGTTGTCACAGAGATTGACACAACAGGTGGGAGAGAAGGTGCAAATGATGAAATGGGCAGACTAGGTGGGCCGTCAAAGTCTATGTTTCTATGTTTCTATCCCATTCACCTAAATAAGTAGTTAGGCAGCTTGTGCCTTGTGAACATACTTTCATTCAGACTCACTTTCAATCAAACAACTGAGGATTTTGGATGGCCCTGCTGATTATAAACTTGAATAAATTAGTTGGTAACAGTGATCCTGCGCTTTGCAATCTATATCCTAGATGTTCATATGCAGAAAATACAATAAAAACCTGACTAAAGTCTAAAAACTAGCTTATAAAACACAAAATGTATCTGAACATTTATATTTACCTATACAACATCATTGCAGCCTGAGTACAACTCAGACAAAGTACATGGTACCCTGACTACTGTATGATGTAGTAAACATACATTGGTATTTTTTTTATATATTTTTGTAAACTGGGTAAACCTACTAGGCAGAACTGCCTGTTTTCAGAGGTGACCCAGGAGCACTGTGGAGGTTAAGTGCCTTGCTCAGAGTCATGCAGTATGCAAGTAGATGTGGGAATCAAACCCAAGTCTTCTAAATGTACTCAGTTTGATCACTGTTTGTCACAAAAACCACTAGGCTATACTGCCAGCCATAACACCCATATATAATGTTTGAATATATGATTTCAATAATAGTGCACATTACCTACAGTGCAAATTATGAACATTGAACACTTTGCAACATTTTACTAAAACTGAATTATTTCCCTCTCCATCTGCTTATGTTTTCTTACACCAAAGTGGGTGTATAGTTGACAGAGCACTGTAAATAGCCTGAAGTAGCACTACTGCTTGCAATGCCAGGGACTCAGGATCAGAAGTGAATTCGGGTTGCTAGAGGCCTGGCCAGGGGAGTAGGATCGAGCACCTGGGGAGCTGTTCTCTTCCTCTGGGAACAGTGGCTTGCAGGTCCTGCTGCTTTACTGCCACCTGGGTGACCACAGGTGGTGGTGCAATGAGGCTGCAGAGCATTTGGGAAGAAAGGAAGCTAGCCAGGATCTGGAGTAGCAGCATGTCTCTATCTGCCCTACTTCCTTGGATCCCTCAGTGTTGGTGCCCTCAGGGACAGAGACCAGAAAACCAGTAACAATCACCCCACATCGACTGCTGGTAGAAGGGACCCAGCTGTCCCAAACTTCATAACCAGTTTCCATGAGGGACCCACTGGGCTGCCTGACACACATTAAAGGACTGTGGAGGGTGACCTGGGGTCCCCTCCTCCCTTCCCATCCTGGGAGGTACAATCTAGGCAGGATGGGTGCAGGTTCACTGGAGCTCCTGAGCATTACCTGGGGGTGAAGCTAGGGGATACCCAGCCTAGGGAACTCTGAAAAGTGGAGACTGATGCTGTGAGAAGGGGGAAGAGAAAGAGAAAGTAAAAACATTTAAAAATATGCTGAAATCTTAGGGATTCTGTGCAGTGAAATGCAATTTCCGTGAGGCACCGGTACAAGAATTCAAAATCCACAAACCAAGCAGGATTCCATGATTTTTACCGGTGTTACTGGTAAAAATGGAAAACCATTGTCCCTGGTGATACCTCTTCCTATGCACCCCAGCATCCCACTGGCTTTCCTCACTACCTTCTCACATTGACTACCTTTAGCTCATCTGTTATGACCACTCCCAGGTCCCTTTCCAGTTTGGTTGTTGTTAGTACCCCCCCCCCCCCCATCGTGTACTCCTCCCCTGGGTTTCTGTTACCTAAGTGTATGATTTTGCACTTCTTTGAGTTGAATTGGAGATGACACAGTCTTGACCACTCCTCCAACTTGCCTAACTCTCTTCTCATTTTCTGCACACACCCACGGAGTGTCAAGCCTATTGCAGAACTTGGTGTCATCTGCAAAGAGGCATACCTTTCCTTCCAGTCCCTCTGCAATGTCAGGTATAAAGATATTAAAGAGGATTGGCCCCAGCACTGACCCCTGTGACACCCCGTTGGTCACCCCCCTCTCTTCTGATTAAACTCCATTTACCACCACCCTCTGTGTCCTATTGCTAAGCCAATTTCTGATCCAGTTTACCACCTTGGGTCCCACTCCCAGACTGTACAAATTTTTACTAACCTCTTGTTCGGGACTTTGGCAAATGCCTTACTAAACTCTAGGTAGGCCATATCCACCGCCTCTCCCTGATCTACTGCCCTTGTCACCCAGTCAAAGAAATCTATCGGATTTGTTTGACAGGACCTTCCTGCTGTGAATCCATGTTGCCATGGTGGTTGTGCTCTGCTGGCCACTAGATATTCTAGAATCCTTTCTTTCAACACTGATTCCATCATCTTCCCTACCACTGAGGTCAAACTGACCGGTCTATAGTTTCCAGCTTCCACATTGCTCCCACTTTTCTGAAGGGGTATCACATTTGCCCTCCTCCAGTCCTTTGGCACCACTCCCTCCTCTAGTGATTTGTTGAACAGGACTGTCAGTGGTGTCATCAGCACCTCTCTGAGTTCCTTTAGTATTCTGGGATGTATCCCATCCGGCCCCATTGCCTTGTCCACATTCAGTTTCAAGAGTTCTTTTAGTACTCTCTCTTCCGTGAATTGACTGGTGTCCACCCCTCTTCCCTGTGTGTTCTTACTGCCTAATTTTGGTCCCTCTCCCTCCTCTTCCTCTGTGAATACTGAGCCAAAGTATTTGTTCAGGATCTCAGTTTTTTCTAAGTCCTCTTCTACCCCTCCCCTTGCTTAGCCTCACTATCCCTCCCTTGGTCTTTTTCTTTCCCTAATGTACCTGGAAAGATTTTGTTGCCTTCCTTTACTGTCTGGGCTATCCTTTCTTCTGTTTGTGCCTTCGCGCTTCTGACCACTTTCCCTGCCTCCCTCTGCTTTGTCTGATACAGTTCTCCATCTTCCTCCTTCTGTGTTTCCTTGTACTTTCTGAAGGCCCTTTTTTCTCTCTAACCTTCCCTGCCACTTCTTTAGAAAAATATGTTTTTTTTCTTTCTTTTTGCCTTGTTAACTTGCTTCATACAAAGGCTTGTTGCCTCTGTTATGGCTCTCTTGAGTTGCTCCCACTGCTTCTCTACCCCCCCTCCTTCTCCCTTTGCCAGTGCTTTCTTGATGCCGTCTTCCATTTTTGCAAAGTCTGCCCTTTTGAAGTCTAGGACCTTTCCTTTTGTGTGGCTTGCCTCTTCTACTGGTTTTACCTTGAACCATACTGTATGGTGATTGCTGGACCCTAGATGACTGATACATCTGTTATTTTGTCTCCATTTGAGAGCACCAGGGGCACTCGCCACCCACAACCATAGCTGCAGGAGCTGCTCCCCGCCCAATGACAAGCCATTCAAGCCCAAGCCCTGATCCTTTGAACTATCACCACCCACAGCCGTAGCTGCAGGAGCTGCTCCCCGCCCGTCGGCCAGCTGTTCAAGCCCGAGCCCTGATCCCTTGGGCACTCGCCACCTGCAGCCATAGCTGCAGGAGCTGCTCCCGGCCCATCGACCAACTGTTTAAGCCCGAGCCCTGATCCCTTGAGCACTCGCCACCCACAGCTATAGCTGCAGAAGCTGCTCCCCACCCGTCCACCAGCCGTTCAAGGTACGCCCTCAGAAATAACTGCCAATCAGACTCTGCACACAGCCAGTCTCTTAAATTTTGAATCTGGCACCTTTACCAAGTGAAGGCTTCTCCTGACTTTTGGGAACTATTTGTGTTTTCCACGATTGCTGGCTCAAGCAGGAAATATTTTAAATAATCTTATAAACTAATTCTGATACCCCTGTGAGCTATTGGTCAAGTTTTTACTTTTATTACTGAAATTTATGTTATGGCTTGCTAAACCAGCTTACCCATTTTTCTGTTAACAACAAAATAATTTGTTAAAAACAAAAAATAATTTGAACTAAAAATAATTTGTTAAAAACAAAAAAATAATTTGAGCTAAATCTCGCTGTGCTGATTGTGCACCAGAGCTCCTGGTTTAGCGCAACGCTCGGAGCAGGACTTGGTGAAGCTGCCCAGTTTGGAAGCTGCTCTCACTTGAGCTGAAACTTGGCTTGCTGCTGTGTGTGACTATCCATGACTAGAGCTGCTCTGTAACTGGTAGCTTCCCCACAATTTAAACTCCAGGCAGCTCTTTACTATATCTCAGTGTTGGGCTGAGCTAACTCAAAATTATAAGTAATTCAGGCTAAATTACAGGGACACCTACCCGTTTCTGTAGCCGCGGTTCAGGTAGTGCATCACAGACTTTGTTTACTGTTTTGCTACAGAAATCTGCTCAAGTACAATTTGTTATAAGTTTTGAAATTGTTTTGTAATGTTTGTAGCTCCTACTAAACTTTTACTAAAGTTAATTCTTGCCAGTATTGCATCTATTGAAATGTTTTTGCTACTCGGGTACACATTACAATGTCTGCATAATTTATCTGCTTTTAAAGTTGTTCATTGCTTGAACATTGCTGGCAGCCATATGACTTGTATTGTAATTTCTCTGTAGCCACTCACTGTGCTTTATTTCTAAGCTGTACCTTGTTGCTAGCTTGCTTTCACTCAAACTACTCTAGTGACCCTCTCTATTCACCATCGGTCCTCTGTTCCCTTCCCCCTCTAAACTCAAATTTTCCTTTCTCTTCTCCAGTGCGTTCCTCTGTCCTGCCTTCTTCTTGTCCTCAAATCTGACCCACCTACTCCTTTTGTACTCTCCCTACCTCACTAATCCTTCTGTCCCACCAGCCCTGCCTACTTCATCTGCCCTTCCTCCAGCTCTAATCCTTGTGCCTTTTTATTCCACAGCTGGAGCCCTGATCCCTTGGGCACTCACCACCCGCAGCCGTAGCTGCAGGAGCTGCTCCCCGCCCATCAACCAGCTGTTCAAAGTACGCCCTCTGAAATAACTGCCAGTCAGACTTTGCACATATCCAGTCTCTTCAATTTTGAATTTGGCTCCTTTACCGAGCAAAGGCTTCTCCTGAATTTTGTGAACTGTTTGTGTTCTTCACAATTGCTGGCTGAAGCGGGAAATATTTTAAATAATCTTATAAATTAATTTTGATACCCCTGTGAGCTATTGGTCAAGTTTTTACTTTTATTACTGAAATTTATGTTATGGCTTGCTAAACCAGCTTACCCATTTTTCTGTTAACAAAAATAATTTGTTAAAAACAAAAAATAATTTGAGCTAAAAATAATTTGCTAAAAACAAAAAATAATTTGAGCTAAATCTCGTGCCAATTGTGCACCAGAGCTCCTGGTAGAGCGCAATGCTAGAAGCAGAACTCGGTGCAGCTGCCCAGTTTCGAAGCTGCTCTCACCAGAGCTGAAACTTGGCTTGCTGCTCTGTGTGACTATCCATGACCGGACCTGCTCTGTAACTGGTAAGCTCCCAACAATTTAAACTCCAGGCAGCTCTTTACTGTATCTTCGTGCTGGGCTGAGCTAACTCAAAATTATAAGTAATTCAGGCTAAATTACTGGGACCCCTGTCCATTTCTGTAGCTGCAGTCCTGGTAGTGCTATTCCCGCCGCCACTGTATGGAGGCTCCCCACCCTCCCCCACCACACCCATCCTTGGCCGGCCTGCATTTTATACCCTTCTGGCCGCCTCCCTCCCCCACCAGACCCACCCTTGGCTGGCCTGCCTTTTATACCTCTAACCACTCCCTTTTAGACTGGGTCTCTCCTCCCATCCACACAGAATATACGCAGCTGGAATCCTTGCCCCAGCCCTAAGCAATCACTGTATCACATACTGTACTGCATTAGAAAGACCCAGCTGCCCAAGTCCTCTCCTAAATATATCAAAACTCAACCCCTACACTCACTCAACACTAACCCCCTCCTCTCTGACTTAAACAATGCTAACTGAATGCCAGTCTGCTATGCTGTAGATGTCGACACCACTCTTGCCCATTTCACAATCATCTTCACTAGTATCTGGGACAACCACGCACTGATGAAAAAAGCTATGGTTAGGAAATGCCACCACCCCTGAATAACAGGCCTAATAGTTGCTCTCTGTAAAGCCAGAGATAAGGCCTGGTCAGCTTTCAAAGCATCCCTAACCTCAAACTCTAGACAAGCCTAAAATACCACAAGAAACGCATGCACCAAGGCCATTATGTGTACCAAGGCTGACTATTTCAAGAACCACCTCAGCACAGCACACCAATCCTCCTTCTGGGGTGCAGTCCACTCCATCGTCGACCCTCCACCTCAATCCTGCTTGCCCAGCCTCAGGCATAATGGCATTACCATAACCGATCCTGTTCAAGTGGCTGATACCCTCAATACCTTCTTCACTACATGTGCCATCCCCTACCCATCAACAACCCCCCCGCCTGCAGCAAAAATTTCATCTTAAAACATACCTGACCGCACCTTCCTACTCACGCCTGTTTCTCCAAATGAGGTGTTGCTCGCACTCCAATCCCTCAACCCAACTAAATCTAGCCCCAATGGCATACACAACAGCTTATTCCGCCTATCCGCACCACCATTACTTTCCTCCTCACATCCCTCCTAAATCTGTCTTTTGCCACAGGCACAGTTTCCAAAGCCTGGAAATCAGCCAGTGTCATTCCTCTCCACAAGGGTAGTGACACCACAATACCTGGTAACTATCACCCTATTTCCCTCCTCCCAGCCTTCTCCAAACTGCAGGAATGTCTAGTTCAATCCAGACGGACCAATTTACTCACCTCCACAAATTTCCTCTCCCCTACCAATCCAGTTTCAGGAAACACCACTCCACCTCCTCCTCACTTCTCTGTGTAACTGAGCACAACCAATCTGCTATCAACAAAGCGCTCCTCACAGCTGCAGTCTTCACTGACCTGGCCAAGGCCTTTGACTCTGTTTCCCATCCACTGCTCCTAAACACACTCGAGGATGCTGGGTTTGCTCCCTGCCATACAGTGGTTTAAGTCATACCTCTCAAACAGATGTCAATCAGTCAAAATCACAAATTTCTCCTCCCACTCCCTCCCTATCACAGCTGGAGTACCCCAAGGCTCTATACTTGGACCCATTTTATTCTCTGTCTTCATAAATGACCTCCCGTCTGTCTGCACAAACTCCCACACTCATATGAATGCAGACGACACCATCTTATTCACCTCCGGCCCTGACTCCATTTCAATCTACTCTGCTCTTCAACAGGACTTCCACTCGGTCCAGTCCTGGTTCCAGGCTAAAAAACTCAAATTAAACTCATCCAAAACCATCTCTATGACCTTGAGAACCTCTCAAAGACTAGCCAAAGCTCTCCCTGGTCCACCCATCACTTCCTTGGATAGTACTCCACCGAGCAAAGTATCATCCTATAAATATCTAGGCATCTGACTGGACCTGCTGCTTAACTTCTCTACACATCTAGACTACATATCTTCAAAACTTTGCCTGAAGCTTGGTATCCTCTACTGCAACAGAGACTCTCTGCCCCTCCCTGTATGACGTGTAAGTCTAACCAAAATGATTCTACCTATTTTCGATTATGCTGACATAATCTACTGCACTGCTCCATCCTCCTCACTTGCCAGATTGGACTCCCTCTTCTATGCCTTTTGTCGCTTTGCCACTAACTCTCCCTTTAGAACCCACCACTGCCCTCTTCTCTCTTTCCTGGATCTCCTTCCCCTTTCTCATCAATGCCTCATCCATTCAGCCTCTTTTATCTCCAAGTACTGGTTCAACCTTCTTCCCACCTCACCCCCGCTCCCTCCTCTACATACTCCCTCCACTCTAGAGACTCTCACTCCTTCTCCCTTCCCATACTATCCTCTCATGCGGGCAAATCTGCCTACACCTTTCAGCTCCTCTCTCTCTGGAACTCTCAAATGCCTCTCCTGAGTAACTCTCCTTCCCACACTGCTGTCAAATCTCTACTGCGCTAGCTGCCCACCTCCACCTACTCCCATAACATCAATTAACTAACGTGCTACATTTGCACTCTCTTACTTGTATCTATGTTCACTGCTGTCTCACCTGTATGCTTGCCCTACTTACTTTGACCATCTTTAGTGAATTGTGCAAGTTTACCTTGTAATACTTAGTCTCATGTTTTGGCATTCCTGATTATCACTCCTATTGTTTCAATGTAACTTTGTTTTATTTTGTTGTACTGCACTTGCTCCTGCATTTTGTATCCTACTTTCGTCCCCCTTCCCCGGGTCACACCTGGAAATGAGCCTTTGGCTCAGTATGCCTTTCCCAGTTACCAAATGTTAAATAAAAAATAGGTCCAATATTGCCCACTCATGGGTGGGTTCCACCACTAGCTGTCTGAGGCCCACCCCATGCAGGGCATCCAGGATGTCCCTGCTCCTGGATGTGGCTGCCCCATAGGTGTTCCAGTTGACATCTGGCATATTTAGGTCCCCTACCATCAACACTTCCCCTTTCTCGACATTTTAAGGATGTTTCCTACCATCACTCTATCTATTTCCTCCCCCTGTGCTGGGGGTCTGTAGATAACCCCTGTACGGATAATGGTGCCATTTCCTGTCTCCAGGGTGACCCACAGTGCCTCTTCTCCTCCTTCTGGTTTCCCCTTTATCTCAGTTGCTTTGATCCCCTCTCTTATGTAGATAGATACCCCTCCTCCCTTTTTGCCCTCCTTGTCCCTCCTGTAGACTGTGTACCCAGGTATGTTGATATCCGAGTCATGGTTTCCTGTGTACCATGTTTCTGTGACTGCCACAATATCCAGGTCTCCCTCTGCCATCAAGACCACTAGGTCAGAGATCTTGTTACCCAGGCTATGGGCATTTGAACACATGGCCCTCCATGTTTTGATGGTTTCACCCATATTAGTACCAGTCCTATTCCTTCTCCCTGTGCATCCCCTGGCTTTACCCGGTTTTATTCCCTTGTGTATTCTCATCCTTAGGATCCTTTTTACTGTCTACCTTAGTACGTGTGTGTGGGGGGGGTTGGTTTTTCCCACTTATTTCTGCCTCCCCCCTTGGCTAGTTTAAATGCTTACCAATGAAACATTCAAATCTTTCACCCAGGTTCCTGGTCCCCCCCAAAAGATGCAGACCATCTCTTGCGTACAAGCCTGCATTTCTCCAGGTGGGCCCCCAGTCTCCAATGAAGCCAAAACCCTCAACTCTGCAGCAGTTCTTCAGCCAGTCATTGAATCCCATGGTGTGGAGCACCCTGGCCTCTCCCATGCTGTAGACAGGTAGCACTTCTGAGAAGGTTACTGTGCATGCCACCTGTCTAAGACCCCTCCCCAACTCAGTGAACTCCCTCTGCACTGCCCTAACCTCATTCTCGCCCTCCCATGCTGCTGCCCCAGTGATCCTTAGGATCAGCCTCCTATCCCTCCAAGCAGTGGCGCTGGGTAGGCACCATATCTCTCTCCCTCCTCCCTCACTCACCCCCAATTCTAACACCCTAATAATAGAGTCCCCCACTAGGAGCTGCTTCCTTCTCCTCTGGGGTCCCGCACCTCCCTCCCCGGGGTCACCACTGTGGAGGTTCCCTGCATCCACCTTGTCCACTACTGCAGGTGCCTCCATGGGATAGCCCTGCTCTGCTAAAATGGTGAAGGAGTTGTGGAGTGGAACCACAGGTGGGATGTGCCTCTGCCCAACATCCCTCACCCTCCCTGAGCCCACAGTCATCCAACCGCCCCTCCTTGCTGGCATCCTCTGAGGCAGCAGGGGTGGCCTTGGTGGTCCCTGGGTGGGGGAGGAGGTCTCCTGAATCCTAGTAAACTTGGCCCAAAGATGTGCAACCTCTGCCCTCAACCCAGACAGGTGCCTGCAGATAGGGCAGCACTGCAGCCAACAGAACGTCTCCCGTAAATCTGCTGCCCCACAGCCACTGAACTGCACCACTCCCATCATGTCTGATGTTTGCCTTTCCTTAATTAGCTCTTTAGTCACCCAAGCAAACCAACTTTTTTGTTTTGTTTTTTTCTCCTCACTCTTTATTATCCTCCCTCTGTGTCTCTGTTACAATCACATTAATTAGCCCACAGGAAGCTGAGCCCAATTAGGTACCTATAAATGCGGATGTGCCCTGGGGTGATCAGGGATGGGGGAGGGTAGGATTGTGTCCCTCCGGTCACTGCCTGTGTGGAAACAATCACCTAAACAGTACAAATATACCCCAGCACACTCACCGTATAGGCAACCACAATCGGTGGTCAACTTGAACACACAACCAAGTTCCCCTTTTAAGCTCTTCTCCTCCTGCAAGCCTGCTTCAGCCCCTCCTCCAAACACACACCTGCTTCACAGGTTGTAACTGTCCTGCCCCAGCAACAAGATACTGCCAAATGGTCTGCTAACTACAGCAGTTCCCTTTCCTGGCTATTAAGAATTACAAACAGTAACCAAAAACAGAAGTAAACGTGCACTTACTAGATGCGGTAAAACAATACTGCTCACTCCCTTTGTGGGGTCAGATCTCTTAATGTTTTTAAAAAACATAAATTGTATGATTCATCAATAATTGACTTATCAGCCATACATCAAATGAAAATATTTGGGGCCCAATTTTCAAAGGGCTTGAGATGGCCCAGCGACAAAATCCCATGATGCGACTGCCAGTGCAGAGAAAAAGTCTCTGCACCGTTGAATAGACTATTTTCAGTGTTATGGTGTGCATGTGCAGCAGGTGCGGCTGTGGAGGATGGTAAAGGCATAGCATTTTGACACAGCTGCACATGAAAAATGACCACAAGCAGCAGTAAATTACAGATTCAGTTGCAAACCAACTCCATGTACAAAAATAACATGCATGAGGCAAAACCTGCAGGTGCACAAGGGAAGGCCCGCTTACACACATTTTCTGCAGCCTGTGTGCAGATTTTCAGTTCTTTGAAAATCTGGCACTCTGCCTTTGGTTTTTGTTTTTTCCACACCTTTCTCATAATCAATGGTGGTCACTGCCTTGCTAGGGAGGATTCTAAAGAAATGCCATGTCTTGTCTGTATTAAAAACATTTCTTGGTAGGTATTGCTGATCAATTTTTTTGCACTCTCAAGACAATCTAATTTTATTTTTTTTTTAACTCCTGCACTCCCACCCCAAGTACTACATGACAGGCTATATTATGAAGTCCTTTAAACCTATGCAGCCCCCCCATTAGAGAATAACTTATTGTTGTTTCTGAGGATTTCATCTGTCAGTAGGACATTTTGTGAGAACCATAAGAAAAGTGGTACTTCCAACTCCACATGCTTAGGATGTCTAGTTTTCCTTGGTGAATCACTGGGATCAGAAGCAGCACATAGTTCCTTCTTGGCTAATATGTCCCCTAAAGTCCTCCGTGCTAAACAACACAGTCATAATGTGAAAAAGTGAGATGCTATCTCCTGCTGACTTGCACTAGAATTTTGCAGGGAGTAGCTTGCAATGTTAAACTTGTGTGCCTTGCTGGGCATAATTTTCTCCAGTACCAACAGACAACAGTGGCAGCAGATAAATTAGGCAGAAGTGGCAGCTTCTCGATACACTGAATGAGACACGCAGGCAGATAAAATAGCAGGATTGGCAAACAAATTTGGTGGAAACTGGAGCAGCACTGAGTGCAACCCCTAGACCAACAGACAGCAATGACAGCTTTTGGTAACATGAGGACCGGTAAACAAATTTGGCCTAAACCTGCAAACAGCAGAGACAGGAAGCTGTAATATTAGGGACAGCGGCAATGAGACCAGCAGCAACACATGCAAAAAGAAAACAACAGCAGCAGTAGTTTTTATGTTGAAGTCGCAAGCCTTAAATGCAAACCCTGGCTAAACTGCCAATTAACCAGTTATGAGCCTACCCGACAACATACCACCACACTCACCCTACTATCCTTAATACCCCAAAAGTGAACTTCAAGTTTTTGCATGACATACAGAAATTAGGAGCCTGCAAAGCATTGCTGCAGGCAGAGCACTGTCTGTGGCCATTTCCCCACCTGATAGCTGAGCAAGCAGATAGCCTTAACTAGGGAGATGGCATGCCCAGTAGGGACAAGGGTAAGGCAGATAGGCAGGAGTTCCCTGGGGTGGGAGGCTTGAGGCTGGAGGAGAGCAGAGGTAAGGAAGGCTTTCTTTCTCTTTGGCTCCTCTCTCTCCATTTTCAACAGTTCCTTGTGTCTTTGCAGCTGCAGCAGGCCTTACCAAACCTTTGGCTAAGTCAAGCAAAAAATCAACTTCTGTGCTTTTATTACTGGAATATTTCAGAGCTCATTGTCTGGGGGAGGACTGCCCTCCCACGAGTTCATTTGTTTGGGAAGCTAAAACTATAGGCGCTGTAGCAGAGTACCCTCCCATAAGTTATTCTGTTTGGGGAGGAACAACATACACTCAGCAAATTAAGACTGCTAGTGAGTAAACTTTCTATAAAGACAGCTTTTAACCTTTTGTCTCAGGGTCAGGCAGCCTGTTTGTTTGAACTCATTAGACTAGCTGTTTTTCACTTCTTGCAAATGGTGGTTAGTGGGGCATGGCCCAGACCATGTGCTTAGAGCACACAAACACTTTTGGTGGAGAGTGTGCTAACTCATTTCAGCTTCATGCAAGTAGGTAATTTAATTGGAATCTCTCAGTAGCTAGTCCATCAGTATCTTTCGGGTGTCATTTTTTTTATATAGTGTATCGTGTTTTATGCAAAGTTCACTCCCTGTAGAGGCCACCTGCAGCACCGCCCAAGCCAGTGTTTCTGCCTCTGAACCTGACTCCATCGATTACACTGGCTCCAATACTTCCACCCCCTCTACCCCAGACCCTGGTTCCACCTAACATGCCAGGTCCATTGCTCGTACCCCCCCACCCCCCACTTTACCCTTGCAGCTGTGTGGGCCATCACAGGTGCTCCCTGCCCTTCCCTAGCTGGGAGGCCCTCCGACAGGTCTGTCACTGCTCAAGCAGTGCCTCAAAAAGGTATTACAGAGAACACACAGAATTTGTTGCCAAATAAAGACCACCTGACACACCCATTCTGCACATTATTTCCCTGCTTATACTGTCAGCACCTTCATAGAGGTCCAAGAACAAAAACAAATGGATGCCCAGAAGATGGGTCCTGTGCCAGGGCCAAGTCAGGATATACAGACTACACCTATAACCTAGGTAGGCCAGAAGGGTATTGCCCAGACTGCAGGTGTTGGGTGCCAGTAGGGTCGCACCTTTCTGAGAAGGTGCGGCAGAAGATAAGGAAATGGGGAGTACATGGATGTGCTCATGCTCCTGAAAAGTCCCAAGAAGCCTGAGGAAGAAAAAGATTAAACAGATAAGGACGAGGGGGCAAAGGTGAAGCACAAGGTTCCAATCCAGTGCATCAGGAACAATACTGTAAGTCGGCCAGCTTCACAATCTTCTTAGGTAAATTGACCCAGGTGAATCTGGTGAGGGCAGCCAGCCTGTGGACATACTATAGTCAGATTATGGCAATACATGCCAGCAAACCAGGTTGGGGATGGTTATAATATAATGAGTGTCACTAGAGAAAAAAGAATCAACCAGGTAGGGACTGGAAGATGCTGGACCTCCTATTATTGTGGGCAACTGATCATAGTGGGGGTGTTCAACATTCCGATAGTGGTTTTCTGATTAGACAACCTCAATCACCAAAGCAAAAGAGGGGGCAGGGCAGTATAGGGAGGGTGTCAGGGAGGAGGATATTGTTATAATTATAACTGAGGTACATGCAAGTCAGACTTCTGTAAGTACAAGCATGTGTGCCTGGCGTGTGGCTGGACGCATCCCCTTAGTGCAAAAGAGGGACAATCCCCTCCTGGCGCTTTCAAAAATGGCAGAACAGGCTTCCCAAAGCTAAGAAGGGAGAATCGTGTTGAGAGGTGGTTGGCCAAATATCCAGACTAGGCGGCTGCTTCTACCCGGGCAGACAGCTTCAGGGAAAGTTTCAGGATTCCTTGCAATGATTCCTACTAATCTTATGAGGCAGAGAACCTGAAGTCTGCTAGAGAATGACAGGATGTCATCCAGGCCAAGCTAGATAAAGAGGTACCAGCAGGTAGAGTCAGATGGCCCTTCATTGCGCCGCCCTGCCCTCATTTCAGAGTGTCTCCTCTTGAGCTGGTTCACAAGAAGGCCTCAGCAGAATTTTGCATGATAAATCACCTGACATACCCCAAAGGGGATTTGCTCCATCATCACAATCATCCAGCCTACATGGCAGTGTCATATGCACCAATCAATGTGATGCGGGGGTGAGGGCTCTTCTATCTAAGACAAACATAAAGTCTGCATTTGGCTGTTGCCAGTGCACCTGATGACTAAGATTTGCTGGGCATGAAATCTTAGAGTCAGTACCGTATAGACAATTGCATGGCAATGGGGTGTGCAGTGGTGAATGATGTCTTTAAACAGTTCGGCATATTTCTACACCAGGCCACCACATGTGGGGCAGGACATCCTGAGGTACTGCACTACCTGGGTGACTTCCTGTTCTTATTGCACTCATGCAACAATGATTGTGGCCAGTTAATGGGGACCTTCCAGGAGGTATGTGTCAAACTGGGGGTACCCTTGGTTCATGAAAAAACAGAAGGCCAATGTACCAGGTTATCCTTCCTGGGCATAGAGGTTGACATGGTGGCCACTAAATTTAGGCTGCCTCAAGAGAAGGTGGCAGCACTCTGGGACCTCCTCTCCAGGGTGGTCAAGGCACACAAGATCACCCTGCAGGACCAGCAGCAAGTGCTCTGCCAAATCAACTTTGCCTGCAAAGTCATGCCAATTGGCAGGACATTCCTTTGCCGGTTAGGGAAGGTCGACACCAGATGAAGTAAGCCTCACAACAGGATCTGGGTGTCAGAGTCTATGAGGGAGAACCTTGGGTGTGGTTGCCCTGGGGGCTTTGGTTTCAGGGCATATTTTCAGGGAGAGTGGTGTAGAGGGCACTGATCCCCGGTCTGGGAAGCAGACAGTTTACTCAGGCAGATCATTCTGATAGAGTTTTTTTCCTCATTGTGGTGGCCCTCGTTGTGTGGGGGAAGCAATTTAGGAACAAAAAAGTGACTTTCAGGACAGACAACACCAGGATAGTCTACATCATCAGTGATCACTGGGGAACAAGAACCCCCCTGGGTAATCTTAGCGGATCTTTGTTTTAAAATGTTTGGTGCTACATACAGCTTAGAGCTGTTCATGTGCCTGGTGTGGATAACAGTATTGTTAATGCTCTTTCTCATTTGCAGGGGCAGAGATTCTGGGAGCTGGCTCCAGAAGCGGAACAATACCCTAGCAAAGTCCCAACGCACTTCTGGGAACTGGTGATCCAGAAGCCTGGGAGATGCTCAAGAGGTGTTTAGAGCCCAGCATGCCAGCAATATAACAGAGAGGGATGGATAATTTCTGAGCATGCATCAGGCCCAGGGCTGGGGAATGTGTGGCCCATCCTAGTGGATCAGCTATGCTTGTATGTCCTCCATATGAAATGAGAAGGGTCCACTCCAGCAGCAGTGGGGCAGCACCTGGCAGGCATTTCATGATTCTCCATGGTCAAAGACCAGAAGGATACCATGCAGGCATTTCGACTTCACAAAATGTTGAGAGGGTGCGCTCATGGGGCCCCAAAATGGCAGGATAGTGGGTGACTGATTAGCCTGGCCCTGCCTGCTTGGGTATGGGATGAGCTGCTGATGGTGTGCTCAACACCACTGGAACCAAGCTTGTTCCACATGGCCTTCCTGGTGGCATTCTGTGGGGCCTTTCAGTATACAAATTGGTGCAGCTGAGCAAAGCTCCGGGCTTGACACTGGCCTTGGGGGTTGACAATATGGCAGTGAATTAAGAGTGAGCGTTTGTCCGGTTGTGAAAAAGTAAGACAGACAGGTTGGCACAGGGTTGCTGGCGCAGCCTTAAATCATCCTCGGGATGCAGTGGGACATCTGAGCATGGGTGCAAGACTAAGTATCCTGCCTGGTGGTTAGGAAGTAATGTTCTTTTGACATAAAGATGGGTTCCCCCTGACAGTGTTCCAGTTCCATCATGTCTTGGAAAAGGCCACGAAGCGGGTGGGATGGGCTCGAAGGAGTTTAATACCCAGTTCTTTTGCATGGGGGATACCACATATGCTACAGCAAAAGGGCTTACAGACATCCAGATTCAGACCCTTGACCATTGCAGGTCACAGGCTTTTTAAAAATATGTGCGACCATATTTGCTTTAACCTCTGGTTTTGTTCTCTGGCAGTTGGCATTTCCCAAGACAACCAAGTGTGGATATGCAGGCACTCCTTTATTCATTGGGCAGCTGTTGGAGTGAGGTGTTTCCGTGTGGGGGGTGAGAACCTCTTTCTGGATACCTGGCAGGCATGGGTTCACTGGATTGGACAATGGGAATGAGATGGAGTGATTTGCTCCCGTAGGTCATGGACGAAATTCAGCAGTGGGGTCCACTCAGCATCCTGCCTCTTCAGGCACTGCCCGTGGCTTTGCATGCACTCTGTGATTGGGGAAAGTGCATGCCCTGAGCCATCCCTCATGCCTTGGAGGCCAGATTGCCTCGCGAGGGTTGTAGCCATTGTGTCGACTCCCCTTAGTGGTATGGGGATGGTCATATTATTATGATTTGATTTGAAGAATGACATGGCTGTGGCCATTTTATCCAAAGCACGTGTTTGTCTCAGTCTGTTCAGGTGGGGGGAGGGGGTAATGTGGCCTAATAAGACAACTAGAGAAGCTGCAAAGTATTCCTGCAGTTGGAGCACTGTCTGTGGCCACTTCCCCTCCTGACACCTGAGCTGGCAGGTAGCCTTAGCTAGGCAGACGCACACTTGGGGCAGGAGTTATGCAGGTAGGCAGGAGTTTCCTGGGGGCAGGAGGCTTGTGGCTGGAGGGGAGTAGCAAAGGCCATATAGGCCGAGGTAAGGAAGGCTTACCTTTTTTTTTTGTCTTCTTTCTCACCAGTTGGAACCCCACCCAAATCCACCCTCGTAAAAGCAAGGAATGGAACAGTAGGGCATAGGGAACTTGCTGTCCCACTATGGGGATTTCCTAAGAGGTTGCAAGGGAATGTTCTTGGTTTTTTTTTCCCCCAATTGGTTTTCTAGCTTTTGCCTTCTCCAGTGGGATTTAAAATCAGATTTGGTTCAGGATGGGTTAGCAATAGGTTATCACAGTCATGTAATGGGTGGTGACATGGTTGTCTTGCAAGGTATGTACAGAGGGGGTAACAGGGATTCACATGTCTTTGCATGCAGTTCAGCCTAATGCTGTAAAGAGCTGAGGGCCCATACAGCTGGACCCTCTGATGGAAGAGAGGACATCGGCACCTTGCCCACAGCTGTCCCTAATGCCTTGGAGTCTAGAAAACCTTGTGAGGTTTGTACCCAATCTGTTGGCTCCCCTGGAGGTAAGGGGAATAGTCGTATTATGATTTGAAGAATGTCTTGCTATGACTACCTTGCTACATATGTCATGCTGACCTTGACTGCAACTGGTGTTACAATTGTTAATAAACACATGGCTGGCCATCTTCTCCAAACCACAATGTTTGTCTCAGTCTGTTCAGGTGGGGGGGGGGAGGTACTGTGGCCTAATAAGATAGCTACTATTGTGCTGACAAACCACTATGCTCTATATGAAGCCACACCACTGATATCAATTTCTGCAACTGGCAACTTTGATAATTAAGATTGCTACCCATACTCCCCCACAAGTGAATCTCCACTTTACTGTGATGGAGCAGTACTGCAGAGGAATGTGTTTTAAGTATTTTTTCTTTATTCCTTAACTGATCCTGTACTGTGCTGTCAAAGTTCTAAGACTCAGTGTCACTGAAGATAACACTGCACACTCAGCCATGCTTCACACAAAGCTCCAGACATTGAACCGCCCTGGCGAATGAACAGGGGAGATCAACTGTACATGTGAAGTCAATGTAATCTGTACAAAAGCAGCCCCTGGCAGATGTCGGACAGCACAGGTGGTGGTTAAAAGAGGGTGGCTGATAAAAGATGGGCAGAGAAATGAGGAACCACTGTATTCTGTATTACAGGCAGAGTGTCATTATCATTGAAGTCTAAGGAATGATGTTCTGGTACATAAAATATGCTTGTCATAGTCCCTCTGGACTTACAGCTGTTTTATTTGAGTGGAGTTATGAAAGGTCCTGATTTTTTCCTTTTTACTTTTTTAAATTTACTGTTTATGGTCCCACACTATCTTGGCCCCCTTCACCTGGGTTGGACCCAAGCCCCCCATTGCACCCCTGTCTCTTACCTTACTCTCCCTTTCAATCCTACACCCCTTCCAACCTCCTCCTGGATGCAGAAGGCAGGAGTTCCTGGTTGTTGGGTGTTTTTCCCACCTGAAAATTGTTCTAGGTGCATTTGTTCTACCTGATGCATTATTTATTGTTTGTATTATTCCCTGTGTTATATTATGATTTCCCTGTAATGTCATGTAAACACACCTAGGTCCATCTTGCAAATGAGTTTTACTCAATGGTGTTTTGCCTGGTAAAATAAAGATAGATTGCTTGATTGATTGATTGATTGAAGAGAGAAGTGGAAAGTGGTGAGGGTCGGGGTCCGAGCACACCTGGTTCAACCTGCACAAGATAGGACTCTTTCCTTGTTCTGGTACCTGCCCCTTGCGACTCTGGCATATTGAGCCAAAACATCATGCACACTGAGTGTGCAGAGTGGAGCTCTGCCCGTGTCCCTACTCCCTGCTGGATTGTCCCTGTAATACCACCTGTGGCCACCCAAGGGGCAGTATTGTAGTAGGCACAGCACCCCTCACCAGAAGAGAAGGGTATCTGTTGGTGCGTTTAATCCTCCTCCTCCCCCTGGTTGCACCCAACGAGCACAGCTTGTTTCCAACTTAGGGTCTCCAACTTTGTGAATGGTAGTGCTGCCACCGTGCCTACAGGCCACTGACCTTTTTTAATGGTCAGACAATTCTCCCTGTGGAACATGTCACAAAGAAAAGACTAAAGGGCTGGATGTAACTCTTCACTGACAGTACCAAAAAAGTTATACATGTCCCTTCCTCCAGTTCATGAGAGGCCTGGGAATTGCGAGTCTAAAGGTTAGAATTTGGCTTGCTCATACAAAAATGGCAGAACGTTCCATAAGGAGACTCTGTTAACCCTGTGCCAAAACATACATCTTGGAATTAAAAAAAGGATCTAGGATTTGTGTAGTGTGTGTCAAGAAATGATGCAATTTGAAACCATATCACAAAATAACTCAAACTGGGTACTTTGCGCAAAACTAAAATGCAACTATGGAAACAGCACCAAAAAGAGAGACAGAGATGCACAAATTGCATAGGAAAAACAATGTGACTTGGAACTGCAATACTGTGTACCTGTCTGGAAGCAAAAAAGGCCAGTGACAGAGACTGCTCCACAAGCTATGCATATAACTGAAACTGTACTGGGAAATGACAAAACTCAAAACTGTGCTACAAAACGATGCAACTGCATAATTTGTGGAAACAAAAGGATACAAACAATTCAAACTGTGATGGGAAATGATGCAGATAGGAACTGCATCATGAAAGGATGCAACCGCATATTTTACGGGTGCAAAATCACCTGCCATGGTGACTACATCCAAACAGGCAATGCGAATAATGCAATCTGCACCGAAATGGATCCATTAAAGTGTCTGTCTGACAACACATGCAAAAACACACATTACGTGGGGGTAGAAAAAAATTGATTACATAAAGCACAATTTGAAAGGATAAGAAAATAAATTATTTTGTATATCAAAAGGGATTTTTTTATAATGTTTATGTTATTTGTAATAAATACAGTAATACAGAGTACATTCATATAAATGAATCAGAGAAGTGCCATACATGATATAATATAATATAATATAATATAAATAGGCATTTTCTATAAAATGATCATAGCACTATGGTTAAGTCCCATTACAGTGAAAAAAAAAAACATGAGTGAAAAAAAAAAACATGTAAATAAAACATAGTTTCAAATTAATCATTTCAACTAGAGAAATGCAATTAGCATGTAATCAAATCTTACTAGGGAACATTACTATTTTTGTTAAATACGCTCACTGGAACCCTAAACAAGAAAAAATTCCAGTATGAAACTAACCTTAATTTTTCATTTTATGCCCAAGATGATATGTCTTTGTATCTGCTTCTGTATCAGACATTCCTGCTACAAGCTAGCAGACTGTATACTAATATAATTATTCCTCGATCTGTACACTAATCACCGCTGTTTTTTTTTTTTGGTACTGTACTGTCCTAACCAGGATCTGCTTGCAAGTGAGCTTTGCTCAATGGAGCTTTTCCTGATAAAATGAAAATGAAATTCAATACTTTTCAGTTCATATTAAATTTAGCCTTTAATTAACATAAATTCGCCCATTTTAGTTACAAGGGTCTCAGAATCAGTTTTAATATGCTTTTACTTTAGATCTTATGTTGAACTTGAAAGCATTTCCTCTTTTTTCAATGTAGTTTAAAGTCTGCCACTTATTTCTAAGTGGTCAGGATGCAGCAGGAGCAGAACCTGCCTTCTGGCCAGTATTGGAAGTTAGATCTGTATCTGTTTTAATGCTTCGGACTGCTCCTCGAGTTAGCTGTTTTTCCCTCAGACATCTTCTTGCTTTGAGATATTATAGTAAAACAGTTACAGTTGTAGGTGTCTCAGATGTCTCTGGGATTAAACTCTTCTGTAGTGTTGGGGCAAGTTGTGGGGTAGAACTGGCTGATCTAACTCTTATGCCTGAAACATCAGTAGTGTCCAAGTCTGTGTCCATGTCTGAGTCATTTGATTCATCTGAGTCAGACTTTCATTTTCAGAAACTCTATAGAAATGACTTGAGCTGGTCTGCATCTAAAAATATACTTTTGGTTTCACCCATGATAACTCTAGCTTTGCATGGATACAAAATTGGTAGTTCCCCTCTATATTTTGAACCTCCTCCTGATGTTGCAAAAAATATCTTCTGCGGGCTTGCGTTTGTGGGGAAACATCTGGGTAGATGTAGATATTGGCATTTTTGTATTTTGTAGCACTTTTTGCTCTTGCTTGTCTAATAACTATTTCTTTATCCATTTCCAGGGCAAATTAGACTAGAATGGTAGCTGGTTTCTCAAGTCGTTGAAGCCTCAATTTTTTTATTTGCCCCTAGCTGGTATTCAAAATGCTCTTACAATTCCAGGTGTAAGGTTAAACTGATCTGATAAAATCACCTTTATCATATCCCACACAGAAGTTTGTCTGTAACCTCAAGCAGTTAGACCCCAAGTAATCGTAGGCCATTTCTTCTTGCATTGTTCCCCTGGGCTTCTATTTTCCTGGATTGGAACAGGTTGTCCTGCACCAAAGATGAAGACAGTGCCATTTGTGCCTCCAAATTTTGTTTCACCACACTGATTTCTTTTTTTTTTATTATTTCTTCATTGCTTTTCTCAAGAAGCAGCACTCTTTCCTCCAGCTTTTCATACTGTTTAAGATTTTTTTCTAATTTCTAGCTAAAGGAATTTATTACTTTCATCAGCATGGTAAAAGCTCTGAACACATCTTCAAAAGATTGAATTTTCATGCTAGATACCTCTGGTTCCACCTGAGCCTTTTCAACAGCTTCACTCTATCTTTCAGTGGGACTCGAGACTGATTGATCAGTTACCGTCTCCCCCCCCGCTCCTGCCTTGGGGAAGACCAACATGGTTCAGTGCCAGGACATTTTCCATGGGACCTTTAAAAGGCTTTGTATCAGGATTGTCCGTTTTGGTTGGTGAAAAGCCAGCTTCTTCACGTTTTCTCTGTGCTATGCGTTCTTGCTCTTGAGCAGGCATCCTTTCTTTCTTGGAAAATTTTTGTGTCGGGACAACTGCAGCTGCAGCCTTATTTGCCTCTTTGTCTTCTTTATCTTTATCAAGGGTCTCCATACTGAAAAAGTCCAGGTAAGAAATGATGTACCACAACACTGAAATAAACAGACAAAGAAATTTCTTGATATGCTGAGTAAGTAGGAAGCTAGCACTGGTATGTGGTATGCAATATACTAGGTAGCAGCCCCAACAAGCCAAACCCATGCTCGTTCTCTCGCTTGCAGTACCTTTTCTTATTAAAGTTTAACAGAGTTTATCAGACTCCATACGTTTTACAATCATACCGGAAGTGAGCTGCCCACAGGTAAAAGCGTAGTAAATACTTGACGCTTTAAAGAGCTAATGTACTGCCTAAAACTAATATTAGTTTTTAAAAGCAGTCAACCATTACCTTTTATATCTGAGGTACTTTTTCTCTTGCTTTGTTTGATTAGAAGATTGTTTACCTAATCTTAGTAGGTGTGCTGTGTGGACTGACTATTAGCAAGTAGTGAAATTTATATCTTCTTTCTCTGATCTTTCGCTGTGGTCTAACTACAAGTGTCCTCTCTCATTTGTCATCTTGGACCCTTCCAATCAAAAAGAGATTTTAACAAAAAACTGACAAAGGCCAAAATCCACTCCCCCAAAACAACTGTATGGTAATTTAACTGCAGCACACATGACTCAAGCATACCTTTCAGTGTCCCAGATTTTCAGTGATGTTTCTTATTTTGAATTAAAAATTTCCTCTGTCCCTTCTAAGAGTGATGCATCTGTCATTGATGGGAAAAGATATGAAAGTATGAAACAGCCAAAACCTAAAGTTACAGCTTAGCTCTACTTCAGAAAATATTTTTTGTTGTTTCAAGCCATTTAGACAAACAGCTTCCTAATTTGATGGTACCCATTTTTTGAGATATGCCCCTGAGTTTTGGTCATTTGTCCATGATTTGTTTAAACCTTATCCCCCATTTGTGTACCACAAGGTTGAAAAGTATGGACACAAGGGAGGGGATACTGACACGACCGTAAGTACTAACAAAAAAAACATATCACAGACATTAGGCTAGATGAGCTAACCAGAAATACTAAATGTTTTTTCTTGTCTAATCTCATGTTTACTTTGATAGAAAATAGTTCAAAACTGCCCAGCAATAGGCAAACTGGCTAACACCTGACCCCAGGAGATCAAGGTTACAGAGATAGCAGAAGCACATAAAAAAAGCAGGCAGTATTTGAATTTTTTGAAAGGAATGTCCATAGACTTGAGAGCCATTTACACTACATGTTATGCAATATTTTAAATGGTGGAGACAACTTGCAATGCCACGCTGGTTCTCATCTAAGCAGGCTGTGCATCGCAGTGGGTGGCTCTGTTGCAGCTCCTGGTGAATACAGTTTTTTTAGGGATGCACAGTACTGTGGTTATTTTTTTCTACATGAGAAGACATGCAGCACCTCTCACATCGAAGTAGATGGCCCTTCACTCATGCTTGGCAGTCACGTGCGCTGACCCCTCCGCACTAACAGGAAGTGCAGTCAAAGAGCTGGAATTGCCACAGAAATTATACAGACCACCACTGTGTAAACCTGCTGCGGCAGCAGTGTGGACAAAGAAGTGGCAGTGCGGTACAATGTAAAGTGTATTGATCATAATCATGTAAATGCGTCTATAACCAGCGGGGTTTCCTGCTATGTTACAGGTACAAAATATCAGATTTTTAGCCCCGTTTACATTGGAAATTTGTACACCAATGTTGATGATTTGGAGAGCCACAACGGTGTACATTTGCAAGTGTAAACTGTTCAGGCATCAAAGTGGTGTGGCTTTTCTGCTCCTCTCCCAGACAGAGGAGCTGAACAGGTGTGCATGCATGTTTGAAGTGTAGTGTAAACAGTGGCCACTTCCCACATCACTGCCTTAAGGTAATTTAGCACTACAATGCACCTGGGAACTCCTTGCAGAATGGGTTTCATGATGCAGTTTGCAAGACACCGGTGTGGAAACCAATGTCATTAAGTAGTGTACACCACTGAATTAAAAAAGGAACTGGTGCAGAATGACACCGGTGTGAGCCACACCAGTGTTTAACAGCTTGGTCAGTGTAAACATGGCTAAAAGTCGCAAAGAAAAGCCACATTTCTTGGCAGTTTAGCAAACAAGACAGAGAACCTTCTCCCACAGGATGACTTCTGAACTGAATTGCCTCTCAGCTTTAACTTGGAACATTGTGGACAGGAGGGTCCAAGATGATGGCACAGCTTGTAAAGTCAGCCTCCCTCTGTTAAGGATGATGTATTAACCCCAGTTGTCATTACAAAATCCAGTGACAAGGTGGAATGAAACAGAAATAGAGTATTTATTAGAGAAAGCAACATTGCAAAATTATAACTTGTTTCTTTAAATTATAAACTTCTGCTGATTGCGCTTCTTATCGGCTGTGTTCCTGTCTGGACCCTGCTCACTTATCCTTGCAGAGGCTACCTATCCCTCCCTGTAGCTCCTCCTTTGTTGTCAAGCCACAACCTATCTCTCTGTCCCCTCTATTTTTAACTCTACTGGAACAGTTGGCTGATACAAACAAAAAATGTCTTGTATAAACTTGGCTCCTCGATTCCTACTAGGTATGCTTCTTTACACTCTGATACCCTGTACTACTCCTCTAAAAGCAGCAGCTTCTATAAATTCTACTGCGTGCAGCCCCTGTCCCGATAATGCTGAACCTGCTGCATTAATTACCCTTGATGAAAACTCGTATCTTTATGTGCCCCATAGCACTCAATCTTCACACAGTGGAAGCTCCACTGAGCAAGTGATTCTTACTCACCACATTATACACTATTGCATTATCTCTGTCAAGGTGTTGCAATCTGCTTCTCTGGGCCTTTTTGGGCTTCACACTCCTCAGTCACTGCAGCAGGCCAGTACCTATAAAAGGGGAAGAATGCATCTCCTAAAGCTACTGCTAAATGCCATCAAAAAACTGCTTCTTCTGCTGCTCATCTGTGCAGGTAACGTTGAATTGAACCATGGCCCTACTGTCCCCATCTCTGCTCCCAACGAATTGGCTAACTTAAAGGGTATGGGTCTCTTACATATTAATGCATATAGCCTGCTAAAGCATTTGGATGCTATACAATCTTGGATCTGTCATGCACAACCAGATATCCTGGTGGTTACTGAATCATGGCTGAAACCTATGAACCAGGATCACAAGATCAATACTCCATCCTATAACGTATTCAGAGCAGAAAGACAAACTTGGGGGGGGGCATAGTTATTTATGATGCTGACAAATTTACATCTTCTATAGTCAAGTCCACCTCATTGTAAAAAGAATACGAATGTGCTTTTGTAAAAGTTAAACTCCATCAGTCAACCTCCCTTCATATCCTTGGATGCTACAGGCCTCCTTCAGCGGGGCATAAAATCCTGAACTTCTTGAGTGAGATTCTACCTACAATCACCTCGGAATTAATCATCATGGGCAACTTCAACACGGACTGGCTATCAGCTACCTCTAAGCTGCTGAAGGACGTCTGTGATATGTTTGGGCTCACCCAGCTTATTCAGGAACCTACCCAGCCAAACCGGAAAAATCCTCAGAACAGTACACTTTTGGATCTAATCTTAGTGAACAAGCCTCACATTATTTCTCACTCTGGCACACTCTTTAATTACCTTAGTGATCATTGCGCCATTGCCTGTATGAGGTCTGCCCCAAAGTGATTTCTATGCCTAGGTTTGTCTTTAAAAGAAGTCGACGGAACTTTGATCCTTACGCCTTCCTTTCTGAACTCCAATACTCTAACTGGCAAAATCTCTATCTAGCCAGCACTGTATCCGAAGTGTATGAGTTCTTCCAATTCATAGTCCTCGATGCTCTAAACAGACATGCCTCTTTGCTTAAAGAACACACTAAAAAGAAGTCCTGTCCATGGTTCACGACTAGCCTAAAAACTGCACTGCTAAACAGGGATTCCTTATGGAAAAGGGTGAGAAAATCTAAGCAACCAGTGGACTGGGTGGTGTTTAGAGCTGCAAGAAACCTGTATACTAAGCTAATCAGGACTGAGAAAGAAAATTACTTCTGTGCTGAACTCGAATTTGCATGTAATTGCTTGCCCAAATTTTGGAAAATGCTTAGGGACATAGAAGGATTTTGCCCAGCCAGCTCGTTACCTCAGAAAATCACATCTGGTGGCATTTTCACTACGGAGAAAAATGAGATTCTTGAGCTTATCAATAACCACTTTGCAACAGCTGGCCTGGTGTGCTACACCTCACCAGCATCTAAACATCACTCACAGCTGAGCAGCCATGACTTGGTGTGCCATACCTCAGCAATCCCTTCCCATGAAGGTGTATTCTCCTTCACTCCAATTGCCCTGAAACAAGTAGAGGATCTATTATTGAGCCTTGACACCAGAAAGTTGGCAGGTGCAGACAATATTGAACCTTACTATCTAAAGCTGGGATATTACATTCTGTCACTTCCCCCCCACCCCAATCACTCACCTCTTTAATATGTCCCTTGCTCAGGGAGCACTCCCCTAGTCTGGAAGACAGCTCATGTAGTTCCCCTGTTTAAATCCGGGGACCCCAGTGATCTAAATAACTACCGACCGATATCACTGTTGCCCATCCTACCCAAATTACCAGAAAAGGTGGTCAATGAGCAACTTAGGTCCTACCTGGAGACATGCAACCTGTTGAATCCAGTTGTGTCAGGCTTTAGATCTTGCCACAGCACTGTATCTGTGTTGGCTAACGTTACTAATAATTGGTTGACTGCCTTGGATTCTAAAAATTATGTGTGTGCTTTGTTTCTCGATTTGAGCAAAGTTTTTGATACTGTGGACCATGATTTACTCCTGTGTGCACTAAGAAATATTGGAGTGGACCAACTGGCCTTGAACTGGTTTACTAACTACCTTACTGAGAGTCAACAGCTGGTTAAGGCTGAGGGGGCGCCTCTCTCTCCTTAAAAACACCTGTTAAGGGGTGTTCCTCAAGGGTCCATTTTGGGCCTGCTACTATTTGCTGTCTATATTAACTACATTAATACTGGTATTTCTGCAGCAACCATTCACTTGTTTGCAGATGATACTGTCTTGTACATTGCCAGATCTACTCTGGATCTTGCCTGCAGTGATCTCCAACAAGACTGTGACCATTTACAGAAAAATCTACTTCAATTAAAGCTCCTCCTAAATGCAAAACAGACAAAGGCTATGCTAATTGCTCCCTCTACCCTTGCAACTAAACACAGTCTCCCTGGTTCTGTTCCCTTCATATCCACACTTCTGGGTGAGCCGCTGGAGTTTGTTGAGAAATTTAAGTACCTTGGGTTTTGGCTAGACCACAAATTGTCCTTTGTCCATCATATCGATGAACTCTCAAAAAAACTGAAACAGAGACTTAGTCTCTTCTTCCGTATTAAAATTTTACTTACACTAGAAGCCAAAACTAGGTTGGTCCAGACTACAGTCTTGCCTCTTTTAGAGCATCCTGATTTTCTGTATGGCCAAGGCCCAAAGCTCTCCTTCTCCCTCTGTAATCTGGATGTACTCTACCATCAAGCTATTCAATTCATAACTGGTTCCCCTTATGACACACACCACTGTGAGCTATATGCCAAGGTAGGGTGGAGCTCACTAAGATTCAGACAACAAAAGAATGCAGTGCTCTGGACCTATAGAGCCATCACTAACATGCTTCCGCATTATATTGTGAGTTGCCTGCCCACCTGTAGTGCTGAAAATTACACCTTGAGAAGCCTCTCTTATATCTCACTATTCATTCCTAAGGTGAGAACCAGATACGGCAAATCTGCAACAAGCCATGCTCTCCCTGTCATTTGGAACACAATACAGAAAACTCTAAAGCTGGCAGTCCCTGTGAAACTGAGCTTCTTTAAATCCCTATACCAATGTTCTTTTACAGAAACCTGTAGTTGCTTCCGTTAATGGCACTTTTCCCGCACCTATCCTAAGATTAGGACCTCATTATTTAAGCTCCTATCCCCTACGTCTTTTCCGTGCCCTGCTTCACTATATATGATAGCATTACCTTGACTCATTCCCTAACCTATGTAATGCCCTTCCCAAACGTACCCCTCTTACCTCCCTCTCTCATTCCCTGGTTGCTCCTTGCCCTCTGACATTGCCTCTCGCCTCTTTATATTCCTCCTCCTGACCCTATCTTGCTGCATAGGTTCCTGTCGCAGCTAAAGTACATAAGTTTCTTGTTTCCTAATATGTATTCTGCTTTCTTCCATAGACATGTGCACTCTCCCATTGTTTACGCTTGCATTACTGTATTGTATGTACTCCTATTTGTTGTAACTTTGTATATGTTTCTGCCTTGTACCTATATATGTGAATGCCCAGGCCCATCTTGTAAATGAATTCTTCTCAGTGATGCTCACCTGGTTAAATAAAGATTGATTGACTGATTGATTTATATGCCTTATTTGTTTCTGTTACATGCAATAAATTAATAAATATGCATCTAAATATTAAAGCAACAAACAGTGCCAGCCTGTAGTCTATGTCCAAGAACTCAAGTTACAATAGGGACCCAAATGCATGCACACCCACTGTCCAGTACTTGAGCAACTGGTTATCTATAGGCAAGTGCCTCAGTTCTAAATTGGATCCTTGGGTGGGCTGTGTACACATGCCAACATTTTTAAAATTAAACCTCAATTTCACACAAGTGTTATATAAACACAAAGAACAGGGACATGCTTTAAAGAATGACCCCCTTGAATAAACTGAACAAAGGTAGGTAAATCCTTTAATCATGTATAATTAAAAACAAGCCAGCAATTCCATCTACATTACGCACTGCTGTTTTATTTAACCTGAGCAGTTTCAAGCTGGGGCCACCGAGTTAACGGGGGCCTTCTGAATCCTCAGGAAGAGCAACATTGTTCTGCACTGCACTTAGTTCATCCAAACTAGGACAGCAAAAGGACCTGTTTTATGTGGCCTAGCCTTTCAGTCACTTTATACTGAAATGATCCCCCCCAGCTCTGTGCAGCTGTTTGCTGTTACACAGTTTTCTACATTAGATAAACTTTCTCTCAGGAAGCAAGCATTACAAGAAACAGTTCAGAACAGTTCGTCCCAGACCTTGCAGTACAACTACTCTACTAGAGATGTTCAATTCTGTGATCTGTTTTTGGTTTGGTTAGGTACCTTTCCATTAAGAAGAGTTCTTACTGAATGGAACTATAAAACAATTCACAGGGAATACAGCCCAGAAGGTGAAGCTGTTGTTCATCAGAAAAAGGCACTGTTGCTCCATGTTTGAAATATGAGAGCATTTAGTTGGCTTTGAAATGTTTAGATCTCAGAACTACATCCAGAGAAATTTGGGTGGAGAGATATGAATCAGTTTTCTTTAAGGCAGATATTAAAAACTTCTTCATGACGCAATTTGATTACTCCTGCAATTATGAAAACTTCTTTTGGGGGAGGGGACAGAAATACCTGCCTAGAATCATCTTTAGGTTCTGAGACTGGGTAAAGGCTGAAGCATGCTTGACCTTGCTAAGTGACAATAGAAATTAACTATTTCTTTTCTTTACACTGAACTCACTAAAACAGTACAGTACAACCAACTTGACTCTTTAAGTTCAGGTCAGGTAATGTTTAAAACTAAGAGCAGATCAAACCAGCTTATTGGCTCAGCGGCAGGGCTACCACTTATACTGCTGATGATGAGAGTTTGGGGAACGAGCTTGGGCTGTTGCAGGCTGGGCGGGGAGACTGAGTGTTCCAGAGGATGCTTGCTTCCACTTGGGAGTGAGGTAGATGCAGCCACTACCACACTGCCACCTGGATGAGCACAGGTGGTAGTGCAGCTTCAGCACAGTGGGGAGGGGGGGATGTTAGCCAAGGTCCACATGAAGCACAATGTGTGTGTCTTCAGGGATCTCCTAATGTGCCGACATCCCTGGAGCTGGAATCACAGTAACAGGGAAAATGACAAGTTGTTTCAAGTGGGATTAGCCAAGGCATGTTCAGACCCTGACCCTGACCCTGACAAATATCCTCTGGAGTGCAATCCAGAAACTCCTGCCACTATGCGCAAGAGGAGGTAGGAAGCAACCACAGAGTGGGTGGGTAAGAATGTGGGGTTAGAAACTGCACAGGTAAGTGGTAGAAACACCGGGGGGGGGCCAATATGAGGCGATGGGAGCTAAGGCATGGCAGAAGCATAAACAGTAAATAAAAAAAAATACAGAGAGCAGACAAGACCTTTCTCCTGTGGATAGAAGGCCATCACACATCTAATATCTACCATGCAAGACATAATTCAACAGCTTTTCAGGAAGCCATCAGGGAATGAACCTAGGGACTTGACAGTCCTACACTAAAACAAAACATCCTGCAGCTGAGCAAAAGGAGACTCTCCAGTAGCTAATGCTGCCAACTTAAATTTATCCTCTTCACGTTGCATAATCTGCCCCCTTAAAGAGCACCTTTCTTAATTATAAAACCTGAAACAGAGAGCTCCCTTACTTCAGCAGGAGCCCCTCTAGGCTGTTTTCAGCATTTTTTTAAATAGCCCCCAAAGGAAGGGAAGGAATCATAATTTGCCCTTGAGGGGCTGGCCGCTTGATCCCTCTCCACTTCCTCACTCTCTGAACTGTCCCCGTGTTCTGACGTTTTGTGACGTCTTTGTAGGTCGAGCAGGGGGGCATGCTCTGCTCATTTGAATGCAGCATCTTTTTCAAATGTGATTTCTCAATTTTAAATTGGGTTTTGGTACTGACTGATGCCAGGGTTCAACTAAGAAGGTTCTTGTTAGTTGGACCTTGGCATCAATATGTACCAAAATCCAATTTATAATCGGGAAATTACATTTGAAAAAGACGGTCCATTCAATGAATGGAGTGCACCCCCACACTCAGCCTACAAAGATGTCAGAAATGTTGGAGCACAGGGGCGGTTCAGAGAGTCAGGAAGTGGAAAAGGATTGTGCCACCAGCCCCTTGGGGGCAAATTATGATCCCTTCCCTTCCTTTGGGGGCTATTTAAAAAAATGTGGAAACAGCCTGGAGAAGCTCCCAAGGAGGTACGGGAGTTCTGTTTCAGATTTTATGAGGTAAGGGAGCTCCCTGTTTCAGGTTTTTAGAAATAAAAAATTTGAAGAAAGGTGCTCTTTAAGGCCAGAGCATACTGTATCACTCAAACACTTGCCTAACAAATCAGAGACAAGTCCTGAAAACTCATGGGCACATTACCCAGGGACATCATTTTAGGAAATGGTAATATCAACTCAGGATGCTTAGGAAATAAAATGCCTAGCACAAAACACATTTTTAAAAAGAAGACTAGTCTAATGTCTGATATGTTTGTGCTTCACATCCCTGCTCTTTAGTGAAGGAAATAATGATTTAGACAGAGGCAGAATGAGGGTCAGCCCTGAGAATCAGGGACAACTGATGGAGATGGACCAGACTTTTTCTGAGAGTTCAAATATGGAGAGCTTCTGCCCAGGAGACCCACACAGGTGGATCACAATCAGCACTCACCCCCCTGGTGCCCCAGCTGTGTAGTAGCACCCCAAGGTCTCCCTCCCCCCCAAGGCTGGAGTTGATGGTCCTTTTTATACACGGAAGAGAGAGAGAATGGTACTGCCAGGGGCTGGGGTAGAGCTGGAAAATGGGTATATATGCTGCCTTACATATAGAGTGTAGCTTATAGTGCCTTTTTTATGGATAGAATGGAATGCTGCTGCTAGTGGCTAGGGCAATGGGGTGTTGCAGAATGATTTTATATGAGCAGCCCACAGTACTTTTTTAAACCAGAACCCAGAAACATTCCTCCAGTCGATAAAAGAGGTCCAATATAACCCCCCACATAAACACACACACTTCAAGACATACCAGGAAACAAGCTGTCACAGCTCTGTGTGCGTTTCCTAATCAAAACACTAACAATAAATTAAAAAAAGAAAATAAATAGATTAAATGCATTGATTATGCAGCAGACGTCACATTTTTGAACTGATTTGCCTTTTTTGCTATCTTGGAGCCTCTGGTTGACAGACTCTACCCCCCCCACCCAGCTTCCTAACCTGACTCTGCCACTGGATACTACAGTGTTTAAAATATTAACCATCTTCATGCACTATCGCAGCAGCCAAGATTCAACAGTTTTTTAGGAAGATGAACCATGGAACTGAAGCACTTTCCACACCTCATAGGAGCAGTGTTAGATGGCAAAATATTTTATCATATATTTTTTGGCAGAAATGAACTTCTGACATCCTTTGATTCATAATCAGTATCTTTTCATTTTTTCTCAAATATTTAAAGCAGCAGTGCAACGAAATTGGGCAAAAATTTGACCCTACCTTTCTTCACTATACAAGATTCCAGGCATCTTCCAGTATAATTTGGTGGCACAATTTTCTAATTCCAATAAAATGTGATTATTTAATAAATGTTTTAATTTATTTTTTTCTCAAGGAAAAAAGATGGCCGCCACATTTTCCATAGAAATAATGCTGTAGACTTGGCAAAGGGTTAGGACAGAAAAAACAAGTTTCATGGTGCACAGCATAGGAGGTACCTAGATGAGTACATTTGACATGTATGCTACTATTTTTCTTAGTTGTAGATTAAACTTGCCTTTTTGGAAAATCATTTTTTATTGCAGTGCTTCTTTAAAATAACAGCTGCTATAACTATTTTTCTAATTAGGCAAGTAATTAAAGGTGGCCACCGTGGCTGTATTGTGATGCTGTTGGCACATGCTTTGGATGGTAAATAACAGACCATACCAAGATATTTTATTTTATCTTGATGGTCATTGCAACGAAGCAAGAATTTTAAATCTTCAAAACCATGTATCTAGGTTCAGGAATGAAAGAAAATGAGACATACTATTGGTATCTGCAATGTTTTTGCCACACAAACATTATTACTATAAAAGCAACATGACTACCAAATACTGCTGCTTCATAAGGGTATCCTCAACTAGGGGTGTGTGGGTCAACTTTTTTGGCTCTGACAGGTTGGGCTGGTCATACGTCACCCAGAAACAGAATCAAAAATGTATTGTCCAATCAAAAAAAGAAAAAAAGTACAGTAATGTCGCACAGTAGCTCAGGTTCTGCTGCACTGAAAAGGGCAGTGTGAACAAGTTTATTTATTTATTAAAATCTCAGATGAACACCTTTGAGCAAAAGCTCTTTTACAAAGGTTCCATGTCACAGAAGATTGCAAACAAAGGTCACAGGAGTACAAAAACATGAGAAACAGGTCTCAGGTAAACAGGTGTGTAACTAAGAAATGGCATTGTACAATATATGCCAGGGTACATATAATCACATAAGAGGTCAAAAGCAGACACAGAAGGAGGAAAGTCTGGAGAGAGCAAGGAGGGCAGCCAGGAGGCCTTGTCAGGCGGTAGGAGGAGAGAGGAGAAGGTGGTAGGGAGGAGGGGAGGGGAGTGAGGAGTGAGGAAAAAGCAAGAGGAGGCAGCCATGGGCCTTGTCAACCAAAATGGTGCAGGGGCTGCATCAGAAAATATATGAGCACAAATTAACAGAGTTCAATATGTATACCCTAGAGCAAAGGAGGGAGAGAGAGGTGATATATTCGAAACATTCAAACATCTTAAGGGCATTAACAAAGTGAAAGAGTGTAACATGTTTCAGTATAAGAAAAATAGCAGGACAAGAGGACACAGCATGAGATTAGAGAGTGGCCAATTAAGGGGTAATGTGAGGAAGTTATTTTTTCACAGAAAGGGTTGTGGATGCAAGGAACAGCCTACCTCAGGAAGTGGTGGATATGAATACAGTGCAGGGCTTCAGACAGGCATAGGACAGGCATAAGGGAGCAATAAAGATGAGTATGAATAGCTAGGCCATTGACAGAGTACAGGCCTATGGCACATTCATAAGGTAGAAAAAATGGGCAGACTGGATGGACCTTGTGGTCCTTATCTGCCGTCAACTTCTATGTTTCTATGTCAGGTGATAAAGTTGCGAGAGGAAGGTGCTAAGGCAGGGTGGGTGGAGAGCAGAAGATGAGGTTGGGAGGGGAGAGGATGAACAAAAAAGGATAGGGGAATGGTGTGAAGTGCTGAAAGAGGTGGGGCAGGAGAGAGTGCATTACATGTTGGGGTGGCTCAGGACTAAGGAGTCTAGCTTGGATATGCATTGTTCAGTGGTAGCAGTCACATTTGTTGTGTGAGGTTAGGTAGTACCGAAGTTTGTGTTTAAATGGGCCAAGTTTAAAGAAAAAGGTCCTAAGGGAGGGAATTTAGCCATGGGGGCACGTTAAGCAAAGGATCTTTGTCCCTGAGACATGTGCAGCATGGAACATAGAAAATCTGACTTAAGGAGCCCCTGGTCCAATGGGGGAGAGAGGACTGGCAAAGGGTGCTTTGTACCTCAGGAAGCACGAGACCTAGACTGATCTTCTTAGCTAGTAGGCAAGATTGGTACTTGATCCTATATTTCAGCTGGAGCCAGCTTGTCTTGGCGTACAGTTCACAAGTGTATGTGAGCTGAGCATCGCCTGTGAGGAGCCTACATGCCTTGTTCAGGGATGTGGAGATACGCCGGAGAGCTGTTTCAGTGGCAGCGCCATAGATGGTAAGCCCATAATCAATTATGGATAGCACAGAGCTGTGAATGCCTAGCCTTAATGCATCTAACATCAGGCACCACTTGTGCCTGTGGAGAAGCCCAATATGGATGTTGACAGCTTTGGCTACATTTGCAATATGTTGGGAGAAGGTCAGTGTGCTGTCCTGGGTGACCCCAAGGTATTTAAATTGCTGTACCTGTTTCAGGGGGAAGCCCACGGAATTCTTGATGGTTAAGGGGTGAGATCTGGATTTGTTGTGTTGGCCACTGAAAAGCATTACCCTAGTCTTCTTATAGTTGAAGATAAGCTTGTGTCTGCTGAACCAGTCTTCCACATGTGAGAAGCTTTGCTGAAGTTGATATTCCAGGAGCTTGGGGTCAGAACTGCTGGAAAAGATTACCACATTGTCTGTGTAGAGTAGAAGATGGCATTACAGGAGCTAGGTAGGCTATTCAAGAAAATTCTGAACAGGAGTGGGCCGAGAATGGACCCTTGTGGGACTCCTGAATGGATTGGTCGCCTATCAGAGAGGTGGCTATTGACCTTGGCTTGCTGCAAGCAGTCTGAGAGGTAGTCGTTGAACCAGCTAACAGTTTCCCTGGATAGTTCTATGGCTGAGAGTTGTTCAAGTAGGAGATTGTAGTTCACCATATCAAAGGCTTTGGAGAGATCAATATAGGCAACCCCGACCATAGCGTCTTGATCAAGTGATTCCTATATAAAGCTAGAGAACTGGAGGAGTGCTGTGGTAGTGCTGTGGCCCTTTCTAAAGCCGTGCTGCTGGGGGCACTGTATGGTGCTTCTTTAGGTACTCAACAAGCTGGTCTACCATGATTCGCTCTAGGGCTTCAGAAAGGTGGGGGGAGGATGGAAATCAGCCTATAGTTCCCATGATGAGATCTGTCACCACTTTTGCAGACAGGGGTCACTAAGGTGGATTTCCATTTGTTGGGGAATTGGGAGAGCCTCAGGGATAGGTTAAGGATTTTGGTTAGGGGAGATAAGATCTCCTCCAGGGTTAGGGCGATGAGTTTCAGATCCATTGTGTCACCGCTAAATCTTGATTTCCCAAGCACTTTTAGTGTACATCTTCTGGCTTTGCCAGCAGTAACAGATTTAAAATTAGAATGGGGCGTGTGTCAGTGGCTGATTAGGAAGAGCAGCTGTCATCATGTTGGAGGTGACTTTGAAGAAATGAGGGGGTAGGACACCACTGAGATCAGTAAAGGCTTCATTAAAAGTGTTGGCAATTGCGGTAGGGTCAAGAGTCGGCGTACCATCAGTGTTGAGCATAGTAGGGTCTGTTCTGGATCCTTCCTGGTAATTTCCTTGATGTTACTCCAGAACTTCCTACCATCATTCCAGAAGTCAGACAGCATTTCCCAATAGAACCTTTTTTTAAGGTTTTGGATGACCTGGGTACATTTGTTCCGGGCCCTTTTGTACTTCTGTATGTCCACTTGATTGCCTGTGGCCCAAGCACACTGCCATAGGTGGTCTCGGTTTTTCATGAGATCGATTAGCTCATGTGTTATCCATGGGTTGCAGACACCTTTAACTTTTTGTTTTTTTAAGTGGGGCATGGCTTCATTTTCTTCCCATCTGTTCAATCTCACCCTCCCTAAACCACTGGTGCATACACACAGGTGTAATATTTTGACCTGATCAGTCCAATAGATTTACTTCTTGTAAGGAAAGAATGGAGGATTTGCACAGAAAAAAAAAACAGTTAAGTTTCTCTCTCAAAATAACTGAAGTGCAACCCTTGCACCTGGTTATCATGGTACAGCACATTTTCAATGACAGTGGCAAGAGTGTACACTCTGAAGTGGCGCCAATGAATGAAGCAAAATATTAATCACGTTGGGAAAAATGGCACACGTGCACACACACACAAACATATGTCAGCATCAACATGCACTCAGACTGACTAAATAAATAAGAGATGAGTCAATCATTATCATTCTGAAAATGTTTGATTATGGTAACCAGCCTTTACAGAAGAGAAATGCAATATGCAGCTTCAACAGCTTATAAAACTAGGGCTTGTGTTAAAATAGAGGAATGAGTTTTGATGAATAAAACATTATTGTTCATATTTGTCTATTGTTTCATAGTCATAAATGTTGGTTGGTTTGGTTTTATTGTTCAGCTGGTAAGCCATTACAATATACTAAAAGGTAAATACATACATAATATGTAAATACACATTATAAAATTTATTTCTCACAAGCTGCACTCTCTAAATCATTCTCTTATAAGAGATCTTGTCTAAAATATTTTCTTTGCTTACAGTAAAGGATCTTAGACATATTAAGAAATTATAAGTTCAAGGACCAGTAACCATCTTACGGTAATATTCATAAACGAGACAGCCCAGATTCTCCTAAAGAACAATTTAATACCTTAGCGTGGCATACTTCTTTCAAAGAGCCATCCTTGTGCCCTGAGTAGAGACGAAACCAATTCAGAGATCTCACACCTCTCAATCAGTGAACAGAAATAATGCCTAAAAACAACTCTGTCCCGATATGTATAGCCAGGGCACTATCAAACAGCCCAAAATGAGTTAACCAGTGCTACTAGTCCGAGTCTGCTGATTCGGGTGGGCCAAAAAGAACACCATACAGCGCATGCTGTTCCATGTCCCATATATTTCCCCCCATCTCAGGCATTTTCAGCCAGCCTGTGCTTTGAACTTCAGATATAGGGTTGAAAATTGGCTCATGCTCTCACACTGGGGCATTTTGCTTCATACACAAACTCTGTTCTTAATTAAAGGCACAAAAACCCTGTTAGGGTACATCCCCCTCTACAAGGCCCCTAGGTGGCCACATCACAAGGATTTAATAGCCTGCTCATGGAACACTTCCCAGGATCATCCCAAGCCTTTTAACACTTTTTACATATTCTGGTTTTCAAGAGCTTTATTATGCCAGGCTGCACTTCATTATTATACCCCCAGAGGCTCATGACTTCGATGCATTAAGTAGTACTTTAAAGCAGGTAATGACCAGATTTAAGAGACCTGACAACAAGTTCCTCTTATGTTGATAAACAACACTTGGCCGAAACTGACCTTACATACTAACATAACATTTTCTGTATCAGCTGTAGGTCATTTAAAATACTTATGCTTTAGCTACATCCAGCTTCTGGAAGTTTTAAGCAACTAAAAAGGAGCAAATTTATCGGAGTCTCCCAAGCTACTGGTACATAGTTTGCTCTATTTCTCACCAGCACAGGCAGTACTCGAGCCTTCTTTAGGAACAAAACAGCTGCCTAAAATAGGCTCACCTGGTTATTACTCCACTAAATATCCTTTTTAGCACAGATCCCTCTGTATCACTATAAAAAACAGCAGCTTGTTATTTTTACTACATATCTAGTATCAAGGCTAACCAACAAGCTGGAACATACGGGAGTTGGCCAGAAGATGGTCAACTAGATCAGTAACTGGCTGAACAATAGGACCCAGAGAGTGCTAGTCAATGGAGCATTGTTAAGGGAAGGTGGAGTGACCAGTGGCATCCCGTAGGGATCGGTACTGGGACCGATCCTATTTAACATATTTATAGCAGACATAGCGAATGGACTAACAGGAAAGGTTTGCATGTTCACAGATGATACAGAACTCTGCAACAGAGTGGACACAAGGGAAGGAGCAGACAACACAGACGCTGACCTTAGAAGGCTAGAGGATTGGTCCAGGGACTAGCAGTCACAATTTAATGCCACATAGTGTAAGGTAATGCACTTGAGAAAGAGGAACCCTGGAAAAACATGCACACTAGGAGGACATCAACTTGAGGAGACACAAACAGAGCGAGATCTCGGCATAATCATCACTGACAAATTAAAGGCAGGAAAACAATGTGAGAAAGTAGCACAGAAAGCAGGTGGCATCCTCGGATGTATAAGTAGAGGTATTTCTAGTAGAAAGAGTGAGGTTATCATGCCCCTCTACAGGTTCTTGGTGAAGCCACACCTGGAGTACTGTGTTCAGTTCTGGAGACCTCACCTCAAGAAGGACTTTGACCATTTGGAAACAGTGCAGAGAAGGGCTACTAAGATGGTGCATGGACTGCATCACAGGTCATATGAAGCAAGACCTGGGGAGCCGAACCTATACTCCCTTGAGCAGAGAAGAAACAGAGGGGACATGATTGAAACATTTAATCAAATGGGGGGGGAGTAGCTCTCTATGTAAGGGAGGGGATAAAAGCAACTGAACAAAAGAGTAAACAGGGAGGAGAGGAGGCACTGTGGGTCACCTTAGAGACTGGAAATGGCACCACAATCCGCACAGGGGTTGTATACAGACCCACATGTCAGGGGAAGGGAATGGACAAGGATATGATAGAAGGCATACTTAGGATGGCAGAGAAAGGGGAGATACTGTTGATGGGGACCTTAATATGCCAGATGTTAACTGGAGCACCTTTGCTGCAGCCACATCCAAAAGCAGGGCCATTCTTGATGCCCTTCAGGTGGCATGCCTCAGACAGCTAGTTTTGGAACCTACTCGTGAGGGGAGCAATCTTAGACCTTGTACTCTCAAATGGGGACAGTGAGAGGATCTCAGATCTAGAAGTGGGTAGCCATTTGGGAACAAGTGACCACCAAACAGTGTGGTTCACGATAAACTCAGCTACAGAGCCAAGCCATACAAAAGTGAGGGTTCTGGACTTCAGGAGGGCTGACTTTGGCAAGATGGGAGAGAGCCTTAGAAAAGCACTAGCAAACAGGCTAGAAGGAGGGGTGCAGCAACAATGGGGAAATATCAAAACTGCCATCACAGAGGCAGCAAGCCTTTGTGTGAAGCAAATAAACAAATCAAAGCGAAAGAAAAGCCACTATGGTTCTCAAAAGTGGCAGTGAAGGTTAGGGAGAAAAGATAGCATTTAGGAAGTATAAGGAAACACAGAAGGAGCAGGACAGAGTACTGTACCAGCTAAGGCAGAAGGAAGCAGGGAGGGTAGTCAGAATAACAAAGGCACAAACTGAGGAAAAGATAGCCAACTTGGTTAATAAGGGGGATAAAACCGTTTATAGGTATATCAGGGAGCGTAGAAAGACAAAGGGAGGGATAGTGAGGTTGAATAGAATGGATGGTGGGTGGGCAGAGAGGGACAGTGAAAAAGCAGGGATACTGAATGAATACTTCTGTTCAGTATTCACAAAAGAGGAAGTGGGGGAGGTGCCTAATCCAATTAACAGAAGCACTCTGGAGAGGGGTGTCGATCCCAGTACTTTCACAGAAGAAAGGGTTCTGAAAGAACTCCTAAAACTGAAGGTGGACAAAGCAATGGGGCCAGATGGAATTCACCCCAGAATTCTAAAAGAATTAAGCAGAGAACTAGTGACACCACTGACTACCCTTTATAACAAATCATGGGAGGATGGTGTGGCACCTGAGGACTGGAAGAAGGCTGATGTGATTCCCCTTAACAAAAGTGGAAGTAAGACAGAGGCAGGAAACTATAGACCTGTCAGTTTGATCTCTGTGGTAGGGAAAGTGATGGAATCACTTCTGAAGGAAAGAACTGTTGAGTACCTAGAGGCCAGTGGGGCAGAGGACCTAAGGCAGCATGGGTTCACAGCGGGAAGGTCATGTCAGATGAATCTAATTGATTTCTTTGACTGGGTGACCAAAGTAGTAGACCAGGGAGGGGCTGTGGACGTGGCCTACCTAGACTTTAGCAAGGCATCTGACACAGTCCCACACAAAAGATTAGTAGTCAAATTAACCAGCCTTGGAGTGGGTCCCAGGGTGGTACCCTGGGTAAAACATTGGCTGAACAACAGGACACAGAAGGTAATTGTAAATGGAGTCCACTCTGAAGAAAGAGGGGTTACTAGTGGGGTACCGCAGGGTTCAGTACTGGGTCCAGTCCTTTTTAATGTCTTTATAAGTGACATTGCAGAGAGACTGGAAGGAAAAGCATGCATCTTTGCAGATGACAAAAAGATCTGCAACAGGGTTGATACACAAGGAGGCATGGAAAGGATGAGAAGGGACTTGGCAAGGTTGGAGGAATGGTCAGAAGTATGGCAGCTTGGATTCAATGCAAAGAAGTGCAAAGTAATGCACCTGGGAAACAAAAACCCAGGGAAAGATTACACAATGGGGGGGAGGTAGTAACAACAACAAAAATGGAAAGGGACCTGGGGGTAATCATATCAGATGACCTTAAGGTTGGCAATCAATGTGAGAAGGCGGTAGGGAGGTCTGGGGGGATACTGGGATATATAGGGAGAGGCATCACCAGCAGAAAACAGGAAGTTGTTATCCCACTGTACAGACAGTTGGTGAGACCCCATCTGGAGTACTGCGTCCAGTTCTGGAGACCCCATCTCCGCAAGGACATAGACAGAATGGAGATAGTTCAGAGGAGGGCAACTAAAATGGTGCAGGGTCTGCAAGACAAGCCATACGAGGAGAGGCTAAAGGAGCTTAATATGTATACCCTTGAGGAAAGGAGGGAGGGGGGGACATGACAGAAACGTTTAAGTACCTCAGTGGAATCAACAAAGTCCAAGAGGGTAGCATCTATCAGAAAAAGAGATGTGCAAGAACAAGGGGACACAATTTGAAGATAGAGAGGACATCCTCAGGGGCAATGTGAGAGTATTTTTCACAGAGAGGTAGTGGACGCATGGAACAGCCTTCCTGAGGAGGTTTTGGGGTCTAAAACTGTGGGAGAATTCAAGAATGCATGAGACAGACATAAGGCAATTTTTGTGGGGGGTAGGAAGAAATAGGCTGTTGGTTAAATAGGATCTGCAGCTTATCCTCTAGGTAGGGAAATGGGCAGACTAGGTGAGCCAAGCGGTCCTTATCTGCCGTCAAAGTCTATGTTTCTATGTTAAGTATGTGAGAGGATTTAATGCAGCTCAGACAGGCAATCTATTTCAAAAGAACATGGCAGCATGCATGAGAGGGCATGATATGAGACTGGTAGGAGGAAGGTTCAAAAGCAACCCCAGGAAGTACTTCTTCACAGGGAGAGAGAGAGAGAGAGTGATAGATCTGCGGAACAGCATGCCCCAGGAGGTGGCAGCATCAAAGACAATCAGGGAGTTCAAACTTGCATGGGACAGACATAAAGGACAAGTTAGGACGAAGGCTGCATGGGGGGGGGGGTAGTTTCTAGGGCAGACTAAATGGATCGCATGGTTCCCATCTGCCAACACTTTTCTTATGTTCTTATCTTAAAAAAAAATTATATCAACTGTTAATAAATAAAACATTAAATATAACCACAGAAAGTTTAAACATATATCATCTGTCCTGAAGATATGTTATCTGTTCAAAGGGTCTTATATTGTCCAAACCCATAGTTTTGGAGAAAATATGTTTAAAGTCTAAATACTAAATCCTTTCCTCCTTGAATGGAGTTTGGAGCAGACTTTATAACAAAGTTTTAATTTATTTGTCCTTCTCCTGTTCTCCAACTTCCCTTATTTTTAACATTAGTCATCACACTCCATTCTTCTTGACTAGGAGTTCATGGCATTCATGGCTTCTGTCAGGGCACCATAGGTTTTGGAGCTTACAGGTGTTAAGGCCTTCAAAGGTTTCCAGTAATCTTCCCTCTTTTCTCCACTCTCCTCCAATTCGGACAATATATGCAACCTACAAAAAAACAAATACAAAAGAAGGCGCTCCACTAAGTGCAATAAAACAGGGTATCAGATAGGCAGACACTAACCGCGCTCCCCAGGCAACGATGTCATACCCTTTAAAAAGATTTTACAAGCCTATCACCACAGATTGTGCTCCCGTGCTTGCAGGCATTCGTCTCCTCTTCCACATGTGCTCTCAACTCCAGAGTCCAGTGCTCAGAGGGGCCTCAACACGACAGACCCCCAGGCCAAGCCAAATCAGTTCTCACTCCTGTCCGGCACTCGTAGCATGGCAGAATCAATATCCAATGCAAAAAGGTGCTGTGTGCTAGAAAAATTTGAGTTTCATTCAAGATAAGTAGATTTTCCCATGTAAAAAGTTAACCAAAGCCTCAGGGAACACTGAGCCGCAGGGAACTACGAAAAGTGAGCTGACTGCTAGTGAAACTCTTGAAATCTTAATGTAAGATATGCATTCAAAAACACCAATTGGTTGGTTACAAACTCCGAGCTGGAGTGCCTTAGAATGAAAAGTCAATACCACAATGCAAGTAAAACAAAAACCAGCATAGGTTTCATTCACCATTGTAAGAAAAGATAAAACAAAACACAAAAGTTTCAATAAAAGCTACAAACCAGCACTTCAGATTCAGAGCTGCAAGGAGTGAAGTGGCACAGCGGCCATCTTGCCACTCCCCCCACCCCACCCCCCACCCCCCACAAAACCATGTATGCAGTTTCTAGGTATGTCATATGTGTCATATCTGTTATGAATAATACTGCATGGGGGTATATTATACATTTTAAGATATTTAACTTGTCAAAAAGTTTTGCTATTTCATACAAAACACACAGCTACTGGCAGTGGCAAGCCACGGGTGCCAGTAACTCCCACAAGTCAAACAGTTAAACACACTTTGTTAGCCAAATGGCTAATATACTGGAGCAGGCACACCTCAAAAATTTGATCAAGGTCGAGGAACTGCTTCACAAGAGTTGGAGAAGCTATTTATTATTTGGTCATATCATTACACAAAAAGTTATTCCACCTAAGAAGGGTCACACACACACACACACACACACATTATGGGATCTAAAGCCATTTCCTGCACACTGCAGGGAGCTCAAAATCATTTGATAATGCACTCTGTCTATATGCCCTGAGGTTCCTTACCCAAACTATTGTTATCTTTAAGGGACACTGTCAACCACCCTAGGCCTCAAAGTGTCTCTAGTTTAAAAAAAAAAAAACACTTATTATGATTGGTCACAGTCTGTAGAGACTGAGGATGTAGCTGGTAGTTTGATTCTGATTCCTTTTTCCTTTTTAAAAGTGAAAAACAGCCAGCCCACCACACTAGTATTACCACACAAAAACATGTTTGTTTACAATCTTTGATCAACTCCCACTGCATTTTTCTTGGACTTGGGAACATCTCCAATGCAGTCTAGCAGGAGACTTGCACCATGAGTGGCTGTACTGTTGGGGGATGTTCTTAATGTTCAGGATGTATGTAATAAGAGTAGATGAAGGACTGAAACAAAACAAGGCTGGTATAAGTACACCATTAGCATGCATTTCAGTTCTGCTAAGAAAGGAGGCAGATAAAACAATCAGCAACATCAATGAATTTTAGAGAAGATAAGCAATCGTGAGTTCTCGACTAGAAATAATATGTTGCAAAAAGGGTTGACAGTGTCACAAACACACTCAGCAGGTCAGGCCCTCTATTCCCAAAGTGCCAACCTCCGAGCGTAGTCTTGTGAACAGTTTAACAGAACAAGGTAACCCTCTAGTCTGTTTTGTGAGTTCGGATCAACCTTTGGTCTCAAGTCTTGGAGGGATTCAAACTGTGAACCTCTTGCTAGAGTACCCAATGTACAGGCTCAGATATTTCTGTCTTCGGGGGGCCAGATATCTTTGCCTATGGGCACCTAACCAGATATACAGAGATGAACCCTTGAAAACTTTAATAAAGACCTCAGATTTGAAATGCTTCTCTTTCCAGTTTGGTATCACTATTCAAGCTTATGTCTATTGTCTGCTTTAACCATATATACTTTTCTTACAACTAAAAGAAATTCAAAGACAGACCAAATATGTTCTAAAAAGAGTTTTACTAAAAATAGATAAAAATATGTAAAACACCAAAATACAGAACTCTTATATCACAAGACATGCAAATCTTTTAAAAGAACACAGTTTAAACAGTACAAATTCCTACTACAGTACTTAGTCTCTAAATACCTGCTTACAAGTGCTCAAGGTGTTTTGTTGTCAGAGTCTAGGTAAAAGTGTGTCTAAGTAAAACAGAATTATTCCTTAAAGAAAACTGTATTTGCCAACCCCTTTTGTATGAGGTCATCTAGCTCCTCCTCTGTCGGATTATACATAAAAATATATCTAATAAAAAAAAGAAAAGGATGTCTTTTCAAAGTATTACATTTTGCAACCACAGCATAACTCATGTTCTTCAAATGACACTTCATTGATCTCATAATAAGCTTCCTCCTTCCAGGACATGAAAGCATATTTATGATTTTTGCACTCCTGTGTCATAAGCTGGGTTTTCCCTCCAACATCATCAAATTGGTATGATCTTCCATCTTAGCAACTACAGCTGTAATTAACTCAGAAAAAACAGGAGGTCCTTGATTAAGGCCTTCCATGTAACACCTAGTATCTAAAACTGTGTGAGTGTTCTCACATGCTGTTTTCAGCATTTTTCTCATGGCTTTCATCTCTCAGCTGAAAACTGGGGGGGGGGAGGGGGGATGAGTGAGGTCATTCTAAGAACACCAGATTTTTCAGCAGAGACAACCAGTAATACATTTTTACATTTAAAACAAAATGATACAGCACTCAGAACTGGCTGTCCACATCACAGACAGTGTCCCTTTAATAAGTAATATAAATGGATGATTATCATTTGGACAGTCATATATTTTTGCATATAGCCAGGCAGTTAAATGCACCGTTTAAGATAGCAGGAGTCCATAACAATAGCCCAACAGTGCCAAGGATTTCAACATGCAGTAGTACACAGTATATCTATCTGCGAGTTGTTCTCACTCTAGTCTCACAAGGCATGTGGCTCTGTCCTCTGATACATAAGACAGGGTCTGGCCTTTTAAGCTTTGAGCAGCGGGTCCTGGATTCAGGTGTTATTGACTAGGAGAATATTAGAGTACTACACCCTCATATCTTGTAAATTTTGTTTCCATGTCAACAGACAACTCTTTTCTTGTAGCTGTTAGGGATATATGTGATTAGTTTAGTTTAGTTTCAGTGTTCATACTAGTCCCTGTAACTATCCTGGTGTCTCCATTTTCCATTTTCTGGTTGTTGAAATCTCATTGTGCCTGAGAGTCACATTAGCATATGAGAACATGATGTGTCAGCACCCTTTAGACTCCAAAGTATGCCTGTCCACTTATTTAGAATTCAACAAAACAAGTTGCAGCAAGGTGTGACATACCACATTTACCTTCCGGTAGCTTTGCAAACGGTCTTAGATGTAATGTGTTTTTTCCCTTTAAATTACATTCAGTCTATATGTTTACAGAGAGTTTTTTTTTAAGGTTATGTGTACTTTCAGCATAGACATATATGGTATAAGTGGGTACTGTGGTATCATGTTCTCATATGCTAATGCAGCTCTCGGGGACAATGAGATTTCAATAACCAGAAAATGGAAACCCCCAGGATAGTTACAGGGACTGATATTAACAGTGAAATCAAACTAAAGCAAACACATATATCCCTAACAGCTACCTGAAAAGAGTTGTCTGTTGACAAAGAAACAAATAACATTTACAAGATATGAGGGTGGAGGACTCCTTTAAAGGGAAACTAACATGTAGGATTAAATTAATCAATATTGTTACCAATGGAAATCTGCTTTACATAAGCTATTGACTGAACTTGAAACACTTTTAGGGCCAGAATTATAACCCATTCAGTTGCCCCTCCCTTTATAGCAGCAGGCATCCATTTCTAAATCACAGGCACAGGAAATGACATCACATAACGGGAAAACACATATAGCCGATAAATATTTTAACCAGGAGAAGCACACTAAGCCGAAGCTTGAATCCAGGTGCAACCTGAGAACACAAGAAAGTTAAGTGACTTGCTCAGGGTCACACAGTAATGCAAGTGGGGACTGTGGTTTTCAAACCCAGGTCTCCTAAGTCTCCAGGTTTGCAGCTCAGAGCCTTAAACCACTGCACTATACTGCCTCCTTGAAGGTACGAGGAAAAGAAAAAATAAATGTTTTTACCCAGTCCCTGGGGATGTGAACTTGTCTCTAATCCTGAAAGAGCTGGGCCTCTTGATGAGCTGTCACAACCAGCCACTTAATAATTTTATGACTGCACCTGGGAGCATCAGGGAAGTGAAAATGTTTATCTCAAAAAGAAGGGGGCTGCTGGAGATTTCCTGCTGGAAAGACAAAGTGAAACAGCTGGAATCATGAAATGAAAAAACAATCTGTTGTGTTTTTTTTTTTTTTTTACTTTGGGCAAAGGAAGCCTATTTCTGGATGGTGTTCAAATAAAGATTTTTTTTTATTTTGCAACCTTCAGAAGGATTACTTCCCTTCTGACATTGCATGCATTAAAGGGGCACATTGAATGCTGATGGGCAAAAGTGGGGGGTGTCCAGCTCCCCACACCTATACGTTCTGGCACCTGTGTTCAGAAGAGTCCTCTACTGACAGGCATCTATCCTATCACACACCAACACAAAACAATTATTTTTACAACTTATTTACCCAGGATAGTCCAGCTGAGCTGTGCCACCTCATTTCCAGTGAGGTCCTGCTGCTATTCACTTCTGCTGCTAGGCAGACAGGAGCACTGGGGGTTATGTGACTTACTCAAGGTCACACAGTTAATATTTGCCTTTACTGAAGTTTGAAACTCTCATCTCCTGGGCTCCAAGCTTGTGATCTAGCCACTAGATCACAATCCTACAAATGACAGAACATGATGCTAACAACAAAAAATTAAAACACAACTACTGCAGTGCTAACAAATACTGGAACTAAATGGGTACAGGAAAAAAAATGATTTACAGTGTGCCCATGTGATTCTGCAAATCACACAGGCACTAAACATTTTACCAAACTGCAATGTCACATAATATTGTACAAAACAACAGAACCCCAAAGGAGCTCGGAAACTGTTGGCACTGGCAGCCCACAGCTTTTGTTTATAGCAACCCCTTCAAGATTAGAGAGAAATTCACATCCCCATGGACTGGGTAAAAACATTTATTTTTTTTCTTTTCCTCTTACCTTCAAGGAAGCAGTATATCACAGTGGTTTAAGGCTCTGAGCTGCAAACCTGGAGACCTGGGTTTGAATCCTACAGTCTCCACTTTCATTACTGTGTGACCCTGAGCAAGTCACTTAACTTTCTTGTGCTCTCAGGTTGCACCAGGAATCAAGCTTTGGCTTAGTGTGCCTCTCCTGGTTAAAATATTTACCAGCTATATGTGTTTTCCCTGATGTGATATCATTTCCTGTGCCTGTGATTTAGAAAATTGATTCCTGCAGCTATAAAGGGAGGGGCAACTGAATGGGTTATAATTCTGGCCCTAAAAGTGTTACGAGTTCAGTCAATAGCTATTGTATAGCAGATTTCCATTGGTAACAATATTGATTAATTTAATCCTACATGTTAGTTTCCCTTTAAGTGATGAGGTGCTGTCACCTGGGGAAGCCAAATGCAGCACAAGAATATGCATAGGATGCTATCCCCACCCCCACGCGTCACCCAGGAAATATAACTACCATCCCTGCACTGCTACACCCCACAATATAATAAAGCTAAAGTACATAAACAGCAAAATGCAACAAAGGAAAAGGGTTATTTGTGTAGCAGGAACAAGGCTCTGGGGAAGGAAAGGTAAGAGTTAAAGGGACACTGTCAGCTTCTGGCTGACTTTTTTAATCCACTGTAAAACTGCTGCCTCTTGCCATCTATATGTCAAGTGATAGCATACCTGGGCCCCGATTTACACACAGTTGAAAGTAATATTGATTTTTTTATTCGATCCAACCTTATGTCTCCAGCCCACCCCTCCAGTGCTTCCACAATCCAAAATGGCACCAATGAGCCTGAAAACTCATGCATGATCAAGCTGTATAATTGTTAAGCCTTATAAGTTCCGAATCTGAATCTATGTTGCTCACTGAGCTTGGCAAAATAAGTTTTTTTGTAAATGAGTGGCATATCCTACAGAAACGGTATGATGTGATTTGGAGTCATGACTTTACTTTTCCAAACAGACATTTCTGTAGGATATACCACTCATTTTCAAATAAAACTGACTTTGCCAAGTTCAGTGAGCAACATAAGACATTTTTACATAGCGCCCCTCTGCACCGCAATTATTTGTTGTAGTCTCTTCACATTTTTGCGCCTCTGATCTGTGTGGTTTTATACAGCACACCTCTAATCGATCCCAGAGAGAGTCTCGCGTGACCCTCCAGGATTCTCATGGTCTCTCACTAGCACTGCCTCCCAATGCTCGTACGAGCAGTTTTGTGCTCAAATTCAGCTACTTACATTTTTTTATAGCACAAAGAAAGCTGAACTCAGGCAAGTTTTTTTTTTTTTCTCTCCTCCCTGTCATTTCTCTCTCCTGATCTGCCACTTATTTTACCCCGCATCTACGCTGCCATGCTCCCACTTATCCTCATCACGCTACTCCTGCAATTTATCCAGCCATCCCCACCCCACACTCATAACATGAAAAGGGGGCATAGTGCCGAAACCCTCTGTCAATTTTCTGGCTGGCACTCCAGCCCTGCCCCCTGCACCTTCACTATCAGACCCTTCAATACCAGACCACAAATCTATCCCAAACTCCCCCCCCCCAAAACTTATATAGACACATCCACACGCACTGCTGGCTGTCATCTCCCACAGCAGTTACCCACTGGAACCCCTTTCACCGCCAACCACCCTCCACATCCGCAGCAACACAAACCCCTCCCCATTTTTTTCTCCTATCGGCCCCTTCTACTGAAACTACCAATACCCACCACCAGCCACATACAGCATAAATGCCGAAGACCTACTACTCGAATATACCGATACCGACTCAGGTCACTCATTCTTTTTCTATTGCTGACAGGTAATATCCACCCAAACCCTGGCCCCCAGCTCGCCTCATCAACCCACTGATCTCCTGGCCCAAACCCTGGCCCGCAGCTCGCCTCATCAACCCACCGATCTCCTGGAAAAGGTCTGCGCATTGCCTCACTTAACATTTGCAGCCTGCAAAAAAATTGGGAGTCCTTTCAGGGCTGGGTACTCCAGAACAACCCAGACATCATTGCCCTGACTGAAACCTGGCTCTCCCCCTCTGTCCCTGACTCTGCCATTATACTGCCTGGTTACTGCCTCTATCGCGCCGACCGTATGGGAAAGCGAGGGGGTGGCTGCGCAACCTACCGCAAGGACTCCCTCACTGGCCACCCTCTCCTCGTTCCCACACTTACCTCTAGGGCCCAGGCCCTCACCTTAAAAATTATCATAGGTAGGTCTACATCCCCTCTCCTCCTCACCACGGCCTATGTCCCTCCCAGCGACCAGAAGCTAGCCTTCCAAGCCATCATGTCCCATCTTGCCACCCTACCCCTGAAACAAGAAAAAATACTAGTAGGGGATTTCAACATTAATTGGCTGGCCAAAACAGCCGCGCCTTTCATCAATGAGGCTGCTGCCCTCGACCTCACCCAGGTCGTCAATACACCCACCCAGCTTCATGCCCGCATGGGGACATCAACCCTACTAGACCTAGTTTTCACAAACCGCCCCCACAAAATAACAAGCGCCCAAGTCCTCCCTGACACCCTAAGCGACCACTCGCCAGTACTCTGCAACTGGTCTGGTACCCTCCCCAAAACTGTGCCTAAAATTATTTCACAACGTAAACTAGGGCCTGGCAAATTACCCCTTTCAAGGCCCACTCAGACATTGGGAGTGGACACCCTCACTAATACACTCGACCCTGACCATGCCCTCAAACTGTTTGTCAACATCTTCAACTCAGCCTGTGACAAGTTTGCCCCTTTTGCCAAAACTATGACCAAAGGGAATCATGCCCCATGGTTCTCGGATCACCTCCAAGGCCTACTGCACCAGCGTGATGCTCTATGGCATCTGGCCAATGAGACCCAGCGGCCTCAGGACAGGCAACGCTATCGGGAGGCCTGAAACAAATGCACATGGGCCATACGAGCGGCCAAAGCAAGCCATTACAAAGCCACCTTAACCTCCACCTGGGGAAATGGGCGCAAGTTCTGGGAGAACATAAAGGAACTCTGTGGCAAAAGCCCAAATCTACCACCTGACCAAATACTCATTGATGGTAACCTCTCCACTGACCCTGCCAACATAGCCAATGCCCTAAATACTGCTTTCTCTGATCTCTCCCATATATTGCCCCCTAACTTCTTCGACCCCCTGCCGGACCGTATCATCTCCCATCCCCCACCTACTGCACCTTTCTACCTATGTATCCTTAATCTGGATATGGCGAAACCCTACCTGACTAAAGCCTTAAGTAAAAGCCACTACAGTCACGACTCCCTAGACCTTAGACTTCTCTGCCTCACCCTCCAGGAAGTCCTGGACCCTCTCACCCACATTCTAAATCGCTCCCTCTGCCAAGGGAAATTCCCCACCCACTGGAAGTCAGCCTATATTACACCTATCCATAAAGGTGGTGACCGGACGTCCACAAATAACTACCGCCCCATCTCAATCCCACCCCCCCGTCGAAGGCACTAGAACGCATAGTCGCCGACCAACTCACTGAACACCTGAATAAATATAACCTTCTAACCAAACAGCAACATGGTTTTCGAAAAGGCCACAGCACCGCTACTGCCCTCCTTCAATTTACCTCCCATGTCTACTCTGCCCTGGACCAAGGCCACTTCACGGGTGCCATCTTCGTGGACCTATCTAAAGCGTTTGACACAGTCAACCATGCCCTATTACTAAATGCCCTGGCCCACACGGGTCTCTCCGATGACTCCATAAAATGGTTCGCCAGTTATCTCTCAGACAGAACCCAGAGAGTCAAGGTAGGCCATGTCCTATCACCCTGCCTCCCAATCCGATCCAGTGTTCCACAGGGCTCCATACTTGGCCCCCTACTTTTCAGCCTATACCTCAACTCCCTCCCATCCTCTTGCTCGGGAAATCTGCTCCTTTATGCAGATGATGCAGTCTTGTTCACCTCCAGCCCGGCTCCCCTCATACTCCACCAAACCCTCCAGCATTCTTTCCATGAATTGGAAGACTGGCTCACCTCCCACCGTCTTATTATCAACTATAATAAGACTAAAGTCATGATATTCGCCCATCCTCAAAACCCACACAAAACCTTGTGCCCACACTTCCTCACGGCAAACCGGACCCCCTTGGAACAAGTATACAACTTTAAATACTTAGGGATCACTCTAGACCCCGCCCTCAGCTTTAATCAACATATCCTACACCTAACAACTGCCCTTAGCTCCAGGCTAGGCGTACTCTACCGGTATAAACACTGCCTCACCCCTAAGGCACTACAACTCGCCGTAAACTCCTCGATCCTCTCCCTGCTAGACTACGGTATACTAATTTACAGTGCCGCGCCCTCCACAACCCTAAGCAGACTCCGGCTAGTGCTCAACAGAGCCTGCCGCCTAGTCCTAGGATGTGATTGTCTCACTCACTCATGCTCCCTACACAGCAGCACAAATTGGTTAAATCTGGATAATAGAATCAGGTACCACACCTGCCTTATGACCAAAAAGGTGCTACTAGGCCTCACTCCACCCTCCCTACTCCAAATTATACTCCCAGCCCCACTAAGCAAAACAACCCGAAGCTCAAGCAAGCGGCTTCTATGGGTACCCCATGGCCAGACTTCCCAATACCTCCCATATATATTCACATATGCATAAACGCATGCCCAGTATAATCCCACTTTCCGAGTCATTTTAAAGCATTTTTACCCAATGTTACACAAAACTAATTACTTGCCAGAGTTCAGCTTTCTTTGTGCCATCAGAAAATTTAAGTAACTGAACTCGGGCACACAACAAGGATCACGGAGGGTCATGCAAGACTTTTACGGGCCGAGATGTGAGCGCTGCCATCTAATTACATGGCCACTAGATGTGCTTCGCAACGATGCGCTGAAACGGTGAACCCAGAAAAACAGGGAACGCCGTTTCAGCGAACGCTCATTGTGGAAGCAGTGCAGGTTACCTTCACACTCAAAAAAGGCAATGCTGCAATTGATCTGCACCAGTCAGTGCAAAGCCTGGCATGTAAAGGCACCTATAGATAGTAACAGACAATAGCAATGGTTCAGTTACATAGTCCCACAATACCTCCTCCCCTTGCAGTCCCATAATGTCTTTATTAGCTGGTGCACTAGAAAACCACCAATGTCTCTAGGAGACTCCCTTACAGTTAAAAGTAATGTAATCATTACAGGCCTGCCACTAAGCAGACAGGCACTGTGCATGCACAGTCACCACATTGGAGAATTAAAGCAAGCAAGAAACTCTACTGTAATCATAGGCTTGTTGGCCTAATGCTGATCCTCTGTCCAGGGTGTCCCTCAAGACACAGACCTAGTCTGAGAATTCCAGTTTCCCACCAGCCATGTCTATCGACAATAGCAAACTATAAGGCATTGCAGGCCAATGCTGATATGCTATTTACGGTTTTGTAGACCTCTCAGTCCCAGGTAAGCCACAGCTGTTGAATGCAGATGTTTCTGGGTACATGGATGCTGGGTTTGGATGCAAATTGCACAGAAATCACTGCTGCATAAGTGGGCATGCAGAAGCGGGCTGAAAAAGTGACAACTCAGCCTTGCTGGTCTTCACACCGTGTGAGGACTTCCATGTGCACCCCTTGGTAGGAATGCTTCCTCCTCTTCTGCCTCGTGGGGATTTCCTCGATGAATTGGCAAGTGGCTCACTTAGTTGCTCTCACACAGGCCTCCTCTCTCCCTTTTATATTTTCACTTTGTCTGAAACACATTCTGTGCAGGTGTAGGCCTGATAGGCTTCAGTCTCTGGCTTTTTGAAAAAATACACCCTGCATGGGTGAAGGTCTCTGATGGCCAATACCCAGTTCCCAACACTGGACTTTCTCCTTTCCAGCCCAGGCTGGAACTGCTCCTCCTTCACAGGCTGTATGCACACACACATGATCTCTGCCAAACTATCATGGGTCTCTGGCACCACTCCTTGTTTTCACTCTATAAAAATAACTCTAAATCTCTGTTGGAGCAACTTAGGCTATGGGATTTTCATCTCCACCTAGACATCCTAGTCATCACTGAATTCTGACTCTTGTTTGGGGTCAGTGATGAGGACACTGGGATCCAGAGTTACGTAGCCCACAGACAGGACCCAGGCAAGAGAAGAGGGTGGCATGCTGATGTACATCCTTCACAGTCTCTCATGTGAAGTTGCCAGTCGGACTGCCTTTCCCACCTCCAATGAACTCTTCCAGTATAAACTCTCATTTCCTCTCTTCCCTCCCCATCTATGTCAGTGGCATCTATCTACCCCCTGGGTTAAATCAGGCATCATCCCTGATCTCCTCTTTTCCATCCTTTTCTATTCCTCTCAGGGAATTCTCACTGTCTCGGGTGGCTTTAATTCGAATTGTTTTTCCTTTCCAACAAGTCTCTCTTCCAGACAGTAGAGTTGCTTAACCCTTCCCTACTCATCACACAACCAATCTGCCTAAACAGACTCTCTTCCAATCACTCTCCCCTCAGCTGGGTCCTTTTCTCTCACCCTCTCAGTACCCATGGTGCTGGTGCTCTCCTGTCCTCAGTGATTACCATGTTGTTTCCAGCATCTGGATATCCTGCTACCTCAGAATTCCCCTTAAGTACATCTGGGTCAGACAGTTCAGGTCCCTCAACCTGGTCTCATTTCTTAGATGAACACCTGGCTTTTGACTGGACTTTTCTAACTTTGTCCACTGGTATAAATGAAGCCCTGCCCTTTTTCTAGTCCAATTTTACCTTCCTCTGGGACAAGCACACCCCCTCAAGTAGGTTAGGATGCACAGTAACCATCTCCCTTGGATCACTACTGACTTTATCTCCCTTTACAGGGCTTGTGATTCAGAGCGGTCTCTTCACAAGGCCTCAGGCTCCCTGAGGAGTTGCTGAGATACAAGACTCTCCAAAATTCCAGCAAAGTGACCATCAGAACAGTGAAGGTGACTTATTTTGTTTCCAACCTGCAGTGCAAACTACAGCATTTGCCATCAACATTTTGGCAGGTTGTCCACTCCCTTTTTAACACTGACCCAGCTGGCCACACCAGTACCCCAACCAGAAGGCTCCCCCTCTGAACTTCCAACAGCCTTCAATGACTATTTCACACTGTTACCCCTACTTTTGTCTCTGATCTCTCCCTCCTCCTCCCCCCTCCACAAGTTTCTTCTCCTTCTCACATATAACACCAGTTGCATCCCTGTCTGCTTTTGTTTAAAGATTCTTTTTTTTTTAAGATTTTTATTTGACATGCAGAATGAACATAAATTCATCGTTTAAACAATATATAAGGTAATATATAATCTAAACATGGCAAATACATAACAAATACATTGCATTCCTTCCTAGCATGCAAGCTCTAACATAAACACACATTCAAACGCATTTCATCTTCAATAAGTAGTCTCAGTCTGAAAGCAAATGTTACCTCCATAAAATTAAATTAACTATAAAGGGAGAAAAAATAATACAGATAAGTTCTTACCAGTTATACTAAAAACATGGGTTAGCCCACTTATGTTTGCTCAGAAACCCAATCCTATCATTTTATGTTTGTTTTTTTTGGGGGGCTATCTTAATAATGCAGCCCTGTCTGCTCTGTGCTTCCTTAATCCCTCCAAGAATAATAGCTCTCATGGTCTTGGCCCTAAACTTCTTCATCTCTGTGCCAGCTATTGCTGCCCCCACTTCTTAATCTTGCCTTTCATCTCAAGGCTGTTACCCATACCAAGGGAGCACACAAAAACATGCGCTCTCAAGGGCAAACAAACTGGTGCTAGCCAAGGAATACAGCATAGAACCGGCAATGGCAACACTCAAGAAAAAGTAAAAAGTACTTACTACATTGTAGTTTTTAGCCAGCCAACATTTAATGATATCTCAGGAAAGAAAATACAGGCACAAAGCACTGGTGCTTTGCATTGTAACGATGACACTTCACCCCCCAAGGAAGCATCATGGTTACAACGCAAACTCTGGGTTTTTGTGCCTGTAATGTCATTCCTGAGACATCATTAAGTGTTGTTAAAAACTACAGTGTAGTAAGTACTTTTAACTTTTTTTTATTGCTGTTATTGGCTGTTTTTCTCCCCATAATTGAAGACAAACTAAAGCCCTCCCACACACATGGGGGGATGACTCCTCCTCCTCTAATGGTAATTACTGCCTTATCTACCTTCTCTCCACTCAAGCTAAACTCCAGCAGAAACTTGTTCTCTTTCAACTCTCCACCTTTTTTGACTCATGCTCCCCCCTCAAACTTTCCAGTCAGGTTTTTGGAAGTTCCACTCCACTACTTCTCTTTCCTCCTTGTCACTGAAGTCATCGAGAAGGGTATGAATCAGGGCCGGATTACCTCCACCACCACCACCACATCTATTGACCTAGCTAAGGCCTTTGATTCTGCAGCTGGCCTCACTCTCCTGGATAAACTGAGGTCTGTGGGACTGTCTGACCCTGCGGGAGGATGGTTCCAATCCTACCTCACTGACCAACAGCAGTTGGTCCAGGGTAGAGATGCTTCATCCCCTCCTCATCCTGCCACATCTGGCATGCCTCAAAGCTCCAAGTTGGGACCCATCCTTTTCTGTTTCTCAATGACCTCTCCACTGTCTGTGTCTCTTCTAACACACACATGTATGAGGATGACACAGTCACTTTAGGTGCATTTACACATACACACACATGGTTTGGGCACCGGTACAGCACTTGTGTGTGTAGTACACTGTTGTAGCCATTTCCAGTGCATTCACACACAGGAGCAGTGCAGAAGATGTGGAAATGTTGCAGGCAGCATGGCTCCCCCTCCATCTTATGCTCCTCTGCTGGCTTTTAACACTGTGAGTGCAACACTTCAGGTGGTGTGAAGTGTTTACACAGGGACTTAAAACTCCTGCACAGTTTCAGTTACTCACCACTGCAAGGTTTCACAGGAGCTGAAACATATCACCTTACAACACTCCCAAATGTGTTTACACATATCCTCTGGCAGCTGATCAGCTACTCTGCATCACTCACAATAGTGCAGAATGCTCAATGTAAACAGGCATTCTGACTCTAGTGCCTGGGTCCCTGAGCTAGAAACATTGCTACTGTGTGACGTAGACTGACTCCAATGCTGGTTCCACTCAAGCCACCTCCTTAAAAGCCCAGTTACACAGTTGCAGTGCTTCACTTTTCACTCTGCTGCCTTCCCGCTGTGCTGTGACTTGATCCCGCAATTTACATTTACACTCCTGAGCCTAATGTACCGCAAATCACACTGAGAGGAGTGTCTGTAGAGACTTGTTGGCAGGATTCTAGAAAATGACACCCGCAGCTTGGAAACATGGCCGTTCACATCATGGAGCAATGCACTTGCTCCAGTACATGTCCCCACATTTTCACTGGATCAAAAACTGGAGCTGTAGAACATTAACAGTGATGCGGTGAGTGTCCACAAAGCCGACTTTACAGCGCATCGACTGGGGTGCATATGTGGATGCACTGCAAAGCCGCTGGTGTAAATGGGGCTTTAAACACCAATAAGACGGTTTCTATGTTTTTTGGCACTAGTCAGTGCCATGCCTGGTGCAGTCACCCCCCTGTCTTTCAAACCCTTGATGGTGCTCCACCTGAAGAGGCCATCCACTTTAAGTACTTTAGCGTATGGCTGGATAGTAATCTGGACTTCTTCGCCTATGTCAAACCCATCCATAAAAAAAATCCATCCGAAGCTTGGTGCTTTATATAGGAATCGGTCCTGCCTTCCTCTTCCAGTCTGTCATGACAGCATTCTAAGTATGATGTTACTGATGTTTGATTATGTGTATGTGGTCTATGGTGCTACACCAAACTCCACCAGGGCCAGGCTGAATTCCTTCCTCCATTCTTTCTGAAACTTTGCTATTACTTCTCTTCATGCTATCACTACAGTTCCCTCTACCAGAACCCTTATACCCCTTCTCTCAAATCCTGGTGCCTCTCTCACTGTGCCATGTCACTTTTAATACTGGCCTGCCTGGTGTCCCATCAAAAACAGCGAGCACAGCATGGCAAAGATAGAAACTGTGATGGCAAAACAGTGCTTGTCATTTCGGGTACGTGGCACTGACAACACTTGCCATTTCGATGACTTAAGACTTTCCCCCCTCCCCGAGTTTCATCCCCCAGAGCTGCATTATATATAGTAAAGAGTGTGTGGGGGATGTGGAGGGGCACAGCCCACCCCCCGCAGAAAGTCACTGTGGCACTGTTTTCACTTGCCTCACTCCCCACTTACCTTTCTGACTTTCTCTCACCCATTATTCCCTATTCCTATTCCATCCACTTTTCTGACTCACTTTACTTCAGCATTCCTCACTGTGACATTTCAGCTGTTCAACATGCCTTCTTGGTACAATTGTCCTCCCTCTGGAACTCCCTTCCTCATGGCAGCTGTTACTTCTCCTCCGAACCCTCTTTCAAAAAGCTCCTCAGAGTTCACTACACTCAATCTGCTCCTGTATCCAATCTCTGCTTGTTCTAACCCTTGTCAGAACTTTTGTGCACTTCTCTCCTAGGAATATGTACAAACCTGGTTTCCTTAAGTTTAAACGTTACTACCATTTACTGTTTCCTGAGTTATTCTAATTCTTAGCTTCTCACAGCTTCTTATGATATTCCACTTTGTATTGCTAATTTTATAATTAAATTGCTCAACTGTATACCTGCCATGCTTTATGTCGTAATGCTGTGCTGTCTTTGTACATTCTGTCCCACTTTGTATCCTCCCCCCCCCACCAGGTCACCCCAGGAAATGAGACTCAGCTCAGTGTGCCTCTCCTGGCTATGAATTTCTAAATATATAAAGCTAAAGGGGCAAAATCACAATGCTTTCACAGTCATTTATGCTCCTTTTAATACATTCCAGAATTCAGTTTGCCTTACCCGCTGTCACTGCACAGCTTCCCATCAGTATTTATATTTACAGATCTATTCATATTTACAATAGTGCCAGGGAATAGCAGCACCACATGGAAAAAATGCTTCAAACCCCTTTGTATGGAAATATCTAGCACAGGCTCTAACTAGCAGGTGATTTACAAATAAGAAAAAATCCTTTAGTTGAATAGTATGGTTCATTTTCTTGAACCAAACATGCAGTAGATACTACATAAGTATAAGCTGTTACTATAAATCACAAATGTGATTTCAGCCAATCAGTGAGCAAAGCCACTGTATCTCGTATTCTGTGTACAGTGTGCTCTCGTGCAGGAGCGGTAGGATGGAGTGCTCCACATCTATACTAGAGGTGAAGATGGCACAAGAAATTTTATAAAACGTACCATAAATCACTTGAGCTAAACTCAAGTGATTTATAATAAGATAATAGGGTCTCCAAGGGATGTCTCTTATGGTATAAGAGACTCCTCTCGTGAGGTTTGGGCAGACAGAACTGCTCAGCTTCACAGTCCTCTTGCCTAAACCTCAGACTCAGCAGTCTCTTAGGCCCTGTCCACACTAGGGCACCTGTAGCGTTACTGGCAGGGTAAAATGTTACAGGTGCTCTGAAACATGGATCGCGTCCACACCCATAACGTTTTCAAACCATGTTTGACAACCATGTTTAAACCCTGATTGTATCAGGGTTTTAGCATGGTTTCCAACACGGTTTGAAAACAAACACGCTTACATCAGCAGTGTAGACGGGCATCAGTACTGTGTTCAGCCTCTGCTGCCAATGTAGTCCTGCAAAGAGCCATGGTTCACTGCCCCCTCAAGTCAACATGGATCGGATCAGAAACTGGGTTTGCCTTTGAAGTGTGGACGCAATTGGTGACCGTGCTAAAACACGGTAGTACAAGTGAGGACATACAAGCATGGTATGTTTTAAAATGTTTTTAAAAACGTTACGGCTGAACCATGTTCAGTGTGGATAGGGCCTTACACCATAAGAGACATCCCTTGGATGTCCTATGGACACACTGGGGAACTTAAAATGGTTTAAGTGCCTTAAAATGTTTTAAATCCCCCTAGCACTGTGTTTGCAGCCAGACTACAAGCCCCTTAAAACGTTTTAACAAAAGTGTTTTTAAACCCTGCTAGATACCTAGTCTTAAAACCATTTTTAAAAATGTTTTAGAGCTAGCATGGTTTTACTCACAAGTCTGGACAGGAGTAAAAATGTTTTAAGCTGTAATGGTTTAACTAAAACAGTTCTAGCTGCAGTGTGTACAAGCAAGCACAGTTCTGTGTGTTGGACTTAACACAAAATAGTTACAAGAAGAACAGGTTTAAAACTAGCAGTGTGGACACACTACACCATTATCAAAAATGGATACTGAGTAGTGTGGATGGTTTAGCTGAACTGGTTTTAAAAATGGTTTTCAAAAAACAGTTCTGTAGCGTGTCCAGGGCCTGAGACTACTTAGGCCCCATCCACACTACACCGCTCAGGCCTGGTAACAGCTGCAAACCATTACGGCCGGGGAGCGGTGCAATGTGTCCACACTGTGGCGGTGTCCGTTACGGGACTGGTACAGCCAGTCCACACTGCGGAAGCCGAGTGACCATTACGGTGGCACCCGATCACACAATGCAGCTCGTGCTGCGCTTGGGGACCGGTGCCACGCGTCCACACTACAGTTAGTAATGTTACCGAGGCGTAACTGGTTTCATAACCATTGTTGAAACCTCCTCGTATGTGGTTTCAAGAATGGTTATGAAAACGCTGCCTGTAACATTACAGGTGTAAATGCAAACCGTTGCGGTAACGGTTTGGGCCCCTCTGTAACGTTACAGAGGTGTAGTGTGGACAGGGCCACAAGGTACAGAGATGTACAGGTCCTTTTGTTGCCTGCTGGAGGAATCATTATGACCCAGAAAGCAGTACAGTACAGTATAGTAAACACCTATATATTAAATGGAAACCGTCAGCACAAAGGACTCCACGCTCAAGTGTGGTGCTGGTCCCAGTATGTACTTTGTGGGCAAAGACATGTTGGTTTACTTACTGTTTACTGTAGTACAGTAGATTACATCAGACTAATTTTGCCTAGTTGTAAGCTGACATCTTCTTTTACTACAAATCCCAGAATCCCCTGAAGCTGACATCAGAGCAGCAGGCAGAAGTGGGAGATTCAATAGCCTGTAGTGCATGTTAGAGCTTTTATAATCTATGATCAGATGTTTTCTGGGACTGCTTTACTCCACTGGTTAAGTGCAGTCCCCTATGACTGTATATAGCCCGTGGAGGACACTGGGACTAGCAAAGAAAAGATCAGAGCTTATATAAACTCTAACATGCACTGCAGCATATTGAACCTTTTCATTGCTGCCTGCTTCTCTGATATCCTCTGTAGGGGATTCTGGAATTTGTAGTAACAAAAGATGTCAGCCAAGTACTAAACAAAATTAGTCTGATACGATTTACTACAGTATGGTAAACAGTAAGCAAACTAAAATGCTTTTGCACACAAAGTGCATATTGGGACCAGCCACACACTTGAGTGTGGGGGCTCTTGGTGGTGATTGTTCCCCTTTGACGAAATCACAACATAAAGCTCATTTCTTGCTACCCCTGATTTGTACTTTTGGTCACAGCAAAAAAAACTGTACTTAACGCTGCCATATACATGTTACTTTTATCTGATTGTTCCTGCTGTAGCCCCCAGGGCAGGCACGGGAGAGTCAATCATTCTGACTGCATTTTACTAGGGCTCTGATTTGCCAGTTGTCAGACCCACTGCCCTCCGGAGGATAAATACAGGTCATGTACAAGTTGCACTGTAGCTAAGCAGGTCCAAGAGAAAGTGTCACATTATCAGGTCTTCAGTACTTTTCAAAGAACCAATATACTGTAGCTACAAACAGGGTTTTCCTACTCATATACTGTGAAACAAAATCATAAAAAATGCAACAGCCATTTGCTGTTACCATCTACGAGTATCTGCACAATGCTAATGCGCATTAGAGATATTTCTGTCAAATCCAATTAGCCCCATGTTTCTCCAAGACACAGCTGTATCCTTGTGCAAGATTATGAAGACTCTCTAGTGCTGTTGTTTGTGTACCTGCAACTAGTAGTACATGCTTCAGAATACAAATGCTTTAATAAATAAAATAATATAGAATTGCTAATTCTGGCACAATATATTGCTCCTGATATTTTATGGGATGTGGCCCATAACAGTATATGCCGCTTTGCTCTTGCTGTCTCTCGACTCACCCATCATTGTGATTTATATGAGCAACTGCAATGGTTGTCCTGGGGCAATTACCGCTCATTCATCTTGGGTTTCTTTATAGACAAAATTGTACGTAACGCCATCCCACCTATCCTGTCCTAACCACCTTTGGCGGCTCCTTCCTCATACCAACTATGATCTGTTGACTTGCACCCTCCTGATCCCAAACTCGCGACACTGTCAGGGTGATCGCGGCTCTCTGCCATTTGCACTCTTAAGCTCTGGCAATACTCTACCTGCAACCATCAGATATTCCCTACACATCCCATCTTTAAGAGCTCCCTCTGGTTGCACCTAAAGTCTGCCTCAGCCTGTAACTGTCCCTAGGCTGACAAATCACCCCATACCCTTGTTTCCAGCCTGTGTACCCCCCACCCCACGCTCCCTCCTGGCCCCTGTCTCCCTTTAAACCCTAGTACTGGGTTTTTATCTGGTCTATATGTCCTTCACCTCAGCACTTATCCTCCTCAGGATAGGACTATTTCTATCTGTAGTACCTCCATGAAATGTAATTTTGTTTGCCTGTTCTTACAGCACCTGTTTAATTGTAACCCTATGTGCTTTGCTTACACTTTACATTATTGTCAATCGTCTCATTGCCTGTATTTTTTAAATTATTGTCAAGCCTTTGCACTGTTTGTAACCTTATGCTCACTGCCTGCATCCTGCTTTATTGTCAACCCTTTGCACTGTTTGTAATCCATGTTCTTGTAATCTCCTGGGTCACACCTGAAAATAGGCATTCCTTGGCTAGTGTGCCTACCCGGTAAACAAAAGCTAATAAATAAATAAAACGTATCGCTTGCATACTGTCAATTTGCTTGCCATGAGCCCCCCATCCCACATGTTAACACTGCTATTGCTGCACTGTAACTTTCAGGTGGGAAGGCAGTTGATCATCTGCCTTTGTAGTGACGCAACCACAACTACAACTGCAAGCCATGAGAAAGACATACAAGAGCCTGACAGTTTACTTTGATTGGGGGATGGGGAACTGGACAGGGGCCACACCATGGATTTCCTCTATTTCAGCTTCAGCAAGGCTTTCAACTTGGTCCCCACAGATGCTTGTTGAAGAAGATGGAGGAGCTGGGTGTGGCTAAGGACATAGTTAGATAGGTGGGAAACTAGCTAAAGGGTGGACAGCAAAGGGTTGTGGTCAATGGGGGCAAATCAGAAGAGAGTGAGGTCACAAGTGGGGTTCCACAGGGATCAGTCCTGGGCCTGCTCCTCTTCAATATATTCATTATCGACACTGGAGAAGGTATCCTGGGCAGGTTGTGTCTCTTCGCAGATGACATTAAGCTCTGTGGGAGGGTGGATAGTGATGAGGGAATCAGAGAAATGCAGAGTGACTTACAAAAGCTAGAGGGGGTGGTCTAAGGTGTGACAGCTGAAATTCAACACCAGAAAGTACAAAGTAATGCACTTAGGGACTAAGAACACCAGGACAGAGTGCTGGATGTGTGGGGTGAGACTTAGCACTATGGCAGAGAAACATGACATAAGAGTTATCACTAGTGACATCCTCAAGGAATCAAGCCAATGCACCGAGGCCTATGGTAGGGCAAGTAGGATACTGGAGTGTATAGAGAGGGATAATGATAGCAGGAGGAAATGAGGTAATTCTACCCCTTTGCAGATATTTAGTGAGGTTACACCTGCAGTACTGTGACCAGTTCTGGAGCCCTCACCTCAGGAAAGATATGGACAGGCTGGAAACAGTGCCGTGCAGGGTAACAAAAATGATTCAGGGTCAACAGGGCAGGACTTATGAGAAGTGCCTCAATGCACTGAACATGTACTCACTGGAGACCAAAATGGAGAGGGGAGACATAGAGACCTTCAAGCTCCTAAAAGGAATAAACAAGGTGAACTACAAGGAACTGTTCAGCTTGAATGCTAGTCTGAGGTCAAAAGAGCATGAGTGGAAAAGTACAGTTATGTAAGAACGTACCATAACAGTAGATCTTCGAGAGGAGCTCTTGCAGCAGGCAACACTGGTAGAACTAAGCTGCCAGGTGCTAGGACCATATGGAAATCTTTTAGCTAGCAGTCTACCGTGGGGGACCGCCCCCAATGTCGGCACACTGATGTCTGCCTATGGTATAAAAGGGGCAGTCCCCCAGCTCCACCTCAGTTTTCCCACCAGAGACCCCAACAGACTCAGAAAAGAAAGAACTGAGGCAGTTCATCGTAACTGAGTAAAGTAGAGAAACTAAGAATGGAGAAGCAGCCCTCGGGGATAGGAGGGAGGGAAAGCAGCACCTGGTGCAAGAGCTCCTCTCAAAGATCTACTGTTATGGTAAGTTCTTATATGACTGTACTATCTTACTTCGACGGGGCTCTTGCAGCAGGCAACACCAGTAGGACTAGGTCCCAAGCATTAACGGAACTGAACCAATCAGTAGGGAGGAGAAAAAAATAGTCACAGGCCATTAAGAAAGAAGGCCCTGAAGGACCGCTAGGTCAAAGCCAGCCCTACGCCTAGAGGTAATGTCCAAACTGTAATGCCTGATGAAGGTATGGATAGAACTCCACGTAGAAGCTGCACAGATGTCTGCAGTGGACACATTCTTGAGGGAAGCAACCGAGGCAGCCATGCCTCTGGTAGAATGGCCCTTGACTTGGCCCGTTATAGGCCTGTTATACTTGCGATTGCAGTAAACAATGCAATTGGTTAACCATTTAGACAAACACTGTTTAGAAACAGGGGCTTCTTCTCTCTGAGGAGCAAATGAAACAAACAACTGATCAGACTTTCTGATAGCATGGGTGTGATCCAAATAATACCAGCACGTCCAGTGAACATCTAGAGTATGAAGTAAGTTCTCCCCCTGATTCAAATACTCAGGAAAATACATAGGCAGGTGGGTGGATTGATTTAGTGTGAACTCAGACACCACCTTACAAAGAAATTTAGGATTAGTTTGCAAAGACATCCTGTCTTTGTGAAAAACCAAATAGGGCTCTTTACACATCAGAGCCTGTAACTTGAAAATCTGCCGAGCAGAAGTAATAGCAACCAAAAATAATGCTTTCCAAGAAACGAGGCATAGCTTGCAGCTTGTGGCAGGCTCAAAGGGAGGCAACATAAGCTTCTCCAAAATGAATAGAAGGTCCAATGGCGGAACAGGGTCCTTAATGGGAGGTTTCAAATGCAACGTACCTGCAAAAAGGTGCGGGAAAGGTACAACTGGGCAATGGTTTTGCCCTCAACAGGTGCATGGTACACAGAGATGGCAGAAAGGTGCACCTTAAGCGAGAAGTAACCTAAACCAGAGCCTTAAAGGGATAGAAGGTACTCTAGGGTGAGATTCACTGGACAGGTGAAGGGATCCAAGTGTTGAGTGGTGGCCCAAAGGGAGAAACACTTCTACTTCATGACATAAGTGGTCCTGGTGGAGGATTTCCTAGCCACCACCAAGACATCTACCACCTGGAATGAGGCCCCAAAGTGGGCAACAGCTAAGTCTGCAGGAGCCAAGCATGAAGATGCAGCGATCGGAGGTCCAGATGGACCAGAGTGCCCTGCTTCTGGGAGAGCAAGTCAGAGCACAGAGGCAGAGGGACTGGAGGCTCCACCACTAGTTGCTGCAACAGTGGAAACCATATCTGACTTGGCCAGTAGGATGCGATGAGAATCATCTCTGCCCCTTCTGACTGAAGCTTGAGAAGCCCCCTTCTGTAGTAGGAAGAAGGGAGGGAATGCATACAGAAACCTCCCTGTCCAAGAGAGGGACAATGCGTCATGCCAGAAAATACCAAGCCTTGGATCGAGCAAGCAGAAATTGGGCAGTTTTGTGCTGAGTGGGGACGCACAAAGGTCCAGCTCGGGACGGGCTCACCTGTCAAAGAAGTCATCAACCATGGAGGTGAGACGCTCCCATTCATGAGCCATTGTCCTGGACCTGCTTAGACTGTCAGTCATGGATGCCTGAAACATGTACAGCTACTAGTTCCAGGTTGTGCTGAATTGCCCAGTACCAGACTCTCATGGCCTCCCTGCAAAGGGGGTAGAAATGAGTGCCCCCTTGCTTGTTGATGTAATAGAATACCAACATACTGTCTGTCTGAACCAAAAGAGGGACTGGAACAAGATGAGTCTACAAGATCTGCATTGCATAAAGGAAGGCCCTCATCTCCAGGACACTGATATGGAGATGTGTCTCGCCCTCCTACCAGATCCCCTGAGTTTGACGATGGGCCAAGTGGAATGTGTAAGTGAACGATGTAAGTATGTTTGTACTTGGTGACATTTTTTATTGTTTCAATATTGTCAGGACCATCTTGAAAAAAGGTTCATCCGAAAGATGTGAAATAAGATCTCTTTCCTGAATAAAAATAAATCTTTTACTACTACACCCCTGCCCAGGCCTGAGGCGTCTATAGTCAAAATCCATTTTGGGGAGACAGCTGTGAAAGGAGCCCCCTTGAGGAGATTGGAGGGGTTTAGCCACCATTCAGGGGTCTGTCTCAAGGGATTGGAGACCAGGGCCTGCTTATCTAGGTTATCGGTATGCTGGTCCCACTGGATTTGAAGGGTGAATTGAGGTACTCTCATGTGCAGGCGGGCTAGGGGGACCGTGGTTATGGATGCCATCATGTGTTCGAGAAAGTGCAGGAAGGATCTGTCTGGGACATACTGGGAAGAGGCAACACAGAAACATAGACTTTGACAGCAGATAAGGACCGCTTGGCCCACCTAGTCTGCCCATTTTCCTACCTAGAGGATAAGCTGCAGATCCTATTTAACCAACAGCTTATTTCTTCCTACCACCCACAAAAATTGCCTTATGTCTGTCCCATGCATTCTTGAATTCTCCCACAGTTTTAGACCCCACAACCTCTTCAGGAAGGCTGTTCCATGTGTCCACAACCCTCTCTGTGAAAAAATACTTCCTCACATTGCCCCTGAGCTGTCCCCTCTCTATCTTCAAATTGTGTCCCCTTGTTCTTGCACATCTCTTTTTCTGAAAGATGCTGCCCTCTTGGATTTTGTTGATTCCACTGAGGTACTTAAATGTTTCTATCATGTCCCCCCTCTCCCTCCTTTCCTCAAGGGTATACATATTAAGCTCCTTTAGTCTCTCCTCGTATGGCTTCTTTTGCAGACCCTGCACCATTTTAGTTGCCCTCCTCTGAACTGCCTCCATCCTGTCTATGTCTTTGCGGAGATGGGATCTCCAGAACTGGACGCAGTACTCCAGATAGGGTCTCACCAACTGTCTGTACAGGGGGATAACAACTTCCTGTTTTCTGCTGGTGATGCCTCTCCCTATACATCCCAGTATCTCCCCAGCCCTCCCTACCGCCTTCTCACATTGCTTGCCAACCTTAAGGTCATCTGATATGATTACCCCAGGTCCCTTTCCATTTTTGTTGTTGTTACTACCCCCATTGTGTAATCTTCCCCTGGGTTTTTGTTTCCCAGGTGCATTATTTTGCACTTCTTTGCACTGAATCCAAGCTGCCATACTTCTGTCCATTTCTCCAACCTTGCCAAGTCCCTCCTCATCCTTTCCATGCCTCCTTGTGCATTAACCCTTTTGCAGATCTTTGTGTCATCTGCAAAGAAGCATACTTTTCCTTCCAGTCCCTCTGCAATGTCACTTACAAAGACATTAAAAAGGACTGGATCCAGTACTGAACCCTGCGGTACCCCACTAGTAACCCCTCTTTCTTAAGCATGGACCCCATTTACAATTGCCTTCTGTGTCCTGTTGTCCAGCCAATGTTTTACTCAGGCTACCACCCTGGGACCCACTCCCAGGCTGGTTAATTTGACTATTAATCTTTTGTGTGGGACTGTGTCAAATGCCTTGCTAAAGTCTAGGTAGACCATGTCCACAGCCCCTCCCTGGTCTACTACTTTGGTCACCCAGTCAAAGAAATCAATTAGATTCATCTGACATGACCTTCCCGCTGTGAACCCATGCTGCCTTGGGTCCTGTGCCATGCTGACCTCTAGGTACTCAACAATTCTTTCCTTCAGAAGTGATTCCATCACTTTCCCTACCACAGAGGTCAAACTGACAGGTTTGTAGTTTCCTGCCTCTGTCTTGGTCCCACTTTGTGAAGGGAATCACATCTGCCTTCCTCCAGTCCTCCAGGTACCACACCATCCTCCATGATTTGTTAAAAGGGTAGTCAGTGGTGTCACTAGTTCTCTGCTTAATTCTTTTAGAATTCTGAGGTGAATTCCATCTGGCCCCATTGCTTTGTCCACCTTCAGTTTTAGGAGTTCTTTCAGAACCCTTTCTTCTGTGAAAGGACTGGGATTGATCCCCCTCTCCAGAGTGCTTCTGTTAATGGGATTAGGCACTTCCCCCACCTCCTCTTTTGTGAATACTGAACAGAAGTATTCATTCAGTATCCCTGCTTTTTCACTGTCCCTCTCTGCCAACCCACTGTCCATTCTATTCAGCCTCACTATCCCTCCCTTTGTCTTTCTATGCTCCCTGATATACCTATAAAAGGTTTTATCCCCCTTCTTAACCGAGTTGGCTATCTTTTCCTTAGTTTGGGCCTTTGCTATTCTGACTACTCTCCCTGCTTCCTTCTGCCTTAACTGGTACAGTTCTCTGTCCTGCTCCTTCTGTGTTTCCTTATACTGTACAGTCTAAATGCTATATTTTTCTCCCTAACCTTCACCGCCACCTCTTTTGAGAACCATAGTGGATTTTTCTTTTGTTTTGATTTGTTTATTTGCTTCACACAAAGGCTTGTTGCCTCTGTGATGGCATTTCTGATATTTCCCCATTGTTGCTCCACCCCTCCTTCTAGCCTGTTTGCTAGTGCTTTTCTAAGGCACTCTCCAGTCTTGTCAAAGTCAGCCCTCCTGAAGTCCAGAACCCTCACTTCTGTATGGCTTGACTCCGTAGCTGAGTTATCATGAAGCCACACTGTTTGGTGGTCACTTGTTCCCAAATGGCTACCCACTTCTAGATCTGAGATCCTCTCACTGTCCCCATTTGAGAGTACGAGGTCTAAGATTGCTCCCTCATGAGTAGGTTCCAAAACTAGCTGTCTGAGACATGCCACCTGAAGGGCATCAAGAATGGCCCTGCTTTTGGACGTGGCTGCAGCAAAGGTGCTCCAGTTAACATCTGGCATATTAAGGTCCCCATCAACAGTATCACTCCTTTCTCTGCCATCTTAAGTATGCCTTCTATCATATCCTTGTCCATTCCCTCCCCCTGATATGAGGGTCTGTATACAACCCCTGTGCGGATTGTGGTGTCATTTCCAGTCTCTAATGTGACCCAAAGTGCCTCCTCTCCTCCCTGATTACTCTTTTGTTCAGCTGCTTTTATCCCTTCCCTTACATAGAGAGCTACTCCGCCCCCTCTTCTCCCCTTCCTGTCTCTCCTGTAGGTTGTGTACCCTGGTATGTTAACATCCCAGTCATGGTTCTCTGTGTACCATGTTTCTGTGACTGCTATGATATCCAGGCATCCCTCTTCCATCAAGGCCACCAGTTCAGGGAGCTTGTTGCCAGCCAGAGCTGCGCTACCCAACATTTCACTCTGTCTGGAGGCAGGAAGGCTTTGCCCAGGGACAAGTCCAGGACCACTCCTATGTACTGGAAGCGCTGGCTTGGCAGAAGGCAAGACTTGGGGAGATTCAGAGTAATTCCCAGAGTCTGGAACAACTGAAAGGTGGCTTACAGGGTTCCTATCAACTGGGCCCTGGAAGAAGCTGTCAATAGCCAGTCATCCAAGCAAGGGAAGACATAATGCCCCTTTCTCCATAGGCCACAGTCACCACTGCCAGGCACTTTGTAAAGACCCGGGGGCTGAAGAAAGACCAAAGTGGAGGGTCCAAAACTGGAAATGGTCCCACTGAAAGCAGAAATGGAGTAACTGACGGTGGGGTGGGAAAACCAGGATATGCAAGTTGGCATCCTGCATATCCAGTGAACAAAGCCAATCCCCCTGGTGAAGAAGGGGTAGCAACCCTTGAAGGGTGACCATCCTGAACCATTTGTACTCTATGTACAGATTCAGGCAGCTGAGATCCAAAAAAATCAGTCTCAGGTCCCCTGTCTTCTCAGGGACAAGAAAGAAGTGGGAGAAGAACCTCTTCCCTCTCTGTGCCGGGGGAACAGACTCTATTGCCTTTTTGCACAGCAAGGCCTGAATTTCCTCTTGAATGAGGAGGATATAGGTCTGAGGGTAATGGGACTACAAGGGAGGTCTGTCTGGAGAGATTTCCAGAAATTTCAGAGATTGCCCCCTTTCCACCATCTAAAGGACCCATTGGTCTGAGGTTACAGTGCACCACCAATTGAGGAATAGGGAAAAGTGACCCCCCACCACCTCCACCAAGGCCTCTGTCAGAGAAGGGGGTTGAGAAAGGAGTTAGGCAGTAGCACCGGAGGTGGACAGAGCAGCTGGGGATACTCTAGGAGCCCTTGGGGCAGAAGCTCCAGCTGGCCAAGTGGGGGCCTTGCACTTGACAGCACCTCTGGGCTGCTGTCTAGGGGTCTGATGAAAGGACTGTCACTGGTTGGACCTGGGCTGAGAATGGTACATAAACTGCATTGAGCACAAGGCTTTTCCTAATTCCTGTAGTGGAAAAATAATGTCCTGGGCTTCCCCGCCAAAAAGGACAGATCCCCGGAAGGGTGCAACCAGGATTTCTGCTTGTACATCCGGCACAAATCTTGACACCTGGAGCCAGGAATGGCAACAATGACAGTGTCATAGGCAGCTTGGATGACATGGTTGCCCACATCCGAACCTGACTTAAGGAGCTGCACCAATTTGGTTTTCGTGGGATCCTCAAGGAGATCCTGCATGAGATCCAAAACCTTGTCCCACAGAGCATTCTGGTACTGCACCATGCGAGCCAGATTGTTCTGGGTTCTGATGGCCAGTGTGGCCGAAGTGTAGAACCTCTTGCCAAACTGATCAACCTGGCGAGACTCCTTATCAGGAGGATGGGTGCTGAGGTGCCTGGGTTTCTTGGCACGGTCATGAGCTGCATTTATGACCATGGAGTCCACCTTTGGCTGCTCCCCCAAATAGGCTTTGCCAACTGGGGCATGATAAAGGCAATCAGCCTTCTTGGCCAGGGCTGAAGTGGAGGAGGGATGGTTCCAGGTAGCTTTGGTAACGTCTTCATATGACTCAATGAGGGTAGCACCACCATGGGAAGAGTCTCCTTCCTACAGAGATAGACTGCCAGCTGGCGATGCTCTGGGTATAGCTCCTCCATCTCCCAACCCATCAAGGACTGAATATGCCTCATGATGTCCATAAACACAAGGTCATCAGGAGGGGACCTAGGGGTTTCCTTGGGGGTATCAGGATCATGGGAAGGCCCCTTGGAATCATCAGAGTCCTCCTCCTCGTAGGAGTAGGAATCCCTGCTGGATGGCTCATTGTCTGGAACCGGTGTCGGTGATCGATGGTCCTCCTTGCATTGGTCCACTCAAACCGGAGAAGGTACTGGGGACAGGGGTTGGCTAGGTTCTGCCCAGCCTGAGTCCTTAGGAAGAGGGTCCCTAGGAAGTGAAGTAGGGGGCCTCTTGGGCACCTCTTTATCCTTCATGAAAGTCCACTAGGCCAACAAAAGTTCATTGTAATTCACTGGTAGAGGTGGGTGATAAGGGGGCTATGGATACTGAGGAGGCAGTGCCATGTATCCCGGCATCGGGCATCCCAGCATTGGTCCCTGGTGCATGAGGTACCCAGGTGCAGGGCCGAAAGGCATTGGGTAACCAGGCATAGGCCCCAGAGGCATCAGATTCCCTGGCGTTGGTTCCTGAGGAGTCAGGAACCTGGGCATTGGTCCCTCAGGCACCGGCTGGGGCTTGCCTGATGTGCCAGCAGGCATAGGCTGAGGCTGAGGTGACGACAGTTGAGGCGTCATTGGAGTGGACACCAGCAACGCAGGCCTCAGTCGGATGGGTGAAGGCTGATGCCAGTCCAGCAAAGCAGGCGTCACCAGCCCCGAAGGGGAGGTGGAAACCTGCATGGGGGAGCTTGCTCCCAACGGAGACAGGGGCAACACCCGTGGAGAGGAGGCAAGTGCTTGCTCAGGGCATTGCAGAGAGGCATTGGTCCTGGAGTCGGGAAGAGAGCCCGGTTGAGCCGCCTGACTGAGGACCTGCTAGATGTAAGGGCCTGAGCATCGGGCTGGGGGACAGTGGACAGAGTCTGGGGCCCTGAGGAGCGACCACCTGAGACACAAATGAGGGCTGGTGGCAGAGAAACAGGTAACCTCACAGAAGTGAGGGCTGCCGAAGGAGGGGGGCAACCTCCCATGGAAGGAAGATCCCGAGTTGGTCGCCGACTTGTGCGGGGACTGAGAGCGGGAAGCTGACTGAGGATGGTCCCTGTGCTTGTCCCAGTGCTTGTGCTTCCAAGTCTATTTCTTCTCCTTCTGGATGGGAGAAGTCAAAGTCCCAGGGGGATAGGAAGAGTCTTTGCCCTGGAGCTCCTTCTCCATCATGGCAAACTTCTGCTGCAGCAAGAAGCCTTGAAGGGTCTTTAAACAGCATCTCTGTGTGGCCTGGTTGAAGTCCTGGCAATGCTGGCAGGACGGTGTCGTGGTCAGGGTCTAAGCAGAGCAGGGAAGAAGAGTGGCTGTCCTTGGAGGGAAGCTGCTTACCGCAAGCAGACTTAGTATGCCGGTCTGAAGATGAATCTGGAGAAGAAGACATGCGCAAGATAAATAAGACACTTTAATTTGGATTGAAAATAAAGAAAAATCACAGAAATGTGCGAAGCAAAATGGTGGTCAACTGAAGCAAGCGTCCATGTAGGTCCAAAGTGCACAGGTCGACAGTGGGTAAAGAACTGAGGTGGATCTGAGGGACCACCCCTTTTATACCACAGTTGGACATCGGCATGCTGACTTTGGCGGCGGACTCCCGCTGCAGACTGCTAGCTAGAAGTTTTCTGTGTGTTCCTAGTGCCTGGAGCTTGGTCCTACTAGTGATACCTGCTGCAACAACCCCCCCTTGAAGTAAGATCTGACATTAGAGAGGTTCAGAAGGTACATGAGAAAGCACTATTTTACAAAAAGGATGTCGAAGCCATGGAACAGTTTGCTAGTCGATGTGGTGGGCACTAAAACAGTTGATGGTTTCAAGCATGGTTGGGACAGAGTGAAGGTTATAGTGGTCACTTGGGGAGACAAAATCGGGAAGGATAATGGGGGAGGAGGGGAGAGCTAGGACTGTGGATGGACAGTAGGTTCAAGGGTTAGAGAGACAACTTGGGCAGACTGGATGGATCACTGGTCTATTTCTGCAGTCATTGTTCTATATTTCTAAGTGCACCTCAACAGCTTGTGTGTTAGAGGGCCACTACAGGAGTGATGTGAATGCTGAAAGAATTAGAATATAGACTACATATTGCAGCCAGCACATGAGTGAGTGATTATCTAATTTACAGCTGTTGTTTCTTACACCTTTCTCCCTTTGGGGTGTGGTGGGGGTTGGAGGTGGTGGTACAGTGTATTTACTTTATCCTGTCACTGTAGGGAAGTATTTGCAAGTCAGGAGTGTATTTTTAAAACTTAGAATGCTCTTTGGCCCAGTGAGGGTTAACTGCAAGCCCTATCCCAACCTTCCACATCTGGGAAATGGAAATAGAAAAGTTTAATACAATTATTATAGCCACAGTCTTTGTATATGCAATTCAGTTGCTTCTGATTTTTTTTTTATATTTTTGAGGACAGAAAAGTTACAAATTCATCATGTGGTTCCTTTTTTGTCCACAGCCAACCTTTTTATATAGAAGTGCAATTTGTTCTCTTTATTTTCCATTGATAGCTCCAAATACTACTTCATAACAGAAAGGGAAATCAGACAGGAAATAAAATGTGGCTTTAATAAGACTCCTTGCGTGTCAAATTGCACGATTGGCCGTGTATAATAGTTTGGAATCTAATCATGCAAGGATCATCTTTACTGATATTGAGAACCATACATTTCGTAAGCCACTGCAGCCAGCTCCCATTCCCACTTCTGTCTGAATGGATGTGGTTTTGATGCCAGCCCCCCCAACCCTCCCAATGCCAAACCACAATATGGCACAAACCTATGCAGCAACACAGAGCCACAAAGAAACGATACTATACAAGCTGCAGTCATAACCATGTCTGCAATAAAATATAAACATACTGCCAATTATGCTCAGTGGAAAATCAAAGAATATTATTAAAAACTATTATGATTACACAATACTCATTTATAAAAGGCTTATAAAGGTTACACAGTACCTATAATATAAAACAGTATGAGAATATTAATCCGATACAAACCCAATTCCATTATTAAATCATATCAACTCTGGCAGTAAATGGCATTCAGCGTTTGTATTAAGCAGTTACTGTATACGTCGATGTTTATTAGGTGATGTGCCCCGAGCAAGAATAATAGTCCGCCTTACATTGGCTTAGGCATGCTCTCAAATATGATTTATAATGTTCCCAAGCAGAAAAAACTGCATCCATCCATATGATTAGATTGTATCCATCTGACTCATGCTTAGACAGTGTAAGTCAAAAAGATCCCAACAGCACTCAACTACACTTACTAATGTGGTGCTGGATGTTTTCAGTGCCTCCTGAGATGCCCCAGCTGCTTTTCTGTTCACTGTGGTGATGAGGGGGGGGGCGGGTAGAGCCAAAATCTCATCATTACCTTTTTTTCAATAACAAATTACTGTGAGCAGTTAAAAACAATCTCCACATGGAAAACTAACATCCTGAGGCTCTCACACTATGCAGCAACACCAGATCAGCTGGTGCAAAACAAATCAAAATAAGCAGGACACTGCGTCCCATTCTAATTGCTATGGATGTTGGAGCAGAATCATTGTAAATGGGGGCACTGCTGCCCAGCCCCCTGATAGGATCATACACAAAGTTGGGCATATGTCACGACTGGGAGGAGCTCCTTCTGCAACAGATACACAGTGCAAATGGGGAATCCAGCTGTTGGTGCAAATGAGGTGTGCACCCATTAATAGGCTGGACTGCATCTACAGTTATGTCACAGCATGGCACTGTGCCAGTGACAAAATGCTGTGACTCAGTCCCAATGGACAGTGTATGGCTGACCTGCCCAGAGGTGTCCCTCTCCCTACCCCCTTACAATCAGGGATCTGGTAAGTCAATAATTCTGGACCCTTTGTGGACTGATGGTTAATAGCCTGATGTTTCAGTGCACCCATTCCACTCTCCTGTCAGTAGTAAGTTCTTGACATCTAGTGAAACCATCCCTCCCTCCCTAACCTCACCAAATTGTAATCCCCCCACCCCCCACCCCCACCAGGCTGGTCCAGTCATTTGCTTCTTGATATCTTTGCTTTCTGTGGTCGCTTTGACCACCTGCAGTACTGTGTCCCAGTTACCACCTGTTTTTATAACTTTTGCTGGAGGCTCAAGAGACTATGGCGGGTTATGTGAGGGCTGCCATGAACTGCAGAATGGCACAATGATCTGTGTGCATGGTGGCTCCAGCCCTTTGGCGGGTTATGTGAGGGCTGCCACAAACTGCAGAATGGCACAATGATCTGTGTGCATGGTGGTTCCAGCCCTTTGGCGGGTTATGTGAGGGCTGCCACGAACCGCAGAATGGCACAATGATATGTTTGCATGGTGACTCTAGCCCTTTCCTTACTGGTTGCAAACCCCTGTATGACACAAATTTGCCGGTGGCACTAGCTGATAATGCTGCTCGCTTGCTGCTCACATTTTTAACTGTGACTGGGGAACACTGATGCAAAGACTGGCAGAAATATGTGAACCTTACACTAAAGCAATAAAATATTTGTGTCTTAATGCATTTTGTTTAGTAATCCATTCCTGGGTCAACACAGCAAAATGGAAACTTGGGGAAGGTGTCCCCAGATACGTTTGGTTTTCCAGTTTTCTTGTGCAACCCAGCTTGCAGCTGCTTCACACCACAGCCTTACAGTGATATCTGCTGGGAATGACTGCTTGAAGCAACTGCAGACTTCCCCATGGCCACTCTCTCCCAGTTTGTCTGTAGTTTATTTTAATCTTATTGTATGTATAAAAGGAAATAATATCACACAGGGGTCAAGAGTGGTGGGAACCAGCTCTTTTGTTCACCCTCACCCTGCCACTGATCACCTCAACCCCCCCCCAGCAGAAGATGAAATGCACAGGGAGGACCCAGACACGTGACCTCAAACTGCCACTCAGGTGGTGGAGGCAGAATAAACAAGGAAGAGGAACAGATTTTAAACCTATAACAGTGCCCCACAATAGAGATTGGAGCCGTGTTCAAGGACACACTGTTATGCAAGGGTCGTAAGTGGGAGAGCCAGCTGTTTTCCTCCCCCCACCACCTTAAACCCCTAGTGGAAATGGGAAAACATCAAAAGGATCCAGTAACATGACCTCCAACCTCTATTCAGGTGGCGGAGGCAGAATTTGCCAGTCTCTACAAAAGTTCTCCCTACCAATTGGTCCTGCATGCTGCAGGCTGGAGTACAAGGACAGGAGCATAAGGGGGTCACACTGTAGTTGTTGTCACAAACGCACTCCTCAAGTCAGGCCCTCTGCTCCCACAGTGCCAAACTCAGAGTGCAACAGTGTGAACAGGTAACAGGCAGGGTAACCCTCCTGTCTGCTTTGGGTCTGAATCACCTGTTAGCCTCAAGTTTTGGAAGGATTCAAACTGTGAACCTTATGCTAGCATACCCAATTAACAGGCTCAGATAATACTCTCTTTGGGGGGATGCAATATAATCTTTCACCCAAGGGCATCAGCCAGGTATCCAAAATGAACCCTAAGAGACCTAGGTATTTCTTACCTTTTTTCAAGCTTAGTAACACCATCAAGCCTTTTAACAGCTGTCAGCCTACACACAGATTCAGCACATCACATGTAAAATAACTGAGAGAAAACACAGGCAGTATAATAAAGAAAATGTTGTTTACTAGAAAAAATGGTAAAACAGGTGGAATAAAATACAGAACAAATTATATCACAAATTTCACAGTCATATACAAATAAAAAAGGAGAGTTACAGAATATAAGCTCCTACCACAAACACTTAATTCTTTTCTAACTAAGTATTACCTTTCTAAGTGCTTTCCAAGTCATAGAACTATCTCTGTCAGAGTCTAGAATCATATATATCACTTTTTCCCCAGATGGATGATCATTTGAAACTCCATCTCCCTTCCCCTTGTGAGATTACAGCCTAGACCCTCCCTTAGGTCCAATTTCTAACGTAGTTATCTACAAGGATGTATTTTAAATAATGTGAACATCAGCAAAAAGCCAATTCCCAAATATGACAGTCTGGGATCAGACATTTCTCTTTGAACAGGTTGCTGATTCCTGTTCCCAATGAGGATCAAAGGGCTTACGACTTTAACACAGTGCTGTTATCCAACAGCCTGTTCCACTAGGAAATCATAAAAGTTTATAAGGTTTATCCTCTGGCAGATGGCCAGAGCCTTAATTAAGAACAGAACAGGAAACTCAAGGTTTTCCCCTTCACTAGTCAATTTCACACATCCTCTGGTCAGTTTAATGACATTCTCACAGACACCTTGAAAGTTAAAGGCCAAGTCTCACACACTGCTGATCGAGGTGAGACAATTTCAAACACAGACCATTTATTTATACACAGACATATAGACAGTGTCGGCAAATAAGGGCCTTTGGCCCACCCAGTCTGTCCATTTGAGCTTGTAAGTTCAGTTTGTTTTCCTAGAGGTCTGTTGTCCCTTACCCCTGACCTCCAGAATTCCTTTATGTCTATCCCACGTATTCTTAAATCCTGTGATTGTTTCAGCCCCCACCACTTCCTCTGGTAGGGTGCTCCATTTTTCCACCACCCGTTCTGTGAAGAAATTCTTCCTCATGTTTCCTCTGAATTGTCCTCCCTCCAACTTCATCCCATGCACTCTAGTCTTGGAACATCTTTTTCACTTAAAAATAGTGTATTCCTGCACCCTGTTCCTCCCTGTAAGATACTTATATGTCTCTATCATGTCCCCTCTCTCCCTTCTCTCCTCCAGGGAGTACATATTCAATTCCTACACATATTCAATATTATAATACCAATATCATACAGATAACCATAAGCAGAGGGCAGAGTGTCACAGTTGTCAGCTGGGGAGGCAGCCATTGACTGACCATGCTGCCCAATGTGTGTGTGCTCTGCAACTGTCACCTCACTATACAGCTAGTACTCCAGGCAGCTCGAGGGAAAGCACCAAAAATGATGGTACTAAACACCACTGCACTGCTGTGCTACACAAGGACCCTACCACTGAATTGTAAGTATGTACGATAAAGATGCTCCTTGTAAGTACCCAGCTCAAATCTGTAAGTGCTCTACAAATGTCTCTGACTTACTGTGTCCTAGCAGGGCCATTACATAGTGTGCACTACAGTGTACCTTATAATGGTAGCACGTCAATTACAGCGACTCATTTACAGCGATTGCAAAAATAGCGAGCGCTGAATATCGTCGAGTCACAACTTTAGTGAAACTAGTGGACATAACCTACCTCGATCAGGTGCACCTCAGAGGTGTTATTTTAGAAATAATGCAGAGGTTGAGGCATGGCCCGGAGGTAGGGGAAATAGCCCCCTGTATGATTCAGTGAAGTGGATAATGGCGAATTGGTGTGGGGTGGGTATTTAAAGTGTGCGTGGTGTCTTGTGGGGGTGTTCGAGGATATCTGAAAAAGAATTTCAGTTGCAGTTTATGCTCTGTTATTTACTAAAATAAATCAGTGAACTGAGATTGGCTTACAACGTTCAGCTACATGTGCAAAATGGTAGCTGAAATTACATGTGCTGTAAGAAAAAATTACTCACCTTAGTAATGTTGTTTCTTCTAATGGAGTCTTGCTGTATTCTAACATATGCAGTGATGTCCAACCTTTGAACTGCCCCGGAAATGAAAGAGTTCACTTTCCATGCCAGGCATGGAACGCTGAGCTCGAGCTCGGTTGAGACTCTGTCTGTTGCTGTTTGAACTCAAACCGTCAGATCTTTACAAGCTATACTCACTGGGTGTCCTGTGTGGAAACTGTAAACTTACACTAGCCAACTGGCTACTAGTTATAATAAAAGATTTTTTGGTCCCAAAGCAAAGACTCAAGTCAGGAAACCCAAAAAATAAAACAAAACACACACCCACCCACCCAAATTAAAGAGCTGAGAAAAGAAGGGGTGGGGGCACCTCCCAAGTGCCAACACTGCTGCTCCCACCCACATCCCAAAAACCCAGGTTCTGAGAGGGGAGGCGGGGGGGGGGAGGTTAGAATACAGCAAGACTCCATTAGAAGAAACAACATTACTAAGGTGGGTAAGTTTTTCTTCAAACAACATGAAGTCTTGCTGTATTCTGACATATGCAGACTACCAAACAGTACCTCCACGGAGGAGGGACAGAACCTACTTCGGAAATAGGCTCTGAAGCACTGCTGTGCCAAACCGAGCATCACTCCTAGCCTGGATATCCAGAAGTAATGCTTGGTAAAAGTATGTACTGTCTTCCAGGTGGCTGCTTGACAAATCTCTAAGATAGGAATATCCCTGGCAGCAGCCAGGGAAGCAGCTGTACCTCTGGTAGAGTGAGCCCTCAGGCCTGAGGGTGGGATCCTACCTAATTTTTCATAGCAAAATTGAATGCAAGAGACAATCCACCTGGCAATAGATCTCTTAGTGGCAGGTTTTCCCTTAACAACCTCACCATAAGTGAGGAACAGTTGGAGGGAGTCAAACCTGTGACCCTTGGATTGCTCTATGTAGTAGCTAAGGGCCCTTTTCACATCTAAACTGTTCAGCCTCCTCTTCCCAGAGGAGGAATGGTCAGTGAAGAAAACAGGAAGAGACATAGACTGGTTAAGGTGGAAATCTGAAACCACCTTAGGCAAAAACTTCCTATTAGTCCTGAGGACCACCTTATCTCTATGGAAAGAGATAAAATCAGGCTGCACTGACAGGGCCTGTAACTCACTCATGCGTCTGGCAGAAGTGATGGGCACCAAGAAAACAGTTTTCCAAGTCAAGTACTTAAGCTCTGCTGAGGACAAAGGCTCAAAAGGGGGTTGCATAAGCTGAGCAATGCAAACATTAAGGTCCCAGGCAGGGGCAGGGTCCCTGAAGGGAGGACTGGTATGCAGCAATCCCTTGAAAAATTTACAAAATACAGGATGAGCTGAAAGGGAAGAATGCTTGCCTGCTGAGAGGAAGGCAGAGACAGCTGCCAGATGCACTCTTAGTGTAGCTGGTCTGAGTCCCAAGCTATTGAGATGAACCATATAGTCGAGGACTGTGGGCAGGCCAGCAGACTCTGGAGAAATATGCTTCCCAGAGCACAATATAGTAAATCTTTTCCACTTGGAATTGTAAGTGTTTCTGGTAGAAGGCTTTCGAGAAGCCTTTAAGATATCCAGAACAGCTTGAGAGAGATGCAAATCAGCAAACTCTAACTCTTCAAGAGCCAGGCCTTGAGATTGAGAGATTTGAGATTCAGATACCAAACTCTCCCCTGAGCACATGTTAACAGGTTGTAATTCTTGGGAAGAGACAGGGGAAGGTGGACTGCTAAGGACAACAAGAGAGGGTACCAGGGCTGTCTGGCCCAGTCTGGAGCAATCAGAATCACCTTGCAGGGTTGAGACCTGATTTTGACTAGCACCTTGAACAGGAGAGGGAAGGGGTGAAAAGCATACAGGAACCTCTCTTCCCAATTGAGAGCTAGGGCATCCAGGGGACTGAGCCCAACACTGGGGGCCTGCAGCAAAAGAGAGGAAGTTGGTGATTGTCTGGGGCTGCAAAAAGATCTATCTGTGGGGTGCCCCATCTAGAGAAGATCACCTTCAAAATCAGGGGATCCAGGGACCATTCGTGATGGCCCTGAGATATCCTGCTGAGAGCATCTGCCAGGACATTGTCCTTCCCTGGGAGGTGCACTGCTGTAAGAGGCACGTTCAGGGAATAGGCCAGAGACCACAACTTCATTGCCTCTGTGCACAAGGCCATAGACCGAGTGCCCCCTTGCTTGTTGATATACCACATTGTGGTGGTATTGTCTGTCCTGATCTGAACTACTTTGTTCTGAACAGACTTGGAAAAAGCTTGAAGTGCTAGAAACACTGCTCTGAGTTCTAATAGATTGATGTGAAGCAGAGATTCCTGAGGAGACCACAACCCTTGGGTGGCCAGGTCCCCCAAGTGGGCTCCCCACCCCAAGAGGGAGGCATCTGTAGTAAGGATTAGAGAATGAGACTGAGTGACAAAGGGAACTCCCTGTATTAGATTGTCCTGATCCTGCCACCACTGCAATGCCTGGATCAGGGTTCGAGTCACTGGGATTAGTTTGGTCAGACGATCCTTTTTCTGAGACCAGAAGGCTCTCAAGTGGAACTGAATGTCCCTCATCTGAAATCTTGCTCCCTGAACCACTGCTGTAGAGGCAGCCATGTGTCCCAGGAGCTGCAGAAAATGCCTTGCTGGTTGAGACACCTGGAGGGTGAATGAAGAGGCCAGTGAGATAAGGGTCCTTGCCCTGTCCAGGTGAAGGAAGGCTCTTGCCTTTGCTGTATTCAGCTCTGCCCCTATGAAGGTGAGGAGCTGCACAGGCTGCAGAACTGACTTTGAAAGATTCAGAAGGAAACCTAAAGAAGTGAGCAGTTGCTGAGTTATCTGTAGGTGTGACTTGACTTGGTCTGGAGACTGGCCTACTATGAGCCAGTCGTCCAGGTATGGAAAGATGGAGATCTTTTTTCTTCTTAGGAAAGCAACCACTACTGCCAGGCATTTTGTGAAGACCCTTGGAGCAGAAGTTAGGCCGAAGGGCATTGCTCTGAATTGGTAATGGCCTGAGGGCAACTCGAACCTGAGGTACTTTCCGTGGGAGCTTCTGATGAGAATATGGAAATAGGCATCCCTGAGGTCCAGGGAAACTAGCCAGTCCTCTGGCCTTAGAGAGGGTAGAATTACTCCCAGAGTCACCATTTTGAACTTTGGCTTTAAAAGGTGCTTGTTTAAATATCTGAGATCCAGGATGGGCTGCCATTCTCCAGTCTTTTTGGGGGTTAGGAAGTACCTGGAGTACAATCCTTTTCCCTTGTGTAGGGGTGGAACCCTCTCTATGGCTCTCAGAGCCAAGAGGGAAGAGACCTCTGCCTCTAGGGAAAGTGCCTCTGAAAGACTTGCAGGTGGAAAGGATCTGGTTCTCATCTTGGGAAATTTTTTGAAGCTGAGAACCAGTCCCTGGCTTACTACTTCCAGGACCCATTTGTCTGATGTTAAAGACATCCAGTCCTGGACAAAGTGAGCCAGCCTGCCCCCTACAGGTGGTGGAGAATCAGCCCTGGCAAACCCATCAGGTGCCTGTTTGGCAGGGGCTTTAGGCTGAGGGGTGGAAGCAGGCCTGCTTGTACCCCGTCTGCCTCTCCCTCTGAAGAACCCCCTATGAGCATAAGCAGAAGAAGAGGCCTGGGCTTGGTAGAAAGGCCTATGAAAAGGCCTGCCCCTGCCCCTGGAATGCTGCCTCTGGGAGTGGCTTGCCTTTCCTTGGCCTGAGCACTCCTATAGGTGGTCCTGTATTCATCCATTTTCTTCATGTAGTTCTCTGTTTGCTCCCAAAACAGAGAATTACCCACAACAGGAAAATCCATGGCCTTAGTCTGGGTATCCTGAGACAGGCTAGTACATCTGAGCTAAGCCATCCTACGAAGGGCCACAGATGTAGCCATGACTCTAGATGAAGCATCATTGGAGTCCACTGCAGCATGGAACTGCACCTTGGATGCCTCAATACCATCTGCAGCCACCTGCTCCAGCTCCTTGGCAAGCTGGCCAGGGACCTGTTTAGCCAGAGCCATTACAGTGTCCCATCTAGATTTTTGATATCTAGCTGTATAGGCCATATAATTAGCCTGCCTGAGTCCCAAGGATGCTGCCATGTACTGTTTCTTTGCCATGGCATCAATCCTCCTGGAGTCCTTATCTGGGGGGTGTGAAGCCAAGGGTATATTTGCCTTATCACAGGCAGCAGCCTGCACTACCCCAACATGGCTGCATTGCTGGGTAAGAAACTCTGTATCTGAGCCTGAGAGAGTATACCTCTTGTCCATTCTCTTGTCCACAGGAGGTATAGAATTAGGAGTCTTTAAAATTTTTATTGTCTGTTTCCCACAGGACTTATGAAGGGGAATAGACAGCCTCGTGGACTCTGGGATATCCATCATCTCAACATAGTCAGGCTCCTCCTGATCATCTACAGCTTCTTCCATAGGAAGCTGAAAAGTTTCAGCCACTTTTTTGTAGAACATAAAATGGGAAGGGGACTCAGAAAGCCTAGGAGGAGAAACCCCTGAAGGTCTGTCTGAGGAGATGTCCGGGTCAATGGGCACATCCAGACTTTCGTAATCACCATCACTATCCTCATACTCTCCTTCCTCCTCCTCCGATTCATAAAAATCTTCCAAATTATAATCTGGAACCAAGGGAACCGACCGAACCGAGCCCCTACCCGCTGGTGCCGGTTAAGTTGGAACCAAGAATGACTGAACAATCCTTATCGCTTATTATTTCATCAGCGGTCGGAGAAAGAAGCTGTGATCCGCACCGCCGATTTATCCTTTTTCTTTAACCGAACCGACTCCTCAGAGTCGGTTCTCCTTGGTTCACAGTTTCGCGCCTGGTCAGAGGGCATCTCTTCTGGTTCGGTTGGAACCGAACCGGGCTGGCCATCCGGGTCAGGGACTTCTTGGCCTCCCTTTCCTGAGCCTACCAACTCTCTTTTCCAGGGTAGCTGCAGGAAAATTCTTGCAAATCTGGCAGTCTGAATCGAGGTGGTCAAACCCCAGACAATAAACACAGGTGGTGTGGGGGTCAGCCTTAGCAAAGGCTTCCCCACACACACTACAGTGTTGAAACCCAGTGGGCCCGGTTTTTCTTTTGGGTTTCTCAGACATGGCCAGTCCTAACAAAACTTACCCTTTTTCCAGCAATCCGCCAGGCAAGACACCCTTATCGGTTCCTGAACGTGTTACGGGTCGTGGAAAAAAACGTAAAGAAATCTGTTTTTTTTAGAACCGATAAGGACCGGTTACCACACTCTAAAAGTAGAATAAACTTTTTTTAAACAAACCTGATCGGTTCAAACCAAACCAATCCCATGTTTACAAGTTCCACACAGAACAAGAAAATAAACCTATCTAGTACTCACGATACCACAGACAGAGACTGAACCGACAGGTTAACGGATTAAATTTGGTCGAAAACTGAGGAAAACGGCACTTTAACCGACTAAATTGAACTGAGCAAAGGAGAAATCTCCGGAGCGACTGTTCAGTGAGGCGGAGTAAAGAATCTGACGGTTTGAGTTCAAACAGCAACAGACAGAGTCTCAACCGAGCTCGAGCTCAGCGTTCCATGCCTGGCATGGAAAGTTAACTCTTACATCTCCGGGGCAGTTCAAAGGTTGGACATCACTGCATATGTCAGAATACAGCAAGACGTCATGTTGTTTGAATGGGTGTTCGCTATTATTGCCGTTGCTGTATATTTTTCGCTGAAATTGCACTCGCTATGATTGAATCACCGAATTGACATGGAACCCTTTTAATTTGTACATAACAGAAAGCAACTATCATAGGCCTTAGACTTATTATTTGACACCATGTGGATAACGGCAAACAGAGGTACCCATGGGACCCTGTCCCCATTGTATCTGTTCAGACAACCTCTGGCTTTAGCGCAGGTTAACTCCACTCCCCCCAATCACAGTGTTGAATATGACTTGTACTACAAACCTCTCCTGCTCTGAATTTGTTTGCATAATTAAATATGATGACATATGGCCCAGCAAAAAAACAAACAAACTAAAAAAAAATGACACTTATGCCCTTGGATACCTGATTATGTGTGCTTGCAACTCCCACACAGGATTTAAAAGTAACACACAAAGCAGACTCTCACTAGTGATAAAACTGCAGGGTTCTGGGGATGTGGACACTAACCTGAGTGGGGCCTAGAATTGCTAAAAATATATTTTAATTAAAACACCCCTAGACCCTTCCTGGGCTGGAATTAAAGATTTAAAAGTTGCTCATATTAATATAAAGAGTTTAAGAGCTAAAATGCAGCAGCTGGAAGCCTGGGTTGATATCTACTCCCCAGACATACTGGTCATATCTGAATCATGGCTAAAACCCTCAGTTGCATTACATGATGTTAATGTCCCTAGCTACTCTGTTTTTACTATTTACTGCAGTATAGTAGATTGTATCAGACTAATTCTGTTGACTCGCAAGCTGACATTTTCCATAACTACAAATCACTGAATCCACTGCGCCTGACATCAGAGGACGGCTGTAGTAGTTGGAGATTCAATATCCTGCAGTGCATGTCAGAGCTTTTATTAGCACCTATCAGATATCTGCCAGTCCCGCTGTTCTCTTGGAGAGAAATACAGTCTTCCCATGATCATATACTGTAGGTAAAACCTGTGTGGGATGCTGCTGTATGTGAAAATCATCTTCCAAGCAAGGGAGCTTCCCACTACCCTGCCAGCTAAATCCTGCAGTTAAAGCATTTTAGTACAGCTACAAGGGGGCAAAACAACAACAACAAAAAAAAAACAACACCTTAACTATTTCTTGTTTTTATAACCTCCCCACTGATGCTAAGGTTGGCTTGTCTGATTTATAAACTCCCTGGAAAGCTCTAAAATTGGTTAGCCAATCATTCCAGGCGACTTAACCATAAATTGGACTGATGGCCTGGGCAAAAATACTCAATCTGATCTCAGTACCCTAACCTAAGCCAAATTACTTCTGAGCCTACTCATTTAAATAATAATACTGATAATCATACTCTGTTTAATTTGATCTGGGTAAGCAGAGACGTCAGAGTACTCGTTGCTGCGCTGTTTACTGATGTCCCCAGTGACCACTCTCTAATCTGTTTTCTGGTCAAACAAATACCAAAGGTCTCTGCCAGAAATCATTCATACCCAAGATTACCCAAAGCTAAATGTGTCCAATGTTCTTGTTTACCTTGCTTCTATCAACTGGACCTCTATAGGCCTATTTAATACTGTAAGTCAGGCACTAGAGTGTTTCTCTAGCAATGTTATGCAGATTCTTAAAGAGGAACAGTCAGCGCTAAGAGCCCCACACCAGGGCTTGACAAATTTTAAGATTAGGTACTTGTCCATGGACAAGTGGCTTGTCCAAAAGTAGTTGTCCCAGTGCTTGAGTTGGTAGTCCCGGTATAAAAGGGCATATTTTTAATGGAAAGTATCAAACTACAGAAAACTCAACGGATTTATTGTAGTAGTTATTTAGTGTTGAAATAGGCAATAAGGAGAATAAATAATATGATTTTATTTTTGTCAGCAGCATGGTGAGCACAGACAGAATTAGCATTAGCAGCGAGGAACTGACAGCAAGTGTGGTTTCAGCAGCAGCACAGAGTGCCAGCCTGCAGCACAGTGAGAACATCATTACAGCAGAGTAGCAGACAGTACAGCATCAGCATCGGGAAAAGTTACAGGAAGCCTGAGCTTGCTCCAGCCGGAGCATCATATTCAGTCATGTCGTCATCAAGACTAGTGACAGCCTCAGGGACATTTTCGCGTGAATCAGTAGAACTAGTAGTTGAACTAGCATGACCATGATGACCATGAATGTGGCGTGTGCCAGACCAGATAGTAGCCAGTGGTTGATAGCTTGATCCGGATCAAAGCTGTCTAATGCAGGGCCTTCAACTGCTATATGCAGAAGTGACTGGAGCATGTCATCAGCCAAACTTGTTCTTATTTTTGTTTTTATAAGATTCTGAATGGAGAATACTCTCTCACATTTAGCAGTAGACACACTCATAGCCAGTAACATTTCTGTTAGGTCAAGGATGTGAGCAAGCTGGGCAGGTTTCTCCCGTAGTAGTCGTGAATACACTTGCAGATATGGCTTATCAACTGAAGACTTAAGCATTGCTTTTAATGCACGATACTCCCTTTTTATACCGGTTACATGATCTTCAGAAAAAAAGTTGTGAAAGTAGTCTAATAAATTACTTAAATCAGTTGTGCCAAATTGTGCAAGTTCTTCTCGTGACAGATCAAAATTTTTGAAATTCAAGCAACTGAACCATTTTAGAGGTTCTTCCAAGAAATTCCGAAAACGCTGATCAATGTAAGATACTGCTGCATCTATTAAACTGTGCAGCTGTGTATCAGTCATAAAATTTACTTCTGGACAGTTCCCTTTGAAAGTAAAAGGAACAATCTTGTCCTCACTGCCACGTTTTGAAATGAGGTAGTTCATGCATTTCTCTGCAGGATTATATTGGTTCAGAAATGACGTCATAAACTTTCCAGGTCTTGTTTTTAGCTCAGTCAACTGGAGTAAGCATGTCTCAACGAGTTGGGGGACTTCTAATATTAGTAGGTCATCCTTCTGAAATTCAAGTGATAAATTTTTCAATATTGGCAGACAATCTTGAAGAATAAACAGTGATTTTACAAACTGTACTGCGTGCACATCTCTTAGAAGTGCCTTTGCTTTGGCCCCATCATCACCAGCAGAGTTTGACACATCTTCAAGATGCTGAATTACTGTAGGCAGGTTGACTTGAACAGCATGAACTGAACGCATCTTACTTGCAAGCCAACGCACTTGCTTTATTGCACTGAAATGAGCCAACTCGGTGTGTATGACATCTGCTATTTCCTGCAGTTCCTGAAGTTTCTTGGGGCTGTAGTGGTAAAATTTAAAATTCCTTTCAGGTGTTTTCTACTTTTTGAACAAGGGATTTTTTCATGGCGTGAGAACTGCTAACTCCAGTTTGTGGGCTACGCAATGCATGGGTATTACAGTGGGAACATGTTTCGGATTTTGCTATGGTGCCACCTGTATGGCCCATCATCACACTGGCACCATCAAAGTTGGCACATACGAGAACTGGTCCAGGTCTGCTCACATCGTTAAGGTCCGTAAAGAAAGATCAACAGACTCAAGTGCAGAGGTTATTGCTTTAAAAACTCCATCTGCGTGAGAATGTTCAAGAGGTACAGCTTTAATTAACACAGTTGTAACTTTTTTCTCTGCGCCATCAACAAAACGAAGGAAGACATTTTCCCACTCTACAATGCTTGCATCTGTACTGCCATCTGCAAGAACAGTAACGAATTTTGTATTTTTGATAGTCTGGATCTGTGTTGTAGACATGACAGCTGATATTGCGTTACAGAAATCTCTGGCCCGTTTACCATTTGCGTAATTGCTGCCCAGTTTAACCCCATTTTTTTCTTGCAATATGCAAAGCCACTCCATATCTGAGAAAGGATGTAAATTTTTAGCCAAGGAATATGCGGTGTTAAATAAATGCCTCATTTTACTTATGGTGACTTCCTCCATCTGAGAAAATGCATGATATATTGCAGTTTCAGATATGTTAAAATTGACTGCATGTTGACCAGTTTCGTGACTATGCTGGTTTGTACAAATTATATGTGGATTTGATTTCTCATGGGCTCTCACGGACTCAATTCTGAAATTATTTGAACCAGTGGCAAACACGTTAGTTTTTTTTTGAATAAACAGGAGTCGCAAGAGTGGGATATTTCTCACAGGCAGAGCAGTACATGACGTATTTTTTGTCATCATACCTTAACCAGGTAAACGATTTAGCCAGTGATGCTGAAATGTTCGAGCTCTTTTCAACATCATATTTTTATCTTTGCTTCTTTTCTCAGTGTTTATTTCCTCATAATCTAAAATGAAAGGTCATTTACCTGTACTGAACCAGAATGTGATGGCACTGAACTGCTGCTACTGTTATGCTCACTCGTTTCAGAAACTGAATGCGGTCCAAGTTAGACTGATACCTGTTATGTCTACAAACACAGACCCAGACCGAGAACCTTGGTCGCTTTTTTTCCTGACTACTAGTAGGGCCGGGGGCTGGTTGGGGCTGGCTTTCAGACTGTGAAGAAGGCTCAGGGTCAGGCTCTTTACTTTTTGTTTCCGATGAAGAAGATGTGGATTTTTTCCCTGTCCAAAGGGAAAATCGAGTAGCTTGCTTTGGCTTATTTTGTTGCATTATTTTAACTGTCTTCTATGCTGCAATTGTGAAATAAACTAATAAAGATTGTTGTTGTATTATTGTACACAATAAAATTCTATTTCATGTTATCTTTGTGTGTGTTGTGTTACTGTAATTTTTTTACCTTAAGCTGTTGTGCTTATGCAGCACTACAAGAGGGCAGGACAGAGTACTTAGGTGGGTAGGTGGGAGGGGGCTGGGTCCAGAGCCGGACGGAGTACTAGCAGGAAATTGCTTTTTCCCTTCTCAGGGCAGGTTCGTCTCACAGCCACACACAAACTCTCCACCAGTGTAGCTAGTACTGGTAGGTTTATTTTATTTTTTCGGTGTCCCCAAAAATGCCTTTTCCCTTCTCAGGTCAGGTTTGGCCTCACAGCCGCACACACATACACCTCCACTAAAAGTACTAGCTAGGGTTTATTATTTTCTTCTGTGTAGTGTCACTGTCACACAAAAAATGTTTTTCCCTTTCCCCTTCCTATAGTATATTTCTAAGAAAGAAGTCCGCAGTTGTTCCCAAGTTCCTGTACCCTCTCCTCTCAGGGCAGGTTAGGTCTCACTCAAGTCACAGCCCACTGCCACACACACCTCCACCAAGTACTTGGTAGGACAAACAAAGTACTAGCTAAAAGATAAGTTTATTTAAGGTAGCTATCTTTTTTTTTGGGGGTATCAATCTCTTTTTATACTGCGACTGTTTACTTTATTAAGTATTCAGTTCTTTCCCTTCCACAATTTCCTCTACTCTACCCTTAGGCTCTCAGGGCAGGTTCGGTGGTCTCACACTGACGGCCCCTGCCACACACTGCACACACACCTCCTCCACCAATGTATGTAGCAGACTGCAGTAGCAGCTAGGTTAATTCAGGTTTTTCTGTAGCTCAGAAAAATGCTTTTAGTTTTTTCCCTTTATTTCTATAATTTCAGTTGTTCCCCAGGTTCCTCTCCCCTACCCAGTGTACAAGGTCTCAGGGACAGTGGGACCGGTCTAGGCTAGCTAGGAATACGTGTGATGTATATAAGGTTAGGTAAGGAGGGCTAAGGAGGTTTATAGCTTTCTTAGTTCAGTTGTTGTGTGCTTCACATCACACACGCTCTATCTAGTGGTCTTGCACCCACAGGAGGCACACATTATCAGTCAGGTCCAAGTCCCTGATCTCTGCTCTCTCATGGAGGGCAGGCTTGTCTCATAAACACACACACACACACACACACACACACACACACCCACACCCCAACCCTTATCACACGATTATTATTGAAATGTTTAGTTGTCCCACAACTTAAGTTCAACACACAATCACTTCCCCCACTTAGAGTCTCATGTTTTTTGGCTTTTTTTTATTTATTTAAGAGCTGTGTATCCTTTCTATTTGTCTTCACTTCACATGAGTCCACACATGAGTCCAAACGATTCACACAGCTCCCTGAATTCAGTGTGCAGTGTTTTTGCTTAGTTCTCCCTTCTTTTTTCTCTAACAAACCTTTTTTTATATATATAATCAGCAGATTGTTTTATCAGACTTTTCACACTAAGCAAACACCTTTGTGCTCCTTTTTTTACAAAGATCTCTCTCTCTCTCTCTCACATCCCCCTCCCCCCAAACTACAGATCCTCCTACTCTCCCACTCGCTTGGCGCTCCAAAACTCCAATATATATTTGTATTGTATTCTAACTTCTCTCTCCAGGTACTACTATTACAGATTTGCTAGTGACTCGCGGCATCGGCCCTAAATACACAGTTTGACTGTGCTCCAAACAGATATGATGTGCTCTCTACCTCTCTCCGAGCAGCGAAATGGCGCGTTTGCCAACGTGCACGGAGCTAGTGCTACTGCCACTCTGAGAGCTCCAGTCCACCCCCCAAATGCGATCACCAATAGCCAGGACTGACAGGACTGTACCATCAGCTATAGGCTGCCTAGCCTGTCAGTCTGGCTATTTTTGACCAGTCATGAGCGCGTTTCTTCTTGGCGCTGCCCTCGCGCCTCCCCGAGTGTCTACTGGTGCCCGATCTCCGTGCCTGACTGCACAGTTAAGTCGGGACATGGGGCATGGTGGCACATGGCTGTGGTGCGGCGGGTGCGCGCATTCAACAATGAGCACAAAGACTCCGGAGTCTAGCATGGCTCTCTACATCTAGTGGCCAGCGAGGGAAAAGCAGGTAAAAACCTGCAAATTTTAAACTGCAGCATGGTAGTCCGTGGGACAAGCAGAACTCTGGCATCTGCTTGTCCCCACATAAAAAATGGTAGTCTGGGACGTCGGGCTATAGGATTTGTCAAGCCCTGCCCCACACCCAAGTATGGTTCAAATTTGCACTTTGTGTGTAAAAACATTTTTTTTAACTTACTGTTTACTGTAGTATAGTAGATTATATCAGGCTGATTCTGACTTCTAAGCTGACATTTTCTGTAACCAGAATCCTAGAATCCCTGGCTGCAGCTGACAACAGAGCAGGGTTGCAGCAGCGGGAGATTCAATAGTCTGCAAAGTGCATATGAGCTCAGATTAGATTTTTGCTGGGCCTGCTGTACTCCCAGGGTGAAATACAGTCTCAGTGACTGTACCTAGCCCTGAGAAGACAGCGGGACCAGCAAACAAAAGATCACAGCTTATAAAAACTGTAACATGCAATGAAGGCTACTGAATCTTCCACTGCTGCAGCTCTGATCTGATGTCAGCTACAGAGGATTCTCGGATTTCTGGTCACAGCAAATGTCAGCTTGGAAGTCAATAGAATCAGCCTGATGTAATCTACTATACTGCAGTAAACGGTATGTAAAAAAAAATGTTATTCCACACAAAGTGCAAATTGGCACCAAATCCACACTTAGGTGCAGGTCTGTTAGTGCTGACTGTTCCCTTTTACTAAGTATGCCCCAGTCATTACACAAAGAATTAGAAGTAGCTCTTTCAAATGACTACCAAAAGACCTACATAATCTAATTAAACAGAGAGACAAATCCTGGAGTACCTTTAAAGTAAAGGTGTGAGATTTTGTATAGGGCTTCATAGCCTGCTAGCCTAGGGTGACGATAGCCTCTATGTGTTAAAATTTAAAATTGTAATGCAATCATATATGGAAGAGATCATAATGGTGACCGAACTGCCGGCCAGCTGATCCCTTTCCACTTCCCAGTCCACCTGCTCCACCCCCGCACTCCCACGTTTTGTGACGTGTACCCAAGGAGAGTGCGGGAACGTGCCCCATACAAGTCTATGGGGCTCTTTTTCAGATCGTTTTTACAGAACTTTAAACAATCTTTCGATATATATGAATGTCACCGCTCAACTAATAGGGTCCCTGGGCACACATCACAAGATGTGGGAGTGTGGGGGCGGAGCAGGCAGACCAGGAAGTGGAAAGGGATCTGCATTACAATTTAAAATTTGAACAGAGAGGGGCTATTGCCTTGTTTTTGAGGACTCTGAAACTGTCTGCCAACTGATAGCCAGAGACACTTATGTCTGGGAAGTCCCAGCCCCAAGGTCATTTATCCCTGGATGGAGTAGGGTTCCCTTGGGGCTAACTAGAGTCCACTGTGACTGTACTTAGCCCAGGGAGGACAGGGGGATGTGCAAAGAAAAGATTAAAGCTAATAAAAACTCTTACATGCACTGCAGGCTATTGAATCCCCCTCTGATGTCAGCTGCAGGGGACTTGGATTTTTCGTTACAGAAAATGTCAGCTTGTAAGTTGCAAGTCAACAGAATTAATCTGAGGCAATGTACTATATTTCAGTAAACAGTAAATAAAAAATGTTTTTTCACACAAAGGACAAATTGGGACCAGCCCTACACTCGGGGTTGGGGCTCTAAGTGCTGATTGTTCCTTTTCAAAATGTGAAAGCAAAGTCTGTAATACAGCTACAAAATGATAACCTCGCAGACCCTTAGAAGTTCTGGTCTCAAATAAATGCACTTCTTAAAGGGCCAACAGTCTTGCATCCCTGACATTGTAGAGGGAGGTTAGTATCTCTCTGATTGATGTCAGATTGCTAAAGCCTTTATCAAATCCTTTGCTGATCTGTATGAACACAAATTTTCCCTGCAAGGTCACAATCTTCCCTGCTCTTCTCACATGCATATTATCCCTAAAGATGCCAACACAAAATTCCATCTCAGACTGTTGACACAGAAAGAAGTATTGTGCCAGCTAACTGGAATGAAACTTGAGACCGCAGAAGGTTATGATGGACTTGAGCCAGAACTGCTCTTGTTGGCAATCTCTGTCATTGCAATTCCCATACAAAAACTTTACATTGTCTTTTATCCAGGGTATGATACCAGATAAAAGGAAAATGTCACTTATCAGCCAGTCCAAATAAATGGACCAAAAAACTAGACCTATCTCCATATCTCTAGGAAAGAGACAAGAAAAGCTAGTCCATGCTCAGTATATCTTTCGGATGAGATGTTAAACCGAGGTCCCATCTGCCTGGATTGGCGGTAGTTCAGGTGGATGTTAAAGATCCCATGGCACTTATCGAAAAGAGTAGGGGAATTTCCCTGGTGTCCTGGCCAAATTTCCCTCATTCACTAAAAAAAAATACCACCAACAGCTTAATCTGGTTCAAGGACAGTTGGCTTTCATCTGTATCCCCCTCCCCTGGGTCGTGCTCGAAAATAGGCAGGATTTGTCTAGTGCACTTACCCAGTCAACAAAAACTAAATAAAATAAATATTGAGTCCCACAGTCTTCTCATCAGTGCTCAGTATAGCTTCGGAAAGCACCATAGCACTGACTCAGCCCTTGTCAGGTTCCACAATGACATTTCCTGTGACATGGATGCGGGTCAAATCACAGGCACAATTTTTGTGGATCTCCTGAGGGCCTTCAGTGTGGTTGACCATGCCCTATTGCTTTACAAACTGCAAAATGTAAGCCTGGACAGGTATAGTTAACATGGTTCAGCAAGTACTTGGGAGACAGAAACATAGACATAACAGAAACATACTGTAGACTTTGACGGCAGATAAGGATCGCTTGGCCCACCCAGTCCACCCATTTCCCTACCTATTGGATAAGCTGCAGGTCCTAGTTAACCAGCATAGAATTTGTCAACAGAAAAGGAATGCTTAGCCTACCCCATCTGCCCAAATGGTTCCTGCCTAGTCTGTCTCAACAGACCCTAACTGATGTCTGGCGAACCTCCCTCCTGTCAGCCTATTTGCTAATATCACCCTATGCCTATCCCATGTATGTTAAAGCCCTCTACCGTTTTCGCCTCCACCACTTCCACTGACAGTCTGTTCTAGGCATTAACAACTCTTTGAGAGAAGTAATACTTCTTAACATCCCTTTTGAACATCTTCCCCTCCAGCTTCATCACATGCCCTGTGGTCCTGGTGCTCTTTCACATCAGGAAGAGACTCCTCTCCTGCACCCTGTTTACCCCTGTGAGGTATCTGTAGGTCTCTATCATGTCCCTTCTCATCTTGCTCTTGCAGAGTGTACATACTGACAGCCCTCGATCTCTCCTCATAGCACTTCTGTGCAACCCCCCCACACCATTTTAGTTGCCCTTCTCTGGATTACCTCCACCCTGTTCTTTCTGCTATGTGGTCTGCAAAACTGGACACCATACTCCAGGTGGGGTCTCACAAGCAAGCAATGTAGTTAGGGATACCAGCTTTTGAGATGGCAAAAAGAGGATGCCCCCCCCCCGTCATGCCCAGGATGGATTGCAAGTACAGCCCTGCAGACATCTGCCCCCCACACACACACAGTGATGTAAATTTTGGGCAGTATGGATTTACTTTGAGTCTCCAATCAATCATTCAGCTTGTGACAGTCACGGGCTCATGAGTGAGGCACTGGACTGCAAAGTTTCAAATGTAAAAACAATCATGTAAGCTGATTTCTATTTTATTTCCAGTATAAACTGGAAAACCTATGCAATACACTATGTGCTGACAACTCTAAAGCTGACCTCCACTCTTGTCGTGTAGAATAGATTGCTATAGTAAACATACAAATATAGCTGTGCATACTTATGCTGTTTTTAAACAAGCCCAAATGACAGTCTGCTGCTTGGGTGCCTACCACGAAATCCTGTATCCCAGACAGTAGGATGAACATTACCCCTGTGGTACAATGCAGCCCATATGTATATTATTAAAAAAAATTACAACACTACCCGAGGTTGTCCTATGTCTCCTCCAGGATCATATTTGCCGGTGGGGGTACAGTCCTCCCACGTCCCACCTCCAGGAGTCTTGGCATCAGGATGGGTTCCATTTAACAGCTGGCAATTCCACTGACTGTGTTCTGTACTTCTTAACTCCTCACTCTCTAAATCCGGCACATGGGTCATGCTCTGTTATGCGCAATAGCAAGACTGGACTGCCCAAGATAGGAGCATTCAGATTTGTTTTGTTTTTCCAACAGCGACCACATGACAGTGGACGGTTGCTTGACAACAAACAACAAGTCCATTGCCAAGCTGAAAACCTGGACAAACAGCACTGAAAAGCAGTGTCAGTGGCTCAGTAGGTAGCACACCTACCTCTGAGGCTGGGAGATCAGAGGGCTGTGGGTTCAGTTCCCACATCTGGCACTTGGGTTAATATCCCAATACTGACACTGTAGTGCAGCATGAGGGGGGTGCTGCACTTCTGAGGTGCCATCTTTAGGATGAGATGTTAAACCGAGGTCCCATCTGCCTGGATTGGTGGTAGTTCAGGTGGATGCTAAAGATCCCATGGTACTTATTGAAAAAGAGTAGGGGAATTTTATTAAGAAAACAAAACATAACATCAGGCAAGGAAATATCAAGACACATACAGTAAATCACAAGCAAAAAGAAAAGTCATAACATATAAAACATTATACAATACAAAAAAAAAAGGAAACATAACCATAATTATACATAGATTGTATTGTGCGTCAAAACAGACTCCAAAATAATCTTCCAGAAAATCAAAAAATATATTTCCATCCTGAGAATCCCCACCATAGAAAGATGTCAGTGAAAAAAATCAATATGTCTCCACAACTGTTGAAACTGTGCCCTAGGCAGTCTCCATTGTTCCTCTTCCATAATTCTAGTGACAGCAGCTTCAACCTGTACTATCACAACCTGAGGTGGAGAGTAAATTTGTTGTAAAACATAGTGACATCTAGCTTGCCAAAAAAAGTATTTACAAATAGCAAAAATAACTCGTAAAGTACTTCTATTGAATTTCCCCCAAACACCAGAAAAATCTCCCAGTATTAAAGTTTGGTAAGTGAGTCTACTTAGAAAAGGCCATTGCCATTTAAAAGCTAAAGATTCCCATAATAATCTGGCATCATCACAATCAAAAAAGAAGTGCTGCATGGTTTCTTCAATTTGTACACAAGTTTGTTTAGGACAATATCGATCTGTGAAAGATTTGTGTCTTAGATTCCCACGCACATTTAATCTCCCATGGCAACACAACCATGTAACATCCCACATATGTTGAGGAATTCTTTTATCCAAAAAAAGCTGTAAAGCTAATTTCATTTTTGATGGAGTGCATTCTGGAAACAGAAGCAAAGGCTCTGTGAGGCTAACAATCTTCTGATACAGCTGTTTCCTACTGAGTGAGATAACAGCAGACTTCTGTGGTTTCCAATGTCTCAGTTTCTTGAAACAATCTACAGCATAAGTAGGAATATTAAGATATTGTGTAATTCTGGGTGGTAAGGCATCTCATTTCACCACAACCTCCCTCATAGATCATTCCACCCAAAAATCCCACTGAGCACGATAAGCACATCTCCCGCAGCATAGGACACGAAAAAGAAAAAAGGAGTAAAAGCAAGCAATGGGGTTAATCATCCCGAAACCGCCTCTCCGGACGGGCAAATAAGTAACCTCCCGTTTAATGGGGTTGAGTCTGCTACCCCATATAATTTGAAAAAAAGTACTAAGAATACGTGTCTCAAAGTGTATAGGAGGGGCATAAATGTAGCTCAAATATGAAAAAAATGGGAAGCAAAAATGTTTTCAGTATCATAACCCTTTTTCTTTTTCCTAATTTCCACGCTTTCCATATCCAAACTTTATTCTCACAAATAAGTAATTTATGCTCCCAATTAAAGGTAGCCTTATCTGGCACATTAAACCAAACACCCAGTATTTTCTGAGGTTCAGTCGTTATAGCAATACCCACTATGTCCTGTATCTGTGGAGACTCTGCACCCAAAGGGATAGATACACTTTTCCATACATTTAATGTACCCCCAGTGTTCGCAGAAAATCTGTGGAAAGTCTGAACCGCCCTGTCCCCCGCATCCTTATCCTGTACAAATAAAACCACATCATCAGCATAAGCTGATATTTTCTCCGGACGTAAATCAGTATACGGAGCCAAACCAATAATCTGAGTATCCCATTTAATCTGTCTAATAATGGGGTCTAGTGCAAAAGTGTATAGCAAAGGGCTCAATGGACAGCCTTGTCTGATACCCTTAAACTGAGGAATGAAATCCCCTAAACATCCATTTATCTGTGGTCGAAAACCAGCAAACGAATATAAATTAGCAAGCCAGCCAATGTAAATAGGAAGTATCCCATAAAGTCTCAAAACCTGAAATAAATGAAGATGTAGAACTTTATCAAAGGCCTTGGCCTGATCCAATGAAAGTACAAAACCCTTGATCCTGAGTGCAATTTTTGCCTCAAAAAGTTCACGTAAAAGAAATAATTGTGCTGAATAGACCTACATGGAACAGCACATGTCTGAGAAGTGTCTACTACCTCTTGAGCCACTTTCTGCAATCCAACACTGAGTATTTTAGCAAGTATCTTATAATCCATGTTGAGAAGATTGAGGTCTCCAGTTATCTAAGGAAAAAACATCACCCTTTTTATATATATACTTCAAAACTGCTATCCCAAAATCCTGACTAATTTCCGATATGTGAAGAATAACATTATATACCATAGGCAAAAATTCACTAAGATCATCTGAAAATGTTTTATAGAATTCATGTGTAAGACCATCTAAACCAGGGACAACCCCTAATTTTAGATGTGCTATGGCCGTGACTACCTCTTCTCTTGAGATCGGGAGAATCAGAGCAGTAGCTGCAAGATGAGATAACTGTGGAGCCGGTGCTGTGAAAACCTCATCCAGAGTGATGTCTAGAGCAGGGGCAGTGCCAAATTTCTGTCTCAGATGTGTCCGCACTATATTTTGCATACCAGTGACCAACCTATCAGTACAGCCATCTGAATGATAGAGACCTGACATCAACATAGCACGCAATCTAGTTTTACATGCCATAAACGGATCTACTGAAGGGGATTGTGTAGTACCAAACTGCATTTCTATTTCCAATGATTTAGCCCTGTTATATTGATAGGCAAACATACATTTCTTTAGTTCTGCAATCTGAGCAGTATAATGTACATGAGATGAAACAGGTAAAGACATAAGTTTATATAATTGGTTCCAGTACCCAAGATACTGCATATATTCATCACGGATCTTTTGTTTCCCCAAACTCATAAATAGGAACTTCAAATCAGTTTTTGTATCCTTCCACCACTCCCAGACAGAGTTGTAAACACATTGTACTGACTTCCTAGAATGTAATAAAGATCTCACATGGAGTATAAAACTGGTATGTGTAAGAAGGGAACAATTTAGCCTCCATAAATTCTCATGTGAAAGAAATATAGGGGGTGCAGATGCCATACTAAATACTCTTGACAGCATATGATGATCCGAGTATTCACTCGGTTGCAGTAAAACTTGTACCGGACTACAATATTTGGAAGAAAAAACATAATCAATCTGGGTATTATATATATGTCTATGGTAGGTAGCCCCAGCATCAGAGTGTAACTGTCTATAAGCATCCGTTAAATCTGCATCTCGAATTAAGTTCCGTAAAGCTAAAGAGTCACAATATATCTTTTTGCCAACCGCCATCCTACATGAAATATCTAGACTACAATTAAAATCTCCACCCCAAATGATGTGTCTCCTAGTACATAACAAAGGCTTAATTAAATTAAAGAGTTCTACTCTAGCTGCTTTAGATTGGGAAGCATAAATGTTCAGTATGTGATAAGAGAAATCCCTAATCCTACAATAAATAATTAAAGCCCTGGTGGCGCTGAGGGTTGAGGCGCTGGACGCCACACCTTGTACCGCCGCCGGCAACCAGGTTTGAGAGCAGTGGGGGTCACTGGGGTGAAGAGATCGGCGTCTGGAGGACTGCTCTCTCTTCCCATGGGAAGGTGTGGGATGTGCTCGCACATGGAGCGACCTCTGGCGGCGGCTGGAGGATCGCTGATTGAACAAGCATGGTGTATGCCATGGGCGGGCGGAGCTATTGCACTATGTTGCCTCGCTGGCCGGGCTCCATGGGGGGGAGATGAAAAAGAGAGAAAAAAAAAAACAATCCTGGGGATAGATGAAGGCACCTCAACCTTCCATAGCCCACACTCCCAATTCCGGGCTATCTCCTCTCCATTGCCAGACTCGTGTGCTGGGCACTTTGCCCTATAAGATGGAGCACCCTGGGTGGATAGGGCAGCCGTACCTCTGGAGGGTTCAGACCCGGAGGTGGTGCTTGGTGACACGAGGGGAGAGGAGTGGTCATGGAGGGAGGTAGAGGCTGGGAGCCCCCGAGGTCGCTGAAAGGAGTTCTCCGGGGTTGGAGATAAATAAAGTTAAAAAAATAATAATAATTAAAGCCCTACCCGGTGAGATATCAATAACCCTAGAAATCAAAAAGGAAGTAGACTTAAACAAGATTCCAAGGCCATCAGCAGTCTCTTCCCCAAAAGTCCAATATGAGGGTCCCCACACCCAACCCCTCTGGACTTGCCTAATTTCAATAAGGGATTTAAGTCTTGTCTCTTGTAAAAGGACAATGTCAGTATGCAAAGATGCTACATGATGAAAAAAGGCTGTCTGCTTCTTGTAGTTTTTAAAACTACATATATTTAGGGAAGAAATACGAAGCGAAGCCAGAACCTTACAAAAGTATATCAATCATTGTCATCCTGTGTGGCCATATTCTTTTGTTTTTTCCCTCTCTTCTTTTTCTAATCCTTTTTCTTTTAACCATATTCAAAGGCCTATTAGCAGGAACCTCATCATCAGTGCGTGGGACAGAAGCTTCCGTGACTATGTCCGAATCCCCGCCCCCCCCGCAACAAGTCATAAGTATTAGCAGTTGGAACCTCACAAACCACTTGAGATTTATGAGCTGCAGCTCTTGTGACTCTCCTGTTCTGGGATGTAACCTCAGAACTAGCTTGAGATGCACCCAATTCCTGAGAGTCTGGTTGCTGCTGAATCTCAGGAAGAGAGGCAGCCACATCTGTAAACTGGACTTCCATGTCATCCGGTATGGAACCCTCACCCACCTCAGGTTGTGCAGTATTTGAGATGTCATCTACCTCAGGGGAAGACGGAGCAGTCCCCTGAGGAGAGGCATTGTCAGATCTATCCTGTTTGTCCTGTGCTTTCTGAACAAAATTCTCCTGATTCCACCCCTCATTCCTATTCCTACTAGCCCAGGGACACTGGTGATAGGTGTGACCCTTCTCATCACACAGATTACATTGATATATATTATCACAGTTCACACTAGGGTGACCAAAGCCCCAACAGATACTGCATTTTAAAAGATCACATGTACTACTTAAGTGGGTACAGGCCCCACACTTGTAGCAGGCTCTAGGTTGCCCCCTTCCCGTAAAAGCAGACCCCTCTGTCTTACTAAGGAAAAAACTATTAGGAAGATGCACAATCTCTGAGTTAACCTGGAAAAGTTTAACTTTAAACTTCCAACCCCCCATCCATAAACCTTCAGAATCAATGAGTGCCTCAGGAGGGGACAAAATGCTGCACCTATTTTGGAGCCAATGATAAATATCACTAATGCTGACCCCCTCATTCCAAAACATAATGGTAACTGTCTGGATAGCTGGTTTTGTTAAGTGGATCACATAAAAGGGGGTCCATAAAGGGGTTTGTTTCAAAGTACCATACCTGTGCCAGAATTTCTCTAGCCCAACATTCATTTTAAAACTAACATCAAATGTGTCCTCACCTGAAACATGTATGAGGGCATAAATGTCAGCAGCCTGAAAACGCATTGAATTTTTCAACAAGTGTCTGGCTACATAATATTTATCTGGGTGTTCAGAGAGGCTCCCCTTATAACAAAGACGTACAGCATTCTGTCTAGGGGCCTGCTCAAGTTTGTTTTTAAACAAATCAGAGAGAGTAGTCCCCTACCAGGACCTCCTCCTCCTGATGTAGACTGTGCACCAGAGGTTCCCTCCCCCTGATCATCTGATGGATGAGCAGACTGACGTCCCCCACTAGCTGTAGTTCCCTCCACAAAGGATGGAGGAACAGGAATGTTAGCATCAGGCATAGGAAAACCTAACTTGGCAGCAAGCCCCAGTGAACCCCTCCCCGAAACTGAGGAGCCATTTACAGATGGAGGTTTCCTAACATGCTGTGAATCCACAGTAAGTACTGTATTTTGCCCACAATCAGTATTTTCAACAACATCCCCCCAGTCCAGCGGCCATTGTCGACCATCAGTCCATTGACTAGAATCCTGAACAGTAAAGCGTCGTACCTTATCTGAGCTCAGAAAGTCCGTTGCAGGCCTGGTAGCTTTATGTAAAACACCATTATCCACTTCATTCCATTAGTCATCAGGAGTCCAGACACCCGCAGTAGTCTGTTTCCATCCAGCACGTACCAGCACATCAGTAGCAGTCCAGTTAGCCCCTTGTGAATTCATGGGAGTCTCAATGCCAAACTGTTGTGGTACTAGCTGCGACGTAGAAACCGACGGTCTCCAGACACACTCGCTGAATCCTCTCCCGGAAGCGGCTCAGGCGCCGCAGCAAAACACTCACCCCCCCTTGCCGGAAAGTAACAGGGGGAATTCCTCCAGTAGCAAGCTCCTTGGATGAAACGTTCATATCCTCTACAGGGTGTACATGCTGGTCAGGCGACTCCATGGGCATAATCGAATTTGTATTATCAGAGAGCACAATCATGTCTCCCCGCTTCATGTAGAAAGTCCCCAGACACATCTAAACCAGCAACCAAATTAGAGATACAAGGTAAGGTCTCTTGTTGTATCTTCTCCACAACCGCATCCACCTCCATCCCAGCAAGAACTGAGACCTTCATCAGCGAAGCCAAGGTTCCCCCTACTGGCGAGTAGGGGAATTTCCCCGGTGTCCTGGCCAAATTTCTCCCATTCACTAAAAATACCACCAACAGTTTAATCTGGTTCAATTTCAGTTGCTTACCATCTGTATCCCCCCTCTCCCCGGTCACCCCTGAAAAAGGGACTTCTAGGCTCAGTGGGCTTACTGGGTCAACAAAATTCAATAAATAAATAAATCCACCAGGACGCAATTAACACAGCTTAGAAAGAGGACATGAGCCCGGTAAAACCAGATGTCTGGTAACCCTAAATATAGTGGCAGCAGCACCTCTCTCCTTGTGCTGGAGACAGCTCCCCCTATGCATCCCAGCATCCCACTAGTGCTACCCACTGCTTTGGGACGTTGCCCTGTCACTTTGAGGTAATCAGATATGATAACTCCAAGGTCTTTTTTCTGCTAAGTGACTGTCAGTACCTTCCCCTATCCTATGCACAGCTCCTGGGTTCCTATGCCCTCGGTGCATTACCTTGCATTTTTGGCACTGAACCCCAATTACCATGTGCTTGAACACTACTTGAGTTTCCCAAGATCCCTACACATTGTCCAACGTATTATAGATTTTGGTGCCATCTGCAAAAAGGCACATCTTTCCTTCCGGTTCTTCTGCAATGTCAGTTATGAAGACACTGAAGAGGGCCTGTCCCAGTACTAAGCACTGTAGCACCCTACTGGTCATTCTTACATCATTACAGTAAGTGCCATTAACCACTACCCTCAGTGTTCTGTCCATCAACCAGTTTCAAACCCAATTTAGCACTTTGGATCTCACCCCTAGGCTGCTCAATTTCTTTATCAGTCCCCTGTGTGGCAGTGTCAAAGGCCTAACTAAAGTCCAAACATGCCATGTCCACCACCCCCCAGATCCACTTCATGAATGAATTCAAGATACTCTACCAACCTTTCCTTTACCAAGGTTTCCATTAATTTTGCCACCAAAGAGATGGGACTTACTGGCCTATAGTTGCTAGCCTCCTCCCTGCAGCCGCTCTTATGTAGTGGGATCACATTTGCTCTCCTCCAGTCCTCTGGAACCATGCCTGTTTCCAGAGAGCTGTGTTCTTTTAGTACCCTTGGGTGTATCCAGTCCATCCAATAGCCTTGTCCACTTTCAGAGCTCAAGTCCCTTCAGGACTCTTTCCTCTGAAAATGAACTAGTGTCCACCTCCCCACCCCTTTGCTCCTGCTGTTTCCTGGTGGTGAGTCTCCCCCTTCCCACCCTCCACTGTAAATACTGAGCAGAATTACCTGTTCAGGACATTTGCCTTTTCTTGGTCCACCCCTGCCCAGTCCCCCCACCCATCCTCCTTATCCTCACTATCCCTCCCCTTGCCTTCTTCTTCTCACTTCTGTAACTGAAGAAAGCCTTATCCCCTTTGGTTACTACCTTGGATATACTTTCCTCTGTCTGTGCCTTTGCTCCCCTCACTGTCTTTCTTGCTTCCCTCTGTTTTACTTGGTACACCTCCCTGTCTTCCTGGGTGAAGTAATGGGAGGGGAGAGGTGGGTCAAGGGAGGAGGATGCCTTGAATCACAGTTAAAGTTGGTCTCTCTGAATGCCAGTAGCTTTGGGAACAAAATGGCTGGATTGAAGACACTGATGACTGAGATGGACATGGACATGGAAGCCATCATGGAGACATGGGTCACTCCGAACCATGACTGAGACCTCTCTGTCCCTGGTTGTAAGATGTACAAGAGAGATGGGGGTGGAAAGAGGAGGGAGTGGATCTATAAGTGAGGAACAGGATAATCTATACCAGGGAAGAAGAGGCAGTAGGAAGGGCAGAAGAGTTGTGGGTTCAGGTACAATCCCCTAAGAGTAAGAAGTTAAGGTTAGGGATAGTGTACAGACTGTGACGCTTGGCCTGATGGTTCTGATTGCTCTATGATTTTTGTAAAATAAAAATGTAGTGTGTGATTATCTGTTATGAGACATCCTGTGCTCCTGGGATGACCCCCAAGGTTTCAGTTCAAATGACAGGATATGTTAAACAGCAGATCTCTGTAATGTGATTAACTTCCAAGTTGCATTTTATGGCCGTGTTTATGATCTGTGTTGCTTTGAAGCCAGGAACTAAAATATCCATTTTATGATGTCTTCAGAGGAAGAACAGTTAATTTCAACTGGTGTTAAAAAGCTATATTACAGCTAAGTGAGATATGGCAGAGTGAGTCATAAAAGTCCTGTGATGTCTTTGAAAGGCAGGAAACCACACTAGATCAAAGGAAAGACTTAATTAAGAAGTCATATGGGGAAATTCATTTTTTTCTGTTGACACCTTATTTAATATACCTTCTGATAGGACATCCTGTGTGTATTCATTTTTTTATATTTAACCAGGAGGAGCTAGATGACATCATGGAAGAGGCAGTTAAAGAAACAGTTTAAACTATTCTGAGTCTGATCTTTAGACACGCTTTTCTTGTTGGCGCTTAGAAAACAACAACTACTTTAAGTACTGTTTAGAAGGTAATACATTAGATAGGAAAGTCTAATTGTATTGTGGTAGGAGTTTATGTTTGAACTTTTTCCTTGTTTTCTTTTAAGTGATTGTATGTTTTGTGATATATTGTTCTGTGTTTACATTTTACCTATTTTTATCCATTTTCTAAGTAAACCTCTTATTTTAAAGAGACTGCCTGGTGTGCCTTCGAAATCTTTCTTTTGCATGTGAAGTATAGATGGTTAAAGTTGACAACTGTGCATAAGTTTAATGGTGTTACTGAATTGGAAAAAGGTAAGAAATACCCAAGATCTTTCATAGAGTTTTAAGGGTTCATTTTGGATACCTGGTTAGGTGCCCTTGGCAAAAGATATCTGGCATTCCCCGAAGAGCAGAATTATCTGAGCCTGTACACTTGGATATGCTAGCATAAGGTTCACAGTTTGAATCCCCCTAGAACTTGAGACCAAAGGTGATTTGGACCCACAAACGGACAGGAGGGTTACCCTGTTCTGTTATCTGTTCACAATAATGTGCTTGGAGGTTGGCACTGTGGGAGCAGAGGGCCTGACCTGCTGAGTGGGGTTGTGACAGAGACCACCAAACCAGAATGAGGAGCTGGACAAAGAACTGTAGTCCCAAATGACGGAAATGCCCAGAGGGGGGAGGTAGTGATTGTGGGTGACTTCAGTCTTCCGGGGGTGGACTGGAGAATCCAGATTACCCCCTGCACCAGTTTGCAGGTACTACTGGATGCATTCTAGAGTGAGTTCCTGACACAAGGTATCCTGGAGCCCACTAGGGAGAGGACTATATTGGACCTGGTCCTGTTGAACTGTGTGCATGTCCATGATGTAAAGGTGGAGGCACCACTTATAGAAAGTGAAAAATAACAGCTACGTAATTACCATGACAGTAGATCTTTGAGAGAATCTCTTTCATCAGAACACATCTATGGAACTATAAGCCACCAGGCATTAGGACCACATGGAAACTGTTTGCAAGCTGACCACCGGGGGCCACCCATGATGACATCAGACACTGTCTCTACCGTATAAACGTGGGCAGCTCCTTCTCTCCTAAGTTCACCACTAGATCTCATGCTCAGAGCATCTTCCTGTCAGGAACCAGGAAAGAACTTAAAATTCTGCTGACCAGGCGAGGCAGACAGCAGCAGATAGACACCCATGGAGAAGGAGACAGCATTCACCAGATTCTCAGGATCCGATAAGGAGTTGAAGGGTGGGACAGCATGGCCTAATGAAAGAGATTCTCTCAAAGATCTACTGTTATGGTAAGTACATAACATATAGGATAGTGCATGAGTAACAGTTAACAACAGGGCTATTCTTTCACCAAGTTGGTACTATGATGACAGATTACCTCAAGAGCGCAGCGGGTGAAAGAATAGCCCTGCTGTGAACTGTTACTCTTGCACTGTTCTGTATAGTGTATAGTGGAATGTCATTGCCTCAAAAAAAAAAAATTACTACATCTTTCTTTTTAAAATAAGACTATCAGATTGTTGCTCAAGGACACCATGTGTGACGTTCACATTGCAGCAGAACGAAAAGTCATTCTGCTGTCCTGCGGACGTCACTTTTTGGTTCTGCTGCACTGCGGATGTCACTAGTGCAGCAGAACAACATTTTGAGAGCTCTAGATTTCAGTGAACAACGACGTTCCACTATACACTATTGTTCTATTTTCTTCAAGGATATGGTAATTCTTTTATCAGACCACACCTATGGAACAAGAACTAAGCAGTACTGACCATAAACAGTCTAGGTGGCAGGAGCTGACAAGCCTAAGAAAGTTGGTCTTGGAGCACTGCTAGGCCATAGCCAGACCTCTTTCTTGAAGCTAGGTCCAGACTATAACATTTGGTAAAGGTGTAGACAGTACTCCAGGTACCAGCTGCACAGATTTCAGCAACAGAAATATTTTTAAAACATGCAACAGAACCACATTTTATGGTCTTGCCGGCAGATTCAAAAACTGGCAGGGAATCCGAGCAGACTGTAAAAAAAGTGGTAGGATTAGGCATCTCACTCACCCCTCAGTGGTTCTCCTTGGCATGCCAAATACACAAACTCCTTACTCTAATCCCTCAATATGTTGGATCATACAAGCCGTGGTGGAGGTGAAATGCCTGCTCCTTAGAAAATAGTGCACTACAGAGATACCCAGCATATTAGATTGGTGACAGGCTATCCAACAAGTGGCAACACTTTCCTGCATGTCCCACATAGCCAAAGGTAAACTACAGAATGACATCTCCATGTGGTCCCCCTAATTTAAATCCCCACTATGCCAAATAGATCCTAACTGGACATAATTATAACTCGGAAACCCTAAGAACTGTTGTATAAGTATGGGATGATCAGAAGTTTTTAGCTTAGAACCAATAATAGATCTCTTAGAAGTACAATTTTAACTAATCAGTATAACAGCATATATTGTATATCAGTGACATAACTAGCCTCCTTTTTGTCCTATCCTGTAACTGTATGTAATATAAATCTGCAATAAAACATATTAACTGAAAAAAAAACATGTAACAGATGTGGCCATGCCTCTAGTGGAATGATCATGAACAACCCCAGGAAGTTCCTTACTGAATTTCCTTTAACAAAATTAATGCCATTTTCGAACCATTTGGATAGGCACTGTTTAGAAACAGGAGCACCCTCTTTCCCAGGGGAGAATGAAACAAAAAGCTGCAAGGACTTTCTGCAGTCCTTCGTGCGGTGTGTATAGTACCCAAGTATTCTATGCATGTCTAAAGTATGGAACAATGCTTCTCCTGGATTGGCATGCTCAGGAAAATAAACTGGAAGGTGAATTTTTTGATTTAAAGTAAACTCGGACATCACCATTGGTAGAAACTTAAAATTAATATGAAAAGACACCCTGTCTGTGAAAAATCAAGTAAGGAGGCTCACACATTAGAGCCCTGAAATCCTTCAAGCAGAAGTACTAGCAACTAAAACCAACGCTTTCCAAGAAAGAAAGCATAGACCACAAGTTGTGGTTAACTCAAAAGGAGCCAAGGTAAGTTCTTCAACACAAAATTCAGGTCCCAAGCCAGGACTGGAATACAGATAGGAGGCTTTAAATGCAAACTGCTTCCTCCAGCTGGGCCACAGTACATCCTTCAATACGTACATGAAAGCTGAGATAGCAGCCAAGTGTAATAGAAGAGTACTGAAGGCCTGCATCTGACAAGGACAATAGATACTCTAGAACCTGATTTATTGGACAGGTAAAAAAAGCAACCCACAAAGCAAACCACTTCCACTTCATGGAATAAGTGGCCCTGGAAGAAGGCTTTCTAGCAGCCACCGAGACATCAGCCACTTTTTGGGAGACCCCAAATCTAGCAAAGGCTACGTTTTCCGGAGCCATGCATATACTGTAAATGAAGCGATCTGAGGTCTGTATGGACCAGGGTTCTCTGCTCCTGTGACAGAAGTCCCTGGCATAAGAGCAGAAGTACTAATGGTTCCATTGCCAGCTGCTGCAGAAAGGGGAACCATAGGAGAGCAACGAGGATTAGAGCTGCCCCCCATCTGAAGTTTGAGTATTACCGTCTGAATTAGTGGGAAGGGATGGAAGGCGTAGAGGAACCTCACCTTCCAAGAGAGGGAAAATGCATCTTGCCAGAAAACTCTGGGTCCTGGAACAAGTGAGCAGAACAGTGGCAGCTTTGCGTTGTGTGGAGACACAAAAAGGTCCAACGCCGGACAACCCCATTTGTCAAACAGGTCATCCACTACTGAGGTCTGTAATTCTCACTTGTGCATTTTGGACTGTGACCTGCTTAGTCTGTCTGTCAAGACATTCTGGGCTCTTGGAACATGTACTGCTGACAGTTCTAGACCATGTTCTAGAGCCCTGTACCATATTCTCATTGCCTCCCTGCATAGGTGTAAGAGAGACTTCCCCCTTGCTTGCTGATGTAATGCATCACACCGACGTTGTCCATCTATACTAACGGACCTGTAGACAGGTCAGCTTGGAAGGTCTGTAGGCCACACAGAACAGCTCTCAGTTCTAGAAAATGTATACGTCTGGTGCTCTCCACTTTGGTCCATACATCCTGTATCAGATGGGGCCCTAAATGTGCCCCCAGCCTATCCCTGAGGCATTTGTTAAAACCTGATGAGGGAGGGAATCAGAAAAGGAACCCACTTCAGTGGGTTGCTGGGTTCCATCCACCATTTGAGCACCTTGCATAACGAAGAGGTTAGAAGAACCTTCTGTTCCAGATTGTCTGTGAGTTGATCCCACTGGACTTTCAAGGTCCACTGAGGGATCCTCATATAGTGTGTGGTGGAATGCTATTAGGGATGGAAATCCATCCCTAGAATAACATTGCTATGCTGCAGTAGCTACATCATTGTAGCTGTTACGCTGCACTAGCTATATAGCTACTGCAGCATAACAACAACGAACGCCATCGCGCATGCGTGTTATGCGAACCTCCACCAGTCAGGAATCGGTGGCAGCGGCGACAGCAAGAAACGAGCGGGGTGGGGAGGCAACAAAACACAAAGTAAGGACACAGCTGTGCACCTCCTTGCTCCTTTTATCAGCGATAGCAGATCATACACTATAAAAGACAATGTATGGCCCTCTATCTATAACAACCGTGAGATGCCATCTCAAAGTTGCCATGGTGACCAAAACCTCTTGAGTTTTGCTCTCGAGGTTTAAACGGTCACCACTGTCAACCTCTCAATGGCAACACACAATTGTTATAGATAGAGGATCATACATTATCCTCTCTATGTAGCCTGGCCAGAGGTACTGTAACTATGGCCACTGCTATTTGGCCAAGAAGGTGAAGAAACGTTTTGGCTGTGACATATGAGCTGTTGTAAACTAGTTGGGCCTGTGCCATCAGATGCTTGGCCCTATTCAGAGGCAGAAATGCTGAGCCTATGGCTGTATCCAAGACAGCCCCTATATACTGCAGACACTGGCAAGGAGCCAAAACAAACTATGAAAAATTGACAGTGATCTCCAGAGCATCAAACAGTTGCCTGGTTTGAGCTAGAGTGTGTTTGAGTTGCTCTCTCAAGTGACCTTTCAGTAGCCAATCATCCCGGTAAGGGACTACATAGAGAATCATGGATGGGCAATCATGCTGAACCAGTGTGTTCTGCTACAGATGGGTTCCGATTCCCTCTGACCTTGAGAGCGAAGCTCGAGAGGTCCAACGGAATCAGATCGCCAAGGTGGCCAAACACATTGGTTCTGCACTGAGTTGCACATCCAGAATTTTTCATAGTGTATGGTGCCTGAAAACATAGTTTAGCATCTTATATTTTATTCATAAATAAGAATTTCATACTTCATTTTAGTCCATGTTAGTGGCTGGTTGCTAGGGTCACTGGTAGTTGATAGGGAACCAAACAAACGTATATCACTAATGTGTCTTTCTATTGGCTTCGAAAATATTTAGGAAGGGACTTTCAAATAAAAAATCTGGTGGGCATATTCTCATTAAGCGGGAGACTGAATTGCAATTGTTTCTATTAGTATCTGGTTGCTCCTATGCTGTTTTTGTTTTTAAATTAAGTGGTAGGTTAATTCAGTCAACTTATCTGGTTGATACTACTGGTTTGGTTTTTGTTTATCCTGCTTCTGTTGACCCCAGGACTGTTTATTTGGTTGATCCTGCCATCTGTCCAGTATGTGCAGCATGTGTGCTGAGCTTTTAAAATAATTGAGCTTCTGAATGCTTAGAACGCTGTTCTATACATACCGGCTGAGCAGCGTTCTATGCACTCTTTTATTTGACGCAGAACAGCTTTTCAGCACAGATAAAAAATGAATACAAACAACATTCTACCATGCACTATATAAAGGTTTCCACTGTGAAGGGCTGCTGCCACCGCACCCAAGCATTTGGCAAAGATCTGTGGTGTAGATGACAAGTCAAAGGGAAATGCTCTGAAATAGGAACTTGAAATATATCCTGTGAGGTTCCTGGATTTCGATATGAAGGTAGGCATCCTTCATGTCAAGGAAACCAGTCCAATCCCCTACCTGCAGTAATGGTAACAGGCCCCGTAGAGTCAACATCCTGAACTTTCTACATTCTATGAAAAAGTTCAGGTACCTGAGATCCAAAATAGGCTTTCAATCCCCTGTCAATTTTGGAACTAGGAAGTACATTGAATAGAACCCTGTGTTTCTCTGTTCCAGGGGTACAGGTTATATTGCTCTTTTCTGGAGCAAGGTGTGAATTTCCTCCGGCAGCAGGGGAATGAGCTCTTGAGGATAATTTGTAGATACTGGTGGATGGTCTGGAGGGAGCTATAGAAGCCCCAGAGCATGTTCTTGTGTTATTATTTCCAGGACCCAGGCATCTGAGGTCAGCTCCTTCCACTGGTCCAAGTGAAAGGAGAGACGGCCCCTGACAACCACCCCTGGAGGCCATGGTGGCTGAAGTGTTCGAAAGGAGTTAGGCTGAGCCGGTTGCAGCTCCTGCCATGTTGCCACCTCTAGGGGCTTTTGAATGGGCACCTGGAGTGGCTACTGGAATAGGTAGGGCTCTTGCTCCTTTACCCTTCCCTGATTGTTTGGTGGTGGTACGGTATCTAGCACCAGCCAGACAAAAAGGCACCCTCTGACTGCTCCTTGGCTGGGTGTGATAGAGGGAATGGACTGATATGAGGGTTCTGCTTGAGACCTGCAAATTGGAGAGGATATCTAGCATATCTGCACCAAATAATTTATATCCTCTGAAAGGGGCATTTAGAATTGACTGCTGCACGTCATTTGCGAAGTCCACCACTCTTAAGCAGAAATAGCTTCTCAAACATATTCCTGAGGCTACTACCCTAGCTGAGGCATCCAAAATGTCATAGGCTGTATTGTAGGAGGTGTTTACCTACGTCAGCACCAGCTGTTAAGGCCTTAAGGAGCTCTTGCTTTGATGCACCTTCTGGAAGAGTTTGGCATCTGCCTTAGCTTTCCTTCAGAGTGTATTTTGGTATTTTACCATATGGGTCTGGTAGTTTGCAATTCTTAGGCCCATAGAGGCAGAGGTATAGGACCTATTGCACATGCCATTGAGTCTCCAGAACTCCTTGTCAGGAGGAAGAGAAACACAGGTTACTCACCTATAATAGCAGTTCTAGGAGTGATATACCTTGTTCATCCACACTATCTGGCAGTGTCCTTTCCCTTTAAGATGTGCCAGAAAGTCTTCAAGCTGGCTCCTCCCACCCACCTGGGTGATAGATCCCTCAGCTCTGCCCCATGACACCCGATCTTGCCCGCTGGAGCAGAGGTTGTGCACCTGAGCCTGGGGAGGTTGGTGGGTCAGTGTGGATGAACAACATATACCACTCCTAGAACTACTGTTATAGGAGAGTAACCTGTGTTTCTAGGGATGTGGATATGTTGTTCTATCCACACTATCTGGCAAACTCCTAGCAGTTCTCTTTGAGGAGGGAGGCAAGGTGCACACCCCCTATTGAGGAAACAGAGATTGGAGAACTGAGGCCCCAAAACCTGCATGACTAAGTCAATGTGGTAATAATAATAATAATAATAATAATAATAATAATAATAAATAATAATAAACTTTATTTTTATGGTGCCTTTCAAAAGCCAAGGCACCTAACAGAGTTAAAATCACATTATCACAAAATTTCACAATTACATAATCAACAGAACATCTCAACAACAAATAATATAATCATAAAATCTTTCATCAGTTAAATACCACAGGCTTAACTCCATAGCCACATTTTCAGTGCTTGTTTGAAGCCCTCCACGGTCGTGTGCTCACATAACCAATGGGGTAGAGAATTCCAGAGGGTAGGGGCAACATACATAAATGTTCTAGCCCCAGAAGATTTCAAACGTACCCTCGGAATCTCTAGCAACCCCTAGTTGGCTGAGCGGAGCAATCACCTGGGGCAATGAGGAACCAGGAGCTCTTTCAGGTAGTCCGAGCCAAGTCTGTGCAGGGTTTTGAAAGTCAGAAGACCGACTTTAAAGGTGACCACCACTGAACTGGCAGCCAGTGCAGTCCGCGCAGCACTGGCGAAATATGACAGGACCACGACGATCCCATCAACAGCCATGCCGCAGCGTTCTGCACTAGCTGCAGGTGGTATATTTCCACCCCAGGTAGCCCTAGGTACAGGGAGTTGCAACAGTCCAAGCGTAAGGTTACAAAAGCGTGAATCAAAGTGGGAAGGTTACCGGATGGAACAAGGTGCTTGATCCTGGTGATATTCCTCAGATGGTAAAATAAGGATTTGACGACAGCCGACACCTGAGAATGCAGGGTTAGTCCTTCATCAAAAATTACCCCCAGGTTCTGCAAACGTTCAGAGGTTGGGAGTGGCTCACCCCCAAGGTATAAGCCAGAGGGTGAACCCCACCCAATCTCTCTGTCCAGTGACCTGGATTCACTACCAACACCTCGGTCTTAACAGAGTTCAACTTTAGCCAACTGGTATTCATCCACGCCTGGATTTCAGCAAGACAGTTATTAAAGACCGAGACAGCTTCATCCTGATTGGGGTCAAAGGAACGGTAGAGCTGGGTATTATCTGTGTAGCAGTGAAACCTCAGCCCATACCTTCTTACAGTGTCTCCGAGGTGCAGCATATACACTGCAAACAACATGGGGGACAGCACTGAGCCCTGAGGAACTCCACACGATAAAGAGACCGGGTCCGAGGAAAAAAACCTGGACACCACCCTCTGAGATCTTCCCATGAGAAACAATGTAAACCACTTGAGAACCGTACCGGACAGTCCACAAATGAACCTCAGGTGATCAAGCAGTTTCCCATGGTCCACAGTGTCAAACGCTGATGAGAGATCTAGGAGGACCAAGATGGAGCGACTCCTCCCATCTCTAGCCATCAGGAGATCATTAAGCACCTGAACCAGTGCTGCCTTGGTACTATACTTTTTTTGAAATCCAGACTGGAGGGGTTCATAGATGGCATGGATGGTCAAATAGTCCTCCAGCTCTGTGGCCACTACTTTCTCAATCACCTTCCCCACAAAGGGAAGGTTAGAGATTGGTCTGTAGTTAGCAAGGCAGTCTGGGTCCAAAGAAACTTTCTTCAAGAGTGGTGTTACCACCACCTCTTTTGGGGAGCTTGGAAACTCACCTGTCTCCAAGGAGCACCAGACTAGGACCGGGCCAATGACATCACTACAACCCAAAATTACGGAAGTAGGTCCCGGATCCAAACTACAGCATGTAGGGTGCACACTCTGGACAATCGGCATGACATCCATGAAGGTCAGCTGGCCAAAGATACTCCAAGAAAGACCAAGATATGCGAACCTGCACTGGTCTACAGCAGCGCCTATAGAGTGTGCTGGTCGCGGAAAGCTGATCTGATGTCGGCCACCTTATTTGCAAAAAATCGAGCAAGTTCATCACACTCTTCTTGCGAAAAAGCTTTCCGGACTTGTAGACAGGTTGGGTTGCACAGTCTGTCCACAGTTCAGAACAGCTAAGCTGGTCAATTTTGAGCAACCGCAAACTCCCCGAACAGGAACTCTGCCTTCTTACGGGAGATTTCGGATTGATAGACTTAATAATGGTCCATCAATCTAAGGCAGTCGGAATCAAGAGCGGACTTCTGCCAGCAACGCTGCAATCTTCGTCCAAGTCACCGCATCTCCCTCAGAGTCCCATCAAACCATGGGGACTGAGGGTGAAGGGGAGAGTGGACAAACATGGACATCAAAGAGCAGCTGTACTGGCTGAATTATAAGCCACCATGAGGACTTCTGGGTCATTATTTGCCTCTGAGAAGGACAAGAGATTCAGGACTACCATTAGACCTTGAGAATTTATATCTCGCAAAGGGCGGTACCAAATCATCTCTACAGGGGTTGGCCTACAAAGGGAGGCGCTAAAACTAAACCCCACAGTGTAATGATCAGTGTAATGGGAAATGAAGGTCTGTGCTGACTTCCAGGTAGCAGCCCTGCAGATTTCCTGGATAGGGACATCCCAAGAAGCAGCCACTGATGCAGCAGTACGGTGGGTGGAATAAGCCCTTAGCCCTCCGGGATGCTCCCTACCTGCCAACCTATAGAAGAGATCAATGCAAGATGTGATCCCCCTGCCAATCATCTGCTTGGCTGCAGATATGCCAGGTGAGGCTTCAATGTAAGTGACAAACAGCTGGCAAACCTCTCAATGAACTCTAGCCGTGCACTCTTTGTAGTGAGCGAGAGCTCACCTCAGGTCCAGAGTATGCAGCTTGCGTTGAGCCTCCGAGGTGTGATTCAGGAAAAACACCGGTAGAGTCATCACCTGTTCAGGTGAAGCTCCGACACAACCTTAGGGAGGAACTTCGGGCTGGGGGCGCAGGACAACCTTGTCCCTGTGGAAGACCAGGTAAGGAGACTCCATCGAGAGCACCTGGAGCTCACTGATCCTTCTGGCTGACATAATAGCCACCAAGAAGGCGGTCTTCCACGACAGGTGAGACATGTCACACCTGTGCATCAGTTCAAACAGCTTGCCCATGAGCTTTGTCAAAACCAGCAACAAGTGCCACAGTGGTGGGGGTTCACACACCGGAGGGGAAATGTGATCTAGGCCTTTGAAAAAGCACTAGACCACCTTCTTCTGTGCCACTGATGCTGACTGGCCCGTGCCCGCTAAGCAGAGATGGCTGCCAGGTGCACCTTAAGGAGCGTTAACCGAAGTCCCCCTTTGGAGAGGGACCACAGATAGTCCAAAATGCTGGCCATCGAACAGGAAAAAGGGTCTAGCACCTTGCCCTGACACCAAATGGAGAATCTCTTCCATTTGGAGGCACAGTATTTTCTGGCCGATTCCTTTCTAGATGCCCCCACCACGGTGAGGACATCTTCGGAGAGACTCAAAGCCTGGAACTCTAGCTGTTCAGGAACCAGGCTGTCAGGTGCAGGGATTGAAGGTCTGGGTAGAGTACTTTACTCTGATTGATGGAAAGCAGGTCTGGGCATATGGAAGACACCTCAGGAGCCTGTTGCTGAGGCTGAAGAGATTGGGGTACCAAAACTGGTGTGACCAGTTTGGAGCCAGAAGGATCACCCATACCTTGTCCCCCTTGACTTTGAGTACCACCTTGTGGATCAACAGAAGTGGAGGGAAGGTGGGGTCCAAGGCCTCAAGAAAGCATCCCCCTGCAGTGAGCTCTGATGAGGGAGGTGGGCACAGAACAGCCTCAGCTTTGCATTCTTCCTGGAGGCGAACAGGTCCACCTGAGGGGTGCCCCACTGGGAGAACAGACTGTGAACTACCTCCAGATGGAGAGACTACTCATGAGACACCTCACTCACATGGCTGAGGGTGCCTGCCAGCTGACTAGGGGCTCCTGTCACATGGATGGCTAGGAGATCCACCTCTAGGCAGCGCACGAGAGTCCATATGTGGAAAGCTTCCTGGCACAAAGGCAGGGAGTGCATCCTGCCCTGCTCGATGAGGTAGTACATAGTCGTGGTACTGTCTGTTTGGACTTGGACCACTTGACCCCAAACATATGGAGCGAATGCAGTCGGTGCTAGCCAAACTGTCCAGAGCTCCAGCAGGTTGATGAGGCATTGGGGCTCCTTATGGGTCCAGAGCCTGTGAACTCTCTGTTCCCCCAAATGGGCACCCCAGCCCATAACAGACGTATTGGTCGTCAGGATGACAGTAGTCTCGGGGCAGACAAATGGGATCTCTTCCTACAGATGCTCTGAGATGAGCCACCACTAGAGCGTGTCCCACATCTTCCAGGTCACAGTGACCAGCTGGTCGAAGTGACCTTTGTGCCGAAACCACTGGCTGGCCAGCTCCCATTGGAGGGAGTGCATATTCCAATGGGACCAATGGACCACACTGGTGCAGACTGCCATGTAACCTAGAAGGTGCAGGAAGTCCCGGGGAGGGCACAATTGCCCAATCCAAATGATTGGGCAAAGGAGGAGAGAACCTCCATCCTGCCTGCCGGCCAGGCTCTGGCTCAGTGAGAGCCGAGCTCTGCCCCAATATAGCTGATCACATGTGAGGGCATGAATTTTGACTTGACCTCATTGACTAGGAGGCCAAGGGAGTCACAGGTCTGGAGGGCCAGGTCCCTGGAAAGGAAACATAGGGGGGATATGACTGAAACCTTTAAATACCTGAAGGGGATAAATAAGGTTAATACAGAAGGGATTATCCAGCTTAGAAGAGGGAGGGTTATGAGAGGGCATCAGCTGAGGTTGGAGGGGGAGGATTCAGGAAGGAAAGCAGGAGACATTTTTTCACAGAAAGGGTGGTGGACAGGTGGAACACTCTGCCCAAGGAGGTGGTTTCCTGTTAGAATGGTGGGTAGCTTTAAGAGGGGTTGGGACAGGGTAAGGGGGGTGTTAAGCTGAAGAGGGGGAGGAGTGTGGGGCAGCTGCAAGTTGAGAGGCTAGCTGCACATTCGATCAGACTTGATAGACCATATAGGCCTGCTTCTGCTGGCATTTTTGTATGTTCATATGTACCTTCATCCTGGAGGTATCCACAATCAGCCAGTCAGCCAGCTGTCCAGGTAGGGGTACACCTGGACTCTGAGTCACCTCAGGCAAGCTGCCACCACTGCTATGCATTTGAGGAAGAGCCTGGGGGCCGAGGAGAGGCCAAAGGGCATGGCTCAGAACTCATAGTGGGTCCTCTTGGCTCGAAAGCGGAGGAACCTTCGATGGGATGGATGGACTGGGATGTGAAAGAATGTGTCCTGAAGATCCAGGAAGCAAAACCACATGTTTCGCTGAACCGATAGTATGATCTGGGACAGAGTTACCATCCTGAAGGTGCGTGACCTGAGAAATTTGTTCAGGTTGCACAGATCTAGAATGGGGCATTCCGGAGGATCCATTACTCTAACCATGACCCTCCTTACTGTGGAGCTGGGCTATGTCATCTCAAAGAGCTGACCAAGTGTCTGCAGATACCAAGTCCTCCTGTGGGGCGCCGCCTCGGCTTGGAGGGTACTGCTCGAACTCCAGAGGCAGACCCTGGCCAACCACCTACAAAACCTACCTGTCCGTGGTGACAACAGACTAGGCAGAAAGGAAGTAGTGGAGCCGACCACCCACAGGAGGACTCAGGAAAGATGTGACGGGTATGAAGTTGGCATCCCCCCATCACATCATTTAGCAGACTTAAAGGAGGAGGTCCTGGCTGAGGTCCCTTCCCTACAGGCTTACGGACCATTGAGGCTACTGACTTGGGCCTTGATCACCAGAATTGAGCCTGCTGGTTTGGCTGGTGCTGGGCTGGTTTTGCTGCAAGAGTGGAGGACCGAAAGGTTTATGCTTCTGCGCCTGGAGCCCTTGGGATCCTACTGTGTGGATGTCATAGAGTCCAAGGTGGTATTGGACTTCTCAATATGCTGGAGGTGACCCTCCACACCAGGCCTGATGAGATCAGTGCCCAAGAACGGAACATCCGCCAACTTGTGCTGAGTGTCTGCCATAAAGGTCGAGATCTGCAGCCAAGCCCTGTGGCACATGGCAACTGCAGCCACCACTGAGCAGGCAAAGGAGTCTCCCAGATCCAGAGCTGTCTGAAGTTACTGTTTTGCCACAGTCCAACCCTGATCTCGGACCTGCTTGACCGTGGTCTGGAGGTCCATGGGTAGGTGAGGAATCACCTCATCCAACCAGCCCAAGAGGGCATGGGAGGAGTGTGCCATAAGGATGGTTGAGCATGCCTGGCAGAGGCTGAGCGAAGAGGCAGCACAGACCTTTTTTAGCCACGTGGTCCAACTTCTTGGATTCTTTGTCTGGCAGCTTGTCAACCTCCACGATATTGCCCGAGTGCCAAAACATGTAGTCCACCAACACCTCGGCCAAGGGATGCTCCATGAAACTCGAAAGGGTGCCGGTGGGCACTGCATACTTGCAGGCCATCCAGGCTAAGGGCACAGGGCAGGAGGCAGGGTGCTGCCAAAGTGCCAGGGCTGAGCCAAGAGTGGCCTTGGCCACTGGGAAAGCCTACGTCAGAGAGTCCCCTTTATCCAGAATCTCTGTGAGGCAATAGCGAGCCTGCTTCTGGATGGGCAGCAGTTTAATTCCTGTGGATTCGGAGATGAGGTGGAAGATGCCCATGAAGGAAGTGGGTCCTTCCTCCATATAGAGATCCTCCACGGACTCCCTGTTGACTGGATGGGAATGCAGTGAGGAATCCTTGGACTCGGAGGAGTCCGCATGGAGTGGTTGACCACCCAAGTCACTCTCGACCCACCACGGATGGTCAGGTGTGAGAGTGACTGACAGTTAATAGGGAAGCTCCTTGGTCAGAGTGCCAGCCATCAGCTGTCTGGGCAGCGACTCCACCAGGATCGGTGGAGAAGCCGGCTCCGGCCGAGTCGAAAAGGTGTGGACCAGCTCTGCTGGGGGAGGGTCGGTCTCAACTGATGCCACAGAGGGAGACGGCATTGGTCTGTTGGGTGACAGCCTAGCGATAGCTGACATGGGAGCTGGGGTTGGCTTCAGACTGGCCAACAGCAACTGTTGCCGTATGAGGTCTTTGTAGCATCGATGCAACCTAAGCCTCTCCTCACCTGAGGGGGATGAAGACGAATAGTGGTGATGCTGCTTCATGTGGTGTCGAGAGTGTGACCGCCGGTGACGATGGGATCTGCTCGACCCACAGGAGGAAGAAGACTGAGACCTCGACCTCGGCCATTGGGGTACTGACAGGGGATCTCTGATGGAGCTGGAGAGAGCTGCAGCTCCTCCTCGTCTGGGTCAGTGACCAGAGGGTCCAGCTCAGTGGGCTGAGCTGCTCCTTCAGAGATCACAGGCAGGGCTATAGTCCTGAAAAGAGTTGTCACCCTCTTCCAACAACAACTGGTCAACAAGGTCAAGAAAGATCTCGGATGCATATTTGGCCGTGTCTCAACAAACTGGCCCGACGGGGTTTCCATGAAGCCAGTGGCCAAGGCTGCGGTTTCGACCATGATCAAACCGGAGAGTCTTGATACTGAGAATGCTCCTGGTCCCAGAAACATTGACAGTGAGTCTTCTCCTTTTCTTTCTTTGGCTCCATCTTGTGGGAATGGGAGCTGTGCGATCAGAAGAGCCCTGCCCTTTGGTCATGAGGGACTGACACAGCTCCTTGAAGGAGCCCCGAGTAAGTGGAGCCCAATTTGAGTGGAACAAAGGCCAAAGCTGAAGAGGACTGAACAGTGGCTCGTGTCGCCTCTTCCTCAAAGGTCGTAAGTTTCTCCAACGGCTCAGTGGACCCCACAACTACGGAGACCACCCGATGGGCATACTTGGATTTTGACCAGTGGATGCCATTTTTCTGGGCGGCCCAACTTAAGGCAGGTGAGGCGGTTCTCGGGACCGTCATGTGAAATGAACAAGAAAAGTCACAGGCCTGGGTATGATGTTCCTGGCCCAGGCAGTAAACACATGTGGCATGGGGATCAGTGTGTGACATCTTCTGCCCCGCATGGGCATTGGTGAAAACCAGTCAAGGACTTTTTATCCATAGTGGTCGCCACTGATGATCGAATTGAAGATGAAACTCATTAGAGTTATTAAGTTGTGGAAGTAAATCCGAAGATTTTAGCGCTAGGGCCTACTCAACACAGGAGCGGTAAGGAGGAAACCTGCTTCTTCCAGAGGAAAGGAAGATCTGGCATCATGGGGTGGAGCCGAGGGATATACCACCCTGGTGGGTGGGAGAAGCAGCTTGAAGACTTTCCGGCACATCTTAATGGGAAAGGACACTGCCAGGATAGTGTGGCTAGAACAACATATCCACATCCCCAGAACTGAGATATTGTGTTGCCTTTGCTCTGTCGTGAGCAGTGTTGATGACCACAGAGTCAGCTTCAGGTTGGCCTGCAAAGAAAGGCCTACCTGAGTGGGCCATATACATTTTATCTGCCTTTCTAGGTATGGCAGGAATTACATTAGGCCTATGCCAGGCAGCAAAGGTGACATTCTCCAGGGCAGGGAGGAGGGGTGGAATTACAAAGTGGGGGTGTCAGGTAGCTCCAAGAAGTCTATCAGGTTCTTCTTGGTTGAGTCCTGCTCCTCCAAATCAAACCCCATGGCAGCTTGAAGTTTGCTGCAACATGGTTATAAAATAGGTCCCCTCAGTAGGGGACCTAGGGGTGTAAACCACAGAGTCCTCACTGCAGGTGGGAACTGTGGAACTAGTCCTCTCACAGGGACTTTCCACATAATCTTTGGCATCCTCCTCCTCCTCATCATCCTGTACCATAAGGTCAAGATTGTATTTCATGTCATCTGTGCAGTCGAAGGGATGAAAGGAGTACACTGGCGAAGCAGTCAGTGCTCAAGAGGGTATAACCATAGTAGGCATCAGCATGGGGGTTTGAATCATGGACCCAGTCGATGGACCTCCAGGTATAGGAGGGAGAGGCAAAAGCGATTTGAGGATGTCTGTAAAGAACAAAATGGCATGTACATGCGGCTTGTGTATTCAAATAGGAGCACTGGGCAGTTGACAGAGAGAAGGTCCCCTATGTCAACTGCAATGCACCAGCCATATTAGGCCTGGTGGTGCCTGTAGCCTGCTCTGACCTGGAAGCTATGTTGATGGTCTGTGTAGCTGGTAGCATTGCAGCCAAATCTATGGTTGGCACCACTTGGTGGGGCGACTGAAAGTGAACTAGGGAGATTTTTGTCTTTCTCTCCCTCTCCCAGTGCTTGTACCTACGTAACCCTGATGTTTTGCCCTGGGATTTCAAGGATCTGGATCCCAAGGAGTGCACCAACAATGCGACTGAGACCTTTTGCTGGATCTCCTTCTCCATTCGGACTATCTGCTGCTTTAATAGGTGCTTTTCTGGAGTGCCATTCCTCCGTTGCCGGGTGGCTGTGTTGAAGCCTTTGCAGATCTAGCATGCCTGAACACTGTGGTCTGGGCCTTGGCAGCACATGCAGAAATTGTGTAAGTCTCCAAAATATATTTTCTTGCCACGCCTGCAATAGTGGAACAGCTTAGATGGCTCTTTAGTTGACATACACGCTGTTGAAGATCACCAGAAAGTTATAGCATGACTACGGTGAGAAATAGAAGTCGGTGACTATCCATACATGGTCTGATGAGAATGGTCGATGACAGGAAAAAGAACTGGGGAGGGAAGGGGCTGTCCATGTTTATATGGGAGAACCAACATCTGATGTCATCATGGGTGGCCCTTAGTGGATTACCTGCAAAACATTTCCATGTGGTGCTAGTGCCTGGTGGCTTATAGTTGCATAAATGTGGCCTGATGAAAGAGATATCCTTGAAGAAGATCTACAATGTGTGGTTCTATCTGGACATGGGCAGGGAGAGGGTTAAGACAATGCTGAGGATTTTGGACTTCAGGAGGGCCAATTACAGTAAGATGGGAGAAGTTCTGGAAGGGTACCTTGCTAGGCTCAGAAGGTGGACCAGAAATGGGCCATAATTAAGGAATGACTGATGGCAGACACCTGTGATTGGGCCAAAATCAGGTGCAAGAAATCCAAAGCCATAACGCCCAGCTGGTATGGCTGAGAGGTGGCCAAGATGGTAAGAGACAAGAAGGAAAAAATTACTCACCTTAGTAATGTTGTTTCTTCTAATGGAGTCTTGCTATATTCTGACACATGCAGTGAGTCCCAATCTTCGAACTGCCCCGGAGATGAAAGAGTTAACTTTCCATGCCAGGCATGGAACGCTGAGCTCGAGCTCGGTTGAGACTCTGTCTGTTGTTCTTCAAACTCAAACCGTCAGATCTTTACGAGCTAAACTCACTAAGGTCCTGTGTGGAAGCTATAAACCTACACTAGCCAACTGGCTACTAAACATAAAACACATTTTTGGTCCCAACACAAAGACTCAAGTCAGGAGACCCAAAATGAAAACACCTTCCACTCACCTCAAAAGAAGGGTGAAACAAAAGGGTGGGCATCTACTAAGTGCCAACACTGCACTGCCCACCCCATCCCAAAAACAGAGGTTCTGAGAGGGGGCAGGTGGGAGGTCAGAATAGCAAGACTCCATTAGAAGAAACAACATTGCTAGGTGAGTAATTTTTTCTTCAAACAACATAAATCTTGCTATATTTCTGATATATCTAATTCTAAAGCAGTACCTCCATGGAGGGACAGAACCTACTTAGGAAATAGGCTCTGAAGCACAGCTGTGCCAAACCGAGCATCACTCCTAGCCTGGATGTCCAGGGAGTAATGCTTGGTAAAAGTGTGAACTGTCTTCCAGGTAGCTGATTGACATATCTCTAGAATAGGGATGTCCCTGGCAGCAGCCAGGGAAGCAGCTGTACCTCTGCTAGAGTGAGCCCTCAGGCCTGAGGGAGGAACCTTACCCAGTTTTTCATAGCAAAATTGGATACAGGAAACAATCCACCTGGCAATGGATCTTTTAGTGGAAGGTTTCCCTTTACCAACCTCACCATAAGTGAGGAACAGTTGGAGGGAGTCAAACCTGTGACCCTTGGTACACTCTATGTAGTAACTAAGGGTTCTTTTGACATCTAAACTGTGCAGTCTCCTCTCGCCAGAGGAGGAATGGTCAGTGAAGTACACAGGAAGAGACACAGACTGATTAAGGTGGAAATCTGAAACCACCTTAGGCAAGAACTTCCTGTTAGTCCTGAGGACCACCTTATCTCTATGAAAGGAGATAAAATCAGGCTCCACTGACAAAGCTTGTAATTAATTTATGCGTCTGGCAGAAGTGATTGCTACCAGAAACACAGTCTTCCAAGTCAAGTACTTAAGCTCTGCTGAAGATAAAGGCTCAAAAGGAGGTTGCATAAGCTGAGCAATGCAAACACTGAGGTCCCAGGCAGGGACAGGGTCCCTGAATGGAGGGTTGGTGTGAAGCAATCCCTTGAAAAACTTGGAGAAAACAGGGTGAGCTGAGAAAGAACAGGGCTTACCTGCTGAATTAAAAGCAGACACAGCTGCCAGATGCACTTTCAGTGTAGCTGGTCTCAGCCCCAAGCTATTTAAGTGAACCATATAATCAAGGACTGTGGGCAGATCAGCAGATTCTGGGGAAATATGCTTCCCAGGGCACCATATGGAAATTTTTTTCCATTTAGAATTATAAGTAGCCCTGGTGGAAGGTTTTCTAGAGGCCTTCAGGATATCCATTACACCTTGGGAGAGGTGTAAATCAGCAAACTCTAACTCTTCAAGAGCTAGGCCTTGAGATTGAGAGATTTGAGGTTTGTGTACCAAACCCTCCCCTGAGCACAGGTTAACAGGTTGTAATTCCTGGGAAGACACAGGGGAAGATGGACTGCTAAGGACAGTAGGAGTGGATACCAGGGTTGTCTGGCCCAGTCTGGAGCAATCAGGATCATCTTGCAGGGTTGAGATCTGATTTGACTATCACTTTGAACAGGAGGAAGGGGAAAAGCATAGAAACTTCCCTTCCAATTGAGAACTAAGGCATCCAGGGGACTGAGCCCAACACTGGGGTCTGCAGCAAAAGGAGAGTTGGTGATTGTCTGGGGCTGCAAAAGATCTATCTGTGGGTGCCCCATCTGGAAAAATCACTTCCAAGACTAGGGGATCAGTGACCATTCGTGATGGCCCCGGAAATCCTGCTGAGAGCATCTGCCAGGACATTGTCCTTTCCTGGTAGGTGAACTGCAGTGAGGGAGGTGTTCAGGGAGTAAGCCAGAGACCACAACTTCATTGCTTCAGTGCACAAGGCCGTAGACCGAGTGCCTCCTTGCTTGTTGATGTACCACATAGTGGTGGTGTTGTCTGTTCTGACCTGTAGAACTTTGTTCTGAAAAGATTTGGAAAAAGCTTGAAGTGCTAGAAATACTGCTCTGCATTCCAACAGATTGATATGGAGCAGAGATTCCTGAGGGGACCACAACCCCTGGGTGGTGAGGTCGCCTATGAGACCCCCCACCCCAAGAGGGAGGCATCTGTAGTAAGGATTAAAGAGTGAGACTGGGTGACAAAGGACCCCTTGTCTCAAATTGTTCTGATCCTGCCACCACTGTAGGGCCTGGATCAGGGTTCGAGTTACTGGGATCAGTTTGGTCAGAGGGTCCTTCCTTTGAGACAGAAGGCTCTCAGATGGAACTGAATGTCCCTCATCTGAAATCTTGCTCTCTGACTACTGCTGCAGAAGCAGCCATGTGCCCCAGGAGCTGTAGAAAATGCCTTGCTGGTCGAGACACCTGCAGGGTGAATGAGGCGGCCAGAGAGACCAGGGTCCTTGCCCTGTCCAGGGGAAGGAAGGCTCTGGCCTTCTCTGTGTCTAGCTCTGTGCCTATGAAGGTGAGGAGCTGGACAGGCTCTAGAACTGACTTTGAAAGAGTTAGGAGGAAACCCAAAGAAGTGAGCAGTTGCTGAGTTATCTGTTAGTGTAACTTGACTTGGTCTGGGGACTGGCCTACTATGAACCAGTCGTCCAGGTAAGGGAAGATGGCAATTTTCTGCCTTCTTAGAGAAGCAACTACTACTGCCAGGCATTTTGTGAATACCCTTGGAGCAGATGTGAGGCCAAAGGGCATTGCTCTGAACTGGTAATGGCCTGAGGGCAGCTCAAACCTGAGGTACTTTCGATGGGAGCTTCTGATGAGAATATGGAAGTAGGCATCCTGGAGGTCCAGGGACACTAGCCAGTCCCCTGGCCTTAGAGGGGGTAGAATAATTCCCAGAGTCACCATTTTGAATTTTGGTTTTAAAAGGTGCTTGTTTAGGTATCTGAGGTCCAGGATGAGCCGCCATTCTCCTGTCTTTTTGGGGGTAAGGAAGTACCTGGAATACAATCCTTTGCCCTGGTGTAGGGGTGGAACCCTTTCCACAACTCTGAGAGCTAGGAGGGAAGAGATCTCTGCCTCTAAGGCAAGTGCCTCTGATGGATTTGCAGGTGGAAAGGATCTGGTTCTCATCTTTGGAAACTTTTTGAAGCTGAGAACCAGTCCCTGGCTTACTACTTCCAGGACCCATTTGTCTGATGTCAGAGACTCCCAGTCCTGGACAAAGTAAGCCAGCCTGCCCCCTACGGGTAGGTGAGAATTGGCCCTGGCAACCCTATCAGGGTGTCTGCTTGGCAGGGGCTTTAGGCTGAGGGGTGGAAGCAGGCCTGCTTGCACCCCGTCTGCCTCTCCCTCTAAAGAACCCCCTCTGGGCATAAGCAGAAGAGGAGGCCTGGGCTTGGTAAAAAGGCCTATGAAAAGGCCTGCCCCTGCCCCTGGGAAGCTGTCTTTGAGGAGTGGCCTGCCTTCCTTGGCCTGTGCACTCCTATAGGTGGTCCTATACTCATCCATTTTCTTCATGTAATTCTCCGTCTGCTCCCCAAACAGAGAATTACTCACAACAGGAAAATCCATGGCCTTAGTCTGGGTATCCTGTGACAGGCTAGTACATCTGAGCCAAGCCATTCTTCGAAGTGCCACAGATGTAGCTATGACTCTTGATAACACGTCATTTGAGTCCACTGCAGCATGGAATTGCACCTTGGATGCCTCAATACCATCAGCAGCCACCCGCTCCAGCTCCTTGGCAAGCTGGCCAGGGACCTGTTTTGCTAGAGCCATGACAGTGCTCCATCTGGATTTCTGATATCTAGCAACATAAGCCATATAATTCGCCTGTCTGAGTCCCAAGGATGCTGCCATGTACTGTTTCTTTGCCATGGCATCAATCATCCTGGAGTCCTTGTCTGGGGGGTGTGAAGCCAAGGGAATATTTGCCTTGTCACAGGCTGCAGCCTGCACTACCCCAACATGGCTGCATTGTTGTGTAAGGAACTCCGTATCAGAGCCTGACAATATGTACCTCTTGTCCATTCTCTTATCCACAGGAGGTATAGTGTGAGGAGTTTTTAGAATTTTAAATGTCTATTTCCCAAAAGATTTATGCAAGGGAATAGACAGTCTCCTAGACTCTGGGATATCCATTATTTCCACATAGTCAGGCTCCTCTTGATCAACCACCGCTTCCTCCATAGGGAGCTGGAGGGTTTCAGCCACTTTTTTATAAAACATAAAATGAGAAGGGGACTCAGAAAGCCTAGGAGGAGACACTCCTGAAGGTCTGTCTGGGGAGATGTCCAGGTCAATGGGCACATCAAGACTTTCAAATCCACATTCACTCTCCTCATACTCCTCTTCACCCTCCTCCGGTTCATAATATTCCTCTACATCATACTCTTGAACCAGTGGAACCGGCCGAACCGAGCGCCTACCTGACGGTGCCAGTTCGGTTGGAACCGGGGAAAGCAACTGGACAATTTTGATCGCTTTGGCTATTTCTTCAGTGGTTGGAGAGGAAAGTTTTGGCTCCACACCAGCTGATTTTCTAGTCCTTTTTGCTGGAACCGACTCCTCAGATTCGGATCCCTTTTGCCGAAGAAGTCTGCGCCCTGGTCAGAGGGCACTCCTTCTGGTTCAGTTTGAACGAACCGGGCTACCATCAGTTCAGCTGACTTTTGGCCTCCTTTCCTGAGCCCACCAACTCTTCTCTAGGGTAGCTGCAGGAAAATGTTTACAAATCTGGCAGTCTGCATTGAGGTGGTCAAACCCCAGACAGTAAACACAGGTGGTGTGGGGATCAGCCTTGGCAAAGACTTCCCCACACACACTACAGTGTTGAAACCCAGTGGGCCCGGTTTTTCTTTTGGGTTTCTCAGACATAGTGCCAGTCCTATCCAAACTTAGCCGTTTATGGCAATCCGCCAGGTAAGACCCTCTTATCGGTTCCCAACTATGTCACAGGTCGTGGAAAAAACGTAATAAAATCCGTTTTTTTTAGAACCAATAAGAACCGGTAACCACACTCTAAATCACAGATTAAGATTTTTTAAACAACTTGATCGGTTCAAACCGAACTGATAAACCGTTTACAAGTTCCACACAGAATAGAATTAATGTAAAACCTATCTAGTACTCACAAATACCACAGACAGAGACTGAACCAACAGGTTGCGGTTTAAATTCGGTCGAAAACAGAGAAAAACTGTACTTTAACCGACAAAATGAACAGAGCAGAAGGAGAAATCTCCAGAACGACTGTTCAGTGAGGCTGAGTAAAGAATCTGATGGTTTGAGTTTGAAGAACAACAGACAGAGTCTCAACCGAGCTCGAGCTCAGCATTCCATGCCTGGCATGGAAAGTTAACTCTTTCATCTCCTGGGCAGTTCGAAGGTTGGGACTCACTGCATATGTCAGAATATAGCAAGACTTCATGTTGTTTGAAGTCTGCTTTTCGGAAATACAAGCATATTCAGAAAAGAGAACAGGGAGGAACACTGCTAAACTAAGATAAGCTGGCAGAGCAGCTAGAGTAGCAAAGGCCAATAGAGAATTAAAGCAAGCAGAGTGTGAAAAAGGGGGAGAAGGCCTTCTTGCAATAGAAGAGATATTTGGATTTAAAAATGGAGAGGGGATGGGCGGAGGGTGGTGAGGAGAAAGTGGAAGTGTTAGTTGAGCGGTGGCCTTCTTACTCAAAACCGGCACTCAAAAGTATTTTAAAAAGCATGTCATACTGTACCATTATAGTTTATGGAGCGTGCCCCTGCACTATTCCAGTACTGACATTACAAAATGTGCCAGCGTGGAGGATTGCCTCCAACACGGGAAGTGGGGTGTTTTGGCAGCGGGTCTGGGGAGCATTTTTTATGAGCGTTTTTATAAGAAATTGAGGCAAAATAAAATTACACCTCACATGAGGATTGTTTTTCAGAAGGGTAAGCTACTGAATAGGTTGGGGGAGGAAGTTATGTAAATATAAACCTGCTCTTTAAAAGCCCTGGTGCAGAGTGCCTTTTCCTGTCCCCAGCCATGCACAGGTAATGCCTCAGCAAAAGCCACTGAGCATACCATCTGCTTGGGTCCCCTCCCCAGCTTCATGAAATTTCCCTGAACTACCCCTCCCCTGTCCTTTGTCAGATCATTTCTCCCCAGGTGGATAATGACATCCAGTAGCAAAGCAAATTCCCAGAGGGTCTTGGTGCAAGGCGATGTTAGAGGGCTCCTCCCCAGTTTTGAATAAACATCAAAATTATGATTTGGGCCCCTCAAACCTCTTGGGCCCGGGTGCCACTGTACCTCCTGCACCCTTGTAGCTACACCCTTGATGACATATATCTTCATCCCATCTCCTGCTGCCCTAGTGATCCTCTGGATGCACTCTTCATCCCTCCAAGCTAAATCACCTTTCAGGCACTTCACTTCACTCCCCCCCCCCCCCACCTTCCAAGTCTATCACACTAGCAATACAGTCCCCACTAGAAGCTGCTTCCTCCCAGGTTGGGGGCCTCTTTTTCCCTTCTTGGGGCTTCTCCTTTTGAGGACCCCTACTTCCTCCCTCCCTTCCCACTGCTGCAGATGCCTCCTCCTGGCTGCCCCATCTCACCAGTATGGCAAAGGAATTCTGCAGTGGTACAGGCTATGGAGTGTGTACCCCTCCCACCACCTCCAACCTCCTTGAGCACCACAAGCAATATCTTAACTTCTAACTATGTCTAGCGTTTTAAGAAGTTCAAGCCTTCTACTGTTTACCAAAATGGTCACCAAGGCAAAACTGAGTTAAATTAAAGGCTGCCCTAACCTTCCCCCCCAAAAATATGTGAACTGTCGTTCAAGGTTCTGGCCTAGGCTCTTTACTGCTCTCTCTCTTTGCCTGTCTAAAAAGTGTGTGTGTGTGTGTGTGTGTGTGAAATATCCTGCCCCACACCGCTGATGCAGCACTTTATCACAGTGCTGGTGAAACCCACCCCATCAAAGGCCTTCTTAGAAATGATTTTACACTATGGCAAGAGTGGTTCTCAAAGATAAACTGATCTTGAACCATAAAAAATACTAAGGCCATGCTGTTTAGTACCAAACAGAAAGTCCACCTTAATCATGGGCTGCTCCGGGTTGACACTTGTGCTGGCTCCCCCTCTTGAGGCTGTAGAAAGTTCACATATTTAGGTCCACATTTGGACCATTGTCTGATGTGTATAGTTCATGTCGACTCTACCTCATAAGCTCTACACCAAACATTTTGACTGTTATACAGGCTTCATGGTTACCTAACAAAAGCCTCCTGAGTGACTACTGCAGATCGTGTTCTTCTTCCCTCCCTCACGTACAGGTCAGCAGTCTTGCTGTAAGTAAAGGAGGCTAAGATGCCAGACTGAGGGTGTTATACAATAGATTCAATAGGTTATTTTGCAATTGGTACTCATAACAGGAACCATCACTGTTATTTAGGTCTTTGTGGAGCTAAAATGGTCTACCACAACATGAGTCAGAATGCCTCATCTTCAGGAATTCTTAAAGTCAACTCCCCTCCGAGTTAACTTCAACTCTGACTAGACAGTTTTGTTCCTGTAACTTAAGGACTATGTTTTGTTATCCTGTAACTTGAGGACTATGTCCTGCAACCCTATATTAATTCCCAACATGAAAATGTCTATGGGACAGAGGTCATCTGACTACCTAGCCTGTTCACTGTGGAGCTCACTCCACTCCCCCAACCCCATTAAAGCACGCCAATCCTCTTGTCCCTTCAACCCTAGCCTCCAGGAAGTACTTCCTCGTGTTTAGCCAGATATACTTGCTGAACTGCAGGCACTGTATATACAGTATACACAGCATGATGTTTATTAATGAACAGTACCTGTTTATGTTGACTGTACCTTATCCACAATACCGGTATATAGAATAGTGGATGGGTGACCACAACAAGGCTGTCTTTCCATCAAAGGAGTTGATGACATCTCTACAGACCTTGAGAACAAAGCTCGAGAGGTCACTGTAATGTCATCAGCTCCCGAGATGGAAATCTAGCCTTGGTTGTGGATGATACCCCATCCACTACTTTATATAGTATATGGTTCCCCCAAATGCACAAAGATTAATTTCACAAGGTTCATACCTTGTGTCCACACTCCTGCTTGCTCCTGAATACTCCCGGACCTGTCCTCGCCACATTAATGCTCAGCTCCAGTGCCATCCCAGAACATGCCATTCCGACTTGCTGCTGTCCCGCTCTGCTGACCCCATAACTTCGGCACTGATTAAAAAAAGAAAGAAACCTGGCAAATTGATTGTTTGGACACATGGAGCCTACTATGGCAGTCAGTGTCCAAACTAGCCTAACAACCTACTTGCCCGGCCGCCCGCTAAGCCACACCACCATTTTCGAGTATATTTTTCTTTTATCACTGCTGTTTTAACCAATCAGGTAACAGCTCAAGGCCGAAAAGTTGTTGTACTATCACTATAACGTCAGAATTATAGTACAACTTTTTTGACCTTTGAACTGTCCTACAACAAGATTTGGAAACTACCATTTTCCATACAAAATAAGACCTAACCATATACTATAAATGTGTACATAATTGTCCCACACCATGGAACTACATTATGGGACTGTCCCCAGTTACAGGTCTAATGATTTTCCTGCACTTCTTGTAATATGGATTATTCTTGTAAGGTTTGCTCTCCTGTTTTACCTAATGTACCTGTATAACTGATTTATGTGACTAGAGTATGTCTTTTATTCCTGCTGATGTTTGATCCTCTGTATGTGTTTATGCTACTAATTCTGGGTTGCCTTTAAAACGGGGCACTTTAGTTCCAGTGGGCATACCTGGTTACTAAATAACAGTCAATAAATAAAAAAAAATGACTTCAGATTAATGATCTTGTATCATTTATCACAAACATCTAAAGGGTTAAATAGGTAACCCGTCAAACGGGGGACTGCAAATGAGCGCTTGTGTTTTGCGCAAGTCATCTGCAGCGCCCGGGAAGAAAGCGACAGGGAGAGTTCATAGAAGGGGTTTAAGCGACCATCCAATGAACATAAGCATCAGTAAGGGGCGGCGGGAGGGTGTGACATAAAGTAGGATATGGGCGGGAGTGTGGGCAGTGCTGCCGAGCTGCTCGCTTGGTGCTGTGGATCCCTTGGCACATATCTGGACTGTGTAGTACGGTACTGGTAGGATGCCCATTGGCTCACGCCAGGATCACGGGCAAAGCAGCCTTCCGTATGGAGCTGGGGTCATGGGCGGTAAGTGGCAAACGGTGGGGAGCTGCCACCTGTCGCTGACCGGGGATGGGCGGTGGGGCTAGTGGGTGGGTGGGGAGGGGGGTAACGCCAGTACCACCAGGGCTGGATTGGTTTGTCATAATTTATTACTGACGCCCATGACGGGCTGGGGCGGTCCACTGGACCACCAGGGATATAGGACCATTATTTGTAATATATGCCCATGATCAGCCTGCGAGCGGTCTACTGGACCACCAGGGGTATGGGAGGGTGTATTTTCTTGTACTTCTGCCCATGATCGGGCTGCGAGCGGTCCACTGGACCACCAGGGATATGGGAGGGTGTATTTTCATGTACTTCTGCCCGCGATCGGGCTGCGAGCGGTCCACTGGACCACCAGGGATCCGGGACATTTACATTCTATTCATATGCCCGTGATCAGGTGTCGGATCGTGTTGCCGCTTGTGCAGGGGGCGTCGGTCCCTGATGGCTTCAGCCTGGCAGGGCACCAGGCACAAGTCACTGGGGATCGGCGCACCTGCATGCAAACTGGTCCATGATGAAATGCAAATGGCCCCATTTGCACCTTGCATACATTATGGCCCCATTTGCATGTGCACTTTTGAACATCGCGGTAGTTGCGCCTATTGCAATGGCACCTGCGCTAGTGCATCCCCCTGCTCAACTCTGGCCACTTGTGCTGGTACAGTGTCACTGTGCCATGCGTACTGCGGGTGGCCAAGGAGTGATAGTCAACGATGCTGTGCCATGGCGCAGCTCCGTTAAATATCACCCTGTCAACGCCCCTGCGCATCTAAGTTGCGCTGCGCCCAGGCTTTCACCACAGCCTGGCGCAGTCTGAATATCCCGCCCCAGGTGTAGTGAATCTAGATCATGGGGTATGAGTGGAAGCTAGCAGGTGGAAAAGTCAGGAGGAGAGATGTGAGGAAGTTCTGTTTTGCAGAGAGACTGGTGAAGTCATGGAACAACTAACCATGAGAAATCTGCACCACTCAGCATCACAAGCTGACATAAGGCACCACCAGCAAAAAGTGCAAATGTATATAGCAATTTTATTGCAAAATAAAAAGCAATTTCTTAGTGCCTAATGTGTCAACCCCCTCATGGAACGCTGGCAGGAACACTGAAACTTCCAACCAGTTTCACTTTACAGCATCATCAGGGAGTGACGGTGTGTTACACTTGTTGGTTTAAACAGAAACTCTCTTAAAGTCACAGTGTCACAATATATACATACAAAGTGCAAAGTAACTCATACAAAAATAAACCTGAACATGTAAAAAAAAATGTACCAACACCATATTTCATTAGTGACGACAGTACCGATATAAAAACGAAATATGATTAAAAATCTATATAGTATCTGCAATTCTAGCTTAGTACCAGAGTCATGGCTAAAGTGCCTGTTCATTTTATATATAGAGATAATAAGCCTAAATGAAATTCATTGCTCCATATTTTTACCCGATCTTTCACACTGTCCAGAATATAGTACCTAACTGTCCAAGAGTATAGCAGCAATAAATAATATACTGTTTGAAAAGCTGCAAAAATATGCAGCTGCATAACGTTCAAAGACAAAAATTGCTATACCAGATCATTTACTATATTTAGAATGTCAATAAATTCAGAAATAATCAATATCATTTTTGTATATTGCTACAAAGGCAGCACCTGACAAACATATAAAAATCTACACAAGATGTCCAAATGAATTACCTTCACTTGCACCCGTGGGATACAGCCAAACCTTTCCACCAGAAAAGGTCTTTCTTAGTCTGATCTAACAGAGTTACATAAATTAGATCATATAAAGAATCTAGTTTCTGGGAGTGACAAATGCCCAGGTATTCCATTCCATTTGTTTGAAAGAAAAATGTAAACTCCACCAAGGCAGAGGTTACAGTCCCACATACAGAAAATAATGTAATTTTTTATGGTATTTAGTCTTCTAACACAAAACAGCAGCATATAGATCCACATAACTTAAGGCCTCCAGTAAAGACAGAAACGAGGTCTGTAATAAATAAAAGTAACATCATCTGCCGAGACATTTGATGGTCAACGCCATTAAACATAAAACCCTAAACTGTATGTAACCCCTAGATGGCGCTATCCCAGGGGCTACTACCCCTGCCTGATTTGCCACTAACAGGTTGAGGGGCCTGGATCCAATGGCGGGTGCCTCCACCCAGAGGTCAGGGTTTGCAATAGTTAAACTAACTTGGTCACAGCCCTCTGGGACACTGCAACCCCTTTCTTCCCACTAGTGGCCACACAATATATCAAATTACCTTCACAGTATACACTTACCCCCAGGTCTGGTTCCGGCACTGGGACCTCCTGTGAAATGAGATACAGTGCAACAATCACAGTACAGTACTTTAACATAGACAAATACTCAGGCAGTATAACTTTGCTGAAACAAGCAGCTCTGATTTATTTAGGGGGATATAACAAGGACAGGAAATCAGGTTAATTAGCTTATCACTCTAATAATCTATTCTATGGCTCTGCACAGGCCTATCCCTATCAGTTACTGTCCCTGGGTACCCAAGCCCTAGTGGCTAGTCCAAACCATGGCAGCTGGTAGTGAGCCCTTTCACACAGAGAAAAGGAGAATTAAACAGTCAGCAGTACAGTAATTCCATTTGGATTTAATGTGGCAATTCAACAGGGAGCGACCTTGAATTAGTACTCACGACCTCCAAATAAGATAGGGTCCTTCAATGTCAGCAGGGCTCACTTGAGGTACACAAACCTCTTCACACATCCATATAAAAGAAAGCACTATACCAGGCAGGCTGCATCTGTATCCCGATCGCATTACTGCACAATACCCGGGAGAACACACAGCAGATTCAGTTCTGACAGACCGAGTGCAATTTTCAGCAATTCCTCCAGTCTTCTACAGGGTGAGCCTGGTTTCTACTCTTCAGAGATCCTTTGATTCTTTTCACAGGACGGATTCAGTCCTAACAAGCTGTTACACAAGCTGCAGACCGGAACTCTGGGCCTACACACGTTTTGACTAAAACTGCACACTGAAAAGCACAGGGCTCCTTCCTTCTTCACTGCCAAAGCTCAACTGAAACTCCAACCGACAAAACCGGCACTTCCTTTGAGTTCCTCCCAGTTCTTGACTGGATTGGCTGTCACTCACAATAGACTGCTGCTGTTGGTCCAAAAGGCACTGAAGTCTAAACTACATCTCCCAGAGTCACTGCCCATACAATCCTCTTGTGGCTGGCTCAGATTATGAGTCCAAGTTCTGATTCGTCCAAGGCACCATTTTAGAGCTAGCTTACCCCACACTGATTGGTCCAGTTCAGCAGTTCAAAACTAGAATGGGGAACTAACAGACACAGTTCTGACTGCAAAGAAAGCAGGTTAGACAAACTGTAATTTCATTATTACTCTAAATAATTTCTGGCAAACAGTTACATCTTTCAGATAGGTTCCCTTTGCACTCCTAGTGACTGCAAAAATGAAGTGAATTGGCAGCAGCTGAGTGGTACTCAGAGAAGCACACAGTCCCCCATACAAACTAATTATGTCTGCAAGCAGACAGCTCTTAAGAGACAGTACCAGAGGTTCTAAAAACACTCACTGATAAATGGCTTAAACGCCAAACACCATTCAGGCTTGGAGCATTCAAGCAAGCTCCTGGAAGTCTTTTGGGAACCCCCATTTGCAGGGGGGTTACATGTATCTAGAGACTTAATAAAAATATGTAAGGGCTCAGTACATAAAGCATGAATAGCCAGAGAAAGGGGCCATCCCCGTGGTGTACCACATAGAAACTGGAATCTGGGAGGGAAAGTTCCACTGACCTTATTTTCGGCCTACCTGGGCTGATACAGAGTGGATCTCTACCCACCAATCTGCTCTCCACATCCCAACTATTGGATCACCTCCAATACACACAGCGAACATAGTACCAGTTTATAAGGGGGGGCTGTAGGGAATTACCACCCTGTCAGCCTCACATCAGTAGTGGGTAAAGTGATAGAGGTGTTAATAAAAGAAAGAGCAGGGATTTATTTAACTCTAAAAAATTGATCAGCGTTTTGCTCATAAAAGTGCTAAATCTTTGTGAAAATGCATAGCTCTTGCCTCACTGTGTTTAATAAACACAGCACTTCTAGAAAATCTATATGAATACTTTCTGTTCAGTTAGTATCGTCCCAAGAAAAAAACTGCTAATCAATTATTTAAAACCCTGAAGAGTGGTAAAATACACAATGGACAATAAACTATTAGATGAAAAGCAACATGGTTTCAATAGTGGGAGACCTTGCCAGACAAATCTGATCAAATTGATGGGGTAACAAAGGTTATTGATCAAGGGGAGGCAGTTGATGTGGCCTACTGTACCTAGACTTCAGTAAAGCCTTTGACTCTGATCCTCACCATAAGCTAGCAAATAAGACAGAGAGCCTGGGCATGGGACAGAAAATAACTAGATGGGTGGAAAACTGGTTGAAGGATAGAAGTCAGAGGGTGGCGGTAAATAGTTTACATTCTAGGATAACGAGGATGATGAGTGTTGCTCCTCAGGGGTCAGTACTGGGACCAATCCTTTTTATGTTTGCTTGCATACATGTGCAAGAAGCATAGTGCCATCATCCGAGTTTTTGTAGGTGTGGCACCCTGTCTTCCAATTCAGTCAGTGTGTTTGCAGGTGCGGCCACAGTTCGCCAATGAATGCTGCAGCTGTCTAGGACAGCAGTTGAAAATGCAGTGCCGTACAGTTGAAAGGGAGAGCTCCACTTCAGTGAGCAGCGATAAGATAGTGCTGATTAGCATATTGTATGCTCATGCACCCTCCCCCCCACACACACACTGTATGGCCGATGAGGGTGCCCAATCCCGCGTCGGCTCTGCTGCGCTCCCCCCCAAACAGAGTTCCAGATGCCATGCTGGGAGCCTAGTGTGGCAGCGGTCCATAAGGCTGATGGGAGAGCCCAATCACCATCAGCTCCACTGCCCCCACCAACAGACTACTGGGTGCCACGCCGTGAGCCCACCCCAGCGTGGCAACAGTCTGTATGGCCGACAGGGGTGCCCAATCCCCATCAGCTCCACTGTTTCCCCCCAACAGACTACTGGGTGCCACACTGGGAGCCCACCCCAGCATGGCAACAGTCTGTATGGCCGGCAGGGGTGCCCAATTCCCCGTTGGCTCCACTGCCCCCCAAACAGCCTTCCAGCTGCCACACTGGGAGCCCACCCCAGTGTGGCACAAGTCCCATGTCGTCTATGAAAAAAAAATAACCTGCAAGAAAAAAACATTCCCTTGCTGACTGTCTTGACCCCCACGCCACCCCTCTGTGCACCCTGCCTCCTCACACCCCCACCTCGCCCCATACTTACCTCTGGAGTCTGGTGCGACGATCTTCGGTGGACCGAGAACACGTCTGCATTCTTCAAAATTGACCGTGAACTGAGGAAATGCCGGTAAGCTGTATAATGGAATAAATAGGGTTTTTTTCAACTTTGATGCATATCTCATGCATTTTGGGGAATTTTTTCACCAACTTTTCAACATGGGGCTTTTGGGACCCCACCTCATGAATTCTGTCACTGTCATTTTGTTAATAGGCCCCGAAAGGTGATTTTGTGGTCACTGCACGGAACCACCTTTTGGGACTGATTTACGAAAACGACACAGTCACAGTTCATGAGGATGGCCCCAAAAAAACCTATGTTGAAAATTTGGTCAAACATTTCCCAAAAATGACTGTTTTACGAGCATGCGTTGCACTGTTCCTATGCACGCTCATACTGGGTAAAGTGATTGAGGTGTTAATAAAAGAAAGAGTGATAAAATACATAATGGACAATAAACTATTAGATGAAAAGCAACATGGTTCCAATAGTGGGAGACCTTGCCAGACAAATCTGGTCAAATTGTTTGATGGTTTAACAGAGGTTATTGAGCAAGGGGAGGCAGTTGATGTGGCCTACCTAGACTTCAGTAAAGCCTTTGACTCTGTTCCTCACCATAAGCTAGTAAATAAGACAGAGAGCCTGGGGGTGGGACGGAAAATAACTAGATGGGTGGAAAACTGGTTGAAGGATAGAAGTCAGAGGGTGGCGGGAAATGGTTTACATTCTAGGATAATGAGGATGATGAGTGTTGTTCCTCAGGGGTCAGTACTGGGACCAATCCTTTTTATGTCTGCTTGCACGCATGTGCAAGAAACATAGTGCCGTCATCCAAGTTTTTGTAGGTGTGGCACCCTGTCTTCCAATTCAGTCAGTGTATTTGCAGGTGTGGCCACAGTTCACCAATGAATGCTGCAGCTGTCTATGACAGTAGTTGATAATGCAGTGCCATACAGTTGAAAGGGAGAGCTCCACTTCAGTGAGCAGTGATAAGATAGTGCTGATTAGCATACTGCGTGCTCATGCGCCCCCCCCACACACACACTGTATGGCCGACGGGGGTGCCCAATCCCCTGTCAGCTCCACTGCCCCCAAACAGCCTTCAGCTGCTACGCTGGGGAGCCACCCCAGCGTGGCACAAGTCCTGCTTCGTCTATGAAAAAAATAACTTACAAGAGAAAACGCTCTCGCTGACTATTCTGATCCCCCCACCCCACGCACTCCACCCTCTCAGGCATTCTGCCTCCCCACACCCCCACCTCACCCCATACTTACCTCCGGAGTCTGGCGCGACGATCTTCGTGGACCGGGAACATGTCTGCACTCTTCAAAGCCGACCGTGAACTAAGGAAATGCCGGTAAGCTGTATAATGGAACAGGGTACAGATTATTTCGTAGGGACAGAGTGATTGGGAAAGGAGGGGGGGGGGTGGCACTATATGTGAAGGAAGGACTGAAGTGTGTAAGGGAGGAAGGGGAGGAGGGTAGTACGGAGTCACTTTGGATGCAAATCCAGGATTCCAAGAATAGGATTCTTAGAATGGGAGTGGTGTACAGGCCACCATCTCAGACGGAGGAGTTAGACAGGGAACTAGCGGGACAGATCAGGAGAACCTGCGAGAAGGGTAGTGTGGTGATTGTGGGGGACTTCAACATGCCAGGAGTGGACTGGAGTACCCCAACAACCAGGAACAGAAGGGAGCAGGTACTGCTGGATGCCTTCAGGACAGCTTCCTGCTGCAAATGGTCAGTGAACCAACCAGGTTAGGAAATACCCTTGACCTTGTGCTGGCAAATGGGGACTTTGTGAGAGAACTTACAATGGAGGAACGCTGTCAGGGAGTGACCACCGCTCAGTATGGCTCACATTGGATATGGGCAAGGAAGGGTGGAATCTGGCACAATAGTGCTGAACTTAGGAGGGCGACTTTGGGAGGATGGGGAAGTGGTACAAGGTACCTGGCCAGAATTCAATCTTGTATGGACACTAACCAGAGGTGGGAGCTCATAAAGCTGGGGATAGTGAGGCAACCAAAACCTGCTGCAAAGCCCAGAGCAAGAAGGCTAGGGCTAAGAAACCGATCTAGTTGAGCAAGGAGGTCATGGAAAGGTAAGAGGAAAACAGCTGCCTTTAGGAAGTACAAGAAAACAGGAGGGGGAGGACAGGGAGGAGTACTTGACAGAATCGAAGGAGGTGACAAGGGCAGTAAGGGGAGCCAAAGCATCTACAGAACTCAGGCTGGCACAAGGCATTAAGAAGGGGGAGAAGGACTTCTTTAAGTACATCAGGGAGAAAAGGAGCTGTAAGGACCACATAGTAAGGATTAGGAAGGAGGGGGGTTGGGTGGAAGCAGGGTGCGATAAGGCGGAAGCACTAAATGAGTAGTTCTGCTCAGTATTTACTAAAGAGAAGAGGGGTGACACCCAAGGTGGGAGAAATGGCAGAAGCAGGGGGAGTGGTGACAGATGGGGAAATCATGGAGAGCAGAGTTCGAGAGGGTTTGAAGGCACTGAGGGTGGACAAGGCACCAGGCCCAGATGGCATCCACCCCAGGGTACTGAAGGAGCTGGCAGAGGTCCTTGCAGGACCTTTGGCAACCTATTTAATGCCTCACTACATTAGGGCGTGTACCTCAGGACTGGAGGATGGCTCATGGTGCCCCTCCACAAGAGTGGCCCTAAGGATGAACCGGGAAACTACAGACCAGTGAGCCTCACATCCATCGTGGGTAAGCTAATAGAGACTATCCTGAAGGAGAGGCTGGTGGCCCTCCTAGAGGCAAAAGGACTACAGGACAGCAGACAGCATGGCTTCATACGTGGCAGATCCTGCCAAACCAACCTGGTCGAGTTCTATGACTGGGTAACTAGGCAACTGGACAGGGGTCATGCAGTGGATGTCCTGTATCTGGACTTCAGTAAGGCATTCGACTCAGTGCCACATGGAAGGCTGGGAAGGAAGTTAGTAGGCACGGGACGGGTGCAAAGCTGGTGAGATGGGTAGGAAACTGGCTGCAGGGAAGGCAACAGAGGGTGGTGGTGGGTGGGAGCTCTCACACCCAAGGGCAGTGACGAGCGGTGTTCCACAGGGCTCAGTGTTGGGACCAGTGTTTGGGATATTCATTGCAGACATATCATGGGACATCAAGAGCAAGATCAGTCTGTTTGCTGATGATACCAAGGTAGGCGCGGCGGTGGATGACCTAGGGGGATGGCAGGGTTGCAGGATGATCTGGCAAAGCTTGAAACCTGGTCAGACACCTGGCAACTGGGCTTTAATGCCAAAAGTGCAAGGTGCTGCATTTTGGGATGAAGAACCCAAGGAGGAGTTACCAGCTGAGGGAGTGCAGCTAGTCCAGAGAGGAGGAGAAGGATCTGGGTGTGCTCATTACAGGGTCAATGAACAACTCGGCACAATGTAGGAAGGCAGCTGCAAAGGCCAACAAAATGCTGGGTTGTATTGCAAGGGGTATATCCTTGAGGAGGAGGAGGTGATTCTGCCACTGATAGGTCATTAGTTAGACCACACCTGGTGCCTAGGTGCAGTACTGGCATCTGTATCTGAAGAGGGACATTTAGTTACTGGAGGGGGTGCAGCGCAGAGCGACAAAGATGATCAAGGGGCTGGGGGACTTATCATACGAGAGGAGGCTGAAGGAGTTGAACATGTACTCACTGGAGGACAGGAGAGACAGGGTGACATGATTGAAACCTTTAAATGCATGAAAGGAATAAACAAGACGGGTACAGAGGGGCTGTTCAAAGTGGGGAGGGAAGGGCCACCAGGGGCCATGATATGAGACTGGAGCGAGGGAGATGAGGAGACACTTTTTTACAGAGAGGGTGGTGGCTGGGTGGAATGCGTTACCTGCTGAAGTGGTATGCAGTAGAACAGTGGACTGCTTCAAACGAGGATGGGACAGGACAAGGGGGAGGGTTAATGAAGGGGAAGGGTGAAAGGGAGGGGCAGCTGCAGAATAAGGGGTGCTAGCTGCACATTCGAGTAGACTTGATAGACCTCTAGGCCTTTATCTGCTGGCAAATTTCGTATGTTCGTAAATAGGGTTTTTTTCAGTTTTGATGCATATCTCAGGCATTTTGGGAAATTTTTTCACCAAATTTTCAACATGGGTTTTTTTTGGGACTCCATCTCATGAATTCTGTCACTGTCATTTTGTTACTTGGCCCAGAAAGGTGATTTCTCGGTCACTGCGCAGAACCACCTTTTGGGACTGAGTTACGAAATGACAGTGTCACAGTTCATGAGGATGGCCCCCAAAAACCCTATGTTAAAAATTTGGTGAAATAATTCTCCAAAACGACTGTTTTACAAGCATGCATTGTGCTGTTCCTATGCATGATGTAAGTTCACGAATTTTCAATATTTTCACTCCAGGATTTCAACATTGCCATTTTACCACACCTCCTTATGAGCAGTACACCTGTAATTTTTCACATCTCACCCAAAATGTGTTTTCACGCATATAGTGCACAATTGCACAGTTGGTGTATGAAATCAATATTTGGGACAGATTAAGAAAATCACAGTGACACTGTTCATTACCAGAGGTGTTAAAATGGCTATGTTAAAAATTTGGTAAAAAAAAGTCCACAAAATGACTGTTATGAGCGACCATTGCGCCGTTTCCACGCACCCTCATAAGTTCATGCATTTCTAATATTTTCAGTTCAGATTTTCACCACTGGCATTTTTCCACACTTCCTTATGAACAGTACAGCTGTAATTTTTCACACCATGGCCAAAATGTGTTTTCGTACCTCCAGCGCAGAAATGCGTGGTCGCTGTGGGAAAGCACTGTTCAGGACAGATTAAGAAAATCACAGTGACACTGTTCATGAGTGGAGGTTCCAAAATGCCTGTGTTGACAATCTGCTGTAAAAAATCCCCAGCTGTCATTTTTCACATCCTGTTCGAAATGTGTTTTCGAACCTGTGGTGCCAAAGGGCATAGACGCTGTGCAAAATCAGCTTTCAGCTAACAAACTGATATTGCCACTGTTCATAAGGTGGGGGTCACAAAAAACCCATGCTGAAAATTTGGAGTGAAAATGCCAACGAATGCCTGAGGCATTAGGGTTTCCGACCATAACGCCCCACCCTGTAGAGATTGACAGGCATCAGGGGTGTGACTTGGGATTCTCGCCTGTAATGCTCATACCATTCCACACCCTGCAGCCAGTGAGAGGCATTGAGGTGTGCCTTGGACTCTTGGAAAGTTATATAATATGGTTGACATAGTAGGAGGGGTTGAGGCCATAAGGAGAGATCTGAGCACACTAGAGCAGTGGTCGGACATTTTGCAGCTGAAGTTCAAAGCTAAGGAGTGTGCAGTGATGCATGTGGGGCATACACATCCACTGGCTGAGTACTCACGGAGGGGGCAAACTGCTAAAGCAAACAGAACAGGAAATGGACCTGGGGATTATAATCTCAAACAACCTTAAAGTAGGAGACCAATGTACTGTAGTAAGGCAGTAAGTAAAGCTAATAGAATGATGGTGCGCATAGGAAGGGATATAACAAGTAGGAAGAGGGAGGTGTTGATACCTTTATATAAGACTATGGTCAGACCACACCTCAAGTATAGGGTACAGTTTTGGAGGTCTCATCTAAGAAAGAATATAGATGGGATGGAGAGAGTTTAGAGAAGGGCAACAAAAATGGTGCAAGGTATGCAAGAGAAGCCATACAAGACTACATGGAGAGAATTAAATCTATACCCGCTGGAGGTTAGAAGAAGTAGAGGTGACATGATAGTGGTTTTTAATTATATGAAGGGAATAAATAAAGTGAATGAAGGTAGCTTATTCAAAAGGAAAGTAGGAGTTAAAACAAGGGGTCATAATTTAAGATTGAAAGGGGAAGATTTAAGAGCAATGTAAGGAGATGTTATTTCACTGAAAGGGCGGTGGAACCCTGGAACAGATTACCTAATGAGGTGTTATGTGCAGAAACAGTGGAGGAATTCAAGAGAACACGGGACAGACACAAGGGTTGGCTTACTGGGCAGAGAAAAATATCCCTGGGAAGTGGAGACAAGTAGGGGCGGGTGGGAAATGGGCAGACTAGATGGACCAGGATGGTCCTTTTCTGATGACACATCACTTTGATACTATAATACATAAGGCCAAAGGAACCTGTTAAACGTTTTGTCTGCAATCAAGGCCAAAAGTATAAGACCCATGAAATGTAATTTTGTTTTATATGTAATGTATAGAGTATGCCAAAGATAATTTATTGTCTTCCTGGCATAAAGCCACATAGATCAGCCAGGATAAAAGATAACAGAACTTTCTTATGACCAGTCAAACTGTTTAAATGGACCAGTCAAAATTAATAGACTGGTCAATATTCTGAAATCCAAATTCAAACAAGAGATTGGATAATAGGAAAAGTAGCTATTGGGAACTTTCCCTTCTTTAGGTATAACTGATAATGAACTTGTGTCAGGATGGAGAAAGCTGGCCAGAGGACAGTGCACCCTTAACAGTATCTTTAGGGGGAGCTCCTAAATATTCACAAAATTGTTTTAAACAAATTATATGTTGAAACTGTCTGATCCAAGGCTTTTTCCAGATCCAAACAATTTAACATAAGCATCCATTTCTAAAGCGACATCTTTTGTCAATGGAATTTGATGCTGCTTGATAAGGGTGTGAAGAGAAATCTTTAAAAAAAACTTGCATATACAGTACACTCCAGTTATAGCACCTGCGGTTTTAGTGGGCAGCCGCTTTGAATGGGCAAAAACTTAAAGCCATTTGCCCACTCTATAGACTTCTTTAGTTTAAATGCTGTTTATAATGATTATCAGCCACCTGCTATAACAGGCAGATTTTACTGTATGTCAATGTGGCTCTTTGAAAGGTGTTTATCACTTAGCTGCCTGCCCAATAACTGCCTGCTACAGTTCTTGTTCTGTGCCTGTTCTGTAATGGGCATCAATTAGCACCTCCTTCTGTATAATTAACCTGTCCTACTCACAGCATTACTCACTGGATCACTTTGAAGTAGAAGCTGTTGGTGAAGCTGTTAGTGAAACTTGAGCTGACATGCCTGCGAAACGTAATGCGATGTCTCTGAGTTGGAAAATAGAACTTTTCAAACAAATCGCAGAGCTCCTCAACATGAGCCAGCGGGACCTGGCTCAGCACTTGAGCCTCTCTAAGTCTACACTTGCCGACCTTATGAGACAACATGAGCAGCTGTATGAGGAGTGGCACAAAAACAGCAATCTGGATCAGAAAAGGAAAAGAGAAGGGAAAGATGGTGAGGTGGAGGAGCCTCTTTTACGCTGGTTCCAGAATGCCTGTGGAAGAGAGGCTTTAATCAGTGGACCGCTACTCGCACAAAAGGCTAAACAGTTAGCCGCTGCACTAGGATGGGAAGATTTTAATCCATCAGAAGGATGGTTACAGCACTGGAAGAGCAGGCATAACTTCAGCTTCCGCCGTGCACACGGCGAGAAGTTAAACTCTGATGCCACCAGCGCTGAGCAATGGCTTCAGAATGTGCTCCTGGGGCTTCTACAGGGGTACGAAGCCAAGAATATTTTTAACTGTGATGAGACTGGGTTATTTTACAGATGAGTTGGCTTTGGAAGTCTGGTGTTTAAAAGTGAGCCACTGCTAGGGTCGAAAAAGCAGAAAAAGCATACTTCAGTGTCATTGTGCTGCAATATGGATGGCTCTGAAAAATTAGAGCCACTTGTCATTGGGAAAAGCCAAAACCAACACTGTTTTTGTGGGATACACCACCTACCAATCATGTACAGGGCAAACCGTTCATCCTGGATGACTTCTGATATTTTTTCAGAGTGGCTGCTTGTGTGGGATAGAAGGCTGAGGGGACAAAAAAATTGTCCTGACTTTGGACAGTTTCTCCAGACACCCACAGGTTGCTGGATTGAGAAACATCCATCTAGTGTTTTTCCCCGCAAACACAACCTGCCTCATTCAGCCCCTTGACATGGGCATTATCTATTGTATGAAGCAGCACATGTACGAGCCATGAGGGAGACTGTCATTAATGAAATCGACTCCAACACTGATCTAAGTGCTGCTGACTGTGTCAAGAAGATCACTATTCTTGACGCTGTTCATTTATTAAAGCATAACTGGGATATGGTGGGACAGCAAACCATACATCGCTGCTTTAGAAAGGCAGGATTTTTTGTGGCAGACTCTGAGAGCACAGCACCCTTACCTGAAGTCAATGATGTAGGTGAGGTCTAAGTTGGAGCACCAGAGGGGCTAAGTAATGAAGAGTTCCAGGAGATCTGTCTGTCTGCTCGGTTCAAATGACCCGCTGCCTGAGGAGGAGGATGACATTGGGGCAGTGATTGGTGCAATGTGCAGTGACTCCCAAAATGATGTGGAAGAAGACCAGGATGACACAGCAGAGGAGGCCACTGAGGTTACCATAACACCGGCGGACATTGGATCAGTTTTGCTGACACTTCGTAGGGCTATGGAGCAGCATGAGCAACCAGATTGGGAAACCATGAAGAAGGTCAAGACGACCTGGAGACCGTACTGCCTCTGGAATACCATGCAAATGAGGATCACCGAATACTTCACAAGCCAAAAGTAGGATCGGTGCTGTAGCACCACAAGACTTTTAAAATTTATTTTAAAGCTTTCTTTTTTAACTCTCTTAATAAAGACAAAATGTATTGAACAGTACCAGCACTAAGGATTGCAGCACTGTAAAACAATCGAACGAACAAACGTTTGTAGAATGGTTTGCGCATACTGTTGGTTCATAACAGGGATTAAGAGACACAGAAAACTTTTTTTTTGTCTAAGTGATATAGCGGCAATCAGCTATAATGGGCAAAATCTTCTATCACAAAGGTGCCCATTATAAGCTGTGGGCACTGTACCGGTATTTGCCTTAGACATTTTTTTGCCACATTATACAACAAAGTGTAAAAGGATTCAACTTCTGTTATAATATCTAAAGGCTTATTAACAAAAGATGTTCCACTTTTTTTTTTTGTTACCAGGTATGGCTAAGGCTCTTTGGTTTTCTCAACTGAAATGCCTACAATTTACTGGATGTAACACCATACTTGTAACATTTTTGTCCTTTAAGTCTGACAGCCTTCTCTGCTTCCAGTGGTCAAATACATTTTTGAAACCACTTATCAGCTTGCTTAGGCTGACAAAATCCACTACCCATGGACATTCCCTTTGCCCAACTGGTATATTTACTGAAATGTTACATCCTCCACAACATTCCTGATTCATTTGACATAAATGGCGTATGTCTTAGTAATCCTTAGCTGGTAGCTGATTTCTTCAATCACATCTTTTCAGAATCGGGGAACATTTTTAATTGTCAGTTGAACGGGCAGTCTTGACCCCATCACCTTGTATCATCTAGGTACCAGATTCTACCACATATATCATGACTGGTGACATTGCACAGAAACATAGAAAATGTCATCAGGAAAAGACCATTGGCCCATCCCTTCTGCCCTGTTATACCGTATCCTGCCATAAGACCTATTGTCCAGACAGGGTTTCTGCCCTTGCCTCCCCACAGTTGCACCCTGTCTTACTGCTTCCACCCTGAGTTATTAAGCCCTTAACTCTATCCCAGTCATGCTTGAAACCACTAATGGTTTTAATGCCCACCACGTCTGCCAATAGGCTGTTCCACAGCTCAACCACTCTCTCTGTAAAGTAAAACTTTGTCACATCCCCCCTGAATCCCTTCCCCCCCAGCTTCCACTCATGTTCTTGTGTTTTTGACTCACCATTCTTGCTGAATAGTTCCTTGCAGTTTACCTTGTTTATTCCTTTCAGGAACTTGAAGGTCTCTATCACATTGCCCCTCTCCCTTCTGGTCTTCAGTGAGTACATGTCCAGCATCTTAAGCCAATCCTCATAGGATCTGCCCTGTTGGCTCCCAAGTCATTTTGGTTTCTCTGTGCTGCTTCTCCAGCCTGTCTCTATCTTTCCTACATGGGAACTCCAGAACAGGGCACACTATTCCAGATGTGGCCTCACCAGTGATCTATCATCTTTTTCCTCCTGTATCTAAACTATCCAATGTTCTGGTTGACTTGCTGTAGGCCTTGTTGCATTGGCTGGACTGTTACAGGGAGTCCTTTATGATGAGTCCTAGGTTCCTTTCCTCAGAAGTGTTTTTGAGTTTAACCCCTCTCATCCAATACCCCATCCTGGGGTTCTAGTCCCTATGTGTTTCACCTTGCACTTTTTCACATTATTTTGTCTTGTATTTTACATTTTTGTGCCAGGAGGCTAAGTTAGAGCACCTTTTGAAAAGGGGATATGAACATGGTGTACTGGTAGAAGTCCTCAATAAGGTTAAAATACTTGACAGAGAAACTTTATTAACACCAAAAGAAAAACATTACAATTGACAACAGCCCTGTCACTATGGTGCTTGACTTTAGCCCGATGTCAGGCCAGATAGGCAGCAATATTTTTAACCATTGGTCTATTTTGACTGCAGACCCTGAATTGTAAAAATGTGTGGGAAACTCTCCGAGGGTAACGTTCCGTAGAGAGAAATCATTAGCTGATGTTTTGACAAGTACCCATTTCTCTATTGAGTCTATAAACAAGACATGGCTACCTGCTCGCCCTAATGGCTTTGATAAATATGGTTTCTGTAACATCTGCTCATATGCCTATGAAGGGGAAATTTATATTCATCCCCTTAACCACGACTTGGTGACACATATCTAGCAATTTCTCACTTGTTGCAGCACCAATGTAGTCTACGCAGTGTGGTGCCCTTGTGGCTTACAATACATAGGTATGACTACCCGCTTTTTAAAAGTGCGTTTACAGGAACATATACATGCTATATACAACCGTAACTTGGGAAATGCGTTGGGAGCACATTTTGCAATTCTACATAATGCAAACCCTAGAGGTTTAAAATTTACTGCCCTAGAATGTGTCCCACCTCATATTCGGGGGAGGTGATAGACTTACAATCTTACAACAAAAGGAGAGTAGGTGGATTTTCCACTTACAAACACTCAGCCCTCATGGTTTAAATGAGGACTTTGATTTAATGCCCTACTTAAAGAAATAATAATAATAAACCATAGGTCTGATATTGTGAACGTTTGGATAAAATGTTGTTGTAATTGAGTAATTCTCCTGACTACTGAGCCATTTATGAAGATGATAAGGGAGGGGCTGACCAGAAGCCCTCTCCTCCAGATGAGGGGAGTAGCCTTCAAACCCAAGGGGGGGGGGAACAGACTGGGGGAGGAGGTTTCAGGAGGAGCAGAGGGAGGATGGAAGTATAAGGAACCTGGGTGGGGGTTCGACAAAGGGAGATCAGGGATAAGGGGTGGGGGGTGGTGTTAATAAATGCCAGAAGCTTGGGAAACAAGTTGCCAGAGTCCCAGGCCATGCTGTTCGGGCGGGGGGTGGTGGATGTGGCGGTGGTCACGGAAACGTGGGCCAACAAAAACCATGACTGGGACCTAAACATGTGGGGGTACACTATGCTTAGGAAGGAAAGAAAGGAGGGCAGAGGAGGTGACGTGGTTATGTTCATTAGAGATGGCATAGAAATTGCTAGGGTAGAAGAGGCAGAGGGAAACATGGAGGCATTATGGGTCACCTTACGAACCCCAGCAGGCGGTAAGGTCAAGCTGGGTGTAGTATATAGGCCCCCCGGGATGGGTGATGTTCTGGAGGATGGTTTACTGGACAACATCATTGCCCAGTGTGGACCAAAAGAGGAAGAAGTGGTGTTGATGGGGGACCTTAATATGCCAGGTACAAACTGGGGAACCATGTCCTTTAAGGTGGCTAAGGAGCAGAGGCTGCTGGACGGCTTCCAGGATGTGTTCTTAACACAGCATGTGATGGAGCCCACAAGGCAGGGGCATGTCCTGGACGTGGTTCTGGCAGATGGGGATCTGGTAAGGGACCTGGTTGTAGAGGATCCCCTGACCGGGAGCGACCACAATACTGTCTGGTTTCAAATAAGCATGGGGAGATCTAGGACACTGGCAGTGGACTTCAGGGGGGCAGACTTTGTGGGCATGGGAAATATTCTCAGGGATCACTTGAAGGGGATTACATCAATGACAAATGTGGAAAAGAGATGGAAGGTCATAAAACGGGAACTTCATGAGGCAGTCAGGACCTGCGCTAAGGCAAAATGTAAGGGAGCAAGGTCACATAAACCATGCTGGTGGTCCAGTGAGGTTCAGGTAGCAGTCAGAGAAAAGAAGACGGCCTACAAAAAATATAAAACAACAAGAGGGGATGGGAAAAGGAAATGTACCATCCTGCATCTAGAAAAGTCACCTGGATGGTGAGGGGGGCAACATGCAGTAAAGAGCAGTGGCTGGCACAGGGGATACATGGAGGGGAAAAGGGGTTCTTCCGGTACATTGGGGAGTGGAGAAAAACTAAGGGCCATCTCGGCAGATTGAGATCAGAAGGAGGGTGGGTGGAAGAGGTGAGGGACCAGGCAGAGGTATTAAATGAGTACTTCACCTCTGTGTTCACTAGGGAGGAGGATGGGATATCTACAAAGCAAGGCACGATGGGGATAGAAGCGGTAGTGAGCGGGATCAGGGGAGCAACAGAAATGGAGCAAGAGGGAGGGAGAGGTACCCAAGGGGTGTCACATCAGGATATGGATAAAAAGGCCAGTAAGGTGGAAGGGACGGATGATGCTATCTCCACCGAAAGGGTGTGGTTAGCCCTCAAGGCCCTAAAGAAAGATAAATCTCCTGGGCCGGATGGCATTCATCCGAGAGTACTATAGGAATTGGTGGACATACTGGCTGCACCCCTGGCGGAGCTCTTCAACAGGTCGCTTGAGACAGGGAGAGTACCTAGGGATTGGCGAGAGGCACATGTGGTGCCAATCCATAAGGGTGGGGATTGAGGGAAGTACCAGGTAACTACAGACCCATCAGTTTGACCTCGGTGGTAGGATAATTACTGGAAAGTATACTAAAGGAACGATTGGGGGTGTACTTGGAGGAGGTGGGAGGTCTGGATAGTTGGTAACATGGGTTTGTGCCAGGTAGATCGTGTCAAATCAATCTTGTGGAGTTCTACGAATGGGTAACATCAGAACTGGACAGGGGAAAGCCTGTGGATGTATTATTCTTGGACTTCAGCAAGGCGTTCGACTCTGTCCCCCACAATGGTCTGGTGGGGAAACTGACGAGGTTGGGAGTAGGCCCTTTGATGGTCAGATGGATTGAAAACTGGCTAGCTGGACGAACCCAGAGAGTAGTGGTCGGTGGGGAGCTCTCGAATCCTAGAGAGGTCGGTAGTGGGATACTGCAGGGCTCGGTCCTGGGTCCGATCCTGTTTAATGCATACATATTGGACATCAGGGAGGGTATAGGGTGTGAAATGAGTCTCTTCGCTGATGACTCCAAGATGGGAGCAGTAGTTGAGGGGGAAGAGGGGAGGTTGGCCCTGCAAGGGGACCTGAATACCCTGGAAAGCTGGGCTCACACATGGAAATTAAATTTCAATATCACCAAGTGCAAGGTGTTACATCTTGGGTGGGGAAACCCTAAACACAGGTACACCCTGGGAGGGGAGGCGCTGGAGGCCTCAACAGGGGAAAAAGACCTAGGCGTCATGGTGGATGCATGTATGAATAACTCTGAGCAGTGCAGGAGGCGGCTAGCAAGGCAAACAGGATGTTGGGATGCATCGTAAGGGATCACCTCTAGGAGCAGGGAAGTGATTCCGCTGCTGTACAATGGACTGGTTAGACCGCACCTTGAGTACTGTGTACAGTACTGGAGACCACACTTGAAGAGGGACATACAGCTCCTGGAGAGGGTACAGAGGTGGGCAACTAAGATGATATAAGGACTAGGGGATTTGACGTATAAGGACAGACTTGAGAAGCTTTGCCTGTTTTCATTGGAGGAGAGGAGAGATGGGGGGACATGATTGAGGTCTTCAAGTACCTCAAGGGAATAAAAAGGGTAAACATGGAGGGGATCTTTAGACTAAAGCAGGGAGGTATCACCAGAGGGCATGGTTTGAAGTTGGAAGGTGGAAGGGTGAGGGGGGAAAAGAGGAGGAGGTTTTTCACTGAGAGGGTGGTGGACCCTTGGAATGCGCTGCCTGGCGAGTCGGTTCAGAGATCCACAGTGGAGGGCTTCGAGAGATGGTGGGACAGACACAGAAAGTGAATGCATCAGATGATGGCCTGGCCCAGGGGGGTGGGGGTGGATGATAGGGTTTTTTGGAACACAAGGGGGGGGGGAGGGCCTCGGCACCCAACTAGGGATCTGAGGTTTGAGCAGATTCGATAGACCATAAGGCCTAATCTGCTGACAATTAGTATGTTAGTATGACTAATTGCTTCTTTGCTTAACATATTCTCATGTTTTTCTCTTTTACAGATTTAACTCTGTTCGCTAAAATATTGTGAAACAAGCCAGAATGCTTACATCTTTGAACATCTCCATTGTGGCAAATTTTTCCGTTAAAATACCATGATACAAGTCAGAAAGCTTACATCTTTAAAGATTCTCATTGTGACATATATTTTTCCAAAAAATGCATTTTGTTATGTGTTTACTGAATGAACTGCCAAATGCGATCTCTAATTTCCTTTGCATTTCCTCGGTTTCTGTATAAACCTCTTCTTAACATGTTAAATGATATCTAGCATCAATTTGTGTTGTTAAATTATTAAATAACTAAAATTTATTTTTTGCTGACCTTTTGCAGTTACTCGTGACCTCCTACTAATTGGGAGAACTTTGAAACTTTTGCTAGCACTAAGAGTAGCTGATATCATAGTATTAGGTTGAAATTGTTGATAATAATTAGTGGGTAATCATTTGAATGTTTAGATATCTTTAACATATATAAGTGAGTAGAATATATGATTTAATTTGTTATGCATTACCTATATGCTGTTTGATTTCTTCATGTACCAATTCCTTTTCCTCCTCTCCCCCGACTGGTTTCTTTATGAGGTTTGGTTAAATTGTATTTTACTTTCATTATAGAGCTTTGTATTTACTTAAGTTTTAGAGGTGGGTTAAATCTTTGGATTGTTTATTTGGTGTGATAATTATGTGCTGGGACAACACTAGGACAGTCGAGTATTATTCCCCCTCCAGGCTCAGGGATCTTCATCCCTTTTCTTGTCCCCCCTTACCGCTGGAGGTCTACAGACGATGTAGGGCTTTGGGGATTGTGGGGAGGAGGAGGAGGACGGGGGTTGGGTCTGAAGGGGGAATGGAAAGGAGTGAGCAGATAGGGACAGTGGGGACAAGGAGACTCCCTAGGGCGAAATGGGCCCAGGAAAGGAGACCTCCATGTCTGGTGCCCATACCCAAGGATTCTGATTATAGTCAGCAGGTAGCACGGTCATCCTCAGAGGCTCATCCTACTCAGGCGGTGTTGTGCAATGCCAGGTCTACTAAAAACAAGACGGCTATTATAGCTGATTTTGTTGGGTCATCTGAACTGGCGTGCATCACCGAGACCTAGCTTGATGAAAATGCTGGACCAGTTTTGGTGGGAAGAGTTCTGGCCGGGTACTCAGTGATACACCGCCCGAGGGTGGATCGTAGGGGCAGGGGTGTTGCTATCTGCTTTAGAACAGAACTGGGCCTAGTGGAGGTGCCAGTGGGAACTACCATATCACTTGAATGTATTCTAGACAAGGGTGTGGGGCGCAGGATACTTCTCATATACTGTCCACCAGGTGATGAGAATGTTTTCCTGCGGGAAGTCGCAAACTTCATTGTCGACCTGACATTGGGATCCCCCAGATGGTTGGTTCTGGGGGACTTCAATGCCTGGGTCGATGATGAACTCTCGCATTTTGGTCAAGACTTCCTCCAGTTAATGATTTCACTGGGCTTCACATAAGTTATTTCCTCCTTGACCCATATTGGTTGTCATTCATTGGATTTGGTGTTCCTTCTGGGAATGGAGATATCCGACTTGGTGGTGGAACCGGTCAGATGGTCGGACCATCACTCCATTGGGTTCAGTTTTGAGGCCACCCCTAGTAGGTCAGCCCCTATGGAAATGGTCCAGTACTGCCCATTAAGAGGTGTTTCCCCGGATGACCTGATGGCAGTGCTGGACCTATCGGGCTTACCGAGAGATTGCATGGATCCAGGAGAGCTGGTACTTGCCTATAATAAGGCGGTGGCAGGGGCCCTGGATTCCATTGCTCCTGTTCATGTTCATCCTCTCACTCTTCGCCCCAGGTCTCCTTGGTTTGATGAGACTCTGAGGGAGCTGAGGAGAGCTGGACGAAGGTTGGAGAGGTGCTAGCGGAGGTCGGGTCTGGATGGTGACAAACTTAGTTTGATGGACCACTATGTGGTCTATCAATCCGCAATCTCTCGTAAGAAGGCAGAATTCCTGTCAAGAGAGATTGCGGCTGCACAGAATAGACCAGCTCAGCTCTTCCTGACAGTGGACAGATTGTGCAATGCAATCTGTCTTTAGCCCGGAAGAGCCTTTTCTCAAGAACGGTGTGAGGAGTTTGCTCTGTTCTTTGCAGATAAGGTTGCCAAAATCAGATCGGATGTCCGCTTGACCCTCTCAAATGGGAGTTGTGATGGCTGGCAGGAGATGTCAGACACCCAGTTTGTGTGGTCTGACTTCAGCCTCCCCGCAATCAGTGACATTGTGATTGTCATCCAAGCACTGCGTCCGTCCAACTGTAATTTGGACCCGGGCCCCACACGTCTCTTAGTGGATTGTGTGGATAAAATAGGCCCAGTCCTTGCTGAGATAGTGTGAAGGTCCTTGGAGAGGGGGATTTTTCCAGATCCTTTTAAGGAGGCTGTAGTTAAGCCCCTTCTTAAGAAGTCCTCCTTGGACCCGGACTGTCTGACAAATTACAGGCCTGTCTCTAACTTACCCTTTGTGGGTAAAGTTATTGAGAAGGTGGTTGCATCACAGTTAGATGACCATCTGACCAACAACAATGTCTATGATTCTCTCCAGTCTGGATTTAGAAAAAGGCATAGTACTGAGACAGCACTTGTTCAGGTACTAAATGACCTCCTAATAGCGAGAGATCGAAGGACCTGTTCCATCTTGGTCCTTCTTGATCTCTCTGCAGTGTTTGACACTGTGGACCATGGTGTGCTACTGGAACGTTTGCGATCTATCTGTGGACTGTCTGATACAGTCCTCAGGTGGTTTCGATCTTACCTCGAGGGTAGGACTCAGAGGGTGGTGTCTGGAATTGTTTCCTCGACATCAGTCTCCCTATCCTGCAGTGTACCACAGGGTTCCATTTTGGCACCCATGTTGTTTGCAGTGTATATGCTGCCATTAGAAGTGATCATTAGGCAGTACAGCTTGGGTTTTCATTGCTATGCAGATGATACCCAGCTGTACATGCCCTTTGTGCCCGGCCAGGATGCTGCCATTTCAGTCTTTAACAACTGTCTTGCAGAAATCCAAGACTGGATGAATGTGAGTTGGCTGCAGTTGAACCCTGAAAAAACTGAGGTGTTGGTTTTGGACCAGGGTCACTGGGAGGCGGGTTTGTTAGCTGGATCACCCTCGGGCTTATGGCTTGGGGGTGTCCAGCTGACTACCTCAGACCGGGTGCGGAACCTGGGCATTGTATTTTACGACTGTCTGACTTTTAAATCTCAGGTGTCAGCAGTTGTCAAAACCTCTTTTTACCATCTGAGGAACATCACCCGGGTGAAGCATCTGGTTCCTCCAGAGGATCTTCCAACTTTGGTCCATGCCTTCGTTACCTCCCGCCTGGACTACTGCAATGCCCTATACTTAGGACTAACGGGGGTTGAACTTTGCCGCTTGCAGCTAGTGCAGAATGCGGCAGCCAGGCTGTTGACTGGTTCTTCTAGGTCCAGTCATATAACGCCTGTGCTCCGCGGACTGCACTGGCTTCCAGTTTGCTGGTGAATCACCTTCAAGGTCGGTTTGCTGACCTATAAGGCCCTACACAATCAGGGATCTGTTTACCTGAAAGAGCTCCTTTGTCCCTATTGTCCCCCGGTCTCTCCGATCCACTGATGAGGGATTGAGAGATTCCCAGGGTTCGCTTAAAAACTTAAGGGGCAAGATCTTTTAGTTTCATAGCCCCGACCCTGTGGAATTCTCTACCTCGTCAGGTGCGAAACGGCCCGACTGTCCAAAACTTTAAAAGAGCCTTGAAAACCTACCTTTTTAGTAAAGCTTTTAATGATTGTTGATTATTTTATTGTTGTTTTAATTATTTATTGTTTTATGTAACCTGTACAGGCACCTTGGTTCAAGAAAGGCGCCTTATACAAATAAATAATAATTACCCCATCTGGAGTACTGTGTGCAGTTTTGGAGACCTCATGTACGCAAGGACATAGACAGGATGGAAGCAGTCCAGAGGAGGGCAACTAAAATGGTGCAGGGTCTGCAGCAGAAACCATATGAAGAGAGACTGAGAGAGCTTAATATGTATACTCTTGGTGAAAGGAGGGATGGGGGGACATGATAGAAATGTTCAAGTACCTCAAGGGAATCAGCAAAGTCCAGGAGGGTAGCATCTTTCAGAAAAAGAGATGTGTAAGAACAAGGGGGCACAATTTAAAGATAGAGGGGGGACGGCTCAGGGGTAATGTGAGGAAATTTTGTTCACGGAGAGAGTGGTGGATACATGAAACAGCCTTCCTGAGGAGGTCGTTGGGTCTAAAACAGTGGGGGAATTCAAACATGCATGGGACAGACACAAGGCAATTATAGTGGGGGTTGCAGGAAGTAGGCTGTTGGTTAACTAGAATCTGCAGCTTATCCAGTAGGTAGGGAAATGGGCAGACTGGGTGGGCCATGTGGTCCTTATCTGCCGTCAAAGTCTATGTTTTTATGTTTCTATGTTAAGGAATGATTGATGATTGATTGAATGATTTATTTTGATTTAATATTTCACTATATGAGAGACTATCTAATTAATAAATGTATAATAGGATTAAGCTAAGGTTTGTACTCCTGCGTTCCTCTTGATCTTCTCCTTTTAAACTTTGATTTTTTAGCACTTTTCTGAAGTCAAGTTTATTCTTTTAGTGCTATAGTCTTTTTAACTCTGCGTAATTATAAGCAAATACTTACTAATTATTTGAATGACTGATTCATTCACTTGTTATGTATAAAAGGAGAATAAGTTTGTACTGCATTCGTACCCCCTGGAAGACCAACGGTTGAGGTGCTAGGGGTTTTGTTTTGTTCTGCATTCTCCTCGCCTACAATAAATAATACACTATCAAATGGTAGAAACTTACTTCTGGAGTGCTGGTGTTTTACTTTTTGGATTATTTGGAGTTGCTTCCTCACCTAGCACCCACCATCCCCTGCCAGTGGGCAGCAATAAGCTTTCATCCTTTATTTATTTATTTAGATAGTTTTTGTTTACCGGCTAAGTGCACTAGACAAATCCTGCCTATTTTCAGGCACATCCTGGGGAAGGGGGATACAGATGAATGCCAACTGATCTTGAACCAGATTAAGCTGTTGGTGATATTTTTAGTGAATGGGGGGAAATTTGGCCAGGGCACCGGGGGGATTCTCCTACTCTCGGAAGGGGCACTGTACTGCCTGTTGAGGGATGGAGAACTCCAGTCAGGATATGGCTATGGAGGGGAAAGGATGTGCTCCTTCTGGAGCTGATAAGAACTTTGACTGACATACCACAGATATAGATAAGACAGCAAGTGTTAAAATGCAAGATGACATTTTGCCAAATGTTGATTTACAAAAGAGCCTACCAGCTGTAATTCACACTACCAGCACTATGGATGATGTCCCTATGATGAGCACAGCATTACCAGCAAAAGACCCAGGAAAAAACATAGCAACTATATCCAAAGAGGAGTTGCGACTGCAGATCAAGCTGGCATTGAAGAAAAAACACCTCAATGAAATGATGAATGATGCAGAATCGGAGTACAATCTACAGAAGAAACATTTAGATGATGAGAAGAAATGAAAGTGATCCCTAATAAGCCCCAGAGGAGCAGTTGGTAAAAGAATTCTCCTGACTGAAGGGCAGAATACTGTGGCGGATGGAGAGTTGGCATCTCAGGAGATTTTTTATGACTCACAGGACATTTGTTCCATGGGTGAATAGTGTCCCAAAAGTACTCTATGAAGAGCTGGGAGGCTCTTTCAAGATGGTCAGTAGAATTGAGATCCTGCAATTCCGTTACTGGGGAGTTTGGAGGCAAGGCACATTACTTCAGATTGTGGGTCGGATAGACACCCACAGCTTTTGGATGACTCAGTACCACAAGGAGTTCCCCTGGTCAGTGCTGCATCAGATGCGAGGGCCCAGACCAGCACTGCATGGGACAATAGGGAGGTGCCGCTCCCTTCTCGGCAGGAGACAGTCTACACGGAGGCCACCTCGGGGACAGCGAGGAAGCTTTGGATAACATGCAGTTTGATTCAGGTATGCAATCTCGTAACTGCAATAATGTTGATGGAAGCACTGCAAATGAAAATAACTTGCCTGAGTCTACAGACAGACTTTCATGATCCTCAGATAAAGTTAAAGCTGCTACCTGCCAGTTTATTTCAGCAGCCTCCTGAAGCGGCAACAAGGCTGTTATGTGGTACGACTGAGGTATCGGGGGTTAAACCAGGTTCCTGATAGGAACTATGTTGACACTCACTTGATTAAAGAATCTCTTCATTTTACCCCCGTGGAGGTTTATGCTTTCATCCGTGCTCTGGGGGATTATAATTTTGACATACGTTTTTTGCACAAATCAACTGTTAGACAAACTTTGGAACTTATATTATTCAGTGAGAGACTCCCCTCTGTGGGTTCCCCTTGTTGCCATCCCTATTACTAAGCCCACTACAAAAACTATTACTATCTTATTCAGGAACGAGGGTGTTTATGTAAATTACATAATGTTTTGGTTGGAAAAAAGGTGCGATTTGTAAGGTAATCCAGATCCTATAATGGACAACGGGTTTTAGACAGGTGGCTGAAAGTTCCGAGTCCATCTAAAACAAACTGATCAAGGCATTCAACATCTGCCAACCTGTTTCTATTTGGGCCGTGACTGTGGGATTCTGTTTTATCCTGGCCAGCCCAAATCATGTTATTGTTGTGCTTCCCTGACTCGTCTTCATACTGATTGTGACCAGATCAAATGTTTTAGATCCGGTGCTTTGAGAAACTCAGGTAATGGCTGTACAGTTCCCCCCCATCTGTAATCTATGTGGTGACAATGAACATTCATGTCCTTGGGTTGCCCATAATTCTGCTGATACAGCAGAGCAAGATTTTTATTTGTGTACAGCACAGAAGGCCTTCCAGGCTTCACATCCACATGTGAACTATTGAGCACCTAGTCAACCTGTTACTAGGAATGAACCTGCTGAGGCTCCCATGGAAATGGAAGTACAGGAGGAGGTTACAGTCCCATGTAAGGCTCCACCATCCATGATGACTACTGCTGTATCCCCAGCGGAAACACATGTCGATGTGCCCCCCACCCACCCACGAGGGAGCAGACAGTAGGAGAGACAGATTATTTCAACTCATTATTACCTGTGCGGCCATTTTTTGTCAGGTAAACAATGGATAGTTCATATGGAACTACTGGAGGTAATGTGTTAAAGTTGTGGCAAAATCTTCTAAGTCAAAAGGTTCCCTGAAACAGAAAGGCCAACCGGATAAGGGGGTGGTTACTAAAAACAGATATGAAGTGCTACAGAGTTGGAGTGATCAGATGGAAGACGATGATTTGGCTAATTCATCCCTTCAGTCACAGGGAGATCCTATAGTAGATCACCAACCTACAACCTTGGAGCTTCCAGTTTTCCAAAAAGGGAAAAAAGGCTGACTAGATCTAATATTAAGAACCCCCCCCCCCAAAAAAATAACGCATGAGTTTTTACCACCTCTTAGGCTAGTAAGCCTTAATTTAAATAGTGTTAAGTCTTCAGGCTCCACAACCTTTTCCACCTTGTCACAACTATCGTATGACATTTTTTGTTTACAGGACATTAGACTACATTCTAAGGGGGATATTGACTCTGCAACAAATGCATGGGTTTATGGACAATCATACTGGTCAATTGATGAAGATCAGTGCTATGGTCTCAGAATATATTTTAAAAATTCAGAGATCCAGGTTGCTAAACTGATTGATGTTTCTCCTGGTAGAGCTATGATTTTAGATTTGAGTTTTAAGGGGATTGACTTCAGATTAATAAATCTATATGGCCCATAGTCTAAGGTTTCAAAAACTGAAATTTTGAAATTGGTCCAGCCATTTTTATACATGGGAAAGCAGCTTTTATTTGGAGGAGATTTCAATATTGGCTTACAAACGTCTGATAGGAGTAAGTCTCAGAATAAGACATATTGCGATACCCACTTTCTGAGACAATTGGTTGCAAAATCAAACTTAAAAGATGCGCATGGCTCCCTTAGTAAGAAGCTGACCCACACATTTTTTTAAATGTAGGACCTCTACCAGTATTGACTATTAGTTTGTCTCCAAATTACTCCCGGTTTCCCACATTGAGGTTCTACCAGTTGAAACATTGCATCATGTGTTAATTGGTATACATGTGGCTTCTTCACCTCCAAGATCACCAGGGAGGGGGGTGTGGAGAATGAATGTGAGCTTGCTACTAGATCCAGAAATAAGGCAAAATGTATCTATCATATCAAAAGATAGACAAGCTGTGTTTTTTTTATATGACTCCACCTTGGAATGGTGGGAGGACACAAAGATTTGCATTACAGCTTATTTCCAGCAAATATCTCTTCAAAAAACAGAAATCTAGGATGCAAACCTACAAACAATTCAGGTCTAAACTGTACGACTTAAAGGTTGCCACTAGGGTAGATCTTTCCAATCAGATAGCAGAAACCAAACAAGATATATTCCTATACCAGTATAATAGGCAAGCTTCCCTGGAGGACAAGCAGCATTTTGGGACTCAAGGGAAGAAAAATCAAACTAACCCCTTTGAGGATTGTTCAACCAGATTAGATATGAGATCTATTACATCTTTAAGGAATAAGGCGGGTGAAATAGTTTTGGATAATAAGGTAATATTGAAGGCAATGGAAGATTTTATCTCTGACCAACAGACAGTGGGTGAACCAGACATTTCTAAACTATCACAAATATTGCAGGTGGCCCAACTTCCTAGCTTAATGCAAGATCAACAGAATTTGTTAGTTGCCCCTTTGGATCATTGGGAATTTGCAGAAGTAGTTTCTGGTTTAAAGAGTGGGGTTGCTCCTGGGTCAGATGGCCTCCTTGGGGAAGTATACAAGATAATCTGGGAGCTCCTTGCCAGTAGAATTATTAGATGTGTATCAATTTATGTTGTGGGAACTGAAACTTTTTCCTCAGATGTACAGAGGTTTGTTAACCTTTATTTTTAAGACAGGAGATAAAGTCTCCCTAGATAACTGGAGGCAGATAACGTTACTCAACATGGATTTTAAGTTATTAACTAAACTTTTGAGTAAACGGCTTTCCACAGTGTTAGACTCCATAATTCAAAAAGGTTAGGTTTGTTCCATCCTTGGTAGGAAAATCGCTGAAAATGTATTTCTTATCAGAGAAATGATGGAAAAGGGAAGAAGGAAGAAATAGAGGGATTTTTAATTTGCCTTGACCAATCACAGGCCTTTGACAGGGTCAGTCCTGTATGGTTATGGGAAGTTACGAAAGCCTTTAATTTCCCAGGCTAATATTTGGATTGGGTTACATTAATTTACAAACAGGCCTTTAGCAAACCTTATGATAATAGGTGGATAGGGAAAGCATGTGGGATTAGGGTTGGGGTCAGACAGGGTTGTTCCCTAAGTCCATTATTATATATTTTAACTTTATTTATTTGATGCTTCGGAATACACCTTTGAGTCAGGGACTCATTTGCAAAGGTTCCACTTCATACATACATGAAGATAGCAGTTCACAGTAATACATGTTATGGGAGGAATTACAATGGAATACAAGACAGCAAACTGGTACAACAGGCACAAGGCCCAGGCCATACAATCAATATATACATATAGTTCAATACAATCAATATTTACATACAGTTCAGTATAATCAGGGCAATTAAATACACAATTGCAATGATTTGAAGTAACAGGTATGTAGAAAGGTACAAATGGATTTGGACAATATAATAGTGCAGGCCAAAAAGGGCCATTTGTTATAAGGCAAATGAAGTTATACAAAAGAGTAGGTCAGTAAAACTTGGAAAGCAGGCGGGTAGGCCTTAGTCATACAATCAGTGTATACATACAGTTTGGTACAGGCTGGACAACTGAGATTTGTAAACTATAGGGTTATGTTGACCCAGGCCCAGGCAAGGTCAAATTGGATTATTGGGGCCCAGGGTCAAGGGTATGGGTCAGAGGCATTCGCATTTGGAATGCTCAAGTAGGTAGTTTTTGAGGGACAATTTGAAAGGGACAATGGTGGGTAGGTGGGTAATGGATGATGGGAGTTTGTTGAGCCACAAGGGGGCCCGGTATAAGAAGGTCCTTTGGCATAGTGATGTTCTGCACTATGGGACAGAGTGGGAAGACTCAGCGGTACGTCTGGAGACTCAGGTCATGGGTGCTAAGGAGATGAGGGGGTCAAGGTTTGGGGGAGGTGGACTTTAGCAAGATTTTCTTACTAAGGATGCAGGTATAATATTTATGTCTGTCATCCAGGTTTAACCAGTCTGCAGACTTGTACAAGCTACAAGTGTGGGTCAATCTGTCTTGTCCCATGACTAACCTGCAGGCCTTATTCAAAGTAGTTTTTTACCCAAGAGAGGGAGGCTGGATCGGCTGACCCATATATTACCAGGCCATAATATACTAGAGATAGGACATATGATGAGACAGCCATGTGGAGAGCTTCTGGGGACAGGAAGTGTTTGTGCCTGTAAAGCAGACCAATTCTGGTACTGAGTGAGGTCAGTAGGCCCTGGATATGGTCACGAAAGGAGAGATGAGTGTCAAGGGTAAGTCCCAAGTACTTGAAGGAGTGTACCTGAGCAACAGGCACATTCACGGAGTTGCTGATGTATAGGGATGCATTGTGATGTTAGTTTTGGCGGTGGGTAAAGATCATAGATTTGGTTTTACTACACTTGAGAATGAGTTTGTGGGCTACGAACCAGGATTCAAGGGTACGAAAGCGCTCTTGGAGCATATTCTGGAGGGTATCGGGGTTGGGATGACATTCAAAGATAACAGCATCATCCGCAAATAGGAGCATGTTACCGGGCCAGGACAAGGGAAGGGGGTTTAGGAAAAGGCGCAAGAGGAGGGAACCAAGTATAGAACCCTGGGGGACACCGGAGAAAACTGGACATTGGGAGGAGAGGGTGGTGCCAATCCTGACCTGTTGGATTCGGTCGGAGAGATAGCTGGCTATCCAGGATATGACCTCAGGGTTAAGGCCCACAGATGGTAGAGAACGGAGCAGAAGAGCATGGTTGACTGTATCAAATGCTTTGGTGAGATCTATATAGATGGAGCCCACCAATTTTCTGTTGTTGAGGGCACGGTGTAAGAAGGTTGGATACTTGAGTAGTGTGGTAGTGGTGCTATGGCCACTGTGGAAACCATTTTGAATGGGGGAGAAAAGGCTATGGTTGGAGAGATACTCGGTAAGCTGGTCGGAGACAACCTTCTCTAGGGCTTTGGGGGGGGCAGGATGGAGATGGGGTGACAATTATTGGGGGCAGTGCGGTCTCCACCCTTGTGCAGTGGTGTGATGACAGCACATTTCCAGGCAGATGGGAATAGCCCAAGACAGAGGAATAAGTTAAACATTTTTGTAAAGTGGGGGACTTCATCCAGAGTGAGTCTTAGCAGTTCAAGGTCCGGCGTATCACCAATATGCCTAGATTTACTAATGAAGCTCGAGATATATCTTTGAGCAGAATGGGGGGAAATAACTCTGAGATGGAAGGGGGAAGGTGCAGTTGGTAAGGCTGGAGGGGGGCTAGCGGATGGGGGAGTGTCAAAGAAGTTTGCAGGTAATGCTCTGCTAAGATCTGAGAAAGCTTTGTTTAGGTTGTTGGCAATGGTAAGTTGATCCTGTACTAATTCACTGTTTATGGAAAGTTGGGGGGGTGTTGGTGGACCACTTTTCCTGTGCTTTCTTTAATGTTGCACCAGAAATCATGCCCTGAGCACCAGGTGGACAAGAGGGCTTGGCGGTAATGTGAGGCCTTAGCCTGTCAGATTGCCCACATACATTTGTTCCTAGCTTCTTGGTATAGCTGCCTATCTTGAGGGTGCCTGGAGTCAAGTGATCTAAGCCAAAGGTTGTCACGTTGGTGCATCATATCAAGTAGTTCTGGGGAGACCCAGGGATTGCTTATGGTTTTTGAGTATTGCTTTTTGGGGGGGCAAAGAGGTCACAGGCATGGTTGAAGACCTTGACAAAGTGAGAAAGTACATAATCCACATCAGTGGCATTGAAGATGGAGGACCAGTCACAGGACTAGAGGAAGGTTTTGAGTTTGGGTAGAGATCCTCTTTTTAGCCGTCTGAGGTAGGTGGAGATGGGGGGGACAAGGGGGACTTATTTGACCATAGGCAAGTGACGGGGGAGTGGTCACTAAGGGAGTCAGGAAGGACAGTGACTTGGGAGATGTGTTTAGGACGGTTGGTGAAAATAAGGTCCAATAGGGTGGATGTCCCACTTTTCTGGTTTAGATGGGTGGGGGATTGGACCAGCTGGACAAGATCCAAGGCAGTAGTCGAGTCCTGGAAAGTTTTGGAGGACTGGGTAAGCCAGTCTATGTTAAAGTCACCAACCATAAAGATTTCGACTTTCTTGGGAAGGGATGTCAGAGTGGACAGAATTTCAACGAAGGCAGGTTTCTGGTCTTGAGGGGGGATATAGGAGACCACAAAATTTATGCTTTTACTTTGGTTGCCTAACATGATTTTGGCAGCTAGGGTTTGGGCACCATGGCTCACTATTATGAGTTTTGTTATTATCTCCCAGCATTCAGGGTATTAAATTTGGTCCTGCTCAGCTAAAGGTGTTAGCCTATGCGTATGACTTGGTTCTGGTAGTGGCAGATCAGGAATCAGGTACTGTACCAAAGCTGTTGGTATAATGATGTCCTTATCCCAGAGGGTGGGGGCACAGCTAAATTTGGGGAAAAGTTGTTGTCTCTCTCTTTTGAAAAAGGTTCCTTTAGGTACCCAGGTGGCTTCTTTATGGGTGAAATCGGAACCATGTAAATTTTGGGGAGTATTTTTCGGCCTGGGTGATTTGTCCTACTTTAACTGGGAGTTCCAGATTAATATTGCAAAGAGGAGGGTACAGATCTGGAATAAGTGGCATATGGGGAAGCAGAAAATAATTTATTTTATTAAAATCTTTTTAGTTCCCCTATTTTATGTTTATCCTGTACCGAAACAGTTAGAGACTGCTCTATATTATTTTTTTTTCCTGCTTGTGGGGTAGCTGTCTGAACCCTATCAGAAGAAATGTCACATATCTACCAGTTAAGGAAGGGGGTCTGGGGATGTTACAGCCCATTGTGTTTTTTTGGAGTATTTTTGTTCATGCCAATATTGGTCCCCTTTTAAGAAATGATACTAAGTGTTGGGTACGCTGGGTATATCCTCAACTGGATGAAATTTTGAGTCAATGGTAGACAAATAAGTTTACTCATAAAAACAAAAGGGCCAAAAGGTTGAATGGGGCATGGACATATTGTTTTGACTACATCAGAAACTGGGGGTCTCAGTTGCTCAAGTACTAACCCTTTCACAGAAATTTTTGTATTCCTCTATTCTACTCATGCATTTTTCGGCCTCTCCTTTTGAAAATCTTTCTGTATGTGAACAAAAAAGTATTAGTCTCCTACTTACAGAACCTTGAATTCCACCAAAGATGCGTTATGTCGTATGGTGAGAGGTTCACGGGAGGATCAATGTAAAAGGAAACCAAAAACACAAAGAGGTCAGTGATAGGTACTGCCCAAGGGATACATGTGGTGATGTTGTTGACAGCACGGATCATTTATATTTTGACTATCCATACTTAGTGTCATTTTGGGCAGAGGTTGAGGAGAAATGGAATCTTCAGCTGGGATTTAACACCCTCTCTTCTGTATAGGGGTCATATGTCTCCTGGATGGCAGTCTTTTACTAACAGTTCTATAAGGCTGATAATGGCTGTGTTCTTGCACTGGATTTGGCAGGCACGCTGCAGATTGGTGCTTCAGAAGCAGTTAATATCTGCTCCAGAATTGTTTCAGATGTTTCAGACAGATTTGGCAAATATTAGATTAGCAGAGAGGACACACATAGGGGATAAGTTATGGCATCAGTATCGGGGTTCCCTCCTGGGGTTGTTTTAGTATTAATAAACAAAAGGAGGTTCTTCTACTTCTCAGGGTGAGGGAGGGATTGTATAATGAATGTGTGTATCACTATGTATTAGCTTTACAAGATTTTTTTCTCCTAAAGTTCTGAATATGTTTCAAAAGTTTTGTATAGGGGTTGTATTAACTAATACGCATTTGTTTATAGCTTAGGTTTTGAGTATTGTTTTGTTAATGTATTATGATTTCCTTTTTTTTATACAAGTATGGGAAGAAATTTCCCAAACTCCTTTTGGGGGTGAGAGAATTGTATTAATGGTATAAAGTCAAATGTCTTGTTTCTTTAGGATAGTTTATAATCTTGATCAAATATGACATTTCCTGGGGAATCTGTATGCATCAATACTTATTTACTTTCATTTTTCATGGATTTGGTCTACTGGTTTTATTACTATCTTAATTAGCTGGTTTGAATCCAGGTTCTTTTTTTTTTCTCCTAATGAATTCATTTAAGAATGTGTGATCGATACACTTACTTTAATTTCTGTTTTTGTTTTAAGTCTGATTTGCATTTTATTTCCTGTATGATGTAATACTGTTGATACATTTTGTTTTGAAGTCTTAATAAAAAATTCCCCTACACTTTTTGAGAAATGCCATGGAATCTTTAACATCCACCTGAACTACCACCAGAACAGGCAGATGGGACCTCGGTTTTAACGTCTCATCCAAAAGACGACACCTCAGGATTGCAGCACCCCTCTCATGCTGCACTACAGTGTCCTTATTGGGATTTAACCCAAGTGCATGGTGTGGGAATAGATCCCACAGCCTTCTGATCTTCCGGCCTCAGAGGCGAGTGTGCTACCTGCTGAGCCACTGACACTGCTGGCTGTGTCAGTGGCTGCATAGGCAACAAATAACCATATAATGAAAATAACTCCTACTGGCATACTTCCCAGCAGGCTCTGCACTTCCGCAGCCAGATGATCTCTTGGTCCTGTGTGTCTGCATCTGAAGCCACATGAAGCACAGGGCTCAGAGGGTCCTGTGCCTCCACAGCTCCCAAGGCAGCCCCACAGATTCCCTGCATCTGCAGTTATAGGCGCCAACAGCGCAGGTGCTCAGGTGCTTGAGCACCCACAAAGCTTAAATGAGCACCCTCAATAAAATCCTCCTGCCTCTAACTAAAAAAACCTACAGTCTGTTCAGCTGCTCAGTCACCCACCGGATGCTCCCTTTCACATCTCTGACTCCTCTGTAAGAGTTTTACTGCTCTGTTAGCCGGGTAGTCCCATTCAGCACCCCCCCCCCGCCTGCATCCATTCACTCCATGCCCCAAATTAAATGCCGACCCATTTCTGGGAAGATGTGAAATATATAATATTAGTAATCTCTTCTCTCCCTCAAAAAGTTTTCTCATTTCTGTAAGAAGATGACTACACAAGGCAAAGGCACAGCTCCTCACCTTAGGCTGAATGCAGCACAGGGCTGTTTTTTGTAACGCTGCACGTCTCAAAAATAGGACTTGTCAGGCTGCAGAGCAGGACAGCACTGGCAGTGCAGTATGCATTCCCCAGCAGCAGCCAATGCCACTTTGCCGACAGTGACTGGGACAGAAGAGGATAAAGTCCCGACTTGACGACTATGGATGGACCATCCATCCTACTAATAGTAACAAAAATGGGAATCAGGGTGGTGGGGGGTATGGATCCAGGAGTCAGGACCATGCTGATCATTCATGATATGATAAGGCTGCCTATAGCTCTCTCCATGCATCCGAGGGGATCCTGCTTGTGTCAGTTGTCACAGTGACTCACAGTTAAAGTAACAGCACAGCAGCAGCTAACTTGTGTGTATTCTTTTTGTTAACCATACATCATTTTATGACGAGAGTACATCACTGACAGTGACAGAAATGCAGAGTTTTAAGTTAAAATGCTGCATTTCTGTCATAGTGTGATGTACTATTGTCATGAAATAATGATGTATGATTTTTTAATCATTTTTGATGACAGTCAGAGTTGGATGTTATGTGTTAATTATCGCTATGATTCTGCTGGCTGCTGTGTAGCACGTCTGATTTCCCTTCTAGCTGGCGGGGGGGGGGGTTATAAAAACCGTTTAATCTATGAAGTAAAATCCCATTCCTGCAGGCTGCATAAAAAACTTATGTCAGACTCCATACTACCCCTCATTGACCTCTCAGTCTGCCTTTTCCTTTGTTTAAAGAGCATTAAGTCAGTCAGTTACTATGCCAAATGCGAATGCCAACACAACAAGGCTCCTCCCGACTCGAGTCCCGACGATTCTCGACTCTACCCGACCTGACCATAGTCCCTCCCACTGTCCTCCAATCAGAACTCTGAGGCTGCGTGAGTGCTCGCTGGCTCCACCAGTCCTGTGCCACAATGAAGATCAGGATACATGAGCTGTCAAGGAGACAATCATGTGACGCGGGCAGACAGTGGCTTCACCTCATAGCTGCGTAGTTGTTGGTAGAACACTCAGTGAGTGAATAGCAGTTGAAGTGTGTGCATCGGATTTCGGATCATGTTGTGAACAGACTAGAGAGAAGAGTGAGCCCGTTACTTTAACCTCTGCTCTGATTGGTCTGATTTGAACTGCAGAACAGGCCTCTTTAGCTAGCAGACTAGCAGTACAGTCTAATTGCTGACTGTACTTAGTACAAATTTTTCCTTGTTTTCTTTATTTTTTGTAACCCACTCACCCACCCAAGTGATATTTAATTTGAACTTATACTATTTAAGTCTCAACAAAGACGTTTAGTTTAGGCTTGGGACTTGGGAGGATTCATTCAGGTCCCAAGGGATTCGGGAACAATTTAAAACAACTAAAAAATCATGCTGCATTGGGTTTACAGTCACTCAGTGACCCAGATCCCACCCAGTACTCTGTCTCTGTGTGAGCAAGAGGCAAGAAGAAGAGTAAATAAAACAAACAGGACTGGAAGCTGCAAGCATTGAATTTTTATTTACAAAAAAACTGCAGTGAGGTTTTGGCCATGTGTGAGTCTGTGATGATGATGATGACTGTACTGTGAGTGTGACTGACTTCACTGTGAGATCCTTTAGTTCCTTCCTGTCCGGTATTAGTAGTAGTAGTAGTACACTTGAAAGCAAACAACAAAGTAAACCATTCTTATTTAGCAAAAAAAAAAAAAAAATCAGCAGTGGGTTAAGTTAAGGCGGGGTTTAGCCATCCAGAAGTAGCCTGCCCAGTAACCGTGTGTAGTGGGTTGAGCCAGACGGGTCTCTGTTGAGGCACAGTGAATAGGAGGGATTGGCTTGGGGGTTAAAACAGCAATATTTGTCTCAGCTGGCACTTGGCAGCAGTGGTCTGTCTGTGGGTGCAGTGCCTGTGAACTCTTTGTGAGGGTGAGTCGTATTCAGCCTGTCACAGTCTTCCTGTCCAACAGTCTGTACAAGTGTCTGTCCATCCAAAAAGTCAGAACAAAATACAAATAAAAAGTCAAAAGTGCAGATTCCAGAGGGGTCTGTTGTGTCATAATTAAAGTGATTAGGCAGTGGTCTGTCTGTGGGTGCCAGTGAACTCTGTGTGAGGATGAGTCGTATCCAGTCTGTCACTGTCCTCCTGTTCGACGGTCCATACAAGTGTATGTCCATCCAAAAAGCCAGAACAAAATACAAATAAAAATTAAGAGTGCAGATTCCAGAGGGGTCTGTTGTGTCATAATTAAAGTGATTAGGCAGTGGTCTGTCTGTGGGTGCCAGTGAACTCTGTGTGAGGATGAGTCGTATCCAGTCTGTCACTGTCCTCCTGTTCGACGGTCCATACAAGTGTATGTCCATCCAAAAAGCCAGAACAAAATACAAATAAAAATTAAGAGTGCAGATTCCAGAGGGGTCTGTTGCATCATAATTAAAGTGATTAGGCAGTGGTCTGTCTATGGCTGCCAGTGAACTCTGTATGAGGGTAAGTTGTATCCAGCCTGTCACAGTCCTCCTGTACGACAGTTCACACAAGTATCTGTCCATCCAAAAAGCCAGAACAAAATACAAATAAAAAGAATGTGGATTTAAGAGGGGTCTGTTGTGTCAACGTAAAGTGAACTGGTTGTCAAGTGTTATACTGACCCCACGCTGACTCTCTGTAATATTTTAATCACATTGTGTCCAGCAACCAACAGTGTAATCTGTCCTGAGTCACCACAAGAAAAACACACATTGTAACTTAAAATGGACAAGTTTATTAAAAAATGGGCTAAGCAAGGTGAAGGAAGCAGCAGTAATAAGTGACCAATAAGTGACGTAGCAAGTTCTGAAGCTGAGGAAACAGCAGCTGCATAAGTTCATGTTGCTAGGGATGTGGTTGATGCAGAGGAGCCATGTGGCAGCAGCAGCAGCACTCCGTCTATAAAAGAAAAAGCTAGACAGGAATCATTAGTAGTCTCAAAAAAAAAAGGCAGACGCTTTCAAGAAAGGTGGCTTGACCAGTTCAAATGGTTAATGTGTGATTCAAATCAAAAAAAGGCCTACTGTTCAGTGTGTAAAGAAGCAAGAGAGAAAAAAACTGCTGACATTTTCCATAAAAGCTGATGAAGCATTCACACTTATTGGTTATAGTGCATGCCATAAGGTGATAGAAAGATTCGAATCACATGAGAAAACTGGCTGTCACAGTGAGGCTGTAATGAATATGAAGGTGAAACAACATGTGTACAGCATTATGTCTGATGCCAGTAGGCAGCGAGCAGTAGATGCAAGGATTGCACTTTTGAAAATGATGACATCTTTAAGATTATTGGCCTGACAGGGACTTGCTTTCAGGGGCCATACAGATGAGAGTTCAAATTACATGCAACTGCTAAAGGTGCGAGCCATTGATTGTCCGCAGTTACAGCAGTGGTTGGTAAGGGATAGCTACAGGTCTCATGACATAATGAATGAAGTGCCGGACATTACGGGACAAGATGTGCAAAACAAAAAGGTTTCCAAAATCAAAGCAGCTCAGCATTTTGCTGTAATGATGGATGAGACAACAGACATTATTGTTCATGAGCAAGTCTCGGTATGTTCTCAATTTGTCAGCAAGGATTTATGCATTGAAGAAGCATTTTAAGGATTTCATGAAACACCAGCTGTAGATGCTGCTACACTATTCAGTATCCTGAAAGATGTTCTGTTACGTTTTGACTTAGATATAAAATACATAAATGTCGGGGTCAGTGCTATGATGGGGCTGCTGCTATGGCTGGGATTCATTCTGGAGTGCAGGCTAGGCTAAATTATGTGGCGCCTAGGGCCCTTTTCATGCATTGTTTGGCACAATCTTTGAACCTCGTAGTACAGGACTGCATCAGCAAAATAAATGTCGAGACATGCTAAATCTGTTAGCGGAACTCATTACATTCATTAGAGACTCTCCAAAATGGCTAACTTTTTTTGAAAACATACAAAGAAGTATGGAAGGCACTCAGCCTGGCTCTTTATGACCATTTGTTCCAACAAGGCGGATAGTCAGGGCAACTAGCTTAAATTCGATTCTAGAAAATTATACAGTGTTACTGGAATTTCTGGACAGTATGTCCTCGGAGCATACTCGGGAGAATGGGGCAAAAGCAGGAGGGTTCTTGGCACTGCTACAATCATTTAAAGGATTTTTTCTCTTGAGTCTTTTCTTAAAAATTTTCTCTCACTGTGACAGCTGTTACACGAGGTCCCTGCACCCTAATTGGTACCCTCAGAGGTACACCGCAGACAGTTAGCATTTAGGTATATGTTATACTAACATCTAGGGCTAAGGGCATCTACCGTACAAGAGTAGATGTCAGGATATGAATGCATATTGTTGTAATACACTTTGCTTGCTAATATGTAGATTTTGCTATGTATTTTCTATGTATTTCTTACTTATAAGATGCCAGGACATCTGCATCCTTGGAGTAATTATTATATGTAAGACGGCATTGCCACCTTTTGGTGATTTGTACCACTACACTGAGTTATGTAAGACTCTGTATAAGAACTCTTTTGTTCTCAAATTGATGACTTTACAGAATTATATAATGTTATCTTGGACCATGGAGCCACCTCTAATTTAGCCAATAGGGCTCATCTCTGTAACTAGAAATGTTTCTATATTTTGGTAACCATAGTAATTATCATAGGTATATAATGTAATGCACAAGCCTTATACCTCGGAGACCTGAGAGACCCCAAGAGACACAAAGAAACCTCGAGGTGTAGGGAACGCTTAGCACTGGCTCCCGGTTCGTATTGGTAAGAACTGCTTAGGGCAACTGTGATTTATCCTTTTGGTAGTAATAAACTTGTTTATTACTCTAATGCAACATGTCTGTGATTACTTGCATTCCCAATATCGTCAAGAATCTGAAAGTGAGGTTTAGACCTCTCAACAAATTGGCGACCGTGTGCAGGTGATATTTGGTGTTTGTAAGTTTTCACTTGTTGCTGAAACTTCTCCCTTTCCCACAGGGACAGTAGGTGTACATTCCCATATCACCTCTCCCGTTTTAAAACCAGTTTGTAGTAACTTGCAAAGTCTGGCTGACTTTTCAGGTGTGGTCGATGCCATCTCGACCCACTCCATAGCAGTTTTGAATTACAAGTCTACAACTAATACAGTAGCCCAGCTGTGTATAAAGTGCTCGTGCTGTGGATCGATACGCAGCACGGTGCCTTTTTCACAGTTTGAATTGTTGTTCCTTCCCACACAATGGCCACAGTATCAGATATCTGCGCAAAACTGAGACTCGATGTCTCGAACTTCCTTGCCTCCCATGGAGGATATGCTGACTTTGCGTGGGATGCAAGTCAATCCGAAAACCCTATACTGGGGATTTCAACCCAGTATACAGAGACAAGACAATCAGCCAATAAACGTCATGCTAAAGGGTTGATGGTCGCGTCTCTTTACGCTGCTTTGGAAGCCTCCAAAGTGAGGTTTTGAACCCTTGATCTGCAGATTTCATCTCTTAAGCAACAGATGGGTTTGCAGGAAACAGAATGTATTAGACTGCAGCAGAACTTGGAGTCTGAACTCCAAACTCTGCGAAATGAAAAAGATTCACTATTGCATCATTCAGCTCAAGCTGGAGAACAGGAAATATGTATGATGAAGCAGGAGTGTGAAAGTTTGAGACAGGATAAGAGTCAGGCAGTGCAAATGAATGATTTGCTGAGTGCTGTGAATGCTCAGTTGAGTGACGAAATGGGTGAGCTGCAGGACGAGATAAACCAGGTACGTAATGATTTAGAAGTGGCTTACAGGGACAATCGCGAATTGAGCGCCGCGTACAGAGTGTTGCAAAAGCAAAAGCAAAATGAGGTTGATATGGATGTTGCAAGTGTGAGTCACGATGAATGTAGAACTAAGATGGCGACACTGCGCCATCAGCGAGAGGTTCTGGCTGGACATGTTAAGGCAATGGGAGGCGTAGCCCCTGCCTTTCATTCGTCATCAGAAGAGGAGTTATCTGATGATGATATTTCACAATACAATGCCCAATCACGCCCCTACTATGGCCCAGAGCACACCCAGCCATTCACAGCATGGCGGGTCCCCACCCCCAACTCCCCATGTCACACGTCGGCGACGTCATGACGCTCATCATGGGAGACGCCAACATGGCGGCCCCCATGACAGGGGGGAGCAGGCCCAAGCCTGATCCCGACGGCACCTCCGCTAGCCATTATTAATGTGGAAGACAGGCAGGAGATAGAAACCATGATTGAAACTGCAATAGGAAATGTACCTCTTCCTGAGAGGAGTAAATGGGCTATTAAAACCCAGATTAGGCAGCTTCTGCAAGAGGCTGGCACTCAGGAAGGGATTGTCCACACTGTGGCTGAAGCTGCAGCTTGGGCTGCCCTGGACGGCGCTCGAGACAATCTACCTTTGCCTGATCGACCCACTAATCCCCTACAAATGGCCTACTCTGTTCAGCAAATTGCTGACAGCATCGGTCGGATGAATCCATCCGACAACCTCAGCTGTCACTTGGAGAAGGTGCATTCTAAATGCGAGATGTTTAGCCTCGCTGCAGAATATCAGGTCCAAATACTACACCAGACCATCGATCCTGGTTTGTGGGCCAAACTCCCTGATGCTGTTCGCCAGGATGGGAACGCTACCTTTGACGAGGTTGCAGCTGAGCTCATTTCTGCTTGCAGCCCAGGTGTAGTAGGAGTGATGCTTGCATACCTTGTGAAGCAGAATGCAAAAGAAAGTCCAGCGACTTACCACCAGAGACTCTGGATGGCCTACCGAGCAGGAAAGCACCTGGCACAAGAAGCTGCGGATGTAGATCTTATTGAATACAAGACCCTGTTCCTTAGGAACATGATTCCAGCAGTGAGAGAAAAGGTACAGCCAACCACCTACCCCAATACGGATAGGTCTGCCAACATCCTTCAGAAAACCGAGAGAGTGTATCAACTCTATATCCGTGATCTGGGCTCCGGTTCCAAAAAGGTAGCTGCCGTGGAGTCCACTCCGGAGGCCACGACGCACTACACAGTGGAAGGGCAGGCCCAATGCCAACAGGCTCAACATCAGCAAGCCCCTCCAGCTGATAATCAACACCCCCAACAGGCCCATCAACAACAACCACAACAACAACAACAACGATGGGGTGGGAACCGGAATTGGAATAAGAACAGGAAGCATAAGGGTAGAGGTAAACCACAACAACAGAGAACGGGTCCTTCATATAGGTAGATAGCTGAAGAGAATTGGAAATTCTGAGAGTTCCTGGGACAAGTGCGCTCTGTGGCAGATGCTGTTCCCGCACAGGCCCTTGCGGCAGTACAACCGGCGACCCAGGCCCCAACCGGCCATGGGGACACCAGCAGTACAGGCCCCCAGGCCCATTCAGGCCTGAACCCAGAAGCTCCTCCCTACACAGCATCAGTGCAACATGGTGAAGCGATTCACGTGAGCCAGGCCCAACCTCTGCATGCTTCCGACAGTACGGATTGACAATTACAGGCCCCAGTCCGGATTGTAAACAAGCTAGTCTTGGATACAAACGGAAGGCCCTGCACCAAGGCCAAGGTCGGGGACCTCCTACTAGTAGTTTTGTTAGATACAGGTGCAGCTGTAGCTGTGCTACATGGTGAACATCCAGACATATCCCCTTGGTCCACCGGACGGAGGACCAACATGTCAGGAGTTGACGGTACTAGGCTACCTGCATACCGTTCTCTACCCTTACCGGTAGAGCTAGGCCATCTAAAGGCCTCACACACTTTCCAACTAATGGTACTGCATGATCATCCTAGTATCATAGGGATTGACTTCCTTGCACCACACAGCTGTGTGGTGGACCTAGCTAACATGCTGTTGATACAGATTCAGGGTCAATATCACACCATTTTGATTCCTGATTCACACGTTGTGGCAACAATATCTGCCAATGACAAAGAGTATGACGTCATGAATCATGAACTTTTCCCGAAACTCCTCCCTATTTTGCAATGACATTTGGAAGCGTTTGCAATCAACAAGCATGACTGTGGTAGAATGCACACCGTCATTGAAGTGCCAGGCCCAGCAAATGAGAGGCAAAGGCAATACCCTTTCCCAACTGAGGCCTTGCCTTCCCTCAGAGAAACGATCAAGACACTCCTCAAGCAAGGAGTAATCAGAACTTGTGTTTCCACTGCCAATTCCCCAGTGTGGCCCGTGAAGAAGCCCGCAAGCGCCTGGAGACTTACTATTGACTACAGGAAACTGAATCAGGTCACCCCCAGCTGTTCCCCAACTGTGGCATCAGCACCAGATGTGCTACGACTTCTGACCCCTGACTTGAAATGGTTCAGTGCCCTGGACATCGCCAATGGTTTTTGGTCATTGCCATTGACCCTTAAGAGTCAATATAAGTTTGCCTTCACCTTTGAAGGAAGACAGTACATGTGGACTTGCTTGCCACAAGGATTCCATAACAGTCCATTCCTGTTCCATCTTCACATGATGGACGCCCTCGAGAGTTTCTCTACTCCCCAATGTCTCTTACAATATGTGGATGACCTGTTGCTGGCAACAGCCACACAGGAACAACATCTGGATCTCTTGTACGAACTAGTGACTCTCATTCGGAGAGCAGGCCTGAAATGCAACCCAGCAAAAGCACAGTTGTGTCAGAAAGAAATACTCTTTCTGGGTCTAAAAATAACTGACCAAGGTCGAAGCCCTACCTGGAAGAAGGTACAGGGATTGCAAGACTTGCCATTACCTACCAGTGTGGCAACTCTTCGAAGGTTTCTAGGCATGGTGAATTATTCGAGAGATTTTATTTGTGACTTTGCTCAGAAAGCTGCTCCTCTGTATGAATTACTCAAAAAGGATGTACCATGGACTTGGGGCCCTATACACACCCAGGCTGTGACGTCACTAAAGCAGGCCTTGGCCTCCGCCCCATCTCTGGTCAATCCCAATCCAGCACTACCATTCCATCTGGAATGTGCCACCTCTGACATTGCCATGTTAGCAGTGCTGGCCCAGAAGGTGCATGGCACCTTGAGACCCATTGCATATGCCTCACAGCTCTTGACCCCAGTGGAACAGAAGTATGGCCTTTGTGAAAGGAACCTTCTGGCCACCTACTGGGCTGTCAAGCATTTCCTGTATATCATTGGGTACTCACCACTGATCATTAACACCAACCACCTTTCTGCTCTCAGATAGAGTGAAGGATGGGTCAGTCTCTAACACCAGACTGACACACTGGTCACTTCTTCTCCAGGACAGAGACATACAGGTACAACCGACTAAAGTTCCATCTATGTTAGCTCATGGCCTCCTTTTCCAGGGAGAACCCCATGACTGTATGTAACCCCTTTGTTACCCGGGGTTACTAGAATCCCAGTAAGACCTAGTGGTAGGCAGGGAAGGCAGCTTGTGAAACTCCAGTTAAATGGGTTTCACACTGTCTCACTCTGTCCTCAGTCACAGCTGAGACTAGAGGATGACATCATAATAGAATTGTCACAGCTGCATGAGCCACATTTGGAATCTTCAGCTCAGAGTAAGTTTAGAATCTTGGGAATTCAAAAGTCAGTCTTCAGTTTGTCCTTAAACAAACAAGAAGGACACCAGTAGTGTCTGTTTACCTCCCTCTTGGGGGGGGGTGAGAAAAAGTTCTTTGTGGGTTCCAGGGGCAATCCCCTTCTCCCACCTTGGGAAGAAAGCTGCCTGTTTTAATTTAAGTTCAGTCTGTTCATGTATAACAGCAAAGGTTACATTTCTTCGCCTGTGGGGCACCTGCAACTAATGGGTGAGTGTTTGGCCCCATTGGAAGGAGCAAACAACTTCTTTTCTTCAGTTGGATTTCAAGTACTGGGGACTGCTATTTGGGAGGACTATGTCAACTAGAACAAATAAATAGAGCAGTCATCTGTTTAAAGTGTTAAAGTTCATTGTAGAGGGGGTGCTTCAGGTCATCCACCGTCAATCTACATTTTAAAATCTAAAGTTCTGTGTGTCCAGAGAAATGGCCGGGTATGGGCTGTGGGAGCTGAGGTGGAAAACCCCATCTTTAGTAACCAGGTCCACCTCTATGGATTTCTTCTGTGTTTTGCTACTTGCCTCATGCGCTTGGCCAGTGATGGGTGGGTACCCAGGCGTGGCTATGAATTTGAAAAATCTCTCTAGGAGTGCAGACTCTAAGTGGGTGGGGAGCCACAGGATGGAACATACTCCTTGTTGGATGGGAGTCTCCCCGTTTGATGGGAGTTTCGAATTGGAAGTACGAAAACAAAATCTCTCTAGGAGTCGCAGACTTCAAGTGGTGTGGGGAGCCATAGCTTGGGAGCCTCCTTGTTTGATAAGATGTCTTTCCAAGTAGAGTTTGGGTTCATTTGCCAAGTGGACCGTCAGTTGAGTGGCCGGCAGGGGAGCCAGGCCAGTCGGACTGTGTATCCAATGCGCATGCAAAGTCCGGGCTGAGTGCCTGGTGGGTCCAAAGCCAGACAACTGTTGTATTGTGTTCATTCCTCAAATGGACCGCTGTGTTTAACCTCTAATCTGCATTACAGTTACGTGAGTCTTTGGGAGACCATACAGAGCTTTGTTTATGTTCAGTGAGTTAATAAATAAAGCCACACTGAAAAATCCCAATCTGGTTCTGGACATTACAGTTATTGCTTCCTGTAGTTGGATTTACTTGGGTGCCCTGTGCAGAGTAGTCAAACCTAGGTCTTTTGTGCCAGGTAACCTCATCCTTCCCGAACCGTAGAGACATATGTATATCCATGTTACAAAATGGGCATATGCCTTACAAAATGGAGGCACCGCTTGGTTTGTTTGGGAAGGAAGGTGCTTGGGCAAGTAGGCTAGCATTTTGGCTATCTGGCAGTTGGTAGCCCAAAAGTTGAAGCAATTTCCTAGTGTGTGTGTGCTGTGAATCTTGTGCTGCTGTTTAAAAATGCCAACTGTTTACCAAGGAGCTGTAAAGCCAAAGTGTGTGTCCTTGTCCTGCATCAACATAGTTTACAGCGTTTGTCAGTTTTAAATAAAGTTCTGTGAAGGAAAGTGTGGAAAACTAGGGGTAGCAACAGAGAAATTATGCCCTGGACGTTGGAAATGCTTTCTGTGCAACTAGAGACTGCAGAGTTAATGGCAATGTTACATGGTTGAAATGGGCTCCCGCCGTGGAGTCAGTTGAAAAAAAAAAAGTGCATCTTTTCAGTTTAAATTTGCCTGCTCGATGATCGCCGTGAGGAAAGGAGCCCTCATGAGGAAGAAGAGGCTCATTTGCATGGCGTCGTGTAGTTGGTCAGTTTGCCATTAGTCCCACCCCTCAGCCAGCTCTTCAGAGTCTGCTTCAGCATTCGAGAGGGAGACAGAGAGTAGTGCGTGTACTGGCAGTGGAGGAGTGTTCATGAAGTGTTCAAAGCGCTGTAAACAGGGAAAAGTGACTTTTCTAGTTCAAAATCGTGCTCAACCCGCTTATCGGTCGTGGGATCAGTGAATTGTGTGATTAATACTACGATCGCGGAGACTGCCTGCCCGTTTGAAATCCGAGGCCTTCAAAAATCTGGCTGCAGGCCGTTTTCCTCCATCGCAGCAATCTGCTACCATAACAGTGAGTAAACGATTTAAAACTGCTCAAATCAGTGATTTTCAGTAATGCCATATAAAATGTGAGTGCAGCTGTATAGTCGCTTTGCAAGTAGCAATTGTGTGATATCCTGCTGGCAAGTGCAAGTCTGTAAAGCCATTAAATGTGTGCATAACAATGAAAGTAGCCTCAGTTTAACGTCTGCAGCCAGAGAGAGACTGTGGGTTGTAAAATAAGTGCAACACTAGTAAAAGCTGGCAATCCTGTGCTGAAACCTGAAGTTTTAAAAGGGACTGTGATTAAATAAATGTTGCCAGCATGTAAAAAGTCCAAGCAAAATCCTGTAAATGTGAGAACAGCCAGAACAGAGCAAGTTGTGCAGTTTAAATAAAAGTTATTAGTAGCTGATGTAAATCGGGTGCACAGTGGCTTGACCCAGAGTCTGAATGTTGATGTACAGGAGCGCTGCCGCCGCCATTACAGGGTGGGGTAGTAAAGTAAACACAGCAGCAGAGGAGCCATTTTAAAGCTACAGAGTGTGTTCATTTAAAGTGGGACTTTCAATTACAGTGAACTTTTGTTTGTTTTTCTGCAGTTATGGCCTCAGGACCAGCTCGTTACCCGGATCATGCCCAGGTTGCAGTAACAGCAGCAGTAAATAGATTGAGAGACATTGAAAATTGGTGCTATAGAGGGCAACTCCCTCCTGATGTGGCAATTCCTAATTATCCAGTGCGTGTATGCCAGATGTGCTTAAGTGCTGGAAGGGATGTCTTCATGTTTCCTCACTGTGCTGGTTGTCTACAAAATATGGCTTGTATAAAACGCCTCAAATTCGTTTGGCTCCCACATGGACGCAACTTCAAGAATCTGCAGTTGGCAGCACATAGCATCAGGCGGAGCCTGTGGAGGAAGGTCCTCTGGGGGAGTGTGGCACAAAGAGAGTGCAGAATTAGAGACTGAATCTGAAATTGCAAGAAGGTGGTATGCCACTGCCCTGGCTTCACCAGAAGAAGAAGAAGTCAGGGATCCGTTTTTAATTTCGTTGAGGATGCGAAGCTGGCAGAACCAGGACTGGCCACCCCCAAGCCAGGCCAGCGGTCTCAGATTGACCAAAGCAATGTAAAGAGGAGAGACTGATTCATAGAAAGGCCAATGAAATCTTTGGTATGACCTTTCCTACCTTTCCTCGGAGAGTCTGGGATGAGATTGAGAACTGCAGGAAATCCTGGATCTGGGATGAAGCAATGAAACATGTGCATCCTGGGGCTAACCAGCATGTAAAGAATAGACTGTTCCTCGAAAAGTATACACAGTGGAAGAGGCAGGACCTGTTTATGGACAGAGTGAGAGTGGGCGGAGAGGAGCAGTCTCCACTGTGTGAATTATGTGCGTCCAGATGGAGTAATAATTCAAGCCCCTGACCCCCACTATTGGCCCCAGAGCAAGGACCTCCCAGTAATTAAGCCCGTGCCTACAAAATGGAGAGCCGAGCAGTGAGTCAATACTGCCACATCTACACTGTGAAGTAACCTTATTGAACTGCCAATATGAATAAACAACAACTCAGGGTTCCTACATTCTTCAGTCTACAGTAAACTGTCTGCCCTAATCAATAACCATCTACTGGTACCCACCAGATGACTTCAGATCCAGAGAGACACCAGCCCAGCTGTTTGCCTGTTCATCGCCTGGTAATCGGATGACGCCGACCAGCTATTTCTCTTTGTTCCTGTTCTAAGGTTCCTTCTCCAGTTATGACATCAGCCCAGCTGTTTCCAGATGTGCACTCCTGTGGGTTCCCGGAAGATGTCCACCCAGCTGTATCAGAAGAAATGCTGCCAGGGAGAGTCTTTGAGGAACTAGGTTGGTGACGCTCAATACTTCAAGAGGCTGGTGAGTCATCAAAATTGTTTTTATTCTATCTTTATGATATTGCACACACCTTACACTACAGACTTCAAACAGTGTGTGAACTGTCCGCAAAGACTCTCCCCTTCGGGATTATGGCCTTAAAAGATTATGTTCATGGGGCTCCGGCCCAGGAGAGACTCTTTAATGGACTGGCCTTCGGCCTTGTAGTCACTAGTGGGACATTTAGGGCATTCCATTCCCCCAAAGACGTGTATTGTTATCAATGTCATTTCTGTACTTAATGTATATACTGTCTTTTCTACTTTTCTAAAAAAAAAATATATATATATATATTTTTCTTTTTGGGATTGTTTAGTGTTCTGTTTTTTCCTGTATGGTAAGGGTTGTTGTTGTCACTGTTGTTATTTAGGTAGATCGTAAATGCAGATTAGGGTGTGTTTTTTGTTTTTGTTTTTGTCTTTTCTTACAGGTGTTCCTGGAGGACCAAAGAGAAGACAAGAAGAGGAGATGGGGCTCATCGGAGTTCCTCGTTCAGTGCTTGTGTAGAAATTAAAGTACTGTTTGTGTTCCTAATGTTGTAGTTGCAGGCTGCCCAAGGTCGGGGAGGTCCCCGGGTTTTGTTTTGTTTGGGATGTTATGTAAGAGGCAGATAGGTTTTCCCTAGAGGGTTAGGGGGGATTGACAGGCTGTGGTCCTCAGTGGCCATAGGGACTGCAGTGCTGATCTATCAGGCTATGCCTGGACGGTTCTACCAGAGCCACTAGGTGTCCATAGTATGTGGATAGAGTAGAGGCTGATATGTCAGCCATAGGCCCCAGGCTCTTAGTGTTGCTCACCTGTGCTTGCACACGGTAGGAGGGGGCCTGATCACCCCTCTGCAGGTAGCACATAGGTGGGATGGCCTAGGCGGGTGCATAATGACTGGGGATAGTCATTTTCCTGGTCAAGGCAGTGTAACCCTTTGTTACCCGGGGTTCAGAATCCCAGTAAGACCTAGTGATAGGCAGGGAGGCAGCCAGAACTCCAGTTAAATGGGTTTCACACTGTCTCACTCTGTCCTCAGTCACAGCTGAGACTAGAGGAGACATCATAATAGAATTATCACAGCTGCATGAGCCACATTTGGAATCTTCAGCTCAGAGTAAGTTTAGAATCTTGGGAATTCAAAAGTCAGTCTTCAGTTTGTCCTTAAGCAAAACAAGAAGGACACCAGTAGTGTCTGTTTACCCCTCCTCTGCGGGGGTGAGGAAAATTCTTTGTGGGTTCCAGGGCAATCCCCTTCTCCACCTTGGGAAGAAAGCTGCCTGTTTTAATTTAAGTTCAGTCTGTTCATGTATAACAGCAAAGGTTACATTTCTTCGCCTGTGGGCACCTGCAACGATGGGTGAGTGTTTGGCCCCATTGGAAGGGCAAACAACTTCTTTTCTTCAGTTGGATTTCAAGTATTGGGGACTGCTATTTGGGAGGACTATGTCAACTAGAACAAACAAATAGAGCAGTCATCTGTTTAAAGTGTTAAAGTTCATTGTAGAGGGGGTGCTTCAGGTCATCCACCGTCAATCTACATTTTAAAGTCTAAAGTTCTGTATGTCCAGAGAAATGGCCGGGTATGGGCTGTGGGAGCTGGAGGTGGGAAAACCCCCCATCTTTAGTAACCAGGTCCACCTCTACGGATTTCTTCTGTGTTTTTGCTACTTGCCTCATGCGCTTGGCCAGTGATGGGGTGGGTACCCAGACGTGGCTCGCAACTTGAAAATCTCTAGGAGTCGCAGACTCTAAGTGGTGGGGAGCCACAGGATGGGGAACATACTCCTTGTTGGATGGGAGTCTCCTGCTGATGGGAGTTTCAATTGGAAATGAAACAAAATCTCTTTAGGAGTCGCAGACTTCAAGTGGTGTGAGGAGCCACAGCTTGGGAGCCTCCTTGTTTGATAGGATGTCTTTCCAAGTAGAGTTTGGGTTCATTCGCCAAGGGACCGTCAGTCAGTGGCCAGCAGGGAGCTGGCCAGTCGGGCTGTGTATCCAATGCACATGCAAAGTCCGGGCTGAGTGCCTGGTGGGTCCAAAGCCAGACAACTGTTGTATTGTGTTCATTCCTCAAATGGACTGCTGTGTTTAACCTCTAATCTGCATTACAGTTACGTAGCCCTTTGGGGACCATACAGAGCTTTGTTTATGTTCAGTGAGTTAATAAATAAAGCCACACTGAAAAATCCCAGTTCTGGTTCTGGACATTACAGTTATTGCTTCCTGTAGTTGGATTCACTTGGGTGCCCCTGTGCAGAGTAGTCAAACCTAGGTCTTTTGTGCCAGGTAACCTCATCCTTCCCTGAACCCGTAGAGACATATGTATATCCATGTTACAAAAATGGGCATATGCCTTACATGTACATTACAGTCACCTGATGTTCCCGATCCAGGTCCTTTCCTCCCTGCCATGCCACAAATACTTGATAACACTTCTTTGTGCCGTGTCTTTACTGATGGTTCAGCATCCTACTATCAGGGACAACAAATTGCAGGGATGGGCATTCTAGTGATCTACCCTTATGGGAATGCTGGCAAAATATCTAAACGCTGCAGTGTAGCATCATCACAGTATGCAGAGATGGCAGCGGTGGCCTGTGCCCTCGAGTTCATCCAGCATGGAACCGAGGATACCATCATCTTTACAGACTCTAACTGGGTTTGTTGTTCTCTTACAGAATTTCTTCCCTTCTGGCAGAAGAACTGCTTCCTCTCCTCTGATGGAAGCCCAGTGAAGTACAAGAAATTGGAAATATACATACATTCACTGGCACAAAAATTTGCAAACAAACTCTATGTACACAAAGTCAAAGCCCACTCTCTCCATGACCCCTACCATGCCTTCAATGGCACAGCAGACACCCTTGCTAAGGAAGGGGCCCGAGGGGGGGACGTCTGGATGATGGACCATCCAGAGGCTAATGCCGCTGTACACATTGCAGCACTCAGGAAAAAACCTGAACCTTTTTCCCCCTTGGACCTCTCCGCAGCCCAGTAGCTTGACACTGAACTTAAAGAGGTGTTTAGATTCCTTGACAAAGGTACTGAAGAGAAACTTCCTACACATAACCCCTATCGGAGGCATGAAGGTAAGTTGCGCTTGTCACCACATGACAAGTTCATCTGGTTCCAACCAGATGACTCCACCACTAAGTTGTGGGTGGTCCCCAGACATTTAAGACCTGAATTTTTGCACCAAGTGCATGACCCCTACTGGTGGACACCAGGGAGCAGAAAATACCCTCCAACAACTCAAGACCACTGCCTGGTAGCCTGGTATCACCAAAGATGTTAAACAATACATAGACAACTGTCTCGTTTGTGCACAAAACAACCCCATCCCTACCAAACGAAATGCCAAACTCTTACCACAACGACATTCTGGCCCTTGGCATGCCATACAAATTAATTTCATTGGTCCTCTGACCAATACCAGCAGAAATAATAAGTATGCTCTTGTAGTAACTGACCTCTTTTCTAAGTGGGTAGAAGCTTTCCCCACTAAGACATGTACAGCGAAAACTACTGCTAAAATCCCGGTGGAACAGATTTTCTCCAGGTGGGGTCTACCTCTCAAGGTAGACTCTAACAAAGGAACTAGTTTTACAGGTGAGTTGATGAAATCCCTTGAACCCTTGGAGTTCAGCAGAAGTTCCACATACCTTACCATCCTCAATCCGCAGGTCAAGTAGAGAGAGCCAACAGACGGATTAAGCAAATGCTTTCCAAATTCATTGAGGACAATCCCAAAACCTGGGATTCCCTGTTGCCGTTACTCCTTATGGCAATTAGGGGTACACCCTCAGCCACCACCCAGCTCACACCCTTTGAGGTGATGACTGGTAGACAGATGAGATTACCTGAACACCTGTTGTTTGACCTGCATACCCCCACTGCAGACCATGTGTCTGTGGACCAAAATGTGGAAAAACTCAGAAAAGACCTCATACACACACACTTGAATGCTGCTAACTGCATGGGCAAGGCCCAGCAACAATCCAAAATACAGTTTGACAAACATGCACAAGAAGTGGATTGGCAAGTTTTGCACATCCCACCCACTCCTTCTCCAACAAGTGGAAAGGCCCATACCCCACTGTCAACAAGCTCAGTCCAGCAGTCTATCAGGTTAGACTCCTCCACAACAACAAGTTGACTAACAAATGGTTACATGCAAACCAGCTGAAACTGTATAAAGGAGCTTAAATTACTTTTCCTCACCCCATTGGGAGGAATAGTACTAACATACTGATCTTTGATCTTCCTTTTCAGATACACTGACAAGATGGCTATCTTGTTCCATTATCTCCTTATCTCAGGAGTTATCCCCTGCAACCAAGGCACAGTACCGGACCTCCTACAACACCTCGATCCTCCAGCACCTCCTCCAGAGGGAGTATCCATCAATATACCAGATAGTATGATCACTGTCCAGGAAGGTTCTGATGCTTACCTCACTGCCTCGGTTGTTGCTCCTGATAAATCTACCCTTCAAATTGAGTGGCAAACCACATCACAAGGACAAATTCTCCCTGTGGCCAAACTCTCCAAAGGAACTTTCCAAGGTTGGCCCAATGCTAAATTATCACCAAATGGTTCGCTGTCCTTGTTACAAACTGCATTAAGACAATCTAGTTTGTACAACATAACTGCCTTAATTGATCCTTCGTACTGTAATTCTTTGTCCAGAGATTCTGCTAGAAAATTTTGTACTATACACCACATGGCTTCTGCAGCCATGTACCTCTCTGTGTTACCACCCACTGATAAGCAGCTTTTGGAATGTCCAAAGCATACCCCTGGTCCCCGTAGTGGTCTAACTGCCACTGCCCTCCCAGGTTCTTTGATTAATAACTTACAGTTTATGCACATACCTGTTTTGTTTAATCTTACTTACTGGAATATGAAAGAGTTTGGTATGTGTCACAATACTAATACATCAGCATTTTATAGTACATTATTGCTTGACAGTTTAGCTGCATTTCAGATTCGTACACAATACCCTATTGTTGGGGTCCACTCTACTGAACATAGAGGCAACTTCAGGAGGAAGCCCTCTCCTGATACTCTAGCTCATAAACGTAAAACACGTGAAGTTGACAGTTCTGATGTCATAGGTGCAACAGGTACTGTCACAGGCCTTTTTGGTACAGCTATGTCTATCTGAAACAAAGCAGACATTGCTGCTATCAAAAGTCATTCTGCCAAATTCTCCACTGGTTTGGTCAACAACATACTACCCCCATTATTGCACAGTGTGGATGGCCTTAGTCAGGAAGAAAGATACACTGTATACAACATGCATGACATTGCTAAGGCATTCACTGATTCTAAAGATAAGATTAATGCACTCATACAACAAAACAACAAAGAAACAGATAAACAATACATTGCTAGAGAGATACTCTGTTCTGCTTATGGCTCCTACATTATCACTACCATCAATAACCTCTTCCGTGATCTAGAATCTGGAAGAATACCTGACATTATACATGATAGACGAATCTCCAAATGGTATTGTCCACGATGTAAAACCACTAGCTGTGTTTCCATGTGTATGCAACAGACTTTAACTATTCCTCTTTCTACAGCTAGGAATTTGGGCTTTGTGACCAGACACCATAATACTGGTCCTTGCTTTACTGCTAAGAAGTGTTCCATAACAGACACCATGTTTGTTTCTTTCACTGTCTCCTTACCACGCTCTGATCCCACTACAGCTTTGTTCGACAAGCTTGCACTGGTACATTCCATTGGGCATTTGGATGAAGACATCTACAGAGAATGCCTGGATCTACTGCCTCTACTGGTTTATCATTCTTTCCTGGATGCCTGGGTGGCTCCGCACACGGACTGCTGTGCAAAAAAGCAATATATTTACTTGTGCCGATGTGATGTATTTGATGGTATTCAACCTGTTTGTGGTTACTCTCCAGACAGCATTGATTGGACTTTCACTATGGATGATGACATCACTGCGAATGGCACCGACTCCTTTGCCTCAACTCTGGCTCCAGATAAGCTGTACCAATCCTATCGAGAAGAGGTTCATCGCCTGTCAACATGGATTTCGAAGACAACCTACACCTGCCCTGTCCAGTTGCAAAAGTGGAGACTGCCTACTGTGCGCTCACAGTATAATTCCGATGGCGAGTACTGCGTGGTCACGAATTACAAGTCTTACACATATGGATCTGTTACATGTGCTATTGATTATCCCAATTTTTGTTTTGTCCTCCACCAGAAGACTGTGATTGGCCATACTGTTATAACCCCCGTCCCCCTCCTAGATGCAGACATTATTGATGGTAACCTCGATTATCTGCTCACACTGTCATAATACTTGCCATACTTTAATGTACACATAGACCCACTTACACTTACATTAAAATCACTTTTAGACAGGAAAGGCACACACCTCATCAACATCAGCAATAATATGACCAAAGCCAATGAAGCTGTTCTCGCCTTGATCAATGATGGAGATATAAACAACGCATTAACTAACACCTGGTTAGAGATTACTTTTAAAGGTTTTGTTATTATACAAGCATTTTTAATTTTCATTTTGATTATTATGCTCTGCTGCCTATGGCGCACACTGCGCCAACACCGTGAGCAGCTCAAGTTCCTTTACAAAGCTCAAGGCCGGGTTTGTAAAATCCACCACTGCTCCTGTCCTTTCCCAAGACACTGCCTGTGTTGCCCTTTGGAGGCAACAAGGGGGGGAATGTTACACGAGGTCCCTGCACCCTAACTGGTACCCTCAGAGGTACACCGTAGACAGCTAGCATTTAGGTATATGTTACACTAACATCTAGGGCTAAGGGTATCTACCGTACAAGAGTAGATGTCAGGATATGGATGCATATTGTTGTAATACACTTTGCTTGCTAATACATATATTTTGCTATGTATTTTCTGTGTATTTCTTACTTATAAGATGCCAGGACATCTGTGTCCTTGGAGTAATTATAATATGTAAGATGGCATTGCCACCTTTTGGTGATTTGTACCACTACACTGAGTTATGTAAGACTCTGTATAAGAACTCTTTTGTTCTCAGACTGATGACTTTACAGAATTATATAAATTTATCTTGGACCGTGGAGCCACCTCTAATTTAGCCAATAGGGCTCATCTCTGTAACTAGAAATGTCTCTATCTTTTGGTAACCATAGTAATTATCATAGGTATATAATGTAATGCACAAGCCTTATACCTCGGAGACCTGAGAGACCCCAAGAGACACAAAGAAACCTCGAGGTGTAGGGAACGCTTAGCACTGGCTCCCGGTTTGTATTGGTAAGAACTGCTAAGGGCAACTGTGATTTATCCTTTTGGTAGTAATAAACTTGTTTATTACTCTAATGCAACATGTCTGTGATTACTTGCATTCCCAATATCGTCAAGAATCTGAAAGTGAGGTTTAGACCTTCCAACACAGAGTAAACACAGCCCTTCAGGCAAGCTCTCTTCAATTTCTAAAAGCTAATGGTATGATTCAAACTCTTCTTGCTACTATACAACAATACAGAGGGCAGTCTGACAACTTCTGGAGCACAGTGGAAGGAAGAGCAGAGAACTACAGTTAGATGAACCAGTTTTTCCGTGTCAACGCAAAGTTCCATGACGTATAGATGATGGCTCTGAATCAGTTACTGATGCATCCCCAAAAGACCACTTTAGGAGAATATTTTTCCAAGTTATTGATCAGGTTGTTGTGTCACTCAAAGATGGAGTTCAGTCTCCAGCTCAGAAGCTCATGTTAGAAGCAGAAAAATCTGTGATAGGACAAGGGCCAGGAGATCCCATATCTGATTTTTATGGCAATGACTTTGATGTAGGGCATCTGCAACTACACCATGACATATTCATTGACATTGCAAAACCTACTGGGAAAACTGTTGATTCACTGCAAGATATGTACTGTATCATCACAGAAAAACAATCCATTTGTGATTTACTGCCAGAGTTTGTAAAATTTATTCAGATCTTACTGACAGTACCAGTATCAACTTGCGCAGCTGGGTGTTCTTTTTCGGGACTAAGGAGACTGAAAACATACCTTAGATCAACAATGTCACAGAGACGGTTAAATAGTGTGGCTCTGCTTCACATTCATCAGGAAGACACTGATGCATTAGACATGGATAAAAGAGCTGATGAGTTTATTGGCAGAGCAACAGTTCGCAAGAACACATTCTATATGGCCAAATAATGTGTAATAATTCATGGCATTTTCAGTTATGTTTACTGTTAAAAATCATCAGAAACTGTCTCTAACAACTTACAAGTACTCCTGCTTTTTATCTGACTGCTCCTAAAAAATTCTAATACCATTACACTGACACATGCTAAGTGAATCCTTTGAGCACCCGGGGGCATCGAAGAACCCTCCAGGGCACTCTTCCCTTGAAAGGCTCTTTGATGTCTCCAGGTGCTGTAAAAAGACATGGAAGTTCCATACCTTCTTGCAGCACCTGGCAGAGGCAAACTAAAATCTCAAAGGGCATCTTTAGAGCACCTGGTGGCATCAAAGAGCCCTCCAGGGCACTCTTCCATGTCTTCTTGCAGCACCTGGAGGCATCAAAGAGCCCTCTAAGGCAAGAGTGCCGTGGAGGGCTCTTTGATGCCCCCAGGTGCTCTAAGGATGCCCTTTGTATTTTAGGGTACAGTGCCACCACTCCACAGAGGAGTGCAAGAGGGCCCTCGAGTGCTCTTTGTTGCCTCCAGGTGCTGCAAGAAGACATGAAAGAGTGCCCTGGAGTGCTCTTTGATGCCTCAAGGTGCTGCAAGAAGACACAAAAGTTCCATGTCTTCTTGTACCACCTGGTGGAGGCAAATTAAAATCACAAAGGGTATCCTTAGAGCACCTGGGGGCATCAAAGAGCCCTCAAGGGCACTCTTCCCTTGGGAGGTCTCTTTGATGCCTCCAGGTGCTGCAAGAAGACATGGAAGAGTGCCCGGGGGGGGGTCCTTTCATGCCCCTACATCCTCTAAGGATGTCCTTTGTGATTTTAGGTTGCAGTGCCACCACTCTACAGGGTGCAAGAGTGCCCTGGAGGGCGCTTTGATGCCTCCAGGTGCTGTAAGGATGCCCTTGGAGATTTTTGTTTGCATCCACCAGGTGCTGCAAGAAGACAAGGAACTTCCATGTCTTCTTGCAGCACCAGGCTGAAGGCATCAAACAGTCTTCCAGGGAGCTCTTTCATGTCTTCTTGCAGCACCTGGAGGCATCAAAGAGCCCTACAAGGCACTCTTCCATGTCTTCTTGCACCACCTGGAGGCATCAAACAGCCCTCCAGGGCACTCTTCCATGTCTTCTTGTAGCACCTGGAGGCATCAAAGAGCCCTGAGGTTTCAGGGCACTCTTCCATGTCTTCCTACAGCACCTGGCTGGAGGCAGCAAAGAGCCCTCCAGTGCACTCTTCCATGTCTTCTTGGAGTATCTGGAGGCATCAAAGAGCCCTCCAGGGTACTCTTGCACGCTGTTGAGTGGTGGCACTGTAACCATCAATAAGGGCATCCTTAAAGCACATGAGGACATCAAAGAGCCCACAAGGGCACTCTTCCATGGGTCCTTAACTGGAGGCATCAAAGGGCCCTTCAGGGCACTCTTGTACATTGTTGAGTGGCGGCACTGCAAGTCTGAAACCTAAAATCAGTATTCTGGCATTCTTGCAAAATTGAGAGCATGAAAGATCCCTCCAGGGCACTCTGCTACTGATCTTAACACCTGCTCAGGCATCAAAGAGCCCCCAATGGCACCCTGGCATCCTCTATGGTGGAATAGTTGTGATGGCAGCATACTCATTCCAAAATGTATCAAAATACCCCCCCAAATGTGCCAGAAAGCATGAAAAACCCTATAGCTTCTGGGGGCCTAGGCGGCCCCCAGACTCCCATCCTTTTATATTGACTCTGAGCACCCACAAAATGTTTCAAAACCTGGCGCCCCTGTCTATAGTTGCATAGAAGTACAGGGCCCAGAGGGGCCCTGCACTTCTGTAGGCAACTGGATCCATCCCTTGGTGCAGGGTCCAGGAGGCCCTGTGTGTCTGATCGGTTCATGCAGGTCCTGAAGGGACCTGTGTGTATCAGGCTACAATTCCACTATCACAAAAAGAAAGGAACTTCATTGCAAAAAACTATGTTAATGCACACATCAGTGTTGAAGAATGCAAACGGACAAAGAAAGGAAATGACAACAATTAGAGTTTGGAGTCTTGGCAAATTGGAGGTGTGGTGTTCCATGGGGTTGTCAATCCTAATACCAACCCCATCCTCTGAACAAACACACATGATTGCTTGCTTCTCATAGGGCCCTATGTGAAGAAAGCTATGACTGATTCCTTTGGCCACATGTGGGGAGACATACTTCCCTATCTCCAAAGAGTACATGCCTATCAACAGGGGCACTGGAAAATCGCAGGTGCGATTTTGGTGCTAATTCCACAATTTTTGTCTTCCTCGTGATTAATCCATGATTTTTCACTCCCCTCAGTGGTCCTATGAAAGTAACAGCCTTAAATGGCTGCTATTTTGTTTATTTCTGTGACCACCTTTTCGCCATGTGGTTTTGGTGTCCTGGACAAAGGAAACAGTAAGTTCTGCCCCGCAGCGTCGGCCAGTGTATGTGTGTGACATTTCAAGAGGGGCGGAACACATTCTGAGCCAACAGAATCTTCATTTTGTATTTTAAGAAATCGCACCTTTCTGTAAAATCCTGCCCCCCAGGCCCGACTAACCCCTTATATATGCTGCAGGGGTTGTGTGAGGCGGGACAGCACACCTGGTACCTTCACCAGCTGAATACACAGAAACGACCACCAGAGCAACCGCTGAATCGCTGCACCGCTGCAAACACTGAGCCAAATGCAGGTACTTCAAGATTTTGATTTGTTTGCAGCTTTACAGGTGGTGGTGGGGTGAACTAACCCATCCAGCTCCTACTGCGATGTCGGAGAGTATAGCAGACCCAACTTGCCAAACAGCTGAGCAGTAGCAAGCCACAGAAGTGAAATTCACTCTTTTTAAAACTTGCTGTGGCTTTACTACTCCAGTTGTACTATTTTGATCCCTCCATCTGCCCAGGGCACTGGTTCCTTTGATCGGGTCCATTTGGTCAGATTTGGACCCATTCTGTGTGTGCTTCTGGAAGGATTTCTGGGAGAACTACTAAACTGTCCTGTTCTGTCTGCTGCTAGCTGACTCTAGCCTCTGAGAAGAACTCCTGCTTTATTTACTGCATCTGGTAAGTCTGCAAAAAAAAAACTATTTGTATGTTGTGAGGAAGGGGCAAAGTGAATGAGGGAACAAAAATGTGCATGTAGGTCTCTGAGGGGTGGCTGGAGTGAGGGCATAGGTTGTCACGATGAATTTATATACAAACAGGCTGACATGGTGCAGCACACATAATGAAATAAATTATTCTGGACTCTGGTAATTAAAGAGGGTGGGTAGCTGAACCAGTAGGCAGTGAACAATTTTTTTTTCATATATACCAGTCCGCCAGGTCAGTGCCAAGTTCCGGTCGCTTGTTGTTCATGGTCGGTGGAGGGTCAGGCCTGGGGGACTTGGTACGCATGCAGAAAAAACTTGTTCTAGCCTCGGGTGATGGTGGGCATGGGGTGGATGAGCAGGCTGACCCAGAACAATTTATCTTCCGCATGTATACCAGTCCGCCAGGTCCATGCCAAGCTCTACTTGCTTGTTGTTGATGGTCAGTGGAGGGTCGGGCCTGGCGGACTTGGTACACATGCAGAAAAAAATTGTTCTGGCCTCGGGTGATGGTGGGCATGAAGCGGATGAGCAGGCTGGCCCAGAACAATTTATTTTCTGCATGTATATCAGTCCGCCAGGTCCGTGCCAAGCTCCGGTCACTTGTTGTTGATGGTCGGTGGAGTGTCGGGCCTGGCGGACTTGGTACACATGTAGAAAAAAATGGCAGTTTTCACGCACCCTCCCACTGCTCCTCTCCTCACCATGTTGGCATCATTTAACACATTTAACCCACCTCCGAACTCATGTTACACACTGGGAGCCCACCCTAGCGTGCCTCAATGTATGTTTTTTTTTTTTTGTTTTGCTTCCGTCTCACGCTGACATTGGGGTGTCCAATCCCCATGTTGGCATCATGCACCTACTCTCAACTCATGTCAGTAGCACACTAGGAGCCCACCCCAGTGTGCCCACATTTGTTTTTCTCTGTAAATAAAGAAAAACAGTCCCCTAACATATTTTTTTACATGTAAAAGAAAAAAACTGTTCTTCATCATTGCCCCAGTCCCCCCTTCCCCATCCCCACCCTCTCATTGAGTACCTACCCCCCCCCCAATTACCCCATACTCATCTCCGGAGGTTGGCACTGTCATCTTCTCTGGACAGAGACATGTATGCACTCTTCAAAGCCGTACCGCAAATTGAAGAATCAAAGTAAGCGCCATATCATGGCACTTAATGGGCTTTTCAACTTATCTTGATATAGCAGACATTTTATAGGAATTTTGGCCACAAATTTTCAACATGGAGTTCTTTGGACTCCATCTCATGAACACTGTCACTGTCATTTCGTTACTCTGTCCCAAAAGGTGATTTTGCAGTCACTGTGTGGAATTACCTTTTGGGACCAAATAACAAAACTATAGTGCCACTGTTCATGAGGTGGGGTCCCAAAAAGCCCATGTTGCAAATTTGGTGAAAATATTCCCAAAAATGATGACCGTGCATTGAGCAGATACTAAGCACACTCCCAGCTTCGCCACTTTAATATTTTCACTCCAGATTTTTACCAATGTCATTATTGCACATCTCCTTATTAACAGTACAGCTATCATTTTTCACATCCTGGCCAAAATGTGTTTTCGCACCTGTGGCACAGAACGGCATGGTCACTCTGTGAAATCACCTTTCGGGACAAGTGAACGAAATGACAGTGGCACTTTTCATGAGGTGGGGTCCCAAATAGGCCATGTTGAAAATCTGATGAAAAAACTCCAAAAAATGGCAGTTACATCCAGGTGTTTCAAACTGTCTATGCACAGGTGCAACTTTGGTAATTTCGGCAGCTTGCCACAACCGTACTGGTTTATTTGTTATTTATTGAATTAGTTTTTGACGGAGGCCCACTTTAGACTAGAAGTTCATTCTTCATGGGCAACTGGGATTCAAATGGTAACCAGCTGAAATTGAACCTGATTTAGTTGGTGGTATTTTAGTGAATGGGGGAAATTTGGCCAGGACACTGGGAAAATTCCCCTACTCTTTTCCAGAAGTGCCATGGGATCTTTAATATCCACCTGGACAACCACCAGAACAGGAAGATGGGACCTCGGTTTAGTGTCTCATCCAAAAGACAGCACCTCAAGAGTGCAGCATCCCCCTCACGGAATTTAACCCAAGTGCCTCGTGTGGGGATAGAACCCATAGCCTTCTGATCATCTGGCCTCAGCAACAAGTGTGCAACTCTACTGAGCCACTGACACTGTTACTGGCTCTAGCTAGAGTTTTTATTCATTTAAGTGAGTGTCATCCAGAAAGGCAGATTATGCATTTTATTTTTATTTATATCTGAAAGTTGTTCAGCTAGCAGGCAATGTATGCATTCGCCTATTTTTAATATTCAGATTTCATTTATTCGTGCTTGCAGTTTGACCGGCACAAAACATGTCTCTGCCACAAGCAAAATGCCCATGTCTGACCCACGAAGAAGCCAAGCAACTGCATCTGTCCTACACAGTACGTGCTGCAGATCGTTTCAAGCTGTTTCCGGAGAATCTCTACGAAGATGGAGGACAGCTGTTCTGCAGGTTCTGCAGCCTGACAATAGATTATCTACGGAAGCACACCATCGACCTTCACATGAAGTCTCAAAGACATACTGAACGAAAAGCAGCGGCAAAAAAGAAAAGGGAAGAAAGCATCCACCCCCAAAGACAGCTTGCATTGACTTCAGCTTTTGCTCGTGCCAACACAGCTGCACAGGACCAGAAGGAGTTCATCCTGGACTTTGTTAAGTGCTTTACTCAAGCTGACATTCGATTGGAAACAGCTTCTGCCTTTGAAAATTTTTTTTGCAAGTACACAAAACATGGTGGTTGCCTTCCTGGACCTTCACATCTGAGATCGACATACCTCCAGGATCTCCGGCCACAACACGAACAATTTGTGCGTAACCAAGTGGAGGATACAGAAATTTACCTGATCTTGGATGAGACCACAGATAACTGTGGATGGAGTGTTTTTGGTGTTTTGGTGCAGCCCCTCAACAAAGTGGGGGAGCAGCCAATTCTAATTGGAGTCGATTTTTTGAACCGTGTAAATCACAACACAGTTGCACAGTCCTTGCTGCAGATCCTGAATGATAATCATGTTAACTTTGACAAAGTTTTTGCTGTTGTAACAGATAGTGCAAGCTATATGCACAAAGCGTTTAAGACAATTTTGTCTGGGATCCTCCCCAGTGCTGTCCATGTTACTTGCTTTGCGCACCTTTTAAACCTAGTCCTGGAAATCTGGCCAACTACACTGGTTGAATTGAACACTGTGGCTGGCTTAGTCGAAAAGATTTTTTGCCAGACCCCAACGCGCCAGCACCAGTATCTGGCCCTTATGGAGGCAAAATAAGGGATATATTTAGTTGCCTGTCAGCACAGCTGACATAGAAAGGACTTTCTCAGTCTAGACAGACCTGCTGAAAGACAACAGAAGAACCCTGAAAGATGACAATGTTAAACTTTTATTGATGCTGAAATATAACAAGAAATTTTAGTGTCGTGCCTGAGTACAGTGCATTGTTGTGAGCAGCCAGTATGGCTTATAGAATCTGCTGTTTTCCTGAGAGGAATATTGCATAATGTGTATTGTACGACACTACATTATACTGAAGTACATTTTATACACTTGTTTGCTAGTAACAATGTCTAATATTTTTCTCTTTTTTAATTTTACATTTGTAATTTAATTGTGCAATACTGAATGGCTTCATATTTTTTAACGTCTTTCCAATAAAATCTCAGTGAACTACAGGTCTTGTTTGTGTAGTCATTTGATTTTTTTTTGTTAATAAGTAGAGAAAAGCATAATTAATTGGTGTGTTCACTGTCCACCCAAGTCCCGAAACCCCCCGCAAAATTCCCACAAAATCCACTGTTTACTCCCGCAAAATCTGCCAAACTTTTCCACAGTTTCCCAGTGCCCCTGCCTATGAGGCACTGGGCTGGAGCTGTACCTTGTGCTTTGGACAGATGTCTACAGAGTGGGGGGTAGTCATTAGGGTTCACAACCTCTAAGAACACCACACCACTGATTTGCCAAGACTTCCTAGACTCCAAACCTTAATTTTTTTCATTAGCTTACTTTGTCCAATTTGCATTCTTCAACCCTAAAGTCTGCATTAATGTAGTTTTTTTTTTAAATAATTATTTATTTATTGTATTTGGAAAATGTTTGAGCTTACGAACCCTTTTTCAAAGGTGTCAAGTCAGACAGAGCAACACATCACCAGCAATTAAATAATAACACTGTGACCAAAAATACATGTGCAGTTGTAAGATATGACCACAGTTAAACTTCAAACTATGTACTTTAAGGAGGTGAGCCCAGTCACAGCCAGGGGTACTGAATTCCATGCTTTGACAGCTCTAGATACAAATGATCGCTGACCAAGGACCATTTTCCTAATGGTTATATGAAATTTATTATCACCCATGGACAACGTACTGTATTTGTTGTCCACCAGGCTACAGAGGTTGCAAACACTGGGGGTCATTTGGCCATTTGGCCTAGTATTGCCCTTTTGCATAAGAGAGCTGAGGTGTAGGAAGATCTGAGGTAGAAAGAGTGCCTATTGGAGAAGGTGTAGAGGTCACAGCACTGGGTGTCAGATTTTAGGTTCAGTGCAAAAATCTTCATGCCTGGTTAAAGGCAACACTGATTTTTTCTAGGACAGTACTGTTAGCAGAAGAGTAGATCACTGAACCATAGTCTACAACAGAGATAATGACCAACAGATTTTTACCTCCCTGGTTAAGTGTAGCCTATTTCTGTATAGCAGAACAAGCCGTTGGTGGATACATTTCACTACCGAGCTAACCTGTGAGGAAATGGACAAGATAGGGTCCAGGTATTTGTATTTATTTATTTTACCAAGAAAGTTCCATTGAACAAAGCTCATTTACAAGGAGGTCCTGGTTAGAAAGGCTCAAATACAATAGGTAAAGAGGCAATTCACAAAACACAGGAAAATTGAGAGACAGTTTGTGAACACTGACTAAGAGATAAGAAATAGCAGGTGTACTTATAGACAAGGCTTACAGCAGAGTTGATGCATACAGAGAGCTACTAAAAAATGCAATAACAATCACACCGTAAAATATCAGATACATAGAAACATAGAAGTTGACGGCAGATAAGGACCGCAAGGCCCATCCAGTCTGCCCATTTCTTTTTCTACCTTATAAATGTGCCATCGGCCTTTTCTCTGTCAGTGGCCTATCTATTCATAGTAATTTGTATTGCTCCCTTATGCCTATCCCATGCCTGTTTGAAGCCCTGCACTGTATTCATAGCCACCACTTCTTGTGGTAAGTCATTCCATGCATCCACCACCCTTTCTGTGAAAAAAAATTTCCTCACATTCCCCTTAATCGGCCTCCTCTAATCTCATGCTGTGTCCTCTTGTCCTGCTATTTTTTATATTTAAACATGTTAGACTCTTTCACCTTGTTAATGCCCTTAAGGTGTTTGAATGTCTCTATCATATCACCTCTCCTCCTTTGCTCAAGAGTACACATATTGAGCTCTGTTAATCTGTCCTCATATGTCTTCTGATGCAGTCCCTGCACCATTTTGCTGCCCTTTCTGGACTGCCTCAATTTGGTTAATGTCCTGTGAAGGTGTGGCCTCCAATACTGCACGCAGTACTCCAGATGGGGCCTAACCAGTGTCTTGTAAACAGGGATTATTACCTCCCTCTTATGACTTGTGATACCCCTACTAATACACCCTAACACCCCCTAGCCTTACCTACTGCTTTAGAGGTCTTCTTGGATGATTTCAGGTCATCAGTGATGATGATGCCCAAGTCTCTTTCTTCCTTTGTGACTGCTAGCAACTCCCCTCCCAGCCTATAGGTGGCTTCAGGGTTTCTCTTCCCTATGTGCATGATCTTGCACTTCTTTGCATTAAATCCCAGTTACCACTCTTCTGACCATTTTGCTAGTTTATCCAGATCTCTTCTCATTCTGCCCACCCCATCTGGATCATCTACTCTGTTGCAGATCTTGGTGTCATCTGCAAACAGACAAACCTTATCCTCTAGTCCATCTGCAAGGTCACTAATGAAGATGTTGGAGAGGACTGGCCCCAGGACTGATCCCTGAGGTACCCCACTTGTGACTTGCATCTCTTCTGACTGTATACCATTTACCACCACTCTCTGTTTTCTGCCCGTCAACCAGTTTGCTACCCAGTTGACCAACTTCTGACCCACCCCAAGCCTACCCAGCTTATTTATCAATCTTCTATGTGGAACAGTGTCAAAAGCTTTGCTGAAGTCAAGGTAGGCGACATCAACTGCTCCCCCTTGGTCCACCACTCTGGTTACCCAGTCAAAGAAATCTATGAGATTAGTTTGACAGGACCTTCCTTTTGTAAACCCATGCTGTCTTGGATCCTGTGCCCCTATGGATTCCAGGTGTTGCACTATCCTTTCCTTAAGGAGTGCCTCCATAATCTTGCCCACTACTGAGGTAAGACTGACTGGTCTGTAGTTCCCTGCCTCCTCCCTGCTACCACTCTTGTGGAGCGGGATCACATGAGCCTTTCTCCAGTCTTCTGGGACCTCTCCTGTGCTCAGAGACTCACCAAACAGTTCTGCTAATGGCTCTGGGATGTATGCCATCAGGTCCCATTGCCTTATCCACCTTGAGCTTAGCAAGCTCTTGTAGGATCCTTTCTTTTGTGAAGGGAGTAGTGCTCACCTCCCTCCCCCCTGTGTCTATGGTGCTGAGCTGTGGGCCCTGCCCTACCTTCTCTTCAGTAAATACTGAGCAAAAGTATCTATTTAGGATAGATGCTTTTACATGGTCCCTCCCTCCTCATGCTCCCTTTCTCCATTAAGCTTAGCAATACCCCTCTGGACTTTCTCCTTTCACTAATGTATCTATAGAAAGTCTTGTCACCTTCTTTACTGTTCGTGCTAGTGTTTCCTCAGTTTGGGACTTTGCCTGCCTTACTGCTCTCCTTGCTTCCCTTGGGGCAGTTTGGTATGCCCTCTATCTTCATCCCACTGTGTTCCTTATATTTCCTGAAGGCCAGCCTTTGGCTTTGACCTTTTCGCTACAGTATTTGAGAACCAAAGTGGTTTCCTTCTTTTTGCACTTCCTTTTCTGTCTAACACAATGGGATGTTGCTTCAAGTATTGCATCCTTAATGCTTGCCCACTTTGCCTGTACCCCTCACCTGTGTTTCTTTTTGCAGGCTAGCTTAACTCTGTTGGCCATCTTATCAAAGTCAGCTCCTCTGAAGTCCCATATTTTTGCCTTGTGGGATGATTTAGATGTAGTAGCCAAATTGAACCATACCATGTGATGGTCACTGGCCCCAGGTGACTTTCTACCTGGAGATCTGTGATCCCTTCCCTGTTAGTTAGTATTAGATCTAGGATAACCCTGTCTCTTGTGGGCTGTTGTACTAGTTGTTTGAGGCCCTCCCCCTGCAGGGAGTCCACTATGTGTCTAGTTCTGGCAGATGTTCCTGCTGGTATTGACCAATCTGTATCTGGCATGTTGAAGTCTCCCATTATCAGAACCTCCCCTTTAGCGGTCATGTTTTGTATATCTTCTAACAGTAATCTGTCTATGGCCTCCCCCTGGTCTGGGGGCCTGTAGACAACCCTAGTTCTTATGGCTGTCCCATTTCCTGTTTCCAGGGTGACCCACAGTTCTTCTGGCTCCTTATGTGTATTCTGAATTTCTGTAGCTTTGATATTTTCATTGACATACAGGGCCACTCCTCACCCCCTTTTTGCACCTCAGTCTCTTCTGAACAATACATAGCCAGGTACTGAAGTCTCCCAAGTGTGGTTACTGTAAACCACGTTCACCAATTGTTACTATGTCCAGTTTAGCCTCTGACATTATTGCCTGCAGGTCTGGGATCTTATTCTCCAGGCTGTGAGCATTTGTGTACATGATTTTGCATTGGCCAGATTTCGGTGTGTTAGTTGTTGGGTGAGGTTTGGCATTACCCCTGTGCGTCGTATGGGGAGACAAACCTTTTTTCTTACCTGGTGATGCAAATGAACTGTAAACATGCTGAATCCCTGTTTGACCACTAGCTGAGGGGGGAGGGGTGTTCTTCCCATTCAACATTTGGGGTGCTGCACCCCTCTCCCCATTTGCTAGTTTAAATATTCTGCAAAGACATCAAACTTCTGCCCCAATGCACTGACTCCTCCTTAGTCAGATGCAGTCCATCAAATTTAAAGAACTTCCGCTCCCAGAACTGTTGCCAGTTCCCTACAAATCTGTGTCCTTTTCCTGGCACCAGCTCTTGAGCCACGTGTTTAGCTCCCTATCTCCCTTCTCTGACCTTCCATCCATCTGCCCCCTCTCCCAGACTGGCAGGATCTCAGAAGGAGATGCTGGACAAATGGATGATAGTTTGTCACCCAGCCTGGTCAGGGTTCCTTGGTCTCACAACTGACCAGCTGGTGAGATCATTAGTCCCTATGTGTACTAGGACATCAATGTTTTCTCCTGCTTTGTGAATAACTTATAATGCGGTCAGTGTCTCTCCATGCTGATGTACCTGGGAGACATCTGACCATTACCCTGGCTGGAGATGGGTATCAACTCCCGAATCATGGAGTCTCCTATGATCAGAAGTTTTTGCTTCTTTTGCTTTTTGTTTTGGTTCCTGATTTGGGTGAGTTTTGTTGTGCTAGCTCCTGTGCCACAGTGTCCTGCTCTGCAGTGTCTTCTGCCTCCTTGTTTGATTTCAGAGATAGAGGCAGATACCTGTTTGTAGTGTTTATATGGTTTTGGAGGTAATATGTTGGGGAGCAGAGAGTGATGGGGCACCCGATTTGCCCCTCCTAACCACCTGCCAACCTCCTGGACCAACCACCCTCTGCGGTCGAGGTTTTTCTGTTGGATGCTGGGAAATGGCTGGTGGTTCTTATAATGCATTTCTCTGAATATGAAATTTGAGGCATGCACCCTGCCCATGCTGCCCGGAGCTGAGCCCTAAGATCTCCGATGGCCCAGCATGTAGGACAGTGTCCTAAATCCTGTAAGACTGTCCTTCTGAAAATTGTTCCACAGTACCTGCAGTTAGTGATATCCATTCCAGATAAGTTGCTGGGTTTATAACCTAGTCAGAGTAATTAGAAGGAAAAAAAAATGCAAGTAATGGTTTGATTGTGTTTTGTTTTTGTTTTACTTGTTATAAAATTACTAATGCCCCTGTAAATGAGCTCACCTTGTGGATGCCCCACTAATCCGCCCCTTCCTGCTCTGCCACAGGAAATATCACAACTGTGGTACCCTATAAAAGGAGTGTAGTGTGGGGTGGCTGGGCCCTTCCCCTGCCGAAAAAGAAGAACCATGGACGAAAGAACAAGGAGGTAAGAGCAGAAACAACCAGTCAACAACAAATGCAGTAACCCTGAAAGCTTATCGTAATGTTAGATAAAACTGTAAAACCTGTAAAACACTACCTGTAATAATTTCAGAGAGAAGATATACTCTGTAAGAAACACTTTGCTACAGAGAAAAATAAAGCAATGAAATGTTAGCAACAAACAGTAGCAATCCCTGTGAGTAAAAAATAAAAACACCACCACACAGTAAATCTGCTTAGCCAAAAGAAGTCTTAATCCTTTTCCCTTGCTCTGGTAAGTTTCTCTACTCTGCCTTTCAAGCAGTCTTAGAAGGAAAGAGCTCAGGTGAATCTAGGTGCCTTGGCCAGCAAACCAAGTCTTCTACCTCCAAGATATCAACTAACCTGACCTTTTAACCCTTCTTTCTGTTGGAAATTACTGACAGTTTGCCAGCTCCACCCCGACATACATACCTAATCCTTTGGAAGAGCTGTGGGAGGAAAGCAATTAGCTCCTTCAATGTGAGAAGGAGACTGAAACACCTCTGAGACAACAAACAAAGATACATAGTATATTAAAAACATGCACATTTTATAGACACAAAATTGACCAAGTAGGAACTTGAAATAAATGAGGCTGACAAGTGAATTCAGTTTAAGTGAATCTTGCAAGGCATTCCAAAAGGTGGGGGCAGCCCAGCTAAATGCCATTTTACCAAATTTTGAAGACTGTCTTGGGACATCAAGCAGGATAATATTATGTTTTCATAGGTTGTACCAACCTGTTGATTTCTGAAGCAGATTTGATATATATATAGAGGCAGTAAATTCTACATAGCTTTATAAAGACCACAAGTGTAAGTTTCTGAGCCTTCTGATCCTAAGTGAGGCCCAGTCCACTGCTATATAGAGGTTACGATGATGTGTTCTGACATGTAGGCAAGAGATAAACAGGATTGCTCTGTGGTACAGTACATCTAGTTTTAAGAGGTGTGTAACTGCTGTACGCCTAGATATGATATCACCATAGTCTAGCAGCAGAAGGAAAACTGCCTGAACAAGTCTTTTCCAGGTCTCGGGGTTAAAGAGCTAGTGAAGCCAAACCATGCAAACAGGTAAATAATAAAAAAATTAAGTAGTCAATTGTAACTTTTTATTTCTGAAATATTTCTCTTTTTCCTTTTGCTCATCAGAAAGTCTTCCATGTGATGATGTTGTGCTGGATGTGTGGAACAGCTCCTAGCCTGACAGCTGACATATCCAATTCTACTGCCCCACACTACATCATCAGCATTATGATATCACTGACAGTGACATCACAGGTGAATGACCTGGCAGTCACTCACTTGCTATTCCTAAGTAGCAGTGATGTCACAGTCAGTGAGGTCACAATCCTGATGATGTAGTGTGGGGCAGTATTGCAAGATATGTCAGCTGCCATGCTAAGAGCTGTTTCACACATCACACCTTCTAACATCAGGTAAACAATCTTCTAATTAAACAAAGGGAAAAGAAAAAAGTACCTCAGATATTTTATTTATTTATTTATTGAATTTTGGTAACTAGGTAAGCCCACTGAACCAATACAGTCCCTTTTTCTGGGGCAACCCAGACTGAAACAATACAACATAAGTACAACATATAGGAGAGAACAAATACAATGAACAGTTCAATACAATGATATACAATTTCAGGTACAGTTACAAGGCAACCTTTGAGTCAGACCATGTTACAGCATGGCAAACAAGCCATTAGGATAAGTGCACAGTACAAATTCTAAGTAGTGCAGAGATTAACTGGAGAAGTAGGTTAGCTGAAACAGAGTCAGGGAGGCGGGGACAAGAAGATAGCATGAAAGTTTGTGTTTGAACTGAGTGAGGGAAGTAGAGGAGAGAATCTCATGTGGGATTGAATTCCAGTCAAACATTGCTGTAAAAGGCATACAACCCCCTACCAGCCATCAGACAGGGTTTGGGAGTAACCAGGAGGGGGAAGGCCGTGGAGCGTAGTGTGTTGGGTACATTTACGGTTGATGAGATCACTCAGGCAGGGTAGGGTATTATGATGAACCAACTTAAACATAAGGCACATTGTTGTATACAGGAATTTATTCTGAAGGTGTGCCCAGGAGAACTTCGCAGTAATGAAGACGAGGGTCGGAACCGAGAGCGTAGCACCCTATCCTTAAGTAGAGTTGACTGATACGTGCAAGAATGGATGCCTGTGCTCGGAGGAGCAGCAGGGCGCCATAAGCTAGCAGGGGGAGGAGAGTAGACATCACTATTTTAAGACATGAGGCCTGAGTCAGGAGGGGAAGGCGCGGCAGTAAAGGAGACCAAGTTGTTGGTTGAAACTTTTCGACAAAACATTGACATGGTTCTCAAAAGTGAATGAGAGGTCCAGGGTGATCCCCAGGTATTTAAAAGAGGTAACTAGTTTTAGAGAGTTGCCATCCTTTGATCTGATTGCAAGGGCTGCTGAGATGAGGGTATGGACCCCGAGTTATGAAACAACATGGTCTTGGTCTTCTTTGTGTTAAGGACCAGACAGTTATCATGAAAACATTCCTCAAGGACATGGAAACTGGATTCAAGGTTCCGGTTTATCCAGCCCAGGTCAGAGGATGAGCAATAGACGATTGTATCATCCACATAGAGATGAACTGTGGCACCTCCGCAGTTAAGTGGCAAGGCATTTATAAATAGTGAAAATAATAGTGGCCCCAGTATGGAGCCCTGTGGAACACCATGTTGGATTTGCCTAAGTTCTGAGAGGGTCCCAGACCACTTGACCCTTTGGGAACGGTGCAAAAGGTAGTTAGAGAGCCATGTCAGGGCAGTAGAATCAAGGCCCAGGGCATGGAGTTTACACAGTAGTAGACTGTGGTCAACTAGGTCAAAGGCCTTGGTTAAGTCAGCGAAGACCATGCCCCTAGCTTGACCTTGTTCCAAGGTGATGGATATTTCAGTCGTAACTTTTATTAAAGCAGTTAGGGTACTGTGTTTCTTCCTGAAGCCATGTTGGTACATAGAGAGGAGGTTGTGTGATTCTAGATAGTCCTGGAGTTGATTACAGAAAATGCGTTCTTGTAATTTCTGTAAGTGAGCACAGAATTGAGATGGGTCTGTAGTTTTCAACTAAAGTAGTTGGACCTCCTTTGTGGATTGGGACTACCACTGCTACCTTCCATTTGTCAGGAATGGTGCCTGTGAGGAAGGACCTGTTTTTTAAGTTCCTTACAGATATGTTGATACCCTTGGCCCCAACCTTTAGAAACTTAGGTTCATGGCTGTCATAGCCAGAGGAACTTTCAGGCTTTAAGGCCAAAAGCAACCTGCGTACCTCCTTGCTGGTAGCTAGTTTTAGATGGAAGGCAGGTCATATTCCCAGGTCAGCAGGTGAAGGGGGAACGGGGTGGGGGAGATTAGTAGGGCAGTTAAAGCAGGAGGTATATTTATCAAGAGCAGTAAAAAATTCATTGAGACCACCTGCAATTGATGGGGGATCAGAGAGGACTTGGTCTTGGGCTTTGAGGGAGCTGGGATTTACTGTAGTTTTACCTTTCATTAAAGTGTTAATTTGCTCCCAAAAGTTCTTTGGGTTGCTGAGGTGTTCAGTTTGAAGTGATCTGATGTAATTTCACTTTGCCTTGCAAATGGAGTTCTTGCAGGCATTCCTAAGCTGTCTATAGGTAAGCCAATCTCTGTGGCGGCCGCTTCCTTTGTAGACATGCCAAGCATTGTCATGGAAGCACATGAGTTTCCTTTGTTCAGAGGAAAGCCATGGAGCCTTGAGTCCCTTGATTCTTTGTTTCCTCAAGGGAGCATGATGGTTAAGTATGGCAGAGTAGGTTGTGATGAAGCAATCTAGAGCTTGATTGATATCAGGGAGGAGGCTGATAGGTCCCCAGTCTGCACCGGTTAAGTCTTCTAGGAAAGCCTGAGTATTGAAGAGGGACATTTCTCTAGCAAATATTATTTTAGGGGCCGGGTAGGGGAAGTTGTTGCACCAAACACAGTATGGTGGCAAGTGGTCGTTGATGCTATCTGGGAAAATGCCCGCCGACCTGACCTTGTGAGCACAATTGGTAATTATCCAATCAAGCAGGTAATGGTTGCCTGATCTGGTATTTAACCTTGTGGGGTCGGTGATGAGCTGGCTGAGGTTGGCCTCAGCCAGGACAGAGCGACTCTTGTTCATGGTAGGGTTTAACCAGTCAGTGTTAAAATCACCACAAATCACCAGGTCATATTGTGGGAGGTCTAGTAGGGATGGAGATAAATGAGTGAAAGGCAGTAAGTACATCTTTAGGGGGGAGGTAGACGCAGCCTATAATGATTTTTTTCACGTTTCCTAGAGTTATAGAAATGAAATGGGATCCTGCCCTGGGGAGGTCTAAGGATGGTATGGGTACTTCTACAGCCTCTATACCCATTTAACCTAAAGAAGAACCCCCCCCCACACCTATCCAGTCCTTTCTGAAGCAGGCGTACCCTTGCAGTGCTGCCTCATGTTGGTTGATAGAGGGCTTGAGCCAGGTTTCTGATATCCCTAAAATATCTGGATTATATTGCAACACCCGTGCCTCAAGCTCAGCTATTTTAGGACGCAAGCTCCTGGTATTCATGTGGGCAGTCATGAGGCCTTTACCATTCAGACCATGTGCATGTATAGTTGCATGGGTTATGGGTCCGCCGGGGGAACTTGGGTTAGGTTCGATGCCACCTGCTCATAGAAGCAGAAGGAGGTGATGTAGTAGGATGAATACATATGGGCGGTTGTTTAGTTTAGCAAGACCACCAGGTGACCTTGGTAGCTGGTGGCTGTGGAGGAACCAGTGCCCTAGGCAGACAACATCTTGTAATGGCTGACTGCTTTTAAAATCTAATATTTGTTTCAGGCAGTACACTAGCTCTTTATCATATCATTATTTATTCTCCTGCAGCCTGACTTGCCTACATCCAGCCACCGCTTTCATCCCCGATCAGCCCGCAGGCTCACTCACATACTGGCTGGCGAAGCGCTGCACCCACCGGGGGATCCCCCCATACCCCCTCATGCTGGGCCAGGAACCAATACCACAGTGCGATTCCACGACAAGCCCCCGGTTGCTGAAGTGCGGCCTTCAAGCTGCTTCGGTTGTCTGCCATTTTTGCTCCCTATTTTTATCCCAAGAAGTGCGGACGTGCAATGATGTTGAGGCACAATGTGCTGACGTCCACCGCACTTCTCCCCACTTGTATCCCCACTCCTGTAGTGCCTCCAATCTCCATTGGGGGCTGCAGCAGTGCGGTGGATGCCCCAATCCTTCCCCAGGAAAAGGAGAGCAGTCTTCGGACGCTCATTCCTTTCCCTCCCCAGCCAACCCGGGCTCGTTCCCGAACCAGGGTCGGCAGTGTGGAGCAAGGTGTGACGTCCAACACCTCAACCCTCAGTGCCACCAGGCTGACTAGTACACTGGCTCTTTAAGGCAGAATTTGTTCCAATAACAGAACTCAAGACTCCAGTGCAACTTTACAGAGACTGTAAATATGCAAACTGAAGGATAATATGCTATCCAACCACATGCCAACATGTTGTATCTGAAGGAAACTACCAGTTCCAAATTATCACCTGATAAAGCTGTAATGCCCAATGGGTAGGGAGGTAGGAATGTATCAAACAGAATGCCATATACTTGGTTTTTGAGGCATTAAGTAGAAGCTTTGATGCATACAGATTATTTTGTTTTTTCAAACTCCTCCTGCAGAACATTCAAAGCTACACAAGAGATAGGACTAGAGACATACAGGACAGTGTCATCAGCATATAGATGTAGCTTTGTCTTTACAATATTAGTAACTCTGTCATTGGTGCAAATCATAAATGAAAGTGGCCCTAGTATAGATCCTTGTGGCACTCCTTTGCAGATGTGGTTGCAGGAGGATGTTAACCCATCCATCTTAAGTTGCTGTTGTCTTCCAACAAGGTACATCCTAAGAATATGCCAGCAGAAACAAACCACCTGGTCTATCTAAGTCTGCTTGAGTGTGCAGCCAACACCCTAGTTTGCAGATGCCCCACCCGGTCCCCTTTGTCATCTCACTCCCCCCACCTCCCCACCCTCACTCTCCCAGTTCCCTGCTCCTTGAAGATGTTCACAGATTTACATGATACCACCCATTCTGGTAGGGCATTCCATTTTGCTACCACCCTCTCTGTGAAATAGTGCCTCCTCATTTCCTTCCTAAATCTCCCCCATTCTTAGCCTGTGTACATATTCAGGTCTGCCAGCCTGCTGTCATAGTCTCTCCCCTGCATTCCACATATCATCTTTGTTGCCCTTCTCTGCACCCCCTCCAGTAGCCTGATATCACGCTTTAGGTATGGCCTCCAAAACTGCACACAATACTCTAAGTGAGGACTTACCAGCAACCTGTAGAGGGGCAAGATCACCTCTCTTCGCCTGGACGAAAAACCCCTAGCTATGCACCCCAGCATTTTGTTTGCTTTTGCAGCTGCTCTCCTGCACTGGGGATGTTGTTCATGGTCCCTGTTATCATTACCCCAGGTCCTTCTCCTCCTCAGTGATCCCAGCTTAACCCCCGGCCAGTATTCTCTCCTGGGTTCTCCACCCCAAAGTATAACCCATACCTCTTTGCATTGAACCCCAGCTGCCACCTCTCTGACCACCCCTCTAGCTTGTGTAGGTCCTCCTGCAGCTGCTTCCATCCCTCCTCTCCATCCACCACTGCTCTGATTTTGGTGTTATCAGTGAACAAACTTACCTTGCTCACCACCCCATGTGCAATGTCTGATATAAAGAGCCCAAACAATACTGGCCCCAACACAGAGCCCTGTAGTACCCCACTCATCACTGGCCTTGGAGTTGAGAGCTCCCCTCTCACCACCACCACCCGTTGCAGCCTGCCACTCAGCCAGCTTGTAATCCAGTTCATCATTTTTGCCCCTACCCCAGTTAGCTTCTCCCCAAGCTGCCCTGAGGCAACGAATCAAAGGTCTTGCTGAAGTCCAAGTAAAGAACATCCACCGCATGACGCTTATCCAGCTCACCTGTCACCCAGTCACAGTACTGTATGAGGTTGGTTTGACAAGACTTCCCTGAAACAAACCCATGCTGCCTCACATGCTGGAGGCCATTGTCCTCCAGGTATGGCACCAGTCTTTCCTTTAGTATTGTCTCTATAAGTTTGCACACTATGGAGGTGAGACTTACGATCGATAACTACCTGGTTCATCCCTTGGCCCACTCTTGTGTAATGGTACTACATGAACCATCCTCCAGTCCAGTGGCACACATCCCAACTCCAGTGAGCTGCTGTACAGATCCACCAGTGGCTCTGTCAACACCTCCGCCATCTCCATCAGCACCCTGGGGTGGATACTATCCGGCCCTGGTGCCTTGTCTACCTTCAGTGCCCTCAGTCCCTCTAGGACTCTGCTTGCTTCAATTCTTCCATCTGTCACCTCCTCTCCCCCTGTCCCCACCCTCCCAGCCCATGCTGGTAGCGGTCCCCCCCTTTCTTCTGTGAACACTGAGCAAAAGTATTCATTCGGTGCTTCTGCCTGCTCCTCCCCCTTTTCCATCCACTCCCTACCCCTTTTTATTCTCACTATTGTCTCCTTGTACTTCCTTTACATACTAACATACTAAAATGCCAGCAGAATAGGCCTAATGGTCTTTCGTGTCTGCTCATTTGGTCAGTCCCCAACCTGGGTGCTGACCTTGCTGTCCCCCTCGCCTTCTCTGGCTTCTCCCTTCCCAGTTCCGGATATTCTTGCTGCATTGGATTTTGCTTCCAGAACCCTTCCCCTGTACCTGTCCAACCCCCTCTTGAACCCCTCCACTGTCTCTGCCTCCACCAGCCCCTCAGGCAGTGCATTCCATGGCTCCACCACCCTCTCAGTGAAGTAGCACCTCCTCCTTTCTCCCTGAATCTTCCCTCCAGCTTCCAGCCATGCCTCTAGTGGCCCCTTCCTCCTTCCTTCAAGCACCCCGACTGTTCCTCCCCTATTTACCCTCTTCATGTACCTAAAGACCCTATCATGTCCCCTCGTCCCTTCTCTCTTCCAATGTGTACATATTATTTCTCTTCGAGTCTCTCCTCTAGGTCCTGTCCCCAAGCCCCAAATCATTTTGGTTGCCCTCCTCTGGACCCTCTCCAGGAGGTTAATGTCCCGCTTAAGTGTGGCCTCCAAAACTGCATGCAGTACTCAAGGTGCGGCCTCACCAAGAAAGTTATACAGAGGGAGTACTTCCTCCTCCTGGAGGTGATCCTCTAGCGATGCATCCCAGCATCCTGTTGGCCTTGGCTGCCTCCTACAAGTCTCAGAGTTGTTCATCTTGACATCCACCACCACCCCAGGTCCCTCTCAGCCATCGAGACTTGTAGCATTTCCCCAGGGTGTACACTTGACCTGGTTTCTGCCCCAGGTGGAGTACCTTGCATTTCTCGCATTGAACCTCAGCTTCCACTTTCTAGACCATCTTTCCAGAGCCTCAGGTCCCCTGTAGGCCACCCTCCTCCTCCCCATCCACCACCGCCCAGTTTCGAGTCATCTGCAAAGAGACTCATCTCACCCTGATTCCTGTCCTTATGTCGATAATGAGGCTGAACAGAAGGGCCCAAGGACTGATCCTCGTGGGACCCACTCAGACCCTCCTTGGGATGAGACCATCCCACTCAACTACTACCCTCTGGGTCCGGGTCCGGAGCCAATTGCCTATCCATCTGATCATCTGGTTCCCCACCCCATTTCTCCCAGCTTATCCAACAGGCCCACGTGAGGAACAGAGTCAAATGCCTTGCTGAAGTCCAGATAGAGGACATCCACTGGTCTACCCAGGTCCAAGGCACTTGTCACCCAGTCATAGAACTCCACCAGGTTTGTCTGACACGATTTCCGGATGAATCCATGCTGTTCATCGTCCAGGCACCCTGACTTATCCAGGTCCCCCCTAGCCTCCTCCTTGATGCCCTCCATCACCTTGCTCACACGAGGTCAGGCTGACAGGCCTGTAGTTCCTGCCACCTCCCTTGATCCCCTTGTGGATAGGCACTATATGCGCCACCTTCCAGTCTTGGGGCACCCACCCTGTCCTCAGAGATGGTGAAAAGCTCTGCCAGGGTTTTGCCAGGACATCTGCAAGTTCCTTCAGCACTCTGGGATGTAATTTATCCGCCCCGTGCTTTCTCCATCTTAAGGAGCTGAGGGCTTCTCACCTCTCAGCTGTGATTTCCACTTCCGTACCCTTCTCACTGCTTAGCCTCCCCACCTGCCAGTGATGCCTCCCCTCCCCAGAATTTTCTCCCTAATATATCTGAAAAGTCCCCCTTAATTACTAGTGCTAACCTCAGCTCCTCTGGGCCTTGGTTTCTCTCACTTTCTGGTCATCTCCTGGACCATCTTGCATATTCCTCCTGTCCACGCCCTTCCCCATCCTCCTAAACCTCTGGTGCACCACTTGTTTTGCTCTCACCACCTCCACAACCTCACTGTTCAACCAGCATGGCTTTCTTGCTCTGCTCCTCTTACTCTGTGCCTTGGTGCAGGCTTCCGTTGCCTCTGTAACCCCCCGTTTAATAATATCCCATTTCTGCTCCTCGTCCATCTCCTGCCTTATGCCCTCCAGTTTCCCTTTCAGTATTTCCTGCTTCCTGAACCACATTACTGCATCTGAGCCAATGCCAGTATTTGCAAGTTTACTCAGGAGAATATTGTGGTCCACAGTATTGAATGCTCTACTGAGGTTTAGGAATACCGCTGCACTAGTAAGTTTTTGATTGATGGCAGTAAACCAATCATTAGTAACTTTAAAGGAGAGTACAGTCAATATTTGCAGAAACATATGTTGTGCAGTGTTTTGATTTGTGTGTTTAGTCCTGGTGTGTCCTTCCCTTTATCTGCTATTAGGAGTTTTTTCTAAATTTGCCTAAAAGTTTTATGGCCTCTGGGGATCTCCATGCTAGGATGATTTATTACTCTTCTTTGTCCTACAATGCCTCCTGTCTCATGTGACAATGATGCATCTGCGACCACTGATTCAGTGAGGGAAAGTAGTGCGGCAGTAATCTGAAGATAAAAGCCTAATGTTCTGACCTCAGCTAAATAATTCAATATTTTTATTTTCCATATGTTTATATGGGTCTAGCCAGCAGGAGTAAATGTTTTGCTTTTAAAGCTTTTAATTTCATGAAACTACACCCAGCCATAAAAACACACAAATCATCCTAGGTCATCAGTGCTACAATTAATGAAGACTCTAGCTGTTTTCTTACAGAATACACACTCAATTAGACCTCAAGGGATTGCTGAGCTATAACTGTAGCCTTCAGTGCCCACTGGATAAGGAAAGCTGTCTGCTGTAAAATTGACTGTAAACTGGTACTTGCTGAATCTATGGTCCTGGATGCATCACTGTCACATGGAACAGGAGGCATTTAGAAAAAAGCAGAGCAATAACCCATGGTAATATGGAGATCCCCAGAGGCTGTAAAACTAGTAGAAGAGGCCATAAAACTATTAGGCAAATTGAGAAAAAACTTGTAATAGCAAACAAAAGGAAACGCACACCAGGATTAAACACACAAATCCAAACACCCTGCACAACCTATGTTTTGCAGATTTTGACAGCAGTACTCCTTTAACAAAAGCAGGTGTCATACTGTGTTGAGTCTGAAAGCCTGATTACATTGGGGAAATAATGTTGAGTTTATCAAGATAATCTCTGATCTGCTCATTTACTAGTTTTTTCAAGCATTTTAGCCAGGACCTGGAGGATGGAGCTAGGTTGATAATTACTCAATAATGCTTTATATCCTGACTTAAATAATGGCATAATGTGAGCAGTTTTCCACAATAATGGGGCTTCAGAATTTGCTGCTGACAAATTGAAAAGATGGGTTATAGGAGCAGAGAGAACAGAATAACCCATTTTAGGAACATTATCAGCACCAGCACTTTAGGATCCAGATTCTGAAGGAGTTGCTCTAACCTGCACAAATGAGACTGGTTAGAATAGGAATAGGCACAAGCTGGTTACTGCCAAATTGGATGATTTTTGGTAAGGCACTGCAATAGTAGCTAAGGGAGTTTTCAAAAGCCTTCCCAGCAGAAGTAAAGGGTGAGTTTTAATTCCTCCCACTATTAGTTGTTTGTCTGTAACTGCTAATAGTTTCCACTGTGAAGTTGCCAAAGTAGTGTAGACGGAGCAGACTGTCCTTCCATGTCCTTTATGGCTTTCCAAAATCTAGAGGGATCTGTCTTATTTTCATCCAACAAAGTTAAGTAGTGATTTGTATTGGTCAAGTGAATTAATTTGGTTTCTCTTTTACCTGAAGGTAGTCCAATTCTGAGTAGCCTTGGAAGTTCTGGCTTTAGCCCAGTGCAGATCTATGACCCTCAGAGCTTGTTTTAACTCACTAGAAAACCTGGGGGTGTTTCTCTTTTTTTTTGTTCTGTGTTTAGTAAAGACAGCAAGCAGGTTTATAACTTCTAATACTTGCTGGGTAAATATTTCATATGCAGCATGTACTGTATCGAGGATGCTAAATAAAAGTCCTGCCAGTTTATAGCAGCCAAATGGTGGAGATATTTTTGTTCATTAAAATGAGTGAAAGAATGTTTACAAATGAACGAGGGCTTGCTATACCACTTTTTTACCCCTCTGGCACATGCCACCACATTATGGTCACTAAAAACCTTATCAAAAACAGCTATGACTATAATCATCTGGGGTCTGTTAGTGAGAATATTATCTAACATGGATGAGTTAGAAAGGTTTTGGGAGGTTTGGTCTGGTAAGATCTGAGATTAATTGTGTAAATCCAAATTCATTACTTAACTTCTTTAAAGAGCAGATGATGCCTCCAAGATAACTTAAACAAAACGTAATATTTAGACACAGTCAGCTTGTATTTTTTATTTTCTCAGTATTTCTCCTCTCCATTATTTATTATTGAGGTTATTTGCATGAAAGCGGGATCTTTGCTCCTGAAGACTTCACCTATTCTTGTTTTTTTCTCCCTACCTGAGAACATAATGTACTGCTTGTGATGTCACAGTTAGTCCTATGGCAACAGGCAGTGATGTCACAACAGAGGATTATGACTTCAAGTAGGGAGTAAGCTATAGAGAAAGATGAACTTGAAGGGATAAAGGTCAGGTAGTCATGAACATTTCTCAGTAATGAATAATGGGGAGGAGAGGTTTATAAAATATGAATGGAATGCAAGCTAAAGTGTAGCTAAATATTGTGCTTTTCAAAGTTTTCTTTGAGGCATCAGTAGCTGTTTAACTCAATGACTTTGTAGTCTGCCAATTATAGTTTAGGTCCTGCATGATAAAGGTTTCTTGTGTCCATCCTACCAGTAGGGAGCCTACAGCAACCAAACACATTGATCAATTCACTTTTTGAAATGGTTGTATTAACAGCAATGCATTCAAATTCAGTTGGCTTGGATAAAGCATTGATTAAAGAGGATGTTAGTTTGTTCTTGGCATATAGTATGATTCCTCCACCACAAGTGAAATAATCCTGCCTATACAGGTCATATTCATTTACAGAAATCACATTAGCATCTAATGAATGGTTAAGCATGTTTTGGTTAATAATAACATATCTGGGATAGAATGGGCCACCCAAATTTTGAAAGTGTCCAACTTACCCAGCGTGCTACAAATGTTAGTGGCCATAAATTTCACTCCTTTTGTATTAGAAAAATCAGAGGGTATTAGATTTGAAGATACAGGGCTAGGATTTAATTCAATATTTCCAGAACAAAGTAGTAATTGCATAAGAAATTGTTTGCTAAAATAGACAGCATTTTTGTACACATGCTTGCAGTGTCTGGTATCAATCCTGCATTGTAGGCTACTATTAGCTGCAACACTCTGCCAGCTGGTTTGTGAACTGATACATACCACAAACAAGGGCTTGTAGGCTGGAGAGGTGTAGCTAGTCAGGAACCTTGCCAATTGAATAGTGTACGGTGGCCAAAACCGGGACAAAGTATCAAAACAGCTCACGTTAACAAAGGTATCTATTTACATATTTACATATCTAACCAGGTTCCCACAGTAAGGGCATACCCACTAAAGGGCAGAGAAATTACAGTAGCAGGAACCACATTTTAAGGATAATAAAGAAGTGCAGGATATAATATGCTTGTTTTAACCCCTCAAGAGTAGTTAGCAATATATGTATCACACTGTGCTATGACTTGTTAGCAAGTAATATAGCTAGCTTATTGGTTATATAGTGTTTCTAGAGGATTCTACTGAGGGCTAGACATGGACCAAGAGCCGCCCACATAGGTAGTTTCAACCTAATAACAATTAGCGTGCATCTAGAGGGCTCCCTGCTATGAGCAGTTATGGAAGAACACCTTACTGATTATGTAACTGTAGTTTACTGGTAACACAAGGGGCACCCACCTAGGTAGTAGGAGCTAAAACTAAATTACAACAGCACAGCGCTAGCTGTGTGATACATATGGATCGCCCACATAGGCAATGACAAGCTAATCATATGTAAGCCCCCGACTCCTGCCTTTTTGCTTACGGCAGGTGGTATGCTGTTGAAGCTGACAGCAATACCAGGTGGGGACTGGGTTCAGGGAGGACATATATGACATACTTTTACATCTCTTCCTGAAAAGCTTGGCATTACAGATTAAAGGGTAAATGTATAGCACATCTCCTCTACATGTCTTGACTTTCCCCTTGTACTAGACTTGAACATACTTTTACTTTGGCTTAACCTATTCCTCTAGGCCTCCCACTGATTCAGCAGTCCAATCCCCACTTTAACAACAGTTCAGGTGAAACATAGGCCCCATGACAAGAGCAGAACTCACCCTTTGGTTGCAGGTGCCCCACAGGCAAATCTTGACAGCTTCTGGTGCCACAACACAACTCAGAAAATAAGGCAACTTCTTCCCTAGCTGGAACCAGGCAGTTGCCCCTGGAATAACAGGCAAACCTTTAACCCCCCATCCCCTGAGGGATGGGGCACAGAGACCAGTAACAGCGGTCTCCACCACTTCAAGAACAGCTTACTGTGTTCCTCTTTTGGTGGAAACACACACCTTTCCCTAGAAGTAGCTCTATATCAGAGCTTTAGGCTCCAAGAGCCTGTGCACAGACTGCTGTGCTCCTCTCTTCAAGACTGCTCACACACAACTGCTGCTCACTGTTCAAAAACTCCCAACATTCTAAACTAACTCCCATCTGCAGATTCCAATGTGGCTCATGCAGCTGCGATAGTTCTATGGTGATATCATCCCTCAGTCTCAGCTGAGACTGAGAACAGAGTGAGACAGTGTGAAATCCATTTAACTGGAGTTTCACAACTTAAGCTGCCATTCCTGCCTACCACAGGGTCTTACTGGGATTCTAGTAACCCCGGCTAACAGGGAGGTTACACATATATTAACTGCAGTTCTTGCCCTGCAGCCTAAATGAAAGGCTTAAGATAAAAGGCTAGTTTACAATCAGTAGCTGGTAATAATAGCTAGCAAGGATCTAGGCAGCAACAAAGAGATACAGTGTTATCAGCAGCCCTATTCATGGATAAGGAGACATCACCTGTTTATGCAGCTAGAGGATGTAAAGTATTAGAGTTGTTAATTTTAGTGCTGGTTGTCTCACCTGACCATATTTGGGAACAGTCTCAGTCCGACGGCCATCGCCATGGACAATGCCCATGGTAGACACCCTTATTCCATGGCCTTTAGCATGCCAGTCCACTGTGCAGAGCCCCGCTTGCTTCTACAGTATGCACTTAAAGTAGGAAGAAGCTCCGGTCACCTTGGGAGCTGACTGGCTGAAAAAGGAGCTGGCTTGGGCTTGGGACCCCAGCGAAACAGTGGCTGGTCACTGCAGTGATCTTTGGGGAGGGGGTAGCTGCACAAGAGCCCACCTCACAATCAAGGTACTGTCATGTGGAGTGAAGAAAAGATGCAGTTCTTTGTTTTATAAAGGGTCCATTTTGGCACTCCAGTGAAGCACTGCCCACCTCGGGAGTTAACTGGCTGCAAGAGGAGTTGGCTTGTGCTGGGGACCTGAGTGAAACAGCAGCTGGTTACTGTAGTCATCAGTGTGGGGTAGGGGGGTAGCTGCACAAGACCCTTTGCTGACCCTCACAACCTCTTCCTGGTCCAGCTATGGGTGTGCAGAGGGAGGAAAAGACAGTTATTTCTTTGCTTTATAAAGGGTCTGTTGCAGCACTCCTGTGAAGCTCCGCCTACCTCAGGAGCTGATTGGCTGCAACAGAAGCAGGCTTGCACTGGGGACCCAAGTAAAACAGTGGCTGGTCACCTGTGATGATCACTGGGTGGGGGGGTTAGCTGCACAAAAGCCCATCTCACAATCCCATGCTGGTCCAGGTATCCACCTGTAGAATGAGGAAAGGACGCGGTTCTTTTTTTTTTAAAAGGGTTCATTTTAGCACTCTGGTGAAGCTCTGCCCACCTCAGAAGCTGACTGGCTGCAAGAGGAACTGGCTTGTGTGGAGACCCAAGCAAAACAGTGGTTGGTTGCTGAGGCAATCAATGGCTCAACAGCTGTAGTGTCAGTGGCTCAACAGGTAGCACACTCACCTCTGAGGCTGGGAGATCAGAAGGCTGTGGGTTCTATCCCCAACTCAGGCACTTGAGTTAATATCCCAATACTGACACTGCAGTGCAGCATGAGGGGGGTGCTGTACTCCTGAGATGCCATCTTCCGGATGACACGTTAAACCGAGGTCTCATCTGCCTGCTCTGGTGGTAGTTCAGGTGGATGTTAAAGATCCCATGGCACTTCTCGAAAAGAGTAGAGGAATTTGTGTTTATTCAAAACTTCAAAGCAAAAATATACAGAAATGCATTACAGCATACAAAACCATAAATAAGTGTTCTGGCACACATAAAGGATAAAAATAAAGAAAGAAATCACAACTCTCCAAAACTCCCCCCCACCAAAAAAGTCATAACTAAAAGAAAAAAAAATAAACAAAATTGCAGTACTACACACTAAATCATTCTGCAAAAAAAAAGTAAACACAGGTAAGTATTTCATCATACTTTGGTACTTCGAGACAAGCTAACATACACATCTCCCCAGATCCGTGTAGCTTAAGCATACAACAGGTACACCTCTACTAAAAAGAGTAGAGGAAAATCAAATTCAAATAGGCCTGGGAATCCAGAATCCAAAATTGTATAAGAAATAAAAGAGTTAAGTGATGGAACATCTGTATCTGTAATCCATGGCAAGTTCCTCCATTTCTGTAGTAAAATACGGGAGGTATATAGTTTAGATTCAAATTGATATATGTGACAAAGTTCTACTGTAACTTTCTGTAAAAGGTTCACATGAGAGAAAACCTTCTGCTGTAATGTAAAAGACACTATTCCTCCAAATATGCCACATAAAAGTGGCAAAATAACATGTACGGTACCATATCCCATTTAGACCAATGCAGAGAATGGAGTCCATATATGATAGTCTCATAAGAGACAGTCAAAAGGCAGGTTCATTCCAAATATCAGCAACATATGACCAAAATGACAAAACATAAGGACAAGAAAAATATAAGTGATGCATAGTCTCAAGCTGCTGAGAACAACCTGGATGGGAACAATTACGTTCTTTTAATTGCTTGTGATGTTGATTTCCCTTAACATTGAGCTTCTCATGGCAACATAACCAGGTAATATCTTGGGATTTAGTGGAAATACGTGTCTCGACCAAAAGTGACTGTAATGCTGAGAGATATTTTTTATTTAGTTGTTTAACCAGAAGTAGCACTCTAAGCTGAAAGCTTTTTTACAGGAGTGACCTGGGAGCACAGGGAAGTTAAGTGACTTGCTCAAGGTCACACACTATGCATGCGGAAGCTGTGGGATTCAAACCCAAGTCTGGTATGCTGAATGTCACCAGATTTGCAGCTCAGAGCCTTAAACCACTGCTCTATACTGCCTCCATATGGAGCAGGACATTTTTGTTTTGTTTAAGGGGATTAAGGCGACTACCCCACACAGCCTGTAAAATGTTAAAAGAACAGCTTCGCTGTTTAGGTGGGGAAAACATTGCTCAGAAACAAAAAAGGGTAATAAATATGTGCGAATCATATAAATTTGTTTGGTTTTACTCAGTTGCCATTTGTTCCAATTTTGAACCATGCATTTACCCTCATCAAGCTGAATGTCCCAATTATAAACAGCCGGGGCAGGAGCCCCAAAAAAAAAACCCCAAATCCATATGGGTTCCACTGAGAATCTTATGCCTGAGATATAGTCATGGGTCGGAAGGGCAACCCCTAATTCATAACCAACTCACTTTAGTTTATTTAAGGAGGTGCCAGAAAGAGTACCAAAGGAATAACATAAAGAAACAGCCCTCTGAATACACGAAACCATAGAGGTACAAACACAAATATCATCCACATTAGCTAAAGTAGAAAAAGGAAGGAAAGCACCAGGGACAGTGATAGGTGGAATCTTAAGATTCAAATGACATAATAAAGGGTCAATACTAAATACATACAGTAAAGGACTAACAGGGCAACCCTGTTTCACTCCTCACCGTACGGGGAGGAGTGGTCCAAGGAGTCCGTTAACTAAGGGAGAAACTGTTTAACCAGGTATAGCACACTAAGCTGAAAGCTTTTTCACAGGAGCGACCTGGGAGCACAAGGAGGTTAAGTGACTTGCTCAGGGTCACACAGTATGCTAGTGGAAGCTGTGGGATTCAAACCCAGGTCTGGTCTGCTAGATGTCACCAGATTTGCAGCTCAGAGCCTTAGACCACTGCGCTATACCGCCTCAAACTGTAGCATGTCTATAAATTTTTTGTAACCATGAAATAAAAAGAAAAGGTATTCCATAGTGCTGAAGGGTGAGCCACAAATAATCATGATTCACCGAATCAAATGCACCTTTTTGATCCAGGGACAAAATACATTTTGAATGATCCATAGTGTGCAATCTATCAAAAATTCCTCTTAAAAATAACAGTTGATCAGTGATAGTGTGTCCTGGAACAGCACAAGATTGTGCTGAGGAAATTAAAAACTGGGCTACTGTCAAAAGACGCGTATTAAGTATTTTCATAAGTACTTTCAAGTCCACATTAAGGAGACTAATCGGTCTCTAATTGGAAAGTTCCGTTTTGTCCCTTTTTTTTTGTAAAAAAATAAGAATTCCTCCCACCATATCTAAAGGAAAGTTCAAACATGATAACAACAAATTTAAAACATCTGAAAGTTCCGAAGAGAAGTCCACACTCATCAGCTTATAAAGTTCTGATGTTAGGCCATCCCTCCCAGGAGCCTCACGTGATTGTAGGGATGTAATTGCACTAGTCACCTCCTGTGGAGAAATGGGATCAACCAATTGATGGAGAGTAGAGGAAGGACAATTAGGAACTGTAACTTGTTGCAAAAAGTCCTTCGCAGCATTTATGTCAATAGATTGTGCCTGAAAAAGAGACAGGGTATAATGAGATACTTCAGACATCAAGTCTTTAATAAACCATCCTGCCCCTTTATGCCCTCAAAAACCTTCTTTCTCACCCTGTCTGTATAGCTAAGGAAGGGACATAGTGTTACGAAGGTGACCTGTGTACCATATTGTTGTTGGAATTTCAAGGTATGTGATTGGGCCATATGAAAAGGCTTAATTTTATCTTTTAGTAATTTGATCTGGGCAGAAAAATCATGTTTGGTTGTTTTGGCTAAAGACATCACTCTTTGTAATTGTTGCCTATTCTGCAGATAAGAAAAATAAACCTGTTCTTGGGAGGTTCTCACCAATAATTTCAAGAGTTTGATCAGATCCTGTTTTGTGTCAAGCCATCAATATAAAGGGTCATCATACATAACATAAAGAGATTTTCTGGCAGACAAAAAATAACGTAATTGCTGTAATATTTCCTGGTGGGTCAAAAGATCAGAATTCAATCGCCAAATGCCCTTCCCCATTAACAAGGTAGGGTCCGGGCCAACAGTAATTCACAACGCGCAGTGATCAGAAAATTCAACTGGAATAATTGAAACATAACTTATGGGTAATGATTTATTAAGAAAGAAGAAATCTATCCTAGTGGCCAATGTACCCTTGCGAAAGGTGGGAACCGGTGTCTCATGAAGCCTAGCATATGCATCACTTAGATTAGCTGTTTGCACAACAGCTGTTAAGCAGGACATATCGCAAAACTATTTTTTAGTGGTAGTACCCCTACCCCAATCTTTATATGTCAAACCACAATTAAAATCACCACTCCAAACAATGTGGTGTGGGGTGTGAAGGTAAGGCTGTATTGCACGAAATAACTCTATTCTAGCAGCCTTCATCTGAGGGGCATAAACATTAATTAATCGAAAACAAACACCCTGAAATAAGACGTCCAGTATCAAAGCACGGCCAGGAACTAAATGGAGGCAGTATGGCGCAGTGGGTTAAGGCTCTGAGCTGCAAATCTGGAGACCTGGGTTTGAATCCCACAGCCCCCTAAGTGCATACTGTGTGACCCTGAGCAAGTCACTTAACTTCCTTGTGCTCCCAGGTTGCACCTGCAAACAAGCTTTCAGCTTAGTGTGTCTCACCTGATAAAATAATTGGTTAAAAAAAAAAATCTATAAGCTTCAAAACAGTAACTGTAGTATTATAAAATAAAATAGCCACCCCAGTACAGGGTTCTAAACCCAAAGACCAATAGGACATACCAGAAAACCACCATTTTGCTTCTTAAGAGAGCTCTGCCATGGTGTGGAACCATGTATCTTACAGAAAAAAAACATTACACTCAATAGTTTTTAAAAATGAAAATATAGCAGCCTGCCTCACCTTGTTCTTGATACTATTCACATTAAGTGAACAGAACATCAATGATGGAGCCGTACCAAAAGATCAAAGAAAGTTAGCTCTCAGGGAGGCTTATGCCTATTTATTTTCCTTTCTTTTGTCCTGGGGTAGTTATTTGAGGACAGAAAGATTGCCCTTCTTCAGGCTCCATATCTGATTGTCCTCCTGGGATTTCTACTCCAGATTGGGAGGATTCAGACTCAGCATCTGAAACATCCTGGGCAAGTAAAAGAGCATGGAATCTATTAGTAGTAGGAGTATTGGAAAGTTTGGGACTTTAGAAGCAGGTTGGGGATTGCATGACCGTCTTCTGGTTACTTGGGTCTGAAAGGGCAACTGCTGAGGGGTTGGGGGGCATAGATACAGCATCGGGCGGGTTCTGAAAGACGGAGTGGAGGCATGGTCTGAGATGGTTCAGAAATTACCTCACCTTATCCAGGACGGTCTCAGACCTGAAAAGGGAGGTAGGAAAAGGCACTGGAGGAACAGGGTCAACTGGTTGGAAGGGGGAAGGAGTTAGGGGAAGGCAGGTCAGGTTTTGAGGAATGGGACCCTTGTGCAACAGCCACCAGTAATCTCTGCTCCTCAGAATCATATGGGTCCAGTTGCCTATGTGCTGCTGCAGGGCAGATGGCATAGGAATGCCCAAGTACACCACACAAAGTACAAACAGCTATATTTTTACATTCTGCATTAGTATGACCAAAGGAATTACAGAGTAAACAACATAGTTGGTCACAAACACTGCTAATGTGGCCAGGTTTGCCACATCTGTAACATGTCTTAGGTTGCCCAGCATAAAACAGCACCCCCCTGTCCCTACCTAAAAATACACAATTAGAAAGATGTTATAACCCATCTTTAGAGGAGCGTATGATCACCCTGATTTTCCAGCCCCCAGTCCAAATGTCCTCTGTGTCGAAAATCGCTTCCAGATGCCCCAATACTGTACACTGTTGCTTTAACCAGAAAAGGAGGTCAGTGACACTCACTCCCTCATTTCTAAAAAGGACTGTAACAGTTTTATGAGCTGGTATAGTTAATGGTATTATTTCAAAAGGCGACCATATAGGAATGTGTTTAACCTTATGATAAGCATCCCAGAATTTATCTAACCCACTGCTCAATTTAAAACTGATATCAAATATTTTTTCACCCGAAACATGAATCAATGCATACATTTCGGTGGAGGAAAAATGCAAACTGTCTTCAGTAAACATCTGGCAAGAAATTTACGATCAGGGAAGACTTCCATAGCCCCCCTTATAGATCAATCTAACAGCATTGTGCCATTTAGCAGAGAAAGTAGGAGTCCTTAAAAAAGAAGCATAAGTGCTAGAAGTGTTACGTGGCTTGTCTCTAGATGGGCCTGGTGGTGGGCCTTCAGGATCATTCGTAGGCAAGTGTGTGTCTAAATGTTCTATAGTAGAAGAAGAAGGTGAGATCCTAGAAGGAGTCGTCATTGACTGGATTAGGGACGTCCATCCGAGATAGCAGTGTCCAACCTAAGGATAGGGTTATGGGTCAACAATAAGTCTGAAGGTAATGCAAGTGGAGAATCATGAAGTACAACCTGGTCTTGCACATTTAAATCAGTGGACTCATTTTTAGAAGATGTAGAAGATAAAACATTTGCGGAAACGGTAGAAGCGAGATGTGTGGGGGGGGGGGGACTGACAGATCTCTCTTGTCCATTCGGATCCCCGGTATCTTTATGGGAATAAACCCAGAAATCCAGAGTCCAGAATCAGGGAGTTGTGCCCATCCAGCAGCTTTCAGGGCTGAATCTACAGACCAGGAGGCTTCTGCCTCTTCAACGTGGTCCTCCCAAGAAGTCTGTTTCTGAGAGTGTTTAAATGTGCTTTTCATAACACGCTTTTCAGTAGTCGCAGCAAAAGAAAAGACTGTAGCTTTATCTTGATTAGAAAAGGTGGTAGCAAAGATAGTACTCACATCTGGAGTTGAAATGTATTTGTCAAGAAGCGGTGAAGCAAGATCTGCAGCCGTAGCAACCAGAGGGTCAGTAATAACCACTGAAGACGTGGCAGGCTCTGTTTCAAGGGACAGCACAGCTGCTGCCAAAGCCGCCGAGTTATTCTCTTTCATCTTAACTTCGCTTTTTCTGAAGCCAATAAAAGTTGAAGAGCCTCCGGATCCTTTTCAGTAATATCCATAGGTTGGTCCTGTTTGTTCTTTATTAGATCCGTAGTTTGCAAATCTTTACATGTACCAGACTGAGTAACAGGAAAATCCACTACGAACTCTGTTCGTTTGTTAAGTGTAAGGTCTTCAGTAGCAGTCAGAGCCTCCATATCTGCAGGGGCTTCAAAGAAAACTTCTGGTTCCAAAGTATCTGTCTCCAGAGGAGAAGGCAACTCCTCAGCCTGCAGCACAACCTGCTGCATCGCAGTCTGCTCACCAACTGAGTCAGCCATCCTGACAGTCAGAGGTTCCCCCTACAGACCAGCAGGGCAATTTCCTCGGTGCCCTGGCCAAATTTCCCCCCATTCACTAAAAATACCACCAACAGCTTAATCTGGTTCAAGGTCAATTGACATTTACTGTATCCCCTTCCCCCTGGGTTGTGCCTGAAAATAAGCAAGAATTTGTTTAGTGCACTTACCCGGTCAACAAAAGCTAAATAAAATAATAAATAAAATAAATTAGGCGGAAGGGGGATATTTTTACACCAACTCACCTCACAACCCCTTGCTTGTCCAGGTATTGGCATGGGGCATTATGAAAAGCTGCACTTCTTTCTTTGTTTTTAAAAAGGGTCTGTTTTAGGGCTCTGGTGAAGCTCCACCCACCTGATTTGCTAAAAGAGAAGCTAGCCTGGACTGGGGACCAGAACAAAACAGCAGCTGGTCTCTGCAGCAGTCATTGGGTGGAGGGGGTAACTGCACAACAGCCAACATCACAACTGCTTGCTGGTCCAAGTATCAGCATGCAGAGTGAGAAAAAGATGCAGTTCTTTGTTTTTAAAAAGGGACTGTTTTGGTGCTCTGGTAAATCTCTGCCCACCTCAGAAGCTGATTGGCTGCAAGAGGAGCTGGCTTGGGCTGGGGACCTGTGAGAAACAGTGGCTGGTCACTGTGGCAAACGTTGGGGGGGAGGGAGTAGCTGCAAACCAGCCCACCTTACGACCCCTTGCTGGTCCAGGTATTGGTGTTGCGGAGTGAGGAAAAGATGCAGTTCTTTCTTTGTTTTAAAAAGAGTCTGTTTTGGCACTCTGGTGAAGCTCTGCCCATCTCAGGAGCTGACTGGCTGCAGAAAGAGCTGGCTTGGGCCGGGACCCAAGCGAAACAGTGGCTGGTCATTGTGGCGATCGTTATGGGGAGGGGTAGCTGCACAACAGCGCACATCATGACCTCTTGCTGGCCCAGGTATCGGAGTGCAGAGTGGAAAATTACTAGGTATTTGAAAACCTGGACTTGTTCAATCAAGTTCCCATTCAGGATGCAATGTATAAACCAGAGCTTCCCTTCAGTGTGTGGGAACTCCCAAAAAATAATGTTTTTTTTTGGCTTTTATTACAAGATTTTTCGCAAGGGTTACCAAATCTCAATGAGTAGCAAAAATGACTGTGTCATCTGCATGTAATAATGATTTGGAATAGACACAGACTTCCAGGGCTTAATTAACAAATTGGCTAAACAGAAGGGGCCCCCACAAGAGAGCCTGTAATATTTGAGCACCTTTCTTTCTGACTGCTAAAACACTTGAAAACGTGACCTGTGTGGTTCTGAAAGCCTGTGTACCATAACATCTCTGTATAACAATAACCTCTATGTTGGTCCAATAAAAGTATCACAATCTCCAATTCAGGTTTTTAAAAGACTAACATGGCTACAGTCTCATTTTGAAACATTCATGACATGTTGCTGCCACCTTGAGGTCAACCAATGTATAGCACTACAATGTTGACATCTTTTTATTATTTTATTGATTTTACAACTGCACAGATAGGATAGTGCAGAAGCAATTGATAAAAAAAACAGATGAAGAAAACATAACCCCTGTTCACATTTGTTAATATAATTGCAAATTTGAGCAAGTGTGAACTCTGTTTTATTACTCCAGTGCATGTATCATTTTGTGTGTTGGTTTTAAAATAGTTCTATTTTCGTTTCTTTAGGATGTCTAGTTAATGATGCTTTTTTTCCTGACCAATAATCATTCATTAATTACTTCTGAGATCTGGAAGCCAGTGACATCAGTTGAGTAGGTGTCTACAGGGAAGCTTTCCATACAGAGCTCCTGCTCAAGTGATAACAGTGGTTTCCCACCTGCTAATTAAGAAACTGATTCAACAATCATAGTCAAAAAAATGTAAACAGCAGGGTTTATGTTCAGCAAACAAATGTCAACAAGTGAACTAGTGTACGATGCAACACATCCTTAAAAACTAATGGTCCTCAGCTGGCTTGATAGTGCAGTTGTAGTGCTACTGCTTGCTGTGCCAGTGACCCGGGTTCGAGAATGGACTCAGGTCCCTCAGGGGACAGACGGGACGGGATGGGAGGGGGGAACCTGGGAAGGTTATTTGCTACAATATCTTTATTAACGCATTTCAAGAAATGTGTTGAAGTTGTTTACCAAGGTCCAAACAGAGACTGGACTTGGACAACCTGACTTTTATAGATATCTGTAGTTAAGAAGCTACTTTCTTTTTCTTCTGATTGTGGCATGGAGCCTGGAGGTCCACCCTGCTACAATAAGTTCTTTTCTTGACCATATAAGATCAGATGACACGGCCCACAGGGCCTTTCGATTGACTGACACTGTTGGGACTCCACCAGTAGCATACTCTGGATGTGGAGGGATGAGATGGGAACTCCACTTTCAGAGGAGACATAGAATAGGGCATGTAGCTCGTCTGTTAAAGTCACTAGCTGTCATCAGTGGAGGGAATATTTCTGATAAACATTTGGTATGCTATTTTCAGACTCCTGTGGTCACAGCACATCGTCTTACCTACAAGGGACACACTCCTGCTGGTGATGGTGTGAGAAATGTGTCACATCATACACCTATCAAGTGGGTCTGCCCGACCTGCATCCTCTTTTCTAACACTCCAGGTGGAACTGTTTGGTAGGCCTCTTAACAGCCAAAATGTTTTTACTTATTTCCCCATGCCTTCTGTGATCCCAATAAGAGATACCTTTTAGGTATCGTATTCGTAGTGAAAAAAGCAATTCTAAAGTGCTGGCTGACCCCTCACTCTCCAGATATTCTAAACTGGTGAGCAATTATAACCCAGAGTTATACAATGGGAACAATTAAACACTCCCTGAATGACAGGACTGAGCTTTGCCCTTCACACTGTACCGGCTGGCGCTTGCACATGATGAGTAAAGGTAGGAAATTTGTCCCATAAAAAGGCTGCTTTGACACCACAGTCACCTTATCTAAGTGTTCAGAATGCAGCCCTATCTAAACACCATCTGTGGTATGGGAAACTGAACTTGGGGCCCCTTTTGTGGCCTCTCATCTCACATGCGGGGGGAGGGAATGGGGCTCCTGCTCAGCTTCCCCCCCCCACACCACACAGAGTCATTTGATATTATTTCTGTAGTTGGTTTTGGAAGTTATACACTGATTTAAGGTTAATGTTGAATTTTGTTTTTATTTCTCCCCCTGCACTGTCCTTTAGGGGCCGGAGGAACTATATTGATAATTGGTAAGTGAATTGTAATAATGACCTAGGACCACACTGAAGGTATTCATTCAGGGCTTTATTTCGTACACTCTGCGATGATGCAGACATGAACATTGTCTTTCTAATAAAAATGATATTTACAAAGAAAAAAGCATTTTTTTACACTGCTTGCATGCATTGTAAAGTTTAAAAAAAAGTTTTACAGGACTATTAATGTTAAAAATTGCAAACTTTTTCAAATAAAGGAACTTTATTCTGTTATGCAACTGTAAGGCTGGCTCCATCAGTCAGTTCCCCCAGCCCTGTCATCCGCCATCTTTGGGACTTACCACTACATCTAAACACCCATGGATTCCTCTTCTCCTACGGCTGGGTCATTGGGTTGACACCAGGCCCCTTTGAGGATATGTTACATTCGCCATCCACGGAACCACCTGAGGCATGATGTTATCCTAGCATGACATACACCCTGTCATTCATTATTCCTTAACTGTATAGCACCCTGTTCTCCTGACTGATGCCAGTTATTCATTCTCCTCCATGATATGCTCTCAGACGAAGACACATTTGGGAACAGCATGACTTCTTCTAAGTTACAGAGGAGTCCTTTTGCAGATTTCAGGTAAGAGAGCTGGGAAGGGCTCTACTGGTGGCCCTCAGAGATGACCTGATGGGAGAGAGAAAGGCCGAAAAGCCAGAGCAGGGTGATAAAGGATGAAACAAAAAAATGCCTACATGAGATGCGTAAAGAATAAAGCAAACAATGCTGTCCACTGCCCTCCTTCTCCCAATGGCTTAGAGATATTGTATACTCCGGTCTATAGGCTATGATGAGGTGTCCGGTGATTCATGTCTGACGAGTCACGGCTGTCCTCCAACATCATACACATACACGAGTGGTATGAAGCGTGCATTTGATGCATCGGTGCAAAGCATCCCTTATGTTCAAGAACTGATAAATGAGAAACGCACAACGTAGCTTAGATAACAATTCAAACTTTTTTGCATTTTTTTGACTGCTGCATATTGTGTATACAACTCCCACCAGCTAGACTGGTTGCTACCATTCCTTTTATCAATAAATTAAAAAAATGATCTGGTGACTCTATCCTCCCGGCCCCCACATGCTCTATTTGCTCATTAACAAGCCAAGTCTGGGATCTCATGTCTCTGTTCCACCACCTATATGAGAGCTGAGTGCTTGTTTTACATCAGCTGGTGTACATGTAGGCTCCAAATTTCTGGCATCAAAGTTTTTATCCTCATCATTGTCCTCCAGACTCGCTTCACTCAGTGTCCTTTCCCTCCTGCTTTCGTCTGTAATTGGGATTTTGGTTGGTGTTACAGCACTCGTCATTACTATTATGGAAGACTGCCAGACCTCACATTCACACAGGTTTGCACCCTGCACACCTGTGCCTCAGTAAAAAGAGCAACTCCCTGAACTCTGCAGTTTGTGACTATTCCCATGATACTGTCCTGAGGGCCATGTTCAGCACTGACACACGGGAGGTAGAGCCATTTTGTTTTTGTTTGTTTCTTTTTTATAGTTCTGACAGTCTGGAACAATTGTTCAAATGGCTTGGAAAAAGTGCCCATCTGAAATACAATTTAGGAGTGAGAAGGAAATGAGTTCCCTAGATGGGATTTGAATCCAGGTCTGTTTGAAATTCAAAACAGATCTGGGTTAAAATACCAGATAGGTCACTAATTCCTTTCAAACGTCTAAAGAGTATTTACAGTAAAAATATTTCAACACTTTCAACAAAAAGAAAACAAAAAGAATAATTTCTTCTCACAGCAGTAGGTAACATAATCCATTGTGATTTGCATGACATAATTCTAGTCATTGTACATTTGCTGACAAAATTACAGTATATTACATTTGAATTTATAATACTGGGTATCATCCAGATTCAATTTGTCACCAGGCTGCCGGTACAGCGGTAGCGATACTTCTTGCGATGCTGATGACCCAGGTTCAGGAATTAGTCCAGAGCATCAGACGGCTGGCCGGGGGAGGTAGGATAACCATCTGAAAGACTGCTCTCCTCCTCCGGGGGTGGTGGTAGAGCCTGGCATACGTGTGACTCCCAGTGGAGGCTGGGAGTACAGCCCCAGCACAGGCCCACATCAATGGGGTAGAGATGATGGCGGATGTCTGTGGGGCATGTGTGGAAGCAGACATGCCTTGTGCTCATGTCATTGTACATCTGTGTCTCTAGGAGTAACCACGAGCCAGACAACTCCTGTGGCAGCAGCATGATGATACCATGGCCCTCATGTGCGTGGTCTCAGCCCGCTCTAGGGGATGCCGGGGATTTGGATTAGCATCTCAGTGATCCCTCTTGGTCCTGGGGGAAGCCCTACTATGGGGGCAAGTAGTGGTCCCTTAGATCTCCCTAGTCGGCCCCTAGAGCCAGCACAGCATGGGGTGAACCTGAAAGGGGCTCCTTGACTGATAAGGGGTACACCCCTTGCCTCCTACAGGAGCATAAAGAAAGTTTAAAAAAAAAGATTTAAATAGTCAATCTTGACCAATCGGAACATAATAGTACTGATAATTATGTTAAGATGGATGGCCACCACTTCAGATTGCTAAACCTTGCTTATTTAACTGGGCTTGGGTCAAAAAACAGTCTTTCTACACAGGTATTTTGTCTCTGTCCCTGAAAACCTGGTGCCCTGTGGCTCACAATATTCCTCAGGCCAGCCAGACACAGAGTTTCCTATCAGAATCACAGTCTGAAGCCATGGTGCTGCTAAATAGATGATGTGGTAGCAGTGTGATACTCTGCAGCATGGCTGGACACTGTCTCTCTTCTAGCTAGCCTGGTACTGTATGGCACTAAGATTTTCCACCGCCTGGCCGTTCACCGACTCAATCCCAGCCAGACTGATGCCAAAGGGCACTACAATATTCCTTGGGCCAGACAGACACAACGCTGCCAGCAGATTCTATTTTTACAACAATGACAGGTTTAATCAGCTGTTGGGGGGCAGGTACCACTAAGCTAGTGGTATTTTTTTTTGGGGTAGGTACACGAGATATCATCAGTTTTTACATTTTCAGTGATTTTTTTTTTTTTTTTATGGAGGCCCAGAGTGAGTAAACTGCTCTTGACAAAACAACCCAATTTTCCATTAATTCATTCATTTTTTTAAATAATTTATCGATGGCCAAGCTGAGATGCAGTATCTTGCTTTAGTGGGGTCCTGGTTTTACTCATTTACAATAAGCAGGAATCCTGGGATCCTACATTAGCACATGAAAGCTCTTGTTCCCCCAACATGCACAAATTCAGTTCAGTGGTCACTCTGAACAGCTTGGCTGCCAAGGACCGCAGAAAGAGAAAGGGTTAGGAAGGGATCTCAATGCTGTAAAGCCCCAATGTACTGTAGCTTGGCTTCCTTCTTACTGTTAAAGTGGGGCTCCTGCCCATTTCCTGCATTGGCAGGGAGCACTACAATGTAGCTGTTGGTGGTTTTGGTGGGTAAAACACCTCGGTAACTTGGGGGTGGCTGGCAGGCATGTGAATGGTGCTGCTACTGGTGTTGTGACTGACAGAAAGCCCGCCAACCTGATTCTGAATGGGGCTCCTGCTGAGCTGCTTGGCTGCTAGAGAGCACAGAAATACCACAGAATGCTGCAAGCTATGGCGGTTCTGGTACAGTGGCCCTCTCCCCCCTCCCCCCCAATGTCCTACTGCCATTCCATCTGTGCAGGGTCCCAGTTTTGACAGTGTTTAAAACCCCTCCCTCTCATACCGTATCAGGCCACCCCACAGCAGTCTGCAGCAACCAGTTCATGAGCATGGTTTACCTGATCCTAGGTGCTACCAAAAATCACTGAAATATTTTATACTAAATAAGTGTTCTGGCACACATAAAGGATAAAAATAAAGAAAGAAATCACAACTCTCCAAAACTCCCCCCCCCCACCAAAAAAGTCATAACTGAAAGAAAATAAAAGAAAAAAAAATAAACAAAATTGCAGTACTACACACTAAATCATTCTGCAAAAAAAAAGTAAACACAGGTAAGTATTTCATCATACTTTGGTACTTCGAGACAAGCTAACATACACATCTCCCCAGATCCGTGTAGCTTAAGCATACAACAGGTACACCTCTACTAAAAAGAGTAGAGGAAAATCAAATTCAAATAGGCCTGGGAATCCAGAATCCAAAATTGTATAAGAAATAAAAGAGTTAAGTGATGGAACATCTGTATCTGTAATCCATGGCAAGTTCCTCCATTTCTGTAGTAAAATACGGGAGGTATATAGTTTAGATTCAAATTGATATATGTGACAAAGTTCTACTGTAACTTTCTGTAAAAGGTTCACATGAGAGAAAACCTTCTGCTGTAATGTAAAAAGACACGACAATTCCAAATATGCCACATAAAAGTGGCAAAAATAACATGTAAGGTACCCATATCCCATTTAGACCAATGCAGAGAATGGAGTCCATATATGATAGTCTCATAAGAGACAGTCAAAAAGGCAGGTTCATTCCAAATATCAGCAACATATGACCAAAATGACAAAACATAAGGACAAGAAAAATATAAGTGATGCATAGTCTCAAGCTGCTGAGAACAACCTGGATGGGAACAATTACGTTCTTTTAATTGCTTGTGATGTTGATTTCCCTTAACATTGAGCTTCTCATGGCAACATAACCAGGTAATATCTTGGGATTTAGTGGAAATACGTGTCTCAACCAAAAGTGACTGTAATGCTGAGAGATATTTTTTATTTAGTTGTTTAACCAGCAGTAGCACTCTAAGCTGAAAGCTTTTTTACAGGAGTGACCTGGGAGCACAGGGAAGTTAAGTGACTTGCTCAAGGTCACACAGTATGCATGTGGAAGCTGTGGGATTCAAACCCAAGTCTGGTCTGCTGGATGTCACCAGATTTGCAGCTCAGAGCCTTAAACCACTGCACTATACTGCCTCCATATGGAGCAGGACATTTTGGAAAAGTTACTACTTCAGTAAAATGAGAATCTATTACTGCTTGGTAAACTCATTTCTTAGACTTAGAAACAATCCCATCACCAGTGACTTGCCACTTGCCGTAATTTAAGAAAAACCTCACGAATGTAGGACGCGGCCATTGGGTTGGCCTTTAGATGTTGATTGAAGCCAGTAGTCCAGTCTTGAAACCATGAACCTACTGATTGTCTAAAAAGACCTGTCCATAACTTAGGGACAAATTTTAATAAAGGGACAAAGTTAGTATAAAAAAATTGACGATAATAATACAAAAGGGAATTCACCATATTGAGACCTCTCTCTGAAACTGGTAAGTACAAAATGTTTCGTTTAAGGGGATTAAGGCGACTACCCCACACAGCCTGGAACAAAATGCTAAAAAGAACAGCTTCTCGCTGTTTAGGTGGGGGAAAAACATTGCTCAGAAACAAAAAAAGGGGTAATAAATATGTGCGAATCATATAAATTTGTTTCGTTTTACTCGGTTGCCATTTGTTCCAATTTTGAACCATGCATTTACCCTTATCAAGCTGAATGTCCCAATTATAAACAGCCGGGGCAGGAGCCCCCCCCCCCAAAAAAAACCAAAATCCATATGGGTTCCACTGAGAATCTTATGCCTGAGATATAGTCATGGGTCGGAAGGGCAACCCCTAATTCATAACCAACTCACTTTATTTTATTTAAGGAGGTGCCAGAAAGAGTTCCAAAGGAATAACATAAAGAAACAGCCCTCTGAATACACGAAACCACAGAGGCACAAACACAAATATCATCCACATAAGCTAAAGTAGAAAAAGGAAGGAAAGCACCAGGGACAGTGATGGGTGGAATCTCAAGATTCAAATGACATAATAAAGGGTCAATACTAAATACATACAGTAAAGGACTGACAGGGCAACCCTGTTTCACTCCTCACTGTACGGGGAGGAGTGGTCCAAGGAGTCCGTTAACTAAGGGAGAAACTGTAGCATGTCTATAAATTTTTTGTAACCATGAAATAAAAAGAGAAGGTATTCCATAGTGATGAAGGGTGAGCCACAAATAATCATGATTCACCGAATCAAATGCACCTTTTTGATCCAGGGACAAAATACATTTTGAATGATCCATAGTGTGCAATCTATCAAAAATTTCTCTTAAAAATAACAGTTGATCAGTGATAGTACGTCCTGGAACAGCACAAGATTGTGCTGAGGAAATTAAAAACTGGGCTACTGTCAAAAGACGCATATTAAGTATTTTCATAAGTACTTTCAAGTCCACATTAAGGAGACTAATTGGTCTCCAATTGGAAAGTTCCGTTTTGTCCCTTTTTTTTGGTAAAAAAATAAGAATTCCTCCCACCATATCTAAAGGAAAGTCCGAACATGATAACAAAAAATTTAAAACATCTGAAAGTTCCTAAGAGAAGTCCACACTCATCAGCTTATAAAGTTCTGATGTTAGGCCATCCCTCCCAGGAGCCTCATGTGATTGTAGGGATGTAATTGCACTAGTCACCTCCTGTGGAGAAATGGGATCAACCAATTGATGGAGAGTAGAGGAAGGACAATTAGGAACTGTAACTTGTTGCAAAAAGTCCTTCGCAGCATTTACGTCAATAGATTGTGCCTGAAAAAGAGACAGGGTATAATGAGATACTTCAGACATCAAGTCTTTAATAAACCATCCTGCCGCTTTATGCCCTCAAAAACCTTCTTTCTCACCCTGTCTGTACAGCTAAGGAAGGGACATAGTGTTACGAAGGTGCCCTGTGTACCGCATTGTTGTTGGAATTTCAAGGCATGTGATTGGGCCATATGAAAAGGTTTCATTTTATCTTTTAGTAATTTGATCTGGGCAGAAAAATCATGCTTGGTTGTTTTGGCTAAAGACATCACTCTTTGTAATTGTTGCCTATTCTGCAGATAAGAAAAATAAACCTGTTCTTGGGAGGTTCTCACCAATAATTTCAAGAGTTTGATCAGATCCTGTTTTGTGTCAAGCCATCAATATAAAGGGTCATCATACATAACATAAAGAGATTTTCTGGCAGAAAAGAAATAACGTAATTGCTGTAATATTTCCTGGTGGGTCAAAAGATCAGAATTCAATCGCCAAATGCCCTTCCCCATTAACAAGGTAGGGTCCGGGGCCAACAGTAATTCACAACGCGCAGTGATCAGAAAATTCAACTGGAATAATTGAAACAGAACTTATGGGTAATGATTTATTAAGAAAGAAGAAATCTATCCTAGTGGCCAATGTACCCTTGCGAAAGGTGGGAACTGGTGTCTCATGAAGCCTAGCATATGCATCACTTAGATTAGCTGTTTGCACAACAGCTGTTAAGCAGGACATATCGCAAAACTATTTTTTAGTGGTAGTACCCCTACCCCAATCTTTATATGTCAAACCACAATTAAAATCACCATTCCAAACAATGTGGTGTGGGGGTGTGAAGGTAAGGCTGTATTGCACGAAATAACTCTACTCTAGCAGCCTTCGTCTGAGGGGCATAAACATTAATTAATCGAAAACAAACACCCTGAAATAAGACGTCCAGTATCAAAGCACGGCCAGGAACTAAATGGAGGCAGTATGGCGCAGTGGGTTAAGGCTCTGAACTGAAAATCTGGAGACCTGGGTTTGAATCCCACAGCCCCCTAGGTGCATACTGTGTGACACTGAGCAAGTCACTTAACTTCCTTGTGCTCCCAGGTTGCATCTGCAAACAAGCTTTCAGCTTAGTGTGTCTCACCTGGTAAAATAATTGGTAAAAAAAAAAAATCTATAAGCTTCAAAACAGTAACTGTAGTATTATAAAATAAAATAGCCACCCCAGTACAGGGTTCTAAACCCAAAGACCAATAGGACATACCAGAAAACCACCATTTTGCTTCTTAAGAGAGCTCTGCCATGGTGTGGAACCATGTATCTTGCAGAAAAAAAACATTACACGCAATAGTTTTTAAAAATGAAAATATAGCAGCCTGCCTCACCTTGTTCTTGATACTATTCACATTAAGTGAACAGAACATCAATGATGGAGCCGTACCAAAAGATCAAAGAAAGTTAGCTCTCAGGGAGGCTTATGCCTATTTATTTTCCTTTCTTTTGTCCTGGGGTAGTTATTTGAGGATAGAAAGATTGCCCTTCTTCAGGCTCCATATCTGATTGTCCTCCTGGGATTTCTACTCCAGGTTGGGAGGATTCAGACTCAGCATCTGAAACATCCTGGGCAAGTAAAAGAGCATGGAATCTATTAGTAGTAGGAGTATTGGAAAGTTTTGGGACTTTAGAAGCAGGTTGGGGATTGCATGACCGTCTTCTGGTTACTTGGGTCTGAAAGGGCAACTGCTGAGGGGGTTGGGGGGGCATAGATACAGCATCGGGCCGAGGTTCTGAAAGACGGAGTGGAGGCATGGTCTGAGATGGCTCAGAAATTACCTCACCTTTATCCAGGACGGTCTCAGACCTGAAAAGGGGGAGGGTAGGAAAAGGCACTGGAGGAACAGGGTCAACTGGTTGGAAGGGGGGAAGGAGTTAGGGGAAGGCAGGTCAGGTTTTGAGGAATGGGATCTTTGTGCAACAGCCACCAGTAATCTCTGCTCCTCAGAATCATGAGGGTCCGGTTGCCTATGTGCTGCTGCAGGGCAGATAGCATAGGAATGCCCAAGTACACCACACAAAGTACAAACAGCTATATTTTTACATTCTGCATTAGTATGACCAAAGGAATTACAGAGTAAACAACATAGTTGGTCACCAACACTGCTAATGTGGCCGGGTTGGCCACATCTGTGACATGTCTTAGGTTGCCCGGCATAAAACAGCACCCCCCTGTCCCTACCTAAAAATACACAATTAGGAAGATGTTATAACCCATCTTTAGAGGAGCGTATGATCACCCTGATTTTCCAGCCCCCAGTCCAAATGTCCTCTGTGTCGAAAATCGCTTCCAGATGCCCCAATACTGTACAATGTTGCTTTAACCAGAAAAGGAGGTTGGTGACACTCATTCCCTCATTTCTAAAAAGGACTGTAACAGTTTTATGAGCTGGTATAGTTAATGGTATTATTTCAAAAGGCGACCATAAAGGAGTGTGTTTAACCTTATGATAAGCATCCCAGAATTTATCTAACCCACTGCTCAATTTAAAACTGATATCGAATATTTTTTCACCCAAAACATGAATCAATGCATACATTTCGGTGGAGGAAAAATGCAAACTGTCTTTCAGTAAACATCTGGCAACAAATTTATGATCAGGGAAGACTTCCATAGCCCCCCTTATAGATCAATCTAACAGCATTGTGCCATTTAGCAGAGAAAGTAGGAGTCCTTAAAAAAGAGGCATAAGTGCTAGAAGTGTTAAGTGGGTTGTCTGTAGATGGGCCTGGTGGTGGGCCTTCAGGATCATTCGTAGGCAAGTGTGTGTCTAAATGTTCTATAGAAGAAGAAGGTGAGATCCTAGAAGAAGTCGTCATTGACTAGATTAGGGACGTCCGAGATAGCAGCGTCCAACCTAAGGATAGGGTTCTGGGTCAACAATAAGTCTGAAGGTAATGCAAGTGGAGAATCATGAAGTACAACCTGGTCTTGCACACTTAAATCAGTGGACTCATTTTTAGAAGATGTAGAAGATAAAACATTTTCGGAAACGGTAGAAGTGAGATGTGGGGACTGACAGATCTCTCTTGTCCATTCGGACCCCCGGTATCTTTATGGGAATAAACCCAGAAATCCAGTGTCCAGAATCAGGGAGTTGTGCCCATCCAGCAGCTTTCAGGGCTGAATCTATAGACCAGGAGGCTTCTGCCTCTTCAACGTGGTCCTCCCAAGAAGTCTGTTTCTGAGAGTGTTTAAATGTGCTTTTCATAACGCGCTTTTCAGTAGTCGCAGCAAAAGAAAAGACTGTAGCTTTATCTTGATTAGAAAAGGTGGTAGCAAAGATAGTACTCACATCTGGAGTTGAAATGTGTTTGTCAAGAGGCGGTGAAGCAAGATCTGCAGCCGTAGCAACCGGATGGTCAGTAATAACCACTGAAGACGTGGCAGGCTCTGTTTCGAGGGACATCACAGCTGCTGCGAAAGCCGCCGAGTTATTCTCTTTCATCTTAACTTCGCTTCTTCTGAAGCCAATAAAAGTCGAAGAGCCTCCGGATCCTTTTCAGCAATATCCATAGGTTGGTCCTGTTTGTTCTTTATTAGATCCGTAGTTTGCAAATCTTTACATGTACCAGACTGAGTAACAGGAAAATCCACTACGAATTCTGTTTGTTTGTTAAGTGTAAGGTCTTCAGTAGCAGTCAGAGCCTCCATATCTGCAGAGGCTTCAAAGAAAACTTCTGGTTCCAAAGTATCTGTCTCCAGAGGAGAAGGCAACTCCTCAGCCTGCAGCACAACCTGCTGCATCGCAGTCTGCTCACCAACTGAGTCAGCCATCCTGACAGTCAGAGGTTCCCCCTACAGACCAGCAGGGGAATTTCCCCGGTGCCCTGGCCAAATTTCCCCCCATTCACTAAAAATACCACCAACAGCTTAATCTGGTTCAAGGTCAGTTGACATTTACTGTATCCCCCTCCCCCTAGGTTGTGCCTGAAAATAAGCAAGAATTTGTTTAGTGCACTTACCCAGTCAACAAAAGCTAAATAAAATAATAAATAAAATAAATTAGGCGGAAGGGGGATATTTTTACAACAGCTCACCTCACAACCCCTTGCTTGTCCAGGTATCGGCATGGGGCATTATGAAAAGATGCACTTCTTTCTTTGTTTTTAAAAAGGGTCTGTATTAGGGCTCTGGTGAAGCTCCACCCACCTGATTTGCTAAAAGAGAAGCTAGCCTGGACTGGGGACCAGAACAAAACAGCAGCTGGTCTCTGCAGCAGTCATTGGGTGGAGGGGGTAACTGCACAACAGCCAACCTCACAACTGCTTGCTGGTCCAAGTATCAGCATGCGGAGTGAGAAAAAGATGCAGTTCTTTGTTTTTAAAAAGGGACTGTTTTGGTGCTCTGGTAAATCTCTGCCCACCTCAGAAGCTGATTGGCTGCAAGAGGAGCTGGCTTGGGCTGGGGACCTGTGAGAAACTGTGGCAATCATTGGGGGAAGGGAGTAGCTGCAAACCAGCCCACCTTACGACACCTTGCTGGTCCAGGTATTGGCGTTGCGGAGTGAGGAAAAGACGCAGTTCTTTCTTTGTTTTAAAAAGAGTCTGTTTTGGCACTCTGGTGAAGCTCTGCCCATCTCAGGAGCTGACTGGCTGCAGAAAGAACTGGCTTGGGCCGGGACCCAAGCGAAACAGTGGCTGGTCATTGTGGCGATCGTTGTGGGAAGGGGTAGCTGCACAACAGCACACATCATGACCTCTTGCTGGCCCAGGTATCGGAGTGCAGAGTGGAAAATTACTAGGTATTTGAAAACCTGGACTTGTTCAATCAAGTTCCCATTCAGGATGGCAATGTATAAACCAGAGCTTCCCTTCAGTGTGTGGGAACTCCCAAACAATAATGGTGTTTTTTTGGCCTTTATTACAAGATTTTTCACAAGGGTTACCAAATCTCAATGAGTAGCAAAAATGACTGTGTCATCTGCATGTAATAATGATTTGGAATAGACACAGACTTCCAGGGCTTAATTAACAAATTGGCTAAACAGAAGGGGCCCCACAAGAGAGACTGTAATATTTGAGCACCTTTCTTTCTGACTGCTAAAACACTTGAAAACGTGACCTGTGTGGTTCTGAAAGCCTGTGTACCATAACATCTCTGCATAACAATAACCTCTATGTTGGTCCAATAAAAGTATCACAATCTCCAATTCAGGTTTTTAAAAGACTAACATGGCTACAGTCTCATTTTGAAACATTCATGACATGTTGCTGCCACCTTGAGGTCAACCAATGTATAGCACTACAATGTTGACATCTTTTTATTATTTTATTGATTTTACAACTGCACAGATAGGATAGTGCAGAAGCAATTGATAAAAAAACAGCTGAAGAAAACATAACCCTGTTCACATTTGTTAATATGATTGCAAATTTGAGCAAGTGTGAACTCTGTTTTATTACTCCAGTGCATGTATCATTTTGTGTGTTGGTTTTAAAATAGTTCTATTTTTGTTTCTTTAGGATGTCTAGTTAATGCTGCTTTTTTCCTCGAACTGCTAATTAAGAAACTGATTCAACAATCATAGTCAAAAAAAATGTAAACAGCAGGGTTTATGTTCAGCAAACAAATGTCAACAAGCGAACTAATGTATGATGCAACACATCCTTAAAAACTAATGGTCCTCAGCTGGCTTGATAGTGCAGTTGTAGTGCTACTGCTTGCTGTGCCAGTGACCCGGGGTCGAGAATGGACTCAGGTCCCTCAGGGGACAGATGGGATGGGATGGGAGGGGGGAACCTGGGAAGGTTATTTGCTACAATATCTTTATTAACGCATTTCAAGAAATGTGTTGAAGTTGTTTACCAAGGTCGAAACAGAGACTGGACTTGGACAACCTGACTTTTATAGATATCTGTAGTTAAGAAGCTACTTTCTTTTTCTTCTGATTGTGGCATGGAGCCTGGAGGTCCACCCTGCTACAATAAGTTCTTTTCTTGACCATATAAGATCGGATGACACGGCCCACAGGGCCTCTTGATTGACTGACACTGTTGGGACTCCACCAGTAGCATACTCTGGATGTGGAGGGATGAGATGGGAACTCCACTTTCAGAGGAGACATAGAATAGGGCATGTAGCTCGTCTGTTAAAGTCACTAGCTGTCATCAGTGGAGGGAATATTTCCGATAAACATTTGGTATGCTATTTTCGCACTCCTGTGGTCACAGCACATCATTTACCTACAAGGGACACACTCCTGCTGGTGATGGTGTGGAGACATGTATGCACATCATACACCTATCAAGTGGGTCTGCCCGGACCTGCATCCTCTTTTTCTAACACTCCAGGTGGAACTGTTTGGTAGGCCTCTTAACAGCCAAAATGTTTTTACTTATTTCCCCATGCCTTCTGTGATCCCAATAAGAGATACCTTTTAGGTATCATATTCGTAGTGAAAAAAGCAATTATAAAGTGCTGGCTGACCCCTCACTCTCCAGATATTCTAAACTGGTGAGCAACTGTAAACCAGAGTTATACAATGGGAAAAATTACACACTCCCTGAATGACAGGACTGAGCTTTGCCCTTCACATTGTACCGGCTGGCTCTTGCACATGATGAGTAAAGGTAGGACATTTGTCCCATAAGAAAGCTGCTTTGACACCACAGTCACCTTATCTAAGTGTTCAGAATGCAGCCCTATCTAAACACCATCTGGGGTATAGGAAACTGAACTTGGGGCCCCTTTTGTGGCCTCTCATCTCACATGCGGGGGGAGGGAATGGGGCTCCTGCTCAGCTTCCCCCCCCCCCACACCACACAGAGTCATTTGATATTATTTCTGTTGTTGGTTTTGGAAGTTGTACACTGATTTAAGGTTAATGTTGAATTTTGTTTTATTTCTCCCTGCACTGTCCTTTAGGGCCGGAGGAACTATATTGATAATTGGTAAGTGAATTGTAATAATGACCTAGGACCACACTGAAGGTATTCATTCAGGGCTTTATTTCGTACACTCTGCGATGATGCAGACGTGAACATTGTCTTTCTAATAAAAATGATATTTACAAAGAAAAAAGCATTTTTTTACACTGCTTGCATGCATTGTAAAGTTTAAAAAAAAGTTTTACAGGACTATTAATGTTAAAAATTGCAAACTTTTTCAAATAAAGGAACTTTATTCTGTTATGCAACTGTAAGGCTGGCTCCATCAGTCAGTTCCCCCAGCCCCGTCATCTGCCATCTTTGGGACTTACCACTACATCTAAACACCCATGGATTCCTCTTCTCCTACGGCTGGGTCATTAGGTTGACACCCGGCCCCTTTGAGGATATGTTACATTCGCCATCCACCCAACCACCTGAGGCATGATGTTATCCTAGCATGACAGACACCCTGTCATTCATTATTCCTTAACTGTATAGCACCCTGTTCTCCTGACTGATGCCAGTTATTCATTCTCCTCCACGATATGCTCTCAGATGAAGACACATTTGGGAACAGCATGACTTCTTCTAAGTTACAGAGGAGTCCTTTTGCAGATTTCAGGTAAGAAAGCTGGGAAGGGCTCTACTGGTGGCCCTCAGAGATGACCTGATGGGAGAGAGAAAGGCCGAAAAGCCAGAGCAGGGTGATATAGGATGAAACAAAAAAATGCCTGCATGAGATGCGTAAAGAATAAAGCAAACAATGCTGTCCACCGCCCTCCTTTTCCCAATGGCTTAGAGATATTGTATACTCCTGTCTATAGGCTATGATGAGCTGTCCGGTGATTCATGTCTGACGAGTCACGGCTGTCCTCCAACATCATACACATACACATGAGTGGTATGAAGCGTGCATTTCATGTGTAACCCCCCTGCAAATGGGGGTTCCCAAAAGACTTCCAGGAGCTTGCTTGAATGCTCCAAGCCTGAATGGTGTTTGGCATTTAAGCCATTTATCAGTGAGTGTTTTTAGAGCCTCTGGTACTGTCTCTTTAAGAGCTGTCTGCTTGCAGACATAATTAGTTTGTATGGGGGGACTGTGTGCTTCTCTGAGTACCACTCGAGCTGCTGCCAATTCACTTAATTTTGCAGTCACTAGAGTGCAAAGGGAACCTATCTGAAAGATGTAACTGTTTACCAGAAATTATTTAGAGTAATAATGAAATTACAGTTTGTCTAACCTGCTTTCTTTGCAGTCAGAACTGTGTCTGCTAGTTCCCATTCTAGTTTTGAACTGCTGAACTGGACCAATCAGTGTAGGGTAAGCTAGCTCTAAAATGGTGCCTTGACGAATCAGAACTTGGACTCATAATCTGGGCCAGCCACAAGAGGATTGTATGGGCAGTGACTCTGGGAGATGTAGTTTAGACTTCAGTGCCTTTTGGACCAACAGCAGCAGTCTATTGGGAGTGACAGCCAATCCAGTCAAGAACTGGGAGGAACTCAAAGGAAGTGCCCGTTTTTGTCGGTTGGAGTTTCAGTTGAGCTTTGGCAGTGAAGAAGAAGGAGCCCTGTGCTTTTTGTGTGCAGTTTTAGTCAAAAACGTGTATAAGGCCCAGAGTTCCGGTCTGCAGCTTGTGTAACAGCTTGTTAGGACTGAACTGTCCTGTGAAAAGAATCAAAGGATCTCTGAAGAGTAGAAACCAGGCTCACCTGTAGAAGACTGGAGGAATTGCTGAAAATTGCATTCGGTCTGTCAGGAACTGAATCTGCTGTGTGTTCTCCGGTATTGTGCAGTAAGTGCAGTCGGGATACAGATGCAGCCTGCCTGGTATAGTGCTTTTTATATGGATGTGTGAAGAGGTTTGTGTACCTCAAGTGAGCCCTGCTGACATTGAAGGACCCTATCTTATTTGGAGGTCGGGAGTACTAATTCAGGGTCGCCCCTGTTGAATTGCCACATTAAATCCAAATGGAATTACTGTACTGCTGACTGTTTAATTCTCCTTTCTCTGTGTGAAAGGGCCCTACCAGCTGCCACAGTTTGGACTAGCCACTAGGGCTTGGGTACCCAGGGACAGTAACTGATAGGGATGAGGCCTGTGCACAGAGCCATAGGTAGATTATTAGAGTGATAGCTAATTAACCTGATTTCCCCTGTCCTTGTTATATCTCCTAAATAAATCAGAACTGCTTGTTTTAGCAAAGTTATACTGCTCTGGAGGTATTTGTCTATGTTAAAGTACTGTACTGTGATTGTTGCACTGTATCTCATTTCACAGGAGGTCCCAGTGCGGAACCAGACCTGGGGGTAAGTGTATACTGTGAAGGTAATTCTGATATATTGTGTGGGCCACTAGTGGGAAGAAAGGGGTTGCAGTGTCCCAGAGGGCTGTGACCAAGTTAGTTTAACTATTGCAAACCCTGACCTCTGGGTGGAGGCACCGCCATTGGATCCAGGCCCCTCAACCTGTTAGTGGCAAATCAGGCAGGGTAGTAGCCCTGGGATAGTGCCATCTAGGGGTTACATCTTGAGGCTCACCGCTGATTGTGTCCCTCTAGTGGCCATATTCACGAACCACTGTTAAGAAAAAATGGGTACCCGACAAAGTGGCTGTGCACCGGCTGGTGGAGTGGTGTACTGAGGAGGAGATCGACCCCAAAATGCTATGCTTATCCTGGACATCCTGGTATCAATCACGGACACTGTGCAGGGAGTACTTTCAAGTGGAAGGTTTACAAAACCCTGTGGTGGTGGGTCGGCATGCTAATCTGCTCACCCACACCTTCCTGGCCCCAGTAGAGTTTAAGGATCCTAGATAGCTCCAAAGTGCCACAGACCATTACCTCCCAGAGGGAGCCCTCACTGCTTGGAGAGTGATAACTAAGGACAGTAAGACCGGGGAATCAGCCCCACCACTATCTGAAACATTTGAGGAAAAATTTGCTGAATGGTTGCTGGGAGAGGGAAAACTGTGGAGGACTTGAAGAAACTATTCTTACCACCTGGGGTGTTCCTCCCCCAACACCCTCCTGCCCAGTGCCCGTAATGGTGGCTGAACCAATGCAGACTCATTTCTGCACCTGCCATTAGTCACCACTCTTACCAAGGTTGAGGATCTTCTCTGGCACCTCCCCCACCCCCAAGGGAGGATGACTGGGAGACCTGGATAGACTATGTTGCCCCAAGTGCTAGAATGGCAATGCTCGGGCGGCGAAAGAGGGTTAGTGAGAGCCTCCGAGGTCCTGCCCACAAGCTACCATCCGTGCTAAACAGGCCAGTAACCCTGAGCGACTGCACAGGCTATCTTGAGCCCTGAGAATGTGTATGGGAGCCCAGATTCTGATGAGGACCTATGGTGGAGAGTAAGAGATGCACAACAGTACCAAGGGAGTTGTTGTCTGTGTATGTATCTCGCTGGAAAAATTGTTGCAAGAATGCCCAGAAAAGGTAGTTTACTAGCGACTGAACTGGACCAACCAGGCTGGACAGGATCCTTAAGTCTGCCCCCTTCTCAGAACTGCTGTTGCTTCAATTCACGCCTGGCAGATCGACTGGAATCCCCACCCTCCTATGATGAGTTAATGAGAGAAAATTCGAGGAGTTGAAAAAGACGACCTGGGAGGACCTGCACCAATAGCTGCGGCTCGACCCGAGTGACTGAGGTGACCCATCAAGTGAGTTCAGGGCAGAGGTTGGCAGTCAATGAGTGCTCTGACAAGGAAAAGATATGTCACAATGGGGCTAACTGTTGAGAGAGATCCGGAATTCAAAAACAGTCCTTTATGAAGGCCACGCCTGCAAGTACGGGCCCTGACTTATATCCGACTGCATTCAGCATGGGGGTGGGGGTACCCACCATGTATCTCCTGGCTGATAACAGCTCCGAACTCGATTCCTTGACCATGGAAGTGAGAAACTGACGAGATGTCTCCAAATGCTTATCAGACAAGAGACAGAGATGGCACCAAGGTTTCCAGTTAGTAATACCCCGCCCTGGCTCCCAGTGTGGCGCCGGCCAGCTCAAACTCAGAAAGTATGTTTGCTATAATTGTGGGAAAGATGGGCACATGAAAAGGGAATGCCAGTCCCAAAAGACACTGACAAAGTTGCATATAGGCTACAAGGAGAGCTTGGAGAAAAATCAGTGGTTAAGAGTGCGACATGATCCTGTGAGGGCACCAAAATGCTAATTCACGTCCTTTTGTGGCAGGTCAGTTGCCCAGGCCCCCACTACCGCCTCTCCAGACTGGTCCAGAATAGTGGGTCCCTCCATGGAGACCACTGTAAAGGTGAATGGAGTGTCTACAAGAGCTGTATTAGACAGTGGCTCCCAAGTGACAATTATGTTCCAGGATTGGTATCAGAAGCATTTGTCAGACGTACCCTTACAACCATTAGAAGGACTGCATGTATGGGGGTTAAGTGAGAAGGCCTACCCCTATTTCGGGTATATCCGAATTTGGCTGTCTTTCCCCACCTCCGTGGCTGGAGTGGCCGAACAAGTAGAGACCCTAGCCTTAGTGTGTCCCCCCACTGGACTGTATGATGGTGTCCCTTTGTTGATTGGAACAAACGCTCATATGTTCGGAAGGCTGGCACAGTTGTGTTATGAAAACAGGGTCAAAGACTAGTAGAGCTTTAAGAGTTCCGGGCTTTAATTAAGAAGGCCTATGAGGCACAGAGAGATGCTGAAAAACAGAACCAGAGGAACCGGTCGGAATTGTATGGAAGAAGGATCCTGAGTCTCTGATCCTGGCGCCAAATGCCCAGTGTACCTACAGGAGAGGTCCGATCAGAAAGGATGTTAAGAATAAAATATTAATGTTGGATGCACCAGGCGATGGAAAATTGCCAGAGGGACTGCTGGTCAAGCCTAGTATTTTGCCCGCTAGAGCCATGCTTATGCCAGAAGGGTAATGGTCCAAGTTCATAATGTGTCTGAAAGAGACATTCGAGTAAACAGAGGTTGCATCCTGGCTAATGTGCATTGTGCAGACACTGCAGTGCTACCCAGCAGCAAGAGTTCAAGGAAGAATGACAGAGTAACGCCTGACTTGTTTGATTTCAGCGACTCCCGCTGCCAGCTGAATGGAAAGTGAGGATCAGTGAGAAGCTTGCCCAGAGAGACCAGGTGTTTTCTTTAAAGGAATGGGATGTAGGATGCGTGCAAGGAGCTGAGCACAATATCCGGCTGCATGACGAAGACCATTTCGTGAGAGGTCTCGACGCCTGGCACCTGCTGACATAGATGATGTGAGGCGGCATCTGCAAGGATGTTAGCTGCTGGTGTAATACAAGAATCCAGAAGCCCTTATGCTTCCCCCATTGTGTAGTGAGAAAAGAATGGAACAGTAAGGATGTGGATTATCGCACCTTAAACGGCGACTATCCTGATCAGTACACAATGCCCCGCATTCAGGATGCTTTGGACTGCCTAAACGGGAGCAAGGTGGTTCTCTGTGCTGGATCTCCGAGGGTACTAACAGATCCCGATGGCCCCAGAGGACCGTGAGAAGCGGCCTTTATCTGTCCGCTTGGCTTCTATGAATTCATGAGGATGCCTCAAGGGATTTCAGGTGCCCCAGCCACTTTTCAACGATTGATGGAGCGTGCAGTGGGGACATGAACTTACTAGAGTGCCTGGTATACCTAGATGATGTCATTGTGTTTGGCAGCTCACTGGAGGAACATGAGAGCAGATTATTTAAGGTATTGGACCGACTGAGGACTTTGGCCTTAAAACTGTCCATTGATAAGTGTCAATTCTTTCAAACATCAGTAAAGTATGTGGGACACATAGTATCCACCGAGGAATAGAGACCGACCCAAGTAAAGTTGAGGCCTTGACCACCTGGCCACAGCCCAAAATCTAAAAGAACTGCAAAGATTCCTGGATTCCTGTGGTTATTATCGGCGCTTCATCAAGGACTATTCAAGAGGATCCGCCTTTACTTAACCTTACTCAAGGGTATCCCCCAACCCACAAAAATACCAAAAGTCAGCGTCCTCAAGACTGAAAGAGTGTATTTTCATCCGAGTGAAGTATTTGGGCCGCTGGACTCCTGATTGTGAGACTGCTTTTCATGAGATCATATATCAACTTACCCATGCTCCAGTGCTGGCCTATGCTGATCCAAGAAAACCTCACGTCCCGCACACTGATGCTAGCTTGCAAGGGTTGGGGGCTGTGTTGTACCAAGAGCACGAGAATGGCCTGAGACCAGTGGCCTTTTCCAGTAGAAGCCTGACCCCATCCGAAAAGAACTATCCTGTACATAAGTTAGAGTTCCTAGCTTTGAAGTGGGCTATTGTTGACCAATTCCATGAGTACTTGTATGGGGCTAAAATACTAGTAAAAACTGACAATAATCCTTTGACCTATGTGCAGACCTCAGCTAAGTTGGATGCCACTGGCCATAGGTGGCTTTCTGCATTATCTACATATGACTATCTCTCGAATACCGAGCAGGTCTGAACCACATAGATGCTGATGCTCTCTCCCGGAGGCCTGTTCCCCAGAATGATTGGGTCCGATTAGCAGAACCTGACATTCGGGCACTCTGCCGGAAGTTTGACAGGGAGGAACAATGTCCACGGACGAGTGGACTGCATGGTGGATTGCTTGGGAGCCTCTGAGAATTGCATACCTGCTGCTTATTGCCACTTTTCTGCAATAGACATTGGTGCACTGCCTCAGCTGGACAATGACAGTATTCGCGGCTCAATCCACGATCCATGATCAAAGCAGCTTTGAAACCCTCTATGCAGGAAAAGATGTGTCCAAATTACGCTCCACTGATTTGAGAACTGCACTGTTATACAAAGAAGGTCCTAAGTTGAAACTGATCAATAAACTGTTATACAGAGAAACAGTAGACAGAGGGGGACAAGTAGACAAACAACAACTAGTGCTGCCCACTGCCTTTCGAGACTCAGTACTGAGGTCCTTGCACAACCACATGGGGCACCTTGGTATAGACAGAACACTTGACTTGGTGAGATCCAGATTCTATTGGCCTAAGATGGGGGCTGATGTGGAGCAACACATTCGAACTTGTAGTCGCTGCTTACAGAGGAAAGCTTTGCCCCAGAGGGCTGCCCCTTGTTAACATCACCACCAGTGCACCCATGGAGTTGGTCTGTATTGATTTTCTAAGTTTGGAGTCAGATCAAAGAAATATCAGTAATGTGCTGGTGGTCACTGACCATTTCACGAGATATGCCCAAGCTTTCCCACCAAAGACCAGAAAGCATCCACTGTGGCCAAAGTACTTGTAAAAACTTTTTGTTCACTATGGGGCTCCACAAAGAATCCATTCTGATCAAGGGAGAGACTTTGAGAGTCGTCTGATCAAAGAGATGCTTTCTCTGTGGGGAGTGCAAAGTCCAGAACCACTCCTTACCACCCAGGGGACCCACAGCCTGAACGTTTCAACAGCACTTTGCTAGATATGCTAGGCACCCTGCACCCAAAGGACAAGCCTAGATGGAGCCAACAAATTAGCACCCTGGTACATGCTTATAACTGCACCAAAAGTGATGCCACTGGATTCTCCCCTACCGCCTGATGTTTGGAAGAGAAGCTCGACTACCAGTAGATGTGTGTTTGGGGTCTCTCCTGATGGGTTCAAGCTGACAACTATTTACAGTATGTGCAAAAGTTAAAGGCCCAGCTAACTCATGCGCACTAACTGGCTCAAACCATGGCTGCCAAAAAGAAATCTGCCAACAAAGAAAGGTATGATAAAAAGGTGAAAGCACAGGAACTCCAGGAGGGAGATCGGTATTGCTAAGAAATCTGGGACTGCATGGCAAGCACAAGATTGCTGACAGATGGCACCATCTCCTCACATTGTAGTGGGCAAACTAGATGATCTGCCAGTGTACAAAGTAAGGCCTGAGAATAATTCAAAAGATGTAAAAACAATGCATAGAAATCATTTACTGCCCATTGGACAAATCTTAACTGAGTCTGAGCCCTAGAAGATGCCCCTCTGACCAGTGACTAGAGCTGCTGCTAAGAAAAGATCAAGAAAGTCTGCACCTACAGAAGCAAAGTTAAAGTGTTCCCTCCACAAGTCCCAGTTGAGCATGACTGTCAGTCCATATCGGAAGAAAGTGAGAGTGACTTTGAATACTATCCTTCTTACGAACTGAGTCAATTGTTTAGGGCAATCTCCTAGTCAATACTGGAGACAAAGCTGGGCCTTCTGGACTGTCTAAGCCCCAGCTTCATCCCTGGAGCCAATGCTCCCAGAAAGTGAAGTGCAAAGCATCAGATCAGATGAAATGGAATCATTGTGCATGGTTGAACTGTTTGAGCTTTCAGGGAGAAAATGATAGATTAGGGCAGACTGGTGATACACCGAACAAGAAGAGTATTTTGAGTGCCCTGACAGTCCACTGCCAGTGTCCGAAAAGCTCTCCATGCGAGCCAAATGTTGTGGACTCCAGAAACTGTAACTCCTGGAGCTGAAAGTGCCCAAGTTCTAGCCTCTCTACCCCCATGGAGACTCCCCTGACAAGTGAGGACAATGCTGAAAATGAGGCTCAGAGTGCAGAGACTATAACAGTTCCCCTAGAAAGACTGGTCGAGCTGTAAAGCCTGTGGTGCACCTCAGTCATGATTCCTTGGGAGGCCTGTGGATTTGCCTCTCAATGTTGTCCATAAAGGAGTGTATGTGTCCCCAGCTCATTGCCCAAACTGGCGTCAGTGCTAACTCCAAGTTACTTGTGTTGCCCTCTAAGTATGGTGTCCTTGCCCCGCCCAGCCCTAAGGTAACTGATAGGGAAGGGCCCTCTCTTCAGGTTTCATGTACAAGAGGTAATAACTTGAGTTATGGTACAATGTGTGTGTAATACTGTGTAAAGAGTGACGACTGCAATGTTTCAGAAATGTGTTCTTGGTAAAATGATATATTGACTGATGATTACATGTGAGCCTAATGCAAATGTATATGGTTGCAGTTAAAACTTATAAGGTACTTGCTTGTGAACTCAAGCTTTCCCAGGCAGGAAGGTGTAACCCCCTGCAAATGGGGTTCCCAAAGACTTCAGGAGCTTGCTTGAATGCTCCAAGCCTGAATGGTGTTTGGCATTTAAGCCATTTATCAGTGAGTGTTTTAGAGCCTCTGGTACTGTCTCTTTAAGAGCTGTCTGCTTGCAGACATAATTAGTTTGTATGGGGACTGTGTGCTTCTCTGAGTACCACTCGAGCTGCTGCCAATTCACTTAATTTTGCAGTCACTAGAGTGCAAAGGAACCTATCTGAAAGATGTAACTGTTTACCAGAAATTATTTAGAGTAATAATGAAATTACAGTTTGTCTAACCTGCTTTCTTTGCAGTCAGAACTGTGTCTGCTAGTTCCCCATTCTAGTTTTGAACTGCTGAACTGGACCAATCAGTGTGGGGTAAGCTAGCTCTAAAATGGTGCCTTGGACGAATCAGAACTTGGACTCATAATCTGAGCCAGCCACAAGAGGATTGTATGGGCAGTAACTCTGGGAGATGTAGTTTAGACTTCAGTGCCTTTTGGACCAACAGCAGCAGTTATTGTGATGACAGCCAATCCAGTCAAGAACTGGGAGGAACTCAAAGGAAGTGCCCAGTTTTTAGTTGGAGTTTCAGTTGAGCTTTGGCAGTGAAGAAGGAAGGAGCCCTGTGCTTTTTCAGTGTGCAGTTTTAGTCAAAAACGTGTGTAAGGCCCAGAGTTCCGTCCGCAGCTTTGTAACAGCTTGTTAGGACTGAATCCGTCCTGTGAAAAGAATCAAAGGATCTCTGAAGAGTAGAAACCAGGCTCACCCTGTAGAAGACTGGAGGAATTGTTGAAAATTGTATTGGTCTGTCAGGAACTGAATCTGCTGTGTGTTCTCCGGGTATTGTGCAGTAATTGCGATCGGGATACAGATGCAGCCTGCCTGGTATAGTGCTTTCTTTTATATGGATGTGTGAAGAGGTTTGTGTACCTCAAGTGAGCCCTGCTGACATTGAAGGACCCTATCTTATTTGGAGTCGTGAGTACCAATTCAGGATCGCTCCCTGTTGAATTGCCACATTAAATCCAAATGGAATTACTGTACTGCTGACTGTTTAATTCTCCTTTCTCTGTGTGAAAGGGCCCCTACCAGCTGCCACAGTTTGGACTAGCCACTAGGGCTTGGGTACCCAGGGACAGTAACTGATAGGGATAGGCTCGTGCACAGAGCCATAGGTAGATTATTAGAGTGATAAGCTAATTAACCTGATTTCCCCTGTCCTTGTTATATCTCCCTAAATAAATCAGAACTGCTTGTTTTAGCAAAGTTATACTGCCTGAGGTATTTGTCTATGTTAAAGTATCTGTACTGTGATTGTTGCACTGTATCTCATTTCACAGGAGGTCCCAGTGCCGGAACCAGACCTTGGGGTAAGTGTATACTGTGAAGGTAATTCTGATATATTGTGTGGGCCACTAGTGGGAAGAAAGGGGGGTTGCAGTGTCCCAGAGGGCTGTGACCAAGTTAGTTTAACTATTGCAAACCCTGACCTCTGGGTGGAGGCACCCGCCATTGGATCCAGGCCCCTCAACCTGTTAGTGGCAAATCAGGCAGGGGTAGTAGCCCCTGGGATAGTGCCATCTAGGGGTTACACATGCATCGGTGCAAAGCATCCCTAATGTTCAAAAACTGCTAAACGAGAAACGCACAATGTAGATTAGATAACAATTCAAACTTTTTTGAATTTTTTTGACTGCTGCATATTGTATATACAACTCCTACCAGCTAGACTGGTTGCTACCATTCCTTTTATCAATAAATTAAAAAATGATCTGGTGACTCTATCCCCCCCCCCCCCATGCTCTATTTGCTCATTAACAGCCAAGTCTAGGATCTCATGGCTCTGTTCCACCACCTATATGAGAGTTGAGTGCCTGTTTTACATCAGCTGATGTACATGTAGGCTCCAAATTTCTGGCATCAAAGTTTTTATCCTCATCATTGTCCTCCAGACTCGCTTCACTCAGTGTCCTTTCCCTCCTGCTTTCGTCTGTAATTGGGATTTTGGTTGGTGTTACAGCACTCCGTCATTACTATTATGGAAGACTGCCAGACCCCTCACATTCACACAGGCTTGCACCCTGCACACCTGTGGCCCCCAGTTAAATGAGCAACTCCTTGAACTCTGCAGTTTGTGATTATTTCCATGATACTGTCCCGAGGGCCATGTTCAGCACTGACACACGGGAGATAGAGACATTTTGTTTTTGTTTGTTTCTTTTTTATAGCTCTGACAGTCTGGAACAATTGTTCAAATGGCTTGGAAAAAGTGCCCATCTGAAATGCAATTTAGGAGTGAGAAGGAAATGAGTTCCCTAGATGGGATTTGAATCCAGGTCTGTTTGAAATTCAAAACAGATCTTGATTAAAATACCAGATAGGTCACTAATTCCTTTCAAATGTCTAAAGAGTATTTACAGTAAAAATATTTCAACACTTGCAACAAAAAGAAAACAAAAAGCATAATTTCTTCTCACAGCAGTAGGTAACATAATCCATTGTGATTTGCATGACGTAATTCTAGTCATTGTACATTTGCTGACAAAATTACAGTATATTACATTTGAATTTATAATACTGGGTATCATCCAGATTCAATTTGTCACCAGGCTGCCGGTACACCGGTAGCAATACTTCTTGCGATGCTGATGACCCAGGTTCAGGAATTAGTCCAGAGCATCAGACGGCTGGCCGGGGGAGGTAGGATGACCATCTGAAAGACTGCTCTCCTCCTCCGGGGGTGGTGGTAGAGCCTGGCATCCGTGTGACTCCCAGTGGAGGCTGGGAGTACAGCCCCAGCACAGGCCCACATCAATGGGGTAGAGATGAGGCGGATGTCTGTGGGCATGTGTGGAAGCAGACATGCCTTGTGCTCATGTCATTGTACATGTGTCTCTAGGAGTAACCACGAGCCAGACAACTCCTGTGGCAGCAGCATGATGATACCATGGCCCTCATGTGCGTGGTCTCAGCCCACTCTAGGGGATGCCGGGGATTTGGATTAGCATCTCAGTGATCCCTCTTGGTCCTGGGGGGAAGCCCTACTATGGGGGCAAGCAGTGGTCCCTTAGATCTCCCTAGTCGGCCCCTAGAGCCAGCACAGCATGGGGTGAACCTGAAAGGGGCTCCTTGACTGATAAGGGTTACACCCCTTGCCTCCTACAGGAGCATAAAGAAAGTTTAAAAAAAAAGATTCAAATAGTCAATCTTGACCAATTGGAACATAATAGTACTGATAATTATGTTAAGATGGATGGCCACCACTTTAGATTGCTAAACCTTGCTTATTTAACTGGGCTTGGGTCAAAAAACAGTCTTTCTACACAGGTATTTTGTCTCTGTCCCTGAAAACCTGGTGCTCTGGGGCTCACAATATTCCTTAGGCCAGCCAGACACAGAGTTTCCTATCAGAATCACAGTCTGAAGCCATGGCGCTGCTAAATAGATGATGTGGTAGCAGTGTGATACTCTGCAGCATGGCTGGACACTGTCTCTCTTCTAGCGAGCCTGGTACTGTATGGCACTAAGATTTTCCACCGCCTGGCCGTTCACCGACTCAATCCCAGCCAGACTGATGCCAAAGGGCACTACAATATTCCTTGGGCCAGACAGACACAACGCTGCCAGCAGATTCTATTTTTACAACAATGACAGGTTTAATCAGCTGTTGGGGGGCAGGTACCACTAAGCTAGTGGTATTTTTTTGGGGAAGGTACACGAGATATCATCAGTTTTTACATTTTCAGTGATTTTTTTTTTTTTTTTATGGAGGCCCAGAGTGAGTAAACTGCTCTTGACAAAACAACCCAATTTTCCATTAATTCATTCATTTTTTTAAATAATTTATCGATGGCCAAGCTGAGATGCAGTATCTTGCTTTAGTGGGGTCCTGGTTTTACTCATTTACAATAAGCAGGAATCCTGGGATCCTACATTAGCACATGAAAGCTCTTGTTCCCCCCAACATGCACAAATTCAGTTCAGTGGTCACTCTGAACAGCTTGGCTGCAAGGACCGCAGAAAGAGAAAGGGTTAGGAAGGGATCTCAATGCTGTAAAGCCCCAATGTACTGTAGCTTGGCTTCCTTCTTACTGTTAAAGTGGGGCTCCTGCCCATTTCCTGCATTGGCAGGGAGCACTACAATGTAGCTGTTGGTGGTTTTGGTGGGTAAAACACCTCGGTAACTTGGGGGTGGCTGGCAGGCATGTGAATGGTGCTGCTACTGGTGTTGTGACTGACAGAAAGCCCGCCAACCTGATTCTGAATGGGGCTCCTGCTGAGCTGCTTGGCTGCTAGAGAGCACAGAAATACCACAGAATGCTGCAAGCTATGGCGGTTCTGGTACAGTGGCCCTCTCCCCCCTCCCCCCCAATGTCCTACTGCCATTCCATCTGTGCAGGGTCCCAGTTTTGACAGTGTTTAAAACCCCTCCCTCTCATACCGTATCAGGCCACCCCACAGCAGTCTGCAGCAACCAGTTCATGAGCATGGTTTACCTGATCCTAGGTGCTACCAAAAATCACTGAAATATTTTAAACAAGATAAAACAATTTGCCATTTTTTATAGTGAGCTCCCTCCCTCTACTTCCACTGCTGCTACTGTAGCTTGTTTGTTAAATAAAGATATTTTTTTTTGGCAGGAGAGGAATTTTATGTTCATAGCACTGAAATAAAGAAACAGTATGTTCTATACTGGGTTATCGAGACAGGAGAACGTGTTAGCCCATTAAGCCCGTCTCCCGCCTAGGCAGGGCTTCATTACCCTTGACTCATAAGATATTCATCCAATCTAGTTTTAAATATCTGAAACGTTGGTGCTAATATCAGTTCTCTCGGGAGCGAGTATTAATATTGTACTGCTCTGAATGGAAAAACAACTTTCCTGGTATTATTAGTACAGTGGTAGGTACGACTTTGCTGGTTGTGGCATCTCAAGCTGTCTTTGTTTTGGTACAGGCTCATCCCCCTGTGTCAGTAAAATCATTTTGAGAGCAATCTGGAGGAGGGAGAGAGAGAGAGAGAGAGAGAGAGAGAGAGAGAGAGAGAGATGAGAAGAGGAGAGGAGAGACAGAGAGAGAAAGAGAGAGAGAGAGAGAGAAGCCAGGAAGAAGACACAGCTACCAATAACAGCTAGGAGGAAGAGGTGCAGCGTAGACTGCTTTATTATGGTTTTCAGAACACAGCATGTGAACTACTGTATTGTTTTTCCATTGATATAATGATATAGCAGCTAGTGAGAATTTTAGTACAAATTGGGTGGTTCAGCTGTCACTTCCCTTATAAAAAGGCAGACACTTATACCACTGGTTCCCATGTGGTGGCAGAGGTGTCATCCTCCTCACCCAGAGGGGCCACTTATGAAACTGCCACCAGTATTGCGGTTCACCTGCCAGCCCTCCTAATAGATAGTGTGACTCTCATATTAATGCTGCTGTTATTGTGGTTCACCTGTCAGTCCTTCATAGAAAGAGGTGGATACTCCTATTAATGCAGCTAGTACAGCAGTTCAGAACTCACTTCAGCTGACCGATCCCTCTTCTTGCAATGTCAGTGTATATATCTGTCTACAGAGGGAGCCAGTGCTTCAACAGCTGGAAGTGCTGTTTCTATATTCTGCAGCTAGAAGTGACTGTGTATTTCCTGCAATTTGAAAGGTTGACAACCCCAAGTAAGACCCCACCACTGATTCGCCAATACTCCGGAGACCCAAATCCCTTTGCATTCTTCATTCCTAAAGTCTGCATAAACATAGCGTTTTTGCAATTAATATATATGTGTGTGTGTGTGTGTGTATATATATGTTTCTTAGTCATAAATGAAGTCAAAGTTAGCAATCCAGTGGGAGGGAACATGGCTAAAATAACAACTGGATTAAACTTGTTTCTTTTTTTTTTTTCCGAGAACTATAGGAAATTAAGTAGCAAGCAACCTGCCTGTAAGGTGGTTCAGTATGTTTATGCTATGCCACACTGATTCTATCTTTGGTCCAGCTGCACTTATGTTTTGCATCATATCACTAAGGTTTATACTGGCACCTCAAATGGGGTACTCGAGAGAAGACAGCTCCTGCATAAGTTAGGAGGTTACCTGTAATAACATAACATGTCACGACATGATATGACATATCATACTTCAACTTTGGACACATCTAACAGAACAGGCTAAATGTTCCTGTACCTGTCTGGTCAGCCTCACCTTTCGTGACTACCCTAATGCTTTGCTCACTGTTGGGCTATGCATCTGAATCTTTCCAAGTGTATCTCGTTTGATGCTGTACCTCTGACCCAGTGTAAGCTGTACTGCACAATGATATTATTATCTTCTAGTGTTTTCGCAGCCTTCTGCGAAAGCGAGGAAGAATTGGTACTGCTGGTGAGGAGAGTGAAATGTTAGCCACACAATTTAAAGTACAAAATGAATGTTCATGGGTATTACACTTATACAGATATCAATTAAATTATGGGGACTAATACCAAAATTCAGAAAAAGTGCAAAAAATATTTAAATTTTTTTTTTATTTTTTTAAAACCACTATGACATTTTCCATGTCGATATTAAACAAAATCTAGTCAGAGCCAATATGGCTGCAAAACAATATTATTGATGGTAGAGAAGAATGCGTTAGAAAGACGGTATCATAACAAACGTATACTATATGTGTTTTTTGAGCAGCTCAAGCATTTGGACATTAATCAAAAGCTTACATCCACGAGACTCTAGTTCCTCCATCCAGATTTTATCCTCTCTTCACAAACTAGTGGTATTATAAAGTGATGAGATTTTCATCATGTGATTGATTTGCACATTCCAACCTCTTATTTCCTTTTTTTATATATGTACAGGAAGGAGTCACCCCCAGGGTGCAACAATCCAGATTGGCTCGGGACCTGAGGACACCTCAGGATGGAAGCATGGTAGGAGCGCCATGGGGCCTGCTTCTGCTTTCAGTCAATCGATCTTTATTTTACCAGGTGAAACACCACTGAGAAGAACTTATTTACAAAGTACACATAAGTCAGCAATGAAACAACAATTTGGAGTTAGTAAACATTACAGAGCAAAATATACAACACATGAAGTAGCAGAGAATAACAAAGCAATGTGGAGTCATCAAATAATGCAGCACACTATATACTAAACATACACAATCAATACAATAGGACCCATGGAAGGTGAGGGATTAGAGTTTAATGAGACAAGGTATGTGGTAGGGTCGGTGGAAGGGAGTAGAGAGGGAAGAGGTGAGGCAGTAGAGGGAGCAACATGGCTGGGAGATAGGGGTACAGAATATAAGGAAGTTGTTGCAACAAGTCAGGTATGTAGTGGTAGTAAAACAGTAAGAAGGGAATCCTGAGGGATCCTCATAGGGAGATTAAATACAAACAGAACACCAAAAACAGCATGCCAAGGTGGCAAGTAAGTGCAAGGTAATGACCGTGGGAAGGGTATCCTTATTGAGGCAGGTGAAGTTATGAATAGCAATTGTACTCGTCCTTCAGAATGAGTCTAATCAGATATTTAAAGGTATACATCCCGACAATATGTCTGAGCTTAAAGTGTGTTTTGTAGGGTATTCCATAGGATGGGTAAGGCATGGCTTATCGATGAGGAACCATAGTGAGTTCTTATCCTAGGGATAGCAAATGTAATGTAAGAGAATTTTCTGAGAGAATATGCACAGGGGGTGCATTTGAATAAGTTACAGATATAGGGAGAGAGTTTCTTAGTAATGGCTCTGTACATCCAGAGGGAGGCATTACGCCATCTCCTAGTACTGAGGGAGGGCCAGCCAATCTGTGAATAAAGGGAACAATGGTGTGTATTAGATGGGGCGTTTGTGATAAATCGTAATGCTCTGTGGTAAAGTGTTTCCAGAGTACTTAAGGCTTATTTAGGATAGTGACTGTACAGGAAGTTCGCGTAGTCGATTAAGGGGAGGAAAGTCATCTGGACCAATCTTAATTTAACTTCATAGGTAAGCAGATGCTTAATGCAATAAAAAAGTCTGAGTCTTTGACGTAGTGTTTTGGCTTCTTCCTTGATGTGGATGACAAATGAAAGTTTACAATCAATCCAGAAGCCTAGGTATTTAAATTTCTGTACTGGTTCGAGTAGCTCTCCCAGGATGGTCCTGATCTGGTAATTGGTACTGAATTGGTTGAGTATTGTTTCTTTAGAGTGAGGGGAAAGGAGCACAACTTTGTTTTTTTTTTTTGCATTGAGTAGCAGTTTCAAATGGAGCAGATTTTGTTGGAGATGGTCGAATTCACGCTGTAGTTCAAGGCAGGCGAGTTGCAGGGGTGGCCTAGCAACATAGTGTCATCCGCAAAGAAGTGGATGCTTGCAGAGCTGATGTTAAAATCAATGTCATTGATGTATATAGCAATAACATTGGTCCCAAGATGGACCCCATGGGATTCCTTTCTGTAGTGTTTTAAGTGGAGAAAAGGCGCCATGGGCTTTTACCTGTTGCTGTCTGCCCGTAAGGTAGCAGGAGAACCAGTTTATAGCGGTGTCATCTAACGCAAGGTTATTTAGCACGGTTAATAATAATTGATGGTCAACAGTGTCAAATGCCTTACTCAAGTCTAAAAAAAGAGCACAGACATGATTTCTGACATCAAGAGAAATTTGCCAGTCATTAGTGACTTTGGGCAGAGCAGATACTGTGCTATGTTTGGGCCTGACCCACACTGGAGGGAGTTTAGTAAGTTTGCAGTTTCCAGGTACTCTGTAAGTTGTGTATTAACTAGTTTTTCAAGAAGTTTGGATAAGCTAGGTAGCAAAGGGATTGGCCAGTAGCTAGTAAGATCACTAGGGTCACCAGATTTGAACAGTGGAATAACATGTGCTATTTTCCAGTCAGAGGGTAGTGCACCTTGAGTGAGGAACACATTGAAGAGGTGAGTGATAGAGGGGGACAGGAAATAAAAGCCTTATTTTAAGAAAAAGGATTCAAGCTTATCAGCTCCAGAACTCTTTCGACATCCAGAGCAATTAAGAGGTCCTCGATCGGTTTGAGGGTAACTGGCCTGAAGCTGAATTGATTGGGGGGATGGTGGGCATTTCTGTCTTCCATTTTCTGTCCCCAACCCTGCACTGAGGCATGCAAGTCATACGTGTGTATGTGGAAGCATGCACACACCCACAGAATCCCGCAGTTCCCTCCTTTCCCTGCCATCCTCAGACCCACACAACCACCACACCTCCACCTGGTGGCAGTCATTCAGAGGGAGAGGCAGTCCTCCCTCCCTGGGAATGGAGAGCAGTCCAACGGACGCTCAATCCTTTCCCTCCTGGTCAACCCCCAGCACTCCAGGCTTGTTCCTGAACCAGGGCTGCTGGCATGACAAGAGGTAAGGTGTCCAGTGCTTCAGACCTGTACACCACTTGGCCTGCTACTAATGGTATTTCTTTGCTGAACTGTATTTTAATTACATCAACAATTATGAGCACATAAGCAATTGCAATGGACTAGATAGATAGGACAGTGAATATAATTAATCATGTTTTACTTTCTCTTTTTACATGTTCTCTCTGTTCCCTACCACTACAGTTTGTAAGGCTGTGTGTTAATTTGAGCTATATTACTTATAACCTCACAGTGGGAGGTCATGGAGGTCAGAGGCGGACTGGTATGCTCACACGTTTAAAAAAAAAAAAAAACTTCTCACTTGATAGAATTATCATCCTGGAATTTAAGCAACCCCAGTTACACTATAAAATTTATATCTGTATCAATATTAACCACCAAATGAGATATTTGCAGAAGCAGTGCAAGAAAGAACTGTATCACACATTTCCATTCTGTGCCATGCAGGTACACTCACCCCATGACTGAATGTTCTATAATTCTTAAAAAAATTTTTTCTAAATTCATTTCAGTGAACTTCAGTAAGGGGCAAGGTGACTGCACTGGCTATCGTAAACAAGTAAGAGTGCAAAAGTTCTTTAAAAACTGTACTAACAGGGTCCACAGAACTCAATGGGGGGGGGGATAATGCAACAGGGACATGGAGTCAAATTATTAATATATTGGGTACTGCGGCTTTGTAAAAATAGTTTAAAAAAGAAGGCGCTAACAAGTGTGAACAGTGACCCTGTTAGTGAAGTTCTTGAAGGAAAACCTTTGTGCTCTTTATTCGTTAATGGTTGCCAGTGCTGTCACCTTGTCCCTTAGTGTTCACTGAAATAGATTTATAAAACAGTATTTAAACAATTGTAGAACATTTTGTCATGGGGCGAATGTAAAAGCATGGCACACAATGGAAATGTGTGATATACTGTAGTTGTTTCTTGCGATACTTTTGTAAATATCTCATTTTGTGGTTAATATCAATACAGATATAGACTGTATCATATCATTTTAGTTACCTAAATTGCAGGATGGCAATTCTATCAAGTGAGTTTTTTTCTAAAACACATGAGCATATCTGTCCCCCTCTGACCTCCATGACCTCCCAGTGTGAGGAGACAGTGAGGGTGTGAATTATGCAGCTCAAATTAACACACAGTACTACAAGCTGCAGTGGTAGAGATCAGAGAGAGTGATAAATGTAAAAACAAAAACTAACACATGATTAGTTATATTCACTGCCCAACTTATCTAGTCCATTGCAATTGCTTGTGTGCTCTTGATTGTTGATGTAATTAAATTACTGTTCTGTAAAGAAATGAGTTTAGTGACATGAGTGGGGAATTCAATCCCTGAATAAATATAGACTGGGGTTATGATGCAAGGGCAAAATATATATATATATATATGAAAGGGAAAAAGAGTTTGGAATGTGTACGTCAATCAGATGGCAAAAATCTAATTTCTTTATAATACCACCAGCCCTCAAGAAATGTCGCAAATGAAGACACTGAAGAGGACTATATTCATCATAAAAATCATAATGTTAGATATCTCCATAACGTGGCAATGCCATAATGTGCAATTCCCCTCTGTTGTCTAATGGTTCATTGTAATCTTTTGTCTTGCAGGTGTGAATGTAGAAACTATGTCCCAATGGAATCAGCATGGGAGAATAGATGCTGTCACTACTACACTGCGCTGACCATTCAGTTTGAAGATTTTCCACACCTGGAGTGCATAACCGATCTCCCTGGATTTCAGTCTAACAGCCTAGATAAATACGTCCTGAGATCATCGCTGCATGCGTGTGTACACTATAAAGGTCCAGTAGGAGATGAGACTCCCCAGGAAGAGTAAGTTCAGAATAAAACGGTGTAATGAAATGTCGCTGTTTCACACTACTGGTCACTTTTCATTATAGGCAATTTATATGCATAAGGTGCCAATATTTAACAAACATTTGTCAATGACGAATGTTTGCTTGCTGGCATTGGCATTGGTAGTGTAGGAGTTAGAGAGCTGCATAATAGGAATGGCAGTGAAGTATTGAACTAAAGCCAACCCCACCACCACCCTGCAGAGAGTGACAGGCATTGAGGTGTGCCTTTGGGTCATCAGGCATAACGGCCATGCCATTTCACCACACCCTACCCTGCAGACACTGACAAGTGTCACGGTGTTCCTTGGGGTCTTTGGCCCTTATGCTCACCCCATTCCATCAGAAAATACGGTGAGAAGGGTGCTGTATAGGAGAATGGGGTGAACTTTGGGGCCGAAGAGTCCAAGGCACACCTCGATGCCTCTCACTGGCTACAGGGTGTGGAATGATATGAGTATTACAGGCGAGAATCCCAAGTCACACCCCTGATGCCTGTCAATCTCTATAGGGTGGTGCGTTATTGTTGGAAACCCTAACACCTCAGGCGTTCATTGATATTTTCACTCCAAATTTTCAACATGGGTTTTTTGTGACCCCCACCTTATGAACAGTGGCAATATCAGTTTGTTAGCCGAAAGCTGATTTTGCACAGCGACTACGCCATTTGGCACCACAGGTGCGAAAACACATTTCGTACAGGATGTGAAAAATGACAGCTGAACTGTTCATGGAGGTGCAAAAAATGGCAATGTTGAAAATCTGCAGTGAAAATATTAAAAAAACTGGTGAAGTCGCTGTGCGTTGAGAAACCGCGCAACGACAATCCGTAATGCAATTTTAGTGGGGATTTTTACAGCAGATTGTTAACACGCATTTGGAACCTCCGCGACATGAACAGTGTCACTGTGATTTTCTTAATCTGTCCCAAACAGTGATTTCCCACAGCGACCACACATTTCTGCACTGGAAGTGCAAAAACACATTTCGGCCATGGTGTGAAAAATGACAGCTGTACTGTTCATAAGGAAGTGTGGAAAAATGCCAGTGGTGAAAATCTGGACTAAAAATATTAGAAATCCATGAACTTACGAGGATGCGTGGAAACTGCGCAATGGTAGCTTGTAACACACTCACCAAATTTTTAACATAGCCATTTTCACACCTCTGCTCACGAACAGTGTCACTGTGATTTTCTTAATCTGTCCCAAGCATTGATTTCGCACACCAACTACGCCATTGTGTGCTACATGCGCGGAAACACATTTTGGGCAAGATGTGAAAAATGACAGCTGTACTGCTTATAAGGAGGTGTGGTAAAATGGCAATGTTGAAAATCTGGAGTGAAAATATTGGAAATTTGCGAACTTCCAAGCGTGTGTAGGAACAGCAGAACGCATGCTCGTAAAACAGTCATTTTTGGGAATTTTTTCACCAAATTTTCGACATAGGGTTTTTTGGGGCCTACCTCATGAACTGTGACACTGCCATTTCATAAATCGGTCCCAAAAGGTGGTTCCGCGCAGTGACCACAAAATCACCTTTCGGGGCCGATTAACAAAATGACAGTGACAGAATTCATAAGGTGGGGTCCAAAAAACCCCATGTTGAAAATTTGGTGAAAAAATTCCCAAAAATGCCTAAGCTATGCATCAAAGTTGAAAAAACCCTATTTATTCCATTATACAGCTTACCGGCATTTCTTCAGTTCATGGTCGGCTTTGAAGAGTGCAGACGTGTTCCCGGTCCACCGAAGATCGTCGCGCCAGACTCCGGAGGCAAGTATGGGGTGAGGTGGGGGTATGGGGAGGCAGGGTGCACAGAGGGTGGCGTGGGTGGGGGATGGGGGTCAAGACAGTCAGCGAAGGCGTTTTTTCTTGCAGGTTTTTTTTTTTTCCTTTATGACGCGGGAATTGTGCCACACTGGAGTGGGCTGCCAGCGTGGCAGCTGGAAGGGTGTTTGGGGGGGCAGTGGAGCCAATGGGGATTGGGCACCCCTGTCAGCCATACGGACTGTTGCCATGCCGGGGTGGGCTCCCAGCGTGGCACCTGGTAGTCTGTTGGGGGGGAAACAGTGGAGCCGATGGGGGATTGGGCAACCCCGTTGGCCATACAGCAGACTCTTGCCGCGCTGGTGGGCTCCCAGCGTGACACCTGGAACTCTGTTGGGGCGCAGCAGAGCTGATGGGGATTTGGCACCCTCATCGGCCATACAGTGTGTTCATGGGGGGGGCGCATGAACACGCAATATGCGTGTGTGAGTGTGGGGGGAGCGCATGAGTATGCACGAGCATGCACTACCTTATTGCTGCTCACTGAAGCGGAGCTTTCCCTTTCAATTGTAGGGCACTGCATTTTCAATTGCTGTCATAGACAGCTGCAGCATTCATTGGTGAACTGTTGCCGTGCCTGCAAACACACTGAATTGGAAGACAGGGTGCCACACCTACGGAAACTCGGACGATGGCACTGTGTTTCTTGCACGTACGTGCAAGCAAACATAAAAATGTGTCATTGGGAGTCTAAAAATGTGCACTCTGCATTACGATGGAATGGGTGCACTAAGATGCAATACTCTGTTTAATAGTGCAGTGGCCCTATTCAGCTGAATACAGGGACATGTTGGAACAATGCTAAGCCATATTGTGCAGATTGCACATGGCTACCAAAGTACGCCACTGCAATGTCTTGCACCAAAGCTCAAATTTTAATATGCAAATGGAACCATGTACATGAGCCCATTGGGCATGCAATTGACTAAGTTTCCATTTGCATGCCCAGTATGCGCTCATTTACATGTGTGGGCGAGCAATTAAGCACAGTACTGTACCACTAAATTGCCCATTCAAGGAAATGGCGCAATCTCTGGTGTTAGTGCTCCCAGCACATGCCATCCCTTGCCAGATGAATGCACACAATGTCCCTGGTGTCCAGTGCTCCCTCCCACCACCAGCATCCATGCCCATGTACACAGCTAAGTTCCCTGGCATCCACTGGTACCTCCCAACTGCAGATCCCATGCGTGATGTTTAAAACCTATTTAACTGCTGCTCAGCGGTCCATCCACCCCAATACCATAACTGATGTGTGAATTCTATTTTCGTTGTGTGCAGCAGTGCCTTCCCCTGCCTTATCCCATGCCTGTTACCGAAAACTGTCTGTCCCTGTTGTCCACTCATCCATCCTCCTGAGTATCCCTGTCCTCAATAAGCCACCGTGATGGTACACTTGCCATTACTGTGTTCCCCCACCAATGGTTGACAAGGCATGCCTACTGAAGTGAAGTTCTCCGCAACCCGTATTCAACTGGTACCAGAAGCATTGCACCCACCTCCACCCCATCATACACAATGATTCTCGTACCCATTTTAGCAACTCCTACCAGTTTTCTGGTAACAGGTGCAGTGACACACAGTGCAGTATTGAGATACCACTCAACAGAAATCCGGCCCCATGTGCTGCATGTTGTGGTACAGGTCCCTGGCATCTACTGGCAACCACATATACCCTACCACTGAAGCATCAAACATCTGACCCCTCTGGCCCCACCCATCCCTGTCCACCCCGCATTGTAGCAAAGGTCATTGGATGTGGAGTGACACAGCACTCATCACACCATGCACTAGCCACCTGCCACACTGCATAACATGAGAGAGCACGCTGCTTATTTATAAGTCACAGTGTCCCTGTCATGGTGCCCTATAAATAAGCGTCATGATTACTGCTTCTTCAAGATGGTGGTGTGTGGATGTTTGTGTCACTCACCCTGCACTGACCACATAACCGGTGTTTGTTGGATGGGGATGCGTGGTGGTAAAGGTGTTGGATGTTTGATGCCGGGGAGATCAGCAGATGCCACAGAAGTGGTCCTAGAACAGCAGTACGGGGTGGATGTCTTTTTTTTTTCTTTTATTTAGCTATTTGGCTCTCTCTCCTGTCACTACCTCCCTCCTTGGCAGCGCGGGAGGTACATGGTGGCTGTGGCACGTGGTTCTGACCCCTCCCTTGGAGGGGCTCAGTCTCAGGACATAACCTTCCTGACCCTCCTGGCTATCCCCCACAGGTTATCCCCACCCTACCCCGTGGCAGAGCCGAGGGCAATGGCGTCGAGCCCCCCCCCCAGAGACCAACAACTAGACCCCGGGGTGCCTCGTTCAGGCGCTGTGGGTGCCATCATGGAGCCTGCCTGCCAGCTCTGAGATTTTTATTAGTTTTCTCCCCACCTCTTGGCATGGTTGCCCACACGCGTGTGGAGGTACATGCACGCAGCAACTCTGCTGCACACTCCCGATTTGAGTCGCTCCCTAACTGCACTACCACCGGGCCTCCACCCAGGAGCAGTCCTGCAGTGGGAGTGGCTGGATCCCCACCCGAGAGTGGAGAGTTGCCTGACGGCCTCTCAATCCATCACTCAGTCTCCCCCCCCGCCGACCCCTGTTGGCCCGGGCTCGTTCCTGTTGGTGGATGTCTCCTGACTGGTAACTGACTACTCCATTGTGTGGCACTGCATCATTCATCAATCTGGACTTATTCTGCATGTCCGCTGCAAAGGATGGAGCTCAGACAAATAGCATCTCAGTCATCAATGACACAGTGACGAATGACATCAAAAACATGTTTTTCTCGTTCAGGATAGGTACTGCATCTGTACCGTCCTTTAGATATCAGAAGAAGAACTAACTTTGTTAATTTTTTTTTTGTGTTCCCTAGAGGCATTTTATGCATATGACTAACAAAAGATTCACCCACTGGATTTGGCAGAAGTTGGGACGGAGGAACAAAAAAATACTTCCAGCTTGTGTGGTTCGGAAAATCCAAGAAAAGTTCCTGTTTGATCAATATACTGGATACCAAGACGCTGAATAGTTTGTGATGACAGCCTTATGCACAGCAATTTCTACCTGCAAACATGAACTGTTACATTGACCCTGGCCCCCATCCCCTGTTAACCTTTCCTTCATAACTTCCCCATGGCCCATGGGTTCCCTTTATGTGTATCACATCTTCTTCACTGAGACCTGCCTGTATACACGCCAGGAATGAACTATTGCCAGTATAAGTTACCCTATCAAGTAATTTAGATGGTATTCAAGCAATGAGAGAAAGTCAATGTAAGAAATTATTCCATTTGTAGTCAGAATAAAGAAACGTGTCAATTATTGTTCCCCAGTTTTTGAGCATTGACTGATGACATGAATATGCTAAGTTATCTGTATCAACGGGACCTTGTGCTTAGTGCATTATTAAAAACAACCCAATTTTGTCAACACATTGGTGCAGAAAAATAAAATTCATTGTTTTTACTATGCTTTCTTGTCTTTCTTTCCTTACTTACATTGTCGAGGACATTCAAAAGTACAAAAAAGCACAAAATGATTGCACAAGGGCCATACGCTCAGCAAAAAATAATTATTTCAAGGAAGCCCTTAACAATTCCTGGAGTGATGGAAGGGGATTCTGGGCTAACCTCAGTGAAGTCAAAGGGAAAGGACAGAAGGCAGCACCAACAATGCTTAGCATAGATGGTGTATCAACTACTGATCATAGTACTATTGCAAATTCGTTTAATAATGCCTTCTCTGACCTTAGCAGTGTACTCCCTCCTGACTTCTTCCTCCCTTCGACCACCTATCAGTCTACCAGATCTGATAACCAGCCATCCTCTCACCCTCCATTCCACTTCCGAGCCATCACCACAAATGAAGCAAGGAATTACTTTCTAAAGGTACTACGCAAGTCACGTTTCAGCGGAGACTCCATTGACCTTAAATTCGTTGCGCTCACCCTGGACTACGATCTTGGTCCACTAACGCACATTATCAATACCTCGCTTGAATTCTCCCAATTCCCACAACTTTGAAAAGCAGCCCTTGTGACACCTGTCTTCAAGAGTGGGGATCGAGCACTACGGGAAAATTACAGACCCATCTCAATTCTCCCGCTGCTGTTTAAGTCCCTAGAAAAAATAGTTGCAGACCAGCTAACTGAATACCTGGAAAAGTATAATTTACAGTGTTCACAGCAGCAGCATGGTTTTTACAAAGGGCACAGTACCACAACTGCCCCACTAGAATTCACTGGGTACATCCATAACTCTCTTGACAACGGAGCACTCACAGGGGAGACATTAATTGATTTATCAAAAGCATTTGACTTGTACTGCTGCTTGAAGAGCTGCCATCCATAGGGCTCTCCCAGGATGTAGTTAGTTGGCTCCAAAGTTACCTCACCAACCGTTCTCAGCAGGTCAAGATCAACAGCATACTGTCAGATAGCAGGTCGGTCCTCTCTGGTGTGCCCCAGGGGTCAATACTGGGGCCTCTACTGTTTGGCATATTCCTAAACCAACTTCCTTCTGCCAGTCACTGCCAAACTCTGCTCTACACAGATAATGCAGTCCTATTCGCTAGTGACAGGGACCCTCGGCTGCTTGAGAGTAAGCTGCAGGACAGTTTCTCATTAGTTGAGAATTGGTTCAAGGAACACAAACTTGTACTAAACTACAAGAAAACCAAGACTATGATGTTTTATAATCCTCAAAACAAACATCGCACCTTTCCTCTCAACATAGTAAATGAGGCAGGGGCCCCATTAGAACTAGTTAACAACTTCATATACTTAGGTGTCACATTGGACAGCACCTTATCATTTGCCAATCACATTGATGCTACTGCCAAGGCTGTCAACACCCTCACTGGCCAGCTCTACAGGCACAAGCAGAGTCTTATCCCCGATGCTCTCATGTCACTTGTTCATTATGGATTAGTAGTCTATGGCGCAGCAACTGACACTGCACTCCACCATATCACAGTCAAATTAAATAAAGCCTGCCACCTCCTAACAGGAGCTGCAAAACTAACGCATACGTGCGATCTTTATGCCCAGGCTAACTGGCTGCAGCTCTCAGGTAGGCTCAAATACCAAACATGCCCTCGGCAAAGAAGGTTAATCAGGGCCTCATGCCTCTAGGGGTGCAGAAGCTCCTCTCCCCCTACGAAAGTAACTGCCCAACCAGGGGCTCAGATTTTATGATCCTTAAGATTCCCCAGTGTCGCACATCCCTGGGTTAAAGAGCCTTCACCCACCAGGCCCCCAAATGGATCAATGCCCTACCTCCAGCCATGTTCTCAGAAACCAAGATAGGCACTTTTAAACGAGAGCTCAGGAGCTATCTTGTTGCTAAATCCAACTGTGACTGCTTTCACTAGACCGTGCAGATACTCTCACCTGTTTACGGCCTCAACTGCCTCATCCTCCCCCTTGCTCCCTTCCATAAGCCCCACACTTCCAGCCTTCACCCCTCCCTCTCTTCATTGCCCCTCCCCTTCTTATAACTGCTTCATAAACCTCCACTACTCTACTACTCTGTTTAATACAAACTCCCCCTCATACCCTGATGTGGCCCATCTCAGGCTGATAATCCCTCTAATTCCTGGCACATGCCTTACCTTTAGGCTCTACCGAGGGTACTACTCTTTCTCCCCCACAACTTTCCACCCTTACCCTATCTTCTGTTGCCCCCCTCCCTGAACTGACTCCTCTTGTCCCTCTAGCCGATCCCAGTGAAGCAATTTTCCCAGGACACTCATTATGCCTGTCTACCTAACTTCCTTTTGCTCTGAAATTTACTCTTATTTATGCTTTGTTACTGTATTTTACAATATTACGTGTATAACTGTGCTTGTATTATGTCTGTACCCTGTTTGTCCTAATCACTCATGTGGAACCTATGTAATGAGCTTGTTCTCACTGGTGTCTCCTAGATCACAATAAATAAATAAACAGTACCATAGGATTGCCAACAGAAGGGAAGGGGAAATTGTTTAACCAGGAGAGGCACAGTAAGCCAAAGCTTGTTTCCACGTGCGACCTAGGAGCACAAGGAAGTTATGTGACTTGTTCAAGGTCACACAGTATGCAAGTGGGGGGCTGTGGGATTCAAACCCAGGTCTCCAGGTTTGCAGCTCACAGCCTCAAACCACTGCACTATACTGCCTCCCAGACATGTGTTGACTATTACTTGTGATGTATGACAAATCATATATGTCATGTCTACTAACATAAATGGATTAACAGTGACATAACCCTAGTACTTTATTATTATCTTTCAATTGCCTGGCCTTTTCATATTGGTATGGTAGTGTCACCCTGGTACCTTCCCTACTGATTGCCTAGTTTGGACCCTCATCCAAATTTCCATGTGTGACCTCTACACCATAATCCAACCCCTGCATCACCCTTTAATTTAGTGATGGTTGCTATGTTCAAATATGTACAGCATTATTCAACCTGATTCGACACCCATATACAATCACTCAGTGTCCTCCAGACATACTGTTGGGGCAACAAATTTACACACTGGATGTGTTCACCAAAGGTTCACATCAATTCTCACCTGCCAAGTGCAAGGCTGAACCACGGCTGTGATATCCAGTTCTGAAATGGTGGAAATGCGCCATGTGCTGTGGCCATGAACACTGCATTGTTGGATGGCGTTGCCACAATGGGGTGTGGCAGGTAACACCATGGGCAATTTTGTCCTCAGGCCAAGATCACATCAACAGACCCAGTGTCAGGGTCAGCTGCAGCATGCTGGCTGTATTCTTGTCAAGTAACCCCTGGGGGCCCGCCTGCCATGCATGAAGTCCAGCATCAAGCTCAGGATCAGATTCACATGCCGAACCATGCTACCTGGTGCAGCGCCATGTACCAGCCATGCACACTGTATGCTGGCATACTGCTGCCTGACAAATTGCAGACATCTGATAAGTACGGAGTTTTGTCTGTGGATGGCTCTTCTCACACAGTTTACCATTATGGTACCAAGACTTTAGAAATGTCATGCTTCCTTTGGTATCACGCATTTGAAAGATCACAACAGTTATGTCACGTTCAAAGTTTACTGTTTTTACTGATGAAACTGTATTATTTCCTTACACATCATAAAAAGAATAACAGTGGTTAACATAGAGGATTGTGTATGTGCACTCATATACAAGGTTATTTCCTGATTGAGTGGTTTCCATGGTGACAAGAGACCTCGAGAGCACAGCTCGAGAGGTATCGTTATCACGCTAACCACAAGATCAGAAAATAGCCTTGTCTGTGTATGAGTTGCTCATACACAATCTTTTATAATGTGTGGGCACTCATTATGGACAAACAATGTCCCCCAAATAACTTTTAAGAGCCTTATCTGTGGCACATTGACTCCGGCGCTGGTAACTTCTGTGTCATCTCTCACCACCGCAGCCCCTTCTTTGCACATGCGTGAGTATGTTCGATGTTGTTATGCTGCACTAGTGACGTACTCAGTGCAGCATAACAACATCCTGACGTAGTCAGGACAGCACAACAACACTGTTCCAGGCATGAATTTCCATGTGGAACAGCGTTCTACCATAGATTATATCAACCATCACTAATAAACTGTACTGGGGTATATTGACAGGTACACAATCTGTGTGACCCACGGTCCCATGGATTCAGTGTATATCACAGCATCTTCACTGAGACGATTATGTTTATATTTAAATGTGTGCAATCAAATTTTTAAGAAAATTAACTCTGCTGTTGCCTCACTGCAATATCTATATCGCATAGTTCAGTTTCTAGCTTTATGAAAAAACATTTTTTTGCCACGACATAGATCAACAGTGAAACAGTATATCAGAAGCCAATGGTAAATATTGGCTCAGTATTGATGCTTTTTCCAGGTCCTCTTCCACACACTCCCCTTCTTCCTCTTTAAGCCTTACAATCCCACCCCTGGTTTTCCTCCTTTCACTAATGTACCTATAAAAAATATGCCCCCTTTTTTACATCTGTGCTGTTTTTTCCTCCATTTGCGCCTTTGCGCTCCTGACTGATTTTTCTGCCTCTCTCTGTTTTTCCAGGTACACTGCCCTGTCCTCCTCCTTTTGTGTTTCCTTGTACTTCCTAAAAGCCATCTTTTTGGCCCCTACTTTCCCGGCCACTTTCTTTGAGAACCATAGTGGTTTTCTTTTTCTCTTGCCCTTGTTTACTTGTCAAATGCAAAGGTTTGTCACCTCCACAATGGCTCCTTTCAGATGGGGTCACTGCTCCTCAGCCCCCCCCTCCCCAAATTTGTCACTCCTTGCCAGTGCATTCTTTTTTTTTTGTAGATTCTGTTTCTCAGCCACCTATCCAGAACTCTCTCTCTGGCTACCCCACTCGCCTAACCGCTCTACTGCCCGCTGTGTTCCCCGTCATCTTCAGAGACATTACGACTCCCCGGGGATGGGGCCCTACAGCCGGGGAGAACGAAGGGCAGTGATGGGAGCCAGAATTGAGCATGTGGCGGGGGCACTGAAGGGCCGTAGCCTATCCGATAGCTGGGGGCTTTTCCCTTTTACGTGCCTCTTCCTCCTCCTCCATGTGGTGCACACCCCGACTTCTCGGCGCACGGCAGCCCCTGCCAGCGTTGGGCCCACACTAAGCGTGCGGTCCAATGCTCTGCAGCACCCTGGTCTCCACCAGGGGCGCCGGAGCACTGGACAACCCCAGTACCTTCCCCCAGGAGAGGAGAGCAGCCCTGCGGGCACTCAATCCAATCCCTCCCCTGCCGACCCCAGCACCCGAGTTTGCTCCTGAACCTGGGTTGCCAGTATGGCTCGAGGTGTGGTGTCGAGCACCTCAACCCTCAGTGTCACTGGGCCGGCCCCTGCCAGTGCATTCTTGGGACATATCCCCATCTTGGTAAAGTCTGCCCTTCTGAAATCCAGGCCCCTCGCCTTTTTGTGGCTTGACTCTGCTACTGCACTCATACTGAACCACACTGTGTGATGATCACTGGACCCCAGGTGTTTGCTCACCCACATTCCTGCAATTTTGTCACCATTGGTGAGTACCAGGTCCAAAATTGTACTCTCCTGGGTGGGCTCTAGCATTAACTGCCTGAGGCTTCCCCTAGCAAGGCATAATTGATGACCCTGCTCCTGGCTGAGGCAGCTGCTGGAATGCTCCAATGCACATCTGGCAGACTGAAATCACCTACCAGCAGCATCTCCCCCTTAGCTGCCCTTGTGTGGATGGATTCCACAAGAACCCTGTCCACCTCCTCCCCCTGTGCTGAAAGTCTGAATATCCCCCCCATGTGACTAGCTGTGCCATGGCCTGTCTCAAGGGTGACCCACAGTACCCCCGGCCCCACTTGCATTCCCTGTATCTCAGTTGCTCCAACACCCTTCCTGATAAAAAGAGCCCCCCTCCCTATTTACCTTCCCTGCCTCTCCCAAACAGAGTATAACCTGTTATTACTACACCCCAGTCATGGTTTCCAGCATACCACGTCTCAGTATCATCCCCCCCCCTTTTGCCATTTTGCCTCCTCCATTTGTCCTTCCTGGTTTTATCCCCCTTCCTCCTGTCCTCCTCTGTTCCCCCATTTATGAGTTTAGTTACCTCTGGCAATATCATAACTTTATGGTCCTCCATGTTGACGGCACTATCCTGTGGGGGTGGGCAGTTTGATTCTCCCAGCTTCCTACTGACACTCCCCCCCACCCCGTGTGCCACACTGTGCATTTCATTGACCGCAAATTTGTATGTGTCAGCCATGGTGCACTTCCACCTTTGGCATTAAACTATCAGTACCAGTTATAACGTTCTACTGGTCACCACCATGTGTCAGAAGTACCGCCACTGATGGAGTTGTACTTTCATGTTACACGTGTATGAGTACATAGATGGTGCACTGACAGTGCATAGTGATAGTAAGTAACTGTTCACACTGTATGCAATATAACAATGCACAAGAAAGCACACAGTCCACATGAACCAACACTGTGCAGTTATGGTGACTGTCACAAAGCAGTACTTACACATGATGGTGATCTCGCCAAATCGATGTTTCTATCCCTTTAGTAGCATATGTGTCACTCAGAATTGAGAAAGACATAGTAGGCAGCAGTACTTATCATATAGAAAAAATCAGTTCCTTAGCTTCACAATAATTGTTTATCGGGCTGATCGGCTGGCAGTATAGCCTAGAGGTTAGAGGAACGAGGTGTGAACGAGCTTGGTACATCCAGCAGACTAGACCTGAGTTTGATTCTCACAACCTCCACTTGCATACTGTGTGGCTCTGAGCAAGCCACTTAACGGCCCAGTGCTCCCAGGTTGCCCCTGAAAACAGGCACTTGTGCCTAGTGGGCCTTACCCGGTTACAAAAGACTAAAATAAAAAAAAAAAAAATGTTTAGTACAGCATAATGCATATAATAACATCTAGATATACTCATTAGGAAAGCTAATTAATATGCCATAATGTACTGCACAGCAAAGGATGGAAAAATCTTACAAGTCAGCTTTTAAGGTTGTGCTCTTATGACCAAGGTCTCTTGAAAGGAAAAAAAGTAGCCAGCAACAAAGATACAAGGAAAAAAAGGTCTGTGACATAGTCACACCATCTTGTCCCGCTGAGTGACAACTAAGAGGGGATAAGCATTGTGCTGATAAGAACACTAAAAGCAATGAAACAGACCACACCGTGACACTTGAGGATAGCCATAAATATCACATAAAACTGTGGGACACTAGTTGGGGAACACTACATTACATACACAGGGAATCACAATTATGTAGGATCGCTGTGATGAAACAGCTACATTGGTTGACAGCCTACTTCTATTTGTATGTATTTCAGGCTTACTGATCTGTATTGTGCACGGGTACACTTGCCATGTCTATGATGCTACAATTTACTGTTTCATTTGCACAAGTAAAGACTATCGCTGCAGACACACAACCCCCACTGTCAATAGGTGAAATGGGAAGGCAGGAAGGAAAGGACAGTGACCATTACAGCAGACTTGAATGAAAGGTGACAAACCATTGTTAAACAAATGGCCAAGGCAAATGGATTCATCTCACAGTAAAATGAATGGAATGCATTAGATTTCTAAGAACTTAGACTTAGCAGTGACATATGTCTTGGGTTTCAGTCTAAGTGTTGTAATCTTCGCAGCACTAACTGCTACCATACACATAAAACTACTGTTCTAACAGGCTGGAAAGTGCTTCCTAGAGTGGAATTACCTCAGCACTCCCACGTGCTGGCTCAGAGGCACAGGAATAGCGTGACTGCTTGGGGCTACTAAAGAGCAGGCAAATCAAGAGTAATTACAAAGAAACTACAGACTTGTTTTTGTTAAGATTTTCAGAAATAACTCACAGCAACACAAGAAATGGTACATGAGTGTTTATTACAGAAAAAATAAGGGTAGCAAATACATTGCACAATGATCTTTAAACACAGTGGGGTATGTGTGTGTGTGTGTGTGTGTGTGTGAAATTTAAAACCTAGGAGGAAACATTACTGCCTACATACAGAACTGGGATGTTATGAAAAGGAATTCTGGACTAATGACTGATCTGTGACTCTGGCAAAGTAGGAGAGGTGTTGCAACTGCAAAGGAAACAAGACTTTATTTTGTCTTGTTTTTTGGGAAGGGACTTAGTTGTCTGGTGTAGTTATCTGGTGTGGGAGACTGTGCTGCAACTCCAACATGTTCTTCAGTGGGAAAGAATGCTTTGAAGTAATGCGGAGTTCCTTTTTGAAGCAAAATGTCTGCAGGGCTCTGTCCACTGCAGCCATAAAAAGAATATCGATATACCTTATCATCATGGAAAAAGTATATTGATCACATTTACAGTGTCTTCAGAAAGTATTCACCCCCCTTGGATGTTGTCACATTTTGTTGTGTTACTACCAGAATTTTTAATGCATTAAAATTATTTTTTCCCCCTTGATTCACACAGCATACTTAACAATTTAAAGGGGCAAAAATAGTTTTATTGTGTAACAAAAAGTAATGAAACATTAAAAACTGAAATATCTTGTTTACTTAAGTATTCACCCCCCAAGTCAATACTTTGTAGAAGCGCCTTTGGCAGCAATTACAGCTTTGAGTCTTCTTGGGTATGTCTGTATAAGCTTTGCACATCTGGATTTGGGGATTTTCGCCCATTCTTCCTTGCAGATTTGCTCAAGCTCTGTCAAGCTGGATGGGGAGCATCTGTGAACTGCAATCTTTAAGTCTTTCCACAGATTCTCAATGGGATTCAAGTCTGGGCTTTGGCTGGGCCACTCAAGGACATTCACTTTCTTGTTCTGAAGAAACTCCAGTGTTGCTTTGGCTGTATGCTTGGGGTCATTGTCCTGTTGGAACGTAAATCTTTGCCCCAGTCCAAGGTCTATTGCAGACTGATGCAGGTTCTCCTCAAGGAAGTGCCTGTATTTGGCTCCATTCATTGTTCCCTCTATCCTTACAAATGCCCCAGTCCCTGCTGCTGAAAGGCATCCCCATAACATGATGCTGCCACCACCATGCTTCATGGTAGGGATGGTGTTACATGGGTGATGAGCTGTGTTCGGTTTACGCCAGGCATAGCGCTTTGCAATCAGGTCAAGAGTTCAATTTTGTTTCATCAGACCAGAGAATCTTTTTGCCACATGGTGTCAGAGTCTGCCACGTGCCTTCTTGCAAACTCAGGCATGCTATTATGTGGCCTTTTCTCAGGAGTGGCTTCTGTCTAGCCACTCTCCCATAGAAGCTACATCTGTGAAGTGCTGCAGAATTGTTGTCCTCTTGACAGGTTCTCCCATCTCAGCCATGGAACTCTGCAGTTCTGTCAGGGTGGTCATTGGGTTCTTGGTCACTTCCCTGACCAAGGTCCTTCTTGCCAGTTGCTCAGTTTGGGAGGGCGGCCTGCTCTAGGAAGAGTCTGGGTGGTTCCGTAATCTTTCCATTTCCTAATGATGGACTTGACTGTGCTCCTGGGAACTTTCAATACCCTAGAAATGTTTTATACCCCTCCCCAGATCTATGCCTCCTCACAATTCTATCACGGAGTTCTACGGACAGTTCCTTGGTCTTCATGGTACAGTTTCTGCTCTGACATGCACTGTCAACAGTGGGACCTTATATAGACAGGCGTATTTCCTCTGAAATCATGTCAACCATTTGAACTTACCAAAGGTGGACTCCATTCAAGTTTTAGAGTGATCTCACAAGGAAATTGGATGCACCTCAGCTCAATTTGGAGTGTCATAGCAAAGGGGGTGAATACTTATCAAATCAAGACATTTCAGGTTTTTATTTTAAATTACGTGTACAAAAAATTCCAGAAGTTTCATTCCACTTTGACATTATAGAGTAATTTGTGTAGATACGTGACAAAAAAATCCCATATAAATGTATTTTAATTTGAGTTTGCAACATCACAAGATGTGACAAAATCCAAGGGGGGTGAATACTTTCTGAAGGCACTGTATATTACAAAAAAACATGTTCTGTCATGATGTAAATACAGTATGTATAGCGATATAGCTAAAGAACACTGCTTGTTTTTAATATTGATAACATAATTACTACTGTTACATAATGATATACTGTATGATGGAACATAGTTGAGGATGGAATTCCATCCCTAGAATAGGCTTGTTGTGCTGCACTAGCGATATCACAGTGCTGTTGTGCTGTACTAGCGATGTCACTCAGTGGCGCCGGAACGGTTTGAAAAGTGGTAGGGCCAAGGACGTAAGGGGTAAATTTTCCACTATTAAATATATTAACATGATAGCAAAAAGTGACAGGGCCACTTGTGAAAGTGGTAGGGCCATGGCCCTAGTGGCCCCCCCTGTTCCGGCACCTATGATGTCACTACTGCAGCACAACAAGGTAGAATGCCTTTGTGCGGGCACGTTGTTGAAACCACCGCACTTGATGAAGTGGCCATGGTGGTGAGAGCTGGCGCTGGAAAGAATGGCTACAGTAAGACATTAGGGGAAAATGGTGGGGGGGGGCCTTTTTTATACATGCTGGATACAGGCTTGTATTAATGGTTGCTCATACACTATAAAAAATTGTATATGAGCAACCATACACCTACCGGGCTATGTTTTAATCTCCAGGTTTCCATGGTAGCGAGACCTCTCGAGCTGCACTCTCGAGGTCTCATGTGACCACGGAAACCTCTTAACTGAAACACAGCCTTGTTGTGTATGACTGCTCATACACAATCCTCTATATAATATTGACACAATTTATTTATTTATTTATTGAAATGTTTCACCAGGAAAGGCATGCTGAACAACAAGTTGCTCATCTCACGGTGCATCCTGGGGGACAGGGTAGTGGAAATACATACATGCATACAACAGCAAACATTATTACAACAATATTGGCAGCGGTGAATAGCAAATGACAGAAAGGACATATTACTGCAACATATGAGTACAATTGTTTATAGAGGTCACAATGGACAGGTCAAGTGCATTACATTAGGATAACACCTTAAATTCATGATGATGGTACCATTTAGCCCAAAAGGAAGGGGTGGATAGGGAGTAACAGCAGAGGTGGAAAGGTAGTGAGGCTGAGAGGAGAGCACATGAATAGGAATCAAAGTTATAGATATATTGACAGTTGTAGATTTATAGGAATCTAAAGTCATAGTTATTTTGGTAGTTATAGATAACCTGAAGGAATGGCCAGGTAGGGATCTCAGCAGAGAAAGAAAGTAGTAGGGCTGGAAGGGAGCTTTAATTCAGAATAGTTACTTAATATATTGATAGAGGTTAGGGAGCAGGTCAGGAATACGAGGTAGGTTAATTGAAGTGTAACCCCTAGGTGGTGCTATCCCAAGGGCTACTACCCTTGCCTGCTGGGCTAGTAGCAGGTTAAGGGGCCTGAGTTCTGGAACGGGTGCCTCCACCCAGAGGTCAGGGTTGGAATGGTCAAGCTAACCAGGGCACAGCCCTCCAGAACACTGTGACCCCCCCTCTGTTCCTCCTAGTGGCCCATACAATACACATTAATTACTTTCACAATACCTCTGATATGCTTTGCAAATACCCACACAGTTTGCACTTACCACCAGGGTTGGTTCTTCCAGTTCGACCCTGGGAACCCCCTGTAAAACAAGGTTAGCCAGCACAAATAGCAACAGTACAATACTTCGAGTACAACTGGAACCACAGTCTAGTTAGACTGCAGAAAAAGAGTAGATCTGATTTATTCGGGGGGGGTTGAAAAAGGGTGGGGGTAATCAGTTTAATTAGCTTAAATACTCTATAGTTCACACTAGGGTGCGTGCATTTAGAGTCCCTACCACAGTCACACTCTCTGGGTACCCAGGTGGAGGGATGGTGGGCTAGCCAGGATTGTTGCCTGGGGTAAGCAGGCGTTGCAGCTGGTTGGGGCCCTGTGAGGAAAGAAACAGACATGCACCACACTCTAATTGTAATCCGGAGCTGGAGGGCTCAGTTCATGAAGGAAAAATAACATGACAATCAGGTGACACACTTTTGGTTTAGCTATATGTTGCAGGGAGCTACCCTGGTGACTACTCACGATATCCAGGACTGGACACAGGCTGGATGAGAATGGAGACAGCAGATGAACTCTCTGGATTGCCAGGAGAAGCAGGGCCCACACGATTTGCCGAGGCGTCGTTCCCATTCAGGTGTGGAGCAGGGGGCTGATCCCCGGGCAGGTCTCTTGTCGATGGTTCTTCTCTGTGCAGCAGGGTGGGGTGGCGTGGCAATCATGGCACGGCCCAGCCACATGGAGCTAATGGTGGAGTCAGTCCGTTGGTGCTGGACACACTTCCAGCTAGCAGAACACAGTTTGTAACATGGGGAACTAGAGCGCAACCCCAAGCGGTACGCAGCACATTTATATGTAAGGGACACCTACTGTACCAGGCAAGCACTCCCAGGTCCCAATTGCAAAGTCTCTGCTCTCCACGGAAGCATCGAATGGGGGGGGGGGTCTCAGGCAGGCTGATCACATTCAGCACAATCTTCTGTCCTTCTCAGATAAAACCTGATCACCCTTCAGTAGCTTACTGGGTTCACCAGACTCAGATTTAGTCCAAATACTACTCTCTCTCTCTCTCTACTTCTCAGAGTAGACAACAGGTGCGCAGGCCGTAAAACAGGGCTTCCCACAGCTCTCCCGCTCAAAAACTACACCGATGCTTGATCGCCTCTCACAAGCTGTTTCCTTCTCAACTCCCCACTTCGATCTGGTGTGCCAGCAGACAGCTCGAGGCATTTTCCCTCTGATCCAAACAGTCCGGTTGGTCGGTCCAGCTGTCAATCACAACAGGAGTGCCCCCTCCAGTTACAAAGGGCACCAAAAGTCCAAAACTACAATTCTCACAGGTTTGGGTTCATCCAGCTCCTATAAGCAGGCTCTATTTTAGAGTCCTCTATTACTGATTGGTCCAATTTGGCAGTTAAGGACCAAAATGGTGGCAACAATTAGTACAGTCCTTGCTGCAAAGAAGGCAGGTTAGAACAAACTACATTATCATTAGCACTCTGAACTGTCCTCAGCAAATAATTACCTCTTTCAACAGAGCTCCCTCTGCACAATTAGCGATGGCAGATACAGAGCTATTTTCTGGCAGACCGGGCGGGACTCGAGCATGCCAACACTCTGCCCCCCTTCCAAATTAATTATCACTGCAACTAGCAGCTCTTAAAGCGACAGTACATAAAGGCCACACAGGCACTCACTGGTAATACATTCAAACGGCTATAGTGCCGTACACCAACTGGGCAGCGAGCACTTAGGCTAGCTCATGGAAGACTTCTCAGGAACCCCCATTGATAGGGGGGTTACACCCTTCTCTGCCTGGAGAAAACTTGGCGTCCGCATCAAGTTGGTACCATCGCAATAACTGCAATTGCAAATTACACTGTACATCTATACCATTAGTAGGCTAGGCTTATAGCTTTTAAGGCATCAGGTAACATATCCAACCCCTACTATACACATTCACTGCATTTCACAGTACATTGTCTATTCTAATTACATTAGGCACATTTTACACATTTTTTATCCTGCCATATGAGCTCAGGTAACAACTTCCTGTACATTGAACAGTGTGCGGGGGGGCCCTTCCCTATCAGCTAACCTGGGGCTAGATGGGGCAGGGACACCATACGTAGAGGGCAGGACAATCAACCGGGAATTGGCACTTAGACTCAGTTTGGGTAGTGAGCTCGGGGAAACATAAACTCCCTTGTGGACCACATTGAGGGGCAAATCCACTGGCCTCCCGGGGGAATCATAACTAAAGTACACCACAGGTTTGACAGCTCAGCCAGTCTTTCTTGGGGGGGAACAACCACAGTCTCTGTACTTTCAGCTTCAACTTCTGGGTTTTCATTACTTGTGAGGGGGACCTTTGCCTGGGTAGGAAGGTTCGAACTTAGAGTACTGTCAGCCCCTGGGTCTGTAAGTTCTTTTTCTACGACACTTTGCTCACTTGGAAGGCACTCTGTCACTGGAAGGGAATTATCATCACACTCAAAGTATTCTTCAGGTTCTGGCATGTCACCAGCATGACTCATATCATTGGCCCCTTCCTCAGGTAAATCATACAGTTCCACCATACAGAGTGACTCAATATCATCAGACATGACACTTTGCACTTCACTTTCAGGAAGCATTAGCTCCAAGGACAAAGCTGGGGGGGTAGGCAGTCCAAAAGGCCCAGCTTCATCCCCACGATTAATCATGGGGTTACTTCGAAACAGCTGACTCGGCTCATAACAGGGGTAGTAAGCATAGTCACACTCACTTTCACCAGAAGGGACTGACATTCAGTATTGTTCTGAGCTTGCTGTGGAGAAAACCTTAAGTCTGTGACCTCTGGGGTAGGTTGACTCTGTCTTTGTTTTGCAGCAGCATGAGTTACTGGTCCAGGGGGAGCAATCTCAGGGGGTTCAGCTTCAATCATGACTTGGCCAATAGGCAGTAAATGGTTACGGTGCATGGTCTTGACAGCTTTTGAGTCATTTTCCGGACGCACTTTATATACGGGTAAGTCATCCAACTTGCCTACTACTATATGGGGAAGATGGTGCCATCGGTCAGCAATTTTATGCTTACCATGCAGGCCCAAATTTCGCAACAACAAATGGTCTCCAGTTCGAAGCTCTTGGGCCTTTACTCTTTTATCATATCTCTCTTTATTGGCTAAGTTTCTCTTTGCAACCATTGTCTGGGCTACTTGGTATGCATGATTCAATTGAGCTTTCAGTTTTTGTACATATTGTAGATAATTTTCAGCTCGGACCCCATCAGGAGAGACCCCAAAACAAACATCAACTGGCAGCCAAGCCTCCCTCCCAAACATGAGGCGGTAGGGAGAGAAACATAGAAACATAGACTTTGACAGCAGATAAGGACCACTTGGCCCACCCAGTCTGCCCATTTCCCTACCTACTAGATAAGCTGCAGATTCTAGTTAATCAACAGCCTACTTCCTGCCAACCCCTACTACAATTGCCTTATGTCTGTCCCATGCATGTTTGAATCCCCCACTGTTTTAGACCCAAAAACCTCCCCAGGAAGGCAATTCCATGCATTCACCACTCTCTCCGTGAAAAAAAATGTCCTCACATTACCCCTGAGCCATCCCCCCTCTATCTTTAAATTGTGCCCCCTTGTTCTTATACATCTCTTTTTCTGAAAGATGCTACCGTCCTGGACTTTGTTGATTCCCTTGAGGTACTGTAACGTTTCTATCATGTCCCCCCATCCCTCCTTTCATCAAGGGTATACATATTAAGCTCTCTCAGTCTCTCTTCATATGGTTTCTGATGCAGACCCTGCACCATTTTAGTTGCCCTCCTCTGGACTGCTTCCATCCTGTCTAAGTCCTTGCGTAGATGAGGTCTCCAAAACTGCACACAGTACTCCAGATGGGGTCTCACCAACTGTCTGTACAGAGGGATAACTACTTCCCTTTTTCTACTTTTGATGCCCCTTTCTAAGCATCCCAGTATCCCCCTGGCTCTCCTTACTGACTTCTCACATTGCTTACCAACCTTTAGATCATCTGATATGACTACTCCAAGGTCCCTTTCCATTTTTGTTGTTGTTAGTACCTTCCCTGCTATTGTGTACTCTTCTCCTGGGTTTTTGTTTCCCAGGTGCATTACTTTGCACTTACTAACATACTATTTGCCAGCAGATTAGGCCTTACGGTCTATCAAGTCTGCTCGAACCTCAGATCCCTAGTTGGGTGCCGAGGCCCTCCCCTCCCTTGTGTTCCAGAAACCCCTATCATCCATCCCCACCCCCTTGGGACAGGCCATCATCTGATACATCCACTTTCTGTGTCTGTCCCACCCTCTCTTGAAGCCCTCCACTGTGGATCTCTGAACCAGCTCACCAGGCAGTGCATTCCAAGGGTCCACCACCCTCTCAGTGAAAAACCTCCTCCTCTTTTCCCCCTCACCCTTCCACCTTCCAACTTCAAACCGTGCCTCTGGTGATACCTCCTGCTTTAGTCTAAAGATCCTCCATGTTTCCTATATATTCCCTTGAGGTACTGAAGACCTCAATCATGTCCCCTGTCTCTCCTCTCCTCCAATGAAAACAGGCAGAGCTCCTCAAGTCTGTCCTCATACGTCAAATCCCTAGCCCTCGTATCATCTCAGTTGCCCTCCTCTGTACCCTCTCCAAGAGCTGTATGTCCCTCTTCAAGTGTGGTCTCCAGTACTGTACACAGTACTCAAGGTGTGGTCTAACCAGTCCATTGTACAGCAGCAGAATCACTTCCTTGCTCCTAGAGGTGATCCCCCTTACGATGCATCCCAACATCCTGTTTGCCTTGCTAGCCGCTCTCCTGCGCTGCTCAGAGTTATTCATACATGTGTTCACCATGACCCCTAGGTCTTTTTCCCCTATTGAGGCCTCCAGCACCTCCCCTCCCAGGGTGTACCTGTGTTTAGGGTTTCCCCGCCCAAGATGCAACACCTTGCACTTGGTGATATTGAAATTTAATTTCCATGTGTGAGCCCAGCTTCCAGGGTGTCCAGGTCCCCTTGCAGGGCCAACCTCCCCTCTTCTCCCTCAACTACTGCTCCCATCTTGGAGTCATCAGCGAAGAGACTCATTTCACACCCTATACCTTCCTGATGTCCGATATGCATACATTAAACAGGATCGGACCCAGGACCGAGCCTCTGTGTACCCCACTACCAACCTCTCTAGGGTTCGAGAGCTCCCCACAGACCACTACTCTCTGGGTGCGTCCAGCTAGCCAGTTTTCAATCCATCTGACCATCAAAGGCCTACTCCTAACCCCATCAGTTTGTCTACCAGACCATTGTGGGGGACAGAGTCAAGCCTGTGCTGAAGTCCAAGAATAATACATCCACAGGCTTTCCCCGTCCAGTTCTGATGTTACCCATTCGTAGAACTCCACAAGATTGGTTTGACATGATCTACCTGGCACAAACCCATGTTGCCGACTATCCAGACCTCCCACCTCCTCCAAGTACACCCCCAATCGTTCCTTTAGTATACTCTCCATTAATTTTCCCACCACTCAGGTCAAACTGATGGATCTATAGTTACCTGGTACTTCCCTCGACCCCCCTTTATGGATTGGCACCACATGTGCCTCTTGCCAATCCCTAGGTACCCTCCCTGTCTCAAGTAACCTGTTGAAGAGCTCCGCCAGGGGTGCAGCCAGTATGTCCGCCAATTCCCATAGTACTCTCGGATGAATGCCATCCGGCCCAGGAGATTTGTCTTTCTTTAGGGCCTTGAGGGCTAACCACACCCTTTTGGCGGAGATAGCATCATCCGTCCCCTCCATCTTACTGGTCTTTTTATCCTTATCCAGATGTGACACCCCTGGGGTACCTCTCCCTCCCTCTTGCTCCATTTCTGTTGCTCCCATGATTCCACTCACTGATGCTTCTATCCCCATTGTGCCTTGCTTTGTAGATATCCCATCCCCCTCCCTAGTGAACACAGAGGCAAAGTACTCATTAAATACCTCTGCCTGGTCCCTTGCCTCTTCCACCCACCCTCCTTCTAATCTCAATCTGCTGAGACGACCCTTAGTTTTTCTCCGCTCCCCAATGTACCGGAAGAACCCCTTTTCCCCTCCATGTATCCCCTGTGCCAGCTGCTGCTCTTTACTGGACTTTGCTCCCCTCACCATCCGGGTGACTTTTCTAGATGCAAGATGGTACAGTTCCTTATCCCTATCCCCTCTTGTTGTTTTATATTTTTTGTAGACCGCCTTCTTTTCTCTGACCGCTACTTGTACCTCACTGGACCACCAGCATGGTTTATGTGACCTTGCTCCCTTACGTTTCAACCTAGCGCAGATCCTGACTGCCTCATGAAGTCCCCGTTTTATGACCTCCCATCTCCTTTCCACACTTGTCATTGATGTAATCCCCTTCAAGTGATCCTTGAGAATATTTCCCATGCCCACAAAGTCTGCCCCCCTGAAGTCCACTGCCAGTGTCCTAGATCTCACCTCCCTCCCCCCATGCTTATTTGAAACCAGACAGTATTGTGGTTGCTCCCAGTCAGAGGTCCTCTACAACCAGGTCCTTACAGTCCCCATCTCTGCCAGAACCCACGTCCAGGACATGCCCCTCCTTGTGGGCTCCATCACATGCTGTGTTAAGAACACATCCTGGAAGCCGTCCAGCAGCTCTGCTCTTTGGCCACCTTATAGGACATGGTTCCCAGTTTGTACCTGGCATATTAAGGTCCCCCATCAACACCACTCCTTCCCCTTTTGGTCCACACTGGGCAATGATGTTGTCCAGCAAACCATCCTCTAGAACATCACTCATCTCGGGGGGCCTATATACTACACCCAGCTTGACCTTATTTCCTGCTGGGGATCGTAAGGTGACCCATAAGGCCTCCACATTTCCCTCTGCCTCTTCTACCCTAGCAATTTCTATACCATCTCTAATGAACATAGCCACTCCACCCCTCTGACCTCCTTTCTATCCTTCCTAAGCATAGTGTGCCCCTTGCGTTGGGGTCCCAGTCATGGTTTTGTTGTGCGTCTCGTGACTGCGCCACATCCACCCGCCCCGAACAGCATGGCCTGGAACTCTGGCAACTTGTTTCCCAAGCTCCTGGCATTTACTAACACCAACCCCCACCCCTTATCCCTGATCCCCTTTGTCGAACCCCACCCAGGTTCCTTATACTTCCATCCTCCCTCTGCTCCTCCTGAAACCTCCACCCCAGTCTGTTTCCCCCTCCCCCCTTGTGTTTGAAGGCTACTCCCCTCATCTGGAGGAGAGGGCTTCTGGTCAGCCCCTCCCTTATCCCTTCCCCCCCTCACAAGTTTAAACCCCACCTTCTTGAATGTAGTCAGCCATCCCTGTTTAGGACCCTAGGCAGCATGGATTCACAGCGGAAGGTCATGCCAGACAAATCTGATAGATTTCTTTGACTGGGTGACCAAAGTAGTAGATCAGGGAGGGGCTGTGGACATAGCCTACCTAGACTTTAGCAAGGCATTTGACAGAGTCCCACACAAAGATTAATATAAGTTAGCCAGCCTGGGGTGGGTCCCAAGATGACAGCCTGGGTAAAGAGTGGCTGGAGACTAGGACACAGAGGTAATAGTAAATGGAGTCCACTCAGAAGAAAGGAGGGTTACTAGTGGGGTTTCCAGGAGGTTCAGTATTAGGACGGTCCTCTCCAATGTCTTTATAAGTGACATTGCGAAGGACTGGAAGGAAAAGTATGTCTCTTTGCAGATGACACTAAGATCTGCAACAGAGTTGATGCACAGGGTGGGGTGGAAAGGATGAGAAGGGACTTGGCAAGGTTAGAGGAATGGTCAAATGTATGGCAGCTCTGATTCAATGCTAAGAAGTGCAAGGTAATGCACCTGGGAAACAAAAACCCAGGGGAAGAGTACACAATGGGGGGTGAGATACTAACAACAACAAAAATGGAAAGGGACCTGGGGGTAGTCATATCAGATGACCTAAAGGTGGGCCAAGCAATGTGAGAGGGCAGCAAGGATGGCTGAGGATACTGGGATGCATAGGGAGAGGCATCACCAGTAGAAAACAGGAAGTTATTATCCCTCTGTACAGACAGCTGGTGAGACCCATCTAGAGTACTGTGTGCAGTTCTGGAGACCCAATCTCCACAAAGACATAGACAGGATGGAGCTGTCAGAGGAGGGCAACTAAAATGGTGCAGGGTCTGCGGAAGACATATGAAGAGACTTGAGGAGCTAATATGTAGCTACTCGAGAAAGGAGGGAGAGGGGGACATGATAGAAACTTTCAAGTACCTCAAGGAGATCAACAAAGTCCAAGAGGTAGCATCTTTCAAAGAGGTGTGCAAGAACAAGAGGCACAATTTGAAGATGGGGGCGGCTCAGAGGTAATTAAGGAAGTATTTTTTCACAGAGAGGGTTGTGGATGCATGGAACGGCCTTACGGAGGAGGTTGTGGAGTCAAAAACAGTGGTGGAATTCAAGCATGCATGGGACAGTCATAAGGCAATTCTGGGGGGTGGGGGTAAGAAAAAGTAGGCTGCTGGTTAACTAGGATCTGCAGCTTATCCAGTAGGTAGGGAAATGGGCAGACTGGGTGGGCCAAGCGGTCCTTATCTGCCGTCAAATTCTATGTTTCTATGTTTCTATGTTAAGGACTTCCTTCCCTAATGGGGCAAGATGAAGCCTGTCCTTGGCATATAGTCCCTTATCCTCCCAAACTCCTTTCCAGTTCCCTAACACCCCCAACCCACTCTCTTCACCCCACTTCCTGAGCCAGTCATTAACCTCTGTGATCTTCATTTTTTTCTCCACTGAGGCCTTTGGTACTGGCAATATTTCCGAAAAGGAAATGTTGCATCCATTATCGACAGACTCTGGCAAGTTCTTGGAACCTTGCTTGGATTTCCAAAACGCTATTTCCCTCTAGATCGTTAGTTCCCAAATGCACCAGGAAATCCGGTTTCCCTCCACAATCCCTAACCAGTTCATACACCATGAACTTTGCTCTGTTCACTGTCAGCCTAGAGATACTCACTACCTTCACCTGGCTATGGCATCCACCCCCCTGTCCCTCCCACTGGATACCCCTAATCATCAAGTCTCCCAATAACAGAACCTTAACACCGCCATCCTCCTTATGGTTACCTCCACTATGCCCTCTCAGCCCCCCATCCCCCCCCTTATTAGTGATCTCAATTCCATGGGAGTCTTCCTGCCTTATTAGAGACCCTTTGTCACCTCCCTTTCTGCCTCCCTCGTTATTTTGCCCCTTAACTCAGACCCCTCTGAATAAGTGTCCCTTTAACCCTCTCTTATCCGAACCATTTATCCTGGCCTGATGGTTTCCCTTCCCCCACACCGCCATCCTCCCCCCTTGTAATAGTACCCCTGCCTCCAGAGCCTCTCTGTGGGTCCCATTTTGCTAGGGCCCCATCCTTGGTACTGACCCCCCTGCTGAAGGGGGGCTCCTCTCCCACCTCCTTGTCTCCCAGTTTCTCTCCAGTCATGCTCTCCTCCCTCACGTTTGCAATATGTTGCATCTCCCCCATCTGCTTAACATTTATGTTTCCCCTTCTCCCTCTGGGACTATTTCTGTCCTTTCCATTACCAGTCTGTGATGCCCTATGGGTATCCGACTCCCTCCCCCCGGCTTCTGTATCAGTTTCCTCATTTCCACCAACCCCTTCCTCCCCCTCTAGGTTGCTTAGTAGCTCAAATTTATTGTGACACTCTATGTCAGCCTCCATCAAGTAACCCGAGTTTCCCCTGACTGCACCTGTAAACTGCCACTCTTCTTCCCCTCTTGCTCTGTTCTCCTTAGGAGCTCCTTCCCACAGTCTGCTGTTTTAGGCTTCCCACAACAGCCCTCCTTCTCAATGTCTGCTCTACTAGGCTTCCTCACAACAGCCCCTCCTGACTCTTCCCCCACCACTCTCTTAGTATTCGGAATGTTCACCCCGTATGCTTTTCCCTTAGCATCAACATCCCTATCTAAGGGTCCTCTGTTCCTAATATCCCCCCTCCTGCTTGCTGTAACATAATGTCCTGTAATTTCAGAGCATTGCCTCAGCCTCCCCTCAGCCCCACCCTTCTGCTGCCCATATCCACACCCCTTATCCTTGGACACCCCCCCAGCTTATTCCTTAACCAATATACCTCACTCCTGATACAAGATAGCTGTCTACAGAGTGGGCAGCCTCCCTCTCTCCAGGCCCAATTGAGAATTATTGCCATCCCACAGCCTGTGCAGCCTACAACCCTTCCGAAGATGCCTGCCATGGTGGAATATGGTCACCCTGTTTGTCCCCCTCTGTTTATAATGGCACACCCCCTTTTCTCAATCCCTTCCCCTGGAATACAGTTTCTCTCTATACTGACTGCAGTTATTTACAAACCAATTTCAACCCACCAATAAAGTTCCCAAGTCTCACAAACACATACAGTCCAGTGTGTGTCCAGTCCCACTAACAGTATGTGTATGCAGACATCAGGTACCGATGATGCCACAGGCCCACAGTTCCTGTTGCTTTGATTTTAGTTTCAAACAGAAATACACAGCCCTTCAATCCCAACCCCCAGTGGCTTTTCAGTATTTAAGGAAGCCTACAAAACAGGGGTGGGTGGGAGGCTCTTTCTAACACCAGCACCAGGCAAACATCACATTTAAATTTCACTCTAATTATCACTGCCAAACAAGTGTTCCCAAGACTGGTGTCAACCCCCCTACCCAGAGTGCTTCTATTGTCTGGTTTAGGTAAATCCTCCTCATCTTCTTTTGTGAATACTGAGCAAAAGTATTCATTCAGTATCTCTGCCTTTTCACTGTCTCCCTCTGCCCACCTCCCCTCTCCCTTATTAATCTTCACTATTCCTCCCTTAACCTTTCTATGCTCCCTAATGTACCTATAAAAGGTTTTATCCCCCTTCTTAACTGCACTTCTTTGCATTGAATCTAAGTTGCCATATGTCTGACCATTCCTCCAACCTTGCCAAGTCCCTTCTCATCCTTTCTACCCCCACTTGTGTATCAACTCTGTTACAGATCTTTGTGTCATCTGCAAAGAGGCATACCTTTCCCTCCAGACCCTCTGCAATGTCACCTATAAAGATGTTAAAGAGGACTGGACCCAGTACTGAGCCCTGAGGTACTCCACTAGTGATCCCCTTTCTTGAGATGTGTTCCATTCACTATTACCTTCTGTGTCCTGTTGTGCAGCAGTTTGCTGCCCAGGCTACCACCCTGGGACACACTCCCAGGCTGGCTAACTTGATTATTAATCTTTTGTGTGGACTGTGTCAAATGCCTTGCTAAAGTCTAGGTAGGCCATATCCACAGCCCTCCCTGGTCTATTACTTTGGTCACCCAGTCAAAGAAATCTATTAGATTCATCTGACATGACCTTCCTGCTGTAAATCCATGCTGCTTTGGGTCCTGTGCCCCGCTGGCCTCTAGGTACTCAACAATTCTTTCTTTCAGAAGTGATTCCATCATTTTCCCTACCACTGAGGTCAAATTTACAGGTCTGTAGTTTCCTGCTTCTGCCTTGCTCCCACTTTTGTGAAGGGGAATCACATCTGCCCTCCTCCAGTCCTCAGGTACCACCCCATCCTTCAAGATTTGTTAAAAGTGTGGTCAGTGGTGTCACTAGGTCCTTCCTTAGTTCTTTTTAGGATTCTGGGGTGAATTCTGTCAGGCCCCATTGCTTTGTCCACCTTGAGTTTTAGGAGTTCTTTCAGGACTCTTTCTTCTGTAAATGGACTGGTGTCAACCCCCCTACCCAGAGTGCTTCTATTGTCTGGTTTAGGTAACTCCTCCTCATCTTCTTTTGTGAATACTGAGCAAAAGTATTCATTCAGTATCTCTGCCTTTTCACTGTCTCCCTCTGCCCACCTCCCCTCTCCTTTATTAATCTTCACTATTCCTCCCTTAACCTTTCTATGCTCCCTAATGTACCTATAAAAGGTTCTATATCCCCCTTCTTAACTGAATTGGCTATTTTTTCCTCGGTTTGGGCTTTTGCTATTCAGACTGCCTTCCCCACTTCTTTCTGCTTTAATTGATACAGTTCCCTGTCGTGCTCCTTCTATGATTCCTTATACTTTTTGAATGCAGCCTTTTTCTCCTTAACCTTCCCTGCCACCTCTTTTGAGAACCATAGTGGTTTTTTATTCCGCTTTGTTTTCTTTATCTGTTTCACACAAAGGCTCGTTGCCTCTATGATGGCAGTTTTGATTTTTCTCCATTGTTCTTCCACCCCTCCTTTTTGGCCATTCCTGGTAACATAATTTTTTGTGCAATTATAGGTGTGTACCAAGGTGCTAATCTGCTGGTTCCATTTATGCTTGTCTTTTGTGTGAAGAGTGCCTAACATGTCAAGCAGGGTGCGATTAAAGCGTTCTGGTTGTGGGTCCCCCTGCGGGTGATAAGGAGTGGTTCTTGACTTCCACACCCCCCACAGAGAGAGAGAGAGAGAGTTCTTTGATTAAACAACTCTCAAAGTCTCTACCTTGATCAGAATGAATTCTCTGGGGGGACCCCATAGTGGACGAAGAAATTTTCCACTAGCACCTTGGCCACGGTGGATGCCTTTTGATCTTTGGTGGGGAAGGCTTGGGCATACCTTGTAAAATGATCTGTAACCACCAACACATTACCAATGTTCCGTTGGTCGAGCTCCAAACTCAAAAAGTCTATGCACACTAATTCTATTGGGGTGCTGGTGGTAATGTTGACAAGGGGGGTGGCCCTCTGAGGCAGGGCCTTTCTCTGCAGGCAGTGACTACAAGTCCTCACATGGTGCTCAACATCGGCCCCCATCTTAGGCCAGTTGAATCGAGATCGTACAAGGTCAAGGGTTCGGCCGATACCGAGGTGTCCCATATGATTGTAAAGGGACCTCAGCACCAAGTCTCTGAAAGCTGTGGGCAAGACCAATTGTTGCTTGTCTACTTGGCCACCCTGATCCACTGTCTCTCTATATAACAACTGATTAATCAGCTTTAACTTGGGGCCTTCTTTAAACAGCAAAGCAGTTCGCAAATCAGAGGAGCGCAACTTGGACACATCTTTCCCTGCATAGAGGGCATTAAGGGCTGGCCAAATCATAGAATCCTGGGATTCAGCCCACTGATTGCTGTCATTATCAAACTGAGATAGTGCACTAATATCTAGAGCAGAGAAATGACAATACGCAGCTGGTATGCAGGTTGCAGAGGGTCCCAAGCAATCTATTAAGCAGTCCACTGTGTCCGCAGACATCTGTTCATCTTTATCAAACTTTTGGCACAGCGCTTGAATGTCAGGTTCAGACAGCCTGACTCAGTCACTTTTGGAAGTGGGCCTCCAGGATAGGGCATCAGCATCAATGTGATTCAGGCCTGATCTGTATTCAACAGCATAATCACAGGTAGACAATGCAGAAAGCCACCGATGCCCTGTGGTGTCTAACTTAGCTGAAGTCTGCACATAGGTCAATGGGTTATTGTCAGTCTTACATACTAACATACTAAAATGCCAGCAGAATAGGCCTAATGGTCTTTCGCGTCTGTTTTTGGTCAGCCCCCACTCTGGGAACTGACCTTGCTGCCCCCCTCACCTTCTCTGGCTTCTCCCTTCCCAGTTCTGGATATTCTCGCTGCATTGGATTTTGCTTCCAGAACCCTTCCACTGTACCTGCCCCACCCCCTCTTGAACCCCTCCACCGTCTCTGCCTCCACCAGCCCCTTAGGCAGCGCATTCCATGGCTCCACCACCCTCTCAGTGAAGTAGCACCTCCTCCTTTCTCCCCTGAATCTTCCCCCCTCTTCACCAGTATCTTTGCCACGTATAGGTATTCATGGAACTGGTCAACGATGACCCACTTTAATGCCAGGAACTCCAGCTTATGCACAGGGTAGTTTCTCTCTGTTGGGGTCAGACTTCTACTAGCAAAGGCCACCGGTTTCAAACCATCCTCATGTTCTTGATACAGCACAGCTCCCAAACCTTGTAGGCTAGCATCAGTATGCAACACATAGGGTCTAGTTGGATCAGCATAGGCGAGGATGGGAGCATGGGTGAGCTGATATATTATTTCATGGAAAGCTGCTTCACAGTCGAGCATCCAATGGGACCCAAATAATTCACCCGGGTGGAAGTATGCTCTTCTGTTCCTGAGGTGGCCCCTTTCTTGTATTTACGGTTTGTGTGAGGGTGGCCCTGGGTAAGATTCAGGAGTGGGCGAATCATCTTGGAATAGTGCTTTATGAACCTGCGGTAGTAGCCACAGAACCCCAGCAAGTGCTGTAATTCTTTCAGATTGTGGGTCTGGGGCCAGGTGGTCAAGGCCTCAACTTTACTGGGATCAGTCTCTATCCCCTCGGTGGATACTATGTGCCCCACATACTTCACAGAGGTCTGAAAAAACTGGCACTTGTCAATGGACAGCTTGAGGCCGAAATCCTCCAGTCGGTCTAATACTTTAAATAGTCGACTCTCATGCTCCTCCAATGAAATTCCGAACACAATGACATCGTCCAAGTACAACAGGCACTCCAACAAATTTATATCCCCCACTGCACATTCCATCAATCGCTGAAAAGTGGCTGGAGCACCCGGTATCCCCTGTGGCATCCTCAGAAACTCATAGAATCCCTAATGGACTGATGAAGGCTGTTTTCTCACGGTCTTCCAGGGCCATGGGGATCTGGTAGTACCCACTGTGAAGATCCAACACCGAGAACCATTTGCTCCCATTTAAACAGTCCAGAGCATCTTGTATACGGGGCATGGTGTATCGATCGTGGATGGTCCACCGGTTAAGGGTTCGATAATCCACGCACATTCTCACTGACCCATTCTTCTTATGCACGACAACAATGGGCAAAGCATAGGGGCTCCTGGATTCTTGTATCACACCAGCTGCAAGCATTTCCTGCAGATGTGTTCTTACATCATCTATGTCCGCTGGAGCTAAGTGCCAAGATCTCTCACGAAATGGCCGTTTATTGTGCAGCCGTATGTGATGTTCCACACCCTGGACACATCGTATGTCCCAGTCCTTCAATGAAAACACTTGGTCTCTCTGGGCAAGTTTCTTACTGATTCTAGTCTTCCATTCAGCTGGCAACAGGGAGCCAAAGTCAAACAAGTCAGGAGTCACTCTATCAGTTGCTCCAGGATGCTTGTTACTGGGTAACACTGCAGTGTCTGTGCAGTGTACCGTAGCTAGGGTGCAACCTCTGTTCACCTGAATCTCCCGATCTGACACACTGTGAATCTGGACCATCACCCATCATGCATAGGCATGAGCAAGATGCTGGGCTTGACCAACAATCCTTCTGGCAATTTCCCATCGCCTGGCACATCCAGCATTAGTATTCAATTCTTGACATCTTTCCGTAAGTGGACCTCCCCTTGTAGAGTACACTGGGCATTGGGGGCTAACACCATCGAGTCAGGATTCTTCTTCCATTCAACCCTGACCAGTTCATCCTGGTCCACCCCCTCGAGATTCTGCTGCAGCTCATAGGCCCTCTTGATCAGTGTGGGAATTCTCAGAACCCTACCAGTCCAGTGCTCCTGCTTCTTGTAACATAACTGTGCCAGTCTCCCAAACATATGAGCGTTGGTCCCAGTTAGTAGGGGAACTCCATCATACAGCCCAGTAGGGGGAAACACCAATGCCAAGGTCTCCACTTGTTCCGTTACTCCAGCCACCGAGGTAGGGGAATGACAGCCAGATCTGGATGTACCCAGAGTATGGATACAACTTTTCACTCAACCCCCCGACATGAAACCTTCCAAGGGTTGTAAGGGCACATCAGGCAGGTGTTTCCGATACCAATCTTGAAACATTATAGTCACTTGAGAACCACTGTCAAGCACAGCCCTAGTGGACACTCCATTCACCTTTACTGTTGTCTCCCATGGAGGGACCCACCATCTTGGACCATTCAGGTGGCGTAGACTTAGGTGTCGATCTGGCGGTGGCCTTTGAAGAGTAACTTTTTTGAACAGCCCCAGCGAGTGGTCGGTTGTTATTTTGTCGAATCACAGCTAATAACCGGGTAGTGACCCTCCTCAAATTCTCTGGCGAGCAGCAGAAGAAATGGGTGTGTCCACCCTTCCCACAATGATAGCAAAAAGTAGGTTCTCTAGGGTCTCGGGGAGTTCTTGGGCCATCTCCCGGTTTGAGCACCACGGGGCAGTGGGCAGCTAATCTTTGGCTCGTGCTTTGGGTCCTTGATCCTCTGGATTTCCACCAGGGTTGGGGGTTTGTGTGGTTCACAGCAAGTCCCCCACCAGAGCCCTCAACTCTCGTACTTCTTCCAACATGTTACCCTCGGTCCGGGGTTCTGGAGAAACAACATGCACCCCAACCCCACTTTTAGTCTCTGGGGGTGTCTGATACAGGTCAGGTTCTCTGGCCACCTCCATCAATTCTTTGATCAGCTCTCTCAGCTGCTGCGCCTCATCTGTGTCACTCCTCTCTGGGGTCTGGCAGACACCAACAACCCCAGCATAGGGCTCCCAGCCCTCTTCATCATTCTCTGTTTCACAGATCTCTTTCATAAGATGACAGTACTCGGGAGGATTAGCCTTCCTGTCTTGTAACTTGAGTTTTAACGTCACCACACTGGCATACCTAGCTGACTTTAGAATATGGTCCAATCTGACCCGGTTCAGTTCCTTAGTTGGCACCCTTCCTTTTCAGTGGGCCCTCAGCAGAGCCCTCTCAATTCGGGTAACAAATGCGGACAATCTCACATTTTTCCATTGCTTAGCAGACTTGAATTTCCACAGCAAATCATCCCCCGACTCAGTGCTGCTGAACACTCTTTCCAGTGCAGAGAGGTATTCAGCCGCAGTAGCCTCTGGGCTAGTGGCCCACAAGAAACGGATGGCCTCCAGTGCAGGGCCCCTTAAGCTCTCCATAAGTCGCTTTCTCTTTTCCCCCTATGAACACTGCCATTCCTGTACCAAGGGGGTAGCATAGTCCATCCACGTTTCCAGGTCATCCTCCCCCATAGGCACTGGGACTGTGCCTGAGAAAAGTCTGAGTTTACGGTACGGGTCCAAGTGCACCGATGGAATTACTGTGGGGGAGGGTGCTACAGAGGAACTCTTAGGAGAAGCAGAAGATGTGGCCGGGGACTGCAGGGGTGTGCGTTCCTCAGAAAGGTCTAGCACCTTTACTAGCTCTTGAGCAGTTTGTCCTTCAGACGCTAATATCTTGAGCAACTTGTCCTTAAATCCCTCTAGACTGGGGGACCCACCCAGGGTAGCTGGATCATTATGCAGGTGAATGACCTTCCACCCCTTCTGGGTCCCTTCCGGCAGGATAACAGGGGGTACCTTCTCTGGCTCTATTGGCGAACTACAGGAGGGTAAAACTATCATAGTCTGCTCAAACAGATCTGAATCCCTCCCTTTCACTTCAACTTTGCCCAAACCTTTGACATGTTCCACAGCGGCTGTAATATCAGCATTAGTAGTCCCTAATGGGACATCCAGTAACAGGAGGGCCTGTAGGGGGTCTAAGCCCTCAGCCTCACTCCACCCCATCATTCAATGCACTAACAGCTTATGGGAGCAATTTTGAGCTTGGGTGTAGCAAGATCCTCCAATCTCTCACCAAAACTGAACATATCGGGGTAATTTCCTCCCTTGGCCACTAGAGAATGCTAATCTGCAGTGGTGCCTCCAAGACGTTACCCCTAGGTAGCGCTATCCCAAGGGCTACTACCCCTGCCTGCTGGGCTAGTAGCAGGTTAAGGGGCCTGAGTTCTGAAACGGGTGCCTCCACCCAGAGGTCAGGGTTGAAAATGGTCAAGCTAACCAGGGCACAGCCCTCCAGGACACTGTGACCCCCCTCTGTTCCTCCTAGCGGCCCACACAATACACATTAATTACTTTCACAATACCCCTGATATGCTTTGCAAATACCCACACAGTTTGCACTTACCACCAGGGTTGGTTCTTCCAATTTGACCCTGGGAACCCACTGTAAAACAAGGTTAGCCAGCACAAATAGCAACAGTACAATACTTCGAGCACAAACTAGAACCACAGTCTAGTTAGACTGCAGAAAAAGAGTAGATCTGATTTATTCAGGAGGGTTTGAACAAGGCCGGGGGTAATCAGGTTAATTAGCTTAAATACTCTATAATTCACACTACGGTTCATGCATTTAGAGTCCCTACTACAGTCACACTCTCTAGGTACCCAGGTGGAGGGAAGGTGGGCTATCCAGGACAGTTGCCTGGTGTAGGCCGGCGTTGCAGCTGGTCGGGGCCCTGTGAGGAAAGAAACAGACATGCACCACACTTTAATTGTAATCTGGAGCCAGAGGGCTCAGTTCATGAAGGAAAAATAACAAGACAATCAGGTGACACATTTTTGATTTAGCTATATGTTGCAGGGAGCTACCCTGGTGACTACTCATGATACCCAGGACTGGACACAGGCTGGACGAGAATGGAGATAGCAGATGAACTCTCTGGATTGCCGGGAGAAGCAGGGCCCACACAATTCTCCTAGGCATCGTTCCCATTCAGGCGTGGAGCAGGGGTCTGTTCCCCGGGCAGGTCTCTCATCGATGGTTCTTCTCTGTGCAGTAGGGTGGGGTGGCATGGCCCTCGTGGCAAGGCCCAGCCACATGGAGCTAATGGCGGAGTCAGTCCGTTGGTGCTGGACACACTTCCAGCTAGCAGAACACAGCTTGTAATGTGGGGAACTAGAGTGCAACCCCCACGCGATACGCAGCACATTTATATGTAAAGGACACCTACTGTACCAGGCAACCTAGGGGTTGTTGACCCTAATGGTCACAGCATTCTCATATACTCTACATATCTCAGCTTATTTACTGATGGAATAGGGTAAGTGTTAGGGTTAATAACCTCAAGGTATACCCCACACCTGATTTGTGAAGACATAGGAGAGGTGAACCCATAATGTTTTTTCCTATTGCTGCCTGCAGGTTGGGGTGTTAGGGTGGGAACCCTAACACCACATTTCCCTACTTTTGTCACTTTAACCCTAACTGGTGCATCAACAAAGTTTTTTGCAATGAATATCATTAATATATCAGCACTATGACCATAAATCAATACAAAAACACAAAAAGGTTTCATACCGACATAAAAAACATAAAATGGTTCATTGCATTTTTAAAGTCCTGTCATTTTTATCACATTATATTGACATGTATATGCATGGAGCATCACAGGAGAACTGTATTACTATTCAAATGTTACAGCTTTAAAAATGTAGTTTCAAGCATTATAAAAATATCATATAAGATCATTTCTGGAAATGGTCAGAAGATACTAGTGGTTGTTCTGTCTAAGAACAAACACATTTCTTTCTAGTTTTTTCTGTACTTGTCTCCTATCTGTTATATCTTTTCTATAGCTTGTACTGTCTCAAATTGTTTACTAACACTGAATCTTTGTAAAAGAGCACTTGTGCTTTTTCCTAGTATATATAAAATAAAAACATAACTTAGCATAGCATAACATAAGTCAGAAGCAGGCAACCTGTTGAGTCTCCCCCCGCCCACTGACTCTGAAGATGTATCCACTTATCCCATTGCTGTTTAGGTGTCTGTCCAGTCTAGTTTTAAACTGATTGATACTGGCTACAATAAGATCCTTTCTGGAAGGCTATTATACAATTATCACTCTACTTACAAAAAAGTTTCTCGGTATAGCCAGTCTGCATCTAGCCATCAAAGAAAAACAAAAAGCAGTACGTCTAGGAGTTGAAACACAAGTGAAATCCTGAGCAGTTAACACAAACTTTGCAGAACTCTGTACAATGGGAAGCACTAGAAAAACAGATAGAAAAATCAAAATCCCTGCTACTCATACAATTATTTGCAGTTAGTGCTAGTTCTTTTGGCATCCAAATTGCCCTCCAGATGACTGGCCACCCCAACTACACTCCCCTGCTTTTTGCCAGGACTTAACTTCATACATGGGACAGGGTGGCCTTGGTGCTTGAGAGGGTGCAGGGCTCCAGATGGTGGGGGTGAGTGGCAGCTCGGTAAGCCAAGATTATCTTGTTTAATCCCTTGAGAGGGTGGTGTGCAGTGCTGCCCAGACATCTCCAGTTACGCTACAATGCATGGAGCATCAGCAGCCACTGCTCCCTCCTCCAATGCATGCAACCCCAGCCTGCTTCAGCCAATGCTAGGGGCCAAGCGAATGCCGGGAGCTGAAACCCTCTCTCCCTGGGAGAGGACAGTAGTCCTCTGGACACTATCCTCTCCCTCCCTGGCTGACCCAGATCTGCATACGATCTTGGGTTGCCTGCATGATGTGAGGTGTGGCATCCAGCACCTCAACCCTCAGCACTCCCAGGCCAGCAGCCTGCTGTTCATACACTGTAAGAGAACAAACTAAGGAGGACAATGACTGAATACCCCCAAGCTTCGAGGTGCCCCCTGACGAAATGATAGAGCAGGTTGAAGTGCCAGGGTGTTCAGTCAGTGTCTTCTTCGGGCTGTTCTCCTGTGATGTATGGTAAACTATTCTGCATACATTGCAGTGGGGGGTTTGAATTCTCCATCAGTTCATCAAATGTTTCCCATAGTGCATTGTTCATACATCCAGCTGTCACAATCTTATATTTATGCTCCCTTTTTCACCCATTACTTTGCGTCTTAATCCAGCACTCCTCTCTTTCAGAAGCTGTCAGTCCTTTCATCATTATATATAGCAAAATGTTAGGTCAGGGGACACCAATCAGGCCGGCATCTCAGGGCTCCTGGCATCTTCTTGTATTTGTTGGTAACTAACAAGTGCATCAAATAAGAGTTCTGCACTAAGTGCTGAGTACCCTTTACTTTTGTGCAGCATGAATGTTGAGTGCCATACCCTTTCAGATTAAGTAATTGCCATCTGGGTTTGGCACCATCATCCTAAGAGTGGCTTTTTCATTGCAGTTGAAATCATGTGCATCATCTTCCCATACCGTAAGCTTCAAGAGAGGGAGGTATAAAGTCACTGACCTGTACTTTCCTGTCCGCACTTGCAAAGCTTTCATGCCACACTGCTGAGCACCTCCTACATCATTCACGATATCGTCTCCAATCATGAGGGCCTGCCACAGGAAATGAAATGCAGACACATTAGTTGTCAAGCAAGCTTTATGTCTTCCATATTTCAAGTGCCTTGACACAATAAACTGCAGAATGAACAAGATCATATTATTGTTCTGTAGAATAAAAGTGATCTGATCTTTCATACATTCGCACCGTACATGCAAAACCATAAATTGCAGGTACTTCAGACAGCTGGCTTCAACACAAGTGAGGTGACACAAATCCCATGAAGTTCCTCAAAAATATTCAAAAATTTGGGAAATGTTTACTGTAACTTTACACCTTTAAATAAACCTGTTTCTCTTCAAAAATGTATTAATAAACGCAGTCCAAAGATTTTAGAAAGCTCTTTTTCATAGTCAAGAATCATTATTATACAAAAATAATTCATGTTTTTAAAAATGGATGGGATAGAAAATCACTTTAAAACAAGAAAAAGAAACACACTATAATGTTAAGTATTTTAGGACCATGACCCTGATGGGGAATGAAGCAGCCTTCTAATTTCAGGCATCATAAATGAAAAGCTAGGGTACTTGGACTTTCAAGTTTCCTTTTACTGATTCTCCTAACAGGATACTTCATTTAGTTTATTGTTATGCAGGGCCTGCCAAATGCCTTGCTTTTTGCAAAGAGGTCTGTCTTTTCTAGGGTGAAACAATAAACCTCATTTCATCAGGATCAATATTCAAGTAATACCCACAGAGAAGTTAAATAGTTAACATCCCCAAAGGGCATTCTCTGAATAGAAAGCTTTACTAGAAAAAGAGGTTTATTGCTATCATTAAGTGGCTGACTTAAAAATCCCTCCCTTAAAAGTCCACCAGATGGTGGGGGTGGGGTGGGGCAAAACCTTTCCTGATAGTCAAAATCAGTGGACTGTGTTATACTTACAACCTGCTGACACCATACCCTGATTGCCAAGGATGCATTCTAAGGGTTATATTAAATCTTGTGTGCACGTAGTTCTTTTAATGAAGTCTACTCAGGAGTCAAAGTGACACCATTCAAACATTAGATCTCATGTCTTGGTTTGTATTTTCCATAAGGCTGCCTCTTTTTCAACAAAAAAAAAAAGAGTGGAAGGACAATCCTTTACATCAGCCACGGTGTGAATATCATCCAATTAGTAGTACTGTACTAGCATGCCATTGCAGTGCATGCTCTTAGCTGAAGATTTTTCACAGGAGTGATGATGCACACTCACAGCGGGCTCATCATTCACAACACAACCTCTGTAAGACAGAACTACACTGCCATAATAATAACCTTCAAACTTTCTAAAGGACACTAATTTTTAAAATCTCCTGAGAAGCCTAAAGATATAAATATTTACTGTAGCAGTTGCATGGTATGTTGATGGCCCGGGATCACTCCTCGAGCACAGAAAGTCAGGAGTAGACCAGTAGAAGAAGGAAGATGGAGTATATGTTCAGAGGTTCACTTCTGCTGATGCTGATCCCGCAGCTGGATTGCCTCTTGGTGATCAAGAGAGCTTTTGGGGGGGAGGGTAAACACAAAACACAACATTAAGGAGAAAGGTGCCATTGAGGGATGTATGTCAGGAGTGATGCACAGGCATTTCCACTCGCAGTATTTGCCAAAGGGGAGAAACATAGAAAGCTGGGAGGGCACAGGATGGGCACATGAAGACCACCTGGCGCCTCCTATTCTAAAGACTATTTCCTCGATGCTTCCTCTGCCAGCCCTGTTCTCCATCCCTGGTTGGATTCAATCTCCTGGCCAAAACTGGTGCAGCCAGCCCAGCCCTGCCACAGAGTGTAAGCCAGAGATCCAACTAGGGGTTCACACATAACTGAAGCCATTTTTTCTGTAGACCTGAAAACCAAGAAGGGTGATAAATGGCATGACTGATATTTTTAATGATCTGGAAAAAAAATTCCACTTGAGTTAAGCTGCAGTTAGCCAGGTCTGTGATTTGGGTCAAGACATGTCAAAGCAGTTGAACCTGACCTACCATGAACTGCACTCTACACAGGAAATCCTAATCCAGCTCTATCAGTGACACTGCCATTTAGCTGGCCTTTAATAGGAAAGCAGGCAGCTGTACAACTCATTTCCACTCGGATAGCATTTCCTGGAGTCTGGGACCCCAGGTTTGCATTGGTGTTCTTGGGTGTTTTTGTTAAAAATGGAAGCCCACTGTAGGACTGCACAGAAAGTTACCCATGAAATCCCAAGCCATTTGTTAACATCTGTTCATTTGTACTACGCTTAGCATATATAATGATCTAGGTATAATTCTATTTTAGCAGTTACAGTACATTGTAACCTCGCATTGTATTTTTATGCTGTGTACACAACTGTATAAAAGACACTTTTAATTTGATTTCCTAGTAAACTGAAATTGAAACAACAATAACAATTTTAAAACAAAATGGACTTTTGTTTGCCCTGTTTAGAAAAGTTGTTTAAAAACAAAATGGCCTGGCATGGTTTAAATGACAGTGTTGAATTTTAGTGGGAGACCACCACTTTAGTGGATTGTGATTTTATTTTATGTTAATCTCAGCATTAAAATAATCATTTGTTAAAAAAAAAAAAGGGAGGCAGTATAGCGCAGTGGTTTAAGGCTCTGAGCTGCAAATCTGGAGACTTGGGTTTGAATCCCACAGCCCCCACTTGCATACTGTGTGGTCCTGAGCAAGTCATTTAACTTCTCTGTGCTCCCAAGTCACACCTGTAAAAAGGCTTTCAGCTTAGTGTGCCACTCCTGGTAAAATAAAAAAAAAAAAACATGAAAAAAATTCTATACTTTCTATCCTGTTCTTATTTTCTTGCCGTCATCCTTATTGGGCTGCCTCACTGTCAACCTCCCTATCCTGTCACCAAAATATCACTGCCTAAAAAGCATAGGGCCCGAGAGTTTTAGGGCCCATCATCCTACAGCCAGCACTGGCATTTCTAACTTGTTTCCCTCACTTTCCCTGAGTAGGCCCACCTTTAATATGCTATCTTTTTTTTGTGGGGGGGCAACGTCCAGGAGGAGTCCACAATGTCAGACAGTGGTCACAGCTTGTCTGAGGAGGGGAGCAAACAGCAACATGCCCCCCCCCCAATTCTGAGAACGCTACTTCAGCAGCACTCCCAAGATTCCTCTAGCCTTCAGCAGGCATTTGCGGCACAAACCCAGGTTGCTCATATGGTAATGCAACATGCTGCCCCTCATGCCACTGGGCCAGCAAAACTATTCTGTGTTTCATGGCTTTTCAAATCTCTGTTTTTTTCTGTCTTAAAATGACTTTTTTATGATCCAGGTGAGTTGATAGAGACCCTTTTAAAGATATATAACATTTTTTTGTAGAAACAAAATTAACAGAACAGAAGCAGTGAAAGGTCAAACTTGAATTAGCTTTTACTGCATTTTCTGAAGCACTCAAATGGGCTCCTTTCAGCCTTGAGAGATACTACATAATGATGACCAAACTGTCATTTAACCATCGAAGTACAGGTCAAAGGCTATATTTATTTAGTTATTTACGTATTGCTGTTTCTCACAAATATTTTTTTCCATTTGAAATTGAGGTTTGCAGGGTTCAGCCAGTTGAGGTTGTTACAAAATAGTGGTGTGTGAAGAAGTTGCAGAACAGAACAAACCTGCATAATTTGTGCTTACCCAGAGGTAGCAGCACAGATTTAAGTCATATTTACATGGCTGCAGCGCTCTGGCATTTGCACTGCTCACTTCCTGCTGTGGTGGCTGCTCTGCCAGCAATCCACCATTTACACAGCCTGCCCTCACAGCACTGCAGGTCACTCTGAGGAGGGACTGCGAATGCCATGAAGGATGCCAGGAAACTTAGGGAAAAAACCTGGAGCGAGCGCAGCAAAGTGTTTACACCACTGGCTGTTGCGCTCACTCTGATACAGTTGCCAACAACTGAGTCAGTGCAGAAAATGCAGCAAAGCCACACCTGCAGTACTCCAGCATGTGTCCACACACCCGACTTTGCAGCATCTGAACCAATGCGTATGGGCTGATGCACTGCAAAGCTGACAGTGTAAATGGGGCTTTACAGGCAGTGCAATAAACTATACCATCATAATCAGATAAGGGGAGCAAAACATGGGAGACAATCAACTGGTTTCCTGGCGTGGATGCTTATGTAATGTTTGGGCTATAAAGCCGTGTTTACATGGCTGCTCTACTACTTACAGACCTCAGTTCTGATTAGGCTCCCATCTCCTGAGCCGATGGAGGGTCCCATTTACACGACCCCTCACTGTGCTAATGGAAGTCACACTGAGGGGCTGTGAGTCTGGGAGTGAGTGATCAAGAGTAAAGAGTTGATGCTGAGAGCAGGAGAGACCTTCCTGAAGATAGGGGTTCAGCACCAGCCATGCCATTATTATGCCTCACCTGGCAATAGGAAGCTTGCATGTCAGGTTATCAAAAATGTATTTCCAGTATTGGCTAAATGGTTCCTGTTGCCTGCCAGCCCTGCTTTATTTTCAATGAGGGCTAGTACCATCTTTAAAAAAAATGTTGGCTTGGGAGATGCAACTGTGTGCATGTTTCAACGCTTTTCAGCATGTCCGTGACTAAGTGAAATATTCATATGAAATATGTTAGCAATTCAGTACAGCTTCTTTCAAGTCCATGCAGGGATGAATATTGCACTTAGTCACGGACTTGCTGAAAAGGGTTAAATTGTCTTTTTTTTGTTTATAAAGAAAATGCTTGTGCCTTTAAAAATCACCTTGTGTTGCAACGATGTGAGCGGTGCTGCCAGTCCACATGGCAGCTTACACTACACACATATCGCTGCACATTCCCAACTTTGCTCAGACGGCAAGTGAGGCAAAGGAGTGATTTACCATGATCTGGTAAGTGTCCACGCTGCCACACTTGCACCGCCACAACCTGAGCGCTCAGACTGCTGCGGTGCAAGTGTGGCAGTGTAAACAGAAAGACACAGTTGGGACAAAACCAATGTGATAACTTCAAAAACAGCAATGCGGTAAAGTTTTATTTTGACTAATGAAGTTTTATCTTATCCAATCAAATACTCCTCCTGCCATTGCCACAGCCTGTTCACAGTGTTTTCTATTTGTTCCTAGTGTGCCTAGATTCTTCTCTTCATGCCTTTCCCTAAGCTCCCTGCCTTTAATGAAGCAACTTGAGTTACAGTTATTAGGAACTATGTGTAGCACTGAGCAGTTATCAGTGTTGAATTTCATGCCCCACTTCTCTGTCCAATCACAGGGTTAACACAGCAGGTGTCAATTTTCAAAGAGAAAGTTAACATGGCCCAAGGCTGTTAGCGCGTGAGCACCAAGAAACATACGAACAAGCCAGCAGAAGAAGGCCATTTGGTCTGTCAAATCTGCTCGTATTGCAAGGTCCACAGCTTGAGCTAATGTCCCTGCCCTCCCTCCCCACTCCTCCCATCCTCCCTACCCATGATCCTTACCTTCCCCCTATGCTTATCCCAGCCTCTCTTAAAGCTGCCCACTGTCTTCAATGAAATGCACACATGTAAATGAAAGGTAGAGGCATTCATAAAGGGCTCAGTGGTATATTCAAATCTTTCCTTGAAGTTCTAACAAGATGTCTGCACATCACTAGTTAACACTTGTTTTGAAGCTGTGCAAAGAGTATGGTGGGCCCCCTGCGGTCTTCTTATTGCTATTGCCTCATTGTGTTGCCACCCCATTCCTCACCCAAATCCCCTGGTTAAATGATCCCTGGCATTTGGTTGCACCCCCCATCCCCTGTCAGTTATGATCACTGGTATGCAGTGGTACCCCTTCCCTCTATCTTCCGGCATCCATCCTCAGATCTCCAGTATGTTGGTAGCCCCCCCCCCCATCTCCTGATGTCCATGCTCAGATCCATAGTAAGTCCATAGGCATCCATTTCCAGGTAGATGAGGACAGAAACCAGAAGATGCAGGGAGGCTACGGACACCAGGGATGATATTAGGGAGGGATCAGGTGGAGGGCTACCGTCAGACACCAAGTATTGTTCATCCAGAGGAATTGGGTGAGGGAAGTGGGGACCACTGGGATCCAGGGACTATAACTAATGGGGGATGGGAAGAAATGGGGGCCATGCAACACAGGCACATACTGTCAAGGGAGATGGAGGAAGAACTGTCAAACCCCACATGGACAAGAGGACAAGACTCTGAGAGCACTGACAGGTGTCAGGAGCTATGCAGTGCTATTGAGGAATTTAATACGCATTCAAGAGCTCGTAATTAGATGATAATTGCATTAGAGCACCCAGCATGTTTTTTAATTTTTTATTTGGTGCACTTTTGGCCGCCTGCCACCTTCTATCAGCCCTGTACCCTACATTTGCTTCCCCAATTGCCATACCCCCGACTTACCCTTCAGAGTGGGGCCACTGCTTTGATCCAGTCTGTCTGTGATGGCAGAAGGTGTCGGTGGAGACCAACATTGCCTCCCTGGATTCCCCCCAGGGCAGGGTTCAGGACTGGTTGGCACGGTGGAGCCAGGATAGGTCGGCAGAGAGACAGGGAGCCATGAAGGCCAGGTGCCAGACGAGTTTCATCCTGGTGGTCGGCGAGGTTTTTCCCCGCATACCAGGGGCAAGGCTGTGCAATGACGTCCAGCGTCTGCTCCGCCCCTCTAGGTTCAAGGCACCGGTCACCTGTGGATCCCCGAGTCTCGGCCAGGAGTCCCTTGAGCACTGGACACACAGCCCCTCCCTCCCCGGAGAAGGCAAGCAGTCTGTGGGATGCTCAATCCTTCTTCCCCCGGCCAGCCCTCCAATTCCCTGAGTCGGTTCCCAAACCCAGGTCACCGGTGCCGCAAGCGGAAATCCAACCACTGTGCCGGTGGGCCAGCTGAGCAACCAGCATGTTATGCAGTGCCCCTAACATTTTACACAGCAATATTGCAGGTTGGCGCTCATGCACTATGGTGTTTGTGCTGTGTAAAATGCATTGTGTGGGGTGACTTTGCATGGCTGTCCAGAATGCCATTTTGCATTAGGAAAGGGGTTAGGTCTTTGTGCTGGCAAATGGTATCTTGGAAACTTCTCTGGGCAACCAAGCCAAGTGTGCAAGGCTTCTACCATACCTGATTTTGTGCTTCACCCACATTAGCGCAAGCACACAGAACTTTGTGCACTAGTTTGCATGAGCTTTATATATGGAACCCATGTCTTATAATCTATTGTAGCATACTAACTATTGATAAAATACTATTGGTAAAATACTGTGTCCAGAATTATATAAAATTGCATTTTAGCACCAGCATTTGCAAAAGTTCATATCTGGGAAATCACTTGCCCTATGATTTCCCTGATTAAATTAATTTTTGGTAATGTCCAAGTTTCTTTCAATTAAATTCTAATACAGAAATCCCCTATTGTCATTTATTGTCTATCCACCACTGCCCCGTAGCCCTCAGTTCCTCTACTTTCTTTCTGGAGGATGCAGGCATCTCCTGTCGAGGCACCAATCTGACTCCGCATGGCTCCAAGTGAGACCACTGCCCTCTGCCAACACACCCCACATGAAATATCCTTTGCAGCAGTGCCCAACCAAAATGAAGATGTGAGCACAGTGTTTACATAGAAGAAGGTGGGGTAAATGTAGGTGGTACCTGGCCTGATAGCAAGGGTCTGTTAGCCACTTCATTTACCATGTGCACAGTGTGTCTTCCCCATGACCCACCAACCACCCACAGTAAACCACACCAGCCTCTGGTGGGATGGGCTGCCACAGTCTGGTCACCCATGATGCCAATGCTCCTCATGTAACTTCCAGAGAAGGCATTCAAGGCAATGGGTTGGGCAAAGCCCTACCCAGATTCTGAATGTGCTATACTCACAGCAGGCCCAGGGGAAAGTGCAGGGTCAGATTCAGGACATGAACCTGGGTCTCCTATTTGGTAGTGTGACATGCAGCCCTTTGCACCAACATGCTGGGCAAAAGCCCTCTTTTTGATGCATTAGTCCCCACTATAATGAATATTTTGACCGAGACAGACGTATTTCATGCTTTAGTTGAGTGCTTTCAGTAGGCTTTAACCAACTAATTAGAAATGCTACGAGAAATTCATTTATTTTTTTCTTGGCCGTTCCTGCCCAGTAATGTTTTCTTGCTAAATATATTTGATACCTGGGATTCTGTCTCCTGTTTAGCTCTCTACTTAATTAGCCTGACATTTTTCTCCGGATAAAAATATATTCCCAGTTATGATGCATTTTTTTCTTTGGCAAAAACTGGTTCATCTCAATAGGGAGGAGGACCCATAAAATATTATGTCTTTATACACAACATATATTGACAATATGCCACAGGAATTTAGAAACACTGCTTGGCCATTCTTTTCAAACTTAATAGCTATATGTACAGTATATTAGGTGTTTATATCAACATATGGTGATGTTAAGTGACTGTGACGTTTGACCTTGGCAAAAGGTTAAATTCATATTTTCTGCAATATATCAAACACTGCATGTCCAATCTCTGTTAAACTTGGTAGACCTTCATTCCATGTAGCTATACACAATACAGGATGGTGCTTTGTGTAGCTCACTTCCATAACAAAAATATTTTCAAAAGGTGATCTCTTCTATAGATGTGCACCTTAAAGAAACAGATAAGATCATTGCTACTGTAGGCTGATAAAGGCTTTGTGGCCCATCCAGTCTGCCCAAAAACCTTCCTAGTACTAGGAAAGGTCCACCGTGGATACTCTCCTCTCTCCTCCCCTGCTACCCCAACTGCACCACCATTCTCATGTGCCTGTCCCATCCCATTTTAAAAGCTCATAGCACCTCATCAGTGAGTATGCTACATTTTTCTAGCACCCTTTCCATAAAGAAGTACCTCTTTCTCAAGTCCTTTCTGACCGTCCCCCCCACCCCCACCAGCTTCATGGGATTTCCCCTGGTGCCTGTGTTTTCAGAACAGTTTCCTGCTATCTACTCTGCTTATCCCACAAAGATACTAGAATGTCTAAGAACCATGTTTTACAGCTGGTTTTACAGCTAATATACTGCTATGCCTAAAGTAATTTTTTTAACTGACTGCTGATAGTACCTTCTCTAAATATATGCTATCTTTTTGAGAAAAGACACCCTTTGGCATTCTGTTTGTGTGCAAAATTGAGCTGACACATGCGTGTGTGTGTGTGTGTACACTGTACATGAGTGAGTGTATTGGTGAATGGTAACGTGGAACATAGACAGGTAGGGAAGCACTTAGTTTAACCCAAGAATAAAAGATGAACTGCTGCAGAACATGGCAGGTAATCAAAAACTAATAAACTCAATGAAAACAGCTTGATAATTTAACAAGGAGAAAAGTCAAACAGAAATGTATTTCTCAAGGGAACGTATACTTCATAGCATAGTTGTCTTTTCATCTGTTACAGTTAATATCTGTCTCCACCACTACCGATGAATTGTGTAGTACATGGGGTCCAACAGTCCTAGACTTTTTTCATGAAAACCATGCTTTTAAACACATCCTGCGCTGTCGCTTAAAAGCAAGAATGCATTCTGTCAAGAAGGGTAGCTGCACATGAGCAGTGATGCCTGCAGAAGCCAGCTTGTGGCAGACGCATACAAAAATGTCCTCCGTCCCCATGGGATTTCACAGATTTACTATCGGTGAAGGACAATAATCACTAAAGGAGGAGCAATTATTCCCAAATCATTTAGGATTTAAAAAATCATTGGCAAGAAGATAGAGGTCAAGAGGTGCACTGTCATGGGAAATAAAAAAAACTCTACCTGTCAAACCTGGGTCTAACTTCCTTTTTGGAGGCAATATAGTATAAAAGGAAACATGTATAATTGAAAGGTACTGTAGCACTACAGTGGCTGACATAAAAATGTGAAAAAATAAGCTTTATCCACATTGAGTCCCTCTTAATACTATTATTAATTTAGCAAAATGAATGGGTTGTGAACTTGTGTGATTTAAGCAATAAAAAGTGGCAGGGATTCTTACTATGATTTTATTTTGTATCTCATCCACCCACTGCCCTAGAAAATGCAGGAAACCTTTAAGAAACCTCATTCTTCTAATGCTATAGTTTGAGTTTTGAGCTCTGAGAGAGACTAGTTATCTCAGCATGTTGTCACAAAAATCTCTTGTTCAAAGCCTTTTGAATATTTGCTAAAAACAATGCTATGATAATGTTAAAGTTCCTACACAAACTTTTAAAATATGGAAATTGTGCATTAAAAGCTGAAAAGACATCAGTATGGCAATGGAAACAGCGTAGGGTACTGATGAAACTTAGGGTGTCTGGCATGATGTAAAGATATCAGCTTCCGCTCCCGCACTAAGTACTATGCGTGTTGGGTAAATAATGTATGGGTGTCCCCACCTGCGCCAAACAGATGACTGTGCCACATGCCACAACCCTGTGGGTGTGGTGTGGAATCATAAGAAATACTGAAAAGCAAGTAAAGTCTGAGTGGAGATGTGTATATATATATATATATAAAATACTGGTGCAGTTGCATCAGTGTGGCTAGGGTTGAGTGCAAACTTCTTTGTTAAAGCCACATTTGTGAACTTTAATAACTTTGGAACCATTTAACAGATTTGCATGAGATATGGTATACGTAATCTTGAGGTGTAGGTATGCTAAAATGGCAAATTTTGTTTGAATCTGTTGAACAGTTCCAAAGTTATTAACATTTAAAATTCCCTAAATGTTCCAGTTTTTGCTGTTTCTTTGTCCACTTCTATCTCAGAAATAGTTTTAGGTTGTGGTCTGAAATTTTCAGAGTAGGAAGCCTTTGCCTCACAGACATGTCTTTTAAAGGTTTGGTGAAAAAATCGCATCCTTTCAAAAGTTATTCAATTTTCCTATTATTTCCTATGGGAAAAGTTAGATGTTTTGCATGAAAATACTTTTGTTGCCGCAGGAAGTACTGCATTTTTTCATGTAGGGTCACATAGAGCCTGGTTTGTTTCTGCAGAGCTCTCTTGTTTTCACAGAAGCTACTGTCATTTTGCATGTAGGGTCACATACAGCCTTCTGTTATTTTTGCAGAGCTCTGTTGTGTCCACCATCTTGTCTTTCCATTTAGCGAGACACAGAAAGTATTAGAAAACATGTAAAAATGAATGCCATTCAAAAAGAAACATTAGAACTTAGCTAAATGGGACTCGTTTAGCTAGATTCCAATGTTTCTTTTTTTTACTTGTGGATAGAAACACCTTTTGTGGACACCCGAAATCCTGGGTGCCGAGGTTAGCGAGAGGACCAGTTCTGCTGCATTCTCTGTACGAGAACAGTGTGATTTTCTTGACTATGCAGCTGCAGCTGGAACTCATGCTGCCAGTTGCAGGTCTGCCGCCATTTTCCCTGGTGTCTAGTGGCACCCCCCCACCCGCCAATCACTGTTCCTCATCCCTGGTGTCTAGTGGCACCCCCTCCTTATCTTGCCCTGGTGTCTAGTGGCACCCCCCACCCTCCAACTGTTATTATTTTATTTGTATTAATATAATCTAACACCGGATGCCCACCCCAGTGACAGATGTCCCCTCGCAGTCCCTAGTGTTATGGTTTTCCAACATCGGGAGACCAATCCCCTTGTCAGCAATGAAAGCCCCCCAGCAGTGTAGGACACTGGGGAGCCCAATCCCAGTGTCCCAAAAGATTTATATGAGTAACCTGTAAAGAAGAAAACCGCCCAGATGTTTTTTTTAACCTGAAAAAAAGAAAATGATCCCTCGTTGGCCATGCTGTCCCCTCCCCCATCCCAACCCTCCCACTGAGCATCCACCATGCCACTGCCCCACTTACCTCCAGAGGTCATCCACTGTCATCTTCTGTGGACCCCGACACATCTGCACTCTTCAAAGCCGAACCTCGAACTGAGGAATCAAGGTAAGTGCCGCATAATATATTTCAATGGAGTTTTGAAGTTCTGTTCATAACTGCCATTTTTATGTATTTTTTCACCATCATTTTCAACATGGGCTTTTTGGGACCCCACCTCATGAAGACTGTCACTGTCATTTGGTAAGTGGGGCCAGAAGGAGATTTTGTGGTCCCTGCATGAAATTACCTTTCAAAACTGATTAACAAAACAACAGTGCCAGTGTTCATGACATGGGGGCTCAAAATGCCCATGTTGAAAATTTGGTGAAAAAATTCCTAAAAATGGCTGAGTTACGAGCACTCATTGAAATGTTTCTACGTACGCACATAACTCTGGTAATTTTTAATATTCTGACTCTACACTTTCAACATAGGCTACAGCCATTTTTTACACCACCTCATGAACAGTACAGCTGTCACTTTTCACATCCTGTCTGAACCATGTTTATGCACCTGTGGTGCAGAATGGTGTTCTGGTACAGATTTGAAAAATTTCAGCTATGGGGTTTATGAGGTGGACTAATAAAAAGACTATGTTCAAAATTTGGGGTCAAAATATGAGAAAATGCCTAAGTTATGACCATTCATTGCAATTTCGGATGCCCACTCATAACTTTGGAAATTTTAAATATTTTGACCCCAGATTTTCAACACAGCCTTCTTATTACCCAACCTCATGTATACACCTGTGGCACGGAATGGTGTTGCAGTTGCACAGAATTATGCTTTGGTGTGGATTTGCTAATTTTCTGTACTGGGGTACATGAGGTGGGGGACTAAGATGACTATGCTGACAATTTGGTCACTGTTGTCCTATGAATGATCTGGGCCCTGTGCTTCCATGGCTACATACATATATGTATGTGGCCCTGCACTCCCACACACAAATAAGGATATGATTATACTATCTGGAAAAGTAAGGAAATTCGTTGCAAAAAAACTTTGTTAATGCATCAGTTAGGGTTGTTACTAAAGCAACAAAAGCAAGGAAATGTGGTGTTAGGGTTTCCAACCCTAACACTCCACCCCACCCTGCAGACACTGACAGGCGTCGGGGGTGTGGCTTGGTGTCATCAACCCTAATGCTCACCCCATTCCATAAGGAAATAAGCTGAGATGGACACAATGTAGGAGAATGGGTTGAGCCTTAGTGCTGACAACCCCAAGCCACACCCCCTGACACCCGTCAGTGTCGGTAGGGTGCGGGTGGAGTGTTAGTGTTGGAAACCCCAACACCACATTGCCCTGCTTTTGTTGCTTTAGTAACAACCCTAACTGATGCATTAACAACATTTTTTGCAATGAATATGAATATAATATATATATATATATATACACACACAAATAAATATATATATTCCACTATGCCCTCCCAATCCAACTGTGGCACCCAGACCTTTGGATTCATCACCCCCTGCTTCTGGTTTATGCTGTATAGTGGTCTGGATAGTTAAGTGTCCTACTGGTCAGCCCTACCCAGACTGGAAGCTTTCACATGGCTAAATGGAGGGGCTGCAGAGAGTACTAGGAACCACAGGTGTCCACTTCAGAGGTGGGGTAAGAGTATGTGGAACAGATTAAGAAGTGCTTGCTTCACCTCAATAAGGAGGCATGAGCATGTGCAGTTTTAGTTGTACAAACATGGCGCCCAAGGTTTCATGCATCATTTAGGACAGAAAGCTTAATAACAATATACATAATCAGAGGGGGGCTTTGCACCTGCAGTTCCCTTTATTGTAATATTACATAAAAAATACTTCCCAAACCATTTTATTCAGTAATAAAAAGAAGTGTTTTTCACTTGTCCAAGAGTGACAACAAAACTATGCACAGAATTTTGGCTTCAATTTAGCCATATTTACACGGCAGTAGCGTGCAATTATAAAACTGCAACAGCATGGTCCCTACCACTTGCCACCCACAATCTGTCTGTCTACACAGACCCTCTCTGCACCACTGCAATCTGTGCTGGTGAGGGGCCGTGCATCAGGGTGGAGCCAGACTTCTGCTGGCTGATGGACAGGTTGCTGTGGCACAGGCAGTCCACACTGCCATTAAACCGCTGTAAGTGGCTTGCTCCTCTTGGTGCTCCCAACTTGCCAGAGAATCTGGGAGCGTCTTAGCAAGCAGCTTACCCGATCGGGTACATGTCCACACAGTCACATTTGCACTACAGCAACCAGAGCGCATGGGTTACTTCAGTGCAAATGTGACCACGTAAATAGTGCTCTAGTGCAGCAGAAGCTGCGTGCAAGTCAAAAAGGCATAAAACGTTGAGTACAAAAATGACATTAGTAGCTCACTGAGTATGTTAATAATTTATGTTCTAAGAAAGACTTAGTATGTTTCTAAAGCAAGTGCACCTGCTGAGTTGGAAAGGGATGAACGTGAAGGTGAAATGTCCCTTAGTCATCCTCATAATTCATATGTTCGTGTGTTAAATCCAGTGAATTAAGTAGGGACCATATCCCTAACTTAGGCTTGCTCTCTCAAAGTGCAGCAACAGTGCTTCATGGTGTGTGGTTCAATTTCCATGCTCCTAGAGAGCACTGCACATGCTCTACTTACAGTATATTATCACTTCAGCTGTAGCAGTACTTAGTGTTGGATTAAATATTGTGAGCAAAAGGAATAAGACATATAAACTGCAGTCTATGCAAATGAGGAGAGGGGAGATCCAGGGGAATAAAGAGTAAAAGTCACAAAAATGTCCACAGGTGTCCACTTCAGAGGTGGGGTAAGAGTATGTGGAACAGATTAAGAAGTGCTTGCTTCACCTCAATAAAGAGGCAAGAGCATGTGCAGTTTTAGTTGTACAAACATGGCACTAGCTGCACATTCGAGCAGACTTGATAGACCTCTAGGCCTTTATCTGCTGGCAAATTTCGTATGTTCATAAAAAATACTCTAAAAAGTAAAGAAAACAAATTATGAACCAGTCACTGTAAAGCCACTGGTGTGTAGTTTGTAGAAACAGCCAGATTTAGCAAGAACAGATACACACATATCAGGTTTAGTTAAGCAGCGTTTTTATCTCATAAAAATTTATTTATTGTAATTCAAATTATTGACTAGGAAAGGCACACTGAGCAGAAGCTCGTTTCCAGGTTGAACTCACGTGTTGGGGCAAACAAGGGGAAGCGCAAACAAAGACGAAGTGGTAAAAGTGCAAAGAACTTCAAGAATTATACCAAGCAGTTATTTATGCATATAAAATGAGTGAATGCAGTGTACGCACACCTACAAGAAAACATGTATAGACTGCATGGTCATATCCAAGAGGCAGTGGAACAGCAAAAAGCCATAAAGGAGTGAGGAGCAGGTACGGGAATAAGGCAAACCAATAGTTAAAGTTTTAAACCTTCCAAGCCATGCTACAAATCATGGCATCAGTTATAGCCAGTCAGGAGTGTTTGTTTCTAAACATCCCAGACACACTTTTATATAAGTTAATAGTACCTCGGAGGTGTGCCTCTTAATGTAAAAGAGACACCGAGCATGAGTTTTGGGTGAGAGGACTGCAAAGTGAAGCTGAGTGGTTCTTTCAGTTCAAACTGCATGAGAGGCGTCTCATACTATATCAAAAATCAGACACCCCTTGGAGGCCCTATTAATGTACCACAAATCACTTACGTTTAGCTCAATTGAGTAATACTAGGATTAGAGCCTTTTTTTTTTTATTTACTTATGCCTTCCTCCCCTGACGCTCCCCACGAGAGCACACTGTACACAGGCTAAGATGTACAGTGTTTCTGCGTGCTGATTGGCTAAAATCACCTTAGTGATTTATTATTACCATAAGAGGGAGTCTCATGCAAGCAGTTGTAAAATTCTGAAGTTCTATGTTAAGTTGGCATAGTCCATTTCCCACTCAGGGCTTCTCTTATTTTCGACAATGTAAAACATTCCAATTTTAAAACAGCAGTGCAACGAAACTAGGCAAAAGATTTGACCCTACCTTTTTTCACTATTAAAGATTCCAGGCATCTTCCACTTTTATTTGGTGGTACGATTTTCTAATTCCACCAAAATATGATTATTTTATAAATGTTCTAATTGAGTTTCTTCCCAAGAAAGAAAGATGTTGGCCACATTTTGCATAGAAACAGCACTGTAGACCTGGCAAGTGTCAAGATAAAAAAAAAATAGACTCATGGTGCACAGCATAGGGGGTGCCTAGACAAGTACATTTGACAGGTATGCTAATATAGTTCTTAACTGTAGCTGAAACTAGCTGTTTTGGAAAAAAAAAACATTTTTCATTGCACTGCTGCTTTAAAGCAGCAGTGCACGCTACGGTGAAAATTTCAACCTGTACTTTTTTGTTCCATATTCAATTGACCCTGACCGCCTGTCTTATATGACACCCTTCTTTTCCCAATTTTGAGGTTGCTTTAGTGCTTTTTTTTGCATTTGAAACATTATAAGGAGTACTCCTTAAATTATGGCTTGAACCTGCTTTCATAATTATTCTCAGCTGTTTTTTTACACCTATTGTCCCGTAAGGTCAAAGAGTATTTTCTGCTACATACAAGTTCATTTTAGTCACAAGAAAAGTAATGTTGAAAACTACGGGCCCAGTATTCAAAGGTTTACCAGTGGGCAAAGTGATTGCCTACTGTTTGCCTGGGGTTTGTGCCTGTGTGCAATATTCAAAGAGGTCAGGAGTGCAAGCTAAATAGGATAGCGCATGTGCAAGGATCGGTGTGCAAAGGGAGAGGTGGGGACATGAATATGGGTGCAGCGCAACATTCAGCCATTTAGTGCTGTGCAAAGCAATCATGCCAGCTAATCTGCACAGCTAAAGTCCCACTGAAAAAAGGCTGATTTACTCTGGGCAACCCTAGCGGCCAGCAGAACACTGCAGCCAACAAGCAAGTTGGCGATTGGGGAGCACACATAATCCCTGGTCTAGTGGCACCCCTCACACTCTGAACCACGTCCATGAAACAGCACAAGCATTCCTTGGTGTCCAGTGGTACCCCCCCTCCCTCCCATCCCCATCCCCATCCCTGTTAAGTAGAGGCCATTCCCTGGTGTCCAGTGATAACTCCCATCCTCCAATCACTGTTCTCATTAAGCACAGATAATTCCCTGGCATCTAGTGGCACCTACATCCTCCACTCCCTGGCCCCGTATTATATTAAATATTCCCTGGTGTCTAGTGGCACCTCCCAACCTCTGATCACTGACCCCATAATATTTTAATATTCCCCGGCATCTAGAGGCACCCCCACCTACTGATACCTATCCCCCTACATGTGTAAGCCATCCCTGGCATCTATCAGGCTCCCCGCAATGCTAGCACTGAGCAAACAACCCTATATATGCACTCCCTTTACAGTACAGAGGATGCGAGCTCTCTGTCAGTCTATATGGTGGCAGGCCAAGGTGGTGAGAGGAGGTCTGTGCCGGTCGCCATATTGGATCTGTGGCACTGGAGAAAACAGTAATTGGGGGGGAGGCATGGTGGTTTGCTCAGTGCAAGTAGTATAGAGAGGACCTGCTAGGTGCCAAGGATGGCTTATGCTAGTATTGGGATGGGGATCAGGGGTTGGGGGAGTGGCACTAGACACCTGGGATATGAAAATGTTACAGGGACGGTGATTGGAAGTTGGGGGGGGCACTAGACACCAGGGAATTATCTCTACTTAACAGGGACAGGGATCAGAGGGTGGGGGGGGTACTACTGGACATTAAGGGAATGATCTGTACTTAATGGGGACATAAACCAGAGGGCAGTAGGTATCAAAAGACACCAGGGAATGATCTTCACTGAACAGGGATGAGGATCGGAGGGTGGGGGTACCACTGAACACCAGTGAATGGCCTGCACTTAACTGGGATGGGGATCAGAGGGCGGGGGTACCACTGGACACCAGGGAATGATCCGTACAAAACAGGGATGGGTATCAGAGGGCAACGGGTGCCACTGGACACCAGGGAACATATGCTTTGTTAAGAGGCCGGTGACTGGAGGACTGGGGTGCCACTAGACAAAACAGAATATTTACTTTAACATGGGGATAGGCATCGGAGTGGGGGGGCAGTTGCACGGGTACAAAACTGCTGCCACTTGCCATGCAAATTAGCCCACAATGGGAAGCATATGGCCCCTTAGCACCTTGCATGCCCGATGGGCTCATCTGCATGTTGCTGGTTGAATATCATGCTGGGGCACCCAGCGCTAACAGGTCTGGTGGTGTACCAGTTCCATGCACTTCATATGGGCTGCATACACCCCCAATCCATGTCAGGGCAGTGGTACTCGACTTTGCACTGCCCTGACATGGCCCTTAAGTGAAGCACAAACCTTTGCGCTCTGCTTTTGCCCATTTTCCAATAGCGGACCCCAGGTATTCAAAAACAACAGAGAATACTGATGAAAACTTGGTCTGAGCCATATTAAAGCAGTGCGCCTGTCATAATTTTCAAAGGTAAAAAACAAAAGTGCTAAAGTAGACTCAAAATGGGAAAAAGGAAAAAAGGGCATCATGCAAGCCTGGTGATAAGTGACACTCTAAAACAGAATGAAAAGGTATAGGTCAAAATTTTCATTACTACCACGCACTGCTGCTTTAAATTCAAGTACCACTTTTTTGTAAAATACAAGTTTTTAACAATAATTTATATGTTCATATGTACACATCTTTCTCTTATGGAAGTTTATGGAGGTGCTAAGAGGGCCTCTTATAAGAGTGTTGCCTTGCACATTCCTAGGGCAAGAGAACTGTGAACCAAAGGTGAGCAGTTCTGGTGCCCTAAGGACGCAAAAGGCAGCACTCTTATATCAATAAGAGGCCATCCTAGCACCCCTATAAACTTATTATAGATTGTGACACCATTTTTTTTTAAATACCTTTTTTGGGGGGTCTGTTTCTCCGATGAGCACCAGTTACTGGGAAGCCCATTACAGTGCAAGCATGTGAGGTACTCTTATGGCAATCCATGGCAATAAGAGTACCTCACGCACAACTGAAGGAAGCGCTGTGATTGGTTGGATGCATCACATGACACTCCCATGATCTATAATGGTTATAAAAGTGCCTTCTTAAGTCCTCTGAATGCCAGAACCATTCAACAGCTTCACTTTACAGTTTTCTCATGCCAAGTACTTGAGAAGGCACATTGTAACTGTAAGAGATGCCACAGCTGTACATATAAACAAAACAAACATATTTTAAACCAACTGGCAAACCTCAGCTAATGGCCCTGTTCTCAGACTGAAGGGGCTGTCACTGAGTGGCTGCAATGACCATTTGTGACTGCAGCAATTTTGGTCCCTCTGTACTATGCACAACTGGGTGACAAACCTTCCCTGTGTGGTTGCAAACCATACTGCCACATTGCAGAGAAATGAGGTACAGTAGGGGTCACCAGACAAATGCCATTCCCACAGCAGGAAAACCCATGCAAACTTGGTCAAAGAGTTTTGCAACACCCTTTATTTGTGCATTACAGAAAGACAGTAAGGATGTCACAAAGCAGTGACCTTGTGCAGAGGGGTCAGCGGGGGGGGGGTTAAGATTAATGAAAACCAGCCTGCAATGGATGCCATGGGGATGAGGTATGAGAGGGGAGGTTCCATTGGATACCAGAGAGAGATTTGGGCATGGGAAGTGGATAGGGGGCCACTGGGTCACTACTGATGGTCACAAGATGAACCTACACATTAAAGTTGCCATGAGCCAAGAAGTGGGAATTCAGGTAAGAATGGAATGGGAGGGCCTTCTGGTGGCACTATTGGCCTCCACATGCTCATAATATGGTATACCACCATGTGATCATGGGAAGAGAGGCAGTTTGGCCTACTGGTTATACCACAGAGCTGTGAACCTGGAGATCTTAGGCTGAATCCCATCACTGATTTACAGTACTTGTTGTGTGATCCTGAGTCAGTCACATAGCCTTCCCCTGCGTAACCTGTCTAAAATCACTCTAATGCATCTCAAGTGTATCTGGGAACCCCAGGTTCAGCCATGTGAACCTGTAGCTCAGTGGTTTGATTATCGGGACGGTATTCCAGGGGCCTAGGTTCAATTCTCATATAGGCCACATTATTTCTTTCTCACTACAATCTATAATACATCTCTGTGCTCTTCGAGTCTCTCTGTACAAAGAGAATGGCAGCAACATTCCTTCCTCTGGGGCTATTCACATTATGTATGGCTCCAAAGGGTGGTAGCACAATACAGCAACTGTCTGCCCCCTGTTTTGTGTCACAGCCCTTTGTGGCTCTTTACTGGGCCATATGACTTTGATTACTTGTTAACATTTACTGATACTGATTATATAAAATATTGCTGCTTAATTACTTCATTTAAAGAGTGTGGAATTTTTTTTTCAAATTGGAAATAACAGTACTGTTTCCTGTAAGGGTGCACTGTCCCTTTCACAGGTTAAAGGAGACATTTGTCCTTTGTAGGCTCCCATACCAGCAACAATCCCTCAAGGAAATGGGGCGGGGGGTCAGAATGGCAGAACAATGAAATAATTAATTAAGATTTGGGGAAGAAGTTCAGGATCTTTGTGACTCAAGTGCCCTGTTTAGGGTAATGCTGTTATGGGGCAAATTTAAACAACACACACACACACGCACCTGTGTTTCATTTGCATTCTCTATAAATTAAACCAATATTTACAGTGTAACCCCTAGGTAGTGCTATCCTATGGGCTACTACCCCTGCCTGCATGACTATGTGCAGGTTGAGGAGCCTGAGCTTGGTGAACGGGTGCCTCCACCCGAGGAATGGTTTTGGGGTAGCGTAACTGCTGTTGATATAGCTCTCCGAGATGCTATAACCATCCACCAACCCTTCTAGTGACCTAGACAGTTCAGCACTAAGACAATCACATACCATATGACAGTAGTGATATACTCACATCTCTTGCACTTACCACCAGGACTGAATCAGCTGCAACTGCCCTGAAGACCCCCTGGAAATAAAACCAGTGACGCAACAATTCAAAGGCAGTACAATATCCCCACCAAGAAGGTACACACTAGCAAGGTTAAATGTGAACAACCACAATCTGATTCATTCAGGGGGATGTGAACAAGGGTGGGGTGTAAATCTAGCAGTGATTGGTGAATCTGATTATATTCAGGTTGGTAAAGCATGCACTGTAAGTCCCTCTGACCAAGTCCTGCAACCCTGGGTACCCAGTTAGAAAACAGGTTAGCCTGAAGCTTTAGTCGGGGTAGGCCGGTGTTGCAGCTGTTGTTGGGCCCTTAGGAAGGAAAAAACACAATTCACATGCACTCAACCCAAATATTTGTAATCCGGATGGCTCTGTCCGTTGCAAATAAACCCAGAACAAGAAAATCAGATGAACACACAAATGATTGCAGTTTTGTTGCAGGAAGCTACCCTGTTTTGTACTCATGCTACCCAGACCAGGATACAGGATAGATGAAATGAAGACCTTTGGATGTTGTACTGGATTGCCAGGGGAAGCAGGGCCTACACGACTCACTGTGGTGGTTGCTACCTGTTTGGTGATGTTGAGCAGGGGGCTGAATCCCCGATCAGGTCTTTCACCGGAAATGTCTCTGATTCGGGAGCGGCAACCTAGACTGACATGGCAGGGCCCCGGCAGAGCAAGCAGTTCAGATGAAGTCTGTTAGCAAGTGCTGGAACAGCCTCCAGCTGGCGTAGCAGAATTCGGTGTGGGGAACCAAACTGTGACCCACACAACACTTTTAGCGCACTTATACACACTCCGAATATTTGGCCACAGTTTGGATAAAAGTCAGTTTGCTATAATACAGGATCTCTGTGCAAACCTTTCGATCTTAGGCTCACTTCGGTACCTGTCAGGCCAATCATTGAGCAAATCTTCGGTCCACTTGCAGGCAGCTGTAACGCACTTTCCTCTTCAGGTTTCAGGTCTCAAACAGAAAATCGGATAAAGTCCAACTTTCACACACACAGACGTTCTTCACACTGGAAGATGTGGCAGACAGGCCAGCAGAGCCTTCCTGCCGATTCTACTGCACTCCTATGCAGGAGCAGCTGCTCGATGACTCGAGCTGTTCACTCGCCAAACTCCAACTTTCGACTGACTCACTGCTACAGGCAGCTCTGGGCTTTCCCAGTGATCCAAAAGGTTTGGTTAGCTGATGGAACTGACTGTTAAGAAAGGGCTCCCCCCTCCAGGTCCATTTAGGCACCAAACCTTAAAAACTACAATTCCTACAGAATTTCAGTCCCACAAGACCTCTGGGGATAGTGTCCATTTTAGGTTCCCTGAGGTTCCGATTGGTCCAACACTGGCAGTCCAGAACCAAAATGGTGGCTCCAGTCCAAATGTTCATGCTGCAAATAGAAGCAGGTTAGACAAACTCCTACAGTATTATTACTAAAGCAAATAAGCAGTAAACAAACACTTTCCCTACCAGAGCTCCCTCTGCTCAAATAGCGACTGCAGAATGGAGCAGAAATACAGACGGTCTGGCTGGTCACGAGCCTTAATTGCTGGGACCCAGCCCAGACTAATTTTCACACACAGCATAATGGTTCTCTTAAAGAGACAGGCACGGAGGCTTACTATAGCACTCTCATGCAGGCAGTTTTAAACAGCTGGACATAGAACACCATCCTGACAGTGGGCATTAGGCAAGCCCAGGAAGACATTATAGGAACCCCTATTTGTAGGGGGGTTATACAGTAAAGGGTCAGTTTAGTTTAGAAAACCAGGAAAGTTGTTCTGTGTTACTGGATCCCTTGTGTGTTTTGTCTTCTCCTTTTTTTGTTATGGTAATGTATTGTTGTTGCTGGAAAGTAATTACTCAACACTGCTTTTTTTTATTACTATTATTCCTTCTTACTGGAATATTTAATAGAGAAGATATTTACAACTAAGCATTTTGTACACAGATGCTATGAATCATCTGAAGGGTGCATACCTCTCAACCTCCTGCTTCAGAAATCAGGGGCAAGGCTGAAAAAAACACAGGGACAAAGTACCAATATCAGGGACACATCTTAAAAAAATCTGAATATCAAGTTAGGGGGCTGTTACAATATGTACAGATGCATAGTAGGAATAGCATTTTATGGAAAAAGAACTTGAACGTGACACTATCTCACATTAAGTTATCTTTCAAATTCCTGCCTCCAAGTGACAGTAATGTCAAATGGAGGGACCAGGTACATTTCTGAGGCAAAATCGGGGATGTCCCTGAAAATCAGGGACAGCTGAAAGGCATAGAGCAGAGTACAGATAATTGTAAAGCACTTCATTCAGTAAGGCATTCTGCAGACATGATTTTGCTTTTGTGAAAAGACAGGTACGCATTGGATAATATAACCATGACAGAAGAGGAGCATCTATCTACCCTATCATCAGAATACATAAGGACAATAGCATATAAGGCATATCATGTCTGGAGAACCGGGAACTGAAGTGGAGTCTGTGGTATTGAAGAGCACAACTGAGTCCATGGTCTCAACCATATGAGGGAGGGGTGGAGAATAGAAAAATAATGGTAGTGGGAATGTTGATTCATAGATACATGGACATATGCAGCCACGACCGAGAACTGGCAGTTAAGTTGCCTTCTGGGTGCAGGGGTGGTAGACAGCAACCCTCAGAGTGATAATCTGTTTAGGAGAACTGGGGAGGAACTAGTCATTGGGATACACATTTGAGGCAATGCCATAAACTGGTAAAGATTGGAAGTCCTAATGAATAAATTCAGGGAATAAGGGAGACTGCCATGGTAGCCTTTTTTGAAGTACAAATGCTATCACATATAGGGACAAGCAGGTAGACTAGGATAAGAGTTGTCAATGTGTGGTTAATGGTGTGGTGCAGTGAGCTAGGTCTGATGTTTCTAGGGAACTGGGAGACTATCTGGGAAAGGGGAATCTGCAATGAGCTGATAGGCTATACCTGAACAGAAGGGAGATTGCAGGGCTAATGGCATATAGGTCAGAAAGGCTCACTGAGGTGTATATGAACCAGATATTATGAGGGAGGCAGACTAAACAGCAGTGCAATGGTTCAAACACAAGAGGGGCAATAGTGAAAGAATACAAGTGGGGTATATACTGTACAACTACTAGAAGCTGAATGGTAAAGATGTGAGAAGTGGTGGGATTATGGCATACAGTGTGTATGGCTATCATTGGTATAAAACAAACATGGGGGGGGAGAAGTATCAATGAGATGTGACACTAGAAGGGATACAAGCAGTTTAGTAGAGAGATGTATTGCAGAGTAGCACTGGGACAGAATAAGATCAATTGTCTATTAGATCTGTCACCCTGCTGTCTAAACAGTTATGTCCAATTACTTGCCTTTTCTCCCCAGGTACACATTTAATTTTAGATTCAATCCTGCTACTATTTTCAATCTATTCCCTCTTTAGGCAGCATCCCTATCACCCCCCCTTCAGTTAAGTAATAATCTTTCCTTAATAATCTTTCATTACATCCAACTTACCCTTTCCCCCCTCTTACACTACTGTGCCCTCCATTCTTGAGAATCAGTGAGCAAACTACTTGCATCTACCTTTCCTATACCCGTAGTATCTTAAAATCCCTTATAATGTAATCTCTTTTTCTAGTGAATGAGTCCTAAGTGTTCCAGTATCATTGCATTCTGCCCTGGCTGCATGGGAAGTAAGGGTGTGTCGGGGGGGGCATAACACTGTACTCTATATAGAACAAAATAGAAATGTGCAGGAAAAGGAGGATATCAGATGAATGGGGGCAGATTGAATCAACCAGAATATAGCAGCCAAGTGAGGAAAGCATGGAGAAACTTACTGTTGGAGCATACTATAGACCACCAGGCTAAGAGTCAACATTAAGTAAATAAGCAATTATTTTACAGGGGAAAAAAAACTGTAACCAAAAGTAATATTTTAATTAAAGTGGATCTTTACACAACTCTGGCATTGAACCCAGTAGTACTAGAAGTGAAGAGCCAGGAATTTCTAGACATTATAAGGGACTGCTACATGATTTAAAATGCAAAGCAGGGTACAAGAACAGAAGTGATACTAGGCAATGCTGACACACAATGAGACACTGTAGCAGGAGCAGAGATGAGGGAACAGCTGGGGAATAAGAAAAGCAAAATAACAAAATAAAGAGCAGCTGTAATACTAGGCCACTGGAAAAATTTCAGGACAATGTATGTACACGTCAGGAGAGTGTTGCAGAGTTATGAAAAGGGGTTAGAGTTGTGCCAAAATGTAAACATCTTAAAAAGATAATTGGGAAGTATGGCTGTGACAAGACATACCTCATGTAGGCTCCTGTAGAGAAGTACAGTATTTAAAAATCTGAAAAAAAAAAACAGAAACTTTGCAAAACAGCAGACTCTGGCAGTTGGCTAGCCTCCTAACAGCAGAGGTCTGCAAGATATGACTGGAGCAGAACTCCCTTGGCAGCTGGAGCTGCTAGTGGTCAGAGCCCTGGACACCAAACTGGAAGCCATACTTGAGCACATGGGAGCGCAGGATGCAAAAATCAAACTAGTGACTTTTACAGCAAAATTGGCTGAAGAGAAAGGGCTCCAGGCAATGATGACAACGGCCACGGTAATTCAGTAGAATAAAAACTTAAAGTACTGGCTTAAGGTATTAGAGAATGCTGCTCGAGCCTTGAACCTGAAATTCATAGGCTACCAAGAGCATTAAGCATAGAAAATTCACCCCAACTCTTCTTCTTCAGAAATGCATGCATCACCCTGTTGTCATCAGCAGTCCAAAACACAGCCACTAGAACTGTACTTATATTTACAGGGGTAGCAGACATAAAATAACTTTTTTTCATTCTGTTTAACCTGTTACCAGTGCTGACCTCATCTACATGGACGTCTTTCAGTCTAGCCCTTCCCTTCTCTAGCACTTACCCCTGATCTACCAGGGGGTCCATAGAGCAGCTCCTGTATCTGCAATGGATTTCTTTGGGGGTTGGTCAGCAGTTCCCTCTGGTCCACGGAATGTTTGGGAAGAGGAGTGACCAGTCAGGTTAGTGAGACCCTTAAGTGCCAGGGTCATAATGCATGCTCCGGGGCTTTCCTCTATATTCTCCACAGATGCCAACATCTAGGATGATGGAGCACGTAGGCATGGAGTGCTCATGCGACTTCAGTAGTACTCGGCCCACCTGCTGAGTAATCATGCACTGCACTGCCACCCGTGGTCACGCAGGTGGCAGTTTAGCAAAGAAGCTTTCCACCTCCCCTCCTTTCCTGAAGGAAGGCAGCATATTCCGAGACATTCAGTACTCCTTCCCATCAACTTCAAACATCCCAGATTCATTCCCAAACATAGGTTACCAGTGTAATGAGCGGCAGCCTTCCCACTGCACCAATGTGCTGGACAAAAAAAAACATTTTCTGAAAAATGCCAGCCCGCCTCAGAATGAGGAGGAAAGAGAACAATACAGTTTGTGCCCAACTGTGTCGTCTAAGGATCTCACTTTCTCTTCTAATTCCTGCTAGGCTGAGGATCACGAACGTCGGTACAACAGGTACGCAGCAGTTCTTGGACTCTCAAGATACAGGTCACTGGTTGGTCAGTACTGCTAAACAGTTTCAACAAGGTGCTGGAAATGGACTGGAAGACACAGAGGACTGAATGTTTCAGATAAGTATCCTGAGCTGACTTATATCTCATAGACTGGATCTGAACTCCGAATATTTTTTATAGTCCTGGGTATAAAGGCTGGGCTCATAGGGGTGCTTGTACTTGTGATTTAGCCTAACAGTACTTGTTAATATTATGAATTGTGATTTTGCTTATTCAGAATGGCTTATCATATGTGGCCATGCTCCTTTTCAACAAGAAGGGTAAGTGAGAATTTGTTGGTGTGATGTTTTGATGCCAGCAATAGTTGTGCAGCTTTATTAGAGCCCAGGAATCTTTTGCTGCACTATATGAATATGCACTTTCTCAGCTCACTCCAGTTGGTACTCCCTTGCTGAGAAAAGAACCTATCCAAAATATTGAGTCCCTTCAGTTCATGCAGCAAATCATGGAGCCAAACCAGCTGAACTTCTCCTCCTCCTCCACCCAATCCCTAATTGACCGGATTCTCTCCTCCCAAACCCACTGCATAGTGGAAGCAGGCATCCTCCACAGGGCTGTTAGTAACTACTGTATAATCTGCTGCAAGTGTAATGTCAACCATCCCAGTTTCTTCCCAAGGTCATCAAACTCCAGTCCTTTTGGTCACTAGATCAGTCTGCTCTTCTGACTGACCCTTATGCCACTGACTGGTCTTTCAGCTATTCATCCACCAATACAGATGATCCCCTCCTAAATTTTCAGTCTAAAGTCTCTGCTGCCTAAGACAGGCACACTCCACATTCACTGTGTCCTTGTCACCTCCCCTGGATCTCAGCTGTATTTGTCACTTGCCTCAATGTTTAAGACACTGCTTGGCACCTTCATAAGACCACTAGTTCCCCAGTGGACTTACTAAGGTGCAAACAACTGCATTACTGCCTGCACCATTGCTACTAGACTGGCCACATCAGAATATTTTAAAATACAATTTTAAAATTGGTCCTTTGTTGTATAATATCTTTACTGACGTTCTAAAAATTTTAGACAGCAGACAAGATAACATGGGATACAAAAACTTGGAATAATCATAACTACATTATTACATAAGGTAACAAAATCAAGAAAAACAGAGAAGGAGAAAATAAAAATAAATCATAAATACAGTACATTCCATTAGAATCAGCGATGTATGTTAAGCCACCTCCTAGCTAGAGTCAAGTGTGAGGGGGCAGTATGTTCTATCACCCCCCGCATTGCTCCACATCTTTTGATACCCAGAGAACACCCTCTCAAAGGAGGATGGCTTCTGCTGCAGTAAAAAGTCCAGGAATCTACCCCAGCTGAATATGAAAAGTTCCTCCCTCCCTTTCCCAGAGTACATATGTGAGTCTTTCAAGCGTTAAGGTCTGCAGCACCAGGGATTCCTACTGGGTCAGCGTCGGGGTCACATGCAAGTTCTAAGTGTTTTGAATGCAGTGATGTGCCAGAACCAGCAGGACACAGATCCCCCTGGGATAAGGCTCCCACTCTTCTTCCCCCACGTCCTCCATTCTGAATAATATTGACAGTGGGCCATGCTGTAGTGTCCTGGAGAAGATGTGGGAAATTTCATGGGCTATCTCTGCCAAAAAAAGTAACTACCCCTCTCCCTCCCACATCTACCAGCTATAGGTGAGATAGTGGGGTTAAACCGATGCACAACACTGGATTGACAATAAAGTATATGAATAAATTTAATCTGTGATTCCTTATATTTATTGAACACCACCAGTCCATATGTGATCTTAATATATACATATATCCAATTTTCAGCACTTATCTTTCTTTCCCACTGGCCCCTGACTTTCCCTGTGAGATTGGGAAAGCAGGCAATATCCTACCACACCATCTTGGCTATTAGCCCTTTAGGAGATATGTGAACCCCCAATGTCACCAGTTTCAAAAATTACAGTGGGAAGGAGTCCACAGGGTCCTTCCCAAGGCTCCATCTATATGCCTTCACCTGTAGATATCACTACATGCGTGACGTTGGGATCTGGAGCTGCTCCCGCACAACTGCAAAACTCTTGATCCCTTCTTTGGTGTACTAGTCCACAATGCATCATACCCCATAGCCTCCCAGTCTCTGAACCCCCATCTTCCAAACCAGGCATGAAGGCCAGGTTATCTGCCACCAGGACCATGAGGGTGTGGTTCTCACCTGCCTTCCTCCTTTTCTGCACCTCCTCCCATGCATCCAGGATATGCCTTGCCATAGGATTATCTCCCCCTTTGCCCCATACACTCTTATCCCCTGGCACTAGGTGCATGGAAAGTCTTCTACATCCTGTGTCTTCCTCTAGGGCAACCCAGCTGGCCTCCACTCCTTTGTTTATCCAGTTCTACATATATCTGTGTTGAACTGACAGATAATACCCACTCAGGTCTGGGAAGTTTTGGCCTCCTAGCTCTGCACTGCCTTTGAGCCTCTTCAAGCTGATCCTTGCTTTTTTACTTTGCAAAGTGAACTGAGTAAAGCCTTTCTCTACCCTTTTTAAGAGCAACTCTGCACTTCAGCATGCACTTTCATAAAAAGACATTGCAGCTATTACAATTTACTAGGGAATACATTTTTTTCTTTGCCAATATTCCTTTCCAAGGTTTGCAGCACATCTTCGTAGTTTATCTTAAAGGTCTATATAAAAAACATTTGCCTGTCCCCTGCTAACCTCACAGGTTCTTTGTTTATGATATCATAGTGCTCGCTATGACAATGGACTGTGATGTCACAAACAGCAATTGTGTGGTTAGCAGGGGAGAGTCAGATACATTTTGAATGACTCAGTGAAATAAGTTCTGTATTATCTACGATATTTAGTAGACCAACAGCAGGGGAAAGTGAAATAAAAAGCAACAAATAGCTAGAAACGATAACGTTGAAACATGATCTTTGTAAATCTAGTGTTTTTAAGGTTTTTAATTTGGTAGAGAATTGCTTTTTAATATCTCCCTTCATCAGCCTCTTAGGTAGCATCTACATAACGTATAGGAGCTGTGGTAGTACAGTATGTTCATTTCAACAGATTAATTCACCCCAACCATGATATAGGTAAGGCCCTCCACACCCTCTACCTTTCCAAGTCTGCCAGAATGGTATTAAATATGGGCATATAATTTAAGGCATAGAGTCCTTCCAGGTCTTGCCCCATTCTAATCCCCAAGTAGGTAGGTAATAGCTGTTTCCACCACTTTAAATCCCCAGTTCTGCAACCTGCCTTCTGACAGTCCTTCGCCTGCTTTCAGCAATTCTGACTTGCACAAGTTCGTCCTACAGCCTGAAAAGTCCGCAAACTTCCCAACCACCTCTAGCAGTGTCAGAACCATGGTATCAGACTGTGTAACAAAAAGTAAGAGGTAATCAGCATACAAACTGATTTTATGGTGTCCTCCCTACGAACATATGAACAGATGAAATTTGCCAGCAGATAAAGGCCTAGAGGTCTATCAAGTCTGCTTGAATGTGCAGCTAGCACCCCTTGTTCTGCAGCTGCCTCTCCCTTCCACCCTTCCCCTTCAGTGACCCTCCCCCTTGTCCTGTTCCATCCTCATTTGAAGCAGTCCACTGTTCTACTGCATACCACTTCTGCAGGTAATGCATTCCACCCAGCCACCACCCTCTCTGTAAAAAAGTGTCTCCTCAGCTCCATCCTGAACCTTCCTCCCTCCAGTCTCATATCACGGCCCCTGGTGTCCCTCCCCTCCCTTACTTTGAACAGCCCCTCTGTACCTGTCTTGTTTATTCCTTTCATGTACTTAGAGGTTTCAATCATGTCCCCCCTGTCCCTCCTCTCCTCCAGCGAGTGCATGTTTAACTCCCTCAGCCTCCTCTTGTATGATAAATCCCCAGCCCCTTGATCATCTTTGTTGCCCTGCGCTGCACCCCCTCCAGTAACTTAATGTCCATCTTCAGATATGGGTGCCAGTACTGCACGCAGTACTCCAGGCGCGGTCTAACTAATGACCTATACAGTGGCAAAATCACCTCCTCCCTCCTCGAGGATATACCCCTTGCAATACAACCCAGCATTTTGTTGGCCTTTGCAGCTGGCTTCCTACATTGTGCTGAGTTGTTCATTGGCCCTGTAATGAGCACCCCCAGATCCTTCTCCTCCTCTGTCTGGGCTAGCTGCACTCCCCCCAGCGGGTAACTCCTCCTTGGGTTCTTCATCCCAAAATGCAGCACCTGCACTTTTTGGCATTAAACCCCAGTTGCCAGGTGTCTGACCAGGTTTCAAGCTTTGCCAGATCATCCTGCAACCCCTGCCATCCCCCTAGGTCATCCACCACCGCTCCTACCTTGGTATCATCAGCAAACAGACTGATCTTGCTCTTGACGTCCAATGATATGTCTGCAATGAATATCCCAAACAACACTGGTCCCAACACCGAGCCCCGTGGAACACCGCTTGTCACTACCCTTGGGTGTGAGAGCTCCCCACCCACCACCACCCTCTGTTGCCTTCCCTGAAGCCAGTTCCCTACCCATCTCATCAGCTTTTCACCCACCCCCTGTGTCTTCTAACTTACTTCCCAGCCTTCCATGCGGCACCGAGTCAAATGCCTTACTGAAGTCCAGATACAGGACATCCACTGCATGGCCCCTGTCCAGTTGCCTAGTTACCCAGTCATAGAACTCCACCAGAATGGTTTGGCAGGATCTGCCACGTATGAAACCATGCTGTCTGCTGTCCTGTAGTCCTTTGGCCTCTAGGAGGGCCACCAGCCTCTCCTTCAGGATAGTCTCCATTAGCTTACCCACGATGGATGTGAGGCTCACTGGTCTGTAGTTTCCCGGTTCATCCTTGGGGCCACTCTTGTGGAGGGGCACCACATGAGCCATCCTCCAGTCCTGAGGTATACACCCCGAATGTAGTGAGGCATTAAATAGGTCTGCCAGGGTCCTGTCAAGACCTCTGCCAGCTCCTTCAGTACCCTGGGGTGGATGCCATCTGGGCCTGGCGCCTTATCCACACTCAGTGCCTTCAACTCCCCCCCCCCAAACTCTGCCCTCCATGATTTCCACATCTGTCACCCCTTCCCCCCCTGTTTCTGCCATTCCTCCCCTTGGATGTCACCCCCACTTCTCCTTAGTAAATACCGAGCAAAAGTAATCATTTAGTGCTTCTGCCTTATCGCACCCTGCTTCCACCCAACCCCCTCCTTTCTAATCCTTACTATGTGGTCCTTACAGCTCCAATTCTCTCTGATGTACCTAAAGAAGTCCTTCTCCCCCTTCTTAATGCCTTATGCCAGCCTGAGTTCCATAGATGCCTTGGCTCCCCTTACTGCTCTTGTCACCTCCTCCGATTCTGTCAAGTACTCGTCTCTGTCCTCCCCCCACTCCCTGTTTTCTTGTATCTCCTAAAGGCAGGTCTTTTCCTCCTTACCTTTTCCATGACCTTCTTGCTCAACCAGCTTGGTTTCTTAGCCCTAGCCTTCTTGCTCTGGGCCTTGCAGCAGCTTTTGGTTGCCTCCACTATCCCCAGCTTTATGAGCTCCCACCTCTGGTTAGTGTCCATACTGGATTGAATTCTGGCCAGGTACCCTTTTACTACTTCCCCCATCCTCCCAAAGTCAGCCCTCCTGAAGTTCAGCACTGTCATGTCATGTCTGCACCCTCCGATCTGTTCACCCCCCCCACCCAGAGCGTGATCACCAATGGCTCAACTGCCAAAGTCAACAATAGCAGGGAGAGAGGGCAGCCCTGCCTCATGCCACATTTTTTATTTATTTATTTCATATTCAGATTAATACCTTTGAGCCAAAATAGGCTTGTTTACAAAGGTTTCAAGTCAGAGTAAACAGAACAGGACATAAAATACAGGTAGCTTCGAATATGGCATCACATACAGGTCAGGTTACACAGAGGTTGAAGTTATGTAGGTTACAATTTTATACAAGGGTGTTATACAAAAAAATAGACAAAAGGTATACCAGTGATTTTGTAACAATAAGTGCTAAGGAGAAGATGACAATGGCACACTAAGGTGCAGCACAGTGTTTAAGTGGTAACAAGAAACAACTAGAGGCAAACAAGTTTCTAGATAATAATGGAGCAAGTTTAGCTGCCAAAGGAGGCTTTGTTTAATGGTTCAGCAGGGAGCTAATTATAGCTATAGGGGTTGGGGGGAGCGGTAAGGAAAATGGAGGCATTGAGTGGGAGCACGTGCAGTCCTATGGGGTGAGATGAGAAAAATAGGGGTAGTCAGTCAAGGGCAAGAGATAGAGAAAAAAAGGGTAAAAGAGTGAGCAGAACCATGGGAGGCAGGAGGGGTGCTGGGCGATACAGTCAAGGAGGGCTGTAACAGTGAGGTAGAGGATGAAATGGGGGTGGGCAGGATGTGGGAGGGGAAATAGGGTGAGGCGAGGGGGAATGGGATGGGATGTAGGGGGAGCAGTGGAGAAAGAGGAGTAGGTAGTTTTTAGACTGTGGTCTGTGGGTGCCGTGAGGAGGGCGGGGAATACTCAGGTCATATGTTAAGGACAGCAACCACAGGTCATATTACATGTTAAGTAAGAGTGTAGCCCTTGTTTAAAGTAGCCAAGTTTGGTGTATTCGATGAGGGTGACAGGTAGTCCGTTGAACCACCTGGGTCCTCGGTAGTACAGAGATTTCTGAGCTAGCTTAGTGAGCTTAAATGGCACCTGGAGGCCTCCTTTGGTCTCATGCCTAGTGTTTTTTGTGAGTTGTGCAGCGTTGAAGAGGCTGCAGGTAGACTCAGGCATGAGCCTTAGTAGTGATTTTTTTTTACCAGCAAGCAGGTCTAGTACTGCACCCTGAGGTGAAGTGGGAGCCAACCTGTTTCGTTATAAAGTGAACATGTATGGGTCAGGTGATCAGCCCCTAGGGTCAATCAGCAAGCCTCATTAAGGAGTGTTTTTATTCTTTTTAGGGCAGTATCTGATCCGGCCCCATAGATTGGCAGGCCATAGTCGATGGTGGCTAGGACTGAGCTGCTTGTGGCAAGCTTCAGGGCGGCAGGAGGCACACAGCATCTGTGCCAGTAGAGGACACCCAGTTTTATGTTGGCGGTTTTAACAACATGATCAATATGGGTATTGAAGCTGAGTGTTTCGTCCAGGTGTACTCCTAGATACTTGAAGATAGAGACTTGTTTCAAGGTCTCACCCCTGTAGTTCCATATCAGCGGCAGGCCAAATCTCTTCTTGCTCTGGGCTACAGTAAAGAGCATGCTTTTGGACTTCTTGAGGTTGAGTAGAAGTCTGCTCTGGGAGAACCATGATTCCAGTTTAAGGAAGCTATCTTGCAGCTTGGTGGTGATAGTGGATGGTTCTTTACCAGAGATAGAGATGACAGCATCATTGGCATAGAGCACAGTGTGTGCCGGGCAGATGGAGGAGAGTGAATTTATGAAGAGGCTGAAAAGGAGCGGTCCTAGGATGGACCCTTGTGGGACTCCAATATTCACCTCCCTATTTTCCGAGCCAGTGCCACTGATATTAACACATTGTGTCCTGTGGGTGAGATAGCTGTTAAACCAGGCAACAGTGTCTGTGGACAGACCAACAGCCAGCAAGCAGTTTAGGAGATACCAGTGGTTGACAGTGTCAAATGCCTTAGTGAGGTCTATGAAGACAGACCCCACTGCCATCCCTCTATTCAATGAATCATAGAAAAGGGAGGTGTACTCAACCAGGGCAGTGAGGGTAGAGTGCTTTTTTCGGAAATCGTGCTGCTGCTGGGTACAGAGCAGGCAGTACCTCTCCAGGTATTCTGTGAGTTGGTCGCAGACCATCTGTTCCAGGGCCTTTGGGGGGGGGGAGGACAGAATGGAGATGGGACTGTAGTTGGAGGTGTTAGCACTGTCACCAGTTTTAAAAACTGAGGTGACAATTGCTGCCTTCCATCTGTCTGGAAACACACCTGACTTAAGTGAGGCACTGAACATTTTTGTCAATGGATCAGCCAGTTCATTTAAGGTGAGAGCTACCAACTTCATGTCAACTAGGTCATTCCCCATCCTAGTCTTCCTAAGGACCCGCTTAACATATATAATAGTCTCAGACCTACAGTAGTAACTTGCTTGAAATAGAATGGTGGTATTCCATTATTATTAGGTGGAGGAGTATGCAGGCAAGAAGGTTGACCTGGTTGAGGGGGTGTAAGGTATGCACTCGGTAGTACTGAGGATAAGTCAGTGAATGCTGAATTAAAAGCCTCAGCGATTTCACAGGGTTCCTGGAGTGTCCCAGATGCAGTTATAATCAGGTCGGGAGGGGCTCTTAAAGCATTACCAGTGAGTGATTTCATAGAGTTCCAGAACTCTCTTCCTGATGCCCAGTTTTGTTTAGGAGCTCAGTATAGTAGGAGGCTTTTGCTGCCCATAAGAGTTTAGTGCATTTGTTTCTGGCTGCCCTGTAGGTGGAGAGGTCAGCCAACGTCTGAGTGACTCTGGCCTTGTGCCACAGATTGTCCCTTAAACACATGAACTCAAACAGGGGGCCTGAGGGCCATGGGTTAGCAACCCCTCTCACTGTTTTGGTGTGGACTGGTGTGGAAATGTCACAGACAATGTTAAAGATCCCTAGGAAGTATTCCAGGGCTTGGTTCCCATCTTTTGCCCCATCCAGTGGAGACCAGTCAGCTTGTTTCAGGTACTGCTGGAAGGTGGGCAATAATCTGGGCCTTAGGATGTAATTTCTGGAGACCTGAGGGGGGCGTTTGGAGAACTTATTCATCTAGGTACCTATTACTAGAGAATGGTCACTGAGGGAGTCTGGTGAGACAGAGACATCAGTGATATGATCCAGGCAGGATGAGAGGAGCCAGTCTAAAAGGGGGCTGGTGCCTGTCCTATAGTTTTGTCTAGCGGCTTGCAAAACCTTCTGTGTGAGGTGGAGTCCAGCTATTTGGTCTCTGGCTGGTGCCTCATCTTGGGATTGCCAATTGATGTTGAAGTCACCAACAATTATACGTTCCCATTTATACCCCAGCTGTTGTTGATTGGTGACGAATTGTTTCAGACCAGGTTTGTGCTTGCCAGGGAGTATATAAACTGTGGAGAGCAGAAGAACTTTGTTTTGCTGTCCGATGGTGAGCTTTAAGTTCATGAGGCTATACCCTCCAACATGTCATCATTTACCACAATTTGCACCTTTGAGGGCTTATACATCAGGCATACCATCTTAATGTATTCTTCCCCCAGCCCAGATCTCTCCAGAATCCGAAAGAGGTACCTACATTCAATGTGGATGAAGGCTTTCTTGGTGTCCATGGACAAAACGCCACCTGTCCCAGGCCCTGAGCCCCCCAGTGTACCACGTTCAGCAGTTGGCACCTATTATGGCAGGACAGCCTCCCCCTCACACAGCCAGTCTTGTCCATGTGTACTAATGCCAGGAACAGCCCTTCCAGATGCCTATCCAGTACTTTAGCAAAAATCTTGAGGTTGCAATTCAGGAGAGAGATGGGCCAGTAGGATGCACACTTCGCCAGGTCCCTGCTCAGCTTTTTAAGGATGCAGACCGCCCACCCAGTAGAATGAGGCAGGGAGTCCCCCCTCCGCCACTGACTCCTCAAGTACATACACTATCAGCTCTACCAGTACATCCCCCATTTGCTTGTAGTACTCAGCTACAAAACCATCTTGCCCTCCTGCTTTTCCCCTCTGTAATGAGCTAATTGCCCCTCTCAGCTGCTCTCTGGTCACCCTGGCCCCCAGAGCTTCCCTTTGCTCATCTGTTATTGTAAGAAATGCCATGCCCTCCATAAATAAATTGGTCCTTTTTAATTGAAATTGAATGCATTATATAAATATGTTTGTGATCGTTTCAAGTAATGGTATTTTGTCTTGTACGAGATTATTATACATGGTAACTGAGTGAATGCACAGGATGACTCTGCAAATAGGTTAAGAATGTTTACATAAGGATTAAGCCATGAGAAAGGATGGGTCTACTGTGGAATTAATCTATGGTTTGGGGGGGTTGGGGCACAAGGCCGAAGGTCGAGTGCCTCCAATGACCCAACCATGGATTAATTCCTCAGTAGACTCATCCTTTCGAGTGGCTTAATCCTCTTGTAACACGGTAATGATTGTATGACTAATATTCTCTGAATAAGTGAGAAGAGACAGACTGATTTAGTTTTGGAAAGCTTTATGCTGAGCTGTTAAACATGGTGGACACACAGTACACACCAATTGGAGCACACCTATTGGAGATATCGTGGCTGCTATTTAACTTTTGCAAAAATAGCTTCCATTACAAGCTTTAAGCTTTCTAACATTGAAACCTATTTTAAAACTTTTCAAACACTTGCAGTTAACTTTCTATGCTAGGTTCTTCGATTTTCATCTGTGTGTATTACAAGATATGGGTTGCACTGCTTATACTAGGTGCTTATACTAGGTTCTGAATGGAAGAAGGCCTCTTCAGCCCATTATTACCATTCCCCACATTAGTGGGACCATTTTTGCCTGTTTTTTGTTAACCATATATCATCGCCTTTCTTGCAGCTTTCTAGGTAATTACTGCACACTAAGTCCATTGACAGTACTTTCCATAACCTGACTGTTCTATTCAAAAACATATAATGTCTGCTGTTTTTTTTTTGCAGTCTATATTTTCATTTGCATCTTGTGCCGTCTCAGACCTTGAGGTTTACCCTGTGCAACTATTCCCATTTCTTTGATTAATTCTGGTTCTCTCATTATTTTATGAATAGTTAGACGGTCGCCCCTCACTCTTTGTTGTAGTGAAAACAGTCTCAGTTTTTGAAGTCTTGCCTCATATTTATATGGCTTTAGTGACCCTATCATTTTCGTATACCGCCTCTGGATTCTTTCCACTCTGTTGTTTTCTCCCACCGTATATGGGCTCCATTATGGTGACCCACAATCTACACTGGCGATAAAAGTGCTGTTGGGGGCTCACCATAAAACAATATCAGTACTCTCAGTCTACATACCTCCCAAAGACCCGGCCACTGGTCTCCTCAGTCTTCTTGACCATCTCCGCTCACAAAATCACCTCACAGAGACAATTATCATGGGAGATTTTAACATAAACTGGCTGTCACCTGTGACCAGCTCACTAAAGGACGCAATAACAGCCCTTCACCTAACTCAACTTGTCAATACACCCACTAGGATAAACTATAAAACGGGGACTAGCACCACCCTCGACTGGATAATTTCTAACTAGCCTAACCGCCGTTCCGATGTAACTGTGCACCCTGACTCCATCAGTGACCATTCCCCAATCACATGCAGTTGGACTAATAAATTCCTTATCCCCACTCCCCAAACTCTCTACAGCAGGTTTCTCAGAAGGGGCCACCTAGACCTCCTAAAACAACAGCTTCGTGCCCAAAATTGGAACATCCTGGACTCAACCAAAGATGTTAATGTAGCCCTCTGTCACTTTATAAGGGTTTTCAACACTGCTTGTGATACGCATGCCCCTCTCAAAAAGATTATGGTCTCTGGCACAGTTAACCCCTGGATCACTCTTGAGCTCCTTTCCCACATGAAGTTTCGGGACCATCTCTGGCACTGTGCAAAAGCCACTGGTTAGCAGCAGGACCTACAAGCCTATAAAAATGCTAGAAACAACTGCATTAGGGAAACTCGCCAGGCAAAAGACAAGTACCATAGGGAGATGCTTACCAACTCCTGGGGTGATAGCAGAAGGTTCTGGTCTAATATAAATGACGTCACTGGCAAAAAACCTAAAGTATCGCCTACAATGCTAAACATAAATGGGACCCCTACCGCTGACCCTCTGGAAATTGCTAATGCCTTTAACAATGCTTTTACCAATTTGAGCTGTGTTCTCCCACCTGACTTTTTCGATGATGATGCTGCCCGCTCCACAAGCCACGGTGATGAAAATAGTCCTAAGCACCCCCCTTTTTATTTTAAAAGGGTATCATTGGAAAAGCAGTTAGGTTGATCTTATCAAGGTAAGATTCCAAACCTTTCTCTTACACTGGGACAATTTCCTGATGCCTGGAAAACGGCCATCGTAACTCCGGTGCATAAAACCAGTGATTGTTCCTTACAGGGTAACTATAGGCCTATATCCATTCTCCCTCCACTCTCCAAGGTGCTCGAGCAAATTGTTACCAACCAGCTTGGTGCTTATCTGGACACATGCTCCATCCAGTGCCCACAACAACATGGCTTTAGAAAGGGGCACAGTACTACCACAGCATTATTAGAATTCACAAGCTTCATACAACAGGTAATCGATCAAGGCAAGATTGTAGGTGCAGCCTTTGTTGACCTAACAAAAGCCTTTGACACAATGAATCACACACTGTTGCTTGGCCAACTCTCTAAAACTGGTGTTGCCCCAAACACTCTGAAAAGGTTCGGAAGCTACCTCAGTGATAGACTGCAGAGGGTGAGGATATCAAATGTAGTTTCGGAGTAGAGGGCTGTCCGATCAGGGGTACCTCAAGGCTCAATCCTGGGTCCCTTATTGTTCAGTATTTTCCTGAATGACCTTGTCTGCAACCAGCGTACTCTCCTCTATGCAGATGACGCGGTCATCTTTACTAGCCAACTGGATCCCAATGCTCTTGAAAACAGTTTTCAACAAGGCTTCACAGAAGCAGAGAGATGGTTTAATAATCACAAACTAGTGCTAAACTACAAAAAAACTAAAGTCCAGCTGTTTTCATCCTCTCGGAATAAGTTTAAGGCATATCAACTCACTATCACCAACAACCACGGAGACGCTCTTGAACAAACTCAGCTTTTCAAACACCTAGGTCTAACCCTGGATAGTCACCTTACCTTTATGCCTCACACTGAAAATGTTGCCAGAGATGTTAATACCAGAATTGGGCTCCTCTTCAGACACAGACGAAGTCTTACCCAAAAAACCCTGAAGGTTGCAGTTCACAGCTCGGTCCTCTCGATCATTGATTATGGTCTAATCATATACTGGGCTGCAACCTCCACATCTCTTAAATGACTCACGGTGGCCCTGAACAAAGCCTGTAGGTTAGTTACGGGTGCTGCGTGCCTCACTCATACCTGTGAGTTATATGCTCAGTCTGGCTGGCTACAACTAAATAATAGGATCAAATATCAAACCTGCCTCCTGTCCAAAAAAGCTCTACTTGGATTACTACCCCTGAGCATTGGTTGCCTGCTAAACAAATCCCCTAAGACCCAACACACACGTACCTCAGTTTCTGACCTCCTTCCAGTACCCCACTATCGGACTGCTCAATGCCAGCAATCCTTTCAATAAAGAGCCCACCTGTGGTTTAATAATCTAAGTAACCAACTGAGCAGTCTTTCTAGTCTGTCCAACTTTAAACTTATGCTTCATCAGCATCTCATAATCGAAAGCACTTGTAATTGTTACACCTAGTTTCCCACTTCTGCAGACACTCTTATGCCACATTTTTCACTCACTGAGGCTCTTACTTGGCTTCCTGTTTTGTTTCACTACTCCTGACAGAACAACTTCCCCTTTCCCCCTACCATCTCCTCCCTTACCTCACCCCCTCCTTGCTCTTATCCCACTGACCCCCCTCTTCCTGGACCTGTCCAGGCCCTCTGCTCCCCACTCTCCCTTATCTTCTTCCCCTTCATCCGCCTCCTCTTCCCTCTTTACCCTTCTCCTACCTTACCCTCCCTCCCTCTCACCTTATAAGGCCTCTGGCTGCCATATTTTCTTCTCCTTCTCTATCTGGACTCTGCCCTCTCATCTCCCCTACCCCTTCCTTACTCTTCTCCTTCCCAACCGCCTCTGATTAGCAATGTTGATTCAAATGTACCTTATGGTTTTCGATGCTTGCTTGTAATCTTGAGTGTGTAGCACTGTTCCCACTTAGTTACCAGTTGACTTGCTGTGCTTCGATGATACCACGAATGTTGTCTGTACCTCTGTTGATACCATGAATGTTGTCTATACCTCCCAACCTTATTGTAACCCTTTCTTTGACATGGAACCTTTGTAAATGAGCTGCCCCTAGCTCAAAGGTATTTGTAATCAGATTTAAATAAATAAAATAAAAAAAATACATGCAGCCTTATGTATGTTTTATAAAGTGGAGCCAAACAGTCTATAGACTTATTAATAAAGCTTCTCATGTTTCTAATCATATAACTGGCTCTCCTAATTACATGGTTTCTTTGTTTAAAAACCAGTCTGTTGTCAATCATGGTACCACAGTCTTTCTCCTGTGTTGCTTCTTTTAAGACATTTCCTTTTAACCTATAGGTATGTGCTACTTGCTGCCTACCCAGATCCATTACTGTACATTTTTCTACGCTGAAGGACATTTTATTTCTAACTGACCATTGTTCAATTTTCTCTAAATCTTATTTCATCATTTGTTGTTGTTCTTTAGTTTCTACAGAGCCACCTGGTTTTATATCATCTGCAAACTTTACTACCCTATTGTTTATATTATGGTGCAGATCACTTATATAGAGTGCAAACAACACCAGTCCCAACACGGAACCTTGTGGTACTCTGCTTGACACCTCCATGCTTCCTGAATATTCCCCCCTAAAATTCACACTTTTTGTTTTCTATCCTTCAGCCAGTTCGTTGTCCATTTTATTATTCTGTTGTCAGTCCCTATTACCTCCATTTTCTCAATCAATTTATTATGAGGAACCTTATCAAAGGCCTTGGAAAAGTCTAAAAATAAGATGTCCATTGATGTATTATCATTTAGCTTTTTATTTATATATTCATAGAAACAGAGCTGGTTTGTAATACAACCCCTATTTTTCTTGAATCCATGTTGTTTCTTGTCCTCACATCCTATATGTTTCAGATACTCTTCTATCTTTATCTTTAGGAGGCTTTCTGCAATTTTTCACAAAATATAGCCATCAGGCCTACAGGTATATAGTTTGAAGTTTTAGTTCTATCACCTTTCTTGTATAGGGGAATGACAGTTGCCAACTTCCAATCTTCAGGAATTTCACCTGTGCTAAATGCGAGACTGAACAAGTTCTCTAGTGGTTTCACTATTTGATCTTTGGTTTCTTTAATTAATCTAGGACTTAAAGAACCCAGCCCGACGATTTGTGAGACTTTAGTTTTGTTATCATGTTTAGGATGTTATCAGCACTTAGTTAAATTTAAGTCTGGATATTTCACAGAATCGTTCCCATTTGTATTCTGATCTTTCCTTTCAAACACTGAACTAAAATAGCTATTAAACTTCTCTGCTTGTTCTTTTGGATCTATTATTTCTTTTCCATTTTCTACTATAGGGCCTATTTGATTACTGTTTCGACTTTGTTTGTTAATGTATGCATACAAACTTTTACCATTGTCATTTCTATGTGATATGTTAAACTCTAACTTGCCTCTTTCTGTTTTTATTGTGCTTTTTAGTTTTTTTAACACACTTTTGTAATTATTTTTGTGTAGTACTGACCCAGATTTTTTTTTTCATTTTTTCGTACATCCTTTTCTTCCGTACTATTAGTTTCAGTACTTTACTTGTGCACCAACCTGGTCTCTTCCCCCTCCTAGTGTACATTTTTTTGTTTGGAACAAATACATCCTCCAACGGTCTCAATTTATTTTTCAATATAATCCATCTTTCACCTACGTCTTTTCCTTCAACATCCTTATGCCAATTCCATTCAACTAGTTTTTGTCTAATTTTTTCAAAATCTAATTTTATATATATCAGATGTTTATTTACCTCAAATTCAATAATATTATGGTTACTGGTACCTAAATGTTCTCTTATTTATCCTGTTAAAGGAAAACTACACCCAAAACCTGAAAAAATATATGTTGTGCAGAGTGTTTTAATTTGTATGTGAAGTTCTAGTGTTTCCTTCCCTCTGACTGGTATTAGGGGTTTTTCCCAAATTAGCCTGCTAGCTTTATGCTAGTTTTACGACCCCTGGGGATCTCCATACCTGATAGTGTAAACTGTATTTCTGGTTCCCAGAGTGCATCTTGTATCACGTGACTGTGATGTAGAGAGACCCAACATTCAGTACACGCATGCCAAACAAACTAAATATCTTGGAAGCTTTACAAGCTGCACAAAAATTACCAGCAGCAAAGTTTTTCAGGACAGTAAAACCTTCAGGATGAGGGTGGTCACCAAGCTGAATTCTACAGATTTTAAAATATAGCCATCTCTGTTGTTGTGAACTGATAGTAATGTAATGCTTTCTGCTGGATTTATGGGCTCTGCTACATCACCATTACATGAAACAAGGTGCACTGTAGGACAAAGAAATGCAATAAAACTATTTGATATGGTGATCTCCAGGGGTCGTAAAACTACCAGGCTAATTTAGGAAAAACTCCTAATACCAGTCAGAGGTGAGGAAACAGTAGAACTTCACATACAAATTAAAACACTCTGCACAACACATATTTTTTCAAGTTTTGGGTGTAGTTTTCCTTTAACCATCTCCTCTCTATTAGTTATAATAAGATCCAAGACATTTTAGCCTCGAGTTGGTTTATAAACTAATTGGGCTAAACTAGCTATATGTAACATTTCTAAAAAGTGGTTTGCACTTGCACTATGGGCTGTATTGTCTTTCCAATTTATTTCTGGGTGGTTAAAATCACATGTGACTATTGTGTCCCCTTTTTCTCCCATATATTCAATCTCATCTTCAATGTTTTATCCATGTCTCTGTATGTGTTTGGTGCCCTATAATATATCCCCATGAACAGCTTTTTGTCATTTTTACCTTGAACCACCACCCATAGCGTTTCTGTGCATGAATCGTTTAAATTGTAAATAATGCTGTTTATTGAATTTCTAATATACATCGCAACCCCACCACCTTTTTTATTTACTCTATCCTTAGTAAATAACTTATAGCCTTCAATTTCCTTATTCCAATCTACTCCTTCGTCCCAGCATGTTTCTGATATCATTCTCCACATTCCACATTCTCGGTCACTAGTAATACTTCTAGTTCAGATTTTTTAATAATGTTCAGGCTTTTAGCATTTAATGACCAAACCTTACTTTTGAACTTTTTTGTTTTCGAGGTTGCATTATTACTTTTACTATTTATGTTACCTTCACTGTCACTTCTTACCTGTGGGGTTTCCCCTCTCCCCTTACTCTTTAGTTTAAAGATCTGTCTATTATTCCTTTCAATTTTAATCCCAATTTTCTGCTTTCTTTTTTACTAAGGTGTAGTTCGTCCTGACAAAAGTACGCAGGTTCGTTTATGAATTCTTCCCAATGTATAATACACCCAATCCCTTCCTATAGAGTCCACTGCCTCAACCAATTATTTATGCCCTTGATTTTGTTTATACTGAAATTGCTTTCTCTCAGTACTGGTAGTATTTCTGAGATGTGAACCCTGCAGTTTAGCCTATGTGCTTCTTCCCATATTCTTTTAAATTCTTGTTCAATTTCTGTTTTACTCTGGTTTCTAATATTATTTACCCCAAGTGTAAAATTACTGTGGCATTTCCATCTCTTTCCTTCACTATATCCTTTAACATTTTCTGAACATCACTTATTTTTGCACCTGAAAAATAACTGGCGGTCATGTTCTCTTTTGAACCACTTGAGGTGCACCAATCTGTATATTTCACAATATAATCATCTAGAACATATAGAAACATAGAAATTGTCAGCAGATAAGGAGCACTAGGCCCATCCAGTCTGCCCCTAGGCCCTATACATTGTATGTGGCCACTGACCCTATGTGATCAATTGCTTTTCATCACACCCTCCCCTCTCAGGCTTCCCTTGTGCCTGTCCCAAGCATGCTTAAACCCCTCCACTGTGCTTGCCCCCACTACCTCCTGTGGCAGACTATTCCAAGTGTCAACTACCCTTTCTGTGTAGAAAAACTTCCTCACATTACCTCTTAATCTACCCCCTTCCAATTTCATATCGTGCCCCCTTGTTCTCATACTTTTTCTACATTGGAAAAGGTCCCCCACCTGCACCTTGTCTATGCTCTTGAGGTACTTGAAAGGTTCAGTCATGTCCCCACGCTGTCTTCTCTCCTCCAGTGAGTACATACTGAGGTCCCTTAGTCTCTCCTCATATGTTTTGTGGTGTAAGCCCTGTCCCATCTTTGTTGCCCTTCTCTGGATACTTTTTTCCCTGTCTGGTTTCCATATTGCGTTGTGGCTACATCATCTATATTCATATCTGTGTTTAGAGTTTGGGTGTCCATCTCATTCCCTTCCATGTTCATGTTATACTGGTGAATTTGAGCCTCTTCTACTGTCTCTCATGCAACCTTTTCCTGTGTACACCCTGGACTTGCTAGCCCATCTTGATTTTGTAGCACATTTGCATTCAATTTTGTAGTATTTTGCATCTCCTTGTGTACTTGATCACTGCTACCTGAGACTGCTGTATTTCCTTCTACTGTGGCATCATCTGTTGTCATATTGCTCTGTCCTCTGTCTTCAATATAGTTTGTTGTCCCTTGATTATTCTCATCACTGTTTTCATCCAAACTTATTAGTGGCTAAAAACTATTTTGTGTTTCTAGAGTAAAACCCAGTGCCCTTCTTCTATCTTTTTTAAATTTTTTTTTTGCTCAACTATCCATTCCTCATCTCCTAGCACCTCTCTTCCTTAAATCTTTTCCTGTTCCATCATTGCTAACCATATTCTGATAACCCTCCTCAGTGTTTTGAAGCAAGTTATTCTGCTGCATTGCAATTAGTTTCATTTCTGCCTCCAGTAGGAACAGGTTACTCACCTATAACAATAGTTCTAGGAGTGGTATAAGTTGTTCATCCACACTCATTGGCATGTCCCCTTCCACTTTAAATCTTGCTGGAAGTCTTCAAGCTGGCTCCTTGCACCCACCCGCCCAGTCGGTATATACCTTGGCTCCACCCTATGACACCAGATCTTAGCCAGCTGGAAGCCAGGTGTTGTGTGTCCACAGCCAGGGAGGTCGGGTGAGTCCATGTGGATGAACAACATATACCACTCCTAGAACTATTGTTACAGGTGAGTAACACACTCATTGGCAGACTACTAGCAGTTCTCCGGGAGAAGGGAGGCAAGGTGCACACCCCCTACTTAGGGAACAGAGACTGGAGAACCGAGGCCCCAAAACCAGCATCCCGGCAAGACTCAAGGTTGATGTGGTAATGGGTGATGAAAGTGTTTGCTGACTGCCAGGTAGCAGCCTGGTAGATTTCCTGGATGGGGATGTCCCTGGAAGCAGCCACCGATGCAGCAGTATGGTGGGTAGAATGACCTCTTATCCCTTTGGGAGGCTCCTTGCCTACCAACTCATAGCACAGACCTATGCATGATGTAATCCAGCTTGCTATGGTCTGTTTTGCTGCAGGTCTGACAGAAGCGGCTTCAGCATAGGTGACAAACAGCTGGCAAACCTCTCCCCAAATTTCTGTCGCCCTCTCCTTGAAACAGGAGAGAGCACGTCTCAGGTCCAGAGTATGGAGCCTGTACTCGGACTCCGAGGTGTAATTAGGGTAGTATACTGGCAGAGTTAGCATCTGGTTAAGGTGAAACTCTGACACCACCTTCAGAAAGACAACCTTGTTCCTGTTGAAGACCAGATAAGAGGAGTCCACCGAAAGTGCCTGGAACTCCCCTGTCCTTCTGGCAGACATGATAGCCACCAAGAAGGCTGTCTTCCACGACAAGTGTGACAAGGCACACTTGTGCATTGGTTCAAATGGTTTGCCCATGAGCTTTGCCAGTACCAGCAGTAGATCCCACGGAGGTGGAGGTTCATGCACCGGAGCGGATATGTGATCCAGGCCTTTGAAAAAGTGCCTGACCACTGTCTCCTGTGCCACCGTCAGCTGACTGGCTCATGCCCGGTAAGCAGAGATGGCTGCCAGGTGCACCCTAAGGGTCGATGACCGAAGACCCCCTTTGAAGAGAGAGAGACCAAAGGTAGTCAAGAATGTTAGCCACCGGACAGGACAGAGGGTCCAGACCCTTGCCCTGATACCAAATGGAAAACCTTTTCCATTTGAAGGCATAACATTTCCTGGTTGATTCCTTTCTGGATGCATCCACCATGGTGTAGACATCTTCGGAAGGACCCAAAGCCTGGAACTCTAGCCGCTCAGGTACCAGGCTGTGAGGTGCAGGGATTGAAGGTCCAGATGGAATACCTTCCTCTGACTGAGTGATATCAGGTCCGGGCGTGTACAAAGCCGTTCCAGGGGCCTGCAGCTGAGATGATCTGAATACCAGAACTGACGTGGCCAGTCTGGGGCTACCAGAATCACCTTCACCTTGTTGATCAAGGGAAATGGAGGGAAGGCAAAGAGGAGGCTGGGGTCCATGACCTTGACAAGGCATCCCCCTGCAGCGAGCCCTGCTGAGGGGGGCGGGCATGAAATAGCCTCAGCTTGGTGTTTTGCCTGGAGGCAAACAGGTCCACCATCGGTTTGCCCCAACAGGAGAACAGGCTGTAAGCCATCTCTGGATGGAGAGACCACTCGTGGGATGTCCGGCCTAAGCGGCTGAGAGCATCTGCCAGATGGTTCGAGGCTCCTGCCTCATGGATGGCTAGGAGATCCGCCTCCAATCGGCTCACGAGGGTCCAGATGTGGAGCACCTACCTGCACAGCAGATGGGAGTGTGTGCCGCCCTGTTTGTGGAGGTAGTACGTGGTTGTGGTATTGTACATATGGACTTGAACCACTTGACCCCAGAGCTGAGGAGCGAAAGCTGACAGTGCCAGTCTGACTGCTCTGAGCTCCAACAGGTTGATGTGGCATCGGGACTCCTCAGGGGTCCAGAGCCCGTGGGCCCTTTTGTCCCCATGTGGGCTCCCCAGCCCATGAGAGAGGCACCAGTCATGAGGACGACCGTCAGCTCAGGGCGGACAAATGGGATCTTTTCCTGCAACCGGTCTGGGGCGGTCCACCACTGAAGAATGCCCCACATCTTCTGGGTTACAGTGATCTGCTGGTCGAAATGACTGTGGCGCTGAGTCCAGTGGGTGGCCAACTCCCATTGGAGGGGGCGCATGTGCAACCGGGCCCAATGGACCACTGAGGTGCACGCCGCCATGTAACCCAGAAGGTGCAGAAAGTCCCGTGCAGGGTACAAGTGCCCAACCAGAAATGATTGGGCAAAAGAGAAGAGAACCTCCACCCTGTCAGCCGGGGGCCAAGTTCTGGCTTGACAAGAGTCGAGCTCTGCCCTGATGAAGCCCATCACCTGAGAAGCCATGAGTTCCAACTTGGCCTCGTTGATCAGGAGGCCGAGTTGGGAGCAGGTCTGGAGGGCCAGGTCCCTGGACCTCGTCACCTCCTGCTGGGTGGAACCTGCAAGGAGCCAATCATCGAGGTGGGGTAAATTCTGACCCCCGACGCAGAAGATGGGCCGCCGCCACTGCAATGCATTTGATGAAGACCCACGGGGCTGATGACAGGCCAAACAGCATGTCTTGGAACTCGTACAGGGTCCCTTTGACCCTGAAGCAGAGGAACCGCTGATGGGACGGATGGATTGGGACGTGAAAGAATGCATCCTGCAGATCCAGTGAACAGAACCACATGTTTCACTCCAAGGATGGTATGATCTGGGACAGAGTGACCATCCAGAAGGTGCGTGACCTGAGATATTGATTCAGGTCGTGGAGATCTAGAATGGGGTGCCAGCCCCCCGTCTGCTGGGCACCAGGAAGTACCTGGAGACAAAGCCTGGGTATGTTGGAGGATCCACCACAGGAGCTACTGCCTCCTTGAGGAGGTGCTGGACAATGTCGTCTTGAACAGCCGACTGGGTGTGAGTGGATATCCGTTCCTCCTGAGGGGCATGGGCTCAGCTGGGAGGGTACTGCTTGAATTCTAGAGGCAGTCCCTAACTGACCACTTCGAGAACCCACATGTCCAAAGTGACAGCAGACCAGGCATAAAGGAAGTGATGGAGCCAGCCCCCAACCGGAGGACTAAGAGCTGGCATGATGGGAGTAGGGATGGCAGCCCCCACCCTGTCACTGAGCAGGCTTTTAGGAGGAGGAGGCTCCAGGACCTGAGCCTCGGCCTCCTTTATGGGCCTGTTGAGGTCCAGGCTTGGGCCGAGGGTGCCAAGCTTAGGCCTGCTGCTGATGCTGATGCTGCTATCCCTCTTGAAAGGAGGACTGCTGAACTACAGGGGAAGAGTGCCGAAAAGGCTTCTTCTTCTTCTTCTTCTTCTGCTGGTTCTTGCCCGAAGAACCCTTGGCAGAAGTAGCGTCCAAGGTGGCACTGGACTGCTCTATGCACTGAAAGTGACCAGCCACTCCTGGGCCAAACAGGTTGGTCCCGAGGAAGGGCACATCAGCTAATTTGTGCTGAGCATCCACCGGGAAGGAGGACAGCCTCAGCCAAGCCCTGTGACGAGAGGCAACTGCGGCAGCCATCTAGTGGGCACAAGAGTCTCCAATGTCCAGGGTCATCTGAAGCTGCTGTTAGGCCACAGCTCGGCCCTGGTCTCGGACCGGCTTGACCGTGGTCTGCATGTCCGCAGGGAGATGTGGGAGGACCTCATCTAATGACCTGGGCGTGAGAGAAGTGCGCCATGATGACGGCCGAACTTGCCTGACGAAGGCCCAAGGAGGAGGATGCATAGACCTTCCTAGCCGAATGGTCCAAGAACTTGGACTCTTTATCAGCAGGTCAGTTCATATCAGCAAAACTGCCAGTATGCCTGAACACAGAGGTGGTCACCAGGCTCTCAGCTGAAGGGTGCTTTGTGAACCCCGCTAAGGGACAACATGGGCACCGCGTACTTGCAGGCCATGTGGGCAGATGGAGCTGGACAAGAGGCAGGACACTGCCAGAGTTCAAGGGCCAGATCAACAATGGCCTCAGCCACAGGGAAGGCCTCCGTTGGGGTATCCCCTCTCCTATGGATGTCTGTAAGAGGGTACTCCACCTTTTTCTGGATAGGCTCCAGGGGCATCCCTGTAGACTCCGAGATGAGGTGAAGGATCCCTTGGAAGGAGGAAAGACCTTCCTCCATCCCTAAGCCAATGGATGATTCATCATCCCCAGGATGAGAATGAAGTCCAGTGACGTCAGAATCTGACGAATCCAGATAGAGCGGCCTGCCGCCCAAATCACTCTCGATTCACCAGGGCAGTCCGGGGTGACCGTGACCAACAAACACCGGGGAAGCCCGGTGCCTGGTCAGTCTTCTTTGGAAGGAGCCCTTCCCACAGGCAGCTTAGGTGGCAGTTCCACCACGATCAGTGAAGAGACCAGTTTAGGCCGAACAGGTGGTCTCACCGGCCCAGCAGGCGGGGGAACCGAAGATTTCGGCTCTGAAGGGGTTGGCTTCAGCTTAGGAGGTAAAATCCAAGTAATGGCTGGGGTAGGAGCTGGGGAAGGATTGTGCACGGACAAGATCAGCTGTTGCCACATGAGGTCCTCGTAGCGCTGACGGAGTTTCCGCTGGAGCCTATCCTCATCCGAGGAGGACGAGGATGACCGATGGCGTCATCTCTTTTTTGAGTGCTTGTCGTTTTTCATTGGCCTTTCGGTCGAGGGGGTTCTAGACCTCGATCGAGATTGGGTGGTCCGACTCGGTCACTCGGGAGACACTGGGGGGACTGGTGATTTCTGGGGGTCTGGAACCAGGTCCTCGATGGGGACGCCAGAGGGATGGGTCTCCTCATTGGGGAAGACAAGGACTGGAGTCCTTTCTAAAGAGACATCGACCAGATTTAGAGACAGCGGGTCAATTAGGTTGAGAACAATCTCGACCTCGTCGACCGCATCCTCGGTTGGCTGGCTCGACGGAAGGTGTGAGAAGCCAGCAGCCGAAGAAGCAATCTCGACCGAGGTCGTGACCACATGCTTCTGGGAATGAGACCTCTCCTGGTCCCAAGAGCACCTTTGCCAAGATGAAGACTTGCTCGGTTCCTTATCCCGCTTATGGGATCGGGAGGAATGTGAGCCCACAGGTGCCTCTCCCCTGGTGGGAAGAGACTGGCACAACTCCTGGAAGGACCCCAAGAAGGTGGAGCCCAGGCTGAGCAGAACGGAGAAGGTCTGATAGTCCGCTGCACGAGCGGCTTCTTCCTTGAATGCTTGCATGCGTTCCAATTGCTCAGTGGATCATGCAGCCGTGGAAACCACCCGCCTAGCCTCCTTGGACTTCACCAGAGGGTTCCTCTTCTCCGGTCTCCCCAGTTTCAAACATGCAAGATGGTCGTCCAGGATGTTGGGATGGAAGGCCAAGCAAAAACTGCAGGACGAGGTGTCATGGCCGACACCGAGGCAGTAGACGCACGTGAGGTGGGGATCGGTAAGCAACATTTTTTGGCCGGAGGAACACTGGCGAAATCTGAGGGAAGATTTTTCTTCCATAATCGAAGATGCGAAAAGGCGATTGCTAACTCGAACAATTTTTAATTTCTGTAGAACCGAAGTTTTGAAAGCCAGGGCCTACAAAATGCGTGAGCATGAGGGAGGCAACCCGAATCTTCCAGCGGAAAGGAAGATCTGGCGTCATGGGGTGGAGCTGAGGTATATACCACCCGGGTGGGTGGGAGGAGCCAGCTTGAAGACTTCCGGCAAGATTTAAAGTGGAAGGGGACATGCCAATGAGTGTGGATGAACAACATATCCACGCTCCTAGAACTTATGTTTGAGTTCTTTTATTAACAAACATTCTTCACAAGTGAAGATTAGGACCTCGTTTGCCACTTCTATGCTGATTTGTTTTACACATAATGCACCTTAAACCCAACCGGCCCCCTTCTAGTTTAACAAAATTTGTATCCATCCTGTTAGCTCTCGTGTATTGTCTAGTAGAAAGTGTACCTCAGGGCTATCTTACTTTAGTAACACTGCATGATGGGAGTGTGCTAGAGTAGATCTTCATGTTTTGTTCCTGCAACTCCCTTGGCAGATCAATAGATTGCTGTGAAACAATGCTAGCAGCACAGCACTCTTTTTCCAAATGTACTGAATTGAGCCAATCTGAAAAAAACTTTCATAGACCAAATGGCCCATGACAAATGCCACCTGGCTGCACTACCTCTATTCTTATCCGCCTTCCACCTCTCCTGTCTCTGTCCCCCCCAACCTACCTCCCCTTTTCTCCCATCCACTTAGTCTCCCTGATTTCACCCTCCTCCTTTCCCTTTCCCCTCCCCAAAGTTTCAACTTATTGTTCTTTTTTCATCTACAAGACTATGTGTTTTTTTTTTTTTTATTTTATAAACTGTTATCTTTGCTTATGATTGTCTCAATTGTATCAATGACGTGGAACCTTTGTAATCCTAGAATAAATAAATAAATAAAAATAAGTACTATTTTTCCGAGTATTAACTTCACTTTTTTCCCCTCTAAATTATCTAGCTCAGCAGGAGATAGAACAACATGACGCTTACTGCTCTCGCCTTTCCAATACTTGTTTTGACTAGTATTGTTAGTCTCCTTCTTTGATTTCCTTTTGTTTTTCTCACTTTCTTTATTTTTCTTTTCACACACAGAGGTAGCCTCTTTCTTTGATCTTGCTTTGTTTATCTCGCTGTCTTTGTTAATTTTGCTTTCTGTTATAGAAGGTGCAGGCTCATCTTTACCATTGTGTGTACTTACCAAGGTAGTGATGTCCACTACTCCACACACACAAAAGCTGACATTTAAATTATGCATTGCTCTCCTTCTGTGCTTCACTTGTGAATGGTGATCCACTAGGTGGGTGGATGGCAAACTCAGGGAATTCTGCTGTTTTCGGTGGCTATGAAACGCTGCTAGCAGCACATCACTGTTTTACAGCCATCTGTTGGGCTGCCATGGGAACTGCACTTGAGCAAAGAATTGCTGGAGCAAGCAGAGACAGCAAAATATTTGCATACTGTTTTGACTTGTATACTGCTTTTGCCTATGGTGGATCGTCAAGGTACTACATCACAAACCATGGTCTACTTTGGAATTAGACCATGGTTGATGAAGTACCACCTGTTATATTTAGGCCAATAGAAATTCAATATTTCAGTGTGCAGATTTATGCCATGTTACAATTACTTTTATTTACTTATTTTGCTTCCAACCTCCAGAATAACATTAATTGCCCCTCTAAATTCTGAATGGTTAGGTCCTCTCTTTTTGATCCCCTTCCTAGTCTCCCATCCCTGCACTCGAACTAGGTAGTTCCATAGTTTCCAGCCCAATGAGGTTGCTGCCTCCTTGAATTACTTCTTCTCAATCAATGCACTCTCTGCCCCCCTTCCTCCTCTTCCCCTACCACTCCAGCTGCTACACTCTCGGCTATATCACTCACCCCTTCTAAAGGTAGTAGCACTGATTGGCATGCACGTAAACTCATATCTCTCTCCCCTCTCTCTCAGCCCTATGTTCAATGATTTACATCTACTGATTTTCCTGTGTTTAGCAGCCATTTGTCAGTTGGTGTGTTTTTTTCAAAGATAGTACTTCAGGTCCATTTTATTTCTTGATCACAGCACTTCTGGACTCTTGACCCATAGCTAAAGACTGCTTCATCTTCCCTACAGGGCCAGTCGACAGTCAGTTTTGCAGAAGACACAGTTTCTGAGGAATTCCCTACTGGTGGCCAATAGACACCACACTGGGAAGGGAACGATTGTGAAAATAAGGTGGCTGCCTAAACCCTGACAGGTTTCCACTTAGGGGCTAGACAGAAACCTCCTCTTCCAGGAATACAGGAAGGAAATGGCCAGACTGTGGGGCAGCAATGAAACTTTCTAGCACAGGCTCATTCTGTGACTGTGGGGATCCAGCTCTACAGGACAGAGTAAGGGATAGGAACTATGGGGAAACTTTCCTGGAGAGTACACAATCTGAAGGTCTGAGTAGGCAGGCTATGGAGCATGAGTCAGTAAGTGATGAAGGTGACAGTTAATCATCCACCATCCAAACAACAGACTCCTGCCCTTGTGCAGTTTCTACTCCTGAGGGCCAAAAAGGGTCTGCTTTCCTCCCTCCAACCTTATCTCTCTTCTCGCAGGCCTAGGTAACCAGTACCTTCTGTTTTGGGTTGCTCCCTGCCAAGACTGTCCCTTGCAGGGTGTGCATCCCGGTGGGTCGAAGATCTGCCCCCCCCTTTTTTTAGTGTGCCTACTGCAGTGCTTCTGGCAGGGGCATCCAGCCACTGGCCCCCACCGACCCAGAGGACGGCAGGCTCACTCAATATGCGATGGTTCAGCATGGCTGCCACTGGACCCCCCCAATGCGATTCCACGACAGGCCTCCAGGTCAGCGGCAGCATGGCCATCAACTGCACAGCTGTGCCCAGCCCTTTTCCACCTTATGGTTTTTCGCCCCAGGTGCCGGCAGTGCAATGACGCACAGTGCATACGCAGGCATCTTGCCGAACTCCTCCCAGTCTTGCGTTGTGTCTTGTGCTGCTCCTGTTCATCAGCAGGGGCTGCTCTAGTGTGATGCGATCCCTCTAGCCCACCCCAGAAGAGGGAGAGCAGTCCCAGGACACTCAATCCAACCTCTCCCCTGCCAGCCCTCAGTGGCCCGAGTCCATTCCCGAACCCGGGTCGCCAGTGTGGTGCAAGGTGTGGCATCCAGCGCCTCAAACCTAAGCGCCACCGGGCAGGCCGCTGCCCCGTTTTACTCTATCCCTCTTCCCTCTGCTCCATTCTTCAGTCAGCCTAGCCATATTCACTCTCTTCCCTTCACCCACACTGTCTTTGCAATGGGACTACCCTCTAATGTAATGTTTTGAATCTACAATATTATATTTATATTTGTTTTGTTCTCTTCTACATAATAAGCTGGACATAGATTTAATTGCTTCAGAGTTATATATCATTGTATATGTTGTATTTTTGTACCTTGGTTATGTATACTCCAGTTGTCTCCAATTTTTATCATAGAAGGATGGTTTATTTATTGTTTGTATCTTGGATTATGTATACTCCGAATTGTTTTCCAATCTCTCCTCCCTCCAGGACTCATATGGAAATGAGCTATTGTAGCTGAGTATGCCTTTCCTAGTGAAACTTTTTCAAATAAAATAAATAAAGTATTAAGGACTTAGGCAGAGGTTCACAAGAATCCAGCTCTGACATTCAGAAAGGGCGGTCAGGTTTCCTTCCAGGGAAAAACTTCTCCAATGGCTCCTTTCAAGGGAACATGTGTTTTAAGCTATATGAGCTTCCAAAGCAAGGCAGTTCAGAGGCAGTAAATCCCAAGGAGCCAGACTATTTCACAGAGGGGGCTCAGGCCACAAACAAATCCAGTTTCTGAGACGAGGCCTGTCCCATCTCTGACTTAACAGCTGGGGGACTACCTTCAATGGTTTCTCAAGGAGTGGAGTGCCTGGATCTGGGACAAATGGGTGAGGGAGGTGATTAGCAAAAGTTATTCTATAATATTCTTCCTTCACCCATTGAGATACTCCTTCAGGGGGCTGCTGCTATCTTGTGTTCCAGAGAAAAGTTAGGCAACACTGCTGGGCATTCAGAAACTGCTTCAGAAAGGATCCATTCATCTTATTCCACCCTTGGGGATGTAATAGATGCTTACTTCCTCATCTCTGTGGTCCTGAAGAAGTCAGGGGGCATCAGAGCAGTTATGTACCTCAAACACTTGAAGACCAGGAACAGAATGGAGACATTAGTTGTTTAACCAGGAGTGGCACACTAAGCTGAAAGCTTTTTTACAGGAGCGACCTGACATTAAATCGACATTAAAGTCGATCATCCAGGCTGTTCAGCCAGGGGAGTTTCTTTGCTCCATAGATGATGGTACACCTGTACCTGGATGATTGGCTAGTGAGGTCATGGGTGCTAGAACCTACTCAGGGGATGTTCATAAAGTTCTCTAGTCACAACAAGCCCCCAGTTTCATAGTGAATTGGTAGAAGAGTTTGATATTGCCCAGCCAGAGTTTAATTCACCAGGGAGATTGGTTCAGGACGAATCTCAACAGTTTTCCTCCTGGAGGACAGAACAGTCCATGTGAAGGCCTCCACTGAGGAGAGGATGACTACATCATCACCATGGAGAATGGTGCATTACAGGGAGATGCAACACTAGCTAATAGCCAAAGGCTGCCATTTCCACTCACTGAGCCAAAGAAGTCAAGCAGCGTCAGCAAGGATGAGCCAGCAGCTCCGATGGTGGCACAACAGGGGGAACCTATAAACAGGGGTCCCTCTATCAAAGCCAGAATTACTGACAGTGATTTGCAGATTTCCTCCTATCTCCTCAGCCAGGGGAAGACAATATCACGTTTGCCAGAAAAAATTCCCCTTGTTGTGCAGATCTTGCTGTTTCACTAGCGGAAGACAGCTGGACCCATCTCATTGGTCATATTACTAAAGCTCTTCAAGATATACACCCTGATACAACAAAATCAATATTACAGCACTGGAATGCAGACCTAAATTTATTTATTAATTTATTACTTGGATTATATGACCTATGAGCTGGAGGCTCTTTTACAAAGGTTCCACGTCAGTGAAAGAAACAATAAACACAAATCAGTCAACATTATATACATCAAGCTTGGCATAAATAAACACAGTTAACTATAAAAAGAAATGACAATTCTGGGTAGGGAGACAGTAGCACAAGCAGTAACTGTTTCATCAGTGACAGTAGTACAAGCAGTAATTGTTTCATCAGCTAGGAACATAAAAATGGAAAAATCAAGAGTCGTCTAATCTGGCCTTGTTGATTGATCAGAGGAGGTAAGGGTGAAATAGGGGATGCTATAGGGGCCCGTAACTGGGGTGGAGTAGAACGTGGAGAGAGTGGTGGGGTAAAGGGAGGAACATGGGGAGGGAGGGGATGCCACTAGGGCACTTTTTGGGAGAGGTAGGACATGAGGTTGAGGGGAACCTTAAACATTACTGGCATGGAAGTAAGAATGTTTTGGAGAGAGCAGTCACAGCTGCTATGAGTGATGAGGTGCTGACGAAGTTCACACTTGAAAAGGCCTAGTTTTGATACTACCAGGACTGCAGCAGGGAGGTCATTCAGCCATGCGAGTGCCCGGTAAGCAAATGGCCACTGTGCCTGTGATGTGCAGCAGCGAGGGACTTGGAGACTTTATCATGCCATACCTCATATTAGATGCGGGTTAGTCATTTATTTGAGGAGATTCTGTATAATGAGGGGTTAAGTCCTAGCCAGGCTTTTGCTAGAATGCAAGTTTGGTACTCCACCCTACCCATGAGATTTAGCCAGTTTGCCTGCTCATATAGGTCATAGGTATGGGTGAGATGGTGTGCACCTGTGATTAACCAGCAGGCCTTATTAAGTGCTACATTGACCCTTTTGAGTGTAGTGTCAGTCGTGGTGATGTATACAATTAGCCCAAAGTCAATGGTGGAGATTACTGAGCTGCAAACTGCTAGTCGGAGTGCATCAGGGGTCAGGCAGCATATGTGCCTGTATATAAGGCCAATACTTGTGTTTACCACCTTAGCAACTAGATCCACATGGGTGGCATAGGACAGCAAGCAGTCAAGAGTTATTCCAAGGTACTTAAAGTTCTGGACTTGCTCTAAGGTGTTGCCCATGGTGTTATGGATACTTAGTGAATGAGATTTGTAATTGTTGCGAGGATTTGGGAAAAGCATGATTTTCGTTTTTTTATAATTCATAAACAGTTTATGCTTAGTGACCCAGGCTTCAACAGATGAGAAATTAAGTTGGAGTTGGGCCTCGGGGGTGGGTGGGTCAGGTTGACTAGAGAAAATGATGGCATCATCAGCATAGAGTAACATGTTAGAGGTGCTAGCTAGGGGGAGGTTGTTCAGAAAGAAACTGAAAAGTAATCAGCCCAATATTGAGCCTTGCGGCCAATATTGAGCATTGTGGGACTACGGAGAGGACTGGTTGGCTGTCAGAGAGAACCCCACTTATCTCCTACTGCAACCTGCCCCGAGGCAGCTATCGTCGAACCATCCAACAGTCTCAGGTGAAAGTACAGTGGTGGAGACAGAGAGCCAAGCAGGATGGTGTGATTTACAGTATCGAAGGCTTTAGTGAGGTCAATGTATATCGCCCCCACTAATTGCCCCCGATCTAATGAGTTGTGAATACAGCTGGTGAATTCTAATAGGGCTGTGGTAGTGCTGTGTGTCTTATGGAAACCATGCTATTGTGTACACTGGATCTGGTGCTTCGTGAGTTACTCAGTTAACTGATCTGAGACAATTTGTTCCAGTGCCTTTGGGGGGGAGGGGGGAACTGAGATAGGGCAGTAGTTTGTGTGAAGGGCGCGATCTCCACTTTTTAGAATAGGAGTGACAATGGCCATCTTCCATCTCTGGGGAAACTGGCAAAGACATATTGTAGGGAGCAATTTAAGAATTTTGTAAGAGGAGCAAGGACTTCTTCAAAGGTGAGATTGGGAAGTTTTAAACTGAGGGAGTCACTACTATAGCGAGACTCACCAAGTACCTGTTGCATGTATCTTCTGGTCTTAAGCTTAGTGACTTTCTTGAAGTGGAAGGGGGGGCATGAGGGGTGCCAAGACTGTTTTCCTAGTCATTAGGTACAGGGGCATTAAAGAAGTCTGGCGGGAGCACGCTACTAAGGTCAGAGAAAGCTGAGTTAAAAAACTCTCTAGGATTCTTTTCCATTTCTCAGCCTCTGCACACTGCCACTCAGATACTAAAGGGGCAACACAATCTATCTAGGTCTCCCACTCATCCTTCCCCAAGGGCACTGGGTCTGTGCCAGAGAAAAGTCTGAGCTTGCTGTAAGAGTCCAACTGGATTGGGGGAATTATGACAGGGGAGGGGGCTACTGAAGAGCTCTTGTGGGGAACTGGGGATGTACCTGGGGAATGCAGGGACGTGTGGTCACCTGAGAGGTCTAACACCTTTACCAGTTCCTGAGCAGTGCATCCTTCAGAGGCTAGCAGTTTGAGTAATTTCTCTTTGAACCCATCTATACCAGGAGACCCACCCGGGGTGGCCAGACCACTATGTAAATGAATGACCCTCCATCCCGTCTGGGCACCATCGGGCATCATGACAGGGGGTACCTTCTCAGGGTCCACTGGGGAGTTACACGAGATCAGTACTATCATAGTCTGCTCAAATAAATCAGTACCTCGTCCTCTTACTTCAACTTATCCCACGTCCTTAATTTGTTCCACAGTGGATACAATGTCAGTATCACTGGTCCCTAAGGGGACATCCAGCAACAGCACAGCCTTTTGGGGGTCTATCCCCTCAGTTTCGCTCCACCTCACCATTTTGTGCACCATCGGGGTATGGGGGTCAATTTTTAATTTGGGCGTGGTACTCCCTTCCATTTTTTCCCTTAAATTAAACATATCGAGGTAATTTTCCTCACTTGGCCACTAGAGGACACTAATCCCAGTGGTGCCTCCAAGATGTAACCCCTAGGTGGCGCTATCCTAAGGGCTACTACCCCTGCCTGCTTGACTACTGACAGGTTGAGGGGGCCTAGGTTCTATGGTGGGTGCCTCCACCCAGAGGTCATGGTTTATAGTGGTTAGACTAGCTTGATCACAGCCCTCTGGGACACTGTGACTCCCTTTGGTTCCCTCTAGTGGCTCACACAGTACACAGGAGTTACAGCTCCAATACCCAACTGTTCACTCATAAAGTACCACTTACCCTCGAGACTGAGTCTGCAGCATGTCTCTGAGGACCCCCTGTAAAACAAGGTTAGGCAATATACACGTACACAATACAATGCTTTTTCTACATGTACTGATACCACAGACAGCATATAGTTCAATAACAACAAATCTGATTTATTAGAGGGGGCAGTAACAAGGAGGGGGTAATCAGGTTGATTTGGTTTGGAAATATTCAAATCACAGTACTGTGCATGCATATAGGGTCCAAAATGTCACTCTCTGGGTACCCAGGATGGTGGGGGGGCTAGCCAAGGTCGGTGCAGCTGGTTGGGGCCCTTAGATGGAAAAAACACATGCACACACAAATTGTAATCCGGGGCCCTGGGCTCAGTTCATAAAGAAATGAAACAGCAACAATTAGATGACACACTTGCAGTTTGATAAACAGATTGCAGGGAGCTACCCTGATTTGTACTCACGGACTCAGTACTGAAAACTGGATGGATGCAGGTTGTCCTGGATTGCCAGGAGAAACAGAATAGCTGGCCCAGCCCTCGTGGCAGGACTCACTTGCATTCAAAAAACGGGTGGATTCAGTCTGAATCAAGCTGGGTTCTGCTTCCAGCTTCAGCACACAATTCACAGTACAGGGGAAATAAGATTGCGATTCCCCACAAGCACTAGACACATTTATATGTAAAAGGAAAGTACTATACCAGGCAGGCTGCTCCTAGATCCCAACCGCAATTACTGCAAGATACCCGGGAGAACACACAGCAGCTTCAGTTCCTGACAGACCGAGCGCGATTCAGCAATTTCTCCAGTCTTCTACAGGGTGAGCCTGGTTTCCACACTTCTGGTGCTTCTTTCTCCTCACAACTCAGATTCAGTCCCAACTGGCACTCACAATGGCTGCAGACCGAAACTCAGGGCCTCACACACGCTTCCCACATGAAACTATACACCGCAGAAGCACAGAGATCCTTCTCTCCTCACAGTCACAACTCAGCTGATCTTTCCAGTCACACAGCAGGGCATTTCCTTTAGCTCCACACTATTCTATTGGCTGATTCAGCTGTCACTCACAATAAGACTCCCTCTGTTGGTAGAAAAAGGCGCCAAGGTCAAAACTACATTTCCCAGAGTCACTGCCCATACAATCCCCTTACAGCAGGCTCCAGAGGAGAGTCCAAGTTCTGATTCGCCCAGAGCAGGCTCCATTTTAAAGGATCCCTACAATGATTGGTCCAATTCGACAATTCAGAACCAACATGAGGGAGCTACTCTGCGCAGTCCTTGCTACAAAAAAAGCAGGTTAGACAAACTGTATTTTAATTATCACTCTAACAGATTACCAACAAACAATTACATCTTCTGAAAGAGCTCCCTCTGCGCATATAGCGACTGCAGAAAAGGAGCAATTTACTCAGTGGCCCAAACGGGACTCGAGCAGGCAAACACACAGATCCCCCATTTCAAATTAATTATACCGCAGTTTGGCAGCTCTTAAAGTGACAGTACATGAAGGCATTAGGCACTCTCAGTCAATTATTTTTTAAATCAGCTGAAATACAGGACACCAGCCTGGTGGAGAGCATTTAGGCTCACCAAAAGAAGACTTTTTAGTGACCCCCATTTGTAGGGGGGTTACACATAGAAGGGGATGATTTACTGGTTTTGCCCATGAGGCCATGAATGTTACTCCAAAATTGATTGCCATCCCCCTAAAAGCTTGAGAACTCCATCTTAAAGTGGTGAGACTTGGCAGATCCAATTTCCCAAGTACAGGCATTTCTTGCAGCTTTGTAGAGTAGCCAGTCTGCTGCCTGGTAACCTGTGCATGGTGCCACAGGTTGTTCCTGGATGCCATGTTCCTGAGCAGAGATGGAGTAATCCAGTTGTTGTTTACTCTCTTAATCTTACACGTTCTTATGGGGGCATGTATGTCACAGGCTGTATTAAACTTTGAGATGAAGTATTCAAGGGCTAGGTCAACAGTATGGGCAGAGTCAATGGGGGGGCCGATCTGTTTGTCTGTGGTAGATCTTAAGGGATTCAAGATGTCCAAACTTTAGGACTCAGTGAGTGACTGTTCAGGCTGGTGGCTTGGGGGCCTTGTTTGACCATGGACAGAGGATGGGGGAGTGGTTGCTTAGCGAGTCAGTAAGGACGGTGGTGGTTAAGATTCTCTTTGGGTGGTTGGTTAGTATCCAGTCCAGAAGAGTGCTAGAGCCAGTCCTATAATTTATCTGAGTGGGGGAATCAACCAATTGGGCCATATGAATGGCAGTGATCACATCCTTGAAGGGGGCAGTTTCAGGGGCCAAACAGTTGACACTGAAATCACCTAGTAGTACCACCTTGTGGTTTTGGCGCAGGCTGGTTAGGTAATCCAGGATCCTGTGAAAGCCCTGGGCTTGGTCCCCAGGGGGATGTACACAGAGATAGTAGTGAGTGATTTCCCATGATGACCAAGGAGTATTTTGACAGCAAGGGTTTGGACATTTGTCCTGGTATCCACTAAATCAACACCATATACTTGATGTTTGGCATAAATTTGCACTCGTAGCCTATTGATTAACCTCAGCCACTAGTTGGTGATAATTTTCTGGAAAATGTTGATATAGCTTCTTCCAAACCCCTGATATTGTTGCCAAATATGCTGGAGTGCACACAACAAATTATTGGATGGAGTTATGGCTTGACCCCTGTACATCACACTCATATATTCTGGGAATGTCCCCTTACCTGGCCTTTCTGGCAGGAAGTGGTCCAGGAACTTGAGGCCATCTTTGACAGCCCAGGAGTTATCACACCCTCATTGGTATTATTGGCTATCCCACCTGAGGGCAACCTCCTAAGGGGTCAGATCCTCAAGCTGTTGATGATATTGATTCTGGCAGCAAAAAAAAAAAAGAAGCAATAACCAAAGTTTAGCTTATCACTACTCTCCCTACTGTGGGTGGATGGTGAAAATTTTTTTTTTCACGGAGAGAGTGGTGGATGCATGGAACCGCCTTCCTGGGGAGGTTGTTGGGTCTTAAACAGTGGGGGAATTCAAACATGCATGGGACAGACATAAGGCAATTGTAGTGGGGGTTGCAGGAATTAGGCTGATGGTTAACTAGAATCTGCAGCTTATCCAATAGGAAGGGAAATGGGCAGACTGGGTGGGCCAAGTGGTCCTTATCTGCCGTTAAAGTGTATGTATGTATGTGTAAATAGTTGCACAGGGGAGACTGACCTACTTCCTTAATAACAAACTACCACTCTTGCAGACCAGATGGGAAAGATGGGTGCTCCCCCAACTTAACACCTGCCCAGACTGTATTCCCAAGTGTACCCCCCCCCCCCACTGGCTTCTGTTTCCGATCTCTCACTCTTTACTTCTCCTTTCCACTAGCTGACTTACCTTCTTCTAAACTAATTCAGCACATGCTATTTTTTTAATGCTTTTTCCTTTCTTTTTTTTCTGTGAAAACTGGCTGGTAGGACAGACAACAAGATAGGTTTACTTAGGCCAGACTGTGTTTTCCATCCTATAAGTTGGAAAGATACCTCAACCATACAAATACGAGAGCTATTAAAAATACAGTAGACAACCTGTTCTCAGATGTAGCATGCGTGAAATTCAACAAATGCTTATAGAACCAGTGATAGTGCAGGTGGATGGCGGCAGCAGCAAAAGTTGGGGAACATCAGCAGGAACAAAAGGACACATGGTCAGAGCCAATACGACTGCTAATACATTAGCCTGCTAATGAGTGGCTTAGTTGTAACTTACGTATTGTATTATGATGATGTAAAAGTCCCACATTAGTTGGACAAAAGGGAAAAAGTTTATGGAGTATAGATTCAGCTACCCTCCAGAACGATTTGAAATGGGGGTGGGGGGTGTCAGGCAGCTGGTATGTAGCACCATAGCTTCCTATGCAGTCTATAGCACTGCATTACAGCTGTGCTGTGTTTGGCCCCACACTGACTTTTTTTCCTTGGAAGAGTTAATACAGCAAAGTTCACCTTTTTCAGTTTAGGCCATGCTCAGCCAGGCCACTAACAAGAAGTCTACATTCAGTGTTGGAACTGAAAAGATTTCACTGAGGGAACCCATTGCCTTTGATGTGGCATTAAACATATCTGACAAGGTTCTGGGAATATGGCTATTTATTATATGTTATATTTTTACACTTTAGTTGGTTTTATGCCTTTAGAGGTATATGTTTTACATAGAAACAGTTCTTCCTCATTTTACTCCTGGAACTGAGTCAGGTTTTTAATTTTGCTCCTGAAACTGAGTTTCCCTGGGTTCCCTCCCATTTCCGCTACAGTCTACTTTAAACTTTGCTAAGCATCCTTAAAAATGTGACAGAGGGATGATATTGGAGTCTGGTGGTTAGTTTAAAGGCTTGGGAACCAGCGAGTTCAGGATCATGTCCCACAGCAGTCACTTATATACTACTGAACAGAGCAAGCTCCAGTAGCTCTAAGTGCAAGAGCAAGGCTTGTGAGATAGCAGGAATTATGGTGTTTTGCAACAGGTCAGACTGGGTTTTGCGCAACTTCTAATAAGAAGCAGGTGCTGAAGTGTACTTTCCCAACATAACTACTGCAGTCATTTTTAATCTTTTTTCACCCCTTCACCACAACTGATTTCTGCAGAAGACATTGTGAATAACAATATGGCTCCAAGTGAAGATCTGACTTCAGCACCAGTATCTTAATGGAAGCAGAGCAAAACAGTTTGGTCTATTCTGATAGTGAAATGTGGCAGCTGTGTTAGTTCAGTCTATAGCCCTGTTTACATGGCCGCTGCGCTCTTACCTGCTGCCCACTCCTGTCCTGTGTCGAGCTGCTGCTCCCTCATCACTAGCACATCTACACAACCCCTCTCAGCACCGTTGCAAGTCATGCTGAGAGGGGCTGTGAGGTCAAAGGGGGTGGGTACTCACGTCCAAATCATGCACACTTTCATCAGTGCCCCTTTCCCTTCATCGGTACTTACCATGCCATAGTTACATATTCCATTATGCATTTGGGATGTATGCCAGTTTTAACATTTTGTTTAATAATGGCTAGGGCTTTGCACAGCAGCAACGTAAAGTAAGAAGCTATGAAGTGTAGCAAGTGTGCCGCCGCTGCTGCTGCTGCTACTAAGCAGTCATTTCAATATGTCTAAAGAGTATATTTTGAAATGTTTATATTATATTCTCCAAGATAAGTTATGCAGTAATAAACTACAACACAGTTTCAATCAAGCGTCAGAGGCAGAGCGAGTGGTGTAGCTTGTCTACAAAGCTGCTTACACCACTCGCTCCCGAACACATCCCCTACTTTTCTGTGACTCAGGGCGAAGTGAAGTGCATTACTTATTGCGTTATGGTAAGTGTCCATTCTGCCACATTTGCACTGCAGCAACCCAAGCACATGGGATGCTGCAGTGTAACAGTGGCAGTGTAAGCATGCCTTGTGATGTAGAAAAAAAAACAAATATATTGCAGGTGATATTTATTGGACTAACAAAATTGTTTTTAGTGGCCACTGACGTGCTGGAGGGAGTTTAACGCTTAAAAGTTAATCTCAAAAACAATTTTGTTAGTCCAATATATGGTATAACCTGCAACATATGTGTTGATTTTTTAATCTATGCTGATGCAAAGCCGTGTAATTACTTGTATTATGGTCCTGAAATTGTACCGTTCCTTGATAATAATAATAAAGACATTATTATTTACTATTATTATATGTAACTTTTCATCAGGAAAGGAATGCTAAGCTATTATACCTTGTTTTCAGGTACATCCTGAGGGGTTGGTTGCATGGACCTGTTTTACTGACATGCTGCTATCACAGCTCTAAATGACCAACCTTTGCTGTGAAGTGGTCAAGTTCCTTGGTGATCAGTCCTGATCCATGCTGCACACACAGCTTTAACCAGCTGAAGTAAATAGCAAGGCTTTTGTTGTTCGGGACCTAACTCATGCTGTATCTGCATCTACACCTATACCTACACTGGCCTACTGTAGGTTACAAAATGGCAGTTTATTTACGACTGAAATGCTGACCAGAGCGGACGTGGAATAGTCCAAACCAGAGCTCAGGTTTCTATATAAAATGCGTAAGGAAATCTCTCCCTCCTGTTTGTCTAAGACATGGTTCTAGCATGGCCTTGGGATAGCATAAACCATGGCTGTAAATCAGTCCATGTATACAAAGAATGACCAGGATGACTACTGATTGACAAGCCTCAACAGAAAAATAAAGTCCTAAGGAACTCTTCAATGCAGGATCATTCCACTAGAAAACCAAAAATACTTCCATCAGCAGGAAGTCGGCTGGTCCTGGAATATACATATATCCCGGAATAATATATATAGCATAGTAGGGAGGCAGTGTAGCATAGTGGTTTATTGCTCTGAGATTCAAACCTTGAGACCTGGATTTGAATCCCATAGCCCCCACTTGCATACTGTGTGACCCTGAGCAAGTCACTTAACTTTCTTGTGCTCCCAGGTCACACCTGGAAACAAGCTTTGGCTTAATGTGCCTTTCCTAGTTAAACAATTTCCCCTTTCCCTTCCCTTCCCTTCCCTATACTATACTCACCTCTGGAAGGACATAGTGCAAGAGATGAATTTATTAAGTCACCCGGGAGGTCAGGTAAACTGGCATACCGTAGAAGAAGATAGCCTGAATTTTTTTCCACTGAGTTTTATTACATTAAGAATCAGAAACCACCATTCTGAAGAAGTGTCACTGCCACGAAACATTGTGTGTCTGTGGTAAAGGATAACACAAAGAGGAATATGATCAGAAAATAGGAGATGAAACTTCATTTTTTTCCTAGTAAAAACAAGTCCCTGTCAACTAGGATGCTTTACATTAAAAATCTTTGGAGTAAACAGCAGGACAACAGAGCTAAGGACTCGAATAACCCATACAGCCAGTCTGCACACGGATACAGTAGGTGCATGTAGACTTTAATTTCATAAAAACAACAAAATGGGATAAAAATGCAGCACAGCAAACCATATACAACCTGACACCAATGTTTCTCACTGGTACTAGCACTTTTTCGCCATGCAAAATAGCTGTTATCAGCGTGAAACGTTGATGTCAGATTGAATGTGGTCTGCCATCTTTATACATTTATCTGTGTGCAGACAGACTGGACTGGCTATATGGGTGTTTAGCTTTGTTCTCCTACTGTTTGGTACAACTCTTACTTATAGCACCGTACCTGAGGAATTGGAGCAGCCTCCTCTCCTTGCCTAGCATTAAAAATCGTTGTGCCTGCCTTTAAAAGGTCAACTTTTCAATTAGATGAAATTTTTTTATTACTTACAAAGGTTTCTGTCCCCCAGTTAAAGTGCTGTTTTGTAGTAATCATATGTCTGACAATATTATCATCAGCTCGCTCCTTTGATGGCTCCTTTTGCCACTCCCAACCTACTCCTAAAATTATACACAGCCACACATACTGAAGACCAGCTGCTCAGCCACCTGCCCATCATGGCTCGGGTAGTGAATAAACATAAACAAACATTTTAAAATAAAATAAGAGAGCTACCTTGATCATGTCCTGTTTTTGGCAACTCTTCACTCCTGCCCGGTTCATTCGCTCAAATAGCTCCATCGAGCCTTTTGTCAGCAAACGGAAAACACTCCTTCAAACATGGAGCCGATGCCACACTTCAGCCCACCCGCTGGCATCATAAAAATTAACTAAAACTGCTCACCACTCAAGCCCAACCACCACAGCTCTGATACCTAAAACTTAAACCACAGAGAGAGCTGGTTCGCTCACTCCCTGCTTCTGGCCCCTCTCCTGTTCTGGTTGCATTCCCAACAGCTGGCTTCCTTGAGCCTGGAATCATGACTGGAGTGTTGCAGATCTTGAGCCAGCAGAATGCTTCCCTCTGCGGGACTGAAACTGAGAAACATACTAGTGTTACCATGCTGTCCATATGGTGCACATACTAAGAGAGAGTAACTAAGTTTTAGGAGAGATTGGGGGATGAGACAATGGCTGAAATAATATCAGCATCAGGAGGGTGAAAGAGTGGCTGAAATAACATCAACATCAGGAGCATCTGGTGAGGTTATGCTTTTATTTATAACAAAAAAAAAACTCTGGTCAGAGCTGATAGGGTTGCAGCTGAAGAATTTTGGGAAAAAATATTGACAATTACCAAAGTTATGAGCCTGCATTAGCAAAATGTGAAGTAGGCTCATACATTTTTTGTTTTGTAATCTTTGTACACCAAGGCTCGGATATTCAGACTGCGCCAGGCTGTGGCGCAAGCCTGGGTGCAGCGCAATTTGGCTGCACAGGGGCGTTGACAGGGTGATATTCAGCGGAGCTGCACCATGGCACAGCATCGCTGAATATCACACCCAGGCCACCTGCAGTGCACATGGCACTGTGGCACTGCGCCAATGCAAGTGGCCAGAGTGGAGCAGGGGGATGCGCTAGCGCAATTTCCATTGCGCTAGGCACAACCATGATATTCAAAAGTGCACATGCAAATGGGGCTATAATGCATGCAAGGCGCACATGGGGCCATTTGCATGTCATTATGGCCCAATTTGCAAGCAGGTGCGCCGATCCCCAGAGACTTGCCCCTGGTGCCCTGCCAGACTGCAGCCGTCAGGGAACCGACACCCCCTGCACATCGCGGAAAAGTTCATCAATGCCTGATCGCAGGCATGTGCAAATGAAGTACATGTCCTATATCCCTGGTGGTCCAGTGGACCGCTTCATGCCTGACCGCAGGCTTCAGTATAAAAATAAATCATCCAATATCCCTGGTGGTCCAGTGGACCGCTACGCATGTCAGCGGACATAAGTATAAACATTAATCGTCAATATCCCTGGTGGTCCAGTGGACCGCTCGCATGATCACGGGCATAAGTTATAAAAGGAGAGGTCAATATCCCTGGTGGTCCAGCAGTACCCCCTCCCACCCGTCCATTGAGCCCTGCCCGCTCCCCGGTCAGCGGCAGCACCCCACCCACCTGCCGCCCCGCTGCCCGCTGACTGACACCGTACGGTAGGGCTGTATGCGATCAGGCGTGAAGCGGTCCACTGGACCACCAGGGATATCGGACAATTTATATTCGTACTGAAGCCCGTGATCGGGCTGCGAGCGGTCCACTGGACCACCAGGGATATTGGACGATTATATTTTTCTACATATGCCCGCGATCAGGCATGGGGGACACCACCACGAAGGTGCAGCCGGAGCTCGGGTGGCCACCCACAGGTGACAGCTGCCATGTTGCACCCTGAAATATGGCAGCTCACCTGTGGGTGGTCAACCGTTATTCCTTTTTTTGGGGGGGCTCACCTGTGTGCGGCGCGGTCGAGGTTGCACATGCATGGGCTCAGCACATCCAGGGCTGAACGCCGGGATGTGCAGGTATGCATGGCACGCGCCCCCTACCTGCGCCACATACATTACTGTTGCGCTCCGGCGCATTGGGATTTGTTACAGGCTCAATCCCCGTTTGAATATCGTGCCGGGGCGCATCAGTGGGTTGCGCATGGCACAACACTGTTGTGTCATGCGCAACCTTTCTGAATATCTGGGCCCAAATGTTCAACATTGCCTTGTTATGACCCTGTCTCATGAAGAATGGCAGAGTAAATGTTCAACTCCTGCCTAAAAGGTGATTTTGTGCAGGGACTGTGAAATCAACATTTAGGATGCAAAAATACATTTTGGGCAGGAGTTGAAAAATGACAGCTGTCACATTCACGAGGTGCTGTAAAGATATGACTATGTTGTAAATCTGGGGTAAAAATATTGAAAATGACCAAAGTTACGAGCCTGCATTTGCAAAATTCAACCTAGGCTCATAACTTTGTTGTTTTTTAAAATGTTTACACAAAACTTTCAGTGCAGCCTTCTTATGACCCCACCTGATGAACAAGGGCAGAGAAAATGTTCAAGTCCTGTCCGAAAGGTGATTTCATGCAGGGAGCACAAAACCACCTTTCAGGACAGATTTGCCTGATGTCAGTGAAATTGTTCATGAGGCAGGGTCCCAAAGAAGGTATGTTGACAATCTGGGCCAAAAATATGCAAAAATGGCCAAGTTATGCCGTTAAGTTCAAAACACCATTGAAATACATTGAACCACATACCTGTTTCTTCAGTTCGCATTCTGGCTTTGAATAGTGAAGATGTGTCTGCAGTCAGAGAGGATTATGGCGTTGGACCCTGATGGGTAAGTAAGGGCTGGGAGGGTGGGTGGTGGGTGCTGAGTGGGAGGGTCGGGCGGGGGGACAGGAACAGCATAAAGTCATTGATTGACAGTTTTCTTTTTACAGGGTAAAAAATAAACCCTGAGGATCCCAGATCACGACACTGGGACTGGGCACCCCAGTGTCACTCTTATGTTTCTGGGGGTGGGGGTGCGGTGATGAGAGGGAGGGCTGGGGAATATCTATAATTTTAAAAATCGTTGGTCACAGCGGAACACGGTACATTCCGCTGTGTCCAACATGGCTGCCACACTCTACTGCACATGCGCGACTAGCAGCGCATGCATAGTAGAGTGTGGTGGTCATCTTGGACATGGCAGAATGTGCCATGTTCTGCTGTGACTGCAGAGAGAGAAAAAATAGTGCAGTGCTACTGCTAATAGAGACGGTGAGTGGAGTGCTTCACGGAGGTGGAGGCAGGGCCCTTGAGATGGTGGGGGAGCAGGGGATAATTCCCAGGGCTCGTGCCAAGAGGTGCTCAGGCTGCCCATTATGCTGAATGCAGGGAAGGGAAGGGGCTGCGAGCTGGTAGGGACTCCAAAGTCTGAACTTGTCCCAGAGCCCAGAATTCCTCTCAAGGCACCTGGGCGGAGGAAACTGTGTTGCAACTCCAACATGTTGTTTGGTTGGAAGGAATGCACTGAGTCCTTTTTTGTTAGCAAGAGATCTGTAGAGCTATGCCCAGTGCAGCCCTAAAAACAGACTGAATCATGTGCATGGGCTGGCAGTGTTGGCACCAATAGACAAAGGGAACTATTTTACCTTATTTTTAAGCATTAAAACTATTTTGTGTCATGTTTTAAAGGGTTTACTTGTATTTTGTTTTAAATTTCAATACAAACCCATTTTATATAAGCAATAGTACACTCTGGGCATGGTTTGTGCTGGGTTTGCCGCACACCACAGGGTTGATGGCACTCTGCCTGCAGCATCATGCCTTACAATTCCCTTAGGTGTGCGCTAAACCCAGCACAACCAATACCCTCTCATGTCTGATTGCTTAAATTTAGAATTCCACTTTTCTGCACACCTATGTAAATTGATTATTGGAGTCATTATCAGCATAATGATTGCCTGTGCCTGTCTCCCCCACTCTATCATTTGTCTTTTCACTCAGTACATACTACTGAGGTAAAAAAAATGTTTCTGCTATGTCAGTCCTTCATTAGTTGATGACAGAATTGTTCTTTAGTCAGTAACATTTGCCCCTGCTATGTTAAAGAGGAACAATCAGTGCTAAGGGCCCTACACCCAAGTGTGGGGATTTTCCCAATTTGCATTTTGTGTGCAAAAACATATTTTTTTACTTACTGTTTACATCAGTATAGTACACTGTAGTAGACTGTTTCTATTTACTTGTAAGGCAACATTTTCTGTAACTACAAATCCCAGAATCCCCTGCAGCTATCAGAGGATGGCTGCAGCAGTAGGAGATTCAATAGCCTGTACTGCATGTTACAGCTTTTGTAAGATCTGATCAGGTGTTTGCCAGTCCCACTGCTCTCCCGGGGCTATGTACAATCCTCTGGGACTGTGCATGGCCAGGAAAGCTGATGGAACCAGCAAACAAAGATCAGAAACATATAAACTCACATGTACTGCAGGCTATTGATCACCACTACTGCAGCTCTCCTCTGATGTCGCTACAGGGGATTCTAGACGTAGTTACATAAAATGTCCGATTGCAAGTCAACAGAAACAGTCTACTATACAATCTGCTATACTGCAGTAAACCATAAGTAAAAAAAATATGTTTTTGTACACAAAGTGCAGATTGGAGAAAGCTCTACACTTGGAAGTAGGGTTCTTAGTGCTGACTGTTCTCCTTTAAGTATTCTGTGTAGTTAGCAGAATTCTTCCAGCTAAAGAGGTAGCACAGGAAACAGAAAAAAGTGCCACAACCTTTGATTCATGAGAAAACTAGATCTAGTAGGAGGAAATAGAAGGGGAGGGGATGGGGGGAACACACAGATGGAGGAGAAGAGCAGGGATCTCATGCATACCAATGAGGTGGTGAGATTCCACTGTGGAAGCAGAAGGTGATATGCATCAGTTCCTGTAATGTACTTCCTCTGTCCTGCTCCTTTCCCTCTTGTTAGTACTACATTACACAGCTCACACTATACAGCCATAAAAATGAGCAAAAATGTCCTAGAGACAAGGTTGATTTGCAAGTCTCTGCTGCATATTTGCCCCACAGTTGAGAGGCAGGGCTGTTCTGGTCCAGTAAGTCAAAAGAGCAGTGATAGTGCAGTCGCAGACAAGGGGGAACAGAAAGCTTGGCCTTGGTATAAGAAATAAAGCAACTGCTAGCCTGGGCCACGAGGATATTGAGTTCTATCAAGGCAATCCATTTACCAGGCATGGAAAATGTTCAGGCAGACTAGCTGAGCAGACAAACAGTGTCTCAATTGGAGTGGTGCTTAAACCCCTTGATGTTTTGGGATCTGGTTAAGCTTTGGGGGAGCCCATATGCAGACCAGTCTGCCAACAGAGGGAACAGTCAAGTCCTGAGATTTTGTTCCAGGCGGCTGAATCCATTGGCCTGGAGGGTCGCTGCCCTGTTGTTCCCTTGGAAAGACAGACTGTTCGATGCCTTCCCTCTACTACCTCTACTAAGCAAGGTCATTTAGATGATCAAAGTGAATTGAGCAGAAGTGATACTAGTGGCCCCATATTGGCCCCAGCAAACATGGTATACAAATCTCGAGGAGATGTCAATCTAATTTCTTGTGGCTCTCCCAAAGAGGCCAGCCCTGCTGCAGCAAGGGCCCCTAATACATCAGAACTTGCCTAGACTCAGCCTTAGGGCATGGAAGTTTAGTGGGGCAAATTAAGACAGATGGGGTACTTGTCTAAGGTCATAGAAAGCCTCTTTAAAGTCAGGAAGTCCTTAATCTCCAGAGAGCACTATTAGGTATGGAGAATTTTTGCTGTATGAACCTCATCTATGTTTTGGACCCGAGAGAGGCAGGTATCCCTTTGATCCTGGAATTTCTCAAGGATGGTATACATTTGGGTCCGGCCAATTCCACCATCAAGGTTCAGGCCTCGGTATTGTCTGCTTTGATGCCAGAAGTAGCGGAGCACTGATTGTGGCCAACCTTCATATTGACTGTTTTCTGAAGACAGTGTCTCTTTGTAAATTGAAGGTTAAAGAAATTATGGTCTTAATGAATCTTAATCTGGTTTTGGATGCTATGATGAACCCACCTTTCAAGCATCAGCATGGACTATTTTCCAAATCTTTGACTCTGTAGATAGTTGTTCTGGTGGCTATCACCTCTGTTCATAGAGTGGGTGCAATGACAGTAACAGTCCTGGCATGTAAAGAGCCTTACTACTCCTTTTTTCCAGATATAATGATTCTCAGAACTTTTCTGGGTTTTATTCCTATAATAAACACAGTCTTCCACAGCAGTGAGGAAGTAGTGGTCTCTTCTATTTCTCCTAATCCACAGAATGACGAAGTATGCTTGTTCCATAATCTGGATGTGTGGAAAGTATTAAAGCATTATTTTTGTGGACTGAGCCTATTTGAAGGTCTGAGGCCCTTTTTATCTTGTGACAGGGCAAATCCATAAGGCTTTGGCATCCACTGTTTCCCTTTGGATATAAAAAACAATCAGAGAGGCATACAAGGCCACTGATCAAGAAGTTCCTCAAGGCCTAAAAGGTCACTCCACAAGGGCAGTGACTACCTCATGGGTGGACATGGCACCAACATTGCATTAGAAATTTGTAAAGCAGCCACTTGATCTTCAATGCACACTTTTATGAAACATTATAAATGCTTCATGTGTAGACGGCAGCAGATACATCTTTTGACAGAAAGGTGTTGGAGGCAGTGGTACATCAGTCAAATTAAAAATGTGGTTGACTAGAGGCTGAAATGTTAAAATTTGGTAGTTGTAGTCTGTTTATGTTGGAGTTGTCATCTGTTGGCCTTACTGATTGTTAAATCCCTTAACAGAACAGCTCATATGGATGGAAGGAGATGATCTCAACAGGGGATGAATCATTCAGGTATGTGAAGCAGGGTTAGCCACAAGGAGGTTGTCCAGCCCCTGACCATCCAGACAGCAAATAGCTTTGCACCCCTAGAGGAGGTTCAAGCACCTGACTCTGCTGGAGGGGTCTTCAAGGCAGTAGCAGGGAAAAGGCAAGGCAACGTGTTGGCACCCAAGGGGAGCAAGTCTGCCAGGAGAGTCTTTGTGGTGTAGGACTCAATGATTAGGGGGTAGAGAGCATGGTAGTGGGGTAGACAGGAGGGGGAAGGGGGGTTCGGTGCCTTCCTGGGGCATCTGCCATCTGGGATTTAGACAGCATAGGGAGGGTGGTTGAGTAGAAGCAGAGGGAGCTGGTACACCTGGGTACCAATGATCTGGCAAACCAGCCAGTGGAGATGGTAAAGCAGAACTTTCACAGAATGGAGGACAGACTGACAGCACATTCAACCTCCCTGGCCTTTTCCAAAGTACTCTCTGTGTGGGACAGGGAGGGAAGCAGGATAGGCTAAGGAGGGAGGAAATACAGGAGTTTAATGGCTGGCTTAAGCCTTAAGGGATCGTGTAAGGATAAGGAGTACCAATTTGTAGGGGACAGGAGGCTCTTCAAAGGTGATGGACTTCAGCTGGTGAGAGAGGGGGCTTGTGCACTGGTGCAGAAGTTTGATGTCTATATCGGACATTTAAACTGACTGTGGGGGACATTGGATCTAGGGGAACCTCAATGGCAGGGAAGAGGAATGGGAACCTAGCTATTACTCCCCACATCTGGGGGCTTGTAGCAGCATAGCATGTACAAAGAAAGCTGTGGCCCATACTGGACTAGGTGAAGGGACTGTGGAGAGGGGGAACGTAAAGGGTGCAAGCACCAAGAAAAACAAGGTGATGAGAGAACATGCAAAGCACAAGCGTAGTAGCAAAGTAGGATCAGGGATCAGACAGCAGGGGGTAAGCCTTAATGCCAGGAGTCCAGGTAATGAAATCAATGAGCTCCAAGTGTTGATGGCAGACACTGAGGTGTACACTGTGGCCATAACAGATATATGGGCTTCGGAACATAACGACTGTGAATTGACGGTCCTCGGGTCCTCAATGTTCGGGAGGATAGAGCAACATGTAAAGGGCAAGGAATAGTCCTTTACATCAAGGAGGGCACAGAGGTGATGGAAGATGGGTGCATCAAGGGTAGTGAAGGGGAGACCGAGTCACTGTTGGTACAACTCTTGGCAGCCTCTGGCAAAAAAAACTGCACCAGGGCAAGTGAAGGAGAAGGACAGAGAGCTCAGGGAAAACTGGAAAGAGGGATAGCTAAGGGGTAAGTGGCAGTGGTGGCTGATCTGAACCTGCTGGACATCAACTGGGATGTTCCAGTGGCCAGAAGCACCAGAAGATAGGTCTTGCAGGATGCATTCCAAGACTGTCTGCTGGTACAGTTAGTTAAGGAGCCCACAGGTGGACTGCGATTCTCGATGTGGTGCTCATCAACTCAGAGGTGGTAGGAGCTGTGAAAGTAGGGGTGCCATTAGGGAATAGTGACCATAACTCTGTTTGGTTCGAACTGACCCTCAGGTCTAGTAAACTGCAATCAAGAGCTGAGGTCTTTGATTTTAGAAGGGCAGACTTCAATAGGCTCAAGGAGCTGGTCAAGATAAGTTAATATGGGTGGACAACATAGATGAGGTGGAAGAGAGAGAGATGGGGGCAATTAAGGGGGCCATTCTCTGGGCATCTACGGTATGCATGAGAACGATAACCAAAAAGAACATGTTCAAGAGGCCACTATGGTTCTAGGCAAGGGCCAGGGAAGTGGTGAGGGCCAAGAAAGAAAATCAAGGGGAGGAAGACTGGGAAGAATACCTGCTGAAAAATAGGGAGGCGAAGAGAACAGTTAGGGAGGCAAAACCAGACACAGAGTTACGTACTGCAGAGGGGGTCAAGAGCACAGAAAAACAATTTTTCACATGTATTGGTGAAAAAAGAAAGGAGGGGGAATTGTGCGGCTAAGAGAGGGCAATAGGGTGACTGTGGTGGATGGGCAAAAGGCTGCTATCCTTAACGACTACTTTTGATCAGTTTTCACAAGAGAACGGTGGGCCTTTGCCAGAGTGGCATCAAAGCAGCCATTGAGGGGGTCCTGGAGATGAAACAGCTAGCATTTACTAGCAAAAAGGTCCTGAAAGGGCTGACGCCCTAAAGACTCATAATGCCCCAAGACCAGATGGGTTACATCTGAGGATACTCATGCAATTGTCAGTGGAACTGACTGATTTCCTGGTAGGTCTGTTTAATGGTTCTCCAAGGACATGGGTGGTTTTGAAGGACTGGATGATGGTGGATGTAGTTCTGCTCCATGGTGTTGGGGGGGGGGCAAGGAACACGCAGGGAACTACAGACCTACAGTCTTACCTTTATTGTAGGAAAACTGATGGAGTCACTGGTCAAAGAGGATCTTGTGGACTACTTGAACAGCAACGGTCTGTAGGATAGTAAACTGCATAGATTCGTGGTAGGGAGGTCTTGTCAAACTAACCTGATAGTTTTCTTTGACTGGGTGACAAGGGAATTGTATAGGGGCCATGCTGTGAATTTGCTCTACTTTGACTTCAGCAAGGCTTTCAACTTGGTACCCCACAGACGCTTGCTGAAGAAGATGGAGGATCTGAGTGTGGCTAAGGTCATAGTAAACTGGATAGGTAACTGGCAAAAGGGGAGGCAGCAGAGGTTAGTGGTTAATGGGGTTAAATCAGAAGAGAGGGCAGTCATAAGCAATGTTCCACAGGGATCTGTCCTGGGTCCAATCCTCTTCAGTATATTCATGAGTGACATTGGTGAGGGGATCCAGGGCAGATTGTGTCTCTTCACAGATGGCACTAAACTCTATGAGAGGGTGGATAGTGATGAGGGAATAAAGGAAATGCAAACAGCTTGCAAAATTGGAGGGGTGGTCAAGGGTTTGGCAGCTGAAATTCAATGCCAAAGAGTGCAAGGTGATGCATCTAGGGAACAAGAACCCCAGGACAGAGTACTGGATGTGAAGGGTGAGACTCAGTACCACAGCTGAGGAACAAGACCTTGGAGTTATCATCAGTGACTCCCTAAAGCAATTAAGTCAGTGCAACAAGGCTTACAGCAAGACAAATAGGATGCTTGGATGCATCAGGAGGGGTTCTGATAGCAGAAAAAGGGAGGTAATACTTCCCCTGTATACATCCTTGGTGTAGCCACACCTGGAGTACTGCGCTCAGTTCTGGGTTCTTCACCTCAGGAAGGATAGGGAGAGGCTGGAGACGGTGCAGCACAGGGTAACAACAATGAATCAGGGCCACCAGTGCATGTCCTATGAGAAATACCTCAAGTCACTGAACATATACTCACTGGGAACCAGTAGGGAGAGGGGAGATACAACAGACACCTTCAAATTCCTAAAAGGAGTTAGGGTTAGCTGTGGGGAACTATTTAACTTGAATATCAGCTCACAGTTATGTGGTCATGAATGGAAGTTAACAGGAGGGATGCTCACTAGGGATGTGAGGAAATACTATTTTACAGAAAGGGTGGTGGAGCTGTGAAACAGGCTGCCAGTGGAGGTGGTGGTGCAAAAGCTGTTGGTGGTTTTAAGCATGGCTGGGACAGAATGAAGGGTATAATGGTTGCTCAGGGCAGCAGACTCTGGGAGGAGAATGGACGGGGGGGTGGGAAGGGTTAGGACCCTTGAGGAACAGTATACCCCATGGCTAAACAGGGAAATTGGGCAGACTGGATGGACCGTTGGTCTTTTTCTGCCATCACTGTCTATGTTTTTATTTCTTCTGAGGTTGTCTCATTCCCTAAAAAGAAAGACCACAGGGAGGAGTCTGTTCCATAACAGCCTGTCTAAGCACTGGTGGGATACTGGAAAGGAGACTCACTCGCCAAACATGTTGTCAATTATTCTTGGTAACTTGGTAATTAGGACATAAGGAGGCCAAAGCCCATCGCGAATGTCCTCCACACAATGTGGATCATTAATGGTTTATATTCCATCCAAAAGCCATTTATCTAATTTGAACTTAAATGTATCAATATTCTGACAGTCAACAATTTCCTGTGGCAAGGAATTCCAAACTCTTGGAGCTCTAATATTAAAAAATTGCTGTCTTCTATTTGTTCTTGTTTTATTGATTTCAATCTGTTTATTATGTATTCTGGCTACAATTTTTCTGGATGCAAAAGACAATCCACAAGATCTCACTAATGTAGGAGATAATACGATTTTAAATAATTGAAGAAGATCTCCCCTTAATCTTCTAGTTTCCAATGGATATAACTTGGTTTTGTGGAGCCTGGTTTCATAATCTACGAGAAAGGTGGGGTATAATTTTAGTATTTTCTTTGAACCCTCTCAATTTTTGTGATATCCTTAATTAAATATGGACTCCACAGAGGTGAACCATAATCCAAATGGGGTCTAACATGAGTGTTATATAAAGTCAAGATGCAGTCTTCTGTTTTAAGAATAAAGGTATTATTTATCCTACGGAAAAGAGCATTAGCGTTATTTGTAATTTTGTTAAAGTGGTTTGAAAAGGACAAGCCATTATCAACCAATATACCTAAATCTTTTTCAACAACGGATTCTTGAAGTATGATATTATTAAGACGGTATATTCTGTTTAAGATTTTTTTTGCCAAAATGCAACACAGAACATTTAGAGACATTAAATGACATCTTATTGTTTATTGCCCAAGATTCAATTTTTTTAAGGTCATTTATTAGAATACACCTGTTGACTTCATTATCGACAGGTCCCCCCAATTTAGTGTCATCCGCAAATTTAGATAACATATTCTGTGATAAGATATATACAATTATTAGTATATACAATCAGTACATATAATTATTTTTCGATAGTATATACACCAGTGGGGGTACAATGCTGGAAAACTGTAGCTGTCTAGGGCTCCACTGTATAAAGGCAAATTGGGAAGATGAATCAGATGAGAGTTTAGAATCAGAGTTGTGGACTCAACCTCTGATGCAGATGCCAGCACTATTCACATGCAACTCAATCTGCTGTATGACTGCTATGGATTTTGACTGACTGATACTTTAGTTATAGTCATTGTTTAACTATTTTTGCATAAGCACATACATTTGACAGTGCTCTAATTGATAAAAGTTATTCTCCTTTATTTACCTATATTTTATGAAGGCTGAGTCTGACAAGTTTTCTTTTTCTCTACTGTATTTCTCAACAGGAAGGTATTTAGTGAAAGGATTTAAAAGTTATGTCTGATGTTAGAATGTTTCTCTTCATTTATTTGTTCTTGACCTGCTGTTCGATTTTCAGATCACATTCCCAATTTTTTAATCTAGGTTTCACTTCCATCACAGGTGGATCTCACCCACTTGTGCCAGAGCACCCTTCCAGCCCATTCAACTATAAGCCTTCCACCCACTTCCTCCATGGCTTCCCCTCCATGTCAGGGCATCAGAATAAAGACACATCCCTCACCCCCCAGAACAGGATCTGGTGGGTGGCAGGATCCATTGGGAGGGGCCTGAGTACATCCTGGCCACCACTCAGAGGGCCTGGATTTATTCCATCTTTCCTTTTTTCTCTTCCTCTACTCTCAGCCAAATAAACTGTGATGACAGACCTGTGACAGCCTCAGTAGGTACAGCGGGGCCTAGGGAGGACAGCAAGTGCCATGGCCCGCCACAGGGTTCACTGTGGCACTGTGTGCAGTGCCATCTACTCCCTGGGGTGGGAACCACTGCTCTTATCAGCCTTATCTCCCATCCCAGCCACCCACTCTGCATGCAAGTCCACTTCCAAACCTGGATCGCCAGCACAGTAGCACACTTAGACAAAGGGTAGCCACCATTATTATTTTTAAGGACTGCATGCACCCCAAAGTAGTTTATTATTGGAACGGATGTCGAAGTCACTCTGACATTTGTAGCTTATTTTTACTGTGTTATGTTATATTTATTTATGTTTCTCCACCCCTATATGCTACCTATTGGTAGTCAAATTACTATCTCCGACTGAGAAGTTTTGCTGCTGTTTCAGTTGGGGGTTGCAATGTGGAACTCTCATAGCTGTGGATAGAGTCATGAATGTAGGCATCATCTTAGACTGCATGCTGACACTACAACACTAGGTGTCAGCAGTGGTTTGAAGTGTTTTTTCTCATATTGTACCCTATTCACAAAAGCCTAAGTGGCACGTATGTACAACACACAGGCATGCACATGACTGAATGACGTGCAGTGGGGTTTGGCGGACCCCCATTGCATTACTGACAAGTGCATTATCCCCCAGTTCCCTGTGCAGCTACATGTCTCGGGTGGTCCTGGGGGGTGTCAGGGGGCATGCCCCTTACTCCATGCCATTCACTAAGGCACAGAGTTGGTGCGGAGTGCTGAGCTGGGGGGGGGCACAAGTTACGTGATGGGGACCCAGACATAACTTTTACATGCCCCCCCATCAGAACCTGCTGACGGCTTTGGCACAAGGACCCACACCACACTGCTGCACCAGCCCACCGGGCTGCAGGGAAGGACTGGGAGTAGCCATTTAGACAGTTGCCCAGTGGACCCCACTTCCCAGAGTCTGTGCCTTCACGGGATCCCCTGCACACATACAGCAGGAGATCCACTACAGGATCAAGGCCGGACATCCCATTGGATGCCTGCCTGTGCCCCATGATCCACCTTCCCAAGCAGCTGTGATCCACTCCCACACAGCTGCGCACCAGTGGGGTGGGGCTGCAGATAGGTGCCCAGTGCCTTGAGGATGCTCACATTTGTGAATACCATGCACCCTGCATCTGTCTGGGGCTGTAACTCTCGCTTTTGTGAATAGGGCCCATTATGAACGTCACCTGGATTAAACTCAATCCAAAACCTGGCTAGCTGAAAACACTGGTGCATGCCTTTGTCATGTCCTGACTGGATTATTTTAACACCCTTTATAAAATCGGCACAAAATTTCTCACATTCTGATTGTCTAATAGCTTATTTATGCTGTGTCCTTATCACAGCATAACTTCACAACTGGCTCTACCTATTCCAGGCAATGCCCCATCACCACAGGTATCAATGTACCAACCAACTCTGCAGTTCCACAAGGAGGACCGCGATCTCTGAAACCCATGTAATGGTGGAACTGCTGTCTGGCATCAGCACCCCCACACACACACACACATGGACAAACTCTCTTTCTGTAATTCCCTTGAACATTTTTTTATGAAATGAAGTCACTCTGATCTGTGCACTTTTCTGTGGTTTCTGGCTGTTTGGAACCACAGTCAGATTAAATGCAAAAAGAGTTAGATCTGATTTATTCAGGGGAATTGAACAAGGGAGGGACATAATCAGGTTGATTGATTCGAAAACTGATCTAGTCAGGCAATTATGCATTCACTTTTAGTCCCTGCACAGTCACACGCTCTGGGTACCCAGTTGGAAGTGAGGTGGGCTAGCCTGGAACGTTGCCCGGTGTAGGCCGGCATCGCAGCTGGCTGGGGCCCTGTGATGAAAAGAAAAGGCATGCACAACCACACGGTAGTGATTCTCAGTGAAGCGAGTGGCGTACCTTTCAAATGGGGCTACAAAGTCCGTTAATGTTACAGATCAAGGGAGCGTGGCACTGGCAGCAACCTTGAAAAAAAAAAAAAAAATCAGACTCGCTCCTCTGCCACTAAATAAAAAAAATTAGACCCGCTCCTCTGCCGCTATACTGAAATCCCACTCATAACAATCCTGCAGTAGCCACAATTTTTTGCCCATTTTAAGTTATTTCAAGTACTCATGCCCATTCCCATGCCGCACGTCCAGCTCTCGATCTCACTGCTTAAGACTCCCTGACAGACATGGACTGTTTCTGGCATCTGTGTACTCCCCCTTCCCCCGTCCTCTCCTATAAATGGCAGCCACAATAATCCAAAAATTAAAAGGTGAACGCCATCAATATTGGCTTGAAAGTGAACCAAGTATGTTTGTAACCCCCCTACAAATGGGGGTTCCCAAAAGTCTTCCTTGGGTGTGCCTAAATGCCCACTGCCAGGCTGGTATCCTGTGTCTTAGCGCTTTAAAAGTGTTTGTGTGAGAGTGCCTTAATGCCTCTGTGCTCTGTCTCTTTAAGAGCTGCCTATAACGTGGTGCTTATTTAATCTGGAAGGGGGCTGAATGTTTTTATGCTCCAGTCCCGCCCGGGCTGTCAGATAATCGCTCTGTTCTGCCATCGTTATTTGCGCAGAGGGAACTCTTTTAGAATATGTACTTATGTACTGATTATCTATTAGAATAGCAATAGTATTGTAGTTTGTCTAACCTGCCTTCTTTGCAGCAGGAATTTTCTTTATTGTACCACCATTTTGGTTTTTGGACTGCCAGTCAGCACCAATCAGTACTTTTGGGGACTCTAAAATGGGGTCTGTCCCCAGGGGTCCTTTGGGAGCAAATTTCTGTAGGAATTGTAGTTTCTACATTTTGGCACCAAAACAGACCTTGCTTTGACAGACACATGAATCAACCAACCAGAACCTTTTGGACCGAAGGGAAATTCCCAAACTGCCTGCTGCAGTCAGTCAGTCTGGAGTTAGAGTTTGCAGAGTAAACAGCTTGAGTGATTCAAGCAGCAGCTCCTGCGTAGTTCGTGCAGGAGATTGGTGGAAAGGCTGAGTCTGGCCTGTCTGCCTGCAGTCCCTCAAGAGGGAATCCTTTGAAAGGCTTAATACTCTGGACTGTATCTAAATTAAGTGAGAGAAAAGCCATGGAAGTGTAACCAGGCTTAAACCTGAAGAAGACCAAAGATTTGCTGTATGCGATTGGCCTGTCAGGACATCCATTCACCACAGAACTCCCGGTTTTGCTCAGAGACACTGATATTACTGCCGGACTGCTATCCGCTTTGTAGTTTGGTGATTGCTTTACTATAAATGTGCTGTGTGCTGTTAGTAGGTCGCGATTTGGTTCCCCGCTGTTTAATTGTGCCATGCTTGCTGGAAGCTGCATCCAGCCTTCCCGGACTGATTTCCGAACTGTTTTACCTGGCCTGGGCCCTGCCACGCTGGCCCAGCTGGCTACTTCAGGTGCAGAGAACACCATCGACGAAAGACTCACTCAGGGATCAGCCCCTTGCTCAACATCTCGAACAGGAATGACACCTTGGTGATTCGTGTGGGCCCTGCTTCTCCTGGCATACCAGTTGTCAATCTGCAGTCTCCATTTCGTCCCTCCTGTGTCTTGCGTTGGGTAGCGTGAGTAACAATCAGGGTAGCTCCCTGCAACAACAGCTAAATCTCAAGTGTTATCATCTGATTGCATTGCTATTTTTCTATTTCACAAACTGAGCCTTCAGGCTTTGGATTACAAATTGTGTGTGGTTGTGCATGCCTTTTCTTTTCATCACAGGGCCCCAACCAGCTACGATGCCGGCCTACCCTGGGCAATGTTCCAGGCTAGCCCACCTTACTTCCAACTGGGTACCCAGAGCATGTGACTGTGCAGGGACTAAAAGAGCATTCATACTTGCCTGACTAGGTCAGTTTTCGAATCAATCAACCTGAATACGTCCCTCCCTTGTTCAATTCCCCTGAATAAATCAGATCTAACTCTTTTTGCATTTAATCTGACTGTGGTTCCAGTTTGTACCAAAAGCACTGTACTGTTGCTATTTGCTGTGCCTAACCTTGTTTTACAGGGGGTTTCCAGGGTTGAACTGGTGGAACCAGCCCTGGTGGTAAGTGCAAACAGTGTGGGGATTTGTATGCTGAATAGGGGCTACTGTGAAAGTGTTTGTTGCATATTGTCTATGCCACTAGAGGGGAAAGAGGGGGTTACAGTGTCCTGGAGGGCTGTACCCAGGTTAGCCTTGTTACTAACAACCCTGTCCTCTGGGTGGAGGCACCCGTTTCAGTACCCAGGACCCTTAACTTGCAACTCACCATGCAGGCAGGGGTAGTAGCCCTTGGGATAGCTCCCCCTAGCAGTTACATGTTGTTCTACCTCACTGAGTCTTGTGGTTTAACAACTGCGAAGCAGGAAATGTCTGTCTAACGTGGCCACTGAGGGACACGCTCGCTCCCAGTGAAGCAAGTCATTCATTTGTTCCCGTAGAAGCCATATGGCGTTGGAACCGTCCATTGCTGGAATGGACCCAAAATGGCCACCGGGAACAAATGAGTTAAGGCAAAACAAACCAAGAAACAGACAAAAGAAATCATGGTTTTGAGTATTTGTGTGTGTGGGTGACTGGGGAGAGTACACAGACACCAACCTCCTCTACTAAGTTTTCATTAAAGAGCTCTACTAAAAGACAGTGGCAGTGACTAAGTTTTATTAGTTTGTACTTATTATATTTTTTTAATGTTTTTATGTACACTTTGTATATGCTTTTTTTTTAAACTTCTTTACAGGAAGGCCCATTTTATAAGCACAGTAAGACACTCCGAGGTGTGGATTATGGCCTGATAAGCGCACTTCCCAGGTGCTAAAGGCACTCAGTGCAAGTGCCTCATGCCTCATAGCACACTTAGGGTGTGCTCTTATTAGGCCATAACCCACACCTCATCGTGTTTTATTGCTGGCATATGAAGAGCTATCTGGAGATTTGATGTGCCACTTACAGATGGTGAAGAATGCTACAGCAGGGTTGACTGCTAGAGTTTCCCACTATAAGCGCATTACCTGATGTTGTAGATGCTGCACGGGCTGTCGGTAAGGCAGCATGTCTTCTTCAAGATAGGATTGCCAACATACAAGGTCCTATGTGATTTGGGGCCAGGTTTCCTGAAAGTGTCCCTGTATCCATATGCTTCTGGCTGCCCCTTATGCTCCTATGAGGAAGGCTTATTAACAATCCCTAGGTCATGTTTATAATAGTCCAGGATCATGCCTTTACAGTGGCAGCACTGCTAACTCTCTACCCCAACATCTGAGGGAGGCTCCCTCATTGGAGAAATTCAAAAGGGGAATACAGTATCACCTGTTTAAGCTGGCTTTCCCTGACTAATTTCTGGGTTGGTCTTAAAGATCCAGAAAAAGAGATGATTTGATACCTTTTATTGGACCAACATAGATGTTACAAAAGAAAATAGATGCTTGAGCTTTCATATTACATACAATCCTGGGCATTATATTTTGGGGACTGTACAATATGTTTATTGCATTTATATAACAGTGTTGTAACAAGCCAAGACTTTTGCGGAAACCCTGAGAAAAAGTCTGCAGGCAAACAAAGTTCAATGAAACAAAAAGTTGGTTTACTAACGCACCAAAGAAGGGTTCAAAGCAGCGTACTTTGACAGAGCACACATAAAACAAAATACTTTTAAGCTTGATTCAGCTCTTCAAGTCACAGCAGCCCTGCTCTCTCTGTCTCTCTCTCAGCCCCCCCCCCACAATGTTACTTCTTGCTCCGTTTGTTTTCCTTTTTATGCATCCCAGATAAGGTTTATTTGTGTTTTTTCCCCCACAGGGAATTCCAGGCCTGCATACAGCCAATGAAGATGCAGGGCTGGGTTTCAAGTCACCCTGTTCTCCATAACGTAGTGGTTTAAGGCTCTGAGCTGCAAACCTGGAGACCTGGGTTTGAATCCCGCAGCCCCCACTAGCATACTGTGTGACCCTGAGCAAGTCACTTAACTTCCTTGTGCTCCCAGGTTGCACCTGGAAACAAGCTTCAGCTTAGTGTGCCTTTCCTGATTCAACAATTTCCCCTTTCCCTTTCCATGAGGGGACCCTGGGTGAAGACTGCATAGACCCCTTCACATACTAACCCCCCCCCCGAGCTGTGCTCATTGCATGCTCGGCAATGGCTACCACTGAGCTGCCCTCCCAGAAGAAGTCAGCATTATTGTGCAGGAAACCCACCCTCTGGCACTCCTGGTATGCACAGCCAGGTACCACGGATGGCTTAGGAATTAGTGTCCCGCATGGCATGCAACAATTGGAGGGGTGCATGGTCAATGACCAAGGTAAAGTGTCTTCCCAACAAATGGTAACACAGGACTACTACTACCACTTCCCTACCAGACACTTTTTCTCTATCATAGCATAATGCTATTCCCTGGAAAATAATTTTCTGGACAAATAAATGATGGGGTGAATGCCATAATTCAAATTCTTGTGACAAGACAGCCCCCAATCCTACTTCTGAAGTGTCTGTGTACAAAATGAATGAACAGCTGAAATCAGGATGTTGTGGGAGAATTGCCTACCACAATACACTTTTGATAATTTGGAAGGCCTTCTGACACTTTGAGGACCAATGAACCTCATTTGGGGCAGTCTTTTTAGTCAGGTCCGTCGGTGGGGCAGCAAGTGTGAAAAACTTCAGAATGAACTGGCAATTAATACCCCACTAAGCCAAGGAGGGACCTAACTTGCTTTTTGGTAGTCAGTATGGGACACTCAGCAAGGGCTTTTACCTTAGCAACAACTGGATATACAGGACTATTCCCAACCATCTATCCCAGGTATTTAGTTTTCTGTTGCCCTAGGGCACATTTCATTACACTGGCATGAGACCTACCTCCTTAAGCGACTGAAGTACTGCAGCCACATCCTACAGGTGAGTGTCCCAATTATAGCCGAATAATTTTATTTATTTATTTATTTAGTTTTTGTTGACCGGGTAAGTGCACTAGACAAATCCTGCCTATTTTCAGGTACGACCCGGGGGAGGGGAATACAGATGAATGCCAACTGACCTTGAACCAGATTAAGCTGTTGGTGGTATTTTTTAGTGAATGAGAGAAATTTGGCCAGGACACCGGGGAAATTCCCCTACTCTGTGTAGGGGGAATGTTGGCTGTCTGCCAAGATGACCGCTTCACACTGCACCTCGGAGTGCATGGATGTGCGGGAGGCAAGGGAGCGGGTCTCCTCCCTTACCTCGGCTTGTCTAGAGGCCGAAGATTTGCAGGAGATATCCTTTTCTCCTATGGATGTGGATTTCTCTGAACAAACAACTGGTTTAATGGATAATGACTTGAAGGAACCTGTAGTGGACTTGTCTGGTACAGTAACAGTAGAACAGGCTACTCGAGTGATTCCAACTGCAGAAAAAGACGTACGAGTGGCGCCTTCTAATATGGAGCAATTGCCTGCCAAACATGGTTCAGAGAGTACTACTGAGAGTGTTCCTTCATCCGTAGGAATGCACAGCGGAGCTGTGCAGCTGCAGCAAGTAGCTGCCACACCCGGTTCATCAGGATTACCTGCAGAATCAACAGTGATCTCAACACTGGTGAGTGAAACAAGATTGCCTTTACAGGAGAAAGCACCACGAAAGACGCTAGGCATACAACTACCTCGAAGAGGATCTGTGTGGAGCCCTGGCAATGCATTACAAGCTGCAGGGTGGATACCTGTAGATGATGGCTCTTGGAGACCTGATCCAGCGGATCCTGTTGTGGCTCAATATGAAGAAGTAGAAATTACATCTACAGGTAAACTTTTACAGTGTCCAAAAAAAGCTGTATTTCACGATGGGAAACAAAGTTGCAATGAGAATTCTGTACAGGCTCAGATTGACTCTTATAATATCCCTAAAAGTAAACATTTACCATCGAAATGTTTAGAAATTACTGCATTAAGTTCTTCTGCTGCAGATGTTAGTATAGATACAGTTAAGGATTCACAACAACCTAGTACGTCTAGTTTTGAACAAATTAGAAACGAGGAGTCTTTACCAGCAGGGTTTGGGGTGCACAACCTGCAAGATCCGAATAAACAGAAGCTTTTTAAACTTTTACTTTGAATGGCTGACTTATTCAAAAATAAAGGAGAATCTGCACCTCGTAGAAATGCTATTAGGCTGTTGTATAAAGGAGGCCTAGAAACCCCGCCTGATAGAGTGTATGTAGGCCTTTCTTTACTAAAGAATTCAATGAAATATTATGCTTCCGAGATATTTGCCCTTATACATATGGATGAGCATAACTATGAAGACTGTGGAAGCTTTGGACAGATTCTGGGTCAAATACAATGAAATGAAGAACTCTCCTCTTTGGACTCCTTTCTTAGCTATACCCATTACAAAACCAGCAGTTTGACCTATTATGATTATTTTTAAGAATGAAGGAGTAAACATATCAGATATCTTATATTGGCTTAAAAAACGATGTGAAGTCTTGGAACAACCTGTCCTGGTTATTGACTCGGAGCAGATTTGGACAGGAGGGCGGAGAGTTAAATGTAAACTGTTTATGCTGAACACAGGCATTGCACATATTCCTGGTTGTTTTTTCCTGAGGAAGGACAGAGGGTCACTCGTTTATCCTGGTCAGCCAAAATCTTGTCATCATTGTGGTTCTCAGTTACACCTCAGTAATGCACGTGATACCCAAAAGTGTACCCATTGCCTAGAACTTGGTCATCTTGCTGTGTCATGTATGAAAAAATTACTCACCTTAGTAATGTTGTTTCTTCTAATGGAGTCTTGCTATATTCTGACATATGCAGTGAGTCCCAACCTTCGAACTGCCCCGGAGATGAAAGAGTTAACTTTCCATGCCAGGCATGGAATGCTGAGCTCGAGCTCGGTTGAGACTCTGTCTGTTGTTCTTCAAACTCAAACCGTCAGATCTTTACGAGCTAAACTCACTAAGGTCCTGTGTGGAAGCTGTAAACCTACACTAGCCAACTGGCTACTAAACATAAAACACATTTTTGGTCCCAAAACAAAGACTCAAGTCAGGAGACCCCAAAATGAAAAAACACAACACCAACTCACCCCAAGAAAGAAGGGGTGAAAACAAAAAGATGGGCACCTAAAAAAGTGCCAACACTGCACTGCCCACCCACATCCCAAAAACAGAGGTTCTGAGAGGGGCAGGCAGGGGGGGAGGTCAGAATATAGCAAGACTCCATGAGAAGAAACAACATTACTAAGGTGAGTTATTTTTTCTTCAAACACCATGAAGTCTTGCTATATTCGGACATATGCAGACTACCAAGCAGTACCTCCATGGAGGAGGGACAGAACCTACTTAGGAAATAGGCTCTGAAGCACAGCTGTGTCAAACCGAGCATCACTCCTAGCCTGGATGTCCAGGGAGTAATGCTTGGTAAAAGTGTGAACTGTTTCCAGGTAGCTGCTTGACATATCTCTAGAATAGGGATGTCCTGGCAGCAGCCAGGGAAGCAGCTTACCTCTGGTGAGAGTGAGCCCTCAGGCCTGAGAGGACCTTACCCAATTTCTCATAGCAAATTGGATACAAGAGACAATCCACCTGGCAATGGATCTTTAGTGGCAGGTTTCCTTTACCAACCTCACCATCGTGAGGAATGGTTGGGGAGTCAAACCGTGACCCTTAGTGCGCTCTATATGGTAAGCTAAGGGCTCTCTTGATATCCAAACTGTGCAGCCTCCTCTCGCCAGAGGAGGAATGGTCAGTGAAGTACACTGGAAGAGACATAGATTGATTAAGGTGGAAATCTGAAACCACCTTAGGCAAGAACTTCCTGTTAGTCCTGAGGACCACCTTATCTCTATGAAAGGAGATAAAATCAGGCTCCACTGACAAAGCTTGTAGTTCACTTATGTGCTTGGCAGAAGTGATGGCTACCAGAAACACAGTCTTCCAAGTCAAGTACTTAAGCTCTGCTGAAGATAAAGGCTCAAAAGGGGGTTGCAGAAGCTGAGCAATGCAAACATTGAGGTCCCAGGCAGGGGCAGGGTCCCTGAATGGAGGGTTGGTGTGAAGCAATCCCTTGAAAAACTTGGAGAATACAGGGTGAGCTGAAAGAGAAGAGGGCTTACCTGCTGAGATAAAAGCAGACACAGCTGCCAGATGCACTTTTAGAGTAGCTGGTCTTAGCCCCAAGCTATTTAAGTGGACCATATAATCAAGGACTGTGGGCAGATCAGCAGATTTTGGGAAATATGCTTCCCAGAGCACCATATGGAAAATCTTTTCCATTCTGAATTATAAGTAGCCCTGGTGGAAGGTTTTTAAGCCTCAGGATATCCATTACACCTTGGGAGAGGGTAAATTAGCAAACTCTAACTCTTCAAGAACCAGGCCTTGAGATTGAGAGATTTGAGGTTGGTACCAAACCCTCCCCTGAGTACAGGTTAACAGGTTGTAATTCCTGGGAAGACACAGGGGAAGATGGACTGCTAGGGACAGTAGGAGTGGATACCAGGGCTGTCTGGCCCAGTCTGGAGCAATCAGCATAATCTTGCAGGGTTGAGATCTGATTTTAACTAGTACTTTGAACAGGAGAGGGAAGGGGAGAAAAGCATAGAGAAACTTCCCTTCCCAATTGAGAACTAAGGCATCCAGGGGGACTGAGCCCAACACTGGGACCCTGCAGCAAAAAAGGGGAAGTTGGTGATTGTCTGGGGCTGCAAAAAGATCTATCTGCGGGGTGCCCCATCTGGAAAATATCACCTCCAAGACCAGGGGATCCAGAGACCATTCGTGATGGCCCTGGGAAATCCTGCTGAGAGCATCTGCCAGAACATTGTCCTTGCCTGGAAGGTGAACTGCCATAAGGGAGGTGTTCAGGGAGTAGGCCAGAGACCACAACTTCATTGCTTTGGTACACAAGGCCGTAGACCGAGTGCCTCCTTGCTTGTTGATGTACCACATTGTGGTGGTGTTGTCTGTTCTGACCTGGACAACTTTGTTCTGAACAGATCTGGAAAAAGCTTGAAGTGCTAGAAATACTGCTCTGAGTTCCAACAGATTGATATGGAGCAGAGATTCCTGAGGGGACCACAACCCCTGGGTGGTGAGGTCACCCATGTGAGCCCCCCCACCCAAAGAGGGAGGCATCTGTAGTAAGGATTAAAGAGTGAGACTGAGTGACAAAGGGAACCCCTTGTCTCAGATTGTTCTGATCCTGCCACCACTGCAGGGCCTGGATCAGGGTTCGAGTTACTGGGATCAATTTGATCAGAGGGTCCTTCCTTTGAGACCAAAAGGCTCTCAAATGGAACTGAATGTCCCTCATCTGAAATCTTGCTCCCTGCACTACTGCTGTAGAAGCAGCCATGTGCTCCAGGAGCTGTAGAAAATGCCTTGCTGGTCGAGACACCTGCAGGGTGAATGAGGAGGCCAGAGAGACCAGTGTCCTTGCCCTGTCCAGGGGAAGGAAGGCTCCAGCCTTTACAGTGTCTAGCTCTGCACCTATGAAGGTGAGGAGCTGGACAGGCTGTAGAACTGACTTTGGAGGATTTAAAAGGAAACCCAAAGAAGTGAGCAGTTGCTGAGTTATCTGCAAGTGTAACTTGACTTGGTCTGGGGACTGGCCTACTATGAGCCAGTCGTCCAGGTAAGGGAAAATGGCAATCTTCTGCCTTCTTAGAAAAGCAACTACTACTGCCAGGCATTTTGTGAATACCCTTGGAGCAGAAGTGAGGCCAAAGGGCATTGCTCTGAACTGATAATGGCCTGAGGGCAGCTCGAACCTGAGGTACTTTCTATGTGAGCTTCTGACGAGATCATGGAAGTAGGCATCCTTGAGGGCCAGGGACACTAGCCAGTCCCCTGGCCTTAGAGAGGGTAGAATAATTCCTAGAGTCACCATTTTGAATTTTGGTTTTAAAAGGTGCTTGTTTAGGTATCTGAGATCCAGGATGGGCCGCCATTCTCCTGTCTTTTTTGGGGTAACGAAGTACCTGGAATACAACCCTTTGCCCTGGTGTAGGGGTGGTACCCTTTCCACAGCTCTGAGAGCTAGGAGGGAGGAGACCTCTGCCTCTAAGGCAAGTGCCTCTGATGGATTTGTGGGTGGAAAGGATCTGGTTCTCATCTTTGGAAACTTTTGAAGCTGAGAACCAGTCCCTGGCTTACTACTTCCAGGACCCATTTGTCTGATGTCAGAGACTCCCAGTCCTGGACAAAGTAAGCCAGCCTGCCCCACAGGTAGCTGAGAATCGCCCTGGCAACCCCATCAGGGTGCCTGTTTGGCAGGGGCTTTGGGCTGAGGGGTGGAAGCAGGTCTGCTTGTACCCCGTCTGCCTCTCCCACTAAAGAACCCCCTCTGGGCATAAGCAGAAGAGAAGGCCTGGGCTTGGTAAAAAGGCCTATGAAAAGGCCTGCCCCTGCCCCTGGAAAGCTGCCTTTGAGGAGTGTCCTGCCTTTCCTTGGCCTGTGCACTCCTATAAGTGGTCCTATACGCATCCATTGTCTTATTTATTTATTTAAGAAATTTACCAGGAAGGCATGCTGAGCAGAGTACCGCTCGATTCCAGATGCGCCCTGGGGTTGTGGGGTTACAGTGGGAACATGATACAATCTGGACAAAACAATACAGTGGAACATGGTATAGTCAGAAAACAACATACATAAGGAGTACTAGAACAGCAGTGGGTAACATACATAATGTAAAATGGAACAAATTGAGGGTAGGCAGAATATTGTACAGTATACAGTGATTTACTATGAGCAGGTCAGAAACAGTGGAGAGACCAGACTTGATTCTTACGCTGGGCAGGTACAGGAGTGAGGGGGGAGTTAGGGGGGTTGCAGGAGCAGGTGGTAGAGAAGTGCGAACTGAGAAGGGCATTTAGTTGGGGAGTACTTGTGGAGTGTCTAATATCGGCTGTCAGGGAATTCCATAGTTTGGGTAACCTAAAGCTGAAAGTAGCCTGTCCGGACCGGGTGGATCTATATGGGATATGCAGGAGCCTTCATGTAATTCTCTGTTTGCTCCCCGAAGAGAGAATTACCCACAACAGGAAAATCCATGGCCTTAGTCTGGGTATCCTGTGATAGGCTAGTACATCTGAGCCAAGCCATTCTTCGAAGTGCCACAGATGTAGCCATGACTCTAGAAGACACATCATTGAAGTCCACTGCAGCATGGAATTGCACCTTGGATGCCTCAATACCATCAGCAGCCACCTGCTCTAGCTCCTTGGCAAGCTGGCCAGGGACCTGTTTCGCTAGGGCCATAACAGTGTCCCATCTGGATTTTTGATACCTAGCAGTATAGGCCATATAATTGGCCTGTCTGAGTCCCAAAGATGCTGCCATGTACTGTTTCTTTGCCATGGCATCAAGTCTTCCTGGAGTCCTTGTCCGGGGGGTGTGAAGCCAAGGGAATGTTTGCCTTATCACAGGCTGCAGCCTGCACTACTCCAACATGGCTGCATTGTTGTGTAAGGAACTCCGTGTGAGGGCCTGACAATGTATACCTCTTGTCCATTCTCTTATCCACAGGAGGTATAGTGTTAGGAGTCTTCAAAATCTTAGATGTCTGTTTCCCAAAAGATTTGTGCAAGGAAATAGACAGCCTCCTAGACTCTGGGATATCCATCATTTCCACATAGTCAGGCTCCTCCTGATCATCCACAGCTTCTTCCACAGGAAGCTGGAGGGTTTCAGCCACTTTTTTATAAAACATGAAATGGGAAGGGGACTCAGAAAGCCTAGGAGGAGAAACCCCTGAAGGTCTGTCTGGGGAGATGTCCGGGTCAATGGGCACATCTAGACTTTCAAATCCACATTCACTTTCCTCATACTCCTCTTCCTCCTCCTCGGTTCTAAAACTCCTCTAACTCATACTATTGAACCGGTGGAACCGGCCGAACCGAGCACCTGCCTGATGGTGCCGGTTCAGTCGGAACCGGGGAAAGCGACTGGACAATTTTGATCGCTTTGGCTATCGCTTCAGCAGTTGGAGAGGAAAGTTTTGGCCCCACACCAGCTGATTTTTCTTTTCTAGTTCTTTTAGCCGGAACCGATTCCTCAGAATCGGCTCTCCTTTTGCCCGAAGAAGTCTCGCCCTGGTCAGAGGGCACTCCTTCTGGTTCGGTTGGAACTGAACCGGGCTGGCCATCCGGTTCAGCGGACTTTATGGCCTCCCTCTCCCTGAGCCTACCAGCTCTCTTATCTAGGGTAGCTGCAGGGAAATTTTTACAAATCTGGCAGTCTGCATTGAGGTGGTCAAACCCCAGACAATAAACACAGGTGGTGTGGGGGTCAGCCTTGGCAAAGGCTTCCCCACACACACTACAGTGTTGAAACCCAGTGGGTCCGGTTTTTCTTTTGGGTTTCTCAGGCATAGTGCCAGTCCTAACCAAACTTACCCATTTATGGCAATCTGCCAAGCAAGACCCTCTTATTGGTTCCCAACCGTGTCACGGGTCGTGGAAAAAAACGTAATCAAATCCGTTTTTTTTAGAACCATTAAGAACCGGTAACACCACTCTAAAATACACAATTTAAGATTTTAAACAACTTGATCGGTTCAAGCGAACCAATAAACCGTTTACAAGTTCCACACAGAATAAAATAAAATAAAACCTATCTAGTACTCACAATACCACAGACAGAGACTGAACCGACAGGTTGCGGTTTAAATTCGATCGAAAACCGAGAATAGCGGTACTTTAACTGACAAATTAAACCGAGCAGCAGGAGAAATCTCTGGAGCGACTGTTCAGTGAGGTGGAGTAAAGAATCTGACGGTTTGAGTTTGAAGAACAGCAGACAGAGTCTCAACCGAGCTCGAGCTCAGCATTCCATGCCTGGCATGGAAAGTTAACTCTTTCATCTCCGGGGCAGTTCAAAGGTTGGGACTCACTACATATGTCAGAATATAGCAAGACTTCATGGTGTTTGAAAAATACATTTTGTTGCAATTTGTGTGAAGAAAAAGGTCACTCCTATGTGAGATGTCCTTGGGCCTCTCACAATGGAGAAGACATATCCACACATGATGCCTTGATTACTCAAGCACAGAAAAAAGGTGCTGTGGCCTCAGCACATAGGATGCAGGAACTCCAGAAACAAAAGGAGATTGCTAAAGACAAAGATAGTGTGGTTTTATCAACCCCAGATATTGCTAATAAACAGGGAAAAGGAGAAATACCAATGCCTTGTGATAACAAACAACAGCAAAGTATTGAAGCTACAGTTCAGGATCATTCTGTGTTATCTCAGAGTGACAAAATAGAGGTTTCTACTGAATGGGAAATAGAAAGTGGTTGACACTGATTTGGTGACATTACAAATGGAAACAAATCCTTCTGTCATGCCAAGGTCAATGCCCCCACCCCAGTTAATGTTGAAACCCCATTCAAAACTGTAACATATAAAAAGGCCTTGAGCCAAGACTGATAATACAGTTAGATCTCGAGGAAAGGGCCGAAAAACCTCCCAAGGCACACCTACATAGACTGCAATAAACCAGTATAAAGCCCTGGCTACTGATAACTCTGAGGATATAGATTCAGATTCCTCCTCTGTTTCTTCTTTTACAAAAGATCAGCCCTCAGGGGTAGATGATAATAGTTCCACAGATACTGTCTGGAAAAAATGGTCAACAAGGTCCCAATCTTAACTGTTCTAGTTGTTCTGAGTAACACCTTTTTTTCATGGCAACTCTTCATATTTTTTTTCTCTGAATGTCAATAGTATAAAAAATACGAAAAGAAGACTAACTGTTTTGACATCTCCTTTACATCAGAAGGCTGATATTATATGTCTACAGGACACCAGACTTAAAACATTACATGAGATTGCACAAACCACTAAATTATGGACTCAGGTAGTGTCCTTTTGGTCGTAAGGATTAGATCTATGTGATGGACTGTGGATTTTGTTTAATAATTCTGCTTTAAAAGTTACTAAGTTGTTAGAAATTGATTTTGGTTGAGCTTTACTTCTAGATATTTCATATGGAAGCACCAGAATAAGGGTAATAAACACATATGCACCTCAAGGTAAAACAAATTGGATTGATTTATTCAAAAAAATTCAACCTTACCTACACACAGCCAGGTTACTTATTTGGGGAGGTGATTTTAATTGCAGTATACCAAAAGAAGATAGGGAGCTCTTAACTAACAAAATCTTTTGCGATAGTAATGTTTTGACTGGGATCCTTTCTACCTCTAATTTACAGGATTCATATCGAGTAATACAGAAGAAAGGGGGATTTACTTATATTAGAGGGACCCACTGAACTAGAATCGACTTTATATTTACTTCTAATTTTTTAGAGGTAATTCAAGGGAGGTATGGGATATGGCCTTTTTAGATCACAGAGCAGTTGAAGTAACGATTGCTTGGGGAAATAATCCACCTTGTGGGAAATCTCCTTGGAGATTAAATGCAGCTCTGTTGGAGGTAGATTATATAAATAAAAAATGGGAGAAATTATGGGTAGCAAGACAATCTGTTCTCTGTTTATATGACATTTATGCAGCTTGGTGGGAAGATACCAAAATGAATTTTAGAACCTTTTTTCAGCAAATAGCCAGGAAGCATAATACACAACTATACTTAGATTATTTAAATCTTAGGAAGCAGCTTCACTCTTTAATTTCTAAAACAGAAACATTGAAAATAGATTATACAAAACAAATGTCAGTTATAAAAAAAGAAATGCATTGAATACAATATAACAGAGCCAAAACCTTACAACACGAGTTGAGATTTGGTACAGAAGGAAACAAACAAACTTTTGACCCTTATAAGGACAATAAAAAGAGAATAGGAAACAAAAAAATGGTACAACTAAAAGATAATTTAGGGAATATACATAATTCTAAGTCAGGTATCTTGGATACGATTCATAAATATATTTATGATACTATGGGAACACCCCCTGAAGTGATGAATATAGACAAATATTTATTACAGATTCCAATTCCAAAACTATCGGATCAGGACAAACAAACTTTGATAGTCCCAGTTTCACAATTGGAAGTAAGGTCTGTCATCTCTTCTTTGGCTAATGGTACTTCCCCAGGAGTTGATGGCCTAACTTCAGAATTTTATAAACATTTCTAGAATTCATTATTACCAGAACTGACTCAATTGTTTAATGAATTATTACAATCACAGCAGATTTCAGATAATCTATCGCTTGCTGAGTTGATTTTTCTTTACAAAAAAGGGGATAAGGATTTATTACAGAACTGGAGACCTATTTGTATTCTGAATACAGATTTTAAAATCTTAGGGAAAATCCTGGCCAAACGACTAGGTCAGGTTTCTGGTACCTTAATTTCTGTGGCCCAAACTTGCTCCATAGAAAAATGTAGTATCACAGATAATTTGATTAGTTTAAGAGAACTTTTTCCAAAAAACTCAAGTGGCCACGGTGGAAGGATTTTTGTTAAGTTTAGACCAACAAAAAGCTTTTGATTCAGTAGCTCATAGCTATTTGTTCAAAACTTTAGAATTTTTTGGTTTACCGGTACAGTTTATAATATGGATTGAAGGGCTCTATAAGTCAGCACATGTTATTCCACAAGTAAATGGGTGGACAGGGAAAAATGTACAAATTCATCAAGGGGTAAAACAAGGGTGTCCCCTGAGCCCCCTGCTTTATGTGTTCTGTATTGATCCATTATTGCGCACAATACAAATGAGTAATAAGATAGAGGGTATCAGGTTAACTGTAGATACGGCCCCTATATCGGTCAGCGCATATGCAGATGATATTATTTTGGTTCTTAAAAAATCTACTGAAGAAAAAGAAATCATACATTTGTTAGATAAATATTCAGAGGCCTCAGGGTCTCATATTAATACTGACAAAAGTATAGGTTTACAATTGGGTGGACTGGAACGGTCCCAAAATCTATATGCAGGGATAACTTTAACACAGGACCCTATTACTATTCTAGGGATATTATTTGGGTCAGGAGATCTCTCCCTTTGAAACTGGGAAAGAAAAATGGATATGGCGGACAATTTGTCTAAATACTGGGCTAATCAGCAAATTTCGAAACAAAGAAGAATATTATTGATTAAAACATTATTAATACCTATATTCCTGTATATTAGTATTATATTTCTGACTCCCATACAGTTAGAGACTAGACTATACAGTATTTTTTTAGAGCCTTTTGGGGGAGTCGTTTGAACCCAATTAAAAGAGAGGTTATGTATAGGCCAATTACAGAGGGTGGGATAGGGATGGTGAATTCCATTGCATTTTTCTATAGTTTATTTTTATATGCCAATATAACAAGCTGGCAGGGTCAGAAGACTAAGGTATGGCAGGAAAGTATATGTGAATGGGTGAGAATGTGTACAAATGCATGGCAGCAGGGGAAGGGTAGATTACTCTCTAGAGTGCATATTATAAAACGTTATGTGAAACCACTGTTTCAGAAATTAATTAAAAGGAAGGTGCCATGAAATCAGGTCATGGTGGCCTCTAAACATGGAATATACGAAATACTCATACAGGCAATTTGCCAAGCAACCATGGTTTTACCGAATTGGTCAGCAGCAGAACAAAATACTGCAATTTCACAGTTAATGAACAAAAGAATACCTGATTTTGCATGGGATCTACTTTGGCTGACTATACATGGAAGATTAAATGTAAAAAATAACAACAAACATAAATCCAGAGAGGAAAGATTTTGTCCAAGAACCTTGTGTCAAGATATTGTAAAAACACAAAAGCATCTTTTCCTGGAATGTTCCTATGTTAAAATATTATGGGATGAAGTAATTCGTATTTGGAAATACCATGGCTTTTATCATTAACCTATATGGAACTTAATTTTTCAATATATTCGTCATGTTGGGCCTCCTGTTCATCAGATACTTTACAAGTTATCTTTGCTATTCTTAAGTATTTTATCCGGCAATCCAGATGTAAATGGGAATTACAGCAAATGCATGTACCAGCAGATATATTTTGGAAAAATGTTCAGATTTCTCTAAGACAAGTTATGAAACAGATGGAAAAAAGTTTTCAAAAAAAAGATGGATGTACTATGGTTTGCCTGCACTAATCTCTTGTGAAAAAAAAAAGAAGAAAAAAAGAGGAAAAGTAAAGAAGAGCGTGCATATGGTTCTCGTACAGGAAGAAAATTTTGTGTTATTATAAAGAGCGACGGAAGCTGAGTCTTTTGCTGTCAAGAATATTCTGGAGCTCTATTGACTGTTACAGTACTGACTGGATAGTTATTGAATTTTGATTTCCCTATTTCCCCTGCTCTTTTCGATACGTGCCATGGGATCTTTAACATCCACCTGAACTACCACCAGAACAGGCAGATGGGACTTCCGGATTAACGTCTCATCCGACAGACGGCACCTCAGAAGTGCAGCACCCCTCTCGTGCTGCACTACAGTGTCAGTACTGGGATATTAACCCAAGTGCCAGATGTGGGAACTGAACCCACAGCCCTCTGATCTCCTGGCATCAGAGGCGAGTGTGCTACCTAATGAGCCACTAACAGCATTGTCAAGGTACGCTACTGCGTATAACCAGTGGGAATGAAGGATTCGATCCATGATTCACTGAAATGCATCCAGGGCACCATGCAACCCAAAGGCGAGCATGGTAAACTAATAAAGATCAAACAGGGTGACAAAGGGCCATTTTCTCCCATGATTTAGGAGTTAGCAGGATCTGCCAGTACCCATTGGTCAGGTTTAGGGTACTGGTGTATCGGGCCTTACCCAATCGATCCAGAAGTTCATCCACCGTAGGCAAAGGACATGTGTCAAACATGGCGACTGCATTGACTTTCTGAAAGTTGTTACAAAACCAAGTGGACCCATCCGGTTTGGGGACTAATACAAGAGGGCTAGACCAGTCACTCTGAGATTTTTTAATGTCTCCCAGTTCCAACACTGAGTGGTTTTCCATCCAATAAGGTGCCATCCTAGGACCTGTTCAACAAAGTCTCAGACTCTAATACTAGAGGGCACGAGTGGAAGTTGGGGGGGGGGTCAAGACGGAACTTAGGAAATACTATTTTAGAGAAAGAGTCATGGAGCCATGGAATAAACTACCAGGTGAGGTAGTGAAAGCAAAGTCCGTGACATCATTCAAGCTGGGGTGGGACAAAGCTAAAGCATGATCAAAAGCAACAGGAGCAGTAGGGACAGCTCCTTTACCAGTGGGATTTAGAACAACTCATTAGTTTGCTTTAACTGTTTTTTGTCCCCACACATGTGGAGACTGTTTATTTAACCTTGATTCCCACTGATTCTGGCACCAAAAAGAAAATCTGCAGTGTTTTTTTAAATCTGTAATAAATACTACAGCTTCTGTTTGCTCTCTTTTAAAACTTTACCTTTACTGTGTCTACCTCATCTGGCTCCATAATCGCATTCGAATTTGTAAAGTCAGAGGCCTGAAGCTTGAACAGTGGTGCTGCACTCCAGGGCTCCACTGTACCTTGCTGGCGCCACTTTTGAATCCTGAGCCCATAGACAAAAGGCAGGCTACATGCCCGCAACAAAAAAAATATAAAGTTTAAAAGCTAGGGCAGCATTTAATCCTGCCATTACTTCCCAAAGCTACCGATTGAAAAAAAAAAGCCCAGTCCCTAACAGAAATGCCCTGAACAAACAGTATTTAATCTCGCTCACTGACGCTTTTCCTTGTCCACAGACCGAGGACCCAGGAGGTCGAGAGGGGCAGAAATCTGAAGCCCTCCCCCCAAGCAAGGTCGCGGTCGCGAGGGACCACTCGAACAACCCCACAAGCCCCTGAATACATTGTAAGTCTCTGCAGGAGGCAGCTTACCTACCTCGGGACAGCTCCTTTACCAGCGGGATTTAGGCCCCGCCGGCACTACGCACCGGCTCCCCACCACCCTCACCACCATCCTTGGTCGACACTCGGCTTTATAGGCTGCATCACGTGAGCGCAAAAACCTATCAGCTCACTTTTCCATTTGCTTGTTATATGGAGTAAACACTAGGGGGCTCACTTTAGAAGAATAGAGAAAAAAAAAAACCCTGAAATAAAACAGATTCCCACTAACTAAACAACATGTTAAGCAGCCAAATGAAACTACTACACTTCATGCTAACCATAGCATTTGCTGCCCACTCACTCCCTCCCTCATTTCACAGCAACAACTCCCCAGCTAATTGACAAAGTCACCAATATCCCTTTTTCAACATAACTATGAGCCTAAGCTGCACCATAAGTGGGCCTGCGCAGGCAATCCAAGCACCACAATCCTACACCCACCTCCTCAATAACCCTAACCCTCTCCTTTTACAAGGACAAAAAGCCCTACTTACCCAATCCATCCCCATACCATGCAGACCGCCTAAAAGCAACACTAGCCCACACAACAACAAAAACCTTACCAAATGGCTACAGCTAACAGTACTCAGACACGCGCTCCTAATCCTACTACTCTTGGCTAGTGACATACACCCCAACCCAGGGCCGGTCCTGGCTACTAGAGCAAAAAGTCAGAGTAATGCTGGTCTGCTTCTGGCCTCCTTAAACATCTGAAGCCTTTCAAAAAAGCTAACTCTATTACAAGGGTGGGTTGCACAACACTCACCAGACATCCTTGCTCTGTCCGAAACATGGTTAAATACGCACGTTCCGGATTCTGCAGTTGCACTTAACGACTACATTATCTTCAGAGAAGATAGAGAGGGTAAGAGGGGAGGTGGATGCGCCATCTATGCCAGATCAAAATTTCAACCTCTACTAGTCCCTTTGCCAACCCCGAAACACAGTACCCAAGCAGTCACAATCAAGGCAACAATCGACTCCCATGGGAAACCACTATATATAATGTCAGTTTACATACCCAACAACCAAAAAGTAGCCTTTGACTCCATACTGGCCAATATAGCGATGTTCCCCCCCCCCAGAAGCGATCTCATATGAATGAGTGATTTCAATGTAAACTGGTTATCAAAGGCAGCAGACCCCTTTAAAGACGCAGCAACTGCACACGATCTGACCCAAGTTGTCCAGACCTCCACAAGACAGAACCCCAGGACAGGAACACATACGCTCCTTGACCTCATCCTGACAAACTCCCCCAAACACCTATCTAACGTCAAAGTCCTCCCGGATGTCCAAAGTGACCACTCTCCCCTCTCCTGCTCCTGGTCCAACAAGAGCCCACCTAAACATCCCAAAATATCCCACCAAAGGCACCTTAAACAGGGCGCCATAACCAAGATAATCCACTGTCTCTCCACCAGTGACTGGTCTCCAGTCCATACCGCCCAATCCATTGAAGAAGCCCTCACCTCCTTTATAAAAATCTTCAACACAGCCTGCGATAAACATGCCCCACTCACCAAAAAGTTTCTACAATCTAGGGACACACCGTGGATCACACAACCCCTGCTAGACCAGATGCACCATAGAGATAATCTCTGGTATAAGGCACTCAACTCCAAAGTTCCCCACGACAGACAGCTCTATAGGGAGGCTAAAAACAAGTGCACCAGGGCTTTTTGGCTAGCTAAGGCCTGCCATTACAAACAAGCCCTAACCTCGTCCTGAGGCTCAGGGAACAAGTTTTGGAGCAACATCAAAGAACTATGTGGGAAAACCGATAACCAACTGCCAACCCAGATAATCTATAATGGTACCCCCCCATACGACCCCACCTTAATAGCCAATGTTCTGAACAACTACTTCACAGACCTCAGTCACATACTCCCACCAAACTTCTTTGACCCACCCACTATGGCCCCACCCACCCCTCCTCTAGGCACAGCATCCCAGCTTTCGGTTCAAAACAATCTCCTGCAATAAGACCAAACACTACCTCACAAAAGCCTTAAAAAACAAAAGATATAGCAGTGACACTTTAGACCTCAAGATCCTCCAGCTAACGCTAGACGTGACCATCCCTCACCTCACCAAAATAGTCAACCAATCATTGCGCCTAAGGCAATTCCCAACTCTCTGGAAAAGGGGAATTATCACACCTATACTAAAAAAGGGTGACCCAACCGACCACGGCAACTACAGGCCGTTCACGATACTTCCCCCTCTCTCAAAAGCTCTCGAAAGAATAGTGTCAGACCAACTCACTGAGTACCTGACAAAGCACTCCCTGCTCTGTCAAGAACAACACGGTTTCAGAACAGGACACAGCACCACCACGGCACTCCTCGCACTGACATCCTACGTACACGAAGCCCTTGACATGGGGGAAATAGCAGGCACAATCTTCGTAGATCTAACCAAAGCGTTCAACACTGTAAGTCATGACCTACTGTTACATCTACTTCCCTCCCTCAACCTAGACCCAGACACAATACACTGGTTCAAGAACTACCTCACTGACCGAACACAAGAAGTAAAAATAAACACCACCCTATCCTCCAAACTCACAGTTCAGTTGGGTGTACCCCAAGGATCAATCCTAGGCCCACTACTATTCACCCTCTTCCTTAACTCCATCCCAAGCGCATGCAATGGTAAGCTATTGCTCTACACAGACGACGCAGTAGTCTATTGGAAAGATAGCACACCAAATGCTCTTCAACACAATCTCCAAATTCACTTCCAGGAACTAGAACACTGGTTCACTAAGCACCGGTTAGTACTAAACTATAGCCAAACAAAATCCATGATCTTTGCACACCGACAAAACCCCTACAATAGCTCCCACCTAAACATCTCCAACCACCAGGGCACCAAAATTGACCAAGTCACACACTTCAAATACCTTGGCATCACACTTGACACATCACTCACCTGCCACACACACATCATCCACCTCTCCGCCTCAGTAAACGCCAGACTAGGGACCCTCTATAGGCATAGACAATGCCTCCTACCCCAGGCCCTACATCTGGCAGTGACCAGCTTGGTCCTATCATTGGTAGACTACGGAATAATAATATATGGAACGGCTGACCCCACGGCCCTAAAATGAATCAATCTTGCCCTTAACAAAGCCAGTCGTCTGGTCACAGAAAGTGACAGACTTACACACACCTGCATCTTCTACAAAAAAGCTAACTGGCTGACTTTCACAGGTAGGCTAAAACACCATACCTGCCTCCAAGCCAAGAAAATCCTACTGAGGATGGCACCCACTGGCCTTCACTCCCTACTAAAACCTAACACCCACAGGAGCACCCCAAGGCACCCAGCAAAAATGTACACCCAAGTCCCCCTCTGAAGGACCGCGCTAGACCAAAGGTCTTTTGGTTATCGGGCACCTACCTGGCTCAATGAACTCCCCCCTCCCATCTCACAGGCCCCACGACTAAGCCTGTTCAAAGTGAGCATTAAGAGGCACCTCTTAGACTCAGAGACATGTAGCAGCACCTAAGCACGCTACACCACCTAGACGCAGGGTTGACTATCAAACCCGAGATAATACCCAATTTCTGCAAATGTTGTTACAAATTATGGAAAGTACTCATGTATCTACATTATGTTGCATGTTCTATTGACCAGAGCTGCAAAGGAACCCTAAAGAAACTATTCAATTTATGTATTTGTATTTTGTCATTTTGTAATCACCTCTGTAAAACACTATGTAATGATACATGTTGTTATCTTACATAACCTGTTTGTCTGCCCAGAAGTGGAGCCTTTGTAAAGGAGTCTCTGACTCGAAGGTTGTAATTCCGAAACTTTAAATAAATAAATAGAAGGCATTAAGCAGAAGGGTGTTAGATCCTGGGATCTGAGAAGGTCCAATGAACACATGGGCAGACTTGATAGACCCTTGGTTTTCTTCTGCTGTCTTTTTTCTATGTTTCTATGTTTTATACCATCCCTCAGACTTCTCCGGGAGCCTATATGGCTGTTGGTGGATCCAAACACCTGAGTCTGTGTCTATGTGATATTGAATCACATGTGTTTGTCCCAGTTTTGGAGAGAACCCACCCAGAAATTTCCTACAAATCACTGGGCTTCATTTTTCTGGGTCAGGTTGAGTCATTCGTACAATGGGATGGGGTTTGATTCTTTTAAAATCTTAGGGCCTAAGTCAAGGATTCCATCTTTAGTGTCCTCATCCGTCACCTGACTAGGGGCCCCTTTTGGTTCGTCTAGGTCAACTAGTAAAACCTCCCTGTCCTTTCAAGGTTTCAACAAATTAACATAATAAATTTGTTTTCATTTTTTTGGTCCTGTTATAATACCTCATAATCAACTGTCCACCCTTTTCTCAGGACCTCATGTGGTCCTTGCCATGTAGCCAGGAGTTTACCTTCAGAGCCAGGGAGCAGAATAAGTATTTTGTTTGTTTGTTTATTTATTTGTTTATTTGAATCTAGGATTACAAGTACCTTTGAGCCAAGGATCTTTTACAAAGGTTCCACGTCAATATTACAGGCAATCATCAACCGGCAGACTACAGAGTGACTGAACAAGAACATATTAATGTTAACACAGTACATGGTATAAGACAATAACATTTTGTTGACAAAATCCAACAAGAGAGATGCGAATGCACAGGGAACAGTAGGAGGGAAATGGCAAAAGGGGAGAAGGGCTGGGACTGGGGGTGGATTTGGCAGCAGAGGGGCAGGGTGGTGCAGCCAAGTGGCCTTGTCAGGACAGACACGGCACAAGTGCTTGAGTGGTTGTAATGGAGAAGTAAGTGCTAGAAGAGTGGGAGAAAGACAGCCAGAATTTAGGTCTCAGATCCCAGGACCTAAGACCAGGTTTCAACTCCATAATCTGACCCCTTGGTTATAGGGTCCTGCCTGGGTTTGCTGTGCTTTGAATAAATTTTCTCTGGTAAATCAGTCAATCGTGTCCAATCTTTTCCTTTTTTTTAATAATCTAATTTTATTAAGCTTTTATAAAAAATACAGATAAAACAATGCAATGTACAAACATTGCCAGCTGAGGGGAGTAGATACAAATCAATAAAGTACAGGTACATAACCTTTCTAATATAATCTGTCTGCATCTATATGTAGGTGCAAATATCCCACCATACCTGGACTCTGCTAAACATACTGTATGGTCTCATCTAGCCGTCTACATTAGTCTACCATCCAAGGAACAAAATTAGGGTCCACTCCAAACATGTAATTCACCCATCTTGCCCAGTAATTTGTACCTTTGTCCCTCTGCTGTCTGAGCAAAAAAAATTATACCACCTGGTGCAATTCCACTAGCATGGGGGGTATCTTTTGGAAGCCATCTTTTGGTAATGCATTTTTTAGCAGCCACCAAGAGGACTGCCATGAGACATCTTTGGCCACATCCTTTTCTTTGGTAGCACTGTCTAAGAACAAAAACCAAAAGGTCTGTAAGTTGAAAATTGGGCGAGAATATAGCGTGACGTGTCCTCTACAGTTCTTGTTGAAATGGGCACAATGCTTGCAAGCCCACATTATATGTTAATGTATCACGCGCTGTTCCCTACATTGATGCCAACAGGACAAGGTGAGAGCAGTGCCTCAGTGTGCTTGCTGAACAGGTGTAAAAAAAATATAATATGACACTTCCACACTTTCAATTGTACCCCATGCATGCCATTGAGCTGGTGGCCTTATGCGCAAGAAGGCAAATCTGCTGCCACTATTCCAGTACAATGGTGTTTGTCAGTTCTTTACTCCAACTTTCCATAATCCTTACTTGTGCTGGAGGGCCCTCTGTTTTTACGTATTGTTATAGCTTGGTGATGAGATGCTGCCCTATACTGCCCCCCAGGGCATCTGTAAGGAGTGCAAGAATCAAGACAGTTGGGGGAGGCGGGGGAACTCACTGATTAAGTCGATCAAGGTAGGATCTCATCTGAAAATATCTGAACGGGTCACAGGTCGGAAGTCCCAAACAGTCCTGCAGACTCTGAAATGATGCTACACACAAGTTTTGCTAACACTGCAAGGGATACTGGAGGCCCACCCTGTACTACCGTTTATATCCACTACCTTGCAGACCCGGAACAAATTCCAAATGAAGGTTTATGGGTAGTAACCAAATAAACTTACTCTCTAGCCCATGCTGATGAAGAATGTTGTGCCGGGTTTGAAGTACAACCTACACAAAGCGGAGATGACACTGGTACAAATTCGCACTGTCCCCTGGAGAAAAAGAGCTTCCTCTGGAGAAAAGGTAGTGAACGCAGCTCTCTCCATTCCAACCCACTGTTGGTGGGGCGGTTCTCAAGCCAGTACAGAATCACCTGTAGCTGGGCTGCTTAATAATATCGTAAAAGACAGGGGAGGCTCAAACCACCATATTGTTTAGGCAGACAAAGGGTAAAAATTGTAATCTTGGGGGTTTACCATTCCAAATATACCGGGACAAGGTACAATTCCATTTTACCGAAGTAGCTTTATCAATGAACGGACAGAGTGATTGAAAAGATATAAATATTTAGGAAGTATTATCATTTTAATTGATGCTGTCCAATGCACAAGAGAGTAGAAGCAAATTCCATTTATCCAAGTCCTACTGGACTTGTTTCTACAATGATAGAAAGCTAACCTTGTATATTTGCCTCCTTCATATCTATTTTCTGTAACTGCTTTATATTGAGGGCACTGAACATATACTCCCTGGAAGACAGGAGAGAGAGAGAGACAGAGAGAGAGAGAGAGGGGACATGATTGGGACCTTCAAGTACTTAAAAGGGATAAATAAGGTTGATAAGGGGAGTCTCTTTAAGCTGAGTGGCAACCATAACACAAGGGGGCACAGTCTTAAGCTGAAGGGTGGGAAGTTTAGGAGGGAAGTCAGGAAGCACTTCTTCACAGAGAGGGTGGTGGACACTTGGAATGTGCTGCCGGAAGAGGTAATCTCGTTGAAGACAGTGGGCAGCTTTAAGAGAGGCTGGGATAGGCATAGGGGCAAGGTAAGGACCATGGGTAGCAAGGATGGGAGGAGTGGGGAGGGAGGGCAGGGACATTAGCTCAAGCTGTGGACCCTGCAATACGAACAGACTTGATAGACCAAATGGCCTTCTTCTGCTGGCTTCTTAGTATGTTTGCATGTATGTTCATATTGTGTTGTCCTGAAAACCCTTTTGTAATTAACCTAATTGTACAGTTTTTTTTTCCCCGTATGTCAACCACCCTGAATATTCCCTGCTGTATCTCTGTATCTTGGAATTGCCTTTGGTTGGTGTTTTAATGTAATTAACTCCGGGTCATCCCTGAAAAAGGGACATCTGTTTCAGTGGGCCCACCCAGTTAACAAAATTCAATAAATTAAATAAATAAATAACTTGAGTAGGCGATCTCATTAGATTGACCCCAGGATATCTAATGGAAGTAAGGTCCCATCGAAAAGGAAAATTCTCTTTGAACTGTGTGGTAGGGGTATAACTTATTGCCAAAACTTTGGTTTTTTGTTCATTCTCCTTATAACCAGAAAGTTTTCCAAATTTCCAAAGAAGAGATCATATTTCTAGTAACCCATTGACCAGGTCTGAGAGGTACAGTAGGCTAACATCCTCATACAGGGCGATACAATGTTCACTGCCATCATACGCCCTGTACCCAGATATGTCCAGTCTTTCTCTCATTTGCATTACATATTGGAGAAAGTTAGAAGGACTATGTGCCTGTTCTTCCCAAATCTGTTTTACAAGATCCAGCATCCCTCAAGGTTGTTGCCCTACAACAATTTCAAGGGCAAGAAACCCATGGATGATTGCAGGACCTCCTGAACTGCAAACATGAAATATGTAACAGTTCATTCCAGTTTTCTGCCTCAGCTGAAACAAATTTAGACAGCAGACACCAAATCATACTCTGTTCAGGAGGGACAGGATAGGCAAGAAAGGGGGTGGAGTGGCTCTTTATGTGAAAGACAACATAAAGGCCATGAAAATTCAGGGGATCAAGGAGCGGAGGAGATTCTGTGGGTCACACTGGAAAGGAGAAAGGAGGCAGCTATCCACACAGTAGTGGTCTACAGACCTCCAGCATATGGGCAGGAGGTAGATAAGGAAATGATGCTAGCAATCCAAAGGATGGCACATAGGGAGAGGTGTTGCTGGTAGGAGACTTCAGTCTACCAGATGTGGATTGGAGCCTCCCTACGGCAGAAACAGCCAGGACCAGAAACATCTTGGACTCCCTACAGGGAGCATTCCTCAAACAACTGCTCATGGAACCCACTCGAGAAGCAGCACTACTGGACCAAGTACTTACAAACGGGAACAGAGTGGCAGAGGTTACAGAAGGGGAACACCTGGGGAACAGTGATCACTGTACAGTGTGGTTTGATATAATAGATGAGGCAGAATCAAACAACACGAGAACAGGAATCCTAGACTTTAGGAGGGTGGATTTCAGGAAAATGGGAGTATGCTTGAGAGACGTCCTAGCAGGAGTAGGGAATACGGGGGGAGTGAAGGAACAGTGGAAAACTGTCAGAAAGGGACCTGAAATAGTGATACATCTCTGTCAAACAGCTCAGCAAGGGCAAGAGGAAAAAGAGACCATCATGGTTCTCTAAGGAGGTAGCAGAAAACGTAAGAGTAAAGATATCATTTAGAAGATGCAAATAAACACAGGAGAAGTGGAATAGGGAGTGTTACCAAAAAAATCAAGGAGGCAGGGAAGGCAGTTAGGAGCGCTAAGGCACAAACAGAGGAAAGCACTGTAAATTCCGTGAAAAAAGGGGATAAAACTTTTTTGAAAGGAGGAAGGTAAGGGGAGGGATGGTAAGGCTGCAGGATAAAGGAGGGGGGTTATGTGGAAGAAGACCACCAAAAAGTGGACGTACTGAACAAATACTTCTGTTCAGTATTTATAGAGGAGGGGGAAGGTAACGGGCCAATGATAAAGGACAAAGGCATGAAGGGGCGGGAGGTGTACACCAGTCCATTTTCTGAGGAAAGGGTCCTTAGGGAACTCACAGTGCTAAAAGTTGATAAGGCAATGGAACCACATAGGGTACACCCCAGGATGCTGAGGAACTAAAGAAGGTGCTGACTGCACCTCTGACAGCCTTATTTAACCTGTCAATGGAAACTGGGGGAGGTAGCAGGGGAATGGAGGAGGGCAGATGTAGTCCCTCTATGCAAAAGTGGAAATAAGGAGGAGGCAGGAAACTACAGGCCAGTCAGTCTTACCTCAGTGGTGGGCATGGTAATGGAAACATTAATGAAGGAAAGGATAGTGGAACACCTGGCTGCCAATGGTCTGCAAGACCAGAGGCAACATGGCTTCCTGGGGGTGGGGGGTCGTGCCAGTCAAACCTTATAGAGCTCTTCGACTGGGTAACCAGGGAAGTGGGTCACAGGGCGTTGGATGTGACATATCTACATTTTAGTGAAACCTTTGACTCCGTTCCTCATAGAAGACTAATAAACAAGCTGGGGAATCTAGAAGTAGGTTCTAAAGTAGTGAACTGGGTGGAAAATAGGCTGGACAATAGGACTCAGAGGGTGGTGGTGAATGGCATACACTCTGAAGTAGACAGGCTAACCAGTGGGGTGCCAAAGAGATCAGTTCTGGGCCCAGTCCTCTTCAATGTCTTTATCAGTGACATTGCAGAGGGTCTGGAAGGGAAAGTGTGCATGTTCACAGATGACACAAAGCTCTGCAACAGGATGGACACACGGAGGGGGGATAGAATGAGGTGGGATCTGAAAAGGCTGGAGGATTGGTCAAGGGATTGGTAGCTGGGTTTCAATGATAAAAATGCAAAACAATGCACACGGGCACAGAAACCGGAGACAACATACCACCGGGGGGCAATAGCAAGTTCAAAGCAGGAAACTGACCTGGGGTAGTCATCTCTGATGACCTGAAGGTAACTTGGCAGTGCGACAAGGCAGCAGGAAAGGCAAGCAGGATGCTGGGATGCATAGGAAGGGGAAGCACCAGCAGGAGAAAGGAGATAATAATCCCGCTATACAGATCATTAATGAGGCCACACCTCCAGTACTGTGTCCAGTTCTGGAGACCCCATCTTTACAAGGACATAAACGGGGTGGAGGCAGTTCAGAGGAGGGCTACCAAAATGGTATGGGTCCTGCATCAAAAGCCCTATGAGGAAAGGCTGAAAGAATTAAACATATACTCCCTGGAAGAAAGGAGGGAAAGGAGGGATATGACTGAAACATTTAAATACCTTACAGGAAAGAACAAGGTATAGGAGGGTAGCATCTTCCAAAGAAAAATGCTCAAGGATGAGGGGACACAATATGAAGCTGGAGGGGGAGCAGGTTCAGAGAAAATGTGAGGAAGTACTTCTTCACAGAGAGGGTGCTGGACAAGTGGAACAGACTACCGGTGGAGGGGGCAGAAACAGTTACAGGATTCGTGAATGCATGGGATAAATACAAAGGGGATCTTGGAAGTTTGGGGGGGCCTTAGGTCAATTAGGGCCTGCAGTGTCACTATAGGCAGGGAAAATAGGGCAGACTAGGTGGGCATGGAGGCCTTTATCTGCTGACAACTTCTATATTTCTATGCTCTTTAAGGATTTGTTAAATCTTTTGACTAAGCCATCAGTCTGAGGGTAGTACACTGATGTCTGGATGGACCTAACCTTCAGTAAAGCACATACCTCCCTCATAAGCTGTGAAATAAAGTTGGTGCCCTGATCAGTTAAAATCTCCTTTGGCAGCCCAACTCAGGGAAAATACCTTTAACAATTCTTCGACTACAGACCAGGCTGTAGTGACGTGCATGGAAATAGCCTCAGGGTTTCGGGTGGCATAAATCATTGTCACCATAATATACTGATACCCTGATGAATTTTTTACCAGGGCTCCCAACATATCAACCCTGATTCTTTCAAACAGAATATCTATCATGGGCATAGAAATCAAAGGAGTCTGCTTTATACTTCTGGGGCAACCAACTGACACTCAGGGCAGGAAGCACAAAAGCCTGCTACTTTCTTCCATCAAGGGCATTAAATCAGAATGTTCAACAGGGCCCGATATGATTACGGGTAGCATGCTAAAAATTATGGCAAAATATCTGCTGTATTCTTTAAGGCTTCTCGTCGAGAGAAGCATTAACAAGGGAAGGTACCTATGGACTGGGGGATGTCAAGTGTTGTACCTTAATTCAAAAATGGTGATAAACATGATGTAAGAAATAAATTATAGACCAATTAGTCTTATTTCGATTGTATGCAGTCATGGAGAGTATTTTAAAAGACAAACTGATGGGCGTATTAGGCGTTATTGACTACGAACAGCATGGTTTACAAAAGGGGATCCATCCTAACAAATCTATGTTTTAAGAAAAGCTCAGTAAACATCTGGATGAGAAAATACCATGTGATGTTATGTATTTGGATCTGAGCAAGGCATTCGATATGGTACCACATGATATTATAATTTCCAAATGTATCCAGTTTGGTGTAAATAATATGTTAATAACTTGGATTTTGAGTTGGTTACACCAGAGTACTGACAGAGTGGTTGTGAAACACAGGTTACTCACCTGTAACAGTAGTTCTAGGAGTGGTATATGATGTTCATCCACATTTCACTGGCAGTGTCCTTTTACTTTAAGATGTACCAGAAAGTCTTCAAGCTGGCTCATCCCACTCACCCAGGCGGTATATCCCTTGGCTCTGTCCCATGAAGCTAGATCTTGCCTGCTGGAAGCACAGTGTGAGCGCCGAAGCCAGGGAGGTCGGGTGGGTCCGTGTGGATGAACATCATATACCACTCCTAGAACTACTGTTACAGGTGAGTGACTTGTGTTTCTAGGGACATGGATATGATGTTCATCCACACTTCATTGGCAGACTCCTAGCAGTTCTCCGGGAGGAGGGAGGCAAGATGAACTCCCCCTACTTAGGAAAAAGTGATTGGAGAAGTGAGGCCCCAAAACCAGCATCCCGGTGTGACTCTAAGTCAATGTGGTATGGGAATGGAAGGTGTGTGCTGACTTCCAGGTAGCAGCTTTGCAGATTTCATGGATAGGGACATCCCTAGAAGCAGCCACCAAAACAGCGGTATGGTGGGTAGAATGAACCTTTAGCCGTATGGGAGGCTCCCTACCTACCAATTTCTAGCAGAGATCAATGCAGGATGTGATCCACCTGACAATCGTCCGCTTGGCTGCAAGTCTGCCAAGTGTGGCTTCAGCATAGGTGGCAAATAGCTTGTGAACCTCTCCCCAAACTCCAGCCATGCGCTCTTTGTAACAGGCGAGCGCTCACCTCAGGTCCAGAGTATGGAGCCTGTTTTTGGCATCCGAGGTGTGATTAGGGTAGAACACCGGAAGAGTCATTACCTGATTCAGGTGAAACTATGACATAACCTTCAAAAGAAACTTTGGGTTGTGGTGCAGGACAGCCTTTTCCCTGTGGAAGACCAAATAAGGAGACTTGACTGAGAGCGCCTGGAGCTCCCCAATCCTTCTGGCTGACAGGATAGCCACCAAGAAGGTGGTTTTCCACAACAAGTGTGACATCTCACACTTGTGCATCAGTTCGAATGGCTTGCCCATGAGCTTTGCCAGTACCAGCAGTAGATCCCATGGTGGTGGTGGTGGTTCATGCACTGGAGGGGATATGTGATTGAGGCCTTTGAAAAAGCACCAGACCACCTTCTCCTAAGCCACCGACTGCTGACCGGTCCATGTCTGGTAAGCAGAGATGGCTGCCAGGTGCACCTTGAAGGTTGTCGACTGAAGTCCCCCTTTGAAGAGAGACCACAGATAGTATAGGATGCTAGCCACTGGACAGGTCAAGGGGTCCTGCCCCTTGCCCTGACACCAAATGAAGAATCTCTTCCACTTGAAGGCGTAGCACTTCTTGGTCAACTCCTTCCTCGATGTCTCCACGACAGTGAGGACATCTTCGGAGAGACCTAAAGCCTGAAACTCTAGCCACTCAGGAATGAGGCTGTCAGGTGCAGGGACTGAAGGTCCGGATCGAGTACCTTCCCCTGACTGATGGAGAGCAGATCCAGGCATAGTGGAAGATGCCTCGGGAGCCAGTTGCTGAGGCTGAGGAGATTGGGGTACCAATACTGGTGAGGTAAGTCCAGAGCCACCAGGATCACCTGTGCCTTGTCGCTCCTGACCTTGAGGAGCGCCTTGTGGAGGGAAGGCATAAAAGAGGCCTGGAGTCCACGGCCTCGAGAAGGCATCCCCTGCAGTGAGCCCTGTTGGGGGTTGGGGTGGGCACAAAACAGCCTTAGCTTCGCGTGCTCCCTGGAGGTGAACAGGTCCACCTGAGGGGTGCCCAACTGGGAGAACAGACTGTGAACTATCTCCGGATGGAGGGACCACTTGTGAGATGACTTGCCCACCAGGCTAAGGGCATCTGCCAGCTAACTGGAGGCTCCTGCCACATGGCTGGCTAGGAGATCTGCCTCCAGTCTGCACACGAGAGTCCATGAGTGGACAGCTTCCTAGCACAAGGGCAAATGTGTCCTGTCTTGTTTGCTGAGGTAGTACATGGTCATGGTGTTGTCTGTCTGGACTTGAACCACTTGACTTTGAACAAACGGAGCGAATGCAGTCAGCGCCAGCCAAACTGCTCGGAGCTCCAGCAGGTTGATGTGGCATTGGGACTCCTCGGGGGTCCAGAGCCCATAGAAACATAGACTTTGACAGCAGATAAGGACCGCTTGGCCCACCTAGTCTGCCCATTTCCCTACCTAGAGGATAAGCTGCAGATCCTATTTATCCAACAGCCTACTTCTTCCTACCCCCCACAAAAATTGCCTTATGTCTGTCCCATGCATTCTTGAATTCTCCCACAGTTTTAGACCCCACAACCTCCTCAGGAAGGCTGTTCCATGCATCCACCACCCTCACTGTGAAAAAATACTTCCTCACATTGTGCCTGAACCCCCCCCCCACCATCTTCAAATTGTGTCCCCTTGTTCTTGCACGTCTCTTTTTCTGAAAGATGCAACCCTCTTGGACTTTGTTGATTCCACTGAGGTACTTAAACGTTTCTATCATGTCCTCCCTCTCCCTCCTTTCCTCAAGGGTATACATACTAAGCTCCTTTAGCCTCTCCTCGTATGGCTTCCCTTGCAGACCCTGCACCATTTTAGTTGCCCTCCTCTGAACTGCCTCCATCCTGTCTATGTCCTTGTGGAGATGGGGTCTCCAGGACTGGACGCAGTACTCCAGATGGGGTCTCACCAACTGTCTGTAAAGGGGGATTACAACTTCCTGTTTTCTGCTGGTGGTGCCTCTCCCTATACATCCCAGTATACCCCCAGCCCTCCCTACTGCCTCCTCACATTGCTTGCCAACCTTAAGGTCATCTGATATGATTACCCCCAGGTCCATTTCCATTTTTGTTGTTGTTACTACCTCCCTCCCCCATTGTGTAATCTTCCCCTGGGTTTTTGTTTCCCAGGTACATTATTTTGCACTTCTTTGCATTGAATCCAAGCTGCCATACTTCTGACCATTCCTCCAACCTTGACAAGTCCCTTTTCATCCTTTCCACGCCTCCTTGTGTATCAACCCTGTTGCAGATCTTTGTGTCATCTGCAAAGAGACATACTTTTCCTTCCAGTCCCTCTGCAATGTCACTTATAAAGACATTAAAAAGGACTGGACCCAGTACTGAACCCTGCGGTACCCCACTAGTAACCCCTCTTTCTTCAGAGTGGACTCCATTTACAATTACCTTCTGTGTCCTGTTGTCCAGCCAATGTTTTACCCAGGCTGCACCCTGGGACCCACTCCCAGGCTGGTTAATTTGACTGTTAATCGTTTGTGTGGGACTGTGTCAAATGCCTTGCTAAAGTCTAGGTAGGCCATGTCCACAGCCCCTCCCTGGTCTACTACTTTGGTCACCCAGTCAAAGAAATCAGTTAGATTTGTCTGACATGACCTTCCCGCGTGAACCCATGCTGCCTTGGGTCCTGTGCCTCATTGGCCTCTAGCTACTCAACAATTCTTTCCTTCAGAAGTGATTCCATCACTTTCTCTACCACAGAGGTCAAACTGACAGGTCTGTAGTTTCCTGCCTCTGTCTTGGTCCCACTTTTGTGAAGGGGAATCACATCTGCCTTCCTCCAGTCCTCGGGTACCACACCATCCTCCCATGATTTGTTAAAAAGGGTAGTCAGTGATGTCACTAGTTCTCTGCTTAATTCTTTTAGAATTCTGGGGTGAATTCCATCTGGCTCCATTGCTTTGTCCACCTTCAGTTTTAGGAGTTCTTTCAGAACCCTTTCTTCTGTGAAAGGACTGGGATCAACCCCCCCCACCCCCAGAGTGCTTCTGTTAATTGGATTAGGCACCTCCCCCACCTCCTCTTTTGTGAATACTGAACAGAAGTATTCATTCAATATCCCTGCTTTTTCACTGTCCCTCTCTGCCCACCCACCGTCCATTCTATTCAGCCTCACTTTCCCTCCCTTTGTCTTTCCATGCTCCCTGATATACCTATAAAAGGTTTTATCCCCCTTCTTAACCGAGTTGGCTATCTTTTCCTCAGTTTGGCCCTTTGCTATTCTGGCTACTCTCCCTGCTTCCTTCTGCCTTAACTGGTACAGTTCTCTGTCCTGCTCCTTCTGTGTTTCCTTATACTTCCTAAATGCTATCTTTTTCTCCCTAACCTTCACTGCTACCTCTTTTGAGAACCATAGTGGCTTTTTCTTTCGTTTTGATTTGTTTATTTGCTTCACACAAAGGCTTGTTGCCTCTGTGATGGCAGTTTTGATAGTTCCCCATTGTTGCTCCACCCCTCCTTCTAGCCTGTTTGCTAGTGATTTTCTAAGGCACTCTTCCCATCTTGCCAAAGTCAGCCCTCCTGAAGTCCAGAACCCTCACTTTTGTATGGCTTGACTCTGTAGCTGAGTTATCATGAACCACACTGTTTGGTGGTCACTTGTTCCCAAATGGCTACCTACTTCTAGATCTGAGAACCTCTCACTGTCCCCATTTGAGAGTACGAGGTTTAAGATTGCTCCCTCATGAGTAGGTTCCAAAACTAGCTGTCTGAGGCATGCCACCTAAAGGGCATCGTGAATGGACTCTGTGTTCCCCCAGATGGGCACCCCAGCCCATGAGAGGTGCATCAGTCATCAGGATGCCTGTTGGCTCAGGGCAGATAAATGGGATTCCTTCCTGCAGATTCTCTGGGATGGTCCACCATTGGAGAACATCCCACATATTCTGGGTCACAGTGACCAGCTGGTCGACGTGACCTTGGTGCAGAGACCACTGGATGGCCAGCTCCCACTGCAGGGAGCGCATGTGCCAACAGGCCCATCGGACCACGCTGGTGCAGGCCGCCATGTAACTCAAAAGGCACAGGAAGTCTCAGGCAGGGCACAAAAGCCCAACCAGAAATGATCGGGCAAAGGAGGAGAGAACCTTCGCCCTGTCCACCGAGAGTCGTGCTCTGGCTCGGCAAGAGTCGAGCTCTGCCCCGATGAAGCTGATCATGTGCGAAGGCATGACTTCCAACTTGGCCTCGTTGACTAGGAGGTCAAGGTTGATGCAAGTCTGGAGGGTCAGGCCCCTGAACCTCTCTATCTCCTGCTTGGAGGTACTGGCTATTAGCCAGTTGTCCAGGTAGGGGTACACCCAGACCCCTCAATGCCTCAGACAGGCTGCCACCACTGCTATACATTTGGTGAAGACCCTGGGGGTTCAGGAGAGGCCAAATAGCATGGCCTGGAGCTCATAGAGGGTTCCATCAGCTCAGAAGCGGAAGAACCATCAGTGAAATGGACAGATTGGGATGTGAAAGAATGCATCCTGAAGATCCAGAGTGCAGAACTACATGTCCTACTCGAGAGATGGTATGATCTGGGACAGAGTTACCATCCTGAAGGTGTGTGACCTGAGGAACTTGTTCAGGTCATGAAGATCTAGAATGGGGGTGCCAGCCCCCCTCCCCCCCCATCCATTTGGGCACCAGGAAGTACCTGGAAACAAACCCTGGGTTTACTGGAGGAACCACTACTCTGACCACTACCTCCTTTCAGAGGAGTTGGGCTATGTCATTTCGGAGAACTGACTGAGTGTTTGCAGAAAACAAATTCTCCCATGGAGCGCGGGTTCAGCTTGGTAGGTACTGCTCGAATTCCAGAGGCAGACCCTGACCGACCACTTCCAGAGCCCACCTGTTCATGGTAACAGTGGACCAGGCGGTAAGGAAGTGGCGGAGCCGGCCCCCCACAGGAGGATCCAGGCGAGGTGTGATGGGCATGGAGGTGGCAGCCCCCCATCCTGTCACTGTGCAGGCTTGGAGGAGGAAGACCCGGCCATGGAGTTACCGGGGACCTTCCCTCCGGGCTTTTGGGGCACCGAAGCCGTGGACTTGGGCTGAGGGTGCCACGACTGAGCCTGCTGTTGTCCAGACTGATACTGAGCTGGTTTTTCCGCAGGAGTAGAAGGCTGAAAAGGCTTGCATTTCTACTGCTTATAGTCTTTAGGGTCCTTTTGGGCGAATGCAATGGAGTCTAAGGTGGTATTGGATTTCTCGATGCGTTGAAGGTGACAATCGACCCTGGGACCAAACAGATCAGTGCCCAAGAAGGGAACATACACCAATTTGTGCTGGGTGTCTGCCGTGAAGGTTGAGACCCTCAGTCAAGCCCTACAGCACATGGCGACTACGGTTGCTACCGAGCAAGCACAGGAGTCTCCGATGTCTAGAGCCATTTGGAGTTGCTGTTTGGCCACAGCTTGGCCTTGGTCCCAGACCTGTTTGACCATGGTCTGAAGGTCCGCAGGGAGATGAGTAAGCACCTCATCCAGAGAGCTCAAGAGGGCGTGGGAGAAGTGTGCCATGATGACAGCTGAACTCACCTGACAGAGACTGAGCGATGAGGCAGAATAAACTTTCTTGGCTGAATGGTCCAATTTCTTGGACTCCTTGTCTGGTGGTTTATTGGTGTCTCCTTGGTTACCCAAGTGCCGAAACACGGACTCAGTCACCAGCCTCTCAGCCGAGGGGTGTTCCATGAACCCTGAAAGGAAACCGATAGGCACCACATACTTGCGGGACATTTGGGCCGAGGGCACAAGGCAGGACACAGGGTACTGCCAAAGCTCCAGGGCTGGGCCAATGATGGCTTTGGCCACTGGGAAAGCCTCCATCAGAGAATCCCCTCTGTCCAGGATATCCATGAAGGGATAGCGAGTCTGCTTCTGCACGGGCTCTAGAGGCATCCCCATGGATTCAGAGATGAGATAGAGGAGGCCCAAGAAGGACGTGGGTCCATCCTCCATTGAGAGGCCCCCCCACCGACTCGTCATTGACCAGATGAGAGTGCAGCAAGTAGTCTTCAGACTCTGAAGAATCTGGATAGATTGGCTGAGCACCCGAGTCACTCTTGACCCGCTGTGGATGGTCAGGCTTGAGAGTGACCGACAGCCAATGAGGAAGGCCCTTAATGGCCTGGGACGCCTTAGTTGGAGTCCTGGAAGGAGGCTGCCTGGGTGGCGGTTCTGCCATGATCGGTGGAGAGGCCATCTTTGGCCGAGCCAGGAGGGTCGAGCCAGGGTCATCGGGGGTTGGCAGCGGAGGAGACAGATTGAGCGTCCGTTGGACTGCTCTCCATCTCCAGGAAGAGGGGTATCCTGCTTCAGTGCCTTAGTGGCCTCTAGTGATGGCTGGGGGCATGCAGAGCACTGGCAGACAAATGGAGGGATCTGTTGTGGTCGACGCTGGGAAGGAGTGCATGCAGTAGCGTATGCACTCCTGTCCGTTGGTGTCATTGCATGCCATGCACAAGGGGGAGAACAGGGAAAATGGGCTCCAGTCACGGCAGCATGATGGCCGTCTTCATTGGGGATTGCTCGGGCATGGAACTTGGCACTAGATCCGGTCTGGGTGGATGAATGTTGGGGGGCTCTCCACCTCCCTCGCGGATTACCTGGGGGGTAATCCGCAGGAGTACACTGCATGCTGAGCCAAGGGATCCTCAAGATGGTGGTCAGAATCCCTGGAGATAGGCAGACTGGTTGCCCGGAGGAGAAAAAGTATAGTAAAAAAAAAAACAAATAATCTCATCCAACTCTTCATCCTGTGCCTTCGCCCGCTGGCCTGATGTGGGTACCATGAAGCCAGCAGCCAAAGCTGCAGTTTTGACCATGGTCGAAACCAAAATTTCCTGAGACCAAGACCATTCTCGATGACTCTTTCTCCCCCTTTGGGGAGCGTGAGCTGTGTGATCCTGAAGGATCCTCTCCCTTGGTCAGGAGAGACTGGTACAGCTGTTTGAAAGAACCTAAAATGGTACAGCCCAGTTTTAGAGGAACGAAAACCAAAGCGGAAGAGGACTATTTGGCCTCCCAAGCCGCCTCCTCCTTAAAGGTCTTCATCTGCTCCAACTGCTCGACAGACCCCATGGCCACGGAGACCACCCAATGGGCATCTTTAGATTTGACTGGCAGATTCTGTTTTTTTGGACAACCCAGTTGTAATCGAGTGAGGCAGTCTTGAAGAACCGACGGCTGAAAAGCCCTGTAAATGTTGCAGGCCTGAGGGTCATGCTCGTGGCCTACGTAGCAAACGCACGAGGTGTGTGGGTCTGTACATGACATCTTCTACCCACAGGGTCACCGGTGGAACCCGGGCAAGAACTTTTCCTCCATCACAGTCACGATCGAAGATTGTGGTGAAGACGAAACTCTGACGAGTTTATGTTTTGGAAGTAAATCTGAAGACTTGAGTGCTGGTACCTATTCAACGTGGGAATGGTAAGGAGGGAACCTGCTTTTTTCCAGCAGAAAGGAAGATCTGGTGTCATGGGGTGGAGCCGAGGGATATACCACCCGGGTGGGTGGGAGGAGCCAGCTTATATCCATTAAACAACCCTGGGTTTATATAGCCAAAAAACAATGCAGAGTTTTGATGTGAAGAACTCAGCTGTGATACAGACAGAAGAATTCTCACAAAGATTCATTTACACCACTTCAGTTAACCAGTGAAACACAGATGACCAACTCTTTGGCCCTGTCCACACTACACCACTTGCGCCCGGTAACGGATGCAATCCATTACAGCCGCGGAGTGGTGCAGTGCGTCCACACCTCAGCGGTGTCTGTTACGGGACCGGCACCACCGGTCCACACATCAGGATCCGGGCGACAGTTTAAGCGGTGCCTGATCTCACAATGCAGCTCGCGCTACGCTTGGTGCCCTGCAGGGGACTGTTACCGGCAGTCCATACTACCGCCGGTAACATTATCAGGGCGGGACCGGTTTCATAACTGTTGTTGAAACCACCTCATATGTGGTTTCAACAACGGTTACGAAAACGCCTCCTGTAACATTACAGGTGTAAATGCGACCTGTTACGGTAACGTTTTACACCCTCTGTAATGTTACAGCGGCGGCGTAGTGTGGACAGGGCCTAAATGAGAACAGAATGATAGATTGTAAACTAATCTATCTAAACACAAACCAGATGGGTTAATAACACACTTGGAGTAAAGACAATTAGCCCTACAGATTGCTCTGACTGGGAAGTGTAACAGCTACTCTAGGCAATTAAGGACTTAAATGCTGCAGCAACAGGCTCGACAGGAATGATGTCATCACTCACTGATTGAGACAGAATAATCTTCACTGTTTTCAGTTACTGCAGAGCACATTAAAAGATGATGATTTAAAGAAAACCACAAAACCAAACAGCATGACATTTTCAGGAAACACGAATCATGACACAGGCACTTGAATTCATGTTTTTATTGTAAATCTGTAAAATATTGGCATTTGATCTTTAAATTCGATTTCAAACTGGGATATCAAGTGGAGAAAGAACCTTCATCTAGATAAATGTAAAGTATTGCATCTCGGCCCTAGTAACATGATTTTATCTATGTGGAGAGTTGTTGGATAACGCAATTTTAGAAAAGAATTTGGGGATTTTTAGTACAATGACTTAAGCTTCTCTAGACACAAACAAATAAAGCAAATAATAAATCTAACAGAGTTTTCTGGATTATCAAGAACAACAAAAAAATCAAGAGAAAAGGAAGTTCTATTGCCTCTGTGTGAATCGTATATTCGTCCGCGTTTGGATTACTGTTCTCAATTTTGGTATCCAAATAAGAAAAACGATATTAATGAATTAGAAAGAGTGCAATGCAGAGTAACTAAAAGGTTTCAGGGTATGTAGCAGCTTAACTACAATGAAAGGTTATTAAATCTAAATCTCATATCACTAGAACAAAGGAGAATCAGGGGTGACCTGATTTTAATGTGGGATATCAGGAATGATAATTATCTTTCTAATGAGTTGGATTTTAGGTTTAAACAAGATAATATCATAACTAGAGGTCATCCTCTTCAGTTGCAATGCCATAAATTTAATACAATGAAAAGAAGTTTTTATTTTACACAGAGAATAGTTAAAATATGGAATGCACTGCCACACAAAATCATATTACGTAAAAACAAAATAATTAAAAAAAAGTTGGATGTATGGATCATGAGCAATGGATGGCAGCTTTGTTAAGGGGTTCTAGATAGGCACTTACATGGACAATTATGTCTTCTGCTCCTTTCCTACACTTAGTATGAGCTTTAGTATACCTGGCTAGAAAAACTGGACAAGTATACCAAACAGTTTTCTCTCAGCCCATGTGACCTGCAATAGGTATGGTATAAGCAAGTTTTACTACCTCTCTTCTTGCAGACTGGGGAACCAAAAGCTGATAGTGCAAAGTTCCCATTTGTTTTTCCTGTTCCACCCTATACAAAATGTCATTTTTCAGTTCAAACCTTGGAAATATTTGTGTTTTTTTGTTTATCAACCACATTCCATTTACTACAGCTATGTTCTGATAACCATTTTTAAGAACCTCATCATTTCTTTGTTCAAAAATAGTATTGACTCAATTCTAAAACACGTCTGGCCTGACTTCCGGCAGTGCCTTGTGACTTCCTGTTGATGTGGATGCCAGTTCCTCTTCAGAGTCATTTCTGACCTTCCTCGAACCCAGGTCTTTGCAGTCACCAACCACCACAACCTTGGATTGATGGGTTCCCTTGTTTTTTTCCCTCTGTTTCAGTCCCCAGTACTTCCTGGGCTTCCCTTCTGGGCCAAGTGTTTCAGAAACAGTGATGGGAAGTATTTGTTCTAATCCCTCCATGTTTTCCTCCTCCCATGAGCATACACTTTCAGAATTATTTAGTAGGAAGGCATGAAAACTTTCTCAGCCTCGGCCCGGGACTACTGGCCAAGGGACACTTTTTTTGAACTTACCACCTTTATTATTCCTACTCAATTGCCCACTTTTAACCACACTGGGGCTGTAGAATATGTGCGGGTATCCACATTTACACAGGCAATTTTTATGGGTTCTTCCCAGTGGCCTAAACTGGATCCTACCATAGATTCTTTAACCTGTGTCTGCCCACAACTCAAATCCACCAGCGCAACAACTGTTTGGTCACCCACTTGCACCAGGACCACATTTAGATGGTTGGAATAGGGTCCACTGCTGTGGTCTGTAGCCACACAGTCCACAAAGTCATAGTCCATACTGTCATAAAACTTATACCCCACTTTACCACAACAAAAACATATAATATTAGTATCAGGCTGCTAATCAGTGCCCACCCCCCCAATTTGGGCGCCTGGGGACTGGGGTATTAGGACTGGGGAATTACACTACATCCTGGGGTTATACCTATTGGGTGTGGAGGGGTAATCATTATTTCACCACTTGACCACTTACCCATACCAGTATGCTTATTCCCATAATCCATTTTGCTTTCTCCCTTCCTCTACATGGATCTTTTCCTTGGGTTACCACCCAAGGTTCATTGTGGATTCCACTTTTCTTAGTAGCCTCTGGTCTTCCCGGTTTCAAATAATGCTCTGTGATCTTGATGGCAGTGGTCAGGGTGGTTTGCTTATGACAACTCACCCAGTCACGTACTTGACTCAGCCAAATGTTCAGGTACTTCTCCAACACAATTAAACCCAAAACGTCCTCTTTAAAGCATACCTCTTTAACCACCGAGTAGCCAAGTCTTTCAATTGTTGCGTTGTCACATTGGGTTGGGTTCAAACTTTAAAACAAAATGTGCAAAAGTTCCATCAATAGCTCTCTTCAGTTATCCCAATTCCATCAAGGAGAGCCAGCTTTACCTGGTCATATTATCCCAGCAGCGGCATCGTGTAGACTCTAATAAGTAGCTTTTGCATCTCCAATCACACATGGTGCAATGCAACTGGTGCAACTTTCACATGGCCATGCAATGGTACTGGCAGCTCTCTCAATAGTCATAACGTAGGCTTCAGGCTCATCCTCAGGACCTATTTTTGTAAGCATGTCACGAGGTCCTACAGCAACTGGCTTCCCTGTGATCTGGAGCTGGGGCACAGTTTCTTTCCATACTTGCAGCACCAGCTTCATAAACTCCTGCTGTTGCTGGTCTCTCTGCGCCTGCTGTTGTGCCTACTGCTGGTCTCTCTGCCCCTGATGTTGTGCCTGCTAATGGTCTCTATGCAAGTGCATGTGCTGGGCCATCCAGTCCCGTTGCATCTGGGCCTATTGCACCAGTTGCTGGTCTCTTTGAGTCTACTGTTGCACTTGTTGAGCAATCCTGTCCCTTTGTATCTGGGCCTATTGCACCTGCAGTTCTGCCAGCCACTTCAGTACTCTGTCTGAGTCCATTTTACCTAATTTAGACAAGGGGAAACTTGAACCCACCACTGCCATTACTGTACATGTAACAGTGTTGTAGCAAGCAAGGACATTTGAGTGAACCCTCAAGAAAACTACGCTAGGCAGACAAAGTTCAAGAAAACAAAACATTGCTTTACTTCTGTACTAAATCAAAGGTTCAACGCAGCTTACTTTGGCAGCGCAAATACAAAACAAAATACTTTTTAGCTTGCTTTAGCTCTCCAGTTCAGAGCAGCCCTGCTCTCACTCTCTCTCTCTCTCTCTCAAGCCCCCAAATCCTGCCTCTTGTTCTGTCTGGCTTGCTTTGTATGCATCCCAGGTGAGGATCATTTGTGCCCGTCCCTGCAGTTCCAGGCATGCATACAGCCACTGCATATGGCCTTTAAAGGGCCAGGGCAGAAATCAGTAGAACTGGGTTTCAATTCCCCCAGTTCTCCTACCAGTACTGTAGTGGAGAGGGGGTCCAGGGTGAAGGTTGTATAGACCCTTTCACAGTTTATTATATCTGTTTTAGCTTTAGTTATTTTACAAAAAAGGTCATGATATTTTAGAGACTGAGAGGAGCTGTGTTGTTGTTATATTTGTAATAAATTGTAAGGTGCCATGAGCCTGAGAAATAGGGTGCCAAACTAATAAAACTTACATAGAGCACCTGATTTGGAATCAGGAAGTCACAGGTTCAATCCCTGGAAGTACCAACCATTCACTGTGTGATCTGGGGTAAGACATAACCATACCTCCCAATCGCTCAGCATTAAAAATCATAGCACTGGCCTTAGAAATTCAGAGCAAATGGCCAGAATGTGTAGCAGTTTCTTATTTTAAAGAATAATATGTTGAAAAACAGTAGACCCCATATGTCTCAAGTTAAGGAATGTCTCCATCATGTTAGTTCAATGTTTTAATAGTTTGAGTGTCCAGAAATAGACCTAACATTTTGATGAACACCAGTAAACCTTTGCAGAGCACAGGTACATTTGAGTGTAAAATTCATAGCAGTTAAGAGGTATGCACATAAGTGCTCAGTTCTCCAATCCACCCAGCTACAGAAACAGGTAGAAAGAAGAAGGATCTCACTGAAAATGAAATATTACATCTCAGCTGGACTATCCTGGGTGAGTACATTTTAAAATAAAAAAATGCTTTTCTTTTCATTCTGTCTTGGGATCTGGACTGTGCAGATCATGTTTTAAAGTGCAGTAAAATATAAGTTTTAAAAACTAACCTGTTCATATGGCGCTCATACTGAACTACATTATGATGCAGCAAATGAATCCCCTTCAAATGACCCAAAATACTATCACTCATAATTTCTGGATTATATTTTTTTATCAGGACCAGTCTCTACAAGCCCATTTGGAGCTTATATAGATTGATGTGGAACTCAAGATAAGAGTCAAACTCTTGAAGGATATCAAGGGTAGATGAAAGTTGACAGTAAAATGAGATATTAAATATGCTCAGAGGCAGCATTCAGGAGATGCAACTCACAAGAAGAGCAGCCTGCAGGATCCATGAAGATGCAGGACGAGAAAGAGTGTCCAAATCATTTGGATTCTATTACCTTCCCAACCACAGTGGCTTTAGACAGTTTAGGGTACAAATTGGGGGTATATTGCTATGCCCTACACAGCAGCAAAATATGCAGCCCAGATTTTGCCACTCAGAGGGATGCATATTGCTGGCATGAAAATGAAGAATGCATTTCTGCTCCATGAGTGATGAACCTTAAGTGCTATAGATCTTTAGAAAAAAGAAAACTCACATACTATGCTAATTACAATGCTAGGAATTTAAAGGAGTAGTACAGTCAGAATTTGCAAAAACATGTTGTGAGGAGTGTTTTGATTTGTGTGTGTAATCCTAATGTGTCCTTCACTTTGTGCACCATTACGAGTTTTTTCTAAATTAGCCTGCTAGTTTTACGGTAGTTTTATAGTCCCTGGGGATCTCCATCTTAGTATGCTTTATTGCTCTTCTTGTTCCTACAGTTGACCCCTGTCTCATGTGACAATCATGTATCTAGGAACATGGATTCAGCAAGCACTGGTTTAAGGTCCATTTTACAACAGCAGAACTGTGATATTAAGTAACTTTCCTTATCCAGTTAACACTAGTGGCTACTTTTACAGTTTAGCAAATACCTGAGGACTAATTGAGTGGGTTATTCTGTAAATCAGCTAGAGTCTTTAATAGTTATAGCACTGACTATCTGAGATGATTTGTGCGCTTTTTATGACTGTGTGTAGTTTGATGAAATGAAAGGTTTTAAAAACAAAACACTTACTCCTACTGGCTAGACTTGACGCACATATAGAAAACAAAAATACTAAATTAGAGCTATTTGGTGGAGGCTAGAACATCAGGTTCTTGTCTCCAGTACTTGCTGAATCCATTGAACATGGATCATACCTCAGGAAGGAGATGGAGGTGCAGCTGCCTTTTCCGTGTTTGTTGCTTCTTAGTTATCTGTCTCCTGGAGTTCCTGGAATGTGCCTAATCGGTGTTTGGCTGTGTGGGGTTTACAGACCTGTACAGTGACTCTATTAGTGATTGTACTCTGTGGGACTGACAGGAGATTGACTAAGGATTATACCACAGAAAGCCTTCATAATATTCTAGCTGATCTGCCGTCAAGCTTCTATAATCCCACAGACTAAAACAGCTACACAAGAGCCAGTCTTGCAGTTATAGTGATTTTGCACCTCGTCATCTCAGATTATTTTTATTTTTTTAAGATTTTTTAAGGCTGTAGTGCACAGGGAGGGGTATCACCAGCAGAAAGAAGGAGGTGGTATTGCTTCTGTATAGATGGCTAGCAAGATCCCACCTAAAGTACTACATCCAGTTCTGGAGACCACATCACTGGAAGGACAGGAAGGACACAGACAAAGTGGTGGTGGTCCAGAGGTGGACAACTAAAATGGTACAGGGTCTGCATGAGAAGCCCAATAATGAGAGACTTAAGGACCTAAATATGTACATGCTGGAAGAAAGGAGGGTGGGGGATATGATAAAGACCTTTAAATATCTCATGGTGGAGGTAAATAAGGTACAGAAGAGAAGTATTTTTCAGGAAAAAGGTGCTCAAAGCAAGGGGATATGCTATGAAGCTGCAGGGGGGTAGATTCAGGAGAGATGTAGGAAGTACTTCTTCACAGAAAAAGCAGTGGATTCCTGAAACAGTCTTCCAGTGGAGGTGATAGGGGTCAAAACAGTGATGTGGTTCAAGAATGCATGGGCAAGGCATAAGGGAATCTTTGGGAAAGGGAATGGGATAGGTGAATAGGCAGGAGATCAAGTAGGATCTGGGGTGATACTATAGGCAGGGAAAAATAGGCAGACTAGGCGGACCAAGTGGTCCTAATATGCTGATGAATTCAATGTGTCTAAGACACAACTCCAGAACACAGACATTAGTAAATGTTTACAGCCCAACAACAGAAGTTACAAAGGTATGACTTCAAGGGGCCATTTATTTCAAAAGTGTTACCACTGAAAGACACACTGAGCTGATAACAGTTTGATGGCAGATGAATCCGGCGGGGGAAGTGAAAGATAGTACATGAGGAGAAAAAAATAGTAATTAACAACATTACAAAAATAATGTTATACAAGCAATGTAGTACATTAAAAGGAGCATAATCTTCAAACGTTGCAAAGTTGCAAAGCAAAGAAGTACAATAAGTTGCACATGGTAGATAAAAATTGAGCTTGGATAGACAAGGAGAGATTAGCCCAAAAAGGCATAGTGGGGGTGGGGGATGGTATTATGTTATATTCAAGAAATAAACTGAAGTTGGGACTCTGCAGTGGTGTATACAGTCAATTCTCACAGCCTGTCTGGAACTTTGGAGGGGGATGTACGCAACCACAATAGCATACTGCAGAAGCTAAAACTGGGAATATTGTTACATAAGTCTTTCTCTATGTACCAGTGGAGTGGGAATTTTCTGGCTAAGAGCAGTGGACCATAAACACAATAATGAGGAGACCGGTGGCTCCTCCTTTGTTAGCATCCCTTTCTGTAGCTCTGCCCATGGCCACCATGTGCATGACAAGCAACACTGTTCCACGACTTATATTTTCAGTTGCTGAATATTGCTGGTGTAGATTTACATGGCATTTAGCAGATCCCATCCCCTAGACCTGTGCATGTATCCCAACACGATAACAAAACAAAATGGACTTGCCTGTCTAGTGTTCAGTGGCACAAAGGTATGTCACTCCCCTGTTACCATTGTTCTAGGAGAGATATACAGTACATATCCAGAGTTTGGCAGTTCCACTGAAACAGACTTTCCATCGGACATCTTTAAGCTAAGCTCCTCCCACTACCTGGGTGGTATATCCCCCGACTCCGCCCCATGAAGTCATATCTTTGAATTCAAGAAGCAGGGATCCATGTGCCACTTGCCAGGGGAGGCTGGTTGTGTTGTGTGGATCTGAACTGTATTCCACTCCTAGAACAAAGGTTACAGGTGAGTAACCTATCTTTCTAGAGGCATGGATACATTTCACTATCCACACTCTGGCTGACTCCAAGCAGTTCTCTGGGAGGAGAGGGAAAGGTGCGCACCCTACTTGGTGAACAGAGATTGGAGAACTGAGGTCCCAAAAGCAGCATCCCGACAGGGTTCTAGGTCAATGCTGTAGTGGGAAACAAAGGTGTGTGCTGATTTCCAGGTAGCAGAGTTGCAGATCTTCTGGATAGGAATGTATCTGGAAGCAGTCACTAAGGCAGCAGTATGTTTGGTGGAATAAGCCATATGCACTATAGGAGGCTCCCTAGCACTCAGTCTATAGCAAAGAACAATGCAGGGTGTGATCTACCTGCCACTCGTCAGCACTGCTGCCGGTCTGCTAGGTGTAGCTTCAGTGTATGTTACAAAAAGTTGGCATGACTTACCTTGAACTGCAGCCCTGTACTCCTTATAATAAGAAAGCACCCTCCTAGGTCCACAGTATGGAGCCTGCAGTCGGCTTCCAAATACCAGAAGGTTCACCAACTGGTTTAGCTGGAACTCTGATGCAACCTTCAGGAGGAACTTCGGGTGGGAGCCAAGGACGACCTTGTCCTTGTGGAAGACCAGATAAGGATAGTTAACTGAGAGTGCCTGTAGCTCACAAATACTTTTGTCTGACGTAATGGCCACTAATTAGGCCATCTTCCATGACAGGTGAGACATCTCACACCTGTGCACAGGCTCAAAGGCTTGCCCATGAGCATAACCAGCACCAGCAGTAAGTCCCATGGTCGTGGTGGTTCATGCACCATAGGGGAAAGGTGGTCCAGGCCTCTGAAAAAACACCCAACCACCTTCTCCTGGGCCACTGTCAGCTGACCAGCCCATGTGAGGTAAGTAGAGATGGATTCCAGGTACACCTTATGAGTCACCACTCGCAGTCCCAACTGAGAGAGTGACCAAAGGTACTCCAGGATACTCACCACAGGGGAGGCTGGCACCAAATGGAGAACCTCTTCCACTTCAATGCATAGCATTTGAGATCTGACTCTTTACAGGAGGCCTGCATAATGTGGAGCACAGCTTCCAACAGACCCAAGGCCTGAAACTCTAGATACTCAGGAACCAGGCTGTGCAGTGTAGGAATGACAGGTCCTGGTGCAGGATCATCACATGTTATCTGGTCAGCAGATCCAGGTGATAAGGCAACTGCCATGGAGGTCTGCTGCTGTGGCTGAGGAGATCTGGGTACCAGAACTGTCTAGGCCAGTCTGGAGCAGTCAGGATCATCCATGCCTTGTCCTTCCAGGCCTTGCCCACTACCTTGTGGATCAAGGGGAAGGAGGAAAGGCATGCATGAGGCCTGAGGTCAAAGGCCTCATGAAAGCAACCCCCAACAGTGTCCCGGACTTTAAGAGGTGACACCAAACAGCCTCAGTTTGCTGTTCTCCTAGCAGGCAAACAGATCCACCAGAGGAGTGTCCCACAGGGAGAACAAGTGGTTCGCCACCTTCTGATTCAAGGATCACTCATGCAACATCTCTCTTACCCAGCTGAGAGCATCTGCCAGCTGACTGTAAACTCCCACGACACAAATCACCAGAAGATCTGCACCCAGGCTGTGCACGAGGGTTCAGGTGTGAAGGGCCTCTTGACATGGGGAAGGGAGTGTGTTCTGCTTTGTCTGTTCAGGTAGAACATGGTTGTGTTGTAATTCTGGACCTGCTCGACCTGACCCCTGACTAGAGGAATGAATTCCATTACAGCAAGCGGCACTGCATGAAGCTCCAGCAAGTTTATGTAGTGATGGGACACCTGGGGTGACCAGAACCCGTGGGCTCCATGGTCTCCCATTAGTGCTTCCCACCCCACCAGAGATGCATCTGTCATGAGTGTGACAGCGCTGGGAAACAAATGGGATTCCTTCCTTCAGATGTTCTGAGACTAGCCACCGCTGGATGGCATCCCACATTGGCTGGGTCACTTTAACTGGCTGGTCCAAGTGGCCTAGAAGCTTGAATACTGATGGCCCAACTCCCACTGCAGGTGATGCATCTGACAGCAGGTCCAATGGACCATGCTGGTGCAGGATATCATGTACCCCAGCAGCTGCAGGAAATCCCAGGCACAGCGTTAGAGCCCAACCTGAAACGATTGGGCAAAGGAGGTAAGATCCAGTGCCCAGTCAGCAGGGAAGCAGGCCTTGGCCCGCAAGGGAGTCTAGTTCTACCCCGATGAACTTGATCACCTGGGGGGTACCAGCCTAGACTTGTCTGGAGTTGACCAGCAGGCCCAGGTCTTGGCAGAGCTGGAGAACCAGATCTCTGTATCTTTTGATGGTCTCTTTGGATGGCCCAGCAAGCAGCCAGTCATCTCGGTAGGGATACACCCTGATGCCTTTGTGCCACAGGAAGGCTGCCATCACTGCCATGCACTTTGTGAAGACCCTGGACACAGAGGAGTGACCAAAGAGCATGACAAGAACCGGTACAGAACCCCTTCCACAAGGAACAGGCGGTACTGGCAGTGGGACGGATGGACTGGGATGTGGAAAAACTCATCCTGGAGGTGCAGGGAGCAGAACCACATGCCTTGCTCCAGTGACAGAATGATCTGATTCAGGGTGATCATCTGGAACTTGAACTTCCACATGAACTGATTTACATTCTGAAGATCCAGTATGGGGTGCCAGTCCCCCATCTGTTTTAGAACCAGGAAGTACCTGGACATGTAACCCTGACTGGCCAGGGTGTCTGGGACATGGGCTATGACTCCTATCATGAGGAGCTTAGCAATATCCTCCTGAAGGGCAGACAGCGTGTCTTGCGACACTCTGGACTCCCAAGGAGCATGGAGTCAATAAAGCGAGAGAGCCTTTAAGTCCAGTGGCAGTCCTCTGCCTACCACTTCTAACACCCACTTGTCTATTGTGATAGCATACCAACATGGCAAAAGTGGCATAACCAGTCCCCAGCAGGTAGCCCAGACAGGGATAGGATGGGTGAAGGGATGACAATGCTCAGCCCATTACTGTTCAGCTTTTGTGGGGGCATGGCCACTGCAACTGGAGGGGCATCATCACCCCAGCCCTCACCTCTCTTGGGGCTCTGACCACAAAACTTGGGTTTTAGGTGCCAAGCCTGCTATGGCCCTTGCTGGGGCTGCTGCCTTGGAAGTTGTGGCTGAAAGGGCACTACTTAAAAGCCTTTTTCTTAGGCTTTTGTTTCTGGTCCTTTTGGGATGATGCCAGAGTCAAGAATGGCACTGGACTTCTCCATGCGAGTGAGATATCCCTCCACCCCAGGGCCAAACAGGTTGGTGCCCAAGAAAGCTGCATTGGCCAGCTTATGCTGGGCACCTGCTGTATTAGTGGACAGATGCAGTCAGGTCCTGCAATGCATGGGGACAGCCACTACCATGGCATGAGCAAAGGACTCACCCATGTCCCAGACCATCTGGAGCTGGTGTTTAGCCAGCAATTGACCTTAGTCTTGGACCAACTTCACTGGCAACTGCTGCTCAGCAGAGAGGTAAGGGAGGATTTCATCGAGTAATCCCAACAGGGAGTGACCCAAGATTCCCATAGTATTGGACTAACTTACCTGATGGAGACCCAAGGATGTTGCACTGTATACCTTTTTAGCGGTCTGGTCCATCTTCTGGACTCCTTGTCTGCAGGCTTGTCCACATCCCTTTGGCCCCCAGATTTGCAGAAGGCTGAGTCAGAGACCAGTTCTTTGGCCAAAGAATGGTCTGAGAACCCTGAAAAAGACCTGGTAGGGATAGCGTACTTGCAGACCCCACAGGTGGAGGGTTCTGGACACTGAAAAAGCTCCAGGGTGTCCAAAAATAGCCTCAGCCACGAGAAAGGCAACCCCCCCAGGGATTTGTCCCTGTCTGGGATGTTTGTGAAAGGGCACTTAGCCCTTTTCTGAACAGCCTCCAGAGGCACTTCATGGACTCCAATATAGGTCGGATGAGAGCCCTGAAAGACACCGGCCCATGGTCGGTGGTCTGCTACTCAATCAAACCCAAGTCAATCATATGAACCCTTGAGGAGTTCACAGAGAAATGATCAGAGTCTCCAAGGACTCCTTGAAAATGACCCTCGAGCATGTCTTACTGCAGATCCCCAAGTATCCTCGGATTGGGTGATCTCCACTGACAACGGCCTGGCAAGTCAGTTGCCAACTGGGCCTCCCTGGTTGGAGTGCCCACCTTCAGCTGCAGTGGCAGCAGCTCCACCCCTTGGGGAGATAAGCAGTTGCGGGAAGCACCTGCATTGCATAGACCAGTGAGGGCATCACTGGTGGCTGCCAGGTGACTGAAGGTCCGGGGGTAGAACCTTACCCTGCCCTGCAATGGCCCACTGTTGTCAAAGAAGTTTCTCACAGCACCAGCACATCTTCCAGCAGTACCCCTCCTCACCCAAGGATGAGAAAGTTGAGGGGTGTCAGCAGTGACATCTCCCAGTCGAGTGGGATTGAAAGCATTATCGCTTCGATCAAGACCTCGACAAAGACCTTGATCATCGACTAGACAGTTGACATCAAGGACAGCCTTCCAGCTGGTTGTGTTACACTACATATCTCGCTACATTCAGCAAGACAGGCTTAGAAGGCTTGACCACTGGTGAAGGCTGCTCCCGAGGTGACCTGGTTGGGTCCCGAGTGAGGACTGGGAGCATCGGGGCTTGGGAGATTGAATCTTCGATCTCATTCGACAACTGATCGACAGGCTTGAGAAAAATCTCCAAGGCCTGCTTGATCAAGGTTGAAGTCAAGAAGCCCAATGGGGGTACTGAGGAGCTCTCGAATTTTAAGGGAGTCTCAATCAAGGCTGAGCAGTTGGGGGAGTTGAAGGAGTGGGAGGACCTCGATCTTTCCCTATCTCACAACCAGCGCTGCTGGCACTTGTGGCTCTTGTTGTGGTGAGCAAGACTCTCCCCACGGTCTGGAAGATCACACATATTTTCCAGAATCCCTCTGAGAATGACCCTCTGATGCTGACCCCAGCCGGGAACAGCATCAAGACCGAGGAGATACCCACTGCAGCAGCCTCTGCTTCTTCCTCAAAGGCTGCAAGTTGTGATCTTGACACAGCAGCTGCCAATGCCCACTTGCAGTCCTTAGGCTGGGTCTTCTGATCCTGCTTTGAAGGCCAGCCAAGGGAGAGCTATTGCTTCCTGTCTTCCAGGGATTCAGAGGCATCGAAAAGCAAAGTTCCCACCCGGCCATGCCTTGCTGCCTAGTCAGGCAGTACAGACAAGTGTCATTCGGGTCGGTGACCAACATCTTCTGCTGGCACCAGACACAAAACTTGAATCCGGGCTTCCGTGACTCCTTTGTTGATCACAAAGAGAAGACCAAGAACTGAGAGAGAAGTTAAAATTGGCAAAAAGCTTTGAACTACTTCAAAAAACAAGGTTTGCCAATGGTGCAATATCCAGAGCAGGAGCTGCTAAGGAGGTGATCTGTTCTTCAGGTGGAAAGAGCAATATGATGTCCTGGGGCAGAGTCAGGGGATATTCTGCCCAGGTGGTGGAAGGAGTGTAACTTAAAGATGTTCGACCAAAAGCCTGTTCTAGTGAAACTACCAGAGTGTGGCTAGCAAACTGTATCTACATCCCTAGAATAATTTATTCCATTAGCCATTAATGAGCTTGAGTTCATGCCTAGTGCTCATTGCTGACATTGATGTGCAGTATTGTTGGTGGTGGGAAGGCTGTCCTGTTGGAAGTACTGTCCTTCAGCGGGAATTGTAAACTGAGGTCCATTCAGTCTAGCTCTGTTGGCTGTTAGTATGGAAGCTAAAAATCCCACAGTATTTATGTAACTCCTAGTGTCATGGCTAACATTCATCTTAACCATAAAACAGACTTTGCCGTTATGTAATTAGCCATGTCTCTGTGTGCATGTCAGGTGTATAATGGCTGCCACTGATGGCATTCAGTCCATGCACTGCCAGTATCCACTGTGCATTAAGAGCTTTGAAATAAATTGTGTATGAAGTATGCAATATAAACTAAAAATTCATAAGTTCACTCATTCATTAAGAGAACATGTGAATCAGAGGAGACCATTTATAAAGCGAATGACCAGGATTTAAAATTTTCTTTTTTTAAATAGTTGTCCATTGGGTGAAAAAAAAGCAGCTAAAATCAAATGGGCACAATATTCTAGGAAACTGATGCTGATTCTAACTTTAAACTTTTCCATTTATGGTGACTTAATTAATGAGAAATAACTTACAGGTTTAGAGGAACAGTAAGAGGAAAGCATATGTTCCAAAAAGGAGAAATAAATCTAGGCATATTTTTCAGGACAAAAACAGACTGTATCATTTTCAAAATTAGGCACATCTTGCAGATTTTACAAATGAGTGGAACTAAGTCCCCAGTGGGCACAGTCATTAGAGCCTGCTCTGCCAGATACTGAACAATCTGGAGTTGAAGTAAGCCTCTGCTGGGATGGGGAAGAGAGGGAGTATAATCCGGTAGAAGCAAGGCGTCAGTCTAGAGGCACTTGGATGGGCTGGTTACTACGGTAGGTACCAAGCTTTGGTAAATCCACTGAAGGACCTCCTGACTACAGCTGGGAAAATGGTGGGAGGGGGCAAACAAAATATAAACAATGTACATGGGGACATAATTCCTGTGCTAAATACTTTTAGGAAATAGCACAATTTTGTTTGCTCTGGAACTATCTGATTAAGTATGTCTGTAATTCCAATCATCTTATCATTAGCAAAACTTTGCTAGAGTTAGAAAAAAAAATAGTATTGCACAAATCCCAGGCATAAATCTGTTCAGAGACACGTTAGAATGTATTACTTTGTGCTTTATTTAAAATCAATCCAGTGTTAAGGTCCCATAGAAGCCCACGCTCAAGAATGTCAATAGCTTTTAACCATACTGTGCAGTGCTCTGTTTCATCACTAAACGAGGCCATTGTTACCTCTAAGAGCTTTCAATTTTTAATCTATTAAAGTAATACTAGTAAGCTGTTATTCTGAACCCACTGAGAAAAGGTTAAAATAGAAATTGGACTACAGGGAACAGCCCACCACACTATATGCTGAGAGAAGGGAACTTCACAGAGGAAAGTAAAATCGTCTTGAATAAAAAAAACAGGTATCAAGGGAAATGGCTTGATGATGACTTTATTGATTAAAGCAACTTCAGAGTTTTAAAACTGGCTGTAATAGTTACAGTATAGAAGCACAGACCAGCTGCCCAATCATGCAAAGGGTAGGTAACTTGCTTGTAACTGCAGTTTTACCAGTGATATTCCTTCCACAGTTACAATGATGCAGTTCCACTGAGCATTTATGTTATCCTTGTAAGGTCCATTAGCTAGAGTTTTATCTCTTCCACTATTTCTCTCTTTGTTAATCTAGCCTTTTGTCCTCCGTTGGCGACCCTCTAAGTTTTTTGGATTGGACCTACTGCCCTTGTAGTGTCCCAGCCCTGCCTGCTGCTTCCCTCACTCTTCCTCCAGTGGAGGTTCCTATGGAGCAGAGCCAGAGAGTGCTTGCATCCTTCATCCTGGCAATCTGTGGGTCTTCTCCCTATTTTTCTCACACCCTCCACCTTCTTTCACTGCAGTGGGTACCCAGGGGGATGCAAGTTCCCTACTGCACCACAAGGGTCACTGTGGTTCTAAATATATTGACATCCACTCCCCAACCTGAGAACTGCTGTCATTAGTAGCACTATTTTCCAGCCCCAGCCACCCACCTGAGCACCCCGAGTCTACTCCCAAACTCAGGTCTCCAGCACAACACCAAAGTGCGACCCGTCTCCCCCCTCTTTCTTGGGTCTTCGCCACTCCATGCTTCAGAGCTGCTTAACTTGTCAGTAGATAGGGGAGGCTCAGCTGGCCATGTGACTGGGAAAGGGATACCAGTAGTAAAATTACAGTTACAAATAACTACTTGGATTCCTTCCTCTTAGTCACTAGGGCAGACTACAAGCAGTGCCCAGGCTGAAGGGGCTAAGCTCAGCTGAAGAGAGATTTCAGGCTAGAGGATTTAGAGGCAGTGCCCCTGTGCGCTTGCAGGTCAAGACTGTTACAGCCTGTGAAAGTGCATGTGGGCAACCAGGTGGAAACCCAGAAAATCTGACTGTTTGGTATGCCTCTGACAGTGGCTGACAAGTGCCATGTTGAAAGGGCTTGAAAACTCACAGAAGTTGTATACGAGGCCATAGGGTAACAGTGTAAAGTAGTGTAACTACATCTACTACCTTACACTCTTTTAGAACTACTCCACTGAGCTACTGAATAGCACCACTATAATATTTAAAATATTTATAGCCAATATGTTCAACTGTGTAACAAGATGGGCTGTAAAGTATGCCAATGTGGCCAACATCTGTGGGACCGTTGGTACTCAGAGTGATACAGAGGCCATACAATTTGATTTAGATCACATCACCAGATGGGCTATGAGGTGGGGAATGTGTTTCAACACAGACACATGTTGTGTCATACATTTCATCCATCAAACAATAATACATTATACCCTTGAAAATATACCACTAAAAAAGGTAAGAAATGAACAGGACTTCGTTGTCATTACTGACAACAAAACACTCAACGCATAGCAGCTATTGTAGCTGCATATAGAGTCCACTGGACTATAAGCAGAAACTTTTGTAGCAGATGGGAAGAGGTGCTGATACCACTGTATAGAGCCTATATTCGGCCACAATTCAATTTTGGTAACCGCCTGTGGTGTCCCTATTTAAAAAAGGATATCTTAGAAATGGAAAAAGTACAGAGATGTGCAACTAAATTAATACATGCAGAACAAAACAACACATAGACAGACCACTTAAAAAAATCTAAACCTCATGTCCTTAGAAGTGCGATGACTTAGAGGAGATCTGTTGTTATTATGTGACATCTGTAGTGACCCCTACCTATTTTACAAACTGGATTTAAAGTACACATGTACCGAGTTAAGAACTAGAGAACACCCACTAAATCTGGAAAAAACAAAAGATTTAAAAGAAACAACAGGAAACATTTTTATACCATGCGTACTCTTAACCCTTGGAACAGATTGCCCATGGATATAGTATTAAGCAAGGACAAAACTGAATTTGAAAGGAGGCTTGATAAATACATATTGGAAGAAGCAAATTTAAAATACAGTGAATAAGGTACAGGAGCAAAACATGGGCAAATATATAGTGTGCTCCTAGTTCACTTTGGTATGAATCTTTAGTACTAGGGGTCCAGCACCCTTGGGTGCATCCCATCCCGCCCTGTGACTTTATCTACGTTTAGGGCTTCTAGTTCCTTCTGGACCCTTTCTCCAGCAAAGACTGGTTACCTAATTTCAGGAATGCCCCTGACCACCGCCTTGATGCCACTTTTAGATAAGGGACCACTGCCTGCCATTGTGAAAACAGAGCAGAAGCAATCATTAAGGATGGCTGCTTTTTGTTCATCTTCTTATACAACCCTCTCCCTTCTGGCAGCCTAACAATACCCCCTCCCTGCTTCCTTTTTTCCTTACTGTATCTGAAGTATTGTTTTACCCCAGTCTTGACCCCATCTGCAATACTCAGCTCCATGTCTACCTTTACCTCCCTGACATCTTCTTAGCATCCCTAATTCTCATTTGGAACTCTCCCTCTTCCTCCTACTCCTGCTTTTTGGTTGTACCTGGTGAAACCCTTTTTCTTGCCCCTAACTGCTTTCCTGACCCTTTCTGACAACCATATTGGTCTCTTGTATCTGTTTTGTTTTGTAGTAATTCTTGTGCTTGATTTTGTTGCCTCAAGAATAGTCACCTTGATTGCCCACCCCCATCCTTCCTCTACACCTCCAGTCAATTTGTCTCAGACCCGCTCCCTCATTCAATTTGAAGTCTACTCTTCTGAAATCCAGGACTTCAGTTTTTCATAGGGGCATTCTGGTCTGGAGGGCCAGCCTAAACCAAGTGGAGATATGATCACTGGACCCCAGTAGTTTCCCTACCCTCACCCACTATCTCGGAGTTGGTGAGCTCCAAATCAGGAATGGTTGCTTGTCTAGTGGGTTCCTTAACAATCTGCATCAGAAGGCAGGCAGCCCTACAATGTATCTAACAAGGCTTGATTTCTGGTACACCTGGCCACTGGATTGTCCCGATCAGTATCTGGAAGGTTGGCTCACCCATCACCACCACTTCCCTCTTCTTCACTCCTCTTACTAGCTTTTCCCTTAGCACCTTCTCTCTCTCTCTCTTTCCCTTGTCCTGGTTGTGTACAGATCACCCTCAACCATATTTTTTTTGCCTGAGGGTGACCTGAGGTGAACCCACAGTCACTCAGGTCCCCCTTTGCTTCACCTGATGTGTCTATCTTCAATAGCCTCAATGCCCTCCCTGACATATACTGCTACACCTAGCCTCTTTGCCTTCCCCCGTCCTGTCTAAACACTGTGTAACCTGGGACTGACAAGTCCAAGTCATTATTCTCTGTGGCCCAAGTTTCTGTGATACATACATCATTTCAGCAAATTCTGGACAGGGGCTAAAACCTATTTCAAATGGATCCTCTAGAGTAAATTTATCAAATCCAGAACCCCTCTGTAGACCTTGTCACCTCTCTTTTAGACACTATGAATGCCTTCAAGGCCTGATTTCACTAACTTCAGTATCACTGCCAAGCTCCAGAACTCCTTGGTGCCATCCATGGTTGGTCTCTCAGAAAGCAGGCCAGAGTCTCACCCTCATAATGTATCACTATAAAACCCAAACAAGAGTGCTGGTGTTCACTCCCTTGACATGAAGCTTCTTCTCTGCTTCACAGTGCATCATATCTGCACCCCAGTTACAATGCTGTTAAACTCCTCTTACACCTCTGGTAAGATGCCTGCTGTCTGAAAATGTGCCAGAGTTGTACTCCACAAAAGAGGGGCTAAACACAGACCCATTTTGGTATGTCCTACTCTCTCAAAGGTTCTTGAAAAGTGCATTCTCTCACAGTTAACTGAGCATCTCAAACTGCATATTCTGTTCTCTCCTATCCCACCTGGCTTCAATTGCGGCACTGCACCATATCTGCATTGCTCAAAGTCACAGTGATCTCCCAATAGCTATGGATAATGGGTTTCCTCACTGGGGGCATCTTCATGGACCTCTCCAAGGTGTTTGACTTGGTGGATCATGCAACACTCTTGTTCAAGTCCAAGGCCCTAGGTCTCAGCCAACCAGCTATCAAATATTTTGAAAACTACCTGAGCAACTGAACTCTTTCAGCTGATCCAGTAGCAATCATAACATCAAATGGCAACACTAATGAGCAAGTCAACATATTCAAATAGCTAGGACTCTGGCTCAATGTATTACTTACATACAGTAGGCACATTGCTCATATATTAACCGTAGGGCCCAAGTTCAACTTTTTCTACAGGTCTAAATGCTGTCTCAATGCTGATGTAACCCCCAGGCCACTTTTTAACTAGTGTGCACACACCCCATTAAATATCTGAAAACATTGGTGCCCATATACTGGCATACCAATTTACTTTACTAAAAGGTAGGTACCACCCTTGGCATTAGGGTGTATACCTGGCTCACTTTTTTAAGGAAGAGAGGGGTGGGGGTACAGAAACAAAACAATTTGAACACTGTGTAAATAACACAACCCAGGTCCTGGGTGGAGGCTGCTAGGCATATGCTAGATCTAACTTGCTGAGGGGGTCCCAGTAAATCCACACAACAAGGAACAATACTCAGAATGTCCATAACAGTGACTGAGATTGTGCAGTATGGCTTTATTCAACAGATGGAAAGTAAAAGATGAAGTGGACCCCAAGGGTTGGTCCAGGCTGGACAGGTACAAATTCAAGCGCTCTCCTTGCATGCAGTACAGTTCATGAACAATAACAGAAACATCTTCTTCCCAAATTCCCAAAGATGCATTAGTGGACACCTGACCACGCACATGAACATCTCTCTTCCCATGAGTGTTATTTAATGAATCTAAGCCACACACTCAGAACTCTTCTGGGACATAGGTGCAATATGTGAAACTCAACCACACACCTTAACCTGCAGCTTGGCCCTCACTCAGGTAAAAATACTGGTGCCCTTTACAAACCAGGAAGCCCTGTCTTGTAAGCACTTAGATGGCATTCCTCCCACCCTTGGCCCCAACTGACAGTCTCTGCCATTCTTCAGGGTTACACCACTGAAATCCCCATTCCCCACTAAAATGCTAGAGGTCCCACACTTTAACTTGTCATAAACTGGGGTGACCAGAGAATAAACTGTTTCTTTCAGGTCCTATCCAAGGCAGCTGAAAACACCACAGAACATTCAGGGGATTGACCCTTGAGTCCACAGAGAACAAGAAGATCCTTCCACTTCACAGGGAGTAGAAATCAGGAAATCCTGCTGTAGCCTTGTCTCCACCACTTCAACTGGAAGCTGGAAATGCCACTCCACTAGGGTGAGAAATCATGGGCCCTCTGTCAGAGCCCATTGGCAGTCCTTCTGCCACTCTGACCTCCTCACTCAAGCTCACACTGAATCAAAACTCCACTCAGAACCAAACTGAGCATTCTAAGCTCCCCAGAGCAGCTATCCACAGAGTGTGGCTTATGCTGCTGCGAGAGTTCTAAATGACCTAATCATTCTCCCCTCAGGCTAGCTGAGTAAACAATGATGTAATTACGTAAGAAGCCCCTAATGAGCTCCCTACCAGCTGCCTGTTGCCTTCCTAACAATAATACTGATAGGATTCTACTAACCCCAGGGACTGGGTGGTTACACTGACATCAGGAAGCAGGTGGTCTCCCACTTCCTGTTCCCTTTCATTAACTACGGATCCATTACATACCATTATACAAACAAAACTACTCTGCTGCCCCTGGACAGTGTAAGTTGGGCAGCTTCATCCTCTTCTGTGGATGTTCTACCCATCATTGTCTGCTGTATGATCAGCTTAACTGGCCAAGTCCCTTAAATGAGGAATGGCTACCACCAGCTTTCTTTGTTGTACAAATCTGCACAAAGAAAAGCCACTGATTAGCTCCTAGCTCACCTCATATGGTAAGTTGTACCTACTCAGTCTTTTTCAGTATCACTTGCCTTCTCAGTTTCCAGGATGAGGTATGAATCTGGTTGTAGTTGCAGCACCAGACAGTTGTACAAACTCCCTTATCAGCTTAGGGATGCTTCTAGCTTGCAATTGTTTGAGCCCAGTCTTTCCAGCTAACCTAGACTTCCCTGTATTTGTTTTAGTTCAGGATAACGTATATCTCCCTCTCCCTGATTCTATAACAATGAAAATGATCTTTATTTGCTGCAACCCCATTTTGTTAGCTCGCTTTAATTACTTTTTGAGTGTACTTACCTTTTCAGTTTGTTTTTTGCGTTATACATTTTAGTCTGCATATACCAAGGAGAGCGATGCAATATGGCTAACTACAGACCAATAAGCCTTACTAGTATTCTGGGCAAGGCTCTATAATCACTGATTAAAGACAAACTAGAACAGGAAATTTCATATAAAAACTTGGGTGATAATTCACAACACAGGTTTAAAAACCAAAGGTCCTGTTTTACAATTTGTATTCTATGACAAAGTCAGTGCCTTACTAGAAAGGAAATCTCCAGTGGATGTGATCTATTTGGACTTCTGTAAGGCATTTGATAAGGTCCCACGTTCTATCATTATAGGGAAAATGTATGCTATGGGAATAAATAACACCATTTTGAAATGGGTTGAGGCCTGGCTGAGGAACAGAACTCAGGCTGTACGAATCAGACCATACCAATCTAGAGTTGGTCCAGTCACCAGCGGGGTGCCACAGGGGTCGGTGTTGGGCCTGGTGCTGTTCATTATCTTCATTACTGATATGGCTGTAAACTTGTGCAATTTTACTGCTAAGTATACAAACAACACTAAGATTGCTGCTGAGGTAGATAATGACTCATAGGTTGAATCACTTAAAAAAGATCTGACAATCCTAGAAGAATGGTCCAGATTAAATGGCATGGCCTTCAACTCAGATAAATGTATTGTCATGCACCTGGGAGAATCAAACAGGAGAAACAACTACTCCATAAATGGCAGAACCTTACAATCAGTTGAAAGTGAAAAGGGCCTAGGGGTCATCATCGCTAATGTCCTCAAATTTAGCAGACACTGTACTGAGGTTATAACCAAGTCAAATAAAGTCATCGGTTGCATCAGAAAGGCTTTTAGTTCCAGAAACAGAGCATGCATATTGCCACTGTATAGGGCATACGTAAGACCACATCTGGACTACTGCTCACCACTCTGGAGTCCATACCTGCGTAGTGATGTTAGAAGGTTGAAGGGTGTACAGAGAAGGGTCAAAAGATTAGTGGAAGGGATGCAGAATAACAGCTATGAACAGAGGGTAACAGAACTGAATATGTATTCACTTGAACTTAGAAGAACCAGGGGCAATCTTCTGCTAATGTACCCCATATTACGGGATGAACAACTCATGGCAGACCTTGGGCTGACTATATATCAGAGAGATTACTCTCTTAGAGGCCATAGTTATTAACTAAGGTTAACCCACCCCAAGAGGTCTCCAAGACATTACTTCTACACCCAACGAATACTACCTTTATGGAACTCACTACCTAGAGTTATAGTTGAAGTGGAGTCCTTTACCACTTCTAAACAAGAACTAAACAAATATCTGCTGCCTAACTTGGGGAATAACTGAATCCTCTTTGAAGGAGATGTACCATAATGGGCCCACCACCTTCTGTACATCTTAAAAATCCTAGTATAGCTCCTGGTATATAACTATTTCTGCTGGACTATATTAACTCTGTTGATTATTGCTATCTTCCCTGGGACCCCCATGAAAATGAGATGCTACAGTTCTTGGGGTTATTCCAGTTAGAGTAATTTCAAATAAGTAAACTGGTAGCAGTGGTCTTACCTGATGTGGTTCCACTCCCATATCTGCTAGTGCTGCCAAGAAAAACATCTTTGCTGGCTTTCCCACTACTTCACCTTGAATATCACAGGCATACTGAAAAGAAAGAAACAAACAGCAATATTAAAATTAAATTCAAGTAACAATACAGTTTGACCTAATTAACTGCTGTTTTTTTTCTCCTCAGAGTGACAGGTATAGAAACATAGGGCCCGATCCATAAAAAGGCCAAGAATACTCACAAAGTGTGTGCAGCTTCACAGCCCACTGACATAGACACATTTGGCAGAATACACAGCCCCAGTTGCCCTAATACGTTTGTGTGAAGGTCTGCAGGCAGGATGGGTTGATCTGGGAACACAGCAAGCTGGACATCTGGCAATTAATCAGATGTCTGGGTCGGTACCAGAGTGGATCCCTTTCTCCACACAAAGCAAAGGATTGAGGAATGTGGCAGTCCTTCAAGGAATGTTCTAGCCCAGTATGTGGGGCACTTTTTCATTAACAATAAAAATTATGCCTCCCACCCCCCATGCCATATTGGAGGTCTGGGGGCAATGGAGGTAAGGTTTCATTCAGGCCCAGTGTTTCTATGGGAAGCTGAACTGGGGGGCATGTAAGCACTATGGCAGGGGTCTCCCTGGCATCCTATCTGCCCACTCAGCATACCATTCACACCACAAAAACACTTTCCTGGGTCACACCAATTGCAACTCATCCTCATGCCTGCCTCCAGTAGAAACACAGAAACCATTAGCAGAATAGGACTTCATGGTCCACTCAATCTGCTCAAAGATTTTCTACCTATTGCACCTCCAAGGACCCTAACTGGTTTCCAGGCTACCTCTCCCTCTGTGTTTTTGTATTATTATGTCCATATGTCTAGTTCATGCATGTTTGAAGCCTGCCACTTTTCTAGCCTCCACCACTTCAGCTGGCAGTTGATGCCATGCTTCCTCTACCCTCTCAGCAAAGAAGTATTTTCTCACAACACTCCTGAACCTGCCCCCTTCCAACTTCATTGCACGCCCTCTAGTGCTAGTGCACATCCTCACTTGGAAAAGGCGCTCCCCTGCACTCTGTTCATCCCTGTGAGGTACTTGATGGTCTCAATCATGTCACCCCTCACTCTCCTTTTCTCCAGAATGTACATGTTTAGGTCCATCAGACTCTCCTCATAGGGCTTCCCCTGCAACCCTTGCACCATCTTGGCTGCTCTTCTCTGGACTACTTCAACCCTGTCAATGTCTTTCTGGAGATGTGGCTTGCAGAACTGTGTACAATACTCCCGGTGGGGGTGTACGATGGAGCGGTACAGTGGCAGTAAATCCTCCTTCATCCTGCTGGTGAAACCCCTCCCTCCCTATATAACCTAGCATCCCAATAGCCCTGCATACAGCCTTGTCACATTGCATTGCCACCCTGAGGTCCTCTGATATAACAACCCGAGGTCCTTTCTTGTCTACTTACTGCCACCCCCCCATCTTATTCTCAGCTCTGAGGTTCCTGTGCACTAAGTTCATGATTTTGCACTTCTTGGTATTAAGCCCCAGATGCCATGTCCTTGACTACTCCTGGTTTCCACAAATTCTTTCCTATTGTCTCTACTCGCTCCTGGGCATCTACCCTATTGCAGATTTTAGTATCATCTGCAAAAAGACAAACCTTCCCCTCCAGTTCTTCTACAATGTCCCCTTGAAGACATCAAAGAGCACTGGTCCTAGTACGGAACCTTGCGGTATCCCACTGGTCACCCCCCACCATCTCTCCAGTGTGTGCCATTTACCACTACCCTCTGCCTCCTATTCTTTAGCCACTTGTGCACCCATTTTATGTTTTTGTCCCCACCCCCAAATTGGTCAGCTTCCAGAGCAACTTCCTGTGTGGCACTGTGTTGAAGGCCTTGTTGAAATCCAGACATACCATATCCACCACCCTTCCCTGGTCTATCTCCTTGGTAACTCAGTCAAAGAAATCTATCAGATTTCTTTGGCATGACCTTCACCCTGTGAACCTTTGTTGCCTGTAGTCCACGGCCCACTAGATTTCAGGTACTCAATCAGTCTCTCCTTTAGTGGGATCTCCATTAGTTTTCCCACCACCAAATTTAGGCTGACAGGCCTGTAGTTACTAGATTCTTCCCTGTTGCCACTCTTGTGCAGACGGCTCATGTCATCCCTTCTCCAGTCCTCCAGAACCACTGCTGATTCCAACAAGCTGTTGAACAAGGCTGCCAGCTGGGCAGCCAACACTTCCTTGAGCTCCCTCAATACCAATTGTGTACCCTTATCTACATTCAAGGCAGCAAGTACTTTCAGTACCCTCTCTTTAGAAAAGGGACTTGGGTCCATCCTCCATCTATGTTTACTGCTACCTGGTGGTCCATTGTCTCCACCATGCACTGTGAAAACTGATCAAATGTACCTGTTCAAAATGTCTGTTTCTTTGCTGGTCGGTCTTCCTCTGCAGAGTCTCCCCCTTCTGCCTTTCTGATCCTTACTATCCTTCCTCTTGCTTTTCTCTTCTTCATGATGTAGCGAGAAAAAGGTCTCATCCCTTTTACTTACTTCCCTTGTAATTCTTTCCTTTGCCTGCACCTTGGCCCTGCTTCTTTCTGCCTGACCAGGTACACCTCCCTGTCTTCTTTCCCCAACCCGAGGGTTGTGTAGAGGCGCAGGTGGAGCTGGATCAGATGAAGAGCAGCAGTTGTGCGATTCACATCTCTGTCCCTGGCTGCCATGGAGTGCTCCTCATATGAGGAGAAGTCACTCTGCAGACACCGCAGCCCTCCACACTAGGTCAGGGCACTGGCACCCTTTTGTGGATCAGGCCTTTAGTTTAATAAATAAAGTCAAACTGCCTCACTCCAGTTTCGTGCTTAAAAGAGTAAGCAGCACTAATCATGGATGGTCCTCCCTTTCTAAAAATAATCAAGTAGTTCATTTAATGAGAATCTTGATAACTGCATATAAATATTGTGACAGAATCAGTGGTGCTACTTTCTCCTCAAGCTCTGTCCTTGATCATCATGTATTTTCTATGCCAAGAAGAAAAGGAAAAATTACAGTGAAAAACAGTTATAATGCACACAGTGGAACTGTCTATTAAGGACCACTTCTGAATCAAAGAATCTGTCCTTATGTTGAGATCCACAAAAGGCAAAGATGCACACAGTTCATGTTTATCCCCACGGAAGAGCTCTGCACACTGACGCCAACCCACATCAGACAGCATCCAAAGCCCCTGCCTGCTGCATTCCATACATGGGGAGATTCACATGGATGCAGGGGGTATTCTAAGGGGAGGAGCTATGCCAGATGCCAGGCATCCATTAGGAAGCCCGGATCAGCTGTTGAGTGGATCCCCATCTTAGTGTGGAGTAGAGGACTGTGAGATAAGGCAGTTCTCAGATCCTGTTCAGAATTTTACAAAAGGTAAAAGTACAGTTAAGACCCTTAGCCTTCCATGCTGTTTGGAGGGCTGAGGGGCAATGTGTGGGAAGCCAACTGGACTTCCCAAGGACACAGGGTGGCCATGTGTAGGAGGTGCTTGTACATTATGGCAGGATCTCAGCCCACATACCATTTTCACCCTCTGCTGAACCACCTCACTGTAGAGATCCATTCAAGGTTTGCACAGAAGTGCATCCCTGCTTGGTGCCCACCCCAACCTGGCTGCTAACATAGGAAGTACAAGTGGCATGCAATCAGATGTGAAGAGGTGTGCATTGTTAGGCTGGGCTCTCACTCCATATTGGTTACCCCTAGTGCATCTTGGACAATTGTTCAGTAACTACTAACCATAATGATACTGATCACCATTAATAAAGCAGGGCACCATAACCACCGTACACGACTGGTTACAGGGACCAATTATTGATTATTGTTTGCAGCTAATTGGGATGTTATGATTACTGATACAAATATAATGTGATTTTTTACTGTATTTTTCTAACAAAGAACTAAGCATTGTTTTATGCTCTATTGCTTGCAACAATACTATTGTATGACCAAGTGTGGTCTGTACCGCTACCTAGCGGACTGTGTTATAATTACTTCTGACTGTATTTGGATCTGCTTTAGCCAAACTATAATGATTTTACCTTATACAACAGCACCACCTAGTGGACTGCTGTCTGCTTGTAATAGTAACCTATTGTCTTAGTAATGGAATGCCAGCCGGTGTATTTCTATACTTTGTATATCTCTTAGATACTGGGAGCTGCCTAACTTTTAGCCAAAAGGGCTTGTTTTGTATGTTAACTGTAATATGCGTACAGACTAGCCATTGCCGTAGTTATCGCAGTGTAAGAAGGATTGCATACCATTTGCACTCCAAGTCTGATCATATGCTCCGGAGTATAGAGAATACTCTGACTCCTGGTGTCGAGGTAAGGCAACACAGGGCTTAGATCTGTAATCAGAATAAATACTTTATTCATGATCTGATCTTTTTTATCCTAATCCTCTCTGTCTTATCACTAGTCCCAACTTCCTTAAGGGTCTGGCTCTACACCTACCAGACATTGTGGCGACTGCGGGCAGGACCACTGCAAAAATCAGGACATTAGAGATATTAGGGTATCAACGAACTGGTCTGGGGATACCCCGCCAGTCTGTACACTCCGAGAAAATTTCCTAGACCAAGCTGGCTGCAGACAAGACAAGGATCATGCTCCTCTCTGCCTGCCAGCTTTGGAAGGCAGAATAGCAGGTGCCCAACCTGGTGTACTGCTGCTGTTCACAGCGAATCATACGCACCACCTCTTGGTCTCCAGGAAACTTTATAGAGGTTCCCTAAAATGGCCAGCAATATCTGTACAGATTTGAGACTTGACGTCTCTAACTTTCTTGCTTTCCATGAAGGATGGAACGATTTTGCTCGAGGAGTGAAATCAAAGGAAAATCTGGTACAGAGTGTCTCCACACTGTATCTAGATGCCAAGCAAACAGTGAAAAAACATGACCAGAAGGATTTGCTTGTTGCAGTACTTTTCGCTGCATTAGAAGCTTCTGAAGCATTGGTAACAGCTGGTGAACTGAAAATCACAGATCTGAAACAGGAGCTGGGTTCTTAGGCGAGTGGTATGTCATAGCAACACAAGCAAATGGACCAAAAACTCCAAGCACTGCGCTCAAGCATGAGTCAAACTTACAAAATGCTGTTCAAGAAAGTGCACAAGAAACAAATCATTTGAGAGAGGAAAATGGTACATTGATGCAGGATGAGACACAGTTGTTGCATATGAATGATCTGTTAAGTAGGATGAATGAGATGTTACATGATGAGAATGAGGAGTGTGAGGAATAATTGAAAAGAGTGTCTAGGGAGTTAGACAGAGAACTTAGTGAGAACTGCAAACTCAGAGCTACATACAGAGTTTTGCAGAAGCATATGAATGAAGGGGGACAGCATAAAAGTAAGGTTTGCCATATTTCATGCACAGCCAAGATGGCAAAACTGCGCCATCAAAGGGAGGTGTTGGCCAGCCACGTCAAAACGATGTGTGGATACCAAGCCCTACCCATCAACATAGTGTCATCAGGAGATGATGATGAACCAGATGATGACGTCATCAAAGATGGCGACCCCCATGACCAAGGTGGTGGGCTGGGCCTACCCTGTACTGTTGCTGTGATTAGCAAACAGGATAAGAGTGAGATCCTGAAATGGATCAGCAATGCACTGGTTCAAACCACCCTGAACCTTCAGCAGGTTTCTGCTTTGCAGACTGCCATGAAGGAAATTTTCTTGGAACTAATCAAGAGGGAACCCTTCATCAAGACCGTGGCCGACACCGTGGCAAGCACAGCAGCTCAGTTTGCTGCCTCCCATCCACCTCTACTAGTGGTACTGGCAAGCCTCTTGCAGGCCACTCAGTTGGTGCAACTGACTGCTGACAGTATCGTTCACATGACCCGAGTGACAACCTCAGCTGTCATCTGGAAAAAGTTTGTAGTCAGTGCAAAATACTCAGTCTCCCCACAGAGTACCGAGTGCAGGTACTGTGCCAAACCATTGACCCAACCCTATGGGGAAACTCCCCATGGAAGTCAGAAATGTTACTGATATCAAGTATGATGATATAGCTATTGAGCTTATCACCGCCACCAACCGCGGGATAGTAGGTGTGATGCTTGCCCAACCAGTTAAGTAGTTCACCAAAGAAAGTCCCACAGCTTTTCAGAAGCATTTATGTTTGGCCTACCACGTAGGTAAAAACCTAGCAGGGGAAGGAGCCGACGACAACCAGGTTGAATACAAGGCCATTTTTATCAAAAATCTGATCCTTGCTATCCTCGACAAGGTCAAACCTGCTGTGTTCCCTAGAATGGATAAGTTTCATGATGTTCTCCAGAGAGCAGAATGAGTGTTTACACTGTATCTCCAAGACCTTACTTCTGGCAAGGGTAAGGTAGCCTCGGTCCAAAATACCAACGAGCTACCAATGCACTATGCCGAGGAAGAAAAGTCCCAGGCCGAGCAGAAGACCTACCAGCCCCAGCGTCAAGGCTACTACCAGCCTTCGCTCTACAACCCACAGGCCCAACCACAAGATTCCCAGGCCTCAGCCCAGGCCTACCCCTGCAAGAGCCAAAGGGGGAGGTCAAAACTGGAACTACAACAAGAACCAGAACAAGGCCCAAAATCAGCAGCAATCCTCATACAAAGGCCCAAACAAAGGCCCTCCCTATCGGGAGATACGGGATGAAAATGCTAAGATTAAGGAGGAAAATGACAGGCTCCTCTTAATCCTTGGGAAGCTACAATCCGTGGCAGAAACCATTCCCAAACATACCATTGCGGCAGTTGCTGCAGACATCTGGCCTCTCATGGAGCTCGAGAACCTAGGCCCATCACCAAAACCCTCAGCTCCAGAACTCCCCGAGGAGACAGAGGCACTTGTGGCCTGTGCCACCAGGCCCAGAACACCAAAACACCATCCATGTATCCGGTGGAGAAACTACAGGAATTCAGAGCCTCACAGGCCATTCTCCAATACCAATACCCACCAGAAGATGAGTTTGTAGCATCTGATTGATGAGTTACAGGCCCCAGTTTGTATCATCAACAAACTTATGCTTGATAGTAGCGGACAGCTTTGCACCAAGGCCATGGTCGGGGCCACCAGACTGTTTAGATTTTGGATACTGGTGCAGCCATATCAGTGTTACACCAAGAAGATCCAATGACATCGGCCTGGTCCATGGGCAAATGCGCCATCGCTCATGGAGTGGACGGAACCAGGCTAGCCACCTATCTATCACATCCACTGACAGTGATCACTGGCACTTTGAGCACTATGTTTGTGTTTGACCTGATGGTCTTACGTCATCAACCCAGCATCCTAGGAATTGATTTCCTGGCACGATATGGCTGTGTCGTGGACCAGGCTAATCTCCTGATTATCCAGATTAGAGGACAATACCAAGCACATGTTATCCCTGACTCACATGTTGTGACTGCAATAGCCAACAATGACATGGAATATGACGTCATTGTGTCACTCCAAAATCACCCACTTTGCAACAGACTCTTGCCTGTTGTAGAAAGACACCTGGATGCTTCTGCAAAGCATAAGCATGATTGTGGATGGATGGACACCTGTATAGTTGTCCCTGGACCCACACCAATTAGACTCAAGCAGTATCCTTTTCCTGCAGAGGCCTTGCCATCCCTGAGAGCCACCACTGGATCCCTATTACAGCAAGGGGACATCAGACACTGTGTGTCAACTACCAATTCCCCCATTTGGCCCGTGAAAACACCCAATCACTCTTGGAGACTCACAGTTGATTACAGGAAATTCAACCAAGCCACCCCTAGCTGCTCACCCACAGTAGCATTAGCACCTCATGTGGTCAAACTGCTGAAACCAGAACAAAACTGGTTCAGTACTTTGAACATCTCCAATGGTTTTTGGTCATTACCCTTGGATCATTACAGCCAGTACAAATTTGCATTCACATTTGAAGGATGCCAGTACACCTGCACGTGCCTTCCCCAAGGATTTCATAACAGCCCATCATTCTTTCATATTCACATGCACAAAGCTATTAAAAACGTAAGTGCCCCACAATGCCTGTTGCAGTATGTGGATGATCTACTGCTAGCCACTGTAGATCTAGAGGCACACTTGGAACTCCTAAACTAACTACTGACCCTCTTGCAGAGGGCAGGCCTCAAGTGCAACCCAACAAAGGTACAACTTTGCCAGAAAGAAGTTACTTTCCTGGGCCTCCGTATCAACTCCCAAGGGAGGCATCCAGCACTGAACAAGAGCCAGGGTCTACAAGATCTGCCACTACCCACAAGTGTGGCAACACTCAGACATTTTCTGGGGATGGTAAACTACTCCAGAGACTTCATCTGTGATTTTGCACAAAAGGCGGCCCCTTTATATGAGCTCCTAAAGAAGCATATCCCATGGATATGGGAATCAGTACATTCTAAAGCAGTTACAGAGTTGAAACAAGCTTTGGCATCTGCTCCAGCATTGGTCATCCCAAACCCTGATCTACCTTTCCACCTGGAAGCAGCCATTTCTGACATTACCATGTATGGAGTGCTTGCCTAAAAGGTAAATGGAGTACTCAGACCCATTGCCTATGCATCCTGAATGTTCACCCCAGTGGAACGCAAATACACCCTCTGCAAAAGAAGCCTCATGGCTACCTACTGGGCTGTCAAACATTTTCTGTATATCACTGGGTTCTCACCCATTCTGCTACACCAATCACACCCTTACCAACTTTTTACTATCAGACAGAGTAAAGGATGGGACAGTCTCAAACACCAGACTTACCCATTGGTCACTGCTTTTGCAAGACAGGAATATCCAAGTACATACAGACAAAATGCCTTCCCTCCTTGCCCATGGGCTCGTATACCTTGGAGAACCACAAGAGTGTGGCCTCCAGCCTCTTTTACTGCCTGACTCAGGCCCATTTCTCCCAGCAACCAACAAACACTTGGAAGACACTACCGTGTATCACATCTTTACAGATGGTTCTGCCTCATACCATGAGGGAGTCCAAGTGGCTGGGATAGGAGTCCTAATTCACTACCCTGACGGAGAGGTTGTGCACACCTCAAAAGGGTGTCACATCAAATCCTCACAGTATGCAGAGTTTGCCGCTATTGCTGTAGCCTTGGAACTTGTAAAAGAGGAACCAGCTGACACCATCATTTTTACAGACTCCAATTGGGTCAGTATCTCTCTTACAGAGCTTCTACTATTCTGGCAACTCCACTCCTTCTCCTCTTCTGATGGCACCCCCATCAATTACAGAGATCTCTTTGTCTGTACTGAGGCTCTGGTAGAGAAATTTGTTTTCAAACTGTACATCCACAAAGATAAGGCCCATTCCAAGAATGAGCCTTACCATGTCTTTAATGAGAAAGTGGACCTCCTTGCTAAGAAAGGTGCCGTTGGGGGGGAGATATCTGGGTAATGAACTACACGGATACTATCCCTGCCAGCATTGCTGCAATTCAGAAACAATAAACAATAGTCCCATTGGACTTGTAAGCTGCGCAAAAATCCAACAATGAACTCACACAAGTTTTTACCTTCTTAAACAAAGCCACTGAAAAGGAGTTGCCAACCCACAACCCTTATATATGCTATGCAAACAAACTCCATCTTTCCAGAGATGGAAGACTGATCTGGTATCAGCCAGAAGATGACTCACAACTGCAATTATGGTTAGTTCCAAAATCACTGCACACTGAATTCATACACCAAGTACACAACACGCCCACTGGTGGATATACCCGGGGACAGAAAACACACTACAGAGACTCAGGACCGCCGGATGCTGGCATGGCATGACCACTGACATTCAACACTACATTGACAACTGTCTCGTCTGTGCACAAAACAATCCCATCGCCATAAGGAAAAATGCTAAATTACACCCTCAGAGGCAATCAGGCCCCTGACATGCAATTCAAATTGACTTTATTGGCCCACTCATAAACACTAGCAGAAAAGTGATCAGACGGGCGAAGACAGAAACGGAAGAGCATATAGCAAGGGAGGCAAAAAGGGGGGATAAGAAGTTTTTCAGATATGTGAGCAACAGAAGTAAAGGGAAGCAGGGGATTATGAAACTCAAAGGGGAAGGGGGGCACTGGTAGAGGGGGATATAGAAAAAGCTAATGTTCTGAATGAATACTTCGCATTGGTCTTCACGGTGGAGATGGGGAAAGGGCCAGAGTTGGAAAGCAGCGGAAGGATGGGTAGAGAGATGGACTGAAGTCCCTTTACAGAGGATAGGTTATTGGAAAAAAATAGGAAAACTGCAGATGGATAAAGCAATGGGCCCGGATAGGATTCGTCCCAGGGTACTCAAAGAATTAAAACAGGAGTTGGCAACACCACTTACAAGGTTATTTAATTTGTCACTGCTCAAGGGAAGGGTTCCTGGGGACTGGAAAAGGGCTGAGGTTGTGCTATTACATAAAGGGGGAGGAAGGGAGGAGCCGGGAAACTACCGCCCAGTTAGCCTTACCTCCACGGTTGGTAAACTAATGGAGGCACTTATTAAGGAAAAGCTGATAAAATATCTAGAGGAGGAGAGCCTCCTAGACAACAATCAACATGGATTCACAGGTGGTAGGTCCTGCCAGACCAACCTGATTGAATTCTTTGACAGAGTTACAGAGATATGGGACCAAGGTGGGGCAGTGGACATGGCCTACCTGGACTTCAGGAAGGCTTCTGACACTGTCCCCCACAGGAGGCTGATAGGCAAGGTAGGTAGTTTGGGAGTGGGGAGCAAGCTCACAAACTGGGTAGAACACTGGTTGGAGGGAAGGACAAAGAGGGTTGTGGTGAATGGGGTGCACTCAAAGGAAGAAAAGGTGACGAGTGGGGTTCCCCAGGGGTCAGTGCTGGGACCCATACTTTTCAACATATACATAGGGGACATTACAGAGGGTCTATGGAGGAAGGTGTGTCTGTTTGCAGATGACATGCAGATATGTAGTAATAGGGTTGATATGGTGGAAGGGGTGGAGAGTATGCAGGAGGATCTGACTAGGCTGGAGGAGTGGTCAGAAAGGTGGCAGCTGCAGTTCAATTCAAAAAAGTGCAGAATTATGCATATAGGGCATAATAACCCAAAGGCAAAATACAGGCTTAGGGGGAAGAGCTGGGGGTAACAGAGCAGGAAAGAGATCTGGGGATCACTATTTCAGACAACCTGAAAGTCCACAGTCAGTGCGACAGGGCAGCAGGGAAAGCACTCAGAATGTTGGCATGCATAGGGAGGGGATTTACAAGCAGGAGGAGGGAGGAGATCATGCCACTATACAAAACCATGGTCAGACCACACACGGAATATGGGGTCCAGTTCTGGAGGCCATACTTGCAAGGAGACAATGCCAGGCTAGAAAGGGTCCAGAGAAGGGCTACCAAAATGGTGAAAGGGGTGCAGAGGATGTCATATGAGGAGAGACTGGGGGAGCTGGGCCTGTACATGCTCGAGGAGAAGAGGGAAAGGGGGGATATGGTTGAGACATTCAATTACTTAAAGGGCATAAGCAGGGTGAGGGTTGACAACATCTTTAGAATGAGTGAGAACAAATTCACTAGGGGCATGCATACAAACTGAATGGGGAAAGATTAAGAGATGACATCGGGGGAATTCTTTACTGACAGTGGCCATGAAACAGGCTGCCGGAATGGGTGGTGGGGGTAGATACAGTGGACAAATTCAAAACAGCTTGGGATACATACATGGGCCTAGCTGACAAGGGGCAGGCTGAGAATGAGGGCGGAGGTCTTCCAGGAGGGGAGGGATTCGGGCAGACTGGATGGGCCGTGTGGTCTTTTTCTGCCAACAAATTTCTATGATTCCATGATTCTATAACAAATATGCACTTGTAGTCACTGACTTATTCTCAGAATGACTCATCGCTTTTCCCACCCGAGCGTGCACAGCAAAGGCAACTGCAGAAATCCTGGTAGAACAATTGTTCACCAGGTGGGGCCTACCACTCAAGGTAGATTCCGATCAAGGAACCAGTTTCACAGGTGAGTTAATGAAAGAGACACTTGAACATCTTGGTGTACACCAGAAGTTTCACATTCCCTACCACCCCCCAGTCCTCATAGTCATAATTTGCGAGGTGTCCCAAACTGTGGCCTAGTCCTACGCCAGTTAAAACTCACTTTGGAAGGGGTGATTTTTCATATGATGCCTTCTCTCCAGGAACAAACTCCCCAACTTTTGCGGATCTCTTGTTCCTTAAACGTTTTCAAGCAAAGTTTGAAGAAGTTACTTCTACAAAAACAACTCTATTTGTTTTAACTAACTGTGCATGACTTAAAGATTCATTATTATTGTATCTGTGATTCATGTTGCTCATGTTTTGCTTGTGCATCCAACTTTTATGCACTGGTTTGTCTAAGTCTTTATTACTTGTATTCATGACTTAGGACAGCCTGTAAATGAGACTTGTTTCTCATAGACCCTATCCTGTAAATTGTTAAACTTTTAAATAAATAAAAAAAACACTGTTGGATTGAGCTAAAACAGTTATAGGTATCAAAAAAACTGAAACAGTCATAGCAGACTTCCATCTGCAATGAGATCTGCACAACTCTTGTTGGTTACCCTTCATTAGTTAGCTAAAGGAACTGGAGGAGTACACTGTTCTCTCCTAGGTAGCAGAAATGTAAAACAGATCAAGGGGCGTTAGACCACGCTAAAGAAATTTAAGGTCATCATAATAATTTACCAAATGACATGTCAGTCATTCATTTCACATTATGTCTACTTTGCTTATTTTTAGACTAGTACAAACATCTGTTGCCACAGATGGAATGCTGAATGTGAATTGCATAAATTCTTTACTTTTTTCTACAGCAGCTGGATAAATAGGGGACACACAATGACCTGACTCATAATATTCCAGTTTATCCTTATGAGTGAGAGGCAGGCCAATAATTCATGAGGAGCAGAGCCACAAGTAAGTTATGAAAGCCCTGCGCCTTCAGAAATGGAGATGAATTGTATATTTTGAATCAAGCTACAATATAGTGTATTCAATTATATAATATTAGTGTATATATAATGTATGGGCAGTGTCTATTAACCCCTGTTTTCAGTCAGTTTATAACCTGATAATCCCACCGTTGTGACATCAGTATGCTGTAAACCTAGTTTAACTGTGATACTGATGGGATTACAGTATAGAATGTCACCACCTGTCAAAATTCTTGGAAAGAAAAGGTGATCTGCTGCTTAGACATTTGTTCAAAACACACATTCCATTCAGACAGTTACATACCCACTGCTGTATAGATCACAATGGCTAACTTCAGCACTTTAGTTGCTCAACATACAAAGCAAGAGGCATTTCATAGCTGAGCAGGAGAACAAACGCACATTGAAAAAAGCTATTATTTTTTTACCTCCGTGGCTAATCTTTCCATACACTATAAAATACAATGCCTGAGTAATGGTGGTCAACCACAGACGTAATCGCCTCTCGCGGTTGCCATGACAACTGCAAACCTCTCGAGCTGTGCTCTCGAGGTTTACTTGGTTGTCCTGGCAACTGCTTGAGGTGATTACATTCTGGTTAACTACTGTCACTCAGGCATTATCCTCTATGTTATATCTTTTAAATCTGTTGTATGTCTAGAGATTTAACTGTTTATCTTTGAATTCAGCAGCTAACTTCAGGGTAACACAAGGCTATTGTGATGTTATCAGCATTGTGAAAGTTGTTCTCTGATTGGTGCAGTACTTAAGTTGAGGATTGTGATCATGACATATCTAACCTCCAGATAATTTTTTTTCTGGAACTTAGTGTGATAAATATAGAATAAAGGATGGAGAAGTGTGTGATATGAGAATGTAATGCACACCCGAAGAGTGGGGTGCTACATAAAGCCTGAGGGCGAAGCCCAAGGGGTTTATTAAAGCCTCCTACACTGAGGGTGTGCACTAAATTCTCATTTCACACATTTCCACATCTTTTATTTTATATAATAACTGGTGAGGAATTTTTTCCAGCCTGAGTCCTGAGGCTGTGACACTGTGTGTGTGAGAGAGAGAGAGCGAGAGACACACACACACACACACACACACACACACACACAGTCTCTCTCCCTCTCCCTGCCTGCTTCTACACACTGTCATCGAGGCACAGGTCAAGAAGCATAGGGAAAACCAGGAGCAGTTGTAGAATTCACCAAAATATTTATTTATAGTAGCAGTAACATAAAAAATAAACTTGTTCAGTATAACTATGTACAAAGAAGAAAAAAACAGTAGTTTTCCTTGAGTCTCTGTGTCCCTTTTTTCTCCTTCTGCAATTGCAGCTTAGCTCCTTTATAAGTCCTTTCAACCCACATTCTTAGCAAGCATCTTGTTTTTGTAAATATCAGGCAGGACCTGCTAGAACACAGTGAGAAGCAGAAAGAAAAAGATTTAGCATTTAGAAGCACAGAGGAGAGAAGGGATGCAGCAACAGAAGCAGCAGGTGAGAGAAGAGATTCAGCGACAGGAGCAGTGATGGCTGGATGCCTTGTAAGCTATCAAAGGCAGAGGATCTGGAACAGATCCAGATGAGCAACAAAATGCAAAATGCTACTATAAATAAATATACCCTAAAAGAGAGTTTTGTGCATGGGTACTGGACCTAGTACCAGGGAAGCACAGAGAAAGGTATGGATTCTGTAGCAGAAAGTCCAGGAGTGGTTACCAGGAGAATGGCAGCCAAACTAGCAGAGACAGAAGTCCAAGCTGAGATTGTACAGCCAGCACAAGTTATGGAAAAAGAACAGGCAGTGACAGAACCTGAAAGCCTGATGGACTTTTTTCAATTGGTGGGCTATACAACAAAAAGAGACTCTTTTTGTTGTATAGCCCTCCATTTTATTTATTTTTACTTAATTATGTGGGAGTGGGATCTCAATCACGCTTAAGTAACGCTATTGAATATCTGCCACAGTCCTGTTCTTGGTTGCAGAATCACCAGAACACAACAACCAACAGGATCGACCAGATAAACATTTTTTTATAGCTTATACGAAGGCTGTATCTCATGCACAACACATAGTAAATACAAAGGATGGGAGGGACGAGTGTTGTTGTGGTGGCTCTTGGAACCTTGCTAATGGTCAGATGGAGAAGCCATGTTTTCGGAACTGTTCAGTCCACCCAGAAGGAGATTGAAAGCCAGTGACTGAGCACTTCATTTTGAATGTTGGGGTTCATGCTTGCTGTAACAACCTGTGGGTTACTGTGGCGAATATCAACTGACTGAGCCCCAAGAAAAAATTGCTCACTAGTTATACAAATGTATCAGGGGAATTTATCATTACTAGTGTATAAATGAAGATCTACATCTTCAGGATGTATTTTAAACATGTATGCTTAACTGCATTAAGTGCGGTATGGATACAGTAAAGAAGTTTGTGATACTTAATATACAGTTGTTCATGAATGGTGGTGCAGGTTGCCCAGTGGTAGTAACTAGTACATCTGGACCATCTAACTATGGCACTAATACTAATGCAACAATAAAATTGTAAGACTGAAATCCAATAGTCCATAAAATTTCTTCATAAGTTTTTATTCTTCCTTAGCTGCACACCATATATTCAATCGGCAACAGTTTCATAGCTTCACGCCACTTCAGGCCAGAAATATATTACAGTGCTGATTCTAAACATAAACAAATGTAATAATCAATTTCACATTCCTTCTTAATCATATTTTCTTCTTTTGAGTACACTGCAGTTCACTGTATACCTAACTCTGTGAATTGGCAAGGACCATACTCATTAGTGTGTATAAAATCATTTAAAAAATTCATTATATAATTTCATTATACAATTAGACTTCTAATAATACTGTTCAATATTGTTTTACTTATATTCCCTATGTTACTAGACCTTAATTAGTTAACCAAATGGTGTTTCATTTAGTAGCCAAACTGCATACTGGATTTGTTTGCTTCTCACTAGAATTATATTTCCACTTCCTCATTTAATGAATCAGTCTTCATAATGTAAGGCTCCGTTTTACTAAGTATAAGATACAAGAAACATAAAACTTATTATGACATAGTCGATTTAAAGAAGACCTTTTAATTACTATATAAATTCTCTTCTATGTTTTCTTACTTTCTTTTATTGAAACTTTATTTTAGAATTCTTGTTATTCCTGCCATGTTCTTTAATAGTAATATCCTACTTGTCACCAGTTCATTCTAATATCATTTCATTTATATTCACTGTAATGAATTATAAAAAATGAATTAGTAAATTCTTAGTTTCTTCATTACATACATTTCACGATGTTCTAAACATATTTAATCATTTCAAAATTGTATATTCCACTTATGGTAATATTACCTTTCAGTGTTTACATCAGAGGAAAGAAACAGACTCACAATAGAAATTCAAGGAGTCAAAGAAGAATATAAATCCAGGGTGCAACATCAGGAATTCACAACCACACTAGAAAAAATTAAAAAAGATTTGGGGGAATATGAAGAATACTGTATATAAAACAACAAAAAATAAAAACATTTAAAATATATATTATTGACTAAGGGGTAATAAAGTATACAGTTGGTTTATTCAAGAGAAAATGTATGGGCTAAACCAATACACATAGGGACCACAGGACTATCAAACTGATTCAGATAGTGGAGACAGCTATGTATTAAATTCCTACGACAGACAAAATAGAAGGGGGAATAGAGATTTTTTTTAGGGAGAGACCAACAACAGATAAAAGAAGAAGGGACCAGAGTTCAGCAAGAACAAATCGAACCCAGGAGATACGACCTGAGGAAGAAGGGTTGGCAAAATACAGGACAATACAGACAAACATATGGAAACCAAACCAGAGAAGTTGGAAGAGGTGGAAGAGGGGGAGAGGAGGAGGCAAAGGAGGAGGTATCTACAGCAGCAGGGGGAGACAGAAGAACCAATAGTGGTATTCAATCTTAGTGATAGAACAGTGTCAGAGACTGAGGTCCAAGTATTGAGCAAGGGACTTTCCTTCTCACCTACAATGGGGATAGACCAATTCCAACTAAAACTAGACTTACAAAAATTCTACAGAAAATTAAGACTGGCTGATTGGTTTTGAGATAAACCTGATGAACCATCAATGAGAAAACAAGAGTTAAAAAAGACAACTGGGTATTACATCAGATTTTACCCCACCTAAGGGTAAAGAAGTGGTGGGAACTTATATTAAGGTGATAGACAAAGAAAGTAAAGACATGATAAAATATGAATCCAAATTCCCAAAATATAACAACATGACCAAAAAGGAAAGGGAAGCATTAAAAAATTTAGAGGGGGACAAAACAATAGTGATTAAATAAGTCGACAAAGGGGGAGGAATAGTCCTGTGGGGATACCAGGACTATAAGGCAGAATGTAAAAGACAACTGGACAATACTGAGCACTATTTAAAATTAGATATCCAACAAATGAGATTAAGGAGGATATACAGGATTTTTTAGAAGGAGCAGTGGAACATGGATGGTGCACAGAAACGGAAAAGGAAATGTTAATAAATAAGAAACCTAGAATACCAAAATCCTATGTATTACCAAAAATACACAAAACTCCCCAGATACCACTGGAAAGACCGACTATGTCAGGAACTAATTCAATTCTGGAGCCCCTATCTAAATATGTGGATTATCACATACAACAAGAAGGTAAGAAAATGGACACATACATTAAGGATACAAGCCATGTAATTGAAATAATAACTGAAATAAATGGGAGCAACATTAATATTGAAAATTTATGGCTGGTATCTCTTGATGTAAAAGATTTATATACTAGTATACCACACAAAGAGGGACTGATGTCATTGAGGCAAACATTACGAAATAGGGATGACACATTTCTGGATACTGATTTTTTGATAGGTTTGTCAGAATTAGTGCTATGAAAGAATTACTTTGATTCTGAGGGGGAATATTGTTTACAAATTCATGGTACAGCAATGGGGAGTACAATGACCCCATCCTATGCGAACCTATACCTGTGAAACTTTGAAAAGATACATATTATAAATCAGAACTATAATCCATTTTTTAGAATATTAAGAAATGGAAACGCTTTATAGATGACATATTTTTATTATGGGAAGGAACAAAAGAGGAATTGGAAAGGTTTAAAATTGATTTAAACAATAGAAATGAGAATTTAACTTTTTTCTATGGAATTAGACAAACAAGTGGCATTTTTAGATTTACTAATCTATAAGAATAACAATAATTTGGAAACAAAATTATACCAAAAAGAAACAGACAGAAATACCCTATTACATTTTAATAGTTATCACAATCCTAAATTGAAATCAAGTATACCAAAATCACAAATGATTAGAGCAAAAAGAAACAGCAGCACAGATGAGGAGTTTAAAAAAGAAACCGAAAAAATGAGGATAAGATTTCAGCAGCGAGGATACAAACATACAAATATTGGGGAATCAGTCTCTGAAGTGGAGTCAATGACACGGGAAACATTACTAAAGAGCTAGTGTACTGCCAGGAAACTGCCTGCAATTAATTGTAACTTTCAGATGCAGTCAGCTATCACTTCTTATATCTCAAGTATTTTTTCTTTTCTGTTTGCTAATTAGAAGATTTTTCACCTGGCAGTACTGGGATGATGTGTGGAGCAGCACTCTATCTGGGGGGGGGTGGAATGTCAGTTCTGTTCCTCCCACTACATCAACACTGAGACCACACTGACTATGACATCACTAGTAACCAATGAAAACCATTTCTCACTAAAAGGTTTCACTTTCACATGAAGCAGCAGGGACTGCCTCTCCCTGGTTACTAGTGATGTCACAATTTCCTGCATTTTGATTTGTAGTTTGTGAGAGTCACTGCTCGGGCTGCAAGGATTTTGGTGCCTCAAGATGTTTGGTCTCATTTCTGACGATGTAGTGGGAGGAACAAAACTTACTTTTTTTCCCCTCCAGACAGACTGCTGCTCCACACATTACCCAGTACTGCCAGGTTGAAAAGCTTCTAATTAACAAAGAGAAAGGAAAAAAAATACTTGCTATATAAGAAGTGATAGCTGACTGCATCTGAAAATTACTATTAATCCCAAGCAGTACACTAGCTCTTTAAGAAAGAAAGAAAAAAATACAATGGATAACAGGATAGTATTTTCCACACCGTACAGTCATTTAAGCAATAAAATAAGGGGCACATTGATAGACAACTGGCACATATTACAGGTAGGTGAAGGTCATAACAAGAGATTCGTAGAAAAACAACTAATAACATCTAAGAAGAACACAACACTTCGGGATAGATTAGTACACACTGAACACATAAGAAGTACAACCAAACTTAAATAAGAGAAGCAGTTACTTTTAGGACCCTTAAAAGAAGGAAGTTTCCTTGTGGCCAGTGTCGTCACTGCAACAACACAACTAAGAAGGTGACATTTGAACATCCACACACCAACAAAAAATATGTTATAAATCAACACATAACCTGTAAATTACACCATGTAATATATATATTTTACAGTGTCCATGTGACAAGTTGTATGTGGGTAAAACGAAGAGGGAGTTAAAAGTTTGGATAAGTGAACATAAGAGTGATATCAGGTTGAGAGATGAGAAGTCATCAGTGGCAAAACAATTTAATAGTGAAGGACATTCACCAGCTTCCCTGAGATTCTGGGGACTTGACAGAGTTAATTAACCCTTAGGACAAAATATAACATGGGATGACCTCCTATTGAGAAAAGAAATATATTGGATTTACACAATGGACAGTACAAATCCAAGAATTGGAATGAATGAAACATGCAACTGGAATCTCTATTGGAAATAATCATCTCAACCAATTTGCAAATCACAATGAACTTTCACCCCAGTGACACTGTTTTTTTTGGAAGAATCCTTCAATTCTTGGAAGGAACTTTTGAGATAATAAATATAAATAATTAAGTTTAATCCAGTTTAATGAGATAGTCTCATACACAAATGTAAAACTATTTATTTAAATAGAGATATGTGCTATGAATGAATGAATAAGATCAAGATTCTGTTTTGAAGTGGCTGAGGGTGGGATTTGAACCACCAGCCTGGTTGGGTTACTGAGGATAGATAAGTACCAGAGAATACCATATGGATATATCCAATTTATAGCTTCGATAACATCGGATAATGAACCTAAGGTAGAAAATACTTGGAGAAATCATTCTAGTAATAAACAAGGAAGTAATATAAATCTAAACATTTAGACTACAGTCTTTTGATTGATTACAAATAAATTTAGTTTTTTCTTATTACATTATAAATTAATTGATTGTCTGGATTGAGAAGTAAAAAATGATGATTCCCACACCCTACAAGCTGTATATACTCGTATCATAACTGAAAAGTGTGACTATTGTGAAGGTAAAATTAAAAGTGCAAATCTGCTGTAAGGGATTTATTAATCTAGGTAATTTATCATTATAAAACAGCATTTTAATGACATTTCAGCAATAAGCAGAGGGCAGGGGATGAACTGCTGACTCCCGCTATGTACCAAGTGAGCCCACATACATTTTTCCATTTGGCTACAGGGAGGTTCAGGCATTTCGATCATTCGCTTAAAATCTAGGCAACACCTATGGTGGGAATAGATGTGTTATCAGGAATGACATAGTATTCCCTGCCATTTTCATGGTCTTTGTAAACCACGCAGAATCACAGGTTCAGATGGTTCCTTTCTTTCTGGAAGACGGTCATCAAATGGCGTCTCAGCCAGGTAGGAGTTTACAAACTCTTTGTAATTTGTTTAAAAAGTCTGAGACTATGGAATAACAATGGGCTATATGAATAGGCACGCTAAATCTGCATAAATAACTCTGTTTCTTTGTAGCTTAAACTGTTGTAAAACCGGGAAAAAAAGTCTAACGAGGAGATTTAAACAGTGATGTAAACACTGAAAGGTAATATTACCATAAGTGGAATATACAATTTTGAAATGATTAAATATGTTTAGAACATCACAAAATGTATATAATGTAGAAACAAGGAATTTACTAATACATTTTTTATAATTCATTACAGTGAATATAAATGAAATGATATTAGAATGAACTGGTAACAAGTAGGGCATTACTATTAAAGAACGTGAAAGGAATAACAAGAATTCTAAAATAAAGTTTCAATAAAAGAAAGTAAGAAAATATAGAAGAGAATTTATATAGTAATTAAAAGGTCTTCTTTAAATCGACTATGTCATAATAAGTTTTATGTTTCTTGTATCTTATACTTAGTAAAACGGAGCCTTACATTATGAAGACTGATTCATTAAATGAGGAAGTGGAAATATAATTCTAGTGAGAAGCAAACAAATCCAGTATGCAGTTTGGCTACTAAATGAAACACCGTTTGGTTAACTAATTAAGGTCTAGTAACATAGGGAATATAAGTAAAACAATATTGAACAGTATTATTAGAAATCTAATTGTAATTAGTATGGTCCTTGCCAATTCAGAGAGTTAGGTATACAGTAAACTGCAGTGTACTTAAAAGAAGATAATATGGTTAAGAAAGAATGTGAAATTGATTATTACATTTGTTTATATTTAGAATCAGCACTGTAATATATTTCTGGCCTGAAGTGGTGTGAAGCTACGAAACTGTTGCCGATTGAATATATGGTGTGGAGCTAAGGAAGAATAAAAACTTATGAAGAAATTTTATGGATTATTGGATTTCAGTCTTACAATTTTATTGTTGACTTAATATACAGTGTCATCATAGGCAGCTTTCACTGTATTTCTTTTTCTCCAGAAAAAATGATTTCTTCATCAGTTGGTAAACATGGTTCTACAGTGCATATAAAATGGATGTGACACAATTCTTTTTTCTAAGTGGTTAAAACATGGTCACATGGTAGTGGGATAAGGCTTATGCAGCATATCCCTTCAGCACAACAAGACAACAACCCACACCCTCTCAAATGTTATTTCTTACTTATTCCTTTAACGTAATTTTTTTTGGAAGGGGAGGAGTGTGGAGCCAGCAGCCTAGCCAGAAACATGTGTTCTCTTACAGCTCCCTTTTTTGTAAGCCTAAAATTGCAAAATAACTAGTTTAAACTAAAGGAAACTGCTGCTTACTAATACTGAATGAAAGCCCTTGACAAGGATGGCTCCAAGGTGGGGGGCATTGGAAGTGCTGAAGTTCCCCTAAAATTCTGTTTTCTTATTTAACTATCCAATTGTTCTGGACTATTAATGACATTTTTTTATGAGCTGAACCCCCACCCCTGTTCCCTAAATCAACAGCCTCCCCTGGAACCTGACCAGCTTTTTCTTGAGGTAGAAAACTGCGATGATGGGATGCTCAAAAGGTGCTGTTAAACAGGACTGCTTCTAATCCCACAGTGGCCTAGCTAATTAGAAAGTTCCTACATAGTCTACAGCTAAGGCTGCCATGGCCGCTTTGCAATCTAATGATCCTTGCCAACTCTAACACAGTTGGCAGTCAGAACAATGTACAGATAAAAAATGTGGCACATACAATGGGAGGTTAATGATTACTGGGCAGAAAGTGGACACCGTCTCTGACCTCTGACATGCTTAAATACTTGGCTGCAACAGCAGAGAAAGTCTTGGTGGTAGTGTCCATGTCAGTAAAGGAGCAAACGTGTCTCACAACCTTAATGTATGTTTTTGTCATTTATTTTATTATATGCATTATTGTTTTGATTGTGTATATCTATTACTGTTTTGTATTTCTGGTTTCCTTCTGAAAATAGGCCCTATTCCTAGTGTGTTTGCTTGCCCACTTAACAAAAACTTAAACAAACAAAAAATTGCTTACAGCAATTAAAAAAACTACAGTTTATGCCACATTTGTGCACATACTGGGTGTTCTGTAGGGAACAAAGGAAACTGATCAGTGTGTTTCCTCAGACAATGGCAAGGGGGCTAGTGTTGTGTTTACCATGGTGAAAGTCTATAGAATAATGCAGAGAAATGCCTGATCAGTGAGGGAGGCCGTCGAACCTTGCTTCTGCTAACAGCTTCATCTGGGGAGAGAGAGACAGGACTCTGAGAGTGGCCAGATTTGCCAGACCGGTGAAGATGGATGACTCCCAAGAAAAAATTACTCACCATGGTAATGTTGTTTCTTCTAATGGAGTCTTGCTGTATTCATACATAATGCAGTTAGCCTCAGCACTTGAACTGCCCCGGAGAGGATAGAGTTAACTCTATGCAAAAGCATACAACGTTGAGCTCGAGCTCGGTTTTCAAACCTCTGTCTGTGGTACTTCCCAGTGTAACCGTCAGATTCTTACGAGCTAACTAACTAGTAACTAAAGTATGGAAATTGTTCAAATGTAGCCAAAGGGCAAAATATATCTTCTTGGGCCCCAAAAGACTCAAGTCAAGAACCCAAGAAGGAAAGGTAGTGACAATATTTAGTAAAACACCAGAAAAATAATAATAATAACATCTACCCCACCCAAGAGGGAGGGTATAAGGTAAACCCCTGAGGTGCAACACTATACCTGCCAACCCACTTCCCAAAACCAGGTTCTGAGAGTTTAGGCGGGGGGTGGGGGAGGTTTGAATACAGCAAGATTCCATTAGAAGAAACAACATTACTATGGTGAGTAATTTTTTCTTCAAACAACATGAAGTCTTGCTGTATTCAGACTTAATACAGACTACCAAGCAGTTCCCTATGGAGGAGGGAATGCAGAACCTTCCTTGGGAAGAGGCTCTGCAGTACTGCTGTACCAAATCTAGCATCACTCCTAGCCTGGATGTCCAGGGAGTAATGCCTGGTGAAAGTATGTACTGTTTTCCAGGTGGCTGCTTTACAGATCTCTAACAAAGATATATCTCTGGCTGCAGCTAGAGAAGCAGCTGTACCCCTGGTCGAATGAGCCCTCAGGCCTGAAGGGGGCGCCCAACCCAATTTGTCATAACAAAATTGTATACAAGAAACAATCCACCTGCCAATAGTTCTCGTAGTGGCAGGCTTACCCTTTCCCACTTCACCATAAGTGAGAAACAATTGAAGACAGTCATTTCTATGTTCCTTAGTATGCTCAATGTAGTAGCTAAGGGCCCTCTTAACGTCCAGACTGTGTAACCTTCTTTCACCTGAAGAAGAATATTCAGTGAAAAACACAGGGAGAGATATAGACTGGTTCAGATGAAAATCTGAAACCACTTTGGGCAAGAACCTCCTATTGGTTCTGACGACTACTTTGTCCCTATGGAAGGAGATGAAGTTAGGTTCCACTGACAGGGCCTGTAGCTCACTGCCTGGCAGAAGTAATAGCTACCAGGAACACAGTTTTCCAGGTCAAGTACTTCAATTCGGCTGAAGCCAGGGTTCAAAAGGCGGCTGCATTAGCTGAGCTATGCAGACATTAAGATCCCAAGGTGAAGTGGGCTCCCTAAAGGGAGAGTTAATGTGAACCAGACCTTTGAAAAACTTTTGGAAAACAGGATGAGATGCCAGGGAAGAGCCCTTCCTTGCTGAGAGGAATGCAGAGACAGCTGCCAGATGAACCTTCAAAGTGGCAGACCTAAGGCCTAAATTATTGAGATGAACTAGATAGTCTAAAGTTGTGGAAATGTCTGCAGAATTGGGCAGGATGCCTTTTTGAGAGCACCAAACACTGAACCTTTTCCATTTGGAGTTGTAAGTTTTTCTAGTGGAAGGTTTCCTAGAGACCTTCAGAATATCCGGAACTCCCTGAGAAAGATGTAGAGCTGCATATTCTAACTCTTCAAGAGCCAGGCCTTGAGATGGGGAGACTGGAGATTAGGGTAAAAGATCCGCCCCTGGGAGGAGGACAGGAGACTGTATGTTCTGGGCAGAGACAGGGGACGTGACACTGACAAGGACAGCAGTAGAGGATACCAAGGCTGTCTGGCCCAGTCTGGAGCCACCAGTATCACTGTGCAGGGTTGAGCCCTGCTCTTGATCAGAACTCTGACCAGCAGAAGGAAGGGAGGGAAGGGGAGGGAAAGCATAGAGAAATCTGCCCTTCCAGTCCAAAAGGAGAGCATCCTGGGGGACCGTCCCCAGGACTGGAGGTCTGCAACAAAACAGTGGAAGTTGATGATTGTCTGGTGCTGCAAAGAGATCTATCTCTGGAGTGCCCCACCTGGAGAAGATGACCTCCAGTATGTGAGGATCCAGGGACCATTCATGGTGACCCTGAGAAATTCTGTTCAGAGCATCTGCTAGTAAGTTGTCCTTCCCTGGAAGGTGAACTGCTACCAGAGAAGTCTGAAGAGAATAGGCCAGAGACCACAGCTTCATGGCCTCTGTGCACAAGGCCGAGGACCGAGTGCCTCCCTGCTTGTTGATGTACCACATTGTGGTGGTGTTGTCCATTCTGACTTGGACCACCTTGCCCTTGACTGAATCTGAGAAGCTCTGCAGGGCTAAGAAAACTTACCTGAGTTCCAGGAGATTGACATGAAGGAGAGAGACTCCTGTGGAGACCAGAGCCCTTGAGCTGTCAGGGCTCCCAGGTGGGCTCCCCACCCTAGAAGAGAAGCATCCATAGTTAAAACTATTGATGGGACTTGCGGGAGAAATGGAACCCCTTGTCTGAGGTTGTCCTGGTCCAGCCACCACTGGAGAGCTTGGACCAGTGTCTGAGTCACTGGAATCAGTTTGGTAAGTGAATCCTTCTTCTAAGACCAAAAAAGACAACAGATGAAACTGAATGTCCCTCTTCTGGAACCTTGCTCCCTTCACCACTGCCGTGGAAGCTGCCATGTGGCCCAGGAGCTGGAGGAACTGTCTTGCTGGGTGGGAGACCTGAGGTCGAAAGGAGGAAGCGAGATCCACTAGGGCCTTTACCCTTGCCTGGGGAAGGAAGGCTTTTGCTTGTACAGTGTCCAACTCTATGCCTATAAAGGTGAGAAGTTGAACTGGTTTGAGCACAGGCTTTGGAAAACTGAGAAGTAAGCCCAAGGAGCTGAGTAGATCCTGGGTAGTTTGAAAAGCTGACTTGACCTGTAAAGGAGACTGACCCACTAGCAGCCAGTCATCTAGATACGGAAAAATGATGATACCCTGTCTTCTGAGGTAAGCCACCACTACTGCAAGGCACTTTGTGAACTCCCTTGGAGCTGATGTTAGACCAAATGGCATGGCTCAAAATTAGGAATAGCCTGAAGGCAACTCAAACCTGAGGTATTTTCTGTGGGAGCACCTGATAGGAATATGGAAGTAGGCATCTTTGAGGTCCAGAGATGCTAGCCAATCCCCTGGCCTTAGAGAGGGAAGGATTATTCCCAGAGTTATCATTTTGAATTTTGGCTTTATAATGTGTTTGTTCAAATATCTTAGGTCTAGCATGTGTCGCCACTCCCATGTTTTCTTTGGGGTAAGGAAGTACCTGGAGTACAGTCCTTCTCCCTTCTGCTGAGTAGGAACCTTCTCTACAGCTCTGAGAGCTAGAAGAGAGGAAACCTCTGCCTCTAGGGCAAGGGTTTCTGAGATTGATGCAAGTGGAAAACACTTGGCCCTCTTTTTTGGACACTGTTTGAAGCTGAGGGCCAGTCCCTGGCTTACTACTTCTAGGACCCACTTGTCTGAGGTCACAGACTTCCAGGCCTGGAAGTAGTAAGCCAGCCTGCCTCCTACTTGAAATGGTGAGTCAACCCGGGCTGACACATCAGGGTGTCTGCTTGACAGGAGCCTTGGACTGAGAGGAGGAGGGAGCAGCCCTGCTCATCCCCCTCCTACCCCTCCCTCTGAAAAACCTCCTCTGTGGGAAGGGAGAGGAGGCCTGGGCTTGGTAAAAAAGCCTTTGAAAGGGCCTGCCCCCGCCCCTAGATTGCTGCTTGTGCGGAGTGGCTTGCCTTTCCTTGGCCTGTGCACTCCTGTATGTGGTCCTGTATTCATCCATTTTCTTCATGTAAGCCTCTGTCTGCTCCCCAAACAGAGTTATCTACTACAGGAAAATCCATAGCCTTAGTCTGGGTATCCTGCAAAAGGCTAGTACATCTGAGCCAAGCATGTCTCCTGAGAGACACAGATATAGCCATGACTCTGCATGCCACATCATTAGAGTTCACAGCAGCATGAAATTGCATTTTTGGATGCCTCAATTCCATCAGCAGCCACCTCCTCCAGCTCCTTGGCTAGCTGGGGAAAGGCCTGTTTAGCCAATTCCAGAACTTTGTCCCATCTGGATTTCTCGTACCTGGCTGTGTGGGCCATATAAGTAGCCTGCCTGAGTCCCAAAGAGGATGCCAAATACTGTTTTTTGGCCATGTCATCCACTTTCCTGGAGTCCTTATCTGGGGGGGTGTGAAGCCAAAGGAATGTTAGCCCTGTCACAGGCTTCAGCCTGCACTACCCCAACATGGCTGCAATGACTATTAAGCTGAGCCTGATATCGAATACCTCCTGTCCATTCTCTTGTCCAAAGGAGATACTGAATTAGAGGTATGTAAAATTTTGTGTGTCTGTTTCCCCAAAGATTTATGAAGAGGTATAGACAGCTTTTTGGACTCTGGGATGTCCATTATTTCCACAAAATCAGGCTCTTCCTCCTCCTCTGCTGCTTCAACCAACCGAAGCTGCAGGGTTTGTGCCACCTTTTTGTAGAACAAAAAGTGTGAAGGGGACTTAGACAGCCTGGGAGGAGAGACACCTGAGGGCCTGTCTGGGGAGATATCCAGTTCAATGGGCACATCCAGACCCCCTTCATCGTCATCATCATCGTCATCACCAGGATAGTCTTTGTCTCCTTCCCACTCCTCATAATAAACATCTGGGTCATAATTTGGAAGAGACAGATCCGACCAAACCGACTGCTGAACTGGCGGTGTCAGTTCAGAAGGAACCAGTCTAAGCGATTGGACAATACTAATCACTTTGGCTATTTCGTCCGTGGTTGGAGAGAGGGATACAGGATCCAAACCAGCAGACTTGCGCTTTTTCTTTGTCGGAACCGACCTCTCGGGGTTGGCTCTCCCTTTGCCTGAGGAGGTATCGCCTAGGTCAGTAGGCACCTCCTCAGGTTCGGCCGCAACCGAACCAGGCTGGCGATCTGGATCTACGGACTTCTCAGCCTCCCTTTCCTTCAACCTACTCAGTCTTTTATCTAGACTGGTTTTAGGAAAGTTCTTACAGATTTGGCAGTCTGACTTGAGGTGGTCAAATCCCAGACAATAAACAGATGAGATGGGGTTCGGCCTTAGCAAAGGCCTCCCCACACTCAGTACAGTGTTGAAACCCAGTGGGACTGGTTTTCTTCTTGGGTTTCTCAGACATGGCCAACCTAACAATTACCCTATAGCAGCTTTCAAGCCAGGTAATGAGCAACCGATTGGTTACAAACCGTGTCATGGGCTTTTTAAAAGAATCATCGGTACCGGAACACCACACTAATCCCAGAAAAAGAGAAAAAATTCAACAAAGTCGTTTCCGAATCGGACCGACGGGAAAGAAACCGAAGAAAGACAATTTCCACTCTTTAGCAAAATAAAACACAGTCACTTCCTATCGTAATACTACCTGTACCGTAGACAGAGGCCGGAAATCCGAAAATAATAAACAAATGCGGTTAAAACTGAATGCTTTTATTTTTCTTTTACTGAACTGAGAAGAAGAAATCTCCGGAGCGATTTCACTGTTAGGCAGAGTAAAGAATCTAACGGTTACACTGGGAAGTACCACAGACAGAGGTTTGAAAACTGAGCTCGAGCTCAATGGTCTATGCTTTTGCATAGAGTTAACTCTTTCCTCTCCGGGGCAGTTCAAGTGCTGGGGCTAACTGCATTATGTCTGAATACAGCAAGACTTCATGTTGTTTGAATAATGTTTTTTCCTGATCCACTGTATGCTGCAAGAATAGGGGGAAAATTATTCAATGGTGTTAAAAGAAAGTTGCAAGATCTGGAAATTTCATATGGTTCTATTCCCTGCATAAATTCAATTCACAGTGGGGAACAAAAGCTACAGTTTTACAGATCTCAAGGATGCAGAACCAGTGCTACCCAGCTACAGTAAGAGATGACAGTAGGCAACAGAGATGAAGTTTCTCCATCAGAGGGTGAAGACTATAGATTATTAACTTTTAAACCAGGTACTGTTTACTTTGCCTAAATGTCCCAACTGACGACAAAGCCTAAAGAACTAGCACAATGATGTTACATTTAATTTGCTACATGCTGGACTAAGATAACTTATACTTTGATGTTGAACTTTGGGCAGTCATCATCTGAGACTCATGGACTTGGTTACAAGTTATTAAATGTCAGTGTTGGTGTTTGTTAAATTTATAAAATGTTTAATGCTAAATTATACAATGGCAAGAAAGAATCTTGGACTGTGATTGGTCAGTTTGGGGCTGGACCCATGGCGTTATCCCAGCACAATGCCACAGGTCTAGTCTCAACACTGTGAATCAATTGAGGATTTATTGTTGCATGCTTGATTGTTGCTCTTTTTTGCATCTCCTCTTAAGAAACAAAAGTATTTTTCCACACTAATAAAAACATTCTTTAAATTTTTTTTTATTTTATACATGACAACAAGCCATTGTATAATAGGAATAATGCACTCCAGGGTGTGTGTCATTTGGGATAACGCCACGCCTGGGTATTGACGCACTCGCCGGCCTTGTGCCCAAACTCCCCCAGGCGTGGCGCGTTATCCCAGCACGACACACACCCTGTCGTGCATTATTCCTTTATAATACTTGGTCTAAAGCAACAAAGATGGTGCTTGATAGGCAGATCAATGTACAAGCCTGTGGAAAGTATTTTGCAGGCCACACATTTAGTGACAGGCTATCCTCAGAGGTAAGCTATCACAGTTGAATTTTTACCAGTCCACAGCACCTGTTGGATATCCATACAGGGTACATTGGCCTCCTCTTTTTTAACTGTGGAGTGTAGTGCGGTTGGGAGGAGAGGGGCCTTCCCCAAGCTATTGCTGGAAGAACTGTAGTCTACAGGGCTACCAATACTATGACCACAATATTTTTTTTAAACTGCAGCTTCCTGCATTATATTATTACCTAATTTTGTGGCTAAGCCCATATCACCAAGGCTGTGTCTATAGACCCTCTGCGTAGAACAGTTACTGAACAAAGAAAAGGTTCATCAGAGTGTAAATAAAGCCTGCTAAAAGAAATACCAAAAATATTATGTAAAATATTAGGCCCAGAAGGACTGGTACTTTTTAGATACCCCCCAAAATTTGGAGTCTATCATCAATGATGTGATTATTTTGTTTCACAGATTTTCTGAAGTTTGGCAGGAATGGAGGGAGGTTATGTTTAACTGATATCTGGTCAGTCGTACATTACTGTCACCCTCCCCCCAGCAGTACACTGCTATCACCACAACAACGTCCCTCACCCAACACAGCATTTCCTCCCCACCAGGGTCATTATTTCCTATACACCTGGGTAAAAAGGAGTCTGGTTGCCTACAAATACCTGTTCACTCCATTCCTTTTCCAGCAATCAGATCTAACTAGTAATACAAAGGTACATGCTGTTCTTTACTCCATTCATTTTCCAGCTAAACAACCAAACCTCTGTACTGAGAAAAGCATGGGTAACAAAACTCCATTTTTAAACTTTACTCAGTTGTAAGATGCAAATTGTATGTACAGATATAACTATGTGTGTGTGTGTGTGTGTTTTTATAGCGGTGCGGTAGCGCCACTATAGTTAGGGTTGAACTAGGGTTTCTATGCTAAACTCAAAATTTTACACTTCAATATCTTCTCAACAGTTCATTGAAGTTGCACAAAATTTTGCATGCATGGTCACGGATGGTGGTAGATCTCTAGATGTGCCAAGTTTCAGTCCGGTCAGATGTGCAGTTTCTGAGATCTGGATAGTGAAAAAAGTGATTTTTTTTGTAGTTTTATCCTATTGGTTTGAATGGGATTTCTTTGAATTTGAACATAGCCCAAACAGTTTGGAATTCTGGTCTGAAATTTTCAGGGTAGAAGGAGGCTGGAACACAGATGTTCCTTTTGTTTGTTTGGTGAAAAAAATATTAATCCATTCCAAAGTTATTTAATTTGGAACTTTTTAAAAATAGGTTCTGAGCATGCTTAGTAAGGACTTAAAATGGCCGTATGAAACAAAAAAAAGAATTCTTGTTTCATAGTGCTGTCATCTTTTTTAGTGAGGCGAAAATTATTCTTTCATTTGCCGCTATCTTGTTGTCTGTTCTCCCATAAAATTCTAATTTGACAACCCACACAAATGACATTCCTGAGGGGACTAACACATGTTGCTTGCTTATCTGGACCCCCTTGGCTAGATTCTGCACTTATCTGTTCCACAAATGCCCTTAAAATATGTTTTTTTTTAACATTATAGATCTTTTTTTGAATGGGGAATCAATGTATTTCAATGGGGTTTTCAACTTTGGTGCATAACTTTGCCATTTTTTCATATTTTTACACCAAATTTTCAACATGGCCTTTTGAGACCCCCACCTCATGAACAATGTTGGTGGAATTACGCAAATCTGGCTGGAAAGGTGATTCTGTGGTCATTGGCAAAATCATCTTTCAGGTAGGATTTGAAAATTTTCAATACCACTGTTCATCAGGTGGGGTCATAAGAAGACTAAGTTGAAATTTTGGGGACAGAATATGTAAAATGCCAAAATGATGTGCATACATGGAAATTTTTCTACGCTCCCTCATAACTTTGGCAATTTTAAATATTTTTGGCTCGAAATTTTGAACAGAAACATCTTTTTATACCACCTCATAAACGTTACAGCTGTCATTTTTCAAACCCTGACCAAACTGTGTTTTCCCACCTGTGGCATGCAACGGCAATGTAGTGGGGTGGAATCATGTTTTGGAAGGGATTTCAAAAATTTTAATTACTGGGTTCATGAGGTGGGGTAATAAGAAGGCTATACTGGGCCAGCCCTTCGGTGCAGTGGCAAGGCAACCGCTTGCAACACTGACGTCCCAGATTCGGGAATGGACCCAGGAATCAGAGGCCAGCCAGGTGAAGGACAGAGTGCTTGAGGGGGAAGCTCTCCTTCTCCGGGGCGATGAGTGTCCAGCCTGTTAGCAACCTCTGTCGGAGGCCAGGGGAAATCACTGGAAAAGCTGGTGCCTGCTTGCGTGGGAGGCAGGACAGATGCTGGTATCATTGCATGCCCCACATCCCAGTGGAACATAGCCACAAAATCTCCAGTCCCTCAGCCACGATGCCCCGCTCTGCCACTGCTCCTGCAGCCACCAGTGTCCACAGGGGGGTCCTTCTCCTGTGGCCTCGCCCTGGGGGGTAAGCCAGGGCTCACTTTTGTTGACCACTGGGAGGGGGTGCCTGCCTGGCAGCCCCACCCAGGCGTGTATGCCTGGACATGGTGGGTCAGCAAGTGGGTTAGGGGCCGAGCTCCATTAGGGGAATTGAAGGGGGGGGACCAGACCCAAGAAGAATAATAAAAAATAAATATCAATGCTATGCTCACAGTTTCATCCATCCACAGCAACATATATGTACGCATCTAAGGAGGAATGGAAGCACAGGGCCCAGAGGGCCCTACCCTCCCACAGACAAATGAAGATACAATTATACTATCTCAAAAAGTAAGGAAATTCTTTGCAAAAACTTTGTTAATGCACTAGTTAGGATTGAAGCAACAAAAGTAGGAAAATGTGGAATTAGGGTTTCCAACCCTACAACCCCACCCTCACCCACCAGACAGCAACAGGAAAAACATTACTGTTTCACCTCTCCTGCATCTTCGCTAATCAAGCATGGGGTGTGCCTTGGGTTTGTCAGCCCTAACACTCACCCCATTCTCATATACTCTACACATCCCAGCTTATTTCATGGTCAAATGGGGTGAGCGTTAGGGCTGACAACCTCAAGGCACATCCCATGCCTCATTAGCAAAGATGCAGCAGAGGTGAAACAGTAATGTTTTTTTCCTGTTGCTGTTTGGTGGGTGGGGGTGGGGTGTTAGGGTTGGAAATCCTAATGCCACATTTCCCTACTTTTGTCACTGCAACCCTAGCTAGTGCATTAATAAAGCTTTTGCAGAGAATATATATAAATATATATATATATATATATATATATATTTTCTTAGCAAAAACTTTGTTAATGCATCAGTTAGAATAAATACCACAGCAACAAAAGCAGTAGAAATGAGGCATTAGGGTTTCAACCTTAACACCCCACCCAGGGTTCCATCCCTACCACCCCACCCTCCACACACCAACAGGCATCGGGGTGTGCCACTGAGTCCTCAGGCCCAACTCTCACTCCATTCCACATATAAACAAGCTTACACGTTACAGTATAGGACAGTGGTACTCAAATAGTGAGGCCAGCCTCCCAAGGAAGGCCCCAAATTGTTCCAGGGGAGGCCCAGTCAAGTCTGAGAATGTACAGTATTTGAATTTTAAGTTTGGGCTGTTTTGTGCTAAAGGACAAAACAAATTAAATCTGGATAATTGCAGGAGAATTTCTTGACTTATGCACAAATATTTGACCAGGAAGTCCCCATTGAGTCAAAGCTTGTTTATAGGTGTGTATTTATACATTAAAATGTAAGCCTGGGGAAGGCATGCTAAGTCAAGGCTTGTTTCTACAATATGTATTTATATGCAAATTAGTGACTTGGAAAGACACACTGAGTCAAGACTCATTTCTATAGTAGGTATTTATATGTAAATTAGTGACTGGGAAAGGCACAGAGATCTGAAGCATGTTTTCAGGTGTGACCTGAGGTAAGGGTACAGGAAGTTGCTTAACAACAGGGTAAGAGAGGGAGAGATGAATTGGCTAGGTTGGTTGTTCTAGACAGAGTAACAAGGACCCAAGAGTCAGAAAAAAGGAGTGACAACAAGTATAACCTGGGGTGCCGGGTTAGGGTTGGAGAGCAATAAGTTGAATAAAAAGAGAATATACTCAGTCAGCTTTATTAGTTATTCCTGGTGTACTGTGCAAAGTATTTTTTTTTTTCTGTGGGGAGGCCCAAGATTTTCTTCCAAATTTGAGGGAGGCTCGAAATCTTTTTCATGGCTTGGGGGAGGTTCACTATCACAAAGTGTGAGAACTAATGGTATAGGACAATGGGGTGAGAGTTAGGCCTGACAACCCAATGGCACATCCCGATGTTGGTGCATCAAGGGTGAGTGGATAGGGGTAGGGTGGTAGGGTGGGAACCCTGGGAGTGGGGTGTTAGGGTTGGAAACCCTAACACCTCATTTCCCTGCTTTTGTTGCTGTGGTATTCACCCTAACTGATGCATTAATGAACTTTTTTGCAAAGAATTTCCCTTTTTTTTCAGATTGTATAATTGTATCCTCATTTTACTGTGGGAGCGCAGGGTTCAAACAGTATCCATATGTCATGGTGGGAGTGTAGTGTCCTTTGGATTCTGCTCACCCATCCCTCCATCAAGATAGTAAGACAGTACCCATATGACATGGTGAGAGTGCAGAGTCCATCCCTCCATTGAGATAGTACAACACTGTCCATATGTCACAGTGGGAGTGCAGGGTCTGACCCATTCCTCCATTGAGATAGTACAACAGTATCCATATGTTCAAGGGTGTAGACAGGCATACTCACTGTACACATTTGTGTACAGTTTTGTTGAGTGCCTGTCACAAATCATAAGCCACTCTGTTAATATCATCATTCTAATCTGTAGTATTTGGATTAGTGTAGTCCACTGAGGAGTGTCCCATACATGTATAACCTCTTTAGAGAGTAGAGGAATCATCTGACAACAATCTGACTTGTTTGGAAGGGAGTGCCATTTGGTAAGGATGTGTACATTTTTTAATGGGGGGGGTGTAACTGTTGGAGACTGCGTATAAAATGGAAATTTCTGGCTACACTCCTGCATATGTTATGCTGATAGCGCAGGGTCTGAGGAGTTCAGGGTCTGTCCCAGTGTTAGGGAACAGCAGTTATGAAAACTTTGCACTTAAAAGCATACAAAAACAGTGTGCGAAAACCTCATTTTTGCAAAGTCAAACATTTGTGAAAATCTACCACATTTGTGAAAATCTATGGCTGATAATTCTAGCACATTTGCGAAAATCTAGCATGTTTATGAAAGTCTTGTTTTTGAAAATCGGCCATATTTACGAAAATCTCAGGTCATGTGTGAAAATCTAGCATGTTTGCAAAAGTCTTGTTTTCACAAATCAGCCATATTTGTGGAAATCTCAGTTTCATGCTAAACACTTCACTTTTCCCATAGAAATAATGGGAAAATAAAAACTTTAATAACTTTTGAGTGTATTAATATTTTTTCATCAAAACTTCAAAATGCACAGCTGTGACTCAACGGATTTCTACCCTGAAAATTTCAGCCCACAACATACAGCCATTTCTGAGATCCAAGATGACAAAGACATGTCAGAAAATCCCAATTTTTCTGTTTGTTGAACACTTTATGTCTCAGAAACCACGCAACAAATTTCCACCAAATTTGGCAGGTCAAGAGACCTACCCCTAGTGATCATGCCTGCTTAAGTTCATGCAAATCCGTTGAACGGCTCCTAAGTTATTAACCCTCAAAATTTGAACTTTAACATAGAAGTGCACTTTCACCCCAACTATACTGATGATTTTTCTGTTTTTTCAACACTTTATATCTCAGAAACCACTTAACGGATTGTCACCAAACTTGACCGGTCAAGAGACCTGTCCTAGAAATTATGCATGCCAAATGTCATGCAATTCTGTTGAATGGCTCCAAAGTTATTAATCTTCAAAGTGAACTTTAACATAGAGGAGCACTTTCACCCTAACTATATGATGACTTATCTGTTTTTCAACACTTTATATCTCAGAAACCACTCAACAGATTTCCACCAAATAAGGCAGGTCATGAGACCTACCCCTAGAGATTATATTTGCCAAATTTCATGCAAATCTGTTGAACTGCTCCAAAGTTATTAACCCTCAAATTTTGAACTTTATTTGTGAAAATCTAGCATGTTTGTGAAAGTTGTGTTTTCACAAATTGGCCATATCTGCGAAAATCTCAGTTTCATGCTAAACACACAACTTTTTTCCATAGGAAATAATGGGAAATTAAAAACTTCAATAACTTTTGAACGGATTAATATTTTTTCAGCAAACCTCCTTCAAAAGGCACATCTGTGACCCAAAGGCTTTCTACCCTAAAAATTTCAGCCCACAACATAAAGTCATTTCTGAGATCCAGGATGACAAAGAAATGTAAAAAAAATCCAGATTTTTCTGTTTTTTCAACACTTTATATCTCAGAACCCACTCAACAGATTCCCACCAAGAGACCTACCCCTAGAGATTATGCATGCCAAATTTCATGCAAATCCATTGACTGGCTCTAAAGGTATTAACCCTAAAAGTTTGAACTTTAACATAGAAGCGCACTTTCACCCTAACTATACTGGTGCAACCATGCCACTATAATTTATATATATAAATATAGATTATACTAGGTTTCATACTAGGTGATGGAACGGGAGAAGGCACCATGGCCCATTATACCGTTTACCACATAGCTGGCTCATTTCAATTCCTAAAACATATTAATTTATTTATCTCTCTTTTAAACTGTTCCAAGGTCTTGCTCAAGACAATATAATCTGGAAGTGCATTCCATATCCTGGCTGTTCTCTGCACAAAAGAAAAGTATCTAAAATTTGTTTTGACCGTCTCCATTTTTATTTGAAACTTACGCATTCTTAATCCTTCTGGCTTGTTCACTATTTCTAACCCTAGTTCTTCTACTATAGACATATATTTATTTTTTTATTGAGTTCCAGGATTACAACCTTTGAACCAGAGGTTCTTTTACAAAGGTTTCGCATTGAAAAGGGTATATCAACATATGGATACACAGCAAGATGGAGAAAGACAAGAGAAATTGCAATACAATGTAATTACAATCAATAGTAGTAACAAGGTAAACAGACATGGAGCATGGATGCAGTTACAGTTATGCAGTCCACACAGGACCTAGTCGAAACTGCTGATGCAGTCCTGTAAGTGCTGGAGGGTATGTAGGAGGCTAGGGATTGAGGGGTATGGGGGAGAAAAGGGGTAAGGTGAGAGTGGGAAAGGGAAAGGGAGAAGGGGGAATCAAGATGCTGCATAGGGAAATCTTAGAGAGGGTGAGTAAGGATGGGGAAACCGGGAAGAGTGGTATGATGGGAAAGGGGGAACAGGAAGGGGAGAAGGAGAGGTGACGGGAAACTACAGGATGCAGGAGGGGATGTAAAGTCCACACAAGGTGAGGTGTGTGGTAGGGGGCAGGGGTAGGAGGAGGTAAGGAGTAGCAGGGGTGGGACGGCAGGAAGGCGAGAAGGGAAGGGAAGGAGAGAGGGTAGGCAGAGACTGATACCAGGATGAGCAGAGTTTATGAGGAGTGGGGAAAGGAGGAGGCATAGGAAGAGTGATAAGTGAAGGGGTGGGTGTGGTGCAGGAGGAGGGGGGAGGAGATAAAGAAAGGCAGGGTGTCAGGTGAGAGGGAACTGGGAGAAGAGACAAAGCAATAGGACCGAAACAAGTGTGGGGAGGTGCTGCCGAGACACAGGAAGAGGTGGAGAGAAAGTGAAAAGTAAAGGGAGGGGGTGAGAGGGCAAGAGGGGAGGGGAGGGATAGGAAATAGAGAAGAAGAGGCAGGATGACAGGTGAAGGGGAGTCGAGGGCTAGACAAAGCAGTCACAATGATTTAGTGTAAGGAGGTGTTGACGTAGCCTAAGTTTGAAAGCACTCAGTTTAGGCAGGGCAGTGATATCCGGGGGGGAGACAGTTGAGGAGGGAGGATGCTTTGAAGGCAAAAGTACACTGAGCCTGGGAGGTCCTGTAGAAGGAGACACAGAAGGATGGTTTAGAGGAGCGCTTCATATGCCGGGATGTAAGCACCGGCGAGATTAGTGTTTTGGTGAAAGGAGGCATGAAGCCAGGAGTAATCTTTTTTGCAAGCTGGCATGTGTGGTACGAGACTCTAGCCTTGAGTGGGAGCAAGTTAGTCCTCTTGTGGAGGTTGCAGGTATGTGTCCTCTTTTCAGATCCGGAGACCAGCCTGCAAGTCTTATTCAATGCAAGCATAACTCTTTTTAGTGAGGTGTCCGAGGCAGCACCATAAATAACTATACTGTAGTCAACAAGTGAGAGGATTGTGGCAGTAACTGTGAGTTTAAGAACCTCTGTTGTCATGTAATGGCAGTAATGATAAAGGACCCCAATCCTGGAGTTGATGACTTTGGCAATTTGGTTTATGTGGAAATTGAAAGAGAGGGCAGCATCAAGTGTTATGCTGAGGTATTTTAAAAGCTTGAACTTGCTCAAAGGGTTGGTTTAAATTGTTGCTGATGATCAGGCTGGTAGCTTTGTGTGAACTGTGGGGGTTAGAGAAGAGCATGACCTTGGTCTTACAATTTAAAAGCAGTTTATGTTGCTCAAACCAGGTTTCTACCAGTGTGAAATCAGATTGCAGATTAACGCTGAATGAGAGTGGGTCCGACTTTGGGAGAAGAGGACCGCATCATCCGAATAGAGGATCATGTTACTTTTACATGCAGATGAAAGATTATTGATAAATAAGCTAAAAGGTAGAGGCCCGAGTATGGAGCCCTGTGGGACACCAAATCAGATGGGGAGACTGTAAGAGAGAGTGTTGGAGATTTTAACTTTCTGGGTGTGACCACTAAGTTAACTACTGAACCAGCAAGTGGCGTGGGGGGAGAGCCTAAGGAAGGGGAGGGTGTGGAGAAGTAGGGAGTGGTTAACTGTATCAAAGGCCTTAGTTAGGTTGATGTAGATGGACTCAACTAGGTGGCCATCATCCAGGGCTTTATGGATGTAATCAGTGTAGGCAAGCAGGGCAGTGGTAGTACTGTGTGACTTTCTAAAACCATGCTGTTGTGGGCACTGAAGGTTATATTTGGAGAGGTATTCCGTGAGTTGATAAGCAACTATGCACTCTAGGGCCTTGGAAAGGGGTGGGAGGATGGATATGGCCCAGTAGTTATTACTTGCATACCTGTCCCCACTTTTATGGATCAGTGTGACTATAGCAGCCTTCCAACAGCTAGGGAATTGCTTGAGAGAGACAGAGAGATTGAAGAGACTAGTGAGAAGTGCAATGATGGCATCAAGAGAGAGGTGAAAAAGCTTAAGATCCAGGGTGTCCACGCTGAATCAAGCCTTGCCAGGGACCCTTTTTTATGTACTTTTAGGATTCCGATAGCGTTACTCTCCAAAAGTAGAAGGGAGGGATGGAGGGAGTGGGGGCAACAGGGGGTGTGGCTTGTACAGGGCTGAGATCATCAAAGAAATCTGATGGGAGTATACCACCTAGATTGGTAAACGCATCATTAAATGCATTGGCTATGAGCTTGGAGTCCTGAGTGCTACTGCCATTAACCTGGAGTAGGGAGAGGGAAGATTTATTGGATTTGCCCATAAGATCCTTCAACATTTCCCAGAGGATGTGACTGCTACCTCAGGAGTTAGTAAATTTCCCCTTGAAGTAGTCTTTTTTTGCCCTGTGGATTTCATAGGCACAATGATTTCTGGTGGCTCTGTAGAGCTGCATGTTGCTCTGCTTACTGGTGACCTTTGCCATGTACCAGAGGTTAACTCTCTGTTTTATTAGGTTTATTATGGAGAGACAGCCAGAGGTTGGATAGGTCCTTGATCTTTTTTTTATGGGACAGGGCAAAGAGGTCGCAAGCTTTGTTGAACTGGGATATGAAGTATGACACAGCACCATCCACATTGTCGAAACTATTGATAGGGGACCAGTCACACTGCACTAGATAGGTTAGAAAGCAGGTCAGGTTCCCTTTTTTGAGGACCTGATGGAAAACAGTTTTGGCAGGAGGATTGTGTGTCTTATTTGACCAGTGGCAAAGTACAGGTGAGTGGTCACTCAGAGAGTCGGGAAGAACTACCGTGTTTGTGATTCTGTCAGGATGTGTGGTCGAATGAGGTCAAGGAGGGTGCTAAAGCCTGTCCTAGGGTTCAACCTTGTAGGTGTGGTTACCATCTGATAGATGCCTATGGATGCTATAGCATCTTTGAAAGAGATGGCCTCTGGAGCAAGACAATGTATATTAAGGTTGCCCATTATTACCACCTCTGATTGACGGGGTAGGGACTCAAGGTAGTCTGTGACCATTTTGAAACCAGTTGTCTGGTCATGCGGAGGGATGTAGACCAAGAAGTTTTGAGTGTGGGAGCGAGACAGGAGCAAGCGGTGCAGCCTGTGCGTACGGCCACTTACACCACTCACTCTGGAATGCACCTCCAACTTGGCAGCGGTTCATGGAACAGCTTCTCATGATCGGGTAAATGTTCACATGGTCGCATTTGTACTGTAGCAGCCTGAGCGGTCACATTGCTGTGGTGCAGTTGCGACTGTGTTCATTGCCTTAAATAGCACAACCTAATGCAGACTGTAACATATACTGTAATAACATTAAGGTTACAAGTAACTCTGCATCCATCAGATCTGTCCCCTTCCCTCCTTTGTAAACTGGAGTTAATAAGTATGCTGTGTAGACCTGTACTAAAAGAATTTCCTACACACTCAACTACCAAAGACCAAAGTAGTAGACCAGAGAGGGGATGTGGACATGGCCTACCTAGATTTTAGCAAGGCATTTGTCACAGTCTCACACAAGATTAATATACAAGTTAGCCAGCCTTGGAGTGGGTCCCAAGGTGGTAGCTTGGAAAAAACAACTGGCTGGACAACAGGACGCAAAGGGTAGTAATAAACGGAGTCCACAGTGAAGAAAGGAGGGTAACTAGCGGGGTACCGAAGGGTTCGGTACTGGGACGGTCCTCCTTAATGTCTTTATAGTGACATTGGAGAGCACCTGGAAGGAAAGGTATGTCTCTTTGCAGATGACACAAAGATCTGCAACAGGGTTGATACACAAGGTGGGGTGGAAAGAATGAAAAGGGACTTGGCAAGGTTGGAGGAATGGTCAAATATGTGGCAGCTCAGATTCAATGCAAAGAAGTGCAAGGTAATGCATCTGGGAAACAAAAACCCAGGGGAAGAGTACACAATGGGGGGTGAGTTAATAACAACAACAAAAATTGAAAGAGGCCTAGGAGAATTATATACTGATGATCTAAAGGTGGGCAAGCAATGCTAGTGGCTGGTGGGATACTGGGATGCATAGGGAGAGGCATCAACAGTAGAAATCAGGAAGTTGTTATCCCTCTGTACAGACAGTTAGTGAGATCCCATCTGGAGTACTGCGTGCAATTCTGGAGACCCCATCTCCGCAAAGACATAGAGTGGAGGCTGTTCAGAGGAGGGCAACCAAAATGGTGCAGGGTCTGCACCACAAGACATATGAGGAGAGACTAAAGCAGCAGGTACATGACAATTTGCTCCCATATTTTCGCTCCCCATCTTTTCACTCCCGACAGTACAGTCCCACGCAAACTCGCACCTATGTGAACATGCTCCCACCCAAATCGCTCCCGCAGTGTCACATCAAGATTGCTCTGTGTTATTCAGTGCGATGGTTGCAATTTATACTGATATTCAGCGTATGGGGTAGAAATGAAATATTTAAATGAAGCAATTAGTCAATTACCTGCTTTGGCCAACCACAAGTAAGTGTACTAGGAAGTTATAAATAATGTCACTAAAGCACACTTCCACTCATAAGTTTTCTTATTACAATGGCTTGTCGCTTTGTCCTCTCATCTCGGTCCAAGAAAAAACTGGTGGACGACCGTAACTACCTGTACACATTTCATAAACGTGGGCACAATGATAAAGCAATATGGCAGTGTGAGCATGCAGTTAAAAAAATCAAGGTTTGCAATGCCAGAGTACACACTGTATCATACGATGACCCTGCCATAATTTTGCAGTTTTCTCAGCATACCCATGCACCAGACCCCTGTGCAGTAGAAAAACACGATGTAGTAAACAACGCAAATGAGAGCACATGCTCAACACAGGATACCACAGCTCAAGTCATTCTGCATGCCAAACAAGAGGTATCACTGGCTGCACAGGGAAAAATCATCGATTTAAAAACTTAAAACGAACCATTCAAAGGGTTTGTGCACATGGTGCTCCTCCTAACCCTAGAGACCTTTGCCAGCTGTGAATACCGGACTGCTATACCATGTACCAACCAGACGCTGCCAGTGAGCCTGAAAAGTTTTTGCTCTACGATAGTGGACCTGGGCACAATCGTATTTTAATGTTTGGCACTGAGAACAACCTAAAATTCTTAGAGCGCTGTAAGTTGTGGCATGCAGATGGAACTTTCAGCATTGCACCGCCACTGTTTATGCAGTTATACGTCATAATGGGTGAAAGGTTTGGGAATGTACAGCCAGCTGTTTTTGTGCTTTTGCCTAGCAAAAATAGGGAGTGCTATCAAAGAATGCTCACCATTTTGAAGGATCTTAATCTCAATCTTAGCCCTGAGGTTGTAATTACTGATTTAGAGCGTGCAACAATAGCTGCATTTAAGTCTGTGTTCCCAGATGCAAAACAAGTTGGTTGCTTTTTCCACTTCACCCAATGTGTGTATCGCAAGATACAGGCAGAAGGGCTGGCAGTACAGTATGCACAGGACTCTGAATTTGTACTTAAGTGCAAGTACTTACCAGCACTGGCTTTTTACCCCCAGAAGAAGTAATGGCACACTTTGAGGAAATAACTGATAATAGCTTAAATATTTTCTCCTAAGAACTGACACCAGTAATTGATTACTTTGAGGATGTGTGGGTTGGCCAAAGAAACAGACGTGGAATTGGATGCAGACAACCACATTTTGCCATTGAGTTGTGGAATCACGCATAAAGTGTCTCTAACAGCAGGGCAAAGACCAACAATGTGGCTGCAGCGTTCCACCGTGGGATGCAGAGTATCCTATGCATGGCACATCCCATGGTGTGGAAATTTATTGAAGGCCTCAGGGGAGTACAAAAAAAAAAAGAGACTCTGAAGTGGAGCAAATCACTGCGGGCAACCCCCCAACTGCATCACGGCATGTGTACCGTGACAATATTGCCAGACTAGCCTGTATTTTGGAGAATAGTGCAGATCGCACAACTGAAAAATTTTTATGTGGGGTGGCCCATAGCTTTGAATACTAAGGCCCCTGTCGTTGTTTTTAAAATTTAGGAAATAAAGACATCAGTGGTTTTAAAAATAAAGACTTATCTGAATTTAACTCACCAGAAACTGGCCAAGTAACATCCAGTGAATGCGCAAACTCTGACAGTAACAAAAGCGTCATGATGTCATGTGTTACTATGTGCTGCATTAGTTGCTATGGTTTCCATCACTACCTGTTCTACACTACGCTGCCATGATTTACTTTAAGCAATAAGAGGTAAGAGCTGTTGAAATGTAACGAGGGGCATTTGAGCTGCAAAAGGGAGTGAGTGGGAGAGCGAATTGCCAGGGAGTGTAATGTCATTGCTGCGAGTTGACGCCGGAGTGTACTGTCAGGAGCAAGAAGTCCGGGAGCGAAAAGACGGGAGCGAATTGTCATGCTCCCTAAAGCAGCTTAATATGTACACCCTTGAGGAAAGGAGGGAGAGGGGGGGAACATGATAGAAACTTTCAAGTATCTCAAGGGAATTAACAAAGTACAAGAGGGTAATATCGTTCAGAAGAAGAGATGTGCAAGAACAAGGGGCACAATTTGAAGATAGAGGGGGGACGGCTCAGAGGTAATGTTAGAAAGTATTTTTTCACAGAGGGTTGTGGATGTATGGAACAGTCTTCCTGAGGAGGTTGTGGGGTCAGGAACAGTGGGAGAATTCAAGAATGCATGGGACAGGCATAAGGCAATTCTAGTGGGGGGTAGGAGGAAGTAAGCTGTTTAACTAGAATCTGCAGCTTATCCATCGGGTAGCGAAATGGGCAGACTAGGTGGGCCAAGCGATCCTTATCTGCCATCAAATTCTATGTTTGTATGTCCTATGAGAGAACAGTGAGAGATTTCCCATGCTGTCCGAGAAGGATTTTGATAGCAAGTAATTGAAAGTTGTTGCAAGGGGCAGCATGAGGGAGGGCTAAACACTTTAGGTGTTCTCTAATGTACAGCAAGCAGCCCCCACCCCATTTACTCAATCTGTCAAGCCTAAATAGGTTGTAGCCAGGTATGGAGATAGCGGTATCCAGAACCCTGGATGAGAGCCAGGTTTCATTGACAGAGAGGATATCAGGGGTGTGTTGTAGCATACAGGCTTAGAGTTTGTTTAGTTTGGGTAGCAGGCTGCAAATGTTAATAGTGGGAAGCGTTAATAGCTTAGTCTTGTGGTCTAGTATGGGTGAGTTGCAGGGAGGACCAGAGTTGGGATGGACGTTGCCTGAGATCAAGAGAAGGAGCAAGGTGTTCCTAGCAAGGTACTGCTTGAGCATCCTGAAGGAGACAGGGCACCTATGCCGGGGCGGGTGGGAAGGCTTGTGGGAGCAGTCTGAGAATGTTAGTAGTTGGAGTGAAAGAGGCACAAAGAGCGAGAGGTTCCAGTTGATGGTGGCTGTATGTAAGTTGGGTTTACCACTATGTAGGTGGAGGGCTATATAGGGGTTGGTGCCCTGTGGTGTTGAAGTCCAACTGGGTACATATTGTGGCTCATGAATACAGCAGGCCGGTTGTTCCACAGGATTGGGGAGAGAGCAGCATATGGGAAGGAGTAATAGGAGGTGGAGAGATAGGTAAACCATGTCAATGAGGGAAGACTTGGACAGGGGAGAGAAAAATAAGCTTAGAGGAGATTAATGTTGTACAAAAGAGCACTCAAGTAGGGTCAGGGAGCAAGTGCTGGTCTGGACAGTTTATTAGAGTTCAGTGAGAACTGCAGCTGTAATTGGGTGTGGAAAGCAATTACAGATTCATGAGGAGTGAAAGTGGAGAGGGGTGGAGCATGGCGAAACAGCAGGGGGAGGTCTTTGGGTTATGAGGAGAAATGTACAGAGCGATTGGTTACACTTGTGAGGAGGAGGCACTTTCAGTGCAAAAAGCCCATTTAAAGAGTGCCGGGAGAGGGGGTGGACAGGAGAAAATTCAGAGACAAGTTGTGCAGTGAGGGAAAGGTAGCCGAGGGAAGCGCTGGGTTAAAAATACCTCACCAGCCAATGAATGGTGTTGGCAGCAGTACACAGACAGCCAATTCCACTGTTCTGTGAAGCAGAGATGGACCAGACTGGTCGGTGGCTTTCAATTCTGGTGAAATGGACAGCGAGGTCCTCCATACCTGGTTTGGCTTCCGTGGGGATCAGCAGCGGAGTGTGGGTGGCCGAGAGTGGGGCCTGGCCATGGCTGCGGGCAGCAAGGTGGCCCTGTTCAGGGGCTGTGGAGCCAGGCAATCTGGAGAGAGGGAAAAAGGCAGTGGGTTAGAGGCTTAAGTAGTGGCCAAAGGGTCGACCTGTGCCGTAATCGGTGGGAGGGACAGCCCTGTAGGAAACAAAGGACAGACGGCGGGAGGGACTTAGCACCAGAGAGAAATTAGCAGCCTGGAGGGGGGGTAGAGGGTGAAAAGTGAGTGCAGTTGGAGGGTTCAAGGCTGGGAAAACAAGAGGTGAGAGAGCCGTACTGGGGGAAGGGGGAGAGGGGAGACAGGAATTAGGTAGAGTAGGAGAGTCAAGTATTAACAAATTAAGCACAGTTCATTTAAAGAAAAAATAAATTCCTCGGTAACTAATTAGGCACAGTTCTTGAGAGCAGGGAAAGAATTCCACCGTAACACAGCACAGTTCTTAGCAGGTTTAAAACTAAATAGCAGCTTAACAACAATAGCTTAACAGATCTCTAAAAAGAAAAAAAAAAACAGTAATTTTTAAAATTCAGAGATGAGTTGTGCAGCGAGGAAAAGGTAGCCATGGGAAGCGCTGGGAGGAAAAGGCCTCACTAGCCAATGGCGTCAGCAGCAGTACACAGGCAGCCAGTCCACTGTTCTGTGAAGCAAAAATGGACCAATCCAGTTGGCAGCTTTCAATGCCAGTGAAATGCAGAGAGATCCTCTGTACCTGGTTCGGCTTCTGTGGAGATCAGCGGCAGAGTGTGGGCAGTGGTCAAGAAAGTGGTCTGGCCGTGGCCATGGGCAGCAAGGTGGCTCTCTGTTCAGGGGTAGTGGAGCTGGGCAATCTGCTTTGGCTTCTGTGGGAATCAGCGGTGGAGCGCGGGCAGTGGCCGAGAGTTGGACCTGGCCACAGGTAGCAAGATGGCCCTGTACAGGGGCAGTGAAGCTGGGCAATCTGATTCGACTTCTATGGGGATCAGCGGCAGAGTGCGGGCGGTAGCCAAGAGTGGGGCCTGGCTCTGGCCGCAGGCAGCAAGGTGGCCCTGTTCAGGGGCGGTGGAGCTGGGCAATCTGGTTCAGCTTCCGTGGGGATCATCGGCGGAGAGCAGCCGGCATCCAAGAGTGGGGCCTGGCCGTGGCCATGGGCAGCAAGGTGGCCCTGTTCAGGGGTGGTGGAGCTGGGCAATCTGGTTCGGCTTCCATGGGGATCAGCGGTGGAGTGCGGGTGGTGGCTGAGAGTGGGGCTTGGCCATGGCTGCGGGCAGCAAGGTGGCCCTGTTCAGGAGTGATGGAGCCTAGCAATCTGGTTCAGCTTCCATGGGGATCAGCGGCGGAGAGTGGGTGGCGGCCGAGAGTGGGGCCTGGCCACGGCTGCAGGCAGCAAGGTGGCCCTGTTCTGGAGCAGTGGAGCTTGGCAATCTGATTTGGCTTCCATGGGGATCAATGGCAGAGTGTGGGCGGTGGCCAAGAGTGGGGCCTGGCCGTGGCTGCGGGCAGCAGGGTGGCCCTGTTCAGGGGTGGTGGAGCCAGGCAATCTGGTTCAGCTTCCATGGAGCTCAGCGGTGGAGTGTGGGTGGCAGCTGAGAATGGGGCCTGGCCATGGGCAGCAAGGTGGCCCTGTTCAGGGGCAGTGGAGCTGGGCAATCTGGTTCGGCTTCTGTGGGGATCAGAGGCGGAATGTGGGCGGTGGCTGAGAGTGGGACCTGGCCGTGGCTGCGGGCAGCAAGGTGGCCCTGTTCAGAGGTGGTGGAGCCAGGCAATCTGGTTCAGCTTCTGTGGGAATCAGCGGTGGAGTGCGAGCGGCAGCCAAGAGTGGGGCCTGGCCGCGGCCACAGGCAGCAGGGTGGCCCTGTTCAGGGGTGGTGGAGCTGGGCAATCTGGTTCAGTTTCCGTAGGGGTCTGCGATGGTGTGCGGGTGATGGCTGACAGTGGGACCTGGCCATGGCCATGGACAGCAAGGTGGCCCTGTTCAGGGGCGGTGGAGTTGGGCAATGTGGCTCAGCTTCCATTGGGATCAGCGGCGGAGTGTGGGCAGCAGCTGAAACTGGGGTATGGCCGCGGCTGTGGGCAGCAAGGGGGCCCTGTTTAGGGACGATGGAGCAGGGCAATCTGGTTCAGCTTCCATGGGGATCAACAGTGGAGTGTAGGTGGTGGCTGAGAGTGGGGCTTTGCCGCGGGCTGCAAGGTGGCCCTGTTGAGGGGCAGTGGAGCTGGGCAATCTAGTTCAGCTTCCGTGGGATCAGTGATGAGTGTGGGTGGCGCAAGAGTGGGGCCTGCCGTACACTGGCAGCGTGGCCCTGTTCAGGGCAGTGGAGCTGGGCAATCTAGTTCAGCTTCCATGGGGATCAGCGGCAGAGTGTGGGCGGCAGTCAAGAGTGGGGCCTGGCCGTGACCGTGGGCAGCAAGGTGGCCCTTTTCAGGGGCACTGGAGCCGGGTAATCTGGTTCAGCTTCCATGGGGATCAGCGGTGGAGTGCGAGTGGTGGCTGAGAGTGGGGCCTAGCCATGGCCATGTGCAGCAAGCTGGCCCTGTTCAGGGGCAGTGGAGCCAGGCAGTCTGGTTCGGCTTCCATGGGGATCAGCAGTGGAGTGCAGGCAGCGGCCAAGAGTGGGGTCTGGCTGTGGCTGCTGGCAGCAAGGTGGCCCTGTTCAGGGGCGGTGGAGCTGGGCAATCTAGTTTGGCTTCCGTGGGGATCAGCAGCAGAGTTCAGGTGGCGGCCAAGAGTGGGGCCTGGCCATGACTGCGGGCAGCAAGGTGGCCCTGTTCAGGGGCACTGGAGCCAGGCAATCTGGTTCGGCTTCCATGGGGATCAGCGTTGGAGTGCGAGTGATATCTGAGAGTGGGGCCTAGCCATCGCCACGTGCAGCAAGCTGGCCCTGTGCAGGGCTGGTGGAGCCAGGCAATCTGGTTCAGCTTCCGTGGGGATCAGCGGTGGAGTGCAGGCAGCGGCCAAGGGTGGGGTCTGGCTGTGGCCGCTGTAACGTTGAGGCTCAAGAATGAAAAAAGCCCATGAGAAGGACACTGTAAAGAAGACCAAGTCTGCAGCATGTCTTTCAGAGTATACTACCTGAAAAAACAGAAGGGAGCAGGTGAGAGGGTGAGCTGTGGCTCTATGGAGGAGATACTTTTGAAGATCTTCTGTTACTGGTCAATAACAAACCTATCTTCTTCAAGGACATCTCCCTCCATAGAGCCACACCTTTGGAAGGATCCCCAAGCAGTACAATACTTGAAAGTGGGAGCAAGGCCAGACAGGAGGGATGTACAGGACCCCCATGACAACAGACCTTGTAAAGCCAGCTCATCAATGGGACACCTGACACAAACTGTAGTAGTTAATGAAAAAATGGATTGAAGTCCATGGGGCAGCACAGCAGATATCAGCTGCCAAAACAGAATGAATACAAGCCCTAGATGAGGCCATGCCACAGGGGGAATACCAAGGGACAAGACAAGGAAGCACCTTCCTAGGATTCCAGAAACAAAAATGAAAATGCAAAATGTCAACCATTCTGTAATGGTAAAATACAGAATCAGGGATGTCCCTCAACCCAGTGACGTACAAAACAAAAATATGGCAGAAGTATGAGTAGTCTCATGTGTGAACTAAACAGAAGTGGACAGCTCCATAGGGATCCAGAACGCACTGGATAACATAGAACAATGGTTTTCAACCGGGGTCTATAGCACACTGGGGGTCTGCAAGTGACCTCCAGGGGGGCCGTGGATCACCCCAAAAAATTGCAACCGTGGTAAAATATATATTTTTTTTAGGTCTGCTGTTAGACTACGATCTCACTAATTAAAAAACAGCGTTCACCAAATGCTTCAACTGCAGCAGATTACTCAAGCTCATTAACATCCATTAATACTACAGTATGTCAATAACTTATTGTTAATTGCTACGATTAGTGTCTCATTAGTGTCTCCCAAATTGAGTGGTTAAGACTCTGCTTTGCCAACACTTGCCCCACAATGTAGTAAGCATGCTGCCTTATTTGCTTATTACTGCTGATCACTCCCCTGATTTGCATTAGCTGTGCCCTCACAGAATAAGTTTGAGTGACCTAACTTTTATCACTTGCCTAATTTCATTGCTGCTAACTCCTCGCTGGTCCGTTCTGTGTGTCAGCCCGGTACAGATAAAATCCTTGTGTGTTTGCTGCCAATTTCTCTGCCCCTCTGTTCCTCGCTGGTGCTTTCTCAGTGTCTGGCCGGTAATAAAAAAAAAAAAAATTAATCACCCGATGCTGCCCACTCCTCCGTTCAGATTACTAAGCACCTGCTTCCGTTCTAGACAGTGAGATCATAATCACAGAGTCACAGATTCATGGAGTCCTAGCTTCACCTGCTGCCTGCTATCTGTGAATACCTATAAATGCTGAGCAAGACAAAGACCAAAAAATATCACTGCCAGTGTTTTTTTTTCTGTGATGTTGATTTTATCAGTCACTAAGTCAGCAAGTCAGCTAGCTGGGTACATACAATGAATGCAGTTATACAGAAAGTAATAGTGGAGATATGTGACACAATGCAGAATTTGTTGTGTGAAGTTGTGTGAAGTTAGCTTGGCATATACAGACAGCTTGTGAGACTAATGATAGCAACTTCTGTGAGGTTGATTTTTGGGGCAGGAGAGGCAGAACAGGCCAAAGTACAGAACTGCATCAAAGTGCACAGGAGGTCAGAGTCTTTGATGGTCATTGTAACCAAGCAGACCAAGGCACACTCAACCAGACAACAGATGGGTCCATGGTGCTAAGCACACCCAATTCTCAAATGTGGCCATATAACAAGGAACACAGGTGCTGAGAAGGTGACAGTCAAGCTGCCAAGAGTACATCTGACCCAGCAGAGGAAATCTGTGAGTAGGGCAGAATCCTGGTATTTGGAGCCAGGTATGATGTAACAAGGATGTAAGGGTTTGGGAAGACACAAGCACCCTGTGGTAAAGAAACAAAGCCCCACTTATAGAGGAGGCTGGAATAGGAGGTGACAACCAAAGTAAAGGCAGCCAGTGCTGTACAGAGCGGCATGAAACTCTCCAGGAGTAGAGGATGAAGGACCCAATCAGAAAACTGACAATACATCCTTGAGCCCAAAAAACTGAAGGTCAAGGATCAAGATATGAAAGACCTGTATCAGGTATTATATGGATGTAGGCCAAAGTCACAGGAACACTAGAATGGGAACCAGAAAGACTTGCAAGACAAACATCTGGGGAGACCACCTACTAATACCCAGGGTATAGAAGGCTTGAGAAGGGGAAAAAATCCCATGTCAGGGGCAGCCACTGCCTCATGGGAAAAGATGGAGCAGAGCCAGTGGCAGTGGTGCAATGCGCAAGACCTTGAAGGACCACGGCACACAAGCAACCCCTTATGACAAGAGAAGGAATGACCACTTAAAAACTGGCTGGGACGCAACAGCCACATATAAAGCCCAAACTGCTGGGATAGCTCAGAAACAACCCAGCCACAGAAGAACCAAGAAATATGTGTATTACAACCACCCAAGTCATACCGATGGAGGGACCAGAAGGATGTGTGGGTACTGAAGTACAGTGAAGCATAAAAGCAAATGCACCCAACTGTAGGGTGATATCAGAAAAGAATGGCAGGCAGTGAGGGCAAGGATAGCCACCACCTGAAGGAAACCCTACACCAAGACAAGTAGTGCAAGGCAAGAACCGGCAAAACAGCACTGAAAGCTAGATCATGGCAGTAAAACCAGGGATGGGCAACCAGGAGCATGAGCAAACAGAACCTGGAAACCACAGGAAGAGCAAAATCATCCAGTGAGTAAGGAGCAGGTGGCAGAGGACATGACTGCCAGCTGCCAAGTCACAAGCAACAATTCTGAGCACAAAGCAACAGGCATGGAAGGACCATCAGGCAAGCTGATCACAGAACTACCTCTGGCAACCAGGAATAACTGAAAAAGAGAGAACAAAGAGAATGTGTACAGGAACCTCTCCTTCTGGGATAGGGACAATGTATCTCACCAAAAACTCCAGGCCCTGGAGCAAGCGAGCAAAAATATTGCAGTTTTGCATTGCATGAAGACGCAAAAAGGTTGAGTTCAGATAACACCAGTGGTTGAAGAGGTTTGCCATGATGACAGTGACAGGGACTGGCTCAGGTTATCTGTCAGGGCATTCAGGGTACATGACAGAAAAATGCTAATTTGGACCATCATGCTCCATGGCCCACTGCCAGACCCTCATTGCTTTCCTGCAGAGAGGACTGGACTGAACTCCTCTTTGCCTGTTGATGTAATATATCACTGACAAATTATCATCTTACTCAACTGGGGCTAACCCTGGAGAAGGACAGCAAAACCTGTATGCCAAGCAGACCAACCTTCATCACAAGTGTTGTGTGAAGAGTGCAGTCCAGAGAGGAACAAAGCCCTGGGTCAGGAAAGGCATGAGATGTGCACCCCAACCAGAGCCCAAAGTATCTGTCATTACCAGCAGGGATGGAGAACAGATAAATCGGGACCCTTTGTCGAGGATAGAGTGGTCCAACCACCACAGCAGGGTACAACGAAGAGAAGTAGTCACCAGGATGAGGCACTTTAGGTCGCTGAACTGCTAAGCCCACTGGACATGGAGAAACCACTAGGGAAACCTCATGTGTTAAAGTATAAAACCAAAAAAAGGAAATCTCACGTGCAGGCAAGCCATAGCGGCAGTAAGGATGGCCACAGCCATCAGGCCAGTGAGTTGGAGAAGGCATCTCGCTAAGACAAAGTGACTGGATGACACTAGATGAGCCTGGGTAATCAGAGCCAAGGTCCAGTCCACCAGGATTAATGCTCGGCCAACTGACATGTCCAATATACTGAAGGTTCTGACATGTCAGAACTGACTTGGGTTCATTGATAAGGATGCACAGCTGTTCAAAGAGCTGGCATATCTGAAACAGGGTGTAAATGATTGCTTCCAGGGACGGGACTTTTAAGATTCAATGATCCGGGTACAGGAACACATACAGACCTTCTCTCTGGAGCATCACAGCCACCACCACAAAGCACTTGGTGGAGACATGTGGCACTAAAGATAAGCTAAATGGCAAGAGACACTGAAGAATAGGTCCTCTTGCCCATCACATCAAGCCTCCAAGTTCTCTGTCTGGAGTGGGGGAGCTCACATGGCAACATGCTTTGGACCTGTCATGGCAGCCATAATGATCACTGAATCATCCCTGGCTCAGAGGAATAGAAAGGGTCAGTGGTCAGGGCAGGACACTGTTTATCAGCCTGACAAGGCATAACAGGCAAGGCACTGGGGTCTTTGCCAAGCAGCCACACTGGCATCCTCCAAAGCCTAATAGATAAGGAGGTATGATCACAGATGGCAGGGAAGGAACTTCTAGGAATTCATAAAGAGTCCTTTTGGAACAATCCTCCCCTTCAGCAGTGAAACTAAGTATATCCTGCATCTTGTGTAAACTGAGGGCTCACCCTGGTTCAGTGGTGCTGTTTTGAATTGTATACATTCAGGACAGAAGCAGAAAACAGAACTCCCCTCCCCTCATTGAAGGAGTAAGCACACTGATACCTGGATTCTACTGCAAAACTTCTCCTTTATTTCGTTGCTGATACATATAGTGCAGAAACAGTGCAATGGAGAACAGGGCAGTCCATGTGCTCAGAAAGACACTGGCTGGCATCCTGTGGCTAACATTTTGCACTTGGTGCATCATCATAGCTGCGCAACCTCAATTGCTGTCTCTTTGTTATGCGTAGATATATGGTGACATCATTTGCTGCTATGGAGACCATGAGCCCCAGAGTGTAAATAGTTCCTTCTCCCAAAATAGGGATCTGTGCAAACTCAGCAAAGAAGCATGGTGATGTCACTAGTTGTTATGGAAAGCACAAGATTCAGGCTATAACAATTCATTCTCCCAACACGGAATCTGCAAATTCTCTAAAGATGTGCAAAACAATGTGTAGGTGAAATGACTAAAATACTCTGCAGAGAAGGAAGGGCATATGCAGCATTGAGAATCCATTCATAATGCAGCTGCTCCACTCCATTTCCTTACTCCCATATGTAATAATGTTCAAAGAGAACATGTCTTAGAATAGGACAATTTAAGAACACCGTAAAATCACATTTGCTAAAGTCAGTGACACTCCAGACAGAGCCCATGATTTATCACAGGGAAAAGAATGAAAAGGAAAGTTGGGGGTGAGGTGAGAAAGGAAAGAAAATACAGACAATAGGAGAGTGGAAAGATGAGTCATAATGGGAAAGGGGGGAGTTGTGGGTTGAGGTGAGTTAAGGGCAAGAGAACATTAAAAAGAATTTAGAGATGGACATAATACTTAATGCCTATGGGCAGGTACCTAGAGGAAATTTTATACAGATACTGGAGGTACTGAAAGTATCACATGTTGAGACAACTTATGGAATGATTTCATTTCAAACTTGTCATTGAGCCCTTGCCATTGTAGAGCTCCCAATCTGTGAATCCAAAATTGTTGTCTGCAATTATGTCCCATAATTCTCTGGACTCCTTTTTCATTCATTCAAGTCCCAGCGCCCTTATTTTATGTTGGTTTTATTATCACATGCTTATTTAAAATGAAAGCCCAATGCATATGTGATATCCTCTTTACAGATTACTCTAAGGTGTTCACCCAAACTATCTTTTAGTTTTTATTTTGTGTGGCCTACATAACAGGCACCTATTTTGTTCTATCAAGTGAACAATTCCCTTCCAAATCAAGTGTGATAAAATCATTAATCAAGATTTATTTAGGCAAGGCAAGGCACATTTTATTTCTTAGACGCCCAATCTCGGAGGCTCTGGGCACCGTACAAACAGAAAGTACAAAAAAAAAACAAAACAGAATAAATAAAACCAGAGTAAAACCAGAATAAATATAAAACATCAGGCTAATAATAATAGTTAAAATACAGCAAAGCCTGAGCAGCTACTAAAGGCTAACAGTAATGCCTAAAATGGTAGGTCTGGGAAGGCCTGATTAAACAGGTAGATCTTAAGGTGGGCTTTGAAAGCCTCAACTGACTGGACTCCCTAATAGCTGAAGGAAGCGAGTTCCACAGGACAGGTCTGCCGACACTAAATGCTCTCTCGCTGGCAGTTTTTAATCTCATCCTGGGAACTGCTAGGAGGCCCCTAGAGAAGGAGCAAAGGGAGCGGACCAGCACGGCAGGTGTCAGAAGGTCCAACAAATAACCAGGGTCAAAACCGTGTAATCCTTAAAGTTGAGCAAGCCCACCTTGAAGAAGCTGCTGGGTAGTGGCTCCCAGTATATGTACTTGCACCTGGATACCTGTAAGCAAATAAAAGCAGTGGTTATTAGAATTTAACACTGTGGTCTGAAGTATAATTTAAGGATTTATTACACCTCTGGAGTGCGGGACTGTGAATGTTTGTGCCACCTTGAAGTGAACCCTCCACTTAACCAGCAGCCAAAGCAGTTTGCTCCCTTCCATTTGTTTACCTTGATCCCTGTTTATTATACTACAGTAAACAGCAAGAAAACCAAAATGTTTTGCACACAAAGTGCACATTGGGACCAGCCCCACACTTGTGTGGGATCCCTAGTGCTGACTGTTCCCCTTTAAAGGGGCATTTTGAAGTCTGCTCGGTGGCCATTTGTAAGCAAACAATGACTTTCAGAGAGATGCTGTTTACTAGAAAGGAATTTCAAAGAAAAGGGTTTTGCATCTTCACTGGCCAGCTGCAGAACAAGGTCAGACAGACCTTAAAAAGGGAGATAGCTTTAGACTAGGTTAGAAAGCAGATCACTCTCATCCTGACACAGAAAACAGTTAAGCATCAGACCCTATGTAAATGGCAACTAAAAGCAGTTTTTTTAAAGCATCCTGTATGTACTGGAATTAACCACTGTAAACTGTCAATAAAGAGATATTATTTTCCTTTAATAATCTTGTGTGTGTGAACTAAATTTCACACATAATGCAGTGGCACTGCCTTAGGAGGCAGCATAGTGCAGTGGGTTAAGGATATGAGCTGCAGATCTGGGTTTGAATCCCACAGCCGCCTAGGTGCATACATTGTGATCCTGAGCAAGTCATTTAACTTCCTTGTGCTCCCAAGTCGCATCTGGAAATGAGCTTCAGCTTAGTGTGCTACTCCTGGTTAAATAATGTTCACTTTCCCTTCCCCTTCCCTAAAGACATGACTACCAAAAGCAGTCTGGTAAATCCAGAGGACAGAATTTGTGGACAGCATTGTGCAATCACAATACAAGGGAGCTATACCCAGGCAGGTGTGTAAAAAGGTATTTTTTGCACATGGCTCAGAGAGAAAACGCCTGCTAAACTGGTTTGTTGGTAATGGCTATGTAGGTGGCAGCAGAACAGTGTTAGAGACTTTATTGTCAGCATGACCATCAAATGCACCTCACGTGAATGCTTCCTGGGGACATCATTTGGTTCATGACTGAGCTCATCAGGGTAGAGGATCCTTGAGAAGTCTGAGTGCTAAGGGCAAAAGGCTTGACGCACCCTCTAAAAGATGTTAGGGCAGCTTCACAAACTTTAAAGGAGAACTTCATTTAGGGCTCAATCCGCAAAGACGACTGGGATATGCTCCAAAGGGGCATATCCAGGTCATGGAGCTCCACATCTCCGTATGCCACTGTAGTTGCCAGCATCCACAACTACTGGCCTCCCTGATCTATGTGCATGACGGATTACAGAGGGGCCAAGGAGATGTCAATGGTGGAGCTGGATCAGACACCAGCCATCATATTGGATGCCTGGGTTGGTGCCTCAGTAGATGCGCTGCTGCACAGAGAGCTGGAGAGTTTGGGATACGGCAGTAATCTGTATCAAAATGAGAAACGTCTTTAAAAAATAACATTTATTTTTAAAGTCCCAAGCCCACCATGCTAGCTTGGTGGACTGTACCTACTGGTATCAGGCAATCAGCCCTGGAAAGGTCAGGGGAGAGCCTCGGGAGCCCTGCCTGGAGGGTGAGCAGGCTCACTGCTGGGTTCCCCCTCACTTAACACTGCTACCTTCTGTGTCCTCTCCCCGGTACAAATCACTGGGGGATGCACTGCCTGGCCTCAGTCTGAACACACCCACACAGTGAGATTGGGTGTGCAGGTAGTGTACCTAAACAACTATAAATGGCCCAGAGTAAATGTGCAAATAGGGTCTCTTACTCTTTATGGATTGGGCCCTTACCCTGCAAGCCTGTGTTTTCTGCAGAAATTGTCTTTCAGTTACTAGTTTGCATTCTGTTATTGCTCCATCATTATCGGTCTTTAGCAAACTCAATTATGAGGACCATGAAAGAACTCTGTGATACAGATTATGTCTCTGTAAGCTTTAACATTGCTACAACACATCTGTATGCTTTTCCTTAGCTCTTTTGTTAAAGGGGACATCAACTACATCATACAGATCTAAAAAGGTATTTACCAGCAGTGAGTGGATCAAAAACAACCCAATGAGTTTGCTTAAAGCTCAGTAAAGACTGAATAATAACAGAATAGAAACAGTTTATAAACAGCTTATAGAGCAAAATAACTTACAGGTTCAACACAGTTCTTGTCCAACCCATCCTGAAGAAAGTTTTAGATATCCAGCACCTGGCAAGACATGGGATCTATAGTAGTTTGCCATGTAAACACCAAGTTTGGAAAAATCCCAAACCCAGTAGTAGACCCTGGAAGTGGTTTATCTACAGGACATAAACAGATTATCCGGTGGGAAAGCAAGGTCGGGTATTCTTCTGACTGGTTTGCAGAGGAATCAGTTGTTCAGCAGAGGTCTTTGATACTGTACTGTTGATGGTTCCAACTAGTTGGTCAGCTGTTGTCATCCAGCGATATGCAGTCTCTGGGCACATGGAGCAGATTTTTCAAGCCTGACCTTAGTTTACAGGTTTGGGATGATCTTGTGAGCAAGCAGCTGAAGCAAGAGAGACACATGCCTTTGACACATTCGTATACGATGGAGAGACATTCAAAATTCTATCTCCTGTCAGGGGCAAGATGCCAAGGTTGCTATAAAGATAATGGTTCTTCTGCCCCACTCAAGAGCAAATCTACATAGGCTATTACCTTGGTTTTCTAAATCATGCCATCTCAAGTACCTTTGTACTAGACACTACTGACATGGCTTTGGATCTAGAACTAGACCCTGCCTGAGAATGTTTGACCTGCAGGAAGGAATCTAATATTCCCGAAGTGCCCATTCTAGTAGATTGGAAAACCAACTTCTGCATGGCCTACAGGGCATCACTATGATAACGTTCACTTGTTTCATACACACTTTGGACAGAAACTTGGGTATTATCAGCTATAGTGGGAATTGCAAATGTAGGGAAAGCCAGTTAACTCCTGCCAAAGAGGGTCTTCTTGTACTTGCTGCAGTATGGGTACATTTTGACAATGAAGCCGGTGGCAATGAAGTCTATATGCAGAGGGCTTCATTTCTGGCAAAGCATCTGAAATACTTCTTGGTACATTGGTACAGGTCCTGTTCTCCTGGGTACGGGGTCAGTCTGCTGAGCCAGTCTCCAATCACACTGAGGGAGCCTACTATGTACAGGTGATATAGACTAAAAACTGGCTTCTTTCCAGAACAGGACTCTGCATGTCTCCAGTATTATCAATCTGCTGTATGTATCTCCTTGCTTGTTGAAATACAATGGAGCCCACCAGGATGCAATGCAGTGTCACTGATTCCTGCATGGGATTAACTTACATTCAAATTGCCTTGCTTCCTGCAGTAAATCTGCTGCAGAATTTTGTAGTATTGCATTGTATCTTGTTGGGTTCCACTGTACGTCACTGACAAAGAGTTGTCTTACTGAATTAGACTGAATGATGCTTGATCTGATTTTGAAATATATGTAGCTCTTGGAAGGTTGTTCTCATCTTGAACAAATTGATGGGCACATTTGACTCCTGATGAGACAGTGGGGCCTCGGGGCCTAGGACCTACAAGGCCACAGCATTGCTCCCCATCCAAGATACTGACATCTGTCATGATCATGAGCAGTTTGGCATCCTCTGGCATGGGTTTGACAAGTTGGTTCACTAGAAAACATTGACTGCCACTTCCAGGGATAGTTTTAACCAGTAATTAAGGTGCTGGGAATCCTAATCCTAGTTCCATAGCAGGACAAATTGTAGTTCTTGCATGCAAAGTCTGGCCCACAGCAACACGTTGAAGCTCACCATTACATTTTTTTTAATCTGTTTATTGAATTTTAAGTATCTTCCTTCAGTCATACACATTTATACACTGTATTTACATATGTTCAATTAATAACACAGAATAAAGAACATTTTAATTTATCCACCCAGTGTAAAACTGTGTCTCTGGTCATTGTAACATTTGTATCGCTATACAGATTTCATTTGTCAATCTAATCTAAAAATAGGGGGCAGAATATGTGCAATCTTTGCCCAATTACTAATGTTAGTCTCCGTCAAGCAGTCATCTCCTAATGTGAAATCTGATCATTTTTCAAAACAGAGTTTCTCTGAAAACATAGAGCCACTCATTGTACTCTAGATTCCCTACCTCTGGCCAGTTCCATGTTTTTTAAATTTGTCTTTTTAGTACCATAGAAGCTACTGCACATATTCTTTTTTTTTCATTTTTGGACAGATCCAGACCTTTCAGATCATTCAATATATAAAACTTGGTTGAAAAGGTAGTTTTTTCCCCCAAATTACCTCGATCTCTTGATTAAATTCTGTGTCACCATTTATTTGTCTAATCACATTGCCATAATGTATGTAGGTGGGTACCTACCCCTCCACACAAATGCCAGCATTTATTACCTGTTTGGTACAAGTGAGCTGCTATGGTGGGCGTTATTTAAGCCCTGTCTAAAGTTTTGTACTGAATGCTTTTAGTTTTGCAAACGTGTATAATTTGTTGCCATTTATTCTCAATATTTTCCAATTTTGATCCGAAATAAGCTGTGCTATTTCTTCTTCCCATTTCACTTTGGTATTTAGTAGTTTTTGTTTTGTCTTTCTGTTATCCAAATTTAACATTTGGATGTATACTTGTGCAGTAATGCTTAAATCCTTAAGTCACTATTTAAGTACATTTTCTGCATTACATTTTACGATATTTTTCCCCAACCTCTTTTTTATTATTTTGAATTTGGATAATAGGATAGTGTATAAATACCAATTATCTTGTAATGTATTTATAAATAGAAGCATTCTGAATTTTTCTAGGGCTATAAAGTTTCCATTCTCTATTAAGTAAATGTGCAGACTAGGTGGGCCAAGCTGTCCTAATCTGCCGTCAAATTCTATGTTTCTAAGTCTAAACAGTTCATCATTTTAGAGTTTCTAAGTGCTTTTTCCCATTCTTGATAGCTATTAAATTTGTTTTGATCTTTCCCAATGGGAAACACATTGTAATGTAGTAAGTAATTTTTAGATTGTATTTTATTTGTCCATGTCCAACATGCCAAACCTACACGTTTAACAATTGTGCCTATGTTTGCATTTAAGAAGGCATTACGGTTTGAGATAATCTCCTGAATCCTTAAATTGTTATTTCCATCATTTAGAATGTCTTGTATTAAAGAAGTGTATTTGCATTCATTATCTATTCCTTGATAGGTTTTATCTGACCATTTGAATGCAATTTTAATTTTAGTGGCTAAATAATATATATAAGGGTCTGGGCATCCGACACCTCCTAAATCACGTCGAAGAGACTGATTTTTTAGTCACCCTTGACGTGGAGTCTCTCTATACAAACATACCCCACAGTGAAGGTTTAAATACTGTGCAGTATTATTTGGAGAAGAGAGAAAATAGACAGTCACCCACGGACCTTCTAGTGTCTATGTCTTGAATGCTGTTGGAATATAACACATTTATGTTTCAGGGAAAACATTACCAACAAGTACTGTAAGTGGGATTGCTATGGGGCATCATTTGCCCCAAACTTCACAAATTTATACATGGGGAGATGGGAGGAAAGATTTATTTATGACCCAGATGTTAACCATTTTTCATCATATTGCCATTTATAAACAATTTATTGACAATTGTTTTCTTATATGGCAGGGTACTAGGGAACAGCTTACTGAGTTTGTTATATTTTTGGAAACTATTAATTCACATTCATGTTTTTCAGTGCATGCTGATTTAGAATAGATATCCTTCCTTAACATTAGAATTCCAAAGGACTCTAACAATGGTCTGGCCACTACCATATATTGTAAAGATACTGATAAAATACAGTCCTGTTGGCTAGCTCATGTCATCCTAGGCACACAATCAAGTCTACACCAAAAGTCAGTTTATGCATGCACAAAGAAACTGTAGCACACAGAATGAGTTTGGACATTGGGCTAATGATTTAGAAGACATATTTGTGCAAAGAAGCTATAGTTCTAGTGATATATATGAGGCAAAAAGAGAAGTTAATGACATACCAAGACAGACATTGCTAGCTGACAGGACGCCAACCCTCAGAAAATGGATCAAATGAACTTTGTAACAACTTACAGTTTTGAGTCTAATAAGGGAGAACAGATTATCAAAAAACATTCGTCAATTTTACAGACCAAACAAAAGTTGTTACCCTATGTACAACAATTTCCATGTATGGTCTACAAAAGGACCAGTAACTTACATAATAGACTCACTAGTAGTTACCAAACATCTTTGAAAGCTTGCTCCTCCCCCTCCCTATTGCAGGACTCTGACAACCAGTCACAGTGTCAAAATACACAACTGGAGGGTACTGCAAGTCCTGTAGTACAACAAATAAACTGGTTACCTCCTTTACCTAAGGGTTGCCATAGGTGCCAGAGATGTAAATACTGTAAATATGTGGTGTCCACTAAGTATTTTACTAAACCTGTAGATGGTATGCAAGTTGAGATCAATGATTTCATTAACTGTGACACATGTTTTGTCATCTATTTGGCTACCTGCAAATGTGGGGCATATGATATCAGAAGCACCAAACATAAATTCAAGAAACAAGTTGGCGAACACATCCAAGCAATACTGGGCTCAAATTTGGAATACACTACAGCAAAGCACATTCATGAAGCAATAGAGAAAACATTACATGAATGTTGTTTTGCTGGCATAGATAAAGTTAAAACTGGCCCCAGAGGGGGTGACTTTAACAATAAATTAGCCTGCAAGGAGAATTTCTGGATCTTTAAAATGCAGGCAATGAGTTGCCCTGGACTTAATTTTAAAATAGAGCTCCCTCCACACTTGTAATTGGCTGTACCCTTTTGCATTAACTAATATGCACACATGGATGTAACTCAAGTAAAATGGTAGCCAAATAAAATGTTTTAGCCCAATAAATTAATATGGGCAAATCAGTATAATTTATTAAAAATACTTCTGATGTATTAAGTGACTTATTTATACATAAGATAGTTACAGCACTGGTGCATTAATCATTGTATGTCTATAGTTTGTACTGATTAATTACACATTTTTAAATAATTTATAGCATTTAAGTGTGTGTTACATGGTATTAGTGTTTAACTCTTGACAAAGCACAGTGCACCTGTGCGAAATGTTGAGTGATTATTTGGTGGTGTGGCGAAGGCATGTGGTGATGCTGACAATTGGAATAAAGGAACTATAGCACGTCTACATTGGACTGGTGCTTATTTTTTTCCTTAAATGTGAATGTGTGCCAAGGTTTTTCCAGTTTGAACTTTGTCTTATACCATGAGCACCATGTATCCATGAGTGGTTCTGGCCTTCTTATTACATCCAGGGATAGTTAGTTTGGTCCAGGCTATGTGTGATGCTGTACTCTCCATAGAAATTTTATGAACATTCGCTTAACTAATGAAAACAATTTTTGCTGATATTTACCATGTACTGCCTGATAGAGATACATCAAATGGGGCATTATAGACATTTTTAATGTCTCAATTCTTCCCAACAGGAAAACGAGTGATCCTCCCAACCTTCCAATACTTTCTTAATGTTTATATATGTGTCATTTAGGTTAATGCTTATACAGTCATTTATATTTCCTGCTAATATTATTTCTAATAGGGGCTTACAATACTAATAGGGGCTAAGGCTAGTCTAGTATTATTGCTTAATGGTGTGATTAGAAGAATTAAAGATTTAAACTGACTGAGCTCGAATCCTGAAAAGGAGGAAAAATGATCTATTTCCGTAATAGCTGCAGGCCAGAATATTCTAGGATTTTTCATAATCAATTAATACATAATCTGCATAAACATTCATTTTAATGTTCCCATATCCCATATGGATTCCAAAATTTGTCTTTTCATTTTTTATTTTAATTAGAAGGGGTTCTAGGCATAAAATAAACAGCAGTGGGGGCAGGGGACATCCCTGTATGACTCCACTGGAGATCTTTATGGACTCAGATAGATAAGAATTGATCTTCAGTTTGGCTAATGCAGATAAAGTATTTTAAGTAACGCCATTATTATTGGTGGAAATCACCACTGGTCAAGGGTTACAAACATAAATTCCTTAGATAATAAATCAAAAGCTTTAGTTGCATCTAATGTAATCATAATTGTCTCTTCTTCTGTCTTATGTATCTGTGATTTAGACCATTTTGTAATAATTTCCTGTATTTGTTCAAGCCCTTCAAATATATTTCTCCCTTTAATAAATCCCTTTTGTTCTATCCCTATTTTTTCCTTAATCGGTTCTTGTATTCTATTTACTATTAGTTTAGTAATAATCTTGTAGTCCTGGTTTAATAAAGATATAGGACGATAACTTTCTACCTTACATGCTTCTTTATTTTCTTTTAACAAAAGAATAATAATTCAGTCATTGAGTGAAGATGGAATCTTATGAGTTTATTTCCTCTATCATAAGCTTTAACCATGCCATAAGTTGTTCTTTAAAAATAATATACAATTCACTAGTGAAGCCATCAGGACCTGATATAGATAATTTTTTTGTCCAATTATAGCTTGATTTATTTCAAACATGGAAAAACCTCTTGTTTAATATTTAATTTTGTATTGATCGTGTTTTCTATGCATTCTTTTATAGAGTTCCAGACTTGACATACTCTTTATTGTAAACAGATTCAAAGTATTTTGTGATTTTTTTTGCAATTAACTTATCTGTGTATACTTCTTCATTTTGTTGATTTTTAATTAATGTAATTGTATTCTTTTCTCTTTGTTTTTTGAGAGCATAAGCAAGGAGTTTACCAGTTTTGTCATCCTGGAAGTATAACTTATTTTTAATTTTCCATATATCTGTTTCCATAGATGGCATTATGAGTTTCTCTTTTTGGTTTTTCTTTTCTTGTAGTTTCTCTCTTATCTGAAGGTCACAAGTAGAAATCTTAATACCTTTTTCTAGTTTTTTTATTTCTTCTTTTATCACTAAAAGTTTATTCTCTTGTATTTTTTTTTTTTTTTTTGCTTTATCTGGTAAGAAATCATTGTACTTCTTATGCTAGGTTTCCATGCATCCCATTTAGCAGCCATGGACAAATCAGCTGTGTTATTCCTCAGCCAATATTCCTGTAATTCTTTCTTAATTAAATTGTCAAATTCAATTTTATTCAATAAAGAACTATCAAACCTCCACTGAGTAGAGTATATCCTGTCCAAAGTTGGTATCAATAGTATGGAGACCATAGCATGATCCAATACTGATATACCACCTATGTCTGCATTTTTTATTCTCCCTGTCAAATTTTTATTAACCAGAATAAAGTCAGTTCTTCGACTCATATTTAAATAGAAAGATCTAAATGTCTAATCTCTATTCATAGGGTGTCTTTCTCTCCATATATCTATTAATAGGTTTCTTTCTGTAAAATTTTTAAGTATACTGTAGATGTGTTATGTTAGTCATTTGAATTTGTTTTAGATGTTTTATCTAATGTAGAAGTCTGTATGGCATTCCAATCTCCCCGTTATAGTATCCCCACAATTTAGCACCACCATCTCTTCCTCAATTTTCATAAGGAAGTTCTCATTGAACAAATGACCCATAAACTACTCCAATCAAAATTTCAGTCTCATATAATTCTCCCTTTACAAGTATGTATCTACCATCAACATCTTTTTTTTTTGCTGTAAACATTTAAAGTTTGTATCTGCAGATATCAGGATAACCACACCTCTGTTATTATTTGTCCCGAAGGCAAAATATACTTGGCCTACCCAAGATCTTTTTAATTTTCTACTATCTTTCACTCTTAGGTGTGTTTCTTGCAAGCAAATGATTTTTATTTGATATATTTTAGCATACTGCAGCACTTCATTTAATTTTTTATAGTTATTTGTGATGGATGGCAAAATATACCAGACAATTTTTTTTTTAAGTCTGTTGCAACAACTCTTTTCTATCTTGTTCTTCTTATATTCCTCCTGTACGTCTAAACATATATAAGCAGGCCACCTATATAATGTTCTTGCTATCCCTGCAACATTCTTGTCTTGTATATAAAGCCATTCTTACATTCACTTGTGAAGTTAATTCCACCCCCATTGTTCTTCATGACAGAAAAAGCAGTTCGTTTTAGTATTACAAGAATCTGCAGTCCCGTGATTCTACCCCTTTGGTGGAATTGCTTTGTGATTGCATGTTGTGCAATTACCTTTATTTGTTTTCGAGGACTTACGTTTATGGAGAATTACGTTATTCACATATAAGGCAGGTAGCTTTTCTTGTCCCCCCCCTTTGAAAGTACAAGCCGCTCGTTCGGCTAGATTCCGAAGCTTCTTCATTATAAATGTGAGCCGACTGTTCAGCTAAACAATTCCAAAGTGCACCTCGATAGTGCTAGTCGCCTGTATGGCTGAAGTTTTTCAAACTGAGCCGGCTGTTCGGCTAAACAATTCCAAAGCGCACCTCGATAGTGCGAGCTGCCTGTGTGGCTGAAGTTTTTCAAATGCCCCTGAATACTTCCTGGTTGGTACATCACCCGACTAGTCCTTCATTTAATTTAAAAGAAATAAAGTCTGCACAAAAAGCTTTTGCCTCTGTACAGGGAGGCTTTACTATAAAAAGGGACAAAATCACTTTCCTAGCAACTAATTCATAGCGCTAATAAATGAAGGTCCTCATGTTAGCTCGAGGGTGGATTTTAAAAAGATTAACAGTGCAAGCACCTAAAAAGCACCTGTAAAGCACCCAGTTTAAAACAGTCTCTCTATATAGCGCACACTAAAGCTACACAATAGATGCACTGTTAAATGTCCTGCTTCTGTGTTTTAGTTTAAAACTCAAGTTATGAAATTTGGCTAACAAAAATAAAATGCCAGGTTAAGCACAGTACAGGGCGATGCCCTGAATGTGTTAGCAAACTAGTTGTGTGTTTTATGTTTTATTTTGTTTTTCTTTTTCTTTCTGTCCTTAAATAATAATAGAACACATAATTGAAAATGTTTGAGATATTATTAAAGGATCTTTCAAGGTGGCTATACCTGTTTACACTATTTTGTTTGAGCTGCAGCTTGGCCCCTGCTTCTCTGTGCTGCTGCTATAGTGTTGGCCGGCCAGTTCTCTTCTGTATTTAAAGGGACAGACCAGAGGAGGTGGAGCTAATTCTGTAGTCCTTACAAATGTTTGATTTTTTCTGGATTTTTTTTTATACTCAAAATGTATAATGTATTTAAACAATGTGCAAAAGGATTTCTGAATATACTACATAAAGAATAATATAACTTTATCAAAAGAATGAGAATTAAAGTAAAAGGGGAGGAGTTTGCTTGTCACATGATACTGCAGGCACTTAAGGCTTGCTCCTTCTCATTTAGACAGACAGTTTGGTGAGGTATAGATGTATTCTGACCTCGGAAAGATGGTACGCTAGCTCCTTCTAGTTATCATTTCACAAGGATTTTATTTTGCTTTTGTTATTTTGTTGTTTATTTGTATTATTCTGCAGAGAAGTTATTCTGCTACAATAAAATACTATTTTGTTTGGCTTCAACATCTGGTGAGACTCTTCCTTCCAAATCCCACACCTCACATGTGGTGGCAGTTGTGGGATTTCGTCAATACTGTCCAGAGAATTTGAGGAGGAAGTGGATGTCCCAGAAGGAGAAACCTGTTGGAGTCTTGACCCGAATGATGGCAGATAAATCAGGACAACCCCTGATGTCTGGTTTACCAGATGTCAGATGCAAGACCACCAAAATGGAAGAAGATGGTGCGATTGGTGGTACCATTGAGGCTGGTGAAGAAGAAGAGGTGGAAAAGGGTCCCCCTAGTGGAGATGCCCAGGACTTGCTACAATGGCTATGCATTCAGCAGGTAGCCTTGGAAAAACAAAGGGGAAGAGATATGCAAAGGAATGAGGCTAGGTGGGCAGACACTTTAAGAGCTATCCAAGCTCTGGGTGCCGGCAGACCACCACCAGCAGGTGATAACCCAAAGGATATAAAAATCACAAAGTTAAGTGAGACGGACAATATAGAAACCTACTTGACCACATTTGAACAGATTGCTCGAGCTTGTCAGTGGCCTCGAGAACAATGGGTGATTCATCTTGCATCCTATTTAACAGGGAAAAGCTCAACTGACATATGGACATGTGGACAGTGCAATGAGTGAAAATTATGATGCTGTAAAGGAGGCTATCCTGAAACGATATGACATATGCTTAGAAACATACAGACAGAGGTCTCGAGCTCTAAGGTTCCAGTCTTCAGATACACCACAGGAGGCATACACAAGACTAAAAGACTTATGTAGTAAATGGTTGCAACCTACCAACAACACAAAAGAACAAATGTTGGAAGCCATTGTTCTTGAGCAATTTGTGCGCATTTTTCCCCAAGATGTCCAGATGTGAGTTCGGGAACACCGCCCAGAGTCAGCTAAGAAGGCAGTACAATTGGCAGAGGACTACCTGGCTGCAAGGCCGAATAGGCACAGGGGATACTCTGGAGCAGGTGTAACCCACCCCACGGTAAGATCTTCATCTTCTACTATACCAGTATCTAGTGGGACTGTTAAGAATATAAACACTACCAGACCCCATAATCCTGAAATCATGTGTCATTTTTGACAAGGAAAAGGACATATTGCTAGGTTTTTCCCAAAGAGGAAAACTACCCCTGCTCATTTAGTCCTGGCTAACTGGGGTCAGTATATCACTCCTGTTAAAATAAATGGAAAAGATATGGTTGGACTATTAGACTCTGGCAGTCAGCAAACCTTAGTCAAAGCCAATATGTTATCCAGTGTTCCCGAGTCTCAAAATGAAACACATGTGATATGTATTCACGGTGATACCCATACATACCCTATGCAACGAGTTAAGGTTCAAGTCCAGTCAATCACCAGAAACATGGAGGTTGGTGTGGTGCCTCACTTATCGGTGCCAGTTATAATAGGACATGACCACCCAGATTTTACACAACTATTAGCTACCACTACGGACTTGGGTGCAATAACAACCCGAGCTCAAGAGAAAAGGGATATTGAACTACAACGTACATTTTCATTTGACGATGATTTGTTTGGACCACCCGGCAAGACAAGAAAGTCTAGACAGGAAAGACGTCAAGATAAGCAGATGTGGCAACAGGCTCACAGGGACTTTAATGCTACTAATAATTTAAAGGACTTTAGTATAGAGTCAGAATTTGGGTTAGCACAAGTGAATGATAGCTCCTTAAAACCTTTCTTTTTACAGGTGGGCGGTGAAAAAAATAAGGAGCATAGACTGGTATTACATAAAGGACTATTATATAGAAAATGTGTAAATTCAAAAACTGAGGAATGTGTGTTACAATTATTGGCACCCACTGTTTACAGATTGCGATTACTGTCCCTTGCACATGACATACCATTGGCTGGTCAACAGGGAAATGAACGTACATTACAGAGATTATTGTATAGGTTTTATTGGCCAGGTATTTATGATCATGTGGTGGAATACTGTAAAACCTGTGAGCAATGTCAAAAAGTAACCCCTATAGTAAGGAAGGATAAGGTACCACTACAACCCTTACCTGTAGTAAACACCCCATTTGAATGCATTGCGATGGACACAGTAGGACCCGTACCCAAAAGCACAAAGGGAAATCACTTCATTTTAGTTCTTTATGATTATTTCACCAAGTACCCGGAAGCTATACCTATGCATACAGTTACTACTGAAAAAGTAGCTGAGGAATTAGTGAAAGTATTTTCTAGGATGGGCATCCCTAGAGAAATACTGACAGATAGAGGCAGTAATTTCTGTTCTCAGGTGTTGCAGCGTCTCTATCAGACCTTAGGTATACATTCTATATATACATCTCCATACCACCCCAAACTGATGGGTTGGTGGAATGATTTAACAAAACCTTAAAACAGATGCTAAAAAAGTTTACACATGATGAAGGGAAACAGTGGGATAGATTCTTACCCTATCTTATGTTTGCCTATCGTGAGGTCCCATAGTCTTCTACAGGATACTCTCCCTTTGAATTATTGTTTGGGAAGAACCCTAGGGGAGTACTGGATATAGAAAAGAAAGTTGGGAAGGAACAAAACAAGACACTATACCCATATCTGTTTTGGAATATATTACCACACTACATCAGAGACTGACAAAGTATGCTAAGACAGCCCAAAATAGTAATGTAGAACATCAGAAGTCCCAAAAACAACATTACAACAAAGGGGTGGGTACTAAGTCATTCCAACCAGGGGACAGAGTCCTTCTTTTGTTACCATGTGCAGAAAACAAGCTGTTAATGAAATGGCAGGTGCCCTATACAATCCATAGGCAGGTTGGCCCAGTGAATTATGAGTTCAAATGCCCAGATAAAAAGCAAAAGTTTAAAATCTACCATGCCAATCTATTAAAGTTATGGCATGACAGAAGTAAGTCAGCTTTATTTGTACATCCTGAGTTAGCTAAAAGTGAATTAGAACAAGCCTATGAAAGATTGCATGTTGTTACAGGTGAGATGAAAGATGTAAAGATTAATGACAAGTTAAATGCCGAACAGTTAAAGGAATTAAAAGACGCTTTAAGTTCTTCAAAATATCTTCACAACAATACCTGGGAGGGTTGAGGGAACTGAACACCATATAGAAGTAAATACTAATGTACCAATCAGGCAAAAACCCTACAGGTTACCAGAACATCTAAGAGAGGATGTGATCAAAGAGATAAAAAAAAATGCAGCAGTTAGGGGTAATCAAACCATCCATAAGTCCATGAAGTTTTCCCATGGTGACAGTCAACAAAAAGGAAGGTGGTATAAGGGTCTGTATAGATTTTCATAAACTTAATGCAATTTCCCAATCTGATGGGTATCTGATACCCCAGATTGATGATATTATTGATCATCTAGGTAATGCACAGTATATAAGTACTTTAGACTTATCGAAAGGATACTGGCAGATTCCCTTAGATCCTGACTCACAAAACAAAACAGCATTTAGTACTCCATTAGGATTGTTTCAATTTACTAAAATGCCCTTTGGTCTACATGGTGCCCCGGCAACCTTTCAGCGATGCATGGACCACTTGTTACATCCCTATATGGAGTATAGTGATACATATTTAGATGATGTTATTATTTTTAGTCCATCCTGGGAAGACCATATAACTCATCTAAAACAGGTATTGACTGCAATAAAGAATGCAGGACTAACCATAAATCCTACAAAATGCTCACTGGCTATGCAAGAAACCAAATAGTTAGGTTTCATAATTGGAAAAGGTAAAGTAAAACATGAAATCGATAAGATAGATGCTATTGCAAAAAGCCCGCAGCCACAAACTAAGAAACAAGTAAGATCTTTTCTAGGATTAGCTGGTTATTACCGTCAATTTGTGTCTAATTTCGCAGACATTGCTAGTCCATTGACTGAACTTACAAAGAAAGTTAAACCAGATAAAGTTCACTGGACCAGACAATGTGAAGAGGCATTCACATTATTAAAAGCTAAATTATGTTCCTACCCTATCTTTACGTAGTCCAGATTTTCAAAAATCCTTCATAGTACAAACGGATGCCTCAAGTCAGGGTATTGGGGCTGACCTATTCCAAATGGATGGAGAGGAAGAACATCCCATTATATTTATTAGTAGGAAGTTGCATGAAAGAGAAGCTAAATACTCAATGACTGAGAAGGAGTGTTTAGCTATCCGGTGGGCCATAAATGCCTTAAAATTTTATTTATGGGGTAGAGAATTTGTGGTCGTTACAGACCATAATCTTCTATGTTGGCTGCACATTATGAAGGATAAAAACCCTCGTATTATGTGATGGTACTTAACCTTTCAACCCTATAGATTCATGATACAACACAGACCAGGAAAGAAACAATTTAATGCTGACTATCTATCACGCTATGGTGCGGAGGACAGCTCTAAATTGATATCAGACTCCGGGGTAAAAGAAAAGTAATGATTGGATAATTTTGCAAAAATGAATGATATTTGTGCTTGTAAAATGTATTTTCTGAGACCCTGGAGTGAAGCTTTGGGAGTGGAAGGTCTGAAGCTCCATCTCCCCTTTTTTTAGACAAGAAAAGGGGGAGATCTGAAGAAAAATTTGAAAAAGAAAACAATGGTATTAGTTTTACCATTGGTTTCTTCCTGAGTAGGGAGGAATGTGATGGATGGCATAATATACCAGACAGTTTGTTTTTTTTTAAGTCTGTTGCAACAGCTCTTTTCTATCTTGTTATTCTTATATTCCTCCTGTACGTCTAAACATATATAGGCAGGCCACCTATATAATGTTCTTGCTATCCCAGCATCATTCTTGTCTTGTATATAAAGCCATTCTTACATTCGCTTGTGAAGTTAATTCCCCCAGTTCTTCATGAAAGAAAAAGCAGTTTGTTTTAGTATTACAAGAATCTGCAGTCCCGTGATTCTACCCCTTTGGTGGAATTGCTTTGCACTTGCATGTTGTGCAATTACCTTTATTTGTTTATGAGGACTTATGTTTATGGAGAATTATGTTATTCAAATATAAGGCAAGTAGCTTTTCTTGTCTCCCCCCCCCCCTTTGAAAGTACAAGCCGCTCGTTCGGCTAGATTCTGAAGCTTCTTCATTATAAATGTGAGCCGACTGTTTGGCTAAACAATTCCAAAGTGCACCTCGATAGTGCGAGCCACCTGTGCGGCTGAAGTTTTTCAAACTGAGCCGACTGTTCGGCGAAACAATTCCAAAGCGCACCTCGATAGTGCGAGTCGCCTGTGCGGCTGAAGTTTTTCAAATGCCCCTGAATACTTCCTGGTCGGTATATCGCCCGACTAGTCCTTCATTTAATTTAAAAGAAATACAGTCTGCTCAAAAAGCTTTTGCCTCTGTACAGGGAGGGTTTACTATAAAAAGGGATAAAATCACTTTCCTAGTAACTAATTCATAGTGCTAATAAATGAAGGTCCTCATTTTAGCTCGAGGGTGGATTTTAAAAAGATTAACAGTGCAAGCACCTAAAAAGCACCTGTAAAGCACCCAGTTTAAAATAATCTCTCTATATAGCGCAGACTAAAGCTATACAATAGATACACTGTTAATCGTCCTGCTTCTGTGTTTTAGTTTAAAACTCAAGTAATGAAATTTGGCTAACAAAAATAAAATGCCAGGTTAAGCACAGTACAGGGCAATGCCCTGAATGTGTTAGCAAACTAGTTGTGTGTTTTATGTTTTATTTTGTTTTCCTTTTTCTTTCTGTCCTTAAATAATAATAGAACACATAATTGAAAATGTTTGAGTTATTATTAAAGGATCTTTCAAGGTGGCTATACCTGTTTATACTATTTTGTTTGAGCTGCAGCTTGACCCCTGCTTCACTGTGCTGTTGCTATAGCATTGGCCGGCTGGTTCTCTTCTGTATTTAAAGGGACAGCCCAGAGGAGGTGGAGCTAATTCTGTAGTCCTTACAAATGTTTGATTTTGTCTGCATTGTTATTTCATAATCAAAATGTATAATGTAGTTAAACAATGTGCAAAAGGATTTCTGAATATACTACATAAAGAATAATATAAATGTATCAAAAGAATGAGAATTAAAGTAAAAGGGGAGGAGTTATGCTTGTCACATGATTCTGCAGGTACTTAAAGCTTGCTCCTTCTCATTTAGACAGATAGTTTGGTGAGGTACAGATGTATTCTGACCTCGGAAAGATGGTACACTAGCTCCTTCTAGTGTTCATTTCGCAAGGATTTTATTTTGCTTTTGTTATTTTGTTGTTTATTTGTATTATTCTGCAGAGAAGTTATTCTGCTACAATAAAATACTATTTTGTTTGGCTTCAGCATCTGGTGAGACTCCTCCTTCCAAATTCCACACCTCACATTATTTAGGCCATTTACATTCAAAGATGCTATCCTGAGATCCAAATGTTTATTTAGTGATGCCATCGAATGAATAATCTTGCATTCTTCCTATATTTACACTGACCTGAGAAAAACAATTGTGAAAAAAAGAGACAAAACACCAAAGAAAGTGGTAAAAACTCCCCTTTCACTATGTGTTCAACATACAATCCCGAATACTTTATGTACATATTGTTGGTATCTTTCCCTTTATGGATACCTGGCGTTTGTTTCTTACTTGGTGTGCTCATCTCCCCCCCAGCCAATAACAGAACTAACATATTTTAAGTAACAACCTTATTCTAAGTAAACAAGTCCAGAATAAATTGATGGAGTTCTTTATCTGCTTGTTCTGCCATGGAAAAAAATATGGTTTGTTATTAATGAACACACGCAGTTGAGCTGGTTTCAACAAGGATGATTTGTACCCTTTTTGCCACAATGCTTTCTTAACGCAATCAAATTTTTTCCTTTCATTAATTGTATCAAGAGATAGATCGTGATAAATAGCAATATTAGCACCCTTCATCGTAGTTTTTTTTTTGTATACAGCATTTATAATTCTGTGTTTGTCTTCAGATTTAAATAACTTTACAATCACAGAGCGAGGTGGCAACCCATCTTCCAGTCTAGAATGTAGTGCCCTGTGGGCTCTATCAATTTCTATGTTCACTTCTGCAGTGGGTAAGTCCAAGTATGACCCAAACATGGAAAGTACAATTTCTTTTAAGTTTTGTGATTGTTCCCATGTTTCCAGTATTCCAATTAGTCTTAAATTATTTCTTCTGGATCTCAGTTCCATATCTATAAGTGTTTTATTTATATCAATTGCACTATGTTCATGACTAGCCAGTTGTCTTGCATTTATTACTACCTTGTCCTCAGTCTCAGCAATTCTGGTTTCCATAGTTGGCAATTTCGAGTTAATGTCTTTGACAGAGGATTCCAGATGGTTAATTGCCAGTTTTATATTTTCCATTTCTATTAATGATCATGTCCAAACCTTTTTTTTAATAACAAAAATTAGGTCACCTTTAATGTCTCTTATATCTCCCAACAAGACTTCTACCCATGATGGCAATGATTCTGCTGTTTTTTTTCCTGCAAAGGTTTTTCATGTATTTCCTCTTCAGATTGTAGATCTGGTATAACTGCTGTGTCAACTGCATTCCAAATAATTGTGTCTTCATGTTTCTCCTCCATTGCTTATGTATCCATTTTTCCTTCTAAACTTAACTGGTCTACCTCTGATTCTGCAGATAGGAATTCACCTTCATGTTGAACAAACAGTGTTTTTTTGCAATTTATTTACTTCTTTATCTGCTTCTTCAGTCAAAATGTTATGCCCTTTAAAATTAGTGTCTTCTTCCTCTGGGTTTAATTATTTATATGATTATTCGTTCACTTTACTTGCCGCTGGTTCAAGTATGATTTTTAGATCTTTTTCCTCACTTTGTTTTTTTTTCCATCTTTTCCTTTGATTGTGACTACATCAGTGGTATAATAGGATTAATCAGGTTATTAATGTTCAATTCAAATTTTACCAGAGACACTAAATATATTTTGTTCAGGTTGATTTTTTGCTTGCTGTGTTTTTATTTTTGTCTTAGATGTATCCTTGTTCAACTTTTCCTGTTTTTGTTCTGCTGCTTCTGCTGCCAAAGCTTTTTCTTTCCTTTCCATTCTTGATGACATATTGCTCACTGTTGATATAGAATTCTTTTACTCGTTATTCTAATAAAGGTACAAATTATTCTTTGAATTATAACTGTGATGTAACCTCCCCTCAATCAGCACTTTGTAGTCACTCTTCACTTGATTTTGTTGATATAACTCTGTTATGGTAACACTTACATTTACCAATACTACAGACACTGTTGGGGGACCTTCACGTTACTTCGCAGAGTAATGAAGCAGAGGTAGCAGTCGCCGTTAGGCCAGCTACTTAATGTTTTGCTCACCTTTTTAGAAATATCTCTAACTTTTGTGCCAAGGGAGCAGAACCGTATTTGTTGATGTTTTATGCTTTGGTCTCCTTTTTACTAAGTGGATTACCTGCACAGTATCATGAAAAGAAAGTTTCTACTGTTCAGATTTTTACCACATAATATTTAATTTGTCACAAAAGAACTGGTATTTTCATTTTATCCCTCTATCTTCTTTTTATTTCTAAGCAAACTATTCAGTTTCTTTCCTTTTTAAAGTGCACCTTCTTCCACATGGGTGTTACTTTTTTCTGTAGTTCAATCTTTGTTTTTCCTTACATGAATAACTATATCGTGTGCCACAGCCCCAGTAACTTCCAGTAACTTCACAGAACATTATTCAAATATGTGCATACAGTCATTTATTTTAGTTTGATTTAGTTCTGCATCATTTATCAGGAATTCAGCATCATAAAAGACAAAACTGAATAATACTTTTTGGTCTTTAGACCCATTTTCAGGTTGGCGTTCTCGGTATCCTCTGGCTTTTCTTTTTTTTCGGACCACTCATCGGTTTAATTTTTTACAGCCCATAGAGTTTTCTTAAAGACTGGTATCAAAAATCTGTTATCTTGTTTTAGCATTATGCAGGTTTTTGCGTGTTCTACTCCAAAGCACTACTAGGCATTTTTGGTCTCATGTGGACGTCCTCGGAAGTATTCCTATTTGGACCAACCTCTTCTCTCTGCAGTGTGGTACAATATTTTGATTTCTCTCTGACCTCTCCAAAATCCACAGAAATACAACAAATCTGAGGTGGTGGTGTGCTGAAAGTAGTGTTAAAAAAAAACTTACAAAACCCTTCTGTTTATTTCAAGTCAGTGTCCTGGGAACTGTTCCTATTCAGACCAACTGTTGCTTTTGGTGTGTTGTTCAGAATTTTTTTGGTCGGTAGCACAGAAACCGACTGCAGCAGTGCAAAGGTAAGAGACATACAATTAGGCCAACTATAGGTAGTTTTGCATTTCTTTTTTCATTATAAATTCATATCATCATTGGATTAACTAACTCTTGAGCTCAGAGGTTGTTTGGGGGAGTGCAAGCCTTACACACCATCTCCATGACACAACACTGCATTGTGCATGTCTCCTCTGCCACGACATTCACCATTATAAGCCCCAGCAATGCCATGTACTGATAGGCTGTCTCAGTTTGTTTCTTCTACAGTAGACAACACTAACGAATGACACTGATGGGTGACTGTCGGTTCTCATACTGCTGAGGAAGACCTGGCCCTGAAAGGTGTCAAACAGTGCACATAAGTGTTTGAGACTCCATAATGACTGAAGCAAGCCTTCCCTGGTATTGGTAACCTAAGCGTGTGCTTAAAGTAACTGGGTCACCTTTGCATGGCCAGATTGACTTGCTAGAAACTGTGTGCCAGTATGGGTCAATAGCAGGGGTCAACCTTAATTTTTTTTTGCACTAGCCAGCTAGGCTAGTGAACCAGAGATTCCACTAGCCCACAGAAGTGTGCAGTAGCTCACAGTCAGTATGGTTAACAATGATTTGTTAAACAAAAGACAAATAAAATTGCATTTGTCCTGCCAACAGTCTGGACACCTACCAATTGATTTTGTACTGTGCCTTTAACTGCAAACCGCACATGGACTATCTCAGCTTCTGTGGCTGAAGTGTCAGTGGTTTTGTCACTGATGACTGAAATGAACTTTGTTCCCATAATTTTTTCTCGTAGTGCCATGCGTTCAACCTTGGCTACATAGTGGATAAAGTTGCTGAACTGATATCTAGCCCTTTCATATCAAGGCTGCACATCCACATAAAGTCTGTGAAAGGACGTCCTTTCTTAGCAATTGCATGGCATGTTCGGTTAAGCATTGCTTCACTCATGTTCTTCAGCATGCCCTCTGCATTACTTGTCCCTGAAGTAGCAGTGCTGGCATCTTCCTTTTTCTTTGCCCTAGCATGAGCTTCACTGATATTATGGGACGAGACAGAGTCAAGCCGGAATTTATCTGTACCGAAATGAAAATTATTGTTATTGCCGCCTTACCCAACTGTATTTCATGTTTGATACACAAATGGCAGAACATCAGATCTTTTGCACCATCATACCCCAACTAGTTATATTTTTCTAGCCAACACTACTGGAACCAACAGCTTCACTTTGTCTTTTCATACTCATGATCTTTTATTTGTTTGTCTTCGTCAGCATGCTTTCTATTAATGTCAGCTGGGTTACTGACTTCTTTAATATATATTCCACATTTTCATATTTGTAGTTAATAAAGTTGTGTCATGAAAAGTGTGTGTGTCTTTTTCTTCAAGCAAGCTTTCTATTAATGTCAGCTGGGTTACTGACTTCTTTAATATATATTCCACATTTTCAGATTTGTAGTTAATAAAGTTGTCATGAAAAGTGTGTGTGTCTTTTTCTTCCTTTTTTCCACCTTGGCCACAGATCCCAGAAATACTCGATTGTCCAAGTTCTGTTAAAAATGTTCATCAAAAAAAGTAAGGATAAATTCAATGGTATCAACCCATTCTGTTATTTCATGTTATTCTTTGGCAACCAGGTAACTCCCACTGGGCAAAAGACCCACTTACAGGAGTGGTCCAGGTACACAGGGAGGTTCAGTGACTTGCTTAGGGTCACACAGTATGCAAGTGGAGGCTGTGGGAATTTAAACCCAGATCTGCTGGATGTACAAAGCCCATTCACAACCTGATGCTCTCTCTGTTAAACAATCTCCAGTTTTCCTTTCCATGACAGCCATGTATTCAGATATGCTTTGACCATCTTTTTGATACTTGAACTATCAGGACTTGTGGTATCCTCAATACTACATTGTGTTCCCTTTACCTCATCAGCTACTGCTGTTTCTTTTCAAATGTCTAAGACATCACATTCCACAATTTCAGGCACACCATTCCATGCTATTTATTACAGTGGCCTGTAAAGTTGCGGCTAATCTCATGGAATGCTCAGGTTGGCAGTATAAAAAATAACAGCAGCAGCTGCCGATGACTTAGGCGAGAAATAATCAACACAGTGACAAAGGCAATAAAAATGTGAAAGCTAACTTGAAAAAGTGGATCTAAAACATATGAGAATATAGGAAAAACAAAAAGGAACCCATTACAGCATATAAAGGTGTACAAACGGTTTCCTATCATGGCAGAAAATCGACCATACTTAAAATTCAGAGTTGAAAAGATTAGGTTGATTTACTGCTAATGGTCTTAATGACCATACTTTACACCTCCTAGACAGACTGGTTTTACAAACAAAGGCCTGTGACTAGTGACATCAGAACTTTTTTTCTAACCTGGACATGCATGCAACAGTGAATGATTTCATACAATCAGTTTTAATACTATCTGAACACTCAAAATGGCCAAAAAAAAATGGACTACATTTAATCAAAACTGGATGACCAGATAAGGACCATGAAAACCAGATTGTCTGGTCTACAACTGGACAGGTGGCAGTCCTATAACTGTGCTGCTCCAGGACACAGTCACAAATCTGCCTGCCATGAGTACTGAGCTAAACAAGGAAGGGAAAAGGAAAAAGGATCTTTACCAGCAAAATATAAAAGCAGTAGTTAGTATAAAATGAAACAGTTTGTAAATGCACTACTCACAGACATCTATTTTTTTTCATTTCACTAATGCTAAGGCAGCACATAGTTAAACCTCCATGAAAAGGACCTGGCTTTATATTAAATAACATTTATATTTATGTATTTATTTGTTTGTTTATTTGTTACCAGGGTTGAGAATGGAACTGCAGCTTTTCACAGGAGGAATTGCACTAGCCCAGCTGGGCAAGTAACAGAGATTCTGCACTAGCCTGCAGCAATCTGCACTAGTACCTGGGCTAGTAAATTAATGTTAAGGTCGACCCCTGGTCAATAGTCAATGTAAGAGTACATATGATAGCCTTGTGCAAGTGAGGTGGCCAACATTACCACAATCTCTCCATGTTGAAGACTGAGGGTCAAGGTAAGACCAAATATAAGGACCTAAAACTTGACATGATAGCCCAGAATACAAAAATGTAGGTGCTGCTGATGAGCTAGTCTGAGCTGAATATGAACAGTGCTGGCCATAAAAAGTTCACTCTTACTGCAGCTTGACGTAAAGTACTGTACCTCAGGCTAACTGAATTAACTTTCCATTGAATATAATAGGTTGTTGCAGTGTTTATTTCTTCACTTTCTTCAGCATTCCAGAGCACTGGGGAACTTTTTTCATGGCCACCACTTAGAAAAGTCTACATCAGGTAGATTAAGCACAGAAAGTTCCCTTGATACATGTCCTGTAATGTGGAGCAGAGCTTCCATCTTAAAAGTGTGTAATTCTGAGGTACCAACAGAGGCTTTTAAGGTCAAGGACCATCCAAAGTTCTCTTATCTTTCTGGGGACAAAGAAGAGTATGGAGTATATTCCTTGATGTTGTTAGGGAACTGGCACCTGGATAATCACCCAGGACTGCAGGAGCTGGTGAAGGTAGTACAGGATGACTATGCCTTTTGATTGATGATTTCTATGACTCACTGACCCTGCGCTGTCTTAGTTTCTCTGTCAACCAGATCTAGTAGTCTTCTCCAATTAGTGTGCCAGACTGATGAACTTGCCTCATCTCATATAAATCACAGTACAAACTGTATCTAGTATCCAGGGTTCCTACTCTGAGGAGATCATGGTCCATAAAGAGGGACAGACTGGGAAACTGCAGTGTGGGTGAACAGGACAAAACAGGAGAGGGTCCAGAGGCCTGGAAGTCCTTTAGGCCTAAGGTCAAAGAAACCTTTCTAATGAGAAAGGAGAGTTCCTCCTGGGGAAAAAGAAGACCTTCTAATATCTGGCCAACACAGCTGGAGTCAGAGAGTTTCCTCTTCTGATTCAGAAACATCTTCCAGTCTGGGAGGATGGCTGGGTTCCATAACTGGAGAAAAAGGCACTGGGCTGTGGAAAATGAGTTGCAGGGTTAGCTGTGGTAGTAAAGCCAATATAAGCACTGAGCAAAGAAACTGGGGTGAGTCAGTGATGCTATCAGAAAGTTATAGGGCCCCACTGAAGTAAACCCTGTGACTGGGGGTAGGCTAAGGTATCCAAGGATATGACTTCAGTATCCCCTAACAAGAGTCCTGTAGTAGGGAAAGATAATGTAGTGCTGCCTTCAGCACTGGTTAGGGAGAATGAGTAATGCTTGAAGTAGTTGCAGAGCCCCCTCCTACAGTATATGCCCAAAAAGTAAGTCTTATCAAATGATCGGATGGTAGGGAATATCTTGCATCCCAATTCATCAAAAGGATTCTGAAGCCATGTGTTCATCAATGGTTTCAGACTTCTTTAGTCAACTAGGATACAGTGCATCAACATACCAATGCTTCCCAGGAACATTTTTCACTCATTCTTGATTGCCATCAGAAACACTTTACACACTAAAAACCTTACATAGCATGAAAAAATTAAAAATCCCCTAAATAAAAAAAAAAAAGAACTTTTCTCTACCCTCATATCTGCCTCTTTACAAAGATACCAAATTATAAAAGTGAGGTACAATTCACCATGTTAATTTCTGGTGTTCCTTTGCTGACCATGAAAAATCCTCTTCCTATCCTTACTCTATCTGCTTACTAGGGAAATATTAGCTGATTATCTATCCACAGATAAAACTGAGGCCCTGGCTTCATGCAAGGCCTTCTATTTTATGTGTGTGTGTGGGGGGGGTGAACATTCAGTCAGTAGATTCTGTTTTTTAGTTCTTCAAGTCCATGGTACGTTAAAGAAACGTTCTTATTGAATCTGAAGAAAGACAGATATTTGACAGGTGGGAAAGGTCTACATTTTACTAGTTACTTTAAAAAAGTTTTTAATTCAAAAAAGTGCAGTTTTTTCAAAATTGCTTTTTAGTTTACCCATTTTATAAGCACAATAAGACATTCCAAGATGTGGTTATGTAATAGCCTCACTTCTAGGTGCTAAAGGCACTCAGTGAAACACATCACACCTCACAGCACATATGAGCATGTGGGGTTCACAACCCAGCCTACACCCTGTTGTGTTTTATTGCTTACTTTTCATTTGCACTTTTGGTCCATGGGACAATATTCTTAAGGCTCTGTTAAACAGACTAGACATTTCTGATGCCAATATGCTTGAAATACCCAGTTTCTCATCATCAGTGTTTCAAAGGTTGTGACGATGGTGTGGGTAATTTCTTGTCAAGGGATGTCCACTTGCTTATGAAACCTAATGCAAATCTGAACCAAAAAGAAAAAGAGGAAAAAAAACATGATGGAGGTGCCAACCACACCAGATTTCCACATCGCATGGGATTGGTAGCTGCCATGCCTGAGGGAGGGAAGTCACGAATGCCACAAAATCAGCCTACAACTAAAACACAGAGCAACTGGCAGTGGAACTGCCTTTTGGGGCCCTACTTTGGCCCAATTATTTCACCTACCTAGCCTCCAAAGGAGCTCTTGCTACATCATCAACTATGAGATTACTGATTTCTTGCCACTACAGACCTTGCACAGTACAAAATATGAGATGGTGGAAAGCACTGTCCACTCAAGGAGTGCCGGCTCTTCCCCTGTCCTACCTGGCTTTTGCGAGGATGGTTGTAGTAAGTGTGGAGGAGCTGAAAATAGTTGCGGGAACGAGTTGGGCTGGAGCAAAGAAAATAGGAAAGATCATGTTTAAGGTCGGTTATTTATTCTTAATGTTCCTGTTGTCTGTCCTCCTCTTCCGGTCTCATGAGGCATGTGGCTCCATCCTCTGATGTCTGCCTGAGGCATAAGCCATGCAACCATTTGGGAGAAGCCTGTATTCAGGTTTTGTGGCTTGGCAATTTATGTAGTGATGCAGTAAGCCCTTGAACTATATCCTGGCACTCAGGAAGTTAGCCCCCAGGAAAGAGAACATTTAATAGTCCCACATAGTAACCTCCCCCCACCCCCAATGAAACCACAATAACCATGCAATCAATAAGGTAATGTTCACAACTGATGAAATGCAAAGATGGGAACAAGGTACAGAGAATGAAATGAGAAATATAAAGCAGAAAACTGATGTAAACTAGTGTGCAGTAACAATTCCACACATGCTCTCCCCATCAGTCCTACAATAGTCCCCTACAAGATTTGAAGCCCTTATTCCCTACTAGTTCCTCTCAGAGTGTATGAGACACCACCTAATTTAATTGTTGCAGACCCAATGTAGTCATTTGTGAATGCACAGTCCCAGAGATGTGAAGAAAACCCAATTAACAACATATCTTCTGTAATGCATAGCCTGGAGGCCAAATCACTGTTTTTCCTTTCATGTTATCCCCCCAAAGGCACCATCCAAACCTGGGGCTTCTGTCACTCAACCAGCCCTAATTAGCTAAATAAGGAGACTGTGTGCTGCAGAATCTAAGCCATTATCCATACTCACAGTTCCTTGTGCCCCAAGGATATTCATTCCTTGGCTATCTTGGAGTCACTCTCTGGGTCGTCTCCCTCCTTCCATCTAACTCCTGGCCTCCATCTTTCTTTTTTTCAGACACTCCTTGAGGGGACGAGGGTCTCCTTTTTTGGGGGGACATTCCTTGAGGGGGCTGAGGCTCCCGGACCAGAGACTTGCAGGGCTCTCCACTCTATTCTCAGGTTTCTATGCCAAGAGGCTCCTACCAGGTCACTCTAGCTCCAGAAACCCCTGATATCACCATCTTTGCTATATGCCTCCAAGGCAGAAATAAATCACATTGCCAGCTGCTCAACAGCACCAGAATCGATCCCACGAAGGACTTTCTTGAACTGTCTCACTTGATGCAATGGCCTGGCTTTAGCTCATGTGGCTCTGCCTTGTATCAGGAGCAGCTCACTCTTTCTGAAATAAGATGAATGGTGTCCAGCTGGACACACAGAAGAGCCTTTGTACCCAGTCAGTTGCCTGGTAAACTCACTTTGCTGCTCTCTGCTGCTAGAATTCTCCCCATTCAGGGCCTTGATGCCTTTGGGAATCTCCCAACAGATTCCAGAAAACTTGATGGCCTGCTGCCACATCGCTTGATGGGGACTGCTCCTTCTTCATCTCCCTGGATGAATCTGACTCCTCCTTCTGCAGCTACAGTGTCTCAGCAGGTTTACTCTGATCTCCTAGTGGCTTCAGTCCTCCAGGGTCAGTATGATCCTCCAATCTCGATCCTCCAACTGATCTCAAGTCTCTGGCTTTTTTCCCTGCTCTGAATGTCCCAGAAGCCCTCTCTTGCTGCTCTGTTCCTGTCTCTAGGGTATCCTCCAGCCAGACTGGTTGTCTTTCTCAGGCAAGCATGCCTTGTGTCCCCACCCCTTGTAATGAGAATTGCTCAAATACTGATCTGCATGCCATATGTAATAGCAGATATGAAATTACCCTCTGCATTGTACTAGGCATACAACCCCTGCCATGATACTGGCCCAAGAAATTCAGGTTAAGACGTCATACCAGCTTGAAATAGAAATTTCCAAGTGGAATGTTTTAATAGAACTAAGCCAGCCTTCAGATTTAGAGGAAGAACTAACAGATATGTGGAGACAATCTCTTCCTTGAACAAAGTAAATTTAATTAGGGTTTGGGCCTGAGAATAGTTAGGAGGTTATTCTGTTAATTATTCTGTTAGTGAGATATATGCATGTGTTTTACCAATTAGAGTGACACGATCTACTGTTGTGTTTTGAACTGTTGAAATTAACAGTCTGACATCACACGTTTTGATGAAGACCACTCATGGATAGGTGGAAAGAAAATGGTTTGATCAATCTGCCTCCAGCCACAAGAACTTAAAAAAACAAACACTCAAAATGTTGAGGGGGGTATTCAAATAGGGGACCAACTGGACTAGGTCTTCCAGAGGGCTCATTAACTGTGGTGAACAAGAAGGAATTGTACATCAGCCCTGAGAAGTAAGCCCTTTTGATGTCCTCTGGCTTATGATAGGCAGGGTAAGCCAAACCAAAAGCAGCTCGAACCTGAGAATATAGGGCCTCTGAAGTATCTATGTCTAAGCTGTGCACTGCATCTGCTTCTGGGGCAAGTGCTGTACAACCAGTGGAGCTTTCCACCAATAAGATCCACATTCAGAGCAGTGTGAAGACCCTTTACTTGCCAGTGTCAGTGGTCCATGCTTGAACTGGGACCCTGCTTACCAGTGGGAGTGGCTGATCATAGGTACAATTTGCAGTATGGCATAACCAAGGCTGATTCACCTCAGTAGGTGGTCTAGATTCAAACCCAGGACTTTGGACATAAAACTGGAACTCTGTAACTGTACAAGTGCCTGGACCTCAATACTGATTTCCATGTGCCAACCCAGGAGACAAAAGAAGGAGATATGATGTCAAAATTAAGCCTCAAGACAGTGGTGGCTGGAACAGAGCTTTCTGGACTATCTTTCCTTCCTCCCCTCTGGGACTGCGCCAACAGACAGAAGGGTATGATGCAAGGGCTCTTCCATGTTTTACAATTCTATGATTGATATCTCTCTCTCTCTCTTCATGCTGTACATTTATTCTTAATAAATTTGCTTAATTGAGAGGTGCATGGCTCAGTGTCCTACTTGTATCCATTGTGTGTAATGAGTTAACTGTTTTCACTATTGCTTTAAGAGCCCATATTTAACAATGTGTCACATCTTTGTGAATCTCTACTGTAAAAGCTATCCAAACAACCACAAGGGGGCAATTATCTCTATGCCCTGTCCACAACACCAGACAACTGTGGACCAGGAAATACCATTCCTGGTGCAAGTACTGGGAATATGGGACCGGATGCAGATGTTCATCGTATGACATCTGGGAGTTGAGGCACGCCCTCACACTAGGGGATACAATCAAATGCTATAAAGTATTTTAGAATGCCAAACAGAAAGAAAAGAACTGACAACATTGTTAGAGGCTGGCTAGAGCTGCAGATGATGGACAGTAATTGTATATATTTTTTTATTTATAAGGTTTCACCAGGAAAAACATACTGAATTAACAGCTCATTTCCACATGTGTCCTGGAGGGAAGGGGATGTGGACAGTACAGTAATAAGTTACACCAGTAATGTTACAATTATAAATCAATAATATTAATTATAAAAAGTTAAACTTATGCAGTAGACAACTGAGAGGAAGCACAAAGTAAGAAGTGCAGAACAGCATATCAATAGCATATCAACAACAGTAGTTCAGTAAAGTGCAACTGGCAGCAAAATAAGGAAGGAAGGGAAGGGAGACAGATTACAATGAGGGACCAGGCAGAGGGATAAGTGGACCAGTAAACCAGGGCAGTAGGGGGAAGGAGTAGTTTGGAGGGAGGAGCAGTGGGATTAGCCTAGGAGCAGCGACAACTGCACAAGTGACTAGTGAAGTCATTGTAACAGATAGCAATAGATAGACAGACAGACATACAGACAGACACAGACAGACAGACAGTCGTAGATGGTGGCTAGGGTAGCTTACAATGGGGCTATATGAATTGCATGGTGATGTACTGTATACTGGTGGTAAGCAATTGACTGTGTAGTGAAGATGATGTGAGCTACATATTAAACAGCCCAGATATCTCAGGGGCAACTATGAACAAAATGTAATTATAGAAACATTTCAGCTTATATTTCATTCATAGTCTCTACTTAGCGTCCCCTTTTTTAACTATGCACATTAGTGGGACCTCTCAGACATCACTTCATCTATTTTGACAATCCTCTGTTTATGACATCACGATGTAGCAATAATTAGGCTAGGATACAAAATATTTAATTATTATTAATCAGAGATAATACTCAGCATTTTATTATTGTTTTAATTATTACAATTATTATCATGCCTTATCAAAGTAGAATGATGAAGGAACACATGTACAGACATATGAAATGGCAATTAATAACCAAAGTGGCTAGTGTGTGAACACAGGCCATAAGAAAAGAACACTGGATAAAACCATGTACATAGACTATAAATATGTAAGACAGGAAGAAAGAGTTAATTTTCAAGAGAAACCTTCACAGAAATGAGACTGAAATGGAAGCTGGACCATGGAGCAGATCATTTCTTCTCAAAAAGTGTTCACAAGGAAACGGGGTGCTCTACAGTTAAAACAAATCACATGTAAACAAAAACTGGAGCACTTCCTATCTTCTAATACCACAATATATTAGTAATTATAAACTTTTATTACAAAATCGAAAAACCACACATTGCCATATGTGTCGTTTTTTCACTTAATAAAAGTTTATAATTTACTTGAAGTGCCTTGGTGGTATTTGAAGATGGGTGAGAGTGCTCCAGTTTTTGGTTTGCACCATGGAGCAGATACAGCCTTGTTTTTCCATGGCGTTTTGTACAATGACCCCATCAGATAAGAGCATTTAAATCATGAGGCCACTTCACTTCTATGTTTTTCCATTTGGAAGTGTGTGACCAGAGGTGTGAAACTAACCATTTTTTACACCACAGATAACGTCACAAATCCAGCCAAAGTTCTTTTGTATTTTATGAAATAATTTCAAATGCTATAAACACCTATCCTATTCCTTTGGTAAACTGAATTTCACTGCTACCATGCAATACATTGTGGACTGCAACAGCTTTATGGTAGCTAAATTACAGGTGGAAATGTCTTTAGTTCAAAATTACCTAAGTTACAGAAATTTAATACATATTAGTACAAAACTCTTGCCAGAACCAGTCTAGAGATGCAACATATAGAGATGGGACATAATATTTGGAGGAGATATCCAAGTTTGTGTAAAATAGGACATGCTTGGATTTTCACAGTGGAAAAGCCAATGTCATAAGTCATGACTTGACAGGCATGAAGCAATCTCATGAATAACAAACAGTGGGTTGGATTTCTTCACCTTAAGTTAGATGAACAAAAAACACTCTCTCTAGGTGACTACTTCTTATGAAAGGGGAGCAAAAAAAGAACTCTCCCACTCTGGACAGCTGCATGAAGATACTTGGGAACTGGACACCAAAACTAACCATGGATTTAAGAACTGAGAAACCTGAACCATACCAATGGGACACCCATGTGCAAAGGAAGACTTAAAAGTGAGACCTAACCAAAGATGTTTCCAAGAACAAATGGACTCATAGAAATTAGATTTTACTCAACTCTTTCAGTATCTCTAAAAGGCTGTAACAAATCCAGACAACGTGGATCTACCTGATGAATGACAGCTGGATCCAGCTGAAGAAATCATGCTTGGTCAAGGGACCTATAGAATTAAGCTTCAAGAACTCTAAAAATACAGATGCTACACCCCTTTCTACCACAGACTTTACCAGCAACTTTAAAATGTAATTGTTCCTTTTTGTTTAAAGACATTTACCAAGAATAGTCTCTATGGATTAGAGCAGTCTACTATCAGTATCAGTTTATGCAGTTTGATAGGTGTATACACTCTGCTATGTTTAAAAGATTATCTATATCTCTGAAAGATCAGTAACATGTTATCTTGAAAAAAAAATGCTTTACTGTCAGAAACACTGTTTACAACAGTTCTTGTTTTTGCTGCTAATGTTTTAAACATGCACTGAGATATTTTCCAGATTACTATGCAATTTTACAGTTTCTATAATGAGTAGCTTGTATAATACTTTTATATTTGAAAGGGTGTAGGACCCAAAGAAAGTGGTAGCAAAGTTGGAAATGTGGTCTGGCATATGGTGACTTGGGTTTAATGTGAAGAAGCGCATGGTCATGCACATGGGAAGAAAAAACCCAAGGATCGAGTACAGACTAGGGAGTTAAGGTCACAGAATCGGGGGGGGGGGAACTGGACTTGAGAATTGCCATCACCAGTGACCTTAAGCAAGTTATGCAGCATAGAAAGGCAGCAGCCAAGGCAAACAGAATGCTGGGATGTATTGCTAGAGGGTTCACGAGCAGAAGGGATGAGATTATACTGCTGCCTTGCAGATCCTTGGTATGACCTCACCTGGAGTATAGCATGCAGTACTGAAGCCCCTGCCTGAGAAAATATATCAACCAGTTCAAGGCAGTTCAAAGGAGGACAAAACAAAGATGGTTCAGGGACAGTAGGGCAAGGCATATGAGGACAGGCTGAACATGTCCTTACTGGAGGAGAAGAAGGAGAGGGTGGACATGAATAAAATCTTCAAGTACCTGAGAGGTATAAACAAGGTGGATATCAGGGATCTTTTCTGTCTCAGTGAAAACAAAAGTACTGAAAGGTGGAGTCAGTTTCCCAGGGTTCCCTTTTTATATTCAAAAGGGGGGGAGTTCATCCAAAACCGCGATTCTGTAATCAATTGTGAAGAAATATGGAAGATCTCAACCCAATAAATATAGAATACTGTATGGGGAAGTGTGATTAATGAGGATTTTATGCACACCAGAGGTGTGTGATGCCCCATAAACCCTGAGGGCAAAGCCAGTGAGGTTTATATGGGCATCACACTGAGGGTGTGCATAAAATCCTCATTAACCAGGCTTCCCAAAGTTTTATTTTTATATTCACTGATTTCTGCATCTAACAGCATATTCTATGTTCCAGAGCATGATCGGGCACAATAGGGACAAAGACCCAAAAGCTAGGACTCATTTGGAGGCATGAAACATTATGCGGTTGCCATTTTTAAATGATTTTCTGCCAAATTTATTTGAACAGTGCTGCCAACTTCTTGCTGTCAGCTCTCCAAGCAGGCCATTTTTTCAAGCTGGAGGTGTTCTGTCAGCAGTGCAAGTGGACCGCCAGTGCGAGGACAGCTTATCAGAGAGGTGGTCAGGAAACTCACAGCTATTTCTCAGAGCCATGGTTTATGGATCTCCATAATTCACAAGTGTGAATTATGGAGTCTGTAGGGGTCTGCCAGTGGTGGTTAACTGACCCTAACCAGTAAATATATAATGATATCACTCTTGCATCAATTTTCTCATATGCGTTCTTTTTTTATTTTAAAGCACCCAATGAAATAATGTCTCTGCTAACGTACGTTTCAGGACCAATATTTCCTTCTTCAGAACGCCTGGCTATGGTAATTAAACAAACAAATGTAATATACATATTAATTTCATGAAAGCTCTGCTTTGATTATTACACAGAATAATTATACAAACATAGTTGTGGAGAACAACACTAGTAACACAGACTTTTATCGTAAACCTTCAGATAAGAACACAATATTACATTCAGGTAGTTTTCATCCACTGGCCTTAAAGCGAAGTATTCCATATAGTCAAATGTTATAGATCAAAAGGAACAGTGGTACAGAGAACAGGTTTCAGAACAATATGAAGAACTCAACCACCAGATTTGTACAGCGTGGATACAGTCAGCATGACTTAGAACAAGCCAGGGCAAAACTGAGTTAAAATCAAGACAGGATTTATTACAAGACAGATTAAATTAAGATTTAAGGAACAGGTTGGTTCTGAAATGTTCATTAACAGAGACATTATTTCATCGGGCACTTTAAAATAAAAAAAGAACACATATGAGAAAACTGATCCAAGAGTGATATCATTATTTATTGGGTTGAGATCTTCCATATTTCTTCACAATTGATCAGTGAAAACAAAACCACCAGGGGCACTGTTACAGGCTGGGGGGGGAGGTTCAAGAAGGAGGTCAGGAGGCACTTCTTTACAGAGACTGGTGTTGGGATGGAACAACCCCCCAGCTAAGGCTGTCATTCAAAAGATGGCCGGGGGGGAGTTCAAGAGAGGTTGGAAGAAGGTGGGGGTGAGGATCAGGGTTCGAGGTGAGGACCTACTGTAATCTCTGGATTAGGGGCTCCACAATCAAGCAGACTCGATAGACCATCAAGCCTTCTTCTGCTGGCTATTTCCTATGTTCATGTGTATAGTTTAGATGTCATTCATATCAGAACTTTTTATAAACTTTAGCTGTCAGTGTATGTAAAGGAGTCATAATATTAAAAGAACTTTAAGTAATTTTCTTTGAATTCATTATCAATTAATCAAATCAAATCAGTCTTTATTTATAAAAAGCACCTTTCTCATAACCAAGGTGCTTGTACATATACTGTATAAAACAAACACAGTAAATAATCATAGCAAATCAATTAAATTAGTAAAATCCAACAATTTGAAACTCTATAAATTATAACGGCAGCCTAAAAATCTGGGTATGCCAAACTAAATAAATAAGCTTTAAGTGCAGCTTTAAAACTCTGGATGGTCAGACAATCTCGCACCCGATGAGGTACAGAATTCCACAGAGTCGGGGCCGCAAAACCAAAGGAACAAGTCCCTGATGTCTTTAAACGGATCCTGGGAATCTCTAGCAATCCCTCATCGGTGGATAGGAGAGGGCGGAGGGGACATTAAGAGCGAAGGAGATCTTGCAAGTAATTAGGTCTCTGATCGTGTAGGGCTTTACAGGTCAGCACACCGACCTTGAAGGTGATCTGCCACTGTACTGGCAGCCAGTGCAGTCCGTGGAGCACAGGCGTTATATGACTGGTCCAAGAAGTACCAGTCAATAGCCTGGCTGCCGCATTCTGCACTAGCTGCAAGAGGTGGATATCAACCCCCAGCTGCCCTAGGTAAAGGGCATTGTAGTAGTCAAGGCGGGAGGTAACGAAGGTGTGGATCAATGCTGGAAGATCTTCTGGAGAAACAAGATGTTTCACCCAGGCAATATTCCTCAGATGGTAAAAACAGGTTTTGACAACTGCCAACACCTGGGATTTAAGGATCAAGCTGTCGTCAAAGATAACGCCCAGGTTCTGCACCTGGTCTGAGGTAGTCAACTGAACACTCCTGAGCCATAGTCCAAAGGGTAGTCCTGCCAACAAACCCAAAGAGGGGGGACGGCTCAGAGGTAATGTGAGGAAGTTTTTTCACAGAGAGGGTTGTGGATGCATGGAACAGCCTCCCTGAGGAGGTCGTGGAGTCAAGAACAGTGGGGGAATTCAAGAATGCATGGGACAGACATAAGGCAGTCCTAGTGGGGTGTAAGAGGAAGTAAGCTGTTGGTTAACTAGGATCTGCAGCTTATCTGTTAGGTAGGAAAATGGGCAGACTAGGTGGGCCAAGCGGTCCTTATCTGCCGTCACATTCTATGTTTCTCCGATAATCTGGGTCCACAACCAGCACCTCTGTTTTAGCTGGGTTTAACCATAGCCAGCTCACACTCATCCAGTCCTGGATCTCGGCTAGACAGTTGTTAAGTACCGAGAGAATACATCCTGACCCAGTATGAAGGACATGTACAGCTGGGTATCATCTGCGTAGCAGTAAAAACTCAGACTGTACCACCTAATAATCTCTCCTAATGGCAACATATACACTGCAAACAACATGGGTGACAGGATGGAGCCCTGTGGCACCCCACAGGATAGGGGAGAGAGGCCGAGGAATAAATCCCAGCCACCACTCTCTGAGACCTACCCTCGGGGAAAGATCGAAACCACCTGAGGACCATACCAAACCATCCACAGATGAACTGCAGGTGGTTCAACAGCACACCATGGTCTACAGTGTCAAATGCTGCAGAGAGATCAAGGAGGACCAAGATGGAACTGGTCTTAACGATCTCTCGCTATTAGGAGGTCATTTAGTACCTAGACATGGGCCGTCTCGGTACAATGTCTCTTCCTAAATCCTGACTGGAGAGAATCATAGACATTGTGGCTGGTCAAATGATTATCCAGCTGTGACACAACCACCTTCTCAATAACCTTACCCACAAAGGGTAGGATACAGACAGGTCTGTAGTTCGCCAGACAATCCGGGTCAAGGGAGGGCTTTTTAAGGAGGGTCTGAACAACTGCCTCCTTCAGGGGATCCAGAAAGATCTCCCTCTCCAAAGACCTCCAGATTATCTCAGCTAGGACCAGGCCAATCTCATCCACACATCCTACCAGAAGGCGTGTAGGGCCTGGATCAAAACTACAGCTGGTTGGTCGCAGCGTCTGGATGACCATCACAATATCAGTGATTGTGGGTTGGTGAAAGTCAGACCAGGTAAACTGGGTGACCGACATCCCCTGCTGACCACCGCTGCTCCCATTAGAGGGAGCCAGACAAATGCCGGATCTGAATGTGGCAACCTTATCTGCAAAGAACCGAGCAAACACATCACACCGTTCTTGTGAAAAAGCTCCCCCAAGCTGGAGACAGATTGGACTGCACAATCTGTCCACAGTCCAGAAGAGCTGAGCTGGTCAGTTCTGTGCAGCAGCAATCTCCCTGGACAGAAATTCTGCCTTCTAACGGGTGATTGCTTATTGATAGACCCCATAATGGTCCATCAATCTAAGTCTGTCACACTCCAGGCCCAATTTCCGCCAGCTCCTCTCTAGCCTTCGTCCCACTCTCCTCAACTCCTTCAAGGTCTTATCAAACCAAGGAAACCTTGAGCGAAGAGTGAGGGGACGAACACGAACAGGAGCTATGGAATCCGGGGCCACCACTACTGCCTTATTATAGGCAAGTACTAGATCCCCAGGATCCATGCATTCACTAATTAAAAGTGAGATATTTTGATTGAAGGTTCCAGTCTAAAATTATCATAACAATCTGTTGCTGTGGAAATTATTATGATGTCTTACAGATGATTATAATGTAAGGTGCAGGAAAGAAGCCCAAGCACATTAAGTCTAATAGATACTTATCTATTTTCATGTTAATGACCACTAGTATTATGAAAAACAGGAAGTTAAATACAGAGAATCTGGGAAACATGAGCAAAATTGCATCTTTTTTGGTTTTTCCAAAGTTTCCTTTGTGATGCCAGATGCTCTTTAAAGCAGTAGTACCAGTTAACAAAAACTTAAGTAATTTGGTTGGCATTTATGACAAACCAAAACATCAATACATTTGATTTTCTTTTTGCTTTATTTCATTCCTGTGGCAAGACATAGGATTCTGAAGTCCTTAAAAATGATTGGTCCTGTGCCAGGCCCACCATCATGGATGTAAGCAGGTCAGGGATGCGTTAAGCAGCTGGCCATCATAAATATTTGCCGGCAACACCCTGGCATATCTGCATTTTGAAAACAATATGTGTAGTCAGTGTGCGATCTCTAGGGAGAATATTGTTTTATTGTACACCCATGCAAATTACAAAAGCTGTAATTAAACATGGTCTTAACAATAGCTGATTGAATTTAAAATACCTGAATGAAGAATGTAATTTGGCTACATTGGGGACTGGGAACACACCTGGGAGGATAAGGCTCTATACAGGGCAGGAGAGGAAACACAGTCCTCAGTGGACAGTTTAAATGTTACCTTGATGAACATTTAAACTAGCCGAGGGGGGGTGGCAGAAGGAATCAGGCAGGCAGAAACCGCCTGCCCCCCCACATAGGCTGAAGTAGTCTGTAAGGAAAATCCAAGGGAGAGGAACCCCCAGGGTACAAATTAATAAAAGAAGCAGGGTGGTAGAGACAAGGGGGGGCAGGAAGGGGAACATTAAAAAGAGAGGGGGGGAAAGGAGGGAGGACAAACAGGAAAAAAGGGGGAAACAAGCAGAGTGGAAACAAAATCTGAAAGGCCATGTGTGCAAATGTTAGAAGTCTAGGAAACAAGATTCTGGACTTAGAGGCCAACTTGGATATGTGTATGGTAGAACATGATTGCTGATAGAATTTGGTTAGTGGAATCAGCTTGTTGTGCTGCACTCGCTGCATCACAATGTTGTTGTGCTGCTCTAGCTACGTCACAAGTGCAGCACAACACAGGACTTCTTCTGCATGCATGGTACTGACCCCTCCAAACTTCAGGAAGTGGCCATGGCAGTGAGAGCTGGCCTGACAATGAGCTGTGCTCTTGAGATCTCTTGTTACCACAGAAACCTCTCAACTGAAATATAGCCTTGTTGTGTATGACAGCTAACATACAGTTCTCTATATTGTGATCATTACCACATCATGGTGCACTGAAAACCATGACTGGGACATGGCCATACCAGCCCATACTCTGTTCAGAAAGGACCGAGTGGGAAGGAAAGGAGGGGGTGTGGTGTTTTATGTGAGGAAAAGCATGAAAGCGATGGACATAAAGGGAATACAAGGTAGGCAGAGGTACTGTGGGTCACCCTTGAGAAGGGGAATGGAGCCACTATTCGCACAGGAGTGAGCTACAGACCTCTAGCACAGAGGGAGGAGTTAGATAAGGGGCTGATAGAAGCCACTGGCAAGATGGGAAAAAAGGAGGAGGAGCTGCTGGTGGGGGACTTTAACCTGCTGGATGTAGACTGGGCCTCCCAGCAGCAGCTTCAGCTAGAAGCAGAGACATCCTGGACTCTTTGCAGGGGGCACACCTCAGTCAACTAGTCAGTGAACCCACTCATGATGGGGCAATACTGGAACAAGTACTCACAAACAGGGACAGTGTTAGTGAGTACTAACAGGGACAGTACTGCAGACGTCAAGCCGGGAGGCCACTGGGAACCAGTGATCACTATACAGTGTGGTTCAATATCAGGATGGCTGCAGAATCTAACTACACAAGGGTGAGGTCCTGAACTTCAGGAGGGCAGATTTTATAAAGATGGGTGAATGCCTCAGGGCTGACTTGGCAGTGGGGGATGGCCTGGACAGGGTGGAGGAACAGCAGGAGAAGCTAAAAGGAAGAACAATAGAGGCAACAAACCTCTGCATCAAACATGCGAGCAAAAGCATGAGGAAAAAAAGAGACTGCTATGGTTCTCAAAAGAAGTGACAGAAAAGGTAAAGACTAAAATGTCAGCATTCAGAAGGTACGGTATAAGGAGACACAGAGGGAGGAGGATAGGGAGATGTATCAGGGAAACAAAGGAGAGCAGTAAGGAGTGCAAAGGTGCAAACAGAAGAATGAATAACCTAGGCGGTAATGGAAGGGAATAAGACATTGTTTAGGTACATAAGTGAAGAGAGAAAGACCAGAGCTGGGACTGTAAGATTAACAAAGGATGGGGGGGGGTACTGTGCAGAGGGGGACCAGGAAAAGGAAGACATTGTGAACAAATACTTTAGTGTTCGCAGAGGAAGGAGAAGGGGAGGGGCCACAAAGCAAAAGAAGCTTTGGAGGGAGGGAAGTGGACACTAGTCCATTTTCAGAAGAGAGACTCCTGAAAGGACTCGCTAATCTGAAGGTGGACAAAGCAATGGGGCCTGATGGGGAGCATCCAAGGGTATTCAGGGAGCACAAGGAGGTACTGCTTGCACCTCTGACAGTCCTATTTAACAGCTCACTGGAAACAGGAGTGGTTCCAGAGGACTGGAGGAGGGTGGATGTAGTCCCACTACTCAAAAGTGGCAGCAGGGGAGGAGGCTGGCAATTATAGGCCAGTCAGCCTGACATCAGTGGTGGAAGACTAGGTTTGCTGGCAAAGGCACCTAGCTTCACTTGAGCTCTTTTCTTCTAGGTTGCTTGAAAGGACAGAGCAAAGAATCTTACCAGAGCAAGGAAAAGGATTAAGGCTTCTTTTGGCTAGGCAGATTTACTGTGTTGTTATTTTTATTTTGCACTCACAGGGATTGTTACTGTTTGTTGCTAACATTTATTGCTTTATTTTTCTGATTCAAATTGTTGTTGCTGGGTATACCTTCTGCTGCATTATTACAGGGTGTGCCTACAGGTGTGTGCTTACAGATTACTGCTGTAATCTTCTGATTCAAATTGTCTTTTGCAAGGTATATCTTCTGTTACTGCTTTATTTTTCTCTGTAGCAAAGTGTTTCTTACAAGGTATATCTTCTGTGAAATTATTACAGGTGGTGCTTTACAGGTTTTGCAGTTGTATCTATCATTAATATAAGGGCTACTGCATTTGTTGCTGGCTGATTGTTTCTGCTTTTACCTCCTTGTTTCTTTCGTTCGTGGTTCTTCTTTTTCGGCAGGGGAAGGGCCCAACCACCCACCCCCATCACCAACCACCCCACACTACACTCCTTTTATAGGGTAGCACAGTCATGACATTTCCTGTAGCAAAGCAGGAAAGGGAAGATCAGAGTGGTATCCACTCAGTGACCTCATTTACAGGGGCACAAGTAATTTAACTTGTTATAACAAGTTATACAAAAACAAACAAACACAAAATCAAACTTTTGCTTTCATTTTCCTCCTTCTAATTACTCTGACCAGGTTATAAACCCAGCAATTATCTGGAATGGATATCATTAACTGCAGGTACTATGGAACACTTTTCAGAAGGCCAGTTTTACATGGTTTAGGACACTGTCCTACATGCTGGGCCATTGGAGATCTAAGGGCTCAACTCCAGGCAGCATGGGCAGAGACTGCGCAACTCAAATTGCATATTCAAGAGGAAATATATTATAAGAACCGCCCGCCATTTCCCCAACATCCAACAGAAGCACCTCGACCTCAGAGGATAGTTGGTCCGGGAGGTTGGCAGGTGGTTAGAAGGGGCAAATCGGGTGCCCCATCACTCAGTGCTCTCTAACATATCACCTCCACAAACCATATAAAAACTACAAACAGATATCTTCCTCTATCTCCAAAATCAAACAAAGGGCAGAGGACACTGCAGAGCAGGACACTGCAGCACAGGAGCTAGCACAACAAAACTCACCCAAAACAGGAACCAAAACAAAAAAAACGAAAAGAAAATCCAAAAAATCTTCTGATCATAGGAGACTCCATGATTCATGGAGTTGATACCTATCTCCAGCCATGAGTAATGGTCAAATGTCTCCCAGGTACATCAGCGTGGAGAGACACTGACTGCATTGCTAAAATTGTTCAGGAGCAGGAGAAAACATTGACATCCTGGTACACATAGGGACTAACAATCTCGCCAGCCAGTCAGTTGTGGAGACCAAGGAACACCTGATCAGGCTGGGTGACATCCTATCATCCATTTCATCCGGCATCTCCTTCTCTGAGATCCTGCCAGTCTAGGAGAGGGGGGCAGATGGACAGAAGGTCAGAGAAGGGGAGACAGGGGAGCTAAACATGTGGCTCAAGGGCTGGTGCCAGGAAAAAGGACACAAATGTGTAGGGAACTGGCAACAGTTTTGGGAGCGAAAGTCCTTTAAATTTGATGGACTACATCTGACTAAGGAGGGAATCAGTGCATTGGGGCAGAAGTTTGATGTCTTTGCAGAATATTTAAATTAGCAAATGAGGAGAGGGGTGCAGCATCCGATATGTCGAATGGGAACAACACCTCTCCCCCCTCAGCTAGTGGTCAAACAGGAGTTCAGAGTATTTGTAGTTCATTTGCATCACCAGGTAAAGAAAATGGTCCAGCTCCCTATACAGTGCACAGGGGAAATGCCAGACCTCGCCCAACAACTAACACACTGAAATCTGGCCAATGGAAAATCATGTACACAAATGCTCGCAGCCTGGGAAACAAGATCCTAGACCTGCAGGCAATAATGACAGAGGCTAAACTGGACATAGTAGCCATTAGCGAGACATGGTTTACCAGTAAGCACACTTGGGAGACTTCAGTACCTGGCTATTTACTGTTCAGAAGAGACTGAGATGCAAAAAGGGGGGGGCCCTTTATGTCAATGAAAATATCAAAGCTACAGAAATTCGGAATACACATAAGGAGCCAGAAGAATGGTGGGTCACCCTGGAAACAGGAAATGAGACAGCCATACGAACTGGGGTTGTCTACAGGCTTCCAGACCAGGAGGAGGACATAGACACATTACTGTTAGAAGATATACAAAACATGACAGCTAAAAGGGAGGTTCTGATAATGGGAGACTTCAACATGCCAGATACAGATTGGTTTATACCAGCAGGAACATCTTCCAGAACTAGACACATAGTGGATTCCCTGCAGGGGGAGGGCCTCAAACAACTGGTACAACAACCCGCAAGAGACAGGGCTATCCTAGATCTAGTACTGACTAACAAGGAAAGGATCACAGATCTCCAGGTAGAAGGTCACCTGGGGTCCAGTGACCATCACATGGTACGGTTCAGTTTGGCCACTAGAACTATATCATCCCATTCCAAGGCCAAAATATGGGACTTCAGAGGAGCTGACTTTGATAAGATGGCCAACAGAGTTAAGCTAGTCCTGGCAAAAAGAAATATAGGTGAGGGAGTACAGGCAAAGTGGGCAAGCATTAAGGATGCACTACTTGAAGCAACATCCCACTGTGTTAGAGAGAAAAGGAAGTGCAAAAGAAGAAGGAAAGCACTTTGGTTCTCAAAAACAGTAGCAGAAAAGGTCACAGCCAAAAGGCTGGCCTTCAGGAAATATAAGGGAACGTAGCGGGATGAAGATAGGGAGGCATACCAAACTTCCCTAAGGGAAGCAGGGAAGGCAGTAAGGCAGGCAAAGGCCCAAACTGAGGAAACACTAGCACAAACAGTAAAAGAAGGTGACAAGACTTTCTATAGATACATTAGTGAAAGGAGAAAGTCCAAAGGGGGTACTGCTAAGATCAAAGGGGATAAGGGGACATGTGAGAAGGAGGACCATGTAAAAGCAGCTATCCTAAATAGATACTTCTGCTCAGTATTTACTGAAGAGAAGGTAGGGCAGGGCCCACAGCTCAGCACCATGCACACAGTGGGGAGGGAGGTGCTAATTAGTTCTTTCACAAAAGAAAGGTCCTCACAAGAGCCTGATAAGCTCAGGGTGGACAAGGCAATGGGACCTCATGGCATACATCCCAGGGTACTAAAGGAGCTAAGGGTGGAACTAGCAGAGCCATTATCAGAACTGTTTAGTGAGTCTCTGAGCACAGGAGAGGTCCTAGAAGACTGGAGAAAGGCTCATGTGATCCCGCTCCACAAGAGTGGTAGCAGGGAGGAGGAGGCAGGGAACTACAGACCAGTCAGTCTTACCTCAGTAGTGGGCAAGATTATGGAGGCACTCCTTAAGGAAAGGATAGTGCAACACCTGGAATCCATAGGAGCACAGGATCCAAGACAGCATGGGTTTACAACAGGAAGGTCCTGTCAAACTAATCTCATAGATTTCTTTGACTGGTGGATCAAGGGGGAGCAGTTGATGTTGCCTACCTTGACTTCAGCAAGGCTTTCGATACTGTTCCACATAGAAGATTGATTAATAAACTGGGTAGGCTTGGGGTGGGCCAGACGGTGGTCAACTGGGTGGCAAACTGGTTGACGGGCAGAAAACAGAGAGTGGTGGTAAACGGTATACAGTCAGAAGAGATGCAAGTCACAAGTGGGGTACCTCAGGGATCAGTCCTGGGGCCAGTCCTCTTCAACATTTTCATCAGTAACATTGCAGATGGACTGGAGGTAAAGTTTGTCTGTTTGCAGATGACGCCAAGATCTGCAACAGAGTAGATGATCCAAATGGGTGGGCAGAATGAGAAGAGATTTGGATAAACTGGCAAAATGGTCAGAAGAGTGGCAACTGGGGTTTAATGCAAAGAAGTGCAAGATTATGCACATAGGGAAGAGAATCCCTGAAGCCACCTATAGGCTGGGAGGGGAGTTGCTGGCAGTCACAAGGGAAGAAAGAGACTTGGGCACCATCATCACAGATGACCTGAAATCATCCAAGCAGACCTCTAAAGCAGTAGGTAAGGCTAGAGGGATGTTGGGGTGTTTTAGTAGCGGTATCACAAGTCAGAAGAGGGAGGTAATAATCCCTCTTTACAAGACACTGGTTAGGCCCATTCTGGAATACTGCATGCAGTACTGGAGGCCACACCTTCACAAGGACATTAACCAAATTGAAGCAGTCCAGAGAAGGGCAACCAAAATGGTGTAGGGACTGCATCAGAAGACATATGAGGACAGATTAACGGAGCTCAATATGTATACGCTAGAGCAAAGGCGGGAGAGAGGTGATATGATCGAAACATTCAAACACCTTAAAGGCATTAACAAGGTGAAAGAGTCTAACATGTTTCAATATAAGAAAAATAGCAGGACAAGAGGACATAGCATGAGATTAGAGGGTGGCCGATTAAGGGGAAATGGGAGGAAGTTCATTTACACAGAAAGGGTGGTGGATGCATGGAATGGCCTACCTCAGGAAGTGGTGGATATGAATACAGTGCAGGGCTTCAAACAGGCATGGGATAGGCATAAGGGAGCAATACAGATGCGTATGAATAGATAGGCCATTGACAGAGCAAAGGCCAATGACATATTCATAAGGCAGAAAAAGAAATGGGCAGACTGGATGGGCCTTGCAGTCCTTATCTGCCTTCAACTTCTATGTTTCTATGTAAGTTAATGGAATCACTGCAGAAGGAAAGGATTGTGGAACATCTTGAATCCTGTGGGTTACAATACCTGAGGCAGCATGGGTTCACAGGGGGAGGTCATGTCAAATGAATCAGATAGATTTCTTAGACTGGGTGACAAAGGAATTAGATCAGGGTGGAGCAGTAGACATGGCCTACCTATATTCCAGTAAGGCTTGGACACCATTCCACATAGGGTGGACACTCTGGGTTGGGTGTGTGTGCGTGGATGTGTGTGTGTGTAAAGGATGTGTAGACACCTGAGAAAATAATGCACTTAGGGCACAGAAACCCCGGGGTGCAGCATCAAATCAGTGAAGAGGTACTGACGAATATCAAGAAGGAAAGAGACCCGGAGGTAATCATATCTGATGACCTAAAGGTGGCCAGGCAGCTGTACAACAAGGCAGTCAGGAGGGCTAGTGGAATGCTGGGTTGCCTAGAGAGGGGTATTACCAGCAAAAACAGGAAGGTGGTGTTACCTCTGTACAGATCACTGGTAAGACATCACCTAGAGTACTGTGTCCAGTTCTAGAGAACACATTTCAAGAAGGACACAGACAGAGAGGAGGCAGTCCAGAAAAGGGCAACTAAATTAGTACAGAGTCTGCATCAAAAGCCTACAAGGAGAGACTAAAGGACTTCAGTATGTACACACTGGAAGAGAAGACGGAGAGGGGGAATATGACAGAGACCTCAAAATACCTCATGGGGAAAAGTACTTTTCAGAAAAATGGTGCTCAAGAACAAGGGGACATGACATGCTATATAGCTGGAGGGGGTAGATTCAGGGGAGAGGCGAGGAAGTAGTTCTTCACAGAAAGAGTGGTGAATGCCCGGAATCGTCTCCCAGCAGAGGTGATGGGGGCAAAAACAGTGGTGTGGTTCAAGAATGCATGGGATAGGGATGACATTTTTTGCTTGCTTACTAGTACTGCTGCTTTACTTTAACAAGGTTTATCATTTTCTTTTTCAGAGTAACACTATTAAAAAATCAAAGTCATGTTGCTGAAGTTCTAATTTACAGAAACATTTTGGAAATTAGCAGAACCCCGATTCAAAGAACATCTCAATGTTCTCCAACCCATACTTCCCCAGGCACAAACAGTAGTCCTACAGATCTAGAGAGGAGGCATGGAGCCAGAGTATGGACAGACATGGGGATTTCAACTGGAAGTTCATGTTCCAGACAACAATGATCTGGAAATACAAGAGAAATAACACATTTTAGCTATCATAATCCTTTTTCAACCCCTCCTGCAATATTTTTTAAACCTTTGGGGGGAGGGGAGTCCGTGTAGTATGGGAAGAACAAAAAAAAAGTATTTGTTTTGAATTTAATGAACATGCACAGTCCCATATCTAACTGAAATATTTGGTGAACTATCTTGTGGGGCAAATAATAGTTAATCCTGTCTGTGCCCATCAAAAGTAACCTTTGCACTCTTCACAGTCATCCTTGACCCTTTGGGGGCCTTGAGGAAGGGCATACCAGCTTGTAATAATGGCTTCATGACTGCCTGGCTTCTTCTTCAAACACATATCTAAGATTTCCAGAAAACACTCTTTTTTAACAATTTATGTTCCCAATATAGAGCAACTAAGCTGAAAGTTTCCTACATATCAACAAAAGTTCTATCAGATATAGAACAGTAATGAGGTAAAGTTTGGGTTTTGGGTTCAGACTTCTAATACCATGAACATAACATACATAACATAATCCAGTTGTGTCACATTTGAAGTACTCTAAGGACTCAGTCCACAAAGCACTCTGGAAGCCCTGCACACCACTGTAGTGATATGTAGAGAGGCTATGGAAATGTGTAGACACCTCTCCGCACATGTTGTCGCCTCTTGGCATACCAGCATCAGTTGTGCTGCTTCTGGAAGCCAGCCCCGTAGTCTGATCCATGCCTCTATGTGAGAAGTCGAGCGGGCGGGGTGGGTTCACAATCTGTGTGACCCACGATGACTGGCTCACGATGCAGAGAGCTGGCAGAAAGCGGAGGAAAATATGCCATGGGACTCCTACATAGATCTTACATACCCCAACAAAGGACCCATGGAATTTTATGGGGCCCAAATGGCCTGCCCCAACTCCAGTCACCCCAGATCTATGATATGGTATCAAGGACTATGAGGCATACCATGACATTTGTTTTAATTCAACATTTTTCACCCTTGCAATGGGACATAGGCAGTCCTTGGAGCACTGCTATCCCACAAAGACTTGCTCCACATGTAGCAGTGGATCGACTCAGATACCAACCCAGACTTCTGACTGGATGCCCGGTGTCTGGCCTAGCTCTGCCCCATGGACATCCCCAGGCCCATGCCTGGACTTCCCTATGTGCATGCTGGGGAACCCAGGGACTGTTACTACAGCCTTGTGTGACATGCATGAGTCCCTTGTATCCCAGATATCACTGTGGATTGGGCCATCAGTGTCATGTTTTTCCCCTTATAGCTACATGACTGAACCCACAGCTAATGAATCTACAACAGAAAAAATGAGGTATATAGTGTGCGACATATACTGTACCTCCAATGCCTTCATATAGACTCCAACATCAAGTTTGAGACCGTCAGTTTCTTTGTAATAACGCCTACAAAGAAAACAAAGATAGGCATTGAAAAGAAGTGAAAAACTGATTTAAAATGGTCTCCCTAACATACACAGGGGCAAAGAAACCAAACAATTTAAAACAGTCTCCCTAATAAACATGGGGACACAGAAACTAAATAATTTAAAATGGTTTCCCTAATATACATGGGGGCACAGAAACCAAACAATTTAAAATGGTCTTCCTAATATACATGGGGGCACAGAAACCAAACAATTTAGAATAGTCTCCCTAATAAATATGGGGACACAGAAACCAAACAATTTAAAATCTCCCTAATATACATGGGGGCACAGGAACCAAACAATGTAGATATTTGCTCTATCTCTATAACCTTTTTATGATCCTAAGCATTGCTCTTCTTGCAAGCTGCCTTTTGCATACTACTTACAACTGTACTGTATATCTCTTTTCCTCCTTACAAAAATAGGGTCTGCACCACACTGAAGAGTCTCAGAATGGCAAGACATGCACCAGTGCTTGTTTTCTGCATTCACTTGAACCTGGAACAATTGTACAATCCTGGCTGCGTGCAATTTTTTTTTCTAGTTAAGCCTCAATGTAAGGTTTTGCATACTACTACCAATAAGCTTTGTAATGGGGTTCAGGTTTCAGGAGCGTGTGCAAGCGTGTGTGTGTGTGTGTGTTTGGAAGAAAAAAACAGAAAAAACAATCTATACATCATCTTTTTTTTTTAATATTTTACTGATTTCTTCAATATACAGTACATACAATAAATGAAAACAAAGATATATGATGCACAGCCACATGTCTATATATTGTTATTTTACTTAAATGTATTGTTACCAGGCTGGCCCAGTAGCATGGAGGGCTGAGGCGCTAGTGCCTTCCCTCCTGCCACACCGGCAACGCGTGTTCAGTGATGAGCATGGGTTGCTGGGATCGACCAAGGAGGGAGGGTATCACATAACATGAGTGAAGTGAAAAGGTTGAAGCAAATTGGGTAAGGCAATATTGGTGAGCACAATAAGGGTGACAACACAACTACAGTGATTGCACAAATACAACAATCATGGATATCCAGGAGTGGTGTGGTGTAAGAATATTAAAAATAGTGGGGTGCGGGGGCAGAGAACCCCTCCCCCCAGATAACAAAATGTACAGTGCATGCCTGTAGTGGTCCTCTGTGTGACCTACAGCACTGAGACCTTCAATGTGTTGTCCTGCCCAGGGGAGCCCTGCAAGTGAGTGGGAGATATTTGTAGCATCTTGTCTGGGACAGAGACTGCCACAATTGACCAGCTGTGACCACGCTGTCTGTGTGGCAGCATCAGCAAAATTATGACCCATCCTTACACGTTGCACAGTTATGATTTGTCTATTGGGGTTGCTGTTTTGTATCTCGCTCATTTATGTATACACCATTATTGCGTTCATGATAACTGATTCACCCAATTTGATCTCGCTGTAATTGCCTCGCCCAAATGACATGGAGCCAGGGAGGAGGGCTGAGCGAGGACTGAGTGGCCACCTGGCAGCTCTCCTCTCCCAGACTGGGGAGGTTAGCCTTCCCAGCCTTTGATTGCCACCATGTGGAGGTGTGATGGCAGTCTGGGCAACCGGGGGGGGGGGGGGGCCTGGCATTAGGCCAGGTGGAGGGATCAGGACCATTCAGTCCAAGGTGTTGTGCACACCTCCACACATATGCACTTCCTTGCACTGAGGCTCCGAGGATGTAAGGGGAGAAAATCAGGTGGAAAATCACTCTCTGCGATGAATAAAACTGCCCCCTCACAGGCTCACACCAGTGGCCGGGCACCCACTTCAAGTCCTGTGCCAGAGGATGTGGGCGGCAAAAGGTAAGCACTGGAGGAGCTGGGTGACAGGGCTGGGGGAGGCCAGTCTGAAGGGGGGTCATCGAGGGCATCAGGTGGAGAAACAATGGATAGGAAAAAAATGTATTGTTACTGTACTTCCACCGTATCCCCCTCTCCCTGGTTACACATGGAAATGAACTTTGCCTCAGAGTGCCTCTCCTGGTTGAAAATTTCTAAATACGCATGACTAAATCTCAAGAGATACTGCATGTCGAACCACACTATCTTGATTTACCACTTATTGTACACTGTCCATTCAATCAGTTAAACAGAACAACCTTTTACCTACCGACCCCTTCCCCAACATGGATGCACTGATACAAAATTACATTAAATTTAGTTTTCAGGAAAATGGACTTTAATGTTTGCATCTGATGAGTTCCACATAGGATCCAAATTCTGAAACTAGTGTCCGTCTTTTTATGGCCCTTAGTCCATGCAAACGTTCCATGAAAGAGTTCCAAGACAAGGTTGTTAAGGGAGTAGCAAGCTCAACCCTGGCCAATTCACTGGGATTTAATCACTTTTCTTACATTTAACAGTAGTGTACAAGTGTGTGACCAACATCAGAATCAACAGTTATAGTACCAGAGCCCCCCCCATCCAGCTCTAAATAGCCTGCAATAATTTTAAGCTGTTCCATTTTTTTACCCACTTTCTGTCTTCATGCCATCATTTTAATGGGGATTCTTGGTCTCAGTATTTGGCTGAATCATGATTAGCCTGACCACTGACGGCAAGGTGACTCCCTTATTGGTCAAGTACCTATATGTTCTATTTGAACATGCCAATATAAGCTGAGGTCCCAATACTTTCTCTACTTGTCTTATGTGAAAATCACCCTCTGTCTCCAGTATTTTATACTGTGTACTGGCACCTCCGCAGCTGCTGACCAGTACCAGAAGCCCGGACTCTATCTCTGCCAAGCTGCTTGCCCTTGAACAATGCTGCTACAGCTCCCCCGGTCAGTCGGCACCTCTGCAGCCACTGACCAGTACCAGAAGCCCGGACTTTATCTCTGCCTAGCTGCTTGCCCTTGAACAGGGCTGCTACAGCTCCCCTGGTTGGCCAGCACCTCCGCAGCTGCCGACCAGTACCAGAAGCCCAGACTCTATCTCTGCCAAGGTATGGCTGCAGCACCAGCCATTCAGAAGCTGGGCGCTTTTTAAAGTCCGTTCCAACTGGTCCAACCACTCTGTCTTTTCCTTCCTGCCTGGCGCTACTAGAATGTTCAAATTTTGTAAGTACTGTGTAAAGAAAAATTAACTGTGCCTGATACTGTTTAAATTGTGGAACTTTTACCAAGTGTTACAGCTCTTTTCAAACTAGTTTCTCCTGCACCTCCCCCCCAGCTCAACTCTCTTTCTTTGGCACCTAAATTTCCAGACCCCTTTGTCTTGCTAATTTTGATCTGCCTGCCCTTTTGTCTGCCCTGTACTTAAACGCTGTCTTTTTTCTCTCCCTCTAGCTGCTTGCCCTTGAACAGGGCTGCTACAGCTCCCCTGGTCGGCCGGTACCACCTCCGACGCCAACCAGTACCAGAAGCCCAGACTCTATCTCTGCCAAGGTACAGCTGCAGCAACAGCCAATCGGAAGCCGGGCACCTTTTTAAAGTCCATTCCGATTGATCCAAACACACTGTCTTTTCCTCGCTGCCTGGCACTACTAGAGTGTTCAAATTTATAAGTACTGTGTAAAGAAAAAATTAACTGTGCCTGATACTGTTTAAATTGTGGAACTTTTACTAAGTGTTACAGCTCTTTTCAGACTAGTTTCTCCTGCACTCCCCCCCCAGCTCCATTCTCTGCTTTTTGGCGCCTAAATTTCTGGCCCCTTTTGTCTTGCTAATTTTGAGCTGCCTGCCCTTTTGTCTGCCCTGAACTTAAACTCTGTCTTTTTTCTCTCCTCCCAGCTCCATGCCCTTGAACAGGGCTGCTACAGCTTCCCCGGTCAGCAGGTACCTCCGCAGCCGCTGACCAGTACCAGTAGCCTGGACTCTATCTCTGCCAAGGTTTTCAGCCCCCCCAGTCCACCCCCTCCCCCACCACTCTTTAAATACACTATTTACCTGCCCCTATTCCCTGTCCTGTCTCTCCCATTGGCTGCCAAACTCCCTCATCCAATTGGCTTCCTAACTTATCCAGAACCAATTATATTCCTGGTTGCCTATCCCCTGCCCCTCACATCTACCCTTCTCGAGCTGCCTGAGCTAGTAGCGTGATGCTGCACCTTCAGATCCAGAGCCATGTTCCCTCTGCCTGGACACCTGTTTCTTCTAACCACTTTAATCTTCTGCCTCCTTTCCCTTCTCTCTACCATGCCACCTTCCTTCCCTAATCTTCCATCTCCTACTCTGCCAGTCCCCAAAAGGCTCTCTCGTCCCTCCAAATCGGTGACCTCCTCTTCACACTCCCAAACGTGGTCCCACCCCGCCTCACGTCCCTGCCCCTTTCTATTCAACCCCTCACACTCCTGGATAATTTTTCAACCAAATTACCACCCGTCCAGCCTCTTATGCTCATTCTCGCTTGCTACCAAGGCAGCGTTCGCTCACTTCATGGTGCTTGCACATGATAGCACACTACATAACAATCGCCCTCTTGCTCCTTGCAGCAGGGGACATACACTCAAACCCTGGCCCCTATCTACCACCACCCTATTAAACTCAGAAGGCCCCTCCCCTACTACATCCCTTACTACAGATCTCTCTGGTGGCCCTCTCCCCCGTGGCTTGTGGCTCCTGCACCTAAACATAAGAAGCCTCAAAACTGATTCACTCCAGGTACTCACAGCTCACTATGCTCCTGATATCATCACTCTCTCAGAAATGTAGCTAAATAAAAATATCTCTGATCTCACGATCACTATCCCAGGATACTCCATGGCCTGTCAGGACAGGGCCACCAGACGTGGTGGAGTGGCCATCTATGTAAGTAAGCTCGGACCTGCACTGCTCGGTAGTCCTAGCTAAGACTGAACCAAAAGCCTACGAACTGCTATTGTTACAGCTGGCTCTCCCCTTCTCTCTCCCAATTTACTTTGCTGGTATATACTGCTGGCCTGGTACCCCAGCCTCATCTGCCACCGACCTACTCGCGTAAATCTCCCCCCAACCCATACAGGAGAACTATACATTATGGGAGATTTCAACCACAATTGGCTAGCGCCAGCTTTTAATAAAACCCGGACAGAAATCTCTGCACTAAATCTAACCCAAATCATCACCGAGCCCACCCGTCTCAACCTCAAATCTGGCAACCACTTGTTAATAGACTGGGCTCTAACTACCCACCCTCATTGAGTCATCAATGCTGGGCTACTTCCTGACTACCTGAGTGACCACTATATTTTATACCTAGTCCATAAAATTCACAGCCCTAAATCCCCCCCCCCACAAGTTTCTAGTTCGACGATCCCACAAATCCTCAACCTCGTCCCCTTACTAGATGACCTAGTCCTCACAAACTGGGTTCCCTCACATATAAACTGCTCCACTGATGATGCCCTCCTACACTTCCAAACCACATTCCTCAATGTCTGGGATACTCATGCCCCACTGTGTCGCACAAGGGTATGTGGCAACCACCTGCCATGGATCACCCAAGAACTTAAAGCATGTCAAAGCACCCACGACAAAGCATGGAGAGTTCACAAATCTTCACGTCTCCCACAAGACCTTATCAAATACCATATGCTACACAACAAGTGCACCAGAGCAACTCGACTAGCTAAAATGGATTACTTCACCTCGTCCCTACAATCAAACTTAAATAGTCCATCAAATTCTGGAAGGTCATTTATTCCCTCTTCTCTCCTCCAGCTGCCAACCCCGCTCCGCTCCTGAATGTAAACAACACTCTTCTCTTGGATCCCTGTGCAGTTGCTGCTGAGTTCAACACTTATTTCACTACATGTGCGTCTTCTCTCCTCTCTTCCCTGCCTACCCATGCACCCCAGGGACCCACCACAGGAACAAAGAAAATACATGGGCCTTGCACCTTCTCCTTCAAAGACGTCTCTCCAGCTGAAGCCCTAGATGCCCTACTTACTCTCAACCCATTGAAAGGCAAATCCTCTGACGGACTGGGCCCCAAACTCCTCTACCTTTCTGCCCCCGCCATAGCAATCTCACTTGCAAACCTCCTAAACCAATCTTTTGCCACTTCAACTGTCCCACAAACATGGAAACACGCCGTCGTCATTCCTCTCCTCAAAGGGGGTGCCCCCACCTCCACTTCAAACTACCGCCCTACCTCTCTCCTCCCAAGTCTTGCAAAACTACAAGAACACCTTGTGCTCGCCCAACTTACCTCCTTTCTCTCGGACTCAAATTTCTTTACGCCTTTCCAGTCTGGATTCAGGAAGGGGGGCACTCCACTGCCTCCTCCCTGTTAAGTCTCACTGACACCATCCTCTCTGGAATGGATAGAGGGCAGTTTACCTTGGCCATCTTCTTTGACCTTGCTAAAGCATTCAACACGGTCTCTCTCCCCTTACTGTTATCGTGCCTCTCGGAATCAGGCCTCTCTGATTCTGCCACCAACTGGTTCAGCATCTACCTCACAGGTAGAATGCAATCAGTTAAAATAGCAGATGCCACATCCTTTCCCCTCCCCGTGACTACCGGAGTCCCTCAGGGGTCGGTACTCAGCCCCAGTCTGTTCTCCATTTTTCCTAATGACCTGCCTCAAATCTGCTCATCTGCATCTATCCATATGTATGCAGATGACACTGTCCTGTTCTCCACTGGCTCTTCCCTGGAAGAGGTCGCAACTGCCCTTCAAGCTGATTTCAACAAAGTTCAGCTCTGGTTCAGCTCTCACCAACTCTCCTTCAATGCAAAAAAAAAAAACAGTCACCATGACCTTTGGCACGAGGCAATGCCTGTTCAGGCTCCATTCCCTCCCCTCCTACCGCACCCTGGATGGGACAATACTGGAGGATGTAAATACTTTGTGGTACTTCGGGGTCTGGCTTGACAGCCATCTATCCTTCTCTGACCACACTGATGCTTTACAGAAAAAACTGCATCCTATGCTCGGTGCCCTTTACAGGAATCATAGTAGCCTCCCACTCACCGTGCGGTGTGATCTAGTCCAGATGATACTTCCTTCCCTTGACTACTGCGACATAGTCTACAGTGCCATTCCCAAGTCTACCCTATCCAAACTGGACCTCCTCTTCAACGCTTTCTGACGTTTTGCTCTCAATGTCCCCTCCTGCACCCATCATTGCGTTCTCTACCGATTGCATTTACATCCCTTGAAAATCACCATTTACTGCATTGCACTAAATTTGTCTCAAAATTCTGGCTTGGTGCCCTCCCGTCCTACCTTACAGCCATACTATCATCAGCCCCCACCCCCCACTCATGTCCTTAGATCCCTTGACTCCTGCCAATTATTAATCCCTAGGCGGAGGACCTCCACTGGCCAAGCAGCCTTCTCATACCACTTCCTAATACTCTGGAACAAGCTCCCCCCTCAAATCCACCTCTCCTCCTCTGCCCACTCCCTATCTACTGCCCTGGCAAATTACCTCATAGTAAATTGCTCCTGCACGTGACACCTGCTCGTGTTGCACCTGCGTCCCCCCACCCCCCATGACTGCCTGACCAGCGGCACCTAGCTTACGCTACGGATGCTGGTTTATTGCACCAACTTCTGCACCTATTGTTTCACCTTTCTGTGCTGTCATTTGTTTGCACTTGTTATTCCTTGTATTAAATTCATCAATGTTTATACCTATGTGGCATTGTACCTACGGTAACCTATGTAAGCTGTACTAAATGTAACCTCCTCCCATTGTACAATTATGTTAATTGTATCTCACTTGATAACCTGCGAGTTATCCACTCCTTTGTTCTCCATCCCCCCAGGTCGCACCGGGAGACGAGCAACTTGTTGCTCAGTGTGCCTAAACATTTCAATAAATAACTGGCGCACAGATAGCGAGTAGGACACTTTCTAACAGAAGAGGGCCACACCTCCCTCGTTCATGAAATCACCAAGGGGGTGCTCAACCCTGACTAATGCACTGAGATTTAATCATGTATACATGTTTGTTACATTTTTACAGGTGTGTGACCAACATCAGAATCAGTTACAGTGCCAACGCACACCATCCCCCAATGTGCTGCCTGAAAGAGACTGCAAATCATTTTCTGTTATTTCATTTTGTTTTACTCCCTCTTTCTCTTCATTCCTTCATTTTATAGGGGGTTCTTGGTCTCATTATTTGGCTGAATTATGATAAGCCTGACCCCAAGGGGGATAGGCTTATCATGAATTGGCCAAGTAACGAGACCAAGTACCCCTTTAAAATGATGGAATGAAGACAGAAAGTGAGTAAAAAAATTGAATATGATAAGGTTGTAGCATATTTAGAAAGTCGGTGGATTCTGATCTAACAAAATCTTAAGAATACTCTTAATATCACAATAATACACACTGATCTAATTATGTTGGGTGACTCCAAGATATAAACCTGTCAGTAATACTGATGTGAAGAACTCAGTATTACATCCAGAACAGTTTACCATGAACTGTTTAATTTCTTCCCCCAAAAGTTTGGATTTTACTTCAGAATCAAAAACAGAGCAGGTATGTGTCATCCTCAATTAGAAATTTAGGACACGTTGGGGATGCATAAAGGGTTAAAGCTGAATAAACAGTTTCCAATGTGTAATATATAGTATGTCATCGTAAGAAACTGGAAAACGGTTTCCTTCACTGTCACTGACTGGAGTATAGTGTGGGCTCTTGTCAATATATTTTCCCATTGTTCTACAGTAATGCTCAGATCTCTTGTCCAGTTATCCAAAGCTTTGTCTTTTTCAGCACTGACAGTTAAGATTTTATAACATTTCAAGATCACATGTGAATTTGTTCCCAGGTTATAAAAAAGCAGCCTCAATCCAATGTTGTTTAGGATTATTGTCATCTAACCTAATGAGCCAAGTTATAAAACCATGCAAATGATGGTATTTAAAGCAGTCGAAGTTGTAAATACCAGAAATCTTATTAAGCTTTCCAATCTTTTTTATGAATTTCTGAGGTACAATTCTGAACTGTGAGTATATTACATTTGATTTAGTAAGAAAATAATAATGAAATGATGGTCATAGACAGTATTATTTTCTCCTTAGTTTGGTTCCAGAATGGTTCTGAATTAGTTCATGGAATTCTCCTTCATGTCCTTGTCTGGTACCTCTTATTCTACCTCCATCAGATTATCAGGCCATTTTCAGTTCAGTTTTTTAGAGACTTTTTTGTAATTCGAACAACAACAACAATAAAAACCATACAATATCAAAGTTATTAATTGCAGGTAGGATACAGTAACGTGTCTACATAAGCAGGTGTAACCCCCTTGTTCCCAGGGGTTACTAGAATCCCAATTAGAATCAGTGGTAGGCAGGGAAGGCAGTTAGTGAAATGCCAGTTAAATGGGTTTCACTCTGTTCTCAGTCTCAGCTTAGCTCTGAAGGGATGATGTCAGTTAGAACTGTTGCAGCAGCATAAGCCACACTGGCCTGCAGCTCCTAGGGAGTGAGTTAGAATGTTCGTGGCAGTGTGATCTAGAGACTAGTAGAGGAGGCTGCATTCAGCTCTGTCAGAGAGCTACCTGTTTGTTTTCTTTTTGTTTTCACCCTAGAGTGTGACAACTGTTCCAGCTTTTCAGAAGTCATGGAGACGTGTGTCATAGGTTTTCCCTGTGCCCCATCCCAGGAGGGATGGAGTGAACTCCAGGATGCAGGGGTAATCCCCTGGTCCTTTCTGGACTTTTGAAGCTGTCTTGTGACAACTGCTCTGTGAGTACCTTGTGGTTTTCTGAGTAAACCCAGGAGTCCCTACAATTTCTATAAGGGTGAATTTATCTGACAAAGGGACCCTGCTACCTGAGACTTTCTGTTTAAAAGTGTCTGCCAACATTTGGAGTCCACTATGTGACCGTCCATGTACAGAACTTTTAACTTCTGACACCCCTGAGGTAGATTTTTGTAGTATGTTAAGTATAATATACATTTAAGACAACATCAACAGTTTCTGCAGTTGTGTGGTGTTATTAACCAGATGAACGACTGAGTATAAGCTTGGAAACAAAGGGTGGGAGGCCCCCCATCTGGAGTAACCAGTTTACCTCTACGGGTTCTGAAGGGCACCTATTACTTTTTCTTCAGTGCAATTGGCCAATGCCTGAGAAGAGTGTTTACCCTGTATGTTGGTTGTTTACTTCCAGTTTACCCCAGTATAGTGAGTTCTGAAAGTTCTGAGCCTGTATGTGCTCTTTTGTGGTCACGTGTACCACCTTCATCCTGTGAAAATTGGGAAATGTACCAGTACCTGGCCGGATGTGCCAATTTCCAGTAGGAACCAGTGTGTTCACCAGTGTGTGCTTTCTTCATCCCATGCTAAATGGGAATACAGGAATGTCTATACCTCAGTAATCTGCATTACCAATGTGTGTAGTCCTATGGGGGTCCATCTCGCTTTGTGATTATTCCTACTCTGTTACATGAATAAAAGTGACACTCTAGAATCCCAGCTTGGATTGGACAGTAATGTTATTGCTTCCATGTGTCTGGAGTTACTTGGGTGCCCCATCCAGAAGTGCAAACCTAGCATAGCCCTGAGCAAACGTTTTCTCCCAGGGACCCGGATTGCTGGCCATGGCAATTGGTCCCTACCAGTGTGTACCAGGTAGTTGTCACACTTGGTTGTCTGTATTGTATATGGTGGCTTTGGTGTTTTTTAAAACTTCTCTGCAAATCTAAATCCCCACCCCTCTCTTTACACCCTAGACGTTTTGGTAAGAGGAGGAACCCTACTAGTTAAACAAGGGGTGCCGGTGGGGTGTTACAAAAATGGGGGCTCTCTGGGATGTGTTTTGAATTTGGGAGAAAACAAAGGATAGTTTGCTTAGGCTATGGCTAGCATTTCGTCTGTCTGGCAGTTTGGAGCCCAAAACTGGAAACTTTGTGCAAAAGGATCTGCCAATGATAGTGCCATCCATATGTGCTGCTGTGTACCTGTTGTTCATGTGCTGCTGTGTGTTGTGCCACCTTTTACCAAGGGACTGTAAAGCCAGAATGTGTATGCCCTTGTCCTGCATCAAAAAAGAGTGTTTACAAAACTTTAATTCTCAAGTTTCAGTGACAAAAAGTAGTGTGGACTTTGGAAAACAAAGAGACAATTGTGCCCTGAAAGTTTCATGTGCTTATTGTGTGAAATGAGGGAGCTGCTAAAGAAATAGCCAAGTTCTGAGGAAAGAAATGGTCAAAAACGGCATTCCCGCTGTGAAAATTTCAGCCGAGGAAAAAAGTTCAGTTTGCAGTTTAAATTTTGCCTGCTTGACAATTGTCGTGAAGGATGAGTGTGGGGGGGGGGGGGAGAGAGAGAGACAGAGAGAGGCTCATTTGCATGACATCGAGTGATTGGTGCGACTGCAATCAGTCCCACCCTCTAGCCAGCTTCAGAGTGCAGCCCAGTGTTTGAGAGGGAGAGAGTGAGTGATGCACGAGCTGGGTAGCCAGGAGAAAGCATCAAGGGGACAGTAAACATTCTAATTCTGTAAATACACACCTTTTTTGTTAAAGTTCAGGCTCAACCCGGTATCCGACTAACTGGGAAGAAAGTGTGGCATTCATAGTAACGATCAGTGGAATCACCAGCGCGTTTCACCCCAGACGCCTTCCAGGATCGGCTTTAGGCTGAAATTTGCCATGGAGTAAGCCAGCTACTGATACACTGAGTACAATTCAGCAGAACTGAGCTCAAACTGTGTGGTAATTTTGACAAAGCCAGCTGGATCTGTGTGTAAACAGTGTGATTGTTTTTGCAAAGAAGGACTGTAAAGTGAAATCAAAACAAACAAGAATTCTGAGCACTAGACTGTGAGCATGTATTGTAGATTCAGCAACAGTATAATTTTCTTAGCAAGTGAGAGACTGTAAGTTGTATGAGAGGCTGCAACAAACAGGCAATCCTGTTCATAGAAATATTGTGGCTTTTAGTGACTGTAAGCAAGTAAAATTCATTGAAAGCTAATCGTAAAGTCCAGAGATCATATGAATGTGCTGAGAAAAGTGAAAGCAGTGCAATCGTTACAGTTTGAGCAAATTATCAGTAGCAGAAAGTCAGATGTGCAGTTGCTTGAATCAAAGACAGATTTGTTGATGCATCAGGAGTGCTGCCGCTGCCATTACAGGGTGGGGCAGTAATGTAAACATAGCAGCAGGGAGCCATTTTAAGAGACTGTTCCAAATATCATGAACTGTGTGTTAACAATGAACTTTAATGTGTTTATTTAAAGACATGGCTTTGGGATCATCCCACTACCCAGATCATGCCCGAGCTATGATAGCTGAAGAGGTTGCCAAGCTACAAGAAATACAGCAATGTTTCTATGGTGTCAGTTTGCCTTCCCATGTTGCAATTCCCAACTACCCTGTGAAAGTATGCCTGATGTGCCTCAAGGCTGGAAGAGATGTTTTCTTAATTCCTCACTGTTCGGGTTGCTTAGTGAAGTATGGTCTGTCCAAAGCACCTAGAATTCGTCTGGCTCCCACCTGGACAACAGTACAAAACCCTAAATGTAGCAGCACACAGCACCAGGTTGAACCTGTTAGGGGAGGCCCAGCAGAGTGTGGCCCAAAGGAAGAGAGTGCAGATTTATTGCAAGGACAGATTCCTCATGATGATTCCATGCCTGTGTTGCAAATGGACAGTGTGGAGGAAGGATCCGTAGACCTATGGATAGCGGCTCCTAGTCCTAGCCTTGTCGGGGAGGACGAAGTTCAAGAAACTTTAGAATGGGAGGTGTCTACCTCCGCGCCCAGTGAAGAGTGGACTGTCTTGGGAGTGAGGATGATTGCTCACTCCTGGACCCAGGTTTTAAGTGAGGAAGAGGAGGAGGAGGAAGATATGTATCTTTTTGTTGAGGGTTCCAGTGAGTGGCCTCAAGCTCTTGCCTCGGAGGAACTGGAGAGAGAAGTTGGAGATTCCACTGCCCTGTCTTCAGAGAAAGCCAGGGACAAGTTATATCATGCTTTAAGTATGTGGAACTGGTTGAACCAGGACTGGCCACCCCCAAGCCGTGCCAGTGGCCGTGTACTGGATAAGAGTAGTAAGGAGGAGAGTCTGGTTTGTACGGGGCTAATGCCATACATGGAATGTCCTTTCCTATCTTTCCTCAGAGAGTCTGGGAGAAGACTGAGCAAAACAGGAAAGCCTGGTTATTGGAGGAAGCAAGCAAGAATCTGCATTCAGGTGCGACCCCTTGTGTCAGAAAGAGTCATAAATGATAGACTAAAGTTTTGGAAATTGGGCAGGACATTGTTCATGGACACTGTATGATTTGTGGACAATGCAGGAAATGAGACTGTCTACAACATCAATTATGAACGCCCAGATGGGGTCACAGTTCTTGCACCTGGCCCAGAGTGGTACTACCCTTAATGGTTGCCACTCCCTGCGAATATGCCCATGCCTACCCTGAGGGAAGCAGAGCAGTGGTAGCGAAGTGTCTGCCATCCAGCAGTTGCCGTACCCATATATTCCACCAGACTGGTGTTCCAGGATTCAAGGTGTGTCCAAGATTCATCAGACCTGCAGTGTGCCTTTCCAGTTTCCTCGCCTGGACTTCCAGATGACCTCAATCCAGCTGTTTTCCTTATTCACTGTCTGGGATGCTGGATGACATCAACCCAGCTGTTGGTTCCTGTTCTATGGTTTGATTTCCGAGATGACATCAGCCCACCAGTTTCCTGTTTCATCATGTGTTTTCCAGAAGATATCCACCCAGCTGTATCTGAACAATGCTGCCAGGGAGGGGGAGAGTCTTCGGCTGGAGAAGTAGGTGATTCCATTTGTTCGTTCTACAAGGGACTGGTAAGTCCAATACTTTTTTAACTATTTTCTAGCTGACTCTACATTACTCATCCAACACCTGGCAGCCTACAAACTGTTAATTTGTCCACAAAGATTCTCCCATTTGGGACGACAGGCTCCAAGAACTATGCTTCAGTGGGCTCTGGTCCAGGAGAGACTCTTTAATGGGCCTTGCCTTCAGGCACCATTGCCTGTCATTAGTTGGGACTTTTAGGGCATTCCATCCACCCAAAAGGTGAACTGTACATAGTGTTAGAGATTTTCTACTGTTTTCTACTTTTCTGACTTTTCTATAAAATACTTTTGGGATTCTCCAGTGTTTTGGTGGAAGGGGTTATGGTACTGTGTCTTGCAGATTTGGGGTGTTTTGTTTGTCTTTCTCTTTCAGGTGTTTCTGACAAAGAAAGAAGAGAAGAGAAGAAGAGGATTAAAGGCACTCATTGGAGTTCATCTGTGCTTTAAAGTGTTTTTAGAGTACTGTATAGTTGTTAACATGTGTTAACTTTTTCTTTCACAGGTGTATTGGTGGGGGAGTGTGGGAGTGTAATGCTTTGTATAGTGTTAATTCCTTTGTGTTTTTGGTTTGCAGGTGCCTGGGCTGGGGGGAGGTTCCCCTCTGTTGGGTAGGTTTTAGTTAGATAGGTTTTCCCTAGAGGGCTAGGGGGATAGACAGGCTGTGGTCCAGAACTGCAGTATGGGTCACAGTTCTGGTCTGTTAGGGCATGCTCTGGGCAGTTCTCCCAGAGCAACTGATTCTACATAGTAAGATCTTAGAGTAGGGGCTGATGCATCAGCCAAAGGCCTCTGGGCCCTTAGTGTTGTCTGCCTGTGCCTGGCACATGGTAGGGGAGAAGGTAGCACTACCTCCCCATAGTCAAAACACAGAGTAGGATGATCCGGTGCTGGGTAGGTAATGACTGGGGACAGTCATTTTCCTGGATAAGGGTGGGTATAACCCCCTTGTTCCCAGGGGTTATTAGAATCCCAGTTAGAATCAGTGGTAGGCAGGGAAGGCAGTTAGTGAAATGCCAGTTAAATGGGTTTTACTCTGTTCTCAGTCTCAGCTGAGTTCTGGAGGGATGATGTCAGTTAGAACTGTTGCAGCAGCATAAGCCACACTGGCCAGCAGCTGCTAGGGAGTGAGTTAGAAGGTTCATGGCAGTGTGATCTAGAGTCTAGTGGAGGAGGCTGCATTCAGCTCTGTCAGAGAGTTACTTGTTTTCATTTAGTTTTCACCCAAGTGTGTGACAACTGTTCCAGCTTTTCAGAAGTGGTGGAGACCTGTGTCATAGGTTTTCCCTGTGCCCCGTCCCAGGAGGGATGGAGTGAACTCCAAGATGCAGGGGCAATCCCCTGGACCTTTCTGGACTTTTGAAGCTGCCTTGTGACAACTGCTCTGTGAATACCTTATTGTTTTCTGAGTAAACCCTGGAGTACCTGCAATTTCTGTAAGGGTGAAATTCTCTAACAAAGGGACCCTGTTACCTGAGACTTTCTGTTTAAAAGTGTCTACCTACATTTGGAGTCCACTATGTGACCGTCCACGTATAGAACTTTTAATTTCTGACATCCCTGAGGTGGGTGTTTGTAGTATGTTAAGTGTGATATACATTTAAGGCAACATCTACAGTTTCTGCAGTTGTGTGGTGTTATTAACCAGATGAACGTCCGAGTATAAGCTTGACAACAAAAGGTGGGAGACTCTCCCATCTGGAGTAACCAGTTTACCTACGGGTTCTGAAGGGCACCTATTGCTTTTTCTTCAGTGCAATTGGCCAATGCCTGAGAAGAGTGTTTACCCCTGTATGTGGGTTGTTTTCTTCCAGTTTATCCCAATATAGTGGGTTCTGAAAGTTCTGAGCCTGTATGTGCTCATTTGTAGTCATGTGTACCACCTTCATCCTGTGAGAAATGGGAAATGTACAAGTACCTGGCCAGATGTGCCAATTTCCAGTAGGAACCAGTGTGTGTTTTCTTCATCCTATACTAAATGGCAATTCAGGAATGTCTGTACCTCAGTAATCTGCATTTCCGGTGTGTGTAGCCCTATGGGGAGCCATCTTAGCTTTGTGATTATTCCTACTCTGTTATGTGAATAAAAACCACACTCTAGAATCCCAACCTGGTTTGGACAGTTATGTTATTGCTTCCTTGGGTCTGGAGTTACTTGGGTGCCCCATCCAGAAGTGCAAACCTAGCATAGCCCTGAGCAAACATTTTCTCCTAGGGACCCGGGTTGTTGGCCACTGTTGGCAATTGGTCCCTATCGGGTGTGTGCCAGGTATTTGCCACACTTGGTTGTCTGTTTTGTATAACAGTGTAGTCCACCTTGTATATGTTGGCTTTGGTGTTTTTTTAAAACTTCTTTGCAAATGTAAACCCCTTCCCCTCTCTTTACCCCCTAGATGTTTTGGTGAGAGGAGAAGCCCTACTAGTTAAACAACGGGGACCGGTGGGGGGGTTACACAGGCATATGATTAATAGCGTAAATGTATCATTATAAAGGGGGTGAGAATGTAATTAAGTACAAAGGTATTCAAAGCAGAAAAACAGAAAGCAGCACACAGTGTTATATAATTCCAGAGTCAAGTTCGTCCAGATTTTATAACAGGTTCCCTTTGCTCTCTAGTGGCAGTATAGACTTTTTTTAAATTGTAATTAAGTCCACCACAAAATTGTACTGCACCTATATTTCAGGTGGCATTGTGTACTTCCATTTCATTAAGATACATTTTTAAGCTCTGATCATTGCTAATTGAATTAATTTGTATTGCATTTATGAGATATTCTAGCCATAGAGACTGAGACCAAAGATGATCATTTACAGTATTTGTCAATTTATTCTTAACGCTGAAGAGAAAGTAACAAAAATCATACCCCAGAAGTTTATGAGATGGGGACAACTAGCATATGACAAAGTTCCAGCAACAGAACATCTAGGATAATGGTCTGATATAATTACAGTAAGTGATAACATTCATATTGTAGGAGTATACGAAGCAATAACTGGCTTCTGTGGATGATTAAATGCCGAGGTGAAGCCGAGGCATTTAATCACCACAGAAGCCGGTTATTGTGAGTATACTCCTAGAAGATGAATGTTATTACTATTATACCACTAGGAGTTTCATAGAAATTTTTATGTAACTCCTAGTAAAAACGAGTGATGTTACAGGTTGAAATCAGGGTTTTAAAAGGAAAGCCGTGACTCTGGGAATGTGCATTAGTGCTGGCAGTAGTAAGTGTGCTCAGAGTCATGGTTTTAGTTTTGAAAGTCTGCTTTCATACTGTTAAGTCTGCCACTGTTCCTGACCCATTCTGTGCTGAATACACAGAGTTCTCTCTGTGTCTCTCTAAATTCTCTCTCTCTCTCTCTCTCTCTCATCTTTCTGTATTTTTGCCATGCCCTGTGCACTTCAGCAACAAAATCATGTCTGGGTGCTCCTTCCGACTCGGTTTCCCCAGTCCATCTGCTTTGGTAAGCCTGTCAAATTACTACTGTTGGAAATGTAAATTCTGTGTGTCAAAGGTAAAGATTAAAAAATATACGGTTGTCATTTATCACTGTTGCTGGCCGCTTGTGACCCGAATTGACAAAGTTGTTTTTTGTGCAATCTGTCTTTCCGTTTTGTTGCATGCTCCGAGTTGGCTCACTTCAGCAGCAAACTCCTGTGTGGCTTGTCACTCCATGTCTGTCTCCCCAGTCGGTCTCCTTTGGTAGGTATCTGAGATAAATGTTACTGGAAAAGTGAATAGTAAACTTGCCTGCACTGCACAAGCGGTACATGTGAGAAGGGGAAGGGAAGCGAGTGTGAGCAGATTTTAGAGTGAACAGCTAATGTGGACAGCAGAGGAAACTATGGATAACCTACTGTGGGCATGGTTTCAGGTGAATAACCTACTGTGGACATGGTTATAGGTGAATAACTTACTGTGGGTGTGTAGTTTGTAGTTTGTGGGATAATAACTGCCAGTTTTCCTGTGTCCTGATTGGCTAGCAGTAGATACCTGTGGTGTAATAGGGTTTATTTAACTTAACTGGAGTATAGTAGGTTCTGTGCATGACATTTAATTGAATCTGCCACAGCTTAAAAGATATAATACTTGCAGAGTGTGAGGTTATAAATATGATACGCGTGATGGAAAATTTCTAACTTCTGTTCCCATTTGCCTTTAAATGGAGTGCGATTATGTCGTGATAAGTCAAGTAAGCTATACTAAATCCAAGAAATTATTTTTTTAGAACATTTCTGGTTGTAAAAGTGCAGCTATGGTGGATAAAATTGGGGGTGGTAATGATACAACTTTTTTTCATATATTCTCTGAACTATAAGTATCAGAAAAAGTGTTGGCATTTTCTGTTCTGAAGCCTGACATACTTTCTTGCCATTACATACTGTACATATAAAGTACTATGGCCAGGATTTCCAAAATGCACATAGAAAGGGTGCAAGTGGCTGCGCAGCGCAACTGAGTTTTGCTGGAGCGCAAACTTGCTAGATTCAAATGAGATGCGCAATGCACATCCTATCTGAATATAGCAAAAGATGTGGGTGGCGCAAATGGGGGAAGCTGAAGATATGCCAACGCATCCCCTTGCATGGTCTGAATATCTGGAATGGGGATGTGCCAGATGCATATTCCAAATATTCAGATCGCAATGTGTAAATGGGGCCGTTATGCATGCAAGGCACAAATGGGACCATTTGCATTTCATTATGGCTCCATTTGCATGTCTGGGGCAGGCATGCGCCCAGCAGAATATGCTGAAGTAGCAGCCCACCGGCGCAATGGTTGGATTTCCACTTGCGGCGCTGGCGACCGGGTTCGAGAACCGGACTCGGGTCACTGGAGGGTCGGCCGGGGAGAAGGATCGAAGCATCCTTAGGGACTGCTCTCCTTCTCCGGGGAAAGGAAGGAGGTGTCCGGACTCGGATGACCCCTGGTGGAGGCCAGGAGTCACATAGCTGCCGGCACAGGCACGTACTGGAGGCGGGGCAGGATGCCCCGCGTCATTGCACGACCCCGCCTCCCCCGAAGAAAAAGGAAAAAGAATTAGCCGCCAGCGGCCGCTAATGAAGCCTACCATGGCTTTGATTTGCTCCCCAGGCCAGCCCTCCGACTAAGTTCCACGTCTGCGGCATGCGAGGGGGGTGCCGCAGCCCCGCCGTGAGGGGGAAGCCACGGGGCATCGGAGGGCCCGAGGCCGTTGTGGGGAGCAGAAGCCGGTGGTCCGCAACCAGGCGGAGAAGGACACCAGGCGGCAGGCAGGCTAGGGGGAGATAAAGACTAAATAGAAAAAGAATATGCTGGGTACCCTGCAAGGTCCATGGAAAACACAACACACTACATCCCCCTGGTGGTCTAGTGTCCCCTGCTCCAAGCTCCAATTGAATAAACAATAAATCATTCACCTGTTTGTGGTAATCTAGTGTCCCCCCATGCCTGATCGTATAAAACATAAACATCCCCTGTCCCTGTTAGTCCAGTGGACCCCCCGCCTGTCCCCGAAGTAATAATACAAGACTGATCCGAAATACCCTAGTAGTCTAGTGGCCCCCCTCCCATCCTTGAACCCTGCCCGTAGAAGAAACATACTCCAAACATCCCTGGCAGTATAGTGGTACCCCCACAGCCCCGATCATGACATAACAATATCTCCCAAGAGCTTCCTGGTAGTCCAGTGGCGTCCCCACCCACTAAGGCACCCACACCCCACCTCGCTCTCCCCCCATCCCAGCATGGCTGCTGTAGTCAGCGGGCAGAAAAACCCACTTGCACACCTCCATGGCTGCCCGCCAACTGAGCTGTGACTGCATAACGCTTACAATCAGCACTGCAATACCATTGGTTGACACTGTCAACCAATGGGCTTGCAGTGTGTACTGTAAGCTTGCTTGACAGTGTCGACCAATGGTATTTGCAGTGCTTACTGTAAGCTGTCATTCAGTGACAGTTCAGTCAGTGGGCAGCCGTGGAGGTGTGCGGGTGGGTTTTGCAGCTGCCAACTACAGTAGCCATGCTGAGATGGGGGAGTGAGGTGGGGTGTGGGTGCCTCAGTGGGTGGGGGGTCCACTGGACTACCAGGGAGCTCTTGGGATATATTGTTATGTCACGAACGGAGCTGGGGGGTACCACTAGACTACCAGGGATGTTTGGATTACGTTTCTGCTACGGACAGGGTTCAAGGATGGGAGAGGGTCCACTAAACTACAGGATATTTTGGATCGGTATTTTGTAGGGGCTGGTGGCTGCTGTATTGTGCTGTGCAATACAGCAGACCACCTGTGGTTGGCTACAACTTAGGCATGGTTTTTCCATGCCTAACTTTGTGAGGCACATATCGGAGATGTGTGGGCAGCTACGCCGCACATCTTGGCCAAATATGGAGATATGCTGTGTATGCAGGGGAACACCCTTCCCTCCTGGATGTGCTGCATACATTATCTTTGTACTGCAGCACATCTGGAATGACATGGTGCATCACCCCCTTTTGAATATGGCCCAGGGTCACATGTCGGAGATGTACCGGCGCAACTTAGTTGTGCCAGGCGCATCTCCTTTCAATATCTGGGACTAAATCTCCAGGTGTCTGATTTTAGCTTGCCTCACGTATAGTATGCTATGCCTATAAGTTTTACATAAGGAAAAAAAGGAATGTTTTATAGGATTCAAAAACCACTTACAGATAATGATGAATGGGGAATTAAAGGCAACTCCAGTAGTGTATTGCTGTAATATAATGCTCTTTCTAGCTCTCTATAAATATATTTAGGAAGATATAAGAAACACAGTGATTTGTTAGTTGTGCTCTTCAAAATATACAAGCAAACACATTTAGAGGGAGGGGAAGGAAGGAAGGAAGGAAGGAAGGAAGGAAGGAAGGAAGGAAGGAAGGAAGGAAGGAAGGAAAGAAAACCCCCTGGTTCCCTGAGGTTACTAGAATCCCATCATTGTCAGTGTTAGGTAGGGTTTTCACCTGCTCCCTCTCTGTTTACTTGGTCTCAGCTGAGAGCAGAGAGGTGATGTCATTTAGAACTCTCACAGCTTCCTAAGCCACACAGTTTGCTGTGAGTGTGGGGAGCTTTAGAATTTTCAGTTAGTTCTGCAGTAGTCTGTGAGTGCAGTAGTCTGTAGTAGCAGCTCACAGAGTGCGCAGCTGGAGGAGTGAGGAGAGTCTGTATTTCTCACCCTAGTCTGAGGACATCTTTGCCTAACTTGTGAAGTGGTGGAAACCGTCTTCAGGATTTCCTGATGCTCTCATTCCCAGTGGGATGAGGGGGACTGCAGAGAATTTGAAGGGCAATCCCCTGATCCAACCTAGAACATTTTGAGGCTGCCTTTGATGTACAAACTGAGTAGATTCTGTCTGAGAGTTACCCAGGATATGTACCTGCCTTTTTTTCTGTGGGGTGATACTCTGATAAAGGGAATCATTCATCCGTTTATGTGAGATTGTCTCAAGAAGTTTGTTTTAAAGTTTGTTGACAACAGTGGATTGCCCATATGTGACTATGCCTCTTTGTTCAGGACTTTAACTTTACACCCCAGTGGTGTTTTCTGATGCTAAAATGTGCTAAACATTTGAAGAAAGCATAACTTCTACAGTTCAGTATTTGTTGAGGTGTAACTCTGAAATAATGGCTGGGTATGGATGAGGAAGCAAAAGGTGGGAGACCCCCCCCATCTGGAGTGACCAGTTCAGCACTTTGGATTCTGTAAGGGTGAGTGTTTTCTGTCAGTGCATGTGGCCAATACCTGAAGAAGTTTATCCCTTGCATGTGGGTTTTGCTAGTTTTGAGTCCCAGTGTGCTCCGTCGTGGCCAGTGTGCCACATTCCTTTCTGTAAATCCTATGCCATATGGGGAACGGTTCTAAGTTATGGCCTAGTGCTCCTTCCAGGAGAATTTTGTGTGTTTTCACCATGGCTAGTTCCACATTTTCAGATGTTAATCCTATGCTATATGGGCGGCTCAAGTTTCTACAGATCTTCACATCTACAGATGTGTTCTGCATTGCCTTGTGCCACGGAGTGTAAACTTTTGGGTGTTCATCTTTGCTTTTGTGTTCCAACTTTGTTTTGGAATAAAGCCACACTCTAGAATCCCAACCTGGTATGGACAATCTAGTTACTGCTTCCTATGTGGATTTACTGGGTACCCTTTCCAGAAGTGCAAACCTAGCATAGCCCTCAGTAAAAGTTCTCTCTTCAGGATCTGGATTTTGGTATAGGTCTATTTGAGTCTAGTACACACTTTGTGTTTCTGTTGCAATTACTTTTTACCCCATCCCTCTCTTTTCCCCATGACAGAAAAAGTATAGAAGATGTGCCTACTAGTTAAATAAGGGGCCGGTCTGGGGTTACAAAAATGGTGGCTCGTCCAAGGACACTGTTTGAATTTGAGGAAAGAACAGGAGATTTTTGCTGAGGGTATGGCTAGCGTTTTGTTTGTCTGGTAGTTTGATAGCCCAAAACAGGAAAGGAAGCTTAACACTAAAGGATCTTGCCCAAGAGAGTGCCATCTGTATGTGCCGCTGTGTGCTTGCTTGTACAGTGCTGCTGTGTGTTTGTGCCAACTTACAATGTACAGTAAAGCCAGAAAGTGCATGTCATTGTCTCTGCATCCAGAACGTTTTACAGAACTTTTAAATCTCAAGTTTTAATTGACAAAAGTAATGTGGACTTTAGGAAACAGAGAGAGAAATGTGCCCTGAATGTTTCATGTACTTTGTGTGTAAATTGGGGGAGTCGCTAAAGAAAGGGCCAAGTTCTGTGTGAGAAAATGGTCAAAACAACATTCTTGCTGTTGAAATTGCAGCTGAGAAAAAAAAAGTTCCAGTTTGCAGTTTAAATTTGCCCTGCTCGACAATCGCTGTGAAGAAAGAGCGAGCAAATGAGAGAGAGAGAAAGAGAGGCTCATTTGCATGGCATCGAGTGATTGGTGCGACTGCAATCAGTCCCGTCCCCTAGCCAACTTCAGAGTGCAGCCGAGTGTTCAAGAAGGAGAGAGCAAGTGGCGTGCGAGCTGGTCAGACCAGGATCAACCATCGAGGGGCTTGTGAATGTTCTAATCTGTGAAAAACAGACTTTTGCTGTACAAATTTGGGCTCAACCCATTATCCGACCAACTAGAAAGTGAGCGTAGCGTTTGTGGTAACAATCGGTGGGATCGCCAGCCCATTTCACCCCAGAGGCCTTCCAGGATCGGCACCAGGCCAAATATTTCTACTGGAGAAAGCCAGCTTCTGATTTCAGTGAGTAAAAATCCAAACAACTGTGCATCAAACTATGTTGTGATTTTCAAGTCAGCTGAACCTGTTTGCAAGCAGTGAGAATGTTTTGCAAAGAGGACTGTGAGTTGTAAAACAGCAAGTGCAACAAACAAAATTCTTAGCATAGACTGTAAGCATTTATTATGGGTTCAGCAACAGTAACATGTTCTTAAGAAAGTGAGAGACTGTGAGTTGTATTATGCTGCAGCAAACAGGCAATCCTGTGAAATAAATACTGTGGTCTGCAAGTGACTTTGAGCATGTGTAAATAGTCTTGATTCGTGTGCTAATCGAAAAGTCCTGTAAAATCATATGAATGTGCTGAGAGAGATACAAGCAGTGCAATCGATACAGTTTGAGCAAAATCAGTACCAAAAAAGGTTGGATGCACAGTTTTTGAGTCAGAAACAGATCTGGTGCATGAGGACAGCTACGGCCGCAATTACAGGGTGGAGTTAGCAATGTAAACAGAGCAGCAGGGAGCCATTTTGTGTGACTGTACTGAGACTAGTAAACAAATAGTAACAACAAACCTTTATGTGTTTTAATTGCAGACATGGCTCCGGAAACTTCCCGCTACCCGGATCATGCCCAAGCTATGATAGCAGAGGAGGTGGCCACACTAAGAGAAATAGAGAGAACTTTCTATGGTGAAGTGTTGCCTCCAGATGTAGCAATCCCTAGTTATCCAGTGAGACTGTGCATTATGTGCCGCAGGGCATGGAAGGGATGTGTTTCTAATATCCCACTGTTCAGATTGTCTGGTGAAGCATGGTATGAGCAGGGGTGCAGTGACAGAGAGGGCATCACGAATTCCATTGGCTCCCACTTGGACCAAAGTAGGAAGCCCTGCAAGTGGCAGCATGCAGCACCAGGTTGAACCTGTTGGGGTAGGCCCCAGAGAGTGTGGCAAAGAAGGCGAGAGTATGGATTTACTGCAAGGGCAGACACATAGAGATGTTTCCACACCTGTGTCCCAGATGGACAGTGCAACAAAAGGATCCCTGGACCCATGGAAGGAGGGTCCTAGTCCTAGCCTAGTCGGGGAAAATGAATTGCAAGAGACATTGAACTGGGAGGTGTCGATCTCCGCACCCAGTGAGGAGTGGACTGTCTCGGGAGTGTGGATGACTGCTCACTCCTGGGCTCAGATCCTAAGTGAGGAAGAGAAGGATGAAGAGATGTATCTTCATGTTGAGGGTCCCAGTGAGCGGCCTCAAGCTCTTGCCTTGGAGGAGCCGGAGAGAGAAGAAGAAGGCTCCACTGTCCTGGCCACAGAAATGGTCGGGGACAAGTTCTTTCATTTGTTAAGTATACGACACTGGCTTCACCAGGACTGGCCACCCCCAAGCCAAGCCATGGGCCGTACACTTGTGAAAAGTAGTAAGGAGGAAAGACTAATATGTAGGCGGGCCAACGTCATATATGGGAGGTCCTTTCCTACCTTTCCTCATAGAGTCTGGGAGGAAACTGAACAGAACAGGCAATCTTGGTTATTGGAAGAGGCAAGCAAAAATTTGCATCCTGGTGCAGCAGCATGTGTCAGAGACAGAGTCATCAGTGATAGATTGAAATTCTGGAAATTGGGCAGAACTTTGTTTATGGACACTGTGCGAATTGTGGACAAGGCAGGGAATGAGACATTCACAACATCAACTTCGAATGCCCAGATGGTGTCATAGTTCTTGCACCTCACCCAGAGTGGTATTACCCTTAATGGTTCCACTCCCTGCGAATATTATCAGCATGCCTAGAAGGAAGCAAAGCAGTGGCAGCACAGTGTCTGTCAACCAGCAGCAGCAATATCCAAGGAGGAAGATGCAGCTCTACTGGTGTTCCAGGAATTCTTCAGGTACGTCCAGATTCGTCATTCTAGCAGTATTTTCCCATTTCCATCGCCTGGCCTTTCAGATGACATCAAACCAGTTGTTTTCCTGATTCATCGCCTAGTATCCCGATTATATCAACCCAGCTGTTTTCCTGTTCCACCATTTGATTTCCAAGATGACATTATCCCAGCTGTTTTTCCTGTTTCATCACCTGTTTTTTCCAGAGGACAGCATTCCAGCAGTTTCCGTAGATGCCGCCTGGTGGGTTAAAGTCTTCAGCTTGGAGAAGTAAGGTGATCCTTTGTTTTGGTCTTCAAGGAACTGGTAAGACCCATTTTTCTATGTTTTATGGACTTTGCACAACACACCCTACCACAAACTGTTTGAACTGTCCTCAAAGACTCTCCCCATGGACTGCAGTGCTTTTCAGGCCCTGCCCTGTTCCAGGACTGTTCCTCCATGGGCTCCGGCCCAGAAGAGTCTCTTTTATGGACCTTGCCCTCAGGCAACAACATTCTGTCACTAGTGTGGGACATTTAGGGCATTCCATCCCTCAAAATGTATCGTATAATGTCTGTTTTCTATTTGTCTACATTTGTACTTCTCTAAAAAAATATGTTTTGAGATTCTCTAGTGTTCAGGTGGAGGTTTAGACACTGTGTGTTTTGCAGAACATGGTGTTTTGTTTTTCTTCTTTTACAGGTGTTCCTGAAGAAGAAAAGAAGAGAAGAAAAGAAGAGGATGTGGGAGCTCATCCGAGTCCCTCTCTTGTTTTTCCTAGAGTTTTAGAATTGTTGTTAACAGGATGGTAACTTGGTTTTTCTTCACAGGTGTAAGTGGGGAAAGTTGTGGGAAATGTAATGCATTGTAATGTATTGTTGCCTTGGTGTTTTGGTTTGCAGGTACCTTGGGTTTGGGGGGAGGTTCCCCTATGGGCAGCTTTGTCAGACAGATTTTCCCTAGAGGGCTAGGAAGATAGACAGACTGCGGGCCTGACCTGCAGTAAAGGCCGCAGTTCTGGTCTATTAGGGCATGCTTCAGGCAGTTTCTTGGAGCCACTGATTTTCCACTGATAGACTGTAGGACAAGAGCTGAAGTTTCATCAGCCAGCCTCTGAGCCTTTAGTGTTGCCTGCTGTGCCTGGCACATGGTAGGGGAGAAGTAGCGCTACCTCCCCGAAGGTAACACAGAGGGTAGGATGGCCTGGTGCCGGGTAGACAAATGACTGTGGACAGTCATTTACCTGGCTCAGGGTGAGTGTAACCCTCCCAGTTCCCTGGGGTTACTAGAATCTCATCAATGTCAGTGTTAGGTAGGGAAGGCAACTGGTGAATATCTAGTTAAATGGATTTTCACCTGCTCCCTCTCTGTTTACTTGGTCTCAGCTGAGAGCAGAAAGGTGATGTCATTTAGAACTGTTGCAGCTTCATAAGCCAAACAGCTTACTGTGAGTGTGTGGAGCTTTAGAATTTTCAGTTAGTTCTGCAGTAGTCTGTGAGTGGAGTAGTCTGTTGCAGCAGCTCACAGAGTGAGCAGCTGGAAGAGTGAGGAGAGTCTGTATTTCTCACCCTAGTCTGAGGACATCTTTGCCTGACTTGTGAAATGGTGGAAACCATCTTCAGGATTTCCTGATGCCCTCATGCCCAGTGGGATGAGGGGGGACTGCAGGGAATTTGAGGGGCAATCCCCTGATCCAACCTAGAACATTTTGAGGCTGCCTTTGGTGTACAAACTGTGAGTAGATTCTGTCTGAGAGTTACCCAGAATATGTACCTGCCTTTTTTTCTGTGGAGTGATACTCTGACAAAGGGACCCATTCATCCATTTCTGTGAGACTGTCTCAAGACGTTTGTTTTAAAGTTTGCTGACAACAGTAGATGGCCCATATGTGACTATGCCCCTTTGTTCAGGACTTTAACTTTACACCCCTAGTGGTGTTTTCTGATGCTGAAATGTGCTAAACATTTGAAGAAAGCATAATTTCTACAGTTCAGTATTTGTTGAGATGTAACTCTGAAAGAATGGCTTGGTATGGACGAGGATGCAAAAGGTGGGATACCCTCCCAATCTGGAGTGACCAGTACAGCACTTCGGGTTCTGTAAGGGTGCCTGTTTTCTGTCAGTGCATATGGCCAATGCCTGAAGTTTACCCCTTGTATGTGGGTTTTGCTAATTTTGAGCCCTAGTGTGCTCTGTCGTGGCCAGTGTGCCACATTCCTTTCTGTAAATCCTATGCCATATGGGAACTGTTCTAAGTTATGGCCTAGTGCCACTTCCAGGAGAATTTTGTGTGTTTTCACCATGGCTAGTTCCACATTTCCAGATGTTAATCCTATGCTATATGGGAGGTTCAAATTTCTGTTTTCTACAGATGTGTTCTGTATTGCCTTGGGCCACGAAGTGTGAACCCTTGGGGGTCCATCTTTGCTTTTGTGTTCCAACTTTGTTTCGGAATAAAGCCACACTCTAGAATCCCAACCTGGCATGGACAATCTAGTCACTGCTTCCTGTGTGGGTACCCCTATCCAAAAGTGCAAACCTAGCATAGCCCTCAGCAAATGTTCTTTCCTCAGGACCTTGGCTTTGGTATAGGTCTGTTTGTGTCTAGTATACACTTTGTGTTTCTGTTGCAATTGTTTTGTACCCCCACCCCTCTCTTTTCCCCTAGACAGAAAAAGTATGGGAGGTGTGCCTACTAGTTAAATAATGGGCCAGTGGGGGGTTACAGAAGGAAGGAAGGAAGAAAGGAGAGAACGAGAGAGAGAGAAAGATAGATATCTAGTTTGAGCTTGAAGACAAAAATGATGACAGCTGACACCACCTGTTCTGGCAGTCTATTCTATGTACCCACCATTGATTCTGTGAACTATTTTTTTTCTTCTATGTTTCCCTTGAATTTTCCTCCATTCGTACTTTCATACTTGCACATCCTGAAGAGCTACATTTGGCTAGATTGCCTTAGCTCTGTCAGCTATTTGATATACACTGAAACACATTATTTTGGTAACAGAAGGGATTCAAGTAATGCTTATTGCTTCTTAATGTTTCTTATTATTCTGCTCCCCAGTTTGAGTGCATGTCCTCTTATTTTTACTTCCACTCACCAGCTCAAACATCTATGTATCTGCCACCCTGTCTACCCCTTTAGTATTCAGAATTCTAATCATATTTTCCATAGAGAACTGTAGTGTCCCAAAGCCCAGGCACTCCAGAAATGAACTGGGGACCACAGGGATGCCTGGAGGGCAAAGCAATGTGTGTGTGGTCAGGGTACTGTACTGTACTGTACTGTTGGGCATCTGTCCATATCAAGTAGTAGGGGCCCCAGCATTTGCCCTGTCTGTACACATGGTGCGTATTTATTTTATTGTTTTCCCTGCCTGCCTGTGCTTCTTGGACACCATACAGACAACATGAGGGGCCTCCACCTCATGCTGGGAACTCAGTGCATGGGGAGTTATTAAAACAGAGAAAGTGGTGGCTCATGGGGCCCCAGCATTCAAGCCAGAAAGGACCCCCAAGGATTCCCTGATTGGTCAGTTGGGAAAACTGTGTATGCAGGACAGGGAAGGGAATAGGACACAGGAAGTGACAAGGACCAAGAAAGAGCTTACCTGAAAGTTAATGCAGGTCTTGTTGGCTCTGTGTGCCCACCCTCCGATCAGTGTTTTGCTGGTGCTCCAGTACTGGCATCCTCCTGGGAGGTCTGTTCAGCAGCTACAGACCCTGATGACAACAGCAGTTCACAGCAACAGCAGTTGCCACCTGTGACTCGTGCCCCTCACAGCAGCAGCAGTGGAAGCAGTGACGCCCATCAGGGTCCACCACCAGGGACAGCAGCAGCAGTACATCCTGGTGCTAGTGGTCAGTTGGGCAGCAGCTCAATGAGACTGTGCAGACTGCCAAGTAAAGTAAAACATTTTTTGTTGTTTGAATCAGCACTAGTCAGCACTGACAAGTGCAGCTGTGGCATCTTGTAAGGGACATGCCAGACCCACAAAGTGAACATGCCTGATAGATGGAGCAAACTGGCCAGTGAGGGCTCTAATGAGTTGTAGCCCAGAGAAGAGGCAGGACTTAAGTGACAACATAGGACGCAGTTAGCTCATCCCAACAGAACCATATACCTATCAGTTTATTTGAATTAGCCAGTTTGGAAGTGGTTCCGCTAAAGGGGGGGGGAGTCATCTGAATAATAATTCATCTAAAAGATTGCAACCTTGTTTTCCCATCTAATGCAAACAGGGACTCAAGTATTTAAAGTGACAGTGTAGCATTTATGAACTGCGTCATTTAAAGTGACACTACATCATTTATGAACAATTCCTTTTAAAGTGCAACAGTGCAGGGTTTGTTCATGTAAAAGCACAATTATGCTGGCAGCATGGTTTGAATATTTTGAAGTAGAATGCAGAATGGATGGATACTTCATCTTAAAGTGAAACCCATGAAGTAAAGACAAGCCTAATTTTAAAGTTCAAGTGCTATTATTTACTAGAACTTCAATAAAATCAACCACGGGCATTTATTACAATCCAGTTTTACAAGTGCAGGTCTTACTGAACATTCTATTAAGATCATTGAGCTGGTGTTAGCAATGACTGTGCAGATTGTGTTGATGCATGATGGACATTTAAAGTGACAACATCTCATTTATTTTGCTCATTCAAAGCACTGTTTCTGACATTACAAGCCTCATTTGCTAGCATTTCAGCATTCCTCTTTCACTGTTGCAAGTTCTGTGCCAATATGTAGTGCTTCTTCAGCAGCACTTTCAACTTTTCCAACATTCCATGATTCTTGCCAGCACTCCAAGTTCACCTTCCAGCATTCTGAGTTCATCTTCCAGCACTCCTAGTTCATCTCCCAGCATTTCACACCCAATTCCCTTTTAAAATGTCACCTGTAGCCAGTTGTTATAGCTAGTATAGCTGATAGTTAGGTCCAGCAGGCTGTAACTCTCCAAAGTTGTAGCCAGAATTCCATGTCAAGCCAGAGAGTGAAGCAGAAACAAATGGCTGCAAGTATTAACAGTAGTAAGCACCCTGACTCCATAGTATAGGGATCTCCCTTGCCCAGTAGGCTATGGTTTTGTATTTACAGATTCTACCGGTCGACATTCCAGAAGTGGCATAATGTTCCTATGGCCTTCTATAGGTCCTTTGCCAAAGACACCGGGTTCTACAGTTCAACATTTTACAAGTGACACAACTTTTCTGGTATCTGGTAGCCTTGCATAGGTCTTTTTTCCAAAGACAGCCAGTTTCTACAGGTTGACATTATAGAAGTGGCATCATATTCCAACAGTCTCCATAGGTCCTTCACCAAACAAAGCCAGGTTCTAGAGGTTAAATTTCACAACAGGCACAACATTCTAATTTCCTTCCATAGGTCTTTCTCCAAAGAAAGCAAGTTTCTATAGGTCAACATTACAGAAGTGGCATAACATTCCAGTTGCCTTCCATATAACGTTTGTCAGTGACAATTCTACAATGTTTCACATTTGTTCTTCTCAGCCCCGATGCGGTGTCCAGCTTCACGTCCTCTTAGAGGATTACAATATGAAAATCTTAACTGAAATCCTATTGCTAGTGTAACCACCCAGTCCCCTGGGGTTACTAGAATCCTATCAGTATTATAGTTAGGAAGGTAGCAGGTAGCTGGTAGGGAGCTCATTAGGGTCTCCTTACATAATGGCATTGTTATTTACTCAGCTAGCCTGAGGGAAGACTAATTAGGTCATTTGGAACTCTCATAGCAGCAGCATAAGCCACACTGTGTGGACAGCTGCTCTGGGGAGCTTAGAATGTTCAGTTTGTAGTTAATTGTCAGTTGTTCAGTGAGGAGGTTAGAGTGGCAGAAAGACTGGCAGTGGACTCTGAGGTGAGGGCCCAGGATTTCTCACCCTAGTGGAGTGTCATTTCCAGCTTCCAGAGAAGTGGTGGAGACCAGTGCTACAGCAGGATTTCCTGATTTCAACTCCCAGCGAAGTGGAAGGAATTGCTTGTTCTCAGTGGACTCAAGGGGCAATCCCCTTAAGATTCTGTGTGTGTTTTAGCTGCCTTATAAAGGACTTTGAGAGACTGTTTGATCAGCTACCCAAGAGAGTGCCTTTTTCTTTTGTTGTTCGATGCCCAGTGGACGGAACAACCATCTGTGAGTACTGTTCTAGAGACTAGATCTCCACATAATTTAGGGGAATCGATAGTCTGGGGTGTGTGTGCCCATAGATAAGGCTGGATCACACCTGTCAGTGCCCCTAGTTCACCCAAGCTAGTGAAAATGTTCTGTTAAACTGTTCACCAAAGTGAGTGCAGTTTGGTCTTTGGTCACCCCAGTGTGTGACGAAGTTAAAGTGTGGGACCTCTAGCATTTCAGTGGGGAATGGGGGTTTCAATGGTGTAACCCTGAAGAATGGCAGAGACTGTCAGTTCAGGCCAAGGGTGGGAGGAATGCCATCTAAGTGCTTACAAGACAGGGCTTCCTGGTTCATAAAGGGCACCAGTTATACCTGAGCAAGGGCCAAACTGCAGGTTAGGATGTGTGACTGCATTTCACATAAGTGCACCTATGTTTGAAGAAGAGTTTTGAGTGTGTGGCTTAGATTCACTAAATGACACTCATGGGAGGAAAATGTTAATGTGCGTGGCCAGGTGTCCACTAGATGCACCATTTGGGAAATGGGAAGATGTTTTTTCTTTTGTGTGTTCATGAACTGTACTGCATGCAAGGAGAGTTCATGAAATGTACCTGTCCTGCCTAGACCGACCTTTGGGGGTCCACTTCTGCTTTAAATTTCCATCTGTTGAATAAAGCCATACCGCACAATCCCAGTTACTGTTCTGGACATTCTGATTATTGCTTCTGGTTGTGTGGATTTACTGGTGCCCCCTCAGCAGGTTAGAGCTAACATATGCCTAGCAGCCTCCACCCAGGACCTGGGTTGTAATGTTTACACAAGGTTCATGTTGTTTTGTTTCTGTACCCCAACCCCTCTCTTTCTCTAGAAAATGAGCCTGGTATATATCCTAATGCCAAGGCCGGTACCAATCCTTTTGTAAAGTAAAATGGTATGCTAGTAAGTAAGTACCAGTGTTCCAGATTTAAATGGGGGTGTGTGCCCACTAATTAAAAAGTGGTCTCAGGGTTATACTAGCCTCCCAGGTCCTTCAGAACATTCTTCCATGTCCAACTTCACAGCCTCCTGGTGGATTATAATGTTTGCAGTCTCAGTTGATCAAACTCCTACTGTAAGCCTCCCAGGTCCTTCAGTCCATTCTTTGGTATTCAGCTGCACATCTTCTTGGAGGATTACAATTCTTACAGTCTTAACTGATCAAAATTATACTGCTAGCACCCCAGGGGCTTCAGACGATCTTTTCTGGTAACTGAACTCACCCCAAATGTTGAGTGCACTCAAAGATCATCACCAGACATCAGCAGCTGCCTGAATGCCTTCTATACCAGTAAGGATTCAGTGATACTTAAGCAATAAGGCATGACAAGGTGTATGTTATCGTGTAATAACGTCACTCCTGGGGTGGGTTGAAGCACGAGGCAAAGCCAGTGCTTCCACCACCAAGTGACGTTATATAGAATAAAGTATGGGTCGGGCTTTAGACCTAGATTTTACACACTCAAGTTGTGAGATGCTGCATAAACCCCGAGGACGAAGCCCAGGGTTTGTGAAAAGCATCCCACAATGAGGGTATGTGTAAAATCGAGTTTAATACCCCAACCCATTTTTTATTTTATATAATTGCTAGGTTTGCCTTTTTTGCCTCAGCAATTATATAAAATAAAGAGGTCTGTGTATCCTGCCAGTGTATGCCAAGGTTGGTCCTTTTACTCCAGTGCCGAGATTTTTGTATTTTAAATTTTTTTTCCCATTTCTTCAGGTCTTTCTGTGCAGAGTATAATGGGGGAGAAAAGAAGAGGACTTACCACCAAGTTGTTCTGGCAGTTCGGTTTCAGTAACACGGAAGCAAGGAGTGCTCTTGGCTGGTAGCGCTGCTGCGTGAGCATCTTTATGAAGGAAGAAATTATGCGGCGTGTTGCCGTTATAAACGGCGCTCCTTTATAACGGCAAATTACACCATGGTTTCCTTATGGGAAAAAGGCAGAGCCGGTAATTATTACACACTAACACACACCTTGGAGTACCTTATTGCAATTATACAATGGCTCGATGTTATTAAAAAAAAATAATAAAAATGTTTTTAGTAGATTTTTTTGTTTCTAAAGAGACAACAGCCAACAAATCAGCCAATAAATCAATACAGTGATGTTACTGTGTAATAACATCACTGTCTCAGGCACTCACTGACCAATCAGAATACAGGAAATTTTCTTGCCATTGTATAATTGCATTTATTCCTTGCATGACTCTAAAGTAATAACATAGAGTCAAAAGAATTGCTTGTCATCCAGTACAATATAAACTGCTAAGCTCATTTTAGAGAATTGTTAGAGTATAAGTAGATAAATAACTTTCCTTATATCCATCATCTACCATGCCTAAATTGTATTACAACTTGTCTACTACTTCCTATGTCACAAACTGTATTTATTTATTGTGCTGCTATTTTATATATATATCTTCATGTAAATATCCTGTATATTATCACTGTCTATTGATGACTCTATGTCTTGTACCATACTCTTTGCACTTGCTGCAGTCCTGTGCCATCCTCTATGGCCTGGGTTGTGCCTGAAAATGGTTCTAGGACCAGCGCACCTACCCAATATACAAATGAATAAATAAATAAAGATTAGGGTTAATTGTTGTTTAATTCCTGCGTGTTTGCACTTCCCCTGTAATATATCATGTATCTTGATCCATGAGTATGCTCCTCACTGCTCCTTCCAGATTCATCTGTCCATATCCTTTTGTCAGATAGTGGAAATGAACCAACCATCAGCACTTCCATCTGAGTTTGGTCCAACACAAAACAGATCCAGTTCTGCAGGCTGCTGCTCATAGACTGTGTTTTCCAGATCTTCAACTACTTTGATCGCTCTCCTCTGCACCTTCTCAATCCTGTTGCTCTTTTTCCTCAGATATAGGGAGAAGAACAGTACAATATATTCAAGATTGGGTTTGACCAGTAGTCCAAGGGGCATTACAACATCCTCTGATCTGCTTTCAAAGTTTCTCTTGATTCACATCATTATTTTATTTGCTCTGCTAGTTACTGTTCCACACTGTTGTTCCTATTTAAAGTTGTTGTAGGCCATTACTCCCAGGTCCTTTTCTTGCTAAGAATCAGTAAATCTCTTTGTTGTTTAGGTACTGTAGCATTCTGATTTCATGTTCTCTTTACCTAGAAACATAATTTTGCATTTTCTAATGCTAAAGCTTCTGACCCATTTTTTTAGCCACTTCCTAAACCTGTCCTAGTCCCTCTGCATTTTATTTACCTCCTATTAAGATGTAACTACCCATCCTGTTTGGTGTCATCAGCAAATCTGGCAACCCTGCTACTGTTGCCAACTTCAGAGTACCTATAAATATATTAAACAATGTTGGTCCAAGTGCATAATCTTGTGAGACTCCACTAGTAACTTGTTTTCATGTGGATATATTATCATTTAATGAAATAAGATTAGTCTGGCATGATTCTCCCCTACAGACTTCACAGTGGGCTACCACGCCCAAGTTATTTTTCTGTACGTAATTCTGTTTCTTATGATTGTCTGAAGCAGTTTCTGTGGTATTAGCATTCAGCTAATTGGTCCATAGTTTCCCACCTCATCCCTGGAGCATTTTTTCAAATACTGGTATCACATTGGCCACCTCCAGGCACATACGCAGATCTTCATGACTCACTCAGTTTTATTACCAATGGAATAGATAGTCCCATGGCTAGCTCCCTCAAGATATTTGAGTGCATTTCATCAAATCCTATGCTTTGCTTACGTTTACAGTCTTTAGAATTCTTGTTACCCTTTTTAGGTGTCACACACCCAGTAGTGTGTCCTGCTGATCACCCTGTGAACAATCTCTCACTAGCCAACATAATTCCATCTCGGTTTTTTTTTCTGAAAAATGATATCAAATACCCATGTAAGCATTTGGCCATCTGTTCCTCTTTGGTTATTATGTAACCACTTCACTGATTCTTCAGCAGTCCAACATCTGTCAGTGTTTTCCTCTTCTCATTTACATAACTGAATGTTTTATTGTTGGATAAGACTTCAAGCCCTCTCAGTTCTCTTGCCATTTGTTTTGCACCCTGATTCAGAGTCTGCACTCTCATAGTTTGATGCTGCAGTTCTGTAGGGCGTTGCTAGTGTCTTGCAATTTACTCATCTTTTGTGCCTTTTTCTCACCCAAAACTATGCTGAGTACCTTTTTAATCATCATCATTAGCGTGCATCTCCTATTAATGTACTTTCTCTTCTGTGGGATACATTCTTTTTCTAAGGTGTCATAATGAATTTGAGGGTGAACACTTCTGCCAAGAAGTTTGCTTTAACAGGGTACTTGTGCTGTCAGCTACCTCATTTTTGCTAGACTCCACCTTGTGCAGCAGCATGGTACATGTTCCTCCATTCATTATTCCCAAATTTGTTCCAATTATGGCTATGAGAATTCATAGTCATTATTTTCTAGTCCCTCTTCAGTGTCCAGTATCATCATTTGAAGTTTTAGTCTTTGCCTGGGCAAAAGTTTTTATTTATTTATTGAAATCTTGGATATACCTGTGAACGGATGCTCATTGAGAGGTTCCACGTCATGTACATAAACAACAATGCAAGGAATTTCAGGACAATATACAGATAAAACATTGAGAGTACAGTAAACAGATAATGACAATATTAACATAAGGGTACATAAATCCAAGCCAAACTAGTAACTGTGGTGATGTGCAAAGTAAGCCTGAGTCAGAAGGAGAAGTAGGGGAAAAGGGGAAGAAGAGGTGGGGTAGACAGGACAGTGTGGACAGAGAGGGGTAGGATGGGATAAAGGGGTAGCAGTTATTTTAGCAAAATATTTTAATTGTTTTAAAGTATTTAGTTTTATTTCAACAAGTATCCACGTTTTTTTCAGAAGGAGCAAAGCACATTGAGAAACAAGGCTTAGCAAAGTTAGAAAGGTTGATAATTATTTTTGGAAAGCAAGTAAGCCTTTCCTATAATGAGTTCACAGTACACCAATCAAACCCTGTCAAATGGTAAAGGTTAATTACACAACAGGAACTACAGACCTTATAGAGGATTTCCTCCTTAGAGCTACACATAGTGGACTGACGCCATCCATGTCTTTCAATAAATGGGTCTGCCATGACACAGTAGCACAGCCAATGTGTGGCATTACACACTGGCACCAACTATATGACATGGTAACAACCCTCTGCCTTAGTTCCAGCAAGACAGTAATAGAAAAATCCAACCAGGGCACAAAACATGTAACAGTTCAGCCCCCCTGCAGCTAGAGAGTTTGCAAATGAAAATAGAAGGTCAAGCAACCTACTAGAGACCAACTGCAACATTCCTCCTGATCAGGGGATGGAGGGTGAGGATAGCGTTTGGCTCTGTGGAGGAAGTTTTTTAGATGATCTACAAGTGCTGGTAGGTAACTAAGCTATCATCTTTGAGGATATATCCTCCACAGAGTCACAGACTGGATTTTAAAGCAGCACAAAGAGACCCCAAGGGGAGAACAAGCCACAAGAGGATCACACCTCCTATGAAAGCAGCCCTTGGAGTAACCCTTGCTGCACTGCCAAGAGAAACCAAGGGGCACTAAATTTAAACTGTGTTGCATTGTAAATGCATGGATCTTACTCCAAGATACAGCATGAAGGATTTCAGTACAAAAACCAAACGCCACCATGCCCCTAGTGATTTACCTAGTGCCTTTGCCCAGCAGTTTGTTCCCAGACAAATGATAACAGGGATTAGTGGAAGCAGAGATCCACAAGAAAGGCACTGGATTCCCTAATGTCTGCTGGACAAAAGAAACTAACACTTGATTTGACATAGACTTTGTTGACAGGAAAAGACCACTTGGCCCACCCAGTCTGCCCAGATGGTCCCTGCCTAGCCTGTCTCCACAGTCTCTAAATGGTCTCCAGCGATCATCCCTCCTCCCTACCTATTTACTAATATTCCCCTATGTCTGTCCCATGCATGCTTGAAGTGCACTGTTTTTGCCTCTACCACTTGTGCTGGCAGTCTGTTCCAGGCATCTACCACTCATTCAGTTAAGCAGTACTTCCTCACATCCCTCTAAAACTCCCCCCCCCAGCTTCTTTGTATGCCCTCTGGTCTTAGTGCTCTGCCTCATTTGAAGGAGACTCCCCTCCCACACTCTATTCATCCATCTGAAGTACCAGTAGGTCTCTGTTATATCCCCTCTTGATCTGACTGTCTGATCTTTTAAGTTATGTTCAAATAAAAACAGAAAGGACTATAAGCATTGAGGGAATATAGAAATGCTTCCACGGGATTTTAAGGGTTCAGAAAAAAAGGTCAGAGTGAACTCAGATAACACCTTGGGCAGAAACTTATGATGCATCTGGAGTACCACCCCATCCTAGTAAAACACCCGATAGGGAGGGTCAGTTACCAAGGTTTGTAACTCAGAAACCCTATGAACAGAAATGATAGCCACCAAAAAGAGAATCCTTTAGGAGGGAAATTGGAGATTGTAAGTCACCACCAGCTCAGTTGTAGCAATGGTAAGAGAACTAATGATCAGGTTGATTTCCCAGACTGGAACCAGTTTGTGAACCAGCGGTCCAATCGAGAAGATATCATTCAGAAATCTGTGGTAGAGATCAGCTGTTTAATCGACTTGCAATCAACCTGGTCATGAGAAGCCAATACAGCAAACATATAAGCATTGACGTTTGAGTACTGCAACGCAGTCTAACAGACGTAGAATAAGTACTCCAAAAGACAGGACAAGGAAACAGATCTCCAGTACTGGACTGATACCAAAGGCGGAACCATTTCTATTCAAGTAAATATATCCTTTATCTTGACAATTTTCTGGCAGTCAGAAGAACCACAGGCAATGCAGAACATACCTGATATTGGGCCAGCTCTAGGTCCTCAGGAGCAAAGGGTGGAGCTGCAGTGAAGGCAGGTATGAATGCAACAACCAGCACTGATCGTGAGACAGCATATTTGATCTGAAAGGCAGCTTGAATGCTGGTTCCACTGCCAAGTCCCATAGCAGAGTGAACCAGAGATGACTTGGACAGAGTAGTGATGTCAGAATTATGGTGGTCAACGTGCACTTGAACAGGGTCCTATGAATCAGTGAAACTGGAGGAATGGTATACAGAAACTGATCCCTTCAGGAGAGGGACAACTGCAGCTCTGCCACCTCACTCAGAAGTTCCCACTCTTGTGGGTGCATCATAAAGTGGCAGAGCAAATCTTCCAGCATGTTTTGTACCACTGCCACTTAGGTGGCTGACAGCAAAATAATGTGTTGAACTGCTCAGTCTGATAACCCGGAGACTCTCCTGACACTTGATGGATCTGGTGGCTGTTACATAAACTTGGGCCAGTGTGAACAATGACTGGGATATAGCAATCATAGGCTACACCTAATATTGGTGTGACAGAGGGGTAGAGGTAGAGGACTGATCTACATCAGAGAAGTGATCAAGGCAATAGAGGATGCTCCCATTGGGAGGAAAGGGAAGTTGAACACTGTGGGTTCAGTTCACAAAGTTATCAATTAGGAAGACTTGCACAGGGGTGGTTAACAGGCCAGCGGGGCAGGGAGAAAAGATATAAGGCACTGGGTGCTGAAATAGGTAAGGGCAGCACAGGCGGAGGTTTTTAATAGTGCAATATCTCAACCAGTCAGACACTGACGGAGACACCCCAGTGCCCAGGAGTGCCAGAAGGCAGGCCCTGCTTGATGTCTTGCTGGACTGCATGTTGGTACAACAGGTCATGGATCCCACTACACAGTCAGCCATTCCAGATGTGGTACTTACCAACTCAGAAAAAGAAGGCGGAGTACTGTTTGGGCAACCACTGGGGGTCCAGCGACTACAACGCTACATGGTTAGAGTTGGCCCTGGATAACTGTAAACCCTCATCTTAGGCTGATGTGCTAAACTTCATGAGGGTGGATTTCAACCATATGAGTGAAACTGCTCTAGAAGGTTAGATGGGGCACACAGCGTCAAGGGAATGGAGGAAAGATTGTGGTTATAAAACGGGCCATTCTCAAGGCAACAGAAAACATGCAAGAGAACAGTTATCAAGAGAAACAAGTATAAGAGACCGATTTGGTTCTCGAAAAGGGTTAGGGAGGCAGTGACGGCTACAAGGAGTGTCTTTATAAGGTACAAAGAAAAGCAGGTGGACGAAGAATGGGATGAGCACCAGGAGAAAATTCAAGAGGCTAACAGGGCAGTCAGGATCACAAAGGCAGACACAGAGCTGTGCAGATGGGGTCAAGGGAAAGGAAGAACAGTTATTTAGATATATAAGAGCAAAAGAAAAATGGGAGGGGGAATTGTCAAGTTAATGAAGTCGGCAGGGTAACAGAGGAGGATGGGCAGAAACAACTGTGCTAAATAACTACTTCTGTTCAGTATTCTGTAGGGAGAATTGCGAGCCCTTGCTGGAGGGTGACATAAAGGCAAGTGATAGAGGGATCCTGAAAATAAACATGCAGAAATTTACTGGCGAAAAAGTCACAAGATGCTAGCAGCCCTGAAGGTAAACAAAATCCTGGGGCCAGATAGGATGCACCCGAGGGTGCTAAGGGAACTGGCATTGATGATGGCCAAACCTCTGGTAGGACCATTCAATAGCTCTAAGCAGCAAGGAGTGGTTCCTAGGGACTAGAGAATATCTGACGTGGTTCTGCTGCACAAGAGAGAGACAAGGAGTAGCTGGGAAACTATAGAACCATCAGCCTTACCTCTGTGATGGCAAAACTGATGGAGACAGTAGTCAAAGAAGACCTAGTGGAACACCTGGAGAAAAATGGACTTCAGGATAGTACGCAGCATGGATCTGTGAGAGGGTGGTCTTGTCAGACCAACCTAATAGTATTCTTTGACTGGGTAACCAAGGTGGTTAATAAGTGTCATGCTGTAATGTACTCTACTTCAACTTCAGCAAGGTATTCAACTCAGTTCCACATCAAAGGCTCCAGAAGACGTTAGGGGATCTGGGAACAGCTAAGGAAATAGTAAGGTGGGTAGGGGGTTGGTTGGAGGGAAGGCAGAAGAGAGTTATGGTGAATGGGGTCAGATCAGAGGAAAGAGAGGTCATTAGTGGAGTACCACAAGGATCTGTTCTGGACTCTGTCCTCTTCAATACATTCATCAGTGACATGGGAGAGGGAATCCAGGGCAGGCTGTGTCTGTTTACAGATGACACTAAAATCTGTGTTAAGGCTGATAATGTGGAGACGATAAGAGAGTTGCAAAGAGACCTGCAAAGGTTGGAAAATGGTCCAAAGTCTGGCAGCTGAAATTCAATGCCAAAAAGTGCAAAGTTATGCACTTAGAGAACAGAAGCCTTATAACAAAGTATTGGATTGGAGGGGATTTAATATGGACACAACATCAGAGAAAAGGGAGACATAGGAGTTATCATTAGTGACTCCCTTAAACAAATCAGCCAATGTAACAAGGCATTCAGCAAGGCTAACAGGATGGTGCAGGGCTTGCATCAGAAACTATATGAGGCAAGACTGGATGACCTCAAATTATACTCCCTAGAACAACGCAGGAATCGTAGAGACATGCTAAAAACATTCAAATACTTTAAGGCAACAACAGGGTGCACATGCAGAACCTCCTTCAGGTAAAGGACTACAGCAGGACTAGAGGGCACAACCTTTGATTTAAGGGAGGAAAGTTCAGAAGCAATATGAGGAAATTCTTCTTCACAGAGCATGTTGTGGAACCATGGAATAGCCTGCCGGAGGGGGTGGTGGGAGCCAAGACGTAGGGGAATTCAAGCGGGCATGAGATAGACACTGTAGGATAAACAAGCAGTCAGCTAAGTAGGGGGTAGGAAGCCAAGGGCAGGCTTAATGGATCATACGGTCCCCATCTGCCAACACTTCTATGTTTCTATGTTTCTATGATGCTGGGCTACATCAGGAGAGGGCTTCGACAGCAGAAGGCAGGAGGTACTGTTATCACTGTCTAGATCACTGGTGAGGCCACACCTGGAGTACTATGCTCAGTTCTGGAGTCCCCACCTAAAAAGGGACAGGGACAGGCTAGAGAAGGTACACTATAGGATGACAAAGATGAAAACCACAAGACAAAGGGGGGATATTAAGAAATTAACAAGGTGGACTGTGAGGAGCTATTTACCAGGAACAGAGAAGACAGGGCAAGGAGTCACAAGTGGAGGTTAATGGGGGAAAGGTTTAAAAAGGATGTGTGGAAGTATTATTTCACAGAAAGAGAGGTTGAGACTGGAATGGTCTGCCTGCAGAAGTGGTAGGTGCCACAACCGTAAATGACCTCAAATAAGGCTGGATAGAGTCAAGAGGATATTAGCTGCTCAGCGAAAAGTGGGAGGCAGAAAAACAGATAAGATAACAAAAGGAGGAAAAGTTCAGCAAAGATTCCACAGAGATAATAGATTCTGGGGTATGATAGGATAATATGGATAGAAAGGATGAACCATCATTCTTTTTTGTTGTCCTCATCTATGTTTCTATGATACAACAGGCTGGAGTGAGTTCCTGCCTTGCTTGTTAAAGCAGAACATGTGCAAGCTAAGGCTGTTCCTAGACATATTAAGCAAAGACCTGGAGGCCATACAGAGCCACCCTCACTTTCAGAACATTTATGTGAAGGAATTGTTCCTTGATCAACCACACCCCTTATGTCTGCAAGTAGTGGAAATAGCCCCCCCCCCCAATCCAAGATGAAAAGCACTGATAATCAGACCCTCCAGACAAGGCCACAACTGGAACAAAAAGGACTCAATGTCAACTACTTTAGGGCCAAACAGTTTATCATGCTCAAAAGGGGAATTCAGCACTGCCTGCTGCACCTTAGGTGCAAACCAGCTACATGCAGCCATGAGTATCTATGCCGACAAAGACCTGTTGTGGCAGCTCCTGCTGTGGTATCAGACACATTGCAAGCAGATCTAAGAAAACGTTTGCCAGCTTCTAGATGTAGCAATTTAGTATTCAGACCTTTAATGTGATATATAGAGTGTCTGAACTCCAGACCTTTAGAGTGTCATGGCTAATTAACGTTCAAATATGGAAAAAACTAAGTCCAAATTCCTTTTACGTATCAAGGGATCCTTTTTCTTAAGAACAAAAAAACCTCATGAAAAAGGATCCTCCCAAATGAAAAAAAGAAATCTAAGTCCAAATTCCTTTTACGTATGAAGGGATCCTTTTTCATGATAACAAAAAAACCTCATGAAAAAGGATCCCTTCAAATGAAACAGAAACCTAAGTCCAAATTCCTTTTTAGTATGGGATCCTTTTTCGTAAGAACAAAAGAAAATAACGAAAAAGGACCTCTTCAAATGATTAAAGAATTCCAAGTCTAAATTACTTTTTCATATGTAGGGATCCTTTTTCATAAGAACAAAAAACCTCACGAAAAAGGATTCCTTCAAACGAAAAAAGAAACCTAAGTCCAAATTTCTTTTTCGTATGAAGGAATCTTTTTAGGTATGCCCAAATCCTTTTACGCATGGGCATATGAAAAAGGAAAACCAAATATGAAAAAGGATTTTTAGATGTTAAAAAAAAACTTTTCTAATTTTTCCAAAAACTAACATCAGAATCCACCTTACAGAGTGTCGATTAGCAGGAGACGTGTTGATCTACAAAGAAGACATCATTTCTATGGATTTTGACATTTTTTAAAGGATTAGCCCACCATATGAAAAAGTATCCTTTTTTTAAATGGCCAAATTCTTTTTTCGTTTCAAACATCTATCCTAAAGTGCCTACTGAGCATGCTCAGAACCAAAATTTTAAATCCTTATAACTCTGCAATGGATTATTATTTTTTCACCAAACCAGCAGAAGGCCAGAAAATTTCAGACCAAAATTCCAAACCGTCTGGGCTCTAGGGACCAACAATAAAAAAACAGAAAACAAAAATATCTTTTTTACCCATTTTTCACTGTCCAGATCTCAGAATCTGCATTACTGAAGGAAACTTGCCATATCAAGTACCTTGGGTTTCTGACAAGGCATGCAAAACTTCATGCAAATCCATTGAACACTTGCAAAGTTATTAAAGTGCAAAAATTGGTGTTTAACATTAAACAGCCTCCTCAACCCTAACTAAAGTGGCACGACCATTTCATTTTTCATTTTTTGTACTTGTTAGCTGATGAGCAATTTTGCCCATTTTCACAAGCGACAAGTTTAAAAAAAAAAACATATAACATGAATACAATACAATACAGACCCCAAAAAAACACAGTATAAAAATTATGTCAATACTAGTGAAACACAAAACTATAATTTATTTCAGAAACCCTTATTTTGCACTCCAGTTTGAGCAAACAAGAAAGTTGATAATGCTTTAACTCAAGGAGGGAGAAATTGTGGATATTTATCATTGACTGGTCGGCTTAAGGAATTAAAACAAAAAGAGTTTTTCTCTTTAAGTTTGGCTTAGGAAGAAAGAATTTGTTTAAATCATGTTAACCAAGACGGTTCCTGGCCTCTAATGATACTCCACTCCCATCATCCCACCCCCTGCCAATAAGTTTCTAGTGTCTAGTCGTCCCCTCCCTTAAACCATACTGTGCCAGTAAGTCACTGAGTTCAGTGGTACCCTCTCCATCTCTCTTTCCCATGCCAATAAGTCCCTGGCATCCAGTGGTATTCCTCTCCCTCACTCCATCACAACCTATGCAAATTAGTCCCTGGTGTCTAGTTGCTCCCACGCATCACTACACCTATGCCAAAAGACAATGGTAGCCCATGGCATCCCATACCCCATTAGTGACTGGCACAGTCTTCTTCTTGACTCCTCAGCTGGCCATCACCTGAACCCTTTTTTGCAAATGGAGATTGATGAAATAAAATACATGCAGTGAACTTGTATTTCACAAATCATTGTTGTGACAAAAGTTTCAGAGAGTGGATAACTAAGTGGGTGTGTCTGTCACCATTGTCGAGGAGGTGGCTGTCACTGGCTACCATGGAGTTATCTGCACAGGATGGGATACCATTGGACACCAGATACTTATTTACATGGAATGGGATGAGTGAAGGGGTACCACTGGATGCCAGGGACTTACTGGCACAAAGTGGAATCAGGGAGAGGGGTGCTACTAAATGTTAGGGATTTACTGGCATGAGATGGAATGAGGGAATGGGTACCACTGGATGCCAGGACTTGTCGGCATGGGATGGGGTGATTGAGGGGTTTATTAGCATGGAAAGGGTTGAGAAGGGCAACAAGACACCAGGGACTTATTTACATGGATAGGGTGAATGAAGGTGTATCACTTTGTACTAGGAAACGATTGACATGGGATTGGATGGAGTTAGAGGATGCCACTGGACACTAGGAGCTACTGGTATGGGATGGGGTGAGGAAGGGGGTAACTGGGCTTAAGTAAATGATATTTCAGACACTTGGCTTTACTATGACTAGAGAATTATACTTATAAAATTTTATAAAACACCCCAGACTACCAGCTTATTTATAAATTTTCATCCATCTAGGGATCATCAATTATTTTAACTACCCTATGCCCCTACATAGATGAACATATATGTGCTGCATAAATGATTGAAAAATAACAAAACTATGTAGATTAAAGCAGCAATGTATATTACGGTGAAAATTTTAAACTAATACCTTTTAATTCGTTTTTCTTCCTGTCTTATAAGATTTTCCTTTTTCTCCTGTCTTGCAAGAGGAAAGGTCTGCCTCTTTGCATGTGACACCAAGATCTGCAATAGAGTGGACACTCCAGAGGGAGTGGAAAGAATGTGCAGAGACCTGAAAAAAAATCGAGGCGTGGTCAATGGCATGGCAGCTGGGTTTCAATGAGAAAAAGTGCAAAATCATGTACTTAGGGCACAGAAACCCAGACATGGCATACAGTATGGGAGAAGAAGTATTGACAGTCACCAAACAAGAAAGGGACCTGGAAGTAATCATATCTAATGATCTCAAGGCGGTGAGGATATGCGGCAAGGTAGTGTGTAGGGCCAGTGGGATGTTTGGGAGCACTGGGAGGGGTATCACAAGCAGAAGAAGGAGGTGGTGTTGCCACTTTACAGATCGTTGGTGAGACCCCACCTGGAGTACTGCGTCCAGTTCTGCAGACCATATCTCAGGTAGGGCATACAGTGGAGGCAGTCCAGAGGAGGGCAACTAAAATGGTGCAGGGTCTGTATGAGAAGCCCTACGGAGAGAGACAGAAGGACTTCAACATGCAAACCCTGGAAGGGAGAAGCATGAGGGGGTATATTGTACAGACCTATAAATATCTCATAAGGTAAATAAGGTACAGAAGGGGAGTAAGTTTTTAGAGGAAAAGACACATGAGAACAAGGGGAGATGTAATGAAGCTGGAAGGGGTAAATTCAAGAGAGACAGCAGCAAGTACTTCTTCACTGAAGGACTAGTGGATACCTGGAACAGTTGTACAGCGGAGGTGACGGGGGCAAAAACAGTGGTGGGCTTCATGCATGCATGGGATAGGCACAAGAGGATCTTAATGAGAAGCAAGTAGAGGGAGGGAGGAAGTCCAAGATCAAGCAGGGTCTGCATTGACAGTATAGGCAGGGGAAAAATGTGCAGCCTGGGTGGGCCAAGCAGTCGCTATCTGCTGTTAAATTTTATGTTCAATGTTTATATGTTTCTATCCCTTTCAAGCCCCTTCCCACACACCCTGTTTTGAGTTTGCTTTAGCATTTTTTGCAAATTTTAGATAATTAAAGGAGTGGTCCATTAAATAATGCTATCCCCAGGTTTTCATCACATCTCTACTGTTTTTGAACACCCTTTGTCCCACACTGTCAGGGAACAGTGTCCACTGCATGTACGTTTACCTTTAAGTAAATGGATGTTGAAGAATGGGTGTACAAAACCATCTGAAAATTCTAATGAAAGCCTAGGAATAGCCATATCTTAAAAGGAGCGTTCCTTTCCTTATTTCAGCTCTTTAAAAACTGCTAAAGCAAACCTAAAATGGAAGAAAAGGGCATCTCACAAGAAATAAGATAAAGGGCAATCTACAGTAAAGTAGAATCAAAAGGTGTATGTGAAGGATCAAAACAATTCCCATAATGTACATTGCTGCTTTAAATTACTAAAGTTTATTTTGCTGGCTATACCGCTTTTTTTTACTATAAGATAACCGAATTAATCATTCTTTTAAATCTCTTCTTCTTGACTATATAGTGCCCTGTGACAGGGAGATTGGAAGAGCATCCAGATAAGATTTTATGGTTTATCTTTCTGCCATATTCGATTAATCAGGGCAGCCTCTCTTTCAAATGACCACTTGACCTTTGCTAGAACAGCCATTAACCTTCTATAGTCTGGCGTAAACAGCTTAATTTTCAGATGCTGGCATGACAGAAGAAATTATGCAGCCAATTCTCCCTCTCAGCTCAAAACAGATGCTAAATGTAAATCATCCCATTTTCAGAGAGAGGGCATTCTGCCTCAGTGACTCTGACACTGGTTTTCTATGAGATGGACAACTGCTGGTTACCTGGCAGGTAGACATTCTTTAAAAGCTTATTCCCTACAGCTGTGGAAAGTCATTTTAAAATATTACTGAAGTCATAACTAGTTGAATGAAGTGTAAGGTATTTTAGTTTATAGTATCCTGAGGAATCTACAGTCAAGAATTACAAAAAAAAAACATTTAACCCTTTCTGTATTACATTTAATCCATCTCTAACAAGAGTATGAAAGCATAATTACAGTTTATTAAAGAGCTAGTATAATGCCTGAAATTAATATTAACTTTTAAACTTAGACAACTGTTACTTCTTATACCTGAAGGAATTTTTTATTTTCCATTTTGCTAATTAGTCTTTTTTTTAACTAACAATACTTGGTGTGATGTGTGTAACACTACTCTTTCTGAAGGCTGACGTATCTAGTTCTATTCCTCTTCACAGCAACACTATGACCCCAGTTACTATGACATCACAAATGAACAAGAAGAGCCAGTCACCCACTGCCAGTCTGCTCACTTGTGACGTCACAATACTGATGAGGTACTGTATGATTAAGTATAGAACTAGATACTGTATGACAGTCTCTGGCTAAAGTTCTGCTCTTCACATCATGCCTAATGCCATCAGGTAGGAAATCTTCTAGCGAGCAAAATGGAAAAGAGAAATACATTAGAAATAAAAAATAACATCTGGCTACATTTAAAAATTGAGATTGTATGTCTGCAGTTTTTGGCACTACTACCCCTTTAATAGAGTATTAATTGAGAATCAAAGACCAAATATTTTAAAAGTAACAGCTACATTCTTTTAAATGTGACATTGACCTTTTTACAGCTACATGGGCAAAGCTCTGCAGATGCATCACTAATGTTCTCTTTAGGAGCACAGTGGAAGCACGTGACCAGACCACTCTCCAGAGTGCTTCCACAGTGCTGTGGCACAATTCCACTCTGTTGTGTTTTAGCAGCCCTTCCCCGCCGCTGGCTGCAAAAACACACCCCCTTGATGGGGCACTACTTTTTCTTCTGCAACTGTGGAAGTGACAGCCACCGTGCCCAAGATGGCCACTGAATCAAACTACGCATGTGAGAGTATCGCCCGTGCACAGCTCTGTCACAGCCACCATCTTGGGTACAGCAGACTCTGGTGCCGCAAGGGCTCGGAGTATTCTTTTACTTGATCTCACCACTCTGAGCAGCTGTACCGGCTCTGACCAGAATGTGTTTTCTCTTGCAACACAGTTCTGTCACACTTTGAATACTGCTCAGAAAGCAACCCTACAGTTCGATAAGTGATAGTGTAACAGACAATGGGGTCTATTCACTATATCTATGACTGAATGCCATGCTGGGGGGTCCAGAGGACCCCTGGTGACATTCACTACAGGCGTACTAGTGCCTTGCACACTGTATCCCCTGGCTGCCTGCACAATTATGCACCATAGGTGGTCCAGGGGTGTACCAGCACTCTGTGCTATTCGCCAAGGCATGAAGTGCTGGCTGGTGGGTGCAAGTTACGTAATGGGAGACCTTGCTGTAATTCTTTTGCACCCCCCCAATGGACACCTGCCAACTGCATCGGAAATGGGACCCCCGCCACATTGCTGCCCCAGCCTACTGGGCTGCTGGGGAGGGCTGGGCGTAGCCATTCAGGCATTTGCCCATCAGACTCCACATCCTGAGGTCCTTGCCTTCCCAGGATTCCTTGCACGCATGCATCACAGGATCTACTTCAGGACCCAAGATGGGCATCTGCGGTAGTGCAAGTGGTAGACAAGAAGTCCAGGAACTTGGCAATGGGAAATATAAAATGCAGAATGAAGCTCCTCAATCTGAAGGATACATGTGCTAAGACATATCTATCTGTTTAAACACAAGTAGATTCAGTTAGAGATACTGAAGTATTTCTGGCAAAATAGGCATCGTTGTACAAGTCAAATATTGTTATGGAAATCCTGATTTCAGGTCACAGGCCTAGAAACTATCATTTTGTTACTGGTTTAAGAATTTCAGTTCCAGTGTCAGTGGGAAAAAAGTACAGGAACTCCGTTCCTGTTGCAAAAAAGGTACAGGAACTAAGTTCCTGTGCATTTCTGCTCACTTTCATCACTGGGCATCTGACTGGATGTCTGCCTGGGTCCTGCAATCTGCCCTGTGAAGCCAGGATCTACACCCTCACAGTTGTGCACTGGTGGGGTGGGGGCGCAGACAGGCAGCCAGCAATGGTGAATACCGGAAGGTGCTCACCTGTCCCATGGTGCAGAACTGTGCGAGCTCTGTACGCACGAATTACGCATTTCATCCTGTACATTAGTGAATATAGCCCAACATGAGAAATGTGAGACATCCTTAAGAAATGACATAATGGGCTATCTAACATCCTCCAAGAAGCCAGCACATGTTATAGGTAACACAGCTCAGCTCAACTGACTATGAGTCACTTGTGTTATGTACAATGTTGTCTACTGTTTACAACTCTAAATGTAACTAATTCCACGTCACCCCTGAAAAAGGGACATGATTTCTCAGTGAGCTTACCAGGTTACCAAAATGCAAATAATAAACTGGTAGGACCCCCGGACTACTAAATCATGGGATGAAACTTCCAGGTCCTGTTTTATATATCAAACATGAGATGGGCTAATGTAAGATATAAGAAATATCATCTTGAGATCTACTTGGCCTGTGACATCATGAGTGGCAAATCCAGAGGTCAAATACAATAAAGGAAGATATTTCTGGTATCGTACATTAACTCATCTCATATTTGATGTGTGCAACAGGACCTGAATGTTTCATAAATAAAGCTGTAAACAGGTTGTTATGGTAGTATTGTTATGATGTAATATGGAATGCTATGTTGCTATTGGTCAGTTATCAATAGGTCAGTTCTGATGTATCTAAGTGGTAATATATTGTTACCTAACAGGTGATATTTTGATATATTGAAACTCAGCTCATAGATATCAATAGTTATCTTTATTTATTTATGTCTTTGGTAACCAGGTAAGTGCGCTGATCCAAGGGACCGTTTTCAGGCATGACCCGGGCCACTGCATGCGGCAATACAAAAAGGACGGACGTATTATACAATAAGTGTAAGCTAATGAATAAACAGACATTGTTGATGGACTAATGCAGAATACAGAGAAAAGACAAAATAATGAGAGGCTATACAAGCTTATTGCTAAAACAAATCAGTTCATCAGGATAGTCAACAACTGTACATTATTTACAGCAGGAACAAGTGACTAGCATAATTAAGTGCATAACACGAGAACACACCAAGGTACTGTCAAGTGGGAGTACACAGAACATGTATTTAGACAGGACATGGAGGTAGGGTTAATGAGCGCTTGGGGGAGACCAAGCAACCTAGGAGGGGAGGCTGTTGTGGGCAGAGGGGGGAGGGAGGAGGGTTAACCAGGCGAGCAATGGCATTTGGCCTCGTCAAGCAGCCAGGATTTGAGACATACCTTGAAGATGGCGTGGGTGTCCAGGAAGTGAATGGGCATGGGGAGACTGTTCCACAGAGTGGGTACAGCAACAGATAATGCTCTCCCACTCATCGCTGAGGAAACTTTCAGGATTTCCAAGGGAGGGACTGAGGATGCATGCAAACATCTCAAGGAAGCTCTGGTCTGGAGGAGAGATGTATATGGGGAGGCAACCCTGAGTTTGATGGCGCTGTCCAGGATACAGCCAAGTGAGTAGTCAAATCTGAGGTGGAGTGGGAGCCAGCATAGAGCTAGGTAGAGGTGACAGTGATGGGTGGAGTAAGGCACCAGGAGAAAGAAACAAAAGATGGCTATTGTATGTTGAGCAGAGGTGTGCATGCATGGCCAAAGATGCTCACGAGTAAATGGGGGAGCAATAGTCAATGATGGGTAATAAGTTGCCTTGGACAATGGCTAAACGGGCTTCTCTGGTCAGAAACAAGTTTGTCCAATAAGCTGCACTAAGTTTTGGCTTAACCCAACGGATGACGGAGGTAATATGATCAACATAGGAGAGGGAAAGTTCCAGGCTTATGCCCATATATTTGAAAGTTACTACATTTTCTAGTACGGTGTCATCCAGAGTAATTACTGAGAGGGTGGACCCTGCCTTGGCAACCTTAGATAGGAAGGGTTTAGATCCAGACAGCATGGATTTAGTTTTTTCGATGTTTACAAGTAGGCGGTGTGACTGCAACCAGGCGTGAGCAGAAGGGTAGTTATCGGATAGAACCGTGGAGATGTTCTCGAGAGCCTTGTCACTGGAGAAGAGGACGAGGTCATCTGCGTATAGTAGGGCGTCACAAGTAAGACAGTCAGAGGGGAGAGAGTTTATAAACAGGGAGAATAATAGTAGTCCAAGGATGGAGCCCAGCGGTACACCGGTGGTGACTGAGAGGGTAGGGAAGGTGATAGAACCAATGCATACTGACTGAGATCTATCTGCAAGGTAACTTTGGAACCACCGAGTGGTCTCAGAGGAGCAGCCAAGGTTGTGGAGGAAGGAGAGCAGCAGGGTGTGGTCGACCAGGTCAAAAGCTTTCGACAGGTCAACAAAGACAGCACCTGTTGCTCTCCCAAGGTCCATGTTCCTGTGAATGTGATTAGTAAACAGGGCCAAGGCGTATGTGGTGGAGTGATGCCTATGGAAGCCATGTTGCTGTCTGGACATTAGATTGTGAGTGTCGATGTGGTCGGACAATTGTCGGTGGACAATCCTTTCCAGGAGCTTACTAAGGTGGGGGAGCAAGGATATAGGCCAGTAGTTGTCTGTGGAGAACGGGTCACCAGTTTTAAAAATAGGGACCGCCTTGGCATGCTTCCAAGTGCTAGGCAAACATCTCAAGGAAGCTCTGGTCTGGAGGAGGTCAATGCAAGGTTAAAGAGGTAGGTGAGTGGTTTAGGATGACAGGGGATATAAGTGTGAGCATCGCAGGAAACAGCCCATCACTGCCCGGGCTGCCCCGGCTAGGCAAGCTCTTCAGTAGTTTGGCAGTTGTAGTTATAAATTTATACCCGCATCTGTTGTATACATGGGGCCGGATATTCAAAAGGGTTGCGCATGCGCAAGTCCGAAATTGTGCCCTTCTGCGATACTCAGCAGGAGGTAGTTGCGCCACTGAAAACATGCTGAGCAACAGCGCAATGCTAATGAAGGCATGCGCAACCGAAGGGGGTGGAACCATGCATAAAGTGCGCAATGCGATATTCAGTGGGCTGTGCAGAGTTGTGCAAGCACAACCCCAACCTGCGCCTGCACAACTTTGAGCCCCAAAAAAAGGAGTAAGTCGGGGCCACCCACAGGTGAGCTGCCTGCCGATTGCAGGGCGCAACACAGCAGCTGCCACCTGGCTGGCCTCATATTCTCTGTGCCCCCTCCGCACCTGGTATGAGCCAAAACCAGAAAAGTCCCCCCTCCCACAACTGGCCCGATGCGCGGGCATAAGCAAATCACCCCCCCCCACCAGCCCGATTCGTGGGCAACAAAGTGTCCCCCAACATATCCCTGGTGGTCAGTGGACCGATAAGCCCGATCGCGGGCTGAAAGTTAACCCCCAGAGCGTATCCCTGGTGGTCCAGTGGACCGATAAGCCCGATTGGGCTGCATTATGTGAAGACACCCCACCCCCAAGACCATATCCCTGGTGATCTAGTATCCCCCACCACCCACCCTGACCCCACCACCCCGCTCCCCAGCAGCGGCGGGCGCAGCATCCACCCGCCTGCACGCCCCGACGACTGACTGCCAGGTAGAACTGCAAGTCCGTGGTGCAGAGCAGAGCCAATAGGCGTGCAGCCCATACCGTCTAAAGGCAGTCCAGATTTGTGAATGAATTCATTCACATATCTGGACACTTATACGTTATGGGCTACTGCAACGCTAACTCTGCTGTCGACATCCAACCGAAATCAATCGATGGCCAGCGAGGCGGAAATGAGATATGCTGCCCGCCGCTGCCGGGAGGCGGAGGCGGGGTGGTGGGGCTTCGTGGGTGGGTGGGGTGAGACACTAGATCCACAAGGATATGGTCTTGGGGTGGGGCAGGCTGTGACAACATAATGCAGCCCGCGATCGGGCTTATCGGTCCACTGACCACCAGGGATACATTCGGGGGTTAAACTCATCAGCCCGCGATCGGGCTTATTGGTCCACTGGACCACCAGGGATATGTTGGGGGACACTTTGCTGGCCGCGATCGGGCTGGTGGGGGGGTGATTTAAGCTTATGCCCGTGATCGGGTCAGTTGGGGGAGGGGGGATTGCATACACATTTGCCCGCGATCGGGCTGCAGGGGGCGTCGGTCCCCGATGGCTGCTGCCTGGCAGGGTGCCAGGCGCAAGTCCTCGGGGATCGGTGCACCTGCATGCTAATGGCATGCAAATGGAGCCATAAACAGATGCAAATGGCCCCCCGCCTTGCATGAATTATGGCCCCATTTGCATGTCACTTTTGAATATCGGAGATTTGCACATGGCGCAATGGTACTGCGCCACCGCCAGAGATTAGATGCTCCTCTGACCCTTGCGGTGGCACAGTTCCACTCGCCATGCACAATGGCTATGGCTGGGGTGATATTCGAGGTTGCTCAATAGCGCAACTCCTTTGAATATCGCTCCAGCCACACCCCTGCGCAACTATTTTGTGCAGCGCAAGGGCTTGCGCCACAAACTAGCGCAGTTTGAATATCCGGCCCATGGTACTTTGTCATCAGCTATTTATGTTCATTAGGCTGGTCGTTTATATGCATTTGTAATCGTTTCCAGGTTCTCCACTGTTAGTTTCAATTGTGCTTTTCCCTAGTTTATTGGCATTGGGTAGTTTTTTTTCTCATAGGGTAGTGGCATTTTTTATGTAGTGAAGTTGCATTTTTGGTATGGTTAGACCCCCCCCATAGTTATGCTGCGGTGTAGAAGCCTCCTATGAAAGGAGGTGTGGCTGTGGTGATCCCTCCTTTACTGTTTTCAGGGTTGCATTTGGGAGCAGCACAGCATGCAGTCTGGAGTGGCATGTAGTGGTAGACTAATGTAACAGTTTGGTGCAGGGTGCAGTTTGGGTTGACACTGGTGATGAGGAGAGCCATGGTGTTTGTGGTGAGGAATGTCAGAAGCACTGAATCATTGTGAGAGTCAACAATCTCAGCATGCAGTCAGCAGCAACATGGAGGGCTTGTCGGTGACAGAGCAAGCAAGTAATTCTTTATTTATAAAAGCCTATTCCAAAATACCATAAGGTTGCACAACTTTCATAAAAGCAGTACTCAATCAGCAAAAACTTATAAAACAAGTAATAAAACAACAACATTTTAAATATCAGGGAAAGCTGAGCATCAGGGGACATGGCTGTTTAGTGAGTGAGGCTGGAAGGAGGTTTCAGTCAGTGACCACAAAAATCACCTTTCAGACTAGGTTTACATAATTGCAGCACAATTATTCATGAGATGGGGGCCCTTTAAAGCCCATGTTTAAAATGTGGGCAAAAGTTATATAAAAGTGACTAAGTTACGAGGAAAAGTACAAAACATGTTGAAATACATTATACATCACTTAGCTGTTTTCCTCAGTTCCTGGTCCAGCATTGAAAAGTGAAGACGCATCTCCAGTCCAGACAGGATTACAGCGTTGGATCTTAGCTGGGTAAGTATAGTGTAAGTGGGGTGCGGGGTTGTGTGTGCTGAGTGGGTGGGTCTGGGTGGGGGTGGGGACAGTGGAAGACAAGAGGACCGTTTTCTTTATTTCAGGGTTAAAAACAACAACAACAACAAAATATGTCACGGGACAGTTTTCTTTATTTCAGGTACACTATGTCCGGCACTGGGGACTGAGCACCCCAGTATTGGCATGATAAATGGAAACACCGTGGGTGCACACCCCAGTGTCCCAGACTGCTGGGTCCGGGGGAGGGAGGTTATGTATGGCGACACCGGGGACTGGGCATCTTGTTGTTGGCAACTTGAAATTACGAGATTTGTTGGGGGGACCTTGGGGAGGGGAGGGGGAATGAAGTGGAACCAAGGGTGGGCACCTCGATGTCAAACTATGTTGTTAATAGTTAAACTGGCACCAGGAACTGGGCATCCCCAGGTCCAAGTTCAAATAAATACATAAAACCGCTCATGCGGCTAATGGCGGACAGCCCGCGAAAAAAATACACACAAAGCACACTCAGCAGGGGTGAGGCTATGCACTGACAGGTAGCCCCACCCCTGCAATGAAAACAACAGCAGGGCATATGCAGACAGGGAGCTGGCCCTACCAGCTGATAAACAAGCATATTTCTGTAAAACGACCTCATGACTTCATGTGGTTGTACAAATTCAGTTCTCTTTAGAATGCTGATTTTTTTTAAACTGTGCATGCTCACAAATAAAATGTTTTTTCTTAAATATTTAAAAAAAAACACTTAAGTTTGGGATATAAAAAATGCAAAAGTACACACCTTGGGCCAAACTCTATCAAACCTGCAAGTTTCAGGTTTCAAATTTTCCTAGCTTTTTTTTTTTTACTTATTACTTATTGCTGAGCAAAATGTCTTAATTTCAGTGATTTTTGTGTTTTTTGCCCCATGAACCAACTGCCACACAATTTTTATGATCTAGAGATCTGAAACTATCTCAGTGCATTCCATATTTGAAGTAAATCGGTTGAATGGGGCAAAGTTATTAAGGTACAAAAATTGGGGTTTAAAATTAAAGTGCTTACTCAACCTTTATATACAACACGGTAATATATGTTCACACATAGATTTATTTATTTATTTGTTTGTTTGTTTGTTTGTTTGTTTACTGGTTAAGTACACTAATCCAAGGGACCGTTTTCAGGCATGATCCGAGCCATGAAGACAGAACAAAATACAATGGGGACAGATACAATAGGCGTTTCAAGTACAATACAGAGCACTGGAACACATTCCGAGTATTGCTATACAGTTATGTACAAGGACAAGCATAAAGTGATCACAGTACAAGTAAAGTACATGTAACCCCCTTGTTACCTGGGGTTACTAGAATCCCAGTAAGACCTAGTGGTAGGCAGGGAAGGCAGCTTGTGAAACTCCAGTTAAATGGATTTCACACTGTCTCACTGTTCTCAGTCTCAGCTGAGACTGAGGGATGACATCACCATAGAACTATCGCAGCTGCATGAGCCACAATGGAATCTGTAGAAGGGAGTTAGAGTAGAAGGTTGGGAGTTTTGAACAGTCTGTGTTCAGTTGGAGCTGGAGAATGTTGTGAGAGGAGCACAGCAGCTCTGTGCTCAGGCTGTTGGAGCCTCAGCCCTGAAATAGGGCTACATTTAGGGAAAGGTGTGTGTTTCCGCCAAAAGAGAGACACAGTAGCTGTTTTTTAAACTGGTGGAGACCACTGATTCAGGTCTCTGTGCCCCATCCCTGAGGGGATGGGGCAGGAAGGTTTGCCTGCATTTCCAGGGGCAACCCCCTGGCTACTGCTAGTGAAGAAGCTGCCTTATTTTTTCCAAGAGTGTGGGGTACAAGAAGATTTTGAGATTCGCCTGTGGGGCACCTGCAACTAAAGGGTGAGTTCTGCTCTTTCTAAAGGGCCCATGTTTCATCCTGAACTGTGTTAAAGTGGGGATTGGACTGCTGAAGTAGTGGGAGGCCTAGGGTAATAGGCTTAGCCAAAAGTAAAAGTATGTTCAAGTCCAGCACGAGGGAAAGTCAAGACATGTAGAGGAGATGTGATATACATCTACCCAGTAATCTACACTGCCAAGCTTTCAAAAGAGTTGTTTAGTATCCAGAGAAATGGCCAGGTATGGATTGTGGGAGCTGGAGGTGGGAGACCCCCCATCTTTAGTAACCAGGCCCACCTCTATGGATTTGCTCTGTGTATTTCTACTTTGCCTCATGCACTTGGCCAGTGATGAGGAAAGTACCCAGACGTGAGATGGAAGGAAAATTTCCCTTTAGGAGTCGAAGGCTCTAAGGTGGTTTGGGGAGCCACCAACAGGAAAACTGGTTCATTCCCATATGGACCGCGGATCAAGTGGCCGGCGGGGGAGCCGGGCCATGGGGAAAACCCAAGTAGTGTACAAGTCGGGCTGTGTACCCAAAGCTGCGTGCAAGTCCGGGCTGTGTGCCTGGTGGGTTCAGAGCCTGAGGGCTGGAATAGTGAAAAAGTGTTCCGTTATCTCTAATCTGCATTACCAGGAATGTAGCCCCGTGGGGGTCCGTCTATGCTTTGTTTGTAAAGCTTGGATGTGAATAAAAGCCATACTGTAGAATCCCATTCCTGGTTCTGGACATTACAGTTATTGCTTCCTGTGTTCGGATTTACTTGGGTGCCCCTGTGCAGAGTAGCCAAACCTAGGCCCCCCTGTGCCGAGTAACCTTATCCTCCCCGAACCCAGTCCCCACCAGGTACTGCTGTCAGCTTCAACAGCATGCCACCTGTCATTTGCAAAAAAGGCAGTGGTGCGGGCGTTACATACACATTGATACAATTTGACACAAAACATTATATAGGTATGTTAAGGATGAGGCCAAGACATAAGGACAGTACAGGTACCCATGGGCATGTCGTTCATCCAGGGGAACTGGAACAGTTTACTGTTGCCATTAGATGTAACTAATTGTGTGGCTTGAATGGGGGGGGGTGAATCTAGGGTCCATAGTGGAGTACATAGGTTGTTCCACAGGTTTGGGGGTGGCTAAAGAGAAGACTTTTTGGCCCATGCATGTAGTGACCTGTGGGCACATTAACATGCTGGAGGCGTTACGGAGGCAACGGTGGTATGTCTTAGGTTTGAGCGGGGGGGGGTGCATCTTTTTCCCTAATGGCCTTATTAACAGTGCAGCTTAGGAGGTAGCCATGATGGGCCGGTGGGGGGAACCATTCGAGTGACTGGTAAAGGGAGCAGTGATGGGTAGAGTAAGGTGCCAGAATGGCAAATCTACAAATATCATTATAGGTCGAGTTTAGTCTGGAAAGTCCTGAGGAAGAAGTCTGTGTATAGATGGGACAGCAGTAGTCCATTAGGGGAAGTAGGCTGCCCTGGGTAATGGTGAGTCTGACTTCTGGGGTAAGGCAGTTCATTAGACTGTATCCAACTCCCAGTTTCTGGTTTATATGCCAGACGGCGAGCCCAACATGGTCGGCAAAGGTCAGTGTAGTGTCAAGGGTGACACCAATGTATTTGAAGGAGGTTACTGTCTCCAGGGGTGAGCCACCAGGAGGTAGGATATTGAGAGGGACAGTGGCATTGGCTAGCCCAGTTTGCCTGGGTTTAGACCCGAAGAGCATGACTTTGATCTTTTTAGCATTGACCATTAACCTGTTGGTTAGGAACCAGTTGTGGGTGGCGCCATAGTTAGTAGTAAGTGTGGAGGAGATGATTGCCAGAGTCTTGTTACCATCGAATAGGACGAGGTCATCTGTATACAGTAAGGAGTTGCATGAGAGATTATTCTTGGGGAGGGAGTTCATAAAAAGGGAGAATAGGTTGGTCTGAGGATTGATCCTTGGGGGACCCCAGTAGCAACCGCCTTGGTAGTGGAGGTTACTCCACAGTGCAGACCTTTAGGTGCGACCAGAGACATAGTCACAGAACCAGGCAGTGGATGTAGGGGAACAACAAATGCTGCTCAGTTTACTTAGAAGGATGTTGTGTTCCACCAGATCAAAGGCAAGGTGCATAAAGACAGCACCTGTAAGCTTTTCTTCGTCCATATTACAGAACACGTGGTTTACGAAGCAAGCCAGGGCAGTGGTGATGCTGTGGCCCTTTCTAAAGCAATGCTGTTGGGGCAGAGGAGATTATACTTTGTCACATGGTCAGAGATCTGATAGTGCATGACTTTTTTGAGGAGTTTACTTAGACAGGAGGGGACAGATTCATCAAAAGCATTTGACACCTTAAATCATGTAATGCTAATTGAAAATCTGACACCTATAGGCCTCAGCCAGGATGCATTGGATTGGTTCCATGGCTACCTGGTAGGGAACAGCAGTGAGTCAAATTGAATAACAACTATTTATCTTAATAGAAGCATAGTGAGTGACAGCAGAAGGGGACCGCATGGTCCATCTAGTCTGCCCATAAGCCTTGCCCCCTCCCTTAACTGCTATTCAGTGTTATAATACCTTTGTGCCTATCCCATGCCTTTCTGAATGATCCAACTGACCTTGCCTCAACAACCTCTGGTGGAAGAACATTCCAAACCTCCACCACCCTCTCGGTAAAGAACAACTTTCTTGTGTTGCTCTTGAACTTGCCTCCTTCCAGCTTCATGCCATGGCCCTGCGTTCTTGTATGATTCTTGACCTGAAACAGGTTCTGAACCTCGACCTTGCTTATTCCCTTCAAGTACTTGAAGGTTTTGATCATGTCCCCCCCTTTCTCTACGCTGTTCCAGGGAATACATGTTAAGGTCGTGCAGTCGTTCTTCGTATGTCTTGTTGTGGAGTCAGAGTATTATTTTTGTAGCTTTCCTTTGTACTGTCTCCAGTCCGTCTATATCCTTTCTAAGGTGTGGTCTCCAGAACTGCACACTGTATTCCAGGTGAGGCCTTACCAGTGATTTGTACAGAGACATAATTACCTCCCTCTTTCTACTTGTAATTCCTCTTCCTATGCAGCTCAGCATACTGTTTGTCTTTAATGCTGCTTTTTCACACTGCTTGGACGTTTTCAGGTCGTCTGTTATAAATACATCCAAATCCCTTTCCTGCCTTGTGGCTTCCAGTTTTACTCCACATACAAGGTATTCCTCACAAGGATTTTTTCTCCTTACTGTAGGTGCATGACTTTGCACTTTTTATGTTTGCTTGCACGCATGTGCAAGAAACATAGTGCCATCATCCGAGTTTTCCAGAGGTGTGTCAGCCTCTTCCAATTCAGTCAGTGTGTTTGCAGGCGCGGTCGCAGTGCGCCAATCACTGCTCCAGCTGTCTATGACAGCTGAAAATGCAGTGGCATACAGTTGAAAGGGAGAGCTCCGCTTCAGTGAGCAGAGCTCCCCTCAACACGCGACGCATGCATATTGGCGTGCTGGCCTTTACGCACATACTGTATAGTCGGCCGGGGTGCCCAATCCCGTTGGGTGCCGCCCCAAAGCATCCAGGTGCCATGCTGGAGCCCACCCCAGCGGTAGCAAAATGGTTATGGCGCCGAGGGTGCCCAATCCCCCGTGGTTGCCGCCCCAAAGGATCCAGGTGCCATGCTGCGCCCACCCCAGCGTGGCAAATTGATGTTATGGCTGACGGGGATGCCCAATCCTCCGTCGCCTCCAGACCCCCCAACAGCCTTCCAGCTGCCACTCTGGGAGCCCACCCCAGCGTGGCAAACGCCCCGCATCGTCTTCCTCCCTCGTAGTCTTACAAATAATAAAAAAAAACATGTAAATACAAAAACTGTCCATCGCCACTTCTCCCTGCCCCCCCCACAACCCGCACCCACCTACTACGCACCCTGCCTCCTCCACCCCCCACCCCATACTTACCTCCAGAGCTCGGCTCGGTGGACCGGGAACACGTCTGCACTCTTCAAAGCCGACCGCAAACTGAGAAAATGCCGGTAAGCTGTATAATAGGATAGATAGGGTTTTTTCAACTTTGTTGCATATCTCAGGCATTTTTGGGAATTTTGGGCCCAAATTTTCAACATGGGGTTTTTGGGACCCCTTCTCGTGAATGCTGTCACTGTCATGGCATTACTCGGGCCAGAAGGGTGATTTTGCAGCCACTGCACGAAATCACCTTTCCAGAATGATTAACAAAACGACACTGCCAGTGTTCATAAGGTGGGCTCTCAAAAAGCCTATTTTGAAAATTTGGTGGAAAAATTCCTAAAAATGACTGATTTACGAGTGAGCGTTGCGCAGTTCCTACTCACGCTCGTAAGTTCGCGAATGTTCAATATTTTCACTCCAGATTTTCAACATTGCCATTTTACCACACCTCCTTATGAGCAGTACAGCTGTCATTTTCACATCTCACCCAAACGTGTTTCCACTCTATGTAGTGCACAATGGTGCAGCGGTGTGTGAAATCAATGTACAGGACACATTAAGAAAATCACAGTGACACTGTTCATGAGCAGAGGTCTTAAAATGACTATGTTGAAAATTTGGTGAAATAATTCCTAAAAATGACTGTTTTACGAGCGTGTGTTGCAGAGTTCCTACACACGCTCGTAAGTTCGCACATTTTCAATATTTTCACTCCAGATTTTCAACATTGCCATTTTACCACACCTCCTTATGAGCAGTACAGTTTTCATTTTTCACATCTCTCCCACAATGTGATTCTGTCCATGTAGCACACAATGGCGCAGTCGGTGTGCGAAATCAATGTATGGGACACGTTAAGAAAATCACAGTGACACTGGTCATGAGCAGAGGTGTTAAAATGGCTATGTTGAAAATTTGGTGAAAAAATTTCCAAAAATGACTGTTTTAGGAGCGCACGTTGCGCAGTTCCTATGCACGCTGGCAAGTTTGCGAATTTGTAATATTTGCACACCAGATTTTCAACAGTGCCATTTTACTGCACTTCCTTATGAGCAGTACAGCTACCATTTTTCACATCTCGCCCAAAATGTGTTTCCGCACAGGTAGTGCACAATGGTACAGTTGGTGTGCGAAAACAATGCTTGGGAAAGATTAAGAAAATCACAGTGACACTGGTCATGAGCAGAGGTCTTAAAATGGCTATGTTGAAAATTTGGTGACAAAACTCCATAAAATGACTGTGTTACGAGTGAGCATTGCGCAGTTTCCACGCACCCTCGTAAGTTCATGAATTTGTAATATTTTCAGTCCAGATTTTCACCAGTGGCATTTTTCCACACCTCCTTATGAACAGTACAGCTGTCATTTTCCACAACATGGCCGAAATGTGTTTTCACACTTTCAGCACAGAAACGCTGCGTGCGCTGTGGGAAATCATTGTTGGGACAGATAAAGAAAATCACACTGACACTGTTCATGATCGGAGGTCCCAAAATGCCTGTGTTAACAATCTGCTGTAAAAAAAAAAAAAAAAACTAGTTACATTATGGGTGTGCGTTGCACAGTTTCTACGCACGCTCGTGACTTCACCAGTTTTTTTAAGATTTTCACAGCAGATTTTCAACATTGCCATTTTTTACACCTCCCCATGAACAGTACCGCTGTAATTTTTCACATCCTGTTCGAATGTGTTTTTGCACCTGTGGTGCCAAATGCCATAGTCGCTGTGCAAAAGCAGTTTTCGCCAACAAACTGATATTGCCACTGTTCATGAGGTGGGGGTCACAAAAAAAACATGTTGAAAATTTGGAGTGAAAATACCAATGAATGCCTGAGGCGTTAGGGTTTCCGACCATAACGTCCTACCCTGTAGAGAATGACAGGCATCAGGGGTGTGACTTGGGATTCTTGCCTGTCGTGCTCATACCAATTCACCCCCCACCCACACCCTGCAGCCAGTGAGAGGCATCAAGGTGCGCCTCGGACTCTTCGGGCCAAAACTTCACCCCATTCTCCTATACCGCATCCATCTCACTGTATTTCATGATGGAATGGGGTGCTCATAAGGGCCAAAGACCCTAAGGCACACCGTGACACTTGTCAGTGTCTGTAGCGTAGGGTGTGGTGAAATGGCATGGTCGTTATGCCTGACAACCCAAAGGCACACCCCAATGTCTGTCATTCTCTGCAGGGTGGTGGTGGGATTGGCTTCAGTTCAATACTTCGCTGCCATTCCTATTATGCAGTTCTGTAACTTCTACACTACCAATGCCAATGCCAGCAAGCAAACATTCGGCATTGACAAATGCTTGTTGGCACTGAAATTTAGTTGACAAGTTTCTGACCACCTTTCTAGTCTTTGTAGTCCTCTTCCTTTCCACTCCACCAGGAGTGTAGACCCTATTACATATCTTTGTGTCATCTGCGAACAGACTCTCCTTGCTTTCAAGGCCCTCAGATATGTTGCTGATGAAAATATTGAAGAGGATAGGCCCTAGTACCAATCCCTGAGGCACACCACTAGTTACCTCCCTCTCCTCTGATAGTGAGCCGTTAACCAGTAGCCCCTGAGTCTTTCCACTAAGCCTATTAAATCTAGAGTACCTCAAGGGTCAGTATTAGGACCTGTGCTGTTCAACATGTATACAAATAGTGTCAGACATCTACTGAGTGATGTCTGGCACCATTTGTACATGGATGATAAAGTACCTTATATAGAAGGCAGGTCTGTTAGATACAAGAAAAGTTGCAAAAAGATTTCAACAAATTGCAAAGCTATTTTCAGGATCATGGTTTGGTGTTAAATTCTTCAAAGTCACAAATCATGTTGTTTTCCAATAAACAAATACAAAATCAACCAACTCTGAACATAAAAACATTTGATGATTACAGTCTAACTCTTAACTCCTATAAATATTTGGGAGTTTATATAGACTGTCACTGCAAATGTGATATACATATTGACTTGTTGACTAGGAAACTAAATAAGAAGTTGGTGGTCTTATATAAACATAAAGGTAGTATACCACCTGACATAAGACTAAAAATAGTGAATTCCATGGTAATTCCACTGTTCGACTACGGTGATGTTGTCTTTGGGGTTGCTACTGAAGGAGTGCTGCGCAGGCTTGATGTTTTATTCAATAGGTTTGCGTAGTTTATCCTAGACGTACCTTGGGATATGCATCACTGTTTTCTTTATAGAGCTTTAGACTGGACAGAACTGACAGAACAACGTAATCTACATATCATACAACTGATATACCATTATCAACTTCAAAAAATGCCTGACTACATGTTAGATCTAATAGGGGAATGGAGTGTAAGGGAGAGACTAGGTACAGCAGTAAAAATAGAGTATACGGTGCCAGTTATGAAAACTGTAAGGGGTAACTATTACGCCTATATTTAAAAGTGGGGACTGTACCCTTACTAACAACTACCGTCCTATCTCCATTCTCCCTCCCCTATCCAAGACCCTAGAGAGGATCATCTCTGATCAGCTCACTGACCACCTCAACAAATACAACCTACTCTGCAAGCAGCAACACGGTTTCCGGAAGGGACATAGTACTACTACTGCCCTCCTGGAACTCACCACACATATCCACTCCGTATTAGACAGAGGTCAAATCACTGGGGCTATCTTCATGGATCTCACAAAGGCGTTCAACACCATCAACTACCCGCTCCTGCTATCCACACTGTCCAACATCGGTTTCTCTCGGGATGCCCTTGGCTGGTTCACTGATTACCTGTCTAACCGTTCCCAGCAGGTCAAAATTGGTAACACCTTATCTAATAGGCCATCTGTCCTCTCTGGTGTCCCGCAGGGGTCCGTTCTCGGACCACTATTGTTCAGCCTCTTCCTTAACTCCCTCCCCAGGTCTTGCTCAGGGAACCTGCTTCTCTATGTGGATGATGCTATCCTCTGTACCTCTAGCTCTGACCCTCTGCAACTCCACCTTTCCCTTCAATCCTCCTTTAGTGGTGCTGAAAAATGGTTCACCTCACAACGCCTTATCCTGAACTATAACAAGACCAAGGTTATGTTCTTTTCTCACCCACTTAACACTAGGAAGGAACTGTGCCCTCAAGTACAAACTGCCAACCTGACCCCTCTTGAGCAAGTGGACTCCTTTAAATACCTGGGCATTACTCTAGACCCTGCACTTACTTTCCACCAACATATTCACCTCCTATCTACTGCCCTCAATGTTCGGCTCGGGCTACTGTATCGCTTCAAACATTGTTTTACCCCAAATGCCTTGAGGCTTGCTGTCTCCTCCTCTGTCCTCTCCCTGCTTGACTATAGCTTACTTATCTATGGGGCGGCGAACACCTCGGCCCTCCATAGACTTCATATCTCCCTAAATAAAGCCTGTCACCTCACCCTGGGCTGTGACCGCCTAACTCCTACATGCTCTCTGTATAATGATACAAACTGGCTTAACCTTGACAACAGAATTAGGTTTCACACCTGCCTCATGGCAAAACAAATTGCCCTAGGCCACTGCCCCCCAGAACTCACACCCCTAATCTGCCAGGCCCTGACACGTAAGCATACTCGTAGCTCTGGCAAGCAACTCCTCTCTGTCCCTCACTGCCGTACCTCCCCACTCCAAACGTCCTTTAGCTACTGAGCCCCTACTTGGGTGAACAGCCTACCCACTCCATTTGCCAATGAGATCAGACTTGGACCTTTAAAACCTCTCTTAGAGACCTCCTTCAGTCCTCAAACCACTGTGACTGCCACTGAAGCACCTCCCACTACCTTTCCAACTAAGGCCTTTGGCCGGCTTCTCCTACCCTACCTGCCCCTACCTGAGTTCCCCAAGCCTAACTCTAGGTCTGAGTTCTATATGTATTGTTTGATTGCACTAATTATCCAAGTATTTGACTGTTAGCCTTACAATTGCTCTTGTAACAACCTGACTGTGTACTGCTGAACAGCTACGTAACTGTATGTCTTTGTATGTAATCTCTGTGATGTGGAACCTTTGAAAAGGAGTCTCAGACTCAAAGGTACTTTCTGAATCCTCCAATAAATAAATAAACAATAAATAAATAATTCTAGTTTTGTACATATGGGTCCAAGGTTATGGAATAACTTACCAGGCCACTTAAGGCTGCATAAAAGTACAATATCTTGGAATGCTATAAGATCCTGGTTTATAAATTCTGCTAGGTTTCCGAAAGCTCACTGTAGTTGAGAAATGTGTGCCTATATGTGTGCTTATTTATTATGATATTGTAAAACAGTACTATTTTGTATTGTATGTTCTTATATGTATATTTGAAATTTGACATTTTTTATGAAACTGATACTATTTGTACTGTGGGACCCCATTGAAAATGAGCTTCGGCTAAATTGGGCTATCCTTTTCTGACATCAGAATAACATTTTTACTACTACTACTACTACTACATATATTTGGGGTGGTAGTTATCCATTTGTTAGGGATCGCCAGATTTAAGGGTGGGAATGACCTTGACTTGTTTCCATACTGGGGGTACTGAAGATGTGGTAGGGGAGAGGTAAAAGACCATAGTCAGGGGTATGGCAATGGCATGGGCTACAATTTTCAGGAAATGGGGGGGGGACATCACTACCAGCACTTCCCTGATTTGGGAGGCTCATAAGTAGTTTGTGGAATTCATGAGAGGAGATGGCATTGAAGTAAAAGGGTGGCATGTTTGAGTCTTCAGTGATCTGGCCAGAGGGCTACTGCCTGGGATTATATGGGGGCAGCTTAGCGAGGTGGTCGGATAGGTCTGTGAATTTGGTGTGAATCACAGAATCATAGAATGGAATACGAGTTCAAGAGGCGAACCTATTAGGAACTCACCACCAATCTACTGGTGGAAGTAATATTTTTGATCACCCATATGTTTATCAAGTTTATTTTTGAATATTGACATATTATCACTCATTACAATCTCAGAAGGAAAATTATTCCATGGACTAATAACTCTCTGGGAAAACCATGAAGCACGTTTTTGGGTCTTATTTGTATCTCCTTTTAATTTAAACTTGTGGGATCAGGTATTATTACTATTTTTTTGTTTAGATAGACCAATTGTCTCAAATTAAACTTCACTATGCCATGCTTTGTATGTCAAACATAGGTCACCTCTTAAATATCTATAGTTAGTTGAAAAAAGACTAAGTTTTTTAAGTCTCTCAGCATAGTCAAGTTCTCTAAGGTTGGCAATTTTTTTGGTGAACTTTCTTTAAATTCCTTCAATTTGTTTCTGACAACCTATCTTTTGGGGAACCCAAAAAGCAGCACAATATTCCAAGTTGGGTCTTACAAGGCTGGTATATAAAGGCATTAAAACTTCAGATTCTCTGCTTTTTATGTTTCTTAGTATACAGCCCGTTAGTTTATTACTTTTTTATTGATCATATACCTAGTATGTTCATTCAATTCAAGTTTGTTGGAAACTAATATTTATTTATTTTTTTTGATGACCGGGTAGGTGCACTAGACACAAAAGTGACTATTTTCAGGCATGACCCGGGAGGTCAACAACACAGAGGGATACAGGTACATGGAAATACAGTGTCAAGAAATATACAATACATCACATATCAGAAGTGAACAAGATTAAGACAACAGTGGTACCAAGGCACATAAGGTGTATTATACAAATAGAAAGTAAGTGCCCGTGAGTAAACAGTTATAGTAATATCACATTTAAAGTGCAGAAAAATGCCACAGGGTATCATTACAGTGTAACAGTATCACACAAACAGCTGAACTGAAAGAAACAGTTTTGGGAGGAGGTAGGGAGAAAAGTAATGCAGAGATATAGCCTAGCGAGAGAGAGGAAAAGAGAGGGAAAGGGATGGGAAAAAGGGGGTAGGACAGAAATTGTGGGGGAAGCGGAAAGGAGCAGGGTGCCAGCTCGCTCCACAGAAAAAAGGAGGGAAACTGCAAGGCAGCACAAACAGAAGGAGCCAAGATCTATGGTGGGTTGAAGCAGGTGCATCGGGCACATGCGGCAAAGAGGGAGCGGTGCCCCTTCTTAAATGTAGCATGACTAGGTGCCAGGCATACATCTAGGGGCAGCGAATTCCAGTAATTTGGAGCTATGTGTGAGAATCCTGATTTCCCTTTGGTAGTTCTACATCTGGGGATGCTAAACAAGGAGAGGTCAGAAGATCAGAGACCGTAGGAGATGGGCTGAGGGGTCAGCATGGAGGCAAGGTAAGTAGGCATACTGGACTGCAGTATACTGTCCAGAAGGTTCCCGAGAGAGAAGCCGGTGTTCAATGGGGGAGGGCCACTTTAGATCTGAATACAGTAGGCAGTGATGTCTTAACCTAGAGGATGCAGAGGCGTATCGGCATATATTATTATAAGTTGTGTCCCACCTCTGAAGAGTAGCCTTAGACATGTTAGCATAGATTATGGGTCCATATGAGAGTGACAGGAGTAGGATTCCTCTAGCAATGGCCAGCCTTGCAGAAGGGGTTAGAATATGGCTTGTTTTGTAGGCTAATCCCAGTTTGGCATTGGCAGCCTTACATGTGGAGGTTATATGGGTGTCATAAGTGAGGGATTCATCAAGCAAGACACCCAGATATTTAAAGGAAGTTACCATCTCCAGTGGGGAACCATCAGCCCAGGAGACCCGGAAAAATTCCGGGCACTGTTTTAGTTTAATCGAAGACCCAAAGAGCATAGCCTGGGTCTTGCCAGCATTGAGAATGAGCTTATTTCTGGTGATCCAGGACTGAATATTTAGTAGGTCCATAGAGAGCTTATGGTTAATAGACTGAACATTATCTGAGCTAGTATAAAGAACAAGGTCATCGGCATATAGCAACGATGAGCAGGAGGATATGTTTTGTGCTATTTTATCAATGAAGATTGAGAAGAGAAGGGGTCCAAGGATAGATCCCTGTGGTACACCAACATTAATGACTGCTTTTTCAGAGGTGGTCGAGTTGAATTTTACAGCTTGAGTCCTTTTCGATAGGGAGCTACAGAACCTGGTTACCACTCCAGTCGAGAAACCCAAGGTTTGGAGATTAGCAAGCAGAAGAGGGTGGTTAACAAGATCGAAAGCTTTCATCAGATCAATAAATACTGCACCGGTTTGATGACCCTGATCCATGGCATAAAGAACATCATTTGTTAGGTGTAATAAAGCAATTTGAGTACTGTGGCCTTTTCTAAAGCAATGTTAATTTGTGTGGAGGAGGTTATACTTGGAGAGGTGTTCTGAGATCTGTGCTGAGACGAGCTTCTCAAGGACTTTATTTAATACTGACAGTATAGCTATTGGCCTATAATTAGCTATATCTTTTTTGCTGCCTTTTTTAAAAACCGGCGTGACTCTGGCCAGTTTCCATATGTCAGGCACCACGCCTTCACTCAGGGGCAAACTGAGTATTCTGGACAGCAGTCCTGCAATGAACGGTGCCACCAGCTTTAAGAGTTTAGGTTCAAGGCAGTCAGACCCAACAGCAGTACTGTCTGATATAGAATTGAGATGTTTGAGGACATCCTTCTTAGAGATAGCTTTAAAGTAGAAAGGAGGAGTCATTGTCGTGTTCTTCAAGGTGGGGGATCCAGACATTAAGTTATCGGAAGAGAAAGCAGTGGTATAACTGGAGAGGTCAGAGAAGTGAGAATTAAATGCAGTGAACACCTTTCAGTATCATGTCACTGTTGAGGAGAGTTTGCTTTGATCCAAGGAAAGTTTGATATGAGACCAAAATTTCTTAGGGTCACCAGTCGCATCCTTCAGAAGGCCCTTACAGTATTGGCTTTTTCCATGTCTTATTTGTGTTCTGCACTTCGATCGCTGTTCTCTGTAGATGTTAAAGTCTGCTGTGAGACCGGAGATTTTAAACTTTCTCCAGCATTTGTCCCTGTTCTTGAGGGATGCAAGGAGGTCTTTATGCAGCCATCTTGTTTGTTTACCACGAACGCAGCTGAGTGATGACCAGAGTATGTTTATCTTGTAGGAACACAAACCTACTCAGGAAAGCATGGAGGGCGGCATCCGTATTCGGTGACTGGTAGACAGGGGACCGGTCAGTGTGAGACACATCATATAGAAAATGAGCCTGGTTCAAGCTGGCATAGTTCCTGAAGCATATACAGTGTTGGGGGGACACGGAGGTTGTAGATGGACTCCATATACAGAAAACAGGGGAATGATCACTGACAGTGTCCAGCAGCATTCCTGTTCCTGCAATTCTGTCTACACGATTTGTTAATACCCAATCAATAAGGGTGCTGGAAATCACCGGTAACAGACACTCTTGTAGGGTCAGCGATGATTTGGTGTTAAGTTGTAGCTCTGCACCAGGGATTGTAGGGAATCTTGGGATTTGCTAAGCCAGTTTAAATTTAAGTCTCCAAGAATGATGAGTTAATTTTCCCCCGCAGGTGCAGTCGTATGATCCAGTAACTCCACTAGGCCATTTAGCCCACTTTTGGGGGGGATTATTGGCACAGACAATGTGAAGTTTCTTAGCTCCTAGTCTGAGTATGGCATGGATGTATTCACACAAGGAGTTTCGCTTGTCAGTTACCATAGTTAGGTTTAGATTGTTTTTGTAATAGATTGTGACACCCCCCCCCCACGCTTTGGAGGTGGCCTGTCACACCTAAGAAGGTTGTAGTTTGGGAGCATGCAATACGTATCTGGGATAGAGGGTTTTAGCCATGTCTCAGATAGACAGAGCACATCGGGGTAGTAGTTAGTCACCCAGGCTTCACGTTCTGCATGATTGTGGAGAAGACTCCTAACATTAAGACAGAGCATGTGTAGACCTTTCATATCATAGCCACTACAATTTAGAGGTAATTGACTTGGCATTGGTCCAGGGTTCAGCTCAATGTCCCCAGACAGCAAGAGGACCAGTAATATGATGTACCCTAACTTATGCAGGGCAATTTGAGGGCTAGTACAGCTATAGATATGCCACCATTTAGCAACAGATGCGGTAGCATAGTAGAAGAGTAGTCTAGGAAGGAGGGCAGGGGTCACATCAAGGCCTCTTTCTGGTAGGATTAACATGTTAGAGTAAGTGAAGTTGTTTTGATCCATGTCCCTACTGTGGAGGTGATTATTGGGATCAAGCACTGTTAAAGATACTCAGTAATATCAGAAACAAGATAAGAGAGAGCACTAATATAGATTTCCAGGCCATTCTGTATGATTTTTGAGTAAGCAGAAAGAGTAAGGCCGGAGGGTGGGTTAGAGGATGCAGAGGAGGGCAAAAGAAACTGTCGCTATGGAGATGCTGTGGTCCGCCTAAATTTAGGAGATCCTGTGGTCCGCCTAATTTTCGGAGATCCCTAAAACATAAGAACCCTAGACTGGTGGAAGGGTATGACAGTATCAGCTGACAGAGCAACTGATAGCTACAGCATACCGAGGGAACTGTAAGATGTGAGTGGAAAGCTGCGCAATGTTAATCAGTCAAGAAGACAGTTTAAGCACAGTGGATAAGGATAAGATTTTATGCCTAAATTAGGCTATGGATGTAAAAAGAATCAGAGCAGTCCCGAGCTAGAAAGATTGTTGCACTACATATTAGAATAGTCAGTGAAGTGAAGAGAAATGGGGGAAACTAGTGGAGGTTGCCCTCCAGTGGCTGGTTTGTATAACGAGCCAATGGAAAAATGAGGAGTTAAGTCTTATTTCTTGATTGGTCACAAGACACTATATAAGTAAATGCCCAAATAGGGGGGATGGGTGGGCAGATGCCACAGGCATCGGGATAACAGCTAGTAGAGGAGATATATACCTAAATCCTTTTCACATTCTGTTATACCTATAGCTAAGTTATTAATTGTGTACTGATACTACAAATTCCTTTTTCCCAAATGCATAATCTTGCATTTAGTAGTATTAAATTGCATCCCATTACTTTTTGTCCAGGATACTAAGGAATTTAGTGTTGACTGTAGTTGGCATGCTGATTGAAAGTTATTTATAATGCCACCTAATTTACAGTCATCAGCATATTTCGTAATCCAACCATACTCAGGCGAGATCATGGAAGCTATAAAAATATTGAAAAGTGTAGGGCATCAGCAACCTCAGATGGGTCGGTTATGGATCCTGTTGGGGTGGTAAGTTGTATGGTAAACTGCCTGGACCCGGGGCGATCAGGGAGACACTTGTAAGTAATAAGCCATGACAGGGTGTGCATTACAGGATTTTAATGCATGCCCCTGGAAAGTGCATTAAGATCATATGATGCACACCCTGGAGGGGTTTATTACAATTATATAATGGCTCCATGTAGTTTATTGTGAAAGGAAAATGAGATTTGGCACCTGACCATGTGTTTATAGAGACTTAATGCTTGGTCAGGTGACAACATCTCTTGGCCAAAGGAAATTTCTAGATTTCTTTCCTTGCCATTCTGTAAATATAGATATATTATACATGTAGAGAATACATGATGACAAAGTGTGGTACACAAGGAAATAATACCACTGAGGGTCAAACAAGCCATAGAACCATGAGGCAGAAGGGCGAGTGGCCTTTATTAGCTTGTTTGACCCCAAGATGGTATTATTTACGAGTATGCTGGACTTCGCCATCTTTTATTTTATATGATGCATTAGGTTGGACACTTTTTGCTGTGTCCTATTATAGACACAAATTCAGGCCTACAGCAAAGCATTCTGGCAAAATGTTAGTTTACACACATTGGCCTAACGAGCCAATGAACCTGTTCTGAGAGCCTGATATCAGAAGAATTATTACAGAATTATTTTTCAGCAACTACAACTGACCACAGGATGAAATCAGAGATTTCAGTAACCAACAGAGATTAGTTCACCACTAATTGCCAATGACTCATGACTGACCACAATTTCATGTTACAAAGCCACCAATGGCAGTCAAGAGGCTGCAATTTAACCACGGGCTACCAACCATCCGGACATCTGGTCTAACATCCTAATTTCATATTGAAAAGCATCCAAAACAGTTCATGCGGACATGACTAACTGCTGTCATGTGGTTGGGACCAAAAATAAAGAACCTAACAGACTATTCAATCGGACAATGACATCTGCCTGGATACTGAGCTGGGCCAATGAGAAAGTGACAAACACCATTGTTGGACAAATGGAGGATGCTACATTGTGCTCTATGTGACTTTGGTCCATAAGAACTTAGAGCCAAACCACAGCAAGTCATATACTGTACCAACCTTTACTGACTGCTATGGTATCTTACCTCTACTCTACAGAGGCACCAGCTGTAATTTACTTTTTGATTCCAGAACTGTCACTTGCAAAACTCTGCAAAAGACTTTATTTCAGGGGCTACTTCTCTAGCCTTTGCCAAGAAAGAGAAGCCACCCTGAAGGCTCCGACATTTTACTAACTTTGTTTGATTGACCTTGTACAAAGACCAGAACAGAAAGAAGAGCAGAATTCTAAGAGCTCCAAGGTACCAGAGAAGAAGACCACTGTGCATTCAGGATTCCCCAAGGACCTTCCAACCTCAGGACAAAAGAGAGAGCAGCCAGAGACTTGGCAGACTCTGTTCCAGTCCAACAGACATTTGGCTGAGTATATTTACAGAGACTCTCATATCACTAATGTAATGTATGCTTTATGAGAATCGAGTGTTCCATATTAGTACATATAGTTACTGCAGTATAATATTGTATAAGCTAGCTACAGAGATATAAGAAGAAATATGCATATATGTTACACAGAATTGTTTCCAAAGAGAAACCGCTTATTTCCTAGAAGGAAAAGCCTAAGTGTTATAACCCAAAAGATAGAGTTTACATGTGTATGAGATTGTAAGCACAAAGAAAGCTTGCGTCTACCTCAGAAATATACAAGAATTATCAGAACTGTTATATGTGTGTAATGTTTGTTTATGATACCAGGAATAAAGCTTCTAATGTGATATGTACCTAGGAAGGTGACCCGTCTCAGTCTGTTTCACCCCAAATAACTAATGAGTGTAAGTGTAATTATCTATAAGTATATGTAGTCCATGCTAATCTTACCTTCAGGAATATCCTACTGATAAGAGCTACAGAGATAGCCACTTAGGTATCTTTATATCTATACAGTGACTAAAACCTACCAAATTACTTACTAGTCCTTGCGACTACACTATGTATTGCTATAATAGTGGGGGGTAGGGTGGCTGTTACATGTGCTGTTAAGGGGTTTGTTACTTGTGTTATTAAGAAGCTTTTTACACGTATCATTAATGGGCTTGTTATTTATGTTACTAAAAGGCTTCTTACATGTGACCTACTTGAACTAAACATCTGTAACTGTAACAGTTGACTAAATCTCCCTCCTTGAGTCTTTATCTTGCACTTTCTTGGCACTTGCATGGCCAGCTATGTTAACTGTCATGTGAATTTTAATGTATGCGACTTACAATTCTGCCTTGTATGTGATTTTTAATGATCTAAAATATCCCTATCAACTTGCTAACAACTTACGAATATCTGTCAATCCTTCTCCATGTAAATGTATGTATTATGTCAAATCATCTATGCAATTAACCCTAGTCACCCCTGAGAAATGGACTTCTTAGTCTCAGTGGGTCCATGCAGTTAACACAATTTAAATAAATAAATGTGTTATTGGGTTGTTTGTAGTGTGCTGGGTAGTAATGTGGTATTAAGGTGATAATAACACAATAACATAGTAGTAGTATATATAATATATATAGGTAGTATATAGTTAGTGCTTGTAAGGTATTAATGTGGTACTAAGGTGTTAATAACACATTAATACAGTGTAATTAGACAACTGATATTATACAATGGCAAAAAAAAATATGTTGGGCTCTGATTGGTCAGGGTCCACCTTTACCAGTGATGTTATCTCAGTATAACATCACTCTATGAAGGTTCAGCAGCAAACGACCTCCGCAACAACAAATAAAATCACTGTGCCTCTTCTGGAAGCCATGCCCTGCCTTCCCACTCTCACTTATGTTAAGTGCCCCCCCATTACCCACGCTCCCAAGAAGCTTTACAACAGTCCTCTGCTCTTCTCCCATACTCCAGTTCACATTAACAGTATTAAATTAAAGGACAGACACTGCAGCATAAAGAATAAATTAAATGTTCATGTCTGTTTTGTTCTGTGAACCCAGAGGCTTCGGTGAACCATGGAGACCATTACTGTCGGTCGCACAGTTCACTGATGCTGCTTACTTCCCAGGAGAAAACACTGCATGAAATTTGAATGTTTTTTTTTTTTTTACTGACCCACATCCTCTGTGTCTGACTTGCTCCTAAGAAACTGAAGCCTGTACCTGTAATGTTTTTTGTACTGCAGAACACAGCCATAGTAGTTGGTTTCACTAATCACCTCAGCCACCGCAGTTCTTGCCATTCGCTCGCACCTCAGCAAAAACACAAAAGGCTGAATTTGTTACACAGTTAAAAAAAATTACAACAGCGAACACAACCTAGCATGCTAGCACAGACAGATAGTAGGTAGTGGCAGCACCATCTACTGGGCAAAACAGAAACTGCAAGACTTTTTTTCCAAGACATGTTCCTGTACAGAACAAAAATGAAGGGAAAATGCATTTAAAACATGTTTATTTTTTTTTTATTACAAACAAGCCATTGTGTAATAGCAATAATGCACTCCAGGGTGTGTATCGTGCTGGGATAAAGTTAGTTCTGGGGTGTTGGATGCACTTGGCCTGTGACCTCGTGCCCAACCACCCCAGGCATGACATTATCCCAGCACGACACACACCCTGTTGTGATTTATTGCTTAATTATACTACACTAATTTGCTACCATCATATACAGGGAAATATGCGATGGCTTTTTTATGGGGACAAAGGCCCAAACATGTATTATATATATATAATATATGGGCAACTACAGGGCATGTGGTCGTGCTCTGATATATGCACACCTGGTGTGCATTGTGATGCATGAGGTTGCAGGCCAAGTGTGTTCAACCATCCAAGGCATGCATATATCAAAGCAAAACCACATGCCCTGTAGTGGATTATTTACCTTTCAAAATAGCCACAAATAGTGTGGGGAGGGGCAAAAAGTAGTCCCTGTATGGAACAAATTAGTGTTTCATTTTCAGTAAATGAACTGGTTGATTCTGCCATGATTTTAATAGGTTTAAAGTTATAGTTTACAGTAATCTGGTTGATCCTGTCATGATTTTTATAGGCAAAAACAAAAAGTGATTAAAAAATCTTATCTAGTTGATACTGTCATTTTCAGACTGTCTTAGTTTAATCACTTTCACTTTCTTGTTTTATTGTAGCATGACCAAGCGGTGTTCATCACGGTAAAGAACATGCTGGAAAAGCTTTAAAATAAGGCAGCTTTGCTCAAAAAACATTTAAAGTCTGCTTTGTAAGGTAAGGTTACCGAGCTTCAGAAGGGTAGCCGTAAGCGTGAGCAACTGTTGCTATAGCAACACTCACTTGGGTTTGCGTCTACAATTCTGAAGCCATTGACTCACTTGCTGTCATCACTCTACAGTCAGCGACTTCTTTTATAAAAAGCTTAGTAACCTTACATTACAAAAATTAGGGTTATTCACTTGTAACCGTAGTTCTAGGAGTGGTATATGGTGCACATCCATACTTTGGCAGTTTTCCTTTCCCTTTACATCCAACCGGAACATCTCCCAACTAAGCTCCTCCCACCCATCTGGGTGGTATACTCCTTGGTGTTGCGCTGTAACATCAGTCACATGGATCCTTGCACGCTGGAAGCAAGGATCCATGTGACTTGCCAGGGGAGGTTGGGTAGTTGTGTCGATGTGCACCATATACCACTCCTAGAACTAAGGTTACAGGTGAGTAAACTTCATGTCTAGAGGTGTGGATATGGTGCACTATCCACACTCTGGCAGACTCCTAGCAGTTCTCTGGAAGAATGGGGCACCCCTATGGACTGGAGAACTGAGGTCCCAAAACCAGCATCCTGGCATGACTAAAGGTCAATGTGGTAGAGGGAGATGAAGGTGTTTGCTGACTTCCAGATAGCAGCCCTGCAGAACTCCTGGATAGGGATGTCCCTGGAAACAGCCACTGAAGCAGCGGTATGTCTGGCGGAATCAGCCCCAAGCCCTACAGGAGGCTCCCTACCAGCCAGCCTATAGCAGAGGTTAATGCAGGAGACAATCCACCTGCCAACAGTCCACTTTGCTGCCGGTCTGCCAGGTGTGGCTGCATTGTATGTTACAAATATCTGGCAACCCTCTCCCTGAACTCCAGCCGTGTGCTCCTTGTAATAAGTGAGTGTTCACCTCAGGTCCAACATATGGAGCATGTGCTCAGCCTCCAAAGTTGCAGTGGTGAAGTGCACTGGGAAGTTTATCATCTGATGAAGGTGGAATTCCGATAAAACCTTTCGGATGAACTACACGGAGGGGGAGACAGAGGACAACCTTGTCCTTCTGGAACACCAAATACGGAGACTCCACCGAGAGTGCCTGGAGCTCACTAATCCTTCTGGCAGAGGTGATAGCCACCAAGAAGGCGGTCTTCCACAACAGGTGTGACATGTCATACCTGTGCATTGGTTCAAATGGCTTTCCCATGAGTACTGCCAGTACCAGCAACAAGTCCCAAGGTGGTGGTAGTTCATGCATCAGTGTGGACACGTGGTCTAGGCCCTTAAAGAAGCACCTGACCACCTTCTCCTGTGCCACTCTTGGCATACCAGCCCATGCCCAGTATACAGAGATGGCTGGCAGGTGCACCATAAGAGTCGATTGACGTCAGGCCCCACAGAGAGAGGGACCAAAGGTAGTCCAGAATGCTAGCCAAAGGGAAGGCCAGGGGGTCTAGCTCCCTGCCCTGGCAAAAAATGGAAAACATCTTCAATTTGAAGGCATAGCACTTGGTGGGTCAACTCTTTCTGGGAGGCTTCCATGACATGGAGAACCTCTTTGGAGAGACCCAAAGCCTGGAACTCTAGCCGCTCAGGAACCAGATCATTAGGTGAAGGATCTGATGGTCTGGATACAGGACCTTCCCCTTGTAACAGGAGAGCTGGTCTAGGCAAAGGGGAAGTTGCCACTGAGACCTGCTGCTCAGGCTGAGAAGATCTGGGTATCAAAACTGATGTGGCCAGTCCAGTACTACTAGGATCCTCCATGTCTTATACCTCCGCACCTTGACCAACACTCTGTGGATTGGGGAAGGGAGGGAAGGCGTAAAGGCAGTTGGGGGTCCAGAGCCTCGAGAAGGCATCCTCCAACAGTGTTCTGACATTTCATGGAACATGCCCGTGAAGGAAACCCCAGTGCTGTCCTCAACTGGGAGCAGTGTAGATGCCATAGAAGCATCCTCCACAGCCTGGGCCGCCGCCTCTTCCTTGGCTGCAAGCTAAGTGGCCAAGCCTGCATCCACAGAAACTGCCTTTCACACATCCTTTGAGCGGATCGGGGAGGGAGTCCCTTTCATTTGGCTGACTGAGGAGGAGGTGGGCTCAATGGTCCTCGAGTGACAGGGTAAAAGTAGTTTGCACAGGCCGCAGGCCTGGGTGTCATGCTCCATCCCGAGGTAATAAATGCACGACCAGTGCATGGCCATCCAGGACATCTTCTGGTTGCAAGCAACGCAGTGTTCGAAGCTGGGATCGGACTGGCCTTCTTCGCAATCCATGACAGATGAAGAAGAATTCAAAGAACTAAACAATTCAAAGACAAAGTGGAAGTAAAAGTACTTTAGGGTCCACACCACACATGGAGCCACAAAGGAAGAGACCTGACTCTTCCAGCAGGAAGGAAGATCTGATATCACGGGGCAGAGCTGAGGAGTATATCACCCAGGTGGGTGGGAGGAGCTTAGTTTGAAGAGGTTCTGGCTAGATTTAAAGAGAAAGGAAGACTTCCAGAGTGTGGATAGTGCACCGTATCTATGCACCTAGAATGGACTTTACATGGTTTTTGAGCAAAACATGCCTTACTTTAAAGCTTTGCCAGCATGTCCTTTACCGCAATGAACACCGCTTGGTCATGCTACACTAAAACAGGAAAGTGAAAGTGATTAAACTTAAGATAGTCTGATAATGGCAGGATCAACCACATAAGTTTTTTTAATTACTTTTGACCTATAAAAATCATGGCAGATCAACCAGATAATTGTATTCAGTATGGGACAGCTATATAGATGTACTTATGGTTGTGGGTGGTAGTGTGTGTGTGTTATAGACTGTCTGTGCCAGGTGTGAAGTGATCTCACTGCCGGTGAGAAGGTTCTGAGGGATGGAAAGATTTTTGCTACCCATTTTATAAGTAATAGATAATCTACTACAGGGCATGCAGTCATGCTGTGATATATGCACAACTTGGTGTGTGTTGTGACACACGAGGCCACAGACCAAATGCGTCCATGGCGTGTGTATATCACAGCATGACTGCATGCCCTGTAACGGATTATCTATCTTATAAAATGGCCAAAAACATTGGGAAGGGGTGTGGGGAGACAAAACCTGGTCCCTGCCTGACACAAATTAGTGTTTCATTTACAGTAGGTGATCTGGTTGATCTCACACACACACATATACACACACACACACACACACACACACATATGTATATTGCAAACTACTGCAATTATGCTTGTAGTAGGGTTGAAGCAAAATATAACAAGCTGTAGCCAGAGCTGATAGGGCTGTGAAAAGCTACCAAATGAGCAAAGTTATTTTCTTGTTGGTGTCATATAGTGCTATTTAATCACAATCATCAAAAACTGCCATGCTGCTAAATCAGTTCTCTTGAATGTATTTAGTCAGAGTAAATGCTGCTGCTGTGTGTGTGTGTGTGTGTGTGTGTGTGTGTGTGTGTGTGTGTGTGTGTGCACGTGCTTGGGCTGTGAAGAGATACAAAATGACAAAAGTTATTTTCTTGTTGGTGCCATAGAGTGCTGTTTAGTCACAGTCATCAAAAACTGCCATGCTGCTAAATCATCCCTCTTAAATTTATTTAGTCAGAATAAATGCTGCTGTTGTGTGTGTATGGGTGGGTGTGTGTGTGTGTGTGTGTGTGTGTGTGTGTGTGTGTGTGTGTGTGTGTGCGTCTGTGTGTGCTTCTGTGCAACCTGTCCTCCCCTAGGAATGAGAAAGCTAGCAGACTGAAACTGTACTGTCTGTAATCGGACACTGTAGTCTGACTTTCAGTTTCAGAAAATGCTAGACGACATATAATGAGTTAACCCCTAGGTTGCTGAAAGAAATAGAATGAATCTGTTTGACTGAGCTGGACAGATGATAGAAATAGCAGTTTAAAAAGTTTTTTTTGTTAATATCCTGAGAAGTTCTGAGGTACAATACAGTAGCATTCCCCCTCCCTTCAGATGCCTTTAACATAGAGCAGCAAATAGCAAAAATCAGGGGGGGGGTGCACCATTTTGCAGCTGTAGAGGAATACTTTCAAATGTCCAAAAAGGGAGCTCCATGATCAGCCATTTTAGAGCTACAATCTGATCGATCCCAAAAGGGCTGTAGGCTCTGCCCACAGTCCTAACAAGTAGGGAAGTGAAAAAGTATGGAGAAAGATGCCTTGGAACCTTGGTAAATCTGCTGTGTGTTGTTCCTCTGGTTTTAAAATGATCATGTAATGGACAGTCGACATCACTCTTATTCTGGCACCTGCTTTGCATGCGTTGTTGATTCAGTATTTGTACTTTGCTTGACAAGACAATGCTAAAATTAGGGTAACTGTTTATTTATGGGTCACCAGTGAATTTGTTTTCAGGTTTTTGGTTAATCAGAGTTTGGGATCACTTAGTGCTCCAGATAAGGTGAATTATGCTCTATTTTACTTCCTCCCCATTCACTCATCAACATTTTTTTAATGAATATCAATATTCATCCCAACACTTGAAAATTCTCCACACTCCATCGAATAGTGCTTCATAACACCACTGGTGATTCAAAGAGAGCTTTTTTTAAACTTAATTTTTTTATCACTTTTCATCATTTACATGAATGAAAAAGATATAACACCCATTTCAGGCATCTACACACACAATGGAACCATCCAGTGGATCAGGACTATGTAACCTAAACAATCTGGAGTACACAATTTTGGGGTATTCCATATAAAATATTACATTGAAACCAAAAAAAAATTATTCTAGGATAGCTACACCTTGTAAATATATGGTGGATTTCCTAATCAGTAAATATTTCCCAAACAGATATATCACTCAATGATTAACACTGATATTACCACATTCCAAGCGTGAGTAAAACCAAACATGGTAGTGTCCTCTCCTCTCCATCCCCGAAGACAGTTCATTTCAATTACAAGTAAATATAGCAAAACCAAAAACTGTCATTAATAGCAGTAAAATATATATGAGAACAGTAAGTACCTGAACCTTACTGATTAGAAAATAAAAGCTAAGACTTATTTCAATACTTTAAGGCATAAGGTCCGAAACTGCTAAGAAGTTATGTCTAAACAGGTCCCAAAATAAGTCCCCTGGCAGTGGCACAAAAACTGAATCACATAACTCAAATTTTAACTTTTTTTTTTAAATCATACTATATGCCCCCTTGATCAGGCATCACACCCGGCAGACCCCCACTAGGCACCTAGGACCACTGGAGGACCACCCACAGAGCTGGGGCCTACCCCCCCCAGGTGGGGATGAATAAGGAGAGGGGGCCCCCCCAGTTCAACCCCTCATCCCGTATCATACCTCTGCAATTTTGTTGGGGTCCTCAACCAGCATCCAGGCACCAGAGGGCAAGAACCGTCCCTGACTCTCTCGCCCTTGTTGCGCCGGGGCCAAGCTTTTTCATTATACACTCCTCCCGAGTCGTGACATGCGCATGATGTCAGGGCATGTGTGCCAACATCCATCATGTCTCCCCCTCAAATGTGGCTCAGGCATGCTATGCCTCTGGCTTCTGCCAGGAGGCCAGTCATGCACAGGGTCGAGTACCCCCCTCTCCCCGGAGGTGAGCGATTCCCTCGGACACTCAAACCTCCTTCCTGGCCAGCCTTCTGATGCCCTGAGCTCATTCCCAAGCCCAGGTTACCGGCACCATGAGTGGTAGCGCTACCACTGAACTGGTGGGCCGGCTTAAATTCTTCAGTTTCATAACAACAAGATATCACCAGCGAAATGGAAATAACTTAAACCATTACCAACTGCAGCCAACATTTAGGCTCTGTTAGAACAGTAACATTTATACTAACTTAAGTCCCAATTAGATTCAAAGCCAGAGCCCAAGGCCCCCACAACCATCACCTCCACTTAATCCTTCCATAGAAAGTTCAGGTATCCTTGAATTCGGAATCCACCTCCTCTCATACAAGTCTATCTTTATGGGTGACCTTGAATTCTTTGGCAATAGCTTCCACCTTTTTCCCGGCTTCAACAGGGTCTGAGAACTGAAACCTTTGACCTCCATGACAAATCCTCAACCTCGCAGGCATAAGTAAGGAGTGCATCACTTTTTTTGCAGCTTTGCCCGGACACTGTTGAATTTTTTCCCACGTGCTCTCGTGGCAAAAGACAAATCAGGGAACAAATGTAGAGTCTTTCCATCACAGTTCAAGGAATCTGACTCCCATGCAGCTTTTGGTAACATATTCTTAACGAGGACTCCATCTGTGACCAAAAGAGCAGTCTGTGGAAGATCCCGCTAGGTCTCCACAGAATGTGGTGCAATATGGTAGGCTCGGGCAAAATAGTCTGCTGTGGACTGATTGAGGTGCAGTGCTGTTGGCAACAAAGACTTCAGAAATTGTAGTAAATTAGTTCCCTCTTGCCTCTCAGGTAACCCGACTATATGCACATTACAAGCTCAATGTACATTTTCTAAAGCTTCTAATCGGTACTGGAGTTGGGCATTTCTTGTACCAACTTTGCCGTAGTTGCTAGGGCTTCAGTTGCTTGGGATTTTGCAGAGGTAGCCATCTTGGTAGCAAGCTCAATTTTAATATCCTGCTCTCCGAGACGCTGTAGAATAGTGCCCATCGTAGAATCAAAAGCATTCATTGATATTTCCAGAGATCTCCATGGTGGCTCCACCATAGTTGAAGTAGGGGTAGGCGCCGCGGCCTGTGACTCTGTCAGCTACCGTGGGTTTGGTCTGCTTGAAGCACCTTTATTCTGCCGACTCATTGCAAAATTTTTATATCATTCGATTCAGCTCGGTTTAGGGAATCCAGTTCTAGCAGTCTTGATTTGCTGTTAACATTTTTAATCTTATATTTTGAGAAAACTGTTCCAGAGTTGTAGAGCAAGTGAAAAACACATTTGAATAACAAGCATGCTCTCTAGAGCCCCCCAAAGGAGCATTTTTTTCTAGATTTAAAGCACATTGTATGCAACAAATTATGTTTTATTCACCATGCGGTGCTTCAAAACTGGTGAGTAAATTTCTCCTGATACCCAATATTATCTGGAACACTGGCATATTTTTCTACTGTTTGTTTCTTGTTTGTTGGGCATGTGGGGGGAAACTAGGGTACCATGATGTACCAGTATGAGGCATGGGGACACCACAATCTGGGTTAAAGAGATTTTTTACTTTGGTATGTGTTTCGGTTACTTAGCATCCATGCCCTAGGGAAGGAAGTGAGATATCAGGAAAATATTTGTCCAGTTGGCTTTATATTTGTTTACATTATAATATGACTGCAGAGGCTAAGATAAGACAGGTATTCACTAGGATAGTGATTTGCAATATTAATGGGATCCTCATGAATCCAGTCAAGTGTTATATGGTGCTGTAGCGTTTTAATGACCTTAAATAAGACATATTTTTTTCTTCAAGAGAGGCATGTTCCTGAATTTGAACTGGTGAAACTTAAGAAATCCTGAGTGGAGCAGGCTTAATCAGCCCTGGGAAGGAAACGATGAAGGGGAGATGGGATATTTATTTGTAAATCTGGGAACTTCCGATGATGTCATCTTCAACACGGAAGCTTGAAGACATGAGTAGCAGCCACTACTTTGCCAAATCCCCTGCCAATTGCTTGAATCAGTGCTAATTTTGCAAAATAATCAGTGGATACTTAGTCCAAGAACTGATGGAGTAACGCAGAACCGGAAATGTAGGCTTCAAGTGGAAGGACGCTGAGGGATTCAGAGCCGGTGGTTCCAACAGGGAACAATCCCAGGCCTCCATTTCTCCTTCCTACTCAGGCTGCAGAAAGACGGGGCAGAAAAAGCAAAATTCCCTGCCAGCAGAGCATCTATACAGAAGATTAGACCTACTGATCTCAGAGCTGCGGGACTTTCGTAGAGAGATCTGCAACACCACAGCAGCCCTGAGGATGGATGTAGTGAAACTGAAGAAGAGGGTGGATGACCACAAGGAGTAGCTCTTCAAAAAACTGACAGTTGCATGGACATGGCAGGGGCAGCAATTGTACAGCTAGACACCGCGGTTCAAACAACTGAGGAAAAGCTTGAGGATGCCAAAAGTCTCAACTGGTGAAGCAATCTGCACTTTTCCTAGAGGGAGTGGAGGATCAGGACATTATCACATTCCTGCAAATGTTTCTCAGCACAGCCCTAAAGCTCTTGCCAGACAGAATCCAGCTATCAAGCAGGCTCTGGGTCAGAAGCCCACCATACAAGACGCATGTCCTCACTGATCACTGCGAGATTTCTTCACTGGAATTATAAGCAGGACATTCTGTCCCAGGCCTGGAAAGCCAAGGAGGTCCACTTCTAGGACACAAGAATCTTCCTGGATAATGACTATCCTATCATTCTGAAGAACAAAAGGAAGGCTTACGTGCCATTCATGAGAGCTCTCACAGGACAAAATATAAAAATTGTTTATGCCATACCTGGCTAAACTAGTAGTGAACTTCCCCAGAGTGGCAAAGGCCCTACCACACAGGAGACCAAACCACCTACTCCAACCCTGGCATCAAAGATTGCCCACCAAGCCTGGAAGACCACAGAGGGGAGACAGCAGCAACTGGAGGCAAATATGCAACAAATAACCTAATGGCTCTGAGAGGAAGTGCCAAGCCAGGAGATCAGTAACCATCAGAATGAACAGTTTTTTTCAAGAGCAACCACTGTTTGGGTAGGGTTGACAATGACACCTAGAGTCGTCCAGGCAAGTCCTCGCCTGCTTCCTTAGCTGCCTATTTTCCTTCCCATGGGCCATGCTTCCCCAGCAGCCTGACTGCCCCTGTTATGCTGGAGGCCACTTTGGTCCCACCACAAGAAACAAGCCCACTGAAGGCTTTATCGTAGTGCCTAAGCTTACCTGCTGACAGTCCCCCACCCACTTAGATCTCCTATGGGCTGGACTGCACAATTCAGACAAGACCTTGATAGGGAAGACACAAACCCTTGTCCATTTCACAGAAACTAAATGGCATACTCGGTGGCCAGTGGTCTAAGTTGGGGAGATCCGACCTGTAATTATTATTATTCAGAATTGCACTGGATCCTGGGGTGTGGATCGGGAACCATGGTTCTGTCTTCCATATGGCTCACTACATATGCACAGGATGATCTGCCACAACCTGCTAGTCTGAAGCCAGTATTTACATAGACTCCCTCCACTGTTTGACACTGACGTAGCACATGTTCAGTCCATATAAAGAACAGTTACGTAAGACCTTACCATAACAGTAGATCTTCGAGGGTATTCTCTTTCTTACCAGATCAGTGCACTTACCCAATAATCAAAGGCTTAAATAAATAAATCAGGTCACACCTATGGAACTACAGTTGTCAGGCTCTAGGACCATACGGAAACTTTTCTATAGCAGTCCACTAGGGGACCACCCACGACACATCTGACATCACGCATCTTATATAAATGTGGGTGGCCCCCCCTTTCCCCTCAGTTCATTCCCTGCCAGAGACCGTGCTTGTAGAGTCTCCGTGAAGGGAACCAGGAGGTGGAAAGATGACCTGGAAAGCATGGCAACAGAAGATGTAAAGCCATAAAGGCCCAAAAGGGATCCTGACAGCTTAACCAGGGCTCAAACGGGGAGGGATCGATGAAGGTTGCCCCCCCAAGAAGCTCAAAGAGTGCCCAGAAAAAAAAAACAACAAGGTACAGATGGCCTCATGAGACCATCGAAAAAGCCAGCCCAAAGCCAGGGCCAGGTGAGAACCCCAATCAAGAGGAGAAGAACCATGGCTCCTGGGGAAAGAGCCCAGAGAACACCATCTCCCCAAACAAACAGGGGAGAGATGAGACTCCCAGCAGCTAGAAATGGCCAAAGCAACAGACAATCCCTCCTATGGCAATAGGTACAGGGAAGAAAAGCTCCACAACCCCCAGAGAAAAAGGGGGATGGAGGGTGGGACAGCATGACCTGATGAAATAGATTCCCTCAAAGATCTACTGTTATGGAAAATTCTTACATAAGTGTTCTATCTTTTTTTGGGATATCTATTTCATCAGGTCACACCTATGGAATGAGTCCTGAGCAGTAGCAACAGAATAGTCTGTGTGGCAGGAGGCCCGAGGACTAATAAAAATGGCCCAAAAGCACAACTAGGGCAAAACCCATTCTTCTGCCAGAAGCAACATCCAGACTGTAGAATCTTGCAAAGGAATAAAAGCACACACCTGGGGCAGCCACACAAGTGTCTGCAGCCGATACACACCCTAAACACCTTAAGCAAATACTTGAGGTTATGGTGCCTTTGGTGGAAAGTCTGTGAGCCTGGTAGCAAGTTCCTTGTCAGACTTCCAGTGGGGGAAAGAAAGATAGATGGTTCACCAGGAGTACTAACCCCAAAGGAACTGGGAAGCCCTCGTTCCCGGGGCAGAAGACACAAACTGCCCAGGGTCTGTCCACAGACCTGGGCACGGGTATATAATTAAGAATTCAATGTACATGCCAAGCATGGAACAAGGCATCCCGTGGGTGGGCACGCTCCAGATGAGAACCAGGCAGGTGGGAAGGAGCATATGAAAACCAACCCAGACACCACCTTACAGACTGACTAGAGCTTGGGCGCAAAGACACTCCAGCTCTGCAAAAAAGCAGAAAGGGCAGCTCATGCAGTCAAGCCTGTAGCTCTTAAAGCCCTCAATCAATAAGAATAGTAGGGTGTTAAATAAAAAGCATTGGTACATAACACCTCGAAGAACAACCACAAACAATACTCCTCCTAACAGACAGTGAAGCTCTGAAGAAGTGGCTGGCTCAACCGGAGCAAAATTTATTTTAGTAGAATAAAACTCAGGACCCCTACTGCGTACTGCATTGTGAACCATAAGTATTAAGTGGAGAATGCCCCGTAGAAAAAAAGGCATGGGCCAGAACTGCCTGGGCCACCATATAGCTGGTGAAGGAAAGCTGGTCAAACTGACAGATGCTACTTGAGACTGAAATATCGGAAGCTGGCAGCAGCAAAGGATGGAAAATGCCCCTTTTTGGCACGGTGCATCAACATGTGAAAAGGCCCTGGATGGGGGTGGGGGGGAGGCCCATATAGCAAAGCACATTCGCTGCACCGAGGAGACGGCTCTGATGGTGGGTAATGTGATAGCCAGAAGGGCACCAGTCCCCATCAAAGACATCCTGAAGTGGCACTAGCAACTTCCTCAGGATCCAGGTGTACAGATAGACTGACCCGGTGTACAAAAGTATCAGGACCCACCGTGCCTGCATAACCCGGTCCCTACAGAGGGGCAGGGAGTCTGGGGGTGCCTCCCTCATATGGGGGTAGAGGTACTGAAGGACCAACTGACAACCATGGTTGTAAGGGGGGCCAGAACCAACAAGACCAGAGGGGTACAACAAGGAGCAAGATGACCCTCGCAGCATGACCAATCTGCTCTGTAGCCAAAGGAAGGGAGGGTGGGCTCAAAAAGGGCCCCTTCATGATCAAGACAGCGGCAAAGCTGCTCGCCAGAAATACAAGACCCAAGAACCCATGCGCAGAAATGCAGCCCTGTGGCATGAAGTGGGACACAAAGCAGCAAAAGATAGGAGCCCCCCAACTTATGAAACTGGGACTGTGTCCCGTTGAGCCTGGCTGCCAGGGTGGGAAGGGCACTTATCATGAGGGTGGCTGGCAGGCCTAGACGTGGTCTAGAACTATTAGCTGTTAGTCACCACCTCCCAGCAGATAGGGGGCAAATGGACTCCCCCTTGTGTGAGTATGTGACGGCCTGTAGGACCATAGGCCACAGGCACCCAAAGACTGCCCGGGAGGTGGGGCATCGGGCAGGCTTCAAGGCATGCAGAATAGCTCATGCACTGAGGATGTTAGGGTAATGGAGAGAGTCCCCCAAGGACTTCCACCTTTTCATAAGGGATAAGCACTGGGCGACACCGCAGAGGGCCATGGCCAGCACAAGCCAACATAGAGCAAACCAAGGGGGGGGCACTGTAATGGGGCTCCAAAGAGTGGTTCCGAGCCCCCTCTCACTAGAGAATCATGAGGTGGAGGGAGGCCGAAGCCTGGAATGCAGTCTGCAGTGAGGTCCGCTGCAGGATATCCAGACTGCCCATGGAGGAGAGTTTCCAAGCAAAAGGCCACAAAATCAGGATAATCAGGGCCGCAGATCCATATGTAAGGCCTGTGTCAAACACTCCCAGAAAAAAAAGAGTGGGGGAAGGCCACCAATCCAAGGATGAGAGCTGCTCCTTTGAAAAGACCCACCAAAAATGACCACATGGCTGCCATAACAGGTCCCAAGCAGGTTTAGGGAGAAAAGGCTGGGGACTGTGGCATCACAGGACACACTGGGTGTGAGATGAAGGCGGCACGTGAGCACTGAACCTGTTAGAAAGGAAAATAACATTTGAAATAAAAATAAAGAAAACTCATGCTTATTGAAGCTGCTGCTGTAATCCTGGAATCCGAAGAGCACTGGTGGACGGCGGTAAAAAAACTGAGGGGAAACGGCGGCTACCCATGTCTATATAAACAGGGTGACATGGGCAGCCCCCTAGTGGACTGCTATATAAAAGTTTCCGTGTAGTCCTACAGCCTGATGGCTATAGTTCCATAGGTGTGACCTGATGAAAGAGATATCCCTGAAGAAGATCAGTGGGGCATATGGTGGAAAATGTCCCCAGTTAATGAATAAAGGGTACAGTAGACTTTTACATACTGTGCTAAAGAAACATGTATGTGCTGATGATGATTTTCTTCAAATATATGTTTTTTGGCTTCTTGCACTCAATGTTTTATTGTATTCTGAGCAATCTAATATCTAGTACTAGCTTTGGGGGTGGGCTTGCTCAGTACTCTTTGGTGACGTCAGAACCCGACCACCTCTTGCACCAATATTGTCTTTGTACAATAAAGAGCCTCAACCCCTTTTTGGAAGGGCATCCCCTCACCATGGAGGTTGTATGTGCGCAGAGAGCTGAGTCTGAGACTCCATCTTGGAGGCTCATAATGACATTCGTTCATGAGCGGGGCTGTACAGTGCATTTTGCAGGTTTTTTTTCCTTTACACTTATTGTTCATCCTAGTTTTAATGGACACCCAGTTGGCACCATACTGACCACATCTCAGATTACTTTGTTCCTACCACTAAGGTTCGGAGAGAGCCCAGTTTGCTCCTCTGGATTCCTTGGTCAAGATTACATAACAGCGCACATAATGTCTGTACTTAGCTGGTACAAATTTGACCTGCGGTGTTACAGGGTGGGGGGGAAAGCATATTTAATTGTGTAAAATGGGTAAGTAGGTATTACGGTATTCTTTAAATGTGAATAAATTGAACAACCCCATGAAGTGGTCTAAGGTGCTCTCCCACATCAGGAAGGAATGCTAAGATCTACTGTTTTTGCAGGAGATGTGCCTTACGCAGCCAAACACAGGAAACTCGGCAAATCTGGATATAAACAGGTTTATAGTTTTGCAATGCCTAAGGGCAAATGCCAGGGGGGGTGGCAAGTCTCATTCCCCACACTACCCCTTTCCAAGTGTCTAAGGTCATCAGAGATGGGAAGAGGTGCCTAGCGGTAGTTCAGGGTACCCCACACTTCCCCTTTCCAAAAATTTAAAGTCAGCAAAGATGGGAAGGGGTGCCTAATGGTAGTTCAGGGTACAATGTACCAGTTGGATGTCACATTAGTTAACAGATATCTCCCACAGGGATGAAATCCCTTTGAATTGCGTCATCTTCTATATACTGTTTTGGTGAACATGCGCGGCATGTTGCTCGAGGGGGAAGATTTTAATATGCCCTGGTCGACTATCTAGGACACCACCAACTCCAGACTGCCCAGGCAACCCATGTCGCAGAAGGTCTGCATTACTATTCTATAGGCTAATAACTGGGTAGATGTGTGGCGAGACTTTCATCCCCAGACTAGACGATATACACATTACTTGGCAGTACACACAGTCTGTATTCGTATAGATTATCTACACACAACAGGAATTCCTTAAATATGTTAAGAACTCAAGACTGGGGATATTTTATTTTTGGACCGTGCCCCAATTCTGATGTACCTGCGTCTGGATAAAGAGGTTCCTAGGATGCAGTGGCACTTTAACACATATCACCTGCGATTGGAAGAATTTCAACATTTCGTGGTGGATTAAATCCCCCAAATCACTGATTTAAATCGGGGGGCATTCAGAAGCTGTCCTATGGGACACTCTGAAGATAGTTTTGAGGAGGCGCATACCTGAATACTGCTCTAGGAAACAAAAAGATAGACAGCAGATGCTGAGAGACTTGCAGGAGACACCACAATTCTTGGAGCTCACACACATACAATGTGACCGGTCAGTCCTCCCACAAATGAAAAAAACAAACAAATGGGAAATAGGTAAACTCCTGTTAGAAAAAACAAAACTGGCTATAATGCTTCTCCACCATCGGTATTTCGAGGTGGGCCCCAGGGCCACTACAGTGTTAGCCCACCAGGTGAGGAAACAAAAGATTAGGGCAACAGTTGCCCAGCTAAAACACCCTACTACCTCAAATGTCCTCTGTAGGACTGGGGAGATGGTGGAGGCATTCCACCAGTATTATGCCTCCTTATATATTTTTATTTTATTGAAATTTCAGAATGACAATGCTTTGAGTCAAAGACTCCTTTGCAAAGGCTCCACGTCAATACAGACAGAACAGCACTTAAAGACAAATTGTACATAGCGTACTAGGCAAACATTACATTAAGACAAATATTACATGGTTACTCCTTACAGAATATTTTACTTTGCTAGGTTAGTTTCTTCTAGGTTTCTCTAGGGTTGTTTAAGGACCCTATGTCGTTGCGGTGAAGTGGGATTGGTTACCAAATTCAAAGGCCAGCACCTAGCCAAGAGAATGTGTTTTAGGTACCAATGGCTAAGTTGGCCATGTTTGGAGTTAAGGGAGACGTTGGGTTACTATCTCCTACCAAGTAAGGAAGGACCGGTTGTAGCAGCCACAAGTCTCTGAGTCAAGGAGAAGTCTCTTGATGCCTTTTTTAAATAGGCTAAGGCTGGGGGCCTGGGAGATGGAGGAAGGAAGGAAGTTGATTTAGCCAGAGTGGAGCTCGATATCTGAAAGCCCTTTGCCCCAGTGTGGTCCTACAGTGGGGGATCAGGAGTGTGGTGTTAGCCAGATGTCTAAGGGTGCTCCTGTGAGGGGTTGGTTGGATGAGGGGGAGAAGGCCCATGGGTGCAAGCTGCATCAGGATCTTTTTTGCTTGGAGGCAGATGTGGTACCTTAGTCTTCCTTCAAAGGTCAGCCAGTCAGCTTGTTTACAGAGATCACATGTATGGGTTAACCTATCACTGCTTGTGACCAATTGGCAGGCTTTGTTGAGAGCTAGTTTGATGTTGTTTAGGGTTGAGTTATCAGCCGTGCCATAAATTGTAATCCCATAATCGACCACAGATAGGACTGAGCAGGTTACAGCCAGTCTAAGTGCCTGTGGGGGGAGGCAGTGTTTGTGTCTATACAGAATCCCAAGCCGAGTGTTTGCAGAGGTGGAGAGGTGTTTAATATGTTGGTGGTAGGTGAGGGATGTGTCCAGAGTGATGCCCAGATACTTAAGCAATAAGGCACGACAAGATGTACGTTATTATGTAATAACGTCACCTCTGGGGTGGGTTGAAGCAAGAGGAGAAGCCGAGTGCTTCCACCACCCCTGGAGTGACGTTATTACACGATAACACACACCTTGGAGTGCCTTATTGCAATTATACAATGGCTCGATGTTATACAAAACAAAAATACAAAATTAAAATGTTTTTTGTAGATTTTTAGTGAGGCAGTATATCTGTTTCTGAAAAAAAAATCCATAAAATCCATATCAGCCACATGCTCATCCAAAAAATCAACACAGTGATGTTATTGTGTAATATCATCACTGTTTCAGGCACACACTGACCAATCAGAGTCCAGGAAATTTTCTTGCCATTGTATAATTAAAGTTAGGGACCTGTTCAATTTGGATGCCCTGTGGATTTGAGATAGATAGCAGGGCATTACTATTGGGTTTTTGGCAGTGAGCAAAGATAATAGATTCAGTCTTGTTGTAATTAAGTAGTAATCTATGATCGGTTAACCAGGATTCTAGTTCACTAAAGCAGCCTTTCAGGGTATTTTCAAGAGAGTTTGGATTGGAGTGTTTCCAGTATACTACGGCATCGTCTGCATAGAGTAATAGCTTGCCACTGCAGGCCTGCGGGAAGGAGTTTAGAAAGAGAGTGAATAGTAGAGGGACTAAGATCGACCCTTGGGGGACACCTGAATGTACAGGTACCTTAGCAGAGAGGGTGGTGTTGATTTTGACTTGTTGAGTCCGACCGGTGAGATAGTTTTTGAACCAGGAGATTGCTTCATAGGCGAGATGGAGTGAGGAGAGAGAGTAGATAAGTAGTGCGTGACTGACGGTGTCAAACGCTTTGGTCAGATCTACAAAGATTGCTCCTGCTAATGACCCTTGTTCCAACGTTTCATGTAACAGGTGAATTCGATGAGGGCCGTGGTAGTGCTGTGTCCTGCTCTGAACCCATGCTGTTCATGACACAGCAGATTGTATTTGTTCAGGTATTCGGTGAGCTGGTCTGACACAATTCTTTTGAACACTTTGTGGGGGATTCTGATGGGCCTATAGTTACCAGGGTCTGTTGGATCCCCCCTTTTTTAGGATAGGTGCGATAATTCCCCTTTTCCAGAGTATAGGAAATTGACCAAGGCTCAGGGAGCAGTTTAATATTTTGGTGAGGTGAGGCAGGGTCTCGTCAAGCGTTAGTCTGAGAATTTTAAGGTCTAAGGAGTCGCTACTGAAATGCGAGTTGCGCAAGGCTTTAGTTAGGTAATGTTTAGCCTGGTTGCAGGAGATGATTCTTAGCCAGAAGGGAGGGAGTGTATTAGTTGGGGAGGCGATAGAGGGGCCATTTGGGATAGGGTCAAAGAAGTTTTGCGGTAGGATGTGGCCAAGATCGGAGAAGGAATTGTTCAGGACATTTGCTATGGTGTTAGGGTCCTGGGAGAGGGTATCATGGTCAAGAATCTGTGAGGGGGTAGGGGAAACGGCTTTCCCGCAGAGTTCCTAGAAACTCACCCAGAGATGACATCAATAGGTCCCTTTTTAAGCCCTTTGACACTTCCACAACTTAATCAGCAGCTGGCCTCCACCCTTACACCCTTGTTGCAGACCAAGGAACTGGAACTAGTACAATGCAAGGTACACACCCAGATGGCCACTAGGTCTGAAAGATACATTATGGAATTTTGTAAATCCCAGTGTAAACCCCCTACAAATGGGCATTCCTGAAAGTCTTCCTTGGGTGAGCCAAAATGCCCACTGCCAGGCTGGTGTCCTGTGTCCTAACCGTTTAAAAGCATTTGTATGTGAGTGCTTTTATAGCCTATGTGTTCTGTCTCTTTAAGAGCTGCCGATATCGCAGTGTATAATTAATCTGGGTGGGGGCTGAGTGTTTCTAAGCTCGAGCCCCGCCTGGGCTGCCAGATAATCACTCCATTCTGCCATCGCTAACTGCACAGAGGGAGCCCTGTTAGAAGTTGTACTTATTTGCTGATTATCTATTATAAAAGTAATGATATTGTAGTTTGTCTAACCTGCTTTCTTTGCAGCATGGACAGTTCTGTAATTCACCACCATCTTGGTTCTGGACTGCCGTTGTCCCTTTGGGGGCCATAAAATGGAGCCTGCCCCAAGGGGTCTTGTGGGAGTGAATTTCTGTAGGAATTGTAGTTTTTCCACTTTAGCGCATAAATGGACCTGGAAGGGGAGCCCTTGCTGTGACAGACAGATGAATCAACAAATCAAACCTTTTGGATCTGAGGGAAATTCCCAAGCTGCCTGCAGCAGAGAGTCAGTCTGAGTTTGGCGTGAGAGAATGAACAGCTCAAGACATTCGAGCAGCTGCTCCTGCGTAGTCACATGGGAAACTGGTGGAAACGCTGAGTTTGGCCTGTCTGCCTGCTGTCCCTCGAAAGGGATCCTTAGTAAGTGCTTAAATAACCGGACTGTATCCAAACCAATTATGACAAAAGCCACCAAATTGTGACTGTACCATTGCCTGAAGAAGACCGAAGATTTGCTGTATGCGATCGGCATGTCATGACATCTGAATCACCACAGAGATCATGGTTTTGCTCAGGAAAGCTGAAATTGCAACCAGACTGTCATCTGACCTGTGGTGTTGTGTTTTGTCTTACTATAAGTATGCTGAATGCTGTCAGTGGGTCGCAATTTGGTTCCCCACTGCCTGCTTGTGTCACGCTTGCTGGAGGCTGAATCCAGTGTTTACCAGACTGAATCTGAACTGTTCACCCGGCCTGGGCCCTGCCACCTTGGCTCAGCCAGCTACTCCAGGCACAGAGATCACCATCGACGAGAGACTCGCCCGGGGATCAGCCCCCTGCTCAACCATCTCGAACCGGAACGACACCTAGGTGATTCGTGTGGGCCCTGCTTCTCCTGGCACACCAGTTTGTCAACCTGCAGTCTCCATCTCGTCCCTCCTGTGTCTTGTATTAGCGTGAGTTTAACCACAGGGTAGCTCCCTGCAACATCAGCTAAATCAAAAGTGTTGTCATCTGATTCCTTTGTTGTTTCCTTGTCACGAGCTGAGCCTCCAGGCTCCGGATTACAAATTGTGTGTGGTTGTGCATGTTTCTTCTTTCCATCACAGGGCCCCGACCAGCTGCAACGCCGGCCTACCCCGGGCAATGAATTAGGCTAGCCCACCTTTGTTCCAACTGGATACCCAGAGTGTGTGACTGTGAAGGGACTCTAAAGTGCATGCATGATTGCCTGATTGAATCAGTTACAGAACTAATCAGCCAAATTACGCCCCTCCCTTGTTCTTTCTCCCTAAATAAATCAGATCTAATTATTTTTGCATTCAACTTGACTGTGGTTCCATTTTGTACCAGAAGCACTGTGCTGTTGTTGCCTGCTCTGTCTAACCTTATTTTACAGGGGGTCTCCAAGGTCAGACTGGTGGAACCAGCCCTGGTGGTAAGTGCAAACCAAGTGGGGATTTGCATGCTGATTAGGGGCTATTGTAACTGTGTCAGTTGTACATTGCTTAGGCCACTAGAGGGGAAAGAGGGGGGTTACAGTGTCCCAGAGGGTTGTACCCAGGTCAGCTGCACTACCACTAACCCTGTCCTCCGGGTGGAGGCACCTGTATTCAGTACCCAGGCCCCTTAACCTGCAACTAGTCACGCAGGCAGGGGTAATAGCCCTTGGGATAGCACCACCTAGGGGTTACATCTTGGAGGCACCACTGGGATCAGTGCCTTCTAGTGGTCAGAAGTGGGTATTACAACCCCACGCTTAACAATTGTAACAAAATGGAGGCACTCACTACGCCTAAGCTTAAGATTGACCCCCATAAGCTGTTAGTGCACCGTATGATGGGGTGGAGTGAGGCTGAGGGGGTAGACCCCCAACAGTCCCTTCTGTTAATGGACATCCCTTTAGGGACCACTAATGCAGTTATTGTAGAGAATGTTGAGCAAGTTAAGTGTTTGGGGAAGGCTGAGGTGAAAGGGAGGGATTCAGACTTATTTGATCAAACTATGGTGGTCCTCCTCTCTTGCAGCCTCCCCATCGACCGAGAGAAGGTGCCCTCTGTTATTTTGCCTGAAGAGTCCCAGAGAGAGTGGAGGGTCATTTATCTGCACCGTGATCCGGCTACTCCTGAAGGGTCCCCCAGCATAGAGGGGTTCAAAGATAAGTTGCTGAAACTGTTAGCCTCTGAAAGGCGATCTGCCAAAGAGTTAGTAAAGATGCTAGATCTTTTTGAAGATACCACTGCCTTGCAGTCTCCTATAGTGTCTCCTGCCACCCCTAGGGCCTCCTCTATGGTCACCTCCCCCATAGTGATACCATCTGTACACCTGGACTCTTACCGTAGACTTAGACTCTTCTCAGGCATGGTCCCAGTGCTCGGAAGGGAGGACGACCTGGAAACGTGAATGGACTATGCCACCCCCTGGTCCAGGAGTGGCAGTGCTCAGAGGGGGAGAAAAGGAAGAGGCTCATGGAGAGCTTGAGGGGCCCTGCACTGCAGGCCATTCATTTTCTCTGATCTACCAGCCCCGAGGCCACTGCTGCCGAATACCTCCCTGCTTTGGAGGGGGTCTTTGGTAGCACTGAGTCGGGGGATGATTTGATGTGGAAATTTAAATCTGCAAAACAATGGAAGAATGAGAAGTTGTCTATGTTTGTTACTAGAATTGAGAGGGCTCTGCAGAAGGCCCACAGGAAAGGAAGGGTGCCTGCTAGTGAACTGAATCGGGTCAGGTTAGACCATATCCTAAAATCAGTCAGGTACTCCAGCGTGATGATGCTGAAACTTAGATTGCAAGACAGTAAGACTAATCCTCCTGAATATTGTTACCTCATGAAAGAGATTCATGAAGCAGAGAATGATGAAGAGGGATGGGAGCTCTATGCCGGGGTTGCCTGTACCTGCCAGACCCCTGAAAGAAGTGACGAGACTGAATTGCAACAGATGAGAGAACTGATAAAAGAATTGACAGAGTTGAGAGTCAGTCAACAAGCTGCCGAAACGGCTAAAGATGCTAACTCCTGTCAGGCACCTCCCGAGTCAAAGAGCGAGGTCCCGCCTGGAGGGGTGGGGGTGCATGGCATCTCCTCAGAAACCCGGTCAGAGGGTAATTTGTTAGAAGAAGTAGTACAAGAACTGAGAGCCCTGGTAGGAGACCTTCTTCAGGATATGCAAGTAGCTGACTCTTGAGGGAAACTCAGAAAGCAGGGAAAGCAAACCCCGGATCAGAGAAGGATCCCAGGACTTGCCTACCATGCCCAAGCAGGGGAACGGCTCCTCTTCCACTACAGACTCCAAGGAGCCCATCATTTGGTATCACTGTGGAGAAGACGGGCATACCCGGTATCACTGCAGCTCGCCTGAGAATCTGAGAAAAGTTACTATATCGCTGCTGGCATTAATTCGTCGAAACAATATAAGGCCTCAGACTGTGCCTACGAGAAAGAGTTATTCTTCTAAGACAGCTATAAGGAACACGTCTCAGTCCTCGTCCCCGACTGGTCCGAGGTGGTAGGCCCGTCAATGGAGACCACAGTAACAGTGAATGGTGTATCTGCAAGGGCCGTGCTTCAGAGTGGATCCCAAGTGACCTTAGTGTTTCAAGATTGGTACCGAAAGCACCTGCCTGATGTGCCCCTACAGCCCCTGGAAGGTTTGCATGTGTGGGGGTTGAGTGAAAAGTCCTATCCGTATTCAGGGTATATCCAGAGCTGGCTGTCATTCCCTACTGCCATGGCTGGAGTGGATAAACAGGTCAAGAAACTTGCCTTGGTGTGTCCCCCCACTGGACTGTATGATGGGGTGCTCCTGCTAAATGGGACAAACGCCCATATGCTTGGGAGACTAGCACAGTTATGTCATGAGAAACAAGGACAACAGATCGAGTGGGCACTACGAATTCCAGCATTGATCAAAAGGGCTTATGACTTGCAGCACCAGTCTACTGAGGTGGACCGAGACGAGCCCGTGGGGATAGTGTGGAAGAAGGATCTCAACTCTCTGGTGTTAGCATCCAATGCTCAGTGTACCATTCACAGAGGTCCATCTCAGGAGAGATGTGAAGAATAAAATATTGATGTTAGACACCCCTGGTGAAGGGAAGCCGCACGAAGGGTTGTTGGTCAAGCCCAGTATACTACCAGCCCGTGCCCATGCCTATGCCCACTGAGTGAAAGTCCAAGTTAGAAATGTGTCAGATCGGGAAGTCCGTATGAACCGGGGATGTACGCTGGCTACAGTACACTGCACAGACACTGCAGGATTACCCAGCAACAAGTGTTATGGCAAACAGGAGAAAGTGACCCCAGACTTATTTAACTTCGGTGATTCACCTTTGTCTGCTGAATGGAAGACCTGAATTAGCAGGAAACTTGCTCAGAGAGACCAAATGTTCTCACTAAAAGAGTGGGACGTGGGATACGTCCATGGTGCCAAGCATAACATACGCCTGCATGATGACCGACCATTTCGAGAGAGGTCCCAACACCTTGCCCCAGCTGACATAGACGATGTCAGGAGGCACCTACAAGAAATGCTCGCCGCTGGCATTATTCAACAGTCAAGAAGCCCATATGCATCCCCCATCGTAGTGGTGCGTAAAAAGAATGGATCCATGAGGATGTGTGTGGATTATCAGACCCTAAACCGGCAGACTGTCCCAGATCAATACACCATGCCACACATACAGGATGTCCAGGATTGCCTGAACGGGGGTCAGTGATTCTCAGCACTGGATCTCCACAGTGGATATTATCAGATTCCTATGGCCCCGGAGGACCGTGAGAAAACAGCCTTCATCTGTCCTTTGGGGTTCTAAGAATTCTTGAGGATGCCACAGAGGATTTCGGGTGTCCCTGCCACCTTCCAGAGATTGATGGAACATGCGGTGGGAGACATGAACTTGCTGGAATGTTTAGTGTACTTGGATGATGTCATTGTTTTCGGACGCACACTAGAGGAACATGAGACCAGACTGTTCAAAGTCCTCGATCGTTTGGAAGAATTCGGCCTCAAGTTATCCATAGACAAGTGCCAGTTTTTTCAAATGTCTGTGAAATATGTGGGACACATAGTGTCAGCCAAGGGAATACAGATGGACACCAGCAAAGTGGAGTCTCTGACCACCTGGCCCCAGCCTACCAACCTAAAAGAGCTGCAGCGTTTTCTGGGATTTTACGGCTACTATCGCCAATTCATTAAGGACTATTCGAAGGTAATCCGGCCGCTCCTTAATCTTACCCAAAGCTATCCTCCTACCAACCACAGATACAAGAAGGCATCCCTCAAAGAAGACAAGGTATATTTTCGAACAGGGGAACCTTTTGGAACCCGTTCGACCCCCGGGTGCGAAGCGGCCTTCTTCGAAGTCATCTATCAGCTCACCCAAGCCCCAGTCCTTGCATATGCTGTTCCCACCAAACCATACGTCCTGCACATGGATGCCAGTCTGCAGGGGCTTGGGCTGGTACTATATCAAGAATATGAAGATGGCCTGAGACCTGTGACCTTTGCCAGCCGCAGCTTAACACACTCCGAGCGGAATTATCCTGTGCACAAGTTGGAGTTCCTCGCTCTAAAGTGGGCCATAGTTGATCAGTTTCATGAGTACCTCTATGGGGCCAAGATATTAGTAAAGACTGATAACAACCCTCTAACGTATGTACAGACTTCAGCCAAGTTGGACGCCACTGGACACCGGTGGCTTTCTGCCCTGTCAACTTGTGATTATGCGGCTGAATACCAGCCTGGATTGAACCATATTGATACTGATGACCTTTCACGGCGGCCAAGTTCAAAAGACAATTGGGTGAGGCTGTCTGAACATTCTGTTAAAGCACTGTGCCAAAAATTTGACAAAGATAAGCAACTATCTGCTAACACAGTGGACTGCCTGGTGGACTGTTTGGGGCCCCCTCGATACCTGCAGCTTATTGCCATTTTTCTGCATTAGATATCGGTGCTTTGCCCCAGTTTGATAATGACAACATTCAGTGGACTCAATCCCAAGGCCCCATGATTCAGCCTGCAGTTGATGCCCTCTGGGCTGGGAAAGGTGTGTCCAGGTTATGCTCCACAAATCTATGAACTGCATTACTGTTTAAGGAAGGCCCCCGACTGAAGCTACGAGACCAGTTACTTTATCGAGAGACAGTGGATCGGCGGGGTCAGTTAGACAAACAGCAACTGGTACTACCGACAGCCTTCAAGCAGCTGGTGCTGAGGTCCCTACACAACCACATGGGACACCTCGGTATTGACTGGACTGTCGATTTAGTACGATCCCGATTCTACTGGCCAAAGATGGGGGCAGATGTCGAGCATCATGTAAAGACCTGCAGTCGGTACCTCCAGAGAAAAGCCTTGCCCCAGAAAGCTGCCCCACTTGTCAATATCTCTACCAGTGCCTCTATGGAGCTAGTTTGCATAGACTTTTTGTGCTTGGAGCCTGACCAAATGAAAATTGGAATTGTACTGGTGGTAACTGATCACTTTTCCCGATATGCACAAGCTGTCCCAGCAAAGAATCAAAAGGCCTCTACAGTGGCCAAGGTGCTAGTAGAAAAGTTCTTTGTCCACTATGGTGCACCCCAACGTATCCATTTCGACCAAGGAAGAGACTTTGAAAGTAGACTAATCAAAGAAATGCTCTCCCTGTGGGGGGGGTGCGAAAGTCCAGAACCACTCCCTATCACCCTCGGTGGGGGGGTCCCCAGCCAGAACGCTTTAACAGCACCCTTCTGGACATGTTGGGCACTCTCCATCCTAAAGACAAGTCTAAGTGGAGTCAGCAGATTAGCACCTTGGTACATGCTTACAACTGCACCAAAAGTGATGCTACCGGATTTTCTCCCTATCGTCTCATGGTCGGGAGGGAAGCCCGGTTGCCCACAGATGTTTGCTTTGGGGTCTCCCCAGATGGGGTCCGAGCTGAGAACTACTTACAATATGTACAGAAACTGAAAGCTCAATTGAACCATGCATACCAACTGGCTCAAACAATGGCTGCCAAACGAAACTTTGCTAACAAGGAAAGATATGATCAATGAGTAAAGGCCCAGGAGTTGTTGCCCGGAGATAGTCCTATTGCGTAACTTGGGATTGCATGGCAAGCATAAAATTGCTGACTGATGGCACCATCTTCCTCACATAGTAGTTGGCAAATTGGATGACCTGCCGGTGTACAAAGTGCGCCCTGAAAATGACTCTAATGCTGTAAAGACCATGCACGGGTACCACCTACTGCCCACTGGCCAAGTAATCATTGATGCTGAACCGACAAGTGGCGCCTCACCTGGGCTGGTGACTCGTGCTGCTGCTGCTAAGAAGAGACAGAGTTAACCAGCCCCAGTTGTTCCAGACCCAAGGCCTCCCCCCCCCGGCAGGCCCAGAATGATAGTGACGGTCAGTCTATCTCTGATGAAAGTGAGTGTGACAATACTTATTATCCTTCTTATGAATTGAGTCAATTGTTCTGAGGAAACCCTATGCATAATTATGGGGATGAAGCTGGGCCTCCAGGACTGTGTAAGCCTCCAGCTTCTTCCTTGGTACCAATGCCCCCGAAAGTGAGGTGCAGAGTATTATGTCTGAAGTAGCAGATTCCTTGTGTCTAGTGGAACTGTTTGAGTTACCCGAGGAAGAATCTGATGTAGTAAATCTCCCTGGTGACATACCAGAACCTGCAGAACAATACAACAGTGTTGATAGCACCCCCTCTTATGCCACAAAGTTCAATGATTCAAGAGATCCCTCAGTATGAGCAACCTGGGCCCTCTTCTGAAGATAATGATGAGCGAAGTATTGTGAACACAGAATCTACAGAGCGAGGAGCTGACAATGTTCCCAATCTGGACATTTCAACCAGTGCAGAGGCACCCCTCACAACAGAATAAGAGTCCAGTGACAGTGTTGATTGCCCTGAGCCTGTGTCTGTACCCCCCAGAAAGTCTGGACAAGCTGTTAAGCCAGTGCTACGCCTTAGTTATAACTCCCCTAGGAGGCCTGTGGATCTTCTCCTCAATGATGTTCATAAAGGTGTCTACTTTTGTCAGAGCTCACTACCCAAACTAAGCCTGTCTGTCAACTCTAGGTTAATTGTTCTTCCCTCACAACATGGTGCCCCTGCCCCATCTAGCCCCAAGTTAGCTGATAGGGAAGGGCTCTCTATTACCTTGTTTAATATGCAAGAAGTTATAATCCGAATCAATGTATAATGTTGATAGTATGTTAATCCTAGTGGAATCAGATTATGTGTATGAAACATGCACAAGTATTGTCATTATAGAAATAGTATTGTAAAGTGTAGTAAAAATGTATAGTAATGTGATAAGTTTGCATTTACTGATGCATCAGATATTATTTGTATAGTATTCTAACGTCACGTATATCTTGTATAGTATACTGCCTTTTCAGTATTCTTGTGGTGTAGACTTGATGCGGACGCCAAGTTTTTCCAGGCAGGGAAGGGTGTAACCCCCTACAAATGGGGGTTCCCAAAGTCTTCCTTGGGTGTGCCTAAATGCCCACTGCCAGGCTGGTGTCCTGTGTCTTAACCATTTAAAAGCATCTGCATGTGAGTGCCTTTATAGCCTCTGTGTTCTGTCTCTTTAAGAGCTGCCTATATCACAGTGTATAATTAATCTGGTTGGGAGCTGACTGTTTCTAAGCTCGAGTCACGCCTGGGCTGCCAGATAATTGCTCCATTCTGCCATCGCTAATTTCGCAGAGGGAGCCCTGTTAAAAGTTGTACTTATTTGCTGATTATCTATTATAATAGTAATGATACCGTAGTTTGTCTAACCTGCCTTCTTTTCAGCATGTACAGTTCTGTAAATCACCACCGTCTTAGTTCTGGACTGCCGTTGTGGACCAATCAGTCCCTTTGGGAGCCCAAAAATGAAGCCTGCCCCCAGGGGTCTTGTGGGAGTGAATTTCTGTAGGAATTGTAGTTTTTCCACTTTGGCGCCTAAATGGACATGGAGTGGGCGCCCTTTCTGTGACAGACAGATGAATTAATGAATCAAACCTTTTGGATCAGAGGGAAAGTCCTAAGCTGCCTGCAACAGAGAGTCAGTCTGAGTTTGGAGTGAGAGCTCGAGAGATTCGAGCAGTTGCTCCTGCGTAGTCACACGGGAAACTGGTGGAATGGCTGAGTTTGGCCTGTCTGCCTGCTGTCCCTCAAAAGGGATGCTTAGTGAATGCTTAAATAACCGGACTGTATCTGAACCAATTGTGACAAAAGCCACTGAATTGTGACTGTACCATTGCCTGAAGAAGACCAAAGATTTGCTGTACGTGATCGGCCTGTCAGGATGTCTGAATCACCACAGAGATCATGGTTTCACTCAGGAAAGCTGAAATTGCAACCGGACTGTCATCCAACCTGTGGTATTGTGTTTTGTCTTACTACTGTATAAGTGTGCTAAATGCTGTTAGTGGGTCATGATTTGGTTCCCCACTGCCTGCTTGTGTCACACTTGCTGGAAGCTGAATCCAGCGTTTACCGGACTGAATCTGAACTGTTCACCCGGCCTGGGCCCTGCCTCCTTTGTCCCAGCCAGCTACTCCAGGTGCAGAGATCACGATCAATGAAAGACTCACCCTGGTATCAGCCCCCTGCTCAACCATCTCGGAACAGGAACGACACCTAGGTGATTCTTTTGGGCCCTGCTTCTCCTGGCATACCAGTTTGTTAACCTGCAGTCTCCATCTTGTCCCTCCTGTGTCTCGTATTGGGTAGCATTAGTAAACCCCAGGGTAGCTCCCTGCAACGACAGCTAAAACAAAAGTGTTATCATCGGACTCCTTTGTTGTTTCCTTGTCATGAACTGAGCCTCCAGGCTCCGAAATACAAATTGTGTGTGGTAGTGCATGTTTCTTCTTTCCATCACAGGGCCCTGACCAGCTGCAATGCCGGCCTACCCCGGACAATGAATTAGGCTAGCCCACCTTTGTTTCAACTGGGTACCCAGCGTGTGTGACTGTGAAGGGACTCTAAAGTGCATGCATGATTACCTGATTGAATCAGTTACAGAACTAATCAGCCAAATTACGCCCCTCCCTTGTTCATTTCCCCGAATAAATCAGATCTAATTATTTTTGCATTCAACTTGACTGTGGTTCCATTTTGTACCAGAAGCACTGTACTGTTGTTACCTGCTGTGTCTAACCTTATTTTACAGGGGGTCTCCAGGGTTGGACTGGTGGAACCAGCCTTGGTGGTAAGTGCAAACCGAGTAGGGATTTGCATGCTGATTAGGGGTTATTGCAACTGTGTTAGTTGTACATTGCTTAGGCCACTAGAGGGGAAAGAGGGGGGTTACAGTGTCCCAGAGGGCTGTACCCAGGTCAGCTACACTACCACTAACCCTGTCCTCCGGGTGGAGGCACCCGTTTTCAGTACCCAGGCCCCTTTACCTGCAACTAGTCATGCAGGCAGGGGTAGTAGCCCTTGGGACAGCACCACCTAGAGGTTACACCAGCAAGACCTGTTCCTTCCCCAACTGGTGAAGATCTCTAATGAGGTGTTGAAGGGAGGGGACATACCCCATATGTTGCAATGTGGCCCAATAAAGCCAGGGAAAAAACCCTCTGAATGTCAATGTTGCATACCTATTTTGGTCCTAAATACGAAATATAAATTGTTCAAGAGGGTGCTAGCCTAAAGGCTGGGCTTTTTACTGCTGTCACTAAATTCACCTGGATCACACAGACTTTGCCCAAACCTTAGATACAGGTAATGCTACCAGGTACTGTAAACTTCACACCTCCTTCATCAGGTTCACACTCAGCCCACCCCCTTCCTGCTGGCCAGTCCAGGTGCTGAAAAGACACTTGATAGGGTTTCGTGACCCTGTCTCTGCCACTTGAGAAATCTGGAAGCCCCACAGAGTTTATATCCCTTCTCCAATGAAACTACTCCAGCATCAAGCATCTGTAAAGTAAACCGGGCATGTCTCCCACTGATTGCCATTGGGTAGGGGAACCCAACAAGGTTACCCCTTATTGCCCTTATTATTTGAGACTTATATTGAGCCTCTGGCACAGGCCATCAGGGAAAGCCCTGATCATAACATGTATACCCTTGAGAAGGATGGACCATCGTATATATCTCTCTATGTGGATGATGTCCTGCTATACACAAGAAGTCTGGACATCACCATGCCAGAGGTCTTCACCCTTCTAAACAAGTTTAGCACAGTGTCTACATACAAACTGAATACCATGAAGACAGAGGTCTTGCCGATACAGTGGTCCCCCTCCACAGCTCAGAGACTACAGTTCCCTTTTAAATGGGACCTTCTGGAACTGCAGTATTTAAGAATCAAGCTCCCTCTATGCCTTGAGTGTCTTTATGACACTAATATCAGACCACTGTCTGGGCAATTAACAGTAGATCTACAGCACTGGCAGACCCTAACCCCTTAGTTTGATCCATAGGACAGACACAGTGAGGATAACTATTTTCCCCAGGTTTCTCTAAGTCTTTCTAAATGTGTGTGGGAAAAGACTAGAGGAAATGGCAAGTTGCTATATCTAGATTCATATGGGTTGGCAATAGACCATGAGTCCACTTCCACACCCTAATGCTCATAAAGGCTAAAGGAGGTATGGCTCTCCCTGACCTCCAGATGTACTGCGTAGCAGCCCAGTTGCAGATCCTTTTTCAAAGGCAAATGGTGGAAGGGGGCCTGCAATGGTTAGAAATGGAAGGAACACTACTTCCCATCTGGGAAAAGACATATTACCTGTTTGGACCCTACCCTACTACATGGGACCTGCCCCCTCCAAACCCCTAGATAGAACAAGTTGGGTGAGTTTGGCGTGAGTTAGTAGCTGCACTGAGTTTAACTCCACCCCTCATCTGGGTATGTCTCATAGCCCACCTGAGAAGCTTTTCTCCAGCTAACATGGATCTTGTATTCCAGAGACAGAGCAGGCTAAGCTTGGTCTATTTAACCCAATTTTACCTCAGTACTATGATCCGACCCTTTGAAGATGTACAGATGCAGTACAGATTGGAGTGTTTTCTTACATTGCCTCCAAGTCTGCCACTTCTATTTTTTTTCTTTTTGTAATTTTTGTTTATTCTCCCCTTCACATACTACACCTGATCTCCTTCCATCCCCCCAAAGCTAGTCATCCATCCCACCTTATGTGTACTACTGTGAGGTACCATCCCCCACTGAACTGTGGTTTATCCCCCCAGGTGGGGACGAGGTGGGAAGGATACATCATTAACCACTTCTGGTTACATCAGGTGGCAGTCCCTGAGGCACAGGCAAGGAGTTCCTAAGGCACGCCAGGAGGACTTTATCATCAGGTACAGGGTATATATTTTCCAGTTTCCTGTCCCAGCCCCAGAAACCATGGCCCAGATATTCAAACTGCGCCAGGCTGTGGCGCAAGTTTGGGCGCAGCACAACTCTGCTACGCAGGGGTATGGACTGGGCGATATTCAACGGAGCTGCGCCATGGCTCAGCAGCATTGAATATCGCACCCAGGCCACCCGCAGTGTGCATGGCGCAGTGGCACTGTGCCAGCAAGTGGGCAGAGTGGAGCATGGGATGCACTAGCTAAGTTCCATTGTGCTATGCACAGCAACCGCGATATTCAAAACTTGACATGCAAATGGGGCCATACTGTATGTAAGGCGCAAAATGGGGCCATTTGCATGTCATTATGGCCCCATTTAGATGTAGAAGCGCTCGATCCTGACGACTCTGCGCCTGGCACCCTGCCAGGCAGAAGCTGTCGGGGACCGACGCCCCCTGCAGCCGGCAATGTGCTCCACAGCCCGATCGCGGGCTGCAGTAAAAAATGGAAAATCATAAATCCCTGGTGGTCCAGTGAACCTGCCCGCCCGATCGCGAGCTAAGTATATATATAAAATCCCTATCATCCCTGGAGGTCCAGTGGACCACTGTCTGCCCGATCGCGGGCACTTGTAAAAAATAAGAAGAATTCTGTCCAATATCCCTGGTGGCCCAGTGGACCGCTGTCTGCCCGATCGTGGGTATTTGTAATAAATAAGAAGAATTCTGTCCAATATCCTTGGTGGTCCAGTGGACTGCTGTCTGCCCGATAGCGGGCATTTGTAATAAATAAGAAGAATTCTGTCCAATATCCCTGGTGGTCCAGTGGACCGCTGTCTGTTGATCGCGGGCATTTGTAATAAATAGAAGAATTCTGTCCAATATCCCTGGTGGTCTAGTGGTACCCCTCCCCACCTGCCTACTGAGCCCCACCGCCTGCTCCCCCGGTCAGCGGTGGGCGGCAGCACCCACCCGCCTGCCGCCCGCCGCCTGCCTACTGACCCTGTCGGTAGGGCTGTATGCCCACTGGTCCACAGCGTGAGCCAATGGGCATGCAGCCCATACCGCATACACATTCAGATATGTGAAACCGCTACCACCGATGGTGTCTGGCGGCTGGTGGCAAGACGGCAGGCGGGGGGTGCTGCCGCCCGCCGCTGACCGGGGGCGGTGGTAAGGCTCAGTGGGTGGGAGGAGGGTACCGCTAGACCACCAGGGATATTGGACATATTTACTGATTTTTTTTTTACAAATGCCTGCAATCAGGCAGACAGCAGTCCACTGGACCACCAAGGATATTGGACAGAATTCTTCTTATTTTTTACAAATGCCCACAATCGGGCAGACAGCGGTCCACTGGACCACCAGGGATGATAGGGATTTTATTTATGTACTTAGCCCGCGATCGGGCGGGCAGGTCCAGTGGACCACCAGGGATGATAGGGATTTTTTTAACTTACTCAGCCCGCGATCAGGCAGGCAGGTCCAGTGGACCACCAGGGATATAGGGGTTCTTTTATGTTACAAATGCCCACGATTGGGCATGGGGGGGGCGCAGCCAGGTGCAGCCGGAGCTCGGGTGGCCACCCACAGATGGCAGCTGCCGTGTTGTGCCCTGCAATGCGGCAGCTCACCTGTGGGTGGCCATCCATTGTTCCTTTTTTTTTTGGATCAACTTTGTGCTGGCCTACATCTAGCCTAGCCATGCTGTACCATCTCCTACATCCAGGGGACAGTACAGCAGCTGCAGACAGGACTCTCACTCCCTGGGGAAGGACAGCATCCTCTGAGATGTTCAATCCTTCCCCACCTGGCCGGCCCCAGATGACTCAGGTTCCTTCCTGAACCCAGGTCACTGGCATCAGCAGCAGCAGTGCTACCACTGCTCCAAATGGTCAGCCCAAGTCCACCACTTCCTAGAGTCATTGTTATCTGAAGTAAGAGACCATAGTAAGACACCCTGCTAATCTCCACCTTAGTGGCCCATACTAATCTGCCGAGGGCACAGCATTTTATATCCACCATATACCGGGTCATACAAGGCACTCAGCCATACAATACCCTCTACATAGCTGCAAAGTTGGGCGGGAAACAGGTTATCCAATATTGCAGATCATCAGCAATTATAGCCAGGTACAGGGTGTGGAGCAGTGCGACCTGTTGGAGGGGATGTGGCGAGGTAACAGCCACCCATATACATGTCATGCAGTACCACCCTCGCTTAGCAGTCTTACTTGCAGACTTGAAGAAAGAACTGTCTGATGTTCTCCATAACGAACTATAGTCGATACCAGAGTTTTGCATTATATCATTATTTGAGGACTGTTAATGGCAGGCACATTAAATATTTATTAGGTATTACGATAGCAGCTGCGCAAAATGCTACTACATCCCAATGGCTTACTCAGCAGGCCCCAGGGATTAATCAATGGAGAGAAATAGTGAATACGCTGTGCACAATGGAAGGGATTACCTTTAGGATGAATGACAGAACTGAGATGTTCACCTCTAGGAACACCTGGGTCCTGTAAGTTATCCAACATGACCCAACCTTTGTCTCAATCAAAATAGGGACTTACTAAAGAGGGGGCAAAACATATGGAGAGAGGGGGGCCAAAGGAGGGGAGTAGACAACAGTTACCCTACTGAGTATCCCCCCCCCAACCCGAACATCACTATCGGAGCCACAATCGGTAAGGGTTATGGATACAGGTTAAGGCCCTGGATCCCCCCACTGCTTAATCTGGGAGGGACTGGATCTTTGGTATTTGTGTAAAGCAAAGACAATTGTGACTTGCTATAATTTATCTCTGTACCATGAACACTATCTGTATTATGTGATCTGTGCATCGTATTGCAATAAAAATATATTTACAAAACATTAATTTGTAAATCTGCCCCTTTTAAGTGACAGTGGACCTAGACAGATGCTGAAGGCTGGTTGTTTTAAATAAGGGAGAGATTTGCAATGCACTATCAGGTATCTTTTTCATTTAAACCCCAATCGCGCAGTTTGGGACACTTGTAATTTTCTTGAATTCTGGGGATGCACTTTTTGTTGTGGGCAGGGATTTCAGAGCCCTTTGGGATCATGTGATTGACAAATCATCCCTCCCTTTGACTGGGGGCCTTACTACCTCTAAGGATTTTACAACCTTTGTTCTTAACATGGGGCTCTGTGATGTATGCAGACAAGATAACAAAGGTGCCCAAGATTATTCCTTTTATTCCAGGGACCAAAGGACATATTCCTGCATTGATTGTCCTATTGTTAGCCCTCATTTGATTGACCAAGTAGAGCAGAGTCAGGTACAGACTACGGCTATGTCAGATCACTCATCCATTTCCATAGTTCCCCAACTGTTCCATTAAGCATACTAATTGGAGATTGGACAACTGGTAGCTAGACCAGACAGACTTTTGAGAGATGCAGGATATCCATTGTTCCAGGTTTCAAATCCCTTTACTAACTGGGAAGCTTTTACCTGTACATGTTGGGGGTGGGTGTTTAGCTGGGTGACTCCCTATAAATAGGAAGGCAGTTATGACAATTGAACATCAAACAACTTTAGCACAAAAGCACTGAGGCAAGGGCTGTCCAGAAAGGGCACTGGCAATACAGTCAGATTTCTAGGAAACGTAAAATTACACATATCCCCAAGCTGGCCCGCTGGTGTTGTGGTAGCGCTACCACTCGTGATGCCGATAACCCGGTTCGGGAATGAGCCAGGGACATTGGAGAGCTGGCCAGGGTTGGGGGAGGAGGATTGAGCATTCGATGGACTGCTCCTCCTCCGGTGGGGAGGGGAGTCACCAGTGTTGCGTGGCACCTTGCAGTAGCATGGGGCCCAACAACCAGAACTGAGCTTGTCTGGAGGCATGACAGACGTGTAGCCTGGTGGTTCTTATGTCATTGCACATCATGCCTCCTTACAGGAGAAAAAGGAAAATGGAAGTCCCCCACCATAGGATGACGCCCGACCCCACAGCCATTGATTCTGCACTGCTGACCAGGCTCTCGCTTCCGTCATACTTTCAGTCTCAGTTGGGGGGTGGTGGGAGAGGGCCCCCCCAGTGGCCCCCACCCCTGGAAGCCAGGGTCTTCAGAAGCAGGGTAAGTCCCGGAGTGGATAGTGGGAGGAACTGGTATGTGTTTGTACGTGTGTGTGGGCCGATGGGGGTCGGTGGGCATGAGGTGGATAACACATAACAAAAAAAAATTACACATATCCCCATAATGCAAAGCATTGTGGGAAGTATAAGCAAATCACCTCGTGTCTCTTCACAAGGTAAGAACAGATGAAGCATGGCAATATAACACCAACTGATGTAGAGGCACTACACACCCTAGAATCTGACCGAAGTATCACAATCAAGAAGGCAGACAAGGGTGAAGCCATAATGGTCCTCAACACAAACAACTATTTAGCTGAATGTAAAAGACTACTGGATAATCAAACCTTTTATTACCCCTTACCGTCTGATCCCATGAATGAACTGAAGAGAATGGTGGACCTTTTTCTCAGTAATACAGACAGTGCAGTCAGGCACCATCCCAGAGAATGTTGGGAGTTTCTGAGGATGGCACATCCCATCGAAGCCATCTTCTATGTACTCCCAAAGATACAGAAAAGTCTGCAAGATCTTCCAAGATGCCCAATAGTGTCAGACACTGGAAGCCTTATGCAACCCCTTTCCCAATTTGTGGGCACCCATATACTAACATACTAATTGCCAACAGATTAAGCCTTGTGGTCTATCGAGTCTGCCCGAACCTCAGATCCCTAGTTGGGTGCCGAGGCCTTCCCCCCCCTTGTGTTCCAGAAACCCCGTCATCCATCCCCACCCCCCGGGCCAGGCCATCATCTGATACATCCACTTTCTGTGTCTGTCCCACCTCTCTTGAAGCCTCCACTGTGGATCTCTGAACCAGCTCGCCAGGCAGCGATTCCAAGGGTCCACCACCCTCTCAGTGAAAAACCTCCTCCTCTTTTCCTCCCTCACCCTTCCACCTTCCAGCTTCAAACCATGCCCTCTGGTGATACTTCCCTGCTTTAGTCTAAAGATCCCCTCCATGTTTGCCCTATTTATTCCCTTGAGGTACTTGAAGACCTCAATCATGTCCCCCCTGTCTCTCCTCTACTCCAATGAAAACAGGCAGAGCTCCTCAAGTCTGTCCTCATACGTCAAATCCCCTAGTCCTCGTACAATCTTAGTTGCCCTCCTCTGTACCCTCTCCAGGAGCTGTATGTCCCTCTTCAAGTGTCGTCTCCAGTACTGTACACAGTACTCAAGGTGTGGTCTAACCAGTCCATTGTACAGCGGCAGAATCACTTCCTGCTCCTAGAGGTGATCTCCCTTACGATGCATCCCAACATCCTGTTTGCCTTGCTAGCCGCTCTCCTGCACTGCTCAGAGTTATTCATACATGCATCCACCATGACCCCTAGGTCTTTTTCCCTGTTGAAGCCTCCAGCGCTCCTCTCCCAGGGTGTACCTGTGTTTAGGGTTTCCTCCCAAGATGTAACACCTTGCACTTGGTGATATTGAAATTTAATTTCCATGTGTGAGCCCAGCTTTCCAGGGTGTCCAGGTCCCCTTGCAGTGCCAACCTCCCCTCTTCCCCCTCAACTACTGCTCCCATCTTGGAGTCATCAGCGAAGAGACTCATTTCACACCCTATACCCTCCCTGATGTCTGATATGTATGCATTAAACAGGATCAGACCCAGGACCAAGCCCTGCGGTACCCCACTACCAACCTGTCTAGGGTTCAAGAGCTCCCCACCGACCACTACTCTCTGGGTACGTCCAGCTAGCCAGTTTTCAATCCATCTGACCATCAAAGGGCCTACTCCCAACCCCATCGATTTCTCCTCCAGACCATTGTGGGGGACAGAGTCAAACGCCTTGCTGAAGTCCAAGAATAATACATCCACAGGCTTTCCCCTGTCCAGTTCTGATGTTACCCATTCATAGAACTCCACAAGATTGGTTTGACATGATCTACCTGGCACAAACCCATGTTGCCGACTATCCAGACCTCCCACTTCCTCTAAGTACACCCCAATCATTCCTTTAGTATACTCTCCATTCATTTTCCCACCACCAAGGTCGAACTGATGGGTCTATAGTTACTTGGTACGTCCCTCGACCCCCCTTTATGGATAGGCACCACATGTGCCTCTCGCCAATCCCTAGGTACCCTCCCTGTCTCAAGCGACCTGTTGAAGAGCTCCACCAGGGGTGCAGCCAGTATGTCCGCCAATTCCCATAGTACTCTCGGATGAATGCCATCCGGCCCAGGGGATTTATCTTTCTTTAGGGCCTTGAGGGCTAACCACACCCTTTCGGTGGAGACAGTATCATCCGTCCCCTCCACCTTACTGGCCTTTTTATCCTTATACACAAGAACTGGTCCAGTCACTACCACTCTACTTAAAGCATACGACTGACATATTGGGCATTCTGAAGGATCTGCATAGAAACAGACTTTGATGGCAGATAAGGACCGCTTGGCCCACCTAGTCTGCCCATTTCCCTACTTAATGGTTAAGCTGCAGATCCTAGTTAACCAACATCCTATTTCTTCCTACCCCCCACAAAAATTGCTGTATGTCTGTCCCATGCATTCTGGAATTCCCCCACTATTTTTGACCCCACAACCTCCTCAGGAAGGCTGTTCCATGCATCCACCACCCTCTCTGTGAAAAAATACTTCCTCACATTGCCCTGAGCCATCCCCCCTCTGTCTTCAAATTGTGTCCCCTTGTTCTTGCACATCTCTTTTTCTGAAAGATGCTACACTCTTGGACTTTGTTGATTCCTTTATGGTACTTAAAAGTTTCTATCATGTACCCCCTCTCCCTCCTTTCCTCAAGGGTATACATATTAAGCTCCTTTAGTCTCTCTTCGTATGGCTTCTGTTGCAGACCCTACACCATTTTAGTTGCCCTTCTCTGGACTGCCTCCATCCTGTGTATGTCCTTGCGGAGATGAGGTCTCCAGAACTGGACGCAGTACTCCAGATGGGGTCTCATCAACTGTCTGTACGGAGGGATAACAACTTCCTGTTTTCTACTGGTGATGCTTCTCCCTATACATCCCAGTATCCCCCCAGCCATCTCTACTGCCTTCTCACATTGCTTGCTAAATTTTGGTCATCTGATATGATAACCCACAGGTCCCTTTCCATTTTTGTTGTTACTACCTCCCCCTCATTGTGTACTCCTCCCTTGGGTTTTTGTTTCCCAGGTGCATTACTCTGCACTTCTTTGGATTGAATCCAAGCTGCCATACTTCTGACCATTCCTCCAACCTTGCCAAGTCCCTGCAGATGGAGGATGATTGGTGGTTGATCTCACTATATATCAAGGCTCTCTACACCAAAATCCCCCACAAAGATGGAGTGGCAGCTCTTAGACACTGGCTCACAAACCATACAAACTATGCTGAGAATTTGTGGAATTTCTGTGTAAATGTGGCTGGCTATGGGGGCCACATTTGCCCCAATTATGCCAACCTATACTTGGAACTATGGGAGGAAAAGATTATGTATAGCCCCAAGGCCAATCCTTTTCTCATAGGTTGGACCTTTGGAGGCACTTTATAAATTACATTATCATGGTCTGGAGAAGTGACGGGGCAAGCTAAATGCCTTTTTGGCCTTCATGGAAGGCACAAAACCAAATCTGTGGTTCTCTGCAGAGGTAAGAAAGAGCTTGGTAAATTTCTTGGACCTAAGGGCCACCAAAAAATGAGACAATACCTTTAGAACAAGTCTGTACCACAAAGCAACCAACCCTCACATAAGAAAGAGCGATCCTCTTAGAAGTTAAAGACAGAGCCCCAACTGAAGACCCCCCCCAATCAATTCTGTCACCACATATAGTAGACAAAAGCTGTACATGACATTGTCACAAAAATCTGGGGGATCTTATGTTCAGACCCTGTCCTGAGAAACTACACAGAGAAACCTCCAAGAATTATACATAAAAGGGCTCAGAATCTTGGTGATAGGCTTGTGCATAGCCTATAACTGACTCCTGCACCCACAAGCCAAACCTGACTAGCATCACTTCCCTGGGGCACACACAAATGTGGGCATTCCAAATATTGTGAGGTGGTGGATAAAATGCTACATTTCACAGCTGTCAATGCCCATAAATCATTTGAGATAAGGCACTCTATTAACTGTGATGCCACGTCTATTGTATATTTGGCAACTTGCATGTGCAGTGCATTCTACATTGGAAAAACATCCAGGCCATTTAAAATCAGAACTGGTGAGCACATGCAGTCCATATAAAAGAATAATGGTAACAGTGAACCATCCATACATCCATACATGTGAACATCTTTATCTTTATTACTATTTTGGAGATACCCATTTGAGCCAGGGCTCATTTACAAAGGTTCCACATCATACATTATAGAGCAGTATTTGGATGAGTCACAAGCAATACAATGATTTAGAGATGCACTTCAACAACATTCCCTTCATTCAATCTAGAAACAGGTAAACAGTCGCTACAAAGCAGCATTGTAAGGGTAGGCAGGAACATAGGAGGGAATGGGGGGGATAAAGGGCAGGTATAGGGGGATGAAGGGGAGAGGAAGGAAGGAGGGAGGGAGGGGTGAGCTGCATGATGTAGTCCCATAAGGTGGTTAAGTTAGGTATTTACTCTTAAGTGCAGTTGTAGGTTGTTTTTGATGCAAAGTACTTTCACAAGGCAGATTTAAAATGACCAGGGGTAGACAAGTCCTATATAGCAGTTGGGAGCTCATTTAGCCAAGACGGTGATCTAACAAGGGAAGGAGCACTTAGCCAGGTTGGTCCTATGAAAAGGTACTTGTAGGGATTTCCTGAAGGCACTCCGGGTGGAGTGTTTGTGATGATGAACTGGGCAGATAAGTGAGTTAAGAGAGGGAGAGGAGAGACCAAGGAGGGTCTTTTTTGCAAGTAGGCTCACTTGGTACTTGATACATAGGTCAAGAGGCAGCCATCTTGTATTGACATAAAGGTCACAGGTGTGCGTCAATCTGTCAGCACCTAGGACTAGGTGACATGATTTGTTAAGGGTGACCTTTACTCTGTGAAGAATCGAGTCTGTGGCTCCACTGCAGACCACTAGCCCATAGTCTATCACAGAGAGGACTGAGGAGGTGACTGCTAGCCGTCTAGCCTCTTCAGTCATGTGTGGTTTGTGTCTATAAAGGGTGCCCAGTTTTTTATTTACTGTTTTTACAGCTTGGTCGACATGGTGTGTGAGACAGGGTGGACCCTATCTTATGTACAGACATATTAAAGGTATTTATGTAAACCCTCCCCCCTCATTCTATTTCAGCTTTCATCTTTCAGTTTTATTGTTCTCTATTTTTCTTTCTTATTTCTATCTAATATTTTCACTGTATGGTTGGCCACCTGCAGTACCTTCTACCCCACTTTGCTATCTCTTTATCTTTGCCCCTCCACTCAGTATTTCTGAATGCTCTGGGTAAGGAATTTATAAATGCAGCAAGAGCCCTGAAATGCTGGTTTAAAGTACAAAATACTTAAGGGCTGTGTGGTACCATGTAGGTGCCGTGACAGGGCTGTTGTTTTATGGTATGCCATGCAATTCTGTGAACGGACTGGTAAAAAGAAATAGTTATTGTTAGTTTGTTTTTTGAATGGAAAAGACATGAAGAATATTAGGGTTTTCAAAGCATCCTACTGGCCCCAATAGTTATATCTAAATGGCCAGGGAATTTTACAAGAAGGGTTGATCTAAGTAAAAAAAAATAAACGTTGCTATAGTTCGCTAGTAAACCTTGCTAGCCATGGCAATGTGCGTACTATGTACTTGTATATTAAACAGAATGCTCAAGCTAGAGATGGCACTACAGGGGAGCTATGCATATGGTCAGAAAATAAGCTCATCCCTGTAGTTTCATGCTCCAGAGTAAAGCCACATGTGGCATTTGGGAAAAAGGAGTGGCTTAATTTAAATGTAGCCTGCCTGCTAGGCCGAAATAAAATGTTTGCTGATGGGCTGAAAATAAAATGAAATATCAGCTGTCGGAAGCAAGTCAGCTCGCTGCTTCTTTTTTTAGAACAAATAAGTTTCCCCACAGTTTTGTGTTAGCGGAGACATCTTGTCCTGGCAGAACGCTGGGTAGAACAAAAAAAACAACGCAAGTAGATACAGTAGAAAACAGAGCGGCTGTCCAGGGAAATGGTCTAATAGTATATTACTGCCTCTCACTCACTAAATTAGCTCACAGCCATTCACATCACAGAAAAATAAATTATTCTTTGTTCTTTTGTTTCGTCTAGTGAAAGATGCTTTCACTTCTTAAAAGAATAAAATATAAAGATAGCAGGAAAAAAAATGCAAGTGAAGGAGAGGTTCCATTGGTTGGCAAGAGAAGGGAGAAGAGGAGCGCACTCTTGTTCTTTCTTCTTTCTACAAACCCAGTGAAACCCAGACACTTTGGGAACCATCTTTACACAAGTATGCTGTGAAGAAAATGACTGTACCTGTGGAAAGGCAATGCATGAATTCATGTCCCTATAGGAGCTGGCAGCCCACAGAATGAGACATTTTATATCATTTCCAGGAGGTGGTGCCACGCTCAGGGGAGGTGCTTAAACACATTTAGTCTCATTTTCATATGCACACTGTTATAAAACTATTGGAAGCAAGGAAATGCCATTTATTCTAGGCAAGAGATGTAGCAAGATATAGACTGACCAAAGAGTATATATTTGATGTTCATTGCTAAAAATCGGAGAATTAAAGAATTTTATACAGTTATTAGTAAAAAGGGGTGGATCACCTGATGATGACGTCACCCATGGGTAGGTATATAAACCAGTCACTTGGAGTGCCAAAGGATACAAGTGAGTCACTTGGTTGCTGACTACAGAGAGAGGAGGACTTCAGGAGTGTGTGCCTATTTCCACACCATCTTGTTGCAATTAGGCTGAAGCTAAGCCTCAGGAATCTTCTGAAGGAAGAAAGTTTGCTGGATTGATACTGACATTTACTTTCTGTATGTTTTTTATTTTTACTTTTTATTTTTTGGATTTGAATAAAATCACAATGCAAGCCTGAGATTGTCATCTAGGTAGACACCTAGATATTTGAAAGTGTTGACCTGTTCCACGGCTTTGCCTTCCCAGTTAAGGATAGCAAAGGGTTGGAGCTAGTTCTTTTTTTGGTGATGTGATCAGCATGGTTTTGGTTTTCTTGTAATTTAAGAGTAACATATTGTGGGAAAACCATTGCTCCAGGCCGAGAAGCTGCTCTGAAGGTTAAACGTTAATTCTTGTTGACAGCTGCTTCGGGTGTAGATCACTGTGTCATCCACACAGAGGACATGTGAGTCCGAGCATGCCAAGGGAAGGCCATTGATGAACACACTGAAAAGCAGGGGTCCAAGGATTGAGCCCTGAGGTACCCCCACAGTGACAGGACATGAGCTGGACATGGTTCCATTTATTTTTTTACCCTCTGGGTGTGTTCGGTCAGGTAGTCTTTGAACAATGTAATGGCATCAGTGACAGTCCTAACCTGGAGAGTTTGTTAATGAGAAGGGAAAGATTAATGAAGTAAAAAGCCTTTGTTAAATCTATAAAGATCGAGTCCATCAGTTGGCTATTATTGAGAGCCTGATGCGCGAAGTTGGTATATTCTAATAAAGCGGAGATAGTACTATGCTGTTACATGAAACCATGCTGTTGCTGGCACTGTATGTTATGCTGGCTAATGTAGGCTACCAGCTCTCAGCGACTATCTTCTCAAGAGTTTTGGAAAGTGCCCTCAGATGGTACACTGGATATATCCTTGCCTTACAAGCAAAGGGTCAGAGGTTTGATTCCAAGGAAGAACATGCATCTGCCATCTTATTTTGGGCTGGCAGTATAGCCTAGAGGTTAGAGTAACAAACTGTGAATGAGCTTGGTACATCCAGCAGATCTGGATTTGATTCCCACAATCTCCACTTGCATACTGTGTGACTGAACCACCCAGTGTCGCCCCTGAAAACAGGCACTTGTGCCTAGTGGGCCTTACCCGGTTACCAAAGAATAAGATAAATAAATAAATAAAAATAAAATAATGTGGTGAGAGAACTGAAATGAGTCAATAGGTTGAGATGGCAATTTTAGTTCCCCCTTTATGCACAGGGGTTACAAGTGCTGTTTTCCAGATGCTCGGGAACTGTGCATACTAAAGTAAGTGGTTAAAGATCTTGGCTATTGGAAGGGCTAATAATTCAGTCGCAGAAGCTAGTAGCTTCATATCAACAGAGTCTCTACCCATCCTTGTTTTGCCTAGGATTCGTTTAAAGTAGCAGAGGGTAGCAGATTCTGAGACAGTTTTAAAACAGAAGTTTGGGCAGGATAAGGTGGTAGGAGCTTGACTAGGCTCTTCTGTGGGGGGGTGGGGGTGGACTGTGTAGTCCAGATCGGCCAGGATGTGGCTCAGGTCAGTGAATCTTTCATTGAAGAGACGTGCTATTTCGATAGGATCTGTTATATCGGAATTGTTTTGTGTAACTACTATAGGAGATTTTTCTTTCTTCCCTGGGACTTCCTTTACAGAGCTCCAGAACTCCCTGCTATCCCTCCAATTTTGTATCTGTTGTGTTTTACAACAGGTGGCCTTGATTAGCCTTATTTCTTTTGTGCACGCATTCCTGGCAGCTCTATAGTTCTTAGAATCCTGTGGGGTCCCTGTGGCTCTGATCCCATCTCCAAAGGTGGTCCTTTTGTCTGATTAGATCCCGCACCCAGGGAGTAAGCCATTATGATGTGTTGCCTCGAATCATTCGCTTTTATGCGGTGCATACTTGTCTGCGGTTGCACTGAATTCTTTAATGAAGAAGTCCAGGGCAAGGTCTACACTGGGGACTGAGTCCAGGAAGCATCAGTCAACAGAGGCAAGGAGATATTTGAAAGCCTCTAGTCCTCTTTTATGGGGTACCCTGCTGTTTATAAGCTTGGGAGAGGGTTTGGCATACTTTGCTTACCATTTGCAGAGGACCGGGGAGTGGTCACTCAAAGTGTCTTGGAGAACTTAAAGATTATTGACTCTCTCATGGTGAGTGGTAAGGACCCAGTCTATTAATGTACTAGAGTCAGACTGGTAGTTTGACCTTGTGCATTCATTTACATCCTGGGTCAGTACAAGTTTCTGATTTGGCCCTTTTGTGCTAGGTTGGATTTTGAGTTCCAGTCAACACTGAGTCCCCTGTGATAAGGGTCTCATGGAAGGGACTTCTCTCCTGGAAGCAGTGGCAGAAGGACTCAAGGCCTTTTTGTGTTCCATGGAGGGGGAATGTATACTTTCATAATTTACAGACTCTTGCGCCCTTTGCCTAGCAATAGTCTTGTTGCAAGACATTCGCAGTCACTCGTGATACTGTTCAGGGGGATTAACTGAGCCTGGAGGTGGGTTCTTGTGTACTGGAGACATCTCCCACCTCATTTCCCTTGTCTGTCCTGCCTGTAAATTGTGTATTCTTTCAGGGCAATTGAGGAGTCTGGGACCTTGGCAGTGAGCCAGGATTCTGTAATGCAACCCATGCTTGAAATTGTGAGAATTTAGGGAGTAGGCTGCCAGTGTTGATATATACTATTCAGAAGGGTCCTAGCTTGTCTTTATGGATTGGGGCTCCTTGCAGTGAGCCAGGATTAGGGTGACTATTTCTGGAAATGAGGAGCAGCAGGGTTTTTCACAGCACCATATATGAAGCTGGTTTAAAAACAAATTTAGGGCTCCTATGTGATAGTTTCATGGGTGGGCTAAAGATCCCGTGTAAGAGGGTGGACCAGCACTGAATGTTGCTGTTGCCATTTGTTACCCAGGACATCAAAGGTTCTTCAGTGTGCCTGAGTGTCTGGTTATACATATACTGCATTGTTGCATTTTGGCAGGTATAGTCACTATCCATGAGGAAGGGATGGCCTGCTGTGACCCACCTACTGTACGGTGGGTATAGCCGAGGGAAGCTGCAAGCACCTCAATATGGGCAGTGGATAGTGAGAACAGGTGAAGTTGTAATCAGGTGAAGTTCCTTTGTGTACCAGTGAGGGCCTTAAAAAGGCAGTGGAAGTAGTTAAGAAGTACAGTTTAGACAATTTAACTAGACACTAGAGACAATGTAATGGAGAATAGACAACTGCTGAAATAGTAGCCCCACAAGTAATATTTGGAGGCAGGAGGGCCCCTAGCAAAAATACAATTTCGGACTGACACTAAAAAGGCTGTGTGAGCAGTTTTGAGCAACTATGATGCTGCAACTAGCCTAACAGACAATGTAGTTGGAGAGTTAATAACAGAGTAGCCCCTGACTGGGCACGCTTTCCTCCAGCGGTGTGGCGCCTCTCTTCAGCCACCACCTACCTCACCCTCCCGCAGCCAGCTGAAGCAACAAAAGTAGCCCCTGATCAGGTGTGCTTCCCTCCAGCGGTGCGGCACCTCTCTTCTGACATCGCCTGCCTCACCCTCCTGCAGCCAGTTGAAGCAACAAGAGTAGCCCCAGATTGGGCGCGCTTTCCTCTGGTGGTGCGGTACCTCTCTTCAGCCGCCACCTGCCTCACCCTCCTTCGGTCAGCTGAAGCAACAAGAGTAGCCCCTGACCAGATGCGCTTTCCTCCAGTGGTGTGACACGGTGCTTCTCTTCAGCCGCCGCCCACCTCATTCTCCTGTGCCCAGCCAAAGCAACAAGAGCAGCCCTTGACCGGGCTCACTTTCCTCCAGTGGTGCAGCACCTCTCTTTAGCCACCACCAGCCTCACCCTCCTGCAGCCAGCCAAAGCAACAAGAGTAGCCCCTGACCGAGTAAACTTTCCCCTGGCGGTGTGGCACCTCTCTTCAGATGCCACCTGCCTCACCCTCCTGTGGCCAGTTGAAGCAACAAGAGTAGCCCCTGACCAGGTGCACTTTCCTCCGCCGGTGCAGCGCCTCTCTTCAGCTTCTGCCCATCTCACCCTCCTGCAGCCAGCCGAAGCAACAAGGTACAATCCCTCCCTGGAAGCGCCACTCCAAAAATGCTAAATCTGTACTGCCTTCAGTTGTTTTAGCAATTTTATTTATCCTGTATACTGTTTAACTGTTACCTAAGATTGTTTTAGCAATTTTATTTATCCTATCTACTGTTTAACTGTTGCATATTATTTGTACTTGCTACTGTATGCTCTGCTAATTTGCTTCTCTGCTTTCGCTCACTTTTTCTCCTCCTCCTCCTCCTCCCTCCTCCCTCATTCTAAATCTATTCTCAGCTTCCACTCGCTCTTTTTTACCACTTTCTCACATTCTCCCAAGCTCTTCTCTCATCTGCATCTCGCTCCCCCCGGTGCTTGGTGTTGACCCACCCTGGCCCTTCATCAGTTCCCTCTACCTCCTTTGTGTAAATCCATGCCCACTGATTTAGCTTGCTCTCCTTTGTGCAAATCTCTGCCCACCAATTTAGCTCACTGCCGTCTTTGACCCCCTGCTGCTATACTGTCTGTGCCTTCTGTCCCTCTGCCCTGCCCGACTGCAGCTCTACTAAACTAACCTCTGTCTCTCTCTCTCTCTTTGCAGAGCAGCCTCTGATTGGGTGCTTTTTCCTCCGGTGGTGCGGCGCGGTGCCTCTCTTTAGTTGCCGCCTGCCTCACCCCTCCTGCGGCCAGCTGAAGGAACAAGGTACAGTCCCTCCCTGGAAGCACTGCTCCATTCAATTCTAGGCACTACCTGGATGCTATCCTGATTGGCTGGTTTCTCCACAGCTCCCCTGCGGATTGGTTCACTTGCAATTCTGCTCTTCTTTGGAATTCTTGGCATCTACAGGGCTCCGAATGGGTTTAGACAAAAGCTACATTCCTCCCCCACCCCGTCACTCTTTAAATATGCTAATTGAACTTGGGGCTCCACCCAAGACTGTAATCTCGACCTACAGATTCTTGTCTATAACCTCCCACTGAGTGTAAATTCAGTCCATCTCCCTGCGGGCTGTATCCAATGCTTTGTGCCCAGCCCTTTGCTCATTATGCTTAATGACAATAACTGCTGCTTTCTGATTTGTCTTCACATTCTGCCTTTCTACCGTTTTAACGTATCCCTCCATTTTGCTTTTGTATCATCTGATCAGCCTTCACATTCTGCCTTTCTACTGTTTCAACTTATCCCTCCACTTTGCTCTTGTATCATTATCAGTGCCATAAACAGAGTTTACAAAGCACCCCATCCCTACTTAGCAATTATTCCTACCTACTCCCATCTGTGTCATCTACAGACCCTATCTTTGCCCTCTCTATTGCCTTTCTAAATTTTCTTCCCTCCCTAATCCACCATCTAATTCTCTCTTACATGTCACCCACCACGTTTCCTCTTCTCCTTGTCTTCTTCCCCTTCCATTCACCCTGTCTACCCTTCCTCCTTCTTCACTCGCATCTTCTCTGCTCCTATCCCCCCACTGCCCCTCCTTCTCTCCCACACTCCCCTCCTCCTGCCAGCTTCCCTTATTACACTTCCCCTGGTGCACTGTATCCAGCATCATCTATCAAACTGTATCCCACCTGGCCTACCAACGTACCCTTGTCTTTCACCCCAGTAGCACAAACATTAAGACCAGCACAGCCTCCAGTTGTCTATCCCCCACCCCATCTAAAAAATGTCTAGCCATCTTTACACAATCACTTATAACACATCTGCTTATCACTGCAGGTGACACTGAACCAAACCCCAGTCCCCCACACTTCACTTCTCCTGTACTGCCAAAAGGACTTAGACTCCTTCACCTTAACATTAGAAGCCTCCTCCCCAATACTGATCTTCTACAGTCACTCATGTTACACCTTAAACCCTCTATCCTCACTTTATCTGAGTCATGGTTCAACTCTAAAATTCCCGACTCAGCCATCTCCATCCCCGGATACTCCCTCATCCACCAGGACTGTAAGTCCAGGGCCGGGGGTGTTGCCATGTACATATCTACAACTCTCTATTACTCCATCTGCCTCTCTGTGACCTCTCATTCTGCCTATGAACTGCTTCTAGTAAAAATTTCCCTTCCCTTCTCCCTTCCTATCTTTGTAGGTGGTGTTTACTGCTGCCCTAACCTCCCAGTCTCCTTCCTGTCCTCTATAACTGATTTCCTCTCCTCGATCTCCACCCTTGCTGCCCCTGGTGAGCTTTTCCTCCTAGGGGATTTCAATATAAATTGGCTGTCCAGTATTCAGTCCAAATTCTGCACCCAAGTCTCCTCTCTTAACCTAAAATAACTTATTACAGACCCAATGTACCTTAATCACAAGTCAGGTAAACACTCACTAATCAACTGGATACTGACCTCGCACCCTCATCGAGTCATAAAGTCTGGCATACTCCTCAATGAACTCAGCGATCATCATATGGTCTTCTGTGTGCATAAAATCCACCATGCTAAATCCCCTCCAGTCATCCTGAACTTTTGTTCTTTCCACTCCCTGGATTTATCCTCTCTCCATTACGATCTGTCCAATACTGATTGGTCACCAATCACCTCTGCCTCCTCTGTCAACGCTGCCTTGAGCTACTTCAGCTCACAGTTCCTTAAAGTCTGGGACCACCTCACACCATTTAGAAACACAAGGGTCCGTGGCAACCACATCCCCTGGGTCTGCACCAAACTCAACACATGTTAACATGCAAGAGACCAAGCATGGGCTGCGTACAAAACTTCTGGTACCCCCCCAAGACAATCAATGCTACCGCACTCTCTGTAACACATGCACCAGAGCCATTCATCTCGTCAAGGCAGAGTACTTCCAATCCTCCTTCCATGAAAACATCAGCAACCCTTCCAAATTCTGGAAGGTTATCCATACTCTATTCAACCCCCCCGCCCACTCCCCTCCCCCGTCCTAAAAGAAGGTGCCCATACATTAGCTGACCACCTCTCCGTGGCTGCAGAATTCAACAACTATTTTACTTTTTGTGCCTCCTCTCTCTCCTTGCCTCCCTTTCCCCCACTGCATCTGGTGATCTCATAAGTCCCACCTATGTCATCTCACACGCCCACCCACCCCCTGCCTCGAGGTTCTCTTTTAAGCCTATACTCCCTGTGGACACCCTGCACGTATTGCTAATCCTGAATGCCTGCAAGGAAAAAAGCCCTGATGGCCTCGACCTTAAACTACTCCACCTTGCAACTTACTCCATTGGTCTCCCCTTGACCTATCTATTGAACCTCTCCTTCTTACATGCAACTGTACCTGATGCCTGGAAGTCTGCTACCTTAATCCCTCTTACTAAATTAGGGGACCTCTCCAACCCTGGCCACTTCTGCCCAATCTCTCTTCTCCTCACATTGGCCAAGCTCCAAGAGCACCTGAGCAACCATCCACTTTCCTTGACTCCTCCTCCTTTTTCACCCCTTTCCAGTCTGGTTTCTGTAAAGACCACTCCACCACCACCTCTCTTCTTCGGCTCACTGACTCTGTTCTCACAGGCATGGATCAGGGATGCATCACCTTGCCATCTTTGTCAACCTGGCTAAAGCCTTCGACACTGTCTCCCACACCCTTCTTCCAAGTAAACTAACCATGGCTGGCCTCTCTGAATCCACCACCGGCTGGTTCCAGTCATACCTCATAGACCGGTCCCAGTCTGTCAGAATTGGTAACTCCCCCTCCCCTCCCTATCAACACAGGTGTCCCCCAAGGCTTAGTCCTTGGTCCAGTTCTATTCTCCATCTTTTTGAATGACTCCCCTACTGCCTGCTCATCTTCATGTATCCACATGTATGCAGACGACACTGTGTTGTTCGCATCCGGGTATTCCCCCTCTGAGGTGGCATCCAGCCTTCAGCAGGATGTTAACAATGTCCAGTACTGGTTTAACGCAAACCAACTCTCAATGAACATCAAAAAAACGGTCTCTGTGACCTTTGGCTCCAGACAAAAACTGTCTAGACTTGATTCCACCCCTACCTTTATTACCCTCACAGGTACTACACTGCATGATGTCCCCTCCTTTTAGTACCTTGGACTATGGCTAGACAAACATCTTGACTTTGAGGTCCACATTGACACTATCCACAAAAAATGACTCCCTAAACTTAGTACTCTGCACAGACACCGGAGCAGCCTGCCACGGCAAGCCAGGAGAGAAACTGTCCTAAAGATGATTCTCCCTGTCCTCGATTTCTGGGACATAGTTTACAGTTCTGCTACCAAAACCACCCTCTCCAGACTGGACACCCTCTTCAATTCCTTCTGTTGAACTGTACTGGGCTACCCCCTACTTACTCACCACAGTGATCTTTATACCTCACTCTCCTTTCCCTCCCTCAATGCCAGACATCGATCTCATAGCGCTAATTTTATTGGGAAGTTCTGGCTCAGTTCTTTACCTCCATACCTATCCTCTCTCTTAACAAGCCTTCCCCCTTCCTGCTATACCCTCCACACATCCACATATAGAACTCTTTCACAGCTCCCACAGCACAATTCATCTGGTCATGCTGCATTCTCGTACAAGTTCCCTAGCATCTGGAATTCCCTCCCGTTAGATATTCACTCCACTAACTCTCAACACTAACTATCACTTCTCTTTCAGAAACACACAGTTCACTGTTGCAACTGCACCTAATCTTCCCTGACTGCCGAACTTCCTTTCCCCTGCATCTCCTCTCGATGCCCCCAAATTCTAGGTTTACCTACGTTCTGCTGCTTCACTTAATCTTCCTCCCTTCTCCCCTTCTGTCCCCTTGCTCCCCCTTATTATTGTTGATCCTTGTCCCTTGCAGGGTTCTCAGCATCATGACGGGTGCTGTTCTCGCATGTCTCTTTTCACCCTCTCCCTCCACCTTCTGTGCCAGGTCCTTGTCCCCTGTAGGGTTCACAGCATTCTGAAGGGGTGTTGTTCTCGGCATGTCTCTCTTCCCACTTTCCCCTGGCAGGGGTCTCAGCAACCTGAAGGGGTGTTGTTCTCAGCATGTCCCTCTTCCCCATCCCAATCTCTGCTGGGTTCTTGTCCCCTTGCAGGGTTTACAACATCCTGAAGGGGTGTTGTTCTCAGCATGTCTCTCCTCCCTCCCCCTCCCCCAACCCACTTCCTTTGCTTCTCAGCCTTCTAATAGGCAATCTATGCACTTGTCAAACCCTGTACTTAGTCTCCCCCTCCTAGCACTTTAAGGTGTACCCCTGCTGCTGAGCTACAACTTATCTTACTTGTTATTAGAACAAAAGAAGGGGAAGGCAGCTCAACACAAAACGGCCGCTACCAACAAGAAAACTAAAGGTAACTCACGTATGTAGAGTTGGCACACGGCTCCATTCCCACTGGGTGAGTGTCAGATACCAAATGCTGCTGCTGCTTCAAAGTTTAATGTTCTTTATTGAAAGCTGTATAAAAGTTCATCAAACATAATCCATAAAGGAAGCAATGAAGCAAAACGGTTGAACGCAAGGAGCCAGTGGCTGACCTCTCCCCACTGGAGCCTCGCTCCAAAGTGCCAGTCGAACGTTTTCGCACCAGAACATCAGTTTCTCAAGACTGGTGAATGTTAGAGGTGCACTTCTTAAAAAGGGGAAAATTAAAGTGACAGTGCATAGAAGAATAAAGCCATCATATGTATTATATGTGTTATATAAAATTCCTGTGACATTTATAATGGCAAGGTGCATGAAAATCCATAGACTGCATAAAATGGAGTTTTTGTAGGCAGAAACTCAGGAGAAATTGTGATAAGAAAAGAGATTAGTAAAGAAGTTTGTGAAAAAGATAACTATAAATATCTTAAAAAATCTATATTGTAGGTGTGGATCAGACAAAAAAATACAACACTTAAAATAACATAACGATTATTAAAACTGGTAAGAAGGGCATGCTGCCTAACAAGGCTGCATTCCCATTAGGACTCATATATGTAACCAACCACTTATAAATACCAACACGTGCTTTTGCATACATGTCCATTTTAACCCCTCCAAAAAAAAAGTTGAATAATGTGCAAAGTTGGAAAAGAGTTAGCCTAACAGCACTGGTATCATTATCTCATGCGTTTATATCAATATTAATATTTTAACCCATAAGGAAGAAAATGAGGACAAACAAATCGCATGTGTGCATACTATCAGATCTCCGTGAAGGAGGTCAAAAGGTCACGAAGTCCAAAAATCAGCAAAATACACTAACAATTGGTTTAAATGTTCAAGATATCAAACTTACTAAGATGTTAATAGATCACAGCTATAGCAAATATGCTATGATTGTAGGGAAACCTATATGCTTACTTTGGGAAAACCCAAAGTGCAAATAAAATGCTAGAATAATGGAATAATAGACCCCACATATTTAAAGTAAAATATATAGAAGATAATCAAGACAAAACAATTACAAAGTTATGCAAAAATTGTTTGGTTATTCAAAGAAAAAAAGTCCAAAAGAGTACATGTAACTGTCAAAGGAAAGTAAGCTGAGCCTTCTTTATGTAAGTCCCAGAAACGGAAGTTTTATAAATAAGGCACAAGTTGAAAGTGTTCATTCAAGCCTGGCCATTCAGTGCATTTCAGGGTAAACTGCCAGAATGTTTCTCTCTGTAATAGTTTGTTGTTCAAATCCCCACCTCTGATGCCAGGTGCCACCCTCTCGACACCTTGAAAAGAGAAGTGATGGCTTGGGCCCCTCATCTCGCAATGATGGACCAATGCACTGATCCCATCCAGTTTGTCTATACTGCATATGTGTTGTCCCATCCTCTCTCTAAATTTCCTTTTTGTCTTTCCAATATGTACAGTGCAGTGAAAGCACTGCATGTTGCCAAATAAATCACATTCTGGGTACTGCAAGTAATAAAGTCACAAATTGAATACACTGTTTCATTCCTGATGGGATGAGAAAAAGTTGATCCTGTTTTTATGTATCTACAAAGGAAGTAGTTAACACATCTGTGGGTTGCTGCTCACTATGTTAGCATTGTTGTCATTAGCTTCCCAATAGGTACTATGTACCAAAATGTCCTTGAGAGTTTTGACTCTTTTGTATACAGTTCTGGGTTGATTTTTAGTCACATCCAGAAGTTTTCTATCTGTTTTCAAAATGTCCCAATTTTTGTTAATGATTTCCTTCGCCAAATGTACCTGAGTGGTTAAAGTTGTAATGAATAGAAGAGTTTGATTAACTATTGTTTTGGATTTATTACTTTTTGTAGTAAAGTTTCTCTTGTTGTAGCATTCAATCTATTTTTTGCTTTATTCAGGACTCCAGTATTGTAACCTCTGGCCTGAAATCTCTCTGTGAAATGCATTGCCTGGACTTGATACTCCTCATCCGAATTGCAATTCCATTTGTATCTCAGAAACTGTCCCACTGGAATGTTGTTCATGACATGTACAGGATGACAACTGTCGAAGCGTAAAATGAAGTACTTGTTATTACTACATCCAGTTTCGGCCCCTCAAATGACTTGACTTGCACCAATTACTCCATGACCTGACTATGGCAAATTGGTCACTGGTCTCATCCTCCATCACAGTCAACGATGCCCTCCACCACTTCATGTCCATATTCCTAAAAGTTTGGGACACTCAAACACCACTAAAAACAATAAGGGTAAAATACAACTGCCATCCCTGGATTTCTCATGAGATCTTGGCCTTGTGCAATTCCTGCGACCTTGCTTGGCACTGCTTTAAAACTTCTAACGACTTGGCCAACCTCTGGTCGTATCGTGTCCTCTGTAATGCTTGTATGAAATGAATTAGGCAGACTAAATCAGATTACTTTAAATCTCAACTGCAATCACCCAACAATTCTTCCATCTCCTTCCGGGCAGAACTACATTTGTTTCTCCAACCTTCCCCTGATTCCTCCCCCTCCCCCATTCTCTATGTGGCTGGCTCACAAGCAATTGACCCAGCCCAGGTCACTGATGTCCTAAATAAGTTCTTCACTACCTGTGCCCTACCCCAGACCAGTACCCCACTGTTCACAGCTACCCTTACCCCCACCCCCCAAGCACTTGTCTGGGTTCCATCTTTCTCCGGCTCTCCCACAGAAGTCCTAAATGCTCTTGCTTCCCTGAATTCAGCTAAATCCAGCCCTGATGGGGTGCACCCTAAACTTCTCAAACTGTCAGCACCCTCTATTCTGATCCCCCTAACCTTCCTCCTAAATCTATCTCTTGCTTCCTCTACTGTTCCCTAAGCCTGGAAATCAGACACAGTTATCCCCCTACATAAAGTGGGTGATCCTACAGCTCCTGGTAACTACCAACCAATATCCCTTTTACCCTCACTTGCTAAGGTCCAAGAATCAAATGTCCTTTCGAGGCTCAATGACTTCATCCCAGCTTCAAACATTCTCTCCCCCGTCCAATCAGGTTTTAGAAAACTTCACTCCACCATATCCTCCCTTCTCTGTTTCACAGATGCCATCTATTCAGCCATGGACCAAGGGCAGCTCACCTCTGCTATCTTCACAGACCTTGCCAAAACATTTGACTCCGTTTCGCACCTCCTCCTCAACAAGCTTGGTACCCTTGGCCTCTCTCCACCAGCCATCTCTTGGTTCCACTCTTACCTTACTGGCCGGTCCCAGTCTGTCAAAATCAGCAATATCATATCCTCCCCCACTCCTCACCCTCGCAGGTGTTCCCAGGGCTCAATCCTTGGTTCTGTTCTCTTCTCCCTTTTCATAAATGACCTCCCTTCCATATGCACTCATGTTAAGATCCACATGTACGCAGACAACACTGTCCTTTTCTTATCCGGCCCTTCATCAACAGACATTCAACCTCCCCTACAAAAAAGATTTCTCTGTGGTCACAGCCTGGTTCAATGGCAATTGCCTAAAACTTAACACAAATAAAACTGTTGCTATGACTTTTGGCACCAAGCAAAAAACTTGCCAGGACCTTCCCTCCCCTCCTTCTTTTCTGAAACAAACACTCCTCTCGAAATTGTTCCCACCTATAAATACCTTGAAGTCTGGCTAGACTCCACCCTGGACTTCTCATCCCATTTCAGCACTCTTCATTCTAAACTGCACAAGCATTTGCCCAGTGTCACGCCCCCTCATTCTGAGTGATTTTAAAACATTTTTTAGCCCCAATTTTTAAAAACTGAACACTTGCCTGAGTTCAGCTTTCTTTCTTGTATCATAAAATATAAGTAGCTGAGCTCGTGCCAGAATACTGCTTGCTCCAGCACCAGGACCCATCATAAGGCAGTGGGCATGGACAGACAATAGGGATCCCGGAGGGTCACTCGAGACTCTCTCTCTGGGATCGATTTCAATGGCAGTGTGTAAAAGCACACCATTATGGGTGCAAGTATGTGGATGGAGCACAACAAATCAGTTGCGTTGCAGTGGGGTGCCGTGTAAAAGCGCCTTAAGTATACCATGGTAAAAAGTCCCCTGAAACAAGAAATTTCCTTAGTCTATGGCAATTCATGGGTTTAAAGATAAGCTGCTGTAGTGAAAAAAAAATGTTAGCCCTATCAGGAGATGTATGTCTACCATATGCTAAAAAAAAAATCAATATTATCCATTAATATTAAAACCCACACTGCTATGACATGACCTTTCTACAATAGTTTCAAATGCCAAGTATTAATGTACCATTGAAAATCAAAGAAGGAATATAGTGATTTTGCTCAAGGGGCCACTAAAAGAGTTATGTTTAAAGGGAAATGTCCACGTCTGATCAGGCCCCACCGCCGTGTGAAGCAGGGCCCGATTAGCAGTTTCAGAAATAGAAGTCATTTTGAAACTTACTTTGCAATATTTTATTTTAAATCCTATCTGGTTGATCTTTCTCCCTCCCCACTGGCATGTTACAACTAAGAGCCCTCTCTGGCGTGCCCACAATCAACTGCAGCTCTCCCCAGTATGACGTATCCTGAGGGGAGCAGCAGGGGCTCATCCATTGGATTACTACAGCATGGCACTTTTAAAGAGCTCCAATTTGGACACTAAGTGTGTCCATGATATACTGATACCAGGTACCGACTACCAGGGTGCCTGACAGTCTGTACCTGGTCTCGGTATAGCAGGGACACATACAGATTAGAATCCGAAGCGATTTGAAGGTACAGCAATGCAAATAACTGTATTGCTGTACCTTCAAATAGCTCCGGTGTGGAGGCTTCACATCATGTGCATGGTTTTCATACCGAAGGTTGCATTAAACTGTATAAATTCTTAAAAGAATTTTACTCTGGGCTTTACAGTGCCTTCAGAAAGTATTCACCCCCCTTGGATTTCGTCACATTTTGTTGTGTTACTACCAGAATTTTTAATGCCTTGAAATGATTTTTTTCCCCCTTGATTCACACAGCATACTCAACAATTTAAAGGGGCCAAAAACAGTTTTATTGTGTAACAAAAATTTATGAAACATTAAAAACTGAAATATCTTGTTTACTTAAGTATTCACCCCCGAGTCAATACTTTGTAGAAGCGCCTTTGGCAGCAATTACAGCTTTGAGTCTTCTTGGGTATGTCTGTATCAGCTTTGCACATGTGGATTTGGGGATTTTCGCCAATTCTTCCTTGCAGATTTGCTCAAACTCTGTCAAGTTGGATGGGGAGCGTCGGTGAACTGCAATCTTTAAGTCTTTCCACAGATTCTCAATGGGATTCAAGTCTGGGCTTTGGCTGGGCCACTCAAGGACATTCACCTTCTTGTTCTGAAGCCACTCCAGTGTTGCTTTGGCTGTATGCTTGGGGTCGTTGTCCTGTTGGGAGCTAATCTTAGCCCAGTCCAAGGTCTATTGCAGACTGATGCAGGCTGTCCTCAAGGATGTGCCTGTATTTGGTTCCATTCATTGTTCCCTCTATCCTGACAAGTGCCCCAGTCCCTGCCGCTGAAAAGCATCCCCATAACATGACACTGCCACCACCATGCTTCATGGTAGGGATGGTGTTACACTGGTGATGAGCTGTGTTCGGTTTGTGACAGGCTTAGCGCTTTGCATTCAGGCCAAAGAGTTCAATTTTTATTTCATCAGACCAGAGAATCTTTTGCCACATGGTCTCAGAGTCTGCCACGAGCCTTCTTGCAAACTCCAGGCATGCTATTATGTGGCGTTTTCTCAGGAGTGGCTTCCGTCTAGCCACTCTCCCATAGAGGCTACATCTGTGAAGTGCTGCAGAGATTGTTGTCCTCTGGACAGGTTCTCCCATCGCAGCCATGGAACTCTGTAGTTCTGTCAGGGTGGTCATTGGGTTCTTGGTCACTTCCCTGACCAAGGTCCTTCTTGCCCGGTTGCTCAGTTTGGGAGGATGGCTTGCTCTAGGAAGAGTCTGGGTGGTTCCGTAATCTTTCCATTTCCTAATGATGGACTTGACTGTGCTCCTGGGAACTTTCAACACCCTAGAAATGTTTTTATACCCTTCCCCAGATCTATGCCTCTTCACAATTCTATCACGGAGTTCTACGGACAGCTACTTGGTCTTTATGGTAGAGTTTCTGCTCTGACATGCACTGTCAACAGTGGGACCTTATATAGACAGGTGTATTTCCGGGATCCGTACTAAATCCCGACATCCGAAAGCCCGTCAACTACGTTCCCGACGCTGAAATCCCGACTATATTCCATGCCCGATTAGAAAAATCCCAACTGCCGAAAAGCCAACAATTCATTTTCCCGACAACAAGACAACTTGTTTTTACAAATCAACACCATCTGAGACACCTTGCATAGTACATAGTACAAGGTAGGAGGCTTTTAAAGCTTACAACTGTATTAAAGTATAAAGTTAACAAATTTCATGACCAGCAGGAAGAGACGTCTCTGTTATTTAAAAAAAAAAATTATTGGGAGGATGGGGGACAAAGCCAGCAGCAAGCTCTTAGCATACCAGCTAAAAAAAAGACAAGCGGAGGCACAGATACCCCATATTAAAGCAGTAGAAGGTAATATAACCTCAGACTCCAATGGTATCAACAAACCTTTTCAAACTAGTTATGAAAAGCTGTACACCTCATCAGGAACTTTCAGTCAGATAGATCTAAGAGACATATGTTAAACCCTACACCTCCCAAAAGTTCCTTACCCGTAGTCCAAACCCTTGAGGCTGATCTGAATAACAGGTGATCCTCACATATTGGGGGTGTTTCAGGAAACCATAAGGACCGGTACCTTACCACCTGCACTCCAGGAGGCAACAATCACAGTGCTCCCTAAGCCTAACAAGGACAGATCATGCTATGCCAGCTATGCTGTTAGCAATCTGACCAAAGTATGGGGCTGTACGGAGAAGACTGAATACAGAGTGATAGGAAAGTTACTTAATTTAACTTGCTTGCATGTAGAATTAGTAATACTGCAGTGTCCGATTAACCCCAACATAACACAACAGTAAATGTTGGGATTCTGTTGTTCAGTATTCTCATTACGTCGGCATTTTGAATTACGGGATAAAAAAAACGGGCAACTGATAGTCGGGATTTAGACCCTAACCCGTATTTCCTCTGAAATCATGTCAACCATTTGAACTGACCACAGGTGGACTCCATTCAAGTTTTAGAGTGATCTCACAAGGAAATTGGATGCACCTGACCTCAATTTGGAGTGTCATAGCAAAGGGGTGAATACTTATCAAATCAAGACATTTCAGGTTTTTATTTTAAATTACATGTACAAAAAATTCTGGAAGTTTCATTCCACTTTGACATTATAGAGTAATTTGTGTAGATATGTGACAAAAAATGTTCATATAAGTGTATTTTAATTTAAGTTTGCAACATCACAAAATGTGACAAAATCCAAGGAGGGTGAATACTTTCTGAAGGCACTGTACATGTCTGATGTTAGTGGGGGGGTCAGAACAGGGGCAGGGGAACTGCTGCACTGATTTGTTTCAACCTGCTGTTATCAGTTTAATTGGGCCTTGGTGCTGCTCATAGCTTCAGTTTATATCCCCCATTATTGTTACTTGCACCATGTTGCACTGCACATGGTTTGCACTTTATTTTTTGGAATGCTTCAGTACTCCTGTGTTTCATTTATTATATCCCCTTTCCCTTTTCTACGTGTCGCACCTGGAAATGAGCCCTGACTCAGCATGCCTTTTATGGTTACCAATTTGCAGATAAATAGACAAACAAATAGAAGAGTTTTTGAATAACTATCGACTTCCCACACAGTCAGCTGATGGCCATAATCTCTTAGATCGAGATCGCCACTGATGAGGCTAACCAAACCATAAAAGTTGAGAAGGTATATGGAAGAGGTGCTGCATTTAATCCACTTGGGGGGAGTTGGTAGCTAGGATGGGGGGGATAGAAAGGCAAAGGTCCTAGCTGGCTCTCCCCAACACACAGGAACAAGCAAAAGAGGAAGGAGTCAATCGGGGGCAGGGGGGATGAATAAGTGGAGGGCAATGTATGCGAATGCACAAACCCTAGGGAATAAGACCCCTGACTTGGAGGTGGCCATAGCATCAGAGAATTTAGGCCTTGTGGCAATCATGGAAATCTGGTGCACAGAGCACCAAGACTGGGACCTGGCTATTCAGCGATTCACAGTGCTCAGGCGGGATAGGGTGGGGAAAGAGGGGCCCTCTACGTAAAACAGAACATTAGGGTCACAGAACTGCAGGGAGGCAAAGGGGGAAATGAGGTACTATAGGTAAATCTGGAAACAGGGAAAGGGTCAATAATGCGGGTGGGTGTAGTATACAGACTCCCTATGCAGAGTGAGGAGTTGGACAAGGTCTTCCTTCAGAATATCATGGCAAACAAGGGTGAGTTGCTGCTGCTGGGAGACTTCAATCTCCCAGATGTGAACTGGGATCTCCCAGCAGTGGCAACCCTGAGTGGCATTTAACATTTTTATACAGGGTCATGACCTTCCCTCTAGTTGGCAAGGAAGTAGTATCTACCCAGTCTACAAAAAAGATGATCCTAGTGAACCAAGAATGTATAGACCTATCAGTCACATAGACATATCCCAAAAAATATTTACTAGAATAATTTTGGAAAGGCTAACAAGATGGCTCGATGAAAACTCCATTGTACATGAAGCTCAGAATGGATTTAGGAAAGGTAGATCAACAATTCAACATTGTTATGTGCTGAATCATTTTATATGGAAGTAAAAAAAAAGGTAAATTATACTATTGCTTCATTGACTTTTCCTCTGCATTTGACAGTATCAGCAGAGTAATTCTGTGGAATAAGTTGCAAAAACTAGGTATAAGCCCAGAACTTTTAGAAATATTAATAAGATTGCACGATCACACATGGGGTCGTGGTTCAATATAATCAATATGGTCATGTAACAACAACTTTCTGTACTAATTTAGGGGTCTGTCAGGGATGCTTACTGGCTCCTACCCTCTTCAATATTTATATAAATGAGATCTTTTACTTAATTTACAAAATCCTCTTTTCCATGCACCAAAAATAGGGGCTACCAGGGTAGACTGCTTAGCATACACTGACGACCCGGTGCTGGTTTTAACTTCTAGGCTGGGACTTCAAAAAATATGGAACACTTCTCAAAATCTTGCATAGAACCTAAATTAAAAAATTAATATGTCTAGCCAGTCCGGTGGCACTGAGGGTTGAGGCGCTGGATGCCAGACCTCATGCCTCGCCAGTGACCCAGAGTTCGGAGCAACCTCGGGTGTCGGGGGTCGGCTGGAAGGAAGGAGGACTGAACAGCCAGAGACTGCTCTCCTCCTCCAGGGAGTGTGGGAAGGGATGACCGTGGATGTGCTGGCTCCTGGCAGTGGCTGGGAGCTGGTGCAGTCACGGTCCACTGTGGGGTCGACACGGGCTGACGCCGGACGTGCCGGGCGTGGACACATGCACGGAACATCCTTGGCATCACTGCACGCCTGTGCCGTGGGGGGAAGCACAAGGGAAAATCCTCCCTGCGCATGTGAAGGTGGTCCGCTGGCATCACGGCAGACGCATCCAAGACAGCTCCCCTGGTGCTTGCCTTGCCTTCTTCGGTGAGTGGGTTAAGTCCCCACTGTGATGTGGCTGGGAGGGGTAGGGCATAGGGGTAGAGCTCTGGCTGCAGCTGGGTTGGGGCCAAAGTGACAGCCGGATGGAGGGGACCATAGGTACAACCCCCCAGCTGAGGAGAAATAAACAGTATAAGGAAAAAAAAAATTAATATGTCCAAAACAAAACTGATGATTTTTGGAAATGGAAGTAAGAAAAACCAAACCATCTGGATTAAAAAGGAGAAGGTAGAGATAGTACGATATTATGATTATCTAGGAATAAGACTTGGTCAGAATTTTAGATGGAAAAATCATATAGATTATATTTGTAGTAAAACTAAAATGGCGTTCAACTCATTTAAAATATTACATGCAAAAATAGGATGTACATCGGTTAAAGGCATATTGAGAGTACTGGACACAAAAATTTAATCTAGCATACTATATGCTGTGGAAATCTAGGGACTATCAGACCTGGACAAGCTGAAAACTGCTTGTAATATGATAAACAGATGCATTCTCATGGTTCAGCAGTCAGTACCCACAGTTATTTTAAGTTTAGAATTGGGCAAATTCTCTCTATTTACCCTGGTAAGAGAAAGACAGCTATTTTCATTACAGTATTAAAATTATTATTAAAGGAAGAAAGACTGTCCAGACAATGCCTGAAAGAGGAGATAAAATATTCCGAGATAGGCTTTGTATTTCCCACCCTTGAGGTAGTCAGGAAGGGTCTGTTCCCATATGGCTTGGGTCACATTTTATGGGACATTTATTTACATCCATGGGAAGAAGTAGTTCAGTCTGTCAAAATTAGACTCAGAGAACTAGACAGGAGTAATGTGCAAGCAAAATTGAAAAGTTATTGTAACCCCCCCCACACAAATGGGGGTTCCCGAAAAGTCTTCCTTGAGCTGGCCTAAATGCTCACTGCCAGGCTGGTGCCCTGCATTTTAGCAGTTCAAATGTATTGCCAGAGAGTGCCTGTAATGCCTCCATGTACTGTCTCTTTAAGAGCTGCCTAGATTGCAATCGTAATTAATCTGGGAGGGGGCTGAGTGTTTCTATGCTCGAGTCCCGCCCAGGTTGCTGAATGATCACTCCATTCTGCCATCGCTATTAGCGCAGAGGGAGCTATGTTAGAAGATATATTTGTTTGCTGATCATTTATTATGTTGCTTGCACGCATGAGCAAGAAACATAGTGCCATCATCGGAGATTTCGGAGGTGTGTCACCTCCTCCTCAATTCAGTCAGTGTGCTGGCAGGCAAGGCCCTGTAAAGCCAATGCATTTTGAAGCTGTCTATAATACGCTCAAAATGCAATGCTACGGTTGAAAGGGGAGTTACATTTCAGTGAGCACCGATAAGATATCGCTGCCCGCGCGCAGCTCCCCAGACACACGCAGGCGCAGCGCCTCAAGACGCTGATAGCCGACGGGTGCCCAATCCCGGCCGGGCTGAGCCGCGCCCTCCCTCCCTCCCAGTAGGTGCCACGCTGGGAGCCCACCCTAGCGCGGCAAGCAGTCTATGGCTGACGGGGTGCCCAATCCCGTCGGCTGAACGCCCCCCGTCCTTGTGCTACGCTGGGAAGCTCCACCCCAGCGTGGCAACAAATACCATGGCCGACGGGGTGCCTAATCCCTGTCGGCTGAACGCCTAATCGTCCTTGTGTTACCGCTTGGGAGCCCATCCCAGTGTGGCAAACGCCCCACGATGTCTTTTTTTTTTTTTAAACCTGTAAACGAAAATGGTCCCGCGCACGCCTCCCAGCCCCTCCCACAACCCGCACTCCACCCACTGCGTATTTAGTTTTCCCCACACCCTCACTTCTATACTTACCTCCGACTCCGCAACGATCTTCGTGGACCGGAACACGCCTGCACCTTCAAAGCCGATCGCTAACTGAGGAAATGCTGGTAAGCTGTATAATGGGCTAGATAGGGGGTTTCAACTTTGTTGCATATCTCAGGTATTTTTTGGTTTTGCACTGCTGGGTTTACTCTGACGATGTCACGTAATGGCGATCAGTCCGGCGGTGATTTCGCCGCAGTGACTGCACAGTGACTGTGAAATCACCCTCTTCGGGCCTGAATACCGCCATGACAGTGACATCATTCATGAGAGAGGTCCCAAACCCCATGTTGAAAAATTTGTGCCAAAATTCCAAAAATGACTGTTTTATTAGCGATGCTATGCAGTTCCTACGCAGGCTTGTAAGTTTGTTAAATTTCAATATTTTCTACTCCAGATTTTCAACATTGCCATTTTACCACACCTTCTTATGAGTAGTATAGCTGTCATTTTCACATCTCACCTAAAATGCGCTTCCACTTCCATGTAGCTTATAATGGCGCAGTCGGTGTGCTAAATCAATGTACGGGACAAATTAAGAAAATCACAGTGACACTGTTCATGAGCAGAGGTCTTAAAATGGCTATGTTGAAAATTTGCGAAACAATTCTTAAATGACTGTTTTATTTAGCTTACAAGTGCAGTTCCTACGCAGGCTCGTAAGTTCGCGAATTTTCAATATTTTCACCAGATTTTCAACATTGCCATTTTACCACACCTCCTTATGAGCAGTACAGCTGTCATTTTCACATCCTGCCCAAAACGTGTGCCTACGATGAAGTATTAAATGGCGCAGTCGGTGTGCAAACTCAATGTATGAGACACATTAACAAAATCACAGTGACACTGTTCATGAGCAGAGGCCTTAAAATGGCTATGTTGAAAATTTGGTGAAAAATTCTAAAATTACTGTTTTATTGAAGCGTATTCATGCAGTTCCTACGCACGCTCGTAAGTTCGCAAATTTTCAATATTTGCACTCCAATGACTTCCAAATACCTAAACAGCACATAGAAGCAAGCAACATTCAGCACTGACAAATGCTTGTTAGAATAGTAATAATATTGCAGTTTGTCTAACCTGCCTTCTTTGCAACATGGACATTTCTGTTTATCTCCACCATCTTGGTCCTGGACTGCTGAAATGGGCCCATCAGTACATTTGGGGACTCTAAAATGAAGCCTGTCCCCAGGGGCTTTGTGGGAGCAAAATTCTGTAGGAACTGTAGTTTTGGCCTTTTGGCACCTAAATGAACCTGGAGGGGGGAGCCCTTGTTGTGAGTGACAGAGGAATCAGCCCACCGAACCTTTTGGATCCTGGGGAAAGTCCCAGGCTGCTTGCAGCTAGAATCAGTCTGAATTGGGAAGTGAAAGTGGTAACAGCTTGAGTGATTCAAGCAGAGGCCCCTGTGTAATTCGTGCAGGAGAACTGTGAAAGGGCTGAGTTTTGGCCTGCCTGTCTGCTTTCTGTCCCTGAGCGGGAAACTGAAGTTTATTCAGGCTGAATCCGAATTGTGAGGATGATTTAAGCCACAGAACTGCGATCAAGCTTTAACCTGAAGAAGACCGAAGATTTGCTGAATGCGATCGGCCTGTCAGGATTTTCAGCCACCTTTAAGCTCCCGGTTTGTGCAGAGACTCTGTAATTGTGACCAGATAGCAATCTGCCTGGTACAGTAGAATTTCTTACATGTAAATGTGCTGTATGCTGTTAGTGGGTCGTGATTTGGTTCCCCATTGTGTGCTGAACTGTGTTCTGCTTGCTGGAGGCTGTATCCAGCTCCCACGGACTGAACTGATTTATCTCCATTGGGCCTGGGCTTTCACACTGGCTCAGCCAGACTACCCGCTGCACAGAGAAAGCCATCAACAAGAGACCTGCCTGGGGATCAGCCCCCTGCTCACGCTTTGAACAGGAATGACGCCGCGGCGATTCATGTGGGCCCTGTTTCTCCTGGCACTCCAGTTCAACAACCTGATGTCTCGATTTCGTCCTGCCTGTGTCCTGTATTGGGTGTCGTGAGTAAACATCAGGGTAGCTCCCTGCAACAACAGCTAAATCTAAAGTGTTGGCATGTGATTGCTTTGTTGTCTTTTCGGTCACGAACTGAGCCCTCCGGCTCAGGATTACAAATAGTGTGTGTTGTGCATGTTGCTTTCTTTCATCACAGGGCCCCAACCAGCTGCGAGCCGGCCTACCCCGGGCAACGTTCCTGGCTAGCCCACTGTCTTCCTACCTGGGTACCCAGAGCGTGTGACTGTGTAGGGACTCTGAAGTGCATGCATAACTGTCTGATTGATATAGCCTTTAAGCAAATCAATGTGATTACGCCTCTCCCTTGTTTAAGTCCTCTGAATAAACCAGATCTAACTCTTTTTGCATTTAACCTGACTGTGGTTCCAGTTTGTGCCAAGAGTACTGTACTGTTGCTATTTGCTGTGCATAGCCTTGTTTTACAGGGGGTCCCCAGGGTCGAGCTAGAGGAACCAGCCCTGGTGGTAAGTGCAAACAGTGTGGGTAGTTGCATGGTGAATAAGGGTCATTGTGAAAGTGATTATTGTATATTGTTCAGGCCTCTAGAAGGGAAAGAGGGGGGTTACAGTGTCCCGGAGGGCTGTGCCCAGGTTAGCTTGACCACTAACAACCCTGATCTCTGGGTGGAGACACCCGTTGCAGTACCCAGGTCCTTTAACCTGCTACTAGCCAAGCAGGCAGGGGTAGTAGCCCTTGGGATAGCACCATCTAGGGGTTACATTATAAATTATGTAGGTGGTACAAACAATTAAAACTTACACATGGACCGGAACCGTATTTGTTAAAGCTTACAAGTTATAACCAAAGAAGGATATTTACTAAATTTAGACTAGAAACATATACAGCAAACTACATTCACTATAAACAAAAAAGACAAAATACAGACTCTCCTTTCTGCAAGTGTGGAAGATCCATGGAGGATGATTTAAAACATGTATTATTAGCTTCTCCTTTATACCGTATGAGATACAACACTCTAAATGGTTGGGTGACATCATGGCAGGTCTCGATCTCTCTCCGGAAGAAATATTAAGATATCTGTTAAACTCGAATAAGACTCAAATCTTGGAAAAAGTGGTAAATTTTTTGCAAACAACACATCTTTGATATTGCAAAGGACTTATTTTTACTTGAGCCTAAAAGTTGTACTGATTGCACTTTATTGTATGAGCTATGTATAATATTTTTATTGTATTTATTGTGAACAAAGATATTATTTTGATTTACAGTGTATTTATTAAGTCTATATTGTAACGGCATGTCGCCAATCAATAAACTTTGAACTTTGAACCCCGAGTGGCAGGGACTTCCTGGACACAATCCAGAAAGCCTGTCTGAGGCAACTAGTGGATCAGCCAACTGAGGGGATGGGGGGGCAATACTGGACCTCATTTTTACAAACGGGGACAGTGTTGAAGAAGTGGAAGTGATCAAACCCCTGGGGACCAGTGACCACGAGGCGGTGGTTTTTGATGTCAAAACCAGATTGGCGCACAGTCACACAAATACTAGGGTCCTAGATTTTCAAGGGGATAACTTTCCAAGGATGAGGACATACCTTAGGGAAACCTTAACAAAACTAGGGGGATGTAAGGGGGTGGAAGGGAAATGGAATGGGATCAGGGAAGCTACTGGAAGGACAACTGAAATAGGACTCAAGAAGGTTAGTAAACCTAGAAAAAAGGAGGAAATGGTTCATGAGGGAGGTAGCGGAAGGGGTGAGGGCCAAAAAGAAGGTATTCCTGATCTATAAGAAAATACAGAGTAGGAGGGACAAGGAACAATATCTGGAATTGCAGATGGAGGGGGGAAGCCATTAAAAGGGCTAAAGCACAGACAGAGTTAAATATTGCTGCTAAAATCAGGGAAGGGGACAAGGCATTCTTTAAATACATCAGGGAGTGAAGGAAAATAAGGTGGGTATAAGGCAAGTAAGGCAAATTTATTTCTATGGCACCTGGGGGCTCTGGGTACCTTATACAAAGAGAGAGAGAGGAAGGGGGGAGCTAGGGTAGAGGAGGATGGCTTAAAAGCGAATACATTGAACTTGTATTTTTGTTCAGTGTTTGCCAGACAGGATGAGGATGGGGGGGGCTTAAGATGGACAGAGAGGGGTGGGGGGGATAGATACCTCACCCTTCACGGCAGACAAGGTCTTTAGGGAATTAGCTGGTCTTCGGGTTAATAAGGCCATGGGTCCAGATGGGATGCATCCCAGGATCCTGAAAGAGCTAAGGATAGAATTAGTGGAACCACTGGCAGAACTGTTCACCCTGTCGCTGGAAACGGGAGAAGTACTGGAGTACTGGAGGAGGGCAACCATGGTACTGCTTCATAAAGGGGGTGACAGGGAAGAGGCGGGAAATTACAGGCCAGTGAGCCTGATGTCAGTGGTGGGGAAGATCATGGAGTCACTCTTGAAGGAAATTCTGGTGGACTACCTGGAGGAGAAGGGGCTGGTTGATCACAGACAGCACAGCACAGGTATGTTACAGGGAGATCCTGCCAGATGAACTTAATAGGGTTTTTCAGCTAGGTGACAGGAGTGGTGGACTGGGAAGGTGCAGTGGACATGGCCTATCTGGACTTCAGAAAGGCTTTCTACACTGTTCCCCAGAAAAGACCACTAAACAAGATGGAGGGTCTGGGAGTGGGTCCAGCCCTAATAAAGTGGGTTGGAAACTGGCTCTCAGGTAGAATTCAAAGAGTGATGGTAAACAGGGAGCTCTCAGAGAAGGGGAGGGTCACAAGTGGGGTGCCTCAAGGGTCTAGAGTGGGTTCAGTCATTTTCAAAATTTTCATTGGGGGCATAGTGGTAGATCTAGAGGGGAGGGTATGTTTGTTCGCCGATGACACCAAAATATGTAATAGAGTGGACACTCCAGGGGGGGTTGAAAGAATAAATGAAGACCTTACTAAGATAGAGAGGTGGTCGAAGGTCTGGAAACTAGGATTCAATGTAGGAAAATGCAAAATTATGCATGTAGGGCATGGAAATCTGAGGGCGAAGTATGTGATTAACAGGGAGAAAATAGCAGTGGTGGAACAGGAGAGAGACTTGGCTATCATCATATCATCTGACCTGAAGGTGGCAAATCAGTGCCAGGCAGCAGTGGGGAAAGCAAACAGAATGCTGGGATGTATAAGTCATGGCATTGCTAGTGGAAGGAGGGAAGTCATCATGCCCCTGTATATGGCCCTGGTCAGACCTCAACTAGAGTTCTGTGTTCAATTTTGGAGACCGCACATGAAGAAGGATATTGAGAGAGTGGAGGCAGTCCAGAGGAGGGCTACTCAGATGGTGCAGGGGATGCAGGGGAAGGCATACATGGAAATGTTGAGGGAACTGGACATGTACTCCCTGGAGGATAGGAGAGACAGTGAGGATATGATCAAGACGTTCACATATCTGAAAGGTATAAACAGAATGCAAAAAGGGGAGCCTATTTCAAAGGAAAGGATGTTTAGCAACTCAGTGCCACAATATGAAGCTGGAGTGTGGACATTTGAAGGGTAACACAAGGAAGTATCTTATTTACAGAGAGGGTGTAGATGCTTGTAACGATCTGCCAGAGGCGGTGGTAGAGACAGAAATGGTAATGCGTTTCAAACACTCATGGGATAGGCACATGGGAATCCTGGGGGAGAAGGAGAAAAGGGTAAGATCGGGGGTGGGAGGGAGGAGCTCAGTAGTAAGGATAGCACTGGGCAGACTAGGTGGGCCATATAGGTCCTTATCTGCCGACATTATGTATGTATGCATGTAAATGGCTCTTCCAGCTAGTAAGACATTGGTGGAGAATTAATATATTTGGGAGTTTTCAAGTTCTACTGACAGTTGTTTGTGTAGTAAGGCTTATTTTGGCTTATCTGCCGAAAGAAGTGTTGAACCATGGCACTGCAGCCAATCAGATTTTCAGAATCCATTTTATAATGCTTTGCATGTTGCACTATTTTGTTACTGTGCCAGGTCCTGTTGGCAAGCAGTGTCTCCTCCCTCTCTTTGGCTTATAAACATTGAAATACAGAAATTGTCAGCAGATAAGGACCGCTAGACCCATCCAGTCTGCCTGTAAGCCCTACACTTGTTTGCAACCTCTGATCCCAGCTGATCAGCGGCTTACTACCACCCCTTCCCAACTCTACGGTTTCCTTGTGCTTGTCCCAGGCATGTTTAAATCCCTTCACTGTGCGCTCTCCTACCACCTCCTGTGCTAGACTATTCTATGTGTCCACCACCCTCTCTGTGAAGAAAAACTTTCTCACATTTCCTCTTAACCTGCCACCTTCCAATTTCATGTCATGCCCCCTTGTTATTTCACTCCTCCTATCTTGAAAGATGTCCCCCCCGTACCTTGTTTATACCCTTAAGGTACTTGAACATTTCTATCATATCCCCCACTCCCTCCTCTCCTCCAGTGAATACATATTGAGGTCCTTCAATCTCTCCTTATATGATTTCTGGTCCAAGCCCTGTACCATGTTAGTCACCCTTCTCTGGACTGTCTCCACCCTGTCAACATCCTTATGAAGGTGCTGCCTCCAGAATTTATTTATTTATTGAAATGTTTCACCAGGAAGGCACACTGAGCAACAAGTTGCTCGTTTCCCCGTGCGACCTGGGGGGTAGGGAAACATAGGGAGTGAGTACAGAGATATGGTACAATAACATAATATAGCATAAAATTACACACACATACATACAAAACAAGTGAGTAGACTGTACAGAGAGTAATATAATAGTGGAATGTTAACAGTTTAGGTCTAAGGAGCTGGATGATGAAACATCAGAAAATAATTATAGTAATTCAACCTTTGCTAAAGAATGCAAATATTAAATTCCTTGCTGATTAGGAATGAGTGAATGGACTAACTTGTTATTTAGCTAGGTCAAGTACAGAGGAGTAACTCAGACAGTACAATGTTCTAGGTAAGCCCAAAGTGCAGATAGTCTAGGTGCAAAATAGATTTGGGCAACCATAAAAGAGGGCTAAGTAATGAAAAGGGGAGGGGGGAGAGTAAGGGGGGGGAGTAGTAAGAAGAGGTGGGGGTTGGGGGATGGAGACAAAGCAGTGTTAACCTATCAGGTTATGAGTATGCAACCAGGGAGTATATAGGGCTAGAAAAGGAGGGGATGTGAGCAGAAGGTGAAGTGGGAGGAGGGAGTCAGTGAGGGGTAAGGATGAGGGGTGGAATTAGGGAGTGGGAGTCTAACCAGTTCAGACCCCTTCAGGATGTTGAGAACCCTGCCAAAGAAAGAATCAGGCATGGGAAAAGTGACCTTAGTGCCAATATAGGAGAGACGCTGAACGGAGTTGGAACAGGAGGTAGTGAGTTAGTGAGAAGGGGGGAGAGAGGACAGGGTATGACATGCGCAGAAAATCCCTGGTATCCCTGCGGGGCCGGGAGCACTGTCGGGGGACAGGACAGTCCAGATGGAGGAAGAGGGGAAAGGAGATGGAAGTCCTGAAGATGATAGAAGAGGGGAGAGTTCTGCCGGATCTGACTTCTGCCAGATGCTGAGTAACCCTGCTGCACTAGGCAGAGGTAGAGTGCATCAGGAAGGAAACAGGTAATGGGCAGCGAGGGGGAGTAGACTCGGGAGGGGAGCAGATACTAGGTGCAGTGACTGACCCCTTCCAGATGCCAAGTACCCTGCCTGCACAAGGCAGTGGTAGAGCACATCAGGAAGGAAGCAGGAAGCAGGTAGTAGGCAGTTGAGGGGAGAGGGGAGGTAAGGAGGAGAAAGGTTAGGGTAAGGAGAGAAAGAAATTTGTAAGGGAGTGGCGAAGGAAAAGGGGAATGGTAGTAGAGTAAGAGGACTTATAATTAGAGTACAGGGAGGGTAGGGGGCAATTAAGGTGGGTTGTAGCAGAAGCAGTTAGAGGAGAATTTAGCTTTTTCTCTTTTACATATTTTCTGAAGAAGACCTATGGTCGAAACATCGATTTTTAACTCTATTTTCAGCATGCATTTAATATAACTATTTTGTTTTGTTTTCAGACCACATGTTGATGCAGCACCTTATTTTTGTTTTTACATTTTTAGACGAGAGGTAGTTGTGTTAGGCTGTTCCGAGGGAGTAGTAGGAGGAGGAGGAGTGGCGTATGTGAGGTGGGAGAGAGTTCCAGGCTTTGGGGAAGCGATAGCAGAAGGCAGACTGTCCGATGAGTGTGGAGCAGCGAGGGACCACCAGAGTAAGATTGTCTGAAGATCTGAGGGAATGGGGAGGTTCTGGAGGGGTTGATAGACAGGTGAGGAGGTAAGGAGGTAGTTCACCCAGCCAGTATTTAGAGCTGAATTTGGCACAATGGGAGAGATGTCGGTTATCAAGATCGGAAAAGGCCAGGACATGATAGAGCTTGCAGTAATGGGTCCAAGGGGGAGCATCAAGAGTGAAATGGCAGAAGGAGTTAAAGAGAGCGTCCAGTCTGGACAGGGAGGACTTGGGAGTGGCACCATAGACTACATCATAGTAGTCGAAAAACGGGAGTATCTTCTTCTGGATAAGTTCATGCCTGGCCGTAGGAGGGGTGCAACTACAGTTCCTGTATAAAGTGCCTAGCTTGGGGCGCAGTTTTTTCAGGATGGCATCAATATGACCATAGAAGTTGAGGTGTTGGTCCAACCAGACACCAAGGTATCTGAAAGAGGTAGTGTCCTCCAGTGTAGTCCTGTCCAGGGTGTGGAAGGAGGGAAGACTGGGCAGCTTTGGGAGTCTCTGCCTTTAAAGGTCATGGAGATTGTCTTCTTGGCATTGAGGAAGAGCTGATGGGAGGCAAATCAGAGCTGAACCTGGTGGAAGTCATACTGCAGAGTGGTAGCAACATCAGTTGGGCATTTGCCAGAGGAGTACAAAACCGTATCATCGGCGTACATGTGAATGGAGGAGTTAGGGGAACAGACTAGAGGAGGGTCATTTAGGAAGATGGAGAATAGAATAGGGCCAAGCACTGAGCCCTGAGGGACTCCAGTGGTGATTGGGAGAGGAGGGGAGATGGAATCATGGACCTTGACAGACTGGGTTCTACCTGTGAGGCAGGTCCTGATCCAGTTGGTAGCTGATGTAGACAGGCCAGCTGTCGTGAGGGAGTCAATGAGGAGAGCATTGGATGCTGTGTTGTCAAAAGCCTTGGCGAGGTCAACAAAGATGGCAGAGGTGATGAGGCCAATATCCATCCCAGTGAGTATGGTGTCAGTAGGCCTGAGAAGGGAGGTGGTGGTGGAGTGATTTTTCTAAAAGTCAGATTGGAACGGGGTGAAAAAGGAGGAGTTGGTGAGGAAGGAAGTTAGCTGGGAGAGAACCAAGTGTTCCTGAAGTTTAGTGGGAGTCAGGAGGAGAGAGATAGGGTGAAAGTTAGAAGGAGAAGGCAGGTCGCCACTCTTGGGTAAGGGAAGGACCACTGTGTGTTTCCAGGAGGAGGGGATGGAAGAGGATGAGAAAGAGAGGTTGAGGATGAGAGATTGTGGGATGGCTATAGCTGGGGCAGAGAGGAACAAGAGCTTGGGGTCTGTACCATCTGGCAATGCACCTTTAGACAGGTTTAGTGAGAGCAAGGCAGTTACTGTTTCATCAGGGGAGACAGCTAAGAGGGAGAAAGGGGGGTGGGAGAGGTGGTTGGGTGCCAGATTTAGAGGATAGAAGAGTTTGGGGGAAGATGGGAGGGAATTTAGGAGGTCTGAGGCATGTAGTGTAACAGAAATTAAATTCCTTAGCCACAAGGGAGGGGTCAGAGACCAAGGAGTTGTTAATGTTTAACATGGGGGAAGGGGGATGAGTCGTGGGGAGAAGAGTGCTTGGATCACCTTCCAGAATTTAGAGGTGAGTTGACACTTGTGAGGAAGGCAGATCTAATATACTCTGATTTATGGCAGTCAAGTAGCTTTATTGCATACATTTCATATGTAGTCTAGGTGGGTTGTAACCTGAGGGGAGCTGGGAGGCCTTGTGCTTTTTTCAGGCTGTGTCCCACACCCTGAGACAGGCTAACAGTTCAGGGGTGACCCAGGGAGGTGGTTTCCACAAACTCTAGTTTGTTTGATAGGGGCATAAGAATTCCAGATTGATAGGAATTTGCCTTTAAAAAAAGCAAGAGAGGCCAGCCCGGTGGCACAGAGGGCTGAGGCACTGGACGTCTCACCTCGCAGCACGCCGGTGACCCAGGTTCGGGAACAAGCCTGGCTCGTCGGAGGTCACCACGGGGGGCCAGCGGAGCTGGATGAAGCAGCCGTTAAGGCAGCTCTCCTCTCCGGGGAGGTGGGTGGCATACCCTCACTCACGGCTACCCCCTGGTGGAGGCTGAGGGACTGTGCAAGCAAGGGTTCTGGTGATAGGCCAATGGGGCGGGCGGAGGAGGGCCATTACCGGGGCTGTAAGGCGCATGTGTGTCTCCACACGCATGGTACTTCTCCTGGGGTCCTCGGGCTAAAATGGGGAGAAAAAGTGGAAAAAACACCAGTGGCAGGATGGCGACTGACTCTCCGTAGGCACCGCCCCTGGACCGGGCATAAGGTAAGCCCCGGTAATTCCAGGGCACGGAGCTGGGGGAGTTGGTCAGATGGGGGCCATACGGGAATAGGAGAAAGATAGATGCGATAAAAAAAAAAATGCAAGAGCACGGTCAACAGATGGGGCAGAGGTGAGATGGGATTAATCGGAGAAGACAAGGTCTTGTAGGAGAGGATCAAGGTCCAAGGAATTGTAGGATTGAAGTTGCAGTATTTTGTGTGGGAGTTTGGGCCTGTGAATCTTCCTTATCAGGAAGATAGGGTGGTCGCTGAGGGCATCAGGGAGGATACCGGATTTGATAACTTTGTGGGGGTGGGAGGTGAGTACCCAGTCAATCAGAGAATGGTTTTGAGTTTTGTGGTTTAGGCGGGTGGGTTCTTTGATGAGTTGGACAAGGTTTAGGGCTGAAATGTCATTAAGTATTTTAAATGTGGATAGAGACAACCAGATAAAATTGAAGTCTCCTAATAAGAATAACTCGCCTGAGAGGGACAGGGAAGTTAAAGTTGTTACCAGTTCTGTGGTGACTGCGGGTTGTATGCCTGGATGACAGTAGGTGCCTGCTATAAATAACGGGACTGAGAAGGGGAGGACAATTCTGATGACAATAGCCTTATAAGTAGCAGGGAGCAAGGCTGCGAATATGGTGGAGTAATTTAGTGAGGACAGGATGTACATAGCTACTCTGCCACCTCTAGTGGACCTGTCCTGACGAGCGAAAGAGTAGCCTGGGATGGAGATAGAGTGGTCAGAGATCTTATTGTTGAGCCACTTTTCAGTTATGATAAGTAGATCTGATTTAAGAGAGACCACCATAGTTTGCAGTGGATCAATCTTAGAAATAAGACTGCAGATATTTAGAGGTAAGATTTTCAGACCATTTGGGAGGGTGGGGAGGTTGGGAGTTAGGCATGTGGGTAGAGGAGGGGCCAAGAGGAGAGTTCAAGGCATTTGGGCCAGGGTTAGGGTGGATGTTGGCCAATGAGAGTAGGAGAAGAGCAATTATGAGGACGTGGAGCTTAGGGGATTTGTGGTGGGGATAGCATTTATGAGAAGGTGGAAGTGAGGTGAGGCAGGGTGAGAAGGAGGCGAAAAGGAAAAGTGAAGCGGCTGGGAACTAAGAGGAAGTGGGCCACTGGTTGGTAGGAGTAGTGTAACCAAAGTTCAAAAGGAGGGGGGTGTAGGTGTTATAGCCAGAATAGGGGTATGGGTTGAGATGTGAGGGATTAAGGGTGTAACCAGATTTTTTTTTTTTAAACAACTCTTTATTCAATTTAGAAAAAGGAAAAAGGAAAAAAAGACAATACAAACACACAACAAAACCTGGCGAACCAGGCACACAGTACAAAAACTGACTGTGTAAAGCGTAACCAGATTTTTAGGCTGGGACAGCTGGCATACAGGGATAGGCAGAATGAGAAACAGGAGTGGGGTAGAGGAGGGTGAAGAAGGCATTTTGGGTAGTAGCGGGGGGGGGGTCATAGTGAGGAAATGGAGAAAGAATGGTACAGGAAAATTAGGGTGGCTGAAGCACTCCAGAAGAGAGAGCGAAAGGATGTATATAATGGTTGAATGAGGCCCTCTAGTGGGCAGATGGTATAGCTTGCAGATGAGAAACTTGGTACTTAACAATTCGCAAGGGGACAAACCATGTGACTGAGTATAACTATTTAACTAAGTACCAAGATAAGGCGGGTGGGGAGCTGGCGCATAGTGCCGGTGGGAGTGAGTGGAGTTAAAGTCAGGCTTTTCAGGTTAAAAAAAATGTGCAGAAATTGGATTTAGGCAGAGAGTTCAGGTAGAGAAAGGGCACAGCCAATAGCGTGCAACCCACGAGGAGGAGCAGCCATCAGCGGTTAGCAGGTGGAAGGTGCCGGAATTTGCGCCGTGGCTCAGCATACCATACCTTGACTGGAAGCAGGCTGAGTGGCAATGGCAGGGCAGTGGCTGAGGGACCCCACTGCGTCACTTCAGGAGCGGAGTTGCTGCCCTTGTCAAGGACGTATGCTAGAAAGGGAAAAAAATGGAGAAACGGCTGGTTAGTACAGGCTGAAAGAATCGGCTAAATCAGTGGGTGGGGTTGGTTAATAAAGAATAGGGAGCCAAGTGGTTAGAGTAGAGGGGGAGGGGAAGAAATCAGAGGAGGGCAAGGCAGCCAAAATGGAGGTGGATGGGAAGCAGGCTGAGAAACAGGGGCAGAGAGAAGGGTCAAGAGGAGAGTGAGGGGACAAGATGACAGGTTAAAAAAGGTGCAGAAATTAGATTTAGCCAGAGAGTTCAGGTAGAGGAAGGGCGTAGTCAATGGCATGCAACTGCGAGGAGGAGCAGCCAATCAGTGGCTAGCAGGTGGAAGGCCCCGGAATTTGAGCCATGGCTCAGTGTACCATACCTTGGCTGGAAGCAGCAGAGTAGCGATGGCAGGGAGGCGGCTGAGAGACCCCACCACGCCACTTCAGGAGCGGAGTTGCTGCCCTTGTCAGGGGTGTATGCTTGGCTGGAAGCAGGCCGAGCAGCGATGGCAGGGCAGCTGCTGAGGGACCCTGCCATGCCGCTTCAGGAGCAGAGTTGCTGCCCTTGTCAGGGGCGTTTCCTTGGCTGGAAGCAGGCCGAGGGACGATGGCAGGGTGCTGGCTGAGGGACCTCACCTCACCGCACAGCTTCAGGGGCAGAGTTGCTGCCCTTGTCACGTGTGTATGCCTGGCTGGAAGCAGGCCGAGCGGTGATGGCAGGACAGCAGCAGAGGGACCCCGCTGCGCCACTTCAGGAGTGAAGTTGCTGCCCTTGTCGGGGTGTATGCTAGAGAACTGCACACAGTACTCTAGTTGAGGCCTCACTAGTGTTTTATACAATGGCATCACTACCTCCCTCCCTCCCTCTGCCTATGCACCCCAGCATGCCACTAGCCCTCCCTGCAGCCTTTGTACTCTGCTTAGACACCTTTAGGTCATCTCAAATGATAACCCCCAGGTGCCTTTCTTCCTTGGTGATCATAAGCAATACCCCCCATCCTGTAGCTCTCCCAAGGGTTCCTTCTTCCCATGTGCATTATTTTGCACTTCTTTGAATTAAACCTCAGCTGCCACACCTCAGACCGTTTTTCAAGCTTCCCCAGGTCCTCCTCATTTTTCCACCCCGTCTGGAGTATCCACCCTGTTGCAGATCTTGGTGTCATCTTCAAACAGACAGAACTTTCCTTCTAGCCCTTCAGCAATGTCACAAATGAAGACATTAAACAAGGACTGATTCCTGAGGTACCCCACTGGTCACCCTCCCTCCGCGGACTGGATCCCATTTATCACTATCCTCTGCCTTCTGTCTGTTAGCAAGTTCCTAACCCATTCTACCACCTTGTGCCCCATGTCCAGACTACCATCTTGTTAACCAGGCTTCTGTGTGGCACGGTGCTGAAGGCCTTGCTGAAATCAAGGTAGGTGACGTCCACCCCCAATTTACTACCTTTGTCACCCAATCAAAAAAATCTATCACCAACTATGGGAGGCTGAGACCCTGCAAAAAAAAAAATTGAAGTGAGATTCTGCCCCCAACCCTAAATGAAATAGTTTGTTTAATTTACTTTTATAAATCAGAGCTGGGCAGGCTATCAGGTAGGTGCTGCTGTGCTGTAAGAATCATCTTGATCTTCCTAGGCTGGCAGGCTTAGTGTCTCCTTCACCCTTTGAGGAGTGTGTGGAGTGGCAGCTCTGGTGTGCACAAGAAAATGTCCCAGACTCTTACCTGCATTTCCTGCCCTTTTCGCCTTGCTGTCACTCTGGGCTCAAGAATGGGTGTTGGTCATGGAGGAGTATCTGGTTAGTGTGAGCCATGCACTGATCATTTATGCAAGTCATGCAATGGAGCCTGCAAGCCCACAGACAGTGGTGGTTGGTCAGGCCTGCTTGCCCAGGCTTGAGTCAGTAAGTCACGGCCTCACCTTGGTCACCCCACCCCACTCCACCGCACACAGCACTGGCACTGTCTCAGCTGAGTGTGAGTAAACCACGAGGGAGCAACTGATTCATCAACACCGGCTTGCAGCAGAAGGTTAAATTAGATTGAAGCAGCAGGTAATAATTAAGCGCTGATTTACTTTTATTGACTACATTGAGATAGTGCCAGCATTATTATGCTGCTGGAATTGGGCCTGAGACTGACCAGAGAGAGACCCTACAAAGATTACAGTTTCAGTCAGAGACCACCTGGAAGTGGAGCCCGTAAACGAAGAAGTAAGGGGGTTTAAAGGTGTAAAAGCTAGGCAGAGAGGCCTACAAACCTGCAAGAGAGATAAACAGTAATATGACTCCTTGACTAGTCGTGTTTTCCAGACCCCCAGATATTTTTTAAATGTACTTTGGTGTCACAGAAAATGGATATGTGGACACTTGGCAGTGTAAATCTAAACATGAGATCAAACACTTAAAAACCAGGAGACCAGGTTCATATCACACCAAAGCCACTCGCATTGTGTCCCTCAGCAAACCATTTAACCTCTTTGTGCTTTAATTCATCTAAGTAAAACTGAGTAAAACCAGGGCTTAACCATAAGTGAAATAGGGCATCCAAGCTGGGCTATCCTAGTTAATTACAGCATGTTGTAAACATAAAAAAACATGTGCTTTATGCTGCATAGTTCATCTTTGATTGTCAGTGCTATATACATAGTATATGTGTGTGTGTGTGTATGTGCGTGCATGCCTGCCTGCATACAGTGCAAGTATGTGTACAGACCATTTACTTTGTGTGTAGTGTGTGCATGCAGTCTATGTAGTTATGCGCAGTATGAGTATATGAGTGTCTATGCGTCCACGTCGTAAGTTGTTTGTCTAAGGTTGTATACAATTTAATTTCTGTCTGAATCTTGGGGTCTGCATCTATCTAAAGGTGTGCATACATTTCTGTCTCTGTCTGAAGGTGTGTGTACATGTCAGAATATGAATGCAGGTCTTTGATGGTGTGTTGCCAGTCTGAGGATCTGTATTTGTCTGTCTGGATCACCAGCCCACCTCCAGCAAGGTAACACACTGGCCCAGATATAGAGGGATTTTCAAGTGTATTCTGAATGCCTCCCCTCCCAATTTGCATTTGGTAACAGGAACTATATCAACTTAATTTCATTTTAAAATTTTTGCTCACCACCAATACTCCCCCATGGCACCCATAACCACAAGTGAGTGTTGTTATCGCAAGCCAGGGGTGTGCATAGACTAACTATTATTTCCCAAATACCCACAATAATAAGCTTCCCAATTCCTTGTCCAAATACCGCTTAATTTCTATTTATGGTATTTGGCTACTTTCCTGGTGAACCAGTCAGTGCAGGGCACAATTTTAGAGGCAGAGAAAAACAGATAGCTAACCAGTAGAACCGTAAAGCCACTTGCCCAGTAGTGCCAAGGTCAGTACACCACTGCCATCTATGTGGCTGAAGCTACCATCTTCTCCTCCAGGGTCCATGACCCCATAAGCTACCATGGCACCCCAAGACTTCCCTTTTGGCCAGAATCCCATCTGTAAGCAGCAGGAGCTTCTTTCTTGGTGAACTAATCAGTACAGGGAGCACTTCTGAAGGCTGGAGAATACCCTGCTTCTAAACTCCCACTCTCCCAGTGATTCTCTGTGTGAGCAGTCCCAATGTGAGTGGCACAGCATAAGTTGGAGTCCTCAAGAGGATTAACAATAGGGAGATGCCAGGATACCAAGGGTCTCTGCCCAACTTCTACCCTCAGATTGTACGTCATACCACACTTTTTGTTTCTGTTGGATAGCTGCCAGGTTGCTCTAGGCTGTCCCCATAAGATCCTTCATCCTTTCCCTAAACCTAAGGACGTAATCCACAATGGGAGTTCCTTGGGTGGCGTGCTTGCCTTCCCAGTCCTCCCAGATCAAGTCTAGGGGCCCAACGTGCCTGGCGTCCATATAAGAGTTCAAAGGGGAAAATACTGTCGACTCTTGGGGCACCTCCCTCTATGCAAACAACAGGTGGGAAAGGTATTTCTCCCAGTCCCTCCCATGCTGTTCAGCAAATGCCCGGAGCATTGACTTCAGGGTACCACTGAATCTTTCCACAAGCCCATTGGCTTGTGGGTGATACACTTTGTCTGTCCTCAGTGAGGAATAGAGCGACTGCCTCTGGGTACCAGGAGGCATAATCCATCACAGTCAGGATAAATCTATTCCCTGAGGAGCTGGGGGTATTTAAAGGCCCCACAATATCCATTCTCACCCTCTGGAAATGCTCCTCCACTATGGGCAATGGAATCAGGGCAGTTTGGGTTTTCTTGCCTGCCTTCCCTATTTCTTGGCACTGGTGACAAGACCTGCAATACTCCTTCACCTGCTGGGTGAAGTTAGGCCAATAGAAATTCTAGGCTAACCATTGTGTAGTGCGCACAATTCCCAGATGACTAGACAAAGGAATATCATGTGCAATCATGAGCAACTACTCACAATACCCCTTGGGAACGACAAGCTGCCTGCCTAGCATCCCTCCCTCTGTCTGCACAGCCCGAGTATACATAAGTCCATTTTCTCAATAAACCTTATGTCTGCCATCAACTCCCTGTGCCTCATCAGAGTCTGCCCAAGCCCTCAGCTTCTCTAGTGTAGGGTCACTCTTCTGAGCAGCAGCAAACTCCTGACACAGTCCTACATTATGGGACAGGTCCCCTTCAGTCACTAAAGTAGGGTCCCTAGCACTAGAGTCAGGGAACTCAGGATCACTGTCAATCCCAACCCTCTGACAATGGGTCACTTCTCCCTCTTCAGAGTAACCCTCTGTAGCTGTATGGTTACTTGCTACTGGGGAAATTTCTACCCCCACTTCATTAGTCCCCATCTCAGGGGAGACAGGCTGGGGAACCAGCCTCCTAGCTGTGTTTAAAATTGTTTCCATGGGTTTCAGGGAACTACCATTTTCCCTTGCTACTTGGCTTCAGGTAACTGCACACACCATCCCCTATTTGAGGATATTACCCAGGATCACATCCACTGCTAAGGTTTTGGCTACAGCCACCTGTTGCACAGTTTCCCCTGTTTCACCCCAGTCTAGGAGAACACTAGCGAGGGGCAATGTTGTCTCCCCACCAGCAAAGTCTTGTATAGTGACATATTTATTGGGTATAAGCTGACCAGGCTGTACCAGATCCCCTTTTACTAATGTCAGGGATGCCCCGTGTCCCTTAACCCTTGCGTCTGTACCCCATTCACCATGACTGGGTGCATGTGTTCCCTCATGTTCACAGGCATGCTTTCAGGGACACACAAACAACCCACTTCTTTTCTAGTGCCATTCTGCGTATTATTGCTCATTCTTTTGGGACACTGTCTGACAATATGCCCAGTTTCTTTACATAACCAACATTCGCTTCTCTTTTCAGAGAAATTTTTTCTCTGAAACCCAGGGGTAACTGGTTTCGGTGAAGGCAGTGAGGGTTTTAGCTGCCCTGAAGGTGTGCTTTTCCCTTTCTGCACTGCCACACCCACCCCATTTGCTCTCAGAGCAGGTCTGCTCTTGGCACAGCGGTCCGAGAGTATAGCAGCCTCTTGCACTGTTTTGGGATCTCGGTCCTCCAGCCAGGTTTTCAGCTCTGCTGGACATGCCCAATAAAACTGTTCTAACAAAATCACATTTTCAGTTTTATCAACAGAGTTTTCCTCAATTCCTTCCCACCAACATTTTAAAAACTGACGTTGTTTTGATGGCTAGCTCCTCGTAGCTCATGTCAGGGCTTCTCCTGAGCTTACGGAATTTAGCTCTATATGATTCAGCAGTTAATTCAAATTTCTTTAACAGTGCAGCTTTAAGTTTGCTTTAATCATCATTGTCCTCATTGTCTATTTGACCCAATGCATCCCGAGCTTTCCCGGTAAGTAGTGGGGATAGCTGGAAGCTCCAGGACTCCCTAGGAATTTTAGCCTGAATATAAACTTTTTCAAAAGAATTTAAAAAGACATCCATATCCTCCCCCTCTTTAAATTTCACTATCAATTTGGAATTCAATTTGTAACCCAGTCCTGTAGTCCCAGTTAAACCCAAGCCACCTACCTGTGCTGGTGCTGGTGGTTGGAGTCGTAGCTTCTCCAGGTCATGTTGCCTCTGGCGCTCACACTCCATTCTCACTCCCTCTTCTCCTCTGCAGCTCGCTGGTGCTCACACTCCTCATGGTCTGCGTCTCTCTGTTCTCGTTCTGCCTCTAGGCATTCTCACTCTGCCTCACAGTGTTCTCGCTCTGCCTCACGGTCCGCCTCTGTCTTCTCTTGCTCCCTCTCCCTCTCCCTCTGGAACTCCAGCTCCATCTTGCGCAACTCAATTTGCAGCCTGAGTACTTCTGGATCCAGGATACTGGTGCCCTTCCCCCGCTGCTGTGGCCCTTTGCTGGCACTGGCCCTGTTATCCTCCTCATCGGATCTGGACCCTGCCTGGCCGCTAGCCCTTCCACAGTCAAGGTTTGGTCCCTTACAGTCACTGTCTGTGACTCTATGCTCTGGGTATCTGCTACCATCAGGGCATTCACGAGGTTCTGCTTTGTGACTTTCACCTCAAACAGGACTCCTCTGTCCCCGCACAACTGCTTTAAATAGTCTACAGTGTGCCTGCTGTAGTTGAAAGTCATCTTCCCTAACTACTGCTACTCTGATTGGCCCTTTAGAAAAAAAATAAAATGGGTAAGAACTTGACTGTAAGCCAAGGGATATAGTTCTGTTTCCTCTTTAAAAAAAATCACTGCCTTTTTATTTCTCTGCAAGTGAGCTGACAGTCTCAAGCTGACACACTGAACAATAAAGCTTATAATACCAAAATTATCCCACCGCTGCCAACCAATCTGTCACAACTCCACTCAGCAGGTGAGCCCTCTACTCCCAAAGCGCCAACCTCTGAGTGTAGTATTGTGAACAGTTAACAGATCAGGGTAACCATCCTGTCTGTTTTGTGGGTTCAAATCAAACTTTGGTCTCAAGTTCTGGAGGAATTCAAACTGTTAACCTCTTGCTAGCATACCTAATGTACGGGCTCAGATAATTCTGCTCTTCGGGGAAATGCCAGATATCTTTTGCCACGGGCACCCAACTAGGTATTACAAAATGAACCCTTAAAACTCTATGCAAGACCTTAGAGAAACTCTTACCTGTTTCCCAAATTGGTATCCCAATAAGCTTAAGCACAGTGTCAACTTTAACCGTCTAAGCTTCACTTACAAAAAAAAGAAGTTTCAAGGCACACCAGGCAGTTTCTGTTTTAAAATATATATATTTACTTTAAGATAGATAACAATAGGTAAACAGTAAATATAGAACAAGATATCCCAACACATACAATCTTAAAAATAAAACAGGTTAAAAGTGCAAAATTCCTACCAACCATTAGACTTATCTATCTAAGGTATTTCTTATAATGTTTCAGTTGTCTTAGATGTTCCTTCTCTCAGTCCAAGTATATGAATGTGCCTCAATGGAATTACAGACTACAGTTTCACTATACTATATATATATATATATATATATATATATATACACACACACACACACACACACACACACACACACAACAGGAAGTCCCATCAACACATTGAATTCTGTGACTTCAGCAAGACCCATTGTCCAAATGATGACAATCTTAATTAAGACTGTAATTTCTCAGTCCCTTTGATCCATGAGCAGTTCCCTTTCTCAAACACATCAAAGGACTTTTTATGATGCCAGGTGCAATTAACTGACTTTCCTGAGGACGTCATAAAATGGATATTCCACTTCCTTATGACACCAGGTACAATTAAATGACTTTCCTCAGGATGTTATAAAATGGATATATTAGTTCCTGGCTTCAAAGCAAACTGACAAGTTAATTGCACTCAGAGATCTACTGGTTTAACATATATCCTGACTTCTGAACTGATACCTGGGGGTTGTCATCCCAGGCATAGGATTTTTCATGACAGACAATCCCACTACATTTTGACGGTATATTACAAAAATCATAGTATTATCGGAACCAGCTGTCTAAGTGTTGCAGGTACCACCAGCTATTCTGCCCAACTAGATACTGTCATGTACCAGAACAGTGTGAATGAGATTCCCATTATGAGCGATCTCAACTTTGACTGGTTAGACACTCCAAAACCTATGAATCTACTACTAGCAAAGCTATCTCTGACCCCACCCACCTCTTGACCAAATAAGGGTGCTGGTCCCTGCTTGGATGGATGCTTTCCAACAGACCTGGCAGGGTCCAATATGCTGGTGCCCTGCCTAATGCTTTAAGTGATCACTTCCCCACTTTTTGTCTCTGGAAATCTCGGGTCTCTAAATCCCCTCCTAAAATCCTCTCTTTCAGGGACTTTCACACCAGGATTACGAATCTCTCCCTGCTGAGCTAGGTCTGATAGACTGGGTACCTATCATCACCACCTCCAATGTCAACTCAGCCTTCACCTCTTTCAGGCCTGCATAACCAATCTCCAGGATAGACTTATACCCCTTGCTAAGAGATGAGTAAGAGGTGTAGCCACCTACTGGCTGCACGGTGACCTTCTGTCTATTTTCTAAGGTAAAGGCAAGTGCTTGGCTAGCTACAAGGCCTCATCCAGGTTACAAGACTAGCTAACCTATCAAAACTTGAGGAACTACTGAAAAAAGGCCACACGTACAGCCAAGAGCCTCGACAGTCTCTGCAGGGAACTCATGGAACTTCTGGGGGCATATCAAAGGTCTCCTAAGTGATACCTCCAATATGGCCCATAGGACATCTGGGGGCATATCAAAGGTCTCCTAGGTGATACCTCCAATATGACCCAAAATAATATGGTTATAGACAGTGTCCATTGTAATAAACTTTTAATTACTGCTGACTTGAAGACCCTGCTTTCTGATTTATCTGCCTATTCTACCAGCCTCCCCCCTACTGCTCCCTCCAAGACTACTGGGCAGTCCTTGCTCTCATTCCCTGTCAACAACCCTGACTTTCTGCTAAAAGCTGTTACTACAACAGAGGTTTTAAATTTACTTAAGTCTCTCCCTCTGGATGCCAGCCCCACCCTTGACAGTACTGAACCCAGAATTCTTTGCCTTGATGGTTCTGTTCTTACCTATTCTATATCTCTCATCTTCAATCTGTCTCTCACCTCAGGGGTGGAACCTCCTGCATGCAAAATTGCCAACATTGTCCCAGTGCCAAAAAAGGGCAATCTTAAGCTCCTCATGTAGCATTATCCTATCACTCTTCTATCTGCCAACTATAAGCTACGTGGAATGGTGGTGGCTGCCCCGTTAAGAGAATACCTGTAGAAGTATAATCGCTTCATCCCTTGTCAACATGGATCCTGCAAAGAACATAGCTCCTCGACTGCCCTGGTTTAGTTCACCAGTGACATCAAAACTGCCATGGACAAAGGCTCCCTTACTGGCACCATATTCACTGATCTATCTAAAGGCTTTGTCTTTCTAGACCACCCTGTGTCTCCACTATCTGCTCCACTATCATCTGTGCTGACGATACTGCCCTCTATTTCAGCTCACCTTATACCATTCTCTTAAACTCTCAACTCAAACATGATTTCTTCCTGAGTCAGAGCTGGCTTAACTCAAGCCATGCTCTTTGGGTTGAAGGCTAAATGCCTAGCCTGCTCTAATCCCTTGTTTATATGATGGCTCCCAATTCTTCATCATGGAGGAATCTAAATACTTAGGAATTAACCTGAATTCAGCTATAGACTTCTGCAACTATATCTCCGCTATTAGCAAATCTGAATACCAGATCTGGTCATGCCCACCATCATCACCACTTCCTCAGTCCCAAAGCAAGATTAGCCATTTCTGCTTCCCTGGTTGCAATATGGCTCACTGATTTTTTCAGCTGCCATTAAATCAGTGATTCACAAATGGAATTTGGCCTACAATAGTATGTGCTGATTCTCCCTGTCCTTTACCTGACTAACCTACCACTGCCGCTCTATACTCCTTTCTGGGATGAATATCCATTCCTGTGGTCTGCTCCTGGAAACTCAGCTGCTTCCTATTCAGATTTCTCAGGTTCCTCCTCCCATGCCTCTCCCACATCTCTGCTACACAGTTCACACCAGTCCTAATCACTCAAATCCGCCAATGCTTCCCTCCTAACCACCCCAAATACTCCTCTAGAATGAGCAAATGGGCCTTCTCATTTGCCCTAGTTTTGGAACTCCCTCCCCATCTCACTGCTCAGTTCACTCACATTATTATCCTTTAAGGGTGCTCTGAGGAAACACCTCCTTTTGTCATCTGCCTGCAACTACACATAAATCCTGTGTGAACCCTGTATGAACTTGCACTAGTTCTCACTGGCTGCCCACTGAAGGCAACTGGGGTTCTCCATAATGGCAACAGTTTTGGCTCCCCACTTTGACTCATATTATTACCTTTTTCTTGTTTACTTGATCATAATCAGTCTTTATATTTTTCCTAACTGCCTGTATACATATTCTGCTTTCAAGGTTATAACTTGTATGCTAGGTGCTTTGCCTATACTGAAATCATTGCCCATTTTATTAGGCACTGGGTCAAAATGCAGACTGCAGAATAGGGCAGTTAAAAACTGTGCAAGCAAATCACTGAAAGACAAGGTAGTGCACTAGAAAAATGTCAAGAGCAACAAATAAAATATACTGGGACTGACTGGCTGCCAAACTGTAAATAATCACCTCCAGGGGAGGCAACTCGGAGACAGGGAGAAATCCTGGGGGGGCCTATTTGTGTTGGGTGCAAGTCAGAGTCACTGGAGGAAGGGAGAACTGACCATGGCAACTGGGGGGGGCAAAAGTACAGGGGTGGTGGGGCAGACAAATTAAAAATAAAAGTTGGAGCTGGCCCGGTGGTGCTGAGGGGTTGGGGGTGCTGGGCGCCACACCTCGTGCCATGCCGGCGACCCGGGTTCAGGAACAGACTCTGGTCGGGGGTCGGCAGAGGAAGGGAGAGGATTGAGCACCCCAGGACAGCTCTCCTCTCTCTCTGGGGTGGGCATGGGGTTTGCATCACTCTGCAGTAGCATCTGTTGGGTGCACTGCAAGTTGCAGCACACAGAAGAGGGTTGCAGCACAGCAGATGTCAGCACACAAGTGCGCTGTACATCTTTGCATGCCGGCTCCAGGGAGAAACACCAAGGCAGAAATATAGCGGGGTGGTCGCAGCAGCTGATGGCCATGCACCGCACCCCTGGACCTGAGAGGTGTACCCCCAGGTATTGGCTATGGGTCCCAGAGGGTGGGGGACACTGTGTGTGCCGGCCTGTGGAAGAGAGCATGTTGCTGGCCAGACTGGGTCTGGGGGTGAAGGTGCCAGCGGTCAGTCGACCTGTCATGCCCGCGCCGAAGGAGAAACTACGATACGATAAAAAAAAAAAAAAAAAAAATGGGGACAGGGGAGAAAAAAAACCCACAAAAGTTGCAGGACCAGGAATCAAACCCTGATCGTAAGGACATTCCGCCATCTTTCACTGCTTATTATCCTCTTCCTTCCAAGTGATGACAGCTACAGGGATAGTGGCAATTCACTTGCGCTACGCTATCCCTGTAGCTATTTTATCAGATGCTATTTTTGCCATGCGGATTATATCGTTTTATAATCTACGCGACATATTGACCGGGTACCATTTTATTATGTTACCTGTTCTGCCATATGTATTGTAAATGTGATATACTGTGTATATGCATTGTAAGTGGAACTTATAAAATGGAAAAAGGATTTAGAGAAATTTGATTGGTTGTCAGCCATGCATTAGAAATGTCTAACACACAGCTAAAACTTGTCCAGAGAACCTGGATGAAGGAAACCAAAAGAAATCCTTGAGTCCCTCAGAATTTTGAAAAAGAAAAAGGTACCATTGTCCCCACCCACCCACTTAGTGAGACACACAAGGTAACACAGTGACACACAAACAGCTCCTGTCAATCTCTCTGCCAAAAAACCCTCATGATTCAGATCAACAAAAAGGAAGCAAAAGTACAGTATCTGAATAAAATATTACTGTAGCATCCCTGCGCCTTTGTGATCAGCTTCCTTCACCAGCCCCAGATGCTCACTTGCTCCTCACTGTTTTTTTTTTAACCAACAACCCTGTCCCAAGCAGCAGTCCTCACAAGCTCAGGCAACAAGAAACTGCTCTCTCAGTGAAATCATACTGCAACATACAAAACAACAATACGCTATGCAGCTTGTTATTTTTTAAGACCCCTACCACACAGTGACTGTTCAGGTCAGCTGTAGCACCATGATTTCCTCATGCCTGGTGGTCGGCTGCCCACCTGCTCATGGATCGAACTGTCAAGGTAGTCCCGCATGGCCGACTGCCCTCTCATGGCTCTACAACAGTAAACATAATTGTTTAAAGTAAATCAAGCACTCACAGTTCCTCAGGATAGCAAAGAACTAGAACAGTCAAATGAAGTCCATAAAAGCATTCTAGCCTGAAACAGCAATAGCGAAACGCATCAGGTGACGTAAATGGGAGTGCCTCTGCCTCTTGCTGTAACAAGGAACTCTTCACCAGCCTGTTTCAGGCTAGAATGCTTTTATGGACTTCATTTGACTGCTCCGGTTATTTGCTATCTTGTGGAAATCTGAGTGCCTGATTTACTTGAAAACACTTTTGCACTTTATGTTGTGTGCCCTTCATAAAGTATTCTGCACTTTATCTGGAAACAACAGCAATCTTTTTGTGGAGCAACACAAACTGTGTACCTTTAAAGCAAGTGCTGGTCCCCGCCTGTTTCTGAGTTATAGTCACTCTGACCAGGCACTGCTTTTTCCCTTGCTGCAGCTCAAATCATTCCTAGAACAGTGCTGTAAACTGCCTGCTTTTAAAACGGAGAAAAAATAAATAAAAAAGTTAACATTTCTTTCGGCACCACTTGCAGCCTCAGACTGCACTGACCCAAATGGACCACGGCTGCACACAAGACATTTTTTATTTTATATAACTGCTGTGGAAAAAAAACAATACCCAGTAATTATATAAAATAAAACATGGGGTTGTGTGTAAAACTGGAATTTTACATACACCCTCAGTGTTGGATGTTTAAATAAACCCTCTCAAGGTTTATATAGCATTCAACACTTCAAGAGTGTATACAATTCTCATTAAGCACACAATCCCATGTATTATTGCATATTTAAATCATGAGCAATTTCAGCTGAGCTGTAGTGCCATGCTTTTCTCAGGCCCAGTCAGCTGCCCACCTGCTCACTTGCTCATGGCTCAAACTGTCAAGTACCTGCACATGACCAGCTGCCCACTCACTCACACAAGACTCCCAACTGTCAACGTAGTTTATATCTAAAACATGAACAAACAAAACTAATAAAACTGGACCATTTAAAAAAGTATATGTGTGTGTGTGTGTGTGTCTGTGTGTGTGTATGTGTATTAGTTGTTTGTTTTTTTTTGCTAGGGATGGCATTGGGGGGAAGGGGGCTGTGAATTACAGGACTCATTGTTAAAACAATAGCTACGGAAGCCTACTTAGGATGAAAGCCTTTAGGTGAAAAGAAAACACATCAGGACCTTAAAGGTGGAGGAACTAGTTTACGTAAAAATACTTTGACTGTTACTTTTTTGTATTTAAGCCTCGTAATTTATAAGTGTAACATTAATTAAACACAGAGGGATGTACAATAAGACACTCCAGGGATGTGCATTAGACAGTTCTAATGTACAGACAGGGGCTGAAGGCACTCGGCCTTACTATGCTCTTAAGCCATATGTCACAACTGTCTAAAACACACCCTGTTGTGTCTTATTGCTTACACATTGTTTGCTAGCTGCTTTGCCTATACTGTTACTATTGTCCATTTCATTTACTGTAAAATTAACATATTTCACATTCATTTTATTTTCACTATATTTGCTAAAAAGGCTTTAATCTACAAAAATAAAGTGAAAGTTAAATATTTCTTCAGTGTAAATAATGTTACGCTCCAGTTGCCATCAGAAAATCTGCAGCTGCCCAGGTAACAAAAAAAAATTCCCAAAACACTGAATATGGGTGTGGTACTAGTAACAAGTTTATTATAAAATGACAAAACCTTAAAAACATTACAACAACAACCAGTTAATGAATTTGTTAAAATCATCGACTGTGCAAGTGGACTTGCTTAAAATTTGCTGTCATCACCTGGCTGATGTACACTGGTTTCATACAGCAGACTAACCGGCATACTGTAAGTTCTTACTTGCTGGCAATCAATGGAGAAATCAATGTAAACAGTAATGTGCAGTCAGCTTGCCACTCTCACAAAACAATGGGGTAAGGGAAAGAGCTGAACTGAACTGATCACTGTGATGCTGTAACACTGTAAAAGCAGTAAGCTCAATAAGCTTTTTATTAGCAACCAGCATATAGTACTTCAAGCACAGATAACATGATCGGCGGGAGAGGAGGGAAAAACACAATGCGGGGTTAGGACAGAGCAGTAATGTGCAAAGGATGAATGGCTGGTCTTTTTGTATTTCTTCAATCTGCCGTTGCTGGCAAGATCGAAAAAAAAAGACAATGGGGCAAAAACTGTCAGCAGCAGCCAGAGCCCAGTGGGGCAATGAACCAGCAACAAGGAAAAGCTGTCAGCACCAGCCCAGTAACGAAACCTGTTAGCTGGAAAGGAATACACAGAAATATTTTATTAGAAACGTACATCTGTCATGGGGATACACATTAATACACAGAACAGTAAAAAGAACACATTTTGCCAGAAACAGGCATCTCTCATTGCAAATGGACACACATTAATACAAAGTACAGTAACTAGATTACATACGCAGTACAGTAACTAGAAAACATTTTGTCAGAAATAGGCATCTCTCATTGCAAAAGGACCCATCATGGCATACAGTTAATTCAAGCAGCTTCTATCTGCATCTGTGATTCCAGCAACCTGAAAACCGCAGATGCAATCTTCAGTTCTTTGAGCAACTTCTTCAAAACTAGAGACCACTTGTAGTTGTTTAGCTTTTTAGCTGTTAGTAGCTCTTAAGGTGGTTTCACAGTTGAGCACACTCCGGGGGTTGGGATACTATGGAGGGGAAGGGTGGTGTTTTGTGTATTCACAGACAGTTCAAATGTTTGTATTGCTGTTCTTGTGCGGCTATATTTTTCAATAAAGTTCACTGAATTAAAAAAAAAACAAATTGGAGACCAACCACTGAGCATGTTTCTCTTTCAGTGTGATAATTTTTAAGTCATCACAAATGTCACTAGTAGCACTGCCACGATTTAGCTGACCCATTATACAGTCTGCATACCATGCAGTGAAATTTTGTTTCAATGCATCCTTGAAAATCTTACTGACAGAAATGTCTAGGGGCTTTAATAAGTCGTTACAGGATGCCATACTGGGTCATAATGTTGTACACTTACTAGCATACGGCATTATGGCGAATCTCGGACCTGTGCACTCTCACAGTTGGCCCTCCCTGGAGTTAGAATCTTTAGTGGTCTGAGGGTCATAGCCCCCTCAGTAGTGGGGGGTGTGGGGGAAAGAGCCCCCCACAAAAAACAAGATAGCCGGGAATCATGCAACGCGATTCTGCTGCACGGCATTCTGCCATGTGATATATTGACCCCATGCCCAGGATGCTGGTACAAACACTGGGATAATGTGGTGTGACTCCAACTTCATTAAAACGTCTTCTTTGGTATGGGCTCTAAATAAGTCAAGCACAAGTATAATTCTCTGCTCACTGTGCAAATCCAGTCGCAACTTAGTAAATTTGACGTGTGGCACTAAAAACTTGTCAATGCACTCAATGACTGTTTGTGCATTAGCCCAATGATTCTCCAACTGGGTCACATTCCACCCTGGTGGGAAAGCAAAACGAGGATGACAGGTGGCTGTGCGATCTTTATAGCTCATCCGTGGGGAAAGGTAGTCACCAGCAAATGTAATTCCAAGAACAAGGGAGACTTTGCATTTATTTTCAAGGCAAATAACCTCTACTTGTTTGGAGTTTGTTAATTCCATTGTCCACTCAGAGATCGCTTGTGCCACTCTGGCATTCACCACTGCCCCTTCTGATCATAAGCTTTTTATTATGCTTTTTAATTCGGCTTCACTTTCATCCATAAACACACAGTATGAGGTCCGCCCTGTGGCCTTTTGGGTAGCTCTGGCTTTATCTGTTTAACATCTGGTGTAAGCTGCACTTTGGACAGGTAGTCCTTTTTAAACTTTCTTATTGTGCTCTCATTTATTGTAAGGTTGTGTTTGGCAAGCAGAAACATACCTCACAGCATTCATGACACCGTTCTCTGTTGAATAATGTCCGATCTCAAACCTCAAGGATGGGGAGTAGGAGGCATATTCACCACTGCGGTTTTTGGCTGGAGGAGTACTTTGAAGTTTTCGAACCACTGCTTTGACTACCCGGGCCAAAATACCCGTGGATTCAACAAGCTGATCTGCTGCTTCTGAATCAACAAATGTGATCCCCCATTTTATGGACTTTGGAGGACTTAACCACCCATATAATGACATCTTTGGACCAGGATGAGTGGTTGCCAGTGGAGTGTTTTCAATGGTCTTGGCCATTTGTAGAGCAGAATTATAATCGGCAAATTTAACAGGCTTATGTGAGAAAAATGAAGGAATGCAACTCTAACAAAATCAGTACAGGCACACAGTGTTGAACAGCCCATGATCTCCTTCAGTGGATGCCCTAATTAAAACTGCAACAGCTGAAGACAATTTCATCAGCATTGTTGGTAGCCAGTGCAGAGTTACTAATCCTCATTCATCACACACTGCCCTTGTAACTGGTAGTTGATCTGATTAATAAAAAAGGAACACCTTTATTAACAGAAACAAGCCGCACATACATAACAGGACCTTCCCCTTCAATCTTCCCCTCTACCTTGTCAGCAGAAAACAGAATTTTAAAAGTCAGTTTGCCGTGAAAGAAACGCAAAAAGGAATATATTCTTTACAGCACAATGCATCTCCACCCTCGATCTTGCCAGCAGTCAGCTTACCACTCTCACTAAACTGTTTATAAAATGTCAAAAACAGTGGTGGAATTCAAGCATGCATGGGACAGTCATAAGGCAATTCTAGGGGGTGGGGGTAGGAAGAAGAAGGCTGCTGGTTAACTAGGATCTGCAGCTTATCCATTAGGTAGGAAAATGGGCAGACTGGGTGGGCCAAGCGGTCCTTATCTGCCATCAAATTCTGTTTCTATGTAGGGGATCACATATTTTGTTATGAATCTTTTAATGCAACTCCCCTCGATCTTACTAGCAGTCAGCTTACCACTCACACAAAACTTTATAAAATGACAGGGGATCATATATTTTGTTATGAATCTTTTAATGCATCTCCCCCCTCGATCTTACCAGCAGTCAGCTTACCACTCACACAAAACTGTTTCTAAAATGACAGGGGATCACATATCACATAGCCATCAAATACAGTATAGAAAAAGTGTAGTTTGCCACCGGCACTGACATATGATTAACTGAAAACGGTCAGGTGGTTGATGTACGATTATTAATGATCGCAAGAATGTGCCAGATGCCGGGAGCATGAAAATTTCGGGGTGCTAAATATATTAGTTCTACAGTATTAAGTTACCTTTTCTGCCCTTAAGTTTATTAACTTCTCCCTGTTCTGTTTTTTGGATTGTGTCTTTGTATGTACTCTCATGGGCCCCTTACCTATGTGTATTCAATCATCTAGTATACTTACCCGGTTACAAAAAAACAAATAAATAAATAAGGGAGCAAACCACAGACAACAAATTTATATTGATCCAATCACACTTATTAGCAGAAAACAAACATAAAAAAAAAAAAGTTTAACTGTAGGCAAACTGGCTAACAGCGGGCCTCAGACACACCAAGGATATATACATTCTTTTGTAGTAATCTGCTAGAATATGGGATTCTATACTCCTTTAATTGAGAGAAATCACCTTACCTGATACCTTTAAACATTTTTTTTTAGAAATAAGTGTTTGTATAGATACAAACAGAAGCTTCCCCGTTGTGAGTTATAGGTACAAAAAACAATTATGAGAAATGTCAGCTTTCTCAGGGGTTACGGAGACTGCTGGATAGCCCAGTGGTAGTGTGTCACACTTCCAGGCTGATGATCCGGGTTTAGGAGCAAGCCCAGGATGCAGACAAATAGACAACCAGTGCCTGGAGATGGCTGCTGAAGCAGGGCATCCTTGATTAGGTAGGTTGGAACACCATCTCCATGACAACAGCTACCCCGGTGGTAGGGCCCTGTAAGGCTCATTTTCCAGCAGCACGGAAGATGCCTGTCTGTGAAGTTCCTGGAAGCTGGAGGGACACCATGACATGAAGAGAGAGTGAAATTACAAGGAATGGGAAAATAACAGCATCCATCTGAATGACGGAAAGTTGGTACATTCAGATCACACTTCAAGTATCCACTGCCTGCTATGGCATACTGATAGTTGCCATGGAAGTATCTGTGCTTGACTCCTCATTTCAATCAATCAATCAATCAATCAATCACTTTATTTAACCAGGCATAAACACCATTGAGCATGCTCGTTTTCAAGGTGGTCCTGGGCACCACTATACTATATTCCCCTACACTGCTGCCTGTATACCACTGTTTATTTTGCACTGGTAGTTCATACATGCCTGTACATCATTTGCTTATGATGGCTGCACTTTACCATTGAATATATTTGTCCCCCCCCCCCGCCTTCCAGGGTTGCACCTGGAAACGAGCCTTGACTCAGTGTGCCTTTCCCAACTGCCAATTTTCAAGAAATAGATAAAGGAATAAATATTCCCCACAGTATACCTCTGCCACAGAGGGAAGAACTGTGGGAGGGATAAGGGAGCAGATGGGTAAGCAGAGAATAGGGTAGGGTGGATAATACTGGAGGACGTGAGGAGGGTGATATAAGAATGACTAGGGAGAAAACCCACCATAGAAAAAAAATTCTCAGCGGCAGACAGGAGACAGAATGATGCAAGCCTGGAGAGGTTGTTAAGCAACAAGCACAGTCAAATGCCACAACCAACCAAGAAGTGCTGCATTATTCCCTTTATGACAGCACACCCTGAAGTACTTCATCACACTTACAAAAGGTTTTTAAAGTTAGGTGAGGTGTGTAGTTGTCAAGAGAATCATCAAATGATCATGTGATGTGTTTCGACGAATGATGTTACAGGGCTTTCGTGGCTCATTTTATAATTTAAAAATAAAGAGAATAAGAAACTTGAATTACCCTTTTCCTAAAGATATCAATATTGGTTTATCCAGTCCAATTAAAACTCTGAAAGCCTCATTCAGATTCACATAACTGAAATTGTCTGCAGCATCTCCAATCACCACGCAGTTTGGGTTCGACTGATCAATCTGCTCAAATTCTGGAATCAAACCTGAAAGACAGAATAATTTCACAAGATTACACTATGCAATGCCGCGCAGTAAAATACTGACCTGGCTCTTGGTCACTTACTCCCTAACCTGCACCCTTTTAGTAAGGTTATAACAGAATGCACTGTTTTGTCATAATAAAGGTACTATATAAAAACTCATCTTCATATTTCCATTCAGATAAAGCACATTTTCTTGGGATAACCCAGACAAGATGCAACATATTATTCAGAGGGGTTTCTCTGCTTCCACTCATACTTTACAGCTGAGGGACTGAAGCAGAGGTACAGTACAGCAGATCAGATGATTCACCTAAAGTCACATAGTATACCTGTATCTAAGCTGGGATTAAGGTTCATAGTTCTTTGCTCTAACTATCAAATTACACCGTCTCTTGAAATGCCCCCCAACAAAGATATCTGGTGATCAATGTTGATATTATGATGGCCAGTATGTGAAGTAAGATTAATTTGTATGGCCATGTGATCTCTTTAATTATTTTTTGTGTGTGTGTGTAAATAAATGTTTATTACCATTTTCCAACAAAAGATGCAATGTTTTGTATACAGTATGGTAGTCAGTGCAGTACCATAATACACAATTGTTAGACAATGACACCCTGACAGTGCCTTATGCTAGAGTCACCTGAGGGTTGCAGCAATGGGGAAGCATGACCCCCAATCAGTCATTACTGGTAATGTTCCATTGTCCACTCTTAGGGGGTGTGCAGTGGGAGCATGTCACGGAAGGTAGCTTTCAGCCTGTTCATCCACCTCCCACCTCCCTTACCATCTGGTCAGTGAACCCTGTGCCCTCCTGCCTCCCACATCTACTTTAACTATTTAAGAGACATATGTGGGAACGTGCTGTGTTACACAGAATATCCACTTACTCCACCTGGATGTGAACCACTCTGTCGTTTAAATTAACTGTTCCTCTTTCCATGGTGTAAACAGCATTTAGAGTACCCCACCAATATTAAATGGCTGGCACTTGTGGTGTAAGCCACCTGCAGGTAATGCATTTCAAACCAGTTACTATCATAATACCCAGTAAGTATAGGTTGTCAGCCTTTTACCTGTCGGGGATACTGAAACAGAAGGCACAAATCTGGGCTCTGCCTAAGCTCAGTCCCAATACTTCTATGCCTCCAGGGCCCTGAAAAAGGGTGCCAGAAGGGGGCATGTCCATATTATATGTAAATGTGTCACCTGGATTTTCCCATAGCATCTCCAGTAGGCTGAATTAGTTGGCTCTATGATGCCGGTTCGACAACAATTTTGTCGACCAGCATCACAGCAATGGAATTTATGCTGACTGCAAGTTGCGGCTGACATAAATCCTGAAGGACTCCCGGTCCCTTGTTTCTATCGGGGTGCTTTGCCCCCCCGAACTCCCCATGCAGGGGCTTTGCCCCCACACCTCCATTCTAAATATAATCAACTCCGAGTCAGAGTTGATTGAGGGAGGGGGGGCAGGACCAGGAGACAGTGTGCCTGGGTCTCTGGTGCACCTTTACAGTGAACTGACAGCGAACTGTCAATGTTGTTGGCATCAACGTAGTTTGCTGTAATGGACTCGCTGTCGGGGCATATCAAATTAGTTCACTGCCCATATTTGGCTGTGATTACCAGCATATGAAAATACCTCACTAGGTGTTTCAAATCATGCTACCTCCATATATGGAGGCTTCAGAGCAGCCCCGTCTCATGATTCAAGGTCTAGCTTCTGACCAATTCCCAAACCCCATTTCTCAATGAGATACTGCATGATGTGCCTTGAATGACTTGGTACATCAGTGAGATGAGGTGCCTGGTGATTGGGGAAGTGGCCTGGGTGGCCAACAGCAAACGCAAGGATGGGAGCCGATCTGTGCTACAGGTAGTCATGGGACAGGAGTCCAGATAATGATGAATCTGCAGGTAACAGAAAAAATCCCTTTGAGTCAATCCATATTGGGTTTGCATTTCAGGAAACATTTTTATGGGCTGACCCTTGCAGAACTGTGAGCTAAGCAGACCTAATTCTGCCATCGCCATCTTCGGAACGTCAAGTCTTGCATGGCTAGGGCAAACCCTTCCCAAAATGCATCTGGGCTGAGCTAGATAAGGACTGGCTAGAGAGAGAGAACAGTGCTTCATGCCACATCCTCCCCACCTCTTCCATCCAGGGGTTCTGGGGCTATAATTCATAGTCCCTCAGATGCATCCCAAACAGGAAGCATGCCCTATCCCAGAATTATAGGCATACTCTCAAATATTGGACACGGAGACATCCTCACCCTCCTTAGACCAGATACAAGAATTTCTATCCACCTTTTCCCTTCAGACCATAACAGACACCCAACAAGAGACACTTCTAATCCCAAAGGGACCTGGGGGTAATTATATCAGATGACCTAAAGGTGGGCAAGCAATGTGAGAAGGCAGTAAGGGAGGCTGGGGGGACACTGGGATGCATAGGAAGAGGCATCAATAGTAGAAAACAGGAAGTTGTTATCCCTCTGTACAGACAGTTGGTGAGACCCCATCTGGAGTACTGTGTGCAGTTCTGGAGACCCCATCTCTGCAAAAACATAGACAGAGTGGAGGCTGTCCAGAGGAGGGCAACAAAATGATGCAGGGTCTGCACCAGAAGACAATGAAGAAAGACTAAAAGAGCTTAATATGTATAACCTTGAGGAGGGACATGATAGAAAATTTCAAGTACCTCAAGGGACTCAACAAAGTCCAAGAGGGTAGCATCTTTCAGAAAAAGAGATGTGCAAGAACAAGGGGGCACAATTTGAAGATAGAGGGGAAGTGGCTCAGAGGTAATGTGAGGAAGTATTTTTTCACAGAGAAGGTTGTGGATGCATGGAACAGCCTCCCTGAGGAGGTCGTGGAGTCAAGAACAGTGGGGGAATTCAAGAATGCATGGGACAGACATAAGGCAGTCCTAGTGGGGGGTAGGAGGAAGTAAGCTGTTGGTTAACTAGGATCTGCAGCTTACTGTATCTGTTAGGTAGGAACATGGGCAGACTAGGAGGGCCAAGCAGTCCTTATCTGCCGTCAAATTCTATGTTTCTATGTTTCAATTAGCCTGGAGGATACGCAAACAGGACTAAGTGAGGTTAAAACACAGACATGCCCCAGACCAGACAGGTTTCCGATAGAGTGGTACAAAACTTTTTCGAACACATTGTTCCCCCTCTTCTCACAGCATTCAGATACCCCACCCCCCCTCTATCATGGGCACACACCATTATATCCACTATCCTTAAGCCAGGTAAGGACCATACAAGTACAGCCTCCTACTGACCTATATAAATCTTGACTGTCAACTATAAGTTATTCATGTCAGTTTTAGCTGCGAGATTGGACCAACTCCTGCCCAGCTTAATAAATCTGGACCAATCCAACTTTATCTGTCATCAGCAAACAATGGATAGCATCAGTAGGACCCTCCTACTGGAGGAACGTATAACCAACCTTTCCATCCTTACAGCAGTAATCAGTCTTGATGCTGAAAAGTAATCAGTCTTGATACCCACCTTTTATGATGCACCTCTGAACATGCTGCTGTGAATTGTATTCTTTAATGTATATTTTGTATATAATTGTATATGATGTTGTTTTTTGTTCCTATGTATTGATGCACATTGTATATCCTCATTGTATTATCTCTCCAATGTACTTATCCTATGCTTTTTTGCTCCTAATGTTTACTAATGTTCTCTATGCAATGTCTTCCCAGGACCACCTTGTAAATGAGTTTTTTTTTCTCAGTGGTGCTTCTGGTAAAATAAAGATTGATTGATTGACTGATTGATTTGGCAGAGTGTCCTGGAATTTCCTCTGTGGCACCCTGTCTGCCTTCGGGTTCCCCTCTTCTTTTTTTAGAACTCTTATGAGCAATATATAACAATCCACAAGCATATATTAAAATAAATGGTACCTTGACATCTTCCATAATGCTACATCATGGCACTCGAAAGGACTGCCCCATGTCACCCTTACTATTCGGTTATACATTGAACCCTTAGCGGAGGCCATTCCAAAGACACCAGAAGTAGAGGGGATTCTCTTAGGTGGTTCCCAATATGTAATTTGTCTATATGCTGATGATATATTACTTCCTTTGCTCAACCCAGAGGCTCCCTCCTGGCCACATGGACCATATTGAAAAGGTTTGGTGTAGCCCTGCTCAAACCATCATCATCATCCCTCCGCCATGACTTCCCTTTTAAGATGGAGGTAAATTAAAATATTAAGGGATACAGATTCCCAAGTATCTGCCCAACACAGAACTTATTAATTATGAATCCCTCACTGTTACCGTTACACAAGACTGTGCTTGATGGGGGCATCTACAGGTGCCTTTTTTGTCAAGGATTTCTGTACTGAGAATGAATATTCTCCCTCGTATACTATGCGTATTACCAACTCTTCCTGTCCTGCATGCATCATTTTATTTCATGGCCTGGAATAAATTAACTCCTTGATTTATTCAGAATGGACAACATCCAAGAATATGCACCTCAATTTCACAGCTTCCAATATCAAAAAGCGGAGTTAATCTCCCAAGTCTTACAAATTATGCTAAAGCGGCACATCTCCAAATAGTGCATATTTGGATCAACCCAGCCCTACAACCCCAGTAGAAGACTGAATTTATTCTGAATGACATGTCCGAAATAGATCACCTATTTTTCCCTAACTCAACAGAACCTTACAGAACAGCAGAATCTTCTTATTTAATGGCTTAGACCCTCAAAATATGGACACAAATATGTTTTTGCCGCCTCATCACACCATGAGAAATATCCCCAATAGCCAGTTCCTGAGAATCAAATGGAACTGTTCCAGCACTGAAGCATCTGAAAGGAATGCATCTGACATGGCTGTGAAGTTCACAGACACTGGTTATACGGATTCTGATGTGTTCAGGGCATGGGAGAGGGTAGGAACTACCGATAGGTCAGCTTTGTTTATCCCTAAACAGCAAAGTCAACACAGATACTGTACCCGCATGAACTTTGTCATTTCCTACAATGTGCAATCATCTGCTGTTGAAGCAACTGTCAAAAGCATTGGGCGATGTTCTTATCTGAGCCCAGACTGGTGAAATATGTCAAAGACCCACCACATTTAGGCTGTGCACACACTAGACTTTTAAAAATTTTAAGTGGTTTAAAACATTTAAAAAAAGAGGAAACACAGTTTGCATCTGCATCTAACATGGTTTGAAACCATGTTTAAAAACTGTTCTGAAACCCTACAAGGGACCTAGGCTTTCAAACCAAGCATGGTTTACCCTTCAGTGTGGATGGGAGATTGATCCTTGTTTCCACTGACCCCTGCTGCAAACCGTGCCAGCTTACATCATTACAGGGCTGTAATATGGCTGCGATGGCAGCAGCGTGACCGTATTTAAACACAGTCACAAAGCCTGAAGCAACAAGTATGGACAGATGGCCATGGTGAGTTTAAAACCGATTAAAAAAATTGTTGTAAACCTGGACTGCCAGTATGTATGTAGCCATAGTGTTTAGGTGGTGAGCAATCTAGGGGATAATATCACCCACAGTTTATAGTCCTACAATAAGTCATAGATCTGGTTACCACCATTACCTAATGGCTACCTTCACTGTCACCATTGCAAATCCTGTACGGTGCTGACAACTGGTAAATCCTTCCTTACACCTGGCAATGGTCAACAAGTTCAGATTAACTGTTTTGTCAACAGTGACAACAATTATGTGGTGTACTTGACCACTTGCTCATGTGGTCAGTACTATGTTGTCAAAATGAAGAGAAAATTGAAGGAAAGGGTGGGGGAGCCACAAGACAGCTATAGAGAGCTGCCACTGCGTACCTTGTCTATTTGGCAAGAATTCCAGCCCAGCATAATATTCTGTTACATGAGTTCTATGGGTTCAAAAGGATTCTATGAGTCCGAGGGATGAGGATGTGGATAGTCTTCTTTCTAGGAGAGAAGCCTTCTGGATATTTCACACCAAAGCCACATCCCTTCCAGGTCTAAATGACAGAGTTCAACCTGGCTGCATTTCTGTGAGCCCTCCTTGTGCAAAGCTGTGGACTGGATATTCCAGTTTACCTTTTATAAATTGTTCTGATACACACATACTTTATATAGCCATATAAGATGAGCTAGATCTTCCGTAGGTTTGGATGTTGCAGTTTATCCTTTAGGAATTGTTCTGATGCATGCATTTTATACAGCTATACCAGATGAGCTGTATCTAACATGTATCTTTTCTTGCAGAATGATTATCTATTTTCAGCATGCAATTTGCTTCACAATATTGGAATGTAGTTCACTTTGCACTTTCGCACTGTTGTTACTGTTTTCGCTTGTTCTGCACACAGCAATTTTTTAAAACTTTATATTTATTGAGTGTTTCAGTAATACACAAAAGATAGGTGCCAAGACATAGAAAGTATGCTAAAAATCATATACATAGGAGCTGAAAAACTTATCACCTTTGTTACATCATAGAGAGGTAACCCCAATGAAACAGCAATGTATGACATGCATTTGTATACAATAATGATGTTAAATGGCATTCTGAACCAAGACCACGGACTATAAGCATATAAATTGTTACAACGATAAGTCCCTGAGCACAATGCCCTTGAAATGGTCATACAGACCATTCATAAGTCCATGCATATAAAAATATATTCCAAAAATTACAATGAGACATCCCTTATTTTGATCCCTTACTGCAATAGACATAAAGAACACCATAGCAGGTTCTGAATGTTTTAGACAGATGACTAAATCTTGCTATATAAAAATGATAAAGCTGGTAACTCTAATAACTACACAATGAATATGAAATATAAGGAAACTCAAGTAACTGCCTAAAAAGCAACACAGCTGACATCGCAACAGTATGCTGTGAGCTAAAAGGTGAGCTAAAGTAAACTCAAAGTATACCCACAGAAATTCCACTCCAAAAAACAGTGTCCCACCAGTCAGCAAGCATTAGTATAATAAAACAAGTGTAACAGCTTAAACATTTTGCGAAACAGGGCAAATGTCAGTTTTTAATGAGAACTGCGCTTAGCGCTCATTAAACAGTTTCCCTCAGCGTCAGTTGCTCTGTGGCCTATCGGCTCTCAAAGTCAGCTTTAATTTTAAGAAGTCTCCTTCAGGCTTCTTCAGGATCATTAAAAAGATAAGTTTTACCGGCATATGAGAGTCTGAGCTTTGCAGCGTAAACCAATGCATGTGAGATTTCCAGCTGGCGCAGCTCGGAGTGGACCACATCAGAAGACTTTCTGCATTGGCAAGTTGCAAAGGAAAGGTCAGAAAAGAAGAACATTCTGGTGTCACCCATAAGCTGTGCATGACCTCTCTCCTTAGCAGCTGATAGGATCTCTTCTATACAAGTAGGGCCAGCAGTTACAGGTAAAATGGTCCAAGGGGTTCCTGGGGTGGACTGTGCCGGGAGTTTATTCTGTAGGCTTGAAGCAGGGCTCCCTCTCGAAGAAATCCAATGGCAGGTGGTAGCAGGGAGGAAACAAATTCCAACACATGGAGTCCTTTCCATTCCTCTGGTACCCCAAGGATGTTAACATTTGCTGAGTGAGCTCCATTTTCTAAGTGCTCTAATCATAGACGAAGAAGACGAGTTTCTGTCATCAATCCTGCAGTAGCTGTAGCAGCATTTTCTGCCAAAGCTTTTGTTTGCTGGGAGTCTATAGCCATGGAATCTAACTTTGTATCCACCATTGTTACCCTTGAGGAAAATCCACCCACTTTTTTGTCCAGTTCTTTCAGGAAAGACTCCAAGCCTTTTACAGCCTTAAGAACAGCTGCATTGGAAGGTTCCTCCTCCACTCCATGTGGCTGGCCATGCTGTGTCGCAGTTTTAGGTCTTCCCATTTTTACAGTGCAAAAGCGTGCAGTAGAAATTGTAGAAATAGCACCTTCAGTGAATCCAAGGTGAGGAGAATGATTCCAGTGATAAATTTCACGCAAAATGTCTTAATCAGTCCAAACTCTATGAAATTAGGTTGCAGTAGTCTGGAGCTTCTGTGAGAGACATCTGTTGCGGTCAGCTGCTAGCCACACCCCCACATCACTTTTTTTGGATACTGCCACTTTAAGAATAGCAAGTGTAACTTTGGCACATTGTACCATGTCTCCCTTTTGTGAAGTCGGTATAAATAGGGGTGTGTTTTTGAGTCACATTTACTCTTGACTAAGCTCTATTGCTACAGGGTGAAACGCTGAGTCTCTTTTCTACTTTGCAACCTGTAACCAGCTGAATTAACTACACAGCATTGGAAGCTTATATCTCAGAGTGGTTTGTGAACAGAGTGCTGTAGTAGCACCGGTTTTTTATTTTTGTCACTTGGTGTACTGCGCTCCATGAAGTGGCCCTGTTCTTTCTTCCTGACATTCATCCATTCATTTTTATAATATTTGACCAGAAGAGACACACTGAGCTGGTACAGCTCATTTCAGGTGTGTCCTGTGGTGGGTTACATGGACTTGTGTTATTGAGGAGGGAATTTTAAGCCATGATATAAGGGAAAAACCCAACAGTTTTGATAAGAGCCATGGTATCTTTAACTTACACCTGGACAGCCACCAGGGATGGGTATAAGAGAACTTGGTTTAACATCTCATCCAGTGGATGGCAGCCTAACAATGCAGCACCCCTTAGTGCTGCATAATAGTGTCAGTATTTGGTATTAGCCTTGGGTCCTGGTGTGGGACTAGAACCCACATCCTTCTGATCTTCTAGCCCCAAAGGTACTGTAAGCCTGCAACATACGAAGTCACTAATATAGACAGCAATGCTGCATGACTTACAGATTTTATTAATAAACTGGAATATAAAACATGGAAGCCACATTTGAAATGCTATCAAAACATGATCTGCTCTTTAGTATGTGAGAATAACTTTAATATAGCAGGGGATTTGGATGGAATGATTGAATCCACCAGGAAGTTCTGGTTGTCGCACTTTAAAGTCACATGATTCGGGGTTCAGAACCACTGTTCTAATCACTGGACTATAATGCCTCTGTTGAATCTCTACAGAACCATTCTGGTCAGGAGGATTTGCTATTTCAGCATGCACAAAGTTTCTGGGTCTTGAAAAAGTAGGTAAATGTTGGTCACCGCCAAGGTGAGAAGCATCCCAGTACTGTACTGGTCAGCTGAACCAAGTAGCAAGAGTCATAGCAAGCGCTAACATGGTACCATTGTGGAGAAGTCCAAAGTAGTGTCAGAGCATGGGTAGGATCCAATGAACACTAGTACAAGATCACCAGATATTGGGGTGAGATTTCAACTGCACATTAGTGAGAAGGGCATAACAGTATGGTTTTGATCTGGATATCTGTTGAGTATACTTTACACTAATTCATCTGCAGTTATTTCTTGTAAAGGCTGCAACTGATCTGACAAGGGTTATCCCTTTCAGATATTTCAATACTGTGATCGTGTCCCCACCAAATCTTATCTTATTCCATGGAAAACAGCATTGTTATGTATGTATGTGTGCACTTATTGATTGATTGAGTTTAACAATTTTTGTTACCCAGGATAGTCCAGCTGAGGTGCAACATCTCAATTCCAGTGATGCCTTGCTTTGGCATCTTCGTGATTTATTTATTACTGTGGTGGACAAGGAAGGGTGAGGGCATCTGCTCCAGTGCAGGACTGTTTTCTCCTTTTTCAGGGACTTTGACTGTATCTGTTACTCTGTGGGGCTTGGGAAGGGAGTTCAGTGCTGCTAGAGGGAGGTAGGGTTGTTAGTCACTATGCTTACGGATGTTGGAGAATGGGACAGAGTGAGGGATGACATGATGATGACTGGTGCCAGTTGGGGGAACCATTCATTCACTTATTTAATTAGCATTTATTATTATTAAATTTCCAGCTGAGAGTGAGATTTGAATGCAGTTTGGAAGCATCACTTCAATTTTACTCACAGGCTCATTACTAAATCCACTGCTGCTGTGAGTGGGTAGGTGGGTGGGGAGTGGTCTGCACTCAGTAATGAATATCCTTTGCTGCAGGATGCATTTCTGGTCCCAGGGCTTTTGTATAGTGGTAGAGCTACAGGTGATGCAGTAGTGAGTAGGGGGCCTGGGTTTAATCCAAATAAGGGGCTTTTTTTTCATTCTCACTCGAATTTCTGTAGTATGACATAAATTGTTAGATGTCCTTGCTGATGTTAGTGCCATAGTTTCAGCAACTTGAAAAGTTCCAGGTGAGCCTCTCAGGTGTGAATGCAACTTGGGAGACATTACTTCAGATTGCTAGACTGGTGCACTAGTAGTGCACTGCAGCTGTTTTGAGATTTGGGGGGCTGCACTCAGTACTGGATGTCCTTTGCCACAGCATGAATTTCCTGTCAGTGAGCTTTAGTGGAGCAGTAGGGCCACATACTTCCAAGCTGTAGTGCGTGGGTGGGGGAGGGGGACTGGGTGTGAACCCAGTATGGGACATTGTTTTTCTTTCTCACCCATTTCTGTAGTATGAGAGAAATTGTTAGATGCCCATGCTGATGTTAATAGAGTTTCAACAAAGTCTGAAGTTCTATATTGCTGATAACCTGAAAAGGTCCAGCTAAGACTTTCAGGTTTGACTGCAATTAAACATTACTTCAAAGTGACAGACTAGTGCATTACTAAGTCCACTGCAGCTGTTGGGGGGGTACACTCAGTGTTGGATGTCCTTTGCCACAACATGCTTTCCTGTCAATTAGCTCTAGTGCAGCAGTAAAGCTACAGACTACCAAGCAGTAGTGGGTCAGGGGCCTGGGTTTGATCCTCAGTGTAGGACTTTATTTTCTTATTTAGTTACTGTAGTATGAGAGAACTAGTTTGATGACATTGCTGGTGTTAGTGATAGAGTTTCAGCAAGATGTGAAGTACTTGAAAATGTGAGGTTTTAATGCAACTTGGGAACATTACTTCAAACTGACTGACAGGTTCGCTACTAAACCCACTGCAGCTGTGTGTGTGGGGGGGGGAGAGGAGGTTCTGAACTCAGTGCTGAATTTTCTTTGCTACAGCATTCATTTCCTGTCACAGAGCCTTTGTACAGTGGTAGAGCTACCGGTTACCAAACAGTAGTGGGTAGAGGGCCTCAGCTTGATCCCAGTATGGAAATATTTTTTCATTCTCTGTAGTATGAAATAAATTGTTAGATGGCCTTGCTGATGTTAGTGACAGAGTTTCAGCAATGTGAAAAGTTCCAGCTAAGACTTTCAGGTTTGAATGCAACTTGTGACACATTACTTCAAATTGCCAGACCAAAGCATTACTAAAGCCACTGCAGCTGCAGGGGGAGGGGTACACTCAGTGTTGGATGTCCTTTGCTATAGCTTGCATTTCCTGTCAATGAGATTTAGTACAGAGGTAAAGCTACAAAATACTAAGCAGTAGTGAGTAGGGGACCTGGATTTGATCCTCAGTGTAGGACTTTTTATTTTCTTACTCAGTTACTGTACTAGAGAGAAACTGTTTGCTGTCACTGCTGATGTTAGTGATAGAGTTTAAGCAAGATCTGAAGTTCTAGACTGCTGATAACTTGAAAATTTCCAGCTGAGACTTTGAGGTTTGAATACAACTTGGGAACATTACTTCAAACTGACAGGTTCATTTCTAAATCCACTGCAGCTGTGTGTGTGTGTGTGATGGGAGGTGGGGTGTCTGCACTCAGTGTTGACTGTCCTTTGCCCAAACATGCATTTCCTGTCAAGAAGCCTTTGTACAACAGTAGAGCTACAGGATACCAAATAGTACTGGGTAGAGGCCTGGCTTCAATCCCCAGTGTGGGACTTTTTTTTTCGGTCTCACTACAATTTCTGCAGTGTGACAGAAACTGTTAGATGTCAGTGCTGATGTTAGTGACAGAGTTTCAGCAAGGCTTGAAGTTTTATATTGTTGATAACTTGAAAAATTCCATTTAATACATTGAGGTTTGAATGCAACTTGGAAACATTACTTCAAACTGAAAAATGATCATGCCCACTCCAGAAGCCCTATGTAGGAAATGATCAGGTTAAAAGTTCTGAGCTGGTATATTGTGTGGGCTATGCTTTTTTATTTATTGAGGTGTATGTATATATTTGCATGCATGCATGTGTCTGTATTGTGCATCATCTGCATGTACACTGTTTAGCATGTACAGTATATCTGCCACTTACTATACTGTACAAAAATGACAGTTCCATACCTTGGTGCTGCTCAGTACCGTACCGTTGGTACTTTGACTAAAGAAATCTTTTTAGGAAAAACTAAAAGTGTAAAACAAAACATGGATGTAATGTGGCCAAACATAGTAAAAACCACAAAATATTAAATCATAACAACTGGTAGTCTAATTGTCAATGTCATCACAACATACAATAACACAGATAGTAGTTCCTTCAGGAAGTTCTGGGCTGGTCCCATGACTTGAGCATTAAAGTCACCTTTATTCTCCTACTGCATGTTAGCCGCTTTTCCTGAAGGCAGAAAGCACATGACACCTGTATTAAATAACTAGTACAGTAACTCACCAAGGCATTTGCAAACTGGGGAACTCAAGAGTCCATGGGAGAGCCTTAAGACACGTGTAGCCATAAAATTTAGATGCTTTTCTCTGTGTGACTCTGCTGGACATTAACAAATTTTAATAATGCTAGACCTAAAAAGTAGACTACTACACCAGTATGAGGAATTATGTGATTTATGTGATTCCTATGATTTTTAATCTAGATTTGTTTTATTTCATAGTCATTTTAATTTATTCCACATTCTGTACTGTTAAAACTGCTGTACTTACAATTTTATTCTCAGTTTTCTAAGAACAAGTTTGCTTTAATAAGGAGTCCATTAGCTAGATTAGCTTTAATGGGTGCCAGTCTACTTATATCAATATGTTTTTTTGATGCTGGTTTGGAAGTTCTTAAGGATTTGGACACAAATGATGCATCTTTTATAAATTCTAGCTCATCAACTAGTCTAGCTGCTAATCCTACATGGTGGGTCAATTTCTGCACTTTGTTGTCCTAGTTAGGCAACAGCTTATGTACAATATACCATAGCATTCCTATCAACATTCTCACTTATTTCATACTTATTTCTAAGTTGCTCTTTAAATGTAAGAAAACTGCAATTTTTTGTGCTTCAACTTACTGTTGTCATCGAGAGAAGCCCGACCCTGGCAATATTTGTTTACCCTTTGGTGGCATTTTATGAAACCATAAACTTGGTCTGAAGATTGCACATGAAATGTTTGTAGTCTTTATCAAAATTATCATAATTGTATTTCACCTCATTTCATTGTATTACAGATACTCCATTGAGCAAGAGGCTCTGTCGTCGAGGCACAGGTCAGGAGGCATAGGAAAACCGGAAGCAGTTTCAAAATTTGCAAATTGTGTTTTATTTTTTCCAGTAACAGTAAAATAAAAAAAAACATGTTTTTCAGTATAACTATTTATAAAGGCAGTACAGACACAGAAAACAAAGTCCTTCAAGATATCTCTAATTCCAAGTTTCAGTCATGCGCCCTCTCTAGCAGAATCATTGCTGCTCTTTTTATAAGTCTTTGTCTGGGAACTCTTTAAGAGAGCCTGCTTCTCACAGAATGTTCTTGTCAGTTTCGTTCCTTGCGGGTGCAGTAAAACAGTACATGGTGTCCCAGAACTGACCTCTTGTTGTCAGCTCTGCAAAGGGCTTAAAAACTGCATCTCAGGTTAACCCTTTGAGTTCCAAATAGCTTTGCAATCATTTCAACAGTATAACTATATACAGTTTTAAACAAAGGTATCCCAGTATGAGAGACATTTCCACATAAAGATTCACATATATATTTATACCCGCAGATATGCAAGGGGGAATAAAAGAAACAGTAAGGGAAGGCAGAGAGATTGTGAGAGGTACAGAATTGCAAAACTGTCAGAGTGATCAGTTACTACAGTAGGTCTCAGAAGAGAATTTGGTTACACAACCAGATAGACAAGATATAGAAAAGGAGAGGATAGAACAGACGCTTGCATTTAAACTCTTTCTGCATGACAAATGGGGTAGGGCCTTATTCAGTCCTGTCACAGGCTACTTTACAATCTTGCCCTATAATTGAAATAACAGTTACAGACATTAAAAGATTTTTAAATACTAAAGTGCAAATATAAGCCAGTACATGCAACATGTTAGGTATGGTTGGCCCTATACAACCCTGATTTTTTTTGAAAATGTATTACCTGACATGCCATCAGTAAAAATAGACATTCAGAAGTCACACTACAGAAAAACTCTTTGATTCGGTACAGAAACACAAGAACAGAGATGTGCACCATGGCTCGGAGTGACAGGAAGTGAATCCTCAGAATCGCAGGTGCAGCTGCACGAGGGAAGGAACTGGATGTCATTGTCCACCTAGGGACAAATGACCTGGCTGCAAATGGGATCAGAGCAGTGCAAGAGGAGTTTGTAGAACTGGGGAGGGGCCTTAGACAAGTAGCATGTACGGTAACCTTCTCGGAGGTGCTGCCTGTCTGTGGCAAGGGTGATGCTAGGGTATTCCACACCCTGGGATTCAATGAATGGTTGAAAAACTGTTGTGGAACTCAGGGTTTTGGCTTCATTGGGGACTGGGGAGCTACCTGGAGGGATGCAGGCCTATACTGGCGCGATGGTCTGCATCTGTCCGGGGGGAACCAGGATCCTAGGCGATAGATTTAAATACTTCATTGACAAGCAGTTAAACTAGCCAAGGAGGGAGGCACTGAAAAGGAGCGGGAAATCCAAGCCTCCCCCAAAAAACACAGTAGTTAGAGAGGTAAACACCAAGATAGAGATGTCAGTAGGGAGCAGGACAGGAGTAAATGCAGAAAAAGGCAATAAAGACACGGATGGGGCTAAAAGGGGTAAGGCCACAAAAAAATGGAGGGTGATGAGTACCAATGCCCGCAGTCTGTGTAACAAGCTCCCTGAACTAGTGGCCTTGATGGAAGAGGGATGCCTGGATATTGTGGCAGTCACTGAAACATGGTACACAGAGAACCATGACTGGGATGTCAACATACCAGGATACACAATCTACAGGAAGGACAAGGTGGGTAAAAGAGGAGGAGGAGTAGCTCTCCATATAAGGGAAGGGATTAAAGCAACAGAACTAAAGAGTAAACAGGAGGTTGATGAGTCACTATGGGTCACCTTGGAGACAGGAAATGGCACCACAATCCACATGGGGGTTGTGTACAGATCCCCATCTCAGGGGGAGGAAATGGACAAGGAAATGATGGAAGGCATCCTTAAAAGGTCATAAAAAGGGGATATATTGTTGATGGGGACCTAAATATGCCAGATGTTAACTGGAGTACCTTTTCTGCAGGCACATCCAAGAGCAGGGTCATTCTTGATGCCCTACAGGGGGCATGCCTCAGACAGCTAGTGTTGGAACCCACTCAGGAGGGAGCAATCTTAGACCTGGTCTCTCAAATGGGGACAGAGAAAGGATCTCAGATTTAGAAGTGGGTCGCCATCTGGGAACAAGTGACCACCAAACAGTGTGGTTCACAATAAACACAGCCATTGAATCAAGCCATACAAAAACAAGAGTACTGGACTTTAGGAGGGCTGACTTTGGGAAAATGAGAGAGTGCCTCAGAAAAGTACCAGCTAACAGGCAAGAAGGAGGGGTGGAGGAACAATGGGGAATAATCAAAATAGCCATCACAGAGGCAACAAGCCTTTGTGTGAAGCAAATCAACAAAACAAAGTGAAGGAAAAAAACACTATGGTTCTCAAAAGAAGTGGAAGGGAAGGTTAAGCAGAAAAGGATAGCATTCAGGAAATATAAGGAAACACAGAAGGAGCAGGACAGAGAACTTTATCAGTTAAAGCAGAAGGAGGCACTGAAGGCAGTCAGAATAGCAAAGGCACAAACTGAGGAAAAGTTAGCCAACTCTGTTAGGAAGGGGCATAAAACCTTTTATAGGTACATTACGGAGTGAAGAAGACCAAGGGAGGCATACAGAGACTTAATAAAGGGGGAGGGAATGTGGGCAGAGGGTGACAGTGAAAAAGCAGGGATACTGAACGAATATTTCTGCTCAGTATTTACAATGGAAGAGGAGAGGGAGGTACCAAAACCAAACAAGAGAAACACTCTGGATAGGGTGGTCAATACCAGTCCATTCACAGAAGAAAGGGTTTTGAAAGAACTCTTGAAACCGAGGGTGGACAAAGCAATGCAGCCTGATGGGATTCACCCCAGAATTCTAAAAGAACTAAGGGTAGAACTATTAATGCCACTGACTACTCTCTTTAACAAATCATGGGAGGATGGGGTGGTACCTGAGGACTGGAGGAGGGCAGATGTGATTCCACTTCACAAAAGTGGGAGCAGGGCAGAGGCAGGAAACTACAGACCAGTTAGTTTGAATTCAGTGGTAGGGAAAATGATGGAATCACTTCTGAAGGAAAGAATTGTTGAGTACCTAGAGACCAGTAGGGCACAGGACCCAAGGCAGCATGGTTTCACTGCAGGAAGATGATGTCAGACGAACCTAATAGATTTCTTTGACTGGGTGACCAAAGTAGCAGACCAGGGAGGGGGCTGTGGTTATGGCCTACCTAGATTTTAGCTAGGCATTTGACACAGTCTCACACAAAAGATAATATACAAGTTAGCAATTCTTGAAGTGGGTCCCAAGATGGTAGCCTGGATAAAAAACTGGCTGGACAACTGGATGTAAAGGGTAAGAGTAAATGGAGTCCACAGTGAAGAAAGGAGGGCAACTAGTGGAGTACCACAGGGTGCGGTACTGGGACCGGTCCTCTTTAATGTCTTTATAAGTGACATTGGAGAGCACCCAGAAGGAAAAAATATATCTCTTTGCAGACGACACAAAGATCTGCAACAGGGTTGATACACAAGGTGGGGTGGAAAGGATAAAAAGGAACTTGGCAAGGTTGGAGGAATGGTCAAATATATGGCAGCTCAGATTCAATGCAAAGAAATGCAAGGTAATGCATCTGGGAAACAAAAATTACAGGGGAAGAGAACACCATGGGGGGTGAGATAATAACAACAACAAAAATCAAAAGAGACCTAGGAGTAATTATATCAGATGACCTAAAGGTGGGTAAGCAATGTGAGAAGGCAGTGAGAAGGGCTGGGGGGATACTTGGATGCATAGGGTGAGGCAGCAACAGTAGAAAACAAGAAGTTGTTATCCCTCTGTACAGACAGTTGGTGAGACCCTATCTGGAGTACTGCGTGCAATTCTGGAGACCCCATCTCCACAAAGACATAGACAGAGTGGAGGCTGTTCAGAGGAGGGCAACCAAAATGGTGTAGGGTCTGCACCAGAAGACATACGAGGACAGACTAAAGCAGCTTAATATGCATATCCTTGAGGAAAGGAGGGAGAGGGGGGACATGATAGAAACTTTCAAGTATCTCAAGGGAATTAACAAAGTACAAGATGGTAGCATCTTTCAGAAAAAGAGATGTGCAAGAACAAGGGGGCACAATTTGAAGATAGAGGGGGGCTGGCTCAGAGGTAATGTTATAAAGTATTTTTCCACAGAGAGGATTGTGGGTGCATATGTAACCCCCTTGTTACCTGGGGTTACTAGAATCTCAGTAAGATCTAGTGGTAGGCAGGGAAGGCAGCTTGTGAAACTCCAGTTAAATGGGTTTCACACTGTCTCACTCTGTTCTCAGTCTCAGCTGAGACTGAGGGATGACATCACCAATAGAACTATCGCAGCTGCATGAGCCACAATGGAATCTGCAGCAAGGGAGTTGGAATAGAATGTTGGGAGGTTTGAACAGGTTCAGTGGTCAGTTGGTGTTGGGAGCTTGCTGAGGAAGCAGCACAGCAGCTCAATGTAGGCTCTAGGAGCCTCAGCCCTGACAGAGGGCTACTTTTAGGTAAAAAGGGTGTGTGTCTCCACCAAAAGAGAGACACAGAAGATAACTGAAGTGGTGGAGACCGCTGTTTTTGGGTCTCAGTGCCCCTCCCTCCGGGATGGGGCAGGAAAGGTTCCTGCAAATTCCTGGGGCAACCCCTAGTTCTGCTAGTAATGGAGAAGCTGCCTATTTGTTCCAGAGTTCTTTTGGGGGAACAAAAGACTTGTGAGTCACCTGTGGGGCACCTGCAACCGGAGGGTGAGTGTCAGCTCTTCCTGAAAGGGCCTATGTTTTTTCACCCTGGGATCTGTGTGACAATGTGGGGATTGAACTACTAAGATAGTGGGAGGCCTGGAGTAATAGGCTTAGCCAACAAGTAAAAGTAGGTTCAAGTCCAGAGCTTATTGGGATCAAAATGGTATGTAGAGGAGATGTGACATACGTCTACCCAGGAATCTACATTTGCAAGCTTTCAGTAAAGGAATTGTTTAGTTTCCAGAGAAATGGCCGGGTATGGACTGTGGGAGCTGGAGGTGGGAGGCCCCCATCTTTAGTGACCAGGTCCACCTCTACGGATTTGCTCTGTGGATTTCTACTTTTCTCAGGCACTTGGCCAGTGATGAGGGAAGTACCCAGATGTGGGACTGGAAGGAAAATTCCCTCTAGGAGTCGAAGGCTCTAGTGTGGTTTGGGGAGCCACAACAGGATAATTGGTTCATTTGCCAAAATGGACCGCAGATCAAGTGGCCGGCGGGGGAGCCGGGCCCGTGGGGAAAACCCAAGTAGTGTACAAGTCGGGCTGTGTACCCAAAGCTGCGTGCAAGTCCGGGCTGTGTGCCTGGTGGGTTCAGAGCCTGAGGGCTGGAAATAGTGATAAGTGTTCTGTGTTCTCTAATCTGTATTACCAGGAATGTAGCCCTGTGGGGGTCTGTCTATGCTTTGTTTGTTCAGCTTGGATGTGGATAAAAGCCACACTGGAGAATCCCATTCCTGGTTCTGGACATTACAGTTATTGCTTCCTGTGTTCGGATTTACTTGGGTGCCCCTGTGCAGAGTAGCCAAACCTAGGCCCCCTGTGCCAAGTAACCTCATCCTCCCTGAACCCAGTCCCCACCAGGTACTGCTGTCAGCTTCAACAGCATGCCACCTGTCGTTTTGCTAAAAAGGCAGGGTTGAGAGGTTACACGTGTAACAGCCTTCCTGATGAGGTTGTGGAGTCAGGAACAGTGGGAGAATTCAAGCATGCATGGGACAGGCATAAGGCAATTCTAGTGGAGGTAGGAGGAAGTAAGCTGTTGATTAACTAGAATCTGCAGCATATCCATCAGGTAGGGAAATGGGAAGACTAGGTGGGCCAAGAGGTCCTTATCTGCCATCAAATTCTATGTTTCTATGTTTTGCGCCTTACAATACCCACCACCATCACAGAGTGCACCCACTGATTAGCTCACTAAAAGCCCTAGACCCCCTGCAATAAAAGAATAATGCTCAACAGGGTGGGAGTTGTACTGGGATAACATCCCACCTCGGGTGGTTGGGCTCCAGGCCACAGGCTGAGGGCATCCAACACCCGAGAAGGGATGTGATCCCAGCATAACACCCACCCTGGAGGGATTTATTCCTATTATACAATGGCTCATCTTTAAATAGAAGAATAAAAGGAAAAAAATGTTTTTAAACAGTTTTTAATTGTTTTTTATGTGTGGAAGAATATTTATTTATAAAGAAGTTCCTTTTCCATGTTTATCCTCTAGGTGGAGCTGTGTGGCCAGTAGTGGAATTTTTCTCTAGTTCTGATGTGGTTTCACTTTTCCCTTGGTCCCTCCCTCCCCTGGAGTTGCAGTGTACTGTAATTGGGGTTCTTGTAGTAGAGTTTTCTACATGATTAAAATTGCATGGGGATATTTTAAAAGTCGGCTGTTATTTTGAGCCATCAACCACTGTCTAAACTTCCCATCAGCACTGCTGTCGCCCGCTCGAGGCTAGCTGGTGCTGTGAGCATGTTTGTGAACTCAGAGAAAAAGGAGGTAGTGAAAATATTTTGTACTGCTTGCTTTCACCTGGTTATTTAAAAAAAAAAAGAAAGAAAGCTTAAAAAAACTGACTTGAGCAGCAAGCAAGCGTTACGAAAATAAATGTACGTGATGACTGTTTAAAGCCTCACTCACTGGTTCAGTCACTTGGTGCACTACTTCCGTGAAAGCCATGAACACCTTTCTCAGGTGTTTTTAAGAAAAATAAGTAACTTTGGGGATTAGGGGAGAATGTGTCACTGTTGTGGGTTTGGTTTGGGATGGTTTTTGCATTGTGGGAGTGAGGGATTTACGGTGGTGTGGAGCAATGGATTCGCCTTTTACTTCATATTGGAGCGGAAGCAGTGAAACCAATTGAAGAGATGGCAGTGGATTAATTTTTTTCATATTTCGTCCAGTCGTTAAGGTGCCGGGACTAGAGTCGGGATATTATGCTGGGATAAAATCCCAGGTCCAGTCCCATACTGACCAATCAGGGATTAGTATTTTTTCATGTCATTGTATAATAAAGAGACATTCTCCATGCTGAGGACACTAAATTGTGGCTAAAATCTTCCACCCTGACTCTGCCTGTTTAGAAGGGCTGCAAGTCCTTGTGAAGGGCCAGGACGTGGAAATAAGGATGAGAGTTTTGATTGACTTTAAGAAACAGCTTGTTTGTACTAAATTAACTAGCTGCCCTCTAAGTGACTGCCTGTGAGTGGCTCCTTGCAGAGCTGCTTCTGGCATACACAAAAAACAGCATCTGTTACTTATACCCCCCACACACACACACACACACAAGAGTAACGTTGCTGGTTTTACCCAATAAACTGATAGCACTGTAACTTGTTGCCCTCACAGGGATTTGCTAATTCTTAGAGATTTTAATTTACACTGGGGTAAGAAACATCAGTTTTCATATGATGTAGTACTGAAATTACACAAGTTAAATTAATTACTTCCCCCAGCAGAATGAATAGCCTAAACATACTATACCATCATATATTGGGGATCTGACAAATATGGAGGATAGGATTGTTCAGGCAGGACCTTCAGCTGATTCAGTTAGCAACTGTTCCCACATATTTAGCATTTTGAGCTATAAAACTTGTAAAATCCCTTCGAAAATTATAACTGTTAGAAACTTCTCAAGGTTAGATAAAGACAAACTACTGTCTGATGTAAATACCAACTGATCCTGTCTGGAATCTATCCCTGACACCGACTTTTCTCTGGACTTCTTTATCAGAACTGACTGCTGTCCAGAACAAACATTTTTCTCTAACCCAAAGATCTGGCAGGGATGAAACAGTAGATGGGTAACAAAGGAAATGGTGTCCAGCATGAAACAGAGGAATAAACTTTGGAGCATTTTCAAACAAATGTGATGGCTTGAAGACTGGCTTAAATACGGGTAGTTTAAACAGGTTTGTCAAAGAATGAAAAGAAATCTGAACATTAGCTAATTCATATCACAGCAAACTAATAACAGTCATAGAAACACAGATTGTGTTGGCAGAAAAAGTCCCAGACGTCCACCCAGCTTGCCCATTTCCTTGCCTAGCTTCAAGCTCAGTCCAACACTGAGCTGGATTTAGAGATCCGATAGCCCTAGTGGTTTCCTATCATCCCTTTTCCCAGGTATCCCTTCCCCTCTTATGCATGTGGTAATCCAAACTAAATTCAGCTCAGCAATCAATTCCACGGTCAAACCTGGACTGAAGTAAAAACTGACAACATTCAAGTGGGCGATGACACCATCAGTGTCCCTGAGCATACTACAGATAACATTACTGCAAGGTTTACAAATTTATTTAACTATACAGTTAATATGCCTTGTAATGAAGGAATATATCCTGGTTTTAGAACTGACAAAACTTCAGCCCATGATCTGGGCTATCCCCCTTTCTGCTTTATGGCAATCCCTCAATGTGAAACATATATGTTACTACTGGGAATGCCAAAAAATTAATTATTTCAAAAGTTTCACAAGGAAAGATATACTGAGTTGGTATCAGCTTGTTTCTAGTTGTGTCCTGGGGGAGGGAGAAGAGTTGAGATCAGAACAATTATGAAGTACAATGTATAAAAAAAAAATCACAAGGAAAATGCTTTAAGAATAAAACTGCCAAATAGTAAATTGTGGAACAGGCAAAATAACATTAAACAGTAAGCAATAAAATAATTATATATCGAGCAGGGAGTAGTGATTGATGACTGTAAAGAAGGGCTGTGCTAATTTCAGGGTAGGGTGGGAGACAGCTAGCACACTGCCAGTGGTAATGGACTAGAGTTGACATTTCTTAAGTTGGTTGCCAGTTTCATTTCTTACCCTCTCCTGAAAATGTTCAATCTTTTTTAATTGTACAGACGATGCCTAATGCATGGAAACTAACAAGTGTTACACCTGTGTATTTAAAGGAGATCATTCCACTTTAACAATTATCAGCCTATTGCTATTCTCTCTCGCCCCTTAACAAACTGTTAAAAAAACTCTTTCTGTCCAGGTTAATAACTATTTAAACAAGTTTACCTTACTTGCCCAAGAACAGTATAGATTATTTAATTACTGTATCTATGAATTTAGGTATTTATTTATTTTAGCCTAAGCCTGCTACCAGGTCACTGCAATTTTGTGTTCTGACCAAATGTTCATTTATATTATCATCTATGGTATTATATAACTGATGGCTACTGCATCTCACCTCCTGACCACATTCTACCTTACCCCGCCACTGCCCCAACTCCCTTCTCCGCCTTCCCCTACTTCTCCTTCTTCATGTCCATTCCCCTTTCCCCTCCATCCATCCACCCCTCCTTCCATCCCTTTAACCTCCTCCATACCTATCCACCTTGGCTATTTCTCATCTCCCTCCCTTAACCTGGAGTTTCTTCACCACACGATGCTGCCCTCACCCCCTTCACTCCAACGGGTGGAAATCCCACTCCATCCTATTGCTCCAGTTCCTACACTTCCTTTTGTCTGGTGATGTGGAGTCCAACCCCACTCCACCCCCCAATAACCTCCCCAACCACTAAAGGCCTAAGTATATTTCATCTCAATGCTTGAAGCCTTTTTTCCAAATCTCAACCTCCTGTCAGTCTGGATTTCACAACATTCCACTGACATCCTCTGTAGCTCTGAGTCCTGGCTCTCCTTCAGGATCTCAGACTGTAACCTGTCCCTTCCTGAATATGATCTTTTCAGACAGGAGAGGAGAACATGTAAAGGTGGTATTGCCGTCTATGCCTGTCAGGGCCTCTCTTGCACCATGGCTTTCAGAAAGGTGGCATCTTTCTACTACAAATTCCTCCTGGTTAGGCTATCATTCCCCTTTTCTGTGGCCAACTTCATTGGAGTTTTCAATGCCTCAGCAAGAATATCCTCCTCCTCCTCCTCCCTGGTTGATTCCCTGTCTACCATCACTTCTCATTCCTCCGCTGGTGAACTCATCTTGCTAGGAGATTTCAATGACTATCCCCAGCCTCCAGGTCAACCATCCACAAGACTGAATCCCTAAATGTCATGCAGATCATCACTGAACCCACCCGGCTCAACCCTCACTCTCATAACCATTCTCTCCTAGGCTGGATTCTCTTCTCCCAACCCCAATGAATTTTTGCAACAAGAGTTGTGATGGATGCTGTCAGTGATCACTGCATGACATTCTTCATCTGGAAGATCCAGTGTACACCCTCCTCTCCTAAATATATCTAAAGCGGGTCCTTCCAATCACTCATCGCCTCTGCTGTCTTGAGTGACCTTGCTGCTGCAGACTGGACAGCCACAACCTCTGCCACTGATACTGATGATTCCCGCTCTCTATTTCACTCTAAAGTCTCCTCAGTCTGGGACCAGCATGCCTACTCAGAAAACCAAGGGTCAAAACTCACCATTACCCCTGGATTACTCCTGCAGTCATTGATCAGTGCAAGTCCCGTGATCTCACCTGGGCACATTTCAAATTATCTCACTCCCTTCCTGACCTCCTCTTATACAGGACTATCAGAAACTCCTGTACAAAGGCTGTCTGGACTGCAAACCACAGCCCAGACAGCCTTCAGAACAACCCTAACACTCAAAGTTCTGGAAGGTAATTCACTTCTTTTTTGATTCCTCCCCTCCCAGTCCCCCCCAGGTCCTCAGGTAAATGGTTTACCAGTGTCTGACCCTTCCTCTGTTACTGCTCACCACAACAAGTTCATCACCACTTGTGCTCTCCCTTCCTTCCACTCACTAACTCTCCAGCCTCCTCCACTCCTCCTCATAATCCCACTCCTTTCCCCTCCACTGGTTTCCTATTTCCACCTGTTACTACCCAGTAAACACTTAATGCCCTTTACTCCCTCAACCTGTATAAATCCAGCCATGATGGACTGAATCCTAACCTACTCCATATCTCTGCTCTTGCAGTAGCATATCCTTTAACTCACCTACATAACCTCTCCTTCTCCATCAGTGCTGTCCCTCAGTCCTGGAAGTTGGCCAGAGTTCTTCCACTCCATACAGGGGGGACTCTTCCTCCCCAGGTAACTTCCAGCCAACCTCCCTCCTCCCTACCCTTGCTAAGCTGCAAGAGAACCTTGTCTACACTAGACTCTCTGACTTCCTATCCTCCACCGATTTCCTCTCCCTGTTCCAGTCTGGCATCCAGAAACATCACTCCATTGTCTCCTACCTGCTGCATGTAACTGATTCCATCTTCTCAGGGATGGATCAGAGGCTCAGCACAGCTGCCATCTTCATAGAGCTGGCCAATGCCTTTGACTTGGTGTCCCACCCACTTTTCCTGAATAAGCTGAATTCTGCTGGCCTCTCAGCCCCTGCCGTCGACTGGTTCCGTTCATACCTCTCTAGGCCATATGCAGTCAGTACAGCTTGGTAGTGCCCCGTCACCTCCACTTCCCATCCAGCTGGGGGTCCCGCAGGCTCCATCTTGGGAACCATCCTGTTCTCTATCTTCCTTAATGACCTTCCCATGGCTTATGCCAACTCGCATATCCACATGTATGCAGATGAAATAGTCATCTACACCTCTGGTCCCTTCACTACAGCCATGGAAGGTCTGCTCCAGCAAGACATCCACAATGTCCTGTGGTGGTTCCAATTAAACCAACTCCTGGTCAACACAAAAAAAAAAAAAAAAAAAACTGTGTCCATGACCTTTGGCGCAAGTGAAAAACTGTAAAGACTCCCAACTCTGCCTATCTTCTCTACCTAGGATGGCACCCCTCTAGAAGTGGTTCAATCCTTCCAATTCATTGGTGTGTGGCTGGACAACAAACTTAACTTCTCTGCCCACACTGATGCCTTCCATGCCAAGCTCTACGCTAAGCTTAGTGCCTTGTACCACAGTAAAGATTATCTGTCTCTGCAGGTGCTGTACACTATGACCTTGTCACCAAAATGGTGCTCCCGGTCTTTGACTATGCAGATGTGGTCTATGACACTGCTCACTCCACCTCCCTGGCCAACCTGGACATCCTATGCAACTTCTTTTTTTTTTTTTTTCTTTTAGTCTTTGGTAACTGGGTAAGGCCCACTAAGCACAATTGCCTGTTTTCAGGGGTGACCTGGGAGTACTGGGGGGTTAAGTGACTTACTCAGAGTCACACAGTATGCAAGTGGAGGCTGTGAGAATCAAACTCAGGTCTAGTCTGCTGGATGTACCAAGCTCATTCCCACTTCATTCCTCTAACCTCTAGGCTACCAACTCTCCCTCTCCTACTCACCACTGCTCAGTCTATTCCTCCTTATTCATTCTTCTTCTTCTACCACCACATCACCAGAATCACTGTGTCTCATTCATATTCAAATACTGGTTTGGGTCCATTCTCTTCCATCTTACCTCTCCTCACTCCTCTCCACCATCCCCTCTGCCTCCTGCTTCCTCTGCTCCAGGGGTCCTCGCACCTTCACCATTCCTCACCCCTGCTCCTCTGCTGGGCAATCAATCAGTCTTTTTTCCTCTCATCTCCCTTCACACTGCAACCAACTCCCCTCCCCTCTTCTTCACTGCCTTCTCTGCCTCCCTCAGGTACCTTACCCCCCCACTCCAGTTTTCCCCCTACCTGACTGCTCCCCTTGCAGTTGCCTCATACCCCAGTGTACGTGTGGCTGAAGTGCCTGACTTTTTGCTTCCTCACTTTGCACTTACTCCTGTTTTAAATTGTGTTCTCTGACTATACTTCACTGTAACTGTGAACTGTGTCAGTGCTGTGTATTTTGCAGTCCCTGTTCCCTCCCCCCAGTTTGCAGCTGGAAATGAGCCTTGGCTCAGTGTGCCTTTCCTGGTCATCAGTATTCAAATAAATAAATACATTTCATATGGGTTTGAGGCAGGGTCATGGCATCAGTACTGACTTTGTCAGGTTCGCTGCACACGTGAGCAGACCTGTAGATAATGGACAGACTAAATGGACCTTTGGTCTTTTTCTGCTGTCATTGTCTATGTTTCTGTGTTTCTATGTCAGCATACAGGTGTAGTCACTGTACATGTAAGAATGCATTCTCAAGTTCTTTAGGTGACAGGACAGCAAAGCGCAGCTAATGTTCTGGGCACGCATAGTGTGAAACAAACATAAGAAGAGATTATGAACACCATGCATACATAAATGAGAAAAGGAAAGCAAGGGGAGGGACAGTGAGGATTACAAGTGTGGAAGGGGGAGACTGTGCAGAAGAGGACCAACAAAAAGCTGACATCCAATACAGGTACTTCGGCTCCATCTTCATAATGGGGGGATGGACCACCATGGAATAGCAGGAACTGGGGGGGGCACACAAGTCCATTTTCAGAGGAAATAATCCAGAATGAACTTGCAGCTCTGAAAGTGGAAAGAGCTATGGGATCAGACGGGATACAGCCAAAGGTTCTAAAAGAACTCAGGGAGGTTCTAGCTGTTCCACTGACAGCCTTGTTCAACAGCCCGCTAAAAAGAGGCATGGTTGCAGAGGACTGGAGAAGAGCTGACATGGTCCCTCTGCATAAGAGCAGCAGCAGGGAAGAGGCTAGCAACTATAGGCCAGTCAGTCTTCCTTCAGTCATGGGGAATTAATGGAAACCACACATTCAAGTAAAGACCCACTCACCAGTTGCACTTTTAAGAATTTTATTCTGTAACACTTCCCTCATCGAATACAGGCTCAAAAACTAATAGCACATCAGTGTTTCATGGTCTTGTGCCTGATCACTTCTTCAGGAAATAAGCATATAATGCACAACAATCTTTGTCTTCACATTGCAATAGAAAATGTAATAAATGAAAAATCATATTAATGCATTTAAGAAATATACTTTTTCTTATATTTATCACAGTTCTGTACCATGTTGCCTGGTTATCTATATTTATTTTTAAAGATTATTTTCTAGCCTTGGTAAACAAAACCGTTTAGTCTTTTTTCTCATATATATCACAAAGAATCAGTCTAATTTACTGCTCTTAATGTACTTGTTAATTCATTGCATGCTTTAGTTATTAGTCACATCTTATATTTAGTTCTGGATATTACATAAACATATGTTTCAAACATTTAGTTACAAGTACTCTGGTTCACTCAGACACAAGGAAAGTATTACTAGGAAGAAGCGGAGAACCTGGAACAATGTTTTAGAGACAGAAGGTACAATGAAGAAATCCTACAGGAAGCAATGATGAGATGTAATGCTGTCCCAAGGACTGAATTACTCAAAAGTTAAACACGAGGAGGATAGAATTACCTTCTCAACTGTACTAAATGACAATCTTAGAAAAAATAAATCTGTGATTTTAAAAAATTAGACTGTGTTACAAGCAACTGATGTGTGGAGACAAAGTCTTCCAAGACAAACTGTTGAGTGTCCCTAAAATGGTTTGTAGAACAGAAGATAGGGTAATGAATTTAATGCATAGCTGTCCAAAACCCAAGACTACATTTTTTCAGCTAGTAATCCTATTGTAGACAAATAGTAACAATACTAGATGCACAAAGAGTATACACAACCCATATAAGAATGAGGATATTGTGATCCACCAGTTTATAACATGCAAATCAGGGACGGTAATTTGTATGATCAAATGCCCATGTAATCGAATGTAACTATAAGAGAAAGAACAGTTACATACTTACCGTAACAGTAGATCCCATCTTTGGCACATATAGCTGCCAGGCAATAGGACAACAAGGAAACTTTTGCAAGCAGCCAGCCAGGGGCTGCCCACAATGACATCAGCGTATACATAAACATGGGCGGCCCCTCCTGCTGGACAGCATGCTCAGAGGACCTCCCTGTAGGGAACCACGAGAGACACCAGCAGACAAGAGTACCAGAAAAAACAGCAACGGAGGTAGCAGCACAAGTTTCCTTTATCATAGCCCCAAAAGGGGAAGGAAGTTGAGATGGCATGGCTTGATGAAAGAGTCTCTCTCAAAGATCTACTGTTACAGTAAGGATGTAATTGTTCTATCTTCCTCGAGGATATCCCTTTCATCAAGCCTCACCTTTGGAATGAGTACCAATCAGTAGCAAAAGCTAACAGTCTGGGCAGCTGGATGCTATAGGCTGATGATAGCAGGTCTTATAGCACAACTAGGCCAAACCCAGCTCATCTACAAGAGACAATGTCCAGACTGTAGAGTTTAGTGAAGGTGTGGACAGTACTCCAGGTAGCAGCTGCACAGATCTCTGCAGTAGACACATTCCAAAAACAAGCAACGGAACTGGTCATGCCTCTTGTGAAATGACCATAAGCCATACCAGAAAGTTCCTTACTGTACTTCCTGTAACAGAATGCAATACAATGTGCTAGCCATTTAGACAAGCACTGTTTAGAAACTGGGGCACCCTCTTTCCCAGGAGTGCACAAAACAAAAAGTATGTAAATAGTACATGAGTATTCTGTGTACGTCTATGGTATGGATCAATGCATCGCCAAGACTCCCATGATCTGGATAATATGATGACAAGTGGATGGTTTGATTTAATGTAAACTCAGACACCACCTTTGGGAGAAAATTAGGACTGGTACACAAAGACACCTTGTCTTTGTAAAAATCAAATGAGGAGGCTCACACGAGAGCCTGCAGCTCTGAAATCCTTCGAGCAGAATTGATTGCAACTAAAAATAATGTCTTCCAAGAGAGAACATGTAAGCCACAAGTCGTGGTGTGGTCAGATTTTCCAAAATAAAATTCAGGTTCCAAGCCAGGACTGGACTTCAAATAGGAGGCTTTATGTGTAAAATGCCTCTCAAGAACATATTTATTTATTTAGCTTTTGTTGACCAGGTAAGTGCACTAGACAAATCCTGCCTATTTTCAGGCACGACCCGGGGGAGGGGGAAACAGATGAATACCAACTGACCTTGAACCAGATTAAGCTGTTGGTGGTATTTTTAGTGAATGAGGGAAATTTGGCCAGGACACCGGGGAAATTCCCCTACTCTTTTCGATAAGTGCCATGGGATCTTTAACATCCACCTGAACTACCACCAATCCAGGCAGATGGGACCTCGGTTTAACGTCTCATCCGAAAGACGGCACCTCAGAAATGCAGCACCCCTCTCATGCTGCATTACAGTGTCAGTACTGGGATATTAACCCAAGTGCCAGATGTGGGAACTGAACCCACAGCCCTCTGATCTCCCGGCCTCAGAGGCGAGTGTGCTACCTACTGAGCCACTGACACTGCAATGTCATATGGGCTACCTCCAGCTGAGCAACCGTACGGCCATCCACGGGCACATGGAGAGCTGATATGGCAGTTAGGTGCACTTTAATAGAGAAATACTGCAGGCCTGAATCCAATAAGGACAGTAGGTACTATAGAACCTGATTGACTGGACAGATAAATGGATCCATGTTATGGAAAGCGGCCCATAGGTTTCATAGGTCATTTATGAGTTATTTAGGTCAAAGACCCATTAGAAGCTAGCCCTTTATACAAAGGGATATCTTGATATGCCTTCTGTAATAAGATATTCATCAAATCTATGTTGTTTTTTTTTTTAAACTGAAGTATTTATTAAAAAATGTTTTCCATGGTGCAGGCATAGTTACAACATGTCATATAATCATTAAGCAACCAAAGGTTCCATTCACTAAGGATTACAAGGTAGAATAGACAAGAATCAAAGCACAGAACCTCATAAACAGTGGTTCCTCCATCCATCCTTTCTAGTACAAGCAACACAAAAGAAGTAAATTTCCCCAAGTCGGGGGGGGGGGGGAGAGGGGAGTGACCGGGGAGTGGAACCACCAGAACGCAGAGCCGTCAAGTCAATCATCACAATGATATACCTTTGTAGGTGCTGGCTGATTCATGATCAATCTCCACTATCTCTGTGCCCTCCTTACAGAATTTGTTCTGGTCTATGAGTGGCAATATATAGGAACTAAATTGTCCATCTATTCATTATAACTTGTGTTTTGCCGTGTAGCCTGGCTGTCATACTCTCCATCTGATATATGTCATATACGGGGGTCTAGTTGTAACCATTTTCTTGTGATCACCTTTTTCGCCGCTGTCAGGATGACGCTGACTCACTAAATAGATTAAATGTTTTTGTTTAAAATGTTTAGGAAAGTTTAACAGTATAGCGAGCTCAGGTGTTAAGTTATCTATGTCTAGAAAAAGCTCTGTAAGAGCCCCATCCAGTGCTTTCCAATAATGAGATAAGATTGGTCAGCACCAAAAGACGTGAGCATGTGTAGAGACTTCTTGTCCACAACGTCTCCAGCAAGATGCATTGGCAATAGGTAGGAATTTGGCTATGATCTGAGGTGTGCAAAAGAATCTGGCTGCTATTTTCCATCCGAATTCACGCCAAGAGTAAGAACCTGTAATTCGATGTTGGTGACGCCAGATCCAGAGCCAGTCCACGTGTGTCAGATTCATCTAAAGTTCTGATTCCCAGGCGATATGTACTCCCTCCCAGAATGACGTTGGAGTATCTACCAGGGTTTATGTAAGCGGGAGATTAGGTGCTGTGGGGTGGGTTCTTTATATATTTGAGGAAGAAGATTAAATAAGGGTGGGAGTGTCATAGAAGATACACTACCGGGCAAAAGTTTTAGAACACCCCCATTTTTTCCAGTTTTTATTGAAATATAAGCAATTCAAGTCCAGTGAATAACCTGAAATGGTACAAAGGTAAGCGGTAAACTACTAGAGGTTAAAAAAAAAAGTTTAGGTTAGCAAAAACTGAAAAATAATGTAAATTTCAGAGTTATAAAAAAAGGCCTTTTTCAGGGAACAAGTAATGGGTTAACAACTTACAGCTGTTCTGCAGCAATGGAAGTAAATTAAGCCTTGAAAGTTGATGCAAACAATTCCTACAGGTGTCCCAACTTTTGTTGATTACTTGATTACAAACCCCCTGTATGTATAAAAGCAGTGTTGGAACAGACTGTTATCACACCCTCTGAAGCATTATTTGGACAATATTGCACTGCAGGAAGTAGTACTGTATATTGCTATCATAATGGCGGGAAAACGGCAATTAACAAAGGAAGACAGACAGACCATTATAACCCTTAAAAGTGTAGGTCTTTCCTTTAGAGAAATTGCAAAGAAAGCTGTGTCAGTGAGTACAGTTTCCTACACCATCAAAAAGGCACTTGGAAACTGGAGGAAACTCTGACAGGAAGAGGTCTGGCAGACCCAAAGCCACAACAGAATCAGAAGACAAGTTTCTGAGAGTCAACAGCTTGCGTGATAGGCGCTCACAGGACAACAGCTTCAAGCACAGCTTAACACTGGTCGAAGTAAGCAAGTCTCAGATTTTTCAACTATGAAGACTTGAGCTGCAGGTTTGACGGGTCGAGTGGCAGTAAGAAAGCCATTGCTAAGATGGCAAAATAAGAAAAAGAGGCTTGCCTGGGCCATGAAGCACCACCAGTGGACTAGCCATGAAGCACCACCAGTGGACTACTGAAGACTGGAAGAAGGTCTTATGGACCGATGAATCAAAATTTGAAATCTTCGGTTCATCACGCAGGGTTTTTGTATGCCGTCGAGTAGGCGAAAGGATGGTTCCTCAGTGTGTGACACCAACTGTCAAACATGGAGGAGGAAGTGTGATGGGGCTCTTTTGCTGGATCCAGAGTCGGCGACTTGCACAGAGTGACTGGCACCCTGAACCAAAAGGGCTACCACAGCATTTTGCAGCGCCATGCAATACCCTCTGGTCTGCGCCTAGTTGGTCAGGGGTTCATCCTACAGCAAGATAATGACCCAAAACATACCTCCAGGCTATGTCAGAACTACCTTCGAGGAAAAGAACAAGATGGTAGGCTTCAAATCATGGAATGGCCAGCACAGTCTCCAGACTTGAACCCCATCGAGCTGGTTTGGGATGAACTGGACAGAAGGGTGAAAGCAAAGCAACCTACAAGTGCAACACATTTGTGGGAACTTCTGCAACGGTGTTGGGAAGAACTTCCCGAACAATATTTGATGTCCATTGTAGGAAGAATGCCACGAGTGTGTTTGGCGGTTATATCTGCAAAAGGTGGCTACTTTGATGAGTCAAAAAATTTAGATTAAATTTTGTTAAACAAAATGATTCTATGATTTCTTTTTTATCTCCAATTGTTTGTTTGTTCTATGCTTTAATTTCAGAGTACATTGAGACATTAAACTGCGTAAATTTCAATAAAAACTGGAAAAATGGGGGTGTTCTAAAACTTTTGCCTGGTAGTGTAAGTCAAGGCCTAGTGTGGAGTTTAAGAAATATCACACTTGCAGATATCTGTAAAAATCTCGCTGAGGTAGAGAGAATTCCAGCTGTAGTTGTTGGAAGGTTTTGAAAATACCATTAGAATAAAACTGATAGGTATGGGCCAGGCCTCTGTGCCATCAAGCCCTGAAACTAAAGTCTAAGCTAGCAGTGATGAAGGAGCCATCCAGTGCCGGGAGTCCCATCCGTCGAGTTCCCTGTAAATTTTCAGGTCTCCTCAAATATAGTGCCCAGCTATGGAGCAGGCCTGAGGTGTAGCATGACCTTTCTTGTGGCAGATTACGTGGATTGGGCTGGAATAGCGTGGTGTAATCTAGTGGAAGCTGGGAAAGAGCACTTTCCACCTGTACCCACTGCGGGGTCTGTGGGGCATGCAGAGCTAATGTATCATATGAGTGAGTAGAGCTGCTAACGTGTAGGCTTGGAAATTCGGCAGTGCCAGCCCCCCTTTTTGCTTTGGTAGTTGTAAGCCTTCTGAGAGCTATTCTCGGCCTCCCACCCTGCCACAGATATGCAGAGATCATTCTGTGCCATTTAGCCACTTCCCTGTTAGGTAATGTGAGAGGAATATTTTGCATCAAGTATAGTATTCTTGGAAGTATATTCATTTGAACAGACTGGATCCTAGTAAGTAAGGAAAAAGGTAGGTGAGACCACATCTGTAGCTCCTCCCTGACCCAAGGAAACAGCGGAGTGCTAGTAAGATCAAACACTTCATGTGGAACTGAGGGTATGTAGATGCCTAAATATTGGATATATGTTCTATCCCATCTATATGGGTATGCTTACCTTAAGAGAGGGGATGGAGAGTCCCCTATGAATAAAATGTCTGTTTTGCTTGAGTTAATTTTATATCCGGATACCCTCTCCATTTCCTGCAAGCTCCTTTGTAAGGTCACCAGTGAGGATTCTGGATTAATTAAGTAGAGTAGGAGGTCATCAGCATGGTATGCTACATTATGCTCATGGTCATTCAACTGGAAGCCCTGAATCTGAACCTGCTGATGCAAGTGTTGTGCAATCGGTTCTGCATGAAGAACAAAAAGGTAGTGGGAGAGAGGGCACACCTGTTTAGTTCTCCAGGACAGAGAGCAATGGGCAGAGTGAGTAACACTGACATTAACTGAAGCTTCGGGGTGGGAATATATACTTGTTATATTGTCTAAGAATTCGAGGGGAAAACCAAATTTCTGAAGAGTACTCCTCAAGAATGACCAGAAGACTCTGTTTAATGCCTTTTGTGCGTCAAGGCTCCATATCATTAGTGGGGTTTGAGAAGAGTAGGCCTGATTTATTTAAAAAATGGTCCTTTTGATATTATCCGTCATTTGTCTTGTCTTAATGAAGCCCTAATCTAAGTTTAAATTCTGACATATTACCACTACCCACCACCTCTATCAGATGTCCATTCCAGATGCTGATAACCCTCTGGTTGAACCAACTGGCCCTACGCCTAGCAGAACAAGTTTCACCCTTTAGCTGTAGACCATGGGCTTGTGTCCTGTAATTCTGATCCCTTAGTTCAAAGCCCAGGCATTCCCATAAATTGTCATTAGACAGGGATCCAAAAAGCAGACACAGATCTCCCTGCAGCCGTCTATACTCCAGGGAGTACAACCCCAGGGACCTCAATCTGTCCTCATAACTAAGGCCATTCAGGCCAGTCAACATTTTGGTCACCCTGTGCTTCACTCCTTCAAGTATCCTACTCCCTGCCTTTGTATTTGGTGCCCAAAACTGACAGCAGTATTCCAGGTGGGGCCTCACAAGGGAGGTATACAGAGGCATTACCCACTCCCTTGTCTCTGCTTCTAATATGTCTTCTAATGCAGTTTAAAACTGCTTTTGCTTTTTTTCACACTGTAGTGACACTGCCACTTAAACCTCAAATTGTGTGTTACTAGTATACCCAGATCCTTCTCCTCAGTTGTTTCTTTGAGGATCATGCCATCTAGTCTGAACTGGGCCATTGTGTTAGACCTGCCTAAGTGCATCACGGCATATTTACCCACATTAAACCTAAGTTTATATTTTAGGGACGAGGTTTCCAAGTTGTATAATTCATTCTGTAGTGTTTCAACCTCTTTAGGACCATGAACAGCAAAACCAATTTTAATGCTGTCTGCGAATTTTGATATCCATACTCCCTGCCCACAGCTAATGGAAGCAACATATAGATTAAATAAAATAGGACCCAGAACCGTTCTCTGTGGCACCCCACTGGTAACCTCTGCCCATTCAGATGTAATTCCACAAATGTGTACCTGTTGTTTTCTGCCCCCAACCAAGAAACAATCCAAGGCACTAGACAGATATTAAAACCATACTGTAGGTCAATAAGACATTGATTAATTCCTGGTGGGGCACTGTATCGAACGCTTTACTGAAGTCTAAAAATATAATGTCCACAGGACACTCCTGTCCAGTGCCATACTCATCCAATCAAAAAACTGTAGTAAATTTGTTTGACATGATCTGCCCCTGGTGAAGCCATGCTGTGTATAATCAACTGCATTTGAATCTCTAATAAATTTCTCTAATTCCTCCTTTATTATGCCCTCAAGCACCTTCTCCAGGACAGATGTCAAACTTACTGGATGGTAATTCTTTAATTCCTTCCTGCTACCTTTTTTCTGAATAGGGTCAGCTATTGCTTGCCTCCAGCTATCCACAACAGAGACATTATTTAGGGATAAAGCAAACCACTTCTATTTCAGGGAGTATGTCAGACAGTTTTCTAGCAGCCACCAGAACATCCGCCACTTTCTGAGATACCTCAAACCAAACTATGACTATGTCTTCAGGAGCCATGTGTGTAGCTGCAGGAACTTCAAGTACAGGTGTACTAGGGTTCCATGTTCCTGTAACAATAGACCCTTGCACAGGGACAGAGGTACTGGGATTCTACTGGCTGCTGTTGTAGCAGGATATACCAGATCTGCCAAGGCCATAGGGAAGCAACTAGTATTAGAGTTGCCCCCTCCATCTTCACCTTGAGTAGTACTCTCTGAATGAGTGGGAAGGGAGGGAAGGCATACAGAAACCTCCCCTTCCAAGGGAGGGACAATGCATCTTGCCAGAAAACTCCAGGCCCTGGAGCAAGCAAGCAGAAATGCAGCAGTTTTGCATTGTGTAGGGATGCAAAAAGGTGAAACTGAGCAACCTCATCTTTCGAACAGGTCTTCAACCACTGAGGTCAGCAGTTTCCAGTCATGCATCCTGGACTGTGATTGACTCAGCTTGTCTGCCAAGACATTCTAAATGCCTGGTACATGTACTACTGATAGTTCTAGACCGTGTTACAGAGCCCAGTACCAAACTTTCACTGCTTCCCAACAGAGCGGGTAGGAATGAATCCTGCCTTGTTTGTTGATATAATGCATCACACTGACATTGTCAGTATTAATAAAGGACCTGGGAACAAATGGTTCTGGATAACCTGGAGGCTGTACAGGACCGCTCTCATTTCTAGAACACAGATGTGCAGTGTTCTCCACCTAGTTCCACATACCTTGTGTCTGTAGAGGGCCCAGGATCACTCCCCATCTGGATCCCAAGCATCCGTTGTGAGGCTCTGAAGAGGGGAAGGAATCAAGAATGGAACTCCCGTGAGTAGGTTACTGTGTTCCATCACCACTTGAGCACTTCGCGTGAGGGGGACATGACTAGAACCACCTGTTCTAGATCATCTGTCAGCTGGTTCCACTGCATCCTCAGGATCCACTGGGGGATCCGAAAGTGCAGCCTGGCCAATGTCACTGTAACAGTGGCTGCAGCCATGAGTCCCAGGAGGCATAGAAACATCCTGGTTAAGACATAATGGCTGTCATGCACTAATTATGCTTGGGCAATCAGGTGGTCGGCCCTGTCCAGAGGCAGAAAAGCTGATCCCTGGGTCGTATCCAGAACTGCTCCTATGTACTGCGGTCACTGGCAGGGTGTCAGGACAGACTTTGCTATGCTGTCATCCCCACAGCACTGAACACCCGTCTAGTTTGAGCTAAGGTCTGCAGTAGTTGGTCCCTTGAGTGGGTTTTAACAGCTAGTCGTCCTGGTAAGAAAGAACATACAGGCCTTCCCTGTGAAGGGCTGCTGCCACCACTGCCAAGCATTTACACAGAAACATAAAAACACAGAAGTTGACGGCAGATAAGAACCGCAAGGCCCATCAAGTCTGCCCATTTTTTCTACCTTGTGAATGTGCCATAGACCTTTACTCTCTCAATGGCCTATCTATTCATACACATCTGTATTGCTCCCTTATGCCTATCACATGCTTGTTTGAAGCCCTGAACTGTATTCATATCCACCACTTCCTGAGGTAGGCCGTTCCACCACCCTTTCTGTGAAAAAGAACTTCCTCACGTTACCCCTTAATCGGCCTCCCTCTAATCTCATACTGTGTACTCTTGTCCTGCTATTTTTCTTATATTGAAACATTTCAGACTCTTTCACCTTGTTAATGCCCTTAAGATGTTTGACTGTTTCGATCATATCACCTCTCTCCCTCCTTTGCTCTAGGGTATACATATTAAGCTCCATTAATCTGTCCTCATATGTTTTCAGATGTAGTCCCTGCACCATTTTGGTTGCCTTCTCTGGACTGCCTTCATTTTGTTAATGTCCTTGTGCAGGTGCAGCATCCAATACTGCACACAGTACTCCAGATGGGGCCTAACCAGTGTCTTGTAAACAGGGATTATTACCTCCCTCTTACAACTTGCGATACCCCTACTGATCCACACCCCAACATCCCTCTAGCCTTACCTACTGCTTTAGTGGTCTGCTTGGATGATTTCAGGTCATCTGTGATGATGATGCCCAAGTCTCTTTCTTCCCTTGTGATTGCCAGCAACTCCCCTCCCAACCTATAAGTGGCTTCAGGGTTTCTCTTCCCTATGTGCATGATCTTGGACTTCTTTGCGTTAAACCCCAGTTGCCACTCTTCTGACCATTTTGCCAGTTTATCCAGATCTCTTCTCATTCTGCCCACCCCATCTGGATTATCTACTCTGTTGCAGATCTTGGTGTCATCTGCAAACAGACAAACCTACCCTCTAATCCATCTGCAATGTCACTGATGAAGATACTTGAAGAGGACTAGCCCCAGGACTGATCCATGAGGTACCCCACTTGTGACTTGTATCTCTTCTGACTGTATACCGTTTACCACCACTATCTGTTTTCTGCCCACCAACCAGTTTGCCACCCAGTTAACCAACTTCTGACCCACCCCAAGCCTACCCAGCTTATTAATCAATCTTCTATGTGGAACAGTATCGAAAGCTTTGCTGAAGTCAAGGTAGGCAACATCAACTGAACCCCCTTGGTCCACCACTCTGGTTACCCAGTCAAAGAAATCTATGAGATTAGTTTGACAGGACCTTCCTGTTGCAAACCCATGCTGTCTTGGATCCTGTGCTCCTATGGATTCCAGGTGTTGCACTATCCTTTCCTTAAGGAGTGCCTCCATAATCTTGCCCACTACTGAGGTAAGACTGACTGGTCTGTAGTTCCCTGCCTCCTCCTTGCTACCACTCTTGTGGAGCGGGATCACATGAGCCCTTCTCCAGTCTTCTGGGATGTCTCCTGTGCTTAGAGACTCACTACACAGTTCTGCTAATGGCTCTGCTAGTTCCACCCTTAGCTCCTTTAGTACCCTGGAATGTATGCTATCAGGTCCCATTGCCTTGTACACCCTGAGCTTGAAGCGAGCCTTGTAGGGCCCTTCTGTGAAGGGACTAGTGCACACCTCCCTCCCCCTGTGTCCATGGTGCTGAGCTGTGGGCCCTGCCCTACCTTCTCCTCAGTAAATACTGAGCAGAAGTATCTATTTAGGATAGATGTTTTTCCTTGGTCCTCCTCTACACACTCCCCCTTATCCCATTTGATCTTTGTAATAGCCCCTCTGGACTTTCTCCTTTCACTAATGTAGCTATAGAATGTCTTGTCCCCTTCTTTTACTGTTCATGCTAGTGTTTCCTTGGTTTGGGCCTTTGCCTGCCTTACTGCCTTCCCTGCTTCCCTTAGGGAAGTTTGGTATGCCTCCCTATCTTCATCCCGCTGCGTTCCCTTATATTTCCTGAAGGCCAGCCTTTTGGCTCTGACCTTTTCTGCTACTGTTATTGAGAACCAAAGTGGTTTCCTCCTTTTGCTCTTGCTTTTCTCTCTAACACAATGGGATGTTGCTTCAAGTACTGCATCCTTAATGCTTGCCCACTTTGCCTGTACCCCCTAACCTGTATTTCTCCTTGCCAGGGCTAGCCTAATTCTGTTGGCCATCTTATCAAAGTCAGCTCCTCTGAAGTCCCATATTTTTGCCTTGGAATGGGATGATTTAGTTCTAGTGGCCAAATTGAACCACACCATGTGATGGTCACTGGCCCCCAGGTGACCTTCTACCTGGAGATCTGTAATCCTTTCCCTGTTAGTCAGTACCAGATCTAGAATAGCCCTGTCTCTTTTGGGTTGTTGTACCAGTTGTTCGAGGCCCTCCCCCTGCAGGGAATCCACCATGTGTCTAGTTCTGGAGGATGTTCCTGCTGGTATTGACCAATCTGTATTTGGCATGTTGAAGCCTCCCATTATCAGAACCTCTCCTTTAGCTGTCACGTTTTGTATATCTTCTAACAGTAACGTGTCTATGTCCTCCCTCAGGTCTGGAGGCCTGTAGACAACCCCAGTTTGTATGGCTGTCCCATTTCCTGTTTCCAGGGTGACCCACAGTTATTCTGGCTCCTGATGTGTATTCTGAATTTCTGTAGCTTTGATATCTTCATTGACATAAAGGGCCAATCCATCCCCCCCTTTTTGCACCTCGCTCTCTACTGAACAGTACATAGCCAAGTACTGAAGTCTTCCCAAGTGTGGTTACTGGTGAACCATGTCTCGCTAATGGCTACTATGTCCAGTTTAGCCTCTGTCATTGTTGCCTGCAGGTCTGGGATCTTGTTTCCCAGACTGTGGGCATTTGTGTACATGATTTTCCATTGGCCAGATTTTGGTGTGTTAGCTGTTGGGCATGGTCCGGCGTTTCCCCTGTGTGTCGTATGGGGATCCGGACCTTTTTCCTTACTTTTTAATGCAAATGAACTATAAACATGTTGAACTCCTGTTTGATCACAAGCTGAGGTGGGAGGGGTGTTCTTCCCATTCAATGTATCAGGTGCTGCACCCCTCTCCCCATTTGCTAGTCTAAATATTCTGCAAAGAAATCAAACTTCTGCCCTAATGCACTGACTCCTTCCTTAGTCAGATGCAGTCCATCAAATTTAAAGAACTTTTGCTCCCAAAACTGTTGCCAGTTACCTACAGATTTGCCTTTTTTTTCCTGGCACCAGCCCTTGAGCCACATGTTTAGCTCCTCTATCTCCACTTCTCTGAGCTTCCGTTCGTGTGCCCCCCTCTCCCAGACCAGCAGGATCTCAGAGAAGGAGAGTCAGATGAAATGGTCAGGTGTTCCTTGGTCTCCACAACTGACCGTCTGGCGAGATCGTTAGTCCCTATGTGTACCAAGATGCTTGGTGCAGAAGACAAGCCAAAAGGCAACACTCTGAATTGATAATGCTCCCCTAAAGCAGGAATCTCAGGTATTTTCTGTAAGGTTCACAGATCTGGAGTTATGCATCCTTCATATCCAGGGAGCATATCCAATCCCCTGTTTGCAATAGTGGAAGGAGACCCTGTAGAGTGACCATCTTGAACGTCTTGTATTTCATGAAGAAGTTCAGATCTCTTAGATCCAGAACAGGCCTCAGGTCCCCTGTCCACTCTGGGACTAGGAAGTATCAGGAATAAAAACCTGTGCTCCTCTGTTCTACAGGTACAGGTTCTATGACCTGCTTTTGAAGCAGGGCCTAATTTCCTCTACGAACAGAGATATGTGCTTGGGTGGGGGGGGGTTATGTTGTCACTACTGATGGATGATCTAGAGGGTTGTCCAGAAGCTCCACAGCATGACCCTTCTTTATGGTCTCCTGAACCAGGCATCCATAGTCACCTCCCTCCACTGGTCCAAGTGGAGTGAGAGGCGACCCCTTAAAACCACCCCTGGAGGTAAAGATGGTTGGGGAAGTTATAAGGAGTCAGGCTGTGCGAGAGGGGGGCAGAGCCACTGGCCGCATCACCTCTAGATGCATTTGAATGGGCACCTGGGGTGGTGCTGGAACCTGGCAAGGCCCCTGCACCTTTGCCACTGCTCTGCTGCCTGTAGACCGGGTGCTGCCCTGACACCAGCTGGGCAGAAAGTACCCTTGCTCGTACCTCCGTGTTGGGTATGGTACAGGGAGTGTACGGATTTCTGAGTCTTTCCAGAGGACTGAAAATCTTTTAAAGCTTCTTTTCTACCTCATGACCAAACAATTTCTGCCCTCTGAATGGGGCATTGAGAATTGTTCGCTGCACATCAGTGGCAACACCAGCTACTCTAAACCCAGAGTAGCACCTGAGACAGATGCCAGAGGCTGCAGTTCTGGCAGAGGCATCAGAAATGTCATATGCTGTGTGGGGCAAATGCTGGCCCACATCAGCACCAGCAATAAGAGTTTTCATTAACTCCTGTGTAGTAGAACCCTCAGGCAAGGCCTATACTGCAGCCTTAGCCTTCCTCCAGAGGGTGTTTTGATACTTCTTCATCTGGGCCTGGTAATAACCCTATGAACATCCAATCTCCTGGATTCTTTATCAGAAGGGTGGGAGCTTAGGTGCCCTGGACCTGTCATGGGCAGCTGTGATCACCACTGAGTCAGTCTCAGGCCGGCTAGCACAAAAAGGCTTCCCAGAAGGGGCAGAATACATTTTGTCTGTCTTTCTGGGCATGGCTATTATATTTTTTGGCCTATACCAGGCTCAATAAGTGGTATCCTCTAAGGCTAGATAAAAGGGAGGTACCAGAGCAGAGGGAGATTCTGGCATTTTCAGAAACTCCAGCAGGTTCTTCTTGGTAGAATCCTGCTCCTCTAAAGTGAAACCCATGGCAGCCTGCATTTGCTGCATCATGGTAAAAATTAGGGATCCTCTGGAGGTAACCTTGGTGTGTTCACTACAGAGTTCTCACTGCAGGAGGAGACTGGGGAGTTGGTGTCATGTTCATAGTGGCTCTCAGCATTGTGTTCCTCCTCCTCCTCTTCCTGCATCATCAGATCAGGATTGTAGTCATACTCATTGTCACATGTATCTTCGGGAATTATGAACTGCAATAGTGGCAGCAGAGGTCTATGTGGCAAGGGAGTACCTTGTGGAGTCGATGGAGTAGTGCTGGTAGTCCCCACCAATGGGCTTCCTGGAACAGAGAGGCCAGGCAGTAGATGCATTATCATATCTGAAAAGGTTATAAGGATACCTGAGCATCAGTGTGGCTTCAGTTAGCAGACGCGACTGGAGGGGTTGTCGATAGAGGTCAGTTTCCATCAATGATGGTAATATACCAGCTGTAATAGGCACAGTAGTACCTATGCCAAGCCCCGACCTTCATGTCTGCTTTGATGGTTGGTGGGTGGGTGGGCAGCATCACTGCCGGAGCAGATGTCGAAGTGGAGGTCATACCTGAAGTTCGCAGGGGCAACCAGGATCTAGCCAGGGGAGCCTTGTCCTTATCCTGGTGCTTGTGTTCATGACTCCCTGAAGATTTTTCACAGGACTTCAACAACCATGATTCAGTCGACGAAGTCAGCAATGCATATTTTTCTTAAAGCTGCTTCTCCATTCTTTTAACAGTGTTTTGGAGAAGAAATTTCTCCAAAGCCCCCTTTCTGCATCACCTGGTTGAGGAACTGAACCCCTGGCAGATCTCACAAGTCTTCATGATGTCAGAGAGGCATGAGCAGTAGACACAGATGTCATGGGAGTCTCCGGTGCAAATTTCCTCTCCTCACTCACAGTATCAAAAGATTTTTGAGGGTTCTTTCAATGACATATCACTCTAAAAGTGACTACTTAGGTTGTAGAAAAAAATAAAGCAGCTATGTAGCAGTGACGTTTCCATGGGTCCAACAAATCTGACTGATGGCGGGAAAAGATCTGAGGAGAGATGGGGCTGCCCACGTTTATGTATAAGCTAACATCTGATGTCATTGTGGGTGGCCTCTGGCTGACTGCTTGCCACTGGAAAAAGTCAAATCGGGGCTCAGCCCTGCCCTGGAAACCATCTCCAAGCTGAAGGACAACTCTGAAGTTGTCATTACTGGGGATTTTAATCTAAACTGGATCAGTTAAGACACTGACCATCTTAAAGATCAGGTCATTAGCTATTATCTCACTCAAATGATCTCTGAGCACACCAGGCTAACCCGGAACAAGGGTAAGGGAACCCTCCTATATTGGATTCTTTCCAGCAGTCCTAGTAAGATGAAAAAAGTCATGGTTCTCCCGGACTGCCAAAGTGATCATTCACCTGTGGCTTGCACCTGGGTGACAGAAGAAAATATAGAACCTCCCATCACTGTACATAACAAGGTTCTCAAGCGTGGGACAACCCAGGCCTTTAAAGCTACCCTGGCCAATACCAACTGGTCTCCAATTGACGCCACTGTGACATCAATCAAGCCCTGCAATTCTTTGCAGACACCTTCAATGGTACTTGCGATACCTTTGCGCCACTGAAAAAGAGAAGGATAAGGGTAGCCTTCAATGGCTGGGTCTCTCGTGATCTACTCAACTGTATGAGGGAGCGGGATAACCTCTGGTGTCTGGATAGAAATTCTGGCAACCCCCACTGACTGGCAAAATTACCAGGCAGCAAGAAACAAGTGCACTCTGCTCATTCAGCAAGCCAAGGCAGCACCTTACAAAGAGAAGCTAAACAGCGGTTGGGGGGATGGTAGATGCTTCTGGGACAACATCAAAGACCTACTTGGAAAGGAAGACAGGAGACACCCTACAATGCTCACCCTTAATGGGACTCCTACCACTGATCTGCACATCACAGCCAAATCCTTTAACCTGTCGTTATCTGATCTTAGTGCTGTTCTGCCACCAGACTATTTAAACAGCCCAGAACCTCCCCCTCCACGAGACCAACACTACCCCCTCCCATCCAAAATTCTATTTTAAACAGGTCACAATTAGTGAAGTCAGAACCTACGTATGTAAGGTGCTCGGGAAAACAAGGTTAGGTAGCGATGGTTTAGACATGAAGCTTGTGGCAGTAGCACTTGAAGAGCTACTGAGACCAATTACCAGGCTCTTTAATAAATCCCTTGCCCAGGCGAAGTTCCCTTCAACCTGGAAGTTAGCCCTGGTCACCCCAGTTTTAAAAAGTGGGGCTTGGTCTAACACTGCCAACTATAGGCCAATCTTCATCCTCTCTCCTCTCTCTAAAGCCCTAGAGAGGATTGTGGCAGACCAGGTTACTGAGTACCTCTATAAGTATGGACTCCAATGCCCACAACAGCATGGATTCCGCAGGAACCACAACACAGCTACTGCCCTGGTGGAGTTCTCTGACTATATGGACAAGGCCATGGATGGGGGGCCATTTGGTGGGATCTATATTCATAGATCTCACTAAAGCATTTAACACTGTCAATCGCCGCATCCTTCTTACTGATCTACTAAACCTGGGGCTCTCACCTGAAGTGGTCCACTGGTTCCAAGACTACTTATCCCACAGAAAACAAAGTGTCAAAATCAGGACAGCCATATCTCTCTCAAGGGAAATTGCACTAGGGATCCCCCAAGGGTCAATATTGGGGCCACTCCTATTTAGTCTATTTATAAACAGACTCCCTGAAGCTTGCAAGAGCAAGATCATCCTGTATGTGGATGACGCTGTCATTCTGTGCAGCAGCAAGCAGCATATGGCCCTGCAGGCAGCGCTTCAGAGCTCGTTCAATGGGCTGGAGGATTGGTTCTGTAAAAAAAAGCTGCTCCTCAATCACAAAAAGACAAAGATGATGATCATCTCTAGTCCCCAGCATAAGAAAACCCTCCCTGCCCTTACTATCACCAGTAGCAAGGCCACCCCGCTGGAGCAGGTACACTGTTTCAAGTACCTAGGAGTTATTATCAAATGACACCCTCTCCTTTGTGTAGCAAATCAACTAAGTGGTAAAAGCAGTAAATGCAAAACTTGGTGTGCTCTATAGGCACATGCAATACCTCACACCATTAGTCCTTCGTCGCTTGGTCTCCTCCTCAATTCTGTCAGTCATCGAATACGGACTTGTGGTGTATGGGGCCACCTCCAATACTGCACTTGCATGCACTGCAACTGCCCTTAACAAGGCACGTAGGCTAACACTTGGGGCAGATAACCTTACGCACACATGCTCCCTCTTTGAACAGACCAGTTGGCTTAACCTACCCAACAGAATAAAATACCAAAACTGCCTGTTGGGCAAGAAATCACTACTAGGCAAAGTGGCTCCATTCCTCAGCAGCTTGCTGCCTGCCTGTAGATTTGGGTACCAGACCAGAGGCCACTCCCGGGGCTCCCTAGCAGTCCCCTTCAGAAAAACGACACTGGGGCAGCTGTTGTTTGTGTACCATGCTCCCCTGTGGCTTAACGAGATCCCGGCTCACCAACTGACAAACTTGAGCCTACCTGCCTTTAAGGCCGAGCTTAAACAGTATCTCTCTGGAAGCATGGCCTGTTGCTGCAGGCAGTAATTGCATTCCCAGCCCTGCAAGTCTTAAGACACAATCGCCTGGCTAACCGACATGAATCAAGTCACCTCCAACCCATTTTAACAAAGCCCCCACAGGTCCGCTGCACACATTCTGGATTCCCCACCCTCAACTTTCTACATCAATTCCACTATGTAGATGGATCTAGCTCTCTGGCTACTGAAGGTTATACCTTTGTGCCTAGTCTTTGGCTGTTATAAATTATAACTGTGTACCTGACAGTGTTTGGCCTTGTCATGTTTCTTTGCACTTACCAGATAGCTTATGTCTCTGTTAGTAACGTTTCACCCTTGCAATTTGCTTACACTGGGGCTCCACCCTCCTTTGTTTTCTTGTTCTCAGTTGTTCACACTTTGTTGTACCTGACATGGACCCTTTGTAAAAGAGCTTCTGCTCAAAGGTAATGTCCAAATCATGAAATAATAATAATAATAATATAAGTTTCCATGTGGTCCTAGTGCCTGGTGGCTATATGTTCCAAAGGTGTGGCCTGATGAAAGAGATACCCTCGAAGAAGAAGATCTCAGGTTATGAATAAATCAACATTAAGGCATGTCCAGCATAACATGCAGCAAATTTAACAACAGGACATCCCAAAGATCTTTATGGACTGGGTGCTGGGATTCCCCATGGTGTCAGTATGCGTCCAGGTAGACGAAAAATAGCCCTGATATTCTTGATTGTAGCACTGAAATGCATCACAGCTCATTGGTTTCAGACAGAGCCACCACAGCTGAGAGAATGGCTTAAATGAATATTTGTTTTGTTTTGATTATTTAATGTCTGGTAAATCTATGGGCCAAACCATGAACCAGAACAACATACAAATATAAATCCACATAACAGACAATATATAAGATACAAAACATCCATTGCAACCAACACTCATTCCAACTAATTATTATAACATTTACATTGACTCTTAGAAGATAAATATTTTCTCAGGACATTTCTAAAACTATGGATAGTGGCATCAAAGCAATCAATTACAGATGAAACAGTATTGAAAAATATAGGCAGGTTATAATGAGGCAGGTCTTTGAGATGGAGACCATTATAGCTAGATTACAGCTTAGGGAGGACAAATACTTAGATGGCGCCCCTGGCTCCAGTGAGAGTAACGTAACCAAGAACATAGATACATAGATACATAGACAGTGTCGGCAGATAAGGGCCTATGGCCCACCCAGTCTGCCCATTTGAGCTTGTAAGTTCAGTTTGTTTTCCTAGAAGTCTGTTGCCCCTTACCCCTGACCTCCAGAATTCCTTTATGTCTATCCCATTAAGGGGAGGGTTCTCTCACTCAGCAGTCTGCTTTAATGGTAGGCCCCAATAACTTGATACTGTGGGCACTCCCAAATCAACCCTATTCTGGTAACCCCAGGTGAGTCTGACAGAAGACCTGTGGGACCTCTCCCCACCTCTCTTCATGACTCTTCACATACAACACCTTTTCATCAGACTATCAAGATCTGAAATTCTTGCTACTATTATGATAATCGAGTGGCTTACGTGCAGGAAGTGACCTCCAGACTTCATGTACAGGGTACACAAGGTTTATTGGAGTTATCAAGTTTCTTTTTTATTCATACTTCATTCATTTCTTGTATTACTAATAATATCAAGAGAAGAACTCTACTGAAATGTGTTTTTTCTCTGTTCTGGTATGAAATACACTTTAGGTGTATGACAGCACTGGCATCCTTTGCTGCATAACAGTATTGGTGTTTTCTTTAGTATTTATTCACATGGTATTAGATATGCAGCATATACTTATTGTTTATATACATGTCTGGAACAACTGTTTCACAATGATATGTTGCTTCTCTGAATAAAGCAGAGTTAAATATTAAGGCACTATCAAAAGAGGGATAAGAGATCTTAACTTGCAAGGCATTTTAGGGATGACAGACATAACCTAGCTAGCCTGAGGTTTGTCAGTTTGGAAAAAGTAGATATACTAGCCAGAGGTGAGGATATTGATAAAATACTGCTTAAAAAAGAAGCTTACTGGAATCCTCGAGTTGGGACAATGGATCCCAAATATGGCCTAAATGAGGAGACAGACTGGCTACAGTTATTCTAAATATCCAGAGGTTGTGGGATTCTGGATTTCTGGTTGGGGATGTGGTATCCATGGGCATGAGGTGGACATGGGTGTTAGAGTATGCTTCTGCTTTGAAGAATTTCAGGTATGGGTTAAATGGTAGTTGTACTAATTCTCCTGGCTTTCAGAGGAGATGCCATTGTTTGTAACAGGGTAGGTAAGAAACTCTAGTTTGTGTTAATTCAGTTTGTTAGTGACAGAGTCCAGGACCACTGACTGCACCATAGTACATGTGACATCAGTCTTTATAATATATGGGCATACTTGAGAAGGACCAAATGTATTTATTTATTTTTAATAATTATGGATCCCTCAGCACACATGAATTCTGAGTTTAGTTATTATAGATGCTGACATCAGGGTGGTATGATTCCAAAAAAAGAAGAGTTACATAAGAACTTACTGTAACAGTATATCTTTGAGGGGATCTCAGTCATCAGGTCACACCGTAGGAACTTCACCATCAGTGAAGCAGGATCCACAGAAGATTGTCTAGCAGTGCAACTGGGGCCGCCCACATCATTGTCACCTGCTGACATCATCAACTCTATAAAGGCATGAGTGACTCCGCTCCCCCCTCAGTTCTTTCCCCTTGAAACAAAAGGAGCAAACGCATGCCATGGGGGACCGAGGAGAGAGAGAGGTGCCCAGGCCTAAATAAAAGGCTGAATACACTAGATACCCAGTTCTGAGAAAAAGGAACACCAAAAAGGGTGATGATGGGAGGGAAGGCTGATCTGATGACTGAGATCCCCTCAAAGATCTACTGTTATGATAAGTTCTTACATAACTGTTCTATCTTCTTTGGGGGTACCTCAGTCATCAGGTTACACCATAGAATGAGTCCCAAGCAGTTACAGGCAAATTAGGACAGTCTGGGAGGCATACAAATGGAGGCCTAAGACAGAGGGCCTGAAGAACCTGCATGGGCTCTTGAAGGCAATGTACAGACTGTAGGGCTTGGTAAAAGTATGGACTGTACTCCAGGTGGCAGCACTGCAGATGTCAGGTGCTGAGACCCCTTTGAAACAAGCCACAGAGATAGAAGAACACAATACAATTGTCCAACCATTTGGACAAACATTGTTTGGAAACCTGAACACCCTCTCTTCCTTGGGCAAAAGAAACAAGAAGCTCTTACTTTCTGCAGTCCTTGGTTCACAGTAGATAATACTTCAGAATTCTGGGCACACCTAATACATGGAGCAGTACTTCCACTGGACTGGCACACTCTAGAAAATACACGGGGAGGTAGATAGATTTGTTCAGGGTAAACTCAGACACCACATTGGGAAGAAACTTAGGATTCATATGCAAAGATACCCTGTCTTTGTGAAAAATCAAAGAGGGCTTCGCACATCAGAGAGCATGAAGCTCGGAAATCCTTCAAGCAGAAGTAACAGCCACCAAAAACAACGCTCTTCATGAAAGAAAGTGTAGTTCGCATGTCGCAACTGGCTCAAATGGAGACAGGGTCAATTTCTCCAAAACAAAATTTAAATCCCATCTGGGACAAGGATATGGATTGGAGGTTTCAGGTGCAGGATGCCCCTGAAAAAAGTATGGGCCACATCTAGCTGAGCCACTGTACAACCATCCACGGGCTCATGAAAGGCAGAGATAGCTGAAAGGTGCACCTTGAGGGATGAATGCTGGAGGCCTAAGTCTGACAGTGATATCAGGTAGTCTAGAATCTGACTCATCAGACAGATGAAAGTCCAGATGGCACTTGGCAGTCCAAATGGCAAACCTTTTCCACTTCATGGCACAAGTGGCCTTGGTGGAGGGCTTCCTAGCCACCACGAGGATGTCAGCCACCTTCTGGGAAACTCCAAAACGGGCAATAGCTATGTCTTCAGGAGCCAGGCATGCAAACAAAGGGACTTGAGGTGTGGATGGACCAGGATCCCCTAAGCCTGCATCAGCTGATCCCTGCAGAGGGGCAGAGGCACTGGAGGTTCCACTGCTAACTGTTGCAGTAATGGAAACCATGTCTGCCATGGCCAGTAGGATGCAACCAGGATCATGCTGGCCCTCTCCATCTGGAGCTTGATTAGCACCCTCTGAAACAGAGGAAATGGAGGGAAGGCATAAAGAAACCTCATGTTCCAGCAGAGGGACAACGCGTCTTGCCAGAAAATTCCAGACCCTGGATCTAGCTAGCAGAAATTGGGCAGTTTTGCGCTGAGTGGGGACACAAAAAGATCTAACTCTGGATGACTCAATCTGTCAAACAGATCTTCTGCAACGGATGACAGAACTTTCCTTTTGAGTATCCTGGACTGAGTCGAACTGAGGCTGTCTGCCAGGATGTTCGGCATACCTGGGACATGAACTGCCAAGAGTTCCAGGACGTGGTCCAGTGCCAAGTACTAGACCCTCATTGTTTCCCTGAAAAGGGGGTATAAATGTGTACACCCCATTTGTTGATATAGTAATCCACACTGAGGTTGGTTGTCTGACTGAATCAACAACAGGCCCAAAGAGAGGTGGTTCTGAAAGGCCTGCATGGCATACAGAACCACCCTCTTCTCAAAGACATTTATATGGAAGGACATCTCGATCTGGAACCAGGAACCCTGAGTTTAGAAGGGACCTAGGTGTGCCCCAGCCCAAGCCAGAGGCATCCGTAGTGAGAATCTACTGGGGAGACGAGATCATGAATGGGGCCCTTCTTAAGAGATTCTGGGGATCCATCCACTGCCGGGGCAACTTGCAGACCGGAGAGAAGACCAGCACTAGCCGTTTCAGGTCATCTGTGCCACTACACCAGAAGGGTCCACTACAGCACCCGCATGTGTAGTCTGGCCAAGTGGACAGTGGGAATGGCCACAGCCATAAGGCCTAGGAGCCTCAAGTAAACCCTTGTGGAAACATAATGGCTCTGAGCCACCACCTGAGACTGTGATATAAGGCACTCTGCTCTGGCAGGAAGCAGGAAGGCCTTGCCCTGTTTTGAGTTCAGAACCACCCCTATATACTGCAGCCTCTGGGGCAGGATCAAAATGGACTTGGACAGGCTAATAGTGATGCCCAGAGAGTGGAACAACCAGAGGGTCCTCTCCAGAGTTCCGTGAAGCTGATCCCTGGATAGGGCTTTGAAGGGCCAGTCATTCAGGTAGGGGAAGATATACAGGCCTTCTCACCGAAGGGCAGCAGCTACCACTGCTAAGCATTTTGTAAAAAACCTGCGGCACAGAGGATAAGCCAAAGGGTAAGACTCTGAACTGGTAATATTTACCCTGAAAAAGAAACCGGAGAAACCGTCTGTGTGGTGGACACATCAAAATATGCAGGTAAGCATCATGTCAGTGTCAGTGGCTCAGCAGGTAGCACATTCGCCTCTGAGGCCGGGAGATCAGAAGGTTGTGGGTTCTAGCCCCACACCAGGCACTTGGGTTAATATTCCAATACTGACACTGCAGTGTAGCATGGGGGGGGGGGTGCTGCACTCTTGAGGTGCTGTCTTTTGGATGAAACGTTAAACCAAGGTCCAATCTGCCTGTTCTGGTGGTAGTTCAGGTGGATGTTAAAGATCCCATGGCACTTCTTGAAAGGAGTAAGGGAATTTCCCTGATGCACTGGCCACATTTCCCCCCATTCACTAAAAATACCACCAACAGCTTAATCTGGTTCAAAGTTAGTTGGCATTCATCTGTATCCCCTTCCCCCGGGTCGTGCCTGAAAATAGGCAGAATTTGTCTACTGCACTTACTGGGTTAACAAAAACTAAATAAATAAATATTGAGGGAGCACAGCCAGTCACCCTGTTTGAGAAGGAGCAATAGGCCTGGAAGAGTGATCATGCGGAACTTTTTGTATTGAATGCAGAGGTTGAAGTCTTTGAGATCTAGAATAGGCCTCAGGTGTCCAGTTCTGTTGGGGACCAGAAAAAACCTGGACTAGAACCCTTTGTTCTTCTGCCTCCTGGGTACTGGCTCAATTGCCCTTTTCCACAGAATGGAGTGCACCTACTCCCAAAGGACCGCAGCATGGTCTTGAGGGTAAGTGGAGGATACAGGAGGAGTCTCTGGGAGTTGTTCTAAAAGTTTCGAGTATGACCCCTTTCTATAATCTGAAGAATCCAAACATCTGAAATTATGGTTCTCCACTGACTGAGATGGAGGGAGAACCGACCTCCGACCACCACCTCTTGGTAGAGGACCGGAAGAGGAGGGTCTGTCAAGTAGTCAGGCAGAGGCGGATCTGACCACTGGGGCTGATCCATCACCTCTGGGCCATTTCACGGCAGGACCCAAGGAGGATGAGGAGGTAGGCAAAGCAGAATTAGCCTTCCATTTACCCTGGATACAGGAGCCCACACCAGACTTGTGGGATAACTTGTGAAAGAACAGTTGCTGTCTGCTCCTGGGCTGGATATGGTAGAGTGAACAGCCCTACCTGAGGCCTGTAAATCATTAATGATGTCCTGAACATCAGGCCTGAAGAGCTTTGAGCCATTGAAGGGGGCATTAAGCGCCTTTTGCTGAACATCTGCAGCAAAACCAGATACCTTCAGCCAGGCATGCCTACGAAGGCAAATACCTGTGGCAGCAGCCCTGGCACTAGTGTCAGACATGTCGTACAAGGCCCTGAGGAGGTGTTTGCTAATATCCTGAGTGGCCTGGAGGGACTTAAGGACCTCCCATTTCTGGGAACATTGTGAGAGTGCCTGAGCAGCCATCCTGCCCTTCTTCCATATGGTATTCTGGTACTTGACCATATGGGATAAATAATTAGCAATCCAGAGTACAAGAGTAGAGTGGGCATAAACCCTCTTACCTCAAAGGTCAGTCCTTCTGGATTCCCTGTCAGGGGGGAGGGAGCTAAGGTGTTTAGGCACTCTGTACCTGTCATGTGCTGCTTTGATGACCACAGAGTCAGTCTCAGGTTGGGCAACATAATAGGACAGGCCCTGGGAGGCATGACAGAGTTAATCTGCCCTCCTAGGCATGGCAGGAATCATGTTAGGGTGGTGCCATGCCACAGTGGTGGCATTCCTCAGAGCTTGCAAAATGGGAGGAATGACCTTAGCAGGAGATCCTGGAATCTCCAGAAAGTCCACCAGGTCTCTTCTGGTGGCATCCTCTTCCTCAGTGTGGAAGCCCATAGCTGTAGACAGCTGCTTTGCAATGTTAAAGAAGGTAGGGTCGTCAGGAGGGGACCTGGGAGTATGCTTAAGACAGTCCTCACTCACTGAAGAAGCAGTAGAGCTGTCTGAGGAAAGAGGTTCCTCCTCCTCCTCTTCTTCAGGGAGGATAATGTCAGGGTGGTACTCCTCCTTGACATCGACCCATTCCAACTCAGGGTCCAATGAATGAGGGACCAGCAGCAACCTGAAGGGCACAGGCCAATAAGGCTGAACCAGCATCGATGACGACAGAGCAGCCAATGGCACCAGGGACACCAGTCCATGGGTACCTAACTGGTCCACCAGAGCCATGGTCAAATGGGTTAAAAATAGTATTATGGTTGATGGCAGGTAAAGGCTGCGTCGAAAGCAGAGGAGTCATTGGGACAGGGCAAAACAAACCATTTGTCAGGTCTTGAGACCCTGAAGGCCCCAGTGTCTGAGGATCTGGAGAAACATTAGGTCTCGACAGAGGTGCAGGAGTTGATCACCCTGGATCCGACGACTGAGGGACCAACGACCTGAGGGTCGATGGTTGGCCTCCCTAAGAAGCGGGAGAAGGCACTGTCAGTAGGGGTCTGGACAGCAGAGGACATCGGTGCAGCCGCAACCGACAGAGTATCCCCAAGGAAAGAACAAGAAACCATCAGGGAATGGCAGTGCTGCTGAGGGGAATGGTCCTGGTCACAGTCTTTCTTGTGACTTTTCCCTGAGGACTTGTCTCAGGCCTTTGAGGCCTGGGAGTTCAATGAACCCACCAGCGACTGGGAAGGAGGGACCCTGGAGGACTTCTGTCCAGAACTGGCTACCTTCTGTTCCATGAGAAATTTCTTCAACGCCTTTTTGCATCGCCTGAGGGTTGTAAGGTTGAATTATTGGCAGAGCTCACAGTCTGAGACATCACTGTCAGGCCCAAGGCAGCAAACGCAGAGGTTGTGGTCATCTGAAGAAGCAATTTTCTTTCCGCAGTGTCAGAAGAGAGATGTGAAAGGAGTGACTCTTGACATAAACGAGGTGAAAGAAAAGCATAGGCAAAAATGGTGCGAACTGTGACAGAGCTTACACGGAGACCCATGCAAGAGGAGTTGACGGTGGGAAAGAACTGAGGAGGGAGCAGGGCCGCTCATGCCTTTATAGGATTGATGATGTCAGCGTGGTTGCCCCAGCAGTACTGCTGGAAAGTCTTCCATGTGGATCCTTTTTCACTGATGGTGAAGTTCCTACGGTGTGACCTGATGACTGAGATATCCCCGAAGAAGATCAGGAATTTCATTGTAAATATTGAATATATATACCTGTACATGTGTATGTATATGTGTATGTATATGTACGTGTGTGTGTGTGTATATATGTGTGTGTGTGTTTATGCATGTATAAAGTCACTTAGTTTAATTGGAAATCCTTAAGAAATAGCTTATTTATCCTGTTTTGTGTAAACAACATCCATTGGCAATAAACAACCAGTGGATACTGGCACAATCAATATTTTAAAAAGGAAAGTGTAATTATTGTTAGAAATGTAAAAGTATCACTCACCACAAATATAAGTATTTAGAAATACAGAGCTGTGACAGTGAGATCTGTTTTAAACACTGTTTAACATTAGTAAACTAGGGACCCTATAGAGAATAAGTACAGTCCACAGTGAAAACACTACATATGCAAAAAGCTCCAGGAACGGCACAACATTCAGAATTTCTAAGTCCTAGCTTTGTTGAACTGAGCACGTGCAACAATTCTAGAGCCATACAGGGGTTACTATAACAACACAACATCTCATAAATAGGGAAGCACAGCCTCATACTCTTGCTGCTCTGGGAAAGTGTAGTGCCAAGAAGGGCAGGTAAGATAAGCAAGCAATAAGAGACGAGGGAGTGTGCATCAGATATGTCTAACGTCCACCCCTGGAGTGTCTTATTATGCTTATAAAATGGTCCTCTGTAATTTGCATATATGAAAAAAAAAGAAAATTGTTATGTTTATATGGAAAAACAGTCAGGACTATACTGTATTCTGTTGTAAAATAGTTCCTCCATCTATAATAGACTGCTGCATTTTCGTTTTCCCTTGAGACTTTTGTCCTGCTATGGCCACCATAGCTGTAGTGTGTTTCCATAGTGCTAAAGTGTCTGCCAGGGCTCCCCCACAGCAGTTTTATTTATTTTATTTTTTTTATTTTAATTGTTTAATTTAATAATTAATTTAATAGTTGTCATGACTCCTCCCCCCCCCCAACACACACATCAAGCTCCGTGACGTGACCAATGGTCGCACTGGAGGTCATCCACCCCACTCCTATGTGCAAGGCAGGAAGAAACTAATACTTTTTATGTTTTAGATAATCGTAAAGAAGTGAGAGCATTTCTGTTTACTTTTAATGATGATGGAGGAAAGCTTGATTGTTCTGGAGACAAAACGCGCAAAGGAGCTATTGGTGATCAGAGCGGGATACAGGTGGCAAACGGAGAGATGTTATGTCAGAGGTACACGGAAAATTGGGAAGAGCATTAATGTTAGGGGTCTTGTGGGTGAGGGTTACATTTTATTTACTTTATTTGGACCACAAATGTTGACTGTGGGAGTATAAGTCAATTTCCCTGCTCTGCATCCTGTCAAAAATCCAGGAAAGGCTGATCTATGGACAACTCTGCGACTACTTGGGAGGTCCATAAAATTCTGGCACCCTCCCAGCACAGTTTCAGAACCAGGCATGGGACTGATACTGCACTGACCAAACTCAGAACAGACGTACTTTGAGATCTGGATAAGGGCAGCCTCCCACACGGAAAGCGGCCCTCTACAGACCTTCCAAGGCCTCGACCCGGTTCACCACAATCTGCTACTAGCTAAGCTGAGCAACATAGGCCTCGACTGACATGCTCTAAAGTGGTTCAAAAGTTATTTAACCAGCCACACACAGAGGGTAAAGTGGAAGGATGCCATATCGGGGCCACTTCCACTAAAAGAGGGGGTGCCACAAGAGTCGATACTTGGCCCCCTCCTCTTCTCCCTGTTCACTAATGAACTATCTGACCACTGTGGTGGGAGCTCTGTTGTCCAGTATGCGGATGATGCCATCATCTATCAATCCACTGCCAATCTGGGAGGCCTTAGTACCTTACTCCAAGATGACCTCCAATCCCTTGAGAATTGGTTCATTGAGAACAGAATGGTCCTCAATATGGAAAAAACTAAGGCAATGTTGTTTGGTCCTAGATCCCATGGTCAAGATAGAAAACAACATCTACAACTTACCTCCGCATCTGGCAACTGCCTAGAAGTAGTGCCCTCCCTGAAATAACTTGGCCTTACCGTGGACCAGGGTCTCACCCTGAAGAACCACATGGACCAAGTCACCAAAACCATACATGGGAAACTAGGCACCTTCTACCGACTGAAAGACCAGCTTGTACCCGAAGCCAGGATCTCTATCGCCACCAGTGTCCTCCTCCCAACACTCACATATGCCGCCCCAGTCATGCACGGATTGGGGAAGCTGGAGAGGAACAGACTTCAGGTACTGTACAATAAGGTGGCTCACTTTGCCTCCCAAGTCAACCCTAGGGATCACCACTGTGACTCCCTATCCTTTTAAACTGACCCTCACTGGACGCTCACCTCCAGTACTCTCTGCTTTGCCCAGCTTGCAAGTTATTCAGCCTGACTCCCCCCCCCCCCGTCTCTCTGGACTCATTGCTCTAAAGACCAATCCCTGGCTCCTCTGCACAAAAGGCCGTACTCTCCTAGATGTCCCCAGGGTTAGACCCAAGGTGGGTGGTATGTCTTTTGCACACACTGCTCCCAACCTGTGGAATCTACTCTCTCCCGAGGTGCGGGAAGCTCCTTCTATCAAAAGTTTCCACACTAGGCTTAAGGCTCACATGGTGGCAGCCAGTACTTGCCGTTGCACCAGATCCTGAGAGTACCCCACTGATAAATGACTTACCAAGTCCTATCCTCTAGTGCTAAACTACTAAGATAAGTACTACTTATCATCACTGTTGATCAACCTATTTACTCCAAATGTACTGTTGTGTTCCTGAATTGCCACCATGACTGTTTGTTGCTTGTGCTACCTGTAATCTGGAGGCAGTATAACGCAGTGGTTTAAGGCTCTGAGCTGCAAATCTGGTGACATCCAGGAGACCAGACCGGGGTTTGAATCCCACAGCCCCCACTTGCATACTGCGTGACCCTGAGCAAGTCACTTAACTTCCTTGTGCTTCCAGGTTGCACCTGGAAACAAGCTTCGGCTCAGTGTTCCTTTCCTGGTTAAACAATTTCCCCTCCCCCTAACCTGAATTAACGCTGTCACACTGTTTATTCTCTTGTGCTATGCAATCCCTGGTCGCCCCTGAAAAAGGGACCTGCAGGGCTCAGTGATTTTACCCAGTCACCAAAATTTAATAAATAAATAACTAAATACATTTTTGGTACCAAAGAACAAGCAAGAGAGAAAACAGGAGGTGGTGGTAGTACTACGGGGTGATGGGGTGTCATGAATGCTACAGAGTTGATTGAGTTTTTGACTTTTGATCATTTTATGACATGCAGCTCGTCGCTTGTGTTGAAAAGCTGTATGACAACAGTTAAGATGTGCGGGTTGCATGTATTTTTTTTATATGTGCTGTTCACAGAAAAAAATGAAATAAAAAAATGGCAGTTGTAAGATTCCAATTAAAAGTGAACATTCTGTTTTGCACATTGATTTTGTTCCTGAATTAGTCCTGGTTGCCAGCACTTGTTTTTAGCTGTGCATTAGACGCTTCTAATGCACGATTAAGAACCAATCTGGACTCAAGATTTTCCTTGCCCATTTTATAAGTCTGAGCAATTTTTTTTAACTTGCTTTGAAAGACTCCATTGGCAAAACAGTTACATGACTACAGCGAGTGAATTGTTTAAATAGTGGCATTTTTGTACTGACAGGCTGTTTGAAATGAAAGCCACATAAGGAGAAACACAATATCTGAGTTAAGTGTTGTTGCTCATGGTAGTTACTATGTAATGTTGCAAACACTTTGAAAGTCACACAGATGAGTTACATCGTATAACTTTGTTTAGAAAATGGCAATGAAAAAGCTAGCATCTTGATTGGCTAGCTGCACTCCATTGTTGGACAGGTATTTTTCGATAGAGCCCTGTCAGAAGGAAGTACCAGGAGCTCCATCTCAAACTGGTACACGGATACCAGTTTGAATTACGTTAGCCGCCATGTTTTCCTCGCTTGGTAACTGAAATGTGCTACTGACAGACCCTCAGTGACAGAGTACACTAAAAGGAACAATAATATTTTTATAGAAACTTCCAACAAAACACAGTATTTTTCTTTATTTTCAATAAAACTGCATCCGACTGCAATGACACCACTCCCAACCTCCGCCGGCCTGCCCGCTCTCTTAAAACCCGCTACCCGACATCACAACTTAACCTCTGGGACCCTCTACACACAAGTTCTGCTCCTCTCTTTGCTCACTGTGCTCCTCTCTCAAACTCTGGGCACAAAACTAAAAAAAAGAAATACCTCAACAAGACTAGTCACTTTCAGGCAAAATGATTCAGCTGCATCCACTCTTCGCTCCCCAATTGCTCCTCTGTTGCCTTCAACAACAACAACAAAAGAATAGAAACTGACTACGACCATTCTGTGTTATGGATTCAGCTGCATTCCCCATGATTATCCAATTGGATTACAACTCCCAGGAAACCATGGGGCAGCCATGCACCTCAGCAACACAGGGTGTACTAAGCAACTGCACCTCTTCTGGAAAGAATAGCACAGTGCTGGGATTACTTAACAAGAAAAAAGTATTTTGACATTTTTTCTTTTTCATTTATTATGTTTTTCAACTTTTTCATTATTATTATTTAAAATGTTACAGATGAGCCATTTTCTAAGTGCAATAATACCTTCCAGGGTGGGCGGTATTGGGAAATGATGGACCTTCCCGAGGCTATATTTGAGATTAGAGGGAGGCTGATTAAGGAGTAATGTGAGGAAGTTCTTTTTCACAGAAAGGGTGGTGGATGCATGGAATGGCCTACCTCAGGAAGTGGTGGATATGAGTACAGTGCAGGGCTTCAAACAGGCATGGGTTAGGCATAAGGGAGCTATACAGATGAGTATGAATAGATAGGCCATTGACAGAGCAAAGGCTGATGGCAGATTCATAAGGCAGAAAAAGAAATGGGCAAACTGGATAGGCCTTGCAGTCCTTATCTGCCATCAACATCTATGTTTCTATGTTTCTATATGGCCCTTCACCTCTGGTGTTGGGCCTCATTACGCCCCAGGGTGGTCCGGTATTTCCCAATACTGCCCACTCTGTCAGGTATTATTGCTTATGTATCTTGTAGACCTTTGATCTAGTGAAAAATGGAGTTGATTTAAGGAGGTTCTTTAAGGAAGTACTATCCACATAGTAAGTAGTTTAATTCATAGCACTTTTCATACTGATTTTTCTATATAATATCAATATTGTATGGCTAAATCATATAATATTCTTGAAATTCAACTAAAAAAATTTGCCATAATACTACACTTAAAATCCCATAATACTACAGTTGGATTCCAATAATACTATCATTCAGCACTCATAATACTGTTGTTCTGAGCTCTCAACCGTAGCATTACGGGAGATCCATATCCGTACGCACTACTCAAATCCTCATGCACAGCGCAAGCTGGTTTTTACTGTAGCTTCCATGTACAGTAAGCGCCGACTCTCTGCTGACTAGACTGTGATAAAAATAGAAGCTGCAGTGTGAGACTCGGCATGAGAGTGACCGAGACTTGAGAACAGGCAACAGCAAGGTCAGTTACAGCTTTGTTGTGTGAATGCTGCCCCCGTTTTGTTTATTTTAAGAAACCATGCTGCATGCATGTTACGGCTCTAAAGTCCTGTCAACAGTGAATGACTGTCAAGCATGCAAACTGGCAGCAGGTGTCTAGTTTAAATCATGCTGTGGGTTTTTTCTGTCGTCTTGGCTATCTCCAGTCTCTGCCCCGAATGCCACCACCAACAAGGAGGGGTAAGCTGGATTTTTCATACAAATTGCTCTTGTTCTCTGCTCTCATTTCCTGAAAAAGCGGAAGCAGGAGAGAGTAAGACAGACAGAGCTAGAGAGAGAAGCTGCAATGGCTTTGGAGGGTAGGGTTAGGTGGGTGGGGGGGATGTTAACCAGAGGATCATTCACTTTTAGAGTTTTTTTTTAATTAAGAAATTACACAGCTTGCGTGCTAAGAATCTGAAGTCCTGTCAAGTGTATGACTACCAGAGACAGCGAGAGAGAGAGAGAGAGAGATGAAGAGAGAGAAGCTGATGCAGCTCTGGGGGGGAGGGGAGTGGACATTCCTGGATCCATATATTACAAGAAATATAAAAAAAGGAGACCTTGTATCACTCGGTTATAATACCATGTTGAGATTCTGAAGAGATGTTGGAACCCCTCGAGGTTCACATGTCACCAGAACCTCTCAATGGTATACAGCCTCATAATACACAGTCCCCTATTATTCTGTTTGTAAAAACTACCTATTTGAATACTTGCAGGTAAACATTTTTGCAGAGAATGCTCTATCAAATGAAGTTTTGAAAACATAATACAGTAGTATACAGTCAGTTTTATTTACCTGACTAGATAAAATAGGCCCAATTCTAGATGGGGTTACGCCTGGCGTAAAGTGACTTGCGCCATAAAAAAATGGTGCAAGTAACACTTTTCACCATGAATTATGACATTTGGAATTCTGCAAAGCAGCCTGCAACATGTCAGAGGCCGTTTGCGTCAAAGTGAACTTGCGCCACCAGTTACGCCATAAACCCCCTGCGACATGGTGCAAGGAGGTTTACGGCAGCAATCGTGCCCTATTCTGGAAGGACAGCTGGCAGATCCACAGACTTGCTATTCTGGAACAAGCCCTGAAGGACATCTGTCAAAGTACAGTTACACTAGCTATCAACTGGTGTAAGTGTACCTTGTGCCCAATGGGGGTTGCGCCAATGTGCCTGCCAGCCCATCCCCCATGACATGTACCCCCCACTCCCATGCCCCAATCCCCTAAAATACAACTAAATAAGCCCTGCAGGGCTGGCAGACCCCCCCATGCCACAATCCCCCAAAATGCAATTAAATAAGCCCCACAGGGCTGGCAGACCTCCCCCAATGCCACAATCTCCCAAATATCCATCGCAAAATGCCCCACAGGGCTATGAATCCCCCCATGTGCTGAACCCCTCAATATGCAATGTAATCAGCCCCATAGGGCTAGCACCCCTCCCCAGAAGCCCCAATCTCCGATCCAAGTCTGGGCACACATGTTTTATTTAAAAAAACAAAGAACACCATCCCCAACATCCCCAGTAGTCTAGTGGCCCCCTAGCCCCCCAACCCAGCAGTGCCAGACCACCCCGCTCCCCCCTGACCTGTACTCAGCCGGCAACTGGCACAGCCCACCTCTCACCAACACAGCCAGCCGCTGACTGAGCTCCATATGAGCACTTATTTAATTGCATTTTGGGGGATCGTGGCATTGGAGGGGGGGTCTGCCAGCCCTGCGGGGCTTATTTAATTGCATTTTGGAGGATCGAGGCATTGGAAATGAGGTCTGCCAGCCCTGCAGGGCTTATTAAATTGTATTTTCGGGGATCGGGGCATGGGGGGGAGCTGCCAGCCCAGTGGGGCATTTTTCCTCCTATCAGGGGCTTGGGACATGGGGGGGGGCTCTTCTGCCCTTACACCACGGTTTCCGTGGCTTGCGCCATCCCAATCAGATACACCCTCCCTTTGGCATACAGTTCAGGTTGGCGCAAGCCACAGGACTTAACCATGGGGACCCTGCCCAATAGAGAATCAGGCACAGGGTCCCTGGTGCAACTGCGTTTGGTGCAAGTTGCCTTTGGCGTGACTTGCACCACCCCTTCTAGAATTGGGCCCAATGTGTCTGAGTGAACCTGAGTGCTTTGAAATGGATGTTTATATAATATCCAGAACTATATAATAAGATGCTACTAATATCTAAAGCATGCAATACCTAATCAAGTACATTAAGAGAAGTAGATTAGACTGATTCTTTGTGATATACCCCGCTACCTGACATGCCATCTGAACCAGCTCACCAGGCAAAGCATTCCAAGGGTCCACCACCCTCTCAGTGAAAAACCTCCTCCTCTTTTCCCCCCTCACCCTTCCACCTTCCAACTTCAAACCATGCCTCTGGTGATGCCTCCCTGCTTTAGTCTAAAGATCCCCTCCATGTTTACCCTATTTATTCCCTTGAGGTACTTGAAGACCTCAATCATGTCCCCCCTGTCTCTCCTCTCCTCCAATGAAAACAGGCAGAGCTCCTCAAGTCTGTCCTCGTAAGTCAAATCCCCTAGCCCTCGATCATCTTTGTTGCCTCCTCTGTACCCTCTCCAGGAGCTGTATGTCCCTCTTCAAGTGTGGTCTCCAGTACTGTACACAGTACTCAAGGTGTGGTCTAACCAGTCCATTGTACAGTGGCAGAATCACTTCCTTGCTCCTAGAGGTGATCCCCCTTGCGATGCATCCCAACATCCTGTTTGCCTTGCTAGCTGCTCTCCTGCACTGCTCAGTGTTATTCATACATGTATCCACCATGACCCCTAGGTCTTTTTCCCCTGTTGAGGCTTCCAGCACCTCCCCTCCCAGAGTGTACATGTGTTTAGGGTTTCCCCGACCAAGATGCAACACCTTGCACTTGGTGATATTGAAATTTAATTTCCATGTGTGAGCCCAGCTTTCCAGGGTGTCCAGGTCCCCTTGCAGGGCCAACCTCCCCTCTTCTCCCTCAACTACTGCTCCCATCTTGGAGTCATCCTCGAAGAGACTCATTTCACACCCTATACCATCCCTGATGTCTGATATGTATGCATTAAACAGGATTGGACCCAGGACCGAGCCCTGTGGTACCCACTACCAACCTCTGTAGGGTTCGAGAGCTCCCACAGACCACTACTCTCTGAGTGCGTCCAGCTATCCAGTTTTCAATCCATCTGACCATCAAAGGCCTACTCCTAACCCATCAGTTTCTCCACCAGACCATGTGGGGACAGAGTCAAACGCCTTGCTGAAGTCCAAGAATAATACATCCACAGGCTTACCCCTGTCCAGTTCTGATGTTACCCATTCATAGAACTCCACAAGGTTGGTTTGACATGATCTACCTGGCACAAACCCATGCTGCCGACTATCCAGACCTCCCACCTCCTCCAAGTAAACCCCCAATCGTTCCTTTAGTATACTCTCCATTAATTTTCCCACCACCGAGGTTAAACTGATGGGTCTATAGTTTCCTGGTACTTCCTTCGACCCCCCTTTATGGATTGGTACCACATGCCTCTACCGCCAATCCTAGTTGCCCTCCTGTCTCAAGTGACTGTTGAAAAGCTCCGTAGAGTGCAGCCAGTATGTCCGTCACCCCATAGTACTCGGATGAATGCCATCCGCCCAGGAGATTTGTCTTTCAGGGCCTTGAGGGCAAACCACACCCTTTTGGTGGGGATGGCATCTGCGGGAGAAGCTCTGCTACCTGCACTAAGATCCGGCCATGAGTTGCCCTGCTCCAGCTGCGGGAGAAGCACCGCTGCCCGTAGGTGACAACCTCTGACTGCTCAGCTGTCCTGGCATGGGAAAAGCTCCACTGCACATACGAAGATTACCATCTTGAGGTGAATCTTGCAGTTGGAAAAAGCTCTGCTACCCGATAGAAGATCTGCAGCACCTTTAAAGGACTTACGGGAGAAGCTCAGCTACCCATAATTAACTGTTGCTGTATAGCACAAAAGATCCAGGACTAATTGGCTGGTTCCCATATTCCCAGTAATTTGGTTTGGCTGGCTAGGGGGCTTGGAGGTGGGCCAGCAGTCAAACACCTGTGTGGGAGGAGGGGCTAGCCCGATAAAAAGTGCATGGTGCCTGCAAGCGTGTGGTTCCTGCAGCTCCCTAGCAGAAAGGTAACAAATAACCCTTTATTTAATTATAAATATATGGGGAGAGTTAGTGGGGATTGACTTAATATTTGGTTGAATTGACTCTGTACAAGTGAAGTTAAAATTGGAAAGTTGTGGGGACTGACCTACTAATTGGTATACTTGTTAAGCAAATTTAATCAATGGTATATTTACCTTTTTGTTTAGAGGTGCTGCAGAAAGAATGTAATGGTTTTAAGGTTCTTACAAATTTTATAGGTTGATTTTATAGTTTTAATTTAAGAATATTTTCAGTAGAAGAGTAGAGTAAAATCAAGTAACGTGCCTAAGAGTAGATATAAACTGAGGGTTTTGGGTTACTTGATTATTCCCTTCCAGTGATTTCTAGTTACCCAAAACCAGTCTTTGAAAGCTGTTGATTTTTAGGTCATTAAAAGTAACAAATGTGAGGGACTAAATTAAGCTATGCTGACAAACCAGTAGCAACAGGGCTCCTGGCAGTATTGGTTAACAGAATCTAAACTAGACTATCTGAAACCGGTATATGAATAAAAAGAGCTTGGGGCTTACAAATTAGAATTATTTAATAGAATATTTATTGTTCTCTGCTTTGATTGGATAGCTTAATTAATTTATTAAAATGTTAATAATGAACATAATGATAACTTGTGTAATGGTGGGATCTTTGCTAATTGCCGTTTGGTCCAAATAGTGGCCCCTAGACTTGGAGAAAATAAAGAACTAGTCCAGGAAGAGAAAATGCTTGTAGTTGGTCAAATAAAAATACATCTGAATATGAAACAGGACTATTTAAAGCTACGTGAAGTTAAAAACAGAAGAAATAATTTTCAAAAGATAAGAACTGAGCTAGACAAGCAAAGAAGAACAGATATCAAATTTCACTGGCAACTAAGTAATAATTCCCTGCTAATTGCATTAATCATGATTGGGGATGTGGAACTTAATCCTGACCCACAAAAAAGAGAACAACATCAAAATAAAATCGATTTATTTAAAGTCTGGGTAAACTCGGAAGACCCACACCACACTGTGTGGTTTTAACTGAAACTTCATTAAATGGAACTGTATCTGACTCTGAAATTGCAATGGAGGGGTTTTTTAGTCATTGGCTGGATAGAATAAACAAGAGGGAAGGGGGGGTTACTTTATAAAACATGGGTGTTGTGTCAAACCGATACTCTCTACACAGGAGAAATAGAGGGTATAGATTGCTTAATAATTACATTTTCACAAATTAAAATGACCCTTGGAGTGATTTATTCACCTCCTAAAATCAAGACTAAAGATTTTGAGAAGTTGGCCCAAAAGATAATGGACTATACAATAGGTCTGAAATTAGTGATAATAGGAGATTTCAACTCAGCCTGGGACCATCCCAAAGGAAGAGCCCTTGAACATAGCCTGAGTCAATTAAATCTTAAGCAAGTGATAACAAACTCAACCAGGAAAAGCTCCCTAAAAAGTCCAGGTAGTATTCTGGACCTGGTCTTTGTCTCCCAAAACATTAATGTTAACTATGCTGTGGTAGAACAGCCAGTGCTGGGGGACCATAACACCATTAATTGTGAGATAAATTTAAAAAGCATACCACAATCAGTCGTAAGAGATAAATTTATAAGGAGAAGATGCTTTAAGACCGACAGTGCAGAGTTACTACAAAGCAAACTAGGGAAAATAAAATGGTCAAGACTTTTCTTGATGCCAACCTTAGAATTAGCCATTCAGGAATTTAATTATTTGTTTCTGAAGGCCTGTGAGGAATCAGCTACCTTCATAAAAATACAGCAGAGAAAAGACCCATGTTCCAAGGATTTCAGAAAAATCAAAAAAAGAAATAAGGGCAAAGGCTAGAATTTGGAAAACATTGGGAAAAATTTTAAAAACTGAGAAATGGGCTAAAAATAAAAATAAAACAAGTTAAGGCACAATGTTATAAAAGCAAAAGTTAGGATACTATAGGAACCGGTAAAAACTGGTCCTTGCTAAAATCTTTGGAAAATCCAAGCTTGGCTCATCCACAAATTCAAATGGAAAAAAATGAGGTAATTTAAAATTGTAAAAGGTCAGCTTATACTCCAAATGAATATTTCATTAACCTTCCAGATGTCATACTAAGGTAATTAGGTACAAAGGGGCGGAGAAGCCCATAACTGCACCGTAATCAATTATAGTACCCAAATTTGGCTTTATTAAGGATAAATTTGTCAAGGTGATTTTTAAAAGTTATTTTGTTGTTACTAGTAACAATTTCAAAAAGTAGGCTATTCCAAGGATTAATAATTCTTTGTGTAAAATAATATTTCCTAGACACATGATAGAATTTAGCCCTACTTATCTGCAGTGGGTGACCACTAGTGTAATATATGTTGTTTTTAAACATAAAACCCATTTGAACAAACAGGTATGGGTCATTTACAATATCAAACATATAAATCAAATCTCCCCGGAGCCATCTAAGTGATAAGGGCATCAAGTTTAAACTTTCCAAATGTTCATATGGAACATTAAAAAGTCCTTTTATATTTTTGGTAAACTTCCTCTGGATTTTTTCGAGTGATGCAACCTCTCCCTTTTTATATGGATTCCAAAGCTGTGATCAGTATTCTAAATGTGGTCTAGCATAGGCTCTATATAGTGGCAACATAATCCCAGGATCTCTTGATTTAACGTTTCTTTTAATAGACCATATAATCCGATTTGTCTTATTTATAGCCTCATTAATCTGTTTGTTATATCCAAGATCGTTTGTTATATAAATACCTAAATCTTTGTCGTTGGTGGTAGTTTCCAGCGGTATCCGGTTTAACATATAAATGGCCAAAGCGTTATTGGAACCAACATGCATCACCTTACACTTTGATGGATTTAGACGCATACCCCAAATGTTAACCCAATCAGATATACTATTGAGGTCCCACTGAATTATGGAGACCTTTTCTTCACTATCACAAGGTCCACCAAGTTTAACATCATCTGCATATTTTACGGAAGTTGGCAAACAATTTTTAGTTAGATCTGCCATAAATAATAGAAATAGACAGGGGCCCAAAACAGACCCCTGAGGGACACCACTGCTAACAGGTCGAGAATTGGACAAATGACCATTATTTAAAACCTTCTGTGTTCTGTGAGCTAACCAATTTTTAATCCATACAATGATATGTTTATTAATGTTGGTATCTAGTAATTTAACAATTAGGGAATGATGAGCCAACACATCAAATGCCTTACTAAAACTGAGATAAATTATATCCCAGGGGGTGCCATTATCTATGTTTCTACTGACGTTTTCATAGAAGCACATCAAATTACTAAGGCACCCCCTGCCCTTTTTAAACCCATGTTGTTCTATATCAACGGTGTTCAATGTATCACTACTGAGATCTTTTATTAGACTCCCAAGTACCTTACAAACAGTTGATGTCAAACTAATAGGTCGATAATGTTCCCAATTAGAACAGGGCCCTTTTTTATAAATTGGTATTACATGGGCGGACTTCCATTCTTTTGGCACAAAACGATACTGCAAACAATGTTCAAAAAGTAGACGTAAGGGGTGGGAAATATGATCAGCAAGTAAATATAGCAGGTGCCCACTGATATTGTTCGGGCCTGGGGAATATTTATTATTTAGTCATTTAAGTTTAGCTTGAACCATAATGTCTGATAGTTTGATAACAGATTCATTTAATACATTTACATTAACATCATTTTGAATGTATTTATTACTAAACACATCACAAAATTTATGATTTAAGATGTTAGCCATATCTAAAGGATTGTAACAAAGATTAGTGTTATCTAGAAGGCATCCAACCTGACAAGTAGGTGTTTTAAGAGAGTTAATATAAGAATAAAACATCTTTCCATTATCTTTACTAGCGTTCTTAGCAAGATTCAATTCCCAACCTTTTTTAGCCTTTCTTATCATAGGTTTGCATTTCTTTTGAATTTTTACATAGGCAGACCAATGCTCATTTGTCTTGGATTTAAATATATAGAATATTTTTTAGTTTTTGTTTTAATATTCGTTGAATATTTTTGGACAACCATTTTGGCCTATGTTTCCTTTGCCCATGCTTAACAATATATGGGATATAGTTATCTCTTAACTGTATGACCATTTGTTTAAAGAAATCCCAACAACTTTCGGAATCAGATGAGGAAATAATATTGTCCCAATTGATGCCACTAAGTGCGGCTATACTACTTGATAAATCCACTTTATTATATAGATAAATTGTAGTTTTATTACTATTTATGAAGACATACTGTTCTAGGGAGAACTTAATAGAACTGTGGTCACTATTACAGATGGGGGATGAAATAGTAACACCTTGTATATTTAGATGATTACTGTAAAACACAAGATCTAAAATGTTGCTCCCCCTAGTCGGTACCAAAATACATTGTTGGAGGTTAAGTTGTTTAGAACAGGCTAGAAGTTTTTTGCCTGCACTGGTCAGTGCAATGCCTTTACCCCAAGATATGTCACCTAAATTAAAATCCCCCATACATAACATGGAACCACGTTCACAGGCATTTTCAAATTCTGTAATGATACCCTCTGTATAAGTTATATCTACACTCGGAGGTCTGTAACAAATGTCCAATATAATATTCTTGGGACCAGTTAAGATTTTTAACCCATACTGATTCAATATTTACATCGGGGTATTTAATTTCATCTGATATTTCAACTGAGTCAAGGTCATCTTTAATTAATAAGGCGACACCGCCACCTATCCTATTGGGCCTATTCAATTTGTAGTATTTAAACTCTGGTATAATACAGTCCCATGCTGCTTTTTCACCCCAAGTTTCAGTAATTGCAATGATATCAACTTTATCTTCAAAGGCACGTATTTTAAGCTCATCAATTTTGCTTTTTAATCCTCTAGCATTAAAATAAAGAAATTGGATATGTTGTACAATACCCTGGTTGGACACTGTATGGCCGTGATTAATGTTAAGAGAGGCTAGAGTATCATGCCTCTACCCCTGTGGTTAAAGAAAGGGTTAAAAGAAAGCAAAAAGAACATCAAAATAGATTATCAAGAAAATAAAGTGAATAATCTGATTCCAAAATTTAGATTTAAATATGTGACATGTAAAGAGATTAATATTATTATAAGAAAACTGAATTCAAAAAAAGCCCCAGGAAAGATAATAAAGAAATAAGATTCCTAAAAGATGGCTTAAACATAATTGTCCCTGTTCTAACAAATCTGTTTAATTGGAGCCTGAAAGAGGGAATGGTTCCACCCATTTGGAAGAAGGATAACGTGATTCCTGTTTATAAGCGGGGGCGACCAACAACAAATCCATCAAACTACAGGCCTTTCGTTTTTATGCCAGTAGTGTCGAAGGTCTTGGAACGAATGGTGCATGGTCAGCTATATGAGTATCTAGACAATTATGGGTTGCTGATCATGCACCAGTCAGGATTCAGAATGGGACATTCCATGGGCACCCTGCTCACTGACCTCATTGACCTAGTTGCTATATCATTAAACAGAGGAGAGTCGGTGGGCACAGTGTTCGTGGATTTATCCAAGGCCTTTGACACTGTAAACCACCAGATTTTGTTGCATAGACTTAGGAATATTGGAGTCTCAAAAGAATCATGTAAATGGTTTGAGTCCTATTTGACTGGAAGGAAACAAGGACACTGGAGGGTAAGGAATTTTCTGGGGAAGCAGCTGCGTTACATGGAGTCCCACAAGGGTCCATCATGGGGCCATTGTTATTTTTGATAAATTTTTTTTTTTTACCAGAAGAGACACAATAAGCTGAAGCTTGTTTACAGGTGTGACCTGGGAGCACAAGGAAGTTAAGTGACTTGCTCAGGGTCATACAGTATGCAAGTGGGTGCTATGGATTCAAACCCAGGTCTCCAGGTTTGCATCTCAGAGCCTTAAACCACTGCACTATACTGCCTCTCTAACCAGGGATACTAACCAGGTGGTCACAGCTGCAGAAAATTCTATAGTCAGACTATATGCCAATGATACAGTCATACTTAAAATAGGTTCTGACATAAAGTTAAATCAGATTTACAAAGAGACTTTGTGGCAATACAGGAATGGTTTGTAAAATCAAATCTAATATTGAATAGTAAAAAATCTAAGTCAATGTTGTTTATTAACAACTCCAGGATTAAATCCTGTTCCCCACAATTGGGAAAACAATATCTGGTGATTTTCTGTAACAGATCACTGAATATAAGTACATGGGTCTTTGGGTGGACAGCAGTCTGAAGTTCGATTATCACATCAAAGAACTGGTAAAAACAATCAACCTCAGACTAGAGGCTTTAAGAAGAGCTAAACATTGTATGAATAGGCAGGTAAGACAGTCATCAATTAACCAGATGCTAGTACCTATAATAGACTATGGTATACATGTTTATGGTCATGACAGTGTAACAGAACTGAGAAAAGTTAAGGTACTGTGCAACTGACTGACTAGGTTTGTTTTACTAGCCAACAAATGGACCCATCATTGTAAGATGCTTATTGAGCTAAATTGGCTCACAAGAGAAAATAAATATAACAAATTCTTAATTAATCAAGTAAGGAACACCATAGTAACTGAAAAACCCATTTATTTATTTGAGAAAATACAAAGGTCAACTCACTCACATAACTTAAGGAGGTATAAACTACTTAGGGATTACCAGATTAGGACTCAAAGAACTAGATATGGAGAAATGACCTATCTATATTCGGCCATAAAGGTCTGGAATGAACTTAAAATTCAGATGAAAAACATTTCTGATAGTTGTAGAACATTTAAAACTGCGTGAAGACAAGAATTAACCACTCGTTGTAGGTGTTTTGACTAGCCCAGAGTCCCACTGCTACACCAGCAATATTGTACATTTATCTGTTTGTAGGATGATTGTGTTATTGATTTATCGTGAAATTGTACATTTAAGTTTATGTGAAACTGCATGTGTAACCTTATGTGAATATCAGGAGCACCTTGTAAACAGGACCTGTCCTAATGGTGTGAAATGGCATCTATACCTGACTAAATATATATCTATATATATATATATAAAGATAAAGTAAACAATTTTGTTTACCAAGGTTAGAAAAAAAGCTGTAAAAATAAATATCGATTGCCTGGCAATATGGTACAGAATTGTGATACATATAAGAAAAAGTATATTTCTTAAATGCATTACTATGATTATTTACATTTATAACACTTTCTATTGCAATGTAAAGACAATGATTTTGTTCATTGTAGGCTTATTTCCTGAAGAAGTGGTCAGGCACAAGTTGATCTGTTATTAGTTTTTGCGCCTGTATTTGATGAAGGAAATATTACAGAATAAAGTTCTTAAATGTGTAACCATGGGTGTGCTCCCCTAGGTGTTGTCTTGTAGTTTGAGGCTGTGGAGCAGATTCCTCCTGGTTGTTTGTTTTCACAGGTTGCGAAGGCTAAGCTGGTTATAGTGTTGGTATCTTGTGAAATTAATGGAAACCCTACCGAAGAAAAGACTGGTACAGTATCTTGAATCCAGTGGGCTGCAAAACCACTGGCTACATGGGTTTCTCGGGGTGGGGGGGGTTATGCCAAATGAATCTGACGGATTTATTTGACTGCGTGACCAGTGAAATAGATCAGGGGAAGGCAGTGGACATGGCCCACATGGACTTTAGCAAAGCTTTCAGCACTGTGCCAGTTACCCTGGTTAATGGATAGGAGACAGAGGGTGATGGTAAATGGCACTTACTCTAATTCTGGGAGAGTGACCAGCAGGGTACCATAGGGTTCAGTACTGGGATCAGTTCTATTCAATGTCTTCATACGTCACATTGCAGAAGAACTGGAAGGGAAGGTATGCCTTTTTGCAGATGATACCAAAATCTGCAATACGGTTGACAGTCAGGAGTGGGTGGAGAGAATGTGCAGCAATCTTACGACACTTGAGGAGTGATCAAAAGCATAGTAGTTGGGGTTCAATGCAAAACAGTTCAACATCATTCACCTAGGGCACAGGAACCCAGGAGCTCAGTATAGGATGGAGGGAGGTATTGACAGTCACCAACCAGAAAAGGGACCTTGGGATTATCATATCAGAGGATTTCAAGGTGTCAGGGCAGTGTGACAAAGCAGGGGCAGGGCTTGTGGAAGAGGGAGCAATATCTCCAGAATGAGGAGTGAGGTCGTGCTACCACTGTATCACTCGCTGGTGAGACCCCACCTGGAGTACTGTGTCCAGTTTTGGAGACTGTTTCTCATGAAGGACACAGAATGTGGAGGCAGTCCTGAAGAGGGCAACTAAAATAGTGCAGGGGTTGCATGAGAAGCCCTGCAAGAAGAGACTGAAGGATCTGAACATGTACACCCTGGAAAAGAGGAGAGAGGTGGCATGACAGAGACCTACAAGTAGCTCACAGGGGTGAACAGGGTGCAGGGTTGGGGGTCTCTTTCAAATGAGAAAAATAATCAGGACCAGGAGGTATGTGATGAAGCTGAGGGGGGGAGAGTTCAAGAGAGATGTGAGGAAATATTTCTTTACTAAAAGGAGGAAGATGTCTGGAACTGACTGCCAGCAGAAGTGGTGGAGGTTAAAGTAGTGGAAGGCTTCAAGCATGCATGGGATAGACATAAAAGCATGTTAGAAAAGAGGCAGGAAGGCGAGATGGTCAATGGAGACAAGATAAGGTCTGTAGAGACAGATTAGGCAGGGTACATCTGGGCAGACTGGGTGGGCCAAACGTCCATTTTTGCCAACAATTCTATGTTTGTAAGCGAAGAACGATTCCTGTTATTATGCATATTTTTGTATTCTTACTGGCACATTCATTGAGAATACAGCCACATACACTATAAACCATTTCTAAATATATATTTAATTCAAAGTATTAATCAATGACTATGACTGTTTGTTGTATAGGACCAGACATCATTTTACAATACAGGTCAAGAAACTTCTGGTCTCAAGTCTCATTATTCCATTTACTGACTAGGGTTCAATAATTTATTCTGCAGCTAACTGCACTGTACTTGAGAGGATCTGTATTACTTTCAATCATGCTCGGAATTCTTAAGTTTGATACACATATTGTAGGTGTGACCTTTATATTTCACCAAATTGTTTTTCTTTTTACCACAGACTTTCGTCTCAGATGGCACTGATTTAGTAAAAAATATTTTTGGGCTTGATGCCAACTGGGGTCCAAAACTCTTTTAACCTCCTGTAAACAAGTATACAACTCGCACTGTGTGTGACCACAGGTTTCAGCTCCACACAGAAACACAGTAGCTGGTCAGCTGGAGTTCAATGCCAAAAAGTGTAAGGTACTGCATTTTGAGGCAAATTAATCCAAGGAGAAGCTACTAACTGGGGGAGTGCAGCTGGTGGAGACTGAGGAGAATGATCTGGGGGTGGTCGTCACAGGATCAATGAACAACTCAGCACAGTATAGGAAGGCAGTAGCAAGGGCCAACAAAATGCTGGGTTGCATCGCAAGGGGAATAACGTCGAGGAGGAGGGAGGTGATTCTGCCACTGTATAAATCATTAGTTAGACTTCATCTAGAATACTGTGTGCAGTACTGGAACCCGTACCTGAAAAGGGACATTAAATTACTGGAAGGGGTGCAGTGCAGAGCAACTAAGATGATCCATGGACTGGGAGACTTATCGTATGACAGTAGATTAAAGGAGTTGAACATGTACTCACTGGAAAAGAGGAGGGACAGAGGGGATATGATCGAGACATTCAAGTACATGAGAGGGATAAACAAGACTGGTATGGAGGGGCTATTCAGGGTAAGGGTGGGGAGGGACGGTTGAGGCCATGGTAAGAGATTGGAGGGGGGAAGGTTCAGGAGGGAAATGAGGAGACACTTTTTTACAGAGAGGGTGGTAGCAGGGTGGAATGCATTGCCAGCAGAGGTGATAGCCTGTAAAACAGTGGGCTGCTTCAAAAGGGGCTGGGACAGGGCAAGAGGGATGATAAAGGGAGGGGGGTGAGGAGGGAGGGGAAGCTGCAGAATTGAGCAGACTCGATAGACCAAATAGCTTTTTCTGCTGGCAAATTTCATTTGTTCGTATGTAGTAATTGTTTTGAATAATTTAAAATTTTTTAATTTAAACATTTTGGTAACCAAGAAAGGCACAATGAGCTGAGGCTTGTCTCCAAGTGCAACCCGGGGGAAAACTGGGTAAACAGGAATCATGTACAAAATGAGAAAACGAGGTAAGAAAATACAGCAAATTTCTGAGCACACAATGCTGTTATACAGGTAGTCTAGAAACTCCACAATAGTAACTATATAAATAGATAGCCTGAGTGCAGATGAACCAGAACTATAATGAGGATGCAGTTAGGGGCAGTGGCAGGGAGCAGTAGGAGTACGTCTGAGCAGACCCTTGAAAACTGGGAAAGAGGTGGCTTGATGCAGGGTGGATGAAAGTTGGTTCCAGAGGGAAGGTAGCTGGAAGGAGAAGGCAGACTGTCCAAAAGTAGAGTGAGGGTAGGGGAGGGAGAAGGAATGGGACTCCCTAGAGCAGAGTGACGTAGGAGGAAGGGCAGACAGGGGACAGGAAAGAAGAGAGATAGGAGGGAAGAAGTCCAAACCAATATTTAGCAATGAAGGTTGAGTGGGCTTGATGTCTGTGGGAGAGGGAGGATAGACAGAGAGGAGTAGAGGGTACAATGGTGAGTGCGGAAATGGGAGTTGGTGGAAAAGTGGCAAAAGGCATTTAGGAGGGTGTCTAGCTTGGCAAGGGAAGAGGCAGGGGCAGTTCCACAAACAATGTCCATGTAATCAAGCACAGGTAGGATAGTTTTGGTAATCAGCTCTTGTCGAATGGAAAGAGAGAGGCATTCCTTGTTTTGATACATTACTCTGAGTTTCGGTCTATATGAATTGTGAAATTGATTGTTGTCTAGCCAGACCCCAAGTATTTTAAAAGCTGAGATAACTTCAAGAGGTATGCTTGTTTACAGGAGATTAAAAAGATTTTGGACCCCAGTTGGTATCAGGCCCACAAAGACTTTTGACTAAATAACTTCTAGAGGGTTTTCTGGCGTTGGCTGATCTATCTAGCGTGGGCAGTGCTTGCATAGTGGGTACGTGCATGGCAGTTGCCGCCTATAATAAGTCAATGTCTGACAAACTCAACCCCCTTGCACCAGTCCATGTACAACCAAAATCCTGTCACTTGAGGTCCTCGTGGTTTGGTGGGGAGCTCAAGGTGATGAAGATTACAGATCGGAGGTTGGAGCACTGCTGGCAGAAGACCGGGCTGGAGGCAGACAAACTGGCACTGTGCACTCATTATGGTGAGTGCCAGGGGGCAATCAACCGTAAGAAGGCAGAGTTCCTAACCAGGGCGATTGCCGCCATGAAGAATCGACCAACTGTGCTTTTCTGAACTGTTGACAGGCTTTTACATCCTATGAGTCCGCAGCTGAAAAACGCCTTTTCTGACACCTTATGTGAACAGTTTGCATGATTCTTCTCGGACATAGTTGCCACCATCCGGCAAGGTGTTCCTCCAGTGAGCCAAACCGTAACAGACATTGGACGCCTTGGGCGCCTGGACAGCACTCCGTCTAGTTGGGGTGAGTTGAGGCCAGTGGAGGAGGCCAAGGTCTTTGAGGTTGTTTCCAAGCTGAGACATACATACTGTGAACAGGACCCGGTGCCGCCACGGTTCTTAGTGGGATGTGTCGACTCCATAGGCCTGGTGTTCGCCTTGATTGTCCGTGCTCTTTGTCAGAGGGAGTCTTCCCAGATGCCTTGAAGGAGGCACTGGTGAGACCCCTTCTGAAAAAAACATCCTTAGACCATGACGTCAAGGCTAATTACCACCCCAATTCCAACCTTCCAGTTTTAGGTAAGGTTATTGAAAGGTTAGTGGCACTTCAGCTTGAGGAGCATTTCATAACCCACGATCTATATGAGCCTCTCCAGTCTGGGTTTCGTGCGAAGCATAGCACATAAATTACGTTAGTTCTGATGCACAATGACCTCTTCAGGACAAGAGATCAAGGGAGGGGCAATTCTCATCCTCCTTGATCTCTCTTCAGCTTTTGACACGGTGGACCATTGTGTATTACTCGACTGCCTGAGGGAAGTTTGCAGACTCACCAGCACTGTCATCTGCTGGTTTCAATCTTATCTCATGAATAGGAGCCAGAGGGTAGTCATGGGGAATTTACATAGAAACATATTAGTTGACGGCAGATAAGGACAGCAAGGCTCATCCAGTCTGCCCATTTCTTTTTCTACCTTATAAATGTCCCATCGGCCTTTGCTCTGTCAGTGGCCTATCTATTCATACTCATCTGTATTGCTCCCTTATGCCTATCCCATGCCTGTTTGAAGCCTTGCACTGTATTCATATCCACCACTTCCTGAAGTAGGCTGTTCCATGTATTCACCACCCTTTCTGTGAAAAAGAATTTCCTCACATTCCCCCTTAATCGGCCTCCCTCTAGTCTCATGCTGTGTCCTCTTGTCCTGCTATTTTTCGTATATTTAAACATGTTAGACTCTTTCACCTTGTTAATGCCCTTAAGGTGTTTGAATGTTTTGATCATATCACCTCTCTCCCTCCTTTGCTCAAGGGTATACATATTGAGCTCCATTAATCTGTCCTCATATGTCTTCTGATGCAGTCCCTGCACCATTTTGGTTGCCCTTCTCCGGACTGCCTCAATTTGGTTAATGTCCTTGTGAAGGTGTGGCCTCCAGTACTGCACACAGTACTACAGATGGGGCCTAACCAGTGTCATGTAAAGAGGGATTATTACCTCCCTCTTATGACTTGTGATACCCCTAGTAATACACCCTAACATCCCCTAGCCTTGCCTACTGCTTGGATGATTTCAGGTCATCAGTGATGATGATGATGCCCAAGTCTCTTTCTTCCTTTGTGACTGCCAGCAACTCCCCTCCCAGCCTATAGGTGGCTTTAGGGTTTCTCTTCCCATAGCCTCCTGTCCTGTGGAGTACCTCAGAGTTCAGTCCTGTTGCCAATGTTGTTTACCGTGTACATGCTGTCCCTGGGAGAGCTCATTAGGAAGTACGGTTTGGGTTTTCATTGCTATGCCGATGATACCCAGCTGTGCCTTTCCTTTGCCCCTGGGACATCCAACGCAGTGTGCGTGCTAAATACATGCCTCGCGGAGATCAATAACTGGATGGCCTCCAGCTGGCTGTGACTGAACCCTGATAAGATGGAGGTACTGGTAGTGGAGTCGAACAGAAGGTATGATAGGATGGCCTCTGGCACAGAGACAGGACTTTTCCTGCGATCTGTGCCATTGAAGGCCTCCACTAGGGTGCACGACCTTGGTGTTATCCTGGACAGTGGACTGACATTTGAATCCTAGGTGTCATCCGTTGTCCATATCAGCTTCTATCATCTGAGTAATATCGCCAGGATCAAGCCCCTAGTTCCGCCCCTGGACCTCCCTACTTTAATGCATGCTTTTTCGACGTCAAGGCTTGACTACTGTAATGCGCTCCATCTCGGAGTCTCTAGATGTACCCTCCGCCAGTTACAGCTGATGCAGAATGCAACAGCCAGGTTGTTGATGAGACAGTCTAAGTACTGCCACATCACCCGGTGCTGCGTGAACTGCACTGATTACCAGTCAGGTGGAGGGTCCTCAAAAAGGTAGGCTTGCTTACCTTTAAGGCCCTACATGGCCTGGGCCATGGTTACCTGGTAGACCTTCTTACACCTGCTCCCTCAGTCCGCTCCCTCCATTCCTACTCTAGAGGCCTCCTCAAGATTCCGAGGATGAGGTCAAAAATGGCTGGCGACAGAGCTTTTAGTGTTGCCGGCCCCATCCTGTGGAAATCACTACTTCCAGCCATAAGGGAGGCCCCTTCAGTAGAGGTGTTCAAAGCCCACCTCAAGGCCTTCTTGTTTAATCAGGCTTTCCCAGACCTTGTTTTGTAAATACTGCCTTGGTATTTGACATACTGCGAAACAGCTTTTATCCCAGGTTATTGGTTTATTTATTTAGCTACTCATTTTTAATTATTTTATCATAGTTGTCTATTTACACTGTTTTATTTATATTGTATGCTGCTTTTATTTACTCTCTAGTTTGTATTTTTTGTGTACGTGCCCAGAGCCCTAGGGATTGGATGTCTTAAAATAAAATTTGCCTTGCTTTGCCTTTGCCTTGCCATCTGGGGTGGTGAAAACAGGGAGGACAGGAGTGCTGCAAGTTTTTGTCTCATCCCAGAGGTCATAGAGACCATTTTCTTAGTATTTACCTGCAGTTGGTAAGCCTGTAACCAATTTAGTATGCTTTAAAATGTTGCTGGAGAGGGGCCAGCACATCGGGGGTTGAGGTGCCGGAGGTGTAGATGACCATGTTATCTGCATACATGTGGATTTGGGTGTGTGAGCAAACTGATGGGAGGTCGTTGATGAACAGGGAGAAAAAGATAGGGCCCAGGATGGATCCTTGGGAGACCCCAGCAAGGATAGGGAGAGATGAGGATAGGGCAGATCCCATCAGAACTAACTGACACCTGTTCAAGAGTTAAGAGCTGAACCAGTTCACTGCTGGTGCTGCTAGGCCAACTGAGTGTAGTTTGCCTAAAAAGATTGAGTGGGACATTGAATCAAAAGCCTTTGTCAGATCAATGAAGACTGCAGCAGTGATGTGATCGAGATCCATGCTTGACAGGATGGAGTCTGTGACCCACAGTAGGGAGGATGTAGTAGAATGGTGCTTCCTAAAGCCAGCTTGGACCAGGAAGAGGGTGCTGGTGGCAGGGAGGAAATCAACAATCCTAGTGTAGACTAGCCACTCCTGAGGTTTGGCTAAGGATGGGAGGAGGGAAATAGGGCAGTAGTTCCCAGGGGAGGAGGGGTCACCACCTTTATAGACAAGCAGGACCTCTGCCACTTTCCTGGCCAAAAGGACTATGCTTGTGGAGAGAGAAAGGTTCAGCAGGTGTGTGAGGGGGAGAACAATGGCCGGGGTGGAGATATGACGGAACGTAGGATCAATGCCATCTGGGCTATTCTTGGCTGGGTTAAGGGACATAATTGCACGGTAGACTTCCTGTTGGGAGATAGGGGGAAAATGGTAGCCACTTGAGGAGAGCAGGGTAGGGAGTCAGAGGAGGCCGATGTAGGAGTGTCAGGAAGTGTGCATGTGCTAAAGAATTTGTTCAAGGTGTCCACAACTGTGGTAGGATCTGAGACAAGAGAGCCATCCACTGAGAGGATGGGGAGAGATGACTGGGAAGGGGGGAAAGAGAGAGAGTGGACTGTTTTCCAAAATTTTGAGGGGAAGCCATGGCTGGAGCAGCGGCAGTCCTTGAAACAGTCTGCTTTAGCTGTGTGGACAGCCTTTGTGCATGTGTTTCTTAGGGACCTGTCTGCTTGGAGATTGGCCTGGATCTGAGAGGACTTGTAGGATGCCCACGCTAAGTCTTGCAATTTGCATAGGGCGATTAGGTCAGCGTTGATCCAGGTGTGCTGGATGTGTGTTACCCTTGCTTTCTTTAAGGGAGTGTGTGTGTGTGTGTGTGTGTGTGTTTCATACTCTGATAAAGTTACTGATAAATGATTCTAGGGCAGAGCCAATGTCGGGGGCAGAGAACATGGGGACCAGTTAGCACTGAAGACATCTTGTAGGAGGGTGTTGGTATCGAGTGCCCTGAAGGAACAATGCCATATGTATTTAGGGACTGAGTGGGAGGGACACACCTTCCTGACATAGTAGGTCAGGCAGTGGTCACTGATAACATCTGGGAGAGTGCTTGCTGCAATTATGAGGTGGGGGTGGGAGGAAAGCACCCAGTCCAACAAGGAGAGGTGTATGGAGCGAAGGTTTAGTCGGGTTGGTTCCTTTATGAATTGAGCAAGATTCAGCAGTTCGATGTCATGCAAAGTGGGCTTGGTGGTCAGAGACAGCCAATTTAAATTGAAATTCTCAAGCAGGATCAACTCCCTGGAGGAGATGTGGGAGGCAATGGAGGAGATGCAAGTTACCAAGGAGGTGGGTGAGAGTCTGCGGGAGGCGTAAAAAGCTCCTATAAATAAAGGGAGCATGGCAGGGATATTCAGCTTTGCAATGATAAGTTCATGAGATGAGGGGAGGGACTCGTGGAGAGAGATAGGCGAATATTGAGGACTATGCCGCTGCCACATTTGCCTCTATCCTGGTGGAAAAGGCTGAAATCTGGTAATATGAGGTGGGAATCAGGGACCTTTGATGACAGCCAGGTTTTTGAGATGCACAGTATGTCGGGGCATACTGGGTAGTCCAGACTTTCAGGGCATCTAGTTTTGGGAGAAGGCTTCTGGCACCGAGGTGGAAAATTTTAAGGCCTTTTGGAATAGTGGGATGAGGAGGGTGGGCCAGGGTTGCGTTCAATGTCTCCAGAGAGGAGCAGAAGGAAAATTAGCAAGGGGAGAAGACAGTGTTTTTTTTTCACCCTCTGCACTGATGAGAGGAGGGTGGGAGAAGTGAGAGAAAGGTAGGATGGCAGGTGTGGTGGAAGGATTGAAGGTTTGGCAAATGAGAACACAGCACTCCAGGGTATATGAAATGGTGTGGTGAATGAGGGGTATAGGGAACAGGAGGGTGGGGGGATGGAGAAAGTAGGAAAGGAGGGAGAGGAGGACTTGTAGGGAGGGGAAGAGGAAAGGATAATATGGATAGGAAGGACAGAAGGCCAAGGTAGAGAGGGAATGGGTTTGGCATGATGCAAGGGAGGAGTAGGGAGGCAGAGAGGGAAGAGTAGTGGGGGGGTAAGTAGTCTGATAAGGGGGTAAAAGGAGTAACAAGGGTGGGGCCAGGTATAACTTAGGTACGAGAAATGAGAAACTCAATCTTCAGATGGTTGGGGTGAGTGCCACTGGTCCAGACTAGGAACAAAAAGAAACCTGACGGTGACAAGAATGGGGCAGGGTTTGCTATAGGTTAGCAGGGTGTGGGTTAGGACTGCACAGACACCTTAGGGAGCAGCGTGGTTAGCCAGATGTCTTAAACCTAGGTTGGCGTCAATGTGGCACTAACAGAACCGTCAAGAATGTAGCAGCGAGTTGTAGGGAAACAGAGAATAAAACTTAGCTTACATGCAGTCTACAGCTGAAGAGGGTGGGTAGTTTAAGCTTGTGTGGGTGGGTCAGAGACAGGGTTTGAAAGGCTGTTCGGGAACAGGGGGAAAAACACAAGTTGCTGCACCAATTCAGTTCTGCCCTATTAGTGGAAGGAGAGATATGATGTAAGTAGTGAGAATGTACTTTTTAATTAGAGTCAGCGGGGAGTGGGGTAGCTGTTCCAAAGACAGCAATTTGTGGGTCTTGTATGTAGGTGGGGATGTCAGTTTATGCACCAGGCTCACACCACTTGCAGTTTTAGAACACAGTGGGGGTGTCAATTAACGTACCAGGCTCAACACAAGAGGCCGCCAGAGAGGATTTATCTATAGTGTAAGTGAAGGGTGCCAGGTGTACTGTAGCTCCTTATTGCAGGGAGACTGACACAGTCTGGAATTATCTTCTGACTGATGTCCTTGAAAGTGTAATTTTTTTCTTTCATTTTTAAAAGTCATGTATTATATATTTCTAGAATAAACTTGCTTGTACATGTACATACTTTTTAGTTTTATGATTGTGTTATTTTACAATTTCAGTTAATTCTGGGTTTTATGACATATTCATATACAGTTATTGATTTAACTGACCAAGACACATTTGCAAAGGGTTTCATTGTCCAGTGTTTATAATAAACTACGCAATGCCACCGACACTGAAAGTTCATCCCTGATGTTAGAAATCACCCCCACCTGCACCCACAAACAAAACATGGTACACTGGGAACCCATCCTCAATACTCACAATCACCTCCATCCACATTGTTCACCATCCAAACACCAGGCATAGGACTGAGAGCCAAATCCACTGCTTCCAATCATCACACCCTCCACCTAACATCAAATGTGGCACTAGGAGCCCACTCTTATGCCGCCAGCTTCCCCAGCCCCACCCCTCAAACATCAAGTATGGCACCAGGAGTCCAACTCTGATGCCATTAAACAATCCCCAGCACAAAAAAGTGGTACAAGAAGCCCATCTGTGGTGCCAACAAACACCAACACACCAAAAGCTATTATCCATAGCACCAAGAGCACATCCCTGATGTCACCAATCACCCTGCCCCCAGATATCAAGTGCAGCACCAGCAGCCCATCCCTGGTACTGCCAAACACCCCCTACCCAAACATCAGGTGTGGCATTGGGAGTCCATCCCCCCCGCCGCCAAGTACTCCTAACCCTGAAAATGAAGTGCAGCACAGGAAGCCACCAAATACATATCCCCCACCCTGAATATCAAGTATGCACTGGAAGCCCATCCCTCATTCTGCTAAACACTCCCAAACATTATTAACTAAAGAAAAATTCCTTCCTGCCTTCCTGCTTGTCCCTGCCCCCTCTCCACCACCACCACCGCGATATCAAAGAAATATAAGTGCTACTATGCTGGTATTGGAAATTAAGCCTTTTAGTATAATAGAAGTTTAGGTTCATGTTTACTTTGTTAGTGGCTGATTAAAGAGGTGCAATGATGGCTATGGTAGCTACTGACAAGGTAGCTGTGGTGGTGGTGGTGGGTGAAAAAAGAAAGGGGGGGGAGAAAGTGCAACTAGACACCAAGAAAAGGCAAGTTTATTTTAACAGCGCCCAATCCGTGCAGGTCTGGATACCTTACAGGGATAGCAGAACTACAAGAGATAACATAAATTATAAATGATATGCATATTGTATACAATTATAAACATAAATTATATTATTATTTTTTTTTTTTTACATTTTTTTGCCAGGAAAGATACATTAAGATAGGGAAACTCTGGTAAGGCATCTGGAAGGAATCCAACCAACCACGGATGCCAATCAAAAATGGGATATTATCAAGCAGAGGCTACTGGGACATGTACTGTACTAGGGCACGCAGTAAGAAGGGAAGGGCAAAGAAGCCCAGTTGGCTGACCCTGGAGGTAATTGAGGGGACAAGGGCCAAGAGAAAAGCTTTTCAGAGATTCAGGAGATCAGGAGGGGGTCGACAGGGAGGAGTATACGAAGAAGTCCAGGTAGGTTATCAGACTAGTCAAAGCCGCCAAGGCATCCAGAGAGCTGAGGCTAGCACAGGGCATTAAGGGCGGAGAAAAGGACTTCTTCAGATACATTAGCAAGAGAAAGAGTAACGGGGACCAGATAGTGAGAATTAAGAAGGACAGGGGGCAAGTAGAGAAAGGGGAGGAGCAGGCAGAGGCACTAAATGAGTACTTCTGCTCTGTATTTACAAAAGAGAAGGGGAACAGATACCTCATGGGGTGGTGGAGTGGGCAGGGAAGGGAAGGGAGTGACAGATGGAGAAATTACAGAGGACAGGGTACTGGAAGGACTGAGGGCACTGCAGGTGGACAAAGCACAGGGACCTGATGGCATTCACCCTATGGTACTCAAAGAGCTGGCAGGACCACTGGCTGACCTGTTCAATATCTCCCTGGACACAGGATGCGTACCACAGGATTGGAGGTTGGTCCACGTGGTGCCCACTCACAAAGGTGGCCCAAATGATGATCCAGGTAACTACAGACCAGTGAGCCTCACATCAATTGTGGGAAAGCTCATGGGGCACTCCTTAAAGAGAGGCTGGTGACATTTTTGGAGGAAAATGGTCTCCAGGATGGGCAACAACATGGGTTTGTCTCAGGCAGATCCTACCAGACAAATCTGATTGAGTACTATGATTGGGTAACCAGGGAACTGGACAAGGGCCATGCAGTGGATGTCCTGTACTTGGACTTCAGCAAGGCCTTCGATTCCGTGCTGCATGGGAGGCTAGGTGGGAAGCTGGAACATGTAGAGATGGGTACTAAGATGGTCAAATGGATCACTAACTGGCTGAAGGGTAGACAGCAGAGGGCGTTGGTGGAGGGGAAACTCTTATCACCAAGAGCGGTGACAAGCGGGGTGCCACAGGGATCAGTACTGGGACCAGTGCTGTTTGGAATATTCATAGCAGATATTTTAAATGGGACCCAGAGTAAGATCAGTCTGTTTGCAGATGATACCAAGATTAAGACCGTTAAGTACCTGAAGGGGGTAAACAAGACTAATACAGGAGAGATATTCCGGATCAGAACAGGAAGGGATACAAGAGGGCAGCAACTGGTTGGAGGGGGGAAAATTCAGGAGGGAAGTCAAGAGACATTTTTTCACAGAATGGGTGGTAGACAAATGGAACACTACCTGAGGAGGTGGTTTCCTGTAGGACGGTGATCTGTTTCAAGAGGGGATGGGACAGAGTGAGGGTGGGGATGACTGCGAGGTGGGGAGGGAAGCATGTGGCAGCTGCAAGTTAAGGGACTAGATGCACAATCAAGCAGATTCGATAGACCGTGAGGTCTGTTTCTGCTGGCATTTTCACAAGTTTGTACTAAGCACAGGTTTGTTTCCAGGTGTGTCCTGGAAGCAAAAGGAAGTTACGTGACTTGCTCAAGGTCACACAGTATGCAAGTGATCGTGGTGATAAAATATATGTAGTGGCTATTCAATTTCAGGGTAGGTTAAGATAAAAAGATAAGATGCAGAAGCAGTCCTAGTTTGTCCTTACCTTTGACTTTCAAAGTTTTTCTAAATTTGCTTACTAGTTTTATGGCCCAAGGGGACCTCCATATTTGAAATTTTTTTTGCTTTTTTTCCATAAAATGCCTTCTGTCCCATGTGACAGTGATGCGTCCAAGACTACTGATTCAGTGAGTGATAGCTGCTACACCCATAGTCTGCCGTTTGGAGCCTGAGATTTTGGCTTCAACTAAATAACTCTTTCTGATTTGATTTATTTTTTATTCTTCATTTTTCATTTCATTTTTATTGGTTACACTGGAAAGGCATGTGAGCATTGCTGTCCGTTTACACAAGCGTCCAGTTACATACAACAATCTTGAGACATGACATAGGCTAAAACATTTAACTAACAGCGAGGGTTAATAAAATGGTACATAAAATTAGGATGATATAGACTAAAGGGAAAACCATGAACTAGCCTTAGTGAATTAACAAATACAAGATGACATTAAGCATTCAGTGAGTGTTTAACAATAATATAATATAACAGTGGAAACAAAACATTTAAGTGCAATCTAAAAACTAGCCTAGGTGGATTAACAATACTACAAGTGCTAGAAAGAGAGGCTAAGTGCCTGAGGTGGATAACCAGAGAGTGAGAGGAAAAAAGTGCAGAAGAGGACCCAGATTAGGGCTACGAGCAGGTGCAGGTGGGAGAGAAATGTCTCCTGATATTGTGTTTGAAGGCATTTGTGGAGGGACAGAGTTTTAGTTCTGGAGGGAGACAGCTGAAGAGATTGGGTCCCATAAAAGAGAGTGTTTTCTGTCCTTGAGTGGTCCGGCAGAAAGGAACAGTGAAAGAAAGAGTGGAGGATAGTCTAGTAGTCCTGGCAGTGGTGGCTGTCTGGAAGAGAGAAGTGAGGCAATCAGGAAGCAGTCCACGGAAGAATTTGAAGAAGGTGGCCATCTTGCAGTTGAGGTGGGCCTCAAGGGAGGGCTGACTGGTGAGCTTATAAAGGTCACAATGGTGTGTGAGTTTAGGGAGACCAGAGGCAAAGTGGTTAGCGTTGTGGTAGGAGCTTCAAAGTCTGGAAAACTTTCTGATGCAGAGGTGGGGAGGGAGACAAGTGAACCATAGTCAAAGACAGGAAGAAGGAAGCTGGAGACTAAGAGTGATTTGGATTCCCTGTTAAGGTAATGCTTGGTTCTGTGGAGGCTACAGAGGTGTTGGTGGTTTTTTTGATTGTGAGGCTAGTGTGAGCATCGAAACTGAGGTGGCTATCCAGGAGTAAGCCAAGATACCTGAATTCACTGACTCTTTCAATGGAGTTACCAAGGTTGTCATAGAGGGAGAGGTCAAAGCCAAGGGGTTTGCGGGAACTGGAGAAAACCATGAACTTAATTTTTTTGGAGTTGAGTACAAGACCTTAGGATGTGAACCAGGTGTGAAGTCTGCTGAAATCAAATTGGAGTTTGTTAATAAGAGCGTTGTGGGGTTTGTCCTGACAGAAAAGGGCTGCATCATCAGCACAGAGAATGAGTTCGGAGGTGATGCTAATGTCAGACAGGGAGTTAATGACCAAAGAGAAGAGGGCCCAGGATGGACCCTTGGGGGATGCCGTATTTGATGGGGCAGGATTCAGAGAGGACACCGCCAATAACGGTGCGATAGGATCTGACTGTTAGGTAATCCTTGAACCGGAGGCAGACCTCAGGTGAGAAATGGAGGCCAGCCAGGGTACAGAGGAGGACTCCATTATCAACGAGGTCAAAGGCTTTGATGAGGTCTACGAATGCAGGTCGGTGTAGAGGCCTTCATTCATTCTGGTTGGTCCATGGGCCAAAGATCTGTTTTCAGGGTCGACCAAAGTGCAAATCACATAATATAAATAAATAGAGTCAATAAACATACAGATGAATATAAAAGGAATATAAAAAGCACAGGGTACAAACATAACAAAACAGTACACCAATTTACCCATAACTTTCACATTCATTTTCCTCTATCAAGTAGCTCCTCAGTATTTTTTTAAACCTACCAATTGATGCTCCTAAGCAGTCTATTTTGTTCAAGATAGAGGTTAAACAACCTTGACAAGTTATACAACAATGTCCTTCCCAAAGCAGTATTCATCTTTGGTACAGAAAAGTAACAGTAACCTGATGTTCTAGTATGAAATGGATTTACATACTTTTCAAATAAATGATGAAAGTTTATAGGAACTTTTTTTAAGGTGATCTTTTTTGCTAACATACCTATTTGTAACTTAAATCTTTGTTCCAATGAAAGCATCCCTGCTTGTTTCAGCAGAAAACAGTGATATGTTCTTAGTAGAAGCTGGGTAATCTAGCAACCTGGCTGAGCAACGTTCTAACCTTTATAAGTAGCCTTTCATAGGCAATATGGTAGAAGGTCATGCCGTAGTCTACAGTTGTTGAAAGAAAGCTCTGTGCTAACAGTGCTCTGGTTGATGGAATAAGTAAGGAGTTCTCTCTGTAAAGCGCTCCCATTCTTTGATGCACAACTTTAAACTAGATTTTGAGTATGGTGTTCGTAACTCATCTTCAAATCAACAATCAAGCCTAAATATTTAAAATAATCAACCTGTTCTATCTTTCTAATCCAATCTTTTTGTTTTCTAGGTATGTATCTAGGTGCAGCCAACAGGAGTAAATGTTTTGCTTTTAAAAAGTTTTTGTTTCATCAGACTACACACAACCATAAAAAAAAGTCCACAATCAACCCAGGCCATCAATGCTATAATTAGTGAAGGCCCTTGTTATGGCTGTCAGCGGAGCCTACAGCCATATCACTTTAGCTGGAAAAGGGGTTTCCATGGAACCCATTTTTTAGCAGTTTTCAGTGTCTGCTTCCATAACACTGCAAATCCATAAGGCAGTTAAAAAATACTCCCTTCTTTCTTTTTAGAATGATAGACACAGAACTCCAAGCTACTTTTCTCTGAGAGCAAACGTGCACACCTTCCAAACAAATCTAAATATCTTCAAAACTATTGAAGGTGCACAAAAACAACCAGCATGAAAGTTGTTCAGGGCAAAAAGTCCTTTCACATGAGGGTAGTCACTAATATGAATTCTTTATATTTTGTAAAATATGGTCTTCCAAACAACCTCATTTTTTTCTCTCTGAGTGAACACAGTAGGAGTGATACCAAACAAATGCAAATATTTCAGAAAGTATACGTTACCAATATACAACCACATGAATGTTGTTCAAGATGAAATGACCTTTCAAATGAGGGTAGTCACTAATCTGAATTCATTAGATCTTTTTAAATATAGCCATCCAAAAGGTGAAAATTGTGAAGAAAAATGAATATTCAGGTAATCAGACCGCTGTAGTTTAAAAAATATAATTACTGCAGCTTAATGAATAGGCTCATTGGAAAGGTATTTTTGTCCTGAACAACTTTCATATGATGGTTTATGTGTAACGCATATTCTTTTAGAGATATTTACATTTGTATGGCATAGTTCCTATGAAAAATGAAAATTGAGGTAATCAGATGGCCATAGTTTAAAAAATATAATTAGCGCAGCTTAATGAATAGGCTTATTTAAAAGGTCTTTTTGTCCTGAATAACTTTCATAATGGTTTTTTTAGCTGTAACTTGTAAACTTTTAGAGATATTTACATTTATTTAGCATAACGCCTACTGCACTTCTAAACAGCCTCAGTTTTACAAATTACTACACCACTCAAGTGAAATTCTAAACCAGACCACCTTGTTCATCTCTTGTCATGCCTAATTTAAAGTGGACAGGAACTGATTACTTATGTGCAGCTGTTTGAAATGTCTCTATTTTCATAAATTACATTTATACTTCTAAATGATCCCTATTTACCTGTGCCTGAATAAAAGCTGAAGCTGTTAGTTGTGTTTTGTATTGGTTTCTTTGTATGGACAACATTCTGTGCAGTTTATTTTTATTTATTTATTTATTTGAACATCAGTTTACAACCTTTGAGCCAGAGGCTCATTTCCAAAGGTACCTCGTCACATTGAGGACAAATACATTAATTACAGGCTCGTTGTTACATCACATTGAGGACAAATACATTACATTACAGGCTGATTGTTACATCACAGAGTTTCAAACTGTAATAAAATGACAACCAATAAAATTGACAACCATGTATATTTACAAATATTTGTAGAGCGAAGGAACCATTCTAGTTACAGTGGTGCTGGTCATGCGAGCTTTGTCAGTATGTGGTGGACTAAGTCACAACTAGTGACAGGTGCAATTATGTGCATTAAATAGCTGGTCCTGCAGTGCAGTTTTGAAGGTGGAGATAGTAGTGGTGTCAGAGATGGCTGGTGGGAGCACGTTAAACCAGGCTGGGGCTCCATAACAGAAAGATCTCTGTCCATGGCTTGTCTTGGTTCTAGGGGTCAGAAGGGTGATTTTTCAGGAGGTTTGGGTATTAACCAAGGGTTTGGCTTGGCGGATGGAGGCTGTCAGTCCGGGGGGGGGGATAGCCCAAGAAGGGTTTTTTTCGTAATGAGGCTGGTTTGGTATTGAAGTCGCTCATCCAGATTTAGTAGCCTTGCCAAGTCATATAGCTGACATGTGTGAGTGAGCCTGGGGGCCCCTGCAATAAGCCTACATGCCTTATTCAGGACAATGCAGATTTTGTTGAGGGCGGTCGAGTCAGCCGTAAACAGGTAGGCCATAGTCCACCAAGGACAGTATCAAGGATGTAACTGCTAGTTGGAGGGCAACGGGGGGGAGACAGTTTTTATAGCAGTACAGGACACCTAGCCGCACATTAGTAGCAGAGGCAAGTGCCTCAATATGGGTGTGGAAGGAGAGGGCAGTGTTGAAGCTGACCCCAAGGTACTTGTACGAGCGGACTAGTTCAAGGGGTTGCTTGGAGCTGGGGAGGATGTGTAGTGGGAAGTTACTGGCTTTGTTTTGAGGGTGGGCAAAGAGCATTGATTTGTTTTTTTTGAGACTGATGACAAGTCGGTGCTTTTTGAACCAGGTTTCTGTATCATTGAAGGTGAGTTGTAGGGAGTCCTGGAGGGCGTTGGGGTTGTGGTGGGTGGCAAAGAGGATGGCATCATCTGCATACAACAGAATTCTACCAGTGCATGCACTGGGTAGGGTGTTTAGGTAGATTGAGAAGAGTAGCGGTCCCAGGATGGAGCCCTGGGGGACACCTGAGTGGATGGGACAGGTTGTAGAAAGTGTCCGATTGATTTTGACACGTTGGAGGCGGTCAGATAGGTAGCTAGTGCAGAGATCGGCCCAGTAGATAGGCCAGTATGGGAGAGGGCTTCCAGTAGGAAGGGGTGGGAAACAGTGTCGAAAGCCTTTGAGAGATCTACAAACACTGCACCAGCTAGGGCACCGGCATCCAGGGAAGAATGTATGAAGTTTGAAAACTCAATTAGAGCCGTTCTAGTACTGTGCTCTGCCTGGAAGCCATGCTGTTCTGGACACAGGGTGTTGTACTTGGTTAGGTACTCAGTGATTTGAGAGGCCACCAGCTTTTCAAGGGCTTTGGAGAGGGTTGGGAGGATGGAGATAGGTCTGTAGTTCCCTGCATTAGACCTGTCACCACCTTTGTGGATGGGAGTAACTATGGCCATTTTCCATGCAGTTGGGAATTGCTCCAGGCAGAGGGATTTGTTGAGTAGGGTGGTGAGCGGAGAAAGTACCTGGTCCAGCACCTGATGGAGAATGCTGGGGTCCAGGGAGTCGCTGCCGGTACTATTGCTCTTTAAAGCTTTGAGCAGGTGTGGTCTGGCTTCCTGGTCGGTTACCCTGCGTAGATGGAAACAAGGGCGTTGGATGACAGTGGCCAGCCGGGAAGGAGAGGGTCGAAGAAATTACTGGGGAGGACCGAGCTAAGGTCCGTGAAGGTAGTGTTTAGGAATTTGGCTATGCAGGCCGGGTCAGTCGAGGTAGTGCCATCCATGGTGATTCCTTTCATGGAATCAAGAATTTGGATTTTTAACTATGTCACTTCATGGTTTCAGAACCATGGGCACAGTACTGATAAGTTCCTGCTAACATTTCTGAAATCATGAAGCCACAGAAAAACTTGTTGCCGTATTGGTCCTTGTAACACAAGATCCACAGAAACAGATGATTTGATACCTTTTATTGGACCAACAGAGTTGTTACAAAAGAACACAGGTGCTTTTAGCTTTTGAATTACACAGAATCCTTCATCAGAAAAAACTGGCAGTTGTTTTAGAAGAACATACTTTCTCAAAACCCAGATCATACAAAAAAAAAAAGATGAAAAGTTGTTAAGGACCCCATTGGTTAAAACTGCATATATAAAAAAGAACATACCCATATAAAAACAGCAAAAGTTCCATCAAAAGAAAACTATCCCAAGGTCAAATGACACTGACTTGAAAGTTCACTCCCTGAGAAAAGCTATAAACCAACTGAAACTTCATTTTAAAACCGTCTGTGTGTCTCTGTGCAAGCATTAGTAAATGACAATGATTAAAAACCACAAGGAAAAATAAGCTTAAAGAGCAGCGGACAACTTCAGGAAAACTTTAACATAACATGATATTTAGATAAAGTTCAGCTTGTATTTCACATTAGTTCTTTATTCCTCCTCCCCATTATTTATTGCTGAGGTCAGTTGCATGAAAACAGGATTTGTGCTCCTGAAGAGTTCATCTCTGTCTGCTGCTGTCTCCCTACCTGAGGTCATATTGCACTGCTTGTGACATCACAGTTACTCTCATGGCAACAGATTGTGGTGTCACAACAGAGGATCATGACTAAGTAGGGAGTAAGCTATAGAGGCAGATTAACTTTAAAGTAACTATAAGGGATAAAAATCATATATCCATGCACATTTCCTCAGTAATAAATAATGGGGATGAGAAGTCTAGATTATATATGGAATACAAGCAGAATTTTACCTACTTATTATGTTTTTCAAAGATTTCTTTCAGGCATCAATAGCTCTTTCAGCCATACATAGTAAATAATGTTAAAAGTCTTATACTGTACATATGAAAATATCTATGTGTTAAGTAAAAATAGGTTAGAAGACAACCTGCCCTAGTATAAATTAAGCATTCAGCAGTTGTTTCACACAGTGCTGTCAATCGAATTTTACACAGTGTACTATTCAGATACATTTTTCTTAAACTCTGTGTGCAATAAATCCATATCACTCATGAACAAACTCATACTGTCTTAAACATGATAAATCTGCAATTCTGTAACAAGTGACTAAAGTATGTGCATATTCAAAACCCAAACCTGACAAAGACCCCCTTGTAATTGAGATACTATTATCCTAATATCCACATATCAACATGTGTCCATATGTACCTAATCTGCTGTTGTATTAAATAACAGTTCGATATATCTAAAACCAAAATAAAACACAACTGACAGCTTCAACTTTTATTCAGGTACAGTTAAATGGGGGATCCTTTAGAGGTATAAATATAATTTATGAAAATAAAGACATTTCAAACACCTGCACATAAGTAATCAACTCCTGTCCCCTTTAACTCATTCAGACCCATTGTGTGTTTAGAACGGTGGAGACTAAACTCCAAACTGCTTTTCACTGAGAATCTTCCTAAGGCACAGTGCAGAATTCTTAGCAAATGTGCAGACATTCCAAACAAATCTAAATATCTTTAAAACTATTCCAGGTGCACAAAAACAACCAGTCTGAAAGTAGTTCAGGACAAAAAAGACCTTTCAATTGAGGGTAGTCACTAATATGAATTCCTTATATTTTGTAAAATATGGTCATCTTATTACCTATATTTCCATTTTTGTTTTTACAAAACTCATATTTCTGATGGCAATTAAAAAAAAAAAACTATAAAGAATTTAGATTAGTGACTACCCTCATTTGAAAGACCTTTTTGTCCTGAACACAAACCTGTAAAATAATGCACTTAGGGCACACAAATCCAGGGGCAGAGTACAAAATGGGTGGATGGTATTAACATTAAGAAAGTACACATTAAGAGCTCCTAAAAGCTCTTTACATACAGTTGATTACTGGTTAACAATATTATGCATCTGTGGCTGCCACTATACATCTGATGCAAACCCATAATCATGTTCCTCACTTGAAGCAAAAAAGGGGTGGTGGTGGAGGACATAACTGACTCCTTGTTTTTGTGTTAAAGGGTTAGTTTTTTTACAACAAAAACAAGGAAAGGGGTAATTTCTAAAATGTGCAGACAAGCATGGGGACCACTTTTTTCAGAGCATGCCACCACTGGCAGCTACCACTTCAAGACTGCTACTACACCCACCTAACACAATCGGGGGGAAACCAGAAGCAGTCTAGCAGCACTGAAATCAATATGGTTAAGACACATTTACCAGAAATTACTGCTTAGAATAGAATGAGAATGTGACTGTGATGACAAGCAAATCCCAGACCAGATCTCTAGTTTGTTAATAGTCTCCTCCTGAGTCTGATTTGTATGGCTGTATGGGCCAAGCTCCACAGATGTTATGCCATTCACAGATTTGTACAAGAGCACTGTGGAAGCATGTATCTGGACCACTGTCTGATGTTCTGCCACAGTGCTCCCACATAGTTTCCAATGTTTCTGTTTCTGCAGCCCTTCCCCACTGCGGGTCACATAAACATATCCACTTCCTGGCACACTACTTTACCTTTCCGCAACTGCAGAAGTGATGGCTGCCGTGTGCAACATGGTGGCGCTGACTTGAAGTATGCATGTACGGGCATTGTGCATACGTATGTAACCCCCATGCCACCTTTGGCTAGCTGGCACTCCCCTTAAAATTACTGCCAACTACATGGCATACAATTTTCTTTTGGCAGAACTACACTCATGGTACCACCCCTAGCGCTGGAGTGTATACCAGACTCATTATCTAGAGGACGGTGGGTGGGGTACATACTAAAATGAATCTTTTTATTTACAACCAGGTCCAGAGGAGAGGATGCTAGGCATATGCTAGACCTAACTGCTGAGGGGCCCCAATAACATTCACACTAGAAGCAACAAGCGTAATGTCCAAAGCAGTAACTGGAATTTTGCTTTATTTACAGATGTTACTTAAAGCAAGGGTGGTCCCTCAAAGGTTTGCCATTGCAATACAGGCACACTCTCTTTTGCAGGACACTTTGCTAGGTAGTACTGTTTTCCACAAAAACATCTCTCGCTTCCAAAGTGTATATCTGTGGGATGTGCCACAAACTATAAAGATTTTCCACACACTTCCATTTCCAAAGTGTATATCTGTGGGATGTGCCACATACTTTAAAATCCTTCTGGTGCATGGTCTTTGCCCAGGGAACAGTGGTGCCCATTCACAAACCACTTAGCTCTGCCTGAATCTCCAGATGATGTTCCTCCCACCCTTTGAACCAAACAGCCTCTGCCATTCCTTCAGGGTTACACCAAATGAGTCTCCAGTCCTCAATGAATTGCTAAAGACTCCCAACTTTAACTTTAAATTCAGCACCGTTGTGGTGAAAGGGGTCCTGACCATTGTAACCTAGTGTTAGCTAGGGCACACACACCTCAGACAACTCCCTCAGAGAACAGTCTCAAACTCTGTACTCACAGATTAGTTATTCCTTCCGTCCAGTCATGGAAAGAACAAAAAGTACCTTCCTTTCTCTGGTACCTGTCAGATTCTACTCATTGTTCTTCCTTAAGGCAGCTGTGAACTTCAGGAACTTCATAGGATTGCCCCTTGGATCCATAAGAATTGCATTCTCTCTCACTCCCCCTGGAGTGAAACTAAAGAGTCCTGCAGGCAAACTGAAGATTTTAGCAAACTAGGGTGAGAAATACTAGGGGTTCCTTTGACAGAGCCCCAATTGCATACCTCCTGCCACTCTGACTGCCACACTTGAACTAACTGATGAACATTCTAAGCTCCCCAAGAGCAGCTAACTCTAAAATGGTTATGCTGCTTTGAGAGTTCATCCTTCTCTCAGGCTAGCTGAGAAAACAATGATGTCATTATGTAGAAAGCCCCTAATAAGCTCCCCGCCAGCTGCCTTTTCCTGCTTGCCTAAGACTAGCACTACTATAATGGGATTCTAGTAACACTAGGGGACTGAGTTGTTACACATAGTTATGTCAACACCGCCATGTTGTGCAAGGCTGACTCCGGGGCAAACTGCACATGTGCGAGTATCACGCATGCACAGTACTGTAATTGCTGCAGTATTATGTCTGACTCTGGTGCAGCGAGGGCACCGCATATTCTTTTTACCACTCTTGCCACTCCTAAAAGCTTACCACAGCCGTATTGGCTCTGACCAGAGTTTGTTTTTATTGTTGTTACAGAATAGTTTAGTTTACGTATTTTACCAGGATGAGGCTCCACTGAGCAAGCCCATTTTCAAGGAGGCCCTGGGTTTTAGTTTAAGTACAAAAACAAAGTGCACTATACAACAGATATAGTTCAAATACTTAACAAGGCCAGTATACACAGGGCTAGAAATTCCTTTTAAAATGTGGTGTTAACACAGAATACCATCACCCAAGATTTGGTATTCTGTCTTGAAAATTGGTATACAACCCCATTTTTTTGTATACCATGCTGTCACTCTTGTAAGTAGCATGTGGTTTTAAGTTGTTTTGCAGTATTGCTGAATAAAAACAAAACTAAAAAAGTATAGGTTTTGAGTGTCTGTTTGGTGAGAGTGGGGAAAAAGTCACACAGGTAATAATCACTACACCATACATGGCTCCTACAGAGCAAAGACAAATTGGCACCCTGTTTTAATTATATAAATTTACTTCGAGCCCTGATAGAGAAGATTAGACAGTGTACACAGACTATTGCTACAACAGATTTTTAGTACAGTTTTTACTAGGACTCAGAAGCTGCCTGCAGTAGTGAGGGAGTGGCAGGTTTTTCCTTTGAAGTCTCCAGTTTTGATTCTTGTCTCAGCCCTGTTGCTCAAGGGGGAAATGGTCTGGCAGCATCTTGACAGTAGTCTAGCCATCATAGTTTGAAAGCTGAGCAGGGGTGTTCTAATGATTATTACATCCTCGTCAGATGCTTTTTACACTTCAGGGTGCTAAAAGCATCCTATATAGGAGATTTCTTACAATTTTTTTAAAGAATGTATAATACATGCTTTAAAAAAATAGGAAGAGGGGGCATGGCTTGAGCCACTTACAAGATGGCTGCTTAACTCGGTAGTGCCGTGAACCTTGAGCCTTTATCCGATCAAAATCTGCAAATGGGGCTTCGAATCCTCTTTCAGTTTTACAGCACAATTTCCCAGTACTGCAAGCTACCCACAGAACCCAAAATCGAGACGAACACTTATGGGATGGTGGCAAGGTTCCATCCTCCATTCTGTCCTCAATCTCACGATCGCATGGCTAGGCCACCAGCTGTATCCATGGACATTTATTCGGTCGACAAAATGCTGGCAACTATCCTTAGCAGGTTGGACAATGTCACTGTGGCCACTAATAACACTACCATGGCACTGCAGCAACTTGATGCCAGATTCACGCAGACTGAGAGGTCTGTCGCTGCCATAGAGGAACTGCAAGCTACTATGTGCGAACAGGCCCACCTGCTGTGGGCCATGCATGAAAGAGTTGAGGACTTGGAAAACAGGAACCGCCGCAACAACTTGCTGCTCCGTTTCCTGAAGGCGTAGCGTGAGGCAATATGGGGTAATTTCTTCACGCAGAGTTGCCCATAATTCTACAGCCACCAGAAGGGCACAGCTGACAACTGAGAGGGCTCACTGCACATTCCATCCCCTGCCACAGCCCAGGGAAAGGCCCCGTCCTATCCTGGCAAAATTCTTGAATTTTGCAAAAAAAGAACATCTGCAGAATAGGGTGAGGGAACTTAACAACCTGTCCTGGAATGACCATAAAATCCTGATGTTCCAAAACTATGCCAGGGAACTGGCTGCAAAGTGCAAGGAATACACAGAGGCCAGGAAACTGCTGCACATGCTGAATGTTCCCTTTTCCCTCTGGTACCCGTCCTCTAAGTGGCTAGTGCATCAAGGCTCCTCTCTGATGTTTGCAACTCCTAAGGCCCTTATGGACTTCATCCACAGGACCTGGCTTCAGGAGCTGAAGGAGAAGCACCATGAACAAGGCTCCAACAATCAGAGCACCACCAGCCAATGGGGTCATCATAAGGAAGAACTTACACCAGACCCTGAAGATAGGGAAGCTCCTGTGCTTTCCCCAGGTAGCCCTTCTCCCTGAGACAACAGCCAGATGCAGGACAGTCCATGGTCGGGGCCATCCAAATCCAAGAAATGGCTGCAGCCATGGAGATACTCAGGCAGGGAGCACCCATTGGAGAGAGGCTGTCATGCGGCAGAGGACAACAGGGAATCCGTCGCAGAGAGGATCATAGAACCCAACATCAGGAGCACTTACTTCTCTGACAACAGATATGCGGCACTGACAGACATAGTGGAAGGGGGTAAGGACTGTATGGAACTTACTTCAGAGACTCTGCGCCCAGACACCCCTGTTCTCTCCTGGGCAGCTGAGGATCCTGCTGATCAAGCTGAGGCAATGCTTGACCCTCTAGTCCAGGAGGAGTGAAACAACCTGCTACAGAAGTAGGACCAGAATGTGGTGCAAGCTGCTGTGGTGCACCTCGCCTACCCAGCTGCTGCTCAATCATAGTTAACCCTGTTGGACTTGGTCACATCAGATAAGTGCTGTTTTCTTTCTTTTATGTCTACCCTCTTTGCTTTGGAGTAGTGGAGGACGTTAGGGGCTGGTGCTGGGAATGTTGCCATGATGCACATGTGGAGGCCCATATCCTTGAACTTTCTTAGCCATCCACTCCTGCCACCAGTCAGTCATGGTTCTGTGTGCCTGTTCCCTGGAGCCCGGGGTTGGGGAAGGAGAGTTGACACACTGGATCTCTGTGTCATAAAAGTTAACGGCTGCTGAACTTCTGTTCTTTGCCCATAGTTTCAGCCACGGGTGCTAGTTTGCCGCTTTGATATGTCGGCTGTTATGTTATATTTGGTGCAATGGGGTGGAGGGGGGTTCAAGGGGGATCGATAAGGGGTGGGGGATTGTAGAGGGCCTGTGGCCCACTGTGTGTGGTGCGGGTAGAGGTATCCAGCTTTGTGCCGACTCGAGAGTGCTGGGGAGAGGGGGATAACTGTCACATGTGGAGGGCTGATAGTGATCATTAACTGCACTGTGTTTGTTTAAGCAGCTCCCTCATGTGGCAGCTCCCCCCAACATCCTTGCACTCTCTCATCCCTACTTTGGATATGCCGCTAGGAGTCACTCGCAGTGCCCTGACACACAGCCTGGAGGAGAGAAGACCTTGGTTGAGAAGGGGAGAATCTGTTTCCTGCTTGTGATTCGGTACCCCAGTGTAGTCAAAGCACATGTCTGACAGGTAGGGGGATGAGCCTATCCTGTACCCTGGGTTCATATACTCGAGACGACAGGGTGGAAAGGATAAACTGCTGCCTGGGGGGGTGCTGAATGGGGGCATTTAGGACCACACTTAGTGGGTGGCTTGCCCCCAGCTCAGTTCAGTTCAAGTCCCGGACCGTGTTGATACCTCCCACCCTTGGCTGTAGGATGCAGTCACTAGCCCTCGGTGTCCAGCTCTTAGGGGGCCTGGTGATACCAACAGGGTATTGGCCACCTGGTAGAGACCGCATGGTCCATCAGGTGTCTGTGCAGCCTTCCCCCCTTATTTTTTCTCTACCACTACATGCCTCCCTTCCCCTCTTCCCACTGTTTGTAGGTGCCTGTAATGGCAATACACTGCTGTACAATCTTGGCAGGACTGTATCAAACTTGTGTTGCCATCGATGGGTCCCCAGTTGAGAGGAAAGGTCCCTTCCCCCACCATGCCCTCCCCTCCCAGTCTTTCAGCTGTTTAGCCCCAAGGTACTGATCTGGGATGGCTCAAAGAGCAGTTACCGAAGCATAGCCATCAGCCCCATTAAATTAAGGGTCCACCCTAGCCCTACTTGGACAGCCTTTGGCTGCCAGGCCTCCAGGGGGAGCTCAGCTTGCCTTGTGGCCCGTAATGGTGCCAATGCGTAAAGGACCAGTAATTGGTAACCAGAAAAACACCACTTTCAAACACACCGCCATGCCTCATGCTGCAACAATCGACTTTGTGGGCGTGGATACTAGGACGCTAACGTTTCAACTATCGTCATCATCAGAGCTCTGATTATGATGGTAGTTGATTACTGGTCCTTTACGCATTAGCTTCTTACATATATCTTTCACTGCATCAGGTACTTGTAGATCTCATTGTTAGCACCAATTTGGATTTACTACGTCTTCTTTGAGAAGTAAGAACGTTTCAGTTTGTTTTTGGATTGATTATCCCTTTGGCAAAGTAAGTTTATTCCTTACAATTTTTCCTTGGGAGATCGCATTTTTACCTGGAATGCCATGCAACAACTTAATTATATTTAGCTGCAGTAGAACCCTGAGAAACTATTTTGGACTTTGGTACTGACTAGAACTCTATTTCAAGTGCAATATTTTATCAGCTTTTTTAGCGAATGGAATCGCTTTACTACTAGCCCAAGAAGCCGATGGGGTTGCACAGATTTGTGTTTGCACTGTTTTTGCATAATAAACACATTTTATATTACCTCTAGTCAAATGAAGTGGTGCTTACTTACTCACATCGTGAGCCTTGTTTTTTGGAACTTTGCTACTCTCAGGTAGTGCACACTTCCTGTTTATTGAGGAGTGGGCCCCCACATTTTGGTTTTTATGATATACACCAAGGTATTGCCCAATTGTTTAAGTCCCCTGCTGTCCACCTTGATCAACCTAGCCCAGGTAGGATTCATTCCAGGGAGGAATAGCTCGGACCACACTAGGTCATTGCTCAATCTCATATACACTGCTAAGGGCCTACATACCCCAGCGGCAGCCATGGCAGTGGATGTTGAGAAAGCTTTTGACTCCTTGGAGTGGGACTACCTGCACGCAGCCCTCACACATATGGGTTTCAGAGACACGTTTAGGGCATACGTCAAGGCCATCTATCATACCCCCTCAGCCCAAGTAGCCACCAACCTGACTACCTCTGCGGCTTTCCCACTGGAGAGGGACACCCGTCAAGGCTGTCCCCCTCTCCCCCCTGCTTTTCATTCTTGCTGTTGAGCCCCTGGTCTCTGCCATTTGTCTCCACCCTCAAATCAAGGGCACTGAGACAGGGTCCCGAAGCTATAAAACCCTTATGTACGCTGATGATCTGCTTATCCCTATGGCTGATGTCCCACAGCACCCCCCCCCCCCGCTGTTCCTCCTCAAAGACTGCAGATATCTCTGGACTTAAGCTGAATCAGTCCAAAATTGAGCTAATGTCCATGCACCCCCATTGTACCCCTGAGATGGCCACTGTCCATGGCCTTGTGTGGGATAGTGATGGCCTCACATACCTGGGGATCAGACTGTCCACTCGGATAGATCAAATGTGGGCGTTGAACCTGCAACCCCTCCAACTGGCCTACAAAACTGAATTTGACAGATAGCGTAAGCTGCCTCTTACCCTGGCTGGGAAGATTGCTGCCATTAAAATGGTGACCGCTCCCAACATTTCTTACCTGCTCGCACACATCCCTGTTCACCTTCCCCCAAAATGGCTGCAAAAAATTGATAGTTTGGTGTGTGATTTTTTCTGGAAGAGGAAAAAACCTTGTTTCATCCACAATAAACTTTGAGCACACTGGAGGAGGGAGGGTTGGAACCTTCCTTGGATCGAGGGCTGTAAGTTAGCCTTCCATGCTGCTCAAACCAGGCATTGGCTCAATCCCTGCTCTGAGACATCACCACAATGGGTTCACATAGAACAGCACACAGGGGGGATAGCTGCAGCCCTTCTCTACATTTCCAGTAGAAGGCCCCTAAATCAGCACCTGACCATAGCCGCGGAGGGAAGTGGCTGATATAAATTACACTGTAGGCTAGTGAATAGTCCGATCCCATTAGTGCATACCCCAATATGGAACAATCGTTAGGTGCAGACAGCCAATTGCTCATTTTGCTGGGCCCAGTGGGCTTCCAATGGGATCCACTTCATGGGAGACATACTAGACGGGGACACAGGCATGGCTGCCACTTTTCAATCTCTGCAGCGTAACTGGAACCTTCCCAATAATGACCACTGGAGGCACTTACAGCTCAGAGAGGCCGTTAAACCCCTACTGTCACCTGGAGATCATGCTAAGTACCCCAATGAGCTTACTATTTGGTTGAAGGCCCCTAAGGGACTGGCGGGCAAAATATATGGCCAACTATGAGATACCCTACAGTGCCAGGCTTGGGAGTCCAAACATAAAAGGGAAAGATTTCTGGGGTGCAGTATCACCGATGCCCAGTGGACTCAGGCTTGGCACAGTGCACATAACCTCCTTAGGGATGTTCGAAGTCACCTGATCCAGAACAAGATTCTGCACTCATGGTACAGGACACCTGCGATACTACATGTGGTGGGAATCCTGGTTCACGATAGGTGCTGGCGCGGTCGAGCCCCGGGCAGAGACTTACATCATATTTTGAGATCTTGTCCCAAGCTGGTGCCCTTCTGGAGGCAGATTTGTAGCTGGGTGCAGAGGTGCTGGGGAGGAAAATCCTCCTATCACCCTTACTACTACTACTACTAGGCATTCGGCACAGGAGCTGAAGCTCTCTCACCCAGCGTTTAGGTGGCTTACCATACTGGCTCTACAGGCCAAAAGAGCTATTCTGTGCAATTGGTGTAGTACCACTATCCCATGTTTAGGGGTGATCCTTACTTCTCTCACTGGTGTTGCTCACCTGGACAGACTCTCCTATTTAAAGGTCGACCAAATGGAGCACTTCACCTCCTGTTGGGCACCATACATGGCCTATGTTGATCCCCAGACTGGGAGAGGGTAGGTAACCATCACTGGTGAGTCCACTCAGCTACCTGACAGCAGGTGGTCTCCTATTCCCTGCACCCTTACATCCCCCCATCACCATAACCCCTCCCCCTTCCTGTGGAGAGTAGCTGGGTTACGTTAATCCAATTTGGTCTGGGCACCCTGTCTCCTCCTAATCCAGTGTAGACTGTAAGATAAACATGGCCAGTGCAGCGCAGCACAATGTGACATGCTAAGCAGCATGGAGCGCGCTCAGCATGTCAAATGATGCAGCGCTGCTCCTGTCGTGTTTACCTTATGGCTGAATACATCGGAGCTGTTGTTATTACATGGAGGTAAAGAAAAAATATTTTTTTTGTCTAAAAAGCCTATTGGGAGTTCTGCTTTGGGGAGTGGGGTTGTTGGAAGAACTAGAAAACAAACAGCATGCACAATGTTCTGGCACCTATCACAGCACCAGCCCTAATGCTGACAGCTTGCTCATTTATTCATGCACAGCACTACTGGGGTGAGGCAATGGCATTTGGGCTGGATGGAGAGAGGGGAGATCAAGATTCGCACTGCAAAACTACTGTGTCCGTGACTTATGGGGATCTCTGAGGACAGGGTGGGAAGGGCAGTCAGGTGGAGATGGGTGGGGAGGATTGTCGTAAGGCTACCAGGTCAAAACACATGAACAGAAGCTAGTATTCAGTGCGGGTTACCAGGAGACACAATTTGGTGTTCCGTGCATACAATTTGGTATGCACGGAACACCAAATAACAGTGAATTTCGAGCCCTGATGCAAGAAATACAGGTTGATTACAATAAGTTACATGAAGAGCAGAACTAAATAACACAGATACAAATAACAGTATGAGATGGAGTTCCATGCTGTTCAGAGAATAATATGCTGATGGAAGGGGTTCAAATAATTGCATTATTAAGCCGGCCCAGTGGCACTGAGGGTTGAGGTGATGGACGTCACACCATGCACCGCGCCAGCAACCCGGATTCTGGAACGGACTTGGGCCATCAGGGGTTGGCAAGGGAGGAGAGGATCAATCATATGGAGGACTGCTCTCCTCTTCTGGGAAGGGTTGTGGTTTGTGTCTTTGGCACTAGCGACCTCCGGTGGAGACCGGGGGGGGGAGCTGCAGTTATGGACACCTGCAACAAGCACAAGAGCATGCTCGATGCATGCTGGATGTCACTGCACAACCGCTCCCCCGGGGCTTAAAGTAGAAATGCCCCTCTCGGCATGTGCCATGATACCCCCGACAGGCCACTAATTGCCGTCTGAACAAAGCCTGGCATAAGTCGGGGTGGGGCTCAAGGGTGATGCAGTTTTTCCTCCCGGACCTGCCCCGCTGAGAAGGGCCCCTTCTGGGGGGTGGCCACGGTCCTCACAACCGCGGTTGTAGGCGGAGGCTGGCTGGAAGATCATTGAGGGCCCGCGTAAAGGGCTGAAATGGGGATGGCCCCCAGCCACTGACAGGAGGAAAAACAGAATGTACAAAAAAGAGAAAGTAATTGCACTATTACATTTGCAGTGATCAGTGCATAATTTATTAACCAATGATTTGAATACATTCTGACTGACAAGGCCAGTTAGTTTGAGCAACGTCTGTAGTGTGTTCCAGTCTGTGGGAATAATGGTACTTATTGCTGATTAAACATAGAAACATAGAATTTGACGGCAGATAAGGACCACATGGCCCACCTAGTCTGCCCATTTCCCTACCTAACGGATAAGCTGCAGATCCTAGTTAACCAACAGCTTACTTCCTCCTACCCCGCACTAGAATTGCCTTATGTCTGTCCCATGCATTCTTGAATTTCCCCACTGTTTTTGACTCTGACCTCCTCAGGAAGGCTGTTCCATGCATCTACAACCCTCTCTGTGAAGAAATACTTCCTCACATTACCTCTGAGCCGTCCCCCTCTATCTTCAAATTGTGCCCCCTTGTTCTTACACATCTCTTTTTCTGAAAGATGCTACCCTCTTGGACTTTAATTCCCTTGAGGTATTTGAAAGTTTCTATCATGTCCCCCCCCCTTCCTCGAGGCTATACATCTTAAGCCATCTTAGTCTTTCTTCATATGTCTTCTGGTGCAGACCCTGCACCATTTTGGTTGCCCTCCTCTGAACAGCTTCCACCCTGTCTATGTCTTTGGGGAGAGGGAGTCTCCAGAACTGTACACAGTACTCAAGATGTGGTCTTACCAACTGTCTGTACAGAGGGCAAACAAGTTCCTGTTTTCTACTGGTGATTCCTCTCCCTGTGCATCCCAGTATCCCCCCTGCCCTCCTTACTGCCTTCTCATATTGCTGGCCCACCTTTAGGTCATCTGATATAACTACCCCCAGGTCACTTTCCATTTTTGTTGTTGTCAGTATCTCACCCCCCCATTGTGTACTCTTCCCCTGGGTTTTTGTTTCCCAGGTGCATTACTTTGCACTTCTTTGCATTGAATCTAAGCTGCCATACATTTGACCATTCCTCCAACCTTGCCAAGTTCCTTTTCATCCTTTCCACCCCACCTTGCGTATCAACCCTGTTGCAGATCTTTGTGCCATCTGCAAAGAGACATACTTCCCTTCTAGTCCCTCTGCAATGTCACTTATAAAGACATTAAAAAGGACCGGCCCCAGTACTGAACCCTGCGGTACCCCACTAGTAACCCTCCTTTCTTCACTGTGGACTCCATTTACTATTACCCGCTGTGTCCTGTTGTCCAGCCAGTGTTCTATCCAGGCTACCACCCTGGGACCCACTCCCAGGCTGGCTAATTTGTTTATTATTCTTTTGTGCAGGACTGTGTCAAATGCCTTGCTAAAGTCTAGGTAGGCCATGTCCACAGCCCCTCCCTGGTCTACTACTTTGGTCACCCAGTCAAAGAAATCAATTAGATTTGTCTGACATGACCTTTCTGCTGTGAATCCATGCTGCCTTGGGCCCTGTGCCCCACTGGCCTCTAGGTACTCAACAATTCTTTCCTTCAGAAGTGATTCTATCATTTTCCCTACCACTGAGGTCAAACTGACAGGTCCGTAGTTTCCTGCCTCTGTCTTGCTCCCACTTTTGTGAAGGGGAATCACATCCACCCTCCTCCAGTCCTTAGGTACCACACCATCCTCCCATGATTTATTAAAAAGGGTAGTCAGCGGTGTTACTAGTTCTTCCCTTAGCACTTTTAGAATTCTGGGGTGAATCCCATCAGGCCCCATTGCTTTATCCACCTTCAGTTTTAAGAGTTCATTCAGAACCTTTTCTTCTGTGAAAGGACTAATATCAACCTCCCTATCCATAGTGCTTCTATTGACTGGATTAGGTATCTCCCCCTGCTTTTCCACTGTGAATACTTGAGCAGAAGTATTCATTCAGTATCCCTGCTTTTTCACTGTCGCTCTCTGCCCAACCACCTTCCTCTTTATTTAGCCTCAGTATCCCTGCCTTAGTCTTTCTTTGCTCCCTAATGCACCTATAAAAGGTTGTATCCCCTTCTTAACCGAGTTGGCTCTCTTTTCCTCAGTTTGGGCCTTTGCTATTCTGACTACCTTCCCCGCTTCCTTCTGCTTTAACCGGCACAGTTCTCGGTCTTGCTCTTTCTGTGTTTCCTTATACTTCCTGAATGCTATCTCTTTCTCCCTTACCTTCCCTGCCACTTCTTTTGAGAACCATAGAGGTTTTTTCTTTCATTTTGATTTATTTATTTGCTTCACACAAAGGCTTGTGTAGTGCGTAGCTACTCTCGGGTTTGTATTGTTATTTTTCCATAACTCGTAGTTGCTGTGAGACTTAGTAAAGAGTTCTGAGATGTAACACGGGATGTTATTTGTGACTACTTTGTAGGCCCAACTACATACATTTTTGAGTCTTCTTGTTGTTAGTGAAGGCCAACTTAATGTTTCATACAGAATACAATGGTGCATCCTCGGTGTCAGATTGGTAATATATCTAAGGGCCCTATGGTATAGCATGTCAAGTTTGTTTAAATAAGACAATGAGCATCTTCTGTAGATTAAATCAGCGTAGTTCAGTAGGGGGAGAAATGTGACTTGTATTCATTTTTTTCCTAGTGAATTGTGGCAAGCAATTTCTGTTCCTATAAAAGAAATCTAGTCTAAGTCTTAGTTTCTTAAAAAGTAACGCAGTGTGAGTAGAGAAGGTAAGTTTGTTGTCTGTCCATAGCCCAAGATATTTTAGAATAGATTCCTCCTTGAGATTGATCACTAGGAGAGTAGTTATTGTTGGGACGTAGGTAATGGGTGAGGCTGAGTTGTTGGTTAAGAAAAACATGACTATTTTTTTCAGTGTTTAAAAGCAGTTTATCTTGGAGGAGGTTTATTTGTAAAATATTAAATTCTGATTGTAGCTCTGAGACTACTTCAAATAGTGTGGGCTTTGAGGTATATAGTAGTGTCATCTGTGAATAGCTAGATGGAGGCCTTTTTGATGTATCCATTTAGGTCATCTGCATATATCGTAAATAACAAGGGCCCTAGTACTGAACCTGGTGGTACTCCTTGTAGTAGTGTAGTGCAGGAGAAGGAAGCCTTCTGCTTTGGTGTGTTGCTGTCTGCCTATTAAATAGTTTGAGAACCACAGTAATCCTGCATTTCTGACTCCTAAATCCTGTAATTTCCATAAAAGGATGTTGTGGCTGACTGTGTCGAATGCTTTTCTGAGGTCCAGGGATATAGTTCCTGTGGTAAGCCTATGATCTAGTGCGGAGAACCAGTAATTTGTAACCTTTTCCAGGGAAGTGACTACTATGTTTGCATCGGTGTAATAAGATTGTAGAGTTCTAGGTAATCCCTTAACTGAGCATTTACAATTCTCTCCAGAAATTTATACAGTACCGGTAGGATGGATATCAGTCAGTAGTTAGCCAGTATACTTGTGTTGCAGTACTTGTATAGCAGTATGATGTGTGCTGTTTTCCATATTAGAGAGAGTTCACTAGTTGTCAACAATAGGTTGAGGGGGTGATTTATGCGCGCTGCAAGTTATCTAAAGCCTGTTTTCAGGAAAAAGAGGTCCATGCTGTCTGCACCCATGCTTTTTTTTTGTGTCAATACCTAGTAATAAATCTTCTACCTCTTCGTATGTTACAGGTTGGAAGGTGAATAGTCTGGCCATCTGGGGTAGCATGGCAGTGCATGCAATGGGAGGGATGGGGTAAGCTGCAGATGGCGAAAGTTTCGAATGCTAACCCAGCTTCAGCAAAATAGTTGTTTAACTCTTCAAGGATAAACTGCTTATGGTATAATGTTTTGCCTTGTGTCTCGATTTCTTTTGGTAGCAATGGAGCTGATTTACGTCCTTCAATAGATTTGACAATTTTCCAAAATTTTGTGGTGTTATTTTTGGAATTATCTATCATTTTGAGGTAAAACTTTGCTCCGGTGTCTCTAGTTAGTTTTCTACATTTGTTTCTCATAGTTTTGAAAGTGATCCAGTCCGATTCAGCATTGGCCTTCCTAACAGTGGACCAGAGTCAGTCTTTCTCCCTTAAAATCTTTTTTAGATTATAATTAAACCAGGGACATGGTGATTCTTTCACGCTTCATTTTTGCATGGGTGCATGTTTGTCTATTACATCCAAGAGCAACTGGATGAACAGAGTAGCTGCCTCATTCACTGTGAGAGCAATGTGAAAGTTTTGCCAATTTAATTTGTTTAGATCAGCTATGAATTCACTGGTTTTAAATTTCTTGGTTTCTTTTTATTCTAAATTTTTGGTTTATCATTTGTTTATTGATTCCTCTAATACAAGTTACTATATTATGATCACTCAGGTCATTGTGGAAAATGGATATTTGGGCAATTTTATGTGGTCTGTTTGTTAAGATTAGATCTAGTGTGGTCGCGTTTTCTGGGTTTTTCAGATTAGGTCTGGTGGGCGCATTTATAGTTTATGTCAACCATAGGTCATCATAAAGTTTTTTGAGATTGTCTGCTTTTTTGGAATGCCAGTCGGGGTTGAAATCCCGAAAGATAATAGACTCATTTGCATGTGAACTTACCAAGGCAGTTATGTGGTCCAGTAGTTCCACAGTACATTTAATGATTCCTTAAGTGTTTACCAAACTGTGAATGAAACCTTTAATGGTGCTCACTGGATAAAAAGAGGCACTTAAAATCACAACTCAAATGCTATAAACTTGACACTAAACCAGCACTCGTTGAATCAATAATCACGTGCACATCACTGTCACGTGGGACAGGAAGCATTACAGGAAAAAGAAAGGCAATACAAATTTCAAACCTGGAAATCCCCAGGGGCCATAAAACTAATAGGCAAAGAAAGCATAGACTAGGACCACACTCACAAATGAAAGTACTCTGCACAACATATTTTTATGTAAACTTTGACTGTAGTTCCCCCTTTAAAAGAATCCACCAATGGGGACATTACATGCTGTACCACAGCTGGTAGACTGCTCCACAGTAAAAAGCTATGAAGGATGGTGCCACTAGCACTAGGGATATTTTGTAGGGTTAAGGAGAGGGAGAGTGGTGCCCCTGGACCCTAGAGAAAGTTGAGCTCAGGACAGGGTAAGGGAACAGGGTGCCAATGGACTACAGGGACAGTTTAGCTTGAGACAGAGAGAAAGGAGGGTGAGGCCACAGGACACCAGAGAGTCTTGGCATGGGGAGACAGAGGGGCCCCAATGGAAACCAGGGAGTCTTCACAATAGATGGGAAGAGGAAAGGGGTGCCACTGGACACTAGAGAAAGTTTGTCTTGGGACTGGGTGAGGGAGGTGGTGCCATTTGAATCCAGGGAGTGTTTTATGTGGGATGAGAAGAGGGATGGGGTGCTGCTGGGAACCAGGGAGAACCTGACCTAGGATGGGGTCAGGAAGGTGATGCCACTGGGCACCAGAAAGTGCTTGGCTCAGGACTGGGTGAAGGAGGTGATGCTATCAGACTCCAGGATGTTTTGCATGGGATGAGGACAAGTAAGAGGTGCTGTTGGACACTAGGTATTACTTGCCTCAGGACTGGATGAGGGAGGTGCCACTGGACTCCAGGGAGAACTTTTTTTATTTATTTTTTATTACTTTTCTCCCCTTGGAGTCCTCAGCCAATGCCATCTGACATCCCCTCCCACACGACCCTTGTGTGAGACCTCCTCCCTTGACCCCATTACTAACCCCTCATGGCAAGGGTGGGAGACCCTCATCCCACAAGACTGGATCCAGTTCAGGAAGGCGTCTTCCGGGCAGCGCATCAGAAGGGGACAATCACCATCCCTACTGACCAAGGACTCCTGTTTTCTCGTTTTTGGCCTTCAGAGGCATGGCATGCAATGACGCCAACAGAGAAAGCACGCATGCTCCCATGTGCACGCCTCCCAACGTTTGCTACATCCCCTGCCCACCACATCAGCATCGGTGATCTGCCTCCCAGCCTCCGCTAGGGGGCAAATGCACACTGACTGCTGAAAACACCCCTCCTCCAAGAAGGAGAGCAGTCCTTGGGACACTCGATCCTTCTCCTCCCTGGCTGACCCCCAGTGGCCCATGGCCATTCCCGAACATGGGTCGCCAGCATGGCGTGGGGTGTGGTGCCCAGTGCCTCCACCCTCAGCGCCACCAGGCCGGCCTCCAGGGAGAACTTGGCATGGGGTAGGCTAAGCCACTGGACACCAGGTAGCCCTGACATTAAATAAGTAGAGGGATTCACATGCCACTTGGATGGGAAGAGTTATATACTTGCACTGAGTATGATCTCCCTGTGCCAGACATATCATGGGGGGGGGGGGAGACTCTTCTTAAAAGATATGGAAATATACTTGAAAAATGTAACTTTCTTTGCTGCTTATCTCTGTCTTTGATCAGTGCACTCCTGTTTATTTTGTCTACCAAATGTTATCAAAAGGGACTTTCGCTGAAAAAAATTTACATTATACCATATATTTTGCCTACTTGTTTAATTAGTTTTCGTTGAGCTGCTTTCTGTATTCTATGCTGTTTCAGCCATCATACCCTTCCCCTAGGACACATCTGGAATCAAGCTTTTGACAGCTTATCGTGTACAGCCCTGGTCTAAAAATCCAAATAAATGACTGCAAAAACTAAGGGGGTCAGCAGTTCTTGAACACCCTAACTTTGGATTTCTTGACTTTTTGCAAGTTGCCCAAGACCCTTATGCAACTTTAAATGTCATCTTTTAATTGGAGGTCTTCGCCCATGGTCCAGCAGGGCAGTGGGCAACTCTCGCCACACTGCTACTGAGTGGTATTTAAACCGCACAATCCCAAGCATCCTGCATATACTCAGTTTATTGCAATGGCTATGCAGCTGCTGGTTTGTCCTCCTGCCCTTCCACACCTCTGCTTACCTGTATGTTGTCTGCTCCCACGCTCCCCCTTTCCTCCTTTAGTGTTTGCTGTGGCCGTTGCTAGCCACAGCTTTTCTGGCTGCCTTCCCTGCTAGCACTTCAGACAGACTGTTGCTGTGGATTCCTGGTTCTGTCATTTGGTTCTGCTTCCTTCCCTGCTGGCCTTCCTATCTGCTCCCCCTGGACTGCCCTGACATCCCTTTGTTTCTCTGGCCCTGTTCCCTATTTGTGGTTAGGGACTATGCCACACTGGGATTTTGCCCCTTGACTATGTCTTTTGTGGGTGTTGCATCTGGCTTCCCTGACTTCTTCCATGACCTGGAGGATCCTTCTGCCTCACTTCAGCCCCACTCCCTGGCCTTCCTCTGCCTTGCCTTTATTAGTCCCTTGCCCACTCCCCTTCTGTTTCCTTCGCCTGCACCACCTGGCCACAGTGCTGCATCTGTACATTCATTGCTCTTCTGGTCTCCCCACTCATTCTCTCAAACACATACCAGGTTGCGCCATCTTTATTATGTTGCCTACAAAGACATTTGCCTTCCTTTCTTTGGCAGCTTCACTACTGTGGTACAAATTACCTGGGAGCGTCCATTTAGCCCATGTGGTGCAGGCCTTTAAAGCCTCTCTAAAAACATATTTATCAACTTTAGCATACCCAGTTTAGTTTTTAAATGGATTTCTGTTAATATTGTTTTAACTTACTATTTTAAAGAAGTTGTCTATTTTGTGTTAGTGTGCTTTATAAATAAACTTTGCCTTGCCTTTTCAACCACATAACACTTTCTCTGGCATCGCCTCCTCAATCTAGCCGGGCTTTGTGCTCCTTCTCATATTACCTACATAGGCATCACCTGCTTTATTATATTTCATACTACTCACCCAGGCATCACCCTCCTCATTCAACTTACCATGGCTCTGTACTTTCTGCTTCCTTCATTAGCAACATAACGTATTAACTTCCTGCCCCTCAAGGGCTATCTGGTGGGCATTTCTGGGTTAACAACCCAGAAGGCAGATGTGCTTGTCTGTCTGATGAAGTTTGCATTTTGAGTGTGTAGCCCTTGATGAGCAGGGGGCATTTTAGCTATGAAGACTGACTCCATGGCACCTCTTGGCATTCCCATCACCTCTTCCCTGCCTTGAGGGTAGTATTCTTACCTTGGGATTCCTCTGGTTGTGCAAATCGACTTGTTGGCATCTAGTAGTGTAGCATTTATGACTTCTGTTTCTTGAGGTTTGAAACCTACTGGGTGGGGGCTCGTTTTGCTGTAGAGATCAACTCAGTGGCCCCTCTCTGTGTTTCTTCTATGATGTCCCCTGTGCCTTGGGGTAGGGCCCTTGACTTGGTGGTCCTTCAACCATGCAGATTGACATGGAATCACTTATCGATGCAATCCTCCTGTGGTCTGCCTATGGTCCACTGGTTAATATATTTAAAATTAAGTGTGACTTATATAAATGTTTTGGCAAAATTCATCTGAGGAAGTTTTACTCCACCAGTAACAAAATGGGCTATGTCCATATGGACATCAGTCGCTGTGAACCTACGGGAAGAATCAGGGGATTTACTGAACTACATGGATTATGTTAGCTTGAAGGAATTACTAGATGAATTTGATAGAGAAGTGACTGATCTTGAACCTGCCACAAGACCAGTTATTAAAAACTTTCTACTTTTAACTCAAGACATCTCTGAAGTCCTGCAATAAGAACTTTTGAAAGTGCAGGTACTGCACAGATTGAACAAATACTGCAAGATAACTGGAACAAATGTACATTGAACCCTCTGCAGCTTAAAAGTCAGCACTGCAAGAACTAATTAATATTAAGATAGGTTCATAGGTGTCATATGAGTTAGTAGGTCAAGGACCCATTTGTAACTCGCCACTTGTTTAGTGGTAATAACCAAGCTTCAAGGTGTCCATATGCTTATCTAAAGCATGTTTAAAGCTTTTAATAGAGCTACTCATGACAACTCCTTTTGGTAGTGTATTCTAAACTGTTTTGTAACATGGCAAAAACAAGAAGATGTCAAATAAGGAAGACAATTGGTTCAATTGTGTCAGGTGGTACAAGAGCAACATGGCATTATGACACGATAATCCCGTGTTGCTTGTGAAATTTATAAACTAGCCACAGGCGAGAAAGGAGCAGTATACAAAAAGAACAGGTAAAGCAGGGCAGCATATGACTCACCAAACTGAGCAGGAATGTAGACGGGGAACAAATATGCATGTGCATGAGCACAGAGGAGCAACCGGCGAGCCAGTGTCGGACGGAAACGCAGCCCTACAGGTAGCGCAAGGTGAAATGCGATGTCCAGAGGATTTTCAATGCTCAGCAGTCAGGGCGATACTGATTTTCAAGTAATGGTGTGCAAAATTAAACGCGGAGAGCCGTAACACTGGGAATGAAGTAAGGAAAGGAAGGAGCATGCAACACAAACGCAAGTGTTAAATAGCGCATGGAGCGATATCGGACTGATCCGGCAGACACACACAGAAGGCTACAAAATATGCAAAACAGATTCACGTGGAAATAGTGGAACGCAGAAATGACCGTATCATAGCCCTCCAAACGCACCTATTAAAGTAATAGCCGCGCAGATCTTCTAAATTGTCACAAGCAAGTGTTGATAGATACTTTGTTCACAGATATGTTTAATAGTGTTTTGACAACATCAGCATATAACTCTTACTCTGATAAATGTTGAAAAAGTGCAGGACAGAAATCCAAACAGAGCAAAATGTCTTTCTATTATTGTATGCACAGTATGAGAATAACACGCATACTAACCACATAATCCTAGAAGTCATGTTACAAAAGATAACATTCTCTAGTTGCAGATCTAATGGGAATTAATGCATAGTTTGTTGTGCACTAGGCACTGGCCTGTGGCCTCGCACAACGGTCCCAACCATGCATTAATTCCCTATTAGATGCCACTTTCGGAGTGGCTTAATGCTTACATGACTCTCTGGTTGAACCACTTCATTCTTCTAGTACTGTCTGTTACTTCCCCTTGCAGTTGTAGTCTATGTGACTTTGTTAATCTGTTTGTTGGTTTTGCCCTTAATCCTGTACTTTCCCAGAACAAGGCATCATTAAATGCTCTGTATACTAGGCATAAGTCCCCCCCCCTTCTGTACTGCATTGAGTGCAGATTCAATTCACCCAATCTCTCCTCAAATGTCTTATGTTCCATGTTGTGTATTTTGTTAGTCATCCTTCTTTGGACTACCTCAATAAGTTTTTGTCCTCTTATACTCTGTGGGGTGCTTACAGCAGAGCAGTATTCGAGGTGGGGTCTCACAAGGGATGAGTAGAGTGGAACTATAACATTGGGATCCTGACTTTTGATATTTTTCAGTACATTCCACTGTATTTTATTACTTTTTTTTAACAAACTCTCTGGTATTAGTGCCAAATGATAAGTTGTTTGTTATATTAATAGCTACATTTGTTTTCATTAATAGTCTCCTGTGTTGTTAAGAATATACTTGTTTTTCTGGTTTCTTTTGCCAAAGTGCATGACTTTACACTTTTGCTCATTAAACCCTAATTTTTGTACTTTGGCCCAGTGTTCTAGTTGTGTTAAATCCTTCTGTAGGTTAGCCACAGATTGGTTGTCGTAAACTATGTCCCCTAGTTTACCATCATCAGCGAACTTACATAACCAAGTGTTGTCTGATGTTTGCATGGATGAGATAAAAATATTGAACAAGGTGGGTCCCAATATCGACCCCTGTGGGACTCCACTTGTCACCAGCCCCCAGTCGGAGTACTGCCCTGTGATACCCACCCGTTGCCTTCTGTCTGTTAGTCAGGATTCAGTCCATGCTACTAGATTTGGATGAAATGTCATTTCAATGGGTGTTGTAATTAAAGTTAGATGGCATACGGAATCGAAAGCTTTCAAAAAATCCAGAAAGATAACACCCACAGGTAGATTATGATCTAGTGCAGCACTGACTGATTCATAAAATTGTAACTAGGTAGTTAGACATGACCTGCCCTGTACAAATCCACGTTGAGCTGTGTCCCCCTATCCCATGGTCTTAATATGATCACCCATATGATCTTGTATTATCCCCTCTAGTATCTTTCCAAGTACTGAAATTAAATTTATCCAATGATAGTTTCGGACCTCCTGTCTGCTGCCTTTTTTGTAGATGGGAGTAACTGTAGCCTCCCTCTATTCTGCTAAAAGTTTTCCCTTCACTAAGTGATAGTGAGAACAGTTTGGCAATGGGACCCACTAGTTCTTCAGAAACTAACCCTTCCCCTCCTAATCCTACTGCAAGACTTTTCCCTGCCTGGCCCCCCTAATCTCAACAATGTCCCCTGGACTACAGTTCCATTTCCCCTACCCCTTTTTACCTACCCCCTTAGGTTTATACATCGATGTATTCCACTGCAACTCCATAAAAATTGTACATCTTTAATTGTAAACCTGTATTATATGCCAGCATGTAACTGAGTGTATTCTGTGTTCGATGTCTGCACCTGTAATGTTGTCCAGTGTTGTAATTGCACAATGTACTATTGTCTTCCCCTCCCTGCGACGAGGTGCCTTTGTTAATAAGTCCCTGACTCAAAGGTTGTAAATCTGACTTGTACACTTTGAGGGTCCCTTTGGCTCTCAGATCTGGCTACCTCTGCCACTTCTGTGAGGCTTTACCCTTTAATACCACCTGACTTAGCTGCTGAGCCCTCTCTGTCTCTCTATCTCTCTCTCTCTCTCTCTGTAAGGGCCTTGCTACCCCCTTCCAACTGGGGCCTTACCCCTTTCCTTTTCAGCCCCTTCAGTTCCCTTTTCAACCCTGGGCCTATCTTGTTGCCCTTTTTGTCTCTGGGACCCTTTTCCCATGGGCCTGGCTTCTCTAGGACCTTCTTAGCTGTGGGCCGCTTCTGCTAGGTCCCTTCCAATTTGTAGGGTCTTTGCCACCCTTACCCCTATGTGGGCCTACCAACTGGACCCCTTTTATTCTGTAGGGCCTTTGCTGCCCTCTTGAATTCTTTGGGCTGGTCAGTGCCCCTTTAATTCCCTAGGCCTGACCAGGTCTTTCTGTCAGTCTGCTCCCCTGACACGCCTCAGCACTGCCCCTTCATGAATATTCAATCCCTTCCCCACTAGGCCTCTAGGCAGGCCACTCCCCATGAGCGTTGCTTGCCCAAAATAATTATTCAAATGCGGGGCCCTAACCCACCCCTCTTTGCTCTTGGCCATCTCCCTGAAGTGCCCAAAGGACTTGGAAACGGGGTGTAGCTGATGTTGGGAGGTTCTTGCTGGCAGAGGGAGGAACTGGCAAGAGGAGAACAGGCAGTATGGTGGATGGAAGGGGGCCTCTGGAGGGCCGACGGCTTCTTCATCGACGAGATGCGGCTCTTCTCTGCCACCGACAGGGGACCAAATACTGGTTGCAGTAAAAAAACAAACAAATGGGGCATTTACAGCCCACACTGGAGCATTGGGAAACTGGAGGAGTTTTGTCTTCTTTTTCTTCCACAGTGCGACCACCGGACTCGACCGTAGGACAACTGGCGTGCACACCGGACCAGCAGTCTTCTGTCTTCACTGGCCGGAGGATAGACACCACCACAGAGTCAACAGGTCCGGCTTCAACACCACAGGTAAGCTCATGGTCCTCGTCGCACTCTTTAGGTCCTATCACTTCCACAGCCCAGCACGAACAACCCTGGGAAAAACAGCTCTCCCCTTTTTAAAAGGTGCTCGGGGTTCTAGTTCTAGAACCCTGAGCCCATGCCTAGGACCAATGGCAAACATTTGAAATGGGCACCACGTGCCAGTCAGGGTCAGCAGTCCCAGCACGTGGGTGCCCACTCTTGTGCTGCCTGCTCAAGGGAAGGGGGGATAGAATGGAGCAGAGCAGGCAGCAGAGAGAAAACTTTTTTTCTTTACTTCTTGGCCCTGCCTGGCCATAGTGTGGGGAGGAAAAACAAACACACAGAAGCCCCTTTTTCTGCCCTCTCTAAGCTCACACTGTCAACGGGGCACCCCAGGCATATTTTCCCACAGTAGCCCCCCATTTCTGTAGTGCCCTCATACTTTGGGGCATTACACTTGTTTCAAATTTTTTTCTATCATAATATCGATAAATGTGTTTTCGACTACTGAAGTACCTTCCAAGGTGTCCCAGTCAATTGATGGGAAATTAAAGTCTCCCACCAATATATATTCACATTCCACTTGGAACTGCTCTATTGTGGTTAGAAAATGATTGTTCTCCTCATTGCTGAGGTTTGGCGACCTATAGCATACCCCAAGGCAAATGTTTTTGTAGGGAAGTTTGATTTTAATCCAGATAATCTCTACTTCTACAGGATTATTATTAGATTATTATTAGATTCTATGTCCTGTACACTAAGAGTAAATTTAAAGGAGAACTGTGGCAATACTAAGCTCCCCACCACCAAAAGGCTTACCTCCTGATTAAGCTTTTGTGCGTGAAAACCTTTTTTTCCAGCAGGCGCATGCTCTATTTTTATTTCCTAAAATCCACGAACTGGAAATATGGTGGACTGCGTGCAGCTCCATTTACTGTAACAGTGCGGTGCTGCACCACTCGTTTACATTGAAGCGAGCAGTGTGGGCGGTAAGTCTTTCGGTGGTGGGGAGCTTAGTTTTGCCACAGTTCTCCTTTAATATATATGGCTTCCCCCTCCACGTTTTTTTTTGTTCTGTTTTTGGTGTATACATTGTATCCAGGAATGCTGGTGTTCCAGTCATCATTGGTAAGCCATGTTTCTGTAATAATGCATACTGTATATCAATATCCCTACTGATCATTTCCTCTTTAAGTTCCTCAATCTTATTTCTTAGACTCCTAGCATTGAGTGCAAGGCATCTGATGTCCCTGTTCTGCTTGTTACTTTTGATTTAATTATGCACTCATGCCTTTGATTGCCCCTCAGTTGGTCTAATCGAGGCATTGTGTTCCCCAAATGTCCCTTCCCCTACTCCCTAGTTTAAAGCTGCTGTGATGTAGTCTAAAAACAGGCTTCCCAAGATCTGACTACTCAACCTACTTAAGTGCAGCTTGTCTCATGCGAAAAGAGTTGTATTTCCATCAGATTTTTCCCATGTCTTAATACATTTGACCTCTTTCATTAGGCACCAGTGTCTAAGCCAATTATTTATTCGTAGAGCTTTATGTTCAATATTTCTGTTTGCTGTTGGTGCCGGTTATATTTCTGAGACTATAATCTCACAGTGGGCCTGACTTATCAGCGTGTGTATTTCTTTAAGGGCATTACAAATGTGCTCAGAGGGGGTGTGGCCAACAGCTGAGCTGAGAACAACCTCTTCGTGCAACTCTAGAACTATTAATAGCTGAAGTAATAAAACATCCTTTTAAAGTTAATATTTGACATTTTAACATCAATCAGTGGAAGAAACTTTGTTTCCAGAATCTGCAGGTATAAGAATTTCCAAAAAGAGTACTCACAGCTGGAGTTATTGTGAGAGGTAATAAAGCAGCAGCAAACTCAGACAGAGCCCGCTCTAAGGATCCAGGGATGGGCGGCAGTAAATATCAACACCCCGGTGGAGGGGAACATGCTGAGGCCCAGCCTTCTAATGCAGCCCTACTCTGAGCAATTCAAAGCTTGGATAAAAAAATGGAGGACTTCAGCTCTGAAATTAAGCAACTAAATACTAAAGTAGCTCTCCTGACAGAAGACACTAAAGGGGCGAAGAAAACAGCCGAGAAGGCCCTGGATGTAACTACAGAGCTCACAAAGGAAAACAGCTTAATAAGAAGGTGGCTTGAAAACTTAAAAATGACACCTGTTCTTCTAATATCAGACTTCTGGGTCTCCGTGAAACATCGAAGGAGAAAATCCTAAGACTTTCATAAAAAATATGCTGGCACAAATTTTGACTCTGGAAGACGACTTTACAATTAAAAAACTCTATCGTATCTCACCACATGGTGGGCGGCCCAGGGCAGTTATGGGTAAAGCCACTCCTCAGACCACCTTGACAGAGCTGGGGTCGTCAGAAGAAAGAGACTTAATCGTGAGCAAAGCAAAGCAATTTAGCCCACTTCATTGGCAAGAGGCCCAGGTGCATTATTTCCCCAATCTTAGCTATGTGACCAGAATGAGGAGGAAAGGATTCAACGGAGTTAGGTCTCGTCTTCAGGCCCTGGGCATGCACCACATTCTGCTGATGCCAGCTAGCCTGAGAGTCGTTTATGGAGGAAAGGTATTTCAAATTTCTGACCCGACTGATGCCGCTAAGCTGCTGATGAAGTTGGAAAGCCAGTTCTCATCTAGAGAGAGAATTTTGAGTCGGAAGAAGAAACAGACGATTAAAAACACGAACGGAGAATATTAGTGTTCAGAAAGGGAGGTTGGTGGCTGACAGACTGCTCTATTTGGACGCAATTCTATAACGAGGTGGTGAACTTTATGGGTTTTTGATGGGAAGGTATCAAAGGGTTGTATTTTAGTTAACTAAACCCATACAGATCTGGTGGAAAGAGTTTCTCTATATTGTGTCCCTCTCTCACTTTGTCTTTTATTAGACATTTAAATTAAATGTTAAGATGCTTTCTGTTTAGCAAGGTTGTACCTTCATTTTGAAAGGTGCTCAATTTGATATTGCTTGAATTTCAGCATGCTTTACTCAGGTAAGTTTAGAATATATAAGATTTGTTTGTGTTAAAATAACACGTTGAAAAGAAATTAAAAGGGCGGAATAACAATTTGTGGACTGCTAGGAGAGATATTACCTTCTTATATTGCAATAAGATAACAAACTCGGAAAGGGACATTTAATCCCATTTGAAAGGATGAAAGATATGGCAATCCTATTCATAGAGTCCCTGCTCATGGCTGCAACGGTCATTCAGAAATAATTTCATTTAATTTGAATTTATATTCTAGTCTAATTCCTATACAAGAAATGTTGGTCTATCTAGTATACCCCCAAGTGACGTAACATTGTACAGGGGTACACTTATTGATTTTGTTACTGTCAAAATGATGTGCTTGCATTTTACAAGGCTCAACAGCTATGTAATGCCCACCTGTATAGAAGCATATGTAATGTTTCCTTTACATAAACTCTAAAAAAAATATAAGTACAAAAAAAAAATTTCCTCAATGGTATTATGTCTTAAGTCATTTGTACCTATACGCACTATAATGAGAGACCTAGATTGTATCCTAGTTAGTAGGTCGGGTATGATTTTTAATAAATCTTAAACACCAGCACCCAGAAAGCAGCAACTTGTTACCTTTTCTTTACTGAATGTTGTTGTATAGTGATCAGTAAATCTAATAATTGAGTCCCCCAATATATAGACGTTTCTTATGTTCAGCTTATCTTGCCTGTCTGTGTCCCCATTCCCCAAACCTTCCTCTTGTACCCTGTCATTCTCATTTAATGGCATGTTATTATGTTATATATTATAGCATAAGGCATTGTTAAAAAAAAAAAAACAGAAAAGAGGGTAACACTTGTCATGAATCCAACCACAAATGTGAAGCAATGAGGCAGCTGTCAGATAATCACAACTACAGCCCCTCTGTCTGGTGATCCAACTGTGAGCTTCAAAAAAGATATATTGCATTTCTTAGAATGCTCTATAAAAGAAGGATGGATGGGAAGGAGGGAGGGAGCTGGATTGAGCCGCCTAACGGCAGCTCTCCTCTCCCGGGGAGGCTATTGCCCACCTCCACCCCCCCCTAGTTCCGTCCCTGCCAGGTAGAGGTCGGTGATGGCACAGGTGGGATGGAGCGGCATAAAGGGAGGATATCTCAAGCGCGACATGTATGTGCCTTCACACGCACGCTTTCGTCATGCTGAGACAGGACAGGAGAAAAGCAGGGCACAAAACTGCAAAAACTACTAATTTAAAAAAAAAAAAGATGGATAACAGAAAAATAATTAGTGCCAATATTTCCAGAAACATCATCTACGTAAAATACATAAGGATGCAGTTAGGTCCCCAGGGGGACCGAATGTTTCAAGAAATGATTGCCTCACTGAAAATGTATCCAAATACATAAATCAATTCCTTAAACAATTGGTGATTTTGATACCATCCTATATTAAAGACGCTATGCAGATCTTGAACCAGTTCAAGAATTTTACTTGGCAACAAGGTTACAGATTCCTTACAACTGATGTATGTTGACTGGGGCTCTATATGGGAGGAGGAGGGGCTGTATGCCCAAGACAGGCTGCACCTGAGCTCTTCAGGAGCAGCTACACTAAAGAGTAAACTGGGGGACTTCATGGCAAGGAAGTTCAATTTAAGCTAAATAAGGGGGGATGGCTAAGGACAGGGCTAGCCTTATGTGAGGCAGAGCACAGAGGCTGTCAGCCTCCCCCAAGTCACAACACTCATCAAGGGAACTCTTAGCAGCAGAGAAGGACGGGATGGGGCTACATTTTGGAGGGCTTTGGTTGCAAATGCCAGCAGCCTGGGGAACAAAATGGGAGAACTGGAGGCCACCATGATGGAGGAGAACCTAGACATTGTAGCAGTGAGTGAGACTTGGTGGAATGAGCACTACACCTGGGAGATGGTGATCCCATGGTATCGGTTGTTTAGGAAAGATCGGGAGGGGAAGGGGTGGGTGGCATTATATATCAGGGAAGGGATTGGGGCCATGGAAGGGCAGGATGAGTAGGGAGAAACAGAGATAATGTGGGTCACCCTAGACAGGGGACCGGGGGAAAACCTGCATGTTGGGGTAGTCTGTATGTCTCCTATGCAGGGGGAGGAAAGGGATAGACACATTGTAGAATCAGTAGCAAGGATGGCACGGAAAGGGGAAATTTTGCTAGTTAGGGACTTAAACCTTCCTGACATCAACTGGGAGGCCCAGACAGCAATATCCGCAAGGAGCAGGGGCATCTTAGAGGCTCTTCAGGGCATATTCCTGCAACAAAGGGTCAGTGAGCCCACTAGGTGTAAACCTGTTGGATGTGGTCCTCACAAATGGGAACAGGAGGAGGTAGAGGTGGGGGGAACAGCTTGGCACCAGTTACAACAGAGCTGTCAGGTTCAGGGTGAGAGCGGGCAGGGAGAGGATTAGGACAAGAACCAAGGTAATGGATTTCAGAAAGGCTGACTTTCATGGAATGAGGAAGGTAGTTGGGGAAGAAATGTTGAAGATAGGGGATGTGCAGGGGGTGGAGGAATTATGGGCAGCCATCAAGAGAGGGATATTTAAAGCCATGGACTCATGTATAAGAAGGGTAAGAAAGAATAGAAGACAGAAAAGACCTCTATGGTTCACTAGAGAGGTAGCGTTAGGGTTAAAGGAGAAGACTACAGCATTCAAGAGGTAAAGGAGGACACAAAAGGATGAGGACAGGGAAACCTACAGGGAAAAAAGAAAGGAGGCTGGGCAAAAGATAAGGAGGGCTAAGGAGGCCATTGAGGAGAGGATAGCGAAGCAGGCAAGGAGGGGGGGACAAAACCTTCTTTAGGTACACTGGAGAAAGGAGGAGGGCACAGCATGGGATTGGAAGGATAAGGGGGGAAAGTGGAACAATAATAGAAGGGGACTTCGAAAAAGCAGAGGCATTAAACAGCTATTTCACCTCAATCTTCACGGAGGAAAGGAAGGGTAGGGGATCAGGATGGGGTGGGGAGGGTGACAGCCACAGGCAGGTGGCTGTGGCAGAATTCACTGCTGAAGGAGTAAGGGAAGAGCTGGGTAGACTTAGGGTAGACAAGGCAATGGGGCCTGATGGAATACACCCAAGGATTCTCAAGGAGGTGAAGGATGAACTGGGGCCGCATCTAGCGAGACTGTTTAACTTGTCCTTGGTCACAGGGGTGGTGCCATCTGACTGGAAGAGGGCAGAGGTGGTCACACTAAATAAGGGGCGGAAGGATGAGGTCAAAAACTACCGTCCTATTAGTCTAACCTCGGTGGTGGGGAAGGTAATGTAAACACTACTTAAGATCAGGTTGATAGAATACTTGGAGATGAATGGCATGCAGGATGACAGGCAGCATGGCTTCACCAAGGGAAGGTCCTGTCAGACTAATCTGATAGAGTTTTTCAATGGGGTGACACAGATAGTGGACCAGGGAGGAGCAGTGGACGTGGCCTATCCAAATTTCAATAAGGCCTTCGACACCGTTCCGCATGGTGGAATGGTACATAAGCTGGACAGACTAGGGGTAGACAACAGGATCACTAGGTGGATGGAAAACTGGTTGAAGGGAAGGAGTCAGACGGTGGTGGTAAATGGGACACATTCCAAAGGACGGGCGGTGACCAGTGGGGTGCCACAGGGGTCAGTGCTAGGACCAATACTCTTTAACATCTATGTTAGTGACCTAGCGGAGGGTCTGGTGGGATGGGTGTGCCTGTTCGCAGATGATACAAAGGTCTGCAATAGGGAGGATTCACCTAGTGGGGTGCAAGCCATGAGGCTGGACCTGGAGAGGCTGGAGAGGTGGTCTGACACCTGGAAATTGAAGTTTAATACACAAAAGTGCTCGCTGATGCACCTGGGGAGGAAGAATAGGAGGGAAACTTACTCCCTTGGCGGGGTTGGTGATTAAGGAGAAGGAAACAGAAAGGGAACTGAGGATTATGGTATCGCGTGACCTCAAGGTGGGCAGCCAGTGTAGCAGGGCGGTGGGAAAGGCAAATGGAACATTGGCCTGCATTGCGAGGGGTTTTAATAGCAGGAAGAGGGAGGTGCTAATGCCATTATACAGAACCATGGTTAGGCCGCATCTGGAGTATGGGGTGCAGTTCAGGAGGCCTCACCTACGAAGAGATGTTAAGCTGATGAAGAGGGTGCAGAGAAAGGCAACCAAAATGGTACGAGGGATGCAGGATGTACCCTATGAGAGAAGATTGAGAGGGCTGAATTTGTACCCTCTGGAGACTAGGAGGAAGAGGGGGGACATGATTGAGACCTTTAAGTATCTGAAGGGAATAAATAAGATAGAGGGTAACAGCTTGTTCAAACTGAAGAAGGGAGTGAACACGAGGGGACATAGCGTCAAACTGGAAGGTGAGCAATACAGACGTAATATCAGGGGGCAGTTTTTCACGGAGAGGGTGGTGGAGGCCTGGAACAAGCTGCCGGAGGAGGTAGTGGCAGCTGAAACGGTAGAGGAGTTCAAGAGGGCTTGGCATAGATTTAAGGGGTTGGGAAAAGAGGGTGGAAGCATAACAGAAGGGGGGAGGTAGGGTATTGGGCAGACTAGATGGGCCGTGGTGCCTTTCTCTGCAATCACATTTCTGTGTATCTGTGTATGTTCCTCATATACATCAACTGAACACAGGTGGGGCCTGAAAGCAGTAGACATATTAGATATGTATGAGTTTGATTTTCCAAAAATAATTTGTTCTTGAAACTTTGACACTGATATTAAAACGAAACTATTTCATGTCTGACAATAAATTACACCTGTAGCCAAGGGGCACGATAGGGACAGGTGTCGCTCTGTCGTATGCTAATTTGTTTATGGGATGGTTGGAGGAGGTAGGAATTGACAACAAAAAACAACACATTACTGGAAAACATAGTAGGCTGGACTCATTTTATCGATGACATACTATGTGTATGGAAAGAGTCAGAACAAGAAATAGGTCTATTCCTTAGAAACATAGAATTTGCCAGCGGAAGAGCACCAGCAGGCCCATCATATCTGCCCTAGTTTCCCCTGCCTAATACTAAAGCCCGAACCCTGTTTGGTCACTGGTGTACCTATCACTTCCCTTTCCTCTACTTATTATACCCATGTGCCTAACCCACGCATGCTTGAAACTCCTCAGTATCTTTGTCCCCACCATCCCTTCTGGCAGGCTGTTTCAGGCATCCACCACCCTTCCTGTGAAGACATATTTCCTTACATCCCTCTTAAACTCTCCCCATCTTCACTCATGCCCCCATTTTCTGGTGGTCCTCCTCCTCTTAAAGAGAGACTCCCCTCCTGCACCTTGTTCACCCCTGTGAGGTACTTACAGATCTCAATCATGTCCCATGTCACTCTCCTCTCCTCCAGGGAGTATATGTTGAGCTCCCGCAGCCTCTCCACATATGGTTTCTGATTCAACCCATGCACCATTTTGGTAGCCCTCCACTGGACTGCTTCCACCCTGTCAATGTCCTTGCAGAGTTGCAGCCTCCAGAATTGGACACAGTACTTTGGTGGGGTCTCACTAGTGAGCGATACATTGTCAACAACACCTCCTTTCACCTGCTAGAAATCTCCCTTCCAATGCACCCCAGCAGCCCACTAGCCTTGCCTGCTGCCTTGTCACACTGCCTTTCCACCTTGAGATCATCAGATATGATTACCCCAAGGTCCCTTTCTTACTTAGTGACTGTAAGTTCCTCCACCCCCATCTTATACACAGTTCCGGGTTTTCCCGCCTCAGGTGCATGACTTTACACATTTTGGAATTTAAACCCACCTCGTCTTAGTGTGGTATTCTCTTGCCCAATCCATATCTCAAATCATACAGTACAGTGATCGTTTGTACCCAGGGGACTACCCATTGTAACATCTGCAATGCTGTCCCTGTTTGTAAGCACCAGACCCAGCACTGCCCTGTTTCTGGTGGGTTCGATAACCAGCTGCCTGAGAAATGCCACCTGTAGGAAGTCGAGGATGGCATTATTTCTTACTGTAACTGTATCCAGAATGGCTCCAGTCTATATCCAGTAGATTAAAGTCCCCCATAATCAATACCTTCCCTTTGCTTGCCATTCTGCCAATGGCCTCCCCCAAAACCTTGTCTATCTAGTCCGCCTGTGTTGGTGGTCTGTACACCCTGTACACCACCCCCATGCAGAGAAAGGCCCTGGACCCTGTCTCTAAACTGACCCAAAGAACCTCCAGCCCTTTCTTATCTCCCTGGTGTCCCTGCATCACCTTGGCCTTTATGCCTACCCTCACTTACAACCCCCGTGTCCTTCCAGAACATGGCATAACCTGGAATGGCCACATCCCAGCTGTGGTTGTCGGTGCACTAAGACTCTGTTATTGCCACCAGATCCAGGTCTGCCTCTGCAATGATTGCCTCAAGGTCAGGAATTTTATTTCCCTGACTATATTAATGCCAATGAGGTGGGACTCATATTTACTTCACATTTAGATGCAGAACAAATCATATTCTTTGATGGAATACTACAGTGTGAACCAGAGAAAGAGGAATTACTGCACTGCTTTCAAATTAGAGGTTACAAAGAAGTCATCCTCCAGTCAACCCTAGCAAGGGAGATTAAACTGGACAGAGAACAACTGCTGTAATATCACAATAATGACCTAGAGAATGACAGGATAGTAACTTTTACAACTGAATATAATCCCATTTCCACATACGTGAAAATAGCGATCAGACAAAACTGGCCACTGTTACAGCTTGATGAGGATCTTAAAGATCAAATATCAGAGAGACACCAAGAATTACTTTCAGCAAGGGAAGAAGCATCAGTGACATGCTTACACATAGTCACTTTTCTCCTACCATTACCACAAACACCCAGCTCCCACCTCAACCACAAGGATTCTTCACCTGTAAAAGGTTAATCATTTATAAACATGGCACCATGTGTAAAAACTCAAACTATTACATCAGGTAGACTGACCAGAAGTTGAAGGTGGGAAATTTATAACTTGCAATACAGACTTCCCCTACTATGTCTTCTGGTGATCCTGTGGGATCCTATATGTATATAGAACAGTGAGAACATTTTAGAGTGCTGAACAAATCCCTGTTTGAACACCCAATGAAGGTGCACATGAGAGAAGCATATGATGGTAACTTGAATGGGATAAACTTTATGGGAACTGAATGTGTCAAAAGGAACCCCAGAGGGGGTGACAGAGTGTGACTTCTATTACAAAAGGAATCAGAGAGAATTTTCAAGTTAAAAGCTCTAACCCCTGGGGTTTTTAATGATGAACTGGATTGGACACCATTTATATAATGGTACTTATATAATATCATTGTTGATCATTTAGCTAACAAAAATAACTTTTCATGACATCCCAGTCTGTGATCTTTCTCTTGTTGGTCCAATATACCTTTTTAAAGGCTATAATCCATTTCATATTAACAATCCAGTGCCTATCAGTCTTCTGCCCAAATGATCCATGAGGACCTTGTCACTATGAAGTACAGATGACTAAAAAGACCAAGCGTGCAACATCAAATGACTTGTCCTCTGCAGAGCTTTTATTACCTTCCATCCATAAACTGTAAAAATAACTACTAAAATATCTATTTTGATTAAAATGTTTCTTTGTTTTTGTTTGTTTTATACTGCTATATAGTATAAATTTAAAAGCATCTGTTTAATCAAGGACTTTTATTACCTTCCATCCATAAACTGTAAAAATAGCTACTAAAAATAGCTATTTTGATTAAAATGTTTCTTCTTTTTGTTTGTTTATACTGCTATATAGCATAAATTTAAAAGCATCTGTTTAATCCCAGAGGTTCTGATAGGACACCTTTCCTTAATTTTTGCACTTTTCTGAGGTGACACTGCTTTTTATGTAATTTCATTTTTTCACTTCTCAATTTCTCATCATTAACTTTTTCTATTTTGTTTTTCAGGCACCTTTTTGGTTATCTCACTTTTGGTTCAGGTCCCCCCACTTACTCTGTAGGCTGGCTTGGTGGAGGTCATGCTTTCTTCCTCTTTGGATTCAGGTACTGTAAGTCCCATTATTCTTATTGTCTCTATTGTTCTCAGCTCTTGTTGCAAACAGTGTGTAACAAATTTTTTCCATTTAGGAAGCATTTAGTAAGGACAGCAAAACTAAGTCGGTATTTAGCAACTTAGCATGAAAGAATATCCTACAATAGTACTAACTGTTTTGTGCTTTACCATTTGTAACCACATGGGGCCAAATATTCAAAACTTTGCCCCAGGGCTAAATTAGCACTGCCCGGTGGGCAAACTTAGCCCGGAGCACAAAGCAAGCCATATTCAAAAGGAATAGCCCAGGGCAAACAGCTTCTCAATATAGCATGGGAATGAGGCCGGGCAAACTGGGCTGGGAGGGCAGGGCAAACTTAGCCCCGAATAAGACATCTCTGAATATGGCAACCAGGAAGTGCAAACCACAACAGCAACATAGTGCATAGCGACGTGAAGGTAGGTAGAGGTGAACTATGTGGCCAATGTGTGTGCAGCAAATGCGTGGACCCAGTACAGCTGCAGGCAGCAGCGTATGGGAAAGTACAGTGTGCAAAACTGTAAAATATTCCCCGAACTGTTTGCACAGTGCTAACACGTTTGCTCGGGTTTAGCGCAGGGCTAAACCGTTTGCCCGGCGCTAAACTTTGCCACATTCAAAAGTGACATGCAAATGAGCCTATTTAGGTAATCTCTGGGCAAACATCCAAATTAGCATCTCATTATGCCCTCATTTGCATGTAGTTTGCACCGGCTAACGGTTTAGCCCTGCGCTAAACCCGCGCAAATGTGTTAGCACTGCGCAAACAGTTTGGAGAATATTATACAGTTTTGAACACTGTACTTTCACATGTGCTGCTGCCTGCAGCTGTACTGGGACAACATGGCATAGGCACAGATGGTGGTGGTGGTGCTGCATGCAACTGTCACACTGTATGTCATGCTACAGTGCACAGCAGACACTACAGTAGCAAGGGGACCAGTAGTGTGTGGACACAGCAATACCTACGGTGTGTAGGGCAGTGATGATGACTGCACAATACTCAGTGAGAGGCCCAACCTGCAGGTGTTTACTGACAGTGGACATTACTGTTACGCTGTTGTGTGACCCACAGATGCTGCACCTCTGGCATGGGATGCTCACAGTGACATATACATGTCCGGCTTTGTGTGCTGTGGCAGTTGTACAGCTGTGCAGTATGTGGCCGGGGGGGTATATATTATCAGAAAGGTACACTGGTGTTGGGGTATTCCTAATACTGGCCCATGTGCACTGCATGATGTGTCCCAGCCTTGTGGCCACACCTGATCTGTGGCACAGCCTGGCCACCCATACACTCTCCCCTCAACATCCTCCATGCCCACAGTGCTGCATGTGTGTACTGGCATCTGTTGGTGTTCACAGAAGAGTGGTCCACAGGTGTGTGCTGTATGGTCACACTGCCATGCTGTCCACTGGCAGCAGGGTCACCACTTACTGCCTGGCATGGCTGGGACTGATGGCAGATGATGGCATCATTGTGATGCCATCAGTTAGCAGCATGTTTCCTCTATGTCTGGCTTTGTCTATGTGTCATATTTGTTTGTTAGGTTGCGCAAAGCCTCGCAAAAGCCACACAAACACCATGAAGAGCTAATTGCCCAGGCTTAAGATAAGCTTTTCCTGGGCGGTAATGTGCACCATGTAAAGTGTCACGCTAAGTTGTGCAAAACCACTTAGCACGGCGCTAGTCGCTGAATATAGCATTGTGCCTGTATTCATGTCAGTTTGCCCCTTGCACACATTATGATTTTGCCCGGCGCTAATGCAGTTAGCCCGCGCTGTTTGGCCTTTTGAATGTAGCAGACCTGCGCTAATCCCGTGTAAAACCTGCGCAAACAGTTTTTGCCTGGCACAAAGTTTTGAATATCTGGCCCATGATCTGTTACTGCAGTAAGAAGCTCAAGACTTAATTAAACTCACACTGAAGGCAATTATTCCCTGTAAATATTACAAAAGTTAAAAGTAATGCATTAATGTGACTTTTAGCCAGGGCCCCTACTTTTCTGCGGCACAGTGGGACCAAGTTCTGCGGCAAGACTACATTTTGCCGCAGATCTTCTGCGGCGGTGGTTTGTAATTTCAGCAGAAATTCTGCGGCACTAACAAACTACCACATCACAGTGTCAGCTTGTCATCCTGACTTCACTTTTGTGGAAGTGGTTATAGCAGTCAGGATGGTGGAAAGCACAGTAACACTAGTTCAAAAAATAACAGACTTATAAAAATAATTTTATGCCTAAAAAAGCAAAACAAATGTCTCCCTTAATATCCTAGCCTGTTGCATAAATGACATATGCAGAGGGGATCTTATGTGATAAATAAGGTATTTCTATATGCATGCTATCCCACTAATGAGGTTTCCACTGTCTATCACTTATATATTTGTATGTGCTTTCTACACCACTCATGAGGTTCCCACTGTGTATCACTTATATATTTATATGCAATCTGTAACATACATACAAATATACGTGTGTGTGTGTGGTGAGAGAGACAGAGATACTGTATGTGTGTGTTGTGTGTGTGTGTATGTATGTATATATATATATGCATATGTATATGTATATGTATGTGTGTATATATATATATATATATATATATATATATATACACACATACATACTCCGATGCTACCCTCTGGCCCAACAGCTGTCCCTGCACACAACATTTCTCAATAACTTTTAGGTGATTCTATCAACCAATGACCATATGTAATCAATAACCCTGGCAAAATGCATACAGTGCAATTATTTAACAGGTCTATTCTTTCAACACGTCTCACATTATTATATTTCACTTTTCTGGGCATAATTACTTTATTTTTCTTTAAAATGTTGACAGTTAAATTCATTTTACCAGTTATTCATTTCAGATAGCATCTCTGTACCTTAAAGGCACAAATAGGTTTGTACAAAGTGAGGTATGGACTTAACAGGTATGTGCTATTGACAAGGTTTTGTTTAAGTTGGCCTAGTGCAACAATGTAAGACTGAAAATTGTATTAGGCTGTAGTGCAGGTTGAGCAAATATCACCATGCATGATCTGCTATGCCACCGTCTCTGGCAGTGGGAGCTGTGGTAGATGAGTGACTGTTCATTTCTGTTGCAGAATGCAGCCCATTTCATTAGCTAATGTATGATGTTATAGCAATGATAACATCACATTCTGAACATATTGGGGGGCTTCTGGTTATAAAAAGAGGGGACGGGAACCAGATTCTATGTATAAACAGAAATATTAATAAAAAATCACCAAGAAGAGTGATTTCATAATCAAGAGAAGTTCTATGTAGATTGCAGTTCATGCAAAACTTCATGTCAGAGAATTTAGGGCCTTAGTTTTTAGCTAACTAGCATGCACCTACCCATGTAACATCATCAGTATATTTAAGCACCATGTCCACGCACATAAGCCATACCCCCCAAGGAAGAGACATTGCCCTCAAAGCACTGAGATCTGTAGGTGGTGTGGTGATGTGTAGTGTGGAGCAGCTAGGAGTAGCAGAAGTAAGGCACTGTACCTTTGAGAATCATTGTTTGCCTATATAGCTGATCAGTAACATTGAGTGTTCACTAGCAATGATTTAATTTTCTGTGAATACGTGTATTCCTACTGCTGTTTGTTTTGGTATTTCAACAATAAATAATTTAATTGGCATAGCCATTTAATATCATCTACCTGCCCTACAATGCCTTATTTCATGTTGTCTTGATAATTTCCTTTTTAAGTGCACCTGGTTTCACAGCAGCATGTCCTTGTTTTGCATTTTCTGCCTATGGCCCACCTGGACTCATCCATATTCACTTCCTTTCATCCCTGTATCATCACCATCATCAGCAGCCACTTAGGTGCATACTGTGTGATCCTAAGCAAGTCACTTAACTTCCTTGTGCTCCCAGGTCGCATCTGAAAACAAGCTTTGGCTTAGTGTGTTACTCCAGGTCAAACAATGTTCCCTCCCCCGCTCCCTTTACCATCATCAGTCATAGGTTAGTTGTCTCAGCCACCAAAAGCTGCTTCTCTCCTCATCCCAATGCCTAGAGGTGGGACACTCTTTGTGAGTGGAAGGGGCCCCTCTGGCTTTGCAGATCTTCTTGGCAGCACCACTCAGTGTTATCCCATTACAGTGACAGAGCTAGAGCCTTCCCATCTAAACTGCACTGCCACCAGGTACTCCATCAGTCTCTCCTTCAGCAGGGTCTCCATTAATTTCCCCATCACTGATATGAGACTGACTGGCCTGTAATTGCCAGCCTCCTCCTGCAGAGAAACTGTGGAGTTCTTTCACTTTGCCTGCACCTGCTCACCACCATGCTAATATTGATGGACACTGCCAGGTTTGATGGAAATAATTCCCATTATGATTACACTTGTGCCAGCATAGACTGCCCTCTCTAACTCCCATTTTAAACAAGCAAGTTGGGGTACAACAGACTCTGTTAATTAATCTGTATTAACCCTTGCTGTGCCATGGACTGATATATCAGTCCAGAATTCCTATATGGTGTAAATCTGTTGGCAGCCTAGGGTTAAATGGACTTATGTTTAGCAAACATGTACAGCTTGCTTTTTTTTAACAGTATGCCAGTTAATTGTTTAAGTCTAGTGGCACAATACTGTAGTTAGGGTTGAGCAGGCATTTCTATGTTAAACCTCAAATTTTGCACTTTAATATCTTTGCAACCTGTTCAACTGATTTGCACAACATTTTGCATGCATAATGTCAGGGTGTTGATCTCTTGATGTGCCAAGTTTCCTTTAAGTCAGATGTATGGATTCCGAGAAGCAGATAGTAAAAAAAGTGTTTTTTTATTGCTATATTTTGCTGGATTTTTTTATCATTTAGCACCCAAACAGTTTGAAAATTTGGTCTGAAATTTTCAGAGTAGAAAGGGCTTGGCCCACAGATGTGCCTTTCGCTGGTTTGGTGAAAAAATATTAATACGTTCCAAAGTTATTACATTTTGAAATTCCGGTTATGAACATGCTCAGTACAGTCTTCTGGATAGCTACTTGGAGCGAAAAAATAATTTGGTCCATACGATAAAGGATCTCATATGGGGTAATCCTTTTTCATGAGGAAAAAAACCTTTTTCGTATGGCCACCATCTTGTTTCCAATTTTTTTTTTTATTCAAAACCCACAAAAATGACATCCTGCACACACACCAACACATCTATATTGCTCACTGGGACCCCGTTAGGTGGATTCTACACTTAGTTTCTGGAAAAATGACCCAGAAATGTATTTTTTTTTAAATTTTAAAATCCTTTTTCCTGAGCCTTTTTTTTTTTTGTATGGGCATAAAAAAAATGGTCCATGTGATAAAAAGGATGGCTTCATATGAAAAAAGAATTTGGACTTCGTTTGTTTCTGATTCTTTTTCGAATGAATGAAAAAAGCATACGAAAAACGATGTCTTCATGCAAAAAAAAAGAATGGGGAAAAAAACTAAGACCAGATTCTTTTTTCGTATGAAGGTACCCTTTTTTGTATGCTTTTTTTTGTTCAAATGAAGAAAGAATGCCCTCATACAAAAAAAAGAATTTGGACTTAGTTTTTTTCTCATTCTTTTTTCATATGAAGGAATCCTTTATCGTATGCTTTTTTCGTCCATACGAAAAAAGAATGCCCTTATACAAAAAAAATAATTTGGATTTAGTTTTTTTCCCATTCTTTTTTCAAATGAAGGCATCCTTTTTTGTATGGCTTTTTTCGTTCATACGAAAAAAGAATGCCCTAATACGAAAAAAGACAATTAACTTTTTTTTTTTTTTTCACACATTTGAACTTCAAAAAGCCACAACTCCCTCAATATTTGGACTTATTGTTTATTTTACCCCGGAGGTCTGTTTACTGGGAGATTACGCTGAGGTACAGTACCTTCAGCAAACCAGAAATATCACATGGCATTGATAGTTTCAGTTACTAAGCTCCTTATTCTGCGCCACTGGAAAAATGATTGGAGTCCTTCCTTCACTGAATGGTACCAGGAGTTTTTAACGGCATTAGTAGCGGAAAGGGCAGTAGCATGGTCCACTGGAGCTTGGATAAGGTTTCAAAAATGCTGGTCCCTTTTTTACTCCCAATGCCAACATCTGTGAGGTATTAATTGTCCCCAGTACCTAGGTTTTCACTTCTGAGTGTGTCCCTGTATTTCATGAGTCCCCCGCCCCGCGTGTCCCAATAACACTCCTATTTATGTATAGCTCTATCAGGTTATTTTCCATATGTGCTGCATCAGGAGGGCTGAGTTGAAGGGTTAGGGTTGGAGGGTGGGAGGGATAAAGCCATTTTTTTGTTGGTTGCTTATGTTGATTATATTTTTAACCATTGTATGTATTTATGCATGCTTGTACACAAAATGTTGTTTTTAGTTTTTTGATTATTTTTCCTTTTGTAAACTCAATGAAGAACATTTAATTGCATAAAAAAAAATATTTGGACTTAAGGGACAATCTATATATATATATATATATATAGCAAAACAAAGGTCTTAATGAGAACTACAAGAATAACACATATTCCCCGTAAGCATTTGGGGGCAATATAAAAAATCATAAAAGATAAAAAATGCAAATCCCCATAGAATAACATTGGAACTTTAACAAGCCATGCAACGAAGGAAAGAAATTGTTGTTTAGGCAGAAATGGAAGCACAGGGCCCAGAGGGCCCTACACTTCCACAGCAACATACATGTATGCATCTATGAAGGGATGCAAGCACGGGGCCCAGAGGGCCCTGAGCTCCCACAGGCAAATGAGGATATGATTATACTATCTCAAAAAGTAAGGAAATTAATTGGAAAAACTTTTTTAATGCAATAGTTAGGGTTAAAATGACAAAAGTCGCAAAATGTGGTGTTAGGGTTGCCAACCCTAACACCCCACCCCCACCCTGCAGGTAGCAACAGGAAAAACCATTACAGTTTGACCTCTGCTGTGTTTTGCAAAAAAGGCATGGGGTGTGCCTTGGGGTCATCAACCCTAATGCTCACCCCATTATCATATCAGTACTGTACACATCTCAGCTTATTTAATGGTGGAATGGGGTGAGCATTGGAGTTGATGATCCCAAGGCACACCCCATGCCTGATTTGCAAAGATACAGGAGGGGTCAAACCATAATGGTTTTTAGGTTGCTGCCTGCAGGGTGGGGTTGGGGTGTTAGGGTTGGCAACCCTAACACCACATTTCCCTACTTTTACTGCTTTACCTTTTACTAGTGCGTTAACAAAGTTTTTTGCAATGAATATTAAATATGTGGCAATCTTGTTGCCATTTGTTCTGTATATTATTAGTGAATTTATTAAATTTTTGATTTTTGAATCTGCAAAGTCAACTTAAAAAAATACTTATTACATTCTGAGAAAAGCTAGCTATGATTTTTCTCTCTGTTGTCTTTCTTACTCCCAGTTTATTTTATTAGTAACATTTACCTTTTCAGGAAGTTTTAGAAATACTTACTAACTGATCACTGTTCTCCATTGCCCAGAAATATACAGCAGTGGTAAATGGGGGAGGGTGGCACCACCATTGGGGATGGAGTCACACTGGGGTGGAATCACCCACAGGAGGCACAAAATACATAAATGGAAGAAAATATTGGACATGTTGTATCTCTGCTGGGCCATCTTAGGTAAATAAATAACTTTCCCTTGTTATGTATCAAATCTTTTAACAAGTAAGTTGCTAGTAAACCGTTGTGTGAAACAAAAATATTAAAAGCAAAATGGCCTGCACCCAAAAAAAGTACAATTATGTTTGCAGTCACCATAACAGTAGATCTTTGAGAGAATCTCTTGCAGCAGGTCACACAAGTAGGAACACAGAGCTGCAAGCACGAGTTCCACCCAGAGGATTTCACCAGCAGTTCTTCTGGGGACCGCCCATGATGACGTCACATGCTCTGGTGTAGCCTATGTAATTTTGGGTGGTCCCCGATCCTACTAGGTTCTTTTCCCGGTGGCAACAACACACCACTAGGGTGCTTGGAAAGTACTCTGAGGGAACTGAGGAGGAGGAGGGAGTCACTTTGTAGTGTTCAGAGCAGAAGATATACCCCAGTAGAACAGAAGCTTCTAATCAGGCCACACGGGGAGCAGGAGGGAGGGAAGGCTTGACCTGTTGCAAGAGATTCTCCTGAAGATCTACTGTTACAGTGAGTGCCAACATAACTATACTATCTTCTTCGAGGATATCTCTTGCAGCAGGTTACACAAGTAGGGACAAGTCCCTAGCACTTGGGACGAGAGGGGTGGTGGAAGCCTGGTGATTAGGATAAAAGACCCTACAGTACTGCACAACCGAAATTGGCTCATCTCCTGGATATGACGTCCAGGCTGTAATGCTTAGTAAAGGTATGGACCTTCGTCCATGTGGCTGCCTCACAAATTTTGTCAGCTGACACTCCTCTAAAACAAGCAATTGAGGTAGCCATCCCTCTAGATGAGTGTGGTTTGACCATTCTTGGGAGTTCTTTGCCTTAGTTCTTGTAACAAAAAGTGATGCAGTTGGCCAGCCATCTGGACATGCACTGCTTAGAAACAGGTTCGTCCTCCTTTCCAGGGGCAAAAGAAACAAATTGTTGCACTGACTTGCGCATGTCTTTGGTACGGGAATTGTAGTACCTTAAGATTCTATGTACATCTAAGGTATGAACAATGCTTCCCCTGGATAGGCATGCTCCGGGTACTACATTGGGAGTTGTATGGACTGGCTAGAGTAAATTCTGACACCATCTTGTGAAGAAAGTGTGGGTTTGTATGTAACAATACTCTATCTTTTTGGAAAATTAAATAAGGCCGCTTACACATGAGCACCTGAAGTTGAGAAATACGTCTCGCTGACGTGATCGTAACTAAAAAATAAGGCTTTCCAAGACAGAAAGCGCAGCTCACATTTGGATGCTGGTTCAAAAGGTGGTAATGTTAGCTTCTCTAACTCAAAGTTCAAGTCCCAAGGTGGGAGTGGGTTACACACAGGTGGTTTCAGGTGTAACACACTTTTTAAAGAATGTTTTCATAATGGCTAGTTGGGCCAGTGGGTGATCAGAAATGGGGATGTGGAACGCCAATATCACAGAAAGATGTATCTTTAGGGAGGAGTATTTCATGCCGGCTTCAGACAGAGACAGCAGGTAGTCTAAAATCTGTTGAGGTGGACATGTGTATGGGTCCATAGCATGGTCAGATGCCCATGCAGCAAAATGTTTCCACTTCATGGTGTATGTTGCCCTTCTGGATGGTTTGCAGGCTGCTCTCAAGACCTCCATAACCTGAGGTGATACGTGGTTTAGTGCAAGAGCTATGTCTCTAGGAGCCGTGCATGGAGGTGAAGAGAGTGGAGGCTGGGATGTAGTAGGGTTACTTGATCTTGGCATAGAAGGGCGGGGCAGATAGGAAGGGGAATGGGATTCTCTGCTGCTAGCTGTTGTAGTAAGGGGAACCAGACTTGAAGAGGCCGGATAAGTGCCACTAGGATCATCACTGAATGATTCTGAAGTAGTTTGAGTAGCACTCTCTGAATAAGTGGGAAGGAAGGAAATGCATATAGGAATCTCCCTGTCCAAGAGAGAGACAATGCGTCTAGCCAGATAACTCCAGGTTCTGGCTCTAGCGAGCAGAAATGTGGCAGTTTTGCATTTTATGGAGATGCGAAGAGATCCAGCCCTGGGTGACCCCATCTTTCGAGGAGATCATCGGCAGTGGTCTAAAGGAGTTCCCATTCATGCGTACAAACTCTTGAGTGGCTCAGTCTGTCCGCAAGAGTGTTGAGGTTGCCGGGAATGTGAACAGCGATTAGATGTATGCTGTGATCTATCGCCCAGTACCAAACCCGCATCATTTCCATGCAGAGAGGGTATGAGTGTATCCCTCCCTGTTTGCTGAGGTAATGTACTACCATGTTGTTGTCTATCTGCAGTAGAAGAGTGCCTGGGAGTGGTAGGTCCTGAAAGGCTTGAAGGGCATAAAACACTGCCCGCATCTCCAGGATATTTATGTGGAGATGAGTCTTTCCATGACGCCATGTGCCTTGTGTCTGTCTGGTTTCCAAGTGAGCCCCCAGCCCAGTGAGGATGCGTCCATAGTATTTGGCGTGGGGTAGGGATCTGGAAAGGAACCCCACATAGGAGGTGCTTGGATTCCATCCACCATAGGAGTACTCTTTTTACTGGTGTGGAGACCATAACCTCCATATCGAAGTCATCCATCTTCTGGTCCCATTGCACTCTGTGTCCACTGTAGAGTATGCATGTGAAAGCAAGCATAAGGCACTGTTGGGATTGCTGCTGCCATGAGACTTAGTACCTCACATAAAAGCAAACAGTGACATGTCTGCTGTTGTAGATGTCCTTGGCCTGTTGAATAAGCTTGTCCACCTGATCCTGAAGTGGAAATGCAGACCCAATTTGCGTGTCCAGTATGGCCCCAATGTACTGCAGACATTGCCATAACGTCAATTTGGACTTTGGGATGTTGATCGTGATCCCCAGAGAAGTAAATAGTGCCAGAGTTTGAGAGAGGGTTGCTGCAAGCTGTTGTTTTGAGGAAGCTTCCAGAAGCCAGTCATCCAGGTAAGGAAAGACATAGTAGCCTGCTCATCTCAAGGCTGCTGCTACTACTGCTAGGCATTTTGTGAACACCCTGGGGGATGAGAAAAGGCCAAAGGGGAGGGCACGGAATTGAAAGTGCTGGTCCTTGCAGCTCAATCATAGGTATTTCCTGTGGGCAGGGTGTATGATAATATGAAGGTACACATCCTTCATATCTAGGGAGCAAAGCCAGTCTCCCTTTTGCAGCAAGCAAAAGAGTGTTGGTAAAGTGACCATTCAGAATTTCTTGTGCTGGATGAATAGGTTTAGTTGACAGAGATCCAGTACCAGTCAGACATCTCCTATGACCTTTGTGACAGGGAAGAAGTTGGAGTAAAAACTCTGCCCTCTTTGGTGGTAAGGGACTGATTCTATGGCCTTGTTCTGTAGGAGTGATTGAATTTCTGTCTGCAAAACTACCTGGTCGTAAGGCAGATAGGAGGTGTATCTAGGTGGCATGTCGGGGTGGAGGTGTGGCTGTCAGTTCTAATGTGTGCCCAAACTCTATAAGCTGAAGCACCCAGGCATCTGTTGTGATGGCCTGCCATCCTTGAAGGTACAGAGAGCTCCTGCCCCCTACCTCCGTGGTTTGTGACCTGAGAACCACGGGTTCAGGGCAGGACTCATGCTGAGGGGGGTCCGGCGGGGGGTCACAGGAGTGGGATGGGTGGATTTGGTGGTGGAGGCAGGCCCAAGCAGGAAGACTGTAGCCCTGTGCTTGTCTGGCTGTTCGATTGTGAGTCTTTTTTTTGTGACACACTTACGGAATGGTCCTCTGAAGGGATACTCCGGTTGAGTGTGATACAAAGAGTGAACCAACTTTAATGTTCGTCCTGACAGCTGTAAAGTCGTTAGTATGTCTTTGGTAGCTGTCCCGAATAGCTTATGCCCTTTAAAAGGGGCATAAAGGATTGGGATTGTTGGACATCTGGTCCGAAACCCAAGAGCCGGGGCCATGAATGTCTTCAGAGGTGTATTCCTGTTGCTGATGCTCTAGCCAAAGAATCAACAGCATCATATGCTGGCCTCAGTAAGTGACGCCTCACTGCTGCACCTTTCTTCAGAGTTTTGGTCAGCTCTTGTTTCTGAGCAGTGTCTGGGAGTGACTGAGTGGATGCCTGGGCGGCCTTCCTGAGCTCTTCCTGATATTTAAGAAGGTGGCCCATATAGTTTAGTACCCTCATAGCGAGTGTGGAAGAGGAAAACACTCATTTCCCCATTGCATCCAACTTTCTAGATTCCTTGTCAGAAGGCAGTGTGCTTAAGTGTTTACGGCACACTGACCTGTCATGGGCAGCATTAATAGCCACTGAGTCTGCCCGGGGAGGCTCAGCAAAGTATGGTTGGCCCACTGGGGCTTGGTATATTCTGTCAGCTTTCCTGGGCACACATGGAATAGCATGAGGCTGATGCCAAGCAGCCAAACTTTTTTTAGTCTTTGGTAACTGGGTAAGGCCCACTAGGCATAAATGCCTATTTTCAGGGGCGACCTGGGAGCACTGGGCGGTTAAGTGACTTGCTCAGAGTCACACAGTATGCAAGTGGAGGTTGTGAGAATCAAACTCAGGTCTGGTCTGCTGGATGTATCAAGCTTGTTCACACCTCATTCCTCTAACCTCTAGGCTATACTGCCAGCCAAAATGGCATCCTCATATGCCTCCACTAATGGAGGAATAACCAGAGAAGGAGTGTCGAGTAGTCCAAGATAGTGGGCAAGTTTCCTTCTTGAGGCATCCTGTTCTGTTGCCTCAAACCTAAAAGTTTGTTGCAGATGCTGCATTATGTCAATAAAAGAAGGGTTGTCAGGGGGTGAGCAAGGAAGATAATGAGCTGTATCCTCGCCTGGAGATGACCTTGCAGATGGCGTGAAGGGGGAGAAGAAGTCCACCTCCTCCTCCTCTTCCTCATCGTCCTGGTACAGGTCATGGTCATAGTCTTCCTCCTCCAGATCTACACCAGGTGAAGGAGCTGGAGAGGCTGAGAATCCACTGGCAGCCTGTGTGGGTGGGTGCTGTGGAGGAGGCATAGGCTGTGGCAAAGTAGGAGCAGTGGTAGCCACATTAGCCTTCTGAGGTAGGTCCAGGATGGTGTGAACCAGAGTCTGGATATCTACCATCACCATTTGAGATTATGGGGCATTTCGTAGATTTCATAGGTTTTCACAGATATTTACAAGCTATTTAGACTTTCGTCCATGATGCTTGCCCTTTTTTAGAATTTAATTTTCATACCTCCACAGTGAATGTCCAACTTGTTTTTAAATATATTTATACTTTCACTATTTATTATATCTCTAGGTAATTTATTCCATGAAGAAACAACTCTATGACTATACCAATGTCCACGCAAATTATGTTTCCATTTAAATTGAACTAATTGTTTGGTGTGTCTTCTAGAGCCAAATTCATCCATTCTTTGATAAATGCCCAACTCATTGCAAAAATCAGAATTATTTATTACCTTAAATAGAAGACACATGTCCCCTCTGAATCTTCTGTACTGTAATGAATATAGGTTAAGGGACATTAATCTATCTGAATATTGTAATGTTTTCATCCCATGAATAGCTCTAGTAAACCTTCTTTGTACAGATTCAATTTTGTTAATATCCTCTCTGTTTTGGGGGGACCATACTTGTACAGCGTATTCAAGATGGGGTCTGACCAAGGCAACATAAAGAGGTAACATCACTTTTGCCTCCCTACTAGCGATGTAACATAAAATACAGTTTAAATTTTGGTTCGCTTTTCTTATTTGTTGTTTACAATGAGTGCTGAACTTAAAATCTGAGCATATTGTAATTCCAAGATCTTTTTCTTCAATTGTATTTGTAAGTAATATATTATCCAGAGTATAATTACTATGTCTGTTATTTTTTCCCAAATGCATAATTTTGCATTTGGCAATGTTAATACCCGTTTATTATTATTAGTCCATCCATAAATTTTGTTTATCATATTTTGTAATTCAGATATCCCATCGTTGGTATTCACAACAGTTCCAATTCTGCAGTCATCTGCAAATTTATATAGCCATATCTTAGGGTTATCTGATTGAAGAGTGGCTATATATATTTTAAATAAACAAGGTCCCAGGACAGAGCCCTGTGGAACTCCACTAGCAATAGTAGACCAGTTTGATAAGGTTCCTTTAACAGTAACTCTCTGTTTTCTCCCTTGTATCCATGCAGAAATCCAATTACAAATATTAGGATTTAGTTGAATCTCCTCTAATAATTTCAATAATTCAACGTGAGGTAGTTTATTAAAGGCCTTAGCAAAGTCAAAAAATACCACATCAACAGGATTTCCCAAATCTAGTTCTTTATTTACTTTTTCGTAAAAGGCCAAAAGATTTGTCTGGCATGATTTTGCCTTAGTAAATCCATGCTGGGAATGGTCCATCAAATTGTTTATTTCCAGGTGATTTAAGATATGATCTTTAATAATCCCTTCCAGAATTTTTCCCATTAATGAGGTCAAACTTATAGGCCTAAAATTTTCTGGCTTTGATCAGTCTCCCTTTTTTGGAATGGGGACCACTACGGCACATCTCCAATCTTCGGGTACTATTCCCTGATCCAGAGAAGTCTGGAATAAGTATATGGGGGGGGGGGCAATACATTTGCTAACTCTTTTAATATTCTTCAATGTATATCATCAGGGCCCGGAGTTTTTGAAATATCTAACTTAGCTAACCTTTCACAAATATCTTTAGTTTCTAAAATAATTTCCCCAGGTCTTGAACCACATTTTCATGAATAACTGTTTGAATTACCTTTATTGAAAACTGCACAAAAATAATTATTCTGTATGTCAGCCATCTCATTGTGAGTGGCTTCTAGTCCTCTAGCATTTGTAAAGGGTCCTATTGTATTATTATCTTTTCTTTTACTATTGATGTAAGAATAGAATGATTTTTTACAGTCCCTGGTTTTAACAGCAAGTGACCATTCAACTTGCGCTTTTGCTTTTTTGATTTTATTCTTAGTCTGTTTCAGACATTCTCTATATAAACTGTAATTGAGAGGTGGTGGAGAGGCATTGGTTGACTGAATTGTCAACTGTCCAGTTGGTAGTATGGACGGAATTGGCGGTGGTTGTGGAACCAGGTGTGAGGTAGGGGCTCTCATTGACAGATGAAGAGGCTCCATACAAGTGCTGGGAAAAGGCGTCTTCGACGGGGATGAAGCCGTCAATGAACCCAGCAGGCTAGGTCCCTGGTTAAGATAGGCATCTCCTGGAATAATGCTCGTCAATGACAAAGTATGACCCACCGGTGCATTATACAATGCCGTGCGTGACGGTGGAGGTAAAGGCATCTTCGACGGAGATGAAGCCGTCAATGAACCCAGCAGGCTAGGTCCCTGGTTAAGATGGGCATCTCCTGGAATAATGCTCGTCAATGACAAAGTATGACCCACCAGTGCATTATACAATGCCGTGCGTGATGGTGGAGGTAGTGATGGGAACTGTAATCATGGTGTATTAGTTGCTGTCATCGATGAGGGAGCCATCAACGGGCCTGCAGAATGAGAAGGGGCCAGTATCATTGATAAGGTAGGCCTGGAGGACTGAGCAAGGCCTACAGTCAAGACACAGAGGACAGCCCTCATATTCAAGACTGCTTGAGGTACTGTAGCAGTCATGATCATTGACAAAGATGACGCCGATGGAGTGTGAGGAGATTTTGCCTGCTCATGGGAGGGTTTGTGCTTCTCCCGGCGGTGGTGTTTTCCCATCGATGATTTGACCCCTTTTTGAGTGGCTGGATCCTGAGGATGAGCACGATGACATTCGGGACAATTCAGCAACCAGCTCCTGCTATAACAGGGCAATCTTTTGCATCACTAAGTGCTCCCTCAAGAGTCTGCAAATGTCGTTGATGGGTGGTTTTGTTAAACCTTTTGAAAACAGCGCACTGGCGATTGTTGTACGAGGGTCCCAGGCAACACACACAAACATCATGCAGATCCTCGATGGCAAGTTTCTGTCCACAAGCACAGAGCCGAAAGAAGGAATCTGAAGAAGACATGGAAGAGGTGGATGACACGGCACGGTAACGTGATGCGTCGACAAAAGCTACTTGGTTAACTTACACGAAGGTGAAGGGTCAACCGTGGTGAGACTCCTCCAAGAGGTGTAGCATGCAGGTCAGTGGTGAGAAAAAACTGAGGAGGATGGGGACTGCCACACTTATATAGCCCACACCAGAGCACGTGATGTTGTCATGGGCAGTCCCCAGGTGAACTGCTATTGAAATCCTCCGGTGGAACTTGTGCCTGTGGCTGGATGCTCCTACTTGTGTGACCTGCTGCAAGAGATATCCCCGAAGATCTTAAGACAGATGGGATGCAACATTTTTGTTGGAAGGCTTTAAGTGGTCTGATGTCCCATCACTTGGTGATGATCATTCAGTATAAACTTTTTTTCTCTGCAACCTCTTCAACTACGACTGGTCAGAGCTGCCTGGGTGGCCTAGGCTAAGTCTCTGTGCCCCCCCCCACGCACGCACACACACATGCACACGCACACACACACAATAAACAGAGTTATTTGCAGGTCAAGTTTACAATTTTTTTTTTATTTCCTAAGTTAGAAATTATTTACAATCTTTTACCCTAAAGAATGTTTGTTTTAAATGCAATAGTTGTCTGACAATGCGGCAAGTCAGGCAGCACAACTGCAAAGCACAACCGCTAAGCAGACCCTTGAGTGGCAGCAGACTACAGGAGAAGGACTTACCAAAACAGCAGCTGCTCCACTGATAGGGCTCTGGGCTGTCCATCAAGTGGTCACCACAATCGTTCACTCCGACTTCACACCTGCCAGTCAGCCTGCCCACCTCCGGAGCTCCTTCAAGTGATGGCCAATGTACTATGGGTGCATGAATTTGCCACATGGTTGGCTTCCCTGATCACCTGAGCCACTGGCTCTGGTTAGTTGTTTTCCTCCATCTTCACTGTCACTCACGCACAAACTGAAAGCACAAATCTGCGATTCATCTTAATGGGATAGTACGCTATTAAGCATGGTGGCTGCATTCAAAGGGGTGCTGGCTAATGAAAATGAGAAGAGGCTGTTTCAAATAGCGTGGTGGCCCGCTACACCATTTTAATGAATGAGGAACACTGCTGATTGTATTCCATTCAATTTAAATACTCTTCTGCACCCACTATGCTTCCATGTGTTTTAAGTCCATTATGGTTTACACCTCTCCCCAAGTAAGTGTCCTATCTTTCTATGCAATTGTGCATGATGTTTTTTGTAACTTATCTTCTAACCAACTTTTGTTTTTATCAGGGTAGATACAATACTGTTGCTGTTTTAATTCTACATACTTGCTGTACCTTTTTCATTATCGAGTCGTTTCTCAGTTTACTAAAATTTCTAGGTAGTATATAAGGCTTTCAATATCAAACTCCATTTTCACAATTTTTAACATCTGTTGCATAAACAACATTTCATCTATTGTACCTATGTTGGCGCTTAAAGGGACACTATCAACTTTTTTTGTACTCTGGGATCATGCTACCTCTTGCCTCCTGCATTGTCATAGATACCACATCCGGTCACCCCGTTCTGCTAAAACCTGAAATAAAGCTGTTTGGGGACAAACTGAATGTAGGTCGTCCTGACTAATAACAACCCTGCCCACGGATGCGGCACGTTCACTAGTGTACATGGCGCCAGAGTGCCACTATGCTAGTTTATGAGTGACTTTGTTTTTTACGACACTTTGAAATTTTGTGAAAAATAGACTTACACAGTCTTCACTGTGCTTGCTAATATGTTTTTTACTGTGAAACAATCTCCATCTTTGGAAGAAACCGCCCTTTGAAAAGTCATGCCACGACTCTGGGCATGCTTATCAGCATCGAAGCTGATAAGCATGCCCAGAGTCACGGCATGACTTTTCAAAGGGCACTTTCTTCTAAAGATGGAGATTGTTTCACAGTAAAAAAACATATTAGCAAGAACGATGAAGACTGTGTAAGTCTATTTGGCATGAAACTTCAAAGTGCTGTAAAAAAACAAAGTCACTCATGAATGAGTGTAGTGGCACTCTGGTGCCATGTATACCTTCGAATGCACCAGATCCGCAGGTGGGGGTGTTAGTATGACCAAAATTCAGTTTTGTCACTGAACAGCTTTATTTCTGGTTTTAGCACAATGGGGTGACCAAATGTGCTGTCTATGACAAAGCAGAAGGCCAGAGGGAAAATGATCCCAAGGTACAAAAAAAGAAGTTAAAAAAGCTGACAGTGTCCCTCTGAAATGTTGCACAAGCATTCTGTATACTACTTACCACATTACCTCAGTACCCTCCTCTAATCATTTGCTTCCCACCATAGTTCCAGTCCTACTAAACCCTACCAATCATTTGCTGTGTTCCCAAAGAAAGCCTACATAAGAAGCCTGATGGTCCAGTGAATAAATTTTATATGTGTACCATTCTCTCATATGATGAATGTGATACAGTATAATTCTTACTGTTTTTACTTGAACTGGCCTATATATTTAGCAGCTTATAAAACACTAACTTCAGTAGGGCTGGATGAGTGCTGTGTACACTGTGACTTATTTATATTCAGACACAAATTACAATTTCATTTGCCTCGGATGGTTCTACTCTTCATTCAGAATACCAGATAAGTTCCAGTCATTAACATGTGACTTTGGAAAATCAGGATGAAATGGCTTCCTGACTTCAGACCAATTTATACATATGGAAAATGTAATCGTTCTAGGTGTAAAATGAAGGTTTTCCAGCAAGTGAGGGAATGCCAAGTAACTCACAAAAGATGCAGCCTAGAGTGTATTATGGTGCTCTTTGTTCATGAGCTACTAACCTCTACTGTATGGTGAGCAACATGATTTTTTATGTTTATAGTAACTGTCTTCTTGATTTGCTTCCGACATATTTAAATTATGGCTACGTTTATTCATTTGTTTTTAATTTAAAGCAGCTGTATTTGTTTACAGGCAAAACATGTAATCATTTTTTACGCAGGAATGTGTTTCAAGCATCCTTATATTTTTATCACTCAACAGTGTATTTTTAATTCCAGCAGATACTTTAAAGACAGCTTTTATTATTAGTTTTGTAATTTGCACAGGTTTCTGATGAAAAAGAGCACAGCATCAAATGAAGATGTTTAGTTCTATTATTCTGGGCATAGCAAGACAGCAGGACATTTTAAAAACTTTATTTATTTGAATTTTGCTAACTGCGTAGGCCCTCTGAGACCAGAAGTCCCTTTTTTCGGATATAGTACAAAATGCCGAGAGACAAAAGCCCAAGCCTGACAATCTGGGCACCGTAATCCTGAAGCATGGAATCCCGACAAAAGATGGCCACACTCCCAAAGGTTCCACAGGGAGCTCCAACCCCCGCACCCCCCCAGTAATTATATATACTAACTCCATGTTGCCATACCATGAGGGAATGTGGCTGTCAGGAGGTCTGCACACTGTCAGGATTCCATGCTTCAAGATTATGGTGCCGGGATTGTCGGGCTCAGACTTTTGGGTCTTGGCATTTCATACTACTACCCTATTTTCATGGGTGACCCAGAGTTAATTACATACAGGAATATTGCATAATACAAGAATACCGGAAGTGTGATACACAATAATGATACTAACATGAGGTAACCACCATATACTGCACAGGGTACATATACAAATTCCAAGAAGCAGCATTCAATGGAGATACTGCACATATAAAGACAGGATAAGTTGCAAGGTTTCAGACAAGGACACAATTTTGCATTATAATTATGGATATTTGAGTAAAGTGTTATGCAGAAACATAGAAAGAGTCAGCAGAAAAAGGACCAATAGGCCCACCTAGACATTATAGTTCAAGAATTAATTAAAATGAAAATAAGTTGGCTCCATGGCTTTGAGTGACAGGGGATCACTCTGACACATAAGCAACCAGGGTCATGCTCTGAGACCAGAACGTTGAGAGCACAGGCAGGCAGAGATGGTTAAGAGCACCCAATGGACCCTCTCCTTCTGGGTGGGGATGCACAATGCATCACTCTGGTGGTGTGGAGGGGGTGCCTTTGATGGTTTGTGTGACCACATACCACCAGGCACTCCCCATGCCAGCCACACTATTCATATGTTGGTGGATGGGCAGGGAGAAAAAGGCAGAAATGCCACATGGATATGTCAGATGATTGCTTCACAGTCCCCTCATGCCAACAGACCTCTGATGACCACAGAGTGACCCCTCTAGCCAGCATCCCAGCATTATGGTCATTCCTTCTCCAGGCCATGAAGAGGCCCCCAGCAGGGACAAGCAGGCATCTAAGGAGGACGTCAGGAGCTGGAAGTGCACCTCCAGTGTCCGGAGGCCCCTGGCAGGGAGAAGCCAGCTGGGGATGCAGAGTCTGGAGGTCTAGAAGCATCCCTCGCAGTACTGACGAGTGAGTCTGGCAGGCAGCAGGAGGCAATAGAGTCCTGAAGGAGTGGGGTGCCAGTGGGCATGTGAGGAGGAGAAACACAGCAAGCAACAACAACAAAAACAACAGGTCTATTGAAGTTTTTACCAGAAATACATTATTGTAAAAAATTATTTGATAAAATTATCAACTGACTAATAAATCCTTCTACTTTAAAGGGACACTGTCAACCTGTTTTCCATCATATTATTTCTAGTTAAAAACCTACATTTTATAATTGCTTACCTTCTCTAAAATTCATTGATGTTGCTGTTTGTTTTGTCTCTCTCCTTGTTTAGTAGAACTGAAATACATGCTAATGTATATTTATAAACAACCTTGTTTTGTTTACAGTCCTGGATCTGTTCTTACTGCATAACTTCCTGAGCCTTAGAAACACCTCTAAATAGTGCAGTCACTCATGAAACAACACCCTCCTAAACTCCCACTGCATCATGAGTGGCTAGATTGTGTCGTGGGTGTTCCCAAATCTGGGAAAGATGCAGTTGGAACTGATCAAGGAACGTAAACAAACCTGTTTTAGTGTGGTACCACCAGTATGGTGGGCAGTCTGTTTTTCACTTGTTTGAAGAAAAAAAGAATCAGAATCAAACTACTAACTACATCAGCAATCTTTACAGAATGCTGGCAATCATAAAATGCGTTTTTTAAACTAGGGACACTTTGAGACCTAAGGGGGCTGACAGTGTCCCTTTAAAATAAGTGGGATTGTTCCAGTAATCCTTGATCTGGGATAGCTGCAAGAGATCCAGGTTTACACCATTAGGCTAACTTCCATGAGTCATAGGAGTCTAGGAAGCAGTGCAGAGGCAGCACTCTAATGCCAGACGGAGGAATGCAGGCACCCCACAGCTTGTGCACCAGCTATGGCTGGATCTGGAGCTGCATCAGATGTCATAGATGAGCCCACACTGTCCTGTCCTCTACAGCATAGGTCCATCAAGCACAAGCAGGGAAACTGCACATTAATAGAACAGAAGAAGGACTTAACAAGGGTATAAACAAGTGTGAGTGTGTGTGTGTGTGGGGGCAGGACATGGTGCGATGCCACCTGCCCGATCACTCATGTACCAGTGACCTACTGGTCTGTACCAACGGCCCCCATCCTCATGTAAGATCCTGATGAGCAAGCAGAGATAGCGTCCTACTGCCAAGAGCTGTAGCGATGCTGTGTGGTAGCATCAGATGGATGTGGTTTTAATGTGGGAGTCAGTTCGGTAAACCCAAAGGTCAGCAAGTGAAACCCAAGGATGAAAAAAACAGAGAAAAGAGCAAATGGAGAAAATTTAGGTTATACAATGGCAAGAAAAGAATCCTGGGCTCTGATTGGTCAGTGGCCACCTTGAACAGTGATGTTATCCCAGTACAACATCATTGTATCAAGGTCAGGCACAGCTGACCACACCAACAAAAAAATAAATCATTCCACCCTGTCTCCCACCCCAGGACCCTGCTCCCCACCCAACATTACACACACACACACACACACACACACACACACACCTTCCCTCACTCCTCATTCCTTTCCCAACATAGCAGTGTCTATTATTTCGTCTTTCGGGTGAGACATTAAACTGAGGTCCCATCTGCCTGTTCTGATGGTAGTTCAGGTGGATGTTTGCTAAAGATCCCATGGCACGTGTCAAAAAGAGTAGGGGAATTTTTATTTGGAACAAAAGGGCTACAATACAACAAACATACTGTACAAAGGAATATATACAGAAGATACTGATAAACCATATTAATACATATGCACACTATTACATACAGAATGTGGCATAATTCCTTTAAACAGAAAATGAAAAAATGAAAAAAAAAATTTACTTATATAAAAATCAACGAGGATCCCACTGTTCACAATGAATCCATAAGAGCTTAACTTTTTCTCTAGAATACATTTTCTCATCCTTTTGTATTATGTCCTGTAAAGATATTTTAATATTTTGAACACTTCTATATGGGAAATGAACCTCTGTTGAGTTACCCAAATGCACCTTGCTTGCCATATATAATATTTAATTACAGCAAAAACTATATATAATGTTTCAGCATTATATTTACCCCAACCTCTGGAGGTTGCCCCAAACATTAATTCTGGGTAAAATATCTTCCTGAACAAAGGTTCTCCCCATTTGTTAGCTAAAGAAATACCAAAAAGTTCTTGCATACATGCATTCTAGAAACAAATGTTCCTGATTTTCTAATGTTTGTACACAAGAGTCCCTTAAACTATATCTTTCTGTAATAGGTTTATGTCTATTGTTATTCTTAACTCCTAACCTCCCATAATTGTTCAACCATAGTATATTCCCAGTGAATACAGGGAGTCCTTTGTTACCTAAAAATTGCAAATCTGATCTACGTTTGTCTCTAGGACATTGTTGAAACAGAACCTCCTCTTTTCTTTAAACCTGAATAATAGCTTGATATAATTACTGGTGACCCCCTTTATCACACGGACTTGAGCCATGTTTCAAATGCCGTAATAACCCATAGTACAGGTTATTACGGCATTTATTGTCTCTTATTTTAATCGTGCCACCTAATTGGATGCTACATGGTATGTGGTTGGGCTGAATACCTCAACGAACGTGGTGGTCCCATTTTTCCATTACGGAGGGCCCGCATCGATCTTTGCCTCACACTCCCAATGCAGGTACTTTATTCATATTTTATCCGGCCTTTATAACTCAAAAAAATTCCATCTGGTTGATCCTGCTATCTGCATGCTTTGGACACAGCTTTAGGAGACAGGAACTGCGGCTGAGTGCCCGAGTGCTCTCATCGGCAGCGCATTTCATAGTGTAACCTAGAAGAAAAGAATTTTTCGAATGGACAGAGACAGATGTGTGTGTGTGTGTGTGTGTGTGTGTATATACACGTGCTCCTCTCTCTCTCTCTCTCTCTCTCTCTCTCCCCAACAGCTGGCACTCAATTGTTGAAGGTAAAAAAACCTGCACCAATAATTATAAAAAATAACGGTTATTCAACTGTGGCATTATTGTTTTTTTTTTGTTTTTTACACACCCTCGGTGTGTGATGACCTAATAAAGCCTCTCGAGCTTTGCTCTCAAGGTTTATAGGTCATCTACCTATAGATGTCTTTCTCCATACACATAGTTGCATAGCTATTATTCGCTATATACAAGCACTAAAAAAAAGTTTTTGTGGTACCAAGCGTTTGGTAATTAATCAATGGATGATATCAGTTTGATTATATTGTTTGTTGCTGAGATGTTTGTTTGTTGACATTGTGATTGCAATACTGTTAAGGCGCCTTGGTTTTTGAAAGGCACCATACAAATAAAGTTTATTATTATATACACTCTTCCTATCCTGGGTCTGGATCTAGGTAGGAGACAGATTCCACTTGATGACATTTTTAATCAGTTCATATCCTATATAAGGTAATGAACACACCTTTTTTAGCAATCTGGGTTTTCTTTGGGACCATGGATCATACTGGGTGATAACCATTCCAGAACTAGAAGTTTCCATATTTTGTCCCCGGGTTTCAAAACTGTACCTATATTATAGCTAATAAAAATGCTACAGAAAATGCAACATGGTTAATCATGTTTCCCCCACCTTCTTGTATTGGTCTATATGTAAGTTCCCTTTTTATAGGATTAGCCTGCTTCCCCACAGAGCCTGGAAAAATATACTAAAGAGAGATGTACTAATAGATGGGGAAGGGGGAAATACATAGCTTATGTATAAAAATACTGGAATTAAAAGGGAATTAATAAGAGATATCCTTTTTCTCTTAGAAATCTGTTGGCCCTTCCATCCTGAAACTAGCCTATTTGCTCTACTGATTCCTACCTCCCAATTAGTTTTAGCAATGTCTCCAGCCCCAAACTCTACCCCTAAAATCTTAATGGGGTCCTGTGAAATAGCAAAGCCAGCAACTTTATTATGATTGGGTAGGGGGATGTTCCCTAGTGTCACTCCTATACTTTTACTGTAATTTATTTGAGTACCTGAAGCCCTGGCATAACTATCTAAGGTGTCAGTAAGAGAAGTCTCAGACATATTTGAATGTAAAACTAAAACAACATCATCTGCATATGCAAGAATTTTAATTGGTACAGCTTCTGGTAAGGGATGCAAACCCATAATTTCCTCTTACTTATTTGTATACCTTATTAATATGTCAATGCCAAAAACATATAGCATAGGGCTGAGAGGGCAGCCTTGTCCAACACCTCTTTTAATCATTATTTTTCCCCCACCATCCATTAAGGTTAGGAATAAGAGATGCCTCACTGTACATAATTGTAATCCAACTGACAAACTCTCTTGGTAATCCATAGGCGTGTAATGTGGTAAACAAAAAATTGTGTGCCAGCCTATTGAAAGCCTTTTCCTAGTCCAGGCTCAAGACATATCCCTGTACATTATCCATATTTACCCTCTGAAACAATTCCCTTAGAATGATCAGATTATCACGTTGGTGCCTGTTACGTATGGCACATGTCTGTGCTGGGTGAATCAAACTATCTGCTATTTTAGTTAGCCTAGCTAGAAGAATCTTAAAATTTTGAGATCCGTATTTAACAGACTTCAAGGTCACCAGTTCCCTAGTTCTGCCTTGTCCCTTTTTTGTATAATAATATGAGGATTGCCTGTAGTCGGCCTTTTGCTAACAAATGGTTATACAGACGAGCTAGAACCAGAGCCAAAAACTCTGAAATTTTTTTGTAAAGACCAGAATCAATGCCATCTGAACCTGGGGCTACATACTTATGCAAACTATTAATGGCCAGTTGTACTTCTTCTAAGGACATTTTCTTAGTTAATGACTACACTTCCATTTCCTGAATCTGAGGAAGGTCTAATTGCAAAAAACTGTCTGTATCCCAGTGAACTATTGGTGTAGTCCCAAAATCTGTTTTCACATACTGTTCTACTAGTTTTAGCATTTCGGTTGGCTAAGTGACAACCTGCCCAGCTTGATTTTTTAAACCCGTAATGATTCTGTGTCCCACTCTTTTCCTTACATTCTTTAAAAGGGTTTGAAGACCCTTTTTTATATGTGTACTGAATCTCAATTCCTGATCCAAAGTTTTGGCACGATCATATTGCATCACCTTCAATTGCTTTTTTATGATTTTGATCTGAGGGCTATAATCTTGTTTTTGGGTTTCAGATTGTGAGATAAGTTTCTGTAATTGCCCTCACAGCTGTAAACAATTAATATACTCTTTATTTGCTAAATCCTTAGATTTTTTTGGAAAAGGTCTCTCCAAGATATTTTTGTGCCACCCCATCAATCTGCAAGGTCTTCATAACAAGCCAAGACAGATAATCTGGCTTCCCAGTCCTGTACCCATGCCCTCTTGACACTGGAGTTCTCCCAAAGGATCTAATTTTGGTGGCAACTATTTTTTTACACATAGGAGTGTTCCCCCAACACACTTGAACAGTAATAGACTGTGGTCTGAGAATTCCCATACATTAGTTAAAATGTTACTAGAAATAAGAGCATGGGACAAACACATGAAATCAATCCTGGTTGAGGGGAAGCATTTGAAAAAGGTATACCCACCTTACGAAAAGTGGGATTTATGAGAATCAATTAGATTAGCTGTAAATATAACATTTGTAGTGCAAGAGTATCACAAAAAAGGTTCTTAATTTTAAGCCCTCTATCTGTTTGGTCCAACCCACAATTAAAATCACCAGCCCATATTAATAATCTAGAGGTATGCAGATAAGGCTGATTTTCTTTAAATAAAGAAACTCTCTGAGCTTTAGTTTGTGGGGCATAAATTGTAATTAGACAGAATCCCTCCTGTGCATAATATAAATCTAACATTAGAGCCATACCTGGATGTATGTGTAATAGTCTAGAAACTGAAATCATCAGAATTGGTCAGCAGAATTCCCACCCCATCACAAGCCTCTTCTCCTACTCACCAAAAGGACAGCCCTTTTGTGCAACTATGAGCTGCCTGATGTATTTCTTGGAGGGATTTGAGCCTGGTGTCTTGCAGGCACCAAATATCACAAGAGAAATTATTCAAAGAGAGAGAAAAAAAAAACAGATCTTTTCCTTTTATTCTTAACACTATTTATATTAATAGTGGAAATAGTTAAAGATTGCATGGGGTGGCTTATAAGGGTGGGAGATAACAGGGATTAGAACAGATACATTTCAAGAAGTTTTAGAACCCTTCCTGTGCCTGGTACGCTTGGCAATAGAATCATCTCCACCTCCCTCCTCTGTATCAGATGTAATATCCGTAGTTGTAGAAGTGACAGAGGAGGAGTCTGATTCTTCATCCCCAGATTCACCCCACTGTTTGTTTACTGGCAAGGACACATACCTATTCCCCGATTTCCAGAGCTTGGAGGCTTTTCCTTTCCTTCCTTCCTTCCTTCCTTCTGTTATGCCAGCTTTTAAAGATTTACCTAGTCTTGATTTCTTCTCTGAAGTGACTGTTTTAAAGGGGGTGTCATTTACTGGTTGGTGGAGGAGGCATGACCTGCTCAGCTGGGGCAGAGGGGGACTGAGAATTTTCTTGAGAGATCTCCATTTGTTCATTACTATCTGGGGGATTAAGATGTCAACCATACTTTGAATACTTTGTTGGGTAACATCCTTACTGGAAGTAGCCCTCTCTCTTTGGGTCTGTGCTATGTTTTCTTCCGATGGGGTATTTGGCAGCTTCCTCCTCCTGCCTTGCTACTCTCTTTGCCTGAGTTTGCTGAGCCATATTTATAATACTTTCATGAGAGGGGTAGTCATCCCTGTTATGAGAGTCCCAGGGACACCTACCATAAGCATGCCCTGTCTTTTCGCAAAGGTTACACTTAAAAAGATTTAAGCAGTTGGCTGCAACAACCATACTCAAAACAATGATTACAGCAGGAGGTATCACATGCTGAACTCAAGTGGGTACAGGCCCCACACTTAAAACATGTCCTGGGCTGACCAGCATAAAACAGAGAACCTCTATCTTTTCCCAAAAAGAAACAATTAGGCAGCTGGACCAGGCCACTGCTGGAGGAAAAAAGCTTGATCTTGGTTTTCCATCCCCATTCCAGATTTGTTCACTGTCTAGAATGGGGGTGGGCCTATCCAACACCTCACATCTCTGTCCCAACCAGAATAAAATATCTTCAATGTTGACACCCTCATTTTTAAACATCACAGTTATTATTTTAACTGCAGGCTTGGATAGAGGGACTGCCAAGAAGGGACTCTATAAAGGGGAATTTTTTAATTTATGGTAATGTGCCCAAAATCTGTCTAATCCTGTAATATTTTTGAAACTAATATCATAATTTGCATTTCCTAGGTGAATCAAAGCAAATATTTCTGACAATAAAAGTTTTATAGACCCTTCAATAGCAATTTATCAACATACAGTCTATTGGGGGTTCTTCAAGGCCTCCTTTGTAGATTAGACGTACAGTGTTTCTTCTGGGGGCCGGCTCCCCTTTATTCCTTAAGGAGGACTCAGCAGGGCCTAAACTTAAGAGTTCATCTTGGTGGGGGGGCTGAAATACTGAGGACAGAGTTTTTACTAGGGATGCATGGGTATCCAACCTGATTTATTGAACCAATCGGGTTTTGCCATTTTTGGCAATATCTGGTCTGGTTGGATCTCACCCCTATAAAACAGGGCGGGTATTAGCTATTTATTTAGGCAGGTGTTATCCAGGTACATGCGCACTAACGCACTGCTCAGCTCATTCAGATCCACAGCTACAAGCCTTCAGCAACCCGTAAGCAAACAGACTGACATGACACAGAAAAGCCTTGTATGGAAGTATTTTTCGATATCCAGTGAAACGGACTCAAAGGCAAGATGGTTCGCTATGCCAAATGCCAACCCTTATCAGTCAGGACTCTTCTGTCAAATCATATGGTATGTCCAGCTTGATAAATCACATCTGAAACAAGCATAGAGGAATATTTTTAGAGATGCAGTCGGAAAAAGAAAAGCAAGAAATGGCAAGACAGTCCTTATACGAGCTTCCGGCTAAAAAAATTAAAAAAGAAGACAGAACTATTGAAGCCTGTATTTCTAGAGCGGCCCCATTCACAAATGACAACCCCCATGCAGTGTTAATTACTCAGTCATTAGCTGAAATGATGGCAGTCGATGAGCAGCCTTACAGCATAGTGGACAATCCCAGGTTTAAATGCTTAATTAATGTTTTAGAGCCTCGGTATGTGATTCTATCACAGAGGTACTTCTCAGACCAAATTCTGCCTGAAATATATACCAGAATATGGGATAAAATAAAATTAAGCTTATCAGATGTTAGTGCATTAAGTTTCACTACTGACACCTGGACTAATGAGTATTCCACCCTTTCATATTTGGTCATAACAGCGCATTGGGTGTATGAGCAATTTAAGAGAAAAGGCACTTTACTAGAATTAAAACTCCTTAGAGAGCACCACACAGGTGAAAATCTTTCCAAGGAATTTCTTTCAGTGCTGGACAGTTGGGGAATCAGAAGCAATCAGCGGCACCTCGTTATATGAGACAATGGGGCTAATATACGTAAAGCAATTAAGTTAAGTGCTGTACCAGGGGAGGGTTGTTTGGCTCACACCCTGCAACTGATAGTCAATGAGCATTTTATTTGAATATGTGTAACCATTTCAACAGTTTGGTTTTTTTTTGCAACTGGAAATGAGCAAAGCTCCCATAGAAACAATGAACTCGAGATGTACCTTGCCGAGAGCATTCTCCACAAAAAGGCAAATCCAGACCCCTAGCAAAGATTGCAAAAAGATTCCTGTCACTGCCACCCACAAATGTTCCTAGTGAGCATGTCTTCAGTGTAGCGGGTGACATCATCATGGACAGACGCTCACGCTTGTCGCCTGAGAATGCTAACTTGCCGCTTTTCTTAAAACATAACATCACAAAGTGAACATTTTCAATAGTTCCCCTAGCATTAGATCCAGGTGAAACACTAGTTGTTGTAAATTAATTTTTTAACCTCCCCCAGCTGCAGCTCGAATACTATGCAGTAACTGTGCATTTTATTCTTTATTTATAATAAAAATATTTATACTGCTGCTAACGTTATGCTCGTATTTTAGTTTAAGCTAATTCATTTTTTGGGTTTGTGATATCCAAACTAGACGAAATCCAGAACCAAACAGATAGTCAATAGAATATATCTGGAACCAATATCCAGACAAAATGTACTATCCATGCATCCCTAGTCTGTACGGCCGACTCCTTCCTGGATGTAGAGGGAGTTTGTGATGAATTCAAATGTTCATTCAATTGCAAAGCAGGAACATCCTGAGTGGGATCAAGTGTAACTGTTGTAGCAGTAAGAGAACTAAAACGGTGGCCACCACAACAAATTCTGTCTTGTATCCCAATATTAAATCTTTGTACTGGGCCGGCCCGGTGGCATAGAGGGTTGAGGCGCAGGCACCTTACCTCTCACCATGCCAGCGACCTGGGTTCGGGAATGGACTCGGGTGCCGGGGGTTGGCAGGGGAAGGATCGAGCATTACGAGGGACTGCTCTTCTCCCCTGGGGTGGGTTGGGGATGCATGGTTGCTCTGCAGCGACATCCGGTGGAGATCGGGAGCAGTGCAGAGGGATCGCTACAAGGGGAACACCAGAAAAACAGAAATACCGCTCTGGAGACTGGCTGGATGATGGCTGCTGACCCAGGACACCTCCGAAGACTTCCAGCAGGCCACACAAAGCCTCAGCAGCACCTGGGACCAAAGGAAAAAATAGTGTGCCGGTTTCCTCCCGCCGGTGCCTTCCCCCTCGGAGAAGAGGGACCCACCCGGTACAGGGTTACACCGGGCTATTCTGAGGATGGCTGCGAATATGAGGTAAGGTGGCTTGTGTAAGAGACAGTAGGAGGAATGTCTGGGGTCATGGCAGCCAGAAGGAGAGGCAGCTCCTGAGCACGACAGGGGGTAAAATAGATTAATTAAAAAAAAAAACTTACCCTCCTGAATACAAATCCAATCTGCTCCTTCTAAAGCCTGCTCAGGGGACCAGGCATTTTGCTGGGAGTCCATTTCTTTATTGAAAGTTTCTGTAGGAGGGTTGTCAGAATGCAAAGCAGGTTGAGCGGCATCAGTTTTGTTTTGCTCAGAACAAAAGCATTAGCGACAGTAGAAACAGACTGTAGCTCTGTGTTTTCCTGAGCATGTTCTTTCCTAGTAGTACTTTGAGACCTTCTGATGTTCTTGACGTTGTGGGCCAAGCCTTCATCAAATAGCCGATACTGAAGCTTGTGGATCTCTCTGGGGCAAACCGCACAGCTCTCAGCACATGACCGAAACATCGTTTTCACTGCCAGCCACTTTCTGCTTTGACAAGCCTCCAGAAACTGAAGTGCAGCCAGGAACAGGCACAGAATGTAAGTCGGCATCTTCAGATGCAGCAGCTGCATTGTCCTGCAGCTGACTGTCAAAAACTGCCTCAGAGTTTGACATGATGATAGTGGAGCTTCGCTGAACTGCTAAAAGCTTAGCTTGTAAGTCCTTCTTTTTCTGAAAAAATAATCGCTCCTCTTTCTCCAGCAAACGCTGCAAAAGCTCAGCTTGATTAACATCAGTGCAAGCATTATTTTCTGAGTTAAGAACAGGTTGCTTTTCAGTATTAGCAACGTTGTCAGCACTGCCAACAAACAAAGGAAAACCGACACATGCAAAAATAACATTTGTTTCAAGTTTTAATAAATAGTGAACATATCTCAGAGTTTCCCCGGCGCTTCGAGGGTATCAACCCTCTTCATCGGGGGGGGCACTGCACTGCCCCTTAGATCTTCTGCAGAAACAAAGACATCTTGAGCCATACCATCTTTTTGGAATTCCAGTACAGACACAGCATTTTCTACAGCCTCTTAGCTAGTAAGACCATGGGAGGAGACCTATTCCCCTGCCTTGGCCACGTCCATACTCTCCTCTGACTCCAGCATAGCGGCCATCTTGGACAGACGACCAAGGCTTCCTCCTACTGACGAGTAGGGGAATTTCCCCGGTGTCCTGGCCAAATTTCCCCCATTCACTAAAAATATCACCAACAGCTTAATCTTGTTCAATGTCAGTTGGCATCCATCTCAGGGTTTTATTTAACTCTAAAAACTGATTAGCGTTTTGCTCATAAAAGTGCTAAAACATTGTGAAAATGCATAGCACTTGCCTCACTGTGTTTAACTAACATAACACTTCTAGAAAACCTATATAAATACTTTCTGTACAGTTAGTATTGTCCTAAGAAAAAAACTGCTAATCAATTATTTAAAACCCTGTATCTGTATCCCCCTCCCCTGGGACGAGGCTGAAAATAGGCAGAATTGTCTAGTTCTCCTTTCCCAGTCAACAGAAATGAAATAAAATAAATAAATATTACATTTTTCTATTTTGCTTCTTTGTTTTAAATGAGCACCGCAACTTCTGTGAAGGACCGACTAAGCGGTACTTCAGAGAGAGACAGCGCGTGGCTGTCCATTACCAGTACCAATCACGGTTGCTCAGCACAAATAAAGCTTTTATTTTCATTACTGTCTGTCAACATTTTGCAGAAAGCCTTAATTCAGACCAGCTTTCTGCTCACTTAAACTTCAAAACAACAGCACATTGCTTTTCCTTTCAATAACCCCTCACGCTCAGTCACGCTCGCTCTCCATCCTGCTATTCTTACTCAGCATCTCAGCACAACATATCTTGGTGAAGCCATTCCAGCATACAAAAAGTATGAGCTGCGCACTCTCCCTGCTCACCACCCCGCCAGAACATCTCGAACTCTTGCAGTCACTGGATATGGGGGGGGGGACCGTGTACTGGGACACAGAAAGGCGAACAGTAAAGGAACGAAAATAGGGAGGTTTAAAGAATGACCCAGGTAAACAGGGACTTCAAGACTACGTTACCTACTGGTTAATACCAGTAACAAGGGACTTTTTTTGTATTTGTACACCTACCCACCAAGAAAAGGCAGAAAATGCATTTAAAAGTGTATTTTTTTTAATCTTTTTTTTGTTTTACAAATGAGCCATTGTATAATAGCAATAATACACTCCAGGGTGTGTGTCGTACTGGGATAATGTCACTTCTGAGGTGTTGGATGCACTCGGCCTGCAGCCTCATGCCCAACCGGGACATGACGCGTTATCCCAGCACAACACACACCCTGTTGTGCATTATTGCATAATTGATTATGAGGAAATAAGAAAAGTGTGGAATGTTTTTGACAGTCAACCTGGGAAAGTAAGCATGAGATTAAAAAACATCCTGGTATTTATGAAAAATCAGAAGGATCATTAATATTAAATTAATAAAACAATAATACATGACAGCGTGTAGTACAGTATATTACAGAATGTCATTATGCCTTGGATGAGATGCGAGGCACCAGGCAATGACAAGTGAATACAACTCATATTACAACATCTGTGATTTTTTTATGCATTATAAGGAACATTCGTGAGGATAAAGGACAGTTACACAACAACTTACCAAGACAGTAGATCTTTGAGAGAATCTCTTTCATCAGGCCTCCCCTTTTGAACTTTATGAGCTTCAGTGCTAGGACCACACAGAAACTTTGCAAGCCAGGGGTCGCCCATGACAGTGTCATGAGCCAGCGTCTACATAAGCGCGGGCAGCCTCTCTTCTCCTCATTTCCCCACCGGGGATCATGCTCAGAGGACCTCCCTGTAGGGCACCAGGAGAAACCCCAGACTCCACATACCAGGCAAGACAGAATGTTGGAAAAGATAGCAATGGACGCAGCAATACAAAGATCCTTTGTCGCAACCCTGAAGGGGAAAGAAGAGTGGGACAGCATGGCCTGATGAAAGAGATTCTCTCAAAGATCTACTATTATGGTAGGATCTTATGTAACTGTTCTATCTTCTTCAAGGATATTGCTTTCATCAGGCCACACCTTTGGAATGAATACCAAGCAGTACCAAAAGCTAACAGTCTGGACGGCTGGAGACTACAGGTTTATGAGAAGAGGCTTTGTAGCACAGCTTGGCCAAACCTAGTTCATCTACGAGAGACAATGTCTAGACTGTAATGCTTCATGAAGGTGTGGACAGTAGTCCATATGACACCTGCAATAAAACAAGCTATGGACGTGGTCATGCCTTTAGTGGAATGACCACAAACCACCCTAGGAAGTTCCTTACTGTACTTCCTGTAACAGAACATAATACAATGTGCTAGCCATTTGGACAAGCACTGTTTAGAATCCGGGATGCCTTCTTTCCCAGTGGTGAACAAAACAAAAAGCTGTGAGGACATGCTGCAGTCATTTGTATGGTGTGTATAGTATCTGAGTATTCTATGCGCATCTAAGTTATGGAGCAATGCTTCCCTTGGTTTGGCATGCTCTAGGTAATAAACTGGTAGGTGGATGGTTTAATTTAAAGTAAACTCAGACACCACCTTTGGCAGAAACTTAAGATTAGGATGCAAAGACACCCTATCTTTGTGGAAAATCAAATAAGGAGGGTCACGCATTAGAGCCTGCTGCTCTGAAATCCTTCAAGCAGAAGTGATTGCAACTAAAAATAACACTTCAGCGTAAGCCACAACTTGTGGCTGGCTCAGAAGGATCCAAGGTCAGATTTTCCAAAATAAAATTCAGATCCCAAGTCAAGACTGCATTCTGAATGGGAGACCTTATGTGTAAAATGCCTCTCAAAAATGTACGTGTCACCTCCATTTGTGCAACCGTATGCCATCCACAGGCACGTGGAAGGCTGATATAGCAACTAGGTGTACCTTGATTGAGGAATACTGCATGCCTGAATCTGATAAGGACAGCAAGTATTCTAGAACCTGACTGTGGAGGTAAATGGGTCCAAGTTATGTGAAGTGGCCCACAAAACAAACCGCTTCCATTTCATAGAATAGGTGTGTCTGGTGGATGGTTTTCTGGCGGCCATCAAAACATCAGCCGCTTTCTGTGATATCCCAAGGTGAGCTATGGCTATGTCTTCAGGAGCCATGCATGCTGATGTAGGGTTCCCTGTTCCTGTGACAGCAGCCTTTTGCACAAGGGCAGAGGTACTGAGGGTTCTACTGCCAGCTGTTGCAGCACAGGATACCATATCTGCCGAGGCCATAAGGGAGCAATGAGTATTAGAGTTGCCCCCTCCATCTTCAGCTTGAGTAGTACTCTCTGAATGAGCAGAAGGGGAGACAAGACATATAGAAACGTCCCTTTCCGGGAGAGGGATAACACGTCTCAACAGAAAACTCCAGGCCCTGGAGCAAACAAGCAAAAACATAGCAGTTTTGCATTGTGTGAGGATGCAGAAAGGTCCAACTCTGGATGACCCCATCTTGCGAATGGGTTGTCGACCACTAAGGTTAGCAGATCCCAGTCGTGCTCCCTGGACTGTAACCTGCTCGTATGCCAAGACATTTTTGATGCCTGGAACATGCATTGCTGATGGTTCTAGACTGTGTTCCAAAGCCCAATACCAAACTGTCATTGCTTCCCTGCACAGCAGGTAAGAATAACCCCCCTTATTTGCTGATGTAATTTCTCACACTGATGTTGTCCATCTGTATTATTTATTTATTGAAATATTGGAATTACAATCCTTTAAGTCAAAGACTCTTTTACAAAGGCTCCACGTCGGAGAACCTGGGGACAAGTGGTCTTGCAATGCTTGGAGCTCGTACAGGACTGCATCATTTCCAGGACACTGATGTGCAAAGCCCGCTCCACCTGATTCCACATGCTTTGTTCCTGAAGAGGTCCCAAGTGGGCTCTCCATCTGGATTCCAAGACATCCGCAGTGAGGTTCTGATGTGGGGTAGGAATCAGGAATGGGACACCCTTTAACAGAATGCTACGTTCCATCCACCACTTGAGTGCTTTGCACAAGGGAGACATTACTAGAACTGTTTGTCCTAGATTGTCTGTTAATTGTCCCAGTGGACTCTCAGAGTCCACTGTGGGATCCACATGTGCAGCCTGACCAGTGGCCCTGTGACAAAGACTGCTGCCATAAGGCCCAGAAGGTGTAGAAACATCCTTGCAGAGGCATAACAGCTGTCATGTACCAATTATGCTCGTGCATTCAGTCATTCTGTCTTGTCCAGCGGCAGACATGCAGAACCCTGGGTCATATCAAAAACTACCCCTATATACTGCAGGCATTTGCATGGTGCCAGTACAGACTTTGGTTTGTTGACTGTCGCCCCCAGAGCATCAAAATCTATCTGGTTTGATCTGAGGTCTGCAGTAATTGGTCCATGGGGTGGGCTTTTAATAGTCACCCAGGTACAGAAAGACTTACAGGCCTTCCCTGAGAAGAGCTGCTGCCACCACTGCGAAGCACTTGGTAAAGACCCATGGCAGAAAAGGCAAGCCAAAGGGCAGCACTCTGAATAGGTAATGCTCCCCCTGGAACAAAAGCTTCAGATATTTCCTGTGAGGTTTCCTGATTTTGACATGGAAATAGGCATCCTTCATGTCAAGGGAGTACATTCAATCCCCTGTTTGCAGCAGGGAAAGGAGACTCTGCAGAGAGATCAACTGAAACTTCTTGTATTCTATGAAGAAGTTTAGGTCCCAGAGACCTAGAATAGGCCTCGGATCTCCTGTCCACTTTGGGATGAGGAAGTATCTGGAATAAAAGCCTCTGTGCCTCTGTCTGGAAGGTACAGGTTCTAGGGCTCGTTTGTGAAGCAAGGTCTGTACTTCCTCTAGCAACAGGGACATGTGCCCTGATGGGTATGTTGTCACAACTGGTGGATGGTCTGGAGGGTTGTCCAGAAGTTCCACAGCATGACTCTTCTCCGTAATCTCCAGTACCCATTCATCTGTAGTCACTGTACTTCACTAATCCAGATGGAGAGACAGCCAACTTCCTACAACCATCCCTGGTGGTAACAGTGGTGGGGGTGTATGAGGACCCATGCTGAGTCAGGGGGCAGAGCCTCCAGCTCCAGCACCTTTGGGTGCTTTTGAAAGGGCACCTGGGGTTGGGAGGGGGCTGGGCAAGGTCCCCGCATCTCTGCCTCTACCCTGCTGTCTGTAGGCCTGACAGTGTCCTCTGACAGCAGACTGGCAAAACTGACCCTGCCTCTACCCCTACTTCGGGTATGGTACAGGGATTTCGCTGACTTTAGAGTCTCGCTCGATGACTGAAGGTTTTTCAAAGCTTCTTCCACACAATGGCCAAACAGTTTCTGTCCCCTAAATGGGGCACTGAGAACTGCCTGCTGCACACCAGTGGCAAAACCTGCCACCCTGAGCCAAGAGTAGTGCCTGAGACAAATGCCAGAGGCTGCAGCCTTGGCAGACGCACCAGAGATATCATATGCTGTGTGAATCAAATGTTTACCTACATCAGCCCCAGCAGCACGAGTTTTAATTAATTCCTGTTTAGCAAAACCCTCAGGCAAGGCCTTTGCTTTTTTTAAACCATCTTTATTCATTTTCCATAGAAAAAATAAACAGACAGACATACACATACCTGGCAAAACCAGGGTACACAGCCTTAAACTGACCGTGCAAACTATGTACAACCCACCTATATACATCCACAGCAGGTAGCCACCCCCAAAACTACCCTGGCCTCTCATATCTTCCATACTCTGTTGCAGTGGGCCTACGTATAAGCTTACTCTACCCATCATGCCTTAAATCCCGATACAGCAGTAACCCTTTATCAGCGTCAAAACTCATCTGGAATCCAAGATCCTCCCCTCAAGTGTGGCACCCGTCTGTGTCCCCCGGAAAGAGAGAGAGAGAGAGTCCCCCATCCCCCCTCTGAAGCCAGCAGACCCTTACCAGCCTAAAACTACCCACGAATATATATCCCAGTCATCTCCACCCAACTCCAATTGGAACCAAAAATAACAATTTCACAACCTAAGATAATTACCATCTGCTATTCCCCATCTGACAGATAGCCTGTGTTTACCCATTTGTGATCTGCAGAGTACAGACTGCATCTATCGCCGCCCATCTTTTAGCATATAATCCCCCCCTCCCTCCATATAAAGATATCTCTTTATTTTAACCAACATCCCCATTAAGTCTTTTACCCATTGATCGTAAGCATATACATGATCATCTTTCCAGTGTTTTAATCAAAAAGCTTTAACTACCGCTGTCATCAAGGAGAGGTGATATCTAGGCATAACACCGGAATTTGGGAAAAATCACACAAAACACATATCTCTGGTGTTATAAATTCTGAATAATCCAACATTGGGTCCATACGCCTTTTAATTTCCCCCCAAAGAGGCGATATTCTACTACATCCCCAGATCACATGTAATAGATCCCCTACTCCCCCCTCACATCTAAAACACAGGTCTGTCTGTCTCAGGTTTCTGTCACATAGTTTCACAGGGGTAAAATACAAATCGGAAACAATGAAAAATTGCATACTTTTATATTTGGGTATAATATTGTACTTGCTGCTTTCCCAGATATTCTCCCAATCTAAGTTCCGAGGAACCATCACTTTATCCCAATATGCAACTCTTCTAGTAAAACTTGGGCTAAGAAAATCCAGCACTACTTTATATATTTGTGAAAGAGGGTGAGCTCTAGGATCAACCTCCTTAAGCATCCCCCAGGAGAAAAAAATGTCCGTGGTACCCCCCAACTTCCTCAATGCCCCCTCTACCATATGTTTAATTTGTAGCCTTTGAAAGAAAGGCATTCCGTCACATCATGCCAGTAGGACCATTCTACTACCCTGAACAATTTCCCTTAATTTCAAACCCAGCATCTGGTTAGCCCACTGCAGGTTAACTACCCGATTCCCAATTACAAAATTAGGGTTACCCAACCCAGGCTGGTCTCCAGCCCTCATTTGGCCCTTCCTCTGCACAGGGGTAAGGAAAGACCACCAAGTATCTGCCGTTTTCGCAATTGGGTTCCCATATCCTTTTTTAAAAATGTTCCCAATATTAGCATACAGCATTGCTTCCGGGGTGAGGCCTGAGTCTCTTAACATTTGCTTCTCCATTTGGAGCCAGGTTGGGTTATAACTCTCCCCTTCAAGCTTTTAACCCATCGACTCATCAAACCCAACTGGCCCGCCACGTAATATATATGAAGATCGGGTAGTAGGACCCCTCCCCTTTTGTGCGGTAAGCGCAAAATGTTGTGCTTTAGCCCAGGAGGCCTGTCCTTCCATAGAAATCCGGAGATTAATTTCCTAATTGTATTCAACCATTTTTGGGGAATACTGTATGGGGCCAAATATACCGGGTATAACAAGCGGGGTAATATATTCATCTTGATAAGACCCAGTCGAGCCGTAAAGTTTAAGGGCAATTTATTCCACCTTATTATATCCCCTTTAAGTGCTGATATAATTCCCCCCATATTAGTTTCCGCTCCCCCTTCCAAATCCGCCATAATCCAGATACCTAAATACTTAATTTTATCTGTCCTCCATTGTATTTGTAGCGGCATAAAATCAGCCCTAGTAACATGCGGCTTTAGAGGGAGAATTTGAGTCTTATTCAAATTTAATTTGTAGTTAGAGACCCTAGAAAAGTGCTCTATTACATCTGTTGCTCTCTTAAAACTAGATGCTGGCTCCTCCAGATGCAGCAATATATCATCTGCAAAAACTGAGAGTTTCAATTCCCTCCCCTCTATCTTAATTCCTTTAACATGCACATCCCTATTGATAGCTCTCAAAAGGGGCTCCATGTAAATACTGAAAAGTATCGGCGAGAGAGGACATCCCTGCCGAGTCCCATTCTCCAGATGTATTTCGCGTGAGAGATACCCATTGCATAACACCCTGGCCGTTGGCGCAGCATGCAAATTCCTAATACCCTAAGAGACCTTCCGGGAATCCCATCCTCCCCATAGTAGCAAAGAGGAAAGGATGGGAGACCCTATCGAAAGCCTTCTCCGCGTCTAATGATATCAACGCTAAGAGTAACTGGGAGTCGGGCTCGGAGCTTAATATGTGATGCAACTTCCTAAGAGCATCATGTGCCCCCCTCCCTGGCATAAATCCCACCTGCTCTTGACTAATTAAACTAGGGGCAATGTGCAAAATTCTATTTGCTATAATTCTTGTAAGGATCTTAATGTCCTGATTCATTAGGGCTATGGGTCTATAGTTTCCGGGAACATCCCTGGGCTTATCTGGTTTAGGAATCAATGTAATGTATGCCTGGTACAATGGAGGGTGAGGAACCCCTTCCTGCATTATAGCACTGAACAACTCCTGAAGCACAGGAAGTATAGTTTGTATATGTACCTGATAGAATTTGGCAGTGAGACCATCTGGCCCCAGGGTTTTACCCGCAGGTAGCGACTGCACCACCCCAATAATCTCCGACGCCCTTATTGGAGCCGCCAACTCCTTGGCCTGTATTGGGTCTAGGGCTGGCAAGGGGATCCCCTCTAAAAAACTCTCAATTTCTCCCCCCACCAGGTCTTCAGCCTGGTATATTTCTTGAAAGTATGACGCAAAGGCCTCTGCCATCTCTTGTGAGTCAGTTAGGAGTTTTCCCCCATATTGAATGGAAGTAATCGTTCTACTTGCTTCCCATTCCCTAACTCTAGCCGCCAACAGCCGCCCTGGGACATCTCCCTGCATCAGGTACCTGGCATTAATCTTTTCTAACCAGAATTCTATTTTACTGTTAACAATATCCCCCAGTTCCTCCCATAAATATTTAAGTTCAGCATCAATCTCCCCAGAGGACCCTTCCAGTGGTGTCAATGAATCAATTGCCCCCAGAATAAACTCCTCTTTTGCTCTTCTCTCTCTACTTCTTTGTGCTACAATACCCTGGGCCACCCCCGCATATAAGACCTTGCAGGTGGGCCACACCAGCTTTTTATTTTGCAATGTAGGTATTTGTTGCTGCATGATTCCCAGCAATGCCTCTTCCAACCTGTCTCGCACCAGGGGCTCTGCCACCAGGAAATCATTCAGCCTCCACCTATGCGGCCTGGGAGGGGTGGGTCTACGTTCCCACAACAATTGAATGGGAGAGTGATCTGAGTAAATTCTACCCTCCGTTGTCGTTTCTTTAATCTCCTCAATCACCTCTCTATTTACCAGAAAAAAATCGATTTGGGATTGGCTCTTGTGGGCTGCAGAATAAAAAGTCATAGTCATACCCCCCTTTGAGTACATCTTAAATGGATCTACCAATGCCGTCGCCTCGAGGAATCTGTTCAAGGCAATCTGGGCCTTGGACAAGGGTCCTTTAGATGGTGGAATTCTGTCTTCATAATTACTAAGGTAAGTATTCCAGTCCCCCGCCAATATTAATAAAGGCGATGGGAGATCCGCTATATCCCTTTCAATAGAGGCGAAGAACCCAGGATCCGAGGGTGTTGGGCCATAAATAGAGGCCACCGAGATTGCCTTACCCAACAGTGTGCCCGAGACATATATCCCTCTACTGTCCTCCCTTGCATTGACTTGCACCACCTGATATGGGCATGATTTCCTTATTAATATCACCACCCCTCCTGCAGCTCTTTCCCTACCTACCCCGTATACCTGCCCCACCCATCGTCTCTTAAGTCCATTCAGTTCCTCCGTCAGCAAGTGTGTCTCCTGCAAAGCAGCAATATGAGCTCCCATTAGCTCAATATGCCTTAAGATCAGCATTCTCTTACGTTTACCCCTGAGTCCCTTAACATTCCAAGAAATTATTTTAATACTTGACATTAAAATAACCTCAAAATACTTTAATTAAGCCAGCTCTTTTCATCTGCTCCAGGTCTTCTTTCAGGTTACTCCCCATGATGGACTCTCTCTCTTTCCCACCCCCTCCACCCCTCCCCACCCCACCAATCCCCGATCCATAGATCGTCCACCTACCAAGTATCGAGTCATGGATGAACCCATTCCTGTGCTGCCCCCGCCCCACCTTTGTCCAGGTAACCCCAAGACCTTGCCCATAACCCATGAAACCTTTAATGCGTAGGGGCATTTCTTTTCCCAATATCTTTATTTCCTCTTGTCCTATGCAGCCCCTCCCATACGACACACCATGCTCCCAACTACTAAGAACTATTTCTCCTCCCTACCTATTAAAGTAGATCAGGATCCTCCATCCCCCGCCTCCTAATAACCTAGTAAACCTAGGTGACTCTCCCTTTCCTATCTCCCAATCTCCATAGATAGTCCCTCATACCCAGTAGGGGGGCCACTAAAGGGCTCCCAATCCCAGATTTCCCACTCTATATTTCCCCCACAAATTTGCCCCCAAGACCGTACCACAAAGTACCAATTACTTTTGCTTTATATGAAGATGCAATAGTACATCACCCCACTTAGAACTGATTTCCTCTAAAGGCCCTAAGATTGATACTTACCCCATATATATTGGAGTATTTTCTGTCCACATCCATTACTGATCCCCTGGGCTGCCCCTTCTCCAAAAGACCACATTCATTTAATAACGGCACCGGCCTACTAACTCCTGATCTCACTTCTGCCGATTCCCCAACTGCAGAAGAGTAACCATCCTTGTCCATCTCGCCTTCCTAAGCTCACCGCCCCCCCACCCGCCATTAAAACCTTCCCTCCACCTTGCTACTCCCCCACAGCCTTCACTCCTCTGCCTGTATAAGCTTTATTTCCTAACCCCCTACAATATTTGTGTTAATGTTTCCATCTTAACCTCCACGGGTAGTTCCTTTCACATACCCACCCCTGATTGCCCCCTTCTAGTTTTCCCATCTCCATATCCTTTACACCCTACCCCAATTCTCTGAGCAGCTGATGAACCTTCGCTTAATAACGCAAAATCAAAACATCTATTTCCCCCCCCCAAAAGGACTCTACCTCCCCCCAACCTTTATACACCCTTTATATCCAAAATTTGTAACAGTAATCCAATGGCCCGAGATAACATGCAAACTTCATAAACATTAAACTCATTTCTGCTTCCCCAGTCCCAGTCCTTTAAATTAACACCATCTCCTGCTCCTCAGGACACCTTCAAGTTGTTGACTTGAACAGTTCGGGGAGTTCCAATCGTAACCCCTCGAGAGCTTCTTTTGCAGTTAGGAACCTCTTCTCCCCTGATTGCAGCCGCACCACCAGAGTTGCTAGATATTGCAGGTGAAACTTCTTCTTGATTTCCGCATATTCTTTCTGTTTCTCTCTGACCACAGGCATTTGATCCTGGAATAGCCAGAGCGAAGCACCATTCCACTGTAGCGTTTTCTTTTGCCTAGCAGTAAGCAACACATGTGATTTCTTCTTATAGTTAAGGAAACGCATGATCATCACTCGTGGCCTGGCTCCAGGAGGTGGCATCTCCCTTAATGCCCGATGGGCTCTCTCTAGGTTATACGCCTCGCCAAAGGAAGTAGGGCTCAGCAGCTTAAGCAAGAGATCCTGCATAAATGTAACACAGTCTTGCCCTTCATCCCTCTCTGGTAATCCTGCGATGATCAAGTTATTCCGTCTGCTTCTCGACTCTTGGTCCTCCATTCTTTCTTCCAGCTTCTTAACCTGCCTTCTGACCACCACCAATTCTTGCTCCATCACAGACGCTTTCCTTTCTTGCGAGGAGATCCAAGCCTCCACATCACCCATTCTTTGCGCAAGTGTATGTAGCACTGGTTTCATTGCTGCGAAATCTGTCACCAGCCCCTGTAAAATTACTTTAATATTTTGGATATCCGCATTGGTCGAGCATGAACCCCCCTCCTTCCCTGGCTCGTCCTCCTGATCGTTCGGAGTAGGGGAATGGGGCTTTGGCTGCTTGGTAGCGGGAATTCTCGCCGCTAGAGGCTCACCAGCTTCAATATCCATCCCGATGCTTACAACCGACCTACTGTTTCAGCCAAACACTCGCTATCTGCGGGGCTGCCTCGGTTCCTTTTCACATAAACTTTCCACCGAATCCTTTTATAACAAGCCTGCAGGACTTCTCGAATCAGCTACCACTATTTCAGTTCAAAATAAGCCGGTCTTGAAGTTTTTAATGCCTATTATTAATAACAGGGCCTCGGAGCAGCACAGGAGACATCTGAACGGATTCAGCTCATCACGTGATCTCAGGCAAGGCCTTTGCAGCAGCATTAGCCTTCCACCATAGGGTATTCTGGTATTTCATGATATGGATCTGGTAACTGGCAATGAACAGGACCATAAAGGTAGAGGCACAGGTACATTTGCCCAGTACATCCAACCTCCTGGATTCCTTATCAGGAGGAAGGAAACTCAGGTGTCCAGGTGCCATGGATCTAACATGGGCAGCTGTGATCACCCCTGAATCAGTCTCAAGCTGTTTAGCATAATGTGGCTTTCCAGAGAGGGCAAAATACATTTTGTCCACCTTTTTGGGAACAGCTGGTATGTTGTCTGACCTATACTAGGCTGCATAAGTAACATCCTCCAGTGCTTATAACAGAGGAGGAACAACAGCAGATGGAGTGTCTGGCATCTCCAGAAAGTTTAGCAGGTTCTTTTTAGTAGAATCCTACTCTTCTAAGGTAAAGCCCATGGCAGCTTTCATATACTGCATCATGGCAAAAAAATGAGGGGTCCTCTGGATGTGACCTGTGTGTATTCACTACAGAGTCCTCACTACAGGAGAAGACTGTTGAGCTGGTACCATGTACATACTGGCTATCCTCTGCATAGTCTTCCTCCTCCTCCTCCTCCATCATGAGGTCAGGATTATACTTACATTCGTCATTGTATCTTTCATCAACAGGAATGGATGACCATGCTGGTGACATCAGCGGTGGCTGTAGAGGTTTTTTTTTCCACAAAGTATTAGATTGTGGTATCAACGGAGTACCTGCAGTAGTCCCCGTTGACAGACTCACTGTAGGAGGTAGGCCTGGCAGCAGACAACGTATCACGTCCAAAAATGATAGGAGTACTGTCTTGTGTCAACGTCACATTGAGTAGTGGTCATGACTGCAGTAGTCGATGGTGGAGGTTGAATCTCCAGCGATGAACCGGCCATAATAGGCCCAGTAGTGCCAACCCCAAGCCCCAACCCTGGTGTCTGGTCGATGGTCGGTTGGTGCTGCCGGAACAGACAGTGTCATAGTTGGAGTCATACCTGTAGTCCACAGGGGCAACCTGGATCTCGTTGGAGAAGCCTTGTCCTGGTATTTGTGTTTGTGGCTTCTCAATGAGGACTTGTCCCAGGACTTCAACTACCGTGAAGCGGTCAACAGAGCAGATGACGTAGATATGCCCTTTAGCTGCTGTTCCATTGCTGCTAAAGTCTTGAAGGAGGAATTTCTCCAAAGCCTTTCCTGCATTGTTTGGTAGCAGAGTTGAATCCTCAGCAGATCTCAGAGGCTTTCACACTGTGAGAGAGGCCTAGACAGCAGACACACACTTTGTTGGCATCGTCCTTGTAGATTTTCATTCTACAGTCACTATACCTAAAACGCTTTGATTGTTCTTTCAGTGGCATACAGGTCACTAAAATCACTACAAAAGTTATTACTATTAGTATAAGAAAATAAGCATTTGTCAATGCCGAACATTTTCTTGCATGGTGTGTGAGATATGTGGGTGACCCAAAGCAATCCCCTCTGGAACTATCCCTTAATGCAACCCAGAGCAAGCTACCAGCCCTGTCCAGGGCTTTCACAGTGGTGCTCCGCTGCTCCTCCTCCTCCTGATGCAGCATCTCCATGATAGTAGGTTCTGTATGGACTACCGGCCACCGTCAGTCTCACTCCAGTACTCTTGCCCATCTGGCCGCTGAGCACCAACAAGGCTGCTGGAAAGGACTGCACAAGAGGGTTTTTCCTCCTATGGAGGGTGGGGGGGACAGCACACAAAGGGAGGGAGTGAGAGGGTTTTTCTTCGACATGAAGTTTTTCAGTGACTTCAAAAATGCTGAACTTTTTTTAAATTTACGGTACTGTATTTAACAATAAATATTCATATCGGAATAGGGAAGGAGGGTGGGGTGGGACAGCACACAGAGGGAGGGAGCAGGAGGATTTTTTTCTTTATACTGGGACAGGGACAGAGGGGACAGCCCACAGAGGGAGGGTTGTTCTTCAGCATACTGGGACATTGCTGGTTGATGTCATGTAACTGGAAGCAGCCAGCCACTGTCTGATAGGAGCGACTGACTCCATTCAAGTACGCGCAGTTTCTGCCCAGCAAGCACTGAGTAGTGTCATGACCAGAGTGTCTGGTCATTGGCCTGTACTGTCAAGCCCCTTGCAGACTGAACTGCAATGGGCCCGGCAGTGACACACTTATGAAATGCCATTCCTCCTTACAAAACGTTAAAATACAGCAAAATGGTGGCATTTTGCAGCGCATTTCTGATGGTGGGTCCAACAAAACTGATCAGCAGGAAAAGAACTGAGAAGAGGAGCAGCTGCCACATTTTATGTGGATGCTGGTGTGTGACATCATCATGGGCAGCCCCTGACTTGCTAAGTTTCCATGTGGTCCTAGCACTGACGTGGGTATAGTTCCTAAAGTGTGGCCTGATGAAGTAGATTTCCTGGAAAAAGATCTGATCTGTTGGCGGCTGTTGATGAGAGTAAAGGGGCCCAGTCAGGGTCCTTTTCTCCTGGGTCGAGAAACTATTGATAGAACCAGCTGACATTTCTGCAGTTGGGAGGTCAAAGACTCGGAAAGAAGCCTATTACCTGTCTGGAGGAGACCGGAGGCAGTGAGAGAGCTGACTAGTTCATTGTCTTACTTCTGCACTACTGCCAACTACAGTATATCAAGTAATTTGAGGAGTTATTTTTCAGCAGAAAATGTACAGCATATTCATCCATACCATCATCTCTGGTTATTCTCTGGTGCGAGCAGAGACTGGGTGTCAGGCACTCTATGTACTAGCTGTAACGTATGACTTGCTGTTTGTGGGCTTCAGTGAGAGAGGAGCTGGATTGGGGCCTGCATTCCCCCTATACTGTGGCTACTGAACTCATTTTTGGAAGCACTGCACATAGGACATCTGTGACACCACACTGAACTTTTTAGCATATGTGGACATTTCTTTATATTGTTTCTTTTGGTGTGTATGAGGTGTGGCTGGTAGGATTTAGGTGTGCATGTGTGTTACTGATGTACCTTGACTAATTTAATTTGTATAATGGTGTGTATGGGTGATTGACTGCTTTAGTAGTGTGTGAGTGAGGGGTGTTGGTGGAAATACTACTTGTGATTGTTAGGGTGGAGTGGTTTGTAGTGGGCTGTTGGGTTTTGCTTTTTGGGTTTATTGTAATGCTTGATTGGGATGTGAGGGTTGTTTGTGGGTTGGATTGGATTTGTCTGAGTACTAGGACCATTGCAGCAGGATGTGTGTGGGAACAGTGACCTACAGGTTCAGTTACTCTCCATCCCATCTCCATGATCTATGCCCCTTCTATGGACCCCTGCCACAGGCTGTCTACTGACATTGCAGGGAGAGGGGGATTGTGAGGAGACATGGAGGCCATGTGTGAAGTTCGAGGAGAGCTGATGGAGGAGGCATTTTTAGGAGGTAGAAGACAAGGAGACACCCAAGGAGAAATGGGATACAGAGCAAGGTGAGATGTGGTTGGTTCCTGTACTCAGAGTTTCCACCGGACAGAGTGGACAGGTAACCGTGGAGTCACTTGCTACTACTGGTCCCCTTCGGGCAATATTATGTAATGCTAAGTCGATGAGGAACAAGACTGCCATTATGGCAGATTTTTTTAACTGGTTCCTCAGTCAACCTACTACATATCATGGAGACCTTGCTGAGAGATGATGCTGGCCTAATTTTGGAGGTGGCCATCCCAGTGGGATTCTCTGTGGTTCACTGCCCAAGAAGAGATCGCAGGGGGTGGGGGGGTGGCCATCTGTGTTAGAGCAGGGATGAATTACACTGTACACTCAACTGGAAAAACCTCACTGTTTAAATGCGAAGTGGTCCATGGGGGTCCAGGTGCAGGATCTAGGAAGCAAGAACAACAACTGAACACATACAGGTTGTAGGCTCCTGCTCAGATGCTGGCCCCCAGGACATTGGGAGGAGGATTCCTTTAGGAAATTTTGGACTTTGTCGCTGACTAGGTACTGGAGGGGCTCTCATAGTTAAATCTGAGCAAATTCAATGTGTGGGTCAATGACAAGCTCTTGCACTTTAGACAAGATTTCCTCCAGGTGATGGAATCACTGGGCCTTGCATAAGTTATTACTTCAGTGATCCATCAAAATGTCCATGCCTTGGACTTGTGTTTTTTCCTGGGGCTTGAGATTAGCAATCTCAAGACTGACCTGCTCAGTTGGTTGGATCATTGCATGGTGAAATTCTTCTTCAGGGCCCCCCATGTAGTCCAGCCTCTATTGAGATAGTTCAGCACTGCCCTTTAAAAGGACTGAAGCCACAGTGACTACACATGGTACTGGATATCTCAGGTGTGCAGACAGCTTGTGTGGCAGGGCCCAGGAGGCAGTGGGGGCCTATGACATGGTCATTGCTGCTACTTTGGACACTGTAGCACCATTCCATGTATGTATGCTGGTCTCACACCAGGGCTCACCATGGTTTGATGGGTGCATAGGCAATTGAAGACCAGGGGTTGGAAGTTGGAGCATCTTTGGAGGAGGTTTAGGATCCTGGAGGTCAAACTGGCTCTGAGTATTCACTGTGATGTATACAGAGGGCAATCACCCATACGAAGGCAGTGTTTCTGTCCAGGGAGATTGCTGCTGGGAGGAACTGATAAACCCAGCTTTTTCAGGCTGTAGACAGACTGCTTTATAAAACCTGCCTAGAGTCAAGTAGGGTACCTTCATCAGCTACATACGAGAAGTTTGCTTGATTCTTCTCAGACAGGGTATCCTCCATTAAGACTGGGATCTCCCCAAGTGGACTGTGGTGGCCCAGTTGAGTCCACCCACAGTCTGTCAAGTGCTTTCAGCAACCCAAGAAGTGCCATTATTACATGACAAAGCACAACCTGGAGTGTCCTACTACAATTATAAAATGGAACCAAGATTTGTATTTCAATATAAAACATTTTAATAATTTTTATTTAAACGTTCATCCACCCCAGCAAAATAGTTCCAGCACATCCCAGCTGTGGCATGCCCTCTTAGTTTCCAATAGTATGCAGAGCAAAAATAAATTTTCTTTGATTAACCCTTAAAGCAGCAGTGCATGGCAGTGGTTGCATTTCTGACCTATACTTTTTTTTCTGTTTTAAATTGCCCCTTATCTCCTGACTTGTATAATACCCTTCTTTGTCCATTTTGAGTCTGTATTAGTATATTTTTTTCATATTCAAAATAATAAAAGGAGTGCTACTTTAAATATGGCTTGCAACATAGTAGGGTTTGAGATTAGCAATCTCAAGATTGACCTGCTCGGTTGGATCACTGCATGGTGAAATTCTTCTCCATATTTGTCAACTGTGTAATTGCAAAGCAAGGACTGTTAATGCAATGACAGCCTCAGCATTGGAATATGGGAACTTATTGTATGCAGGGGCCTCGGGATGCAGCTCGACAGGCTGGATACCATGTACAGCAGACTGGCTCATTACGTCCTTGATGCACCCAGAAGAACTCACCATTGTGAGCTGTATAGCAAAATTGAATTGGCTTCGACCCCAAGACAGAAGAAATTTTAACCTCCTGCAGTTTATGATCGAAGTTTGGAAGGGGAATTTCCAGGCTACATTTTAGAACTGTTTCAGATTAGGGTTTATAGGCAAGGTTTTAGAGCTGCATTGGACTTGGAATATTGCGTTCAAAGCTTTCATTTGGAGATTGGTAGGGCTTCACTTCCATATAGAGGTGCAATACTTTGGACTCTATCCCTGCAGTTTTGAGGAAGCAAGATTCCCTAAATAAACCATGCCACTTAAAAAAAATGATTGACAGCTCTATTACCCTGCTGCTCAGGAGAGATTACATGACTTGGGAGATGGAGGGCTGTTGATTGAAACTAGCCGGCTACTACTATATATGCTTTAATATTCATTGTTATGGGTGGGACACTGATACTGATGAAAATTGTAATATATGAAAAGTATCCAGCATGTTAGTGTAGATTTTTTACTGTGTATATTATGTGTAAATTATTTATATATTTGTCAATTGCACAATTGATTCAACTTTAACCATTTATATAAGAGTGATGTATTTCATTTAAGATTATTTATTTCCCAAGTTTGTAGTGCTTGAATGAAAATTTAATGTCTCTTTTATGAAACATATGGCAAGGGACCTCCTCGGAAATGAGCTACTACTTCTACAACTTTTTGATCTTTATTGTCAGCTATTTCTGTACATATATTGTTCTATATGGTCAAGGAGCACTGCTTGCTGCACTCTAGTTTAACCTTCTTTCGGATGAGATGTTAAACCGAGGTCCCATCTGCCTGGATTGGTGGTAGTTCAGGTGGCTGTTAAAGATCCCATGGCACTTATCGAAAAAGAGTAGGGGAATTTCCCTGGTGTCCTGGCCAAATTTCCCTCATTCACTAAAAATATCACCAACAGCTTAATCTGGTTCAAGGTCAGTTGGCATTCATCTGTATCCCCCACCCCCGGGTCGTGCCTGAAAATAGGTAGGATATGTCTAGTGCATTTACCCGGTCAACAAAAACTAAATAAAAAATAAATATAATTTGCATATATCCCATGATGCTTTGCATTCTGGAACTATGTATGATTTTGTTTCTTTGAAACTTGGCTTATTGTCAATGTCCTTTGGGAGAACCCTTGGTTCAGTGCTTCTGCACTGAGGTTCTTTGTCTTTAGCTTGTTTTTGGTTTTTATTTGAGCCCCCACCACCCAAGCAAACAAGGCTAAGAAAAGAACAGGGGAGGCTAAATCTCAACAGATAAGTTAGATCAGTGGATCGGTGAGTCAGTAGGTGCTAACAAGTGCAGAGGAAGGACATACATAGTCTGTTGCTGCTAACTGATGCATGGAAAAAGGAATATGCTACTGCTGAAGGTTATCTCCTGGATTTTGAATAAAAATCACACACAGATTGTGTGCTGAACTTGAAGTTCAGTGTCTGGTCCATCTGTTATCCCACAACCCCTCCACTTTACCCAGTAAACAAAAAAAAATAAAGCCCTGCATAGGATGAGCCCTGGCTACCTGGCTAAACTTCTGTCCCTTCACATATTCTCTCACCTCTCCACTCCTCTGATGTAGGCCTCCTGGGTATTCCAAGGCTGAAATTGTTGGGTGACTGGGCTCTCGAAGTTGCAACCCAGTGTTGTGGAACATGCTCCTAAAGCCCTGAGGGACACCCTATCCATGGAAACCTTTAAGAAGGGTCTGAAATTCTACTTCTTTAAGGAAGCATTTGGGACCTGTGATATTAAGTTCCTAGTCCTAATGGTTCTAAAGTTAGCTCATTGTAAATAAATAATTATTTTTTACTGGTCCTACTTAGGGGATGTCACTGTATCAAATATTTAGTATCATGATTTTTGTGTAAAAAGTATCATGGTATATTGATTACCAAGGTAATCGGTAACATTTATAATTTTAGGAATAATGACACAAATCTGATTGTAGGAAGTTGAGGAATTGGAAATCATGGTCACACATGGAGAGACATACTGCCTGAGCAACAAGTTAAGACAGTTTATCATGGTATATTGCAATATATCAAACTGCATGATAATCGTGATATTGTTTTTAACAATTATAAAATTATTGTCCGTGATAATTATCATGATATATTGTCATATCGTGTTATTGTGACATCCCTACTTTTAAACCGTTGGTGCTAGAAAACATTTTTTTAAATGATAGCTTGGCATCAGGTCAACATGAACAGATCATATCGATATTGTTTTTTTTATTTAAAATGTTTTTAACCAGTTAAGTACACTGGGCCATATGGCCCTTTTACATGTATGACCCAGGACAAACAATTTTAAAACATAAAAGCAAATACATTGAGAGCAGATTGATACAATACATACAACAAAACAGTATTCATAATAACAACATAAAAACAATAGGACAAGATATTATATAGATTATTAAAAACACTCACAATGGGATATAGACACCAAGTAGGATTTGTAAACAGATTTAAAGGACACCAAGGTTCTGATTTTTGAACTTATTTTGTTCCAGTTTTTGACTGCCACATACATAAATGATTTCTGACCTTTTGAAGTTTTAAGACGTGGGACAGATAAGGTTGTCCTATTATCAAACTGTAAACATTTCAAATTATTTTTAAACTTTAAGGTACCCTGTAGAGGGCCCATATCACCTTTTTTTAAGTACATTGCTTGTCATACAGTTTAAAGATCATGTGTAAAGGTTTTTGCATATTGTTGATAACGCTTGAATTTAAGTCCCAGTGTCATGATTAGAGTTTCCTGAAAATTTCATGCTGTTTGGTTTTGTGGTTTTCTTAAAATCGGTATTTGTTAATTTGCTCTACAGTGGCTGAAAACAGTGGAGTTATTTCTATTTCTCTCAGTCATGCTTGGAGAGCGATGACATCATTTTGGAGTACTGTAGCTTGCTGCTTCAGATTCTCAGTCACAGCAGGCTGTAGAGCAGTGTTGGGTAAGTTACTTTTTCTATTACTTTCTATTTCTTTTGAAAACTTGTTCTAGAAAGCTCTGTGCAGTCACTAGCAAGGATGGAGAAGGACTAGAAAAAGTCATACACCTTACAGTTAGAGTTACGTATTTTGTTCCTTACAAAAACAATACAAAAGTAATAAAAAACTATAACAGATTACATTTTTTGAGAGTAATAGGTTAGTTACTTTCAAATAAATGTAATCAGTTACAGTTACGTATTACTTTTGTATAAAAAGACATAAGTAACTGTAACCGTAAGGTGTGTTACTTGTTCTAGTACTTCTCCATCCTTGCTAGTGACTGCACAGAGCTTCCTGGAACACGTTTCCAAAAGTAATAGAAAGTAATAGAAAAAGTAACTTACCCAACACTGCTGTAGAGTAAATGGTTTGCTCACCAACTTTCTTACAAGCTCAGTCTTTGGCTTGTGTTTAGATAGATTAGCTTAAAATCTATCATTCTTTTCTTATAAAAAGTTGATCATCTGAGTTGAGCTGAACTGAAGTAGTAGAAATCTTTCTCTGTGAGAGATCAGCTTATCTGTATCACAGCTGTCAGTTCTTTCTCATCAAAACTCTGAGTTATTCTAGCTATATGACACAGGGTTGTTTAATGAATATAAAATGTAAGTCCCCCTTAAAGGAGGGGCTTATGTTCCCATGTAGGCATCCATTTCCCCCCTCCTAACCCCCCCCACCCAGAGCTAGGGTAGTTTTAGTGCTCTGGGGGATATTGGTTGCTGGATGCCTCAAGGTGGCAGTAGAGAGTACGTTTAGGGAGTATATAAGGGAGCAGACAGGAAGTTTCAGGGCCTTTCCAGCCCAGGCTTCAGGCTGGGGCTGGAGAGGGGGGTTTGCAGGAGCAGACTTAGGTGGGCAAGTAAGGGAGCTCAGCAGTCTGGGTGGGCCAGTGAGGTGATCCCCCCCAAAGTGTAGACACAATGGCTTTCACAGCATCATGGCAATAAGGAGCTGGAGTAATGGAGCTCCGTGGGGGAAAGTATGGTTAGCCAGGCCCTGCGTCTTTGGGGGTAGGGAATGTAGAAGAAGAAGAAGAATCAGCATTTATATAGTGCTTTTCATACACAGTATCCCAAAGCGCTTTACAAGCAATGCTAGACTGGTAGTGAAGTGACTGAATGTGTGGTGGTGGCCATATCACACATCATCACCCACACACAGCCTGGATAATTGCATGAACTGGTTTATGGGAAGGGGAATGTTGGCCAGGACACCGAATGTTGCCTGCTCTTCTGAAGAGTACCCTGGGTTCTTTTACTTCCACCGACACCCACCAGGACAACACCAGGATGGGCAGAATGGACCTCGGTTTAACGTCTCATCCGAAGGACGGCACACCCCAGCAGTACAGCACTCCCCAATACTGCACTCGGATGCCAGCAATTTTTAGGTGCAAGTCTATCCCGGTGTGGGACGAGAACCCACAACCTTCTGGTCCAGAGGCGGATGCACTACCAACTGAGCCACGCTAACACCCTGGCTGAAAACAGTGGAGTTGGCCATGTGGGGCCAGGAAAGGTAGGAGCCCTTAGAGACCCCTGTAAATTGAGATTCCTGGGCCACCAGGGCTGTGGGGGCAGTGGCAGGGCAGGGTCCTCACAGGAGGAAAGCCAGTGGCAGTGGCTCTCCTTTGTAGCTGGTGTGGCAGGGCAGCCTGGGTGCAGAGGGAGCCAGGGGGCCCTTCACCCAAATATGGGGCCTGCTTGCAGGGGCAGGTCATGGGGCACCAGTACATGGAGACTGGGCAGGTCACAGGCCATAATGGCTGGTCTAGGAAGGTGACCCTCAGCTGGAGCTTAATGCAAGCCCAGGAGGTGCTGAAGGGGATGTGGGCCTGACAGGGATTCCCCATTAGAGGAACAGCAGGAATCGGAGCAGCTTTGGGCCACTAGTGGTGAAGGCAGGCTGTTCGAAGAGACCTGGGCAGTGGCAGTGCCCAGGGCCTCCCCAGTGGTAGGACAGCCAGAAACAGAGGCTACAGTACTGAAGCAGGGCCGAGTTTTGGGGCTGCTGCACCCGTGGAGCCGTGAAGACGAGAGGCTGAGTGAAATGAGGGGCAGGTGCTAAAAGATAGCACCAGTACAGAGCCAAGCTAGAGTGGGTTTTGCGGCCTGAGTCATAAGGAAAAATCCTGACACCTCTTGTGGCATGGGCCAACACCCAGGGGTACAGGTGGAGGAAGCAGCTCACTTTCCCACGCCAGAGCTGGGGACGACCAGTGCCACTGAGTGAGTGGGTAACCCAGCAATAGAGAGAAAAAAAGGCTTTGGCTTACTAGATCCAGAGAGACAGGAGACTGAAGGAATCTGAGTCAAGAGGTCTTGGGTAAAGTATCCAAGAGGGAAAGAGTAGTAAAATCCTTGCTTGTTACTGCCTTAAAATCCATCGTTTCTGCTGCTCTAAATGTCCAGCCAGTATGTCTGTAAAAAGTTTAAATTAGCCCCATGGAGCTGCTTTATTTATTTGAACGAAGTATGTGACCCCTGCATTGCTGAAACCATTTGCTTTGCAGGAGCTAAATAAAGAAGCTAGTTGGGAGAAGAATAGACATGTGTGCTTTATTTAAACTGAAGGAGGGAAGCTAATGAAATGGAAACCTTTTTCCCCCTTTCTTTGCAGCTGAATAAATTTTCTCATAAGTTTGATTCCAGATGAAATTTCCATCCTGCCCTTGGCGGGACCGAGGGGCTCAAGAGATTCAATAGATGTACAATGTGGAGTTCCTGGTCTGGTGTGCTGGCATTTGGGGACAATCCAGATTTTACAGGTGACGGTGAGAGTGCACAGGTGATTGAAGACACCGCTAAGGTAGGCCACATCTTTTCCTGCCTTGTATGGGAGTGCATTGTCTCGCTGACTTAGCGCTTGAGGTGATCCTTTTCCTTTATGCCCCTGGAAGATCTGCAAAGTTATATGCCCCTAGACAGGGAGCCAGGGAGGGGATTACAGAAGAAATTTAAATTTTGTTCATTCACAGAAATAGTTCATCTTTGATGTAGCCTTCATAAATACATTCACGAAAGAACATTTTTTTTCATGTCAGATTGACAAACAGGTGCTTGTCACACTACTATTTCAAGCACATTTACTGTCCGAAATCACAAATTGCAGTTCTTTGGTGGTTTCTGTGTGAAGATACATTATGTATGTGTATACGCAGAAACACTATATGGCATCCCAATGTATCGTGTCTCTTCACCATAGTTGAGGCAACTGCACTCTGCTGCCACCTGTCCCCTGCCCTATGCCCCACAACCCCCCTGCATTCTGCTCCACATTCAAGGGTGCTGCACCCTGCTGCCCTCTATCTTCTCCTACACAGTTGAAGACTGTGCACCCTGTTGCCTCCATCCCCTGCATAAAGAATCAGGACTACTGCACTCTGCCCAAACAGCTGGAGTTGCTGCACCCTGCTGCCCTCTCTCCCCCCTCCCACACACAGTCAGGGACACTGTACTTGTAGCTCCCTGTTCCTGTCTCCACAGTCAGGGCTGCTGTGCTCTGCTAAGCCCTAGAGACCGAGGTCCCCCACCTCCACAGTTAAGGCTGCTGCACCATGCTGCCACTTGCCATAAGAGTCAGGGCATTTGCTGCACCCTGTTGTGTGCCTCCACAGTTGAGGCAATTGCATCCTGCTGTCCAACTGCCACCTGAATCAGATCCTTTGCTACACCCTGCTGCACACATCCCTTTCACAAACAGGCATGGCTGCTGCAACCTGTCTCACAGTATGGGCTGTTGTACACTGATGACACCCCTATCTCCTGGTCGAACAATCAGGACTGCTGCACCCTGCTGACCTCTTTCCCCACCCCCACAGTCACAGCCATGGAATCAGTGTAAAGGGTTTGGCAAGCTCAACCCCTGCATTTACAATGCATAACCCTAACCCTGGGCCTTTGCAACAGCCTCACACTCAACCTAGCACCTCCCACAGGCTCAAGCTTGCCTCAATTAACATTCGTAGCCTTTTGCCCAAGCTAGACCACCTTCAAGCCTGGGTCACCCAACACAAACCTGATATCTTAACAGTCACCGAAACCTGGCTCTCCTCCAAAATACCAGACTCCATGGTTACCCTTCTTGGATACACACTCTACCATGAGGATCGATGTAGCAAAAAAGGAGGGGGCTGTACAGTCTACCTCTCTGACTCCATTCACAGCCATGCACTTCCAACTATTCCTCTAGGTAATGATGCTCAGGCTGTTACTGTTAAACTTGCTCTGGGCAACCATGGGAAAACACTCATCGTCCTTACTGTCTACATCCCTCCTCATGACACAGCCCCTAGCTTTAACCCAGTCTTAGAATATATTGCCACTCTTCCTAACCATACCAAGGTTGTTTTCTAGGTGACTTCAATATTAATTGGCTCTCACCTGATGCTGCTCCTTTTAAGGATGCAGCCATAGCCATCGCCCTTACACAACTGGTTCCCTTCCCCACCAGGATAAATTACAGGACTGGCAAAAGCACTCTCATTAACTTCATTTTTACCAACCACCCTAACAGATTCTCTGACACAAAGGTATTACCAGATTCCCTTAGCGACTACTCTCTAATCACCTACCGCTGATCCAACAAGACCACTAAAATTCCTAAAAAGAAAACTTTTTCAGCACTCTCTTAGGAGAGGTCAGTTGGAACATTTCCAAGCCTTTTTTTGTCATAGTGATTGATCACCAGGTCTCTCAGCCACTAGCGTGGACTCTACTCTGAACCACTTCATTACCCTCTTCAACTACGCCTGTGACATTTTTGCCCCCGGAACAAAAAGTCAAATATGCTAGCAACCCATGGATCACCCCACCCCTTCTCAACCTTATGGCTTCACGTGACCACTTCTGGCATGTGGCACGTGCCTCAGACAAACCCATTGACTGGCAGTGTTACAAGGCCACGAGGAACGCCTGCACCCATGCAGTCCGTCTTGTTAAAACTGCCTACGTCCAACAGTCGTTCGCCAACTCGAGGGGTAACAGCAAAAAATTCTGGGATAACATCAAAAACCTTACTGGCAAGCCCAATAAGTCCCCTTCTACCTTGCTTAATGTTAATGGCACCACCACGCAGACCCCTAAAGTGATAGCGGATACCTTCAATACTGCCTTCACTGATCTAAGTGGTGTACTCCCACCTGACTTTCACAACATCCTGATCAGCAAACTGCCTGACTACAAGGTAGACAAAGCCCCTAGCACCCCCCTTTTTTACTTCAGGGCAGTTACACCCAAGGTGGCGAAAAAATACCTACTAGGAGCACTCGGTAAATCCAGGTACAGTAGCAACACCCTGGAGCTCAAACTGCTTCTACTCTCCATTGACTCTGTTCTAGTTCCACTCACCAAGATTCTCAACCTATCCCTTTGCCTCGGGCAGTTCTCCCAGCTCTGGAAAGCGGCTGTGATAACACCAATCCACAAAAGTGGTGATAGAGCCTCTCACTCTAATTATAGACCAATTTCTATCTTGTCACCCCTTTCCAAAGCCCTAGAGCGTATTGTTTTGGACCAACTAACAGAATATCTCACCTCGTACGGTATTCAATTCTCCCAGCAACATGGCTTTAGAAAGAGCTACAGTATCACCACAGCCCTTCTAGAATACACCAACTTCATTCATTTTGCACTGGACCGTGGCCACTTGGTGGGCTCAATTTATATTGACCTCACTAAGGCTTTTGATACTGTTAACCATTCTCTCCTACTCTCGACCTCACCCACCCTTGGCTCTCTCAGGATGTCACCAGTTGGTTCAACAGCTACTTTGAAAGGAGAACACAGTGTGTAAAGATCCAAGATACCCTATCCATCAGCCTCCCAGTTCACTCCTGTGTCCCTCAAGGCTCAATCTTGGGACCCCTCCTGTTTAGCCTCTTTCTGAACTCCTTTCCAAGTGTGCAACTGCAACCTACCATTGTATACTGATGATGCCTTATTATTCTCCAGCCAGCCTGATCCTGCTACCCTTGCCTGTAACCTATAACTCTGCTTCTCATCTGTGGAAGATTAGTTTGCCAAACACAAACTAATCAAACTATAAAAAAATGAAAACCATGCTCTTTGCCAGCCCCGACAACAAACATGAAAATGATCAACTAATCATCACCAAAAACTTGGGCCTGCCCCTGGAGCAAGTCCAGTGTTTCAAATACCTCAGAATAACCTTAGATAGCTCTCTGACCTATAATGAGCATGTAAATATAATCTCCAAAGCAGTCAATACTAGACTGGGGACTCCATATAGATAGAAACTCAGTATGACCCCTGATGCTCTCTGCACAGCAGTTATTAGCTCCATCCTCTCTATCCTTCACTATGGTCTCATTATCTATGGTGCCACCACTGCCACCACTCTTAGGAGAATCTGTGTTGCACTAAATTGCACTAAATAAAGCCTGCTGCTTAGTTACTGGTGCACACAGACTCGCTCACACCTGCGACCTTTATGCTCTCACCAACTGGCTGAACCTCCAGGATAGGATCTTCTACCAAGCCTGTGTCTTAGCGAAAAAGATCAGCCTAGGGCAATCCTCTCCCTCATCACAACAGCTTCTAACCAGGGTGAAAAGGCACTCGCATTGTACACGTAGTACCACCAGTCCCACTTTCCATGTCCCTTTTTGCCAGACATCGCAGGCCCAGCGGGCATTTTTGTTTCGTGCTCCTAGCTGGCTCAGTAGCCGCCCCCCACCCCAACATCCTTACTGAACCTAAAATCGGCCCCTTCAAACGTAAACTTCGGGTGCACCTCTCAAATCGAAATAGCTGTTTGCCCAGGTTAATTGTACTATGTCTTACTCATCCCTATCCTACTTGCACCTCTTCCCAAATCTTCCTTGACTGGGTAGGTCACTCCCTACTCTTGCTACTCTCGCCTCTCTTACATGCCTTTACTCACTACCCTTTATATTCCCCTTTTCTTGTCTCCTTACAGCCCCATTATTAACTGGTGTGCTTGATTATTTTGCTCCCTACTGCATTTACCGTACACTCACTTTCCACCTCATGTCACTCCTTCACCGTGTTCACTTATCTCCCACCCCAGCCATATCCTCTTGACAATGTCTCCTTGACTGCTTCCACTTCCCCATTTATTGAACCTCTCATCCTTTATGCTTTCGTCTCCGACCAACCTATATGCTGCTCTGGATAAAGTCCTCTTTGAAAGCCTCAAATACAAAGTCTCCCTGTTACCAGCATTTTGTACTTTGTTTTGTCTGATGTTACCTGTAATCTGTTTTTTAATTGTTATGACGTGGAGCCTTTCTACATGAGCCTCTGGCTCAAAGGTGTACAAATTCCAAAACCCTAAATAAGTATATAAATAAATTTTAGTAAAATTTGTCGGGAGGTACCCTGTGTGTGACCAATCAAAATCATGTAGGTAAGGTACCAGTGCCCCCCCCCCACCCGCTGCTTTAAAGCCTGCAATTTTTTCAAATAACTCCAATATTCTTACTTGTTATAAATCACTCGAGGGATTCTTAGTCTCCTCATCCAGCTGAATTATAATCAAGCCTGACCACCACAACAAGGTGACTGCCTCAGGTGGCAAGGGGGCAGCAGGGTGCAACTACCTCAACTGACTATTGTGGCAAGTGGCAGCATGGTGCACCAGCCCTAACTGCAAAGGTATGGGACTCTAGGACACAGCAAGCTGTAGCAACCCCAACTGCAGGACACGGGCGGCATCAGGGTGCAGTAGCCCTGACTGTGAGACAGGGTGTGCATGGTGTATGTGGTGCAGCAGCCCTGCTCATTTGGGGCAATGGAAGTGAGTAGCAGGGTGCAGTAAAAGCCCCACCTCAGGTGGCCTAGGGCGGGCAAAATGGTGCAGCAGCCCCAACTATGGAGACAGGAGATCTAGGACTCTAAGGCTTAGCAGAGCATAGCAGCCCTGACTGTGAAGACAGGAATAGGGGGCAACAGGTGCAGCACCACTGACTGTTGGGGGGGGCAGGGTGCAGCAACCCCAACTGTTTGGGCAGGGTGCAGCAGCCCTGATTCTTTGGGCAGGGGATGGAGGCAGCAGGGTGCACAATCCCCAACTGTGTGGGAGAAGACAGTGGGCAGCAGGGTGTAGCAGCCTTGAATGTGGAGCAGAAGGCAGGGGGCTTGTGAGGCAGGGGACAGGAGGCAGCAGAGTGCAGTTGCCTCAACTGTGGGAAAGAGACTCAGTGCATCAGGATGCAATATATTGTTGCTATTTATACATATACATGATGTATTTTCACACAGAAACCAACAAAGAACTGAAATTTGTGAGTTCAGATAGTACATGTGCTTGAAATAGTAGAGTGAGACAGGCACCTGTTTGTCACTCTGACATGAAAAAAAATGTTCTTGCATGAATGTATTTATGAAGGCTACATCAAAGACAAACTATTTCTATGAATGAACAAAATTTAGATTTATTTTATATTCATTAAACAACCCTGTGTTACATAGTTAGAAAAAATCAGAGTTTTGATGAAAAAGAACTGAGAGCTGTGATACAGACAAGCTGATTTTTCACAGAGAAAGATTTTCATTACTTCAATTCAGCACTGAAACTCAAATTATCTACTTTTAATAAGAAGAGAATGATAGATTTTAAACAAATCTATCTAAACCCAAATCACAGACTGAGTTTGTAAGAAAGCTGGTGAGCAAATCATTAATTCTACAGCCTGCTATGATTGGGAATCTGAAGCAGCAAGCTACAGTACTCCAAAATGATGTCATTGCTCACCAAGCCTGACCAAGAGAGACAAAAATAACTCCACTGTTTTCAGCCACTGTAGAGCAATTTAACAAATGCGGATTTAAAGAAAACCACAAAACCAAACAGTATGACATTTTCAGGAAACTCTAATCATGACACAAGGACTTGAATTCAAGCTTTATTAACGATATGCAAAAACCTTTGCACATGATCTTTAAATAAAACATGTTCCTGAGTTCCAAGGGTAACCAGTCCAGCCATTTGTAAAGGGTACATTGATGCTCCCTAGCCTTTTCCCTAAGGGCAAATCTGCAGATTGTGTTGTACATACTTAGCTTTTATTTTCTCAGATACATGCCCACATATGACACTTCCTTAGAAAATGGCAACAATCAATTCTTAAACCTGATTGGCTGAGATAGGCTCCAAGCTGGGCATTTATTTTTTAATAGATGCCCAACTAAAAATAAGAGCCAGTCCAAGTGCCTCTTCACAGAGTAACATTCTCCGATGGGCCATTTTCTAATTGCAATAATACCCTCCAGGGTGGGCATTAATGGGAAATACCGGACCTTCCAGGGCCTATAAGGCCCGCCACCTGTGGCGTTGGCCCTCATTACGTCCCTGGGCAATCCGGTATTTCCCAATAATGCCCTCTCTGTCGAGTATTATTGCTTACATATTCAGTTGCAGGCAACAGATAAGTTTGTGATATAGACTTAAGGGTGTTATCTGTTAGTAAATCTCTTACCCTGTACGATGCTCCCAATTTTTTGTGTAGTTGACCACAAATTAAATCTGTGTGCTTCTCAAAATTTAGATGGGAGATGAGACACTCCCAAATACTTGAAGTGACTCACAACTTCCAAAAAAGCCTCTTCACCACATTTTAAAGCCAGGGTGTCACTATTTCTACAAGACCTTTGTGAAGTAGAAAATAACATTGTTTTTGTTTTCTTATTGTTCGTCAACATCCTGTTCTGATAGAACCATCTTTGCAATTGGCCAAATTCAGTGTTCAGACTTTTATTTAACATGTCCAGATCTTGATGAGCTAGGTACAATACTGCATCGTCAGCATATAATATTAATTTTGACGTATTTACTATTTGAGACAAATTGGTGCTGAACAAAGAAAACAACAAAGGCCCAAGAATGAAACCCTGTGGTACTACGTGAGTTACTGTGTTAGTCAGATGCAGTTCCATTTACTTTCACCATTTGCTTTCTATTAGACAGATAATTGATGACCCAGTTTGTAAAAGGGGCACCCATCCCTAGCTTTGTCAGCTTCAGCCTCAAGAAGGAGTGATTCACTAGGTCGAATGCCTTGGTCAGGTCCATGAACACCGCCCCCGTGAACAAGCCTCCCTTCAAGTTCACATAAAGATCATCTGTGAACCTGACCAAGGCAGTTGCCGTGTCATGCCCCCTCCTGAAACTATGCTGCTCGTTTGTCAGGACATCGTACTTTTCCAAGCAGTCTATTAACCGAGTATGAAGTATCCTTTCTTGTGCTTTTCCCAATAATGATAACATACAGACTGGTCTATAATTACCAACTTCAGTTTTTGAATCCCCTTTGTTTACTGGTACAGTGTATGCTGTCTTGAAAAGATCTGAAAGCTTTTGACTGTGCAGCCCTCAACAATCTAGCCTCAACCTCATCTATTCTTGCTCCTTTTGTTTAGTTTAATTAGCTTTTTTAGTTTTGTTTAATTTAGTTTGGATAACTGTTTGAAAACTACATTTTTAGTTATCTTTTAAAATAAAAACTTGGTCTAACTGCATTTCGTTATAAGCACCTCCTGGCGAAGGCCTTTTGAGTTCAGCGCTGAGGTGCAACTGCTTCTGGTGCTATGACTGCTGATGTGTTTTGGACTCGGACTTCTTTATTAAAAGTGATTTTTGTGACTTTACATAAGTCTTGAACTGTTCATTTGTTGGAGTGTCCCCTCCTTGGAATGGATTTTCTAAAAAACGTATCTTTGTAACTTGTCAAATCAGAGACAAATCATTTAGAGAATTAACTATATCTACCCCATCATTCAGCAACTGATTTTTTGCTTGAGTTTGTCCTCCTTCTTTTTGGGATTCATTAACTTACTGATTCCTTCCCAGAAACTTTTTTTATCATTAAAACATTTTCCTGCTCTCTTTTATGAAAGTCCACTTGTGCCTTCTTTATTTGCTTTTTACTAATGTTTCTTAATTCCCTCTATCTAATCCAATCTGTCCTGTAATTATTATTTTTTTATTTAATCCAAGCCAGTTCTCTTGTTTTCTTTTTAATTATCTATTAGCTCACTAGTAAGCCATCCATTCTGTACATTCCGGACCCTTTTTTGTTTAAAGGGGCATGTTTGTCTGAAATCCCATTTAACCTCCCCCAAAAAATATTCAGGTACAGAATTTACATTGTCAGAATCATTCATTACATTCCAGCCTGTGATATGGTTTTAATCTGTCAATGCATGTTATTCATGTTGATACAATATGTTAGTAAAACATTTGTATCAGTAACATGTTTTTCAATTTTCAAAGATTGTATTGATTTATGTTTTTTTTTAATATCGATAATGCAAAATGTAGGATATTTCAGAGACAGTAATAATGTGCATCAAAAGGGTAAAGGTTGGAGCCTGTTCAGAAATGACTCCCCTTCCCTCTGCCAGAGGGGCAAGATTGATACACCTTATCTACAGTTAAGCAATACAACATGACAGGGTGTGTGCTGTGGTGGGATAATAGCACACCTTGGGTGTGCTGTGAGGTATGAGACATCAATGAGTGCCTTCAACTCCTCGAGAAGTGTCATTATCCCACCACAAAGCATAACCTGGAGTGTTTTACTGTGATTGTAAAATGAGTCCAAGATTTTTTTGGAGGGGGGTGAAAATGCACAAAATGAAATAATGTTAAGATTTAGTAAGATTACCTGACAGTGTGGGATATAGGGTTATTACCTGACCGCCATACGAATGAGGGCCCAACGCTGCATGGAGGGCCTTATAGTTCCTGGAAGGTCCAGTATAGCCTAATACCACCCACCCTGGAGGGTATTATTCGCTTTAGAAAATGGGCACTGTAAAAAAAATAAGTTTAAGAAAAAATGTTAATGAAAAATTGGTTTAAACTAAGTTTTGTAATAAAATAGTTCCTCCGCCTGCTTTAGAATGATTTTTTTAGCTAGGGACTTTTGTCCTACTGAAAAGTGTAAATGGTTGCTGATTTGAGCCTGCTACGCTGCAGAGGTGAGGATGAGGGACTGATTTCAAATTTAAAAGCAACACTTTGAGACTGCAGAAGGTGTAGAAAGCAGATTGAAAAGCACATAAGGCTACTTTTGTTTTGGTACTATATCCGCTAAACTGCCTCCTTCTGTAAGTTGTTGTCCTTCTTACCTCCCGAAACACAGGGACAGATATGTTGATTCTACATGTTTCTCTGCAGTTTCCATCCCCCTGTGCTGTGCTCTGTGTTTTTTTTTTTTATGTCCTCGGAGCTCCGGTACCAAGCCCCCCCATGCGATTCAAACTGACAGCCATGCACATGAAAGGCGTAAAAGCTGCAGGACCTTGTAGGAATAACGGCTTCCCCTCCCCATTCGTGGTTCCTTGTTCCGTAAGTGCAATAAAAATAATACTTGGTGTCACTCTGACACTTGGACTGCTTTGTGTTCATTAAGATGGTGTGTTTTTTTTCTCTTTGGGCATCAGTCGTGAATGCTGAGTGCTGTTGCTGACTCGGGAAGCAGGCTCACGGTCTGTGACTTCGGTTTCTTTTTAAAATTAAATTAAACAAATCTTTCGGCAGCAGGGGCTATGTGGTACTGACAATGGGAGAAAAGCTGAGGAGCGGTGGTGGTGGGCGGGCAGCCAAGGAAGAGAGAGAACTGCTAGTTTGGTGCTGCTACTGTGTGAGAGGGAGTCATTTTTTTTCATTTTCCATACCGCAGATGGACATTCATCTGCGGTATGGAAAACTAAGAAAGTACCGCTGTTCTCATACATAGTGAGCTGTCGGAGATAGCGACTCAACTCTCTCTCAGCTGATTTAGTCGTGACTGTTTATTTTGTTGAATTTCTGCCTTATGTGTGTTTTGGCGTAGTTTCGCTAAGCGAGAGAAAAGATGGCGGATTTGAAATTTCGCTGGGTGCTTTCAGCCAATGAGAAAGCAGGCTGGGCACCAGTACACAAGGGTACCTGGTGAAGTGGCACTTGGACTAGCTCTTATTTTAAGCTGGGCATCTATTGAAAAATAAATGCCCAGCTTGGAGCCAGTCTCAGCCAATCAGGTTTCAGAATTCATTCTGGCCATTTTCTAATAATTTTAACAACCTTCAGCCTCCACAACAACATCCCACCATTGACATGCTATCTCAGTTTAATATATTATGTGTACTAAAATACATTTAAAAAAGAAATAGCCCTTAAACCCTCTATCTCCCACCATTTACCCATTTCCTCACCTTTCCTCCTTCTTCTTTATGTATTTTCTCCCTCTTTCCCACTTTTTTTTTTTTCTATCTTTTATACTTATTATTATTTTTTTTTTTTTCACTATGGATGAAATACAAGAATTCAGATCTCTGCTCAGTTCTGCTGGCAGAATGTCCACCCCACACTCACACAGCAGAAGGCTTCACATGAAACCAGGGCTTGTCGCAGGTTTAACTGCAGGATTCCCTAGTAAGGACATGGGCGGGTCATGGTCAGCAAGTTAAACAGCAGGGATTTCAAGTATTTTAGCGCTTCATTTTTATGTTTGCTTGCACGCATGTGCAAGAAACATAGTGCTACCATACGTGTTTTCGTAGGTGTGCTTCCCCCACTTCCAATGCCCTGCTCCCTTTTGCAGGCACGACTGCACCGCGCCAATGAATGTCCGAGCTGTCTATGACAGCCGTTTAGATGTAGTGGCATACAGTTCTAAGAAAATACCGTCATAGGGAAATTTGTATACTGCCGCTGGCAGTATGCAAATTGCCTACGCTTGGCACTGCATCTGAACTGACATAGACGGTCCCTCCCCACTAACACATACGTGCATGCTAAGGCCACCCCAGCATGCTTCGCCTCCCACACACACCGTGTGGCCGATGGGGGCGCCCAATCCCCAGTCGGCTCCGCTGCCACCCCAACACATTTCCAGGTGCCACGCTGGGAGCCCACTCCAGCGTGACAAACACCCATCTGCTGCTCCCCCAAAGACACTTCCAGGTACCCGCTGGGAGCCCACCCCAGTGTGGCAAACATCCGTCTGCTTTCCCCACAAACACATTTCCAGGTGCCATGCTGGGAGCCCATCCCAGCATGGCAAACGTCCGTCTTCTGCCCCCCAAGACACTTCCAGCTGCCACACTGGGAGCCCACCCCAGCATGGCAAATGTCCGTCTGCTGCCCCCCAAAGACACTTCCAGCTGCAATGCTGGGAGCCCACCCCAGCGTGGCAAAAGTCCCACGTCGTCTTGTTCAGAAAAAAAACCTATAAACAAAACACAGTCCCTCGTTGACTATCTTGCCCCCTTCCCCAACAGGCGCCCACCCTCTGCGCTCCCACCTCCACACCCCCCCACCTAACCCCATACTTACCTCCAGAGCCCAGCATGATGATCTTTGGTGGACCGGGAACACGTCTGCACTCTTCAAAGCCGACCACCAACTGAAGAAATGCCGGTAAGCTGTATAATGGAATAAATAGGTTTTTTCAACTTTGATGCATATCTCAGGCATTTTTGGGAATTTGTCAACCAAATTTTCAGCATGGGGTTCTTGGGACCCCACCTCATGAATTCTGGCACTGTCATTTTGTCATTCGGTCCGGAAAGGTGATTCCACGGTCACTGCGCGGAACCACCTTTTGGAACCGATTTATGAAACAACAGTGTCACAGTTCATGAGGGAGCCCACTAAAACTCTATGTTGAAAACTTGGTGAAAAAATTCCCAAAAATGACTGTTTTACGTAGTATGCTATGAGTTCCTACACACGCTTGTAAGTTCGCGAATTTTAATATTTTCACTCCAGATTTTCAACATTGCCATTTTATCACACCTTATGAGCAGTACAGCTGTCATTTTCACATCTTTCCTATAATGTGCTTCCATATATGTAGCGCATACCGGCGCAGTCGGTGCGAAATCAAAGTTCAGGACAGATTAAGAAAATCACAGTGACACTGTTTATGAGCAGAGGTCTTAAAATGGCTATGATAAAAATTTGGTAACAAAAGTATATAAAATGACTGTGTTACGAGCGAACATTGCACAGTTTCCACGCACCTTCGTAAGTTCACAAATGTGTAATATTTTCAGTCCAGATTTTCACCACTGGCATTTTTCCACACTTCCTTATGAACAGTACAGCTGTCATTTTTCACACCATGGCTGAAATGTGTTTTTGCACTTCCGGCGCAGAAATGCGTGGTCCCTGTGGGAAACCACTGTTCGGGACAGATTAAGCAAATCACAGTGACACACTGTTCTTGAGTGGAGGTCCCAAAATGCCTGTGTTGACAATCTGCTGTAAAAAATCCCCAAACTAATTACATTATGGGTGTGTGTTGTGCAGTTTCTACGCACGCTTGTGACTTCACCAGTTTTTGTAATATTTTCACTGCAGATTTTCAACATTGCCATTTTTTACACCTCCTCATGAACAGTACAGCTGTCATTTTTCACATCATGTTCGAATTGTGTTTTCGCACCTGTGGTGCCAAATGGTGTAGTCACTGTGAAAAATCAGCTTTCGGCTAATGAACTGATATTGCCACTGCTCATAAGGTGGGGATCACAAAAAACCCATGTTGAAAATTTGGAGTGAAAACACCAACAAACGCCTGAGGTGTTAGGGTTTCTGACTATAACGCCCCACTCTGTAGAGACTGACAGGCATCAGGGGTGTGACTTGGGATTGTCGTCTGTAATGCTCATACCATTCCACCCCCACCCACACCCTGCAGCCAGTGAGATGCATCGAGGTGTGCCTTGGACTCTTCGGCCCCAAAGTTCACCCCATTCTCCTATACTGTACCCATCTCACCGTATTTCCTGATGGAATGGGGTGAGCATAAGAGCCAAAGACCCCAAGGCACACCGTGACACTTGTCAGTGTCTGTAGGGTAGGGTGTGGTGAAATGGCGTGGCCATTATGCCTGACGACTCAAAGGCACACCCCAATGCCTGTCAGTCTCTGCAGGGTGGTGGTGGGGTTGTCTTCAGTTCAATACTTTACTGCCATTCAAGCAAACATTCGGCATTGACAAATGCTTGTTTAATTTATGCATGTGTGTAAGAAGGGAATTATGAGGGCAAATAACATTCAATTACAATTTGTTTAAATTAAGGCAGTTTATTTTTAGGGTCTAGTTGAAGGTTTTTAGTGAGTAAAGGTGGCAGCCATGTTTGTGATGGCAACCAGGGTTGCATGATTGGAACTGATTTTATTGTAAAGAAGCTACTGAACCTTTATCCAGTGCTGTTGTGCTGAGATAACAGCACAGGTAAAGATGGCCATCAGCCAATCAGGTTTCACAATTTCTGAAGCCCATTTTGTAATTAAAAAATAAGGCATAACGGGTTGCGTTACTGTGGGATAACAGCACACCTTGGGAAGTGAAGCCTGAGGCAAAGCCAAGGGCTTTACGCACCCAAGAAGTGTCGTTATCCTTCAATTATGCACACAATGGAATGCCTTACTACGATTATAAAATGACTTCCCTAATCTTTTTTTTATTATTTTAGGACCAAGTAATGAGGTTCAGAAAGTTAAACATTTCTGACCTGTGCTGTTGTGCTGGGATGACAGCACAGTCAACTGACTGGATTCCACCAATCACAATACAGTATTTCTCATACCCGTTTTATAATAATATTTAAAGAAAAGGAAAGAGAACCACACAAAATTTGTGAACAATTAGTTTTTGACTCCATTAGTTCCTTGTTTTGACCCACATGCTTTACACTAGTAAACCTAAAACTAGTAGAACTGCTCCAGCAGGACTTCCACAATGTTCTGTGTTCCAATCGAACCAACTCTGCATCAACACTAAACAAACAAAAAACAGTGTCCATGACCAGAAACTGGCCAGACTCCCAACCCTCCCAGTCTTTGTCACATTGGTTGGCACCCCCCTTGAAGCAGTATACTTCTTCAAGTACTGTACCTTGGTACATGGCTTGACAGTAAGTTTGACGTTTCAGCCCACACTGATGCCATCCATGCAAAACCTCACCCCAAGCTTGGTACAAAGGCTGCTTATCCCCACAGGTCCGCAGGGAGCTTCTTACCAACATGGTGCTCCTTGTCTTCGACTATGCGTATGTTGTCTATGGCACCGCCTCCTCCACCTCCCTTGCCAGACTAGACACCCTCTGTAATGCCTTTTGCCACTTTGCTACAAACTCACCCCCTCGTACTCACCATTGCTCCCTCTGCTCCTCTCTATCCATCCTCCCCCCTCCGCCAGTCTTTCTGTACCTTGTTCATATCCAAATACAGGTTTGGTTCCCTTCCCACTTACCTCTCCTCACTCCTCTCCCCAATCCCCCCTGCTTGTTGCTCCCTCCACTTCAAGGATCACTGCACTTTTGCCACTCCTCACCCCCACTCCTAGCTGAGCAATCTGCCTTCTCCTATCGACTTCCAACACTCTGGAACCTGCTCCTTCCCCCCACTCCACCTTCCCTGGCTACCTCAGGCACCAGTTGAAACTCTCGCCCCACCCCACCTGCTCCTGTTACCCATCCTCCTAACACCTCCCTGGCTTGGAGCCCCTACTGTCCATGTTCAGGAGTCCATCTGTACCTCACCTCCCAACTTTTTGGTTTCATTTCCTCACTGCCTCTGCACTAAATTTCCCCAAATGGACTGGCTTACACCTGCCTAACTAGTCTCCCATCTGTTCAGTTTTGTTTTTTGCACGCTGTGCCTTGCTGCTGTTTTATTTGCACTTGTATAGGCAATCCATACTGTACTGTAACTGTACTTTATTGCTGTACCAATTTTTGTACCAGCTTTTATATTAATGTAATGTTATTGTGTTTTGCACTTCTGTTTTCTCCTGTTCCCTGTTTCCTTTCCCCTGGGTCCCTCCTAGAAATAAGCCTTGGCTCAGTATGCCTTTCCCCTGTTATCAATTTTCAAACAAACACACAAAATAATGGGTCAAATCTGACCCATGTTTTAAACCCCATAGCACTGTCATTGGGCTATTTCCTTACATTTAATAAATTCTATCGGTATAATAATTGTATGTATTCATATTAAAATGGAGATGTTTAAAAAAAGTTTTTGTATTCCACTTTTTCGAATGTTGCTATTGCCACAACTTATTTAATCAGGAATGGTGTAAACTGTAGCCTAATATTCATTCATCTCATTCATGTTGTGAGCATTTTTCTCACCCCACTAGTAACCCCTACTCTTTCTTGTTTTTGCAGGCTTCATCTGCAAAGGTGCCAGATGGTTATAACCCACTTGGTTTGTGCAACAGGACCTCAATAATGGCACTTCCTGGGTGCCTGAGGGCTCAGTAGCAGTGTAATGTGCTGCAGCTAGTGTTCGGGAATGGACTCAGGAGTTGGCTAGGCAGTTTGTGAAACGCCCTTCCATGTGGCAGTGCTCCCAGCAAGGAAAAGGCTGGAGCGGGGTTGCACCACCATAGCAACCCCTTGTGGTGGGACACAGAGCCTGCTGTCCTACAAGGGTTCACTATGCATGTGCAAGGCCACAGCAGCTATTCACACACCACAGGGTGGTGCGAGAGAGAATAAAAAATGGAAGAAAAACTACACTGCCATTAGGATGATGGCACATGGCATTCTTGGGCCCTGTGCTGTAAATCAACACTGAAGAAATCAGTGGGGTTAGAAGACAATGTGGTTGGGAGGCCACAACAGGAGGTATACACCCCTGGCTGGAGGTCTGGGAAAATGGATGTGGAAGAGAAAAATCCAGATGAAGAAAAAAAGACCGCACCTCACCACCAGGGGCATGGGTTATTATAGCACTGCTGCACACCCTGTCATAGGTTATTCTTTACATTTAGCATACCCTGAGGTTTTTCTTCTTGTAACTGTACAATGACCTACATGTACTGAGCTATGGCTAAGCTTGATAACTAGTTCTGGCCCGTGATGATACAGTGAGATATCACAGACAGACATTTCTCCAACCTATCAGCTTTCTGGATTTCTCTTGTCCATTTTGCAATACTAGCTTGTGGCTGGTAAATCTAGGTGCAAAAACATTAAAAAAGGCCACAGGAGCTTCAAAAAGAAATCAGAAGACTTGTCCATTTGAAAGACTGAAGATCTCTGTTTTAGCAGTTTTAACAAGGGATATTAGTGACTTACTTTTCTTAGCAAGAGGAACTTCTTTCTCTCCCCATCGGTGTGGTCTCTGAAAATACCCACTCTGCTAGGATAGTATTGCTTTAAAGTTATAACGAAGCTTCAACTAGGTGTCACAGCTCTGCATGTGTCATCTATACAATAAGTTTAGGCTGCCTATAACAGAAAAGTTGAAGGTTCTTACCATTATGTACGAGCAAATGCGGCCTTAGTCCACGCTCCTTCAGAATTTGACAGACTGCTGGGCCAGGAGCAAAAACCTCCTCCACAGAAATATCAAACCCCAGCCGCTGCAGTTTTTCTACAAATTTCTCTCTGGTTGCTTGTGTTTCATTGGTACAGAAGCGTAGCTTCAAACCTGACTTTTTGATTCTGTTTCCAAAAGACATAAACGGACAGTAAAAATGTGACATGGTAACTAAAATGACCTAAAAGACACTTTACATGAAGTATACATGGTACAAAAATGTTTGCATTTAATGTTGAACTACCAAATGGAAGGAAATGTAATTTATGTCCTTATGATGGGACATACTGTAAATGACATTACGTTACAGTGCACAGAAGCATTTTTTTGCATTGCTGGTCAACTAAACCAACTACCCAGACTGGATCCAGTATTTCACTCCTTCTGCTACTTTGCCATCGATTGCCTCCTAGAACCCACCACTGCTCCCTGTACTCCATCCTCTCCTTTCCATCCCTTTATGCCAGGTGCTTCGCTCACTGTGTTACTTTCATCTCCAAATTTTGGCTTGAGTCCCTTCCCCCTTACCTTTCCTCCCTCCTTAATTCCCCTCTTCTGCCTCCTACTCCCTGCGCAGTTTGGGCCCTTGCTCCCTTGTGCTTCCCTCTGTAAAATCCTCTGCTGGCCATGCTGCCTTCTCCTTCCTCCTCCTCAAACTATGAGGCTTTTTTCCCTTTACCATTCATACTGCTCCTTCCTCCCACTCACTCAAATGTCTCCTCCATGAATTCACTACTCACTCCTGCAGTTTTCCATGATCCTGTGATGTATTCTGCTGCCCTACAAATCCTTCCCTCCACTGCTCCTGCTCCTCCCCTAATTCATTTCTCCCTGCCCCCTAGTTTTCTCCATCCTTTCTTGCTGAGCAAAGTGCCGACAGTGCCATCTGCACTTTTATACCATACTTAGTAGCGCCTTGGTCATACTCCAATTGTTTTTTAATTTGAATTTATTTATTTAGACAGTTTTTGTTGACCCGGAAAGGAGGGCTAGCCCGTTCTGCTTATTTTCAGCCCCATCCGGGGGGGTGGGGTGATATTACATATATTACTTGTTGCTCTTCAGATGCTCTGCTTAGCTCATCTTGTTCATTTTGTTGCTACTTAATTGTTTAACTTATATTTTTGATTTGTATAACTGACTGTTGTAACTTACTGCTGTACTATCCTCATTTCCCCCTCCTCCCAGGACACATCTGGAAATGAGCTATTGCAGCATAGTATGTCTTTCATGGTAAATCTTTTTAAATAAATAAGCAAACAGTATGTAAGATCAACTGTACCGAAAAGTACAACAGCTAGTGGACTAGCTCCATAAATTAAGCTAGCAGCTACTGTCAAACAGCAACCATCAGACTAAAGTAACCAACCTTTACTCACATTTTGATGAAAACGACTCAGTCCTCAGTCAGCCTGTTGCCACAGAGCTCTAGAAAGTTGGAGATGAAAGCTTCACGTCCTTTATAACTTGCTAGACAATGGCTCTGTTAAAATGTTGGTTAGAGCACAGAACTGTGGACCTAGGGAGGTCCACAGAAAGACTATATTTTGCTGTGTCGCTGCTTAAAACTGCTATTCTCAGTGCTGTACCCTGCCTAGACAAACCCTCCAGAAACTGCACTTCGCAAGGGGGGAGGAGGCTGCCTCCTTTACATCAAGGACCACCTATAAGCCTCCTTAATCCCTGGCCTGGGCTGTGACTCATCTTGTGAGTTCCTGGCTGCCAATACTGGCCTAGGCCATGGTAACAAAAACCTCATCATAGCAGTTGCCTACAGCCCTCCCAGCTCGGTTGACCAAGGCTTCACCTGCTTCTCTGAGCAAGTGAACAAGCTGAACAAAAACAATGAAAAGTTAATTCTTGGTGATTTCAGCATAAACTGGTTCTCCCTTCTCTCCAAGATGTACAAACAAAAACTGGTAGACCTCTACCTCAGTCAGGTGGTAAAGTCGCCTATCCAGATCAACTAGAGGCAAGCCACTGAGTCCCTAATTGACTGGATCGTGGCCTCTCACCTTGAAAGGCTTCACCAGGAGGAGGTTCTCCCAGATCTAATTAGTAACCACTCACAATATTGTACATGGACCATAAAGCGGACAAGACCCCACCGAGATTCATATACACCTGGCATCTTAGAGAGGGTAAATCTGCTGTTTTCAAAGCCCATCTCAGTAATATTGACTGGAATTACCTGGAATGCATCCCAGATGCCAACCTAGCATTTGACTGCTCCACCCACATCATCCTGGAAGCATGTGACCTCTTTGCCCCACTACACATGAAGAGGGTCAGAGGCGACATCAATAGCTGACAACCCCAACCTTTTAGCCCTCTTTAAACAGAGGGATATATCGTGGACCCTATTCAAGGAGATGGGCTCCCCCCAGCATCTGCAAAAATTTAAAGAATTAAAGGAAAGGTCCCCTCAGCATTTGTTTTGTTTACCTGTGTAGTTTGCAGTCACGAACAGTGATTGCCTCTCTTGCACTCTCCTAATTTCATCAGGATTTAAATGTAAATGAAGGTACTTAAGTCTGGTGTGAAAACCTAAATAAGTAAGTAAACTTTTATTGCTCTAGCACTCTATCCCAGAGGCTCTGGGCACTATACAGGCAAGCAAGAATTTAAAATAAATAAAATACATCAGAATACAAAAACATGCATCAATAACAATGACAACAAATGAAAAACAATACATAAATCAAAACTTTATTTCAGATAAACAATTCAGCAGTCTACTATTTCTAGAATTTATAAACAGTTTGCAAATGCCTCTCTAAAAAGATATGCCTTCAAACCCTGTTTAAACACCTCCATCGATGGGGCCTCCCTCAGAGATCTTGAAAGCGAGTTCCACAGGGCCGGTCTTGCCACCTCAAATGATTGATCTCCAGAGGTCTTCAGCCAGGCCCTGGGAACTGCCAGGAGGCCTTCAGTGGAGGAGCAGAGTGAGCGCACAGGGTGGACAGGAATCAGAAGTCACTCAGGAAGCCAGGTCTTGATCTGTATAGGGCCTTATAGGTGAGCAAGCCCACCTTGAAGGTGATTCTCCATATCACCGGCAGCCAGTGCAAGTCACACAGGACCGGAGTCACATTACAAGACCTTGGAAGGCCTGCCAGCAGCCTGGCTGCTGCGTTCTGCACCAGCTGCAGGCAACGGAGGACCCCTCCACTGACCCCGAGGTAAAGAGCGTTGCAGTAGTCAAGTCTAGATGTTACAAAAGCATGTACCAGTGAGGGCAGGTGCTTGACTCCATTGCAGAAATCATGACCTGACTCATGTAAGACATCCTGGAATTTTATGATACTTTAAGGCTAAAGCTTGTAGTAGTTATACTACATTAATCAGTGCTGCTGATGTCTTCTGCAGTTCCTATGTTCTTGTTTTGTGCTAGTCATCAAACCTTTTAAGTTACAGTAAGTGCCCTGGTGTTTTCTGTAGTTTAAAGTGCATCAGAGTTGGAAAAATATGCTTTCAGAGAAAGTTTGTGTTTGTAAAGTTTTATTCTGATTTGGTGAATAGTTTTGTGTTGCAAGCTCTTATTTTGCAAACTGAGTAAGCAGTCTCTTTGTTCTAATTGTTCCTTTCCTGTGCTGGCTAACAAAAAGGTTGATGGTTAGCACAAGGCACAAATCACAGGCAAAAATCATAGGTACTGCAGAGGTAGTATAGTAGAACTGCAGACATTAGCTCTAAATCATTATCAAATCCCATGATGCCTTGCATTAATTGGGTCACAACCTTTGCAATGGAGTCAAGCAGGTTTTCACATCAGAGTTAAGCAATTTCATTTACAGTTAAATCCTGATGAAATTAGGAGGGTACAACAAAGACAATCATTGTTTAGGCTTGCAAACTACACAGGTATAAAGAAAAACAGGCTGAGGGGACCTTCCCTTTAAGAAACTGCTGCAATATAGCCATCAGGAAAGCCAAGAGCAACTACTGCAAATCCAAAATTCATGAAGCTAGAAATGACCCTAGAAGACTCTGGGAAACCATCAACAGTGCACTTGGAGGGAACAGCAACTTCACCCCCACCCTGCTAAAAGCTGACGGTGTCAACTCTACTGGCCCAACTGACATTGTGGAGTGCTTCAGCATCTTCTTTGTAAATGTTGGGAAGGATTTGCAAAGTTCCCCAGCTGCCCCTTCCACCCCCTCAAGGCACCACAGTTTCCCCTGGCTGAGTCTAGACCACAGTTTTCTTTTAAAAGGGTAAGCACTAACACAGTAAGAAAATACCCATGTAAAGTCATGACCAAAATAAAAATTGGACCAGACTCCACTGATATGAAATTACTCAGACTGGCAACTGATAGGTTTTTCCCATCCAGAAATTCTTCAGTCTCTCCCTCTAGTACAGCTCCCTTCTTGATGTCTAGAAATAAAGACATCCCAGTATTCAAGTCGGGGGAATCCCATGGCTGTCTCTTACTTTTGGCCTATATCTATTTAATCTACTCTGTCAAAGGCTATTGAGGAAGTCATCACCGACCAACTGGTGGAACACCTCATGGCACAAAATCTCCTGGTTGCCAAACAACATGTCTTTAGAAAGGTGCACAGTACTATTACTGCCCTAATTAAGCTTACAGAGGAGCTCCATATTGCCTTGGACAGGAGACCATGTTGGTGCTGCCTTCCTCGATCTATCCAAGGCATTTGACATAGTAAGTCATGACCTCCTATTGACCAAACACACGGAGCTGGGAGTATCAACAGATGCCACCTCATGGTTCTCTGACTATCTAGCAACAGGACCCAGAAGGTCAAATGTGGGGACATGTTCTCCCTTCTACAGTTACTGACCACTGTAGTTCCACAAGGCTCCATCTTGGGGCCCCTTCTGTTCATCCTGTTTGTAATCAATTTCCCGGAAGCTTGCAACAACTCCAAATCCCTGTTGTATTCCAATGACACAGTTAATCCTCACCTCACACTGCAAACCGGGGTTCCTTGAACACAACCTCTAATCTGATTTCAGCAAAGTATGCTGCTAGTTTTCCAACAACAGCAAGCTATTCATCAACTCATCAAAAGATAAGATCCTTACTATTTGGGAGTGATTGTGTTCTAAATGACAGACCAAGACTAAGTGTCACCACTCTGAATAGAGAAACCATCAAGCAAGTAAAGACCTTCAAGAACCTGGGCATCTATCTTGACTCCACCCTGTCTTTCCCCCACCATGTTGACTCTGTGGTCAAAAACATCCACCAATGGCTAGGCTTACGCCACAAAAGCAGGTCAGACCTCAACCCTGAGGTAAAAAAAACTACTTATCTCCAGACTCATCATTTCCATCATTGATTATGGGTCAGTAATCTACACAGCTGCTAACAACAATGTCCTTGACGAAATCTGTGTTGCCTTCAACCATGCTTGAAGATTAATACTTACCAGGAAACAGGACTTTCACTGATGTGATTGATACACCTGCACCAAATGGCTCCCTTTCCACCTCTGCAGCACCTGCAACTCTGCTCTTTTCATCAAAAGGGCCCTGCTTGGTCAAATTCCTCCTGGGGTCTACAACCTACCAACCAAGACTGACAACTGCTACAGCAAAAGGTCCATGGGCTACAGTAAACTGGCTGTGCCCCACAGCAGAAACACTGTGAGACAACACTCTTTTGCCTACAGAGCCGCCAAAGCCTGGAACTCGCTCCCACCAGTGATGACCAAGCCTTGAACCTTCCATTCCTTCAGATCACAGGTGGTAAACTTTTTCTCCCAGAATCTCAAATGCAACTGCCCATAGTGTTTATCTCATATTTCAGTTACTCTGGAAATCCAGTCCCTCCTCTAGCACCGCCCTTAGTATGTTATTACATAGTTGCCCCTCTTGCTCATTCTGTATTGATGGACCCAATTCTTCTACTTGCGCCTAGTTATGGAAATCTCATGTCTGGTATTATGTATTTGGAACCAGTTCTTCTACCTGTACCTAATTATGGAAATCTAATGTTTCGTATAATGTAGTGAGGCTCTGGTTTCACATATTTGTCTTTCCTATGCTTAATGTAGTGTATCATGTTTTGTGATATTTTTACTGACTTGGACACCTTTGAAAAAGGGCTCTTAGCTCAATAGTCTTCCAAACACAATTAAATAAATAACTCTACCTCAACCTGGAGACCAAGTTTCGAATCCACCACTACAATTAACTCCACTATGTGACTCTGAGCAAGTCAAATAATCACCCTGTGCATTTAACCTTTCCATTATCTAGCTCTTTATTCATTTATTTATTTCAAAAGATTTAACAGGAAAAATATACTGAGCAGAAAATGAGGGTTACTCACCTGTAACCGCAGTTCTAAGAGTGGTGTATGCTTCACATCCACACTACAGGCAGTCTCCCTTTAACAGCTGATTTGCCAGACCATCTTTAAGAGAAGCTCCTCCCACCACCTGGGTGGTATATCCCTTGGCTCTGCCCCATGACATCAGATCTTGCACGCTGGAAGTAGGAATCCATGTGCCACTTATAAAGGGAGGTCAGGTGCATTGTAAGTAAGTAAAAAAGTAAATCTTTATTTCTACAGTGCCCAATCCCGGAGGCTCTGGGCACTTTACAGGGAATTGTAGGAAACATACAAAAGTTACATACAAAAATATAGGGTCGATTAAGTAAATACAAACATTAAAATAAATAACAAATAAATTAGAGTAAGATCAATGCTGTAGCTAACTAAAGAAGGCTTCTTTAAAAAGGTGTGCCTTTAGGCTCTTCTCAAAAACCTCCACTGATGGGGCCTCCCTCAGAGCTCTGGGGAGCGAGTTCCAAAGGGCCAGGCCGACCACCTCAAATGCATGGTCTCCTGAGGTTTTAAGATTGGCCCTCGGAACTACCAGGAGGCCTTTGGTGGAGGAATGGAATGAGCTCACCGGGAAGGCAGGGGTCAGGAAGTCACTCAGGTAGCCTAGGCCCAGCTCATGTAAGGCCTTAAAGGCGAGCAAGCCCACCTTGAAGAGGATCCTCCATCTGACAGGCAGCCAATGCAGATCTTGCAGGACCAGGATCACATGGCAGGGCCTAGGAAGGCCCGTCAGCAGCCTGGCCACTGTGTTCTGTACCAGCTGCAGTTGATGGAGGTTCCCTCCACTGACCCCAAAGTAAAGAGCATTACAGTAGTCTAGCCCTTACGTGACAAAGGCATGCACCAGCACGGGCAGGTCACCAGATGGAATTAGGGGTTTCATTTGGGTGACAATCCTTAAGTGGTAGAATCCACTCTGGAGCTTCAATCGTCAAACTGTCGTCAAAGATGAAGCCCAGATTTCTCACCCTATTGGCTGCCACCAATGGAGCAGGGCCACAGAACAACCCTGTTCCTGTCCTGGTAGCAGCCACATCACGTCGTTGACCAGGCTCAATCATCAGTACCTCTGTCTTGTCGGGATTCAGCCACAGCCAGTTAGAGGACATCCAATCTTGGATCTTGGCCAGGTACTTATTTAACACTTCCATGGCCTTACTTGTCCCGGGGCAAAATACACATACAGCTGGGTATCAGCTGCATAACAGTGAAAACCCAGACTGTACCATCTAAAGAGCTCACCCAGAGGTAACATGTACACCACGAACAATATCGGTGACAAGATCGAGCCTTGAGGAACTCCACAGGGCAGTGGCTTCAGACAGGAGGAGAAACTTCCCCATCACTACCCATTGCCTCCTGCTTGTGAGAAAGGACTCAAACCAGCTAAAGACAGTACCGGTGAGACCACAATACTCTCTAAGGTGATCCAGTAGCACAATGTGGTCCATGGTGTCAAATGCTGAGGAGAAATCTAGGAGAACAAGAATTGACTGATCTCCTCAACGTCTCACCCACAGAGGTCATTTTGCACCTTGACCAATGCAGTTTCGGTGCTATGCCTTACCCTAAACCCAGAATGGACTGGCTCGTAGATGTCAAAGGCTGCGAGGTGTGCCTCAAGTTGCAGTCACCACTTTCTCAACAACCTCCCCCAAAAATGGGAGGTTAGAGATAGGTCGATAATTCGCCAAGAAGTCACGGTCAAGAGATGGTTTCTTCAGAAGGGGCTTTACCAGTGCCTCCTTCAAGGCACTGGGGAAGAACTTCTCCCAGACCAAGCACCAGACTATCTTGGCAAACACTGGACCAATGGACTTGACACATCCCACTAAGAGACAAGTCGGGCCCAGGTCCAGTTCACAAAAGGTGGGTCAGAACTTCAAGATTACCTCAACAACCTCAGCCATCCCACTGGCCGAAACTCACCCCAAACAATAAGAGTGCCTCTGTCTGTGCAAGATCCACCACTGCGAGGCTGATCTTGTCCCACAGAAGAGATCCCAGACCAAATGGAGGACACCCTGTCAGAGAAGAACTGAGCAAACTTCTCACACAGAGCAACTGAAAATGCTCTTTTCGGCTGCAGATAGGCAGAATGAAGTAGGCTATCCATAGTCCAAAACAGCAGAACTGGTCTGTTTCTCCCTGCAGCAATCTCCCTGGTCAGGAACTCAGCCTTCTTACAGTTGATTGCCCTTTGATATTCATCATAGTGAACTCTAAAGGTCAGTTTATCCTCCTTGGATCATGTCCTTCACCAGCAATGCTCCAACTTCCAACCCTTGGTCTTCATCTCCTTGAGAGCCCTATCAAACTACATGGGTCTCAGCAAGAAGACCTGGGTTATATATGGACTAGTGTAATGGCATCTACTGCCTTGGAGACATCACAATTACAGGCAGTCACTGCCTCGCCTGTGCCAACCGCACATACAGTACTCACACCAGAGAAGTCCATTACCACTAAAAGTCCTTCTGGGGACAATCCCCTCAATGGGCAATAGCAGACCATCTCAACAGGGGAAGGACTATCAGTGGGGGCCCCAAATGAGAACTCCATAGTGCAGTGATCAGACCAAATGAACGGATCAGTCCTAATATCAGAGACCTCAAGCCCCAGTGAGAATACCAAGTCCAAGACATGGCCATGATGGTAAGTTACTGAAGTAACCGCGTGTGTGAGGCCCAATGATGTCATCATCTGAGGAATGTCATGACCAAAATTTAAGAGTTCGTTGTTGACCCAAGCATTAAAGTCATTCGGAATCAACCATCTGGGCTACTCCAACACCCTATCAGCGAAGAAGTCCGCGATTTCCTACAGGAATTCTCCCTTGCGCCCAGGGGAATGATACATGAGGAAAATCCTGCAATGTGCACCTGGACTCCCATGTACAGCCACGCATTCCCCCCCGCACTTGCTACCATGTCCTGCCTCACCATCAGGCTGCCACGGTCCCCTCTGACCCACCTGTCCCCCTGGGCCTCTGATCTCACATAGCAGCCACCCCCAGGGTAACCCGGTGTAACCCTTCGCTGGATGGGTGGAGCCGGGGGGGGGGAAGACCGGCACAACACTTGGCCCCGGTGTGCTGCTGAGGCAGACATGGCTCCTTAGGGGCATTGGTGGCATCGGAGAGCTGGGCAGCCATCATCCGGCTGAGCGTGGAGTGTTTTTTCTGTTTTTCTGTTGTGTTCTCCCTCATTGTGCTGCCATGAAGTGCTCCTGGTCTCCACCAGAGGCCGCTCTCTAGGGACACCATCCCGCAACCCACCCCAGGAGAGGAAAGCAGTCCCGTGGACGCTCAGTCCTCTCCTTCCCCTGCCAGCCCCCGGTGTCCCAAGTCCGTTCGCGAACCCGGATCACTGGTGTGGTTCTGAGGTACTGCACCAGCGCTTCAGCCCTCTGCACTACCGGGCTGGCAGCCACTCATTTAAATGATGAGGTAGGACCCAAGGGGTGCATGGTGAAGTTCAACCTGGATCTAAAGCAGATGGCCACAACCCCACCACTGCATTCCCTCCTCAGACTGTGCACTACAGAGTATCCGGCAAGGACTGAACGCCTCCAGAACTGGACCTGCATCATTCCCCCAGCCTGGCTTCTGTGATGCAAGCGAGACTGACCAAGGAAATCAAATCCGCCATAATTGCAGTCTTGTTCCTCATCAATCTCACATTGCTTAGCACTGCCCGAAAGGGACTGGTGGCGACTGCAGGGCCACTGGTTACCTGCCCACTCTTTCCAGTGGGATCCCTGCGGATGGGCACTAAACATGTCTGGCCTCTCTTCAGACCTGATTTTACCCCAGGGTGCCTCCTGCACCTAACCAATGCTGGAAGGGGGGGGGGGTCAGTAAAGGGGCAAAGGTCACACAGCAGAGATGCTGAATAGGTAAGGCGAAGGGGTCCAGAGCCCTGGCACATCCTACAGCTGATCCTCAATTATTAAAATACCCCACTTAAATTACCCCCACCCTTAAATCCAACCAAATCAATTCCCAAATCCCCCACTCACCCCTAATTCCCTACCCACAAACCAATCATTCAACCATAATAGTTACATTACATACAGTACAAACTAATACCTTTCATACTCAACAGTCAACCACTAACCTGCAATCACTCACTCCCCCTCCCAATGAACACCCCAACAAAAACAGCAAAGGTTAAAATAACCATAATAATAAAACGTTTAAAGGAGAATCCTTCTTAGTGAACTGCAGAGGACAATATCCAAAAGTCTCACAGAGTCTCTGGAAAAATGTAAGCAAATCTGCAATCGAAATCAGAGCGCTGTCTGAGTTTTTAAAGAAGGGAGTACAGCAGTGCTCTCACCACTGCTCAAAATTAAACACAGTAATCAGTATATGACAGGGACTTGGCAAGCAAAACAATGGTCTCACCACTTCTTTCTTGCAGAATTTAAGTCCAAGCTGCTAGCTAAGGAGAGCACAGACAACCACAAGTTTACTCCCAAATAAAGATGGAGCTCTCACTACCACTCTTTGGGGACTGATCTTTGCAGCAAAAACTGCCAACACATGCGGGGTCATGCTCATATTCACTGAAAGCAGATAGCAGTCTCAGAGGCAGGTTCACAGCAGAAACGTTAGTACCACAGTCCTAAATACCACAAGATGTTCTTTGGGCTAAACAGTCCCTCAAAGGTCTTTACACTGAATCAGATGTCTGAACAATGGTGGCAACTCCACAGCTCCACAGCCAACTCTGTCTTCTAACGGCACTGTGGGCCTACATACTCCACATCGAAATTCCTTCCTCCGACAAAGGCTCACCCACAGAATAATTTTCTGCCGACTGCTTCACACAGTCCACTCTCAATACCGATTTCTGGGTTACTGCATTTATGGGCTGCAGGCACCGCTAGTAAGTGGTGCCAAGTTGAAATCAAATAGAAGTCCTCTACAAGTCACTAAAAGGGACAAATCTCAAAACAATAAAACTGATTCCTATGCTAAATTCACTTACAGAGTCTATCTAACGCTACAACCCTATACCTTAATACTATATTACTTACTTAGCAGATCAAACAAGTAAAACAAACACTAAACAGATAAAAATAAATGCACTCTGGATAGAAATATTATGTCCAGTTGAGGGGATGTGAACCAAATACCACTCCTAGAACTATGGTTACAAGTGAGCAACACTCATTTCTAGGGACGTGGATTTGGTTCATTTATCCACACTACTGGCAGACTTCCAGCAGTTCTCCGGGAGGAGTGAGCAAGGCGTGCACCCCTATTTGGGAAACAGAGAGTGGAGAACTGAGACCCCAAAAGCAGCATCCCGGCGTAACTCGAAGTCATTGCTGTAATGAGAGATGAAGGTGTGTGCTGACCTCCAGATCTCCTGTATGGGAATGTACCTGGAAGCAGCCACCAAGGCAGCTGTATGTCTGGTGGAATGAGTCCTGAGCCCTATAGGAAGCTCCCTACTGGCCAACCTATAGCAGAGGTCGATGCAGGAGACAATCCACCTGCCAATCATCCTCTTAGGTGCCAGTCTACCAGGTGTGGCTTCAGCATATGTTACAAAGAGCTGGCAAGCTTCACCCCGAACTCCAGTTGTGCACTCTCTGTAATAAGAGCGCACCTGCCGCAGGTCCAAAGTATGGAGCCTGCACTCGGCCTCTGAAGATGAGTAGGTAAAACATACAGGAAGGTTAAGCACCTGGTTAAGGTGAAACTCCAATACCACCTTCAGGAAGAACTTTGGGTGATGGCGAAGGACTACCTTGTCCTTGTGACAGACCATGTGCTGAGACTCCACCAAGAGCACCTGGGGCTCACTGATACTTCTTGCGGAGGTGATAGCCACCAAGAAGGTGGTTTTCCACAACAGGTGTGACATCTCACACTTGTGCATAGGCTTGAAAGGCTTACCCATGAGCACTGCCAGAACCAGCAACAAGTCCCAAGGTGGCGGTGGTTCATGCATCAGCAGGTTCATATAGTCCAAACCTCGAAAAAGTGCCTGATCACCTTCTCCTGCACTACCATCAGCATACCAGCCCATACCCAATATGCAGAGATGGCTGCAAGGTGCACCTTGAGGGTCGTTAATCTCAGCCCCAGTGGGGAAAGGGACCATATATATATATATATATATATATATTATAAGCTAGCCAAGGAGCAGGCAAGAGGGTCAAACCCCTTGCCCTGACAACAGATGGAAAATCTTTTCCACATAAAAGCATAGCACTGGTGAGTCAACTCTTTTCGGGAAGCTTCCACCACATGAAACACATTTTCTGAAAGACCCAGAACCAGAACTCTAGCTGCTCAGGTACCAGGACGTGAGGTGCAGGGATTCAAGATCTGGGTGCTGTATCTTCCCCGATGACAAGACAACATATCCAGGCACAGAGGCAACCACCATGGAGGTCTGCTGCTGCAGCTAAAGAGATCCAGGTAGCAGAACTGGTGGGGCAAGTCCGGCACCATCAGGATTATCCTGCCTTGTCCCTCCACACCTTGACCCCACCTTGTGGATAAAGGGAAAGGGAGGGAAGGCGTACAGGAGGCCTGTTGTCCACAGCCTCATGAAGGCATCTCAGATAATGTTCTTGACTGTGAGGCAGCACAAAACAGCCTCAGCTTTGTGTTCTCCCAGGAGGCAAACAGGTCTGCGAGAGGAGTGCCCCAGAGGGAGAACTGGTGGTCTACCACCTCGTCTCACCCACCCAGCTGAGGGCATCCTCTAGCTGGCTGTTGGCTCCTGTGACATGGATCACCAGGAGATCTGCACCAAAGCTGTGCACAAGGGTCCAGGTGTAGATGGCCTCCTGATACTAGGGAAGGGAGTGCGTGCCACCCTGCTTGTTCAGGTAGAACATGGTCATGGTGTTGTCCGTCTGGACTTGCATGACCCAATCCCCAATAGAAGGAGCGAATTACATCACAGCTAAGTACACTGCACAGAGCTTCAGCAGATTGATGTGGTGATGGGACTCCCTAGGGGTCCAAAGCCCATGAGTTCTGTGGTCCCTCAGGTGCACTCCCCATTCCACCATAGATGAATCTGTTGTAACAGTGGCGGTCAACTCTGGGCAGACAAATGGTACTCCTTCCTCCAGATGGTCTGGGATGAACCACCACATCGGCTAGGCTACCATGACTGGCTGGTCCAGTTGATCTAGGTGCTGCAGCCACTAATGATTTAGCTTCCACTGCAGGAGCTGCATCTGCCAGTGGGCCCATCGGTCACATTGGTGCAGGATGCCATGTACCCTGGCTGCCGCAGGAAGTCCCAGGCAGGGCGCAAGCACCCAACCTGAACTGATCAGGCAAAAGAGATGAGATCCGATGTCCGTTCCGCAGGGAGTCGAGCCTTGGCCCAAATGGAGACTAACTCTGCCCCGATAAAGTGAGTCACCTATGAGGGGTTCAGACTGGACTTGGCCGGGTTGACCAGAAGGCCCAAGTCTCTGCAGTTATGGAGGTCCATGTTCCTGGACTGCTCCACAACCTCCCTGGATGGCCTGGTGATCAGCCAGTCATCCAAGTCAGGGTATACCCTAACTCTTTAACACTGCAGGAATGCTGCCACCACTGCCATGCACTTGTTGAAAACCTTGGGTGCTGATGACAGGCCAAATAGCATGATCTGGAACTGGTAAAGAACCCCTTCTGCACAGAACCGGAGGTACCACCAGTGGAACGGACAGACTGGAATGTGGAAGAATGTGTCCCGGAGGACCAGGGAGCAGAATCACATGCCCTGCTCTAGAGAGGGTATTATCTGGTTCATTGTGACCATACTGAACTTGCACTTCCTGAGAATCTGGCTCAGATTGTGAAGATCCAGTATGGGGCACCAACCCCGTCACTGTCCATTTTGGGACCAGGAAGTACCTGGACATGAAGTCCTGGCCTGCCATGGAGTTTGAGATGTGGGCTATGGCTTTTTTTCTCAAGGACCTGAGCAAAGTCTTCACTGAGGGTGGACAGCGTGTCCTGTGACACCACGGACTACCTTGGCATGTAGGGTAAGGCGGGAGAGCCTCAAAGTTGAGAGGCAATCCTCTGCCCACCACTTCTAGGACCTATTTATCCAAGGTAATTATGGATCAGTTGTGCCTGAAGTGGTGAAGTAGGCCCCACACAGTGAGCTGAAGTAGGGACTGGACAGGTGTGAGGTAGACACCCGCTGACCTGTCACTAGGCAGCTTTGGAGGGGGCACCAACCACTGCTGCTGAAGGAGTGCTACTACCCCTGCCTTTTTTGAGCCCTGACTGGGGAACTTGATCTTGGGGCACCAAGCCTGAGACTGCCCTTATTGGGGCCGCTGCTGCACAGACTACCGTGACAGACAGGGCCAAAACTGAAAAGTACGTTTCTTCTTTTTCTGCCTTTCTGATCCTTCTGAGAGGAAGTCACAGAATCCATGGTGGTACTGGACTTCTCAATCCTAGTGAGGTGTCCTTCCACCCCTGGGCCAAAGAGAGTGGTGCCCAACAAGGGGAGGTTGGTCAACTTGTGCTGGGCGTCTGCCATAAAGGCGGAAATCCACAGCCAGGATCTGTGATGCATCGCAATGGCCACTGCCATTGTACAGGTGCAAATATCACCAATGTCCAAGGCCATCTAAAGCTGGTGTTTAGCCAGTGTTCGACCCTGGTCTCGGACCACTTTTACCACCAGCTGCTTCTCGGTAGGGAGGTATGGGAGGGCAGGACCCAGCACTTTGATCAGGTGGTGACCGAAGAGGGTTACCATCAGTGTGTAGTTCACCTGATGGAGACCTAGGGAGGATGCAAAATAAACCTTCTTCTCCGTGTGGTCAAGCTTCTTAAGACTCCTTGTTAGACGGCTTGTCCACATCCCTAGTATTGTCAGATTTATGAAATACTGAGTCAGCAACCAGACTTTCGGCCAAGAAATAGTCTAAAAATCTGAATAAAATGCCAGTAGGGACCACGTACTTACAGACCATATGGGCACAGGGTGCGGAGCAGGAAGCTGGGTTCAGCCAAAGCTCCAGTGTCAGTCCTAGGATCACCTCAACCACTGGGAAGGCAGCCCTCGGGGATTCATCCCTATCTAGGATCTCAGTGAAAGGGTATTTAGCTCTTTTCTGGACTGACTCCAAGGAAATCTCCATGGACTCATACATGAGCCTGAGGAGAGCCCCAAAAGACACCAGCCCATGATCAGTAGTCAATTCTTCCTCTGAATCACAGTTGAATGTATGAGCTCTTGAGGACCTGTTGGAGCCATCTGAGGACTCTTTGAAAACAGCCCTCAGTCTTCTGCCGTCATGCACCATTCAGGACTTGTCTGAGTGTGTGATTTCCACAGACAATTGGCCTGGCAAGCCAGTAGCCAGACAGGAGTCCTTAGAAGGCGTTCCCTGCAAGGGCTGACATGCAGGCAGTTCCACATGAATCTGTGGCAAGACTCATGTCAGGGACAGCTGTCTTGACAGTACTGGCATGGGCGGGAGTGGTGATGACCAGGTGAGTGTGGAGGTCGAACCTACCCAAGCAAGGCCCACTGCTGCCAAAGGAGCTCCTCATAGTTCCACTGCATATACTGACAAAGTTGAAGAGTGACACCTTCCAGTCGAGCGAGACCAAGAGTGCGAGGAATCCCTCAACCAGGACCTTGAATGTTGACACGACCATTAATGATAAGGAGATATGGGCAGAGGGGGCAGTGTACACTATCCGTATCAGAGTCAGCCATTCAACCCCAGAGGGAGGCAAATCCTGAGAAGAGAGTGTCAGGTTCACTGGCTGCTCCTGGCCCTCTTGAGTAGGCCCGTCAGGAGCAGGGTCTTGCAGATCGAATCATCTTCTATCCCTTCTGGCAGTGGGTCAATAGGGTCAAGAATAATCTTGACCACCTGTTCGACCTGTGTCAAGGCTGACAAGCCCAACAGGGTCACTGTGGAGCTAGAGGCCTGTCCCTTGACCAAATCATTGTATGGAAATGTAACTGATATTGGGATCCCTTTTGTTTAGAAAATATATAGTGTTACTGTTGAAATGTATATAATTATATTTTGAGATGATTGCAGAAAGCTATTATAAACTCTAGAGGTTACTTGAGTGCAAATGTTGAGCCTTTTGCAAAAGCTGTAGGGGCCTCAAGAAGCACACTGTGTTCTAGCAGCTCCTGAAACGTACAAGGACAGGATGCTTTCTAAGAATGGGGGTTGAAAAGACTTATAAAAGAGCTATGCTGCAACTGCAGGAGATAAGATTAGGAGAACAAGGGACACAGAGACTGAAAGAAAACGTTATTTTATTTTGCCTTTGTAAATAGTTATACTGAACAAGGTTATTTTATGATACTGCTAGCGTAAATAAATAATGTTTGGTGAATTCTACAACTGCTCCTGATTTTCCTATGCTTCCTGACCTATGCCTTGACGACAGATGGTGTCAGCCTAAGTGGGATTCACGCTGTGCATATCCTAAGACAGGAGTTTTGTGCATGGGTACTGGACCTAGTACCTGGAAAGCACAGAGGAAGGTATAGATTCTGCAGCAGCAAGTCCAAAAGTGGTTGGCAGGGGAATAGCAGCCAAACTAGCAGAGACAGAAGTCCAGTCTGAGATTGTGCAGCCAGCACAAGTTATGGAAAAAGAACAGGCAGTGACAGAACCTAAAAGCCTGATGGACTTTTTCAAATGGTGGGCTATACAACAAAGAGACTGAGAAGCAGAGAGAAAAAGTGATTCAGTGTTTAGAAGAACAAAGGAGAGAAGAGATACAGCAACAGGAGCAGCAGATGAGAGAAGAGATGCAGCGATGGGAGCAGCAGATGAGAGAAGAGATGCAGTGATGGGAGCAACGATGGCTGGTGCCTTGCAAGCTATCAAAGACAGAGGATCCGGCAGAGACCCGATGAGCGACAAAATACAAGCAACTTAAAAGCCATTAAACTTACAAAGTTGTGTCCCTCGGATGATATAGAGGCATACCTGACAACTTTTGAGAGTTGCCACAGCCTGCAAATGGCCAAAGCAGCAATGGACAATCTGACCCTACCTGACAGGGAAAGCCCAACTTGTCTACAGCAATATGGACACTGGACAGTCAGAAAACTATGACCTGGTGAAAAGTGAAATCCTTAAAAGGTATGACATCTCCAGAGAGACATTCAGGCAGATATCTCAATCTCAGCGGTATAACTTTGTCAACAATCCTCGAGAAGCCTTCACCCGACTCAGAGAACTTCTGATAAAATGGATCCAACCAGAGAGCAAGACAGTCCCACAGATCATCGACACATTTACCATGGAGCAATTCTTCAACATCTTGCCTACAGATGTGCAACTCTGTTTAAAGGAACACCAACCAGAGAGTGGGGAAAAGGCTGTTTCTTTGGCCGAGGACTACCAAATGGCTAGATAGATGCCACAGCAGCAAGGTAACAGCCAAGCACCAGTAAGACACTCTTTTTCCCATTTAAACTCCAAGCCTGATAAGAACTCTGGTGGGGGTAACAAATCTGTGCCCAAAGACGTTATCTGCTATAACTGTAATAAGCCAGGCCATTTTGCAAGAAACTGCCATAGTAAGGAGAGTGGCACTGAAGCAGATTTGTCCTTGGCAAATTGGGGCAGGTACTTAACAGATGTGAAGGTGGGGAATAAGGCTGTGAAGGGACTCATTGATTCGGGAAGCAGACAGACCCTAGTGCATGTTAAAGTGTTGGGAAAACACTGTGCAAAGGAACCACATACTGGTGTCATCTGCATCCACGGGGACACTCGATACTATCCCACCACCAAAGTGACTCTGACCATTAAGGGTGTGTCACACCAAATGAAAGTGGGGGTTACCTGTGCCTGCGACTATTGGAAATGACTTCCCAGGATTTACTGAGTTGATCGAAGAAGGAGTAAATCCTGATGTTTCAGCAGCTGTGGTGACAAGAACTCAGGCAAAGAAAATTTCAGATGATGGGGACACTTTTCTTTGCAGTGATTTTGATTTGAACTTGATTGAGCACAGCTCCAAGATTTGGAAATGCAAGAAAGAAAGATGATGCCTGAAGAAACTGTGGCAGCAAATGACTGATGGACATGAAGGGTTAAAATATGAAAATGCTGAAACTAAATTGTTAACTGATTGTGATTTTCTTTCAGAGCAAGCTAACAATGTTTCTCTCCAGGGTTCTTTCAAGCAGCCGGGGGTGAAACCAAAACAGGGTGGACCAATGTTTAAAACATGTAATGGGTTACTGTACAGAGTTTGGGTTAAGCCTCAGATACAGGAACAGACAGAACAATTGGTTATACCACTGTAGTATAGAACAGAGTTGTTATAGATAGCACATGATAGTCCTATGGCTGGTCACTGAGGGAGGGATTGCACCCTTGCCAGATTGCTATACAGATTTTACTGGCCTGGAATTCATGAAGATGTTGCTACCTATTGTAATTCCTGTGCTGAGTGTCAGAAAGTAGCACAAGTCACTAGAAAAGAGAAGGTGCCTCTGGTGCCCCTACCCTAATAGATGTGCCTTTTGAGAGAACTGCAATGGATGTGGTTGGTCTTTTAGACAAAAGTAAAGAGGGTAATAGATTCATCCTGGTAGTATGCGACTATGCTACTCGATACCCAGAAGCAGTTCCAATGCGTACTGTTACAGCCCCAAAAGTTGCAGCAGAGCTTGCCAAAATATTCAGCAGAATGGGCATACCGAAAGAAATTATTACTGATCAGGGTAGTAATTTTGGTGCTGCATTATTTAAGGAACTATACAGACTACTAGGTATCACTGCCATAAGAACCTCCCCCATCACCCTCAGACGGTCTTGTTGAGCATTTTAACCAAACTCTAAAACGCATGTTAAAAAGGTTTGTAAAAGGGGAAGGGAAAGACTGGGACCAATACTTGCCTTACCTACTTTTTGCCTACAGAGAAGTGCCACAGGCAGCAACAGGGTTTTCACCATTTGAAATGCTGTAGGGCAGGCAGCCAAGAGGGCCACTGGATGTGATAAAAGAAATGTGGGAAGGTAACCCCACTCAGAAACAATCTATAACTTCTTATATGTGTGCCCTAAGAAAGAAGCTGGCAAAATATGTTGAAATTGCCCATAGTAATCAGGAAGAGGCCCACAATCAGTAGAAGGTATATTATGACCATAGGGTAAAAGAAAGTTTTGGAGCCAGGTGAAAAGGTTTTGCTACTGTTGCCTACCACAGAAAATAAACTGTTAATGAAGTGGCAAGGGCTATATAAGGTTCTTAGATGTACTGGCACTGTTAACTATGAGACTGAGACCTCTGACAGGAAAAATCCTACTAAGATATACCATGCTAATCTCCTCAAAAAATGGTTGAAAAAATGCCAAAAACTGCTTTGCTAGTTTTACCAGAAACCAATAAGGAAGATATTGATGTAGCTTATGACAGACTGGATCAAACTGTAAATGCTGATGCTGTAAAGGTGAATGTTTCCTTAACCTCAGAACAAACTGTAGACATTCATAATATGCTAAATACATTTAACAGTACTTTTACCATGGTACCAGGCCAAGCAAAAGGGGTTGAGCATGTAATAGTGACAAGGAATGCTCGTCCTATTAGGCAAAAGACAAACAGGTTGCCAAAGCGGTAAAGAGCTAATGTGGTTAACGAAATACAAAAAATGAAAGAACTGGATATCATAGAGGAGTCGAGGAGTGCTTGGTCATCTCCAATGGTAACTGTAAACAAAAAAGAAGGGAATCTGCCTTGATTTCAGGAAACTTAAATGTCAGAATTTGACAGTTATCCTATGCCCAGAATAGATGATTTGGTGGACAGACGGGGGAGTGCAAAGTATATCAGTACCCTCGATCTCACCAAGGGTTACTGGCAAATACTTTTAGCTAAAGAATCCAGAGACAAAACTGCATTTGCCACCTCTATAGGATTCTAGCAGTTCACCACCATGCCATTTGGTTTACATGGTGTGCCAGCTACATTCCGGCGGTACATGGATGTCATTTTATCCCCTCACACTGGTTATTGTGCTGCATACCTGGATAATGTCATGGTGTACAGTCCCGACTGGAAAAGCCACCTGGAGCACCTACGAGCAGTTATCCAAGCTATCAAAAATGCAGGTCTGACTATTAATCCTACCAAATGTGCATTGGGCATGCAGGAAACCAGATATTTGGGCTATGTGTTGGGAAATGGATAAGTTAAGCCAAAGGTTTCTAAAATTGAAGCTGTAGCTACCAGCCCTGTTCAAAAACAAAGAAACATGTCATGTCATTTTTAGGGCTGGCTGGTTATTATCGAAGATTTGTTCCCAACTTTGCAGAGTCAGCTACTCCCCTCACTGAGCTCACGAAAAAACGGTAACCAAATAATGTGAAATGGATCCCTGAGTGTGATGAAGCTTTTCAAGTCATAAAGGCTGCATTATGTTGACCCCCTGTTTTAAGAAGCCCAGACTCTGAGAAACCATTTTTGCTACAGATGCAGCAGAGGTAGGCCTAGGTGAAGTCCTGAGTCAAAATGTAGATAGGACAGAGCATCCTATTCTGTACATAAGTAGGAAGTTGCATGACAGAGAGAAAAGGTATTCCACTATCGAAAAGGAATGTTTAGCAGCAAAGTGGGCCATGGAGTCCCTTAAGTTTTATTCACTAGAAACTGACTTTGTTCTTGTTACTGATCACAATCCTCTCTGTTGGCTTAACCAAATGAAATATAAAAATTCCAGAATCACAAGGTGGTACCTGGCACTACAGCCATTTAAATTCACTGTGATACACAAATCTGGTAAAGAGATTAGCAATGCTGATTTTCTGTCAAGATATGGATCAGGAATTGAGGGTCCTGAAGGTTGAAAAGCAAATGTATACGTTTGCACTTTACTGTTTGCTGCATTGTTAAAAAAACAAACTGAATGCATGTGTGCTTAACTGCTGAAAGCAGCAAATGTTATTAGAGAATAGAAAGTTTTGGAAACCTGTTTAATAAAACAGGTTCCCTCGGAAGGAGGGGGGTGTATGTGACAGGGTGGAATAGGACCCTGTCCCATTTGTTATGGAGAAAGTGTTTAAATGCAAGGTTCTTTCCTTTTCTGTCCCTTGTCTGTCTGGTTGCGCAACCCAATTTTCCTGTGAAACTTCGGATTTGATCACCCCGACAATCTCGCAGTTCTTTGCCTCTCACCGTCTCTCAGTTCTCTCTTGCTGTCTGTTTTTTTCCTCCCTTGCATATATGCTAATATAAAAGTATGTGCAAATCATTGTATGGAAATGTAACTGATATTGGGATCCCTTCTGTTTAGAAAATATATAGTGTTACTGTTGAAATGTATATAATTATATTTTGAGATGACTGCAGAAAGCTATTGTAAACTCTAGAGGTTACTTGAGTGCAAATGTTGAGCCTTTTGCAAAAGCTGTAGGGGCCTCAAGATGCACACTGTGTTCTAGCAGCTCCTGAAACTTACAAGGACAGGATGCTTGCTAAGAATGGGGGTTGATGCTGGCCCACTGGCACAGTGGTTGGATTTCCACTTGCAACACTGGCGACCCGGGTTCGGGAATGGACCCGGGTCATCAGAGGGCCAGGCAGGAGGAGAAGGATCGAGCATCCCTTGGACAGCTCTCCTTCTCCGGGAGGGAGGGTGGTGTGTGCTCGGTGCACAGAGCAATGCCTAGCAGAGGCTAGGCACATCACAACAGCACCAGCACCATAAGAATTCAGGGGCGGACGCTGGCCATCATTGCACGTCTCAGCCCCTGCTTACAGGGGGAAACTCTGCTCCCAGCCATCTTTGTGAAGTCGAGCCCCGGGCTTTGATTAGCCTCCCAGCCAGACTCCCCCGATCAGTTTTGGGGCACTAAGCCGGGCAGTGCCATGACCCCCACCCTCTGGGGAGCAAGCCAGGGGTGATGGGGGGAGTGTTGGCAGTATGACCAGGTGGAAGTCCATGGATGCCATGACTGGGGCGTATATCCTGACAGCTAGAGTGGCAAAAAGATAAATTAGAAAAAGAATGGGGGTTGAAAAGGCTTATAAAAGAGCTAAGCTGCAACTGCAAGAGATAAGAGATATAATATAAGAGATAGATTTAGAAGATTCAAGATGGCCGCCAGGCTGGGCGCGTCGTCGCTGCTTCTCTGAAGAACTAGTTTTATTTTTATTACTTTTATTTTATTCATATTTTATTTTATTTGTGCTTAGACTTCGGTTGGTGTATGCTTCGGTGTTTAGCGTTCAGCGTTAAGCGTACCCTCTAGGCGCATAGACTACCTATCGTGCTCAGTTCGCGGTGCCATTTTGTGGGAGGCAGCCAGCTGGCTTTTTTTTTGGAGTCTTCGGTGGTCCTGGTCGAAAGTCCGGTGTGACTCTAGCGAAGGAGTATACTCCGTGGGTTGCTTAAGCTTTATGGAATTTTTCCTGGGTCGCTGTATGTGGGAGTGATGTTATGGGAGATATTTGGGAGCTTGGATGGCATTTTTTCTTCTGATAGTCTGGATGGTTATCTGACGTTGGTACTCTTTGTTTCACTCCCCTTGTTTTGGATACTGGAGGGGTTTGGAGAACTCAAGCTCTGTTTTAGCAGGGTCGTGAGTTATTAGTACTCTCCCACATTTTCCCCCACAGTCTGAGGCAGGGATTTTGTGACTTTTTCTCCTAGCTTATTCTGTGAAGAAGTGTTTCAGTTGTGGGGAAAGTGAGGAGCTAGCCCTAAAGGCGTTTGGAGGAGCTCTGGATATTGGGTTTGCTGAAGAGGAGACGGAAGATCTTGGATTGGGGCTCTGTTGGAGACTGTGAGCCCTTTGAGTTTTATAACCTATAGGTGGTTTTTCCTGCCTTCTGTTTGCTCTGGCCGGCGCTCTCCTGGGTGTTGCTACTCCACAGGGGTTGGGGTGTTTCCCAGTCGGGGAGCTGAGTGGGGCGCCTCGCCACCTTGGACCATGGAAGGGGCTGCAGTAGTGGCTCTTCTCGTGGCCCTTTAGTGTGAGTGGCAATAATTGCCGGGGGCTTTCGGCTGGGAGTAAATAAGATTGGAGTCTGCTCGATCCTTCTTGGATATAAACTTGCTGGATTTTCTGAACTTCCTGGATCTCCTTTGGACTAATTTTTCCCTCCGGATTTGTGCGGCTGCCTCATTTATGGACCTGGACTGTCTTGGACCTTTATTGTATCTGAGAAGCTGCTGTTTTTGTCTCCTGTTGACTCTGTTCTGGACTTCGGGGTGGTAAGAGGACCCTGGGTCCAAAATTTTTGTTTATTTATTTATTTATTTGTTTGATTTGATAGTGTGTGTCTTTCTCCTGGTTTGGGAGAAGGACTAATTTTATTTCTCCCCTGTTGTGAGAGAACTGGGGGGGAATTTAAATATTTGTATGTTTTTTATTAGGCAGTGAGAGTGCCTTTCTACCCTCGCTCCCTGGTGGTGAGAGGACTGGGGTAGTAGGGGTTTGTTTTATTTTAACTTATTTTTTGTGGTTTTTGTCATAATTTATTGATTTAATTTGTTTATTAGTTAGTTTTAGATAGTGAGGTTATTTTGAATATTTTGGGTGGTGGGTTTATTTTTATTGTTTAATTTGGTAAGCAGCGTCATGTGCTGGCCTTCTTCCTCCACGGTAGTGCATTATTCCCCCTCCTCTCTTCATGCCCTCAGCCCCTTTTGCACTCCTCCCTTACAGTGCGAGATTTATCAGCATTGTAGGGCGTTGGGGATTGCTCATGGGAGGGCGAGGTGCGCGAACAGGGGAGGGGATCGAGCGGGGTCACAGCGTTGGGGTTATTAAGTCAGAAGGCGCCCTGGGTGAAATGGAATCAGATCAGGTCCGCCCTGTCTGGTCTCCATACCCAAGGGCACTACTGATTTCAGTAGGCAGATAGGCCCGACAACCTCAGAGGTTTGTCCAACTCGGGCGGTGTTATGCAATGCCAGGTCTGCTAGGAATAAAACTGCTATTATTGCCGACCTTATTGGTTCGGCTGATCTGGTTTGCATCACTGAGACCTGGCTGGATGAAAATTCTGGCCCTATAGTGGAGGCCATGATTCCAGCCGGGTACTCGGTGATACACCACCCGAGATTGGACCGTAGGGGCGGGGGGTTGCAGTCTGTTTTAAGACTGAATTGGGCCTCTCGAATGTGGTAGTGGGTGAGGCTGAGTCCTTTGAGTGTACAGTTGTAGCAGGTGTAGGCATTCGAATCATTCTCATCTACCGTCCACCCAGAGATGGGAAACGTTTCTTACAGGAAGTGGCAGATTTCCTCAGCGACATGTCGTTTGAGTCACCCAGACTGATGGTGCTGGGTGACTTGAATGCCTGGGTGGATGATGAACTCTCATAATTTGGTAAACACTTCCTCCAACTAATGTCTTCTTTGGGCCTCACACAGGTAGTTTCCACTGCTACACACAAATCTGGACACTCTCTCGACTTGGTCTTCCTTCTTGGGATTGATGCATCCGATATGGGGGTGGAACCAGTCATTTGGTCTGACCACCACATCGTGAGGTTCAATTTTTGCACCCCCCTGAGAAGGCCAGCCCCTGTGGAGATGGTCAGGTACCGCCCATTATGGAATGTTACTCCACAAGGCCTGGTGGTGGTCCTTGACCTATCATCCCTCGTGTTGGTGGGCAGTAGTCCAGAGGCGCTGGTGCAGGCCTATAATGAAGCCATCACGGTTGCCCTGGATTCTATAGCTCCTGTTCGCAAGCGCCCTCTTTCCCGTCACCCCAGGGCCCCTTGGTTTGATGGGACTCTGAGGGAGATGCGGAGACAAGGGCGAAGGTTAGAGCATTGCTGGCGCAAGTCCGCCCTTGATGCCGACCGTCTTAGATTGATTGAACATTATACCAGCTATCAATCTGCAATCACCCATAAGAAGGCAGAATTCCTGTCCAGGGAGATTGCAGTTGCTCAGAATCGACCGGCTCAGCTGTTCCGAACTATAGATAGACTGTGCAACCCAACCTGTCTGCAAGTTCGGAAAGCCTTTTCGCAAACTGAGTGTGATGAGCTTCCTCGATACTTTGCAACTAAGGTGGCTGACATCAAGGCGGACCTGTGTCCGACAACCTCTAAGGGTGATGTGGTGGGAGTGTGCAAGAGCACAGGATGTCGCTTCTCCTGGAGTTCTTTTTGTTGACCTGAGTTTGTGGATATTATGAGGATTATCCATAGTGTGCGCCCTACAAGCTGCGGCTTGGATCCTGGACCGACTACCCTAATTTTGGGTTGAGTAGACATCATTGGTCCAGTTCTGGCACAAATTGTCTGGTGCTCCTTGGAGTCGGGTGAGTTTCCTGGCTCCCTGAAAGAGGCGGTGGTGACACCTCTCTTGAAGAAAGCTTCCTTGGACCCAGATTCTTTTTCCAGCTATAGACCCATCTCTAACCTCCCCTTTATTGGGAAGGTTATTGAAAAGTTCGTAGCTGCTCAATTGGATGACCATTTAACCATCCATAATATCTACGAATCCTTCCAGTCTGGTTTCCATAAAAGACACAGTACCGAGACTGCGCTGGTTCGGGTGCTAAATGATCTTCTGAGGGCGAGAGATCAAAGGAGACGTTCTATCTTGGTTCTCCTCAATCTCTCTTCAGCTTTTGACACTGTGGATCACATGGTGTTGCTAGCACGCCTGGGGTAAATTTGTGGAATGTCTGGAACCGTTTTTAAATGGTTCAAGTCATTCCTCACTGGGAGATCACAAAGAGTTGTGTCGGGGATTTTTTTCTCCGGCCCAGTCTCTTTGTTGTGTGGAGTGCCTCAGGGTTCTGTGCTGTCGCCCATGTTATTTGCAGTGTACATGCTGCCCCTCGGAAACATTATAAGACGGTATGGGCTGAGGTTTCACTGCTATGCAGATGATACCCAGCTATGCCTGTCTTTTGCACCCGACCAGGATGGAGCTCTCTCAGTATTTAATAACTGGGAGAAATCCAAGACTGGATGGATTCTAGTTGGCTAAAGTTGAACTCGGAGAAAACAGGTTTTGATTGTGGACCCGGGTGGTCAGATTGAGAGGTCGTATGCTGGCGCGCCTTCTGGAATTTTTCTTGGCGGTGTGCCACTACCGGCCTCTGAATCGGTGCGCAACCTCGGGGTGATTCTTGTCGATAGGCTGACTTTTCAATCCCAAGTGTCAGCTGTCATCAAGATTTCCTTTTACCATCTTAGGAATATTGCCCGGGTTAAGCACCTTGTTCCGTCTGACTCTCTGTCAACACTGGTCCACGCCTTTGTGTCCTCGCGCCTCGACTACTGCAGCGCCCTTTACTTTGGGCTTTCTGGGGTTGAAATCAGCTGCCTACAGCTTGTGCAGAACACGGCAGCCCGGGTTTTGACTGGGACAAGCAGGTCCTGTCACATTACCCCGGTGCTGCACGAGCTGCACTAGCTTCCAATACGGTGGCGGATCACCTTTAAAGTAATTTTATTGACTTTCAAAGCCCTTCGCGACCAGGGTCCATCCTATCTGAAAGACCTGCTGGTTCCTTACTGCCCCGACCCATCACTCCGCTCGGCCGACATGGGGTTGTTAGAGATTCCAAGAGTGAGTTTGAAATCCTCTGGCAGCAGAGCATTTTCTCATGCTGCACCCACTCTTTGGAATTCTCTACCATGCCGGTTATGGGAATGCTCCTCCGTGGAGATTTTCAAGAAGGAATTGAAAACACATCTATGGAGAATGGCCTTCTTGGAAGGTTAAATGTATTGTAAAGTGTGTGAAATGTTATTGTAATTTATTATGTTTTTATGATATATTTTATAATGTTCATGGTTTTGATGTTTGTATTGTATGTTGAAGTTTTTATTAACTTGTTCAGCGCCTTGATATAGTGAAAGGCGCTATATAAATAAAATTATTATTATTATTATTACAAGATTAGGAGAACAAGGGACACAGACTGAAAGAAAACTATTTTATTTTGCCTTTGTAAATAGTTATACTGAACAAGTTTATTTTATGATACTGCTAATGTAAATAAATAATTTTTGGTGAATTCTACAACTGCTCCTGGTTTTCCTATGCTTCCTGACCTTTTGCCTTGACGACACTGGTGGAATGAGTAAAAAAATAAATAAAAAGCCAGAGAAAGCTCGCAAACTAGGTGCACAAACACCATGATCATAGATATACTTTTTCAAGTGCTTTTATTGCTCACCATTAAAAGTTAGAGTTCACAGAGAAAGGACACTCCCTTAGTCTGGCAAAAAAGACCACTCTTGGAGCAGAGGAGAGGCCAAAGGGTATGACCTGGAATGGGTACAGGACCCATAATGCTTGGAAATGAAGGTGCCAGTGGTGGTGCACGCAGAAATGTGTAAGAACAGATCTTGGAGGTCAAGGGAACACAACCACATGTTCTGCTCCAAGGGTGGTACAATCTGCCTCACAGTGACCATCTGGAACTTGCGCTTCTGCACACAGTGGTTGAGATCACGAAGATCCAGTATGAGACACCAGCCCCCTTCCATTTTAGGACCAGAAAGTACATGAACATGTAAGTCTGACTGGCCAGGGCATCCAGGACACGGGCTATTGCCCCTTTCACAAGGAGTTGAGCAATTTCCTCCCTGAGGGCAGATAACATGTCCTAAGACACCCCAGACTCTTTAGTCATGTGGAGGCAGTAGGGTGGGAAAGCCTCAAAGCCCAGAAACTGTTCTCTGCCCACTACGTCCAATACCCACTTGTCTGTTCTGATAACGGCTCAATGTGGCAAGAAGTGATTTAGCTGGCCTCCGATGGGGACAGCAGTCAGTGACAGGACAGATAGAGTAATGACACCCCCCAACCCGTCACTGGGCAGCTTTTGCAGGAGCAATGGCAGCCACTACCAGAGGAACACTACTACCCCTGCCCCCCCTCCCTTTTAGTACCTTGGGCCCTGGATTTCTGCTTGGGGCACCAGGTCTGAAATTGCCACTCCTGGGACTACTGCCAGGGAGGCTGTGACTGAAAGGACCGGCACTGGAAAGCATGAATCTTAGGCTTGTTTTTCTGGTCCTTCTGGGATGATGTCACAGAGTCAAAGGTGGTGCTGGACTTCTCAGTCACAGTGAAATGCCCTTCCACCCCATGGCCAAAGAGGTCTGTGCCCAGGAAAGGGACAATGGTCAACTTCTGTTTGGTGTCTGCCATAAAAGTGGACAAATGCAGCCAAGCACTGCGATGCATGGAGAAAGCTACTGTCACTGCATGGGCTCAAGAGTCACCCATGTCCAAGGCTATCTGGAGCTGGTGTTTAGTCGGTGACTGACCGTGGCCTCTCAAGAGCTCCACCACCATCCACTGCTCTGGACAAAGGTGGAGGAGGACTGCATCAAAGATTACCATCAGGGAAAGACCATAAGTAGCCATCATGATAGCATAGTTAGCCTGGCAGAAACCCAGAGTAGCCACAGCATACACCTTTCTTGATGCATGGTCAATTTTTCAGAAAGTACAGTTATGTAAGAACATACCATAATAGTAGATCTGTGAAGGGTCTCTTGCAGCAGGCCAGACCTATGGACCTACCATCGTCAGGCACTAGGACCACCTGGAAACTTTTCAAGCTAGCAGTCTATCTGGGGCTGCACACTCCGACGTCACCCTCTGACATCAGTCAACCCTATAAGAGTGGGTGGCCCCTGCTCCCTCCTCAGTTCTCCCACCGGAGACCAGAGCGAAATGTCCCCTGCTGGGGAATCGAGGAGGTACCAAAGGTTCCCACCAACATAGAAGCCTAAAGGAATCCACAGGATACAGAAAGGTCTACCAGGCCCTGGTGGTAGGAGGGAGGGACAGCATGGCCTGCTGCAGGAAATCCCCTCATAGATCTATTGTTACAGTAAGTTCTTATGTAACTGTACTATCTGACTTTGAGAGCATCTCTTGCAGCAGGCTACACCTATGGAATGAGTCCCAAGCAGTACTGACATCAGAATAGCCAGTCTGGGTGGTTGGAACCAAGAGCCTAAGAAAGTAGGCCCTGTAGAATGGCTAGGCTGAAACTGGCCCTTTGGCTAGAGGCAATGTCCAGACTGTGGTGCTTGGTAAAGGCGTGGACAAAACTCCAAGTAGTCTCTGCACCTTAACATCTCCTGGAAGGTCCTTACTATACTTTCTGTAACAGAACATAATGTAGTTGACCAACCAATTGAACAAACACTGCTTAGAAAAGGGGTGCCCTCTTTCCCAGGGGCGAAAGAAACAAACAACTGTTTGGACTTCCTGCAGTCCTTGGTACAGTGTACATAGTAATGCAGAATTCTATGCGCATCTAATGTGTGGAGCAATACCTTCCCTGGACTGGCATGCTCTGGAAAATAGGCAGGTGGACGGACTGGCTTAAAGTGAACTCAGATACCACCTTAGGAAGAAACTTAGGATTAGTACACAAAGTATGTGTGAAAAACCAAATAAGGCTGCTCAAACATAAGCGTCTATAGCTCTGAAATGTTTCAAGCAGAAGTAACAGCAATTAAAATTAACACTTTCCACGGCAGAAAGCACAGCTCACAAGCCATGGCAGGCTCAAAAGTAGCCAAAGTAAGTTTTTCCAACACAAAATTCAAGTCCCATAGAGGGATGGGACTGCAGATAGGAGGCTTCAGGTGAAAGATGCCTCTCAAAAAAAGTACATGACACTTCCAATTGTGCCACTGTATGGCCATCAATGGGCACAAGGAAGACAGTGATGACAGACATGTGCACCTTAAGAGAGGAGTACCCCAGATCCGAGTCTGAAAGGGACAGCAGGTACTCTAAGATCTGATTCACCAGAGACATGAAAGTGTCCAGCTGGCATGAAGCAGCCCATAGTGTAAATCGCTTCCACTTCGTGGCATAAGTGGCTCTGGTAGAAGGCTTTCTAGCCACCACCAAGACATCAGCCACTTTGGGTGATACCCCAAACCGAGCCATGGCTATGTCCTCAGGAGCCAGGCACGAAGGTGCCATGACTTGAGGTCTGGATGGACCAGGGTGCCCTGGTCCTGGGACAGCAAGCCGGTGCACAGAAGAAGAGGTACTGGAGGTTCTACTGTTACTGCTGGAGTAAGGGGAATCAGATCTGAAGAGGCCAAAAGACGGCGATGAGGATCATCGTGGCTTCTTCCATCTGTAGCTTGATTAGCACCCTCTGAAGCAGTGGGAAGGGACTGAAGGTGTACAGAAGCCTCCCTTTCCAGGAGAGGGACAATGTGTCTCACCAGAAAACTCCAGGCCTTGGATCTAGCGAGCAAAAATGCGGCAGTTTTGCACTAAGTGGGGACACAAAAAGGTCCAACTCTGGATGACCCCATCTGTTGAAGAGGTCTTCAATGACCAATGCCAGGAGCTCCCACTCATGCGTCTCTGACTTTGACCGGCTTAGATCGTCCGTCAGAACATTTTGGACACCTGGAACGTGGACGGCTGGCAGTTCCAGGCCATGGTCCAGAGCCCAGTACCAGACTCTCATTGCTTAACTGCAGAGGGGATATGAGTGGGTACCTCCCTGCTTGTTGATGTAATAGACGACAGTCATATTGCCCATCTGCACCAACAGAAGGCCTGGGAACAGCTGTGTCTGAAACGGCTCTAGGGCATAAAGCACCACCCTAATCTCCAGAACACTGATATGGAGAGAGGACTCCAGCAGGGACCACGTCCCTTGTGTTTGGTGTGGGGCCCAGATGAGCTCCCCAGCCCATCCCTGAAGCATCTGTGGTCAGAATCTGCTGAGGGGAGGAAACAGACCCCCGAGAAGATTGGTGGGTTCCATCCACCAGAGGAGAACTCTTTTCACCCTTTTCACCGAGGAACAGACCAGGACCTTTTGTTCAAGGTCATCCATACGCTGGTCCCACTGGACTTTCAGTGTCCATTGGGTGATCCTCATATGCAATCTGGCCAGAGGCACCATGACTATGACCACTGCCATCATGCCCAGGAGCCGGAGATAGGCTCTGGTGGAGACACAGCAGCTGTGGAACAGAAGTCTGGCTTGGGCTATGAGATGATCCACCCTGTCCCAGGAAAGGAAGGACATGCTTTGGGCTATGTCCAGGACTACCCCAATGTACTGTAGTCACTGACTGTGTGTTAGGATGGACTTGGGCAAGTTGACTGTAATGCCTAGCTCCTGGAACAGATAAATGGTGTATTCTAGGGTTCAGACAAGGCTGTCCCTGGACGAAGCTTTGAGCAGCCAATTGTCCAGATAGGGGAAGATGTAGAATCCTTTGTCTCCTGAGGGCAGCCACGACCACTGCTAGGCACATGGTAAACACTTAAAAAGAGCTGAGGACAAGCCAAAGGACAAGACCCGGAACTGGAAATGTGCCCCGACACTGAAATCTGAGATACTGCTTGTGGGGGGCACATATCTTGATACGAAGATATCTGTCCTGCATATCGAGGGAGCATATCCAATCCTCTTTGTTCAGGAAGGGCAACAACCTCTGAACGGTTACCATCCAGAACTTCTACTGGATGAGAAGATTTAACGATCTGAGGTCCAGAATGGGCCAGAGGTCGCCTACGCATTTTGGAACCAGGAAGAAATGGGAGTAGAACCCTCTGCCCTGCTGGCATTCTGTCACGGGTTCTATTGCTCTTTTCCTGAGCAGGGACTGAATCTCCTCCAAAAGAACAGGGATGTGTGTGGGAAGGTAAGATAAGGGAACTGGAGGTGTCTCTGAGGCCCACTCTATGAATTCCAGAGTGTGGACATGGCTTATGAGCTGTAGCACCCAGCTGTCACCTGTGATCTCCGCCCACCTGTCTTGGTGCCGAGAGAACTGACCCCCTATTGCCCCTGCCAGATCCACTGGGGAGGGGAGGTTTGGCAAGGAGTCAGGCTGAGGCAGGGGCTGGTACTGCCCTCCTCCTTTAGAGCCCTTGCTGTAGAAGGAAGAGAGGGTGAGCAGGGCTGAGGCAGCCTTACGTTTGGTTGGCTTGGAGGTGGGCCAGGGTCTGTGGGTAGCCCAATGAAAGGACACCCGTTGGGCACTTTTAGGTTGAGTATGGTACATTGAATGCACCGACCGTAGAGTGCATCTGGAGGCTTGTAAATTGGACAGAATATCCTGGACATCAGCCCCGAACAATGTATACCCCTTAAAGAAAGCATTCGGAATGGACATGTAAACATCCTAAGCAAACCCCAACACCCTCAGCCAGGAGTGCCAGTGAACGCACATTCCCACTGCCGCAACCGGGGCTGAAGTATCCACTACATCATAGGCCAGACGTAGGAGGTACTGGTTGATGTTCATCCCAGATTTCAGGGCATGGAGGAGCTGTTGGCTAGCTGATCCTTCAGGCAGAGACTTGACCATATTCATGGTTTGTTCCCACAGAACATACTGGTACTGGATCATGTGGGACACATAATTAATGGTCCTAATGGCCAAGGTGGCCAAGACAAAAGCCCATTTGCCAAAGAGGTCCAGCCTTCGAGATTCCCTGTTTGGGGGGGGGGGGAGTGAACTCAGGTATTTCGGCCACTTAGAGCAGTTGTGCACCGCATTGATGACTACTGAGTCTGCCTGTGGCTGATTCCCAAAGAAAGGCTTACCCACTGGGGCTTTATAATTTATCTGCCTTCCTAGGCATAGCCAGTATTATATTCAGATGATGCCAGGCAGCCGTGGTGGCATCATAAAAGGTGTCAGTCAACAAGGGAACCACCAAAAGGGAAGAGTCTAGCAGTTTGAGGTACGTGGACAGCCAGTGATGGGATGGGTCCAGTTCCTCAGTTTCAAACCCCATGGCCAACTGAATCTGATGCATGACCCCACAGAAAGACAGGTAATTTGGGGAGACCGGGGTACGTATTTAGGGGTCTCTTCCCCATCAGAAGAAACTGTGGAGGAGGAGAAGGAAGGCCCCTCATCTCCATCCTCACTGGACTCCTTGGACTCATCAGGAGTTTGGAGATCTGGGTGATATTCTCCCTATTCTCCCAGGTGAATGGAAGGCGTATAGGGTGCAGACCAACATGGGGCAGGGAAAGGTTCCCTAAGGATCTCGGGCATTGAGTTGGGATGTGCGGGACCACGTTGGGCCGGGTCCTGTGGAGGGAGAAACTGTGCCTGCATGAAATCCCAATGGAATGTCAGCACAGACTGAAAGTTCACTGTCACCGACGTTAGGTAGCCTGGCTGTGTCGGTTAGGGAGGACCTGCGCCAGCGTCGGTGATGGAGGATCAGTGCCAGTGTAGGTTGAGGAGCCAGCGCCGACGTTGGTTTAGGAGTTGGCAAAGGCACTGGCTGAGGCCAAACAGGTGTCTGAGGAGGGAGAGACCTGTCTGGCACCAGTGCTGGCTGAGGAGAGACTCGCCCAGAGGTAGGCACCTCAGAATCGGTGAAGGCAACCGAGGGACAGCTGAGGGGGGACACTGGAGAAGGTGTAGGTTTCACCATCAAGGAAGAGGTTGCCTGAGTGGAAGAGGACAGTGAAAAGGTGGCTGTAGAAGACCCTGAGCTCACCAAACCCATGCCAGACTGAACAGAACCAGCAAAGCCTCCTGACTGCAACCAGCCACCAGAAGAGGCCTGAACAGCAGGGGCTGGGGGGACTGGAAGAATCCCATTCTGAAGAGCCTCTGCCTAATAAGGAGAGGTTGGCAGGAGGTGCTTCCAAGGGTAGCCCTTTTGAGGATAGGGTGTGTGAGGCAGAAGGGGCTGCCCCCAAGGAGGCAGCCATCCCTGTTGCAGTCTTTGGCTTATGCAGGGACCGCAAATGGGAAGAGAACCAGGGTTTTTAATGGTCCTATTCCCTGTGCTTGTGCTTGCCACCTGATTTTCCCCCAGAGAAGGAGGGTTGCAACCACAAAGACAGGGCCTGAGATTAGGAAAAGCTTCTGGCCTGCAGCTCCTGTTCTATGTTGGTGACCTGCTGGAGGAGGAATGCTTCTAGGGCCTGATGCCATCCAAGTGGCCTGGTTGAAACCTCTGCAGATGTTGCTGGCCTGATTATCATGAGTAGGCCCAAGGCAGCGGACGCAGGCAGAGTGGCCATCCCTTCCCAGGAGCTGCTTCCCATAAGTGCACTTCGACTTGGAGGCCCGGTCAGAAAATGAAGTCGGGTCCAGCATGCAAGGAAAAAATGAAGAAAACTCAAAAAAATAGGGAGAGAAAATAAAGCAAAATTTGAAAGAAAATGGTGGTTGACTGAAGCTTGCGGTGGTCTCTGGAGGTCCAACATGCGTTGGTTGATGGTGGGAAAAGAACTGAGGAGGCAGCATGGGCCGCCCACTCTTATAGGGTTGGCAGATGTCAGAGGGTGACGTCAGGCTGCTAACTAAAAATGGTTCTGGGTGGTCCTATTGCCTGACGGTGGTAATTTCATAGGTGCAGCCTGCTGCAAGAAATACCCCCAAAGAAAAATCTCCTCATTTGAAGGTTTGTCCACATTCCCCTGGTATACAGACTTACAGAACACCGAATCCGTGACCAAACCTTCGGCCAAAGGGTGGTCTGAAAACCCTGAAAGGGAGCTGGTAGGGACTGTGTGCTTGTGGACTGTGTGGGCCAAGGGTGCCAGGCAGGATGCTGGATGCTGCCAGAGCTGCAGGGCCAGTCCCAAGATGGCCTCAGCCACCAGGAAGGCATCCTCCAGGGATTCATCCCAGTCCAAAATGTTCGTAAGATGGATGGTACTTACCCCTTTTCTGGACTGATTCTAACAGGACCAATGTGGACTATGAGATAAGTTGGAGTGGATCATCGAATAAGACCCTGTCCCATTTGCTATGTAGACAGAGTTAAAAGCAAGGATCTGTTCTCTCCTCTCCTTTTCTGTCTCTTGTCTGTCTGATTTCGTAATCCAATTTTCTTGTGAAACCTAGGAACTGATCACCCTGACAGTCTCATGATTCTCCCACTCTCGCTATCTCTCTCTGCCTTCACTTGCTGTTTTTTGCTGTTTATATCTCTTTTTCCTCCTTCCTTATCTGTGGTTACAAAAGTATATATGAATCTTTGCGTGAAACTTGGATTCCTTAGTTTGAAAATGTACATTGTGATACTGTTAAGATGATTGCAAAAAGCTATTTTGGACTCGGGTTAACATTGAGATGCAGTTTGACCTCCACAAACTCTTTGGCAGAGCTGTTAACAGGAAATGAGTTCTGGGGCACAATGTTCTATTTTGCTGCATCTGCAAGGAAAGAAACTGACAAAGTTCAGATACATTTTGTGAGAAACAGGATGTCTCTTAACGAGTTCAGGATGTAGAAATTAATTGCCAGACAAAAGCTTCTTATAAAAAGAGAGCAATCTTTTGAGAGACAGAAAGAGAGAGAGAGAGAGAGAGGAGAGAGACTGAAATTTAGAATTAGACATACCCTCAGATGAAGGACTTTGTTTTCTTTGTTTGTACTGCCTTTGTAAATAGCTATCCTGAACAATTTTTGTTTTATTTTACTGTTATTGATAACAAAAAAACGCTACTTGTGAATTTTATTAATGCTCCTGGTTTTCCTATGCTTCCTGACCTGTGTCTCAATGACACCATGGTCAGTGGAAGGCTACTCGAATGAGTCACGGTCGAAGAACTGAGTCTCTGAGGAGGCCACAGACTCCTGATCCAAGTTGGCCAATGACTCCTTGAAGATAGCCCTAGGCCATTGTTTGCCAAGGACCTCCTTGAAATCCTCACCTGGGATAATCCAAACTGACAACTGACCTAGCAAGCCAGGAGCCAAACAGCCGGCCTCCTTGGTCGGAGTACCAACTGATGGCTGTCAGGGTGGTGTCTCCACCATAACTGGCAGAGATGCAGGTGTGGGGAGCACCTGCAGAATCTGGACTGGCGGGGCAACCACTGGTGACTGCCAGGGGACCTGCCGTCCCTGAAGTAGAGCCCTGCCATATGATGGACCACTGCTGCCAGAGGAACTCCTTGTAGCACTGGCGCATCTTCCATCAGTGTCTCCCCTCACCTGAGGATGAGAAGGATGGCAAGCATTGATGGTGGTGCCTCCCAGTCAAGCAGGACTGAAAGCATAAATGCCTCAACTGCAACCTCGACTGCGACCTCACCCATTGACTGCCCAGATGACAGTGACAATGGTCTTACTGCGGTTGGCTGTAAATTACAGCCCTACCAACATTCAGTAACAAGGGTGTCAAAGACCTGACCCTAAGTGGAGACTGGTCCCGGGAAGGATTGACTGGGGTCCTCGATTGGTTCATGTCTTCCTGATTGAGGGCTGGGTGCACCGCGGTCTGTGAAGCTGACTCCTTGGCTTCATCTGACAACCAGTCTACCAGATCAAGAAAATCTCAATGGATTGGTTGACCAGAGCTGAGGTTGACTGGCTCAATGGCGGAGCTGAAGAGCTTTCAACCTACCTGGCCAGCCCCTTAGCCAGGGCCGCTCAACAGTCGTCACGCAGCCGGGCAAGTCAAGGGACTAGGAAGACTGCAATCTCTCCCTGTCCCATGACCAGTGGCAGCAGTGTTTAGATTTAGTTTTAGAACTATGGAGGGCAGGGCTCTCCTCCAAGGTCTGGAGGGACCGGCAACATGTCACAGAATTGGTCCATGAAAGTCCCTCTGAGGCTAGCCCTAGGTGGGAAAAGTGCCAAGACCAAGAAGGTGCCCGCTACAGCAGCCACAACTTCTACCACAAGAGCTGCAAGCTGTGCAGCAGACCTGGCCACAGCCGAGGCCTTTTCATGGCCCTTAGGATGATCCTTTGGATCCCGTTCTGAATGCCGACCCAGCAACAGTCAGAGCTTCCTGTTCGTGAGGGACTCCAGAAGCAGTCACACACAAAAGATTAATAAACAAATTAGCCAGTCTGGGAGTGGGTCCCAGGGTGGTAGCCCGGGTAAAAAATTGGCTGGACAACAAGACACAGAGGGTAATAGTAAACAGAGTCCACTCCGAAGAAAGGAGGGATTACTAGTGGGGTACTGCAGGGTTCAGTACTGGGACCAGTCCTTTTTAATGTCTTTATAAGTGACATTGTGGAGGGACTGGACGGAAAGGTGCGCCTCTTTGCAATGACACAAAGTTCTGCAACAGGGTTGATACACAATGTGGGGTGGAAAGGGTGGGAAGGGACTTGGCAGGGTTGGAGGAATGGTCAAAAGTATGGCAGCTTAGATTCAATGCAAAGAAGTGCAAAGTAATGCACCTGGGAAACAAAAATCCAGGGGAAGAGTACACAATGGGGGGGGGGGTACTAACAACAAAAAAATGGAAATGGACCTGGGGTAGTCATATCAGATGACCTAAAGGTAAGCAGACAATGTGAGAAGGCAGTAAGGAGGGCTGGGGAGATACTGGGATGTATAGGGAGAGGCAGCACCAGTCCCTCTGTAGAGACAGTTGGTAAGACCCCATCTGAAGTACTACGTGCAGTTCTGGAGACCCCATCTCCGCAAGGACATAGACAGGATGGAGGCAGTCCAGAGGAGGGTGACTAAAATGGTGCAGGGTCTGTACCAGACGCCATACAAAGAGAGACTAAAGGAGCTTAATATGTATACCCTCGAGGAAAGGAGGGAGAGGGAGACATGGTAGAAACTTTCAAGTACCTCAAGGGAATCAACAAAGTCCAAGAGGGTAGCATCTTTCAGAAAAAGAGATGAGCAAGAACAAGGGGGCATGATTTGAAGATGGGTGGTTTCAGAAGCAATGTGAGGAAGCATTTTTTCACAGAGAGGGTGGTGGACACATGGAACCACCTTCCTAAGGAGGTCATGGGGTCAAAAACAGTGGGGGAATTCAAGAATGCATGGGACAGATATAAGACAATTCTGGTGGGAGTAGAAAGAAGTAGGCTGTTGGTTAACTAGGATCTGCAGCTTATCCAATAGGTAGGGAAATGGGCAGACTGGGTCCTTATCTGCTGTCAAAGTCTATGTTTCTATGTAAGCACAGATAAGCATAGGCCAATGTAAGCACAGATAAGCATAGGCCATACTTAACTAAGTGCTGTTGCCTGCCCAAGCAGTAAACACACATGTCATGCAGATTGGTGACTGACATCTTCTGGCAGCACCAAACACAGAATTACAATCCTGGTTTCTCATACTCCATCGTTGGTCTGAAGACAGAGTCGAAAGAACCACAAAACTACCATCAAGTAACTTTGAAAAACTTCAAAAGGAAAGGTTCACCAATGGCAGAGAAAATTCCTATGCAGAGTGTGAAGGAGATTACCTGTTCTTCCAGCAGAAAGAAAGATCTGACGTCATGGTGCGGAGTCAGAGGATATACCACCCAGGTGGTGGGAGGAGTTTAGCTTAAAGACATTCCAGTCAATCACCTCATTCCAGTGGAACTGCCAAAGTGTGGATAAGTGAACCATATCCATGCACAGGGTGATGAAATTTGAACAAGAGATATCAAAGAAAAAGAGGAACTAGTTTATTAGGGACCTTAAAGACTTGAGAACAATCAGGTATATAGCTGGGAGACCACAAGAAGCCATAGCAAAGGCCACTCCTAGAGCAGAAGCAAAAGATTTTGGCAAAATAATAATAAACAAACAAAAAAATAAACAAACTGTCAGCTCCAAAAGTGAAGCAGAATCATTATCCAGTTCAAGTCAAGACAGAACGGTTTCTGTTTTGGAGGTGCAGCATGGAGGGAGGAGGAGGAGCAACTACACTAACTTCTCAAGCCCCAACCCCACACAGGGAAAAGCAAAGGAAAAGGAAAAAGAAAAACAGGGTGTGGTAAATGAAAAAAGTATGCCACACAACCAATGAAGAAATCCACCAGAACAGTGACAAAAAAAGTAATTAATCTATCACATATTAATCTCACAGACAGACATATTCAAGTATTATTGAAAGTACTGAACTTTGTCACAACACCTAAACCTGATCACTTTCAGGTGTCAGTCGAATTGCTCAAACTTTACAGCAAAATCAGTCTGAGAATACATTTCAGGGACAGTGACTTGCATCAGGACAGGATCTGGATTCTGTGACGCCCTCTGGGGATGAAATATCTAAACTCATTTGCACAAGAGTCCTCACTCTTGAACACGGCGGAGGCTGATTTAAGCTTGGATATTACAATCTCTGCTACTGAAAATGAAACTGCTAATCTTGAATATACTAACAATGTGGGTATGATTTAGATGCCAATGTGACTGTGTATAAAGAATAGTGGTTTAAACCAAAATCTCTTTTTACTCCATTTATGGCAAATTCTAAAGAAAAAGTCTCCCAAGGTTCCTTATTCTTCTTATCTAAAACAGGGGAGAAGGGTAAAATGGATATACTCAGAAAAACAAAATAACCCTAGTTCAGCCCTAAGTAATGAATCAAACCAATCAATAATTATTCTCATTAGTCCTTCTATTTAATGTTGTTTTCCAGACTTTCAAATATTATCTTTTCCTTGATGTATGGCTCAAATTGATTTCTTCAGTAATGTTTCAGAACAAAAAGTTCCTTCATCAGACTCTGGAGTATTTTAATTGTTTCTAAATTATACAGAAACATAAGCAAAGATTTAGAATATATATTTCATTCTTGTATGTTGCAATATAAATGCAAAAAAGTTGTAACTAACAGGTGGAACTGACCTGTGTACAAATTAAATCAAAATCACATAAGTGTGCCCGCCATGGGGGTGGAAGTAACCCAAATCCCTAGTAAAAGGTCTCTCTGTGTCTATTTCAAAAAAGAAGAGAGAATTGTCATTAACATGAGGGGGTTCTTTTTTTTGAACTGTTTATATAGCACAAATTGATTTATGACCTTTTGTTGTTCCTTTCAGAAAGATTTGAACATTTTTGGTCCTCAAATAAGTTTCCAATTGTAATGCTTTCTGTAAAAAAATAGAAATAGGGACCTTCTTATTTAGAAGTGAAAAAACGCCCCTTCCAGAACAGTGTTTATCACTTCTACTCATTCCCATACAAAAAGGGGAGTAGAATAACTCTGTGCTAAATTAAAGTAGTCCTGTTTTTGTTCTGAAACGTTACTAAAGAAATCAATATTTATGATCCGAATGATTCTTACACTTCCCCTGGTACTTCAAAATTCAGATAGTTTTGAACATCAAACTTATAGGGATTTCCCAAACAGATTTTACAACAGACGAAATAGACGATTTAATAGACCTCATGGGAGATTTTATACATCCAGAAGATTTCACTATGAAAGAGACTATTATGATGAACATAGACAAGAATGGCAACAACCAGAGAAATATAGAGAAAGGGATTTTCAGAGAGGTACAGAGGATGCAGGTCCATCAGGTATACAGAGAAAAGAAAAACATGTAGGAGGTGGAGAAAAAGACAAAGTCCCGCACAAAAGATTAATAATCAAGTTAGCCAGCCTGGGAGTGGGTCCCAGGGTGGTAGTCTGGGTAGCAAACTGGCTGCAGAACAGGACACAGAAGGTAATAGTGAATGGAACACATTCCGAAGAAAGGGGGGTTACTAGTGGAGTACCTCAGAGCTCAGTACTGGGTCCAGTGCTCTTTAACGTCTTTATATGTGACATTGCAGAGGGTCTGGAAGGAAAGGTATGCCTCTTTGCAGATGACACAACGATCTGTAACAGAGTTGATACACAAGAGGGGGTAGAAAGGATGAGAAGGGACTTGGCAAAGTTGGAGGAATGGTCAGACATATGGCAACTTAGATTCAACGCAAAGAAGTGCAAAGTAATGCACCTGGGAAATAAAAATCTAGAAGAGTACACAATAGCAGGGTAGGTACTAACAACAACAATTTTATTTATTTATTTAGTTTTTATTGACCGGGTAAGTGCACTAGACAAATCCTGCCTATTTTCAGGCACGACCAAGGGGAGGGGATACAGATAAATGGCAACTGACCTTGAATCAGATTAATCTGTTGGTGGAATTTTTTTTTTCAGTGAATGAGGGAAATTTGTCCAGGACATCAGGGAAATTCTCCTACTCTTTTCGATAAGTGCCATGGGATCTTTAACATCCATCTGAACTACCACCAATCCAGGCAGATGGGACCTCGGTTTAATGTCTCATCCGAAAGACGGATAAGATGAACAATAATGGAGCAGGACCTGGAGTAGTCATATCAGATGACCTAAAGGTGGGTAAGCAATGTGAGAAGTCAGTAAGGAGAGCCAGGGGGATAGTGGGATGCATAGGGAGGGGCATCACAAGTAGAAAAAGGGAAGTGTTTATCCCTCTGTACAGACAGTTGGTGAGACCCCATCTGGAGCACTGCATGCAGTTTTTGAGACCTCATCTACGCAAGGACATAGATAGGATGGAAGCAGTCCAGAGGAGGGCAACTAAAATGGTGCAGGGTCTACATCAGAAACCAGATGAAGAGAGATTGAGAGAGCTTAATATGTATACCCTTAATGAAAGGAGGGACAGGGGGGACATAATAGAAACTTTTACGTACCTCAAGGGAATCAACAAAGTCCAGGAGCGTAGCATCTTTCAGAAAAAGAGATGTGCACGAACAACAGGGCACAATTTAAATGCGGGGGACAGCTCAGGGGTAATGTGAGAAATTCTTTTTCACGGAAAGAGTGGTGGACGCATGGAACCGCCTTCCTGGAGAGGTTGTGGGGTCTAAAACAGTGGGGGAATTCAAACATGCATGGGACAGACATAAGGCAATTATAGTGGGGGGTTGCAGGAAGTAGGCTGTTGGTTAACTAGAATCTGCAGCTTATCCAATAGGTAGGAAAATGGGCAGACTGTGTGGGTCAAGTGGTCCTTATCTGCCATCAAAGTCTATGTTTCTATGATCAGATGCAGAGGAGATGAGAAGCTCTTCAGCTGCTTGTAGTAACTGAGGATTTGTGTGTCTCTCTGAGCAGGCAGTTGGTATCAGCAAAGCGACTGAGGTGTTGAAGGAGTGTCCACAGGAAGCACATCTGTAGCATGGAAGGGAAGAACTTGCAAACAGGATTCATCATCTGTTGAGGAGGATGCAGAGGGATATCGTCTCCGGCTTACACCATCAGCATTTGGGTGAACTCGACCTGGTCTGTACTGAATTTCAAAGTTGTAGGATTGCAGCATGGCGATCCATCAGGCAAACTTGCCTACTGGCTCCTTCATTTGAAATAACCATCTGAGGGCAGAGTGATCAATGACAGCTGTAAAGGAGGAGTAGCGATGGTAGCAGTCAAATTTCTTAATGGCAAATACAATGGCTAGACATTCTTTCCCTGTGATGCCATAGTTCCGCTCAGCTGAGGAAAGAAAGTGTCCAGCATAGGAGACAACTCGTTCTGTTCCATCTTGAATTTGACAGAGCACAGCGCCCACTGCAAAGGAACTAGCATCTGAGTAGAGCTTGAATGGTTGGTCGAACCTTGGGTAGGCCAATACTGGAGAAGAGATGAGGTTTTGTTTTAGGGTGTCAAAGGCCTCTTTACATTCAGAAGTCCAGATATAGTCACATCCCTTTTTTGTGAGGGCGTACAGTGGAGCTGCACTCTTGGCGTAGTTGCAAATTAACTTTCGGTAGTAGCCAGACAAGCTCAGGAATGCTCGAAGGTCTTTGATACTGTCAGGCTCTGGATAGTCTTTGACTACTGAAAGCTTGTCTGGATCTGGAAAGATGCCTTGAGAACTAACCACATGTCCCAAGTAATGAATTTGATGCTGTGCAAAACAACATTTTTCTGGGTGAAGCTTGAGATTGGCTTGTTCGATCACTTCTTGGAGATGTTGGAGGTGCACTGGCAAAGTTCTGCTGAAGACAATCACATCATCCAAGTAGACTAGGCAACATTTCCAAGAAAACCCACATAGTACGGCTTCTATAACACGTTGAAATGTGGCTGGACTGTTCCGAAGACCCATAGGCAGATGTTTGAACTGGAAAAGTCCCAAGTGGCAGCGCCATGCAGTGTATGGATGAGAAGCTGGATCAATTGAAACTTGGTAGAACCCACTCTGAAGGTCTAGAGTAGTGAAGTAAGCAGGACTGGCAGCACCAAGACTCTCTAAGCATCTTCAGTTGTAGGTAAGGGATGAGCATCCTGCACCGTGTAGGCATTGAGTTTTCTGTACTCTACTACAAAACGATAACTGTTTGTCCTTTTTTACCACCAGCAAGCACGGTGCACCCCAGGGGCTTGTAGATTCTTCGACTATGTCTTGGTCAAGCATGTCTTTGATTATGTCCTCGAGGACTTGTTTCTGGTTATGTCCCACTTTGTAGGCTTGCTGACAGATTGGTTTCTGGTTGGGCTGTACTTTGATGATGTGTTGCAGGATATCACAGCATCCGAGCTTGTTATCTGAACCAACAAAGACATCCAGGTAATTTTCCAGGAATTGCAAAAGTTGTTGCTTTTCTGTTGGAGATGCTGGAAGTTTAGAAGACTATAGACGCTGACTGAGGGGTAACTCTGTTGAAGTCGGAGTCGTCGTGATAGTATTGACAGCAGTAGAACTGGTGGAACCAGACTGAGGTTCTTGCATGAGATGAAGCTGGTCTCCTGACGACAAGCAGACAAACTTTCCAATGTTGGCACCCTTTGAAATGATCACTGGCTCATCTGTGAAGCTGCAGCATTTTTGGAAGACTGTGCCATCATGCACCTTCGATAAGGTATTTCCTGGAAGAAGACCTGACAAATGCAGCGTGGGAAATCATGTGACGATGCCAACAACACCTTGTGGAAGTGGTTCACCTTGAATCTTGGCAATCAAAACCATTTACGACTGAGGAGGCAGTGACTGAGTCTATAGCTGCGAGTTGCCTCCAAGGATCTAGCGACAGTTTGCTTGAGGCAAAGTCTAGGATGGCTTTGTGAGCTTTGAGAAAGTCCAGGCCTAGAATTATTGCAGGTTGAAGATCAGGCACTATATAAAACTTGACAGTAGCTTGCTGTGAGCCAAAGTGGAGCTTGAGATGGACCATGCCTGTGATAGGTACGGGTAGCTGTACTTGCTGTGATAATGTACTTTATGTCAACTGGAGAGACATTAGGTATGTGACGAATAACTTGATTGTTTAAAATACTGCTGTTGATAACCGATATTTCTGCTTCAGTGTCAACCAAAACATGCGTAGACCAATCTCCGATGGTTACAGGTACATAATTTGCTAGGAGAGGTGATCGGATGACAGGTACCTTTGCTGCAAGAAGTGAGAGTGTGCCAGAGTTCGCAGTTGGAGGAAGTGTTTTGGTTGAATTGCGAGAGTCAGAGGGGCAGTCAGTTGCTGTGTTCCCCCTGGTCCTGGGAGTAGTTGCGGTTATCTTGCTGATTGTGCAGCAGTGGGCACCTGTGGTTCTCTTGATTTCTGTAGTGCTTTAGCCTTCAGCAGACAGTGGCAGTGTGTCCTCTGAATCCACACCACTGGCAAGTCACTGGTTCTCGTGAAGGCGGAGGTGGAAGAGGTTGTTGTCGAACTGGGTGAAGGACATTGACAGAGGTAGAAGAAGAAGCAGCTGAGCTGTGGTGCAGAGTGTTGATACTTGTAGTGAGTGTCTCTATCACTGATTGCTGCTGCTGGACACATGTTGCGAGTGCGGTTAACTGCGACGACTGAGGTGCTTGTACACTGGTAGCCTGGGACATTGCTATGGATTGTTGTGCAAGTTGTGCCGCTTGGATTGCCTCCATCCAGGTGGTTGGTTTCTGCTGGATTACATAAAGACGGAGTTGAGGAAGCAGTCCCCGAACAAATATTGTGATTTGTTCTTTCTCAGGTTTCTGAAGACGTTTGCAGCAAGCCTCAATGTCCACTATGAAGGCTTCAAGAGATTTGGTGGGTTGCATTGTACGTTCCCAAAGCTATTGCTCCAATAACCAGGGTGGATGTGCTTGGAGAAAATGGGCTTTGAATGTTGTGTACAGTGTGGCAGTATCTCCTTTGACTTGGTCTGGAAGTGCGTTGAACCAGGAAATGGCAGTCCCTCTCAGAAGCAAGTGCAAGCCATTGGAAATACGCACAGGATCAGTCCAACCATGCAAGGAAATCCAGGCTTGGAATTGTTCCAACCAGTCGACAGCGTCTTCGTGAGGCAAGGCTCAGAAGGGTACTGGTTGTAGGCTGGTATGGACCATGGACTGTGGTGAAATGGCTTTAATGTAGACCAGATCGTCTTGAATAACTTGCATACAGTAGCTGGTGCTCCTTGAGCTGAAACAGAAGACTGAATGTCGCGGAGGATTGTTTCGATTTTGTAGCCCCACGCCCTAGAGGTGAGTGAAGGTAAGACTCCGGACACTCCGGTGCCCATATCTATGTCAGCGTCAGACACTGTGGTTGGAGATGAGCTTTGTTTCATTGAGCGAAAGTCGTACGGGTGAGAAGGAGTTGCCATCATGCAGGAGACAGGACGTCGTGCCGTAGATGACGTGCCAATCAAAATTTATTTTTGTAGATAAAAGTACAAATTTATTTTTTCATAGCAATGACATCTTAATAAAGAATTCCCACTCAATTCTGTGTTGTTTGTTATTTAAATAAAGGTTTTGTTGCAAAAATCAGCGTTTTGTTACAGTGTCCATTCATTTCAGTAGGAATCCCACTGATTTTAATGGAGTGAGGTCAATTTGTGCCCATCCCAAGATGGCCACCGAACTGTGACATGCAGTTCCTGTGGGATTTGACTGGCCTGACCATAGCAAGATGGCAGCCAGCAAGGGGGTCACGGTTCACTTCCTGTCTTATCGTTCTGATGCTGTGTTCAAGAAGGAGGTTTCTTTCCACGAGGTTGCCTTGCTGCTGAACAATGATCAAAATGGTGATTGCCGCCCTCTGAGCTTCTTCTCCAACAGAAATGGTGGGAAGTATCTGTGGTGAGTGAAAGTGCTGGGGAAAATCACTGTATTTATTTGTTCACTTTCCGTTTAGTGCATTGTGCTTTGTACTTTATTTCCTGTATTTATGTGACCCCTGTGTTTATTTATTGCTCCCTGCATTGTATATGGGGTTTCTTTTCTGTTGGCTCCCTTCCATTTTATTTATTGGTCCCCAGGTTGTCTCTGGTTTATTTTCTTTGTCTTGCCCCCAATATTTATACCATGCCCTGCTTAGAGTTCCTGCAGTGCTTTTCTGTTTTATTTTTCACTTTTCTTTCTGGCTTCCCCTGCCCCTGATATTTATTTATTCTTTGATGATGATGACTCTGCATGGCTGAACAGGGAAAGGGTCACTCCACGTGGCTGCAGTCCGGTGTCCTTACTTGGATGGCTGCTTTGTCTGAACATGGCTGAGGGGAGCAGTGGCTCCAATGTTGCAGGAGTGACTGTTGGGGTAAGATGAGAGCTGCAGCAGACACTCGAGTGAGTCGGGGCGTGGGATCACTCCGTATGGCTGCTTTGGAGAGGGGGAAGCCCCAGTTGCTGTGGAGGGACTGCGTGGCTGTGCTCCAACAGGAGTGGTGCTGCGAGAGAAGGGGAAGTGAGGAGCGGAGCTCTGGTTCTGTCCTTTGTACGCCCTGGGGTTTGCTGTAAAGAGTGAGTGTGGCTTGGATCCGAGAGGTAGGAGGCAGGAGGGTGCTGGATCTGGCTGTAGGAGGCTGACGGGAGGTAACAGTCTGTTGCGGCTGTAATTGGGGCCGCCCTTGAGGAGTCCGGGAGCCGCGGACCTGAGCAGGAGGCAACAGGCTTGTGGCCTGACCCAGGGAGCTGCTGGAGGCCTGTGAAAGAACCACGGTCCTTGTGGCGCTGGCTGGGCGGCTGTCTTCTGTTGCTACTAGGGGAGCGCTGCTGTGTTGAGTTAGGGATCAGTGGAGAACAAGGCTGAGGCAGAAGTGCACGCTTGGTGCAGTTATTTTTTTTTTTCCTTGCGTTTTCTTTTTCATTTAATATAGGGAGCAGTCCTTTTGTATAGTACATTAATTTTCTGCCCTGGGTGTGACAGCTGTAGTTGGGAGGCAGAGTGGGAGTTTGGATGCCAAGCAGAGCAGTTTTAAAAGAAGCCCTGCCACAAGGGGGTGGGTTGTCTAGTTCGCAGCTCCGTGGGGCTTCTAAGGCTGAATAGAATTAACGTGCTGGCAGTTTTATTTAAATAACGCATTCTGCACCATGTGTGGCATTTTTCTGTATGGTCCACCACTAAAAGACCCCTTACCTTCTCTGTCATCTGCCAGACCCTTCGGTTGCTGCAGGTGCTGTTGGTGCGGACCCCATCTGGACCGTGCGAATAACTAGTCGGACACATAAAATTAAGAATAAGACAGGTTTATTTGCTGTACTGCAGATGTTCTCTTCATGAAGTCTAGCCCCAGACTGACAATCTCTGACTGACAGGCCAACATGGCACTACCAGGCAGTGTAACAATTAGATACATGCAGGTTCTAAGTGCTCTTAAAGGGGCGGCAGCTTAACATTAAGCCCCATGCTTAATGTGTGCTTCACACCAGGTTTGGGTACCCCCACCAATCCCTGAATTTCCCTAGCCTGCTGGACTTGCTCTAACTCTTTGTGGGTATATTGTTTACCTCCCACTGAAATTTGTTAACCTTGTACTGTTAACTTGACTCGGGCTTCTTGTGTATATATTGTCTCTAGCTACTAAAATGTACTGAACTGCTTGTATGTTTAACTATGCTACTGTTTTGCTATGTACTTTGAATTCTGTAATTATTGAGAACCTTTATTTTTGTAAATATAATGTACTCTTGACCATGTACCCCACCCAGGCCCATCTTGAAAATGAGCTTTGCTCAATGGCGCTCGCCTGGTTAAATAAAGATTTTGATTTTGATTGATAAGTTCACCCCTTCCCCCAGCCTTCTCACAGCCAAGGAAAAGGTAATTTCTAGGCACTCTCACTGCCCAGAATGAAGAGATTAATCAAACACAAACTAAAATAAACATAAACATAACATTAAATAAAGAAAATAAATAAAAATAGAATGTGGACACCCTGGTCCTCTCACCACCGGGAGACCACAAAACAAATAAACTGAAAAAGGTCCAGGAGAGAAGTCATCCAAATGTAGGAGAGACTGGCGAATAAATCCAGTTCGATGTAGATCCAGCCAATAAAATCCAATAATCCAGCACGAATAGTAAATCCAAGTACCTCAAGTCAGGAAGGGTCTAACAACAAAAAGTCCAACAGATAAAGGACTGTAGTCTTTTGGGCCTACAGAACTCCGCAACCTAAAGGACCCCCAGCCAGAAATGTACTACTACACCACCACCACAACACCTGGAATAAGCCAAACAAATAGCCAGTCCCAGGAATCTAGGGGCTCTCTAGAATCACCAGCCAGCTCTCTGACTACTGGTCCCCCAAGCCCCCGTGAGGCAGCAGACTCTGGTCGAGATCCCCTGCAGAGTCGAGATGATTACAAAAACACTAGTCTCAGGCCTCTCAAAGCACAGTCCAGGGCCCGACACACGATTCGAAAATCCGAAACACTAGTACTTTCATAGGTTGAAGCGAACTTCCACACATAATCAACCCGGCCTTCACAGCTCTCACAATTCCAGCAGCTCCTCCGGTGACTCCTCCTCTGATAAACACTTGAATAGGGCAGCCGCCCGTGTTGAATCCCACCAAATCCTCTGAATTTAAGAGGGGAAAACCAATCATATAGCTGAAACGTCACCCAGAATATAATACAAATGCCCTGAGGCAACAGTGGAATCTCCTCCAAAATCTGCTGCTCGCAACACTAAAATCTCCAGAAATTTCAGTCTGGCACTTTCATAAAAAATAGCGGCGGTGGCCAGTAGCACCGACGCAAGCAGCAAACCAAAACAAGCCGACCGGGCAGATGAAGCAGAGAGAGCAGTCATCTTACCCCCGGCTTTACCTCATCAAAACAACGAATCAAACAAAAAGAAAAAGTAAAACATAAACAAAAACGTAAAAACGTTAAAATGAAGCCAGCAAATAACTAAATATAACTTCTAACTTGCAGCTCACAGCACACCCAGCCTGGCGGCCATGTTGTGTATATCATGAAAGGATATGTACAAAAATTCTACAACTGAGAGGTGGGAGGCATTCCCATTGGGCCACATGGCCTTCTTTTGCCTAGAGACCCAAGTCTAAACCTGAGTAGACCAATCTTTGTAAATATGTTTTAACCAATGCTGGAAATTCTTGTTCTACGTACATATGCAACTATAAAGTACTGATTCTGCTACTGCATCATTCCCCCAGGGCCCTCCTGAAAAATAGTTGTTCACTTAACCAAGGCTATCCTGGTGTGCAAAATTCTAAATAAATTATAAAATTGCTATTGTGTACTCCTCTCTTCCTTTCCCCAGGGCACCTCTGGAAATGAGCTATGCTCCATTCAGCTAGCCATTTCAGGTAAAAAGTTAATAAATCAATAAAAATTAGTAAAGGACTTGTTAATGTAGCATAACCTACACTCTGCATGTGTAGACAGAGCCATAAATCTGGAGCTCAGTCTGATCCTCACTAATGGGGAAACGTGGTATACTGTACCATTCTATATCATCTTTAAGTATATGATCATTAAATTAGTTCTTTTGATGATTTAATTGTTCCTGTTTGAGCTGAACCATTATGTTCAGAGTACAGGGCCTTTATGAGCTTATCAGCATTATGAATGCTGTTCTCCTGTTGACTATGTACTTAATTATGATGTACCTACTGTGAATGTTGTTGACATGACTGCTGTGGAAACAATGTTATTTTCAAGGTAGACTTCTACAATACATATTATAAAGCTATGGATTAGAAATGTGCAATCCAATTAACTAAAAATGGTCTGCAGGCCATGCCAGTTGCACTAAAGCTTCAAGCATGCAAATGAAACGCAACAGGACAGCAGTAATACCTGACCAAAAGGCCAATGTTATGGAATAAGGTCCAGTTTAGTATAACAGGTATGTGCCAAACCAAAGAAGTCTAGGATATTCTCGACATTGCCCTTGTGCCTGGCTTTATTGCTTAAGTAGCAATTTTCATTTGGCAGAATTTTTTCCACACCTGTGGTATAAACCAGGGGCCCTATTCACGAAGGACGATGCAGGGCTTAAACCAAGCCCTGTACCAACCCCGGAGGCTGGCACAACTGCGCCACACTTTTTGCTGCAACCATCACCCAATTCAAGAAAACTGGGTGCATTATTTTTCCCACTTCATGGCAACTTGCCCCAAATATTTGGCACAAGCCCTGTAAAACGGGTACTCGAATGGCCGTAAGCTAGACCAGAAAAAGCTGGTCTAACATGCAGCAATTGGCACACGGGATTGAGACTCTCAATCACTGGCCAGGGAATGCCACAAGCTCCATGTGCCAGATGTTCAGCACACCCAGGGACTGCTGCATTCCCAGAAGATTTATGAATCAACCCACCAGATTCTAACACCATAGTACCAGGAACCCAGTGCAAATAAGCATATGCACAACAGTGATTTTTCCCCATGCTTTTCATAAGCATATACTACTACTACTATAGTATCCATTAAGCTGTATTAGTCATGAAAGTCTGTGATGGTGTGAACAGTTAACAAATATAGAATAATGTATGGGGAAGTGCAGTTAATGGGGATTTTATGCACACCCAAGGTGTGTGATGCCGGGGTTTATCTGGGCATCACACACCAAGGATGTGCATAAAATCCGATTTACCACAGTTTCCCATATTTTATTATTTATATTTACTGGTTACTAGTGTTTTAACAGAATTCATTACATTTAAAAAAATGTATTTGAGAATTTCCCACCCCATTTTCCATTTCAACTAGGAACCTCCCAAGCAGATTTTAAGTCAGAGGTTTGGAGGCAAAAAACAGGATGTGGTTGCCATTATTTTACATTTTTTTTACAAAAAGTTTATTTGACACTGCGCCTGACTTTTTTTCTGTCAGTTCTTCGAGAAGTGTGTTTTCTCACACTGACGGTTGACTGTGAGGAGCACAAGCGGACCGCCAGCGTGAGGACACATTCTCAGAGAACAGCGGAGGGAAACTTGTGGTTGTTTGTGGTAACTGTGGTTTACGGAGCTCCATAATTCACAAGTGTGGATTATGGAGTTTGTGAGAGTCTGCCAGCGGTGGATTGCTCATTGACTCTAACCAGTAAATATGCAGTATTATTGCTATTTTCTTCCACTGTCTGATTTTAGTGGACTCTATGCAAAGAAAGACATTCGGAAAAATCAGACTGATGAGAAAAACAAAGCTGTGTTACATTCTGGCATCACTGGAGTATTTCCCAAAATAAACCTCTAGTAAATACTATCATGTAGTATGTCTGATTCCAGCTACAGTGATATAAAATTAAATAGAACAGAACAGAAGAAGAGGAGACAGACCCAATGCTTTTCTGAAACCAACGAAAATGATTCATTTCTCCCCTTCTATTTGTCTTTCCTAATCATAGATATATGAATTATCAATTACAGTTAGTGGTTAATTGCCCTTCATAAAGAGAGCTTCCCCATCTCAAATTAGACCGTTAATATAATATGACTAATAGGAGTCACTTGTACATTACAAATATGTCTTCATTGTTTGGAGCAGTGACTGTGAGATTCACTCATCAGTTAATGAAGCAATTGAGTGAAGAAGTGCAGGGAGTGCCCAGGGAGCAATTACTGTTAATGAATTATATGATGTGACCTTCTCAGAGCAACGAGCAATTGACAATCAAACAATTGCAAGTCACATCTGTTGTTCTACACAGAACTTGTGCTCCAAAGTTAAGGAACTTTTCAATGCTGTAGTTCAGGCTTTCAAAGCAGCACTAGAGATGTTCCTGAGGGAGAAAGGCACTGAGGGGCACACATGAGTAGGAGCAGCATTCAGGCTGTAAGTTTTGCAGTGTGTTCCTACTCAGACTGAGTGTAGTCACTGCTGTGCATCACAAGAGGAGGGCAAGTCCCTTCTGTCATCAAAGTGCTGTGTTACTGTTTAACTTGTTTCTGTCATGAACCGAGCATTTTATTTTAACATACTAACATACTAAAAGCCAGCAGAATAGGCCAAATGGTCTTTCTTGTCTGTGAAAGCCAGCAACCTAGTGGCTGCTCGCCTTACCACCCCCCGAGAGGATCTTCTTTGGTTTCAGTTTCCCCTTATACCTGTCCCACCCCTTCTTGAAGCCCTCCACTGTGCCCTCCTCCACCAGCCTCCCGGGCAGCGTATTCAATGGCTCCACCACCCTCTCAGTGAAAAAATGCTTCCTACGCTCCCCCCCGTAATTTTCCCCTTCCAGTTTCCACTCATGGCCCCTGGTTGTTCCTCCCTTCTTTAGCCTAAACAGCTCCTTGGTTCCACTCCTGGTTATTCCCTTTACATATTTGAAAACCTCTACCATGTCTCCCCTGTCCCTCCTCTCCTCCAGTGTGTAAAGCCCAAGCTCTTCCATTCTCTCCTCATAAGGCTTCCCCTCCATGCCCTGAATCATCCTGGTCACTCTCCTCTGAACTTTAGTTTAGCTTTACAAAACAGAATTCAAAAAGGTGTTACATTCTACCTTGAAATTCATACCAATGTTTTTGCACTTGTGCAGTAAAAGCAAAGATGAAAATATCCATTTAAAGTTTGAATCAACTAAAATAAATGCAAATTATCATTAATGGTCAAAAACGTACACATACTATACACACACATACAATATATAGCACTATACACACGCACTTACAGTATATAGTACCATACATACATGTACAGTATATAGTACTATACACACACGTTCTGTAATATGCCATGGCTTGCAATTGCTATTCTTAGGCAATTTAGTGATCCCAAGGACAATATTTGTAACCTCTAGGCTTGGGTGTCTCTTTCCATTTTTTTTTTTTACTTTATATTAATTCATTTTACAAGATAAAAATCTTTCAGTATATTCCACAGAAGGATAACAAGTACAGCATACATAATTAGTTACAGTATCTTACTAAGGAAAAAAAAGACACCTTCCCACATGCTACTACATGTGAGGATTACCGATTATAAAAAAGTAACTACAGTATAAAACTTCATTAGGCATACAACTATGAAACTATATGGGGAGTATATGTAAGCAGTAACCCACGACAGGGTGTGCGGTTACTGGGGATTAATCAACACCCCAGGTGCATTGTGAGGCAAGCAGCTGCAGGCTGAGTGCCCTCACAGCACCCTGGTGTTGATTAATTCCCAATAACTGCACACCCTGGAGTGGGTTATGGCGCTTATAACATGGGGTCAGTACAGTGTGCTACAAGTAAAGGACAGTGACATAAACTGATGGCAACGTTTATATTTTATTAAGTATCCTTCACCCACAACAAGTAGTCCCACTGTTGAAATGCCCATCATATGCCATAATGAAGACGTACAGACAGAATGATCTGTGCACTGATACTGCGGACGGTGCATGTGTGCAGAGATGACAGGGACACTCTCCACAGAAGAAAATATACGATTAAAGAATGGCAACATGAAGCAGTACAGATGCCCCCCCTCCAACCCGTACAGACAGTCCTGAGAACACATGGTGCTCAGACATGATCTTGGGACACTCTCCACAGAAGAAAACATAACATTAATTAAGCAACACATGACATACTGTATCGCTCTCTGCACTCTAACTGTGTGGTACACGGACACCTAATTGTACGCACGGTGTGAGAAACAAAATGACAGTTTCACAGGATGTATGGAGAAAGAACTACATGGTAGCTTATAACATGGGGTACGATTAAGGAATGGCAACAATGACTACACATTAATGAACGGCAACAAGAAGTACAGCCCCCCCCCCCCCAAACAGACAGTCCTCAGAACACACTCCCCTCGGGCATGATCTCTCCCTGATTACACAAGCATGGTACTCAGGACACACACCACATGCTCATTGTTACCAATTCTTTCCTGTTGGGGTGGGGTCTGCACCAATCAGTTCTGCAGCAGGGGGGAATGCGGGTGCTCTGTCTGTCTGCAGATTTTGTCTCTCTCTGCAGCTCAGAGCGCAGCTTGAGGTTACAGTTGGCTAGGGAGTGGGGTTGAGTACAGAGCACCGTGGACTGTGGTCACAGAGAGTAACTGGTCAGGTACAGCCTGCATGGCTTTGCTTCCCGATGACTTTGGCAACACTGCTTCACTCGTGATTGGGGGGGGGCAAGAAGCCCACTTATTCCTCTACTATTACAATACTATATGTAATGAGAGAGACACACACAGATGCAGACACACCGACAACAAGGTCCTGCAACACTGAGGGGCACAGAAGGAGCAAGTCACTTTGGGCTACACTGTGTCTCTCCTACTCTCTCTGTCTCTTGCTGGATCGCACACAATCACAGAGACATGGAAACAGACAAGGAATCAAGTTGGAGGGAATCACCAAATACAAAATCCAGTACGACCTGTCTGTATTGGTCCTCAGGGTTGGCGTCTGTGCACTCAGTCACTGGGTCTCCCTCCATATACTATCAACCGCTTTGCTATCTTTTGTAATGGCTGCCTTTTGGAAGTAATTGCCCCCACACATAGTGAGGGTATGTCTACCCAGGGATCCCTCTCCATAGCACTTCTCAACAACTGTGCGGGTAACAAAGATTAATCAACTGTCATGTGGTGCTGTTTAGCCAATTGGCTTTACAGTTTTCCCTACCCCATGTTATAAATACAATTATAAACTGAGAATCATAAATAGAGGAATCTGACTGGCCCAGAGCTCTTTGAAGCTGTGATGATATCGGGCTACAACATCACGGCTTCAAAAAGTTCCAGCGCCACGTGCCTCCTTGCTCTCTACTGTCTAAGAACTACATTTTCAAAATGTACTCCTACACCACCCAAAAACTCATTCATAAAACATTTTAAAACCTGTTTCTTTTATTTTTTTATTTATAAAACTTGAAACTCAGTTCATATTAGCAATAAGTCACTCCATGGTGTGGCATAGCATGGGATATCATCACTTCTCGGGTGGTTGGCTGCCCACCCGAGGCGTGACAATATCCCATGATATACCACAACCTGTCTTGCCTTATTGCTTAAATATTATATAAGTACTCCCTGTCTAAAAAATGGACCTAACTGGTCACAGATCTCCTCCATAAGCTGAAGAACATATTTGTGAACTTATACCCAAGAGAGACCATAGGCAGTTTGAAATAAACCCCACAACTTTTACCTACACAGGCCAGAGGTTAAATAAATAAAATTATCAGGTTTGCTTCAAACAAAGAGACTAGAATAGGTATTTTATTTATTTATTGAAATGTTTCACCAACAAGGCACACTGAGCGACAAGTCGCTTGTCTCACGGTGCGACCTGGGGGGAAGGGGTACAATAGGAATGAGGTATTAAACAATCAAGTTACAGATCAATATTAACATACAGTTGTAAGGCAGGTATTACAAACAGTGATACAACAGTGTTGTGCATAATAGGTGGAAAGAGTGGACAATAATAAGTGCCGGGTTAATAAGTAAACAAGTGCTTACGTGAAAGAAAAGGGGGAAGGAGAGGGAGGGGTGAGGTGGGGGGAGGGGGAAAGAGTCTTGTCCCTGGAGACCCCTTCAGGATGCGAGGAACCCTGCAAGGGGACTGGGGGGACCAGAAAGAAGGGGATAAGGCAGTGTCCCAGACAGACCCTTTTAGGATATGGGGAACCCTGCAAGGGGGATGTGGGGCTAGATAGAAAGGGAGATAAGGTTATAGGGATTTAAAGAGGGAGGAGAGAGAAGGAGGAGGTGTGACTTAATGCGAGGAGGGGGAATAACACCTAACCCAAGAGAGGACCCTTCAGGATGAGGGGTACCCTGCAAGGGGGTTGGGGAAGGTCAGTAGATAGGGATTAAGACAGTGATAGGAGAGGGAGTGAGTGAGAATTGAACCCCTGAGAGGAAGAGAACTGGCATGTTTGGAGGGGATGGGGCCTAATCAATAGTCCATCATGATGCATAGGACCCTGTTAGTAGTCATGGAAAGCCAAGATAGTGGCTAGATAGAATAGGAGAGATATGCTTAGGCTCAGTTGGACCCTTTCTGGATGCTGAGAACCCTGCAAGGGGGACTGGGAAGACTAGGGGGAAAGATAGATGGGGAAGGGGAAGGAGAGGAGACATACCTAGGTGCAGTAGGACCCCTTCAGGATGCTGAGAACCCTGCAGGGGGACTGCAAAGGCTAGGGGGATAGGTAGATGGGGAGGGGGAAGGAGAGGAGACAAGCCTAGACACAGTAGGACCCCTTCAGGATACTAAGAACCCTGCAAGAGAACTACAAGTCTAGGGAGATAGGAGGGATGGTGGGGGAAGAGAGTAGATGAGAGATACAAGCCCCTTGGGGGGGGTAAGAGAGGGGCCCACGGAGAGCAATCAGGGTCCCTTACATTCTGTGAGAGATCAAGGGAGGACAGTATGGGGGAGCAATTTGGGGTATAAATCCAGCAAGAGTCCAAGTAAAGGATGCTGCTAGAAGCAAGGGACAGGCATCATCAGTCCATGACCAGAACCACCAACATATAAATATGTGGCATAACAGGATTATTCACATGTTTCATTCAAAACTACCAGAAAAAAACGGTTCCAAAAGAAAAGTCAATAAAAAATATTCCACAAAGAGTTTCACCTCCAGACCAAAAAAGGCTATAACCCCTGCTGCCACACATGTTCAAGAATCTAGCAGCCAACTTACCTCAATGTTGTGATATAGGACTATCCCTAAATTTACCTCCAACATGTCCAAATTAGCTTCTTCTGCCTGGTCCAGATCCTTCTCCATTTTTCTCACCATTCGATTAGCCTGCTTCATATCATTAAACAGATACAGCCTACCCTTCCACACTACACGCAGCTTAGTGAGTAAAAGCATCTGGTACTGCACCTTCAAAGTGTGAAGAACCCCTCTGACCCAGTCAAAGGCTTTTCTACTGAGTCTCATGAAGTAGGACAAATCAGAGAACAGGTATATCTCCCTATTGCCATACCTCAAGTTCTGCCTCCATCTGGCCAAACCAAATGCCCGATCTCGATACCCAACTCCAGTACACATTATGAGGAAAGTCTGTGGGGCAATAGTATCCACCGGTACTCTTCTAAGCACGATACAATTCGCTTTTCGATAGAACAATTTGGCTCAGATTCAGCAATGCCCATGATTTGAGGATGCATCATATAAGTGAATTCTAGGCCTCTTCCCCTTCTGCCAACTCCAGAAGCCCTACCACACGTATATTTCTCTTACAGGCCTGAGTGATTTTAAAGTGTTTCAAGACCGAGGCAGCAACCCATTTTCTCTTACCAGCTACCTGGTGGCATCCATAGTTTTCAGCGCTGAACCTTCCGATCACTGCACCACTGGTTCAATGCCATCCACCTATGTCTCCAAATCCACTACCCTGGGGGGGGGTGTCAACCCATCTAATTTTTTTGTCCATATCCTGAACCATTCTAATAAGTTTCCCCAGGATGCCATTTGTAGTCTGTAAAATGACTTCCCCTGTGGGAAAATAACCAGACCCACTAGGCCTGTTCCTGCTGTAGCAGCCAAGTCTCTTTCAATTGGGACACTGCTGGCTTAAAAAACAATCGTTTGATGCAGTTGCTTCCTTCAGTATACCCATCTTATTAGCTGCACACCACATCAAAGTCTCGCAGTAAGCTGTTTTCTCCAAGAAAAAGTAAAATTTTACTTTAACTTTATCGAGTTTCTTAGATGTCTCTTGGGAGCTCAAAGAACACACGTTTGTTCCCTTCAGTTACTAGGCCCCACCACTTCTTCCCAATTTTTAAGCAGCAGAATATTTTCTTTAGAGCATGTGCTGCCTCGGAAATTGAGGACTTCTCTTGCAAATACACTCTGCCCCCAACACACACACTTTTTGTAGTGCTACAGAACACAAGACAATATAGTAGTTGTATTGCTGCAATGACTGTGATAACTGTTGCATAAGCCACCCCTTACTAACATGTAACCATTTTGTATTAAATAAACTGACTGAAGATGATGCCACTGAGCCCAGCACAGCTGACAGAGAGCTACTAAAACAGCCTCCATCAGGGAAGAAGCACCAGTCACACAGATGCAGTCAGCTGTTACCTCAGTAAGGTTTCAAGGCAGGAAGGTTGTAGTAATAGAAAAATTAAAACAAAAGAGAGTCATGCTGGAAACACCATGGGGGTGCTGGCTAAATGGTCAGCTAACCCAAACTGCAGATATACTGAATGAATGCAGTACTCAACTTATCAAAGAGGTCTGCAGAACTGGAAGATGCAATTGCAAAGAACAGAAATTTACTCAAGGAAATAATGCCATGCTACTATTCCCCAGCACTTTGCCTTACTCACAGGCTTCATCAGGGGTAGTAACAGGGCTATGACTATGGCAGGTGGGTCCTCACATTTGCAGGTCCTGGAGTTTAACATGACCTGAAAGGCACAATGAGCTGGGGCTCATTTCCAGGTTCAGCCAGAGGAGGGTGAGAATTAGAGTACAGAAGGATAAAGGAAGGTAAAATATGAAGAATATGATAAACTAATTACAACAAATACAGTAGGCTAACAATTAGAAGAAAAGCAAAACAATCAAACAAACCAACAATTAAAAGCAACAATAAGGGCTTTCATGCTTGTGCAGTGTGATGTCACACTGGTTGGCAAAACCCACCAAACTGGCATGTAGGCAGTTTGATCAAATGATTAAGTCAGCAGTATTTGATCAACCAGTGGACATAGCCAACCACCTCCCAGGATGGAGGACATACCCATGAAAGCACCTATACAAATTATGCAATTAGCAATAGCACACTCTAGTGACCAATCACTGATGGTCACGAGCCCCATGACTGAAAAAAGCTAGTAGTGGGGAGAGGGGAGCTAGGAGAGGGAATATGCTCATTACAGGGACAGGTCTGAAAGGTGAACTGAGTTTTTGTTTTTAACTTACTATTTATCCTCCTTAGCCACCTCTCTGGACCCCAATTTTGTCCTTGCATCCTGCCAGGGATCTGTCCGCCGTCCATCTCGACCGGGACCGCAGGCACCCTGAAACTTCTGCAGCTTGCCCCCCGCAGTGGGGTGGCAGGGAGCCCCCTAACTCCCTACCCTTCACGGATCCAGCTCAGGTGCCAGCGCCCGACGAACACTCGCGGATGACCATCAAGCCGCATGAGAGGTGCCACTTTTCCTCCGATCACTATGCCCCCACCCTTGTATTGGAGTCTTGTGCATGCAATGATGCCGGCAGAGGCGCATGCATCCACATGCTCCTCCCCTAGGCATCTGCCCAGACTTCACCCTAAACTGTCACCCCGTGCCCTGACCCCCAGCCTCTGCCAGGGGGCAATCAACCACCAGGAAGTGAGACCCTCCCCTCCCCAGAGAAGGAGAGCAGTCTGATGGATGCTCAATCCTTCTCCTCCCCGCCAACCCCAGGCAACCCATGCTCGTTCCCAAACATGGGTCGCCGGCGCAATGCGAGGTAAGGCGTCCAGCACCTCAGCCCTCAGCACCACTGGGCCGGCCAACTCTTGAGTTTTTGAGGAATATGGTGATGAGAACAGACACAGGAGGGCTGGAGGAAGATATTCCATAGGTGGAGAAGTCAGAAAGAAAATAATTAAATGCACACAACTAGAAACGCCAGGAGAGGAAAGCGTACCATATTTAAATAGAGGTGCGTGGGGAGATAGAACCTCAGTGTGCACCTATTTGTGAAAGAAGAAAATAGAAAGTGGATGTCATGCAAAAAGTTGAACTACTGGCCTCTGCAACCAAAAGACCACCCGGGAAAGGCAGATTTATGTTAATTTTAAATAGTATGTGATAGGGGAAATTTTAAGAACACTAGATATATCTTTTACCAAAGAGTCTTTTGCTGGAAGTCTTTCTACAGGATCGGCTAGCTAAAGAACAAAACTATTTATTTTTCTATTCTAGTCAGTGAATGAGATTCATCAAATAAAAACGTTGGCACACACTGTAACGTTTCAAAGTATGTTCTAACAATACATGGGTAATTTCTTACCTTGAAATTCTGTTTCCCAAAGTACCCCATATCCTTCCATCCAGAAGCTGCCACATGAGGAGATCCAGACCTGCAGAACACCCTATCTAAATGACCAGCAGACATGTGGGGCTCTCCTTACTGCTCCTGTCAAAATTCTCAGTTGCCTTTTGCCATAGCAGGAATCAGATCAAGGCTAATAACCAAGGAAAAAACTATTTAAAAAATATTCCTTATAGGGCTGGCCCAGTGGCGTGGAGGGCTGAGGCATCTATGCCTTACCTCCTGCTATGCCGGCAACCCATGTTCGTGGTGCGAGCGGGTTGCCGGAGGTTGTCCAGGGAAGAGAAGGATCAAGCGTCCCTAGCACAGCTCTCCTCCTCCAGGAAGGGTGGAGGATGGTGGCTGGTGTTAGCTGGTGTAGAGGAGGCTAGGGGCTGGCACACTGATGGTACAAACAAGAGCGGCAGGAAGCGTGCACGGCACTGCCATTAGCATCCTTGCATGCCACCCCTCAGCAAGGAGAAAATGAGGACAAAAACTGACTGGTGGTTGGATGGAAGTGGGCACCTGTGGGCCCCAACCCTGGCCAGTCAGACTTGGCCAGAACTGGATTCTGTGAGCAGTGGGGGTGGTGCTCCCACCCGCTGGCCCTGCCGGGGGGGCAAGCCCTGGGACAGAAGGGCAAGGACTGGTGGAAGTCGGGGGATGGGGCCGGGATGTCTACCTAAACATGGGCCGCCAGGCGAGGGAAAAATAGATAAACAAAAAAAAAATATTCCTTATGCATACAGTATAAAGAACTTTAATGCACTGCTGAATAATGGATTTAAGAGTTTCCATGTTGAATCTCCTCCTCTTTAACCATTTGTTCAAGTACTTCTGATCCTGAACTGGTCTGAACCCCTGCCCCTGTTTTACTTGATAAAATGAAAAGGATTGATTACACACCCTGTCCCTGTTCTTGCAGGGGCACTGGAATAATCGCTCTTTGGGTCAGTAGCTTCTGAATGCAGTCTAAAACTGCTACTCTAGTCTCCAGATTCCTGAAGAAATGCAACTCTCTGAAGGAATTCCTGGGTGGGTGGGGTGGAATTTTATAAAATGCCCTGAATGCACAATCTCCCTCACTCTCCTGTCCCTGGTGATAGCAGTTTACTCTGGAGAAAACCTCTAAAGGCGACCCATTAGAAGGCTGATTGTGATGGACCAACCAACCTTCATAATCCTTACTAAGTGTTCTGTTGGCTGTTCCCTCTGAAGGAGCCTCCTCCATGGGATTCGACCCCTCAGAACTGCCTGGAAGAGAAACTCCCTCTGAATTCAGAGACATTACCACAGAAGGGTTGCCCTTGGTGAAACTGTTTCTTGAGAAAAGACCATTGGCCACTTTTTTTCAAGTTCAAACCTGGGTTTTTCTAGACTTTTTTCAGACCCTCTACATCCCTGATTCACTTATCCAAGGCCTCCTCAAAGAGTAGAAAATTGTCAAAGGGAAGTTGGATAAGCTAACTCTTACATATTTGGTCAACGGACCACTAGCACAGCCAGGCATTTCTTCTGGAAATATGCCATGGACAAGTCTAGAGCTGCATCCAACAGGAATGCCATAGTGCTATCTAAATTCTGCTGAATGTTCCTTAACTTACTGTCTTTTGTCTTACGATTGTCCAGTGCCTGCTACAAAGTATGTACCCGAGTCTCGGTAGCACTGGTGACACAGGCTAAGTAGGTGGCCATGCCTGTGGTGGAGATGACCATCATATTGTTGGCTTTTTTCTAAAGGAAGTCTATCCTCTCATAAGGCAGGTCCTTAGGGGCCACATACCCTTCTATGGGTAGTACTGATTTTTACATTAGGGAGGCCAGAACAGGGTCCCAGTTGGATCCTGTTCTGGCCTCCTTAATTTAAAAATCTGGCCTGCAAATGTACTCCCTCAAGCAAAGGAGAAACAGGGGGGATATGATAGAAACCTTCAAATACATAAAGGGTATAAATAAGGTACAAGCAGTAAACCTCTTTCACAAAAATGAGACTACGTGGACAAGGCACAGACTAACAGGGAGTAAGTTTAAAACCAACATTCAGAAGTTCTACTTCATAGAGAGGGTGGTGGACCCTTGGAATAGCTTATCACCAGAGGTTTTGGAGGCCAAAACAGTCACTGCTTTTAAGTTAGCATGGGACAAGTACTGTGGTAATCTCGCAAGAAGAACAGAATGGTGGTAGGCAATCTGGGCAGACTAGATGGATCATACAGTCCCCTTCTGTCGACACGTTCTCATGTTCTTATGAGACTGTGAGAGTGGCATTAGAACTCTTGGCACTAAGATGGTTTTTCATAAAGATGTCTATTCCTTCGTTATGTGCTACACTACTGTATGTCAGGATGAATGATGAAAGCTGTACCCAAACTTTCCTGGAACAAAACGTTTACCATAGCTATCTTTACTTGGGCCTAGTTTCTGTATGTCTAGGATCTCTTAAACATGTCTAATCGGGCAAATGGCATCCGAGGACCTAAAGCTCTTGTTCCTGACAGGTACTCTTCTGCGGCTGAAGAGGAGTCTGACAAGGATGAGGAATCTGAAGAATCAGAAGCCAAGCCTTCTCTGTTACAAGACCCTTTGGACTTCTCACTAAGTTTTTCTTAAGTGAAGAGACCGAGCGGAGCAGGTAGAGACTGAAAATTAAAATGAGCTGGATGCTATTCCAGTCTTCTGTGCTTCCTCTGCTACTACTGTGCTTTTTTTCTTTTCAACCTGTAGAAGACGACTCAACTTAAGCTGAGATTTGCTCTTGGGATACTCTGGTTTGGGTGTCAAGGTCAGGATTTTAATTCGCATTTACTCGCTGGTCTGCACTTTCTGAACAGATATATAAATTAATTTGATAAGGCTGGCCAACAGAGTAATCAGCAGGGCTGTTAGTAATTGTTTCCTGCCACCGTTGATCCATATCAGCACTGCCTTATGTTGTTCTATGGCACTGCCCTACTCTGAGCCTGCTGGCTGAATCCCCTGAGTGAATTAGGATTACCTAGCCCTGCTGCAATTCCCCAGTGTGCTGTCCTACATAGCTGCAGTGTGAACCAGTGCTGGACTGTAGCACACTGCTACCTCCAGAAGCCATGTATGGTCATAAAATTGGCAGAGTTATGGCGACTGCACTGGTGTTTCAGTGCTGCCTCTTCCCAGGTGCCTAGTGATTCTCACTACAGGGAATCACAGATCACATCAGTTGAGAAGCTGACCCAGCAGGAACTCCTACGTTCCCGATCTGCAGACCACAGAGTTTCACGTTGCCCCCAAAATTTCTGCCAGTGCGGATCTATGAAGAAACTAACTATACTTTACCAACACTGACTAAAGAAACTAAGAAAAGAGCCCTATGATAAACACTAACTGGTCCCCAAAACAAAGTACTCCCCCGGTACCAGGAAATTAATTTTAAGGGTAGCAGTGAAGTATTTATTACCCAAGGGTCAATAATATTGTTTCTTAAAGAAATACCTTGATTTTTCTGCCTTGATTTTCTTCTCCCTGGTCACAGTGGCATCCTCTCAGCCCTGTCACCAAACCATCTAGGAAACTGTCACAGATAGGTTCTCTCACAGAACTCAGTCCACACTGCTACCAGTTCTCACAATCCTTCAGACACCTGAATGGTCACCTTGATATGTTGCCACCACCCAGCCTGACTCTCACTCAGTGTTTCTTTAAGTCAAAATGCCACCATAGCCGGCTCTGTGGCGCCGAGCGAAGGAGTTTGCTCGGCACGCTGGCAACCCGGGTTTGTGCCCCGAGCCCGAGTACCAGGAGCGGAGACTGGCAAGGGAGGGGTTCTATAAGCGTCCATTGGACGTTTCCCTCCCGGGGGGTGGGATTTGCCTGGGGGCCTGTGAGTGGATTGATGGTGAGCTTGGGGGCGTGTGGCCTCGACCACGCCCACAGCACGCCCCTGCCAAAGGAATACCCTGCGTGCTTACACAAGGCCGGGAACTGCGATAGCCGGGGCACAGAAAATGGAAATTATGCCCCCAGCTGACCGGATGACGAACGCCTGGGCCCCTGCCACCCAAAGCCCCGGAGCCAGCCCGGATCCAGCCCTGCAACACCTGGGATGCAAAGGTCGGCCGTAAGGCCATTCCCCCCCGGAAGAGAGGGACCCTCCTGGCATAGGGATATGCCGGGCTACCCAAGGTAGGCTGCAATTGGGACTGGGAGTAGGTGGCAGGAGGTCAGAGGGAGGCAGGAAGGCGTTGGTGCTCCGAAGGAGTGGCCGGTCGGGGTGTGTGTGGGAGGCGCATAAATAGATTAAAAAAAAAAAATGCCACCATAGCCACTACCCACACAGTATAGTGGCATTTCCTACAGGGCAAACAACCCACCCTTTTAGTCACAACTGAGAACAATTTGCTTTAGATAGCTAAGTAGCCTGTCACTTTCAAAATGGATCACAGACTTTCTAATTACCACAGGTTATCTACCATATACCTTAAAAACTCAGTCACAGAGAGCATGAAGTATATAAAATAACATTTAATACTCCACAATATTTGCATATAGTACAGGATCATACACACTAAAGATTATGGGGACTACACTGCACTACAGACATGGAAATCAAAACATATGAACACAGCAGACTTCACATAGAATAACCTATGTTTTAAGTATAAGTAGAAGCTTACCCCCAATTGTGACCTTGTGACTTATGGCAGACTCAAACACATATTAAAAGTTCAATGCCCCAACACTACAACACTAACCAACTTGCTCAGAGAAAAACAAGACAGATATACCTTCGTCAGGCTGGTCCTGTCTCTCTGACATCACACCCCTGGACACACACTGATCAAAGAGCCAACCTCACACAGAAGACCAGTCTGAACTAGTCATGTGTATTAAGACTCTGCCCTACTGTTATCATGGCCGTCTGCTCGGCAGGAAGCACCCAACTTTAGTTTGCCCACTGTTTACATCCAAAACATTAGAGCCTTTTAGAAGAAGAAACTCTGCTGTTCTTTTGTTGTCAATCAAAACAAACAGTCTTTAGATGAAGGCACTCTGTTGTCCACACCCAAACTGCCCTACCCAGGGACAGCAAATCTGAAAGAAAATGTCATCTCAGTCCCTACCCATTTCCCACATCAACTAAAATATTTTACAAAGAATACAGATAATAAAATTAAAAAAAATTCTAATTTTCTGGGTGTTACGTCTGTTACAGGGACTTACAGGTTAACAACTTAGGTGCAGGATAGCACACAGCTGAAGTGCTCAGATTCCAGTTGACTGTGCAATCTACTACAAGAAACTGAAGTAACAGCAGACACAGGTAGGATCAACAAAAAGGATGCCACAATCGAGTTGCAGCCAGTTGTAGAGGCGAAGTGCAGGGGTATCTCCTGATCTGTGCTCTCATGTCTTTTTGAGTTTGGTATTAAACCAAATAACTTTTACAGTTCATTTTGAATGTGGCACCCTTTTTGTTGTCCCTATGTGCGCTGTTCCTGTGTCTGCTAATTAACTAGGTGGCCTGCCCTGTAGAGTTATGCAGTGGCTGTGGGGATGCTGGGTGACTCGGAGATATTTTCCTCTGGTTGTTCCCATGGCATCACACATACAATAATGCATGTGCATGCTCGAGTGCAAGGCATGCAGATTTGCCACATCTCCTGATGCCCTCTCACTCAACTGTTCCCACCATCACTTTCAGTCAGTCTCCACTAAACGGCACTCAAATGGTGGGACCAAGGAAGACCCTACCCCAAAGGAAGAGAGCTATCATCAGACGCTCAATCCTTCCCTCTCCCAGTCGGCCCTCAAGCAACCCTGGTCCGTTCCCGAACCTGGATCTCCAGCATGGTTGGTGGTATGGCATCCAGCTCCTTAACCCACCATGCCACAGGGCCAGCCAACATGAAAAATTTCAAGGGACTGTAGAGCTAGAAGCAATATGGTCATAGAAGGGAACTGAAATGAAACCTACTGAATCACAAGACAGTTAAATATTTTCCTTCCGAAACTCGCATCTATGAAATGGTTGTTAACCGATTTAAAGTCAGTGTGCACAAATATTGATGAGAAATGCTAATAAAGAACATCAGTGTTAGAAGCAGTATATGGAGGGCAATGGAATTTTACTAAACAGAAAATGAAACATAAAGAATAACTTTCAGTCTAGATCTAATGGCCCCATTAAGTTCTGGTGGCCATTTTTCAACATCCTTATGTTGTCAAATCGTTTTTTAGTTATAAATCCCTGAAATAAACAAAAATGATACAATCTTTATTATGCATTGTGCCATTCGTAAAACTGTATCCTAAACTACTTTGCTATATTAGTGCACATTTACAATACAAAATAATAGTGAATCCTCCTCCCTCCCTCCTTCCTTCCTTCCACCAGAATTGCCAACATGAGTATAGCGACAACTCTTCTGCAGATGAGTCTTGGGGCATTCAAAGAGTGCAACTGAGACAATTCAAACACAGTCCAGTCAGACATACAAAAATGCAGAAATATACAGGATTTTTCAAAGGGGTGCACAACTATACACACAAATCAAGAATCAGGTGTTCGGTTCAGAACATAAGGTTCTTAGATACTAAAACAGCTTAACAAAGATAAGTATGGAGCTGGTTTGTTTTAAATATAAAAAAGGTGTGGTCCCACAGAAGTTTACGCTTTCCCATAAAGGTTGTTGATTACTAAACTGTTGGGTGTCAGTGCTGGTAGACATACAGTAGATGGTCCTTGTGCGACAGTGCACTATCTCAAAAGGTTCCATTCTACCCAAGGTAGTGCCCCACATTTTTACCTCTACTGGGGTTTCTGAGTTTTCATGAAGGTGCCACGTGTTTTAAATTACCTGTCTAGTTTAAGATGGCAGTTGAGACACAAAATGTGAGACTGCCCATCGAGAAAGTTTTGCAGCTCCTGTTGGGAGTTTGACTAATCAGGAGTCTGAATGCTAAAGGACCTACATATGGCTGGTTTCCATAAACTAAACTACAATGTATTAGAAAAGGAAAGGTACTTAGTTTTATGTCATGCCTTCCCTACTACATAGGAAACACTTTACAGTCTATATATAAATAGTTAGCAGCAGCAGCCATTAGGCTTGCAAAGAATGGTTACGAAAGGTTGGGGGGGGGGTTATGCACAGAGAAAGAATTAGAAACAGGGAAGTTAAGTGACTTGCTCAGGGTCACACTGTAAGTAAGTGGGCAGTTGTTGGATTCAAACCCTGGTCTACTGGATCTTCACATCTCTATGCTGTAACTGCTAGGCTGTACCGCCGCCACAGTCCATTATATAAACATTTACTTTACAGTATTACAGTACATTCTGTTACATTAACATGGTATGCATTACATATACTAATTGCTTTGAATGCTGTTCAAGATGTATAAAACACATAAGGAGTAGTCCATGATTGGGTGTGCTCTATTGTCAAACATGTTTTCCAATATTAACAATTTCAAACACACCCGAATATCATGTTCACATTCAGGGTAATTAAGAGAGTTCCCACTGTCCCAGATATGGTTCCAACAAAATTACACATTTCATTTGCTTGCGAACTGTGAGCTTGTACTACACTGATGGTCCTGATTTCTTTACAGCAGGACTCATATTTTGCTTACAATAACACTGATTGTTCTTAGTTCCAGACACAACCAATGTTAGACAGCAACTGCTCCCAAAATCACCTTACAGCTGTCACTCTTGTGTACCTGGAATATAAGAATGTGTTTACATGTATAATGACAACTAGAACATTTTAGGGAAATGAGTTTTACAGTCAGCAGAGTGTTCTCCTTGAAGCTACAGTGCTGCTGTGAACTGACCTTTACCTCATCTGACAGGACAGGACAGGACAAGACTCTGAGTGACAGTGTCCCGCAGTGCAATTACTGCGAGTCAGATGAGCCGGTCCCTTACAAATCACCTCGAACTTTACACATCTGCTGGCTGTCAGCATCTGCCAGGTTTACTCACCCGCAAATAATGAAAAAAAAAACCTCTCATTATTGTTCCACAACAGGTAAAGCATTAGGACAATTACTGGACAGCCTCGCTGACCTTGTGTAGGTTTAACCAGCTGCCCTCACCAACCATTTTGGGTTTGTCTTTAGATGTCATCACGCATGACAAATTACCACGAAGCTCTACTTTACATACAGAAATGTATTCCATTTCTTTTAAATTACTATCTAAAACACTATTGGAAAACGTTTATTTCTAGCAACTGTTTTTAATCAATTTTAACAAACTACTACTTGATCATGAGAAGTAAAAAAACTGTGTAATAAGAGACGGGTCTTATTCTAATCCTCTTTGCAAACAAGTACCTCCTTTGTCCCTGTATCTCTTTATACTTCTAAACTGTGACTTTCACCAAGAAAAGTCTAGTCCACAAGAATGGGGCTCGGCACATTTTCTGAATTTACAAATTAAAACACTGATTTATTTGTTCTTTTATTTAGTTAAAAATGGTGACTGAGAAAGGTACACTGAGCCAAGGCTTGTTTCCTAGTATGCCACGGGGGAATGGGACAAGAAAGGATGATAAAATATCAATGGCACAAAACTGCACAAAGCAATCCAGGAGTACTATAACAAGGTAGCAAGTGCAGTGTTGAGAGGTATACAGATTTAGTCTGCCGTATTGGTCCTTGTAAGCCCTTTGTTCTTTTTGTTACATCTATGTCGGTCCAATAAAAGGTATCAAATCATTTACTTCTGGATATGTTGAGAGGTAGTAATTTAACAAAATAAGTTTAGAGGCAAATGTGTGCTAAAACAGCATCTGTGTGAAGTGAAACTAGGAGCATGTGCAGGGGGGAGCAAAATGAGTTTCAATGAACACAGGTTAACTGCTGGTCAGTCATACAACTGTGTAGTTTCAGTCTGTGGTTGAATACTAAATCAGAAAGCTATTTACATAAATGCAGCAAGTATCACTGCCCCCACCGAGATCATTAGATCCTAGGGAACTGTCTTTCCACACAAGCATCTCCTCTGGTTTTACTTATCTCATTAGATTTCTGTATTCCCCCAGAATAAACACGGTCATCGAAGAATGTAATAAGACAGAGCAATTTTCCAAAGTTAAAAAGGAAAACAGTAATATCAATAAACAGAGGCTGACTGTTAAGTAGTCTTCCAACTGTGTAATACGTGACTGAATAACTGTATAATATGTGACTGTATATTAAATCATGAAGTCAATTATATAAATACAACAAGCATCAACACTGATGCTTTAACATACATTTGGGCATGTCCCCGATACTAAGAATCTTAAGCCCATAGAACTCCGAGGGTATAACAACATTATTTAGTGCATCCTTGCAAGTAGACATGGTATGACTTATTTTGGAAGATTCATTTGTTCAATTATTACTACTGACTTTAGCAAATAACAACTTGCAGCCAGTTACTGTAGGCATTTTTATTTCATCCTTAGGTTAAAATGTATCATGGCCTGGACTCTATCCCACAACACTGTTTTATGCCGGATGTATGTTCTTGTTCCCCTATTAAAATAATAGGGATGTGCATGCATATATTACACATAAATATTGTTGGATAAAGTCATGCCTCATTTCGAACGTAAAAGGTTCAGATAAGGAAGTCATCTTTTATAGGATAATATCCGTAGTTGTAAAAAGGGAAAACATTTCTCTATTTAAACAATAAGAACTTGCAAATACTGCACACAGGTAACAATTAGACTCATATTATAAGATTTTAAAAACATGTCCGTAACTATCCACAAGCCCTAATTTCAAAGTGGATTGACGCATTTCCTGTTAGACCATCTATTAGATGGTCCAACAGCACTTGCTGATCAGATGCAGTTGCATCTGAAATCCCTGCACTGCAAGCAAATCATAGCTACTGGACAATACCCACAGCATTTGAAAATAGCCTGATGAAGGCTTTACCGCTGAAGCACTAGGGCACCAGCAGTATTTGCTCACAGCTCACTCTAGCACCAGAACTTGTGAATGCAATGTCATTTATAATGGAATAAAATCTACAATTTTGAGCACAAGTCAGGGTTTGCCTGCTGATTCTACTGAGTGCCGCTGCAACTTGAGACTGTTACCTAGTGGCCCGTCTGGCCCTCAGCTGCTCCCTCCTTGCTGGTTCCTTGATAATCATCACCCTCCGGTCCCCCAGGATAGTTGAAGTGGCGACCAGCAGGGCAGGTAGACATCAAACAGTGGCTCTGAAAGGAGTCGTGTCCAGGCTCCCTGCTAGCGCATTGCAGTTGAAGCTGCACTTGTGTCCCACGATCCCTGCCCAAGGATTTGCAAGCAGGGTCAGAACCAAGACAGAAGGAGTCAGCACCATCGGCCATTTTTGCACTGCTCTCCAACCCCGGGGACGGAGGAGGGATCAGCAGCAGAACAGCAGTGGCAGCAGCAGAGTGCCATGATGGAAATCGCGTGCATACGTGAACAGGAGCAGGAGCTCCACTTTCCAAATCAGACCACGTGCCTGTATCAACTGCCACAGGCCTGGCTCCTGGAAAGGAAGTGGAGCTGGTACACCACACAAACCGCACCAGTGGCAGTTTTTCCAGCAAAGTATTTCCCAGGCCGCAGGGCTGGCAGCAGGACAGGGAAAAGTAAAATAAATAATCTTACAATGTCACTGGGCCTCTGGGCAAGGTCAATAGGCCCAAAAATGGAACGGGAGCATCAATATGAAAATGGGGCCTTGACTGCCCCTGTCACTTCTATCCAGGCCCCAGGACAGCCATCGGGTAGGAATATTCCCTGAATTGCCCCGCGGGGCTACAAAGAATCAGCAAGAGGCTGCAGGAGTTTTTAAATTACAGATTTTTAAATATGCAAACAAAGGTGGCAGCCCCCAGAGGGACTACAGAAATGCCAGGTATGATGGGAAGGGCATATGAGCCCTGTGATTGGCTAGGGAGTTACAGTCAATCAAACTAAGACAGCATCATCTGAACAGCCAAAGTTTCAGCCATAAGTGACAGCAACAGAGAAAGATGATCTCTCAAGGTTAGTCAGACCTTGGAGAGAGAAACTGTGGAGATGGGCTGTGGAGTTTACATCCACCTCAGAGACTGCTTCAGCAAGAGTCTAAGAATAATCTTCGGAGAAGGAGGGTGTTGGAGTTAAATACTGGAAGTAGAAAGGCAATTTCTGTTGGGAGGAGGTAATTTGCCCTTTCAGCGTTTCCAGGTTAGATCAGATCCAGTTCTTCAGGTACTGGTCACCACAGGACTCCTGCCTACTATTGTTCCAGAGGAAACCAAAAGAAGAAACAATGTAGAAGGGGAACTCCTACCTAAGTGTGAACAACGGCAGAGGAGAGAGAGCCACAGCAGTAGTAACTATTCCTCCTCCACTACCCTTGTGAGGGTGTCTGATACTTCAAAAAAAGGAGGGGCCTGGAGCACTGTTCCTGTGTTTCTGCAGCAGCCACCAACCAAGCGGTGAGATGAAAGACCCTAGCGATGAAGCTGATGACAGGCCTTAGAGGCAAAGGTGACCACAGCCCAGTCCAGCTAAAGGCCCTTGTGTAAGTGAAATCAAAGCTCACATCTGGGCCAACAAAAGCTAAGGTGTCTCCAAGATTGAGTCTAGCACCAAAGTGCATGAAAGAAGAACGATCCCTAGGAACACTTCTGAACTGTGAGTACCTCAGAGCTGTGGCTCCGATGTTTCTTGTGTGTAGTTAGATAGTTAGGAAGGGGGTTGAAGCCCTGTGCAGGACTATGTCATAATCTGGACAGGCCAGGCAGAAGACCTGTATGGACATCCATACCAGCCCTTGTGATAATTACAAATACGGGCCCCTTCATTCATTTTCTGTGGTTCAAAGTTGTTTTATTTTCTTCAGGTGCACTTACTCATCATCTCCCTGATTAGCTACCAGTAATCTGGTGCGGTACCTACTACCATGCAGAGAGCTCTTAATAAGGCCTTTGGTGGGCGGACAAGCCAGGTGCACCCACACTTGGGTACTGGGACTGCCTTGGGGCTGTGGGATTGCTTAATAGTTCTACAGAGTATGACAATCTCCACCATTGCTTCCAGTTTTCCCTCATGCCCCCTTGGTTCTTTACTGATCACTCCCTTTTAAATAAACTGTTTGTTTATGCACTTTACTTTTGGTGTGCTGAGTATTGTTATCTAGTCCAGTGGGTCATTGTTTGGGGGTTATCTACCAGTGTGCATCAGGTTTACACACTGAATTTTCGGGGGGGGTTAGTTTAGGGATTAATCTGTTGCCCTGTTTCACTGCTGCCCCAGGTGGAGGCACCAGAATGCTAATTTATCATCCTGTTGTGTCCTGCTGTCAAAAGAACCCAGATCGGCTGCCTCAGAGTTGAAGGGAGGAGAGATGGCCTTGGAAAGCCCTGGATGGCCATTTAGACAGCCACATCGATTGCCAGACTGTGGAAGCATCCCAATGATGAGGCAGGTAAGGTAGGTTAGACACAAGCATTACATTTTGACTGGCTGGTAGCTATGCTTAATCATACTACTGCCAACGTCTAAAAAAGTTCCAGAACTATATCACCTGTCCAGTGACCTAACGTATCACTCTACCAATCAAAATTTCAGATTTCAGTTTCAAAACTATCAAACAAGCATCTCTTTCACAACATGCAACCTGCAATCAGTTCTAAAAAAAGGAACTTTTTGTTGTTGTTATGTTCCTCCCATAACATGAAGTATGGGACGATGTTCTTTCTCATTACAACAGTTCAATCAACTGAACAAATAAAAACTCAACAGCATAGCAGTTTCATGTGTATTATTGTTTAGTACTCTAATTACCCATTTCATAAGCACACTAAGACACTCCAGGGTGTTGGTAGTAGTGCTATGAACACAGACCCAGTGGCATAAGGGCACCCAGTCTGCAGCCTTGTGTCTTACTACACCCCAGGGCATATGTTCATGGCACTACTACCAACACCCTGTTGTGTCTCACTGCTTACAAAACAGTTGCTCTTGAGCTGGTTAAGTGTTGAAAAACAATGCATTGTGGGGCATGGCTAGGCACCCCCAAGATGGCTGCCTAATCTGAGAGCTCTGCAAACTGCTGACTACAATCCACAGTAATCTGACCCAGTCACTGCCTTGTCTGACTTCAAAAGCACCATGTCCAATGGGGCTATCCTTGAGACACATTCTAGTCCAAAACTCTCTCAAATCAGACTATCTGGGGCCAAGATATCATTGAAAATTGTAGCAAGCACTGTCCTCCTGTCAGCTCCCTCAAGATGGCAATGGCCAAGACTGGCTCCACTCCTACAGCCTGTCATAAATTAAGGGCATGTTTCAACACTTGATTGCTCAGATAAAGAAGCTCCAGGTCACTGCCCAGTATAGGAATTCTGGTATAATACAACGAGGGGACCATTTAAATGTGGCGGAGTAATGCACTGCATATACAGAAGACAACTCAGAGCATGCAATGGTTCACCTGAGGGAATAGGACAGAGTTATCAGGCTACTGTGGGAAAGAGTGGAACATTTAGAAAACAGAGTGCCGCATCAACCTCCGGTTTCTGGGCTTCCCAGAGTGGTGCGAAGGGAAACACCTATTCCTTTTCTGTGATGGGCTCTTCATGACATGCTTGTCCCTGACTGCCTACCTTCCCTAGACAGATGGATCATGTACACTGCTCCCTGATGCCCCCCAAACCCAGAGAAAGGCTGTGACCATTTCTGGACAGGTTCCTTTGTTACACAGACAGTGCAAACATCCTAACATGGGCCAGGCAGAAGGGCACACTTACTTGGCAAGGACATACTACTCCCTGGAGCTATCCAACCAAAGAAAGGCCTACACCCCGACTCGCAAAGTCCTCATGGAGCTCAGGGTCCTGTATAGGCTGTACTATCTGGCAGTATTACAGATCACTCAGAATGGTGTTACCCAGCATGATACTGAAGCACACATTTTTAAAATGTGGCCCCAGGCTGATTTGACCAAATTCAAACCCAGAGATTGCTTGGGGAGGTCTGGGAACCACCAACTTCAGATGGCCAAGTCCCTTGCAACAGAACCACAACCCCAGCAAACCCGGCAAAGGCCCCCATTACAGCCCCCATCAACAGTATCAGACCAGGGGTCGAAATTAACATACAAAACCTGTTCCCTGTGCAAGTGGGAGCAGGCTAGTGCATGTAGTTTTGTTCTTGCATGCACCACAGTGCATGTAACACTGAACCTGTGATCAGAGACTTGTCAGGTACTGCTGACAGATGCTGCATTGCCTTGGAGAACGTGGGACTGAGCAGAAGAAAGTACTGCTATTTTTTCAGCACACAGACTTTCAGAACTCCACCACAGTGTAAGCTGCAGTCAGTGCCTGGGAAGATTGTGGTGTGGCCAAGCAAGGAGCAAGTGTGAGCTATGATTGTTTTTCTAAAGACTTCTTGCACTGCTTGTGTGAGTCACTCAGTGTGAAAGACAGAGAGAGAGAGAGAGAGAGAATCACAGTGCGCCAGGGCAAGTCATGGCAATGGTGCAGGGGGAGGATTCGAACTAGGAGTGCCTGCTGTCAGTCACTCACCTCACACTAACGGACAGAGTCAACGTCTCTGGGTTATCACTGTGACTGGCAATGCTGTGCAGTGTGTGTGTGTGTGTGTGTGCGTGTGTGTGAGAAGAGGGAAGCTCTCTAGCAACTAATCATGACAGGACTGTCATGGTCGCGGAAAATAAGTCAATTCGCGTGGCTTGCAGGAAGAGATCATGTGACTGCTAGAAGTCAATCATGGGCGGTTAACTGGGAGAGCAGTTTTTTTTTTTTTTTTTTTTTGCTGTGAAGAGCATTTATCAATTAGGTGACATTATGTGATGGATGTTGTTCAGGAGCAATCAGAGCCCAGAACTGAGGTTGGGGCGGAGTCCTGACAACAGACATGTGACATCACAGATGTCTGGTGCAGTTCACATAAAGCTTCATGGAGAAGACGTGTATGAAGGAGGATGGGCAGTCGGTGTGGCGCGGATGTCCTTAATGTTCTTAGTGGCTAATTAGGCAGGGGAAATCAAGTGTGTGAAGAGTACTACAATTCTTAGTATTTTTCTCTCTCAGTTTATTTTCAGTTTTATTACATTATTTTGTTGACCAGTGCAGGTAACCTGTCTCTGGTGCATGTAGTTTTTTTTGGCTACATGCACTGTGGTGCAAGTACTAAAATAATTTAATTTCTACCCCTGTATCAGACCCCTCATACCCAACAGCTTGACCCAAGTGCTACAACAAAAAGCAAAAACAGAAAAAAAGATGGGCTATGAGACCTCTCACCCGTAGTCGTAGCCGGAGTGAAGACTCACCATCATTACCTCTCACCCACTCACCTCTTGTGGGAAGCAACAGATCTGTTCTTCCTCTGAATAACCAACCCAAGTCCCATGCAGCTCCAGCTCTGGCATCAGCGAATTCCAACAACTCGACTCCTCAGCACAAATCCTAGACTGAGGCTTGGCCCATGGACCACTGTGATACTGATCGACTGCCAAACCTATCAGGACTCTGACCCAACTGAACAACCTGAATTCTTAAAAGGGACATTACTGCCAACCACCTGCATCCTTTCGCACTCCTTATGATATAGACTGCACTAACTATGCTATTTCTTTTTCTGGTCAACCCCCAGTAGCCCGGAGACAGCATTACCACTTTAAATGTTAAATAGGTCCGTTAATCCAGCTAACAACTGAAAAAGATGCATGGTTGTGCTCCTCTCCCTCTCCCTCACCCCCTCACCTCCTCCTCCTATTTCTCCAGTGTTAAAGACTCTTCAGTTGAACATGTGTTACATGGGTACGGGATTAAGAGAGGAGGTAACAGGATTTTATGAAGAGTGGGGGGATTCCTGGCTCTGCTGAGGATACGGGTTCAACGGTCCATCCTGTTATGCTTGCGTATCTCAACCAAACAGGCACCCCCACAAAAGTGACTCTTTTGTGCATGACTAAGTTCTACGATATGAGGTACAGTTCTTGGAAGAGCTCTCCCCCTTCATGCTGACCAAGGGCAAGCTGACAGAAAAAAACTTAAGAAATAATCTCCCCATGAACATGTTTTAAGTTTAAAGTGGTATGATACAGCCCACACATGGCCCACTCCTACTAACAAAAAATGTGTGACACAGGGAGTGGTGGGTGGCCCCATTGGTCAGAAACAGTCCTGAAAGGTTTGGTCAGGTAAAATGTGCTCCATGGGGTTTCTCACACTTTCTCCTTTATGATACTGATGGCGCAGATTTTGCACTTTCTGTGCATGTTCATGATGGAATCCCTGTTCACATGATGCCAAACTCACACATTCGCACTGCACGGTACTACAAATGTGCAATCTCTGAGAGGGCAGGTAGACAGCACAATGGGCTACTGCAGGGATCACCTTGGCTGCTCGTGAGCTTTATCACGCCTCACAACCCTTGCACGACAGGGTAACCTAAGGACACTATAGATGAGATGTGGAGAATTTTTTTTATTCCTTTTTTCTTGTTTTTGTTCTTAACTGGCACACTCTCATAATCCATCATGACCACCCTGACAATGATTAATGGTGGGGGAGAAGGGATGGGGACACCCGCTCTGCAACTAGCCTCTTGGTGATCTGAGTTTCAAGGTGCAGGAGGGGAACCATATAAGCTTTCCCTTTCTTGCTGACACACTAGCCTCTGTACCCTGCCTTGTGGGCAGTATATCAATGCCTAAAAGGCAGGACCGAGACACCCTGTAAAAATCAAATTATAGACTCCCAGCAGCATGCTGGCTTCATCAGAGATGCATCTTTATGTTCCAGATTCCTGGAGGAAGGGGGTAACCCCCCTTGGCCAGGTTCACGAACACCCATATAGATATTCTAGCTCAATAAGAGGTGAAGCACTAGTCTCCAAAGCCAGCATAGAGGGTATTTACGCAGCTGGCTTTCTGAATACTACATTCTCCTAGGGCTCAGGTATCCTCTCCCTGTCAACAATTACTAGTACATCATGCCCCCCAAGACAGATGGAGTCTGGGGTAGTTGGGACCCATTTCCCTTTCCATCTCCACTCACCTGCTTAGAGACACAAACAAGTCTGGGTTAAGGGTTTGAGCTCAGAACAAAACCTCTCCCTCCTTACACCCCTTATACGGTGGGATCCCTCAAACTGTATGTCTTTTGGAAGGGTGGGGCTCCTGCACCCCCTACCTTGCCCATCAGACTTTACCCATGATTAGGCCTCTTTGTTCCCACCCTGAAATGGGTGCAAGCCCCTGAGACCCTCCCCCCAAGAGCGTCTTGTCCTCTGGGCTCTGTAACAGTTAGGGTGGGAATACTGGGAGCCTTATGTCAGGGTTGAAGCTAGTCTCTTTTCTTAGTCCTAGTCCAATCTCTAGTACTAGGCACTTAGGCTGTATAACTATAGCTTGTATTTTCTATGGCTAGATATTTGTAGCTGGTGAACTGTAGGGAACGAGGGGCTGGATGAGGGATGGGAGGGTTACAAACATATGAAAATGCCAGCAGAAACAGGCCATAGTGGTCTATCAAGTCTGCTCAAGTGTGCAGCACACATCTTATTCTGCTGCAGCTGTCCCCTCACCCATTTCCACCCTAGATGTACCATCCTCCACCCTCCTCACTGCCCTCCCCAACCTTCCCACAGAACAGACCTTCCCTTTGACCCTGTCCCACCCCCTCTTAAAACTGCCCCCAGTTTTCAGTGAGATCACTTCCTACAGCAATTTGTTCAACATTGCCACCACCCTTTCTGTAAAATAGCGCCTCCTCATTTCCCTTCTAAATCTTACCTCCACTAATTTCAGATTGTGCCCCCGCATGTGGATCCCTCCCCCTTTACATTGAAGGCGCCCTCTGTTCTAACCTTATTCATACCCAGAGCCCCTGGTGTTCTGTGGCAGAATTTTCTGATTTCTGCGGCAGGGCTCCTTGAATTCTGCGGCAGCATTTTCTGATTTCTGCGGCATGATTTATTCATTTCTCTGGCAGAATGCAGTCCTGTTATTGGCTAAATGTGATGTGATGTCATCGATGACATCATATGCTGAAACATAGAGAAGGGGCTTCAGGATAAACGAGGTGGGAAAGAAAGCCTGACACTATGGAAAAACAGTATATTTATATGAAAATTCATCAAAAACAATGAATTCTGCGGCACTGTATATATTCTGCGGCATGATGCAAATTCTGCGGCAAATTCCGCAAACGCAGAACTGCAGAATTCAAGGGGACTTGTTCATACCTTTTAAATATTTAAAGGTTTCTATCATATCCCTCCTCTCCCTTCTATCCTCCACAGAATACATGTTGAGATCCCTCAGTCTCTCCCCATAGAGTTTGTCCCCCAGGCCCAGGATCATTCTGGTCACCCTTTGCTGTACCCACTCCAGCAGTTTGATGTCCTTCTTCAAATATGGGCACCAGAACTGCACACAGCACTCTAAGCACGGTCTAACTAGGGACCTGTACAATGGCATGATGACTTTATCATTCCTTGAGGTGATTCCTCTGGCGCCCCAGCACTTTGTATGCTTTGGCAGCCTCTTTATGGCACTGAGCAGTGTTTCATGTCCTCTGTGACAATTACCCCTAGATCCTTTTCATCCTCTGCAGTGGCTACCTGCACTCCCCCAAGCCAGTAGCTAGTCCCAGGGATCCTGTGACCTTACATTTCTTAGCGCAGAATCCCACTGCCAGATGCCTGACCAATGCTTGAGCTTAGCCAGGTCCTCCCTGAGCTCCTGTCTGTACTCATCGCTGTCTACCCTCACATAGATATTCATGTCATCTGCGAATAGGCAGATTTTATTATTGATCCCTTCTGCTATGTCTCCAAAAAAGATGATAAATTACACCGGACCAAGTACCAAACCCTGTGGGACTTCACTTGTTACAAGCCTGGGTTTTGACAGCTCCCCCCCTTACCATTACCACCTGTATCCTATCCCGCAGCCAGCTCCTGAGCCACCCCACCAGTTTCTTCCTGGCTCACAGGTTTGCTAGTTTATTGAGCATCCTACCATGTGGCACCGAGTCAAAGACCTTGCTGAAGTCCAGATACAGGACATCCACTGCATGACCACCGTCAAATGACCTTGTGACCCAATCAAAAAAGTCTATTAGGTTTGTCTGGCAGGATATTCCTAACACAAACCCATGCCATCTTTCGTCCTGGAGACCACTGACTTCCAGAAAGTCCACCAGTCTCTCCTTTAGATGGTCTCCATTAACTTCCCTATGACAGAGGTAAGGCGGACCAGTCTGTAGTTACCCGGTTCATCCCTAGGTCCGCTCTTGTGGAGAGGCACCACATGTGCCATTCTCCATTCCTGAGGCACACAACCTGACTTCAGTGAGGTGTTGAACAGGTCTGCCAGAGGTCCAGTCAAGATCTCTGCCAATTCCCTCAGGACCCTCGGATGCATACCATCTGGTCCTGGAGTCTTGTCCATTAAATCCCTGTCCTCCAGGATTTCCACATCAGTTACCCCTGTTCTCCCTTCTCCCTTCTCTATTATCCCCTGTCACACAGGACCATCCTTTTCCCTAGTGAACACTGAACAGAAGTACTCATTCAGTGCCTCTGCCTGGTCCACCCCACTTTCCGCCCATCACCCCTCCCTCTTAATCTGGACAACCCATTTTTACAGCTTCTTTTCTACTTTATGTACCTGAAGAAATCATTTTCCCCTTCTCTGATCACTTGTGCCAGCCTTAGTTCTTGCTGGATTTCCTCGAGTACTCCTCCCTGTCTACCTCTCACATAGTTCTCTTATACCTACAGAAGGCTGCTCTTTTACCTCTTACTTCCAATTCCACTTCCTTGCTGAGCCAGCTTGTTCTTTTGGCCCTGGACTTTTTACTCTGGGTCTCAGCACACATGATCATGACCTCAATCAGTTCCAGCTTCATAATGGACCATTTCTGGTCTGCATCCATCTCTGGGCTGATTTTGGCAAGGTGTCCTGTTAGCATGTCGCCCATCACTCCAAAGTCTGCTCTCCTGAAGTCCACCTCCCTCGTCTTGGTCCTGGCTGCTTCCTTGCTCAAGTTGAGGAAGAACCACCCCATGCGGTGGTCACTGCCTGCTAGGGGGTCCTCAACTACTATGTCCTGGACATGTTCACCATTCGACAGCACCAGGTCCAGTATGGTACCCTCCCTGGTTCACTCTGTGACCCCTGCACCAGGAAACAGTCCTGGAATGTGTCCAGGAGAACCTGTTCCCTGGAACAGGAGGTCACCAGGGTGCTCCAGTCTACCTTCAGGCAGGCTGAAGTCCCCCTAATATGACAATGTTGCCCCTGCCATTTAGCCTTCTAATTTGCTCCCTCAGCTCCCTGCCCATTTCTTCATTCTACGAGGGTGGTCTGTACATCACCCCCAATCTAACCTTCCTCCTTTTAGAGTTTTGTAGCTGTACTCATAAGGCTTCAGTTGGGGCAACACCAGTTGTTACTTATTCGGCCTCCGCTGCACTCATTTGTTAAACATGCTCTTCATATGGCTACTATTTTTTGGTATGAACTGGTCATGTGTGCATCGCTTTACAATTATTATTGGTATTCAGAGTCCCCCTACAATCTATCTGACAGGACCTATCCTTCAAATGAGAGCTTAAGCTACCACATCCGTTACCTCAATTTGACAGGTCTGGGTAAGACCCTGTCTCATTTGATATGCAGAGAAAGAGCTGGGGATGTCAGAGACTCACAGATGAAGATTTTCTGTTTATTTGAACTGCCTGTATCAAGGGCTATCCTGCACAATTTAATTTTTATTTTTTTGTTATTGATAATAAAATTCTACTTCTGAATTTTATAAATTGTGGTTTCCCTATGCTCCTTGACCTATCCTTTGACAACAGTTGGTGTCAGACAAAGTGAGGTTTAGTCATGCATACTCTAAACCAGGAGTTTTGTGCATGGGTACTAGACCTGGTAGCAGTGAAGCACAGAAGAAAGATATGCAGGAGTGGTTTGAATAGCTTTAAGGGAAGGGGGGGCAAAAAAAGTTCAGTAAAAGGGGGGGTTCTGTGCCTTTTTTTAATGTCACACAGTGTTTACTTCATAAAAATAGCTTATGTCATGGCAAGAATTTATTCTGGAATAATCAGATTCAACTCATTACCTTGAGTAGTGCTATGCAGTACATTCATTCTTACCAGACCTCACACACATGCACACACTGTGCCATTCTGGATCCTTCCCCCTCCGCCCCCCCAATACACAGGACCCCCCAAGCTAACACGCACACATGCATACTGTGCCCCTATGCCCCAGGGGCTTCACTAATACTACCCCTCACCTGGTCACTCAGAGTTCTCAGTCCTTGTATACACTATGTGCTTCAGGGTTTCAGATAACACACAGACCCCCTCAAAGCTAGCACACACTGTGCCCTCTGGATCCTTCCCCTCCATCCCCCAATACAGGACCCCCAGCTAACACACACTATGCCTCCACCCTTCCCCCAATACACAAAGCTGGCCCCTCAGGATTCCTAGACCTCACACACAAGTCTGTGATGACCTTTGGTTTCTCTACGGGGGGGGGGGCTTCACTACTACTACCCCACCCCTGAAAGTTACAAAAATCTCAAACCTTGCTGTGGTTTGGGGATCCATGAGTGCAGGTATTAAAAATTAAAGCAGCTGCTGTTCACGTTAGCACTTTGGATTTTGGACTGTGGGGTGCAGAGCAGGTTGGCAGTAAAATAAAAGCAGCACACAGACTAGGCAGGCAAGCTAAGGGGGGGAGGAGGAAGGAGTACCACATTACCACCAAGGGTTAAACAAGACTGATAGGATACAGCATTAGTGGTGGTCGGGGGGGGTGTTTGATGAATGGCAATAGGACGACATGGGGAACAGTGGAGGAAGCAGGGCCATAGTGACGGGAGTGGAGTAGTAATGTGGCAACCCAGGGGATCAGTGGATGAATGTCAGCTGGTTAAAAAGTGTGCAGTTAAATTTGCTGCACTAGTCTCTCTGCGAGCAAAAATTCAGATAAAGTAGTAGTGAGGCAATACAGAGTAGATTGGGGCCATAGTGACAGGATTCAGTCATGAGTGCAAGCCAGGCAACATGGAGGTTGAGTTGTTGCTGACAGGAGTTACTAGCAGCATGGGCAACACCAGGACCATTTAGACTAACCACATCTAAATCCCAGGCAAATGAAAAAAAAAGTTAGTTTCTAGTCATGCAGGCATGTGTGCATGTGACTGACCAAAATGCCATTTTAAATATCGAGAAAAATCTCTCTTTATGATACTTAAAATGAGAGCTGTATTTTAATTGCTTTTTCCAGTATTATAGTAAGCAATAGTGGGGGGAAAAGGATTAAAATGCAGCTCGTTTTAAATAACAGGAGGGATTTTTCTTACTATTCAAACAACGTCTGGGCCACTCACATGCACAGCAGCACACAACCTGCACTCGAGGATGAACCAAGTCATACAGCATGTTTTCAAGCAACACCAAATTTCAAGCAATGTTTATGCGGCAAATGTTTATATATATATATATATATATATATATATTTACAGTTAATTTGTTTATTGGCAAAAACAAAACATTTACAGTACATAAGTATACATATACAGTACAGATAAAGTCAGCCAATGACATGATATACTGAAGGATATACATATGAAACATATGGCAATATATATGACAGTATAAATTGGAGTTGCAATATAATGGTTATTCGTATTCTTAATGTCCTAATCAGACTATACATAAAATGTTAAGTTGTACTGTATTATAAAAAGAGAAAAAACAAAGGAAACCTAATCTTATGCCTAAACTACTTGACTCTATAATCACAGAGAGAGCTGCAAAAAATGAAAATAAAACTAATATATAGAATAATGCTAAAACGCTGAAGTATACTAGTGAGTCTGAGACTACCCATTAACAGAGGTATGTAAGTAATTTAAAAAATCCTGCCAGCAGAGCTTAAATTCATTGAGCCGGTCTTGTAGCGAATAAGAGACACGCTCCAAGGAAGCAATGTGGGTTAAATTATTAAGAATGTCTGTCAGTGTAGGCGTTATCTGGGATTTCCAGTGCATTCAAATTTATCTTTTTGCTTGCATGAATAAGATATGTAACCATCTATGTTGATGTTTTGATATTGTTATGTCTGTTTATAACACCTAATAAAAAGTATTTTGGTTCAAAGGGAATGGAGCGTCCAGTGATGCTGGAAGCTACTTGGTGGATGGACTGCCATAGTTTAAAGACTGGTTTACATAGCCAGAGTATATGTAGTAGATCTCCATCTGGTGAATTGCAACGCCAACAATGGTTATCAGGGAGTAAACCCATTTTATGAAGAAGAGCTGGGGTTCTGTACCAGAGATGAAGGATTTTATATTCAATAAGCATGCTACGAGCATCTATGAAAGTACTATGGCAGAGTCTCCAACAATCATCCCATTGAGAGTCTGTTATATTGATCTTTAAAACTTTATTCCATTTGTTTTTAGCTGAAAGGGACTGATTCGGTAGGGAATCTCTAATGTGTTTGTAAATTCTACTGACTAAGCCAGATGAGCTATTGGACCATACCTTGATGAGGGAGGAAACTGACAGGGCCCTGTTAGTTTGTTGTATGACGGGAAGGGTAGCAGAGCGAACTTGTAGATACTTCCAGAATTCTTGTCTGGGAATAACCCATTTAACTTGTAAGTTACTGAAGGAGTCTAAAGTGTTACTATCTTCAGCTAAGATATCTACCAGAAAGAATGTATTTCTGTGTTTCCATGAGGTAGAAAATATTGGTTTCCCTTCTAGGGAAATTTTGGGGTTCCCCCATATAGGGGTGAAAAAGACAGGAGTGGGATTGATTTTAAGCCATTTATGCATTCTAAACCAGTAGTATCTAGACATGGCGATGGTGGGATGCTGCCTTAAATTTGAAGTAGGGGTTAAAAATATAAAGCTAGTGGGAATCTGTCCTGGAGTTAAAGAAGCTTCCATGTCGAGCCATAGTGGAGAATTAACACTGAGTTTGGAAAACCATTTAATAGTTTGTGAGGCTCTGAACACCCAAAGGTAGGCTAAAAACCAAGGTAGGCCAAAACCACCACGAGACCAGTAAGAACGTAATTTAACACGATTGAACCTGGGGAAATGGTCTTCCCATAAAAAGTGTCCTATAATTTTGTCAATTCTGAAGAGAAAAGAAAAAGGAATCTTTAATGGGATATTTGCAATGAGGTATAGTATCTTTGGAGTGACATTCATTTTAACAGCTGCAATTTTACCAGATAGAGACAAGTTTAAGGTTTTCCACCTCTCTAATTTAGTTTTAATATCTGATAGTAGGGGAGAAAGATTTATGTCCCAGATTTTATTAAAATTTGGTGACATTTTTATCCCTAAGTAAGTAATACCTTGTGGGGCCCATCAGTAGTTGAGAAGATGGTTCATAGGAGGCTTACAGTGTTCATTTAATGGTAGTATCTCAGTTTTTTGGTGGTTAACTGCCAGCCTGGAAAGCTTGGTAAATGTGTTCAGTATATGGGTAAGTGGTTGAGCAGATGACTTTAAGTTTTCTAATAAAATGAGCAGATCATCTGCATAGGAGAATGAGGTGTATTCTGTATTACCTACAGAGATGCCTTTGATTTCACTAGTTTGACATAAAGCAGCAGCTAAGGGTTCAAGTGCTAAGATGAAGAGAGATGGAGATAGTGGGCATCCTTGCCTAGTGCCTCTGGCTAGTTTGAAAGGTTGGGATAATGTGGAATTTGTAAGCACCCTAGCTGAGGGGGCGGTATAAAGAAGTTTGATCCAGGAGCAAAAAAGGTTACTGAAACCAAAATGGGAAAGCACAGGGAAAAGAAAGTCCCAATGTAAAGAATCGAAAGCTTTAAATCCACTGCTATAGCTACCGCAGGGGATTTAAGATGTTTGGCTTTATGCATTAAATTTAATAAAGAGAGGAGCCTGCCCTTCCCTTAATGAAGCCGGCTTGGGACTGATGGACTAATTTAGGAATAAATGGTTCTAAGCGAATTGCCAGAAGCTTTGCAAAGATTTTCCCATCTGTATTAAGAAGAGATATAGGGCGGTAGTTAGAGGGGAGGGTAGTACCTTTATCTTTCTTAGGGAGCATGGTAATACCTGCGTCTGTCATAGTTTGGGGTAGCTTACCTACACTGGAGGATTCATGGAACACTTTACATAACATAGGACACAGAAGGTCAGCTAAAGATTTATAGAATTCAACTGAGAATTCATCAACCCCAGAGGAACATCCAGCTTTAAGAGAAAGAAGAGCCTGATGAATCTCCTCGACAGTGAAAGGTTTATCGAGAGAGTCTGCCACATCCTGAGAGAGACAGGGGAGTGTTAATTTTTCAAGAAAAGTGTTTATAGTCAGGGGAGATGTAGAAGAAGGGGAAGAATATAAATTATTATAGAAATTAGTTATGATTTTGTTAACAGAGGCATTATCTGTATGGATTTTCCCTGACCCATCTTTTAAGGCAGCAATGTGTCTTTCCATTTGTTGTGCTCTAAGCCGATAGGCTAATATTTTACTCCCTTTTTCCCCTCCTTCCCAATACTTGTGCTTAATTCTTAATAATGCTACTTCAGCTTTGCGAGAGATTAGCTCATTGATTTGTATATGAAGCTGAAGAATTTCATGATGCAAACAGGAGGAAGGGTCAGGATGAGGGTTGGCTAAATATTGTGATTGTTTAGATTTAAGAGAGTTTTCAAGATTATGAAGCTGTTGCTCCCTCTTTTTCCTCCTAAGCATAGAGAAACTAATAATTTTACCTCGGAGGGTGTCTTTAAGAGCTTCCCAGGTTATGCCCATGGAAGTGTCTTCAGGATTGTTATGGGTAGTAAAATCTTGAATTTGTACCCTAATCCAAGGAAATAATTCTGGATCTTTGAGTAGTAAGGGGTCTAGACGCCAAGAGGGGGGTTTTAAAGGAGGGGAATCCCAGGTCAGTTGAAGTTTAACTGGGGAGTGGTCTGAAATAAGTAATGGAAGAATAGAGGAGTCTACTATATTGGATGTAAGTGTGGGGGAAGCTAACCAAAAGTCTAATCTACTGTAAGATTGATGGTAGGAAGATTAAAATGTATACTCCCTATCTCTGGGATGAAAAAGCCTCCAGATATCTGATAGGCCAAAACCCTTCATTAAAAGGGACAGTGCAGCTATACGTCTTGGGTGGGCATCCTGTGAGGAGTTGCTTCTGTCTAAATAAGCATCAAGTGTAAGGTTGAAATCACCACCGATCGGTATAGGGGAGTTAGCTATGTTTTGTGAAGTCAAGTGCTCAGCCAAATTATGAAAATATTGAGGGTTATCAGAATTCGGATCATAGACGTTAATTAGGGTTAGTGGACCCATAGGGGTATCAAAAGATGCGATTAGCCATCTGCCATCTGGGTCTCTTAAAATGCTAGAAGATTTCCATTTTAAGTTTCTGTGTATTAGAACTGCAACACCTCTTTTTTTTGAGGGCGTCGATGCAGTGTATACTTCACTGACCCAGTCACGTTTTAGTCTGTCATTATCTGCATCAAGTAATTTAGTTTCTTGTAGAAAGGCAATTTGCACCTTATGTTTTTTGAGGTGATTGAGGACCTGTTTGCGTTTGCTAGGCACATTGAGTCCCTTGACATTCCATGTGTAAAGTGTTAAGTTAGCCATATGGACTCAGGTATTACAATACAGTAGCTGGAATGTCAGTGGACTCCAATTGCCAAATATCCTAATCAGACGTATGCAGATCAGATTGACGTATTTAATAATTATAAGTTTTCTGTAGGCAAGACTATATGTAATTTTGAGAAAGGTATAGTATATAGGGAATTTCAGACTCAATATGTTGCAGCTCTCTATTAAAATATTAACTACACTACTTTTTAACATCACAGCTATTAAACAGTATAAATTTAAAGCCATCTAAGACAAGCAGAGAAGAAAAGGTCAGTCCTGATTAGAAAAGGGGGACCAAGACCACTTCTCTGTTCTCTAGGGCGTGGAATAGAAACCTAAGAGGTTTATATAAGATTATTAATAGAATCCAATTCTACTTATTTGTATTATCATACTGTAAAACAGTATGAAACAGCAGTAAGGATGTTCTTATAATTTAACCAGTAAATAATTCTGGCGCAACTGAGAGAAATAAGCAGATAAAATTATTTATCATATTCTTGCTAATCTAGTATTTGATTAACTAACAGTAAACTTTACTTAATCAATCATCATCTGAATTTTAGAAAAGAAATTAGATATATTTATCTGAGTACCAGACTACAGCAGGGAAAGAAAAAGAGAGAGAGAGAGAGAAAAAAACAAGCATTTGTCAATGCTGAATGTTGATTGCGTTGGTCTGCTGAGCTCGCCCAGTGGCTCTGTCACTGGCTCAGTCTGTTTGTCCCGGTGTTGCAGGCTGCTGTTTTGTACTGGGCTGCTGCCTGCATTGGCACCTTGTTCTGCTGAGGAAGAAATCCGCAGCTGTCCCGACAGAGCTCCATTGAGGTAACTCACTCCTCCTCTCTCACTCGCTCATTCTGTTTCTCCTGGCGCTGCAGGCTGCCCTTTTGTACTGGGCTCCTACCTGTGTTGGTGGCTTTTTCTACCCACAAAGAAATCCACAGCTGTCCCGACAGAGCTCCGTTGAGGTCGCTCACTCCCCCTGTCTCACTCAGTCAGTCTGGTTCTCCCGGTGCTGCAGGCTGCCCTTTTGTACTGGGCTCCTGCCTCTGTTGGCGCCTTTTTCTGCCCACAGAGAAATCTGCAGCAGTCCCGACAAAGCTGCGTTGAGCTAGCTCGCTCACTCCCCTTCTCTCACTCGCTCATTCTGTTCTGCCGGCGCTGCAGGCTGCCCTTTTCTACTGGGCTCCTGCCTGCGTTGCTGCCTTCTTATGCCCATAAAGAAATTTGCAGCAGTTACAATACAGCTCTGTTGAGCTCACTCACTCGCTCATTCTGGTTTTCCTGCCACTGCAGGCTGCCCTTCTGTACTGGGCCTCTGCATGCATTGCTGCCTTTTTCTGCCCACAAACAAATCTGCAGCAGTCCCAACAGAGTCCCGTTGAGCTCACTGACTCCCCTCCCTCACTCGCTCGGTCTGTGTCTCCTAGCGCTGTAGGCTGCCCTTTTGTATTGGGTTCCTGCCTGCATTGGTGGCTTTTTCTGGCCAGAAATAAATCTGAAGCAGTCCCGACACAGCTCCACTGAGCTCGCTCACTCCCCCTCTGTCACTCTCGCATTCCGTTTCTGCTGGCGCTGCAAGCTGGCCTTTTGTACTGGGCTCCTGCCTGCGTTGCCACATTTTCTGCCCACAAAGAAAACTGCAACAGTCACACCAGAGCTCCATTGAGCTCGCTCAATACCGCAATGTCACTCGCTCATTCTGTTTCTCTTGGCGCCGCAGACTGCGCTTTTGTATGGGGCTCCAGGCTGCGTTGGCACCTTTGTCTGTCCACAAAGAAATCTGCAGCTGTCCTGACAGAGCTCCACTGAGGTCACTCAGTCTCCCTCTCTCATCACTCATTCTGTTTGTCCAGACGCTGCAAGCTGCCCTTTTGTACAGGGCTCCTGCCTGCATTGGCGCCTTTTTCTGCCCATAAAGAAATCCCAGCAGTCCTGCTAGAGCTCCGTTGAGCTTACTAAGTCCCCTTGTCTCACTCGCTCGTACTGTTTCTCCCACTGCTGCAGGCTGGCCTTTTGTACTGGGCCCCTGCCTGTATTAACGCCTTTTTCTGCCCACAAAGAAATCCTCAGCAGTCCTGACAGCACTCCAGTGAGTTAACTCCTCCCTCCCTCACTCGCTCTCTCATTTTTGTTTCTCCCAGTGCTGCAGGCTGCCCTTTGTAGTGGCTCTTGTGTTAGGGCCTTTGTCTGCCCACAAACAAATCCGCAGCAGACCCGACAGAGCTCAGTTGAGCTTGGTCACTCCCCCTTCTCATTCGGTCGATCTTAATCTGTCCCAAACACTGATTTCCCAGAGTGACTGTGCTATTGTCCGGCAGGAGTGCAAAAACATATTTTAGCCAGGATGTGAAAAATGACAGCTGTAGTGTTCATAAGGAATTGTGAAAAAATGCCACTGTTGAAAATGTGGCGTGACGATATTACAAATTTGCGAAGTTAAAAGGGTGCGTGGAAACAGTTCAATGAACGCCTGTAACACAGTCATGTTATGGAGTTTCGTCACCAAATTTTCAACATTGGGATTTTAGGACCTCTGCTCATGAACAATGCCACTGTCATTTTTTTAATCTGTCCCGAACACTGACTTCCCACAGTGACCACGTTATTTTCCACCGGTACTGTGAAAACACATTTCAGTCAGGATGTGAAAAATGACAACTGTACTGCTTATAAGGAGGTGTGAAAAAATGGCACTGTTGAAAATCTGGCGTGACACTGTTACAAATCTGCGAAGTTACAAGGGTGCGTGGAAAGTGCGCAACGCACACTTGAAACACAGTCAATTGATGAGCTATCATCACCAAATTTTCAACATAGGCATTTTAGGACCTCTGCTCATGAACAGTATCATTGTCATTTTCTTAATCTGTCCTGGACAGTGATTTCCCACAGTGACCGTTCTATTCTGCGCCAGAAGTGCGAAAACACATTTCAGCCAGGATGGGAAAAATGACAGCTACACTGTTCATAAGTAGGTCTGGGAAAATGGCAAGCTTGAAAATCTGGAGTGAAAATATTACAAATTTGCGAGATTAGGTCCGTGCCAGTACTGCGCAACGCATACACTGAATATTAGAAACAGCGGAGTATCACACAAATTTTCAACATAGGCATTTTAGGACCCCTACTCATGAACAGTGTCACTGTCATTTCTTTAATCTGTCCTGAACACTGATTTCCCACAGCAACCACGCTATTCTGTGCCGGAACTGCGAAAACATATTTCGGCCAGGATGTGAACAATGACAGCTGTACTGCTCACAAGGAGGTGTGAGAAAATGCCAATGTTGAAAAATCTGGCATGAAAATATTGTAAATTCGCGAAGTTACGAGCGGACATAGCAACTGCGCAACACACGCTCGTAAAACAGTCATTTTTTGGATTTTTCCCACCAAATTTGCAACATAGGCTTTTTGAGAGCCCACCTCATGAACACTGGTACTGTCATTTCATTAATCAGCCCCAAAGGGTGATTCTGCACAGTGACCACGAAACCACCTTCGGGGCGATTAACGCCATGACAGTTCAAGAATTCATGAGGAGGGGTCCCAAAACCCATGTTGAAAATTTGGTGAAAAAAGTCCAAAAATGCCCAAAATCATACTAAAGTTGAAAACCCTATTTATTACATTATACAGCTTACGGCATTTCCTCAGTTCATGGTCGGCTTTGAAGAGTGCAGACGTGTTCCGGTCCACGAAGATCATCGCGCCAGACTCCAGAGGTAAGTATGGGGTGAGGAGGGTGTGGGGAGGCAGGTGCGCAGTGGGTGGGTGCGGGTTGTGGAGAGGGGCCTGGGAGAGCTCTGAGGGACCATTTTTTTCCTTCACAGGGTGAAAAAAAAGACATCAGGGGACCATTTTCCTCTTTAACAGGTGCTTTGGCATGCTGGGGTGGGCTCCCAGCGTGCCACCTGTGTGGGTGGGTGGGTGCATTAGCCAACGGGAGATTGGACACCCCCGTCAGCAAACAAGGAAAGGGGAGGAGCTGCAGGAGCCAAGGAGTTGGGCACCTCGGCTATAGAAGCGGAAGGGGGTATCATTATGCTGACGAGTTGGGCACCCCATCAGCAGGAACAACACGGGGGTATCATGCCAGCGAGGTTGGGCACCCGTCGTCAACAACAAAACAGGGTGGTATCATTATGCCGACAGGGATTGGGCACCCTGTCAGCAGAACAACATGGGGGGTTACAGAATGCCGATGGGGAGTGGGCTCCCCCGTCAGCAAGTAAACACAGTGGGGGAAGGGGGTTATACTGTTTGTGAACATGGCGGCAACCCGCCGCCATGTTCACAAACAATATCAGGGGTTTCACATCCTGCCCTGCTATGACAGGTCGCTCCATCATTGCAGCAGATGGCTGACGCTGCAATGACGAGGTGGCCCCTGATTGCAGCGGCTACTTTTTTAGAAGGTTGTGGCATGCTGGCTGAACTACTGTCAGCAGCAGCGTGCCATGGCATTGGGGGATGGGGGACAAGCCTTTGCAGGCTGTGGGAGCATTGGGCACAACAGTGCCACGCCTCCACAACCTGCTTGTGGAGAAAGCTGACGCAACATGTTTCTTGCGCATGCGTGCAATCAACATAAAAAAACCTATCATACAGTAAAGGATTCACTGAGTCAAGAACAACATACTTTAGAAAATATAGTAAAATCAGGCTGTTAACTAAGTAGCATTCAAGTTACTAAAATTAGTGATGTTAAAAGGGCATAATAAGCCTATTGCCCCTATTGAGTAATTATGCCTGCTGTGATTTATTTAAATGCTTAGATAGGGCAGAAGTACTGCCACAGGTTTCAGTGACATTAAACATCTAGAGGGTATGATTTATCCAATTTTAAAATGTATCTAAAACACAAAGAAACCCTCAGGGAACAGGTTCCAACAGCTAGGTTGCAACCTGCAGTAGGGCACAATAACCATGAACAAGTAATACAATCAGCCCTAAAAATCCTGCATTCAAGTTGCGTTAATTATTTTGCCAGACACTATTTCATTGAAATTAATGCCATTAGTGAACCACTGTACTAAACGACTTATGCCCAGGGTCTAGAAGCATTAAACTTTACTATGTTATAAGGTAACATTTACCGCCTTTCAGGACTGAGTGCCACTTAATATGTAATATCTAGCCTGGTCTGATTGAACAAAACTGATTGAACTGTGACTTTAAGGAGCTAAGAATATGGCAACGAGTAAATTATAAGCAGTTATTCCTTATTTGCTGAAATTATACAAAGCCCCCTGGGTTGTTTGACTATAACATTATCTAATGGCCAGTTCTAGTGGGGCACTGTTATAAGCCAGATATAATTTGAGAGATTTCATGTTTAGATGCTGCCTTTAGTGACTGCAATCATCTGACTCGACCACCAGGCTACACAAGAATATTAGGACTCGGCATTAAAAAAAAAGGCAAATGCGCCTCCGATATGTGTGAGTTCTAGTTGCCAGAAAGTTGCCTATATGGAGGATTTAATAAAGTCGCAAGTTTACAAATATTCGCGACCAGCCAGACTATACACAGAGAAACAGTCTTACCTGTTCAGCAAAGTATATGAAGCCTATAGCCGACCCATACTATCACAACAAGAGAACCACGTGCTTTGGAGCTTATGGGTAAGAAGTATGCAGGGTATTATTGTAACTAATTAAGGGCTGATGAAGTAAGCTGAGTCCCAGCATTGGGCTAATTTAGCTGCAAAGTAATTTATGAGCAGCTCTTCTTCATTTGCAGAGTTTGTAAACAGCCACCTAAGATGTTTGCCCATAGGATTATCTGGTGGGCAGATCTTTTGAGGCATTAGTAACTGCCGAAATGAAACTTAATGACTGCATGTTAGATGCCGTCTTTTAATGATTGCTATTGCTTAGCACAACCACCAGGCTTCTCGCAAATACTGGGACTCAATAAGAGATATCATTTAGATGTCAAAAAACAGCGCTTGCCCCTAATATGTTTTAGTTCCAGTACGAGAAAATTGCCTGCGCGGAGGTACTAATAGGGTCACATAGCAAGATTTTTACTAATTATGACCAGACAGACTGCACAAAGAAAACACAGTCCTATACAACAAAATGCATGCAGCCCACAGCCGAATCGTCATACAGCCATCAGAGAATCGTCTGTTTAAAGACCTCTGGCTAAAAGAAATGTAAAGCATTAATACACTTAGTTAGGGACTGATGAGGTAAACTGTACCCGCATATCAATCAAATTAGATTTAAAGATTAAGGGATATACCGATTTTAAGACTTTTTTAAACGTGTACAGCCCCCTTTGTTTTTCCCCTTGCTGCGATGTTTCTTTTTCGGTGGTTTGCTGACCTTAAAGGGCGAACTTGCAACTAAGTCTGCCCAAGAAGAATCTGCTGAGGCACAATCCATTTCAGGAGCCACTGAAGCATTTGCTACAGTAGAGGTACATTCACTGGGGTTTTGGGAAGCTGAAAGGTCTTGAAGCAGGGCATACTTGTTGTGTAAAGGGATGTGTGCAATTGTTGTCTCTGTGTAGTCTGACTTCGGGATATTTCTTGATACATTTTCAGGGCTAAAGCATCGGGGTTTTGAATGCCCGGTGATAGAATTTGACCTTTCTTGGATCTGGCTGGACTGTCTTCTCAGTAGTTCAGCCATGTTTTCTGAAACAGCTGATTCTAGCACAACAGAGGCAGGGGTGTCAGAATGAGTCTTTTTGGCGGCCGCGATTGAGGAGGATGACATCGGATGCTCGATAGAGGCAGCAGGTTCGTTAAGGTAGGCTGGATTATAGTTGTGTAGAAAACTTGTTAAGGAGTCAGGGGTGTTAAAATCTTTGTATGAGTTTCCAGTAAAGACTTGCATAATCGCAGGATATCTAAGTGAAAAGCGGAGGCCCTTTTGATGCATTAGATATCTGGCTGGAGTGAAGGCTTTCCTTTTTAGCGATAACTCTCTGGAAAAATCATGGTAGATGAAAATCCTGTGTTCTTGCCATGATAGTTGGCTGATTTATCTAGATTTTTGTAGGATGAGCTCTGTGTCAGCGAAATGGAGAAATCTGGCAATAATAGGTCTGGGTCTTTGTCCAGGATGTGGTTTGGGGTCCAGCAAGTGGTGGGAACGCTCTATGGTAAGGCCTTTGTCTGTTGGTAATTTTAGGATCTGTGGCAGAGCATGAAGAAGCAAATCGGTGGTATTTTTAAGTTCCACTTCTTCCGGGAAACCAAATATACGAAGATTATTTCTCCGACTTCTGTTTTCTATATCATCAATTTTGTTTTGAAGATCCTTAATGGTACAGTCGTGCTGTCTAATCGTAGCTTTTTAGATCTTGTACTGTCGCTTCATTTAGACAAACGTTATTTTCTGTAGAGGCTAGGCGAGAGTCAATGGTTTTCAGAGTTGAAATATTTTGTTGGGTAGCAATCTTAAGGTCGTTCATGTCTGTTGTTAGTTTGTTAAACATAGCTTCTATTTTATCCAGAGGGCTTGAATGTTTAGCAGATACAGCCATGATGCAGGGTCTACAGCTAGCAATCCAAGAAATTTTAGAAACAGCACTCAGGCAGGGAAAAAAGAAGGCTTTTAGACTGAGAAAACCTTACAAAACTGCTGTAGAATGCCTCATAAGCTTGTGTGCATCCGAAAAATCCTCATTATCAGGTTTAGATGGCTGCAGATGATGTTAGATTATAGTAAATGTTGAAGAGCTGTAAGATCAGACGTCCATGCTGTTCGGTGCCAGGCCACGCACCCAATATTAATATTTTAAAGAAGAAAATCTGCAAAACCCCTTAAAAACAGTTCAATATTTTATATTATGCTTGTTTCCTCCTTACCTCAGCACTGCTACAGGGCATAGCTACTCTCAACCGACAAGGGGAATCTATGCAACCGGCACAACTCGACTGTACTGCCTAAACCAGTTGTACTACCATTTTTTTATTTTAATTAAAAAAAACACTGCCTGCACAATCACAACACTGCCCTCACTATCATTTCATACGGAGCCGAAACTGATCAACAGCAGACATCAGAAACTGTCACTCACCAATTATAAGAAAGATTTTTTTTTTAAGTCACAATAAATATTTTTTATTGCAGCGTGTGTGTGTGTAGTCAGTAGAATCATTATGTGGCATCAGGACTCGTATACTCTGAATTCAATTACAAACCAAAAAAGAAGTATTTGTTTAACAAACTCAAGACAATACTCATATGAACTAACCCATTCCTAATTAAAATGCAGCAGAACTGGTCACATTTATGAAAAAGGCAGAATTTTACATAATTTTTTTTACCTCAGTCAACCATGATCAAGATGGCATGTAGACTAACTGACGATCGACTCAGCCTGACTAACAACTTGTTGAGCTCCCGCTCAAAACAGTGACTGCCATGATCTCATTTTTCATTGGCTTGCAGAGAGAATTCTTTCATTGGTTCTTCTAGTATTACTATGGTGAAGCATGCATTAATACTACATAACTGGGGAACCAACAGAAGAATTCGGTTTCTTGTACCAGTTGCATGGCAGGCAGGCAGATTAATGAAGTACTGTATTCAGTAGCCATCTACGATCACGTTTCATGCAAAGCAGCTGATCATACTGGGGCTCAGTCAACGCAAATATAAGTTCCTCCTGTGCTGCATGTAGTAAATGAGAACGGACACCATTGCACAGTCCATGTATATATTAATTTAAAAAAATGTGTCAAAAAGAGGGGGAACCGAAATACATATGTGGGTCCCCCCCTGAATCGAAGTGGGGACCATGGCCAGTCTCGCCCCCGTTTTAGCCATGGATTCTGCAACAGCAAGACCAGGAGTGTTTGCCAGAAGAATGGCAGCCAAACTAGAAACAAAAAGTCCAAACTGAGACTGTACAGCCGACACCAGTGATGGGAAAAGAACAGGCAGGGACAGAACCTAAAAGCATGTCTGCCTTCTTCAACTGGTGGGCTATTCAACAAGGAGAGACTAAAAAACACAGAGAAAAAGAGATGCAGCAACTAGAGGCACAGAAAAGAGAAGAGATGCAGCATCAAGAGAAACAGAGGAGAGGAGATGAGATGCAGCGACAGGAGCAGGATGGCTGGATGTCTCGCAAGCTATTAATGCTGGAGGATCTGGTACAGGTCCTGCAGATCAACAACACACAAACAGCTTAAAAGACATTAACTTACAAATAACTTTGCCCCTCAAATAACACTGAAGCATACATGACAACTTTTGAAGGGTTCGCTGCAGCCTGCCAAGGGCCAAAACAGCAATGGGCAGTCAGGCTGGTACCTTATCCAGGGACCAAAATAAAGGGGCGCCGAGTGCTGAATCACACCCCTGCATCCTCAGTGAGTGCCTGCTTCCCTCAGAGACTGAGAAGCAGAGGCGCTACTTGCAGCGCTGACACTGATCGCTTTACTGATCCTTGAGGGGGTGCTGGTGACAACGAGTGGAAGGTGAGGAAAGGGCAGGGAAGACAATGGGATAGCTGCCAAATCTGCAGGGGGTGGTGATATTGAGCAGAGGGTGGAGAAAGGGCTAGGAAGACAGTGGGAGCAATGTGAAGCCCACTAGGGTTGGTTACAAAGAATGGAGGGTGGGGACAGGATGGGGAAGAAAGCAGGGCCTGAACAGTGCAAAGTGGGTAGGGATTCAGAGCAGAGAGCAGGGAAAGGTGCTATGGAGAGCATTTGAGTGGGGGGTGGCTTGGGAAAGAGACAATGGGTGGGGAATCCAGTGAGGGTGCATCACAGAGCATGTACTGGAAAAACAAGTTCAAGCCTGTGACAGCACGCTGTTAAGTTAACGCTGGGGAGGGGGTGGAACTCTGCCACATCATGTGATCAGCCTATGTGCAGGCCAGTGGGGTGGTGCTTTTTTTGCTGATAGGTAGTGTCTGCACACAATTAGTATATCCTTCTACTACATGCTGTCAATCAACAAATCAGGTCATCTGAAGGGCGGGAGATGTGAAGTTATGCATGCAGCAAACCTTACTTGTGGTTCAGTTCTGAATACAACATTGTGAGATTAACAGCTTTGGAAAAATCAGTTACTAAACTGTGCTTCAGATGGGACAGGACTAATTAAGAAGAAATAATCCTTACCAAATTGTGGCTGAATTAGTTTGACTCAGTTTAAAAAAATTAATGCATTAAAAAAAATCTGCTGTACGTCCCTGGACCATGTGAAAGCATAAAGGTGCCTTAGTCTTGGGAGTTTGTAGCTGGGTAAATCCCTGGCTTCTTCCTTCCTGTGACTCTGTATTTTCAGTAGTGTTTAAAATAGTAATACAGCAGATCGGTCCTACCCCAGCAGGCGGAGGGATACTGACATGTCCTGAGAGCACTAACTGGGCATAAGGAATTGGGTTCTGTCAGACAATATAAATCTTATATCCTCAAGCTAGCCTCAAGTTCACTGTTCTGTTTCTCTCCGCATGTTATAACTTTATTGGGATTTGCCTATGATTTAAAAATGTGCTAACATTGGAATTAGTTATACACTAGTCCAACGTACTTCAGACACTGTATACCAGAGCAGATAGGCGCTACTGTGGTCTTGGTCGAACATCAAAAAAAGACTCAGAGTTTTCTTTGGAACTTAATGTATTTATTTGTAGAAGGACTCAAGCTGGTTAAGCCGAGGTAGACAAATGACACCTTTCAAATTAATTCAGTAGTTAGAGTATGGCTTGAAGTTGTATGTCCCTCAATGAAACTGCCTTGCTCTTACTGCTCTATTATGTTCTTTGTATGAGTATGTATAAAGAAGTTAAAAAAGTGTAACAACAGTAAAAAAAAAAAAAAAATGTGCTGTAAGTCCCTGGACCAGGTGAGCACAAAAAAGGTGCCTTAATCTGGGGAGTTAGTAGCTGGATAAATCCCTGGCTTTTTTCTTCCTGCAATCCTGTATTTCAACTCAGTTTAAAAAAACAATTATACATAAAAAATAATTGGCTGTACATCCCTGGACCCTCTGAGCACAAAAAAGGTGCCTTAGTCTTGGGAGTCATGGTCAGTAAATCCCTGTCTTTTTTCTTTCTGCAGCCCTGCGTTTTCATTACTGTTTAAAAAAGTAATACCTAAAAAAATAACAAGTTCTGCTGTACATCCCTGGACCCTGTGAGCAAAGAAAAGGTGCCTTAATCTTGAGAGTGGCTGGGTAAATCCCTGTCTTTTTCCTTCCTGCAACCCTCAGTTTTCATTAATGTTTAATAAAGTGATATCTAAAAAAAATAACGAGTTTTGCTTTACGTCCTGGACCCTGTGAGTACAGAAAAGGTGTCTTAGTCTTGGGAGTCGTGGCTGGGTAAACCCCTGTCTTTTTCCTTCCTGCAACCCTATATGTTCATTAATTTTTACAAAAGTAATACCTAAAGAAATATTATATTCTGCTGTGGGCCCTGGACCCTGTGAGTACAGAAAAGGTGCCTTAGCCTTGGGAGTTATGGCTGGGTAAACCCCTGTCTTTTTCCTTCCTGCAACCCTGTATTTTCATTAATGTTTACAAAAGTGGTATACCGTTAAGAAGGCATGGGAACAAGGGAGCGGGAACACAGGTGCCATAATGTGGGCGTACCTCAAGTGGGCGCATGGGACTTGTGGGTGTTGCACAGTGAGGGCGCCTCTCTGCCTCCCACTCCCCAATGTGCCCCACTGTGGAGTTTACTATAATAACGCCAGGGGGTGTGGAGGGCAAAGCCCCCCCACCCCCGCAACATTACAGCACCGAGTTGTGTACCGTGCCATACTTTACAGGGTTGGCTTTGTCTTCAGAGAGTTGTTGCTGGGTAAATCCCTGTCTTTTTTCTTCCTGCAACTATTAGTGTTTAAAGAACAGTTGCGTAAGAACTTACCATAATAGTAGATCTTGAAGGGGATCGCAGTAATCAGGTAACACCACAAGGGAATCCACACAGAAGATTTTCAGCCGTACAACTGGGGCTGTCCATGCTGTTGACATCACCTACCCTAAACAGGCATGGCGAGCCAGCCCAGTGGCTGAGGTTGGCGCTGAGCGCCACACCGCGCGCCACGCCGGGCGACCTCGGCTCGGGCCGGACCTGGCCGCCGGTGGTCGGGTCAGGCAGGCTGAGCGTCCAACGACAGCTCGCCTTCTCCGGGGAGGGATTCGGCCGATGCCCGACACTTGCATGACCCCGAGCGGAGGCTCGAGGAACTGCCAGCTCCACTTGGGGATGGGCGGCCATTGAGCAGCATGGACGTCGGTGCATGCATCATGACATCTGGGAAGGTTACTTGCTGCTTGGGGAGGGAGAAAACGTGGAAACAAGCCTGCCTCAGCCAGGAAGATGGGAGGACCATGGCTGTGCCCAGGATTTGCCTGTGCCCGCCCAGCAGACCTCAGACCGACGAAATGTAAGTAACGGGGTCTGAGCCCCCAGCCTCATCCACCCGGGGGGTAATCCGCGGCTCCATAGGGCCTAGGGGTCTGCTTGGGTAGGGTTCCGGGCAGTGGGATGTCCAGTTGTCCCCCCTGAAGGGTCGGAGGTGGCAGGCTGGGGAGGAGGAATAAATAGTAATTTCAAAAAAAAAAAAAACAGGCATGAGCGGCCCACTCCCTCCTCAGTTCTTTCCCCCTGGAGACTAAGGGAGCTAGGCTCTTGCCTTGGGGGACTGAGGAGAGAAAAAGGTGCCCTGTGCCCATACGTAAATGAAAAGCTGGATACACCAGACAGCCAGTTCCTAGACAGGAGCCCCAAGAAGGGGGATGTTGGGAGAGAAAATATACCTGATGACTGAGATCCCCTTGAAGAGCTACTGTTACAGTAAGTTCTTATCTAACTGTTCTATCTTCTTTGGGGTATCTCAGTCATCAGGTAACACAGCAGGAAAGAGTACCAAGAGGTTACAAGTGCAAAACAGACAGTCTGGGAGGAGGGTGCTCCATAAACTTAAGACAGGAGTCCATGTAACACAGCCCTGCCAAATCCTGCACGGTCTCCCAAGGCAATGTCCAGACTGCAGTGCTTGGTGAAAGTATGGACTGTACTCCAGGAGGCAGCCTCACAAATACCAGCAGCTGAGACCCCTTGGAAACAAGCCATTGAGGTAGCCATTCCTCTGGTGGAATGAGCTTTGACAGCACCAGGCAATTCTTTAACGTACTTTTTGTAGAAAAACACTATGCAATTTGCCAACCATTTGGATAAACATTGCTTAGAAACTGAAATGCCCTCTCTACCCAGGGTGAAGGAAACAAACAACTGCTTTGACTTTCTGTACTCCTTAATCCTAAGCAGGTAGTACTTCAAAGTTCTGTGCACATCTAACGTATGGAGCAGTGCTTCCCCTGGATTGGCACGCTCAGGAAAATAAAGAGGAGGGTGGATAGACTGATTTAGTGTAAAATCTGAAACCACCTTAGGAAGAAACTTAAGATTTATGCGTGAAGACACCCTGTCTTTATGAAAAAATCAAATAAGGCTCCTCGCACCAGAAGGCCTGAAGCTCTGAAATTCTTCGAGCAGAAGTAATTGCAACTAAAAACAGTGTTTTCCAAGAGAGAGTGCAAATTGCAAGTCACGATTGGCTCAAAAGGGAACAGAGTCAATTTTTCCAAAATAAAATTCAAGTCCCGAGCTGGGACAGAGGAATCAGTTGGAAGTTTCAGATGCAGGATGCCCCTAAGAAAGGTATGGGAAACATTCAGCTGAGCAATCGTTTTTTGGGACCAAACGATAACATGCCTGATAGGTTCTATGTTGGCAAAGTTTTGGTTAAATAAATGTTGGGATTTTCTCCCAGTGAGGTTTACGTCTTAATACACTCCCCTGGGGATAACACATTTGATATTAGTTTTCGGACCCCTGATTTACTTAATAAATACTGGATGAAATTTGCCGTTTTAAAAACTAACCCAGCCTGGGTGCATTTTCAGGCTACACCCTTGACCAAACAATCCTTTAAAGTCATTACTGTCTTCTTTCATAACGAGGGGGTAAATGTTGAGGACATTTCATATTGGTTACAGCGCAGATGCAAGCTGCAAGGTAATCCAGAATCTATCTTTGACACGGAAGGTTTCTGGAATGGGGGTTGGCGGTATAAGGTTAATTTGACCCAGACTGATTAAGGGTTACAACATTTGCCTAGCTGTTTTTATTTAGGCCGGGATAAGGGGTTTATCTTTGACCCAAGCCAGCCTCGTCACTGCTACAAATGTGGTTCAGGACGGCACTTGAGTCGAACCTGTGACACAGTGAAATGTGTCCAATGTGGGGAGTTGGGGCATTTGATGTCAGACTGTCATCACCCCACCAAATGTTCCCTTTGTGAAGACTTACATGCTTATGTAGACTGTCCATGGGCTGCTCAAAACAAAACCAATGGGGATTTCTGTATCCAGGATTTTTTCCTAAATTCGGCAGTTCATGCTGCCCAGCGCCAAAGATCAACACCCCCCCCCCCCAGGAGAGAAGAGACCCTGACTTTACCACCACAGGGAGGTCCGCCTGTCAGGAAGTCAGACCCTGTTGTCGAAACCATTGAAGGAGCAATCCAGGAGGGTACCGTGACTATACAAACGTTCTCCTTGACGGAGGTTCCCCCCACTTCTGAGTCTATGCCCCCACCCCGTCCTCCAGATGATGTGCTTCAGGTAGTCTCACACAGACATCACAGCCTATGATCTAGGTTTGTAACGAAACCTGTAGTGGAGCAGGAGCGTCCCTTGCAAAATTCCTATACAGTGCTGCAGGAGGATGAGGGCACTGAATCTGATTCTACCTTTATTCAGTCTTCCCAACCGGAGGGCTCGTCTGATGTGGATTTATTGGAGCGACCTGGTACTGGGAAGAAAAATAAATCCTGTTTAGGCTCTTGAAAATGGACTAAAAAGAAATAAGTTTTTCTGTATATATATTTCTTAGCTATGAGTATATTAGGTTTTTCTTTTCCATCTGGTTTTTTTCTTTATGACAGGGATCTATACTATTACTGTTGCTTCCCTCAATACTAACAGTATACTTTCTGACAGAAAGAGGGCTTTTATTTATTCCTTGTTCAACAAGGGGGATCAGGATGTTGTTTTTTTACAAGACACTAGTCTCCACACTAAGGCAGAATTGGATAGGGCAGTGGGTGATTAGAAATGGGGTGTAATGTATGGGTCTATTGGAGAAGATGCCTGTAGTGGTGTAAATATTGGAATACATAACTCCTCTGCTAGGTTGCTTCAATTGACAGAAATAATGCCAGGGAGGGTGTTATTGTTAGATACGATCTTATGTGGTCTTCAGTGTCACTTTATTAATGTGTATGCCCCACAGTTGAAGTGAGCTAGGGTGGACATGTTTAAGGTGATTCAGCCGTATTTGTTTACAGCAAAGCATGTGTTTCTTGGAAGAGATTTTAACTGTGGTAGGTATGTAACAGATAGAGGGGTAAAACAAGGAAGTTTTTTTTGATGCACACTGCTTAAATGATCTATTAGTACAAATTGGCCTTGTAGATGTTATGGCGTTGTCAGGAACTCCTCAGAAAACTTATTTTCGTGGTACTTTAGCCACGAGGATTGATTTCTGGTTTTTATCAGACTCCTCAGGGGTAGTTAGAGCAACAACAGTTCCCGTGACTCCCTCAGATCATGCTATTATTCAAGTGACAGTGTCTAGTCATGAAATTATGCATCATAGACCTGGTTATTGGAGACTAAATATGGCCCTCCTTGCTTCCCACTGTGGAAACTGGATTGCTTTCCCTTTTGGAAGCCAGGAAATCTGTTTTTTGGCTATTATGATTCTCACTGTGACTGGTGGGAAGATACCAAAAAAGACATTAAAACATATTTTCAAACTACTGGTCAGCCTAATGGGTCACATAAAAATACTTTGTATCAGGTTTACAGGACTAAATTTCAAGAACTTCTTTCATTGGCTGCCCAAGGGAACCAATCTGTTCTTCCTGAATTGGATTCTATAAGACACCTTCTTAATACAGTGCAATATGACAGATTAAAATCTTTGGATCAGGAACGGAGGTTTGGGACCCAAGGGACTAAAGCATTTACGAATTCTGTCCACTTTTGTGCTCAACATTGCCAGCAGAAATATGTGGACTGTCTCAGGGACCCATTGGTTAATTTCTGTACATCCCAATCTGACATTTTTCAAGAAACTGACAGACATATTTTGACTTTGTTTAACCTATTGGTTCTTCCATCAGACGTACATACGACTTGGCTATCAGAGATTTCATTACCACAACTTTCTGAGACTCAAAACACCCTACTGATAGCCCCACTTACTTCCAGGGAAGTTTCTGCTGCCCTGACTCAGGCTGCTGATGGTAAAGCTCCTGGGAAGGATGGTATTCCTTATGATTTGTATAGGACAATTTTCAGAATACTGTTACCTGAATTTACAGCGGTTTTGCAGGAAATATTGGATTCTAGGACTTTACCTTATAGTATGACCGAAGGACTGGTTCTTCTTAAGTATAAAAAAGAGGATAGGGAACTCTTGACAAATTGGCATCCCATAACCCTATTAAATTCAGATTTTAAATTACTGACTAAAATATTGCATAATCGATTAGTGCTTTATTCTGACTTCCTTGTTCATCCTGCTCAGTCCTGTACTATTTCTGAGAGATGGATAATAGATAGTCTTATTTTATTGAGGGAAATTTTTCAAAGGGGGACATCTGGGGAACTCATGGGCCTGATTTTTAGTATGGATCAGACGAAAGCCTTTGACTCAGTACACCATCAATATCTTTGGGATTGTTTAAGTAGTTATGGCATACATAAAACCTTTGTTGGTTGGGTACAAAACTGTTATGACATGGCGGTGGCACAATCTTACTGTAATGGATGGCGAGGATGAACTTGTCGTGTCACACGAAGAGTCCACAAGGGGTGTCCTTAGAGCCCTCTTTTGCATATATTTACATTAGATCCATTGCTACGAAAGGTGCATGGCACTGTGAATATCTGAGGGGTTTCCTTTTCTAGTTTGGATGCTGAGATTAAGTGCATTGCTTATGAAGACGACTTGTGTTTTATAGTTGATGATAAAGCCTCAGCGCATGTCTTTGAAGGAGTATTAGATGGCTACCTGAGAAACACTGGGGCAACTTTGAATTATTCAAAATGCAACTGTGTACCTCTAGGACATGGAGCTGTGGCTGACACACAGATAACTGGGATTAATGTAGTTTCTAATTGCACTATTTGAGGCCTACAGTTTGGGGCTGGTGATTTGGCTTTACAGAACTGGTCAACTAAATTACAGTTAGCACAGAACAATGTTTCTATGTGGAACAAATGGCGTTTAGCCAAATTGAAACGTGTATATATGGTTAAAACTTTTTTGTTGCCAATTTTAAGTATGGTTTTTTGTCCCCACCCCACCCCAGCTTGAGACCAAGATGAACGGATGTTTTTTTTCCTGCATCTGGGGCAGCAGGTTTAATCCTATTAAGCGCTGCCTCTTATTTAGGGATAAAAAACATGGGGGGTTGAAAATGCTACACCCATTGTTTTGTTTTTTCACAATATTTCTTTACTCTAATGTACGTCCTGTCTTAGATTTGAGAGCCTGGATGTGGACGCTTTGGGTGCTTGATTCCTTAGGCCAGATTTTCAGTATTTGGCCTGTTCATGCAGGTATGTCTAGACAGCAATTTTTGAAGCACCTCTCTACTTCTTTCAGGGTTTGTTTTGTAAAGGTTAAGCTTTGGATTCTGGCGAAGGAGCATGTTATGTCTTATACTAGGAAAGTTTTATATAGCTTCATCCTGGATAAATTTTTCCAGGCTGAAGCTCCTTTTGACACTTTGCCTTTACAGGATAAGGTGGCTCTTGGGAATATGTTATTGTCCCCTCGTATTCCACCTTATATGGGGGATGTATTATGGCTTTCCCTTCATGGTAAACTGAATGTTAAGGGAAATTTAAAACATAGACAGTTGACTGATAGGTACTGTCCCCGGGACTCTTGTGTTGATACAATCGAGTCTATGGATCACTTATTTTTAGACTGTCCATTTATACACAGTTTTTGGTAGACATTGAAACGTAGATGGCCTTCTTCACCCTTTTACCCGATGACCTTAGAGATCCTGTATCTAGGTATTTTGCCCTTCCTGTGGACAAAACATGATAAGGCTACTATATGGTTATTTTTGGTCTGTTTCAAATTTCACATCTGGTTTGTCCATTGTCGTCTGACTAAACAACAAATCCGATATAAGCCAGAAGAATTGTTTTTTCTAGTTGACGCCTCAATTAGGAGATTGAAATGGTTGGAAGGCTGTGAAACCCCAGTATCTGTCATGAAATCTAGATGGGAGACAAATTGATTGGATCTGAATACCCCCTTTCTTTGGCTTTAAATAACATGAGTATAATGTGTATTTATGTCTCATTCAAAATATAGTCGGATGCAGTACTGTACCTTTAATTAGACTTTTTTTCCATGGTTCAGGTTCATATACTGGATATCTGACGTACAATTTATTGATTTTTTTTTCCTTCCTTTTTTTCCTCCTGTATTCAGGTACTATGTTTTAGCCTATGCTGCTATTTATTTTTTATACACTCATCCTCCATTCTGGTGGTGGGTGATTCAGGGAGAGACCACTGTCAGTTTCCCCTGTTTAGAAAGAAAGAAATTTATGACTGTGGCTATGTATGGCTAAAGTAATGTATGAAGACATCCTTATTATTATTATTATTTTTGATGTGGAATACCGCTTTTATGTTTATATGTACTCTTTTTCTGTTATTCTTTCCAAAAAAAAAAAAGAGGAAAGAGGTTCTATCCTCTTTTTCCCCTACTCTTATGATAGGAAATAGGAGGGAGGAGATCTTTCTTTCTCTAGGATTTCTTTTTTTTTTTTGTTTTGGGGGCTGGCACTATTTACTGAGGCCTAGACATTGTACAAATGTTGTTCTGATTAGTTTTTTTTATTTTTTTTTTCCTGATTTGCTGATATTTTTTTTGTATGCTGCAATGCTTATTTTGTGTTTTTAATTTTTATGATCTGATGTGCTGTAACACTGATTTATATATGTTTTGCTTTATGTTCTACTTAAAATTACCCTACTTCTTTGGGAGGAAGGGGGTGTCCTATTTAGTACTGTATTTTGCTTAAGGTTTAAGTATAACTAAAATATTTCTTGTATTTATGTTTTTTTTTCCTGAATGATTTATTATTTATGTTTTGGTTTCACTGTATGATGTAATACTTTCTTTATGTTTTATTCTGTTTTTTGTTACATGGCTCAGTATGACATAATACTGATTTGTTTATATGTTCTTTTGCTGATATGAATAAAAATTCCCGTACTCTTTTTCGAGAAGTGCCATGGAATCTTTAACATCCACCTGAACTACCACCAGAACAGGCAGATGGGACCTCGGTTTAACATCTCATCCGAAAGACGGCACCTCAGGAGTGCAGCACCCCCCAATGCTGCACTACAGTGCCAGTATTGGGATATTAACCCAAGTGCCTGATGTGGGGTTAGAACCCACAGCCTTCTGATCTCCTGGCCTCAGAGGTGAGTGTGCTACCTGCTGAGCCACTGACACTGGATACTAAATGAATACTTCTGCTCAGTATTCACAAAAGAAGAGGAGGGGGAGGCACCTAAATCAAAGAATAGAAGCACTCTGGATAGAGAGGTCGATACCAGTCCATTCACAAAAGAAAGGGTTCTGAAAGAACTCTTAAAAGTGAAGGTGGACAAAGCAATAGGGCATGACAAGATTCACCCAAGAATTCTAAATGAACTAAGGGTAGAAGTAGTGACACCACTGACTACCTTTTTTAACAAATCATGGGAGAATGTGTGGTACCTGAGAACTGGAGGAGGGCGGATGTGATTCCCCTTCACAAAAGTGGGAGCAAGACAGAGGTAGGAAACTACAGACCTGTTAGTTTGACCTCAGTGGTAGGGAAAATGATGGAATCACTTCTGAAGGAAAGAACTACTGAGTTCCGAGAGGCCAGTGGTGCACAGGACCCAAGGCAGCATGGATTCACAGCAGGAAGGTTGTGTCAGATGAATCTAATAGATATCTTTGACTGGGTGACCAAAGTAGTAGACATGGGATGGGCTGTGGACATGGCCTACCTAGATTTTAGCAAGGCATTTGACACAGTCCCACACAAAAGATTAATATACATGTTAGCCAGCCTTGGAGTGGGTCCCAAGGTGGTAGCCTGGGTAAAAAATTGGTTGGACAACAGGACGCAGAGGGTAATAGTAAATGGAGTCCACTCTGAAGAAAGGGGCTTACTAGTGGGGTACTGCAGGGTTCAGTACTGAGTCCGGTCCTCTTTAATGTCTTTATAAGTGACATCACAGAGGGACTGGAAGGAAGAGTATGCCTCTTTGCAGACGACACAAAGATCTGCAATAGGGTTGATACACAAAGTGGAGTGGAAAGGATGTGAAGGGACTTGGCAAGGGTAGAGGAATGGTCAAATGTATGGCAGCTTAGATTCAACGCAATGAAGTGCAAAGTAATGCACCTGGGAAACAAAAACCCAGGGAAAGAGTACACAATGGAGGGTGAGATACTAGCAACAACAAAAATGGAAAGGGACCTGGGGGTAGTCATAGCAGATGACCTTAAGGTGGGCACGCAATGTGAGAAGGCAGTAAGGAGGGCTGGTGGGATACTAGGATGCATAGGGAGAGGCACCACCAGTAGAAAACAGGAAGTTGTTATCCCTCTATACAGACAGTTGGTGAGACCCCATCTGGAGTACTGCATGCAGTTCTGGAGACCTCCTCTCCGCAAGGACACAGACAGGATGGAGGCTCTCCAGAGGAGAGCAACTAAAATGGTGCAGGGTCTGCACCAGAAGACATATGAAGAGAGATTAAAGGAGCTTAACATGTATACCCTCGAGGAGAGGAGGGAGAGGAGGGACATGACAGAAACCTTCAAGTACCTCAAGGGAATCAACAAAGTCCCAAAGGGTAGCATCTTTCAGAAAAATAGATGTGCAAGAACAAGGGGGCACAATTTGAAGATAGAGGGGGGACGGCTCAGAGGTAATGTGAGGAAGTGTTTTTTCATGGAGAAGGTTGTGGATACAAGGAACAGCCTTCCTGAGGAGGTAGTGGAGTCAAAAACAGTGGGGGAATTCAAGAATGCATGGGACAGACATAAGGCAATTCTAGTGATGGGTAGGAGGAAGTAGGCTGTTGGTTAACTGGGATCTAAAGTTTATCCATTAGGTAGGGAAATGGGCAGACTAGGTGGGCCAAGCAGTCCTATTCTGCTGTCAAATTCTGTTTCTGTGTTCTCTGTTTCTATGTGCACCCAGTGAGAACTCCGGGTTCTTTTGAATGTGTGGCTGTTCATGGGGGTCCGGGCACAAGTTGCAGGATTCTCTTGATTTACCCCCCCCCCCCCGGGAAGGCAGGAGAATTCCTGCAGGAGTTAGCTGACTTTGCCAGCGGCAAAACATTGGGGGCCCCCAGATGTTTAGTTCTGGGGGACTTTAATGTTTGGGCCAACAACGAATCTGCTAGGTTTGGTTATAATTTATTTATAGGTTTTACCAGGAAGGCATAATGAGCAGACTACTGCTCAATTACAGATGCGCCCTGGGGGAAGGGGGAGAGGGAATAACATGTAAAGGTTACATATTTACATGTTTACAAGAGCACAGCTACATATACATGTTACAGTATTACATACAAGAGTACATAAAACGGTGGTAGGATGTACAGTTCATATGACAGTAGAGTACATATTTACATGTTTACAAGAGCACATCTACATACACATGTTACAGTATTACATATAATAGTTCATAAAACGGTGATAAGATGTGCAGTTCATTAGACAGTAGAGTAAAGGTACATGGTAACATGCAGTTTAGGGTAGAAAATAACAGGGCAAGAATTAGACTTAGCAATGCATTTTAAGGGTACTCTCCTCCAGATGATGACATCTCTGGGCCTGTCACAAGAAGTTTCTTCCGTGACCCACCAGGGTGGCCACATGCTGGACCTGGTCTTCTCGCTGGTGCTTGAGATAAATAATCTCAAGACTGACTGGGTCATTTGGTCCAATCATTGCACGGTGGCGTTCCTGTTCGAACAGAGATGGCAAGCTACCACCCTTTGAGGGGTTTGACCCGAGGGTTTTCTGGTGGTGGCCAACCTATCTAGTGTGGAAAAAGCATGCGGGGGGAGTGGCACGTGCATGCTAGTTGCCCCCTATAATCAGGGCCCCGAGTTTTCCGCGATTCCACGAGTGCGGCAAACCCGGAAATATCCGTGGAATTTGCAGCCCAGCAGAGACAACGTGCCCCTCGCAAATGTTAGTATGCCACGCTGGAGCCCACCCCAGCGTGGCAAAAGCTAATTGCCCGGCAGAGGTGCCCAATCCCCGTCGGCTTCACTGTCCCCTCCCCAAGCTGCCTGGTGCCACGCTGAGGCCCACCCAGCGTGGCAAAAAGCAATAATTGCCGACGGGGTGCCCAATCCCCATCGGTTTCACTGGCCCCAAATGTCTCTATGCCACGCTGGAGGCCCACCCCAGCATGGCAAAACCTTCCTGCCAACAGGGTGCCCAATCCCCGTCGGCTTCACTGACTCCCCAAGCTGCCTGGTGCCACAGTGGAGCCCACCCCAGCGTGGCAAAAGTCCCTCCTTGTGTGGGAATCCAACAAAACAAAACAAAACCAGAAACAAAAAAACCTTCCATCGTTGATTCTTTTGCCCCCCTCCCCCAACCCGCACCCACCCTCTGCGTACCACCTCCCCACCCCACCTCACCCCATCTCAACCCATACTTACCTCCGGGCCCAGCGCGATGATCTTCTGTGGACCGGGAACACGTCTGCACCCTTCAAAGCCGACCGCGAACTGAAGAAATGCCGGTAAGCTGTATAATGGCATAAATGGATTTTTTTCAACTTTAGTGCATATCTCAGCCATTTCTGGGAATTTGTTCACCAAATTTTCAACATGCGGTTTTTAGGACCCCACCTCATGAAATGTGACACTGTTATTTTGTTAATCGGTTCCGAAAGGTGTTTCCGCAGTCACTGAGCGGAACCACCTTTCCGGAATGATTAACGAAATGACAGTGTCACAGTTCATGAGGTAGGCACCTAAAAACCCTATGTTGAAAATTTGGTGAAAATATTCCCCAAAACGACTGTTTTATGAGCGTGCGTTGCGCAGTTCTTACGCACGCTCGTAACTTCGAGCATTTTTAATATTTTCACTCCAGATTTTCAGTATTGCCATTTTACCACACCTCCTTATGAACAGTACAACTGTCATTTTTCACATCTCACCCGAAATGTGTTTTCGCACATGTAGCGCACGATGGCGCGGTCGGTGTGCGAAATCAATGTTCCGGACAGATTAATAAAATCACAGTGATACTGTTCATGAACAGAGGTCTTAAACTGGCTATGTTGAAAATTTGGTGACAAACGCCCATAAAATGACTGTGTTATGAGCGTGTGTTGCGCAGTTCCTACGCATGCTCGTAACTTCGAGCATTTTTAATATTTTCACTCCAGATTTTCAGTATTGCCATTTTACCACACTTCCTTATGAACAGTACAACTGTCATTTTCACATCTCACCGAAATGTGTTTCGCACATGTAGTGCACAATAGGCTGGTCGATTATCGAAATCAATGTTCCGGACAGATTAATAAAATCATAGTGATACTGTTCATGAGCAGAGGTCTTAAACTGGCTATGTTGAAAATTTGGTGACAAACGCCCATAAAATGACTGTGTTACGAGCGTGAATTGTGTTAGATTTGGCAAAAAAAACAAAAAAAGGAAAAAATTAAGGGTAAAAACGTGCCACAGAATTGCCTCAGAAATTGGTATTGAGTGCCGCAGAAGTTCTGTGGCAAATGAGGACCCTGCTGCAGAAAAATTGGGGCCCTGCCTATAATAAGGCAATGTCTGATGCACTTGATTCCCTTGCACCGGTCCGTGTACAACCCAAGTCTTCTCACTTGAGGTCCCCATGGTTGGATGGGGACCTCAAGGCAATGAAGATTATGGGTGGGGCACTAGAGCACTGATGGTAGAAGACTGGACTGGAGGTGGACAAACTGGCCCTGCATGCTCATTATTGTGAGTACTGGGGGCAATCAACTGTAAGAAGGCAGAGTTCCTGTCCAGGGACATTGCTGCTGGGAAGAATCGACCAACGGTTCTTTTTTGGACTGTCAGCAGGCTTTTACATCCTGCCTGTCTACAGCCAAGAAAGACTTTTTCTGATGCTTTATGTGAAGAGTTTGCTCAATTCTTGTTGGACAGAGTGTCCACCATCCGGTGGGGAATTCTGCCAGTGAGCCAAACTGTGGCCAACAGTGGTCGCTTTGGGTGCCTGGAGAGCACTCCGTCTGGTTGGGGTGAGTTTAGACTGGTAGAACTGGCCAAGGTCATCGGAGTTATGCCCTCGCTGAAGCACACTTATTGTGACTAGACCCAGTGCCGACACGGTTCCTGGTGGGATGTGTTGACTCCGTAGGCCTGGTGTTTGCCTTGATCGTCCAGTGTTCTTTGTCAGAGGAGTCTGCCCAGATGCCTTGCAGGAGGCACTGGTAAGACGCCTTCTGAAGAAACCATCTTTAGACCCTGATGTCAAGGCAAATTACCGTCCCATCTCCAACCTCCCTTTTTCAAGTAAGGTTGTCGAGAAGGTTGTGGCGCTTCAGCTTGAGGAGCACCTTGTGGTCTATGATCTATGTGAGCTTCTCCAGTCTGGGTTTCGTGTGAGGCATAGCACAGAAACTGCATTAGTTGGGGTGCACAATGACCTACTCAGGCCGAGAGATTGAGGGAAGGGGACAATTCTTGTCCTCCTCGATCTGTCTTCAGCTTTTGACACGGTGGACCATTGTGTATTACTCAACTTCCTGAGGGAATTTTGCGGACTCGCCGACATTGTCATCTGCTGGTTTGAATCTTAGCTCATCTTCAATCTCTGGGTCTGGTGTTGGATGCGCCGTTGGCACACGGGGAGCCTCCTGGGGCCGACGAACAGGCATCGACGACGAAGCTGCAGTCGACGGTGTCAGCAAAGGGGACCTGTTTAAGGCACCCAGCTGGCACAAGCACATTAGTGAACTTGATCAGGACTTCATTCAAGTAGACGGTGGTTGTCAACAGAGGGAGCTTCGATGGCACAGGTGTCAATGACCCGCCTGCTGTGTCCTGAGAACCTGACAAGCCTGTAGCCCTAGTGGGAGATCGGGCAGGTCTCGACGGGAGAGCCATCAACGACGAACCTGTCATCAACGACGTAGGGACTGATGACCTGGAGGTTGACAGCTGCGCACCCTGAGAATCAGGAGGAAGATGCCGTCAGTATGGATCTGGTGGGCACAGAGACCTGGACAGCAGTTCTCTTCATCGCAGCAGCCGCAGCCAACCAAGATTCCTCAGAGGAAGGAGACCGACGCTGGTGGGACCAGTCATGATCTCAGTCTTTTTTATGACTTTTCCCTGAGGACTTGTCTTGGGCCGTGGAGACCCAGGAGCTCAAAGATCCAGTCGGCAACTGGGAGGCTGGGGTCCCGGAGGAACCCAGCCAGGAGCTGGCTACCTGTTGATCCATCAGGAATTTTTTTAAGAGCCTTTTTGCGTCACCGAAGGGTTGTTTGATTAAACTTCTGGCAGAGCTCACAGTCAGAAACTTCATGGTCAGGCCCAAGACAGCAGACACAGATGGAATGTTCATCTGTAGAGGCAATCGTCTTTCACAGCAGCAGTGATGGAAGTGAGAAGAAGAGGGATTAACTCTTGACACAAACAAAAAGAAGAAATCTCTTTGAAAAAGAGATTTTTAAAAGGTAAGTAAATAAAAGCTGTAGGCTGAAAAAAGCCACAAATACTGCGACGGACCTTCTGCAGAGATCCATGCAAGCGAGTCAATGGCAGGAAAGAACTGAGGAGGGAGCGGGGCCACACACTCCTATATAGGGTAGGTGATGTCAATGAATGTTGACGGCATGGGTGGCCCCAGTTGTACTGCTGAAAATCTTCCATGTGGATTCCCCCTCACCAACGGAGAAGGTTTCTATGGTGTTACCTGATGACTGAGATACCCCCGAAGATGATAAAAGAAATACCTAAAAAACAACAAGGTGTGCTGTACGTCTCTGGAGCCTGTAAGCAAAAAGTTCATTAAGCACACAATAAATACTTGTTCAGTTAATTTTTTTCTTCCTGCAACCATATTTTGAAGTGTTTAAAAAAATTTAGTACATTTTGTCTGAGACAACTCTTGTCTTCTTCATGCTGACCTGAGTGCTTACAAAATTTAATACATTTTTACAGAGACCCTCCTGTTCTTCTTGCAGACCATTTCTGAGTGTATTAAGTTCATGATAAAAAAAAGACAGTAAATAGTTTCATTTTTTTATTATACCAAACACTACGTTTCCACCAGTCAAACTTTTTGATCTCTTCTGCAATAACATTTCATAAAGTAAAAGACCTTGTCAAGGCCCCTACTGAAATTATCTCCATCTTGTAATAAGTGGTTAGTCCAGTCATTTCACTTCAAAATTTGGGATTCAGCACTTCAAAAAAACAAAAGTGGCCAGAGCCTGATCCAACATTACAACAACCATCCTCTTCATCCTCAACCACCACACCACCAGAAACTAACGCTACTACTACTACTACACCAAAGGAAAAGAAAAAACAGGCCTATTCTTGTCACATATCCACAGTGCAATCATGGCAGTGCCAGACGGCAAATCCTGATTTGTCCTGGTTACAATCTGAATAACAAGATGGGACTGTGAGCTGGGCCAGTGGTGAAGAGGGCTGAGGCACTCTGCGCCTCACTTTTTCCCATGCCAGCAATCTGGGTTCGGAAGTGAGCTCAGGTAACTGTGGGTTGAATAGGGAGGGAGAGTAAGACTGAGCATCTGGAGGACAACTCTCCTCTCCGGGGATGGGGTGACTTGCCTTCTTGGCCCTGGCTGCCCCCAGGTGGAGGCCTGGGGGAAGTGCCAGCAGTGCGAGAGATACAAAAGGAGGGGCTGCAGTGCTGCAGATGTATATGCCTTCACACATACACACACACACACTTGGCACGCTGCAGCCACACTTAGGACGCTGTAGCAGGGCTAAGGGAGAAAGGCAGAAAATGGTTGGTGTGGGCTACATGCAGCCCTGCATGGCTTCCTCTGCCCCATGCCATCGGCCGGCTACCTGCCCAAGTCTGGATGTGTGTTACTGCATGGGGGGGGGAGATGGCCTTCGTCTTCCCGGCCCTGGCACGGGGGGTAAACCATGGAGGATTTCTGGGCGGGTTGGTCTGGTACGACGAGTGCTGCATGAGAGTAGGTGGGGACAGGTTTGAGAGTCTGCCCACACTGACCAAGAGGAGAAATACTTCTATGGCAAAAAAAAGATGGAATTGTGATCAAAATTCGGTGTAAGTTTTGCAAAGAGAAACCAGATATCTTCAATAAGTGGGCTACTAGAGTCAGGGAACATGAGCAATGTGGATTCTTACATCACTGGCGCTAACAGTGTTCAAGAAAACTGTGAGAGACATGCAGTATCAGAATGGCATAAACAATCCAGGGCTACTGCTTTAGCTGATATTAGACCTTCTGGTGGTGAAATAGAGAAATGTATATTAAAATGAGTAAAAAAATCTCTTCATAAATTAAGAGAAACTTTTTGATATTGCCTACAATCTTCCCAAAGAAGATGACCCCTTCCAGAAATTTGAGAGACTCATAGCACTCGAAAACAGACATGGCGTTGAACTTGGCAAAGCTTATGCCAGTGAGAAAGCTTGTGCTACATTCATCTCATTTATTGTGGGTCACTTGAGAAAACCACTTTTAAGTCATTTCATGTGAGAAACAACACCTTACAAATATCATTCTGTCTTTACGGATGGGACAACTGACAGGACCACTACTGAGGAGGAGATAGCTCATGTGAAACCTTTCAGTGATAGGCAACCAACTATGAAATTCCTAGCACTAATTGATGTCGAATCTGCTGATGCCAATGGTCTCAAGTCTGCAATGATTTCCACATACTCGCAAGTTCTGGGTCTGGACACGGCTGACCTTAAACAATTATCCTGCATCGGTGCAGGAGCAGATGGTGCACCCGTCAACTTTGGGCATAATAAAGGGATGATGGCATTGACTCTTAGGCTGCAGACAGAACTAGAATGTATAGGAACTCTGGACTGATATATCAGTCTGCGGCACAGAAAGGGTTAATAAAAGAAGACTGCCCATGGCTTATTGCCATTCATTGTTGCTTCTCATAGGCTTGAACTAGCAGCAAAAGATGCTTTCAAGAATATCTATTTTTTCGCAGCCCATCAACACCTTCTCAATTTCCATATTTTATTTTCATGAGAACCCCACAAAACATTACAGAGAGGCCTAAGTTCATCAAATCATAGTCATCAACTTTAAAAAAATCACAAAGAACAAGATGGCTCACTCATAAATAAAAAAAGACTCTCTGCTTGTTCTTCTTCATAACTACTGCCCATCTTGGGGCACTAGGGTGAGTTTGTGTGCAATACTGGAATGGATATCCCTCAAGCAGACAAAGCAAAAATTAAGGGACGGAGGAAGCAAATCTTCAATGTCAGATTTTTGATATTCTCACACTTTTACCTCGACATACTAACAGTTCTCACAACAGTTTCTCATGCATTTCAAGATTCCCATCTCTCTTTTCCCATAGTAATGGACACTGTCAGCACTGAGTTCTTGAACACACAGAAAATCCCATGGAAGTACATAGAACTAGACTAGCTCAGTTCAGGACAGAGGTGGTTATTAATGAGGAAGGGACAGCGGAGTTTAAAGGAATTGAGCTCCCAGGAGAAGTAAGGGATGCTGTTTCTGACCTTGCAAAGGAATGGGAAGAGACTGTAAACAGTGTAATGGAATGTCTCAACCAGCACTTCTTGGGCTTCGCAGAAGACCCACTCTTAGTAAGCGGCACTGTCACTGACCCAGCAAATTGGCCTGAAGATGATCGTGAACTTTCAGAATTTGAAAATGAGGAGGTCCAGTTTCTTATAAACCATTTCACTCCTGTTTTGCAACAGAATGGGTGTGATGTGCACAGTACAATGACAGAATGGAAAGTGTTGAAACAAAATATTACGAAGTATCACAAGCAGTTCCCATTCCTTGAAGTATGGCATGTAGTCTTCCAGAGAAAATCCCAATATTTCAGAAATATTCTTCATGTCATAGCTATTGGACTTGTGTATCTAATATCAAATGCTACTCTAGAAAAAGCCCTTTCAGCTATAAAAAGAATTCATTCAGACTGGAGAGCTAACCTGAAGACCACCATCATTGAGGACTTGCTTTTAATTTCATGTAGGGTCTGGAACCACAAGATTTTTGCAGCACACCAGCAGTAAAGGATTAGTTCTTAAAATCAAACATAGGTTAAGAGCAAAACCTCATACGTCACCAGCAGCAGGCCAAAGGAAAGTCACAGTAATAGAAGTAGTGGAAGAAATTCAAATCACATCTAGTGAAAGTGAGATTGAGGAGGAACGCCATCCTTGTCTGGAACCAGATTCAGAGGAAGACTAAAACTCTGTGGATATTTTTTTTTTTTAATTTAGCTGTTTGTGACACTTGTTTAATTTTTGCATTTTTACCCCATAACTGCATAGCATCAACTTGACACTACAATACTGTATTCTTTAATAAAACAGAGTCTGTCTGGTAGAGTCCTGAATGTGTTCTTCCTAAAAGTTAAACTGAACTGCAGTCCCAGTAACTTATTTATGGGCTTGCTGGCCTTCTAAATGCTCTGTTCTGTGCTGGCTGGCTTGAGTCTTTCTGGGCTTGCTGTCACTGCAGCTCTCTTCCTGGCAGTCTAACCACCCTTGCCTACTCTTCAGGTGAGCTGTTTTTACCTGTCAAAGCAAAACAAAAAACATAAATATGTGTTTTTTTCATAATTTTCAGAACATTTTATTGATGTTTAGGCATTAGCTCCTGGCTGGACTGTGTAGCACTTGGTTGACCTAAAAATGCCGATGACTGGGAGATATTTATGGCTCCTAACTGGCAAACCTTATTTTAGCCCCTGCTTATCTGAGGTTCCACGTGATAACGGCGAAAGCCTAAAGGCGACTGCCGTTATCACACAGTCAGAGTGCCAGAAACATTTTCAGCACTTATGACACCCCGGCGCACAGGACAACGGCACCAGGGACATAACTTTAAGTAACTTTCTGTGGGGAACAACACTTTACCCCCCCGTGAGAGGCTTTGCCTCCTACACTCCCCTACTAAAGGATTCTCAGCTCCAGGGGGTGCATGTCGGGGGGCGTGAAAGCATGTAAAAATAAAGGTTTGAGCTGGGCACAATAGAATCGCACCAGCGCCCAGACCCGATCCTGGTACCTCACTCACCCCAACCACAGGCCAACCCTCGATGTCTCAACGCAGCTCGGCAACCAACCGCAGTGCCACCCTCTACAGCTCCTCCACCCCCTCCCAGCCCATGCTCGCTCTCCCCCCCCCATGCGTCGTCACATAACGACATCCTGTCGCCCATTTCACCCACACCGCCATCTGGTTGTCCTACCCTCCCTCTCAGATTTTGCCGAGAAGGAGTCACCGTTATGGACGGCACCATTCCCCATGCACCCTCCTCATGGGCTACCATATCTGACAGGTAAAGCCCAACTTGCCTTCAGCAACATGGACACTGCACAATCAGAAAACTATGACACTGTGGAAAAAGACATCCTTAAAAGTTATGACATCTCAGGAAAGACCTACAGGCAGAGATTCTGGACCATGAAGTACAACTAAATTGACAATCCTGAAGAAGTCTTCACCTGACTCAAAGAAGTCTTCATTAAATGGCTCCAACCAGAGGAAAAAATAGTCCCACAGATCATCCACATATTTGCAATGAAGCAATTCATCAACATCCTTCCCACAGATGTGCAGCTTTGGGTAAAAGAACACTGACCAGAAAGTGGGGGAAAAGGCCATTTCTTTGGGTGAGGACTATCACATGGCTAGACAGACACCACAGTGGCAAAGTAACAGCCAGGGACCGGTAAGATACTCTTTCTCCTGATTTAACTCCAGGTCAGATAAGAATTTTGATAGGGGTAACAAGTTTGCACATAAATTTATTTGCTATAACTGTAATAACCAACCTTGAATGAAGTACAGAGCAATCTACAAGTAAGCTTCAAAGGCTTACAAGACTTTTTTATAAGATCAAAGCTTAAAATAAACATAGGTAAAACAAAATGCATGGTCTTTGGCACAAACGTTAAATTAAAAAAAAGTACTGGACTGAAAATTGTTGATGCAGCAGGAGACAGGCTGGAGTCTGTGGTGTCTTACAAATATCTGGGCTCCTGGAGGACTCCTTGGGCTTGGGCAATGTGCATGTGGATAACCTTACAAGAGCAACTGGGAAAAGGGTGGGGATATTATAGCATAATAAAAACTGCTTAGGTGGTAACAACATTAAAAAGACTGTTGAGTCCCAGATATTTCTCTTATTGGACTATGGTGATGTTCTATATGATTATGCCAATAACAACAAATTGCATAAATTAGATATTTTGTACAATCATCTGGCCAGGTTAATTCTCCAATGCCCTAAAGACACACATCATTGCCAAATGTACAATAGCCTAGGATGGTTGTCTCTGCCAGAGAGATGCCAACATCATAAATTTGTACTGGCATATAAAAGTGTTTTAGGTGAAATCCCTACCTATTTGGCTGAAAAACTGCAGGCTAGAAACATAAATGCTTCACTTAGAAAGTCAGCTTATCGTGAATTAGTTGTTCCAAAAATAAAATTAAAAAAAGATGTATTTTATTAGCTATTTGGTTCCTTCATATTGGAACAGTTTACCTCCTAAATTTTTATTGCTGGATACTAAATTCCCATCTTTATATGCTGTAAAGCAATGGTTCTTTGATAAGACAGCAAATTCAGTTAAAGGCTGTTGTTGCTCTTTTAGAAAATAATACTGTATATTGAATGTATTATTTATTGTATTGTATTTTTCTTATGTTATTTGTGATATGTGAAACCTATGTGTAATGTAACTGTTTTGTACTAAGATCCTGGGTCACCATTTTAAATGAGTTTGACTCAATGGCCTAACCCTTAATAAAATGAAAATGAAATAACCAAGCCGTATTGCAAGAAAGTGCCATAAAAATAATGAGGGTAACACTGGAACAAATTTGGCCTTAGCAAATTGGAGCTAGTATTTACCAGACATCAAGGTGAGGCATAAGACAGTGAAGGGACTTACAGATTTGGGAAGCCACCAGACCCTGCTGCCTGCTGAAGTTCTGAGAAAAGACTGAGCAAAAGGACCAGGCACTAAGGTCATCTGCATCCATGGGGACACTCAATACTATCCCACTACTCAAGTGATTCTGAACATTAATGGTATGTCACACCAAATAACAGTGGGGATAGTACCTAATTTAGCTGTACCTGTGATTATTGGAAATGACTTTCCAGGATTTGCAAAGTTAATCACAGAGGGTGTAAATCCTGCTGAGTCAGCAGCTATGATAACAAGAGCGCAGGGAAAGAACATCTCAGATATTGGGGACTCTTTTCCTTTTGGTGACTTTGATTTGGACCTGTCGAGCTCAGCTACAAGATCTGGAAGTTCAGGAAAGAAAGAAGATGCCTGAAAAAACAGTAGCAACAAAAGACTGATGGATATAAGGGGTTAATACATGAACATGCTGAAACTAAACTGATAACTGATTGTGATTTTGTTTCTGAGCCAACTAACAATGTTTCTCTCCAAGGCTATTTTAAGTAGCTAGGGGTAAAACAAAAACAGGGTGAACCAATATTTAAAAAATGTAATGGGCTACTGTACAGAGTTTAGGTTAATCCTCAGATGCAGGAACAGAAAAAACAATTGGTCATACCAAAGAAATATAGAACTGAGTTGTTACAAATAGCACATGACAGTCCTATGACTGGTCACTCGGGAAGGGACTGCTCCCTTGCCCAACTGTTGTACAGATTTTACTGGCCTGGGATTCATGAGGATGTTACTACCTGTTGCAGTTCTTGTGCTGAATGTCAGAAAGTAGCCCCAGTGACTAAAAAAGACAAGGTGCCCCTGGTACCCCTGCAATTGACAGATATGCCTTTTGAGAGAATTGCAATGGATATGGTTGGTCGCTTCGACAAAAGTAAAAAGGGTACTCAGTTAGTTTCAATAGTATGTGACTATGCTACTTGATACCCAGAGGCAATTCTAATGTGTACTGTCACAGCCCCAAAAGTAGAAGCAGAGCTTGCTAAATTTTTCAGCAGGGTGGGCATACTTAAAGAGATTATTACTGATCAGGGTAGTAATTTTGGTGCTGCATTGCTGAAGGAGCTGTACCAACCATTAGGTATCACTGTCATAAGAACCTCTCCTGATCACCCTTAGACAGACAGCATTATTGAGCGTTTTAATCAAACCCTAAAACACATGTTAAAAAGGTTTGTGAAAGATTGGGACCAATACTTACCTCCCCTGATTTTTCTTAAAGAGAAGTGCCACAAGCATCAACAGGTTTTTCACCCTTTGTTTGTTTTTTTATAAATATTTTTATCCCTCCTTCCTTCCTGTGGGACTGGCAGGCAGCTCCGGCCCTTCCCTCGGAGGGTCTCACTCTTTGGCCCAGGCATCCCCACACCAGTCCTTCCCCAGAAGGTCCCACAGAGTTTGCCAACCCCATGGCAGGGCTGAGGGCAAGGAGCATCATCGACCCCCCCCTTGGAATCCAACATTTAGACTCTGGGGGGCTGGTGCAGTGCAGGTGCAGCTGGTGCATCATGCAGCCTGACAGCACCATTTTCCATTTTTCTTCCCATCCTCTTGTCATGGAGGCACATGCATGCAGCAATCCTCGGCACCCTCCCTATTCTAGCTGCTCACCATCTGCACTACTCTCAGGCCTCCACCCGGGGGCAGCCTTGCAGTGGAAGTGACTGGGACCCTCCCCCGGGAGAGGAGAGCTGCCTTACGGCTGCTCAATCCAACTCCTGCCCTCCACCACCAGCCAACCCCTGGCAACCCAGGCTCACTCTCGAACCCAGGTTGATGGTGCAGTGCGAGATATGGCATCTAGTGCCTCAACCCTCAGCACCACCCAGTCGGCCCAGGTCTTTCACCCTTTGAAATGTTGTAAGGCAGACAACCTAGAGAGCCACTAAATATAATAAAAGAAACATGGGAAGATAACCCCGCTCAGAAAGACTTTATTACATCTTATATGTGTGCACTGAGAAAGAAATTGGCAAAATATGTTGAAACTGCCCACAGTAACCATGAAGAGACCCCAAAACAGCAGAAGATGTTTTATGGCCATGGGGTAAAAGAAAAAGGTTTTGAGCCAGGTGAAAAGGTCTTGTTACTGTTACCCACTACAGAAAACAAACTGTTAATGAACTGGCAAGGGCATTATAAAGTGGTTAGATGTACCAGTACAGCTAACTATGAGACTGAGACCCCTGAAAGGAAAAACCCTAAGAAGATATATCATGCTAACCTCCTGAAGAAATGGATTGGAAAAAACATCAAAGGTTGCTTTGTTAGTCTTACCAAAAACTGCTAAAGAAGATATTGATATAGCTTATGGCAGACTGCAACAAACTGTAACTTGTGATGCTGTAAAGGTGAATGTCTCCTTACCCACAGAACAAACTGCAGAAAGTCATAACTTGGTAAAGATATTTAGAAATACTTTTACCACACTGCCATACCAAGCAAAAGGGGTCCAGCATGTAATAGTGACAGAGAATGCTCACCCTATCAGACAAAAGACATGCAGATTACCAGAGCGGTTTAGAGCAGACGTGGTTAAGGAAATACAAATAAATTAGGAAACTGCACGACTGAGAGAAAGAGTACTCCACTACTGAAAAAGAATGTCTTGCTGCGAAATGGGCAATGGAGTCCCTTAAGTTTTATTTGCTAGAGCTGATTTTGTACTTATAACAGACCACAGTCCTCTCTGCTGGCATTATCAAATGAAGGATAACAAAATCCCAGAATCACAAGGTGGTACCTGGCATTACAGCCATTTAAATTCAAAATGATGCACAAATCCAGAAAAGAGAATGTCAGTGGTAATTTTCTGTCAAGATACGGTTCAGGAGTTGAGATTTCAGAAGGTTGAAAATAGTCTGTACTTAACTGAAATGTTTGCTGTAATAGGTGTCTTAAATAATGGATATCGCATATGCAAAGAACAGTAAATGTTATAAGGTAATGTTAAATAAGAAATAAAAGAAGGTTTTGGAAATCTGTTTTAAAAAGAGAAAAGAGGGGATATATGACAGAGCTGGGTAAGACTCTATCCAATTTGTTATGCAGAGGGAGTGCTGGAGATGTTACAGAGACTATCAGATGAAGAACTTCTGTTTGTTTTAACTGTCTGTATCAAGAGCTGTCCAGCACAGTTTTTTTTTTGTATTTTGTTATTGATAAGAATATAACACTACTTGTGAATTTTAAAACTTCTCCTAATTTGCCTATGCTTTCTGACCTATGCCTCAATGACACTCATTCATAAGACACTAGAGAGAGAGACCATCGGTGATATACACAGAATTACATGAAATGTCAGAGGGTTTAACTCCCCAAAGAAAAGGAAGCAAGTTCCATCCCACTTGAAATGCTTCCAGGCACAGACTGGATTCCTCCAAGAGACTCATCTCACTAGTATTGAAGTAAACAAACTAAAAAGTAAACAAACTCAAAAGCACCGCAAAAGAGCTGTTCACTGGGGCACAGCATCGGTGGCTAGCGGGGAGCCACAGGAGGGCTATAGGCGGCAGCAGAACAGAGGGGAGATGGTCCTGGATTTCACCACATTGGCGGCAGGAGGCAAAGAGTTCAGCCGCATCAGCAGTAACAGAAATTGGAGGAGGGACTGATGGCCGCATCAGCAGCAAGAGGAACCACCACCACCAGGAGGGACTGATTTGGTCACATCGGCGACAACAGCAATCAGAGGAGGGACTGACAGCCACAACGGCAGCAAGAGGAACCACCACTAGGGGGGAATGATTACTGCCTTGGTCAATCGCCTTGAGTCTTTATTGAGATTGGGGGGGCCGCATCGACAAGAACTGCAGTGACTAGCCGCATCGGCGGCTGGACAAAAGAAGGAACACCAGTCAATCAGGGCAAAGAGGTACAGAATAAAAAAAAATAGGTGGGCATAAAAGGTGAACCCAACCGCAAGAGAAATTAAAGCACCACAAAAGAGCTGTTCACTGGTTCGTAGCATCAGCAGATAGCAGGAAGCTGCAGGAGGGCTATTGGCAGCAGCAGAACAGAGGGGAGAGGGTCCTGGCCAGCAAGATTGATGCCTTTAAAATGGTTCTTGTGCCACATGTTACCTACATCCTTTTGCACCTACCAATGCCTCTTCCCCTAAAGTGGTTCAGGAAGCTGGACAGTGTCATAGGTAAATACCTTTGGGAGGAAAGCCACCCCGGTATAGCAGGGTGAAGTTTAGAGCTCACTGGACCAGGGGAAGTTGGGGCTTGCCATGGTTTGAAGGATATCACTGGGCCTTTACCATGGCACAAACCATCCTTTAGTTCTCTCCTGCATCCCACTCCTCCCTGCTGTGGTTGCACAGGCAGCAGGAGATCTCCCCAAACCCCCTTGCAGCCACACATTTATATGGCTCGACACAACATCTTAAAAATCTTCCTACTATTAGTTTCTCAAAATAAAAGCCTGGGATCAGATCCACAAAGCCCTACAATTATTCCCATCTCCTCTCCTTCTGGAGCCCCTCTGGGGGAATGAAGCCTTCCGTATAGGCAATTCACCAGCAAAATGGCCTTCTTGGGCACAATGAGGCATTCTCATGGTAAAGAACCTCCTTACTCTACTGCTCTACTAAAGGGAAATCAGGTTTCTCCCACGTAGCTCCCAGTTACTGGAACTCACTGCCCCTAGATGTACGCCTGGCCCCTAGTCATGCCACATTTAAGAAGAGGCACCGCTCCCTCCCTCCTTGCTGTACGTGCCCAATGCACCTGCTTCAACCCACTGTAGATCATGGCTCCCTCTGCTATTGCTGCCTGCCGGTTCCTCCTGTCTTCTGTGGTGTGAGCTGGCACCCTGCTCCTACTGCTTCCCCACTAATTCTATCCTACCCCCTTTTTCCCATCCCTTTCCCCCTCTCTCGGTCTCTCTCGCTATACTATACTTCTGCATTTCCTATCTCCCTACCTCCTGCCAAAACTGATATTCAGCCAGCTGGCTGTATGACATTATTATACTGAAATGATACTCTTTGGCACTTCTGCACTTTAAATGTGATATTACTATAACTGTTATTTACGGGCACTTACCTTCTATTTGTATATTACACCTTATGTGCCCTGGTACTACTATTGTCTTAAACTTGTTCACTTCTGATATGTGATGTGCTGTACATTTCTTGACACTGTATGCCTTGTACCTGTATCTCTCTATGTTGTGACCTCCTGGATCATGCCTGAACATAGTCACTTTTGTGTCTAGTGCACCTACCAGGTTATCAAAAAATAAATAAATTCCTGACAGTACTCTACAGGAATGCTTCAACCTCACTAAAAGAGACTTCTGGTGTTACTTGCAGCTTAAGAATATGATCTTGGACAGAGGGTCACAGCATCCACAATCTTCCACAGAAACTAGGAAGGATCTTGTGACTGCTGGGCTGAGACTTCCCAGAGGGAGGGCTAGTTTCGTTTACAGAATGCTCCAAGATGCTCTCGCAGATCAATCTGTCACCTCCAGAACTGCATGGGAGTAGGAACTAGGCACAAAGATCTCTGAGGAGGTCTGGTCCTCCTGTCTCCACAGAGCACACATGGCGTGCAGGGACAGCAGAAGTCACCTCATTCAAAATAAGGTCCTACTTAGATGGTACCACACTCCTACAGCCCTCGACAAGATGGGGTTCATGCAAGAAGACATATGCTGGAGATGCCACCAGACCGGCACCAGTCTTCCCATATCCTCTGGGAATACCCTGCCACTGCCTCCTTTTTGGGACAGGATCAAACAAACTTGTTCTACCATTATGAGCGTCGATATCTGCTGTGATGACCCATTGTTTCTTCTTGGTATCTCCAGTACTCATTTCCCAAAACATTCTTTCCTGCTACAATGGAAAGTAGCAGTCAGTATAGTAACAAAAATGCCTCCTTCTCTGCAAATGGTGTTCAACCAACCCCCCATTAACAGTGGAATGGCTTACTGTGGTAGGGCAGTTTGCTACTCTGGAGAAAATGTCCCACAGAAATGCAAGCAGCATCTAAATATCTCCTGATTGGGGGTCCCCACTGTATTGCGGCTCACCCTCAGTTTAGGTACAACCTACTGTACATGTGATAACGAGGTGAGTTTCAACTGCTTTCGCATACCATTATTTATGCCTATTACCCCAGAAGGACCCCCTTCATATTAATACTTTGTTCTGTGAATAGTTTTCTCCCTGTAACAAAAGTCAGTAACACACTCTGGTCATTACCACCTCCTGTTGGTAACCACAAGTGTGGGAAGTGTAAAACGTGCCCTTTTTTAAAAGAGTATAAAGTCCTTTAACAACCCAAGTACAGGTAAAGTATACATGATTAGGGACTTTATCAGCTGTTACTCCACAGGGGTTGTATATATGTTAGAATGTTCCTGCAGAGTATACTATATTGGATGCACAATTAGGGAGTTCAGAGCACACATGGGGGAACACCTCATATCAACATAACATAATGACAGTACATATGTGATTGCACAACACATACGAATGTACCCGGGCATTAAACATAAGGTGATGTTCACGGGGATGGAGACGGCCATCTTGGGACTGAGGGGTGGAAACTGGGAGCAGAAGACTGGCCAAGAAGAGAGTCACTGGACTTATAAACTTAAGTCAAGAGAAGGCAAAGGCCTTAATGACTGCAGTGATTTGTCATCATTTACGTGAACTGCTTAATAATGATCTTATGCACTCTGTTGTTTTCCTACCAGACATCGAGTCTGTACATGGTAATTATTTAATGTGGTTTGAACAGAACATTTAAATGTGACAAAATCTTTTAAGGGGATCATTTCTTCATGCAGATGGCACTTTGTTTAGCAATATTATGGACATGATACTGGTATGTCCTTTTGCAGTATTTTAAATAAGTTATAAAAAGTTTTCTCTGTGCTAAATTTTTTTTGCATATGGTAGCCATCTCCGTTTTAGACACTCTATGCACTATAGACTCTAACATGTACTCTGGAACATTTTTATTCTAGCTACTGCAATATTAAGTTGTGTACCTGACTTTTTAAGCCATGCTGCTTTAAGTATTCTTATGTCACTTGCGTATTGTATTATCACATGTTGTAAATGCACTTGGAATTGACTGTTGGATTGCTATATTTAAACAGCACTATGCATGCTATCTCTGATGAAGCATGGCAGCTGTACGTGCAAAATGTAAGATGTGCATCCAGTCCATTTGCCTGATACTGCCACAATATTTGTGGCCAGCTGTAAGTCACAGTGTTTTTTGCACTACCAGCTCATTAATAAAATCTCTGTCCAGACTCCTTAAGCTTGGGTGCTCATTCTTTGCTGCTATAATAATTCTGTAAATACTGCTTTAACTCTGACGTGGGAGGGGATTTCAGCCATAATACAATAATTGTATACCTCTGTAATAGTCATACTTTCTGAACTTGTATGGTTTTTCTGATGTATAAATCTACATGTGTTCCTCACTGGTATGTTGTGCTGTACTTGCTGAAAAATTTAATAAAATAATGAACAGAAAAAAAAACACTGCATTGTGAGTTGCCAGTGCATTGCAGTTTAAAAAAAAATTGCTAAACCAACTAATTGGTATGAGTTTAATGCAAACTGTAAGTAGTAAGTAAGTAAGTAGTAAGCAGTTCTGAGTTTGACTCTGAGCCTGACTATCCATATTACTTTAGTTTACACAGTGCACCCAGCTGGGAATATCAAACAATCTACTTTTGCTCAGGACACACCTTTTGTCAGCTGAATTTTTTTTTTTGTGCCAAAATTCTATGACATAAGTACTGGTAAAAATATGGCATACAGCACCTTCATTCATTTACAGATGTGACTCTGTAGCAGTTGCAGAGAACTACTACAAAACAGAACTCTGATGAAGCCATGAAATCATGATGAAACATTAGCCTGTGCATGCCCACGCATAATACGAACGCATCTGTTTGCCCTCTAATGCAGGCTACCCTTTTGCTAGGGTACAATGAGAAGAACTGTGAAGTTTTGTAGCAATTCTTTCAATTTTTGAATGCAATAAATTTCAGCTGACAAAAAGTATGCTACCATGGTTGTTTACTGCAGTCTGAATATCTGAAAGAGGAATCTGTGCCAGGTCTGCCTGTATGCTGTTGCTTGCACCTACGCCTACTATATATCCACATTACTATATCTTTCCTGGTTATCAATTTTCAATAAATAAAAATTTATTAGAAGTGAATATACTGAAAAGCTGGCCCAGTGGCACTGAGGTGCTGTTACAGTACCTTACTTCATGTCACACTGGCAACCTGGGTTTGAATTAGACTGGGTTGCTGAGGGCTGGCTATGGGGAGGGTGGCGACAGGATTCAGCATGCCGTACAGCAGCTCTCCTCTCCCCGGGAGGGTTCCAAGTCATCCCTATCTTGGCTGACACCTAGTGGAGGCTACGTGTCAGGGCTACGTCTGCGGCTGAGGCTATTACGTCATGGGGTGGGAAGAAAGGAAATGGGCCAGAAGTGTACGTGTGCCTCCACACATATACGCCCTCCGTAGCTGCAACCTCGGCTCAGGGAGAAAGAGCAGGTGGAAAATGGCAGCACAGCAGGGGCGTATGATGCCCGCTCACCTCACATCCATCTGTCCCAACACCAGTGCCTGTGGCAAATGCTGGATTGTGCGTCGGGTAGGGGCAGCACAACCCTCTCTCTCCTGACCCTACCATGGGGGAAGATCCATGGGGGAATACCGCCATCAGGTAAGCCAGGGAGATGATAGATGATAGATGATGGATGATGGATGATGGAGGGGTGGTGGAGCCGGCTGAAGAGAGCCCACTCTGCCATTGCCCAGGAGCATACACACCTTGATAAAAAAAAAGAAGCAGAAGTACATATACTGTAGGCAGCGCAGGATAAGATCCTGCCAGTCCTTAGAAAACAGGTCAGGGAATTTAGCACCCCAGAACTTCCTCAGTGCTAGCTTTTCAGGTTTAAGCAATTGATGTTCTCTACAAGTTCAGCATGAAGTTTTAATTGAAATACTATGTCTGAATGAAAGGTCTGTAGTAGTACATATTTTTATCTGAGATTTTGACTTATAAAGCAAGGCCTTGGCACATTTAAAATAATTTTGCCAGTATGACAGACACCAGTAATTTAAACAGCTCAATTGTTGTGAATATACTTTTCTGAAAAGGGGGCTTGCCTTTTGCTCTCTCTGGAGCACTGCTGCCACCTTCCCCTGCAATGGTCCTTCACCCCGGTCACAGTCCAGACTGCAGCTGTAGGAATCAGGGCTGGACTGGGCTCTGTCATTTGTTCTGCAGACTTGTTCAGTACCCTTCTCACTGTGGCCAGTTCACCACCATCCCTCTTCGCTCAACCAGCCCCTCAACTGCCTTCAGGGTCAGCGAGCCAACAGCAAGGAGGTTGCTGAGTTTCAAGCAGCTCTCAAAACTGCACAAAGTATAAAACAACTAAAATGGTACATCCTGTCCTTGTGAAACTGACATCAATTTGGAGGCTAGTTCAGCTCTGCAAAACAGCTAAATTAGTACTTCCTGTCCTTGTGAAACTGACATCAATTTGGATCTCAGCTCTGCAAAACAGCTCTGAATTGCAAGATGGCTCAGGACTTGTATGCATGCTTTTCCCCTGGAACAGACAGCTACTAAGAGCCAGGGGTATAGCATAATGAATAATGCATGAGATACTAGCCACTGATATTTAATCCCTTGATTTTCTGCACAAGGGATAGACATGCAAATAGAGCAGATTTGTCAGAAACACAACCCCTGAGGAGAGGAAAGCATTTTGTGAACAGGTCTCACTTGATATTCCTGTCTGACTAAAAAGTTTGCCCAAGAGCCGGCCCAGTGGCACTGAGGCTGAGGCACTGGACGCCTAACACTGTGGCACACTGGCGACCTGGGTTTGGGAGGCTGGCAATGGAGAGCAAGGGCGGAGCTGGATGGAGCTGCTGACAGGCAAGCTCTCCTCTCCAGGGCAGGGTAACGGCTTCCTCCGGCTTATGGCTGCCACCTGGTGGAGGCTGAGGTCAGCACAGGCCAGGAGGAGCCAGGTGCTAGGCCTGGGGTGGGAGGAAAGGGGCAGTTACTGGAGCCGTGGGACTAATGCATGCCTCCACATGCATGCGCCCCACTCCTGGGGCCCCTGGGTGCAAACAGGAAATATTGCCGGCGGCAGGATGGCAACCGACTCCCTGCAGGCTCCGCTCCCAGGCCGGGCATAAGGTAAGTCCCGGTAATTCCGGGTGACAGGGCTTGGGGGGGGTCAGTCATATGGGGGCTGTCCGGGGGCAAAAAGTGTTAAATGATAAAAAATAAAAAGTTTGCCCAAAACAGACTTGAGAACCCTGGAAAACAAGACTGGTGCAGATGAAGTGCCCAGCCTGGGCTCTAGCTCCAAGTTAGAGCAGGGGTTACCTTGAAAGTTGATCTGCATCTGGGAAGGTGGTGAGCCACTGCCTTCTGCTTTTATCCTGACAGGGGATGGAACCAGCTGAGGTCCTAAGTGACTGCCCACCTTTCAAGGTGGGTGAGGGCATGTCCCCTTGTGAGGTGAATAGGATCATCTTCATCCGGAGCATCATGGCCCACAGCCCTTGCCACCAGAAGCACGTTGGATCCACTGCACGTATAAGCAGCTTGCAGAACAGAGCTCCCATCATCCAAAGTGATCACGGCCTGCATCCTTTACCACCAGGAGTGCATTGAGTCCACTGCACCTGTATCCAGTCTACAGAAAGGACCATCTAGCCATCATCTGCCTAAGCAGGGGAGACGTCCCCACGGAAACAGCACCAGCCTACCATCTAAAGGTCATAAGTACTAGATTTTACCTACAGAACTTATCACTCCTGCTGTTTAGCTAGCTAGATCTGGGCATTCCTGTGTGATGTTAGAATCAAGCCCACAGTTACAGCCAGGAGCAACAATTTTATTGTACATCCAACTGCATAATATGCCATTCAGCAGCTGCAGACAATGACTGAATTTACATGGTACCATACTGAGGTCCAAATGTCACAGACCTGCAACTCTGCATCTGTGTGCGCACTCAAACTGTAAGTGGGAGCTCCCAGAGGAACTGTGGGATTAACTGGTGCCCCAGTGTGGGGAGAGGTGCCGAGACATGCCTTACAGAGGAGGTGAATGTGAACTGTTGTGTTTGTTTATTTCTACCTTTGCTTCCCTTGTCCCCTATCTTGTTCTCCAACACCAGAATAAACCCATTTGTTATTTATTTGCAACTGCTGACACAGTTTTCAATTATTGCCTTGCTGTTTATTTGCATGGTTGGAGTGAAAAGTGGGGAGGGGATTCTGTTACTGTGATCTCTGTCACAGAGGGTGAGGGTTGTATTTATTTCCTATGGCAAAACACCCTGGCAGTGCTCTGTCATAAGGATCCCTGTGGAGGGGTCGTGGGATAATAGATGGACCAGACACCGAACTTCAGGTTCAACACACAATATCTGTGTGATGTTTATTCAAAATACAAGAAACAGCCTTCTGCAATGGCATATTTCTTCTTCAGTACATCAGTTTGCAGCAACAGACTATGAATGTCCTTTCTCTGCACTTGGCCAGCACCTACTGACACTGATCTCTAATCCAATTCACTAGTTGAGATGTAGCTACCACCCCATGCAGGCCCCATTTGCTTGGGTAGTAGGGACCCCCCCCAAAAAAAAAAAAACAAGCTATAGACAAAGAAACTCAATGCAAAATCACTGAAAGAAGGTCTACCCCAAAGGGCATTGACAACAAATCAAGTTTCAAAGAAATACAACATCATACATATTTCCATAATGCAATGCATCATGGGATATATGCAAATCATCATGACATTTCTTACTTACGTTTACAACAATATACATGCATTTTAAATAACACAACTAGCTTAATTTCTATAATAGTCACCTAGTACTTTTTACCATTATCAAAACATCAAGTGCCATGGTGTTTTCAACATGTACAGGTTTCATTAACATGAGGTATATACATTAAGGTATTTTATAACATAGTGCTATTACATACTAAATCCAACAACAATAAACACAAGCTGTTTTACGTACACTCTGAAGTCACCACAATAACCTCCCTGTATGAGGACCTAAGAGGGAAAAATGAAAATTAAAGAGGACACTGTAGCATAGTCAAGGGAGGGAGAAGGGGGTGCCCACAGGTGGCCAACCTTATGAACTAGAAATAGTAAAGAATAGATTAGGCTTAGAAATAGAAGAACTGTTGCAACAGATTTAAGAAAAGGTTGGTCCTCAAGAGTGGCAGGAGCTCCTGGTCACATATCCTCCACCTTATGAGGGAAGCAGTTATTGCAGACTGCTTCCCACTTTCCTGTCCCAGGAAGGGATGCAACTTCCACCCATCCATCTTCAGAAGCTCTGTGTCAGGGTCCCTATTAACGATAAACATTCCATCTTAAACACAGTTGATATCATCATTCTTTAATTTAATTTAGTTGTTTAACCAGGTATAGCACACTAAGCTGAAAGCTTTTTTACAGGAGCGACCTGGGAGCACAAGGAGGTTAAGTGACTTGCTTAGGGTCACACAGTATGCAAGTGGAAGCTGTGGGATTCGAACCCAGGTCTCGTCTGCTGGATGTCACCAGATTTGCAGCTCAGAGCCTTAGACCACTGCGCTATACCCTGAGGCATTAACACATTTCTCAGCAGAGACTAACGGTACCTTCCCATCTCCTTTTAGGGAAAGTCTGTCATATTTCTTAACCAAAAATCTGGATGGCTGCAAAGTCCAGTACCATAGAAAGACTTTCTCTGGTGTGAGTAACTACCTGCTCCAACCCCACCAGACAAGTCAGTTTTAAGCAGGGGCCCATTCCTAGGTTCAACCCCTCTACATAAACCCACTCTGATTCTTGATTCATTTCACTTGTTACAGATATAGACTCCTGAGGGTAGACACTCAATGTGTTACCCCAGCACAGGTTCCAGTACATTTTCCACCCACTTCTCCTTTGTAGATTTTCACTCAGAAAAGAATAAAACACAAGTACCACCTCAGACTCCTTGTCTGCCCTTGGGTACCTCTTTCTTTGACATCAGGCCAGCCCCCTGACCAAACATGCTACACTTTTGCCTACAGAAAGGGACCATTGCAGAGCCACCTCTGGCATTGCCTGCAACTAACCTGACCCATCTGTCTTATACAAAGTGTCTGCGGGAATATGGAAGGAGCAATAGTAGTTTCTACTCTCCTACTTCAACCTTTTATAACCTATGACCCCAAATCCTTGGTCATCTTATCCCCCAGGCAGGTCTCTACAGAAACCTACAAGATGCCAAGGAACCTCCCATGCTGAATATCTTGCAATGGTAAACAGCAGGTTCCTAAACCTTTTAACTCTGGGGTGTCTTAGTAAACATCCTTTTAATCACTGTGCTATTTTCAGCCATCTGTTACCATCTAGTACCTTATGACCTATATGAGAATTTTCCTTTTTCCAAGGGTGACATTTTTTTTTAAATGACCTCTACCCTCCTTAACTTTAACATACTGTAACAGTTTGGCAATATTAGCATTTTTAGCATGCAGTATACCTCAATCAATACTGTTAATAGATTTAGCTGCATCAATACAAGAAAAAGTTCCTTCAGCCTCATAGGCTTCTTCTTGCTTCCTTGGAGTCTTCAACCCCAGCACAATATCACTAGGCACAGTCTTACCTGGGGTCTCACATTCAAGTTCCATACTATCTCCGACCTCCAACAGGAAACATCTTGGGAACACAGGAAACAAAGGAATATTCTGCTCAGTCTGGGGTCCTCCTCAAACTGAGCCCACGAAAAATCCTCCGACTCTTTGTCCAAGCTCTCCAGCAGGAACCTCTTGAGCACCTGGCACCAGTGTTCCGCCTCTCTGCATAGTCAGTCTGGCTCCAGCCATTGCCCACTCGTCCAGTGGACCATCCTCATCAGGGTCTCCACCTCCAGAGTGTTTTCTCGTGCACCGCCAATCTGTCTCAACCGCCATCTCTTCATCGTCTTCAGGCTTGGCCTTCCTCCGAGCTCCCAGGTCCAGTACAGGCAGCAGCTTCTCTCCATCTGTCAGCCATGGTTCTGGGCTGAACTCCATGAACTTTCTTCTCCAGCAGCTCCTGGTGCATCGGTCCACCTGGGATATCTGGGCGATATCCACCAGAAAGCGTCCCTCTTCGGCCAGTCCAGACACTTCCAGCAAGTTATCCCACTTCTCACACCAAGTCTGTGGAGGGGTCGTGGGATAACAAATGGACCAGACAACTAACTTCAGGCTCAACACACAATCTCTGTGTGATGTTTATTCAAAATACAAGAAATAACCTTCTGCAATGGCATATTTCTTCTTCAGTACATCTGTTTGCAGCAACAGACTATGAATGTCCTTTCTCTGCACTTAGCCAGCACCTACTGACACTGATTTCTGATCCAATTCACTAGTTGAGATGTAGCCACCACCCCATGCAGGCCCCATTTGCTTGGGTAGTGGGGGCCCAAAAAGAAAAATACAAAATAAGCTATAGACAAAGAATCTCAATGCAGAATCACTGAAAGAAGGTCTACCCCAAAGGGCATTGACAACAGATCAAGTTTCAAAGAAATACAACATCATATATGCTTCCATAATGCAATGCATCATGGGATATATGCAAATCATCATGACATTTCTTACTTATATGTACAACAATATACATGCATTTTAAATAACACGACTAGCTTAATTTCTATAATAGTCACCTAGTACTTTTTACCATTATCAAAACACCAAGTGCCATGGTATTTTCAACATGTACAGGTTTCATTAACATAAGGTATATACATTAAGGTATTTTATAACATAGTGCCATTACATACTAAATCCAACAACAATAAACACAAGCTGTTTTACGTGCACTCTGAAGTCACCACAATAACCTCCGTGTACAAGGACATAAGAGGGAAAAATGAAAATTAAAGAGGACATTGTAGCATAGTCAAGGGAGGGAGAAGGGGGTGCCTACAGGTGGCCAACCTTATGGACTAGAAATAGTAAAGGATAGATTAGGCTTAGAAATAGAAGAACTGTTGCAACAGATTTAAGAAAAGGTTGGTCCTCAAGAGTGGCAGGAGCTCCCGGTCACAATCCCCATAGGTGGAGGCACCACGCCACCTTCCAAGCTCATTTCTAACCACAAACCCAGGCGCCATTCAGCCTTTGCCCTTTACCATCTCCAGGCTTAGTCAGCACACCTCACAGGCAGGGTGGTTCCACCAACAAAAGGGACCACGAAACCCTTTCTTGGCACACCCACAGCAAGGGGGGTTGGAGAATAGGAGTTCATCCCAGAGCCACAGTGATTACAAACAGGCCTATACAGAGTTAGAAAAAGCCACTTTGAAAGCTAGCCATATCTACTGGGAAAGTACAATGCTAGAGGCATATCTAGAAATCAAAAGAACACCCAGAATTTTTATGTCTCACTAAGCGACTAGCTGTTGGCTTGGCTAAAACAGATTTCATGCAAAAGTGGAATAATATTCTACTTGAAACCTCAGCCAAACTTATCCAGTTTATTTTGGAATATGCTGCGACTACTCAGAAGGAAGTGGCCAGTGACATAAAAGTTAAAAAGGAAGTATTCCAAGGGTTTAAATCACAAAAAGATTTGATGAACAGATTGCAAAACTAAAAAGACTATAGAAGAACAAGATAGATTCACTCAGAACATATAAAAGAAGTTCATCCGTGATGAAAATGAATGGGCCAATAATACAATCTTTAACTGGAGTCAATCAGCCAACAGTGAAAGTGAAGAAACAGGCCCCTAATCAATACTAAAAGAATCCAGCAGTGAAATTAATTTATATCAAAGTTCGGGACCTAATATGGATGGCAAAGAGCTCCTCATCAAATTTTTTAGAGGACAGACATATGAGATCGAAGGACAAGAGAAGACGATACAACCTCAGAAAGTACAACAACAGAAACAAACAAAACAAAAAAAAAAACAGGTTCACTCCAGACACAGACCATGCACACGGCTGAGGGGATGCAAAACCAGGAGGCAGAGGTCCCGGCGTGCCAGAGACGGAGCAAGAGATGGAGGTAATTGGTAAACAGTATAACAGCTGGTAAAAATGACTGTCTGAATGATAATTTGATAAACCTCTCATCCCATACACTAACTATGGATGAACCGGCCTTGTTAAATAAGGGTCTTTCCTTTGCCCTCACTGTGGGTTTCAAACTATTTGACTCATTTATCGACCTACACAGAATGTGCAGTCAACGAGCATCATGTCGTTTTTTTTATTCACAGGGGAAACACCAATTACTCTGCAGAAGTACAAACAGTAGAAGTCCTTAGAGATCCTTTTAAGCAGAACTCATACTTTTGCCCCCCACCCCCACCCCAGGCCATCATAACTTACAAACATCAAAAAAAAAAAAAAAGTGAAATGGACCTTGAAAGACTGCACAAGATGTCTCATTCGTTGTCCCTCTGTAACACTATGAATGAGGAAAGACAATCATTGCATGATTTAGAGAACAACCATGCTGTCACGATAGAATCAGCTGATAAAGGTGGCAGTGTGGTTGTTATCAACACAAGTGATTATGAAAATTAAGTCCTAAGGCAACTGAAGGATAAAAGGTTTTATGCTAAGTTACAGCATGACCCCATCCCCAGATTTAAGGATGAAACTGATGAAACTGTTAATACGACTTTTGAGGAGTGTTATCACAAAATCGACGAAAGAGTTCTTGAGGGTCGACAATTCAGTGAAACCTATGATATACACACTCCTGAAAGTACATAAATGTTTAGAACATCCTCCAGGGTGCTCCATAATCAGTGGTATTGGTTCCATCAAATAACCGCTTTCTATATATGTGGATCATTTTTCAAAGCCCTTTGTCCAAGAACTTTGTTCCTATTTTAAAGATACGACAGATGACCCTTTTGCGATAACACCAAGATCTGCAACAGAGTGGACACTCTGGGGGTGGAGGTGGTGAATGGAAAGGATGGGTAGAGATACGAAAACACTGGAGCAGTGGTCAAGGGTATGGCCGCTGGCTTTTCATGCAGAAAATGCAAAATAATGCACTTGGACCATAGAAACCTGAAATGGGCAGAATTATACTGACTGAGACCTAGGAGTAATCATATTGGTTGACTAAAGGTGGCCAGGTAGTGTGAAAAGGCAATTGGAATGGCAAGTGGAATGCTAGGGTGCATAGGAAGAGGGAACTGCCAGCAGGAAGAGGGAGATGGTAATGCCCCTATATAGATTGCTGGTAAGACCTCACCTTGAGTACTGAGTCCAGCTCTAGAGACCACATCTCAGAAAGGACATGTACAGAGTGAAGGCGGTCCAGAGGAGGGCTATCAAAATGGTGCAGGGTCTGCATCAAAAGCCCTACAAGAAGAGGCTAAAACAGCTAAATATGTACACCCGGGAGGAGAGGAGAGAAGAGGGGAGGGGGATATAATAGAGACCTTTTTTTTTCAATTTACATTTTATGTCCCAGTATTTCTAGGGGCTGGTAGACGGCTGGCTCTGTCCCCTCTCTTCGGGAGGCTCATTTCTGGCTGCCAGTTGGTGATCCCATTACAGGGAACATCACCGGCACCATCATAGAGCTTGCCTGCTCTGTTTGCGCCCCTCCCCTGCTGCAGTCACTCACGCGCATGTGGAGGCATGCACACACAGCTATCTGCAGCGTCCTCCCTATTCTTGCCACTCTCCACCTGCACTACCCTTGGCCCTCCATCCAGGGGTAGCCATGCGTGGGAGACACTAGATCCCTTCCCAAAAGTGGACAGCTGCCTTGCGGCTGCTCAGTACAACTCCGCCCCTCCCCACCCAGCTGACCCAATGACCCAGGCTCATTCCCAAACTCAGGTCGCCAGTACAGCACGAGGTGTGGCGTCCAGCGCCTCAACCCTCAGTGCCACCGTAACAGCACTTAGAGACCTTTAAACACCTCACCTGGGTTAATAAGGTTCAAGGGGGGTATTTTTCAGAGAAAAAGGTGCTGTAGAACAAGCGGGCATACTATGATGAAGGAGGGGGTTAAATTCAGAAGGATGTGAGAAGGTTCTTATTCACAGAAAGGTGTTGGAAGCCTGGAACAGTCTTCCAGTGGAGGTAATGGGGGCAAAAACAGTGGTGGGGTTCAAAAATGCCTGGGACAGGCACTAAGGAATCATAGAGGTAAGGAAGGGAGGGAAAGAGATGGCGCCATAGATCAGTAGCAGATCTGCAGCAAAAAATGAAGGTTAAAAAATGGGCAGACTTGGTGGGCCCACCGACCCTTATCTGCCATCACATTCTATGTTTCCGTGTTTCTTATGATCCAGGACAATATTGTGATGGTGAAGGACTGCTTGCTAGTTACTATGGACATTGAAGCCTTTTATTCGAACATACCTCTCGAGTGAGAACTTGAGGCACTGGGTTAGTTTTGGGGAAAAAAAGAGAGGAAAAAGATCCACCCACTGATTTTCTGTTGATATTGTCTGAATTGGTTTTAAAATGTAATTGCTTTGTTTTTAAAAATGGTAACTACCTTCAAGTGTTGAGCGCAGCAATGGGGGCATCATGCACCCCCAGTTTTGCAAACCAGTTTGTTGGCCAATGGGTGCTTGATTTCATCTATGACTAAAGGATTAATCTGTTTTTCCAGCAAATAATGCTTTGGAGACACTCAATGATGACATCATACTCATGTGGCAAGGTGACGTAGAAATTTTGTCTGATTTAAAATACATTCATTCTATAACTGAATGTTTGAAATTTAATGTTAACAGCAATAAGACTAACACTGAATTCCTGGATCTGAATACTGTTAAAGGTGAAGAAGGTCCCATTTTAGAAAGCCAATGGACAGACATACAGTGTTACTGGCCTCAAGTTGCCACCCAAAGCATAATAGTAATAACATCCCTAGGGGGCAATACTTGAGAGCCAAACACAACTGTAACACCATGGAGAAATATGAGGAACAATGTACAGATCTGAACCATAGCTTTATACAAAGGAGATACAGTCAGGAAGTGATTACAGCAGTGAAGCAGTTTTCTGATAGTCAAAATAGGGATTATATGTTATGCAGAGAAAATACAGGTAAGAGAGCTACAGAATCTAATTATAGAGACAGTAAAATTTGCAACATTTTCAACGTGCTCTAATCAGATCAGAGACATTTTATGGTGCATGTAAGAATTTGCCAGCAGAAGGAGACCGTGTGATCCATCTTCTCTGCCCAGGTTTTATACCCCCCACTATTAATTTGTCTTGCTAAGGTGACTATACTGTCTATCCCAAGCCTATTTGAATTCACTAACCATCTTGGCTGCCACCACCTCTGGTGGCAGGCTGTTCCAGGGTCCAACACCCTTTCCGTGAAAAAGTACTTTCTAACATTTGTTTTGAATTTACCTCCCATCAGGTGCATGTTGTGTCCTCTAGTACATGCAGCCCTGTTTTCCAGGAAGAGGTCCCTGGTTTGTACTGTGTTGATCCCTTTATCAAATTTAAATGTCTCAATCATGTCTCCTCTGTTCTTCCTCTGCTCGAAGGAGGATAAATTTAGCTGGCTGAGCCTAGCTTCGTACATTTCATGGTGCAGACCCTGCACCATTTTGGTGGCATGTCTCTGCACGGTTTCCAGATGGTCTATGCCCTTTTTGAGGTGAGGTCTCCAGAACTGCACACAGTACTCCAAGTGAGGTCTCACCAAGGACCTATACAGTGGGAGAATTACATCACACTTCCTACTGGTAATACCCCTACCAATACATCTGAGGATGCTGCTTGCCTTTAGTGCCTGTTTTTGCATTGCTTCCCTACCTCTAAATCGTTTGAGATCATGACACCAAGATCCCATTCCAGCTTTGTTTCTTCTAGTAGCTACCCCTCCAGGACATGCTTCATGCATGGGTTCCTTCTACCCAAGTGCATGACTTTACAATTTTTGGCGTTGAATCTCAACTGCCAGTTCCTAGACCATTCCTCTAGCATCCTGAGATCTGTCTCCATTTCTGCGATCCTGTCCTATGTGTCTACCCTGGGATACCTATATATCCCAAACCTGGGATATACTGCAAGTGAATCCTGGATTAAGGGGGTAGACAAACCTAGGACCGTATATAGGAGGGGGCACAATATACAGGATCATTTAGAACACAGTGCACAGAGTGAATAAGGCACAAAGTTTGTTAACAGATCCCTCTACAGGTTCTGTGCCACATAGCAGATGTCAGTCATGCACAGTAATTCCCCATACCAAAGAGTTTCTAAATCCTAAACCTGGACAAAATGTCACGTTGGATCCTTTAGTCACCTGTGATATGAAAGGTGTTACAGTAAAACCCCGTTTATCTGAAAGTGTAGGGGAACATGAAAAATGTTCAGATAAACGGAGTTTCAGTTAATTGAGAGACCCATTAAAAACATAGCAGATTCACAAGACAGCATTACACTGTACGGCATTTAATGTTGTAAAAACTTTAAAAAAACTTCACAGCTCATTGAAAACACATTACAGTGCAATATAAGGTAAAAGTTTATTTTTTATTTAGAATTTTGTTGACTGGGTCAGCCCATTGAGCCTCGGGAGACCCTTTTCAAATTTAAAAAAAAAGCTGCATCATATATTTGCAAAATAATCACGCAGTTTTGTTTGCTATGTCTTTTCATGGTGCTATCTTACAGCTTTTAAGTGCAACTGATAGAGAAGCAGAAGTTGTATGCCGTCAGCATCCTGCTGAATTTCTAACCAGCTGATACATTTGTCGAAACAGTTGGCTGCTTCTGCATTGGCGGGGATAGGCTTTTTGTCGACAGCAGCCTCAGAATCATCCTCCTCCTCTGCTGGCTCATTCTGGGCAAGTGCAACAACTGTTTCTTCGGTCATCTCCCCATAATCTGTATCACCCTCATCTGCCTCGGCCCATTCATCCACAATGTCCCGACTCAGATCCATCTGCTCGGCAGCTTAATGGAGTACTGCTATGACCTCTACCATCTGATAACAAGAAAGGTCAGCATTATCAGTTTCAGTGGCAACGACAGGCATAACCAGCAGTCAAGTCTTCTGAAAGCACTGTTACTTTATCCTGCTTCATCTCCCTCAATGCCTCTGCCACCATAAGAAAAGCGTCCTTCATGGATATGGATTTTATGATGTCCACTAGTGATTTGGAGTCATTTTCTTCCAATAGCACAGTTATCAGGAGCTTGGTTCAATACAGTCTCTTTAAGGTGGCCAAAATTCTCTGGTCCATTGGCTGTATTGTTGTAGCCGTACTGGCAGGTAAAAATTCACGCCTGATCGAGCCATTGTCGGTTCTGAACATCTCTGAGCTGGGGTGCACTCCTGCATTGTCGATCAGGAGAAAGGCTTTCAAAGGCAAACCCCAAGACCGGAGATTATTTCTAACAGCAGGTACAAAATGTGAAAGAAAACAGTCCTTGAAAATTTCAGAATTCATCCAGGCGCTGCGCTAGGAGCAATACAGGGCAGGTTAGCTGGCCATATTCAAATGTTTGAAGCACCTGAGGGACTGCGAGTTCCTGATGATGAGCAGGGGGAGTTTACGAGAGCCTGTTCCATTGCTGATAGCTAGCACTGTTAGCCTTTCTTTATTTTTGTTAAAACCAGGTGCATTTTTTTCTGCTGATGAGGCAGGTGTCTTCTCAGGCAGCAGCCACCAGTATGTGCCTGTCTCGTCCACATTGTACAGGGCTTCTTCAGACAGCCCTTCTCTCTGCATTATGTCCCTTAGTTTTCTTCGAAAAGGCTCTATGCTTTCAGTGCTAGTGGACATAATCTCGCCGGTTACTGCTAGCTGGCGAACACCATGTCTATGTTTAAATCGATCCAGCCATCCTTCACTGGCTGAGAAGGGGTAGTCCGCATTAAGCTGACAGTGAAACTGCAGTGCCTTTTCTTTTGAAATTGTGCCTGAGATGGGGGTCCCTTTACATCAGTTCTGAACAAACCACAGAAATCCAGCATTATCTAGTGAGTCATCACGACAGAAGCGCATGGTTTTTCAGGTGTCATGAGTAATGCTACAGTCCACTGACAAGGCAAAGTCCCAAATTTTGTCTTTGGCTTTTTTTATATTGCAAACTGTGGCATTCCTGATACCAAACTGTCTGGCCACATCAATTATTTTTGGCCCCCTTTCCAGGCATTCTATGATTTGTAGCTTCTGTCCTATATCCAGCACAGACCTCTTCCTTTTTGCCATCAGGATTCAAGCATATAGGCACCAGCAAGGAATGTTAAACACAAGCTGCTTAACAGCTGTTAAATACACTTCAACAGCTTGTTAATAGCTGCAGTAGCTTTTGCCATTGTTTCAGAAGGCACCTGTAATTAACTGCAAATTATGTTAACCGGCAATCACGGAGAACAACTGAAGTGAAAGGTAGAAAATGCAGAAGACTGCAGTGCGGATGGGGGACACATGACTAATTCAGATAATTGAAAGATTCGGATAAACGAGGTTCGGTTAAACGGGTTTTACTGTATTTTTGCAGCACTCTATCAGTCTGGGAGTTTCTATATAGGAAAAACTATTAGACAAGTCAGAATTCGAGTGGGGAAACACTTATAAACATTTCGAGACAACAACTGTGAATATGCTACAGAAGCCCATAGGCAGCTTGGGGGCATACGTGATTTTAAATACACTGGATTAGAAAGAGTGATGCAAGACAATGGGGAGGGGGGGCTGGATTTTAACAAAAGAAATCCTGAGACGGGAAAGCTACTGGATTTTCTGCACAAAAGCAAGGGAATGGCCTGATATTAACAAGTCAGTATGAAGTTAAAGATCTGACACCCACAGCAATGTCAAATGTAAATTTTGGTATATTTTCAATTCAATTTCATTACTTTACCAGGTAAGTACAGTACATCAGATCACATGGTCTGTTTATAGGCACGACCCGGGTGTTTTCATAAGAACACAACTGATCGACCATTACATAGACTTTTGCATACATATTGCAGTGGCAGTGAAACACAGCAGAAGCTCTGCCTGTCCTCAGCTTTAAAAAGTACCACACAAGGATTTCTATATTTTAAACTTCATAATATTTTTCTATTATATTTATCTTTCGGAGACAGAGTTTTTTTTTTTTTTTAGTTAATTTTATAATTTGGTAATCTATTTTGGTACATATTGTGGTATTCTGAGGCCGTGGTTGGGATGCTCCAATCAATACCATGTAGCTGAAGTCCCCTACCAGCAGTATCTCCCCAATTACTGCCACTCTGCTAATAGCTTCCCCATCTCCTTGTCTAGATCCTCACCTTGTGCTGGAGGTCTGTAAATCATCCCAGTGCTAATGGAGGCTCTGGCTACTGTTTTCAGGCTGACTCACAATATCTCCAGCCCCTCCTTAGCCCCTTGTCTTGATATCCTCCCTGACATATAACACAACCACACCTCCTTTCCTCCCTTCCCTATTCTTCCTGAACTGTCTGTATCCCACTATAGCCATGTCCAAGTCGTGGTTTCCTGTGCACATGACTCAGTGATGGCCACTATATCCAGGTCTACTTCCTCCATGAGAGCCTCAAGGTCTGCAATTGTCTTTCCAAGACTTCTTGCACTTGCACACATGGCTTTCCACATTTTTGTCCCTCACTCCTTACAGCTCTCATGTCCCTCCTTTGACCCTGTCCCATTCTTCCATATTACATTACTATGCTTTTTCTTTTCCCTTTGGTCTCCAGATCCTGTTTTTCTGCCTTGAACTTGTTCCCTAGGGCGGTTTCCTCCCCTCAGATTCTCCTTACCTCCTGCTTCCTTTTGCTGGGGGGCAGTATATGCTTCCCTCTATCTTTCCACCACCCCCTCAGCTAGTTTAAATGTTTTTCAAAGTAGCATTTAAACTGTCCAGTGAGAATTGCAGTCCATCTCCTAGATGGATGCAGACCATCACCTTTGTACAGGTCCACATACTCACAGGTTTGTCCCCAGTCTCCAGTGAACTGAACCCCCTTCTCTGCAACATTCCTTCAACCACACGTTAAAGCTCCTGATGCATGTGACAGGGTTGAATAAGACCCTGTCCTATTTGTTATGCAGAACGAGTTAAAAGCAAGGATCTGTTCTATCCTCTCATTTTCTGTCTCTTATCTATCTGACTGCACAATCAAGTTTTCTTGTGAAACCTAGGAATTGATCACTCTGTCAGTCTCACGATTCTCCTCAAGCCCATCTCCCTGCTTTCACTTGCTGTCCCCCCCCCCCCGCTTATCTGTGGTTATAGAGATATATACGGATCTTTAGTGAAACCGGGCTCTCTGGTTTGAAATGTATATACTGTAGTTATACTGTTGAAATATGAATGATTGCAAAAAGCTATTTGGAACTCAATGGGTTAACCTTGAGATGCAGTTTGACTTCTACAAGCACATCTGCAGAGTTGACAACAGGAGAATAGTTCTGGGATACACTGTTCTATTTGTGTTGCACCTGCAAGGAAAGAAACTGACAAAGTTCTGATACATTTTGTGAGAATCAGGAGATATCTTAATGAGCTCAGGATGCAGAAGTTAATTGCAAGGAAAAGACATTATATATATAAGGAGAGCAATCTTTTGCTGGGGAAGGGGAGAGAGATTGAGATTTAGATATACCCTCAGATGAAGGACTTTGTTTTGTTTGAACTGCCTGTATAAGAGCTATCCTGCACAATTTGTTTTATTTTATTGTTACTGAAAATGATAAAACACTACTTGCGAATTTTATAACTTCTACTGGTTTGCTATGCTTCCTGACCTGCACCTCAATGACAATGCGGAGTTCCCTGTCCTCTTCTCAACCATACACAGGCAGCACCTTGGTGAAAGCCACCAAGTGTGCAACCTGATTTAGGCCCCTCCCCAGATATCTGAACTCCTCCTTCACAATCCCTGCTACATCCCTAGCTAGATCATTGGTTCCCAAGTGGACTATGACATCTAGCTCCCTAAGGCATTGGTCCCCAGGTGGACAATGACATCTAGCCCCCCCACCCTGCCACCATAGCAATCCTTAGGATTCACTGCCCACCTTCTGGGCCGTGGTGTCAGATAGGAACCTTACCTCCCTCTCTGCATCCCTCCTTGTCCCCAAATCTACACCCCTAACGACTGAGTCTCCACCAGAAGCTGCTTCTTCTTCTGCAGGGGCCCTGTGCCACCCACCTTGGATTCCCTCCCCTTCTGAGGACCACCACATTCTTCCTGGCAAATGCTACAAGTGCCTTTTCTTGGCAGTCCTGTCCCACTAGACCGGTGTAGGAGTTATGTAGTGGCACCAGTGGAGGAATGTGCCTCTGCCTGCCACCCCCCACCCTCCTGGAGCCCACTACTGCCTAGACACCCCCCCTTCTCCTGGATAGCCTGTGGGGCAGCAACAGTGGACTCGGTGGTACCTGGGTGAAGGACAATGCCATCCCAATCCTGGCCAACTTGGCCCAGAGTCTAATGACCTCTTCCTACAACCCAGAGAGGTGTGTAAAAACAGGGCAGCACCTCAGTCTCTGGAAAGTCTCCCTGATGATAGCTGCTTCACACCCACTGCGCCACTGCCATTTCTGGTTCCATTTGCTCTCTCTAGCTCCTTACTGCTCTCTCTTCTCTGGTTCTACCCCTTAAAACCCTTTATCAGTCTTTTTTGTCACTCTACCCCAGATAGGGTGTCTTTCCCTTATTCCCTTGATGTCTGTTTGCTACCATATCTTCCTCCCTTTCTCCCTGCTCCCTCTGTCTCTTACTGATTAGATTATTTCTCTTCTTTCACTTTACTGTATCTACTTTTCCCTAGTAATCTACCTTTTCTTGTTAACCCTTCTCTGGAATAGAAGAACAGTGGAGGTGACCAGGAATCTTACCTTAGTCACTTGGCAGAGTCTCCTGCTTCCCTATGGCCTCCTGCAGAAGCCTGCCGATGCAAAAAATGCCAACCTCTACACCTGTTCCACTACTGTTCTGTTCCACTCACATTCTGGGATACGAATGTGAATGGGACACATTAGAATTGCTTCTTTTTATCTGCCTACAGTCATGTCCTGAAAAGGCCCGACTGGTCTATCTCCCATTTCAGTCCCACCTTCCTTCCCGATGTTGACTCCCGATTCTGTCCAAGTACTGGAAATGAAAACAAATAAGCAAAAACAGGTACAGTACAAATTAAACTACACCATTTCCTGTAGGTTTGCAGCAGGCTCTTAACCCCTGATGGTGCTTCTCCCAGTTCAATGAATGGACTCAGAGAATCCTCACACACTGGGATTTATATCCCCCCTCTCAAGCCTCGATTGGTCTGTCTCCCATTTCAGTCCCACCTTCCCTCCTGATGCTGATTCTTGATTCTACCGCTGAGTGCTGTACCTGCTGCTGGAAAGGAAGACAAATAAGTAAATATAGATAGTACCCTTGTGGGCCATGCCTCCAGGGGTGTGGACAAAATTTAAGCTTGGGAATGTACGATGACACAGGAGGTGGCTTCTGGTGAAACGAAACATGCATTTACCCCTTGACACAGGAGCCCACCCCTGAGGTTATTGCCCACTTCTCTCCTTTTCACTGGGCAGAGTGGTAGAGGCAGATGGTGGGGGGGGTTGTGTACATGTGGGGCTGTTTGTACGGGATTTGGCTCTGCTAGTGGCTGTTGGAAGATCTGCTACTGTGTTTCCATGTATGGTTCATGTCATTCTAAAAGTGTCAAGGAGAGCTGCAGCCCATACCTCTCAACCTCTCAGCATTAAAACATCATAGCACTGGCCTTCAAAAATCAAAGCAGATGCTCAGAATGTGGAGCACTTTCTTATTTTAAAGAATACTATGTCTACAAATAGTGGGCCCCGTAGAGTCAGTAATGAGAAATGTTTTGATTAACTTAGGTTAATGATTTAATAGTGTGTGTGTCCAGAAATAGCTCTAACATTATTAGGAACATCAGTAAACCTGTGCGGAGCAAGGGTAAATCTGAGTGTGAAAATCACAGCGCTATGCGAAATTCATAGCAGTTGAGAGGTATGCTGCAGCCTTCAGATCAGCACCAGTGGTCTGCAACCTTGAAAGACTTTTGGACATTTTCTGCACATGGCGACAGCAAAAGACTTACACTGTCCTGCTATGGGACTCCTTTATACTATTTGTCAAATATCTATGGAACCTCTTGAGGTTCCACCAGAGTTGGGTCAGGATGAAGTACTGCTGCGAGGGGACTTTGCTGATCTGTCGGGCCCACTCTGTGTCGAGACCATTTGTAGAGGGATTCCCCCTAACCATTTCTTCTGAATCCATGAGGAGGTCAACTGGAAGTCAAAATAAATGCCAAAACAGAATTCGCCCTGTTTATCTTTGGGGAGCTACCGCAGTGACTCCCTTGCTACAGCCGTACTGGCCTTCACATTTTCTTGAAAGGCTCAGTGCAAGTCTGGACCAGAGATCCAAAATCTACCACATTCTTGTGCATTTAACCCTGGAACAATTTGTTCCACTGTTACAAACTTGACCCTCATATGGTGTTGATGCGTGGTCATCGACCAGGGTAAAGGAAGTTCAAAACTTGGACCTGTAAGCAGTGGCAGTGGTACTTCTGCTGGGACTTTTACCATGCCCACTTGCCCTCAACCTAGTCTTCAGAGGCTCTCTCATACCCAAAACAAAAGCGACCAGGATCCCAGAAGGGGAGCATCTATGCAGACCATCCAGAAAAATCTGGAAAAGTATGAAATATAGTGGCTCGTATCATATATGCTAATCTTTTCTTTACAGGTGTACATGTGGGAAAAAGTTCACTGCTTCAAGTGATCATAGGTTAGTTCTCCATTAACACTAATATGTTCAGCAGACTGAAATTTTGTTTTCAATACTGAGCTCAGATGGGATCACATAACTACTGTAATTATAACTAATGGGGCCTTGTGTCTACTACTCAAAGCCATTTATATGCTCCCTGTAGGGTGAAAGGACTCAAAAGACCTCCAGTCCACCCCCTTCTTTCTTCTGATGTGGGTCTCTGGAGAATTCCTCACTCCTACTTGAAATCTTCAAGAGAGCAGGCCTTTGAGGTTGCTGCTCTATTGTTGTGGAACTCCCTACAACCAGATATCTGTGGAGCCTTATCAGTTAATATGTTTAAAGTATTATTAAAAGATTATTTACTTATTCTAGCATTTAGGTCTGACTAAGTTATCTTGATTAGATGTAATTACAATTTATATTTTATTTTTATTCATTCTGTTCTCCTCTGTAAGTTTGCTGTGATTTCTGATTTCTGTTTTGATATTTGGTGCCCACAGCCTTATGGAATGGGCACCTTACAAACAATCTTACATTGTTCATAAATAATGCTATCGAATGTAACTGAATGTTACAGATTGTGTACTGTATTAAGACACAGCTGTTTCTAGTAATCACCATTGATTGCTTGATATCCTAATGATGGTGCATACTTGACAAGGATGTCAAGTTTTTCTACATAGGGTGAGTGTAACCTATCAGTTATAGGAGTTACAAATTAACCTAAATTTTAAAATTTGTTCTTTAAAAATGTTTGCACTTAAAGGGTTAAGGTTATAGTTATGTGTTTCAGAATATTAACAACGTATTTCCAGTTGATTGTGATGTTTCTACCTAGTGACAGACTGTCTTTTGTGCTATGCACAGTTAGTGTCCATTGGCTGGGAGCCACACAGGTGTTATTCCTGTTTGTAAAGGGCATATAAAAAGGGTCTCTGGCCCAGCCAGAAGAAATTTCTGTGTGTGTGCAGTACCTGATTTCAGCAGCAGAATCCTCCAGATTCTGGGCATCTCTAGGTGCATCTCTCTGACTAGACTGATCGGGTGGGGCCTGCAGGTCCAGGATGATGGCAGGGCCCTGGGTTTGGAGTGGCACTGGCTCCCTCCAGTTCAGGTCTCTAGAGGCTCGGATCCCTACTGGGGTCCAAGATTTGAGACAGCAAGAACCTGTTCGAAGTTCACCCTCAAGGAGGGCCACCTGATGGTTTTTGTAAAAACTACCGCATGATTCCAGCAAGAGCAACTGACAAAACACCTGTTCTGGTGAAAGTCTGAGGCCTGATCAAACCCTTAAGGAAACCGTATTCATGGAAGGTTCAGTGTAGTTGGCAGGTGAAATTATCTGTACCCGAGGGAGTAGGGAAGGATAGGATAAGCCCTGGTAAGCTTCTGTAGCTGTGATCGCAAGGTGCTGGACACACAAACCCCAGAGGGCTAGGTGCAGTGGTCTCTATTTATCTACCTCAAACTAGCCATGTCTAAGCTGGATACCTCATTTACTCTAGGAGGGAATACACTCCATTGTTTAACCTCCACCGAGGAACTAAGTAATAACTGTACCTGACAGGGCAGGGCTCACCCTGGGTCCTACTTTCCTGCTCGCAACACTGAGGGGATCCCTGATTGACAAATTCAACTGTATTTGACATATCTCACTAATTGCAACATGTAATTAGGTTAAACTGAGATATTCTGCTAAGTGCTTTGAACCTGTAGCTGGCTAGTCCAGGACAGTGTATGGAAATACTGATTTAATGCCACACGTTACTTCGAATTTATGACTGGTCACTAGGTGGGGGGGTATTGGTCAAGACTGAGTAATCCTCCCATCACTAACATGTATGTTTGTCTAGAACAGATACTGCATACACTCTGTAAATAAATGCTGGTGCTTTTGCAAACAACGTAATGTCTGATGTGTCATGCCCTGTGCCTCAGGTTAGTACTGGAAAAGGTACAGAGTTTTAATCTGCAGTCGCAACAGCTAATGCATATAGTAAATGAAGGAAACAGGTCAAAGTAAATTATCTCTATCTAAAGTTGCCATACCAAGATAAAAGTGCACAGTTTGGTGCAACAATAAGATCTATTTTTTGACCAGCCAAGGGCGACTTTATTTGACCCCAGAGCCAAGGAAAGAGGAACATTATGGGAGGCCAGTGCAGCAACTGCAGGACCAGCACACAAAGACCACCGGAAGCCCGGGATGAAAAGCAGAAATTTGTCTAATGCAACTGTGTTTTGCGAAGCTTCCCCAGAGACATCAGGTGCTCTTTAAAAAGGAACAGAAACCCGGGGGCAGATTTTCAAAATGTTCTGGGACCAAGTCCACTCCACAGCTCCAGTTATGAACTGAAATCTCCACAGATGTGGAGATTTGTATTTTCAGTCTCCCGCAGCTGCAGGGAATGTTATGCCTGGTCCCACTAGTCATAACATTCTTCCACAGTTGTGGGGAAAACAGACGCAAGCTGCTGTAAATCATGGAGCTTGTTATAAACCAGCTCCACTTTTGAGAATACTGTAGCTGCAGGAAAAACAGCAGCTCCGCAAGTGGCAACCCACTTGTGCCAAGTTTTTCCTACAGCTGCGGGATTTCCATGGGCTCTGAAAAGTCGGTCCCTGCATGTGACTTTTAACTATAACTGGAAAGTCGGACATGCTGCCTCCCTCACCTCACTGTGGCACCTTTTCGTTTGGTTTGCTTTTGCCTCTTTTCAATGGTTTCTTACCCTTTGTATTCTTCCCTTTAACCCTTACAAAAAGATTTGTAACTTCTGATATCCCATTTTTTATTACTTCCAACTTTGCTTCCACCCCCTCTGCTGCTCTTACCCCTTCTAGTGTCCCTCCCTCATCCTATCAAAATCAGACCTCCTTAAATTCAGTATGTTTGTCTGTAACTAATCTCTCTCTGCTTCAAGTCTGATTTGCATACCATACTGTCCGCTGGTTACTGGCTTCCAGTTGGTCCAGCACTCTGACCTCCTTTATACTCTCCCAGTTTGTAAAGGACTAAGTCTAGGATTGCTGCCTGCCTGCCTTGTAGGCTCCTCCACTCTCTGTAATAGGAATGGTTCCTAAAAAACCTCCATCAGCTGTTGACTTCTACTTGCTGCTACTGGGATCCTTCAGTCCATGTCAAGCATTTTGAAGTCACCCAGTAGCAGCACTTCCCCTCCCTTGCTGCTCTTTCAATTTCATCCCACAGCTGAGTGTCCACTTCCTCTTTCGGAAATGGTGGCCTACATTCTATCCCTATCCTAACATTTCTCCCTCTTTCTGTCACTACTTGCACACATATTGTCTCTGTGCACTCACCTGTCCCACTATACTCGACCTCCATAGCCTGTATACTCTCCCTTACATATAATGCCACCTTTCTTTCCCTCTCTCTCCCTCCTGAATACTACATATCCTGTTATGGTTATGTTCCTGTTGTGGTGCTGGGTTGCCTAGGTCTCTGTGATCGCCACAAGGTTCAAGTGTGCTTCTGACACCACTGCCTCCAAATAACTGACCTTGTTCCCCAAGTCCCCCCACACACACACTTTTGGCCCCAACCTCTTCCCCCTGACCTCTTCTACAGCCTTGCCCCTGCTTCCTTCCTCCCATCTCCTACTTAGCTCACCGGCAGCCCCTCTCCTGCAACTTGCCCCAGCCTCCCTCTGTCTCTATACCTGTTATGTTCTATTGTTCCCTCCATGTTTTCTAACACGGAAGGGGGGCATCTAGGCCTCCCCCAAATGAATAGGTGCACCTATCCATGTCTGATCTTTCTCCCACCTCTGCTGGTTTAAAAGCGTATACCATCACAGCAGTGCTGTGTTTACAGCGTGGCGTCAATACAGCACCAGATTATGGTGAAGGACATATTCAGTGAACATTCTGTGCCCCCCCCGGATTTGGTATATTTAGTAAGCGGGTGTGGGGGGGCACAGTCCCCCACAAACAGAGAGTTTGCTGAGTATGTCATGCGCCATACTCGGGCACTGTATTGACTCTGTGCTGTAAATGAGGTGCTGTGATGCTGTGGAACTGTTTAAAGGCATCTCAATGTGCTCTTTAAACTTGAGACCTAGCATCCTAGTGCCCTCCTCAGAGGGGTGAAGGTCATCTCACTGGAATAGGCTATCCCTAAAAGAAGTATTCCAATCTCCTAGGTACCCCTATTCCTCCTCCCTGCAACACTCCTTTATCCATGCATTGAAGCAAATGATCAGAAGAATACTCTCCTCCCTTTTGCACCAAACTGGCAGGACTCAGAACATGTCAATGAGGAGGCTGCCAGCTTGAGACTCCCCCCATAGGTAATTAAAGCTATCCATAACCTTCTCCAGGGGTCTGCAAGCCAGGTCATTAGTCCTTAGAAGACACCTAACTAGTGTTGCTCAGATAGTGCTTTTGTGGATCCTACCACTATCTGTCAGATAGTGCTGGTATCCTTCCTTGGATCCTACTAGAAATCCTACAAAAGACAGATGTAGTATCCAGGGTCAGATAGTGATGGATTCTAGATAGGATCCAGGGATCCTAGGTTAGAGAGTTAGGATCCAGGGTCAGATAGCGATGGATCCTAGTTAGGATCCAGGGATCCTAGGTCAGATAGTTAGGATCTGAACTGGATCCTAGAGGGTAGGATTACCGATCAGATAGTACTACTATCCTACCACAGCAACTATCTGGTCAAATGGGAGGTATCTGTTGGTATCCTAATTTCTAGGATACTATCTGAGCAACACTATACCTAACCATCCTGTACCTCCCTACTCTCCTGCCCTGCCACTCCTTCCACCCCCCTTATGATGCAGTCCCCTATCACAAGTACTTTTCTAGGATGTTGCACGTCAAGTCACCATCACAGGAGACAAACATTTGAGAGATTTTGGCTTCCCCATGGAAAGTGAGGTAGCCTACAGCCTAATTACAGACATGACGGCCACTTGCCATTGCTGCACTACTGACATGGATGATGTATTACACAGAACCCTGGAAGGACAGACTCATTCCAAACCAGGCCAGCATTCTCCATCCAACAAGGTATTTGTGATACAGACCAGGTTACAGCTGGAGATAAAAATCTGATCCATAACAAAAACAGAACATTTTTTTTTTTACTACTGACCTGGCATTTAATTGAAACACCCATTCTGGAGTAGCCATGCCCATCCCACTCAGTCTTAAGCTTCTCATCAGCCTAAATTATGGGGATGCCCATGAGGATTGGAACATAGCTGTGCCTGCCTGCCTCTCAAACATCTCCTAAACCTTCTTCTTGCTACCCCACATCTGCCTCTCCTGTTTCTCTCAGGCCTCCTAATGATGCTTAGTGTATTACACTGAATCTGAATCTCCTTTGACAACCAGGCATATATCAGCCAGCCTGGTGGCGCTGAGGGTTGAGGCATTGGACACCACACCTTGCACTGCGCCGGCGACCCGGATTCGGGAGTCAGCTCGGGCGCCGGGGGTCAGCAGGGGCGGGAGAGGATTGAGCGCCTGATGGGCTGCTCTCCTCCCCAGCGGAAGGTCGGGAATTGCCTGGTGTGCCAGCGGCTCCTGGTGGAGACCGGGGGCGCTGTAGCGCACTCTGCCACACATAATCCATGTGCCCTGATGCAGGCAGGGGTTGCCGTGTATGCCTTGCATCGAGGACTTGCACATGCATGGGATGGGGAGGGATCTCCAGAACAAGGAAAAAGCCTGGTGTGAGGGGTAGGTGACAGCACCTGCCCCCATGCCCAAGGCCGAGTCCATCCTGCCTGGCCTTCCAGGTTACTCCACCCGGGTCCTCTCTCACATCGGAGTCTGTCTAAAAGTGCGCCCAAAGAGGAGGGGCGGCCCCACCCCGGAGGGGTTAAGCCGGGGGTGCCGATCGTGGATAGAGGAGGAGGGAGAGAGGAGGCACAGGTAGGTGGACTTCAGGCAGGGCAGGAACAGGCAGGATGCCTGAGAGAGGCCCCCCAGACCGTGACCGGAGGGAAAAAGAGATTGGCAAAAAAAAAACAGGCATATATCCCTTAAAGGGGCAGAACCTCCTGAGGTTAAAGAAGTAACCTACAGTAGAAAATGTAGTCCATTCCATATATTACCCCCTTCCCAACCCCATGCTCACTCCAGATCTACAAATAACACCATGTACACCTGATAAATAACAGAAACCTAAATTATACACACCTCTACTCATTTCAAACTAGTATGTAGAATAATGTATGGGGTGGTGTGCATAACAAGAATTTTACACGTACCTAAGGTGTGTGATGCTACATAAACCCTGAGAGTGAAGCTTGAGGGGTTTATATAAGCATCACACACTACGTGTGTGTATAAAACACGAGTTTAGGCACACCTCCCCATGTCTTATTTTATATACAGTAGCGTGAAAAAGTATTTGCCCCCTTCCTGATTTTCCCTGTTATTGCATATTTGTCACACTGGATGTTTTCAGGTCTTTAGACAAAATGTAATATTAGATAAAGGGAACCTGAGTGAACAAATAACACTTGTTTTTTTTTTACTTATTTCATTTATTTAATGAAAAAGTTAACCAACACCAACTGGCACTGTGTGAAAAGTAACTGCCCCTAATTAAATCAACCCAATTAAAGGGATAATTAGAGTCAGCTGATTGAACACAGCCAGGCTTGATTACAACCAGCCCTGCTCAATATAAACCTCACTTATTTTGACCCTTACCATCAGAGTCACGCGTGCCAGCACAAAGATTCAACAAGCACATTATGCCACGATCAAAGAAAGTTCCTGAAAAGATCAGAAAAAAAGTTGTTGCTATCTATCAGTCTGGAAAGGGTTACAAAGCTATTTCTAAGGCTGGGGGACTCCATCGAACCTCAGTGAGACATAATCCCCAAATGGAGAACATTTGGAACAGTAGTGCATCTTCCCAGGAGGGCGGCCTGCCAAAATTACTCCAAGGGCGCAGCATAAAATCATCCAGGAAGTCTCAAAGGATCCCAAAAACATCCAAAGAACTGCAGGCTTCTCTTGCCTCAGCTAAGGTCAGTGTTCATGACTCCACAATCAGAAAGAGACTTGGCAAAATGGGCTTCATGGGAAAGTAGCAAGGTGGAAACCACTGCTAACCAAGAAGAACATAAATGCTCATCTCTCATTTGCCAAGAAGCACCTGGATGATCCACAAGCCTTTTGGGAAAATGTTCTATGGACAGATGAGTCCAAAGTGGAACTTTTGGATGACATGGATCCCATAATGTCTGGTGTAAAGCATACACAGCATTCCACAGTAAGAACATCATACCAACAGTCAAACATGGTGGTGGTAGTGTGATGGTGTGGGATGCTTCTGTCTCAGGACCTGGATGACTTGCCATAATTGTAGGAACCATGAATTCTGCTCTGTAACAGAAAATTCTTAAGGAGAATGTCCGGTCATCCATCCGTCAGCTGAAGCTGAAGCGTAGTTGGGTCATGCAGCAAGACAATGATCCAAAACACAAAAGCAAATCCACATCAGAATGACTGAAAAAAGTAAAATTAAAGTTTTGGAGTGGCTCTAGTCAAAGTCCAGACCTAAACCCAATACAGATGCTGGCAGGACCTGAAACAAGCAGTTCATGCTCAAAACCTACCAATGTTACTGAATTAAAGCAGTTCTATGAGGAAGAGTGGGCTACAATTCCTCCACAGCGATGTGAAAGACTGATATTGAATTATAGAAGCGTTTGGTTGCAGTCATTGCAGCTAAAGGTGCGTAACCAGTTATTAAGTGTAAGGGGCACATTACTTTTCACACAGTGCCAGTTGGTGTTGGTTAACTTTTTTCATTAAATAAATGAAATAAGAAAAAAAAAACAAGTGTTATTTGTTCACTCGTGTTCCCTTTATCTAATATAACATTTTGTCTAAAGACCTGAAAACATCCAGTGTGCCAAATATGCAATAACAGAGAAAATCAGGAAGGGGGCAAATACTTTTTCACGCCACTGTAACTGCTCTGTAGTGTTTTTAGTCCCAAGGATCTTATTGGTGTTGAGTTTGCCGTTTTACCTGTGGCACCAATCCCATCCTCATTCCACCTGCCTTGGCTCGCTCTGTTTCCCTAGCCTTCCGCACCTTCCTCATGTTGGTCCTCTGGGTTGACAGTGTTTCTCCGCCCACCCCCTGAAAGCAGAGGGAAGCAGAATGAAGAAAGAAGGAGAAAACAGCTGCAGGTAAAAAAACTCTCTTTCACAAAGTAAATAGGAAAATTACTTCATGGAGGAATTCAATTAGTGATTTAATGTGGTAAATCTGTGTGCTGTTTGTGCACAAGGAAATCTGAGGTAGCCAGGAGTGAAACGTGTTGTGGCACATGAATGCCATTATAACCAACCTGTTATAATGGAAAATTACACATTCTGTTTACTTCGGCAAAAAACATTGTTCCCTTACTATACTTGAATAAAATTAAAACAAGTCCACAACAATATATATTGTAGGAAATCCAGAACATTTATATTCAGGCCTGCTTTCACTAGGACCGGGCAAACTTAGTCAGCTGGCCAGAGGGTTTAATGAAATATGATAAAGCAACCCAAGATAACCCAAGTTACCTGAAAGAAACAAACCCCATTTCCTCTGGAGCATACACTTAATCCTATGCCGTACTTCTCCAAAGAGTTCTGGAAATAAAATCATCTAGCTTCCAAGCACTGCAAGGTTAAAGCTGGCAATAAATGCCCAACAATGCAAATATTCTCAGTAATAAAGAATGAGGGGAGCTAGCCAGCCCCCTACTGCAACACAGGGCTACCGCTCATGATGCTGGAGACCAGGGTTCAGGAACAAACCCAGGTGGCCGGGGTCGACTGGCGGGAGAAGGATTCGGCATCCCAGAGGATGCTCTCTTCCTCCAGGGGACGGTGGGTAGCATCCTCCACTGTAACCCTGCCATCTGGGTGACTACAGGTGGCAGTGCAGCTGTGGGGCTCAGGACAGGATAAGGCTGTCACGGGTGTTAGCATGCAGCATGCCTTGACATCCTAGACATCTGTACACATGATGCTTCAGGGGACAGAAAACCAAGAAAATGGGCTGGCTTCCAGGATAATGGGCTCTGGTATATTCATACCCCGGTATATCCAGATCCTGTGCTACCACATGAATGCTGTCTGGGGGCATAAGACTCCAAAGAATATCCCCCACTGCCTTGCCTGTGAGTATATCCATGATTTCATGGAGATCAGGCATCCAAGTATGGGGTATACGGGAATTGGGTACACCACAGTTATCCTGAGGGAGGACAAAGCCAGCGTCAGAAGGGGGCATAAATGGAATGATTAAAAAAAAAGGAATGAGGGGAGATAAATCCAAAAATAGGGAACATGCCACTGGGCAGTGGTCGATAAAAACAGGTTACTTACCTGTAACAGTAGTTCTAGGAGTGGTATACAGTGTACATCCACAATTCTGGCAGTGTCCTTTCCCTTTAAGGCTTACCGGAAAGTCTTTAGGCTGGCTCCTCCTATCCACCCAGATGGTAACTCCCTCGGCACCTCCCCATGATGTCAGATCTTGCCCGCTGGAAGCAAGACTGGTGTGCCACTTGCCAGGGGAGGTCGGGTGGGTCAATGTGGATGTACACCATCTACCACTCCTAGAACTACTGTTACAGGTGAGTAACCTGTTTTTCTAGGGATGTGGATATGGTGTACTTATCCACACTTCTGGCAGACTCCTAGCAGTTCTCCGGGAGAAGGGGGCAAGGTACACACTCCCTATTTAGGGATGAGAGACTGAAGAACTATGGCCCCAAAACCAGCATCCCGGCATGACTCAAGGTCAATGTGGTAGTGGGAAATGAAGGTATGTGCTGACTTCCAGGTAACAGCCCTGCAGATTTCCTGGATAGAGATGTCCCTGGAAGCAGCCACCGAGGCAGCAGTATGATGGGTGGAATGAGCCCTTAGCCCTATGGGAGGCTCCCTACCTGACAAGCTATAGCAGAGGTTGATGCAAGACACAATCCACCTGCCAATTGTCCACTTAGCTGTCGGTCTGCCAGGTGCAGCTTCAGCATAGGTGACAAATAGCTGGTGAACCTCTCCCCGAACTCCAGCCATGTGCTCCTTGTGGTAGGTAGCACTTGCCGCAGGTCCATCATATGGAGCCTGTACTTGGCCTCCAAGGTGTGGTTGGTGAAGTATACGGAGAGATTAATCACCTGGTTAAGGTGGAAATCCAACACAACCTTCAGGAGGAACTTCGGGTTGGGGCGAAGGACAACCTTGTCCCTCTGGAAGGCCAGGTAAGAAAACTTCACCAAGAGCAATGGGAGCTCACTGATCCCTCTGGCTGACATAATAAGCCACCAGGAAGGTGATCTTCCATTTCAAGTGAGACATCTCACACCTGTGCACCAGTTTGAATGGCTTGCCCATGAGCTTTGCCAACACCAGCAACAAGTCCCAAGGTGGTGGTGGTTCATGCACTGAAGAGGAAATTTGTTCAAGGCCTTTGAAAAAGTGCCAGACCACCTTCTCCTACTCCACCAACTGCATACCAGCCTGCGCCCAGTAAGCAGAGATGGCAGCCAGGTGCACCCTGAGGGTCGTCAACCGGAGGCCTGACTGAGAGAGGGAGCAGAGGTAGTCCAGAATGCTACCCAGTGGACAAGATAAGGGGTCAAGTCCCTTGCCCTGGCACCAAATGAAGAACTTCTTCCATTTGAAGGCATAGCATTTTCTGGTCGACTCCTTCCAAGAAGCTCCGACCACAGTGAGGACATCTTCAGAGAGACCCAAAGCCTGGAACTCTAGCCCATCAGGAACCAGGCTGTCAGGTGCAGGGAATGGAGGTCCAGATGGAAGACCTACCCCCTGATTGCATGACAGCAGGTCTAGGAGTAAAGGGAGATGCCTCAGGAGCGTGCTGCTGAGGCTGAGGAGATCAGGGTACCAGAACTGGCGGGGCCAGTCTGGAGTTACCAGGATCATCTGCACCTTGTCCCTCCTGACCTTGAGCAACACCTTCTCAATCAAGGGGAAACGGAGGAAAGACACAGAGAAGGCCAGGGGTCCAGGGCCTTAAGAAGGCATCCCCTGCAGCGTTTCCTGCTGAAGGGGGGGTGGGCACAATACAGCCTCAGCTTCGCATTCTCCATGGAGGTGAACAAATCCACCAGAGGGGTGCCCCATTGGAAGAACAGGCTGTGTACTACCTCTGGCGAAGAGACCACTCGTGAGATGCCTCACGCACATGGCTGAGGGAGTCTGCCAGCTGGTTGGAAATGCCAGCCACGTGGATGGCCAGGAGATCAGCATCCAGGATGTGCATGAGAGTCCAGATGCGGAGAGCTTCCCTGCATAATGGAAGGGAGTGTGTCCCACCCTGTTTGTTGAGGAAGTACATGGTTGTGGTGTTGTCTGTCTGGACTTGAATGACCTGACCCTGAATATGTGGAGCAAAGGCTGTCAGCACCAGCTGAAGTGCCCGAAGCTCCAGCAGGTTGATATGGCATTGGGACTCCTTAGGGGGTCCAGAGCCCATGGACTCTGTGGTCCCCCAGGTGGGCACCCCAGCCCATCAGGGAGGTATCAGTCATCAGGATGACTGTCAGCTCTGGGCGGACAAATGGGATCCCTTCCTGCAGATGTTCCAGGACTAACCACCACTGGCGGGCATCCCACATCAGCTGAGTCACGGTGACCAGCTGGTCGAAGTGGCCCTTGTGCTGAGACCATTGGTGGGCAAGTTCCCATTGCAGAGAGCGCATTCTCCACTGGGCCCAATGGACCATGCTGGTGCATGCCGCCATGTACTCCATGAGGTGCAGGAAGTCCCGAGCAGGGCACAACTGCCCAACCCAAAATGATCGGACAAAGGAGTAGAGAGCCTCCGCCCGGTCCGCCAGAAGCCGAGCCCTAACTCTGCATGAGTCGAACTCCGCCCCAAATGAAATGAATCACCTACAAGGGTACAAGTTCCAGCTTGACCTCGTTGACCAGGAGGCCAAAGGATATGCATGTCTGGAGGGCCAGATCCCTGGACTGTTCCACATCTTCCCTGGAGGGACCCGCTATTAGCCAGTCATCCAGGTAGGGGTATGCCCAGACCCTCCAACACCTCAGGTAAGCTGCCACCACTACAGTGCATTTGGTTATGACCATGGGAGCTGAGGCGAAGCTGAAGGGCATGGCCTGGAACTCATAGAGGATCCCCTCCAGATGCAACAGGAGGAGCCGGCGGTGGGACAGATGGATAGGGACGTGAAAGAACACGTCTTGAAGATCCAGAGAGCAAAATCACACGTTCTGCTCCACAGATGATATGATCTGAAACAGAGTGACCATGCTGAAAGTGTGCAACTGAAGAAATGTGTTCAGGTCGTACAGATCTAAGATGGGGCACCAGCCCCCCCATCCGTTTTGGCACCAGGAACTACCTGGAGACAAGCCTTGAGTTTACTGGAGGGTTCAAGACAGGAACTATGACCTCCATGTGGAGGAGCTGGGCACTGTCTTCCCAAAGGGCTGACAGAATGTTGGTGGACACCATGTCTTCCAATGGGGTATGGGCTCGGCAAGGTGGGTAAGCCTCGAATTCTCACGACATACCCTGACTGACCACTTCGAGGACCCACCTGTCCGTGGCAACAGCAGACCATGCAGAAAGGATGTGGTGGAGCTGGACCCCCATGGGAGGACCCAGGGGAGTCAGGACGGGCATGGGGGAGACACCTCACAGCCTGTCACTGGGCAGGCTTGGAAGCAGAGAAAGGACCAGCTGAGGAACCAGTGGGACCATGATCTCCTGGTTTCCAAATGACCAAAGCAACCAACTTCAGCTGAGGATGCTAAGCCTTGGCCTGCTGCCCAGCTGAGGGCTGGGACAGCTTGGCCGCAGGAGCAGAGAGGGGCCAAAAGGGTTTTTTCTTTTGAGCCTTAGAGCCCTTTGGATCCCTCTAGGTGGAAGTCACCGACTCCAAGGTGGCACTGGACTTCTCAATGCGAGTAAGGTGCCTTTCCATCCACAGCCTGAAGAAGTCAGTGCCCAAAAAGGGGGATGTCAGCCAACTTGTGCTGGGTATCTGATGTGAAGGTCGAGATCCCCAGCCAAGCCCTGTTGTGCATGGCCACCGTAGCAGCCACCAACCTAGCGCAGGAGTCGCCAATGTCCATGGCCGTCTGGAGCTGCTGCATAGCCACCACTCAGCCTTGGTCTCGAACCTGCTTGACAATAGTCTACAAGTCCGCAGGGAGAGGAGGAAGCACCTCATCAAGGGTACCCAGAAGGGTATGAGCAAAGTGGGCCATTAAAAGGGCTGAACTCATTTTTCAAAGGCTGAGGGAGGAGGCTACGTAGACCTTCTTGGCCATAAGATCCAATTTATTGGACTCCTTGTTGGAAGGCTTATCCATGTCCCCGACATTGCCCATTCGCCGAAAGACTGAGTCAGTCACTAGACCCTTGGCCAAGGGTTGTGCGGTGAAATCCGACAGGGAGTTGGTAGGGACCACATATTTGCAAGCCATCCAGGCCGATGGGGCAGAGTAAGAGGTAGGGTGTTGCCAGAGCTCCAGAGTGGGGCCAAGAATGGCCTCTGCAACTGGGAAGGCCTCTCTGGGGGAGTCGCCCTGGTTGAGAATCTCTGTAAGGGGGCACTTAGCCCTCTTCTGGACGAGTTCCATCTGAAGACCCGTGGATCCTGAGATTAACTGAAGCAGGACCATAAAAGAAGTGGGACCATGCTCCGTCAACAAATTCTCACCTGATTCAATGTCCACCGGGTGGGAGTGCAAGGAGAAGCTCTCAGACTCCAAGGATTTGTCAAACAAAGGTAGATTGCCAGAGTCCCCACTGACCCTACGGGGTCTATCGGGAGTAACGGTGACCAAGAGCCATTGAGGAAGCCCTGGAGCAGTACAGGCATCCTTAGAAGGGGGACCCTCCTTCGGCTGTTTAGGCGGCGGCTCCACCAGGATAAGTGGAGAGGCTGGGGGAGGCTGAGCCGGGGTAGGCTGAGGCCTTGGTGGCTGAAGCCATGTGAAAGTTGGGGTGGTGGCCAGGATTGGCTTAATCCTGGTGAACATGAGCTGGTGCCACAAAAGCACCTCACAGGCACGACGCATCTTGCGGTGGAGCCTCTCCTCATTGGAGGAGGAGGAAGAAGAGAAGGAATAGCGATGATGATGCTTGCCCGAATGTCAAGAATGGGAATGCTGATGTCGACGTAGGCTGCTCGACTCAGGACTTTGGGATCAGGACCACAACCTTGACTGTCGGGGCCGCCAACGGCGGGCCTCAGAAGGAGCCAGTGAAAGCAGTGGATCCTCTGGGTTCACTGGATTCTGAGGAGGAGGAGGGAGCTGATCAGCATGCTGGGCCGACCCTCCCTGGGAGGTAATAGGCAGGCCTGGAGTCCTAGAGAGGGAGGTATTGGCCTCATCTGGTGACAACGAGTCAACCGGCTTGAGAAAAATCTTGACAGGTTGGTCGACGGGCGACTCAACTAACTGACCTGACAGGGAGACCATGGAAACAGTGGCCTGGGTTGAAGGATCAACCGTAGTCAAAACCTCCATAGAAGCACGGGAATCTGAGGCCCGAGAGCACTCTCGTTCCCACGATCAATGGCAAGACTTCTTTTTAGTCTCTTTTTTTAGATTTAGATTTCATGCCCGAGGAAGGTCCCTGCCCAAGGGTCAGAAGGGACTGGCACAAATCTCTAAATGCCCTTGAAAAGGTGGCACCTACAGAAAGCGGCAAAAAGGCCAAAGCTGAAGAGGCATGTTCCGCAGCCAGAGCCGCAGCCTCTTCAAATGCCACAAGCTGTTCAGCGGACCTCACATCCGTGGAGACTGCCCAACTGGCATCTTCTGATTCAACAGGAGGATCCCGTTCATTAGGGTGCCCCAGCAGAAGCCGAGCGTGCTGGTCTTCCAACGTTGTAGGATGCAAGGTGCAACACAGGCCACATGCCTAAGGATCATGTTCGTGGCCTAGGCAGTAGACGCACGTGGAGGGCAGGTCCGTCCAGGACATCTTCTGCCTACATGCACATTTTTTGAATTCCGGGGCCAACTTCATGTCGTCCATCATGGATGAGGTGAAGGAATCACCTGAATACAAACAGAATCGCAATGCAAAGGTTTTTGAAGCAAAGGAATTACTCAGTGCAGAAAGTGGCCAGGAGGGAACCTTCTTCTTCCAGCAGAAAGGAATATTTGACATCACGGGGCAGTGCAGAGGGAGTTACCACTCGGGCTGGTGAGAGAAGCCAGCCTGAAGATTTTCCAGCAAGCTTTAAGGGAAAGGAGACTGCCAGAAGTATGAATAAGTACGTAATAGCCACGTCCCTAGAAATAATTTATCCTAATGAGTTGTCCTGACCCCACTGACCTCATGAGTGGCAGATCAGTATAAAGGGTTTGGCAAGCTCAACCCCTGCATTTACAATGCATCTCAGTAAAATTTGTGGGGAGACACCTGGTGTGTGACCAAACAAAAGCATATAGTTAAGGTACCAGTGCTCTTTCTCCCCCTCCTGCTGCTTTAAAGCCTGAATTTTTTTTAAATAACTCCAATATTCTTACTTGTTATAAATTATCAGAGGGGTTCTTAGTCCCATCATCCAGCTAAATTATGATCAAGCCTGACCACCACAACAAGGTGATCACCTCCATCGGTCAGGAAAAAGCATCACATTTTATCTTGCCATTCTGAGCTGAGGTCCCCCTGCCTTTTCTCTGTCTTATGGGGCAACCACTCTCTGGTTTTACTACTTATGTAGTGTGCTCTGGCCAATGAGCACACTACATAAGTAATAAAGCCGGAGAGTGTTTTCTCCATAAGACAGAGAGAAAGCAGGAGGACCTCAGCTCAGAATGGCAAAATAAAATGTGATGCTTTTTCCTGACTGATGCAGCTTGTTGTGGTGGTCAGGCTTGATCATAATTTAGCTGGATGATGAGACTAAGAACCCCTCTGATAATTTATAACAAGTAAGAAAATTGGGAGTTATTTGAAAAAATTGCAGGCTTTAAGGCAGCAGAGTGGGGAAGGAGTACTGGTACCTTAACTATATGCTCATGAATGGCAGAGCCATGAGTGAGTAGGCAATGGGGTCTGTACAACACAACTAGTTAAGATAAATTAGTTAACCACGACTGCCCTGGGCATATCTGATGTATGCAGTAGGAGTGTGTGTGATCATCAACTTTATTTTTTAAAAGAGTCCTTTTCATTTTGTTTTTCTCCGTTTTGACAGTACTTCTTTTTGTTCAGCCTCTGTGTGTTCATCAGTGATCTTGCCTGCTGAAACTCATATGCTCTATAAACGCTCTGAGAGTTCAGCAGTCAGTGCCCATCCAATAACATGGAACAGCAAAAGCACAAGGTGATGGCACTCGGTTTGAAGTAAAAAGACAGGAGTCTGTAACTATAGGTATGCACCCATTTATTGCAAAAGTCTGGCACAAAAGGCTCAGTGCTTCAGGTCTAGCATGATCCTTCGTCAGGGGGGCATCCCCTGATGAAGGGTCATGCTAGACCCAAAGCATCGAGGCTTTTGTGCCACACTTTAGCAATAAATAGGGACATAGCTATAGTTACAGATTCCTCGTATAGCTATGCATGCTCGCTGCTAATGAGTGGCCTACCCTCTATGGGTTTTCCTTTGTGACTGGATGTGTGATGATGCAGTTCTAAGTGTGTTGTTCGGGAACATACACACCTGATCCTCATTTCTATCTCAAGACTGAAGCTGCCGTTTGCTGAGGACGTACTTGGTGTAGGCTTTGTCATGGTAAGTTTTTTTGTTGGCTTTTTACTTAAAATTCAGTTCCATTTAAGGTGTTAACTTTACTGAGTAGCAGCCGCGCTACTCTGAAAGCAGTTGCGCTGATTTAATGAGTAAAGCATGCTATCAGCTGTAAAGCTTCATAAGTGTGAGCAAGTGCACTTGTGTGGGTCATAGATCTGGCTGTTTTTTTTACGAGAACATGCGCGTACATTAGAATTGTGGGGTAAAACATTAGAACAGTGAGGATACTTTAATTATCCTCATTGCAGCTCAGTCATTGCTCTTTATGCAGTGGGACAGACACATATAGCCTCCCACCGCATAAAATTAGTCAAAAAATAGAGGCTGAATTGTGTCTGAGTATTATGTAATAAAATGATTTATGCAATAGGTGTGAGACCAAAAGCCATTGAATAAATCCATTTATTTCCACATATGTGGAATAAATCTAACCACCCTAGATTTATCCCACATATGTGGGATAAATGCAAACTGTCAATCAAAGCTTTTTTGTTCACTTTTTTGACAAACAAATGTGAATAACTTTAAAACGAAAAATGATAGCATAGTACTGTGAGCACGAAAAATGTTCTGGACAAAAATATCTACAAAATGAGTGGTGTTTCATTTATAGATACCTTTTAGTTTTTTATAATTAGCAAAAACAGCAAAAATCCTATTTCTTTTCACTTTTCAGACAAACAAATATAAATAACTTTAAAATGAAAACGATAACATGGTACTGTGAGCACAGAACAATGTTCAGCATAAAAATATCTACAAAATGAGTGGTGTTTCATTCAGAGATACCTTTTAGTTTTTTCAAAATTAGCAAAAAACAGCATAAAATTCAGTTTTCTTTTCACTTTTTCGACAAACAAATGTGAATCACTTTAAAACTAAAAATGATAGCATGGTACTATGAGCACAAAAAATGTTCAGCATGAAAATATCTACAAAATGAGTGGCATTTCATTAATAAACACCTTTTAGTTTTTTTTTATAATTAGCAAAAAACAGCATAAAATTAAATTTTTGTTTCACTTTTTCATCAAACAAATGCGAATAACTTTAAAACAAAAAAGGTAGCATGATACTGTCACCATGACATTTGTTCAGCAAAGTTCTCTACAAAATGAGTGGTGTTTCATTTAATAGCAACCACCCCACTAGGTGGACATACACCAGGAAAGTTAACCAAAAGTCCCAGAAAGTCCCAGAAATTACCATTTAAAAAAAGAACATAAACAGTCAAAACAAATGTTCCCACACTGATAAGAAGCATCCCTATTGCATAAATGAAATATACAATGGTGAGCTGTCAGATAAATGATTTATCTACACTTGTACTATTTGACCTCGGACACCTCACTCATGGCTTACGCCACTCGTGAAGTTCCCCGAGGTCAAACAGCACTTGTGTAGATAAATCATTTATCTGACAGCTCACCATTGTATATCCCATATTTCCTGGATACTGGAAGAACATCTATTAACAGTTGTGATGCAATAGTTCATTACTTCATTTGACCGTGCACTTGTCTGGTTTATTTTTACTTTGGAGTCCTACCACAGCTTAGTATTAGTTGCAGTTTGATAGCTGCCTATTTACATACTACTGCTTCATGCAGGGCTAAAAGTTAGTAAGCTACAGAATGTTACAGTTCTATTATTCTTTATTGCCAAACAAATGAATGGTTAAGCATTTTGAAGTGGTCTATAAAACCTTTTAGAATAACAACACATATCACCCTACGCATTTTCTTTTTGCGGGAACACCTTTTTGACTGTGTAAAACTAATAGGCATTTCAGCAAGGTCTCAGAAAACTGCCAGTTATTAACTAGGTGAAGAATAATTGCCATGATTATGTACCGCCAATACTCTACTAGAAATCAGAAAGCTCAGAAACTAGATTTCTCACAATCTTCAAAAAATTCATCTATTTTCAGAAAAGAATAACTTAAAGTGACTAGAATGGAACTAACGTAGTTATGGGCCTATACTTAATACGTATTTTCCTGCATCTATTAGAAAGCCTACCAATACGTAAGCAATAATACCCAACAGGGTGGGAGTTATTGAGATATACCAGACCGCCCAGGGGCGTAATGAGGCCTGACGCTGCAGGCGGAGAGCCCATAGCCCTGGAAGGTCTGCATAGCTAATAACACCCACCCTGGAGGGTATTATTGCACTTAGAAAATGGGCACTGTGAAAAAAAATTAAGTTTAATAAAAAATGTTAATTAAAAATTGTTAAAGTCAGTTTTGTTATGAAATATTTGCTCCGCCTGCATTAGAATGTGTTTTTATGCTGTCTGCATACTCTTGGTACTGACGCTAGAGGGCACTGTAGCTCTTGTGAATGCAGGATTCACTCGCACCCCATCCTGATCTGGCCAAGTTCAGCTGTCTGCGTGTGTGGACTGAGCTGAATAGCACTTTTGATCAGACATGGATTTTTTTATTAAGAAAAAAAACAGCAGTTAATTCACAGTGACTGCAGAGTTAGCAGTTTTCATACAGTAGAATTGCTAGGAGTGAGTGAGCGAGCGGTACGGACGGTAGAGGTGCTACTTCACACTTTAGTGTGCTCCGCCCTTCCATAGCCACTGAAAGAGGGACAGAATTGTACCACCCTAATCCTTTTTTTTTTCTCATTGTGCCAGTTTAAGTGTGATCTTGTGGTTTGGGGCACTGTGGAAGAATCGCACAGTCAGAGGTCTGCAATGTGAAGCGATGAAATCACAGAGGAGCTTCCATTTCAAACTGACTGGCTTCAGTTGGGTGTCAGTGCAGTTCCTGTATTAGCTGTAAGCGCAGTCGATTGGGATGTGGGAGAGCAGTCTGATGGGTTAAAGAGAGGCGCTTCTTGCACAAAACACCCTAGCAGAAGGTCAGCACTTTGGAAAGGAGGTCATTATGAAGCCAGACGCCGCAGTAAAAGTAAAGCAGATTTGGGCGGGGGATGCTTCTCTTGCTTGCGGAGCGGGGGGACTGCCTTGCTCGGTCATCCCATTACAGTGACAAGCAACATCATTTTCGGGAGCGAGCGGGTGCCAGATGGATGGCTGGAGAAGCACAGAGAGCACAGTCAGCTCTCACAGAAGAGGTAATAAAGTCACAAAAAAATGTGCTTAGAAATGACACAGCTGAGGTTGTGTCAGACAAGAAGTGGGGGGAGAGAGGGTCATCGCACAATGAAGCCGATAGGAGCAACGGCTTACGTTTACTTTTTGTTAGCGTGGCAGTGTGAGATCACAGTCCGGAGGGTGGTGTCATGGTAGAGAATATGGCTGTGAGAATTTCTTCACTCTCCCGACCGCAGAATCAGTGTGCTTTCTTTTTTTTTTAAGAAGAAGCAGACAAGAAGCAAGTAGTCTGGGGGAACCTGTAGCTCTCGCTAAGCGAGAGAAAAAACATGGCGGGCATTTGAAGTTTTTTGGGGTGCTTTCAGCCAATTACAAAGCAGATTGGGCACCACTGGAGAATGGTACCTGGTGAAGGGGCACTTGGACTGGCTCTTATTTTTAACTGGACATCTATGGTCTGACAGATGCCCACCTAAATAAGTGTCTCAGCCAATCAGGAGAGAGAATTGTCTTTGCCCATTTTCTAAGCAAGCAATAATACCCGACAGGGTGGGCGGTATTGGGCAACACCGGACCGCCCAGGGGCGATGAGGCCCGACGCCGCCATGGAGGGCCTTAAAGCCCCTGGAAGGTCCGGTATTGCCCGTAACGCCCACCCTGGAGGGTATTATTGCGCTTAGAAAATGGACTACCTTTCTAAATAAATGCACTGAAACATTTGTTTAATTAAAACTTTGAAACAAATTTTATTTATTTAGAAAAAAATAACAACAAGAGAAAAAATAGCCCCTTTCTGGGATAAATCAGAGAACAAACTGAACTGGCAAATAATCTGACATCTTTTTGTTTTATTTTTATGCCTTTTGGTGCCCTTGACAGTTTTAGTTTGAAATCTGCGCTGTTAATGTCTGACAGCAGTGCTTCTGATTGGCTAGTGATGGTTGCTGGTGGCAACAGAGAACGCTATCTTGGGGATCGCTACTGTGTATGAGACTGCCGGTATTTTCTTCATTTTTCCTACCGCAGATAGACACTCATCTGCGGTATGGCAATCTAGGAAAATACCGGTGCTTGCATGAACTAGGGGCAGCATTCTCGCTACTATAGTCCTACACATATTTGGGTATCCTTATCATTGCTGGGTGTCCTTGACTACATTTAACTACCTGGACAAGTTTATTTTTGTTACACTGAGGTGCTGTCTGCTTCTAAATTACATCGTGGGTCAGTTATGAGTGATTTTCATGCCGATTGCCTTTTTATTTAATTAGGAGAGCACACAGACAATGCGTGCAGTCAGGTTCCACTGTGTGTAGGCAGCAGCAGTTTTTTTTTCATTTTAACTGGCTCAAACTTTGCTTTTTTGTGGCACTGTATGGTGACAGGGAACTGGGTACGAGAGGACATTCGAGCGGTGGAGCTCAGTCAATTGATTTCACCAGCCAGTCGCTTTGATCAAAGGAATACAACGCTACATGCGAGAAATAAACTGAACTGGTGGGATAGTAAGTTACATAAACTTTCTTTGCTTTTGGTATGGGTTCAGTGGCACAGACAACAATTTTAACACCAGTTGTCAGCTCGTGATGGCTTGCTACAGCAAGCGTGTCGGCTGCATGGTAGATAATTTCCTGTAGGAGAGTACTGTGTGTTGTTACTTTAGCTGCAATACAATCACCACATATCTCAGTATTTTACATTGCTTTTTGGCTACGGGATTTTATGCCCATGCTGTCGATTACCTTGTAGCTTCACACAAAGAAAAGTCTCTCATTTTAATAACTTGGGTTGATGACAGGCGTTTGAATTTATAGGTACAGTCTGTGTCACTGGAACAGGACTAGCTATATCGCTCGCGGTTCTTTAGCATCGGTTTTTTCTCAGAGAGAAACTTCCAATTTTAGCTGTTTTACTGTAAGCCCTCCAGCCACTCATTTATCTGTTAAGCCTCAGTATGGCAGGCTCTATTTTTCACTAACCGAGAGAAAACAAATGGCTGCTAATTGAAACTTAACATTCTATCAGCCCAGTGATAGTCAGAGGTAATCAGGTGGCCAGAAACTAGAACTCATTATTTCCTGGTCTCTATTGCCTGATACCGGACCGGCTGTTTGGTGACCTGAGCCAATCAGACTCCAGGATTTCTCCAGCCCATTTTCTAATGTAGTATATTTTAAGGGAATTAGAATTTGCAGCTGCTAATATTCCTTCCACTGTCCGGCTTTACTGAACATATAGTACAGGATAACACATTTTTTAAAAGCTACAGTGGAGGTAGTAAAAGCCCTCAGAGGATCTTATTACCAGTGGAAATGTCCCAAAATAGAGCTAAGGTGAACAGTGCACTGGTATAGTAGATATTTGAGAGGGCCGAAGGGCTAGGGTATATGCTCTCATGCATAGTTGAATTTAAATGGCTATTTCACTTTTTATTTATTGTTGCATGATGTATACTATGCATGTAATGCTCCACACTCCAGAACAACCTTAACCACAATTAAAAGGTATGGAAGGTCAGACACGCCCTCTTCTTTCCACCCTCCTAGCCCCCTACCCCCACCCAGTCCTTAAGGTGGGTGACTCCCACATCCCTGATCTCACAGCAGTTGTCTCATCTTTTAAATCCTTTTTCACCACCTGTGCCCTCTCCCTCCATCCCTCGACCTCCACCTCCCCCACAACCCCTCCCCTTTCGCCTCAACCCTCTCCCCCCTCACCATCCCTTCTCCTTCTCCCCACCACTCCCTCTGCTACCCTCAAGGCGCTCTTAACCCACACAAAGGAGGAAGCCCCGAAAGCCTTGACCCCAACTCTTGTCTCTCTCTGCCCCAGCCATCATGCACTGCATCCTGATGTCCTTTATAAGCATTTTATTTACACAGGACTACATAGCTGAGATGCAACATCTCATTTCAAGTTTGGTCCTGTTTCTGCATATGACAGCTTGATGCCTCTCAGCATAACTGGTACCTTGGTTTGACTACTTGTGCTATTACTTCTTCTTGAAGTCACTCACCATCAGTCCGCACATTGATTTTCAAGCTCTTATTTCAAGAATTTAAAATTCATTTCAGCATGCCAGCATTTCAATTAGCCATACAGGCAAATTTAAAGATTCAAGAGCCAGTGCTAGACTACAAACATCCTTTTCTATTTATGGTGGACTGCCTTCCATTTAAAATATGAACATTCAGACATAAGAAAGAAGATCACGGGGCACTGAACTCTTTCCCTACAACTCTGTAGGAATACCATGTAACCCCTTTTTATGTTGGCACGCTTGTGCAGCCTACATCTTGCGGTAGTGCAGATTTGGAGGCGCGGTCACTGTTGGGCGTAATGCAGTGCGTACTAGTAGGTCGTCCCACATTCCCCAATCAGCCAGCAGCAGGGGCCAACACCTGCCTAGCTAATGAGGCAAGACATGAGAAAAGGTCCACTGCAATGAGAGCGAAGCTCTCATGCAGCGTGACCACAACACACCTCCCTCTATGTGCAGGCAACATGGCAGCAGTGACTGCCTCTGTTGCCTGTCAGCACCCCGTTTAATGTGTGCCGGCGGGGTGCCCAATCTCACGCATCATGTAATCCCCTTTTTCTGAGCTGCTTCAGGGGTGCCCAATCCCACTCGGCATCATCGCCCCCAACAGTTTTCTTTGCCGACAGGGCCCAATCCCGTCGGCATGTATCCCCCCTCCCTCCCTTGAATTTTGCCAGACAGGGGCCCCTCCAGTCAGCATAATATGTCCCCCCGTTTTTGCTTGCTGAGGGGTGCCCAATCCTTGGCTTCTCGGCCACCCTTTCCTTGTTTGCTGACAGGGGTGCCCAATCCCCCGTCGGCTAAAGCACCAACCCACACACACACTCAGGTGGCATGCTGGGAGCCCACCCCAGCATGCCAAAGCACCTATTAAAATGAAAACGGTCCCCCAATGTCTTTTATTTTTTTTCTTAACCTGTAAAGCAAAAACCATCCCTCGTACTCTTCCAACCCCCCTACCACAACCCGCACCCACCCACTGCGCACCCTGCCTCCCCACACCCCCCCATACTTACCTCCAGAGTCTGGCACAATGATCTTCGGTGGACCGGGAACACGTCTGCACTCTTCAAAGCCGACCGCGAACTGTGGAAATGCCGGTAAGCTGTATAATGGAATAAATAGGGTTTTTTCAACTTTAATGCATATCCGGGGCATTTTTACACCAAATTTTCAACATGGGGTTTTTGGGACCCCTCCTCATGAATTCTGACACTGTCATATCGTTAATTGGTCCTGAAAGGTGATTTTGCAGTCACTGCACGGAATCACCTTTCAGGACCAATTAATGAGATGACAGTGCCCCTGTTCATGAGGTGGGTTTCAAAAACCTATGTTACAAATTTAGTGGAAACATCAAAAAATGGCTGTTTTTACTAGCAGACGTTGCGAAGCTGCTACGCAGGCTCGTAACTTTGCGAATTCACAATATTTTCAAGCCAGATTTTCAACACTGTCATTTTTGTACACCTCCTTGTGAACAGTACAGCTGTCATTTTTCATATCCTGGCCGAAATGTGTTTCCGCACTTCCGGCGCACAATAACGCAGTCGCTGTGGGAAATCAGTGTTTCAGCCAGATTATGAAAATGACAGTGACACTGTTCATGAGCAGAGGTCCTAAAATGCCTATGTTGAAAATTTGGTGACGATACTCCATAAAATGACTGTGTTACGAGCGTGCGTTGGCAGATTGCATGCATGCTCGTAATGTCATGCATTTGTAAAATTTTCACTCTGGATTTTCACCATTGGCATTTTTCCACACCTCTTGATGAACAGTATAGCTGTCATTTCACATATCCTGCCCAAAATGTGTTTTCACACATCCGGCACAGAATAGCGTGGTCGCTGTGCAAAATCACTTTTTGGGACAGTTTGAGGAAATAACAGTGACACTGTACATGAGCAGAGGTGCTAAAATGCCTATGTTGAAAATTTGGTGCTGAACGTCCATAAAATGACTGTGTTACAAGCGTGCGTTGCACATTTCTCATGCACCCTAGTAACCTCGCAAATTTGCAATATTTACATGCCACATTTTCAACACTGGCATTTTTTTACACCTCCTTATGAACTGTACAGCCGTCATTTTACGCATTCTGCCCAAAATGTTTTCCAGCACTGCACTACCAAAGCCAATGCCAGCTCGACAACATTCGGCATTGACAAATGCTTGTTCTTCTAGGTGTTTAGTTTGAACTTGAAGGGAAAAGCCATGTTTGCTGACATTGCCTCATCTGGTAGTCTGCTCCAAGCGTCTGTCACTCACCCTGTGATGTAGTCTTTATTGACATTTTCTCATGAACCTCCAATTTAAAGACACTGCGTTTCCACTTCTCCTTTTATCCTTGTGCAACCTGAGGAGCTGCATTTAGTCTGTCCTTTTCAGATATCTGAATCCTATAATCATGTCTCCTCTAAGCCTTCGCTTCCATGAAGAACAGTCCCAGCCTGACAGTTAGTCTTCATACTCCATATTTTCCAAGCCCGTAAACACTTTTGTTGCTTTCCTCCATATCTTCTGAATCCTGCTGTTATCCTGCTTCAGATCTGGAGGCCAGTAATGTACACTATTCTCAAGATGTGTCTGATTACTAATCTCTACAGGGGCACTGATCTGCTTACAAAGTTTCCCTTCATGTGAGCGATGGTTTTATTTGCTACACCACACTTTTGTCCCATTTTAAAACTGTTGCCGAATGTTCAACACTGTTGACCACAATATACTTCTACCCAAATTCTAGTTCCTCAGACTATCAAATACTGTACCGCACAAAATTGGCATGGCGACAATCTTTCTGGTAAGCCCCAGGTCCTTAAGGCCAATGGGACAATGTCAATATACAACACCCTCAATTTAGAAGTAATGCACGGCTCCGTCATAGGTCTGTTATTATTCAGCCTGCTTGCCAATGATCTTCTCTCTTCAGCTGCACAAACACTAAGTGCAACATGCACCTTTATGCTGACAATACCATAATTTGTACAAAAAACAAAACTACTGCAATCCATCCTCTTCCTGTCCCACAAGGTAGGTGACCCTTTTCTCTGATGACTAGGATAAAGTTGGGGCCTTTTAACCCTTGAGGGAGTGTCCTGGATTTGGGAGTTACAACTGGGCAACAGATTTAGTGACACAGTGCCTCCGCCTAATGACATGCGCTACAGGCTGTTTAATCTCTCACTGCTGCCTAGTGCATGGATGTCAGCTGCAGGGGATTCTGGGATTTGTAGAAATAGAAGATGTCAGCCTACAGGTAAGCTAAATTAGTCTGATACAATCTACTTACTACAGTAAACAGAAAGTAAACCAAAATATTTTTGCACACAAAGTGCACTTTGGGACCAGCCCCACACTTGAGTATGGGGCCATTTGGGATGACTGTTCCCCTTTAAGCTATCTGGTACGCCAATATTTGTGCTCCCCAATATCTTTAAGGAGTGTCCTGTAATCAATTACCGTGTATCAAGCTGTAAAGTCAATGCAGAACCATGCTCAAAGTAGACAAGGAAAACTGCATGCACTGTTACTACCTTGATTATTTAAAGTTATTATCATCTGTAATCAAAATATGAGGCCCAGTGGCCCACTGCTGGCCTTCTGCCCAGCTTATTCCCCAAACGCACACAGTTCCAACCTGGGGTTTCTAACAATATAACAGTCCTAGCTATGTAACTAACTAGGAGTTACAGAGACAAGGCACTATTTAGTTACTCATGGTTTGTAGGCATCCAGCTTGTACACCTTACTGGCCCCAAAAGTCCTCAGCTGGCAGATGCTGATCTCTCTGTATACAGGTGCTGCATCTTTGCTGTTGCTGGTTGCAGGTGCACAGCTGTCACTGCAGCAAGAGGGACTTGCACGTGCAAGCTGTAATGGTGAGGCCTCAGGTTTACTAGGCTTCACCACATGATGGGACTTGCATCTTCATCCTTTAATATGAACATTCCTCTTCTTCTGCCCCACGTGGGAACTTCCACAAGGAAGTGATAATGGCTAGAAGAGTTTGCTCTTACAGTCAGTCTCCCCACAGCCTCTGTGGTCTTACCTCAGTCTGGAACTCTCGGTGAAGGTATAGACTTGAAAGCATTTAGTTTCTGTCTAGTTTGGGAACAGCCCTAGGTGGAGAACAGTCTCTCAACGGCAAACTAGCCTAAACTCTCAACACTTCTAGAATTTCTCCACTCAGTCCCGATCTGGAGCCGCTCCTCCTTTGCAAGGTGTATGTTCATACTCATATATGCGCAGACACTCAAGTCTCTAACCTGCTCAGCCCTCATGGGTCTTAAGTAGCACCCCTGGTTCTACACACACAGAATCTGCCCTGACAAAACACTGCTGAAGCTACATTTTCAACAACTTCTGTACTGAGTGAGCTTCAGTACCCGATTAGTCAGCTTTCCAAAGGGTATGGAATGTCTGATGCAACCTCTCCTCTGACTGGCAAGCTGTTATTGGACAAACTCTCATGCTGCATACATTCAGAGTGCTTGCCATGGTTATGAGGATCCTCTGCATCCTGACTGCTTTGCCAGTTCCCAACTGTGAGAGTCCTGTGCCCCTCTCCTCAGAAGCCTGCTGTAGTCTTTATTGTTCTTACTGTCCTTCAGCCCAAATGGCTGCTTCCTGCCCCTTGACCCATTTTCCCCAGAGGCTGTGGGTCACACGGTGACCCTGCACAGCAGCAGCCAGTTTTGTTTACATTTCAGGGAATAACATTCAGGAGGGGGGAGTTGCATGATTTGCACTATTTTTATCCCCCCCCCCCCCGGTGGACAATCCCGCATACCCTGAGTGACTTCACAGTGCAAAGTGCCATAGAGCACCATCTATGGCACTCTGCCACTGACTTCTACCTCATTTTTTTTTTGCTCCTTTTCAAGCTGCCATAGTCCTTGGTGGTCTAGTGTGCACACTACATTCTTTAAGTCCCTGGTGGTCTAGTGAGTGCGCCTCTATCGTCTCCACTGCTCTCACGAGACTGATGCAGATGGAGGGACTAGACAAAGACATTGCAACATCTGGAGCAGAAGCCACCATCACAAGCGTGAAGTGGAGGAGTCAATGGACGAGAAGGGAGTGGAGAAATGGCGACAAGGATGACTGCTGGCTACAGGGGCAGTGATGAGAGGGTCAGACCTGTTACTTTTGACTGGAAACAGTTAAACCCAAAAAAAAAAAGAACAGATCAATGAAAAGTGATGCAGTACCAGCGGCAGAAAGTGAAGGGGCAGGTGCAGCTGAGGCCTGTGGCAACCAAGAACAGTCAGTCAGTCGGCAACTGTTGGCAAAAGCTATAGAAAAAAAATGTGATGCAGCAAGTACTGACATAATGTCATCTAGCCACCTGTTTTACCACTCCTTGCACTTGATTATTCTGTTACCTATGATTATTACCAGTACCTTTGTGTTTCTGCCAATTATCCTTCTATGCTCCCTTGCTATTAGGCATGTGTCTTGTTTTTCTCATCACTTTCTGCTCACATTGTTGCTAAATTTACTGTCATGTATGTAATTTGTACCCCTTTGGATTCTACTGCAAATGTTATTGTTGTGCACAGAAATGAGCTCCTCTGGTTCTTATGTTGCTTGTATGTTGTCAACATTGTCTGCAACTCTGCACTGTAGTGGTCTAAACTGGCTGTACTCTCCTGGGTTGTGCCTGAAAATAGCCAAATGTTTGCCTAGTGCACCTTACCCGGTAAACAAAAACTAAATAAATAAATAATGTGACATGGCAGTCACTGAAAAACAGACAAATGAATGAAAACATAAAATACTGAGCTAAAAGGTCTGGTGAGTGACAAATAAATACAAGCTCTAGCCACAGCCGATCCAGCTGTGACGAGCTACCAAATGACCAAAGGTACACGCGTGTGTAGAAAATATTGAACGCCCGGGTGTAACTTGGCTAATTTTTGGAGGTGTTGCACCAAATTTTCAACATGGCCTTTTTGGGACCCCACCTCATGAAGGGTGCCAGTGTCATTTTGTTCACTTGTCCCGAAAGGTGATTTCACTGAGCAACCGTGCCATTCTGTGCCACAGGTGCGAAAACACGTTTTGGGCAGGATGTGAAAATTGACAGCTATACTATTAATAAGGAAGTATGCAAAAATGGCAATGTTGAAAATATAGAGTGAAAATATTAAAAATTGGCGAAGTTAGGAGCGTGCGTAGAAAGAGCGCAACGCACACTCATAACGCAGTCATTTTTGGGAATTTTTTCACCAAAATTGCAACATGGGCTTTTTGGGACCCCACCTCATGAACAGTGGTACTGTCATTTCATTAATCAGTCGAAGGTGATTCCACACAGCAACGCCAGATCACCTTTCAGGGCCGAGTAACGAAGGCCATGACAGTTCACAGGCGGTCCTAAGAACCCCATGTTGAAAATTTGGGCCAAAATTTCAAAAAGGCTGATTTAGCAACATAGTTGAAAACCCCATTGACTACCAGTATAGCACGCCTACCTTTGATTCTTCAGTTTGCGATTTGGCTTCGAAGAGTGCAGAGAAGATGACAGCGCCGACCTCCGGAGGTAAGTATGGGGCAAGGGGGGTGCGAGGTGGTGGGTGCTCAGTGGGAGGGTGAGGAAGGGGGGGACTGGGCGACGATGAGGGACCGTTTTCTTTGTTATAGGGGAAAAAAAACATGTCGGGGACTTTTTTTTTTATTTAAAGGAAAAAAGCATACATTTGGGTACACTGGCATGGACTCCCAGTGTGCCACATGAGTTGGGGAGGTACCTGATGCTGACATGGGGATAGGGCACCCCGATGTCGGCACGGGAAAAAAAAAAAAAACATACATTTGGGCACACTGCAGTGGGCTCCCAGTATGCCACATGAGTTGGGGGGTACATAATGCCAACACTGGGATTGGGCACCCCGATGTCAGAGTGGGGACAGGGAATGAAGGGAGCAGGGAGGACAGCAGCAGTGGAAGAGTGCAGGAGGGTGTTCTTTGCTGCTAGTGCTGGGAGGGAGCGGGGAGGACAGGAGCAGTGGGAGAGTGCGGGAGGAGTGCCATCTGAAAGATGGTGGTGACAACGCAACTGCGCATGCGTGGCACCCGTGCAAGTGTAGATGCGGTGAATGGCATGTTGCCATTCACAACATGGTTGTGCCAGCGGAACTGCGTATGTGCAGTTCTTACCCCGGAATGCAGAAGTAACAGCTGAAATAGTGCGGCTGTTATTCCATAGCAGCCAATCATGGTGGAGTGTTTCAAGCTCCGCTGGACTTTGGGAAGGATACTTCCAAAAGTCCAATGGAAGGTTCTACGATCGGCCGTTTTTGTTAGACACGATCGATCCCAAAATGGCTATAGGCTCCACCCTTAGCCGTAAAAATGGGCATTTGTTTTTGGCCCACAAAAACTGGTATAAAAAATTAAGGGGAGGCTACTAAAGCAAAATTAAATAAGGGTGCCTGGGAGTGACAAATAGGTTACTCACCTGTAACCATAGTTCTAGGAGCAGTATATGGTTCACATCCATACTTCTGGCAGTCTCCCTTTCAGAGCTGTTCTTGCCAGACAGTCTTCAAGCTTGAGCTCCTCCCACCAACCAGGTGCTATCTCTCGGCTCTACCCCATGACGTCAGATCTTGCATGCTGGAAACAGGGATCAGTGTGCACTTGCCAGGGGGAGGTCAGGTGGGTTGTGTGAATGTGAATCATATACTACTCATAGAACTATGGTTGCAGGTGTGTAGCCTATTTTTCTAGGGATGTGGATATGGTTCACTTATCCACACTTCTGGCAGACTTCCCGCAGTTCTCCAGGAGGAGAGGATGAGGCAGGCACCCCTATTTGGCAAACAAATATTGAACCAAGGTCCCAAGAGCAGCATCCTGGGGTGACTAAAGGTTGATGCTGTAATGGGAGATGAAGGTGTGTGCTGACTTCCAGGTAACTGCCCTACAGATCTCCTGTATGGGGACATCCCTGAAAGCAGCCACCAAGGCAGCTGTATGTCTGGTGGAATGAGCCCTAAGACCTACAAGAGGCTCCTACCAGCCAACCTATAGCAGAGGTCGACACAGAAGACAATCCACCTGCCAACTGTCTGCTTTGCTGCTGGTCTGCCAGGTGTGGCTTAAGCATAAGTGACAAAGAGCTGGTGAGCCTCACCCCGAACTCCAGTTGTATGCTCTTCATAATAAGAGAGCACTTGCCACAGGTCCAAAGTATGGCGCCTATGGTCAGCCTCCAAAGATGGGATGGTAAAGTATAATGGTAAATTAATCACCTGGTTAAGGTGGAACTTTGATACAACCTTCAGGAGGAACTTTGGGTGGTGGCGAAGGATGACCCTATCCCCATGGAGAACCAAGTACGGAGACTCCACTGAGAGTGCCTGGAGCTCATTGATCCTTCTGGCAGAGATGACAGCCACCAGTAAGGTGGTTTTCCATGACAGGTGTGACATCTCACACCTGTGCATCGGCTCAAAAGGCTTGCCCATGAGCACACTTCAAAAACCAGCAACAGGCTGGCCCAGTGGCATGGAGGACTGAGGCAGCGATGCCTTACCTCCTGCCATGTCGGCGACCCGTGTTCATGGTGCGAGTAGGTCATCGGGGTCTGGCCAGGGTGGAACAGGATCGAGCATCCAGAGGACAGCTCTCCTGTCCCAGGGAGGGTGGAGAACAGAGACTAGCATTTGCCTGACACCTAGCGAAGGCTAGGTGTTGGCAAGTCAGGTCTTGTACAGTGGGACATAGAGGTGGAGTAGCCAACGGGTGTGCTGCATGCAGACACGCGCACATCCATTGTCGGCACTGCATGCTCCCCTCCACAGTGAAAAAAGTGGAAATTGTGGTCCAGTTGAGCGGCATGATGTCTGTCCACCACAGGCGCCACCCCCAAGAGGGCAACATCCAAACACTGTATCTGGTCCTGGGGGATCGAGCTGGGGGCACCCTACCACCCTGCCACAGAGGGTAAGCCAGGGGGTACGAAGGTAAGAGCCTGAAGGTTGGGGGGATGGGGCTGGGCAGATGGCTGGAAGGAAAGGGCCGAATGGGGCCAGGGGAGGAAAAAATAGAAGCAAAACAAAACAACAGCAACAGATCCCAAGATGGTGGAGGCTCACGTACCGGCAGGTTCAAGTTGTCAAGGCCCTTAAAGAAGTGTCCAACCACCTTCTCCTGCGCCTTCAGCATACCAGCCCATGCCTTGTATGCAGAGATGGCTGCCAGATGCACCTTGAGGGTCGTCAATCTCAGCCCTAGCTTGGACAGAGACCATATGTAGTCCAGGATGCTAGCCAAGGGGCAGGCAAGGGGATCAAGCCCCTTGCCCTGGCACCAAATTGAAAATCTGTTCCATTTAAAAACAGCATCAACAAGTCAACTCCTTTCGGGAAGCCTCCACAATGTACAGTACACTGTCCAAAAGTCTCAAAGCCTGGAACTCTAGTCACCTAGGAACCAGGCCGTAAGGTGCAGGGATTCAAGATTTAGATGCAGGATCTTCCCCTGATGACAGGACAGCAGATCCAAGTGCAGGGGCAACTGCCATGGAAGTCTGCTGCTGAGGCTGAGGAGATCCGGTTACCAAAACTTGGGAGGCCAGACCAGTGCAATCAGGATTATCCGCACCTTGTCCTTCCACACCTTGTCACCACCTTTTGAATCAATGAAAAGGGAGGGAAGGCGTATAGGAGGCCTGGGGTCCAGGACCTCGCAAAGGCATCCCCCAACAGTGTCTCAGACTCAGGGGGCAGGCATAAAACAGCCTCAGTTTTGCATCTGCCCTGGAGGCAAAGAGATCCACCATAGGTGTGCCCCACAGGGAGAACAGGTGGTTCACTGCCTCCTGATGCAGACACCACTCGTGTGACGTCTCACCCACCTGGCTGAGGGAGTATGCCAACTGGTTGTCAGCTCCTGGGACATGAATCGCCAGGAGATCTGCACCCAAGCTACTCATGAGGGTACAGGTGCAGACAGCCTCCCAACACAAGGGAACAGAGTGTATGCCACCCTGCTTGTTCAGGGACAACATGGTCGTGGTATTGTCCGTCTGAACTTGCATGACCTGACCACGGACAAAAGGAGCGAATTCCATCAGAGCTAAGTGCACTGTACGGAGCTCCAGCAGGTTGATGTGGTAATGAGACTCCACGGGCTCTGTGGCTCCACAGGCAGGCTCCCCACCACACCAGAGATACATCCGTAGTTAGAATGACAGATGGCTCTAGGCAGATAAATGGGACTCCTTCCTGCAGATGTTGTGGGACTAGCCATTACTGGAAGGCATCCCATATCGACTGGGTCACTGTAACTGGCTAGTCCAAGTGATCTGTTTGCAGAGACCACTGATGGCCCAGCTCCCACTGAAGGTGACACATCTGCCACAGGCTCACTGTACCAGGATGGTGCAGAACGCCATGTACCCTAGCAGCCGCAGGAAGTCCCGGGCAGGCACAAGCACCCAACCTGAAATGATGGGGCAAAGGAGGTAAGATCCAGTGTCCAGTCTGCAGGGAGTTGGGCCTTGTACCAGAGGGAGTCTAGCTCTGCCTCAATAAAATGAATCACCTATGAGGGACTGAGTTCCGACTGACCAGAAGGCCCAAGTCTCTGCAGGTCTGGAGGGCCAGGTCCATGGACCACTCCACTGCCTCCTTGAATAACCTGGCTATCAGCCAGTCATCCAGGTAGGGGTATAACCTGACCCCCTGGTGCCACAGGAAGGCTACCACCACTGTCATCCACTTAGCAAAGACCATGGGTGCTGAGGAGAGGTGGAAAGGCATGACCTGGAACTGGTAAAGAACCCCTTCTGTACAGAACCAGAGGCACCACCAGTGGGACAGATGGACTGGAATATGGAAGAATGCATCCTGAAGGTCCAGGGAACAGAACCTCATGCCTTGCTCCAGAGATGGTATAATCTGGTTCAGAGTAACCATCCTGAACTTGCGCTACCAAAGGTACTGATTGAGACTGTGAAGATCCAGTATGGGGTGTCAACCCCCATGTCAGTTTTGGCACCACAAAGTACCCAGACATGAAGCCCTGACCTGCAATGGAGTCTGGCACATGGGCTATGGCTCCTTTCTCTAGCAGCTGAGCAACATTCTCCCTGAAGGCAGACACATGTTCTGAGACACCACAAACTCCCTTGGAGCGTGGGGCCAGTCAGGCGGAAGAGCCTCGAAATCGAGAGGCAACCCTTCGCCTACCATCTCTAGGACCCACTTGTTCGAGGTAGTTACAGACCAAATATGACAGAAGTGGCTCAGTTGACTGCCCCCCATGGGAAGCTGGGGCAGGGACTGGACGACTGGGAGGGAGACACCACCCCAACCCATCAATGTGCAGCTTCTAAGCGGGCACCGGCACCTGCCTCCAGAGAGGCACCATTACCCCCACCTTTTTTGGGGCCTTAACCAGGGAACTTGGTCTTGGGATGCCAAGCCTGTGAGAGCCCCTGTGAGGTCTGCTGCATCCTAGGCTGCTGTGACAGATACGACTGAAATTGAAAGGGCTTTTTCTTTGGCTTTTCCCCTTTCTGCTACTCCTGTAAAGAGGCCACAGAATCTAGGGTGGCAGTGGACTTCTCAAGCATGGTGAGATGTCCTTCCACCCTGGAGCCAAAGAGGTCAGTGCCCAAAAAGTGGACATCAGCCAACTTACACAGGGTGTCTGCCGTGAAGGAGGAAATCCTTAGCCAGGCCCTGTGATGCATCGTGATGGCTTCTGCCATGGCACGGGTGCAAGAATCACCCACATTCAAGGTCATCTGAAGCTGATGTTTAGCCAGCCCTTGACCCTCGTCTTGGACACTTTCACTACCATCTGCTTGTCGGCAGTGAGGTATGGGAGGACATGGTCTAAGACTCCCATCAGGGAGTGACCAAAGTGGGCCATCATCAGGGCACAACTCTCCCGATGGAAACCAAGAAAGGATGCAGCATAGACCTTTTTTGCTGCATGGTCAAGCTTATTAGACTTCTTAACGGGGAGCTTGTCTACCTCCCTAGTATTACTAGATTTGCAAAAGACCATATCGGTAATCAGATCCTTGGCTGAGGGGTGATCTGAAAATCCACATAAGGTGCTGGTAGGGACCACATACTTGCGGAGCATATGGGCAGAGGGTGCCAAGCAGGAAGCTGGATGCTTCCAAAGCTCCAGCGCTGGTCCCAGGAGGGCCTTGGCAATCAGGAAGACAAATTCAGGGGATTAATCCCAGTCCAGTGTCTCAACAAAGGGATACTTAGCCCTTTTCTGGAATGGCTCCAAGGGAACCTCCATGGACTTGGACATAAGTCTGAGCAGTGCCCCAAAAGACACCGGCTCATGGTCAGTAGTCAGTTCTTCAACCGATTCCCAATCTAAGGCATAAGCCCTTGATGACTGCATCGTGGACCCATCAGAGTCAGATGAGGAATCCTCAAATATGGCCCTCGGCTTTTTGTTGCAATGCACCACTCTAAGCTTGGTCCATTGTGCGATCTCCACCAACAACTGGCCTGGCAAGCTGGTAGCCAGATGGAAGTCCTTGGAATGGGCTCCCTGCATGGGCTGCAGTGGAGGCAACTCCACCAGTATTGGTGGTGAGACATGTATCAGACACAACTGTCTTTATAAGACCAATATGGGCTGAACTGGTGGTTGCCAGGTTACCGCAGGGGTCAAGGGTAGAGCCCCACCCTGCCCAACCAAGGCCCACTGCTGCCAGATGAGCTCCATGTAGTGCCACTGTATACAGCAATGGAGTCTCATCTGAGGATGAAGAGGAAGAGAAGCACCAGTGACGGCACCTCCTGGTCGAACCGGATCGCAAGCACGAGGAATCCCTCAACCTTGATCTCGACCTGGACCTCAAGCTTTGACTCTATCAACACGTTTAGGAGATACGGCTGGAGCAGCAGTATAGACTGCCCACACAGGGTTCTGCCATTCAACCCCAGAGGCAGGCACCTCCTGAGAGACAGCCATGGTTACCAACTACTCCTGGACCTCTTGGGTGAGGTCTGCCAGGACCAGTGTCTGAGAGAGCACATCATCCCTGATCTTCTAAGAATGGACTGACAGGGTTGAGAAAAATCTCAACCACTTGCTCAACTCGTGTCATAACTGACAAGCTCAACGGGGGCACCATGGAGCTATTGGCTTTGCCCTTAACCAAAGATTCAGCCGAAGCCAAACACTCGACGGCTATCAATCGGTCAGGGGAGTTGAGGGAGAGGGAACAGCATGCACCTTCCTGATCCCATGACCAACAGTGGGACTTTTTGGATTTCTTGCTTTTACTATAGTGGGCAGGGCTCTCCGCAAAGGTCTGGAGGATCTTGCACATCTGTCCAAAGTTGCCAGTGAAAAATGGGATCAAGCTGGCCCCAATGGGAGCAGCATGGTGACTGATGAGGTGCCGGATGCAGCCTTAGTCACCGCTTCTTCCATGGCTGCTATCTAGGCCTCAGACCCTGCAGCCACAGGGGACAGCTTACGTGCCTGCTTTGATTCTACAAGAAGATCCCTTTGGATTGGCCAACCAAGATGAAGACAGGATTAGCAGTCTTCCAGGGAGGAGGGAAGTACAGTCTAGCACATGTTATAGGCAGCAACGTCATGCTGTTTGCCAAGGTAGTAGATGCATGACACGTCCAGATCCATCCGAGACATTTTCTGGTTGCGCTGGATGCATCACTTAAGAGCAGGAACTTGCTTAGAACCCTCACAATCCATACTGTTGACATCAGAGATGGAGACAGGACTGGGGATATACTTTTTAGTGAAGAGAAGAAAAAGTTAGCCAAATGTTGCACTTGAAACAATTTAGGTCTACACCATATGCAGAGCTGCAAAGGTGGAGACCTGACTCTTCCAGCAGATAGGAAGATCTGGTGTCATGGGGTGGAGTAGAGAGATATACCACCCAGGTGGTGAGAGGTACTTAAGCTTGAAGACTGTCCAGCAAGAACAGCTCTTAAAGGGAGACTGCCAGAAGTGTGAACCATCTCTACATCCCTAGAAAAAGAATTTTTACGGTGGGCTAGGAGGGAAGCAGGTAACACCAATAAGCTGCGATAAAAAAAAATAAATAAATAAAAACAGTTGTTCAACTTGCTCTTGTCATTCAGAAGTTGACAAAGACTGGGCCTGGGTCCAAAAAAGAAGATGGAGTATGCCTGGGCAACATAAAAAAAATATTGTTGCGGAAGGTTCATAACCTGGGCATGTCCCACGAAAAGCTGGATTTACTATAAAAGAATAAAAAACTGAAAAAAAAGAACTTTTGTGCCAGAAAATAACTGAGGGGAAACAACTGAAGGGGCTAGGAAGGTCCATAACCTGGGGCTGTGTCCCAAGAACTTAGATTTAAAAAAGACTGTGACATGACACAGCATGCATTATTAATGACCTGGCTGAAAATAAAGCAATGAACTGTGCAAGAGACCCCTGAGGAAGTAACAGAAAAAAGGCCACACAAAGAAGGCACAGTAGTAGATGTACAAGTCCCTGCTCCAGAACTTGAGCTACAAGAATTAATATTTGATGAGCTAGATACAACAGACATTACCCCAAGCTGCAGCTCCTCTAAAACCCAAGATCATTTACAATAAACGTGGCTAAAGATTTACGGCTGGTTGTTGTCTGACAAAGACAGTGACCAGATGAGCTGTTCTATTTGTAAGCCTTATGTAGCCATTCCTTTTAAAAGCACCTGTTAACAAAATACTGACCCTAATAAGACATTCTGCTAGCACTACTCATACTAAAGCATTAAAAAAATGGACACCGAATGAAACCATTAGGTAATGGCAAAGGCAATAGATAAGGCTTCTGCACAGAGTGATGAGCAACTTAAAGGGCTTTTGAGAACTGCATATTTTGTTGCTGAAAATGAACCACCCAACACAATGTTTGTTAAATGTGTTCAGTTTCTCAAGGAAATGGAGTGTCCAGTCATTGAAGACTTCAAAACGGAGAGGGCTTTCAGCATATACATGGACTTGGCTGGACTGCCGAAATGCATGAGGCCACTGCACAGACCATGGTGGACAAGCTGGACACTGCTGTGAAGAATAGCCCAGTTGTAAGCTTGATACTGGTAGCAAGGCCGACCAAGGGGACCAGAAGGCCGGGAGAGACAGCCAGGAAGTCAAGCCTTCCCTGCCCTCAAGCACCCAGTGAGTGCCGGGGCTACGCTCCACCAGCGGCGGTCAAGCATCAGTGGCGGCCAACCAAGGGGACCAGGAGGCCAGGAGAGACAGCCAGGAAGTCAAGCCTTCCTGCCCCTCACACTCCAGTGAGCGCCGGGGCTACGCCCGCTAGCGAGGCGGTCGGCACCACAAGGCCGACCAAGGGGACCAGGAGGCCGGGAGAGACAGCCAAGAAGGTACGGGAAAGCCGCGGCCAATCGGGAGGTGAGCGCTGACTGAGCCTTGCAGCCGATTGGTCCTCCTGCTCCATAGACTTCTGTATTAACTTTACATTGCTGAAGCTGGTCAGGGATTGTATTTTTTTTTTTCTGGTCTAAACTGTCTAAAAAGAGCTGTTCTCCTGTTTTGTTAAAATAGCTAAGGATTCTGTTAACTTTTAAAGTGAAATGTAATTTACAGCCTTTTGGTGGGATTTCTAGTGGGCTAGATGCTAAGGCTCCGAACCCCCCCCAAAGCCTTTTGTTGTGTAAATTAATTCACACTGCTTGCAGAATCACTTGATTTCTGCTATTTTCTTTATTTAACTGTGCTTTCCTGTGTCTCCCTCCAGTCAAGCCTTCCCTGCCCTCAAGCACCCAGTGAGCGCGGGCTCGCTCCATGGCGGGCGGTCAGCGACCTTGAAAGGCCGACCAAGGGACCAGGAGGCTAGGAGAGACAGCCAGGAAGGTACGGAAAGCCGCAAAATTTTGCCCATCCCCCCTCCCCCCCCGTGTGTTACTTTTATAGGCATCTTCCCGCCAAATTTCTTATCTCCCGCCCACAACAATATTCTAACCAACAATCTGTCAGTGGCCCTGTGGTGCCACCTGCTCAGCAGTCCTTCCCCTGTTCTCATTGTGGATAACCACTAATTGCCGCATTCAAAATGGGAAGACTCCTCTTACTGTTTCTCTCTCTCTCAATTGTGGTGTTCATTGAGGATGAAGTCATCCCGATCCATACCACACTGAATAATGCGGCCCACCAGCCTAGCCTCTCTGTCACATCTCCAGTGGATGTTGACCGGATCCTCACATATGCCCTACCGAAGTTACATCATAATCAGTGGGGTAACCCTCAAAAAGTGACACAACCTGTCATGTACTTATTATGCTCGATGCTCCATTATTGCGTCTACAGTTCCCCCTTACACCTGCCCACCAAATTAGCACTCTGTGACAGGATACCAAGTCGCAACCCCATGTGGATCACCTCAAAGCAGTGGCCACCGAGCAAGAAGAGAAGGCCCAAAGACAGTCCCCTCTTCCTGTCTTTCGAAGCCCTTATGAAACTCTTATTCTTTCTGCTGATCTGTATTGGTAATGTTGAAATCAATCCAGGCCCTCCAGAGGGCATCACCTCCCCAGCAGATCTAGCCTCCACCAAAGGACTAAGCTTCCTTCATATCAATGCATGCAGCCTCCTGAAAAGGCTTTCATTAATACAAGCCTGGGTCGCCCATACTTTGCCAGACTTTCTTGTAATATCCGAGACATGGCTCAAACCTGCAACAACAGACAGGGAGGTAAATCTACCCAACTACCAAATATTCAGAGCAGATCGCTGACAAGGGTGGTGGAGTAGCTATTTATGTAAAGTCAAATATATCTGCATCTTGCCTTAGTGCAACATCATTGCCCAAAGAATTCGAATGTATATCCCTCAAAATAACTCTCCCCAACACGGCAGCTTTTCAACTAGTTGGCTGCTATAGGCCCCCCTCTGCTGACCATAAGCTCTTAACCCACCTGGGGAACCTAATCCAACCGGGCCCTGAAGGAATCATAATCCTAGGTGATCTAAACCTAAACTGGCTCTCCAAGACAGCTGCACCTCTAGCATCATTCTGTGATACATATGGGCTTACACAACTGATTAATGAACCAACAAGAATCAATTTAAAGAATAGAAGTAGTAGCACCCTACTTGACATCATGCTGGTAAACAAACCCCACCTATTCTCACACACTGGAGTGCTATTCAGTGACATAAGTGACCACTGTCTCATTGCAGGAATAAGATCATCTGGCAAACCAGCTAACCCAGCAAAATTCCTTCTGAGAAGATCTAAGAAAAACCTTAATATTGAGGGATATCTCCATGACCTAAGCCACTCTACATGCTGGCAGGAGTTCTACCTTACGCATTCTGTGGAAAAAGCACATCAGGTGTTAACTAAGCGTAATCATAGGTGCCCTTAACACTCATGCACCAATCACTAGTGTTAGAACAAAAGCAAATCTTGCGCTGGTTTCAGCCGACCTTAAATCTGCACTGTTGGAGACAGATAAGCTATGGAAACTGGCAAGGAAGACTAAGGAACCAAATGACTGGATGCTGTTCAGGAAAGCCAGAAATAGCTGCACCAAAAAAGTAAGGGATGCTAAGGCTGCTTTCTATATGGCTGAACTTGACGCCTCTTACCACAATCCTGCTAGATTCTGGGGCACCATCAAGGGGATCTTAGGGCAGGACTCTAACACCTCTCTGCCATCTCAAGTGCACCTTAATAAGGTTGCTATCTCTGATAAACGGGAAGTACTGGATGCGTTCAGTAATCATTTCTCAACGGCTGGCCTTGCTTTTGACACCTCTCCAGCTAATCTACTGCGGGCACAACTAAACTCCCAGTCTACTGAGGTTCAGAGGGCTGATTCTTCCTTCTCCTTCAAACCGGTTTTACTGAAACAAGTAGAGGACCTAATGCTGCAATTGGACACTAAAAAAAGAGCAGGTGCAGACTCTCTTGACCCCTATTTTCTAAAAATTGCAATTCATGTGCTTGCAGTTCCCTTAACACATCTTTTTAATCTATCATTAACCTCTGGCTCTATTCCTTCGATGTGGAAAACAGCCCAAGTGTTTCCCCTCCTAAAATCAAGGGACTCCATGGACCTCCACAACTACAGGCCCATATCCATTCTTCCAGTGCTTTCCAAGATGCTAGAGAAATTAGTGAACATCTAATTAAGAGACTACCTTGAAGTTAATAAACTCTTAAATCCTGCTCAATCTGGATTTAGGGCCAGGCACAGCACCATCTCTGCAGTGGCCAAAGTCACAAATGACTGGCAAACTGAGTTAGACAAAAAGAGCAGTGTCTGTGCTGTATTCCTTGATCTAAGCAAAGCGTTTAACACCGTGGATCATGAGCTGCTACTCTCTTCACTGCACTCCATAGGCTTAGACCCACCCTCTCTTAAGTGGTTCAGATGTTACCTCACTGATAGAACGCAGCAGGTGAAAGCTGAAGGTGACTTATCCTCATTAAAAGCACTTCTAAGAGGAGTTCCTCAAGGATCTATCCTGGGCCCTATCCTTTTTGCCATTTACATTAACAACATTGACTCTAATCTCACCAAAGCCAATGTTCACCTCTTTGCAGATGACACTGTTGTATATGTCAGTAACCCATCGCCTGCAATGGCCTGTGAAATTTTACAAACAGAATTCTCCCTTTTGCAACACCAACTACTTGAGAAAAAACTCCTCTTAAATGCAAAGAAGACAAAAGCTATGTTCTTCTCCACTAATAACTATACTAACACCTCCTCACCAAGCAATCTTCCCAATTATCCACCATCCTTGGAGAAAGCCTGGACTATGTAGATAAATTCAAATATTTAGGGGTGGATTGCTAGCAGGCTTGACTACACTCATCATATTGAAGAACTTGAAAAACTTACCAGAGGCTCGGTCTATTCTTCAAATTAAACATTTTCTAACCAGAGACTCAATGCTGAGACTAATTCAGGCCTCATTTCTTTCACTTATCGACTATGCAGACTTCCTTTATGGTCACTGTCCTATTTCCTATTTAAGCAAATTGGATACCTTGTACCACAGGGCACTAAGGTTTATTACAGATCTTCCATTCAACACTCATCATTGCTCTCTCTATGCTGCAGTTGGTTGGACATCCCTACACCTCAGAAGGAACAGAAATGCTGCACTATGGATATACAAAGCTTTGTCTAATAAACTTCCATCCTATATTTTAGACTGCTTTACACTGGCCACAGCTAGGTCCTATGCCCTAAGAAGCAACAACTTCATCATGCTTGTTACCCAAAGCCTACACCCGGCATGGGAGGTCTGCAATCAGCTACTCTCTAGCAATGGCATGGAATTCTCTACAGAAGACCCTAAAGTTGACCAACTTTATACCTCTAGCATCCTTTAAAAAGCTCTACGTAAGTCTCTTCCCAGAGAAATGCAACTGCTACCACAAGGCCTAGTCCAGTCACATTCACAACCTTCCCCCTTTCAGTCAGCAATTATTATTGACAGCTCTTCCATAAATCATCCCCTTAGTTTTTCCCTCCCTCGCAGTCCCCTTATTTTGTATGTCAGCCCCCTTTCATACCTTTTTTACAGTTTTGCTTCCCCTGACCAAGACCTCCACATTATCTCCTGGCACTTACTTCTACCCCAACCACTCCTCCATACTTCCTACTACTAGTAGCCTTAGCCCCTATCTGAATCTCCCACCAGCCCCTCCATGTCATTCGCCAGAGGCTGTTTATCATCATGTTTTTGCAGTCATCAATCATTATATCTGTTTGTCTGCGTTAGTTTGCCCCGGAGCCTGTATTACCGGTTACCCTGTGTTGCGTGCTTGCTTTGGCTCCTCTATTGGGACTTGGACATTCTGGATTCTTCTAGTGTACTTTTACTGTACCCTACCTTGTCCTGTTAGGTTTTATCAACCTTTATCCTTCATTTGTATATATGTTTATATTACTGTATCTGTTTAAATACAAGTGTTCTGTATATGTCTGCTACTGTACCTACAATTTGATCCTTGACCTATCAGGTCCATCTTGTAAATGAGCTTTGCTCAATGATGTCCGCCTGAATAAATAAAGATTTTGATTGATTGATTGATTGAAGTCCACAGACATTAGCAATAGCAAAAAACTAATAATTTACATATGATACTTAGACAACAATACCCTATATACTTACAGTACTTTTACGGCAACGTTGAAGTCAATGATGGAAAGGGTAACACTATTTACTAGGCACTTTGTCAACTTCTGAATGTCAAGGGTGTAAACAGCAGATAGAAAACTTGCTGCTGTCTACTGATGGTGCATCAGTTATGACTGGTTGTCGTCAAGGTGTAGTACAAAAACTAAGAACTGATTAGAACTCTGAATTCATTTCAGTAGATTGTACAGCCCATCGGTTGGCCTTATGTGCTAGTGATGTAGCTCAGTGGAACAAGTAAAAAATATCAATGAGACTTGAGGTTCTTTTTCATTTTCTTTGGTAATTCTGCTATCAGAAGCAACAAACTGCATGAACTACAGAAACAGCTGGAAAAAACAATTCTGAAATACTGTCAGCCTCATGCAGTTCGGTGTCTGTTCATTTACAGTGCAGTGTCTGTTGTGTGCTGGACTCTTAAGCCATTAGGAGATGCGTTAGAACATATAACTTCATCCAATTCTCCAGATAGTGACAAAGCAAAAGGACTGTTGCTGTCTATACGTCAGTTTAATTTTGCAGCTCTTTCTCACGGAATGCTGGACATATTGTCACATACTGTTTTTCTTTAAAAACATTTCCAAAGAGAAAATCTAAATTGTTGCACTGTGCTACCACTGGTCATAAGTACAAAAGAGGCTGTAAGATCTTTAATGGAAAACCCAGGTCCATCAGACAGACAGTTTTACGATAACAGATCTTGAAGGCAGTTAAGTACAAAGGGGACAAAATCTTTGATGTTCACACTCAGAGGCCAGTTTTTGATAACTCATTTTCACACTCAGAGACCAGCTTATGATAACTTAAAGAGCATCTATAACAGTGCCTTAATTGATGATCCGGACAGACATTTCCCCCAAGAAACCTTAGACATAATAAGCTGCTTCTCCATTTTAGAACCCAAGATAGCCGCAACTGCGAAACAACAGCCAGATGATTTCGGTACCTATGGTGAAGAGCCTCTAGTTAAAATTGTGCAGCACTTCTACTTTTCTGACCAATCTACAGAATCTGCAAAAAAGGGAATTTATTTATTTTATTTTATTTATCAAGTCTAGGATTACATATTACTAAAACAGATAATGGTTTCAAATGATTATTAACAATCCGTCATTCCATCAGTTTGCTGAAATTGTACCGAAAGAGCATTCAGGTGTGTGCTTTCAGAGTTTGAAATGATTTATCAGATTGCAATGGTTATACCAGTGGCTAGTGTTGAATGTGAACGTGGCATCAGCAAGCCACAACCAAATAAAATCAAAATTCAGAAACTCTCTGAACAATACAAATTTATAGAACTTAATGATAATCTCAAAACTGGGTGAAAGTAGAGGAACTGTAGGTTTTGAAAGAGTTGCAAATGTGGAAAAAATGAAGAACAGAAGAAAAAAGACTTAGATTTTATGGTAGCTTCAGGCCTCAGCCTCACTCACAAGACAGGTCTTAAGGGATCAAAGTTTAAGGAAGGCCCAGGTTTATTTTAGCTCAGTATTTTGTGTTCTCATTCATTCGGTCTGCTACTTTTTCAGTGGACTGTTTTTCTGTGTTTGCTGTCTACAGTCTGACCAGCTCACTCTTTCAATTAAAAAAAAACAAACAAACATGAACTGGATCAGGTCCTGTCAATGTCTCTGACATCCGTCAGGTCTGCCATCAATCAAACAGTACACACATCAGTGAAAAAGAAGAAAAAAAAAGAAGTTCAGAAGACACCAAACTGTAAGTATATTTTATATTAACACATGTACATATGGGGACGGCCCAGTGGAGGGCTGAGGCATCATGCCTTACCTCCTGCCACACCAGCGACCTATGTTCACAGTACGAGCGGGTCGCCGGGGGTCGGCTGAGGAGGGAGAGGATTGAGTGTCCCGAGGACAGCTCTTCTCTCTCGGGAAGGGGGTGGGACGGAGTCCGCTGCATGTCTGACCCTAACGGTAGCTGGGGGCCCGAGCACCGGGTGGCTCAAGACAGGGGGCAGCCACGGGCAGATGCCCGCATGTCAATGCGGCGGGAGCATGCATGGCTCAGCCACTGCATCACTGCACACTGCCGTGCCGCACTTGGGGGGAAGAAAAACAGAAAAATGGCCCCTCGGCAAGATGAATGCCGGTCGCCGCAGGTCCCGCTCCCGCAATTGGCAGTAACCCCCTGCACCGGATCCGTTCTGGCAGGTTGAGGGATCCCTGACACCCTGCCACAGGGGGAAAGCTGTGGAGGAAGTGGAGTGAGGTAAGCTGCGAGCAGGAGATGGGGCTGGGTGACCAGGCAGGAGGGAGAGCCATTGGGGAAGTAGGAGGAAAATAGATTAACAGAAAAAAAAATTAACACATGCACATCAGCAAATGAAATGTCATTTTTTCATGGAAATTCCCACAATCCCACAAAGTTTATAACTCCTCCCAAAAAATCTGGGTTTCCCCCTCATTTGGTAGACCCTGGTAGGGAATTCCCCGAGACCCGCAACCAAATTTTAAGCCCTGCATTTATGCTAAAGTCCCACAAAAACAGCTCTAGCTGCTATCCACAATGTGCCCAATGGCACAAGTTAACACAAAACAGTCCCTCGCTGTGGGTGGCAGTCCTAATCTTGGTCTCATGGTGGTGGTCCCAATCACCTGAGCACCAGTAAGAACTGATGCCCTAAAGCTACAGGCTGCTCCTGCCTCCTATGGCTCTGTCCCCCTTACCTGGGTTAAGGACAAAGAGAAGAGTGATCACAAGTGCTAGTCTGTCACACAGTGAACAGTCATAACCACAATCAGCTGTGTGGTCACAGGAACTGGGGACCTAGAACTACAAGCTGCTCCCTCCTCCAGCATTCTTTCCTAGGTGGGGAATAAGTGGAAGAGTGAAGTCACAAGTGAAAGTCATTTGGGGAAGGGGGCTTAGACAGCCCAAAGTAAGCCTGCAATTTATTTCAACTATATTATAAAAATGGCAATTTTATTTATATGGCACCTATTCCCGAGGACTTTGGGAGCCTCACACTGAAACACATAAATCCAATAAAATGACTTATAAATACTGTACAGAAAAAATAATATGACACAAAGGTGGGTCTTCAAATGAGATTTTAATAAGTTCAGGAATGGTGGATCTCTCACTTCCTGGGGAAAGGCATTCCAAAGGACCAGGGCAGCCATGCTGAATGCCCCATCACCCGAGGGCTTCAAACGGGATCTGGGGATTATCAGGAGATTCACATCCACTGACTGGATGGGGCATTCAAGAGCATAAGGGGTCAGGAGATCTTTCACGAAGCACTGATCTCAGGAAGCATGGACCCAGACCATGCAGGATCTTGAAGGTTAACAAGCACACCCTGAAGCTGATGAGCCACAACACCAGCAATCAGTGCACAACACAATGAACCAGCATGATATGATTCAACTAAGAAGTCCAATAACCAGCCAGAATACCGCATTCTGGACCAACTGCAAGTGACGCAACAATCTGGCAGATAACCCAAGGTTTAGAGCCTTACAGAAATCTAGTCTAGACATAACCAGGGTGTGCACAAGGGTCGCCAGATCAGCCAGTTCCAGAAAGAGTTTGATCTGGAAGATGTTCTGGAGGTGGTAAAAACCACTGTGGACAACATGATATTCTAAGTCAGCACTGAGTCCACAATATCGCTGGATTCCTAACCCTATACATGGCTCCGAGCATTACGCCATCCAAAGAGGGAAGGGTGGTGCCATCACTCGTCACTGTCGAACCAGACTGGCCCAACTCTACTAGTTATACCTCTGCCTTCAGTGGATTCAGTCAAAGCCAGCTAGCCACCATCCAATCCTGAATTTCCCTAAGGCATTCTGTTAATTCCAGGGCAGCCATATCATCATCATCAGGTGCACAAGACACATATAGCTGGATATCATCCCCATAGCAATGAAAACCCAAACTACAGCATCTAATGATCTCCCCCAATGGCAACATCTACACGGTGAACAACATGGGTGATAGAATCAGCCTCTGAGGCACACACAACAGAGTACAGCACTGTCCGATATGGAAGAGCCAAGTGCCACCTGCCGCACCCTGCCGGATAAGTAGGACTGTACCTGCAAGTCCTACATAATGCCTCAAATGTGTCAACAGCACCCCATGGTCCTCCGTGTCAAAAACTGAAGCCAGCTCAAACAGAACAAGGATGGAATGATGCCTGCCATCCCTTGCCAAGAGGAGATCATGGTATACCTTGACTAAGGCCATCTTTGTACTATAATGTGGCCAGAAACCAGAGTGAAACAGCTCACAGATATCATATTTCTCCAGGTGTTGTTCCAGCTGCACCACTACCATCACTTTCTCGATCAACTTCCTTAAAAAGGGAAGGTTCAAGACAGGCCTATAATTTGAGAGATCATCAGGGTCCAATGATGGTTTCTTAAGGAGAGGCCCTCACTTAAGTGAACACCCAACAATCTCCACAAAAACTGGACCAAGCTTACCCCAGCACTCTAAAAGAATCCAGCTTGGCCTAGGGTCCAACTAAGAGTAAGCTGGGTGCAGACCACAAACTACCAGGAGGACATCATCCACCAGTACTGGTTCAAACTCCATCCATATAGACAGCATGCTGCTGCCCATCAAAAACTGAACATTGCCGGAAAATAACAGGCCACTTGAGAGTATCCCAGCACAAACAGAAGACAGTTTGTCTAGAAAGAATTGGTTAAACTCATCACATTTACAGCAGTAGCCACAGACACTGCCAGCTATTTCCCGAAATTTCTGTGAGATTTCCAGAAATATCTGAAGTTTTTTGCATTTAAACAGTAGGGGCAGCAAAGAGAAACTCTTCAGAAATTTCACGAAATATCTGGAAATAGCTGGCAATGTCTGTGGCTACCACTGTATCTGTTGAAAAGGCTCTACAGGGCTTCAGACAGACTGGATATAATAGTCTGTCCACAGTACTGAAGAGGTGAGCAGGTCAGTTCTTCCCAGCAGCAAACACCCGTAACAGGAATGCTGACCTTTTCAGTGATTACTTGCTGATACTTATCGTACCGAGCACGCAACGCCGATCTGTCCTCCTTCTACCGGGACCTCTGCCAACAATGCTCGGACCTCCACTCATCTGCTTTCAACCTCCACAGATCACCATCCAACTAGGGTGACACAGAAACATAGAAGGTGACAGCAGATAAGGACTGTGGCCCACCTAGTCTGCTCCTTTCCCTACCTAAAGCAATACTGCAGATTGTGAAGGTTAGTGGGTGAGACAGATGCACAAACTCAGGTAAAAGGTGTAGAATGCACTTTGCGATATTTTTTTTCCAAAATAAAAAAAATAAAATAATAAACATACAGAAAGGAAACAAGTGACTAGTCCTTCAGTTCTGCAAAAACAGTGCACAATTCCCTCAGTGCACAACTTCCAGGCTTAGTTCCAACCAACTAGATTCCTAGCATGTGAAAACTTGCATGCACTATGACTGACTCATCTGTTTTGCACCTCAGGAGGCAGGTTTTTATACCTGCCTACTGATGATATCAGCACTATGTGACCTGTCTGACTCACAATTCTCTAAGGAAACACAGGCAGGCTAACTAATCCTAAATAAACACAGACAGGCCAACTCATCTGACATGAGATCATGATATTTCCTTAGAAAGCAGGGTATAGCATGTTTACACACCTAGGTTATTACAGCATCTCTCTTCATTTTCCTTAAAATCAATGTTACCCTCTAAATTGGTAGAAGCCCCTCTTACTCAAATGACATCACATTTTATGGAAACAGTATAAAAGTATTGGCTTTTCATCCGACCGACTGGTTGGCTCTTCAGCTTGGGAACAGCTACAGTGTCTCTGTAGCTAGCTGCCCTTTCATCTTCATTCGCCATCAACTCAAAAGAGGGAATAAAACAATAAAAAAAACAATGTTGTTGGTCCTTCATTCATCAGATAGAGCTTCCTTATCACACAGACCCTAGTTCATCTGCGGCTTTACCCTCTCTTCCCTACTGCAAGAGTACTCTTATGTCTCTCCCATGCATTCTTGAATTCCCTTACCATTTCTGCCCCTTCCACCTCCACAGAGAGGCTGTTTCAAGCATCACTAATCTTTCTTTGAAGAAGTACTTCCTCACGTTGCCACTGAGCCTACCCCCAGCCTCATATCATGCCCCTTGTTCTTGTACACCTTCTTTTCTGAAAGATGCTACCCTCCGGTACCTTGTTTATACCCCTTAGGTACTTGAATGTCTCTATCATATCCCCACCTTTCTCTTCTCCAGGGAATATATATTGAGGTCCTCTAGTCTTTCCTCATATGACTTTTGGTGCAATCCTTGCACTATTTTTTTTTGTTGTACTTCTCTGGACTGCCTCTATTTTGTTACATGCTTCCAGAGATGTGGCCTCCAAAACTAGACACAGTACTCTAGATGAGGTTTCACTACTGATCTGTACAGTGGCATAACCACCTCTTTTCTTCTGCTGCTGATACCTTTCTCTATGCACTCTAGCATCACACGTGCTCTCCCCACAGCCTTCTCACATTGTTTGGTTACCTTTAGGTCATCAGATATGATAACCCCCACGTCCCTTTCTTGATTGGTGGCCATCAGGAACTCTCCCCCATCGTGTACTCCTCCCTTTAATTTCTGTGCCTCAAATGCCCGATTTTGCACTTCTTTGCATTGAATCACAGCTGCCACACTATTGACCACTCCTCCTTAAGCATGTTTAGGTCCTTCCTCATTTTTTCCACCCCCCCCTCCGAGTGTCGACCCTGTTGCAGATCTTAGTGTCTTCTTCAAAGAGGCAGGCCTTCCCCTCCAGCCCCTCTGCAATGTCGCTTATAAAGACATTAAAGAGGACTGGCTGATAACCCCCCTCTCCTCTGATTGAATGACCTGCATCAGGAAATTAAGAGGCAGACAAGGAGAGGTGCTATGGCGTCAAATGCTGCCATAACAGCCACAGTATAGCCCTTCAAGGCCACCTTGGCTCACATTTCTCAGGCCATCTCCATGCTCCAAATATCCAGCACCACCAGGATGCTCCGAGGCTCCAGATTAAGAAAAGGGCAGTAAAATACAGTAGAAACATAGAAACACAGAATTTGACAGCAAGTAAGAACCATTAGACCCACCCAGTCCGCCCATTTTTCCCTACCTCCACTATCACCGCAAACTTGATCTATAACTATTTCTCCTTCCCCCTTCCTTTCCACTATGATTCCCTAGTTCCTATCCCATGCATTGTTGAACCCCATCACTGTTTTTGCCCCCACCACCTCTGCTGGAAGGCTATTCCAGGAATCCACTATTATTTCTGTGAAGAAGTACTTCCTCACATCTCTCCTGAATTTACCCCCCTCCAGCTTCATAGTAAGTCACCTTCTTCTTGAGCACTTTTTTCTGAAAATACTTCCCTCCTGTACTTTATTTACCCCCATGAGGTATTTAAAGATCTCTGTCACATTGCCCTTCTACCTCCTCTCTTCCAGTGTGTACATACTGAGGCCCTTTAGTCAGTACTTGTAGGGCTTTTGATGCAAACCCTGCACCATTTTAGTTGCCCTCCTCTGTACTGCCTCCACTCTGTCTATGTCCTTCTGGAGATGTGGTCTCTGGAATTGGACAAAGTACTCTAGATGGTGTCTTACCAGTGATCTATACAGAGGCAATACCACCTCCCTCTTTCTGCTAGTGATACACCTCGCTGTGTACCCCATGTGTATAGGGTAAAGCGCAGTGCAGTCCAGAATGAAACACCTAGTAACTGCATACGTAGGAGTACCAGCAAGACCTGGTGCACAGAACAATACTGAACAGAAAAATTAACTGAGGGGCAAATAATTTCTCAACCTCATGCTTGAGGAAGAGCACTGTAATGATATGGAAGTGTAAATAAGGCAGGAGCTGTGACCCAGCCAGCTGCTTACACTGATGATCATGACACAGCCATGGAATGCATCAGGAGGAATGGTAAAAGCAGCAGGAGGGGACAGGTTGGAATTTCAACTGGTACTTGAGGGAGCCAGGTGATGGCGAAAGGAGGAGGGAGGAGGAAAGTTGGTTCTAGAGTGAGGGGAAATCAATACAAGAAGGCAGACTGCCCAGCAGGTAAGAGGGGTATCAGGCAGTAACTGTCTGGTACAGAGCAATCACTCCTTTAGGAAGGGGGGCAGCTTTTACCATCTTACATACACAACGGACTGTAACAGAGAAGAGGTAGAGATTAAGGAAGTCAGAAATAGGACATGTCATAGCAGGAGCAGAAAGATCAGTTTTGGGCAGAGTCGGTCATGACTATTCCCTTTATGGGGGTTGAAAGTCAACAGGCCTACAAGGTTAGCAGTGTTGAAAGAGAAAGGGAAAGAGGAGAAGGAATGGAGGGGGGAGAAAGGGAAATGCGAGAGGGCACAGGTGGCAAAAAGCTACTAAAGGTAGAGTCTGCAGGCTCAGAGATTGTAAAACTCCTGAATCTGAGGACAGGAATGGAAGACTGGAAAGGGGATAGAAAAGGAAAAGAATGACCTTCCAGAACATAGAGCGGCAGTTAATATTGTTCTGGAGGTTGGAAGCAAAGTGTTTTGATCAGCAAGTTGGGTGTCTTTAGTGCCAGTGTTGCATAGCTGCTTGTACCCGGCAAAGTCCTCAGAAGAACTAGTGAACTTGTGTAGGCACCAGACCAAGCCTTGTGCTTTGAAACACATCATTAATTCAGCGGAGACCCAAGGAAGGTGGTGGCCTTTGACCCTGTCCCTCCAGAGAAGAGAGTACCTGTCCCAGGCAGCCGTGAAGTTTGACTGAACATTCTGGAAGGTATCAGTAACATCAGTGGATATGGAGATAAAAGACCAGTCAGTGTTGGTGAGGTCAGTCGACAGAAGTACTATGCAATGATCATTGTGTGCATCAGGGAGTGTGTCAGTTTCCACAATACGGGGGGCTAGAACCCAGTCTATGAGGGAGTGGTTACTGGATAAAGGGTTTATGTATTCATTTATATATTTTATTTATTTGTTGGCTGCTTAAGTATACTGGTCCAAAGGACCTTTGTCATGAATGACCCAGGCCTAGGCAGGCAAAGGAAAAGGTGGAGATAAGAGATACATAATTATAAACAAGCTGTGAAATACATTTTCAAGCATAACAAAGTACAGGAAAAACAAGGTAAAAATGAAATTTTAGCTGTGTAGACTCAAATATTTGTGGAGTGAGTTGAGGGCTAAATGTTCTGAACTAATTTTGTACAGGAGGGGGTGCTTTAGTAAGAAATTAACGTCATCCAGAACAAGGAGTTCACTTGAGGAAACCATGGAAAAGATCGAGGAAAGGACATCAGTCATAGAGCTTGGTTTGGAACCAGGCAACAGGAAATGAAAGCAATGAAGATATGGACAGAGAAGAGTAGGGAGAATTTGACATGCAAGAGCTCATGTGAGTAGTGAAGAGGAGCAGTGCAAAACTTCACTCCTGAGATGAATGGAGACACATACTACCTTCCCCACACCCACCCTTTATACCTCAGTCCAGCCCGGCAGCAAAGAAGCCAGGTAGAGATACTGTCAAATCACAAATCTTGAGGAAGTGTCAGGACACAGAGATGCCCAGTCTGTGTAGTTTTATCTTAAATTCAATTGACAAGAGATACAAAAGAAGGTCCTGTACGGATTCTTCAGTCTCTTCTTTTTTGTACATCCCACTGATGATCAAGATTCCATCCTCATCACCCAAATGATGCTGACCAGAAAATCAGGCTGGAGGTTTTAGAGCCAGCAGACTCAGCTGATCGATTCTGGGGAGAAGTCTAGAATGTTGAGGTAGAGGACCCTCAACCTCTGGGCAGGGGAATGGCCAAAGTGGAAGGGAAGGAGGGCCAGGGTTAACTTCAACACCACCTGCCACAAGGGAAAGCAAGGTGATGAGTTTCAAGGAACTCCTTTGCTAGTAAGCAGAAGGGTGGGGTGTAGGAGGTGGTGATGTTAGGGTAGGGTGGAGTAACCACCAAAGGGCTTTAAGATGTAGCTAGGAGGTCCAGAATAAGCCACTACTGGAAAGCCAAAGGCTACAAGGTGGGGTTTCCGAGAAGGTGAAGATAACGCTGGGGTAGGGGGTGGAGGCTAGGAGGTAGGCAAGAGGGAAGCATGGGTCTGCATGGTGGGAAAGAGTGGAGGGGAATAGGTAGAGGGGGAGAACAATAGAAAGAAGAAGTTTAGTGTGTTAAAGTGGGGGATTTAGGTGAGGATAGTGAACAAGAACAATCTAGAACAGAAGAAGCTTAGCACCAGACAAGGGGGTTAAACAGGGCTGCAGAGACAATACCTTAAGACTAGGCAGTTAATCAGCAAGGCAACACTTGAATGAAAAGTATGCAGTTAAACAGTACAGCAGCAAATATATTTAATGGCAAGCAGCTAGCAGTAATGCAACACTTGAGCTGATGTCATTGGGTTCCACTTCACTGTAGTCTTCAGCTCAACTGATGTTAGACAGAATTATTAAGGGACCTAAATAAAAAAACAAATAGGACTATTTCAAAGCCAGCATGGAAGCCAGTGTCTCCCCCAGCCTGATTATTTTAAACCTTAAGTCTATATTAACATTTGTACAACAGGAATGTCCAGAAGCTGGATAAAAAATTAAGGAGAGACCGGAAAGAGGAGTCACACTGACAAAAAGCAAAGCATTTTTACTGGCTTGATCAGCTCAAAACACTCAGCTGTTTACCGCCATAAAAATCTGTTATTTTGGCAACTTTTAATGGTGACATTTGTGTCAATTAATGCTGAGGCACTGTGAGAGTGCAGACCATCTGGTTTGGTTGTGGTTATCCAATTTTAGTGGGTAGCATCCCCCTTCAGTATGCACCTAGTCTCACATTACAGAGCATCTACCAGTTACCTGGTTGGCACTGAGAATGTGGGCTGCAATAAGAGGGTGAGTCGACTGGCTCTGTGCCTGTCCAAGCCCACTGCATGCAAGCAGATGTGCATTCACTCTGCTAACTCAAGGGGAGGGAGAACAAGGAAAACCCATCAGCCATGAGCAGGATGCTAGCTGCACTCCACAGGCCCTGCACCTGCTGACCAGGCTCCAACTCCACATGTGGCTTCGGTCACCGATGGGGGGATGCCCTCTAACCCTGGTGGTCTCACCATGGAGAGGTATACCATGGGGCTACACGGAGCTGGAGGTAAGTCCTGGGGGTGGCAGGATTCCATGTCACAACAGCGCAGCAAAAACAGCGAATACAATTTCAGCCCAGCAATATGTGCGCCAGGCAAAACTGCAAGTGGAAACTTGAGCGAGGGGCTGGAACAGCAAAAATCAAAGGAACACCACACAAAAGTTTAGAAGTAGGGGGCTTTGCCGCCCATACTGCCCTTACTTAAATACACATACTTGAAGATGCACTATACACCACAGGAAGGTCTCACTGTTCCGACCTCTCGCTCAAGTTTCCAGTTGTTGTTTTGCCTGGCACTCGTATTGCTGGGCTGAAATTGTATTCCCCATTTTTTGCCGACTGTCTTGCTGGGACCTCGGGTGGACAGTGATAGGGCTGGTAGTACAAGCTGAAAGGGGGCACAGGCTACCTCAGCTGGGAGCAAAAGCAGAAATTAAAAAAAAAAGTGTAGGGCAGCTTATAATCAAAATCAGATTGGCTAGCCTTCTTCCTGCAGTAAAGGGTGTGAAGACAGCCTGCAGACCTGAAGGGACCTTAGCAAGTAGGCAGCCTCTAATTAAAATCAGATAGAAACATAGAACGTGTTGGCAGAAAAGGACTGCCAGGCCCACCCAGTCTGCTGACTATGCCTAGCATGCCGCTAGCACTTTGCTATTGCCTCCTGCCCATCCCCTTCCCCAACTCTAACAGTCCCTTGTGTCTATCCCATGCTTTATTGAATCCCTCCACAGTCCTTGCCCCCACCACCAACTCTGGGAGTTTGTTCCAGTTTTCTACCACCCTCTCCGTGAAGTAGAATTTTCTGATGTCACCCCTGAACCTCCCTCCTACTATCTGCAAACCAGGCCCCCTTGTTCTCGGCTGCTCCCTTAGCTGGAAGATGTCTCCTACTGGCACCCTGTTGATATCCTTGACGTACTTGAAGGTCTCAAGTCATGTCCCCTTTCCCTTCTTTGCTCAAGGGAGTAATGCTGAGGTTCCTCAGCCATTCCTTGTAACACAGATGACTAATTTCCCTCACCATTTTTGTCTTCCATCTCTGGACTCTCTCCACCCTGTCCACATCCTTCTTGAGGTACGGTCTCCAGAACTGGACCCCACACTCAAGGCAAGGCCTGACAAGCTGCCTGTACAAGGGCATTATGACCTCCCTCTTCCTACTAGTTATTCCCCTGCTGATACATCCCAGTATCCTACTGGCCCTTGCCACCGCCTTCTCCCATTGCTTCGCCACCTTCAGGTCCTGTGAAATGATTATACCAAGGTCCCTTTCCAACTCAGTCACCTCCAGGGCATGCCTCCATATGGTATTCCATGCCCTGGTTATTCCTACCTCAGTGCATGATCTTGCATTTTTTTGTGTTGAAGGACAATTGCCACTCCCTGGACCACTCCTCCAGTTTCTCCAGATCCCTGTGCATGCTCTCTACCCCCTTCGGCACATCTACTCTATTACAGACCTTCGTGTCATCCGCAAATAGACACACTCTTCCCTCAAGCCCCTCTGCTCTGTCCTAGATAAATATATTGAAAAGGAGAGGCCCCAGCACTGACCCCTGAGGCACCCCACTGATGACCATACCCTCCCTTGATGCTACCCCATTAACAATTACCCTCTATCTCCTGCCCTCCAGTCAGTTTTAAACCCACCTACCCACAAGAGGCCCCAGCCCTAGGCATGTCATTTTGTGCAGTAGCCTCCTCTGTGGCATGGAATTAAGCGCCATTTTGAAATCTAGATACGCAATGTCCACTGCCCCCGATCAAGTATCCTGGTGACCCAGTCAAAGAACTCTATTAAGTTCATTTGACAGGACCATCCCTCAGTGAACCCATGTTGCTGCCGGTCCTGTATGCCATTGGCTTCTAGGTAGCTTGTGGTTCTCTTCTTTAGCAGTCTCTCCATGAGCTTGCCCACTACCAATGTCAAGCTCACCGGCCTATAGTTGCCTGCCTCATCCATATCTCCTCCCTTATGAAGGGAGACGACATCCACCTGTTTCCAATCATCTGGTACCTCCCCTGTTTCCAATGATCTGTTGAAGAGGTAGGTCAGAGGTTCTGCCAGCACCTTACTAAGCTCTCTTAGTACCCTAAGATGCACCCCATCTGGCTCCATCGCCTTATCCACCTTCAGACCCTCAAGCTCCCTCAGGACCTCCTTCACCTAGAATGGACTGGAGTCAACCCCCCACTACCACCACCTTGTGTTCCCTGATTTTCTTGAATTCCCCATCTTTCCCTACCGTGAATACAGAGCAGAAATAGCTGTTCAGTATTTTTACCTTCCCTGGTCATCTTCCACAAACTCCCCTTCCCCGTTCTTCAACTTGAATATCCCCTCCCTTGAGTTTCTCCTCTCACTCACATAGCGGAAGAAGGTTTTATCCCCCTCCTTAACTGTGTTGGCAAGCCTCTCCTCTGTTCTTGCCTTCGCCCTCCTGACTTCCCTTCCCACTTCCTTTTGCTTCTCTTGATATATAGCCCTGTCTTCCTCCCTCTGTGTCTTCTTATACCTCCTAAATGCCTTTCTCTTTGCCCTGACCTTATCTGCCACATCCCAATTGAACCAGAGTGGCCTCCTCTTTTTTCTATTTTATTTACCTTCATGACATAGAGACTAGTGGCCTCGACTACTGCTCCTTTAATTTGCCCCCACATTTCCTCCACACCCCTTAGTCACCCCACCCCTGCTAATGCTTGATGAATTCTTTCACCCATCTTCTGAAAGTTTGCACGCCTAAAATCTAGGACCTTCACTCTAGACCACTGGACCTCAGCAGTTGTTTTTACTGAGAACCAGACAGTGCTGTGGTCACTTGTGCCAAGGTTCTCCCTACAGATATCTCTCCCACCCTTTCTCCATTCATAAGAATCAAATCTAGGACCACCCCCTCCCTGGTTGGTTCTCTCACCAGCTGCTTCATGAGTGCTCTCTGCTGGGAGTCCACGATTTCCCTACTGCTGGCGAATGCTGCTGATGGGGTGCCCCGATCCATGTCTAGCAAGTTGAACTCCCCTATCAGCAGCACTTCCCCTCTGTGTGCCACCCTCTGGATTTCCTCCATCATTGTCCTGTCTACCATATCCTGCTGTGCTGGTGGTCTATATGCCACCCTGACATGTATGATTTCACCCTTTCCTCTGTCCAACGATACCCATAAAACCTCTGTGCTCCCTCACCTGCCCTGCAATTTCATAGCCTTTATGTGTTTCTTCACATATACAGCCCCACACCCACACCCACCCACCCTGTCTTTTCTGTAAAGTACATACCTCGGTATTACTATGTCACAGTCCTGGCCCTCATGTCCCCATATTTCTGTGATTACCACAAAGTCTAAGTCCGTCTCAGCCATGACCGCTGCTAAGTCTGGGATCTTATTGCCCAGGCTTCTGGCATTTGTGCACATGGCTCTCCATTTGCTGGGCCCTTTCTGTCATTCCCTGGCGCACTTTATCTTCCCTACTCCCCATGCCTGGTTTTTACCTTCCTGAGGGGAGGCTGATAGCCCCCCATTTCTCCTGTTTCGTGGCTATGATTTGTTCCCAACTCCCCCCCCCAGCTTTAGTTTAAAGTATAATTTTGTTGAAAGAAAACCCCTAGTCTGCACTTTAACACTGCTATACCCTCCCTGTTTAGATGCAGTCTGTCCAGTGTGAATAGACTCTCATCCCGCCACGTTGTTCCCCAGTCCCCTACTAACCTGTACCCCATCTGCTTACACCATCCCAACAGCACTTACTAAATTCCTCAATCCTCAGTCTCCTCTCTGTGCCAGCCTTTGGTATTGGCAGAACTTCTGAAAAAAAACACAGATCTGAACCCCAGGCCGCTGCAGTACCTCACAGGTGCCCTAAATCTTGCTTGCACCTCCAACAAGCTATGCCCCACCAGGTCATTTGTTCCAAGGTGAAAAACCAGGTGAGTTTTCCCATCCTGCTGTCTCCCCCCAGATGGGATATAGATGACCTCTGCCGCTGTCATAGCTGGTAGGCACTCAATCCATATTGTACTGCTACTGTCCCCCCCTCGCCGCAAATTCCTTTTATCATTGAGTCCCCAACAAGCAAGATCCTACTCCCCAGTACCTTATGTTTGCATTTCTCCTCTGTTGCGTTCCCAGACCCTCTCAATCCCTTTATTTTCTTATTCTCGCATCCCTCCTTACCCCTTGTGTCTCCCTGATTACTTATCTTCCCCTTCTCACTACTCATTCCCAGCTTCCTGCAGTTATTTTTATTAAAACTTCCTCCCCCATCCCTCTCTTTGCTAGTTCCATCCCCCCCCCGCTCTACCTTTTCCCTTGCCCCCACTGAGGTTTCTTGTGCTCAGGTTGCTTCCCCATCACTGACTTGTTTTGGCCCCCCAAGCCTTCTCTCACTGTTTCCTCCCTCTTGAGGGCTTACCCTTTTTGGGGTGAGTGCACCCCAGTTCCCTTTTTCCTTCTGTGACCCACCTCCTTGTTCTTTCACGAAGATATGACCCTGCTCCCCCGTCTACTGTGCCTTCCATCATGTCTGCCTCTCCCCCCCCCGCATCTGCCTCTGCTCCATTTTCTTTATTCCCATTCCCCTTTAGTGACTCTAGTGGTGCAAACCTGTTGTCGTGCTCTATGCCTGGTGCCTCTGGTCCTCCAGCTTGTGTTCCCACCCCTTCCCTTCCCTTTCACACAGGCTTTGGGCCTTTGTACCTTACCTCCTGCCAATACCCTTGGACCCTTATGCGTCCCGTACTGCCTATACCCAAGATCCTAAACACCCCATGTCCACCCCTGTACCTCCTCCACTGCTTACGTATTCTTTTTTGTTCTTCGAATCCGACTCCTTGCCCCTTTCGACTTTTGCCCCAGAACCCCTACACCTCCCTCAAATCTCTCCCTACTGCCCCTACCCCATCTTACATCCCTGTCCTCTCCACCTCTCCTCACCCCTGCCCAATCCAGAGTCCACCTCAGCCACCTAACTTCTTCCCTTAGTTGTGCCAGCTGCTGACACACCACGCAACCCCCCATCTTCCATGCCTTAGCCAGCACTATGGCTGACCCACACCCAGTACATCCTACCACCCTTTCAAAGATGCCACCTGCCCTTGCAGTCTGGGGACCATGCCCTCGCCCTGTCCCTGTTCCTCTCCAACTGCCCCTCCAAATCAGGTGCCTCACCATTTTCACAATTCCCCAATAGATTCAGATATTTTAGCTCAGTAACATCTCTTATGGTATTGTATCCCCCAATACCCATTACTGAATACTCTTAATGGAACACCTTAGGAACTTTTTGACCCAAGAACCGCACCCTCCAATGCCTGTTGTTGAATACCTTTAAACAACACCTTGGAAGCCAATTCCCTAATGAGCCTGCAATAGGCACAAGCTCCCTGACTAGAATTACCCTCCTGAATGAGAGTACCAGGTGAGCATAACAGTTTTGTATAAACATGCACTGACAGGCCCAAGCTCCTGACAGAAAAACTCCCTGCTAAATGAAAAAGTGAGCAAACAAGTCCAAGCAGTGAACTAGGTGAGCATAGCAGCGGCTTAAAAATAAGCATGCACTCAAAGGCACTAGCTCCCTGCTAACGCAAACACCCTATTGAATGAAAAAGGTTAGCAGACAAGTCCAAATACTGCAGCTAGAACACCAAATCCATAAGTCAACCCAAGGTAAAATCAGCTGCACAGAGTTTTTCTTGCCCTTGCAAGCAAGGGAAGGATCAGCCCTTTTGCTAATATTCAGTGCCTCTATCAGCAAGGGGAGCAGAATCCAGAATAAAACCTGCCTACTGGAGATCAGCCTCGCCTCCCTGCTCGGGTATTTAATAGCAGTCAGGACCAGCGTGGGTGGAGCGGGACAAAAAAGCTCAGTCCAGGCACCATCCGTTCTCCCTTGCTGCTCCTGTGTTGGCCCTTCTCTTTCTACCACTGACTGTGGCTCTCCTGTTCCCCGCTTTAGCCGCAAGTGATACAGCTCCTTTGCCATGCTAGCCACCGACTGCGGCTCCCTGTGCGTCTCCCCGATGCCACTGATTGGCTAGCCTTCCTCCTGTAGTGAAGGGTATGAAAACAGCCTGTGGACCTAAAGGGGCCTAAGCAAGTAGGCAGGCTTATAGGTAATGTGAGAGTTTTCCATGCCTACATTTAGCACCAAGGAGCCTACATTTGGCACCAAGGAGCACTGTGTGTTGGGCATACTCACTTCTAAGAGAATGTGAGCCTAGCTGCATGTGCATAAAGTACTGAGGAGCATGGGGGCACTTCAATGCAGATTGACATAGCGAGTTGTAAATAGTGTCCAGCTGAGCTTTAGGTGCAGTTCCCTATATAAGAAAGGCAAGAACATATCTTCTCAACAGTATGCCTCCTCACACCTAATTTGATACTGTGCTCCCGGTTAAAGGGTTGCAGTCAGCTAGTCAATGTGGGCGGAGTAATCACAGTGTTAGTTGAGGGTTAGGCTTACATATTTATGCTAGGAGAGATGATCAGATATGGCATTATCATGTCTACTGATGTTTGCAAGACAGCTTTAAAGAAGTCTCGCATTTACAATGCTATGTATTTGCTTACCTCACTCCTCCACATCATATTCATCCCCTCTCTTGGTATTTGCAGTCAGCAATTGTGGTTTAAGGAGCATTTGAAATGTAATTAATATGTAAGCATTAATCACCGACAGAGGAGGGCTCTACCGGTGGATTAATGCCCGGCTGGGTGGGGTGAGGGGGTTGGTGCACGAGGCCATAGGCCGAGTGCTTCCAACCACCCAGCGGGCATTAATCCCCAGTAGAGCCCGACGCTGGAGGTGATTAATGCACTTGTAACATGGGTACCTATATAATAGGTTTGGCGTATTGTCTGTGTCGCTTTTGTTTGGTGAGAGGGAAGACAGAGTGACCCCGGCATGCGTGTCCTGTTCCGGGAATGCTTGTAAAATGACGAGCGAGGCATATTTAAACTGAATAAACAAACAGTGCCCCATGTAGAGGTCTCTTAGCTGTACCTTTAGAAGCAATTCCCAGAGTAAACGGAGCAGTGTAAGGTACTTAAATTTGTTATTGACATCGGAACTCCGAGTTCGGTCATGCGCAGTAGCACCTAGTGCTCCAAATTCGGGCATGCACAGTAGCGCTATGTGCTACTGCACATGACCGAACTCGGAGCTCGGACTTTAATAACACATTTAAGTACCTTACACTGCTCTGTTTACACTTGGAATTGCTTCTAGAGGTACAGCTAAGAGACCTCTACATGGGGCACTGTTTGTTTTTATTCGGTTTAAATGTGCCTCGCTCGTTGTTTTTATGAGCATTCCGGAACAGGACCGCATGCCAGGGTCACACTCCATCTTCTGGTGCGGCGGCACTTTGGACATGGCCACCCAGGACCAATATTTCAACAAGAAAAAACTAATTAAAGGTTAGCTGCAGTAATTTTAAATTACAGAGGTTGTTTTAATTGGGCGTTTCTGCAGCCCTGGTAATTGCCACCTCAGTTTTGTTCAGTTTTCCTTTAATTCCTATGTGCAAAATCACAAGTGATCTAACTGTATTTTCTAGGAGACCACCCAATAGGTTTGAAACATCATGTAGCCTAACTCCAGGTAATGTGCTGACAGTGGTATGCTCTTTTTGCCCCCAACATACTTCAGTATCTATCCCTCTTATAATGGAGTCCCCTATCACTACATCTTTGTCTGCCGTTCTCTTCATACTGGGGTGTTCCATATTAGCCTGACCCTGTGTAGCCCCAGGCAGGAAGGGAGCTATAGCTTCAGGTTGTTTTACTTGAGCCCCTATAAATCCCTCATCATCCGTTTTTAGGTCTTCATATCTATTAGACAATTGAAGGGGCATTGTTAGTGAGGAGCCCAACTTGGAGTTCTTTTGTGAGCGTGTGGTTGTTTCCTCAGTTACTACTGCCACTTCCTGTGTTACGTTACAAAGACAGACACCCCTATCCCCAGAATTCTGAACCTTATCCCCAGTACCACTAATGTTATTGGCTACCTCATCTATAAAACTTTACAACCTCCCAATCTCTTTCTGAGTTTCCAGTCTTTGCATGAGCTGCTGAATTTCCCCTTGCAGAGTAACAACCAACTGACTTTTTTCACATGTGAACTCACTGCACACAGCATCCTCTGTGAACATTTTATACATAATACATGCCTTTTAACCCTTTCCCCTTTTTGCTTTACTTTGTGCCATTATGAGTACTGGTTGCACCTTATCTTCCCTGTGTCCCTTGGCATTTTTCCACTTCCCTACATTGCATACACTGGTTATACTTCCCCCACCTAATGTTCCACGACATTACCTTTATCTCCTCACACATTCCTTGTCTAAATATAGCTTTAGGTTGTGGTATATTTAATATTCCTTTTTTTCTTTCTATTTCTTTTCTCTTATATAGATATAAGGCTAGATATTCAAAGGAGTCATGCCAGCGCAACCCCAGAAATGCACCTCGGGCAATATTCAAAAGGGAAAATTGCACAGCGCAATTCCCGATGTGCCAGGGCGCAAAGATAATGTATGCAGCACATCTCCAGGGGGCGTGCCCATGCACATGTGACACATGTCAGTATTCAGCCGAGATGTGCAGCACATATGCCAGCATATCCTGGAGATGTGCTGCATATCTGGGCACAAAGTTGAGCATGGAAAAATCATGCTCAAGTAGAAGCCAGCCACAGGCGAGCTGACGTAATGCAAGGTGCATTACAGCAGCCGCCAGCCGTGGGTGGTTTCCCTCCCAGAACACCATACACAAGCACCCATAATAATCCCTGGTGGTCCACTGGTACCCCCTCCCACCTAAAATAAATGTTTTTAAATTCCCTGGTAGTCTAGTGGTACCCCCTCCCAGCCTGTAACTGCGATCACCAAGAAATTGTCCAAATTCATTCCCTGGTAGTTTAGTGTGGTCCCCCCACCCACACAGGATCCCCAGTCCACCCAGCTCCCCCCCCGGTCATCGGCAGGCAGAATACCCACCTGCATACCTCTGTGGCTGCCCACCAATGACAGCTTGCACATGTAAGCTCATTGGTTCATTACAGTGGACCAATGGGCTTGCAGCATATTGTAAGTCATTTCACAACTTTGTGAATGAAGTCATTCATTCACAAAGCTGTGAATGACTACTACAGAGGCACTGTAAGCCCATTGGTCCACAGTGTGGACCAATGAGCTTGCAGCACATTCTGTAAGCTGTCATTCAGCTGGCAGCTGCAGAGGTGCGTGGCAGTAGGCGTTCGCCGATCACTGGGGGAGCTGAGGGCTGGGGGTCCCTGTGTGGGTGGGAGGGTGGGGACCATTAGACTACTAGGGAATGAATTTGGACAATTTCTCGGCGATTGGAGTTACAGGCCGGGAGTGGGGTACCACTAGACTACCAGGGAATGTAAAATCATTTATTTCGGGCAATCGGGGTAACAGGTGGGAAGGGGGGTACCACTAGACTACCAGGGAATTTAAAATCATTTATTTTGGGTGATTGGGCTTACAGGCGGGAAGGGGGGAACCACTGGACCATCAGGGAGTTTAAAAATACTTTATAACAGTGACCGGTGGCACGGGATGGGAAGGGGGTTCTACTGTGGTACTTGGTACTGAGACCGCATGCTGCGGAGGACACCAGGTGCATTTGGCTGGCCAGCCCTGCACAACTCATGCAAATGGGGCCATAATGACATGCAAATGGCCCCATTTGTGCCTTGCATGCATTATGGCTCCATTTGCATATTTGTGTCTGAATATCAGGAATTTCCGCATAGCGTATCTCTGATGAGCTGACGCATTTCCCACTCCTGGTATTCAGACCTATCTGGGGGATGCACCGTTGCATTGTACTTGCGCCAGGGACATTTTTTAGTATATTCAGACAAGATGCGCCATGGCACATCTCCATTGAATATATCCGTTTGTTGCTCCAGCGTAACTCAGTTGCACAGGGCAACCACTTGCGCCATTGCTAGGCACACTTTTGAATATCAGGCCCATGATTTAGAAACTGCACACGGTTTACTATACAAAAATACTCCCCCTTCCCCATATCAGAGCATTAAACCTTGTTTTATTTTTGCATGTAATTCCCCACACCCCCCCATTGTTGTCAAATGCTCCATTGTAGAGCAGTGCTAATGAGCACCTCTCTCCAATACCCCTATACAGTACTACCTTTACAAAATGGGCGCCCTAGCCAGGTAGTAAGGATTCTCCCCAGCCTCTATATTTAAAATCATTTACATGCAATATATCAGTTTACAAATATACCTCGAAGAATGTAGAAAAGAAAGAAAAAGAAGAAAGAGAAAAAAAGGTGGAGAGAAAAGACGTAAGAAAAGAAGATAAGGAAAGAGTGTTACAATTTTGATTTCATGTATTGTTTTGTTCTTTTTTCTCTAGTACATCTTCTCCTGTTTCATCTTTGGGGAGTTTGTCTGGTTTACTAATCAAGCAATAAGGCACGACAGGGTGTGTGTTATTTAAGCAATAAGGCACAAAAGGGTGTGGCATATCATGGGATATCGTCATGCCTCGGGTGGTTGGGCACGAGGCCCAGGCCGAGTACATCCAACCGTCCGAGTAGTGATGATATCCCATGATATACCACACCCTGGAGTGACTTATAGCTATTATGAACTGGTTTGTCAGTTTTGTTAGGAAAAATAATTAAAAAGAAACTTTTAAAATGTTTTAATGCCCTTTTTAAAGTGTTGGAGGAACTTCTTTAAAAAAAAATGTTCCTGGAGGGCTTTGGGCAGCAGGTGGCGCTGTTGCAAGTGGAGTTCATGTAGCAGTGCAACTGCAAGCACCAATATGTTGGCAGGACAGCGATCGCTATGGTCTGTGATCTGCTCCCCCAACCCCCCAAACGATGTTGTGATTATTGCAATCCTGGAGTATAGGAAAACTGTGATATTTCATTTTTAAGGGAGAAGGTGAGGTTAATAAAGAAGTTTTTTTGTAATTGGGAGGGCCATTGTGATACCGGGTATGTTTTCTTCTCTCGAGCGGCCGTTAATGAGCTGCGTGGTGGCATTATGGTATTTCTTTGCTGGGAGCCAGTGGTTTTGTGAATGCTGCAGTTGGCAGTCGCCCATTGTGTTGCTGTCGTGTGCATGCTGGCAGCAGTTCTTTTTTTTTGTTTTTTTTAAATAGCGGCCAACTGGAAGTCTGACTCTCTATGGACTGCAGGAAATATAGAACTCTGCGCGGTAAGTGAGGAGGCTGGTGACCGGAGGTTTTCTGAAGCCGTGATGATGTAGCCCGATATCATCACGGCTTCAGAAACCTCTCAGCCAATCAGCTTCCTCCATTTACGATCCCCAGTTCATAATTCCTGGTATAGCATGATCTTCTTCTTTGTCTTCCTCTTGTTGACTTGAAAGGTTTTTCTCCTTTTTATTGGAATCTTCCTTATTGGTTTGTTTTACTTTTTTATTCTGTTCACTGTAAAAGTTTTGTTTTTCAGAATCTTGTGTCTTGTCTTCATAAGTTTTCCTGTTTCCATGGTCTTGTTTACTTTTTTTTGGAAAAAAATCCCAAACATTTCTTTAGAGAATGTCTCTGCTGCTTCTGTTTCAAAATTATTATATTTGCCTTGATACTGAATCCGTAATATATCAGTGAAAGAATGTTGGACTCTTATATGTTTTCCCACAATGCCTCTTTAAGTAGGTTAAAAAATGTTCCTTTTTTTGGTGCAAATCAGGTCCAAAGTCAGGGAAGACCATATCCCGTTAATAGATAGTCCTTTTTTCCATGCATATAGCAATATTCTTTCTTTATCTTGATACCTCATAGAGGCCAGCAAAGTGGTGCTGAAGGTTGAGGTGATGGACGCCACACCTCACACCATGCTGGCGACCTGGGTTTGGGAAAGAGCCTGGGTCATCCGGGGTTATGAAGGGGAGGCCGGGAGTTGAACTGAGTGGCTGTAGGGCGGCTCTCCTCTCCTGGGTGGGGATTCAGTTGTGACCGCTGTGAGGCTGCCGCCGCGTGGAGACCCGAGGGTATTGCAGATGGGAGTGGCTAGGATAGGGAGGGTGCCACGGATTGTTGCGTATGCGTGCCTCCACACGCGCTCGAATGGCCAGGGCAAGAGGAGTGGAGAAAACACGGTGGAAAAAGTGGAGGAGCAGGCAGGCTCTACCACGGCTCTGTGGCACCTGTACCGGCCCCCCGGAGTCTGGATGTTGGTCTCCTGGGGAGGGGGAAAGCTGACGCCCCTCACCCTTGGCCCTGTCATGGTGGGGCAGCCCAGGGGGGATTACCAGGTGGGTCGATTGAGGGAGTGTTGGGGCCAGGGAGCAGACCTCTCTGAGGGAGGGGCCAAGCCACTTGCCAGCTCCAGGAGGGGAAAAAATATATATGGGAAAAAAAAATCTGACGTAGATTATTCTGGGGAACTTTTGTGTCGTATTTAGATTTGTTCTATACCCTGGAGAGCGATGTACTCTATCTAGTTCAATTCTGTAGCTATCCTGCATATCTTTTTTAAGTGTCTCATTTAGCCTGTCCTACATAGATATGAGAATGTTTTGTCCCTCCCATCCTTCTGGGACATTTATAAACTTAAAGTTGTTTCTCCTGGACCGCCATTCCATATCTTCAACTTTTTGTTTTATTTCTTGTAATTCTTTTGTATGGACCTATGATTTTAGATTCCGTTTTTGGCAAGAAATCTTCCACATCAGAAATTCTGTTCTCTAGTTCTGTCATCCTGTTGTTTATAGCTTTGATTTCTCCTTTAACTATTTCATCCATTATTTTATCAGTCTTGTTATGGATTCCAGCAAAACCTTGTTTGATTTCTTTTAATGATTCCATGTGATAATGACGACCGCATAACAGCTATCGCCATTTGGGTGAGTCCACATCGCGAAATTAATTTCGGTGATGTAGATCTCAGCACAAAACAAAAGGATGCGGACACTTGTGGTTTAACTATTTATGTGGGGCTGCACCCCTGTTACCCCTACTAAAAATTCTTAACTCTGGGGGCAAAACAAGGGGATTCGATTGGCACAAAAGCGGCGGGTGCCCAGAGCCAAACCGCCACCCTCCAACCCTAACCTGCCACCAACCCACCATCTACACGACCAGCTCGGCAACCCATCATCACACTCGCCCCACAAACCCTCACTCCCCTTCTGCCCATCGCATGGTGTCATCCCACCCCCCACGCGCGAACATATAGCAATATCCTGATGCTATATCGCCCGTCCCAATCCGGTCGCCCGCCCTTCCCAGTAGCCCTGCATGAAAGAGCTATGACTGGGTCGCCCTTTTTGAAAGCGCTCAATCGCAGTCGCTCAATACATGGGCTACCCTTTTAATAGGTGTGTATAGTTATTTTCATCAGGACTTACATTTTCAGAGACTCCTTGAGATTCAGTTTGCACTTCAGCTATTTTCAACTTATGGTAGATTTGTCTTTAGGAATAGTGCCCCCTGGGTTGCTGTGCCCACATGTAAATTTGAATTCTTTTGGGACCTGAAAAGAATGAGAAGTGCCCTCTTCCTGAGACTTTGAAACACATATTTTTTTTTCAGTATTTATTTATCCTCCTGTGGCCACCTTACTGCTCCCCCTTAGCCTTGCATCCCTGCTATTGGTGATCCGGCTGCCGTCCATCTCGACCAGGACCGCTGCACCCAGTAACCCCTGCGGCTTGCCCCCCCCCCCAGTGGGGTGGCAGGGAGCCCCCTATCTCCCCACCCCATATGGATCCAGTTCGGGTGCCAGCACCCAGCAAACACTCGTGGACAGCCATCAAGTCACAGTAGGTGCCACTTTTTCCCTCTTCTTGATTCCCCTGAGTTGGAGGGCGTGCAAAGACGCCAGCGGCTGTAAGCGCGCATGCGTCCACACGTGTCCCCATCCAGGCATCTGCCCCCAACTCCTCCCCAGTGTACGACATGCGTCCCTAACCCCCAGCCTCCCCAGAGAGAAAGAGCAGTTCATCGGACGCTCGATCCCTCTCCTCCCCTGCCAGCCCTCGGTGACTCATGCTCGCTCCCGAACCCGGGTCACCAGTGTGGCACAAGGTGTGGCATCCAGTACATCAGCCCTCAGCGCCACCGGACAGGCCCACATATTTTTTTTTTCCATCCTCCGTATTTTTGTCCTCATTCTTGTTTATATTTGTGTTGCTCATTTTTATTTCTTTCTGGGACTGTATTAAATCATGTGGATTTTCTGCTGTCTTCAGATTTTCATCCTCCAATTCATCTTCCTCTTCTACTATGTTTCTTTTCTTTGCCCAGATTTCTAGAGGTTTTCCTTCTTTATTCTGAGATCCAAGTTTTCTTGATGCGCTTCTCCTTGTTTTACTTTAATTTTCTATTTCTGGATCAACTTTATTTTTTTCTGGCACTTTTTTAAAGAAATGCTACAAGTCCTTTGGGTCCTTTTTATTCATTCTGTTCCCCTTCCCCCCCCCAACTTTAGGGAGGTAGTTCTTTGGTATTTGCTCACGTAGTCCCCTATGTACCGGCTTACACAGCTACCGTTTGTTGTTTATTTGATGTCAAAAAGGTGATATTTTAATGGCATTGGTTCATGCAGTCCTTTATCATACCATCTTACAGAACTCCCAGTTAAATCTATTGCAGTTTCCCCCTTTACTTTTTTCTTTTTTTCCCCTTTCTCCTTCTTCCTTCCCTCCTTTCCTCCACTGTTTTCCTCTCTTCTCCATTCACTCTTCCCTTCCCCTTCACCTTCGCTGTATACACATAACTGGTATACAATTTATTTCAGTTATTGCAGTATGTTCAGGACTTCATGTGAAAAAAGGAGAGTTTTTTTTTCTCTTCCCCATCCCTTTCCTTCCCTCTTCCTTTTAAAAGTTCAAGGTAAACATTTTCATCACCTTTTCCTCTCATTCTCACCCCATTTACTAAGATTGCACAAACTCCAGGTTAGAAATGGGTAGAGTTGATATACTGCATGACTTTTCACAAATTTCTGCTGCAAATATGCATTATCAGATGTTTTACTGATTAAAGTGGCACACTTTTAAAGCACTGTAGAGAGAGTCATTTGAAATGTAGTTATTTACTCTGACCTTCGTTCCTTCATGTGCTTCCTGTGCTTCGCTTTAATACCCCTCATCTGACTTTCGGTAAACGCCAGCCAGAGTCTCCTGTTTTAAAAACCATCAATGTTGCATTGTAGCAGGGTTCTTTTTTCTGCCAACGTTCACCGTCATGGGTTTCCTTGCTACTGAAGACTGGGCCTCGGGACATCCATGCCTCTTGGCATTTCTGGGACCACCTCTATCCCTTCAACAAACATCATGCAGTACAAACCACCCATTCGAACTTCAGGCCAGAACCATCAGAAGTATGGAGGTAAGCACTGCTTCACTGTTAGTTTTGGAAGCTGTTTTATCGATGTGCTAGTTATCAAAAATTTGCAGCAATGTTTATTTTAGAGGAGGAGGTTCGGTTGAATTCCTTATACTGCGCTCCTCTAACTCCTCTCCTGCAGTCACCATTTTGCTCTGCCCCCCTGAATACTTGGTTTCTTAACAAGAACTGCACAAAGCACTCATGATGCAAGCAACCCCAGTTAGTGAACAAACCTGGGGCATCAGGGGTTGGCTGAGCGGAGGAGAACTGAACATCCAATAGGACTCTTGCCTCCTCTTGGGGGGGGAGGGTTATCACACTGCCCCATTACTGCCAACCATGGATACACGGACAGCAGCACAGGAGTGAGCTGGGAGGAAGAAGCTGTTAGGCACTTAGCTGAGATATGCATCTGCATGTCTGCAGCCTGGACTTATGTCCTTTGTGCCGCTATCCTCAGGGACAGGTTTCAGGGAAAACAACATAAAGGTAAAAAGTCCCCACTGCCATGCAGTATGATCTTAGTCAGCTGGAGGAGGGACGGAGCACTGATGGGAGATAAAAACTATGTTTAAAAAAAGCTATGTTCAGAAAAGAACTGTACAATGCTAGCCCTTCAGCATAGCAGTAGGGCTACCGCAGACAAAACCAGAATGCTGAGTTCTGGAATTAGCCTGGGTCATCCAGGACTGGTCAGGGGGAGAGGAGGATCGAGCATCACAGTAGATGCCTTCCTCCTCCTCCCAGGGGTGGGAGGGAGCCCTGTTCAACAGCACTACTGCCATTTGTAGTAGTAAAATCTTTATTTTTAGTCAGGTACAGATGTCATTTTACACCATTTGGACAAGTCCTATTTATAAGGTGCTCCTGATTTTCACATACGGTTACACATACAGGTTTATACAAATTTACACATACAATTTCACAGTAAATTAGTTGCACAATCATCCTACATACAGATAAATGTACATCTTTCAAGTGTAGCAATGGGTATCAGCCTAGTCAAAGCACCGAGTGGTTAATTCTTGTCTTAATGCAGTGTTAACCCTTGCTGCACCGTGGACTGCTATATCAGTCCAGAATTCCTATACGTTCTAATTATGTTAGCAGCCTAAGGGTTAAATGTTCTTCTGCTATCATGAATATTTTTTGTCTGTATTTTAAGTTTGTTCCAGACCTTTATAGCTGAATACAGACAGGTCACTTCTCCATATCTAGTTCTTGGAGTCTTGATCTGGTAATCCCTGAGTAATGTATCCCTCCTTAGATTGTATGAATGAGTTGACCTTACCATTTTCTTGTGTCTTCGGTCACTATAGTGTTTCTTACTTGATTAATTAGATATTTTTTATGTTTTTTTTTCTGTTGTAAGCCACTTTGACTCAATTAACATGTTACAATGATGGGTCCATTTCTCGGCCAATAGAACAAACCTGGCCAAACGGTTATATAGCACCTTAACTTTTCTCAGTTCTGTTATACTGGCTTGACCATACACATGTATTCCATAATCTATAGGTGTCACAAACCCACTCAGCAGGTCAGCCCTCTACTCCCAAAGTGCCAACCTCTGAGTGCAGTCTTGTGAACAGTTAACAGAAACAGGGTAACCCTTCTGTCTGTTTTGTGGGTTTGAATCAACCTTTGGTCTCAAGTCTTGGAGGGATTCAAACTGTGAACCTCTTGTTAGCGTACCCAATGTACAGACTCAGATAATTCTGCTCTTCGGGGGGGCCAGATATCTTTTGCCTATGGGTACCTAACCAGGTGTACAAAATGAACCCTTAAAACTCTATTACTTGGAATAAATTCTTACCTTTTCCCAGTTTGGTAAAACCAGTAAGCATCGTGCAGTGTCAGCTTTAACCACGTATGCTTCCCTTGTCAAGAAAAAGAAATTCAAAGGCACACCAAGTAGTCTCTAAAGTAGAGGTTTACTTCAAAATAGATAATAAAATGTAAAATGTAAATACAGAACCATATATCACAAAACATACAAATCACTTAAACAAAACGGGTTTAAAAGTGCAGATTCCTACCACTAATACACTCAGACTTCCCTGTTCTAAGGTATTCTTATCTCACAGTGCTGTAGATGTTTCTCTTCCAGAGTCAAAACATTTGTGTCCAAATGGAAAACAGAATACTATTTAAAAACTGTCTTTGTCAACCTCTTTGCGTGAGGTCACCTAGCTCCTCCCTGCCAGAATATAAAAAATATATATCTATGCAAAACAGGATGTCTTATCAAAGGTAAAGTCTGTGATCTCAGCACAACTCATTTTCTCATATGACTTTCTTTGATCTTATGAGCAGCTTCCCCTTTCCAGGACATCAAAGGACTTGTTATGTTTCTCTGCCAGATCTCATGGAGGTGCAACATGCTTTGTATCACCATGTGAATTTTACTGCATTTCCTCTGAACGTTATAAAAGTTTATGATCTATCTTGGCATCTAGCAAGCTGCAATTAGTCACATAAAAAGGAGATCCTCAATTTTAAGTCTCTTCTAGCCTGTAATTATCTCTTGGCCTTCCAGGTAACACCTATTAGCTAAAACTTGGGAGGGGGTTGTCATTCCACAGACTGTCAGCATCTCTCATGAGAGGCATTCAATAACACATTTTTATATTACAAAAAAACACAGGTTAATCAGAACCCGCTGTCCAAGTGTCACAATTGGTACAGACATCTAATTAACTAGTATCTGCCTTACATTTCTGTACACACAATGTTTAGCTCTTCTTGGAGCTCCTAATCTTCTATTAATTGTTTTTACTAGTTCTTTAATATGATCATCAAACTTTAGACTGCTGTCCACCCAAAGACTCAGATATTTGTATTCGGTGATCTGTTGCAGAAAGTCCCAGATATTGTTTTTATTCCTAGCTCTTGAGAACTGGATTTAATCCTAGAGTTGTTAATGTGCAGTTAACAACTGTACACGTACAAGTAGCACAGTGCTCAGGACACTGAGAGGGAGGGATGCCACACTGTGTATAACGCAAGTGTGGTAATACATGCTCAAGTTGGGGACTTTGTCCCACATGTCAGCATCCCTGTGGGGTCAGGGTCTTAACAAGAAAATGGGAAACTGATAAACAGTAAATCCCCCCTCTACCTGCAGTTCCATGAAGGTTAGTAAATCCTACCCGAAGGTAAAATATCTGCCACACCAGAGTGGAGCCGTGTGGAAATAATCATTAAAAAATGTACAAAGAACTGTTCAGACTGTTGTTCATATAATGGAAACAATACAAAGCGCTGTTTTTAACAATAATATTTATTCTGCTACAGTTAAATATGAATCATTCAGGTGTATGAATATAATTTCTGAAAACTGGACTATTACAAACAGCTACACATTAGGAATAATGTCCTGTCCCCATTCAAAAAGAAAGGACATTATTTTCAAAAAAACCTACATATCAGCATCATTTAGAGTTGAACCACAAAGCCACAAAAGTAGGGGAAATGTGATTTTAGGGTAAAGAAAGGACCCTCAGTCTTGGTGAATCTGTGGTCTGGTGCTCCTTGAGGTTTGAACAATTACTCAGTGCAGCACTGGCATTGCCATAACTTCGGCATCTCTCTCCCTCAAAGCACTGGTGTGTAAGTAAACATATATACCTCAAAACACAGTGCCAACATTAGGGCAACACCAGCGATGTGTCCAGCAATTTAAACTCAGAGGAATACCATACCACAGATTCACCAACACTCAGGGTACTTTATTACCCTAACAATGCACTTCCCTACTTTTTTGGCTTTCTGCTGCAACCCAAACTGAAGCATAACTGTAGATTTTTGCAGTGAATTGTCACATATGGCAATATAGGAATTAAATTCTGATACATCATTAGAATCTTTGCATCCTTATTTAGGCATAAAGTCATCCAAATATCTGATGCAGTTTGGCAGTGGCCTTACTAATGAGCACAGAAAAAGTCAAATATGGATCTAAATTGACACCAAGGTATTTAAGAGTTCACAAGTTCCAAATTTAGTCCAACAGTGGTAGTCACTTTAAAGTTTCCACCATCGCCACAAAACTTTGGTTTACTGCCAAAAAGCAACATTTTTTTAATCAAGGACCAATTTGTTCACATTGAACAAATTTCATGCAAAATCAGTATCCAATGTAATGTTTATGTCAGCAACTGATTTTGGTTGAATATAAAGAACTGCATCAAAATAATGGACAAGGAGGGTACTGACTGTTACTGCTTGGGAAGGCTTATGAAATCCATCTGGTTACTACAGCAGTAGCACTACACCTTGCCAGCCAGATGACCTGGGTTCACTCCTGAGCCTGGGACATCTGGTGCCAATCAGTGAGGTTCCAGCATCTGTCCTGGACACCTTCTGCTTTGGGGAGGCATGGCACTGCCTTTCAATGCAAGACCCCCCCCCCCGGTGTCACAAGGGAGGGAACCTGTGGTCCCTTATGAAGTGGCCTTATATCAGTACATGTCTGATTGCCTGGCATGTGACAAGGAGGTGTCACACACCCAGAGCAGGGCTGGCAGAGGAGTTTCAAATCAGGCGCAGGACTCACCTGCCTCTCTAAAAACACCAATAGGCAGACTACTGGTTGCTCCATAGAAGCATGCTCCATAGGAGGGATAAGAGGTAAGGTGCAAGGCAGAAAAATGAAAGGTGGACCAGGGACACATGAGGTCCCCTCATCCCACTATGCCCATCTGAGCTACTTGGCCCACCTCCTGCTCCTCACTGGTTCCTCCCTCTGGTCTTCCATTCAGTCAAAAGGTAGTATGTCCCTGGTAAAGGTGAGAGAAGCAGGCCAGTGGCTACTTCGATTCAGCTTTGACATGGGGTCCACAAATTCAGCTTCAAGACACAGACAAACCACTTTGGCTCTCAGTGCAGTTATTGGCATGGGGTAAAGCAGACTACAAACAGAAGGGGTAAAAAAGCCTTGAAATCAGTAATGAAAATTTCTTTAGCTTACTCGTGGCAGGTGCTGCTGGCATGCATCTGCAATGGACTGCTGTTTGTGGTGTTGTGACAAAGTCTGCGAAACACACGAAGACTGACATGGCTCAGTGTGAGTTACAGTAATAGTAACTTATTGCTAACCTCAAGGCGTATAACCCCATAGTTTCGACTTTCCCTCTATGCCAATTACTACACATAAACATAGAAATATAGATTTTTTTTTTAAATAATCAAACTTTTATTGAGTTTATTCTTAGGACTCGGTCTGACAGATAACAGAAAAACAATAACAACTATCACTTACATTCCACACCATATAATTTGATATTTTGACAGATACAGAGTACTTCTTAGGCTCCATCTACTGAGAGACAAAAAAGCATTAGAACCTACGGTCTACCTTAGCTCTCACTGCACAACCGCGGGTACCTGGTTAATCACCATACCTACTTCATGGCACAAAGGAGGGGTCTCTGGCCATGACATATATTACCCAACAATTCCATCTGTCCCTACCCCTCTCGGCTTGGTTCCTGAGGGCATATGTCAATGTCTCTAATGTATATATAGAGTTAACTAATGCAATTCACTCCTCTATTGTCGAGGTCATCACATTCAGCCAATGTTTTGTAGTGCACTTCTTTGCAGCAACTAACAGTATGTCTAGCAGATATTTATTCATGGGGTCCCTCAGGCCTTGTGGGAACAGTGTCAGAATAAACAATTCTCTGGTGAGTGTTATTTGTGGGGTAAGGCTCTCGTGCTCCTTCTATCCCTTGAAAAAAGGGAGAGAGTTTTGGGCATTCCTACATGATATGAAAGTGTATGGCTCTAGGCTGTCCACTCTGTCTCCGGCAGTTGGCAATGGGAGCTGTCACTCTATGAACCTCTTGGACTGGTGTAATGAAGTATCTAACTAAGCACTTCCAACTAAATTCTTTCCACAACATGGAGGAAGAAACCATGTGCATATTCTGGCAGACAATTTCCCATTGCTTCTGGTCTTGTGGAGTTCCCAGTTCCTGCTCCCAAAGTGAAAAGGCCTGTAGCAAGGCAGGGATTTAATTAACTCTAAAAACGGAGTAGCGTTTTGCTCTTAAAAGTGCTAAATCTTTGTGAAAACGCATAGCTCTTGCCTCACTGTGTTTAACAAACACAACACTTTTAGAAAATCTATATAAATACTTTCTGTACAGTTAGTATAGTCCCAAGAAAAAAACTGCTAATCAATTATTTAAAAATCTGCAAGGGATGGTTACTTAAGAGTGATGAGTGCATTATATAATTGTCAGATAAGGTGAGAGGAAGGATCCCCCCACACAGCTTCTATAACTATCTGTTCTAGAGGGTTTGCAGAGTCTAATATCATTCCCCATCTTAGCATTCTGGTTAAGTATGCTCCAACTTGAAAATATCTAAACATGCCCACTTGGGGGATTCCTAGCAAATCCTTCAATTGAAATGGCTTGGCCACTTGTCCCAGGAGTAACTGAAAGGGAAAGGGAAATCTTAACCCCCTACAATACTAGTTTTCATATCCTGCATCTAAATGTAGCTGGTAGAGGGAGTAGCCATGCTAATTGATGGTGTAATTCCCCTTTAATTATTCATTTCCTCCATACTTGCAGTGGGGTGAGGGCCAATGGGGATGCACATCTGTGATGTGTACCAAACTGCTGAACATTTAATAACGTGGTCTCAGGGGAGTGTGTGAGGATGGCCTCCCTCTCCAATTGGGCCCACTGTTGGTCAGCAGAGTTCCTAAGCCAGTATGTCACTGGTTGCAGTTGTGCAGCCTCGTAATATAGCTTAAGAGCAGCTAATGTCATGCCTCCTTGCAGCTTTGGCCTATACAGAGTCAGAAGGCTGACTCTAGGGTATGTCCCTGCCAAAGAAAGTGCAAGATCTGCTTATTCCAGGAAGCCCATGCCCTCTGGGACACTGGGTGCAACAGACTTTGAAATAAGTATGAAAATTTCGGGAGGACCATCATCTTAATTGCTGCCACCCTTCTCTCCAGTGACAAAGGAAGTAGAGACCACTTGTCGAGATCATGCTGAAGCAGTGCCTGAAGGGGGCGCATCTGGCTTTGTATAATTGTGAGTTTGGGGCTATAAGCCAGGTCCCTAGGTATTTCTTCTGGGTCAGATCCCAGTGAAATGGCCATCTAGCTTTAACGTCTGCATCTGGGGCATAATGTATTACTAGTGTCTTCGTGTTGCTGTCATTAAGCTTGTAGCCAGACAGAGATCCATACCCCTGTACTAGTGACCAGAGAGTCAACATGACGGTCCCAGGTTCTATCACATATTTCATAATATCATCTGCGTATAGGGCTATATGGTTTTTCGGATGGTACAGAACACCGTATAGGGCTATACGGAGTTCTCTATCATCCGGACCCAAAAATCCTTTGATTCCCTGGTACTGTCTTGCTGCCTGTGCCAAAAGTTTGATATATGCTGCACAATAGCAGGGGAAGAACAGCCTCAACGGGTTCCACATTGTAAGGGAAACTTCAGGGATACGTGACCATTTGCCCTCACCTGGGCACTTGAGGCACTGTAGATGCGACAGATGAGGTCCTTAAATGTTAACTGGGAACCCAAATTTATGCAGTTCAGCACAGAGAAAGGTCCAAGACGCCCGGCTGAATGCTTTCTCTGCGTCGAGACAGAGGGCCAAGAGGGAAGAACTGGAACAAGATTCCTGGTGTATAATGGAGCGGGATCTCTTAATGCTATGCATAGTCTGGCAGGATCTAATGAAACCCATCTGCACTGGGTAAATTATGCGGGACAGGATACCAACCAATCTTTTTGCCAGTATTGACATAAACACTTGACAGTCAGTGTTAAGTACTAAGATCGGATGGTAAGATTCACATCAATCATTCAGTTTCCCAGGTTTGGGTATTATCGAAATAGCTGCATAATTCCAAGATGGTGAAGGATCTGCTCCTTTTATTATGTCATTGGATACTTTGAGGATAAGAGGGGTTATTTCCAGTGCAAACTTCTTAAGGAATTCAGCTGTGTACCCATCCGAGCCTGGGCATTTTTCAATTTTTAGGTGGCTGATGGTATCCTGTATTTCCACCTCAGAGACTGGGGCCTGAATGTACTCTTAGAACTGAGCAACCACGGTTGAGAGGTGCAGAGGGGCCAAAAAAGCTGTAAGGACATCTGGGTCAGGGGAGGGGTCTGCAGCATACAGCCGTTTATAATATACAACAAACTCCTCCGCTATGGAGGGCTTCGATCTCATGGACCACCCTCTATTGGAACAAAAACTGGCAGGTATTGGTTTTGGAGACCCCGTAGTGAAGTGGTTCCACAGTTACCTAACAGACAGAGAACAGCAAGTCCATGTTAATGGAACACTGTCTGACTGAAGGTCTGTGGACTATGGGGTAACCCAGGGCTCAATGCTGGGCCTATGCTGTTTTCTTTATACATAAATGAGCTGCCATCGATCTGCTCGGAGTCCTAAATGGTCCTGTACGTGGACGATGCTGTGTTGTATACAGCCAATAAGGATGTTAAATTGATACAACAAAACATGGAAAATGAATATAACAAACTGTTATACTAACAGCAAAATGAAAAAGTTGTCAGAACCCTTTGTGATAACTGCCAAAGATGGTACAAATGTAGAAACTGTTTCTAATTTTAAACATCTGGGTGTGACCTTGGATAGTGATTTGAACTTCCAAACACATATCGATAATATAACTAAACAATTACATAACAAAACTGGAGCTCTATATGCGATTAGGGATTACTTAAGTGATGAACCAAGGTGAACAATAGCATTAACATGTTTGATGCCAACACTTGATTATAGGAGTCTGACTGGAGGGGGGTGTAACTGAAAAAAATCAGGCAGCAAAGATACTGCTTCTATAATACTATATGTAGATTTGCCCTAAGGGCCAGATTTAGAGAGCATCACTGTAACCTATATAATAAGTTATAGTGGTTACCAATAGAATATAGGGATACTTTACAACTATCCTGTTTTGTCTTTAATACACTTCATTGTTCTAAATATAATCCACTGTCAAGTACAATTAAAAGGATTATCTGAAAATTTACGTAATCTACAAAGTATAAATCTGTTCAAATCATCTTTAAAAAAGGTTGTGCACACCAAGACTCACTGTAACTGTACTTAACTGTACATCTGTCCTAGGTTATTCTGTGCTGGCATACTGGATTAACCTGCGCACACTTGATTTTTGTTTAACTTTTGTATTTGTGCCTGCATCTGTATAATGTACTTGTGTAACCACCCAGTTCCGTGGAGTTACTAGAATCCTATCAGTATTATTGTTAGGAAGGCAGCCAGCAGCTAGTAGGGAGCTCAGTAGGGACTCCTTACATAATGACATCACTGTTTACTCAGCTAGCCTGAGGGATGAATGATTAGGTCATTTAGAACTCTCGCAGCAGCATAAGCCACACACTGTGGATAGCTGCTCTGGGGAGCTTAGAGTTCTGAGTTGTTGTTCAGCTAGAGCTTGAATGAGGAGGTGAGAGTGGCAGTAGGACTGCCAGTGTCCTCCGAGGAGAGGGCCCAGGATTTCTCACTCTAGTGGAGTGTCATTTCCAACTTCCAGATGAAATGGTGGAAACAAGGCTACAACAGGATTTCCTGATTTCTACTCCCTGTGAAGTGGAAGGAACTGCTTATTCTCAGTGGCTATCCCCTGAATGTTCTGTGTTTTTTTCAGCTGCCTTGGATAGGACCTGAAAGAAACTGTTTGATGGGCTACCCAGGAGAGTGCCTTTCTGTGCTTTTCATTGTTCCATGCCCTGTGGACGGGACAACTGCTGTGAGTATTGTTCTAGGAGACCAGATCTCCACATTTTTAAGGGGATTCGATAGTCTGGGGTGCGTGTGCCCATAGATAAGGCTGGATCGCACCCGTCAGTGCCCCTAGTTTTACCCAAGTGAGTGAAGTACAGTTAAACTGTGTACCTAAGTGAGTTCAGTTTATTCTCTGGTCACCCCAGTGAGTGACAAATTAAAGTGTGGGACCTCTAGCATTTCCGTGGGGAATGGGGATTTCAATGGTGTAACCCTGAAGAATGGCAGAGACTGTCAACTGGGGCCAAGGGTGGGAGGAACGCCATCTAAGTGCTTACAAGGCAGGGCTTCCTGGTTCATAAAGGGCACCAGTATTTTACCTGAGCAAGTGGCCAAGCTGCAGGTTAAGGTGTGTGGCTGAGTTGCACTTCTTGCACCTATGTTCGAGATGAATTCTGAGAGTGTGGCTTAGATTCACTGAATGACACTCACGGGAGACAGATGTTCATGTGCATGGCCTGGTGTCCACAAATGTACCTTTTTGGGAATTTGGGGAGAAGATTGTTCTGTTGTTGTTCATGAATAGTACTGCATGCAAGGAGAGTTTGTGAATTGTACCTGTCCACCCTGGCCTGACCCTTGGGAGTCCACTTCTGCTTTTACTTTCCATCTGTTTAATAAAGTCATACTGCACAATCCCAGTCACTGTTATGGATATTCCGATTATTGCTTCTGGTTATGTGGATTTTCTGGGCCCCCCCCTCAGCAGGTTAGATCTGGCATAAGCCTAGCAACCTCCACCTAGGACCTGGTTTGTTAGTTATACAGGGTTCAAGTTGTTTTATTTCTGTACCCCCACCCCTCTCGTCCTCTAGAAAGTGAGCCAGGTATACATCCTAACGCCAAGGGTGGTACCTACCTTTTTGCAAAGTAAACTGGTTTGCCAGTCTATGGGCACCAGTGATTTTAATGGGGGGTGCACACTGGTTAAAAAGTGGCCTGGGGGTTACAAAAAAATGGGGACTCATCTTGGGATATTTAGTTTGGGGTGAGAGGCCTGCTGAGGGTACGTCCAGGATCTTCCTATCTGGTGGTGGTGGTGCCCCAAACAGAAGGTTGTTTACCAGAAAGCAAGTCGTGCCAAGTAAAATGCCACCTGAAAGTTTTTTGCAGCCCCGAGTTTATGTGGAAAAGAAAGAGGAATAATTTGTTGCTTGTGTGTTTACTTTGAAACTGTGGACTAAGAAATAATTGCCCTTGCCTTGTGGTAAAAGCACCTGAAAAACTGTTTAAAAGTTGCAAATTTCCAGAGAAAAGTATTTGTGAACTTAAAAGACAATGTTTTTTAAGTGCTCAGAAAATTTCAAGTGTGTACAGTGAAATTTGGGGGACTCACTAAGGAAAATGCACCAAGTGCTGAGTGAAAATACCTTAAAATGCTTGCCCCACTGAAATTTCAAGCTGAGGAAAAAAAAGTGGCAGTCTGCAGTTTTTTGCCTTCTCGATGATCGCCATGCAGGAGTATGGCGCAGAGAGAGAGAGAGAGAGCGCTCATCTGCATGGCGTCGTGTGACTGGTCCTAGTGCACCCAAGCCCTGCCCTTGCCTGAGTCTCTGCTTGTGGAACATTCGTGGAGGAGTAGCCTACAGTGTGCGAGCAGCTTGTAGTTCGTGTGGCAGGAAGGAGGAGTCGCTTGCAGCAAAAGCGCTTCTGCAACAGCAGTTTTTCTGTCTTTTTTCACAAATAACCTGGGCTCAGCTCATATTCCGACCATCTGGGGAGTGATCGAGCCGATCGTATTGACGGTCGGTGGGACCACCAGCCCATTTCACCCCAGAGGCCTTCTTCAAGTCGGCAGCAGGCCGTATTCCATCAACGGTGCAAACCATCTACTGCCTGTAAGTATCCTTGTGCAAAAGAAATTGACTGTGGTGCTAAGGTAGGAAAACTGTGTAAGAACTTGAGCAAATGCAGCAAAAGTACTGAGAGACAGAAAGTTTGTGAACTGTTAAATCTTGGACTCGGTGTGTAAAAGTGCTGTTTTCAAAGAAAGTGAACTTTAAAACAAGCAATCCCACTGGTCCAAGTGCTGGTAAAGTAACGGACTGAGAAATAGTAAAATTAACTTGTGCTTGAGAATATCAGTTAAAATGCAAAGATCCAGGCAGAATCCTAGCAATTTTTAACTGAGTGCGATGCAGTGTTACAGTCGCCATGCTGGGGTGTAGCCAGCTATGTAAACAAAGCAGTGCCATTTTAGAACAGAGTTTCCAAAACAAAGTTTCAAATGGTTTCTTGCTAAATTGTGGAATACAATTACAGCAGCCAGGCAGCCTGTTTGTGAACTTTTTCCAGTGTGTTAAAACCAAATCGCAGAGTGCTTGCAAACAATAGTAATATGGGGACTTGTGTGTTTGACTGTCAGAACATGGCACAGCAAACCTCTCACTACCCGCTCCATGCTAGGGCGTGCATAACCCAAAAAGAACAAGAACTAGCCCATTCTGAGCAATTGTAGACTGTTCAACAGCACCTGCTGAGGTGGCCTTGCCAAACTATCCGGTTAATGTGTGCATAGTGTGCCTAAAACCAGGAAAAGATGTTCTGCCTATTCCCCATTGCACAGAATGTAGAACGTGATTTGGGATGAGCATGGCAGGTGGCACAAGGGAAACTAAAGTGAAACGCATCCATTTAGCTCCAACTTGGACACAGGCAGGGGACCCTGTAGAATTGGAACAACAGCGACAGGCTGGTTGCAGTAAAAGTGACCCCATGAAGTTTGTAAAGGAGTTTCTGAACATTGTCTGCAGCGATGCTTTGCAAGGCCCAGAGAATGTGAAGTGTTCCATGTCGCAGAGGGTGGAATTGGACGCTGCCAGTGCAGGTTCCATAGATCCGTGGGTGGAAGGCCCAAATCCAAGCCTTATGGGAGAGTCCAAGGTGGAGGAAGCATGTTGTTGGGAGGACAGTGCCTCAGACAACAATGGAGAATGTACAATTGCGGGGGTTGGCGCAACCACCAGCTCCTTGGCAGAATGTGTGGAAGAGGAGGAAGCAGCAATGGCTTCAATGGGCCCTTGTGAGTCGCCATTGGCCTGTGCTTCCTTGGAGTCTCCCAATGTCTGTGTGGAGGAAGGCTCAAGAAGTGTGCCCTAGAGTGCAGAGGTGGATTGCTCTTGCTCTGCACTAAGAGTTTGTGACTGGCTCAGCCAGGACTGGCCAACCCCAAGCTGTGCTTCTGGATGTGAGTTAGTTAAAAGCAGCAAAGAGGAGAGAATTGTGTGCAGATGAGCTGAGGCTAAGTATAGACAGTCGTACCCTTTCTACCCTAGCAAGATATGGGAAGAAATTGAGAAAGACAGGCATGCCTGGTTGTGGGAGGAAGCTTGTGCCAACCTGCACCCTAGAGTAAACAAGTGGGTCCGAATTAACATGTGTAACGAGAGACTGCAATTCTGGAAGAGTGGCAGGACCTTGGTGATCAACTCTGTGAGAATAGCAGACAAAGCTGGCCAAGAGACATTCTATAATGTTTACATGGTTCGTCGAGATTGGGTGACAGTCTATGCCCCAGATCCGGAATGGTACTACCCCAGAAATTGGTGTCATTCTTGAAGATTGTGCCCACCTGCCAAAAGTAAATGCAGCCATTGCCAACTCAGCCACCTGCCACCGAAGAGGCATCAACCCAGGATGGAGATGCCTTTCTTCTGGTGATCCAGGTTAATCTGCAGCAGCATCCAGGTTGGTCTGTGGTAACATCCAGGTTCATCAGCCCAACAGGTTCAGAGAAGATTTCGAGTCCGGGTCCAATAGGAGGTCGTGGAAGCATCTGATCCAAAGATTTCATCTACCCAGCAGCTGAAGCTCATCAGGCCACAGCTCCAGAGAGGTGACGTTGACATCCTTTTGTCATCAAGAACTAGTAAGAGACCTTTTTCATTTTTAATTTAACTGTTTCCTGCAAGTTTGAAGACTCCTTGGAATTATGGTCCCCAAATGACTATCCATCTAGACTGCAGTGCTTATAGGCCTTATGATGAAGTGGGGCCTTTTCCTCGGATTTCTCTGCATCATGGCCCCAATTTGAGAGACACTTTAACAAGTAATCTATTTGTAAAAGAGAAGATAGACTTACACCGTGCATGGATGCCCCCTCGACCAGTTGGTTGTTACAGATGTGGCAAATGCAACATTTATAAATTTTGTATACAGACTAAAGTATTTATACATCCTATTACACATCAAGAGTTTAACATTAGGGAGTTTATTAATTGTTCTACTCCCTATGTGATTTTGTATATGTCCAAAAATATATGTGGGGTGCACGACTCAACCCCTTAAAGAACGTGTGCAAGAATACATCCGTGGAATAGTAAATGTTGATTCTGACAGCCCCCATGGGTTACATTTTGCTTCACATCATGATAGCAAGGTGGGTGATTTTTCTTTCATTGGCCTTGAACAGATACAGGCCAATCCCAGAGAAGGAAACAGACATAGGATTCTACTGCAACGTGAAACTAGGTGGATTTTTAATCTCAAAGGCCATACAGATATTGGCCTTAATAGTCATCATATTGATATTGCTCCCTATCTGTAGGATATGATATATCTTGTCAATTACTGCCCAACATGCTTGCATCTCTGAAACTTCCCTTTTGCCCATTGTCATTTTGGCAGCACGTGGGTATATCCATTTAAAATTAACTTGATTGTTTGTATATTAGGACATCTGCCTGCCTTTTAAATTCATTTACTTGTAATCCTTACATAAAAAGCTTTCTCATATTTATCCTAAACATATTTGAGGCTTATAAAGAAGTAATGAATTAGGTACTGTAATTTCATGCTATTATAGAATTTGTATAACTTTATAGGAATTAGTTCTTTTTAATTTTTGGTGTCTTTTTCTTTGCTTTTGAGCACTACACTTTTTCTTGAGTGTTCCTGTACATCGAATTATTTGAATGCTATTAATGAATAAGGATCTGAGCGCTATTTGTTTATGCAGCTCTCTATTGATTAAATATTTTGAATTTTCTAGAGTGTTTGTATTCATGTAAAAGAATGGAATAGGAATGCATTTTGTACATTGTATCTTTAATTGTGTACTACAAATGGACTGGTTGTTGCTCACTTGCTCCTCATCCTGACGAAGCGTCACGTTCAGATGTGAAACGCTGAGGGTTTGAGACTCACTGGTGCTCTCATGGAATAAAAACTTTGCTGCTGCTTAATTCTGGCTTTTTGCTTTTATGTACTCCAGTTTCAGTTTTTAGTGCAGGTAGTGCAGCCAGTTTGCTCTTTCTTGCAGGCCTTGTGCCTGTTCCAGGACTGTGCCTCGGCAGGCTCCGGCCTAGGAGGGACTCTTCTATAGTGCGTCGGCACTCAGGACTCCTCCTTAGTTTTGGACTTTGCAGGGATCCCTCCCCCAAATGTTTTGCAAATGTTTTTATGTTTTCTATTTTTGTACTTTTGTAGAAAATCCTTTTAAAAATGCTTTTTGGGCTTGTGCAGTATCCAGTGGGAGGGTTTTGGTCACTGCTTTTGGCTTTACAGGTCGTAGTTGTGTGCAGAAATGTTTCGTGCAGTGTTTACTTTTGCAGGTGTTCCTAGAAGAAGACAAGAAGACCTGAAGAGGATTGGTGAGACTCATTGGAGTCCTCCTTTGTGTAGAGTTGTTAGGTTTGTGTAACTGTGCAGTACAATGTCTAACCTTTTTCATTTTACAAGTGTGAGGTGTAAAATGTTTTTTTTTGTTTGTTTGTTTTTTCTTGCACCTGGTAGGTAGCATAGGTCAGATAGATTCCCCTAGAGGGTTAGGTGGGAAGGCAGGTTGGTGGTCCTGATTCCGGATAGAGGGATAACCAGGTAGGACATGCTTCAGGCAGTTTCTTGGAGCCACTGAGGTTCCATAGATAGTACAGTAGTAGGACTAGAACTGAAGTTTCTCCAGTGGGCCACTAGCCTTTAGTGTCACCTGCCTCTGCCTGGCACATGGTAGGGGAGAACTTACGCAACCCTCCCTGTAGAGGGCATCAGAGGTAGGATGGCCTGGTGCGGGGTGAAGGAATGATTGCGGACAGTCATTTACCTGGCACAGGGTGAGTGTAACCACCCAGTCCCCTAGAGTTATTAGAATCCTATCAGTATTATTGTTAGGAAGGCAGCAGGCAGCTGGTAGGGAGCTCAATAGGGGCTTCTTACATAATGACATCATTGTTTACTCAGCTAGCCTGAGGGAAGAATGATTAGGTCATTTAGAACTCTCGCAGCAGCATAAGCCACACACTGTGGATAGCTGCTCTGAGGAGCTTAGAATTCTGAGTTGTTGTTCAGCTAGAGCTTGGGTGAGGAGGTGAGAGTGGCAGGAGAACTGCCAGTGGGCTCTGAGGAGAGGGCCCAGGATTTCTCACCCTTGTGGAGTGTAATTTCCAGCTTCCAGCTGAAGTGGTGGATACAAAGCTACAGCAGGATTTCCTGATTTCTACTCCCTGTGAAGTGGAAGGAACTGCTTGTTCTCAGTGTGGACTTTTTGTAAAGTAAATTGGTATGCCAGTCTATGGGAACCAGTGTTTCCAGATTTTAATGGGGGTGTGCACACTAGTTAAAAAGTGGCATGAGGGTTACATTTGTATTTATGGCTTTGATATATAACTATGTGTATCTTTGTAATATTGTCTTGTTTGTACTTAACCGGGTCAAGCCTGTAAAAGGGCCATGTGGCCCAGTGCTTTTTTACCCGGTTAACAAATTTAAAAATAAAAATAAAATAAATGGAGCCAATGTCTCTTGTCAATGCACCAGTGTCTGAGTGTTTAACTTTGGAGATAGTAACCTTCTGTCGATACCCTCTGACCCTGTTAGCCAGAAACCTCACTGCACGGGGTCTACCATTGTAATATTTTTGCCTCAAGTAGTGCAGCACCCATTCTGTTTGCACTTGGGCTAGCTCATCAAGCTGTTTCGTCACTCAGGTAACTTCGGTTGGGTCTGCGAGTGTCCCCAGTTGGTGCTGCTGTTGCAGAAAAGTCAACATGGCTAGCAAGTCCTCCCTGTGCACCCTCCACTCCGCTCACTTTTTTCGCTATACAGTAAATGAGGTGCCCCCTTAGTACTAGTTTTACTCTGTCCCACAGTACAGTAGGTTGTATCTCTGGGGAGTTATTCACAGCTATGATATCTTTGAGGTGGGTACAAACCATTTCCACATAACCCTCATCCTTCAAATAGAAGGAGTCAAGATGCCAATTACTTATTTTACAGAGAGTCCTAAATCTAATTCTGTAATGACCGCGGGGCATGGTCCCAAAACACAAAATTGGTCCCATTTGACAGGAAACTACCCTGTCCATGTCTTGCCATTGTACAATAAAGTAATCAATGTGACTGTATGATGAGGGTGCGAGTAGTGTGAATAGCCGCTCTGTTCCACGTGCAGCCCCCTCCACACATCAATCCATTCCATGGAGGAAATGAGTCTGTGAAAATATTTATGTGACATGAGGGAACAGCCTAGGCGAGGTGCAGATGTATTTCGGGTGACATCCATTAATAGGTTACAATCCCTGGCCAAAAAAAAGGAAGCCTTTCTAATTATCAAGTATCAAAATAAGAAGGTAGTGTGTGAAATAGCAAGGGTAATAGGGATCCTGTCCACCTCTCCTTTACACTACAACTCCACATCCCTCCCTGTCCTTGATCATTTTAAGCTCTTGAAATGCAAGGTGGCATGCCACCAGGATAACTAATCCTCTACATTTACCTCACCAATATGTTGAAAAGTAAACTGCTGAGTAAACAAAATTTACTAACTTGGAGGCCTCTGCCTGGTTAAGATCTGATTCTTGCATGAAAAGCAAATCTGATCTATCCCTATGCACCACAGGAAACAGTTTAGCCCATTTTACTGGACTGTTCAAGCCATTTACATTAACAGAATACATCTCTTCAATCTAGGTCCAGTCATCCCAGCTTTATGTACTTTTTGCCCTCAGGGAGCAAACTCTATCAGGACTGTGTCTAGTGTGTCCTCTGTGACACACAAATCTATGCACAGTGGGAAATAATACATATTGTTTACTTTGTTGATGGAAACCTTCACTAAGAGGTGCACCAAGCAAGTAGATGCAGCCCTTCTTTCATATGTGTACGTGACATAACAACAACAGCACAAACATTATATATTCAGAACAGATCAGGAACTAAAAAACTAGGTACACAGAAACAACAAAATTCTTGGCTTCCATGGTAGGGGCACTAAAATCAGGCCCTATAGCTAAGGTTAGGAGTGACGGCAAAAGTCTCAACATACAAGTCAGGAGGTACATAAGTGAACTTCAGCCTCCAAGGAGCTCTTTAGCTCCAAGGTGAAGGGGTTACCAAGGGGGATCTGGAATTCAGAAGGGGGGGACAGGTATAATATGCTTCGTTGCTGAAGGTGGGCAAGCGTCTTGCCGGGTGCCTGTAACTGTACGTAGCCAAGCCTCCATAATCCATGTCTGAGAGGAAGTATGCTGTAAAGCACTTTTGCTCCTGCTCAATGGAATGATGGTCCCTTCTATCTGGTGGCACATTACACAGATCCCCTTTATACTGCAGAACTTCCTCTCCCCTCTCAGGAAGGAGAGCAGTTTTAGAGCAGAGGATAGCTAAATGTAGTTGGCAATATTAAGTATCCCTGATACATCAGAGACTGATTCTAGGGCAGGAGGGGAATGTTGCCCCTATATACTATTATGGGGGGGGGCACAATCACTATCTGCTGCTGGCCATCCGTCACAGTGATATATCCATAACCATTTTCACGCCCTTAAAGGAAACCCTCCTCCCTCCAATCCATGAAAAGCAATGTAAACTTAATTAACGCCCAGAGTCCCAATGTCTGTTATAGATACAGAACATCAGTGAGTATTTTTTGTTCAAGTTCTGGCTCAGTGCCATATGTTATGTGTCCCAGCTTGCCAAAGTTCTTGTGTAGGGACTTGGGAAGGGAGAATGAGGAAATGCACAACAGAATACCCAGGATTAAAACCAACAGCCAAACAGCCCAGCTTCTAGTCGATCCTGTCAATCCTGTGGGAACAACTAGTGAAAGGAGAAAGGTAACCCTCCCCTCACCAAAGAGCCCCAGCAAGTGAGAAAGAAACAACAGAGAGCCCCTTCAAACCAAGAGCTACCTCCTGCAGCCAGCATGTCCATTATAGTCTATTAGCATGCACTAAATACTAGCCAGGACCCAGGGCAAATCCCGCAGGCTGTGCGAGGAAAAATTCCCCCACCCCCATGAGGCAGGCCCCAGATGGACCCCAGGCAGCCATAAGGTGTTACACAGTTCTGGAGCTCTCACCATCAGAGCTCATCTGACGACTTCCCTTGTTGTAAAAAAGCCAATCCAGGTCAGTTTAAGGAAATGCTGCTGCTGCCTTAGAATGCTAGCTATGAGGCTGACCCCGATCCTTCTTTGGGGGGATGTCACATCGTCCACTTTCCCCACCCCAGATGCCAACAGCCGCTTGGGGAGAAGGCTCAATATCAAGCCTGACAGGGGCCATAATTAAAACATAAACTCAAACATTGTGGTGCAGCAGCCTAAGCCATTCGCCAGCCAGGTTCATGACCAGGTCTCTGCCACCTCCCCCTCTGCACCCACATCTTACATCCAGGAAGGTCACAGCTTGTGGCTTCAGGAAAAAGTAGCTGCTGTACAGAACAGTTCAAGAAAAGGGTTTGGACCTTAGTTACTGGAGTCTGGGGCCCTCAGATGTCCCAGGTTTTATCTGATTCAGCCCAGTGTTTCTGTTGGGGTGCTTGCAGTCTGGTGATAATCTCCTGCTTGGCCTCCTCAGCATGCCACTGTCTGCTGGTGCTTACCTCTGTCCATTTCTCTGCAGTAAATCATGCTCTGAGAGTCTCCCTGGGTCTTCTTTCCATAGTGATGCCCTTCCTCTTTAAGTCTTTCTCCGTAGCCTCCGCTGCCTCGTTGGTTTTTTGGTCATCCAGAAAGAAGACAATGAGCCTCGCTGGATACAGGGTCTGAAACTTGAGCTGATGTCTACGTAGAGCTTGCAGCAAGGGAATATAAGATCTCCTGTGATTCATAGTATTTGGCAGGAAATCAATATCAAAATAGATTTGGTGAGTTTCATAAATGACTTCCTTCATCCACAAGGCCCGTGTTAATATTTCTTACTTGGTCTTGTACTTTAGAAATCTCATTATTATGGACCTGGGGTGTGCTCTGAGACCAGAGGGCTTAGATCTGAAAGCATGATGTGCCCTCACAATTTCAGGGATGTTCTCTGGGCCTAACTGCAAGGCTTGCTGGAGGAAGTGGGTCAAGAAGGCATCCATGCCCTGGCCTTCAGCTTGTTCTGGTTCCCTGTAAAGAGGTAAAAAGGGGAAATTGTTTCATCAGGAAAGGCACACTAAGCAGGAGCTTGTTTCCAGGTGTGGCCTGGGAGCACAAGGAAGTTAAGTGACTTGCTCAGGGTCACACAGCATGCAAATGAGGGCTGATGGGATAAAAAGAGAAAGATGGATGTTTTTCCAGCAGGAGCAGCTTTCAGCATCCACCTGCCACATCTGCATTTCTTCTTATGCAGATTGGAACTGTATCACCAAGGTCTCTAGTCGGATGATGGCAGTTAACTGTTCATCCACGACGTCCACCTGTTTTGTAAGGGTCATAATTTCTGTCCCCACAGAGTCCAGATTGCCTGTAACAGTGGCTCTAAAGTCCCGAAGCTCCCACAGAATCATGTCAAGCTTCTTGTCTTTTTTCTGCTGCTTTGTGGGGGACGCACGCTTCGGCTCCAGGGATCCTATTGAGCCCGCGGTCTGGGAGGCCTCAGAGTCATTTGGGTCTGGCACCTATCTCCTGCAATCTGCTTTGCTTGCCACCTTGTTTTGCCAGTTGAACCTCCTCATGGTTGTGGTTGATACCCCTGAGCAGGTAAGGACAATTTTGTTTAGTAGTTATTAAATGCAGGGAGTGTCTTAAGGCAATCCCGGTATGGAGCTGTAAGACTACACTGCCATAAGCATGATGTCATCACCGAAGTCCCAGAAACTTAAATGTTGATGACAGAAAAAGCTCAATGACTCACTGAGTATGCCCAGCACTTGCTTTCATCTGTACCAAGCCTAATGTTGGACTATCAATAGCCCTGACTGTATTTTGATAACCCTACCACCCCTCCATAGTCCACTCATCCTCTTCCAATGACTGCCCACTCTCCTTCATTCCTGTGGTTTGGACTACTCCCCTGTTCCTATTCAACTTGTGTTTGTGGCCAGCAGTGGGTTCCTTACTGATCATTACTTCTGGCAATGCATTCCACTTCACAACCTTTTCTGAAAAGAAGTTCCTTAAACCCCTCTTAAGGCTTCCCTCCAACAAGTTTCCATCCATGGCCTCTTGTTACTTACCCTAATTTTTTCACGAACAGGGTACTACAGGTATACTTTATTAATAGCCCTTAGGTACTTTATGGTCTCTATTATGTCCTCCTACAAACTCCTGGCCTCTTGGGTATACATACTGAGACTGTCCAGCCTGTCCATATCTCTTCACCTCCTGCTTCAGAACCATGTTTGTGTCCTTGCTTTGAACAAGCTGCTCAAGTGGTCACTGTCCTTCTTCAGATGTGGGCTCCAGAACATTGCACAGTACTCCAGGTGAGGCCTCCTTCCTTCTGCAGGCAACCCCCCTCCTTATGTATCCCAACATCCTATTTGCTTTCCTTGCAACCTTTTGGTATTGGGCACTGGACTTTAAACTGTCACTAATAATGATCCCCAGCTCCATTTCCTGCAAAGTCTGCTCCGCCCTTACTCCAACCCAACCAGTACTCTGTTTCCAGATTTATTTTGCCAATATGCATTAACTTACGCTTTCTGGTGTTTAATTTGAGTTGCCATATCTTGGACTACTTTCCAGATTGTCCAAGTCAGTTTTCATTCCCTGTATTCCCTCCGCTCTATCAACCCTGCCTCTGATTTTTGTATCATCTGCGAAGAGACCACTTTTACCCAGCATTCCCTCCCCTATATCACATATGAATATACTGAAAAATATATTATATTCTATCCTATATTCTCTCTCTCTCTGGAGTCTGGTCCCATTGATTTTCAAATTGCGTAATACTCAGCCTCCCAAAAAAAACACAAGTCAACATAGAAAAATAAAAATAAATGAACAGACATAAAACGTAGGGCATTACACTACCTGTGATGGGTCTTCTTTAAATGATACCGACTCATGGGAGACTTGCCACCAGGAAGTGCAAGAGTGGAAATAGTAGTAGAGGTCCCTTGTTGGGCATGTGACTATTCAAATGAATAGTTAACACTGATACTTGTTGAGTTTGAGAAAGGCTAAGAATTCAAGATTTTCTTGATCTTGCCTTGGCATAACGTAAGCAGAAGAGGAACTGGTTTCTTCAATCTGCCTTTGCTGCGCCACAATAAGTGTATGGAACAGTTTCTGTTTAATACAGTCTATGCATTTATGGGGAATTAACACATCTTTATATCTGGGATACAGTACTGCTGCCATTCCAAACTACATCTCCAATCTAATGCTGGCAACCCTATTTGCAAACTCTGTTAGAAATCTCTGCCACTTTTTAATGAGTATTGTATCCTGCTGCTAAGGCTGCTGTGATTACTTAGATGAATTAGTGGTGTCACCACCTCCTACAGTAATGGATCTCTGTTCTACTGTACCATCTGCTGTGCAGTGTGCAGGGAAGAAGGTGGCATCACCCACACACCACAATGACACATGACAAGGAAAATGTGATACATGATGGAGGTAGGAGGAGGAAGTGGTTGTGTTTTTTCAGAACCAGTGGACTTCAATGGTTTTTATTTTAATGTAAGTTTCATTTTTTAGTTACTATTATTATTATTATTAAATTTGGCTTTATTCATATTCCGAGAAAAAGCGATTTGTGAGGGAAGGAGGACAATCATAAAGATGTGTCGTTTTTCAGAACCAGTCAACATCTATAGTTTTTATATTAATGTAAATATTATTATTATTCATAAATGTGGCTTTATTTATATGCTGGGAAAACATGATTTGTGATGGAAGAAGGAGGAAGAGGATGGAGAGGATACACTGTTTTCAGAAACAGTCCACTTCTATGGTTTTTATTTTAATGTAATTATTCTTCAGTTTAGTATTATTTATATGCAGAGAAAATGTGATATGTAATGGAAGGAGGAGGAGTATGATAAAGAGGATATGTTGTTTTTGGAAGCAAGACTTGAGATGATATGTCTCTGCAACTGTTAGTACTTGAAGAAGCAGGAGATAAGCCTGGCAGTTTAGTGCACGCATGTAAGGACTCAGGCAGCATACTTTGTTTTTTACAACAAATACAGCAGTAGGTGGGGGTGTGTACTTTGGACCTGGCTCTAGATTTTGGTTGTTGGACTCTGAGACACTGTGCCAGTCTGGTACCAAGGGATGCATCACCTGTCTCAGGCTGCTGCCATCCATAGTGGCAGGATTAATTGAATGAACTGTTTTATTCCACCACTTCACATACCATACCCAATCCAACTAACCCTGCTGCCACTACTGCTACTCCTGGTCCTTCTGGCTTGAGTGGGGATTGGAAGAGGACCTGGCTGTTAGGAGGATACCGTACACATGATTTAAATCATTGGCCTGAACACTAGTTCCCAAAATTGGAGTAGACTTCTTTGAGCCAAAATTACCTTTTTGCTACACTGACTGCAACACGTTTTTAGTGGATTGGTGGTGTCATCTGTAAAATACTCCTACACTGTGGTGGATTCATTTTTTTTTTCTAGGTACTGTGGACTTGTGAGGGTATTTATGGATGAACTGGGTGGTGATTGCGCAATGTCTCTCTTTTCGGCCTCTGAGGAATGATGTGACTTCAGATAGCATTGGGCAAGGCAGTAGATATGATACTGTATATGAAAAGATGATACAATCTGATACAATATATGAAAAGAAAATATAATAAGATATGATATAACATGATGCAATGTAATATAATTTAATATGTGACTATTTTTGTTATTTATGTGCCAAGAAAACAAGAATCATGAACTGAACTTACAATTTGGGCTTGCCGCTTCACTCCCTTCCCTCATATGGTTTTCAGAAGCCATGTGACATTGGTGGTGTTTGAGGCATTGGGCAGCGAATGACCAATGATATTTATGGGGGGATACTACACTTTCCATTTCTGGATGAATCACTTCAATCCGAGTAGGGGGAACTGAAAGCACCTGAAGAAGGAAGGGGGGGGGAACTGGTGTACTTATGGATTTCAGAGGATGGTTTCCTCACCAGATGCACTGGGTGACCATCAAAGAAGGCTGCTTGTTGTGCAGTGGGAGTGGAACCAGGAGATTTCTGGTACTAATGAACCATGGTTTCTTTGGCTGTGCTATCACGCACCCAGCAGCCGTTATCCTCACAGGCTAACAACTACGACTTCACTCCCAGTCCCTGTCACACCATGACAGTCTCCTTCTCTACCACCACAACTTGCAGAATTTGTTCCTGGTAGAACTGGCATAGTGAAACATTTATCTGCTCCTTTCCTAACCTGTGCATCCCTTTCTCTTCCTGTTCTCCTCTTCTTTTCATGCATCGACAAGCAACGCATGACAGATCAGATGATGACACAATCCAGTCCCTGCCAGACGCTAACAATAATGACTCACAATACTCCATGATTCTCAGATGCCCGTGCGACATGCACACACAAACTGCAGTGCCATGTGACTCAACAGAGGACAGGAAGCATGACACTACCAGGCTGCACACACACACACACACACACACACACACACACACACACACACTGAGAGACCACACTCCACCCCACTGATAGACCTTGTGGCTCTGCCAGGTCCCTGACCCATGATAGAAAGCTGGACATGACACTGAGATGTGTGCAGCATGAGGAGTTCTTGATCTCCAGCATCACCGACTGGCTGCCGCAGGTCATATGTCTTGCCAACAACTAGAACATGCGCGATGTGTGCTCCCAACAAAATGTGATATGTTGTGACATGAAAATGATGAAGTGCCGAAGAGAAACCGAGTTCCTTTGGATGTGCTTCACCAGTGTCCACAACATCAGATTTTGGCATGTTCACCAAATGCAAATTCAACACTGGCTGATCCACACTCCCAGGATGTCTACCACAAATGGAGCATAATCCACAGGTTACCCATTCAGGGGCCAAAGTAAGGAGTAAGCAAAGGCAGAAAAGGACTGTCAGACTCCTTGTTCCTCCCTGGCTTTCCCAATGGGAGTGTACCATTGCCCCACCGGAGTTAATGCTCAATTTGGAGTCGAGGTGCCAAGATCAGCAGTGTGGGGCCTGTGGAGGGGAGCGGTATCATTCTGCCAGTTGGAGTGGAGGGTCTTTCACTGTTTCCTCCTTCCCCTTGAGATGCTGACCAGTTGTGAGCTGCATTATGTGTCCAGCTCCAATGGCGCCTCTCCTCCCTGACTTGAGCCCCCTGCCTGCACCACTACCTGTGGCCACCCAGGTGGAAGTTGTGAGGTGGCAGCTTCAACCATCCTCCCCAGAGGACAGTGTCCTCTGGGATGCTTGAGTCTCCACCCCTCGGCCATGCCCTGATGACTCGAGCTCGCTCTCAAACTTGGGTCTCTGGTGTCATGAGCAGTAGTACTACCGCTGTGCTGAAGGGCCAGCGGACAAAGTGCCATTCATAAAGTTCAAATGCAGCAGTTCCCTCATTGATAACCATCTTAGAACAATTTAAATTTTAAGAAATTTGGGTCTTTTGTTCCCCCTTTATAATACCTGGACTCAGGCTGCTTTAGCTGCCTGGTGTTCATTATTTCTCAATAGATACTGGAAAAAACAAAACTGATCAGCTGTGGACATCCACAAATCTGTGGCAATATATGTTCAGGAGTGAACGGATCCATCATCTTGTTAAAAGGAGCAACAATCTTGTTAAATATGTAGCATTTCACCCAGAGAAAATGTAAATGTTTTTTAAAATTCAAATTAGGTTAAAACAGCCCATACTGGCTAACCAAAGGAGGGCAATGAGACATAGAAACATAAGCCCTATTTACATTACCCTATTTGCAGTGCATTAACCCATGCACAGAGGTTAATGTGCTGCAAATGTCACCATGTGGACATTCACCAGACTGCTTCATGATGCCTTTGGTCCACATTTTTGGAGCAACACAGGACAGGGTATCAGTTTTGAATCAAGCTCATTTCCCCTGACTGTAAATGAGACTGTGTGCTTGATCCGCTGAACAGTCCCTTTTCCTGTCATGCATGTTCACTCCCGGAATCACACCTGCACTAAAGGAAGAGTAGCCACACAGCATGACTTGCAGCAGAGCAAGGGGGTCTGTGTAAACTTGAATTGCCCTGTGGACACACAGTGCAGTGGACGTGGAGCAGCGGAGATTTCATATCACCGCCATGGTGTAAACAGGGCTATAGATTTTGTCAGCAGAAAAGGACCTTTAGGCCCATCCAGTCTGCTCTTTGTCCCTGACTATTCTGTCACCACTGCCCCTAGTGGGTCATAGCTATCACTCCCTACCCCTATTCCTCTACCTAATTTGCTCCTGCACCTATCTCACACATGCTTGAAGCTCCTCGCAGCCCTTGCCCCCACTACCTCCTCTGGCAGGCTGTTGTAGTCATCCACCACCCTTTCTGTGAAAAAGTATTTCTGCACATCTCTCCTAAACTTCCCCCTTAGCTTCACTGCATGCCCCCTTGTTCTAGTGCCTTCCTTCCTCTGAAATAGACCGTCCACTTGCACCTTGTTCACTCCTGTGAGGTACTTGTAGGCTTCAATCATTTCCCCTCTCACGCTGTTCTCTTCTAGGGAGTATGTTGAGTTCCTGCAGCCTTACAGAAACAGAGATCCTGCAGCTGTACAGAAACATAGAGGTTGTCACTTTGCCACATACTGTAGCTCAATCCACTTGTGCATGTTGTGTATGTATTAGCCTTCAGGGAGGAGTGACCCTACTAAAGGCTGGTAAATATTATAGCATATATAACAAAGATGATGTTATATACTGTAAGGAGACTTTTCTTCTTTGGGGGGGAGGAGGATAGAGGGATTGCAATGCTGCAGTGGGAGCTTAGGCACATTCTGCAACTTAATGGGTTGACTGACCTAAGGATGGAGCAAAATAAAATTGTTTTAATCCACCAAAGATGGGGAAGAGGTCCAGCAATTCTCTTATATTCAAGACAGCAAATACTAACCAAGAAAGGGGTCCCCAGTGCTATACTAGTTTATTATTACAATGGCAAAGCCATTGTATCAGAAGCATACAAATTGATTTTGATTGCATACAAGCCCCTTGCTGTTTTTTTTTTCCCCTCTGTGATCTCAGTGGTGTATGACTCTGCAGGGCATTAGTCTCAAAACAGACTATCCAGCTGCTCCAAAGACCCTTGTGTGTCTATGGCTTTCCTTACTATTGTGTAAATAAAAGACTCTCTGATTTAAGTTCTGCTAACAGATGCCCTATGCTGTCCCAACAACAGGATGTTGTAAACCTCCAGCGTATCCATGCTTTTCATATGGATATGCTAATGGCCATCACGGCCTGCTATCCATATATAGTTGTAAATACACATAATGGATCTCTGACTGGGCACATTTTACTGATGTTTAACCATTCTCTGTGGTGTAACATACCAGTCCCCCGCTGTTTGTAACATACCCTCTGAATAGCCCGCCTCATGTTGCTGCTATGCAAAGCGACTCAATAAAAAGTACAGAAAGGCAGGTTTTATATTGTTAGAGAGTGTCTTAACTATGTAAAGGAAATGCTAATACAGACCTTGAAATAAAATGTTTGCTGCTTGGCAGTATGTTAAGGAAATGACTGTGTTATATTTTGCAAAGCACTGGGATGCAAAGAAGTGCATATAGTATATTAGTAAAGGAGCGGCAAAAAAACGCTATTATACAATCCTTCTTGTGTAATTAATACACTTTCTTAGAATAGCTTTTCATAATAGTACTAGGCTTTCCATTTTTCTATTTAATGCTTATTTTTTAACAATATTTTAGGAATAGAGGTCTGAATACGCAATCGCAAACTGCGATGGCACAAACCACAAGATGGGACAGACACAAGAGACTGCTAGTTCCAGGGTGGGGGGAGGCAGGGCGGAAGGGAAATCCTAGTGACCTGCTAGGCATACTGGGCAGACTGGGAGGGCCTGGCGGTCCTTTTCTGCCGACAAGTTCTAAGTTTCTAAAACAGAGCAAACAGTTGCCTTCCACCATTTGGGACTATACTCAAAAGGTATTCTTTGTCACAGGAAAGAGGATTCCCTGCTGCAACCGAGCCACAATGCAAATGTGGTCACCAGATGGCAGTGGGCACCCACTAACATGCTGCTGTATGACCCACAGGGCACTGCAGTATGGCATGGTGCTATGCCATTCTGCAAGCATGTGGAGACTGGAGATGCCACCAGCAGCCATCTGCTTACTCACTCCCCCCTCCCCCTCGGCCCCCCTGGGCCAGTAAAACACATCAATTCATAGGATGGATGGCCCCTTCCACTGTAGTTCAGTGGTCTCCCACTCATACCCCAAGTACAACTGCATTCCTTGGCATCCAGTGGTTTCCCCACTCCCTAGCCCTTTGAACATCAAATTGGGAATGACAGCATAGTCCGCCAAACTTTTTTCCCAGCCATAACCTGAGTACCACTCACAGCTTTTGTGAGACCCCTACCACCTACCTGCTTGCATCAGTTCTATTGGAGGTGTCACGAAAGTCTGCAACACAGTTAGCGAGGGACACCATGCTTTGTGAATAACCCCATCTGCATGGCAATCACCTTCCCTGCATTGTCGCAATGTGTTTAGCAACTGTGCAGGGAAGGGCTGGAACACATGCCGCAACTGTCACTAAGCTGTAACTGCAATCACTAAACTCAATCTCTTGTGACTATGAATGGGGCTCAGACTGTTTTCAAGAAGGCAATGCAGCAAAATGTCTGCACATCTAAATGTACCTTGAAAGCATGGCATTAGACAAACCATTTAGCACAAAGTACTGCAGGCATTACATCAGAGTCAGACCGGCCAGACTGGATACCCAGAAACTACTGGATCCCCCTCCCTCCCCGCACTGTGCATACTTTGACGTTTAGTGCGTACCTGTGGAGGAGGTAGCAGTATTGGAAAGCAACATCATAGGGCACCTGAAAGTGGCAGCATAGGTAGCAGGTAACTGAAGTGAGTCTTACAAGTAAGCTAAACCTTGCCGGCAGCCAGGGCTGGCCAGCAGCACCATCAGCATTGAAAAACAAACAAAACTAATAACTGGCGGAAACAGGATCTGTGCGGGGCCTACATGCGCTGACTGGTCACTCCAGCCACCTAAACCTCCATTTGTGACCCATGCAATGAAGACTCTAACCCACTGCCTCAGTGAATGCACATTCACACGTCTGTTAGCAACACTGATCCTAATCCAGTGACCTCATACAGCCCGCTCCACCAGCAACTCAAACAAAAAGCCTGTCTGGCACAATGGTTCTCCTAGTCTGACTACTCAAATTCTTGCCTGGTCGCAAAAAAAAACCACAAAAAAAAAACCACACAGCTGGCCAGAGCAGATCCAGAACAAATCAGTTTGTATTATTTATCTGCTAAATTGACCTATACCTTAAATGTTGTTTCTGACAGTGAATGAGTGTCTGACACAGTTGGTAAGTGCTATGCCTGGTAGTAGTAGTGGAAAGTGGTATTAGATCTGGTTTCCCAAAAGGCGAAAGCTCATACACAAATTGTATGAGCTCAGCTACTCACTTAGATGTTTAAAGATGCAGCATTTAAAATCAAATGTTTTCTTATTAATGTTTGCCATGTTCACACCTTCCTACAGTGCTGCTTGGCAAATGCTGTGTTAACCAGACACCTTGTTGTGGCTGTCATTGGAGCATACTTCTCAACTGTCACACATTACCAGGTAGTTCACTCATTTTACAACTCAGAAATCCTTGCTCCCACCTGGAGAAGGCAATATTGCACAATGAATCATAAAAACAGAAACACACAATCGGAGAAGCACAGTAAATCAAAATTGTACCCTAAAATATGTGCTCCTTCAGGTCTTGGCCATGCTCCTGCCACTTTTTATATTATTATTGTACATTACTCAACAGGAATTACCTTAATGCATGCAGGTTCTCCCACCCTCCTCCAGCTACCCCCTGCCATTTTTTTAAATACCTGGGTTCAGGCTAAAACCAATAACTGACAGCTAGCTAGCCATAGATCTGACTTGATCATTGGACAGGTGAGGGAGTAGGAGGTCCCTGCTAGTCACCACCCAAATGCACAGAAGTACAAGCCTAAGCATCTGACTACCTGGTAGTAATGTTTTTAGCTGTAACCACGCTAGTGGTATTTATGTTGAAGCTAGTCTGTGCCACATTATTGCTGTTATAAGACTGTAAAAATGATCTCTGAAGTATACAATCTCCTATAGGTTAAACTGGTCAATAGTACAGTACTAAGAAGCTAAGTTTGTTTGTGTGAGCCATTGTATGCAGTGGGTGCTTCTACTGTTAATAGTGCACACAATTGTTCTCTCTCTATTGTTTCTTCATGCAGTACTGACATATCCAGTCTAGTGCGTGATTGCATAATTAGTGGTAATTTTGAGATAGTCCCTCCAATGCTTGTATCCTTAGGTCTACAAGACACTTTTGACAAGCACCACTACACTTTGGGGAAATGATACAGAGACTAGGTAATGTCTCTTTGCAGGCGACACAAAGATCTGCAACAGGGTTGATACAGAAGGTGGGGAGGAAAGGATGCAAAAGGACTTGGCAAGGTTGGAGGAATGGTCAAATGTATGGCTGCTTAGATTCAATACAAAGAAGTGCAAAGTAATGCACCTGGGAAACAAAAACCCAGGGGAAGAGTACTCAATGGGGGGTGCGATACTAACAACAACAAAAATGGAAAGGGACCTGGGGATAGTCATATCAGATCACTTTAAGGTGGGCAAGCAATTTCAGAAGGCAGTAAGGAGGGCTGGCGGGATACTGGGATGCATAGGGAGAGGCATCACCAGTAGAAAACAGGAAGTTGTTATCCCTCTGTACAGACAGTTGGTGAGACCCCATCTGGGGTACTGCAGTCAGTTCCGGAGACCCCATCTATGCAAGGACATAGATAGAATGGAGGCTGTCCAGAGGAGGGCAACTAAAATGGTGCAGGGTCTGCACCAGAAGACATACGAAGAGAGATTAAAGAAGCTTAATATGTATACCCTTGAGGAGAGGGGGGACATGATTAAAACTTTCAAGTGCCTCAAGGGACTCAACAAAGTCCAAGAGGGTAGCATCTTTCAGAAAAAGAGATGTATAAGAACAAGGGGGCATAATATGAAGATAGAGGTTTCTACGGCTCAGAGGTAATGTGAGGAAGTATTTTTTCATGGAGAGGGTTGCGGATGCACGGAACAGTCTTCCTGAGGAGGTAGTGAAGCCAAAAACAGTGGGGGAATTCAAGAATGCATGGGACAGACATAAGGCAATTTTAGTGGGGGGTAGAAGGAAGTAAGCTGTTGGGTAACTACGATCTGCAGCTTATCCATTAGGTAGGGAAATGGGCAGACTAGGTGGGCCAAGCGGTCCTTATCTGCCATCAAATTCTATGTTTTTATGTTTCTGTGTCTATGGACAGTAAAACATTTAACCTTTCCTTCTTTTACTCAGTCACCTCATTTTCATTTAACTGTTTGCCCATAGTCGATGTCATCATTCCCACCTTACCGTCCTTCCACACAAAAACACTTGTTTCCCACCTGCCTGCATGCTCTTTCATAGCCAGATAATGTGCATGTGCTCATTCCCTACCTGCCACAGCACCACTTGTCCACACACTTTGTTTCCACACTGCCAATACGCCCTTGAAACGACACCCGCTCATTCCCTACCTGCCTGCCTACGTGGGCATTTGTCTATCAGCAGCTGACCTCATACTCTGCCTGCCCATGTATATACTAGCCTGTACTGGCTGCCAACATGCTTGTTCCTTGCCAGCATGCCACACTGCACAATAACTTGCTGATCCACCTACTAACTTGACTGCTTCCCGCTCACCCAAGAGCTTGCCAATCTAGTTTTGAACTCTGCCAAACTAATAACAAAAGCCTGATCTGCATCTGAATGTCCCTTCTGGACGCACCCACCACCCTCTCACTGCCTGGAACTCCTGCCTCTAACTGCTCCTGAAAGATGAGAGGAGCTCAGATAAGTGAATTTTCTACAAAGAAAATGTGCTCCTGCAATCACTGACTGCTCAAAGCACAGAGCACACCTTTAATGCTACCCCTGGTCCAGAACACACATCCAGCCATCTGGAAGAGTGCTGCTGCAATCTGTAAGTAACATACACACCATTTTTGTGCTGACTGCAAATAAATATATTACACTGTACAGTGCCTTAGCTTGGGTGTGTTTTTTGGACAAGGTAAACAGCTTTTTTCTAAATGGAATAAATGTTGTTTGAACATTCTGTGTGTAAAAGTTACAGTTTGTATGCTAGGTCATACTACTGTCAGAACCGGGGCCCCAGACCCCATTTCCAGGTGGACCCCTTGCTACACAGTCCAACCCTGCGTAACATGCAGTGGGGAGAACAAGGACCCTACAGTATTTGCATCAAAATGTATTAATAATAATGATTACAGGAGTTGCCAAACAGTAATGCTATACACTACTATAAATTTTGTACGACTATAACCAAGGCCCTGGAATTTTCTAGTTTCTCTTGGTTATGGTGCACATGAATTTTGCCTGACATAGAATATATATATAGTGCCACAGAATTCAATTGTTTTTGGTGAATTTTCATATAAATATACTGTTTTTACCATACTGTCAGGCTTTCTTTCCCATCTCATTCATCCTGAAGCCCCTCCTCTATGCTCAGCATATGATGTCATCACATCATAGTTAGCCAATGACAGGGCTGCGTTCTGCCAGAGAAGTGAATAAATCATGCCACAGAAATCAGAAAATGCTGCCGCAGAAGCCAATGAGCTCTGCCGCAGAAATCAGAAAATTCTGCCGCAGAACACCAGGGGCCCTGACTATAACTTCAACATGTGGTCAATGCTGGCCTGCCTTGTTCTCAGTTCCTAGTAAGGCCACAGCAATTTGCTGACTTCAGGATCTGTTGCTTTAAAAATGCACCAAATAGTCTGCCATGCTACAGTTCATGCGCAGTAGCTGATTTTGTATTGAGCTCATGCACAGCAACTAGATGCACAACAATCTGCCTACGTGAAACTCCCTTAAGAAAGGTATGTAGCATTTATACGGAAATGCATCCAAAACTAGGGGACCACTGGACCTTTTATTACAAAGATATCACTACTGCTGTTGAGTGAGCCTATGAAAAGTGTTTTTTGTGCACCTCTCCAAACCGCACAGATACTCTAAAGCCCATATCCCAGTGCAAGACATCATGAGCATGCAAATAGTTGTACAATGCAAGCTGACAAGGTTTCGCCAGAACATACGGTATACTGCCTTTAAAACAGACTTGTGGAAGGGTCACGTGATGCATCAGAGCGGGTAAGACACCCATTCCTCGGCTCCGCTCCTCAGCTGCCTAATTTACAGGGTTGTTTCTTTTTACCCTTACCTGCATCGATTTGCGTCAGTTGGCACAGTTTTGGCCAGTTTTCCACCCTCTGCCACCTCTGATCCTCATTTCAGGCACTGGTATCCCGGCAATTCTCCTCCCTCGCTCTCCGAAGAATGAAGTCGCAGATGCAGCCTGCTGGGCCGGTACACACGCCTGAGAAGGGGAAAGTGGCCAAGAAAACAAAAATGCAGATGGCCGCTATCCCCAAGCCGACTGCCTCTCCAGCACCACTCACGGAGGAAAAATTTCTTCTAGAGCTGTCCCCGCTTAAAGAGGCACTGCTGGGGATTACAGCTCAGCTCATGGGCCTGCAGGCCATCTCAGAGTCACTACCGCAGAGGATGGGAGACGCAGAGGTTAAAGTCAGTTCACTGGAGGATTGGAAGGGCAGACAGTTGAGTGATGCGACAGCCACCTGCCGCAAGTTAGCTAAACTGAGGAAAGGGTCGACAACCTTGAGGGACGTAGCAGAAGAAACAATCTTTTAATACTGGGGTTACCAGAAGGAGATGAGGATCAGAACCCAGTTCTCTTTATTCAAGAGTTCTGCAGCAGGGTGGCGGGGCCATCTCCCAATGGCCTAGCTATATTGTGGAGCGGGCACATGGGGAACTAAGACCAATGCCCCCAAATGCTCCACCTCGTTCACTAATCTTCAAACTTCTTAATTATCTGGACAAAGTGCATATTATTGTCAAGCTTAGCGACCTGAAGGAGCTCATTTGGGTGGATCGTAAGATAAGAATCTCCCAGGACCTACCACGTTCTGTAAGGCTTAAGAGGGCTGACTTCAACTCTTATATCTCCACACTTATTACAGCCGATATCCAGTTCAAGATGCTTTACCCAGCTAAACTTCAAATCATGCACCAGGGATCCCCAAGGAATTTGACTCTGCAGATCAAGCAAGACTGGAACTCCCAACCCTGTTTCCGGAATTGTTCCAGGCTCCTAAGTGACACTCATTTGGCATTCTTTAAAACACCTGGTTGGTAGTATCAAGGACTCTAGTTAAGTTGGTGTATAGTAAATCACTCGCTTATCTGTTTTTGAACTTCAGACAGCTTTCATCGTTCAACCCCTAGAATTGCAAGATTTTATATGCTCCCAGGGCTTACACAGGACTGTGACTTTTTGCTGCTGTCTGTGGACTCAGATCACCCAAAGCTCTGTGTCCAGACCTGAAGATGTTACCGTGATGGCCTGCACTGTCTTTGTCACACCCGACGACTACTCCTGACCTGGAAGGGCGTGGCCAGGATATTGAGATGTTGGGGTGCCTGGTAGCCTCTTTGGGTGCAGTGTTGTAGGTGCCCTACTTGTGGTACTGTTGAGGATGAGGGCCCAGGTTGAGTAGGTTTCCCTTCCCCCCTGTCAGGGCGCGCCATGGCACAGGCCTCTGCAGGCCCTCACACTCGTCGCCTCTCTCTGTGAGCTGGGGTGGATTCTGGGAGGGGCATGCCCCCTCCCATTCCCCCCCCCAGATCATTACACTGGGTTGATGGGCCGAGAAGCAAGGTGGTGACCCTTGGGCTCCCTCTCTGTTGGAACAGCATTGGTTTTTGCCAGTACCCTCGTCCCCCTGCAGCAAACGTTAACATGGCAGGTCTTAAGGATGGAAGGAGGTCTCCTTCCCCTCTCCCCTGTGACCCTCTAATGCCACAATCATCTCTATATCGAGCTCAAGTCAGAGGAGCCATTTGCCACAAGCAAAATTGTAAGGTTTCGAAGTTAACTGGCATGGCAGCTCCTAAGTCTTTATCTTTTCTGAGTTGGATGGCTGCCCTGAGGGAGGCTAATAGGGGTGCTGGCTTGGTGCACTTTTTGAGGTTGTGGCCCTTTTGTCTCTGCTGATTCACAAAGTATTGCAGTGGTGTGCTTGGCGATTGGGTCGGGGGGCTGATTTGACCAGGAGGTTCCTGGTCTTCGGCGGTCAGCTTGTGAGGTCCTGGGCTTGCTCGCCTGATTTGGTTTCCAGGTGTCTGGGTGCTGAAGCGGCTTCCGACATGCACACCTGTGCCCAGGTTATCAGGTCAATGGTTGTGGTCCCACTGTATGCCTTTTATTCCATCCTGTGGACGTGGACTTTGGGGGGTTATTGGATCATCATGATCTACCAATGGCAGCAATATTGGACTGGGGGGTGCCTTGCTGTTCACAATTCACAAAGTTAAGGACTCTGCCTATATTTCTGTCTGTGGGGGGTATTAGGGCTTAGCCTTTTTTCACTTGCTCCCTTACGTGAGAGGGGAGCCAGGGGAAGGGGGGCCTGCTCTGAGGGAGTACTACATCACATATGCAAAGAAAGTAGCTGTACGGCCTTTAGAGCTGGGGCTTGTTATACTGTTCATAGTTTGTATTTTGGGGGGGCAGGGATATTAGACTCGGAGGGTTTCACTGGTGGATGAGGGGTGGGGGTGCGGGGCATGTTTGTTAGGTCTGTTCTTATTTTTGCCCGTTGGTTCAGACTGCTGTTCCTTTTATGGCACTGCATGGCGAGGGCAAGGGGAGCCAGGGATATTGGAGGGGCTAGAGCATGTCTAAAGTTCTTTTCTCTACACCTGGAGAGCTGAATATTCACTTTTTTTTCTTAACAGCTAGATATGGGGGCTGCATTTAAATTCTTGTCTTAGAACATAAAGGGGGCAAATGGCAAACACAAACATTACATGGTACTCCATCACCTTAATAAATACCATCCCGACGTGGTGTTCCTGCAAGTAACTTACTTCAAGCAGAAGGATATCCTGCTTTTTCACAGGGAGTGGTTCAGCCAAGCTTTTGGAGCTGGTACCAGCAATAAAAAGGTGGTGTAGGCATCTTAATTAACAGAAGCACCGCTCCAGCTGATAGATGAGATCCAGGACCCTGAGGGTCGCTTATCTTTTTACATGGACGCCTCGGCCTTTCAGAAGTAATCTTGGGGTGCGTCTATGGCTCTAACTCAGATTCCCCTAGCTTTTTTGCTAAACTCTTATCTCATCTTTCTACTCTTCTGGCCTCCTCCCTAATTCTAGGAGGTGACTGGAACCTAGTCTTTCATAATGACATTGACAGATCGGAAGGGCGACGCCGTAGTCTTTCCCCAGCACAAAAGGGTCTTCGAGAGTTGACAGACACTCTTGGGCCGGGAGACCTTTGGTGAATACTACACCCCTCAGACAAGCAATACACCTTTTACTCTAACTCCCATAAATCTCATTCTCATATTGACTACTTCTTGACTTCTCTGTCCGTTCTCCCTGGGCTACTGATGTGCAACATTCTCCTCATGGTCCTTTCATGCCCCAGTCTACATGGAACACTCTCTGGGGGGATGGAGGCTCAGGACAGAACCTGGAGGCTCACCTCTGGACTCCTACAAGACACGAATGTGACTCAGTCTTTAGAGCGTTTCATACGTAATTTTTTCTCTGACAATCTGGGCTTGATTCCCTCGCTAGACATGTTATGGGGGGCAGCGAAGTGTGCCATCCGGGGTGAATATATTAGGCTAGCTGTTAAAGCCAAGAAAGTAAGAGAGGATGCCACCCACCGATTACTCTGCCAAATAAGGGAGTCCGAACGGGAACTATTTATTTACTTATTTTATTTATTAGAACACCAGTTTAACAACCTTTGAGCCAGAGGTTCATTTACAAAGGTACCTCATCACAGTGAGGACAAAACAGTGCAAGAAACAAACATCAAGGCAGACAAAAAATCTGAGTACATTTAGGAATCAGCCAAAAAATGCAGGCATTTGTCAAACACAGTATACAACAGGCTTACATGTGCGCTTTACAGAGTAGACAGTGTACAGTAGTTACATGGAGATTGATTCAGTGGCCAGATAAAGGTAAGGCTGGGTGGAAGACATCAGAAGAGGAGTGTGGGGAAGGTAGTAGCAAGTAAAGGTAGAGCTGGACAGAAGGTCAGAGAGGTGCTCAGTGAGCCTTGTCTGGGAGGATAGGAGTAGGCTTAGAGGCAGGTACAGCTGCGTGTTGAGAGCAGGTGATTTCTAAGACTAGTTTTAAAATAAGATAACGAGGCGGCATCAGTGACTCTGGCGGGGAGGGCGTTATACCAACAGGGGGCTCTGTAGGGGTAAGCCTTTGACCTTGCAAGGTTCTCGCCCTTGGTATAACCAGTGCAGTTTTGCGAGATATGCGGGTATGCACTGTAGGGTTTGCACGGTAGATAGTGGTTGACAGACCCGGTGGAGATAGCCCAAGGAGTGATTTTTTTGTTAGGAGGCAGGTTTGGTATTTGAGGCGCTCATCTAGGTTGAGCAGATTAGCCATGGTGTAAAGACAGCAAGTGTGGGTTAGACTAGGAGCCCCAGTTATGAGCCTGCAGGCCTTGTTTAAGGTGAGGCGGATCTTGTGCAGGGCAGTCTGTTCTGCTGCACCATACACAAGTAGGCCATAGTCTACCAGAGATAGAACAGAGGATGTGACTGCAAGTCGGAGGGCATCCGTGGGGAGGCAGTTTTTATGACGATAGAGGATAACCAGCCGAGTGTTAGAGGCTGAGGCAAGGGCAGAGATGTGGGCATGAAAAGAGAGGGCAGGGTCAAAGGTTATACCTAGGTATTTATAAGAGTGAACTAGCTCAACAGGGAGTTTAGAGGTGGAGTGGACTGCGAGAGGATAGTTACTGGATTTATTTTGGGGGTAGGCAAAGAGCATGGTTTTGGTTTTCTTTAGATTAATTACGAGCCTGTGCTCAGTAAACTAGGCTTCTGCGTCACTGTAGGATTCCTGCAGAGAATCCTACTAAGAGTAGAGATATGGATTCGGATCGGAGGCAAAGAGTACAGCATCATCTGTGTAAAGAAGGATTTTACCAGTACATACACTGGGCAGGGAGTTGAGAAAAAGGGAAAAGAGCAAGGGCCCAAGAATGGAGCCCTGAGGGACTCCGGAGCGGATAGGGCAGGTGCTGGAAAGTTTCCCGTTGATTTTCACACGTTGTGAGCAGGCCGACAAGTAGCTGGAGCACCAGGAAACAGGCCCAGTGGCAAAGCCTAAGTGACTAAGGGTAGTTAGCAGGAGGGGGTGGGAGACAGTATCAAAGGCTTTTGATAAGTCAATGAACACTGCACCTGCTAGGGAGCCAGAGTCCAGTGAGGTGTGAAGAAAGTTAGAGAACTCCAGGAGGGCAGTATTGGTGCTGTGGCCTGCTCTGAAACCATGTTGTTCTGAGCAGAGGATGCTATATTTATCAAGGTATTCAGAGATTTGGGTGGCCACAATTTTTTCTAAGGCCTTAGAGAGAGGAGAGAGGATTGAGATAGGTCGATAATTGCTAGGGAGGGTCCTATCACCACCCTTGTGTATTGGGGTGAGAGTAGCTATCTTCCAGGCAGAGGGGAATTGCCCTAGGATCTCTCCTCTTCAGCCAGTTCTGACTGCTGGTTCCAGCTTAATGCCCTGCAGGCCCAATATTTTGGGCTGTTAGCTGAAAAGACGGACCTAACACTACAGCAGGTTAAATTTCACTACCTGGAACCAGGGGAAAAGGCAGGAAAATTGTTGGCCCTACAGCCCCGTCAATTGGATGCCAGAGCCATGATCCAAGGCCTGCAGTCCGTATCACCGGGCCGCTGGTCACCAAGCCCCGAGACATATCAGCAATTTTTACACAATACTATGAATCTCTCTACACTCTGGAGGACTTAAATTCTGGTGACGGTCTTAATGTTGATCGCATTCTAGATTCAGTCTCCTTACCTTCTCTCACTCCTGAGCAACAGGTTGTCTTAGAGGCCCCAATTTCTGTCTTTGAGGTCAAACAGTTGATAGCTCAACTTCCTAAAGATAAGGCCCCGGGCCCAGATAGCTTCACCGCTTCATTTTATGCAACTTTTCAGGATGGTCTGGCCCCATTTCTTTCTCAACTCTTCAACGATCTGCGTTCCTCTGGTCTGTCCGACTGTTCTTTTACTCAAGCATGGATCTCGGTTCTTCCCAAACTTGGCAAATTCCCACTCTTGCCCGGCAACTACTGTCCTATTTCCTTACTAAACTCAGATATTAAGATTATGACTAAAGTCTTAGCCAATCATATGCATCAAGTCTGGCAGGGTTTACTGAGCCACTCAGAAGTAGAATTTGTTGCGGGGAGGGTTTCATTCGATCATACATATAAGGTACTGCACCTTGTGGCTCAGGCGGAACGTAGTCCCATCCCTTCAGTGTTGATCTCGTTAGACACTGAAAAAGCATTCAACTGCATTTCATGGCCATTCCTGTTTGCAGTACTGGATAAATTTGGCATCCCCTCTGCCTTCTGTGACTGGATACGAGTGCTATATTCTTCTCCAATGGCCAGAGTTCGTTATAACGGTATCCTCTCTGACCCGTTCCCCCTAGCCTGTGGCACTAGGCTAGGTTGTCCTCTCTCCCCTTTTCTTTTCAATCTCTATTTAGAACCCCTTATCCACTCCTTACAAACCTGTCAGGAGGTCCAAGGCATTCGGGTCGGGCAGCTTTCATTCTCTCTCTCTCTCTTAGCCTATGCTGATGACCTTCTTCTTCACCTCGAATACCCACAGTCCTCCATCCCCACTGCCCTACAAATTATCCATCATTTCTCAATGATTTTGGGCTACAAGCTCAGTTTGGGAAAGTCTTCCATCATGCCCCTTAATCATCCTGTTCAAAAACACTGGCCCACGGATCTGGGCCTGGTCTGCAAGCCCACTGCACTCACCTATCTTGGCGTTAAGTTATCACGCACTCTTTCACACACAATCAAGCTTAATCTTTCACCACTGCTTTCTACTATTAAAGCTGATTTAGCCCACTGGAAGCACCTCCCTCTTTCTTTGTGGGGTTGTGTAAATATAATCAAAATGAACATCCTGCCGAGGCTGCTATACCCCATGGGCATGTTAGGTCCCTACCTTACAAAAAGATGGTTTTCCAAGCTGCAATTTCACCTGTCTGATTTTTTATGGCAGGGCAAAGCAGCTCGGTGGGTATTCTCAAAACTTACTCAATCAAAAGACATAGGTGGCTTATGCCTACCTAACTTCTTCCTGTATTATTGTGCCCTCCATTGTAGCAAAATCTTCAGATGGAGTCCCCTTCTTGCAACTGAGCATACACAGGGGGACGTTCGTCTCTGGTTAAACTCAGAGCAACAACTTTGCAAGTCTCATGGCCTGGACCTGCAGTCTCTTCTCCATGCTAAAAGTGTCAGAGCTCCCTCCCTCACTAAAGCTTCCTCCTCTCTGGTGGTCTGTTAAAGCACTACGCCAAATCTGCTCTTTTCTCTCCATCTCTTTTTGCAAAGACATTGGCCAGCCAGTGTTGGGTAATCCTAGCTTCAAAATTGCAGGCCACCCTATTACGCCAGCTTTTTGTTCTAACCTGTGGAGGACACCTGTCTCAGCATTACTGGTGGATGATAAGTTAGCCTCAGGTGCCGAGCTTCATTCGAGAGGTCTTAACCCCTTTAAGGTGCTCCAGCTGAAAGGAGCACTCTCTTCTTTTCTGGGTCCATTTCCCTGGCTCCTCTTAACCTACCCAGCCAAGCAACTCCTCCTTGACGCCGCTTTACAACCCCACGCAATCTATTTTATAAACTATTGCAGTGCGGCATTTGCTTTTACTGGCAGCAGGAACTCAATCTCTGACTGGATGCTAAAGATTGGTAAAGAGTCTAGCAGAGATTGTATAAATATGACAAGCAGAATCGGCTGAGGTACCTTCAATTCAAACTTTTGCATAATATGTACTTTTTTCCTGCTCATTTATACTGTATGGGGAGACTCGACTCACCTCTCTGCCAGGCATGTGGTAAGGACGAAGGGGCTACCAAACACTTATTTTGGGACTGTGACCGGGCCTTTATCTTTTGGCAGAAAATCAAAAATTCCCTCAATCCTTTCCTGGGGCTAGAGCCACATTTTACCCCGCAAATCTGTCTCCTTGGGCTTTTTCCAAGGGAAATGTTAGGAGTTCGCCAAGCGCATATGGCTCTTATCGCTGCCACAGCAAAACTTGTAATCGCCCGTCATTGGGTGGACCCAACATGTTCCACTGTTCCAGGAGTGGCATGCAGAGCTACTCCAGGCACTGGAACTTGAAAAACACATAGCCCAAAGGAATGACAAAATACAGGCTTGTAACACTCGCTGGGGTCCACTACTTGCCCTAGCCCCGTTCATGAATACTGGCCGGGCTGACTCCGGGGAACCGGGGTGCATTAACCCCTCCTAGGGGGAGGCTGCAACAGCCAATCCCAGATGGCTCCAAGGTAGAGATTTTTTTCCCCCATTCTCTCCTAGCCCACCCAATTATCTCCTTATCAATCCATATATCTGCATCTTTCCTGTACATGCTCCAGGGGAGGGGGATTTGGGGGGGAGGATTAGGAGGGGAAGGAGGGGAAGGGGTAGTTATAACTTTACTGTATAAACAGGTTTTAGTTATGGTTACTTTGGCCTAATGTAGGGTTCAGTAGGCCTTTCCTTGTTAATCTGTTATAGGCCCATCAGCCGTGAGTTGGATATTTCCCCTGCTATATACAGGGCTTTATGGAACCTTCTCTGTAACCACTAGCCATGCTAGGAATTACCCGCCATTTTATGCACATATTTTTGTCTTGCCTTGTAGTTTTCTAATTTTGCTTTGGCTTTATTGTAAAAAGAAAAATCAATAAAGTATATTAAATTGAAAAGAAAAACAGACTTGTACATCGATCCTTTTTTTTTCTATTTGTTGCTGAATCTGATAGCATACATGTGGACAATGCATTGGAGGCACCTGACCCAGTAGTGCTGGAGGTAGCGATACAGTTACTCTGTGGAAGGGGTTGGTTCATGCATGGGTAATAGGAATGACTCTAGGGGACAAAAGGAAGAGAAATCGTAGGATACGGTTCACATGGCAGCCAGCACTCCAAGGTGGCCCAGATGTCATACATATATAGATGTTGTCAGCAGATAAGGGCCTTGTGGCTCCATCCAGACTGCACTATTTCTCCTTCTAATGCTTAAGGTACTCTAGATACTATAAGTTCTCCCCCTTTCGCCCTAGCTTGATAATTCCCATGTGCCTATCTCACGCATTCTAGAATCCCTGAACCGTGGCTGCCCCCGCCGCTTCCTGGGGGAGACTGTTCCATCTCTCCAGCACCCTTTCAGTGAAGCAGGATTTCCTCAAGTTCCTCCTAAGTTTTCCCCCTTTTAGTCTCATGCTGTGCCCCCTTGTTTTGCTATTTCCCTTCATGTGAAAGAAGCTCCCCTCTAGCACCCGGCTGATCCCCTTCAGATACCTGAAGATCTCTATAGTGCTCCCCTTCTCTCTCTTTTCCTCCAGGGAGTACATACTGAGAGCTCTGAGTTTCTCCTCGTACGACTTATGTTGCATCCCGGACACCATTTTTGTCACCCTCCACTGTACTGTCTCCATCCTGTCTATGACCTATAGGAGACGGGCCTCCAGAACTGAACAGAGTACTCCAGAACAGGCCTTACTAAGGAGTTGTACAATGGTACCACCACTTCCTTCCATCTACTTGTGTATTTTACCCCTCCCTATGCACCAGTATTCTGTTAGCGTTTCTGACTGCTTTGTCGCACGTTTAGCCACTTTGAGGTTGTCTTCTCTGACTACCCCAGATCCCTTTTCTCTGTGATGGCCTCCAGTGTTATCCCATCTAGTTCATACTTGACCCTAGGATTCCCTCTCCCCAGGTGCATAATACTGCACTTTTTTGCACTGAAACCCAACTGCCATTCCTTGGACCAGTTTTCTAGCCTCTTCAGATCTCGCCTCATTTTTTCTATTCCTTCCTGTATATCTACCCGGTTACATAACTTTGAATTGTCTGTGAACAGGCTAACCATCACTTCTAGACCCTCTGCAATATCGCTTATGAAGACACTGAAGAACACTGGTCCCAGCACTGATCCCTGGGGTATGCTACTTCTTACCCATCCCTCCATTGAGTTAACCCAATTTAACACCATTCTTTGTGTTCTGTTACTCAACCAGTTTCTAACCCATGTGACCACCTCTGTCCCCATCCCCAGATTTGCCAGCTTGTGGATTAGTCTCCTGTGTGGGACTGTGTCGAAGGCCTTCCTGAAGTCCAGATAGGCTACATCTACTGCTCTGCCCTAGACTATGTCCTTCGTCACCCACTCAAAGAAATCAATCAAGTTGGTCTGGCATGACCTCCCTGCCGTGAATCCATGTTGCCTTGGGTCCAGCAGCCCCCTTGTCTCTAGGTAGTCCACCAGCCTTTCCTTAAAGCTGTCCATCATTTTACCTACTATCGAGGCCAAACTGATAGGGTGGTAGTTTCTTGCCTCCTCCTTGCTACCACTTTAGTGCAGGGGTACCACTTGTGCCCTCCTGCACTCCTCCGGAACCATGCCTGTTTCCAGCGTTACACTGAACAGCTTAGCCAGAGGTTTAGCCAGTTTCTCCCAGAGCTCCTTTAGGATCCTCAGGTGTATCCATCAGGCCCCATAGCATTATCCACCGGAAGCCGTTCTAGTGTTCTTTTTACTCTGTCCTCTGAAAAAAACCTAATGTCCACCCCTTCTCCCTGTTTTCCCTTCTCCATTAATGGGGGACCATCCCCACTGTCTTCTTCTGTGAAAACGGAGCAGAAGTAGTTGCTGAGGACGGTCGCCTTCCCAATGACTTTCTCCACTACTCTGCCTCCCTCTTCCCTAAGTCTCACAACACCCCCCTCCTCCTCTCACTAATATACCTAAAGAATGCCTTCCCTCCTTCCTTCATGGATTTAGCTAGCTTTTCCTTGGTTTCGCCCTTGGCTGCCCTTACTGTCTTGTTCACTACCCTTCATTTTCATTTTTCCAAGTATTCTAGCCTGTCTTTCTTGCTTTCTGTTGCCTTGTACCGCAGAAATGCCATCTTTTTTCCTCTTATTAGTTCTGCTACTCCCCTCAAGAACCACAATGGTTTCCTCTTTCTTCTGCTCTTGCTGCAGGGCCTGGCAGAATAGCTTGCTACTAGGTGCAGGGCTTCCCTTATCTTAGACCACTGTTCCACCACTCCCCTTACGTCATCATATCCCTGCATCACCCGATCAACAGATTTGGAGGAGGGTAGCCACACAAGTGTTGCAAGGAAGTATCACAGGATGACCAGAAGCAACCTAACAGTGTTGGGGTATAGACGTTAGGAAACAAGAAATAGATTATTGACAAACTACAACTGTATTTTGTTGTATTCTTACTTTTAAAGGTGTGTACATAGCAAAATACTGCTCATAAAATACAAATACTATTGAAATATACATCTGTGTTATGATTTTGTTACTATTTCTTCATGTTCTCAAAGCCATAACATTTAATTGGGAGAATCATGATAAAACTGTAATCATAACAGTTTTCCTCCTGCAAAAGCAGGTCAAATCCAACTCCTCAGCATACAGAAAATTCCAGTGGAGCCTAATTAAATTCCCTAAACATTCAAGGTCAGATTTTTTTTTTCCATTCTTTGTCCCATGGTCCCTGCAGCACCTCACCAGCCCCATCACTGATGACGCTGTCATGGACTTACCGGTTATCCACCACTTGCCCAGGATCATACATCGTGCCAGGTTGCCTGCCATGTTGGTTTTGCGGTGTCTGTGGGGGTGTTGGAAAGGGCCGAGACATCTTCTCCATTTTTTTCCTTTCAGTGTGTCAGCATGCAATGGCATGCATGTTTGTGCACACTGACGCTTGCATGCCAGCATCTGCCAACAGCCATGCCCCTTCTGATACTCTCGCTCATACTACCACCTGGCCTTCACAGGTAGCAGTCTTTTTTTTTTTTATTTTGTTTTTTATTTAATATGCTTTATCCAAGGCCATCCAACCCCTATCAGTCAGACTCCAAGGCTTGGTGCCATCACCACCGACCAGGACCCACCCCCCAAGCACCCTGGCTCCCCCCCCCCCAGGGTGGGGCTGCCAGTTCCTGACAAAACTAAATATAGTACTGGTGAGCGAGGCGAGATCATCAATCCAAGATGCGAGATCCGTTCCATGAAGGCAGACGTCATCTCATCAGCAGACCCCATTTTTGTCCAATTCCCCCAAGAGGTGGAATGTGCAATGATGTCCATGGCACAAATGCCAACATCGGTCCCACCTCCTAGTTCAGGCACCGGTCACTGCTGATCCCTCAGCCTCTGCCAGAGGTCAATCATGCATCGGGACACTCAATCCCCTCTCCCCCCCAGAGAAGGACAGCAGTCCCCAAGATGTTCAATTCTTCTCCCCCCAGCTGGCCCTCTGACTCCTGTGTCTGTTTCCAAACCCGAGATGCTGGTGTTGCAAGTGGAAGCCCAACTGCTGTGCCAGCTGGGCGGCATACCAGGTGTTAGTCCTGTGATGAGATGCAGGATCCTCCCAACCTGAGGGAAGAGAGCTGTCCCTAGGATGCTTTACCTTCCATCCCCAGTCAGCCCCCTGAGGACCCGTGTTTATTCCTGAACCTGGATCACCAACACTGCAAGTGGCAGCCCTACCACTGTGTCAATAGGCTGCCCTTGGGGTCTGATTGTTAATGGCCAGACCACCATTAATGCAAAGATGCTGCCTGCAGTTCCACTTCCCCAAGCAGACTGGGGCCAGCAATATTATCAGTTTAGCTAACTGATGCAAATGGGCCCCTTAAAGGAGCACTACACTGAACCTATAAGTCCCCCACCCGTAGAAACTTTTGTTTAAACAGTGGTTCCAACTAAGTGCCACTTACGTTGTAATGCTGCTCTTATTCAAGGCTGGCTGGCTGTTATTTATTATTCTTACTCTTTAAGACTAACTTTGCCTTTTTCTCTTTTAGATAATTCCTGAAGGAGACCTAAGGTCAAAACATCGATTTTAACTCTATTTTCAATGTGCATTTAATATTACCATTTTGTTTTGTTTTCAGACCACACACTGACGCAGCACCTTGATTTTTTTGTTGCTGTTGTTGTTATTAATTACTGCCTATTACTTACTGTCTTGTTGCATTTGTTCTTATTCAAGTGTGGCAAATTGCTATTTTGTGACTCCTTATAATCAGCTACCTGCTACACTTTTTATAGTTTGTTTCTGGTTGTCTTATCCTGCTCTACTGTACCTATAATTTTATCCTGCCTTGCTTTTACTGTAATTCCTGATTAACTGTAATGTTGTTTCTTTTGTACTCTCCTGGGTTGTACTTGAAAATAGGCATTTATTTGTCAAATATGCTTACCCAGTTAACAAAAGCTACATAGGAACTCCAGACAAAAGAAGGCATATCCTATTGTGCCTATGTGCCAGATTTATCAGTTTAGACCACTGAAACCCCCATCCAATAGATGCAAGTCAAATCAGCTGGATAAGGTGTCACTCTCCACCACAGATTCTGGAACATTATTCTACAGCAAATAAATCAACAAATGATTTTATTGTTTCATCATGGCTGGTCTTTTAGTAAACTCAATGGGCGATTGTGATATATACAGTGGTGATTGTGCAAAAGTATACCGTTACCGTGCACTGCGCGTCATTGCGTGGTAGCGGTATATATGTTATTCAATGGGTATCGCATTTGCGCAGTACTGGTATACCGGACTACCAGTATACCTTTGCACGATCACCACTGTAAACCGGGCAAGGAAATACCTGTTTCCTGATTGACTGGGATTTGGTTTTAGCCATTGCCTTAAGAGAGCACCACCAATGGCTAAAAACAAGTCCCTGCCAACTGGGGCAACTCAGAGAATTCGTAAGCCACTTACTTTCTAATCTCCACCACAAACATGGCTGCAACCTTTACTTATATATAGAAACCTTCAACTAGGCCCAAAAAATGAAAGTCCATTAAATTAACTAAAGCAAGTCAATAATTTAATGTTATTATCACTCAAGAGCATCCCCTTACACACATACACAAATTAAAAAAAATCAAGTACTATTCAGAGTTTCCATTGCTGGCGTTTCTTTGATGACCATGAAAAATCCCCCTCCTGTCCCCACCAGTTTGCCAGAGAACTCCCTGCTCATTACCTGGCAACAGATATAACTGAGGTTCTGGCTCCACTTCAGGCATGTGTGCGCGTGCACGCGCACCAGTGGAACTCTGAAGAACTCTGAATTCAGGTATTCCATGTTACCATTCCATGACCATGTGTGTGTTTGGGGAAGCATTCTATTACTGGAATAATGCAGAGTGTTGAATTCTTCGATTCCATGGTAAACAATCACACAATGTACTGAACACGAAGAAAGACAGATGACTGATAGGTAAAAAACATCCGTGGAGGGACTATTTTACATTATTTAGCAACATTTTATTATAATTTTTGTGGGTTTGAAAGCTTTTAGAGTGTTTGTTTTTTAAAAGTTGTCTCTGGTCTCATTTTATATAAGCAATAAGGCACTTTAGGGATGTTGGTTGTACTAAGGTTACCCCACAGTCAGGAGCTGAAGGCACTCGGCTTCACCTCATGCCTTACAACTCCCCTGACCGTGGGGTAAACCTAGTACAACCAACGCCCTGTCATGCCTTACTGCTTAATTACACACTAGTAGTATCATTGAAGAATGTGTCAGTGTAGGTGATGTCATTTGTAATCATAGAATTCCATAGCAGAACACAGACACACTGTACCAACAATTTCAGAGGTTAACAATGCATGCCATCGATTATACAGACGTGGTATATACCTCTGCACCAAAATCCTCCCTCGCCAAGCTTGACCCACTATTTCATGCCTTCTGTCGATTTGCTACAAACCTCCCATATCGAACTCATCACTGCCTCCTCTACCACTTCGTCTATCTTCCACTTCTAGCAAATTGCCACCTTGCAAATTGTGCTTCCTTCATCACTAAGTTTTAGTTCAATACTCTTTCCTCCTATCTCTCCTCCTTATTAATGCCTTCCCCCAGTACTGGCTAAATCTTGCAGTCCCACGACCAGCGTTCTTTTGCCTTATCCACTCCACACTCGTTGGCTGGGAAACAAGCCTTCGCCTACCAGCTCCCTGCCCTATGGAACACACTACCCCTCAATGTATGCAGTCTGCCTACAGCGGTCTCCATTAAAAAGTATTTCAGACGACTCCCCCTCCCACCCTACCTATGTTCCCTCCCTCTCTAGTTGCGTGCCTCCTCTGTTTTGACCCCCTCTGGCTCCTATCCTTTCCTCAACTTACCCAAACAACCTGCTCTTGCCACGTGCCAACTCCTGCTCTTATTTATATAGTATCATAATTGCTTTTTATTCCATTCCTGATCATTGTAAACTACTGCGATTTCATTCCTGTACCATATGTAAATTATGTATTGGCTATAACCGTAAACTGTTGTGTTTTTCACTCCTATACCTTTTGTAAATTACTGTGATTCCTGTATCATATGACTCTTATGTATCACATGTATCTATGTACATTTCTCCTTATGCCTTGCCCCAGGTCGCACCTGGAAATAAGCCTCGGTTCAGTGTACCTTTCCCAGCTACCAACTTTTTAAATAAATAAATAAACGAGGACATAAACAAAGGGCCTGCCCATCAGTGCAGTGGTAGAGCTGATTAAGACATACGTGCACTGTACCTGCAAGGGGTAAACAGAGAGGACATCAAGAAACTCTGCTCCTTGAGTTCAAAACACAGGGATAAGTGGGAATTCACTAAAACTAGTCAGGAGAAGATTCAAAAAGAATGTCAGTAAGCACTTCTTCACAGAAAGGTTGGTTTATGCTTTTGATATTTGTTAATTCCCCTCTGATAGCCAGGCTCATGAACTGTTTTCTGTGCAAACTTTAATTATTGACATTTCTTGTGGACTGTTTGTACTTGAATAAACTCCTTTGGCAATGGCAATACAAATTTGGGCCTGGGCTGTCATTTACTCCGAGGTGAGTGCGCAGAGGTTTGTGTTTCTGACTAGCAGAGAAAGTGAAACCCTACCAAACCATTCTGTCTTGTCCCATGGCAGTCCTCCTTTTTTTCTAAATTAACCCGCATACCTGTCCCTTCTTTAGTTGAAGCTGCTGATTGATTTGGCTTGTATCAGGCAGGCTGGATGGGTAAAGAGCCTTTTTTCTGTCATCAACGTGTGTGTGTGTTTGTGCGTGTGTGTCTATATATACAGTTCTGATGTGGTGTTTAGCACCAGCGTGCAAATCAGAAACACTCATGCAATTTATTCAAAGGCCAGTGAAGATGGAACAGTAACAGAATGTGAACCGGTATTTGAATAACAGATTCAACAGAAAATAAGGGCTTTCAATTTAAATGCAGATTGCCTCTAAAGAGCTTGTGACTCATCAGGAAAAACTTTGGAAAATATACATAATTGAAGCTGTAGCTCAAATATGTCCTGCTTTTATCTTTCCCTTATTCTCAATAACTAAAAAAATTTGTATGAAAACCAGATCCTAGTCCTTCAGACTTCATCTGTTCCTGCTGCTTGTCTACACACAATGTCATAATCTCCTGCTTGTGACACCATCATCATTTTCATGGCAAACAACTGTCATTCATAAAAAGAGGATTACAACATTAACATGTAGACAATCAGCTGGAGGAGATGACATTCATGGGACAAAAATCCTATTTTCAAGTAGCTGTCCACAGTAATAAGGAACGTGGGGACGATAAATACAGAAAATATGCAAAAAAAGAAGCAGAATTATAAATATTATTCTTTTCATTGTTTTCCCAGAACTGTCACAAGCTTTTTCATAATACTGCAGTTAGATCAGTATTTGTACATTGTAACTCCTTGGCATACAAGTAGAGGGTATTGGAGGAGCTCCTGTAGCAATCAGATTTTACATATAAATAAATTTGACATATCAAACTGATATACACCATGTGGAAATGTTTCATTTTATTAATTTATTTGAAAATTGGTAACCAGGAAAGGCACACTCAGCCAATGCTGGTTTACAGGTGCGACCTAGGGGGGAAGGGGAAAAGGGGTACAATAGTACCACAACAACTCATCATCAGTGACTGGGTACAAAGTAAATGCATGAGAGTGAACAGATAAGATAAAAGTGTAGTGACAATGGTAACATCACAAAGTGGAACAGCATAAATGTGCAAAATAAATGGACAGCAATGCAGGTGGTAAAATTAAACTAATGGTGGGGCAAAATCTAGATCAATCAGTGGCAGTAGAGGAAAGTGCAACTCTGTAGCATAAGTGTAACAGGGACTACCAGAGGTAGGGGGTCAGGTAGAGGACTGGCAGTAGCAGGATGGGCAGAGAGATGTTTTAGCTGGTGTTTGAAGGAGAGGGAGACAGAGAGAGAGAGAGATGGAGATTGGAAGGGAGAATGTTCCAGCAGGAGAGGAGGAGACAGGAGAAAGCAGACTGCCCAGCAGTGGAGTGCAGAGGGGGAAGGAAAAAAGTGCGAGAGTCTCTGGGACAAAGAGAATAGGAGGCAAGGGGGATGGGAGAGAGGAGTCAGGAGAGGTATAAGGGAAGAGACCCAAACCAGTATCTGGAAATGAAGGAGGCGCAGTGGGGCTAGCGATGTGAAGGTAGAGGGGGGGATACAGAGGTAGGAGTAAAGAGAGCACCATAGAGTGTGAGATGGGGAGTTGGTAGTGAAGCAACAGGAAGCGTTATAGACAGTATCCAGTCTGATGAGGAGGGGGGCAGTACTACTGACCACATCTACATAGTCAAACACTGGGAGAACCATTCTGGTGACTGAGGAGATAGACAGTCTTTGCTACAGCACAGGGTACCTAGTTTGGACTGGAGCTTAGAGTGGATGGCATTGATGTGGGCAGAGAAGTCTAGCCTGCTGTCCAGCCACACACTGAGATACTTGAAGGAGGAGACCACATCAAGGGTAGTGAAGACATGGGGGGGCAGAGCATGGCCAGCTTCTGGCTGGTACCAAAAGTCATGGACACTGTTTTTCAGTATTGATACAGAGCTGGCTGGAGCAGAACCAGCATAAGACATTGTGGAAGTCATGCTGGAGCGAAACTTCCACTGCTGAGGTCAAGGGGCTGAAGACGTTGATAACTTGCATCATCTGCATACATATGGATGTGTGAGTCGACACAGATGGTGAGGAGGTCATATAGGAAGATGAAAGAAAGAATGGGACCCAGGATGGAGCCCAGTGTGAATGGGAAGGGAAGGGGATAGGTTGCCTCCAACCTGTACCAACTGCAGATAGCCCGAGAGGTAGGAGACCACCAAATTAGGAGGCATGGTAAACATAGCTGAACAAGCAAACAAAATTGAAAGTGACCTGAAATATGCTGAGCAGTGGACCCTAGCAAACGATATGTCTTTTCATACCGACAAATGTGTGGTTATGCATATGGGATCTAAAACCAAAAACCATAAGTACACACTAAATTGTACCACTCTAAGAACAGTAGGTAGTGAAAAAGACTTAGGAATTATTATAAACAAAGACCTGAAATGTAATAAACATTGTAGCAAGGCCATCTAATAGACTCCTAGGCTGCATATGGGAATTAATTTACATCAAGGAATGAAAATTGTATCCTACCACTCTACAAGACCTATATAAGGCCTCACCTGGATTACTGCACTCCACTGTGGAGCCCATACCTAAGAAGAGACATTGATAATACAGAGAGGGTGCAGCATACGGCTACAAAGATGATTACCAGGCTTAAGGAAAGATCATATGATCAGAGACTGAGGGAATTGGGACTATACACTTTAGTGAGTAAGAGAGTTGGGGGGGGCATGCTGCAAATGCATAAAATTACTAATGATCAAGAGCTAATGAATAGTCTTGATATGAAATTTAACATACAGGACTTCGGTCTATGGTGCCACAATAAACAGCTCAAAATTGAACAAGATAAGAAAAATTACATAAGGGTTTTTTTTACTCAAAGTGCAGCAAAACTATGGAATACCTTAACAAAAGGAAATAATATCTGCAGATACAGTTGACACATTTAAAAAAGACGATGAATATCTCTGATTTCAATTCCACAAAGTGGCCCTGCTAAGGTGGGAGACAAACTTGATGGGCAATAGCCTTCTTCTGTCTTACTACCAAGCACAGTACCAAGTGTAGGAGTGGAACCAAATGACAGTGGAAGCTAAGAAGCCAGCAAAGCTCAATTTATCCAGGAGGAGGGGGAGGGCTACCAAGTTAAAGGCCTTTGCTGCCGTGATGTGACCCTGATACATCCCAGTGAGAACGGAGTCAGTGACCTGCAGCAGGGAGGAGATGGCAGAATGGCGTTTACAAAAAACAGACCGAAAAGGAGAGAGGTAATTGGTGAGCAGATGAAGTCAGTAAGTCTGGAGTAAACTAGTTTCTCTAGCAGCTTGGCAAGGGTAGAGAGCTACGACAGAAGATGCCAGGGGAGGAGGGGTTGCCCCCTTTGTGAAGGAGGAGAACCTTTTCAAACTTCCAAGACTAAGGGACAGCACAGAGGAGAAAGAAGGGATAAGAAGGTGAGTAAGGGTGGAGGAGATGGCGGAGGTTAAAATTAAGCAGTTTAGGGTCCAAATTGTCAGAACTGAATTTGGACTGGTTGAATGAGAATGAGCGTGCAGGGTCTCCTGAGGTGTTACAAGGCAGAAGCGAACCCCCTGGGACAGCTGGGGCAGAGGAGAAAATGGAAGAGAGTAGGGAGGAAAGATGCCAGGAGGAAGGGGATAGGGAAGAGTGCAGGTAGTAAAATATTTGTCAATGTCAGTGGCTCAGCAGGTAGCACACTCGCCTCTGAGGCCAGGAGATCAGAAGGCTGTGGGTTCTGTTCCCACACCAGGCGCTTAGGTTAAAATTCCCGATACTGACACTGTAGTGCAGCATGAAGGGGGTGCTGCACTCCTGAGGTGCCGTCTATCAGATGAGATGTTAAACCAAGGTCCCATCTGCCTGTTCTAGTGGTAGTTCAGGTGGACATTAAAGATCCCATGGTACTTCTCGAAAAGAGTAATGGAATTTCCCTGGTGCCCTAGCCAAATTTCCCCCATTCACTAAAAACACCACCAACAGCTTAATCTGGTTCAAGTTCAGCTGGCATTCATCTGTATCCCCCTCCCCTGGGTAGTGCCTGAAAATAGGCAGAATTTGTCTAGTGCAATTACCCAGTCAACAAAAACTAAATAATAATTTGTTAAAGTGAGTAGCAAAAGAGGGACGATCAGAGACAGGTGAACCATTTACCATGAGGATAGGGAAGGCAGACTGAGAAGGGTGGTCGAAAAGAGAGTGAATAACCTTCCAGAATTTTTGCTGGGGAGTTAAGATTATTCTGGAGCTTGGTTTTAAAACAGTGTGATTTTGCAGCGCAGACAGCCTTTTTGCAGGAGTTTCTGAGCTTCCTGTAGGGCAAGAGATCAGGCAGGGAACAGGATCATTTGTAGCAGGCCGAAGCTTGATTAAATGACCAAGAATAACTTGATTAAATGGCAAAGAATGATTAAATGACTGTGCAGCAATACCACACAGTTGTGACATGCCCCTATACTGCTTTAATAATGACATAATATCAACATACCAGCGTACTTTCAAACTATAATGTTTGGTAGTCATGGTTTTCCTTTCAATTTGAAACCTACCAACAACATCTCTTCTGCTTCTACTTCTTCAGCTTTGTTGATAAAAGTTTCATCCTTACAGTGACACAAACATTTATGACCCAGTCAATCAGAGGGACTCCCACAATTGCTGGCTGAATTAGCAGCAACATAAATGACAATATCCTACTCAGCACTACTCCTATAACTGCTAGACATATAGTGGAACCAGCCAGGATGCAACACAATACTGCAGAATACTGAACACTTTGACAAATATTCAGGTATTTGGGCCAAATTATTGACATTTATATAACAGACTACAAACAGCCAAAAAATACTCCAAATAGCAATAGTATAGTATATCCCTACAAACAGTACCATGTACTCTTCCATCCATAATTGTGCACCCTGTCGTTCCCTCTTGAAAAGCATCAATTCTGGTATCACCAAAAAAAGCCTCCTGAGCTGGATACCTCCATGGAGCTCCAATAGTCTAATTACCAAAATGCTTCCATGCAGCTGTAACCACCCAGGTGAACTGGTAAATGTCATTCATGTTTTTGAAGGTCAGTCATGAGTGATCATTGTTAATCATCAAATGACATCATATGGTCATCAATGAAGATCATGCTATTTATTTATTTATGTATGTATTTAGTTTGATAACCGTGTGAATGTACTGGCACCAAGACACCACTTTCTGGCACAATCTCAGTACTAAAAGTATATTACAAGATGCCAAGACATGATACAACTAACAAAAAAAAAAGTTAAAAGTAAAACTTTATTTGTTGTGCGCTCATTCCCTGAGGCTCAGGGCACTGTACAAATAGCACAAGCATAAAACAATTTCAGATATAAACCACTTACATAACATCCTATAAAATAAACAGGATAGATAATACAATTAAAACAGTTATTTCAGTTTGAAAATCATCTAAGATATAAATACAGATATCTAAATCCACACATGAAGCAAAATACTGGCAAAGGTGTATAAAATGATATAAAGGTTATACGAAACATAGTATACAGTAAGATTTTGAAGATGATCTTTAAATTTAGCAGTGAAGACTGTAAGTGTTAAAGACATCTGAGATCCAAGACCATCATCGAGATCATGATTTAGTCAATAAACGTGTAACTTTCAAATCGTTAACTGCTGATTATTGATTATATTTGTAAGCATAGATCACCAGGATGGTTTTTCATTGCACATAAAGATAATGATCAAGTGATCACTGATGATTACTGTATATCAGTTCCATGATGTAAGACTGTAAGTCACATAAGTAATATTAAAATAATAATATATCAATATAATTACTGTATATCAGTTTCATGACGTAAGACTGTAAATCACATAAGGAATATTAAAATAATAATATAAATAATTTATAAAAAGGTTTTATTTGTCACTAATATGAAAATGTGAATGTTGGGGATGGCAATATAGCATAGAGGTTAGCGTAACAAGCTGAGAATGAGCTTGATACATCCAGCAGACCTGGGTTTGATTCCCATAGCCTCTTCCTGCATACTGCATAAATCTGAGCAAGTCACTCGGCTTCCACAGTGCTCTTGGGTCACCCCTGAAAACAGACACTTGTTCCTAGTGGACCTTACCCAGTTACCAAAAAGAATTAAAAAAAAAAATCTGCAAAACAAATGGTTTATATCATGTGAAGTCAACCTGTAATCCCTTTATGAAAGTAAATGCTAAGTTTGGTATAGTATAAATAGATACATAACTCATTTGCATATTTCAAAATCACTGTTTTGCAACCTCAAGACAATAGTACTTTCTATTTTAAAAATAATTTTGAATTAACATTACTAGTTTGAGGACTGTAGAGAAAGGTTATGAACACAGATCAAGTACTTGTACAGTTGGAACTCAACACAATGATAAAGGGAACCAGTTTGTGGAGATATATGAACCAATTTCAGCCTTTATAACAGTATGATTAAGATGTGAGGTGTAAGAGCAAGTATAAATGAAAGCTGTGTGTTTGGATAGAAGATGCATCCTAACTGATGATTCCAATAACAATGTCTATTTATTTGGTTGTTTTGAAGAGGTAAGCACACAAGACAAGTATATGCCTGTTTTCAGGTATGAACCTGTAGATTACAAAGTAAGATGGTGTGGAGGAAAATAGCATACAGTACTACTGTATAATAAAACAACAAATAAAAAAAATGGTAAGACTAGAATTAAGGTTAGCACCAAACAAAAGGACAGTAAGTTGCATGAAGTCAAATAAAAATCATAAAAAAAAAACATGTATCCATAGCTATTCCAAGCTACAAAGACCACCTAAGGACTGGAGAGTACACAGCATTAAACTACAATGCAGACGTATCAACAAGATAAAAACATTTGCACAAAATGCTGGACAACTCTGGAGGAATCAGAACAACCTAGAAATGATGTCAAGTGCAATTGCGGGCACAGTTTTCCTTCAGCCATCCTTGAGAGATTTTTTGAAGAGAATGTGGGAGGAGGTGCTATGAATAGAAAACAAAATAAAATCTAAAAGTACAGAAAAAGATCAATGGAAATGTATTTTGAATTCATTGCAGTGATAGGGACTGTGGGCAATCGATGATGATAGGATATCATCATTAATCACAATCGTCATTTCCAAAACATCATGGTTTTAGACTGATGTGAATTCAAGAATGCCACTGTATTTGGGTGAAATCAGGAGGTGCTTAAAGATAAAAAGCAAACATCTGAGTACAAAACAAAGCAATGGCACTCACCCCTCTTCCGCTGTCAGTCCTTAAATGAAGGATTGCCCAAACGGCAAATATTACAAAAGTAGCAGTGTAGCTTTCTATTAAAGTGCCACACCATAAATTAATGTGCAGAGCAGGTTCTGTAACCCAGATGATCTAAGGAAATTGCTCCTCCGATAAAGATTTAAATTTAAGGTCTCTCAAAAGGGAAAGGGTTCAAACGTCACTGGGTTTGTTTTCATCCAGCCAGAGTTGTTGGTGTAAGTGGAATCAGTGCACAGTCTGATAGAAGGATTATGTCAATTTGAACATCTACCATCCATTCAACATATTCAAAGGAGATGAAAAAATAATCCAGTTTGGAGTACTGGTCATGGCAGTTAGATTAAATGTCTAGCAGCGGTCCCATGGATGAGTGAACCACCACACATTGGTAAGTCGTAAATCTTTGAGCAATTGGCAGAGATGCTTTTGGCCTGATGTTGATTGGGTTGGTTTAGGGTTGCTAGTGTTTACTGATGGATTCATCAGGAAGCTAATGTTGCTGCCCACTAGGACTGTCGCTGACTGCCTTTTCTCGGATATTATCTGTTATCTTCTGGATGGTAGTGGCATCACTGCTCAGTGGAAGATAAATACTACCGACCATGAGAAGTTTATCAAAAAGGGTACCCGTAGCTAATGCTAGTCTGCTTTCCCAGTCAGTATATGTCAATGGAAGTCAGAATGGGGAGTACTTAGGGAATAAAATCACTGCACCTCTGTCTGCCATTTTTATAGGCAGACTCCACTTATGTTCAAATCCAAACTTAAGCAACTTCTGGAGTTTTGCACTATATAAATGAGTCTCCTGGAGTAGGATTAGGTGAGGGTGTTGTTTCTTTACAGCTCTAATCACTCTGACTCACTTAACAGGATTAGCCAGACCATTACCATTATGTGACATTATTTTAAATGTAGCAGTCATGGCCCTTTAAGAATAGTCCAGCTGAAAATATACCTTGTATAAGTCCCAGGTAGTTCTCTCTCTCTATAAAAGGTGAACATCCTCCATAGAGCTGTTCAACTCTTTCCCAAATGCTCTCAATAACATCAATGAATCACTTTAATCTCTCTCCCCCCAGCAACTACATACATATAAAATGTGACATAGGCCAGCTGAAGTCTCCTGTGAACCATTAAACTTGAAATAAACCATAAAAACCAACAACCAACCATGCTCGACCAGACTTGAATGTTCGGCAATGTGGCCAACAGGGCCTGCAACTGAACAATTGGGAACCAGAGGGTCTACAGCATATATCCCCAAGCACCCCTCGATTCCCTGGAATTAATTAACAGGAAGGATACTTGGGTTTCCAAGGTAGAAGAAGGCTGCTATGCCTTCCCATGTGGTAGGTCCCAAAGGACTCTGCCTGAGAGAGCTCCTAATACCTACCGGCTTCGGGCTCCTGTGGGATGGTCTAGGTATTCAAACAGAGGGTGTGGAAAACTTAGTGGGGATAAAGAAAATATATTACATGGGGCCAGGGTGCTAAAGAGACAACACTCGGGTGGTGGACCATCGGTTCCAGACAGCCCCACACCTGGCTGAGTAATAAATGCAGCTAGCTACTGCAAACAGCCATCTTAAGCATAGAATACCACAGAGTTGCTTAACTAGGATGGCTGAAGGCACTCAATACCAAGGAGACTGCTAGGGGTCTAACCCCTTTTTCTCCTTGTTACACAGACACTGAAACCTGTAATACAGAGCAATAATCTCAATTCAATTCAGAGATACTGTACATCTCCAGTAGGAGTCCACTTGTGATCTTGGTAGAGAAGCAGATCCAGTCATATCCATAGTGGGCTCCCTTGCCTTAACTCACATAGTGCTGCTTACTACAGATCTGTATTGGCTCCCTTACCCATCTGGTGAGCAGACACAGTCTGCATGATATCACTTGCCGAGGGGTAAAAGAAGTCCAACATATGTGAAAGTGGTAGTTGGTATGCCTCTGGTATAGTAGGATCTACATATTATAATACAGTCAGTCACTTCCCCTGTACAGAAAATTGTGCAGACCCTTGAGCAATTCAATGTGAGTTGGAAGGCAAGGGAAGTCCCAAATTCTATAATCACTGCACTATCCATACACCAGTGCTGACCTGTGATTATCCCAGGACCCCTGTCATGGCTCTGTAAATTGGGTAAACAGTACTGAAAGCATTAGGCCTCATCAAGAAACAGTACTGGGAACTGGAGAAAGTCTAAGTTCAACTGCCTGAAATCTAGGGGTCTTCAGTGTGTGTGGTCCTCCTAGGTCCCAAGGCAAAGGCCCCTCTCCCAGTGGGACAGGTACAACACAGCCAGGTGAAGAAAAGCCAAGGAAAATAAGAATGAAGGTTGATGTTACTGTATTGGAGCTATCACGTAACTTCATTCTGGTAGTAAAAAATAAGCTAAATCACTACCCCCGGTTCGATCTGGTTGTCACTATGAGTGTGTACCTCACTCCAGTTTTACCTGGAAATGAATACTCTCCTAACTGAAACTGGTTAAGTAGCTGAGCACTAGGTGAGTGTGTAGTCTCCAGCCTGGCCATCCGAGGGACTGGGATCTAAACTCATAATCAGGGGAATGAGGTGTGATCTTAGATATCTGCTGAGGATCAAAGTGAGCTGCAGGGGTACAGGCCCTGAGCAGTCACCATTTTTGGCCCAGCTGTCCAAGAGACAGGGATCTCAAATCATAGTTGGGGGAATGAGGTGTAATCTTAAATATCTGCAGAGGGCCACAGTAAGCTACAGGAGTACAGGCCCTGAGCAGTTGCCATTACTGGCCCAGCCATTCAAGGGACGGGGATCTCAACTCATAATCGGGGGACTGAGGTGTTATCTTAAATATCTGCTGAGGACCAAAGGGAGCTGCGGGGTATGTGCCCTCAGCAGCCGCCATTAAATCAGGTATGCCACTCTAGACTGCCAAGGCCGAGCTAACCCCACCCCCAAATCCCCAGAGACCCACCACTTACCTGGATGATTTCATAAACTGAAATACCCAGTCCTCTTCACTTCTGATCATCATCATTCCTCGCTGCCTTTAAGTGTGCAACAACCGTTGCCTCAGTCTCCTGGGCATGCTGATGTCACTAGATCACAGATTCCTCCCTGCTGTGGACAAACTGTTTATCCTAAGGTGCTGAACACTGAGGGCATCTAATAGAGGAATTTCCAGTGAGCTAGGTCTCTGGTGACTTCTTTCACCATCTGGTAAGTCTTTTGGCCCTCCAAATATTGGACCATGACTTCAGGAGCATCCTGAATTTCAATTTCTGCAGCTATTACGTTTGTAATATGGGAATGTATTCCCTGCGGTAGTGTACAGTGGTAGAAGCATAATCATTGTCTAAGAAAATTTTAGCGAAGTTGCAGAACACTGACTTTTGTTGAAACACTTTTTGTAAAATCATCTCCTTAGTGTGGTATTTTATAAAGCTGAACGGAAGGAATGGAATGTGGTCTAGCTGTGAGATACAGCAGCTTAGGGCCCAAAACCCAGTGGGTTTGCTCAATCTGACAGGAGGCATCTAACAGTAAAACAGTGTGGAGAAATGAATCAATACAGTCCAGCATGTTTGATCCTTCCGAATCCTCGGGCATGCCATACAGTCTGATGTTTTTTGAAGTGCCCAATTCTCTGTGTCTTCCTGATGGTTAAGAATTGTGGCCTGTGACTCTATGAGATGAAGCAGGGTGGTTTCCATTACAGTCAAGCAGGTCTTGGTTTTGGTGGAGTGGCACTCTGTTTCAGTAACATCAGCCTTTAGTGTATCTAGATCCAACCACACTCTTGTGAGGTTTTTTAAACTCCTCCTGAAAGGCTTCCAGTTCACTGAGGATTGCATCTACTTTTCTGCCCTTGGTCTTTTGTGCAGAGCACTGCAAGTCAAGTATGGCAGATTAGGCCTCACGGAGGCACTCAATTGTGAAGAGTCAGACATGTCTGCGACGCAGTCATCCTCCACAGGTAGGCCAGCAAAAATATTTCTGGGTGGTTTCATCTGTAGTAGGGGTACCTGTTCTCTATATTTTGCAGCAATTTTGAATGAAGAATTTCTTTGAGGTTTATCATAGCCAGGGATGGGAGCTCACCAGTTAGGCAGCTGTCAGCTGACAACATCACCGGAAGGATTTCCCACCATATACATTTATTCAAAATAATAAGGATCACAGCAATAGATAGCAAATCCTATTTGCTGACTAAAATATGCAACAGACTAAGAGCTAACTGTGGACTTTAGCTATTATATGACCCAATGTACTGGGGACAAAAAAAGGCAAAACTATGACGAGACTTCTCAGTGCCAAGGCTGTGAAAAAAAAGGGGTCTACTATACTAACAAACAATTATGCCTAGTAGTACTGTAAAACAAGAACTAGTATATTAGCCAAAAGAAATTGTGCTGGGCTTCACTGAAAAACTACCTGATGGTTGTTACGCTTTTACTGTCACGCAACTTTCCTAGCTATAAGAAAAAAAATTAAAACACAGCTGTGTTGTGCCCCCCAGGCAAAACCAGGAAAGGCACACTGAAGCAAGGCTCATTTCCAGGTGCTAACCAGGGAAGATTTACAATGAAAAATACAACACCAAAATAATGCACAGTGTTTGGATCATGCAGTACAGAGACCTACAGCACTAAACTGTGCAAATTATGCAATCTAAAGTAGCGAGAGCAAACTGCAAGGATTTAAAATGCAGTGTGAGAACTGTGTAAAAAACAAAAAGATAAAACTTGAGCAACCAGGTTGCACGAGGAGGGCATCAATGTTTAGAAAGCAGTCAATACCCCCATATGTTTTTAGCCAAGTTACCTGCTCAAGACTAGGAGACAAAACTCTCAGGCAAACCTTTTTTTTAATACCCCATCTCTCACCAGCCTGCCCCCTTCCACTGGTCTCCCAGCCCTGCCTTCTTTGATCTTACTCTCTGACCTCCATATTCCAGGGGTTGCCCACCCTGGTTGGGCCACAGGGGTGGCCAGAGGCCCTGTGGAGACAGAATTCAAGTGGAAGAGGTATGCCATGATTGACGGTGTGGGAACTACAGGAGACCAGCATCATTCTGCTACAGTCACTGTTGTTTTGTTTTTTCTATTCCCATGAGACATCAGCAGCAAGGGTGCACAAGCCCATCCCACTAGCAAGCTAGCGAGTAGAACCAGCTGACATCCTCCTTCCCCTAGCACTGCAGTGCAGCCTGCATCTCCACCTGTGGTCAGCCAGGTGGCACTCACATGGCAGCATCTGTCACCTACCCTCCCCAGAGGAAAGTGTCTACTGGGATACTTCACCTTCCTCCCCTGGCCAGCCCCCAATGGCCCAGGCTTGTTTACAAACCTTGATTGCCAGCACTGTGAGCGGTAGCTCAACCGCTGAACCAACGGGCCAGCTCTCTTGGGCAAACCTAACAAAACTGAATTTATTCACAGAACTGGGAACTCTGCTGGGAGGCAGAGCAGTAGCAAGTTGGTGGATTGCTCTATGGTGTTATGTTGTATACCCACCCTCTCTCCACCCCAAAATCATTCACTTCTTGTTGACCAACATAAAATGCTGCCATTCCCTGGCCACAACCAAATGCTCCCTGGTATCCAGTGATACCCCTCCCTTGGTCCCAACCAATCACTCCCTGCTGTTTAGGAGTACCACATCCCTCTTCCCTGTCCCAACTGATAATTCCCTGCTATCCAGTGGTGTCCCCCTTCTCCTTGGCCCCAACTAATCACTCTTTGGTGTCCAGAAGTACCCCTGCCATCTCCCCAACCCCATGGATTGCTCCCTGGTGTCCAATCCATCAACACTGAACTACATACTGTTAGTTTCACTGGAAGACAACAGTAAACTGACCCAAACAGTGGTGGCTGATCAGTAGGTCACTTAACATTTTTAAATGGAGATTTAAAGATGTAAAGAAAGTGGCAGCAAACTGTTTCAAGGTGACTTAATATGTGATGGAGAAGCCTTTAGCTAAAATATTGAATTTGCCACAGGTCGCATATACCAGATGTTAGGAAACAAGACTTATTATTTTTTTAAAATATAAGAGACATACATCTGCCACAAACTATAGGCTTAGCCATACTATGTGCTTTTTCTAAAATTAGGGAATACTGTAGATGCTATGGTTTGTGAACAGCTCCTGGAATTTAGAAAACATAATTTGCAACTGATAACTGCTTTTAGACAAAAATGCAGAATTGTAACAGCTTTGTTAAAATCTGATTCTGATTATGTAAAGAGCTGTAAGGATAACAGTGAGGTAGCTTGTGCGCTTTTAGATCTCACCACTGCATTTGCTTGGGTAACCACCAGCTACTGCATTCCACAGAAGATGCTCTGGATTTTCACAAACTGTCACATGGTTAAATTCAGCATAATAAAAAACAGCCAAAAACTGCCACAAAAATGGATATTAGCAATAGTAAAAATCTTTATTTTAATACAGGAGTATAAAAGATGTTACAAATTTACACCGTTAGGATCGAAATCCCATTTGCAAGGTGGTCCTGTTTTAGTCTATAAAAGTCACTTTATACAACCAATACAAATGATATTATTGAATGAAAGATACAAATGGCTGCTTTAAAGATTTCCTGTCAGTTGTAATGCAATGGTGTAAGACCTGGAAACGCTGCACCTTTCGATTACAAAGGCAGAGTATACCCTACCATCGCATTTTCCTGCTTTTGTGACATTGTATAACAACCCTAGCTATCATTTGGTCAACACATAAATGGTGCAGCTGTTCTCCAGCATGAACTATGGCTTCAGAGCAGGAAGATCCTGAAAAAGCAGCCTGACTGCCTTCTTTGAGGACATAACTAGGGAGCTGGATAAAGGCCATACAGTGGATGTCGGCTACCTGGACAACAAGACCTTTTGACACCTTACTGCATATAAAATCCATGGAGATAGCAGCACAATATGGGATTCAAAATGTGTACAGGAAGTAGACAGCAAATTTGCTGACAGGTACGAAGCAGAGAATGATGGTGGGTCCTCACCATTCAGAGTGGAGGGATGTTTTAAGTGGACTGCCCCAGGGACTGTTACTCAGGCTGCTGCTCTTTAACATACCTATATCTACAAAAAACATGTACTTTAATGAATTCGGGATCTAAAGCCAAAAAAGGAGGGAAATGTGGTATCAGTTTTTTTTCCAATCCAACCACCAACCACCGACCACCTCCCATATTCCCCAGCTTCTTGACCCAAGGCAAAGCTATAGCTCTAGAGTTGTGACACATGGGTTATTGCTTTAAGGTACAGGTCTGAGGCCTTATGTGAAGAAAGTTAAGACTCATCTCTTGCTTTGATCAAGTGGCCAAGTGGTAGGGAACATCTCTTGTATGATGTTGACCCAGGTTTGCATCCCAGGCCTGCAACAGCAAGAGCAGAGGCTGGCTGTGAGGGTGAAAGGGTATCACTGCAGACACTGTCCTCTTGGAAATAGGTGGCTTACAAGCCCTGCTCTCTGCATGACACCTAAGGGGAGTACACTGAAGGTACTACTGACAATGCAAGGGACACTGCAATGTCATGCACTCCTACTACCTACATCACATCTGGGAGGCAGCTTGATCTTACAATATGGAAAAACTGCCTTGCTGGTCACAAGATAATGCAACAGTCTGCCACTGACAACACTGACTTGGCATACAGAACGTCTGTGCCCTCCTGCACCAGTAAGGGCTCACCATGATTAGCTAAACCATCCAGAGTAAGCCCTGGTCAGGCCAAAAGGGGAACCTTGCATGGGACAGTGTGGGTGAGGGATGAGATGGTCTGAGCACCAGAGGTGCAAAGTATGAGGCGGTCCAGACCAGTAAGTGAAAACTGAAAGCAGGAGCCTGACTGACAGCAGAAAGTAAGCCTAGCATGGGGGCCAACAAGGAAAATTAAAAACAGCGCTTGCACCCCATCATAGTATACTGCTATGCTGTTTACCATAAATGGTGTGGGCAGGACACCATGGGCTCATCAAGTGTGTGGGGCTGTGAACTCAACAAACCCACCCGGAAACCCACCCATGCATCCCTGGCAGGACTTGTCAAACTTTGATCCACATATCGGCATTTAGCACCAGTAAGCAATAATACTGACTGCTGATCTGGTGAAACTTTTAAGTCTCTAATTGATCTGGATTTCAATTGGAACCAGACTACTTTGCCAGAAATACAATATCATTGGCAGTGACACTTTTATTTTATTTAAGTGAGGGTCGCCATTAGCAGAGAAATACTTGTGCAGCTGAACTTCAAAAGGTGTCAATGATCTGGGATCCTCGTACCAGGGAAAGGTAAATACAAGCAGTAAAAAATTAATCAGTAGCCAGCCAGCCAGACCCCCCCCCCACCCCGCCGCCGCTGCAATAACTTTCAAGAAGGTACAGTAACAAAACCTTGGTTTCGTTTTATAGGACAGCCCGTATGACAGAGTCCATGCACTTGAAGTGTATATTACTGTCCGTTATGGTGACTCTGCTTTAGACTCGTTATCATCTCAAAGAAAAACAGATGTATTGTTAAAAACGACTACGTTTGGGGAAAGAAAATACTTATTAGCCTTCATGCATTCATGCTATACTAGCTCGGATTACATGACCAGAAAGCTGAAGCTATCATTTCACCTCTACTACGTCAATATCAGAACTCTTCACTCAGCCCCGCCTCTAACTTGCTGCAGAGCAAAGTGCACACACAGTTCAGTTCGCCGCGCACGCATACATTAAACACTTAGGTTGTTATAATTACCGTTTAACGGCTTCAGTCGAACCTGGAATAGGAACCCCATCTCCATCCCCGCTGTCATATAACACACCACAAATATCAAGTAAAACTCCTTTGATAGCCTTCACGCTATCAACCCACTCGGCCATTATTTCTCGGCGTCTGCAAAATAATAGTGTCTTCTGGGAGGTGTAGTTTTTTTTTCCCCCCAGTCTGCACTTAAAGGAGACTGCGTGTACAAGACAGAACTGTCACGCGGCAAGGTGGCATTCTAGTGTAAAGCTGAAGGGATTATTTTTCTTGTTCTTAACGTGTATTTTTATTAACATTCTATGTATTACCACACATGTTCAAGAGATATAGACAGCGAGGACTAGAAGTACTAACTTTTATTCAAATTATATGTGCAATTATTACCACAAATGGTCAAGAGAAGCAGGGGTGTAGCCAGGAATTTTAAACTTGTACTCAAAACTGTTGCCCCATTATGTGAACATAAACCAAAATGCGTGCTGCCACGCCACACCAATAATAGGGTCCCCTTTCCATGTCTGAGTTCAAGTAACCAGTTTCTTCCTGTAATCCTCCTTCCTTTGTTTTTCTGCCTGCCTGGTGAACTGTTCTTGTTTGTGTGTTTGGCTGGTGGCATCAGTGCCCCATAGTGAACAACAAAGGCAAAAGGGCTCAGCATGACACAGACACAACCTAATTCACAATGTCCTTACTTTCCTCTTTTTGCTGCCGCTTCCTGATTTGCTGTCCCTGACTGATTTGTTGCCCCAGCCTGATTTTTTTTTAACTGTACTCTGCTGAGTACAGTGCGTATGCCTTCGGACACCCCTGAAGAGAAGATATATAGACAGCCAGGAACAGAAGTACAAACAGTTAAAACAAAGCTGGGATATCTGACGTGAAAAAAAATACTGAAAAACGGACACATATTGCTTCACCTTAAAATAAAGAAGTACAGCAAACTGGATTTATCAAGAAGACATATAAACAGTGCAAAACTTGAAATCAGAGTGGACACCCCCCCACCCCCACACCACTTTTCGCAAAGTCGCCCAGAGCTTTTTCGAGGGATTAAACTTCTAGTGCCACCACTCTTGAATACCCAGACAATTAAAGTGAATATACTAAATATAATACACAAAAAATGCACTCAGTGTGAATTGTACAAAAAAAAAAAAAAAAAACACAACTCAGTGAGGCTTGCATTAAAAGTACTTTTGGATCCCCAGTCTGAAGCTTGGTGGCTAAATTTATTTGGACATTTCACAAGTTTTATTCAATCAGTAAGAGTCAGTTAATAAATACAGATAGTTCACCATCCAGCTACTTGTTTAATTTGCAGAAATAACCAGACACACATAAATACATTATGTAAATACTACAGAGAACAAATCGTTTTAGATGGAAACCTGTTTGGTGTTTTAAACGTGAAAAAGCTGGTCCCAGTTTATTGTTTATTTTACACTGAGACACGGTCTACAATCTAACATATTTTATTATTGATCTGTTCGGGCCTTAAGTTATTCGCATACCAGATTTAATACCTGTCAAGTCAAACTTGCAAAGATAATAGCAAATGTAAAAGTAACAAATTAGTTGCAGCTATTTTAATAACCATACAAATACCATGGCTGCATCTAGGATGGCTTTAAAAGGGGCTAATATCCCAGGGGCAGAATTATGAATTATAAACATTATTATATGACATCAATCTTGGACAATCAGGAGTATTTATTTCTAAACAGTCCGGGTACTTTTATAACCATAAGAGAATGTCTCCTACACATAGTTCTAAGTTCAGATGGCATAGTCCGTTTCCTGCAAAGGGGATTATATAATATTCAGCAAAATAAAATATTCTGATTTGATTTTAAGTTCAAATTTTTTTTAAACAAAGGTATTTAACGTGATGTATAATATAGGGGCTAATGCCTGATGTAGGGGTGATAACCATGGTGTAATCACCTCGAGTGGTTGCTAGGGCATCAGTAAACCTAGAGAGCAGCAGCGCAATAGATTTACCATTGCCCTAGCAACCATCAGAGGTGACTACACCATGGTTATCACCTGTACATCAGGCATTGTCATATATAGTGTATGGGACTTGTCATGAGAAGTTACTCCCCAACATTATCTACTGCATTATCTAGCTGTTATAAGTATTGTATTTTCTAAACAACTGCCATGAGCTTCTGAAGAAGGACTGGCTGGTCTGAAAGCTAGAGCACTTTGTTCTTGTTGTTACATCTATGTTGGTCCATTAAAAGGTATCAAATCATTTGCTTCTGGATCCCCAACACAAGTAATTTAGCCTTACCTGATTAATGAAACTGCACTAGGACCACATGATTGTGCAGGAAAACAATTAATAGCAAACTGGTATGACAAAAGGCAAAAGGTCAAATTGACTGCAATACAGAAAATGCTGTTTATCTACTTTCATGCACTTGTGGCAGCTATTATGTTGGTAGAACCAAAAGAAAACTAAAATTTAGAGTTAACAACATATTGCTGCCATTAAGAAGAAAAATGTAGATTATGCTATGACTGTACATGTGAATAGTAACACCACTATTGCACATAAAGTTTCTGCTATGGGTATTGAGGCCATCCCCAAAAATGTAATCGGAGGTGATTTGGAGAATGTTCTTAATTGTAAGGAACAACAGTGGATTTTTAAACTAGGGGCTTTAAACCCCCCAGGGCTGAATGGTAAATTTGAATTAGCTCCTTTTTTGAAAAGAAAAACAAATAGAAAATAAATGGATATAGCCTTTTAACCATTGTTTCCCTTTTTTGCTTTTTTTTTTTTTTCCCTCCTTTTATTTTCTTTTTTTTCCTTTCTCCTCCCTCCCCCCCTTCCATTCAGTTTTCCCTCAGTATGGATATAACCTAATAGTCCAATAATAATAAAGTAAATGAATAAAGTACTGGGTATTTTCTTTTGATGACATATGATGATTAATATATGTATATTCTGGATAAATTATGATGGCAAGTGGTAATTTGGATGTTTTTCTATATCTATTGTTTATTGTATCTACTGTATTTTAAAATTGCAGGTTCCAAGAAGAAAATGGTCAAATGGAATTTGAATATAAAAAATATAAATGTGGTTGTTGACTGTTTTTACATTCACTAGGTGGTGGGTTGTTGTAATTTCCTGGTTATTAATAAATGATTAAATCATTATCTGTCTATAAGAAACTAAGGGCAAGTATAGCTTTAAAAGAAAAATAAAGATGTAGTACTGAATTGTCAACACTTGCTGCTTAATGAGGTAGACACTCTGATAGGCTGCAGATATTTGAAATGTAATTGGGAAGTGTATTTAACACACTAGGTGACCTCTTTGTAATTAGCTCTGATGAAGCCCCAATGGTGGGGTGAAACATAAGCCGGGCAGACAGGCTTGCCCTGTGCTGCTAGTACCTGTATTTTCTATTTCCTTCTAAATGCAGCTTTAATAAACAAAGCATGGACTGAAAATGGTTTATTTCTTCGTTCTTGGTTGAATGGTGTGAGCATCCTCTTCATTACAAGTAAACTGAAATATTTGAGGATCGCTCCACTATCCCTGAGCGCTCTTTCTCACTAAAAGTAAACTGTGACAATTGGAATGTTATTTGAATACTGTACTAAGACTAACAGTCACATTCTGGGTGTGTAGAATACTGAATAACGCTGGCATTCCATTTTGTAAACCGACTGCTATGACATAGATGAGAGGGGTTTATAAGGTTCTGACATCACAGCAGTGGGATTACAAGGTTGTAAACAGCTTACTTTCAGTGGGTAATAAAGGCTACCCATACAAGTTTATAAGTACATTCCTGTATCTCTTATGCTTGTAAGAGTGTCTTCTCAAGTCCTTTGCTTGCCACAACTGCTCAGCTTGATACTGTAATTATCTCACCCAAAGAACCTGAGAAAACACTCTTATACCCATAAGAGACATAGTACCTATACATATAAACATCCAGAGACTATTCTAGTTTCACTGTCATATGATGAAATCAGTAGAATGATTATCCTACAATAAGTTGCACCAATATTTATATGAATTTGTAAAACAGACCAATTGATACATTTTTGATTTTTTTACTGTACAGCCAGCATGTATATTTACATATCTCTAAGCCCCATCTCTTTTTATTCAGTGACTAATACAGAGTGATTGTTTTTTTACATTGTAACATGCTGTATGGGGTTGACATTATGCAGTCATTATAAGTAATTTATGAGTACTAGGTTTCAATTTTCATTCCAACTGCAGTAATACATTACAGTGCATCTTTGCTGCTCAGGCATCTTGAGATTGCATACTACAGTCCTGGGTTTATTTAATAGAACCTATCAGGATGTATTTCAAAACCTCATTGTTGTCACTGTTAAAAACACTACCCTTCTATTCATCAGTGATTGGATAGGCTTTAGGGTATTGAAGTAATGAAACGAATTACAGCCCTCTTAGATTTCAGATTATACACCCACCTTGAACTATGGAATCTGGGGCACTTGCATACTCATCAGCTAAATGCCTGTAATGTTCTAAAGCCATGATAGGTGAGAGGAGCTTGTGTGAGATCTTGAATCTCTTCATATATCCTAGATTGGGTACATGATGTGCTGAGTATCTCAGAGTAAACAGTATGTACTGGGATGTACTGCTCCCTTCTCTTGCTCCTGCCCCTTCCCCCACAGTGATACTCATCATTTGCTAATAACTGTATACTGAAATAGTATATTGGGTAGATGCAGTTAATGTTCTAATGTTGTACTGTTTGTTTCTATTGCAAGTTTTTTTTTTTTTGAAGAAACTTGGATTCAGCATGTGCTGTAGTAGACTTTATCTGTATGTGGAGACCTATATTGTGCTGGATTTCTCTATTAAAGAGTAGCCAACACAATTGGGACAGATACATTTGGGAGGCCTTTACAGAGTAAAACATTGTTTAACATCTGAATCTAGAAAGATACTACTTGATGTTTTTTTGCTCCCACTTGTTTACTACGGGATGCTTGCTTATCTTATCTTGTTTATCTGTCAGCTAAAGAGGGGTGCTGTCCAAGGTTAGTGTGCTCTATAATTCTGTCTGCCATTCTCAAACTAACTTACCACATAAAACCCACCACTGCATTCTGCATGAAAAGGCTGGTCACCTTTCTTTGGAAGATTGACCCAAGTTTAAGGTGTTAGTATTTCTTTATAAGACAACTCTTGGCCTCTACCCACCCTCCTAGTATCCAAAATGTTTTTCTCCCATCTAGTAATACCAGGTGCACCAGATCACAGGCCAAACTATTCTTTATTTACCATGCATGAGCAGTGGCTTGGGTCAAAGGCCTCTGGCTTACAGAGAAACATCCTAGTACAATAATTTACCAGTGTCTGTTTCATTCCCAAATCTACTGAAAGTTTTAAATATGTGTGTCATAAATTACTGTTAACACAATTTTGTTGTAACTGTGTGTAGACTGGATGCTGCAGGCTGTTTTATTTATATGTAATACTGTATTTTATGATAACAGGACACTTGTGAAATAGGGCTGATTAGCTCGCTAAGGCTCTCCAATATTATAAATAAAATGAAATTTCATGAAATGAAGTCACGCCAGGGTGTTATCCAGTTCAGGGTCTAAATAAACAGTTGTAAAAAGATATACAATAATTGCATAGATGAAAATCTTTGAAGGGATGGCTTGTGCTTAGTCAGCTTTACAGTGGTGAGCTGCAGTTCTGTTCCCAAAACAGTATTTAGGTGGGGCTAAATAAGAGACAAGGCACAGCATGTTCAGTGTTAAGTTTAACACAGTGGTGAGGAGGTGCCGTTTATCACAGCTTTATTCAACTTAAGAGGCCAGCTTTAATTTTTGGAGTAGTACATTAAACATATTTGTGATATTCCCCCAAAAATAAAAAATAGTTAGCTACGGTGAGTAACATGACAACTGCTCTCCCCTACCTTTCTACACCCTTTGAATATAATGTTAAACTGGGGTCCAGTCTACATGTTTTGGTGGTTGTTCAGGGGGATGTTCAAGATCCCATGTCACTTCTCAAAATGAGTAGGGGTATTTCCCTGTTCTCCAGGCCACATTTCTCCCATTCACTAAAACCCACAAACAGTTTAACATGGTTCAATGTCTGTTGGTTTGCATCTGTATCCCCACCCCACCCCACCCCAGATGAGACTAAAACAGGAAATATTTCCTAGCTTTCCTGTCCTGGTTAACAAAAACAAAGCTAAACTACACTTAGCATTTAACATACTGTAGCGCTGTCTCTCACTTAAGAGCATAAAAATGCTGTTTTGGGGCAAAGCTACAGATTGAGACTTCAGCTTTTTGTTTATAGATTTGCATGAAAAAACATACAAAAAATGCCTCACAACAGACAAGCATTCACACTATAAAGAGCGGTTTATACAGCATATCATTACAGAAATTACATGTTCTGCCAGTGTCATGACCTGCAGGAGCTACATCAATATATTGTTAGTTCTAAAGATTCACTCATAGGCCATATTCTGTGCACAGCCTAATCTAGCAAAGTCCTTTTTCATAAAGAAAAAAAAGTCTTAGATTTGAAACAGCTTGTTGTATTTTTGTTTAAATGCTTTCCCCAATTCCGGTTGACCCTCCTTCCCGCAGGTCCTCAAAAAAAAAAAAAAAAAAAAAAAGGAAACAGCTTGTTGTAGCTATATCAATTAGACATAATCCATTTAAATTATGAGGATTTTACTGGGCTAACAGGCGTCTTGCCAGCCAATTCAATACTACCATTAGACAAATAAGATGACAGGAAAACGGCTGTGTACTGCAGCAATAGATTATTAGTAAGAACATATTGAAATTGCCTCCACCCCCAAAAAAAAAACATATAACTTGCTGTTGCCCCTCCTTTACACAATCAATATTAGGTGCATAATAGGAGCCAATGGTTCCTGAAGTTATTTTTGCACCACAAGGCTCTCCTGGCATGAATGTGCCATTTTGTTCCCCCACAGGCATCCCTTAGGGAGAAGACATACATATAAATGAGTAAAAATGAACAACATTCATCCAGATAAAACTTCGATTAGCACCTTTAGTTAAAGATCAAGACCTCAAAGCTTACTGAATGCGTGCTGGTCCTACAAAGACTGTTATCTAACTAATACCTAATCATTTTTTTACGTTGGTAAGTTTAGCCCTTGAGGCAGGAAACCCCATGGTGTAACTTACCTGCCTCAGGATTAAAAAAGATTTCAGCAGCTCTTTAAGCATGATCAGAGATGGTTGCTACATAAATAACTAATTGATTGTATACATTTTCTCCAGTTGTGAGTGAGTTTAAAACCTGAGTTTGTCATTTGACTGATAATGTGCTGTATATTGAGCCATATAGGTATTAATACCAATGTGAGTTAAAACCTGAGTTTGTCATTTGACTGATAGTATATTGTATACAGAGACATATAGGTATAAATACAAACATGTAATGCTTACTGTGTGATTCACAGATACATAGAAATTGTTGGCAGATAAGGACCACTAGGCCCATCCGGTCTGCCCATATGCCCTATGCATGTATGTGTCCACTGACCCTAAGTGATCAATGGCTTTTCATCATTCCCTCCCTCCCCTCTCAAGGGTCCCTTGGGCCTGTCCCAGGCATGTTTAAACCCCTCCACTGTGCTTGCCCCCACCACCTCTTGTGGCAGACTGTTCCAAGCATCCACCACCCGCTCTTTTTAGAAAAACCTCCTCACACTACCTCTTAATCCACCTCCCTCCAATTTCATATCATATTCCCTTGTTCTGGTATCTTTTCTACATTGGAAAAGATCCCCCCCCTACACCTTGTTTATGCCCTTGAGGTACTTGAAAGTTTCTATCATGTCCTCTCTTTCTCTTCTCTCCTCCAATGAGTACATATTGAGGTATCTTAGTCTCTCCTCATATGTGTTGTGATGCAAGCCATGCACCATCTTTGTTGCCCTTCTCTAGATAGCTTCCACCTTGTCTACGTCCTTATGCATGTATGGGCAAACAATAATACCCGACAGAGTGGGCGGTATTGGGCAATACCGGACCACCCAGGGGCATAATGAGGCTCGACGCTGCAGGCAGAGGGCCTTATAGCCCCTGGAAGGTCTGGTATTGCCCAATACCGCCCACCCTGGAGGGTATTATTGTGCTTAGAAAAAGGGCACAGTACAAAAAAAAGTTTGATAATATTATTAATATAATAATTAAAGTTCAATATGTTTTATAATTAAATAGTTCCTCCACCTTCATTATAATGATAGTCTTTTGCAGTTACTGCCGCTATAGCAGACTGTTTTTTTTTCAGTTGGAACCCCCCCTCTCCCTGTCATCATGCAGCAGTTTTGTAACCCTCACCTCCAGTTTGTTTTTTTCTGTAAATGGAAGAGAAGCACTGGTTTATCCCTGACCCCCCCCCCATTCATGCTCTGTTTAGCTAATTTTCTCAGTTTTTAAAGGGACTGTACCAGTATCTGGTAGGACCTGAAACACAGGGCATCACCAGAGTGGAAACGACTTCAGCGAATATAGGTGGGTGACAGATGTAGCATGGTTGGAAATCTACTCTGTTGTTCAGTTAAGCAATCTTTCATTTTAAAACTGCAAGTATTCACTTTCTGTTGGCTGGAGGTGAAGTGAACATGAGCTGGAATGTGTCAGTGTAGCACCGATTACGTGAGGTGCTAGCGCTAGCGTTTTCATTTACAAAAGGTTTTTTTTTAATGTCAAAGGGGAAAAGATCGCTTGTGTTTTCACTCGTTTGAGTTTTTTTTTTAATCCAGAATAATAGCGGGAGTCAGAAATTGTTGGTGGCTTGTTAGTGCGGTGCGGCAAGAATGAAGTGGGATTTTCCATGTTGCGATCTATTGGCACTGCCAGCTAGCGGCACTTAAGAGAGTGGATGTTCGTTCTCATGACAGCGCTGGAGTCGGGTTCGGACTAGGGAAGAAAAGAAAAACAAACAAATAAAACAGATGTTTCTGTGATATTACTGGGGCTGCTGTTTTAAAACTAGCAAATGTACTGGCAATCAGACCGAGATTAGACAGGAAGACTGCAGTCAGGAGAGGAACTGCGGGGGGGGGGGGATTGTACTTTCATTTTCCAGGCAGGTGTGAGCTGTGGAGCTGATTCCATGTTGGGTGGCAGGCAAAACATTGTATTCTACAGAGGAGCAGAGTGGGGGAGCCATTTGAGGGCTAATGAATGGCACTCTACACGTGGAGTTCATACAGAACATGGTTGCCAGGAAAGGCAGAGCACTTAGGGAGAGATCCGATGAAGGAGCGGTGGCAGCAGGGGTTTTACTCGCAGAACAAAAAATAAAAACTTAAAGCCTGACTTATAACCAGAAACCTGTACACTGATCTTTTTTGGTCAGTTACTGGATGGAGTCTTTGTCTTTCTAGTCTAGGGAATGAGTGTGTGGGTGGGGGCTCTCACTCTCGCTAAGCAATGAAATAAAAATGGCGGCAGTTTGAAATTGTGTGAACCAGTGCTTCAGCCAACGAGGAACCAGGCTGGGCACAAGGATACTTGGCTGCATATAAGGAAGGTTTGGGCTGGGACTTCTTATTTGGTGGGTATCTATTGTCTGATAGATGCCCACCTAAATAAGTGTCTCAGCCAATCAGAAGAGAGCATTGTCTTTACCCATTTTCTAATCTCCAGTACTGTACACAGTACTCCAGGTGAGGCTTACCAGTGTTTTATACAATGGTATCACCACCTCCTGCCTCTGCTAGTAATACCTCTGCCTATGCACCCCAGCATGCCACTGGCCCTCCCTGCAGCCTTTGCACACTACTTTGATACCTTAAGGTCATCACAGATGATAACCCCTAGGTCCCTTTCCTCTTTGGTGACAGTAAGCACCTCCCCTCCCATTCTGTAGTTCTCCGTAGGGTTCCCTCTACCCAGGTGCATTATCTTGTGCTTTTTTGCATTGAACCTCAGTTGCCACACCTCCGACCATCTTTCAAGCTTCTCCGTGTCTCTCTTGATTTTCTGCACCCCTTCTAGAGTATCCACCCTGTTGCAGATCTTGCTGCCATCTGCAAATAGGCAGACCTTTCCTTCCAGCCCCTCTGCAATCTCACTAATGAAGACATTGACTAGGACTGGTCCCAGTACTGATCCCTGTGGTACTCCACTGATCACCTCTCTTTCCCCAGATTGGATCCCATTTACCACCACCCTCTGCCTCTGTCTGTCAGCCAGTTTCTAACCCAATGTATTACCTTATGCCCCATGCCCAGATTACTCATCTTGTTAACCAGCCTTCTGTGTGGGACAGTATTGAAGGTTTTGCTGAAATCTAGGTAGGCGACGTCTACTGCCCCTCTCTGATTCACTTCCCTAGTCACCCAATCAAAAAAAATCTATCAGATTCATTTGACAAGACCTTCCTGCTGTGAATCTGTGTTACCTCAGATCCTGGGCACCAATGGATTCCAGGTGTGCCACTATCCTTTCTTTCAGCAGTGTCTCCATGATCTTCCCCACCACTGAGGTGAAGCTGACTGGCCTGTAGTTCCAAACTTCCTCCCTACTGCCACTCTCGTGCAGTGAGACTACATGTACCCTCCTCCAGTCCTCTGGAACCGCGCCTGTGTTGAGTGATTCTGTGAACAGGGCGACCAGAGGCGGCACTGCTAGTTCCCTTTGCAGGTCCCTTAATATCCTTGGGTGTATGTCGTCTGGCCCCATGGCTTTATCCACCTTCAGCTTTGTGAGTTCTTTCAGAACTCTCTCCACTGTGAATGGACTGATGTCCACTTCTCCTTCCCCATTGCTTCTGTCCCCCAAATATGGTCCTTGACCCTCTCACTCCTTAGTGAATACTGAACAGAAGTATTTGTTTAGCATTTCTGCCTTGTCTAGATCCCCCTCTTTACACTCTCCCTTCTCCACTTTGAGCCTCAGAATCCCCAACCCCCCAGTTTTTCTTCCATCGCTGATGTACCTGTAGAATGTCTTGTCCCCTTTTTTCACAGTCCATGGTAAACCCTCCTCTGTCTGTGCCTTGGCTCTCCTAACAGCTTTCCCTGCTTCCCTTAGACATTCAAGGTACACCTCCTTGTCCTCCTCCCTTTGGGTCCACTTATACTTCCTGAAACTTGCTCTTTTAGCCCTCACTTTGTCTGCCACCTCTTTAGAGAACTATAGTGGTTTCCTTCTTCTTTTCTCTTTGGCCACTATTCTAATGCACTGGTTAGTTACCTCCAGTATGGCTCCTTTTAGCTTCCCCCACTGTTGCTCCACTCCCTCCATTACCTCTCCCTTCTCCAGGGCTGCTCTTAAACATCTACTCATTTCATTGAAATCTGCCCTCCTGAAATCTAATACTTTTGTCCTTGTGTGGCTTAATTGAGTCCCTGTCTCCATGCCAAACCACACCATGTGGTGGTCACTGGATCCCAGCTGCCATTCCACCTGGACTCCTTCACCAGCTGTCTGAGCCCAACTCCCTGCAGGGATTCCAGGATGACTGTACTTCTGGCTGAAGCAGCTGCCTGGATGATCCAATCTACATCCAGCATATTGAAATCCTTCATCAACAGGATTTCACCGTTAGCTGCCATGTCATGAATTTCTTCCACTAGTACCCTGTCTACTTCCTCCTTCTGTGCCAGAGGTCTGTAGATCACCCCTTTATGCATTGCTGTGCCATTTCCTGGTTCAAGGGTGACCCACATTGTCTCAGCCTCCCCCTGTCTTCCCTGTACCTCTGTAGCCTGTAACCCTCTCTGATGTACCGGGCCACCCCCCTCCCTTTTTACCTTCCCTGTTCCTTCTGAACAGTGTATAGCCAGGTACATTGATGTCCCAGCTGTGATTAGCAGAGTACCATGTCTCTGATATTGCTGCTATAGTATGTCAATGCCTGCATCTGTCATCAAGGCTTCCATGTCTGGAACCTTATTTCCCAGACTGCAGGCATTTGTGAACATGACCTTCCATGTTTAACACCCTGTCCTCCTTCTGTACTTGTTCTCTCTTTCTTGCCTCTTCCCCCTCCCCAGTTTTCCTGTTCATATGCTCTTACCCCCTGCCTTATTCCCCCTTATACATGGTTCGCTTGCCTGCTCCTCACTGCAAGCTTCAGCTGTCCCTGTTATCAACTTGTGTTTTTGTATGTTCCCATTGGGGAGTGTTCCTAAGCCACCCCCTCCCTCCTGGTTCTCCCCCTTGGCCAGTTTAAATGCTCTCTGCTGAAACATTCCAACTTCTCACTAAGGACTGAGGTCCCCTTCCCAGACAGATACAGACTATCTTCCTGATACAAGCTCACATCTGCCCATGCTGGGCCCCAGTCCCCTATGAAGCCAAACCCTTCCCTTCCTTTCCCTTCCACACCAATCCTTCAACCAAGAGTTGAAGGTTTGTATGTGGAGCACCCTAGCCTCTCCTGTGCCTTGGACAGGTAGCATCTCTAAAAATGAGATGGAATGTGCTATCTGTTTCAGGTCCCCCCAGCTTCCTGAAATTCTTCTGAACTCTGGCTAACTCCATTCTTCTCCCCGCCAGGTCATGGGTCCCCAGGTGGACAATGACATCCAGCTTCTCCCTCCTGGCTATCGCTCTAGTGATTCTATGGATTCACTTCCCATCCCTCCAGTGCTTCCTGGGAGGCACTTGACCTCCCTCTCTCCCCTGCTAGGTGTCCCTAACTTCACACCCCAGACAATAGAGTCCCCCACTAGGAGAAGCTTTCCCCTCCTCCGGGGTCCTCTGCCTCCCTTCCCTGGGGCTCTAGCTCAGAGATCCTGAACATCCTCCCTCGTCCCAGCTGCAGGTGCCTGTGAGGTGCATTCCTGTTCCTCCAAAACAGTGTAGGAGTTATTCAGTTAGACCAGTTGGGGGATATGCTTCTGAACCCTCCCTGAGCCCACTGTGGTCCAATCATACTTCTTCCTGGGCATCCTATGAGGTTCATGTTGTGGACCCCATGGTCTCTGAGTGGGGGGTGGATGCTGCCTGTAACCTGGCCAACTTTGCGTGGGAGACAGGCAACCTCTTCCCTCAGCTCAGAGAGGTGCCTGCAGATAGAGAAGCATCACTGCCTCCAGAACATCTTCCTGAAGACTGCTGTTCCACAACCACTGTACTGCACCACTCCCATCATAACTGTTACCCTCCTCACTGTTTTGCCTGCTTATACCTCCTAATTGCTATCTGTTATATCACTCTTCTGTCTGCTTATACCTACTAATTGCTATCTGCTATCTCCTGTTTCTTGTTTTATTTTGTTTTGCTTGCTATGTCCTGTGTGATTGCTGGATGTTGCCAGGCACTATGAGACATGCTGTATAAATAAATGAAGGCCAAAGCTTAGGGAGGGTGGGTTGTGGGGCGGTGGGTGGCAGTAACCCCACAGGCTGTGTCCAAAAACAATCAGCTAAGGAGATTCCCAGGCAGTGGCTAGTCCAGCCTCACCCACTTACAAGCTGCTACAGGCTTTCACAAATTGAGCAGACCCGAACAGAGGTCCCACAGCCTGAAACTACTGAACTCAAACACAAAGGCAGTGAAATTAACTGAAAATCCCCTGAAATACTTACAGCAGCTGAAGATCCAGCCACACCCACTTACAAGCTGCTACAAGCTTCCACTAATTGAGCAGAACCAAACAGAGGCCCAACAGTCTGAAACTACTGAACTCAAACATAAAGACAGTGAAATTACCTGAAAATCCGCTGAAATACTTAGAGCAGCTGTTATCCCTTCCCTAGGGCACTCCTGTGAAAGAGGATTCTCACCTCAATGCATTTCTTCCCCAGTAAAAGAAAATAAATAGGATAAAAAAGATTACGTCATGGAGAGGGGGAAGTGGTAAATGAAAATGGCAGAGATAATTGGGAGGAAAATAATGAAAGAGAGACAGTAATAGAAAGAAAGATTAAATTGAGAAAGTATGGAAAAGTAAAAAGAGAGAGGGTGAGGGAGGGAGTGAGACAGAGGGAAAAAAAGAAAAATGGAAAAGAGAGACAGAAAAAGAGAGAGAGACAGCAAGAGAGGATTTATGATTTATAATTTATTGACACCCATTCCAACCAACCAAAATGGATAAAAAGGAATGGAATACATATTAAAAAGTTGCATAGGCACATTAAATTTCAAATGTACATAAGCTTCAAGCAATTAGTTTATGCTACATTCACTTTAAAGAGCAGATGACTGCCTAGCAAGAATTTTGAAAATTAAAAAAATTATAGTTCAGCTTCTATTTTACATTGTTCTATATTTTCCTTTTGCCATAGTCTTTATTATATGCAAAGGGCATTTGAATGGAAAAAAATGTTTTTATTCCAAGAGTTCAACTGCTCTAGTTGCCTAGATGCTTCTTCTTCTCCTGAGGCGATAATCCTCTGCTTGTGATATTGCACCCATTTCCACAGCAACACGTCACAAGCAGAGGATTAGGACTCTGAGTGGGGAAAACGCAGCAGGATCAGTTGCACTCTAAGGGGAAAATATCAAGTTTTAATGAAAATGACCTTGTTAAAATGAATGGGGAGAAGAAAATAAAAGAAAATACATGGGGCCCAATTTTAAAAAGGAAAACTTTAGCGCAAGGTGCCTGTGCCAAATGGCTTTGATTCAAGTGGCACCTTGTGTCAAAGTTTGTGGTAATCCTGATTTTTGAACACAGGCTGCATCAAAATCAGGATGCCATGTGCCAAAGCTGCCCTGCGCTACCCTTGTGTCAGAAGCCCCCTTGCACCAGGTTGCAAGGGGGCTTGCTCCATGGTGGGGCTGCACCATCCCTTTTTTGGAATTCCAGAAGCCTCACCATGGTCACAATAGGGGGCTCAGTTTAGACCAGTGAGGAGCTGGTCTAAGAGCCTAGTGCCACAGCCTTGTAGGGAGGCAACTGGGGGAGCTGCAAAGAGGGGACTGGGAGCAGATGGAGCACAGGGGTACCCTATGGGTGTTGGGATCATGGTGGCAATGTCAGGGTGCTGAGATGGTGCCTGGTGGGGGTGCAGTGTACAACTGCAGAGAGGCAATTGGTCTAGATAGAGCAGGTTGGTGGGAATGGACCATGCCCTGGCCCCAGGTGGACACAACCCTGGCACCTGCCCCATAGGTGCCACAGTCCCCAACAAAGTTGTTGGACAGCATCCTGCCTCCATGTGGAGGGCTGAGTATTAAGGGACTATAGCATTGCCCAGAGAACATTCTCCTCCATCACCTGCATCCTACAACCTGCTGTCACTGCTATCTGCCTACAGTGTTGGGGCAGGTGCCAGGGTTATGTCCACCTGAGGCCAGGTCATGGTCCATCCTTGCCAGTCCCCCATCTGGGTTGATCAGCTCTCTGCAATTGCACATTGCACCCCTGCTGGGTGTCACCTCAGCATCCTGACATTGGCGCTGTGCCCCCGTCACCCTCTAGGGCACACCCTGTGCTTCCTCTGCCCCAATCCCCTTCTTGCCAACATAATCACCCCCCCCACACACACACTTCTGCAGCCCCTCTAGGGTTGCACTGGTGGGGTGGGTTGATCCCTTCATCAAACCCCACAGGTGCACCAAATGTTTGGTGCAACCCTACAGCTGTGCCAACTCTCAGGCCTTTGGCACAGAGACCCCCTGTTTTATAAAATAGGGTGCAGGGTCCCTGATGCACCCAGAGTTTGCTGCAGCCATAGATCAGTGCAAATTGCATTTCTCTATGAGATGACTGAAATTCGAGCCCATGAAATACAAGGTGTGGGTTGTTTAGTTATTATGTTTTACAGTGTTTTTCCTGAAGTGTCAGCTGCTCTTTTACTGGCACATAAATTATAAAATAAAAAGGTACATCCCATTGCCTGGTTCAGCATTTTCTTACATGTATCGAAGATTTGTCCTAACCTGACACATGGTTTCTTTCTTAGGAGGAAGTAGTAGTTCAGTTTATGGTCTGTAGTATCTTTAATAATATATTCTAGTCAATGCTTTTATTCCTAATCTCAAGAGGTACCAATCCACTAGTGGTTAACATATATTCATAATTGGTTTTATACTCAAACCCTGTCTGTAATGTGCTTTCTTGTATGCCTTCAAGATGCTTTGAGTCAACTTTGGCAAGATCACTGTGCCATACCTACTGCAGTAAACATATTCCATAGCAGATCTAACTACTGCCTTCAGTACATACTCAGGGTGCCAAAATTCCTACAGTCTAAAACTTGATATTCACAGAAGAAGCATAATAAGAATGATCATTTAAGGCCCATCCTAGTGATTATTCCAAATACTTTCGGTTTACTGACAAACTCAGTACTTTTGCCTACAGATGCTGGGTCTTGACTGATGTTCATGTTCAGGATCTCAGCTGAGTTTTTTCAAATGTCCTTTTAATGCCTTTCCCATGCTCATTTTCAGTTGAAAGTGACATCTACCAGTTCAGAAAGAAACACATTTTGAGAATAGAGTCTTACTTTACATCACCCTGAAACACACAAAAATGGCCATGTTTAGGATTCGGGTCGCCATCATTATAGACATGTGTTCCTGAAGCAGAGATGCTTCTAGCACCTGGAGTTTCTTGGACAGCACTCATCCCAAAGTAATTAATTAAAATGGCTTAAAAGATATTGAAACATATTATTATACCTATTGGTGCTCCCCCACCCCAAAAAAAAAAAAATAGCAGTGTATATGGTGCTTTTTCCTCCATTCAAAACTGTGAAAAAACACACACACACAGTATCAGACTAACGTCCCCTTGATAGTTATTTCCTACACACACACAATTTCAGAGAAGAGAACTTCTGTTTGTTTCCCCTTCCTCAACACACAATCTCTCCACCAACCCAGTCATTCCCCAAAACACACATAGGACCTTTTCCAAAGCACTGCTGTCAAGCCCTCTTCCCAAAGAATTGCAATTGAGCTGTTCTTCCTTGTGAGCACAGTGTACTCCTCCCCAAGGGAAAAAATCCTCAAAATCAGGCTGCTGTTCCTGGTATACACTCCCAATTACAGTATATTCTTCCCCCACCCAAAAAAGAATGCACATTAGCACGCTGCTCTCCCCAGCACTCTCCACACAGCAGTAATAATTTGTAGCAGCCTTACCAGTTATAGGTTGTTTCTGTGACCAAGGAGGGGTAGTTTACTCAGTTGAGTGGGCTCTGGCTGCACAACAAGCTGCAAGAAAACAGCCTGGCAGGAGGTCTTAGCAGGAGGTCTGTGAGATTATTGGCAGCATCTCAGGATGCTGCTAATAGCCACAACAAACAGGCTATTGTGTTTCTAATGTTATTTTATATTGAATCAAAGCTGGCAGGCCAGACTCTAAGTCTCATGAGGTATCTCTCCAAGATAAGAATCCAAGTAAGCATGCTGAAGTGCCTACCTGTTCATTTTGTAGCAGAAACTGTGATCACTCCAGGTGGTGGGACACCATTTCAAAACCCATTTGCAGGCCCCATAGTCTTTCTTCATCTTCCCCCTCCCCATATCTGCTAACTCCATGATCAGCTGCTGTTCATTACACACACCTACCCACAGACCACTACCAAACTCATACTGAGCTGCCTGGGAGGAGGGAGGAATCAAGTTCCAATCAGCTGCAAGAATCTTCTTTTGATCTTCACTGTACACATCTGTTTCATCCAACCTGCCATTGTTAACTTTGCCCTCTCTTGTCTACACAAGATGGCAGAAAAGAGGGAGGTGCTTCTGGTTGGGGACTTCAATTTGTTGGATTCAGATAGAAGCATGGACATCTGGGACTCCTTGCTGAGGGCATTTCTCAGACAGTGAGTCAGTGAACCCACCCATGATGGAGCAATACTGAACCTGGTACTCACTAATAGAGACAGTGTTGCAGATGTCAAGGTAGGAGGCCACATGGGGTACACCGATTACTGTGCAGTGTGGTTCAATATAAGGACAGCTGTGGAGCTGAACCACACAAGGGTGAGGGTCCTGAACTTTAGGAAGGCAGATTTTTAAGAAGATGGGTGAATGCCTCAGGGATGACCTGGAAGGGGGAGATGACCTGGGTGTGGTGGAAGAACAGTGGGTGAAGCTAAAAAGGACCATAGGGAAGGCAATAAACTTCTGTATCAACCAAGTGAGGAAAAGCAAGAGAAAAAGAGACAGCTATGGTTCTTGAAAGAGGTGGTGGAAAAGGTAAAGGCTAAAAGGATGGCATTCAGAAGGTATAAGGAAGAGGTGTATCAGGAGAAATAGAGGGAAGCAGGGAGAGCAGTAAAGAGCATCAAGGCACAAAATAAAGAATGAATAGCCCAGACAGTGACAAAGGGCGACAAGACATTTTTTAGGTATGTAAGCAAAAGGAGGAAGACTAGGGATGAGATCATAAGACTAAAAAGGGAAGTGGGGACTGTGCGGTGAGGGGGGGCCAGGAAAAGTCAGACATCCTGAACAATAATTTTGTTCAGTGTTCACAGAGGAAGGAGAAGGGAAGGGAAGGGGCCAGCAAAATGTGACAGGAGTATTGGAGGGGGGTGGACACTACTCCATTTTCAGATTGACAGTGTCCTGAAGGGACTTGCTAATCTGAAAGTGGACAAAGCAATGGGGCCAGATGGGGTGCTTCCAAGGGTATGAAGGAAGCTCAGGAGATCCTGGTGCACCTCTGACAGTTCTATTTAACAGCTCATTGGAAACAGAAGTGGTTCTGGAGGACTGGAGAAAGGCAGATGTAGTCCCACTTCAAAAAAGCAGTAGCAGGGAAGAGACTGGCAATTATAGGCCAGTCAGCCTAACTTTGATGGTGGGAAAATTAATGGAGTCACTGCTGAAGGAAAAGATTATGGAATATCTTGAATCCAATAAGTTACAAGACATGAGACAGCATGGATTAATGGAGGGGATGTTGTGCCAAATGAATCTGATAGATTTCTTTGACTGGGTGACCATGGAATTAGATCACGGTGGAGCAGTGGACATGATCTACCTAGATTTCAGTAGGACTCTCAACATCATTCCACACAGGCAGTTCATAAGCAAGCTGGGTAGCTTAGGAGTGGGTCCAATAGTGGTAAACTGGGTAAGTAATTGGTTAGGGGATAGGTGACAGAGGGTGGTAGTAAACCGAGTTCACTCAGAGGAAGGGAGGGTGATCAGCAGGGTGCCTCTGGGATCAGAGCTGGGACCAGTACTCCTTAATGTCTTTATCAGTGACATTACAGAGGAGCTAGAAGGAAAGGTCTGCCTCTTTACAGATGACACCACAATCTGCAGTAAGGTGGACACCCCCAGCGTGGAAAAGATGAGCAGAGATCTGAGAAAACTCGAGAAGTGGTCAAGGGTATGGCAGCTGGGTTTCAATGTAAAAAGTACAAAGTAAGGTACTCCTAGGGGCAGAGTACAAAATGGGAGCAGTGGTACCAACAACCACCAAGTAGAAAAAAGACCAGGGAGTAATCATATTGGATGATTGGATGACCTAAAGGTGGCCAGGCAGAGTGACAAGGCAGCTGGGAGGACTAGTGGGATGCTGGGGTGCATAGAGAGGGGTATCACCAGCAGAAAGAGGGAGGTGGTATTGCCTCTGTTTAGATTGCTAGTAAGACTCCGCCTAGAGTACTGTGTCCAGTTCTGGAGACCACATCTCCTGAAGGACATAGAATGGAAGTGGTCCAGAGAAGGGCAACTAAAATGGTGCAGGATCTACATCGGAAGTCCTAAGAGGAGAGTCTTAAGTACATAAATATGCACACCCTTGAGGAGAGGAGAGAGGGAATATGATAGAGACCTTTAAATACTCACAGGGGTAAATAAGGTAAGGGAGAGAAATATTTTTTAGAAAAAAGGTGCTTGCGGACAAAAGGGGATGATAAGAAGCTGGAGGGGGTAGATTCAGGAGGTACAGTATGTGAGAAAGTACTTCTTCACAGAAAGAATTTTGGACTCTTGGACCAGTCTTCCAGTGGAGGAGGTGGTGGGGGTGAAAACAGAGGTGGGGTTCAAGAATGCATGGGATAGGCATAAGAGAATCTTAGGAAGAGTGAAGGGGGGGTGAATGAGCCAGAGATCAAGTAGAATCAGTGGTGATACTATAGACAGGGAATAATCAGCAGTGTAGGTGGGCCTACTGGTCCTTATCTGCTGGCAAATTCTATGTGTCTATGTGTTGCCTTACCATACTGTACTGTCTGCCCTACTTCCTGATGAGTCAACTCCTATCCTGAGTCCCAGTTCTCAATTTTGTAAAGGGGTGAATGTTTAGCTAAGAAGCAAATGAGGGGAGGAGTCTGTGTCAACACTAACAGCCTTAAAAACATTTTCAGATGGTGGCTGTTTTAACTTGGGGGCCGGGGACAGTGTCAGCCCCTCCTGTGTATGCCTGTGTTTTAGATGGTAAATTGCCTGCTGGAATTACATCCCATTCCCCAGTTGCCTATTTTGCAGGTGTGACATAACCTCTACATCATAGGAACTGAAAATTACTTACCTGCAGTTCAGTACATTGAATGCATGTTTGCTTAGCAGGCAAAGGGTCTGTGGTTCAAATCTGAGCAGGAACTTCAGCATTTTATTCATTTTTTTTATATGATGGAAACACACCTGAGTGTGATTCATGGTGGTGTGGACTTGGAACAGTAAATTATGTAAGTACATTAAGCTAAGAACAATAATTTCTGAAGGTAAATTGCCTGCTGGGCTTAGATCCCCAGTCACCTATTTTGCAGATTGTGACATAACCTTTATATCAGAGGAACTGCAGCTCACTCACCCACAGCTCAGTGGCATACTGAATGTGTGGCTGCTTAGCAGGCAAGGGATCAGCATTTCAAATCCTGGTAGGAACTTAAATATCAGTTTAAGATGGAAACTTCCTTGAATGGCAATTCATGGTGGTGTGGAGTTTGAATGAATAAATTATATGAGAAATAAATTTAGCTAAGAACAATAATTTGTGATAGATCCCTAGTTCCCTAGTTGCCTGTTTTGCAGGTTGAGACATAGCCTCTACACCATAGGAACTGCACTTTGCTTACCTGCAGCTCTACGGAACACTGCATTCTCTTAACAAGCAAATGATCAGTGGCTCAAAGCCTTGCGGGGACTTAAACATTTGTTACAACATTTTTTGTGAGATGGAAACTCACTTTGGTCGTGACTCATGGTGGTGTGGAGTTGGAATAATAAATTATATGAAAAGTACATTTAGCTAAGAACCACAATTTTTGAAGGCACATTGTTTGCTGGGATTATATCCCAAGTTGCCTGTTTTGCAGGTTGTGACATATCTCTACACCACAGGAAGTACAACTCACTCACCTGTAGTTCAGTGGCACATTGAATGTGTGTTTGCTTAGTAGGCAAAGAATCAGCAGCTCAAATCCATGTAAACTCAGTTTGAATCCTTGCAGGGACGTAAATATTTTTTCAATTCTTTTTGTAAGATGGAAACTCACTTTAGTGGCAACTCATGGTGGTGTGGAGTTGTAATAGTAAATAATGAGATGTACATTTAGCTAAGAACAATTTGTGAAGGTAAATTGCCTCCTAAGATTAGATCCCCAGTTACCTGTTCTCCAGGTTGTGACTTAACCTCTGCTCCACAGGAACTCCAATACCGATACCTGCAGCTCAGTGGCACGCTAAATGTGTGTTTACTAAGCATGCAAAGGATTAGTGATTTGAATGCAGGTAAGCACGCAGTATATTGTGTTTTAATGCATGATTATTTTACACTTTACAAACCTTATTTGGCAACTTTAGCATCAGTTGTACTTTGATTATGTTTGTAGAGTGTAAAAAGAAAATCCAGGGCTTTCCCTCACAATTTGACAAGATCCCTATCAGTGGAGCAGTTTGTTTTAACCCACTTCACAACATACTGTAAGGGCTGGTGAGAAAGGTGATATTATTGCAACACCCTTCCTGATCACAAAATAGAGACTTCCACTAGGGGTGGCCAAATACTTAGTTCAAATATTTGGCCCAATATCCATGCTCAGGGCCCCAAATATTCAGGTATTCTTATTCATTATTCATGACCTTGTGGGGAAAAAAAAAACAGCAAAACAAACAGCCTACCACCCTCCTCCCCAGTCCAATCTTCTTTGAAATATAATCCCATCCCACCAACCTCTGATACAATCCCAGTCCCACCTTCCTCTCCCAGCCCCCACAATTTCATGTTTTAAAGAAAAAATAAACTCCCAGGATGAGTGACTAGCACAGCCTGCCTGCCTCCGTGGCCAGCCACTGTCTTAGTGCTTTTCTTTTTCTTAAAAAAACAAAACAAAACAAAAAAAGTGTATTTCTTCCCCCACTGCCAGCACCCAACTCTTCCATCCCCCAGCACCCACATTTTCTTTTAAATGCAGGCCCCCAGGTGTGACAATGAAGGTGACCAACACAACCTGCCCTTCTCCATGGCCAGCTGCCATCTACCGAATGAAAGCACTCCTGCGGTTGCTTGCTTAGTAAAACAGCTGAACCTGTGATCAGCTATTTTACAGTTTGAGCAAGTGTGGGAGCACCTTCATTCAAAAGAAGGCAGCCAGCAGTGGAGGAGGGTAAGTTGTGTCAGTCTCCTTCATTGAAGCTCATGGGGGCTTGCATTTAAAAAAAAAATATATGGGTGCTGGGAGGAGGAGGAGGGTTAGAGTTAGGTGCAGCCAGGGGGATGTGGGGAAGACATACTGATATTTTTTTCTAAGAAAAAGAAAAGTGCTAAAGACAGTAGCCAGCTGTGGAGGTGGTCAGGTTGTGCCGGTCACCCACCGTGGGAGTGTTTTCTTTTAAAACATGAAATTGTGTGAGCTGGGGTTTAGAGGGGGGAATTGGGATTGAAGTAGAGGGTGGTGGGATGGGAGTTGTATTATGAAGGATTGGGCTGGGGAAGAGGGTGGGGGGGCCGCTTCTCTTCTCTTTTTTTTTTGTTAGTTATTTCCCAAATAAGAATAGACATGAATAGTGCCACTATTTGTTATTTGTATCTGAGAAATGAATAGTGTGTTATTCATGCTATTCAGGAAATATTATTACACATACACCTGACCTCTACATTACAGTTTTTTTTTTAAGTTTCTGTTTTACTGAAGACATTTGCTAAATCCAACCCAGAAGTTTACTTACTGGGTCCTTATGTTTACAAAAACTGTAGATTGAAAGGCACACATTCCCTTTAAAATTAAAGGGAGGATTTGCTTGGCTCATTTGCATGGCTAGCAAGGCATTGCACACTGCAGGAACATGATTGGGGGATACCAAATCTGAGGAGAATGAACTGTTGATTTATTTGGACAAATTAGGATTTTTTTTTTGGTTAAAAGGTTACCTCTGGACTACTTACAATTTCATCTTCCACAAAGAGCCTCTCAATCCTTTGTTTCTCATCTGGCTTAATGAATGAGTTTACAGTAGATCAGAACCTTTTTAACTCCTCAAAGCTTTAGACTTTTTGTGAACTAAGATAAGTTGATTTAAGAATTGTGGGGCCTGCTCAAATTCTTGCAAAGTGGAGTGCAAATATTTTTGCAGTGCCTTGTGATTGCCCAGTTGCCCAAAGATGCTATATTCAGTCGAATAGTGCACCACTGCTATTCGACTGAATATAGGGCCATGTCAGCCCAGCGCTAAGCCACTTAGCGATATCCTGACATGGCTCCCTAAGTACACTGTCAGAATGGATGGCACTGGAGTGCTATTTGCAGTATTCAAAGGGACCCATGCAAATGAGCCCATTGGCCATGTAAAGCACTAAGGTGCCATTTGCATGCCCATTACGGGCTCATTTGCATGGCTAGCAAGGCAGGCTAGTGTGGTGCCACCCCCCCAACTGCTTGGTCTCAGACATGTAGATATTCCTGATGCTAGTGGTCCCCCCCACACCGATGGCCAGCCCATTCTGTAAAATAGGATATATACATGGTGCTAGTGGTCCCCCTCCTGCCAGTCACCAGCCCAGTTTGTAAACAAAATATATCCCTGGTGCTAGTGGTCCCCCCTCCGATCACCAGCCCTGGTGTAAATAATGTTATCCCTGGTGCTAGTGGCCCCCCCATCACCAGCCCTGGCATGAATAATATTATCCCTGGTACTAGTGGGTCCCAATCATCAACAGCCTCGGCATAAACATTATTACCCCTGGTGATAGTGCCCATCCCCCATCACCAGCCCCGGCATGAATAATATTATTCCTGGTGCTAGTGGTCTCCCCCCCGATCGCCAGCCCCAGTGTAAATATTTATTATCCCTGATGCTAGTGGTCCCTCAACTGATCACCAGCAGAAGCATAATAATATTATTCCTGATGCTAGTGGTCCCCCGGACGCAGCCCAGGCGTAAAAATTATTGTCCTGGGTGTTAGTGGTCTGCCCTTCCCTCCGATCACTAGCCCCGGAATGAATAATATTATCCCTGGTGCCAGTGCCCCCCACCCATTTGCCAGCCCAGAAGTACAAAAAAATCTCCCTGGCATCCATTATTCCACCCCTCCCCTGCAGAACTGGGCATACCCCTCCCCCACTCACTTTAGCATTATCTGCAGTGCCGCAGGAGCACATGGCAACCAGAACAATCCTTCTCACACCTCCTTGGCCAGCTGCTGTACGTACTGGCAGGGAGCAGTCCTCTTATTTATGGGACAGGGTGATGCATCCTGTCCTTTAAATAGGAGGCGCAACTCTCTGCCTGTACATAAGGCGATCAGCTGAGGAGGTGTAAGGAAGGCTTTGCTGGTCACCGTATGCTCCCGTGGCACCATGGATTATGCTACAGTGAGTTGGGGGTGTATGCCTGGGGGAACCACTGGACACCAGGGAGGTTTTTTGTGTACTTCTGGGCTAGTGATTGGAGGGGGGACCACTGGAAGCAGAGATAATATTATTCATGCTGTGGCTGGTGATCGGAGGGAGGGGGAACCACTAGCACCAGAGATAATATTATTCAAGTCAGGGCTGGTGATCGGGGGCAGGGTGCCAGGGACCACAGGGGGCAGTTGTTTCTCCAGTGGCCAACTGGCAAGGTGGCTGCATTACCTGCAGCAGCCACTAGGTTGCCCAGAGTTAACTCAGGGGTTTGTTCAGCAGTATTTGCGCTGTGCAAAAGAACCATGCTAAACCTCTAGCACAGTGCAAAGCAGCTGAATATGGAGTAGTGCAGCTTTTCATGGCCACACTCCTTCCCTTGTCCGCATGCATACATTATGTTTTGTGTGAGCACTAACCCTCTTTGGCCACCCAACACCTCCTTTTCAATATGGGGATCCTTCAGCACAAACCCCAGTTTGTGTGGGCAAGGACCCATTAGTGCCGGCACAAACTTTTTTTTTTTAATTAGTACTTTATCTTTTTCCCCCTTTTTTTCCCCTATTCCTGGGACCCCAGAACATGGGCATCATGAGTATGTGGAGGCACACATACACCCTGTGATGTTGGCTCAGTCTCTTCCACCCCTCCCCATGGCTAGTGCTGGAGCTCCCTCTGGTCGGTGCTGCCATCCATCCTCCGCTAGGTGGTGGCCAATGGCCAGGGAGCCCCAGGTTCCTCCCAGAAGGAGAGAGCTGCCTTGCTGTGGCTCAGTCTTACTCCTCACCCCCTCCGGCCAACCCCCGACAACCTGGGCTTATTCCCAAACCCGGTTCACCAGCACAGCATGAGTTGTGACAGCCAGCGCCTCAACCCTCAGTGCCACCGGGCCGGTCACTGCCCACACAAACTTTTGAATATCACCCTTTGATCTCCAGCTCACACTTTTTTCCAAGCAGCCTATAACTTAACCAATCACTAGTAGCAATTGAAAGTCAACAGTAGCCCAAAGTTAAACACACTGTTTCACTAATGAAAAAGAAACATCATCTAACAAGAAACATGGCAGTGCAATAAGTTTTCAAGTGAATTCTCATTTTAGCATAATCATTGCCTTCAGGTTACATTACAGCACTCAGACATAAACATATTTGAGGAGCATATTTAAGCAATAATGCCTTATTGCAATTATGAATTGGGTCCTTTTTAGTAAATTGGGTGTATTTTTTAAACATATTTTTGTTGCTCTACTGTCAGTCGGGCTGTTGTACTGGGATACTGCCCCAGCTAAAAGTACCTTTTGGCTAATCAGGAGCCAGCATTTGCTCTACCCATTTCATAATATGAAATAAGGCACAACAAAGTTGAGCATGCACTGCCGGCACAACTGCAACATGATGTATGATGTGACTTATTTGATGTTGCATCAGCTTGAGTTTTGGCCGCAGTGTGAAGGTACCAGACATTTGCTTTTGCAGTTCATGGTGCAATAAAATCCTCTGGAAAATAATTGAGCCCTAGCTTTATAGACTGTTAAAATTTTGTGCAGTCTGAATGGATACTATGAACTTTGATTTTTTTTTTTGTCAATATAGCTTTTTTCCCACTGGTCAGAAGTCTCTTTCAGCCCCCCCCAATCTGGCAACCACCACGACCCAGTCCAACTAGACCCAGATACCCCCACAGATTGCCCCCGTGGAGGGGCCAAGGGGAGGACATCCTCCCCCACCCAGAAACTCAAATCCAGTGATGGGTTCAGTGGACAAGATGGTGGTGGCACGTAAGGAAAGGCAGGTGGGCAGGACTTCATTTAGCAGTGCCTCCCAAATGCTTATGGGAATTAACCTGTGCAGCAGCAGTTGCCACCATAAGAACAGGGATACCTGACAACCCGATTTGCATTGTTAACAGTCACAGGGAGAACTTCTTCACCTGTGACTAAGGGTCACTTTTTGAAAATCTCCTAAGTATGGCAGTGCAATGGGATGGCTCTTTGCCTCCAAACTCCGCACTCCAAATGCTCATGGGAATTAACCTCTGCAGCAGCAGTTGCCACCGTAACAACAGTGATATCTGGCAAACTGATTTGCACTGTAACAGTCAAAGGGAGAATTCCTTTACCTGTGACTGTCTAAGGGTCACTTTTTTGAATAGCTCCTAAATGTGGCGGTACAATGGGCTGGCTCTTTGCCTCCACACTCTGTGACTAAGAATTGCATCACTAGTGCCTTGATAACATTTTCAAAGCATGGAAAGATTAGTTTGGCATACATTCCCCTTACAGAACCTGTACTGGGTCACCTGGTCAAAGCTGTTTTTGTTTTGCTTTTTTAAACAATAAGGCATGGTCATGAGTTATGTTAATAAGCAATCAGGCAAGACAAGAGTTAAGTTTATAATCTGTTAATCAGCACCTAGGGTGTGGCACAGCAGAGTGCTGCATGGCCCCAGAGTGTGATTAACTGAACATAAACTACTGGAGTGTCATACTGATGTTATAAAAATGGGTATTGTAAAATAGATTTAATTGCCAGCAGAAAAATGCTCCAGTAGTGAATTTATGTGCTCCAGAAAAACATACAACAAAGCAAACAGGAATCCTGGGTGTCAGAATCACCTGCTTAAACTTTTTATTCTTGAAAACAAGTACTAACAACATACAAAAACAGCTGAAGCAACACAGCAGCAGTTAGAGCAGAAGCACCTCTGATCGATTTCACACTAGGCTTCTTCAGAGGAGGTGTGTCTGCCAGTTGCTAGATACTCAATTTAAATAGTGACATCAGTTAAAGTAACAGTGCACCATAAAAAGTTATTCAAGTGCATACACACAATACTATAACTAGCAAAATGTATACATTATTTTAAATACCAATAAGTATCTAAAAATGACAACCCACAATTGCATTCTTACAAGTATTAATTAATTGTAAACTACATTTAGGAATATTGTTGGAAATAGCAGAAAATTTTAAAAGAAGGAAACTGAGACTCCATATGATCTCCAAGCATCTACTTCAAATTTATATGATATCCTGCATAGGTGAGGTCACCTAGAAAACTAAAGGAAAGGAAAAGAGAGAGAGACACTGTTACTTTAAATAGTACTGGACAATTCACATGCTATCTCCTAATTCTATTTTGGTTGATAGTGATGGACTCTATTCTACCATTTAGGCCTGGTTTAAATAAAGCCCCCAGCTAAATAATCCAAAGAGCTTCTCTGTCAAGAGTTAGAGTTTTCAAACTGCCCCCTCTCCTACCTAATCTTATTTTTTCAATGCCACAGAAGGTAAAGATCTGCGATCCACTGTTGTCTTGCAGGCAGATATGTTGGGCTACTGCATTTGCACAATCTTTTTTTATCAGTCCTCCAAAGATGTTCCCCTACCCGCACTTTAAAACTGCGTGACGTCATGCCCACATAAAAAGCAGAACAGAGTTGTGCCATGTTAAGAATTTCATTGGACTCTACATATATGTGGGCTGTATACCTAGAAATGTGAGGAGCAGAGAAAGTGCAGTTTTGATGCCGTTGTATGAAACATTGGTACAATCCCAGATGGAGTACTGTGCACAGTTTTTTTTTTTTTTTTAGTTGTTTAACTAGGAGTAGCACACTAAGCTGAAAGCATTTTTGACAGGTGCGACCTGGGAGAACAGGGAAGTTAAGTGACTTGCTCAGGGTCACACAGTATGCAAATGGAAGCTGTGGGATTCAAACTCAGGTCTGGTCTGCTGGATGTCACCAGATTTGCAGCTCAGAGCATTAAACTGCTGCACTATACTGCCTCCCTGTTCTGGGCACCATACCATAAAGGAGATGTTAGATTGTTAGAGGGGGTGCAGAGGAAAGCAACAAAGAAAACTGAACAACTGAAACATCTTCCATATGTGGAAAGCCTGCAGAAATTGGGTTTTTATACCTTAGAATATAGATGCCTTAGAGGTCATCTGTGTCTTGTTTATAGGGCTTTCAGGAATAACGACCTGTGGGAATGCATGGTACTAGAAGCCAACATAACTAGACAGTCCCAAATATGTGAATGGCCCCATTCACATATTCGGGACTGTCTAGTACAGTATGCTCTGCAAGCCCATTGGTCCACACTGGGGACCAATGGGCATACAGCCCATACTGTACCTGTCATTTGGTGGACAGCCAGGTGGTGTGCGGGCAGGATGCAGCTGCCTGCCGATGACGGGGGGCAGGGTGGGCAAGGGTTCTGTGTGGGTGGGTGGGGTGCCACTGGATAACATGGGCATTTCAATATGGGAGTTTACTGCGATCATGACAACGGTTGGGGGGGGTTCACTAGACCACAAGGGTCGTCTTCATGTCATTTATCGGGGAATTGGGGACTCGGGTGGACCACGAGACCACCATGGGATGGTTGTGTTTCATACACATCAGAGCATCAGGGACTGGGGGGCACTAGATTACCGGGGCTATCTTTAGACACATATACCGTGTGATCATGGCTATGGGTTGGGGGGTGTCCACTCGACTACTAGGGTTGTGTGTGCTTGCAGACGGTGTTCTAGGAGGACGGGTGGCCACCCACAGATGGGCTGCTGTGTTGCACCCTGCAATACAGCAGCCCACCTGTGGGAGGCTGGGATTTGCATGGATTTGCTCCTACTCAGCACGGGCTCAACTTTGAGCCCTGGCGCAGCACAGTACAGGTCACTGGCATATGTGCACACATCCCGGCTGAATATCAGGATGTGCCACATATGCATGGGCAAGCCCTCCCTGCATCTGCACCTCTGTAGAGGGGTTGTGGGATAACAGATGGATCAGACACCGAACTTCAGGTTCAACACACAATCTCTGTGTGATGTTTATTCAAAATACAAGAAATAAGCTTCTGCAATGCCATATTCCTTCTTCAGTACATCAGTTTACAGCAACATACTACAAATGCCCTTTCTCTGCACTTAGCCAGCACCTTCTAATCTCTGATCCAATCCACTAGCTAACATGTACCCATAACCCTTATGCAAGCCCTCACTTGCTTACATAGTAGGGGCACAAACAGAAGAAAAGCAAAACAAGCTATAAACAAAATACCTCAATGCAGAATCACTGAAAGAACAGCTACCCCAAAAGGCATTGGCAAGAAATTAAGTTTCAAAGAAATACAACATTATACATACTTCCATAATGCAGTGCATCATGGGATATATGCAAATCACCATGACATTTATGTTTTGTTAAGTTTATAACAATTTACATGCATTTTAAATAGCACAGCTAGCTTAATTTCTATAATAGACACCTAGTACTTTGTATCATTATCAAAAACACCTAGTGCCATGGTATTTAACATTTACAGATTTCAGAAGCATAAGGTATATACATCAAGGTATTTTATAACATAGTACTATTACCTACTAAATCCAACAACAATAGACACAACCTATTTTACATGCATCTGGAGGTCACCACAATAACCTTCCTGTAGGAGGACCTGAGAGGGAAAAGGAAAGTTAAATAGGACACTTTAGCATAGTCAAGAGAGGAAGAAGGGGGTGCCTACAGGTGGCCAACCTTATGGACTAGAAATAGTAAAGAATAGATTAGGCTTAGAAATAGAAGAACTGTTGCAATGGATTTAAGAAAAGGTCGGTCCTCAAGAGTGGCAGGAGCTCCCAGTTACAGCCTCATACATTATCATTGCGCCCCAGTGCACTGGGATTTGCATTGCACCAGGCAGCCATCTCAATATCCCACTGGGGTGCAAAGCGGGGGATACACCGGTGCACCTCTGTTGCACCAGGAGCAACCCCTTTGAATATCCGGGCCATAGAATAGTATACTGAACACACATTTATTGATTAATGTAAAGGTGAGTCTTATTGGCTAACACTATTGACTTTATTTTCCTATGATTCCTATGATATGTTTACCTAAGATTAACAGGCCTAATAAAATGTTTACACCCAGTCAAGGGTGCTAATTCCCCAACCCTTTTTAGAATTATTGCAACTGTTCAGAAGTTTTATTCATTATTATTGTGTGTAGCAGCTTTATTATTACGCATGTCATGCAAACAAAGTCAAGTCAGTGCAATGGATATCCACATATGGAATTGGAACATTTAGCTTGCAGGTTGCCCCCTAAACTTTATTTAAAGCAGTAGTGCATGATACCAGTAAACATTTTTCACCTACCTTTTTTATTTTATTTTAGTATTCCACCTATCTCCTGGTCTGCATTTTTAACATTTTTAGTCTTCACATTTTTAGTCTGCTTTATCACTCTGTTTTTACACCTGAAAATAATAAAAGGAGTGATCCTTGTAATATGGCTCAGACTAGGTTTTCATCAGTACTCTGTATTATGTTTGATCCCGTCATTGTTTAAGCTCACTTTTCTTATGACCATAGTAAACTACCATGCAGCAGACACTGCTTCCTGACCTAATGGGACAACAAGTGTACAAAAACCAATAAAAACCTGTTTCAAGCCATATTAAATGGAGATCTCCTTTTATTATTACAAAGGTTAAAAAATGTTAAAGCAGACTCAGAATGGGAAAAAGATGGGTATCACAGAAATCAGGAGATAAACTACAATAATAAATGTATAGGTCAAAATTGTCACCACTGTCATGCACTGCTGCTTTGAACTAAGGGGGGTTTCAAATCTGCAGTTTTTTTACATTTAATGTATTGCATGAGTTTCTCATATTGCTACTTGTTGTCATTAATTACAGAACTCTGTGACATCAGCAGCAACACTGTTAGGGTTTGGGCAGACATGGCACACCTTGCCATATTCTGATTGTCTATATTTTCAGCTGAAAGTTGTCAACGAAAATCATAAACTTAAATGGGGGGTGCTGTCGAGAAGCTACTATACGACACTACACATTATACAGCAATATGCCTTCTTTTCTCCAATAATAAGTAAAAAAAATTATGTTTTTGTCAGTTTGGTGGGGAATCCGGGATATATTTTGTATTACCTTTAGATAGATAGATAGATAGATAGATAGATAGATAGATAGATAGATAGATAGATAGATAGATAGATAGATGGTTTTGAAAATATATGTATTTGTGTTTAAAACATCCCCCGGGTAGCATTGATTTGCATCGGTGCTTCTGCAATAGCCTTTGGCTTCTCTTGAAAGATACTATCTAAACTGTGAAATTCATTAAAGCGCCAGAAATGGAACAGGTTATTTAAAACAACATCACTAATGGTGTAATATTTCAGCTGTCCACACCGATAGTGAACATTGTCTCGGACAGTGTTATCAGCGTAGGACACCCGCTGTGAATATTGATCCAGAGCTTGTTTCAGCCATCACTTGCCATCAGGACAGGTCAGGGTTGAAACCCACCTAGCATCAAAGCAATTTGAAGACAGCACTCAGACGGAATTTCAATGTTTTAAATGAGAAACTGTAGCCGAACTCCAGCAGACATACGTCATTATGTACCTTGCAACTTTCAAACAGAGGCAACCATTAGATTTGCAGTACAGAGACACCGACCTGCATTTTACAGAAAAGTGAAGCTGCTTACAGGAAAATTGTTACCATAGACTTACATGGCTACAACAGGAAAATGGAGCATTTAGGTTCCATGGAAAGTAATAAACTATACAGTAAAACATAAAAATTCCTGTTTGAATTACAGAACATAGCCAATTGATCATGGAATTGCGTCAAATACTGCAATGCTATTGTGTAGGTCGTAGGAGTCGAGATCCACCAAGTAATGTGTGATCAATCAAAAAGGTCATTAAAATGTGAATACTGGAAAGTAGCTTGTTCACACTATAATCAGTCAGAGTTTTCTGGTCGGTGCTTTTTGTAGTGTTTCTAAAAGGTAAACGTTAAGGACGCCTCTAAATTACACACAAATACACTGCAGCATATAGTGTTGTTATTGGCATTTAGCGCGGGGCAATAAACGTGACTTAACCACTTGTTTTATTCCACATTATAATACTACCAACACCCAACAGATGGCTTGTAAAAAGCTAGTTAGAAAGCCATATAAACACATTAACCTCGGAAATTATAGGATGATCTGTTGCTATTGTGAATAAAACCAAAGTCAAGGGGTGGAGAGGAGGAAATTAAAAAAAAAGGTCTTCACTTTAAAGCCCAATTTACATGGCCAGCTGGATACAGGAATAGGTTAAGACAGAAGCTTGATTCTTCTCCAGTTTTCTGGGAGTGCTTCACTCATGTTAAATGTAAATTCCCTAATTGCACTGGATGGAGTTATAAAAAAGTCATTATAATTAGAGTTCTTTTTTAAATTGCTTACCCAAAATGAGCAAACGGAAAAGAGTTTGTGATTTAATAGTACACACTTAAAAAACGAGCTGTCCAGTGTCAGAAAAGAAAATGACCCAGAGATATTGTCAAACGTGACACCGCTGTATAGATCTATTTTATTTCTGTGTTCCTTCACAATGCACTTAAACTAGCAGCCCGTACCTTTCTTAGGGGCCCCAGTGTCATTGTTGATCTAAATATGTTTCAAACAGTCTAATAAAGCCAGGCTCAGAACTCAGAGTGGCTAAGGTTATGTTTTAAATTAGTGACTAGTAAACCCTATGATATAATATTGAAGGATGTTTTTTTTTTAATACAGCATGGTGTACTATATTTCCTCTCTAACTGTCCGCCGACCTGTGAGTTAGGTGTGTGCCACAGCACTCTCTTCCTTTCCCTCATGCTTGGGAGAATCCCAGCTACTTCAAATGATGTGCACGTTGGGGGGGGGGGGGTCTATTTGAAAGACACGGGCTGCCCGTGCCCTGTTATCTTTACAAAATTGTTTTAAATAAGTTGCGCACATCCCAACTGAAAAAGAATACAAATGGAGAAAGCCTAGTGTAAGAATGATCTGAATCACAGAGATACATATTCAATCTAAACTATCGATTTCGCTCACTGTAATGCAACCCATATTCTTTGCACCTCATGTCCATGTAGACAGACCTTTTGGAATTCAGTTGAACTATTGTCCCATTCACACGTGGCAGAACAGACCGTGCATAACTAAAGTCTTTCTGAAGTGCTAATGGCTGCTGAGCACGAACCACGTGGACCTCATCCAGCCTCCCAGAGACCAAACAACTTCACACCAGGAGACAGGACCAGCAGCAGAAAGACAAGTGTTCTCATCTTTAGACAGCCTTCAAGAGGGACATTACAAGCACCGAGGGTCGGAACACATGGCAACCTTACTCTTCGGAGTAGCTTGATGCACCAGTTTTAAGGAAAAAAGGGTCATATTCTCCCAGAAACCTGTATATATTTTTTTCCTGCCATAACCTCAGGAGAAAGTCCGCAGGTCTTAAGGGTGTTGGATTAGAATGCTGCAATACCAAAACAGTGGAGTCCAGATGACGCCCACACACAAAATATCTTTCTCTATCCTGGATATTCTAGATCCAAATAAATTCACCAATAAAAACAATCCGTTCATACCACAGGAGGCTTGCAAACCGCAAATCAGCTTACAGTTAAAGGCGCTGAAAAGTTTGGAGAAAGTAGAAGCGGCTGAGGATGGTGATGGTGCTGACACGGACAGCACCAGCAGAGACAGTGAACAAGGTAAGGACTGGCTAATTTACACGTTTGTATTTAATAGATTTCTATACAGAGAAAAGCTGATACATTGGAAGAATGTGAATAAGGACAACGTTAAGAAAGTTGTTTAACATAAGCAAAGTGACTCCGATAAAAACAATAAATGTGAAATGTTAATTAAAATATGAGCATAACGTACCGAAGCACCGCTGCTTGAATAAGCAGTCACCAGTACAAGTGCATATCAATCATGCTATCTGTGACATAATGCACGCGAATTTTAAACTTCCGAGTACACTAAAATCATTGCAGTGATTTGTTTTCCTTTAAATGCACAATTCTTCCATTGAGCACCACCAGTATTTTTTACTCAAAATGTACGAATTATTTGCTTGAATATAATTATTATTTAACTGCCGGAACTTGTACATGTTTAGCTTTTAACACGTCTTGGTGTCATACTTCAGTATCCTTATGTTAGTTAGTCTTATCCCAGCAGCGTTTTTTGAAATTAAACGCATATGTCCATTTTTTCTAAAATGATTACTTTGGATCACCTTGGAAACAGTGTCCATATCTACATACCATCTAGGTATTTTGGTGCTTAGGCTACTCGCTATTTTACCACCTCTTTGACACGGAGTTGCAGTAAATTGTTTCTGTATGGGAGGTTGAATGGCTGTGATTGGCATTGGGACAGGCAGGCTGTATAATTGTTTAAATCGTCCCCACAGAGGATGCCTTAGCTCACATTGATCGATATCCCATTACTGACTCCTGCATATCTCCTTCCAACAGCTTGCAGGTACAAACTTCAAACCCCATCCCTGTCTGATCCTAAATATTGTTCGATTAAAACTTACCTTTAATAGATGACATTTATCGAACCGCTCACAAATCTGAAACTCTATTAGCACGTCAGGGCGCAGGGGGACATGCACGGTCTTCTTTTTCAACTTATATACCACACTTTACCCTGAGAAAACGGGGAGGGATCAATATCTATGGCTAAAAATGCCATCATGTTTAATCCTATACAATACATTTCAAGGCACAGATCGGTGTTAAAACTGGTCAGTTGCTTGATGAGAGAAAACTAATGGCTTTGCTGACCATGTGCTGCAGGGCAATGCAAGTGAGAATGGACAGAGAAGGTACTGTAATGCTTTTACATGTAAGCAGATCCTGTCTAATAGGTGCTGTGTATAGAAAACGAAGTAAAGCAAACACGTATGTTCATGTAGTTTCTGAAATTTTATATACACATACACATCTTAATAACCAGTTCTGTGTATATTTTAGGTCTGCAGTTTGGAGAGCAGTCTGGACTTTCAGCACTCGAAGTGTCAGACGAGAATGGGGAACCCGACGAGAGAATCCATGCTGAACCCAAAGAAGCATTATCAGAATCGGACCAAGAGGAAGAAGTAGAGAAAGACAGCCGTTTCCAGGCTGATGTCCAGTGCACTGATCAGGATTCCTCCAAACCTAAGCGACGTCGGTCGGATTCCGGCTGTACCAAGCCCAGGAGAGCAAGGACAGCATTCACATATGAGCAGTTGGTAGCTCTGGAAAATAAATTTAGATCGACCCGGTACCTGTCAGTGTGTGAACGCCTGAACCTGGCCTTGGCTCTCAGCCTCACAGAAACCCAGGTCAAAATCTGGTTTCAGAACAGAAGGACCAAGTGGAAGAAACAAAACCCAGGAGCCGATAGCACGGTGCAGACTGGACCTAACCCATTGGGCCGGGCTGGCTGTCCCAGTCCGCCTGTTCCTGGTGCCCTCACCTTCCAGACTTTCCAGACGTACAATTCCGGTTCACTGTTGTTCCCCACTGCCGCAGGCCCCATGCCTTTAGCGGCCAGCGGAGGGCTCCTGTCCCCCTTCCTTAACCCAGCCTATGTGCAACCACCAACCTTCTATGCACCGCATTTGGGAGCTCTCCACTGACTTGCAGATTAAGCCAGAGAACCCCGACTGTTCATTTCTAGAGTACTGGGAATTTTTCGGATATAAGGGTTTGTAAATGACACTGGCCGGATTGCCAGTTAAGGACAGTTAAGAAATCAATTCACCATATTAAGTGCATATGGGAAATACAGTATGTGTTACAGCAAGGTGAAAGACCCAGACGTTCAAAGACTGTTATAATACTCTCTAGTGTTTCTCCAGGCCAGTTTTTTTTTATTTTTAACCCTCAGGTTTTTAGCATTTAATTTTATGGCCAATGGTACTGATTCAAGCGACACTCTAAATGTTTTCACTGCCATTTAGTTTTTTTACATAATTTTCCAAGTATGTGTCTACAAGTTAATTTTCGATTATAATACAGTAACGGAAAATAATGGTTATACTTGCGCATATGTGTTAAGAAAGACGGGTGCTGACTATTATTGGGGGGAGCTTAACCGTAGGTCAGAGGATCTGGGGCGCTATTACCAGTTTACAGAGGGGGGGGGGTTAAGACCCGCAGCCCCCTCCCAGGCCTAATCAGCACCCAAGCATATACATTTGAGGACTCTAGGACTGCAGATGGTAATTTAAGGCAATGGTTGAAAAAAAGACGACTAAGACATATGTACGAATATTTATGATGGATTTTTATTTTGTTAAGTTGTGCATTTTATGTATATATTTAAAGATACTATACCAGATGTATTAAATGCTTTAATGTGTTTATACAGCAGTCTCTTAAACCCTCCATGCTTCAAGCCTATGTTATTGAATACCTGATACATTCTTTTAAGAAACAACTACGCTTAACACGTCTGTGTCATGAATATTAGTCAAAAGAAAAAAAATGGCTTCCATCTGGTTAGTAACAAAATATAATTCTTTACTTTTTTTTTTAGTTTTATAGAGCTAGAAGTCCAGCTGCACCTGAAAACAAAATGCACAGTTGGCATCGGCAGATCCCACTGACCCAACACTCCAACATCAAATGGAATGCCATGCCATTCTGTTCTTTTCAAATAAAGATATGCACATCAAAACACGATTCTTGCCTTTGAAAGGCCATTTTGCCCAGATACTGCTGATCAGCAGCTGAGGTCATACCCCAATCCTCACATTTTGATACCACAATCAATTCCATATCGGTAAACTGTGAAAGAGTAATAGTTATTTATTTATTTGTATATGTCACCCCTCCAGGGCTCAGCTGCCCAGAAACTGCACAAGACAGAGGCATGAAACAAAGTAGCAGAGATGAGTGTAGTAACTTAACAAAACCAAAATATAACAGGTTAATTAAAGAGCAGCTGACACCTTCAGGAGAATATTAACTAAACATACTATTTAGATACAGTTCAGCTTGTATTTCACATTACTTCTGTGTTTTTCCTCCCCACTATTTATTACTGATGTCATTTGCATGAAAATAGGAGCCTCACTCCTGAAGAGTTCATCTATTCTTGTTGCTTATTCCCTACCTGAGGTTGTAATTACGGACAATGTTTAGAGGTTTATTTATGGTGCTGCCTGTTTTATTTTGTATGTTTTATGTGTGAATATTTATGTTTTTATGATGTATAGGTGCTTTGGTACTGGAAAAGCGCCTTTTAAAAATAAAGTCTGATTGATTGATAATGCATTGCTTGTGGTATCACAGTCACTCCCATGGTAACAGATTGTGATGTCACAACAGAGGATTATGACTTGAAGTAGGGAGCAAGCTTGAGATGTAGATGAACTGTGGAGATAGAGCATGTAATCATGCAAATCTCCTCAGTGGTAAATAATGTGGAGAGGAAATCTATATAATAGATATGGAATGTAAGCTGAATTATACCTAATTATTATGTTTTTCAAGGTTTTCTTTGAGGCGTCAGCAGCTCTTTAACATCCCCATAAGCCCAATTGTAAAAGTAAATATATAACAGCCTCGTAAAACCGCTGACACCTCTGGGGACATTTTTGGTAAACCTAATATTTAGGCACAATTCAGCTTGCATTTCATATACCATTTTCCTCTGTGGATTTCTATTGGCCTTATTTTTACTGAGAAATTGGAACAAAAGCAGGATCTTTTCCCCTCAGAGTTCATCAGTCCCTGAGATTATTCCTGATTTGAAGGCATACTACTGTGTTGTGACATCAGAGTCTGCTGCCATGAAAATAACTGTGATGTGTCAAACAGAGCATTGTGACCTCAGGTGGTAAATAAACAATGGAAGCTGATGAACTGTCAATGAGCAGAAGTTCTTCCTTTATGCCTATGACCTCAGTAATAAATAACAGGGTGAAGACATACAGAACTGTGAAAAGAGGATTATGACCTCCGCTCCTGAATAACATCAGGACCGACTGACCTGTAAAGGGCAAGGGTTGCATTTGCATGTGGATATTAATAAAGAAAAAAACAGCTTGCAATTCAATTGTATTTAGGAATGATGCACATTTGGCACATGCTGATGCCAACTGTAGTGACTGGAACTCATCTAATGATGCACATTAAAAAAAATTAATACTTGAAACATACTTTCAAAACCCAAATGCAGGGATATGAACAACAGAGAAAGGTTTTCACTAAAGGATGAGGTAGACGGGAGAAAGAATGAAGCACTTCTTTTCATTTCACTGTAGTGTTATTACTAGCCTGTTTTACATCTGGAAAGACTGAAGCACAGAAAAGTTAAATGACTTGCTCAAGATCATCCAGTGAGCGTGTGGCTGTAGCAGGATTTGGACACACAGGCTCTTCTATTTTATTTTATTTATTTGTACAGTTGGATTTGCAACCTTTGAGCCAGAGGTTCACTTACAAAGGTACCTCGTCACAGACAGGTCGACAGTGTTACAATATTACAGTGGGTTGACATACAGATTTACACATATTTTACACAGTAGTATACAAACATTGTTACATAAATTTTGTACATTTCATAATACAGTGGTGACATAAATACAGATATCTGGCAGGGGGAAATGAAGGAAACCAGGTGGGAGGAGGGGGGCAGAGGAGGCAGTCCGGAGGACTTTGTCGAAGTACATTCAGTGATATGCAAGCAGCCTGTTAGTGACAGGACCAGCAGTGGGTGTTGAACAGGTGGTCCAGAAGAGCAGTTTTGAAGGAGGCAATTTTCAGAGTGTTAGTGATGGTTACAGAGAAAGTGTTAAACCAGGAAGGGACCCTGTAGCAAAAGGATCTCTGAGCTAGGGAGGTCCTAGTTCTGGGTACCAGTAGAGTGGCCTTGTCCGAGCTGCGGGTGGAAACTGTGGGGGAGATATGTTGGAGGGAGGCAGATACCCGGGGGACAGCTCAAGCAGAATTTTCTTGGCTAGGAGGCAGGTTTGGTAGTGGAGACATTCTTCCAGGTTAAGGAAATTAGTAGTGGAATAGAGATGACAGGTGTATGTTAGCCTGGGGGAACTGGTCAGTAGTCTACAGGCCTTGTTCAGAGTGAGTCAGATCTTATTGAGTGCTGTGTAATAAGTGGCTCCCATACTGGTAGGCCATAGTCCACTAGGGACAGTACTGAGGATGTGATGGCCAGTTAGAGAGCATCAGGTGGAAGGCAGTCCCTATGGTGGTATAGGAGGCCAATCCAGGTGTTGGTGGCAGATGTGAGGGCATTAATGTGGGCATGAATAGTGAGGGCAGTGTCAAAAGTAATCCCAAGATATTTGTAGGTGTGCACTTGCTCGGGCGGGTGTTGAGTGCTTGGGAGGATAAGGAGGAGGTTATTTCTTGCTTTGTTTTGATGATGGGAGAAGAGCATCGACTTGGTCTTTTTGAGATTAATGGCAAGTCTGTGCTCCTTGAACCAGCTCTCTGCTTGGTTGTAGGTGTGTTGGGGACAGTCCTGGAGGGAGGCAGAATTTCAGTGAGAGGCATATAGAATGGCATCATCTGTGTACAGAAGAATTTTGCCGGAGCAGGCACTGGGCAGGGTGTTTAGGTAGAGACTAAGAAGTAGGGAGACCAGAATGAAGCTCTGGGGGACCCTGGAGTGGACAGGGTGGGTCTCTGAGAGTGTCCCATTGATTTTGACACACTGGGAATGAGCTGATAGGTAGCTAGAGCACCAGGTGAGGGGACCAGTAGAGAAACTGATATGGTAGAGGGCGTCAAGTAGGAGGGGATGGCAGACAGTGTCAAAGACCTTTGAGAGGTCTATGAACACTGCTCCAGAAAGGTTGCCAGAGTCAAGAGAGGAGTGCTGAAAGTTGGAGAATTCCAATAAGGCTGTACCAGTGCTATGGCCTGCATGGAACCCATGCTGCTCTGGGCACAGAACAGCATATTTAGTCAGGTACTCAGTGAGCTGTGTAGCCACCACTTTTTCTATGGCTTTGGAGAGTGGGGGAAGGATGGAAATTGGTCAGTAGTTGCTGGGGGTGGACCTGTCCCCACCTTTATGAATAGGTGTGACAATAGCCATTTTCCAAACACTGGGAAATTGACCCAGGCAGAGGGATCGGTTTAGTAAGCTCATAAGTGGGATTAGGATGTCATCCAGGACCAGTCGTAGTATTTTGGGATCCAAGGAGTCATTGCTTGGGCTGTTGCTGCCTAATGTTTTTAGAATGAATGGTCTGGCTTCATGGGTAGATATTTTGTGCAAGTAGAACTGGGGACGTTGAAGGACAGGGGGCTGGGAATAGGGAGCTGGGTCGAAGAAATTACTGGGAAGGACAGAGCTAAGGTCAGTGAAGGAGGTGTTAAGGCAGTTAGCTATGTTAAGTGGGTCAGTGGTAATAGAACCGTCAATAATAAGCTGGGACAGTTTACTATTATGTAATACAGGTATATGTAACATCTTTGAATATAACATCTCACAATACTTTGTTATTGATTTGATGCCAGAACAGTTATTATATGACTTTCTGATGTTAGAGCAATGTAGTATGAGTTTTTGATGTCACCAATTAGTCTACTGGAAACATTATCACCCATATACTACAAAAAAGTAACCCATCAGTGATTAGACTTGTCATCTCATCTTTGGATTCCAGTGACATGAAAAAACAGTCAAGCTTCACTTTTGTGGTTTATGATGTACCAGAATCCCTTGATGGAATCATAGTCTTGTTACTGATGATTTCCTTTCTATTGTTTTATTTGCACTCTCTGCACTCTTAACCACGGGACCATTCTCCAGCAGCTTTCTGCACGGCCATCTGTTAGATCGAAGGTTCTGTGTTCTTGCACATTTGCATCTTTGGTGCTATAGATATTTATGAAAAATGATTAGTGGTGTAAATGGGAAAGAGTCTCCATGGAAACGCAGCACCTTTGGAGTAAGAAAGAACACTGCTGGTATGGGTGCAAGGCACATCATTTGTATATCAGTAAGTGCTGTCCTGTTTTCCATTCCATGTCAGCCATGTATTCTGCTATGCTTTGGCCATTTCAGGATAAATGAATGCTCTAGCATGGAAATGCCTCTAATGTTTATTGTGTTGCTTTCACCTTAGCAACTACTGGTCTTTCTTTTCTTGTTTCCAAAACATTCCACTCACATCAGTTACACCATTTTATGAAATTCATCTGAATGGTCTGGAATGGTGTAACTGATGTTATAGAATATTCAGGTACTAGTATGAAAAGAGAAACCAGTAGCTGCAGAGCAGTGAGAGATTCAAAGTAGTTACAAAATGCTATAAAATGGATTATTAATATAAGAAAAAAGTCCAAAACATATCAGAATATAGGATAAATACTAAATGGGAAACAGGAAAGTAGATCTGCAGAGCGTAGGCAACCCTAAGTTACAATGCTGCACACTGGGGGTCCTGCAGACACTGGTAGCATTCACTAAAGGGACACGTGCCCCTTCCACACTCGACCCCCCTGCCAGCATGGACAGTCTTGGGGGTGTCACAGGGCATGTCCACATTCCATGCCATTCACAAAGGTGCAGAGTGCTGGGCAAAGGGGCCACAAGAAAGCAGGGACCCTGCCATATCCATTGCACCCCCTCCAAATTAGGTAACCCGTGAGGTGGGCGCATGGGGAAGGGCGCCATCCATAACAGCGATTCCTTCCTGGCGCAATCCCTCATGGCGATGGGAGGGGGGGGCAACTGGATGAGGGGTTGGGTGAACTGGGTGACAGGATGTCACTATGTGTACACGTGTGCAGGGGAGCGAGCATTGCGAGGGTGGGCTGGGAAGGGGTGGAGGGGCTGTAGGAGGTGGCGCTGTGGTGGATGGCCGAGCTGCATCGTGGTGTCAGGGGTTGGCTAGTGATTGGGATGGGTGAGGTATCGGGTTCGGGTCTAGGTGCTGGTGCGATTTTATTGTGCCCAGCCCGAACCTTTATTTTTTTAATGCTTTCACCCCACCGACATTCACCCCCCTGGAGTTGAGAATCCTTAAGTAGGGTGGTGAAGGGGGCAAAGCCCCTCCCGTGAGGGGGGGGGAGTGTGGGGGGGGCACAGCCCACCCATAGAAAGCATCAAAAAAATCTCCTGGCACTGTTGTCCTGTGCTCCGGGGTTGTCAGAGTGCCAAAAAGGTTTTCGGCACTCTGACTGTGCGATAATGGTGATTGCCTTTAGGCATTTGCCGTTATAACATAGACCCTCCAAATTATACCCACTGTTTGTGGTGGGATGAATCACTACCCTCACCATGCTGCCCCAGCCCTCTGGGCAGACAGTGAGGACTGGGGGAAGCCATTTGGGCACTTTCCCATCAATTTTAAGTTTCCAAGTCCCATGCCATCCCAAAATCTCCTGCTGTGCATGGAGTAGGGAATCCATTATGGGACCAAGATGGGTATCTGATTGGATACCCACCTATGTCCTCTGATTTGCCCTTGTTCAACAGTGTGCCAGGGCTGGGGCCATGGACAGGTGCCTGGCAGTGGCCAGCATTCATGCACAGTGGCTACCATCTGCCTATCCATGGGTGCAGAGCTATGTGGGCTGGGAATGCACCTCTCATGTGTACCCGGCCCACAATAGTGCATAGCCCCCATAGGGAGCAGATTTGACTATAGTAGCAATCCTTTCCCTTGGCCAGACTTTATATTTCACTCCTTGAACTGAGTTCCATAGAAAAATATATTTTCTCCATGAAGAAATAACTTAGTGAAAGTTGAATTACTTGTAAAATAAATACAATTTCACAGAGTCATGATCAAAGCTCTGTGATCCGAGCTTCCTATGAGAAGCCTTATGCCAGAGTATGTTAGTTAAGGAATATAACTCTCATGTTGAAACAGATATACTATATCTGCCATGTACACCTCACATGACCAGCTCTGCGCATATGGAACAAAAATACATACTGCATCACATCAGAGGCTTAATCTGTGAAGCATTTGCCATAGGAAAACATTACACACTGTAGATACAATACATAATACAATTAATATATATGTGAATTTAATTTTGCATGTATATATTAGTTGTATTCATTTGCTAGGCAATGCCGCTCAGTCCATCATGGGAAGAGGAGGGACCACTTGAAACGAAAAGGATGGGAAAGTAAATGTAAACCTTAAAAAAAAATTCAGTATGTTTTAATTGAACCTGAATAAAACTTTTTTCTGCTACTATTGGGCTGCCATTTCTCCAGATCCCTGCCTGCTTCTGCTGGAGTCCCCATCCGATCCTGCTGTGTTGGTCTGTTGTTCCCTGGTTCAATTTAACAAAAAAAAAAAAGTTTACACATATTACAGTGTCTGTCTCTCTCTGTCTTCTATGATAAAGATACACAGCAATACACGGGGGTGTAGGGATATTATTCCTGCACTGTTCCAATAGAATTTATGCCAGTAAAGCACAAACAGTGTGTACAGCACATGCATGATGTCATTTTCTAACAGGCAGAAGGACTATTTTATCATAAGTTCTCATAAAAAAATCTAATTTTTCAAAATCTGACATGATTTTTTAAACTGTAAAAAGTAACAAAAAAAAACCCATTTTATAAGCACAATGAGACACTCCGAGGGTATGCATTGAACAGATATTACCCCACTTGCAGGGCCTGAAGACACTGGGCCTGCAACCTTGTACCTCACTACATCCCTGGATGTGTGGTAATAGCTGTTCAATGCACAACCCATCATGTCTTATTGATTACATATTACATAAAAATATAGATCATTGGCAGCAGAAAAAAGACCAATGGTCCCTCCAGTCTGCCCGAGTTCCCTATTTGGCCCTGGAACCTACTCTCCCTTCAGGGTCTTAGCCCTCCCCATCCTTCCCCCATTCCACTCCCAGCTTCTGCTGCCACATGCAACCACTATACCCTTCATTCTATCTCAACCCTGCTTGAACCCAGCAATAGTTTTAGCACCCATCACTTTGGCAAGCGGACTGTTCTATGACTCCACCACCCTTTCTGTAAAATAATACTTCCTGAGCCTCATTCCTGTCACTTTCCACTCATGTCCACATGACCGTGAACTAGTATTCAAGCTAAACATTTCCCCACAGTTCACCTTATTAATTACTTTTAGGAACTTGAAGTTCTCTGTCATATCTCCCCTCTCCCTTCTGGTCTCCAGAGAGTACATGTTCAGTGCCTTGAGGTGCTCCTCATAGGATTTGCCCTACTGGTACTGAAAAATTATTGGTACCTTGTGCTGCACCATCTCCAGCCTATGTCTGTCCTTCTGGAGGTGAGGACTCCAGAAGTGCATTACTCCAGGTGTGGCCTCACTAAGGATCAATATAGGGGAAGTATTACCTCTTCATTTTACTATCAGTACTCCCCATACATCCTAGCATTCTGCTCAGTTTGCTGTATGCCTTGTTGCTCTGACTCGATTCTTTGAAGGAGTCACTGATGATAACTTCAAGGTTCCCTTCCTCAGCCATCATGCTAAATCTCACCCAACCATCCAGTACTCAGTCCTGGGGTTCTTCTTCCCTAGATACATTACCTTGCACTTTTTGGCATGCAATTTCAACTGCCAAACCTTAGACCACCTCTCTAGCTTTCACACGCCACTCTGCATTTTCCTGAGTCTCTCATCACTATCCACCCTCTCGCTGAGCATAATGTTATCTGTGAGGAAACACAGTCTGCCCCAGATACTCTCACCAATGTCGCTAATGAACATACTGAAGAAGACTGGTCCAACAGCAGATCCCTGAGGCACCCGCTTGTGACCTCCCTCTCTGCTGACTTGACCCCATTGACTACAACCCTTTGCAAATCCAAGCAACATTTCAAATGGTTGATTCTTTTTGTTTTCCAATTATTTCTACTCTAATTATACCAATGTGAGACTTAATTTATCAAAATCTCTACAGCATATTGTGTTTGCCTGCAGTTTGGAGGAGTAGCACCATTTTGAAAGTGAGCCTGCTGGGCTTAGAGGAGCATTAACTGCAGTGATGCGATAGGATTGTAGTGTAAGAAAGGTGGCTATGTTAAAGCAGGGAAGATGGCGCTGTTTATTTATTTATTGAAATGTTTCACCAGGAATGGCATACTGAACAACAAGTTGCTTGTCTCACGGTGCATCCTGGTGGGGAGGGGGTCATAATGGAGAACACATAATAAAGTACATACACAGAACAGCATAACAGTTGACAGATTAAGTGAACAGGTTAATGGAGTAGACATACAACATACTACACAGTATATACATTGGTTACATTAAGACCAAGGACATTATCACATTGTACTTTGATATAGAGTGCAGGGTATACATCACTGTACATTGAAGTGCTGTGTAGAAAACAATTATGCATAGTGTTAAGAAGACCAGTTAAGCAAAATGAAAGAGAAGCGTATCCTGTATATGAACAGCTAGCCAAGTAGGAGATAGAAAGCAGTGAGCCAGCTTGAACAGGAGAAAATAAGGACTAGCCACAGGTACAGCTTACTGCTAGAAAGTTTTGTAGGGTTAGCAAAATGGAGTGTGAGGAGGAGGAAGAGGAGTGACAAATCTGTGGTGGAGGTTATTCCATAACTTAGGCGATGCGAGAAGGCCATCTGTCCAACCATGGAGGACTGACGGGAACTACTAGCAGTCGAGAGTCATATGACCTAAGGGAGTGGGTCATGGGGAGTGAATAGTAAGGAAGGAGGTGAGATATGAGGAGTGAGCCAAACCAAACCAAAATTTTGGCATGAATTTGGCACAGTGTAGGAGGCGATGATTTTCTAGGGAGTAGAAAGCCAGGGAGTGGTAGAGAGAACAGTGGTGAGTGAAAGGAGAGGCATTAAGAGTAAAATGACAGAATGAGTTAAAGAGAGAATCCAATCTGGTTAAGGAGGACTTGGGAGTGGTACTGTAGACTATATCACAGTAATCAAAGATAGAAAGTATCATCTTCTGGACCAGTTCATGCCTAGACGGTATCGGGAGGCAACTACAGTTACTGCATAATGCGCCAAGTTTGGGGCGCAACTTCTTCAGGATGGTGTCAACATGCCCAGTGAAGCTGAGGTGTTGGTCTAACCAGACCCCCAGATACCTAAAGGAGGAGGTGTCCTCAATAATTGTCCCATCAAGGGTGTAGAAAGAGGGCAGGGAGGGGAGCAGAGAGAGAGTCTCTGCTTAGTGCAGAAGGTCATTGAAACTGTCTTCTTGGCATTGAGTGAGAGTTAAACCAGAGCTGGACTTGATTGAAGTCATGCTGAAGTCTGGTTTCCACATCCGCAGGGGATTGGTCTGAGGTGAAGAGAACCATATCATTGGCATACATGTGGATGGAGGTGGTTGAGCAGGCTGAGGGAAGGTCATTTAGGGAGATGGAGAAGAGGATAGGGCCCAGGACGGAACCCTGGGGTATGCCAGTGTTGATAGAGAGAGGAAGAGATATGGCATCCACTGTTCTCACTGACTGGGTCCTACCTACTAGGTAATCTTTGAACCAACTAGTGGCAGAGACAGGCCAGCCAAGGAGAGGGAGTCTAGAAGAAGTGTGGGAGACAGTGTCGAAAACCTTTGCTAGGTTGACAAAGATGGTAGATGTGATTTGACCATTGTCCATCCTTGTGAGAATGGAACCAGTGAGCCTAATCAGGGAGGAGGTATTGGAATGATTCTTCCTGAAGCTAGATCGGAACCGAGTGAAAAAGTTAGTTTCAGAGATGTAGGTAGTTAGTTGAGCGAGGACTAGATGCTCCTGGAGTTTAGCAAAGGTAGGAAGGAAAGAGATGGGACAGTAGCTGGCAGGAGTGGAAGGGTCACCACCCTTGGGAAAGGGAAGGACAGTAGCGTGCTTCCAGATAGTTGAGATGGAAGCTGTGGCAAAAGACCGGTTAAGTAGGTAAGCTAGCAGAGCAGAGATGGCAGGCACTGAGAGGTACAGTAGTTTGGGGTCCAAACCATCTGGTGAACTGCCTTAGAGGGGTTTAGGGAATATAGTGCTCCATAATGGCATCAGAAGTGATGTTAGAGAAGGAGAAGGAGGGGATGCAGAGGGCAAGTTGGGAGAGGAGGGTGGAGAGGGTGAGGGATTAGCATGAGAGGGCAGAGGCAAGGAGGAGAGGAGGAGGAGGAGGAGGAGGAGGAGAGCTGAAGCACAAGTGGTGAGATATGAATTAAATTCTGAGGCAATGCTAAGATGGTCGGCAACTTGCGTATTGTGTATTTTAAAGATGGGAGCAGGGGTAGAGGAGTGGGGAGAGAAAAGAGAGTGGATTACCTTCCAGAATTTGGATGGATTATTTATATTAGTCTGGAAGGTTGAACAGAAGTATTCTGATGTAGCTAAGCTTGTGACTTTTGTACACTTGTAGTGTAAAGACTGGTAAAATTCATAGGTGTGTGGGAGCATGGTAGATTTATAAGCTTTCCAGGCTTGATCTCTAGCCCTTTGACATGCTATAAGTTTGGGGGTTATCCAAGGGAGATGGTTGCCTCTAATTCTTGCGCTCCTTAGGGGGTCATGTTTGTTCCAGACCTCAAGAATTTTAGTACATACAGTAAATAGTCATATGTGGCATCTATAGAATTAGACATTGCTAACGGCTCCCAGATAGAGTGCATTAGGTCCGGGAGGATGGGAGCGATATTCAACGATTTACAGAGGATCTTTCAGAGGAAGGTGGAAGGGGCCACCGGGGGCATGGTTGCAGGCTGGAGGGAGGGAGACTATGGGGGGAAAGAAGGAGGAGATACTTCACTGAGAGGCTGATAGCGCCATGGAATGCATTGCCTGAGGAACTGGTGGAGATGTCCACAGTGGAAGAGTTCAACAGAGGCTGGGGCAGGTACAGGAGAAGGATGATAAGGGGGGGGCCACCTGACTGGGGAAGGGGAGCCCTGGCTGGGGGAGGGGGTATTGGAAGAGTAATCAGGGGGATGGTTCCAGTGTCCTCTAAGGGTACTGACTCTCGAGCAGACTCGGTAGACCATTGGGCCTACTCTGCTGGCATTTTAGTATGTTTGTATATGAGCGGAATAATATCGTTTTTTTTCGGGGGGGGCTTTAGGTCTGTGTATTTTATGTACCACATAGATCATGTGGTGATCACTAATGGCATCTGGTAGGATGCCAGATTTAATTACCCTGTGAGGGTGGGATGTACGGCCCAGTCAATAAGGGAGTACACGGACTTTTGATTCATGCAGGCTGGTTCTGAGATGAGTTAGACAAGATAAGGGAGGAACTATCATTACATGTTTTAGATAGGAGGTGGCTAACCAATTTTGGTTAAAGTCACCCAATATATAGGTTACACCTGCTGGAATGAGCGAGGTTATGGTGTTTATAAGTTATGTGATGGCATTGGGGGGTAGACCAGGGTGGCAGTATAACCCGCAACATAGATAGGTAGCAAGAAGGGGAGGGAGAGTTTAAGAATTAGAACCTCATATGCTTTGGGGACAGAGGAGGCTAGGATGCTGGTGAACTGAATAGGACATGCATTGGAGAGTATCCTAGTGCTGTTAGAGGCACTAGGATTTAAACAAGTAAAGAGGCTGGCTGGAATTGAAAAATTCCAACTACGATGATATAACTGAGATATTATTATGGCTGAAACTGTTCTCAGTTAGTCAGGTCACAGGATTGTTGAAATCAAGTTCATAATATCATCAAATGATAGTACTATTTCGAAATACTAGTATATATATTTTCTAACCCATTGTCAGAGCTTCATAGAGTACAGTAGCTATGCTTTTATAGCTGTGCTGACTGGAAGCAGAATGATATTAGTAAATGAGTGATGGATATTCGCTCTCATGTAAGGGGATACAATGGACTGCCAGTGACCAGGAATTCAGTTCAAACTACTTACATCTAACCTGGAGTCCTAGTGCCCACTGTTTTATTTCCCAGTCCCCCCATACTCATAAAGAGCACCAGTGACTGGTTTAAGACTGTAACAGCATATTTTCCTGGTTACTGTCACTGACATATAGTCATCTATATTGTAGGCATAGTTCTCATTCATGCTTAACACAGAGCTGATCATTTAAAGACATGGGTCAGGATTTTCAAACGGGCAGATAAGGATGAAAATGCATGTTGCGCAGTGTCTTTGTCTACCCAAATGTATCCAAGCAGCACCGCTGTTATTTTCAAAAGATGTATCTGTCTGTTACAAAAACACAAAGGCATGATTTATTGTAATAAAAACAATGCAAATGTGGTTTGCATTATTTTTGAAGCAGCATAGCTTTTTGGTCACAATTCAGATGCTGTTAGATCATCGAATAGATGGCCTAACAGTTTGAATGTATTTCTGTACTGAAAATAGTAGCAATGCATCTTGGATGGATCCTTCTGAAAATCCTGCCTGTGGTCTTTACAGAATGCAAACCCACCTCTCATCACCAGGCACTTGCACGCAATCCCCTAACATGCTTATCAAATGCCATAAGAGAGGGAAATGGCCCCCTTTGTCACAAAAGTAGAACAGAAATTGCTCCGTGGTCGCAATCAAAGCAGTAGGGAAAACCTGTACCTTTTCTTATGGTTACTTTCTCAATGCATAGGAGAGTATTTCTGCATGCAAATATGGCATGCAGGTGCACTAAAAGTGGTCATTTTATGCACATGGGTTTTCAGTTCCAAAGCATAATTTAAACATCTTTAAAACTCACACAGAAATGGCCAGACCAGAAATTTCATCAAGACCATTTAGTAACTACCCTTGGAAAACAAACCTGGCTTTTAAAATGTTACAGGTAATGGATCTCCCCTTTTTTCCATAGGGAAACTGTGCCATAATTTGTCGTAATAAAGGAGAGTTTAGTATGGCAAACATGTGCATGGTTTCCTCACTCTGTGCATCGTCCGCTGCAGTTCTGTGCTTCCCAACTGCTCTCTACTTGCCTCTCCACAAATGTCTATCGGAGACTGAACTGCCACCGAACTCAGTGGTAAGTAACTAAAAAAAATATTCCACAACAAAATTTCAGCTGCCCACAAAAATAATAAAAAAACAAACAACTTTTAAATAAACACAGATGGCAACTGTCTTGCTGGCACCTAAGTGGACAGTGCCGCTGTTAACTTTTATTTTGTATAATTTCTGAGGAGAAAAGGGAGATCCAGCAATTGTATAAAATAAAATATGGGATGATATGTAAAACTCAAAGTTTACACACCCCTGGGTGTTAAGCTTTAATAAACACCCTGAGTTTCTCTCTCTTGGTTTATGTAGCATCCATCACCTCGGGGGTGTGTAAACTTCTCGTAATACACACCATCCCATACTTTATTCTATTTGTAGTCCACATTTAAGCATTTACAATGATGTCCAGTATCAGGTTCCCTCATGTCAAAGCCTTCACTTGGCACTTACATGTCTGTCTCATTGCAGTTTGTCAGCTGACAACTAGAACTGGCATGCTAAAGGCAAACACATGAGCAGCAGTTTTTCTATACAGTGCCACATGCTATACTTTAATAACCATACAGATGCTGATGTATATTCCTAGCATTAAAAACAGTGACACCAAGCATTATGAAATGGATAAAAAAATCAAGAAACCTGACTGACTGAGGAGCTTGGACCCACGCACTGATATTTCAGCACAACAGCACTAGTAAAAGATCAATGACCTCACTGACCTGTTTACATTAAGCAGGGACAGCAGTATCAATACACCACAATTCATTTGCTTGTATGTTAAAGGAGATACGAAATGATTTTCACGTAGTTAACTGCCCTCCTATTTTCCTTTCCACACCAGTTATGCATTCTGATATGCTTTGACTAATTTTTTGGTTAAAAAAAATCTAGCTTTGTGGTGCCCTCAGGTCTGCCCAGAGTTCCACTCTCCTCAGCAGCTACTACGCTTTCTTTTCATATTTCTAAGGCATTCCATGACATCAGTTACACCATCCCATGCTGTTCATCTGAATGGCCTGATCGAGTGTAGTAAGGTTAGCCAATTCAAATTGGGCCTCCGAACCCACTTAGCTCAAGAGGATGACTATAAATGTTTCCATAAACCATAATACTATCTAGCCCTTGCCAAAGCAGAGATCCCTGGGCTCCTTTCATGCCACCCCTTCGGACACCAGTGTAAACTGCTAAAATGACCCCCCGGCCCCCAGTCATTGTTGTCCCTACCTCACATCTCTCCCTCCCTTGATCTCCCCACACTACCCCCATGCCTTCTTCCCATCAGCTCCCCTGCCACCCCTCCCCACTCCCCAGTTCACCCTCTGGTATTCCCCTCCTCCTCTTCCGCCTGCTCCCTTCCCTCTGTTTACCCCACCATGATTCTCCTCCCACCACACTCCTTTCCCTATGCCAGTGCGCTGACAATGCCTTCTCTGGCTGCTTCACTAATTCAAGCAAGTTTTGGATTCTAGTCCTGAAATGTAAACAGCTCTCTCCATTTCACACTGAACTCAAATCTTGTCATGTTGTGTCCTGGGCTACCAGGTTCACTAAGTTCCTTTGCAACCAATGTAGTCATGTGGACCCTTTTGTAACTTGCAATGTAACTTACCATTGAATCTGTGTAACCTATGTGTTTTTTGATTATCCTATGTATCTGTATAACCTAGAACCTTTGTAAATGAGTCCCTGACTCAAAGGTATTAATCCCAATCTGAAATAAATAAATAAAAAAAATAGTGTTACTGATGCCACAGAATGTTCAGGCAGTATGAAAAGAGAGAGCAACAACTGCTGAGGGGGGAGGAATTCAGAGTAGTAACAAATGCAAAATAAAGCTACTAATTTTACAAAAAAGGTCGAAACATAGAAATATAGAAACATAGAATTTGACGGCAGATAAGGACTGCTTGGCCCACTTAGTCTGCCCATTTTCTTACCTAACAGATAAGCTGCAGATCCTAGTGTAACTCATATGTCCATTTTTGTAACATGGATATACATATGGTATCTACGGGTTCGGGGAAGGATGAGGTTACCTGGCACAAGAGACCTAGGTTTGGCTACTCTGCACAGGGGCACACAAGTAAATCCAACTACAGGAAGCAATAACTGTAATCTCCAGAACCAGAATTGGGATTTTTCAGTGTGGCTTTATTTATTAACTCACTGAACATAAACAGAGCACTGCATGGTTCCCCCCAGGGCTACGTAACTGCAATGCAGATTAGAGGTTAAACACAGCGGTCCATTTGAGGAGTGAACACAATACAAGTTGTCTGGCTTTGGACCCACCAGGCACTCAGCCCGGACTTTGCATGCGCATTGGATACATAGCCCGCACTGGCCTGGCCTCTGCCGGCCACTCCACTGACGGTCCACTTAGTGAACCCAAACTCTACTTGAAAAGACATCCCATCAAGCAAGGAGGCTCCCAAACTGTGGCTCCCCACACCACTTGAAGTCTGTGACTCCTGGAGAGATTTTGTTTTCGTACTTCCAAATCGAAACTCCCATCAAACAGGGAGACTCCCATCCAACAAAGAGTAATGTTCCCATCCTGTGGCTCCCCACACCATTTAGAGTCTACGACTCCTAGAGAGATTTTCAAGTTGCGACCCACGTCTGGGTACCCACCCCATCACTGGCCAAGCGCATGAGGCAAGTAGCAAAAACACAGAAGAAATCCGTAGAGGTGGACCTGGTTACTAAAGATGGGTTTTTTCCCACCTCCAGCTCCCACAGCCCATACCCGGCCATTTCTCTGGACACACAGAAAACTTTAGACTTTAAACTGTAGATTGAACGGTGGATGACCTGAAGCACCCCCTCTACAGTGAACTTTAAATCCATTAACACTTTAAACAGATGACTGCTCTATTTGTTTGTCCTAGTTGACATAGTCCTCCCAAATAGCAGTCCACATTTACTTGAAATCCAACTGAAGAAAAGAAGTTGTTTTGCCCCTTCCAATGGAGCCAAACACTCACCCATTCGTTGCAGGTGCCCCACAGGCGAAAAACTGTAACCTTTGCTGTTATACACCAACAGACTGAACTTAAATTAAAACAGGCAGCTTTCTTCCCAGAGTGGGAGAAGGGGATTGCCCCTGGAACCCACAAAGAACTTTTCCTCACCCCCCCCCCAGAGGGAGGGGGGTAAACAGACAACTACTGGTGTCCTTCTTGTTTGCTTAAGGACAAACTGAAGACTCCCTTTGAATTCCCAAGGTTCTAAACTTACTCTGAGCTGAAGATTCCAAAATGTGGCTCATGCAGCTGCGACAGTTCTATTATGATGTCATCCTCTAGTCTCAGCTGTGACTGAGGACAGAGTGAGACAGTGTGAAACCCATTTAACTGGAGTTTCACAAGCTGCCTTCCCTGCCTACCACTAGGTCTTACTGAGATTCTAGTAACCCCGGGTAACAAAGGGGTTACACTAGCCTGACCAGGAAAATGACTGTCCCAGTCATTATGCACCTATCTTAGGCCATCCCACCCTATGTGCTACCTGCAGGGGGGTGATCAGGCCCTCCCACCACTGTGCAAGCACAGGTAGGCAACACTAAGGGCCTAGAGGCCTATAGCTGACATATCAGCCTCTACTCTATCCACTTACCATGGACACCTGTGGCTCTGGTAGAACCATCCAGAGCATAGCCCTGATAGATCAGCACTGCAATCCCTATGGCCTCCAGGACCACAGCCTGACTATCCCCTAACCCTCTAGGAAAACCTATCTGCCTCTAACATAATATTCCCAAATAAAACAAAAACCGGGGACCTCCCGACCTTGGGCAGCCTGCAACTACAACCACTAGCAATAATAACACAGTACATTTAAATTTACACCATAGCACTGACGAGGACTCTGATGAGCCTCCTCCTCTTTTGTCTTCTCTTCTGTCTTCCAGGAACACCTGTAAGAAAAGACAAAAACAAAAAACAAACGCATCCTAATCTGCATGTACAGTCTATCTAAACAACAACAATGACAACAACAACCCTTACCACACAGAAGAAGCACTGAACAATCCCAAAAGAGAAAAAGATTTTTTTTTTTTTAGAAAAAGGTAGAAAACAGTATTTATATTAAAGTACAATGACATTGGTAGCAATACACCTTTGGGGGGGATGGAATGCCCTAAATGTCCCACTAGTGACTACAAGGCCCGAAGGCCAGTCCATTAAAGAGTCTCTCCTGGGCCGGAGCCCCATGAAGCACAGTTCTTTAAGGCAATAATCACGAAGGGGAGAGTCTTTTATGACAGTTCACAGACTGTTTGAAGTCTGTAGTGTAAGGTGTGTATTGCAATGTCATAAAGATAGAATAAAAATAATTTTTCTGACTCACCAGCCTCTTGAAGTATTCGAACGTCACAAACCTGGTCCCTTCCGAAGACTCTCCCTGGCAGCATTTCTTCTGATACAGCTGGGCGGACATCTTCCGGGAACCCACAGGAGTGCACATCTGGAAACAGCTGGGCTGATGTCATAACTGGAGAAGGAACCTTAGAACAGGAAGAAAAAGAGAAACAGCTGGTCCGACGTCATCCGATTACCAGGCGCTGAACAGAAAAACAGCTGGGCTGGTGTCCTCTCTGGATCTGAAGTCATCTGGTGGTACCAGTAGATGGTTGCTGAATAGGGCAGTATACTGTGGATTGAAGAATATGGGGCACCTGAGTTCTTGTTTATTCATATTGGCAGTTCAATAAGGTTACTTCACAGTGTAGATGTGGCAGTATTGACTACCACTGCTCGGCTCTCCATTTTGTAGGCACGGGCTTAATTACTGGGAGGTCCTTGCACTGAGGCCAATAGTAGAGGGGGTCAGGGGCTTGAATTATTACTCTGTCTGAGCGAACATAATTCACACAGTGGGAGACTTTACGTCCCTCTCCGTCCACTATTCTCACTCTGTCCATAAACAGTGTCCCTGCCTCTCTTCCACTGTGTATACTTTTGGAACAGTCTATTCTTTACATGCTGGTTAGCCCCAGGATGCACATGTTTCATTGCTTCATCCCAGATCCAGGATTTTCTGCAGTTCTCAATCTCCTCCCAGACTCTCCGAGGAAAGGTAGAAAGGTCATACCAAAGATTTCATTGGCCTTTCTCTGAAGACAGTCTCTCCTCTTTACTTGCTTTGGTCAATCTGAGACTGCTGGGCCTGGCTTAGGAGTGGCCAGTCCTGGTTCTGCCAGCTCAGATCCTCAATGAAATTAAAACGGATCCCTGACTTCTTCTTCTTCTGGTGAAGCCAGGGCAGTGGCATCACCACCTTCCTGAACACATTCCTCCGAGGCAAGATCTTGAGGCTGTGTACCCGTTCCTTTCTCACAAGGCCACATAGGTTCCCCCTCATCTTCCTCTTCACTGAGGATCTGAGCCCAGGAGTGAGCAGTAGTTCTCACCCCTGAGACTGTCCATTCATCACTGGGAGCGGAGGTCGACACCTCCCATTCAAAGGCCTCCTGCATCTCATCTTCACCTTCGAGACTTGGGCTAGGCCCCCCCACCCAGGGGACTATTGATGCTTTATCTGAACTTGCTTTCTGAGATCCAGCATCCAATGCTTCAATTTCAGATTCAGTCTCTAATTCTGCATTCTCTAACTTTGTGCCACACTCCCCCGGGGGATCTTCCTCCACAGGCTCCGCCTGATGCTGTGTGCTGCCCACTGCAGATTCTTGAAGTTGTGTCCATGTGGGAGCCAAAAGAATTTGAGGCACTTTATACAAGCATATTTTTGTAGACAACCAGCACAGTGAGGAATCATGAAGACATCCCTTCCAGCACTCAAGCACATCTGGCATACACGCACTGGATAATTAGGAATTGCCATATCAGGAGGGAGTTGCCTCTATAGCACCAATTTTCAATATCTCTCAATCTATTTACTGCTGCTGTTACTGCAACCTGGGCATGATCCGGGTAACGAGCTGGTCCTGAGGCCATAACTGCAGAAAAACAAACAAAAGTTCACTGTAACTGAAAGTCCCACTTTAATGAACACACACTCTGTAGCTTTAAACTGGCTCCTCTGCTGCTGTGTTTACTTTACTACCCCACCCTGTAATGGTGACGGCAGCACTCCTGTGCATCAACATTCAGACTCTGGGTCAAGCCACTGCACACCTGATTAACATCAGCTACTAATAACTTTTATTTCAAACTGCACAACTCGCTCTGTCCTGGCTGTTCACACATTTACAGGATTTTCCTTGGACTTTTCACTTGCTGGCAACATTCATTTAATTACAGTCCCTTTTAAAACTTCAGGTTTCAGCACATAATTGCCTGCTTTTACTACTGTTGTACTTATTTTACAACCCACAGTCTCTCTCTGGCTGCAAACTGTAAACTGAGGCTACTTTCATTGCTATGCACACATAATGCCGCTCTTACAGAGTTGCACTTGCCAGCAGGACATCACACAATCGCTACTTGCAAAAGCAACCATACAGCTGCACACACATTTTATATGGCATTATCTGAAAATCACTGATTGGAGCAGTTTAAATAGTTTACTCACTGTTATTGAAGCAGGTTGCTGCGATGGGGTAACACGGCCTGCAGCCAGATTTTGAAGGCCTCAGATTGCAAACGGGCGGGCAGTCTCCGCGATCGTAGTATTAACCACACAATTCACTGATCCCACGATCGATAAGCGGGTTGAGCCCGATTTTCAACTGGAAAGTCACTTTTCTACTGTTTACAGCGCTTTGAACACTTTGCGAATGCTCCTCCACTGCCAGTACACGCACTACTCTCTGTCTCCCTCTCGAATGCTGAAGCAGACACATAAGAGCTGGCTGAGGGGCGGGACTAATGGCAAACTGACCAACCACATGACGCCATGCAAATGAGCCTCCTCTTCCTCACGAGGGCTCCTCTCCTCACGGCGATCGTTAGCAGGCAAATTTAAACTGAAAAGATGCACTTTTTTTTTCAACTGACTCTACCTATGGAGCCCATTTCAACCATGTAACATTGCCATTAACTCTGCAGTCTCTAGCATTGCACAGAAAGCATTTCCAACGTCCAGGGCATAATTTCTCTGTTGCTACCCCTAGTTTTCCACACTTTCCTTCACAGAACTTTATTTTAAAACTGACAAATGCTGTAAACTATGCTGATGCAGGACAAGGACACACACTTTGGCTTTATATGGCTCCTTGGTAAAACAGTTGGCATTTTTAAGCAACAGCTGAATTCACCTTTGCTTTACTAGGAAATTAACAACTTTTGGGCTACCGATCTGCCAGATAGCCAAAACGCTAGCCTACTTGCCCAAGCACCTTCCTTCCCAAACAAATCCAAAGCAGTGCCTCCATTTTTGTAACCCATATGTCCATTTTTGTAACATGGATATACATATGGTATCTATGGGCTCGGGGAAGGAAGAGGTTACCTGGCACAAGAGACCTAGGTTTGGCTACTCTGCACAGGGGCACACAAGTAAATCCAACTACAGGAAGCAATAACTGTAATCTCCAGAACCAGAATTGGGATTTTTCAGTGTGGCTTTATTTATTAACTCACTGAACATAAACAAAGCACTGCATGGTTCCCCCCAGGGCTACGTAACTGTAATGCAGATTAGAGGTTAAACACAGCGGTCCATTTGAGGAATGAACACAATACAAGTTGTCTGGCTTTGGACCCACCAGGCACTCAGCCCGGACTTTGCATGCGCATTGGATACACAGCCCAACTGGCCCAGCTCCCCTGCCGGCCATTCTACTGATGGTCCACTTGGCGAATGAACCCAAACTCTACTTGGAAAGACATCCCATCAAACAAGGAGGCTCCAAACTGTGGCTCCTCACACCACTTGAAGTTCATGACTCCTGGAGAGATTTTGTTTTCGCATTTCCAAATCAAAACTCCCATCAAACAGGAAGACTCCATCCAACAAGGAGTAATGTTCCCATCCTGTGGCTCCCACACCACTTAGAGTCTATGACCCTAGAGAGATTTTCAAGTTGCGACCCACGCCTGGGTACCCACCCCATCACTGGCCAAGTGCATGAGGCAAGTAGCAAAACACAGAAGAAACCGTGAGGTGGACCTGGTTACTAAAGATGGGGTTTTCCCACCTCCAGCTCCCACAGCCCATACCCGCCATTTCTCTGGACACATAGAAAACTTCAGACTTTAAACTGTAGATTGAACGGTGGATGACCTGAAGCACCTCTACAGTGAACTTTAAATCCATTAACACTTTAAACAGATGACTGCTCTATTTGTTTGTCCTAGTTGACATAGTCCTCCCAAATAGCAGTCCACATTTACTTGAAATCCAACTGAAGAAAATAAGTTGTTTTGCCCCTTCCAATGGAGCCAAACACTCACCCATTCATTGCAGGTGCCCCACAGGCGAAAAACTGTAACCTTTGCTGTTATACACGAACAGACTGAACTTAAATTAAAACAGGCAGCTTTCTTCCCAGGGTGGGAGAAGAGGATTGCCCCTGGAACCCACAAAGAACTTTTCTCTCACCCCCAGAGGGAGGGGGTTAAACAGACAACTACTGGTGTCCTTCTTGTTTGCTTAAGGACAAACTGAAGACTCCTTTGAATTCCCAAGGTTCTAAACTTACTCTGAGCTGAAGATTCCAAATGTGGCTCATGCAGCTGCGACAGTTCTATTATGATGTCATCCCTCTAGTCTCAGCTGTGACTGAGGACAGAGTGAGACAGTGTGAAACCCATTTAACTGGAGTTTCACAAGCTGCCTTCCCTGCCTACTACTAGGTCTTACTGGGATTCTAGTAACCCCGGGTAACAAAGGGGTTACACTAGTTAACCAACAGCTTACTTCCTCCTACCCCCCCACTAGGACTGCCTTATGTCTGTCCCATGCATTCGAAACATGTCATTAGCTTCTGAAGAAGGACTGGTTGGTCTGAAAGCTAGAGCACTTTGTTCTTTTTATTACATCTATGTTGGTCCATTAAAAGGTATCAAATCATTCGCTTCTGGAGCTACACTATTGGATAGACACTAGAAAGGAAAACAAGAAAGCTTCTAAGGTATAACAAGCATTTGTCAATGTCGAATGTTCACTTGCAGGTATTTGCAGTGGTGTTTGGCATGTATGGTGCTTTACCCTAATGCCCTGTGCGATTGCTGGTATTTGCACAATAAATTTTCAGCATGACCTTTTTGTTACCCCCCATGTATGCTACATAGGAGGAAACATGTTTTGGGCAGGATGTGAAAAATGACAGCTGTATTGCTCATAAGGAAGTGTGGTAAAATGGCAATGTTGAAAATCTGGAGTGGAAATATTGAAAATTCGCAAACCTACGAGCGCATGAGGGAACTGTGCAATGCACGCCATAAAACAGTCATTGTTAGGAATTTTTCACCAAACTGTCAACATTGGCATTTTAAAACCTCTGCTAATGAACAGTGTCACTGTGATTGTCTTACTGTGTGCCATACATTGATTTTGCACACCGACTGCGCCATTGTGCACTACATGGGCGGAAACACGTTTTGGGCAGGATGTGAAAAATGACAGCTGTACTTCCCATAAGGAGGTGTGATAAAATGGCAATGTTGGAAATCTGGAGTGAAAATATTGAAAATTAGCAAACTTATGAGCGTGCATAGGAACTGCGCAATGAACACTCGTAAAACAATCATTTTTAGGAATTTTTTCACCAAATTTTCAACACAGCCATTTTAAGACCTCTGCTCATGATCAGTGTCACTGTGATTTTCTTAATGTGTCCCATACATTGATTTCGCACACCGACTGCGCCATTGTGCGCTACATGGGCGGAAACACATTTTGGGCAGGATGTAAAAAATGACAGCTATACTGCTCATAAGGAGGTATGGTAAAATGGTAATATTGAAAATCTGGAGTGAAAATATTGAAAATTCACAAACTTACGAGCCTGTGTAGGAACTGCGCAGCACGCTCGTAAAACAGTCATTTTTTGGAATTTTTGCACCAAATTTTCAACATGGGATTTTTGGGACCCCTTCTCATGAATGATGTTGCTGTCATGGCATTATTCAGGTCGAAGGGTGATTTTTGCCAGTGCCTGCGAAATCACCCTTCGGGCCCGAATAACGCCATGACAGTGACATCATTCATGAAAGTCCCAAAACCCATGTTAAAATTTGTGCAAAATTCCAAAATGCCTGAGATATGCATAAAGTTGAAACCCCTATCTAGCCCATTATACAGCTTACGGGCATTTCTTCAGTTCGCGGGTCGGCTTTGAAGAGTGCAGACGTGTTTCCGGTCCACAAGATCATCGCCCGAGCTCCGGAGTGAGGGGTGTGGGAGGCTGGGTGAGTGGGTGGGTGCGGTTGTGGGAGGGGGACTGGGAGACTACGTGGGACCGTTTTTCTTTACAGGTTTTAAAAACAAAAAAGGACTACGTGGGATGTTTGCCACACTGGAGTAGGCTTCCAGCGTGGCAGAAGATGGCTGGGGGCTGAGGGCCGACGAAGTTGGGCACCCCGTCCAGCTAAACTTCAGCGGGGAGGGCCGACGGAGTTGGGCACCCCGTCGGCAAAAAAAAGGATGTTTGCCACTCTGGGGTGGGCTCCGTGGCCAGAAGGATAACCCCAGGGGCCGTGCGCCCGGCGAGGATTGGCACTTTGATCGACAAACAACGTTTGCCACGCTGGGGTGGCCTCAGCGTGGCATCAAAGCTTGGTGGGCGGCGGATGAGGGGAGGAGCGCGTGACGCGAGGGGGCGTGACGGTGTTGGTATGACAGCGGTGGTTTTCTTCGAAGGGAAGACCACCGCTGTCATACAGAGTTTCCCACACCTATATTGGTGCAGGACCGCCATGCCTGCTCAATGGAGCGCTTGATTGTAAGGGAGAGGCACACCCAAAGTGTGCTATTTTCCTTAAAACTTCCTTTGCGTGCGCCGCGTTGTAACGTAAAATGGTTTCATATTACATTAACAAAATGCAGCATCTGCCAGCTATTGGCCAAACAGCAGTATTACAATGGCTCAATATGGCTGTTTTTTCCCTTTGTCTCTCTCTCTTTTTATTTTTAGCTGTTTAAATTACATTTTTAAATATTTCTTTACTTACCCAGTGGACCCATTTTATAATCACAATAAGGCACCCAGAGTGTTTTTTCTTCTGGGATAATGAAACTTCTTAGGTGGTGGAAGCACTAGGCCTCTGGCCCTGTACTTCAAACCAGTCAAGGCATACCATTATCCCAGCACAAAACACAGCCTGTCATATTTATTGTTTAATCACAACTAGTTGTGACTGCGGACATCATTACAGTAATATCTGGGTATCCTTAGTAATGATGGAACCTTTGGTGGGGGTGGAGTAGAAAGAAGTAGGCTGCTGGTTAACTAGGATCTGCAGCTTATCCATTAGGTAGGGAAATGGGCAGACTGGGTGGGCAAGTGGTCGATATTCGTCATGATTCTATGTTTCATGTTTCTATGGAACCTGATGCTGGCTTATCTGTACTAATTTGTCCTAGACTGTAGAAAACACAACTGTTTGTTCCTTTCAGACGTTCTTTGCAAACTCTGTACTTGAATGTATAGATTTTATTTTAACAAGCATTTTCAAGCAGTTTGTTGCTTTTGTCTTTACCCTTCAATAACAAGTGGTGTCAATGTTAATAGAAATGATAACAGAATAGGAGACATCTTTGAAGGAACATTGGCATTAGGACAGTTTCACCAAAGGTAACAAGAATGAATCTTGATAAGCAACTAACAGTAATTATCAACATAAAACTTTAAGTTAAAACTCACGTTCTCAACTGTTCATTTTTATCATGGCAATGTAAAGTTCATCTCTTTAAAAAAAATAAACACCCCGATTGTAACAGCTTAGTCAAAGTTAATATTCCAACTGCATATCCTGTATTCCTTTATTGTGTCAAGGGTACTGCTAATACATACATAGACAGAACTCATATTTATCAAAATGAAAGGCTTCTTTGGCTATTTGTGTCACTTACAGCCACAGGAGTGCAGTAACTAGTTTGTTGATCATTAAATGACAGCAACATATTGATATTAACTTAATTGTTTCCCCCCTAAAACCAGCTAAGAATGCAGTACTTTGGTAGACAGACTTTGACTTAATGCATTCCAAGCTCTGTTTATTAATTGCTTATGTTTATTGATTTGAAATTATTGTCCTGGAGAAACATGCTAAGCAGCAAACGTCTTGTTTCCAAGCTGGGGTACAGAAAGGAAGAAGAATACTCCATGTTTATTTATTTGAAAATTTGTGACCAGGAAAGATGCACTGAGTCAAGGCTTGTTTCAGGTGTGAACCAGGATGGCATCCGGTCAAAACCTCAACGCACATACATGCTGTCAAAAACTGCACTGGCATAAATGTGTGTGTGGTCTAGGAGTTTGTTTATATAATCTAGCACAGTTTCATGCTAGATTACACAGACCATGGGATGGAGGGAATAAGAGGTAATAACAGGTGCACCATGAAAGCAGATTTAGACAACAGTTAAAAGCAAGCACGAATCAATGACAAACACAACTAAGTATAGTTGCAGTATTAGGCTACAATTGACAAATGCAATAGATTCATAGATTCATAGACATGTGATGGCAGAAAAGGACCTTCCTGGCCCATCAAGTCTGTCCATTCCCCCCTCTACTAGTTCCCGCTTCCAAGATTCCCCCTTTCCTCCCCTTGACAACCCCTTATGCTTGTCCCAGGCCTTCTTGAAACCCTCCACTGTACTGGCCTCACCTCCTCCTCTGGCAGTATGTTCCAGGGCTCAGTCACTATCTCTGTAAAGTAATACTTTAACATTTCCTAAACCTTCCTCTTCCTTCCATGCCCCTAGTTCTTATATGTACCTTCCTGAAAATAAGCTCTCCCCGCTTTATTGACCCCCTTCACGTACTTGAATGTTTTGATCATGCCCCTTCTCCCCTTTTTGTCTCCAGAGGATACAAATCCATCTCCTTCAACCTCTCCTCATCTGTCTTCCCACTTAGCCCATGCACCATTTTAGTGGCCCTTCTCCACACCATTTCCATGCCATCTATGTTCTTTCTGAGATGGGGTCTCCAGAACTGCACCCATACCCAGGTGTGGCCTCACCATGGAACTGTAGAGTGGCATCAGCACCTCCCTCCTTCTGCTGGTTATCCCTTGCCCTATGCATGCCAGCATTCTGTTAGCGTGCCCACTGCCTTGCTGCACTGGGTCCCCACCCAAGGTCATCAGTGATCATAACTCCTAGATCCTTCTCCTGCCTGGTTGCAGCCATTATCTCCCCTCCCCCCAGTGTATATGTGGTATTTGGATTCCTCCTCCCCAAGTGCATCACTGTGCATTTCCTGGCATTAAATTTCAGCTGTCATGATTCCGACCACTCTTCCAGTAACCTTGGATCCTTCTTCATTGCCTCCACCCCCGGGAATCCACCCTGTTGCTGAGTTTTGTGTCACCTGCAAAAAGGCAAACCTTCTCCTGAAGCCCCTCTGTTATGTCACTGATGTAGATGTTAAACAGAATGCACCCCACTCATCACCCCTGTCTCTCCAGAGTGAACCCCATTGACCACCATCCTTTGACTTCTACTCATCAGTCAGCTCTCCACCCATCTTGTCATTTTCTGCCCCACTCCTAGACACCCCAACTTATTAACCAGTCTTCTGTGGGGCACCATGTCAAAGGCCTTCCTGAAGTCCAGGTAGGCCATGTCCATTGCCCCACCCTGATCAACCACCCTCGTCACTGCATTGAAGAATTCGATTAGGTTCATCTGGACCGTCCCTGAGTGAAGCCATGCTGCTGAAGGTCTTGCAGCCCCCACAAAAAGCTAACCACCCTTTGTTTCAATATTGCCTCCATTACTTTACCCACCACTGATGTGAGACTGACCGGTAGATAATTACCCACCTCCTCTCTGCTGCCACTTTTATGGAGTGGCACCACGTCTGCCTTCCTCCAGTCCTCTGGCACCCAACCTGATCCAGGGACAAGTTAAATGATTCTGTCAGTGGATCTGTCAGCACCCCCCTTAATTCCCTGAGCACCCTAGGGTGTAGGCCATCTGGGCCCATGGCCTTGTCCACCTTCAATTTACTTAATTCCTCCCTTACCTCTTCCACACTGATTGGGCTAGGATCCACCCCTCTTCCCTTTCCCTTTTCACTTAGCGTTGGTCCCCTTCCTTCCTTCCACCTCTGTCGTGAAAACTGAGCTGAAGTATCCATTCAGATTCAGAAATAAAGTATCATCTTTATGCTGATGATACAATTATTTACACCTCACACAAATCCATTAAGGTGATTCAAAAAAGGCTCCAGTTAGCCTTTGACGATCTGCAAACTTTTTAAAAAGATAGCAGGTTGACTCTGAATGTGAAGAAGACACAGTCCATGTTGATACATCGGAAAAGCGAACGGTTGGGAGACATGGCCCTGGGATTGGTTACCCTTGGGGGGGCCCCGATCCAGCAGACAAATATGTATAAATATTTGGGTCTTTGGATAGATGACTCTTTGTGTTGGAATATACATATAGAGAAATTAGTAGAGAATCTAAACAAAAGAATAAGGGCTCTTTATAGGGTTCGATCGTTAATGAGTAAGGAGGTAGGGGAAAAAGTGATAAATATGATGGTTATCCCCATGATTGATTATGGGGATATATTTTATTTTTGTGGGAGAAAGCAGGATTTAAGGAAGTTGGAAGTAAGTTATAATAATCTGGCCAGATTTATATTGGGGTTCCTAGATTAACACACAGTTGCGTGCTTTATGACCAATTGAAATGGTTGTCACTATGTGAACATAGTAATGAACATGTGCTAGCCTTTATTTATAAAGGTTTGCAGGGGAAATATCCACAGTATGTGGTAGAAAATTTGATAAATAGGGATAAACTGGCTTCTTTGAGAAATTGTAAAGCACCTAGTCTGGAATTGCCTAATTGTAATTTAGAGATAGGACGACACTTCTTGTACTATAGAGGAGCTAGGAGTTGGAATGCAATTCCTAAATCTCTGTTTATGTTGGATGTGAACAATCATTGGTCTCTGATTCAACATTGGTATCGTACCAGCTCTCGACAAAAAAGGCAATGTTGTGATTTATAAAGGATTTTTATGTCCTAGGAGGATATTATTTATTATTTGTATTGTGTAACTTAAGATGTATGTATGTATTTGTGTGATGTATGGAAAAATTAGTATTGCATGTGCTGTAACATTTTCCTTTTACTGTATATTAATGTTGGGACCTGTTGAAAATGAGCTTTGCTCAATCGAGATGATCCTTTATTCATTTTATTATGAATAAAACATTTTACTACTACTACTATTCAGCATTTCAGTTTTCTTGAAATCCCCTTCTATCTGATCCCCTCCCCTTAATCCTTACTATCCCCTGCCTTACCTTCCTCCTTTCCCCTATGTACCGAAGAATGTCTTGCCCTCCCATTTGGCCTTCCTAGCAATCTCTCCTCTGTTTCTGCTTTAGCCTTCCTAATCCTCTGTCCTGCCACACTCAGCTTCTCTTTGTAAGTGTCCCTATCCTCCTTCCCTGCATCCTCTTATATTCCCTGAATGTCCTTTTCTTCCCCATTGCCCTCCTCACTTCCCTGCTGAACCACAGTGGCCTCCTCCTTCTTTATTCTTCCTCACCCTTCTTACATATCCCTCTGTCACTTTAAGGAGCCCCCTTAATATTTTTCCATAGATCCTCTGCCCTCCATCCCTCCCACCCCTCACTTCCTCCCAGAATATCTCCTTCATCCTGGGAAAATCTGCTCGCCTGAAGTCTAGGACCTTCGTGATGGTTTGACTAGCCTCATATCCTGCTCTGACCTTGAAGCCCACTGTGCTGTGGTCACTATCTGTCAGGCTGGCCCCACCCCCATCCCTCAATGTTATTTCCATTGGTTGTAACCAATGTAGGTTACAACTCCAGCACAACAATATTTAACATCACGATATGCTCCTATGAAGGAGTTACACAGAAAATGGATAAAATCACACAGCTCAGCACAATAAATGATAATAGATAAGTATGTAAGCAAAGCAAACTAGGATTGCACTGGGAGAAAAAGTGAACAGAGGCAAACAAAGTCAGGGAACAGTTAAGTGACAACAGGAGCAAGAGGGAACAAACTGAGACCACAGAAGGAGTTTGAGAGAGAGGTAAGGGGAAGTGCAGAAGCATCAGTAACTGGATATTGTACAAGATGCATGTTATAATACACAATTTGTGTACAGGAGAAAGATAAAACAACTCTGACAGGTAAGAAACATACAAGGTGGATAATGGCCAAGCAGAGGCCAGCATACTTAGTAGAAAACAGGTAGGCGGGGATTAGAATGACTTAAAATAAGTGAACATAAGCAGTCAGGAAGGTTTGAGAATGTAATGTGATATAATCATTCAAGGTTCTATGTCAACTACAAGATGGAGAGAGAGGAGCAACCACAGGTGGGAAGAACAGTTCCAGGATTGTCTTTTAGTAACCATTTTAAAGTGGAAGACTGGACATGGGTAGGGCATTTCAGAGGCAGAGAGCCTCTAGGAAAATGTAGCTTTTCCTACTGACAGGCAGCATCTGGGAATAAGGAAAGAGTGAGGATTGCATGATGGAGTAGGCAAAGGGAGGGCCAGGTGTGAGGGGGGACAAAAGAGAGTCAGGGAGAGTGCTAGATTCATATTTGAAAATCAGTAAAGTAGAATGCCAGTTTCACCACCTCTGAGGGAAGGCAACTCCACTGTGGAGTACAGGTCACAGTGGAGTATATGTCACCCTAGGCAAAGACAGGGAGAACAATTTTCTGGATGATCTGGCATCTGGAAGCAGGAGGAAGGTAAAATTTGTAATGGTGGAGGGCACCGAGTTTGCAGAGCAGTTTTGAGGAAATGGCGCTGATGTGGGTACAGAAGTCAATCTGCTGATCCAGTCATATCCCAAGGTACTTAAGAGAAGGGACAGTTCAGTGATTTATTGCCTCATACAGCACACTTCAGAACATGACCATCTCAACCCCTCCTCATACAACTGCTCTCTCACTGACTGGGGTTTCTCATCTCAACCACCCCCATATTGTGGAATCACACTCCCAAATGCCCTCAGTGACCACCAAATGGTCTTCTGTATAGATGAGACCCTTCACCCCAAAGCCCCTCCAAAATTAATACAGCTCTGGTCATTAAGGACCCTCAACCAATCCACCCTGCTCACTGACCTGATTAGTCTTACATTATCACCCTCAATGTGGAGGATGCACTAAAAATGTTCCATTCTAAACTGTGATCTGGGGCAAGCATGCCCTTTTTTGGAAGGGCCAAGGTAAAGGTTCCCATCTCTTCTGTGTCTTGGCTGAGCTTATTACCTGTCTCAAGCTTACAACTCAGCATGGTGCCTTCGCAAGTCCACTGGCTTTCCTGTAGACCTTGAATGGTATTTACAGCTTCAAGACTCCTGCACCAAAGCCACCAGTCTGGCCAACACTGAATACATTGCTTCCAAACTCCAGATAAACATTAACAGCCGATATCATAAAACAGGAAAGGGACCTTGGAGTATAATATTGGATGACCTCAAGATGGCGAGACAAGGAAGTTGTTAGGGCCAGTGAGATGCTGGTACATAGGGAATGGTCTCACCAGCAGAAGGAGAGAGGTGGTGTTACTACTGTATAGATCGCTGGTGAGACTCCATCTGGAGTACTGTGTCCAGTTCTGAGACCACATCTCAGGAAGGACATGACAGAGTGTGCTGTCCAGATGAGGGCAACTAAAATCGTGAAGGGGCTGCATCAGAAGCCCTATGCAGAGAGACTGAAAGACTTAAATATGCACACATTGGAAAAGTGGAGGTAGAGGGAGGACATGATAGAGACCAATAATACCTCACATGGTAAATAAGGTACAGGAGCAGAGTATTTTTCAGAGGAAAAGATGCACAAGAACAAGGGGACATGCAATAAAGCTGGAAAGGGGTAAATTTAAGAGGGATGTGAGGAAGTACTTCTTCACTGAAAGAGTGGTAGATGCCTGGAACAGGCTTCAATGGAGGTGGTGAGGTGAAAAAGGTGGTGTGTTTCAAGAATACATGAGATAGGCACGAGGGAATCTTCGTGGAAAGTGGGGAGGGAGGCAGAGATCAAATAGGGTCTGCAATTACAGTATAGGCAGGAAAAACATTGTCAGATTGGTGGGCCTTGTGGTCCTTATCTGCAGTGAAATTCTATATTTCTATGATATTCATTTCTTTAAGCCCCCATCAATCACCCCAGTCCTCAAAATAGGCTCTTCAATCTCTGACCCTTTAAGGTCTGCTCTGCTTTTACAGCTTTCTTTCCACATGTGCTGTCACTCTGTTTCCTCCTCCCTCCCCTCCTCTCCCTTCACAGTCCTTCATCTTCACCTTCTCCTTCTCTCCCATCTCTCCTGCCTCTTTCTGCCCTTCTAGCATTGGACCCAGCTAAATGTTATAATCCTATTGGGCTAGATCCTAAACTTCACATCTTTAACCTGCTAAAGTATTTCTTCTCTAAGCTCGGTGTTCTGTGGTAGGTAACATTGACTTTTCATTGTGCTTCTTCCAGTTACTTTGGTGGGTGCAGCTTCTTCCCTTGCCATCAAGTTTGTATGGAGGGGAAGGAATGGGGGCACAGTGCTGATGTTGATCGAACACACTAATTGTGGGTTATAGCGTGGGTCTTTTCCTCTAATGTCTGGGGAAGACACACCTCACTGATATTGCACTAACTTGGTATGGATTGTGAGGAGGCAGGTGGCTTGTGCTATTGCAGTACAATGGCTGGTGTAGCAAGACAGCTGATCAGTGGGTCAGAACCATGTGATCTGTGATCTCTTTGGCTTGGGACAGTTCTGGTGAGAATCACCAGCTGTCACCAAGCTGGGTTCTTTCCCCACATAGCAGTGTGATGGGCTGTGCAGAACAGTAACACATCGTATCTAGTCCTAAAACGTCTATGTAACACACAGGTGGGGAAGTTCAGGTGAGGCACATTGAGCTGAATCCCCTTCCTCTTGTCACTCACTCTGTATCTGTAGCTGTGCACAATGCCACACACACCGTGTTTTCTTGCCATGGCAAACTGGAGATGTCACCCAATATTTAATAGTGATGAAATGCTATGTTACACACTGTAAGTGGTCTTCTATAAAGCAAATGGTGTGCCTATTTGGACATGCTGCATTAACTCTCAGATAACATGAACATGAGTGTGTTGTGCAAAGAATCATAAGGCGTCTTCTGCTTAGTAGAAACATAGACAACAATGGCAGAAAAGACAAATGGTCCATCCAGTCTGTCCATAGTTCTGTATCTAACTCCAGACCCTATTGTCCATCCAGGGTTCTAGCCCTCCCCATCCACTCTTTTGTTCCTGTCCCTGTTACTGTACCTAAGTAATCACTATACCCTGTGCTCTGTCACAGCCATGACTGAAAGCATTACACCCACTTCCTTGGCTGATAGACTGTTTCACAGTTCCACCACCCTTTTGTAAAATAATACTTCCTCATATCCTCCTGAATCTCCCTCCTGTTAGTTTCCAGTCATGCCTTCATGACCTCAAACTAGCATTCAAACTAAATAGTTCCTCACTCTTCACTTTGTTTGTTCCTTTTTAGGAACTTGAAGTTCTCTGTCGTATCTCCACTCTCCTGTCTGGTCTCCAGCGAGTACATGGTCAGTGCCATGATGCACTCCTCATTGGCTCTGAATCATCTTTGTCACTCTTCATGGTACCATCTCCAGCCTGTCCTTATCTTTCCTGATGTGTGGATTCCAGAACTGAGCACAGTTCTCCAGGCGTAGCCTCGCCAAAGATCTATAAAGGGGAAGGAATATCTCTTTTTTTCTACTGCCAATATCCCTCCCGATACATCCCAGCATTCTAATTGCTTTACTATAGGCCTTGTTGCACTGACTTGATAGTTTTGAGGGTGTCACTGAAGATGACTCCTAGGTCCAGTTCCTCAACAATTGTGCTGAGTCTTTACCTCACCCATCCAACACTCTGTCCTGGGGTTCTTGTTCCCTAGTTGCATCACTTTGCACTTTTTGATGTTGAATTTTGACTGTCAAACCTTAGATCACCTCTTTACCTTTGCAGGTCACTCTGCATTTCTCTGATCCCCTTGACGCTATCCACCTCCCACAGAGTTTAATGTCGTCTGCGAAGAAACACAACCTACCCTGAATTCCTTCTCCAATGTCACTGATGAACATATTGAAGAGAACTTGGCCCAGGACAGATCTCTGTGGTGCCTCTTTCATGACCTCCCTCTCTTCTGATTTGACCCCATTAAGCACAACCCTCTGCTGCCTCCACTTTAGCCTATTACCTACCCATCTTACTATGTCCCTAGTGCACACAGATCCTCCTTCTTCTTTAGCAATTGTCCGTGAGACACTGAGCCAAAAGCTTTGCTGAAGTCAAAGTAGGAAAATCTACAGCATGGCCCCTATCCAATGCCCTCATACCTCAGTCAAAGAAAACTATCAGGTTAGTCTGACAAAAGCGCCCTGCCATGAGCCCCTTCTATTTACTATCCTGGAGACCATTGCTGTCCAGGTAGTCCACAAAGTTCTTTTTTATCAGTGAGTCCATCAACTTCCCTATAGCAGAGGTAAGACTGACAGGTCTAGAGTTGCCCGTTTGTTCCTTGTACCCACCCCCATGGAGTGGAACTACATCTGCCACCCTCCAGTCCTTTGGAAGTAACCTGTCTGTACTGTCTGTAATGCGCTAATAGTACTACCAAGGGTTCATCAAATTCCCCTATTGGTTGAGAGAAAACAAAAAAAGACACACTGGGGAATGGTGGAGCAGCCAGTACATATAGCTCCAAGGAAAATAAGTAAGCCAGCACCACTCACCAATGCAGTGACAAAGGCTAGCAGAACCACTTAATGTGTAAAACAAATTTTATTTCAGCATGGAAAGAACACCCTGGCAGCTGGGCATGCAGACATTCAGTCCCAATGTTTCGCGTATATACGTTTTGTCAAAAGACTGTGTTGCACTATTCCAGCAGCCAATATACTGTAAATGCAAAATCTAAAGAGACAGACCCATCTTTACAACGGGCTGTGTGTGGGATGATGATATATCAGATATCTTTCAACACTACATAAAGGACCTTCAGTTGTGACACAACTTAAAATATGTTTGAGAATCGATTTATAGTTTTTAGCTAATCAACATGGTAGTATACCTGGAGATGTACAGTATAATCTAGTGTTGAAACAGCCAGTTTAGGAGCACATCTGTTGGTGCCTTGCATTAGCTTTTCTTCCTTTCATTGCTTTTAAATGTGTCATTAATTAATTGTATGTAGCAAGTTTGGTGATGTTTAACTATTAGCACTTTGCACATTATACTTTATTATTTTTGCACAGTTTCACACGTTGTTACACTTGAGTCTGTCTCTTTAAATTTTGCATTTATATTGGCTGCTAGAATAGTGCAACACAGTCTCATGACAAAGTGCATGCTCGGAAAATGTTGGGACTGAGTGTCTGCATGTGCAGCTGTTGGGGTGTCGTTTCCATGCTGAAATAAAATCTGTTTAGCACATTAAGTGATTCTACTAGCCTTTGTTACTGTGTTGGTGAGTAATGCCGGTTTCCTTCTTTTCCACTATCAGTTCCCTAAGCACTCTCGGATGAATCCCATCTAGGGCCTTATCTATCTCTAGGGCTGCTAGCCCTTTATGGACCCTTTTGCTTGTAAATACTGGTAGCCTCATCTCTGAGACCCCCTTTTTGGCCCCTTTGATGCCACTCTCTCTGACAAGGGCCCACCGTTTTCCCTAGTAAAGACGGAGCAAAAGTAATCATTAAGGACAGCAGCATTTTGCACGCCCTCCTCTATAACCCTACTTATTCAGATAGCCTAACAATTCCACCTCTTTTCCTCCTTTTTTTCCCTAATATACTGGAAGAACTCTTTTTCTCCACCCTTGACCACCTCCGCAATATGCAGCTCTGTGTGTCTGCTTTTGCCTCCTTGACCGCCCTCTTTGCCTCCCTATTTCTCAATAAGTATTCTCCCCATTCTTCGTCCCCCTGATTTACTTTGTGCCTGGAGAATGCCTCTTTCTTGGCCCTGATCGCTTCCCTGACCATTGCTGAGAACCATAATAACTTGAACTTGTTACTTTTGGTTACCATTCTCATGCATAACTCAGATGCCTCCAGAATGACCCCTTTAATTGCACCCCCAATCTCTCTTCCACCCCTCCTCTGCTGTTTATCCCAACTAACTTGTCCTGGACCATCTCCCTCAACCTGTTGAAGTCTGCCCTTCCTGAAATTAAGGACCTCAGATCCCGAGGACCAGTTTGAACCAAATGGAGTTGTAGTTGTTGTTCCCTAGTGGCTGCCCTACTATTGCAGCTCCTGTCACCTCTATGTTGGTGAGCACCACATCAAGAATGGCCTCCTGCCTGGTGGGTTCCTTAACAAGCTGTACCAGTAGACAGTCCTGGAATGTATCCAGTAAGCCTTGACTTATGGTACTCCTGGCCACTGGAATATACCAATTGATATTTGGCAGGTTCAGATCACCCACTACCCTTTGCCACTCATCTTTCTAGTTCTTACCCAAGCTCTGTTCCTCTTTTCCTTACACTGGTGGTCTATAGATCACCCTCAAGCATAGTTTCTTGCTTGAGGCCATGCTTGCACCTCAGTGACCCCATTTCCATTACTATGCCTGATGCACCATCTTCCACAAGCTCAGTGCCATCCCCTGACATAAGAGCAACACCTCCCCTCTACCTTTTCCTCGGTCACTCCTGAACATTGAATACCCAGGGACTGTCAGGTCTCATTCATTATTTTCTGAGGCCCACATTTCTGTGATGGCCACAAGGTCCATCTCACTGTCTACCATCATTGCCTGAGCTCACTAATTTGATTACCCAGGCTCCTGATGTTAAGGCAGGCCCCTTCCATCTAACTTCTGAACAATTTTTGCAGTTTATCTAACCTTCTCCCTTATTATTTCCTAGTCATCTTAGTTTCTTATTTTTCATGTTGATTGTACACTTTGTGTTCCTCTCTATTGTCCTTTCCCCTCAGCCCAATTTGGACATCAACTCTATTTTCATCTGCTGTGCTGCTACAAGCCCCAGATATTGGGGAGTACTGGCTAGGTTCCCCTTCCTCGCTGCTATCACAGTGGTTCCCTAGTCCCACTCTCCCCAACAGTGAGTTTAGCTGTCCAATATAGATTTCACACTTCTGCTCCAGTGCATTGTCCTTTCTCTTGTCAGGTGGAGTCCATCACCCTTGAAGAGCCTCCTGTACCAGAAGTCCCCGTAGTCTCCCACAAAGTGGTACTCCTTCTCCTTCTCCTTACACCATCTCTTAAGTCACCCATTAAACTCCTCTATGTCATCTCTCCTTATTCTATCCTTCTTCCGCTCCCTGTCTCACAGAGGGGGGACCTCAAAAAAGGCAAGGGAGGCTGAGTGTGCCACCCATCTGTCCTCCAGTCTGCAAAAGTTCCATGTTACTATCTCCACTGACTGGCTCATCAGATCATTGGTACCCAGGTGTACCAGCACCCCCAGCTTCCACTGCTCCTTCTCCACCATCCTCCCTATCCTGTCTAAATCCTGGACAGCTGATGCACTAGGAAGGCAGCTAACCACCCCTCCCATCCAACCCCTTACCACCACCTTCTCAACACCCCAAATCATTGAGTCCATGACCACGAAGACTCTCCAGGTAGACTTGCTCCTGTTAGTCCCCTTGGGTGCCATCATGTTGTCCTGCCCTTTTCCTCCAACTGATTCAGAGTCCTCCCTCCAAGTGGAGCCTCCTCTAGAGGTGTAATACAGTTCACTGTCTGGATGGTGTTGGGCTGGGACAAGCTCACTGTGGCTAACCCTGCCTCCCTTCATTTCCCACCACTCCCCTGGACCATTGGGCCACTGGGGAAGTGGGGGTGTGGGCTGCAGCTGAGCTGATGATGCAGCGGCTATTTTTCTTCTCTTGCTGCCACCAGCTGAGCATGGAGCTTTGCCAAGGTCCTGCAGATGGGACAGTGCCCCCTCCTTCAGAGTTTATCCTTAGAGAAGAGTGCCCCACAGTCACTACAGCTGACTGTCTCCCCTCTGTACCACATCCCTCTATAGAACCTATGAATAAAGCTAGGATATGCCACTAACAATACCACAGTTTACAACATGAAAGAGTCAACTTGGCCTGTAATATTAAACTGAAATCAATAAGGAGTGCTCACCCAGATAGGGTGTAGCACAAAGTAGCAATTTTAGCAGCTTCAGTACAAAACAGATGACTGGAAACCAAAATGTCCCAGGGCCAGCAGGGCAGTACTTATGTGGAGAGAGACAAAGGGAGCTCAACATGTATTCCTGGAGAATGGAAGGGTGAGAGGCATGATCAAGACCTTCTAGTACCTTGAAGACATCAACAGTGTGAGTACTGAGAGTCTCTTTGGCCTTAATGGAAACAAATCCACAAGGGGACACAGATTAAAGCTGGCAGGGGGGTAGATTCTGGGGAGAGATATGGAGGCATTTTTTCACTGAGAGTGTGGTGGCTAAGTGGAACAGGTTGCCGGAGGAGGTGGTCTCCCTGACGACAGTGGCTGGCACTCCATCACAAAGGTAACAAGAAGAGCTACCTTGAAAAGGCAGCAAGAGGCTAAAAGCCATAGAGATCGAACATATATAGAAACTAGATGGCACATCATGTGACTTTGGTGTTTCTTGCCTTTCACTTTCCTAATGTTAGTGATGTGGAATAACTTGCATCAGAGTAAATCCTGAATGTAGTGGTGGTGGTGGACAGCAATTCATTTATTTGAATTTGTTGAAGAATGTTTCTGAAGAATAAATCTGCTCCAACTAATTCAGATCATCAAGATGGAAATATGACAGTTCCCTTCTCCCATTTGTTTCTCAAAAGATAAAAACTTAATTTAATTGTCTTTGTTATACAGTATGTGAATATGACAAGATTCATACAATTTAAGGCAGGACTACAGACTGGTCTGTAGTTCCTTGCCTCCACCCTGCTGCCACTTTGTGGAGCGGGATCACATGAGCCCTTCTCCAGTCTTTCTGGGACCTCCTGTGCTCAGAGACTCACTGATGACCTGAAATTAATGGAGCTCAATCTGCATACCCTAGAGCAAAGGAGGAGAGAGAGGTGATATGATCGAAACATTCAACACCTTAAGGGCATTAACAAGGTGAAAGAGTCTAACATGTTTCAATAGAAGAAAAATAGCAGGACAAGAGAACACAGCATGAGATTAGAGGGAGGCCGATTAAGGGGTAATGTGAGGAAGTTCTTTTTCACAGAAAGGGTGGTGGATGCATGGAATGGCCTACCTCAGGAAGTGGTGGATATGAATACAGTGCAGGGCTTCAAACAGGCATGGGATAGGCATAAGGGAGCAATACAGATGAGTATGAATAAATAGGCCATTGACAGAGTAAAGACCTATGACACATTCATAAGGTAGAAAAAATGGGCAGACTGGATGGGCCTTGGGGTCCTTATCTGCTATCAGCTTCTATGCCTCTATGTTTCTATTAGGATGTGGATGTTAACTAGTTATTGGTTTTTGTTAACCATGAAAACAGGTCTAGGAAATACATCCTATTTTCAGCCCTGACTTGGGGGGGGGGGAATAAAGAACAAACTGACCAATACTGAACCAGATTAGCTGTTAGTTGTTTTTTTTTTCTCCTCCTCGTCTCCTGCTCGCCCCTCCGCTTATTGGCCACCGCTTGCCACCACCTCGCCATTACAGCCACCCAGGGAGGTAACCTGGTGTAACCTTCACCAGGTGGATCCCTCTCCTCCTAGGGGAAAGGCACCAGTGAGGGTGGCCAGTGCACTCTTCATTGGTCCCCCCGGGCACTGCTGCGGTAGTCTTCCGGGGCCAACCCCGAGGTTTCTGTGGCAGGGGGAGACTGGGTGACTGTCATCTGGTCAAGCGGGGAGCTTTTTCCTGCTTTCTCCCTTGGGGGCATGGCTTGCCCCTATGTCTAGATGTACGCCGACATCCATCATGCCCCCCCCAGTCAGTGGGTCTGACACGCTGCTGTTCTCCTGGCCTCCACCAGGAGCCAGTAGGTGCTGGACCACACCCCCATCCTCCCCTTGGGAGAAGGCGAGCAGTCATTGGATGCTCAAGCCTTCTCCCCCCAGCCAGCCCTCTGGCATCCCAGGTCAATTCCCGAACCCGGTCACCAGCGCATAAGCAGAAACTAACTGCATGCCGACAGGCCGGTTTCTGGTTGTTTTTTTTTAATGAATGGGAAATTTAACCCACACACCAGGAATGGAATGAAGAAGTGTTTATACTTTATTATTTAGATTTATAGCAACTAAAGTTTGGTCTAACAAAGTCAGCTGGTTTTATTAGGAAAAAGGACTGTCTGCATCCTGATAATTGCATCATCTTATAATTACAGTGGAGCTCTCAAATCCAAAATCCTCCCTTGCCAGGCTGGACTCCCTCTTTCACTCTTTTTGTTATTTTGCCTTAGACTGCCTGCTTGTACCCACCACTATTCACTCCACTCTGCCCTTTCCTCCCCTCTCTTGATGCCAGATGTCTTTCCCATTGTGCCTCCTTTATATCCAAATTCATGTTTGGGTCCTTTCCCTCCTAGCTTACCTCCCTAGTTTCCATACCCCCTCCTTCCTGTTACTCTCTCTGCAGCAATGTCCGATTCCCTTTCTATTCAACCTAGGAAATCTACTGTTGGTTAAGCTGCCTTCTCATATTGCTTTCTTAAACTATGGTCTATCTTCCCCTGTCAGTCTGCTCTGCCTCTTCTGCCTTCTCCCGTAAGTCTCTTCTTCATGACTTTTCTACTCCCACCTGCAATTGTCCATGACCCCATGCCTTTTGACTTCCTCCCCCCCCCCACTGCTCTGGCTATTTTGCTGTCCTCCTCCCCCACCGGTTATGCCTGTATAAGTAATTTCCCCTTGCCTATCAAAGCACAGTTTTATCTCTTGCAAGTACCTATTGTACTGAATTGCCTTACAATGCTTACGATTATGCTCCTTTGAAGTACTGTATTGCTGTTTAAGACTACTATTTTGTAATGCTGTTAAATTACTATTTATTTTTTCTCCTCTTTCACTATCTACCATACCTCTCATGCCCCGGACACACCTGGAAACAAAATAACTAACTACATCAATCAATGACTAAATAAATCATTTAAATTTATTTAAAAGTTGATAACTGGGAAAAGTACCATGAACAGAAGCTCATTTCTAGGTGCAACCCAAACTAAGTAAATAATAATTCAACATAAATCAACTCAGACATCAACCACCATTATACAGTATTTCCATATATAGCATTACAAAGTGCTTTACATATCTTCAAAGATGATTAACAAACCTGCAAAACAGAGCTTGCTATATTCACATTAAAAAGATTTCTTTAACTTACATATGCCCACTTGAGTGAAAAACATCACTGTGTTATTCACCTTGGCCCTCATATTCAAAAGGTTATTGCAGCACTAACAGGGTTAGTGTGGTGCTAACTGTGAATAGTGCTGGTGGCCAGGGTGCAGGACATACTCAAAGGCCCCTTGTGCACTGCATAAACCTGTCAGCACAAGAGTGAAGCCATGCAGAATATACTGGTGCACTTATGCAATGAGGGATCCTCATGCATAACATGCACAGCGGTATGTTCAAATGTTTTGGCAGTGCTAAGCAGCCACCATTGCAGTACTGGTTAAAGCTGCAGAAAACCTGCTTTGTTGAGAAAGAGCAAGGAAAAAATAATCCCTTACAAGCATGTTTAGCATTGGTTTCAATACAGTGAAAAGTGCACACACACCACACAACATATCCATGCAGCAGTGTCACAGATAGTCCCATGTGTCTAGTGGAGTGGACCCCCAAACAGTCACCAAACCCTCCACCCATTACTCTGGACCCACAGCCCTGTACCCACCCTCACCTTGGATACCAGTTTGTGTCATAAATAATGGTGACCGGGACAGCCCTCCTCTCACCTCTTTGGCTGGCCGCTGTCTGACAGTCAACGAGCGATCGTGGTGTACAGTAGAAGAGAGGGATATTTTTAAGTGATTGCTTTTCAGTATGAAAGTACATTGACTGTGGCAAGTAAGTTTATAAATGAGATTTCTACAGTTGTACTGAGTTAATAATGATTTCAGGTACAAGAGATCTGTCTTTGCAGCACATTACAAATATAAATGTAATTCTATTATAAATTTAGATATCAGTGTGTTTTGTGCCTACACCCTCTGCACCTTAGCATTGGTATTTACCCTTTTTCCTTTTGGAGATTGCTGCAGAAATGAAGTTTTATGCAGTGCTGGGTAGTAAGGCTTTACAAGTAACACCTTACTGTAATCTAATTACATTGTCAGTAACACGTAACGGTAATGGATTACTTGAAAGAAAATGTAATATGTAACATGTTACTGATTACATTTTCTTTCAAGTAAAGCAGTTACTGTAACTAAATTTATAATATTACTTCAGGATTAACTCACTCCCCCCCCACACCATGGCACTGAAGTTTAAAAATTCCTGGCTCCGCTGCAGCTGCTGGAGGGATGTCTGGTAGTGGCAGCACTACACCGGGGCGCACCGGGGCATTTGCCCTGGTCAAAAAATACAGTGCCCCAGTTCATGCCCCGGTGCTCTGAGTCTCTATTTTGCAGGCCACTTCAAGACAAGTTGTGCTGGCTGACTGAGTGGTCCTTACTCCCTCCCTACCCCTGCAAGTTGTTAACAATTGCTGCCCAGCAGCCCGAGTGGTCCCAACATCCCGACTCTCTGCCTGTAAGTTGTCTGTGCTGCCCGAGTCCCCACGGGCTGTCCTGTGTGCTGCTGCAGAAGTACTTATCCTGGGGTGGCCCTGTTTTGTAGTGCAGGAGTCAGGTTGAACTTCAGTTGATGCTGCTGATACTGCAAGCCTGCTGAACCAGTCAGGTATGCTGCCGCCAACAGAGCATTCCATAAACATTTTGCTGCCTCTGCCCACCCACACCTTGCCTCTAACACTGGCACTGTAGCCAGTATCATCACCACCGACCACTCACCATTGGCAACAGAACAACCAATGAACTGTCTGGATCATAACTGTTCTGTTTTGGCTTGCTCTCTGAGTCGAACTCTGCTGCAACTTAAAACTGTGCCTGTCTGCCCGCAGGGTGACTCATCCCGACCCTTCCAAGACCCGAGTCCCAACGAGCAAGCAGCTGAAACAGGCTGTATAGCCTCTAGCCTGGTATTGGTATTTGTAGGAGCAGAGAATGAGGGAGACAAAAGAGATGAGCAGCAGCAGCCTAGCCTGCCTAGCCCAGTCAGTATAGATGATACTATAATACTAGCCTCTACTGCCCAGTCAGTATAGATGATACTATAATATGAGCCTCTACTGCCCAGTCAGTATGGATGATACTATAATACTAGCCTCTATTGCCCAGTCAGTATAGATGATACTATAATACTAGTCTACTGCCCAGTCAGTATAGATGATACTATAATACTAGCCTCTACTGCCCAGTCAGCCCAGAGACCAGCAGCCAGCAGCTGCACTACATCTTTCTAATCTCTGCACTCTGCAGCACAGAGGAGCCCACCCCTGACACAGCCCAGCAGAAACGGCCCCTGGAGTCTAGCCAGTGCAGCAACAACACAAGTCAAGGATGAGGAGGAAGCCCTGTAGAGAAGCTGCCTGCCTACCTGCAGAATTTGGAACCTGAGAGACAGACAGGGTACTGAGTTTGCTTGTGCTAGTGCCTTGAGGTAAGTGGATATATCTTGTCTCACTTGGTAAACTGTGGGTACTGGGAGTGTGTAAGGGGGCTCAAGGGAGAGAACACACAGTGTCCTGGCCCCACCACTGTGGTTGTTTGGGAGGTGATGAGTGACTTGTGGTGGTGGATATCTGCTGGAAAGGGGTAGGCTGGATGACCCTGTTTCTTCTGGTGGGTGGGAGGATGTCATTGCTTCATCTGGTGGGGGAGTGGCCCTGCTCTGTCTGGTTTAGGAGTGGGGTGGGGGTATGGTTCTGCTTCTTTTGGCTTGGGGGGTGGGCTGCTTTTTCTGGCTCCAGGTCTAACCAGAATAGTGGTGCTTCTACTTCTAGCTTGGTAAATTAAATTAAACAAATTTTTGCTTGGGAGTGTTGTGGGACTGGTCTGCTGCTTGAATGTCCAATTCATTTTGGGACTTGGAATCACTGTTGTGGCTTTAATTTAAACGATCGGGGATAGACTGTGCTGTGACGAGGCAGTCCTGGGCTGCTCAGACTCGGTTGTTTTTTGTATGAATTAGGGACAGCTTGTCTTTGGGTGGTTGTCACCCTCACTACACAGAATTGTTTTGCCAGGCAGGGCTGAGTCATTAGAAATTCAATTTTGGAATCTTGTGTTGTGAACTTTTTAGGCTGGAGATTAGTTTTGTGTCTTTAATATTTTTTGATTAATAAAATTCTGTAGTATGGGCTGCTTCCACTTGACTAATATAGAAACATTTATTTGGGAGTATCTCTGTGGGAATTTAAACTGTATAAAATATAAAATATCTAGTTTGCTTGATGAACTAGGAAAGCATGCTGATTTATAATTATGTTGATTGGATGAGCCCCCTGCCCTGAAAAACTGTGTTTAATAATGAATTTCAAATGTAATATTTTGCTAATCATTTTCAGAACACCTAAGTCTACATCAGAGCTCTTTCAATGCTTTCCCTGCATTTGCTTGTGCTGTCTGCATTTTTGCTGTGCTGCTGCCTGCAACAATCCTTTCTTGTACATTAATTGCTTAAAGAGCAGTTGACACCTTCAGGAAAACTTTATGAAAATATAGTGTTTAGATACAGTTCAGTTTGTATATCACTTTAGTTCTGTATTCCTCTTCCTCATTATTTATTACTAAGGTCATGGACTTGAAAACAGGGTCTTTGCTCCTGACAGTTCATCTATTCCTATTTCTTTCTCCTACCTGAGGTCATAATGTGATGTCACAATCAGTGCATTATTTATTTATTTATTTGTTTAGCTTATGCCTTCCTGGTTAAACGCTTAAATAAATAAATATCGATTGATTGTGACATCACAGTTTCTCTCATGGCAGCAGACTGTGATGTCACAACAGAGGATTATGACTTAAAGTACAGAGTAAGCTACAGAGGCAGATAAACTCTAAGGGAACTCAATGGGATAAAGTCATAAAGATCATATACACATCCAAATTTGCTCAGTAATAAAATAGTGGAACAAGAACTATATAGAATATATATGGAACGCAAGCTGAATTGTGTTTTTTCAAAGTTTTTCTTGAGGCGTCAGTAACTCTTTAACAGTCTACTGATGAGATAAGACACTTAGTACACTTGAGGTTCCATTTTGGTCATAAGCACACATTTAGGGACTGATCACATTTATCTCTCCAGCAGAAAAAACAACACTTAAGACACTCTCACAGTTCCAGATGTGAGACTGATGTCAAGTGCTACTAATTCAATATCTGAGTGTCAGCCCTAAGTTTATGACATGTTCTGGATCTGCTGTAGACAACTGTGTGGGTTGCTTTTTGGCAGACTAGACCAGGCAGGAATTTAATTTATGTAGTCATAGTAGGAGGACCAGTGTGCCAGGCATTTTATGAGTTGCGGACGGGGGGTTTGTATGTGGTTACTGTATCAGTGTCAGTGTTGTCAGCAAACGTGCATTTATGGAGGCAGGGGGTTAGGGGCTTGCATGGGTCACAAATGGAGATTTAGGTGCTAGGAGTGACTAGTAAGCACACATAGGCCAAGATAAAACATTTTTATTTTGAAAGAAATTAATTCATTGACCAGCACCAAGCATCCTGGAACAAGTTTTCAAAAGTAATAGAAAGTAATAGAAAAAGTAATATGCATTACAGTTACAGTTACTGATTACATTTTATACACAAGTAATCAGTAACTGTAACTGATTACTTTTATAAAGTAACTTACCCAGCACTGGTTTTATGTTTTTAATCATTGGTTGTGGGTAACTTCTTAAACTGTATACACTTTTTTGTAAGAGTGTGTCTTGGCTTTGAAACTGGCACATTAAGTGGTGGAGTAACCCTTTTTGTTTGTTGAGGACCACTAGATGCCAGGGACTTGTGATGGCTAGATGTAGGATGGGCAATGTGTGGCATGTTAATGGACTTATAATGGGTATGCCAATGGCCCTTAGCTCTTTGCATGCCCAATGAGCTAATTAGCATTCTAGTGCTGAATGTGGCCCATAGGAGCCCATTTGGGCAGTGCTCTCTGCAGCGCGGTCCCCTATGGGCCATATTCAGCCATGGGCTGTGTTGGTGTAGCACATAGTCAGTATGCACTGGCCAGTCTCATATTCAGACAATGCAACCTGGTCGGAGCACACTGCTGTTTGTCACATAGTGCTACTGTCTGTGGGATGAACACAGCCAGCTCAGAATATGAGGGTCTTGTCTGCAATTAGTAATTTTTAGAAGGATTTCTCCCATTCTGTTCCTGTTGCAAAAATCGTGATGTAGACATTGGGCTCACTTTTTAAACAACTTTGCCATAGGCACAAATAAGACAGATCTTTTTATTGTGTCTAAATCTTTCTCAATTCCAGGTATGACACTGCCTCACAGGGCTCATCACATAAAATCTCCACAGTTCAGGAGATGCCCATGACATACATGTGATGACTGTGCTTTGCAAATCTAGGCTTCCATGCATTCCAACCTTTCTGGGCTAAAGTGTAGTGCCACGTGGCAGCTACAGTACCTTGAGTCTGGCCTGCCTTCTGATGAACGCTAACATGGGTTGTCTGCACATCAGCGCATCGCAGTCATTTTCTAACACAGGACCTTAAATTTGCCAAGCACAATAACTTGCTCACATGGGCATCTTGATGAGGCAAAGCAGGAAAGACCTAACTTTGTATTCACAATGGAAACATCCTGTAGAATTCCAGTCCATACGGATAATAAAAAGGCAGTCAAATATTTTGATAGCCTACTTGAGTTCTCAGCATAGTATGCTAACAGCTGAAACTCACATGGTCAGTCTGAGTCCTGCAGAATGTTCTTTAACTGTAGCCTATTGTTAAGTAAATAACAATTATGTTAATAATAGCAATGCAGCACATTAGAGTTCTGATGAACCTTGATAATCCCCTAATTGGTGTGAACGGCATGAGGTAAAGTGCCCTGGGTTTGATTACCTCATGAAACTACGGCCTTTATAATCATGCCTTCTTATTAAAAAAAAGCAAGCTGGTTACTTACTAAAGGTCATATACAGTGCATGTGTACTGTATCTTATACATGGGGGACTGGGCAGAATTTTTCAAGTGGAGCTATCTGTGATCTGTCTGCACAAAGTTTTGAAAGCCAGGCATCCATCCAAACTGGTAGACCATACCTCAATCTGAAACAAACAAAATAGCACTACAAAACAACACAAACTGAGATTTGTGTAAATTGTTGTACAAAATGCCACAAATCATGACTTTTTGTCATAAATGGATGGATCAGGTTGAAACTAGTGTGGGTAGAATCAGACAGATTCGGGTAGATGTAGGCACAATTGCAGCATATGTTTGCATCTGTGTCTCGCCCTACTGAAATCCTTTCCAAAGCCTCAGTGCACAGTAAATTTATTCTTTTTAAAAGGATTATTCCTTTGTCAGTTTTTCACTTAAGATGGCTTCACTGAAACTTTACACTGGCAAAAATCTGTGCTTGGCAAATTTCTTTAACAGGTCTAATATTTTAACAGATCTGAAATATATGCCATTCTGTATTTAGTTTTTTTTTCATATATTTTATAAGTATTTGTTTAATAGGATCACTATGTTATACAGTTCATTATAAAATGGGTAGAGTTGGTAAAGGAATCCGATTGGCTGAACGGGATTCTATCCATACCTTTTTGCATATTACTCAGTAATTAAAAAGTACCAATATCTGTGGACTCAGAACCAACCATATCCATGTGCCATCTTCCTTTCTAAATGAGCACTCATTTTCAGCCCCAAACAGTAAAATCACAGTTTAAGTACATATTTTATCTCCGGTTCTCCCTCCCAGCCCACTCTTTCTAACTCTAGACTGTTAACAAATTGCTCACTGCTGAGTTAATGGTGCTCTCCTGTCACGACTCCTGACCCGAACACAGTGAGAATGCTGGCACTTTAGTAACACTCACTTCTGCAGAGGATAGCATGCTGCTGGCAAGACCAAAACAAAATTGTGGTCATGACCATGACCTGAGGTACCAACTTGATGGCTCTCTTCAGCGCTCCCTAGTGACAGCAATTAATTTTATATACCACCTTTTTCTTAACCCGCTCCCCTACCCCCAATTACCTGACGATGGCCTCACTTAGTTGAAAGCTCCACCTCTCTCCCACCTCAGACGATGTCACCTCCAGCTGACCCCCAACCCCTCTTATCTAATCAGTCTATCTGTTAATATGTATTATACAATGGCAAGAGATTCATGGCTCCTGGATTGGTCAGTTATTATCACAGCAGGGATGTTATCCTGGCATAACATCCCTGCTGATGATATCATTGACCAGCAGCAGCCTCTTTTCTTAAAAAATATTTTTAAACACTAAACATTCTTTAAAATTTTTTAATTATTTTTTCTGTATAAAACAACGAGCCATTGTGATAATTAGAATAATGCCCTTCAGGGTGGGAGTTATGCTGGATAACATCCTCTCAGGTGTTGGATGCCCTCGCCGGTGGCCTTGGGTCCAACCACCGAGGTGGGATGTTATCCAGCATAACTCCCATCCTGTCAGGCATTATTCATTTACTAATTTGATGTGTATAAGTTAAAATTTTACTATTACTGCCTGTGTATATGCTTTAATGTTTTTCTTTTTTTTTCTCTGTAAACCTTGTGTTTTTGTAATGTTTGTTCAGCACTGACGTGGAACCTTTGAAAATGAGTCCTTGACTCAAAGGTATTATTCCCAAACTGAAGTAAATAAATAAAAAAATTTACAGTGTCCCTAGAAATTTATGGAAAGTGGAGGGACTAATTCACCTGAAATGAGGTTTTATTTTATTTTACTAATTTTACAAAAAGTATTAGTTTCTCAACATATACCCATTTTATAAGCACAATAAAATATATGTGGTGCTTTATGCCCTGATAAACATACTTCTAGGGGCAGTAAGGCACTCAGCCTGTTGATTCTTGCCTCACTATTTCCCCAGTAATGTGATTATCAGAGCATAAAGCACACCTTTTCATGTATTATTGCTTATGAATACACATGGACCACATCATGTGAGTTGACATGCACTTATTCACCCCCACCCCTGTACCATCACCTCCAGTTGCAGTCTTACACTAAAAGTATGTAAAACATTTTTATAGTGACCCACAAGTGTCATTGTAATGTTTCACTTTTGAAATACTAAATATACATATATATTTATATATATATATATATATATATATATATATATATATATGTATAGATAACCCACTCTTAGGTGTGCAGTGATGCTTTTGATATACGCATGCCTTGGTGTGTGTCAACCACCTGAAGGCATGCATATATCAGAGTATGACAGCATACCGTAGAGTGGGTTATCTATATTATAAAATGGTAAAATTGTTTTGGAGGGGGGTAAAAATGCAGGTGTGCAGTCGTGTTCTGATATACATGGTCACCTGATGGTGTTTGTCCAATGCCATTGATACCATTAATTCCTTTTTTCTTACGCATTTTATAAATATATATATATATATATATATATATATATATATAAAAAATTTGTTAATGCATCAGTTAGGGTTAACCCAACAAAAGTAGGAAATGTGGCATTAGGGTTTCCAATCCTAACACCCATTCCCATTTCTGACAGACCCACAGATGGGTGCATCTGTTCTTGGGGCTATCAACCCTAATGCTCAACCCATTCTCCTATGCTGTAGCCATGTCTCCTAATTTTGTAAAGGAATGGGTGAACATTAGTGCTGACGGCACCAAGACAGACCCCCCACCGCCTGTGGGTCTGTGCAGGAAGGGGAATGGGGTGTTAGGGTTGAAAACCCTAACACCAAATTTTCCTACTTTTGTTAGTTTAACCCTAACTGATGCATTAACAACATCTTTTGCAACTTATTTCCTTACTTTTTGAGATAGTATAATAGTATCCTTATTTTACAGTGAGAGCACAGGGTCTTTTGCATCCTGCGCTCCCATCCCTCCATAGATGTGTATATGTATCGAGCGGTGGAAGCATAGGGACCTCTGGCCTCTGCACTTCCAGTTGTAGGACAACAGTTATCAAATTGTCACCATAGCCATGTTATTATCTCACCTCATGTACCCAGTACAGAAAATGTTTCAACCCCTGTCAAAACTCAGCTCCACGCAAGCGTAATGCCAATCCACAGTGCACATGCAAAAACACAATTTGGCCTGGATTTGTAAAAATTACAACTATGACATACATGAGATGGTTTAATAAGAAGGCTATGTTGAAGAGGCCAATTTCGAAACATCGTAAGCGAAATTGCAACAAATAGTCATAACGGTTCCATTTTAATCATTTTGACTCCAAATTTTCAACATAGCCTTCTTATGACCTCACCACATGTACCCCAGTACAGAAAATTTTCAAATCCCTGCCAAAATTTAATTCTGTGCAACAGCAATGCCATTCTGTACCGAGGTACGAAAGCACATTTTGACCAGGATTTGAAAAATGACAGCTGTGACATACATGAGGTGGGGTAATAAAGGCTATGTTGGAAAATATGGGGAAAATATTGAAAATGTCCAACGTTACGAAGTGTGCATAGCGTATTTCAAGGAATGGTCAAAATGCAGCCATTTTTAACACTTGTTCGACTAACACTAGACAAAGTACTTGGTGCACTGACAAAGATAATTAATCTATCCCTCTGCCACTCCAAATTCCCCCAAATCTGAAAAGTTGCCACGGTCACCCCAGTACACAAAAGTGGTGACAGGTCTCTTCTAAATAGCTACAGGCTGATCTCTATACACCCCCCGCTCTCCAAGGCCCTTGAAAGGATTGTGGCTGACCAGCTGGTAGAGTACATCAATCAATATCAGCTCCTATGCAAAGAACAGTATGGTTTCTGAGCTGGCCATAGCACCATCACAGCTCTCCTGGAATTTACCAGATTCATACTTAGTGTTCTTGACAAAGGGCACATTGTAGGGGCAGCCTTTGTTGACCTATCAAAGACATTTGACACAGTCCATCATGCCCTTGAACAGCTCTTGGACATAGGGCTAGCCCTAGAAACTGTAGCATGGTTTTGTAGCTACCTTAGCCTGCGATCACATCAAGTAAAGATCAGGGACATCCTATCAGAAAGTCGACCAGTCAGATCAGGGGCACCACAAGGATCCATACTTGATCTGTTACTCTTCAGTATCTTCCTAAACAACCTCCCACATGCTCCTCTATGCAGATGATGTGGTGATCTTTTTTTTTTTATACTTTCTATTTTTCCTCCTACATCCCCCAGTCTCTGACTCTACGGGGGCACCTGGGAGTCATCCCTCTGCCAATCACCCTACCCACAAGCCATCCTGTGCCCCATGGAGCCATGGCTATACCCCCCACGGGCGGTTAATGAGGTGGGGCCCGTACACCCCGTATGCTTACTGTGTCTCATCGGGCAAGGTGGTTGGGTCGGGTGAAGGCATATAGAGGGCACGGTCCTGGTGCCCCATCTTCCTGGAGATGGAGACTTGTTATTCTCCTGGTTTTCTCCCATGTGTGGTGTGCGCCCTGACATCTAGGCACAATGCACCGACATCCCCCACACATCTTGGCCAGCCTTCCCTGCAATCAGGGCTTGCCATTCCTCGAGCCTCCACTCTGGGTCATGCAAGTTGTGGGCTTTGGCCCCCTTCCTCCCCCGGAGAAGGAGACCTTTCATGGGACGCTCAAGCCTTCTCCCCTTGCCGGCCCTCCAGTGACCAAAGTCCACTCCTGAACCCAGGTCGCTGGCATCCAACCACTGTGCCGATGGGCCGGCCCAATGTGGTGATCATTACTAGCAACCTTGACCCTGCACTTCTAGAATACAACCTCCAAAGCTGCTTCACAGTGGCTGAAAAATGGTTCAAAAAGCAAAAACTGGTCATGAACTATAAAAAGACCATGCTCTTCACCACTGCCCAAAACAAGCTAAAAGGCTAACCTCTGGCAATTCAGAATGACTCCAGTAACACCCTGGAACTAGTCCCCCATTTCAAGTACCTGGGAATCACACTGGACACTGCCCTGTCTTACACTCAGCACATTGACGTCTCTGCCAAAGCCCTTAACACCAGGAGCGGTCTCCTCTACAGGCACAGACATTGCCTAACCTATGAAGCTCTGAACTTGGCAATTAACAGTTCACTCATCACCTTGATTGACTATGGCCTAGCTGTCTATGGCTCCGCTACTGACACAGTGCTCCAGTTCCTCTCAATAGCCTTAAACAAAGCCTGCCACCTGCTAACTAATGCCCCCAAAACTCACCCACACCTGTGAGCTTTACACATGATTGGGCTGGCTTCAATTGAAGGACAGAATACTTTATCAAATCTGCCTACTCACGAAAAAGGTCTCACTAAACTTACTTTCTCAAGGAGTTCTGAGCCTTCTAGCCCCACCTATACATGCCAGGCACACCAGGAGCTCAACTACACAAGTATTCAATGTGCCCAGGTGCTGCACAACTATGGCCCAGTGATCCTTTGCTCACTGGGCCCCTCTGTGGACAAATGATCTACCATCTGACATTGCCAGAGCCACAACCCTTGGTTCCTTTAAGCGCAAACTCTGTCAGCACCTCACTGACAATAGTACCTGTAGGTGCCCCCCGCTAGTCTGTGCTCACAGCTTTCATCTGCCTCAGCACTTCCAACTCCTTGCCCACCAGGTTAAGTCTTTGCCCAAGCACTTGCCTCCCACCCCCTTTGCCCTAGCACTTGCCTCCCACCTCCTACCCCTGGCTCTTTCTTTCCCTCTTCCCTCCCTATCACAGCTCCCACTGCCCCTCCCTGCCCCTCTCTACCTCACCCTAACTGTCTGCCTCTGCCTCTCTCTCTCTCTCTCTCTCTGTCTTCTGCAGGCTGCTGGCACACCATGTACAATGTCTTAGCACAATTTGTGAACTGCTTGTCATTGCAACCCATGTACTGTTGAATTTTTTTGTACTCTGTATGTATAATTTACTGTAACTATATTGTGTCTTCTTGTGTTAATGCATCTGACATGGAACCTCTCAACAAGCATCCACTCACAGGTGTCATCCAAGACTTCAATAAAAAAAAATTGAAATATTGACCCAAAACTTTCACCATAGCCTTCTTATGACCCCACCTCATGAGCAAAATGACTTTCATTACACAAATCCCACTGGAAAGGTGATTTTGCCAACAAACTGGGAAATCACCTTTCTGACAGGAGTTGCCTAACAATGGTCATATTGTTCATAATGATGGGTCCTCAAAGGCCATGATGAAAATTTGAGGGTTAAAATCTCAAAAAATACTGAGTTATGCATCAAAGTAGCATGTAAAATCCTTTTTCGTGAGCTCACAAAAAAAGAATCAGTTCCCAAAAAAGTAATCGACACACGAAAAAGGATCTTAAGTGAGTCACGATAAAATAATTAAAATGTTAAAAAAGGCATTGCAAGGTTGTTTTTACACCAAACAACTTCACAGTCCACCTAACAGAGTCTAAATGAACAAGATACATGTGTTGGTGTCTCTAGATACCTTAATTTTGGGTGCTTTTCAATAAAAATTAAAAAAAAACAGAAAACGAGATGGCGGCTCACGAAAAACTAATTTTTTCTCACAAAAAAGGATTTTGTTTTTGTGAAAAAGAAAATGCTCTCGTGAGACTAAATCCTTTTGAGAGAGAAAATTATTTCATCGATTTTTCTCTCTATCCTGAAAAGTGGTCTTCCCTTTGAAAATAACGGAAATGAAAAATTGTTATAACTTTGCAACAGATCAATATTTTTTCACAAAATGTGGCATGCCTGTTTTGTTACCCAAGATGGTTCTACCATAAAAAAATCATACCAAAATTCCACACTGTCTGGACACAAGGTGATGAGGAACAAAAGTGCAAAAAAAAGACGACTTTATGACTTTTAGCACTGTCTGGATCTCAAAATATACACATCCAACCAGAACGAAACTTGCCACATCAAGAAATCTGCTCCATGGGACAGGCATACCAGATTCTGAGCAAATTCATTGATCAGTTACAAAGTTATTAAATTGCAAAATTTGAGGTTTAAACCCTAGATATAGGGGCACAGACTTCGGCATATACAGTATATATATATATATATGCAATTATGGTTGAATATTTCAAGTCTGTCTCACAAGTTAAACACAGCAATAAATTACCATCAATGAACAGTTACTGTTCTTTAATACACTTTTTAAAATGACATTTGCATGGTGGGAGTAATATAGATCTGACCAATTGCATACTTGGCAAATGTCGGACTCTTTTTGCCTCATGGTATATCTGTTTTTCTACTTGCATGTGCTAGTGAACAAGGCAACTAAATAAATGAGCATATGCCTATACTGCTATTTATAGGTAAAATGGTTACTGAAAATGTAAAGTCCATCCTTCTTATACTCTATTATAAAGTACTCAGACTTTGATTTTTTTTATAAAGTGTAAAATTAAAAGATTCTCATTGCACTTCATTTAGAATTCCTTGGTTTATTGCTTCAGCTATAAACTAGATGGATTCTAAAGTGCAGAGGGCTACATAAACTGCAAGTTAAAAAGGCACTGACAATCTCAGCACTATTTTCTGCACCATGAATTCTTTCCTTCACCTCCTGTGTCACCCACTCAACTTTTGTCTCCCTACTGTGAAGACTTTGCCCCCTTTCCCAGCTCAAATATCAGCCTTATCCACTCCAATATCACCTTCTCCTCACTTCCCCCTGCCCCTCACATACAATGGACCTTCCCTTCCCTCTCCGCCTCCTCCTTCCACCATATGTTTTCATCCTCCGGTCTCCACTTAGGACATTACCAGTATCATCCATTTTACGAAAATTACCACTTCTACCCTTGACTCTATGCCTTCTTCTCTGTTATTCTCAATTCTGCCTACTTTAGCTCCTTACATTGCTTCATTTATCAACCATTCATTTGCCTCTGTAGTTACACTGATGATTCCAAATCTTGCTCTGTTACTTCTCTCCACAAAATAACCCTCTCTTGATCCTGCTTATCTCTGCAACTATTGCCCTATCTCTAAATCTCCTTTCCTCAGTAAAGCTCCTTAGAATGTTACAATGTTTCAGACCACCTCTCTCGGTACTATATAACACTCTGCGTCACTTTCAGTATGGCTTTAACAGCATTCCACAAGGCCGGGGACTGTGATTTGCTTGGTGTGGGGCAGGTGTTCTGTAACAGTGGGGTTTGCCGTCGCCACACACAAACCAAAAGACTCCAAAAGTTACCAACGCACTTACAAAGACACAGGAACACAGCTTTCAGTTTTCTGGTGTCAGTTTATTAAAATCTATTGTAGTGGGCACTGCTCACAATACTGTTACAATACAAAAAAAAATGCAAATTGCAAAATTGCAAGGTACTCTTCCTTGACCTAGCCCCAACACTTCGACCCTTCCCAGAATCTTCCTTAGAGAACTTGTCTAGAGGAGAACATCACTGCTTTTTATCTGATACCTTAAGTGACATCAGCATTACCCCTGTTCTACATTCACTAAAAATACCACCAACAGCTTACTCTGGTTCAAGGTCAGTTGGCATTCATCTGTATCCCCCTCCCCTGGGTCGTGCCTGAAAATAGGCAGGATTTGTCTAGTACACTTACCCAGTCAACAAAAACTAAATAAAATAAAAATAAACATTTAACTAAACTAATATGCCTTCAGTGCAATACAATATACACAGTGCAAATACATGTTATACAAAATACATATGGTAAAATCAAGGTCAGTTCATTTTGCAAGATAGCACTGACATATTATTGCTTGTATAAAGTAAATCACTTGTTTCCATATCTCAGTAAATAAGAAGCAGGTCGTCATTGCAGAAACTCTGCAAATGAATCAAGATGTTTTACTAAAAGTAGAAACAGAAAGAATCAGCAGGATTTTAAGACCACGCAGTCACCCTCTTGGATTTCATTCCTTCCATAGGCCATTGTAGAAGAGGCTCAGATGAAGGACAGTAAGAACATGAAAAGAAAAGAAAACAAGTCAGTACTTATAATTATACCCATATAGCATAAACCAAATCCATGTTAAAATGCTACTACAGAAAAGCTAGATGGGGGCACATTATTCAAAGGCCAACAAATCATCATCATGACACTATTTCTATTAATTTTCAAAACACAGAATAAATTTGGTGGATATAGTGGTGGTTTTGGGAAGGTTAATGCGGTTGGAAAAATTCAGTTTACTAGGGTATCTCTAATTATAAGCTAATGCTTAGCTAGAACTGTTCATAAACATACATAATCAAGTCAAGTTTACGGAGAGGGATGCATATCCCAATGGCCATTCTATCCAAATAGAATACATAATAAAATTAGAATCACAAAAAGGGCTTCAAGCCCCACTGCTCATTTAATCCAGCACATCTAGCACTATTCAATCAGGCACCCTCTCTTCAGAGTAGCATGTTTAGTCTGTCTCCTCCTCTTTTAGGAGATGATATAATTTTGATACCCATGAATTTAAGCCATTGTGGGTTAGAGCCATGCTTCTCAAAAAAGTGGAACCCAACTGGGGTAGCCAACTTCTTGTTCACTGTCACCAGCCCACTCCCTCGGGGCAAGATTTCTCTCTGCATCAGAGCGAATCCCTCCGGTGATGGGGGTGGTCAGGGATACCCTTTCTCTGTCCTTCCAGCACACTTGCCGTTTCACAACTGAACATGCACCAGAGAATCCCAGGGCACCTCACTTAATGCGAAGGGATACAAATACAGTCTCTAGTCTGTTTTCCTGGGGTAGAACCTTTTCAGCTAGTGCACCATAAAGCAGAAAGTCACAGGCATGTATAGGCTTCGGGGGGCCCTATACACCCCATTTGGTGTCTTTCCCCAGAAATGCAGAGCTCAGTTCAACCCCCCACAGGCTCCTCTTGAGACCTTTCATATTTCCTCCCCTCCTTTCATCACGAAGTTCCTAGTGGTATTTCACTTTTGGTAGTGTTGAGCCTTAAAACAGTCACACAGGTGTGGCATCATTTGAACAACTTTTACCAAGGCAACACACACACAAATGACATAAGCAGAATTATTTTAAAATAAGACAAAGGCTTTACTAATTAAATTAATAAGAAAACAGTAAATAACATAAAGACAACTAATTTGAGACGTTTGTTATAGGATATTGAAAATAAAAAGGAATGTATAAATAAAAACCTGCACTTTAAAACTCTGAGATTAAAGTTCTACCTTGAGTCCTTAGTTGTTGCAGTTTGAAAGTGCAAAGTGTCTTTAGAAGTGTAGTAGCTGAAGTTTTGGCTCACAGTGATCCATGAAAAATTGTCTCTGCTCTCTCATCAAGCAGGTAGAGTGGGTCCCAAATGCTACAATGGCAAATGGCTTCAAGGAAAAAAGGCTAAAGGCTCGGATATCTCTCTGCATCTTAGTTTTAAAGGGTTTCAAAAGGGCAGGTCCAGTGGATAGTGGCTGGCCCTGCGACTGGCTAGCATTCTGTTTCTATAGTTACCCAACCAATTAGATTTTGGTTCTGTATTTTATTACATATATATATATATATATATATATATATATATATATATATATATATATATATATATATATAAAAGACTTAGAGGTCAGCCAACTCAAACCAGATTTTTGGGGAACATTCCAGCCTCCCTGCTGGAAGATAGCTGTTGTTAAACTGCACGTAATACAGTCGTTTACTTAAATGGTAGCCCATTTCAGCTGGTAACAAGCTTAAATCACAGTAGTCTTGCAGGTACAATAGGAAGCCAGACATTCTGTCTCCTGGGGATGCTGTGGTCCATTCAAACACAAATGAACCTGCCAGTTGGCCAGCTCTGCTTAATTATTCTTTTGTCTCCTTTTAGATAATTTAATTAACTCTAACCCTGACTAGCAGCAAAAAGCTTCTCTGCCCAGTAACAAGAATTACAACCTTATTCTAGGGCCCAGGTCTTTCTACCCATGATTCCTTGCACTTTGCATTGGCACCATGGGCGTCTCTGATGCATTATATACAGAAAATTATCTAAAATATAACCCAAAACAATAAGATATGGCATTATCTCACCAAATTCACAATGGGACAAATGTGTTCCTGTATACAAAGCTTAAGATTTCGCACTGTCCTCCCCACAGAAATTTGCCCACAGGTACACCATAAGATGTACACGATGAACTTGGTGTTGCAACAAATAAATTCTCTGATGTCAACCTGCATTTCAGTATTCCCTGGGTGTATGAATTTGTTCCCTGTGCATGCATAATTGCACACATTGCAGTTGTGGCATTTAAAGAACTCCTTAGGTGTGGCTGGCAGCTAGGTATGTTGTGTGAACTTAGGCTCCTCGCAATGGCTGTGTACTAGAATGTCTTTTATGCTGGCTTCCTTTTTGAAATAAATCCTTGGTCACTCACCAACTGCACTTGCAACCTCCATGTCCCCTAGCAAGATGGGCCAGTTTTTATAAACAATATTTCCAATTTTCCCTGCCATGTTATTATATTCCTTTACAAATGTTACTGGACCCTGTTCCACCTGTCTATGTGAGCTATCTTTCTCTTTCTCTTTTAGAAGGTTACTTCTGTTTTGTTGCAGTGCTCTTTCCTATGCTTGCTTTAATAGATTCTTGTTGTACTGTACCTTCTCTGTAAAAATCTTGCCTCTAATTCGTTTGGTCAGTAAATTCTTCTACAGAGCTACCGTTTCTACTCAACTAGATTTTATTTATTTTTATTTATTTATTTGACAACTGGGTAGGTAAACTGGTCCCAGGGACTGTTTTCAGGAATGACCAGTGATATCTAGATGGCACAAACAAAACACGGGCTACAGTACCTGAAATTCAGTATGTAATACATAGGTAATAACAATTACAGAGTTGGAGGCAATGCCCATGGTCAAACAGTTCCATCAAATGAGTCAGGGCAATAGGAACAACATACAAGTGGAAGTGAGAAACACAGTCCATCCATACAAATGAGAAACACAAATCTGTTGTATGGCAAGCAGATTGGCATGCTTAGTAAGGTAGGGTGAGAAGACTCACTAAATATAACCCGGCCCCTTCCTTATGCCAGGAAGTGCACTTGCAAGCTGAGGTGGATAGAAGGGTATTTTTAAAGTGCAGTTTGAACAGATACAGACTGCCTAGTGAGTGGAACATGGCCAGTAGGCCATTCCAGAGTCTGGAGGCAGTGATGGAGAAGGCTGTCTGACCCATCTCAGTAGCAGTCTGGGATAATCAAGGAGACATTGAGAGGAGGAGCTTAGTTCCCATGTGCCATGCTTAATACTAAAGAGTCTAGTTAGAAGGGAACAAACCCCGTCATGGAGGGACTTGTCAATAAGGGTACCCATGAGGAAATCCTGATGGGCCTGAGGGGAGAGCCAACTGAGCATTAAAGGTAAAGAGTAAAGGGAGCAGTGATGGGTGTTAAATGGGGCTAGAGTGACAAACCTACAAATGCTACTGAAGGCTTTATTGAGACATGTGAGGTACTAAGTCAAGGTTTGGGAGATGATGGGAGAGTAGTAGTCCAGGAGGGGTAGGGTGTGCCTTGACCGATGGCCAGTCACACCTCAGGGGTCATGAGGTGCTCAGGTGGTAGCAGACACTCAGCTGCTGGTTCACACATTTGATTACTTGCCCAATATGATCCTCAAATGTAAGGAGGGACCAAGGGTCACTCCCAGGTATTTAAAGTAGTGACTTGTTTGAGAGGGATTCATCAGAGGCCAGGATGCTGAGGGAGTAATTTTACCCTGCAGATCATTTGGCAAGCCTGGCTTGGACCCAAATAGCATGGCTTTGGGTTTTGCATGAAGTAGTCTGTAAGATGTAAACCACATATAGACAGTTTCAAAATCCCTTGGGGGAGAGGGATAAATTCAATGGGCTCTTGTAACTCCTGAACATAATGAGATCATCCACATACATAATCTTGTGGCAGTTTGTATTATTCCTGAGTAGGTGGTTGACAAGAGTGAGAAAATATGAGTCCTAGTATGGACCCTTGCAGACCCCACTATATACCCCTAGAGGGCTGGATGTGACTCCTCCAGTACAGATTATTTGGGATCTTCTGATGAGGTAATTCCTGAACCAAGCTATGGTTCCAGTTGAGAAGCCACAGGAACTGAGTTTACCTAGGAGGATGGTCATGACCTACTAAGTCAAAGGCCTTAGATCAACAAAGATGGCACCAGTGAACTGACTGTAAGGAATTGAATGTTTTAGTGCTACTGGATGTGTACTATTGGCATGCAATAAATAATTTGTGGCAGTCTTTTTACAGAAACATTTGGTCTCAATTGGTTTGTCTGGCTCAGCATGTAATGTGATGCCTAGGAAGTCTAAGCTCCTTTCACTCACAGTATGTATGTGAATTTGAGGTCCAGGTAATCCATGTGAAGCCATGTTATGAATTCTGCTATCTGAGCCCTATCCCCATCCCCCACACAAATTACATCATCGATAAACCCATACCAGACCTTAATCTTGTACTGAAACAGACTGACCTCATGGTTACAGATGTACTCTTCCTTCCACCTTCCAAGAAAGAGATTTGCATAGACTGGCACTATTGCTGCACTCATTGCTGTATCACATATTTTTAAATAATATTTCCCATAAAATGTGAACATATTAGCCGGATTCTGCACAAAAGCCCTCAGATGCAACAGAGTCCTATTCCAGAAGGGCTGGTACAGTTGTGAAATTTTTCTGATTTTACGGTAGCTTGTGCCAAGGCTTTGACACAAGCCCGGTAAAAAGGGTACCTACACAGATGCAAAGTTAGACTGGGGGAGCTGGTTTAGTTTTGTTGCATTCAAAGCTTCTGAAAAAACGCCCTTCCAGCTGAGTGTGCAAATGAAATAAGCACAGCACACACAAAATATTCCTGCACAACCCACCACGAATGCAAACCATAGACTCCAAAAGAATCAATTCAAATGCAATTTATTTAGGCAAAAAAAGTGCAATAAAGTGCAATCCTCTGAAAGTGCTGATGCGGACTGGGAACAGCCAGGTAGGACCCACTAACTTCAACCGAACTTGCAGCAGCACTTTCTGGAATAGCAAATTCCCCGTTTGGCACAAATCACCACTTGCATCAAACAGCCTGCTGCAGATCCCCAGCAGTGATCACAACCCCTTCCAGAATCTGGACCATTATGTCTCAAAATGAATTCTAAAGCTCTTAGCAAAAAAGCAATCTGCACATGTTCTTTTTCAGGGTGATTATTAAAAAAATGTTTACGTGTCTCCAGATCCTATTCATGCCTAACAGAGGCATATAATGCCTCTATATCAATCCTTAACTATGTGTAGGACTGTTTCCAAACAAACCCCTCAAACTTCCTTAGAGCATCTGATGTGTCCTTCAAATACATTGGTAATGCAATTATGACCTGTTGTAGAAAAGTCTACATACAGTATTTACCAACATTTTGGTTAGTGATCCCACCCTAAACTATGGAGCAGCTTGGTGGTTTCATTGAATTTTGAGGACCTTCAGTAGTATATAAGGACAGGCAAAACTGTGTTTTCTTGCCACATGATTTCGAGTTCATTATCTGTTACCTCATCATTAAATGAGTAATGCGCCTCGTCTCTTGTAAATGTTATTTGTTTCCTTGTTAACAGATAACTCTTTTCATGGAGCTGTTGAGGATAAATGTGTTTGCTTTAATTGTCATTAATGGAGAAATGTCCGGTTTGGGTGGGGTGACAAGCAGAGTCCCTCAGGGCTCCAATTTGGACTCAACTTTATACCAAATATTCATCTCTGATATGACAGTTGATATATTAAACTGTACTGTGAAGTTTGCTGATGATACACAATTAGGGGGACCAATGCGACACTCAGGCTAAAATAGATGATATTCAAAGGGACCTAGACAAAATCAATGCATGGGTCATGAGACTGACATTGGAAAAATGTTGAGTCATGCATCCTGGGCACAGAAATCCATAGAATGTATATAGGCAGAGTGGAAGAAAACTGATGACTTCCAGTTGTGAATAGGATCTAGGGATTAGTATATCCAATGACTTTGAAAATAAACAACATATCAATCAATCATCAATAAAACAAAAAAATTATAGGGGCAATTAAAAAATATATAACATCAAGAGTTGAACAGGTTTTAATGCCACTATTTAAAGTTTACGTCCGACCACACCTGGAATATGCCTCACAGTTATGGTGCCCATTTAAAATGAGTGAAAGGAAAGACCTAGAAAAACAGTACAAAGAAGGTGCACTAAAAGTATAAACAACATTAGGGCCAGTGTGTATGAGGAGAGACTTGAATACTTGAACTTGATGCCATTAGAAGCTGGAAGAATGAGGGGTGACCTACTCTTCATGTTTGATGTCATTATTGATCCCTACAGCTAATATTTTTCCTAGTCAAACTATCACTTGTTGGGAGCTGCAATACTGAACATAGGATTTGCAAGAAAGCGAGTTGTGCTCACAACAGAGGGAGGGGAACCTTTCAATTGTCTTTGCTTTGTAGCAGATATACTGCAGGTGGAGGCTGCTTCTAACTGAAAGGTGAAAGAAGGAATTTACAATTATCAGGAAAAGACAGTCTTGTTACAATTCTTAAGATTTTCAGTGCAGGAAGATTTTAAACTCTGGAAAACATTTGTCACAAATCCTGAAATAAGTGCAGGTACAGGTTGTGTATTTGACCCAGACAGTAAACTGTTTTCTGTTTTTATCTTTGTTTGCCTTAAAAGGCAATTCCAAACTTTCTCAGGAAGTGATTACATCACAGAGACTTAATCAGCCAATAGCTTGGGTAACAGACCTGAGAACAGTATTATAAGCAAGTGTTTATAGCAAACTCATCAGAACAGTGAATATTTTTCCTAGTCAAACTATCTCTTGTTGGGAGTTGCAATACTGAACATAGGATTTGCAAGAAAGCGAGTTGTGCTCACAACAGAGGGAGGGGGGAACCTTTCAATTGTCTTTGCTTTGTAGCAGATATACTGCAGGTGGAGGCTGCTTCTAACTGAAAGGTGAAAGAAGGAATTTACAATTATCAGGAAAAGACAGTCTTGTTACAATTCTTAAGATTTTCAGTGCAGGAAGAGTTCAAAGCACAGCTGACTTATTTTGGGGCTGACTGCTTTCAGAGCACAAACCACCAGGCTGTTTTGGGGCTGGGGAGGTTTACCTGTGTCTGACTTGGATGTCTGGATTTTTCTCTGTTTGATTAGCAGGGGATTTTCTCTGTTAAATTGTTGTGTATAGTATCTTGCAGACAGGAAGGCACTCATCTGCAGCGGTGGGTCAGAGCTCTTAGCTGATTGTTTTGTGAGGGCACAGTTTAGGCCCAACCTCTTCCCACCCCTCACCCACCACCCCTGGAAATAGTTCCTTTATACCTGGGGTTCTGACATCATTCCTCAAGAGTGCAAGGTGCATATCAATGTCATATCCTCTCTAGCACACAGCACTGAAAATCTACATACACATTGTATAATATATATATATTTATATAACAAACCAATCACTCACACAAGCACACACACACACACACAAAAAAAGTACATAGTCATGTGGGGAGTAGTGCAATGTAATGGCTGTGGGCAGCAGTCTTCGGGAGTCTTTCTGGAGGCTGAGATGCTGCCCTATTTGCAGACAACTCTCTGCCCTGAGGGAGGAAGTTGTCCATCTTCAGAGCACACTGGACAGCAGTAGAAAACCTTCCCCAGGCCAGACTGGATGGTAGGAAGGAACCCCCATCCAGGGAGCACCAGAGCCACCACCACTACCTCAGAGGTTGCAAAAAAGCACAGCAGTTGGACCACAGTGGGCTCAGGGAGGTGAGGAGGGTGGAACAGAGGCACACCCAGTCAGTTGTTCCACTCCACAATCCATACACCATTCTGGGGCCCAGCTCCCCTATGGATGCACCCATGGAGGAGATTAAGGAGGCTGAGGACACCTGTCACAAAGGAGGCCCACAGGAAGGAGGCAGAGGATGCCACAAGGAAGGAAGCAGCTCCTGGTGGGGACTCGATTATTAGGGGATAGAACTGAGGGGCAGGGAAAACTGAGTAAAGTGCCTGCCTGGTGCCATGGCTTGTAGGGACAGGAGCGCATCCTCAGGATCACGAGAACACCTGCACAGGAGTCTGAGCTGGATGTCACTGTCCACCTAGGGACAAATGACTTGGCTCAACATGAGCTTAGAGCAGTGCAGAAGGACTTTGTAGAACTGGGGAGAGGCCTAAGACAAGTAGCACACACAGTATCCTTCTCAGAGGTGCTGCCTGTAAATGGCACGAGTGAGGCAAGGGTACTTTAAACCATGCAGTTTAATGAGTGGTTGAAAAAATGGTGTGGAGCACAGGGGTTTGGCTTCATTGGGGACTGGGGTTCCACCTGGAGGGACACCAGCCTATACTGGCAGGATGGTCTGCATCTGTCCAGGAAGGGAACAAGTCTTTTGAGCAATCGGTTTAAATGCTTCATTGGCAAGCTTTTAAACTAGTCAAGGGGGGAGGCACTGATAAGCAGCAGAAAAATCCCAGCCTCTCCTACAAAACAGGGTACTAAATGGGAAAAAGACCGGTAGAAAGGTCAGTGGGGGATGCTGCAACAGAAAGTAAAGCCATCAAAAAATGGAAGCAATGAGTACCAATGCCCGTAGTCTGAGTAACAAGCTTCCTGAATTAGTGGCCTTGATGGAGGAGGAACATCTGGATATCGTGGCAGTCACAGAAACATGGTACACACAAAACCATGACTGGGATGTAAACATGCCAGGATACACTATCTACAGGAGGGACAGGGAGGGTAAAAGAGGAGGAGGAGTAGCTCTTTACATAAGGGAAGGAATCAAAGCAACAGAACAAAAGGGTAAACAGGGAGGAGAAGAAGCACTGTGGGTAAATTTGGAGACTGGCAATGGCACCACAATCCGCACAGGGGTTGTATACAGGCCCCCTTCTCAGGGGGAGGAAATGGACAAGGAAATGATAGAAAGTATACTTAGTATGGCAGAAAAAGGGGAGATATTGCTGATGGGTGATCTGAATATGCCAGATGTTAACTGGAGTGCAGTTGCAGCAGCCACTTCTAAGAGTGGGGTTATTCTAGATGCCCTACAGGGGGCATGCCTTAGACAACTAGTATTGGAGCCCACTCGAGAGGAAGCAATCTTAGACCTGGTTCTCTCAAATGGAGATGAAGAGAGGATCACAGATGTAGAAGTGGGTAGCCATCTGGGAACTAGTGACCATCGAACAGTATGGTTCACAATAAACACAGCAATAGAATCAAGCCATACAAAGACAAAGGTACTGGATTTTAGGAGGCTGACTTTGTCAAAATGGGTGAGTGCCTAAAGGAATGCACTAGCAAATGGGCAGGAAGGAGGGTGGAAGAACAATGGGAATAATAAAACTGCCATCACAGAGGTAACAAGCCTTTGTGTAAAGCAAATAAACAAAACGAAGCGAGGTAAGAAACCACTATGGTTCTCAAAGGAAGTGGCAGTGAAGGTTCAAGAGAAAAGAAAGCATTCAGGAAGTACAAGGAATCACAGAAGGAACAGGACAGAGAACTGTATCAGTTAAAGCAAAAGGAAGCTGGGAAGACAGTCAGAACAGCAAAGGCCCAAACCGAGGAAAAGATAGCCAACTCAATTAAGAAGGCGGATAAAACCTTTTATAGGTACATCAGGGAGTGAAGGAAGACCAAGGGAGGGATAGTGAGGCTTAATAAAGGGGAGGGAGGGTGGGCAGAGGGTGACTGTGAAAAGGCAGAGATACTAAACAAATATTTTTGCTCAGTATTTACAAAGGAAGAGGGGGAGGTACCTAAAACAAACAGTAGAAACACTCTGGATACAGAAGTTGATACTAGCCCATTTACAGAAGAAAGGGTTCTGAAAGAACTCTTAAAACTGAAGGTGGACAAAGCAATGGGGCCTGATGGGATTCATCCCAGAATTCTAAAAGAACTAAGGGTAGAACTAGTGACACCACTGACTACCCTCTTTAACAAATCATGGGAGGATGGGGTGGTACCCGAGGACTGGAGGAGGGCAGATGTGATTCCCCTTCACAAAAGTGGGAGCAAGGCAGAAGCAGGAAACTACAGACCTGTTAGTTTAACCTCAGTGGTAGGGAAAATGATGGAATCACTTCTGAAGGAAAGAATTGTCGAGTATCTAGAGGCCAGAGGGGCACAGGACCCAAGGCAGCATGGATTCAGCAAGGAAGGTCATGCCAGACAAATCTGATAGATTTCTTTGACTGGGTGACCAAAGTAGTTGATCAGGGAGGGCTGTGGACATGGCCAACCTAGACTTTAGCAAGGCATTTGACACAGTCCCACACAAAGATTAATATACAAGTTAGCCAGCCTGGGAGTGGGTCCCAAGATGACAGCCTGGGTAAAGAATTGGCTGGAGAATAGGTCACAGAGAGTAATAGTAAATGGAGTCCACTCTGAAAAAAGGGGGGTTAGTAGTGGGGTACCTCAGGGTTCAGTATTAGGACCGGTCCTCTTCAATGTCTTTATAAGTGACATTGCAGAGGGACTGGAAGGAAAAGTATGTCTCTTTGCAGATGACACAAAGATCTGCAACAGAGTTGATGCACAAGGTGGAGTGGAAAGGATGAGAAGGGACTTGGCAAGGTTAGAGGAATGGTCAAATGTATGGCAGCTTAGATTCAATGCTAAGAAGTGCAAGGTAATGCACCTGGGAAACAAAAACCCAGGGGAAGAGTACACAATGGGGGGTGAGCTACTAACAACAACGAAAATGGAAAGGGACCTGGGGGTAGTCATATCAGATGACCTAAAGGTGGGCAAGCAATGTGAGAGGGCAGCAAGGAGGGCTGGGGGGATACTGGGATGCATAGGAAGAGGCATCACCAGTAGAAAACAGGAAGTTATTATCCCTCTGTACAGACAGCTAGTGAGACCCCATCTGGAGTACTGCGTGCAGTTCTGGAGACCCAATCTCTGCAAAGACATAGACAGGATGGAAGCTGTCCAGAGGAGGGCAACTAAAATGGTGCAGGGTCTGCACTGGAAGACATATGAAGAGAGACTTAAGAAGCTTAATATGTATAGCCTCGAGGAAAGGAGGGAGAGGGGGGACATGATAGAAACTTTCAAGTACCTCAAGGGAATCAACAAAGTCCAAGAGGGTAGCATCTTTCAAAAAGAGGTGTGCAAGAACAAGGGGGCACAATTTGAAGATAGAAGGGGCGGCTCAGAGGTAATTTAAGGAAGTATTTTTTCACAGAGAGGGTTGTGGATGTATGGAACGGCCTTCCAGAGGAGGTTGTGGAGTCAAAAACAGTGGTGGAATTCAAGCATGCATGGGATAGTCATAAGGCAATTCTAGGGGGTGGGGGTAGGAAGAAGTAGGCTGCTGGTTAACTAGGACCTGCAGCCTATCCATCAGGTAGGGAAATGGGCAGACTGGGTGGGCCAAGCGGTCCTTATCTGCCATCAAATTCTATGTTTCTATGTTTCTACCTAATGGTTGAAATAGGCATACTGTAGAATTTAAAAGCTCCCCTATAGAAACCAGAGGGCACCCCTTGCAAATTAAGGGAATTAGTTTCAGAGCAAAAAACAGAAAATGTTTCTATACCACATGGATTAATTTATGGAACAGATTGCCAGTAGATATTATAATCAGTAAAACAAAACAAGAATTCAAAAAAATGACTGGATGAATATATTTTATCTTATGGTAAACTCTATTATTATGTAGAATGGGGTAGCTTGGGAGAATTTATGGGCAAACTGCCTTTTTGTTCCTATTTTCGTCCTTGGTATGATCCTTAGTTTGATCCTTTAGTGTGCCTTCACTGCTCACACCAGCCCCTGTAACTGGCCGGGGGGAGGGGCAGTTCTCCATTTTCTGGTTGTTGAAATCTCATTGTCCCTGAGATCTGCATTAGCATATGAAAATATGATGCCATAGCATCCATTTACACCATGTATCTCTATCGAAAAATATACATAACCTGAAAAAACTCTCTAGAAACACACAGACTGAATGCAGTTTAAAGGAAAAGCCTTGCATTACATCTAAGACAGTTTGTAAAGCTAACTGGAGGTAAATATGGTATTTCACAGCTTGCCACAGCTTGTTTTTTTGAACTCTAAGTAAGCAGACAGGCGTACTGTGGTTTCTAAAGGGTACTGACACATCATGTTCTCATATGCTAATGCAGCTCTCAGGGATGATGAGATTTCAACAACCAGGAAATGGAGACCCCCAGGCTAGTTACAGGGACTGGTGTGAACAGTAAAAACAAAAGCAAACACATCTATCAACAACAGCTACACAAAAGAGTTGTCTGTTGACAGAAACAACATTTGCAAGATAGAGGTGCACTAACCCTATGAGTACCCCAGCTGCAAAAGTTGAAAAAGTAACTTTTAAAACCAGGTAATGGATTTGAGAGTAGTTCCTTATAATTATCCTTGTTATTAAGCAATTTCATAACAATTCCCTATAGTGCTCTTTTTCTAACAGCACTGTCTTCCCTCCCTTATCTGCCTGTTTAATGACATGGGAGGGATTTTCAGATAACTTTTGCAAGGCTACACTTTCATTTGCACTCAAGTTATGTATTGTATGAGGCACCTCAGTATTTAGCAATTTGTCTACCTGCCCTGTGATCTCCTTTTCAAACAAATTAATTGCAGTGTTATATGAGACAGGGCAGAATATTAATTTATTCTAAATGATTCCCTCCGTTGAAGGATATTCTCCCCTGAAGGTTCAAAGGAAAGTCTGAGTACAGTATCTGCACTTAGGCTATTACATATTGCATCACCTTACAGCATCCCCCATTCATTAGCTCTGGGTTACATCCACCTCATAAGCTGCAGATGCACGTGACCAGATGTTTGAAATCTGATCTGCCCAGGTCCTCCTCCTTAGCACAGGACTCCAGTTCCTTTATGTGCATGGCAGAGGCTGCAAGCATTCTTGCCTAGCTCCAATACCAGTAAAAAGATAGGAAATTCACCACTTTTAACCACTAATAATCTATAGAATTCAATCAGAAGAACGTAGGGAGTTACTGCTACAGTGGCTGCTCTGTGATGCAATTTTATGCAGTTTTTCAGTTCAGTCGGGCTTATCCTAAGCAGCATTTTAAAGAAAATAATAATAGTATTTTTGTTTACTGCTGAGAATACTGGAATCTAGGCTAGCTGCTCGCATGCACTTGCTTAGTTTTAGACAAACTTCTCTGTTCATGGCAAAACCCTGTTAGGATAAGCTTGTTGTATATTCAAGCTAACTCATAAATACGCAGCTTCCCTGTACAGCAGTCAGCCCTTGTTATAATTAATGTTTATCATTGTGTTAGAGCAGTACAGCAGTCGGCCCTGGTTATATTTAATGTTTATCGTTGTGCTGGAGCAGATTATGACTGGCAGCATCTAGTCAGGTAGATGAACCGAGCATCCGAATGTTGGTTAGATTTCTACACGGGTTTAGCCTTTAACAAATGGCACCACAATTTAGACCCCGGAAGCATCCACTCAGCAAGAGTTATCTATTTTAAGTAGTATTCTATGTGGCCTGTTTTCGTGATTGCCTCTGGTGCACTTCCCAAACTAATTTATTCAGCCCATTGCAAGCAGTCTGGTTCCCCTAGCATGGGTCAGGTCCCCTCGAGCGGACCCCTCTGAGGCACAAGGAACAAAAAGTCAGAATAACTACTCCTGATTGTGCCACATTTCCCCTGCTGAGCTTCTCACCTGGACCCAGGGACCTGAGCAACACTGTACTGGCCACAAATTCTCCTCCTAACTCTCTCCAGAGTAATCCTCCCAAAATATCCACAGGCCCAGTAGCACTACAGACCCCGCAGACATCTTGGCATCTTCTCCAGCCACGACCAAACGCTGGCACATCCCCACTCGTGCATGTGCGTGACTACATCACGGTGGCCATCTAGCGAGTGCCCACGGCTGGATGGCACTCCATTCTGCATTGCTGCACGCACGTGCAAAACATATTGGATGTCACGTCCTCCATTTTGTCCACTTCATCCACCATGTTGTGAAGGGTGGACAAGGAACAAGGGCATAATCAACTTAAAGGGGCTGCCTAAGCAAATACAGGCACCCTCAAGATCTTTACTAGTTCCTGCCACACTGCAATGACACAGTTCTGATAGCCGTACTGCATCTGTATCCTCCTCATTAGTGTCAGAAATCAGTGGCAAGATGGACATGAGGGAATATATAAAAAAAAACAAATTAAAAGTTAAAGGGACACAATGCAAACATCTTCTCTGCAATTATTGTACATTTCTCAAGTAAATGAACCTATACCACCTAGTGGCTAAATAAGGGAGATGCATATATCATTATTTAATTTTGATAGGGGAAGAAAACCCTTTTGGGTAATAGATGGTGTCCCTTTGTATCTGCGATGCCAGTTAGATTCATATATCAATCATTAATTACTTATCCCTATGCTAATTGATAGCTGTTAAGGGAGACAGTTATTAACCACAGCATCATACCTGTTGATTAAGCATGGAAAAGTCTCCAGGATGACATACCAACCCCCAACTCTTGTTTTCACCTGTCATCCACAGATAAGGAACATGGCAAGACAAAAAAATGCAGGTCATGTCAGATCACTCCTAAGCAGCCAGACAGACCTGCATTGCCCCACTTGTTCCCAGAATCAAGAGGACCAGGAAATAACAAGCGAACTGGAAATAGAAATGGAGCAAGAAACAGAGTCACAAGACACGCTGGCAGGTGAACTACCTTCCACTGTGAAAGAATTCTTCAAAACATAACTGGCTGTGATGCTAAACATCCTAGAGTGCATGGAGGAGATGTCAAAGGCAAACAAAGGGGGCCAAAACACCACCACCACAAAACCAAAAATACAGGCAGCAAGAGTCATCCTCACTCCAAGCATTCAGATGGTGCCAAGCCAGATGGCACAACTAATGTGCAGTCAGATGAAGAGGAAACCCAGATGGAGGAATGGGATGAGCTCACCCTGACTAGAAAACTCACAGCTGTAGATGCTTTCCCAGAACCTCTACAGGCAGTGAAAGAAAGTATGGGGTTCAAGGTCCAGGAACACGCCACAGCAGTCTAAGCTAAACCCATTAATCAGGGCAAAAAAAAGAAGGATGAAGTATTCCCCATCTGCAAGTCCCTGACAGAAGTCATCAACAAAGAATGGGAGTCACCTGACCCATCCAGGATATCCAAGAGATGCACCTTGATAGGTTTTCCCCAATTCAGGGAGATATAAACAAAACATGGTGCACTCCTCCCATGGTAGACCATCAGGTCACAAGGCTATGTAAGAAGACAGTCCTCCCTTCAGAGACCACCACGCCACTCTGGGACCCTATGGACAAGAAGATGGAGGAACTCATGAAGAAATATTTTGAAATAATGGACTTGGCTTGCAGAGCCTATACCGCAGCAACATATACCTCTAGAGCATTAGTCACATGGCTCAAGGAACTGGCGGCATCCCTGGATCCTAAATCAAACAGGCAGATCTAGTGGAGTCACGTGATCCAGGCGGCAAAATATCGCCGAGGCATCCATAGATGCATTCAAAATATCAGCGAGGCTAGCCACACTAACTAACAGAACAAGGTGGCTCATTTGGTTAAAAATCTGGAATGCAGATTCAGAATCAAAGACCATGCTGAACAAACTACCATTCAAAGTCAATTTGGTGTTTGGAGAGGGACTAGAAAAATATGTGAAGCAGAAGGGTGATGGCAAAAGCCTGGATAAAGACAAGCCATCCAGGAACACATACGTATCAGCATTTTGAAGCAGATTTCCCCCCTACAAGGCAAACAAGACAGGAGACAAACTACTCCAGTATTCCCAAGGAAAATCTTACAGCTTTAAGCCCTCTTGCTTCAATGACGCCAACCACTGCAGACCCGTGGCAAGGGTCAAAGAGGCAGATATAACACAGCATTCACACACGGAGATCAAATTCAATTGACCACCAATCACACATGGTATACAATCAAGTCAACCAGACAGCATCAAAACCATCATTCCACCCAATAGGTGCCAGACTTCTCCAGTTCTGTCATGTATGGAGCCAAACTACATCAGACAAATGGGTTCTAAAGGTTGTATCAGAGGATACTCCATAGAATTCAAACGAAACCCTTCACAAACAGGATGATGGTATCCCCAGTATCTTGCCAACCAGCAAAGATCCAGGCAATGAGGACCATGCTCCACAACCTCTTGATGAACAAATCAATAGCAGCAGGCCCACCAGATGAGATAGATTAGGGAATCTACTCCATCTTCTTCCTCATACCCTAATAAGACAGGCGATATGAGACCCGTTTTAGACCTGAAATTTGTCAGCTGCTTCATACAATACAAGAAGTTCAAAATGGAGACATTACAATCAACCTTACGATCCATAAAACTGGGAGACTTTCTCACCTCCATCGACAGAAGGATGCTTATCTCCACATTCCCATCAGACTATCTCATTTCAAATTCTGAGATTTAAGATACTGGGTCGACATTTCCAATATCAGACCCTCCTTTCAGTCTTGCATCGCTTCTACGCATGTTCACCAACATTTCAGTCACCCTAACAGATAAACTAAGGCAACAAGGAACCTGTATTTATTTATTTAAAAGTTTTACCAGAAAGGCATACTGAGCAGAGTACTGCTCGATTCCAGATGTGTCCTGGGGTGAGGGTCGAGGAGAATAGATACATATTACAAAGAGTGCATAAATACAGAGACAAAAAGAAAGTCACTGAAGAATAGTGAGCTTTGTACATAACAATTAGCTACAGGGTAAGAGTAGGCAGCCCAGCAACTGCAAGGGAGGTCATAGACAATTACAGTGGCAGATAGGAGTGCGAGGCATTAAAACATAAGTACAGTATATAAGGTGAAAAATCCTCTAATATTATTATGGTATAATATTTGTATTATAAACAAATGTGAATGTCTGCTTAGATACAAACAGGCTAGCTGCTTCAGTGAGTGACCTTTGACCCCAAAAGGTTTCAGTGTGAGAAAACTGCGGGATGTGCTAAATTGATCAGTGAAGAAAAACCCTAATTAAAAAGGTTTCCTGTTCTGTCTTAATTAAAGCTTCTGGCTATCTGCCAGAAGATAGTACCTCATAAAACTTTATGATTCCTACAGGAAGAGACTTATCTGGTTGCAAACTTGTGAGAAACCATAAAAACCTGACATCACTCTAGCAAAACAGGAAATCAGCAGTGAAACAAAAGGGGATGTTTTGATCAGACTCATATTATGGAAATGGCTAGTGATGATTTATTTACAATAATAACATACATCCTTGTGGATAATTATGTGAGAAATTAAATCTAAGGGAGGATCTAACGGTGACCTCACCAAAAGGGGTGGAGAGATGGAGTTTGAAATGAACATACATGTGGGAAAAACACAGCATATTATTCTGGACTCAGAGAGACTAGATTCTCTGGATTTGAAAGCACTTAATGGTAACAACTAGATAGGAAAGAGCTTAAGTATTTGTGGTAGGAGTTTGTGTTCTGTAACTTCCCCTTTTTCTTTTATTGTGACTGCATTTTTTTAGTAAACAGCATTTTCTTTAAAATGCTGTCTGTGCTTTTTCTCCATTATTTTGCATGTGATTTGCTGAACCTGTGTTTAAGGCTGACAGCTGTTAAGGGCTTGAATGTGTTGCTAAGCTTACTTAAATGTGAGAGTATACCTAGGTCTCATATAGAGTTGTAAGGGTATATTTTGGAAACCTGCCTCAGTGCCCCTTGGTGAAGGATTGTACTGCATTCCCAAAGAAGGTACATATCTTAGCCTGTAAATTGAGTATGCTAGCATAAGGTTCACATTTTGACTCCCTCCAGAACTCGAGGCTAGTAGGTGATTCGGACCCAAAACAGACAGGAGGGTTACCCTGTTTGTCACCTGTTCATACTATTTCACTCAAAAGTTGGCACTGTGGGAGCAGGGAGCCTGACCTGCGGAGTGCGTTTGTGACAGATTTGGTTGGCAGCAGTGCAATTTAAAAGTATTTGGTAACACAAGCTTTAACAGTTCAGTGTGTCAGATTAATACTGTACAGCTCATGTGCAAAATAAGGCAGCGATTAATTTTTAAAAGTAGACAGAACTATATCATTTTGCTTACAGTCTGTGGGCTGGATATTCAAGCTGCGCCATTCTGAGGCGCAAGCCCTTGCGCGCTAACATAGTTGCGCAGGGGTATGGCGAGGTGATATTCAGAAGTTGCACTATTGAGCAACTCCTTTGAATATCACCCCAACCACAACCACTGTGCATGGTGCAGTGGAACTTGCGCCATGAAGTTGTCAGAGTGGAGCATTCAACTTGCGGTGGCCAAGTACCATTGCGCCATGTGCAAAATCACGTTATTCAAAGGTGACATGCAAATGGGGCCATAATTCATGCAAAGCGCGAGGGGGCCATTGCATCTGATTATAGCCCCATTTGCATGCCTTAGCATGTAGGTGCGCTGATCCCCGAGGACTTGCACCTGGCGCCCTGTCAGGCAGCAGCCATCGAGGACTAGCGCACCCTGCAGCCAATTCGCGGGCAGCAATGTGGCTCTCCACACCTCCTCCCGTACATCTCCCTGGTGGTCAGTGGACCAAAATGCCAATCGTGGGCAGAATGTAAATTGACCCCAGAACATTCCCTAGTGCCCGATCGCGGGCAGTAAGTAAAGTGCCCCCCCCCATACATCTCCCTGGTGGTCCAGTGGACCGTAATGCCAGATCGCGGGCAGAATGTAAATTGACCCCCAAACATCTCCCTGGTGGCTAGTGTCCCCCACCCCACCCACCCATGAAGCCCCACCACCCCGCTCCCCGGCAGCGGCGGGCGGCAGCATCCACCGCCTGCCGCCCGCCCGCCGCCCGCCGACTGACTGCCGGTAGAGACTGCATGCCATGGTGCAGGCAAGAGCCAATGGGCGTACAGCTATACTATACATGACAGTCAGATTTGTGAATGATTCATTCACAAATCTGGACTATCATCTCTCAATATAAACTACCGCCCAGTAGCTGCTCTCATAATAAACATGCAACCTACTGAGCAGTCATCGGCCCGCAAGCAGCTGGCGTGGGATGCTGCCGCCCGCCTTGGCTGCGGGAGGCGGGTGGGAGAAGCTTCATGGATGGGTGGGGTGAGGGGTTACACCCAGCCACCAATCTGGGGGTCAGTGCGTCTGCGCGGTCGGCTGATCACTGGACCACCGGGAAGATGTTCAGGGCGGGGGCACTACTGCCGCGATCAGCTCTGGTGGGGGATGTGCACTGCCTTGCGATCAGCGTTCGATCACTGGACCACCAGGACAGAGCTGGGAGGGCCACGTGATGCCCAGCGATCGCTGGTGGGGGTACACTATGCCTACGATCAGGCTGGGGGGGCACAGGGACTGAGTTGGGGGCCAGCCACAGGTGGCAGCTGCTGTGTTGCGCCCTGCAATACAGCAGCTCACCTGTGGGTGGCCCTCGACTTAAGCCTTTTTTTGGCTCAAGGTCCTGCAGGCTCAGGTTGGGGGTTGCGCCTGCACAACTCTGCACAGCCCGGCTGAATATCGGGCTGTGCAGTTTATGCATGGTTCCTCCCCCTCCTGTTGAGCATGCATTCATTTGCATTGCGCTGTTGCTCAGCCTGTTTTCAGTGGCGCAACTGCCTCCTGCTGAATATCAGCTGAATAAGCAATGTGGGACTTGTGCATGCGCAACCCTGTTGCGCATGGCGCAACCCTTTTGAATATCTGGCCCTATGTTTCTACCTGTTTTATTTTTTTTAGAGTGCAAGTTAGTATAGCCGTAGTTAGGGAAGAAGATTGTTTCCAACTACAGCGGGTACACTGCAGACTACCTGAGGCAGTTGTGCCAGGAGAGAGAGGAATCCAGCACAAGAGGAAAATCAACAAGCAGAACCTTGTGGATGCTCTGGTGGTAGTTGATGCCCAGAGCCTCAAGTCACAGACTGTGACTGAAAATGACTGAACCTTGGGCATGGAGGGCCAAGGGTCCAGTGCAATGTCCAGATCCAGGGAGGAGGACAGCAGAGCCAGTGCAAGCCAATGGCCACAGCAGCAGGGGAAGGTCACCAACATTTTGGAGCCAGAAAGGCTCAAGCTGCAGATGGAGTTGTGGAGAATGGAGATGGAATTTGAGCAGAAGAAGTTCCAGTTGCAGATGGAAAGAGAGGAGAAGAGGGAGCAGCTTCAGTGAGAGGCAGAGGAAAGAGAAAGACAGCTTCAGCGAGAGGTGGAGCAAATGCAGCAAGAAGCTGAGTGACAGGCTGAGCGAGAAGAGCATCAACACCAGAGGCAACATGAACTGGAGAAGCTACAACTCCAAACACCAGCACCAGAGCAGGTAAGTGGCCTGGGTTTAACTGGAACTCCAGGACTGGTTACAATCTAAATTCTAAATTGATAGCTGAATTTAAAGAGTGGGAATACTGTATATGGATGCCTTTTTAAATTCCTTTGAAAAAGTATGCATTCAGGCAAATATTCCTAGAGGGTCATGGAGCTTTCAGCTATCCCCACTACTTACTGGGAAAGCTCGGGATGCATTGGGTCAAATGGACAATGAGTACAGTAATGATTACAGTAAACTGAAAACTGCACTTTTAAAGTAATATGAGCTAACAGCAGAGGCATACAGAGATAAATTCTGTAAGCACAGGAGAAGCCCTGACATGAGCTATGAGGGCTGGCCACTAAAACAACATCAGTGTTTAAAACGTCAGTGAGAAGGAATTGAAGCAGACTCTGTAGAAAAAATTTAAAATGTTTTACTGTTAGATCAGTTTTTTTGGGCATGCCCAGCAGAGCTGAAAACCTGGCTGGAGGACCGAGATCCAAAAACAGTGCAAGAGGCTGCTGAACTCTCTGACCACTATGCTAGGAGCAAATCTGCTCTGAGAGGGAATGGGGCAGGCATGGCAGCACAGAGAGGGAAAAGCGCACCTTCAGGGCAGCTAAAACCCTCCTGCCTCCAGTGAAACCAGGTAGCCTCAGGTTACAAAGAAAAGATTTACCTGAGAAAGAAATGAATGTTGGGTTTGCAAAGAAACTGGACATTTTGCAAGTCAGTGCCCCAAAAGAACAAACAGTGCACAAAGTAGTGCTAGAAAAGAAGTGGGTTGTTTGTGTGTCCCTGAAAGCATGTCAATAAACATGAGGGAACAAATGCACTCAGTCACTGTGAATGGTTTACAGACACATGGGTTAAGAGACACAGAGGCATCCCTGACTTTGGTAAAAGGGGATCTGATAGAGCCTGGTCTTATACCCAATCAATTTGTGACTGTACGGGGGTTCACTGGGGAGGAGAAAACCTTGCCACTTGCTAGTGTCCTCCGAGACTGAGGTGAGACAGGCGGGACTGTACAAAAGATTGCCGTAGCCAAAACTTTAGCTGTTGATGTAATCATTATCAACGATCTCGAACAGGGTGTGGTGTGTGCAGTTACCCACAGTCAAGCGGCAAAGGAAAATTGTGGTTCCCTGGACCTCATAGAAGCCCGTGTGGAAACCACTGAGAGGCTGGTTCCCCAGCCTGTGTCTTCTGATATGGAGAATAATGAAAGGGGGGTAGAAATTCCCCAGGTAGTAGTTAACCAAACAGTTACAGAGGGTTACTCTGAGGAAAGAGGGTTGACCCATTATCAGAGAGTTAGAGATAGCAGTGATCCTGAGTGCACTGATGCTAGAGCTAGGAACTCTAGTTTAGACACTGAAGAGGACCTGTCCCATGCCTTGGGAATGTGTAAGGAGTTTGCAGCTGCTCAGAAAAGTGAACCTAGTCTAGAGAAGCTGAGGGCCTAGGCAGACACTAATGGAGCACAGGGTGGTGACGGGAAACATAAAGTTTATTGGGACAATGGACTGATGTATACGCAGGATGCTAAGACAGAGGGTGGGGTGATAGGCAGGCAGCTTGTCATTCCCCAGGGGTACCATGAGCAGTTGCTCAAGATTGCACATGATATTCCCATGTCTGCTCATCTGGGAATCATATGCACTATGCAGCGATTGGCCCAGAATTTCTATTAGCCCAACTTCATCCAGCAGGTGAAGGAGTATTGCAGATCTTGTCACCGGTGCCAAGAGATAGGGAAGGTGGGTAAGAAAACCCAAGCTGCCCTAATTCCCTTGCCTATAGTGGAGAAGCCATTCCAGAGGGTGGGAATGGATATTGTGGGGTCTTTAAATACCCTCAGCTCCTCTGGGAAGAGGTTCATCCTGACTGTGGTGAATTATGCCACCTGTTACCCAGAGGCAGTTGCCCTATCCTCAATGAGGACAGACAAAGTAACAGATACCTTACTAGGGATTTTCTCTCGTGTTGGGTTTTCACAGGAGGTTATCACCAATTGAGGGGGTTCCCTCATGTCGGACCTAATTAAATGTTTGTGGGAGAAGTGTGGGGTGGTGCAGAGATGCACAGCACTTATCACCCTCAAGTCAATGGGCTTGTGGAAAGATTTAATGGTACCCTTAAGTAAATGCTCCAAGCATTTGCTGAAAAGCATGGGAGGGACTGGGAGAAATACCTTCCACACCTGTTGTTTGCATACAGGGAGGTGCCCCAAGAGTTAACAGGATTTTCCCCCTTCAAGCTCTTATACGGATGCAGGGTATGTGGGCCCCTAGACTTGATCTGGGAGGACTGGGAAGGCAAGTATGCCACCCAGGGACCTCCCATATTGGATTATGTCCTTAGGTTTAGGGAAAGGCTGAAGGAGCTTATGGGTACAGCCCAGAGCAATCTGGCAGCTGCCCAACAAAACAAAAGGTGTGGTATGACCACAGAGCCAGAGCTCACTCGTACACTGTGGGTCAGGAAGTCATGGTCCTAATCCTGGTCCAGAGAGACAAGCTGCAGGCTGAGTGGGCAGGACCGTACAAAGTAGTCAGATGGGTAAATGATGTGAACTATATTATAGAGTTACTTGACAGGAGACATACAGAAAAAATGTACCATGTCAATAGGATGAAGCCATATGCTAATAAGGCTGACATGGTGTTTGCAGTGTGTAGTCCTGGGGAGGGGACGGATGAAGGAGACCTCCTTCTGGACTTGCTTGGAAGAAAGCAAGTGGGAGTCCCTGTGGAGGCAATTAAATTATCACCCAGTTGACCCCAGACCAGATCCAGGAAGTAAGGAAGGTTTTAGCAGGCTTTGCCCACTGTTTAAGCACCAACCCTGGACTAACCTCCTAGTGATGCATGATGGAGACAGGGCGCAGGCGCCCATACAGTGAACAGCATATTGGGTGTCAGAGGCTGTCCAAAAAGACATTAGGAGGGAGGTGGAGGAAATGCTGGGTTTAGGGGTAATTCAGAAATCTCACAGCCCCTGGGCCTCACCTGTGATCCTTGTTCCCAAGCCTGATGGCTCTACTCATTTTTGTGTGGACTATCATGGACTGAATGCAGTCACGAAGTCAGATGCCCAGCCAATGCCATGGATGGATGAACTCCTGAACAAGTTGGGAGGGGCAACATACCTAACAACTACTGACCTGACAAAGGTATATTGGCAGGTAGAGTTAACTGCCAGAACTAGGGAGAGGACAGCCTTCATCACTCCGGTAGAGTTATTTGAATTTAAAGTAATGCCTTTCTGAATAAAGAGTGCCCCGGCCACTTTCGAAAGGTTGGTGAACCAGGTGTTAAATGGTGCTGAGGAGTATACTATGGTGTACTTGGATGGCATTGCCATCTTTAGTGTCAGCTGGGAGGAAAACCTGTCCCACCTTAGTGAACTGCTGGGCAGGATACAGAGGACTGGGCTCACTGTCAAAGCTGAGAAATGCCAGGTGGCCATGGCTGAAGTGGCATACCTCAGGCACATTGTAGGCTGGGGACAGCTCTGTCCTAACCAAGTGAAAATAGAGGCAATCAAGGCATGGCCCAGACCAGAAATGCAGAAGCAGGTCAGGAGTTTTCTTGGGACAGCAGGTTACTATAGGAAATTTGTACCTAATTACAGTGCCTTGGCTGCTCCCCTATCTGGCCTGTTAAAGAAAAGGATGCCTAAGAAAATTACCTGGGAACCAGCCTGTTAAAAAGCCTTTACCAAACTGAAGGAGGCACTCTGCAGTGCTCCTGTATTGACAAGTCCAGACTACAGCAGACCCTTTGTAGTCCAGACTGATGCCTCAGATGTGGGTATTGGGGCAGTGCTGAGTCAGACATCTAACCAAGGGAAAGATCACCCTGTAGTGTACCTGAGTAAAAAGTTACTTCCCAGGGAGCAGGCTTACTCTACTGTGAAAAAAGAGTGTCTTGCCATGGCATGGGCCTTAAAGAAGTTACAGCCATGCTTATATGGCAAGCATTTTGAGGTACAAACTGACCGCAACCCCCCTGGTTTGGCTGGCACAAATGGGTAAAATGAATGGTAGACAATTATGATGGAGTCCTGCCTTACAAGGGTATGACATGACTGTCTCACACAGGGCTGGGGCAGTGAATGAAAATGCTGATGGTTTGTCCCGTTGTTTTGAGATGTAAACTGAATTTGGGGAACTCATCCTATGCAAGAATATATTCCCCAAATTCAGTCTAAGGAGGAGGAGTGTAACATGAAAAACCCTCTAATATTATTACGGTATAATATTTGTATTATAAACAAATGTGAATGTTTGCTTAGATACAAACAGGCTAGCTGCTTCAGTGAGTGACCTTTGATTGCAAAAGGTTTCAGTGAGAGAAAGCTGCAGGATGTGCTAAATTGATCAGTGAAGAAAAACCCTAATTAAAAAGGTTTCCTGTTCTGTCTTAAAGCCTGTGGCTATCTGCCAGGAGATAGGACCTCATAAAACTTTATGATTCCTGCAGGAAGAGACTTATCTGGTTGTGGACTTGTGAAAAACCATAAAAACCTGACATCACTCTAGCAAAACAGGAAATCAGGAGTGAAACAAAAGGGGATGTTTTGATCAGACTCATATTATGGAAATGGCTAGTGATTATTTATTTACAATAATAACATACATCCTTGTGGATAATTATGTGAGAAATTAAATCTAAGGGAGGATCTAACGGTGACCTCACCAAAAGGGGTGAGGAGATGGAGTTTGAAATGAACATACATCTGGGGAAACAGAGCATATTATTCTGGACTCAAGAGATACTGAATTCTCTGGACTTGAAAGCACTTAATGGTAACAACTAGACAGGAAAGAACAGAAGTATCTGTGGTATGAGTTTGTGTTCTGTAACTTCCCCTTTTTCTTTTATTGTGACTGTAAGTTAATGATATAATTGTTCTGTGTTTGATTTTACCTGTTCTACAATTTTTTTTAGTAAACAGCATTTTCTTTAAAATACTGCCTGTGCTTTTTCTCCATTATTTTGCATATGATTTGCTGAACCTGTGTTTAAGGCTGACAGCTGTTAAGAGCTTGATTTGATTTGATTTTTATTTGTATACGGGTAAGTACACTGGGATACAATCCCTTTTACAGGTACGACCCATGATCAATCAAAACTACACACAAAGACATTATGAGACAAAGTATAACATAAAAAACATATTTAAATAGGAAATACAAATTCTACATCCACAAATTAATGTTGATTAAAAACTCTAATACAAAATCTCAATCTAAAGGGCATCCACACTGAGACAGATTCATAAAGTGCAATTTCAAACTTGTGGTAAATGACCCATAATTACTCATATTTCTGACATGTACTGGTATGTCATTCCATATTTTGGGTGCACAGTAAGCAAATGAGCTGACCTCTAGTAGTATACATAAAAGGAATTTTTAACATAGTAAGATCCCCAGATGATCTAGTACATGATTTACAACTAAAAGTTGTAAGCTGATTTTCAGTGTTAAAGGTACCCCTCTTTGTAAAGTTTATGAACAAATTTGGACAGTACAAGCTTATAATGATATTCGACTGGTAACCATCCAAGTTTCTCAATATAGTACAATAATGTACACTATTAGATGTTAATAGTGCAAATCTTCCTATTTTATGCAACAATGCCGATTTCCGCCTTTAAAGTACTACAGGGTGCATTATCCACCACTATCGAGGGCATAATTCAAAAATAGGCAGCAAGCATTGATTGGCTATACCAAACGTGTCTCATCTGTCAGAAAACTATGCAATCTATATAACAAAGCAAGTTTAGAATGTATTTTAGATGTGATAATATTTATATGTGACTCATATGTTAGTGTTGAGTTTAAGACTACCCCCAGATACTTAAAACTGTTTACATGTTCATACATAACCCCATCCAACGACTCTACTTGTAAACTAGAACCACTAGCTTTTAACTTGGCTGGGGTACCAAATACCATAGTTTTAGTTTTTTGTTTATTAAGTAATAATTTATTGCTTGAATGTGTTACTAAGCTTGTTCAAATGTGAGAGTATACCTAGGTCTCATATATAGTTGTAAGGGTACATTTTGGAAACCTGGCTTGGTGTACCTGGGCGAAGGATTGTACTGCATTCCCGAAGAGGGTACATATCTGAGCCTGTAAATTGAGTATGCTAGCATAAGGTTCACATTTGGACTCCCTCCAGAACTCGAGGCTAGTAGGTGATTCGGACCCAAAACAGACAGGAGGGTTACCCTGTTTGTCACCTGTTCACACTATTGCACTCAAATGTTGGCACTGTGGAGAGCAGAGGGTCTGACCTGTGGAGTGCATTTGTGACACAGTACTGCTCAAGTATAACCAACACAAGGAGGTGCTAGGGTTAGTGCAAAACAGGATTTAGACACATGAGCAAGCAGTGGCAAAGTGAGTTCTGAGGAGGGAGCTGAGGTGCTGGGTGGGGGGGGGGCATGCCGAACATCCGAGGAAGGGAGTTCCACAACTTAGGCATGCGATGCCTAAAGGTGGTCTGGCCCACCATGGTGGACATGAGCGGGACAGCCATTAGGTGTTGGTCGAAGTTTCTGAGGGGGTAAGCAGGAAGGGGAGTGGCAGTTAGGACAGAGGAGAGGTAAGATGGTAGGGACAGGGACCAGAACTTAGCCGTTAGCCTTGCACAGTGGAATTTGTGCCAATCATGAAGTGAGGGGAGGTTGAGGGTCTGGTAAAGGATGCAGTGGTGAGTAGAGGGAGGACAGTCAAGGGCGAAGCGATAGAAGGAGTGGAAAAAGGGATCCAGTCTGGCTAGGGTGGACTTGGAAGCAGCACTGTAGACAACATCACCATAGTCCAAGATAGGGAGGATCATTTTCTGCATAATTGCACGGCGGGCCGGCAGCAGGATGCACTACGGTTGCAGTATAGGGCACCCAACCTGGGGTACAGCTTTTTGAGGATAGCATTGATATATGTAGAAAATTTGAGATGCTGGTCAACCCAGACCCCAAGGTATCTAAAAGAAGTGCAGACCTCCAGAGGAGTCCCATCCAGGGTGTGGAAAGTGGGGGGTGGTGGGAAGCCGAGAAAGCCTCTGCCTTGTGCTGAAGATCATCGAGACAGTTTTCTTGGCATTAAGAAAAAGCTGATTTGAGTGAAACCAGAGCTGAACATCACTGAAGTCCTGCTGGAGACTGTTCACCACTTTAGCGGGTGTGGATCCGGAGGTATACAGCACTGTGTCATCTGAATACATTTGAATGGATGAACAGGGTAAGGCAGAGGGCAGATCATTAAGAAAAATGGAGAACAACAGGGCTGAGGACCGAGCCTTGGGGTACACCGGAGGTAACTGGGAGGGAGGTGGAGGTGGAGTCACCAATTCTGACAGATTGGGACCTGCCTTCCAGGTAAGAGTGGAACCAACTGGTAGCCATGCTACAGAGCCCTGCAAGTGATGGCTTAGACAGGAGGAGTGAGTGTGAGACGGTGTCAAACGCCTTCCCCTGGTCGATGAAAATAGCTGAGGTGATGTGGCCTTTATCAATACCCATAAGTACTGAGTCAGTGAACCTGAGGAAGGAGGTGGCAGTGGGACTTCCTAAAACCAGACTGGTAAGGGGAGAAGAAAGATGAGGATTCGAGAAAGTTGGATAGTTGAGTGAGGGCTAGGCATTCCTGAATTTTAGCTAGTATGGGAAGAAGGGAGATAGGGTGGTAGTTGCCAGGGGTGGAAGGGTCTCTGGCTTTAGGGAGGAGAATGACAGTGGCATGCTTCCAGGTAGAGGGGACAGAAGTGAGCAAGAAAGAGAGGTTGAAAAGCTCGGACAGGGGGAGAGCGATGGCATGGGTGGACAGGTATAGCATTTTGGAGTCCAGCCTGGTGGGGCATTTTCCCTTGGAGGGATTTATGGCAAGCAGGGCTTGAAAATTTTAGTTGGTGACATCAGACAGAAGGAAAAGGAGGGGAAGGAGTGGCAGCTTGGGCTGAGGGGTTGGTGGGAGGAGATTTTATAGGGAGGGAGGACAAAGCGATGAGGTACAGTTTGTGAAAAAGGAGTTAAATTCTGAGGCCACTGTGAGGGACACTGTTACCACGGTATCGCCTATGCTTAGAGCAGGGATGGGGCTGCTAAGAAGGTCAATCAGCAATTTGACCACCTTCCAGAATTTAGCAGGGTGATTAAAATTAGTATGGAAGTTGGTTTTGAAGTAGTTACCTTTAGCCTGCCAGAGAAGCCTTGTGCACATGGCTTTGAAAGTCTTTCAGGCCTGGTCCCTGACTATGAGCCATGATGTCTGCCGTGACCCAGGGCAGATGGGCACCCTCTCACTGAGTCCATCTAAGTGGGACATAGAAGTCCCAGATGGCAAGGAACCTGGATTTTAAGTACTCCAGAGGGAATCGATAGAGGTAGCCGGGGATGTAGGACCAGTCTGTGTTAGCCAGGTCATTTAGGAGAGGCGAGGTCCAGGGATTCATAGAAGCGGGTCAGAAGGGTTCTGGGGAGAGTGACTTTGGCGGATGACCTTCCTTACTGAGCAGATCATGAGGTGATTACTTATGGAGTCTGGTAAGAGGCCAGAGGTAAGTATTCAGTGCAGGTGGGAGGTAAGGGACCAGTCAAGGAGAGAATGGTTCATTGATTTTAGGTTTAGTTGCATGGGATCAGTGATCATTTGGGACAGGTTCAGCATGGCCACCTGGTTACGAAGCTTGGAGCTACCACTGGATAACCAATTCCAGTTGAAATTGCCAAGGATATGAGGCTCTCCCCCAATTGTGTGTGTTTTTAATATATCCAGATGATCCAAGATGGAGGACATGGGGAAGTCAGAAGAGCAGTAGCATCTGGCTACAAATAATGGGATTGTGTGAGGGAGGGAAAGTTTTATCAGCAGGGCATCGATGGACTGCAAGGGCAAGCATAGCATAACAGGATTGAACTGCAGGGAGGATGTGATGAACATAGCTATACCTCCACCGCTTTTACTGCCTGGGCAGTCTTGCTGGATGACTGTGTAGCCAGGGATACAGAGTTCAGCATCCTGGATATGTGGCTTTAGCCAAGTCTCTGAAATAACCAGAATGTCAGGTTTTATAGATAGGACAATTGGTTGCAGCACGGTCACTTTGTGCAATAGGCTGCAGATATTTAAGTGAGCCATTCTTAGGCCCCTCGAGAGTTGGAAAGGGGAGGGGGGATGGGCCCAGGGTTTGGCTCAACGTTGCCAGCAGTTAGGAGTAGTAAGGTTAGCATTTGCTTGGCTAGTTTCAAGGTCCACTGAAATTTGCAGGTAGACTTACGTAACTGAAAGGTATGTGCTGAGATGGCTGGGGCTGGGCATTTCAAGGTGGGGGGCCCAATGTGGAAACTGGGTGGCAGGATTGATGGGCCAACTTTCCATTTACTAAGTTGGACCACTAGAAAGGGCCTGAAGGTGGGGGATGCTGGAGCTGGCAAGAGGTTAGACAGGGTGCTAGTTGCCAGGTGATTTGCCTGCATCTTAGGGAAGGAGGATTGGGAAGGGATGCCAATGAGACCAGAACTGAGATTAAGGACAGGTAAAGAGGCAGCATAGTTAGACTGACCTGACAGGGTAAGGATCAGAGTGAGAGCCCTCCAGTGGTGGGAAATAATTAGCTGCAGAGGGGAAAGTAGGCTGATAGGCTCAGGACAGCACGTGATCTACGCTATATACGTAATTCCATATCTTGACGACTGGCGACTGACGACCTTCTGAACCTTTCTGATCCAAGCCAGAACGCCACTAATGGCACATCAGCTCATTCAAATGGTGGTGGACACCCTCCAGTCACACAGGTGGGTGCTCAACTGGGAAAAGAGCAGCCTAGTACCCAGCCAGACTATAGAACATCTGGGAGCCACTAAAGATACGGCAGAAGGGAAAGTAAGATCTTCACAGAAGTGAGCAGGAAAGGTCGTAATGCAGGCTCGGGCGCTAAGTGCCACCCCAAATTCGACCCTGCAAGTGACCCTGCAGACACTGGACTCCATGGCATCTTGCATTGGCCTAGTCCTTTGGGAACTCTGTAACATGTGCCCACTACAGACCCTGGCAATATAAGCAGGACACGAACTACAACACGACCTGTCCGGGAAGCATGTAGGCATGGCGGCACTGAATGCCGACAGCCATGGCAGAGAAGAGGGAACCACAGCGACATGCTCCCAGAGCGTCAGTAGGTATGCTGACAGAGCACAAAAGCACTGGTCACACCCGCAAACACCATCTCTGTGACCCCGGGGAGAATGGAGTCAGGATTCGTCGAGAATGCGAAAGGCAACAGACTGCTGGTGGTGGCGGGCTATACAAACCAGCGGGAGAGAAGCCATGGGGAGAGGACCTACTGGAAGTGCTGTGACTATGCAGCAACCCGGTGCAAGGGCTGAGCGGTCCCCATCACAGAGGTTGACCCGACCATCTTGAGCACCCACAACCACGTACCAGATTCAGCCTCGGTGGGTGTCCGGAGGGTGCGTGCCGAAGTGAAGAGGCGGGACAGGGACATGAACAAGACATCCCAGCAGATAGTCGTCACCTGCTGCTCAGGCATGAATGAGGCCATGGGAGCAGCCTACCACCCGTATCCCTCCTGAAACAGGCAGCCCAATGCATGCGGCGCAGCACCTGACGGGCACCAGTGGATCCCCAGACACTAACGAAGAGGGTGATACCAGAGGAGTATCACAGGACAGAAGGAGGGGAGTCATTCCTGCAGTATGGGTCTGGTACGATCTCCCGACTCCCGATTTACCGACAGTTATTAGCCCGTATTCAAGTTCAGGACCAGTACTGTCTCCTGACGTTCATCTTATAGCTCAATCAGTTTCCTGACCTGAACATACAAACAAAAAAGAAACATCCAAGCAGTAATTTTTAAAGCACCACACAAGCAATTGCAGCTATTAAGGGTTACAACTTACAGTGAGTATGCTCGCCACAGTCAGCATGGAAACAGTTGGCTCCGGCAGCAATTTTTACAGCACACAAGCTATTAATAAAAAAGAAATATGCAGGCAGCAATTTTCAGCAGAAACATACAGTCACATACAACGCTCAGCTCGAGACTTAGATTACAGACAGCACAGGTTACGACGTGTTACAATACATTTTTTAGAAACAGCATAGCTTACAAGTCACCATGGAAATGCTCAGCTTGAGTAAACAGCAGGGATTGGACAAAGCACAGGTTACAATGCTCAACGGTGACTTGTAAGTATTGTAACGCATTGTAACCTGTGCTGTCTGTAATCTAAGACTAGATCTAGAGCTGATTTCTAAATTCCTCGAGCCGAGCATTTCTTGTAAGCTGTGCTGTTTCTAGGTCTAGAGATGATTTCCATGTATGTGACTGTAACTGCTGGAAATTGCTGCCCATATGTTTCTTTTTTTACTGGTGACCGTATGTCGAGAAAACATCAATTGGCAAGATGGGCTGCAGGCAGATGAGAGATACGGGCAGTTGGATTCGGGCAAGTAACAGTCAGGCAGTTGATAGTCGGGTGATCATACAGATCCCTGCTGTACGACTCAGAGGACACCAGTGACCACAGGTTCCTGCTGTACAGCACCTCTGGGAACATGGGCTACCTGGCCCGCTGCTGCACCTGGCTTGGTGACTGCACATTCAAGTGTTGCCCATGCCTCTTCCAGCAATTGTACACCCTGCATTGGGTCGATGGCACCACAGTCCTGCCTGCCGTGTACGTGCTGATGACCAAGAGGACCATGGTTGCCTACATGGTGGTGTTCAGTAAGGTGGCGGAACTCCATCCCACAGGCGCCCCACAAAATATGTTAATCGACTTTGAGATGTCTGCCTACAGGGCACTGCGGACAGTGTTCCCACAGGTGGAGGTGCATGGCTGCTTTTTCCACCTGTGCCAGTGTGCATGGTGGCACATACAGCAGACTGCAGAGCTAGCCCGCCTGTACAGAGATGACGATGTGTGTGCTATGCACCTCCACATGCTTCCTGCACTGGCCTTTGTGCCCCCCGCAGATGTTGTATCCACATATGAAGAGCTCCGCAGCTGGCCCTATTTCACGGAGCATGAGGAGACCCTGGCGCCAGTCCTTGATTATTTTGAGGACACATGGTTGGGTCATCCTGTCTGCAGTGTCCACCACCGCAAGCCCTGTTCCCTATCCCTGTGTGGGACGCCATGCCTCTGTCTCTGAGGGGCGCCCTCTGACACAACTCAATTAGGGCTGGCACAGGGCCTTCAGTGCTCTGCTTGGTGCAGCACACCCCACCCTATGGTATTTTCTGGAGGTCCTAGTGGGGAGCAGTGGCTAACTGAGGTGAAGAGGCAACAGCCGATGTCTGGCCAGGTGGTGGGGTGGTCCCGTGGGTGTTGGAGGAATGCACCCACCAAGTTCTCGACCTTGTCACCCAGTACAGCACCCATAGCTGCAGGGACTACCTCATGGGGCTGGAGCTCAATATCAGCCTCCAGGTCTGACCACTGGGGCGGGGGGGAGACACCGGTGCTGGGTGCCCATACAACACCCTTTGGCCAACACCTGCTCCATTCATTTCTCCATCCCATGGCACCACCATCCATGCCTGTAGCAGGGGTATCAGCCATGCCAGTACTGTGTGTCTACGGGGGTCTGTGTTGTGTTCCTTGTGGCTCAGCTGACATTTGCCTGCCCTGCTGTGCCGCTGTAAGTTCGGCTGAGCCACCGCCAGTCACCGTTCTGTCAGCAGGCGGTGCAGTGCATGTCCCTGCCTTGCTGTGTACTGGTCAGCTCTGTTGCGATGCCCTGTGGACCGCCGTGCCTCCTGCTGCTGTCTGCCTTCCTCCATGCATGTCAGCATGTTCACCATCGTGGTCTAGGATTCAGAGGGAGGGTTGCTCACCGTGCCATGGTGCTACTGGTGGCGGCGGTCTGTGGTGTGCCATACTGTGGCCAGTCATGTTGGTAGCTGTCATGGTGTCAACATTGGGTGCTGCATCGGTGCCCCTGTCCATCAGTCTCCTTTGCGTCGGGGCTGTTTACCGCACTGTCCTGGTGTCGCTGTGGGGGATGTCGGGTGGGTGGTTGTCGCTGCTCTGTGATGCTTCCGAACTGTCCAAGTCAATCCACTTAAATCCGTCCACCAGGAAATCACTATCATGGTGGTCCAACAGAAACAACATAACCAGGGGAGCAGAACTGCAAGTACAACATGACATTGCTATAGACACAGACTTGAGCCTAACAGGTCGGAGGGCCATACTGAATCACATGACAACTCAAGGCAAATTGGTCACTGTCAGAGTCATGAATGCAGATAAACTTACTAGAAATGAGAGCAGTTTACCATGCACTACATCATTTTCAAACATTCATCAGAGACAAGAGAGTGCTAATAAGATTGGACAGCCGAGCAATGGTGGCCTACATATCGAATCAGGGAGCAACAAGAAGCGCCGAGCTGCTCTGCAAACAAAGAAAATAATGGACTGGGCACAAACCCTTGAACTCTATCATGGCAGTTCACCCATGGGCAAACTAAATATAGAAACATAGAAACATAGAATTTGACAGCAGATAAGGACTGCTTGGCCCACCTAGTCTGCCCATTTTCCTACCTAACAGATAGCTGCAGATCCTAGTTAACCAACAGCTTACTTCCTCCTACCCCCCCCACTAGGACTGCCTTATGTCTGTCCCATGCATTCTTGAATTCCTCCACTGTTCTTGACTCCAAGACCTCCTCAAGGCAGATTGGCTCAATCACCAGGAAACAGCACCTGGAAAGTGGTCACTATACCCTCACATATTTCACCAAATGAATGAAAGGTGGGGGCCCTGGAAGTAGATCTCATGGCATCCGCAAGAAACGCTCATCTTCCAACATACTACTCCAGATACAGAGAATCGGGAGCACTAGGAACAGATGCCCTCTCACAGGATTGGGAATTCAGGAGGGTGTACATATTTCCACCGATTCCTCTCATACAGAAGGTCCTGAACAAAATATAACAGACAAGATCCACTGTCGTAATGGTGACTCCGAATTGGTCCAGAAGGCACTGGTTCATGATCTTAATCTCTATGTCAATAGACATTCCATTGACACTGCCACTCCAATCGGACCTACTGACTAAAGGCCCGATCAGCCACCCGAACCTACTCCCACTGCATCTCACTGCCTGGCTACTGAGAGGCAGAGACTGTTAGACAAAGGCTGCAGCCACAAAGTGGTGGACACTATGCTCCAGTCTAGATGCACACCCACCACCGCTACCTACAAAACACAATGATTCATCTTCGAAAAGTGGCACTCCAAAAATGGAATTGAGAAGCAACCAATTTCCATCCCTCACATTTTGCTGTTCCTGCAGCAAGAAGTAGATAAAGGTCTCTCAGTCTTCTCATTGCGGGTTCAAGCCACAGCAACTGGTGCAGGTGCAGGCCTTATTGATGGATACTCCCCAGCATCACACACTGACATGCTCAGGTTCTTAAAGGCTGTGTCCAACATTCACTCAAATTGCAAGCCAACACTGGCACCCTGGGATCTGAACACAGTACTTGGCCTAATAGCCACTGCACCCTTTGAACCGATGGCAATCACAGACATTAAATGGGTATCCTTTAAGACAGTATTCCTCCTAGCCATTTGCTCAGCAAGGCAAATAAGTGAAATCAGAGCACTCTGTAAACCTCCTTTTCTAATCGTACACATTGATGGTGTAACATTAGGGACCAATCCATCCTTTATTCTGAAAGTGGCCACACCCTTCCATATGTCCCAAAATATTGAGCTGTGTGAGTGGACTGCGCAAACCAATCAAGATCAAGATGAAGAGATCAAACATTGGGACATGAAAAGAGTAATTACCACATATTTGAACAGAACAAAGGATTTCAGACAGTCTGACAACCTGTTCGTGGTAACAAGTGGCCCAAAAAAAACAGGTCAAGCGGCAGCTACATCCAAATTAGCCAGCTGGATTAAACATACCATTACTGAGGCATACAAGTTGCAAGGCCTACTACCACTACAGGGCATCAAGGCACACTCCACCAGGGCAGTGGCAACATCCTGGACTGAACATAATGAGGCTTCAATACAAGACATTTGTGCAACGGCAACTTGGTCTTCAATACATACCTTCACCAGAAAATATAGACTGGATGTAGCTAATGCTGAAAGAGTGAATTTCACTAGAAAAATGCTAATTAATTATAGTGAACCTTAGCTGGAACGTCATCTGACCCCTCCCATAATACTTCTTACTGTTTATTAGCACCCAGATGTGATGGATGGGGATGCTGTAAGGTGATGCAATATGCAATGGTAGTTTACTCACCTGGTAAAGGTGATTGCATGAGCATCCGTTACAGCATCCCCAGTCCCACCTGGGTAATTTTTCACAGATGACAATCCAGCTAATGTTGGTATTAATCTTGATTATTAGTACTATTACAGCTAGTTCCTTGCATCATAGTTCTTCAATATTCCAGCATACCATACAGGCTGGACAACGTTAGTATGTAGCTAATAGGATATAAATCTACTGATTAGTGAACCTCTGTTCATGGAGTATTATGGACTATTTATGTGCTTTCAGGGCTATATCCATAATCTTCTCATTGCACTTGCATATGTCTCTGTGTTTTCTTTTAATTTCATAACAATCTTTACCACAGTAGCTCTACAGATCACACAGCTTTGGAGGAACTGCACTGGAGTCCTGTGGTAAACAGGAGGTCCTAGGCAGATCAGATTTCAAACACCTGGTCACATATGCATCTGTAGGCTATGAGGTGGACGTAACCCAGAGGTAATGGATGGGGGATGCAGCAAGGTTATGCTCATGCAATCACCTTTACCAGGTGAGTAAACTACCATTATAAAGCACAGGTCCACTTAGAGTCCCATCATTATTCTGCTTAAAAAGAAACTCCAAGTTCTCTGGATTTAAAAGGCCTTGACTGTCCAAGCTGGTTAGAAGCCATTCCTCATGGTCTGTTTCAGTTGGTGGGCCCACTTTTGACCTCTAGATCCTCGCTGTCAGTGTCTGGTTGGAGTTCAATATATCTCATGTTGTTTCTCTATCCTGAGTCATAATCTCTATTTTTAGTGAAATGGTGCTTGAGTTTTAGCTTTCAAAATAATTTCATGTACTTGAAATGAACTGGGTTTAGGGGAGGCACAAATGTGAGTCCTTTTTGCTATATGGATTTTTGATGTTCTGTGAGATTTATATTAGTGAGATTCAATATTTGTAGTTGTGTGCCCTCTTGTATCTCAGTACCCTTTGTGTGTTTTCTCCTTTTGCCCCCTCTTCCCCCCCTCTGAGTTTCTATCTGTCTGTCTGTCTATCTGTCTCTCTATCTATCTATCTATCTATCTATCTATCTCTGTCTGTCTGTCTGTCCTCCATGGCTCAGTTCCTGCCTTTTTCTAACCTTATTTCCTGCTATTCTTCTGGTGGCTCCCTTCGCTCCTTCTGTGTGTCTCTCCTTTCTGGTTCAGTGCAAAAACTTGCCACTGTCAGCAGCAGAGTATTTTCCACTGCTGCCCTCTTTGTCTGGAACAGGTTTTTCCTTTCTCCATCTCACTGACTCTATTCTTTTTAAATATGATCCCCAAACTCATTTCTTCTCCTTTAGCACTGCCTTTTAGCATAACCCCTCTGGTTTACAGACATTTATCATTTTACTATTAATGGCTCTGCCTGTTCTGTGTTTTTTTTTTTTTTGCTAGATCTGTGAATCATTTTGTGATCCATTTTGTATGCAAGTCATTCTAAATATTGTATTGCGCTGTACAATATAGTATGTATTGTGGTGTTTTGCAAAAGTCAACATTTAATGTCAGAGACAGAGGTGAAAACAGTGTTTATCCTCTTCAGCAACATACACTGAAGTAAACTAAAATAACAAATATAAAGTATCATAAAATGAAGATTACTTTTATAACTTTGTTTTATTGTCTATAATTTTACTGTACCACTGTTATTTTATTCTCACCTAATTATGGTGTAATAACCTGTTTTATGGTTAATTACGGTTACTAAAATAGTGGTCTTGAGTAACGGAAGACTGGTGCCTTGTACTGTAACAGGAGCAATCTTACTGCGGATGTTAGATGCTGTACTGTGGCCAGCTCAGTTCAGTTCAGTTTATTTTTGAAGGGATAAGAGCCATTGAGCAAGCTCATTTGCAAGGTGGTCCTCTGCATAAACCACATAACAATTACAGAACAACACGTAAATGGTTACAAGGTTAGGGGCACATAACACAATTGTAGTATGTATATTTAACAATCAACAAGCATCATTCTGTTACTTACAGATTATGGCCTCCCTGTCTCATGCAGTTGCCTGTGATACAGTGCTAAACAGAGTAAAGTTGATCTGTAATAAGTCGTGCCACTTTGTACTTGGTGCAGATAACCACACTCATAGTTGTACCCTTTACCCACTCACTAACTGGCTACCTTTACCCAGCAGAATAAAGCTCAAGACCTGTTTGTTAGCCAAAAAGGAGCTCTTGGGACTGACACTCCCTGCTTTAACAAATCGCATCCACATTGTTTCCAACTAACACAACACCAGGAACATGGCTAGTAATGGCTTTAAGCCTCCTTTCTGGTGTACTCGGCTGGAAAAACAGTCATTTGTTGACAGGGCCATTAACTGGTTAAAGGAACTGCCTGATGAACTGTGGAATCTCCCCAAGTTTATTCAGTTTAAGAGATCTTTGCGGTGTGCCTTTGCAGTTGTTAATTGTAACCATTAAGTAAGTAATAACCTACAACAGGGTATGGGGTCATAGGGATTTAATGCATGCCCTTGGTGTGTTGTGAGGCATGAGGCCACAGGCTGCATTAAATCCCTCTATGACCCCATACCCCAAAGTGGGTTATTGCACTTATAGCATGGGTTATGTTTAAAGAAAAAAAAATACCCAAAGCTGTTTTTTTACTGTTTGAACAGTGAAATTTTTACTGTATCCTGCTGACTTGAAAAGTAGTCACCAGAATTCATACATATGTTATAGTTTATGAACATACAAATGCCAGAAATGGAGTCCTGAAATGATTTCTGATATTCGTATGTTCATAAAATGAATAACATGTGTACAAGTCACTTTGCTGTGAAGTTCCAGCACAGTGAACTTCTGCTGTCTGGCTCTCTCTCATAGAAACATAGATTTTTGATGGCAGATAAGGACCTCCAAGCTCATCTAGTCTGCCCATTTCCCTACCTAAACTCCAGATCCTAAATGATCAGCAGCCTAGCCTCTCTTTTCTATCACCAGGGTTGCCTTCTGTCTGTCCCACATTCTTGAACTCACCAATCATTTTACCTCTACTACCTCTGCTGGGAGGCTGTTCCATGCATCCACTACTCTTTCTGTAAAAAATACTCCCTCACATTACCCCTGAGCCTCCCCAGCCTCATATTGTGACCCCTTGTTCTTGCACATCTCTTTTTATGAAAGATGCTGCCCTCCTGGACCTTGTTGATTCCCCTGAGGTACTTGAACATCTCTATCACATCCCCCCTTCCTCCTTTCCTCCAGGGTATACATATTGAGGTCTTTCAGTCTTTCCTCATATGTTTTCTGGTGCATTCCTTTCACCATTTTTGTTGCCCTTCTCTGGACTGCCTCCATTCTGTCAATGTCCTTTCAGAGTTGTGGTCTCCATAACTGAACACAGTATTCCAGATGTGGCCTGACCAATTGTCTGTACAGTGGCATCACCACCTCCTGTTTTCTACTGGTGATGCCCCTCTCTAAGCACCCCAGGATCCCTCCGGCCCTCCCCACCTCCTTTTCACATTGCTTGGCCACCTTCTCATCATCCATTATGTTTATCCCAGGTCCCTTTCCAGTTTTGTTGTTGTTAGTATCTCCCCTCCCCCATTTTGTATTCCTCTCCAGGATTCCTGTAGCCCAAGTGCATGACTTTGCACTTTTTTGTATTGAATTTAAGCTGCCACACTCTTGACCACACCTCCAATTTGCCTAGGTCTCTTCTCATTTTTTCCACCCTGTCTGGAGTGTCTGCCCTTTTGCAGATCTTGGTGTCATCCATAAAGAGGCTTCCTTCCTTCCAGCCCTCTGCAACGCCACCAGTGAAGACATTGAAGAGGACTGGCCTCAGAACTGAGCTTCTGTGGCACCCCACTTGTCACCCCTCTCCTGGGATTGAACTCCATTTACCACAACCTCTGTGTCCTGTTGCTCAGCCAATTCGGACCCAGTTTCTCCCTCTGTCTCTCTCTCCCTCTCTTTCTTCTCTCTCTCTCCCTCCCCAATAAACAAGCAAACAAACAAACAAACACAAACTAAGCTAGATGGAAGGGTAGAGACAGTGCACATGAAGACACGAAGACAGATCAGGCATTTAAGGTAAGCACAGATAAATTTCTTCTTACCAAGGGAATTACCTGGTACCCTGGCTGGTAGACTGTGTTAGAAATAAATTGGTTGGCATTTGCACAGCATCCTTATTTCACCCTGCTCATGAACTGGGGGGAGGGCAGCAGACTTGAGGTCTGCTTACATGACCTGACCTGGACTGTTGTGAGAAGTGCAGATGAGTTGCACCAGTATGTATAAGACTGCATAAATGACATGTGGAGTGTTGTAGTTTGGGTTCCACCCTTGGAACACACCAGCGCTACAGCCCCAAGTCATTAGGGTGCCAGTCGGCAATGTCGCCAACCACTGTTTTTGTGGAGAGTTGTGCTTCTCACAGTCCCCTTGTGGGGATCTGTGCCCCACCCCCAACTTTAGATTTCAAACTCCTGGGGGGTGAACATTGGGAAGGGGCAGCAAATCCTGGATTTGGCGCCTATCTCGCGCCCTAATGCCAGAGTCCTGAGTGCTGGCATGTGTAGTTGCTATTGTGGTGGAACTGTGATCCCTGTTTTGCTGGGATCATGTACCGATGCAGGTGTTTCAGGATAGCACGTGAAACACGCTGTTCGCCTGGGCCAGTGTAGTCCTATGGGACCCCACACCAGGCTATTTTATCCTATCCATACCTGGTGATAGTTTACAGCATTGTGTTTGTCCTTGGCCTGATTAGCAGTGTTACTTAAGCATTAAGGAATCATGGGGTGTGTGTGGAACACATTTTACTGCACGGCCAGGGGCATAATATGGCACGAGGTCAGCGCCGATTGCTAGCTGCTGGCCTTTGTGGTAAAATGTGTTTCACCCACATCCCGGAGTACCTTACCGCGCTTATAAAATTAGCTCCTTTTTTAAAACTTTTTACAGTTGGGAAAAGCATGTTTATATGTAGAAACAATAGATTTACTTGTGTACATTTATGACAAAATAGTCCTTCCGCCCACTACAAATGATGACATTTATGAAGTCATTGTATTGTTGCCTATTTTCTACTTCCTGGTTTTTTTTCTCTGTTTTTCCCCACATTCAAGATATGGAATATTTGTCATGGAATGTTTACCATGGAATACAAGGATTCAAAATTCTTCTCAGTTCCACTGGCAGAATGTTTCTCTCCTACCACACTGTACACACAGACAACAAAGGCCTTTGCTACAGCCAGAGACTCAATTATCTCACTGTTAGGCAAGCAGAAGAGAGTCTCTGATGAGCAGGTAAAGATAGAAGGTGGATTTTTCACTTTCACCAAAGAAACAGTTGTAATGAAAACTATAAACAATACTTATTGTTTCCAGTGTGTTTATGTATGTAAGAGAGTGTGATAATCAGGAAACAACATTTAATTAATTTGTTTTATTTTTATTTGAGGTAGTTTTATTTTTAGGCCCATTTGAAGTTGTCTTACAGTGTAAAGGTAGCAACCATGTTCTGTGGTGGAAGATTAGTTCTGACTGTGGGGGCTAACTGAAATGCCTGTGTTCCAAATGCCCATTGATCTGGGTTCCAGACTCTTCACTGCTGAGCAGTCCTTTTTTTTTTAACGATGTGTAAACCATATTTTACACATAAATAACAGCCAATCAGATTACATGATTTTACCCTGCCATTTTATAATGCTCTCTAGTGAGACAATCGTCCTGAGCAAAAGAACAAGTTCATAAGAAGAATGCACTGAGACTCATTTACTTGATTCTGGTCATGGCATTTGTGTGCTTCCTTCTTTACAATATCACACACCTGCTGCACTTTTTATAAGTTTAGCCAACACTAATGTTCTACAGAAGCCACTACTGTAACCCCCCCCCCAGAAATGCAGGACAAGGTATCGGAAACCCACTGCTTTAGACAGTACCAATGCAGGGTTGGTAGTATAAATGTAAGACTACATCACAGCTAGTGGAGTGGCAGAGCACTGCAGAATACAACACTATGCAACGCATGGTAGTGTAAGTACACCTATAGAGTCCCTTCTGACCTTAAATTAATGTTACTATCTTACTACAATTCCTTTTGCAGTATTCTAAGTTTGTGGGTGTGATACTAGTCCATCGGCCACTAGAGGTCAGATATTCATGGACATTTGGGAGAGGCAGTTTGCTGCCAAAAAAGTGTTGTTTTGGTTGCTGTAGCAATCAAATTTAATGTGCAAATGTCTCGAAAATCTGTCTGTGGGCAATCAGAGCCTGTAGTGCAATAGAAAAACACTAAAATTTCCTCTAGCTAGACTACTGTATACTGCATGAAATTATTAAAAATTAGTCTCTGAGTTATAAAAAATCGTCATTTAAGTCTTTTTCTGGATGCCTTGAAGCCATAACTTTAAAATTATAAAATTCCATTTTAACAGAACTTCATACAATAAATGCCATGCTTGTTTGTTTGTTTATTTATTCATGTTTTTATTTGTCTATTAAGTTTTGTTAACTGGGTTAGTACACTAGGCCAAAGGCCTGTTTTCAGGTATGACCTATATTCTAACAGTACATCATTTTTTTATTTCTTTATTGAAAACTTTGGAGACTACCTTTGAGCACAAGTGCTCATTTACAAAGGTTCTAAATCAAATACCTAGTCACAAAAAACAATACAAGTACAATTGGCAGTTCCAGTGGAAATGCAGTCGAGTCAGGCTCCAAGCACTTACTGTATGGCAGAACAATTACATACAGTTTTGAAAAACTTGATACAGATTGTTGTATGAAAAGTCAAAGTTTATGTACAGTGAGAAACCAAATAAAGAGTTTATAACATGGGTTGGAAAAAGGAGGCAACCTAATTGGTCAAAGAGCACTAGGTGACCGTTGATTAAATCTCCTATTTCATCAACAGTTACTGTGCCAGAACTACTTCACTGAGAAAATCCCTTGTGAATGTCCCTTGAGAAATATCCTCCACAGAGATACAGAACAAATGAAACCCCAGGTGTGGTCAGACCAAAGGAAAAGTAATTTAAGCAACGTGTATGTTACCTGAATGTGAACTTTTTCTTAGTTACTTGCATATTACAGTTGTAGAGCAAATTATGTGATGTTAGAATCTTGAAATGATTTCTGACATTTGTATGTTTATAAAATAAATAATATATACATGAGTCACTTTGCTGTGAAGTTCCAGAACAGTGCTGATCATTATGCTGTTCATACTGTATATTGTACCCCATCCACTGCTGAAATGTTCTTTTTTTAATACTTTTTATTTATGGATTTTGTACATTACAGCACATTTCATCATACAGGAACAGATTAGTTGCCATATTGGTCCTTGTTAGAACAGATCCAGAAGCAAATGGTTTGATGCCTTTTATTGGACCAACATAGATGTTGCAAAAAGAAAACATTCTGGATCAGGAAAGTGAGACAGTAAGCAATACAACAGATACAGTAGTCTCGGGGGGATCCCAGGATCAAAAACCACTTGATCTCCCAGTTAACAGATAAAGTTAAAAATAAGGCACTACTGCAGCCAATGGGCTAGAGCCCGACATAAAAATAACATGTTATATCTCCAATGGCTCGCATTCTGTGGTACTAAAACACCACACAGCCCACCCATTGCACCCCAAAGGTGTAGCTATGATTTAAGAAAGTGGTAAAAAAACACCACTAATTCCCAACATGAAGTTACTGAACAAGGCAAAGTAAATAGACCCATGCTTCGCTTCCTCCATACATAGCTATGCTCTACATAGGTTGTCAATAATATTTTAACAAAATAACAGCAATGCTAAAGATTTAGAAAATTTTCAAGCTCGAAGCTGCAATGGGGATGAGGCATACAAGGAAAATAGTGTTCATATGAACATACGAAATGCCAGCAGAAACAGGTCATTTTGGTCTATCTAGTCTGCTCGAGTATACAGCTCTCAGAAGAATTTACTGGTGCTGCCCCACCCCTTTCCACATAGAGTCTTCCTCTTCCTCTCCCATCCCCCACCATCTTCCCACTCATTATGACTCTCCTTTCACTCTGTCCCAACCCTTTAAAAGCTGTCCACTGTTTTCACTGATACTATCTCCTCCAGCAGTTCATTCCACTTGGACACTACTCTTTCTGTGAAACAGTGCCTTCTGATTTCCCTTTTGAATCTTCCTCCCACTAATTTAAGACTGTGCCCCTAGTGGACCCATTCCCTGAGATTGAGGGCGCCTTCCATACTAACACTGTTTATACTTTTAAAGTACTTGAAGGTTTCGATCATGTCCCCCACTCCCTTCTGTCCTTCAAGGAATACATAGTGAGTACCTGTAGCCTTCCTCATAGGGTTTGCCCTGCAGGCTCTAGATCATCTTGATTGCCCTTCACTCTACCCCCTGCAGTAAACTGATGTCCTTTCTTAGATATGGGCACTAGAACTGCATACTGTACTCCAACTGCAGTCTCACCTAGGACCTGTACAATGGCAGAATGACCTCCCCTTTGCTGGAGGTGATTCCTCTGGAGATGTATCCCAGCATCTTGGCAACTTTGGATGCTGCTTTATAGCAATGCACCGAGTGCTTTAGGTCTCTTGTGATGATTACCCCAGGTCCATTTCCTCCTCCAAACTGGACACCTGTACCCCTCCCAGCCAGTAACTGGTCCCTGGTTCTTATCTCCCAGGTGCATGACCTTGCACTTCTTGGCATTGAACCCCAGCTGCCAGATACCTGACCACTTTTCAAGCCTAGCCAGGTCCTTATTGAGCTCCTGTCTCCCTGCTCTGTGTCCGCCTCCCACAGAGCTTCGTGTCATCTGTGAATAGGCAAATTGTACCTTTGATCCCATCTGCTATGTCACTAATACAGACATTAAACAGCACTGGGCCAAACACTGAGCCCCGTGGGACTCCACTGGTTAAAGGCCTATGCTTCGAGAGTTCCCCCTACTACAACTCTCTGGTTTCTATCTTGTAGCCAGCTCTTGACTCATCCTGCCAGCCTCACCCCAACTGCCAGATCCTGCAGCTTACTGAGCAGTCTCCTATGAGGCACAGAATCAAATGCCTTGCTGAAGTCCAGATACAGGACATCAGCTGCCTGGTTCCTGTCCACTGTCCTTGTGACCCAATCAAAAAAGTCTATCAGGTTGGTCTGGCAGGACTCTCTGAGACAAACCTATGTTGACTTTCATCCTGGAGACCATTAACCTCCAGAAAGTCCACTAGTCTCTCCTTTTGTATGGTCTCCATTAATTTGCGTACAATTGAGGTAAGGCTAACTAGTCTGTAGTTACCCACTCTTGTGGAGAGGCACCACATGTGCCATTCTTTAGTCCAGAGGCACACACCCTGTCTCTAGTGAGGTGTTAAACAGGTCCGCTAGGGGGCTAGCCAGGATTTCAATCAACTCCCTCAGAACTCTCAGGTGCATGTCATCCAGTCCAGGAGCTTTGTCCACCTTAAGGGCCCTAAGACCCTTCAAACCTTGTCCTCTTGAATTGCTCCATCTGTTTCACCTTCCTTCCCCTTCCAAACCCCTATTTTTCCTGTCCATCCTTCTGTCTAGTGAAAACCAAGTCGAAGTACTCATTTAGTACCTCCGCCTGTTCCTCACTATTTTCCACCCATCCCCCTCTCACGTTAATCTAACAATCCCATCCTTGATACTCCTTTTCTCCCTTATGTACTTGAAAAAGTCCTTTCCCCCTACTTTTATCCCCTGAGCTAGTTTTAGTTCTCTCATGGCCTTTGCTGCCCTGACCACTCTGCTTGCTTCTCTTGACTTCACTGAATAAACCTCCCTGTCTGCAACCTTTAGAGTACGTTTATACTTATGAAAGGCTGCTCTCTTTTCTCTCATTTTTGCTGCCATCTCTTTGCTGAACCAGCTTGTTTTTTTGATCCTGGCTTTCTTGCTCTGGGCCTTGGTACACATATTAGTGGCCTCAATCAGACCCATCTTTATAATGGACCATTTCTGCTCCATTTCCATCTCGGACTGATTTTGGCAAGATGTCCCTCTAGATTTCACCTATCTTTCCAAAGTCAGCCTTCCTAAAGTCCATTACCTGCATCTTAGTCCTGGCTATTTCTTTGCCCAGGTTTAGGTAGAACCACACTGTGTGGTAGCTGTTGCCTGCAAGAGGGTCTTCCACCTTCATTTCTTGAACATGCTCACTGTTGGACAGTGCTAGGTCCAGTATGTCTCCATCCCTGGTAGGCTCTGTGACTCCCTGCACCAGGAAACTATCCTGGAAAGTCTTCCAAAGGACCTGTTCCCTGGAGCAGGAGGCAGCTAGGGTCCTCCAGTCCATGCCAGGTTGGCTGAAATCACCTGTTATAACTATGCTTCCTCTATTAGATATCATACTAATCTGCTCCTCCAGTGCTCTGGCCAGCACCTTGTCCTGCGAAGGTGGTCTGTACACCACCCTCATTCTAACCTTTCTCCCCTTGGTCTCCTGAAGCTGGATTCATTGAAGATAATTAGCATACTAAGACTGAAAGTAGAAAGCACTATATTGAAGTCCATATAAAAAAAGTAATATGCCCTGTGGGTATTAGCAAATTAGTACTCCCGTGTTCACTCAGGCACCATCTTAAGCACAGGTATGGCACAGTTCAACTCACCAGACTCCCAAACGAATATGCCTGTTATCAAAAATATTAAATAGAAAGAGTAGACAGCACAGGACTGCATAAAACAGGAGCAACTTTTATAAAAAAAAAGTCAAAGTCAAATCTGCACCACTAGGAAAAGTACCTTGGTCTCCTATGTCTGATACGTAGAAAATACAAGCCCAATGCCCAAACAAAAGAGTCTTTCAGGCATCTGACTCTGAAACCTGTGCTTTCTGCAGCTCAGTTTTCATTCTAGCCAGCAGTCTGCCAATATCTTTCAGTTCCAAGTAGACATAGGTCAGTCCTTTATACTGTACTCAAAGTTTGGCAGGATACACAGAACGAGAGGGGATGTTACATTCCTGTAATTTGCATTTGCCCCATCAAAACTTTTGTATCTGCCATTTGCTGAAGCTTAACTTGGGGAACATTTCTATCTTTCTGCCATTCACCTTGAGATTCTTTGTCCTCCAGGATGCTAGCAATAAATAGGCTAATAAAAGAAAGGGAGGTAAGGAATGCATCAAAAGTTAAATTCAAAAATATTATGCCTTGATAAGATAGAAACAAAACTTTTGAAAGAAGCAACAGAAGCAATTTTACCAATATTAACTAATCTGTTTAACCAAAGTTTAACAGAGAACATATTTCCAAATATGTGGAAGGTCACAAAATTGTACTTATTTTTAAAGGAGTAAACCGAGAATCCATCTAATTGCCAGCCTATTGCACTCCTTTCCATCCTCTCAAAACTAATGGAAAGGATAGTATATAATCAACTTTATGAATATCTTGAAAATATTCAAAGTTGTCCAAGTTCAACATGGCTTCAGGGCAGGATATTCAATGGGCACTTTCTTGACGTGGACTTACGATGGGCGTGGTGGTAAAAGCTTTAGATGTTGTGTAGTCCGCAGACGCGGTGTTCATCAACCTGTCCAAGGCCTTTGATTTGGTGACCCACCATATACTTTTTGAGCAAATGGAAAGGATAGGAATAGCCTCAAGAACCTTGAAATGGCTCAAGTCATATTTGGGGGATCATAAACAACAGGTAGCAGTTGTTAACCATTTATCAGACTTCAGCCACCTGAAAAGAGGTGTACGCCAAGGATCAATGCTGGGACCATTACTGTTCCTAATTTATGCAAATAATCTACCGGAACATATTGTAAACTCACAGATAAGACTTTATGCTGATGACACCATTTTGTTAGCTACAGCTAAAACTCAAGAACAGCTATTGGAAAAACTTCAGTCAGATTTCAGTATTTTACAGGACTGGTTTACCGAATCAAAGTTTGTAATAAGTCAAAAGAAAACCCAAGTAATGTTTTTTCAGGTAGGAAGGAGGAAAAGTAGCTGTCCCAGTCAACACTTGGAGATTGTAACAAGAACAAATCAGATATTAGTAATGGATCAGTACAAACACTTACGGGTGATAATAAATAATTCTCTTACATTTAGTGCACATATAGATTATGTTACTAAAAGAGTAAATTCAAGGATTGACACTTTGCAGTGCTCCTCTTCAATAGTTTTACATGATGAGGAAAAGATAGCTGAACAACTAATAATCCCAGTACTAGAATACGGTAATCTGGTCAACGGTTTTGCAAACTTAAAATATCTAGACAAGGTTAATAAGTCCTATAACTGTTTGGCAAGATTTGTTCTTCATTGTCCATTCAGGACTCACCATTGTCAAATGCTAAACATCCTTAAATGGGATGGTTTGGATGTACGACTTAAAAAACAATATTCTATATTTATCTTTAAAATCCATAAGGGTCATATAATGGGGAATCTTAATATACAGCCAGTTCTTGGGACACAACACTATGGAATGAGGGAGGTAGTTCACAGGGGTATAAAAATTCCCCCAAATTAATAACTAATATGTCAACATGATCTTCCAGTACTGTACCATCTGCCAAAATTTGGAACGAAATATCACCATCAACTAGGAACCTACAAAAGGTTTCCATCTTTAGTTACACTTGGATACTAGCATGTAACAGGAATGTAACTGCTATTAAAAATTGTTGACTTACCTATTTTTGTCACCTGTATTAGAATTATAAGTATGCTACAAAATGTGCAATATGTGTGTGTACTTTGTGTAAGTGTCTGAACAAATCCTTTTTATCTACTGGTTAATTATGTTATATCTGTTACAGGACAACTTTGTAAATAGGACCTTTTGGACCTAAAGTTTTTACCCTGTATAAAATAAATTTTAACTACTACTACAATACCTTGTCTCTTTGTAGCACTGACACAAACTGCAGCAGTAAAGTATGAGGACTGGTGGGGTTGATTACTTTATGAGGAGGTATTTGTTATCATTTCTCCAATCCAAGCCTTGTAACAGTTGAGTCAATTCCAAGGGCCCCCTGCAACCAAGCAAAAATGGTTGACATCGGCTCGGAGCCCTCAAATCCTTCAGTAAGACTATGGACATTCTGTTCTCTTAATACATTTTCAGAATGCTCCAAATGGGTGTGTAGTAATTTATTTTCAGTAACCAAACCAGCTGAAGTAGCAAGTGCGTTACTCGCAGAGCTTGTCGCCGCCTCGGTCTCTTCTCCATGTCCCTTAACACACTGTTCAACATTTTGTAGACATTGTGAGAAAGAGTCACATTTGGTATTTAAAAGTTCCACTGAACTGTACAGCTTTTCCATAGTCTTATGCAGGGATAAAAGTGTAACTTCAGAGGTCTATCTTGGCAGAGACTCCACAGCCTTCCCAGCGTCTATGCCCGGAGGTTTAGGCTTGAAGAAATCCTGTGAGCTTCTTGGAGTGTTTTTCAGCTTTCCCATTGTCAAATTGGCACCGAGTACAGAAAAACAAGCAGTCCTCCTCTGCAAAAGTTTTAACATAATCTGATCGTTGAAAAATAATTTTTAAAAAGTTGTATGGCTCTTCCTCATGGGAGCTGTGTGAAACATGTCTGGATGCCCTAGCTACAAGCTCTGCCCTCCTCTGAAATGTTCTTTCTATATCTTGAGGAGGCCAGAATTGCTTGAATTATTCTAGGTGGAGCCTGACCAGGGTCTTGTGAAGTGGCAGGATTACTTACCCTGCTCTGCTGGTCTCTCACCTCTGATGCAGTCTAGCATTCTGCTCTCCCTCCTGACAGTGGCCACATAGGTATTGTCCTGCTTCTGCTCATTTTCTAGTGTGCTCCAGATGCTGTTCCTCTTTGGCTGCAGCAAGAGGAGCAGCACACAGTGTGTAGACCCTCCAGTACTTCTATTTTTCCTCCTCAAGTGTATCTTATATCAAGGGTTCTAAGGGTCAGACCAATCATCCAGCTTGTTTGGCTCCTTTTGAAGTTCATCCCATCCTCCGGGGGTCCACCACCCCATCTAACTTAGTGTGATCTGTGATTTTAAGTAGCTTGCTATGACCCATCTTCCAGATCATTGATGGAGATGTTGAAGAGCAGTGGCCTCAGCACTGAGCTGCAAAAGACACCATTGAGGGCTTCTCTCCATTTGGGGTAATATCCCACCACTTTGCTTCCTGCCTCTAAGGCAAATAGCAGTCCTCCTTGGGTATGTCTTGTGTATACTTCACTTGTTAACATTGCTCAGAGATTTCCACGCATTACAGGATCAAAGGTCTTGTGGACATCCAGCTAGATTATGTCCGTGACCCTGCCCTTGTCCACCTCCCTGGTCATTCCATTGAAAAAGATCATCATGTTGAAGATTATGTCCCTGGCCCTGCCCTTATCCATCTCCTTAGTCATTCCATTTGAAAAAGAGATCATGTTGGTTTGGCATGCTCTTCTCCTCTTAAAACCTTGCTGAGAGGGGCAAGAACCTTCACCTCAACCAGGTGCTCCAGTATTGTGTCTTTGATAATGGCCTTCAGTATCTTGCCTACACTGATGTCAGGTTGACTGGTCTGTAGTTGTTCAAGTCCGACTTTGCCTCCTTCTTGAAGAGGGGATCACACTGACCACTTTTCAGCCCTCTGGCATCACTCCTGTACAGATAAACTCCTGAAAGATTACTGCAAGTGGCCTTCTCAATTTGTTCCTTTAGCTCCAGTATGATCCTGGGTGTATCTTGTCTACCCCCAGGACTTACTTGGCTTGATCTTTGCCAGTTAATCAGCTACCACGGTAGGTCTAATGTCCATTGGCTGCATCCTGGTTACCACTGATGCTATGGATCCTCTCAGTAAGCCCCTTCCTCCTATCAGTGTCCCATTAGTGAATAGTGATGCAAAATATTCAATAAGCATCTCAGCAATTTCTGCTGACTCACAGATTTCTCCCCCACCCCTGTTTTCAAGGGCCAAAGCCCCTCCTTCACACTCCTCCTTCCATTTATGTGCTGGAAGAATGTTTTGGTGTTGTCTGCTGCTCCTACTGCTCTTCTGGCTTCCAGTTCTTCCTTGGCTTTCTTACTTCAAGTATTGCAGCCCCTCAGTGCTGCTTAGTGCTCTTCTGTGTCCCGGAAGCAACCCTTCTCTTTCTAGCAATCATAGACCATCATTTTATTCAGAATCTGTTGCCTTGGGTCCCAGTTGAGTCAGGGGAAGCCATGTCTTGGCCCACGTCTGCAGCTGCTTCTGCTCTGCATTACAAGTCTCATGCAGTCATTCCTTGGACAACATGTCTGCTATCATTCCCCTTTTTCCTTTTCCTTTCTTCACTCTCCCCTCTTTCCATTTTCCTTTGTTATTTTTTATATTAAATATTTCCTTTTTATGTTCGCTTGCGCGCATGCGCAAGAAAGGTTTGGGGAAAGTAGCACACTTAGAGGTGTGCCTCTCCAACCCAATGCACTGCTCCCTTGAGCAGGCGTGGCGGTCCTGCACCAATGGGTGCAGCAGGTCAGTATGACAGCAGTGTTCCTCTGCTTCAAAGAAAACATAACACCATGCTGAGGCGCCACCCCTCGGTCACGCTCCACCCCATGCACGTCCGTCACGCCCCAAGCTTTTGCGCACGCTGGGAGCCCACCCCAGCGTGGCAAACATTGTTTGCCGATGGGGTGCCCAATCCCCTGTTGGCTCCATGGCCCCCCCAAAGCCATCCTGCTGCCACACTGGGAGCCCACCCCAGCGTGGCAAACATTTGCTTTATTTTGCCGACGGGGGTGCCCAATCCCCCATCGGCTCCTCGGCGCCCCCCCAGCGTAGTTTGCCGACTGGGGTGCCCAACCCCCCGTCGGCTCCTCGCCCCCAGCCATCTTCTGCCACGTTGGGAGCCCACCCCAGCGTGACAAACATCCACATCGTCTTTTTTCAAACCTGTAAAACAAAAACTGTCCTTGACGCGCCTCCAACCCCTCCACAACCCGCACCCACCCACTGCGCCCAGCTTCCCATACCCCCTCACCCTATACTTACCTCTGGACTCCGCACGACGATCTTGATGGACCGGGAACACGTCTGCACTCTTCAAAGGCGACGCGAACTGAGAAATGCTGGTAAGCTGTATAATGGGCTAGATGGAGGGGTTCAACTGTGCATATCTCAGTCATTTTTGGAATTTTTGCACCAAATTTTCAACATGGGGTTTTGGACCACTTCTCATGAATGATGTCACTGTCATGGTGTTAGTTGGGCCCGAAGGGTGATTTCGCAGGCACTGAGCGAGTCACTGCGTGAAATCACCTTCAGCCTCAAATAATGCCATGATGGTGACATCGATTCATGGTCTAAAATCCATGTTGTATGATACATCAATATCTGTTCAGTGTGCGTTGCACGTTCCTCGCAGGCTCGTAAGTTCACCAATTTTCAATATTTTCACTCCAGATTTTCAACATTGCCATTTTATTACCTTCTTATGAGCTGTTTGGCTGTCATTTTCACATCTCACCCAAAGCGTGTTTCCGCCCATGTAGTGCACAATGGCGCAGTTGATGTCTTGAAATCAATGTATGGAACACATTAAGAAAATCACAGTGACACTGTTCATGAGCAGAGGTCTTAAAATGGCTATATTGAAAATTTGGTGAAAATCTAAAATGACTATTTCCTGACGTCGTTGCGCAGTTCCTTGCGCTCGTGTGTTTCTTGAATTTTCAATATTTTCCTCAGATTTTCAACATTGCCATTTTACCACACCTCCTCATGAGCAGTACAGCTGTCATTTTTCACATCCTGCCCAAAATGTGTTTCTGCCCAAGTAGCGCACAATGGTGCAGTCGGTGTGCGAACTCAATGTATGGGACACATTAAGAAAATCACAGTGACACTGATCATGAGCAGGGGTCTTAAAATGGCTGTTCTGAGAAATTTGGTGAAAAAAAATTCTAAATATGACTGTTTTATGAGTGTCCTTAGCGTTCATGCGCTTACGTAAGTTCTGCAATTTTCAATATTTTCACTCCAGATTTTCAACATTGCCATTTTACCACACCTCCTTATGAGCACTGCAGCTGTCATTTTCACATCTTGCCCAAAACGTGTTTCCGCCCCCATGAAGCATTAATGGCACAGTCGTGTGCGAACTCAGTGTATGGACACATTAAGAAAATCACAGTGTCACTGTTCATTACCAGAGGTTTTAAACTGCCAATGTTGACAATTTGGTGAAAAAATTCCTAACAATCACTGTTTTACCAGCGTGCATTGCACAGTTCCCACGCACGCTCCTAGGTTTGCGAATTTTCAATATTTCCACTCAAGATTTTCAACATAGCCATTTTACCACACTTCCTTATGAGCAGTACAGCTGTCATTTTTCATATCCTGCCCAAAACGTGTTTCCGCCCATGTAGCGCACAATGGGGGTACAAAAAGGTCATGCTGACAATTTATTGTGCAAATACCAGCAATCGCACAGGGCATTAGGGTAAAGCACCATACATGCCAAACACCACTGCAAACACCTGCAAGCGAACGTTCGGCATTGACAAATGCTTGTTTGTTCTTTTGGTGATATAAACCTTGCCTTGGCTTCAGTCAGATTCTATTAATATCCACTCCCTTTATGATATTTTTATCCTGACATTATCCTCGCTCTGAAACATGCAAGGAATGCATCTGGACAATATAAATGAATTTATGATGAAAGGAATACTAATAAGAGAGATGCATTCTGCATGATGCTAAAGATAGAGGATTTAAGCATACATTTACAGTATGTGAATAAATATATGAATTTGCTCTGTATTGTTGTGAACATATGAACTGATAGAAGTTATGGAGTTAATTGTTTCCTCTATATTAGCTGTGTTTTGATGTTTTTAAATAACACTTTTGTAATTAAAAGGCACAAGATATTTTGTACATGTAAATGAGACCTGAGTTCACACCTGAAATTGTAAGAGAAAAGGTTGCAAGAGAGGGAATGGAAAAGACAGAAGCTGGTGCTGTGGCAGTCCCAGAAATCTGTACTGACATGAACACAGCTAGGGTTTAGAAATCCTGATATGGGGCCCCACTACTGCACCTTTGGCACCACAGAGCCAGCCTTGAGATGTGTAGTTTTTGATGATCAGCTTGCAGTATAGCCTAGAGGTTAAAGCAATCTTGAAGATGGATTATGTTTACTAACAGTTTGAAATGTAAAAGTCATAACTTACTAGTGTCAATGCACATACAAAACAATCATTATAGATGTAGAAAGTGTTGTAATAACACCTTAAAACACATTTAATAAAACAGTTGATTTCCTATTTAACCTGTTGGATTAAATACAGTCAAAGGAGGACTTAACCCATTGGTGACATTGAATCCAGGGATCCGCCGCTGAGGTCGTGAGGGCTGCGGTACCTGCCCTCCCCACCCCACCCTCTGAAGCCTGCAATTGAATGAAAAAGTGCTCACTCTGAATCCAGGAACCCGCTGGCTGAGGTCGTGGAGGCTGCGGTACCTGCCCTCCCTCACCCCACCCCATCCCCTGAAGCCTGCAATCGAACGAAAAAGGTAATTTTACTGCAGGAAACAAACCTGGGGTGCTCTCTGTAATACCTCTGAAATGGATCACACGAGGCTTTTACCACAATTCTGGACAATTTAAATAGAGGCAGAAAGGAGTTAAATCATTCCAGCAATGCCAGGCCTGCTCTCCGCCACACTGGTCGCCTCCTCCAAATTGGTGCTGCATGGAGGTGTGTCCCTGGCTTCGCCAACTGCCCCACCACCCCACCACCACCCATCGTCATCACCGCAATTATATGTTTGATCAATGCGGAGGCTGTGGTGATGTGGCATGACTAAAACCTATCTGCCCACTTTACCATATGCAGTATACTGATTCTCCACTAGCATATTGAACTGAGCTACCCTTCAGAATTCACACAAGCCTTCACATAACTGCTGATCCTCCCCCTCCCTTTTTTCCTCCCAGCTTCTTGCTTATAAATTGACCTCTGAAATAGAACTACATTTCAGGCCCCAAAGCAAGCCTTGCCCCTCTAAAGTTTTGCTCCCTCCTCCCACCCCCATTCTTAACCCATTTAACTGCTGATCTTTCCTTCCTTCCTTCTCCTTTCAGAAGTGATCATTTCTCCATTTCCTCCATTGGGAAACTTGCGCTTACTGGTGGGATTCGAAGAGCTTGGGCCATGGCCCCTCACACTCAGAGCGGAAACCTTGTCTGCTGCCAAGGACCCCTACCACCCGGCCTCTTTCAAACCTCCCTCGACCTGGCAAACTGCCAAGGTTTAAAATCTCTCACCTCAACATCCAGCATCCTCCATAACCTGGCAGAACTTATGTCCTGGGCTGCCTATTACAAACCTGACATTTTGGGCATCATGGAAACCTGGCTAAAGCCCACACCCTGACTCTGCCTGTGCCCTCGAGGGTTACAGCCTTGTCAGGCAGGATAGGGAGGCAGTAAGCGTGGTGGGGTGTGCTCCTACTTGCTAAGGTGCACCTGAATGTGATGACAGTTGCACATGTACCCCTGCATCCCCATCCTGTGAGTTCCTTCACACCCTCCTACTGCTCGGGAACACTAAGAAGGTGCATCTTGTCTGCGTCTACAACCCTCCTAAAGGGGTGCTCTAGAGCTCTCCTCACTACTGGACCAGCTTAGAGGTAAGGTTGGTTCAAATGAACTGATAATCCTTGGGGACCTCAACCTAAACTGGCTGGGGCCCAATGCTAAGCAGCTCGAGCCTCTTCTCTCCGGTCTTGCCCTCAGTCAGATCATCATGGACCCCACAAGGCCTTCCTCCTGGGGGGACAAAGGATCACTCATCAACTGGGTTATGAGCAACAGACTGGATAAAATCATCCACTCTGGGATCCTCCCCGATGCTATATCAGATCACTCGCCAACATACTGCATACGGGGCGACAACTCACCCAATGTCCCCAGCAGAGTGATCCAGATGAGGGACTATAGCAAACTTATACCCAACGATTACCTCGAGGACCTATGACGTGTTGACTGGTCCATGGTCATGTCCACAAATGACCCTGTAGTGGCCCTGGATCATTTCCTAGCTGTACTTGTTCCCATACAAAACAGGCATGCACCCCACATCAAAAGGAGGCACAGTCATGAAATGGCTCCACTGAGACCTTTTCTCCCTCATGAAGCAGAGGGACAAATGCTGGGTTAAATACAAGATCTCCCGAGATGACTATGACCTCCTTGAATATCGGCAACTCATAAATGCCTGCAAGCGTGCTATACGTACCGCAAAAAGCGAGTACTGCAAATCTGCCCTACTTGCCACGGCTAACAACCCCTGGTGTTTTTGGAAAAACATCAAAAACCTTGTTGGTGGGTCTGCTAAGGAGCAGTTCCCTGACATGTATATCAGGGGAACAAACTGCAATAACCCCCAAACCATCGCCACCGCTTTTAACCGCATGTTCTCAGATCTGTTGGTCCCCCCTGACTCTCCGCCCCCGAACCGCTGAGGGGGCACCCCCCCTCATCTGCCCTTCTACCTCAAACGGATCACAGTCAGTGAGACTCAGGAACTCCTGGCTGGACTCTCCCACCACACGGGGGCTGGATATGACTGCCTCAAACCAAGACTCCTTAGCCTCAGGGCTCCCTTCCTCGCCAGACCGGTCGCTCATATCTTCAACTCTTCCCTCATCTCGGGGATCATCCCTGATGTATGGAAGATTCCCAGGGTGGTCCGTGTTTACAAACAAGGTGACCCCAAAGATATCAATAACTATCGCCCCATTGCAATACTGTCTGCCACCAGCAAGCTACTTGAAAAGGCAGTTGCATCCCAACTCTCCCACTACCTCCAGGGTTACACTGTTCTCTCACCTGCCCAACATGGCTTCAGAAAAGGGCACAGTTCATCAATGGTGCTTGCCGTGGTTACCTCTGCGATCAGAACCACAACAGACCAAGGTAACCTGACCGGGGCCATATTCGTCGATCTTTCCAAGGCCTTCGATAGGGTAGACCACTCCCTCCTCCACGCCACACTACACTCCCTCAGTTTCTCCCACCGAGCCCTTGAATGGTTCTCCAACTACCTAGCGGGTAGGCAGCAATACACCTGCTTCAACCGCACCATCTCAGCCCTCTCCTCAGTAAATTGCGGGGTCCCCCAGGGTTCCATCCTTGGTCCCATTCTGTTTTCTCCATTCATTAATGAACTGCCCTCTGCTATTACCCACAGGCTCCCAACTTTATACACGGATGACCTCGTAGTCCTGGCCTGCTCCCGCGATATCAACATCATCAATTCTAGGCTAAACTCCGATTTCGATCAAATCCAGAACTGGCTTGAGGGCCACAAGCTTATCATCAACCTAAAGAAGACCCAGGCCATGCTATTCAGGTTGGTGGCTAATACCTCTTCCTGCCCAGCACCCCCAAAAATCTATGGAGCAAATGGCTCCATCCTGCCAGTCATTGACTCAGCAAAGTATCTAGGGGTTACCCTAGATCCTCAACTTGATCTCACTATACATATCCGGAACGTGTGTAAAGCCTCGAATGGCAAGCTTGGCCTTGCCTACAGAGCCAAGGACTGCCTCACCCTGGCTGCCCGACTTGCCATAGCCAGGGGGATACTCCTTCCCACACTTTGCTATGGGCTCATTGCCTTTACTACCGTACATTCACAAGTCTTACAAAATGGGACACTGCCTGCAACAATATATGCCGCTTCGCACTATTGGCCCCCCTGCCTTACTCATCGATGTGAGCTTTACTCGTAGCTGGAGTGGCTTCCCCCTGAAAAGCACCGTGCCTTTGTCCTTGGCAACTTTGTCGATAACATAGTCAGAACAGCCACTCCCTTGGTACTCACCTTTCCCCTTAAACACTCAACCCCTGCCTACCATCTCAGATCTTGTGCTGCACAGGCCCGACTGGTTCCCAGGACCCACACCCTCACAAGTGACCGGGCCTTCTCCATCCATGCGCCAAAAATGTGGAACTCCTTCCCACCCTAGTTCCTGCTTCTCCCTCCCACCACTGCTTTAAAACATCCCTATGGAGCTTCCTCAAGTCTGCTTTGGCCTGTCTATGCTCCACATAGCCCCAACTGTTCCCCTCTTCATATGGCAATCCTGTCCTATCAGTACCCTTCTCCTTCTATGGGGTATTAACTATCTCCCATGTTGGGCAATTATATTTAAGATTATTACTAACTAGTACCTAAACAATTTCTTGAAGTTAACCTTGATGTGTTATTTCTCCAATTGTCTCTTGAGATGTGCTTAGTCTATAGCTATGATATTTATCTCTGACTCCCCAAGTTGTCTTGTGTATCCTATTGCTTGACTGCTTGCCTTACCGTGTTTGAGCATGAGCTGTACCTCCCACCTGTTAGAGCCTGCCTGCGGTTTGTTACCTCAACTCTGTATTATGTTTCCTGTATGCTATGTAACTCTCCCGGTCACACCTGAAAATAGGCACTTGGTTGTCTAGTGTGCTTACCTGATTAACAAAAGCAAATATATAAATAAATTTCCTGTCAGGAGCCCAAAACATATGGCTGCCACCAGCCCTTAATTACAGGGTGATTTACATATGAATAACTCTTGACTGCAAAGACTAACAGATAACCACAATAGCTCAATCAATTGTCTTTTATGGGGTTTTAGACATTAAGAAATCCTGCTGATGACAGTTCCCTTTAAATAATTAAGAGTTTAATGAAATCTCTGGATTATGTCCATTTTGAAGCCATCATATCACACTGTATAATTATACTTCATTTAATGCAGTTTCTTTGATTACATCATTTTCTATCACTGTTTTGTGAATTGCCACTAAAATTAAGCAATCATGCACAATAGGATGTGGGTTGTGATGGGATATCTCACACCTAGGGTGGTCAGACACAAGACCAAGTGCATCCAACACCCCGAAAGAGGTTATCCCAACACAACTCACACTCTGGAGTGCATTATTGCTATTATACAATGGCCTTTATTTATTAATAGTGGGGGCAAAATGAGCACATGTAGATGGCTATTGGCAGAGAGAACAAGTGTTGGAACATTCCTTTTATGTGAGGGGACATCTATTTTATAGTATCAGTTGTACCGTTCATTTATAATAATTTTTTGAGAAACACTCCCCATGTGAAAGCACTGCATCATGGGTATGCAAATAATTGTCTGATATCCACGAAGTGTGTTATGCAATACCAGGCAATTAGGTATTTGCGTACCCATGATGCTGATCATCATATAATGGTGTTCCTCTTAAAAATAAAACTGTAAAACTGATACTATAAAAGATTTTCCCACACTATAAAGGAGATGTTCTGACAATTGTTCTCTGCCTAACTATGAACTGTTTTAGCCATGACAAAATGTTACCTCCACACAATATAAATAAATAAGGTTTTTATATGAAACTTAGCTTTTGCTTCTGTACTTCAATTGTAAGGCATCTGTTTGTGTCTGGTTATTCAATCATCTTTCTAAGCTATGCAATCATCTGTATGGTTGGAATTGATCCTGTGAGGTTGTACTCAGATAGCTTCACTGCAACAAGTGCACATTGACTAATCAGAGTCTAGGAAATGTTCTTGCCATTGTACGCTGTTTATTTTATCATTGATGTTTCAGAACTTGCCTTGGTTCCTGCCTCAAGAAATGAGTGGTTCTAAGAATAAAAAGAAAGCATATACCAACTTTTATATATATAGATAATTCATCTTGAATTAAAGAATTAATGACAAAACTGTAAAACTACATGCAGAACAGACCATATTACCTGAATATCTATGGACTAGCTGCCTTGTATCAAAATGAGGTCACTCTTAACTTGCAAAGATACCCTTGTAATTGAGTAAGCCAAACAAAGTAGTTTTTATATACAGTATGTATAGCAAATAACTAACTTATGATGAATTTCTTATAATTTTAAATATTTACAGAGTTCTCTCCTAAATATACCTTAATAGTAGTCAGAACTGGGTCTCTGCCATTTGGCATAAACAATTTCTTTGCCAGTGGGACCTGGAAAAGCTATGTTTTAATATCTGTTTTACTTTAATTTTGTTTGTATTTTACTGCATTTTTCATAACATACAGTATTAAGACTCCATCTTTCCTTAAGCAGATGTCAAGCATTACAAGTGTCTAAGGTAAAAGTGACCTTTATAACATTTAGTACCAGTTTACGAATTCAAAAGCTCATGCTGCCATTTACTAGATGGTCTAACTCATGTGGTCAGCTCCTCGATGCCGAAGTGCAGGGGCGCTGAAGTGTGGGAGCAGGCAGACATATTATGTTCTGGCATGCATATATCACTGATGGTGATGCTGATGGAACAGTAATAGCCTAGCATGATCACATCACTAGGATCAGTGACATGGTAGTTGCCCGGACATTATGGAGACCATGGTGCACCTCTAGCAGGGCTGCACTGGATCATGCATGCCTGATCTCCCTGCACAAAAGGTAACCTTTCTGACTATGCTGGAGTTCATGACACTTAACACTCTGCATTATGGTCAGTATTGGTGGAAAACAGAAACCGAGAGGATTTAGCAATATAAACTGTAAAGCCAAACCCAACCCCCCAAAGGGTTAATCCTGTGTGAACCACTTATGTCATCAATGGCTAGATATTCAAAAGTTAGCACAAGCACTAATGGGTGTTTGCCTATGTTAACCAGGTTTGTGCCCAGATTTTGGGGTCGGGTCTATATTCAGAGACCCCTGCAATGTGGGCTAAATCTGTTGGCCCAGACACCAAAATAATGCCGCACCCATACAAACAAGGATCCCTCCTGCATATGGGTGCAGTGGCAGTTTCAAAGGTTTGCATCAGTGGTAAATGCCACCAAAGCAGTGCTATTTACTGCCTCAAAACCCCAACTTTAATGGGTGCAAAGTCCATGCCCCCCACCAATGATGGGATGACTGTAATACAGCCACCTCCCACCGCCCACCTGTCCTATTTGTCAGACAGCTCCTGGCATCCAGTGGCATCCCCACCCCCAATCTCCCATCCTGGTTCGGTACTTTGATTTCCTGGTGATTAGTGGCACTCCCATCCTTCAATCCCTGTCCTGGTTAGGTACCATAATTCACTTGTGTCTAATGGCACCCCCATCCTTTGATCCCCATCTTGATAGTTGCAAAGGATTCCTGGTGTCTATTGAACCCCTCCTCTCCAATCCCCATCCTGGTAATTGCAAAGGATTTATTGGTGTCTAATGGCATCCTTCCACACTCCAAACCCTCATCCTGGTACTTGAAAAGGAGTGCTTGGTGCCTAGTGGCACTCGCGCACCATCTGAGACCCCATCCCATGTAGGATGTCCTGGGTCTTATGGTTAGTGGTGCTTCCACCCCACCAGTCTCCCATCCTGTGGTCCCAATAATAACCTTGGCATCCAAAGGTACCCTCACCCCCATTCCCAACCACCAGTCAACATATGGAGTGGCACACAGTAGTGGTGCAGTAGCCCCCGCCCCACCCATGCCACCACCCATCCATTATCCCCCACTTACCAGCAAGCCGGGGTCATGTGGTGGCCCCACGATACAGTGATCAGTGCAGCCATCCTCTCACCTCCGGAACTGGTTGCCATATGGGTTGCCTGTGAGCATGCTTACAGTATGCTGTAGACAGTATAACCCCGATTATCTGAAACTCGGTTATCCGACTCTCCGGATTAACCCAAACTGTCCTATGTCCCCCAAGATAATTGGTGTTCTACTGTGTCCGTAGTGAAAAGCATCCAAAAGCAGCCTTAATAAAGTGCTGAGCTTCAGACCTATGCAGATCTCCGGTTACATATCTGCTCATTATCAATGGGCACACGGACACGGAGAAGATTGTGGCACTGGCTTTCCATAATAAAACACATTTGGAGTGTTTGGACTTCTGGAGTTTAGTGGTGTGGAACTTCCCAGCAGGTAAGAGAAAGCGTTGAAAGCCATCCTACACAGAAAGGGTGCTGCTCACACAGAAAAGGTAATCTTATGCAGTCGACTTTAAATATTAAAGCAACAGCAAACAGAGAGAAAGGGGAAAGAAGGAGTACAGCAGAGGACTCATTGCAAGTATGAGATATGCACTTTAGTCTCTGCGTAAACAAGGCACTTTGTACCGTAGATGCGTTCATTGATTAATTTATTCACAGTATTGTGTGATTGGCTGCTACTTCCCACAAAATCACAAAGTTCCAAGCCTCTTCTCATGAGTCCCTCAGTAGTTCTTCTAGCAGCTAGCACGTCTGTTTATATTTTAAAACTCGGGTTTCTGTCTTTGTGTTGTTGGTTTGTTGCCCCACAGAACTTCTTTGTAAGTGTTCCTAGCCAACTTCATGTCCTGGGATTGGTTTGGCAGTCATGCTGGAAAACTGTGTTCTGGAGCACTTTGTACCGTAGATGCTTTCATTGATTAATTTATTCACAGTATTTACTCTATTACATGTTACATGTAGCACTACTGTGTGTTTTTATTTGTGTAATTAATGTTTTTCATGTCTCCCATTTATCCGAACCCCCTGATTATCTGAATAAATTTCATGTCCCCTGTGGCATTCAGATAATTGGGGTTATACTGTACTATATACATGCTCACAGGTAGCCCATACTGCAGCCAGCCAAGGAAGTGTGAGGAGTGCTGTGCCAGTCATCATATCAAGGGTCATTGCATGAGCCTGGCTTGCTGACAAGAGGGGTTGTTGGATGGGTGGTGGTCTAGGTGTGAGGGGTGGGTGGCAGGTGCTGTGTCGCTACTGTTTTCTCTCCATATGTCAACTGGTGGTTGTGATTAGGGAGGGATACTTCTAGATGCCAGGGTTTTGTTTGGACCATGGGATTGGAGAACAGGGTTGAAGGCACCACTAGCCACCAGATCCAGGGTGTCCTTCATGGGACAGGGACTCAGAGGGTGGAGGTGCCACTAGACACCAGGGACTCCTTCATAAGTACTAGGAGGAGGGATCAGAGGGTTGGGGGCACCACTAGATGCCAGAGATCCTTTGCATTACTGGCATAGGGGATCAGAGAGTGGGGAATACCACTAAACACCAAGGAATCTTTTGCAGTTACCGGGATGTGGGGATTGGAGAGTGGAGGGGGGGTGCCACTAGACACCAGAGACTCCTTTGCAAGTATTGGGATGAGGGATCATAGTGTGGAGGGTGCCACTAGATATCAGAAAATCCTTTGCAATTACTGGGATGGGCATCATAGGGTAACGGTGCCACTAGACATCAGAGAATCCTTTACAATTACTGGGATGAGGATTAAAGGTTGGGGAGATGCCACTAGACACCAGAGAATCCTTTGCAATTACCAAGACAGGGGATCAGAAGGTGGGGGTGCCACTACACACCAGGGAATCCTTTGCAGTTAACCAAGATGGGAGATGGGAGGGTGGGGGTGCTACTAGATATCAGGCAATCCTTTGCAGTTTTCAGGATAGGGGGATCGTAAAGTTGAGGGTGTCACTAGCCACCAGGGAATCATGGTACCTAACCAGGATGGTGGATCAGAGGGTGGAGGGATGCCACTAGACACCATGAAAACAGCGTAGTTAACCAGGACAGAGATCAAGAGAGGTGCCACTAGATACCAGGGAATCACAGTACCTGTTATGAGGGATTGGAGGGAAGGGGCTGCCACTAGGCACTACGCAATCATGGTACCTAACTGGGAGAGGGATCAGAGGATGGGGGTGCCACCAGACACCAGGGAATCCTGTGCAAGTGCCAGGATGGTTGTTTGAGGGATGGGGGTGCCACTGGACACCAGAGCATTGTAGAACATCTTTGGAACAGGTGTTTGGGGGGAGTGGGAGGTTCCACTAGGCTCTGGGACAAGACCAGATATTTGTGTGATGGGTGTTCGGCAGGGGTGGTGTTACTAGCCACCAGCAATGATGTCAGATGGGCATGACTGAGCTATTGCTTCCCATGCTAATGGGCCCATAATGGGCATGCAAATGGCCTCTTAGCACCTTGCAAGCCCAATGGGCTCATCTGCATGGTGCGGCTGAATATTGCACCATGGCACCTGATGCTATTCAGTCCCAGCATGCAATTCCCTGTGGGCTAGAAATAGTCAAGATCAATGTCAGGGCAATGCAAAGGGACTTAGCACTGCACCAACACAGTCCAGTATTCAGTTGGATAGCACCAGTCTGCTATCTGATTGAATATAGCAGCTTCTGAGTCAGGCACAGGGGTAAGCACAGTGCAAACCTTTGCAACCCTCTTTTGCTCATTTTTGAATATCTGGTCCCAGGTCTCTAATTCTAAACTTTGATTTTCAGTAGAGGTCAGTGATAAGTATATTGTCCTCTTTTTCTATCACCAAGTCTAGGAATGGAATTTTACTTTTATTATAGTTCATTGTAAATCCTATACAGGAAGTACATCTGTTTATACTGTATGTGGCAAGATCCCTGGGTTCGAGTCCTGGTGGGAGTCACACTTTTCCTTTCATTTCTACTACTGTATATTGGTGAAATTCCTTCAGTTTCATCACTGCTTTTTCATAAAATAAAAATGTCATCAATAAAATGTCTATGAAGGGCAATTTGTTCCTTATAAGGATTGAAGTTACTGTCCACAAAGTTACATTCAAATTCCCCCATCAGAATATTGGCATAGATGGGGGCCATTGCCACTCCCATTTCTCTCCCTTAAATTTGAAGGAATGCCCGATTCTTAAAATAAAAGTAATTATTTTCTAGCACCATTTCAGCTAGGCTAACAAGAAACTTATCTAGTGGTTTTCTTCTACTCCTTGTTTCCAGAGCACTTCTGAAAGTGTTAAGTCCCTCTCTGTAGGGAATGCTTGTATATATGTTTTTAACACTGCTGATGACGAAGATGTACTGTTCCACATTTCTCTTAAGTTGCTGAAGGTTTCCAGGGTCTGTGTCATGTGTTTTGAATCCTGAATGTAGGATAGTATTTGAGGTAGTAGATATCTAGTCTGTTGATCCACAAAAATGGATAATAGTTCTGTAACAGACCCAGTTTCAGAGATAATGGGATGGCTGGGTAGTTTCACAGGATCCTTATGAACCTTAGGAAGGGTACAAAAAAGTGGCATTCTTATGCTTCTATTAATGAGACTCTCCTTGCTCCAATCTTCAATCCATTTGTTATCATAAGATTTTGTGACTATTTAATTTTTTTATGGATAATTAGTTGTAAGGGATTTTCTTGTATTTTATTTTATTTTATTTTATTTATTTTATTTAAACAGCAGTTTTGAAAGTTTTTGGTTCTCACTATCCTTGCACAAGTAATTCATTAGTCTGGAATTCATTATAACATTCTTGCAAATCAGCATAGAAATGATTATTTATCATGAATAGTAATTTATAGAATAGTAATTTTTTGAAGTAACAGAAAGACAGAAAGGGTCAGAATGACCACATAAGAACAGTTAGAAAAGAAAGAGAAGAAATTGCCTTACTTGAGTACAGGTGGCAGACAGCACTTGTTCACGTCAAGTACCTTCCTTGTGTTCAGTTCCTTGTTCATTTTGTCTGGGTAGAAATTTTAACAGATGTTTCCAGCTCATTAAACATTTTTGGTTCTTAGTACAGAAATAGTGGGTAATTTTCTCTATTCTGAGAGTTTCTGAGTGCTTGCTTCCATTTTGGAAATAGGGGAGGAAACTTATCGCTCCAGTACATTAATATAACATTTTTAATTACTATAGAAATTATTCTAATACAGTTTGATCACAAGCTTTTATGTGTAAGTTACTGGTGAAATGACCCAGAACACAAGGCTCTACTGTTAGGTTATTAGCTATTGCTGGAAGAGGTGAGAAAAAGCCTACAATTCTTTCCCATAAATTAGATATAAATTTGCACTTCTTGAACATGTGTAATATATCTGTTCTCTTAATTCCACATTTGTACCATTTATCAGAATCTTTTGACTCATTCTGTATAAGTGAACCAAAGTTCAGTAAAGATTATTTAATATTTGATATCGAATTGTCCTATGGTTCATGGATACAAATGTTGTATAAGCCTTTAAGATGATACTCCCAGTTCCGGGATTCAGTGTTTAATCCTAACATTCTGGAATATTATTCACTTATCTCAAAATGCCCAGTATGTACTGCATTCAACAACAGGTTGTATATTGAGGAAACATTAGGATTTAGTCTGCATATTGAAATCAGGGAGGTAGAAGAAACATCTGTTTTAAGAAATTCCTTGTTTCTGCTGTGTATATTAGATGCATTTGCTTTAACACTTAATACAGGTCTGCCTCACCATTTGTTGTTAGATTCTTCTTTTAGGTTTAAGTCATCTTTAAATTTGTTCCTTTTTATATTATTTATATTATGTATGCTTTGCTGTCCCAATCTTCATTAGCAAGGAGATATCCAATTGTAGCTTTGCTTGGGTTTCTCCAAATGGATTGGAAGGATGATTTACTTAGTTTGAGGTTTATGACAGAAGATATTTGAGCTATTTGGCATAAGGCATTAGTAATTAAGCTGTTGTTAATCTTAATTAATCTTATTTTCAGTTTCCCATAGAACAAAGCACACAGGTCTATATTTTTTTGTCTAACAATACCTTATTCTATTTCTGCCCACTCTGGTAAAGTTGTCAACATTAATATTAGTTATCCAACTTGAGTTCCAGTTTATTCTGATAGTATAAGAATATGTCTGGAGCTTTTACCCCCAGTTCTTTAGGGTTGGGTAAAAGTAGCTATGTTTTGGGTTTTATTATTCCAGATAAATTTGTTTAGGTAAAAGTGTATGTTTTGAAACCATGTTTTGAGGTGAAGCAAGGAATCATATTAAGGATATACAAAAGTCTAGGAAGGATGCTCATCTTAACCACATATATCCTATTCCAGTAGTTCAATGGCAATTTGTTCCAGTTTACTAGATCCCTGTCTATGTTCCCTTTTAATTCTGATAAGTTATTTTTGATAGTTGTAGATGCATCTCCCAGGTATTTGAAGGAACTTTCTGACACAGCTGAGTGCTAGTTTGGTGATATCTGCCTTTAAGCACTTAATGAAACAAACTTGTGTTTCTGTAACTGTAACATTTACTGTATAACCTAAGAACTTCCCAAATTTATTTATGATCCAGAAGGCAGAGGATAACAGGTTTTGAACAGAGATTAAAAGACTGTCAGCATACAAAGAACAGACATATTTTTTCCTAAAACAAGAAATGCCCTCTACCTCTCTTCACTGTCGAGTTTTTGGACTAGTGGGTCTAGTGATAACATAAAAAGTAAGGGTGAAAGGGGACAGCCTTGTTTCATCCTCTCTGAAAGATGGCAAGATAAGGCAAGGCAGTTTATTTAAAAAGACGTCCATCCCAAAGGCTCTGGGTGCCAACAATTAACATGGCATACAGTAGCACCAACAGTAAAAAATAAATAAAATAACACTACAATAAAAATCTAATAATAAATATTCTACTCAAACTCGCTATCATAGAATTTTATAAATGTTATAAATAAATAATATGCTCAGTATTAAATAATCAAGGCTAATTATATAGCCAGGGATAAATGTAGACAGTAGGTCAGACATCAGATAAAGATTTTAAATGAAAGTCTGGGAAGGCCTAATTATACAAGAAGGGCTTGAGGTGGGCTTTGAAAACCTCAGCAGAAGGGGCCTCTCTGACAGCTGGAGACAGCAAATTCCACAAGATGCAGGTGGTGACAATAAACGCTCTGTCGCCAGCTGTTTTTAACTTCATCCTGGGAATCACAAGGAGGCCACTACAGGAGGAGTGGAGGGAGCAGGCTGAGACAGCAGGTGTAAGAAGGTCCTTTAGGTATCCAGGCCCAGGCTGTGTAGGGCCTTAAAGGTGAGCAAGCCCACCTTAAAGAGGACCCTCCACCTGACCGGCAGCCAGTGCAGTTCAAGCTGCCCCAGAGTGATGTGACAGTACTTAGATTGCTCCATCAACAATCTGGCAGCTGCATTCTGCACCAGCTGCAGCCAGCAGAGGGTAACTCCAAAGACCTTGAGATAGAGTGCATTACAGTAGTCAAGCCTAGATGTCATGAAAGCGTGAACCTGGGTGGGAGGTCCAAGGGCAGAATGAGGGACTTTGCCTCGGCAATATTCCTCAGATGATAAAACTGGTGCAAACAATGGCTGACACCTGGGACTCAACGCCAATCCACTGTCAAGAATAATGCCCAGATCATGCACCCTAGAGGAGCCCTTCAATGGTACAGACCCAAGAAAAAGCCCTGTTTCTGCACCAGAGGCCAACCTATCATGCCTTCTGTTTGACTCCACCACCAGTACCTCCGTCTTATCAGGGTTCAGTGACAACCAGCTGGAGGCCATCCAGTAACTGATCTCAGCAAGACAGGTGTTTAGTAATTCCACTGCATTGGATGCCCCTGGGGCAAAGGAAACATACAGTTGGGTATCATCAGCATAGCAATGAAAACCCAAATTGTACTTCCTAATGAGCTGTCCCAGGGGCAGCATGTAAACGGCAAACAACATCAGTGACAAGATCGAACCCTGGGGAACTTTGATGATAGAAGGCTAGGGGAAGAGGAGAAATTCCCTATCACTGCCCTTTGCCTCCTGTGGGTCAGAAAAGACTCAAACCAGCAGATGAAAGTGCCGGCGAGCCCACAGAATTCCCTTAGGTGGTCAAGTAACACACAATGGTCTACCGTGTCAAATGCTGAGGAGAGATCAAGGAGAATGAGAATTGCCCCCTCCCCTCGATCTCTCACCCTGATGAGATCATTATGTACCTGAACTAATGTAGTTTCTGTGCTATGCCTCACACAAAATCCAGACTGAGAGGCTCGATAATTATGGTCATGCGGTGTTCCTCAAGCTGAAGCACCACCACTTTCTGAACAATCTTACCCAGAAATGGAAGATTGGAGATAGGATGGTAATTTGCCTTAATGTCTGGGTCCAAAGATTTTTTTCAGAAGGGGTCTCACCAGTGCCTCCTTCAAGGCATCAGGAAAGACCCCTCCAACAAGGAGCACTGGACAATCAAGGTAAACACCAGACCAATGGAGTCAACACATCCCATTAAGAAACAAGTTGCCAATGGGTCCAGTTCACAAAAGGTGTGCGCAGCTTGGAGACCACCTCAATGACCCCAACTGGGCGGAATGCTCCGGACACCCATGGCGACCACTGTTGGACAGGCTATAGCTCACTGGCGAAATCTTCTGCCTGATGGCGGACACCTTGTCTGAGAAGAACTGAGCAAACTCCTCACATAAAGTGTTTGAAAAGGCTTTTTCATCCAGACAGGAAGGATGGAGAAGCCACAGTCCAAAAGAGCACAGTTGGTCGATTCTTCCCAGCAGCAGTCTCCCTGGACAGGAATTCTACCTTCTTATGGTTGCTTGCCCCCTGGTATATACCGTAGTGTGCACACAGGGCCATTCTGTCCACCTCCAGACCGGTCTTCTGCCAGCAGCTCTCTAATCTCTGACCCAAAATTTTCATCACCTTGATCTCCCCATCATATCAAGGGGATCTCAAGTGAGAAGACTTGGGTCATACATGGAGGGAGTTGAGTGTAGCAGACATTGCTTTATTATAGGCTGCAACTGTCACGCACACACCCTCAGTGAATGCACTGTCCACAATAGATTGATCAGCAACCACCAAAACCAGCAACCACCAAAAACTCTCAGGGGTCAATCCCTCAAAGGGTGATAGCTAACCATTTCAGCAGGGGAGAGCTCTTGGGGTGCCCCAAACAAAAACTCCACCATGAAATGATCGGACCAAATGATCCAATCAGTCCCGAGATTCTTTATCTCATGCCCCAGTGAGAAGACCAGGTCCAACATGTGGCCATCCTGGTGGGTCATGGCAGAAACTTCTTGCATCAGCAAGATAAACATAGGGAGAGGATTCTGTTAGTGAAAACTGGTGCAGTGGGGGCTTTATAAAGTATTTTTATCCACCTTGTGAAGTTGTCATGGAAACTGTATAGTTTAAAGGGGATCCATACGAAATCCCGACATCCCAAATCCCGACTCAAAATATCCTGTGACTGAAATGCCGATTGTGTAGAAAGCCCGACTGAAATAACACTGCATTACCGAATTACCGAAATAGCTAAAATCCTACTAGTAGCTTGAAATAACAGAACTAACTACAGTACATTTCAGCAGCAGGGAAACTACGTGTGTTTCGATGCCCCCGTGCAGACTCACTTCATATGTTTGTAGATGTACACAGAATGTTGGTAGATCAGCAGAAACCAAAATCTAACTACATTTCAGCAGCATGGAACCTACGGTGCTTTCTGGCCATTAGATAGTTTTGATGCCCCACCCCAGTGCAGACTCACTTCATATGTTGGTAGATTAGGAAAGGAGCAGTCGGAGCAATATTGAGTATATTAGAGGCATTGCTCACAATCTGCACCTATGAAGAGACTGGGACAATGGGAAACTGAGTGACTGATACGATCGCTAATAACAAATCCTCCCAATGCAGGATGTTCCAGTGAGATCAGTAACTCACCCTCCTTTAATCTTTTTTTAATCTTATCTTCAATAAAAACTTTTTTTAAACACAAGCTGATTTTGTTACCTTGTTTTTCTGCTGTACCGAACACTAGAAGTGGTAAAGGTCAACAGCTTTACGTAAACACATCACCAGTAAGCGCTTCATGTCGCATGACCGCCTTAGTATGCTACCCTATCTTGTGGATTGAATCTGAAGTATGTGTTTACATGATTTTTAATTTATTCAAAAAATGAGAAAATCATCTGCCTTAATTTATTCGCAGTATCGAGAAAAGCTGCTACTGACAGAATGGCAGGCAGCAGTTAAATGCAGTGCTATTGGGAACTAACTGTTCTACTTTGTGGCAAAAAAAAAGACTTTTAGGCTGTACTGTACAGCTGGTGCCTTACTAACTAGAAGCAAGTGTTATACTGTCAGGATGCTGTCATTCAGGCTTTACAGCACCGGTATTATTACTTTGGGATAAAAACGGATTTAAACCATCGGAATTTTACAGTCGGAATTAGACCCTAACCCATTTAAGGGTGTCAAAATGTGTTGCCAAGAAATTCTATAGAATACCTTCTCAGCATCAATTAATAAAGGGCCATCTGTATTTCTGAGTGTTCAGCTGCATTCATTAGGTGGAAGAGTCTCCTCATGTTATCTAAGTAAAAATTTTAACAGTCTGCAAAAATGCTAATCGGGTCCTGCTTCACACTGAGGCGTGGCCTGATAACAGGTGGACATTTCACTTAATCCAGTCTCTGGATTAATTCTAACAATTATATCATGTTTCAAAATCATATATAATTTTAATGCAATCTCTTTAGTTAAATCATCTTCCATCACTTTGTTCAGAGATTTGCTACCATAAATATTTATTTTAGCTTTGACGTTTCCACCTGGGTTCTTCTTCAGAAATTAGTGGCTCTAAAAATAAAAGGAAAGTATATGCCAGTTTTTAAGTATATACATAATTCATCTGGAATTGATGATAAAACTTCAGTTCCCTGACTTCCATACTGGAACTGACCCTATCTCAACTGCTGAAACAATATCATGGGTGGCCTCAGATCTAGTCCTTTGTTGGAGAGGCTGCTCTAGGAAGCTTCGAAGGTGAACAGGAAGTTTCAGAACTCAAGTGTACTATACTTGACTACATTTTTAAATTAAAATAAATATAGTCCAATACAGTATGCTTGAGTTTTGAGTTTTTACGTCTGGAGATGGTATGTGCCAGACTTTTGTGGAGATGATTATGGATTTAGTCTGTTAGCACTACCTTCCCAGTGCAACCCTCATTTGTGATTTTTAGGTGAATAGGAAATTCAGTCTTAGCCCTGCCATTAACCCTCTCAAGATTCCAGTCTACACAGGGAAGATTGAAGTCCATTAGAATCAGTACTGCATCCAAGATGGCATCCCTCATAGCTTCCTCAGCCAGCTGGGCATCATGCTCAACTGATGTGCAATATTTCTAGAATGGTTAATGTTTCAGAATGGATTAAAGTGTTTCAAAGCTATATGCTTCTGTCAAAATGTGTTTATGTTTTATCTTAGCTATAGACTCAGCCTTAACACCTGCCCTGCTTGCAAGTATCAGTCTTTAATCATGTGTTTCCTTCTTCTGGCTGGCTACTTGTAATGAACTTGTAGGTGCATACAGCATTAGAAGCAAAGATTTTAAAAGTGGGAGAATCATATCATTCACATATTTGTTGTTAATTGGTTGCTGTGACCTCTTATTGACAGTTCTTGCCTTGCACACAGTTGGTTTGGGGAGGGGTTGCAAGCTCTTACCTGTGTGGTGCAAACACATTGAACCAAGCTGGGAAAGTGGTCACTACATTTTGGCCACATGGCCATGTACATAGCATTGCAACACTCACACTGTCTGTAGCAGAATTTTGTGACATCCACTGCATGCAGAACAACTGTAGGCAGGTAGTTGGGTACTGCAACACAGCTGCAAGCCTCAAAGAGCACATAGAAGTGCTGATGGGGGACAGACAGCATTGCTGGATCCACTGAAAATAGAAGGACTGTGCATTTGATAGGGAGCCTGGAAAGGAGATTCCACTGGATGCCAGGAAGATGGATCTACTTAGAATGTGTGAGAAGATCACTGGAATACCAGGAAGAACCACAAAGAGTGACTCACCATCATGCCCAGAAGTTGGCCTGAAGGTACTGGGCAGGTGGGGGCACCTCTGGTGGCAGTGCCCAACAGCTCTCAGCAAGATATACAGTGTCACCAGCCAGAATGCAACAGAGTAACGCTGCAGTATGTCACAAAATGTTGCAGTATGTTGCAGGAACAATGTAATTCAAAGGCAATTAAGCCCTTTTTACTGTAGTATTTTGTGACACGTCATTTACTGCACATTACTGCACTGCATTGTGGTGGGCTCCTCCTTAGCACCATGTGACTGTCATTATGCCATGCAAAGATCTTCACAGGTGTCACAGTCCAACATAATGGTGGGTGCAAACTTCATTTACACCTGCTAACATCTATCCAGCTGATTCACAATGCAACCTAGTTGCAAGGGGAACTTCACCCCCTCCCAAGGATACAAACCTTTGTGTATAGCAGAAAAGGATGAAGGGTCCATCGGGAGTCTGTCACATCCCATTTGAGTGCTGCTCTACACAGCAATTTTAAACAGGGCTTCAATAATTCTTTACATGATTTTTAGGGATCTCAACTAAAATACAGTTACTGTCTGCAGAAAATGTTTTCTACTTTTACTTTTTTCCATAAAACCTTTTCTCTGTTCTCCCAGGCCACCTTAACCATCCTGATCGCACTCCTGGTTCTGTCACCTGCCTTCTCATAGACTTTTGCCTTTACCAATGCTTACCCAGGACTGCATGGTGGTCCTGGAGCCATTTTGGTAGTGCGAGGATCTGTGATACATGTCAGCTTAATCTGTAGTGGACCGGAGGCCTTTTTCCCTCTGATGTTTTCTCACCAGGGAGTCCATTATGCAGTGACACACATGCATATGGCCCCGGCATGTAGTGGTACCAGTGCTGCATGGAGTCCCTCTTCTTCCGATTGCCTGACTGAGATCTCCATCAATGTAACCACTGTTAGAGGATAATCTTGCTGTGGGGCACAGATTCCTCTCACACTAAAGGAGTGTTGTGTTCTAGGATGCTCAGTTCTCCTTCTGCAGGCTGGCTTCCAATGACCCAAGTCAGTAACAGAACCTGAGTCATTAGCATAGCAAGCGGTAGCACTACCATTACACTACTAGGCTGGCCTACTTTTACTTTTTCCCTTCCTTCCTTCCTTCCTTCCTTCCTTCCTTCCTTCCTTCCTTCCTTCCTTCCTTCCTTCCTTCCTTCCTTCCTTCCTTCCTTCCTTCCTTCCTTCCTTCCTTTCCCATTCATCCCAAGGTGTGGACCATTCACTTGCTTGGGCCAGTATTCACCCATGGCTTCCCAACTCATGGCAGGACCTCTTCAGGCTGCCACCACCATTGGAGAATGTTGATTGTAGCATCAAGGCATTTAAGTCAGGGGTCACATCCTAGATCCAGCTGTGAGGTATAGTCTCCCTTTATGAATCCATCTCCTGGGATGTGTTGACAAGCAGAGCTCAAGCACAGGCTCAAGCATCCTGCTGATGTCCCGCTCCTCTGTCCCTGTAAGTTGCTAGACTGCACCCATGGGCCAACCTGAGTCAGTCATATTCTGACTGAAGACACCCACCCTGGAAAAGGAGGACATTTTCTCAAATGCTGCATCTTCCAGCCACAAGGCCCATCACAAACATCCTGGGTACACAATGTGAACTTGGGTAGCCTGTTTCACACTGTAGTGTAATGTGCTACCAACAGCACCAAAGAATGCAGCAGTACCAACAAGGACTGACAGCAATAATGTTTTCCTCCTGGAGGTTCAAATACAGACATAGGGAAACACAGTTCCACATGTAGACATGCAGAACAGAAGCAAGCTCATACAGCCATGCAGCCCTACACACACTTGCACTCACCCAGACACAGACATAAACAAACACACATATGCAAACACATTCTGTCCTACACACTCAAACCTACAGTCATACATATAAACATAATCATGCACATACAGAGATTCTCTGGTCTACATACACTAAAACACATACTTTCATTTGTAATGTTTTATTCCAGAAAAGGCACACCGTGCTGTGGCAGCTCATTTCCGAATGCATCCTGGAGATGTGTTACATAGACTGGTTTTATTGACAGGGGGGGATGTTGGCCACAACCGTGGGGAAAATCCTTATCTCTTATGATCAGAGTCATGGGATCGTTAACTTACACTTGGTCAGACACCTTCAGAGATGAGCAGAAGGTACCTTGGTTTAACATCTCCTCTAAAGGATGGCCCCCTTCACAGTGCACTACCCTCCTAGTGCTGTACTTGAAACATAGAAACAGACTTTGAAGGCAGATAAGGACTGCTTCACCCACTTAGTCTGCACATTTCTTACCTATTGGATAAGCTGCAGTTCCCAGTTAACCAACAGCCTACTTCTTCCTACCCCCCACCAGAATGGCCTTATCTCTGTTCCATGCATTCTTGAATTCCCCACTGTTTTGACCCCAAGATCCCTCAGGAAGGCCATTTCATCGTTCACCACCCTCTCCATAAAAAATACTTCCTCATGCTGCCCTGAGCCACCCCATCTTTAAATTGTGCCCCTTGTTCTTGCACATCTCTTTTTTGAAAGGTGCTACTCTCTTGGACTTTGTTGAGTCCCTTGAGGTACTTGAACAGTTCTATCATGCCCCCCCCCTTGCCTTGAGGGTGTACATATTAAGCTCCTTTAGTCTCTCTTCATATGACTTCAGGTGCAGACCCTGCACCATTTTAGTTGCCCTCCTCTGGACTGCCTCCATCCTGTCTATGCCCTTGTGGAGACAGGAGTCTCCAGAACTGCATGCAGTACTCCAGATGGGGTCTCACCAACTGTTTGTACAGAGGGATAACTACTTCCTGTTTTCTACTGGTGATGTCTCTCCCTATGCATCCCAGTATCCCCAGCCCTCCTTACTGCCTTCTCACATTGCATGCCTACCTTTAGGCTATCTGATATGACTACCCCCAAGTTCCTTTCCACTTTTATTATTGTTAGTACCTCCCCCCCATTGTGTACTCTTCCCCTAGGTTTTTGTTTCCCAGGTGCATTACTTCATACTTCTTTGCATTGAATCTAAACTGTCATACTTTTGACCATTCCTCCAACCTTGCCAAGTCCCTTCTTATCCTTCCACTTCCCTTGAGTATCAACCCTTTTACAGATCTTTGTGTTGTCTGCAAAGAGACATACCTTTCCTTCCAGTCCCTCCACAAAGTCATCTATAAAGACATTAAAGAGGACCGGTTCCAGTACTGAACCCTGTGGTACCCCACTAGTAATCACCCTTTTCTTTGGAGTGGACTCTGTTTACTATTGCCTTATGTGTCTTGTTGTCCAGCCAATTTTTTTTACCCAGGTTACCACCCTGAGACCCACTCCCAGGCTGGTTAACTTGTTTATTAATCTTTTGTGTGGGACTGTGTAAAATGCCTTGCTAAAGTCTAGGTAGACCATGTTCAGAGCCCTCCCTGGTCTACTACTTTGGTCAACCAGTAAAAAATCTATTACGTTCATGTGACATGACCTTCCCACTGTGAATCTATGTTGCCTTGGGTCCTGTGCCCCGCTGGCCTCTAAGTACTCAACAATTCTTTCTTTCAGAAGTGATTCCATCATTTTCCCTACCACTGAGGTAAAACTAACAGGTCTGTAGTTTCCTGCCTCTGCCTTGCTCCCACTTTTGTAAAGGGGAATCACATTCACCCTCCTGCAGTTCTCAGGTACCACATCATCCTCCCATGATTTGTTAAAAAGGGTAGTCAGTGGTGTCACTAGTTATCCCCTTGGTTCTTTTAGAATTCTGTGGTGAATCCTGTCGGGAGCATCACTACGGTATCCTGACATGCCATTGCCTGACAGCCAGGAGCCGGAAAATTATATCCCGACAGTCGGGAATTGCCCATAGTGGAGATGGCAATCAAAAATGAGGGGTGGGTGCGTGAGGTGAAGCCCCACAAAACAGAAAAATCCACCATGGATAATTTCTGACTGTCGGCATGCAGACTGTTGGGATATAATTTTTGGGTTCCTGGGTGTTAGGCAATGACATGTCAGGATGCCTTAGTAGACCTCCTGTCAGGCCCCATTGCTTTGTCCACCTTCAGTTTTAGGAGATCTTTCAGGACCTTTTCTTCTGTGAATAGACTGGTATCGACCCCCTATCCAGAGTGCTTCTATTGTTTCATAACAGTTAGATGGAAGCATACCCCACTCACTCAAAGAGCAATGTCCAAACTTGTGTGCAGTGCAGAATTCTCAAAGTTTATTCATCATCCAAAGCATCAAAGCAACCAACCCAGACAGTGCAGAGCACTGCCCGACCACGTGCTTACGTTTCATCCAATACACTGGGCTTCATCAGAGCTGTTACAACTTAATGGCAGTACATTTTTATACAACATTTAAATTGGTCAATTAACTCATTGACCAATAGCATTTTTCTGTGACCACACACATTTATAAATGATTCATTAGAAATTCATTAGCTGGCCCATCGGCACAGCAATTGATTTCCGCTAGAGCTGCTGACCTGGGTTCAGGAACAGACCCGGGACATTGGAGGGCGGCTGGGAGGAGAAGGATGGAGCATCCAGGGACTGCTCTCCTTCTCTGGGGGAGAGAGGGAGGGAGGTGCCCAGTGCTTCATGGACTCCTGGCGGAGGCCGGGGTACCACAGCGACCAGCACCTGAACGTTGTCTGAGGAGCAGGGTGGATGCTGGCCATCACTGCACGTCCCCGCCCCCACATACATGGGGAAAAGCAATGCTGTCTGCCACCTGGATGAAGCCTGCCCCTCCAATCTGATGAGCTCCCAGGCCGGCTCCCTGACATCTCCCGTAGCTTGCAGTGCCACAACCCCATCCTGGAGGGTAAGCCAGGGGATATCAGGGAGTCATGGTTTATGTGGGTGTGGCAGCAGGGAGGCTGTGACCAAGGCCGAGGGATGGCAGCAGGTAGCACAAAAAAAAAAAAAAAAGAAGAAATTGATTAGTGAACCTACTGCCCCTAGTGGAGACATACAAGATATAGTGCTGCTACAGTATTACAATACTAAACAAAATTATATAAATGCAAAATCCTTTTAGTTCTCTGTAAAAATTATTTCATTAATAGGATAGAAATCTTGTGAGAGTCATGTATCAGGGGGATACATCTTGATTCCTTGACAAGAGGACTTGTTATTCTTACTTGAAATTTTACCTGGTGACAACAGAACGCAGAGAGGATTATAAGATATAATTCCTGATAATTTGAAGGTTGCATTGGCATTATATTTAAACATAAGGATCCTACAGAACCATGCTATATCTAACAGAGACCTCTGTGGCGTCTACAAGGTACATTTAACATCATGGGCCTCCAAGGGAGGTCAAAGGTCAGCCTTTATTGGTATGCCCAGACTATCAGCTTACATTTGACAGCACAGTCCCCTACAGTGACAACAGCACCATGCCACTGTAAAGAACCCGCTAGAACCTGACACTGTCTGTCGGGTCCTGCACCCCCGAATCAGCTCAGACTCAGAGTTGAGAATCTTAAGTGGGGGGATGCAGCCCTCGTATGTAGGGGGTTCGTAAGCAAAGACCCTCAAGAAAACACTTGTTTTCCTACGTAAACCGGCAGCCGACTGCAAAATGTGGTTGACTCTGTTGGTTTCGCTGTCTGGTCGTTCGGCTAAAAAAATTTGTTGGCGATAAGTCATGGATCCAACCTTACTTTTCTTTCTTTTTCAGCAAAGGGCTAGTTCAAATTTCTATTCAGTCCCTTTGCTTCAAAAGCACCAAGTATGTAGATCCATTTATACTCAAAACAGTCAAAAGCATTATCAAAGGCCTCCCCCACTGATATCTCTGGGGATGGTTTCCAGACCGAATGCTGTGACAGTGGGTTGCAAATTAGAATTTGCATATACATTGCTCCCAGGTCACTCCTGTAAAAAAGCTTTCAGCTTAGTGTGCTAATCCTGGTTAAACAACTAAAAAAAAAAAAAAATCTTTTGCTGCAATTGCATAGTTTAGGTTTTTATTTTTAATTGCCAAAATGTACTCAATCCGAAAACAAAGTTTTCTTTTGGTTCTGTCAATGTAATATTTACCAAAAGTACATTTTAGCAAATAAACCACCATCAATATTGCAGTCTATGGCCTCTATGATTCTCTCTATAGTGCCATTTTTGGGGTTAAGGAAGGTATCTCTGTTTTCTATGACATAACATGTTCTGCTAAAACCACATTTCCGTGTACCCATTTTCTCTAGCTTTTTTATGATCCTTGGATGTGGTTGATAACTATTAACCAGATAATCGCAGAGGTTCTTACCTTTCCTGTATGCTATGTGTAGTGCTTTGTTTAGTGTGGGTCTCAATTCTGGTATGCCACGTAATATTGTCAAATTCTTCCTCATAATGTCTGTAATCTCCTTAGTCCTCCCCCCCCCCATATGTGGTCACAAATGTCACAGGGGACTCTTTTTTTCTTCTTCTTGTTTTTTTGGCAAAAACAAAGATTCCCTGTTTATCTTTGATGTCCTGTGCAGTTTTTTCTACATAAATCTTTCTATACTTCCTAGCTCTACACTTCTCAAGCAATTCTTTAACCCTTTTATCATACAGTGTAGCGCCAGAACAGTTATGTTTTGCCCTCAGAAATTGCCCTTGGTAAATTATATGAGGTGGGTGGAAGGCAGCTGTGGCTAGAGGACTGTTCTTGTCTGAGGGCTTGGTAAATAAATCAGTAGAGAGCGTACCATCTGCACACTTCTTAATCGTAAAGTCCAAAAAACTTATTGAATCTTTGTCCATGGTGATTTTAAAATGAAGGTTGTGATTACTTTCTTTCAGACAACTCATGAAATTCTGGAGTTCCTGTATGGTACCTTTCCACACTAGGAAAATGTTGTCAATGCATCGCTTATAAATATCTATTCTTTCTGCATACATGTTAACTTCCCTGTAATAGATCACCCTATCCTCCCACTCACTGAGATACAAATTAGCAAGGATGGGGGCTAATGTTGCCCCCATGGCTGTGCCCTTGACTTGTTTGTACAGATTGCCCTTGAATAAAAATATGTTGTTGCTGAGGACTATATCTGTTAGTGTAGTAAGCATGTTGACTAGCGTATGCCCCATATAAGTATACTTTAATAATGCTTGTTCTGTGGAGGATATGTCCTCATCCTTGGGGATATTTGTGTACAGTGAGTCCACGTCAAGTGTGACAAGGAATCAGTCTTTCTCAATTTGCATGTTGTCCAGGATGGTCAGAACATGACTAGTGTCCTTTATGTGACTTCTAGTTTTTACCACCAATGGGTTGATAAAGCTGTCCACGTACCTCGAGATGGGTTCAGTAGCCAATCCAATCCCAGACACTGTGGGGCAGCCAGGGGGCAAGACTGGTCCTTGTGCACCATTGGAAGGGTGTAAAAGGCTGGAATCTTAGGTGCCTCTACTGTTAAAAAAACACAGTTCATCGGTTGTAATTTGACCATTTCCAAAAAGTTCTAACAGATAGTTCTCAATCTCCTGTTTGATGCTATTAAGTGTTACATGTTTCCATTCACTGTGTGAGTTATCTGCGTCTTGCCCTTGTTTTGCAAAAAATACTTTCAAAGTAACATTTCTAGCAAAGGTTTGAATATCGAAATATGCTTCAAACTTTTTAACTGAGAAAGTGGGCACAAACAAAAAACCTTTGGCTAAAAGCTTATTTTCTATTTCTGTAAGAGTTCTATGGGATAGGTTAATTACATTCTGTATCTTTTCATTACCACAATATTTTTGCAGAACAAGGGCAAGATGCAGATATCAATCAATCAATCAATCAATCAACTTTATTTAACCAGGCATAAAACACCATTGAGCAAGCTTAATTTTCAAGGTGGTCCTGGACATTAATACAGTACAATACAGTATAAGACAATACATAGTTACAGATATGGTAGCCAACAATGAAGCAACATTGAACAGGTGTAGGCCAAAGGAAGCCTATACATAAGGTCTAACATAGTTACATACAACTACATTCCATAAGTGATTACAGGAGTGTGAGAAGATGATCATCCCAAGCAGTCTCCACTAATTAGGAGCAAGTACCTTTTTACTAATAAGCAGTGAGAGAGGGAAAGAGAATAGTAAGGGTGGAGGGGGGGAGCGAGAGTGCACTACAAGAGGGGACTAGACTGAGGAAGATCGAGTTTAGGGGAGATAAAAACTAGTAAGCGCTGGATATCCCTTGCTAGGAGGGGAGGCTGGTGACATCTGGATAGTAATATTTATGGAGGGACTAGTGGCTAAGGTTCTGAGTCATCTAAAACAGCTGCATGTGTCCTTCAACAGGTCCATTATCAGAGCTTTGAATGTGAAAATACTGGGAGTGAGGAGCTTTAAGGAACTTTGCATAGCGTTCCAAAGCGCTGGTAGTGAAAATTGATTGCTGCCAAACCATAGGTTGTTTTCACTCTAGGAATCTGAAGCAAATCATGGAGAAGCATCTCAAGCCATAAGATCCCTTGGCACGCTCACAGAAGCACAAAATGTATGCAGGGAGATTATTGGATAGTGCTCTAAAGAGCCAAAGGAGAGCATTTCTTTTCCTCCTGATTGAGAGTGAGGGCCATCTTGACTCCTGGTATAACAGACAGTGATGAGTACAATGGGGTAGGTTAAGGATAAATCTTAGGGCCCGGTGGTAGAGGGTGTCAAGTTTGTTAAGCATCATTGCAGGGCAATGGCTGTTAAGGAAGTCAGAATAGTCCAGTATGAGTAGAAATGTGGAATGTACTAGTCTCTTTCTGGCTTCAAGGGTAAGCAGATGTTAAGGTGATAGAAAAGGCCTAAACGCTGCCTTAGTTTCTTCGAAATTTCATGCAGGCGGCACAGGAAGTTGATCTTATTATCCAGCCAGAACCTAGGTATTTGAAAGTATTAACTATTTCGAGGGGTTCATCTAACAGCATTAGGATCTGGGGGATATGTGTAGATCCAGAGGCAGACTTTGGTGAGACTTTGGCTTTAGTCTTTTTAGCGTTGAGGAGGAGTTTGTGTTTGATGAGGTTATATTGGAGAGTGGTGAAGTCTTGCTGAAGGTTCTTGTGGGCCAAGTCCAAGGATGAGTTAGTAGTGTAGAGTACAGTATAATCTGAAAATAAGTGCACATTGGCTGTGTGCAGACGCGAGTCCAGGTTATTGATATAGATTACAAAGAGGACTGGGCCCAGGATGAAGCCTTGTGTGATACCTCGTAAAAGGGATTTTTGTGGGGACAGATCACCTATAGCTTTGACTTGCTGTAGCCTGTTGGTTAGGTAGCTGGTAAATCATTTGATGGCTGAGCTGTCGAGGCTAATATTACCCAGAGCAGAAAGCAGAATGTCATGATCCACAGTATTGAAGGCTTTGCTAAGATCCAGGAATATGGCAACTACACACTTCTTAGAATCCAGGGCAATTTGTCAATTGGTGGTTACTTTTGCTAGGGCTGACACAGTGCTATGTTTGGCTCCGAAGCTAGACTGAGCCGGGTTTAGCAAATTATTTGAGTCCAAGTGTTCTCTAATTTGGGCGTTGATAATTTTTTTGACTAATTTTGAGAGGACGGATAGAACAGAGATAGGCCGATAATTGTTCAGATCACTTGGGTCCCCAGATCTGAATAAGGGTAGGATGTGATCAGTTTTCCACAATATAGGTAGTTCGCCCTGTTTGAGGGAGGTGTTGAATAAATGGGTGATGGGGGCGGTCAAGTAGAAATGGCCAAGTTTTAGGAAGTAAGGTTCGATACTGTCTGCACCAGCACTCTTTTTAGTGTCCAGAGATAGGGGTATGGCCTCAACTTGTTTAAACGTGACTGTAAGAAAGCTGAAGTGGGCAGGATATGGTTGGTTTGGGATGATGTTAGTAGTAGGGTTAGCAGTAGAGTCCCCTGGCAGGCTGAGATTGTTGATGGGCGAGGTGTCAAAAGCAAGCCCTGCAGTGGCAAAGTGTTTGTTGAGCTGCTCTAGTATAGCAGCTCTGTCTCTGTATGTACTGTAGTTCCTGCGGACACAATCTTGGTTGGGAGGGGTGAGTCGGTAGACTGACCTTCGACCTCCTTAAGGATGTTCCAAAATTTGGCAGAGTTGTTTTTGTTGTTTTCTAGTTCAGTTTGAAAATATCTGGCTTTTACACAGTGAGGGGGAACATCTAAGAAATGAATTTGTTGATAGTGGTTCAGCAGAACTAAGGGATAGTACAATATGCAGATGTTTAAAACTGCATCCACTTTTTGTCCCCCACTCCACCATACATAGAAGCCTTTTTACAATGCTGTTTAGATGATCTGAGTGCTTTGTATAACAATGGTAATTCCAGAATGTTGTGCTGGAATTTTACTATACAGGAGAGAGAACCATTACAGAACCCAGCACCGGATCGTATAATTACCATAAAGCCTGCAGATAAGGGAGGGAGGGAGGCTCGTGTACAGGATACTGAACAGTATGTGCAAGAGGCATACAAATAGTTGTCTAACACAGAGTTCTACAGAACACTTGGTTAATCCACTTAATAGCATCAAACAGGAGATTGAAAATTATTGTAAAACTTTTGAAAATGTTCAAATTACAACTGATGAACTGTGTTTTTTAACAGTACAGGCACCTAAGATTCCAGCCTTTTACACCCTTCCAAAGGTGCACAAGGACCCAGTCTTGCCCCCCAGCTGCCCCTTAGTGTTCAGGACTGGATGGGTTACTGAATCCATTTCGAGGTATGTGGACAGCTTTATTAACCCATTGGTGGTAAAAACTAGAAGTCACATAAAGGACACTAGTCATGTTCTGACCATCCTGGACAACTGCAAATTGAGAAAGATTGACTCCTTGTCACACTTAACGTGACTCACTGTACACCAGTATCCCCAAGGATGAGAGCATACCTCCATAGAACGAGCATTATTAAAGTATATTAATATGGGGCAGACACAAATCAATATGCTTACTAAACTAACAGATATAGTCTTCAGCAGCAACATATTTTATTCAAGGGCAATCTGTACAACAAGTCAAGAGCACAGCCATGGGGCAACATTAGCCCCATCCTTGCTAATTTGTATCTCAGTGAGTGGGAGGATAGGGTGACATATTACAGGGAAGTGAACATGTATCCAGAAAAAAGAAAGATTTATAAGCGATGTATTGACAACATTTTTCTAGTGTGGAAAGGTACCATACAGGAACTCCAGAATTTCATGAGCTATCTGGAAGAAAGTAATCACAATCTTCATTTTAAAATCACCATGGACAAAGATTCAATAAGTTTTGGGGACTTTACGATTAAGAAGTGTGCAGATGGTACGCTCACTACTGATTTATTTGCCAAGCCCTCAGACAAGAACAGTCTCCTCCTAGCCACCAGCTGCCATCCGCCCCACCTCATACGTAATTTACCCAAGGGGCAATTTCTGAGGGCAAAACGTAACTGTTCTGACTCTACACTGTATGATAAAGGGGCTAAAGAATTATCTGAGAAGCTTTTAGCTAAGTATAGAGGGGTTTATGTAGAAAAACTGCACAGGACATCAGAGAGGTAAGAGGGAATCTTTGTTTTTGCCAAAAACAAGAAGTAAAAAAGAGTCCATTGTGAGATTTGTGACTGCATATGGGGGGACTAAGGAGATTACAGTCATTCTGAGGAAGAATTTGACAATATTGTGGCATACCAGAATTGAGACTGACACTAAACAAGTACCACACATAGCATACAGGAGAGGTAAGAACATAGGGATGATCTGGTTAATAGTTATCAACCAGACCCAAGGATCATAAAAAAAAAAAAGAGAAAATGAGGTACTAGGAAGTGTGGTTTTTGCAGAACATGTTATGTCATAGAAAACAGAGATACCTTCCTTAACCCTAACAAGCATTTGTCAATGCCGAATGTTGGCTTGCTGGCATTGGCATTGGTAGTGCAGGAGTTAGACAGATGCATCATAGGAATGGCAGTGAAGTTTTGAACTGATGCCAACCCACCCCCACCCTGCAGAGAGTGACAAGCATTAGGGTGTCCCTTTGGGTGTTTGGTAGTGCAGTGCGGAAAACATGTTGGGCAGGGTGTGGAAATGACAGCTGCACAGTTTATAAGGAGGTGTAAAAATGCCAGTGTTGAAAATGTGGCATGTAAATACACCAAATTTATGAGGCTACTAGGTGTGGTGGAAATATGCAATGCACGCTTGCAACACTGCTATTTTATGGGCGTTCAGCACCAAATTTTCAACACAGGCATTTTAGCACCTCTGCTCATGTACAGTGTCACTGTTATTTCCTCAAAGTGTCCCAAGAAGTGATTTCTTACAGCGACCACGCTATTCTGCCCCGGAAGTGCATAACCACATTTTGGGCACGATATGCCAAATGACGGCTGTACTGTTCATCAAGAGGTGTGGAAAAATGGCAATGGTGAAAATCCAGACTGAAAATATCACAAATGCACAACAGTACGAAAAGGCAATCTGCCAACGCGATACCGTAACACAGTTATTTTATGGAGTAGCATCACCAAATTTTTAACATAGGCATTTTAGGTCCTCTGCTCATGAACTGTGTCACTGTCATTTTCATAATCTGGCCCAAACATTGATTTCCCACAGCAACTGCTGTGTCGCGAGTGTGAAAACACATTTTCGGAGCGGGATGTGAAAATGACAGCTATACTCTTCAAGGAGATGTACAAAATGACAATGCTGAAAAATCCAGCAGCAAAATATTGTGAATAAAAGAAGTTACTTGTGCCTGTGTAGCAACCGCGCAACGCACGCCGAAAAGGCATTTGTTGGATTTTTTTTCCACCAAATTTGTAACTTAGGCTTTTTAAGAGGGCACCTCATGAACACCACCACTGTCATTTTGTTAATGGGATTGAAGGTGATTTCACGCAATGACTGCGAAATCACCGTTCGAGGCCGATAAATGCCATGACCATGACAGAATTCATGAGGAGGGGCCCCAAAAACCCCATGTTGAAAATTTGGTGCAAAAATTCCAAAAAATGCCTGAGATATGCAACAAAGTTGAAAAAACTCTATCTAGCCCACTATACAGCTTACCAGCATTTCCTCAGTTCGCGTCGGCTTTGAAGAGTGCAGGCGGTTCCCGGTCAATGAAGATCGTCGCACGGACTCGGAGATAAGTATGGGATAAGGGGGTATGTGGGGAGGCAGGGTGCACAGTGGGTGGGTGCGGGTTGTGGGAGGGGGGACAGGGAGAAGCGCCGTGGGACCGTTTTAATTTACAAGTTAAAAAAAGAAGGCGCGGGATGTTTGCCCGTTGGGATGGGCTCCCGGCGTGGCAGAAGAGATGGCTGGGGGCATGGAGCCAACGAGGTTGGGCACCCCATCGGCCATGGCATCAGTTGCCACACTGGGGTAGGCTCAGCGTGGCATCCTGTACTCGGGGGGGACAGTGGGCTGGCGAGGATTGAAGGCACCCCGTCAGCCATGGCGTCAGTTGCCATGCTGGGGTGGGCTCCCCAGCGTGGCACTCTGTACTCGGGAGAAACGGCACGCACGGGAGGTGTGTCATCTGTGCTGCTGCATGACGAGCTTGTCTCTGATTGCAGCGGCACTTTGTTTAGAAGTTATGTCCACTTTACATAATGTTGGTGTCAGCACTAGCATGCTGGCTTATTGGGGAATGAGGGGCACACCTACTGATGCGTGCCCTGCATTCACTCAACAGCAGCTGTGCCCCCAAAGCTGCACTCTCCCAATATGTTGACTGCCACGCAAGCGCGGCAAGCCAACATAAAAATGGCACTATAGAAAGAATCATAGAGGCCATAGACTGCAATACTGACAGGGTTGTTTATTTGCTAAAATGTACTTGTGGTGAATATTACATTGACAGAACCAAAAGAAAACATTGTTTTCAGATTGAGTACATTTTGGCAATTAAAAATAAAAACCGAACCTATGCAATTGCAACAAATGTACATGCAAATCCTAATTTGCAGCCCACTGTCACAGCATTCGGTCTGGAAACCATCCCCAGAGATATCAGTGGGGGAGGCCTTTGATAATGCTTTAGACTGTTTTGAGTAGAAATGGATCTCCATACTTGGTGCTTTAGAAGCAAAGGGACTGAATGAGAAATTTGAACTAGCCCCCTTGCTGAAAAAGGAAGAGAAAGTAGGGTTGATCTTGTGACCTCCCTTGGAGGCCCATGATGTTAAATGTACCTTATGACACCATAGTGGTCTCTGTTAAATATAGCATGGTTCTGTGGGACCCCTATGTTTAAGTATAATACCTATGCAACCTTCAAATTATCAGGAATTATATCTTATAATCCTCTCTGTGTTCTGTTGTCACCTGGTAAAATTTCAAGTACTAACATACTATTTGCCAGCAGATTAGGTCTTACGGTCTATTGAGTCTGCTCCAACCTCAGATCCCTAGTTGGGTGCCGAGGCCCTCCCCTCCCTTGTGTTCCAGAAACCCCTATCATCCATCCCCACCCCCCTGGGACAGGCCATCATCTGATACATCCACTTTCTGTGCCTGTCCCACCTCTCTTGAAGCCCCACTGTGAATCTCTGAACCAGCTCGCCAGGGCAGTGCATTCCAAGGGTCCACCACCCTCCTCAGTGAAAACCTCCTCCTCTCCCCCACCCTTCCACCTTCAAACCATGCCCTCTGGTGATACCTCCCTGCTTTAGTCTAAAGATCCCCTCCATGTTTACCCTATTTATTCCCTTGAGGTACTTGAAGACCTCAATCATGTCCCCCCTGTCTCTCCTCTCCTCTCCTCCAATGAAAACAGGCAGAGCTCCTCAAGTCTGTCCTCATACGTCAAATCCCCTAGCCCTCGTATCATCTTAGTTGCCCTCCTCTGTACCCTCTCCAGGAGCTGTATGTCCCTCTTCAAGTGTGGTCTTCAGTACTGTACACAGTACTCAAGGTGTGGTCTAACCAGTCCATTGTACAGCGGCAGAATCACTTCCTTGCTCCTAGAGGTGATCCCCTTATGATGCATCCCAACATCCTGTTTGCCTTGCTAGCCACTCTCCTGCACTGCACAGAGTTATTCATACATGCATCCACCATGACCCCAGGTCTTTTCCCTATTGAGGTCTCCAGCGCCCTCCCAGGGTGTACCTGTGTTTAGGTTTCCGCCAAGATGCAACACCTTGCACTTGGTGATATTGAAATTTAATTTCCATGTGTGAGCCCAGCTTTCCAGGGTGTCCAGGTCCCCTTGCAGGGCCAACCTCCCTTCTTCTCCCTCAACTACTGCTCCCATCTTGGAGTCATCAGTGAAGAGACTTATTTCATACCCCATACCCACTGATGTCCGATATGTATGCATTAAACAGGAATGGACACAGGACCGAGCCCTGCGGTACCCCACTACCAACCTCTCTAGGGTTTGAGAGATCCCCACAGACCACTACTCTCTGGGTGCATCCAGCTAGCCAGTTTTCAATCCATCTGACCATCAAAGGGCCTTTTCCTAAGCCCATCAGTTTCTCCACCAGACCATTGTGGGGAACAGAGTCAAATGCCTTGCTGAAGTCCAAGAATAATACATCCAAAGGCTTTCCCCTGTCCAGTTCTGATGTTACCCATTCGTAGAACTCCACAAGATTGGTTTGACATGATCTACCTGGCACAAACCAATGTTGCCGACTATCCAGACCTCCTACCTCCTCCAAGTACACCCCCAATCAGTCCTTTGGTATACTCTCCATTAATTTTCCCAAGACCAAGGTCAAACTGATGGGTCTATAGTTATCTGGTACTTCCTCAACCCCCTTTATGGATTGGCACCACATGTGCCTTTAGGCCAATCCCTAGGTACCCTCCCTGTCTCAAGTGACCTGTTGAAGAGCTCCGTCAGAAGTGCAGCCAGTATGTCCGCCAATTCCATAGTACTCTTGGATGAATGCCATCCGGCTCAGGAGATTTGTCTTCATTAGGGCCTTGAGGGCTAACCACCCTTTTGGTGGAGATAGCATCATCCATCCCTCCACCTTACTGGCCTTTTTATCCTTATCCAGATGTGACACCCCTGGGGTACCTCTCCCTCTCTCTTGCTCTGTTTCTGTTGCTCCCCTGATCCCACTCACTGCCACTTCTATCCCCATCATGTCTTGCTTTGTAGATATCCCATCCCCCTCCCTAGTGAACACAGAGGCAAAGTACTCGTTAAATACCTCTGCCTGGTCCCTCGCCTCTTCCACGCACCCTCCTTCTGATATCAATCTGCTGAGATGGCCCTTAGTTTTCTCCACTCCCCAATGTATCAGAAGAACCCTTTTCCTCTCCATGTATCCCCTGTGCCAGCCGTTGCTCTTTACTGGACTTTGCTCCCTCACCATCTGGGTGACTTTTCTAGATGCAAGATGGTACATTTCCTTATCCCTATCCCCTCTTGTTGTTTTATATTTTTTGTAGGCCGCCTTCTTTTCTCTGACCACTACCTGTACCTTACTAGACCACCAGCATGGTTTATGTGACGTTGCTCACTTACGTTTCAACTTAGCATAGATCCTGACTGCCTCATGAAATCCCCATTTTACGACCTCCCATCTCCTTTCCACACTTGTCATTGATGTAATCCCCTTCAAGTGATCCTTGAGAATATTTCCCATGCCCACAAAGTCTGCCCCTCTGAAGTCCACTGCCAGTGTCCCAGATCTCACCCCCATGCTTATTTGAAACCAGACAGTATTGTGGTCGCCCCAGTCAGGGGTCCTCTACAACCAGGTCCCTTACCAGATCCCCATCTGCCAGAACCACGTCCAGGACATGCCCCTCCTTGTGGGCTCCATCACATGCTGTGTTAAGAACACATCCTGGAAGCCGTCCAGCAGCCTCTGCTCCTTGGCCACCTTAGAGGACATGGTTCCCCAGTTTGTACCTGGCATATTAAGGTCCCCCATCAACACCACTCCTTCCCCTTTTGGTCCACACTGGGCAATGATGTTGTCCAGCAAACCATCCTCTAGAACATCACTCATCCCAGGGGGCCTATATACTACACCCAGCTTGACCTTCTCTCCTGCTGGGGATCATAAGGTGACCCATAAGGCCTCCACGTTTCCCTCTGCCTCTTCTACCCTAGCAATTTCTATGTCATCTCTAATGAACATAGCCACTCCACCCCCTCTGCCCTCCTTTCTATCCTCCCTAAGCATAGTGTACCCCTGCACGTTTAGGTCCCAGTCATGGTTTTTGTTGGCCCACGTCTCCGTGACCGCCACCACATCCACCCCCAAACAGCATGGTCTGGAACTCTGGCAACTTGTTTCCCAAGCTCCTGGCATTTACTAACACCAACCCTACCCTTATCCTGATCCCTTTGTCGAACCACACCCAGATTCCTTATACTTCCATCCTCCTCTGCTCCTCCTGAAACCTCCACCCCCAGTCTGTTTCGCCCTCCCCTTGGGTTTGAAGGTTACTCCCTCATCTGGAGGAGAGGGCTTCTGTTCAGCCCTCCCTTATCCCTTCACTCCCAGTCTGTTTCCCCCTCCCCCTCGGGTTTGAAGGCTACTCCCTCATCTGGAGGAGAGGGCTTCTGGTCAGCCCTCCCTTATCCCTTCCCCTCACAAGTTTAAACCCCACCTTTCTTGAATGTAGTCAGCCATCCCTGTTTAAGGACTTCTTCCTAATGGGGCAAGATGAAGCCTGTCCTTGGCATACAGTCTCTTATCCCCCAAAGAGAGAGTAACAAGTCCTCTTGGCAAAGAATCAAGATATGTCCTCCTGATACATGACTCTCACAAGATTTCTATCCTATTAATTAAATAATTTTCATAGAGAACTAAAGGGATTTTGCATTTGTATAATTTTGCTTTGTATTGTAATACTGTAGTAGCACTATATCGTGTACGTCTCCACTAAGGGCTGTGGGATCACTAATGAATTTCTAATAAATCATTTATAAATGTGTGTGGTCACAGAAAAAGGCTATTGGTCAATGGGTTCATTCAGCAATTTAAATGTTGTACATAAGTGTACTGCCATTAAGTTGCAACAGCTCTGATGAAGTCCAGTGTATTGGGTGAAACGTAAGCATGAGGTTGAGCAGTGCTCTGCACTTTCCTGGCTGATTGCTTTGATGCACTAGATGCTGAATAAACTTTGAGAATTCTGCACTGAACACAAGGATGAACATTGCTCATTGAATGAGTGGTAAGTGCGTCCATCTGACTTTTCTGATATCAACTTATTGGAGTTCACCACATCCTTGTGCTCTACTCCCACTATTTACCTGCTCCTATTGTTTGGTTTAGGTACCTGCCACTCCTCTTCCTTTGTGAATACTGAGCATAAGTATTTGCTTAGCATCCCTGCTTTTCACTGTTCCCTCTGCCAACCACCCTCCCTTTATTAAGCCACACTATCCCTCCTTGGTCTTCCATCGCTCCTTAATGTACCTATAAAGGTTTTATCCTCCTTAACTAAGTTGACTATCTTTTATTCAGTTTGGGCCTTTGCTATTCTGACTGCCTCTCTGCTTCCTTCTGCTTTAACTGGTACAGTTCTACGTCCTGCTCCTTCTGTTCAAGTTCAAGTTCAAGTTTATTGCAGGAAAACTCCATTGAGCAAGCTCATTCACAAGGAGGTCTCTTGCAACCTTCAAATTATCAGGAATTATATCTTATAATCCTCTCTGTGTTCTGTTGTCACCAGGTAAAATTTCAAATAAGAGTAACAAGTCCTCTTGGCAAACAATCAAGATGTGTCCCCCTGATACATGACTCTCACAAGATTTCTATCCTATTAATGAAATAATTTTCCTTCTTTGTTTCCTTATACTTCCTGAATGCTATCTTTTTCTCCCTAACCTTCCACTCTACCTCTTTCGAGAACCATAGTGATTTTTTCCTTCATTTAGTTTTGTTTATTTGCTTCACACAAAGGCTTACTGCCTCTGTGATGGCAGTTTTGATTTTTCCCCATTGTTCCTCCACCCCTCCTTTTTGCCCATTGGCTAATGCGTTTCTGAGGAACTTTTCCATTTTGCTAAAGTCAGCCCTCCTGAAGTCCAATACCCTCACTTTTGTATGGCTTGACTCTATGGCTGTGTTTATTGTGAACCACACTGTTTGGTGGTCACTTTTTCCCAGATGGCTACCCACTTCTAAATGTGATATCCTCTCTCCATCCCCATTTGAGAGTGCCAGGTCTAAGATTGCTCCCTCACAAATGGGTTCCAACATTAGCTGTCTAGGCATGCCCCTTTAGGGTATCGAGAATGACCCTGCTCTTGGATGTGGCTGCAGCAAATGCTCATTAATATCTGGCATATTCAGGTCCCCATCAACAATATCTCCCTTTTTTGCCATTCTAATGATGCCATCTATCATTTTCTTGTCCATTTCCTCCCCTGAGATGGGCGTCTGTACATAACCCCATGCGGATAGTGGTGACATTTCCTGTCTCCAAGGTGAACCACAGTGCCTCCACTCCTCTCTGTTTACCCTTTAGTTCTGTTACTTTGATCCCTTCCCTTATGTAGAGAGCTCCTCCTCCTCTTTACCCTCCTTGTTCCTCCTGTAGATTGTGTACCCTAGTATGCTTGACATCCCAGTCATGGTTCTCTGTGTACCATGTTTCTGTGACTGCTACAATATCCTGGCTTCCCTCTTCCATCAAGGCCACTAGTTCAGGGAGCTTGTTACCAGGACTATGGGCATTGGTACTCATTTCCCTCCATTTTATGATGGCCTTACCCCTTTTAGCACCCTCCTTGTCCTTACTGCCTTGCCTTTTTCTCCATTTATCCCTGTCCTGCTCCCTATTGACTTCTCTACCTTGGTGTTTACCTTGCTAACTACCCTGTTTTGTTGGGGGGGGGCTGGGATTTCCCTGCTCCTTTTCAGAGCCTCCCCCTTGGCTAGTTTAAATGCTTGCCAATGAAGCATTTAAACCTATTGCCTAGGATCCTGGTTCCTCCCCAGACAGATGCAGACCATTGCACCAGTATAGGCCTGTATCCTCCAGGTGGAACCCCAGTCTCCAATGAAGCCTAAACCCTGAGCTCAGCACCAGTTTTCAACCATTCATTGAATCCTATGGTGCGGAGTACCTAATCTCACCCTGTCATAGACAGGCAGCACCTCTGAGAAGGTTACCATGCATGCTACTTGTCTACGGCCCTCCCCAACCCTACAAACTCCTCCTGCACTGCTCTGATCCCATTCCCAGCCAGCTAATTTGTCCCTAGGTGGATGATGATGTCTACTCCCTCTTCTGTGCTGCTGCTCCCGTGATCCTGAGGATTCGCTTCCTATATCTCCCAACCATGGTGCTGGGCAGGCACCTTACCTCCCTCCCTCCCTCTCCCCTCCTGCCCCAGGCTCTATGCCCTAACAATTGAGCCCCCCACCAGGAGTTGTTTTCCTCCCTAGGGGTCCTTTGCCACCCTCCTGTGGCTTTCATTTTTGGAGGTTGCCAGCATCCTCCTTGGTCTCCACTGTGGGTACCTCCATAGACGAACCACACTCCACCAGAATGGTGTAGAATTGTGGAGAGGTACAACTGGAGGGAAGCACCTCTGTTCCACCACCCTCCTCCCCCATGTCCACAGTGGTCCAATCGCTCCTCTTTCTTGGCAACCTTTGAGGCAGAAGTGGCAGCCCTGGTGGTCACTGGGGGGGGAGGTTTCTACAAATCCTCGCTAGATTGGCCTGAAATGGGCAGCCTCCTCTGTCAGACCAGGGAGGTGCCTTCAAATAGGGCACCATTACTGTACAGCCTCCAGAATGTCTTCTGGAAGACTGCTGCCCCACAGCAAGTGCATTGCACCACTCCCCACATGTTTCTCTCCATTCCTGTTTAATTTTTTATTATTTATTTATTTTTGTTAGTGTGTGTGAGTGTGTACCCCCTACACAGCATGCTGGGCTGATAAGGATATTACAGGTGTATGCCCTTTACCCTTTTGGGAAAGTGATGTCAGAACCCCTTGTATAAAGGATATTATGCCACTGGAGTGGGTGGAGTAGGTGGGGTGAGGGGCAGGGTGGGCAGGACCAAGTCTGTGCCCTCCAGAAACAATCAGCTACAGCTCTGACCTACCACCTCGGTAAGTGCTTTCCTTTTTCAGCAAGAAAACCTCCACAGCAATTTAACAGAAAATATATCCTGCAAAACAATTTCAGCTGCTGCTCTCTTGGTTTCCTTGCTTCTCTGCTGTCTTCCTAGTTTGCTGGCTCTGTCAATTTAAAGGCTTTGTGGGTGGGCAAGTCCTGTTTTCAGCTGCTGCTGTCTTGGTTTCCTTGCTTCTCTCCTGTCTCTAGAATGTCAGTATTGTTTTGTTACCCTAAGTTTATGATGTGCTATTAGAACCCCTGACCTTCTGATTTTCTGGCCCAAGAGGTAAGCTTGCAAGTTACTGAGCCACTGAAAATGCTAACTGCAATACACTGAAACAGACACACACACACCAAGTAAACTCCAGTAGCTACTCAAGATGATGTTGCTCACTTGCTCGGCTTAGGGTCTGATCCACAGTCATGCAGATATATGCACAATTCATGTGTCGCCAGACAGCAGAGCTTTGCCATATGATACTGCTCTGCACTGGTGGGCATTTTCAGCTCATTGCAGCCCCTCTGTGTGTGTGGGGAAGGGGGTGAGAGACTGGAACTAGGATGGACACTGGGCTTCCAACTTGACGTGTGGGTTGGCCAGAAAGTGTTGCTGCATTGTCGGTGAACAGGGAATTGTAGGAAAATGGTGGTCCAACACAGACTTCAAATTTTTTTGGGAGGGGAGGCACTTCTCAAAAATAAATTTCAATCAGTCCTTCATGTATTTTCACTCTTCTTTTAAATGTATTCAACATTTAGAAGTTGAATGATTTAAAAGTACCACAGAAGAAGTGGAAACCTGATAGAGAAACAACAAAATACAAACAAAATTCCTACTGAAGAAGCCATTTATGAAGCCATATAATAAGCATGGCAAAACATTAGGGCCTTTTGAATAAATAAAAAGGGTAAAATACTTGAAGGGCTGACTGAAATTAGTTTTTGAGAAGTACCTTCCCCAACTGATTTGAATGCAGTGCATCTGGGGCAGTTCACAATACTTAATTACTGCAACAGCAGAACCCATTTCCTGCAGTGTGCCTTTACTGAATGCTACAGAACAGACTGCCATATCCCTTTACTGAGGCTAACAAAATTAAACAAACAATAAATTAATTGTGCCGTGCCACTCACAGCCCTCCATGCTGACTTAGACACAGCTGGGGTCCCACTTTGGAGTTATGTGACCAGTGGGCCTGCAAGACTTTCAACATAGGTTCCCCTGGCATTTCTGCCCACCTTCCAGGAAACCTTCACAGTACACAAATCATACTAAGGATGGCAAAAGAGCTGGGCTATGTCCCCTGCCTTTCCCCAGAGAACCCTGACCCCATCCACTCATGTAGATCCACAAATTCAATTTGGACCACCAACTGCAGGGTTTGAAGTGTTTGTTATGACTGTGCAGATGTCTCCTTACTAGCACAGAGCAGCCTCTGCATATCTGGGGTGGCCCTATGCAGTAGCAGCAGGCTGCTTTGGGTTTTGTGGACAGGGCTCTAATGTGGAATTTTATGCACTCCTTGTAGTTTGTTTATGCACAAAAGTGATAAACTGTATTCTTTAATAATCAGCATAGGAATTCTACTAGAATTATTAATGTTGACTTTTCACAATATATCCTGTCACTGTTGAAAGCAAGTGGCTGAGTAGAAAGGTGCTGAGACCTGTTTCCATTGAATATTTTGAAATGGTCATACTCAAGTAAGCATTTGCTGTCATCTTTGAAGTAATAAAATATTTTTTAAGGAAAACACTGGAAAAGAAACCACTTTCCTCAGGCACTACATAAACTCTTAATTAGTGCTGTCAGACAGTAACAACTTTTTTCATGATTTGAAACAGCTACCCACAACTTCCACTTTGTGTTGCTGGCAGCCACCATCTCATGAGCAGCAATGAGATTCCTGAGCTCACTGTATGCTAATATGTCTGTCTGACCTCTGCTGTTGATTGGCAGAACATCTTAGCATAAAGTGAGTTCAGGAATCTCACTGCTACTCACATAAACACCGCATGAGGTGTTTAAATTAAATATTTTAGTTTAAAAACGTCTGGTTTGTGCTTTGCTGGGGTGATTAGCAGGAAGTGACCTAGTGGGACTTCCTGTCTACAAGACACCATAAAACCTAAGCTTTCACATAAGCAGAAGTGCGCATGAGCAGAGCGAAAGACGATATGTGCGGAGATCGACACAGAGACATCGATCGTGATGTCTACTGTGTCCACTGTGACGCTGGTGGACCACTGTGCAGTACTATACTGGGATAGCCCTCTGGATAGCAGGCAGAAGCAAACAACACTAGTGGTGAGTGTTCCAAAGCATACATTGATTTAAAATGGCTCAGAGAAAACCAAAAAAGGAAAGGGCAAGAAAGCTTGCAGGGAATGCAAAATGTTTACAGAAGAGGTTGTTAGCCAGGAATTTACCTGTGATAAATGGATAAAAATTGTTGCTTTATTAAAGGAGATCCATGATTTGGAACTAAGGTTACAAACTCACAAAGATATAACTAGACTAGAGGAGTTCATAGATGAAGCAATGACTGACATTAGCTACAGAATGTTGGCTAAATCTTGTTTTGCTAACAACATCCAGTTATCAAAAGTTAGCATGAGTGACAAACTTGAAATTAATGGGGCAGAAAATAGAAGAGCAGCTGACAGCATGGAAGGGCCTATACTGGACACATCATTGAAGTTAACAAATAGGTTTGATAATCTATCATTGGCCTCCCCAGAGATATCAAAGGCAACTAAGGATTTAAGTCCTAAAAAATGTTCTATGCAACACAAGGAACCAAGTTGTTATACAGATATGGAGCAAGGAAAAAAAAGGAACGTAAATGATAGGGATATTGTAATCATAGGAGACTCTATTATAAGGGGGACAGATACACAAGTCTGCAATAATAGAAAGGAAACCACAACAGTTAGTGCACTACCAGGAGCCAGACTACACAATATTTCTACTCTATTGGATGGGCTATTAGAAAATTCAGCTAACCCTTTAGTTATCCTACACACAGGAGCAAATGACGTGGTAAGGAGTAGGATAGCGGATATTCAGACAGAGTACAAGGATATAGCCAGAAGGATTAAAGAACTTGGAGGGGAAATCATAATGTTGGGGATTTTACCAATGTATAAGTACCATTCTCATAAAAATAAGCAGATTACGCTAATTAACAGCTGGCTGAGACAATTCTGCAAATGGAATGTATAGGTTTTATGGACAATTCAGTCACATTCAGCAAATCTGTTCTATTTAAAATGATGGCCTACATCTAAATGCCACGGGCACTAGAATATTGGGTAAAAATTGTTGGATGTAGCAAAATTCCATTTAAACTGCAGGGGGATAAGGCTAACAACTTAAATAGACCCTCATATCCAGATATAACCCTACAAAACATGTCTGAATGGAATGTTATCCTCATCAATGCAAGACGTTAGTAAATAAACATGATGAGTTTAAATTGATGTTGCACACGCATAACATACACATTGCTTTAGTAACTGAAACATGGTGGAGCGAGGATGATCATTGGGAAAAAAATATTGCTGGTTATAAACTATTCTATAAATCCAGGAGATATAGAAGAGGAGGTGGGGTGGCCACGTACATTCATGATACCATAAACTGTGAGGAGTTCCCTTGGGAAACAAGTACTTAGGAGATGATTTGGGTAAAGCTACTTCCACATAAAAATACTAAAATCATTTTAGGACGGTTATACAGGCCACCTTCTACATTAATAGATAATGACACGGAAATATTAAAGGTCATTAGGATCTGAACCCAGCTGACAGAATGCTACTGGCAGGAGATTTGAACCTGCCCAATATAGATTGGGAAAATGGACATGGAATAAGTACCATTGCTATGCAGTACATTGATACTATGGGTCAGGTGGGAATAGAACAAAGGGTTCATGACAGTACCAGAGGGATAACATACTGGACCTAATTTTGACAAATATGGGAGCCACAGTTAAAGCAGTCCAAGTTAAAAGTCCATTAGCTAGTAGTGACTTTAACTCTGTTCACTTCACTATTAGTGAAATCATAAACCCTAATCCTTCTAGTGCCACTACAAAATTAAAGTTTAACAAAGCTGACTTCCCCAGTATGAAAAGAACACTTTTGCACTGGGATTGGATCCGGGTCTTTGAAAATAAAAATATTTAGGGTATGTGGGATTCACTGATAACCAAAGTGGATAGTTTGGTTCTCAAATATGTACCTAGCTCTCTGAAGTATAACATCAATAGAAAAAGAGTTAAATCAGCCTGGATGAATACCACAATAAAACATTTAATTAACAAAAAAAATAGGCTACATAAAAAATATAGATTAACTAAATCACGAGACTTACCAGTCCTATAACACATATTTGAAAAAGGTCAAAGTTCACATAAAAAAAGCTAAGGCACAATTTGAAGTTAATCTGGCAAATAAAGTACAGGACAATAAAAAAGCCTGTTTTTCCTACATTAATAAAACGAAAACTGTATACAGTACAATTGGACCACTTTTTTAATGATGAAGGGCTAGTAGTCACAGCTACTGAAATGGTCAATATACAAAATAAGTATTTTTGTTCATTATACATCACTAAGTATAATGATAAGGAGTCATCAACACCAGGAAGAATAACCCATGACCCTAAAGATACCCTAGAACACTTGAACAAGCTTAATGTCAATAAACCATCAGGCCCTGATGGAATGCACCCAAGAGTCTTGAAAGAACTAGCAGACTTATTGGCCCCACCAATCACCCACATAATGCAGGCTTTTCTGGACTCAGGAATAGTCCCTAAAGACTGGAAAATAGCCACAGTATTCCCCATTTTAAAAAAAGGGGCAAGAACAAAAGCAGAAAATTTTAGGCCCATCAGTTTGACCTCCCTGATAGGTAAAATTATGGAAGGCTTAATTAAAGATCTTATTTTAGATCATGTCAAAAACAATAACATGATCGATCAAACACAGCATGGGTTTACTAAACTAAGATCATGTCAAACAAATATATTGGCTTTTTATGAACATGTTAACCGTGAATTGGATCTGGGCAATACAGGTGATGTGATCTATTTAGATTTTGCCAAGGCGTTTGATAAATTGCCCCATTATGAATTATTAACACTGCTGGAGAGGATTAATATTAATAAGAATGTCTGTAATTGGGTGTCAGATTGGCTCCAAGGTAGAAAGCAGAGGGTGGTAATAAATGGGGTTTTATCCAGCTGGGCTCCTATTACTAGTGGGGTCCCACAGGTCTCTGTTCTGGGCCCAAGCCTCTTCACTATTTATATCATACATTAAAAATGAATAATTCTAACATCTGGCTATATAAATTTGTTGATGATTGTAGGATAGGGGCAGTGGTTAATACACAAGAACATACCAAAGCCCTACAGGACGCCCTTGATGAGATATCGGAATGGACAGCTAGAAACAAACTAGAACTAAATACTGCTAAATGTAAGATCATGCACTTTAGTAGCAAAAACCAGAAGATGTCCTATAAATTATTTAACATCCCTCTTGAGGTCACAGACAAGGAAAGAGATCTGGGAATAACCATCACAAATTACCTTAATTTTAAGTCCCATTGCAGAGTCCAAGTTAAGAAAGCTAATCATAACCTCAACTGTATTTTCAGACACATAGCAAGTAGGAACAAAAATGTACTTCACCCATTGTATAGTGCCCTGGTTAGGCCCCACCTGGAGTACTGTGCACAGGTATGGTCACCACAGAACCAAGAGGATATAAAGTTGTTGGAAGGTGTGCAGTGTAGATTCAGTAATTCAGTGTATGGTTTAAAAAAATCAACCTTAAACTGAAAGGTTAAATTCCCTTAACTTATATTCCCTATACTACAGGAGGCATGGGGTGATCTATGTCTGTTATACAGATTATTGGACGATGATTTACTTATGGCTGAGATGGGATTTCAATACAATACAAGTTGGACTAGTTCTAGGAAACAAATAGACAGCTTTTACAAGGAAAATCAAATCGCAACCAACAAAGGTTTTGGTATAGTCAGATGGTGATAACATCTTGGAATGATCTTCCAACTAATACTGTTAGTAGTTCTAACATGAATATATTTAAGAATAGTTTGGATAGACACTATGGGAATAGGGTATTTCAGTTTTAAATTAAGGATTGTGATTCTGGCAAGCTGTTAAGGACCTTGAGTCTGTTAGCGTGATACTAGCTATGAAACCTATGAAATGGTGGCTGCCAGCAATAGGAAGTGAAAGTTGTAGGCCACTGTTTAAATCATTAAAAAAGCAATTAGAGGGAATTAAAAAAAAATACTGTCTGAAAGCACTAATCAAACATTTTTGTAGTACCTGGGTAAAGCTGTGCCTTTTCCAGTGTTTCCCTTTAAGACCAGACTCTGATCTCTATGACTTACTGGGCCCTATTCTTAGTTGCAGTTTCTAGCACTAAGTGGTTGCTGTGACCACTTAGCACCATCCTCGACTTTGCAACCCTGTTGAGGAATGCTTATTGGGTTATAAACCATCCCTGCTGGATCACGAACATGTTTGCAAAAGTGCAGGAACATTATCACACGCACACTATGTAGTGAGCTGCATACACTGTGTAGAGAACTAAATACACTATTTAATGAAATGCATACATCACAGACTCAAATACATCTATAATAAAGCAAAATACATACATTATATTTTGAAACACTGAAACTATATATTGAAATACATATATTATATTGTGAAGCTTATATGTAAGCCCTTTTCCTTTTATGGCCTGCAGGTGTAATCTCTGCCCTCAGGCAGAAGTTTGAGATGAGCCTTTAGGGTATACTAGGCTGGGATTTGTGTGGGAGGAGGAGGCCATCCAGGAGACTGTAGTCACCATAATGGGGCTGGTGTTCGGACCCCAGCCCTGGGATATGGGCCTTGGAGATGCGATGTAGGAAAGTGATCCGCTCAGGATTAGGCAGGTGGTGGTAGACCCTGCGGTGGTGGGACTGGGTCTGTCTCTGGAAGCTACAGCCCATTGGGGAGGGGTGAGAGTAGGGGCCTGCCTTGTGCTCCGTGGCACTGGGGTGGCCCAGGACCTGGTCCTTTGAGAGAAGATGGTGACGTGGTGGGGACATCACAATGGTGGCAGCCCGTGGGGTGGGGCCTAGAGGTGGTGACAGCCCTCTAGCCTTGTTACCCAGTGTGGCACTTTGCTTCATATATCAACAGCCTGTGTGGAGAGAGAAGAAGTTTGAGTACCCTGGCATGGCCCGTGTTGAGCCTGCTCTGGGATGCCAGGGGTTGTACCAATAGCCCTGTGTTGCAGGTAGTAGGGAGAATTGTGCATGCAGCTGTGTGGTGCCCTCCGCTCCTGTGCTTGGTCGAGTGGCTTTTTGTAGCCTGAGCTGCCGGGGTGGTGATGCGCTAGGCCTCAGAGTGGTATTGTGGGTCCTGCGGCCTACTGAGAGTTTCCACTGCTCAATTATGACAGCCTCATGGCTCCTCTGGATCTCAATTTGTAGGCCTTCTCAGCCTCAATTTTTTGTGCCATAGTTTTGCCACTGATTGCTGCCTTCTCCCAGTATGTGCTCCCAGCCCCGAGAGCTGTATTAAGTTTTAAAATAAATTAATTTGTTTTCTTATTCGAGAGTGTTCCATCTCTGTTTTGCCTAAATTTGGGCTGCCAGCTAACATCTTACCCCTAGGTTCCAGGTTAAAGTCTCTGGTCTCCTCTTCTTTCCTGCAGTGTGTAGTGCCAGCAATCAGCCTATAGTGAACCCAGATCTCCAGCTTAGAAGATATAGCATGTGGATGGCTTGCTCTGCTTGTGCCCCTCCACTCAGTATAACTTCAGGCCCTACGCATGGTCAGAGGGAAGATTACATATATAATCATATCTAAACTACATACACTGTATGATGAAATGCATATGTCAGATACCAAAACATGGTCATTAGATAGTGAAACACATACTGTATAATAAATATTGAAATTCATACATCATATAGTGAGGCTCATACACATTGTACACTGAAATACATACTGTATACTATGTGAGAAAATTCATACATCATATGCTAAAACACATATAGTAATTTATATAGTAAAACACATAGGCCCCGATATTGAAAGAGTGGTGCAAGCGCAGCACAACCATTTGTGCTGCACTTACTCCCGGTGATATTCAGAAGGACAGCACTCTGTGACAAAGAAGTGGTATCCGACTGAATATCGGTTCATGTTGGCACAGCACTAAGTGGGTCTACCCCTACTCCCCGACCGTACATGCAAGGTCAGTTGTCCACATGCTGAAAACCTCCACCCCGCACCCCTGTCACCACGAGTGCCAGTCCTGTGAAAAGGTGACCAGCACATCCCTCCTCTCACCACCTCAGCCAGCTGCCTCCATGACTGTCAGATGATGGCCAGCTGAGGAGGTGAGAGGGGGTCTGTGCTAGCTGCCACTTTCATAGGAGCAGCGCTCGGGGTGAGAGGGGTGTGGGCATCCTCAGCTGGTGGGAAGGTGGGTGTGAGTGTATGATTGGGGGGGAGTCACTGGACCACCAGGGAATAGTCACATAGATCTATTGAGTGATCGTGGGGGAGGAACAACTGGACCACAAAGGAGTTGTCACATATGTACTAGGCAATGGAAGTGGGGTGGGCAGAACCACTTGATCACCAGGAAATTGTTACATATATGTACTGGGTGATGAGGGGGCCAGGAAAGATGTACTGGGTGATGGGGGGTGGATGGGGCAGCTGGGCACAGGGGCTGCACTACAGCCATCCTGCCCTTGGAGGTGGGCATGGGTTTCGTGCTCCAGTTAAGAGGTGGTTTTTGGCAAGGTAAACAGCACCACTCTGGAGGCTGTTTACCGCAGCCACAAACTTTTGAAAATTCCACTGCGTCAGCATGCATGATGAAACCCCCTCATTTATTTATTTAGTTTTTGTTCACCAGGTAAGTGCACTAGACAGAAACTGCCTATTTTTAGGCACAACTGGGGAGAAATACAACAATGCCAGATAACATAGGACAGTGCAGTACAACAGGACAGTAGAACACAACATAACTTCAAAAGAAGATACAACAGCATCAGGTTACAAGTAATACTGCAGTGTATACAGTCAGTAGGACACTACGTAATTACCATAAGACATTTTGGGGCAAGCAGTGTTGTAGTAGGAAGCAGTTGATTAGGCAACCTTCTAGCTAAAGCAAGTGACTAAGTGCTAAGGTTTAAGTGGATGGGTTGCTTAACGGTATAAGGGAGACTTGGGGCACGGCACAGGAGCATTAGTCATTAGCTTGTAGGAACGGATGGAGCTCTTTCTTAAATGTCAGGTGAGACTGTGAGCTCCTGATGTGATCCAGGAGGGCATTCCAGAGCCTTGGTGCAGCTGCAGCAAAAGCACGTTCCCCCATTTTCATTGTGCTTCAAGGGACGTGACACAACGGTCTACCAGCAGATCTCAGTGGGTACAGTTGAGAGCTATGGTGTAGCATTCCAGCCAGGCATTTGGGTGTTCCAGCTCGGATAATGCTGTCAATGAGGCAGCCCACTGTGGATTGATTAGTGGATGAGGGGGACAGCCACCCCAGACAAGTGTAGAGCATACAATGGTGGGTAAGTTTGGGGACAGCCAAGGCGAAACGACAGATATTGTTGTAGCAAGTGTCCCATTTTTGCAGAACTCCTTTATTAGAGTCCTGAAAAGCCATAAGGCCATAGGTTAGTCTCGGCATGAGAACCCCTTGAGCAGTGGCTAGTCTTGCAGTAGCCATTAGAGATGATCTGACTCCATATGCTATACCCAGTTTGGTGTTGACAGCTCTGTAGGTGTTGGTTATGTGAAGACTGAGGTCAAACGAGGGATCGAGAATGACTCCCAGATACTTAAAGTTGTTCCCTCGATCCAAGGTAGGGCCATCAGGGCCAGGAATTGCAAGAGATACAGCACAGGACTTGATTTTGAGGGCAGAGCCAAACATCATGGCCACAGTCTTTTTTGCATTTAGCATGGGCTTCTTTTGCCTCAGCCAGGTGTTCGCACAGTCAAAGTCAGTCTTTAGTGTGGCATTTATGAATGCTGTGTCCTTGTTGCTGGTGTAAAGCACCATATTGTCTGCATAAAGGATAATAGAGGAGAGACTGGGGGGGGGGTTTATGCAGGTTATTGATAAAAAGGGAGAACAACAATGGTCTGAGAATGGATCCTTGGGGGACACCGAGGCTAGCAGGAGCAAGATCCGATTTGATTTTGTTGATCTCCACAAACTGAGTATGACCAGTGAGATAGGAGGCAAACCAGGAGGTGCATCTTGTGAGAAACTGAGTTAGGTTAGCTGGTCCAGCAGTGCGGATGATTGACCAAATCAAAGGCCTTAGAGATCAACAAAGATAGCCCCAGTGTGGAGGCCCTTGTCCATTGCCTGTTTTGTGTCATTGGTGAGCTATAAGAGCACTGTATTTGTGCTATGGGACTTTTTAAATCCATGCTGGGCAGGGGTAAGTAGCTTGCTGTGATGAAGGTAGTCTAACATGTGCACTGAAACCAGCTTTTCCAAGATCTTGCTTAGGACAGCGAGGATGGCTATAAGGCAGTAGTTATTTACACTTAGGAGATCGCCTTTCTTATACACAGGTACCACCCTCGCAATCTTTCAGACTGCTGGTACCACTCCAGTGGTGATAGGTTGCAGCTGTTTTTAGGAATTTTGGCAGCACTCCATCTGACCCCACAGATCCATAGGCTGGGAAAGATTTTAAGAGTCACTGAAGCTCCCCTGTAGTTACCATCCTTAGGTTGAAAGTGCACGGTCTATTATCCTTACTGGCAGCAATTGGATCAGGGAATTTCCTAGTAGGTTGGTGTATCCCAAGAGGTCATAGAAATTAGAGTTCATAGCATTGGCTATAGTATGCAGGTTGTTACAGTCGATTCCATTCAGTGTCATTTAAGTGATATCTATCCTGCTTCCCTGACCCATTAGGAACTTTATGTGAGACCAAAAGCCCCAGAAGTTATTCATAGAGTTCTGTAGCATCTTCTTACAATAGACTCCCTTTGCTTCCCAGATGTCTCTCTTGCAAGCATTTCTCTGTTGCCTGTACTCTTCCCAATCCCCCTGCAGTGAGGATTTCTTAGCTTTAGCTAAAACTGGACTGTCTTGTACGGTATGGGCTGCATGCCCATTGGCTCTTGCTCTGCACCAATGGGCGTGCAGCCCTACTAACAGTCGATTGGTGGGCGGCGGCGGCAGGCGGGTGGGATGCTGTGCCCGCCGGCTGCCGGGGAGCGGGAGTGGTGAGGCTTGCGGGTGGGTGGGGTGGGGACACTAGGCACCAGGGATGTGTTCTGGGGTGTTTTCACTTCCATCCCGCGATCGATCTACGGTCCACTGGACCACCAGGGATGTGTTGGGGGTTTCTTACTTGCATCCCACGATCGGGATCTACGGTCCACTGGACACCAGGGATGTGTTGGGGGTTCTTACTTCCATCCCGATTGGGATTTACGGTCCACTGGACCACCAGGGATGTGTCGGGAGGGGAGACACATTGCTGCCCGATCGGGCTGGTGTGGGGGTTAAACTATGCCCAGATCAGGCCAGTGGGGTGGTGGAGGATTCTACACTGTTTTGCCTGCGATCGGGCTGCAGGCGTCAGTCCCCGATGGCTGCTGTCTGGCAGGGTGCCAGGCGCAAGTCCTCGGGGATCAGTGCACCTGCATGCTAATGGAATGCAAATGGGGCCATAATCAGATGCAAATGGCCCCCCCCTGCGCCGAGCATGAATTATGGCCCCATTTGCATGTCACCTTTTGAATATCGGGATTTTGCTCATGGCGCAATCGTACTTGCGCCATCGCAAGTTGAATGTTCCACTCGGACAACTTGCGGTGGTGCAAGTTCCACTGCGCCATGCACAGTAACTGTGGCGGGGGTGATATTCAAAGGAGTTGCTCAAGGGCGCAACTCCTTTGACTATCACTCTGGACACACCCCTGCGCAACTATTTTGTGCAGCGCAAGGGCTTGCGCCACAAAATAGCGCAGTTTGAATATCTGGCCCACTGTGTATTGGGTTATTCTCAGCACACAGTATGGTTTCACAAAAGTTAGATCCTTCTAGACCAACCTGCTTGTCTTCTTCGAGGAGGTAACTAGGAAGGGGATAGTCAGTTGGTGTACTCTATCTGAACTGCAGCCCTTTGCCACTGTGTCTCACAGGGATCTTATGGAGAAAGTAAAAATCTGAAGAACTGCACTATTCTGTAAGTAATTGTTCCAAGTAGAAGCTGTTTTTTTAAATACTAGTTAAAATGCTGTCACTGCACTAGTTATTCAGGTTTTTTAGTTACCCTAGTCGATGTTTCTGATTTACATGCTGATGTTAAGAACCACTTTAGAACTGTATGATGTAATTTATGTCCTTTTCAGCCACAGAGCTCTTGTAGTTTTCCATTAGCAGGTTATACAGATCTGCCACTAGAGGGATCTTGTTCTTTCATTTAAAAAAGTCTACCCTTTTAAAGTCACAGTTGCTTTACTTGCTATATACCTTCCTTGTACTGCCTTCCTACTAAATCCTATTTTGCCAAAATGTTCTCTTTTCACTACCTCTCCCTGCCTGTTTCTTTTTTTTCTTTTCTTTTGCCCTACACCAGCTATGAGTTCCCTCCCCCACCTGCTCCTTCCCCTCCTCTCCCTCCTTGTCCTTCCTCCCTTGGTCTCTCTCTCCCAGGCCCCTGCCATGCCCACCCCGTACCTACTATGTACTTTATCAATACCAGCAGTACTTTCTTAGAGCGCTCCACTTCTCGACCAGTCCTCCATGGGCCTCTACTTGAAATATCTGGCTGCTTCTTAACACCACTAAGATTGGTCTTAATGCCAGCCTACCCCTACTGTACCACATTGCATATCATCAGGGCTGTCGTATGGACTCTACCTACTGCCCATATGCTAAAAGGAAACACAAATTATCACTACTGGACCTGCACCTCTGTTCAATGAAGCTCCTCCTGCTTCTGCTACTGATCTCGGGCAACATCCATCTGAACCCTGGCCCGGGCTGTTCAAGCCTTCTGAAAAAGGCAGGAGCCCTCACCATCGTAACCATTAACATCTGCAGCCAGTTACCAAAGCTTGATGCACTCCAAGCCTTTATCAGCCAACATAATCCTGACATCCTTGCTCTAGTTGAAACATGGCTGACACCAAAAGTTCCTGATCTGGCAATTACCTTACAGGGCTACAATGTTTTCAGACTGGACCGTGTCTCAAAAGGGAGGGGCTGTGCCATCTACATTAAGGATAATCTCCTGGGGCACCTTATTCCAACCACCGTCCCTGCCTCCTTGGCCCAGCTTCTACCCATCAAAATTCTTCTAGGTCCCAATCAAAAAGCCCTCACCATCGTCTCTGTATGTATTTCACCTCGAGATCAAGATCTTGGCATCAAAGAAGTTCTTAACTTGGTCAACATGTCAGCGTGGCTCAGTTGGTAGCACATCCGCCTCTGGACCAGAAGGTCGTGGGTTCTCGCCCCACGCCGGGATTGGACTTGCACCTAAAAAATCGCTGGCATCCGAGTGCAGTATTGGGGGGTGCTGTACTGCTGGGGTGTGCCGTCCTTCGGATGAGAGCGTTAAACCGAGGTCCCTCTACCCATCCTGGTGTTGTCCTGGTGGGTGTCCAGGTGAGTAAAGAACCCAGGGCACTCTTCGCAAAGAGTAGGGAACATTCCCGGTGTCCTGGCCAACATTCCCCTTCCCATAAGCCGGTTCATGCAATTATCCAGGCTGTGTGTGGGTGATGATGTGCGATATGGCCGCCACCACGCATTCAATCACTTCACTACCAGTCTAGCATTGCTTGTAAAGCGCTTTGGATGTAAGAAAAGCGCTATATAAATGCAGATTCTTCTTAACTTCGTCAGCTCCCAATCTCCTGGCTCTGAACACATTCTGCTTGGTGATTTAAATATAAACTGGCTCACATCTGATGTCTACACTCATAAGGATGCCCTTGCAGCTGCCAACCTCTCACAATTGGTCACCACACCAACTCAGATAAATTACAAAACTGGCACCAGTACCCTGCTGGACTGGGTTCTCACCAGTCACCCTATCAGGATCTCTGGTACCTCCGTTCTCCCAGACTCTCTCAGTGACCACTCCCGGTTATATGTGAATGGTCTAATAAATTTCTAAAGCCACCCCTATAATCATTACCAGCAGAGTCCTCCCCATGGTCAACTTACCCATCTCAAACAGTACCTATCCTTGCAAGAAAGGCTGCCCATTTACAAGGCAACAGATGTTAACTAGCACCTCGGCTGCTTCATCACCACCTTCAATAAGGCCTGTGACCTCTTCACGCCTTCAAAAATGAAAAACAAAGCCTCTGTAACCCTTGATAACTGCAGAGCTCCTTTCCCAGCTGAAATCTAGGGACCACCTGTGAGCAGTGACAAAAGCCACAGGCAAACAATCTGACATCCAAAAATACAAACATGCCCATAATGCCTGCACAAAATCCATTCGTCTCACGAAAGTCATATTATAAGGACGCCCCACCAACACCTGGGAAATGGTCATGCTTTCTGGGACAATATCAAGGACATTACAGGCAACAATTAAAGTCCCTCCGGCCATGTTAATTGTTCAATGGTCCACTACCCTTGATCCCATGGTCATTGCAAATACCTTTAACACGGCTTTTACTGACCTCAGTACTGTTCTACCACCTGATTTCTTCACAGTCAGTCACACCTCCTCTAACACACCCTGTACTCTGTCAAACCACCCTCATTTTTACTTCAGGGAGATTAGGATGAATGAAGCTCACCGCCACATCGCCTCAGCCATCTCCGCTTCCAGAATCAGCAGTGACATCCTGGACCTTAAGCTCCTATCACTTAGACTTGACAAGGTCCTCAGTAGCCTAACTAAAATTCTTGAACTCTCTCTCCACACCAGTACATTCCCTGAAATATGGAAAACTGCCACTGTGACCCCGGTCCACAAAATTGGGGATAAGACCTGCCACTCTAACTACCATCCGATCTTCATATTGCCACCACTATCCAAGACCCTAGAGTGTATTGTTGCAGGCCAGCTTACTGATTATTTGGACAAATATAATATTCTGTGCACCAGAGCCGTAGAAATGCATTTTGGTGCCCTGGGCAAGAGACAAATTTTGCGCCCCCTCCCGTGAAAAGAGCTGGTGGTCTGGGATCCGCAAGGCCCCTAGAAGCTCTGGGGTGTTTACATGCTCTGTGGTGAGTTTTGGGGCTTTTCTTAAACAAAAAAAAAAAAACGCACTTTTGTTACATGTTCCCTACCCCTGATTTCAGGAAATACTGTGCGCTTCCCTGTGGAATATGAGATGTAGGAGACTTGGGCTGGCTGGTATCAGAGTGTACAGCTGCAACTCTGGACAAGTGGCTGACCAACAATGCCATCAACCACCCACCCTATAGCATTTTGAAAATACTGGGAAATATTGTTGCATAAAAGCATTGGACTCTGGGGCTGCAAGGCCCCAAAGTCTGAGGATTTACATGCTCTTTGGTGAGTTTTGGGCTTTTCCTGAATACTTTTGCTACATGTTCCCTACCCCTGATTTCAGGGAATATTGTGTTCCCCCATGGAATATCCCCAGATTAAAATGAGGGGCTGCTTGCACTACAGCAGCAGGTTAGTTTTCAATCATAAATTTGGCACTTTAAACATCAGGCAGGCAGCAGATTAAATCATTTGTCCTTATTTGGGGGACAGGGAGGTTATCCCACTGGCAGCCACCGCCCACCTGGACTTTAAGAAAGCAGCGCAGTGGGTTTGGAATTGGTGGCCCACCCAGGAGCTTGTGATGAGGTCAAGAAGAGCAAGCAAGGCAGGAACTCAAAAAGCACTACAGAGCACCATTGTGTTGCATGAAGCGCTAGGCGCAGCTCTGGGTTTGGCGTCGCTCCCAAGTTATTGGTGTGGTATGCAAAATGTCTGGGCCTGGAAAGACAGTGCCAAAGTTAAAGTAATGCCAGTCCTGTACTGAGCACTCACTCAAACCCACAGGACCACAACATCACAGTCAGGTCTTTTTTATCCTAAGTATACATTTTCCCACATTTTGGGCTTTATACTTTAGCTCTAACTAATGCTCATATTTACTTTTTGCAGTGAATGTCCTTTCTTTTTTAACTTGATGTTTAATAACAGACATGTGCTATTTTATTTGGTATTGCTAATGTTGCTGACTTTTAATGACAAGCAGCCCTGGTTTCCAAAGACACTTCTTCTCATCACTCCCCCCCCCATGCCAAGTGGTCCATGGTAACCAGTAGCACTCCTTCACTCAGCCTGCCCCAGCTCCAAGTTATCCCTGGTGTGCAGTGAGAACCCCTTTACCCTTCTCCAGTTTCAAGGTATCCCAGGCATCCAGTGGCACCCCCTCTCTCTCACCTTACCCCATACCCCAAGGTAGGCTGCCCCTGGCATCCAGTCGCACCTCCCTTCCCCATGTCCAATCAATTCTTGTCATTCACAGTGACATCCCCCTTGCCTTGCACTGCACCAGTTTCATTCAATCTCTGGTATCCAGTGAGCGGCACACTCCAATCTTGCCCTTGGTTAAGCACTTCCAGTCCCTGGTGTCCAGTGATACTCCCTTACCATGCCCAATTCTAATTCAAGTAGTTCCTGGCATCTAGCAGTACCTCTCCCCCTCACCCTGCCTCAGGTCAAGCAGTTCCTGGTGTCTGTGTTACCCCTCCTTCTTTTCTGCCCCAGGTCATGCTATTCCTGGTGTCCAGATGCACTTTATTCCCCCTCACCTTACCCCAGAAGATGATCCCACCTGGCTTCCTGTGGCCCCCAAGACAACAGCTGGTAGAAACATTCCTATCTTCTTTTTGAATGACACTGCTTGCTATCTGGAGAAACTTTCTTATAAATTAAATGTTCTATAGGAATAGGAAATACACACAGTGAGCATGTCCTTCATATTTTAAATTTGCAATGTTTCCAGATGGTGGCAGGTGGTCTTTTGAATGAGGCTCAGTCTGAAGAGGAGACTGGACAGTGGTATGTTTGTACTGGCTACAGTATGGTCTTGTCTCCCACAATCCACCCCATCCTGGGCAGCAGTGAGCCGTCTCATCTAGATAGCTTTTTGTTTTATAATATACGAATGGCTGACCATATATGATATTTGAGCCTGTGAGAAGGGTGACTGGGCAAGTGCCCTCACATTGATTCTTGAATCTCCCTGACTGCTTGCTGATGGTGCTGACCAATACTGTCCTGGTCAATCAACAGTCAGAGTCAAAAATCATAGTGAGGGTGCTCACCCAGTCAACCTCCTGACAGGCTCAGACAGCCGCTCATGTATTATAAAAACAAAAAGAGAACTAGCTAGACAGAAAAGGGCTCATCACTGCTGCCGCTATGTGGGGTGGATTGTGGAGGGAAAATGGGGATTCTGGAATCGGAGCCGTGGAGCACTGGAGGTCCCAGCTGGGATGAGTGCCACAGGGCCAGGGAGTCTCTCAGGGTGGGATGCCAGGCACAGTGTTGATGATGAGGGCATGCATTGCTGCCGTGCCAGCCCAGACCCAGAGACTACAGACAGAGTAACTAGTTGGATGGTCATGCGACGAACCTCCAGCAGGCTGCAGCTCCTTGAAAAATGTGATTACTGTCTCTGTGTCTGAGGGTGCTAGGGTGGGTCTGGCTGCCTGGAGGGGACCAAATTAAATAAATTGAATTTATATTATTTATTTATTTTTTCCAATCGGACAACAAGTCGGCCCCCCTCCCCGGTCAAAAAGACGAACTAAGGAGGAGGAGCGTAGAGGTCGGAGAATGTCAGGAATTATCAGAATCGAGCAATCACAATTAAAAAGAAAATACAGGTAAAATTAAAAGCATTGAGTCTACCCCCTGCCCCCTTCAAGCCACAGTGAGTCACCAGACATCAGTCTACTCTCTCTCTGAGTGTCATTATTAAGTCATTTTAAATCATTTTTTTCATCATCAGTATGAGGACGAGTGCTTAGTAACGTTCAGTTGCTGCCTTGCAATGCTTCTGTACTTATTTGCTTAAGTTTATGTTTTTATGTTACTTACACAATTCACTCTCCTCCAAGTTCTTCTGACCTCCTCACTCTGCTATCCTTCTCTACTCAGCTGCTTCCAATTGTCCTCTACTCCAGTACTGCTTTTTTCTGTAAGTATTAATTTGTTTTAATTTCACCTCAGTTTCTTGTTCTCTCTATCATCTGATCTCATCAGCCGCCCTGCACTCTACAACCCATGCACTCCACAAGTCCTCCCATATCTTTTATACTGGGTGGCCTGGGACCCGGACCCACATGTTTTCTTGCAGTCAGAGACAGTCACAGTGTGACCATGTGACCGCCCTTCAGCCTGCTGGTCCTTCCGCAGGGATGTGCTCCTGCTGGTCAAGAAGTAGTAATTACAGTAAATGTTTTTTTAAAAGCTACGGCACAGTTGCGCAAGTGAATCTGTCAAGAGAGCTTGATTTGAAATGTGCCCCTCGACAGTCTTGCGCCTGGGCGGCACCCGCCCCACCCTTCCTGATGGCATGGCTCTCACACCCAAGGGTAGTGATGAGCGGTGTTCCACAGGGTTCAGTGTTGGGACCAATGTTGTTTGGGATGTTCATTGCAGACATATCATGGGACATCAAGAGCAAGATCAGTCTGTTTGCTGATGGTACCAAGATGGAAGCGGTGGTGGACGACCTAGGGGGATGGCAGGGGTTGCAGGATGATCTGGCAAAGCTTGAAACCTGGTCAGACACCTGGCAACTGGGGTTTAATGCCAAAAAATGCAAGGTGCTGCATTTGGGGGTGAAGAACCCAAGGAGGAGTTACCAGCTGGGGGAGTGCAGCTAGTCCAGACAGAGGAGGAGGAGGATCTGGGGGTGCTCATTACAGGGTCAATGAACAACTCGGCACAATGTAGGAAGGCAGCTGCAAAGGCCATCAAAATGCTGGGTTGCACTGCAAGGGGTATATCCTCGAGGAGGTGATTCTGTCACTGTATAGGTCATTAGTTAGACCACACCTGGAATACTGTGTGCAGTGCTGGTGCCCGTATCTGAAGAGGGACATTAAGTTACTGGAGGGGGTGCAGTGCAGGGCAACAAAGATGATCAAGGGGCTGGGGGACTTATCATGAGAGGAGGCTGAGGGAGTTGAACATGCACTCGCTGGAGGAGAGGAGGGACAGGGGGGACATGACTTAAACCTTTAAGTACATGAAAGGAATAAACAAGACAGGTACAGAGGGGCTGTTCAAAGTAAGGGAGAGGAGGGACACCAGGGGCTATGATATGAGACTGAAGGGAGGAAGGTTCAGGAGGAGATGAGGAGATACTTTTTACAGAGAGGGTGGTAGCTGGGTGGAATGCATTACCTGCAGAAGTGGTATCCAGTAGAACAGTGGACTGCTTCAAAGGGATGGGACAGGACAAGGGAGGGTCAATGGAGGGAAGGGTGGAAGGGAGGGGCAGCTGCAGAATAAGGGGTGCTAGCTGCACATTTGAGCAGACTTGATAGACTTCTGGGCCTTTATCTGCTGGCAAATTTCGTATGTTCGTATGTTGAAAGACACCCCAAGCACAGCAAAAGAAAAAAAAAGTGTTGTTTCATATAGCAGTCTCTACTTTTTTCCTATTTTGTAGCTTTTTCCATACCTTTTATTTTGTCACTTTTCATACCTTTTACTAGCATTCCTATTTTATAAGTGCAGTAACACACGCCTGGCTTTTTTAAAATGTTTAACTGTACATGGCCTAAGCCTTCAAAAATATTTAAAAATACACAGAAACACATATACATACGGTATACAATAATAAAGTGATCATACATACAGTAAACTTTTATACAGTACATGATTAAACTTTTATTGTGTCACAGGCCCTAGCTAGGTTTTACATTTTATCTCCAGGGTTTGTGGGTTATGCTGAATTAAACCTCAGTGATGGGTGATTGAAGCCACATGGTTTTGACTTATGGCTACAACACTGCCTCTATGGTTTAATCCAGCATAGCCCACACCATGTCATGAGTAATTACTTACTTAGATTCCACCATGTTAGCAGTTCTACTCTGTTTTCAATACATATTGTTTAACACACTCTCTTTGCTGCAATGATAAATACTGCAGAGTTGGATTCTTATTTTGCAGTTTTATATTTAATTCACATGTTCATAAATAAGCAAAACTAATCAGAACCAATCATCACCCAGTTTGTTCCTGTTCTTAATTAATAAGGGTTAGAACTTTCTGGGTTTTGCCAACCTAGAGTACATGTGGAATAGCCTACTCAGTTAGGCTGTGCAAGCTAGCATGGCTCAGGTTTTCCTCAGAGAAAACGGCATTGGGGGTTATACAGCATGAGTTGGGGTTGTGTTCCACTTAAAAAGCTTGGATATGAGGTCATACTCAGACTGAGTATAGTCACTACCATGTGGTAGGAGGGAGCTGCAACATCGACCCTAAATCCTTTCCATTATCACAATACTATGTTTCTATGTTACCCATGGAATCCAAGCTATTTGCAGTTATTTGTCCTGCCACAAGATGTCGCTGCAAGCAATTACAAGAATGCTAAAGCCTGTCCATCAGCAAAGTTTCCCTGGCAGCTCAAGTCTGGCAAACAGAAAGGTAAACTTCAGGAATTTAAAGCTCTTGTATTACAGTGGCTTTTAGGAATACAGCAGGACTCATAATTTGCTGCTGGATGAAGTAGACTTAGAGTCTGTGTATTATAGGACTGTGTAAATAATGAATATCATTTTCTGAGTACCCCAAACAATAGACTTTTTGTTATTCAGATTCTAGATAATGAATATCAGCCTATTTAGCTAGTATTCTAATTACACTGTATAAAAACAGGTTAACATAGGAAAGAATGCATTCCCATTCTCAAAGGTGGCTAGGACTGACCACCCATACCCTCAGTGGCAAAAACACCACACCACACCACCACTCTGAGTCTGGAAAACAGAAGCAGAGGTCAGTGGGGAAGGCAATGCAGAATCTGTAAGGAGGATCTCCTCCTGAGGTGGCTTGAGGTGGGGGGGGGCTAGCAAAGAACATATCAAAGTTGCCAGTAGAAGAAAACTACTTGGCTTATCAAGTCTGCTTGTGTTGTTGTTGAGACCTGGCTTTTCCCCAGTGCCTCATGACCCCTCCCCTCGCTCTCCTCACCCTTCTTCCTGTCACCACCCCGTGCCCTCGTTTCCCTCTGTGCCTGTCCCAGGCCTGTTTAAAAGCTCTGACTGTCCTAGCCTCAGCCACCTCCTCAGGCAGCTCATTCCAGGCTGTCATCACCCTTCCTGTGAGTAAACATTTCTTCATGTGTGATCACCCATACTTTCAGTGGCAAAAACACACCACCACCACCACCACTACACTACTTCAAGCCACCTCAGGAGGAGATCCTCCTTACAGATTCTGCATTGCCTTCCCCACTGATCTCTGCTTCTGTTCTCCAGACTCAGAGTTACAAACTCGGGTAGCTAGCATGCCCATGATGTTGGACCTAATATCATCTTTTAAATCCTCCTCCTCTCCCTAACCTGATACCTGAGTCTCACATTTTGGATGGGGTAAAAGCCCCTGCAATGCTCTTTCCTTGAAACCCAGTGTGATGCTCTGCCATCTGCTTATGGTTATGTATGACATTTGTAATATGAAATATATAACATGTGGTTGTCTGACAACCAGGCTGCGGTGAGTGACCTTTGACCCCAAAAGGTTTCAGTGGGTGACAGCTGCAGGTTGTATAAAAGACCAGGGAAAAACTAATTTAATGCCTTCCTTCCAGAGGGATAGTTTATGGTCCTTATCACCTGCTGCTGCCTCTGATGTTGGTTCCCAAATATACACTTTATGACATCAGGAAGGTTGGCGATTCCCCTTGGTTTTCTCACACCTTAGTGACAGATTGTGGGGTTGTAAACCTCAAGAAATGGTTGATCAAAGACTGCCATATTTGGGAATTTTTTTTTTTTTTTTTTGCTGATGTTCACATTAATTAAAATACCTCCTTGTGTAAATTATGTTAGAATTAACTCTAAGGAGGGTCTAACTGACCTCACAGATGGGGAGGGAGAGATGCCTCCTGAAATGATCCTGCCTCTGGTGAATATGGGTCATATTATTTTGGACCAAGAGTCTCTCTCTGACTTTTGAAAGCACTTTGGTAGCAAGTAAGGTAAATAGGAAGGATCTTAAGTTTGTGGTAGGAATCTTTGTTCCGTAACTTCCCATTTTTTTATGTGATTGTAAGTTCATGATATATTTGTTCTGTATTTTATTTCATCTGTTTTAAACTTTTTTTTTTTTTAGTAAACAACATTTTATTTATTATACTTCCTGTGTCTTCTCAGTCCTTTTTGCATGTGATTGCTGAGCCTGCGTTAAGTCTGACTGATGTAAGGGCCAGGATCTGTTACTAAGCAGCTTAAAAAATTAAGAAATACCTAGGTCTCTTATAGAGTGGTAAGGGTTCATTTTGGAGACCTGGCTGTGTACCCTTGGGCAAAAGATCATATTGCATTCCCCAAAGAGAATATTATCTGAGCCTGTCCATTGGGTATGCTAGCATAAGGATCACAGTTTGAATCCCTCCAGAACTCGAGGCCAGAAGGTGATTCAAACCCAAAATAGACAGGAAGGTTAGCCTGTCTGTTACCTGTTCACACTCTTGCACTCTGAGGTTGGCACTGTGGGAGCAGAGGGCCTGACCTGTGGAGTGCATTTGTGACACCCAGTCCATGATGGGGAGGGGGTGACAACAGATCCAGTGTTCAGTGGATACAGCTTAAAGCACTTGACCTCCTGTCAGACCTCCAACTTGACACTAACTTTTAATTGCCTCCCACTCCATATCCTAACCCAGTTCCATATGTTCACTGGTGAGAGGTGACAGTGGGTTTCACCAATGACCACTGATCATGATATTGGGGGCACATCCAGTCCTGGCTTAGTTGAAACTCCATCCCCAGTGCCACTGCCAGTCTTCAAGATGCATAGGTGGAAAGAGGGGTTTACCTATCAATCATGAGTGATGCTAGGTAGACTGTATTAGAGGATGAGTTCAAAGGTCATAGATGTCAAGGATCAGCAAGTTTTCTGAAGTGACCCTATATTACAGTCTACCCTTCATTACTTTTTACACTAGGTAGACAGCCCACCATACTTGCTTCCGAGGCTGCCAGTTATATTGTGGGAGGGTTATGCAGACTGAATAGTTCTGATTTAGCTTGTCACTCATCATGGACTGTGGGTAACGGAGGAAGATCACAGGAGACTTTGGCCCTGAATGTATGGGACTGGAGAGGAAGTTAGAGTGGCACCTAAAAGACAATGTAGGCTGGAGTAGGAGGAGAAAGCTAGATATTTTAAACTGGCCTACTGGGCAATGACCTGAATTATTTAGAATTTTGTGGCCAAGAAAGGCACATTGAGCTGAAGATCAGTGCTGGGTGTGGCCAGGGCTGAGGAAGGTTAAGGGAATTGCTCAGGGTCATACAGCATTGCAAGTTGTGATTGTGCTATTTAAACACAGGTCTGGAGTTGAGGTCTACAGGTTCACAGCTTGGTGCTCTAACCTCTAGGCTGCATTGCCTCCTCCTGTATCCCTTTTAGGAATATGTCATTCAAGGTAAGGTAGAACTTTACAGGAGCCTTTGCCTCATTATAAATATGGGACTGGGAGAGGAATTTGGTTAGGGAGGAGGGATACTTTTAAAGGATACTATTAGAAAAGGGTAAGGGTCAACTGGAGGCCAAACAATATTGTTAAGGTACTACTTGGGAGGCTTGAGGATGTGGTGGGGGGCAGGATAACTAAACAATGTGGAGGGGGGTTACATGTTGGACCAGCCCTGGCTAACTAGCTGCAAAACACAGTTCACAGTCAAAGAATGAATATTCTCCACATATTTCTCAATATTGGAGGGAAGTTATAATAAAACCAACACTACTCTGTGCAAGTGTTCAGACCTTGAGGAACACCACACCACACAGTCACCAAAATTCAGAAGTATTTCTACAATAATGGTGCATTTCCTTCTTTTGTGGTTTGGTTATATATATATATATATATATATATATATATGTAATAGATAACCCACTCTAGGTGTCATGACACTCTGATATATGCATGTCTTGGTGTGTGTTGTTATCGAGGCCGCGAGGCTGGGAAGTCAACCACCTAAGTATGATATCAGAATGCGACCGCACACATTCTAGAGTGGGTTATCTATCTTATAAAATGGTAAAATTGATTTGAGGGAGGTGAAAGTGCAGGCGTGCAGTTGCCTGATACACGCACTGTCATCTGATGTGTTTCAACCAACCAGATGATTCCTTTTTTCTTACCCATTTTATATATATATATATATACATATATATATATATATATATATATATATACTGTATACACACACACACACACACATATATATATTGCAATTAGTTTCCATCCTATTAATTAACATATACACATTGACAATTCTTCTTATGGAGCACTCCATGGTGTCCAGAGGCACCCCCTTCCCTTACCCTGTCTCAAGCTATTATCTCCCTGGTGTCCTGTGGCACCTTCCTTGTTCCATGCCAATATCTCCTCGTTGTCCAGTGGTACCCTCCCTCTGTTTCTGTTCAGAGTACTCCTGATGTTCAGTGACCCTTCATTTCTCTATCCATTCTCCTTACCCAACCTCCTCAAATGTCTATAGCACTCCTTGTGTCCTGTAGCATCCCCACCTCAATTTACTCACAACCCCCAGACTCTTCTACGGCCACCGTCTAATAGCGAATAACGTTGGACTGTATATTCAACAGTAATAAAGACTCATTTTTCAGTGCCTTGTATTTCATCACTATTAATATGTGGTAGTGTGATAATCAGATGGCAGCCAGCTAAGCTGGTGAGAGGAGAACTGTGCTGGTTGTAGTCTAGTTGGAGGACAGTCTACAACAGGGCGGTGTGTGCCACTGGATGCCATGGAGTACTTTCACTATTTTGGAGGGCCAGGGTTAGGAGGGGATGAAAGGAATTGGCAACTAGCAGGAAGTAGAGATTCAGGGACTCAAAGTCTCAGTGGAGTAGGGGTGGGTGGGAGGAATCAGGAACCAACAGGTACGGGAGGGGAGTTTTAACTTTATTGAGGGGTCTAGAGTTGGAGTGGAGTAGAGTGAGGCTGGGGGGGGAGTTAAGATAAGGAACTATCAGAAATGGGAGATCTGAACTTTTTTAGGTGGTCCAGGGGTGAGTTGGTGCCAGAGAGGGATTAAGAACCAGCGTGTAAGAGAGATTTTAACTTTTTTCAGTGGAGCTGGAGTCAGATGGGGGCGGGTGGAGATCAGAAAGCAGTGGAAAAGGGAGGGTTGAACTCTTTTGTGAGAGTCTAAGATTAGAAAGGTGATGCAGCAGAGAGGGATCAGAAACAAACAGGAAGGGTGTGAGGACATTTTAATTTTCGCAGGGGGTTGTAGGAGAGGTCGGGTGAAAGTTGGGGGGGATTGGGAACCAGTAGGAAAGGGGGACGGGAATTTGAACTTTTTCTGAGTTTCGTCGCTAATCAAGAGTAGTGGGGATCGATGATGTCGCATCAGGAAGGGGCGACAGATTTCTAAAACTACAAAGAAGGAAAAGTGCTTGTGGTGCAGAGACTGGGTGCAGTTGCATGGGTTGCCAAACCCCAAAACTGCAGGCAAAGTCAGAAAGAAGCTGCACTCGATTTCAGAACTTCTCAGTTCTTAAAGATGTAAGTCCACAAGCTGGATTTTGAAAAAGTGCAAATATTTTTATTCAGAAATTCGTGTGAGCATTGAAAGCAGCGCTATTGCAGGCCTACAGATTTTCATTCAAATTGAACAAGGCCGAGACTGCATATCACTCTGACCCAGGTGCCCTGATGCTTACGCTGATTTGAAGTGTAACATTTCTAAGTGGCTGCTAGATTCCACGTTGTTTTAAATGTATGTAATTTTTAAGCACTTTCTTACATGCATTCATTATTTAAAAAACATTATTAGGGTGACCTCCCTTGTATGATGTAACAGGAGGATTGATGTAATGGAATTTTTTTTTAATTGAGCATGTGATGAAAAAAATGTGTTATTGTCTGATTCTTAGCCTATAAAGATGAAGATGCCACACCAGGAGCCCACCCCCGGACGAAGATCTAAACAGGTAAAGTGTAATTCCCCAGAGTTGGGTGTTCCCTGGTGCCCTACGGAAAAAAAGGGGCATTGAGTACTCTGGGAGCACCAGTGTGGCCAGGCAGGGTCCCCAGTGTGTCCCAGTTTCCCCAGTGCAGCCCAGGTCCCCCTCAGTAGTGGCAGTATAGGTGCCACTTAGACCTCCAGCCAGTAAAGAATAAAGCGGCAGGATAGGGTGCCCGATACTACAATGGGGGCCCCACACAGACAAAGCCAGCCTGTGTGCTTAAACTTTTTTTTTGTGCAGCTTTCTTCCCCCACCTTGGCATGAGTCCTTGTGCCAGTACAGTTTTTCAAATCTGCCAGCTTGCACTGGCCCGTTGGGTTGCCCCTACCCCCCACATTGCCAGGGATTCAGTGTTCCGGACGGGGGGAGAGGGACATTATAGATTCAGGTGGTGGAATGGAACGCAGTGTTCATCTAGTGTACAGCCATGAGAGAGGGGAAAAGTGAGCCCAGAGACTGGATGCCCTGTGACAGCAGATGAGACTTACCTTGGCCTTGTGGGGACCTTCTCTGTGTCCTGACTGGTCTGCTGATGTGGGTATCCCCTCAACTGGTGGTTGAGTCAGGCAGTCCAGTCGATGGAGGAGCAGCATGAGATGGGTTGGCAGGAGAAGTGGCATCCAGTGGTTGGTGAGAGCTCAGTTGCTCCATTATGTTTTCTTAATCCTGATCTTTTTGGCGATGCAGCAGGGTGAATAAGTGAGAGGCTGAGCAGAGGAGCAGACACCCAGCCACGGCAGTGAGAAAGCAATGGAGGGGGTGGATTCAATGCTGGGAGGAGGGGTCAGACAGGCCCAGCAAAGCCCCACTGTAGCATCCACCAGCACCTTCCCTACCAGCCAGAGAGTGACCTGGTCAGGATAATAAGTGGATGGCAGCACCACAGGGCAGATGCTGACACCAATGCTAATGGATATTGTGTTTTGGGGGATTTTCTTTAAGGGCACTGCAGGCAGCAGCTAAGGCAGCCAGAGGCAGGGTAGACCCAAATATGGAGGCAGCCAGGGAGTCTGAGCAATGGCAAGGCAGGCACCTTTTTTTCATAAAAGAACTGCTAGGTGGGCGGGGCATGGGGAAGGGGCAAGACAGGCCACCAACTAACCAGATCACCATGTAGATGGGAAAAGGGTCAGGCAGGCCCATTTAGTCAGGTAACCACCCAGTAAGAGCAAGGGCAAAGGGCACGATTGGGCTTGTAGCCTAGAGGGGATAGGACAGGTCTCATTTTATAAAGTAAAGCTAGGGAGGGGCAGGATCCCAGGAAAGGAGTTAGGGTGAGGCCCAGCTAAATTCATTGAACCCCAGAAAGTGAGATTAAGGATAGGCAAGGCCCTGGTGACTAATCGTGCATGCCCATGTGGGTTGGATAAGGGCAGGCAGGCTCCAATAGAAGCCAGCCAGCAGAATAGAGGCTAGGACAGAATCGGGCTAGTAGCCCAGGAGCAGAATTCTTCAACCCAAAGCAAGGGGCTAATGTAAATGATTGTATGGCTAATGAACTGCACTATGCATAGAGCTACAGCCAGGAGCAGGGAATGGAGAAGCAGACAGGTCCCCAGACAGGCCACAGCCACATGAGGCCCCCTGAGAAGGAAAACAACCCCATAGCACTGGGGGCTCTAGCACATATTTGGAGTGCAAATCTGCCAATTATGATTTAATCTGAGGAAGGAAGCCAAAGAACTGGAGCCACAGTAAAGGCTGTGAGGTTGAGAATCCCAGATTTATATAGAGTGTATAATAGACTGCACCCTGCTGTTTGAATGTAAAAGCTATCGGAACACCTGTGGGAGTGAGAGCATAGCCCATCTCCCTCTGCAGCTTTATATATCCAGGCCCATGTTACAGCCAGACAACTGAGATGCTGCCTTCCAGCCCACTTAGTTCAGTTCTCCCCTCACATGTACCTGCCATGATCCAGTGCCCCTGGTATTCCTAAAGAACAGTAATATTAAAGTGACAGTGTGCTTGCTTTGTGAAACTGCCTATGCTGAACTGTGAAAAGCCTACTTAGATATTCATTGCTACTGTCTAAACTTGTGTGGTGCCAATGACTGCCTGATCTTTTGGTGCCACATACCCAAACTGCCTAAAGTGTGTTGGTGCCCTCTATGAAATGGCTTTGCTAATGTGATGGTGCCCTCCTGAAATGACTTTCCACTGATGTTTCATAGCCCTTTTGAACTACTGCCTGAGGCGCGCGGTGCCCTTTAGTGAATGCTGAGTAACCAGACTGCCCTAACGGAACTGTAACCTGCTGTTTAAGATGCTCCTTATCATACCTCCCACCAGAATACCTACCACTGAACTGTAACCCATTTGTCTTGGGTGTTCCTAGCTGGATCATCTACCTGACATTCCTGAAGTGTGAAGTGGGTTTTCTGTGCAAAAGACATCCTAGTGTGTGCACACAAGACACAATGCCCATTTTGGCAAGCAATTTATTTCAACTGCTGCTGTGTCCAGTCTCATCTGTGGTACCTGTACTCCATCCTGGGCTGGCCATTAAGTTAGAACTACGGCAATAGTCAGGCAAGGTTGCATCCTGTTTTTTCTCCATCTGCAGCCCATCCCGTTAGGAAGTAAAGAAAGTTTACAAGCCACCAGCTCATTAGCCAGCGACTTTGGCGTATAGTGGGTTGGAGTTTTCTTCACAGGAGCGATGAGAAGTGGGCAGACCACAAGGAGCGATGAAAGCAGTCAGACCACAAGGAGCGACGAAAGCAGCCAGACCACAAGGAGAGATGAAAAGTGCCGGACCACAAAAAGCAAAGAAAGTGGCCAGACCACAATGAGTGGAGAATGCTGCTAGACCTGAAGGCTACAGTTTTGTGTTTCTCTGTGCATACCTGCATGGTGGTCTACTGCGACCTTCCTCCCGATGACCAGAGAGTGTGATGAAAGAGTACTGTTTCAAGTGCATTGGGCCTGGCAGTGTGACCTGACCTATTCTGAGTAGTCAAGGTTTCTGACAAATCAAGGGATGAAAGTGTGTCCTCTGCTGATCCCCACTTTTGCAGCAAAGTTCCTTCTGGCCTTGTCTGGAGGCATCTTTACCCGAGCTTTCTACTAGTGCACAACACTCCTCCATGGAAGATGTGCCACTTGTTCAGCTTCACCATCTTGCCAAAACCCCAACTGCAGGTTATAGAGTGTTCACGTTTCTCATATGGTTAATCAGATTGCAGTTTCTTTGTGCTTCTGATCAGGGCATGTAGAGTGTTAAAAATTACATAGAGCGCTACACTAGCATAGAGTAATAGAACTGCATAGAATACCTGAACTGCAGAGAGTAGTAGAACTGCATAGAGTAGTAGAACTGCATAGAGTACAAGGCTAATGTTAAGTCTACATTTATTATATTTGAGCTGCCTAATAAAACTTTTGTTGCATTTGAGTCAGCTTCATGCCTCTCGGGTATCACATTTGAACAGTGACAGGAAAACGGCGAAGACCATCACAGCGACAAAATAGGCAGTTTGCTATGATGATCCACTGGTTTCCCAAAGCTGCTGTCTCTGGGTAGTTTGCCCCCTTCCTGAACCAACTCTGACTTGGAATTGGTGATTTACAGTACGGGGGGTGCAGAGGGGTGTGGGGGGTGAAGCCCCCTGCAAAAAACATCTTTATACAGTAATAGCACAATGCCAATTGTCGGCATTCTGCCGTCGCTGTAATGACGGTCAGAAAATTTCCTGTCGCTGCAGTGACACGGAACCCTCTCTCTTGTAGGCTCTTGGGGTGGGATATTCAAGGGGCTGCGCGTGGCGTAACAGTGTTGTGCCATGCGCAGCCTGATGCACCAGGCCAATATTCAAAGGAATTTGCTCCGTGCAAATCCTGATGCTGGCGCACCAGTAAGTATCTTGAGCGCAAGTGCAGGCGTGCCATGCGCAGCCGCCACATCCCAATATTCAGCCCGGGATGTGCGGCACATATGCAGGCACACACCTGCCTTGCACCACACAGGGGGGTGCAAAGATGTGCCCAAAAAAAACAAGAGCGAGGACTGGCCACCCACAGGCTGGCTGCCATATTGCTGGGTGCAACACAGCAGCTGCCAGCTGTGGGTGGCCACCCAAGCCCTGGCGGCACCATCCGATGACATAGCGCCCCCCCCCATGCCCGATCACGGGCTGTAATATTTATTTGACTCCCTGGTGGTCAAGTGGACTGAACTCCTTGCCCGATCGTGGGCTGTAATATATATTTAACTCCCTGGTGGTCCAGTGGACTGGACTCCTTGCCCAATCGCGGGCTGTAATATTTATTTAACTCCCTGGTGGTCCAGTGGACCTAACCCCTTGCCCGATCGCGGCCTGTAATAATTATTTAACTCCCTGGTGGTCCAGTGGTACTCATACCCGCCACCCTGCTCCCCCCAGGTCAGCGGCGGGCAGCAGCACTCCACCCGCAAGCCGCCCGGCCACCCGCCGACTGACAGCATAAATGTGAATGGATCCATTCACATATCAGGACTGTGTAGTGCAGTACAGTACAGTCTGCACGCCCATTGGCCCACGCTGTGGACCAAAGGGCGTATAGCTGTACTGTATGCTGTCACCGCAGACAGCCGGGCGGCTTGTGGTGGTGCTGCTGCCCGCCGCTGACTGGGGTGAGTGGGTGGCGGGTATGAGTGGGTGGGTTGGGGGTACGGTACCACTGGACCACCAGGGAGTTAAAAATTATTACAGCCCGCGATTGGGAAAGGAGTTTGGTTCACTGGACCACCAGGGAGTTAATTCATTACAGCCCGTGATCGGGCAAGATGTTAGGTCCACTGGACCACCAGGGAGTTACAAAAATAATACAGCGCGTGATCAGGCAAGGTGTTAGGTCCACTGACCACCAGGGAGTCACGGAAAATAATACAGCGCGGCGATCGGCAAATGGACGCTGCTGGTTGGTGAGGGGCAGGCAACGGCTGCAGTCTGGGAGGCCGCCAGGCACAAGTCGTAGGGACTGGCGCACCTGCATGCAATGAAGATATTGACATGCAAATGGCCCCATTTGCACCTTGCACACATTATGGCCCTCTATTTGCATGTCCATCGCTGAATATCATGTGTTGCTGCACCTACCACAACGGCACTTGCGCTTAGTGCATCCCCTGCTCCTTTCTGGCCACTTGCACTGGCACAGTGTCACTGTGTCATACGCAATGCAGGTGGCCACGGTGCTTTATTCAACGGTGCAGAGCCATGGTGCAGCACTGTTGACTATCGCCAGACCACGCCTGGCTCATCCTAGCTGCGCGCCTGGCTTGTACCCTGGCCTGGCACAGTTCTGAATATCCCACCCAGTATCTTTTAGTGTTAATTGTCCTGGTTTCCCTTCCACTAAAACCCTGATGCCCACTGGTCCAGGGCCACACACAAATCCACCTCTAGGTGGCTGGCATAGTTGGAATTCTCTTTCCCTTTCAAGTTATAACTGGGTGACCTGTGCCCTGACCTGATTCATTAAAGTTAAGTCTGGCTGTCTGTGATGCGGCCTACTAGAGAAGTGCTAGGGCACCTGGCCATATTAGTATGGCATCTCGGCCCTTTTCAGTTTGAATGAAAATCTGTCAGTCTGCAACAGCACTGCTTGCACAGTTGCATGACTTGCTGAATAGAAACATTTGCATTTTTCAAAATCCTTGTGGACTTACCTTTCTGGGAGATGAGAAGTTTCAAAATGGAGTGCAGCTGCTTTCTGACTTTTGTGGGAGAGATTTTTATCCTTCAAAGAGTCTTGGGCTGAGCTAGAGGTCATAGAAGAGCAGGAACTAGTGGGGATGTGAGAGGGGGAATTTTAATTTTTTTCAGAGGGTGTGGGACCAGGTTGGCGTGTGGAGGGATTCAGATCTATAGGGAAGAGAAGATCTGAACTTTTCTGCACATCTGTTTTCCAGTTGCGTTCCCTGCCCCGCTCCCTCTGTAGTAAAGACTAGCTGAAGTACCTGTTAAGGCTTGTGGCCTTCTCTAGGTTCCCTTCTACCCTCTCTTCATTGTCCCCTTTGAGTCCGACTATATCCATTCTGGACTTCCTCCTTTCACTGATGTACCTAAAGAATGTCTTGTCCCCTTTCCTCACTGATTGTGTTAGCCATTCTTCTGTCTGTGCTTTAGCACTTCTCACCACTGCCCCTGCCCCTCTCCAACATTTTTGGTACTCTTCTCTGTCACCATCCTCATGTGTCCCCTTGTATTTTTGGAAGGCTGCCCTGGTATCTCTGATTTTATCTGCCACCACCTTAGAAAGCCAGAGTGGCCTTCTCCTTCTCTTGCCCTTATTCTTCACCCTCACATATTGATTGGTTACCCTGACAATGGACTCCTTAATGCGTGTCCATTGCCCCTCCACACCTCGTCCTGCCCCCCCCCCAGCCAACTCCTCTTTAACCCTCCTTCCCATCTCTGCAAAATGAGCTCCTTTGGAATTTAGGATTTTAGCTTTTGCATGTGTGACCCATATTCCTGTGTCCAACTTGAACCAAACCATGTGATGGTCACTGAACCCAAGGTCCTCCTCCACCTGGAGATCCGTGATGCTGTCTCTGTTGGTGAGCACTAGATCCAGGATATTCCTGCCCCTGGTGGGCTTCTGTGCTAATTGTCTTATGCGTGCTCCCTGTAAGGACTCCATAATGTCCCTGGTCCTGCTCGAGGCCCCTGTTGGGACAGACCAGTCTGCGTCAGGCATATTGAAATTGCCCATAACCAGAACCTCCCCCTTATCCATAATGTTGCATATTGACTCCAGCGTTAACTGGTATGCCCCTTCCCCCTGAGCTGGTGGCCTGTAGATCACTTCTGTTCTAACAGACGTTCCATTACCCAGCTCAAAGGTGAACCACAACTCCTCTGTCTCTTCATTTTTGGCCTGGATTTCTGTCACCTTGATTGTCTCTTTGATGTAAAGTGCCGCCCCCCCTTCCTTCCCTCCCTATCTCTCCTGTACAGGGCATATCCTGATATAGTTGTGTCCCATGAGTGGTTATTAGTGTACCACATCTTTGTTATGGCCCCTATGTCTATGTCAGCCTCCCCCATTAAAGCCACTAGATCAGGGAATTTGTTTCCCAGACTTCAGGCATTCATATGCATTATGTTCCAAATCATGTTCCTGGTCCCTCTGCCATTATTTTTGTTCTTGTCCCGTTGTTCCTGACCTGCATCTGTTACTACTCCCTCCCTCTGTTTCTCATTGTGCCCTTTACTCTGTCCTTGTTTTCTATCCGTATTTGCTAAACTTGTCCTCCCTTTTCCCAGTGCTGACATTACCAACCTGAGGGGCTAGCCTGTATTGTTTCCCTTCCTCTGATAGGCTCCCCAGGCTAGTTTAAATGCCCAGCAAGGAAGCACCTAAACTTTTCATTGAGGACTGCTGTCCCTGCCTGGACAGATGCAGACCATCCCTATACAGCCTGCATCTGCCTAGGTGGATCCCCAGTCCACAATGCAGCCAAAGCCCTTATCCTTGCACCACCCGTTCAACCATCCGGTGAATTGGCTGATGAGTTGATTCTTTGCATCCCCTTCTCTGTGACCGTCAGGACCTCAGAGAAAATCACCATTCATGACCCCTCAAGCTAACTTACCCAGGACCCTGAAGTCATCCTGTACTGTCTCTACATTAACCCCTTCCTTGTCTGAGTCATTAGTCCTGAGGTGGACAATGACATGTATTCCCCTCCTTCCCACTGCCTTGGTGATCCTGTGGATTCGCATTGTGTCCCTCTGAGCAGTGGCCCCTGGCAGACACTTTACCTCCCTCTCTATATCCCCATCTGTTCCCAACACCATCTCCTTAACAATTGAGTCCCCCACCAGGAGAAGCTTCCTCCTCCTCCTCCTCTGGGGTCCTCTGGCTCCCACACCCTTTGCCCTCCCTTTGGTGGTTCTGCACCTCTTCCCTGGTCTCGCCTTGGGCCCCCTCTCAGGGGTATCCCGTTCCATGAGAACAGCAAATTTGTTTTCCAGTAGGACCAGTTGGGGAATGTGCTCATGAGCCACCCTCCTTGTTCTTCCTGAGCCCATTGTAGTCCACCCATGCCTGTGCCTTGGAATCCGCTGTGGAAATGGCTAGGGATACTGTGGCCCTTGGGTGCACACTAAGGTCTCCAGCACTCCTGCCAGCTGGGCCCTGAGTCTGTCCACCTCTGTTTGGGAGATAGAGGGCCATGAGTTCTCTCGATTCCTCTAGTCCCTCCCCTCCCTACAGTACTGAGACATTTTCAAATAAGCTGCTTCAGGAGAGAGCAGAAGCAGCTAGCCACCCTGCCCAGTCAGTAGATGCAGCACAGAGATAGGCTCTGGACGGAATGGCCCAGTTTCTCCTGGCTCAGGGGGGATGGCCCTGCTTCAGGAGAGAGCAGCAGCAGCTAGCCACCCTACCCAGCCAGTAGATACAGCACAGAGATATTCCCTTGAGTAAAAGTCTAGCCAGCAGCAACAACCAACAAGAGAGAAGCTGCCTGCAGAACCAGAGACAGGGCCCTGATTGCATGTGCCTTTTTGTTGAGGTAAGTGGCTGTGTTTATTTGTAAATGTCTCAGTACTGTGGGGAGTAGAGGGACTAGAGGAAGAAAGAACTCATAGCCCTCTATTTCCTGAAGGGTGGGCAATCCATGGGGAACCAGTTTGGGAGGTGGATACCTGCTGGAAAGGGGTAGCATGGCCCTGCTTCTTCTGCCTTGGGTTGAGAGATGGCCCTGCTTCTCCTGGCTCAGAGGATGGCCCTGCTTCTTCTGGCTCAGGGAGATGGCCTTGCTTCGCCTGACTTGGGGGTGGCCTTTCTTCTCTTGGCTCGGGGATGGGCCAGCTCTCTTGGTTTGTGGGGGATGGCCCTGCTTCTCCTGGCCGGGGAATGGCCCTGCTTCTCCTGGCTTGGAAGGGGATGGCCCTGCTTCTCCTGGCTGAGGGAAGGGGGCCCTGCTTCTCCTAGCTTGGGGAGATGGCTCTGCTTCTTCTGGCTCAGGGGGCAGGGAGGATGGCCCTACCTCTCCTAGCTCAAGTGACCCTGCTTCTCCTGCCAGAAGAAAAAGGGCCATCCCCCCCCTGAGCCAGAAGAAGCAGGGCCATACCCCATAAAATGTGAATGGCCTTTTTATTTCAGAAACATAACATTCATCATTGGTTCAAATACCCCAAGAGGCAGGCATGCATGAACGTGCATGTGTAACCCCTAGGTGGCACTATCCCAAGGGCTACTACCCCTGCGTAATCAGGTTGATTTGCTTAAAAGCTATATTAATCAGACAGTTATACATGCAGTTCAGAGTCCCTACACAGTCACACACTCTGGATACCCAGGTAGGAAAATGGTGTGCTAGCCAGGACGTTGCAGTTGGTTGGGGCCCTGTGATGGAAGAAAGCAATAGCACACACACATTATTTGTAATCCGGAGCCGAGGGCTCAGTTCGTGAAAGAAAAGGCAACAAGAGAATCAGATGACAACACTTTTAGATTTAGCTGTTGTTGCAAGAAGGTACCCTGATGTTTACTCACGATACCCAATACTGGACACAGGCAGGACGAACTCAAGACTGCAGGCTGTTGAGCTGGAGTGTCCGGAGAAGCAGGGCCCACACGAATCACTGAGGCGTCATTCCTGTTCAAGGCATTGAGCAGGGGGCTGATCCCCACACCAGTCTCTTGTCGATGCGTCTTTCTGCGTAGCAGGTATTCTGTCTGGGCCAGTATAGCAGGGCCCAGGCAAATGAAATGGATAAGATTCAGTCCATGGAGCTGGATACAGCCTCCAGCAGGCAAAATACAGTTCAGACATACAGTGGGGAACCAAATCACTACCTACTATAAGCACACAGCACATTCACATGTAAGGAAATTCCACTGTACCAGGCAAATGGTTCTCCAGTCGCAATTACAGAGTCTCAGCACAATCCGGGAATTCAGAGGTAGCTGGAAGTCCTGACAGGCCGATCACATTCAGCAAATCTTTGGTCTTCTTCAGGTTAAAGCCTGGTCACAATTCAGTGGCTTACTTTGCTCTCCAAATTCGGATTCAGTCTGAAAAAAGCACAAGTTCCCTCTCAGGGACAGCAAGCAGGCATGCAAGCCAAACTCAGGCCTTTCCACAGTTCTCCTGCACGAATCCACTATGGATTGCTGCTCGAACTATCTTGAGCTGTTACTTCTTCACTTCCCAACTCAGATCTAACTGAAACTGCAAGCAGTGTGGGACTTTCCTCAAGATCCAAAAGGTTTGGTTGGCTGATCTGTCTGTCAGTCACAACAAGGGCTCCCCTCCAGGTTATTTTAGGCGCTAAAAAGCCCAAAAACTACAATTCCTACAAGTTTTGGCCCACCAAGCCCTCTGTAGGCAGGCTCCATTTTGGAATCCTAAATGTATTGATTGGCCCATTTCAGCAGTCCAGGACCAAGATGATGGAAACAAACAGAACTGTCCATGCTGCAAAGAAGGCAGGTTGGAACAAACTGCAATAACATTACTACTGTAATAAATGATCAGCAAACAAGTACATCTTCTAACAGAGCTCCCTCTCAGATTAATTATGACTGCAATCAGACAGCTCTTAAAGAGGTAGTACACAGAGGCTATACAGGCACTCTCTGGCAATACATTTAAACTGCTAAAACACAGGACACCAGCCTGGCAGTGAGCAGTTAAGCAAGCTCAAGGAAGACTTTTCGGGAACCCCCATTTGTAGGGGGGTTACACCCACATGCTTTCCCTTCAGGTTTCTATAGGTGTCCCAGTTGCCAACTGTAGTGCCCACCCAGTGCCCTGGTAACCAATAGAAGCTGGAGCCACCACTGACCAGAAGAAAATGATTAGTAAATTTCAGAGAATCTGTTAAGGTACAGAGCTGCCTTTTTTTTCCCATTTTTTTATTTATTGAAATGTTTTACCAGGAAGGCACACTGAGCAACAAGTCACTCATCTCCTGGTGCAACCTTGGGGAGGTACAACTGGAATGAGACATTAAACATTCAAGTTACAAGATCAACATTAACATACAGTTGTAAGGCAGGTGTTACAAACAGTGTTACAACAGTGTTGCACATAACACGTAGAAAGTGTGGACAGTAATAAGTGCCGGGTTAATAATTAAACAAGTGCTTATGTGAAAGAAAAAGGGAAGGGAGGGTGAAGGTGGAGGGAGGGAGAAGAGTCGTGACCCTGGAGACCCTTTAAGGATATGAGGAACCCTGCAAGGGGACTTGGGGGGGACCAGAGAGAAGGGGATAAGGCAGTGTTCCAGAGAGACTCCTTTAAGATGGTGGGGAAGGGAGTAGATGAGAGATACAAGTCCCTTGGGGGGTAGGAGAGGGACCCATGGAGAGTATTCGGGGTCTTTTACATTCTGTGAGAGATCAAGGGAGGTCAGTAAGAAGAAGCAATTTGGGGGAAGGGGAGGAGGGCTAGAGATTTGGGGGTGGGTGTGCACAGGGTAAAATGAAGGTTAGGGTAAAGGGGTAGGGTTTGTCCAGGGCTTAGAGGAGGGAATTAGGGAGGGACATGGCAGAAGCAGCTAGGTGCAAGGTAATTATTGAGGGCAGAGCTGATGGAGTAGGTGGAGGATGAGTGCCAGATTTGAGAGGGGAGGGAATTCCAAATTTGTGGGAGGTGGCGAGAGTAATCAATTAGCCAATTTGGGTGGATCTGCGAACAACCAGGGCACGGAGTCGGTTGATCTAAGGAATGGGAGAGTGGAGGTGTTATAAAGGAGAAGGTGAGGTAGGAAGGGAGCTCACTGACAGCTTCTTGGTGGTGAATTTAGCACAGTGGGAGAGTCGCCTATTTGTAGAGAGGGAAGGATATGGCACGATAAAGATCGCAGTGATGGGTGCGGGGGGTGGCATCCGGGCAAAGTGACAGAAGGAATTGAAGGGTGTCCAGTCTGGCCAGGGAGGACTTAGAGGCAGCACCATAGACTATGTCACAGTAGTCGAAAATGGGCAGTATCATCTTCTGAACAAGTGCACGCCTGGCCGTGGAGGGATACAAATGTAGTGATTGAGCTAAGATATGAAGTGTACAAGATTTGCTATCTGCTTTACAGAGATAATTGATTCCATTGACTCCGCCCCTCTGGGCTGTTAACTTGCATGAATGGTACTGGTGGGTTGAACAATAACTCCGATCCTGATAGGAGATAGCCAGGAGGATCTGAAGTCCAGGATTCCTTGCTGGTCAGGCATGCCTGTGGAATAACTTTTTATAGGGCTGGAGGGAGGCAGTTGAACATCTGTGTCCAGTGATTGGGGGGGGGACTGTGATTATGTATGGTGCTGGGGCATGGCAGTAATTGCCAGGGGTTAGGTAGAGTTTAACGACTGTCTAGAGTGTGTTACTGAAAAGCAGTACTGCTACAATCAAAGCCCTCCCTGCGGGCACGGTATAAAAAAAAAGAAATTGGCAAAACAGAGATTGGATGCAGTTCTCGTATAAATGCAATTGTTAAACAGTGAGACTAGTGGGACAGAAAGGCTTGCTACAAAAATAAAGATATCAGCATAAAAAAAAAAAAAAGACTAGCCTTGTTGGCATCAGCCAAATCTTGTTTTCTTCTTTCACTGCACTGTTTGTTGCCGAGGCACCCCCACATTTCCTCAAGTGTGGCTTTTGTGCCTCTGATTCTGTTATTAACATCTCCAGTGTGCTGCAGCACAGATCAGTTCTAAACAAAAACGCCTAAGCACTCTGTGCAGAAAATACAGGCCTCCACACACACGGGGTTCTGCTTGTTGCAAAAAGGAGCTTGTAATATAGGCTTAGCAGTTACATCAGTTCCAACACTCCAAGTGGACTTGAACAGTGATAGTGATACAAAGTTCAAATGTTATCACCAGACCTTACTGCAGGGGCTTCATGCATGGGCTTCAGCAGTAAGGTCTGGTGACAGTATTTGAACTTTGTTTCTTTATTACTGTTGGAGTCCACTTGGAGTGTTGGAACTGATGTAATTGCTAAGCTTATATTAAAAGTTGCTTTTTGGAGCAAGCAACACTCCATGTGTGGACTCCTATATTTTCAGCACAGAGTGCTCAGGTGTTTTCATTTTGAACTGATGTCTGAGTGTGGGGCTAGCTGTCCTATTCGCCTATCAGCACTGACCCTGCACTGGGAAGTGCAGCTCTGAGCCTTAAAGTATACAATGAAGTCAGACATTACAGTTTTAGTCTGGAACCCCCTCAGAAAACACTTTTTTGACACTACGATTTTTACTCAGCTTATCTTTCTGAGCTGGTAGGACCATTAAAGGAGTAGTACACCTTCATATCTCGTAAATGTTATTTGTTTCCTTGTCAACAGACAACTCTTTTCAGGTAGCTATTGGGGATATATGTGTTTGCCTTAGTTTGTTTTCACTGTGTATATCAGTCCCTGTAACTCTCCTGGGGGGCTACATTATACGGTTGTTGAATTCTCATTGTGCCTGAGAGCTGTATTAGCATATGAGAACATGATGTGTCAGCACCCTTTAGACTCATGAGTGGCCTGTCTGCAATTACAGTTCAACAAAACAAGTTGCAGGAAGGTGTGAAACCTTATTTATCTTCAATTAGCTTTACAAACTATCTTGGATGTTATGCAGGGTTTTTTTCTTTAAACTACATTCAATCTGTGTGTTTCTAGAGAGTTTTATTCAGGATGTGTGTACTTTCAGCATAGAAATACATGGTGTAAATGGGTGCTGTGGCATCATTTTCTCATATACTAATGCAGCTCTCAGGGACAATGAGATTTCAACCAAAAAATGGAGACCCCCAGGCTAGTTACAAGGGCTGGGTGAACAGTAAAACAAACTAAAGAAATATATGTAACTCCCCTACAAAATGGGGGTTCCCAAAGTCTTTCTTGGGCTTCCCTAAATGCTCACTTCCAGGTTGGCATTCTGTGTCCTAGCAATTTAAAAGTGTCTGCATGCGAGTGCCCTGTTAGCCTCCATGCCTGTCTCTTTAAGAGCTGCCTATTCTGTAGTGTATAATTCATCTGGGTAGGGGCCAAGTAGTTTCAGGCTTGAGTCCCACCTGGGCTGCGGTGCTGTCTCTCCATCCTGCCATCGCTAATTGTGCAGAGGGAGCCCTATTAGGAACTGTAACTGTTTATTGCTTATCTGCTTAATGATATTGTAGTTTGTCTAACCTGCCTTCTTAGCAGTATGGACATTTCTGTTAATCCCCACCATCTTGGTTCTGGACTGCTACTTTGGACCAAGCAGTACCTTTGGAGACCCTAAAATGGAGTCTGTTCCCAGAGTGTCTTGTGGGATTGAATTTCTGTAGGAATTGTAGTTTTTACAGTTTGGCACCAAAATGGACCTGAAGGGGGAGCCCTTGCTTTGACAGACAGATGAATCAACTAATCAAATTTTTGGATCACTGGGAAAGTACCAAGCTACCTGCATCAAGGAGTCAGTCTGAGTCTGGAGCTGAAAGAGTGAACAGCTTGAGATATTCGAGCAGCTGCTCCTGTGTAGTCGCAGGGGAAATCAGCAGGAAGGCTGTGTTTGCCCTGCCTGCCACCATCTTCTCTAGGGAAGAAGTCTGTTTAAAATATCGGACTTTATCCAAAGTTGCTGTGCCTGTGACCAGAATCCTGAATTGTGATGAATTGAGTTTTCCTGAAGTGGACCGAAGATTTGCCTCAGTGTGATCGGCCTGTTAGGACTTGAGACTGCCGCAGAGTATACAGTTTGCGCAGAGACACTGTAAATTGCAACCGGACTGTCCTCCGAACTGTGGTATTTACTTGCTTTACTGTAAGTGTGCTGAATGCTGTTAATGGGTCGCAATTTGGTTCTCCACTGCCTGATTGTATCATGCTTGCTGGAAGCTGCATCCAGAAAATTACTGGACTGTTATCTGAAGTGTTCACCCAGTCTGGGCCCTGCCACCTCTGCCCAGACAGCTGCTCGTGCCACAGAGAAAACCATTGATGAGAGACCAGCCCGGGGATCAGCCCCCTGCTCAACATCACAAACAGGAATGACAACACAGTGAATGTGTGGGCCCTGCTTCTCCTGGCCATTCAGCTCTTCATCCAGAGGTCTCCATTTCGTCAATCTGTGTCCTGTACTGGGTAGTGTGAGGAAACTCCAGGGTAGCTCCCTGCAACAACAGCTCAATCAAAGTGTGTCATCTTATTTAATTGTTTTGCCTAATTATCACTGACTGAGCCACCTGGCTCTGGATTACAAATTGTGGGTTGCTGTGCATGACTATTTCTTTCCATCGTTAGAGCCCCGACCAGCTGCAATGCTAGCGTACCTTGGGCAATGCTTCAGACTAGTCTTTACCAACAACTGGGTACCCAGAGTATGTGTGACTGTGTTGTGGGACTCTAAAGTGCATGCCATATAACCTGAATTTTTCAGATCTTGAATCAAACACCAGTTTCTGCCTCTTCCTTGTTACTGCCCCCTTAAATAAATCAGATCTAAATCTTTTTGCATTGAAACTGGTTGTGGTGTACCTCTGTACAAACAGCATTGAAATACTGGTGGTTGCTGTGCTAAATCTTATTTTACAGGGGGTCTCCAGGGCCAAGCCAGCTGAACCAGCCCTGGTGGTAAGTGCAACAAGTGTGGGGTTAAAACTGTTGTCAGGTGTAAATTGAAATTGTGTGTTCTGTGAACCAGTTAAGCCACTAGAGGGAAAAGAGGGGGGGTAACAGTGTCCCGAAAGGCTGTACCCAGGTCAGCTACGCTACCACTAACCCTGTCCTCTGGGTGGAGGCACCCGTTTTCAGTACCCAGGCCCCTCAACCTGCACTTGGTCAAGCAGGCAGGGGTAGTAGCCCTTGGGATAGCGCCACCTAGGGGCTACACATATATAGCCAACAGCTACACGAAAAGAGTTATCTGTTGACAAGGAAACAAATGACATTTACAAGATATGCAGGTGTACTGCTCCTTCAAGTGTGTCCCTGGTTTTGTGACAGGAGGTTAAGAGGGTATTATTCCTTGAAACTAGGTGTTGTAAGGTAATGAAGCATCCACAGTACTTCCACACACACAGAGGATCTTTGAATGTTCTAGTTGCCTGTCATGCTTAGGAGTTTAATTCATACAGGGAACAAGGCATCTAGCTATGGTTAATTAATTTTAGTGTGTATGTAGCCCACTGGTTCATGAGCAAGGGGTCACGTAAGATTCAGGTTCAGGTAGGGAAGTTTTTCTAATCACCCCGAGAACTGTTCATACATGTATAACCCCTAGGTGGCACTATCCCAAGGGCTACTACCCCTGCCTGCTTGACTAGTAGCAGGTTTAAGGGGCCTGGGTAATGAAACGGGTGCCTCCATCCAGAGGTCAGGGTTGTTAGTGGTTAAGCTAACATGGGCACAGCCCTCCGGGACACTGTAACCCCCCTCTTTCCCTTCTAGTGGCCTGAACAATATACAATAATTACTTTCACAATGACCCTTATTCACCAGGCAATTACCCACACTGTTTGCACTTACCACCAGGGCTGGTTCCTCTAGCTTGACCCTGGGTCCCCCCCCCCATGTAAAACAAGGTTAAACACAGCAAATAGCAACAGTACAATACTTTTGGCACAAACTGGAACCACAGTCAGGTTAAATGCAAACAAAGTTAAATCTGATTTTATTCAGGGACTTGAACAAGGAGGGAGTAATCAGGTTGACTTGCTTAAAAGCTATATTAATCAGACAGTTAAGCATGCAGTTCAGAGTCCCTGCACAGTCACACACTCTGGGTACCCAGGTAGGAAAACGGCGGGCTAGCCAGGAACATTGCAGCTAGTTGGGGCCCTGTGAGGAAGAAAGCAACATGCACAACGCACACTAGTTGTAATCCGGAACCGGAGGGCTCAGTTTGTGAAAGAAAAGGCAACAAGACAATCAGATGACAACACTTTTAGATTTAGCTGTTGTTGCAGGGAGCTACCCTGATGTTTACTCATGATACCCAATACTGGACACAGGTAGGACAAACTCGAGACTGCAGGCTGTTGAGATGGAGTGCCCGGAGAAGCAGGGCCCACACGAATCACCGAGGCGTCTTTCCTGTTCAAGGCGTTGAGCAGGGGCTGATTCCCAGGCCGTCTCGTCGATGACTTTCTTCATGTAGCTGGTATTCTGACTGAGCCAGTGTAGCAGAGCCCAGGCAAATGGAAATGGTTATGGATTCAGCCCATGGAGCTGGATACAGCCTCCAGCAAGCAAAGCACAGTTCAGACACACAGCGGGGAACCAAATCACGACCCACTACAAGCACACAGCACATTCACATGTAAGGAAATTCCACTGTACCAGGCAAATGGCTCTCTGGTCGCAATTACACAGTCTCTGCACAATCCAGGAGTTCAGAGGTAGCTGGAAGTCCTGACAGGCCGATCACATTTAGCAAATCTTCGGTCGTCTTCAGGTTAAAGCCGGGTCACAATTCAGTGGCTTAATTCGCTGTCCAAATTCGGATTCAGTCTGAAAAAGCACAAGTTCCCTCTCAGGTACAGCAAGCAGGCATGTAGGCCAAACTCAGGCCTTTCCACAGTTCTCCCACATGAATCCACTATGGATTGCTGCTCAAACTATCTTGAGCTGTTACTTCTTCACTTCCCAACTCGGATCTAACTGAAACTGCAAGCAGTGTGGGACTTTCCTCAAGATCCAAAAGGTTCTGTTGGTTGATCTGTCAGTCACAACAAGGCTCCTCTCCAGGTTATTTTAGGCTCCAAAAGCCCAAAACTACAATTCCTACAAGTTTTGGCCCTACCAAGCCCCTGTAGGCAGGCTCCATTTTAGAGTCCCAAATGTACTGATTGGCCCATTTCAGCAGTCCAGGACCAAGATGATGGAAACAAACAGAACTGTCCATGCTGCAAAGAAGGCAGGTTAGAACAAACTGCAATATTATTACTACTCTAACAGATGATCAGCAAACAAGTGCATCTTCTAACAGAGATCCCTCTCAGATTAATTATGACTGCAATCCAGGCAGCTCTTAAAGAGACAGTACACAGAGGATATACAGGCACTCTCTGGCAATACATTTAAACTGCTAAAATGCAGGACACCAGCCTGACAGTGAGCATTTAAGCAAGCTCAAGGAAGACTTTTCGGGAACCCCCATTTGTAGTGGGGTTACATGGGTAGCTGGAGTGATCAAAACAACTATGTTTCATTACTGTGATTGAAGATCTTTGGAGCCAAGCTGTAACAGCCATCTAGAACTATGGCCACTGTGCTACAAAAAGGTGCTGGTAGACCAAAAATATATGTTCTTAATTTTGAGGTGCCAAAGAATTTGGCAGCCTCTTGTCATCACCAGGACTATTTTCTGGCTCACTTCCCATTCAGTCCTATGGAAATGACTAGTTTTTTTTTACTCCAAAGTACAGGTAGTTTGTATTGATTTGGCGCTGACTGCCAGTTTCTGCACCTCCTGGATCCTGAGACGGGCTTCTTTCTGTGTCTTCTTCCTACAGAGATGGCTGAAATCTCAGCCCTCCCATTCAAACTGACAGAGAGAAGGTGGCAAGATACAAATCTATTGGGGAGGCAGCAAGAATGCTGCAGTGCATACCTCAGTGGTGATGAGGTTGTGCTTGCACAGGGAACTTGCTGCCTATGTGTTAAAAAGCAGTAGGTTACTTTATCAGGAAGAAAGTCCAGGAAGTGCCATCATGCAGCTTGAGTCCACAGGGCTAGACTGTGCAGAGCAGCAGGAGAGGGTCTGACACCATATGTATTTAATTTTTAATCTCCACAGGTCTGATGCCCATCCTAGACCTGCCAGTCCCTGCCTGCCCCATATTGAGTTATGTTTGTTTCGGTGTGGTCAATGCATGACTTGTGCAGAAAAAAACGCTTGGTCTCTGTTGTTCATAATTATAAAATAATGCATGGACTACCACTGGGGAAGTCCTTTTTCCTTCATAGTGTGGAATTTGCCTTTTCATTATTATCCAATTTTTCAATAATAAGTCAAAACACAGGCACAAAACATGAACATACTGTAGGAAATTGAGGGACAAAGAAAATAAGGGTTATACTGCCCTCTCAAAGTCATGGTATGGGGAAACAAACATGGAGTAAGAGTCCTACTTAGAGACCCTGTGAGGACCCCCCAAAAAATATTTTTTGCTGGTCTGAGACCCTGCCAGACCCAGCCCACTTTAAGTCCTGGGTGTGGCTCTGGGGACTCGGGAAGGACAGCCCCAACTAGCACTTCTGCTGCCTGGCATAGATCTATGGGGGCTTCCAAGGAGCAGAGGCCCAACCAGGCTTTCCCCCACCCAACATGGCTGCAGGTGGAATCCTGAAAAGTGGGAGCCCCAACTAGAATTTCTGCTGCCGTATAGCTCAACGTTGGGCTTATGAACAGCAGGAGTCCTGACAAGAAGCTCTGCCACTAGGTGAAGTTCTACGAGGGGCTCCTGAGCAGGGAGGCGTACAAAGGAATTCTCGGTACCGCTAGTCACCTATTGCTTCTGCTGTACTTGAAACACATGAAAAGGATTCCAGTGCTCTCTTGAAGTGCTGCAAGTAGAAGCATGCCTTGTGCAAAAGTGCCAGTGTAAATTAAAAGCTTTCAAGTCAAAACACACTGCCAATATATATACATACTTACAGGGCAGAAATCTGACTTGAGGCTTTGGTAATTGTTATCTGACATATGCAGAATAAATGCTTATAATAGCAGCACTACGTGGTGCACTGGATTTTTTTAAGATTATTTGGTATAAGACATAGACATCTTGTTGGTACTCTGGAGCAGGTCTGCTAGAAGGAAGCCAGAAAATTACACAGTGAATTGTGGACTACTTTTAATGTCCCTCTCCATTTTCTGCCACCCCAGGATATCCCATAGGTCATGTGTAACAATGATGCAATCTCTGTGGGTGGGCTGATGCAACCAGAAGTGTAGAAGGGGAACAGCATTGGCTGTGGCACTGCTTGAAGTAGATTGGTGCAGTGCTTGAAGTGTCCCCCACTACTGAGGGAGACCAGAAGAATACCTGCCACACTGGCTGCAGTCCATAAATTGTCCCCCTCTGCTGAAGGGGACTGGGAGAAGCCTGCCGCACCTGTAGTAGCGTATGAGGTGTCACTCTGAGATGAGGTGGACTGAGAGAGTGCCCACAGTGTTGGTGGCAGTCTGAAGGAGTTGGAGTGCTGCAAGCAGACAGACTGACAGGAGGAAGGACAGCTTATTCCTAGTGATACTGTTGCCTTGGGGAGTGGTCTATGGTGTGGCAGCTGCTTTTCAGTGCTAAAAAGTGCAAGGTTACACACCTGGTATGGGGAAACCCAGGAGCTGTGTATAACAGGAGAGGTACTTACAGCCACCAACCAAGAAATAGACCTCAGGGTCATCATATCTGATGATCTCAAGGTAGCTGGTCAGTGTGTCAAGTCAGTGGGAAAGGCTAGTAGGATGCTGCTGGGTTGCACTGGGAGGGGATTTCTAGCAGGAGGAGGAAGGTGGTGCTGCTGTTGAAACATTCACTAGTGAGGCCCCACCTGGAGTACTGTGTCCAGTTCTGGAGGCCATACCTCAACAAGGACATTGACAGGGTGGAGGCAGTACAGAGGAGGGCAGCCAAAATGGTGGGAGGGTTGCATGAAAAGCCATGCAAGGAAAGGCTTCAGGAACTCAACATGTACTCCCTGGAGGAGAGGAAAGCAACAGGGGACATGGTTGAGACCTACAAGTACCTCACAGGGGTGAACAAGGTGCAGGTGGGGTGTCTCTTTCAGAGAAAAGAAGGCACCAGAACACAAGGGCATGCAGTGAAGCTAAGGGGGGACATTTAGAGAAAAGTGAGGGAATACCTCTTTATGGAAAGGGTGGTGGACGACTGGAACAGTCTGCCAGAGGAGGTGGTGGGGCAAAGACTGTGGGGAATTCAAGCATGAATGGGATTGGGACAATGGCAAAATGGGTAGAGAAAGGGTGGCGGTGGGGATGCCAGTAACCAAATGGGGTCACAGGTGCTGGGATAGGTAGGGAAAAGAGGCAGACTAGATGGGCCTACCAATCTTTTCTGTGACAGTCTATGTTTGCTATGTTTCTAATATAGCTGCTACCACTAAAGTACTCTTGTTCTCTTTCTTCACCCAAACCAAAGACCATGGCTAGTATTTTTTTTTCATTTCATTTATTTAAGGTTATAATCATTGAGCAAAGTACTTTTATAATGGTGATCCACGTGAAACAAAACATATAATACATGTAAAGCAAGACATACAGTACAGTCAATATACAACCAATTACATACAAATTAGTATACACAATTGTACATGAATTATACACAAATAAAAATGAACAATTTATACAAAATACAAACAAGTATTCTAGGTAGATATATGACGAAAAACAGTGTTTCAAAGCTATATTTGAGGGGGTTTCGAGACTAACAATCTAAATTCAGGTATGGAGTTTATTCCAATGAATAGGCACAAAGCTGGTTATAATGGTGCATGGATCTTTAGCTTCTGTTCTTGGTATCACCATGTCCCACAAACATGAATTCCTCAAAGAGGGATTAATTTTCCTTGAAGCAACCTTTACTTAAATAGCCTGGGACTAAGCCCAAAACACTTTATAGGCTAACACACTCTTATAGTAACACTTTTATAGGCTAACACACTCTATGTAAATCCCATCTATTAGGCAGGAAACCCAAACCAATCTGGAATAAAGTTCGCTGTGATGGATCTCCTAGACACCTAAGAATTGATCTAACAAGACAATTGTACTGTACCTCTAACTTATGTAACCTTTCACTTTGAAGCATAGCTAAAGAACATCTGGCGAATCAAATAATGGAAAACTCTGTACATGGACTATTATTTTAATGTTAACATATCTAAACAGTGTTAATTCTACATAACAGGCCTACTCTTTGCCAACCTGGACAAACAATTTATCTACATGTATGTTAACTGATCCAGTCGGTTCCATCCAGAAACCTAGATATTTATATAAATCCACACATTTCAAAGCAATTCCATATTGATCTGTTATCAATATTTCTTTACAACTTTTTAGTTTGGAGGCAGGACCAAATAACATAGTCTTTATGTAACCCCCCTACAAATGAGGGTTCCTAAAAGCCTTCCCGGAGCCTGCCTAGATGCTCCCTGCTTATCTGGTGTCCGGCATATGGCCGCTAAATATGGGCATTGTGAGTGCTTTTAAAGCCTCCAGTACTGTCTCTTTAAGAGCTGCCTGCTCACAGAGTTTGGTGTTTGTAAGGGGACTGGGGCTTCTATGCTCGACTCCTGCCCTGGGCTACTGGTTAATCGCTCCGTTTCTGCAGTCACTAGAAGAGCAGAGGGAGCCTAGTTGAAAGATATAGCTGTTTGCTGGAGAATATGTAGTGTAACTGAAAAACGTAAACTGTATAACCTGCCTTTATTTGCAGCTGGGACTCTGTGTGCTGTGCCCCTCCATCTTGGACCAGGACAGTTCGAGGGGTCCAATAGGAGCGAGGGGGTATCTAATTTGAAGTAAAAGAGCAGCCAGCCAGAAACCAGGACTCTCGATGGAGCCAGATGACCAATGGAGGCACCGCTTGTAGTTTTGGAAGTGGCATTATGGGACATGGCGCCTTTTCGCACCACTGAGGGCCAGATTAAGTGACTGGCTTGTGTAACCAGCCAATGGAATCAGGTAGCGCCCGAGCTGTAAGGATTGCCCCATGCTGTTAGGGGCAGATGCGCTGTGACTGAGGAGGAGAAGGGAGCTCTGAGCTTCTGCACCGTTGAGTGTTCTACGGGAAGCGCGTGAAAGGCCTGAGGCTGCTGCTTACTGCCAGCACTCCATGGGATTAAACGCTGGCATGCGGTCAGAGGAGGCTGTGTACAAGCACAGCTACCTACCAGGCTCAACCTGTAGAGGACTGGAGAATCTGCTGAATCGTGTTCGGTCTGTCAGGAAAGTTGAAGCTGCAGAGAGACGCCCGCATAGCTGTGAGTTCAGTCAGGTCCTGGAAGCAGCTGCCTGGTATGGTACCCCTCTGTTGTTTTCCATATAAATGTGTGAGGAGGCCTTTGCAGCCCAGGCTCAGCCCTGCAAGTGGTGAAAGAGTGGTTCTCTGTTGGAGTTGTGAGTACTGAATCAGGGTCGCTCCCTGTTAAAGGTTACAAACAAAGACAAAGTCGTTTTGTTGTATTGCAGACTGTACTAATTGAGCTTACTGGCTCCATCTGATCTCTCAGGAATTAAATGCTCATTTGTGTCAGGGCCCCAACCAGCTGCATCGAGGAACTAGCCATTAGGGCTTGGGTACCCATAGACAGTAATTAAAAGGTCAGGCCTGTGCACAGAGCCCTGGATAGTCAAATATATATATATTAGTGGTAAGCCAATCACCCTGATTTCCCCTGGTCCTTGTTATCTCCCCTTAAATAAATCAGATTGTTTGTTTTGCAAAAGTACCCTGGCTGGTTTGTGTTTTACTGGTGATATACTGCACAGTGAATATTTGATAACTATACCTTACTTTGCAGGGGTCCCAGTGCGCTGAGTGGTTCGAGCCGGGAGTATGCGTGTTCAGGGTAAGAACATTGCAATTAAACTGTGTGAGCCACTAGTGGAAGGGGGGTTGCAGCAACCCAGAGGGCTGTGACCGAGTCAACCCTGACTGTTCTAACCCGACCTCTGGGTGGAGGCACCCGTCAACGGATCTGGGCTCCTCACCCTGTCACAGCTGAGGTAGGCAGGTAGTAACCCTTAGGATAGCGCCACCTGGGGGTTACATTTTTGTTAGATTAGTTACGTTTTAACATAGAATTAGTGATGAAGGCCTGAAACTCATCAAAACTGCTTTGCAATATTGCTTGTATCTTTTGTACTGAGGAACTTGAAGTATACACTATTGTATCATTGGCATATACTGTAAAGGGTACAGTGAGTCCCCTTCACAGGTCCCCAACCCTTTCAAATAAATCAGAAAGAGGAGCAGTCCCAGGACAGAGCCCTGGGTCACACTTCTAATGACCAGCAGTGGGGTGGACCCATGCCCATCCACCACTGTTATTTGACATCTTTGGCCCAAATATGAGCAGAATCAATTCATCGCCTCCGTGCTCAACCCTGCTTCATAGAGCCTGTGAGATGAAGGCAGTAGGGACAGGGATGGGGCAAAAAGAAATAAAGCCATAAAAAAATGGAGGGTAATGAGTACCAATGCCCATAGTCTAGGTAAAAAGCTCCCTGAAATGGTGGCCTTGATGGAAGTGGGATGCCTGGATATTGTGGCAGTCACAGAAACATGGTACACAGAGAACCATGACTGGGATGTCAACATACCAGGGTACACAATCTACAGGAGGGACAGGGAGGGAAAAAGAGGAGGAGGAGGAGTAGCTCTCTATGTAAGGGAAGGGATAAAAGCAACAGAACTGAAGGGTAAACAGGGAGGAGAGGAGGCACTGTGGGTCACTCTGGAGACTGGAAATGGCTCCACAATCCACACAGGCATTGTATACAGACCCCTCGTCTCAGAGGGAGGAAATGGACAAGGAAATGATAGAAGGCATCCTTGGGATGGCAGAGAAAGGGGAGACATTACTGATGGGGGACCTGAATATGCCAGATGTTGGCTGGAGCACCTTTGCTGCAGCCACATCCAAGAGCAGGGCCATTCTCGATGCCCTACAGGGGCATGCCTCAGACAGCTAGTTTTGGAACCCACTCGGGAGAGAGCAGTCTTAGACCTAGTACTCTCAAATGGGGATGGAGAGAGGATGTCTGATCTTGAAGTGGGTAGCCATCTGGGAACAAGCGACCACCAAATAGTGTGGTTCACGATAAACTTAGCTGTAGAGTCAAGCCACACAAAAGTGAAGGTACTGGACTTCAGGAGGGCTGATTTTGACAAAATGGGAGAGTGCCTCAGAAAAGCACTAGCAAACAGGCAAGAAGGTGGGGTGGAGCAACAGTGGGGAAACAGCAAAACTGCCATCACAGAGGCAACAAGCCTTTGTGTGAAGCAAATAAATAAATCTAAACGAAAGAAAAAAGCACTATGGTTCTCAAAAGAAGTGGCGGGGAAGGTAAGGGAGAAAAAGATAGCATTCAGGAAGTATAAGGAAACACAGAAGGAGCAGGACAGAGAACTGTACCAGTTAAAGCAGAAGGAAGCGAGAAAGGCAGTCAGAATAGCGAAGGACCAAACCGAGGAAAAGATAGTCAACTCGTTAAGAAGGGATAAAACGCTTTATAGGTACAAAGAGAGACAAAGAAAGACTAAGGCAGGGATACTGTGGCTGAAACAAAGAGGAAGGTGGTTGGGCAGAGAGCAACAGTGAAAAAGCATGGATACGGAATACTTCTGCTCAGTATTCACAATGGAAAAGCAGGAAATACCTAATCCGGTCAATAGAAGCACTCTGGATAGGGGGGTTGATATTAGTCCTTTCACAGAAGAAAGGGTTCTGAAAGAACTCTTAAAACTGAAGGTGGATAAAGCAATGGGGCCTGGTGGGATTCACCCCAGAATTTTAAAAGAACTAAGGGAAGAACTAGTAACACCACTGACTACCCTTTTTAATAAATCATGGGAGGATGGGGTGGTACCTGAGGACTGGAGGAAGGTGGATGTGATTCGCCTTCAGAAAAGTGGGAGCAAGACAGAGGCAGGAAACTACAGACCTGTCAGTTTGACCTCAGTGGTAGGGAAAGTGATGGAATCACTTCTGAAGGAAAGAATTGTTGAGTACCTAGAGGCCAGTGGGGCACAGGACCCAAGGCAGCATGGATTCACAGCGGGAAGGTCATGTCAGACAAATCTAATTGATTTCTTTGACTGGGTGACCAAAGAAGTAGACCAGGGAGGGGCTGTGGACATGGCTTACCTAGACTTTAGCAAGGCATTTGACACAATCCCGCACAAAAGATTAATAAATAAATTAGCCAGCCTGGGAGTGGGTCCTAGGGTGGTAGCCTGGGTAAAACACTTGTTGGACAACAGGACACAGCGGGTAATAGTAAATGGAGTCCACAGTGAAGAAAGGAGGGTTACTAGTGGGGTACCACAGGGTTCAGTACTGGGACGGTCCTTTTTAATGTCTTTATAAGTGACACTGCAGAGGGACTGGAAGGGAAAGTATGTCTCTTTGCAGATGACACAAAGGGTTGATACACAAGGTGGGGTGGAAAGGCTGAAAAGGGACTTGGCAAGGTTGGAGGAATGGTCAAATGTATGGCAGCTTAGATTCAATGCAAAGAAGTGCAAAGTAATGCACCTGGGAAACAAAAACCAAGGGGAAGAGTACACAATGAAGGGTGAGATACTGACAACAACAAAAATGGAAAGGGACCGGGGGGTAGTCATATCAGACGACCTAAAGGTGGGCCAGCAATGTGAGAAGGCAGTAAGGAGGGCTAGGGGGATACTGGGATGCATAGGGAGAGGTATCACCAGTAGAAAACAGGAAGTTGTTGGCCCTCTGTACAGACATTGGTAAGACCACATCTGGAGTAGTGTGTACAGTTCTGGAGACCCCATCTCCGCAAAGACATAGACAGGGTGGAGGCTATCCAGAGGAGGGCAACCAAAATGATGCAGGGTCTGCATCAGAAGACAAATGAAGAAAGACTAAAGGAACTAAAGATGTATAACATCGAGGAAAGGAGGGAGAGGGGGGACATGATAGAAATTTTCAAATACCTCAAGGGAATCAACAAAGTCCAAGAGGGTAGCATCTTTCAGAAAAAGAGATGTGCAAAAACAAGGAGGCACAATTTGAAGATAGAGGGGGGACGGCTCAGAGGTAATGTGAGGAAGTATTTCTTCACAGAGAGGGTTGTGGATACATGGAACAGCCTTCCTGAGGAGGTCGTAGAGTTAAAAACAGTGGGGGAATTCAAGAATGCATGGGACAGACATAAGGCAATTCTAGTTTGGGGTAGGAGGAAGTAGGCTGTTGGTTAACTAGGATCTGCAGCTTATCCGTTAGGTAGGAAATGGCAGACTAGGTGGGCCAACGGTCCTTATCTGCCATCAAATTCTATATTTCTTTGTTTCTGTGCAGTAGAACTTGATGGTCAATTGTGTAGGTCTTGGAGAGATTGACACGATAGCCCCGTAAATTGCCGGAGTCTATTGCTTTGCCAACATCATCCAACACCCTTGACACAGAGACCACCTGTCAATTGTACCTATAGAATCCTGATTGAAATTGAGCAAACAAACCATGGTTTCACAAATAAAAGCAAGGGAAAGCAAGGAAATAGGCCTATAATTGCACAGGTGACCAGGGCTGCCCCCTTGAAAACTGAGACAACCCTGGCCAACCTCCAAGCATGAGGAATAGCATCAGAAGAAATCGTCCAATTAAACAGATATGTAAGAGGTTTAGCTATTTGAAAGGCTGAATATTTTAGCATCATTGAGGTGAGACCATCTGGACTGCAACTACTGCTGGATTTTGATTCCAGCAAGAGTTCCAGTACTTCAGACTGTTCTATTATAGTAAAGGAAAAGGAGGAAGAACCTCCTTTCTCCTTATCCCGTGGATCTTTCAATGACTGCTTCAGATTGCCCAAAGAAATTTCCAGATTCCACAAAAAATTTATTAAACCTGTCGGAGCGGAATTCCCTTTCCAAATTCTTCATCAGGAGAAATCTGAATAGCTGTACTAAATTTAGTCTGATCCTTTAAATCCCTAATAATAGACAAAACTTTTTTAGGCTTTCCTGCCATAATATGCAGCTGTTTTTCTTTCTTTCTTTTTATCAGCCACAGAAGCATGCAGCCTCCTTCTAAGGGTGCTGACTTTTAGAAAACATTCTTGCGTTTCTCACTGTTGTATTTCCTCTACATTTTGCTCATCTCATGAGCTTGCCCACGGGCTTCATTTTTCTATAAAATAAATACATAATTTGTTTTAGTACTTGTTTCTTGTAATATATTTTTTCTTTCTTATATAAAATACAGAACTCTTTTTCGAGTATTTGAAGACCATTTCTCACTGCATTCAATGTCCATATATATATTTTTATCTGCCATCAGCATGTCACCCCTTTTTTAATTAAATCTGAAAATGATTAAAAGAACAACTTTCTTTCAGTTCCATTTCATCTTCCGCACTTAATGGTTGTTTCTCCCGTTTCCCTTTTTGCTACCTTCAAGCTTTATAAAGTGTTACATATATTCCGTTTTTCGTTAAACGCGCATCGCAAGAGCGTTTAGAAAATAGCACACTTTGAGTGTGCCTCTCCCTTACAATCAGTGCTCGCTTGAGCAGGCATGGCATCCTGCACCAATGGAGTGCGGGAGCTCTGTATGACAGCGGTGGCCTTCGCTTCAAGAAAACCACCACTGTCATACCGAGCACCGCGTCACGCCCCCAGCGTGGCAAATGTTGTTTTGCCGGCGGGTGCCCCATCCCCATCGGCTCTTCGCCCCCAGATAGTTTGCCGATGGGGTGCCCAATCCCCATCGGCCCCTGCCATCTTCTGCCATGCTGGGAGCCCACCCAGCGTGGCAAACGTCCCATGTAGTCCTTTGTTGTTTTTTTTTAAACCTGTAAAGAAAAACGGTCCCATGTAGTCTCCCAGTCCCCCTCCCACAACCCGCACTCCACCCACTCTGTACCAGCCTCCCACACCCCCCTCACCCCATACTTACCTCCGGAGCTTGGCACGATGATCTTCGTGGACCGGGAACACATCTGCACTCTTCAAAGCCGACCGCGAACTGAGGAAATGCCAGTAAGCTGTATAATGGGCTAGATAGGGGGTTTCAACTTTATTGCATATCTCAGGCATTGTTTGGAATTTTTGCACCAAATTTTCAACATGGGGTTTTTGGGACCCCTTCTCATGAATGATGTCACTTTCATGGTGTTATTCAGGCCCGAAGGGTGATTTCGCAGTCACTGCACAGTCACTGTGCGAAATCACCTTTCTGGCCCAAACAATGCCATGACAGTGATATCATTCAAGAGAAGGGGTCCCAAAAACCCCATATTGAAAATTTGGTGCAAAAATTCCAAAAAATGACTGTTTTACGAGTGTGCGTTGCACAGTTCCTATGCAGGCTCGTAAGTTCGCGAATTTTCAATATTTTCACTCCAGATTTTCAACATTGCCATTTTACCACAGCTCCTTATGAGCAGTACAGCTGTCATTTTTCACATCCTGCCCAAAATGCGTTTCCGCCCATGTAGCGCACAATGGCGCAGTCGGTGTGTGAAATCAATGTATGGGACGCATTAAGAAAATCACAGTGACACTGTTCATTAGCAGAGGTCTTGAAATGGCTATGTTGAAAATTTGGTGAACAAATTCCTAAAAATAACTGTTTCATTGGCAGCTTGTGCAGTTCCACGCACGTAAGTTTGCTAATTTTCAATATTTTCACTCCAGATTTTCAACATTGCCATTTTACCACACCTCCTTATGAGCAGTACAGCTGTCATTTTCAAATCCTGCCAAAAGCGTGTTTCCACTATGTAGTGCACAATGGCGCGGTCGGTGTCACAAAATCAATGTATGGCACACAGTAAGACAATCACAGTGACACTGTTCATTAGCAGAGGTTTTAAAATGGCAATGTTGACAATCTGGTGAAAAATTCCCTAACAATGATTGTTTTACGAGATGCATTGCACAGTTCCCACGCATCGTAGGTTTGCGAATTTTCAATATTTCCACTCCAGATTTTCAACATTGCCATTTTATCACACTTCCTTATGAGCAGTACAGCTGTCATTTTTCACATCCTGCCCAAAACATGTTTCCGCCTATGTAGCACACAATGGGGGTAACAAAAAGGTCATGCTGAAAATCTATTCTCCAAATACCAGCAATCGTACAGGGCATTAGGGTAAAGCACCATACGTGCCAAACACCACTGCAAATACCTGCAAGCGAATGTTCGGCATTGACAAATGCTTGTTTGTATAGTTACCAAAATATGTCATGCAGCCCAGTTTCACCACTTCTTGCTTGTTTAACTACTGTCACCACTGTGACCTGTTACCACTGAAGAAACGACCATTAAGTGTGAAAGATGAAAAGGAACATCTAAAGTATGTTTTTTATGAAAGTACTGACTCCCACCCATAAGTATTCATTTGGAATTTCGAAGCACCTTGGGGAGCCAGAAGATTAGAAGAATTTCACATACCACAGCAGTATATTTTCTTGATATGGAGGCTGTGAAGTCTGGTGGCTGGAGTTAGGAAATGGAAGACCCAGGTTCAAATTCCAAAAGAGCCATTTACTGTGTAACCCAGAGCTAGAACTACAGTCCATGCAGCTATATCAATGAGAATAAAATGCAAGACCTCACTGAAAATAAGATGCTGTATCTCAGCTGGGCCAAACTGTGTAAATAAATTGTAAAATAAAAAAAAAAGATGTACTTGCATTTTCAGGGGGCCTTGCTTCTTCCCAGTTTTTTGTTTGTTTTCTTACATCTGAGAGGGCTGAAGCAGAGGGAGGTGACATGGCTTGTAGAGGATTATGTGACTTGCAGGAAAGAAGTTGGAGCAAATGAAGGCCAAGTGACAAGTTGGAAGAACTTGGTGTTCCCAGGCAGCAATTTGCATATGTGTATGTGGGGTGAGGGGTGAGGGAGGGAGGGAGGACAAAGAGAGCTTTCTTTCAAGGTTGGCTACATGCTCATCTGGTGGAGGCACACTTATTCTCAGGTTGGCATCCTTTTCTGTGATTTACTCCTGTTTGTGTGTGGCTGAGGACTGGGTGCTGGAGGATGTTCAGGTACATCCACTGAAATGCTTTTAGGTACTGAGCACAGTGTTCAGGTATAACAATGAAAATATAGCTTAATATTTTCTGCATAATTTTGAGGTATCTGTTGTGACCTGGGTGTGACCAGTGGTGGTTGGAGTGTAGAGCTGGCTTGGGGTGGGGATACAGAGGAGAATGGGATCTGACACAGGAACAGAAAACCTGCACCCACTTCAGAAACACACATGCACATGCACACCTCCACCTCATACAAAGACACACACACACACACACACAGCACAACCTGCCCCCCCCCCCCACAAACTCACGGAGCAACATTCCCCCACGAAGGTGGACACCACTGCAGCAGCACCCATTGGAAGATCCACTGATGGCCCTTGAGGGATCCTTTGCAAGGATGGGAGAGCTTTGTGTGCAAGGAGCACCAGTTTGGCCATGATAATTGCAGCATTTCTCAGCGACAGGCCCTGTCTGTACAGGCAGCTAATGTTTGTGGAGGATAGATGCCAAAGGCTGGTGTGTGTGTGTGTGTGTGTGCAGCTAATGTGAATAGAGGAATGAATGCCAAAGGCTGTGTGTGTATGTTTCACAGCATGCTGAACTGCTGGAGTCAGCCAGAAGTGACACTAGCTGCTTCTACATTACCGTAAAGAGCTAGTGTACTGCCCGCCCTAAAATTTAATATTAGATTTTAAAGCAGTTAACCATTATCGTTTATATCTGAGGTACTTTTCCTTTTCACTTTGTTTAATTAGAAGATTGCTTACCTATGTTAGTAGGTGCGATGTGTGGAACAGCTCTTAGCCTGGCAGCTGACATATCTTACTCTACTGCTACACTCTATATCATCAGCATTGTGACCTTAATGAATGTGACATTACTGCTACTTAGCAACAGCAAGTGAGTGACTGCCAGGTCATTCACCTGTGATGTCACTGTCAGTGAGATCACAATGCTGATGATGTAGTGTGGGACAGTAGAGTTAGGTATGTCAGCTGCCAGGCTAAGAGCTGTTCCACACATCCAGCACAATATTATCACGTAGAATACTTTCTGATGAGCAAAAGGAACAAGAAAAATACTTCAGAAATAAGAAGTTGCAACTGACTGTCCATTTTCACTTATTCTATAATGAACCCACTTTTCTTTGTGGGACTAGAAGAATTACCAAAAGCCAGCCAACTGCTGCCAAGTGCCTTACCTCATCATCCAGAGACTGACACACTGATGCCACACCACACTTGCCCCACAGGCAGGCTGCAGTGTTCACAGCAGTCAGTTGCCAATTCTTCTAGCTCTCCCTTGGATTGAACACGCCAACCATTGTGCTGTTTTAGTCCCAGCAGTGTGAGGAGAGAAGCTAGCAAAGCAAACTTTATTTATATAGCGCCTTTCTTAAACCAAGGCTTCTACAGATTAATTACAGTGAGACATATAAATTAAAATAAAATTACAAATATACAAAATTAATTAAAATCATCTGGGAAGGCCAATTGAAAAGATAAGTCTTAAATTCCAACTTGAATCTCTCGACGGTCAGGCATTCTCTCAACCAACGAGGGCAGAGAATTCCACAGGGTGGGGTCCGCAGGAAAAAGCACGAGCACCAGATGTCTTCAAACATACCCTGGGAATTCTAAATCCTCGTCGGTGGATCAGAGAGGCAGAAGTGGAAATACTTCAGAAATAAAAAGTTACAACTGACTACTACTTAAAATTTGTATTATTTTCCTGTCTGGAGCAAGTGGAAGTTGTGGAACTAATTATCTGTGGCCAGGGTATGAGAAAGAGGGTGTGGGAGGGGCAGCAGGCAATGTTCTTGGGACAGTGTGAGACTCTGAAGGAGGCCAGACACAATACAGAGCATGCACCACCCATGAAGGAGAGAGAGTGAATGTGTGATGGTGCGAGAGGGAGAAATCTTAATCACAGTGTGTGTGTGTGTGTGTGTGTGTGTGTGTGTGTCACGAAGAGCTGCAGCTCAGTTGTCAGCCCTGTCAGAGTGCCTGCCTGGTCCTACTGCAGTTCGCTCATCCTATGTTAAAATAGAAAGCCCATTCTTTTCCCAGCACTGGCCGACCCAGTCCAGAAGCTCCAAAACATTTTGTACACCTATGTGCATGAGAGGTATCTAGTTATGTCACTGACCTTGTGTCATGAAACATTGGTGTCTTTGAAGTGCACCGCTATTATTGTAATAAAATAAAAATTCTTGTTACTTCATTACCGAGTCGAGCATTCTACTTTCTATTTTGTATTCTGCAGCCATTGGGACAACACCCGCCATAAAGGATTTTGGATTCTGTGTGATAACGGCCCAGTGCCTGGTATCGTGTCAGCGCGATCAAGTGCCGAAAACATTTTTGGCACTCTGACACCCTCGGCGCCGGGACAATGGCACCATGGACATATATTTTAATGCTTTCTGTGGAGGAGGCTGCGCCTCCCCACCCCGCACCTCCTACTAAAGGATTCTCAACTCCTGGGGAGAAGGTGAAAGCATGGAAAATAAAAGGTTGAGCCGGGTGCAATAAGATCACATCAGCACCGGATCCGAACCGGTACCTCACCCACCCCAACCAGTAGCCAACCCCAATGCCACGTCGCAGCTCGGTAATCCACCATAGCGCCACCCCTATAGCTCCTCTGCCTCCCAGTCCATGCTCACTGTGCTCACCCCCAGGCGCAAGTACATAAGCGACATCCTGTTGCCCAGTTCACCCACCCCTCGTCTGGTTGCCCTACCTTCTCATCGCTGTGAGGGTTTCTCCAGGAAGGAGTTGCCATTATGGGCCGAGCCTTCCCCATGCACCCACCACCGCGGGATACTAGGATTCTGCGTAATTAGATCTCCTACCCTCACTCTTATTTTCCCTCTAATACCCCACCTCCCTCCCTCTCCTAGGCATGTTCCTCCATAAGCCATCTCGATCACCATACCCTCTGTTTGTGTTTTTAATTTGTCCCTAGTCCCTGTACCCCATCCTGTATTTAATTTTTCTTATTTTCCGCTGCTTCCCCACCCATTCACCCATATTGTTATTCTTCTACATACTCTTCACACAACCCACAATTTCTTCTTCCCTAACTCCTCTACTCTGCCTCGCCTGCATCTCCCACCTCTAGCATACCTACTACTTCTAAGGTGTACACTTATTCTTAGGTCAACACTGACTAACTACATTTGTTACAACCTGCACTTATGACAAATAACTGCTAATTCCATGTTATGCCTCTAACATTTGTGTATGTAACGTTCAACATTTCATTGAACGTTCTTAGTGTAATGTAAAGAATTGACCCATGTACCACAATCTGGTCTTGTATTCAAGACTTACCTTTCAAATTTGTGTGTAACCCCCAGGTGGCACTATCCTAAGGGCTACTACCCCTGCCTGCCTTAACTGTAACAGGGTGAGGGGCCCAGATCCGTTGGCGGGTGCCTCCACCCAGAGGTCAGGGTTAGAACAGTCGAGGTTGACTTGGCCACAGCCCTCTGGGTTGCTGCAACCCTCCTTTCTTCCCACTAGTGGCCCACGCAGTCCTTACCATAGACACTTACCCCTCCCGGCTCGAACCACTCAGCTCACTCCAGGGACCCCCTGAAAAGTAAGGTACAGTTACACAATATTCACTGTGCAGTATTTCACCATGAATACACAAACTAGCCAGTGTACTTTTGCAAAATAAGCAATCTGATTTATTTAAGGGGAGATAAGAAGGACCGGGGGGAATCAGGGTGATTGGCTTACCACTACAATATATGAGTATCTACCTAGGGCTCTGTGCACAGGCCTAACCTATAAGTTACTGTCTATGGGTACCCAAGCCCTAAAGGCTAGTTCCTCAATGCAGCTGGTTGGGGCTGTGACACAAATGAACATTTAATTCCTACGAAGATTAGATGGAGCCAGCAGGCTCAGTTAGTGTAGTCAGCAAAGTAACCAGAAGATCTTGCCCTTGCTAGGAACATTTAACGAGGGAGCTACCCTGATTTAGTACTCACAACTCCAGAAGGAAAGCTGTCACACCACTGCAGGGCCAAGCCTGAACTTCAGACACTTCTCCACATTTATATGAAAAGCAACAGAGGGTACCATCAGGTGGCTGCTCCTTGGGCCCAACCAGACTCACAGTTAATCGGGAGTCAACGCAGCTTTACTTTTTCCTGACAGACTGAGCGCGATTCAGCAGATTCTCCAGTCCTCTACAGGGTGAGCCTGGTAGGTAGCTGCGCTCCTGCACAGCCTCTTCTGACCGTTACCCAGCAGATTTAGTCCGATACTCACCGGCGACTGAGCCGCCCGAATCTGGCCTTCCACACACGCGCTTCGCGCGCGAAAACTCAATGGCGCAGGAGCCCAGAGCACCTTCCTCGCTCATAGCCACAACGTCTCTGCCCTTTGGCAGTTAGGGCAAGTCTCTCCATTCAGGCGCCACCCGATCCCATAGGTGGGCTGCAGATGCCAATCACTTGATACTGCCCCTATTGGTGCAAACAAGGCGCCATAATCCAGACTTCACTTCCCAGAATTACTAGCTGAGTCTCCATTGGTCAGCAGGCTCCATTGAGAGTCCCGATCCTGGTTGGTCGCCAGTTACTCCATTTCAATCACCCCTGTTACCCTATTGGCCCAGCTCAGCAGTCCAGGCCCAAAATGGAGGGGCCAAGTACACAAAGTCCCAGCTGCAATGAAAGCAGATTAGACAACTGCAATTTCATTAATACTTTAAAGGACCATAGCCAAACAGTCACATCCATCAGAAGGGCTCCCTTTGCGCTTTTCAGCGACTACAGGATGGGCGATTACACCGCTCAGGATTCAAACGAAACACCAGTCCCCGTACCAGCCTGCTGGGAAACCTGCGAGCAGGCAGCCCTTAAAGAGACAGTACTGGAGGCTTTAAAAGCACGCTCTAGCGCCCGCATTTTGGTGCCATGGCGCGAACACCAGTTAGGCGGGAGCATTTAGGCAAACTCAGGGAAGGCTTTTGGAACCTCCCCCATTTGTAAGGGGTTACATATGTAATACTTTAAATCACTCTTGTTTGTCTTTAAAGTTCTGTATTTTGTTCCTTGTATTACTATGTATACTAATTTGCATGATGTGGAACCTCTGTAACAGAACCTCTGGCTCAAAGGAATTTCAGAATCTTGCTAAATAAAAATAAATAGATTTGTCTCTGGTCCTCCTTTTCCCTTTTCAAATATAACATCACAAAATGGCAGAGAGCAAATGACTGACACTGTGGAGAAAGGGGCACCTGAGTGGAGCAAGTAGCAATTTTCTCAAATCAAAATATCAAAGGTACTAAAATGCACCAAACTAGGGGGAGCAGGAGTCACTCCCTGAGGAAGGCGTGGTCACACCAAATAACACGTGGTAACAACATCTGTGGCGGGCAAGTGCTTTTGCCAGCCTGCAATTTTTTTGTTATTTTCTCATACATTAACAGCACTTTCTATTTATGTAATAACATCGTTTGGCATACAGCCCTTATGTGCCTGCTTTCTTGTGTTGCACAAGGTCCAGGAGTCAGCCTGCTGCTCCAGTGTCTGTCTTCAAAGTATCCCCCTCTAATAAGGGTGACTGGGAGCCGTGCAGCTGCTGAAAGAGAGGGACCTGAAGCCACCCCAGCACTTTGACAGCTGTTTGCAAAGTATCTGCCCTCTGGTGAGGGAGACTAGGAGCTGTCCCACCGCTTCAGTCGTCAAAAGTGTTCCCCTCCAATGAGGAGTGCCAGAAGGTGTGCCACTGCTCTGGCGGCTGCTGAAAGTGCACACCTCTGATGACGGAAATGGGCTGGGTGCTTGGGGTTTGAGAAACCATAACTGTCTGGTGTTGTGGGAAGTTGAATGACTGTATATGATGTAGGGAGCAATAGTAAAAAGCAGTGCTGCTGTCAAAGTCCTCCTCTGTGGGCACAGTACAAAATTGTAAAAGTGAGGATGGATGTGGCCCTCAAAGAAACAAAATTGTAAAAGTGAGATTGTTAAGACAGCAAGACCTGCTACAAAAATATAAAAATACACTGTTGTTCTCTTACATGACAATAACTGCTAAACTAACATACCTAAACACAGTGTTAAAGTAGTCACAAAGATTAGCAAACATAAGAACATAACAAGCATCTGTCAATGTCGAATGTTGATTGCGTTGGTCCGTTGAGCTCGCTCACTGCCCTTCTGTCACTCACTCGTTCTGTTTCTCCCGGTGCTGCAGGCTGATGTTTTGTACTGGGCTCCTGCCTGCATTGACACCCTTTTCTGTCCACAAAGAAATCCGCAGCTGTCCTGGCAGAGTTCTGTTGAGGTGATTCGCTCCCCCTCTCTCACTCACTCATTCTGTTTCTCCTGGCGCTGCAGGCTGCCCTTTTGTACTGGACTCCTGTCTCTGTTGATGCCTTTTCCTGCCCACAAAGAAATCTGAAGCAGTCCCAACAGAGCTCCATTGATCTTGTTCAATCCCCCTCTCTCACTTGCTCATTCCGTTTGCCAGCACTGCAGACTGGCCTTTTGTACTGGGCTCCTGCCTGTATTGCGCCTTTTTCTGCCCACAAAGAAATCTGCAACAGTCATGATAGAGCTCCATTGAGGTTGCTCACTCCCCGTCTCACCTGCTCATTCTGTTTCTCCTAGTGCTGCAGGCTTCCCTTTGTACTGGGCTCCTGTCTCTGTTGGTGCCTTTTCCTGCCCACAAGAAATCTGAAACAGTCCCACCAGAGCTCCGTTGAGCTTGCCTCAATCCCCTCTCTCACTACTCATTCCATTTCTGCCAGCTGCAGGCTGGCTTTTGTACTGGGCTCCTGCCTGTGTTGCCGCCTTCTTCTGCTCACAAAGAAATTTGCAGCAGTCATAATAGAGCCCATTGAGCTTGCTCACTCCCTCTCACTTGCTCATTCTGTTTCTCCCGCTGCTGCAGGCTGCCCTTTGTACTGGGCCCCTGCGCATTGCTGCCTTTTTCTCCCACAAAGAAATCTGCAGCAGTCCTGACACAGCTCCAGCTGGAGCTCGCTCATCCCCCCCTCTCTCACTCGCTCGTTCCGTTTCTGCCGGCGCTGTGGGCTGGTCTTTTGTACTGGGCTCCTGCCTGTGTTGCTGCCTTTTCCTGCCCACAAAGAAATCCACAGCAGTCATGATAGAGCTCTGTTGAGCTTGCGCCTCCTCCTCTCTCACTCGCTCGTTGTGTTTCTCCTGGTGCTGCAGGCTGCCCTTTTGTACTGGGCTCCTGCCTGCATTGGTACCTTTTTCTGCCCTCAAAGAAATCTGCAGCTGTCCTGACACAGCTCCGTTGAGGTCACTCACTCCCCTGTGTCACTCGCTTATTCTGTTTCTCCTGGCACTGCAGTGCCATTTTGTACTGGGCTCCTGCCTCTGTTGGCACCTTTTTCTGCCCACAAAGAAACCTGCAGCAGTCCCAACAGAGCTCTTTGACCTCACTCACTCCCCTCTCTCACTCGCTCATTCGTTTCTGCTGGACGCTACAGGCTGCCCTTTTGTACAGGGCTCCTGCCTGGGTTGCCCCCTTTCAGCCCACAAAGAAATGCGCAGCAGTCACGATAGAGGCTCTGTTGAGCTCGCTGACGCCCTCTCTCAGTCGCTTGTTCTGTTTCTCCTGCTGCTGCAGGCAGCCCTTTTGTACTGGTCCTGCATGCATTGCTGCCTCTTTTCTGCCCACAAAGAAATCCACAGCAGTCCCAACAGTGCTCTGTTGGGCTCTCTCCTCCCTCCCTCACTCACTCGTTCTGTGTCTCCTGGCGCTGCAGACTGCCCTTTTGTACTGGGATCCTGACTGCGTTGGTGCCCCTTTCTGCCACAAACAAATCCACAGCAGTCCCGGCAGAGCTCAGTTGAGCTCAGTCATTCCTCCCTCTCTTACTCACTCGATCCTAATCTTTCCCAAACACTGATTTCTGACAGCAACTGCGTTATTCTGCACTGGAAGTGTGAAAACACATTTTGGCCAGGATGTGAAAAATGACAGCTGTACTGTTCATAAGGACGTGTGGAAAATATGCCAGTGTTAAAAATGTGGCGTGAAAATATTACTAATTTGCGAAGTTACAAGGGTGCGTGGAAATTGCACAACGCATGCTTGTGACGCAGTCATTTTATGGACTTTCATCACCAAATTTTTAACATAGGCATTCCCTGAACCTCTGCTAATGAACAGTGTAACTGTGGGCCTATAATGTCTCCCAAACATGGATTTCCCACAGTGACCGCGCTGTTCTGCGCCAGAACTGCGAAAACACATTTCGGCCAGGATATGAAAAGTGACAGCTGTACTGTTTGTCAGGAGGTGCAGAACAATGGCAATGTTGAAAATTTGGAGTGAAAATATTATAAATTCGCAAACTTATGAGCGTGCGTGCAAACTGTGCAATGCACGCTCGTAACACAGTCATATTATAGAGTATCATCACCAAATGTTCAACATAGGCATTTTAGGCCCTCTGCTCATGAACTGTGTCACTGTAATTTTTGTAATCTGTCCTGAACACTGATGTCCCACAGCGACCGCGCTATTCTGTGCCGGAAGTGTGAAAACACATTTCAGCCAGAATGTGAAAAATGACAGCTATACTGTTCACAAGGAGTTATGGAAAAATGCCAATGTTGAAAATCTGGCATGAAAATATTGCAAATTTGCAAAGTTACAAGCGTGCATAGCAACAACGCAACGCACGCTCATAAAACAGTCATTTTTTTGGATTTTTTCCACCAAATTTGCAACATAGGCTTTTTGAGAGCCCACCTCATGAACACTGGCACTGTCATTTCGCCAATCAGTCCCAAAAGGTGATTCTGCGCAGTGACTGTGAAATCACCTTTTGGGGCCAAATAACGCCATGAAAGTGGCAGAATTCATGAGGAAGGGTCCCAAAAACCCCATGTTGAAAATTTGGTGCTAAAAGTCCAAGAAATGCCCAAGATATGCATCAAAGTTGAAAAACCCTATCTATGCCCTTATACAGCTTCCCGGCATTTCCTCAGTTCGCGGTCGGCTTTGAAGAGTGCAGACGTGTTACCAGTCCACCGAAGATCATCACGCTGGGCTCTGGAGGTAAGTATGGGGTAGGGGGTGGAGAGGCAGGGTATGCAGAGGGTGGGAGCGGGTTGGGAGGGGCCGCCAGACTTGACAAGGGACCGTTTTTTGCTTTACAGGTACAAAAAAAATAAATAAATACATTGCGGGACTTTTTTTTTGACAGCATCATTTCTGGACATTTGGAACACTGGGGTGGGCTCCCAGCATGCCAACTGACTGTTAGGGGGGCAGTTGTAGCCAATGGGTGATTGGGCACCCCCATTGGCACAAAAGGGGGGGGCGCAAGAGCCGAGGGGGATTGGGCACCCCCTTGGCACAACTCTCCCACTACTGTTTCGGGGGGGGGACTTATGCCAGTGGGGAGTGGGCTCCCCCATCGGCACACCAAAGTGGGAGGGGGGACATAATGCCAACAGGGAGTGGGCTCCCCTGTCGGCAACTCATAGCACCAGGGATGGAAGCCGATGGAGATTGGGGCCCCCGTCGGCAAAAACACGCTGCTGTGGGGAGGGGCACATGTTGCCGAGGGGGATTGGGCACCCCCTCAGCATGGGGGGCTCACACATATTGTTTGTGAACACTGCGACGAGCCGCTGCCATGTTCACAAGCAATATAAACCAAGGTTCCGCCCAGCAATGACGGGTCACTCCCTCATTGCAGCGAATGGCTTACGCTGCAATGACGAGGTGGCCCCTGATTGTGGCGGCTAATTTTTTACAAGGTTGTAGCACGCTGGCTGAACTAGTGTCAGCAGCAGCATGCCACAGCATTGGGGAAAGTGGCCAAGCCTTTCAAGGCTGTGGAGGCATTAGCCACAACAGTGCCACGCCTCCACAACCTGCTTCTGGAGGAAAGCTGCTGCAATATGTTCATTGCACATGCGCGCAATCAACATAAAAATGATATCAGCCTTGCTGGCACCAGCCAAATCTTGTTTAATATGTGGATGTCTGTAGGATGGGATTCTGAAAGGAAAGAAAATTCTTTTTTATTTTAAGTCTTTTTTTTTTATGGGCCAGCTAAGGTTTCTTAGTGAGTAAAGGTGATGGCTGTGTTTGTGATGGCAATTCAAGAAATGTTCTGGGAAGTACTGATATGTCAATGCTCTGTGTCCTGGTTGAAAAATCTAGATTTAGTAGTTGCCCGTATTGGTCCTTGCAAGAATAGATACACAAGCAAATGATTTGATACCTTTTAATGGACCAACATAGATGTAACAACAAGAACAAAGTGTTCTAGCTTCGGACCAGCCAGTCCTTCTTTAGAAGCTTATAGCAGTTGTTTAGAAAATACAATACTTATAACAGCTAGATAATGCAGAGAAAAACAGGAAAAATCCCCATTGGTTCAAAATATTCATTAAAAAAATTATGTCAGAGAAGTTTAACAGTACTATACTGCCTTCAGCCAGGTGAAACACACATACAAAGAATTCTACTGCATATAAATTTAATTGACATAAGATAACACTGCTGAAGCAGATAACTCCTAAATCAAGCTATGAGTGTCACAATTTGTATAAGGATGTGATTACTGAAAGGCAACCCCCACCCAGATTAGAGACAAACTAAGATTGTTATAGGGCTCATAAAGTTTCAATGTCTGCATTATAGACAAGAATTTACCGGTAAAGTTGTCTTAAAACATCTGTGCACACTGTGTGATGTGTAAACCTAGCTGGACCTGTCACTCAGCTGTACTCCCAAGCTAGATATAAGGCCCAAGAAATTTCAAAAACCTCAGGACTATATAAATGATAATTTAAATATAAATTGACAATATTAGTGTCAAACAAAAAAACTCTAGTCTAAGGAATCTGAAAAAGAGATAAAAATGTAATTTCTCTCCTCCTCTTCATACAAACAGTATACCCTAACCCACCCCACATCACCATATGTGGGTGGGGGAAGATACATAGCTTTAAGGAGATGTCTCTCTCTCTCTCTCCCCCTTCCCCCTTCTCTCTCTCTCACACACACACACACACACACACACACACACACACACACACACACTCTCCTAGCAAACCTTTATTCACTTCAGTCACTGCAATTGTTCCCCAAAGGAATTAACTTGTCATGAAATCCTGAGTAAAAGGTATGTCTCCTAATACCTACAGAGCAAAAATGTGACACTATTTAACCATACTACTATCTGCATAGTAACATTTCCAAGGGTTCTGAATAGAACTACCATGAAATAAACCTACCACCCTCCCCAGAATAAGGTAACTATAAGTAAATATAAAGCATGTGTGTAAGACCAGAGATCTAACATACCTACATATCCACAAATTACTACAATATTAGGCTAATATAAAAGATCTGTGCAGGACCCATGCAAATGAGATCATGCACCCCAATATGTACAGAGTTACACAAATTATATGTGACAGTATACGATAACACTCCTGTGTGTACAGTAGCAGGCTAGGTAATCTGAATATGGTGCAATGGAATCAATCCCACCCCCAGGCAAAGATGAAAAGTAAGGAGGAATTAATATTCATTATGTGTGTGAAGTAAGAATAGTAACACATTATAACTCCATATATCCAAATAGAGACCTACCTCAATGTGACAGCAGGCCCCACATCTGTTATATCACATACCTCACAACACATACCCACACACATACATACATACACACACGCACCCACATCCCACACATGCTGAAGTCCTATAATATGTCAGTCTGAAGAAGAAGAGGTCTGTGAATGTTAGTTTCTGTAGTGTCCCATAAAACCAAGATCAGCGTTCATCCCATCTGCTACCATATTAAGATGTAAAATAAGTTTAATCTCAAAAGCTCGCTCTGTTGCGTGTTTTGAGATTTCCTTTAAGACCATTACTGACATATCTGAGACTGAGTGGTCAGGCTGGGAGAAGTGGTGCCCCACTGGTTTTTCAGTCTTCCTTGCTGTAATAGTATGTCTGTGCGAGTTCATCCTAGTGCGGAGCTGTTGGCGTGTCTCTCCAACATAACCTGTTTGTGGACATCTCTTGCACTGAATGAAATAAACGACATATCGTGACATGCATGTAAAACTCCCATGCACCTGGAATTGTCTGTTTTGTGATGTAACCACATAGTCCGATGTAGAAATCATCCCACAAGTCTTACAGGGGCGTTGATTGCAGGGTCGTGTGCCATTGTGTGACGTGGTATTTTGTTCTGGTGAAAGTTTGCTCCTAATAATTAGGCTGGATAAATTTGGTGGTTGTTTAAAAGATAGTAGTGGAGTTCCTTAAAAATACAATTAAGGGTTTCATCCTCACTAAATATTGGGTGGAGGTCTTTAATAATCTTACGCAGATGTTCAAGGTCTGGATGATATGTGACTACCAAGGGTATTCTGTCTGTAACTGTCTTTCTTTATATTGAAGTAGTTGTTGTCTTGGTACTTATGCTGTCTGCTCTGTTATCCTGTCAATTTCCCTGGAAGAGTGTCCCTCCTCAATGAAGGTGTTTTAAACATAGCCAAATGTGTATCTCAAAAAGAAGTCCAAAACACTGGTTGTTGATCCATAGGTACATGACTTTGAAATCTTTATGACCAGCCCAAATGCAGGATATTTTAGCAATAATCCATGACGGGGTGTGGGTTGTAGTGGGATTTACCCATGCCTGCTGTGGTTTGGTCACAAGGATGCAGGCTGAATAACTAAACTACCCCAGAAGCTGGTAAATCCTACCACAACCCACATTCTGGAGTGGACTATTGCAATTATACAATTTGTAGTTGGTAAAGGTTTAAAAAATTATTTACATTTTTTTTTTTTTTTCCAGTGTAATATCCTTCCTCAGGAGCAGCAGGTGTTTCAGCAGGTATGGCAGTTGCTCAAGTGGGTGAAGAGTAGGAGTGGTGATTTACTGTTACTTTCTTTTGTAAAGTGGCTGACTGAACCTTTGCAGTAGTTATGCTAGAATTTATTACGACACAAAGGTGTCAGTCGGCCAATCAGAGTGCCTCATTCTAGAACTCTCCTGTATAATCCCTAACCATTTTATAAGTAGAATCAAACTATTCCCTCTAAACACAGGAGTGACTTAATCACTTTGACGGTTGTTTGTAAAGTATTTCCCTTCGATGAGGAAGACTGGGAGGTTGTCCCACCACTTCAGTTATTGAAAGTGTCCACCTCTAATGAAGGGAACCCACAGCTGTGCCACTGCTTTGGTGGCTGTTGAAAATGCACCCCTCTGATGAGGGAAGTGGGTCTGGTGCTTGGGGTGTGTGAAACTAAAATTTTATTTATTTATTATACTCTAGGATTATACCTTTGAGTCAGGGACTCACTTACAGAGGTTCCACGTCATAACAGAATACAGTATAGTAAGATGATAGTACACAAAAAACAAGGTTGTTGCAACTACAGTGAGTAGGACAAGAACAACACAGTAAAACAGCATAATAGAACAGGCAAGCTAGTATGTACAAGATTAGGTTCGTAAAGTTTTAGCAGCCAGAACATGTTTAAGAAAAATAACAGTTCTGTTGTCAGAGTGCAAGGTGGTAAGGCTATACATATGTCACCTCAAGTAATAAAATGCTATGAGGAGGATGGCTAAAGCTGGATAGAGGTAGCAGGGAAGTGGGAGACAAGATGTGGAATGCAATAAGGGGTAGAGAATAGCTAAGGAGTGGGGACAGAAGCAGGGGTGGAGTGCGAGGAATAGACGTGGTGTAGGCAGAGGAGAGGAAGAGGAAAGGTGGGCAAGGGGGTAGGTGGAGCAGAGAATAGAGGTTGAGAGGGAGGGGGTGGGTGGGGGTAGAGGCTGATTGAGAGCAAGATAGAAGACAAGGTGGGAAGGGGCAAATGGAAGAGTGGTGAGGGATAGTACCAGCTATGACCAGCTTAGATGGCAGTCGTAAGAGGCTCTTTATCAGGCACGAGTGGGGTGGGAGAGATGAGTTAAGGATGGGGGGGAGGCCATGGTAAAAAGGAAGTGAAAGGAAAGTGGAAAGGTTGATGAGGCAAGGAGCGACTGGGTGAGAACAGGAAGCAAGATATGAGGAAGGATAAAGATTAGAATTCACAGTCACTGACACTGGCCAGGGCAAGTAGAGATCGAAGTGATGTCACTCCACAGAGGGAAGAGTGACCAGTGGGGTACCACAGGGATCAGTGCTGGGACCGGTCCTATTCAACATCTTCATCAGTGACATTGCACAGGATATAGAAGGCAGAATTTCACTGTTCGCTGATGACACAAAGCTCTGTAACAGAGTAGACACACCAGAGGGTGTAGACAGAATGAGAAGGGACCTGCAGAAACTTGAAGAATGGTCAAGGGTTTGGCAGTTGAAATTCAATGCAAAGAAGTGCAAGATAATGCATATGGGGCACAAAACCCTGGCACAATATATCAGTTGGGGGTGAGGATATAGCATGCACCAAGCAGGAAAGGGATCTTGGGGTTGTCATCTCTGATGACCTCAAGGTAGGGAAACAGTGTGACAAGGCATCAGGTAAAGCAAATAGGATGCTGGGATGTAGGCAGGGGCATCACCAGCAGGAAAAGGAGGTCATAATTCCCGCTATACAAGACACTAGTGAGGCCCCACCTGGAGTACAGGTGTACAGTTCTGGAGACCATACCTACGTAAGGACATAGACAGGGTAGAGAAGGTTCAGAGGAGGGCAACAAAGATGGTGCATGGGTTGCATCACAAGTCCTATGAAGACAGGTTGAAGGAACTGAACATGTACTCCCTGGAGGAGAGGAGGGAGAGAGGGGATATGATAGAGACATACAAGTATCTTACAGGGAGGAACAGTGTGCAGGAAAACACTATTTTTAAGCGAAAAAGATGTTTCAGGACTAGAGGGCATGGGATGAAGTTGGAGGGAGGACGATTCAGAGGAAACATGAGAAAGAATTTCTTCACAGAACGGGTGGTGGACAAGTGGAACACCCTGCCAGAGGAAGTGGTGGGGCTGAAACAATCACGGATTTAAGAATGCATGGGATAGACATAAAGGAATTCTAGAGGTCAGGGGTAAGGGGAAATAGACTTCTAGGAAAACAAACTGAACTTACAAGCTCAAATGGGCAGACTAGGTGGGCCATAGGCCCTTATCTGCCGACACTGTCTATGTATCTATGTATCTATGTTTTAAATGGGCCAAGTTTGTCTCCTGCAAGAGGTTCTTTGCTGAGAGAATTAAGCCAGGTAGGTGCACAATATTCATAAGATCTTTGACCTTGTGAGATCCTCTGGAAAGGAACTTTCAGGGTTTGGTCATTTTGACCCTTAGTGCAACTGGGTGAGTTTTGTTGTATTAGAAGATCCTGGACTCCAGGGAGCGTGATTCCAAGTGCTGATTTTTTTGGGTGAACAGGCACGTCTGGTATTGAATTAGGCAGTCTAGGTTAAGCCAACTACTTTGGGTGTATAGTTCGCAAGTGTGGGTAAGACGTTGTACATCCGGCACAAGCCTACAAGCCTTGTTCAGGGTCGTTTTGAGTTTTCTGAGGGCCGTGTGAGTTGCTGCACCATACACAACCAGGCCGTAATCAATGACTGAAAGCACTGAGCTAGACACTGCTATTTTTAGGGCCTCATTAGTAAAGCAAGATTTCTTTCTTTGGAGTAGCCCCAGTTTAGCGTTGGCTATTTTAGTGACTTGGTTGATGTGATGAGAGCAGGTAAGAGCACCGTCTATCATTATGCCCAGATATTTAAAATGATTAACCATCTCCAGGGAGGAATTTTGGTTGTTGACAACACGTAGCTGGAAATTACTGTGTTTATTGTGATTGGTAGTAAAGATCATGGTCCTCATTTTTTTATAGTTTAAGAGAAGCATTGAGTCAAGAAACCACTTTTCTACCAGGGAGAAACTGGCCTGCATCTGTATTTCAAGGTCGGTGGGGGTTTGAGTGGCACGAGTAGAGAACAGCATCATCGGCATATAGTAGTATTTGATTGCTAACTGCTAGAGGGAGCTGGCTGAGAAAAAGGCTAAAAAGCAGGGCTCCAAGGATGGAGCCTTGGGCCTCACCGGTAGTAACACACTGGTAATCCAAGCAGATGTAATTTTTTTGTTGGCTTTTTGTAGTCTACCACGGAGGTAGCTTCTAAATCAGGAAGTATATTTGGGGGATAGACCAGTAGAGGATAATTGGCAGAGGAGGAGCTCATGATTAACAGTGTTGAAGGCCTTGGTGAGGTCAATACTGTATATATAGCGGCCACCAAGAGCCCCCGATCAAAAGTGCTATGAATAACACTAGTGAATTCTACTAGAGCAGTGGTACTGCTATGTTGTTTCCGAAATCCATGCTGCTGACAGCATTGTAGCTGGTATTTGTCTAGGAATTCAACTAGATGGTCGGAAACAATGCATTCCAGTACCTTCGATGGGGGGATAGAGATATGTTGTCTGCTGTTGGGGGAAGTTGAACGACTGTGCAGCATTAGTAAAAAGCAGCACTGCTGTGTCAAAGCCCTCCTCTGTAAGCACTATCTAAAATAAAACTGTAAAAGTGAGGATGGAAGTGGTCCTAAGATAAACAAGCATTTGTCAAAGCCAAACATGTTTGCTTACATGCTGTTACAAGTTCAACAGCAGCACTATTTCATTTTCAATGGGGTCCTGCTTTTACACATTTTTACATTGTATTTACCCAGGATAACACAACTAAAATGCAATATCTTGTTTTCAGTGGTGTCCTGCTTTTTTGTTCTGGTCTCATCCATCGGCACCCCCCAGCTCCATCACAATCCTTCTTACAGACTTATAGATTATCCACCACTTACCCAGAACCACAGTGGCCAGCTGTGTAGGCTGTGTGAGAGCCAGCACGGCTTGAACGACTGGCGTTTTTCTCCTGCAACCTGATGTTCTCCCCTGGGGTGGCAGCATGCAGTGAAAACCCGAAAGCAAAAAGATGGGTCACCCACAGACAAGCAGTGGTGTGGTAGGCAAAACTAGGGCAACCATGCAAAATGGAGAGCCTCACACCATCACTTCACCTAAGTAAGATGCACATTCCAAAATGATGTATTACAAAAAATACATGGCTTGCTATGCAGCCATCTCACATATGTGCAGTGTCACACATGCATGACAACCATCAGGCAGCAACCTTTCCCCTCCTGCTGCTCCTGACCACCCCCCCCCATAAGTCAGGAATCACGCAATGGAAACAGTGTCCTCCCCTCCCTGAGGAAGGAGAGCCACTCAATCCTTCCTCACCTGATCAGCCCCCAATGGACCGTGCGTATTTCTGAATGCACATCGTTGGCATGGCGAGTGGCAACACTGCCACTGTGCTACCAGGCCAGCTTGGGGTTCTGCTTTTATCCAGTTTTAAAATGTATTTTCCCAGGACAGGCCAGCTGAGATGCAGTATCTCATTTTCAGTGGGGTCCTGCTTTTACCCATTTTTGCATTGCATTTACCCAGGATAGCACAGTGGAGATGCAATATCTCGTTTTCAGTGGAGGCTCAGTGTTTACACATTTGTACAGTGTATGTACCCAGGATGGGCCAGCTGTGAGGCAAGATCTCATTTCCAGTGGGCTCGGACATTCTGACCCTAAATTTTCAACATAATCTTTTTATGATCTCCTCATTATGATCAAGACGTGAGATTTTTTTAAATCACATCCAAAAGATGATTTGCGGAGCATCTGAAAACCAGGTTTTGGAGCGGATTTGAAAAATGATACCTGTCATGTTCAAGAGGTGGGGAGGGAACACAAGGGATATGTTGAAAATGTGAGCCCAAAATTTGCAACAATAAAGTTATGGGAAAAGGCTGGAGAAATTTAACATTTCTTTACAAGGTAGTTCTTTTTTCACATTTTGACCTGAAATTTTCAACATAGTTTTTTATGACCCAATGTTATGATCAGGACAAGTGGAAGTTTTAAAATCCTGTCTGAAAAGTGATTTGGTGGAGCGACTGTGAAACCGTGTAGGAGGGGATTTGACAAAATATACTTGTCACTTTTATGAGGTGGAGTAACACAAGGGCTATGTTGAAAGTTTTGGGGCAAAATGTATAAAACATGACAAAGTTACGAGTAAATGTCGGAAAAATTCAGTGTTTCTTCATCATGTTCTTTTTTTTTTGTTACAGTTTGATCCCAAATTTTCAAAATAGTCTTTTTATGACCCCACCTTATGATCAAGACAAGTAGAATTTTTTAAATCCCATCCAAAAGGTGATTTTGCAGAGCGACTGTGAAAACATGTTTCAGAGGGGATTTATAAAATGTTACCTGTCATGTTCATCGGGTGGGGGTAACAAGAGTTACTGTATGTTGCACACTTGGGGCCAAAATCTGCAAAAATCACTGTTATGAGTAAACATGTGTAACCCCTAGGAGGCGCTATCCCAATAGCTACTACCCCTGCCTGCTTGGCTAGTAGCAGGTTAAGGGGCCTGGGTAACGAAACGGGTGCCTCCACCCAGAGGTCAGGGTTGTTAGTGGTCAAGCTAAGCTGGGCACAGCCCTCCAGAACACTGTAACCCCCCCATTCCTTCTAGTGGCCTGAACAATATACAAATTACTTTCAATGACCTTATTCACCAGGCAATTACCCACACTGTTTGCACTTACCACCAGGGCTGGTTCCTCTGGCTTGACCCTGGGGACCCCTGTAAAACAAGGTTAAGCACAGCAAATGGCAACAGTACAAACCTTTTGGCACAAACTGAAACCACAGTCAGGTTAAATGCAAACAAAGTTAAATCTGATTTATTCAGGGGGATTGAACAAGGGAGGGGAAAAATCAGGTTGATTTGCTTAAAAGCTATATTAATCAGACAGTTATGCATACAGTTCAGAGTCCCTTCACAGTCATACACTCTGGGTACCCAGGTAGGAAAACGGTGGGCTAACCAGGAATGATGCAGCTGGTTGGGGCCCTGTGATGGAAGAAAGCAACATGCACAACACACATTATTTGTAATCTGGAGCCAGAGGGCTCAGTTCATGAATGAAAGGCAACAAGACAATCATATGACAACACTTTTAGATGTAGCTATTGTTGCAGGGAGCTACCCTGATGTTTACTCACGATACCAATACTGGACACAGGCAGGATGAAATCGAGACTGCAGGCTGTTGTGCTGGAGTGCCCAGAGAAGAAGGGCCCACAGAATCACCAAGGCGTCATTCCTGTTCAATGCGTTGAACAGGGGCCTGATCCTCAAGCCGGTCTCTCGTCGATGACTTTCTCTGTGTAGCAGGTATTCTGGCTGGGCCAGTGGAGCAGGGCCCAGGCAAATGGAAATGGATACAGATTCAGTCTGTGGAGCCGGATACAGCCTCCAGCAAGCAAAACACAGTTCAGACACACAGTGGGAACCAACTCATGGCCAGCTATAAGCACACAGCACATTCACATGTAAGAAAATTCCACTGTACCAGGCAAATGGCTCTCTGGTCGCAATTATAAAGTCTCTGCACAATCCGGGAGTTCAGAGGTAGCTGGAAGTCCTGACAGGCCGATCGCATTCAGCAAATCTTCAGTCTTCTTCAGGTTAAAGCCTGGTCACAATTCAGTGGCTTAATTCGCTCTCCAAATTCGGATTCAGTCCGAAAAAAGCACAAGTTCCCTCTCAGGGACAGCAGGCAGGCAGGCAGGCAGGCATGCAGGCCAAACTCAGGTCTTTCCACAGTTCTCCCACGTGAATCCACTATGGATTGTTGCTTGAAATATCTCGAGCTGTTACTTCTTCACTTCCCAACTCACATCTAACTGAAATTGCAAGCAGTGTGGGACTTTCCCCAAGATCCAAAAGGTTCAGTTAGCTCATCTGTCTGTCAACCACAACAAGGGCTCCCCCTCCAGGTTATTTTAGGCGCCAAAAGCCCAAAACTACAATTCCTACAAGTTTTGGCCTCACCAAGCCCAGGTAGGCAGGCTCCATTTTAGAGTCCCAAATGTACTGATTGGCCCATTCTGACAGTCCAGGACCAAGATGATGGAAACAAACAGAACTGTCCATGCTGCAAAGAAGGCAGGTTAGAACAAACTGCAATATTATTACTGCTCTAACAAATGATCAGCAAACAAGTGCATCTTCTAACAGAGATCCCTTTCAGATTAATTATGACTGCAATCCAGGCAGCTCTTAAAGAGACAGTACACAGAGGCTATACAGGCACTCTCTGGGAATACATTTAAACTGCTAAATCGCAGGACACCAGCCTGGCAGTGAGCATTTAAACAAGCTCAAGGAAGACTTTTCTGGAACCCCTATTTGTAAAGGGGGGGGTTACACATGGAAAAAAATTCAATATTTCCTCATAACTGTATTGGTTTTTAAAATTTTGACCCTAAACTTTCAACATAGTCTTTTTATAACTTACCTCAGGTTATGATCAAGACAGGTGGAACTGTTTAAATCCCGCCTGAAAGGTGATTTCACAAAGTGACTGTGAGAACATGTTTCAAAGGAGATTTGAAAGATGACACCTATCGTGTTAACGAGGTAGGGTAACAAAAAGGCTGTGTTGAACATTTAGGGCCATAATCTGCAAGAATCACAAAGTTATGAGTAAATGTTGTAAAAATTGAATGTTTCTTCACAACTTCTTTGTTTTTTTGACATTTTGACCACACATTTTCAGCATACACTTTTTATGACCCCACCATATGAACAAGACAGATGGAATTTTTTAAAATCCTGTCTGAAAGGTGACAACATCAGTGGACATTCTTTTGTTACAGGAAGCACAAAAGACTATGAGGGATAAGATGATGGACTGTTTTATTCTTTTCAGATTCTTGTTGGTTGGTGGCACCAGAGATGGAAACCCTGTGCTGCATCCTGTTTTGGGGGGGCTACTTGGCTCTGGGGGGTGGGCACCCTGGTGTTGGACTGTGCCAGGGGGAGACAAACACCGTGCCAGGTGAGAGGGGAGATACAGGCAGCAGGGTTGGGCACTCACTGCCATTGATGTTTAAAACATTGCAGGAGGGACAAATTCCAGGTCTGGATGGGGTGGGGATACTGGAAGCATGGCTGTGTACCTGCAATGGTGATATCTAAATAGTAGGTTGAGTGGGAAGGGGAATACAGGCAGCAGGGTTGAATGAACACTCACCACCGGTAATGTTTTAAATGTGTGATTGTGTGTGGAGGGGGGTGGGATACTGCCGGCAGTGTTGAATGAGCAGTCGCAGCCAGTTAGATATTAAGTGATGGATCAGGCAGGGGTATACCAGTGGCAGAACTAGCAGTGAGAGTTGGGTTAGGATGATCATGCCCTGTTGGCATGCTAATATCCAAACACTTCTTATGAGAGGAATGGCTTCGTCCTTTCATATGTAAAAAGTTTCTGCCCATCAGCAAGCAGAACAGAGTCATCATCACCTGCTTGCTTCCAATACACTGCTCACAGTCCAGCCTCTGCCATGCTCAACCCCATTGGCCCCCAAACACTCACACCTTCTAAAGCCTTTCAGTGCACATGAGAAAGTTAACATAACAAGCATTTGTCAATGCTGAATGTTTGCTTGCTGGTATTGGCATTGGTAGTGCAGGAGTTAGAGAGATGCATAATAGGAATGGCAGTGAAGTATTGAAGTAACGCCAACCCACACCCCACCCTGCAGAGACTGACAGGCATTGGGTGTGTGCCTTTGGGTCATCGGCCATAACACTCACGCCATTCCACCTCAACCCACCCTGCAGACACCGACAGGTGTCACAGTGTGCTTTGAGGTCTTTGGCCCTTAAGTTCACCCCCATTCCATAAGGAAATAAGCTGAGATGGGTGCAGTATAGGAGAATGGGGTGAACGTTAGGGCCAAAGACTCAAAGGCAGTCCTCAATGCCTGTCAGTGGCTGCAGGATGGGGGTGGGGGTGGAATGGCATGAGTATTACAGCCGACGACCCCAAGTCACACACGCAACACCTGTCAGTCTGTACATGGTGGGTGTTATGGTTGGATACCCTAATGCCCTGGGCGTTTGTTGGTATTTTTGCTTCAAGTTTTCAACATGTGCTTTTTGGGATCCCACCTCATGAACAGTGGCAGTATCATTTTGTTACTCAATCCAAAAGGTGATTTCTCACAGTGAGTGTGCCATTCGGTGCGAAAACACATTTCAGGCAGAATGTGAAAAATGACAGCTATACTGTTCATGAGGAGGTGTGAAGAAATGACAATGTTGAAAATCTGGAGTGAAAATATGAAAAAGTGGAGAAGTTATGCGTGTGCATAGAAACTGCAACAAACTCTCGTAACGCAGTCATTTTTTGGAATGTTTTCACCAAATTTTCAATATGGCCTTTTTGGTATCTCTCCTCATAAACAGTGGTACTGTGATTTCATTAATCTGTCCCAAAAGTTGATTTCGCACAGCGACCGTGCCATTCTGCACCACAGGTGCAAAAACACATTTTGGGAAGGATGCAAAAAAAGGACAGCTGTACTGTTCATAAGGGGGTGTGAAAAATGGCAATGTTGGAAATTTGGGTGAAAATATTAACAACTGATAAAGTTACGAGCATGCATAGAAACTGCGCAATGGGCCTGTACATGAGTCATTTTTGGATTTTTTTCACCAAATTTGCAACAAGGGCTTTTTGGGATGCTGCCTCATGAGCAGTGGCACTGTCATTTTGTTAATTGGTCTCGAAAGGTGATTCCGCTCATTGACTGCAAAATCACCTTTCGGGACCGAGAAACAAAATGACAGTGCCAGTGTTCATGAGGTGAGAACCCAAGAACCTCATATTGAATATTTGGGACCAAAACTCCAAAAATTGGCTGAGATATCAACCTAAGTTGAAAGCCCCTGACTGACTGCCATTATAGGGCTTACTATCATTTCTCCAGTTCCCAGCTGGCCTTTGAAGAGTGGAGACGTGTTCCCGGTCCACAGAAGATTGCTGCTTCTGACCCCTGGATGTAAGTATGAGTGGGGGGCTGCGGGGAAGTATAGTGTGCAGAGGGAGGCCAGTGGGAATGATGAGGAACCATTTTCCTTTTTCTTTTTCAGGTTTTAAAAAAAAAAAAGACATTGTGGGGCTGTTTTCTTTTTTAGAGGTGAAATATTAACAAAATGGATTTCGGCACACTGGCGTGGGCTCCAAGTGTGCCAGAGTACTGGGGGTGGGGATCAATGCTGACCCGGGGATTGGGCATCCCGAGGTTGGCTGAGAACATAGGGGCATGGAAGGGGCGGTGCATTCGACACCGGGAGTGGGCATCCCAGTGTCGGAAACATCAAAGAAGTATTTTGTGGCACACTGGGGTGGGCACCGAGTGTGCCACATTAATGGGGGAAGGGGGATACATGCTAACACGGGGATTGAGCACCCTGATCTTGGCAGGGGACAGAGAATGGAGGGTGCAGGGTGTGCAGCAGCAGTGGGAGGGAGCAAACATTTAAATTTGTTGTCCTGCTGTGTGTCTGGTTGGGAGGAAGGGGGGACTGCCATTGCAATGACAAAACTGCCCCTGATTGCAGCAGCAGATTTCTTTCAAGTGCGGTTCTCACTCTGAAACTGCCATCATCAGCAGCTTCAGCATTAATTGGTGACTGAGGGAGGTGCCCATTAATGCATCTGCTGCATTGACCACAACACTGCCACTCCTCTGCAATGCAATACTATCCCTATATGTTTTTTGTGTGCTGCGCACACAAGCAAACATAATGAAATTGCCAAAGTGAGACTGTTGAGACAGAAAATCCTGCTGCAAAAATACACTACCGTACTCATACATGATAATAACTGCTATACTAACATGCCTACTGTACACACAGTACTAGAAAAAGCCACGAAGGTTAACAAACATAAGAACATAAAAACAAGATCAGCCGTGTTGGAACCAGCTAAATTTCATTTAATTTGTGTATTTGTATAAGGAGAGGATTATGAAAGGAAAGAATATTTAGTAAATGTTTTTAATTTAAGAGAACGTTTTACGGCCCAGCTGAAGTTTCTTAGTGAGCAAAGGTAGTGGCCTTGTTTGTGATGGCAAGCAGGAGTGGTTCTGGTAAGCACTGATATGTCACTGTTCTGTGTCCTGGTTTCCAAAAAGAAGTCCAAAACCATTGGTTTTTGATCCACAAACACATGGCATTTGAGTATTTGTTTTTCCATAGAGCTGTTTCTACATTCTTGGGGTGCTGTCTGGCTATTTAGCGCCACCTGCCTCTATGCACAGTCACCATCTTACCCCAGGACTCACCTGCTCAGATGCCCCTATGGCTTACTGTCTGTGGTGGGGCCAGGAGAGGGAGTGCTGTCCTCCCCAAACTCCGGAATCTGGATCATATTCATAGAAGCGTCCTGGGGTGATGGTATGGGCTGAGGCCAGGGATGGGGCTTCCTACGGTACAGTCCCAAGACTGTTCCCATTTTTCTTTCCCTTCCCAGAGGTCACCATGCATGCCTGAGTCTGGCCTTCTGAAAAGCAGCTGCTTGCTGTGCCCATTTTTCTGTCTGTTCCCCAAGGTCGGCATGTGTGTCTGAGCCCGGCCCTTTGAGATGCGACTGTATGCTGTGCCCATTTTTCTGTCTGTTCCCCAAGGTCGGCATGCATGCCTGAGCCCAGCCCTCTGAGACGTGGCCACATGCTGTGCCTATTTTTCTGTCCCTTCCCCGAGGTTGGCATGCGTGCCTAAACCTGGTCCTCTGAGATGTGACTGCACGCTGTGCCTGTTTTTCTGTCCCTTCCCCAAGGTCAGCATGCATGCCTGAGCCCAACCCTCTGAGACGCGGCCACATGCTGTGCCCATTTTTCTGTCCCTTCCCCAAGGTCGGAATGTGTGCCTGAGCCCAGCCCTCTGAGATGCAGCTGCATGCTGTGCCCATTTTGCTGTCCCTTCCCCAAGCTCGGCATGCATGTCTGAGCCTGGCTCTCTGAGATGTGACCATATTGTGTGGCCATTTTTATGTCTCTTCCCCAAGGTCAGCATGTGTGCCTGAGCCTGACCCTCTGAGATGTGGCTGCATGCTGTGCCCATTTTCTGTCCCTTGCCCAAGGTTGGCATGCATGCATGCATGCCTGAGCCCGGCCCTCTGCTATGCAGCTGCATGCTGTGCTGCCCAGCCTTTGCTGGGTGTCAGTCAAGCAGTGGCATGCACTGTTCCCCCCTCCCCAAAGGAGGGGCATGGAGTCATCATGTCACTGATATTCACAGCGTGGTCGAAAACTGCACAACCAAAATGCTGCAATCAAAGGTAGCACTCAGCAAAACATCGATTGCTACAACAACAGTGAGTGCTACTTTTGAAACCACAGCAAACAAGACAACATTTTTTATATAAGGCCCTTGTTAGTTGAGTTCCATTCATTTTAATGGGGCACACCCCCACGCTCTACCTTGCTGCATGTCATAGCGCAGGGGCATGGAAATCAATTGAGAAGTGGAAAGGATCGGCTGGCCACTTTGTCAGGGCCAAACTATGATCCCTTCCACATAAATACAGGCTGAAAATAAATATTTTAAAATTGTGGAAACGTGCTAACGTCGACATGACCTACCAAAAATGGTAAGTCATGCCTCTGCACAAAAAGATGAGAAAATCTCTTAAATCTTAATTTTCTCAGGATTTGCTTTCTAAAAAAGGTTACAAGGAAATGTCCCTTCTAATACTTCTACTCCTGCTGTTTTTCTAATTCATTTTATTTCACAAACTGCAGTCTACTGTATAATCCAGAAACAAATATAAATGACAGTAGCCGAGATATAAATCCCGATAAACAAAATGTTTTAATTTAGATGCAGAACACTAAGGAAAACAAAATTAGACCGCTGTCTGCTGACAAATGTTCTGCCAGATACTTCAGGAGCCTGGTGAGTCCATTCACATAGTGTGACTTCCCACAAACTGCTGCAGGGGCATGGAGAATGTTGACAAGAGCAACTGGAGGCGAGGGAGTTGGAATATAACTCGTTATCAAATCCTATAAGTAAACTGGAAACATAATCCCCAAGGTTTTAAAAGTGCTCAGCAGACTATCCTTTTTTGTAAAGCAAGAAGTTCGTCTACTTTCTCATTTGCAAATTATACTGCATAGCCACTAGAGGGCTACAACAGCTGTCTTTTCTGTTAAAGAGGAAACACATTATATTTTCTACTTCCTCTTCTGCGCTAGTGGACCTGGGTTACCTCTCTTTCTGAGGACCACCCCCAGGGTTTTTCTGCCTGTTTCTCAGGCCGAACCATGCTCATCCACTAAGGCTGCAAGACTTGAACGCCTGCCCCCACTTCCATTCTGTACTGTTGGAGCAGGACCAGAAACAGAAACGAAAGCTACAGACCAATCTTGCCACACTGGATTGCAGCCTTGAACCACCTCACTGGCTCAGCTGCAAAGAGTTGCTCCACATGTACATTCAGCGCCAAAACCGCCTCTCAGCCAACAAAAGGATTTTGAACTTATGACACCTGATCGCTGATTGGTCTAGGCTTCTAGTGGCTTTTACTGCTGGCTGTTGTGGCGTTTAGATCTACCATGGGAAATTAAAGCTGATTCCTTGGTGTGTCACTAGCTTTACTAGCGCTCAGCTCAATTCTTCAGAACCCTCATCCCTCCCTAAAGTGGAATGACCCTTGCGCTTCTCCCTGTCCTGCGTCCAACAGCTCCTTTCAGGTAGCCATTCTGGACTATTGGGCTTCTCAGCTGTCTCTGCCGGGGAGTGGGACATCTCCCAAGCTGCCTCTGCAGATTATTCCCCCATCCAGACTTGAGACTTCCTACTCATGACAAATTTCTGCCAGGACACTAGTGGCTGCAACAGTGGCCAGTATAACACCGGGAGTGGGTATAGGCCTACCCATCAACACCGCCTCCCCTATCACCCAAAAAATAGTGTTTACAAATTACAGTTCACTGCCTTAAAAAGAATCCTGCTTCTTTTACTATTGTACTAAGGCAATGTCGAACTCAACCCAGGACCATTAGACACCCTTGCTTCTCCATCAGACCTGGCAGGTATCAAAGGAATGTCTTTTATGCATCTTAATGCCTGTAGTTTGCTGAAAAAGTCCACCCTTATCCAGGCTTGGGTGAGCCACACCCTACCTGATGTCCTAGTGATCACTGAGACCTGGCTTAGGCCAGCCACCCCAGACAATGAAATCAATATCCCAGATTATTTACTCTTCCGAGTGGATAGGCAATCAAGAGGAGGTGGGGTGGCAATTTATGTAAGGAACAAATACTCAGCCACATGCATAGACGCATCATCCTCCCCCAAAGAATTTGAGTGCTTGACCCTAAAGATAGAACTTTCTCCTTCCAGTGCACTCTGTGTAATAGGCTGCTACAGGCCCCCTTCTGCCAGGCTGCATCTCCTGTCTCACCTCAGTTCCGTTACTGGGGCTCAGTTCCTTGAAACCATTATTTTTGGCGACCTTGGACTACGATTGGCTATCAGTGCATCCAGCTCCCTTGAAATCCTTTTTTGTGACACTCTGAGGTTGGTGCAACTCATTAAAGAGCCTACTCGCCCAAATAAAAAGAACCTTAACAACAGCTCCTCTTAGATGTAATTTTGTTAGCAAGCCCACCTGTTCTCTCATGTCGGAACATTTTTCTCAGACATTAGCGATCATTGTATAATCACCACCATTAGATCCGTGCACAACCCACAGTTTGTGGCAAAGTTCTCTATCAAGAGGTGCAAACGCAACTTTGATTTGTTTGCTTATGTCCATGACTTGAAACATTCACTGCGATGGCAGGAATTCTTCCTAGTCAAAATAGTTAGCAGGGCATATACTATTGTTTACGATATTTTAAGTGAGGCTTTAAATAAGCATGCACCCTTGGTTAAGGTGTGGGTCAGGAGCAGCACCTGCCGTTGGTTCTCACCTGAGCTCAAAGCTTCCCTGTTAGAAAGGATACTTTATGGAAAAAAGCCAGAAGAAGCAAGAACAACTCGGACTGGTGCCCACGCAGTCTACAACAGTTCAGTCACATGCAATGCTTACACTTAAAGGAAGTCCTCCCAGCCCAACCAGCCCCTTGGCACACAAATGAACACCAACAGCGACCTATCCCACTTCCTCTGCAAGCAGCGAGGATCCCTCACTCTCAAGTGGTCAGTCCTGTACAAGTAGCAAAGTTGTGGGGTCTGGGGCTCCAGTCGGACCTGTTGCTGTAATGGAGCTCGAGCCTGCCTGAACACAACAAGACAGCTAAACTGAGTTCCTTTAATCCCTACAGATGGAGAGTTGCTGCACAAATGATTACTACAGCCACTCCGGCACCACCGAGGATTTAAAACAAGAGCTGGACTATGGCAGGCAACCTGTCATCCTGCTCCTACACTGACTGTTTGCAGCACTTGCCCAGCTCCTCCTCCTCTGCTACCAGTGCCCACCAATGGTCAGTAGTGTCAGTGGGTGGCCCCCGTTGGAGTGGTCAAGCGAGCTCCTCAACTTGTTACTAACCCCAGCAACCAATACTCTCTTTTGACTTCCTTCTGTGTCTGGTTGCATTTGCCTGTTTTCAAATACCCAATAAAACTTTTTTTTTCTGGTGTCTACTTAGATACAGAATATTAATTATATCAAAATAAAATGTAAATGCTTTGAAGAAGATAGAAGCCTTTATTATGGCTCAGCTTCAGTGTATGGTTGGAGAACGCTGAAATCTCATCTTGATTGTTTTACTTCCTTATTGCTAATTTGTATTTTCAGGTTAAATCAAATATAATAGAATATAATTGCTTTTTTGAGAAGACAGAAGTTTTTTATTTATGGGTTTTTTATTTGGTTTGATCCATGCATACGCGTCGAAGCAGTGAGATCACTACAATTTTGGCAGCCTTGCACTATTCCTCTGATCCTAAAAAAATGTATCACAATGGTTGTATAATTGTAGGTTTATATTCAAATGGCTTTAATTAATTATTTATTTTATTTATTTACTGTGATCTCGGATTGACACCTTTGAGAACAAGCTCATTACATAGGTTCCATATCAGAACTACATTACAGTGATTTAAAAAAAAAGTCATTTAGGTATACAGTAGAACAGTAAGTGCAGGCTAATAACAAATAGGAGTCTAAGTGTAAATCTAAATATAAACAAGAAGACAAAGACAGAGGACTAAGTCAACAGGCTATTATAAGCACAAAGAGTATCTGAGAGGATTAAGGCAGTTTAAGGCAGAGAGTACAACTCAGACTGGGGTGCCTGAAAGGTAGAGAGAGAGAGAATACTGCAGCAGTCTGTGTTGTCAGGATGGAGGGCATTGCACAGGGATTATAGCTGCCCAGGCGGCCACACCCGCTTAAGAAGTAGTGAAACATCAGCCTAGGAAGGTCTTGTCGAAGCTTTTTTTGGGGGGTTGGGCTGAAGGCAGATGGAGAGGAATGTAGGAGGAAGGAGAGGTGGGGGTAAGATGGGAGTTTGATGAAGGAAGGATTAAGACACAGGACAGAAGAGAAACAACAAGTGCAGGATACTAGGTGCCATGTGGTCATGAGAGAGTGCTGCCTAGACATGAGATAAAACAGCAGTTGAGGGGCTGAGTGAAGAAGTGACAGTTGGAATTAGCACTGAGATGTTTTCAGAGCTCACGTTTGAAGGGGCCTAATGCTGTTATAGAGGAGCTGGCAAGAGGAAGATTGTTAATCCATTTGGGAAAATGGTGGGCAAAAGTTCTTTAGCCAACAGAGGTGTGACACTTAGGAATTTTAAAGACCGTGCTATCTGAGCTTCTGGTGGAAAGGCTGTTTTCATAGGGAGTAAGGAGCTTCTGGACGCCCATTGGCATGAGACCCAGACACACTTTCTTGGCCAGGAGGCACGTTTGGAACCTGAGCCTACCTGTGAACTGGAGCCAGTTAGCCTGGTCATATAGGTCACACATATGTGTGAGCCGTGCGGAGCTAGTTAAGAATTGACAGGCTTTATTTAGAGTGACTTTTATATGGTGGAGGGCTGTGTCTGTAGCTGAGCCATAGACTGCTATTCCGTAGTCAACAGGAGAGACCACTGTACTCTGGATAGCAAGTTTTAGGGCCTCCAGGGTAAGGCTTTGCTTATGTCTGTGAAGCAAACCAATACAGATGTTCACAGCCTTTGCAATGTTTTCAATGTGGTAGACATATGACATAGTGCTATCTATAGTGACCCCCAAATACTGAAATGCTGGACAAGTTCCAATATAGTTCCAGACTCGTTTGTTATATTAAGTGGGTAAGAACAATGCCTATTCTGGGGACTGGAAAACAGCAAGATCTTGTTTTTTTTGTAGTTCATAATGAGTTTTTGTTCTCTGAACCATCTTTCAACTGTAGTAAAGCTGTCTTGGAGCTTGCGTTCCAAGGTAAAGAGATCGGGGTCGCTTGTATTAAAGACTGCATTATCATCTGCATAGAGCAGAATTGGACAGCTACTAGTGAGTAGAAGCCTGTTTTAGAAACAAACTGAATAAAATGGGGCCCAGGATGGAGCTCTGGGGCACACAGGAGTGAACAGGTCTACTGTCAGATAGGACATAATCAATCCTAACTTGTTGAGAGCGATTCGTGAGGTAGCGCTTATAGTTCCACACTAAGAATGGTCTTAATGAGTTCATTTAAGGTTTCATAATCTGACCTTTTGCAACTTTAATGACCTCCCAATCTTGGAGTCTTCAATTTGTTTTATTTAAACATTTCTTTGCTCAGTTAATCAATAGTCCAATAAGATTTAGAATACAATTACTTTAGAACAAAAACTGTATAAACTTTGGGTTTGATTTTGCACAAATATTAACTTCTTTCTGAGTTGAAAATGCATAGGAGATTAGTTGTACATACTTTTGTATTTCTCCACACTTTTACTTTGGAAATTTGTAAAAAAAAGAAAAAATATAAAAAAATAACACTCAACAGTCCAATAAGATTTAAAATAAAATTACTTTTGAACAAAACTGCATAAACTTTCGGTTTAATTTTGCATAAATATTAACTTCACTCTGAGTTGAAAATGCGTAGGAGAGTAGTTGTACATACTTTTCTATTTCCACACTTTTACTATGGAAATCTGTAAAACAATATGAAAAAATAACACTTGACCTTTTACATAGGTCTTGACCTCCCATAAAGGGAATGGCTTAAAACTTATTTAGGAGTCATTCAAGAGTTATCCAAAGGTCAAGATTTAGTAAACTATACATTTAATGCATTTTAATAATATAAGTTGCCAAAGAGGACATAATAAAATAAAAATCAGTGCTGCAGCATAGATGCCGAAACGTTTTACAGACAACAATTGTTTTTCTTCTCTGTCTTCCTTCTTCCTCCTATCTGGTCAGTGTCAGCTTCACATATAGATCTCATAGGATATTGCTGGCTAATAATTACTAAAATTAATCTGCTGCTTTCGTTCTGAAAAGGTTTAACATGATCCCATCCTGAAAATATCTAATGTGACCCCAATAAGCAGATCATTTTGTTTCAAGCTGGTAAGCACTAAAGAATCCCACTGAAGAACTAATAAGTCATGATGAGCTACTCTTAAATTAGGCATGACAAGATGGTCTAGTCTCATTGCACTTAAAGTGGCATAGTGCTTTACAGAAATGAGGCTAAGTTTAATATGTGTTATGGCAAACAAATGTAAATATCTCTAAAAGTATACACATTACACATAAACCATCAGTATGAAGTTGTTCGGGACAAATCAGCCTTTCAAATGAGTTTATTCATTAAGCTGCACTAATTGTATTTTTAAAACTATGGCCATCTGATTACCTGAATTTTCATTTTTCTTCACAATTTTCACCTTTCGGATGGCTGTATTTAAAAAAAATCTAATGAATTCAGGTTAGTGACTACCCTCATTTGAAAGGTCATTTTGTCCTGAACAACTTTCATGTTGTTTGTGTACTGATAACTTATATACTTTCCAATATATTTACATTTGTTTGCCATGACTCTTACTGTGTTCATGCAGAGAGAAAAAAAAAACTGATGTTGCTTGGAAGATCATATTGTACAAAATATAAAGAATTCAGATTAGTGACTACCCTCGTGTGAAAGGTATGTTTACCCTGAATAATGTTCACTCTGTTGTTTTTGCACACCTTGAATAGTTTCAAAGAAATTTAGATTTGTTTGGAAAGTGTGCACATTTGCTCACAGAGAAAAGCAGCTTTGAGTTCTGTGTCCACCATTCTAAACAGAAAGAAGGGAGTATTTAACTGCCATAGGGATTTGCAGTGTTATGGAAGGATGTACCGAAAACTACTAAAAAAATGCGTTCCATGGAAACCCCTTCTCAAGCTAAAGTGATATGGCTGTAGGCTCTGCCCACAGCCATAAAAAATTGGCTTCAGACTTCTTCAGAAGTCTAGCAACTTCATTAGTCTACACACATAGCTTAACCATTCATTAATCTCTGTTATATGAACATTTTGTAACTAACCTGCCCAAATTTATCAAGCAATGACGTAACTAAATGAAAATAAAACCCTTTTCCACTATAATAAAAATGTGTCCACTTTTTAACCCAAAATCCACAATAAGGCATACAATAAGTGCACTTCCCAGAGTCATTCAAAGGCACTTGACCTTTGTTACCAAACTCACATGTTTTACCTAGCATCAATCTAACTAAAGGAAAATAAAGCTATATTTCATTAAAAAAAACACTTTTCCCATTTTATACAGTTGGGCCTGGATATTCAAAGCAGTTGCACATGGCACAAATGAGTTGTGCCGGCGCAAGTGCGGACTTGCGCCAAGGAGTGATATTCAGTGGGAGCCAGTGCACAGCGAAAAACCCATTGCACCAATGCACAACTATAATGAATGCAGGTGCAAGTGCAGGGGGCGTGCCCATGAATATCCAGTGCAGTGCAACATTTAACCGTGGAATCATGGTGCAAGTGCGGAGCAAATCAGAGATGTGCTGAGCAGACTTGTTCCTATAAATACAGAGCACAAGCACACAGAAAGCACTTGTGCCAGGTGAGAGGGAGTGAGAGAGAGAGAAAGAGAGAGAGAGAGAGAGAGGAGAGACAGACAGACCAACCAAGGCAGACACAGAGGGAGAGGGACAGAGGTGGAAGTGGAGATGGAGACAGGGACATAGAGAGTGTGACAGACAGGCAGACACACTGCAAGGCAATGCAGCAGGGTGGCACACAGCCTGCAGCAGCCAGCTGCCCATGGGGATAGAGGACAGCAAGAGCCATTGATAGTGCGCCCTTCATGATGGAGGCCATGATGAGGGGTGTGACAGGGCAGCAGGAATAGCAACATGGCCATGGAAGGGCCCGTTGGTGGTATGCCCAACACAGGTGGTACCGCACCCACATTACCTTTGAGCAGTACAGTGACATGGAGATCGTGGACCAGTACCACCTGAACAGGCCCATTATGAGGCAGCTCTGTGAGCTATGCAGTGAGGAGATGCATGCACCCACCAGATGGAGCCATGCCATGTCCATAGAGATGAAGGTGACAGCCGTCATGTGCCTGCTTGCCACGGGCACCTTCCAGAGACCAACAGGGACACCACAGGCATAACCCAGTTGGCCACGTCCAACCTCCTAACACAGTTCCTTGACGCTGTGCTACCACGTGCATTGGAATACATCTGTTTCCCCAGGAACCAGGGGGAGTGTACAACAACCATGTATCAAGGCTGATGAGGGTGACAGTAGTGGGGATGATGAAGGCAATGGGCTAGAGAGAAGTGGACAGCCACATCCTGGGCGGAGGGATTCCCAGCTGATCCAGCAGGCAAGATAGCACAGGGACACCATAGCACGGGAGCACTTCGGTGCACAGAGATAGGTGGTACAAAACACTAGGCCACACAAACAGGTACAGCACACATGCAGGGGCACGCATGGCAATGGGCATGCACACACTGAGGTGGGAAGCAGGGGTAAGGGTGACAGGGCACACACCCACACACAGTACCCTGCACAGCCCTCCACACACACACCCACACACATGCAGGCATGGGTATGTGGCATGGATCAGATGCACTGCACCAGTGCACAGGTGCAACTGGTGCAGGACTGCTGTCATCATGCTCATGCCACATGGCCCAGCGGCTGGGCAAGCACACACACAGGCAATGTGTGGTACAACACACAGGCACCACACCTGCGGCAGGCACATACACACATCACCCATGCTCGCACTGGGCAGCAGCTGCAGACTGCAGGCGGGGTGGGCCACACATCAGGGCCACTGCATGGAACCATGGCCACCATGGCCATGGGGGTGGCTGCACCTGGGCTGATCAGCAGCCACAGGCTGTGCATCAGCCATGGGGGTGTGTGCAACAGCTACCCAGGAGTGGAACCATGGAACCTCGACCGTGTCCACGCGGGTGTGTCGAGGTGCCCAAGCAGCCCAGCCCTGGGTGTGCCTGGGATGCCGACATCTGAGCCCGGTGTTGACTGTGCAGGGGTCGCCTGATGCTGGGTACACAGGGTGGATAGTGCACTGCAGGGGGTCATCTGTGTCCAGTCATGGCCTGTGGCAGCCAGCAGCGCAAAGCCATCTGAGATTGCAGTGGAAATGCGATCCAGGAAGGCAGTCATGGCCTCCTGCATGTGCTGCATCCTCGCCAGGATCTACGCAGTGCCCCTCTCCTGCTGCTCGGATAACTGTCACACCTCCACATGCAGTGCACGCACCCCAGTGGTGAGCAGCACCTGTTGCTGAACCGACTTCCACAGCAAAAGGGTGTGCTCAGCCAGCGGCTCGGTGTCCTGGGGCTCCTGGGCCAGATGCCGACCTCCATGTGGTGACTGGCCATGCTGCACAGCCCTCCTCTCTGGTGGACACTGCACAGTGGGGCCTGCAGAGGGATTGGGTACAGCAGGTGCACCGGCGGCGGACCCTGAGTTTGGCTGCCTGGTGGCACCCGCAGCCTGATGCTGCTGGCTGTCCAGCTGCTACATGCCACCCAGCACCTATGCAGCAGCACCACCTTCACCACAGGGCACAGCCTGGGCAGTACACACCGCTGCACCTGCAGTGGTGGCAGGCAGCAGTTCTGCCACCAGCAGGGTGCTGAGCATGCTGCCTGTGTCAGTAGCCAGCAGGGGCATCTCCCCCACAATGCTGGCCATGCTGTTCAGGATGAACATTACATCATCATCTGTGTCGGACCCCACCCCGATCTGTGTCTCTGCGCACAGGACCCCAAGGCTGGCATCCTGCAGGAGCACATCTAGGGCCTTGTCCAACCCCAGGTCCAGGACATCCACCTGCACAGCGGTGGTGAGCTGCAGCCTGTCAGGTCCCCAGATGCCCATGGAGGTGGAAGGCTGGTCCTCCGGGGCCGGTCCAGTGGCCACGGCTGCTGCCACTGCCCCCCCATCATCTGCACGGAGGCGAACTGGTGCTGGAAGAGAAAGAGAGGTGTGTTAGTGATGCATTGCTCACATGTGCCCCCTCCACTGCCACTGCCTGTGCCCTGCAGCATGGCTTGTGCATGGGTGCGCACACATGCACATGACAGGCATGCCAGCTGCACGCACGCCAGCAAGTTCGTGTCCGCACCCTCCATGCCCCCAGCTGTGCGTGGCTGACATACTTACCATGCAGTGATGGGCTACCACCCATCTGGAATCCACCACCAAGCACACCCTCCACCGAGCTGTGGCGCATGGTGGCTGCCATCAACTCCTCCTGCACCTTGAACTGTGGTGCAGCTGCAGGCCCCCCTCCGGTGGCATTCCGGGAGGCATGGATGGCCGCCACCCTCTCCTTGATGCGCCTCTTGTCCATGCCCACCCTCTTCCTGCACTCCTGCACTGAGCGCTGATGGCTGCCCTGTTGGTTTACACATGCCGCCACCTCCACCCAGGCCCCAGCCCTGGCCTGTGGTGTGCCTGTGGCACCACACAACAAGGGCTCCCTGTCAAGGTAGGCCTCGAACAGGGCCTCTGTCTCTGCCTTAGTGAAATTGGGCCTGCGCTTTCAAGCAGGCCTATGCTCCTCAACCTCCTCACGTTCTGACATGTCACTTCCTGTGGACATGGACAGCACAGTGTGTCAGTGGCAGCAGCACCCAGTTCCGTCCCCCCTGCTGTGCTGGCTGCACCCAGTGTGCTACAGCAGCACGTGCAACTTACCTCGAAAGGATGCAATATTGGTCCATGGCCTGTGCCGATCCGTGGTGCTTTTATAGCGCATCGCATTGAAATGAGCTTTGGCACAACGGTAATGACATGCTAATTCACTCAGTGCGCCACGCATTGGCTGATGAGCTCATTTGCATGTGGCACCTGAATATCATGATTTTGCTCCGTGCCCAATGAGTTTGCTCTGGAGCAAGTCATGGCACAATGCTCACGTATGCGCAGTGCGCAGGACCGCAGTAGGCATGCACCAGATGGTTTCATGTCACCAATCATGCACTGTGTGCCGACTGCACGGTGGGGGCCATGGCACATGGTGTGCCAGGCCTGCTATTGCGCACGTGTGCACTGTGCGGCAACAGAACCCTGACCCCTGCCGTGGCCTCTGCCCCTGAGTGACCCCCGCACGCATGGCCCTGCCTAGCCATGCCCATGCCACACATCTCTGTGACTGCAAGATGGGTGAACACAGCGCATGTCCCCTCAGCATGTGCATCTGGCGCATGCTGTGGCCACGTGTGCTTACCGATACCATTTTGCTCACCTGCTCACACTTGTACCATGTCACAGCAGATAGCACCACAGGTGGCTAACTGGATGCAGGTTGAACTGGTCAACCTTGTTACCTGCGTCCAGCCCCACGCACCCCAACTATTCGGGCAGACACCACTGCAGCAGGCCCAAGTAGCGGTGTGGCAGGGCATTGCTGCCACACTGCTGCAGCGCACAGGGGTGGCCAGGACAGGAGATCAGTGTCGTCACCACTATGGTGACCTGGCACGGAGGGACCCAGAGCACCTCAGGAAGCTGGAGGTGCATGTGAGACATGGGGCTGCACCACAGCCAGGTGAGTAGGCCCATAATGCATGTGTGCCCTGGTGCTGTACTGTGGTGTTGACTAGGCTGCCTGGCATGCTCTGCAGGGTGGTGTACTGCCATTGTGTGCATCACGGGGTGGCATCACTCTCTGCCACTTGCATTGCAATGCTGCTGTGCGGGATGTGTCAGGCAGGGGCTCACGCTGTGCACAGGGGTAGGGGTGGTGGGCAGCTGCTGTGGTTGGTTACTGATGTGTACCTGTCTCTGTTCCATTCCCAGGGCCTGAAAATAGGAGAAGGGCAGTGGCAGCGGTGGCAGGAAAGCAGGCTGCAGTGGGCCAGAATGGTGGTGGAGGAGCAGCTCCGGCACCAGTGGGGCCACAGAGAGCAGGTAGGCACTGACATAGTCCTTCACACCATATGTGGGGGGTGGTAGTGTCATGGGTGTGGGCATGGCCACCTGTGCCATGTGCCATGGCAGCTGTGTGTGTTGCACTGTGCGTGGTACCCGCCACTGTGGTGCATCCATTGGACACGTGTGCCAGCTGTTGGTGGGGTGGGTGTGCACCTGGCTTCCACTGATGTTGCTGTGGTGCTGCCGGAGCACTGTGCCATGTGACTGCCATAGTGCAGTCGGGTGGCCACTGTGCGGCAGAGACCACCGCTGTGCACTGTTGTGGTGTGCCGTGTTGCTGGCAGGTGTTGGCCCAGCCCCCTGCGGGTGGCCTGTACAAGCCCTCTGGGGGTGTGTGATACTGCTGCCCATTCCGCATTGTGGATGGGCATGGTTCCTTGGGACATTGTACTGATCACCTATCCTGTCCCTTGTCCTAGGTCTCCGGCTGCAGCACAGGAAGCCGCTTTACTGCTGGCTACTATGCCAGCTCATCCTCATCACCTCAACGACCATGGAGGCAGTGGTGCAGGTCCACAGGATGCTGCTGGTGGACAGGAGGCAGTGAAGACTGCAAGGGGCGGCAGGCCATGGCTGCCACTAGTCGAGCCCTGAATTCCCCTGTTTCCCCAGCTGTAATCCCCCTCCAGTCCCCCTTCCCACTGTACAGTCCCTGTTCCCTATACCCTTCCCTCGCTTTCCTACCTCCCCCACACCCTTCATTGTACATAGTTGATTTTTCAATATATATATTTTGACATACCTGCCTGTTTCTGTGTCTGCTTTGCAGGTGGTGTGAGGAGCCATGCTGCAGTGGCCCAGTGCCTGTCCGTGTGGTGTGCATGTATCTGGGCACGTGTTGTGCTTCTGTGGATCACTGCTGTTTGCAGATGTGTGTCCCACTGTGGTGGTGTCCCTCCCCTCGGTCGGTGGCTGTGCCTCGGGGTTCCCATGGGGCGGCTGTCAGGGGTGTGTGGCTGGTGTGTGTGCTTGGCTGTGTGGTCCTGGGTGTGGCCTGCTCTGGCCTGGGTGTGTAGGGGGGGCACGGCCTACAGCCTGTGGAGGGGCCCCCTTGGTGGCCCGCCATTCACCATTGGCACCTCCTGTTGCCTACTGTCTGTGCCACTGTTGTGTTCTGGGGTGGGGGTCTGGGTGCCTGTCACTATGCTTCCCTGGATCTGTCCATGGGCCATCTCTCTGTGCCATGCCCCCCCCCCGTTGCTCTGTTGCTCTGCTCCCACGGTTGCCCTGGGGCTTATCTGTCTGCACCATGGCGCACCTGTGTTTGCACCATGGCGCACCTGTGCCATATTCAGCTGGGTTGCGCTGGTGCAGTGCAGCCAGCGCAACCTCTGAATATGGCTCCTGTTGCACCATGGTGCATCGGCTTTGCACTGCGCCGGACTTGTGCCGGCCTTTGGGGCATTTTTGAATATAGAAACATAGAAGTTGATGGCAGATAAGGACTGCAAGGCCCATCCAGTCTGCCCATTTCTTTTTCTACCTTATGAATGTGCCATTGGCCTTTGCTCTGTCAATGGCCTATCTATTCATACTCATCTGTGTTGCTCCCTTATGCCTATCCCATGCCTGTTTGAAGCCCTGCACTGTATTCATATCCACCACTTCCTGAAGTAGGCCATTCCATGTATCCACCACCCTTTCTGTGAAAAAGAACTTCCTCACATTACCCATTAATTGGCCTCCCTCTAATCTCATGCTGTGTCCTCTTGTCCTGCTATTTTTCTTATACTGAAACATGTTAGACTCTTTCACCTTGTTAATGCCCTTAAGGTGTTTGAATGTTTCAATCACATTACCTCTCTCCCTCCTTTGCTCTAGGGTATACATATTGAGCTCAGTTAATCTGTCCTCATATGTTTTCTGATACAGTCCCTGCACCATTTTGGTTGCCCTTCTCTGGACTGCCTCAGTTTGGTTAATGTCCTTGTGAAGGTGTGGTCTCCAGTTCTGCACGCAGTACTCCAGATGGGGCCTAACCAATGTCTTGTAAAGAGGGATTATTACCTCCCTCTTCTGACTTGTGATACCCCTACTAATACACTCCAACATCCCACTAGCCTTACCTACTGCTTTAGTGGTCTGCTTGGATGATTTCAGGTCATCGGTGATGATGACGCCCAACTTTCTTTCTTCCCTTGTGACTGCCAGCAACTCCCCTCCCAGCCTATAGGTGGCTTCAGGGTTTCTCTTCCCTATATGTATGATCTTGCACTTCTTTGCATTAAACCCTAGTTGCCACTCTTATCTGGGCCAAAGAGTATTAATCCACTCAAGGGCATGAGTTTCTTGAGGATTAAGGCTTTTTCTTGGTGCACTGAAAGTCACATGGCTGCTGGCCTCAAGTCTTTCAGTTCACCTGGGGCGTGCATTGATTTTCTAGAAATGCCTATGTTGTTATGAGTTATTGTTTATGTATAACCACTGGAAAATGTGTGTGTGTATATGTGTATTAGTTTATTTATTTATTGATTGAAAGTATCAGAATTACAAACTTTTGCAAAGGCTCCACGTCAAAGAAGTGCAAGATAATTAAGGGTGCATACATACAATAAGGAGGATCCAAATAATACAGTGTATCGACAAACAATAACTTATTGACACACACAGTGAGACAGTAGGTACAGATTAAACAAATAATACATTCTACACAAGTATTTAGGCAAAATCAGACTATGCAAGATCCGGTACAAAACTTTCAGAACTATAGTATTCAGCAATATGCCAAATTTAAGAGTAGAGGGAAGGGGGGTGGGTAGATACGGGAGACAGAGAGAGAGAGAGATGGGTAGGGCTGATGCAGTCAGAAGAAGACCTTGTCAAAACCTGGACAAGAGGGGAAGGGGCTAGAAACAGTCACATAGACTGGAGGAAAGGCGGTGCTCCCTGAGATTTGCTTTGAAAGGGCCAAGTTTCACTTCAGATGAAATATAGGTTGGAAGGGCATTCAACCAGAGTGGAGTAGATGGGTGACCAGCTTGCTTACATCCTTCTGTTCTACTGTTCATATGTCCTGTTTGTTGACGCAGATCGAGTGCTTACTCAGGACCTGGCTAAAATCAATGCTAGCTAATATGTTTTGGGGTGCATTACTCATCTTGTTACTGTTGGGCACTGGTTCTCTCCCTAAAATCTGACTTCCATTCTGCCTCTGTCATGTACCAGCTTTGATCCCACTCTCAGAGCTGAAACTGAGTGGACTGAAAAGGTCTTAAACAGAGGATCTTCTGTTGCTGCACCTTCTGCACTAAACCTAGCTAAGACAGCTGCAGTATTTTTCTGTTTCCTTCTCCGAACAATGGGTTGAGTATTCCTGATAAAAGTTACAAAATGCCTTTCTGTCTCTCTCTCTCTCTCTCTTATTGCACTGTTGGTGCCTAATTTTCTCACTGCCACTGAACATCTGTACTGTATCATTGATCTTTGAGCCACAAGGCTGTCAACAAACTCAACCCATGTTCCTCCTCCTAGGTGGATTTAAATGGAGCAGTCCCACCATCACCTACTGAAATGGAAAATGGTGGGGACAGGGAAATTTAACTCCATCTCCTTATGTGAGGGAGTACTTCTTCTCATGTACTACTCAGTCTCACACCACTGAATGATGACTTCCTACTCTGTCCACCAACATTAGCTTGCACAGACACAGTCACAGTGTTAAAAATGCAAATGTAACCCCCCCCCCACAAATGGGGGGTCCCAAAAGTCTTCCAGGAGCTTGCCTGAATGCTCCACGTCTGGGCGGTGTTCGGCATCTGAGCTGTTTAAATGTAGTTCCAAGTGAGTGCTATTTGAGCCTCCACGTACTGTCTCTTTAAGAGCTGTCTACTTGCAGACTTAATTAGTTTGTATGGGGGGACTGCGTATTTAATGCTGGAATCCCGCCCGAGCTGCTGTCAATTCGCGCTGTTTCTGCCATCGCTACATGTGCAGAGGGAGCCTTGTTGAAAGATATAACTATTTGCCAGAAATCATTTGGAGCAACTGAGAAAATGTAGTTTGTCTAACCTGTCTTCATTTCAGCACGAACTGTTTCAGTGTAGCTCTTTCATTTTGGTCCTGAACTGCTGAAATGGACCAATCAATGGGAAGGGGTTCCTTAAAATGGAGCCTGTGGACAAATCGGAACTTGGACTCTCAATTTTGAGCCAGTCACAAGGGGATTGTATGGCAGTGACTCTGGGAAATGTAGTTTTGACACTGGCGCCTTTTTTTACCAACAGAGGGAGTCTTATTGTGAGTGACAGCAGAACCAGTCAACAGAATGATGTGGAACTAAAGGAAATGCCCTGCTCTGTGACTGGAAAGATCAGATCAGTTGGGACAGTGAAAAGGGAAGGAACTCTGTGCTTCTGCAGTGTATAGTTTTGCGCGGGAAGCGCGTGTGAGGCCCTGAGTTTCGGCCTGCGGCCGTTGTGAATGCCAGTTTGGACTGAATCCAAGTTGTGAGGAGAAAGAAGCACCAGAAGTGTGGAAAACAGGCTCACCCTGTAGAAGACAGGAGAAATTGCTGAATCGCACTTGGTCTGTCAGGAACTGAAGCTGCTGTGTGTGCTCCCGGATATTTTGCAGTAAGTGTGATCGGGATCAAGGAACAGCCTGCCTGGTATAGTACTTTCTTTTTACATATGAATGTGCTTAGTGCTTGTGGTGAATCACTATTTCCAATCCCCTGTGTGCTGTGTGTCGAAGCTGGAAGCGAACCCCAGCTTGTCTCAGACTAAATCCATTTACTGTCAACTGCAGTGGGGTCCAGTCACAAGGACCTTGTCCCCATGCCCTGTTGTTTCTGACAATCCAGAGAACATCCACCATCCAGTTCTCAGCTTGGGTATTGTGAGTGCAAATCAGGGTATTCCCCTGCAGCCTGTTTTCAATCATAAGTGTGCCATCTAATTCTTGTTGTTTCACTGCTTCATGAACTGAGCCATCTGACTCCGGATTACAATTGGGTGTTGTGCATATATTTTCTTCTACAGGGCCCTATCCATCTGCACTTGCTGGCCAACCTCGGGCAACGGACCTGGCTAGCCCCCCCCCCACCTGGGTACCCAGAGTGTGACTTTTCAGACCCTGTATGTGTGCACAGTACTGTGATTTAATGCCACCAATTAACCTGATTTCCTCTCCTGTGTTACTGTCCCTAAATAAATCAGATTTGTTGTTGTTATACTATATACTGTCTGTGGTATTGGTACTTATGGAAACAGTATTGTATTTCACTGTGTATGTTGTTTAACCTTATTTTACAGGGGTCCTCAGAGACGTGCTGCAGAATCAGTCTCGAGGATAAGTGGTGCTTTATGAGTGAACAGTGTGTATACGTGGGGTATTGGGGCTGTAACTCCTGTGTACTGTGTGAGCCACTAGAGGGAACCAGAGGGGGTCACGGTGTCCCAGAGGGCTGTGATCAAACTAGTCTAACCACTACAAACCCTGACCTCTGGGTGGAGGCACCCACCATAGAACCTAGGCCCCTCAACCTGTCAGTAGTCAAGCAGGCAGGGGTAGTAGCCCTTGGGATAGTGCAACCGGGGGGGTTACATCTTGGAGGCACCGGTGGGATTAGCGTCCCCTAGTGGCCACATTTATGAATCACTTTTAAAAATAAATGGATACCCCGACAGAAGTGGCTGTGCACCAGTTGGTGGAGTGATGTACTGGGGAGGAGATCGACCCCCAAAATGCTATGCTTATCCTGGACATCCCCCTGGGTATCAACACAGACACTGTACAGGGAATACTTTCCAAAGTGGAAGGGTTACAAAACCCTGTGGTGGTGGGTCGACATGCTGATTTGCTCGCCCACACTTTCATGGCCCAAGTAGAGTATAAGGACCCCATAGATAGCTCCAAAGTGCCACAGACTATTACCTCAGAGGGAGCCCTCACTGTCTGGAGAGTGATAACTAAGGACAGTAACGATCTGGGGGGGGAATGACCCCCCCCCTTCTATCTGAAACTTTTGAGGAGAAATTTGCTAAATTGTTGCTGGAGGAGGGGAAAACTGTGGAGGATTTAAATAAACTATTATTGCCACCTGGGGGCATTCCTCCCCCAACATCATTTCCCCCCTCCAGCACCCGTTATTGCCCCTCCTTCTGTGCCAGTGCTAGCCCCTATGTTTGTACCTGCCATTAGTCATGACTCTTACTGCAAGCTCAAAGTATTCTCTGGCATCTGCCCTACTCCAAATGGGGAGGTCGATCTGGAAACCTGGATAGACTCTACTACCCTTGCGGTACAAGACTGACAATGTTCTGAGACAGAAAAAAGGTCTCGCCTTGGGGAGAGCCTCCTGGGAACCGTCCAACATACTTTTCACTCCCTGAGGGTCTCTGACCCTGACGCCAAAGTCCAAGAGTACCTAATTGCCCTTGAAAATGTGTTTGGGGCACCACTAGTATTGAGGCCTTGAAATGGAAGCTTAAAGATGTTAGACAACTGCCGGGGGAATTGTTACCTGCCTATATGGATTAGAGGGAATCTTGCAAACCATTTTTTAAAAGGGGGGTTTGACCTCTAGTGAAGTGGACCGGGTAAGACTGGATCATATACTCTGCACTGCCTGGCACTCTAGCTGGGAGTTGCTCAAATTGTAACTGCATCAAAGGAAATCTAGTCCCTTGCCTTTCTATGTGTTGATGAAAGAGGTACGAGAAGTTGAAGAGGAGGAAGGTTTTTCAGAGCCCTGTGCAGTCGTAGCTGCTACATCCCCTGCTTCAGGTGTGGGGTCAGACACTGATGGTCTGGAATCACCAAAATCACATGACAGAACCCAAGACCCAAATGTCAGCCAAGGGGACCCAGCCAGAGATGGATGGCTACAGATGTTCTGCCATGGGATAAACTGCTGAGGGAGTTCAGGGAAGCAATAAATAGTCTCTTTATGAAGGCCCCCCTCCTATGAGTACAGGCCCTAACTCTTATTCGACTGCATCCACTATAGGGATGGGGGTGCCCCCCCAGACATCTCCTGCTGACAGCAGCTCAAAGCTTGATATCTTGACTATGGAAGTGGGGGAACGGAAGAGAATTCTCCAAATGGCCAACCCACCGCCGGCTGAGGTGGCACCAAGGTTTTCTATTGATAGTACCAATGCCGCAGCCACCAATGTGATGCCTCGGTCACCCCAAACTTCAGCAGACATATTTTGCCATAATTGTGGGAAGGATGGGCACATGAAGAGGTAATGCCAGTCTCGGAAAGACTTAGAGAGAGTGGTGAGCCGGCTACAAGGAGAGCTTTGGAGCACGAAGCAGTGGTTAAGAGGTGCACGAAACGACCGCAGTGAAGGTCCCAAAAATGCTAACTCACGTCCTTCTGTGGGTTCATCTACCCTGGCCCTTGCTACCGCCTCTCCAGGCTGGTCCAGAATAGTGGGCCTTTCAATGGAAGCTACAGTAAAAGTGAATGGTGTGCCCACCAGAGCTGTGTTGGACAGTGGCTCCCAAGTGACAATTATGTTCCAGGATTGGTATCAGAAGCATTTGTCAGATGTTACTATAACATTTTTGACATTTGTATGATATCCCATTTGAATTTTATGCATCATTATATAACGGAGTTATTTAATTTTTTTATTTTTAGTTGTTTAACCAGGTATAGCACACTAAGCTGAAAGCTTTTTTACAGGAGCGACCTGGGAGCACAAGGAGGTTAAGTGATTTGCTCAGGGTTACACAGTATGCAAGTGGAAGCTGTGGGATTCAAACTCAGGTCTGGTCTGCTGGATGTCACCAGATTTGCAGCTCAGAGCCTTAGACCACTGCGCTATACTGGGGATTAAGTGAGAAGGCCTATCCCTACTCCGAATTTGGCTATATTTCCCTACCTCTGTGGCTGAAGTGGCAGAGCAAGTAGAGACCCTGGCCTTAGTGTGTCCCCCTACTGGACTGTATGATGGGGTTCCTCTACTAATTGGGATGAATGCGCATATGTTTGGACAGTTGGCGCAGTTGTGTTATGAAAAGCAGGGGTCAAGGACTGGTAGAGCTTTAAGAATTCCGGCCTTGATCAAGAAGGCCTATGAGGCACTGAGAGATGCTGAAAAAATGGAACCAGAGGAACCGGTTGGAATTGTCTGGAAGAAGGATCCTGAGTCTCTGATTCTGGCTCCAAATGCCCAGTGTACCTTACAGGGGGAAGTCTGAATCAGAAAGGATGTCAAGAATAAAATCCTCATGCTGAATGCACCAGGCGATGGGAAATTGCTGGAAGGACTGCTGGTCAAGCCAAGTATTTTGCCTGCCAGAGCCCAAGCTTATGCCAGATAGGTAATGGTCCAAGTTCATAATGTGTCTGATAGAGAGATTCGAGTAAATAGAGGTTGTACCCTGGGTAATGTACATTGTGCAGATATAGCAGTGCTACCCAGTAACAAGTGTTCGGGGGAAAATGACAGAGTGACGCCCGACTTGTTTGATTTTGGTGACTCCCTGTTGCCAGCCGAATGGAAGATGAGAATCAGTAGAAAGCTTGCCCAGAGAGACCAGGTGTTTTCTTGCAAAGAATGGGATGTAGGATGTGTGCAAGGAGCTGAGCACCACATCCGGCTGCATGGTGAAAGGCCATTTTGTGAGAGGTCTTGCCGCCTGGCACCTGCTGACATACAGGATGTGAGACGGCATCTGCAAGAGATGCTTGCTGCTGGTGTAATAGAAGAATCCAGAAGCCCATATGCTTCACCTATCGTGGTAGTGAGGAAAAAGAATGGGACAGTAAGGATGTGTGTGGATTATCGCACCTTGAACCAGTGGACTATTTCTGATCAATACACAATGCCCCGCATTCAGGATGCCTTAGACTGCCTGAACGGTAGTAAGTGGTTCTCAGTGTTGGATCTTTGCAGCGGGTACTACCAGATCCCAATGGCCCCAGAAGACCATGAAAAGACAGCCTGTATCTGTCTGCTTGGTTTCTATGCATTCATGAGGATGCCTCAAGGGATTTCAGGTGCTCCAGACACTTTTCAACGACTGATGGAGCGTGCGGTGGGGGACATGAACTTGTTAAGAGTGCCTGGTATACCTAGATGATGTTATTGTGTTTGGCAGCTCACTGGAGGAATATGAGAGCAGATTGATCAAGGTGTTGGACCGACTGGAAGACTTTGGCCTTAAACTATCCATCGATAAATGTCAGTTCTTCCATACCTCTGTAAAGTATGTGGGACACATAGTATCCATCGAGGGAATAGAAACAGGCCCGAGTAAAGTTGAGGCCTTGACCATCTGGCCGCAGGCCCACAATCTAAAAGAACTGCAAAGATTCCTGGGATTCTGTGGTTACTATCGCCAGTTCATCAAGGACTATTCAAGAGTGATTCGTCCTTTACTTAATCCTACACAAGGTTACCCTCCTACTAACAAAAAATATAAGAGGTCGGTTTCTTCTGAGCCTGAGAGAGTGTATTTCTGTCCTAATGAAGTATTTGGAGCCAGATGGACACCTGAGTGTGAAGCTGCTTTTCATGAGATTATATATCAACTTACCAGCGCTCCTGTCCTTGCTTATGCAGATCCAGCGAAGCCCTATGTCCTGCACACTGATGCTAGCCTGCAGGGCTTGGGGGCTGCGTTGTACCAGGAGCATGAGAATGGACTGAGACCAGTGGCCTTTGCCAGTACAAGCCTGACCCCATCCAAAAAGAACTATCTTGTACATACGTTAGAGTTCCTAGCTTTGAAGTGGGCCATTGTTGACCAATTCCATGAGTACTTGTATGGGGCTAAGATACTAGTAAAAACTGACAATAATCCTTTGACCTATGTGCAGACTTCAGCTAAGTTGGATGCCACTGGCCATAGGTGGCTTTCTGCATTATCTACATACGACTGTGCTGTTGAATACAGAGCAGGCCTGAACCACATAGATGCTGATGCTCTCTCCTGGAGGCCTGCTTCCCAAAATGACTGGGTCAGACTGTCAGAACCTGATATTCGAGCACTCTGCCAGAAGTTTGACAGAGAGAAACAAGTGGACACAGACACAGTGGACTGTTTAGTGGACTGTTTGGGGCATAGGCGCCGGGTTGTATGGGCCCGTGGGACACTGGCCCCAGCAATATTTTTTGAGATGGGCTGAGCCCCAGCAATATTTTGCCTGCCACATGCTGCCTTTTTTAAGGCATTTTTCCCCTGGTTTCTGTGTGTGTGTGTGTGTGCCCTCTGCTATGATCGCACCTTCCCCCACTGTTTAATTGGACTGGTGAGTGGCGGCCCGGCTGGCATTATATTTAAAATTGGCACCCGCCCTTTGCCATGTTGCCTTTCCTTAGTTTGCAGCCAACTCTCCCCCTTGAAAAATCATTGTGGTGGTTCACAGGTCCATTTTAAAACTTGCTACATGGTGATTGGCCAGGGAGGGGCTTGTATACTGGGCATGATATGCGTGCGTGCATCTGGGTAATTGTGTATGTAGATGTGTGTGAGGACTCAGAGGCAAGTCGGTGACAGTTTTCGTTGTGTGGCGGGACAGAGTGAGAGGCGACAGACAGGCTGGCCTAGCGGACAAGCAGTGGTGGTGATGGTGGATTGTGCCTGGTCCAGCCAGAAAAGAGAGGAGCCTAAAAGAAAAAAACAGGGTGCGCCGGGAGTCGGCAGTCGTCCGGGACACCACAGCAGCAACAGGCCAGTTGAGTCTGAGTCGGGCCAGCGAGGAGAGAGAAAGCAGTCCCAGGGTCGGTGCCTGGTAAATGGAACCAGGCCAGCTGTGGACGTGGTCACCGGCACGGGCGGCAGACAAGCATTGCAGAGCGAGGGTGACCCGAGCATGCTGGGTGGGGTTAGGGAGGTTTAGACAAATGGCAGGCCTACAAGTGGCCAGGTGGGTTCTTTCGGTCTGGGCAGCCAGCAGTACCAGCAGGTCAACTCAAGGAGCAGCAGAGGATCGGCCTGAGCCAGCTAAGGTAGGCAACAGCAGCAGTGCAGAACTGTTTTGATTGGATTACGGATTTTGTGTATCTTTTTTTTTTTTTTTTGCAGTTGTTTAACCAGGAGAGCAACACTAAGTTGAAAGCTTGTTTACAGGCTGCGGGCACAGGGAAGTTAAGTGACTTGCTCAGGGTCACACAGTATGCAAGTGGGGGCTGTGGAATTCAAACCCAGGACTCCAGATTTGCAGCTCAGTGCCTTAAACCACTGCCCTATACTGCCTCCTACAGTATCTGGACTGTACTTATAGCATATGTAGTGTTTGTTTAACCTTTGATCGGGTTAGGGGTTGTGGCTGGAAAGGGACATAACTCAATGCACCTTACCTGGTTTAAGTTAATGAAAGTATACATACTATCACCTTAACTACTAAAAAGGTTATGTTAAGTCACTAATTGCTATGCTGAGTTTGGAACATAACCGTGTTTCCAATTTTAAGTTCTGATGTTAAAAGAAGCATGTTGTATCTCCTGTTTATAATTATAGCACTGTCAGTTGCTCAGTAGGTAGCACGCTCAGCTCTGGGGATGGAAGATCAGAAGGTTGTGGGTTCTAGCCCTACATCAGGTACTTGGGGTACTACCCATAACTGACATTGTAGTGCAGTACCAACGGGGTACTGCACTGTTGTGGTGCCGTCCTTTGGATGAGATTTTAAATGTAGTATAGCCTAGAGGACAGAGCAATGAATAGTAAAAGAGTGTGGTTCATCCAGCAGACCTGGGTTTGATTCCCACAACCTCCACTTGCATACTGTGTGACCCTGAGCAAGTCAGTTAACCTCCCAATGCTCCTGGTTCACTCCTGTAAACTGGCATTGAGACTACTGACCCATACTGGGTTACCAAAGAATTAAAAAAAAACAAAAAAACGATTCATGTAACCCAGCCCCAGGTTGCAACTGGAAACAAGCCATCACAAGTTAGTGTGCCTTTCCTGGTCAAAAATAACAAACAAATAAAACTTAATACTGGATGATGCTGCTCTATTGCTACATTGTTGGGTAAAATATAGAATGGAAGGTTAGATGGACGGTTGTATTTTCAGCCACTGATTGCTTTTGATCAGCTTTAAATTGTAAATTTATTTTTTAAAAGTATATATAAGTGCAGTGTGATTTAGTGTATACATACTAACCCATTTTCTAATAAAAAATGTTAACATGATCAATTTTGGTCACTCAAACTTCTGAACTGAACTTACTCGGTTACCAATAAATAAATAAAAATAGCCAGGAGAACAGGGGTTTGTTGAGTTTATTGGGGTAGAATGGAAGTCAGATACTTCCACAGGTCCAAATTTGGAAGTCATTTTAGTTGTGTGGAAGTCAAAACACTTCTCAAGGCTCAACAGTGTTGCAGTAGCACTACCCCTCACTACACTGGTGGCGTGGGGTGTACATTCACAGAGTGTCTCCTGGCAATCCGGCTAGGAAACCAATCCTGCTTCTCAGGAACTTCATCTCATCGTGGTATACTCTGGCCTGCTTAGCCCATGCTGGGTGAGGGGCTGGCACATTTAAACTTATTTTAACAATAACAAAAGCCAGTCTGTTTTTTGTTAGGAAATATTGATTCTGGATTGTGATTTGGTAAATGTCAGCCATGCAGTAACTAAAGAATGGGACAGCTTGGGGAGCTTCATGATGAGAAGAGAGACCTAGCCTACTGACTAGCTTGCTGTCTTGCTGAAGCCTTCAGTGAGCAAGTTATCAAGCTAGCCAGTAGGCTAGATCTCCATTCCCATCTTAAAGGCCCTGTCATGGGGTAAGCACTGCAGTAATCAGGTAATACGGTATGGTGGCCTTTGTGGGATGTGGGGATGAAAGGAAGGGATGCTGATGTTGCCTCTGTGGGGACTGACAGGAGGGATGCTGATGTTGCCACTGTGGGGATGGAAGGGAGGGATGCTGATGTTGCCACTGTGGGGATGGATGGGAGGGATGCTGATGTTGCCACTGTGGGGATGGATGGGAGGATGCTGATGTTGCCACTGTGGGGATGGATGGGAGGGATGCTGATGTTGCCTCTCTGGGGATGGATGCTGATGTTACCTTTGTGGAGATGGATGGGAGGAATGCTGATGTTGCCTCTGTGGGGATGGATAGGAGGAATGCTGATGTTGCCTCTGTGGGGATGGATGGGAGGGATGCCAATGTTATCTCTGTGGGGATGGACGGGAGGGATGCTGATGTTGCCTCTGTGGGGATGGATGGGAGGAATGCTGAGTCCAGAGACTGAAATAGGTCTGGTGGTCTTCATCAGTGTGTGACTGTCTGATGGGCATGGGGGTAGACGGTCTCTGGCAACTCTGCAGTTTCAGTGCATTTGGGGGACAGCCTGGGGAGCTTTAGGATGGAAGAGACCTAGCCTACTGGCTAGCTTTCTGAATTTGTTTACTGTCTTGCTAAGCCTTCAGCAAGAAAGTTAGTAAGGTAGCCAGTATTCTTGGTCTCCTTCCCATCCTCAAGGCCCTGTCATGGCCACGGGTAAGCAGCAACACAGCCGGGTACATGTTTCTTCCCTCCTGAAAAATACAAGAACAAAGTCATGTAGTATTAGTAGTCAGTTTTTGAAATCTGAGCGTCCTTCACCTTTCCTGCCAGTGCAATCATAGTCCTAATCAGGTGACTGTTTTGCATCTGCCTGATCTTATATTTAGCTAACAAATTATTGCCACTGCTATGGGGGGAAAATGCTTATTAGCAATAACTAATGATTTGGCAAAAAAAAATGTAATACAGTTTTCAACCCAACAGAAATATCACTGAAATTTTTTTTTTTTTTTTCATCTCACTAGCACGTGTCCCACTGGGAGCAAGTCTGTAATACTCAATTGTAGCTTTAAGCGGATTCCCAAACTTTTTCTCAATTATAGTTTGAAACATGGGAAAAACTATTTCATCAGGGGATACATACTTCACATGTAAAATATAAGCCTGCAACCTTTAATTAGAATTTTGCAGTTTGTTTTCTGCCCATTTAGCAGCTTTCTGCACATTTTTCAAGGTGTCAGGCTCAAGGGGCAGAAAACAAACTGCAAAATTCTAATTAAAGGTTGCAGGCTTATATTTTACATGTGAAGTTTGTGTCCCCAGATGAAATAGAGTTTTTCCCATGTTTCAGATTGTGATTGACAAAAAGTTTGGGAATCCACTTATAGCTGTAACCCCCCTACAAATGGGGGTTCCCAAAAAGTCTTCCTTGGGTGTGCCTAAATGCCCACTGCCAGGCTGGTGTCCTTTGTCTTGATCGTTTAAATACTGCCTGTGAGTGCCTTTATAACCTCTGTGTAATGTCTCTTTAAGAGCTGCCTATATCGCAGTGTAATGGTTAATCTGGGTGGGGGCTGAGTGTTCCTGTGAAAGAGTCCCACCTGGGCTGCAAGGTTATTGCTCCATTCTGCCATCACCAATTGCGCAGAGGGAGCTCTGTTAGAAGCTGTATATATTTGCTGAGTATCTGTTATAATAGTAATGTTATTGAAGTTTGTCTAACCTGCCTTCTTTACAGTGTGGACATTTCTGTATTGCACCACCATTTTGGTTCTGGACCAGAAGTTTGTACCAATCAGTACCTTTGGGGACCCAAAAATGGTGTCTGTCCCCAGGGATCTTGTGGGAGTGAAATTCTCTAGGAATTGTAGTTTTGAGACTTTGACGCCTAAATGGACAAGGAGGGGGAGCCCTTGCTTTGACTGACAGATGGATCAGCCAACTGAACCTTTTGGATCCAGGGAAAAGTCCCAAGCTGCCTGCAGCAGTAGTTCAGTTTGAGTTGGGAAGGGAGAGAGAAAACAGCTTGAGATATTCGAGCTGCTGCTCCTACGTAGTTCATGCAGGAGATTGGTGGAAAGGCTGAGTCTAGCCTGTCTGCCTGCTGTCCCTCAAGAGGGAATCCTTTGAAGGGCTTAGTAATCGGACTTTATCTGACTTAATGGTGACAAAAGCCACCAGATTGTGACTGTACATTTGCCTAAAGAAGACTGGAGATTTTCTGTATGTGAGTGGCCTGTCAGGACATCTGGAACCACCACAGAGAGCACGGTTTACACAGAGACACTGTGATTGCAACAGAACCGTTATCTGAACTGTGGTATTGCTTTCTTTTACTATAAATGTGCTGTGTGCTGTTAGTGGGTCGAGATTTGGTTCCCCACTGCCGAATTGTGTCGTGCTTGCTGGAGGCTGCATCCAGTCCCTACTGGACTGAATCTGCATTCATCTCCACTTGGCCTGGGCCCTGCCACCTTAGCCCAGCCAGCTACTCACGCCACAGAGAAGACCATCGATGAAAGACCTGCCTGGGGATCAGCCCCCTGCTCAACACCTGGAACAAGAACGATACCTCGGTGATTCGTGTGGGACCTGCTTCTCCTGGCACATCAGCTCATCAACATGCAGTCTCAATTTCATCCATCCTGTGTCCTGTACTGGGTAGCGTGAGTAAACACCAGGGTAGCTCCCTGCAACATCAGCTAAATCAAAAGTGTCATCTGATTCAATTGTTGTTTTCTTGTCACGCACTGAGCCTTCCGGCTTCATATTACAATTTGTGTGTGGTTGTGCATTCTTCTTTCCATCACAGAGCCCCAACCAGCTGCAATGCCGGCCTACCGCAGGCAACGCTCCAGGCTAGCCCACCTTACTTCCAACTGGGTACCTAGAGCATGTGACTCTGCAGGGAGTCTAAAGTGCATGTATGATTGCCTGACTGAATCAGCATTTAAACCAATCAACCTGATTATGCCCCTCCCTTGTCCTAGTCCCCTAAATAAATCAGATCTAACTCTTTTTGCATTTAATCTGACTGTGGTTCCAGTAGAGGGGAAAGAGGGGAGTTAGTGTCCCGAAGGGCTGTACCCAGGTTAACTTTGCTACCAACAACCCTGTCCTCTGGGTGGAGGCACCTGTTTCAGTACCCAGGCCCCTTAACCTGCCCCTAGCCAAGCAGGCAGGGGTAGTAGCCATTGGGATAGCACCATCTAGGGGTTACATAGCTATAATCAGACATTACAGACTTGTTCCCAGTGGGACACATGCTAATGAGATGAAATAAATCCCAGTTCAGTGATATTTCTGTTGGGCTGAAAACTGTATGTTACATTGTTTTACTAAAGCATTTGTCAACATTAATAAACTGAGATTTTGAACATACGAAGAAGCCAGCAGAAGAAGGCCATTTGGGCTATCAAGTCTGCTCGTATTGCAGGGTCCATAGCTTGAGCTAATGCCCCTGCCCTCCCTTCCCACTCTCTCACATCCTCCCTACCCATGATTCTTATCTTCCCCATGCCTATCCCAGTCTCTCCTAAAGCTGCTCACTGTCTTTAACGAGATGACCTCTTCCAGCAGTGCATTCCAAGTGTCCACCACCCTTTCTGTGAAGAAGTGCTTCCTGACATCCCTCCTAAACCTCCCACCCTCCAGCTTAAGACTGTGCCCCCTCCTGATATGGTTGCCACTCAACTTAAAGAAACTTTCCTTATCAACATTATTTATCTCTTTCAAGTACTTGAATGTCCCAATCATGTCCCCACTCTCTCTTCCATCTTCCAGGGAGTAGGGCTTAAGCAGCATGGGAGAAGGCCGTTCAGCCTCACCTCAGTAGTGGAGAAGATCATGGAGACATTGCTTAAAGAAAGGATAGTGGGGCATCTAGAAGTCATCGGAGCCCAGGACCATAGACAACATGGATTCACAGTGAGGACATCATATCAGACAAATCTGGTTGATTTTTTTGACTGGGTGACAAAGGAAGTGAATCAGGGTGGGGCAGTGGACAACGCTTACCTTGATTTCAGCAAAGCCTTTGACACCATCCCATGTAGGAGGTTGATAAACTAGCTGGGTAGGCTGGGCATGGGGGAAAGGGTGGTAAACTGGGTTAGAAACTGGCTAACAGACAGGAGGTAGAGAGTGGTGGTAAATGGTGTGCAGTCTAGGGAGAGGGGGTCACCAGTGGGGTGCTGCAGGGATCGGTCCTGGGGCCAGTCCTGTTCAATGTCTTCATTAGTAACATTGCAGAATGTCTGAAGGGAATTTTTTCACCAAATTTTCAACATAGCCATTTTAAGACCTCTGCTCATGAACAGTGTCACTGTGATTTTCTTAATCTGTCCCAAACATTGACTGAGCACACCGAATGCGCCATTGTGCGCTACATGCATGGAAACACATTTTGGGCGACATGTGAAAATGACAGCTGTACTGCTCATAAGGGGTGTGGTAAAATGGCAATGTTGAAAATCTGGAGTGCAAATATTAAAAATTTTGCGAACTTACTGTGTTGCATAGGAACTGCTCAATGCACTCTGGTAAAACAGTCATTTTTAGGAATTTTTTCACCAAATTTTCAAAATAGCCATTTTAAGACCTCTGCTCATGAACAGTGTCACTGTGATTTTCTTACTGTGTCCCATACAATGATTTTGCACACCGACTGCTCCATTGTGCGCTATATGGGCGGAAACATGTTTTGGGCAAGATGTGAAAAATGACAGCTGTACTGCTTATAAGGAGGTGTGGCAAAATGGCAATGTTGAAAATCTGGAGTGAAAATATTGAAAATTCATGAACTTACGAGCGTGCATAGGATCAGTGCAACAAATGCTCATAAAACAGTCATTTTTGGGAATTTTTTCACCCAGTTTACAACATAGCCATTTTAAGACCTCTGCTCATGAACAGTGTCACTGTGATTTTCTTAATCTGTCCCAGACATTGATTGCGCTCACCGACTGCGCCATTTTGTGCTAGATGCACACAAACACATTTTGGGTGACGTGAAAAATGACAGCTGTACTACTCATAAGGAGGTATAGTAAAATGACAATGCTGAAAATTTGGAGTAAAAATATTAAGAATTAGCAAATTTACGAGCGTGCTTAGGAACTGCGCAATGCATGCTCATAAAACAGTCATTTTTAGGAATTTTTTCACCAAATTTTCAACATAACCATATTAAGACCTCTGCTCATGAACAGTGTCACTGTGATTTTCTTAATTTGTCCCATACATTGATTTTGCACACCGACTGCGCCATTGTGTGCTACATGTGCAGAAACACATTTTGGGCGTGATGTGAAAAATGACAGCTGTACTGCTCATAAGGAGGTGTGGTAAAATGGCAATGTTGAAAATCTGGAGTGCAAATATTAAAAATTCGCTAACTTACGGGCATGCGTAGGAACTGCGCAACGCACACTCGTAAAACAGTCATTTTTAGGAATTTTTTCTCCAAATTTGCAACATAGGCTTTTTGAGAGCCCACCTTATGAACACTGGCATTGTCGTTTCATTAATCAGTCCCAAAAGGTGATTTCGCCCAGTGACCCCGAAATCACCCTTCGGGCCCGATTAACGCCATGACAGTGACAGAATTACAGGAGGGGTCCCAAAAACCCCATGTTGAAAATTTGGTGCCAAGTTTCCAAAAAATGCCTGAGATATGTAGCAAAGTTGAAAAAACCCTATCTATCCCATTATACAGCTTACCGGCATTTCCTCAGTTCACGGTCGGCTTTAAAGAGTGCAGACGTGTTCTCGGTCCACTCAAGACTCCGCGCCGAGGTCCGGAGGTAAGCACGGTGTGATGGGGTGGGGAGGCAGGGTGCGCAGTGGGTGTGTGCGGTTGTGGGAGGGCAGGGAGAAGTGCCAAGGGACAGTTTTGTATTTACAGTTTTTTTAAATAAGGCGACAAGGAGCGTTTGCCACGCTGGGGTGGGCTCCCATTGTGGCAGCTGGAAGGCTGTTTGGGGGCTGGAGCTGATGAGGTTGGGCACCCCGTCAGCCATAACATATTTTTCATGCTGGGGTGGGCTCCCAGCGTGGCACCGACTTTGGGGGGGCGTGGGCCGGCGAGGATTGGGCACCTGTTGGCCATAACAAATTTGCCATGCTGGGGTGGGCTCCCAGCGTGGCACCCGGTGGTTTTGGGGGTATGGAGCCGGGGATTGAGCACCACGTCGGCGGACAGTGTGTGCATGGGGGGAAGGGGGAAGGCTCATGAGCACGCAGTATGCGTGCGCGCATGTGTGTGTGTGTGTGTGTGTGTGGAGGGGGAGCTTTGCTCACTGAAGCGGAGCTGTCCCTTTCAACTGTACGACCACTGCATTTTCAACTGCTGTCATAGACAGTTGCAGCAGTGATTGGGGAACTGGGGCTGTGCCTGCAAACACACTGACTGAATTGGAAGATGGGTGCCACACCTCTGAAAACTCAGATGATGGCACTATGTTTCTTGCACATGCTTGCAAGCAACATAAAAAAGGCAACTGCATTCATCATTAAACTGAACAGAGAAGCATGAAAAAGCAACAGCTGCCAGTTGAGTTATTTCTAGAGTTCTTAATTCTTCACTCTTGTTATGTGGGCCCGTGGCTACTGAAAAGCAGGTTTTATTGTATGTAATGGTTCTTGGATTTCTAGGACACAACTGTGCTACTGGAAATATCTGGGCTGGCGTGTTTTTCCCAGTCACTAGCCCTTTTTGGCTACTGGCTGCAAAACTTAATTTTGACGCCTGGTCTTCTATGTGTCTATGGCCATGTCCAATAAATCATATATAAAGTATCTGTCCTTGAAAGATGCAGTACTTTATATATACTTTCTTTGGACATGGCTGGCCATGGGCACATAGAGAGAGTTTCCGACTCTTCCTCTGTAACCTACCTACCTAGTGATGCTGGCATATATGGGTATGCAGTGAAATGCAGTACTGACTCCATGTATGCCAAACTCTGTCTCTCCTGATGTCTACTAAACTGATATGGCATCCTGGAAGGGGATGAACTGTGCTTAGAAATTGTGTGAGTGACTTGATGTGAGGGGACTTAGAGTGTTGGGGGGGTCTGGGGATTCTCTCATGACTATTGCCTCCTCTGCTAGCCTACAGATAACAAAACCTGGCATATACTGCTCTGTTTTGGACTTTGTTCATTGCAGAGCTGGGGCCTTGACCTCTAGGCCAGGCCTTGACCCCTGGGCCGGGGGCAGGGCTTGACCCCTGGGCTAGGGGGCAGGGCTTGACTCCTGGGCCCCACCAAATATTTTACAAATCCAGCTCCTATGGTTTGGGGCCCTCTGAGAATTGCATACCTGCTGCTTATTGTCACTTTTCTGCATTAGACATTGGTGCATTGCCTCGGCTAGATAATGACAGTCTTTAGCGGGCTCAGTCCTGAGATCCTATGATCAAACCAGCTTTAGAAGCCCTCTACGCAGGGAAAGATGTGTCCAAGTTATGCTCCACTGATTTGAGAACTGCATTGTTATACAAGGAAGGTTCTAAGTTGAAACTGATTAATAGACTGTTATACAGAGAAACAGTAGACGAGAGGGACAAATAGACAAACAACAACTAGTGCTGCCCTGCCTTTCAAGACTCAGTACTGAGGTCCTTACACAACCACATGGGGCACCTTGGTATAGACAGAACACTTGACTTGGTGAGATCCAGATTCTATTGGCCTAAGATGGGGCTGATGTTGAGCAACACATTGGAACTTGTAGAGCAGTTTAGAGGAAAGCTTTGCCCCAGAGGGCTGCCCCCTTGTTAACATCACCACCAGTGCCCCCATGGAGCTGGTCTGTATTGTTCTGAGTCTGGAGTCCGATCAAAGAAATATTAGTAATGTGCTGGTGGTTACTGACCATTTTACAAGATATGCCCAAGCTTTCCCCACCAAGGATCAGAAGGCATCCACTGTGGCCAAAGTGCTTGTAGAAAACTTTTTTGTTCACGTTGGGGCTCCACAAAGAATCCATTCTGATCAAGGGAGGGACTTTGAGAGTCGTTTGATCAAAGAGATGCTTTCTCTTTGGGGGGGGTGCGAAAGTCCAGAACCACACCTTACCACTCTCAGGGGGACCCACAGCCTGAACGTTTCAACCGCACTCTGTTAGATATGCTGGGCACCCTCCACCCCAAGGACAAGCCTAGATGGAGTCAACAAATCAGCACCTTGGTACATGCCTACAACTGCAACAAAAGTGATGCCACTGGATTCTCCCCCTACCGCCTGATGTTTGGAAGAGAGGCCCGACTACCAGTAGATGTTTGTTTCGGAGTTTCTCCTGATGGGGTTCAGGCTGATAACTATCTCCAGTATGTGCAAAAGTTAAAGGCCCAGATAAATCATGCTTACCAACTGGCTCAAACTATGGCTGCCAAAAGAAATATGGCCAACAAAGAAAGGTATGATAAAAAGATGAAAGCACAGGAACTCCAGGAGGGAGATCGTGTATTGCTAAGAAATCTGGGACTGCACGGCAAACACAAGATTGCTGATAGGTGGCACCATCTTCCCCATATTGTGGTAGGCAAACTAGATGATCTGCCTGTGTACAAAGTAAGGCCTGAGAATAATTCAAAAAATGTTAAAACAATGCATAGAAATCACTTATAGTGTATGGTGGAACGTCGTTCTCCACCGAAATCCATCATTTTCGAAACCTTGTAGTCACACACTAGTGACGTTCGCAGTGCAACAGAATGATGTTTTCTACTGTACTGCGAACGTCACACTGTGTCCTTGAGCAGCATTTGACAGCTAGGGCTCACTCCATAGACAGGACACATGGGGAAAGCAACAATGTTGGCGGCAGTACTAATGTTTAGCATTAAAACGTTCACAATGTAAAGTTCTTAAGCAGTTAAAATGTCAAGCGTGAGAACGTTCAAAATGTAAAGTTCTTTTTTCCTTCTAATAACTGATTTTTTTCCCCAAAAAACAACGTTCCACCATACACTATAAAGAAAAGTGCATGGGAAACAGTTGACAACAGGGCATCTTTCACCTCGTTGGCACTATGACGACAGATTACCTCTCAAGCTGCGCTCTCGAAGTAATCCGTCATCATAGTGCCAACTCGGTGAAAGAATAGCCCTGTTGTCAACCAACCGTTCCCCATGCACTATCCTATATATTGCCCATTGGACAAATCTTGATTGAGTCTGAGGCCCCAGAAAGTGCTCCCTCTGGACCAGTGACCCGAGCTGCTGCTAAGCAAAAGCAAAGAAAGTCTGCACCTACAGATGCTGAGTTAAAGTGTTCCCCACAACAAGTCCCAGTTGAACATGACTGTCAATCCATGTCAGAGGAAAGTGAGTGTGACTTTGAATACTACCCTTCTTATGAACTGAGTCAATTGTTTCGGGGCAATCCCCTAACCAATCCTGGAAATGAAGCTAGGCCTTTTGGACAGCCTAAGCCCCCAGCTTTGTCTTGGGAGCCAATGCTCCCAGAAAGTGAAGTGCAAAATATCAAGTCAGATGACATGGAATCACTGTGCATGGTGGAACTGTATGAGCTTTCAGAGGAGGAAAATGATGAACTGGAACAGACTGGTGATATACCAGAACAAGAAGAGTATTTTGAGTGCCCTGATTGTCCACTGCCAGTGTCCGAAAGCTCTCCATGTGAGCCAAGTGTTGTGGACTGAGATTGTAACTCCTGGAGCTGAAAGTGCCCCAAGTTCTAGCCTCTCTACACCAATGAAGACTCCCCTGACAAGTGATGACAATGCTGAAAATGAGGCTCAGAGTGCAGAGACTGTAACAGTCCCCCCTAGAAAGACTGGTCGAGCTGTAAAGCCTATGGTGCACCCCAGCTATGATTCTCCTGGGAGACCTGTGGACTTGCCTCTCAATGTTGTCCATAAAGGAGTGCATGTGTCCCCGAGCTCATTGCCCAATCTGAGCATAAGTGCTAACTCCAAGTTAATTGTGTTGCCCTCTAGGTATGGTGTCCCTACCCCATCCAGCCCCAAGATTGCTGATAGGGAAGGGCCCCCCTCTCTTCAGGTTTCATGTACAGGAGGTAATAACCTGAGTTACGGTACAAAGTGTGTATAATACTGTATAAAAAGTGATGTACTGAAAAGTTTCAGAAATGTGTTTCTGGTAAGGTGATATGTTGACTGATGACTGCATGTATAAGTCTAATGTGATATTGATGTAAATATATATGTTGTACTAAAATTTATGGGGGTACTTACTTGACGTGGACGCCAAGTTTTTCCAGGCCAGGAAGGGTGTAACCCCCCTGCAAATGGGGGTTCCCAAAAGTCTTCCAGGAGCTTGCCTGAATGCTCCAAGTCTGGGTGGTGTTCGGCATCTGAGCTGTTTAAATGTGGTTCCAAGTGAGTGCTATTTGAGCCTCCACGTACTGTCTCTTTAAGAGCTGTCTGCTTGCAAACTTACTTAGTTTGTATGGGGGGACTGTGTATTTAATGGTCGAATCCCACCCGAGCTGCTGTCAATTCACTCCGTTTCTGCCGTCGCTACATGTGCAGAGGGAGCCTTGTTGAAAGATATAACTATTTGCCAGAAATCATTTGGAGAGACTGAGAAAATATAGTTTGTCTAACCTGTCTTCATTTCAGCACGAACTGTTTCAGTGTAGCTCTTTCATTTTGGTCCTGAACTGCTGAAATGGACCAATCAATGGGAAGGGGTTCCTTAAAATGGAGCATGTGGATGAATAGGAACTTGGACTCTCAATTTTGAGGCAGCCACAAGGGGGTTGTATGGGCAGTGACTCTGGGAAATGTAGTTTTGACCTTGGCACCCTTTTTCACCGACAGAGGGAGTCTTATTGTGAGTGACAGCCGAACTAGCCAGCAGAATGGTGTGGAACTAAAGGAAATGCCCTGCTCTGTGACTGGAAAGATCAGATCAGTAGTGACAGTGAAGAAGGAAGGAGCTCTGTGCTTCTCTGGTGTATAGTTTCGCTCGGGAAGCGCGTGTGAGGCCCTGAGTTTCAGCCTGCAGCTGTTGTGAATGCCAGTTTGGACTGAATCCAAGTTGTGAGGAGAAAGAAGCACCAGAAGTGTGGAAACCAGGCTCACCCTGTAAAAGACTGGAGAAATTGCTGAATCACACTCAGTCTGTCAGGAACTGAAGCTGCTGTGTGTGCTCCCGGGTATTTTGCAGTAAGTGCGATCGGGATCGAGGAGCAGCCTGCCTGGTATGGTACTTTCCCTTTACATATGAATGTGCGTAGTGCTTGTGGGGAATCGCTATTTCCAATCCCCTGTGTTGTGTGCTGTGTGTTGAAGCTGGAAGCAAACCTCAGCTTGTCTCAGACTAAATCTGTTTGTTATCAACTGCAGTGAGATCCAGTCACAAGGACCTTGTCTCCATGCCCTGTTGTTTCTGACAATCCAGAGAACATCCACCATCCGGTTCTCAGCTTGGGTATTGTGAGTACAAATCAGGGTATTCCTCTGCAGTCTGTTTTCAATCACAAGTGTGTCATCTAAATCTTATTGTTTCACTGCTTCATAGACTGAGCCATACGGCTCCGGATTACAATTGGGTGTTGTGCATATATTTTCTTCTACAGGGCCCTATCCATCTGCACCTGCCGGCCAACCCTGGGTAATGGATCTGGCTAGCCCCCCCCCCAACCTGGGTACCCAGAGTGTGATTTTTCAGACCCTGTATGTGTGCACAGTACTGTGATTTAATGCCACAAATTAACCTAATTTCCCCTTCCCATGTTACTGTCCCCTAAATAAATCAGATTTGTTGTTATACTATATACTGTCTGTGGTGTTGGTACTTATGGAAACAGTATTGTATTTCGCTGTGTATGTCGTTTAACCTTATTTTACAGGGGGTCCTCAGAAACGTGCTGCAGAATCAGTTTCAAGGGTAAGTGGTGCTTTATGAGTGAACAGTGTGTATACGTGGAGTATTGGGGCTGTAACTACTGTGTACTGCGTGAGCCACTAGAGGGAACCAAAGGGGGTCACGGTGTCCCAGAGGGCTGTGATCAAGCTAATCTAACCACTACAAACCCTGACCTCTGGATGGAGGCACCCGCCATAGAACCTCGGCCCCTCAACCTGTCAGTAGTCACGCAGGCAGGGGTAGTAGCCCTTGGGATAGCACCACCTGGGGGTTACACAAATAGTCACTTTTTTTATATTTTTGTTTTTGGCCTCCCAGAAAATAGATTTCGGGAGCAAATAGACTCAGCACATGGTAGTCCTTGTCTCCCCCAATTATGGATGAACCCCCATAGTTTAATCCACTTCTGTTCCCACCTAGGGGTTTATCACGGGCATGTTGTTTGACTCATGAAGAAGAGTCTACATGAACATTTATATTAATATGGGAATGGGGAGACCCCAAAAACTTACCAGACACTGATCCTACTGCCCAATACTCCCTGCCTGTTCTTTGGATAACTGGATTTTGATATCAGAATAAACAGTACATCTAGTACATTCATAGCTTAGTTGCAGTATCACATTAGTTGCACGCACATGTACTCCTGGGAGCCCTTCTTACAGTCTTCTCTGTCCTTATTTATCACTTTATGTGGCCAATGGGACCCTCTCTTTCTCTTCATCCTGTAACTGTCTGTAACTGTGGACCAGAGGGAACATTACATTCATCTGTTCCCATCTCTCTTTCCTTTTTTCATTTCACTGTTTCTTCGCCTATCAGATGACTTGCCCCCATCTGCTCCGGTGCCCCCAGCCTTGCCACCCGACATCCTTGGATCCCACCTTCACTCTGGGTATCCTCTGCCATAGGAGCTAATCAGAGATGCCTGGTCACCATCGTGGAGCCTGCAGAGGACCATGCCATCATCCAGCCACAGTCAAAGTTTTTTTCCTCCATTTCTCCCCTCCCCCCCCGGGTTTATTTATTTGTATTTATTGGTAACTTGGAATTACAAACCTTTGAGCTAAGAGCTCATTTACAAAGGATCCTCGTCAACACTAAAGGAGATGCATTTTGTTGCAACAGCATAATTACAGCAGACAAATTGACACTGGGGTTATACTACTAACATAGAGTTTACATAGGAAGGGGTAGCAAATACATTTACGGTTTACACAAGTCAAAACATGGATGAAGCAGCTGGCAGCATTGTCAATTTCCCAGTGGAGGTATGCAACGTGCAGCCATCTGAGAGAAGTTATGTACAGAGAGACAAGTTGGGGTTTGGCAAGTGGAGGTAGGTGGTGGGGAAGTGGGAGGAGGGGGGAGGAAAAGGGCAGGAAAATGGGCTAGAGGTAGTGTGGGTGAACTGAACAGAGGGCAGGTGGAGGGTAGTGAGGGTGTACTGGACAAAGGACAAGTGTGTGGGAGGTAGTAGGGAGGGAGAAAGGGGGTAGGAGGAGGGGAGTAGGTACAACCCGGCCAGAGCAAGTGGGCAGTTGAGTGGAGAGCTGGATGCTGGGATTACATTTGACACAGGCAGTGGACCGGAGGAGAGATGGACTTATGGAGTTCGTATCTGAAGTGTCCTAGGTGTTGAAGGCTGGTGATTGTGTTTGGGTTTACACATGTAACCACCCCCCATGGCCCCCCTTGTGTAACTAGCAGGGATGCTCCTCTCACCACATAGCACCAAAGAGAGGGATGGGGGTTGTCACTACAGTTCAGTTTACTAGTACATCTGCTTCTGAGCCTGCCATACACAGACAGGCAAACCAAGTGTGGCAACTACCTGGCACACACCTGGTGGGACCATTTGCCATGGCCATCAACCTGGGTCCCTGGGAGAAAACGTTTGCTCACAGTTATGCTAGGTTTGTACTTCTGGTCAGGTGCACCCAAGTAAATCCAGACACAGTGGAAGCAATAACAGTACTGTCCAAACCAGGCTGGGATTCTAGAGGGTGTCTTTTATTCACATACACAGAGAATAATCACAAAGTGAAGATGGGCCCCCACAGGGCTACTCCTACTGGTAATGCAGATTACTGAGATACAGAGAACACACACAGCGAACCCTCAGGTTCTGACTTGAACAGCGAACACTCTGGTTCTGAATTAGAGATTGGCACACACAGCCAGAACTGGTACACTTCCTCTTGACTAGCACACACGGCCAGTACTAGGAGACTTTCCCGTATTTCATGAGGAATTACTGGTGGCACCCTCGACCACCAAAGAGCACATACAGGCTCAAAGAGAATCCAGCCCACGTCTGGGTAAACTATTTTCTTCAGGCACTGGCCAAATGCACTGCGAGAAAACACAGGTGCCCAAACTGAACCCGAAGAGGTAAACATGGTTATTCCAGATGGGGGGGTCTCCCACTTTTTTGTTTCCTAATTTATACTTGGCCATTCATCTAGTTAATAACACCCTCACAGAAAACTTGTAGATGCTATCTTGAAATGTTTTTCACACTTAGCATACTATATTACACACCTTTGAGGTGTCATAAAGTTAAAAGTTCTATAACTGGCACTGTCTCTTCACTAGACCCCAACTTTAGCAGACACTTTTAAACAGAAAACAGTCTAGGTGACAGGATCCCTTTGTCAGAGAAAATTCACCACAAGGAATGCAGGTGCCCTAGGCCTTTTCCAAACAAAAGTCACAGTTACTCACAGAGCAGTTGAATCTCAGGCAGCTTCAACAAAGTCCAGACTGGACCAAGGGATTGCCCCTGAATCCTGGAATCCACCCCATCCATCCTGGGATGGGGCACTGTGAAAACCACTGGGCTTGGTTTCCACCACTTCACCACTAGGCTGTACTGGCTCACACTAGAGTGAGAAACAAACAAAAACACTACTGGTAGTTCTCTGACAGAGCTTAGGAGAGGAAATGCAGTACCTGCAACCTCCTCCACTGACTCCAACTGCAGACTAACTACACTCTAACTCAGCATTCTAAAACTAACTCCCTGCAGCCAGCTTCCAGTGTGGCTTATGCTGCTGCGACAGTTCCAAAATGACATCATCACTCCAGCTCAACTGAGACTGAAAAACAGAGTGTGACATCCATTTAACTGGCATTTCACTAGCTACCTGTCCCTGACTGCCACTGATTCTAATGGGAATCTAGTAACCCGTGGGAACAAGGGGGTTACACTGGCATGCAGTAATATGATATGCTTTCCCCACCTCTGTGGAGATGTCCCCGTCATCTGGGTGTAGAATCCCTTCCCATGTTGTCCACCCAGATTCCTCCAGATGGCAGCTGACCAGTGGGACTCACTTACCCCCTTCCCTCAAAGAGGAGAGCTGTCTAAGGGATGTTTAATCCTCCCTCCCAGCCAGTCTTGAGCAACTCAAGTCTGTTCTTCAAGCCAGGTCACCAGCATAGAAGATGGTAGCTCTACTGCCATGCTGCCAAGACAGCTCTCTTCCCATCTCTATTGGTATATGTGGCTCAGAGGGTCCATATCTGGACTTACAAGCCTTTATCCTGCTCTATCTGGATATATAGGTGTTTCAGCCACCATCTATCTCCGCAGCCATCAGAGTACTTATGGACCCACCACCTGTTCTTCAGAATCTATAAGCCTGTGTCCCTGATATAGCCTGTCTCCCAACTCTGCTGTATTAGCATCTGAGATCCCTGGGTCCACAGACCTCTTCACATAGATTATTCCAGAGCCGTCTGCTGTTCAAAAGCCATCTGCAAGGAAGAGCACCCAGTTCCTGGGTCCGTGGGCACCCCAGCCACAGAGTCTCCAGAGACCAAGCCACTTAAAATGGCTCCTGTTCCTTCTCTATATATTCTAGCTAGGCTCCTTATACCTAGACCCTAGGGTGACAACCTTTTCTACACTGCCTCAAAGTACAGTGCCTGAGGATGTTAACAACCTTCCTCCTTCTATCGGAGGGAGCAGGGCATTAGAAATCTCTCTGACAACAAAGCATTTTCACAAATAGATTAGCTCAGCACAGAATGTTACGTGCTTAAACCTTTAAGGACAACAAGCTAACTCACACCTGGTCTAGCAGATAATGGAGGAGCCTGCAAGGAATTGCAGGAGGTGGGGCTTTGTCTAGGGGCATGGCCTGGGCCACCTGGACAGACAGTAGGAACCCAGGTAGGACCGCCCAGAAAGGGGGGATAGGGTTCCCAGGGTGGAGGGAGCTTTCGGCCAGGGATTGGGAGGAGCTAAGCCCTTAAGAGGGGCTGCACAGGAGGAATTCCTCCTCATTCCTCCTTGTCCCTGGTCACAAGCAGAAGAAGAAAACCAGTGTAACCCCTAGATGGCGCTATCCCAGGGGCTACTACCCCTGCCTGATTTGCCACTAACAGGTTGAGGGGCCTGGATCCAATGGCGGGTGCCTTCACCCAGAGGTCAGGGTTTGCAATAGTTAAACTTACTTGGTCACAGCCCTCTGGGACACTGCAACCCCCCTTTCTTCCCACTAGTGGCCACACAATATATCAGAATTACCTTCACAGTATACACTTACCCCCAGGACTAGTTCCGGCACTGGGACCTCCTGTGAAATAAGATACAGTGCAACAATCACAGTACAGTACTTTAACATAGACAAATACCTCATGCAGTATAACTTTACTGAAACAAGCAGCTCTGATTTATTTAGGGGATGTAACAAGGACAGGGGAAATCAGGTTAATTAGCTTATCACTTTACTATCTACCTATGGCTCTGTGCAGAGGCCTATCCCTACCAGTTACTGTCCCTGGGTACCCAAGCCCTAGTGGCTAGTCAAACCGTGGCAGCTGGTAGGGGCCTTTCACAGTGAAAAGAAAATTAGTTTAAACAGTCAGCAGTACAGTGATTCCATTTGGATTTAATGTGGCAATTCAACAGAGAGCGACCCTGAATTAGTACTCACTACCTCCAAACAAGATAGGGTCCTTCAACGTCAGCAGGGCTACTCTTGAGCTCCACAGACTCTTCACACATTTATATGGTAAAAGAAAGTACTATACCAGGCAGGCTGCTTCTCTATCCCGATCGTAATTACTGCACAATACCGGGAGAACACACAGCAGATTCAGTTCCTGACAGACCAGTGCAATTCAACAATTTCTCCAGTCTTCTACAGGGTGAGCCTGGTTTCTACTCTTCAGAGATCCTTTGATTCTTTTCACAGGACGGATTCAGTCCTAACAAGCAGTTACACAAGCTGCAGACCGGAACTCTGGGCCTTACACACGTTTTTTGACTGAAACTGTGCACTGAAGGAGCACAGGGTTTCTTTCCCCTTCACTGCCAGAGCTAAAACTGAAACTCCAACAGACAAAACCGGGCACTTCCTTTGAGTTCCTCCCAGTTCTTGACTGGATTGGCTGTCACTCACAATAGACTGCTGCTGTTGGTCCAAAAAGGCGCAAGTCTAAACTACATCTCCCAGAGTCACTGCCCATACAATCCTCTTGTGGCTGGCTCAGATTATGAGTCCAAGTTCTGATTCGTCAAGGCACCATTTTAGAGCTAGCTTACCCCACACTGATTGGTCCAGTTCAGCAGTTCAAAACCAGAATGGGGAACTAGGCAGACACAGTTCTGACTGCAAAGAAAGCAGGTTAGACAAACTGTAATTTCATTATTACTGTAAATGATTTCTGGCAAACAGTTACATCTTTCAGATAGGTTCCCTTTGCACTCTAGTGACTGCAAAAATGGAGTGAATTGGCGGCAGCTCAGTGGTACTCAAACAGAGAAGCACAGTCCCCATACAAACTAATTAAGTCTGCAAGCAGACAGCTCTTAAAGAGACAGTACCAGAGGCTCTAAAACCACTCACTGATAAATGGCTTAAACGCCAAACACCATTCAGGCTTGGAGCATTCAAGCAAGCTCCTGGAAGTCTTTTGGGAACCCCCATTTGCAGGGGGGTTACACCAGGATCAGCACACACCAACTGCCCCAGAGGTAAAGCTTGGTCTGGGGCCTAGAGGCTGCATGGCCTAAGTTAGGCATGTTGGAGCTGGAGGCTTCCACCTTGCTGTCTTAGGGCCTGTGTAACAAATTGTATTGATGCTGGAGAATGAGGTAATTTAGTAGCTTAGCCATTGCTGCTGTCCTCTGTAGTATTCATAACAACAGCCTTTCTGAAGAACTGACATGATCACAGCTGTGAATAATGAGCAAAGCTTCTGACTAGGTTTCTCACTGCCCTCGGTTAACCAACTAAATAAGCTCAGCTTCTCAAACTGTCTGCAATTCAGCATGCATTTTTAAGATTGTTGGCTGTCCTGGGGGGGCCTGGCTGGGTCTGGGCCACATGGCTAAGCTGGCGATCTACCCCCGGGATTCGGTTGGCCACCGCTCACAGGTGGTGTGCCTGGGGGCAAGTAAATTTCCTTCAGGCACCCCTTGGTCACTCTGGTACTGTAAAAAAAAAAAAAAAAAAAAAGAAAAGCGAGCTTCCCTCCCAGTGTGAGCTGCTCCTGTGGTGCAGAGGACTAAAGCACCAGCAGCTTGGCAGCTGAATGGGAAAGCGAGTAGCACAGCTGACGGTGTGCACAGGAGGAACAATTCACTTGGTTCCCAACTCCCCCTTAAGCAAGCAGGGGTTCGCAGCCATCTTGCCAGGGAGCCAGCGCCCCAACCCCCCCGAGCCAAGCGGCAGCAAGGTATGGCATTATACGGCAAGGAGCCAGATCCCGTTCTAAGGAGGCGAAGGGCTTACCTGGGTTGCAGCAGGGTGTGTAGCATGTGGTGGGGCCCTTAGCAGCCCGTATGGTGCACTCTTATCCAAAGATGGGGTAGCTGCTGCAGCTTCCTTCCTTTCAGGAGAATGCGGGCCAAGCAAAACCCTTCCTTAAGCCCTCACCTCCCAATGCACAACCTCGGGTCGGGGCACAAATTTGCAGCGCCCGGACTTACAGAACCCAGTGAGGGGTGAGGATACGAGCTCCGTCTCCAGTGGCTTCTCGGGCTTGCTGCTTCCTCCTTACATGAGTGTGGAAAAGGCAGTGACATCGAGGTGCCAGATGAGCATGCGCGTGGCCATCCAGTTCTCACCCATGCATACGCTTGTGGTGGTCGCCATCTTGGGAATGGCACAGGGTGGCCGCTGTACAGCCCGAATTGGTGGGACAGGGTAACAAGGCACAAAGCGCACATGTGCAAGGCCGGTGCCATTCGCGCATGCACATAAGGGTGACAGCCGCCATCCTGGTAATGGCACAGGGTGGCCATTGCATAGCGGGGGATTACATCTGGTTGAAATTTAAAGGTGAAAGCATTAGGGATCATGTGGTGTGAGGTTCCAGACAGTGAGTCTGGAGACCTGGGGTTGAATAAGGAAAAATAGCATCCAGCTGAGGTTTATGAGGAGACTGATAGGTGTATGGGTAATTGCCCAGGGAATCATTAATCTGAGAGGGACATTAAATGAGAATATTTAAGGCTGCATCAGAGAAGGGGAAACCTTTAAAATGATGCCTCAAAGTGGTACATTAGGCAATTACATTTGGATCCCAGTAAACGTTTATAAGCTGAACAAATTGCTTTCGTGGGTTTTCTTCTACAGACACACTGATGTTGGCTTTGTATGAGGTCTTAACACAGTCCAGAACCACTGCTGAGTGCACCCGTGGGTCATTTCCTTCTAAAGCAAGTGTAGTGGGCAGTTTTGGGAGGCAGTAAAGCACAGTGATTTAAGGCTCTAAACTGCAAACTTCGGAGACCTGGGTTTGAATACCACAGCCCCCACTTGCATACTGTGTGACCCTGAGCAAGTCACTTAACTCCCTTGTGCTCCAAGGTTGCCCGGTAAACAAGCATAATGTGTCTCTCCTAAAAAAAAAAAAAAATGGTGTGTTAAAATTCTCCACGGTCAATGACCCGTGTTGTGTGTGTCAGCATAAGCTTAAGCACCAGCAAGGGGAGAGTGGCCATGTTTTGTTTGATTGCAGATCATGAACATAATATTGTGAAGATGAGCGGAGACCTAGAACAGCAGCTGGCTGCCCTCGTTCGAGGTAAGGGTAAGGCGTGGTGGGAGGCACTGTTTAGGGATCAGATTGAAGGGGGAGGCACAGGTCCCTCGGGGATACTGCTCCTGCCAGAATCCAAGAACCCAGAGGACGACAACCCGGGGAAGCAGCCAGTAACCCTGGCATTGCTGACCCTGCTGCCTGAGCCTGTGACTCCGGCTGGGGTGCCAGGCACATCAGGGCAAGAGCCAGAGAAGCTGATGCCCATTCTGGATGAGACGCTTGTGCCCCCTCCTCCTCCTGTGAAAAAGCCACAAAAGAAAAGGATCGATCAGGGAGCAGCAACAGCGGACCAAGTAGTGGGTATGCCTGAGTTAGACCAGCTGTCTGCTGATGAGCTGAGGGCTCTGCTTAGGAGCGGAGGTGCCCCAAAAAGGAACAGGGGGCATCAGCAGAAACTGGGCAGAGAGTGGGAGGCCATGGAAAAGGTGCTGGTAGGGCAAGGGACAAAAACGGTAGCATTGGTACCCATAAGCCTGGGCATGCCAGGGGGGGCTTGTCACAGGGCCAGCCGGCACTGCCACTGGCAAGGTTGGGGACCCCCGAGCAACTGGGGCATAGTCAACCCATCCTTCCACAAGTGAGCTCCATATCTTGGAGTAATGGGCCAGCGCTCCTGCAGCAGATAGCACTCTGTGGTTGGGCCAGCCAGCTGGCAGCAGGGCTCAGAGGTGTGGCCATGGTGATACCCCAAGGATTGGGAGAGCCTAACATACTGCCTCCGGCTGGCAACCCAGGCAAATCTGGGGTAGAACAAAAGCTTGACCGGCTGCTGGAATTACTGGCAGACCAGAGCAGGGCTCAGCCAGGAGTGGTCCAGGTGGCCCCCGGCTGCAGCAGGGACCGGGGACACTGGAGCAGGAGTGGCATCGCCACCTCCACCAACACCAGGGCAGCAAGGGGTAGCATGCTTCCTATCCCTGGCAGAACCCATTGGGTCACACTTGCCTGACAAAGTGAGGCAGCAAATAAGCAATGGAGAATACGTTGACATCGTTGCCCTGCTGAATTGGTCTAAAGAGCCAGAAAAGAACAAAAAGGACAAGAATGGAGATGACGGGGTGAAGCAGAAGCACAAAGCAACAGTGCATCGGATGTGGGAGAGTTGGGCAGCAGGTTTCACAATGTATGCAGGGATCCTCACCAAGGGCAGCCCGGGGAAAGCCGATGGGCTGTGGGTCTACTTTAACATGATAATGACCACGCATGTGGGTAAGCCAGGTGGGGGGTGGTTAGACTATGATGAGGAGTATCAGAGTAGAAAGCAGATGGACATGGCATAGTCTTGGGAGGTCTTGGACCTCCCGCTGCTGTGGACGATAGACTTGGGGGGAGGGGTCCAACATACAGACAGCGGTTTTCCAGTGCAGTGGCCCCCATCACCGAAGAAAGGCTATCAAGGGGGTAATGGGGGAAAGGAGGGGAAGGAAAGGGTGTTGTTTCAGCTACAACCAGGGAATCGTGCAAGACCGAATGCTGTAGATACAAGCATGAGTGCGTGGTGTGTGGGAAACCACACTCATTTCAACAGTGTGGGAAAGCTGCAGAGGCAGAAGCAGGGAAGGCCAACAATTTTTGCCCCTTTTGGAAAGGGGGGACAAAGACTGCCAGTATTGAGGGGTGGTTGGTCAACTACCCAGACAGGACTGCCGCTCGCTCTTTGGCAGCAGGATTCAGGGAGGAGTTTCGTATACCTTACTAAGGCCCAAGGAGGGCATACAAGGCTGACAACCTGCGTTCTGCCAAGGAGCGACTAGAGGTCATGCCGGGCAAACTATGGAAGGAGCTGGCCACGGGTCAGATCAACGGCCCCTTCACCTCCCCCCCTTGCCCACGCTTCAGGGTGTCTCCCATTGGCTTAGTCCCCAAAAAGGCACTGGGCGAATTCAGAATGATAAACCATTTGTCGTACCTGGAAGGGGATGCAGTCAATGCCTACATTAACACAATCGACACTGCGGTGTATTATACATCGTTTGACAGGGCAGTGGAGGTGGTGCAACAGGCAGGCCGGGGGGCACTGCTGGAGAAGCCTGATATAGAATCAGCATTCTGCATGTTGCCGGTGTACCCAGCAGATAGGGAGCTACTGGGCAGAGAAACAGAATTTGACGGCAGATAAGGACCGCTTGGCCCACCTAGTCTGCCCATTTTCCTACCTAACAGATGAGCTGCAGATCCTAGTTAACCAACAGCTTACATCCCCTACCCCCGCATTAGGACTGCCTTATGTCTGTCCCATGCATTCTTGAATTCCCTACTGTTCTTGACTCCACGACCTCCTCAGGGAGGCTGTTCCATGCATCCACAACCCTCTCTGTGAAAAAATACTTCCTCACATTACCTCTGAGCCGTCCCCCCTCTATCTTCAAATTGTGTCCCCTTATTCTTGCACATCTCTTTTTCTGAAAGATGCCACCCTCTTGGACTTTGTTGATTCCCTTGAGGTACTTGAAAGTTTCTATCATGTCCCCTCTCTCCCTCCTTTCCTCAAGGGTATACATATTAAGCTCCATTAATCTTTCTTCGTATGTCTTCTGGTGCAGACCCTGCACCATTTTGTCATGAAATTTGTCGGGTATTACTACGTCGACAACTGCATGCCCATGGGGCGTGCAGTGGCGTGTGCGGTTTTTGAGCAATTCAGCACATCCCTGCACTGGGCCATGGCACAGAAAGCCAAAGACAACCACATGGTACACTATTTGGACAACTTTCTGTTTGTGGGGAAGGCCAGCTTGGGGCAATGCACACATATCATGGCAGCATTCCACGAGGTGTGTGCTGAGCTGGGTGTACCACTAGCCGAGGACAAGGCTTTCCTTCCTGGGGATCAAAATTGACATAAGCGAGCAAGTGTTCCGGCTCCCCCAAGACAAGCTGGCTGCCTTGTGCACCCAGCTGGACTTGGTAATGAAGTCACGTAAAGTCATGTTACAGGAGCTTCAGCAACTGGTGGGCCACCTCAACTTCACCTGCCGGGTAATGCCCATAGGCAGGACACTCATGAGGCACCTGGCAGGCATTGGGGTGGGCTGTACAAAACCGCACCATAGAATCCGCATCACAGCGGCAATGCAGGAGGACCTAGGCATTTGGCAGACATTTCTGTAAAAATTCAATGAGATATTGATGTGGCCGGTTCCAGTGTCCAGCGAGGACTTGGAACTCTTCACAGATTCCTTGGGGGTCCTGGGCTTCGGGGCTTACATGCAAGGCAAGTGGTGTGCAGGGCGGTGGCCTCCAGAGTGGATAAGACAAGGCATTATGAGGCAGATAATGGTGATGGAATTCTTCCCCATTGTAGTGGCTTTGGTGATCTGGGGGGATGTGCCGAGGGATAAGCACATCACATTCAGGTCTGACAACACCGGAGTGTTAGGTGGTAAGGGCCTGATGGGCAACCTCATGTGGGTGTTTGTCCTGAAGTGTTTGTTGTTGAATATCAGCTTTAAGGCAGTGCATGTAGCAGGTATCGAAAACAGCATCGCTGACACTTTTTCTCATTTACAGTGGCAGAGGTTCCAAGAATTGGCACCAGCAGCAGACCTACAGCCCAGAGAGTCCTGCCATTCCTATGGGAGTTGATAATCCAGAAGCCTGAGGTTGATTGAGAATGCCTTGGCACCTAGGACATGAATAAGCGTACCAGAGGGGTAAATTGTTTTCTGGAAGTGCAATACGCACAAGGGTGGGCAGGGACATGGCTGATCCCAGTGGTACAGCTGTGTAAATACGTACTGATCAAAAAATGTGCTGGGGCCACCCGTGCAACAGTCAAGCAGCACATGGCCGGCATTGCTTGGTTTCAGAAAACCAGGGGCTTCCCTGATTCCACGAGGGCATTTGCTCTCCAGAAGATACTGAAAGGTTGGGCGCAGGCAGCCCCGAGGGGCACGGACAAGAGATGCCTATCAGCCCTACCATATTCAAGCAGATCTGGGATGAGTTACCTAGGTATGCTCATCTCCAGAGGAGATGAGGCTCTTCCGGAGAACATACTTGGTGGCAATTATGGGGCATTCTGGGTGTTGGAGCTCGTGCAGTCCAGCAAGACAACCGGGAGACCATTAGTGTTGGCAGAAGCTGACGTGGAGGTCACAACATCTGGAGTCTTCATTCACATACAGAAGAACAAGACAGACCAGCTTGCACATGGGTAGTGGTGCTGACTAGTGGCGCCCCACAGGCTCCAGTGGGATGTGGGAGCATGGATGCAGGATTATATAACACAGCACCCGGCAATGGGGGGGGTTTCCTCCATCATGAGGATGGTGGCCCCCTAACGGTGTACCAGTTTAGGCACATGTTCCAGAAGACCTTGCGACTGCTGGGCATCTCTGCAGAACACTACAACACGCACTCCTTTAGGATTGGTGCAGCATCGCACACCAGGGCAGAGGGCTTATCAGATAGGACAATACAGACTTTGGGTAGATGGAAGTCACAGACTTTGAAAGATATACAAGACCACACATGTTATAACTCTCTTACTTTTTTTTGGATAGGTGTTGCAGCCTGAGCAGAGTAGATCTGGATTTGTGGCCACTCATTACATCCATTGGGCAGCCTTCAGGGCAATGCAGCATCCTAGAGGAGAAAACCTGTTCTTGGCACCTGAGAGGGCAGCAGTGCATTGGCTGGGATGACGTGGGATGCGCTGGAATGAGTTACTGGCAACACGGCTTGCAAAGGCTCAGAAGAGGTTGCAGCCTAATGTTTTAGTCATTCATTTGGGGGGAAATGATATAGGAGTTATACCAGCGAGAGAGCTTGAAGAGATGGTGAGGCAGGACCTGGCAAGAGTGAAGCAATGGTGGTCCCAGGTGCAGATAATTTCATCTGATGTGGTGCAGTGGCAGCACATCCAGAACAATAGGGCAATAGAGAAGGTCGCCAGCTGCAAATGCGGCCATGCGACCGATTATGAACTCAGTGGGGGATCCATAGCAAAGCACCTGGGAGATGTCCGTAAAAAGCCAGGTCTGTATAGAGAGAATGGTGTACATTTATCAGAGGAAGGAGTAGACCTGTTTCTGGATGACATGCAATGGGCAGAGGTGAGAGTATTAGGTGAGGTGCTTGTGGAGGGGTGAGTTGGTGAGAACTCACCTTGTGTCGGCTTAGTGGTCTTGGAACGCTGTGGGAGGGGGTAACAGGATCATGTGTATTGACTAGCCAGATCTCCCTGAGACTGACAGAAGGGTGGGCCTGACGGAGGAAGTCTGGATGGCACCCTCTTCGGGCAGCATCCCACGGCATGGTGGATCCTCTGATGGGGAGGAGCTAGCTGCAGCCGGTCATATTGCCCTAATGGGGTCCTGGTTGATGGTAAGGCGGCCCTCCCTTAGGAGGGAGGGTCAACCATCAATGATCTAGTTGCTCCTTGGTGAGCTAGATTCCTTCCTAGGCTACCTAGCTGCGCACATCACACTGAAGCGAATGTATAGATGGATAATTGGTTTATTAAAAAACACATGGCTGTGGCCATTACTCCAAAGCCTGTTGTGTCAGTTTCTTCAGGTGAGCGAGGTATATGCCCTCAAAAGACAATGGAGGAGCCTGCAAGGTATCATAGGACGTGGGGCTTTGTCTGGGGGCATGGTCTGGGCCACCAGGACAGACAATAGGGAGTCGGGACCCAGGTAGGATCGCCTAGAAGGAGCTGGGGGGGACAGGGTTCCCGGGGGGGAGGGAGCTTGTGCCCAGGAACTAGGAGGAACTAAGCTCTTAAGAGGGGCTGCACAGGAGGAATTCCTCCTCATTCCTCGTTGTCCCAGGTCACATCCCACCCAAACTTCACCCTCATAAAAGTAGGGGGGAATGTGTGGAAGGTATAGAGAACTTGCTGTCCCACTAAGGGGGATCGCCTTAGGGGTCAAGAAGGAATTTCCAATTTTTTTCCCACTGGGCTTTCTGGGTTTTTGCCTTCTCCAGCAAGGTGGGAGTAATTCCAGTTAGAGTAGGCTAGAGATTAGTTAGGTAGGTGTCACAGTCATGAACCTTTGTAAGTGGCAGCTTGGTAGTCTTGGAACACTGTGGGAGGGGGTAACAGGGGATCATGTGTCTTGACCAGCCAGGTCTCCCTGAGGTTGTCAGGAGGGCGGGCCTGATGGAGGGAGTCCAGATGGCACCCTCTTTGGGCAGTATCCTGCAGCATGGCGGATCCTCTGATGGGGGAGGAGTTAGCCACAACCAGTAATATAGCCATCCCTCATACCCCGGAGGTCGTTGCCCTTGTGGGGTCCTGGTTGATGGTAAGGTGTCCCTCCGCTAGGAGGGAGGGTCGACCATCAATGATCCAGTTGCTCCATGGTGAGCTAGATTCCGTAAAAGTCTACCTAGCTGCACACATCATGCTGAAGCAAATGTATAGATGGATAATTGGTTTATTAATAAACACATGGCTGTGGCCATTTCTCCAAAGCCTGTTGTTGTGTCAATTTGTTCAGGTGAGCGAGGTATATGCCCTCAAAAGACAATGGAGTGTGATTGATACTGAAGAAAATTATAAATAAACCAGATTTTAGTATGGTATGTAGTGGATACTGAGTGTTGTGGATAAAGGGAGAGAATGTATGATTAGTACAGTGGAAAAAGAAAACAGTGGCTTGTGAGGATGCCGAATAATCCAGGGCCATATATTAGAGGAGCACTGTGTTTCACACAGCACAGCTGCAAAATGGAGCTGTAGAGTGAGCTCTATAAAGAACAAACTGTAGTGGCGCTTACAGAAATATTGTAAAATGAGGGAATTAGTTGGGGTGATATGGTGGAAGAGTGAAGTTTCACAGAACAGACAGGAAGAGTCACGGACGGACAGGTCGGTTTGCATGTCAAGGAGGGATTAAGCTGAACAAGAAAGAGTGGGTGAGAAGATGATGAGATCCCTACAGAGCCACTGCAGTGAAACTATGGTCCATAGGAGGCAAGAAAGGAGAATGTTATAGACTACCAGGTAATACAGGAGGACAAAATTTGGAATTTGCAAATGAAACCAAGAAAGCAACCACCGTGGTGCCCATGGGTTTTATGGGGATTTCAATCTGTCTGACATTGACTGTGGGGTAGAAGACCCCTATGGGAAAGCAGGAGGGATTTCTCACAAGTTACAAATGACTATTTCCATTTTTAACATATTAGGCACAGGAAAAGGGAGGATGCAGTACCAAATCTCCCTAATTTGAGCCTATCTCTCCTCCATCTCTGTGAATAAAAGGGAGTCTCCTGAAAGGGAAAACATTTTGTTTCCCACTCATCAAGAATTAAGGTGGTTATGCAGGGCATTATTTAGAAATGCTTCAGTCTGTAATCAGTGAGTGATGACTTTAGAAAATGCTACCACAACAAATGAAAATGTATTCTTTTTCCTCCTTTACATAATGGACCAGACTCTCCATCAGCCTGCCCACTAAGCTTTGATCTCATGCCGACTGGTAGTACTGGCACAGTCATCACTAATCCCAAGATGGCTGCCATCTACATCATGGGTTGCAGAATGTTAACTATACATTACATTACATTAAATTACGATAATTGTACATGCAATTCAAAGGCCACTCCAGAGATCACGTACACCTACAGAATGTAAATACAGGTCACTATTTCAGTTTACAGATTAAAGCCTTTATTTCCATTACGGATATGTCAGTCTTTCTGTAGGCATTGGCAGGCTTCGCTGAAGAGCTTATTTCTAAACTTGGAAGGTATTACGTTCATGAGGCATACAATCACTGTTGACCAGGGTCCAGTAACAGGAGTATCTGAGGTTGTTCACTTATTATTTTACACTCTCAGTTTCCTTCACAGGGAAAATGCTTTGAGAAGCTCAGCTGCTGGTGCCATGGCATGCGTGACATCCCAAAACATGCTGCGATGCTAGCAATCCACTTAATGACCTTGTTTGAACTTGCAGGCTTTCTACAGCAGAAATTTTCTATAAAGCAAATAAACCAGGCATAAAATGAAATTAATTGTACAAAATGTATATCAGACATCCTGGGTTGGATTTTTAAAGGCTGATACAGGGCCTGCGTCAAACCTTTGTGACTCTGCAGCTGCACCAGAACCAAATACCACAACTGCCCCTGATTTTATCATCTCAGCTCCTTTACAGCAGCCTGCAGCAACATTTGTCTGCAGACTGCTTGCAGGAAGCCCCAGCATTGACATACACTAGACAAAAGAAAAGTTGTCTAGTGAGTGTCAATATGATGCACGGGATGGAAAAGCTTCTTTTCTTCCCCAAAGCCCAGTGCCCATATGTTTGGTGCACCCAGCTCTTGTGGCAAACATGGACTTTTGAGAAACTGACCCTTTGTGTCACTGCTCATGCTGGTCACACAGTGTTGTTTATTACAACTATTACATCCAGTGTAAAAATGTCCATTTAAAAATGATGTGGGCAAAAGCAAGCAAGACCTCCAAACCTGAATGAACTCATGCAACACATTATAAAGGACAAAAAGTGAAATGCCAGCACTTCTCATAGCCTGTTCACTCCATCTCTAGCATCTATTTCCAAGTCTTCCAAGGAAACTTCAGAAACGTAATAAAGGCAAACTTAGGAACACAGTTTTATAGATTTACTGAACACGAAAGTAATGGGCTCAGCAAAGACTTTAGTTTCAAGACCCCCTCCGATAAAAATTAAACTAATGGGCTTTACTTTCTTGTATCTGACATGATTTGCTCATGCATACCTCCACTATGGATGTAAAAGCAGGATCACTAACATGTACAATATGCTTGTGAAACTACCATCACCTGAAGAAGGGCCATGTGTAGCCCTCAATGGAGGTGCACTGTGCTTGTTGGTCCAATAAAAGGTTCTGCAACCCCACACTACTAAGTTCATGGTTACTGGTATTAAGAAAACCAAAAAACACGCACCCACCAGCACTAGCAGCAACACGGCCACAGATGCAAGCAGTATGATGTACAAACTAAGGTTTATTGAAATGAATGCAGCAACCAGACATATAAGGGGGTCAATCAGACAGCAGCCACCTTTATGTCTTATTGCTAGTGCTGATGGAGGCATATTTTTCATTTTTTCTCACATCTGTTTTACCGGTGGCACCACCATCTCCGAGAGGCTCATTTTGGTTTTCAGTTACTAGTATCTGTTGAGTTGGATCCCCTTACTGTGAGGCTGGTCCTCACTTGTGTTTCCCAGGTATAAAAATGGAGCCCAGGAAAACATAAGAGGCAGGAGGTAGTGACAGAAGGAAGAGAGCAGGAGAATTTATGCTGATTTGGTTTTAAGTAGGACCGCACGGTGCACAACATCTAACACACAATCTGCAAAGGCCAAAAAGCCGACCCCAGGCACATGTTTTGTGCTTGCTAGTACTCATCAGGGTGATATACAGTAGCTGAGTCATAGCCTCAGAGCAGAAGGAGGGGTAACAAGCCACATGATATTAATGGTTGGGGACATGGATCAAGACTACAGATATGGCGCACTGCGAGTTCTATTAAGGCCAATACCTGTGTCTGTGGTCTGCTGTTTTCATCCCTTGTAGATTGTTTGTGAGGCCTTTTGGCATCATAAAAGTCCTGTTTAAAGCCAAGCTAACCTAAATTCCTTTGGTGATCTACATATGCTATCCATGATGCTTTGCAATAGAGGGAAGGTGTAGTTCTAGATTTCTTTGAAACATGGAATCTTACTTCAAGAGGGCTCTTGCAGTAGGTAATAACCTTGAGAACTGCACCCACTGGCATCAGGACCACAGGAAACTTTAGCTAGCAGTGTCATAGATACATAGATACATAGATACATAGACAGTGTCGGCAGATAAGGGCCTATGGCCCACCCAGTCTGCCCATTTGAGCTTGTAAGTTCAGTTTGTTTTCCTAGAAGTCTGTTGCCCCTTACCCCTGACCTCTAGAATTCCTTTATGTCTATCCCATGCATTCTTAAATCCCATGATTGTTTCAGCCCCACCACTTCCTCTGGCAGGGTGTTCACTTGTCCACCACCCGTTCTGTGAAGAAATTCTTTCTCATGTTTCCTCTGAATCGTCCTCCCTCCAACTTCATCCCATGCCCTCTAGTCCTGGAACATCTTTTCACTTAAAATAGTGTTTTCCTGCACCCTGTTCCTCCCTGTAAGATACTTGTATGTCTCTATCATATCCCCTCTCTCCCTCCTCTCCTCCAGGGAGTACATGTTCAGTTCCTTCAACCTGTCTTCATAGGACTTGTGATGCAATCCATGCACCATCTTTGTTGCCCTCCTCTGAACCTTCTCTACCCTGTCTGTCCTTACGTAGGTATGGTCTCCAGAACTGTACACTGTACTCCAGGTGGGGCCTCACTAATGTCTTATATAGCGGAATTATGACCTCCCTTTTCCTGCTGGTGATGCCCCTGCCTATACATCCCAGCATCCTATTTGCTTTTCCTGCTGCCTTGTCACACTGTTTCCCTACCTTGAGGTCATCAGAGATGACAACCCCAAGATCCCTTTCCTGCTTGGTGCATGCTATATCCTCACCCTCAACTGATATATTGTGCCAGGGTTTTGTGCCCCATATGCATTATCTTGCATTATTGTGTCTGATGGGACCGCCCACCAATAAGGCACGTGACTCGACGTCAGTGTGATCATATGGTGGGCGTCCCCACGCCCACCTTCCAGTTCTTCCCACCACCGACCTGAGCACGCCAGACCTCACGGAGATCGTCTCTGCAATTCAACCACCTTTTCTTTGGATGATCATCCGTTTTTCTTTCTTTAGTGTCATAATCTTATTTTGTGCATGTCTTCATCATCTTCCTCCAAGTCACATAAAAATAAGTGCAATACAAAGACTCTCACCCATCTGCCTCTTTTGCTTAGGCCGGAGCAGAAGGTCAGATTTGTGAGGCCTGTTCCAGCTTCAACCAGGCCACACGGAAGCATTGCCAGCAGGCTCTCAAGGCACATTTATTGAAGCAAAAAATGGCCATGAGGGAAAAAGAGTTCCAGAAACTCAGAAGTGCCTCCTCCTCTCCCACGGACTCCCATAAGCACAAGAAAAAAGGGATAAAGAAAAGCACCGTGACAAGAACAGGTTTCCCTCTCACCCATGGCTGCTCTCGGGCCCCTCAGTTGATCAGCAGCCATCTTCCTTTGGGAAGTCTGCTTCTGCCTCCAAACCTGCCCTGCCTTCCCAGGAGAAGCCTTTGGGTCCCCCTCCACCACTAGTTACAGTGGCCGCAGGCACCTCGGCAGAGTCTGAGGCTTCCACCACTCTTAGGCCCCTTTCAACTGGTGGGTCAAAGCAGTCTGGCAGAGCTGATAAGCCACTCATCGGGTCCTCAGATGAGCACCTGGCCCAGGCTGTGAAGTCGGGCTCCGGGGTCTCGCTGCCCACCCAGCCATGGTTGATAAGCCAGTTGTAGGTCCACCTGATGTCCACCGGACAGATCAGCACATCATGGTCCGGCACGAGACTGAGGGGCCATTTGTCAATGCAGAACATTTGATGTATTGAAAGATGTCCACTTCTGCACCTTGTTTATACCCTGAGGTACTTGAATGTATCTGTCATGTTCCACCACTCCTCCTTTCCTCCAATAAGTACAATGGCATCACTCATTTGTCAATGCTGAATGTTTGTTTTGTTTGTTTATTTGTTTATTTGTTTATTTGGAAACAATCAGAATTACAACCCTTTGAGTCACAGACTCTTTTGCAAAGGCTCCACGTCGGTTACAAGGGTGGAGGGTAGACAAATACAGTAGAGAACATACATGTAACAGGCAGAATATACATAAAAAAAATCAAAGGAGCAGTCCAGTCAAACTTAGTGACTGTTGAGAAAGTTAGGCAGCAATCTTGGGATACCCAGGCGGGGATTATTGGTGAGATACGTGGGGCCTTGTGTGGCCCTGAGTCGAGAAGGGGGGGCAGATTAACCGGGTGAGCAGAGTTAGCCGCAGCCACATATGGTTTGTTGTGTGCACTGGTGTCATGGGGTAGGAGGGGATGTTTGAAAATTGCTTCAGTGATGTTGTTTGTGAGATGGGCACCCAAAAAACATATGTTGAAAATCTGGGGCAAAAATATAAAAAAATGGCCAAGTTATGCTAATAAGTTGAAAACCTTATTGAAATACATTGACAATGAAAACCCCATTGAACTACATTGAAGCGATTACCTCAGTTCACAGTTGGGCTTTGAAGTGCGAAGACGTGCCTGCAGTCCAAGGTAGATTATGGCAATGGACCTCTGGTGGGTAAGTATGGGGTACGAGGGAGTGAGGTGAGGTGATGAGTCCTGAGCGGGAGGGTAGTGAGTAGGATAACAGCGTGGCGGACAACGGTGGACAATTTTCTATTTTACAAGAAAAAAAGGACAAGGAACAGTTTTCTTTTTCAGGGAGTTTACTGAACAGATGAGGACACTGGGGGATTGGACACCCCAGTGTCTGCATACTGTTTAGAGGATCACACAGTGCACAACAATGGATGGACAGATGAGTACACTGGGTGATTGGGCACCCCCAGTGTCTGTATACTGTTTGGGGGGGGTTACACAGCGGACAATGATGGACGGGTTTCTTATTTTCAGGATAAAAAACAAGCATTTGTCAATGCTGAATGTTTGATGTATTGAAAGATGTCCACCTCTACACCTTGTTTGTGCCTTTGAGGTACTTGAACATATCTATCATGTTCCCCCACTCCCTCCTTTCCTCCAATAAGTACATATTGAGGTCCTTTTAATCTCTGCTGATATGTTCTGTGTTTCAAGCCGTGTACCATCTTGGTTGCCCTTCTGTGGACTGCCTCCACCCTATCAATGTCCTTGCACATTTGCAGCCTCAGAATTGTACATAGTGCTGCATGTGAGGCCTCAATAGTGCATTATACAATGGCATCACCACCTCATGCCTTCTGCTAGTGATACCTCTGCCTGTGCATCCCAGCATGCCACTGGCCATCCCTGCAACATTAGTGCTCTGCTTTGACACCTTTTGGTCATCAGAACTGATAACTCCTAGGTCCCTTTCTTCCTTGATGATCATCAGCACCTCCACCCCATCCTGTAACTCTCCACAGGTTTCTCTCTTCTCATGTACATTATTTGGGCTTCTTTGCACTGAACTTCAGTTGCCACTCCTCAGACCATTTTCCAAGCCTCTCCATGTCCCTGTTCATTTTTTCCACCCCTTCCAGAGTATTCGCTCTGTTACAGATATTGGTGTCATCTGCAAACAGGCAGACAGACCTTTCCTTCTAGCCCTTCCTCAATGAAAACATTGAATAGGACTGGTCCCAGGACTTATCCTTGAGGTACCCCGCTGGTCACCCCCTCTCCCCAGATTGGAACCCATTGCCACCACCCTCTGCCTCCTGTCCGTCAGCCAGTTTCTAACACAGTTTATCAGCTTGTGCCCTGTTGCCAGACTACCCATCTTGTTAATTAGCCTTCTATGTTGGATGTTGTCAAAGGCTTTGCTGAAATCAAGGTAGGTGACATCAAACGTCCCTCCCTGATGTACTTCCTTAATGAGGCAATAGGATATCCAACTCTAATGCCCCACCCCCACCCTGTAGAGACTGACAGGCATTGGGGGTGTCCCTTTGGGTCATCAGTCATAACGCTCATGCCATTCCACCCCCACCCTGCAGACATTGACAGGTGTAATGGTGTGCCTTGAGGTCTTTGGCCCTAATGCTCACCCCCATTCCATAATGAAATAAATTGAGATGGGTGCAGTATAGGAGAATGGGGTGAACGTTTGGGCCAAAGACTCCAAGGCACACTCCAATGCCTGTGACTGGTTGCAGGGGGTGTGTGGGTAGAATGGTGTGAGCATTACTGCCGGCAACCCCAAGGCACACACCCGATGCATGTCAGTCTCTACAGGCTGGGAGGGGCATTACAGTTGGAGACCCTAACTCCCCAGACAGATGTTTGTTGGTATTTTCACTCCAAATTTTCAACATGGGCTTTTTGAGACACCACCTCATGAACAGTGGTACTATCATTTCGTTACTCAGTCCCAAAAGGTGATTTCACACAGCGACTGTGCCATTCAGTGCCACAGGTGCTAAAACACAATTTAGGCAGGATGTGAAAAATGACAGTTGTACTGTTCATGAGGCAGTGTGAAAAATGGCAATGTTGAAAATCTGGAGTGAAAATAGAAACTGTGCAATGCATGCCTGTAATGTGGTCATTTTGTGGAATTTTTTCACAAAATTTTGAACATGGACTTTTTGGGACCTCCCCTCAAGAACAGTGGCACTGTGATTTTGTTACTCCATCCCAAAAGTTGATTTCACACAGCGACCACGCTATTCTGTGTAACTGATGCGAAAACACATGTCAGGCAGGATATGAAAAATTACAGATGTACTGTTCATAAGGAGGTGTGAAAAAAATGGCAATGTTGAAAATCTGGAGTGAAAATATTAAAAAGTGGCAAAGTCATGAGTGTGCATAGAAACTGCGTAACGTCATCATTTTTTGGAATTTTTTCACCAGATTTGCAACATGGGCTTTTTGGTTGCCCACCTCATGAACAGTGGCACTGTTGTTTCGTTACTTGATCCCAAAAGGTGATTCTGTGCAGTGACCGCAAAATCACCTTTTGGGACCGAGGAATGAAATGACAGTGACATGTTCATGAGGTGGGGTCCCAAGAACTCCATGTTGAAAATATGGGGCCAAAATTCCTAAAAATGGCTGAGCTATCCACATAAGTTGAAACCCCATTGAGTCCCATTATACGCCTTACCTTTCGTTCTTTCAGTTGGTTTTGAGGAATGCAGACATGTCCTGCTCCACAGAAGATCATGTCCGCGGATCTCAGAACATAAGTATGGAGTAAGGGGGGTAAGGGGAGGTGTGCAGAGGGAGGGTCGGAATGGGGAAGGGGATGGGGAGAAAACGAGGGACGGTTTTTGTTTTTACAGGTGAAAAAAAAGACCACAAGGGAAGATTTTCTTCATTTACAGGTAAAAAAAACAAATTTAAATTTAGGCACACTGTGCCACAATAGTGGTGGTGGGGGGCATGCCAACACAGGGATTGGGCACCCTAATGTCTGCTAGGGATATAAATGGGTTGGGGGGTGCATCCAGCACCGGGAGTGGGCATCCCGGTGTCAGAAAGACAAAGGGGAAATTGTCTAACCAGAAAAGACACACTAAGCAGCAGCAGGGAAAGGGGACATTGTTTAACAAGGAAAGACACACTAATCCGCAGCTGAAGGGCTCGCATTTCAAAGGACAGAGCCACGTGCAGCGTCGGCTCTGTCCTTTGAAATGTTTGCTGAGACAAGCCCCTCAGCAAACCAGTGTCATCTGGACACTGTCTGCTGATTTGCTGGCCACAGACCAGCCCCTGCAGCACCACTGGCCATTGGGCTGGCACCCCTCACACCTCTCTCTAGAACTCTCATATCAACATGTTCATTTATGCTTACACACTTGATGAACATAAAAAGTGTCTATCTATATGGTTGGCAAACTGTATTGTTTTCTGTTACCAGAAGTATAGTAAAACTTTCTTGGGGGAAGTTAATGGGCATTCTACCAGAGGCATGGCTGCTTCTACTGCTTGCTTCAGGAATGTTTCAGCCACTGACATACAGTATGTGCCATGCCTACTTGGAGCTCAATCCACACTTTCACCAAGCATTACAGTCTGGACATTACCTCTAGGCGCAGGGCTGGCTTTGGTCTAGCTGTCCTCCAAGGCCTTCTGTCCTAAACTTTTTGCCTTTCTGTAGACCTTCCCTGCCTCCCGTGTTTTAGTTCCTTCTGATTCACACTGTTTGGGACACAGTCCTCAAGGTTATTACCTACTGCAAGAACCCTCTCAAAGTAAGATAATACAGTTACGTAAGAACTTACCATAACAGTAGATCTTCGAGAGAGGATCTTGCAGTAGGTAACCTTTTTCCCTCCCTCCTTCCCCCATCTTCTGCTGCTCTTTTTCTATCACTTTATGTTGGCTCCAGGAGCTTCTTTTCCATTCTCCTGTTGCTCCCTTGCGAGGTCTCCTGTGGGAGAACTAGAAAGCGGGCGAGAGGACCTCCCACTATATAGTATCACGCTGACATCGATCACGTGACGTTGGCGGGTGGTCCCCCATCAGACCCTGTTAGTTAAAGTTTCCATGTGGTCCTGATACCAGAGGGCATATTCCTCAATGTCATTACCTACTGCAAGAGTCTCTCTTGAAGATCTACTGTTACAGTAAATTCTTACGTAACTGTACTTTTTTGTCAATGCCTATCCAAAACAACCCTGGCATCAGTGTTTTTGCACAGAGGTTTTTGTCTTTTAAGTTACTTTTCTATTTTGGTGTCACCATGAACAAAACCCCTGATATTATGTTTAGGGGTGCTCAGATTCACTGGAATCTGCTATATCTGGATCCAGCAGAATTTTAGAAATTGTTAATCCAAGTCCAATTCTAGTCCGATTCCATTGATAGCAACAGCATGGAATTGGAAACAGAATCAGAATTGCCAATTCCATCTCCTAACAACCCAAGGAAAGAAACTCACACCCATCATGGACAATAAACTCCATAAAAACATTTAAAATTATTAAAATCGTTCCCACGCTGCTTGTGACTTTTCCCCACCCACTGTCCCTTGATTCCTGACTCCCTGACCCCTACCGGTAAGTAGACTGCTTGGGGGAGGGTCCTCCCCTCCACCGACACCTTGCTGTCCCACAATACCTGCTTTCTCCTGTGGTACGGTGGTCACTCGCGCATGGTGATCCACTTTTTGCCATCACTTGTCAGCCCTCACCTCCCTTGTCCCCTCCATCCAAGTTCTGGTCATCCTCTTTATGCCGACTGCGCTAACAGTACTGGTTTAGCTGACTATGTGCAGGACAGGTGAACTAGTGTGGACTCACCTGCTTCTCAAACCCCTGTAGTACACCTGTGCTCCTATCCACCACTGAAGACCTTCTGGTATTGAGTTGCTGATGTATTGTGCCATGCTGACTGAGACTCACAGTCTGGTTGTGTCTGTGTGTATGCTGAGTTGACCTCATCCACTCTAGTACTGTGCTACTGAGTGACTCAATTGCTTGCTGACTGACAAACAGTGCCACTGCCTCCTGCTAGTGCCACTGCCCCTGACCACACCAAACAGAACACAACTAAGTTCCTTCCCTCCCATCCTGAACTTCCCAACTGCTCCAATCCCGGTAGTCACTGCTGTGTCTGCCAGACTGCCACTCCAAAAACATGTGAGGTTAACATTCCACTTGTCCAACTGAGGTGGCCTACCAGCAACACTCCTTAAGTAACCTTATCCAACCACTCCCAGTACAGCACTGGAGAACAGCAAAGGGTTACCTAGGGTGCTGGGATAGTAGGCCGCCTTCAGGCAAGTCAGTCCATGCCCAGTTACACAATGCACATTAAGGGTCAAAAGTTGCCAAACTGAGTACTAGTATGATAGCCAGTGTGAAGGGAATCGGGATGGGAGAGACAAACTTTGGGTCAGTGCTGGCTTTGGGACAGGTTGAACTGGTGCATTATGCATGTGCCACCATGGAGACAGAGGAGACTGGCACTAGATGCAGGTGATCAGTGGTGGCACGGGGGTGCTCATCATCCTTGGGGTCACACCACAGTAAATGTAGTGTGGCACCAACTACCTGCTGAAGAGGGACTGAGGGTGGTGGCAGGTTGTCTTTGTTGGGGAAAATGTCTGCTGCCCAGGCTGCTGGTCAGTGAAGAGGTGGAATAAAGCAATGCACACTTGAACAGACAGGTCCTCACCATGTCAATCAGCATGAAGGATGAATGTTGCTGGAACCGGATCTTGCGTGAGCCCAGTAGACCCCAGCCAGTACAGCAGCAGCAGCAGCAAGGTAAGGGGTGGAGATAGGGGAGCAACAAGAGGGTAGTTTTCACTAATGTACTATCATGTTTGCACTGTGGGCAGATGCAGTATCAGAATTGGAATTCATTCTGATTCCACATCTTAGGTTTGTTTTTGAATTTGGATTTTTGGACCCCAATACCACAAGTCCAAAGTCTAAATAAAAGGCCAAATCTGAGGAATCTAATTATTTCAGTATGGACTCCAGGCAATCCTAATCATGTTGCTTACTCTCTTTTTCCTTCTGGGCAGAGGCTACAGGTATGGCACACTGATGAGTCCTAACAAGGATGAAACATGTCTATGGTCTTCTGTTTTCAGCCTTTGCAGATTGTAAGGCCTTTTGGTACCATACAGTCCTACTTAAAGCTGAGGCATCCTAAATTCTTTCATGGGATATGCATATGCTGTTCATGATACTTTGCATTATAGGTGATAAGTGTAGTTTTGTATTTATTTGTTTGCGTTTATTGCCATGCCCTTCAAAGGTAACCCTTACTTCAGCATTTTTATTGTAAGGTTCTTGTCTTTTCAGATGCACCATGACCTAAAACACTGACATCATGTGACTTATTCCCCCCTTCCCCCTTCTGGGCTGATGCTACATCTATAGCACACTGAAGAGTCCTAACTAGGATGAAATGCATCACTGTGTCTGGCTGTTTTCAGCCATTGCAGATTGTCTGTGAAGCCTTCTGGCACCACAGAGTACACTTTTGCTTAATGCCAAATCAGCCTAAATTCTTTCATGGTGATTTGCATGTTCACCCAGGATGTTCTGTATTAGGTGTGTAATTTTGTATTTCTTTAAAACTTGCCTTTATTGCTGATGCCCATCCAGGATAACCCTTGCTTCAGCGTTTGCCTTTTAAACTACATTCCTAAATTGGACTCACCATAACCCAAGACCTTGACATCATAAGAGTGGTTCTTTCATTCTTCTAGGCTAGAAATACAGTAATGGCCCATTCAGAAGTCCTAACAAGGACATAGCAGGGGTCTATAGCCTGATTTTGTTAGCCTTTCCAGATTGTGTGGCCTTTAGGTACCATATATTTCTGCTTACAGGTGATGCACATTTCCTTTCAGTCATGCCAAAGGGTAAGCGAGAAAGAGACAGCAAAAAGTGGTACATGCAGAGACAGAAAAGTTACTATGACAGAATGTCCAGACCTGTGTGTCCACTGACTGAGCATGATGTGGTGACAATAAGGGGTGAAAGCGGGGTCTGGGGGCCTAAAAGCAAAGCTGCTTGAAGAGACACCTTCAAAATCATACGAAGTTATGACTGAACATAGACAATTACCGAGACATAACTGTAGGCAGCTGCTTAAGGTCCCAAGGACTTTTCAGCAGGCACCTAATGCAGAGATCCTGATGGGAGAGGAAGCCACTGCAGTACAATCAGTGCTGGGGAGTGATAGCGCATCAATGCCATTGAAAGCAGACCAAGAGGTTACAGGAACCATACCTCAACCAATCACAGCAAGCAGGGCAAAAGAGTCTCTGTGTTCAAGTAGAGGAAAAGCTATTAAAAAACCTAAACGACTGAGTGAAGAATACTGACTTATAAGAGAGCTACTGTATATACTTTAAAAGTTTGTTGCATTTGTAAAGAATACATGCAACATAAGAATACATGCAACTGGGAGATGGCCATACCAGGCTACACTCTATTCAGGAGGGGCAGGACAGGCAGGAAGGGGGAGGAGTGGCACTTTATGTGACAGATAACATAAAGGCCACAGAGACCCAAGGGGGAACAATGGGGGGGGGTGGAGATACTGTGGGTTAAGCTTGATAGAAAAACAGGGTCAGCACAGGGGTGATATACAGACCACCAGCCCAGGGGGAGAAGATGGATAGGGAGATGATGCTGGCTATCCATAGGATGGCACAGAAGGGGGAGGTACTACTGGTTGGAGTCTTTAATATTCCAGACGTGGACTGGAGCCTCCTAGCAGCAGCGTCAGCCAGGAGCAGGTTTATCCTGGACTCTCTTCAGAAAGCCTTCCTTAAACAAATGGTCATGGAGCCAACATGGCAGGAGGCACTATTGGACCTGAGACTCACAAATGGGGACAGTGTGATGGGAGTCACAGTAGGGGAGCACCTGGGAAATAATGACCACCGGGCAGTGTGGTTTAGCATAACAGATAGGACAGACCCCAGCCACATAAAAACTCAAATCCTTGACTTTAGGAGGGCAGATTTGGGGAAAATGGGGAAGTGCTTGGAAGAAGCAATAACTGGCATAGGAAGGAAATTAGGGGTGGAGGAACAGTGGGCAATATTCAAAACACGGATAACAAGGGCAACACAATTATGTATAAAACAGGTCAGCAAGGGGAAAAGGAAGAGAAGACCATTATGGTATTCCAAAGAGGTAGCAGAGAAAGTGAAAGCCAAAACATTGCATTAAAACAATACAAAAATACACAGGCAGATGGGGATAGGGAGAGGTACCAGGAGAAACAAAGCGAGGCAAGAAGGGCAGTAGGGGGAAGTAAAAGCACATGCAGAGGAGCACATTGCGAAATCAGTGGTTAAAGGGGACAACACCTTTTACAGTTACGTATGTGAAAAAAGAAAAACTAAGGGAGGGATAATGAGGCTGTAAAGGGAGGACAGGAGTAGAATGGAGGATGATAACAGCAAAGCAGACTTACTGAACAGATATTTCTGCTCAGTCTTTACGTAGGAGGGGCACGTAATGGGCCAGAAGGGGAGTAGAAAGGATAGTAATGGCACGGAAGTGGATACAAGTCCATTTCCACGGGAAAGGGTCCTAAAGGAACTGGAAAGAATAAGAGTCAGTAAAGCTATGGGGCCAGATGGGGTGCACCCCAGGGTGCTGAGAGAGCTAAGAGAGGTGGTGGCTGAACCTCTGTTAGTCCTGTTTAGCTGGGCACTGGAAACAGGGGAGGTATCCAAACACTGAAGGACAGCTGATGTAGTCACCCTAGACAAAAGTGGGAACAGAGAGGAAGCGCGGGAAACTACAGACCAGTCAGCCTGACCTCAGTAGTGGGGAAGATCATGGAAGCACTACTGAAGGAAAGAATAGTAGAACACCTGGTTGCCAATGGTCTATAAGACCCAAGGCAACATGGTTTTACTGCTGGGGCGGTCATGCCAGACTAACCTCATTGAATTTTTCGACTGGGTCACAGAGGTGGATTGGGGGGAGGGCAGTGGATGTGGGCTCTCTGGACTTCAGCAAGGCCTTTGACACTGTGCCATGTAGAAGGCTGTTAAACAAGCTGGGGAACATGGGAGTGGATAGGACAGTGGTGCAGTGGGTGGGGACTGGCTGGATTGCAGGACACAGAGGGTGGTGGTAAATGGCTGCCACTCCACAGAGGGAAGGGTGACCAGTGGGATGCCACAGGGATCATTGCTGGGTCCAGTCCTTTTCAACATCTTCATTAGTGACATTACAGAAGACCTGGACGGGAGAATTTGCCTGTCCGCTGATGACACAAAGCTCTGCAACAGGGTGGACACACCAGAGGGTGTGGATAAGATGAGAAGAGATCTACAGAAGCTTGAGGACTGGTCAAGTGAGTGTCAGTTGAGATTTAAGGCAAATAAAATGCAAAATAATGCACATGAAGCACAAAAGCCCAGGAACAACATATCAGCTGGGGGGGGGGCTATAGAATGCTCCAAGCAAGAAAGGGACCTTGGGGTTATCATCTCTGATGACCTCAAGGTAGGGAGTCACTGTGACAAGACAGCAGATAAAGCAAGCAGGATGCTGGGTTGCATAGGCAGGGGTATCACCAGCAGGAAAAGGGAAGTCGTAATTCCACTATACAAGACACTAGTGAGGCCACACCTAGAGTGCAGTGTGCAATTCTGGAGGCCTTACCTACGTAAGTTCATAGATAGAGTGGAGGCAATTCAGAGGAGGGCAACCAAGATGGTGCTAGGATTACATCACAAAACCTATGAGGACAGGTTGAAAGACTTAAATATGTACTGTCTGGAGGAGGGTAACATGATTGAGACATATACGGTAAGTGCTTCACGGGGAGGAAGGAACAAAGTGCAGGAAAACACAATTTTTCATAGGAAAAGATGTTTCAGGACTAGAGAACATGGGATGAAGCTGGAGGGAGGGATGTTCAGAGGGAACATGAGGAATAATTTCTTCACAAAGAGGGTGGAGGACAAGTGGAACGCCCGACCGGAGGAGGAGGTGAGGGCTGAAATGATTACAGGATTTAAGAATGCATGGGATAGGCATAGGGGGATCCTGGTAGTCAGGGGAAGGGGGCAACCTAGTTCTGCAGAAGCTTGAAGAAGCAAAGTACGTGCACACATGGGCTGACTAGGTGGACCATAGGCCCTTATCTGCCGTCAACTTCTATGTATAATACTGACTTATAGGAGAGCCATATACTTTAAAAGTTTATGTTACATGTGTTAACCAAGTTTTTATATTCATTCCACTAATACAGTAATAGAGCATACTAGTACAAAATGTAACAGGATAACAAGGTTCAGTTAGTTATCTAAAGGAGAGTTTATTTAAAAAAGTATTGCAAGTTACCTTGTCCTCCTGGTCTGTACACAAGCAGGCTTTGGTCTCCTCACCTGGCCCGTTGGCTAGCTTGGCTTGTTTGGCTAACTGATTCAAGATTGCAAGTCTGTCACTCAGGCAAACTGCTGCTTGGAGGAGGGAGCTCAAAGGAGGTTCATCAGCATCTATGTTGCTAACATTTAGAACAGTCTCCCTCCCTTTCTCTCTAACTCACTGATTTACCCATCACTCACCAAATCCCTGTCTCACAACCTACCTCTTTCTGTGCCTTGGATTCCTGTGTCCCTCATTTATTTTTTTCATTCAGATCACTTCATTATCGATCATTAGTGAGACCCCACCTCAAGTAATGTGTCCAGTTCTGGAGGCCCCATCTCCAAAAGAACATAGACAGGGTAGATGCGGTACAAAGGAGGGCAACCAAAATGATGCAGGGCCTGCATCAGAAGCCCTACGAAGAAAGGCTTAAAGAACTGAATATGTACTCCCTAGAAGAAAGGAGGGATAGGAGGGATATGATAGAAACATTAAAATACCTCACAGGTATAAACAAGGTACAGGAAAGGAGTATTTTCCAGACAAATAGATGTCCAAGGACAAGGGGTCACACTATGAAGCTGGAGGGGGAGGGGATGAGAGGAACTGTGAGGAAGTACATCTTCATAGAAAAGGTGATGGATGCTCAGAACAGCCTCCCAGCAGAGGTGGTGGGGGCTAAACTCATTACATGATTCAAGAACGCATGGGTTAGACACAAGAGGATCTTAGAAGTAATGCAGGAGGGGTAAACTATAGACCTAGTAGAGTCTACTGTGGGCAGGGAAAATAGAGCAGACTAGGTGGGCCAAGAGGTCCATATCTGCCGACAACTTCAGTTTCTATTTCAATACATTATGGCTGCTGCAGGTAGCACAGAACTGTTTTATCAACAATGGTACTGCTAATTGTTTTATGATTATGACATGGACTGATTATTTTAACTGCCTTGTATCAAAGGTTTGTTGAGTTACTAGTTCTTTATCTGCATGACATCACTGATTAATCTCCAGCTGTTCTCCATTTTATTGCTTCCCTTACTAAATGGACTTATAAAAAGTTACAGTATGCCTAGTTATACTGTAACTGCTTGAAGCACTAAGACTTTTATTGTGCTAGCTGGATCATAAAATCCACAGTACTGGTTCCTTAGTCAATACTCTGCATGTTCAGATTACCACTACCATTCTACTTTTGCTTCTATGCGACTTCTCAGAGCTATAGTTTTAGTTGCTAAATTTGGCACAAAGTTGCCCCAACTCATTTGAAGTCCCGAGCACCTCTGCAGAATCAGTTTTGTTGCTTGGATTAGGCATTTCCTTAGCTGTTCTAACTTTCTCTGGATCCAGATGAATACCTTTAGGCGAGAGCCTCTCTCCCAAATAAAACAGGTTAGTTCTTTTACCCCTTTTCAGTATTCACAGTCATTCAGTTTTAACCCAGTTTTCAGTGACTGCAGCAGAACTTTGCTCAGCCTCTGATCATACTCTAGTTTTGTTCTAACCTACTCTATGATATCTTCTAGAAGTACACCTTCTCCATCCATGCCCTCAAATAGCTGTTGTACTGTATGGTGGAATACATCTGGGCAGAGCATATGCCAGATGCCATGTTGAGAAACAGCATCTACCAAACGGCATATAAAATGTACACAGCCTTGCACTGTTTTCATCCAAGAAAATATGACAGATCCCAGATGAGGCATCCAATTTAGAAAAGCATGCAGCCACAGTCATAGTATTGGTGATATCTGACTTGGCAGGCAAATGATAATGTTATCTCTTTATCCACTTACTCAAGTCTTTAAGATCAATGCAAAGTCTCAAATCCCTGTTTTCTTTTCCCCTATAACTAATAAAAATTAACCCAGCCAGTAGGCTCTTATATCATCTTTACTATGCCCTGGTTGGCTGTGTTAAGGTTGAATAAGACCCTGTCCCATTTGTTATGCAGAAAGAGTTAAAAGCAAAGTTCTGTTCTAGCCTCTCCTTTTCTGTCTCTTATTTGTCTGATTGCAAATCAAATTTTTTTTGTGAGACTTAGGAACTGATCACTCTGACGGTCTCATTATTCCCTCCTCCCACTATCTCCTTTCCTTTGCTTGCTGTTTCTTGCTGTTTCTATCTTTTCTTCTCCCTTGCTTATCTGTGCTTATAAAAATATATAGGGATCTTTATGTGAAACTGGGTTCTCTGGTTTGAAAATGCACATGATTGTAGCATTGAAATGATTGCAAAAAGCTATTTGGAAATCAGGGGGTTAACCTTGAGATGCAGTTTGACCTCCACTAGCTAATTTGCAGAGCTGTCAACAGGAGATTTGTTCTGGGACACAGTGCTCTATTTTGTTGCACCAAAGTTCTGATACATTTTGTGAGAAACAGGAGGTATCTTAACCAGCTCAGGATGCAGAAGTTAATGGCCAGACACAGATTTCTTAAAGAGAGAGAGAGAGAGAGAGAGACTGAAATTTAGAAACAGAGATTCCCTCTGATGAATGACTTTGTTTTCTTTGTTTGTACTGCCTCTGTAAATAGATATCTTGGAAAATGTAATTTTTTATTTTATTTTATTGTTATTGATAATAATAAAATGATACTTGAGAAATGTTTAACTGCTCCTGGTTTTTCTCTGGAAAAGCACAGTTTGTCAAAATGGTTCCTGTCAACACATTTTTGACAATTTTTTCCAAAAGCAGGACAGCTTTTTGGTTTGTGCATAGCTCCTCATTTCCCACACTGTGACCCACCACATTTCCCACACTGTGGCCCACCACATTTCCTACACTGTGACCCACCACATTTCCCACACTGTGGCCCACCACATTTCCCCCACTGTGGCCCACCACATTTCCCCCACTGTGGCCCAGCCCATTTCCTGCACTGTGGCCCACCACATTTCCCACACTGTGGCCCACCACATTTCCTACACTGTGGCCCACTGTCTTTGTGCCACAATGCTTTCCCTATGTTTAGTAATGTTCTTTTTGCTTTGTCTGGTGCCTTATGCAGAACGATAATGAACAAAGGGAGAATGCATTTTCAAGTTCTTTTCGTGCTGCCGCTAGCCTTGGTGAACAACCCCTAACACGCAATACCACAGAAATGGGTCAGTACTGCACAAGAAAAAAGGCTGTCTAGATTCAGAAATCTCCTGCCAAGTTAAATGTGCAGTAGTATTTACTATGGAGACATAAGCAGCACTGACTACACTAGCTCTTTGCCTGAGTCTAAGGCTTTGTCAGGGGGCAGAATCAGACCAGAATCAATTCATCTTATGAATCTCCCCGTTAAAGTAACAGTGTATTACAAAGTGCTATACATACATCAAAAATGATGTCAAAAAAAGGTTAAATTCTAAATTTTAGTCACATAAAGGAGGCATACTTAAGAAATCTAGTACCCTTTTAATTGTCCCTGGTACAACTGAGAAAATGTTATGCTCAGTAGCTGGATTAAATTTGAATAATTAGGGACAATTGTGCAGTCAAAAGGTGGGGGTGGTGTAAAGGGGAATAAAATAGGGGCGCACAAAAGCTATTTTTTTTCTAATGAATGTATTGTAATATATGGATATTGAAAATAATACCATCAAAATCCATACAAAAAATTCCCCGTAACAGACTACTCCATTTTTAATAATACTGTCATTGCTCAAGTGATAATACCATCATTCACTGCTGATAATACTATCATTTCAGCTCTGAACGATAGTATTATCACCAAAATGCCACAGCGCATGTGCAACTCTGCCTGCCAAGAAAGCCAGTTGCCATGGTGGCACGTCCCTTCCTCCATAGCCATAGTGACAGCGTGCATCCCCATTGGCAGCTTTTTTCTGAGGCCGGGCAAAACAAAATGAAAAACATGGCAGTTGTTTCCTCTTGCTTAGTGAGAGGAATGCTTGAACTTCATTTCTTTTTCTTCAAAATACACTATATTGGAATATCTGGCTGATCCTGCAATCACAAAAACAAAGAAAGAAACTGAAAGGTAGGACTGCCTAATAAATGCAAACAGACAAAATGTTCAGAAATGAGTGAGACAGAATGTGCAATTTTGCGTGCGGCTGAGAGACAGCGCGTGTTCAGTGCGGTGGGCGGCCAGCCCATTTTACGGAATCCACATAAAAAACTGTTTTTTTTTACAACCGGATCCATATATTACAAAAAATAATAGAATAATAGATAGATGAGTATGTATTACAAGGCAGTCAGACCATCTCGAGGTTTTGGGGACTTTGGGAACCTCTCGAGCTTCTCGCCTTGGAGGTTCCAAGCTCAAACCTCTCAATGGTCTAACAGCCTTGTAATACATACTCATCTGTCTATTATTCTATTTATAATACACTGTTACAGTAATAGGGAGATTCATAAGAAGAACTGATTCTGGTCTGACGCTGCATGCTAATGAAGTCTCAGAATGAGGCAAATGCTGGAGTAGTTAGTGTTTATCACTCTACAGTAAATAAATATAACTTTGCAGCAGATTTCTCAGTCTGGAATGCCTTTTTTTCTAGTGCAGCAGTAGTCTACTTCTGTATGCTTGTTTTGCCTTGTGGACAACCCTTTCTGTGGCTTCACCTTCCTTACTAAGGTTTCCACATGCAATTGTACCTTTACTAACGCTTGCAAAATCTGAACATACTTTGTTAAATTTAAATCAGTTTCTCTGAGGAGACAAGCTCAAATTCTGTTATTGCATATTTCAAAAATGATTTGGTCTCTTAGTCTTAACATTGAGTACCATAAAGGCCCAAAGCTGCATGACTTACTTGTAACATATTGCTCAAAAGACTGTTTCTTTTTTTTTTGCAATTGTTTAACCAGGAGTGGCTCACTAAGCTGAAAGCTTGTTTACAGGTGCGACCTGGGAGCACAGAGAAGTTAAGTGACTTGCTCAGGGTCACACAGTATGCAAGTGGGGGCTGTGGGATTCAAACCCAGGTCTCCAGATTTACAGCTTAGAGCCTTAAATCACTGTGCTATACTGTCTTCCATTGTAATCGTGGTCTGATAGTATAACTTTTATGCTGTAGGTTTCAGTTTTTTGTTCTGTACAGTAAGATTATACCTTTCCCATCACAGCAGAATTGAGCAATAAGGCATGACAGGGTGTGTGTTGTTGTGTAATAATGTCACACCTTGGGTGGGTTGAAGCACGAGGCCGCAGGCTGAGTGTGTTCAACACCCAAGAAGTGACATTATTGCACAACAACACACACCCCTGGAGTGCCTTATTGCTATTATATAATGACTTGTATATAAAGAATTATACAATGGCTCATATATAATGAAAAAAAGAGATTAAGAAACGCTTTACAATAGATTTTTTTACTGATTTTTTTTGCAATGTGTAGGTATATGTATGTGAAAATAAGGGTCTATAATTACTCATTTGACCACTAGGTGGTGCTGGCATTTCATGATGTCTGCAACTCTCTCTCTCTCTCTCTCTCTCTCTCTCCCTCACAGGTATCTTGTTTATGTCTCATCCGCACCCCCTGCCATCTGTGGTGCTTATTATTTAAGGTTTCTCCATTTGTTTATAGTATTAGGCAGTTTTTATATTTCTTTTTTTTTGGAAGGCTATGCCTGTAAGTTCAATGGGGTGAGCAACCAGCTCATAGTACTAAACTGAGGTAAATTTTGTGTTCTTCCTGAATCTTTTTTTTCTCTATGTCACGGCATTAGATACTGTATATGATAGTTCGATCTGATTGAGGTACAGTATTTGTATTTTAAACAGAAGTCAGTGGATGTTGTAATTTGGAAAACTGTCATAGTTGCTGCTAGTGTCTGTGCAAATCACCTCTTGCTCCCACTTCCAGATAGCGTATAATCTGCCGCTTAAGCCGCTTCTCATTCCCTGGTTCCCTGCACCCAGTGGATTATATTCTTTTGCCGGGGGGGGGTGAACAGGCAGCACTTTTTTTTGGCAGGCTTAACAGTACTGACTTGCCCGCTGCTGACAAAATGTACAGGTGGACTGCGCAAGGTTAGAGTGTCAGTCAGCGCAGTTGTGTGACAGAGGCTTTTTTTTTTAGTCAGTGGGAGGAAGTTTGGTGATAAAATTAAATGTGTGGGAGACAAAGTAAAAGCCTTGAACCTGCCGCTGCTACCACCGATCGAGACTTCAGCCCTGTTGTCCTGCTGCTGAAATGTATGGGTGGTGGGATCTACAACAGGTAAAATTACCTGTTGGTTCACACCTTTTCTTACCCATGGTAAGATTTCTTATCCTCAAGGGTGTAAATAAGGTACAAGAGAATAGCATCTTTCAGAAAAAAAGATGTTCAAGAACAAGGGGCCTCAATATGAAAATAGAGGGGAGTAGACTTAGGGGTAATGTGAGAAAGTATTTTTTCAGGGAAAGGGTGGTGGACTCATGGAACAGCCTCCCAGCAGAGGTTGTAGGGTCAAAAATGGTAGGGGGATTCAAAAATACATGGGACAAACATAAAGGAACTCTAGTGATAGGAAAGATAGGGTAAGCCACAGATCATTTAGGATCCATGGTATATGAAACAGGTAGGGAAAATTGGCAGACTAGGTGGGTCAAGTGGTCCTTATCTGCAGTCAGGTTTTATGTTTATATTATGTTGTGGATTTTATACGAGCAATAATATCTGACAGGGTGGGCAGTATTGGGCAATACTGGACTGCCCAGGGGCATAATGAGGCCCAACACTGCAGGTGGAGGGCCTTATAGCCTCTTTCAGTATTGCCCATACTGCCCACCCTGGAGGGTATTATTGCACTTAGAAAATGGGCTACCTGTGGTAGTTTTATGTGGGGTTTTAAAAAAATTAAAGAAGCATTTAAAAAGTATGGTAAGAATTAATTTTTAGTCTTTTGCTTGTAAAGTAGTCCCTTCTTTTCTGTGCTATTACATCTTCTGTTGCCACCTCCCCACCAAACACACTCAGACATTCTGTTGTACTTATCCCCCTCCCACCAGCTCCGTAGCAGGAGAATGAGGTTAAGTTTTTCTCCCATGCAGTTCAACAAGACAAAAAATAAAGTCAGTTTTGTGCTCTGCTTCAAGGAGTCTTTTTTTTTTTTAAACTTGGAAACGTTTGCTCTGTTGCATGCGTTACCTTTGTTGACCCTGCATCATAAAATGAGGAAGAACAGAGCAAGAGATATGATGCTGCAGCATGGTAGTGCTGTTAATGTTTTTAATTTTAACTGAGCACAGTGCTGTTTTAAATTTGAGCCGATGACAGAGATGGCGGAGACCTGATATATTAGCCAGTCCATTTGCGTTTATCTGTGTACCATATCCATGTCTCAGTCAGTATTGGGGATCTGTTTAAATGTAATGAAGGTGTGCTGTGATAAAATCCTTGTATTTCTATGTACGTTGCCAGACTCCGGAGAGTAAGTACTGCCGCTGGGAATGGGCGTGGTAGAGAGAACGGCCACTTGTCTTTCTTGTTTACATTTATTTGGGATTCGGAGTGGGCAGGCTGCTGACTAGAAGAGTGAGAGTGGACAGTATCTCTCACTAAGCAAGAGAAAAAAAATGGTGATTTAAAACTGAAACAAATTGTTTTACCCAATTACAGAGTAGAGTTGGAACTATGATAGTGCAGTGGGTTGGCATGCCAGGGACTTGTTACTTAGAGGGCTCTCATTGCTAGTTAATGTACCCCTGGCAGCCAATCACATTTCTTGAATTCCCAAGCCAATTTTCTAATCCTGGGTAAGAACAGGGATCAGCCAGTCAGGTTCCTTGATCTATGGCCCCCAGCTCATAATAGTTATTCTTTTCTTGTTCTGAGAACTCAGAGGTATTGTAGACTTCCAGAGCTTCCCCCACCTTCTACAGTTAACAGTAATGCAATCTTCTGCTGGTCATGTTTTCTTCTGCTCCAGTTGCTAGGATTAGGGTTACCACCTGTCCCTATTTTTGCAGGACAGTCCTGATTTGGGCAGCTGTGTCCTGCAAAAAACATGAAAAATACAACATGTCCTGACTTTATAGCAGAAAAAAATATTTTCTGACTTTCCTCTAAATGTTGCGAAAAACTATAATACCCTAACTAAAACACCTTAAAAATAATAAGAAATACTAGAAACAACTAAAAAAGAAACACTAGAAACAACTAAAAAACGACAACACTCAGTCTTAATTCTGATTATTTAGAGAAAACAAGTCTGTTGCATTGGTCGAGGTTACATATTGTTCTGCAAAAACACGTTTCAGTAAGAAATGTCCCACTTTGGGCTTCTTAAAAAGTGGTAACCCTAGCTGGGATATACTCAAACCTCTGAAGGGTCCCCAGTGTTTATACATGTTCCCTTTTAAAGATAATTCACATGGTTGCTATTCTGCACCCATTTTCTCCCTCTACCCATTTTTCTCCCCTGGTACCATGTAATGATAGCAATCCTTCACGCTATGTGTGTTTAAGCAACAACAACCTCTATTGCCTTACTCAGAGCTTTTATGTAGTCCTGATAGCCTTCTACTGTCTCACTGGTGTAACTGCACCTGATATTTTACTAATCGGTACAGGGGGATTAGCGGGGACATATAGGGTAGATTAAGGAGCAGGGTGAGAAGGACTGTGATCTCTAGTGGTTGAGATGCTATTACCATTACTCACTAAAATAAGTCAGCTTATGGATCCTAAAAAAAAATTATTAAATGTTCGTTCTCTTTAGAATCCTCTCCTCACACATACACAAATGTTAAAAAATAAAGTACTAATAACAGTTTTATTTTCTGTAGCTTCATTTCTGTTCATGAAAATCCCCTCCTAGCCTTACCTTTCTAGCTGGGAAATCTCTGCTGCTTACCCTACCACAGATAAAACCAAACCCATGGCTTTAATGGGGTCATCCAGTGTGTGCGTTTGTGTGGGAAGGGGTGAACATTCTACCAGTAGAATTCTGCATAAGTTTGAATTCTTGTATTCCATGATAAAGAAGAATTCCATCTACTGAATGCATAAAAAACCAGGTGATTGACAGGGAGGGAAGGACTACTTTTTTAGTTACTTTTAACATTTGAAATCAGTACATTATTCTAGGCTAATCAGGATAGTCTATTTCTAAACATTCATGGTACTCATATGGGTGATGCTGGAGGCCAACTAATAGATAAAAGTGTCATCTCGTGCATTCTTAGAATGTGAGAACTGTGAATCATAGGTGAGCAATTCTGATGTCCTAAAAACGCAAGAGGCAACATTCTTATATCCAGAAGAGGACCTCCAACATCACCAATAAACTTTCTATAGATTGCCATCTTATTTCATAGCTCTCCCGGGCTTAAAATTACATTTTAATGTTGATTTTACCTTCTTAGAACACACTTTCACTCCCATTTCTCTGCTACAGCAACCAGACGCATTGTTTTTTTTTTTAAATGATGTGTGGCTTGGGAAATATTGAGGCATGAGGCTGGCAGTATAGCCTAGAGGTTAGAGTAACAAACTGAGAAAGAGTACATCTAGCAGACCTGGGTTTGATTCCCACAACCTCCACTTGCATACTATGTGACTCTGAGCAAATTACTTAACCACCCCAGTGCTCCCAGGTCACCCCTGAAAACAGGTATTTGCACCTAGTGGGCCTTACCCAGTTACCAAAAGAATAAAATAGAAATAAAACGAAGGAAAGCTGATAAGCAGAATGTGCATGAAGTACTCTTATTGATATAAGAGTGTATCACACAATCCTAAATCCTGTCACCTGATTGGATGTTGGAGTCCAGATGATTTATAATAACCATGAGAGAATGCCTTATGCAAACATTTCTAAAATTCTAAAGTTATAAGTTCAGTTGCTCTAGTCCATAGCAATAACCTGGAATCGTTAACCGAGTCAGTTTAAGGATCTGAATATGTCAGTAGATTCATTTAAGTTCCAATTCAATCATGATATTGTACATTTGTAAATGTTACTAGTGTTCTTGACAGCTTTCATGAGATGTATGTCATATCTATTACTCTGTCCAGTGATCATGTGTGATTTGTTACGTCTTTTACCTACATATTATATTTTTTTTAATGAAATTTCCAATACCAACTAATACAGGATCACCTTGAAAACAGGGCTTTTTTGGCCCTATGGTGTAGTTGGTTCTCAAATGATTGCCTGTATAAATAAAAATGTTTTACTACTACTATTAAAATTTCTAAACACGGAGTTTCTTTAATTTTCTGCAAAGTAAAATAATTTAATTTTAAATCAGTTCCATTATTTAAAAACAGAAACCTTTACCATCATTTCCACCACCCCTGGATCTCAGCTGAACTGTTGGCCTGCCTGCAACCTTGGGATGTTGCCTGGAAAGCCCACAAGTCCTCTACCTCCCTTGATGATCTACTCAGATACCATGTCCTGGGCAATGCCTGTACCAAAGCCACAAGGCTTGCCAAGGCTGAATACTTTGCCTCCACCTTCCAGAACAATATTAATCACCCCTCCAAGTTCTGGAAGGTCATCCATGCCCTCTTCTCCCTCCCAGTCCAGTCCTTTGCCGTGATTTTCGAGGTTAGCAATGTCACCATTTTTGATCCCCTCTCTGTTTCCTAAGAGTTCAATGCTTTTTCACTTTCTGTCTCCTCTTCCCTCCCTCCCTCCTCCATCCCTCCTCCCTCCTCTCTCCCCTTCCTCCCCATCTCCCCTTTCTCCTTCTCTCCTATTTCTCCTGTTGACACTCTCAAGTCCCTCCTAGCTCTGAACCCTCTCAAGGGCACGAACCATGAAGGGCTCAACCCTAAACTCCTCCATCTATCTTCCCCAGACATAGCTCTTCCAATCATCTTCCTTGTCAATCTTTCTTTCTCCCTTGCCTCTGTCTCTGACACTTGGAAACATGCTACTGTCGTTGTCCTGGAGAAAATCCAGAGAGGGTTTTGCCAAGATCAAAGGGGATAAGGGGACATATGAGGAGGAGGAGGACCATGTAAAAGCATCTATCCTAAATAGAGGTCTATGTGATAACAGCGAACGCCTAAAGGCGATCGCTGTTATTGCTCAGTCAGAGTGCCAAACACATGTTCGGCACTCTGACAACCCTGGCACACCAGCACAATGGCACCAGGACATATTTTTACTACTTTCTGTGGGGGGGGCTGTGCCCCCACCACATCCCACTTTGCCCCCGCACCCCCCTACTTAAGGATTCTCAACTCCAGGGGGTGCATGTCGGGGGTGAGAGTAGTAAAAAAAAATTTGGGGCTGGGCACAATAAAAATTGCACCAGCGCCCAGACCCAAACCCAGTACCTCAGCCACCCCAGCCATTGCCCAATCCCCGATGTCACGCCACAGCTCGACCGATGACCGCAGCGCCACCCCTTGCAGTCTCTCCACCCCCAGTCCACGCTCACCGTGTTCACTCCCCCCCCACGCATGTATGCATAGTGACATCCTGTCGCCTGGTTCACCCACCTCCTCATCCGGTCACTCTACCCATTGGTCGCCGTGAGTGGACTGCTCAAGGAAGGTGTCGCCGTAATGGACGGCGCCCTTTCTCATGTGCCCACTTCACAGGTTACCCCTAAATAGATACTTCTGCTCAGTATTTACTGAAGAGAAGGTAGGGCAGGTCCCATAGCTCAGCACCATGGACACAGGGGGGAGGGAAGTGTGCACTGACCCTACACCAGGATATTCTAAATTCTATTAACAGTAAATCGCATTATAAAGAAATTATACTGTTGGGAGATTTTAATCTCCCAGGTATAAATTGGAATGAAGCTGGCAGTACTAACAACCAAGAAAGTTCTTTTCTAGACACGTCTCCAAAATGGATTGCACCAATTAATAAAAAAAACAACAAGAAAAATGAATATCTTGGATTTACTCTTGACAGATATTCCAGAAAAGATTACTAATATAAATGTGACCACCCCCATTCAAAATAGTGACCACATGGTCATAACTTTTGATACCAATATCTGTGTAAAAAGAGATTTGGGTAAGACAATCTCTAAAAATTATAATAGAGCTAATTTTATTGCACTTATGGAAGAATTATATACCTGGAATTGGGATAATGGGTCTCCATCCCCATCTGAGCTATGGGATAGGATAAAAATAAAACTTTTGGAGCTGGAAGATGCTTTTGTACCTAATAAAATAATATATTATAAAAAGGGAAGGATACCTCCATGGCTAACTACTAAAACTCAGAGACTGATTAAACTTAAGAAAAAAACTTATAGAATAATAAAGAAGGATGGTACTGATTATAATAACTGGAATTTAAAAAAATTAGGAGAGAATGTAAAAATACAATTAAAATAGAAAAAGACATTTGAACACTGGCTAGCATACATTAAAGATGGAGGCAAAAGCTTTTACTCTTATATAAATAATAAAAAAACAATACCCAGGACAATTGGACACCTTATAGTTAATAACAAAGAAATAACTACATCATAGGATAAAAATAAAACTTTTGGAGCTGGAAGATGCTTTTGTACCTAATAAAATAATACATAATAAAAAGGGAAGGATACCAATATCTGCATAAAAAGAGATTTGGGTAAGACAATCTCTAAAATTATAATAGAGCTAATTTTATTGCACTTATGGAAGAATTATATACCTGGAATTGGGATTATGGGTCTCCGTCCCCATCTGAGCTATGGGATAGGATAAAATAAAACTTTTGGAGCTGGAAGATGCTTTTGTACGTAATAAAATAATATAAAACAAAAAGGGAAGGATACCTCCATGGCTAACTACTAAAACTCGGAGACTGATTAAACTTAAGAAAAAAACTTATAGAATAATAAAGAAGGATGGTACTGATTATAATAAATGGAACTTTAAAAATAAAGGGGGGAGAGGGTGGGCAGAGGGTGACTGTGAAAAGGCAGAGATACTAAACAAATATTTTTGCTCAGTATTTACAAAGGAAGAGGGGGAGGTACCTAAAACAAACAGTAGAAACTCTCTGGATACAGAAGTTGATACCAGCCCATTTACAGAAGAAAGGGTTCTGAAAGAACTCTTAAAACTGAAGGTGGACAAGGCAATGGGCCTGATGGGATTCATCCCAGAATTCTAAAAAGAACTAAGGGTAGAATTAGTGACACCGCTGACTACCCTGTTTAACAAATCATGGGAGGATGGGGTGGTACCCGAGGACTGGAGGAGGGCAGATGTGATTCCTCTTCACAAAAGTGGGAGCAAGGCAGAAGCAGGAAACTACAGACCTGTTAGTTTAACCTCAGTGATAGGGAAAATGATGGAATCACTTCTGAAGGAAAGAATTGTCGAGTATCTAGAGGCCAGAGGGGCACAGGACCCAAGGCAGCATGGATTCACAGCAGGAAGGTCATGCCAGACAAATCTGATAGATTTCTTTGACTGGGTGACCAAAGTAGTAGATCAGGGAGGGGCTGTGGACATGGCCTACCTAGACTTTAGCAAGGCATTTTTTCACAGTCCCACACAAAAGATTAATATACAAGTTAGCTAGCCTGGGAGTGGGTCCCAAGATGACAGCCTGGGTAAAAAATTGGCTGGAGAATAGGACACAGACAGTAATAGTAAATGGAGTCCACTCTGAAGAAAGGGGTTTACTAGTGGGGTACCGCGGGAGTTCAGTATTAGGACCGGTCTCTTCAATGTCTTTATAAGTGACATTGCAGAGGGACTGAAGGAAAAGTATGTCTCTTTGCAGATGACACAAAGATCTACAACAGAGTTGATGCACAAGGTGGGGTGGAAAGGATGAAAAGGGACTTGGCAAGGTTAGAGGAATGGTCAAATGTATGGCAGCTTAGATTCAATGCTAAGAAGTGCAAGGTAATGCACCTGGGAAACAAAACCCAGGGAAGCATACACAATGGGGGTGAAATACTAACAACAACAAAATGGAAGGGACCTGGGGTAATCATATCAGATTACCTAAAGGTGAGCAAGCAATGTGAGAGGGCAGCAAGGAGGCTGGGGGATACTGGGATGCATAGGAGAGGCATCACCAGTAGAAAACAGGAAGTTATTATCCTCTGTACAGACAGCTGGTCAGACCCCATCTGGAGTACTGCGTGCAGTTCTGAGACCCAGTCTTCGCAAAGACATAGACAGGATGGAAGCTGTCCAGAGGAGGGCACTGAAATGGTGCAGGGTCTGCACCGGAAGACATAAGGAAGAGAGACTTAAGGAGCTTAATATGTATAGCCTCGAGGAAAGGAGGAGAGGGGGACATGATAGAAACTTTCAAGTACCTCAAGGAATCAACAAAGTCCAAGAGGTAGCATCTTTCAAAAAAGAGGTGTGCAAGAACAAGGGGGCACAATTTGAAGATAGAGTGGGGCGGCTCAGAGGTAATTTAAGGAAGTATTTTTCTCAGAGAGGTGTGGATGCATGGAACGGCCTCCCGGAGGAGGTCGTGGAGTCAAAAACAGTGGTGGAATTCAAGCATGCATGGGACAGTCATAAGGCAATTCTAGGGGGTGGAGGTAGGAAGAAGTAGGCTGCTGGTTAACTAGGATCTGCAGCTTATCCAGTAGGCAGGGAAATGGGCAGACTGGGTGGGCCAAGCGGTCCTTATCTGCTGTCAAATTCTATGTTTCTATGTTTCTATCAAAGGACATGGCATCAGAATTCAACAAATATTTTAGTACTGATTTCCATCAAAAATATGATACTAGTACTCCCCCAACTAAAAATATAACAGAAGATTTATTTGAATTTTCTTAGGAGGAGATACTAGACAAATTAAATTCAATCAATATTCATAAATCACCAGGGCCTGATAGGCTACATCCAAGATTATTGAAAGAACTAAAAGACTGGTTAGTAGAGCCACTATTTCAGATCTTTAACAAATCATTGCAATCAAGTATTATACCAACTGATTGGAAAATTGCGACTGTGACTCCAGTATATAAAAAAGGAAAACATGAGGAGATTTCCAACTATAGGCCTATTAGCCTGACTAGTATCCTGGGGAAGATTTTTGAATCCCTGCTTAAAACAAAATTAGAAGCAGATCTAGATTAAAAAAAGGACTAACAGATCATACTCAGCACAGCTTTAAAAAAAATAGGTCTTGTTTATCTGAAAATCTATTTTTTTACAAATACATTACCTAAATGATGGAAAATAATAACCCCGTAGACATTATTTTTTTGGATTTTTGTAAAGCCTTCAATAAAGTACCACATGATATTTTAGTAACAAAAATGAGAAAATATAAAATAAATAATACAACTGTCAATTGGGTAGAAGAATGGCTACACAATCGAATCCAGAGTGTGTCTATTAGGGGCTATATGTCAGAGTCTTGTCCTGTGAGTAGTGGAGTGCCACAGGGATCTGTGTTGGGTCCAACATTGTTTTCAATTTTTGTTTCTGACATGACTGAGAACATAAATAGTTTTATCATCAAATTTGCTGATGATACAAAATTAACAGCCAAAGTAAAAACAGAAGAGGACAGATCTATACTTATAAAAGATCTTATAACATTAGAAAATTGGGCTAAATAAAACCAAATGTCCTTCAATACCAGCAAATGTGTTCTAATGCACTTAGGCACATGTAATAATCATTATCAATTCTCATTAAACAAGCCCTTTTATCAGTCACATCACATGATTTGGGTACTTTAATCTCCCATGACTTATCTTTTCATGACCAAAGCAAATAAAATGTTGGGATGCATAAAAAAGAGCTTCACCTCAAGAGATAGGGGGTGTATATTGCCTCTGTATAAAGCATATATAAGACTACACTTGGACTATTGTTCCCCCCTGTGGAGTCCATATATGAGGAGGGATATAGTTAGGTTGAAGGGGGTCCAGAGGAGAGTGACCAAAATGATTATAAATATGCATAACAAGGAATATGAAGTTAGACTCAAGAAACTAGATCTGTATTCCCTGGAACAACGAAGAATACGAGGGGACCTCCTCCTGATGTATAAATTGTCCACTGATAACATACTTATGGCACAGTTGGGATTGAACTGTAGCCAAAGGGAGCAAAACCTCAGAAGTCATGAGTACCAGTTGTCTTTGACGTATCCTAAAAACAATAAAAGTCATTTCTTCTACACACAAAGAATAATTCCATTATGGAATTGCTTACCTAATACAGTAGGGTATTCCCTAAATAATACAGGTTTCAAAAACAAATTCGATCAATACTTATTAAATAAGGGCTGATCGCGACGGCGGAATATACTTATGGGCTTCGGCCTTTTGTGTATCTATCTTTCCTAGTATGATTTCACACAAGAAAAAGTCCTACAAGAGCTCGATAAGCTCAAGGTGGACAAGGCAATGGGACTTGATGGCATACATTCCAGGGTACTAAAGGAGCTAAGGGTGGAATTAGCAGAGCCATTATCAGAACTGTTTAGTGAGTCTCTGAGCACAGGAGAGGTCCCAGAAGACTGGAGAAGGGCTCATGTGATCCCGCTCCACAAGAGTGGTAGCAGGGAGGAGGCAGGGATCTACAGACCAGTCAGTCTTACCTCAGTAGTGGGCAAGATTATGGAGGTACTCCTTAAGGAAAGGATAGTGCAACACCTGGAATCCATAGGAGCACAGGATCCAAGACAGCGTGGGTTTACAAAAGGAAGATCCTGTCAAACTAATCTCATAGATTTCTTTGACTGGGTAACCAGAGTGGTGGACCAAGGGGGAGTAGTTGATGACACCTATCTTGACTTCAGCAAAGCTTTTGATACTGTTCCACATAGAAGATTGATTAATAAGCTGGGTAGGCTCGGGGTGGGTCAGAAGTTGGTCAACTGGGTGGCAAACTGGTTGACGGGCAGAAAACAGAGAGTGGTGGTAAATGGTATACAGTCAGAAGAGATGCATGTCATAAATGGGGTACCTCAGGGATCAGTCCTGGGGCCAGTACTCTTCAATATCTTCATCAGTGACATTGCAGATGGAGGGTAAGGTTTGTCTGTTTGCAGATGACACCAAGATCTGCAACAGAGTAGATGATCCAGATGGGGTGGGCAGAATCAAAAGAGATTTGGATAAACTAGCAAAATGGTCGGAAGAGTGGCAACTGGAGTTTAACGCAAAGAAGTGCAAGATCATGCATATAGGGAAGAGAAACCCTGAAGCCACCTATAGGATGGGAGGGGAGCTGCTGTCAGTCACAAGGGAAGAAAGAGACTTGGGCATCTTCACCACCGATGACCTGAAATCATCCAAGCAGACCACTAAAGCAGTAGGTAAGGCTAGAGAGATGTTGGGGTGTATTAGTAGGGGTATCACAAGTCGGAAGAGGGAGGTAATAATCCCTTTTTACAAGACACTGGTTAGGCCCCATCTGGAGTACTGCGTGCAGTACTGGAGGCCACACCTTCACAAGGACATTAACCAAATTGAGGCAGTCCAAAGAAGGGCAACCTAAATGGTGCAGGGACTGCATCAGAAAACATATGAGGACAGATTAACGGAGCTCAATATGTATACCCTAGAGCAAAGGAGGGAGAAGGTGATATGATCGAAACATTCAAACACCGTGAGGGCATTAACAAAGGTGAAAGGGTCTAACATGTTTCAATATAAAAAAATAGCAGGACAAGAGAACACAGCATGAGATTAGAGGAGCCAATTAGGGGTAATGTAAGGAAGTTCTTTTCACAGAAAGGGTGGTGGATGCATGGAACGGCCTACCTCAGGAAGTGGTGGATATGAATACAGTGCAGGGCTTCAAACAGGCATGGGATAGGCATAAGGGAGCAATACAGAGGAGTATGAATAGATAGGCCATTGACAGAGCAAAGGCCGATGGCACATTCATAAGGCAGAAAAAGAAATGGGCAGAGTGGATGGGCCTTGCGGTCCTTATCTGAGGTCAACTTCTATGTTTCTATGTTTTCTTTGCAGAGATGGTGACAGCTCCTGTCCTGGCAATTACCACCCTATCTCCCTGCTCCCCACCCTTGCTAAACTGCAGGAGCACCTAGTGTTTTCTCAGCTTTCCCTCTTCCTTGACTCGCCCTCCTTCTTCACCCCTTTCCAGTCTGGTTTCCGTAAATCCCACTCCACCTCCTCCGGCTTAATTACTCCATTCTCTCAGAACAGGGCCTTATCACCTTTGCCATCTTTGTCAACTTGGCCAAAGCCTTTGACACTGTAGTCCACCCTCTTCTCCTTGACAAACGTACAACAGTAGAGCTTTCCACCTCTGCTACCAAGTGGTTCTGCTCCTATCTTGAGGGTAGGACTCAATCGATTAGAATAAGAGATTCCTTATCCCCTCCATTCCCCACAAGCACTGGTGCCCACAAGGTACCATCCTTGGCTCTATACTGTTTTCCACTTTCCTGAATGTCCCTCCTCCATCCATATGTACCCAGATGATACAGTTCTTTTTGTCTCTGGATCCTCCCCTTCTGATCTGATGACAAAGCTCCAGCTGGACTTTGACAACATCCAGCGCTGGTTCTGTTCAAATCAATTGAACCACAATGCCAAAAAAAATAGTCGCCTTGACCTTTGGCTCAAGGCAGGAGTTCTCCAGGCTTGCTGCCTCCCATCCTTCCACACCCTTGATGGGACCATGATCGACGATGTTCCCTCCTTTAAGTACCTTGGGGTCTGGCATGACCAACACCTCGACTTTTCTGGTCATGTGGATGCCATCCACAAAAAACTACACCCTAAATTAGGGGCCTATACAGGAATTGTGGTTGCATCCCCCTGCTGACTTGCAGAGCCATTACCCAGAAAATTATTCTCCTTATTTTTGACTATGGAATCATTGTCTACAGTACTGCTCCTAAGTCCACCCTGACCAGGACTGGATTCCCTCTTCCCCTCCTTCTGTTGCTTTGTGCTGGACTGCCTGCCCCGCACCCACCATTGCTCCCTTTATACCTCCCTGTCCCTACTCTCCCTCGAAGCAAGGCACCTCGCACACTGTTCCTCCTTTGTAGCTAAATACTGGCTAGGCTGTCTTCTCCAATCTTAATCTCAATTCAATTCAATTCAGTTTTATTTTACCAGGATAACACCATTGAGACAACTCATTTGCAAGGTGGTCCTGGAGGACATAGATACATAACAAATAAGACAATTTCATGCAGAAAGGCAAAAATACAGTGCTTACAGATACTTATACAGATGAAACTAAAAACAAATGCAGATAAAAATATTTATACAGTGAAAACTAAAGGCATACACAGATGACAAAACAGCAAATTACAAAGGGAAATTAAAAAGAAGGAAAAAGGAATGAGAATATCAAAACAGTGGAGCTAGACAATGCGAGTCTATTCTAAAGTTGTAGCACAGGAATACAAGGGTCAACAGTAGGAAAAATGTACTATTAACAAAAGTATGGCGGGATAGGAGGGGAGACACAGGTTGAAGGGATAGAAGAGAAGGCAGTAAGGAGGAGCTTGAGGAGTGGAGTAGAAAGGGAAATAATGAAGGAAAGGAGGGCTGTGAAGACCAAAGGAATGGAGACAAAAAGAGGGACCAGATTAGAGGAGAGTGAGGGTGGAGGAAAGGTATAAGTGCTTGAGTACAGCCAAAGGGTAAGATTTAAAGATCAGCATGAGGATTCATGCATAGCAATTGCATTCTTCCTTCATTGTGAGTCTAAGCATGACTTAAATGTATTCAGGCCAACACTATGCATTAATTTAATCTCACTTCTCTCCTTCCCCCGTTCTTACTACACCCTTCGCAACTCTGGCTTTTATTCCCTGGCACTCCCTTCTAGGACATCCTCAGCTGGCCAGGCTGCCTTTTCCTAATGCTTCCTGAAACTTTGAAATTCTTTTCCCCTTTCTATTTGCTCCACCCCTTCCCTATGCTCTCTCTCCTTGCTGCTCAAATTCACTTCTCATTCCTGCAACTGCACCTGATCTCCATCTCTGTGCCACTCTCCTCATCCTTTCACTCCCTCCCTCCCTTCTCCACCTCCTCATCTCCCTCTCAACTCCTTGCACTAACCCCTCCTGCAATCCCCCATTTCCCTATCTCCAATTTCACTATTCCTTGATTACCTGCTGGATAGCCTACATTTGCCTACATTTATAGCACTCTGCACTTTAATTGCACCCTCTTGCTACCCTCCTGGATGCATTTCTGCTATATCCCTTGCCATTGCACATATTTGCTTAATTAGCCTGTCTAATGTAGTTTGTTTGTGACGCTTAGCTCTGTTTTTTTTTATGGCAATTGTACGTAATTGTTCAAATTGACTATCTGTTGTAGCTTGTTTTTGATACCTAGTTCTGTTCTTCCTGCTATGTAAATTCTGTTTTCTATTGTTACTTATGACCCTTCTCTAACTCCCAGCATGTATCTGGAAATTAGCTGCTATCAGCTCAGTATGTCCTTCCTGGTGAAACTTTATAAATGAATAGATTTCTACTGTAATGTTTTTATAGCTACATTTCCTGTGTCTGTTATGGTTATGAGTGTCTTCCCAAGTAATTTATGTGGCAGAATTGCTCAGCTTCACTCTACAGTTGTCTCACCCAAAGACTTCAAGAATGCACTCTTATAACCATAACAGACACAGTAATTTTACACATAAAAACATAAAAGAATATACCTGTCTCTGATATAAACAGAGTTGCCATTATTTTGTTTGTTTTCATATTTATATCTTTTTCAGTTTACCCATTTTGTAACCACAATAAGATGCTTCAAGGTGTGGGTTGTTGTTTAAGCAATATACCATGACAGCGTGTGGATTATGCTGGGATTTACCCACACCTAGTGTGGTTCGGTCATGAGGCCACAGGCCAAGTGAGTGAACCACACCAGATGTGGGTAAATCCCAGCATAACCCACAACCTGGAGTGGTATATGTCCCCCTTTTTCTTAAGACAGAAAAATGGTAAATACAAAGTTTTTTTTTCATTTTAACTTATTTCTGGTGTATTTATCGCTCCACCACAAAAAATAGTCCTTGATTACTGGGGTTGCGGTGGTTCTGTGCATGCGCAGTATTACTTTGTCATTCCTGGTCCCAATGCTTTTTTGGGCCCAGGAAATGTTTAAAACTGTGCCTGTGTTGCTTTTGGCTGTGTCCTGGCTCCTTTTTTCTTCCATGAGACGAGACAGCCATCAATACTTGCTGCTTGGTTCATTTTCAATTACGGAGCACTGCTCAGTTTGTTTTGGATGTTCTGCACATGCGCAGCAGCGTACATTGCTGTCGCACTCTGTGTAACTCATTTGCTGGCTGTCTTCAGTCTTGGGCTCAGGAAAAAACTAATCTGTTTTGTGGTTTTCTTTCTCGTCTACCTCACCTTCAAGGAACACTGTAGACATTAGAGGGTTCTGAATGGGAACAGCCAGTAGTTTGAACTATGGGAGCCACGTGACTGACTACTGGTCGCTGTCTTTGCCAGTGTTGGGTTCTGGGATTGGAGGGTGAAGTGAGTGGTGCAAGGGATGACCAGGTACAGACTGTGTGTTTAAACAAAATACAAGTGAAATAAATGTACTTCACTTTCGGAGCCTTAATAATGTTTGTTCATCGGCAAGGTTTACCGGGGGTAAGCAGGGAGTCAATATGGTGGATTTTCACCTTGGATGTTGGGGGGTTGGAGTGATTTTAAAGAGGGGGGTTTTTGAGATGCGTCTGACTGGCACCTTTTACCATTGGTCATGTCAGGATTTACCACAGGTAAAAGGTGCCAGTCAGCCAATAAGGTTTCAGGATTTTAAGAGCCATTGTATAATATGTGATAATCACACTTCCAGGTGCTGAAAGCACTCAGTGAAAATGCCTCACCATGCACCTGAGTATACATTTATCATGTAACAAAACACACCCTGTTGTGTCTTATTCCTTGCAAAGTAGGCATGGTTGTATGGGAGCATCATCACCTGTGAACACCAGCAGCAGGTATCAGCATATGGCTGGCCAGGTTGAGGGAGGTCAACAGGTTACTGGGGCTGGTGCAGGCAGTTCGGGATCCAATATGGAGAAAGGAAAAGGATGGAGGAGAGACAGGAAAGTAGTAATCTTTAGAGACTCCATTGTTAGTGCAGAGGGTGAGGTGGAGTGGGCATTGTTGGACCAGGATTGTAGCTCAGGTGGGGTGGCTTGCCTACATGGTGCATGTGAGACGAGTGCTACCCAGGGTCAAGCAACTCATCTGGGGAAAAAGTAGACCATTGTCATCAAATACAGAGCTGTCTGAATTTGAACAGGCTTGTTTTGAACTCTTGGAAATGGAAAACCATGCTCTTTGGCTCCAAACAAACTATGCTGAGGCTTTTACAGTCTCTCAGTCCCCTGCCTGGCTGGATCACTTCTTGAGGAAAAATCCCCCTTTCAGTAACTTGCATTCACTCTGGGCTCTTCCCTAGATGTTTCTGCATATGTCTCATCCATCTGTGAATCAGTCAACCCTAAACTAGGCCTCGTTTACAGGATGAGATCCAGCCTTAACCTTAAAGCCCTCCTGTGCTAGCCTAAGCCAATGGTGTCCTATTGTCCAGTTGTAACTGTTGTGTCCCTATTGTGTCCCAGTTTGCTTCAGTTCCTCTCAGTCTACTTTGGCCAAATGGGATGAGGTATATTGTAGTACCTGCCACTTTGTTACAGGTGCTGCTCATCTCACACACCCCCACATTATGTATTCTTTCCTGGGCTGGGTTTTCCTTTCTGTTTTCCGGTGTTCCTATATTATGGGCAGGTCCTTGACAAACTGGTCAGGTCCAGTGCCCCCACCTGCTTGCCTGCTATGTTATTGGTCTCTTTAAACACCTTGTAGCTCATGGTCTTGTGACGTCCTTTTACTTCAAGAGTCCAGATGTTCCACCTGAATGGCTCAAATGGACTCCTCTTTCTCAGTTTCCAAATTCTGGAATTAGCTGCCTTATCAGTCCAGATTCCTGGTTCCCACTGGCACTTAAAATCATTGTTACTTCATCACTGTTTATGTTATTTAGGCTGTACCTTCTTTTAGTTTCTGCCTACTTCTGTCTTTTAGGCCTCCCTATACATAGGACTGCGCTGTGCCTTGTATTAAGAGGAAATGGACTCTGCTTTATCTTCTGGTGTTAACCAATGCCTTTCATGTGGCGTATACTCTGAATGGTTTGTATTGTTCCTAATTGTTCTTAAGCTACTGTTACATTCTACTTGTATTTTATACTCTGCATTATCTGGGTCATTCCTGAAATTGGCATTTATTGCTTAGAGTACTACATAAATAAATACATACAGTACATACATACATACATACATACATACGTACATATGTACACAAATAACATGATAGCATGAATAACATAGGGAACACAAGTACCAAAGACATGAGGAGGTGATTCCTAGAACTAGGGATGCTTCTGAAGGGGAATGTTTCCAGGGTGACCTTTACAATATCCTCCTAGTCTTGAGGTTAGTGAAGAATGGCAGAGAATCATTAGGCAGGCCAATGTTTGGCTAAAGTCTGGTGCAACAGGGCGAGTCTGCTTTTTTTGATGCTCTTTATCTCCTTCTGGCTGGCCCCATGCCCCAGAAACCCCAGCCCCCCAACTCAGATATCCACTGAGACCTTGTCTTCCTCCAGGGCTTACGGGTCCATGTCAAAAGGGTGAAGAAAGAATGGTGACTGCAATAAGGATGAAGTCAATTTGGCTACTGTTAAAACGGTAACAGTAAATTACAGCTACTGCACTAATGGCGACAACTGTGTTTATGTGGGGGGCTTCACCCCCACACACCCCATAGTGGGGGGCTTTGCTCCCTACATGCCACTTACTATTATAACCAACTCTGAGGTTGTAGCACCTTGGAGATGGGGGAAATTCCATTGTCGCCGTTACTGCACTAGCCATAATTTACCGTTGCCCTTTTAACAGTAGCCGAATTGACTTTGCCCTTACTGCAGTCACCATTCTTTCTTTGCCCATTTTGATGTGCTACCGGGCTCACAACCCCTCCCCCGCAGGGGCAGAAAGGTCCCTCAACACCACTATGAATATGAATATGATTCTACTAATGGGCCAGGCTAGTCAGGTGTGGAGACTGCTGGTGTCTGGATGGCATTTTCCTCCCACTGTCTCTTTGAGAGGGTGCAGCATACAAGGACACCATGACATGGTCTCCAGGATGAGAGGCAGCATGGGTTCATGGGGGGAAGATCACGTCAAACAAATCTGATTAACTTCTTTGACTGTATCACTAAGACAGTAGACAGGGGCCAAGCGGTAGACATCCTCTATCTTGATTTCAGCAAGGCCTTTGACTCTGTGCCCCACAAAAGGTTGATCAGGAAGTTGGTGGATCTTGGAGTTGGGGAAAAGATGGTCAGATGGGTGGAAAACTGGCTGAGGGACAGAATCCAGAGGGTGGAGGTGGTGGGGAGAGAGTTATCTGGCACCAGAGAAGTAACCAATGGGGCCCCACAGGACTCTGTGCTGGGGCCGGTGTTGTTCAATGTCTTCATCAATGACATTGGGGATGGCATTAAAGGCAAAATGTGCCTATTCGCAGATGACAACAAGCTCTGTGGGAGAGTGGACACAGCTGAAGGGATAAGGGACCTACAGGAAGATCTGGAAAAGCTAGGAAGGTGGTCCAGGATCTGGCAACTTGGCTTCAATGCCAAGAAATGCAAAGAAGTGCATATTGAGCCAAGAACTCAGGACAGAGTATTACCTGGGTGAGTCCGAGTATCTGCATCAGAGGAGGAGAAGGACCTGGGAGTGATGATCACTAGTGACCTGAAGCACTCCACGCAGTGCAAGAAAGCAGCAGCAAAGGCAAACAAGATGCTGGGATGCATAGCTAGGGGGATCAGTAGTAGGAGAGAGGAGGTTATACTTCCCTTGTACAGGTCACTGGTAAGGCCGCATCTAGAGTATGGAGTTCAGTACTGGTGCCCGCACCTCAAAGAGGACATTAACCTGCTAGAGAAGGTACAGAGGAGGGCTACAAAGATGATAGCCAGTCAGCAGGGCAAGGCATACGAGGAGAGGTTGAGGGCACTGAACACGTACTCCCTGGAAGACATAAGAGAGAGGGGACATGATTGGGACATTCAGGTACTTGAAAGGGATAAATAAAGTTGATAAGGAGAGTCTCATTAAGCTGAGTAGCAACCATATCACAAGGGGGCACAGTCTTAAGCTGGAGGGTGGAAGGTTTAGGAGGGAGGTCAGGAAGCACTTCTTCACAGAGAGGGTGGTGGATACTTGGAATGCGTGTCAGAAGAGGTCAGAGATGGTGGGCACCTTTAAGAGAGGCTGGAATAGGCATAGGGGGAAGGTAAGAATCATGGGTAGGGAGGATGGGAGGAGTGGGGAGGGAGGGCAGGGACATTAGCTCAAGCTGTGGACCCTGCAGTATGAGCAGACTTGATAGACCAAATGGCCTTCTTCTGCTGGCTACTTCGTATGTTCATATGTTCGTATGTATGACACATGACACGTGCTCCCATGTGATGTGGGTCAGTGTCTGAGGTGCCCATTGCTCTCTGGCAATCCCAAACTTCCTTTCCCCTGGCTTCCCTAGGAGCCAGGTGTTGGCAGAGCTCTGCAATCCTTCCCCCCAGAGGAAGACAGCAGTTCTTTGGATGCTCACTCCTCAGCTGAGCCGACCCTCTGATGCTCCAAGTTTGCTCCTAAACCCAGATCATTAGTGCCACAAGTGGTAGTGCTACCACTGTACCAGCAGGCTGGTGAGAGGGTCTTCTTTATCTGGCTGACTGGGTTGCCTTCTGTGGAAAGGGATACTGTATGCTGAGGATGGGCTGCATCTGCACCAGGAGGCAGTGAGGGTACTGGCCTGGAAAATACTGTAGGACAGTAAAGAGGAATCTAAACTACAGGATGGGGGTAGGATTGGCGCATTGGACCACCAAGGGCAGGAGGCAGATTCAGGAAGCACAGTGGCAAGGACAACAGAATGGGTAGAACCAGGAGAGGAAATGGGGGCAAGGAAACATGGAGGAGTAACTATTCTTACTTGCATGAAGGCCAGTATAAGCAGCATTCCCAGCTCGAGGGTCTAATGGACTTCATAGGCCAAGACCTAGTGGTATTCTCTGAGACCTGACAGAGAGAAAAAAATGAGTGGGATACCAGGTTAGATGAATAAAGACCATTCTGAAAGGATAGCATTTACAGGAAAGGGAGGTGTCTCTCTTCATCAGGGGAAAATCACTGTGTAGGGCAAGGAGGACACAAGGTGGTCAGTGACACAGAGTCCATCTGGGTCAATCTAAGGGGGAAAAGGGAGCAGAATAGTAGTCCTTCAGGTGTGTTTCATGGCCCCAAACAACTCAGCAAAACAATGATGCCCAGCTGGTCATGGAAATTATGAGAGTAGCCAAATTGGAACCAGTGGTGACCCTGAGGGGAACTTCTATTTCTGAGGCATAGTCTGGCATGTTGAGAAGGCTAATTGTAGGGCTGAGGCCAAAATCCTCCCCTCTTTCAAGGACAACTTCTTAGAACAGCATATCCAACAAGTGTGAGGCCACCCTTGACCTTGTTCTCAACAAATAGGGATGGGGTCATCTCCAGTGTAAGCATCTAGGAACTGGTGGAGGACAGTGACTATAACTGGGCATTCTTCCCCTTGGTAAAAGGGAAAACTATCCAAGCCTCAGTGACCAGAGCACAGAACTTCAGAAAGACAGACTTTTCCAAGCTAATGGATCTGGTTACTAAAAATCTGAAGTTGCTGCCTGAGATGGTGACACAGAGCACATGTGGAGTTTACTGAAGCAGATGCTCATAGCAGCAGCAGCAATGGGGGGCTGCATCTCTGTAAACAACAAGGGAAAAAGGGCCAAGAACACCCCCCCCAATGAGTTCAACAGTGACCTAGAGCAAAAGGTCTTGAGGTGGGGGGGAAGAAGACTGGTGACCTCTGGAAAGAACCAGGTTACCTCCAGGCAACATAAGAGAGCAGAGTAGCACCAAGGAACTGCAAAAGACAATGAAGAGCTGGAAGTCAGGATAGCAGCAGGAGCAGCAGACAACACATAGAAATATAGAAACAGAATTTGTTGGCAGAAAAGGATTGCTTGGCCCTCCTAGACTACCCATTTTTCCCCTGCGTATTCTGTCCCACTTGACCCTAACTGGTCTTTTTTATTCACTAGTATTCCCCTATGTCTATCCCATGCATGCCTAAAACCTCCAACAGTTTTTGCCATAACTACCTTTTGTGGCAGACTGTTCCAGGCATCTACCACTCTTCCAGTAAAGTAATATTTCATCGCATCCGTCTTAAATCTCCCCCTTCTAACTGTGTTGCATGCTGTATTGTTCTGTTGCACTTCTTTATTTAGAACAGGCTCCCCACCTGTACCCAGTCACTCCCATGAGGCACTTGTAGGTATCTGTCACATCCTCTCTTTCCCTTCTCTCCTCCAGGGAGTACATATTGAGATCCCTCAGTCTCTCACTGTACAATTTATGATGCAAGCCATGTACCATTTTAGTTGTACTCCTCTGGACTGCCTCTACCCTTTCCTTGACTTTTCTGAGATGCGTCTCCAGAACTAAACACAATATTTAAGGTGTGGTCTCACCCATGATCTATACAGTGGTAATATCACCTCCCTCCTCCTGTTTGTGATACCTCTCCCTATACACCCCAGCATTCCAGTGGCCCTGCCCACTGCCTTGTCAGACTGCCCTGCAACTTTGAGATCATCAGATATTATAACCCCTAGGTCCCTTTCCTTCTTAGTGACCGACGTACCCCCCCATTTTATACTCTGCTTCTGGGTTTAGGGGGCCCAGGTGCATGATTTCACATTTTGTGGCATTGAACCCTAGCTACTATACCCTTGACTACTCCTGAAGTTTCCTAAGGTCCCTTCTCATTTATCCACCCCCTCCTGAGTATCCACCATGTTGCAGATCTTGGTGTCATCTGCAAAAATGCATATCTTCCCTTCAAGCTCTTCTGCTATGTCACTTATGAAGATGTTGAAAAGGACTGGCACACATACTGAACCCTGTGGCACCCCACTGGCCACTCTCCCCTCATTAGAGTGAATGCCATTTACCACCACCCTCTGCCATCTATCTGTTCACTAGATTTTTACCCAGTTTACAACTCTGGCTCCCACCCCTAGATTATCCAACTTCTTTATCAGTCTCCTGTGTGGTACAGTGTTGAAGGCTTTGCTGAAGTCCAAAGAGGTCACATCCATTGCTCTTCCCTGATCTAGTTTCTGGTCACCCTGTCGAAGAAATCTATCAGATTTGTCTGGCATGACCTCCCCCTCATGAATTCATGCTGTCTATGGCCTTGCAAGCCCCTGGATTCCAGATACTTTACTAGCCTTTCTTTTAACAGGTTTTCAATTAATTTCCCTACCACTTGTGTGAGACTGATCAGTCTATAGTTGTTAGCCTTCTCCCTGCTGCTACTTATATAGAGCAGAACTACATCAGCTCTCCTTCAGTCCCCTGGAGCATCTGCTGTTTCCCGTGATATGTTGAATAAGGATGCAGTGGTGCAGTAAGCTCCTCCCTGAGTTCCTTTAGTGCCCTTGGATGTATCTCTTCCAGTCTCATGGCCTTGTCCACTTTCAGGTTTGCACTTTGCAAGTCCCTTTGAGACTCTTTCCTCAGTAAGTCAATTTGTTTTTTGCCTCCTCCCTTCAGTGTTCTTTCTGGTCCTTGTTGGTCCATCCCCTTCCCTCTCCTCTGTGAAGATATACATAGATTACATAGAAGTATACATGCTGTATGAAGACCAGATGGTCCATTATAGCATGCCAACAAGGAAAAGTTATCTAATTATACCCTGTTAGGTTCCTATGAATAAGATCATTATCTAGTTTTATTTTGAACTCTGCCATGTTTTTACTTGCTACCACATCGACTGGTAATTCATTCCAAATCTTAACCACCCTAACACTGAACCAGTACTTTCTTCTAATGGTGTTAAATTTCTCACTATATAATTGTAACGGGTGCGTCCTTGTACAGTATGATGTATCCCTTAAAGACAGACCTAGTTGCTCCCATAGTATGTCATCTGTTAGTGCCCTAAAAACAAGATACACATCCCCCGTGAGTCTCCGATACTCCAGTAAGTACAAGCCTAGAATCTGTAATCAAACCTGATATTATTTGCCTGATGCTTCCTTAATACCTCATGTTGCCTTCCTCTGAATCTTTTCAAGGGCACTTATGCCCCCATTTTGGCCCTGGAGCCCCAAACTGCGAACAGTACTCAACGTGGGGTCTTACCAATGCTGTGTATAATGGGAGTTGTATTTCCCTAGCTGTACTATTAATGTGCTTATTAATGCAGTGCAAAATGCCATTGGCTTTTTTAATAACTTGATTACAATGAAGCCTAAAATCAAGGTCATTACTTACTCTGATGCCCAAATCCCTCTCATCCAGAACTGGTTTTAATTCAGCCCTGCCCAGTTCATACCTAAATGACTAATTATTCTTTCCCAGGTGCATTACCATGTACTTGTCCACATTAAATGTCAGCCTTTTTGTTATTGCCCAGTTTTCAAGGTTCCACAGTGCTACCTGCAAGGATGATGCATCATTAGTTGTATTAACCACCAGACCCAGTCTAGTGTTGTCAGCAAACTTAGATAGCCAAGCCCCTGTTTTTGAGCCCACTGATGACATATATATTAAACAAGCAGGGTCCCTGTACAGAACCCTGGGGAACCCCGCTTTTCACTTCCACCTATCCGAAAGTTCCCCTTTGATGCAGACCCTTTGGGTCCTGTTGGACAACAAAGTCTCAGTCCATTGTGAGAGGTTCCCTGGTATCCCTTGATCTATTATTGCATCCACAAGTTCTCCATGAGGAACTTTGTCGAAGGCCTTAGTGAAGTCCAGAAAGATCATATCCTCCGAGTTTCTATTGTCCAATACCTTACTAACCCTACCGTAGAAATCTAAGAGGTTTGTCTGACATGAACATCCCCTAGTAAACCCGTGTTGTGAGTGATCTATAATGCCTATTCTGAGAAATTGTTCCATAATATGGTCCTTGATTACACCTTCCAGGACCTTACCTAGTATGGTAGTCAAACTTACTGGCCTATAATTCCCAACCTCATGTCTTGAACCCTTTTTGTAAATTGGGACAACCTCAGCTGTCAAGGGGAATGCCAGAGTTATTGCAAGCTCCTTAATAACTTTAGGATGTAGTCCATCTGGGCCAGGATATTTATTCTGGTCCAACTTCTGTAATCTAACTCTTATGTCAGATACAGTTAACTATATACTATTCTCATCACAGCTGAGCGAACATAAATATCTGTTCAGGATGTCTGCTTTTTCCTGATCATCCTCTGCCCAGTTACCATCTACTGTCTTCCTTATCCTCGCTGTTCATCCCCTTGACTTCCTCTTCTCACTTATCTACCTAAAGAAAGCCTTGTCCTCTACTGCTACTCCTTTGGCTATCCTTTCTTCTGTTTGCACATTTGTTTGCCTCATTCCCCTTTCTGCTTCCCTCTGTTTTACCTCCTCCTCCTCCTCCTCCATCTGTGTCTCATTGCACCTCCTAAATGCCATCTTTTTTCCTTCACTTTCTTGGTCACCTCCCTAGAGTACCATAATGGTATGTTTGTACTTCTGCGTTTACTCACTTCCTTCACACATAGGCTTCTTGCATTCACTATGCCTTCCTTAATTTGTCTCCATTGTTCCTCTACCCCACCATGATCATTCACATTTGCTAGGCTGTTTCTATGACAGTTTCCCATTATTTTAAAGTCTTCCCTTCTAGAGTCTAGAACCTTCACCTTTGTGTGGTTGGTTTCTGTACCCATCTTGGTGGCATATGGTCGATTTGTTGCGGTTTTAAAGGTCGCAGGCAATTAGTTCCAGTCACTGAGTTGATATTTAATGTTGCTTCTGTTACAATAAGTCACGGACACTAAACAGCCACCTCAACTCTTTCTCCGCAACATTCTGTCCAGCAATGTATGGCGACCATATTTTTCTTGTGAAATAAGTAATATATTGGGAACCTTGAGTAGATAATGTGTTATACAGGTGAAGAAGCATATTTCAGATTGAAAGAAATGTTTGGAAATGCTTTGTTTTCGTTTTTTATATTTGATTGTAATGAAAGCAAGTTAAACTGCAAAACAATCAAAGGTGTTGGATTTAATTATGGTGCCTGTTTACCTGTTTCTCTACTGCCTTCCGGTGTTCGAACAAGGCATAACTTTATTATTTGCAGGTGAGTAGAAGAGGAATTTACCTGAGCACTTATGGGCTATTTAAGCAAGCTTTTCCAACAGCATTTCATTACTGCATTAGTGGAGTATGTACCAACACAGAAGGGCAAGCTGAAGCTTGCTTTGGATAACTTTTTGCACACGAAAGAAAAAGATGGTGCCGATCAAAAGACAATTTGGCGATGTGAGAACCGAACATGCAGAGTGCGCTTACACACTAAGGGGGACCCCATTGTCGTTCCCCTGACTGTGCGCAACCATGCACCGACACATGGTAGGGTTGAGGTTCTTACTGCCCATTCCCACATGCGACAGACAGCATGTGAGTCTGAAGAGCTGACAAGAAATGTTGTGCATACCGGGCTACAAGAAGTGTCCGTTAGGCATGCACACCTGCTACCATCACAGGAAACCCTGCGGCGAGATGTGCATCGCCACAGGCAGCATGGTGGCCCAAACGACAGTGATATAAGTCTGTATTCCAATACTGTCGATGGGGAAATCTTTTTAAAGAATTAACGAAGATGATTTGTTAGTATTCGCCAGTAATTCAGACCTTAAAGTCCTTAATGACAATGAGCATTGGTTCTGCAATGGAACATTTTCAGTTGCCCCTCACGAAGATGATCAGATGTATACAGTACATGCACTGGTAAATGGTGTCAATAGACCCTGTGTCTATGCACTCCTTCCCAGTTGCAGTGAAGCAATTTATCGCAAGTTTTTTTTACACCTGCAAAACTTGCTTGGTGGTAAGTTAACTGCGCGCAGTGTCATGACTGACTTTGAGATGGCGGCAATAAATGTTTTAGAGGTTAATGCTACACACTGAGCTTGCAGGCTGCAACTTTCATTTGGGACAGGCATTATGGCGCAGAGTTCAGCAAGAAGGTTTGCAGCAAAGATACATTCATGATGAGGAGTTTGCACACAAAGTGCGATGCATCTTGGCACTCACCTTTGTACCTGCAGACTTCGTTGAACAGAGCTTTGAAATGCTCCAGGATGACATCAATTTTGAGGACATTGTTTGCTTACTGGAATATTTCGAGGACAATTACGTTGGGCGACTAACAAGGAATGCAAAAAAGGCGAATGCCAAGGTTTCCAATAGTTTTTTGAATCCGTATGCCGGAGTGCTAAATGAGTTGCTCGAAGCAGTAATGCTATTGAAGCCTGGCAGAAGCTTTCTCTCACAGTAGCCATCAACCACCCTACTCGTGGCCTAGCATGGAAATTAAGGCAGGAGCAATACACACTAGCATTGCAGCGGTGACAAATAGCTTTTGGCCAAAAACCACCGAGAAAGCATGCAAAATATATATACGTGTCAATAAAGTTTTTAAGTCCATTTGCAGTGATTTCTCTTCTCAAGAGCCAAAGCAGTACATAATGGACATAGCAACAGTCATTGAAATTAATGTTGTCTAATGTTGTCTGATTAAAGCACTGTTGCACTTTCCATTGGTACTTTCCATAGGTTTTAAAATATGTATTAATTGATTTTAAATTATTTGATATTTAAATTATTCTCTTAATTCTCACTTTCCATTTGTATTGCACTGCCGAACACAAATTAATTCATTTGGGACTGTGAAGTAGTGGTGATTTAAAATTGCATTGCACTTTCCCTTTCTACCACTAAAGCATTGCACTTTCCGTTTCTACCACTAAAGTATTGCATTTTCCCTTTATACCACTAAAGCATTGCACTTTCCGTTTCTACCACTAAAGTATTGCATTTTCCCTTTATACCACTAAAGCATTGTACTTTCCATTTCTACCACTAAAGTATTGCATTTTCCCTTTATACCACTACAGCATTGCACTTTCCATTTCTACCACTAAAGTATTGCACTTTCCATTTATACCACTAAAGCATTGCACTTTCCATTTCTATTGCACAACCAAACAGCAATTAATTCATTTGGGAAATTTGGGAAATTTTAAATGTTAAATTATGTACTAAAGCATTGCACTTTGCCTTTCTATATGGTGAAGTATTTCAATAAAGATTTACTTTTAACATTACTCTCCGTTTCACAGTAAATTAATTAATTGCACTTTCCGTTTCTATTGCCAAATTCGTTTGTGACTGTGACCGAAGTCTGCATGTACAAAGGTGAGTGACTGTGGCTTTTGTGTTCGTTTGGGTCTGTGACCGAAGTCTGCAGGTAATTAATTGCACTTTCCGTTTCTATTGCCAAACAGCAGTTAATTTGTTTGGGCCTGTGACCAAAGTCTGCATGTACAAAGGTGAGTGACTGTGGCTTTTACATTCATTTGGGACTGTGACTGAAGTCTGCAGGTTATTAATTGCACTTTCCGTTTCGTCTGCAGGAACGACTACTTGTCCAGCGACATATTAGTAATTGCGGCTTTTACAACCCGCGACCAGAACAGCCTGCGACTTAGCTAACAGTGTTATTTTGTCCAGACGGCAATTACACCGCAATATTATATCCACGATGATTTGTCCAGGGACATTACAGCTGTACACGGTCTTGGTACTAAACCAAATTGTATAATTAAACCACACTGTACAATGATCACTAGCCCCCAGTGAACTGCCCACTGTGACATCAGTTATGCTGTTAAACTAAAGTAGAATCTTGTGTGGCTGTGCTCAAGACCCATTTTCCTTATGAAGGGGAGAAAGATTAAGGTGCTAAAGTAACAGGGTGGTAAAGATTCTGAACAGTGTTCCTCATAAAACCATTTTACCAGCACCCAAAAAAGTTACACCATTCATTTTTATGGCTGTGAGCAGAGTCTACAGCCATCTTGCTTTAGCTAGAAAAATGGCATATCATGGAACACATTTTTGGACTTTTCAGTGTATCCTTCCATAAGTGCAAATCACTATGGCAGTTAAAGAAATATTCCGTTCTTTCTGTTTAGAATGTTGGACACAGAACTCCAAGCTGCTTTTCTCTGAGAGCAAATGTGCACACATTCTAAACAAATCTCAATATCTTTAAACATATTCAAAGTGTACAAAAGCAACCAGTGTGAAAGTTGTTCAGGACAAAAAGACATTTGACATGAGGGTAGTCACTAATCCGAATCTTTATATTTTGTAAAATATGGTTTTCTAAACAACCTCATTTCTCTTTCTCTCTCTCTCTCTCTTTCGCTCTCTCTCAGTAAACACAGTAGGAGTCATGCCAAACAAATGTAAATGTCTTGAAAAGTATATAAGTTACTGTGGTAGGGCACAGGTGTAAGTGGGCAAACATAGAGAAACATACATCACCAATTCTTTTAAAAAATCCAGTTTTAATTAATTCTTCTTCAGAAGTTGTTTACATCAGGACATATTCAATACAGCAGAATAATCTGTCAGCTTAATCTTCCATTTAGAGCAGCAAATATTCACATAGAAACTCCACAGAGCACCTTCAATAACATCCTGGAGTGTACCTCCAGACCCACAAGAAAATCTGATTACCAAACTCAGTGTTCAGCATTTATACACTGCAGAGGTCAGGTGACATCTTAACCCCACCCCTATAGTTTATTTCAAATATTATCTCTTTATTTACAACATTTATATTTTATATGGTATGTCTAAACATTTTCTATTTGACATAACAACTCACTCTCATACAGGGAGGTGAAATACAGTCTTTCTGTGAAATATTTAATTCAATCTCTAATCCCAGAAAGCACCACCTCTTGTTATTCAGTATAAAGGCAGTCAGGAAACAGCCGGCTGACTCTTAAGGAAAACTACTGCAGCTGAGAAAGGATCCACTCTGGGCTCTGAAACACCAAATGAAAAACAGCACAAACCTTTGCTTTCAAGAGGTCCCAACTGCAGCACCAAACCTCCTTATTCCAACTTCAGAAGGTTTGTAGAGCACAAAATGTTATGTTTTATTTAGTACATTATAAAACAGCGCCCTATATTTACATATCTGAGTGTTTGCTTAAGGGAACAAGTAGGTATTTTATTAAGGAAAGCAGGAGAGAACCAACAGGTTCTCACTATTATTTATAAACTCAGCCAAGTCCTTGAAAGCACAGCAAGAACAAATAGGGCTAAAACAGAATTAGCAGCACCTTGCAATACAGAGGGCTGTTTCCTCACAAAAGAGAAGCCCTCACTACTAAACATACAAACAGGTAGCCTGCACTATTGGAAACAACTTTTAATACAAGATAAACCGGGAGATTCTATTCATTACCAACTAACTTAGAATACCACTTATAGCATTTAAAGCCTTACAGTTTTCTTATTTATTTCCTTTCCATATCATTTCTGTTTCTTTCATTTACTTTAGAAATGCAACACCTAAAGCACTCACTTCTTTCCTAAGTGCTACCTTCCTATTTCTATAATGCAGAGAAATGGGGGGGCACCATTAAGAAATGTTGCTCTATACCCATAGCTCTTTTCACTCATTATGTTCAATTTATTAAACACTAAGGTATAAGGTTATAACAGGTTTAAAGCTCAGCTGCTAGGTTCCCTTTTTTTATAATTTCAAAGGACGCCCCCTAGAATAGCGGTTGCCTTAAAACAACCATGAGCACATAAAGACCTACATCAGGCTGAACTAAACAGCCTGCCTGTGCGACGATGCGCACTATCGCAGCACCTTTAGGGCATTAAACAGCCAGACCTTCAGGTATCCAGAATTTTTACAATTATTATTTCGGGGCCCTCAACCCTTCACAGGGGCACCCTGTGACACTCCTCCCCACCTAAGAGGGCAATCATTTATTTGGTTGTCCTAAGGCTTCAGACATCATTATAACAGGAGGGAAGTGAGACCTGTGAAGCTCCGGCCCACCCACACCTAGAGCTCCACCCCAGGATCCCTTAGTACATTAATCTTATAACATATATTGTGGTTTTGGACACATCAATACCCTGAGGCTTCATTTTACAGAGTCACTTGTTCAAAGTCTGTTACCTACTGTCCAATATAAAGGTGAGAATTACACAGAAACAGTATAACTAGAAACAGCTAGTATACTTTGTCAGTTTCAGTTCCCCTAACTACATATTAGATGATTTTGACCCAAAACAACCTCCATAGAATTACTCTAAACAAGAAGTAATAATCCCCCGTATTCAACAGCACTCCTTCACTTGGCTGTTCTCTTTTCAACTAATTCATTTCCACCTTCCCCATTTACTTTTTCCCCAGTAAAAGGGTCAAACTTGTACTGCTCAGGTTAGGATACCCCAAACTACCCCAGCCTAGTACAACCCTTTTGGGGTACCTACCATCTAGTATATCTAGTACCCTTGTTCCTATAGGAAAGTTTCCCCTTTCTCCAGGGTAACCACTTATTGTGATTATCATCCCTTTGGGTTACATCTTTCCCACATTTTCCAGTATGTCTCCCGCATTCTCATAAATACACTGCCACCTGTTGGTACATCCCAGGCCAGTGGTAATATGGAACTAGACATCGCAACACTTCCCCACTATCTAAATACCTACTTTCTTTACAAATTTCATTAAGTACCCATTCCCTATACTTATGAGGTATTACCACCCTTAAATCCACCTGCTTAGTACAGGGGTTTGGTCTCATGTGGTACAATACACCATCTTTTACTTCGTACCACCATAACGGCCCTTTTCCCCCATCCACACTTATACCTTCATGCTGTTGAATAGCATATTTACTGAGCTGTATAATCTCAGGATCCCCCACCTGTAACACATCCCAGTTAACAGTAAATAATTCATTTTTGGGTGCATGACTAAATGTACTATGAGTCTCTCTAGATATTGCTTCCTCTGTTATGACTGTTGACTTCACCCAATAGTCCAGAACAGTCTCACTTGGGGACTTATTCAAAATTTGCTGTCCTTCATCAACAGGCAAATCAGAACTTTTAAAACATGTTGCACAATGGTTCTCTACCTTCACCCCAAAGTCCAGAACAGTCTCACCTGGGGACTTATTAGGAACTTGACTCTCATCTTCTATCCAGTACAATCCTTCAAACATAGGTAAATCAGGAAGTTCATTACCTTCTTGAAATAGTGTCTCTTCCCCCTCTCCTACAGGATCCAAATAGTAGTCTCTTCTCTAGACACTACCAGACTTCTCAATAGTTCTTGGTACTGTAACTCAGCACTACTACATCGATTCTCTGCCTCCATCCAGTGCTCATACAGCCATCACAAAACCTTCAAGTGGTCACTATTCTGCTTAGCCTGTTCTCACAAGGCCTCGCCATCTGTCCATTGTTTCGTCGACTCCATCACTGTAACAGTTCCTCTCAGCAGCAGCAAACAACAGGATATCAGACCTGCTGTACTGTCCTGCTAAGTTCACTGCCCACCAGACCTTACACAGGCCATGCTGCATCCCACTTCTGACACCATATGTGGTAGGGCACAGGTGTAAGTGGGCAATCTTAGAGCAACATAAATCCAGCAACCCAAAGATGTACATCAGGCTGAACTAAACAGCTGGCCTGTGCAATGATGCACACTATCGCAGCACCTTTAGGGCACTAAACAGCCAGACCTTCGGGTATCCAGCATTTTTACCATTATTATTTCGGGGCCCTCAACCCTTCACAGGGGCACCCTGTGACAGTTACCAACACACGATCAACATGAAAGTTGTTCAGGACAAAATGACCTTTCAAATGAGGGTATTCAGTAATCAGAATGCATTAGATTTTTTAAAATATAGCCATCCAAAAGAGGAAAATATGAAAAAAAAATGAAAATTCAGGTAATCAGATGGCCATAGTTTAAAAAATATAATTAGTGAAGCTTAATGAATAGGCTCATTGGGAAGGTCTTTTTGTCCTGAGCAAGTGTCATATTAGCTTTTATGAGTAATTTGTATCCTTTTAGATATATTTACATTTGTTTGGCATAACTCCTATTGCACTTCTAAAAAGCCTTATTTTTGCAAACCACTACACCACTTAAGTGAAATACTACAGCACCTTGTTTATCTCTTGTCATGCCTAATTTAACAGCAGATCCTGACACTGACCAGATAGGGAGAAGAAGCAAGACAGAAGAAGACAGTGCTCACACACAGAAAGGAAACACAAATTGCACATACCTCAATAATGTTTGGCTGTAAGACCAATATCCTCTGGGATAATCCATGCCCCAGTACATTTGCTCTGGGGTTCTCCTGTAGTTCTCTTCACACACAGAAGGAAGATCTGGTGCACAAACAAGGCTGTCTGTGAAAATTTTAGGCATCTATGCTGCAGCACTGATTTTTCTTATCATGTCCTCTTTGGCAACTTCTATTATTAAAATGCATTAAATGTATAATTTACTAAATCTTGACCTTGAGATAACTATTGAATGACTCCCAAATAAGTTTTAAGCCATTCCCTTTACAGGCAGTCAAGACCCGTGCAAAATGTCAAGTATCATTTTTTCATATTTTGTTTTACAAATTTCCAAAGTAAAAGTATGGAGAAATACAAGAGTATGCACAAGTAACCCTACTGATTACCTAAGATTGAGCAAAATCAAATTTTGTATAAATTATGTTGTTTCCAAGTGTTTCTGTATCCCCCTTTGTTTTGCTAGCTGCACAATTGCCCCTTGTTTGATTGGTCCATGCATTTATCTTCCACAGAAATAGGCTAATTGATTTCTAACTAGTACCCTTGTATTTAGAAAGCCAAAAAGAATAATGTAAAATTTTTTTTTTTCTTTAGAATGGCTATGGTAATAGTGTTCAATCAACTGCATTGAGGTTCACATTGTGGCCTCTTGTTCACAAAGCTAGAATGGGTTGATGGTGATGGGAGGGTACTGGCTCTGGAAGCAAAGAAAGGAAGAGTTGGGGAAGGGGGAGGTTTTAGGGTCTGTTTTAAGAGGGAGGAAGATTAGTAGAGGGGCATTTTTTATGTTTTTAAGCTTGAAGAAGCTGCCTGCGATTCTGCCTTACCATTGTGCTGCCGCAGTGCTCCAGCATAGTTTCCAATGATTCTGTTTATGCAGCCCTTCCCGTCCATCAGCCACATAAACATACCCACTTCCTGGCACACTATTTTTCTTTTCCACAACTGCGTAAGTGGTGGCTACCATGTGCAACATGGTGACACTGATTTAAACTGCACATGCATGACTATCGTGCATATGTAGTTATGTCAGCACTGCCATGTTGCACAGGGTTGACTCCAGGGCAAACTGCACATGTGCAAGAATCACACATGCACAGTACTATAATCACTGCAGTATTACTTACGGCTGACTCTGGTGCAGCGACAGCACCGCATATTCTTTTCAATGCTCTTGCCACTCCTAAAAGCTTTCCACAGCCATATCGGCTCTGACCAGAATTTGTTTTATTGCTTGTAACCTTTAATTTTATTTTTAATCAGCAGTAAAAATTAACAGCTTCAGCTTTAAGCTCTTATAAAAGAGCCCTTTAAGTGATACAAAATGCCCCAGTTCTTTTATATAGATTTTATGTCAGTTTGCATATAGCACTTTTTATCACAAGTTGAAAGGCAGCTATATGTACTACTTTGGTTCAAGCAGCTATTGTTTTTTCACCCAGCTCAGTAATGGGGAGTGGCAGTTTGTATATACTGTATCAGTACAGGCTGTAGGCTTTTGTTTATCAAATCGGCAGTTTTTTTTAGCATAAAGTATTTTAGCCTGAAAATTCGTCCCCACTCGTTAAACTTTTTCTCTTTCCTTATATTTACATATACTGTGCTACCATTCTTGTATAATTGCACACCTTTTTTAAGTTCTCAATGCAAATAGATGTAATGAGTTTGTTACTGAAGTGAGCTTTGAGTCAGAAAAAATGTTACCCAACTTTTTCTGCAGTCTGGTCTTTTCATGGCTCAACTGCCTACATCCTCAATACCTGCTATATATAAGCATGAACTGCACTGTTATGTTATAGGCTAAAACACAGGGATGAGTTTTGCACTTAGGTTAGCTGAAATTTGCACAGTAAAACATTAGTAGTTAGCTGTATGAGAAATGGCTATAATGTTGATAAGTGCCATGGTAACCACTTGGTACAAAAGAGCCAACACCCCTCTATGATGTCAGCTCTGATGATGGGGTCATGAGCTCTGAAATATAAGCTGAGGGTGTCATCACTATCCAGAAGGAGGTTTCAGTAAGAATCAAGGTTCAAAGGGAGGACAGCCACCGGGCTGCCAGATACCCAGGAGCTGGGATCCATTGAAGTGCTCTAACACTCGTGCGCATAGAAACTGGCTACAGGAAAGGTAAAGGCTGAGAAGGAGCACAGCAACAGTGTTTTATTGGAGGACAGATACTGAGGAGAAGGTACCCAACCCGGCAATGGCGCCGGTATTTCGAATGTAGGCAATGGAGCCATGAAAAGACCGGACTGCAGAGAAAGTCGGGTAAAATTATTTCAAAGTTCACTTCAGTAACAAATTCATTACATCTATTTGCATTTTGAACTTAAAAAAGGTGTGCAATTATACAAGAATGGTAGCACAGTATATGTAAATATAAGGAAAAAGAAGTTTAACAAGTGGGGATGAACTTTCAGGCTAAAATACTTTGTGTTTAAAAAGAAACTACTGATTTGAAATACAAAAGCCTGCAGCCTGTATTTTATTTATTTATTTATTTATTGAAATCTCAGATGAGTACCTTTGAGCACAAGCTCTTTACATAGGTTCCACGTCAGAAGATTACATAGTTAGGTGACGGGTACAGTGTCACCAGGCAAACAAGCAATTACAGTGATTACAGTGTCAGAAAGACCAGAAGACAAGTATAAGAACATGTTTTGTCAATTACATTAAAAGCAGATAACTAAGGCACCAGGATTAGGAGCGCCTGAGTCATAGTATTAACTACTAACATACTATAGGGAGCATACTGGAAAGAGAAGAATGCAGCCTGTGTAGCCTTGTCACATATGAGAAGCAAGAGGGGGGAGGGTGTGGGGGGATGGGTTAAGGGGAGGGATAAGTGTGAAATGGGATGTAGTAGAGGAGAGGTGTGGAATAGAGTAGATAGAGAAGGGAGGACTGCGGAGCAGTGGAAGTGATGGGGCAGGAGAATGCACTGATGCGATATATACAAAGTGTCACTCCCCATTACTGAGCTGGGTGAAAAAAACAATGGCTACTTGAACCAAAGAAGTATAGCTAGCTTTCAACTTGTTAAAAAAGTTCTATATGCAAACTGACATAAAATCTATATAAAAGAACTGGGACATTTTGTAGCAATTAAAGGGCTCTTTTATAAGAGCTTAAAGCTGAAGCTGCTATTTTTTTTTACTGGTGATTAAAAATAAAATTAAAGGTTACAACCAATAAAAAAATGAATGGTGTAACTTTTTTGGGTGCTAGTAAAATGATTTTGTGAGGAACACTGTTCAGAATCAGTTCTGCTGCTTCTGTTAGTGAGCACCAGGTCCAGTATTGCCTCTTCCTTAGTGAGTTCCCTTCTTAACTGCCTGAGAAATGCTCCCTGTAAGGAGTCTAGGATTGTCCTGCTTCTACTTGAAACTGCTGCTGGAAGGCTGCAGTCCACATTGGGGAGACTGAAGTCGCCAACCAGCAGCACCTCCCCATCAAACACCAACAACAAAGCTTTCATCAGTAAAAAATGGAAGGAGGAACGAGGAGGGGATTAAGCCTTTGAAAACAGCAGTGGGGAGAGGAACCTATGTGGGAGCCAGGGGCAATAGATGAGATAACGAATACACACTTTTTTTAGTGTTCACCAAAGGGCCCTGGTTAAGCGGAGGGTGCTCATTGAAAGGATACATACCACCAAGGGTATCTATAATACAGCTGGAGGACATCCCACCCACTCTGGTGGCTAACTGCCTGGCAACAGTTAAACCAGGTAAGTCCCAAGGTGCAGGTGAGGTAAGCCTCAGGATCATGGTAGAGCTAAAGGAACAACTGGTGGGGCCACTTGCAGTAATCTTTAATGAGTCTGTTTGGACAGGTGTGGTCCCAGAGGACTAGAAAGCGGTCAGTGTGGCCCTCATATCCATGAAGAGGGCAAGGTCAGACTCATGCAAATACAGACCAGTGAGACTGACGTTACTCTGGCCGAGTGTAACTCCCTGCCTTCCCTTACAAAAATAATTATATGAACTCATGCTGCACACATAAAACTACCCATGATATATGTGTGTTGTAAGCATGATTTAAATGTTAAATTGGAACTGATTGCATACATGTGGCATGCATGCAGCAAGCAAGTGTGGAATCCATGTTTTTTATGTTAAATTGGAACAGACTGCATGCATGTGGCTGCGTGCAAAAGCAAGTGGTCACTGATAACTGCACACATAAAAGTTAAGTGACTTTTTCAAGATCACACCATATACTGTACAAGTGGTGGTTGATAAGACTCAAACCTAGGTCTTCAGGTCTCCTAGTTTGCAGTTCAGTGCCTTTAACCACTAAGCCATACTGCCTGCACACATATGACTTGCTTGTCCTTCAATACAAATCTGAATTAATCTGCACACATGCGGCATGCTTATCACCACTATTATACTTTTTAGTTTTCTTGTCTCCCCTCATCTCAGCTGCACAGCTGAACTGTAGCACACATACAAATGGAAACACAAGTGGTTCTTCCCATCCCCAATGTACACACTTACCCACAAACCTTCTTAATTATTTCTGTCTGACCTGTACTTCTTCTATTTTGCTCTCCATATTTTTGAATGCTTCCACACAAACAGACTTTAAGGGGCAAACACAAAAGTAGCAATAACTCGACACCCACCCACCCATGTGGCCAGTCCCCAGCCCCCTGCACACACACTGTAGCAGGTGCAGCTATGCTGTTACACACAACCCACCAAGTATCTATATAAGTCAAGAGTCTCTTATTCGAGTACTAGGGAACCAGAGGTACCCCCCTTGAAATGAATGGAGCTGAGCCAGCTGAGTGGCACTGGAGGTTGAGGTGCTGGTTGCTACACCTCACACCACACTGGCGACCTGGGTTTGGGAATGAGCCCAGGCCACCGGGGGTTGGTGGGGGGGAGAGGATCGAGTGTCTGGTAGACTGCTCTCCTCTCTTGGGTGGGGAGACTTGTCATCCACTTGTTGATTGCCCTCTGGCAATGGCTGGAGGAAAGTACAGCTCAGGAGGCATGTACCAATGTCCTTACATTGGTAGGGGAGGAGGATGGAAGAAAGGGAGAAAAATGGCGGAAAAAGTGCCTGTCAGGCTCCATGGTGGTCCGCCATGCCCCGAGGGCCATCCCCAGCTTCTGGATTTGGTCTCAAGGGGGAGGGAAGAAGCTGGCAACCTGTTCCCTGGCCCCACTGCAGGGGGCAAGTCAGAGGGGAATTTCCAAGGATGGCAGGAGCAGGAAAGGTGGGACCTGAGAGTGAGTCCCTCCTTTAGGAGGACTGTAGCTACCTGCCAGTGCTCCAGGTGGAAAAAGAAAATTAAAAAAGAAAGAAATGAATGGAGTTATTTTTTTGGTTACTATTTCATACATTATGATGGTGAGTTGGAGAATAAGGAAGGCCACTGTTCTACTAACAAGGCCCTTGTTGTTAGTCAAGCAGTAGCCTTCATTAATCTCCAACTCTCCATCAATAATGTATAAAATAGTAATAAAAAAATGCCCCCATTCATTTCAATGGTGCACGCCTCTGTAGACTCCCTTGCCCTATGTCACAATGTGCCTGAGTGTGGGGATGTGGAGGCTGGCTTCACGGGGGGCGGCATAAGCCTGACTGTAGTTGGACTTCAGTAGTCTGTGCTTACCATACCACTCAGCTGTCCCTGAATGCAAGGGACAGCCCTCATTTTACCTCTAAAAACTGCTCTGCTCCTCATCCATCCCTCATTTAAAACATGCTGCTCACACAGAGAATGTCCTGTAAATTTAGACTTTATGGCTGGGGCACCATTTCAGATTTCAGCAGGGGGAAGCCAACAACCAGTAGAGGCCATGTGCTAGTTAGCCCCTAGGTGACAAGCTCTAGAATGTCTGGAACATATCTAAAAGGTAAAACTTATTTGCTGTGACTGGAAAGTGATATGCAAATCAGGAAAAATTAAAATGTATAAGATTCATGTCTATACCCCAGAGCAGTGCATCAGATTTGGGCTTAAACCCACTCAGTTACTAACCAATTTTTTTCCTGGCTGACATTCTGACCAACCCACCCCCCCCCAAAAGAAAGCCCGTCTTCCCGATTTCTCACCCCAAGTCCATTCCATTCAATACCCTTCCCATATGGGTCATGAAGCTGCCCAAAGGTGAGAAACATTAAAAACACACCACCATTTCATTCCTTACTCCTTCCCCAATCCCCCTGTAAAAAAAGTACTTTTACTTACCCAGCCATCTGGCCAGAACCCTGCAGCCTGGCCCATTATGCCACCAGCCCAGTTTTCAGCATGCTACTCCTTCATCCTTCTGTCAGAAGCTGGATGCCAGAACCAACCATCCCAGGTCCCCAACATGGTCCACGACCAAGACACCTCACTAACCGAACCCACCCATCCTGTGTTGCTTGCATCTTGCTTGTCTGCTGCTATACGGCACTGGTCAAGGCCTATTAAGGCTGCCCACACCACTGTCACCACTGCTGCTAGGCCTAGCTTACCACCATGGGGGTCTGTGCTGTTTTTTTTGCAAAGCAAGCCAAGTAGAGTAAGTAGGTAGCCTAGTCTCGAGTTAGCTTCTAGCTCACCCTCTGCCCCTTCAGCCATTAGGGGAGACAGAGACTCACTAAGAGTAGACCAACAAAAAAATTCTGCCCCAACACTGCTATTGAGAGTTCAGTGGTCACCGAGTCCTCCAAGCTGTAGTGTGCAGCCTGTCTACTCTGTGGCGGGAAAGCCAGTGTTGCACTCGCATGACTCGTGCTCTTGCTTGGCTGGAGCTCCTCCATGTCACGTGTGATGGTGCTACCACTAATAGGTGAAGCGACTAGACAAAACAATACAGACACAGGTGAGTCAGGCATGCAGCTGCAGCGTGAGTGCACACAGGCCGGGTGGGGCCACTTATTGTGCAACAGATTAAATCCAAATCTGCCATCATCTCTGTATCAAATGTAAAGCCATTATTGCCACACCATAAGAACAACCTAGGCACAAATGCGGGGGGGGGGACAACTGCCCCCTCTGCCTACCTAAATGGCACCCCTGCTTTATGGCAGAAATTTATTCTCAGGTGCTAATATCAGTAAAAGTAAATACAATGGTTTCTAGTGTGTTCTGAGGTACTGTATCTCCATGTTTCAGGATGTGTCCTGATCATCATGTGGGTCAGTGTCCCTCATTGTTCCTCATTTTGAGTGTCCATGTCCCTCATTTCAGTGACAAAATGTGAGGTATGGTGCATGCTTCCAAAACCCTGCTCAGCACAAAGAGTGCTGAGCATGGCCATAGTGTATATGCTCCATGCAGAATGACAAAGGGAAAGATTTACATGGCTCAAAACAAAAAGATTAGACTTCACAACACAGAGGCCCCTCTTAGCACATCTGGAATGGGTGGTGTTGACTGAGTACATCCTAGGCAGTTAATTCAGTAAGTAAACAATACTTTACAAATTAATGGTGATTTAATGACAAAAATCAAAAGCCCTTAAACAACTTGCAAAAGGATCAGAATTAATGAGTTCACCTAATTTTAATGAGAACTCAATGAAAATGCATTTTAATGGCTCTAATTGCTAGCAGTAGTATAAGAAATAGAAACTGATGTGTTTTCTTAGATGAGATTTGCACCAGCTTAGCTACTGCACACATGGCAAGAGTGCAGCACGTGAACCTGATGTGATTTTTTTAATGATGTTCACATCAGCTTAACTACTGCACTCGTATCAAGCGTGCAACACGGGACCCTGATGTAATATTTAGAAGATGTTTGCACCAGCTTACCTACTGCACACGTCAAGCTTGAAACTTGCAGACCTGATTTGCTTTTTAGACCTGATTCGCTTAGGTTCACTTTGTGTATGCAAACCACAAGGAAACATTGCACAATTTAGCATGTGGCATGCATTCTGCATGTACCCAGCATACTTATATTTCTGTAAGGGCTGGATCTTGATTGGCTCTGGGATATTAGTAAATTATGTGGGATAGGAATGACAAACAGCCATACCAGATACTTGCACTTTGCGGACCCGCACTTTTTAAACACAGACCCCAGAGTCAGGGAGTAGTGTATACATTAATCGTTACCATATTTTTAGATAAATTGCTAACATTAACAGTGTTTAGCTAATCACAGTATAGCTTCATACAACACAGCATGAGCTCCACATCTGTCGGGAGACAAACTTGATAAAACTGGTAGGGAAATTGCTTGGTTGTGACTGGTCATCAGCTCTGCAGTATCAGACTACCACTGGTTAAAAAAGTGCTGGCAATCAGAACATAGCACACTAACATATTTGTAAGTGTGCCCCCCAGGTTGCTGTGTCAGGGTTCATTCTTTCTCCTGCAATAGAGGGGTTTGTCCAAGAACATATAAGAAATAGAGATGTACCTCCACCCAGAGGGAATACATGGGACAGATGTGTACAATGCCACCCCCTGGGATTCAGTATCTACCCACCTCCCTACACTGGACTGGACCACCCCCTGAGGATCATTGAGACAGTTGTTTCCTTCACCAATGGACAGTTCAATCAAGCTACACAAAACAGGTGCACACACAGAAGTAAAATTCAACAGATTAGCAGTGCTTTTATTGTGCAACACTGACCTGGAAGCTGGAAAGAAAGAAAGAGGGGGTTAAACAGTTGCAAGTCATCTTAACCACTTACACCTGGTAACGATACCCCCAGGAAGCCACTGTATCGTGTGTCACTGCCACCTTCTCAGATACCACACAATCATTGACACACCCGCCCAAACAAGGAGCACAATAGGATGACTTACTCTAGGCAGGGTGCAGTATACATGCTAGCTGGTATCAGTACTAAAACTGTAATCTCAAGTGTGAAACAGCAACAAATGAATCTGGATCACCAGAAATTACTTTGAGTCCCGGTGTAGGCCTCTACATTCCCCAGAGCCTTTTGGTGGTGCACTTGTTGAAACAAGCTTGCATTTGAATCCTCCCTATAGGCCATGGCCAGCCAGCACAATTAAAAGAGAACTTGAGGTCCCAAATGGGAATCGCTTGAAGACCAACTTCGTAATCCCAGTGAAGATACTGTACCAAATGGGAAAAGAACAAAGACCCCAGCCAGAAACACCAGCACTCATGTGAATCACAGATGCAGCAGCTCAGTCAAGGCAGGAATCGGCACACAGAAAGGCTGGAAGCAGTACAGATTAGATGAAGCACCTTGAACTCACTCTCAGATGCTTTGCAGCCACAGTCTTTCTGGCTCAACTCTCGCAGTACACACAGGAGCACTATACAGTGGCTTCACAATTCCTAAGGAGCCAAGACTCCAGGAGCAATCCTCATATTCCAACTCCCCTCCAGATCAAGAGTACCCATGTACTGAGGGCACATGCCCTGTGACTGCCCATTCCCTGATTCACATAGACACATAGAATTTGTTGGCAAATAAGGACCCCTTGGCCATCCTAGTCTGCCCAGTTTGTCCCTGCTTATACTGCTACCAAAAAACCTACCAGATCTCCATTTACTCCCCTGACACACACTTTTCTACTAAGATTCCTTTGTGCCTATCCCATGCATGCTTGAGGCCCACCACTGATTTCACTCCCACCTTTGCTGGTAGACTGTTCCAGGCATCCACCACTCTTTCAGTGAAGAAGTACTTCCTCACATCCCTCCTAAACTTTATATCTTCCAGCTTCATTGCATGCCCTCTTGTCTTGGATCACCTCCTCTGAAAAATACTCCCCTCCTGTACCTTGCTCACCACCAGGAGGAACTTATAGGTCTCTATCTTGTCCCCCCCCCGCCTCTCATCCAGGGTGTACATATTGAGATCCCTCAGTCTTTCCTCATATGGCTTTTGATGCAATCACTGCACCACTTTAGTTACCCTTCTCTGGACAGCCTCTACCATTTTCATGTCCTTTCTGTGATATAGTCTCCAGAACTGGACACAGTACTCCAGGTGGGGTCTCACCAACAATCGATAAAAGTGACAACGCCACCTCTCTCTCCTGATGCTGGTGATTCCCACCCTATGCACCCCAGCATCCCTGACTACCACCTTGTCACACTGCCCCGCCACCCTGAGGTCATCAGATATTAAAACTCCAAGGTCTCTTTCCTGCTCTGTAACCATTACCCCCCTCCCCCCCATTTTATACACCACCTCTGGGTTTATGTGCCCTAGGTATTTTTCACTTTTTTGCATTGAAACCCAGCTGCCATACCCTCAACTATTCCTCAAGTTTTCTCAGGTCTCTACTGGTTTTCTCCACCTCCTCCAGAGTATCTACCCTATTGCAGATTTTGGTGTCATCTACAAAGAGGCATACCTTACTTTCCAGCTTTTCTGCAAATGTCACTTATGAATACATTCAAGACAACTGATCCTAGCACTGATTCCTGAGGTACCCTACTGGTGACTCTTCCTTCATTAGAGTGAGTGCTATTTACCACCACTCTCTGTTGCCTAGCCACAAACCAGTTCCTTACCCAGTTTGCCATCTTGGGTTCCACCCCTAAACTGCTCAGTTTCCTTATAAGCCTCCTGTGTGGTACAGTGTTGAAGGACCAGTTGAAGTCTAGGTAGGCCATATCCACCGCCTCACCCTGATTCATTTCCCTAGTCACCCAGTCGAAGAAACTGATGAGGTTCGTTTGACATCTCCCTCCTTCCCGTGAATCCTTGCTGCCTCGGGTTGTGTAACCTGCTACATTCAAGAAACTGTACTAGCCTTTCTTTTAATAGTGTTTTCAGTAACTTCCCTGCCACTGATGTTAGACTGACTGGGCTGTAGTTTCCAGCCTCCTCCCTGCTGCCAATCTTATGGAGCGGGACTACATCTGCCCTCCTCCAGTCCTCTGGAACCACTCCTGTTTCTAGTGAGTTGCTGAACAGGGCTGTCAGAAGTCCAGCCAGTACCTCACTGACCTCCCTCAGCACCCTTGGATGTGTCCGGTCTGGCCCCATAGTCTTGTCCAATTTCAGATTTTTAAATCCTCTCAGGATTCTTTCCTCTGTGAATGGACTTGTGTCCACCTCCCTTCCCCCTGTGTTCCTGCTTCTTCTATGTGATCCATCCTGTCCCCCTTCACTGTGAAGACAGAGCAGAAGTACCTGTTCAATATATATATTTTTTCCTGATCCTCCTCTGTGCAATTTCATCCTGCCCTTCTTATCCTCACAAGGGGAGCTGACAGGGAGTATTGCTTGGGGCCGCTAGATGCTTGTAACTGCATACACTTGTACGGAGATGGGAATCAATAGGGGGGTGCCACTAGACACCATGGAATACTTTTATCTTATGGGGATGGGGATTGGAGGGTAGGGGGTGCAACTAGACACCAGGGGCAACATATTATGATAAGGGTATGATGATCAGAGGAAGGGGGGATTCCACTAGACACCAGGGATAACATTGCAATGCAGGGACAGTGATTGGAGGGCGGCAGTGCCACTAGACACCAGGGATAACATTACAATGCAGGGACAGTGGTTGGAGGGCGGCAGTGCCATTAGACACCAGGGATAACATTACAATGCATGGACAGTGATTGCTGGGCGGCAGTGCCACTAGACAGCAGGGACTACATATTACAATACCGGGCTGGGCAATTGTAATGGGGGGCTGGTTGCAGGGGTGCAAACCTGCTGCCACTTCCCATGCAAATGAGCTCATAATGGGCATGCATATGGCCCCTTAGAACCTTGCATGCCCAGTGGGCTCATTTGCATGGTGTTGTCTGAATATCACTCTGGGGGCTGCAGGCACTATTGGTTCTGGGGGCACTGTTCCCTGCACTTTCCAGATCCATGCTGGGGCAGCACTACTCGACTCAGCACTGTGCCGACATGCCCCTATATTCAGTCGGATAGCCCTGGTGTGCTTTCTGACTGAATATAGCATCCTTGGGGTCATAGGCAAGGGCAAGCGCAGCACTAACCTTTGCACTCTGCTTTTGACAATTTTCCAATATCAGGCCCTTGGTCTTGAATTTATCACTGAACTACCCTAACCCTGTTGTGTCTTAATGCTTACTTCAGTCAAGCCCCAAACTCAGTTAATTTATAATGGTCCTCACAACTCCCATGGCACATAAATTGATGTGCCTCAGGCCCAGAGGCCAAACATGACATTTTGGTACCCACCTGACTGCCTTTCTGGGCCTTCTCAACCCATCCAACATGGGATTTCTGTCCCCAGTAGTGTCAAAGCCCAAAGGCCTAATGAGATCTTTTCTCCCATGCCTTGGTCCACTAACGTCTTGACTGTTAGGACCTTCCCAACCTTTTCCTCCTACCATAAGGCGGTAGTACAGTACTTACAATTCAGATATGGGTGGTTCACACATGTCACTTATTTCTTGGTCTTCTGTGGATGTCTCCATCTTCCCCTGTACTACAGTATGGATCCAAAAGCCCCTTGAGGGGATATCCCCTCATAGTCCTCCTTAAGTATGGAGCTACAGCTTGAAAAAAGCCCAGAACTGTTTGCAACCATCTGTGCAGTGCCTTATTGTAACTGATACTTCATTCCCTAAATTAGGACTCCTAGCAGTTCTCCACTAATATGCAAGCATACAAGGAGCACAGGCAGCTTAACACAAGCATTCTGCCTAGAGAAGTGGAGGGGCATGTTATAGATTCCCCCACCTAATATGATTCTGTCCCCAGCAATTATGGGGTTGCAGTTCATTGCAAGCCACCCAGCAGTCTACACAGGGTGCAAACCCACCCTCTGGCCAGCAACCAGCATGACCAAAGTAGAGAGAGTGAAGCTTAACACTTGTGCCTAGCCTTGAAGATGCTATATGAACTCAGTACCCAAAGGTACTACCATTTACAATACCTGGAGGTACTAACAAAAAAATAAGAAGAATACATGCCCCCCCCACCTGTGCAATGGGGTAACAATATAACACCTCAGTCCTCCTCCTCCCCCCTTGAAGCTACATGTTACAAATATTCCAGAAACCTCTGTGTAGAGCCTTTTCATCACTGATGCTCTGCTTTGCAGCCCACTATTAATATGTTAGGGCCCCAGGCAGACAGGGAGTACTGGTTGCTTAGTAGAACTAGCACTCCAGCTTGAGAAGGGAAGAATGTGTTGTAAAAGGTACTGGACGTTTCCTTTTTTTTTTGTGTAACTGATATATAAGTGGGTGTAACAACTGGAAATGTATTTTTACTGTGTGTGTTGCTTTTTCTTAAGTTTTGTTTATCAGCTAGGCCTCTGTATGTATTTAATCTAAGGTGGGAGGTCTGGTGTGACTTGGAAATTATTCTCTTGGATTCTCACAGAGGTTGGGTGTGGGGAGCTAATGTTTCTGTTATGTAAATAGTACTTTTGTTCTACTAAAACATCAAGGGCCGGGCCCCTTCTGAGCTAAAGGTGTCTGTTTTGAGGTAAACTTCAAAGGGCCAAATTCCTTTCCTAACCTAGGGCTACATTTAAAATGTAAACGGTGACCAGGAGCTTTCAGTTGGGCAAACAGGGTTCAGAACAAAGACGCTTTAGCTCTAATAAAGAAATCCAGTTTGGACCTGTTCTCAAAGTGGGTGGTCCCCAGGGAACAAAGAAATAGTCAACTTGTCATATCAGAGTGGCATGTATGATGATGCGGCATACTGGGCCAGCTAGCCAGAAGCATTTCTCTTGTGTGTTAGCTCTAAGATGGCAGTTATGTGTTGGGGATTTTGAACTAACAACATCATGGGTTCAAGTCTGACATAACTCATTAGTTGGGGTAAGCTTCTTCTACTCTACTTAGAATCTAGATAGCTTTTTGAGTTAGGTTCTTCTGTTTGTCCTCTATCTTTTCAAATACATTTATTTTATTGCTGTAGAAATACTGGATTCCCCATCATCATTAATGTGTATCATCCTGTAACAAATGTAATAACTTGGAGTATTAAATATTATATACTTCATGTTTTCTGTGATGGAGGCATTTCAGGTATACAAATATACGAAAATGCCAGCAGAAACAGGCTGTATTGGTCTATCAAGTCTGCTCGAGTGTGCAGATCTTAGGCGATTTTACTGGAGCCCCCCCCTTTCCACACAGAGTTTTCATCCCTCACACTCTTTTCCCCCTACCCATCATCCCACCAGTTATGACTCTCCCTTTTATCCTGTTCCATCCCCTTTTAAAGCTGCCCACTGTTTTCAGTGAAACCACCTCCTCCAGCAGTTCGTTCCACTTGGACACCACTCTTTCTGTGAAAACGTGCCTTCTCATTTCCTTTTTAAATCTTCTCCCCACTAATTTCAGACTGTGCATCCTAGTGGACCCATTCCCCTTAAATTGAAAAAGTCCCCTGTTCTAATGTTGTTAATACCTTTAAGGTACTTGAAGGTTTCAAGCATGTCCACCCTCTCTCTTCTGTCCTCCAGGGAATACATATTGAGCTCCCACAGCCTCTCCTCATAGAGTTTGTCCCCCAGACCTTGGATCATCTTGGTCACCCTACACTGTACCTCCTACAGTGATTTGATGTCATTTTTCAAATCCAGGCACCAGAACGGCACACAGTACTCCAAGTGCAGTCTCATGAATGGTCTGCACAATGGCAAAATGACTTCCCCTTTCATGGAGGGGTTCCTCTAGTAATGCATCCCAGCATGTTGTTTGCTTTTGCTGCTGCTTTACAACACCATGCAGATCGTCTCATGTCCCCCTTAAGTATTACCCTAGATCTTTTTCCTCCTCTGAACTGGACACCTGTACATCCCTCTGCTGTTCTCTCTTCAGACACCACATAGTCAGATGCCAAACTCCTGATTCGTGGCACTCACGCTTCAGGATCTCCCACATGTGGGGTCACTTGGCATTTTGGGTATAATGCACTATCTACAGCCACCTTATTGGTCAGCTTGTACCTCATCTGCTTTTAGTCCTCTCTCCTCTCTTTCCCTCAGTACAGCAATACAAAACATTTATTTATTCCTCAGCAATAATTCAAATAAAATTCGCAAACACCACTTCCCTCTTGCACTGCCTCCTTGTCCGCTCGGTGATGGAACTTCTGTGGCTGGACTACAATTATGGTGCCATATTTAAACCCACTTTACAACTGCCTTATTGGTTGGCTTGTACCTCATGGTCCCCGGGCATCCACTTTCAGTCCCTCCCTCACCCTCCCTCTACTGGCATTCATTCTCTCTCCCTTCCCTTTTCCCTCACTAAAGTAATTCAAAACATTTATTTATTCCCCAGCAATAAATGAAATGAAATTCTCAAAGACCACTTCCATCTTGAACTGCTTCCTTGTCCACTCAGCGATAGATCCTCTCTCAATAATTGAAACTAAATTCACAAATACCACTTCCCTCTTGAACTGCCTCCATGTCTGCTGAGTGACAGAACCTCTGTCATAGGTAACCAAGGATAACGCTTTTATAGATAACCAGGGTTATATTGGCAAATCTGTGATCCATCTCCAAAGAAGCAGTTTACAGTTACCATATCTAAGGCAAAGGTTCTTATCTGTAACAGAAGGAGTGGGTCACTTGCCCTTTGGCCAAGAGCCCTGTACTGTATAAGCAGTGGCTCTGGGGGACCGGTACCTAGAGATACAATGAGTGAGGTTGCAGTGTGTAGTGTCAGCATACCAAGAAAACCCTTTCAGATGTCTGAAGGGTTGTGAAACTGGTAGCAGCCGCAGACTGAGTTCTGGTAGTCAAAAAGTCTATGCAAACTAGTTGGCAGTGGGTAGGATCTGAACAGATTGCCAATAAAAAGGTTCTCTCACCAGTCATAGAACAGGATATACAAAAGAGGATACTGTATATTCAACCAGTTTCATTGTGTTGTAAGTAGAAATAGATAACTAGAAGACACTATGTCTGTTCCATAAGGGAGATGCACAGTGGCAGACCTTGAGGAGCAGTGCAAAAGAAGAGGACTTGTCTATGAGGATGACCACCCACTGGCTGAACTCATAGACATCCTCAAGAAAGTGACGAATTAAGTGGTGCCAAAGTTATGAGATGGAAGCTAGGAAGCATGCAAATGAGCCAGAGCCTAGAACTGGGGCAGAGGTGCAGATAGAGATGCACAGCTGGAGCTCGCCGTGGTTGAGGCAATGGCAGATATAGTTGCAGAGGTCAAAGCTGGAAGCTGATGAGAGAGGGAGAGAGAGAAAGAGTGAGAGGAGTAAGAAGAGCAGTGCCAGCATGCGATCCAGCTGAGACACCACAAGAGAGAGAGAAAGAGGGAGACGAGCGTGAACATAAGAGGGAGATGAAGCGTCGGCACTAGAAGACAGCACCAAGAACTATAAGTACAGTACTAGTATCCGGGGTTTGACCCAAGAGGCCAAAATTAATTCTAAAATGTTTTTCAAGTATCGGGGGGAGTGATCTTAATTTATTTTAAAAAATCTTTTAAAGGAATTTGTGGGTAAATTGAATTGGACAGGGTTTCTTGGGCAACTCGCATATTTTTTTTTGTTACAGTTTTTGGCCAGGAAAGACACACTAAGCCAACGCTTGTTTTCAGATGTGTTCTGGGTGCACAGAAAAGTTAAGTGACTTGCTCATGGTCACACAGTATGCAAGTGGTGGTTGTGGGATTCAAACCCAGTTCCCTAGGTTTGCAACTCTGTTCTCTTAACCACTATGCTATACTGCCTCCCCAAACTATGTTATACTGCCACTCCTTATGATACAGCATTAGAAACCTTCACCAGAATCAACAATGAGGACAGTATGGACTATAACAAACTGAAACATGCCTTGTTAAAGGAGTCGGGAGGATGCAGATGCTGTATCTGCCCCAAACTGGACACCTGTTGTATGACTGCCTGAAAAATATGGCAAAAGTGGCAAGTACGGCTCGAGGGGGTAGCTCTGGAAACTCTCAGCAGCTAGTGGCCTGTGGCTAGAGTGCAATTTACACTAACTCCACTGCACACATGCGTTGATAAATGGGATAATAACCAAGGAACTGAGGGTACACTGCGGCCTCCATTTCAGGTAAAACAGGATTTGATTAACAAGAAACAGATTCTGCTGGTCCATTTTTCCAGAATTAGAGGAGTGACGGGTCCTGTGGTCTCATCACCAATTGCCTGGATCTTTCTAAGCTGGGAAGATGGCCAGGGCATACAGGAGGTGGGTATTGAACCAGACCTGCCCGTTCATGTAATTATGCATAATGATCAAGGCCCCCTGTTCTCTGCAGCAAACTGATATAACTTCTGTGGCAAGGACTCTGAACTTCTGCGAAGTAGCCAGTGATGATAGCAATAATAAATGAGTCACTGTAGAAACAGTGACTCATTTACATCGCTATCATGAACAGCTACCCTGCTAGGGTAGCGATGCTGCGGTGACTAGAGCGACTGGAAGGGAAGGGATAGGGAGGTGGAGGGGAGGGATAGGAGGGAGGGTTTGTATAGGTTGGGGATCCTGCTGCAGTTGAGCCAGCCCTGTGGTGTGGTGGTGGTGAGGGTGGCTGGCTACAGTGCAGCAGGAACTGGGCTTGGGACCTGCTGGGGTGACTTTTTTGCTGCTGCTTGCGGCTCTGTTTTTTTTGTTTGTTTGTTTTGGTCTGTGTGTCACCCCCTCCTCGACATTCACCCCCCTAGAGTTAACAATCCTTATTCGGGGGGTGCAGGGGGCATGGGAGGCACAGCCCCCCCCACATAAACACTTGTAATTTACCAGAAGTTGGGTTGCTTGTGTTTGTATATCACCGAAATGCTTTTTGGTGATATACATTCGCTATGATAGTGATCGCTGTTTTTTGATCGCTATCATAACATGAAACCCTTCTGCAGCACTTTTTGGTCAAGTTCTGCAGCAAGATTTAAAGTTCTGCATCACACTTATATATAAACGATAGAGTCAGCTTTACAGTCTTGGGGGACCCCAGCAAGGATGGACTGCGAGGCGGATCTCCGACTTCCACCACATAAATGTAAGTTACATAATTTCCCTTAAACCTTCAGTTTTATTCTTTTGCTTTTCAGAAGCTGTTCTGGCTCTCCATATTAATCTAAAATCTGTTTAGGGCTTAGCGCTATGTCACGCAACATTAATGGCTACTGGCAGGCACCCCCTCAATGTACTGGCAACAAAGCAAATAGCTGAATAGTTGTTGTCCAAGGGACAGCTTAAAGTAGCCTAGCCATGGAGTACCCAAGACTCCCCTCCTCTGTGAATACCTATCAGGGGCCCCACACAACAGTCGCAGTTGGGGGTTGCAGGCTATTGGTGCATACAGAGACTCCCTGTACTGACACCCTGAAACTCCCATATATTAAAAATATAAAATATTAAACATCAGTAGTGTCAGTATGATTATTTCTATCTTTTTCTCTATTTGTTTCACTCTTTCTTTGTTTAGTTATCACATTTTGAATTAATAAACATTAGCTTGGTTGTCATCTTTCTTACATTGGCTTTATTTTTTTTTTTTTATTTTCTTTCATGTGCACCTCACTCCATTAGCCTGAAAGCCTTGGCATCTGCAACACCCTCTGACCATGGGCTGTCTTAGAGCAGGTAAACTCAGGGTCAGACGTAACCATGGGTTACCCTCATGGAACCTGAATGCACTACTACTGGCCTAGTAGGGTGGCTCAGCTAGGTTTTTGTATTTTCCCTTCTGCCTCTGTAGTCTCATTGTTTATGTTTCTAAGTCAGGTAAAGTTCCTCTTCCCCCAGAGGAAAAAATGATAGCAGTGCTCCCACCTCCACTTCAGACAAAAAGGCTGCAATACTCTCTGCTCTCTTCTTCCCCCTCCAAAACCTAGTAAAAGAGAAGCTTTCTCCTCCCCACATCCCACCTACCCAATGGTAGCAATGCTATCTCTTCCCCCCAATCTACACAATGGCAGCAACAATCTCTCCTTTCCTCTCTTCCCCAAACCTAATCCCACCAAAGCTCTCTTTTTTCCCTCTTCCCCATAATGGTAGTTAAAGCTCTCTGCAACCTCCCCCCACCCCAGACCTAATGGCAGCAAGACATTTTCTCTTCTCCCTAACATGATCCTGCCCCCCAAAAGCCTTGCCTGATCCCAGTTTTTTAAATCCAGTGCAGCCCATTTCTGCTATCTCAGTGCCACTACCCACCCAGGAAGGAAAAGGATGGTATTTGCAATGCTCTCCAAACAATTTTATCACATAATGTTAGCACACTAGGAGCTGGCTGTCAGACTAGGGAAGTAGAAGAGATGGGGATTCCAGTTAAACAGAGCCACAATGTGATTCAACTTGGGGGTGGGATACACTGGATTTATTCTTTGGTAACCTTACCTGATAACCAAAGGAAAAAAAAACTGACTACTGTATTGAATGGTCAAGCTATTTGTGCTTTGAAAAAAAAAAATTAAGAAGCTGCAGTGATGCTCTGAATAAATCTACTTGTCCCTCGGTGGCATTTTTATGTTGCTTGCACGCATGTGCAAGAAACATAGTGCCATCATCGGAGATTTCGGAGGTGTGTCACTTCCTCCTCCAATTCAGTCAGTGTGCTGGCAGGCGCGGCCCCTGTAAGCCAATACAATTTGGAGCTGTGTGACCGTTCAAAATGCAGTGGCATACAGTTAGAAAGGGAGCTACGCTTGAGTGAGCACCGATAAGATATCAGCTGCTCGCAGCAGCTCCCCCACACTACTGTAACCGTCTTGTCCCCTGCCCGCACTGTATAGCCGACAGAGTGCCCAATCCCGTCGGCTGAGCTGCGTCCCCTCCCAGTAGTAGGCTTTGGCTGACGGGGTGCCCAGAAAATCCCCCATCAGCTGAACACCCCCAACTTCCTTGTGCCACGCTGGGAGCCCACCCAGCGTGGCAAGCCAATCATGACGTCTTTTTAACTGAAAGCGAAAGCGGTCCCGCGCGTCTCCGACCCCTCCACAACCCGCACCCACCCACTGCGCACCAGCCTCCCCACACCCCCACCCCATACTTACCTCCGGACTCCGGCCAGCGATGTTGATGGACGGGAACACGTCTGCACTCTTCAAAGCCGACCGCGAACTGAGGAAATGCCGGTAAGCTGTATAATGGGCTAGATAGGGGTTTCAACTTTGTTGCATATCTCAGGCATTTTGGGAATTTTTGCACCAAATTTTCAACATGGGGTTTTTGGGACCCCTTCTCATGAATGATGTCACTGTCATGGCGTTATTCTGGCCCAAGGGTGATTTCACGCAGTGACTGAGAAATCACCCTTCCGGCCTGAATACCACCATGACAGTGACATCATTCATGAGAAGGTCCAAAAATCCCATGTTGAAAATTTGTGCCAAAATTCCAAAATGACTGTTTCCATGCGTATGCTATGCAGTTCCTACGCAGGCTCGTAAGTTCACTTAAATTTCAATATTTTCACTCCAGATTTTCAACATTGCCATTTTACCATACCTCCTTATGAGTAGTACAGCTGTCATTTTTCACATCTCACCCAAAATGTGTTTCCGCCCATATGGCGCACAATGGCGCCGGTCGGTGTGTGAAATCAATGTATGGGACACATTAAGAAAATCACAGTGTCACTGTTCATGAGCAGAGGCTTAAAATGGCAATGTTGAAAATTTGGTGAAAAATTCCTAAAATGACTGTTTTCTGAGGTGTCGTTGCACAGTTCCACGCATGTTAAGGTTTGCAAATTTTCAATATTTCCACTCCAGATTTTCAAAATTGCCATTTTACCACACCTCCTTATGAGCAGTACAGCTGTCATTTTTCACATCCTGCCCAAAACGTGTTTCCGCCCATGTAGCGCACAATAGCGCAGTCGGTGTGCAAACTCAATGTATGGGACACATTAACAAAATCGCAGTGACACTGTTCATGAGCAGAGGTCTTAAAATGGCTATGTTGAAAATTTGGTGAAAAAATTCCTAAAAATGACTGTTTTACGAGCGTGCGTTGCGCAGTTCCTACGCACGCTCGTAAGTTCGCAAATTTTCAATATTTGCACTCCAATGACTTCCAAATACCTAAACAGCACATAGAAGCAAGCAACATTCGGCATTGACAAATGCTTGTTAATTGTGATGCAGTGAACTTGAAATCTGTCTTGCCCACCCTTGCATATTGTCCTGGAACAACATATGAATGTTAAAAAATTTAAAAATGTTTCATCTGCAGTGTCATTATGACTGTCTCTATTTTTTTCTCTTCCCTTATTTAGTTTACACATTTTACATAAATAATGTTTAGCGTTTTGCTTTTCTTACCTTGGTTTCATCTTTTTGGTTTCTTCAGTTTATCCAGCATTCTCTCATTCTTTTCCTGCCCCAACAGTTTTTTATTTACTTAGCTGTCCCTTTGCTCGTATTTTTTATAATTTACATTTTTCTTCCCTAGGCACCAGAGTTGACCCATCAGGTTGGCAACCTCATAGCCCCATCCACAGCAATTTCTTGTACTCTATACCCCTTAAGGATAGCAAATTGCCCCTCACCCCCCAACAGACACTTTACCTTCTCATGGTTTTAGAACATGTAAACCCACCGCTGCCCATCTCAACCCCACCACTTTCCTAACAAGCCTTGTGAATGCCATTGAGTGGTCTTATAGATTTTAATGTATGTCATTATCCAGACCAACACTGCACAGTGATCCTCTGCCTCTTCCTGCCTCAAAAATATTGTGAAGTTTCCTCTTAGACATTACTTTCCCCCCTCATAAAACAAGAAATACCAACCCTGCATCTCTAAGCCACAAAAGTCATTCCACCCAGAGCCTTATTGAGTCACTCTGTTTTTTTTTTATATTGGCACCCTTTTTCTGATCCAACAATGTAGGGCAATCCTCTTCTTCTTCCTGCTGGGCCTAAATGCTGGATTCACGCCCCTGTATGGCTTTGTGTGAGCCCTACAAAGCACTACTGGGATAAAAAAAAAGCATTCTGGCCCACTAGCAGTGATAGGAAAAGGCAATGGATCATCGTGCAGCCTTGGACCAAAAATGGGGTGCAATATAAAAAATAGGGTGACTCAAGGGGGCTCTCAGGGCTGGGTGGGGATGGTTTGAGGGGTTGAGATGGTTGGAGGTGAATTTCAGTTCTTATAAAGCTACAAGAAGGCAGAGGAATTGCTTGAAAGGAGTGGTATCAGTTTCTTTCTAACATACTATGGCAATTTCTGTGCAATTTCTGCAGCCAACCCCAAATTCTGCAGCCAGCCCAAAATTCTGTGGCAGGTCATAATTATTGTAGCAATCGCTGCATGCTGCAGAGCTGCAGAAAACAGGTGACCTTGATAATGACTTTGACAGTCAGGCCAACATTGTGTGTGACACTACACGTAGTAAGGCTAGGGAACCAGCTCCTGAGGACACAGAGGAGGCAGTGCAGCTGGAAGAAACTCCACCCTCAACAACAGGGGAAGTTGTATCTGAAGAGTGAGCTGGGAGCAGCAGTTCTGAGACACAGGTACAAACTGAGAAGAGCCCAATCATGGGCGGCTCTCCTACAAGAGAGCGTGTTTTAGGGAAGGTCATGTATGTGGAACTGTAGAGAGCTCTGCAAGCTGACACATCCCTACAGAAATTAAGGGAGTTAGCCACCAGGGTGGAAGGCAACTCTCAGGGTTCAGATTAAAGGGATATATACTGGGAGAATGGGCTCCTATATCGTGAGTGCGTTCCAAAGGGAAGACTGGAGGAAGGGGCATTCTAGCAGACAGTAGTTCCTAGAGAATACAGGAGCAGCTTCTGGTCTTAGCCCACAATATGCACTTTTCTGAAATCTTAGGAGTTAGCCATACAAAAATGTGGCTAACAATTTTTACTAGCCCAGTATCTTTAAGGACATGGAAAACTACTCCTGCTACAGTGCCATGAGGTATGAAAGGTTGGGGTCAATGTTAAGGTGACTTTGATTCCCCTGCCTATGATTGAAGAGCCATTTCAATGAGTTGCTGTGGACATTATAGGGTCATTCACCACTCAGCATCCCAAGTCACACAGGCAAGAGGTACATTTTGGTGGTCATGGATTATGTGAGGAGGCACCCAGAGGTTGTGCCCAATGGAAAAAGTGGTTGATGAACTGCTGGGGATATTTAGCTGGATGGGGTTTCCCCAGGAGATTTTGTTGGACCAGGGCACTAGTTTCATGTCTGCCTTAAAGAACAACTGACACCATCTGGCCAAAAGAGCTACATTGCAGAATTAGAATAAGCATACCCCCAGTAAATCTCATACCAAAAATGAGATTTCTTCGTTACTTCATTTTGAAGTTATGAGCTATTTTATAACCCTGATTTCACTACCTGTTCAAAACAGCCTGTATCAGTGAAGAGCTGCTGGGGATGTCATCTCAGGACTTCACAGTCTAGTATTCCCTGTCAGCAAGCTTATAGGCCCTATTTCTCCAAAGTTGTAAAGATCACGTGCAATGGTTTCCACAAGTAAAACAGGCAGCACCAGTCAGTAAACATTGCTTTAAAAACTGTGTGTGTGTTTCAGGATTTGTAACAAAACTGACAGTATTTTGTTTATGTGCCTTTTTGTTGTGGTCCTTTTTTCCAGGGTTGCTAGATGCTGGGTCATAGCACACTGTTGTGAGGTTTGCACACTGAATAAGTTGCTGATGTGGTGAAAGGCTGAGATCATTCACACCTATCATTCAGTGGAAGCGATTTCTAAGAATGGCACTTTAAAACAATTATTCCATCTCCTTGTCAATGGGGGTAGGAGAGGTAATGCTGTTTTGAAAACTTAATAGAAGATTCTAATTTAGCCAGCACAATGTGTTCTTCCTGTTAACCTGTTCTGGCATACATTTAGGTTCATCTATATTCTACTCTAAATTAAAAAGATCATTTTACCACAGACAACACTTCCACCCCTAGTAGGAATTAACACATATAAGGCCCCTATCAAAACATATTGTAAAGCAGACACTGACAAACAACAGTGAAGTTACCAACATATAGAATAGTGGATGCCCGCCCATCCACAACAAGGCTGTGCTTCCCTCGAGGGAGTTGATGCCATCATAGAGACCTCGAGAGCGTGATGGCATCAGCTCCCTCGAGGGAAACGGCCTTGTTGTGGATGGGCGATCATCCACTGTTTTATGTAGTATGTGGACAGCCTTTATTGTCCATGGAAACCAGTGGCCTTTTGAATGTTTACCTTTTTTTTTTTTTTTTTTACTGGTGCCGTTCCCTGTTCCACTCGCTCTGGCTTCTCCTGCTTCCGCTTGCTCTGTCTACTCACAGTCAGACCATATTGGTCTGAGAAAACTCCTCCTTTTGGTTTTCTTCTTCTGTGGCTGAGCAGTTTAATTTTAAAATAAAAAAAAAGTAATTTTCTTTTCTAAAAAACAGCCGTCTGTGTTTCTATGGGTGTCACTTAATGGACCGTCTACTGTTCGGTGCTTGGGAAATCGCGCTGCCATGTTTTCTTTTTTTGTTCTGGTAGGTCCTCAATGAATGAGCCAATCAGGTGAGACAATGAGGCTAAAAAGCTGTTGTACTATCGATGTGACATCAGAACGATAGTACAACAGCTTTTTTGACCTTTGAACTGCCCTACAACAACATTTAGAAAGCCACTGGTTTCCATGGACAATAAAGACGATCCATATACTATATTACAATACTAGCAGTACAACTTCCTAACAGGCACAGTAGAGTAACACTCCAAGTGGCTTCAGCAGCCTGGAGGCATGCTGACTCAGCATCCAGCAACCCTTGAGAAATGGACCACACCAAAAGGCATTATAAAATGCAATTTTGTCAATCTTGTTACAAAACCTGAAACACATATAGTTTTTATATCAATGTTTTTTGAATGGTGCTGCCTGTTTTACTTTAGATAACTATTGCACGTGATCTTCAGTTCAGTTCACTGGTTGACAAGACAGAATTTTCATTACAAAATATTGCACAATGCAGTTTAGCATACATACATAAATATACATATAACATTCTACATTGTTAAAATCCGTAGAGGCACACTTACCAATAAATATACAGGGAAATTGAGTAATACAATTAAATTGGTACTTCTACTAGTAAACTTATTCAGATGTTTATAATTAAACTATTGCATATGTCTCTACATCTAAGATTTAGTAACAAATATAAGCATCACCCTTATAGTATCCTAGTCCTTATTTATAATATGCAGTTTCTTGTATTCTGTCTTTTTACAGAACAATGCAACATTTTTTAATAGCTCAGTATTTTTGGATTTCAATAATGCATTCACTTGATATTTAGGTTCCAAGGTCAGCGATCATTTTGCTATAGAGCTTCTTCCTGGCTAAATAGCCTACCTCCAGAAATGCTTAACATTCCCTCCCTTGGCACCTTTAAACTCAACCTATGACAGCACCTCACCCAACAAAGCAGTTGTGACTGCTCCCTTTCCACCTAGGCCCTGCCCAGTTCCTGGAAATAGATTGCTCCTAATCCCTACCTAGCCAGCTACCCTGCCCCTTTTTGGCCCCCTACTTACCCCTCACTCCCTCCTTCCCCACCTATCCTTCCCTCCCTAACCACTTCCACCTACCTCAATTAGACTTGACAAAAATACCTGCTGTCTGCTTCCCCTCTTTCTTTTCATTTTCCCCTCTCTCTTCTTCCATTTCACTTAACCTTACCCCCACTCTTTCTCCCTATCCTGCCTCTCCTGTGACTACCCATTGTATTATAACCCTTCCCACCCCACATTGTACCACATACTATGAGCATGTTTTCCTGTTGATTGTAATCTGAATATTTGTGCACACTTGTCACCTTGATAATTGTTTATCCTCCAGCCTTGTATTGTAAACACATTTGTGTATGTACTATGTCTGTATTTGTTTCTGATGCGGAACTTCTGTAAAAGAACCTCTGGTTCAAAGGCATTTGAATCCTAGTAATAAATAAATAAGTAAATAAAAGTGATAATACAGTACACTACCAAAGTACAGATTTCTTTCTTGAATATAAAGAGGACATGAAATCAATAGATGTAATAGGTTGTCTTCCCCAAGTTGGCACTTACAAATTTGTGTAATATTTTTATCATAGAACCCTCTCACATGATCTGTAAAACTTTGGAGAAACAGGTCCTATAAGCTTGCTGACTGGGAATACTAGACTGTGAGGTCCTGATATCACATCATCATCAGCTCTTCCCTGATACAGGGTGTTTAAACTGGTAGTGAAATCAGGGTTATAAAATAGCTCATAACTTTAAAATGAAGTAATGTAGAAATCTTGTTTTTGGTATGAGATATACTGGGAGTATGCTTATTGGATTTTGTAATGTTGCACTTTTTGTGTCAGGGGCTCTTTAACAGCTAGTCCCTGGGAGAAGTGTGGAGTGAGGCAGCTTAGGGCTTCCCCATACCACCCTCAGACTAACGGTCTGGTTGAGCGATTTAATGCATCACTTAAGACTATGTTTAAAGTTACTCTTTTTATTAAGAGACATTGAGAGGGATGGGCCTATGCCCCAGGGGAAAGATGGGGTGGGCATGAGGGGAGCGGGGATAACAGATGGGGAGATCCCAGTGAGCAGGGTGTTAAAGGGCCTTAGGTCCCTGCAGGTGGATAAGGTGCCAGGGCTGGACGGCATGCATTCAAGGGTTCTGAAGGAGTTGGCGAGGTCCTGGTGGAACCTCTGGCAGACTTGTTCAACACCTCCCTGGGGACTGGGTGAGTGCCCCAGGACTGAAGGATGTGCACATGTGGTGTCCTTCCATAAGAGAGGGCCCAAGGATGAACCAGGTAACTACAGATCAGTCAGCCTTACCTCCATCATGGGAAAGCTAATGGATACTATCCTTAAAGAGAGGTTGGTGATCTTTCTGGAGGAGAAGGGTCTCCAGAATGACAGGTAACATGGGTTTGTCTAGAGCAGATCCTGCCATACAAACCTGGCTGACTTTTTTGACTGGCTGACAAGGGCACTCGATAGGGGCCATGCAGTGGATGTCCTGTATCTGGACTTCAGCAAAGCCTTCGACTCAGTGCCACATGGAAGATTGACTAGTAAACTGAGAAACCTGGGAGCAGAGGAGAAACTGGGTTAATGAGTTAGGAGCTGGCTGAAGGACAGACAGCAGAGGGTAATTGTAGGGGGAGAACTCTCGACTCCCAGAACTGTAACCAGTGGGGTCCCACAAGGCTCTGTACTAGGACCAGTACTATTTAACATCTTCATTGCTGACATATCGGATGGAATTAGGAGTAAGGTCTGCTTTTTTGCAGATTACACAAAGATCAGTGCAGAGGTGGATAGTGTGGAAGGGGGCCAGGTACTCCAAGAGGATTTGGCAAGACTTGAGCACTGGTCAGACACATGGCAGCTGGGGTCCAATGCTAAAAAGTGCAAAGTCATGCACTTGGGAGCAGGAACCCTGGGAATTGCAATTGGTTAGGGGGAGTGCAGTTATCCACTTCAGTGGACGAGAAGGATCTGGGGGTAGGAGTCACAGGGGACACGAATCATTCAGCACAGTGTAGGAAGATGTCGGACAAGGCTAATAAGATGCTGGGGTGCATTGCCAGGGGAATCACCTCTAGGAGAGAGGAAGTCATTCTGCTGCTGTACAGGTCGCTGCCGAGACCTCACTTGGAGTATTATGTGCTGTTCTGGTGCCCTATTTAAAGAAGGACGTCAAACTACTGGAGGCAGTTCAGCACAGGGTGACAAAGATGATCCTTGGGCTGGAGGACAAATCATAAGAGAAGAGACTGGGGGAGCTAAACATGTATTCCCTGGAGGATAGAAGGGAGAGAGTAGATATGACTTGAGACCTTCAAATACTTAAAGGGCACGGATAGGGATAGTACTGAGGGCATGTTTAGATTAAAGGGGGGGACACAAGGGGACACAGTCTGAAACTGGAGGGTGGAAGATTCAGGAGGGAAATGAGGAGTCACTACTTCATGGAAAGGGTAGTAGCGAGGTGAAACACACTGCCAGAGGAGGTGATATCATTGAAATCTGTGGGCAGTTTTAAGAGGGGGTGGGACAAGGTCAAAGGTAAGGTCAAAACTGGAGGGAAGCTGGGGAGAGGGGAGTCGGCAGAGGGGGTGATAAATCAGATGGATGGGCAAGGGGTGGGGAGGCAGCTGCAGTACATTAGACTTGGAGCCGCACACTCCAGCAGACTCGATATGACCATATGGCCTGTATCTGCTGGCATTTTCATGTGTTCATATCAAGGACACAGTACATACATGTAAAGACAGCATAGATAATCAGCCAGTACATTCAAAACCATTTTGGAACAATGTCTACATATATCCTAAGCTATTCTCCTTTTATACAATGTAAGACTATAGAATTGGAATAATCCCTGCATAACAAATTAGGACTAGTACGCTGGTGCTCCAGCTCACCTGTACTCCTTGACAATTAATACAGAGTTTACAGGTCTGGCTATGTATTATATCCTGAACATCTAAATACAGCTCTGCAACACAACTGTAAACCTAAACAAGAACAGTCCTCTTGGACACCATAAGTTAAAACAGTAAAAGGTAAATTGTCTTACAGGAATGTATCTCCTAGCATAACTACTGAGCATTCACTGGCCAGCAGTCAACAGAGTGGGACAAGTACTTACACCATCTTTTATTTGCATACAGGGAAGTCCCCCAGGAGTCCACAGGGTTCTCACCCTTTGAGCTCCTGTTTGATCATACAGTAAAGGGTCCCTTTAATTTGTTAATGGATGAATGGGAGGGTGAATTTGCTCCCTAGAGGGTATCTGTTGTGGAGTATGCCATGAATTTCAGGTCGTGGCTCAAGCAGCTGATGGGGTTCACTCAGGAGCACCTAGCCTCTGCAAAAATGAGACAGAAGACTTGGTTCAGCTATAGGGCCAGAGCCCAGGAGTACGAAGTCGGGCAATGGGTGTTGGCACCCATCCCTGCCCAACAGAATAAATTACAGATGACTTGGGAGGGTCCTTACTCAATGGTCAGGAGGCTAAATAATGTTAATTATGTGGTGAAGCTACCCGACAGGAGGCACAAGCAGCGAATCTACAACATAAACATGATGAAGCCCTACAATGACCGGAACAAGATGGTCCTGGCTGTGTGCAGCTATCTGGAGGGAGAAAGCAGAAGACCCCCTTGTGGATCTCCTGGGAGAGGTTAAGGGAGAATCCTCAGTGGACATTGTCAGCCTCTCAGAGTGTCTGACACCAGCGAAAGCTGAAGAAATGCATTGTGTGCTGCACACATTTTGAGGAAATGTTCACAGGGAATTTGGGGTATACCACACTGGCAGAGCACCATGTGGATATAGTGTCCTAGGCCCCACTGAGACAGCTACCCTACAGAGTTCCTGAGGGAATGAAACATGCCATTGAGGAGGAGATCAAGGAAATATTGACTCTTAGAGTATTCCAGGGATCCAGTGGTCCCTGGGCCTCTCCAATGATACTGATCCCCAAGAAGGATGGGTCCACAGTGTTCTGTGTCAACTACTGCAAGTTCACCAGCTATACAGAGTCAGATGCATACCCTATGTGCAGGACAAATATGTTCCTAGAGAGGATAGTGGAGCCATGTACCTGTTCCCCACATACCTGACTAAGGGCTATTGGCAGGTACCCCTGACCTCTGAAACCTGAGAAAGGTCATCCCTCCATTTGGCCTATTTGAGTTTTGAGTAATGTCATTTAGGGTGAAAAATGTGCCAGACACCTTTCAATGGCTTGTGGACTGCATTCTGTCTATGGCAGGAGACATCCGGTGTACACAGATTACATCATCATATACGGCTAGACATGTGAGGACCTTGTCAGGCATGTCACCAAGTTGTTCTGCTGACTAAAGGCTGCTGGGCTGACAGTCAAGTTGGAAGTACCAAATAGGGATGGCAGAGGTATCCTTGGGTACAGTGTGGAGAGTGGGTACATCCGCCTGATCCAGTAAAAATTTAGGCCAAACAAGGATGGGCCACATCCAACAAAGGGGAAAGTACAGACATTCCTAGGGATGGCAGTGTACAATCAAAAGTTTGTGTCAAAGTTTAGTAGCATGGCCAAACCCCTGTTTAATATCACAAGGAAGAAAATGCCAGAAAAGTTCAGTGGAAGGATCATTCTGAAGCAGCATTCCACCAGCTGAAGGAGGCGCTGTGTTGGGCTCCTGTGCGTGTGAGCCTTGAATTCTTTGAAGTTTATTGTGCACATAAATGCATGCGATCATGGGCTAGGTGCAGTTCTGAGTCTGGTCATGCACATGGCGGAGGAACACCCAGTCATCTACATGGGCATGAAGTTTCTGCCCAGAGAGGAGGCCTATGCTACAGTTAAGAAAGTGTCTGGGTATCATCTGGACTATGCAGAAGCTGCAACCATATTTGTAGGGGAGAGCATTCACACTGGTCATTAACCACAACCTCTCACATTGCTCCATAGGACTAGTGGGAAAAACCCAAATTGTTAAGATAGAGCCTGGTGCTGCAGTCCTATAACATGGACATCAGCCACAGCAGTGGGTCTAGAGATAGGTGAAATTGAAAACTTTTGTTATGTGAAATATTTTGCGAAATGCGCGCATTTCCCGAAATTTTTGGGCACGAAATTTCACCAGCGAATGGTGAAATTTCACAATTTTTGGGTGAAATTTTGCATTTTGTGTGTGAAATTTCACAGCTTCACACCCATGAAATATTTTGCAGAATGGTGGAATTTCATGAACTATTTCTCATGGTGACATTGCCGATTTTGTGGGAATTTCACCAGTAAAATTTAATTTCGCCACATCTCTAAGTGGGTCACCGCATGGCAGTGCAGATGGTTTGTCCAGGCAGTAATCAGTGGTCCAGTGAAGAAAAGGAGGCACTTTAAAGAATTAATGATGTTTTAGAGACAGAGGAAACTGGGGGCATAAGTGGTACAGCAAAACTGCTAACATGAAAAATATTTACGGTCACTAAAAGATGTATTTTTCAGTTTTTTTCAGGGCATGGAAATGTAACAACTTGCAATGTATTTTTACTGTGTGTTCTGCATTTTTTTTTTGTTCGATTATTAGCTAGGCCACTGTAGGTGTTTCAGCTGATATAGGAGGTCTGGTATGACTTGGAAATTACACTGTTGGATTCTCACAGAGGTTGGGTGGGGCAGCTACTGTTTCTGTCTTGTAAACAGTTCTTTTCTTCTACTTAAACATCAAGGGCTGGGCCCCTTCTTAGCTAAAAGGTGCCTGTTTGGGGGAAACTTCAAAGGGCTGAATTCCTTTCATAACCAAGGGTTATGTTTTGAATGTAAACAGTGACCAGACACTTCCAGCTGGGCAAACAGGGATAAAAACAAAGAAGCTGTAGCTCTAATAAAAAAATCCAGTTTGGATCTGTTCTCAGAATGGGTGGTCCCAAGGGAAAAAATAAATACTTGAACCTGTGATGTCAGAGAGGCACATATGATGATGTGGCATAGTGGGCCAGTCAGCCAAAGGCATTTCTGGTGTGTGTTGACTATGAGACAGCAGTTATGTTTTTGGGATTTCAAACTAACAACATCACGGGTTTGAGTCTGCCATAACTCGATAGTTGGAGTAAGCTTTTTCTGCTCTACTTAGCATCTAGATAGCTTTTGAGTTAGGTTCTTCTGTATGTCCTCCATCTTTACAAATATATTTATTTTTATCTCTGTATTATCCTGTAATGTATGTAACTATCTTGGAGTATTAAATATTACTTTATATACTTCATGCATTCTGTGACTGAGTCATTTCAGGCACAGATAACCAGGGGTAAACTGACAAGTCTGGGAGCCATCTCTGAAGAGAGGCAAGCTACAGCAACCATATCTAAGGCAGAGGTTCTCAGCTGTAACAAAAGGGGCAGGTCATTTGCCCTTTGGTAAGGAGCACTGCAGTGTGTAAGCAGTGTCTCGGGGGAGGGGGCGGAATCAGAACTAGAGATACCCTGAGTGAGGGTGCAGTGAGTGGTGGCAGCAAACCAAGGTAACCATTTCAGGTGTCTGAAGATTTGTGAAACTGGAACCAGCTGCAGACTGAGTTCTGGGAGAGAAGTCTATGATGGGGGTGATACCTGCAATAAAGACAGGAAATTTATGATAAAAGCATATTATCCATCTCCAGTTTATATAATACCAATTTGTGCCAGATTTCATTAAATACTGGAGAGTGGTTAAGATAACTATAGGTTTGTCTTCCAAACTGGTAGATGGAATTTACTATCACAAACCATTGCTTCACAGTAGGCTACTTCAATGGCAGCCGTTGTCTAGTTAACACTTTCATAGCCCCTGCTAGTAATATCAACAGGAATTTAAGCTGTCTCCCTTTAATTTTAAAAGCTTGGGGTGGAATGAATAACAGTACTATTGATGGGGTGACTAGAGCTAGTGCTAGAACTTCAAAGATTGTCTGTAGTACAGATCCCACCTGCTGACAATAGGTACAGTATGCAAAGCGGAACAACCCCAGAAAACAAGAGTTTAGTCCTCCATCTATTCCCCATATCTCTGCCAGTGGGCTCCCATTCCATGTCCTGTGTATTTAGATTTAATGACTGCGGTTTTGAGAAAATACACTTGGCACTTTCAAGAGAACTCCCTGAATTAAGGTGCCATTGTAAGTCCCTATGCTGGAAGTGCAAACTTCAGCTGGGGATAATATCATGAGAGGTCTGGAGTTCCTCTTTCCATTTAGTAAGTACAGTGATAACGGAATCTGAAGAGAGCTCCATAAGGGCTCTGTGGAGCTGCCCCCACCAAGTGACATCCCACCATGATAAACTGGTGATTAATTTGTCCAAGCAGGATGCCGAGTTTCACTGGGAGCTGCCGCACCTTGTGACCACAACTATATATGTAGGATCTGATCTGGAGGTAATGTGTAACTCTGGTGCTGTTATACCAAGGGCTACTACCCCTGCCTGCTTCCCTGGCTCCAGGTTGAGGGGTCTGGGTTCGGAAATTGGGATACTGTGGTGTGCCTACCAACAGTAGAACTCTAGTTTTGGTGCCTCCACCCAGATTAATGCTTAAGTGGGTCATTAACATAACTGGTACAGCCCTCTGGGAAAGCTGTACCCACCCACAATCACCCCTAGTGACCTGGTACATTTAGTTTCACAATCACAACACTTCATACTTGACATACAAGTTAATACCAGCAGTAATAATATGCTCATGTACAATACACTTACCAGCAGGGGTCGATCTCCTGGCAGTCATCCTGCAACCCCCTGCAAAAGGCAGTTTCAATAATACAAATATGTACTCTCAGCATGCTTTGCCAGTATTTGAGTAACTTTAAGCTAGGTAATGATATGCTCACAAGACAGGTTAACAGTAACAACAAATCAGGTTTATTGAGGGGACGTGAACAAGGGAGGGGGCAAGAATCCAGGCAAATGATTACTTCACTATAAATATGACAGATTAGGTTACTGGTAATCACTTTATTCCCTGAATTTGTCAGTCTTTGCAACTACTGGGTACCCAGAGTGGAAAACAGGCATGCCTGAAGTGGTGTCGCGGGCTGACCGGCATTGAAGCTGATGTTGGGACCCTTGATGGAAAGAAGGGTGATTAAATAAGAGCAACACACTTGTAAAACCATAACCATATGTATCTGTGGCTGGATGGCCCAGTACCATTAAAACATATTAACTGGCAAATTAAATCAGATGGTACCGTTTAAACAATTGATGATTAGTTGCAGGGAGCTACCCTGGTTTTGCTCACTGTACCCAGATGAATGGAAGAAGTACTGGCAACATCAAGACCTGCTGCTTGCTTGAGCTGTTCATGGGGACTAGGGCTGACACGACTCACCTCCCTTTCCCTGTAGGTGGCTGCAACCTGCATTTGATTGCTGTGCAGTGGCTGAATCCCTGATGCTGGTCTCTCACCTGAATGCTAAAAATGGCACAGGAACAGTCTGGCTGGGCCAATGTTGGCATAGGCCCTACTGAATGGAATGTCTTTTTAAAGTTAAGCTGCATGCTGGTGAACCCTCCAGCTGGGTTTTGATGAAAGTCTTTCCTGCACTGGGGTGGCTCCTGATTTGGCACAGAAGTCTCAGGATCAATGTCTCCATGCACGCTGTAGGCAACAGGCTCGTGGCTGAAGAAACAGCAAACTTTCCCTTTTCCTCGGTTCTGCCAGTTTCTCTTCAGCAGCTTGCTGAGAACCCCCTTTTAAGAGGCAGTTCCAGAACATCAATCCCCTTTTGGACTGCCAGAAAGCTCACAGGAGGCAATACAGGCCTCTTCCTGCGAAGGGTGACCGAGCAACACAGGCTCCTCATAGTTCAGAGGCTTGAGCCGCAATGCACAGTTAGAAAACAGTTTTAGAAATTGCCCAGTTTTCCTGTATTCTGATTGGCTGTGGGAGCCATCATTCACAGCTCCTGAGCCCCCATTGGTTTATTTAGGTGCCAACAAGAAAGTTCACAGTTTCTCAGATAAGGGACTACAATTAGGACCCCTTGAGGACCTCTTGGTTCTGACTGGTCCAAAATGGGAGTTCAGGACCAAAGATGGTGGCTCCCATCAGAAAGAACTGATACTGGCTGTATTAGCAGTCCAAACAGTTTATTTTAGTTAAAGAACAGCAGGGAGTTAGAAATAAGTATTTACGGTACATGAAAGGGCGCCCTCTGCTCTACTAGCGACAGGAGAGTGGAGTCAATCAGGAAAGGGCCAGCTAGTCATAAGCTCCATTGTGGGCAGACCCAGCCCAAGCTATTTACACTTTGCCCAAGGCTGGAGCTCTTAAAGAGACATCGCGGTGGCATGGATGTGCGCACACACACGTAGAGCAGCAGCAACACCTTACTGCACATGGATGTTACTTTCTATTGCTGGACATCTGCCAGGCAGTGGGCATTAGAGGAGCCCAGAAAGTTACTTATGGTAACCTCCCAAAATGGGGGTGGGGTTACACTCTCCCCTGCCCAGGAAACTTGGCATCCGTGTCAAGTCTATAATACAAGTAACAATTACAATAACTCCTCTATTATATACAGGTCTAGACCATACACTATTATATAAAAAATCTGCACATATATGAAATAAAATATACATTATAGAATGCTTTACCTTCGATGAGACTTTTTTTTAAGCAATTGCAGACTAGGGGTGCCAAGCGGTCCTTATCTTCCATCAAAGTCTATATTTCTATGTAATTGCATAGTTTAGTTGTTTACATATCACCATAACGCTTTACATTTCTTTAGCTACCTTGGTTTTACCCATTTGACCATGTGAACTACATTTTCTTTACCCAAGAACTTTTAAACAGTGACCCCTTGTGGACAGTAGGCCTAAACTTTTCCACTAACCCTTGCAACTCTATAGTGGGGACCCCGAAGGGACTGAGTAGATGGCTTAACTAATATTTTAGAGGATGCTGCCAACACTAACTTGGGCAGGGAATTGGCTGTAACATAAACCGCTTTATGAACTATATTCATGGGCAGGTCCATAAGCTTTTCTGGTATATCATAAGTGAGCCGAACCACTGGTTTCACAATTCTTCCCAATCTAGGTGTAGGGGGCATTGGCACTGACACTTCAACATTAGACTTCGAGTTCATGACTCCCAGCTCATTGTCCAGCAACAAGATAGCTTCTGATGAAGAGGGCACCACTGCACTCTCTTGAGACCCAGCACTGGCTATAGGTTCTTCACTTTGCACATTACTTTGATTCTCTGGTACTAGAGGCTTATTTTCATCCAAAAGTGGTATTTCAACAAAATTGGAATCATACAACACACTGTTAGTAGTTCCAGGAAGAGCCATATGTTCTTGATCACGGAATAGTTCACTTAGCACACTTAATCCAGCATCACTTTTTTGTTTACTTACAAGTTCACCATCACCTTGGGGTTCATTGCCTGGTTCAACATTTTCTCATTCAGAATCAAGCGCTTCAATGTCAGACAGTTCTACTAAACAGAGGGAGTCTGCTAGGTCAGGAGTCACACTTTGGTCATGACTCTCTTGCAGTTCAGGTATCATTGATACAACAGAGTTGTCTGGGCTCCCTGGAACATTAGAAGGGAGACCAGGAGTAGGATGGTAGGGTCCTTGAAACAATTGTCCTAATTCAAGAGAAGGGTAATAGGCAGCACCACACTTGCTGTTACCATCTTCAGAATCAGCATCATTATCAATTGTAGCACTTAGAGCTGGGGGCTCAGGCTGTTGAGCAGCAGGAGGTGAATCTGATTGTTTCTTATGAGCAGTAGAACATGTGACAGACCCTGTTGGAGCAGTATCTGGTGGTGCAGTATCTATGACAATTTGACCAATTGGTAGAAGATGATTCCTGTGTATTGTCTTTACAACTTGAGGATCTTGTGGTCGCACTTTGTATACTGGCAAATCATCCAACTTGCTGATTACAATGTAAGGGGTGTGGCTCCAGTGGTCAGCTATTTTATGTTTCCTCTGGAAACCAACATTTCACAATAACACATGATGTCCAGCCTTTAATTCATGGGCCTTAACTCGCTTGTCACGACGTGCCTTGTTAGCTAGCTTTTTTCTTTGTAGCCATGGTGTGGGCCATATGGTAAGCATGGTTTAATTGCGCTTTTAATTTCTTAACATATTGTAGGTAATTATCTGACTGGACTCCATCCGGTGAGACTCTAAAAAAGACATCAACATGAAGGCATGCCTCAGGCCAAACATGAGATGGTATGGGGAGAATCCTGTTGCATCATTTTTGGTGCAGTTATATGCATTCCCAAGAAAGCTTATCAGTTGACTCCAACTTGGGTGACCTTTGGGATGCAAAGTGCCAAGCATAACAAGTAGTGTCCTATCAAACCTCTCCAGCTGTGGATCTCCCTGAGGATGGTAGGGAGTGGTTCTAGATTTTCCTACACCCCAAATAGACAAGAGTTCTTTAATCAGTTGATACTCAAAGTCCCGGTCTTGATCCGAATGGATCCTCTGAGGAGCACTGTAATGAACAAAGAACTTTTCAACAAGGACCCTTGCTACAGTGGCCACTTTCTGGTCTTTGGTTGGGTATTCCTGTGCATACCAGGTAAAATGGTCCATCTCTATGAGCATATTACTAATTTTCTTTGAATCCAATTCTAGGCTCAGGAAATCTATACATACTAGCTCCATTAGTGTACTGGTTGTTATTTAAATCGAAGGGGCTGCTCGCTGTGGTTGTGCTTTTCATTGAAGACATCTGCTGCAGGTTTTGACATACTGTTCAATGTCTGCAATCATTTTTGGCCAGTAGAAATGTGCACAGACCAAATCCAAAGTTCTCTCGCTACCCAGGTGTCCCATTTGTTCATGGAGTGCTTTTAATGCTGCACACTTGAATTTTGAGGGCAACACTAGTCTTTTCATGATTTTACATTGAATACTTGTTAATTCACAATACAACAACTTCTCTCAGAGCTTAAGTTTAGGCCTTTCTCGAAACAACAGAGCAGTTCTGGGGTCATTGGACCGCAATCTGGGGACATCTTCTCCCTTTGTGAGGGCATTCAAGACTGGTCTGATCATTGGATCATAATACTGTTCCCTTTTAAGGTTAGCTGGGGTTAACTGTGGCAGGGCACTTAGGTCCAAAGCAGCAAAATTGCAATAGGGCACTGGCAAGCAAGTATCAGGAGGTCCCAGGCAATCGGCCAAGCAGTTCACAGTTTCAGTAGATGGAGTTTCATCTCTATCAAACTTATGGTGCGATGCTTTTATGGAATGCTCTGACATTCGCACCCACTCATGGTTGGAGGCAGGTTTTAGTGATAAGGTGTCAGCATTGACGTGGTTGAGGCCTGGTCGGTACTCCACCACATAATCATATATAGACAGCGCGGAGAGCCATCTGTGTCCCATGGCATCAAGTTCTGCTGAAGTTTGGACGTAGGTCAAAGGATTGTTGTCTGTTTTAACTAATATCTTGGTGCCATACAAGTATTCATGGAATTGTTCCACAATTGCCCACTTGAGAGTGAGAAATTCCAATTTATGCATGGGGTAGTTCTTTTCTGAAGGTGTCAGACTTCTGCTGGCATACACCACTGGGCACAATCCTTCTGTATACTCTTGGTAGAGCACAGCCCCGAGGCCATTGAAGCTAGTGTCAGTAAGCAGTATGTAAGGTTTGGATGGGTCTGCATATGCAAGAACAGGTGCATGAGTCAGTTGGTAAATGATTTCATGAAAAGCTGTATCACATTCAAGAGTCCATCTGGAGCCAAAGGGTTCATTAGGTCTAAAGCAGGATTTTTTCCATTTCTTTCTCAGTACCTTTCTTGTCCATTTTCTGAGTGGGAGGTTACCCTTGCATTAAATTTAACAGTGGATGCACTACTTTGGTGTAGTCCTTAATGAAACGGCGATAGTAACCTCAAATGCCCCAAAATCATTGTAGCTCTTTTAGTTGTTTGGTTTTGGCCAGTCAGGTAACACTTCTACTTTGCTAGGATCTGTCTGGATGTCTTCCAATAACACAATGTGGCCTACATATTTCATGAAGCTCTGGAAAAACTGGCATTTGTCAATTGATAACTTTAAACCAAATTCTTCAAGTCAGTCCAGCACTTTGAATAGACGAGCCTCGTGTTCTTCAAGGGTTTTGACAAAGACAATGATATCATCAAGGCAGACTAAACACTCGAGAAGGTTCATATCTCCCACGGCACATTCCATTAGTCTTTGAAAAGCAGCTGGTGCACCTGATATGCCTTGGGGCATGTGGAGGAACTCATAGAAGCCTAAAGAACAAATGAATGCAGTCTTCTCCCTGCTCTCTGGTGCCATCGGGATCTGATAGTACCCGCTGCAGAGATCAAGGACTGAAAACCATTTACTCCTGTGGAGGCAGTTCAGGACATCTGGCATGTGTGGCATAGTATATTGGTCAGGTACAGTTCTTTTATTGACAGTCCTATAGTTGACACACATAAGGACATAATCATTCTTCTTCCGGAATACAATGAGTGGAGAAGCGTAAGAACTGTGGGATTCTTGTATGACGCCAACTGCAAGCATTTCCTATGGATGGCACCTGACATCATCAATGTCAGCAGGAGATCGGTGTCGTGATCTTTCCCTGAAGGGTTTTTCGTTATGAAGGTGAATATGATGTTTGGCACTGGTAACACAACCAACGTCCCATTCTTTAAGAGAGAACACTTTGATGCGCTGAGCCAGATTTTGACTGATTTTTTTCCTTCCAGCTATCATGTACAGGAGACTCTCTGAAGTCAAACATGTCCGGTGATACCTCACACTCTGCTACATTGTGACACTTGGATGACAGCACCGCAGTGTCGCTGCAGTAGACCTTGGCCTGGGTGCAACCTTGGTTAACTTTCATGACCCAGTCCATAACATTCTGAATTTCGACTACCACTCTCTGAGCATATGCGTGAGTGCATACAGGCAGAACACTGGGTTTAACCAGAAGTCCTTCAGGCAGTCTTCTTTCTTCTGGGGTATCCAGCATTAGTATTTTGTTAGTTATATCCTTGCATAGACGGACCTCTCCATTAACACTACACTGAGCATTAGGGGGAAGAATAAGGGGTGAAGAGTCCTTCTTCCATACAAATCCCATAGGCTCATCCTGATCACCTTCATCTGGGCGCATTTGCATCTCATAAGCTGTCTCTACCATTGCATAGATGTGTAGAGCTCTTCCTGTCTTGTGTGCTTGCTTCTTGTGACACATTTGCACAAGGCGTCCAAACATATGGACGTTGGTACCTATCAATACTGGAATCCCATCATACAGACCGGATGGGGGACACACAAGAGCTAAAGTTTCCACTGGATCTCCAACGCCTGCTACTGATGAAGGGAAAGAAAGTCACACTCAAAGAAAACCAAGATAAGGATATGACTTGTCGTTTAACCCCCACACATGCAGTCCATCAAGGGGTTGTAAAGCATGATCTGAGAGGTGCTGATTATACCAATCCTTAAATATTATTATGACCTGAGATCTGCTGTCTAATACGGTTTGGGCTGGGATGCCATCTATATGTACAGTAGTCTCCACAGACAGACCCACCATCTCTGTCCAGTCAGGACAGGCATTGTTTATGGGATGTGTGGCAGTAGATCGTCCAACATAAGGCTTGTAAGAAGATTTGGATGGAGGCTTTAAACCACTTTGTCTCACTTGGTTAAGCAACTTGGCTGTTATCTTTTGCAAGTCTTAGGGAAAATTGCATGTTCATTTGGTGTGCCCATCTTCTCCACAGTGGTAGCAGAAAATGTTCTGCCTAAAGTTAGGTGTTCAAGGTTCTTCAGCTCGATTATGATTAGGGTGAGGATTAGACTTGTATTCATCTTTAGGCCTGGACCAAGGTTCAGCTCCACTAGGCCTTCTCCAGGTGGATGGCTGGCGAGAGGTTTGCGCAAGATCACTCACTAAATCTCTTAACTCTCTCAGTTCCTTCAGCATATTATCATTTGTTTCCCCATCAGGGACTTGAACACTGGCACTGTTGGCAGACAACTGTACCTTACTGACTACTTCAGCAGCAAGGATATGATTAGTTTGACCTTTAACCAATTCCACAGCACTCTGGGCACTGGCCTTTACTTCTCCTAGCTCATTTAACAAGTCTGAAGTCTGCTGGGCATCGAGAGCAGGTTCTTTATCAACAGGCTTTTCAGGGGTTGGAGCCGCTTGGGCAGCACCTGCATAAGGGTCCCAAAACTCCTCTTCATTCTTGTCCCCTCTAATTTCTTTCATTAGCCAGCAATATGCAGGAGGATCATCTTTGCCGTCCTGAAACTTTAATTTAAGCATCCACACACTGGAGAATCTGGCAGATTTCAAGATATGTTCTAACCTCACTCTATATAAGTCACTGGCCAAGACTCCACCCTTGCAGTGCACTCTCTGGAGGGCCCTTTCAAGCCAGGTCACATAAGCAGGCAAACGTTCATTTTTCCATTGTTTGGTGGAATTGCAGTTCCACATTAAATATTCTCCTGATTCAGTACTGCCAAAAACACCTTCTAATGCAGATAAATATTCATTAGCTAAAGTATCAGGGTTTGTGGACCTTAAAAATCTGATTGCTTCAAGTGCAGGGCCCTGCAAGCTTTCCATTAGTCTTTTTCTCTTTTCTGGTTCCCCACATTGCCACTCTTGGACCGGGGGAGGCATAGTCCATCAAAGTCTCTAGATCATCTTCCCCACTTGGTGTAGGAATAGTGCCAGAAAACACTCTCAGCCTGCGATATGAGTCCAGGTTCACTGGGGATATAAGCACAGGTGAGGGCATGGGTGAAGGTGCCGGTAAGGGAGCTGGTGAACGAGCAGGAAAGGGATTTGTAGGTTTACCACCCCCAAGGTATCTAAGGCTTTTTTTAGGTCTTCCCACATCTGTCCCTCAGCTGCTAATAATTTCCCCAATTTATCTTTAAACTCCTCTAGCTTGGGAGACCCCCTAGGTGTGGATGCCCCACAATGCATAGTGATTACTCTCCAACCCACATGGGCCTCATCGGGGATAATGACAGGTGGTACCTGCACGGGCCCCACTATGACACTGCAAGTTATTAAGGCCACAAAACTCTGACTAGACCGGTCAGAATTTCACCCTTGCACAGTGGCTTTACCTAAACACTTGACTTTATTTACCACCTCCTCTATAACAGTCTTGGTGGTAACCAAAGGAATATTTAATAACATTAGAGCCTTATGAGGATTTGACCTCCTCAGCTTCACATCACCCTATTAGGTGATGCACAGCCATTTTGTGGGCAGGGATCCCGAGTCTAAGCCCAGCCCCATCCTCCATTTTGATACCAGCACTCATAGAAAGAGAAACAGCAAAAGTCCCAGCAGTACCTCCATTTTTGTAACCCTGGAACCATTATACTAAGGGCTACTATGCCTGTCTGCTTCCCTGGCTATAGGTTGAGGGGCCTGGGTTCAGAAATCGGGGTGCTGTGGTGTGCCTACCAAAAGTAGAACTCCAATTATGGTGCCTCCACACAGATTAATGCTTAAGTGGGTCATTAATAGAACTGGTACAGCCCTCTGGGAAGCTATAACCACCCACAATCCTGCCTAGTGACCTGGTACACTTAGTTTCACAATCACAACACTTTACACTTGACATAAAATTTAATACCAGCAATAATAATATGCTCAAGTACAATACACTTGCCAGCAGGGTTCGATCTCCTGGCATTCACCCTGCAACCCCCTGCAAAAGACAGTTTCAATAATACAAATATGCACTCTCAGTATGCTTTACCAGTACTTGAGTAACTTTAAGCTAGGTAACGATATGCTCACAAGCCAGGTTAACAGCAACAATAAATCAGGTTTATTGAGGGGTCGTGAACAAGGAAGGGGGTGAGAATCTAGGCAAATCATTACTTTACTGTTCTGAAGCAAGCTTAGTTGCTTGTTAATTACTTTAGTCCCTGACTTATCAATCTTTGCAACTACTGGGTACCCAGAGTGGAAAACAGGCATGCTTGAGGCAGTGTCGTGAGTTGGCTGGCATTGCAGCTGATGTTGGGGTCCTTGATGGAAAGAAGGGTGATTAAATGGGAGCAACCCACTTGTAAAACCATAATCATTTGTATCCATGACCGGATGGCCCAGTAACATTAAAACAGATTAACTGACAAACTGAATCAGATGGTGCCTTAAGCCTTTTAAACAATTGATGATTTGTTGCAGGGAGCTACCCTGGTTTTACTCACTGCACCAGATGAATGGAAGAAGGCAATGGCAACATCAAGACCTGCTGCTTGTTTCAGCTGTTTGTAACCCCTTGTTACCCGGGGTTACTAGAATCCCAGTAAGACCTAGTGGTAGGCAGGGAAGGCAGCTTGTGAAACTCCAGTTAAATGGGTTTCACACTGTCTCATTCTGTTCTCAGTCTCAGCTGAGACGGAGAGATGACATCACCAATAGAACTGTCGCAACTGCATAAACCACATTGGAATCTGCAGCAGAGGGAGTGAGATAGAACGTTGGGAGTTTTCAAAGCCAGTCTCCTGTTTGTTTTGAAGCAAGAAGGAAGTCTCCTGCTTGCCTTCAAGCAGGAAGGGAGTCTTTTGTTTACCTTTTGAGGAGAAGGAGTGAGTGTCCAGTGTTCAAGTGGTGGAGACTGCTGCCCAGGTCTCAGTGCCCCCTCCCTCCGGGAAGGGGGTAAAGTATCCCCATGTAGATTCAAGGGGCAATCCCCTAATTTCTGCTAAAGAAAAGAAAGCTGCCTTTTACAGTTTCAGTTTGTGCTAGAAAAGTGGAAAAAGTTGTACTTCACCTGTGGGGCACCTGCAACGAAAGGGTGAGTGTTGCTTTAATATGAGAGGGCAAAAAATGTGTTTCTTCAGCCTGGGAAATGGAAGAAATCTGGGATTTGGACTACTATTTGGGAGGCCTATAGTACTAGGACAAACAAATGTAGTAGGTTCAAAAGCTAAAGTGCTGTGTGGATTCAAGTAATGTTGTAGAGGGGGTGCGACAGTTAATCCACCGTTTAATCTACAGTCCGAAGTTTCAGTTTGTCCAGAGAAATGGCCGGCTATGGGCTGTGGGAGCTGGAGGTGGGAACACCCCCATCTTTAGTATCAGGTCCACCTCTCGCAGTTTCTGCTGTGATTGCTGCTTGCCTCATGCGGCAGCCAGTGGTGAGGTAGGTACCCAGATGTGGGTGCAAATGGGAAAATCTCTCTGGGTCAGAGACTCTAAGTGGTGGGAGCCACAACATGGGTAAAGAATTCTCTTTGTGAGATGGGAGTCAGAAGAAGTAGAAGGAAATCTCTCTAGGGGTGCGAGACTCTAAGTGGTGTGGGGAGCCACAACAAGTAAAATGGGTTCATTCTTCCAATGAACCGCCAGTCAAAGTGGCCGACAGGAGCAGGCCAGTGGGCTGTGTATCCAAAGTGCATGCAAGTCCGGGCTGTGTGCCTGGTGGGTCCAGAGCCTGAAAACAGTAGAATTGGTCCATTCTTCAAGTGGACCGCCGTGTAGTCTCTAATCTGCATTATCAGTAAATGTAGCCCCATGGGGGTCCATCTATGCTTTGTTGTGTTCAGCTAGTTGTGAATAAAAGCCACACTGAAAAATCCCAATCCTGGTTCTGGAGTTTACAGTTATTGCTTCCTGTGTTCGGATTTACTTGGGTGCCCCTGTGCAGAGTAGCCAAACCTAGGTCCCCTTGTGCCAGGTAACCTCATCCTCCCCGAACCCAGGTCCCAACCAGGTATTGCTGCCAGCGCCAACAGCATGCCACCTATCATTTTGGCAAAAAGGCAGGGGTGGGGGTTACATGTTGATAGGGACCGGGTCCAACATGACTCACCTCCGCTTCATGGCCTTTCCATGTAGGTGGCTGCAACCTGTGTTTGATTGCTGTACAGGGGCTGAATCCCCGATGCTGTTCTCTTGCCCGAATGCTGAAAATAGCACAATCCTGCTGAATGGAATGTCTTTTTAAACTTAAGCTGCATGCTGTTGAACCCTCCAGCTGGGTTTTGATGAGTCTTTCCTGCACTGGAGTGGCTCCAGATTTATCACAGCATCCCAGGATCAATGTCTCCCCACAGGCACGCACATGCAGTAGGCCACAGGCTCATGGCTGAAGAAACAGCAAACTTTCCCTTTTCCCCAGTTCTGTGGGTTTCTCCTCAGCAGCTTTCTAAGAAAAGGGTGTTGAGGAAGCTCATCGAGGTACTGATTGTACCTCTTACCATCCTATTTAACAGATCACTGGAAACCAGAGTGGTTCCAGAGAGCAAGAGGAGGGCAGAAGTAGTTCCACTTCACAAAGGTGGTAGCAGGGAAGAGGCTGGCAATTATAGGCCAGACAAACTGACATTGGTGGTGGGAAAGTTAATGGAAACACTGCTGAAGGAACGGGGTGTGGAATATCTTGAATTCAGTGGGTTACAGAACCCGAGGCAGCATGGATTCATAGGGTGGAGGTCATATCAAAGTAATGTGAAATATTTTTTTGACAGAGTGACCAAGGAATTAGATCAGGGAGGAGTGGATGACATGGCCTACCTAGATTTTAGTAAAGCTTTCAACACTGTTCCACATAGGGGATTTGTGAGCAAGCTGGGTAGCTTAGATGTGGGTAAAATGGTGGTAAACTGGGTAAGAAATTGGTTAGGGGACAGGCAAAAGTGGGTGGTGTTAAACGGAGTTCTCTCCGAGGAAGGGAGAGTGACAAGCAGGGCACATCAAGGAGCAGTGCTGGGACTAGTCCTCTTTAATGTCTTTTTGAGTGACATTGCAGAGGAGCCGAAATGGAAGGTCTTCCTCTTTGCGGATGACACCAAGTTCTGCAACAGGGCAGATACTCCAGGGGAGTGGAAAGGATGTGCAGAGACCTGAGAAGTGGTCAGTGATATGGCAGCTGGGTTTCAATGCAAAGAAAGTGCAAACAATGTACTTGGGGCACAGAAACCTGGGCATGGAGTACAAAATGTGTGGCGTGGTATTGACAACAATCAAGTAGGAAAGAGACCTAGGGGTAATCATACTGGATGACCTAAAGGTGGCCAGGCTGTGTGACAAGGCAGTCAGGAGGGCAAGTGGGATGCTGGGGTGCATAGGAAGGAGTATCGCCAGCAGAAAGAGAGAGGTGGTGTTGCCCTTGTATGGATCACTGGTAAGGCCCCATCTTGGGAACTGTGTCCAGTACTAGAGACCACATCTCCACAAGGACATAGACAGAGTAGAGGTGGACCAGAGGAGGGCAAATAACATTTATTTATTTAAATTTTAGTAACCAGGTAGGCCCACTGGAACCTTGCGGTCCCTTTTTCAGGGGCAACCTGGGATTAGTTACAGGTACCGAGAGGGAGGGAAAAACTAATGCATACAGAGTGTACAGTGCAGCAAGGCTTACATAGAGTATGTGACAAAACGTTACAGTACAGAAAACTATTACAACCAAAGCTACAGACATTTGTTAGGTACAGACCAATTTACAAGTAGTAAAAACCTAGACTGTAAGTGTGAAGGACAGTTCTACCACCAGACTGACGGACCCATCCGTCCATGGCCCACCAATCCTTTGCAAGGATATCACCTTGCGTTAGGTTCCTTGGCAGGACCCTAGTTGAGACAGAGGCACTGGGGCCCCTTCCCTAGGTGTGCTCTAAGCCCTTTCTTAAAACCCTCAGTGGTGGGGCTGTCTTGTATCTCTCTCGGGAGCTCATTCCAGAGTTTGGGAAGGGCGACCCTGAGTGACCATTGACCCAGGGAGGATCTGGCCCTGGAGATTTCTAGGAGTGTCTGATTGGTGGATCTGAGCTCTCGTCTCGCTGTCTTAGGAATGAGCAGGTCCCTCAATCTGAGAGGGGCCCCAGGTTGCTGTAGTTTATAGGCCATGCACAGGGCAGGAAATGCTAATCTTGCCTCCAGGGATGGCCAATTTAGGGCCTGAAGCACCTTGAAGTGGTGTTCCATTCTGTCTGCCCTGGCGGTGAAACGGCTGACCGTGTTGTAGAGCATGCTCAGCCGCAGTCTTTCTGTAGCTCTCAGCTACTGGAGCAAGGTTGCTCCATAGAAAAGGGTGGGGAGAATCGTCCCTTTCCCAATCGCCTTCCTGGTTTCCTTAGTTAGAAAGGGGTTGAGTCTGCAGAGGAGGCCCACTTTTTGGTTAACTACCTTTGTGAGGTGGTCAATGTGCTCCCTGAAAGAGACCTCCCGGTTGATGTACATTCCCAGGTATTTCATGTTGTCCACAACTTCTACCCCTACTCCGTCCCTAGTGGAGAGTGATAGGTGGATGGATCTCTTTTGGCCCAGTCTTTTTGGGCCAAAGAGCATGGCTTTCATCTTTTTGCTATTCAGGACCAGCCTATTAATCTGACACCAGAATTCAAAGGCTCCAAGGTCCTGACTCAACTCCCGGTTAAGGGAAGCCGTGTCTTCTCCTGTTCTATATAGTACTGCGTCATCAGCATAGAACGTGACTTTTGCCCCTCAGCAGTGCTGGGGGAGGTTGTTTGTGAACAGGGAGAATAGCAGGGGGCCTAAGATTGACCCCTGTGGAACACCTGCAGGTACTGGGCGCTCGGCTGAAGTAGCATCATTCCACTGGACCATTTGTGTCCTGCCATTGAGGTAGTCTGTGAACCATAGCTGGGCTGTAGTGTTCAGACCCAGCCCCCTGAGCCATTCCAGTAGTAGCTGGTAGTCAACCAGGTCAAATGCTTTGGTGAGGTCAATGAAGACCGCACCAAGCATTTTGTTCTGGTCTAAGTCTTCATACACATCAGTGGTGAAGCTTATTAGGGCTGTTTCGGTCCCGTGTTTTTTCCTGAAACCGTGCTGCTGGTGGTCTTGCAGGTTGTGCAGATCCAGGTGGTGGCTTACCTGTTGGTAGACCACCTTCTTCAGTAGCTTGCTTAAGGTACTTAGGATGGAGATAGGCCTGTAGTCCTCCACATATCCGCGTGACCCTCCTTTCGGGATAGGGGTCACCAGTCCAACCATCCACACAGCCGGTAATTTTCCTTCTATCAAGGACCTGTTAAAGAGTTGAGCTACGGGTCCCTCAATAGCAGGAATCCTATTTTCAGCAGCTTGGGTTCCAGGTTGTCGTACCCTGCTGCCCCATCTGGTTTCAGGTCTCTGAGTAGCTTCAGGACTTCCCCTGCTGATACCAGCTTAAGGTGGAATTTGGGGCCCCAATGGGAGTCCTCCGGGCACCCTTTGCCATCCTGGGGGGGGTTCCCAGGGTGTGTACGAAGACCCGGATCTTTGCTGAGATCGCCCGTTCTGAACCTCTCCAGGTCAAGAAAGAAGTTGTTGAAGGAGTTGGCCGTGTCTATGAGGGTAAAGAGCTGTGTCCCGTTTGCTTTTATTGGCCTGGCCACCTTACATTTGCCCCCCTTGAGCAGGGTGTTTATATGGCCCCAGAACTTCTTTGGGTCGGCCAGGTTCTTGGATGCAGCACATGCAGGTAGCTCTTTTTTGCATTTTTGAGTTCCTTTTGCAGCTGTTTCTGGCTTCCTGGTATCGCACTCAATCCTGTTGCAAGTATGAGTGCTTGTAGTTCCCCCATAGTTTGTCCCTGTCCTTCAGCCTCCACTTGAGATCAGGGTTGAGCCACCTGACTTCCTGACTTTTCACCCTGATCAGCTTCCTGGGCACGTACTGGTTGGCTACCGACATAAAGTGTCTGGTGAAGCCATCAAGGGCTCCATCAATAGAGGGGGTGTTAAGGGCTTGGGCCCAGTCCACTTCCGAGAGGGCTTGAAGGAAGGAGCCTTCATTTAGTGCTGCAAAATTTCTGGTCCAGAGGGTTCTGGGGGGTTGCTTGGAGAAGTTATTCCTCCACAACAGTAGGGTAGGTGTGTGGTCGCTGAGCAAGTCCACACATGTTCCTACCAGTTTGGCCCTTTCTGGGTTAGTCACCAGTATCCAGTCTAGTGTGGTATGGTTCCCAGTCTTGTGGTTGAGGAGTGTAGGCAAGTGCATCAACTGTGTGAGATTTACTCCCAGGAGGCTGTTTTTGACCTCCCCACCTAGCTTGTTCCCCCAGTTTAGATTTAAGTCTCCAAGTATTATCTTTTCACAGCTGGGCAGGGTGGGTACGGTGTTTAACAGCATACTCAGGGCTTCCATGGCCTTCCTTGGGGTGTTATAGGTGCACCCTACAAGTAGTGGCTTTTGGTCCCGGACAAGAATTTTGACAAATAGTGCTTCGCATTCATCTCCTTCAAGGTCCGTGGTAGAGACCATGGTTGCATTGATTTGGGACCTGATGTATATCAGGACTCCCCAGCACTTCTTCCCCTTCCTATCCTTTCTAAAAGTTTTAAAGCCTTCCAGTTCGACCTCATGAGGCAGGACATGTGGCTTCAGCCAGGTTTCAGAGATGCATATTATGTCAGGGGAGTAGAGGCTGGCCCAGGCCTCTAGTTTGTGCATCTTAGGCCTCAGGCTGTTGATATTCATGTGGGCCACCCTCAGTCCCCTAGCTTTGGCCCATTCCGGTGTGCTGGGTGTTAGATGGGGGGTGCAAGTCCCAGGGGACCAGGGTTTGGCTCTATGTCTCCCCCCAAGAGAAGCAGGAGGCCAAGGAGTAGTGTCTTAGCACAGCCTAGCACAACGACAGAGTGTTTTTTATTTTTGTGGGCCCTTACATACATTACTGCATCTATAAAAAATCCTCTTTTTTTCCAGTAAGTATGCCTCCGACGTATGGGTCCTGAAATATGAGTGGTGACACCCTGGGATAAGGTGACCCCCGTCTGGGCAGGCTCCGCTGGTGCCGTGCCCGACCTGGCCTATGGTGACATGATCAGTTGCAGCAATTGTCAGTACATACAGGGTCCCCAGCAGGATCCTGACCCCTTCCCCCATTTGGTGTCCCATCATGAGCCACCACCATTCTTCTCAGAAGCCAGCCACGACCCTACTTTAGGGATTCTCTGTAGGCCTTCCCAGAGGTGCCTAGGTTGTATAAGCAGCCCTCCTCAATCAGGAAGGTGGCGAAGGGTAGGCTAGAAACTAATGGCACCCTGTTCTGGTGGCTGTAACAGTTGTACTTTGGTTAAGTCTAAGGTAAAGGTAGACAACCTAAATTGGCAGCCAGAGTAGGTCAGAAGATTGTTCTGGAGACTGCTGCAGGCTGGGGTAATAACTACATTAGTTGGGTGCGCTAGCAGTAAATTATCAACAAAAAGCGACCACGTGAGCCCTAGTGCACTCTTAACAAAACAATCAAGCAGTAGACAAAAATTCTGGGGACTGAGTAGGCTGAGCAAAGGAACAGACTAGACTGGGTGGAACTGTCAGGTGATACAAATTAGATACAGGAGAAAAAAAAAACAGTACTGCGATATTAGCCTAGCATGCTCATTACCCCCCGTGATAGTAGCTTATAATATAGACTCTGGGGACTGTAAAGGCTGGGCTGCTGCAAGAGATAGACTAGAGGCTAAATCAGTAAAAATGTCAAGAAACAGTGCCATGGGAGTTCTTTTCTGACCTTAGTTCACTGCTGGCCGAGTCCTGTTCAAACAGCAACTGTCAGGAGACAGTGCTATGACAGCTCTTTTCTGACCCTGGTCCATGGCAGGCTGATCCTGTGTGTTGTGCATCCCACAGACTTGCGTAGAGCAGTGGCTATGCCCCTTTAAGATGCTTTAGAATACTGTGCAAACTGTTGCAAGTTTTGGACGGGCTGAGCTGACTCAAGCCAATAAAACTTAAGGCAGTGGTGAGGGTGGGTGGGAGGGCAATTTCTGAGGCAGCTAGCAGCCCTTCTTGTAGGGGCCAGCACTCGAGCCGTTTGCCAGTCTTGGCACCTTTTTTTTAAAATTCTCTCCACTCCCTTTGTCTGCTGGGGGCAGGGGGAGGCGCACGGATTGCCATGCACGCTAGCCCCAGGCCATCTCCCGAAAGTCCCTTGAAGTCTCCGGTGCAGTGGGGACATGAGTAGCACCCCCAATGACCACAGTCCCGAAAGCAGAAAAAAGCACTGACGTGCAGCTTCTCCATCACGGAGGGAAGGAGCCCGGTCTCCGTCTGCTGCTCCCTCTACCCCCGCTGTGCTCAGTGGTCAAATGGTGCAGGGTCTGCATCAAAAACACTACAAGGAGAGACTAAAGGACCGCAACATGTACACAATGAAAGAGATTAAAGAGAGGGAGGGATATGATAGAGACCTTTAAATACCTCACAAGGTAAATAAGGTACAACAAGGGAAGTTTTTTTTTTTAGAAAAATAGGTGCTCCAGAACAAGGGGACATGATAAGAAACTGGAAGGGGGTAGACTCAAGACAGATGTAAGGAAGTACTTCTTCACAAAAAGAGTGGTAGATTCCTGGAACAGCCTTCTAGCAGAGGTTGTGGGGGCAAACACAGTGGTGGGGTTCAAGAATGCATGGGACAGCCACAGCTGCAGGAGGGAATCATAGTGGAAAGAAAGAGGGAGGGAGAAAGAGTCATAGATCAAGTAGGGTCTGCAGTGAGAATGTAGGTGGGGACAAATGAGCAGACTAGGTGGGTCCTTATCTGCCATCAGATTCTGTTTCTGTGTTTCTATGTAACAATCTAAGGAGATCCTGTTATTGCTGTAGCCAGGGACTCATTGTTCAGTACTTTGAGATGGGTAAGATCTTTGGTGATTTGTACCCCTAAATATTTAAGAGCTCCCTTATTCTAGCTAAAACTCACCCAATCCTTAATTGTTCTTGTGTGGTATAATGGTATGCCAGGACTTCTGTCTTGTTATGGTTGAGTCTAAACCCCACCTGGGTCTCATACTGCTCAAATAAATCACAGTCTCTCAATAGAGAGGTATCAGGTGAAGTCACAGTGAGCAAAATATTATCCGCAAAGATGGCAGTCTGTTATTACCTGCTCCCAGTGATATGCCCTGGATGCCCTCATCTGTGTGGATGCAGGTATCTAGGGGTTCAATGTACAGGGCAAAAAGGAGTGGGGACAGAAAGCAACCCTGTTGTGTGCCCCTGTGCAAATGGATTAGGGGAGTAAGGGATCCACTGATCCAGAGAAAGGCCTGAGGAGAACAAAAATGTCCCCAGAGCAAGGTTATAAATGCTTCAGGGAACCCAAAACGGTACAAGGTTTGCCACAGGAAGAGCCAAGAGACCATGTCAAAGCCTTTTTCTACATCGATGCTAGCCAGGACCAAAGGGATGGAGTACTGAGTAACATGGTCTAGTAGCAGCAATGTGCAATGAACATTATCATGTACCTGGCAGCTCCGTACAAAGCCCATCTAATCCAGGTCCATCAAGAAGGCCCTCAATTCATGTCACTGTGACAGACATAAAAATCTTACAGTTATAGTTAAAGACAGAAATATGTCTGTATGACTGTAGGTAAAGCAAGTCTTTTTGTGACTTCCAAATTGCAGATAATGTGGGAAACTACCACAAATTAGGCAGGAATTCCCCTTCCTGAAGGGACCTATATACTTGCACTAGTTGGGGTAGCTAGCAAGTGTTCACCGCATTAAAAAATATATATCTTGGGAAGCCATATGGCTCCAGACATTACCTTGTTTTCAGCCTGAGATAGACACAAGGACTTTCTTCTAGTTGATAGATCAAAGCAGTTCTAGAGCCTGATCATCTTTTAACAATGGTAGTGGGGAGAACGTAAATAATTGGTGATCTGCCCCATATTGGCCCTAGAGTCCTCTGCATAATGTGTGTAATAATGCATCAAAATTATTTGGCTATCACTGTTGTGGTGTACCAGATGACCAGACTGAGGATCTCACACTTGGGTAATGCAGGTTTAGTGACTAGAGACTCATAGGGGCCGAGTTAAGTTCCTGGCTCCCCATGCTTTATTTTCATAGTAATGGTGTCTCAAATACAATAAAGCCTGTTACACCTGGATATCCAATATCTCCTGAATTTGGTCTTTAGCAGAAGCATCTGGGGAATGATAGAAGAGCCACCTTGCATATGGAACAGTTAAAGTGCATGGATAGTATCCTGCAAGTCTAGTAGTTTCATTCCCCTCTCCCTTTGGCAATGTGAGGTGTCAGAAATAAGCTCACCCCAAAGCACTGCTTTCAGCGTATACCACAGTATACATGATGACACATCTTGAGTAGAGTTTTTTTTTAGGATTTTGGGGATACCTTCCTCCAACAAGTTTACTAAGGTTTGATCTCTTAGAAGGCCTAGATGGAATCTCCGGTGAGTATTCCTCTTCAGTTTGCGGAACTGGTACTGTGCCTGAACCAGAACACGGTCTGAGAGTTGCAGCTCTCCATGGGTTACATCATGCAATGTGTTAATATGCTCAGCTGTGGTTACGATATAGTCCAATCTGACATGGCTGTGGTGCCATGCTGAGAAGTGAGTAAACTCCTTTTTTGAATGATTGAGGTGTCTCCAGCTGTCTAGTATACCTAGGTGGTTTAATTTGGCTCACACATATTTCTGAGCAGGGGAAAACTGATATTGCCTTGAGACAGAAGCATCCACCTTAGGGTGTAGAGTAAGGTTTAGGTTCCCTCCCATAGTCAGTTGATCCTTCAACACTGAAAGCAGTTTATTGAAGAATCCTTGAAATACAAGTCTGTCTGTCCTGGGAACACAGTCTGAGAGCTGCAGCTCTCCATGGGTTATATCATGCAGTGTGTTAATGTGCTCAGCCGTGGTTAGGATATAGTCCAACCTGGCATGGCTGTGGTGCCATGCTGAGGAGTAACTCATTTTATGAATGATTGAGAGATCTCCAGCTATCTAGTATACAGTACCTACATGGCTTAATGTGACTCATGTATTTCAGAGCAGGGGGGAGGTGATATTGCCTTGAGACAGAAGTATCCATCTCGGGATGCAAAGAAAGGTTTAGGTTGCCTCCCATAGTCTGATGGTCCTGCAACACTAGGAGCAGTTTATTGAAGAATACTTGTGTAACCCCCCTACAAATGGGGGTTCCCAAAAGTCTTCCTTGGGCTTGCCTAAATGCCCACTGCCAGGCTGGCGTTCTGTGTCCTAGCCATTTAAAAGTGTTGCATGTGAGTGCCCTGTTTGCCTCCGTGCCTGTCTCTTTAAGAGGTGCCTATTTCAAAGTGTATAATTAATCTGGGTAGGGGCCGAGTAGTTTCAGGCTCGAGTCCCGCCTGGGCTGCAGTGTTATCACTCCATTCTGCCATCGCTAATTACGCAGAGGGAGTCCTACTAAAATCTGTGACTGTTTACAGATTATCTGCATTAATAATAATAATAATAATATTGTAGTTTGTCTGACCTGCCTTTCTTTGCAGCATAGACATTTCTGTTATTCCCCACCATCTTGGTTCTGGACTGTTAGTTTGGACCAATCAGTACCTTTGGGGACCCTAAAATGGAGTCTGTCCCCAGGGGTCTTGTGGGAGTGAATTTCTGTAGGAATTGTAGTTTTTACACTTTGGCGCTTAAATGGACCTGGAGGGGGAGCCCTTGCTGTGCCAGACAGATCAATCAACGAACCAAACCTTTTGGATCGCAGAGAAAGTCCCAAGCTGCCTGCAGCAGTGAGTCAGTCTGAGCTTGGAGTTGGAAGAGTGAACAGCTCGAGACATTCGAGTAGCTGCTCCTGCATAGTAGTGCGGGAAACTGGTGGGAAGGCTGTGTTTGGCCTGTCTGCCACATCTTCCCTGTGAGGGAGTTTTTCAGCATAAAAGAGACACTGGACTTTATCTGAATTTGCTGTGATTGTGACTAGAATCCTGAATTGTGACAAAGTGAAATTTGCCTGGTGTGGACCGAAGATTTGCCTCAGTGTGATCGGCCTGTCAGGACATCCTTCATGACTGCAGAGCGTACGGTTTGCACAGAAAACCCTGTGTATTGCAACCGGACTGTCATCTGAATTGTGATATTTCTTTATCTTTACTACAAATGTGCTGAATGCTGTTAGTGAGTTGCGATTTTGTTCCCCATTGCATGATTGTGTCACGCTTGCTGGATGCTGCATCCAGCAACTACCGAACTTTTTTCTGAACTGTTCACCCTGTCTGGGCCTTGCCACCTTGACCCAGACAGCCGCTCATGCCGCAGAGAAACATCCGATGAGAGACCCACCTGGGGATTCGGCTCCCTGCTCAACACCAACGAACAGGATCAGCACCACGGTTCTTCGTGTAGGCCCTGCTTCTCCTGGCAATCCAGCACTTCATTCTGAGGTCTCCATTTCATCCATCCTGCATCCTGCACTGGGTAGCGTGAGTAAACACCAGGGTAGCTCCCTGCAACAAAGCTCAAATCAAAGTGTGTCAACTGATTTAATTGCAGTTGCTAATCATTTTGGGACTGAGTCATCCGGCTCTGTATTATAAATTGTGGGTTAAAATGCATACATGTTTTCTTTCCATCACAGGGCCCCAACCAGCTGCAATGCCGGCCTACCCTGGGCAACACTTCAGGCTAACCATAGTTCCAACTAGGTACCCAGAGTGTGTGTGACTGTGTTACAGGGACCTTTGAGTGCATGCCTTATAGCCTGAATAATTCAGATCTCGAATCAACCACCAGATTCTGCCCCTTCCTTGGTGGTACTCCTTGGGGTAGTGCCACCTAGGGGTTACATCTTGGAGGTACCACTGGGATTTGAACCTTCTAGTGCTCAGAAGTGGGTACTGCAACCCCATGCTTAAAAATTGTAACTAAATGGAGGCGCTAGCTACGCCCAAGTTTGAGATTGCCCCCCATAAGCTGTTAGTGCTCCATATGATGGGGTGGAGCGAGGCTGAGGGGGTAGACCCCCAACAGGCCCTTTTGTTAATGGACATCCCGTTAGGGACCACTAATGCAACTGTTATAGAGACTGTTGAACAAGTTAAGTGTTTGGGGAAGGTTGAGGCGAAAGGGAGGGACTTGGATCTGTTTGACCAAACCTTGGTGGTCCTTCTTTCCTGTAGCCTCCCCATAGATCCTGAGAGAGAACCCCCTATCATTTTGCCTGAAGGGTCCCAGAAAGGGTGGCGGGGCATTCATTTGCATAGTGACCCGGCTGCTCCTGGGGGGTCCTCAAGTGTAGAGGGGTTTAAAGACAAATTGCTCAGACTGCTAGCTACTGAGGGGCAATCTGCCAAAGCGTTAGTAAAGATGTTGGATCTTTCTGAAGACACCACTTTCTTGCAGTCCCTTATAGCATCTCCTGCCACCCCTAGAGCTTCCGCTGTGGTAACCTCCCCTATTGTGATACCCTCAGTACACCTGGACTCTTACCTCAAACTAAGACTCTTTTCGGTCATGGTCCTGGTGCCAGTGGGCAGGACGACCTAGAGACGTGGATGGCTTATGCCACCCCCTTGGTACAGGAGTGGCAGTGCTCTGAGGGAGAGAAAAGGAAAAGACTAATGGAGAGCTTGAGGGGTCCTGCACTGGAGGCCATCCACTTTCTTCGTTCCACTAGCCCAGAGGCCTCTGTTACTGAGTACCTCTCTGCCCTGGTGGGGGGTTTTGGTAGCACTGAGTTGGGGGACGACCTGATGTGGAAATTCAAGTCTGCTAAACAATGGAAGAACGAGAAGTTATCCATGTTTGTTACCAGAATTGAGCAGGCTCTGCAGAGGGGCCCATAGAAAAGCTGGAGTGCCTGCCAGTGAACCGAATAGAGTTCGATTAGAGCATATTTTGAAGTCCGCCAGGTACTCTAGTGTGATGATATTGAAACTGAAGTTGCAAGATAGGAGGGAAAACTCTCCTGAATATTGTTACCTTGTGAAAGAGATTCGTGAAGCGGAGAATGATGAAGAGGGGTGGGAACCCTATGCTGGGGTTGCCTGTAACAGTCAGACCCTTGATCAAAGTGATGAGTCTGAACTACAGCAGATGAGGGAACTAATTAAAGAGCTGAAAGAGATGAGTGCCAGTCAACAAGCTGCCAAGGCAGCGAAAGATGCTAACTCTTGTCAAGCGCCTCTCGAGCAAAAGAGTGAGATCCCGCCTGGAAGGGTGGGGTGCATGTAATTTCCTCTGAAACCCAGACACAGAGTAATCTGTTGGAAGAAGTATGAGAATTGAGGGCCCTGGTAGGAGATCTTATTTGGACCACTCAAGTAGCTGACTCCTGGAGAGGTTCAGAAAGCAGGGAAGCGAAACCCAGATCAGAGGGACCCCGGGACTTGACTACCGCACCTAAACAGGGGAGTGGCTCTCCTCCTCCCAGAGACTCTAAAGAACCCATCTTTGTTACCACTGTGGAGAAGATGGGCATACCCAGCCCAACTGCAGTCTGCCTGAGAATCTGAGAAAGGTTATTACAAGGCTACTGGCATTGATTCAGCGAAGCAATATAAGGCCTTAGAATGGGCCTATTCCTCTAAGACTGTCATAAAACAGACATCTAAGACTCCTTCACCTGATTGGTACGAGGTGGTAGGCCCATCAATGGAGACCACCATAACAGTAAATGGTGTATCTGCAAGGGCCGTGCTCGACAGCGGATCACAAGTAACCATAGTGTTTCAAGACTGGTACCGAAAACACCTGCCTGATGTGCCCCTGCAGCCTCTGGAGGATCAGCATGTGTAGGGGTTAGGTGAAAAGTCCTACCCATACTTGGGATATATTTGGATCTGGTTGTCTTTCCCTACTGCAGTGGCTGGAGTGGATGAACAAATAGAGACGCTAGCACTGGTGTGTCCTCCTACAGGATTGTATGATGGGGTTCCCTTGCTCATTGGAACCATTGCCCACATGTTTGGAAGACTAGAGCAGTTGAGTCAAGAGTAAGAAGGGCAACGGACTGGGTGGGCCCTGAGAATTCCAGCCTTGATAAAAAGAGCCTATGACCTGCAGAAACAGACTACTGAAGCAGACAGAGACGAGCTGGTGGGGATAGTAAGGAAGAAAGATCCCGATTCTTTGGTACTACCGCCCAATGCTCAGTGCGCCATTCGTGAAGAAGTTCGCCTTAGAAAGGATGTGAAAAATAAAATACTGATGCTAGATGCCCTTGGTGAAGGGAAGTTGCCAGAAGGGTTATTGGTTAAACCCAGTATCCTATCTGCCCATGCCCATGAATGGTGGGTGATGGTCCAAATCTGGAATGTGTCTGATTGAGAGATTCGAGTGAACAGGGGGTGCACGTAGGCCACAGTGCATTGTGCGGACACTGCAGTACTGCCCAGCAACAAATATTCCAGTGAAAAGGAGGAAGTGACCCCAGACCTATTCAACTTTGGTGATTCCCAATTGTCTGCTGAATGGAAGACTCAAGTCAGTAGGAAACTTGCCCAGAGGGACCAAGTGTTTTCCCTAAAGGAGTGGGATGTGGGGTGCATCCATGGTGCTGAGCAGACTCTCAGGCTTCACGACAACAGACCTTTTAGAGAGTGATCCTGCAGCCTTGCCCCAGCTGATATAGACAATGTTTGGAAGCACTTAGAGGAGATGCTAGCTGCGGGCATTATTCAAGAGTCAAGAAGTCCCTATACGTCTCCCATCGTAGTCGTGTGCAAAAAGAATGGGTCTGTGAGGATGTGTGTGGATTATCGGACTCTAAACAGACAGACTGTACCAGATCAATACACCATGTCCCACATACAGGATGCCCTGGATTGCCTGAATGGGAGTCAGTGGTTTTCAGTACTTGATCTACGAAGCGGGTATTATCAAATCCCAATGGCCGCGGAGGACCGTGAGAAAACAGCCTTCATTTGTCCCTTGGGGTTCTACGAATTTCTGTGGATGCCTCAGGGGATTTCGGGTGCCCCTGCTACTTTCCAGAGATTGATGGAACGTGCAGTCGGAGACATGAACCTGTTAGAATGTCTAGTATACTTGGATGATGTTATCATCTTCGGATGCACCCTAGAGGAACATGAGCCCAGATTATTCAAAGTTCTTGACCGTCTGGAAGAATTCAGCCTCAAACTATCAATAGACAAGTGTCAGTTTTTTCAAACTTCTGTAAAATATGTGGGACATATAGTGTCAGCCGAGGGGATGCAGACAGACTCAGTAAAGTAGAGTCCCTGACCACCTGGCCTCAGCCAACTAACTTAAAAGAACTGCAGCATTTCTTGGGTTTCTGCGGCTATTATCGCTGGTTTATTAAGGACTATTCAAAAGTAATCTGGCCACTTCTCAATCTCACTCAAGGCTATCCCCCTACTAACCACAGGTACATGAAGGGATCCCTCAAGGAAGAAGAAAAAGTGTATTTTTGAACAGGTGAACCATTTGGAGCCCGTTGGACCCCTGAGTGTGAGGCGGCATTTTTTGAGATAATCTATCAGTTTACTCACACCCCAGTACTCGCCTATGCTGACCCTATCAAGCCATATGTCCTGCATATGGATGCCAGCCTGAAGGGACTCGAGACCATGTTGTATCAAGATTATGAAGATGACCTGAGACCTGTGGCCTTCGCCAGTAGGAGCTTGACACCATCTGAATGAAATTATCCTGTTCACAAGTTGGAGTTTCTCGCTCTAAAGTGGGCCATAGTCAACCAATTTCACGAGTACCTCTATGGGGCCAAAATATTGGTAAAGACTGATAACAGCCCCCTAACGTATGTACAGACCTCAGCAAAACTGGATGCCACTGGCCACTGGTGGCTTTCTGCTCTGTCGACTTACAATTATGCGATTGAATACCACCCAGTACTGAATCATATTGATGCTGATGCTATTTCATGGCGACCAAGCCCCCAAGATAACTGGGTGAGGTTGTCAGAACACTCTGTTAAAGCATTGTGCCAAAAATGTGATCAAGATAAGCAGCCATCTGCAGATACAGTGGACTGTCTAGTGGACTGTTTGGGGCCCCCTGATACTTGCATACCTGCAGCCTATTGTCATGTTTCTGCTTTGGACATCAGTGCCTTACCTCAGTTTCACAGTGACAGCATTCAGTGGGCTCAATCCCAAGACCCTATGATTCAGCCCGCACTTGCTGCCCTTCATGTGGGGAAAGATATGTCTAAACTACAGTCTGCCGACTTACGAACTGCACTACTGTTCAAAGAAGGCCATCGACTAAAGTTGCGAGACCAGTTACTCTATCGAGAGACAATAGATCGGTGTGGTCAGTTGGACAAGCGGCAATTAGTACTCCCCACAGCTTTCAAGCAGCTAGTACTGAGGTCCCTGCACAACCACATGGGACACCTCGGTATTTATTTAAAAGTTTTAACAGGAAAGGCATACTGAGCAGACTACCGCTCGATTCCAGATGCATCCTGGGAGGGTGTAGGGGATGGGAGGATACATAACAAATACAAAGTACTGACATTTCACAGATATGTACAAATTAGATATATACAATGATATGTACAAGAATAAATACAGAATGATCACAGCAAGCAACCAGAAAATATGGGTTGACACAGCAGCTAAATTGGTATAAGGTGCAAATGGCAACTTCACATGACTAGGTGAGGTCTAGATTCTACTGGCCAAAAACGGGGGCTGATGTTGAAAACTATGTTGAAACCTGCAGTTGGTGCCTTCAGAGAAAAGCTTTGCCTCAGAAAGCCGATCCTCTTGTTAACATTTCAACCAGTGCCCCCATGGAACTGGTTTGCATAGACTTTCTGTGTTTGGAGCCTGATCAAAAGAACATTGGCAATGCACTGGTAGTCACAGATCACTTTACCATATATGCACAAGTTTTCCTGATCAAGGATCAGAAGGCCTCTACAGTGGTCAAGCTGCTAGTAGAAAAGTTCTTTGTCCATTATGGTGCACCCCAATGTATCCATTCCGATCAAGGAAGGGACTTTGAAAGCAGATTGATTAAGGAGATGCTCTCCCTGTGGGGGGTGCAAAAGTCTAGAACCACTCCTTACCACCCCCAGCCTGAGCACTTTAATAGAACTCTCCTGGACATGTTGGGCACTCTCCATCCTAAAGACAAGCCTAAATGGAGCCAGCAGATTAGCACCTTGGTACACGCTTACAATTGCACTACAAGTGATGCTACTGGGTTCTCTCCCTGTCATCTCATGTTAGGGAGGGAAGCCCAGTTGCCCATAGATGTCTGCTTTGGAGTCTTCCCAGATAGGATCAGAGCTGAGAACTATTTACAATATGTCCAGAAACTGAAAGCTCAGTTGAACCATGCGTACCAACTGGCTCAAACAATGGCTGCCAAATGAAACCTTGCTAACAGAGAGAGAAATGATCGACGGGTAAAGGCTGAGGAGTTGTTGCCTGGGGATCGAGTACTATTACTTAACTTGGGACTGCATGGCAAGCATAAAATCGTCGGCAGTTGGCACCATCTTCCACATGTGATAGTCAGCAAGTTGAGTAATTTACCTGTGTACAAAGTGCGCCCTGAGAATTAACATAGAAACATAGAAACATAGAATTTGACAGCAGATAAGGACCGCTTGGCCCACCCAGTCTGCCCATTTTCCTACCTAACAGATAAGCTGCAGATCCTAGTTAACCAACAGCTTACTTCCTCCTACACCCCACTAGGACTGCTTTATGCCTGTCCCATGCATTCTTGAAGTCCCCCACTGTTCTTGACTCCATGACCTCCTCAGGGAGGCTGTTCCATGCATCCACAACCCTCTCAGTGAAAAAAACTTCCTCACATTACCTCTGAGCCGTCCCCCCTCTATCTTCAAATTGTGCCCCTTGTTCTTGCATCTCTTTTCTGGAAGATGCTACCCTCTTGGACTTTGTTAATTCCTGAGGTACTTGAAAGTTTCTATCATGTCCCCTCTCTCCCTTCTTTCCTCAAGGGTATACATATTAAGCTCCTTTAGTCTTTCTTCGTATGTCTTCTGGTGCAGACCCTGCACCATTTTGGTTGCCCTCCTCTGGACAGCCTCCACTCTGTCTATGTCTTTGCGGAGATGGGGTCTCCAGAACTGCACACAGTACTCCAGATGGGGTCTCACCAACTGTCTGTACAGAGGGATAACAGCTTCCTGTTTTCTACTATTGATGCCTCTTCCTATGCATCCCAGTATCCCCCCAGCCTTCCTTACTGCCTTCTCACATTGCTTGCCCACCTTTAGGTCATCTGATATAATTACCCCCAGGTCCCTTTCTATTTTTACTGTTGTCAGTATCTCACCCCCCATTGTGTACGCTTCCCCTGGGTTTTTGTTTCCCATGTGCATTATCTTGCACTTCTTTGCATTGAATCTGAGCTGCCATACATTTGACCATTCCTCCAACCTTGCCAAGTCCCTTCTCATCCTCTCCACTCCATCTTGTGTATCAACCCTGTTGCAGATCTTTGTGTCATCTGCAAAGAGACATACTTTTCCTTCCAGATCCTCTGCAATGTCACTTATAAAGACATTAAAAGGACGGTCCCAGTACTGAACCCTCGGTGCAGCATAACCCTCCTTTCTTCACTGTACTCCATTTACTACTACCCTTTGCGTCCCTCTTGTCTAGCCAATTTTTTATCCAGGCTACCACCTTGGGACCCACTCCAAGGCTGGCTATCTTGTGTATTAATCTTTTGTGTGGGACTGTATCAAATGCCTTGCTAAAATCTAGGCAGGCCATGTCCACAGCCCCTCCCTGGTCTACTACTTTGGTCACCCAGTCAAAGAAATCTATTAGATTCATCTGACACGACCTTCCCATCATGAATCCATGCTGCCTTGGGTCCTGTGCCCCACTGGCCTCTAGGTACTCAACAATTCTTTCCTTTAGAAGTGATTCCATCATTTTCCCTACCACTGAGGTCAAACTAACTGGTCTGTAGTTTCCTGCCTCTGTCCTGCTCCCACTTTTGTGAAGAGGAATCACATCTGCCCTCCTCCAGTCCTCAGGTACCACCCCATCCTCCCATGATTTGTTGAAGAGAGTAGTCAGCGTGTCACTAGTTCTACCCTTAGTTCTTTTAGAATTCTTGGGTGAATCCATCAGGCCCCATTGCTTTGTCCACCTTCAATTTTATTAGTTCTTTCAGAACCCTTTCTTCTGTCAATGGACTGGTATCGATCCCCGTCTTCAGAGTGTTTCTCTTGTTTGGTTTAGGTAACTCCTCCTCCTCTTCCTTTGTGAATACTGAGCAGAAATATTCGTTCAGTATCCCTGCTTTTTCACTGTCACCCTCTACCCACATTCCCTCCCCTTTATTAAGCTTCAGTATCCTTCCTTTGGTCTTTCTTCGCTCCTAATGTACCTATAAAGGTCTTATCCCCTTCTTGACAGAATTGGCTATCCTTTCCTCAGTTTGGGCCTTTGCTATTCTGACTGTCTTCCAACCTCTTTCTGCTTAACTGATAAAGTTCTCTGTCCTCTCCTTCTGTGTTTCTTTAAATTTCCTGAATGCTGTCCTTTTCTCCTTAACCTTCCCTGCCACCTCTTTTGAGAACCATAGCGTTTTTCCTTCGTTGTGTTTATTGATTTGCTTTACACAAAGGCTTGTTGCCTCTGTGATGGCTGTTTTGATCACTCCATTGTTTCTCCACCCTTCTTGCCCATTTGCTAGTACTTTTCTAGGCACTCTCTCATTTTCCCAAAGTCAGCCCTCCTAAAGTCCAGTACTCTTGCTTTTGTATGAGCTTGATTGTATGGCTGTGTTTATCGTGAACCACACTGTTTGGTGGTCGCTTGTTCCCAGATGGCTACCCACTTCTAAATCTGAGATTCTTTCTCCGTCCCCATTTGAGAGTACCAGGTCTAAGATTGCTCCCTCCTGAGTGGGTTCCAATACTAGCTGTCTGAGGCATGCCCCCTGTAAGGCATCAAGAATGACCCTGCTCTTGGATGTGCCTGCAGCAAAGGTGCTCCAGTTAACATCTGGCATATTCAGGTCCCCCATCAACAATATCTCCCCTTTTTCTGCCATTCTAAGAAAGCCTTCTATCATTTCCTCATCCATTCCCTCCCCCTGAGATGGGGGTCTGTATTCAACCCCCATGCAGATTGTGGTACCATTTCCTGTCTCCAGGGTGACCCAAAGTGCCTCATCTGCTCCCTGTTTACTCTTTAGCTCTGTTGCTTTGATCCCTTCCTTTACATAGAGAGCTACTCCTCCTCCTCTTTTACCCTCCCTGTCCCTCCTGTAGATTGTGTATCCTGGTATGTTGACATCCCAGTCATGGTTCTCTGTGTACCATGTTTCTGTTTATTCTGTTTCTGTTTAGAATTATTCTAAAGCTGTCAAGACCATGCACAGGAACCACCTAGTGCCCATGAGGCAAGTGATCATTGATGCTGAACCATCAGACATTGCCCCTCCTGGGCCGGTGACTCATGCTGCTGCTAAAAAGAGACAGAGTTAACCTGTCCCAGTTGTTCCAGATCCAAGGCCTTCCACCCGGCAGGCCCAGAATGATAATGACTGTCAGTCCACCTCTGATGATAGTGAGTGTGACAATTCTTATTACCCCTCCTGTGAACAGAGTCAATTGGTTCAAGGTAACCCTATGTATAATCATAGGGATGGAGCTGAGCCTTCAGGACTGCCTAACCCTCCCCCTTTTTGCCTGGAGCCAATGCCCCCTAAAAGTGAGGTGCAGAGTATTACGCCTGAAGTAGCAGATTCCTTGTGTCTAGTAGAACTATTTGAACTACCCGAGGAGAAATCTGACATAGCGAGTCTCTCTGGTGATATACCAGCCCTTGAAGAATCCTGTGAAAGTGTTGACAGCACCCCTCCAATGCCACAAAGTCCAATTGTGTCAGAGTATCCGCAGAATGAGCAACCTGGGCCCTCTTTAGAAGGTAATAATAATGAGCAAAATATTGTGGAAACAGAATCTACAGAGCAAGGAGCTGACAGTGCTCCCCATCTGGACACTTCAACCATTGCAGAGGCATCCCTCACTACAGAAGAAACTAATGCCAGTGCTGACCACCCAGAACCTGTGTCTGTTCCCCCAAGAAAATCTGGACTAGATGTTAAGCCAGTGATCTGCCTTACCTATGACTCCCCTGGGAGGCCTGTGGATCTGCCTCTCAATGTTGTTCACAAGGGTGTTTACAGTTCCAAGAGCTCACTGCCCAAACTGAGCCTGTCTGCCACTTCTAAGTTAATTGTTCTTCCCTCAGAACATGGTGCCCCTGCTCCATCTAGCCCTAAGTAAGCTGATAGAAATAGGTCCCCATCTGTATTGTTTAAAGTGCAAGAAACTATTACATGAATAAGTATAGTAATGTTATTGCGTAGATCATAGTAGAATCAGTATTGAATATATGAAAAATGCAAAGCTGTTGTCATTATGAATATAGTATATGTGTAGAGAATACTGAATGAGTATAGTAATGTGATAAGTTTACGTTTTACTGATGCATCAGTCATTATCTTGTCTTGTGTAGTAAGGTCACGTATATTTCATATAGTATATTGTTTTTTTCCATGATATTGTGGTATAGACTTGTCGCGGATGCCAAGTTCTTTCCAGGCAGGGAAGGGTGTAACCCCCCTACAAATGGGGGTTCCCAAAAATCTTCCTTGGGCTTGCCTGAATGCCCACTGCCAGACTGGCGTTCTGTGTCCTAGCCATTTAAAAGTGTTACATGTGAGTGCCCTGGTAGCCTCCGTGCCTGTCTCTTTAAGAGCTGCTTATTTCGTAGTGTATAATTAATCTGGGTAGGAGTCGAGTAGTTTTAGGATTAAGTCCCACCCGGGCTGCAGTGTTATCGTTCCATTCTGTCATCGCTAATTGCACAGAGGGAGCCCTACTAGAATCTGTGACTGTTTACTGATTATCTGCAATAATAATAGTATTAATATTGTACTTTGTCTGACCTGCCTTTCTTTCCAGCATAGACATTTCTGTTAATCTCCACCATCTTCATTCTGGACTGCTAGTTTGGACCAATCAGTACCTTTGGGGACCCAAAAATGGAGTCTGTCCCCAGGGGTCTTGTGGGAGTGAATTTCTGTAGGAACTGTAGTTTTTACACTTTGGTGCTTAAATGGAGCTGGAGGGGAAGCCCTTGCTGCGACAGCAGATCAATCAACAAATCGAACCTCTTGGATCACTGAGAAAGACCCAAGCTGCCTGCAGCAGTGAGTTAGTCTGAGTTTAGAGTTGGAAGAGTGAACAGCTCGAGACATTCGAGCAGCTGCTCCTGTGTAGTAGCACGGGAAACTGGTGGGAAGGCTGTGTTTAGCCTGCCTGCCCTATCTTCACTGTGAGGGAGTTTTTCAGCATAAAAGAGACACTGGACTTTATCTGAATTTGCTGTGATTGTGACTAGAATCCTGAATTGTGACAAAGTGAAATTCGCCTGGTGTGGACCGAAGATTTGCCTCGATGTGATCGGCCTGTCAGGACTTCCTTCATTACTGCAGAGCGTACGGTTTGCTCAGAAAACCCTGTGTATTGCAACCGGACTGTTATCCTAATTGTGGTATTTCTTTATCTTTACTATAAGTGTGCTAAATGCTGTTAGTGGTTCGTGATTTTGTTCCCCACTGCATGATTGTGTCACGCTTGCTGGAAGCTGCATCCAGCAACTACTGGATTTTTCTCTGAACTGTTCACCCAGTCTGGGCCTTGCCACTTCGGCCCTGACAGCCGCTCACGCCGCAGAGAAACAACCGACGAGAGACCCGCTTCTGGGGATCTCAGCCCTGCTCAACACCAACGAACAGGATCATCACCACAATGCTTCATGTGGGCCCTGCTACTCCTGGCAATCTAGCACTTCATCCTGAGGTCTCCATTTCGTCCATCCTGCATCCTGTACTGGGTAGCGTGAGTAAACACCAGGATAGCTCCTTGCAACAAAGCTCAAATCAAAGTGTGTCAACTGATTTAGTTGTTGTTGCTAATCATTTTGGGACTGAGCCATCCGGCTCCAGATTACAAATTGTGGGTTAAAGTGCATGTAGGTTTTCTTTCCATCGCAGGGCCCCAACCCGCTGCAATGCCGGCCTACCCTGGGCAACGCTTCAGGCTAGCTGTAGTTCCAACTGGGTACCCAAAGTGTGTGTGACTGTGTTACAGGGACCTTTGAGTGCATGCCTTATAGCCTGAATTATTCAGATCTCGAATCAACCACCAGATTCTGCCCCCTTCCTTGTTACTGCCCCTTAAATAAATCAAATCTAAATCTTTTTGCACTGAAACTGGTTGTGGTGTGCCTCTGTACGAACAGCAGTGAAATACTGTTGGTTGTTTTGCTAAATCTTATTTTACAGAAGGGGTCTCCAGGACTGAGCCAGCTGAACCAGCCCTGGTGGTAAGTGTAACAAGTGTGGGGTTAAAACTGTTGTCAGGGGCAAATTGCAATTGTGTATTCTGTGAAACATTTAGGCCACTAGAGGGAAAAGGGGGGGGGGTAACAGTGTCCCGGAGGGCTGTACCCAGGTCAGCTACACTACCACAAACCCTGTCCTCTGGGTGGAGGCACCGGTTTCTAGTACTCAGGCCCCTCAACCTGCATCTGGTTACGCAGGCAGGGGTAGTACCCCTTGGGGTAGCGCCACCTAGGGGGTACACTTGAAATGCAATATCTGTCCCAGGAGGAAATTATATGTTTGCTAATGTAAGCTGTTGCCGATCTAATGTGCCCACTAAGATAATGAAACACTCCTCTGGGTCTAAAATTTTCAAGTCAAGGTGGAATGGAGTTTGTCTCAGGAACAAATTAAGAACCCCTGTTGGTGACCAGATATGTGGGGTGAAAAATGTTCTAACTAAAAGTCAAACTTATCAGATTTCACATGTTCCACAGGGAGAGATGTGTTTCTCAGAAAAATATAATTTTAGGTTTCTCTCTTTTCAACTTCTCTAAAATATGAGAAAACTTTATGGGGTTATGGATACCACTGATACTGAATGAAAATATTTACGTTGTTCCTGCCATGGTTACATAACCAATCCCCTTTGTCTAATACGTTTGTTTAGAGGATTAAGGTACATCATTTTTCCAGCAGACACCCATCTGTGCACCTCCTCTCTCCCTCTGAACTGTTCCATTACCTGAAAAAAATGGTATTATACAGTAAAGAAGCCACATAAAAATGAAAAACGATAACAAGAGCCTACCAACCGTGCAGACCCATTAGAAAAGCAGTGCAGAGAATAAAGTCAGACTATGTAACAGCAGCCCACCAAACAGGCAGACCCAGGAGCAGCAAGTAAGGTCCATAACAAGAAACTTCCCAAGATAGGGAGCAGTAAATCAAAAAACACTCCTATACTTTACCACAAGATGGGCATACATTGTGTGAGGGGAAGCCTCGGGACCCCTAAGCTGAGATGGAAGATGGAAGGTCAGCAGGTAAAAGACCTGTGTGACCACTGAGTGCAGTAGGGCACTGATGGATCTCTGCTTCAAATACCCATTGACAAGGTAATATGCTGGGGAGGTATATCAATTATTGTCCCGCAGCTATGGTGGTAGTCAGAAAGATAGCTCAGTACAACACAGAGGCAGAACACGCTGAACCTTGTGGTAACAGTCATGAGGCTTGTTGGGATAAACGTTTAAATGTAAGCTTCCAAAGATCCCATTCTCAGAGTCAGGAACAGGTGAAACTAGCAATCTGAGCTGTGTTGATACAGGCATGGTTCAAAACGATGGGCATGCAAAGTTAAGGTGATACCCTTGGAGTCCCCTTCCACCACACATATGCATCATACTCTCCTGTACCCCACGTCCCACTAGCAGCCAGCAACCAGTTGTAAATGTAAAATGTCCTGGGGCTCCTGGGCAGAGACAGATGGTCATCAGCCCTCCCACCCCTGGCTGGTCAGGTATAACTTAATATTTGCCAGTTGGAAGCCAAGCAGGGTGTGCCACCAACCAGTCTAGTCTAGCAAACAGTAGCCACAAAGGTCACTATCAGTTAAGAGGGTTCTAACTAGGTGTCTATGCCTCCTATAAGCTGTACACCATAGGACCCAATATTTCAAAAATCTATACGTCCAGTTACAAGGAAGTCTCAGCCCAGGGCCAGCAGGGCCCAACTCCACCAGCAGCCGATGATCACACACGCAGCAGCAAGGCTTACAAATAAAATGCCAGCCTCATAACAGATATACAGATTTGCAAGTGGCCAAGCCAGGGGAAGAGAGCTACAGACACCCAGTCCTATAAAAAAGCAGGCTAGTAGCTACCAGGAGACAAGGGCACTCAGCATGTCTGTTTAATGAAGAAGAGTGTGAGTCAAGGAATGCCAGTGGCACCACTGGCACCCCCCACCCCTGCCACCCCTTAGTCTCAAATCAAGAGATGCAGTGTCAGACCACAGCAATTCACCACACCTGCTTAGTGCTTTTCATGGCAAGGAACTTTGCAATATTTTATGCAGCCATCTCAATGCAGCTGCCACTAAAACTGTGCTATTACGTCTTGGATTGTCTGCAGCTCCTGTGGCTGGTGTTGTTGAGTGGCACTGAGTGCAGCTACCAAGTAGGTAGCTACTGCTATGGAGTCCTTTAAGAATGTGATGTCAGGGCCTCGCTGGTAATTCTGTCAGTCACTAGGGTCATGGTGGCTGTAGAACTACAATCCAGCACTTGGCAAAGTCAGCCTTGGTTTCATCCACTGAGTGATACGATACTGTGCCATCTGAAAAATGAGCTCTAAACTGAGTGAGAAACAGTGTCTGGACATCACACTGGGCTGTTTCAGCACCACTAGGTAAGGGGAGTAGGCCAAGTGCTGAGCCTGTATCACTGGCACATAATCTTGATAAGGAAATAAACATTTTGGGCCCCACATTACTGTTTCTTTCCTCCAAGCTGAAGTCAAGATTGTTTACTTTGTCTTATAACTTAAAAATTGCATCACTATTGAGCATGGTCGCTGAGTCAGGCTTGGTTTGGGGCTCAGTGTTCTACGGGTATGTATGCTCAATACTGAGTTCTGAGTCAGGGGTTGATCCAGAGACTGGTGGAGCAACAGATCAATGTAGGCAGATATATTTTGGCCCTCCTCACCCTCAGGGAGGCCAAATATGTGCGGACTATTTCAATGTAAGTGCCCTTCAAGGTCACAGTTTTAGTCCTCCAATTGTAACTACTGGCAGTAGAGCCATGATCGGTTCCATTATATGGGCAGAGCACTTAGAAAGCTCAGTAAGGGCTCCTTGGGTCTCTTTTTGTTTGATCTGTACAGCAGTTAAGACCAAACAGAAAGTTTGCATCTGTTATATTTTCTCTGCCCAAAATGCTCAGAGTTCCATGAGGATATGAGTGCTCATCGGTTCCAGAGGATTGCTCCGTGTACTGAGAGAGGGAGAAACTAGCACGCTGCTCAAGGGATGTAAGGGCCATTTGGTGAGGAGACCCAGAGTCCTGAGCCTGTTGGATGCACCTGCTGATTCTCCTTTTTCTTCCTGGATGCCCCCCATTCTTTAAGTAAGTCTCTTTAGCAAAAGGAAGTCACTAGGTAGCGAAATCCAAAATTAGAGGCTTATTAGCATGGTCCTCACATGGAGCTTTCAGCAGCTGCTGCTACTACTCCATCAGTGATGTCACCAGAAGTTCTACTGCAAGACTTTTGAAGGACAGAATTAATGGGGCAGTTGGTTGAGATCAATGTTTTCATCCACTCACAGCATGGCTTTATAAGGTCAGATAATGGCAAACCAACCTGATCACTTTCTTTCAGGGGGTAACCAGTGAAGTAAAGAGGGGTGGGCCATTTACACAGTCTATCTGGACTTTACCACTGGAAGGGTGTAGGGACTGTGGGCTGTTTTCCTTCAAGGCGAACATTCTGATGGCCAGTTGGCCTGAGGACAGTCCACCAAAGACTCAGAGGGAGACCCACATGGGTGGCAAGGTCAGGAATGTTCCCATACCACTGAATAGGCACACACAGAAGACAGATGCAGTGCCAGAAGAGGAGGTGCTGGCAGTAAGGTAGGAGAAGATGAAATGATGCTGGAGACCTGTGGTGTTCCAAGGATTGGGACTCCAAGGTGGAAGATGCCCTATGACCAGACTGGGGATGAAGCCCAGAGGGTGCAGGAGGATAGTCTGATGGTGTGCTGAGACATATCCATGTGGAAGCGGCTGGGTTCTGGCCTAAGCTATCAAAAGGGAGATTTGGAGGGAGACCATAGCCCCAGAGCATTGAAGGCATTACTTCTTCACCCTAAATTGAATAGTGAAAATTAAATTCAGACCGTTTTTCACAGCCTGATACCAAGAGGGGTGCCTCACATAGATTTTGATCCATACAGTCACTTACCAACTGAAATGGGGATACTGTTTGCAAATCCAAGGGATATGGGAACAGCAAAATTATTATGTAGCAAGAGCAGAACCTGTGTATGGGAGAGGGACAGGATGAACATATTCTCTAAGGCCACCAGGTAAGATCTCATCTTGTCAGTGGCACAGATGTCTGTGACCAGTCAAGTAAGGGCTATATCAAAGTCATTCCCTAAATGTAACTATAGTCACCAATTAGTGAGACAGTCAAGTGAATGAGATCATGTTATACTAATGTATTGAAATATCTGGTTTAAATGAAATTGTACAATTTATTTATTTCATAAGTTTTACCAGGAAAGATATACTGAGCAAGTAACAGCTTCTTTCCAAATACGTTTTGGGGGGAGAGGCAGTGAAGAAGTAAACAATGATAGGTGCAATAGAATATACATTACAGCAAGGTGCAAGACTGCCAACAAATAAAATACAAATACTACAACTGAGCAGTCACATTACATAGGCAGATAAAATGAGAGCAACCCAAAATGCAATGGTGCAAGGGTAGTGCAGGAAGGGCAACTGCAATACAATATGAGCTGTAAGCAACATTGTAAGAGCAGATAAACAAAATCCAGATAGTGCAGAAGTGCAAGTATAATCAATGCAAGTAAAACACGGTAAGGTTCAGTTAAAATACATTTCCTTAAGTTGTGATCACATATTTAGAGCAAAAACAAACAAAAGGAAAAAAAAATGCACACAGACTGTGGGCCAACAGTGGACAGAAAAATGTGTTCCTAGCTGGGGGTGGACACTCAACAGATAATGCAACCAGGAAGTAGTGGAGGAGGACCAATGGTAGTCATCAGGTACAGCTGCAGGAGGGGCAGTGAAGTCTTAAGGAAGGGACTTGAAGGAGCAGAAAAAAGAGGCTGAAAAAATAGATTGGAAGAGAGGCTCAAAGCTTAGGTAAACAGTACTAGAAGGCAGGTTGTTCTGCAGTAGTTTTCATGCAGGGAGGAGCAAGAGAATGGAGTGATGTGTTCTAGACAGTATAGGGGGGAAGGAAGGCAAGAAGAAAGGAGGGTAGAGAGGTAGGGAGAGAGCGAGCCAAGCCATAATTTAGAGGTGAAGGAGGCACAGTGGGCTGGGCACCTGGCATCAAGGGAAAGAAGGGAGGGAGAGGGAGGAGTAAGGGGAGCAGTGGTGAGTATGGGGAGGGCAGTTCAAGGTGAAGTGGCAAAATGAGCAAAAGAAGGGGTCCAGTCTGATGTCAGTTTACAGGAGGCATAGCCACCTAGTTGGAACCCTCTTGACAATGGCAAGGGTGGACTTGAGAGCCACACTATAGAATGTCACCATGGTTAAAGATTAGGAGGATCATCTTCAAAAGTAGCTCACAGCAGGTAGGAAGCAGGATACTTGCTTTGTTCCTGTGGAGCACACCCAGTTAGGGGTACAGTTTGAGGTGGATGGCATCTATGTGTGCCAAGAAGTCAAGGTGATGGTCAAGCCAGACCCTGAGGTACTTAAAGGAGGAGACATCCTCGATCACAGTACCATCAAGGGTACGGAAATGTGGGGAGGGAGAGCCTGGTGAGCTTCTGCTGAGAGCCAAAGGTCATAGAGACCATTTTCTTGGTGTTGAGGGACAATTGATTGGCTCAGAACCTGTAATGGGCACTGTGAAAGTCCTGTTGAAGTGGGACAGCAAGGTCTGGAGTGGAGGAGTCAAGAGGAAAACAGCACAGTGTCATCTACATACATACACAAATGGACGCAGAGGAATGAGAAGTAATGAGGTCATTTAGAAATATGGAGAAGAGCATGGGGCCCAGGACAGAACCTTGGGAAAGCCTGAGCAAATTGAGAGTAGGGCAGATAGGATGTCTCAAATATGGACAGCTTACCACCTACTCTCAAGATAAGAGAAAGAACCAGGTGATCGAGGAGTCAGAGAGCTCTGCTCCCTTAAGCTTACCTGCCTGTTCCTTTTGGAAGCTGAGAAATTGGCTATACTGCAGAGAACAAACTAGAACACATTTGAGGAACTGGTAACTTGGTAAAACATAATATTGTAGAGGACTAGGAAGGTAAGCTACACTTTCTACAGAAAGTTTCATTATTTTCTTATTGGCATTAAGAATTGCAGGATTCCATTAAAGTGTAGTAATTTTATAACCAGAGGGGTTGTAATACAACTGAAGTTGCTTGATTTCTGTGCTAGACACATAGGATTTGGAAGGATATTTGTGCAATATTTTGGAAGTGTCCTGCTGGCTAAGCAGTGAGTTTATCCCTGGTTTCAGATAAAGGGTTTGTGTGTGTATTAGAAGCAGACATAGCAAATTGTCTTCACTGAAAGGCCTGCTTACATCACAGGTGTCACTAGTCAATCAATTGATTCTGGTTGGGGCTTGTATCACTGTTCTGTTTGGCATACTACGCAGAGTAAAGTCAGCTGCCTGTTCCTTTTGGAAGCTGAGAAATTGGCTATACTGCAGAGAACAAACTAGAACGCATTTGAGAAACTGGTAACTTGGTAAAACATAATATTGTAGGGGACTAGGAAGGTAAGCTACACTTTCTACAGAAAGTTTCATTATTTTCTTATTGGCATTAATAATTGCAGGATTCCATTAAAGTGTAGTAATTTTATAACCAGAGGGGTTGTAATACAACTGAAGTTGCTTAATTTCTGTGCTAGACACATAGGATTTGGAAGGATATTTGTGCAATATTTTGGAAGTGTCCTGCTGGCTGAACAGTGAGTTTGTTTTTATCCCTGGACTCAGTAGAGTGATTTGTGTAGGAGCAGTGGTCTAATACATTGTGGTGTTGGTTGACTTACTATAAAGGGCAGTACTCACCAGGGTGGTGGTGCAGTGGTGTAATTGATTGTTTCTAACAGTCACCAGTGTTTGTGGCCTACCCACCCACCCCAGGCGTGGCATTTCCTTTATAGCCAAGGTTCTGACATCACTTCCTCAACAGGTCTTGGAGCAGAACTGTCATATTCTTAATTACCCAGCACAGTGCATAAAGCATAAGTATAGACACACCAAAAAAAATAAAATAAATAAATAAATTTGTATATTACTCATTGTATATGATAAGGAAGAGGGACATGTGGGGAGTGGTGCAATGCACTGGCTGTGGGGCAGCAATTTTCCGGGAAACATTCTGGAACCTGCATTGCTGCCCTATTTGCAGGCAACTGTCAGCTCTGAGGGAGGAGGTTGCCCACCTCCAGGCTGAACTGGCAAGGACTAAGGAGGACTCCCCCACCCAAAGAGCACCAGTTCCACAACCACTGCCTCAGAGGTTGCCATGTGTGAAGAGCAGATGGACCACAGTAGGTTCTGGGAGAGCGAGGGTGGTGGAACAGAGGCGTAGCCCCCGAGTTTCACCTCTACACAAATCATATGTTGGTCTGGCAAATCAAGGTTCCTCTATGATGACACCCTCATTGGAGACCAAGAAGAATGCTGGGGACATCCACAAGGGAGACCCACAAAAGAGTGGCAAGGGACAACACAAGGGACAGAAACAGCTTCTGATAGGGGACTCAGTTGTTAGGGGTGTAGACCTGGGGAAGGGAGAGAAGAGGGAAGTAAGGTGCCTGTCTGGTGCCATGGCTTGGAGGGACAGGAAGCGAATCCTCAGGATTGCAGAAGCAGCATCATGGGAGAGGAAACTAGATATCATTGTCCACCTCGGGACAAATGACCTAGCTAGGCATGAGATCAGGGATGAATTTGTGGAGTTGGGAAGGGGCCTCAGACAGGTAGCAAGCACGGTAACCTTCTCAGAGGTGCTGCCAGTCCATGGCAGGGGTGAGGCTAGGGTACTGCACACCATGCGGTTTAATGAATGGTTGCAAAACTGGTGCAGAGCACAGGGCTTTGGCTTCATTGGGGACTGGGGGTCCACCTGGAGAGATGAAGGACTAAACTGGCATGATGGTCTGCATCTGTCCAAGAAGGGAAACATGCTCCTAGGTGACAGGTTTAAAGGCTTCCTTGGCAAGCTTTTAAACTAGCCAAGGGGGGAGGTGCTGATAGGAAACAGGAAAGTTCAAGCCTCCCCAGCAAAGCATGGCAGGTAGTAGGGTAAACACTGAGGTACAGAGCTTGACAGAGGGCAGGACAGGAGTAAATGGAAAAATGGACAAGGGCAATAAGAGCAGGGATGGGGTAAAAAAGGATAAAGCCAACATTAAATGGAGGGCAATGAGTACCAATGCCCGTAGTCTGGGAAACAAGCTTCCAGAGCTAGTAGCCCTGATGGAAGTGGAACACTTGGATATTGTGGCAGTCACAGAAACATGGTACATGGAGAACCATGACTGGGATGTCAACATACCAGGGTACACAATCTACAGAAGGGACAGGGAGGGTAAAAGAGGAGGTGGAGTAGCTCTCTACATAAGGGAAGGGATCAAAGTAACAGAACTAAAAGGTAAAGGGGGAGGACAAGAGGAACTCTGGGTCACATTGGAGACAGGGAATGGCATCACAATCCGCACAGGGGTTGTATACAGACCCCCGTCTCAAGGGAAGGAAATGGACAAGAAAATGATAGAGGGCATTCTCAAAATGGCTGAAAAAGGGGAGATACTGTTGATGGGGGACCTGAATATGCCAGATGTTAACTGGGCAACATGGACTGCAGCCACATCCAAGAGCAGGGTCATTCTCGATGCCCTACAGGGAGCATGCCTTAGACAGCTAGTGGTGGAACCCACTCGGGAGGGAGCAATATTAGACCTGGTACTCTCAAATGGAGAGAGGATCACAAACTTAGACGTCAGTAGACACCTGGGAACAAGCGACCACTGCACAGTGTGCTTCACAATAAGCACAACCATGGAGACAAGCCATACAAATACAAGGATACTGGACTTTAGAAGGGCTGACTTTGGCAAAATGGGTGAATACCTGAGGAATGCATCAGCAAATGGCCAGAAAGGAGGGGTGGAAGAACAATGGAGAAAAATCAAAACTGCCATCATGTAGGCAACAAGCCTTTGTGTGAAACAGATAAAGAAAACAAAGCGGAATAAAAAACCACTATGGCTCTCAAAAGAAGTGTCAGGGAAGGTTAAGGAGAAAAAGGCTGCATTCAAAAAGTATAAGGAATCACAGACAGAGCACATCAGGGAACTGTATCAATTAAAGCAGAAAGAAGTGGGGAAGGCAGTCAGAAAAGCAAAGGCCCAAACCGAGGAAAGGATAGCCAACTCGGTTAAGAAGGGGGATAAAACCTTTTATAGGTACATTAGGGAACATAGAAAGGTTAAGGGAGGGATAGGGAAGATTAATAAAGGAGAGGGGAGGTGGGCAGAGGGAGACAGTGAAAAGGCAGAGATAATGAATGAATACTTTTGCTCAGTATTCACAAAAGAAGAAGAGAAGGAGTTACCTAAACCAAACAGTAGAAGCACTCTGGATACTGGGGTTGATACCAGTCCATTTAAAGAAGAAAGAGTACTGAAAGAACTTCTAAAACTCAAGGTGGATAAAGCAATGGGGCCTGACGGGATTCACCCTAGAATCCTAAAAGAGCTAAGGGAGGACCTAGTGACACCACTAACCACACTTTTTAACAAATCATGGGAAGATGGGGTGGTACCTGAGGACTGGAGGAGGGCAGATGTGATTCCCCTTCACAAAAGTGGGAGCAAGGCAGAAGCAGGAAACTACAGACCTGTTAGTTTGACCTCAGTGGTGGGAAAATGATGGAATCACTTCTGAAAGAAAGAATTGTTGAGTACCTAGAGGCTAGCGGGGCACTGGACCCAAAGCAGCATGGATTCACAGCAGGAAGGTCATGTCAGACAAATCTAATCGATTTCTTTGACTGGGTGACCAAAGTAATAGACCAGGGAGGGGCTGTGGATATGGCCTACCTAGACTTTAGCAAGGCATTTGACACAGTCTCGCACAAAAGATTAATAACTGCTAGCCAGCCTGGGAGTGGGTTCCAGGCGGTAGCCTGGTAGAAAACTGGCTGCACAACAGGACACAGAAGGTAATAGTGAATGGAACACATTCTGAAGAAAGGGGTTACTAGTGGAGTACCTCAGGGCTCAGTATGCATCCAGTCCTCTTTAACGTCTTTATAGGTGACATTGCAGAGGGTCTGGAAGGAAAGGTATGCCTCTTTGCAGATGACACAAAGATCTGTAACAGAGTTGATACACAAGGGGGGGTAGAAATGATGAGAAGGGACTTGGCAAGGTTGGAGGAATGGTCAGACATATGGCAACTTAGATTCAATGCAAAGAAGTGCAAAGTAATACACCTGGGAAATAAAAATCCAGGAGAAGAGTACACAATAGCAGGGGAGGTACTAACAACAACAATAGTGGAAAGGGATCTGGGTGTAGTCATATCAGATGACCTAAGGGTGGGTATGCAATGTGAGAAGTCAGTAGGGAAAGCCAGGGGGATACTGGGATGCATAGGGAGGGGCATCACAAGTAGAAAAAGGGAAGTGGTTATCCCTCTATACAGACAGTTGGTGAGACCCCATCTGAAGTACTGCGTGCAGTTTTGGAGACCTCATCTACGCAAGGACATAGACAGGATGGAAGCAGTCCAGAGGAGGGCAACTAAAATGGTGCAGGGTCTACATCAGAAACCATATGAAGAGAGACTAAGAGAGCTTAATATGTATACCCTTGATGAAAGGAGGAATGGGGGGACATGATAGAAACTTTTAAGTACCTCAAGGGAATCAACAAAGTCCAGGAGGGTAGCATCTTTCAGAAAAAGAGATGTGTAAGAACAAGGGGGCACAATTTAAAGTTAGAGGGAACGGCTCAGGGGTAATGTGAGGAAATTCTTTTTCACGGAGAGAGTGGTGGACGCATGGAACCGCCTTGCTGGAGAGGTTGTGGGGTCTAAAACAGTGGAGGAATTCAAACATGCATGGGACAGACATAAGGCAATTATAGTGGGGGGTTGCAGGAAATAGGCTGTTGGTTAACTAGAATCTGCAGCTTATCCAGTAGGTAGAGAAATGGGCAGACTGGGTGGGCCAAGTGGTCCTTATCTGCCATCAAAGTCTATGTTTCTATGTTTCTATGAGGAAGGGGGCGAGACACAGTGTCAAATGCTTTGGACAAATAGACAAATATGCCTGAAGTGACCTGGTCCAGGTCCATACCACACAGAATGGAGTCAGTAAACCAAAGGAGGGAGGCAGATGTAGAGTGAGACTCAATTAGTTCATTGAAGTAAATCTCAAAGTGTGCTTCAGTCCTATCTCATGACATTTGTTAGTGAGGTCACAGGTCCAAATCAAGTGTGAGTGCTCATGTGCTAGAACCCGGTGAAATAAATATAGAGTTGTGAGGGGTCCAATCCCAGTGAGCATCTCACTAGACAGGGAATATTGAGCGCATCACCTGGGGTAATGGGAGTGCCCTCTGACAAGGTTAAGGATAGCCCTATAATTCAGCAATAGAAGTCACAACAGGAAAAGGACCCGGAAGGTATGATAGACATGGAGCTGAAGCGTGATGAGCAGTACATAGCCGCTGTCAAGAGGGATGGCCAAATGATGAGGTGAATCAAAATTGAGGTTAACAGCAGAACAGAAAGAGCAATCCTGCTACTTTACAAAGCCCTAATCAGGCCCCAACAGAATATCCTGGAACATGGGACCAGGCAAGCCCTAAATGTGCATCACAAAGAATGCAGATGTGATGTAATTATGCTTAAAAGAAACAATTTTATTGTTCACCACCATGTGAGATACATGGACTAAGCCACTACAACCCCCAAACAAACACCCCAACCAGTTCTGCATGTAGAGTGCGTCTCCTGGGGGCCAAAGTCAGACCCCATCTGGAATACTGTGTGCTGTTCTGGACTCCTCAATACACAAGGGACACTTAGATAGTCGAGAAATTGCAGCGCAGGGTCACCAGCATAATCAGGGGTAGGGGACGAAAGCTATGAGGAGATGCTGGAGGCCATTAACATGTTCACACTGGAGAAAGGAAGGCTGAGAGGGGACACGATGTCAGTCTTCTGCATAATCGAGGGTAGTGGCAAGATCGAATGGTTAGAGATGTTTGATCTGGCATCCAGCAGGATATGGAAACACCCTGAAGCTCAGAGTTGTTTAAATTCAGCTGTAACATTAAGAGGCACTTTTTCCTTTTTTTAAATTTAATATGCTTTATTGAATTTTCAGTTTTCCTCAGGACAAGAGGCACTTTTCCTCACAGAGGGTGGTGAACCTATGGAACAGCCTACAGACAGAGACAGTGGACATGAAGGCAGTACAGGCTTTCAAGGTAAGCCTTGAAAAATGTCCCTTTACCAATGGAATCACAGAGTACCCTATATAATAGAGTGCAGAAACAGAAAAAGGCAGCTCCAGAGTCAGTGTGCCTGGTGAAACAGATTATGGGGCAACAGAAAAAGGATGGCACCACTCGTCTTGTATATGCAAATTTCCAGCTTTTAATAATACACAGAACTTTTAAAATTAGTATTAAAACTGGAAGTTTGCATATACAAGGTGAGTGGTGACATCCTTTTTCTGTTGCTCTATATAATAGAGTGGGTAAGAAAGCCCTATAAATTATGTCAGTGCAGCAAACGTATTCAGCATACTTATTCATCCCTAATCATGAAGGGGGGGGGCATGAGGAGTATACATGATGGACTCAGAGTCCCTTCCAACCTTAACTTATTACTTCACTATAAAGGATGCTCAGATTTCCCGAAATCCAATCTGACTGTATATTATCGGAACATGATTCTGGGCCAATTCCATTATACAGTCAGAATCAGAGAAAGTTTTCTTGTTGCTGGATACTTGCCTGCATTTGAAGCCATCATGCACTACTACTGGAGGAGCCTTGGGTTTTGTTGCTGCTGACAGTGGTTATACCTATAGGAAAGGGAGACACAAGCAGAGAAAAAGAGACTGTTTTAGTGAAGTGTGCATGATCACAGCTTGGGACCACACCTCTCAACTGTTCCTCATTAAGAGGACCATCCCTCATTTCTTTTTTAAACTTATTGTATTGTGCAAGACAACAAGAAACAATTACATAATGCTTTACATTGGGAGAACGAGTACATGACAGAAGAAAAAGGAAAATGTTACAGTTTAGGGTATACAGACCATTTAAAAGTAGGTTAAATGATAAATATGGATACTGTTATATAGATGTAACCCCCCCTACAAATGGGGGTTCCAGAAAGTCTTTCTTGGGTGTGTCTAAATGCCCACTGCCAGGCTGGTATCCTGTGTCTTAGCACTTTAAAAGTGTCTGTGTGAGAGTGACTTAATGCCTCTGTGCTCTCTCTTTAAGAGCTGCCAATAATGTGGTCCTTATTTAATCTGGGAGGGGGCTGTTTCTATGCTCGAGTCCCACGAGGGCTGCCAGATAATCGCTCCGTTCTGCCATTGATATTTGTGCAGAGGGAGCTCTGTTAGAAGCTGTACTTATTTGCTGAGTGTCTATTATGATAGTAATGTTATTGTGGTTTGCCTAACCTGCCTTCTTTGCAGCATGGACGTTTCGATATTGTACCCCCATCTTGGTTCTGGACTGTTATTGTGGACCAATCAGTACCTTTGGGGGCCCCAAAAATGGTGTCTGTCCCCAGGGGTCTTGTGGGAGCAAAAGACTTTGGCACCCACATGGACCTATAGGGGGATCCCTTGTATTGACTGACAGATGGATCAGCCAACTGAACCTTTTTGGATCCTGGGGAAAGTGCCAGGCTGCTTGCAGCAGACAGTCAGTCTGGAGTTAGAGTTTGCAGAGTAAACAACTTTAGTGTTTTTGAGCAGCAGCTCCTGGTAGTTTGCGCGGGAGAACTGTGGAAGGACTGAATTTGGCCTGCCTTCTGCTGTCCCTTGTGAGGGAGCTCTCCAAAGAATCGGACTGCATCCAAAGTTGTGAGAGAGACTTAAGCCACTGAATTGGTGACCAGGCTGAAACCTGAAGAAGATTTGCTGAATGCAATTGGCCTGTCAGGACATGCATGTACCACTGAACTCCCAGTTTTGCGCAGAGACTCTGTGATTGCGACTAGACTGTCATCTGCCTGGTATAGTGGTGATTACTTTACTATAAATGTGCTGTGTGCTGCTAGTGGGTCACGATTTGGTTCCCCAGTGTGTGTTTAACTGTGCTTTGCTTGCTAGAGGCTGCATCCAGCTTTCTCGGACTCACATCCAAACTGTTCCTCGGTCTGGGCCTTGTCACACTGGCCCAGCCAGATTATTCACGCCACAGAAAAGACCATCGACGAGAGACCTGCCTGGGGATCAGCCCCCTGCTCAACACCTTGAACATGAACAACGCCTTGGTGATTCTTGTGGCCCCTGCTTCTCCTGGCACTTCAGGTCATCAACCTGCAGTCTCAATTTCATCCCTTTTGTGTCCTGTACTGGGTACCGTGAGTAAATACCAGGGTAGCTCTCTGCAACATCAGCTAAATCAAAAGTGTTGTCATCTATTCAGTTGTTTTCTTGTAATGAACTGAGCCGTCCAGCTCTGGATTACAAATTGTGTGTGGCTGTGCATGTTTCTTTCTTCCATCACAGAGCCCCAACCAGCTGCGATGCCAGCCTACCCGGGGCAATGTTCCAGGCTTGCCCACCTTACTCCCACCTGGGTACCCAGAGTGTATAACTGTGTAGGGAATCTGAAGTGCAGGCATGACTGCCTGATTGATTTAGCCTTTAAGCCAATCAACCTGATTACGCCCCTCCCTTGTTCAATTCCCCTGAATAAATCAGATCTAACTCTTTAGGCATTTAATCTGACTGTGGTTCCAGTTTGTACCAAAAGCACTGTACTGTTGTTATTAGCTGTGCCTAACCTTGTTTTACAGGGGGTCTCCAGGGTAGAACTGGTGGAACCAGCCCTGGTGGTAAGTGCAAACAGTGTGGGAATTTGTATGCTGAATAGGGGCTACTGTGAAAGTGTTTGTTGCATATTGTCTAGGCCACTAGAAGGGAAAAAGCAGGGTTACAGTGTCCTGGAGGGCTGTACCCAGGTTAGCCTTGTTACTAACAACCCTGTTCTCCGGGTGGAGGCACCTGTTTCAGTACCCAGACCCGTTAACCTACAACTAGCCACGTAGGCAGGGGTAGTAGCCCTTGGGATAGCACCACCTAGGGGTTACATAGACTTGCAAGATTATTGGTTATATTATTACAGTTTTGTCCGATTTTTAGTATAGTATGCTATTCTTCCTATGCACTGTAAATGAAGTTACCGACAGATGTCCTGGTGAGCAAGTCTGATGACCCTTCTATTAGTAGTGCCACAGACCAGAGTAAATGGCCCACAGCACTGGGCTCCATTTGGAATATATCAGCATGTCCATTTACGTTCAGCTGCGCCTTCTCAATCTGAAGGCAGGCACCCATATTAAAGGCCCAATGTGCAATTGAAGGTGAAGCCTCGCTAATCCATTGTTGGGTGATAGTTTTACGTGTGTTTATCAGTGCTATAGCTCATAGCGCCACCAGTGGGCCTTTATGAGTATGAGTTCACTCCACTCCCAACAACAACTTGAGAGGGGATTGTGGTAGGGGGATGTCTAGAATTTGTTCCATGATATTATGAATAGCACCCCAAAAGGATATAATTTTTGGACAAGTGAGAGTCATATGGACAAAAGTGCCCTTGTGTACTTTGCATTTAAGGCATAATGGGGAGCTGGCAGAATGCCTCCAGTGCCCCCTAGATGGAGTAAGGTAGGTCTGGTATATAAGATTTAGTTGTATCTGTCTAAGTTTGTTATTTCTCAAGCATGTAGCCAGGTGGTAGAATGCCTTTTTTCATGTCGCATCTGAAATTGGAGTGCCCAGGGTGTCCTCCCACTTTTTGTGAATCGTTTCAGATGATGAAGATCTACACGCTCTGAGTATGGAATAGTATATGAATGATGGTTTACAGACTGGCGGAAGTTGGTACATTTCCTCCTCAAAGGGTGAGGGGGGCTAGATCTGAACTATATGCATTCCTCAAGGTTGATGCGATTGACACCAACAGATGTCTGATATGCATGTAGGTAAAATGGTCTCTCAGTTGTAAACCAAACTCCCTTCGCAGGGCTGTGAAGTAGCCTAAAAGTCCTCCATACAGTAGTTAGTTAGTTAAGATGTGTCAAGCCCCTTTTTTCCCCACGTGCATAGAGTCTGATGGAGGGTAATATTATGTGGTGGCTTCCTCTTTAGGGTGATCCTTATTTAAGTAAATTTAGAGCAGCCATGTTTCCCATTAGTGGATTTATGAGCTGCCAGCCAAATGGCCAACAGGGTTTTGGTGAATGGATTAGAAAGCTGGGGGGCTTTCAGATGCTTCAATATGGCAGACAACAGTCCATACCTGAGCTCAGCACCCACTTCTCCTTCTTCAATGTCTAGCCAAGCCGGTTTAAGGGTGGGTGTCCCAGTGGGCAGGTAGCGGACCTGGGCTGCCCAATAATATTTTTTAAAATCTGGTAGGCCACAGGCACCATCTCTTATTGTTGACTGCAGAATGTCTCTCCTAATCTGAGCAGGTTTGTTGCGCCATGGGAATCTATATATAACCATATCTATTTATGAAAAGAATCATTTGTTTTTTATTTATTTATTAGAATTTCGGATAAATACCTTTGAGCCAGTGGCTCTTTTACAAAGGTTCCTCGTCAGTATACAAAGAATAGGAGTACAATTTGTGTGAAATTAGCAGGCAAGCAGTTGGAATACAAATTTCAGTATAGGGTATACATGGTCTAAAAGCTGCAAGTAATGTAATTAACAGAACAACACAACCAGGCATACATTTAAGAATGATTAGTCACAGCAAACAATGTTTCTGTGAATTAAAGCTGCCAGAAGGGAATTGTCAAAGGAAAAGGTGGAGTGAAAAAACTGAGTTGCTGCCAGTTGTGCCAGACAGCATAGGGAAAGTGGGAAGAGAGAGTGGGCATAGAAGGATAACTGGGAGGGAGGAAGAAGGAGAGGTGGGTGGGTGGGAGGCAAGGACTGGGGAGCTTGTGTAACAGTGGGTGGGGTGAGCAGATTAGAAAAGGGAGGGGGGAGGTTGAAGGAGGGTAAGAGAGAAGGTGGTGGACCAGGGCTGGGAGAGAGGCAGGGGTGTGGGGGGGGAGAGTGGTGGCAGGCATAGGTGGGGATAGTAGAGAGGTGCGAAGAACAGGTGCGACTGTTAGGGAGGTTAGGATAAACAGTCACAGGTGGCTCTGGACACAAGTGTTTGACGTAGCTTATGCTTGAACAAGCAGAGGGTGCCATTGTGGGAGTAAGATTGGGAGGGCCTGAAAGAGGTAGACATTTTGGCTATATAAAAATTTTCAGGACATTTACTCTTCCTATCACTGAGAGAGGCAGGGACACCCATCTCTGACATTGTTATTTTAAATCCACCAAGAGGGGTGGCTATTTGAGCTCATAGAGTTTAGACCACTGAGTTGGGATGCTGACACCTGAGTATTTTAGTGCATCCATAGGTTTGAGCCCTATACTGTTATGTACTATACTATCTCTATGAAGTTTACCTATAGGCAAGAGCTCACTCTTAGACCAATTTATTTTATGGCTAGATAGAGTGCCATATTCAGTGAGGAGGGCCTAGATGTGCAGAAGGCTCACTGCTGGGGTTTGCAAATATAGTAACAGATCCTCCATGAATAAGACAACTTTATGTTCCTTGCCACCCAGCCTGCACCCTTTGATTCCCTTATGCTGATAAATGGCAGCTGCTAGGGGTTCTAATGATAAAACATACAACAGTGGGGACAGGGGACAACCTTGTCGGGTGCCACTAGTTAAGTTGAATGACTCAGTAAGCCCCCCATTAATATTAATCTTGGCATTAGGATCCTTGTAAAGGGTTCCAATCCACTTAATTAATTAGTCCCCTATTCCAAATGCTCGGTGAGCTCTGAACATATGCCCCCACTCCACCCAGTCAAAGGCTTTTCTGCATCTAGGGCGAGTACTACAGCACCATGTTGTTCCGGGTATTTGGCCCAGTGGTGAATGACATTAAGGGTGCATCTAATGTTGTGATTGCCTTGCCTCCCTTTAACAAAACCAGCTTGATTGGTATGGATGCACACAGGTAGGACTTTTTCCAGACACATGACTATTATTTTAGTGGCTACTTTATAATCTGCCATTAAGAAGGATATAGGCCGGTATGAGGCACATAATCTTGAGTTCTTACCTGGTTGAGGTGTACTGTTATAGCAGCTGACCAGGCCGGGGTGCATCACTCCAGACGGAAAGCTCTCCGAGATCATATTAAACAAAGGTTCAAGGCGACGATCCCTAAAGTGTTTTAACATGTATGGGTAGGCCATCCAGACCAGGAGTCACCCCCTCCCAAGCAGGGCACCAATGGCATCCTGTACCTTCTGCCTCGATAAAGGGCAATCTAATGTTTCTGCAACTGAGGGGAGAACCAGGGTCAGGGTAATTTTGCTAAAGAATGCTTGATATTGCTCATATACAGCAGCAGTTTCCGAGGTGTATAGATTTTTGTACAATATGTTGAAGGCATCTCCCACATCTGTGCATCCCCCAACCACCCCTTTGTCGGGGTGGTGAATATGTGGTATTTGTTTTGCCCCTCATGTTGTTTTAGTTGCCATGCCAATAGTTTCCCTCCCTTATCATTGAAATACCTCATGGCTTGGTTAAATAGTATGGCCCTTTCAATTGTTGTAGAACTTAGGGTGTTGACCCTCCATTTAAGCTTTTGCAGCAAGCGATACAGAATGGGGGTGGGTTTAGCCATTTGGAGTCTACTTCTTCATTTTTTTGTTCTAACTTGTCAGTTTCTCGGGCCCCCCTTTCTGTTGTACGAAGCATAAGATATGGCATGGTCTCTAATATATGCCTTCATATCCTCCCATCTAGTGGAGTGGGATGTGTCTCCAGGACAATTATGAGTTAGAATCTCAGTGATGGAATTGGAGATGATCTCAATAAATTGAGGATCTTTCAATAAAACTGGGTCAAGTCTCCATGGACGTGATGGGATCCCCACTCCCAACATACTAAGCCCTATTTGTAGAGTAGACTGGTCAGATTCGATCGCTGGCAAATATTCCATATTATTTACCCTAGGAAGCAAATCAGCAGAGCAGAGCAGGAGATCCTATCTTGTGTAGGATCTGTGGGAGTGTGAGAAGAAACTATATTCCTTACTAGAGGGGTGTTTGTGGCACCACACATCGAACAATGTGAACGTCTGCATTGTCTTTCGGACCCTTCGCATTCCTGGATAGGGAAACTGAAGCAGGATTGGATCTATCCAGAATGGTGTCCAAGACACAGTTCATGTCTCCCCCTAATACCTACTGGCCAGAGAACTGTGCCATATCCAAAGCCACCTTTTGAAAGAAGGTCCCATCTTCTATGTTAGGGCCATACAGGGCTCCAACTGGGATGCAGCTCCCATCATTCATTTCTATTTGAGCCAACACATAGCAGCCATGGGGATCTAGTATAGAGCTAAGCCTCACCCCTAGAAATCCTGATTTTAACCAGATGGCCACACCCCTAGCTCGATAATTAAAGCAAGAGGTTACCCACGTCCCCCTCCAGCTACTACATGTTCGGTCAGCCTCACGTGGCGACATGTGGGTTTCCTGTAACAGCAGGATGCCTACCTTAACCTTCTTGAGCTTAGTTTGGATTCTTTTTCTTTTAACCACATGCTGTGGGCCACTGACATTCCATGTAGTAAAGTTCAGTTTGTCAGTCATATTTGTCTAGGGCTAAGTTAGGCTGTATCCATCCATCCTTCACATACGAACGCATCATACCTGTTCCTGCATGGCTATAAAGAAAGTCCTGAAACTATCTTGCATTTTCAACCATTGAAACTGCTACAGACCCCCCCCCATCCCACCTTTGTCTTTCAACGCATAGTCAACTCTTGATTGGTTAGGGCAAGAAGTGTAGTGATCCCTCCAGTGATGGGTCCCTCTCTCCCCTTCCCCCATAATTGAGCCAAATGCCCAAGAGCACAATAAGCACAGTACATCTACCCGGTGCAAACAGGACCATTTGTCCTCATGCCATCATCTAGCCACAAATGCTGGCTAGATGAAGATGAGGACATCCCTCCCCTCCCTCTAGAGACAAGATCAAGTGATCTGTTCCATTGACACTATCTATACTATTGGGTTTTTACAAGTTGTTACTCGCACCAAAAGTAGAGACCCCAATATGACTGTAAGTGCGGTAAGTAGAACGAGCAGTATTGCAGCAGCAGTCTTAATAAATATGGGCCACTGGTGTTCACAATTATTTTAATTCTGCTTGTTTCCTCCTGGATAACATGCAGGTCCCTGCATGTGTACATATGGAATTGCAAAAGATATTATAGTCAGCAAGTCCGATTCCATGTTAATGCTTAATTTTAGTTGTGTGGTTACTAAAGACAACAAGCCCAGACTGCCCCCCTCCCCAAAATGGGACAACACCCCAGAACCGATTGCATTTCTTCACTAACCTGTCCCCTTCCTGGAATGTATATTGATTACAGGACACAAAATAATGGGGGATATATTACCAAGATTTTGTGTACCTCTAGGAAACATGGGATAGGCTGCTATTTGGCTCTTTATATTGTGAGATTTGGCCTAAGAAGCTTCATCCAAGAAGGAGCTGGGTTACAGCATTAATGGCCTCATTAAAATAAACTGCAAAACCCTTCTTTGCTAACAAACCTTAAATGGGAGGAAGTTAGGAAGTTCTTGTGCCCCTTCAGTAACCCTCCTAAGTCAGGTAAAGTATCAAGGTGAATATCCTCCACAGCTGGGCTGCAAGAAGCAATAAAATAGCTACCCCCTCAGCATCCAAGCATTTGTAGTTAGGGCGTGTGTATGAGTGTAGGTGTGGTATACTCTTGGATTTATTAGCTGATCCTCTGCCCCCACATTCCTGGATATCAGCAGATTCAGCTGGAATTGCTATAGAGCCCAATCTGTAAACTTATTGTGCACTGAGGGGGTGTTAAGGTCACCCGTGCTGAAGGGAGTCAGTCCCCTCACCAGTCACATCCCTCCAGCTGGTGCTTACATGTATTAAACCTTGTATTTCAGCTAACCCAACATCTCTGTGTCTGTGCTCATTAAATCAAGTTAAACCGGGGGATTCACCCTTGTAAAGAGCGGGCAGGTCCCCCCAAAGATGTGTATGTCTGCTTTCTTAAATGGGCAGCCCCTCCCCCAAGTAACGCCATTTCCGAAACATGGAAATCAAAGATCGAAGCAGATGTGTCAGAACTGTCTGTCTCATAGCCATCAGCCCTCCCCCAGTTCGGACCTCCGACCAGCACTGCTGATTTCCTTGCATTGACAGCCTTTCCTGCGCCTTAAAAGCATTCTTGCTGTGAAGAGTTGGGGTGCCCACACCAACCACTGCTGCCATACAGACACTACTCAATTTCTCTTTCTTACAGAGGAGTGCCCTCCCTTGACACTACTGTTGCACCCATTTCTTTATGTGTGCTCAGGGCCAGGGATTGGAAAAGTTGCAGGGCAAGGAAGCTCAGGTGTCTCTGGCAAGCCGTCAAGGTGGTGTGCATCCCCCTACCTCATTCAGTAGCCCACACATACCCCACCCCTTTGTCGTGAGCTGACCTGCCCCTTCCCTTGTTTGTCAGTTACATGTAACTGAGCACATGTCATGCTTGGAATGTAGGTCAGCCTTCTCCCTGCCCCTCCAACTGTCAAAACTCCCTGGGTGCCATTTCAGACTAGAGTCTGATAATCAGACTGACACCAAAATTTATGGGGTGTGTTTCTTGGCCCTTAACTCAGCTGGTGATGCAGCCAAGATCCCCAGGCTCCTATCGGCATCCAGTCTGCCCCCTCCACACATGAGTGTGAACCTCAAAACCCACCATTTTACAATGTTGTTGTTCCATTTTGCAGTCAAACGTTTCATGGGGTATTGTAATTCCCTTTCTATTATGTACACTGGAATAGCAAGGGCACACATGATGGCAAGTCAGTCACTTGTTTTGTGGGTTTAAGTATCACCTATCCCGGCCATGCTCCACTGATACCTGCACCCCATGAGTGTATTCTGGTGTGGTTGGAGCTGGATTTCTGGGCGGTTAGAGCGTGCATCTAGCACCAGACAGGCACAGTTCATAAGAAAGGGGACTCCGAGCATCACAAAGAAAAGGTTAAAACCTGTCCACCATTGATTCTGTCCAAGCCACCTCCCTCATTTTACCCATCAGAAGTGCTCTGTTCCTCACCTGTCCCATGTTGAAAAGGTGTTGCACTCATAAAGGAGATGGTGAAAATTTAGACTTTAAAGTGGAAATTCTTAATGTAAGCCCCCCCTTGTGGGGTGGGCTTACTAGCTATATCTGGGTGTCCTCAACCCCTCCTTCCCCTTTTTAGTTTTGACAGTGTTCGAGGCTCCCAGCCTTTATTGAGGTTGCTGCCACCAGCGGGCAGCCTCGAGGAAGGTCTAAAATACCTGATTTTGCCCAGGAATAGGAGAGGGCAGGGAACCAGTGCAGAAGTTTGGTGGTGTGGTAGGGGCAGTGTTTGTTGGGGATCCCCTCTCGGCTTAGCCAGGTTGGCCAGCAGCAGTGTCAGAGCGTTGGGTAGGTGGTACTCCTCTTGGAAGGGCTAGTAAGTGTAGCAGCAATCATAGGGTTTTTGGTGGGTTTAGTGCCCCAGTTGTTTTGGGCCATTGCAGAGGCTTTAGGAGGAGCAATCCAGCCCTGGTTTCCTTGGGTCATCAGTACTAGCATTGGGGGGCCCCTCGAGCTGTTAAGGAGTGGACAAACTCAGGTAGTGGGGCTGTGTCAGTGGTAGCAGCACTGATGAAGGGCATCCTAGAGGTGACAGCTCTGGGAGGCCTTTACTCACGTGGCATGCTGCCTGAGAGCAACAGTTGGGTGGTGGGAGGCTCAGGCCTGGCATTCACTTTGTAGCCTGCTGTGTCTGTGTCTGGGGCAGACCCTGGGTCCTACCATGCCTGTGTCTGGGGTAGGCTCAACAGACCAACAGACCCATTTAAGGGCCTGGTGTTTCCCAGTGGTGCAGTGACAAGGGAAGGAAAGGAGCCGCCACTTGCTATAGCTTCGGCCTGGAGGTGGGTGAGGGAGTGAACCCCTGGAATGGCTCATTGGCTTAGAGGTAGTGAGAAGAAAAGGGTCTGGTGTTTTGGAAGCAGCTGTGGAGGCTTCAGCTGCTGCACCCGTGGCCTATTTAGGCTCAGCTGACAGGGGAAAAAGTAAATCACTCCACCAGTAGAGAGAGAAAAAACAAGATCACAGTTACAAAAAAGTATTTTTGTGTCCGGGGTTTCTGTGGAAGAAGCTTATGGAGGAAAATGATCCAGTTGTCTAAATTGCTTAGAAGTAGAAAAACTATTGCTGTTGCATGCTGTATGAGAAATTAGGGCCATCAATGAAGTGTTAGAGGAAGAGCAAATGCTGTACCTGAACCTGCCTTTTAGTGTTCACTGCCTGTTTTTCTATCCCCATGGAGCTGCTCCAAGTTCAAACATTGATTAAATCTCTGGGTCTAATCATTTTCGGGCCCAGAATAAAGTTTCATGGTTTTTGGACATTCTTTGTGCTTGTAATTTGTATTTAATTCCGTGTCCACAAAATAATTCCTTTCAATGAATTCTCTTATAAACTGGCTTCAACTGTGGCAGTGGGCTCTGGTGTGTAGTTTTAAGAATAGACCCCCCCTTTCTTCATCAGTCAAAAGGGGTGTAGCAAAGCCGAGGTGTCCAGAGGCGCTGGTTCAGCCTGAAGTCCATCTACTGCCGTGGGACTGTGCCAGTGCATCTGGGGGCAAGCCGAGCAGTTTTATGGCTGGAACACATCACAAGGTAGGCCATCTTGTTTCTCCGAATTCTGTGCTGCTTTAGGAAAGATTTGTTTGGAAGGAGTTTGCTGCTCTGTTAGCTGTGCTCTACCCTCAACACCTGCGATACCCCTAAACTTAGCAGGAGGGGGGCTACATTAACATTTCTATGATGCTAAAGCAAAATTAAACTCAGCAAATAAAAACACTAGTAGCTTGAATTTTTATGTTTGATGATTTGTTCCTCATCTTGAGGGTCAGTATTCTAAATAGACACTGATGCTGTGTATCTGTGTCCCTCATTTCAGTGACAAAAGGTTGATATGCTTGGAAGCCATTCTCAGGAGAGTGCAGGCCACCAATTCCTGGAAAGCTGCTGTCAAAGGAGTTACTATTAATGAAGCTGTTTGTCAGGGTATTAAGGCCCTGAAGACAGACACTGGTGGAGGAGGACTTGGAGGTGGGTGTTATGTTGAATTGGCTACACTGGTACAGGAAACCGGCTTGCTCGAGAAGGTTCTCATTATGACGGAAACTTGCTTACATTGGAGGCTATCATGCACTGCCATTGGAGGAGGAGGAGCCTTGTTCTTGTCACTGCCAATATGGTTATATCTGTAGGAAAGGAAGACACAAACAGAAAAAGAGACAGTTTAAGTGATGTGGGTGAGGTCACAACCTGGAAACTGTTCTCAGAAGACTAAGGGCCAACAATTCCTAAAATGCTGTGGTCAAAGAAGTTACTATTGGGGGCATGGCCTGGCTGTGCTGAAGATGGCTGCTTAATTCTGCTTCTCCCTGGGACTACCATCTATCATCGTCCATCCTCCTGATCCCAGATTGTCAGCGTTTACCAGCAAGTGAAATATAATTTTACTAACATCATAGCTCAACTCTGGTAAATTATTTTCTCTATATCATAACTCTATAGCTATAATTTTTCTGCATTTATACTGCTTCTCTGTGAAGGCTTATTACAATGGCTGAGCAACTCCTGCAAAACAGCTCCCTTAGCAGAGTGGAAACTATGTTTCAACAGCTCATCTGTGAAATTAACGACTTAAAAACAACATCTCAACAAAACATCACTAACATGCAAGTGTTAGACCAAAAAATCAATGATGCTGGAGATAAAGTTGCTCAAAATGAAAGTTCTATTAACATCCTGCAAGCCACCATCAGAGAGCAAGACAGAGTTATCAGAAGCCTACAAGATAAAATCGATGACATTGAAAACAGAAACAGATGCAAAAACCTGAGATTTTTGGATTTTCCTGAAGGTGCAGAACTCGAAGACACTAGTGCATTTCTGTTACATGTACTGCCAGCCCTGCTCAAACTCCTACCTGGTCAAGACCTTACTATTGAGAGATCACACCGTACTTTAAGCCAGAGGCCTGGTCCAGATCAGAAACCTAGGCCTATAAGCCGGAGGCCCGGTCCAGATCAGAAACCTAGGCCTATCATTGCAAGATTATTAAACTATGCCCACACTGAACTGATTAGCAATAGAGCAAAACAAGTGGGAACGCTTACTTGGCAAGATCATAGAATTTCCATTTTTAGAGACTTCTCTGAGGAACTCTCTAATAAACGCAGAGCTTTCAATCCTATTAAAACTACCCTACACCAACGAGGGATCAAATTTGCTCTACGCTATCCTGCCATCATGCGCCTGTTTCTGGGTAACTCAACCAAAGATTTCAACACTCTCGAAGCCTTGGCTGCAATTCTTGGTGAGCCCCAGCCGCCAACTGCCCCGCTTGGAAATACTGATGTGACCACTTCACCCACTGTCTCTGCAACTTCCAATCAGACTGGCACACCCACATTATGGCTTCAAATCATGAACACACTGAGAAACCTGTATCTCTCCAGGCTGATGCAGCACCTCCTATCCAAATCTCAGCCTGCTTGCTAGACAAAAAGAACTTGAATCCACCTTCTTCTAAACATGCCTGTTGTGCAGATGCTATTCCATCTAGGCCTACCTCTCAGCACGAGCGTCAGGTTGGCTTCACTACACTCCTAACCCTCTCCAATGAGTTTTCTTTACTACAAGAGGACTTAAAACTCGTCTAAAGAAGACCTCCCGGAATCAGCTGTGGATCCTGTCAGCAATAACCTTGGAGATGCTTTACAGGGCGGCAGGTCTCCTGATTCCTCTTGGGCTGAATTGGTGACCAGCTCCCCTTTCAAATCGGCAGAGCCTCCTAAAAAGAAATGGAAGGGGAAACTCAGAACAACTTGAACCTATAAATTATGACTGGGCATGTGTATATATTAGTACCTCTCGAGGTTAGTGCCTAATTAACCTCAGCTCTCTGATCACTATCAGAATTTGTCTGCCCTGCAACTGTGCATCGCATTCCTTGTGTGTGCATACTTTTGCACCCAGCTGGTTTGGAAAGTGATAAGCAGTATATCGCAGTTACAGGCTTTTGGTTTAATAGCATGCCATATTATTTAGGTATTTCATTGTGACAGTCTTGGAGTTTTCTATCTCAGTGTAATGTCTGCTACATTATACATCCAGTTATTTCTTTATTTCTGTATATATTACTCATAATGTCACTTTGAGTATCCCTAATGTTGGGTTATGTTCTTCTTTTAAAGGGACAGTTCTTATATAATGTTAGACTAATTCATATGTGCTCAATGATTTACTATATTCATTTAGAGGTGTCTACCATCTTTTTTAGCAGTATGTCCTTCTCACATAACCATTAAGGGAGGTTGCCTGCTTAACTAATTTGTGATCTAATATCACCCCACATATTTGTTACCATATATAAACATTATAAATTTACAGTATTTTGGGGTTATATTAATGAGGTCGTCAACTAGTTATTCCCTTCATCCACTACTACATACCAGACTAATATTTAACACTTTAATATTTTTCTCTAGTCTCCTTCCCACTCCAATCCACCTTTATCTATCTTTTAAATCCCTTTTTCTTTAACCACGGTATACCAAATTCTTGTACTGTTTTATTTATCTATCACTTAGTCTTTAGTTTTACCCTATGATTAGGCGTTGCAGGCATTTTCGAGGTGTCTCATCTTTATTATTTTACTCAGTGTGCTGCAATCAGTAATAGACAGCATAGTCTGACTCGAAGCCCTTATATGGCTTTTTAAGCCTGTGTTTTAATCTTATAGCTGAGCTTGCTTGACCCTCTCCAGGTCTTGAAATCTCACTATATTAAAGAAACTCCTTCTCTAGGGGCAATTTTTGGGTCTGTGCTACTATTAAATACCTAGTACTTGTCAATAATATATGCAGTCCCTCGAAGCCTGAACAAACTCAACTCTTATAAATGTCATATTACCAGAATGACTACGTATTCCTGTTCAATACAAGTCTTGTACCAGATAACCCCCCATACAATTTGGATCTTGTAATGCCTCGACACCCCATAAATCCTTATACTATTTGGACCCTACTCGCTCCATTTTACCTGAACACTCCTACTACATAAATGCTTCTGTGTCTAAGCATTATGATTATGTGAGTTAGTACATAGTAGATGGCACAAGTACAGCTGTTCCTATAATTTTAGGACTTGTCCAATCTTGATGGCATACTGTTTGTTTTGCCGTAATGGTGTTTCAGCTCAGTTCTTTTTTCCAGTCTAACTTAGGTTCAAGATATTATTATTATTATGTCCGGGATTGCATATACTTTCTGTAATCCCCTTTTCATATACGGTAAGAAGTTCATGGTTCCCTCCAGGGAATTATTATGTTCACTTTAGTTCTAGTCACAGATATAACTTGATAGAAATAATTGTTTACAGTTTGTATCTTGGGATTAAGATAATTTTCTCCCAAGATTTACTTATTATTTACATGCTCTGTAGTGTAGCAAGAGAGTCTTGGCAATTTCACGGACTCATATCTTGCTATATTACCTAAAGACTTCATCATGTGTTAGTATAACATGCATAGTTCAGTGGCTATATATATATATATATATATATATATATATATATATATATATAACATTCACCCAGGATATTAGTATTTCAACAAACTAAATATCCTGCATGCATTAGACTGTGCTTGCCCTCTCTTCTGAGTCTGTAACATCCTCTAGCCCTTTCAGTATGAGTCCCTTACTTCCTATTTGTGCTTTCATACTCATCACCCCGTTAACATGAGTGATCTAATTCTACATTCATGGAATGTTAAGGGACTCAACTCACCTTGTAAACGAAAGCAAATTCTTTCCTACCTCAAAAAGCATAAAACTCATATTGCTTTCTTATAAGAAGGGATTGGGTCAGTCAAGTATATGCGTCCTCCTCTACTTCTAAAAAACATGGGGTTGCTATTCTATTGCATAAATCCCTTAACTGGACCCTTATTAAATCCTTCTCTGATTCAGATGGCAGATGGATTATAGCCCACTTAAATACCCCTGCAGGCCCCCTTGTGTTAGTCAAAGTGTATGCCCCTAACTCTGATTCACCTGAATTCTTTCATAATATGGCCCAACAAATTATGAACAGTAACTTTAATAATTCTCCTATACTTGTAGGTGGGGATTTCAATTTAGCTTTGGAAGCACATTAAGACAGAAGTAACTCTTCATGTGATTCCACCCCAGAAGTATTTCTGCACTCTCAATGCTAATGAAAGACTTCGGTCTCACTAACAGTTGGAGACTACACCATACTAGACAGCGCGACTATACTTTTACTCACCACTTCATAAATCTTATAGCAGAATTGACTACTGGTTTTCTTCCCCATTCATCACTGAAAAAATTATCAACACAATTATCCTCCTATACTATATCAGACCATTCTCCTATAATATTACATCTTATTTGGGGCCCACCCCCATCTAAATCTCCCTCCTGGCGTCTAGACCCACTCTTACTGATTTCTTACCTTGGATTAGATCCCAAATCCAAGAATTTCTTTCCTTTAACAACACTACTGATGTATCTCAAGGTACCATCTGGGAAGCATGTAAAGCAACAGTTAGAGGGAAAATTATAAGCTATGCAGCACACAAGAAAAACTAAGGGAACAGCAATTGGCCAATTTAGAGAAGTCTCTTAAAGAACAAGAAACCCAATATTATAAAACAAAAAATCCAGATAATAACTCACAACTTCACCTTGAAATTCTTCAATTCAGAATAAAAATCAATGAATTAATATCCAGGAAAGCTGAACTCACCCTCCTTAGACTTAAACACTGTTATTGGGAACAAGGGGATAAATGCGGGAAGCTGCTTGCTTATCAACTTAAGAATCAACAGATGGAGAGACATATTGCTGGTCTGAAAGATCCTTCAGGCAAAATCCATACAGATAATCCCTCAATTAACCATATTATGCAATCCTTCTACCAAAAATTATACTCTCGCCCCACTACCCCACTACCCCACAACCTGAACATATACAACAATTTCTGGGCAATTTACAGTTACCACACCTCCCACAAGATATGGCTTTGCTAGATGAACCCTTTTCCCTAAAAGAGCTACAAGCAGCGCTAAATTCCCTTAAATCTGGTAAAGCTCCTGGGAGTGACGGTTTTTCAGTAGATTTTTATAAACCCCTAGCTGACATCTTATGCTCCTTACTGTTTAAGGTCTTCAAAGAGGCATCTTCACAAGGTAAACTTCTCTATTCTATGACAGAAGCCATTATAACCGTCCTACCAAAAAAAGATAAAGACCCTTCTCTCCCGTCCAGTTACAGACTGATATCATTACTTAATACGGATGGGAACATTTTTGCCAAAATATTAAATACTCGTTTAGAATCAATAATTTTGGAACTTGTCCATACCTCCCAAGCTGGATTTATCAAAAATAGAACTGGTTCTGATCATCTCTGCTCATTATTTAATTTAATCTACAAAGCAAAATCTCTTAAATCACCTGCCGCAGCTATAGCCATCGGCTTTGAAAAGGCATTTGATTCTCTCAACTGGACTTATTTGTATAGTTTTCTATCCCACTTTGGTGTCACTAATAAATTTTGTACATGGATTCAATTACTGTACATCCTCCCCTCTGCCCAGGTTCTTACGAACTCGATTCTGTCCTCATCCTTTCATCTGGCAAGAGGTACCAGGCAAGGGTGCCCCTTATCCCCCACTCTTTTTTTTCTAGCTATGGAACCCCTATCAGCTGCTCTTCATCAATCCTCCATGATCCAAGGTATCCCTATCGGTAATTCCCATTATACTTCACTATCTTACGTTGATGACCTCCTCATTCTACTCTAAAATCTTGAAATTTCTGGACCACCCTTAATTAAGTTACTTAGCAACTTTACTTCACTTTCTGGGCTAGCTCTGAATCTAAACAAATCATAAACAATGCCATTGAACAATTTTTGTAACCCTTCTATGAATACAATATTAGGTTTTCATTTGGGCCCCTCAGGGTATCTCTTACCTTGGAATACAGATCACCTCTAAATTAGACAAGATATGGGACACCAATCTTTCCCCATTATTAGCAAATATTAAAAATACTCTCAACAGATGGAAACTGCTTAACCTCTCTTTTAATTGGAAAATCTCCGCTGTCAAGATGTCAATAGCTTCCAAAATACTGTATCTATTTTTTAATATCTCTTCAACCCTCCCTACTTTCTTTTTTGTCAGAATTGATGATATAATTGGCATTTTTTTATGGGAAGGCAAAATTCCTAGATTTAGTCGTAACAAACTGCGTTCCCACTGGTACAAAGGGGGCTTCGCGCTCCTCTGGTTCCAAGCATATTTTTGGGCCTTCCACACTGCCCAAACTGTCAAATGGTTTAATAAACTAGCAATAAATCACCGTTGTGGGTCAATATGGAAACAGCTGTATGTCTGGGCAATGTCACCACTTCCTTCATTTATAACCCTCCCTCCCCAATTTAAAATCTCATCCTACTATAGCATCATCCATAGACTACTGGAAAATAATTCATAAACACCTTAAATCCAACCTAATCCCTCTCATATATGCCCCCATTTGGGGGAACCGCGACATCCCTCTTGATAATCACCCAATTTGTTATTGTTATTGGAAAAACAGGGTCATTTTTTTCTTGGAGAATATACTTATACCTCAGACTCTCAAATTAAAATCCTTTTCTGACCTGCGCAAACAATGGAATCTTCCCCAGCACAATTTCTGGAAATATTTACAGTTACGCACGGCATGGAACCTTTATCTTCCTACTATTCCTCATCAATCTGTATATGATAGTTTTATTTCTAAATGGATCAAAACAAACTCTAAATTAAATAGTATCATTTACAATCATATCAAAAATACAATTCCAGATCACTCTATTATTGCAAAAAATAAATGGAGTACCCTTTTAAATTATAACATAACCAGTTCACAATGGCATAACTGCCGGCTAACTTGCCATAAATCTTTCAAGGATAATCGCAGTTCACTCATACAAACCAAAATTCTACATCTATGGTACAGAACTCCTGAGATTTTGCAAAAAAGTGGGCTTATTGAACAACAATAAATGTTGGCGCTGTAACTCCGCCAATGGCAATTTTTTTTTTTTAGTTGTTTAACCAGGAGTAGCACACTAAGCTGAAAGCTTTTTTACAGGAGCAACCTGGGAGCACAGGGAAGTTAAGTGACTTGCTCAGGGTCACACAGTATGCAAGTGGAAGCTGTGGGAATCAAACCCAGGTCTGGTCTGCTGGATGTCACCAGATTTGCAACTCAGAGCCTTAAACCACTGCACTATATTGACTCCCATTGCTACATATTTTATGGCATTGTCCTCCCATACACAGTTTCTGGCGTCATATTCATTTCTTTACAATGAAAGTGATTCGTCTATCCTTTGCATTAGATCCAAAACATTGCATACTTGGTATTTTCAATGCTCATTCATACAAAATATCCCATTTTCAGAATAGGTGGTTATCCCTACTAGTCCTTCATGTTAAATGCCTTATACTAATGCATTGGAGATCCAACATCATTCCTACCCTCCCAGATATTCTCAAACAACTATCTCCGTATGCCATCCTTGATCATATGTCACACTTAGCCTCTGACCGACTTAATTTATATAATGAATGCTGGCAGGACTATTTTAAATATTTAAACACGTCTACACATATCGTCACTTAATCCATGGGTCGTTATATGTTCACATTGGAATCTCGCTTCTAGCTCTTTCGTTCCTTCTTCATCTCCTCTCTTTCTTTTTATCTCCTTTTCTTCTTCCCTTTCCTTCTTTATTCTTGTTCACTTTCTTAGACATTCTTCTCTTTTTTATGTTCTTCCTTTATACAGTCTGACACATACTTGTATTAAATTGCAGCATAATAGAAGTACAATCACGACTGCTCATATTTCTTGTTTGTATCTACTTCTTTTACCCCTTGAACCATAAATTGCCATATTTTCTCTCTATCATACAGATTGTACTGCTACATATTGTTTTCTCAGCATTTGTCTTCCCCTTTAATATCATTGTATAATACTTCAGACAACATGTTTTTTCCTTCTCCCATTAAGAATTTATGTAAGTGTATATTAGAGAATGTAGTGTATTTGTATGTATAATCACAATAACTACAATAAAAAGATTAACTGCCAAAAAAAAAAAAAAGAAAAGAAGTTACTATGAATGACACTTTCTGTGTTAGTGACTTGGACTGACACTTACCATCGCAGCAGATAAAAGAAGGCTCTGAGTGAAGAGAAACACTAGTGGAGGAGGACTTGGTAGAGCCAGGTGGAACTTTTAATTGGCTACGCAGGAACAGGAGACCATGTTGTTGGAGGAGGTTTTCTTGATGCTGGGGACTTAGAAACATAGAAATGCAGAATGTGATGGCAGATAAGGGCCACCAGGCCCACACAGTCTACCCATTTTTTTTTAACCTTCATTCTTTTGCTACAGACCTTACTTGATCTATGGCACCACCTCTTCCCATCCTTTCCTTACCGTTAAGATTCCCTCATACCTGTCCCAGATATTTTTGAACCCCTTCACTGTTTTTGTCCCCACTACCTCCACTGGAAGGCTGTTCTAGGCATCCAACATTCTTTCTGTGAAGAAGTACTTCCTCACATCCCTCCTGAATTTACCTCCTCCAGCTTTATAGCATGCCCCCTTCTTCCAGAGTATCTTTTTCTCTGAACAATCCCCCCTCCCCGGTACCTTATTAATCCCCATGAGGTATTTAAAGGTATCTATCATATCCTTCTCCTCTCCTTCAGGGTGTTCATATTTACCTCCTTTAGCCTCTTCTCATAGGGTTTTTGATGCAGACCCTGCACCATTTTGGTAGCCCTCTTGTGAACCTCTTCCACTCTGTCTATGTCCTTCCAGAGATGTGGTCTCCAGAACTGGACACAGTGCTCAAGGTGAGGTCTTACCAGTGATCTGTATAGGGGCAGCACTACCTCTGTCTTCCTGCTGGCGATCAGGGTCAGATTAATGCAAATTGTTGCCCTAGACCCAACAGTAATTTGGAGCCCACCTCATCACAACCGCACCCCTTTACCACAAGCACGTCCCTTCACAATAAACATGCCAGTTTGCTGTAACCATTCCCCTTCACCATTGCATATCAATTACTGAACCCTGAAAAAATATTTTCTTGCTGTCCCTAAAAGGTGGCATAAAACCTACATATCCTGCCTAAAATGCTTCAAAATAAATGAAACAAATAATATCAGTATGAAAAAAATAACATTATTCTGAGTTTTGATGATTTAAAGAAAACAAGTACTAATTGACCTGGTAAAAATAATTTTTTGGGTGTGAAATGTCATTACTTGCACTTCTCCAAAGCTCCACTCACAACACACACGCATGCGCTCACAGTCTGGGTGCCATCATTTTGTCCTGTCAGATAGTATGACCCAGGATGTGGAAGTTTTGCTGGGTAGGTAGGTACCAATCTCTAAATGAGGGTAGGTCCTGGGTAGTGTAGGAGTTAAACTGGTGGTTTACTAGAAGAGCCATGAGCTGTAGCGAATATGTTGCAAAGTGAGTGATTGTTGAAAGACATCATTTCCAGGATCAAACTTTTCTGTTATTGATAAGTAAGCCAGGATCAATAAATGGCAAGATTTACTGATGGGATCCTGGAAATACACTCATTTGTTCACCCGGAAAACAGAGCTATGTCAAGGTCAGAACTTCAAAATCAATGAGATGAGGGAATACGAAAGAGTAAGAATTTTAACTGTACCATTGAAACACATGGTAGCTCTCTTGATTTTAGCAGATGAAATATAAAGCATACACATTGAATGGCACTGTTAATCTTTTATGTTTTAGAATAAGACTTGATTCTCAATGAGTGAATTTCATAGGACCGTGATAATTAAACATTTAATAATCTTGGCACTAAGATAGAATTACCGGTACACACAATTGCCTAGTGTTTTATAAATGTTTTGATTGTATGTAATCGTATAGTTTAAATTATAAAAAATGATAATCAGATCAGCAGTCATTTCAGTCCTTCTCTCAGTCCTACTCACATTCCCTCTTAAATGGGGGCCCCTATGGTATTCCACCCATTACTTGCCTCTTCTCCCTGGTGATGTGGCTTAGGACAGTGGCGACCATGGCCAGCAGCGACCTGTCATGTGCATACCTCACCCACTCAGACCAGTGACCGCAGAAGGGTTGGGACTGGAAGCTGAAGCCATGGCCAATGGTTATCCCTAGCTCTCTCTCTCTCCCCTCTAAATGAATGCAAGCTGATTGGCTTTACCTGTTCCCTTCCCCCCCCTCACTTTCCAGAACCCTCCCCACTGCCTGCTCACCCTGAAAACAAAAAGAATGATGATTTAGTGTTTTATTTTTAATGAAATGGATCGAATGAAAGGATTTTGCACCTTTAATGGAGATAGATAACACTTCAATTCTTCATCTCCTTCCCTTCCTACTTGTATACTAGTCTGTAAAACTGTACAGTCCTGTACAGAGTCAGTGCCTGGTACTGCCCCCTACTATGCACCGTAGTAATGTGCTGCTTTCTCCAACAGTCCTGATGACTTTTCTGGTTCATCCAAGTCCCAGCTTGTGGTCCTCTCTCTCTCTCTGGTCACTTGTTGTGGCCGGTAGCATATCAATTGAGCGAATCAACTTGAGCGAGGTAACTTGGGTGAGTAAATCTGCGCGACTGCAAAATGGTCAACTGCTACACGAGACCGACCGCACAATATGGGCAACAACATCAATTTGGCAAACTCCATTGACAAAGAGTGACATGGTGTTAGAATCTTTGAGATAGGGAGAGTGCAGGGGGCATAGCCTCCCTGCTAAAATAGAGACGTGCACCATTGCTTGGATGCACATATTGCTGTCAATGTGTGCAACAAGTGCAAGTGGTAATATTAAAGGGATCAGGCATGACGAGGTAGCCAGGTGTTGTAGGAGAAGGATTTACTGGTGTTGCAGTGATGTCCATGGAGTTCCTGAGAATCCAGCATGGGAGGTGTAATTTAGTAATTGTATAGTGCCTCGCTGAATTGTACTGTCGAGCAAAGGACAGTCTCTGAAATGTACTTGCTCAAATTGCGGTCTCTCAAATAAAGTTGCCCAAATTACATGGAGCCGTTATGGCCTATCCCAGTCTCCAGCTCTGACGATCGCAGACCTCAGGCTGTAAATAACGGCAGTGGCACAGCTCTTGGCTCCTCTCTGATCTGCTGGAACTTGAAACAGGCTCTCCAACAGGCAGGCTCTGCTGGCCCTCCGATCATTCTGATACAAAAGATAGGGGGCCCCTCAAATGCACAAGATGAGGCAACTAGTGGACAGACTACCGCAGGGGCTCCCATTTAAGACTGGCACCAGTCACTCTTCCTATCAGGAACACCACTCAGGGGGGACCTTTCTAGTCACTTCATCCCACGTGGAATATCAGGGGATAGGACTCAGAGACAAAGCAAAGGAAATGGGTCTGTTTACACCTTAAAGGTGAGCCTGGCCAGAGAGCTCCCTGAAGCTATCAGTTGCACTTAACACCTAATCAAAGAGGCGAGGGTCATGTCACAGTTCAGCCCCTGCCTTGCTCAGATTACTCAGTGGCTGAATCTTTTACAGAAAAAATGCAGCTCAGGCAGAAATATATTAATTATATTTTGGAGATTGCTGGATGCCCCTTGGCAGGCAGGGGCCCTAGGCCCTGGCTTATGTTGCCTAGGCCTTAATTTTGCCCTGCTGGCGATGGCCCTTCCTATGCACCCCAGTATCCCACTAGCCCTACTGACTGCCTTGTCACACTGCCTGGCCACCTTCAGGTCATCTGAAATGATTACTCCTAGGTCTCTTTCCTGCTTGGTCTTTGTCAGTATCACTCAACCCATTTTGTACTCTGCTCCTGGGGTTCTGTGGCCCAAGTGCATTATTTTGCACTGTTTTTCATTAAAACCCAGGTGCCATATCCTTATATCCTTGACCACTCCTCCAGTCTTTTCAGATCCCTACCCATCCCCCTCCCAGAGTGTCCACTCTGTTGCAGATCTTGGTGTCATCCGCAAAGAGGCAAACCTTTCCTCCAGTTCCTCTGCCATTTCACTTATAAAGACATTGAAGAGGATGGGGGCTCTGGTGAGAGCAACATGGCCACACACATCTTTTCATAGCTCCACTCAGTAGACTTGTTCTGCCTTATTTGCTATATTTTTGTGGTCTAATAGCCACACATAAAACTTCAAAGTTGAAGGAGCAGGAACCAGAGCTGAATTATTTGAACAATGACACTTCCTGTGTCAGTGACTTGGACTGACACTTTTCTCACCCAAAACTGGGACTGGAAAAGTAGCTGCACAACGGGGGCCTTGGATGCTGAATTGGGACTAAGCCAAATTCTTTAGTGAAGCCGACTTTGGCTTCACTACAAACCTTTCTGGTGGACTTTCAAGCCGACATTAAGGAATTGTTTCAAAGATATGTAACTCCCCCTCTGGGGGCTTACCCAAGTCACCCCATCTTCTTCCGTTCTCCTGTGCATCTCCTGGCATCCCCCAGGCTCCCCATGCAGCTCGTTGGTTGATTCTGGAAAACTGAGATGCAAGCCACTGCATCCTTCTTCTGCTCCTTGGAGCGTACGGGCAGTTGCACATGCTGTACCGACCACCAATTTTGCAGTCGACTGGGAAATGTTTTGGGGGTCCCAGTGCCCTTGTGCATTTTATTGGGGATCAGTGACCTCAAGGAGGCTTATGAGAAGCCTTGGGAGGTTGCAACTCAGGAGTTTAGATCAGGGCCAAGTGTAAGGGATAATGAATATTCAATAGCCCCTATGAATATTAATGAGTTGCTGCCTGCTGCCTGGGGGGGACTGAGTTTCGGCAACAGTGGTGGCAAATGTACTGGGGATAAATGATTGAGAGTGGGCTTGTTGAAAAGAGCACAGTTGGGGCTACAAGCCTGTGGGGTTACTAAAAAAAAAACCAGCATTCTCCTTGGCTTCATCAGAACGTTATTGTTGGACAGTATAAAGACTGCTATGGGACTACATGGGAACAGCTATTCTAATAGTGCTTTGACCCCCTTATTGCAGCTAATCTGGTGTCTGGGTGCTCAAAGACTGTGAGAAGGGACTCCTGGGAGAGGAAGTTAACTATTTCAGGTTCCAAGAAATTTTTTTTATTTTATTTAGTTAGTTTTTGTTGACTGGGTAAGTGCACTAGACAAATCTTGCCTATTTTCAGGCACGAAATGGGGGAGGGGGATACAGATGAATGCCAGCTGACCTTGAGCCAGATTAAGCTGTTGGTGGTATTTTTTTTAGTGAATGAGGGAAATTTGGCCAGGACACCGGGGAAATTCCCCTACTCTTTTCGATAAGTGCCATGGGATCTTTAACATCCACCTGAACTACCACCAATCCAGGCAGATGGGACCTCGGTTTAACGTCTCATCAGACAGACGGCACCTCAGAAGTGCAAAACCCCTCTCATGCTGCACTACAGTGTCAGTACTGGGATATTAACCCAAGTGCCAGATGTGGGAACTGAACCCACAGCCCTCTGATCTCCCAGCCTCAGAGGCGAGTGTGCTTCCTACTGAGCCACTGACACTGCAAATCTCCACCAATAAGAGACCAAAGAGGGCTGATCACTATGGATACTTGTGATAGATATCGAAGGGCATCCAATCAGAGGTCAGTACTGTGGGGAGAAATCACAGGGACTTTGTGAAGTTTGGGTCAGTCTTGGCCAGGCTCCAGTTGAGTCAGTAGGGATCTGTGCTGAGAGAGTTGAACTGCTGAGTTCCTTCACAGGACTTAATTTGGGAATTGATTCTGAGAAAGACAAGTGAATCCTGCTTGACAGAACTGAGCTGGTGTGAGAACACTCAGGATATTTGGAACTGTGCTGTGTCTTCTGGGCAAGATTCTTCTCTGCAGAGAGCCTGCATTGCTTTGGAACTTTTAGAACCTGCTTGGAGAGTTTAAGCGTTCCTGGGACATAGGCAAGCCAGGCTGGTGAAAACTGTTTACTGACTGCGCAGATTGTTGAGAGTTGTGTCCCAGCTGAAGCTGCTCTGGTGAGAGCTCGGCTGTGAAGCCACTCCCCAGTCTGGGCCTTTTGAGGCTGGTTGGCACCTGCGTTTGTGCTCTGCAATGGGCCAGAAGAGGCTGAAGGTGACAAGTGGCCAGGTCTTCAATCAAGGGGACAAGCTGCTAGACCTTCAGTCAAGATCAAGGCTTCAATACATCTGTCTGCCACCCAATATTCAGCCATCTGAAATCTGAGTCCATCACTCCTGGACTAGAGGAGCTCTTTGAGTCTGAGACTGCTGAGAATCTGCAAACCGTGAGTACCCAGGGCTTGTGCCTGGGATCAAGAGGGGAGTGTTCAGTTAAATTTAGCCTACCCTTTCAAGTTTTTGAGGCCTCAACAGCCGGCCAACCAGCCGCAATGTCCAGGCTTGCAACTAGTGGATACCCAAAAGACTATTGGGACATAACACTGGTACCAGTGGGGGTGGACAGTCAGGGGTGGTCAGGCTTATGGGCCCATGTAGTTTTAACTGGCAATGTCTTGCTAACCACCTTTTTTCCTCCACAGCTGTCCCTCGTCCATGTACCCTTATCCTATCCCTTACTACCAATAAAGCTGTGATTTACTGTTTGAAACTGCTGTGTAAAGGGTATTTCTGTGTCTGTTGAATTGCTAAGATTCATGGTCTATGGTGTTGAGGAACTGTTGGGAATCCAGTGTGTGGGGTGGTTTGTAGGGGAGGTGGGGAGGTGCAGTATCCCAGAGGGCTGTGCCAGCCAGTCATCTGACTCACTTAAAACTCACTCTGGGTGGAGGCACCACACTATTTATTATAACTTTGGGAAAGAACCCCAGATCAACAGCTTCGCAGGACCCAGGCCTCTTAACCTGTTAGAGGGCCAACAGGCAGGGGTAGTAGCCCACTGGCACATGGCACCTGGGCTATAGATGCAAACCTCTCTTAAGGATATTTCCTCCCAATGTGAAAATATCGAAGCTAAAATGGACACTATTGAGGAGCGGGTTGAGTCTGCTAAAAAAAAAAAAACTGAAAAACTCACAGCGAGGATCCTAACTGTGGAAGAGAGAGTTAACGCCTTCCATCATGAACAGCTGAACACCATGGCTAAGTCAGAAAAGATTAAAAATACACTTCTTAGAAATCTAAGATTGAACAAGTAGCAAAAACTCCTAATCTGGAACTGAAGCTTGAAGCTGAGAGGATTTAAACCTTGGCTTTCTCACCTGCACAACCTGTTGTACTGGAGTCTGTATTAAGACCCCAATTGAGAAAAGATACACAGAAACATCAGGCACAGTGTGCATAATTCTCAAAAGTTTTTGAGACCAAGTCCCACACCACTACTCCAGTTGTGGACCAAAATTTCCGCAGCTGCAGTGATTGCTATTCTCATCTGCAGTAGCTGCGAATTATGTTATGGCTGGTCCCACCAGCTGTAACATTTTTCTGCAGCTGCAGAGATTTCCAGGGCAACACCACACACAACCTGCTGTAAATCATGGAGCCAGTCATAAGCCAGCTCCACTTTTGAGAATACCATAGCTGTGGGAGAAACTGCAGTTCCTCAAGTGACAACCCACTTGCGCTAAGTTTTTCCCACTTCTGCAGGATTTTCAAGAGATTTGAGAATCTAGCCCAGTATCTGCATCGGAGTCTGGTCCGAGGTATGTGATTTGTACCTTTTATTCTAGTGTTCAGAGAAATAAAATGCTCCAAGCTGCCAGAGCAAAAAAAAAAGCATTTTGTACAAGGGTACCAAGATTCATTTGTATCCCAACTTTTGTCTCCCTACTCAGAGACACAGGAAGCACTTTCTCACTCTAAAAGTTGAATTTCTACAGAGAGGGGCAGCAGCTGTCTTACAATCCCCTGCTAAACTGGAAGTTATCTTTCAGAATAAAGACTTCTTTTTTGTTGATGTGGCAGGGCTTGGTGAACTGTTCAGCAGGAGATCCGGAACCCCGGATTGAACCTGCAATCCACGGACCCAGATAATACCAACATTGCTGCAGATGTCTGGTTCCAGGTCCATGGAAATGCTATTTCTGCCATTTTGTTTACAGTTGCCATGGGGATGCCGTCGGTACACTCGCTTCACATACAGGCAGCTGGCGGCATCCAATCAGGCAACAGACGATCATGTGATGCAGTCACGGTATATAACCTTACTGAGTGCGCACAGTGGCCCAGACAAGAGAGAAGGATGGTCGGAGAAGCAGGAGCACCTCAGTAGACACACCATCAGAAAAAGTTGCCAAACAAAACAAAACAAAAAAACACACATATGAAAAAAAAATGAAGGGAGGGAAGAGAAACTAGAGAGAGTCAGAGAAAGGAGACTTACCAGGGCGAGGGCCGGGGACTGATCGTTGGGGGAGGGTGATGAGTTGGGAGTCGGAACTTAGCGGGACTGAAGAAAGGAAGAATCCAGAGGGACTGGGAAGACAGTGGTGGCCTGGGTGGCTGGCGGTGTGGGATGCAAAAGGCAGGCAGTGTGGCAGTGTGACTGTATGTACATGACCAAGGGCAGGCTGACAAAATCTTTGACTTGTGCCATTGCAAAAGATCCAGAGGAGAGATGGAGAGACTACTGGAGGCCCAAGAAAAATTTTACATTTACAGAGTATCCCAAATTAAAGTTTTTTTCTTTTCTTGACCTCAGACAGTGTAGCAGTGTGTACATGAGGAATGGCAGGCTGGCAAAAACTTTGACTTGTTCTATTCCAGATCCAGAGGAGAGAGGGCGAGACTACTGGGGGCCCAAGAGAGATTTTACAGTTACAGAAAATCCCAAATGAAAGTTTTTTTTTTCTTGGCCCCAGTCAGTGTAACTGTGTACATGAGAAAGGGCAGGCAGGCAAAAATCTTTGACTTGTGCCATTCCTGGTTGAGAGGAGAGAGGGACAGAGTACTGGGGGTCCAAGAGAAATTTTACAGTTACATAAAATTCAAATTTTTTTATGTTTGCTTGCACGCATGTGCAAGAAACATAGTGCCATCATTCGAGTTTTCAAAGGTGTGGCATCCGTCTTCCAATGCAGTCAGTGTGTTTGCAAGTGCAGCCACAGTTCGCCAATGAATGCTGCAGCTGTCTATGGCAGCAGTTGAAAATGCAGTGCCATACAGTTGACAGGCAGAGCTCTGCTTCAGTGAGCAGCAAGAAGCTACTGTGTTGGCATGCGCTCCCCCCCACATGCACACGCATGCACATTGCGGCACACGCTCCCTCCGCAAACACTGTATGGCCGATGGGGTGCCAATCTCCATCAGCTCTGCTGAGCCCCCAACAGAGTTCCAGGTGCCATGCTGGGAGCCCAAATTCCCAGCATGGCAGCAGTCTAGATGGCCGATGGGGTGCCTAACTCTCGCCGGCTCCAATGATCCCTCTAACAGACAACCGGTGCTATGTGCTGGGAGCCCACCCCGCATGGCAATAGTCTGTATGGCAATAGGGTGCCCACTTCCCATTGGCTCCACTGCCCCCAAACAGCATTCCAGCTGCTATGCTGGGGGCCCACCCCAGCATAGCACAAGTCCTGCGTCATCCAAGAAAAGAAAAAAAAAACCTGAAAGAAAAAACCTTCCCTCACTGACTATCCTGACCCCCGCTCCCTCCACCCATGCCCACCCTCTGCACACCTTGCCTTCCCATACACCCCCACACCATATTACTACTCCGGAGTCCGCGTGACGATCTTCGGTGACTGCACACGCTCTCAGACTCTTCAAAGCTGACCGCAACCAAAGAAAATGCTGGTAAGCTGTATAATGTAATAAAAGGTTTTTTCAACTTTGCTGCATATTTCAGGCATTGTTGGAATTTTTCACCATTTAACATGGGTTTTTGAGACCCCACCATGAATTCTGTCACTGTCATTTTATTAATCAGCCACAAAGGTGATTTCATGGTCACTGCGAGAACCACCTTTTGGGACCGATGTATGAAATGACAGTGTCTGACAGTTCATGAGGCAGGCCCCAAAACCTATGTTGAAAATTCGTGAAAATTCCAAAATGACTGTTTTACGATAGCATGGCTGCTGTACTTGCCCCCGTAAGTTCATGAATTTTCACTATTTTCACTCCAGATTTTCAACTTTGCCATTTTACCACACCTCCTTATGAGCAGTACAGCTGCCATTTTTCACGTTTAGCCCAAAACGTGTTTCCACGCATGTAGCGCACAATGGTGTTGTTGGTGTGTGAAATCAATGTTTGGGACAGATTAAGAAAATCACAGTGACACTGTTCATGAGCAGAGGAGTTACAATGGCTATGTTGAAAATTTGGTGAAAAGGGTACATAAAAGGACTGTGTTACGAGCGACCATTGCACAGTTTCCACGCACCCTCGTAAGTTCATGGATTTCTAATATTTTCAGTCCAGATTTTCACCACTGGCATTTTTTCACACTTCCTTATGAACAGTACAGCTGTCATTTTTCACACCATGGTCGAAATATGTTTTCGCACTTCCAGCGCAGAAATGCGTGGTCGCTGTGGGAAATCACTGTTCGGGATAGATTAAGAAAATCACAGTGACACTGTTCATGAGTGGAGGTTCCAAAATGCCTGTGTTGACAATCTGTTGTAAAAATTCCCCAAACTAATTGCATTATGGGTGTGTGTTGCGCAGTTTCTACACACGCTCGTGACCACCAGTTTTTTTGATATTTTCACTGCAGATTTTCAACATTGCCATTTTTTCCACCTCCCCATGAACAGCACAGCTGTCATTTTTCACATCCTGTTCAAAATGTGTTTTCACACCTGTGGTGCCAAATGGCGTAGTCGCTGTGCAAAATCAGCTCTCAGCTAATGAACTGATATTGCCACTGATCATAAGGTGGGGGTCACAAAAAACCCATGTTGAAAATTTGGAGTGAAAATGCCAATGAACGCATGAGAAGTTAGGGTTTCTGACCATAATGCCCCACCATGTAGAGATTGACAGGCATCGGGGTGTGACTTGGGATTCTCGCCTGTAATGCTCATACCATTCCACACCCTGCAGCCAGTGAGAGGCATCGAGGTGTGCATTGGACTCTTCGGCCCTAAAGTTCACCCCATTCTCCTATACAGCACCCATCTCACTGTATTTCCTGATGGAATGAGGTGAGCATAAGGGCCAAAGACCCCAAGGCACACTGTGACACTTTTCTGTGTCTGCAGGATAGGGTGTGATGAAATGGCATGGCCATTATGCCCGACAACCCAAAGGCACACCCCAATGCCTGTCAGTCTTTGCAGTGTGGTGGCAGGGTTGGCTTCAGTTCAATACTTCACTGCCATCCCTATTATGCAGCTCTCTAACTCCTACACTACCAATGCCAATGCCAGCAAGCAAACATTCGGCATTGACAAATGCTTGTTTTCCTGGTTTCAGTGTGGCTGTGTGTACAGGGCAAGGGCAGCAGGGTGGCAAAATAAATCTTTAACTTATGTCATCCAGAGGGGGGGAGACAGAGAGACTGCAGGAGGGCCCACAATAAATGTAACAGTTCCAGAAATCCCAAATACATGTTTTTTTCCTGGCTTCAGTGTGGCAGTGTGTACAGGGCAAGGGCAGCAGGGTGGCAAAATAACTCTTTGACATGTGACATCCAGAGTGGAGAGGGAGAGACTACAGGGTGGCCCACGATAAATGTAACAGTTCCAGAAATCTCAAATATTTTTTTTTCCTGGCTTCAGTGTGGCTGTGTGTGCAGGGCAAGGGCAGCATGGTGGCAACATAAATCTTTGACTTGTGCCATCCAGTCACAAATCACAATCACTTGTTAATGTTCATTCACAATTTCATGTATTACAAAAAATACTATTCAGACAAACAGCATACAAGTTGATACATCTGTGCTGCTGGCTGTGGATGGTCCGGGGGATAATCTAACTTTATGACTTGTAGCAGGCTGTTTACAGTACGACACAAATAAAGTACAAGTACTGTACACACAAGTGTCACCATCATTATCCCTCATTCCCCATTATTCCTCCTTATTATCATTAGTTTTATAGTATATTGCACTACATTACATATAAGCTTTAACCAACCCCCAGTGTGGGATTGTGCTGCATGTGGCTATGTACCAGATGTGTCTGCATCTCCAATTCCAATTCTGAGGCACACTTAACAGTTGCTGAATTTGGTCACTTAACAGTAACTAACTGTATTGTAGGAGTCAGTCTGATAATCTTGGAAGGAACTGGTGGTGGACTGCTGTGCTGTGTACAGTCACCAGTCACGACAGTAAATTTGTCCCTGGCCTGTGGGTGGGAGTCATCAGAAGGATATCACATTAATTAGAGGGATCTTTTGTTACAAGTCCGAATACTAATAAAAAATGGATCAAAGTGTTGATGAGGCACATTCTATTTCTCAGGTAGGCAGTGGCACTGCAAAAGATAGCAATCAGCCTGAAAAGGGACAACAAAATCATACCTCAAAAAGTGATTTTTTTTCACATCTAAGGTTTTGTCTTCCAAGAAAATGCTTGAATCCAAAAAAGGTGAATGTCTCGGATCATCAATCCCAAGTAAAAAAAAAAGTTATGCAGTTAAAAAAACTAAAGGCATGATGGATGCCACTCACAGATGCTACCACCAGTCCCTCATCTGATTCCTCTGAGGTTGAACCTGATGAGGGTAATAATAAAGATGAAAATAATGATCAGACAGCACAAGGTTTACTAGAGGGGATGGAAACTGCAGCTGAGGAAGAAACAGGCAGAAATGTTTTGATTGTGGAGGGGGCAGTGGGAATAAACCACATGAGGAACAGGCCCAAGAAAAATCCGGGAGCGAGGGGGGCCCTGATATGGTGACCAAGGTGCCACGCCTTCCTGGAAAAAAAAACTAAAAAATATAATCTTTTGTTTGGTCATACTTCTCCATTAGTGCTTCCAATGAATTGGTAGCAACATTCTCTATTTGTAAACTGCCAATCAACAGGGGTAAAAAGAAAGGAACATTGGGAACTTCAGCACTGAAAAGGCACCTAGATAGATGTCATAACATTACTGAGAAGTCCAGTTGTGAGTCTGGATGAGAAAGTGACAGTGACAGCTCACTACACTCAGGAGTAACTCCCATAAATGAAAGCAGTGATAGCCCCTGCAGCACTACTGAAACACCTCCATCACCACTTCCTGCCATTCGAAGGACTCCTCTGACTGTTACTGAAAGTGACCATGTGCTCAAAAGCCCTCCTCCTTCATGGAGAGAACTTACCATCTCAGAAACATATGAGTGTAAAGTCAAATATGCTTCGACTCACCCTGTTGCTGTTGCAATAACCAAACACATTTCAAAAATGATAGCTGTTGATTTGCTACCATATAACGTGGTTGAACATATAGGATTCAGGCGGCTGCTTCATTATCTCGAACCTTGATAAAGTATACCATCATGGAAATACTTCTTGACAACAGGAATTCCAGATCTTTACAATGTCATATGTAAAAAATTAAGACGCGTCTTGTGTAATGCTGTTGGGAGGGTGATGCATCTCACAACAGATATATGAACAAGCTGTCAGCTTGAACCTTTCATGTCTATCACGGAACATTGGGAATGTTTCGATAATTCACATGGGACTGGGGACAGTAAAGCATCGCAGTTTGCTGTTCTAAGAATGTTTTTTTCCATCTGAACATACCTTATACAACATCAATGAAGAACTCCAAAAACCAATACAGCAATGATTCACTTCACAGGGACTATCAGTTGGCTTTATAGTTGCAGATAATGGGTGCAACATAAGGAAGGCCTTGGAGGAGGGGGGCTTTGTTCACATTCGTTGCTTTGCGCATTGCATATATTTAATAGTGCATGGTTTTCTCGATGACAACACGGAGATTAAGGCTCTCATTAGCACTGCTAAAAGAATATGCATTCATTTCAGTCACTCAAGCAAAGCCCGTCACTTGTTTGAAAAAATACAGCAGAAGCACAGTTTGCCTTTGCACAGACTGATTCAAGACATTTCTACTCAATCGAATTCAACCTTTTATATGTTCCAAAGGCTGCTGGAACAAAAGAAAGCTGTCAGGCAGTACACCTTAAAAAATAAAATTGGTGATACAGATGTCTATATTACTCCACCACAGTGGGCCATGCTGGAGTTTCTAATTTTCCTGCTCCAGCCATTTGAGGAAATCACCAGGCAGGTTAGTGCAAACACAGCAACTCTCAGCCAGATGATACCCTTAATAAAAATTTTAAAATTCAGATTGAATCTGATTAGGGAAAAGTTAGAGAAGCAAGACAGTTCCATGATCACACAGGCTGCCAATGGTGCTGCTAACACATGCAGGTTACGCCCCAGAATGCAAGAAGATCTAACTAATGCATGATAAAAAATGTTGAAGATGACAAACTATGTAAAATGCTTAATTCTGAGTACTACATTAAAGCAACAATATTGGACCCATGATACAAATCGAAGCAACTATTGAGTGATGATGGCACTTGTTTCAAAATAAACAAATAAGAAATAATTGACGAGGTGTGTGCTGTCATGGAACAGAGTACAACAGCAGCACCACACTCAGAATCTTCTTCACGACACAGCACAGCATCAGGTGGCCCATCCTCTACTGTTGCATCATTTTCTCCCTCTTCCTTCTCAGCCACTGTAGCCAAATCTTCTTCTTCACCACCAGCCAAGCATAGCACTGTCCCACAGTCACTTGGTTCAGCTTCATGTCTCTGGAGTCACTTAGAAGATGTAATTGTAACATCTTCTTCATCTGCCTCTTGTAACACAGCCTCAGCACAGACCATTGTTGAAACGTACCTGGCAGAGCCCAATATCAGCTGGAATGCTGATCCTTAGCAATACTGGAAATCCAAACAAAATGTGTGGCCTGCTTCAGTACACATTGCAATGAAGTACATGAATTGCCCTCCGACTAGCGTGTGTTCAGAACAATTGTTTAGTTCAGCTGGTAATGTCACTGACACACGATCCTGTTTGACACCAGAAAATGCTGAGCACCTCACATTTCTCAAAGTCAGCATTCCTCACTTTAACTTCAAATATGATACCTGAATAAAACATACACTGACTGCTCTGAGCAGGCCCTATCCACAAAACACTTTCAAGGATTCGTACCTGTGGTGAAAATCTTTTGTGAATAGGGTCTACAAGCAAGAGGTAGCAATTAATTGCAACAAGTCAGGTCAGGACGGACTAGGCCATGCATGCCACTATTACTTGAATGATCACATGAGCAGCACAAAATAGAAAAAAATATATATAACATCAGTGGGTTCAGAGTCCAAATACAGGAAGCAGCTGCATTTCATGTCACAAACTTACTTGGTGGTACCTGGTACTGCTATTTGATCTGGAAGGTAAGGTACTGCTGTCTACTACTACTATCACTTTTTGTCCTCACGAATCAGGGCTACTACTTGTCACTTTTTTTGCCCTCAGCAACTGATCCTGACTGTACTGTTTTAAGTTTCGTACAGTGCATGGCTTAGCAGATGCTTGAAACCCAGAAACTGAATAATCTCTGCATATTTCTCATGTCCCGTGTATCTGACTGCGAATACTTCACAGAAAAAATGCTACTAAATTGAGAATTCATATAATTTCTTTATTGTTTGTGTGTGTGGAATGCTAGCCTGGTTACTCCTTACTTAACAGTAACTGGGCTGAGATTATTGTATTACTATATTTTATTTTTGATACTTAAATTGCTTGGCAGTGGCTGGCAGCAATTCTAGGACTAGGAAGGATGTAATTTTGTTGTGTCTGTCATCAGGTCTTCAGGTGGCAGTGGCAAACTTTTGTATGACTGCACTGCACTTGACCGATGCAATGTGTGACTGGCTGCTTACCTGGGTGGTGGTGATCACTATGTCTTTCATTTTTCTTCTTTTAGGATTCAGCATATTGATCAGATTCAGTAGAAGTAGTTGTAGTACTAGAAAACATTAACACCTCTTGGACCAGGTAGTGTACCATATACCACAGTAGACCGAGGCATGCAAAGCAGTTGCATCATTCACATGGGTAGGGTGGGTGGACTCTCTTAGGGCTGCTCATTTGATCATTCATATCCATTTCTTTGGCCTGTTTGGCTCTGACTGGAACATCCATCAAAATAATACTCACACAACACCATTAATAATAAAAAAAAAAAATTGTAGCTGCCTGGCAGTGCCTGCAGTGCTATGATATAGGTATTTGCATCTGTCTGTCTGTCTGTCTGTCTCTCTCTCTCTCTCCCCATCTCTCTCGGTCTCTCCCAACACACTTGAACAGGATACGCCACCTCACCATTATAGGCCAGTCATGAAGGGGCTAGTATTGAGTGACTGCTTTTTTTATTTAGCAGTTTTACATTAAAAACACATGTTGTTTTGTTCTTACCTGTCGTGGAACCTATTTAACGAGCTTTCAGCTCAAAGGTGTTATCCAAGACCATAATAAATAAATAAAAAATTAATTTTTATACAGATAATCCATTCAATTATTTCCTTTGGGCCCCTGTGTCAAATGTGACTGAGTTTGGCCACTTTTATACATTTTTTCAAATTTTTTCAAATATTTGTCATTAAATCAGAACTAATCAGAGCAACTCAGAACTTCCCTGTGTTCCAGTTCTTATTTAATAAGGGTCAGAACTTCACTGAGTTCTCCCAGCCCTAGATGCGACATGCAACCGCTGTCAGGCTGCCCGCTCCCACGTTCTGTCCCACTCGTGCTACTGCACTGTTGCAAGCATGCGCACCTCTAGGATTGCAGTTACATTAGATGACACGGTAGCCCATGACAATGGCGGCCATGACTGAGCACTTTCAAAAAGGGTGACTCAATCACGATGCCTGTCTACAGGGCTACTGGGCAGGGAGGGTGACCTGATGGGGGGATCCATAAATATAGCGACAGGATGCCGCTATCTGTACATGCACATGTGGGGGGGGGTGAGCATTCCGAGCTGAAGGGGAGGGAGAGTATGAGGCATAGTGTGGCGGTGGGCTGCCGAGCTGGCCCTGTGGTGTGGTGGGTGGGAGGTGGCAGGCTAGGGTTGCTAAGGGTGCCTGGTTCAGGTCGGGGCATGCATTCCTTTTGTTGCACCGGCCTGATTTTCCCCTCGTTTTGCACCCCTTGACATACACACCCTGGAATTGACAATCCTTAAATAGGGTGGTGCTTCGACAGGAGGTATGGGGGGCATGGCCCCCACTTAAACAAAAGAAAGTTCCCAGTGCCATTTTGCTATGCAGGAATGTACAGTGCGAAACTGATTTTGATTGATGTACACTCACTTCTAACGATGATTGCCTTTTGCGATCGCTGTTATCACATGGAAGCAAGGACACACAGTGGCAGCTGGAGAGCGAAGCAGGGAGAATAACAGCTTTATTTGTTGGCTTCTTGTGGACAGCGGGGCTGGATTTGGTGAATGGGAGGGGAGTTTTTTCTTTTGTTTTTTTTTTTCATTTAAGCCCCTTCTGAAAAAGGGGAAAAAGCATAGTGAGGCAGACCTGGTACACCTTCAGCACAAGTACTGATTTACCCTGGTCTGCTGGATACTGAGAGATCCAGGGAAGGGGGGGTCTGATTCCCATCGGACCGGTCCGCCCATCCCTACTTGAGGCTAGAGGAAAAGTTATAGATAAAGAGCCATACCAAAGGCAGAGCACCGCAGATGGAGGAGGTGAGAGAGGCAGTATGGAAAAAAAATACACTAGGAAGGAGCTGATGGATTGTGGGTATTTATGTAGTCAGAAGGGGTGAGATTCTGGTGGCCCCCACTGAACCACAGGGTAAACCTTTTCAATTCAATGGAAAGCATCCAGTATGCGTTGTAATTGTGCAACTGTATGATACTTCAGCTTGTCTCTTTCCCTCATTTTCCACTATTTGTAAAGGTGCCAGGGGAATAGTCTTGAGGCTAAAGGAAAAGTTATAGCTAAAGATCAAAGTGCAATGTATTGGCAATGGCCTCCTCCAACTCAAAGAACAGACCCAATAACACGGAGGAGAGGGAAAAAAAAAACATGTGGAGGAAACCTTTGGGGAACCAAGGTAACTGGGTTAGCCTTCCCTCCAGGCTTAGAACTAAAGAAACTAGCTGTTGATAAGCTTGGCAGAGTTCTGCAGTTGATTGTCTTATATATTTGTTTCAGCAGGATGATATCGAATGACCCATGACTTGATTATCTTAGCAGGAATATTCTTTGGGAATGCTAAAGTGACTGTTCCTGTAACATCTGGATGGCCAGTACAGGAAGAGTATTCTTGGCTCAGATGAGATTGTAGTGTTTGACAGAAGAAGAACCAGGTTGCAGTTGAGATCTCAGCCCCATCACCCTCCCCACCCCAGCCTGAGAGCTCCCAGGGCTACCAAATTTGAATGAGTAGTATTTTTAGCTGTTACCACACTGCACAATGATCCTAATCCTTCTAGTTTTTACCATTGGACCAGAATGGCAGCTTTTCATTCCAGTAGGGCTTTGCACGGCTGTGCTCAAAGCACTTCTGGGACAAGAAACTGGAATTCAGGCCTGGCGGTGAAATTAGAAGGATGAAGATCACTGTACAGTATGGGGCCTGATAAAAATATTTCTACTTCAAATAAAGGGACTCAAGCAGGTTCTCAGGGTGGGGTAGGGAGGGTGGTGGGGCTGAGCTGGATTGGGGAGGGGAGGATTTGCTTGTTTTTATTTTTAAAGTAAAGCCCTAGAAGATAATCTAATGGCCAGGGGCTGTTCCAAAATGTTTTTCATATTTTTGTTTTTAGATTCCACAGGATTCCAAAAAGCATTCTGCAGAATTTAATATAAACCACAGAATACTTTTCCGGGGTTTCTATGATCCATGGAATAACCGCAGTTTATATGATCCATGGAATAATTTTCCTTCTCAGAGTCAATGTAAACTGCAGATTTGTTTTATTCACAGTTCATACTGACTTCATTTTTTTAAAATTTATTATGCTTTATTTCTTCATCCATTTGGCCCCCATCCGTCCTTCTACACACGCTCAGCCCCTGCCATATACCCTGGTACTTATCTCACTCCCAAACACCCCCAGCTTACCACCCAGGGGCAGAGCCACTGGGGGGGCCCCTTCCCCCAATGAAGACTGAACGGTAGAATGGGAGCGAGAGCCCAGTCTGTGGCATGGGTTCTGCAACATGGGTGCAGATGTCATTGTGCAGTGGTGGAACCTCCATTTTCCCATTTTTTCCCTGGGAGGCATGTCATGCAGTGACGTTGGAGAGGCATGCCAAACATCTGATATGCCTCCCAAACATAGTCAGTCCTGGCTGTCATACCCCAGGTTACCACGAGGGGTTACCCAAACAACAGTGACTTCTCCACCCTCCCCCCAGAGGACAGCAGTCCATAGAATGCTTGGTCTCCCCCCCAGCCGGCCCTCCAACTTTCCAGGCTCGTTCACAAACCCGGGTCCTTGGCATCACAAGTTGTAGCAGTATTGCTGCGCCAGCAGACCAGCTAAATACTGACTCTTTAGTATAAACTAGTAATATTACACATTTCATGTAAATGTAAAACGCAGAATAATATTCCACAGTTCATGTAAACTGTGGAATAATATTCCACTGTTTTTCTGCGGTTTACATAAAATGCCACATTAATCTCCACAGCTGCGGAATCATGGAAAAATCAGGGCCCTGGTTATGATTTGATTTATTTCATGCGAGTCCCCAAGGAGTGTAACAGTGCTGAGGGGTTTGATTTCAAACAAAGATAAAGTTGAGTAAATGTGAAACATGAATGTTTTCTGGAGACCAGGCACAAGCAATCCAAGAAGTTCCTTGAGTGGTAGCAAAACAAATGACAGAGAGGCATATACATACATGTATAAAAACTGAGAGGTACAGGAGTATTTTGCTGAAATATTAACTTGGATGGAAATTCTTTGTCCTTTCCTTGAAGATTTTAGAGTATCTGAAGTAATACCTACTAACTGTAGTGTATGAAATGGAGCGTTATTTTATCAGCTGCCAGAGGAATATTAAATGTAGAGACTTAGCGTCAATGGCAGGTGAAGCTTGTTGCTGTGCCAGCCACCGAGTGACCAGATCCACTTCCGAACCAGGGTCACCAGCATGACAGGAGGTGAGGCGCCCAGCATCTCAGCTCTCCACACCAATGGACCGGCTTTGTTGGTGGTATTTTTAATGAATTCTGGATCCATTGTGGACCTACTTCTTGCTCTGCTGGCGAGGCTCCAAGCCCCTATGGATTGCTAGCTTGAGACTGGCAAGAGGTCTCCAAAGACACTTTGCCACTGCCGGGGAAACCTTCTGGTGAGTCTGACTGAGCTGTAGTTCTCCACACACCTCTCCTTGATTCCCTCCGCTTTCTATATCTTGGCATGAAACACACATTTCCATCCACTACTCTGCTAGACATGAGAAACCTGGGTATGCCCATGTGTGCGCCCTCACTTGGGGCCCTGGGATATGCAAATTTTTTCCCATAGAGTTTTTTGGTCTTCAGTGTTCCTGCCCCACTTCAGATTGTCCCTCCAACCCCAAAACCATCCATCCCCAAGACTTACCCCACTCCATAATATAGTACACCCCGCCCCCCAAGCAGGTGCATTGCTAATCCAGAGTCCAGATCATGAGGGAAATGGGAGCCAACATCAGAGATGCAGGGTCTATAGCAGGGGGAGAGGGCAGGCTTCATCCTGCCATGGTCAAGCGTTTTGCCCCTACTTTCTTATTTGTTATCTTTCTCCTCCCTTCCCCCACCATACCACCTTCTGCTGGCCTCCCAGGCACCATCACCTGGCTTCTTGTTTGACTTGCCCTTCTTCTCCAGATCCACATGGCTCACTCCCTTCCCACCCCCACAGTGGGGAGTGCAGGGCTCCCCAACTCCTGCTGTAATTCAGCTTCTATAGGAGGAGATGTCAAGGTCACTAATGTGAGGCCTGCAGGATGCTAGTTTCATTCTGCCTGGCTGCCTGGCTGGAATTTTTCACATTCAAGTCCCATACCCTCAGTTTGCTGGCAGAGATGAAGCGCATGTATGTGCATAAAGCATGTGTAGCGTAGCACTAGCTGGCATTATCCCTACCACTAGCTGCTCCCAACTACATTGCCACTTGTGGCTACTCAGGTGACAATATCACAGCAGAGTCAGGTGCACTCCCTCCTTGGAGGAGGAGAATGTCCTCTGGGATACTTAGTCCTCCTTTACCTGGCTGGCCCCAAATTCCCAGGCTTGTTCCCAAGCCCAGAACATCAGCATCATGAGCAGTGGCCATATTGCTGCACCGACAGCCAGCATATTCTGTTTTCTCCTTTTCCCTAGTTATTCTCATCTCCTCAGGTGTGAGCACAGCCCGAGTCGGCCTCACATATGTACAGTATGCCTCCTGCAGCAGAAACAAGCTCCCTGGCCCAGTCACAGGGGGCGCTGTGGTGGTGGTAAAACTCACCGCCAGTCCTCTCTGACCAGTACATACTGCTGTGTGGCAGCTTGCCCCTGCCTGGTCTGCCCCAAATGTGATGATCTAAATCTGCTCCAGAACGCAGGTCATCTATATGGCAGAGTAATGTGCTGCTGCTGGGCCTGCAAGCAGCCCTGGCTACACACATATTTTAGAACAACCTTGAGGTATATGGTGACAAACAGAGGTACAGTACATGTACAACTGGAGAGCCCCAAATAGGGTTATGATATAGAAACCTGATTTTCCTAGCTGCACCCTCAATATCCACTAGCACTGCACCTGTCCCTTGATATTGTGCAAATAGTGAAGCTGATAGCCAAACACAGATGAATAACTGGAAGGGATTAAAGGTCCTGGTGGGTGTCAGCAGTCAGATCACCAGATAAAAATGACTGATGCAAGTTGTTGAAGTTTCATATTGTTGTATTTGCTCTGGGCTTGTTGTCAGTCGGTACTCTAATCAGAGTTGACCAGACAGCTCATTGCGCAAATAACTGCACTGTAGTATTGTAGTATTTTAAAAATGTTACAGTAAATTTTTTGATATAAAAGGATATTTTTCAATATTTGTAATCTTACTGTTCTGCTCCTATGAGGTAGAGGATTTTTTGTTTTCAAAATAATGTAAGTTCTGAGCCTTTTGTTCAGCTTTTAGATTTTTTTTACATTCAGTTCTTTCTTTTTATGGGTGAGCAGACACAGTTGACCTAGAAAGCAAAGGTTCCACCATGTCGGTTAAACATCCATCATGTCAAGCGACAACAAAATGCTGATGTTGACAATGTCGCCCAGCAATCCCACCACCCGACTGCCATTGCGGCAGAGCACCAGGGCCTATCCTGGCTGTTTGGGGGGGGGCTTTGCCCCCTACACCCCCTGAAAAATAATATAATCATCTCCAGGTCAGAGGCATAGGGGGGAAACAGCGCAACACCCCTGGGGCAGCAAGACGGCAGGCACTGCAAAATCCAGATTGATGGAATGACTATCGATCGGGTTGCAGCACCCACATTGTCATCAAGGTAAGGGTTTCGCTGTACTGATGGCACATCGAAAGCAAAACACCAAAAGTGGCATATATGTTGTATGTTCACTTTTCACATTGTTGTGTGCACACAGTGTCACAGTAGATGTTTAGTGTGCTGCCCCTTCCTTATAGGCTCAAGTAAGGTTGAGGTACCTGGGTTATTAACTTCTGTGGGAATTCGTTACCGATAGATGTTAAGCCAAAATAAATTGTGCTGTGCCTCCACCCAGGAGAATGAAGTAGGACAGGTCACAAACTAATACTATCCTGTCCTAGTAACATAGAAAATGTTGGCAGAAAAAGACCACTGGCCCACCCAGACAGCCTTGTTTTACTCTATACTGCCCTACTGCGGGACCCAATATCTGGTTGGGGTTATTGGCTTCATATTCCCCTTGCCCCTGCCTTACTGCTTCCTCCCTGTGTAATAATTTAGCCTTTTACTAGGTTCGAGCTATATTTGAAACCATTAATGGTTCTTGCACCCAACACCTCTGCTGGTAGGCTGTTCCACGGCTCAACCACTCTCTGTAAAATAAAACTTTCTCACATCCCACCTGAATTTCCCCCCTGCCAGCATCCTCTCATGCTCACGTGTTCTTGATTTTACCAGTCCTACTAAATGTTTTCCCACAATTTACTTTGTTCATTTATTTCGGGGACATGAAGGTCTCTATCATAGATCCCCTCCATAGATCCCCTCTCTCTTCTGGTCTCCAGCGAGTACATGTTCTGGGCCTTAAGATGATCCTTGTAGGATCTGCCCTAGTGCCTCTTATTAATTTTGGTTACCCCATGCTGTACCATCTCTAGCCTGTCTGTCTATTCTGAGGTGGGAGCTCTAGAACAGGGCACATTATTCCAGAGGCGGCCTCACCAGTGATCTACAGAGAGGCAGTATCACCTCCTTCCTCCAGCTGTCAAAGCCCTTCCCAATATACTGCAACATCTTTGTTGCCTTACTGTAGACCTTGTTACATTGGTTAGATTTTAGGGACTCACTTATGATGACTCCCAAGTCCCTTTCCTCAGTGGTAGTGCCCAACATAACCCCCCCTCAATCCAGTATTCCTTCTTGGGGTTCTTGTTCCCTACTGTACGTGCAACACCTTGCACTTTTTGACATTGAATTTCAACTGCTAAACGTTGGACCACCTTTCTAATATGTGTAGATCCATCTGCAGCTCCCTAACCCATTTCTCGAAGTCTACCTGCCACAGAGCTTAGTGTCATCTGTGAAGAAATGCATCTTGCCTTCTATTCCTTCTCTGATGTCGTTGATGAACATATTGAAAAGAACAGGCCTCAGGACTGAACCTTGTGGCATCCCGCTTATGACTTCCCTCTCCCCTGACTTGAGACCGTTTACCACCACCCTCTCAGTCTCTCCCCTAGTCAGCTTCCCACCCATCTAACTAGATCCTTTGCTGTTCCCAGTGTAACCCCTAGGTGGCGCTATTCTAAGGGCTACTACCCCTGCTTGTATGGCAATACATAGATTGAGGGGCCTGATTCTGTAATCAGGTGCCTCCACCCAGAGGAATGGTATTGGGGTAGCTTAACTACTCTGGCATAGCCCTCTGGGACACTATAACCACCCGCCAACCCTTCTAGTGGCCTAAGTAATAACACAATGGTACATTCACATTCAGTAGGTAGCAGTAATAATATGCTCATGCCCGTTTCACTTACCACCAGGGCTGGATCTGTGGTGACTGCCCTGGAGACCCCCTGGAAAATCAGATCAGCAATGCAACAATACAACCTTAACACTGTAACCCAACTAATAATATGCACACTAGCCAGGTTAAACATGAAAAAAAGACACTCAGATTTATTTAGGGGCAATGAACAAGGGAGGGGCATGAATCTAGCAGAATGATTAGCAATCTGATTTAAATCAGGATTGTCTGGCATGCACTTTAAGTCCCAGCTTGACAGTTCAACAACCCTGGGTACCCAGTATGTCATGCAGGCTAGCCTAATGTGTTGCCCAGGGTGGCCAGCATTGCAGCTGATGTTGGGGCCCTTAATGAAAGGAAAAACAGTTAAGCATGCACACAATCCAATAATTTGTAATCCCAGCTGGATGGCTCAGTCCATTGCAAGAACCCACTAAACAGAAACAATTAGATGGTACAACAATGATTTTTACTTTTGCTGCAGGGAGCTATCCTGGTTTGTACTCACGCTACCAGGATCTGGATGCAGCGCAGGCGAGATGTAGCCCTCGTGGTGATGCTCAAGGATGCCAGGGGAAGCAGGGCTGACACGACTCAGCTCCAGATGGTCACTACCTGCTCGATGGTGTTGGGCAGGGGCCCGAATCCCCAGGCTGGTCTTTTGCCAAGAGGGTCTCTGATGCAAGAGTAGTGGCCTAGGTCGAGATGACAGGACCCAGGCAGGATGAACAGTCCTGAAAATGTGTGTGATCTTCTGCTAGTGAAGCCTCCAACTGACGTAACAGATTCTACCGTGGGGAACCAAATTGCAACCCACGAAACACATTCAGCACATTTAAATCGCTAATTTCTTTAAACAACAGTTCGGATTTAGTCTGGCTGCAAATTGACAGCTGCACTGCGCAAACCTTTCAGTACGAGTCTAACTCTTTTAACTGCTGGGCCGATTGCTTCAGTAGCAAGTCTTCGGTACAAATCACCAGTCGCACTAACAATTTCTCCTGCCACGGTTCCAAGGCTGGAAATCAGACAGGTCCGACTTCTGCAATAGGCAGTTCGATTGCAGGAGAACGTGGCAGGAAGGCCAGCTAAGCCTCTTCCAGCCGATTCCCCTACGCTCCTTCAAGGAGCAGCTGCTTGAAAGCTCGAGCTGTTCACCCTTACACTTCCAACTCTAATTGATCCACTGCTTCAGGCAGTTCTGGGTATTTCCCTTGTAATCCAAAAGGTTTGGTTGGCTGAGGGAACTGTCAGTCACAGTAAGGGCTCCCCCTCTAGGTCCATTTAGGCGCCAACACTTAAAACTACAAAACTACAGAATTTCCTTCCCACAAGATCCCTGGGGACGGGATCCATTTTAAGTCCCAAGTGGTTCGATTGGTCCAAATACTGGAAGTCCAGGACCTAACATGGTGGCTCCCAATTTTGTTCGAGCTGCAATCAAAGCAGGTTAGACAAACTTCTCTATCTTTACTATAACAGGAAATAATCACAGTTCCTATGAAAGCTCACGCTGTGCAAGTAGTGACTGCAGAATGGAGCAGAATAACACACTGCCTGGCCAGTCACTCGCCTTAAATCACTCGGACCCAACCCAGACTAATGTCTAAACACAGAGTAGCTAGGCTCTTAAAGAGACAGGCACAGAGGCTCACAAGGGCACTCTCACACAAATGGATAGAACTACTTAAGACAGGACACCAGCCTGACAGCGGGCATTAAGGAGCCCAGGAAGACATTATAGTAAACCACAATTTGTGGGGGGGGTTACACCAGATCCTCAAATGTCTTCAGCAACCTTCTGTGCAGTACAGAGTCCAATGCCTTGCTGAAGTCAAAGTAAAGCAACTCCACTGCTTGTCCCTTGTCCACTGCCCTGGTTACCCAGTCAAAGAATGATATCAGGTTGGTCTGACAAGACCTCCTTGCCATGAACCCGTACTGCTTACTACTACTACTACTACTGAAATGTATCATGAACATTTAAGTAATATACAATAGAACCAAGGACCCAAGAACGCAGTATAGGGTACATGGGAGTGGTAGTGGAGTGCACATTAGAGGAAAGAGATCCGAGGTGTTAATAATGGAGAACATGAAAGCAACAGCACAGTGTACAGTAGTAGTGCTGTAGGCAAGGCAAGGCAAATCAAATGCTGCGGTGTGTAAGGAGAGGGATAACTAGCAGAAGGAGAAACAAATACAAATTCTGTGTTGATCCCTCACTTGGAGTACTGTGTGCAGTTTTGGAGCCCACACTTGAGGAAGGACAGGGACAGGTTATAAGTGGTATAGCAACAAGCCACCAAAATGATACAGGGGCAACAGGGACGGTCCTATATGAAGCGTTGGGAGGATCTCAACATGTACATGCTGAAGGACAGGAGAAAGGTGCAACATGAATTAGATGTTCACGTATCCCCACAGAATAAACAAGGTGGACAGCAGCAAGCTGTTTACAATGAGCAGTAATATCAGTATCAGAGATTACTCCCTGAAACTGGCGGGGGGGGGGTTGTCAAGGAGGATGTCAGGAAGTACTGTTTCACTGAAAGAGTGGTGATGGACTGGAACAAGCTTTTGGGGGAAGTCATTTGAGCTGAAACAATAGGAGGGTTCAATAGAGGATGGTACAAGGACATGAAAATAGAGTGCATAATGGGGTAGATGGGGGAGCACAGGACAGACAAGGACACAGTCCGAAAATTAGACAGGCTTGAGCAGATTGGATTGGTTGCTAGGCCTTTCTCTGTCCTCATTTTCTCTGTTTTTTTTGTTGCTGTTACCTCCTGGGAAATAATACCAACCCACTGTGGTTCTCACTGGTAGAACTCTCCAATTTCAACACAAGGCAATTATAGTTGTTTCTCACATTAACATACTCTGCAAACAAACTAGAGTCACTAATTCTAGCAACTATGAAAGGAATTTATTGGGGTCAGGAACAAAGTTCTGAGGGAGGGGAAAAAGGCAAGGGTTACAGCAAATGAAAATAAATAGCAGTAGTACCCCACCAATTTTTTTTTCTTTTTCTGTCAGTGCCTCATCTCCCATTTACAACAGCTATAATGCCCCTCCCCAACTGTACTGCTGGTCACTACTTGCTGGTATCAGTATCACCCTAGTGTTAGGGAGCTCCCAGGGAAGATTGGGCACCCAGATGTTGAAGTGCAATAGGCCCATCACTCTTGCACATAGTTATCTAGCACTAGTGCATTTAAATTAAACAAATCTCCAAATTAGTAATACTGGCTGGATGACCTAGTCCAACAAAATAATTAACTTGCAGTCTTATAGAAACTTTATACAAAACGTATCGTAGGATCCATGGAACCTGTTTTACTACTCGTAGATACTCTTGATTGTACAGCAGTAGCTTTCTCCTTGCAGTCCTAAATGGATATACCGTATCTTCACATCTGCAGAGTGGATCACACCTCCAATTTTTCAGACCTCTTAGTCGCCACCTTGAGGCTAAAGGTATATGGAAGGAACTACAAGTTTGGTTGCCTGAGAGCATTTTGTGCTTATAAAGGTTAACTGGGAGAGAAACTTTCGATTGTCTTGAGGGCTGCTGTTGAGATGGCAATAAGGGCTGTTTCCCTTGTAGTATAAGGGCTGTTCCCTGTTAATAGTACATTCAAAAGGTGGACCTCTTTAAATGGCAATGATTTTTCCCATTTGTACTTAAAAGCCAAAATGATGCTGGATGGGCACTTATATCTAATTAGTACTACTTGATGACTAAATGCGTCCCTGTTGGCAACCAGCTGAAGCTTCCCTTGCCCCAGAGGGAATGGGATATTGCTTTGTTTTGGATTTTCTTTTTCAATTTGAAATTTCCTTATTGTGTTTCAGTACTTTGGGTGGTCTGTTTCTGGAAGATATCTTCGCAGACACTAGATTTATTCTGGATGGCTATTATTTTAGAACTGGATAATTTATTTATTTATTTATTAGCAAAATTCAGAAACAATCTTTGAGTATGAACTCTTACAAAGGTTCCATGTCATGGATACAGAATAACAATTACAGACATACATTGACAATAAGTACAGTAACAAGCATATTATAAATCAGGGTAACTTTCATATTAAAGCTAAGCAATCTGCAGATTTATTGATAGCAGGATAAAATTACTAGGACAAGGAGCTACAATTAAGCGGCCTCAGGGACCCTGTTAGAATGGTGGGGAGAGGGAGAGGAGGATAGAGCTTAAGCAGCAGGGGTTCATTGGGGGGTGAAGAAGAATGCTAGGGCAGTGGGGGTGGCAGAGGTCAGAGGAGGGGAGTAGTGAAGAGGTGGGCTGTGGGGCAGGAAGGTGTGTGAGCTACCCCCAGAAGGGAAGGGTTCAGGGGCAGGGACAGGTAGGTTAAAGATGGGTGAGTGGGTTGAGGTTACGCATTCTCGGGTGTGGGGATAGATGCAGTAAGGGGGGCCAAAAGGGGGAGAGAGAAAGCAGACTGGGAGGAGAGTATATGAGAGTAAACAGGGATGAGGGGCAAGGTACCCGGTAGGGAGAATCAGTCTCAGTATAGCCATTCAGCACTGAAAGGGCGAGGTGCACTCAGTTGGCAAAAGTAAGCTCAGTTCTGGCATTCACAAGTGTTCAGACTCAGTAAAGATAGCCTTAATTCAGTTTTAAAGGCCCACAAGTTGTTAGTGCTTAGTGTAGTTGCTGGGATCTCATTCAGCCAAGTGGTGCTTGGTATACAAAAGAGCACTGTCCCCGAGCAGTCCTGCGGAATGGGACACTTAGTGGGATCATGGCTGAACTTCTGGTATTACACCTGGAGTTGGCAACCTTTACCAGATCAGAGATGCAAGGAGGGGTTTTCCATGAGCATAGCCTTCCTACCAAGAAGGCAGGTTTGGTATCGGATTTTGTTTGAGAGATAGAAAGTTGGTCTGCTCGTACAGTGAGCAAATGTGCATTATACGGTCTGCATTTAGAAGTAGTCTGCATGCCTTGTTAAGTGCAGTAACTATCTGTTTGGTAGCCATATCAGTGGCAGCTCCATATACCACTAGTCCATAGTCAACTATGGGAAAAATGGAGTTTGGGACCGTGAGTCTGAGGGAGTCTGGGGATAGGCTTTTCCTGTGCCTAAACAGGACTCCTAGTTTCACATTCATGGTCTTCACCATCATGTCAATGTGTTGCACAAATGTGAGTGAGTCATTAACCAAAACACCCAGGTATTTGAAGGAGTGCACCTGCTCTAAAGAGACTGACCTGTTATTTGTGATTGTCAGGACAGGGTATCTCTTTTTTAGCTGGGGGCTTGATAGGAGCATTGTTTTTTTTTTTTTTTTTTATATTTCAGAAGTAACCTTTGCGAACAGAAACAAAGCTCCACCTGTTGGAAGGAGCTCTGTAGCTTGGCCTGAAGATGCTCTAGGTGAGTATGATTACTGAGAATGACGGCGTCATCAGCATATAGTATAATTTTGCTGTTGCAGGCATCCGGGAGATTGTTCAAGAATAGGCTGAACAGCAGGGGTCCAAGGATGGACCCTTGAGGTACTCCAGTCGAGACTTCTTTAGAGCTTGATACTGACTGATCTATTTTAACCCTTTGGGATCTAAGGGAGAGATAGTTCTGGAACCACGGAACGGCAGTAGGAGCTACACCAATGGTTCATAGTTGGTTAAGGAGAAGTGGGTGACAGGCCATATTGAACGCCTTAGTTAAATCAATAAAGATCAAGCCTACCAATTTACCCTCATCCAGGGCCTTGTGGGCATAGTCAAGTGAAGTCCACCAGAGCAGTGGCTGTACTGTGGTTTTGCCTGAATCCATGCTGCTGGGGACACTGCAGCTGGTATTTCTGAATATAGTCATTGATTTGGTCTGCAACAATCCTCTCCAGAGCTTTTGGGTGGGGAGGGGGAGTATAGAGATAGGTCTATAGTTTGTAGTGAGAGTCCTATCCCCATTCTTGTGAACAGGGGTCACCAGAGCTTGTTTCCAGAGTGAGAGGAACTGAGCAAGCATGAGTGACTTATTAAAGATTTTGGTGATAAGTATTAGTACCTCATCAATGGCCAGGGCAATCAACTTTATGTTGATACAGTCATTGCCTACCTGGTTTTCCCCAAGACCTTTTTGACATAACCCATAGTCCCTTTTACTGTGACTTTCTTAAAGTAGAAGTTTGGATGATAGTTAGTCATAGGTATGCTATTCTGGTCTGCGTTTAGAGGCTTGTGGTAGTCCGCCGGGCAGATGGAGTTTAGGTCTGTAAAGGCAGAGTTGAACTCTTTGGCAATGGCGAGAGGATCCATGGAGTTCACTCCATTTATGCTGAGCAATAATGGTTGTTTTTTGTCCTCCTTACCTATGAGTTCTTTAATATTGTCCTAGAATCGCTTCCCATTCCTACAGTTTCTTTCTAATTGGTCCTTGTAGTATCTGGTTTTAGCATTCCAGATGAGCAGAGTGCATTTGTTTCTTGCTGCCTTATAATTCTGAATGTCTGTAAGGTCCCCGGTGGCCCTAGATATACTCCACAGATTGTCCCTATCCCTCATGAGGTCCAGTAGTTCCCCAGTAATCCACCCATTGTTGTAGCCTCGTGCTTTCCTTTTAATGACTGGTGCAAATCTGTCACAGACAGAGTTAAATTTGTCGATAAAGTGTAACCCCCAGGGAGCGCTATCCCAAGGGCTACTACCCCTGCCTGACTTGCCGCTAACAGGTTGAGGGGCCTGAATCCGATGGCGGGTGCCTCCACCCAGAGGTCGGGGTTAAGATAGTCTGTTATGACTTGGTCACAGCCCTCTGGGTCACTGCAACCCTCCTTTCTTCCCACTAGTGGCCCACACAGGTCAATCACAATACCCTGGCCATATACACTTACCCTCAGGCTTGGTTCAATCAGCTGGTTCTGGGGACCCCCTGTAAAGTAAGATGCAATTAGACAATAACCACCTGTACAGTAACTCAACATAGACACACAGGTCAGTCAGTATACCTTTGCAAAACAACCAATCTGATTTATTTAGGGGGAGATAACAGGGACTGGGGGGAATCAGGTTAATTAGCTTACCACTCTAATATATATATATATGTATACATCTAGGGCACTGTGCGCAGGCCTAACCTATAAGTCACTGTCTCCGGATACCCAGGCAATGGAAGGCTAGCCTCTTGATGCAGCTGGTTGGGGTCCTGATGCAGAAAACAAGCATTGGATTCCTAAGAGGATTAAGTAGAGCCTGCAGGCTCAGTTTGTGTAGCCAGTAAAGTAGCCAGACAAATCTTGCCCTTACTATGAACATCTGACAGGGAGCTACCCTGATTTAGTACTCACAACTCACAACTCCAGACAGCAGAGCGCTCTCACACCACTTGCAGGCCGGGGCCTGAGATTCAGGCACTTCTCCACACATTTATATGAAGAGCAGAGGGGTACCATACCAGGCAGCTGCTGTATAATCCGATCGCTTTCACTACCGAACACCGGGCTCAAACGACGCAGCTTCACTTGTCCTGACAGACCAAGCGCAATTGAAGCAGATTCTCCAGTCCTCTACAGGGTGAGCCTGGTAGGTAGCTGTGCTTTAGCACAGCCTCCTCTGACTGCTGCCTAGCGGATTTAGTCTGAGACGGCTGGCATTCAATCCACCGAAAGCTGGCCTTCCACTCGTGCTTCCTGCACGAAAGCTCAACAGCACAGGAACCCAGAGCTCCTTCCTCACTCACAACCACAATGACTTTGCCCCTTGGCAGTGTGGGCAAGGACTCTCAGTTCGGGCGCCACCCGATCCCATTGGTGGGCTGCAGATGCCAGTCACTTATTTCGTCCCCCCATTGGTGCAAAAAGGCGCCATAGTCCAGAACTCCATGTCCCAGAATTACTGACTGTACCCTCTATGGCCAGCCGGTTCCAAAATGAGTCATGATTCTGGTTGGCTCAAATGGTCTCCATTTTAGTGTCCCCCCCCTTTCCCAATTGGCCCATCTCAAAAATCCAGGTCCAAAAGGGGAGGGGCCAAACACACAGAGTCCCAGCTGCAATGAAAACAGGTTAAACAAACTGCAATTTCACTAATACTTTAAATGATCACAGCCAAACAGTTACATCTGTCAGATGGGCTCCCGTTGCGCTTTCAGCGACTACGAAATGGAGGGATTACACTGCAGCTCAGATGGGATTCGAGCAGGGAAACACCGATCCCCCCCATACAAACCCGCTGAAGCCTGCGAGCAGGCAGCTCTTAAAGAGACAGTACTGGAGGCTTTAAAAGCACTCACAATGGCCGCATTTTGGACGGCATTGCGCCGAACACCAGTTAGGCAAGGAGCTATTAAGCAGCTCTGGGAAGGCTTTTGGGAACCCCATTTGTAGGGGGTTACACCCTTCCTGGCCTGGAAAGAACTTGGCGTCCGTGTCAAGTAGTTACCCTTAAATCACTTTAAGGCAAAACAGTTTAAACTGACAGAACATCAGACCTTTAATTACATACATTGGTACTGTAATACACAGTTTACTATTGAGTATACATCATTACACATACAGACAACCTTTTTCTTTTATAAATCAGGTCATTACTTCCTGCCCATGACACTTGGATAGAGGGAGCACTTCCCTATCAGCTATGTGTAGGCTAAATGGGGCAAGGGCACCATACTCAGAGGGCGATACTAACAGTTGAGAATCATTTCCCAGAGTCAATTTAGGCAAGGAGCTCGGGGACACGTACACCCCTTTATGTACCATATTCAGAGGCAGATCCACAGGCTGACCCAGGGACTCATAACTCAACCTCACTACAGGCCGTACTTCTTGGCCAGTCCATCTAGGAGTTTCGGATAAACTCTCTGCGGGTTCTGACACCCCCTCAGCCCCCCTGGGATGGGTCGGGGAAACCATTACAGGAGGAGGGGACTTAGAGTCCATAGTACCTTCAGGGCCTAGTTCTACCATTTCTGAGCTCGCAGCATTTGGGTCAGCGGGGGAAATCTCTGGTACTGACAAGGAACTATCAGGGCACTCAAAATATTCTTCAGGTTCTAGCATATCACTAGCTTGCTCCCCCACATCACTTCTTTCTTCTAAAAAGTCAGATAGCTCAGCCAGGCCAGACAGTTCAGCCAGGCTCGAGGATCCCACCTCTTCGGCTTTGATGCCACTCACTTCATCCTCTGGGAGTACTGGCTCCAGAGACAAAGCTGGGGGCTCAGACAGTCCAGGAAGCCCAACTTCATCCCCGGAGTTAATTAGGGGATGGCCCCCTAAACAGTTGGCTCAGTTCATAAGAGGGGTAGTACTCGATGTTATTCTCACTGTCCTCAGACACAGACTGTTGATCAACTTCATCAGAGCGGGGTGGAGAAAGCCTCTTTAGTTTGATTTCTGAGGAGTCAACCAATCTTGTTTTTTTCTTGGCAGCAGCTCTGATGATAGGCCCGGGGGGTGGCATTGGGAGGTTCAGTTTCAATCAAAATTTGTCCGATTGGCAGCAGAAGATTTCTGTGTACAGTCTTCACATCTTTTGAATTGTTTTCAGGCCGCACTTTATATACAGGTAAATCTTCCAATCTTCCCACAGCAATATGGGGGAGGTGATGCCATCTGTCTGCAATCTTATGCTTGCCATGCAGTCCCAAATTCCTCAATCTGTCTCCTTCTCGCAATTCCATTGCTTTCACCTTTTTATCATACCATTCCTTATTGGCCAGGTTTCGCTTAGCAGCCATGGTCTGGGCTAGTTGGTAGGCATGGGTGAGTTGGGCTTTCAACTTTTGCACATACTGTAAATGATTAGCCGCCTGAACCCCATCAGGAGAAACTCCGAAACAAACATCTACTGGCAATCTGGCTTCCCTTCCAAACATCAGTCTATATGGGGAAAATCCAGTGGCATCACTTTTGGTGCAGTTAAAGGCATGTACCAAGGTGCTGATCTGCTGGCTCCATCTAGGTTTGTCTTTAGGGTGCAGTGTGCCCAACATATCGAGCAAGGTGCAGTTGAACCTTTCAGGTTGGGGATTGCCCTGGGGATGGTACGGGGGTGGTTCTTGACTTCCGTACCCCGCACAAGGATAGCATTTCTTTAATCAGACGGCTTTCAAAATCTCTCCCCTGATCGGAATGAATTCGCTGGGGGGCCCCATACTGAACAAAGAAATTCTCAACAAGTACTTTAGCCACCGTGGTTGCTTTCTGATCTTTAGCAGGGAAAGCCTGTGCATACTGGGTGAAATGATCAGTAACTACCAATATATTGCTGATGTTCTTCAGATCTGGTTCTAGACTCAGGAAATCAATGTAAACCAGTTCCATAGGGGCACTAGTAGTGATGTTGACCAGGGGGGCAGCCCTCTGAGGCAGGGCCTTTCTTTGTAAGCATCGGCCACAGGTCCTGATATACTACTCCACACCAGCACTCATTTTGGGCCAATAAAATTGGGACCGCACTAAGTTAAGGGTTCAGTCTATGCCGAGATGTCCCATGTGATTATGTAGGGACCTCAACACCAGTTCTCTAAAAGCAATGGGCAACACCAGTTGTTGTTTGACTACTCACCCCTCTTCGCCCACGGTCTCCCTGTACAATAGTCTATTAATCAGTTTCAACTTTGGTCCTTCTTTGTACAACAGCGCAGTTCTCAGGTAAGTGGAATGCAATTTTGACACATCTCTCCCTCCCTGCAGAGCTTCCAAGACAGGGTTTATCATGCGATCTCGGGATTGAGCCCGTAAGAGGCTATCATTATTGAATTGGGGCAGTGCACTAGTGTCTAATGCAGAAAAATGACAGTAAGCAGCAGGTAAGCAGTTCTCAGATGGCCCCAAGCAGTCCACAGCATCAGGAGACACCTGTTCCTCCCTGTCAAATTTTTGGCAAAGGGCTCTTATGTCAGGTTCTGATAACCGGACCCAATCAACTTGGGACACGGGCCTCTGGGAGAGGGTATCAGCATCTACATGGTTCAGGCCTGCTCTATATTCAACAGTGTAGTTGTAGGTTGACAACGCGGAGAGCCACCTATGGCCAGTGGCATCCAGTTTAGCCGAGGTCTGCACATATGTCAGGGGATTGTTATCAGTCTTCACCAATATCTTAGCACCATACAAGTAGTCATGAAATTGATCAACGATGGCCCACTTCAGAGCCAGGAACTCTAGTTTGTGCACTGGGTAGTTCTTTTCTGAAGGAGTCAAGTTTCTGCTGGCAAAAGCTACAGGTCTTAGACCATTCGGGTGCTCTTGATACAGTACGGCCCCCAATCCTTGCAGACTGCCATCAGTATGAAGAATATACAGTTTGGCAGGGTCAGCATAGGCCAGCACTGGGGCATGAGTAAGTTGATATATAAAGTCATGGAAAGCTTCCTCACAATCAGCAGTCCAGCGGGTGCCAAACACATCATTTGGGGGGAAATAATTTCTTCCAGTCTCAGATGGTACTGTTTTCTTATACTTTTTATGGGTTGGGGGATATCCCTGCGTAAGGTTAAGCAGAGGGCGGATCACCCGAGAATAGTCTTTGATAAATCGTCTGTAATACCCACAAAACCCCAGGAACCATTGCAGCTCCTTCAAATTCTTTGGTTGAGGCCAAGTAGTCAAAGCTTCCACTTTGCTAGGGTCAGTCTCTATGCCTTCAGTGGATACTATGTGCCCCACATATTTTACGGAAGTTTGAAAGCACTTATCTATAGATAATTTGAGACCAAAATCTTCCAGTCGATCCAGGACTTTGAACAACCTGCTTTCATGTTCTTCCAAGGAGCTGCCAAACACTATGACATCATCTAGGTAAACCAAACATTTGAGCAAATTCATGTCCCCCACAGCACGCTCCATCAAATGCTGGAAAGTAGCAGGGGCACCTGAAATTCCTTGGGGCATCCGTATAAACTCATAGACGCCTAGTGGGCAAATGAAAGCAGTCTTTTCTCAATCCTCCGGAGCCAGCGGGATCTGGTAGTACCCACTGCGGAGGTCTAATACAGAGAACCATTTACTGCCATTTAGACAGTCCAAGGCGTCCTGGATGCGTGGCATGGTATACTGGTCTGGTGTGGTTCGCCGGTTTAGAGTACGGTAATCCACACACATCCGGACAGCTCCATTCTTTTTTCTCACTACCACAATAGGTGAGGCGTAGGGGCTCCTGGACTCTTGTATCACCCCAGCTGCGAGCATCTCCTGCAGGTGCCGCCTTACATCATCTATATCAGCAGGGGCTAGGCGTCGAGATCGCTCATGGAAAGGTCGCTTGTCCTGTAGCCGGATGTGATGCTCAGCCCCTTGCACACATCCTACATCCCATTCCTTCAAGGAAAACACCTGTTCCCTCTGGGCGAGCCTTTCACTGATCCTTTTCTTCCACTCTGCTGGTAGTGGGGAATCACTGAAATTAAACAGCTCGGGGGTCACTCGGTCACTTCTCCCGGGAGTCTTGTTGTGGGGCAGAACAGCAGTATCAGCACAGTGCACCGTGGCCAGGGTGCAACCCCGTTTCACTCGAATCTCTCGATCAGATACATTTTGCACTTGAACCATTACTCTCCTGGCAAAGGCATGGGCTCTAGCAGGTAAGATACTGGGTTTAACCAGCAACCCCTCTGGCAACTTTCCCTCACCTGGTGCATCCAGCATCAATATCTTATTCTTAACATCCTTTTTAATCCAGACTTCCCCCTGCAAAACACACTGGGCATTTGGGGCTAGTAATAATGGTTCTGGATCCTTCTTCCAGACAACACCCACCGGGCCTTCGGGTTCCGCCTGGCTGGCCTTTCTCTGTGTCTCATAGGCCTTCTGAATCAAGGCGGGTATTCTGAGAGCTCGCCCAGTCCTGGACATCTGTTTTTTAGAGCACAGCTGCACTAAGCAACCAAACATGTGAGCATTGGTTCCAATTAACAAGGGCACCCCATCAACAGTCCAGTGGGAGGACACACTAGTGCCAAGGTTTCCACCTGTTCAGCCACCCCAGCCACAGAAGTAGGAAAAGACAACCAGATCCGGATATACCCAGAATAAGGGTAGGCCTTATTGCTCAGCCCCCAATCATGTAGTCCATCCAAAGGTTGCAGAGGCACCTCAGGCAAGTGTTTCTGATACCAGTCCTGGAAGATAATGGTCACCTGGGAACCACTGTCCAACACAGCCCGGGTGGGTACTCCATTCACTGTCATGGTGGTCTCTTTTGAGGGCCCCACCACATCAGACCATTCGGGGGGCATAGCTTTGGAGGTTGCTTGAGCATTGGCCCTGGTCACAAAACTCTTTCTAGGAGGCCCTCCCAGAGGTCTGGTATAGGCCTTGTGATGCCAGGTGACTAGCCTGCTGTTGACCCTCCTTAAATTCTCTGGTAACCGGCACTCAGTCTGAAAATTTCCATCCTCCCCACAATGGTAACAGAACTTAGTATCTACGGGGTCTTTGTTGGGAGGGAGATATCTCGCGTGCCGGGGCGCGTCAGGTGTTCTGGAGGGCTCCTCTTGGCTAGGTCATTTATTTCTAGATAACTCGGGTTCCCCAAACTTAACAGGGTGGGCAGCAGTTTGCTTCAAGTCCCTCCCCAGTTCTCATAAATCTCTAATCTTGGCCTGCAAATCACTTTCTACCCGGTGATCAGAGGAAACAGCATGCATCCCCACTCCTCCTGGGGCCTCTGGGGGCACAGGAAAAACATCAGGCCCCTGGTTCAGTCCTCTCAAGGGGTGGGTCTCATCTGGTTCACTGGACTCAGGGGTCTGGCATAGATTCATGACTACCACATAGGGTTCCTACCCTTCTTCATCAGTCTCTACTTCTCGAATCTCCCTCATCAATTGACAGTATTCTGGGGGGGGCAGCCCGTCGGTCATGTAATTTGAGTTTTAACAATATCACACTGGAAAACCTAGCAGATTTCAAAATATGCTCCAGCCGGACCTGGTTCAAGGCTGTGGCAGTTACCCCCCCCTCCTTTTCGATAGGCTTTTTGCAATGCCCTGTCCACCCTGGTGACAGAGGCTAACAATGTCTCATTCCTCCATTGTTTGGTGGACTTGAACTTCCATAATAAGTCTTCCCCAGTTTCTGTACTCCCAAACACCCCCTTTAAGGCAGAAAGGTACTCTACTGCAGTGGCTTCAGGGCTAGTAGCCCGCAAGAAACGAATGGCTTCCAAAGCTGGGCACCTCAGGCTCTCCATCAGTCTCTTTCATTTCTCCCCCTCAGAGCACTGCCACTCTTGGACTAGAGGGGTAGCATAGTCTATCCAAGCCTCCAAATCATCTTCCCCCAAGGGTACAGGCACAGTACCAGAAAAAAGTTTTAGTCTACGATAGGAGTCTAGCTGTATAGGGGGGACAACTAGGGGAGGTGAAGCCAGAATAGAACTCTTGGGGGGCCTGGGAGAGGTACCTGGGGAGGCTTGGGAGGTGGGTTCACTAGAAAGGTCCAACGCCTGCAGTAACTCCTGGGTAGTCCTCCCTTCCACAGCTAGCAATTTAAGCAGTTTATCTTTAAAGCTATTAGTTTTGGAGGACCCCCCTGGGGTGACTGACCCACTCCGGATGTGAATGACCCTCCACCCCTGTTGGGCACCTTCCAGGTAAATCACTGGGGGTACCCTCTTGGGGTCTATAACTATACTGCATAAGAGTAGCATCTACAAGGTCTGGTCGAGTAGATCAGCCAAACGCCCTTCACCTCTACCTTGCCTAAACATTTAACACGCTCCACTGCAGAAACAAGGCCAGCGTTCTTTGTCCCCAGAGGTACATCCAGTAGTAACACAATTTTCTGGGAATCCAACATCTTCAGCTTCACCCCACCCCGTCAGTTTATGCACCATCATCTTAACATGGTCCAACTTAATCTTAGCCATGATATCCCCCTCCAGTTTTTCCTTTAGTTTGGCCATGTTGAGGTACTTTGTCTACTCGGCCACTAGGGGATGCTAATCCCAGCGGTGCCTCCAAAATGTAACCCCCAGGGGGTGCTATCCCAAGGGCTACTACCCCTGCCTGACTTGCCGCTAACAGGTTGAGGGGCCTGGATCCGATGGCGGGTGCCTCCACCCAGAGGTCGGGGTTAAGATAGTCTGTTATGACTTGGTCACAGCCCTCTGGGTAACTGCAACCCCCCTTTCTTCCCACTAGTGGCCCACACAGGTCAATCACAGTACCCTGGCCATATACACTTACCCTCAGGCTTGGTTCAATCAGCTGGCTCTGGGAACCCCCTGTAAAGTAAGATGCAATTAGACAATAACCACCTGTACAGTAACTCAACATAGACACACAGGTCAGTCAGTATACCTTTGCAAAACAACCAATCTGATTTATTTAGGAGGAGATAACAGGGACTGGGGGGAATCAGGTTAATTAGCTTACCACTCTAATATATATATATGTATATATCTAGGGCACTGTGCACAGGCCTAACCTATAAGTCACTGTCTCCGGATACCCAGGCAATGGAAGGCTAGCCTCTTGATGCAGCTGGTTGGGGCCCTGATGCAGAAAACAAGCACTGGATTCCTAAGAGGATTAAGCAGAGCCCGCAGGCTCAGTTTATGTAGCCAGTAAAGTAGCCAGACAAATCTTGCCCTTACTATGAACATCTGACAGGGAGCTACCCTGATTTAGTACTCACAACTCCAGACAGCAGAGCGCTCTCATACCACTTGCAGGCTGGGGCCTGGGATTCAGGCACTTCTCCACACATTTATATGAAGAGCAGAGGGGTACCATACCACGCAGCTGCTGTATAATCCAGAATCGCTTTCACTATCGAACACCGGGCCCAAACGACGCAGCTTCACTTGTCCTGACAGACCGAGCGTGATTGAAGCAGATTCTCCAGTCCTCTACAGGGCGAGCCTGGTAGGTAGCTGCGCTTTTGCACAGCCTCCTCTGACTGCTGCCTAGCGGATTTAGTCTGAAACGGCTGGCATTGAATCCGCCGAAAGCTGGCCTTCCACTCTCACTTCCTGCACGAAAGCTCAACAGCGCAGGAGCCCAGAGCTCCTTCCTCACTCACAACCACAATGACTCTGTCCCTTGGCAGTGTGGGCAAGGACTCTCAGTTTGGGTGCTACCCGATGCCATTGGTGGGCTGCAGATTCCAGTCACTTATTTCATCCCCCCATTGGTGCAAAAAGGTGCCATAGTCCAGATCTCCATGTCCCAGAATTACTGACTGTACCCTCTATGGCCAGCCGGCTCCAAAATGAGTCATGATTCTGGTTGGCTCAAATGGTCTCCATTTTAGTGTCCCCCCTCTTTCCCAATTGGCCCATCTCAAAAGTCCAGGTCCAAAAGGGAAGGGGCCAAACACACAGAGTCCCAGCTGCAATGAAAACAGGTTAAACAAACTGCAATTTCACTAATACTTTAAATGATCACAGCCAAACAGTTACATCTGTCAGATGGGCTCCCGTTGCGCTTTCAGCTACTATGAAATGGAGGGATTACACTGCAGCTCAGGTGGGATTTGAGCAGAGAAACACCGATCCCCCCCCCATACAAACCTGCTGAAGCCTGTGAGTAGGCAGCTCTTAAAGAGACAGTACTGGAGGCTTTAAAAGCACTCACGACGGCCGCATTTTGGACAGCATTGCGCCGAACACCAGTTAGGCAAGGAGCTATTAAGCAGCTCTGGGAAGGCTTTTGGGAACCCCCATTTGTAGGGTGGTTACAAAAGCATTGAAGTGCTTTATCAATGTTGCCGAATACCCTGATGGGAGTCCAGTCGATCTGGGAAACAGCCTCTTTAAACACTCTGAGATGTCTTCGTCTCAGAATTCTGTTCTTCACAATAATAAGTGGAGCTTTTTTAAATTTATTTTGATGAAGGCTGTAATTTTCTATTCATGTGGTTGGAGTGAAACTCAGCAGGAGGAGGCAGGCAGCTGGAGCTAGAAGATAAGTACTTTCTCTGTGCTGTTTGTTTTCTTTTAGGATTGAGGTAGCATTTCATGAGATGGCAATGTGTGCTGTGTGATTTAAACAGTGTAACTTCCAAACAAATTATTTTGTCTTGGCTGGGTGGGCATTTAACTGAGGGAGAAAGAGGTTGGGAAATACACAGGAGGAGGGTGGGGTGGTCAAGTGACTCGGAACAGCCAATAGCGGGGCTGGGATCCAATTATATTTCAAAGGGACCAAATTACCCTGAAGCTTGAGTGACCCAAAGCTTGAGTGCCACGAAGCAGGAATGTAGCATCTTGAGTAGAGTCTGCAGGGAGTCAGCAGGGAGGTCAGCAGGCAGCAGGACACACTGGTAGACAGAGAAGATTCTAACTGGGAGGACCACATATTTCCTGTACAGACATGGAGAGTCCAAGGTGAGGGAAGGGTTCAATGGAGTGGGGTAGGACCAGGTTAAGGGAGGAGAGGTTGAGCAGGGGCAGTCAAATAGAGCAGGAGATGGGTAGGGTTGTATGTTGCCAAGGATGTGGAGCTGCCATATTCCTGGGAGTGGCTTGGAGGTTAAGGGGTTGTAGGGTGTGTCGGCAGGTGGGCCAATTCAGGCAGGAAATAGAGTGATTGAGGAGGGAACTGGAAGCATGGAGGAGACAGAATAAGGGGGAACACAGCCAGGAGGGGAAACTAATGAGGCATCCAAAAGGCTCAAAACAGGCAAAAATAAGGAGGAACTAGGTGGGACAGCAGGAGGGCGGCACAAGCGGGTGCAGCCAAGGGAAGAAAAGTGATGACTGGAGGAGGGTCAGGCACAGGGGCATGACTAAGACTGGGCTGGAGCAAAGATATCAGCCTGTGGGAAGGGGGACTGGACTCATTCAAGGAAAGGAGATTAGCACTGTAAACAGATTCTCAGCGTTGACTACTCTGGAAGACCAGGTAGCAGACAGTAGGGAAGTTACAGCAAAGGAGCAGGGAGAGGATGCTACAGTGGAAATGTTTCACTGCGGGGAGGCAGTAGGCAGTACATCAAGAAGACACAGTGGCAAGGAGGGGGGCTCAGCAAGGTGATGCAGTCTCTTAGGAAGAAAATAAGGAGCAAGGAGACAGGAGGACGGGGAAGCGGCAGCCAGTCCAGCTAAGGATAGGGAGAGGAGGGGAGTCAGAGTGGCAGAGGGCCACATTTCAGGGAAGACATGGGGAAGTAATAGCAGAGGAAGTGGTAGCTTGGTGGATGGAGCAACAAATGAGTGCAAAGGGGAGATTTCACAGATTGAAAATAGTTTGGTGGTGGAGGTCAGTACTCCGGTCATAATTGCAAGGGGGAGAAGACAGGGTAAAGGTTAGAGGAGGCAAAGGAGAGGTGGACGGGGGGGGATGAGAGGGTCTCACGAGTTGGGGGGCAGAGGAGTGAAGGGCAACAAGAGGGTGAGCAGGGTAAGTGTCAGAGAGTCATAATTCTAGGGGATTCTATACTTAAGGATATAAGATGGGAGGGAATGGATGCCAGAAAAAGTAACATCTGGGTAGAATGCATGCCAGGCATGACAGCGAGTGAAGTGGCGCAGCATATGGGCAGATATGTGGGGAAGGTGGAGGGGGGAAGCTGCACATTGTGGTGCACCTGGGAACAAATGATCTGGAAGGAAGAAGGATAGAGGAGGTGCAAGACAGCTTCAGGAAAGTGGGGAAAATATGCAGTAAAGAGGGAACAACGGTAGCCTTCTCAGAAGTTCTGCCAGTGCCAAGGGCTAGTACAGACAGGAAGAGAAAAATCAGTGACAGGGGTAGTACATGGGATAACACAGATCTTCATGCAGGGGATAGGTTACACCTCGGCAGGGCAGGGTCACAGGTGTTGAAGCAGAAGTTGGGGGATTTCATCAATGAGAGGTATTATTTAAACTAGGTAGGGGGGAGGCATTGGAACTGGGAATCACCAGGAGATGGGGTCCCATGGACCTCCTCCACAGCAGGGATAGATACGACCTTAGGTGAAATAGGGGTTGAAGTGAAGGGTAAAGAAGCAGGAAGGATAGGAGCAGTGTGGAGAATGGTTTCACTAAATGCTAGGAGCCTGGGGAAAAAGTTGGCAGAGTTGCAAGCATTGATGGCAGAGGAGGAGGTGGACATAGCTGCCATTACTGAGACGTGGGCAACCAGACACCATGACTGGGATCTAACCATCCCAGGGTACAAACTATTCTAGAGGGACAGAGATAAAGGGAAGGCTGGGGGGGTTGCCATTTATGTAAGGGAAGGGATCAGATGTAATAGGGAGGAAGGGGAGGAGGTCAGGTCGGAAGTAATCTGGCTGCAACTACACAGCCAGAAAGGGACCAAGATCTGTCTGGGGGTCGTTTATAGACCTCTGGCCCAGGAAGAGGATATTGACAGGGAACTGGGGGAGCAGATAAGGAGGCACAGTGGCAAAGGGAGCACAGTGGTGGTGGTGGTGGTGGTGGATTTTAATCTACCGAGGGTGGATTGGAGCATTCCAGCAACCACTTGCCCTAGGAACCAGATCCTCCTGGAAGCATTCCAGGATGGCTTCCTTACCCAGAGGGTAATGGAGCCAACGAGGGAGGGGAATATACTAGATCTGGTACTGGAAGATGTTGAACAGGTCAGGGATGTAAGGGTAGAGGAACCTCTAGCAAGCAGTGACCACTGCACAGTGTGGTTCTCAATCAATCTGGGTAGGGAGGTAGCCACTACAAAAACTAGGGTCCTGGACTTCAAATGGGTGGACTTTGGCAGGATGGGACACATACTGGAAAGTCATATGGCAAGCATCTGCCCAGAAATGGATGCGGAACAAAAACGGGCAGTCATCAAGGCAGGACTGGCTGAAGCTACTAAAACTTGTGTCAATAGCCAGCACAAGAAAGCCAGGACCAAGAAACCAAGTTGGATGAGTAGAGAGGTTGTGGAGAAGGTGAGGAAGAAGAGGAATGCATTTTGGATCTACAAGAGATCCAACAGGGCAGAAGACAGAGAAGAATATGTGAAGAAATCCAGAGAAGTGAGCAGAGTGGTAAGGGCAGCAAAGGCAGCTAGGGAATGGAGGTTAGCACAGGGAATCAAAGAGGGAGAAAAGATTTCTTCAGCTGTATCAGAGAGAAGAGGAAGAGCAAGGATCAAATTGCTAGGATCAGGAGGGAAGTGGGTGGGTGGGTAGAAAAGGGGGCTGAGCAGGCAGAAGTACTTAATAAATACTTCTGTTCAGTCTTCACCAAGGAAAGGGATGGGCCCATACCAGAGAAGAAGGGCGAGGTGGGAGAGGGTGGGGGAGAAGTAACTATGGATGGAGAAATCACGGTGGAAAGAGTGAGGGAGGGCCTTAAGTCCCTGAAGGTGGACAAGGCACCTGGTCCAGACGGAGTCCACCCCAGGGTGCTGAGAGTTGGCAGAGGCCCTGGCAGGGCCTTGACGGACCTGTTCAATACCTCTCTAAACTCAGGGTGCGTGCTCAGGGACCGGAGGGAAGCACATGTGGTACCTCTCCATAAGAGTGGGGCCAAGGATGAACCGGGGAATTACAGACCGGTAAACCTTACTGCAATTGTGGGAAAACTGATGGAGACAATTCTCAAGGAAAGACTGGTGCAATTGCTTGAGGATAACAATCTCTAAGACAGCAGGCAGCATGGGTTTGTCTCAGGCAGATACTGCCAGACGAACTTGGTTGATTTTTATGACTGGGTACGAGGGCACTGGACAGGGGATATGCGGTGGATGTCCTATACCTGGATTTCAGCAAGGTCTTTGACTCAGTGCCACACGATAGGCTGACCTGCAAGTTGAAGAGTCTGGGAGCAGGGAGGAAACTGGTCAGATGGGTCAATAACTGGCTGCAGGGTAGACAGCAGAAGGTAGTAGTAGGGGTGAAGGCATCTGAACCCAGGGCAGTAACAAGTGGTGTACCACAGGGCTCAGTGCTGGGACCAGTTCTGTTTAACATTTCCATAGCCAACGCTGCAGTAGGGATTAAGAGCAAGATCAGTCTCTTCGCAGATGACACAAAGATTTGTGCCAAGGTAGATGGGGAAGGGGGATGGAGCAAAAGTACTTCGGAGGATTTGGCAAAACTGGAGGAATGGTCTCACACTTGGTAGCTTGGTTTCAATGCCAAGAAGTGCAAAGTGATGCATTTAGGAGGCAAGAACCCAGGATACAATTACTGGCTGGAGGGTTTCCCATTAGCAAAATCCAAGGAGGAGGAGAAGGATCTGGGAGTGCTGGTAACCGGGGAGATGAACTACTCTGCTCAGTGCAGGAAGGCAGCAGCGAAGGCAAACAGGATGCTAGGGTGTATAGCAAGGGGGGATTACTTCAAGGAGCAGGGAGGTTATCTTGCCCCTGTACAGTTCCCTGGTAAGACCGCACCTAGAGTACTGTGTGCAATTCTGGCACCCCTATTTGAGAAGGGACATCAAATTACTGGAGGGGGTACAACACAGGGCAACAAAAATTATCCTGGGGTTGGGGGACAGACCATATGAAGAAAGACAGAGAGCTCAAATTACCCTGGAGGAAAGAAGAGAGAGAGGGGATATGATTGAGACCTTCAAGTACCTGAAGGATATGAACAAAGTAGACACCTAGTGTATGTTCAATCTGAAGGGTGGAAGGGAAACCAGGGGACACTCTGTGAAACTGGAAGGGGGCAGGTTCAAGAGGGGACTGAGGAGGCACTATTTCACAGAAAGGGTGGTAGTAGGGTGTAATGCTCTGCCAGAGGAAGTTGAATCGCTGCAGAGTGTTGGGGGGCTTCAAAAGCGGTGGGACAGATTCAAGGGGAAGGAACAAATCGGGAGGTGGTGAGAGATGTGGGGAGGGCATATGGGGGGGTAGCTGCAGTCTAATGGACTGAAGTGCTGCACAATCGAGCAGACTAGATAGACCAAATGGCCTGTATCTGCTGGCAATTTCATATGTTTGTATGTTACCATAGAAACATTAATTGATACTCATGGACAATTGTTTCAAGCTAAATTATTCTGTATTGATCATGTGTGATGTTTAATTCTACTATATATCTGTATTTGTATGCAGTGTTTTATTTTGTTTTTAGTACATTGTAATGGCATATGCCGAACAATAACACCAATAATTGATTGAAATTGATAGTCGACACCTCCCACAATTCTGCCAATCAGCTGGGCTGTCTCTCAGGGATCTCATTCTTAGGGTGGTTAGGTGGATAATAAGCTGTGAACACACCTGTTACTGTCTATCTCCAGGCAGTGATTACTGGCTCAGTGGCTCTCAGGCCCCTCTGGCACAGTTGCTCTGTAGACCCTGACCTGAGTGGAATAAAAAAATCTTGTAAGCCACCCCAATTTGGGGAGCTTACTACAAGTTACCTTGCTCTCCTCCCGTGGGTTGGCTTTGTAGGTGGACAGGCAGCTGGTGTCCACCCAGGTAGGTGTGCCTTCTGGGCCCTTTTGCTATAAAAGGGGTGTAGTAGAGTGTTCTGGAGGCTGGTGGTGTTATCTGCGTACATGTATTGGGCCAGGGTTCAAGGAGTTGCAGCCTTCGCTTTTCAGCACTGCTCCGCACTTAGGTTCTTGGGGTGGCTGACAGGAAAAATGACCGTGGGATGGGGTCCCATTGTTAGTATGAAACCGCGGCCTGGAGTTGTACTGGTAGCCCACCCCCTGCTCCACAGCACCGAGGTGAGCCGGGGCCCATTCCATTTTGCTAGGTATTGGCAGTGGGGTGCCATGGCAGTGGCAGGGCTGTGGCAAGGTTGTCCTGGTGGTAACAGTGCCGGGAGACTGTACCCATGTGGCATGCTGCTGTTTTGTTTGGTGTCCTGCTGGGAGAGATTTTGCTGGACCCATTGTGCTTGCATCTGGGATGGGTCCCGCTTTGGCCCATAACTGCAGGATGTGAGATAAACTGTAAGGAGGGAGCCAGTCACTTTGTTAGAGCTCCCTGTGATTTGTTAGCATGGGTGGCCTGGGAGTAGTATATGGCTGGAGTGGTTTCCAGGGGGCGTAGTTGCTTAGTGAGCATTGATGTTGCAGCCTGTATTTTGTTTTGGCTGCCCCGAGTAAACCCCCCCCCCGCCCCTTTCTGAGCCTCCTTGGCTATGCGGATCTGCATGGAGCTCATTCCCTGGCCTGCTTAGGCTTAAGTGATTATTGCAGCTCTGTGATGCTTAGATTCTGCCTGTGCAACCTTGTCCCTGTGCTCTGTTGTGCCTCCGGCCCCATGGAGCTGTGTAATTTTATTTTTCTTATCAATTTTATTAATTAAATATTTGTTATTCTTTATTTGGCACCTCTGCTCAATATGTTTCTGTCTGCCTAACTACTTTTGCTCCACAGCATGTTTTCAGAATGCTGCTCTTCCTGCCATAAGCTCTGTTCCTGTTCTCCTGGTGTTAGCTTTGTGGAGACAGTCCTGTCCGGTATGAATTCAGCAGACAAGGTAAGAGAAACCATTTTATTTCCATCAGTATTCCTGTTGGTGATTTCCTGGCTTGTGCCCACCCTTTGGCTTTTTACACATCAGGACCCCTAGATACAAGCTGAAGGGAGGGTACCAGTCTTTTATTTATTTCTCCTCTCGTAATTATAACTACAAGGCAAGTCCTTCACAACCTGAAAGCCTGCAGCAAACAGGTCAAGATCAGTGAATCAGGTCACAGTATTCCTCCATTAAGGAGCTCCTTTTTAGTGACTGGAAAAGCATACGTCTCCTTCTCAAGACTGCATGCACAGTGCAAGCTTGCACGCACAGATGATAGTTTTACCTCCTCAGAGAGACAGGAACACACTCCTCAAGTTGGGCAAGTTCTGTGTGAGAAAAACTAAGAGGATAACCTACTCATCGGACAAGGCTGGATATTAATGATGGAGGAGGGCTTGTCTGTCAGCTCTTGGACAGCTGACTGGGTCCTTTAAACTCAGGCAAATTAATGAAGTCTTAAGCAGTCTATAAGCTGTTTGGTGGCTCTAAAACAGGCTCCACTGTTGGGTTGCTCACTGTCCTCCGACCGTGACTTGTGAACTGACAGGAACCAGAGATGAAAAGATAGCAGCAGCCTTCTGTCCTAGACCAATTACTAGAAGGTCTGCACACCTCCATCGCTGTCAGCAGTGGTGCAGGACTGGATTTTGGAATTCTCCTTTTTTAAACTAATTGTTTTATACAGCTTGTTTCTGCCCAGTAGCACTAATGAGATCTGACAGTGATGGAGATAATTTTTTTTTGTATACCGTACTTAATACTAGGTCTCACGTGACTGGTGGATTAATCAATTGTTGTGCTGCAACTGAGAATGGTTTATGATATGCACCTGGTTATAAAGTAAGCAGTAATACCTAACAGGATGGGCAGTATTGGAGGCAGTATAGCGCAGTGGGTTAAGACTCTGAGCCGCAGATATGAAGACCTGGGTTTGAATCCCACAGCTGCCTGGGTGCATACTATGTGATCCTGAGCAAGTCACTTAACTTTCTTGTGCTCCCAGGTCACATCTGGAAACAAGCTTTGGCTTAGCGTGCTACTCCTGGTTAAAGAATGTTCGCATTGGGCAATACTGGATTTCTCAGGGGTGTAATGAGGCCCGACACTGCAGGCGGAGGGCCTTATAGCCCCTGGAAGGTCTGGTATTGCCCAATACCACCCACCCTGGAGGGTATTATTGCACTTAGAAAATGGCTCAGTAGTAGCAATTTTAATAAAATTGCATGAAAGATAAAAAGAAATGTAATAAATGTTTAACATAATTAACTACATTTTGTTATAAAGTAGTCCCTGTACTGTTATCTTTGGCAGAAGAGGGCACTGCTGTTTAGTATTCCCTCTTTCAGTTAGGTGTAGAGGATTCCCTCTTTAAGTCACTTTCTCTGTTACCCCAGTGCCCCTTCCCCCTTTTGTCTTCTGGCATTTGGGTATTGTGCTGCTTTTTAGGATTATGTTCCTGCGGCATGGCTCCCCATCCTGATTGTTATTGTTGCGTTATTTTATAAAGTGCAGAGTTCTGTACTGGTGAGCTGCTCTGAAGGGCTCAAGAGAGACACTTTTGAAACATCCTGTAAACTCTCAGGAGACATCGCCAAACAGCATGAGGTGTTGGTTCCTCCTATGCACACACATGGAGCTGCCGGCTGGTTAGGATCCTGCACACTGGGACTGCAGAACTCCGCAACAGGTAACGGGTGGGGGAGGAGCTGGCAGCATGGATCGGATCTGTGCACCAGGGCAGGCAACCAGCAATTTTTAAAGCAAACTCTCATCGGCCTGTGGTTGCCCAAAACCCCCGTGACATAATTATTGCACTCAGTCCTTATGGATAACAGTGGCCCTATGTTGTTGATAGTTAAGTACCCGCTGGTTCTCAATCCGTGCCTTTTGTACTGCTCCTAATTGGCACATACCTTACTCTGTTGTGTTTATGCTAACAAAAAATATGCCTCACAAGACCTGTAATTTGTGTATTCTGTATTATGTTGTTCTCACGTGACTTGTAAGCTTTTCCTAATTATGTACCATGTTTTCCTATGTATGTAAGTATGTAATTTCCTGTACTCTCCCGGGTCGTACCTGAAAATAGGCAATTGTCTTGTCTAGTGTACTTACCTGGTTAACAAAAGCAAAATAAATAAATAAAATAAATATTTTTTTTTTAAAGGAGGTAGTTTTTTGAGGAAAGAAATGCCGTTAAGAGACAGGCGGCCGGGGGAGAAGAAACGGAGCCGCGCAGCTTGAATATCTTTGGCAGGCGAGTGTACAGTAGTTTTAAATAATTTTGAAAACTAAGTAGAAGTTTTTTAGCTGCTCACTTTTCTTTACACTGGACTGCTGTTTAGTTGCGAGACTGTGTGTGTTTGTTGGGGGAGGGTGGCTTTTCTGTCAGGCTGGTCCAGGTAAAAGAAGTGTTTTTGTCAAGTTTCTGCTTTGCAGAGTTCATGCTGGTGTTACTATTACGTGGCACCTTGATATTGTTTAGGTGCTGTGGCACCCTTAGGTGGATCTAATTATTTTTTGGGCTCTACTGAAAAATACCTGCCTGCTGATGTTACTGTCCTAGCCAATCAGAATGCTAGGATTTACTTTGTCATTTTCTAAAAGCATTTAAACACTTTTTTGATATTACTAGCCACACCTTCTGATGAAGGGGTTGTTACTCCAAAGAGCTGAGGCATTTCACTGTGTGTGAGAGCTTAAAATATGATTGTGATTACTATTGATGAGCTTTAAAGCTTTGTAAGTACCACAGAGTTCATTCATCATTTCCTTTTTAGGAGCCCTTGGAAGGGCTTCCCGCTTCATCTGCTGTGGCGGTCTCGGCTGGGGAAGCCAGCCGACGCGCGCTGTCTCTGCTGCCCAGGAACCGCTCTCTCTGACTGGGGTAAGCCTACCTTCCACCTCTGGGGACAAATAACAAACGTCATTGGCTGTTGATCCACCAGCAGGCTCCCGATTGGCTCACCCACGCTACAGCTATCCTGCTGATTGGCCCACGCTCCCAACTGCCTTTCTGGCTACGGCTTTTGGCTTCACTTAATCCGGGCTGCATAACTGTTCTCTAAGGTGTATTTTTTCCCACTGCCTGACCCCGGCCTCGCCTCTATTAAATACGCCCCTGACCTTGCCCATCACCTTCACATTGGCTAGTCAATGTCATGCTACCATCCTGACAGCTGTTAACTCCCCTTCATAAGTATAGCTCTCTCTCCTCTGCTGCGTCCTACTCTCACTATTCTGTCCTCTTCCCCTCCAAGCCTCTTTCCTGCTCTATATCTCACTCTTACTTGTGGCTGGTGCTTTTACTTACCTCGCTGGTTCTGTCCCTCCTGCCTGAACTGTGATCATTTTACCTGTAGCGACCTGTCCTTTCCCAATTATGGGCACTCTTCCATGGCTAATGATCCTATCCTTCCTCGTTCTCATTTGTTATTGTGTGGACGGACTAATAGCTGTGTCCCTGCACTTCCCGACTGGCAATAGCTCTCCCCCTCCACCCTGCTACAGCAGTCCTGACTCTTCTCCATTGTTACTCTACATCCCATTTGCTCCCAAGCGTGAAGTTGCACTGCTGGGATACTGGCTCCATAAACACCTTCCTGCACCGTATGCTTCGTATCTCCCTGAAATGTTCTCCTCCTGTGCTCTAACCTGGTCTCTCTCTCTCTGCCGTCCTCCTTCTGGTCCAGGCCGGGGACATAGAATTCAACCCTGGGCTTGCCTATCACACCACTCTTCCCCACTCATATTCTCCCATGTCCACAATTAAAGGCCTAAAAATCACCGACTTGAATATTCATAGCCTGCGCCCTAAAATGGCTGAACTTCAAGCCTGGATTGCCCCCAAATCTCCTGACATCCTGTGCATTTCAGAATCCTGGCTTAAACCTGCCATAAAACAACATGAAATATCACTACCCGGTTATGGAATCCTCAGACATGACAGACTAGGAAGAAGGGGGAGGAGGTATATTAATCTACTTCAAGGCTGACCTGGACGTAACCGAAATTCACATGTCGGACCTGGCCCCTTCTCCTGCTGAGTCTCTCTTCATCACCGTTACCCTAGGAAATGTCAAGAACCTTATTATTGGATGTGCGTACTTACCTCCGAGCCGTGCTTCTGCCAGTCTGCTATCTCTCCAAGCCTCCCTTGCCTGTCTCCCATGCCAAGACCTAATACTTTGTGGTGACTGTAACATCGATTGGAAGCACCCTGATGGAGGAAAATTGCATGCATCCCTTGACGACTCAGATCTTACCCAACTCCTCCATGGTCCTACGTGTATTAACCCCAAATCTGGGAAACACACCCTACTCGATTGGATGATCACCAATTGCCCGCAGAAGATCAAATCGGCGGGCATACTCCCCGACTGTATAAGTGATCACTCTTCCACCTTGTGTGTGTGGAGAAACAACCATCCCACCCCACCTCCGAAAATCTCACTCATTCGGGACATGTCCAGGTTTGACCTAGACAGCTTTATCTCCTCTCTAGATAACACTGACTGGCATCCCATTAGCACACTCCCTGACATAAATCAAGCCCTAGGCTTTCTAATTGACACCGTATCCTGGATAGTAAACCAACACGCCCCCTTGAAAAAATGCAAATCCAAGGGTGTCTAGGCCCCAGGGATCACTAAGGAGATCAGGATGCAAATGTCCCTTCGAGACAGAGCCTGGTATATCTACAAAAATAGTGGAACTATCCCTGACTGGCAAACCTACAGACAACTCCGTAACAGTTGCAAAAACGCACTCCAAAAAGCTCAACGCCTCCATTTTAAATCTCTGCAAGCAGAACTCCTCAGTAATCCCAAGGAATTCTGGAGACACATTAATTCACTAGTAAAAGGTAAAACCGCGGTAATCCCTAGTAATATCACTGTCAATGGCTCAACCCTTGATGACTCTGCATCCATTGCTGTCGGCTTTAATCACTGCTTTACCGAACTCAAAAATTACACATCTCTCTTTCATAATTCTCCCTCCCATATGCCTGCTCCCCCAACTACCACAGGGGAACGTCCTGAGTTCCATCTAAAGTTAGCCACACTCAAAGAGGTGCAACAGCTTCTCTCCAACTTGAAACCTGAAAGCTCTCCAGGACATGACACACTAGAACCAAAATTTCTCAAATTGGGTGCCCCTGCATTCACCCACCCCGTTCGAGACCTCTTCAACCGGTCCTTTCTCTCTAACTCCGTTCCCAATAAATGGAAGGTGGCGGTAGTCGTCCCAGTGCATAGGGGGTCCCAAACTCCGTTGCAGACAACTACCATCCAATCTCTATCCTGTGTCCACTGGCCAAAGTCCAAGAACGTATAGTCTATAACCACCTCCAGGACTACTTTGACCCTCACAACATTCTCTCCCCTTATCAACATGGCTTTAGAAGGAAACATAGTACTCTTACTGCCCTGTTAAAGGTTACATCTGATATACTCCATGCCATGGACAAAAGGCCTCACTACAGGGATCTCACCAAGGCATTCGACCTTGCGAATCATGATCTCCTTCTCCACCAGCTTCTTCATATCGGTATGGACAACAGCGCCCTCCACTGGGTCAAAAGTTATCTGACTGGACGTTCCCAGACAGTGAAGTGGGATGGCTTCCTCTCTGACCTCCGCCCAGTAACACATGGGGTACCACAAGGTTCCATCCTGGGCCCCATCCTGGTCTCACTCACTTCATTAATGAACTTCTTCAGTACCGTGGTGGTGCCTCTGTACATCTTTATGTGGATGATGCTATACTTTACCGCTCCTCCTGTCAAACTAACATTATTAACCATGACCTTGCCTCTGACTTTGCTTCCCTAGAAAGCTGGTTCCTCCGTAATCATCTTGTCCTTAATGCTAATAAAACTAAGTGTATGCTCTTCTCACTTCGTCCTATTCCAAATTCTCACCCCTTCACATCTCCACTCTAAAGGGTGAGACCCTGGAGGTAGTTCACTCTTTTAAATATCTGGGATTCACTTTGGATCCCATGCTCTCCTTCAGCTCCCATGCCTCAATCATTGCCAAATCTCTAAATCAGAAACTAGGTCTCCTCTACTGTATTCGCCCCCTTCTCACATTTGCCTCCTGCCAGAAAATTGCCTCCTCCTCCCTTATACCTCTCCTAACCTACTGTGCTCCCCTGCTCCTTTCTGCCAACTCTGCCACCATGTCCCTCCTCTCTCAAGTTTACCACAGGATTAGAAGGTTTGTCCTGGGGGTCAAATCCAGCTTGCACGACTGTGATGTCCTCACCTCGCTGAGCTGGTTTCCTTACATTGATAAATTAAGGTACTCCTCCTTGAGCCTCATATTCAAACTCGTCCATGACTTTACACCTCCTTGCCTTAACGAACTCGTGCACCTCTGGCATGCACCATGCACCCTTCGCTCAGCCTCACTTCCCCTCCTTGTCCTACCTAATCTATGTTTGGCCACTTCCAGGAGATCCTTCTCATTCTCTGCTCTCTCGGATTGGAACTCTTTCTCCAACAAGTTTGTCCTGCTCCTCTCTCACTCTGTTCCAGTCCAAGCTATCTGCCTCATTATTCCCCTCTTCACCCTGTTTTTGCTTCTCCTGAATAAGTCTCCCCCTTCTCCCCCTCCTTTCCTAATGTACCCCTGATGTGCACTTCACTACTTAATGTCGTGATGCAACTATTGTCATGTGCCAACTGCCCAATCACTGTTTTATCTCTTACCCTGATGAACCTTGTTTAAGCCTTTAATCATTTCTTTGTCTTTTTGTTTCCTTTAAATGTCAAATGTTACCTCTATGTAAATTTGCACTATTAATGTACAATTTATTACCACTCTGTTAATTTTGCTCTGATACTGTATGTAATCCATACTCTGGTCGCCCCTGAAAAAGGGACTGTATTGTCTCAGTGGACTCACCCGGTCACCAAAACTCAAATAAATATTAAATAAATCAATAAAAAATATTCTTTCACTGAATTTTTATGTTGGCATGCCGCGCTTGTGCGGCAGTCAACATATTGAGAGAGTGAAGCTTTGGGGGCTCGGCTGCTGTTGGGCGAATGCAGGGCACGCATCAGTAGGTGCGTCCCTCATTCCCCAGTAAGCCAGCATGCTAGCACTGACACCGACATTATGTAAAGTGGACAAAACTTCTAAACAAAGTGCCGCTGCAATCAGAGACAAGCTCGTCATGCAGCGTCACTTTGTTTAGACGTTATGTCCACTTTACTACGTGCCGTCCCCCCCCAGTACAGGGTGCCACGCTGGGAGCCCACCCTAGTGTGGCAACTGATGCCATGGCCGACGGGGGTGCCCAATCCTCCATCGGCTCCACGCCTCCCCAGCCATCCTTCTGCCACGCTGGGAGCCCACCGGTGTGGCAAATGTCCGTGTCATCTTTTTTTTTAAACCTGCAAATTAAAAGCGGTCCCACGGCGCTTCTCCTGCACCCCTCCCACAACCCACCCACCCACTACGTACTCTGCCTCCCCACACCCTCATCCCATATTTACCTCCAGAGTTCGGCGCGACGATCTTCGGTGGACCGGGAACACGTCTGCACTCTTCAAAGCCGACCGCGAACTGAGGAAATGCCGGTAAGCTGTATAATGGGCTAGATAGGGTTTTTTCAATTTTGTTGCATATCTCAGGCATTTTTTGGAATTTTTGCACCAAATTTTCAACGTGGGGTTTTTGGGGCCCCTCCTATGAATTCTGTCACTGTCATGGCGTTTATCAGCCTCGAAAGGTGATTTTGCAGTCACGGCGGAAAATCACCTTTCGGGGCCCATTAACGAAATGACAGTGGTGGTGTTCATGAGGCGCCCTCTTGAAAAGCCTAAGTTCCAAATTTGGTGGAAAAACCAACAAATGCTGGTTATTGAGGTGTTAATACAGTTGCTACACAGGCTCGTAACTCGCACATTCACAATATTTTTGCTGCCGGATTTTCAGCATTGTCATTTTTGTACACCTCCTTGTGAACAGTACAGCTGTCTTTTCCACATCCTGCCTGAAATGTGTTTCCGCTCCGGCACAATAGCGCCAGTCACTGTAGGAAATCAGTGTTTGGGCCAGATTATGAAAATGACAGTGACACAGTTCATGAGCAGAGGACCTAAAATGCCTATGTTGAAAATTTGGTGATGATAATTCCATAAAATATCCGTGTTACGAAAGTACGCGTTATAGATTTCTGTAACGCACTGCATCGTCACATTTGTGATATTTTCAGTCTGGATTTTCACCATTGCCATTTTTCCACACCTCTTGATGAACAGTACAGCCTTCATTTGACATATTATGCCCAAAATGTGTTTAGCACTTCCGCAGAGAACATGGTTTAAAGCAAATCACTTCTTGGGACACTTTGAGGAAATAACAGTGACACTGTACATGAGCAGAGGTGCTAAAATGCCTATGTTGAAAATTTGGTGCCGAACGCCCATAAAATGACAGTGTTGCAAGCGTGCATTGCATATTTCCCACACACCCTAGTAGCTTCACAAATTTGGTATATTTATATGCCACATTTTCAACACTGGCATTTTTTTACACCTCCTTATGAACTGTGCAGCTGTCATTTCTCACATCCTGCCCGACATGTTTTCCTGCACTGCACTACCAAACACCCAAAAGGACACCCTAATGCTTGTCACTCTCTGCAGGGTGGGGGTGGGTTGGCATCAGTTCAATACTTCACTGCCATTCCTATGATGCATCTGTCTAACTCCTGTACTACCAATGCCAATGCCAGCAAGCCAACATTCAGCATTGACAAATGCTTGTTTGTGCCTGGAGTGCTGGTTCTTTTATTTTGAATTGATCAGGCATCACTAGCACATTACTTACATTACTACTGTCCAGCTCTAGGCTAAAAAAAAAATTAAAAAAAAATCAAGAAACACAAAATTGGCAGCTCAACCCTTGTTCATTCACAAACTTAATTACTTTTCTTATTAGGGGTGTTACTGGTTTATGGCATAAATCAGTTAAAACAGCAAATTCAATCCACTCCCTCCCCAATGGCAAAGCTTTCAAATAGTAGAATTTTCTTTCTGCCTGAATTGGCTACTTACTTATTTCATCTCCAAGGGAAGAGGGGGGTCTCTTGGTGTTCATTTCAGTGCTCTGATGTGTTTTTAAAAAATCATTGCATATAGAAACTTAGAATTTGATGGCAGATAAGGACCGCTTGGCCCACCTAGTCTGCCCATATTCCTACCTAACAGATAAGCTGCAGATCCTAGTTAACCAGCAGCTTACTTCCTCCTACCCCCCACTAGGACTGCCTTATGTCTGTCCCATGCATTCTTGAATTCCCCCACTGTTCTTGACTCCACAACCTCCTCAGGGAGGCTGTTCCATGCATCCACAACCCTCTCTGTGAAAAAATACTTCCTCACATTACCTCTGAGCCGTCCCCTCTCTATCTTCAAATTGTGCCCCCTTGTTCTTGCACATCTCTTTTTCTGAAAGATGCCACCCTCTTGGACTTTGTTGATTCCCTTGAGGTACTTGAAAGTTTCTATCATGTCCCCTCTCTCCCTCCTTTCCTCAAGGGTATACATATTAAGCTCCTTTAGTCTTTCTTCATATGTCTTCTGGTGCAGACCCTGCACCATTTTGGTTGCCCTCCTCTGGACAGCCTCCACTCTGTCTATGTCTTTGCGGAGATGGGGTCTCCAGAACTGCACACAGTACTCCAGATGGGGTCTCACCAACTGTCTGTACAGAGGGATAACAACTTCCTGTTTTCTACTATTGATGCCTCTCCCTATGCATCCCAGTATCCCCCAGCCTTCCTTACTGCCTTCTCACATTGCTTGCCCACCTTTAGGTCATCTGATATAATTATCCCCAGGTCCCTGTCCATTTTTACTGTTGTCAGTATCTCACCCCCCCATTGTGTACTCTTCCCTTGGGTTTTTGTTTCCCAGGTGCATTACCTTGCACTTCTTTGCATTGAATCTGAGCTGCCATACATTTGACCATTCCTCCAACCTTGCCAAGTCCCTTCTCTTCCTTTCCACTCCATCTGGTGTATCAACCCTGTGGACTCCATTTACTACTACACTTTGCATCCTGTTGTCTAGCCAATTTTGTGTCCAGGCTACCACCATGAATGTAGTGGTTATGATATTGATTAGTAGGGCTGCCCTCTTCAGTAGAATCTTCCTCTGAATACATCAGCAGCATTGCTTTCAGTACCTTTCAATTTCTATTCCCATCCTAGGCCAGTGGAGTCCAGCACAGGCCAAGTCCAATGTCCATTCACATCCCTCATGCCCCATGTCATCATGTAGGCATGCAACTCAGTCTTTCTGAACGTATCTGCAGCAATCCCTGTTGTCAGAGGATTCCAAGTTTATAGACAACCAGCTTCTTTTAAGAAAGACTCAGACTTCTGCTGGCAGATGCCACAGGTCTTATACCTTTATGGTACTGTTGGTAGAGTACAGCTCAAACTTTGCTCAGGCTGACATTAGTATATAGGGTATAGGCTTTTGATGGATCACATGTGCCAGCACCTGGACATGGGTCAGTCAGTATATAATTTCTCTGTAAGCTTTCTTACCAGGGTCCAAAATATTCATGCACCTTGTAATAACTCCTGAGGCCATCATTATTCATTGTGACTATTTCAACTTATTAGTGGACAGCTCTGGGTGAGATTTAATCACTCTATGTCAAAAGGGCGAAGAAAGAACAGCGACTGCAATAAGGGCGAAGTCAATTCAGCTACTGTTAAAATGGCAACAGTAAATTATGGCTATTGCAGTAACAATGGCAATTGTGTTTATGCGGGGGGCTTTGCCCCCTGCACACCCCTAACTTTTATAACCAATTCCAAGGTTGTAGCACCTCGGGGACGGGGGAAATCCATTGTTGCCGTTACTGCACTAGCCATAATTTGCCATCGCCCTTTTAACAGTAGCTGAATTGACTTTGCCCTTATTGCAGTCACCATTCTTTCTTCACCCTTTAAACGTGCTACTGATTTAACAATGTGCTCACCACTTGGTTGTATGAGCCCAAGGAAATTATGCAGTTCCTTCATATTCCTAGTTCTAGGCCAGGTGGTAAGTACCCCTACCTTGCTGGGATCAGTGCAGATTCCATATTCCAAAACAATGTGGCCCATATACTTATAGTAATTGAAGTCAGGAAGAATTGGCACTTGTTCATGGAAATCTGGAGACCAAACACTTTCAGTCATTTCAGAACATTAGCAGTTGAGCCTTGTGCTCCTCAAGCATCCTCCCAAAGGTGGTTAAGGCAAGGCAAGGCAAATTTTATTCTTCTGGCACCCAATTCTGGAGGCTCTGAGCGTCGAACAAAAAAAACATACCATCAGTACAATAATACAAATCAGTATAAAAATAATAAAATATCAGCATACATGAATATAATTAATGAATATCTCTCTCTAAAAGCTGAAACTCAAACAGAAAAGCAGGGTCCCCAGGGAGGACCAATGCCTAAGGTCTGGGAAGGCCTGATTAAACAGCAAGGCCTTGAGGTGGGCCTTAAAAACCTAAACTGAAGGGGACTCCTGAATTGATGGTGAAAGCAAATTTCACAGGATGGGGCCAGCGACACTAAATGCTCTGTCACCGGCAGTTTTAAGCCCCGTCCTGGGAATCGTCAGGAGGCCAGTAGAGGAGGACTGGAGGGGGCGGACCAGGACGACAGGTGTAAGAAGGTCTGACAGGTTACCAAGGCCCTGCCCGTGCAGGGCCTTAAAGGTGAGCAAGCTCACCTTGAAGAGAATCCTCCACCTTACTGGCATCCAATGCAGCCTGCGCAAAACCGAGGTGATATGACAAAATTATGGCTGCCCAGTTAGCAGCCTAGTGGCCGCGTTCTGCACTGGGTGCAGCTGGCAGAGGTTTCCTCCAGAGACCCCAAGGTAGAGCGCATTACAGTAATCAAGTCTGGATGTCATGAAGGCATGCACCATGGTGGGGAGGTCCATAAATGGAACTAGGGGCTTAACCCTGGCGATATTGCTAAGATAGTAAAAAGCTTGTCTGGACAATAGATGACACCTGAAAATCAAATGACAATCCACTGTCAAAGGTCACAACAAGGTTTCACACCCTAGAGGAAGTCCTCAATGGTACAAATCCCAGGAATAAACTGGTTTTGGTGCCAGAGGGCAACCTGTTCCATCTTCTGTTTGACTTCACCAGCAGTACCTCCATCTTGTCAGGGATCAGTCATAACCAGCTGGAGGATATCCAGTCATTTATCTCCATGAGGCAGCTGTTTAGTACTTCCACCAGACTAGAAGTTCCTGGGGCAAAGGAAAGATACAGCTGGGCATCATCGGCTTAGCAATGAAAACCCAGACCGTACTTTCTAATGAGCTCACCAAGGGGCAGCATGTACACGGCAAACAACATTGGTGACAAGACCGAAACCTGAGGTACGCCACATGGCAGGAGGCTAGAGGAGGAGGAGGAGGAGAAATTCCCCATCACAACTAGTTGCCTCCTGTTCGTGAGGTTATGACTCAAACCAGCAGATGACAGAGCCAGTCAGCCCTCAAAATTCCCTCAGGCAGTCAAGCAACACACAATGGTCTACCATGTCAAAAGCTGAAGAGAGATCGAGAAGGATTAGAATTGTCCCTTCCCCTCGATCTCTAGCCCTGAGGAGGTCATTATGCACCCGGAGCAATGCGGTTTCTGTACTATGCCTCGAACGGAAACCAGACTAGAATAGCTCATAGAGATCGAAGTCCATGAGGTGCTCCTCAAGTTGTTGCTCCACAACTTTCTCAACAACTTTCTCCAAAATTGGGAGGTTGGAGATCGGATGGTAATTCGCCTTTACTTTAAGGTCTAATGATGTTTTTTTCAGGAGGGGATGAACCAGCGCCTCCTTCAAGGCATCTGGAAAAATCTCCATCAAAGAACACCAGACAATCAAGGTGAACACTGGGCCAATGGTGTCGACACATCTCATCAAGAAACGCATCGGCACAGGATCCAGTTCATAATATGTGTGCTTCAACCCAGAAGCAACCCCAATGACCTCCGACATCTCCACTGGTTTAAACTCCCCCCCAACTAGGCAGAGCACTCTCTGGACAAACCAGATGATCACTGTAGGCCACTGTAAGGCGCACTGGTGGCACGCCCTGCCTGATAGTGGATACCCTGTCTGAGAAGAATTAAGTGAACTCTTCTCACAAGGTGTCGGAAGAAGTCTTTTTCGGCTGGAGACAGGCTGGATTTAAGAGCCTGTCCACAGTTTGAAAGAGCAGTCAGTTGATTCTTCCCAGCAGCAATCTCTCTGGACATGAACTCTGCCTTCTTACAAGTGATTGCCCCCTGATACTCACAGTAGTGTGAGTACACGGCCAGTCTATCCACCTCCATGAACAACTTCCACCAGCAGCGCTCCAACCTCCGACCCACAATCTTCATCACCTTGAGCTCCCCATCAAATCAAGGGGACCTCAAGTGAGAAGACCTAGGTCATACACGGGCTGGTGCGAGGGAGTCAAGCGCTGCCATCATCACCCTATTATAGGTGGCAACTGCCATGTCCAACCCCCCAACACATGCACTGTCCACACTAGATAGGTCAGCCACCACCAAGAATCCCTCTGGGGTCAAACCCCTCAAAGGGCGATAGCTGACCATCTCTGCAGGGGGAGGGCTCACGGGGTAGCCCTGAACGAGAACCCCACCGTGCAGTGATTGGACCAAATAACCCAGTCAATCTTGAGGTTACTAACCTCAAGCCCCAGTGAGAAGACCAGGTCCAACATGTGGCCGTCCCAGTGGGTTGCAGCGGAAACTTCCTGTGACAGGCCCAGAGATGACACAGTCATGAGGAGGTTATAACCTAGCCTAGAATCCTCGTCATTAGCCCAGGCATTAAAGTCCCCCAGGACCAAACACCGGGGTGGGGGGCAGACTCCAATGTCACGCCAGCGACGAGGTCGGCTACCTCCTGCAGGAATTCCCCTGCTGCCCCTGATGGGTGGTAAATCAGGAGAATCCAATAACCTGTGCTTGGACTGCCACGTACAGCCACACATTCAAATGAGCCCAGTCTTCCCACTGAGTGCATGAAGAAGCCACCCCCCGGCAGTGCCAGACCACCCTGCTCCCCCCACCACCCATCCCCAGTCGGCGACTGGCACATGCCACCTCTCACCTCCACGGCCAGCTGCTGACTGAGCTCCGTATGAGCACGTATTACTGTAAATAGTACATGCTTAATGAATGAGCTGTCATTCATTGAGCGTGTACTATTTACAGTAGTACATGCTCATACAGAGCTTAGTCAGTGGCTGGCCACAGAGGTAAGAGGTTAGCTATGCCAGTCACTGACTGGGGACAAGTGGCAGGGGGAGAGGGGTGGTCTGGCACTGCTGAGTGAGGGCCACTAGACTTCCAGAGATACAATTTTGATTTTTACAGTGTGCAATATCACATGGACATAAGTTCTGGGATCGGGGGTTGGGGGGAAGACGAGATCAGCCCTGTGGGGCTCTTGACTATACATTATGGGGAACTGGATGGGGGGTCCGATAGCCCTGCAGGACTTTTCAGGTTTGGGGACTGGGGCTGCAGGGGGGCACTTGCGTGCTTCAGTGTGCATGCTCAGGTTTGCGGCCAACTGTTCAGGTATGCCCTCTGTTTGGTGTAACTGTATGGTTGGTGCAAGTCTCAGGGCTTAGCCACGGGGACCCTGCACCTTACAGAATTGGGTACAGGGTCCTTGGCACAATTGCACCCCTCGCATGTCACAACTTGCAATATGTGTAGGAGTGCTTCTAGAATTGGCCCCAAGGAATAAGTATCTGTCAATTTCCCTAAGCTGATCAACACTTGGTGCTTAGTACCCACCCCCCAAAAAAAAAACATCAACAGCATGACATGCTCTTAACATGAACATTTTTGTATCCTTTGGCCCAGATATTCAAAAGGGTTGCGCCATGCGCAACAGGGTTGCGCATGCGCAACTCCAAAAATGCGCCATTCTGCGATATTGAGAAGGGGCCAGTTGCGCCACCGAAAACACGCTGAGCCACAGCGCAATGGAAATGAAGGCATGCGCAACCGAAGGGGGCGGGTCCATGCATAAAGTGCGCAATGCAATATTTGAACACTTGCAATGCGCAGAGTAGCTCAAGCCGGAGATCGCTGTACGGATGTGAGCCAAAATAAAAGGCTCAAGGGAGGCGCAAGAACTCTAGCAGGCCACAAACGGGGAGAGAGAGAGAGAGAGAGACAGAGAGACAGAGACAGGAGCAGGAAGGGCAGAGAGGACAGTGGGTCCTGGAGGACAGAGAGGCCAGTGGGGGTGCCCGGTGCAGTGGAAACAGCAGTGGGGGCAGTGGGGTAACACAGGAACAGCAGCTGGGGACAGGAGCCAGGAGATGGACAGTGTCAGCTTCACATGGAAGCTGTAATGAGGGTGAGACAGCATGCTGCAGGGACGTGGCCGTGGAGGGGCCCGTGTTGCAGTCACAGCCCCAACAGGCGTGTCGGGCCCGCATCAGCCTCTGAGCTGTACAGCGATGTCAAGATTGTGGCCCGCACCGCCTGAACAGGGCATACTGAGACAGCTCAGTGAGCTGTGCAGTGATGTGATGCAGGCACCCTCCACGACGAGTCATGCTCTGTCCGTGGAGACCAAGGTGACAGCCTGCATGTGCCTGCTCCCCACGGGCACCTTCCAGAGGCCGACAGGGACACCACAGGCATTACGCAGTCGGCCCGCTGCATCCTCACCCAATTCCTCAGCGCACTGCTGCCTCATGCTCGGAGTACATCCATTTCCCAGCACCGGCAGGCGTACAGCAAACATGCAGGAGTTCCACAGGGTAGCACAAATGCCTGGCATGCTAGGTGCCATAGACTGCACCCATGTGGCCATTCGCACGCCACCTGGCCCCGACGGGCAAGCATATCGGAACTGAAAGGGCTTCTCGAGTGTCAACTGCCAGGTGGTGTGTGATGCCACTGGGCGCATCATCAATGTCTGTGCCACACACCCTGGTGGAGCACATGATGCCTTCATATGGCACCAATCTGCACTGTGCCATCGATTCGAGAGTGGGAACATCCCCACGGGTCATCTAGTGGGTGAGTACACATGTATGGAATGCAAACTCTGTGCAAGGGTGGGAATGACACAGGTGCCATGGTAGTGGCACACAAGGATATGGGCAATATGGACCTGACCTAACACTGATCTCCACTATCTCCACACAGGTGACTGTGGATACCCACTCTGTCCCTGGCTGCTCACACCATACCGCGCCCCAGGCCCCCAGTGCAGCACGGTTTCAATGAGCACATGCCGCAACACGGAACATCATAGAGCGGGTGTTGGGATACTCCAAGGCATGCTTCCGATGCCTGGACACCTCCAGCGGAGCTCCTACAGTACAGCCCCCAAAGGCCTGTGGGATATTCCTGGCCTGTTGCATCCTGCACAACATGGCCAAAGACCATGGATAGCCGCGACAGGTCCAAGAGGGGACAGCGATGGGGACGCCAGTGGCACCGGTGATATGGGTGATGAGCCGCCCCTAGGACGGAGGGACCCCGACTGACACGGCAGGTCCAGCTGCACCGGGACACCATTGCAGAAGAGCACCACGCCCAACACAGGTAAGTCAAGGGGACATGTGCAGGCAACACTGTCTGTCACGCCAAACCAGGCACACAGGGAACACACCGTACATGAAGGTCAGGGGAGTTGAAGGGTCTAGACATACCAACACATCATCAGAGAGGGTGAGCACTCAAATGAACACACACACACACCAGGCAGCATACAGGGCAGCAGCACAGCACTGCGGAAATTACACGCTATCACACAGCACCACCAACCACCCTCACCACCTGGACTGTCCACGTCGTGTGTCAGGACCTGGGCAACCTCACCTTGGTGTACAGTGCAATGCAGGCATCATCATCCACACGCACCTGTGGACAGCAGTTGGGAGAGTGTGCAGGTGGTCCGTGTGTCAGTTTGGTGAGCAGAGCACCCAGCAGTGCACTGCCCACCATGACACACGTTGCACACAGGGCAGCACCAGACAGGGCCTGCATTGGGAGACAGCTCAGTCAGGGAGCACTGTCCCACGGCCACCACGGATGCATGGGCAGCCCCGCTGTGGCCTAGCAGCACTGGCAGGCTGCGCAGGGGCCACATCGGGTGGCACTACTGCACCACCAGGGGTCCCAGTGCGTGACCGCGACCTTGCCCGCACAGGGGTCTGTATCCTGCGAAAGAAACTTGCACCAGGGGTGCTCGGGATGCCCACAGCAGAACCCGGCATCGACAGGCCTGGTGTCGCACGACGCCGGGAATGGGGAGTGGAGTGCGACTGTGTGGGGTGTGTGGTACAGGGTCACCAGACAGTGTGGTCAATGCGTCGCCACAGAGACCACTGCCTGGGTCAGCCTGTCGATGGCAGCGGTCACATCCGTCCGCGATGGACCATCTCGCCCGGTCCCGAGCACACTCCCTGCTATGCCGCTCCACGGACACAGTCAGTGCCTCCACAGACCTTGCAACCCGCCCCTGCAGCTGTACCGACTCCTGCAGCAGGCGGCAAAGGCTCAAAGGGTACTGTTCCCCAATGGCATCGCGGACCCCTAGGGTGTGGATGGTCCTGGTGCACAGCACCCTTGAGGGTGGCCGCTGTCGCCAGGACCAGGTATGGCTGATCTAAGGGCGGTGGACAAGTGCCACTGCCTGACGCTGTCCCCCCAGGCCTGGTGTGCAACTGCTGCTGCCGCCCCTCCAACTGGTGAGCCTCCAGGTCCACCTGTTCCACCCCTATGCTGTCAACAGTGCCAGACATCTGCTCAGCCACCGATGCTGCCCCACCGGTGCTGACAGGCCCAGCCTGTGACTGTGCCAGCATGCTGGTACACAGGTGTGGAGCTGGACGGCCCAGGGCACGTGCTGGCCTGCCATGTGTCCTCGTGGGGACACACACCTCTCACTGGCCATTGCAGGCCTGCCATCATCAATAGTGCCGGTGCATGCCACTGCCATAGGTACAGCATGCTGACACCCGCATGCCAAACTGCTGTGACACAGGCTGTGCACCCCTGCATCCGTATCACTGCCGGGCGGAGTTGTCGGCCCAGCCGCCTACTGCCGCAGTGCGTAGGTTGCTACGGAGGTGGAAGGTCCCTCCTCCCTGGTCCAGCAGGTCTGCCTCACCGTCAGCACTCCACCACCACCATCTCCTGCAGACGAACAGGATCTGAAACAGAAAGAGTACATGTGAGTGCATGTGAACAACAGCCCCCCATAACATCACCATGACATCCGCTGCAGTGATGGGCTTCCACCTGTCTGGAATCCTCCGCCAGGAACACCCGCAATGGCACTCGGCTGCGCATGGCTGCAACCAGTGTCTCCTCGGTCGGGTCAGCTGCAACACCACTGGTGGTCCCCCACCAGTGGCAGCACGTGCCCCCCTGAAGGCTGCCACCTTCTCCTTCAGCCTCCTGCGGTCAGTCCCCATCTTCTTGCGGCATTCCTGCATGGAGCGCTGGTGGCTTCCGTGCAGGTTGACGGCCAGAGCTACCCCCTCCCATGCAGCTGCACACTGCTGAGGGGTGCCCCTCCGCCCACTCAAAAGCGGCTCATCCTCCAGGTAGGCCTGGAAGAGGGCCTCGGTCTCTGCTGTGGTGAAGTTCGGCCTCCTCCTACGCCCGCCGTCCACAGCCTCGGCCTGGTTCTCGTCACTCATGCTGATCTGTATGGGTGGAAGTGGACACCTGTCACTGTGCAGTCCACAGCATTTCCCCATGAGCATAGCTGCAGGCCGGGGGCGGCCCCTCCTCCCGCGCATGGCAGATACTGATGGAAAGGGTGCCCTCTGCCCTTTTGAAGTGCCCTCATCATGCTCAGCCCCTCAACCTGTGACATCCTCCAGCACCCCTGCCCATGAGCATTGTCCTGAGCATCACACAGCATGTAACTCACCTATCAGCTGCAACAACCAAATCTGGCCGCCACAACCCAGTGTCGCACTTTTTTATAGCGCAACACATGCAAATGAGGTGTGGCGCTACTTAATGACATGCTAATCGCGCCACCGCGCTTTGCATGGCTGATCGACTGATTTGCATATGTCGGCTGAATATCGGCGTGTTGAGCTTAGCGGCAATAGGGAAGGTCCGCTGAGCCGATGGCGCATGTTTCTGGCTGTGTGCTACACTGCATTGCGCATGCCCAGACAGGTTACGAGGTATCGATCGCGCTGCAGACCTGCTGGGCGCGATAGGCGATTCTGGCCATGGCCACCATTGTGCCAGTGGCGCTACAGCACTGGGCACTGTATGGCGCTGTGGCACTTCTGCGCGATAGTCCACTGTGGCACTGGTGCTCTGCTTAGCAGTCGTGCAGGATGCCTATACATCCTATGGCGCCATGCGAGCCTTGCGTCATTGCCGTGACCTTGTATGCCCTCTGACCCCTGGCGCTGTGGGCATGCCATGTGTACGTCCCTATTGCGCTGTCTGGTTACAGCGCCATGTAAAGTGACGGCGCTGTGCGAACAGCGCGATTGGAGCCTGTGCTGGTCTATTGCGCAACAACTCCACGTGGGGTCACAGCGCAGCGGGGCACCATATTGCCTGCTGTAAAGTTGGGGCCATGGCTCGGAGGAGGGCGGTGTCCTGGAGCCCAGTTGAAGTGGCCAACCTGGTGGCCCTAGTGGAGCCCCACTATGAGGGACTATATGGTGAGGCCCCCCTCACTGGACCTAGGACCCATGTGTGGCAGCAAGTGGCCACTGACTTGGTGGGGGTCACTGGTCGGGCTGGTCTGCGGAGCAGTGCCGGCACGGTACAGTGATCTCGCCGGAGGGACCCGAACTGTTAGCGCTGCGTTCCGTCGCCAAGCGGGGCCTGGTGCCTAGGCCACCGCGATGGTACCATCTATTCACCTATATTCTCTGTAGGGGTGTGTGTGCCTGGGTGGCTGTGCAAGGTGTGTCAGTGTGTGCAGCTGTGCGATGGATGGTTATGGCTGTGTGGGCAGGCAGTCTTACTGGGGCAGGGGGCACTCTGCTTTTGAGTCACACTGATGTTTGTCTCACCATATGTCTCCCACAGGCCGGATGGTGAGGGCGCCGGACGAGGCTGATGTGGGCCATGCCAGGGCCCCAGTGCCACAGGCCGTCGGGCAACAGCAGCAGCAGCATCAGCAGCAGCAACAGCAGCAGCAGCAGCGGCAGACCGAGCTGCTGGAGGAGTGTGAGTATCATTACGTCATGGATGCTATTGCATGCTGGGGGGGCAGGACCACCAACCATGATGGACACAACCAAATGGGAGGTCGTAGTTCCACTAGACGAAACACTAGTGAGTCCCCACACTGGAGTACAGTGTACAGTTCCGGAAAACATACCTGCGTATGGACAGGGACTGGGTGGAGAGCGTTCACAGGAGGGCGACATGGATGGTGCATGGATTGCATCACAAGTCCTATGCAGACCGGTTGACGGAACTGAACATGTACTCCCTGGAGGGGAGGAGGGTGTGGGGATATGATGGGGACATACAAGTATTGTACAGGGGGGAACAGAGTGCAGGAAACAATATTTGTCAGTGTAAAGGATGTTCCAGGACTAGAGGGCATGGGATGCAGTTGGAGGGCTCATTTAAGAGGAACATGAAAGTGTTTCTTCACATAATGGGTGGTGGACAGAGTGGAACACCCTGCAAGAGGATGTGGTGGGACTGACTTGGTCACGGATATCTGTATGTGTGGGTTCGCCATGAGGACTTCTGGAGGTCAGGGGTGAGGGAACGGACTTATAGGACAAAGAGTGATCGTACAAGGCCAAATGGCCAGACTGGATGTCCCATAGGCCCTTATCTGCCGACACTGTCTATGTATCCATGTATGTAGGCGTGACACAGGTGACCTGCATCACAATGCAGCATCACGACACGTCTGTGTATGCATCACAGGTGGTCCAGGCATGCACTGGGCACATAGCTGTGTAACTGGCATCGCACCACGTTGCAACATCACATGACAGCCTAGTTTGTACTGTGATTGACATGGGCAGTGTGTGTGGGCGGTGGTGCGCATGGCTGGTCCGCCTGTTTGTGATGGCCATGTGCATGTTCACTGTGGGTGGTGCATGCCATCACATGTGCAGCACATTGGGTTAGATGGGTTGCAGGTTGGGTGGTGTTCAGGGTTGTGGTCGTCTCAGCCATTGACTGTGTTCCCATTTTCCTAGGCCTCGGTGCTGGCGCAGCGCGCATGATGTGCGGCGCCTGACCCAGGTTGTGGTCGAAGGCGGGCTCCTGCAAAGCCCTACAGCGCCAGGGGGAACGGGCGCCAGACATAGGAGGGGACGACGGCAAGGGGAGGGAGCAGGAGCCTGCTGGGGAGCCCACCTTTCATTTGACCTTCACCCATCCTTTCACCCTGCCTTCCCTCTCCAAGTTTTTTTCTCCCTTGAACACCCTCTGCCTTTTACCCGCCCCCCAACTTGTACATAGTTATAACTTTATTGTTCACTGTTTTTATTTCAATATACATTTCTATTTTGGTACAACTGCTGTGTTGGTGTCTGCTTTGCAACTGGCTCTGGGTTCCTTGCGAGGTGTACATGCCATCTGGGCTACTATGGTCCGGTATATGTGTGTGTGTGTCCATGGGGAAGTATCATCAGCATAGCATTGCCTTTCTGTTGCTCTTGCCATCTGCTGCCACCCACTGCTGGGTGCACAGGGTGGGTCTGGCTGGTCTGCTTCTCTGCAGCATGGGGTTGCCGTGTGGCAGGGGGGCATAGTGTTTCCTGCAGTGCCTGTCACTGCACATAGTGAGATGTCTTGGGGCACGGTGCACGCTGTGCTGTGCGTGAGGGGGACTGATGTGCACTGTGGTTGTCAACCCCTGGGTGGCACTCTGCCTGCCAGTGGTTGTGCTGGGGTGTCATGGCTCTGCTATGCTTTAGTTGGCTTGTCCCCATGGGCACGTGATCATCCGTCCACCCCCAGTGATGCTGTGCTTGGGTGTGCCAGTGTGGTGTGGGTTCTGCAGTGAGTTCCTGTGCCCATGTGTGGCATGGCTGGCGGTGGGCCCCAGCCTGCCTCCCTGGATGTGCAGTTCCATTGCTCTGGGGGGCTGTGCTTGCATATGGCAGCTCTGCACTGCTCAGCTGAGCTTCCATGGATGCGCCATAGCGCAGCATTTTGGCTCAGTCTCTCCTACCTGGTTGCGCCATGGCGCAGTATGTGCGATATTGATACGTTGGTTGCTTGCGCAATTTGCTCTGCTCCATGTTTGAATATCGCACCTGTTGCGCATTTGCGCAACTGGTTTGTGCTTGCTCCTGCTGTTGCGCTACTTTTGAGCGCAGTTTGAATATCTGGGCCTTTGTTCTCATCCTGCCCTGCTTGCGGCCCCAACAGCTTCCTCCTTATTTTAAAGTATTGTCCCCTAAAAATTACTGATTTTCTGTGAAGGTAACTATTTATCTGTAATGCTATATCAATAAAATTCAATAGGCAAAGGTCCTCAGATAACTGAAAGTGTGTGTGTGTGTGTGTGTGTCTGCATGTGCTGAGCAGCCAGGACCCTGAGATAAATGATGTCATTGTTGCCTGAATGGAATGAGCACTCATCCAAGATTCCATTAGCTGGTTTGGAAATGTCTGAGGGATTTTCTCCATCAAATAGGAGAGCATTAAAATAGAATCTGTACATGACAAATTGCAATTTATTCATTTCATATGTAATAAATAAGGCCTGGTTTTCCTTATGTTAGGGAAAAGGAGTAAAGTTTATAATATGTTTGTAATATATCTGCAGTTGATCTTTAATAGCTTGTTCCATTTGAAGCTGGGAAATAGGCAAGCCAAAAACCACTTGGGCAGTCGCTGAAATTTATAAAAGCCAAGTGGACTGATGAAGATTGTTTTCTCCTGATCCTCATAATCCATGGGATTTTTATCCACTGCAAAGGTCAAGCACAGATAACCACTTGTTCACATTCAGGCAATCCAGAGCATTCTGTACTCTGGGCATGGTACACCCTGTACTCTGGGCATGGTACAGCCTGTACTCTGGGCATGGTACATACTGTACTCTGGGCATGGTACAGCCTGTACTCTGGGCATGATACAGCCTGTACTCTGGGCATGGTACATTCTGTACTCTGGGTATGGTACATCATGTACTGTGGCATGATACATACTGTACTCTGGGCATGGTACATACTGTACTCCTGGCATGGTACATCCTGTACTCCTGGCATTATACAGCCTGTCTTCTGGGCATGGTACAGCATTTACTATGGGCATGGTACATCCTGTGTTCTGGCATGGTGCATCACCCAGAGTATTGATCAGGGATCATTCTGCTATTGAATGTTTGTCAGTCCACAGACATCCTCACTCTGTCATTCTCCTTACAAGCCATCACTAAGAGTGAGGCACATGGGCGTCTTGAATCCCTATAGAACCCCACTGGTACTGGTGGCTCAAAGGCTTCTGAATTGCTGCAGGTCCCATTATTCTTGGTGGATGGCTTTGGGCTAGCCACCACATCTCTGCTGTGCGAGTAAGCCAGAGTGTGTCCTCTGAACAGTAACAGGTTGGTCTGAGGTATTTTTGGACAAGTAGCAACTTTTCTTGATGTTGCTCCTCCTGTCCCAAGCACAAGAATGCCAGTTTTCTAAACATGTCAATGTTGGTTCCAACAAGAGCAGGCACATTGTCATATATCTCAAATTCAGGGCATGAGTGCCATGGACTTTGGGGGTTCCTCAGTACCAGCCACTCTTTGTGGAAAAGTGATCCATACAATTAAGTATTCTTAGTATGGAGAGGCTGATCTGCCCACACATCCAATACATACAGGGTGTACAGTTTCAGATGTAATAAATACTTGTCATGCCAGTCTTTGAAAATTATAATTACTTGTGACCCACTGTCAAGCATAACTGTGGTCTTCACTTCCTCACTGCTCACTATGATCATAGACGAGGGTCCAACCAATCTCTTGGGCACGCAGGGTTTATTTACTGTCAGGATAATGGCAGTTTTGGTAGAGCTTCCAACATTCATGGTCCCCAAGCCCTCCTCTACTGGTCCTCTTCGAAGTTTTCTGTTCCTCAGTTTTGTTTCTGACTCAGTCTACAATATCCTTTGGGTTCTCAGAGGATTGACACTCCATCATGTATCCATCTTCGTCAGAGTTATAACAAAAAAAAAAAAAAAGCTTCCCTCCAATCAATTACAGGCAGGCCTACTTGCAGATCTCTGTTGCATGTCTCCAGTCCTAGGGGAATCTCTACATATCTTGACCCCATACCTCTCAACCATTTGTCACTGAAATAAGGTGCACAGACACTCAAAATGAGTGATAATGAGGGTCACTGATCCTCATAATAAGGGGCACATGCTCAAACATAGAGATACAAGCTCAGAACACTGTGTAAACCACTGAGTTTACTTGTGCAATGTTTATTTTTGATTTAGCATCTTAGACTATAGTGAATTTCCACTTTAAAGTCTGAATTTATATCACATTCTCTTTGTGGCTGGCACCTTTTCAATGAGAGATGGATGAGGGACAGAGCAATTTTTAAGGGTAAAATGAAGGATATCCCTTGTAATGAGGGACAGCTGAGAGGGTAGCTTGACCCACTCCGTAAAGCCGTCCATTTCGTCTGTGTGCACCTGCTGCCAGTTCTATATGTCCTACTGAAGATCATTGAGGGCCATTCCACTCATATCTGCAGTAGTAGTGTTAACCCTTAGAGACCTTTGTGCCATCCTGGCAGGTGCTCTGGGTATCTTTGTCTTCTGCACCCAATCATTCTGTTCCCTTATCTCACAGTCTAGATCTCCATAGGAGGTAACTGGTACAATTGATCTCTTAGGTGTAAGTTAGTCAGAATCTGATCTGAGTGCACAGCTCCTTGCAAGATTTGCTCAGCATGGACCTTGCACTTGTCTCCCACTGACAAACTGTCTTTGTGATATGCTCATTGTACTGCTTTTTTCCATCCTCCTTAGGACATCTGAGAGCTTTTTTTCTTGCCTGCTGTACCATCAAAGCAAGCTTCATCGATATCATCCCTAGCTTCTACACCTGTAAAACATGCATTCTAGTATAGACAGATAATGGAAAGTGGTAGCCATGGGTCATGTAGATTTTCAGGCCTGTATGAAGTCCAGTGCTGGTTTTAGTAGGCACTCTCCCATCTGAGCATTTTTCTCATAATCTGAGCAAGTCAAGTGCAGTACAACCTGAGTGGCTTGCTCTATTCATGTGCAACCCCTCTCCCCCAAGGTGGCACAACCACAATTTGGTTTTCTGCCTGGGATGAGCGTGGGCAGGGCCCACACAACACCTATTCACAGAATCACACACACAGAAATGTACGAGTCAGAAGTCATATGGACTCGACCAGTTTCTGCCTTAAAAAAGCATATTTTTTATTGTCCATACTGTAAAATAGTCCAGAGCCTTCTTAAAGTTGTGTAATGTAGTACTGGTCACCACTTCGCTGGGTAATCTGTTCTATGAACTGACTACTCTTTGACTTAGCCAATGTCCTCTTTTATTTTTGTTTTATAAAATTCACCTGTAAGTTGGTATTAATGGGATTTATTATTTTCTATGTGTGTTACTTAACCCTATGATTTCCCATAGATCTTTATCTGCCAGAGCTTTATATACTAGGCATGTCTCCCCTTAATCGTCTATATTCCATACTGTATAGACCAAGTTTCCTCATTCTAGCAGCATAGTCGATACCTCGCAGATGTCGCCTTTCTCTGAACCCCTTCTAGTAACCTTATGTCCTTATGTGGGGCACACACTTGCACACAATATTCCAAGTGCGGTCATACAAGGGCTGAGTACAAGGGGACCACAACACCACTATCTCTGCTGTTAATATTTCTTTAAATGCATCCCATTGTTTTTTGTGCTTTACTAGCTGCCACCCTACATTGTTCTAATGAGGAAAGATTTTCTGTAATCAGTACCCCTAAATCCCTTTCCATGCATGAAACTGGAATCTGTTGTCCATATAGACAATATATGGCGTTTTTGTTCTTATGACCCATGTGCATTATCTTACACTTCTCTAAATTAGGGGTTAAATGATTTTGTAATACCCAATCCCCTACTTGGTTTATTTCCTTTTGAAATTGTTTGGGGGTAAATTTATACTTATTGGGAGCTCAACTGCACTCAGGTTGCTGTTGCTGTTACAGGACAAGAGGGATTTGAGGGCACCTTTGGTAGCCAAACAAATCACACAGAACACTGAAATTCATGAACTTGACTTTAATTGTGGAATCTGGCGAAAGTTCATTTTGTACACAATCCTTTTCAGGCTCAAGGACCCCAGTTAAACTGGTTTACAAACAGTGTCTCACAATACTTCTGTTTATTTATGTTTTCATGGGTAACCTCCCAACCCCATATATGTAGTCTACTACTGCATGCCAGCGAAGTTTTAGACTTCTACTAAAGTGAATGGTAAACCTAGCCTGCTCCCAGGGTACTTCTTTACTGTGGATATGTGCCTTTTTTTTTGTTTGTTTTTAAATCACGACTGCTGTTTATGCATCTCACCCAGCAGCCCCCATCCAGCCTGGCCCCCAAACGTCCCCGGAATTACAGCACTTACCTTGCCCAGCCCAGGCAGCGCCTGCGGGGAGTCGGTCTTCATCCTGCTGCTGGCGTGTTTTTCCCCTCCAATTTTTCTTCCCAGAGGCCCCAAGAGTATGAACACATGCATGTGGAGGGGCGCATGCGCCGTACAGCCCGGGTCACGACTCCTTTCCCCCATCCCATGGCCTAATGCCTATTCACCCTCCGAGCCCGTGCTTCCCCCAGCCTCCACTGGGGATTGCCATCGGCCAAGGGATGCTGTGCTTCCTCCCCGGAAAGGAGAGCTTGCCTGCCGGCAGCTCCATCCAGCTCCGCCCCCCCCATTGCTGACCTCTGACGACCCAGGCTCGTTCCCAAACCCGGGTCGCTGACGTGGGTCGAGGTAATGCACCAGTGACTCAACCCTCTATGCCACCAGGCCAGTGTGGATATGTACTTTTCATTGACAAGGCATCCTATATTGTAGGGCAAACCTTTTTACCAGAGGACACCATCAAGGATGGCACTTTGACTGACAAGCCCTCCAACCCAGCTATCAAGTGGATGTCAGGGTTATCCTGCTCTGCATTGACCACACCTTGACTGGTAGACTGCCAGGTGAACTCTCTGACCTGCCTTCCCAGATTGCTGTTATCGTTGGACTAGGCCATAGGTACCGCCAGCATCAGGAATTCCGCCTTCCTTCACTTTTGGAGATGCAGCCCTTACCTTACTTTCTAGGCATTTCACTTCAGTACCTGCATTCAGCTCTCTCCTTTTCGTGCTCAATATCTCAGCATGGACTGGCCACTAAGGTTGCGCCTCACCAGGATATCCCACGGTTATCTTCAGGTAACCCAACATAAGTCCAAAAGCCAGCAGCAAGTACCTCTTGAGGGGATACCCCCTAGCATTCCCACATCCTCCCAGTGGTTCCACTATACTTCCCTCTATAAGCAATGTCATTTATTCAACCTGAGGTCCCTCACTGGCAGCCACCAGCATCTCACACGGTGACATCATCATGCCCTTGCAGCTGCAAAGTTTTCAGGACCTCCACTTCTCTTGCTGCCCTGAGAACATCTGCCACACAGCTCCTGCAGTGCTTCTAGGCGGGGGCTTGCCTCTGGGTTCCTCTTGTGTCCCTGGCCTAGACCACTAGTCACCTGAATCCTAAGACAGACTGGTACCTCTAAGGCACCCTCCTTTTATATTGCACTATAGCTCCTCGCACCAAGCTATACCCAAAAGGATAATGTAAGGGCATTACACACCCTCTGGCTAATATCTGGTGAGCAACCACTTTCTGCTACTATAAGGGGAAGATTGCTGCACGTGTCAAACTCTTCTCCATTATGGATGAGTTTGAGCCCCCCCCCCAAAAAAAAATCTGCAACCTGTAGTACTCTTTATACTCCTGCTATGATTTCTGCACCTCATCCACAAGTGATTCCACTGCATTCAGCAATGACTCAGATAATGCGTTATGTTCCCCAGTTACCACAGTGGCCTGCAAATCCTGCATGGCCTTTTCCTCACTGGTGAGCAAGGCTTTTACTTTCATTGCCCAGCCATCCATCTGGGGCTGTGTCAGAGGAATATCCTGTATGTTCCCATGGCTAATCAAGTGCCACACACCATTGGTATCCTCTGCATTAAAGACAACTGGTAACTGCATAGGATCTATGTCCTTATCACCCTCGATAGAGATACTGTAGCTACAGTTTTCTTGGCTACATCATAATGTAACCCCTAGGTGGCGCTATCCCAAGGGCTACTACCCCTGCCTGTTTAACTACTAACAGGTTGAGAGGCCTAGGTCCAGTGGCGGGTGCCTTCACCCAGAGGTCAGGGTTTGCAGTAGTTAAACTAACTTGGTCACAGCCCTCTGGGACACTGTAACCCCCCTTTCTTCCTACTAGTGGCCCACATAATGCATTAGGAATATCTTCACAATGTACACTTACCCCCAGGACTGGCTCTGTCGACTGGACCCCAGGGACCCCCTGCAAAGCAAGATGATACAGTGCAAAAACCACAGTACAATACTTTAACATAAATGAATATTTCATCCAGTGTAACTTTGCTGAAACCAACAGATCTGATTTATTTAAGGAACTGTAACAAGGAAGGGAGAAATCAGGTTAATTAGGTTAAATACATTAATAATCACAGTACTGTGCGCATATTCAGAGTCCCAAACTGTCACTTTCACTGGGTACCCAGAATGGGGGGGGGCAGCTAGCCAGGATTGGTTGCAGCTGGTTGGGGCCCTGTGATGGAAAAAACACTGGCACAATACCCAAATAGTAATCCGGAGCCAGTTGGCTCAGTTCATGATGAAATGAAAAAACAAACAACAATTAGATGACATACTTGCAATTCGATAAACAGATGGCAGGGAGCTACCCTGCTTTGTACTCACAAACTCAATGCTGGGAACTGGATGTAAGGCAGATTGTCCTGGATTGCCAGGAGGAGCAGACCATGTGGACAAGGTCCTTGTGACTGGACCCCACTGCAGTTTGGAGCAAATGGATGTAGTCTGGATTAAACTGGGGTTTACTTCCAGCTTCATGTTTTCTATTCACTGTACAGGGGATTTGAAACGCGATTCCCCACAAGCACTACACACATTTATATGTAAAAGGAAAGTACTATACCAGGCAGGCTGCTTCTCTATCCTGATCGCAATTACTGCACAATACCCGGGAGAACACACAGCAGGTTCAGTTCCTGACAGACCGAGCGCGATTCAGCAATTTCTCCAGTCTTCTACAGGGTGAGCCTGGTTTCTACTCTTCAGATCTCCTTGATTCTCTTCACAGGTCAGTTTCAGTCCGAACAGGCGCTTGCACAAACTTCAGAACAAAACTTACGGCCTTACACGAGATCCCCATGCTAAAACTACACACCGAAGAAGCACACAGCTCCCTGCCTCTTCACAGCCCAAACTGATCTGATCTTTCCAGTAGAAAGAACCGGGCATTTCCTTTAATTTCCTCTCAGTTCAGTTGGCTGGTTTGGCTGTCACTCACAGTAAACTCCCCCTGTTGGTGGAAAAAAGGCACCGAAGTCAAAACTACATTTCCCAGAGTCACTGCCCTTACAGTCCCCTTACAGCAGGCTCCAGAGGAGCGGCCAAGTTCTGATTCGCCCAGAGCAGGCTCCATTTTAAAGGATCCCCACCATGATTGGTCCAATTCAGCAGTTCAGAATCAACATGAAGGAGTTACTTTGCACTGCCCTTGCTACAAGAAAGCAGGTTAAATCAAACTGCATTTTCATTATTACTCTAACAGGTTACAAGCAAACAATTACATCTTTGAAGAGTGCTCCTTCTTCCCACTTAGTGATGGCACAAATGGAGCGATTTGGCAGTAGCTCGAGCAGGACTCAAGCAGGGAAACACACAGTCCCCCCCATACAAACTAATTATGTCTGCAGACAGCTCTTAAAGAGACAGTACCAGAGGTTCTAAAAGCACTCAAAGATAAACGGCTTAAACGTCCAAACACCATTCAGGCTTGGAGCATTCAAGCAAGCTCCTGAAAGACTTTTTGGGAACCCCCATTTGCAGGGGGGTTACAATAAGTCACAGGAGCTTTTAGCGTCCCAATCTCCTTGAAGGTTTTTAGCAACACTCCCACAATAACACCTTTAGTGGGCCCCTCGGGAATATTGGTAACCAGTAACATCTTCTAAACCCTCAGTACATGATCTTCCTTGACTTCCCAGAAGGTCATGTTGACGTTTAAAAATTGGGGGGGAGTGGTCCCAAACCATTCCTGCTTATACGCTGTGTCCTCAGGTTTGTAGCTACTAAACAGAAAAGCCAAGTAATGCCTCTAGATGTGCTTCCTAGGTCACCATTGACATCCAGAAAGATAAAATCAAAATTATTTCCACAGTGCCTACACCCTGGGAAATTTAGTGGGCTAGGTTACAAATTAGTACTACTCCTTGGAAAACAGTACCAAACCACTGTTGTCCTCACTGGCACTGGTATAACCATCCCCTTTTCCCACATAAGACAATAAGTTTTTTCCCACGGCAACTTTTATTCAACCAATAATAAACTAGAGAGCCAATAATTCAGAAAAGTATAAAAGGGACTAATTGGGGCCTGGGACAAGGACCTAAGGGCAGGGAAAAGGCAAAGATTCAAGCAAATGAAAACAAAAAACATCAGCAATGTCCTAGCAATTGCTTTTTGTCTGCCATTTCAGCCTGCTCTCGCAGCAGCCACAATGCACCTGTCTGACTGTACTGTTGGGCACGACCCTATGGTACCAGTATCACACTAGTCCTAGGGGGCTTCTGGGGAAGTCTGAATACCCAGGTGTTGATGGGGTGCAGGCCTGTTGCAGTTGCATGTGGTTGGCCAATGTTGGTGCAATTAAGTGAAACAAACAACAACTAGCAGCAACCCCCTCCAAATTTGTGATCCTGTCCTGATGACCTAGTCCAATAAAATTATAACTATTGTAACTTGAGTCCTTGTAGGAACTTTAGACAGGATGTATCGTAGGACCCATTGCCCTGTTTCACTACTCACGGTTACCCTCGTTTGTACACCAGCAGCCGCCTTTCTCTCTCCATGGTCCTGGCTTCTCACATCTGCAAAGTGGATCACACCTCTGACTCCTCATAGGATTACACTAATCAACAGGAATCTCCCTTGGGGATCTCGCTCTGAGGGTGACTGGGTGGACGAAAGGCTGTAAGCACAGCCACCGCTGGCATCTGTAGGTAGTGATGACTGGCTTTGTGGCTCCCATGCCTCTCTAGCACAGTTGCTCTGCAAGCCACTCAGACTTGAGTGGAATAAAGTATTTTGGCTTCTCTTTCCTTTTCTATCACAACTACAAGGTAACTCTCTTACAGCCTGATAGCTTGCAGCTGACAGTTCAGGATCAGTTAATCAGATTGCATTATAAAATGGCAAGATGAAATTCAGCAATGTAACTGGCTAAGACCAGTCATATGACTGTGTGGTGATGTTGCCAGCTGCACAGTCAGCCTGATATTAGCCTCAAAACACATCCCTATGCTGTTTAACCTCTCTAAAAATATCTGCCATGTTTTCCTCTCGCTAACAGCAACATGATTTGAACACCAAGTTGTGTTCAGAGCTGCATCCCACACATGAAAACAACATAGCTAACTCTGTTTTTCTCTAAAATTGCCTTTTTTCTCCCACTAACAGGAGCAGAGAGCTGTACTTTGTTACTTTTCTTTTGTATTCCCCCATTTTAAACTGGCGAGCAGCAATTCCTGAAAGACAGGAATGGTGATCACTAAAAGATGTAAGTAGTCATTGTGCTTTCACTCCTGATTGCTGTCCTGTTCCTCTACATAATTCAAAAGACAGCTTCACAAATATAACCCAAATAAACTGCAGTGCATCCTTGTATAGCTTGTGCCTGTGTTTACAGAAAGGGAGGGATGGACTACCTGTAAAGTATAAAAACTACTTACTTACCATCCCCCATAGGAGGCTGGTGAGCAAGATGGAAAGCCTGGTGTTGGGTGGAAAAACAACAAGTTGGGTGGAGACCTGGCTGGCAGGAAGAACTCAGAGTGGGGTGCTAAACAGGGTGCACTCTGGGACGGTAAGGGTGAAGAGTGGAGTGCCGCAGGGGTCAGTTTTGGGTTTGCTTCTCTTCAACATCTACATCAGTGATACTGCGGAGGGTTTGAGGGGGAGAGTGTGCCTATTTGCTGATAATACGAAAATATGTAATAGGGTAGACACACCGGGTGTGGGGGGTGGAGGACATGAGGGAGGACTTAAAGAAAAATGGTCTAGGACATGGCAGCTGAAATTTAGTGCCAAGAAGTGCACTGTGATGCACTTAGGGAGTAGGAACAGAAGAACAGGGTACACCCTAGATGGGGAGGAAATCAAAATAACAGAACAGGAGAGGGATGTGGGGATCATAGTCTCCTCGAACCTTAAGGTAGGAATCCAATGTAGCAGGGTGGTGGGAAAGGCCAGTGGAATGTTGACATGCATAGGCAGGGGCATTACTAGCAGAAAGAAGGAGGTAATAATGCCCCTTTACAAAGCTGTGGTAAGGCTGCACCTGGAGTATGGGGTTCAGTTCTGGAGGCCACATCTCTGCAAGGATATAGATATGTTGGAGAGTGTTTGGAGAAGGGCAGTCAAGATGGTGCAGGGTATGCAGGGGAAAGTTATATGAGCAGAGGTGTCAGGAGCTGGATCTGTACATACTGGAGACAAGCAAGGAAAGTGAAGACATGACTGAAACTTTTAAATATGTAAAGGGGCTTAATAAAGTAGGAGAAGAGGGTTTACTTAAGAGGAAGGAGGGGGTCAGAACTAGAGGGCACAGCCGCAGACTGCAAGGAAAAATATACAGGGGCAATGTGAGAGGGTGTTTCTTCACATAGAGGATGGTAGAACCATGGAACAGACTACCAGATGGAGTGGTGGGGGTTAAATTGGTGGAAGAATTCAAAAGGGCATGGGACAAGCATATTGTGCTGAGTATCAGGGAAGGGTGGGGACTGGCAGGAAGGAGGAGGAGGTGTAGGGGAAGAAAAGGGCAGACTAGATGGGTCAGTATGGTCCTTTTCTGCCATCAAGCTTCTATGATTCTATGCTACATGAATTACTAGTATGGCAGCCTCATTTGGATAAACTTCTAAAGCAAAGGCAAAAATACAACATAGTTCCAATAGGTAGAGGGACTACTTGAGCAATTTTTTACATATTTAGTCATAATTATTTCAATTATTAAACATATTAAAAAAAGTCATTTTATAAGCACAATAACACACTCCAGGATGTGCATTATGCTAGACTGCCACACTTCCCAGGTGTCTGAATGCATGCAGCCTGCGGCCTCATCTCTCATGTCGCACCCGAGGCAGTATACATGCATCTGCTCATGTATTATCACTACCATATCTCTGTGTTATTCATCTCCTCTCAGTGTCTAGAAAAGACACTTTTTTCTTCTCACCAGGGTTTGCACACTTCTGGCTTGCATGCACACATGATAAATCTGTCTCATCAGAGACACAGGAATGCACTCCTCAAGCTGGGCAAGTTCTGTGTGCTAAAACCCAAGAGCACAACCTCCCCAGTGGCCACATTTGGACAGAACCAGATAAAAGAACCAGCAGCCCTAGGCCCTAGAAAAATCTGTCCCCCTACCCACACTGGGCCATGACCCTTAGACTGGACCACATTCTTTAGTCTGAAGCCATTGGTTATGTCTTTTCATGTCATCAGTAAATTGAGATTTTCAAATGGACTACACATACACACACACACAATGTTTGTGACTAAAGAAATCTGTTAGCTCTGGAACCTTTGAAAGAGTTTCTCTCTCTCCTACAGTGTTTGCTGATTCCTTGCACATTTATGTTTCTGGGATCGAGTGATACTTGTGTACTGCTGCTGACTCCATGTTCTGTTAATCAGGTACAGTTAGGTGCGCTAGACACAGGCATGACCTGGGAGATTACAAGTTGACACCATTGCAAAATGAAAATATTTGCAATACAGTACAGCTGAGTTAAAAGATGACATGCATAAATTATTTACAAATGATACAAAAGGAACAGCAATTGAACAAAGCAAGTACAAGCACATATACAGGAGGCATACAAATATTTTCTCATGTCCCATCTGAAAGAGTACAAGAAAGGATACTAGAAAGCATCACAACAATAAAATGCAATTACCAGCAAAGGACAGGCAGTCACCAGAAACAACAAAACAGTTCCAAGGCTAATTTATTTTTTTTAATTCTATTTATTTATTTGGACTTTTGTGACTGGATAGAGTCCACTGGGAGAAAGTCTTTTTACAGGGGCAACATGACATTACATAAATAATACAGAGGTATAGACAGTGATATGTGAGTGAACAGTTACATTTCAGATTAGGTAAAACAGTCACATTTTACAAGAAGGTACTGTTTGCACAAATATATAAAGAACCTGAGATTTTGCCTCCCTCAAGTAGGCCAGTGAGGTGCTCCAGAACTTGGGAGTATGACATATTCAAAAGGACGCTAACCCATTGTGGTTCTTCTGAACCAGGGAATGGACAGTAAATTTGTTGATGCTGTGCTGACTGTCAAGGTCTTTCTGGGAATCGGAGCAGTTGGGTTGAACATGAGGGGGCACTAGGAGCAAGGTTTTATAAGTGGTGCAGTCCAACAAGTAACTGATCTTGAATTCTAGGGCTATCCATCCGAGATCCCTATAGATTAAGCAACAGTGCAACCTTCTATCTGTATTCATGGCAAAAACCCATTCAGGAGGGGCTAGAAGGCTGGGCGGTTGCAATTGCCAATTGATTTCATCAATAAGACAATGTTTAATTCTGCAAAGGAGCCCAAGTTTTCTATTTAGTTGTCTAGTAAGGTGGTCCAGATGAAATCTGAAGGATAGACTGGGATCGAGGTGGATCACTAGATATTTATGTAAGCAGGTTGCTGTGTAGATTAGGGTTACTACCGCTGCCTTATGGGCTCAAACAAAGCTGTGGGGACTGGGTCGCTAAACCCCTGATTGGGGTGTGTGTGCGCTTCGTTTTCATAACATTTTGAAATGCACAGTACTTCTACCCAGAGATTAGATTTAAGTGGGCCTGGTGTCAGAGCAGTACAACCCCTTGGGGTGCTCTACCTCCCCACCTTTCCACAGGATCACCCCACTCATGAAATCACACAATGCAATAATGGTTTGCAATTAAATATAATTAATGCCTTTCTACTAATAAAATGCTCATGAGTCAAAGAGTCAAATAAAATAACTTATTAAAGGTATCAACAAGGTCATAAGTGGGTACAAGGAAAGGGTTAAGCAGTGTAACTCATGAATTGGCTGAAACTGTGGCCGAAGTTAGGTGCCTGCCTAGGTCTGGCCTACTAAAACCGCAGTTAGTTGCACTACGAAGATGACGTCAAGTAACAGGGTTCCAGACTGTAAATAAAAAACACTTGTCTAGGCACAGTACAGTACAGTACAGTACAATACAGTAGTTTACCTTCTTTTACTCCTGCTCACCTGTACTGAGGGCACTATTTTCTCTTCACTGGTACCTGTGTTTTCACCCTTAAATTCCATCAGGGAGCACCTGGTGCTTCACAGGGTAAATCTGATCCAAACCAAAAGTACGAAGCTGTGCTGCAGTGAAACTCCAGGCTGGTGAAGATAGTGGGGGTGGCTAACCCCAGGGCCTGTCACAATGTTCAAAGATTAATTGCACTCTATAGGAGACAGACCATGCTGATATTCAAATTTGTTTTGCTGCTAGTTGCGTTATTCACCAGAATCTAGCTAAATGAATATTTACAGAAGCAGTGCAAAGCAAAGCAAAGGGACATTGGGCTGATGTTTGGTGACTCTTTTTAATTTTTTTTTATTTTAGACAAATATCGGATTTACAACCTTTGAGTCAGAGACTCATTTACAAAGGCACCTCGTCACAGGAAGGGGAACAATCTAAATGTGTGGTAGTACAGAGGAGAACAGTACAGGTGAATTACATGCAACATACAATACAGAATCATTAAAATCCTCAAGTGCCATTTAAGTATTTGGGTTTCATGGGAACCCACAAGAGGTCACCGGGTTCCCAGGGGACATCCAGGATACAATGTCGCATTTTGATTGACTGTAGGCAAAACTCAGGCATTGTTATATTCTTAGTCCTGTAGTAGCTGGTAAGTCAGGAAGGCACTCATAAAGGCTCTGGGATAGACACGCATATCTCCGCAAGCGCAATGAGGTGTTTACAAGGGCGTATTTTGAATTGGCCAATTTTAGCGGTGCTAGTGACATGCGAGGAGGGAGTTATACCAGGATGGCTCTGTGATGAAAGGACCTTTGGTGAGGAAGTCCTAGCTCTAGGCACCTGGAACGTGGTACTGGTACCCCTGTGGGGTAGACCGCAGAATGGGAGGCCCAGAAAGCAGTGTGACACCGGGGACAGAGCCTAAGTAGGATTTTTGGTTAGTATGCAGGTAATATTGCAGCCGCTCTTCAAGATTGAGTATGTTAGTGCTGGAGTAGAGTTGGCACGTGTGCGTTCTCTTGGGGCACCAGTCAGGAGCCTGCAGGCTTTGTTGATAGATGTCTGGATTTTGTGAGGCAGTGGGTCAGCGACAGCATGAGTGTGGGAGGCCATAGTCAACCAAAGATAGGATGGAGGAAGTGATTGCCAGCCGTAGGGCGAATCGGGAGGCAGTCCTTGTGGCGATAGAGGAGCCCAACACGGGTATTCATGGCTGAGGATAAGGCATGGATGTGGGCATGGAAGGAGAACGCCGAAGTCAAGGTGATGCCCAGGTATTTAATGCGTGTTACCTGTTCAAGGGGTGAAGGGTGCTGGGAAGGATGCAGAGCGGAGCATTTTGAAATTACTTTGCCGGTGGGCAAAGATCATGGTCTTTGTTTTCTGAGAAAGCAGGACCAGGCGATGGTCGAGGAACCATTTTCCGCCTGGTTGAAGTAGAGTTGCAGGGAGTGCTGGAGTGTGAGTGGGTCAGAGTGGGAGGCAACTAAGGCTGCATCGTCAGCATATAGTAGTATTTTGCCTGAGCAAGAGCTGGGAAGGAGTTTAAGAAGAGGCTGAACAGTGGGGCCCAGAATAGAGCCTTGTGGTACTCCAGAGCGACGGGCAGTGCCGTGGACAGGCAACCATTTAGTTTGGACGTGTTGAGATCTGCCACAGAGGTAGCTGGTGAACCAGCTCATCGGACCGGATGAGAACCCCAGTTTATCAAGGGTTTGAAGCAGCATCGGGTGGCTTACAGTGTCGAAGGCCTTGGACAGGTCGATGAAGACTGCCCCGGCCAGCTCACTGGCATCTAGTGCCGAGTGTATATAGTGGGAGAACTCCAGCAGAGCTGTGGTAGTGCTGTGACCAGGGCGGAAGCCATGTTGTTCAGGGCACAGAATGTTGTAGGTGGAGAGATAGGCTGCGAGTTGCATGGATACTATTTTTTCCAGGGCCTTTGAGAGAGGGGGGAGGATGGAGATAGGTCTGTAATTGCTTGGCACAGTGCGATCTCCATTCTTATATATGGGGGTGATTTCGGCCATCTTCCATGCATTCGGGAATTGGCCGAGGCACAGGGAGCGGTTAATAAAGTCTGTGAGGGGGTAATCATGACATCCAGGGTTAGGCGGAGCATCTTGAGTCAAGGGGTCGCAGCTCGCGTTATGGGAGGAGAGGGCTTTTAGAAGGATCGGTTTTATGTCCTGTGGGGAGACAGTCCTAAAGAAAAAGGGGACGGAGACATCTGGGTGGTTGGTTGCTGGGATGGGGTCAAAGAAGTGGGATGGTAGGATAGCACTTAGATCAGAGAAGGATGCGTTCAGGCAGTTGGCAACACAGGAGGATCCGTGTTAATAGCACCATTTATGACCACCTGAGGAGGGAGGAGGCGCGGTAGTACCATTTAATTCCTTCATGTTATCCCAGAAGGAACGAGCAGAGCCCCAGGAGGAAGTCAGGGTGGATTGGTAGAAGTGGGCTTTTGCTTGCCAGATGGCCCAGGTGCACTGGTTTGCAGCTGTATTATAAGCTTGCCTATCTGCTGGTCTGCCTGTTTCAACAGCAATATTCCAGAGTTATCGCGCAGCTTAAGCCGCTGGATCAGGAAGGTGAAATCCAGGCAGCATTGCGCCTCTTAGTGCGGGTGTTGATAACAGGCGAGACGCTACAGGCCTTACAAAAAGGCACTAGCGAGAAAGGCTAGGCGCTATCTATATCTGATGCAAGGGAGATCGGGGACCAATCGAGCTGGGCAAGGTGCTGTTTAAGTTTGCTTAGTCCTCCCGGGCGGAGACAGCGACGGGGGGTGGCTTGGTGTGTGGGTTTAGGTGTGGGGGAGGACCAGAAGCAGAGAATGGGTGAGTGGTCACTGAGGGAGTTGGCTAGGACTCTAAGATCCTTTATTTTGTGTGGACGGTTAGAGAACACGACGTCAAGTAGAGAGCTGGTCCCACTTGACGGGTTAATTCTGGTGGGTTGTTTCACAAGTTGGGTTAGGTCTAGGGCTAAGAAGTTGTCCTTAATCGGCATTGAGTTGGGGCCCAGCCAGTTGACGTTGAGGTCACCTAAGATGAGCTGTTCAGCCTTACATGGCAGGGTGGTGAGGTAGTCAGTGATGGAGAGGATAGCTAGGCTTTGCTCACGTGGGGGTACGTAGGTGGTAGTGAGGTAGAGTGGGCCTCGTCCGGGGTCAGGGGTAATTTTAATGTGATGGCTTGCTCCATGGCCAAGGTTAGGGGTAGAGCATGACCCAGGAGGGAGTTTGTGAGGTAGACAGCACAGCCACCGCCACGCTTGCCCACGCATCCTCTCTAAAGAGGGTAAAGCCAGGAGGGAGACAGTCGAGTCTGGTGTCGAGGGTGAGAGCCAGGTTTCAACTATGGCAAGAATGCGGGCTTATGCTGGGAGACCCAGCATTGGAGCACAGCCATCTTCCTTGGGAGACTGCAGATATTCATGAAGGCAATACAAGTCCCTGCCTGGGGGGTGACGGAGAAGGACCTGGACCCGGTTAGGGTGGACATTCCCAGAGAGCAGGAGGAGAGTGTGAAGAGATGGGGAAGGGACTACGGCAGTAGTGGTGGGACCGGTATAGGCGGCACGAGGATCTGGTGGCAGTGCAGGGAATGGGTAGGGAGATAGGGTGGGCAGCGCTTGGTCTGCCGAGTACCACCTGCTACTGTGCTGCTGGGGGCATGGGTACCGTGGAGGGTGGGGTGGGGTGATGGGTTGCTCAGAGTGTGAGGTGTGCCAATGGAGATTGGGTGGCAGAAGTGGGGTATGGGGGCAGGAGGGGGATGAACTGTGCTCACATGTTCATAAGGAAGGGAGTTAGCAAGATTTTTGGTGGTCATTTTATGTGGGGGGAGATGGGACAAAAGGAGCAAAGTGAGAACTTCAAGACACAGAGTAGGCATGTTTACTGACTGCTATGCAAGAGGGATGAAGGCTTAGGCATGCAGGTTCCCCCTAGTGTTCAGCCAGTATAACCTGCAAGTGGAAAAATGGGCTGATAGGTTCTGCAAACACGTGATATTCCCTATAAAACAAAGAGCTGACCAAGGTGGTGGTGGGGCGGGGGAGCCGCACGCAGTGCCAGGGGGGTTCAAACAGGCGCCTGCAGCTGTTGCTTCTCTTGCCGAACTTACTGTCTGCAGTCGGAGTGGGTGCAAGTCCTGGACCACGGAGGTCGGCTTCTGTTGTGGGGAGGGCGGCTGTGTCCTCGGTTCCTCGACCTGAAATTCTCCTGCACGCTTAACGGAGCAGCTGCAGGGATGTCTGCAGCGTCGGGGGGGCGGTGGCAAGTCCTGACCATGGAGGTCGGCTTCTGTTGTGGGGAGGCGGGTTGTGTTCTCGTCCTCAAGACCCATGAAATTCTCCTGTACGCATAATCGGAGCAGCTGCGAGGACTGTGGAGGAGGAGAGCAGTTTTAAATACAGTACCTTCGGAGGGGCAGGTAAGTGGAGAGGCAGGACAAGCGATACAGGCAACAATACAATTAAGGTTCCTGATAACTAAATAACAGAGCAGTTGGCTGGCTAGAATATTAAAGCAGCAAAAAAAAAAAAAAAAATCAGGTAGTCCAAAAAGGCGCCAGAAAGTACAAACAGGCGCCTGCAGCACCTTCTTCTCTTGCCGAACTTACTGTCTGCAGTGGGCGCGGTGGCAAGTCCTGGACCCCTGGAGGTCGGCTTCTGTTGTGGGGAGGGCGGGCTGTGTCCTCGGTCCTCGCGACCCTGAAATTCTCCTGTACGTTAACCTGAGCAGCTGCGCAGGATGCCTGCAGTCGGGGCGTGGCAAGTCCTGGACCCATGGAGGTCGGCTTCTGTTGTGGGGAGGCGGGCTGTGTCCTCGGTCCTCGCGACCCTGGAAATTCTCCTGTACGTTACACGGAGCAGCAGCTGGGGATGTCTGCAGTCGGGGGCGCAGTGGCAAGTCCTTGGACCCAGCGGAGGTCGGCTTCTCTGTTGTGGGGAGGGCGGGCTGTGTCCTCGGTCCTCGCGACCCTGAAATTCTCCTGTACGTTACACCGGAGCAGCTGCGAGGCGACTCTCACCTAGCTGTGCACTACTTTTGTAAATGTCAACCAGATTCTGACATTTAAAGTAAGTAGCAGTAAAACAGATTGATGTATCAGCATGGTATGTCTCCTATAGGGTGTGGTTAATCATTGAGAATTGCTTCACTGGGTACCCAGCTGTGTAAACGGTGCTGGCCCATTGTTGCAGCTGGTTGGCCATCTGCAGTGCACTTAAACAACTTTAAACCCCAAACCCAAAGACCATGTAATTGCTAAAATGGCAAAACTATAGATGGGGTACAGTACTTACAGATCATGGCCCAATGGCCCAACTGGAGGACTGGTTGCCAAACTATTTACAACCCCAATTGCAGAGTAAGCCTTGAAAATACTCACATATCTGATGTTATCAGGCAACCCTCACTCCTCTGGGCTCCTCTTCGTCTCATTCTGCAGGTGCATGTCTTTCTCAGTTGAGTAATGAGATGGTCAGTTGGTCTGGATGATCTGGTCAATGGTGCAAGTCTCAGTTCTCTCTTGAATGTTATCAGGGCTTTTTGTTTTCAGCAGTTGACTGGACCTATGTTCCTCCTTCTCTGCTGGGCAGACCAGTACAGAAAACCAGGTGCCATACATCCCACACATTTATCCTGGCTTCTAGTGCCCAGTATGTGATGTTAGCAACTGTTTGCCTATATCACTGGCTAGCCTGTTCCCCAAAGATTGATTGCAATTACAAATCTGCTCCTTTGAACAACAGCACAGTCTCTCGCCAGACTGCAGGCTGGCAACTGTGCTGTTTGTGCAGGGCTAGCACATAATGGCCCCCTTTCTCCAGGCAGGAATTAATTCTCTGTCTCTCTGGATGTTGTGATCACCCTTCTGGCCCGATGGGGGGATTTCCTGCAGGAGTTTGTCAAGTTTGTTGCTGGCGAAACATTGGGTTCCCCCAGATGTGTTTTTCTGGGGGATTTCAATGTTTGGGCTGATGATAGAGATCAAAGATGCAGTAATGATTTTCTGCAGAGCATGTCCTTGCTGGGACTGACGCAGGTCGTTGCTGCACCAACACATCGGGACGGCCACATACTCGACTTGGTGTTCTCACTGGGGCTTGAGATTACTGATCTCGGGATTGATCGGGTATTTTGGTCCGATCATTGCACGGTGAAGTTCACGCTTGTGGCTCCCGCCATAAGCCCTTCCCCTGCAGAGATGATTCGCTGCCGCCTGTTATGGGATCTTACCCCTGAGGGTTTTTTGGCAGCATCTGAATTGTCTAGTGTGGATGCTGCATGCGTCGGAGGTGTTGATGTCAGGGTTAACACCTATAATAGGGTGTTATCTGACACCATCAACTCCCTCGCACCTGTCCGTGTACGACCCAGAATTTCGTACCTGAGGTCCCCATGGTTTGATGGAGACCTCAGGGAGATGAAGAAGATGGGTCGTAGATTACAGCGATGCTGGAGGAAGTCCCGCTTGGAGATGGACAAACTGGTCCTACATGTGCATTACTGTGCATATCATGAGGCAATCAACCATAAGAAGGCAGTGTTCCTGTCTAGGGAGATTGCTGCCAGGAGAAACCAACCAGCCTCACTCTTCTGGACTGTAGATAGACTTCTCCATCCCGTCTGTCTGCAGCCTGGGAGGGTCTCTTCTAATGAAGATTGTGAGGAGTTTGCTCGGTTTTTCTCGGACAGAGTGTCCTTGATCTGGTGGGAGGTTTCTTCAGCCAGCAATACCATAGCTGACAGTGGTCGCCAGATGTGTTCTGAGTGCACTCCGCCTAGTTGGGGGGAGTTTAGACCAGTGGAGGTTTGTGAGGTTATCGAGGTGGCAGTCAATTTGAAGCATACCTTTTGTGAGCTGGACCCAGTGCCAACGCGTTTCTTAATATGTGTTGACTCTGTTGGCCCAGTGTTTGCCTCAATTGTACGGTGTTCCTTACTTCAGGGAGTCTTTCCAGATGCCTTGAAGGAGGCTCTGGTGAGACCCCTTTTAAAGAAATCTTCTTTGGACCTGGAGATCAAGGCAAATTACCATCCTATCTCCAATCTCCCATTCTTTGGGCAGATTGTTGAGGAGATAGTATCGCTTCAATTGGAAGAACACCTCGTGACTCACGAGTTGTATGATCCCTTCCAGTCGGCTTTCCGGGCTAGACATAGCATGGAAACTCTGCTTACTCTGGTGCAGAATGATCTCCTCAGGGCTAGGGATCGGAGTGACAGGGCAATTCTTGTTCTCCTTGATCTCTCCTTAGCATTTGACACTGTGGACTATTGTGTGTTGCTTGTCCACCTTAGGGAGCTGTGTGGACTCACCGGTACCGTCATCAACTGGTTTGAGTCCTTTCTTACCAACAGGAGGCAACGGGTTGTGAAGGGAAATTTCTCATCTACACCCTGTCTCCTTTTTTGCGGAGTCCATCAGGGTTCGATACTGGCCCCAATGTTGTTCGCAGTGTACATGCTGCCCTTGGGGGGGGATCATTAGGAAGTATGGTCTGAGTTTTCATTGCTATGCTGATGATACTCAGCTATATCTGTCCTTTGCCCCAGGAACATCTAATGCAGTGGATGTGTTAAATATCTGTCTGGCCGAGATTAACGACTGGATGGCCTCCAGCTGGTTGCGATTGAACCCTGACAAGACTGAGATATTGGTAGTGGAGTCGAACAGAGTTTGTGATAGGATGGCCTCTGACTCTGCAACTGGACTTGTTCTGGGAGCTGCATCATTGAAGGCCTCCTCTTGGGTGAGAAATCTTGGAGTGATTCTGGACAGGAATTTGGCCATGGAGGCTCAAATATCTTCCGTGGTCCGCACCTGTTTTTTCCATCTCAGAAACATTGTCAGGATCAAGCCCCTTGTTCCGCCTCTGGACCTCCCTACCTTGATACACGCCTTAGTCACATCTAGGCTGGACTACTGTAATGTGCTCTATCTCTGGGTCTCTGGGGTTCTCTTCGCACACTGCAGCTGGTGCAAAATGCTGATGCCCTGCTTTTGACTGGGCAAAATAAATTTTGTCATATTACACCTGTATTGCGTGAATTGCACTGGCTGCCTGTCAGGTGGAGAATCCTCTTTAAGGTGGGTCTTCTCACCTATAAGGCCCTACACGGGCAGGGCCTTAGTTACCTGTCAGTCCTCCTGGTACCTACTCCCTCCACCCGCCCTCTCCAGTCCTCTAGTGGTGGCTTCCTGACTGTCCCTAGAGCGAGGCTAAAATCAGCAGGTGACCAAGCTTTTAGTGTTGGTGCTCCCGCTCTATGGAACTCATTGCCAACTCTGTTCAGGGAGGTCCCCACTGTAGCCATTTTTAAAGTCCGCCTGAAGACTCTCCTATTTTTGCAAGCGTTTGGTGCTTAGAGTTGATTATTTATAGGATGTTCTATTATACTAATTTTAAATGTTTATGTTTTGCGTTTAAATGTCATACAAATTTGTACAGCGCCCAGAGCCTCTGGGATTGGGCGTCTTTTAAATAAATTTGCCTTTGCCTTTGTTCTGCTGTATAAACCTTCAAGACACTTCAACTGTGGCTGTGGAAGTCACAAGTAGGCTTCCTCACTGAGATCTGGTCAGCAACTGTGGCTCTCCTCTCTCAGAGAGAGCTAACTGCTGACTGACAAGTTTTGTCACCTCCGCAGAGCTTCACTATCTCAAAGCAACTCCTTATTGGACCCTATGGCTGTCCATCAGAGGATTCTATCCTCATAGCTAACGTTCGACACTCTATTGGCTGGTGGTGAGGGTGTAAAGTAAGCCTGCTATGTTATTCTCCCAGTGGCTTTTGTGGTTGCGCTCAAAAATCCTGACCCCTGACTGGCTGGTGGTGAGGTCAGGGGCAACAATATGGTGTTTCCCTACAAGGCTGAGAAGTATTGTCTCCAAAAGTTTATTTAGGGCTTCTGCCCTATTTAATTAGCTTCTCCCCCAGTGTGGTTAACCCACAGCCCTTAGTATTCCAGTCAGTTGTTAGCATTTGCAGGGGGCTCCTCACCCAGCTGAGAGCACCAATAAGCTCAATCTTTTCGGCAGTGGGTGAGCCCCTTTGATGTGCATCTGGGAAACACTCTACAGGATGGTGCAATAAGTGCCAAACAAAAAAAGTAACTCTCACCCCTCTGATATGTCTCTCCTAGCCCCCTTTTGATGTTCTGGAGTCACTGGGGCTGGAGAATGCTGGAGGAAGATGTCAGCAGCAGCCACTATTTGTGGTTTTGGGAAGGCATGCTGACCACCAATGATACCACTGCTTCTGATTGAATATTGTTCCTCTGGTACCCTACACAACTGCTGACCTCGGGGGCTGGAGAGTGTAGGAAAAAGAGGCACCAGTTCATCCTGATTCAGGAGAGCCATGAGGGTAAGCTCCACTCATTTGGGGGTGGTTTATATTTAAAACTGCTGACAACCTCCAATTTTGACCCATCTAATGTGCATCAGGCAAAGGTACCAGCATGGACATTTACTGTTAATGTGGATCCATTAACCACAGCTTTTGTTTTCTTTTCATTTAGAGTAAGCATATTCTGAATAAATCAGTTTTGTAATATTGCAAAGTCCTGCTTTAAACTAAGATTAATTTCAGCAATATTGTGTGAGCACCTGTAAATGACTGTATCATACACATTGAGCAGAGTTTTAAAAGTATCACAGTAGTGGGCTAGGAGTTTGATAAACAAAGAGCTTTGAAGTGGGCCCATATGAAACCCAGAGGAACCCTACGTGCAACCATTGGGAGTGGGAGAGACAGAGTGTTAGAAAGTTTAACCACTTGGGACATAGAACAAAGTTAAATCTTAATCCATGTTAGGTATAGCTCATTAAAGCTCAGACTGCATAATCTAGCTGACAAGAGATTTAGCCAGCCTGGGAGTGGGTCCCAAGATGACAGCCTGTGTAAAGAATTGGCTGGAGAATAGGACACAGAGAATAATAGTAAATGGAGTCCACTCAGAAGAAAGGAGGGTTACTAGTGGGGTACCGCAGGGTTCAGTATTAGGACCAGTCCTCTTCAATGTCTTTATAAGCGACATTGCAGAAGGACTGGAAGGAAAAGTATGTCTCTTTGCAGATGACACTAAGATCTGCAACAGAGTTGATGCACAGGGTGGGGTGGAAAGGATGAGAAGGGACTTGGCAAGGTTAGAGGAATGGTCAAATGTATGGCAGCTTAGATTCAATGCTAAGAAGTGCAAGGTAATGCACCTGGGAAACAAAAACCAAGGGGAAGAGTACACAATGGGGGGTGAGATACTAACAACAACAAAAATGGAAAGGGACCTGGGGTAGTCATATCAGATGACCTAAAGATGGGCAAGCAATGTGAGAGGGCAGCAAAGAGGGCTGGGGGGATACTGGGATGCATAGGGAGAGGCATCACCAGTAGAAAACAGGAAGTTGTTATCCCTCTGTACAGACAGCTGGTGAGACCCCATCTGGAGTACTGTGTGCAGTTCTGGAGACCCAATCTCCACAAAGACATAGACAGGATGGAAGCTGTCCAGAGGAGGGCAACTAAAATGGTGCAGGGTCTGCACGGAAGACATATGAAGAGAGACTTAAGGAGCTTAATATGTATAGCCTCGAGGAAAGGAGGAGAGGGGACATGATAGAAACTTTCAAGTACCTCAAGGGAATCAACAAAGTCCAAGAGGGTAGCATCTTTCAAAAAAAGTGTGCAAGAACAAGAGGGCACAATTTGAAGATAGAGGGGCGGCTCAGAGGTAATTTAAGGAAGTATTTTTCACAGAGAGGTTGTGGATGCATGGAGCAGCCTTCCGGAGAAGGTTGGAGTCAAAATCAGTGGTGGAATTCAAGCACGCATGGGATAGTCATAAGGCAGTTCTGGGGGGTGGGGGTAGGAAGAAGTAAGCTGCTGGTTAACTAGGATCTGCAGCTTATCCAGTAGGTAGGGAAATGGGCAGACTGTGTGGGCCAAGCGGTCCTTATCTGCCGTCAAATTCTATGTTTCTATGTTTCTAACTTACTGAGTCAAAGGCCCAGGACAAATCCAAGAATATGGCCCCGGTTACAAGGCTTTTGCCAAGGGCATGAGACACATCATTTATGAATCTGACAAGTGCTGTTATGCTGCAATCCTAGCTAAACCCATGCTTTTCATCTGCTAAGTGGCCATATTAAGTAAGACTGTATTTGGTAATGTATCACAGTCTGAGTTTTGGCTAAAACAGGTAAGGTGGATATGTGTCTGTACCTGTTTGGGGCTGCCTTGTAAAATGGAATATCTTTAGCCAGTTTCCAGCAGTCAGGTACTGTCCCTGCAAGAAATGAGAGATGAAATATTTTTGCTTCTAGGGGAAAGATCGCTAAAGCATCCAGTTTAGATAGTCTGGGGTCCAGGCAGTCACAACCCGTTGGGGTGTCTACTTTATTATCAAATCCTTTTCTGTCACTAGTTTCAGGTGGAAACTGGAGCAGAGAAGTTTGTGACAAAATCAGTTGTTCTAGCATCGTGGATATGTTGTTCATCCACACTCTTTGGCATGGCCCCTTCCACTTTAAGATGGTCTTCAAGCTGGCTCCTCCCACCCACCCAGGTGGTATAAACCTCGGCTCCACCCCATGATACCAGCTCTTCCTTTCCACTGGAAGATTCAGGTTGCCTCCCTCATGCTCATGCATTTTGTAGGCCCTGGCTTTGAAACCTTTGGTTATTCTGAAAATTTGCATTGTTCGCGTTAGCGATAGCAAGTTTGCTGCTTCGATTATGGAAGACAAGTCTTCCCCCAGATTTTGTCTGTGCTCTTGCGGCCAGAAAATGTCATGCACCGATCCCCACACTGCGTGCGTCTATTGCCTTGGTGTCAACCATGACACCTTGAAATGCGATGTGTCTCACCTTTCATCCCACTGTCCTCAACGACCGTCTCACATGCCTGAAGCTGGGGAGGCCGGAGAAGAGGAATCCTCCAGTGAAATCCAAAGAGGATTGGTGGGCGGTTTCCACGGCTGCAGGATCCGCCAAGCAATTGGAATGAATGTAAGCATCTGAGGAGGAAGCAGCTTGTGCTGCAGAAACTTCTCGGAGCTTCTTCATTCCACACAACCTGGGATCCACCTTCTCAGGTTCCTTCCGAGAGTTGTGCCAGTCTCTTCTGACCAAGGGAGAGTCACCTGTGTGCTTGTATTCCTATCAATCCTGTAAGCAGGAGAAGGATCCGGGATTGTCTTCATCTCAATGGAGACATTCTTGAGAAAGGGAGAGATCTCGATCCCAGGAACATGTGTCTCAACTTCAGTTGAGATTGCTTCTTTGGCCGCTGGCTTTTTGGCTTTACCATCTGGTCAGTCGACCAAATTATCAATCGACGATGTCGAAATCATGATTGATCCAATATTGCCAACTCTGGTTGATGATTCCCTTGATCAAACCCCTAATCTGGTCTTTCCTGATGATGAGACCCAGCCTGCTGGGACTCCCATCGAAGAAGTTGTCCCCGATCCTGGGAAATCACCAGTCCTGCCGGTGTCTCCAGAGTGACTGAGTCAGCCCATCTGATCTCAAATTGAGGTCTCAGACCCCCTTAACCAACAGGCCAAGGAACAGCCATAAACACTCTAAAAAGAGGTGATGCCATCGGTCGTCCTCCTCGGATGAGGAGAGGCTCCGGCGGAAACTCCGTCGGCACTATTAGGACCTCATGTGGCAACAGCTAATTTTGACCAGGCACAAGCCGACTCTGGCTTCTACACAGGCCATTACCTGGCTTTCTCCTTCTAGGTAAAAGCTGATTAAATCAGTTTCTCAGCCCACAGAGCCAGCAAAACCACCAGTTCAGCCCAAAATGGTCTCTCCACCGATTGTGGTGGAACCACTGCCCAAACAGCCTGTGGGAGGTTCTCCTTCCAAGGAAGATAGACCATACAGTGGGCTTACCTGGCAGTTTTCAGTCATGGTCACCCCCGGACCACCCTCGGTGAGTGGAAGGTGACCTGGGTGGTCGGCCGTTATACCCAGATTCCTCGGATTCGGACATCACCGGCTTGCATTCTCATCCAGATGATGATGAATCAACCGTTGGCTTAGAGACGGAGGAAGGTCCCTAGTCTTTTCAAGGGATTCTTTGCCTCATCTCTGAATCTACAGGGATGCCCTGGAGCCAATCCAGAAAAAGGTGGAGTACCCACTTACGGACAACCTTAAGAGAGGAGATACCCTGACGGAGGCCTTTCCTGTGGCTGAAGCTATTGTCAGCCCTAGAACTTTGGCAGTGCCCTGCCTCTTTTTTCCAGCTCTGTCTGCCCACAAGGCCTGCAAGTATGCAGTGCCCATGTGGTCCCTTGTGAGGTTCACAGAGCACCCTTCAGCTGAGAGCCTGGTGACCACCTCTGTTCAGGCATACTGGCAGTTCTGCTGACACTGACAGACCTCCTGATAAAGAGTCCAAGCTTTTGGACCATTCAGCCAGGAAGGTCTACGTGGCTTCCTCCTTGGCCTTCATCAGGCAAGTTTGGCCGTCATCATGGCACACTTCTGTAATGCCCTTCTAGGGTCACTGGATGAAGTCCTCCCACATCTCCCCGCAAACATGTAAACCACAGTCAAGCAGGTCTGGAATCAGGGCTGAGCTGTTGCCAAACAGCAGCTTCAAATGGCCCTGGACATTGGGGATTCTTATGCCCGCTCAATGGCTGTCGCAGTTGCCTCTTGTCGCAGGGCTTGGCTATGGCTCTCCCTCTTCCCAGTGGCTATCCAGCACAGACTAGCTGATGTACCCTTCCTCGGGACTGACTTGCTCAGCCCAGGAGTGGCCGGTCACCTTCAGCACACTGAGCAGCCAAATGTCACCTTGGACACTACCTCTACCAAGGGTTCTTTGGGCAAGAACCAGCAGAAGAAAAAGAAGAAGCCTTTACAGCATTCTTCCCTTGCGGCTCAGCAGTCCTCCTTTCAAGGTGGACAGCAGCAGCAGGCTCAAGCTTGGTGCCCCTGGCCCAATCCTGGACCCCAACAGGCCCATAAAGGAGGCAGAGGTTTGGGTCCTGGAGCCTCCTACTCCAAGCCTGCTCAGTGATGGGGTGGGGGAAGTCAACCCCTCTCCCATCACCTCAGCTCTGCGTCCTCCCATGGGGGGCCAGCTCTGCCACTTCCTTTCCACCTGGTCCATTGTCACTTTGGACAGGTGGGTTCTCGAAGTGGTCGGTCAGGGACTGCCTCTGGAATTTGAGTAGTACCTTCCAAGCCAAGCCTGTACCCCTCGGGAGTAAAGAGTATCCACTCAGACCCAGTCGGCTGTCCAAGATGACATCACTCAGCTCCTCCTCAAGGAGGCAGTAGCTCCAGTGGCGGATCCTCCAGCAGACCCAGGCTTTGTCTCCAGGTACTTTCTGGTGCCCAAGTGGACAGGCTGGCACCCCATTTTAGATCTGCATGGCCTGAATCAATATCTCAGGTCACACAGCTTTTGGATGGTCACTCTGTCCCAGATCATACCATCCTTAGAGCGAAACATGTGGTTCTGTTCACTGGATCTCCAGGATGCATTCTTTCACATCCCAATCCATCCATCCCATCAGTGGTTCTTCCACTTCAGGGTCGAAGGGACCCTATATGAGTTCCGAGCCATTCCTTTCATCCTGTCATCGGCTCCATGGGTCTTCACCAAATGCATTGCAGTGGCGGTGGCCCATCTCTGGCATCAGGGGGGTCAGGATTTATCCTTACCTCGACGATTGGCTCCTAGCAGGTTCCACCCAACAGGAGGTAGAGAGCAGGGCCCTGGCCCTCCAGACCTGCTTCCAGCTCAGCCTCCTGATCAACAAGGCCAAGTCGGAACTCATGCCTTCTCAGGTGATGGGCTTCATCGAGGCAGAGCTCAACTCTTGTCAAGCCAGAGCTCGTCTCTCGGTGGACAAGGTGGAGGTTCTTTTCTCCTTTGCCCAATCATTTCTGGTTTGGCAATTGCACCCTGCCCAGGACTTTCTGCACCTTCTGGGTTACATGGTCACATGCACCTCCATGGACTGTTGGGCCTGGTTGCACATGCGCCCCCTTCAATGGGAGCTTGCCGCCCAGTGGTCTCAGCGCTTCGGTCATTTCAACCAGTTGATCACTGTAACCCAGAAGATGTGGGATGCTCTCCAATGGTGGACTGCCCCAGACTGGTTGCAGGAAGGGATCCCGTTTGTCCACCCCAAGCCAACAGTCATCCTTATGACTGATGCCTCTTTCATGGGCTGGGGAGCCCACATGGGGGAAAAAAGGCCCACGGGCTCTGGACCCCCAAAGAGTCCCGATGCCACATCAATCTGTTGGAGCCCAGAGCAGTCAGACTGGCATTGTCAGCTTTCACTCCTCAGCTCTGGGGTCAAGTGGTTTAAGTCCAGACAGACAATACCATGACAATGTACTACCTCAACAAACAGAGTGGCACGCACTCACACATCTGGACTCTCATTAGCCGACTGGAGGTAGATCTCCTAGCCATCCATGTGGCAGGAGCCTCAAACTATCTGGTGGATGCTCTCAGCTGCTTGGGCCAGACATCCCATAAGTGGTCTCTCCATCCTGAAGTAGCTTACAGCCTGTTCTCCCACTGGGGTAAGCCGATGGTGGACCTGTTTGCCTCCAGGAAAAGGACCAAGCTGAGGTAGTTTCATGCCCGCCCGCCCCCCTGAACAGGGCTCACTGCAGGGGGAAGCCTTCTCGAGGCTGTGGACCCCAGGCCTCCTCTACACTTTCCCTTGATCTATAAAGTGCTCCTCAAGGTGAGGAGGGATAAGGTGGAGGTGATTCTGGTAGCCCCAGACTCCAGATACCAGACATGATAGTTCTGGTATCCAGATCTCCTCAGCCTCAGCTGCAGGCCCCCAGAGCTGCTTCCAGCATGCCCGGACCTGATATCTCTCAATCAGGGACAGTATTCCATTGGGACCTTCAATCTCTGCACCTCACAGCCTGGTACCCAAGCAGCTAGAGTTCCAGGCTTTGGGTCTTTCTGAAGATGTCTACACCATGATGGAGACATCCAGAAAGGAGTCGGCCAGGAAATGTTATGCCTTCAAATGGAAAAGGTTTTCCATGTGGTGTCAGTGCAAGGGCCTGGACCCTCTGTCCTGTCCAGTGGCTAACATTCTTGACTATCTTTGATATCTCTCCAAAGGAGGTCTTTGGTCATCAACCCTTAGGGTGCACCTGGCAGCCATCTCTGCTTATCGGGCGCAGGTCGGTCAGCAGACGGTGGTGCTGGAGACAGTGGTTGGGCACTTTTTCAAAGGCTTGGATCACATATCCCCTCCAGTGCGTAAACCTCTACCTCCATGGGATCTACTGCTGGTACTGGCAACACTCATTGGCAAGCCATTCGAACCAATGCACAAGTGTGCCTATACACACTTGACATGGAAGGTGGCCTTCCTGGTGGCTATCACATCTGCCAGAAAGACAGGGGAGCTCCAGGTGCTTTTGATGGACTCCCCTTATCTGGTCTTCCACAGGGACAAGGTAGTCCTATGCCAACACCCAAAATTCCTTCCGAAGGTGGTGTCAGAATTTAACCTTAACTAGGTGTTAATTCTGCCAGTATACTACCCTAGTGACCCCTTGGAGGCTGAGTACAGGCTCCATACCTTGGACTTCAGATGGTCTGTCTCCTATTATAAGGAGAGAATGGTAGAAATTCAGTGAGAGTTTCACCAGCTGTTTGTAACCTATGCTGAAGCCGCTTCTGGCAGACCTGCAGCCAAACTGACTATTGCTAGATGGATCACATCATGCATAGGTCTGTACTATGAGTTGGCTGGCAAGAAGCCTCCCAGAGGGTTATAAGCTCATTCTACCCGTCATACTGCTGCATCGGTGGCTACTTCCAAGGACATCTCTGTCCAGGAAATCTGTTGGGCTGCTACCTGGAAGTCAGCAAACACCTTCATTACCCATTACCACATCGACCTTGAGTCATGAAGGGATGCTGGTTTTGGGGCCTCAGTTTTCCAATCTCTGTTCCCTAAGTAGGGCATGTGCGCCTTGCCTCTCTCCTCCAGGAGAACTGCTAGGAGTCTGCCAAAGAGTGTGGATGAACAACATATCTACAATCCTAGAAAAACAGATTACTCACCAGTAACAGTAGTTCTAGGAATGGTATATGTTGTTCATCCACTTGAACCCACCTGACCTCCCCGTCTGCGGATGCACAACACCTGGCTTCCAGCGAACTAAGATTTGGCATCATGGGGTGGAGCTGAGGTATATACCACCCAGGTGGGTGGGAGGAGCCAGCTTGAAGACTTCCGGTCCATCTTAAAGTGGAAGGGGACATGCCAAAGAGTGTGGATGAACAACATAGACCACTCCTAGAACTACTGTTACAGGTGAGTAACCTGTTTTTACGGGCACAGAGCTAACAGATAAAAACATGTTAAGGTCATGGAATGCTTGATTAAATAGCTTGCCCATGGTTACGGGGTCTGAAACTCTATCATCATTTGAGGCAATTGTATTGATGATGTTGCTCTTGTACCATGCAAAGGAGCTACATAGAGCAAGAAAATCTAGCACTTCTGTCAGCCTCTTGATATTCCTCAAGGAGTGCCTAAACCACAGGTGTCTAATTCATTCTCATGCAAAGCATATTGAACAAGCATTTGTCAATGCCGAACGTTCGCTTGTATGTATTTGCAGTGGTGTTTGGCATGTATGGTGCTTTACCCTAATGCCCTGTGCGATTGCTGGTATTTGCACAATAAATTGTCAGCATGACCTGTTTGTTACCCCCATTGTGCGCTACATAGGCGGAAACACATTTTGGGCAGGATGTGAAAAATGACAGCTGTACTGCTCATAAGGAAGTGTGGTAAAATGGCAATGTTGAAAATCTGGGTGGAAATATTGAAAATCGCAAACCTCACGAGCATCTTTGATAGGAACTATGCAACATGCGCTCATGGTCATTTTTAGAATTTTTCACCAAATTTTCAACATTGCCATTTTAAAACCTCTGCTAATGAACAGTGTCACTGTGATTTTCTTACTGTGTCCCATACATTGATTTACTTTACGGACTGCGCCATTGTACTACATACGAGAAAAGACGTTTTGGACAGGATGTGAAAAATGACAGCCTACTGCTCATAAGGAGGTGTGGTAAAATGGCAATGTTGAAAATCTGGAGTGAAAATATTGAAATTCAAGAAACTTACGCGTGCGTGAGGAACTGCACAATGCACGCTAGTAAAACAGTTATTTGCAGGAATGTTTTCGCCAAATTTTCAACATAGCCATTTTAAGATCTCTGTTCATGAACAGTGACACTGTGATTTTCTTAATGTGTCCCATACACTGAGTTCACAGACCGACTGTGCCATTGTGCGCTACATGGGCAGAAACACGTTTTGGGCACAATGTGAAAAATGACAGCTGCAGTGCTCATAAGGAGGTGTGATAAAATGGCAATGTTGAAAATCTGGAGTGAAAATATTGAAAATTCGCAAACTTACGAGCGTGCGTAGGAACTGCGCAACGCAGACTCATAAAACAGTCATTTTTAGGAATTTTTTCACCAAATTTTCAGCACAGCTATTTTAAGACCTCTGCTCATGATCAGTGTCACTGTGATTTTCTTAATGTGTCCCATACATTGAGTTCGCACACCGACTGTGCCATTGTGTGCTACGTGGGCAGAAACACATTTTGGGCAGGATGTGAAAAATGACAGCTGTACTGCTCATGAGGAGGTGTGGTAAAATGGCAACGTTGAAAATCTGGAGTGCAAATATATTAAAATTAAGAAGCGACGAGCCGCATGAGGAACTGCGCAACGATGCTCGTAAAACAGTCATTTTTTGGAATTTTTTCACCAAATTTTCAACATAGCCATTTTAAGACCTGTGCTCATGAACAGGGTCACTGTGATTTTCTTAATGTGTTCCATACATTGATTTCGCACACAGATTGTGCCATTGTGCACTACATGGGCGGAAACACGTTTTGGGTGAGATGTGAAAAATGACAGCTGTACAACTCATAAGAAGGTGTGATAAAATGGCAATGTTGAAAATCTGGAGTGAAAATATTGAAAATTTGCAAACTTACGAGCCTGTGTAGGAACTGCAAAACGCACGCTCGTAAAACAGTCATTTTTTGGAATTTTTGCACCAAATGTTCGACATGGGGTTTTTGGGACCCCTTCTCATGAATGATGTCACTGTCATGGCCTTATTCGAGGCTGAAGGGTGATTTCGTGCAGTGACTGCGCAGTGCCTGTGAAATCACCCTTCGGGCCAGAATAACGCCATGACAGTGACATCATTCATGAGAAGGGGTCCCAAAAACCCCATGTTGAAAATTTGGCGCAAAAATTTCAAAAAATGACTGAGATATGCATTAAAGTTGAAACCCCCCTATCTAGCCCATTATACAGCTTACCGGCATTTCCTCAGTTCGCGGTCGCCTTTGAAGAATACAGACATGTTCTCAGTCCACCGAAGATCGTCGCGCCGGAGTCCGGAGGTAAGTATGGGGTGAGGGGGGTGTGGGGAGGCTGGGTACGCAGTGGGTGGGTGCAGGTTGTGGGAGGGGGGCTAGAAGACTCGCCGTGGGACTGCTTTATTTTACAAGAAAAAAAAAAAAAGAATGACATGGACATTTGCCATGCTGGGCTAGGCTCCCAGCATGGCAGAAGATGTGGGGGCTGAGGAGCCGACGGGGATTGGGCACCCCATCTGGCAAACCACGCGGGGCCGAGAGCCGACGGGGATTGGGCACCCACGCCGGCAAACAACAAGAAGGTTTGCCACACTGGGGTGGGCTCCCAGCGTGGCAGCAGTATGGCTTTGGGGGCTTTGGGGGTGTGGAGCCAGCGGCTCCCAAGCGTGTAGAAGATGTGGGGGCCGAGGCCAGCGGGGTTGGCACCCCGTCGGTAAACAATGTTTGCCACACTGGGGTGGGCTCCAAGCGTGGTGCGAAAGCTTTGGGGAGGTGGCGTGACGGACGTGCGCGGGGGGGAGGTAGCGCATGACGCGAGGGGGGGTGGTGCTCAGTATGGCAGCAGTGCTTTCCTTTCAAGCAGAGGAACACCGCTGTCATACTGAGCTCCTGCACCCATTGGTGCAGGACAGCCATGCCTGCCCAAGGGAGCAGTGCATTGGGTGGGAGAGGCACACCTCTAAGTGTGCTACTCTCCCAATACGTTCCTTGCGCATGCGCGCAAGTGAACGTAAAAATGGTGTGTGTGAAAAATACCAACAGTAAATTATTATTATAAAATATTAATGAATATAATTTTGTTTGTGCAGACTAATTGTGGTTAATGTGAGCTTAAGGAATTAATTAAACTGGAACTCTTATTAGTATCAGCCCCACATCTACTGTATAGGTCACCTGGAAAATCCAGCAGGACCAGTGAACAATGAATCAGCTTTAAAGAGCTCCAAGCTGAATGACTGACAACTGTCATTAGTCATGTGGCATTGTGGGATGCCTCCAGAGTGGCGGCATGTTCAACATGTCAGCTCTGGGAATGGCATGATAAACCAGATATATTTCACAATTTGAAAAGCACCAGTAAGGAAAAACAAATACACTGAGAACTTAATGTGTGACCTGAAGACTGCTCTCCCTTGTGAGGCTTATACTAGTGAGAATTCCCCTTTTTTATTTTTTATTTATTTAGTTTTTGTTGACCGGGTAAGTGCACTAGACAAATCCTGTCTATTTTCAGGCACGACCTGGGGAAGGGGGATACAGATGAATGCCAACTGACCTTGAATCAGATTAAGCTGTTTAAACCTTTAAAACAGAACTAGGGTTGTGGAAATGGTAAAAGATGAACTGTAAAGAATTCAACATTTTTTTGCAATTTGATAGACTTGTGAATGCATCTTATACAAATGTATTCGCAGCTTTGATTCAAGAATGCATCTTGCACCATTCCTTAAAGTGTTTGGTATGAAAGAGCAAGCATCTGTTAGAACTATGCTAGACTTACATCAGGTGGGATAGAATATCTTTACAATGACAAATTGAAAGTGAACACATACCTAATGTATAATTAAGTATTCTGCAAAATGCTATTATTTTGCTTTCCTGGGTGCTGATCCATACTGAAACAGTCTGTGACAATTCAAAATGTAAACTTTCACTTTTCCTATTAGACTGACCCACAAATAACTGAGTGGAGATTGAATTTTTATGAGGTTGTTGCTGGAAGTCTGCCACTTGATAAGTTATCTACTGTAGCCATTTAACTATGCAGTGATGTATGGAATGCTTCTCCTTTGCCAGCCATTGGTTAATAATTCAACTGAGTAGCTACAGAATTTGATGTGCATCTAACGACATTGGCATTAACCAGGGTGCCCTCATCTTACAACAGTTTACTGAGTTCACTAATGCGACAGAGGGAGATGGTCAGACTCACTCACCACATGTAGAGTAGATTTGTTTCTTTAGCAAGGACAACTTTTCTCATTATAGCCATCATTACACGCTATCTCTATCACTTTCTCATAGCCAGCGCTACCTCCTCAGGGTAGATAGCAGTTACTGTTTCTGTAAGTTTGTTATATAAAAATAATTTTATTAGCACTTACACATTCTACCTGGTGTACCTCCTGTTTCATCCATAAATTATATTGTTTAATAAATGTATGTGTAACCCCTGGGTGGCATAATGCCTAGTGTTACACCCCTGTCTACTACCAAGGAGCTAGGCTAAGAGGTTTGAATTCACCAACCAATAACCATATTCTTGAACCTTTGCGCAGTGCCTCCACTCAGGGTACTTTATGTGGGTAAGCTGGTGACAGGTGTAGCCTCCCAAACTGCTACACCACCCACGATAACCATTAGCCACTTCCAAACATGACCCAATAGACCTTTCCCCACATTTCCGACATTTTGCATTTAAAGACTCTCTAATAATATGCTCACGACACTGGATCTGCAAGAAACAACAACATTAATTTGGGGAAGAGGGCTAGGAGGAAGGAACTGGAATACAGTTTATGCATTCACAATGTATTTACAAATGGTTTGATTGATTGGTGCTGGTGAAACCCTCCAGCTGGGTAAATCACACAGTTTCAATTCACATTTTCAGATTGTAGCCTCCACACTGACCTTAAAGATACCAGAGCCCTAGCTATCTAACTAGCTGAAATAATCAGGCTGTTACATTATTGCCCACACACTGATACCAGTATCCTACCTGTGCAAGGATCTCGCAGTCCCAGTATCCCACCTGTGCAAGGACCCCACAGCCCCACACCACCTGGGAATCCAGTAATGTTGTCCATAAAGGGTGCAGGCCTGATAGACACTTTGCTGTACATTGTCTAGCATTAGGTTGGGGACCATTATTGAAATATTAACCTGAGGTAGAAATCTGTATTCCAATTAAGCTCTTTACACTGAACTATTTACAAGCCTTAGATCCGTTTTGTAGGGATGGCCCTGCCTTACTCAAAATGTTGTCATCTTGAATTGTATTGCATATATGTCTTAAGTAATATGTGTAGTCTTGTTTTGATTTTATGTTTTGGAGAGTGTATGTTTTGGAGATTGACTGGAAACCTGTGTGACTGTACTCTGGGATCTCGTTGTAAATGAGTATTGCTCAATTGTGTTCATTCCCTTTCATGGTCTAAGAATAAAAAGTATTGTACTACTACTTCAAACCAAAACCTCCTGTTTATTCCCTAATTCAAAATTCCACCCTCCATTCTGCCATGGCACACCCATGGGTGCATGAGCACCCAAATCCATGATGGACAGATTAATAACAACCACTCCCCTTCCAGGAAAAGGGTGATCACACACAGTAACAGTGAACAAACAAATAACAGCAACAATCATTACATACCACAGTTCATGAGATGGATGGTATCCGGGGGTCCCCACATAACCCACAGCAGTGCTGTCCTGTGCCCGAACTTATTCAGAGTTCCATTCTGATGCTTTAGTGGGAGACTCCGTTCCCATTTATTGTTTAACGGGCAGCTCTGCCTAACTGCTGTTCCATTCTGCTCCCTTGGGGACCTGCAAACAGATCAGTGCCCTTATGGAAACCAGCCCCACATTTAGCCTCTTGGCCCTGGACCAGGCTGCTCTGTGGACCTGTGCACAGCAGAAGGGACACTCTCAGTCACAGCCAGAATATACAGAGCCAGCGCAGCCACAGCAAGACTCCTCCCACTCTTCCAAACTGTACAATTCAGAACTTAGAGATCCATACTTAAGAATAGAAACCTGAACTATGGGGCCCCTCATTTATGCCCTAGAACAGAGCAACCACAACATTCCTACCTCTTCCTCATTCACAGAGTCCTTGGTATGCCCACCGGTAGCCCCAAATGTAGGTCGGGTCTCCATACAAAATTATAAATTGGAAACAATACAGGTTGCATAGACATTTCAAATATGCAGTATTAGATTCAAGGAAGTTTTAACATCATGGGATGTGAAGATAGTTCGATGGCCAAACAGATAACATGACATGTAACAGAACTGTGTTGAACCTGTTCTTTTTTTTTTCCCAGAAGAAACTGTATTTTAAAGAGCAGATAGTTACTCACAATGATGTGTGCAGTTCTGTGTTTTATCCAGATTCATTACATGTTTTCATCCTACATTGTGTCCCTGTCTGGTTATTTGAACTGTTCCGGTCCATTACTGAGCCATAGGAAAGGTGCTGTGTCATCTAAGCTGGGAACAGAGGAAAAAAAAAAAGAGTTGTGCTTTGACGCCTGAGTCACAATAACGTTAGTTACAGTAGTCTGATTTTGGCTTCACACGGTGGACAGTGCTGCGGCTGCATGCTCTCAAAGATATTAAGGCAGCCTGCACATCCTTGTGACTGATAAGGAATCAGCTATTCACACGAAGTGGCTCACAGTATCACTCCAGAAGAGAAGTCGTTGCTCGTACTGCTGATACCTGTCAGAAACCCGCACAGTGTAATTGGTGAAAAGGGACTGGGACTCTTAGAAAACACTGCAGGCACGGTACTTTTATATTAAAAAACAAATCCTCATTATCTTTACCTGCATCTTTCACTCACTATAAACATTTATTAGTAAGTCTGTATTAGAGCGGAGTACCTTGACAGTCTCTGCAGTGGCTCGTGCGCAACTTTCCCACGGTGCAGGATTTCTGACAATGTACAGCTCTGTGACATAAATATTGGTGGAACTGCAGATGTATTATTTGGGGTACTAATATTATTTTCAGTATTCAGGTGGCACTGCACTACTATAACAACTGAATGCAACATGAAAGATCAAGATGGCCAAAAATTACACTTTTCACTCATCGTTGAATGTTGCTGGTGCTAGTTGTGTTTTTGCTGATCTTGAGCTTGCACTGAACCTCTGCCATGTCTAGTTAATGAACTCTGCTGTCTGAATACTGGAAATAAAACTAGTACCTCAAATAACACATCTGCAGCACCTCCAATATTTAGGTCACAGAACTGTTTATTGTGAGAAAACCTGTGCTGTGGGAAAGCTATGCCCGAGCCCTTGCAGAGACTGTCAGGGTACTTCCCTCTGATAGACACTTACAAATAAATGTTTATGGTGAGTGATGGGTGCAGATAAAAGATAGTGAGGATTTGTTTTTAAACATGAAAGTACCATGCATGCTGTGTTTTCTAAGAATCCTGATCCCTTTTCGCCAATTTCACTGTGCAGGTTTCAGACAGTTATCAACGGTACGAGCAATGACTCCTCGTAGGATGAGAACATATAATGAAACTAGATAAAACAGAAAACTGCCAAACATGCATTTTGAGTAACTACCTGCTGTTTAAGGGGATGGAGGGGCTTTAGAAAAAGAGGAGAGAACAGTGAGAGAGAGAGAGAGAAGGAAGAGCATTTAAACAGGGACAACGTGGGTATTGGAGTAAATTTTTGTAAGAGATAGTGAGCAAGCCTGGGTGATTCTTTGCGATGAACTGATTCAGAGCACCCGAACAATCACATAACTCACATACCGGAGGGACCGTTCATCGCTGGGTGCCAACCTGCTAGACAGACGGTAACCTTGTTAGAGGCAGGGATGAGTAGTGTAGAAAAGAAGGAAGGCAATAAGTGTGTGAGGGAGGAGAGTGGAGACAGAGTGACAGAAATGGTGGGAGGGACCAGGGAAGAGCATATAGAAGAAGGGAGATGGAGATGAAAGTGGGCTGAATGGGAGAAAGATACCATTCAATGTGCTGGTTTTCATTAAACTCCATGCACACCTATGTAAAGACATATGCGCATATACATGCCTGAAATACTTAAATGGTACAAGTGTGAAAAACAGTGAGAGTGAGCGAAGGTGACTTTTTTTGTCACTTCATCATATTTTTGATTCGCAAGGAATGCGGAAGTGCTTTTCTGTAGCAAGAGGTCTGCAGGGCTCCACCCACTGCAGCCCAAAGAAGTGGATCAGAGACAAACTGGACTATAAAAGCAATAAAGTATTTGACTGGGCTAAACAGTCATGCTCATTCTTGAAAAATCAGTCTGAGTCAGTGGCAAGCAGTAAAGCCAGTTATGGGTAACTGGACAGTCAGTCCACATTTTTTAGAGGTAGACTACACCCTGTTCCCCTCCACCTCCCATGAGACAGAACTCTAAAACATAAGCAAAAGCACCCCAGAAGGGGAAGACATAGGACACAAAGGGGGAGAAAGAATTGCAGGGGCAACAGGAACAGACAAGTATGGTTCCAGGGGAGGCAACAATATTAGCACCTGCTGGACTTTCTGAACAAGTTTATCAAACACAGTGCAATGTGATAGATCACTCCTAAGCACAACTGTCTGAACCACAGTAATAGGTACTTAACAAGGGCCTAAGCATTTTACCCACCATAGTGGTGAATAAATTTGGGACTTTCCTTGACTTTCAAAAATGTATCAGGGTCCATAATCTAAAGTGCTTCAGTGTGAACACCATGTGCCGAAATCCTACTGTGGTACCAAATGGGGATGCCACCTTTCAACAGCAAAATAATCAGGTGGCAAGCCCACAAGTGCAAGAAATTGCCTTACACCAGGGGAATGCCAGTACTGTCACATCTACCAAGTGATCGATATTCTGTCCACCAATAAATGGAACAGTGCACACATTTGCAAAGGCATGCAAACATGATTTAGAGATATTTTACAACAGGGGAAAACAAAGGCAATACAGTGGTCTACATAAGACATGCAGTATGCACTAAAGCAGCTCACAGGCAACACAAATATCACAATGAAGCTGTCCAACAAAGGTGGTAGTGTTACTGTGATGGATACAGCCACTTGTGAGAGAGAAGTATACAGACAACTGTCGGACCAGAAGGTTTTTTAAAAATTTCATGCAGATCAAACATCCAGGCTCAAAAACATAGATTAACAAACTTATACATGTAGCCTTTAGGAAAGAGGAAATCAATTCAAAATTAAGGAACTTTGTGGACTACCCCCTTATATCCGATGCTGTACCTGCTCCCAAAGGTGCAAAAGACTCAATAATCCACCTGGGAAGACCATAATTTCAGGCATGGGCTCCTTGTGGAGCTCTTGTCACAGTTTATCGATTGTCATATTAAGCTAATTGTTATGGTATGAGATCATGCATCCAGGATATCAGGGATGTATTGAATATTTTGGGTAGCATCCATATAAAGAGGATATGCTTGCCTGTCATCCTCGATGTCGAGTCATTGTATACCAACTTTTATTTTTTATTTTATTCTTTTTGGTAACCGAGTATTATATTCCCCATGAATATGGCTTTAGAACTATGGAGGCATTTTTGAGGGAAAGAGAAGGCCAAGAAAATCCCCCCACTAGCCAGTTGATTAGGTTGGCAAGATGTGTATTACAATGTAACTCTTTTAGCTTCTAGAGGGAACACTGTACAGTATAACTAATGGGACAGCAGTGGGGCTAAATTTACCACCAATTATGCAAATCTTGCAATGGGAATGTGGGAATATGATGTCTACAGTGACATCAACCCCTTCAGTAGTAAAACAGAACTCTGGAAGTGCTGATGATTGCCTCATGGTGTAGTGGGGAACAACAGAAGAAGTTGTTGCATTTAAGGAGAATTTGAAGAATACAGAACAGGTGCTCAAATTTGCATTCACTTGAGATCCAGAAAATCTCATTTTTGGATCTCTAAATAAAGAGAGGGAGGCCAGCACAGTGGCACAGTAGTACCCTCCCCCCCACGCCAGTGACCTGGGACTAGGAGTGATCTCGGGTTGCTGGAGGCTAACCAGGGGGAGAGGATATAGCATCTGGTGGAGTGTTCCCCTCTTTCAGGGAGGGAAAGTTACCTGCTCTGTTGCATGACTGCCACCAGGTGAAGGCCTGGTGGAAAGATGGGGCTGGGAGTGACATGATGGGAGGGAGCTATAGGACTCTACAGTGTGTGTATGTCTCCACATGCACATGTCAACATGCATGCCCCAGCTAGGGGGAGGGAGGGAATAGAAAACCTATGAAAAACATGGGTACAGGCTAAGTGAAGCCCTGCCTGTGGTGTTGTTGCCCATTCTGCTGCCTGGCTGGAAGAAATTCTGGATGTGTTCTCGGGGGGATGGTGGCAGTCAGCCCTCCCCTGGTTTTGCCCTGGGGGGAATCCACAGGGGAATAGGACCCTGACTGGTCGAGGTAAGAAATGGTCACAACCCATAGGGACAGGGCTTATAAGCTCCCCTCTCTGCATAAGGAGGATAAAAATCTTTATGACAAAAAATAAAAAGAGAGAGAGGGAGGAACATGTAAATACAAACATCTGTCAGAAAGTAACCAACCACAATACCCTATTAGCAAGCAATTGCCATCTGTGCCACACTGTGGAGAACATGCCAACTTATGCAAGTTAGATGTAATTGCAGTTGCCAAGAAGACTGTGTGTCTGGGGTTGATATGATGGAGACCCGCTTTAGGGAACATGAGTCCAGTAGTTCCACTATACACATAGCTTGGTTAGAGGTGGACGGAATACCAAGAGAAAATCTGTTCTGACCAAGGGAATGGGAACCCCAGTACTGACAACAGGCTGAACTTTGTCAGCATGTACTCAGCAGATGAACTTGAAAAAATAGTACGTAAAAATGGGACATTTTAATAGCAGAACCCAAACTAAGAGATTGTCAGAACAATCCTCCCAGGACTGTCTATAGAAGAGCCAAATATGTGTTATACTCTCTAGTACATAGTGTGAAACCAGCTGAGAAGAAATCACATTGGCTAACCCCTTAAAAGGCACAAAAATATGGCAGGTGCAAGTATTGCACAGTGGTATGCAATACAGACTCTTTCTAGAGTCCACAAATGGGATGCACTGTGTCTATCAATGAGTTTATGATCTGTGACTCCAGCAACATCATATACTATATTTAACCACTTGTCCCAGTGGTGCTTTTTACATTGAGAAGACAAGGCAAAAATTCAAAGAAAGGTCAAGGGAACACTTGAGGGCGATTGCCCTCAAAAACAACAAACCTGCATTAGCTATACATGTAGAAATGATGGAGGCGGGGGAAGACCACATGCCAAGGTTTGCTGGTATTGATAAGGTGTACCTGGGTCCACAAGGTGGTGATATTGAAAACTGGCATATAGGGAGGCATACTAGATATACCAGTTAGGTGCACTATCCTGGCCAAGTTTGAATGACTGGATTGAAATAGGGCCGTTGTTGTTATTTTTGTAATTTGCTTTATATGGTAGCAATTCTGTTTATATTTTACAGATGTACCTGGTGAGACAGAAGTCTGAGACAAGAATAGGAAATGGTGCAGGACATGGCTCATATTTTCCTATATGGATTAAGTATGCAGCTCTCAATAAAATTCTCAGATCATTCTAAAACTTGAGTCAGATCATTTTGTTTGTTTTTACATGTTTCACCTGTGTAGTAGCATTTGATATATGGTTTAAATGTGGTGGCTTTAATAACAAATCTGATTTATCTCTTTAAATTGCCTGCTATAAATTGGGTAGGCTGCAGTGGGCACCAAACCTTGACAAACCTCCAGGGAACTACAGGTGTGAAACGTTAGCGCTACAGTTGGCCCTCTTGTGCACTTATGTGAGTTGTGCTGTGTGTCTGGACTGCAGTTTGTTTTGCTCTTGCAGATAAATGTGACTTCAGGATTGCATTCCAAGTGCACCGTCCATTGGACAGAGTGCTGGATCCTATCCATCTTGTGCTAATCTCTCTCCACAGATCCAAACTGGTCTATGGTGACTATCCTTTCTCCATGTCTTTTTCCTACTATACCCCTACAGTATATCTATCCCATGCATGTTTGAAGCCCCTTACTTTTTTTAGCCCCACCACTTCTTATGACAGTCTGTTACAAGTATCGACCACCCATTCAGTGAAGAAATATTTCCTTCTATTTCTCTTAAAGAGAACCATTCCTCGCGTTTTCAACCCCCCAAAACAAGAGGAAGTTCCCTTACCTCCATGAGAGCTCTTCATAAAAATAGCCTTTATAATTAGACCCCAGAGGTAGGAAAAAAGGATCACAAGTACCCCTAAGGGCTAGCGGTGCAATCCTACTTGCCACTTCTCCGTTGCTAGCCATGCCCCATTTTATGACACGGCAATAGGGACAGCATGGGGGTGCACTCCATTGAAGTGTATGGAGCGTGACTTTAAAGCACAGTATTCAGCAATTTAAGTTGCCATTTGGTAAAATCAGAGCCAGAGTTCAACTAAGACTTGTTAGTTGAACACTGACTCTGGTTTTACCAAATGGCCACTAAAATGGGTGAAAACTGTGCTTTAAAATCATGCTCCATACACTTCAATAAAACACCCCTCCATACTCTCCCTATTGACGTGTCATAAAATGGGTCATGGCCGGCAACAGGGAAGTGGAAAGGAATCACACCGCTAGCACCATGGGGGCAATCTACAATCCCTTCCTTTCCATTGGGGGTATAATTGTTTTTACTACAGGGGAGCTCCCATGGATGTAAGGGAGCATCCCTTTTATTTTTGTGCACTGATAAAGGTGCCCTCTAAACTCGCCCCCCTCAGCTTCATTGCATGCTCCCTGGTCCTGGTGCTTTTCCTTATTTGAAAGAGACTCCACTCCTGCACTCTGTTTATGCCTGTGAGGTTCTATAGGTCTCTATCATGTCACCTCTCATCTTCCTATCTTCCACAGTGTACTTGTTGAGCTCCCTCAGACTATCATCGTAAGGCTTCTTGTACAACCCCTGCACCTTTTAAGGTGCCCGCCATTGGACTGCCTTCCCACTGTCTATATCCTTTCTGAGGTGTGACCTCCAAAACTGGACATACTGTAGTACTCCAGCTGGGGTCTCACCAGTCAGCAATACAGTGGCAACACTACTGCTCTCCTCCTGCTGGAGATACCCCTCCCTATGCACTTCAACATCCCACTAGCCCTACCCACTGCTTTGTCACACTGCCCTATCACTTTGAACTTGTCAGCTATGATAACCCCAAGGTCCCTTTCCTGCTTAGTGACTGTCAGTACCACCCCATCCTGTAATCAGCTCCTGGGTTCCCGTGTCCTAGGTGCATGATTTTGCACTTTTTGGCATTGAATCCCAACTGCCATGCTCTTGACCACGTTTTGAGTTTCCCAAGATTACTGTGAATTCTTGCCACCTCTTCTTGAGTGTCCTTCCTATTGCAGATTTTGGTATCATCTGCAAAAAGACATACCTTCCCTTTCAGGTCTTCTGCAATGTCATTTTTTGAAGTAATTGAAAAGGACTGGTCCCCGCACTGAGCAGTGTGCATGCCACTGGTTACTTTCCCATCATTAGTTTGAGTGCTGTTTATCACCACCCTCTGTCTCCTATCCATTAACAAGTTTCTAATCCAATTCACCGCTTTGGATTCCATGCCTAGGCTGTTCAGCTTCTTTATCAGCCTCCTGTGCGGCACTATGTTGAAGGCCTTACTAAAGTTCAGATAGGCCACATCCACTGCCCTCCCCTGATTTATTTAGTTTGTCACTCAGTCAAAGAAATCTATCAGATTCATTTGGCATGCCCCCCCCTTGTAAATCCATGCTGCCTATGGTCTTGCAGCCCATTGGATTCAAGATACTCTTCCAGTCTTTCCTTTAACATGGTTTCCATTACTTTCCCCACCACTGAAGTAAGACTGACCAGACTATAGTTGCTAGCCTCCTCCTGGCTGCTGCTCTTATGTAGTGGGAACACATCAGCTCTTCTCCAGTCCTCCAGAATAACCCCTGTTTCCAGTGAGCTGCTGAATAAGAATTTAGAACTCTTGGGTGTATCCTATCCAGTCTCGTAGCTTTGTCCATCTTCAGAGCTACAAGTCCCTTCTGTACTCTTTCCTCTGAAAATGGACTTGTGTCCACCTTCCCTCCTCCTGTGTTCCTCCCACTCCCTAGTGATCCATTCTCCCTCCACCTCCACTGTGAAGACTGAGCAGAAGTACATGTTTAGGATGTCATTCTTTTCTTGGTCCTCTTGTGGGCAATCTCCCCCTCTGTCTTTCTTGTCCTTACTATCCCTCCCCTTGCTTTTCTCTTCTCACTTATGTAACTGAAGATAGTCTTATCCCCCTTGGGGACCTTTGGTGATCCTTTCCTCAGTCTGCGCCTTTGCTCCCCTTACCACTTTACCTGCTTTACTCCACTTTACTAGATATATCTTCCTGTCCTCCTTTTTCTGTGCATCTTTATACCACCTGAAAGCCACACTTTTTTCCTCCACCACCTTTGCCTCTTCCTTAGAGAACCATAACAGTCTGTTTTTCTTTCTGCATTTACTTGTTTACTTTACACAGAGGTTGGATGCCTTAATTATGCCCTCCCATATTATTCCCCATTGTGCCTCTACTCCTCCCTGGCAATCTCTCCCTTCAAGGCAGTTTCTGAGGCAGTCCCTCATTACTTTAAAATCTGCCCTCCTAAAGTCCAGGATCCTCATCCTTATGTGGTTTGCTTCTGTTCCTGTCTTTATGTTAAACCACACTGTACTGTGGTCACTGGTACCCAAGCAGACTGCCCCTGTGATGCCTGTAACACAGTCCCTGCTTATAAGCACCAGGTCCAGCACTGCCCCATCCATAGTGACTTTTTTTACTAGCTGCCTGAGAAAAGTCCCTTGTAGGGAGTCAAGGATGGCCCTACTCATTGCTGAAGCTACAGTAGGAAGGCTCCACTCCACATTGGGTAGATTAAAGTCACAAACTAGCATCACCTCCCCCTTAATTGGCTTTCTGATGATGGCTTCCCCAAGTACATTATCCAACTTCTCTCCCTGTGCTGAAGGCCCGTACACTACTTCAATATAGATAGCACCTCCAGACCCTCCTTTTCCTCATGGTGCACCTGTACCTTCCATGACCTTGATTCCCTCTCTCACATTAAAAACTACCCCCTTCCCCTCCTCCCTGCCTGTCTTTCCTGAACATAGAATAGGCCAGTATAGTCATGCCCCAATCATGGTGCTCAATGCACCACTACTCTGTCATGGCCACTAAATCCAGGTCAGTCCATAATGGCTTCCAGGTCTGGAATTTTGTTTCCAAGACTTCTTGTATTGACGTACATGGCTCTCCACATCTTTGTTCCCCACTATCAGCTGCCCTGCTTCCCCCTCCCATTCCTGCCTGTGTTTTTCCTGAAGCTCTCCAGAGTCATCTCTTCCTTTTTTACCTTCCCCATTCCTTGTCTCCTTCAATCCTTTGCCCTCACATACCTGGATTTTACTCCCCCCCCATTTTATTCTGTCTTGACCCCATCCATGCCTTTCTGCTTGGGCCTTCAATCCCTGCTGCTCCATCATCTGGGTGGTGGGGGCAATTGCTCCCTCTGTTTGTTTTACTGCCTCCTCCCTTGGTTAGTTTACATGCTCATCCCTGTGTCATTTAAAATCCCACCAAGGACTGTGGTTCACTTCCTGAAAGGATGCAGGTTATGTCCCTTAAAGATGCCCATATTCTTTCAGGCTAGTCCCCAGTCCCTGACAAAGCCAAAGTCCTCTTCTATGTGCCATGCCTTCAACCAGTTGTTAAATGCCTTGGTGACACACAGATGTCAATACATCACCACACATGTGTGTTACTGTATTTTATGACCTGATCCCCAATTAGGAGAACTGTAACAACTTTTATGTAATTTTGTGGTCAATTTTTCAGTGTTTAGTTTTAATTATCAGCTAGACCTCTTGCAAGTATTTCAGCTGAGATAAAAAAAAAACTATCTCATAAAGTTAGCTGCCAGAGGCATGCCAGATGGGTTTGTAGATTGATTACAATCTCTTTGTCCAGTTAATGGGAGAGCCGAAAGCAAAAATAACCCTTTCATGTTTCATGAAGGGCCTTGGCTAATGAGTGAAGTGGTCACTCCTGCTGTGCAAGACAGGAGGAAAAACAAAGTGATAGACCTTGAAATACATGAAACCCAAAATTCTAGCTTGGTCCAGTTCCAGATGGGAGGTTTCTAGAACACAAGAAGTGTTGAATCTTTGATGTCAGAGTGACATATTAGATGATGTGTCATGGGGGGGGCAGCTGAAGGGTCTTGAGGACTGCCAGGGCCTAAAAGAGTTAGTCAGAGTGGGACTCTGAATAGTTAACATCTAAGGTTTGAGTCTGCCCTGATTCATCAAGGTTCCCTGTGAGGGTAAGCATTAATACTTTGGGAAAATTAAGAAGTGCAGTAAGATTTGTATGTGTGTTTCTTTCTGCTATGTGAAAAACATTTTCCTTTTATTTCTGTAGAATTACTGTTCCCTATAGTCGTTGTGTAGTATCCTGTATAATATGTGTAAATATCTTGAAGTTTGAAACTATCATTTTTCATATGCTTCATGCTTCTGTGACCAAATCCTTTGGGGTCTAGATAGCTGATTTATAACTGGAAAAAACTGTGTTTCCATATTTTGTTACTACAGTATGGGGTTCTCAGCTGTGACAGAGAGGGGTGGGTAATTTACCTTTGAACAAGGAGCACTGTACTGTTTGAACAATTGCTCTGGAGGGGTTCAGACCTAGATATGCCCCAAGAGAGTGTATATGATGAGTGGTGGCAGCTACTGAGTATCCTTGCAGGCATTTGAAGGGTTCAAGTAAGCTGGCAACAATCACAGACTGAGTCTGGGAGACACCAGTTTTCCACAAATTAGTGGTAATAGTGGAATCTGAAACAGTTTTGTCAGTATAAAGGTTATCTGTCCAGTCTCAGAACAGGATATACAAAAGAGGACTATATAGTCTACCAGTTTTATTTTGCTAAGCAAGAGTAGATAGATAGATAGATAGAAGACGTCATATAGAGGCCATCTGAGAAGTGCACACTTCTAAACCTGCAGGAGCTGTGCTGAAGGAAAGAACTGGGCTATGAGGAAGACTAAATATGGATGAAACTGGTACACATCATTGAAAAAGTGATGATGGTTGCACTATAAATGTGGTCACTGCTGGACAAAGTCACGAGACAGAGGCTGGAGAGCACAAAAGTGAGCCAGAGCCAGGAACTGAAGCAGCTTTGCAGGTACATATGTTGCAGCTGGAGCTTTTCATGCTTCAGGCAATGTCTGAGGCAGAGCTTCAGAAGATGGAGCTGGAAGCAAAGGAGCAAGAGAAGGTGGAGAAGGAAAGGCTAAGGAGTGAGAGAAGGAGGAGTAGTGATAGGCAGAAGAGCAAGCGAAGGAGGAGGAGGAGCAAAAAGCTGATGCAGAGAAGCAGAAGACTGAGGCACAGCTGCAGAAGATATAGCTGGAAGCAGAGGATTGGAGCACCAGCATGAGATCCAGATGAAACAGTGTGAGCATGTGAGAGAGATGGAGATTCTGTGCCACAGGACACCACAGATTGTGAGTAATGGCATGAGGGGTTTGACCCAGGAAGCCAAAACTTATTCTAAAATGTTTCCCAGATATCAGGAAGAGAATGATTTTGATTTGTTTAAGAGAATCTGTGTCCAGTATGAAATGGGAAGGGCTTTTGGTGACTCATCTATTGCCACTGCTTACAGGTAAGGCATTAGAAGCTTTTGCCAGAATGGACAATGAGAACTGCATGGACTATGACAGAGTGAAAAATGATTTGTTAAACTGTTTTGAGTTCACAGCTGAGTCCTACAGGCAAATATTTAGAGGGTTAAGAAAGGCACTGGGGACAGCTATGCTGAAATGTGTGTGCAGCTAAGTAATTTGTTAGAACACTGGGTAGAAGATGCAGAAGCTCACTCTGTAGAGGAAATAAAAGATTTATTTATTCTGGAACAGTTCCTAAAAACTGTACCTGAGGAACTGAGAATATGGTTGTTGGATAGAACTCAAAGCTCCATGAGGGAGACAGCCAAGAGGACTGATCAGTTTATATCCAGCCAAACATCCTCTTATTGCTAAGGTAACAGGGAATGGACATTAGGTGATTTTAGGCGAACCCTTTTGGGGGGGAGGTAAAGTAAAGGAAGCCAGCCTTTGCCTGAGCCAAAAGGGAAGCCATCTGGATTGAAAAGCACAAACATGGTCAACGAGGTGCTATATCTGCCAGAAAGTGGAGCATTTATCTTATAATTGTCCAGAAAATATGAAACATGGGTTAAGTGCAGCAGGAGGGGTAGATCATGGAGCTCACAGCAGATAGTGGTCTATACACTGAGTGCAGTGCCCTCTAACTCCACTGTACATATGCACCCAGTGGTGGCGAATGGATTGGAAACCCAGGGATTGAGGTACACTGGTACCTCCATTTCTATGGTGAAGTCAAATTTGATTCTGGAGGAGCAGATCCTGCTTGCTCAGTTTTCTAGGATTAGAGGAGTAACAGGTCCTGCAGTCTCAGTGCCAATGGCCCAGATCTTTCTAAACTGGGAAGGTGGCCAGGGCATACGAGAGGTGGGTGTTGTACCAGACTTGCCCATGGATGTAATCATGAGTAATGACTTCAATAGCAGGGACAACACTGTGTGTGTCTTTACCTGTAGCAAGGTGAGGGAACTTGCTCCTGAGGACACAGAGGGGTGGTTTATGAGGAAGCAACCCCTACCTCAGTAGCAGGAGATGTTGTAGCTGGAGAATGTGCTGAGAGCAGCAATTCTGAGTCATAGCTACAAACTGAGGACAGCCCAGCCATAGGCAGCCTTCCAGAACAGAGTGTGTTTTGGGAAAGGTCAAGCATGCAGAACTAGGGAGACCTCAGCAAACTGACCCATCCCTGCAAAAACTAAGGGAGTTAGTTATCAGCATGGAAAATGACTCTGAGTTCTTGTAAAAGGGAGATGTGCTGGGAGAACAGGCTCCTCTACTGTGAGTGGGTTACTAAGGGAGGACCAGAGGAAGGGATACTGCAGCAAATTGTGGTTATTAGGGAGTATAGGAAGCAGCCTCTGGCCTTAGCCCATGACATACCCTTTTCTGGGCTCCTAGGGGTTAGCCATACAAAAAGGCGGGTGACTAACCATTTTTACTGGCTCAGTATTTTTAAAGACATGGCAAACTACTGCTAGACTTGTCTGCAGTGCTAGAGGATAGAAAAGTTGGGGACAAGGCTAAGGTGGCTTTGATTCCCCTACCTGTTATTGAACAGCCATTTCAGCAAGTTGCCATTGACATGGGGCCACTTAGCACCCCAAGTCACATCAGCAAGCAGTACATTCTGGTGGCCATAAATTACTCCACCAGGTATCCAGCAGCAGTGTCCTTCTCCTCCAGTGAGGCTGAGAAGGTAGCTGATGAACTGCTGGGGATATTTAGCCAGGTGGTTTTCCCACAGGAGATTCTGTCAGACAAGGGCACCAACTTAATGTCTGATCTGATGGTTAGTCTTTGGAAGAAGTATGGGTTAAGGCAGCTCAGGGCCTCACCATACTACCCCTCAGACTAACGGTCTAGTTGAATGATTCAGTGGGTCTCTTAAGAGCATGTTCAGGGCATTTGCTGACCAGCATGCAAAAGAGTGGAACAACTACCTACCCCATCTCTTATTTGCATATAGGGAAGTCTCCAGGAGTCCACAGGCTTTCACCTCTTGAGCTCCTGTTTGCAACAGTGTAATAATAATAATAATAAATTTTATTTAATATAGCGCCTTTTGAATACCTACATGCACACAAATAAGTAAAATTCAACAAATACAATAAATACCAATGAAATCAGAGAAATTCAGAATAGCTTTACCCTATAAAAGGTATTCAATGCCTGCTTAAAGCACCCTACTGTCCTGCACTCCTATAGCTGACAGAGCAGAGAATTCCAGAGGGCAGGAGCAACAAACTCAAAGGCATGGGCCCCAGATGACTTTAGGCTAACCCTCGGAATCTCTAGCAACCCCTCGCTAGCCGAGCGGAGCTGTCGCAAAGGGGTGTAGGGAACCATGAGCTCTTTCAGGTAGTCTGACCCTGTCCGTGTAGGGCTTTGTAAGTTAATAAACCTACCTTAAAGGTGATCCGCCACTGAACAGGCAGCCAGTGCAGATCGCGCAGCACTGTGGTAATGTGAGATCTCCTAGATACCCCAGTCAACAAACGCGCAGTGACGTTCTGCACTAGCTGCAAGCGGCAGATGTCAACCTCAGGAAGCCCTAAGTAAAGAGAGTTACAGTAGCCAAGGCGCGAGGTCACAAAGGCATGGACCAAAACAGGCAGATCACTAGACAGAATGAGATGCTTGATCCTAGCAATGTTCCTAAGATGGTGAAAGGCCAGCTTGATGACTGCTGACACCTGATGATGAAGGGTCAGCTCATCATCAAGCATCACTCCCAGGTCACGCACCCACTCAGAGGCAAAGATCTTAGCCCCCCCAGAACTAAACCAGAAGGGAGATCAGTCCTCAATCCCTCTGTCCTGCGACCTGGGTCCACGACCAAAACCTCGGTCTTTCCTGCGTTCGACTTTAAACCACTAGAACTCATCCAATCTTGGATTTCCATGAGGCAGCAGTTCAGTACCGAGATAGCACTAACCTGGTCGGGGGCAAAAGACAGGTAGAGCTGGGTATCATCAGCATAGCGGTGAAACCTCAGCCCATACCGTCTTACAATGTCTCTGAGGGTTAGCATGTACACTGCAAATAACATGGGAGACAGCAGTGAGCCCTGAGGTACCCCACAAGGCAGAGAGAAAGACTTGAAGAAAATATTCCCTAAACAACTCTCTGAGTTCTACCGTGAGGAAAGATGAAAACATCTGAGTACTGTCTCAGACAGCCCACAGGTGAGCCTCAGAAGTTCGAGCAGAACCCCATGATCCACAGTGTCAAAAGCTGATGACAAATCAAGGAGTACCAAGATGGAATGGTTTTCCGATCTCGCCATCAGGAGATCATTGAGCACTCGAACCAGAGCAGTCTCAGTACTATGCCTCTTACGAAAACCCGATTGGAGAGGTTTGTATAAATTATGGATGGTTAAATGGTTCTCCAGTAGAGCTGCCACAACTTTCTCAATAACCTTTCCACAAAAGGAAGGTTAGAGATAGGTCTGTAGTTTGCTAGGTTCTCCGGGTCCAAAGAAGCTTTCTTCAGGAGGGGTGTCACCACCGCCTCCTTTAGGGAGCTAGGAAACTCACCTGATTCTAAAGAGCACCAGACAATCTGAACTAACACCAGGCCAATTATATCACTACAACCCAAAATCAGGAAGTAGAGCCCGGATCTTAACTACAGCATATGGGACGCGATCCCCAGGACAATCCTCATAATATCAACGAACTCCTGCAGATCAAGGTACTCCAGGAAACTCCGGCTCTGTGACTACACCAACCAACAGCATCCCCCGTAGAGTGAGTCTGATGGAACTCTTGCCTGATGTCGGCCACCTTATTCTCAAAAAATCGAGCGATCTCATCACACTCTATTTGTGAAAAAGCTCGACAGAACTGCAGACAGGCTGGGTTGTGCAACCTGTCCATAGTTCGGAAGAGTTGAGCCGGTCGGTTCCGTGCAACAGCGATTTCCCTGGACAGGGATTCTGCCTTCTTACAAGAAATCTCTGATTGATAGAGTTTATAATGCTCTAACAAAACAAGATGGTACGGCATCCAAGGCAGACCACCAACGACACTCTAACCTCCACGACCTAACCTCCAGCACCTCAGGGACCCATCAAAACCATGGGGCCCCTGGGCAAAGCGGAAGGGGGTGAACTCAGACAGGAGCAATCAGATCGAGAGCTGAGGAAATGGCCGTGTTATAGGCCATGACTAATAGCTCAGGATCTGTGCTAGTCTCACCAAACACCGAGAGGTCAATCACCGCTGCCAGGTCTTGAGAGGCTACATCCCACAAAGGGCGATAACTGACCATCTCCATAGGGGCCAACCTACCTAGGAGGCAGAAAATTGAACCTAATGGTGTAGTGATCGGACCAGCCAGTAGGTTCCACCACCAAGTCGGAGGCCTCATCCCCAGGAGGAAGACCAAATCAAGGGAGTGACCACCCTTGTGAGTAACTGAGGAAACAACCTGTGTGAAGCCCGTGATATCATCACCTGGAGGAAGTGTTGTCCATAAAGCTTAAATTTTGTTGTTCACCCAGCATTGATGTCGCCCAGAACCATCAGTCTGGGCGACTCCAATCCATGTCAGCAGCAAAGTCTGCTACTTCCTGCAGGAACAGCTTCTCATCACCTGGTGGACGGTAAATTAACTCTGTCCTGCACCCCACACCAGTTACCACAGTACACTTAAATGATGTGGCCTCCTCAACTGGTACCCCAGTTAGGCCCAATGCGGTATTGAAACAGACTGCAACCCCCCACCCCCGTGATTCAGTCTCAGGCGATGTATGACTGAGTACCCAGAGGGAATAGCTACCTCTAAAATTGGGGCAGCATTCCCATCTAACCAGGTCTCGGTAATGCAAGCCAGAGCCACTGTTTCAACAAAATCTGCAATAAGAGCAGTTTTGTTCCTAATGGATCTGGCATTGCATAACAGCGCCCAGGTTGGACGATGTTGGCAAGCCGTCCCAGCCACTTGCCCTCCCAAAGAGGAGGTGCCCTTGGGTATGGGGACCAGATAGGGATCACCACATTCCAGGCACCATTTCACCCCAGGGCATCTTCTGGTCCTAACCACCCCGATTGGAGAGTGCCACTCATTCGGACTCCACTGTTTGCGCCCCCGCCCCCCCGCGAGCGGTCCCCAGTGCCCGACAGCACTGGTAGATAAGGAGTAGGCAGGGGAGAGAACAGGTGAGGGCAAGAGGCGGAGACCGACACAGGACGGGGGCAAGCAAGCACATTCCACCAATTATTACAGAAAACAATGGGAAAACACAAAACTCCAATTTCTTAACGTGATCCAAAAACAGAGCTGCAATTTCAATTTAAAAACTCTTAAAAATCCCAAAACATAAACTCCCCCAAAACCCAAATCAACAAATAATAAGGTACTCTCACTACCAAAAAATAAATAAGACAAAATAAAATATTAATAATTAATCGATCAAATATAATAAAACATGTAAATAACTTAATTGAAAAAATAGTAACATAAGACAAAAAATACTTCAAAACTATAAATTATAAAACCAGTTACTGAAAATCTCTCAAGTGGATTCTGTAATTCGTGGAGCTCACACCTCCACCGAATAAGTGTCCAGAGAAAGGTTCAAGCTGCTCAGTCTCTCACAAAGGCAGACGGAACCGAAAAAGATGATTGGCCAGATACTCTCACTACTTGAGGAGGTACAGTGAGACCAGAAACAATCCCCCTGTGCTACCTCTCACATATGCAGGGAAGGACTATAAAGTTATTTAAAAAAAAAATAGCTGACCAGGTACTCTCACTATCTGACAGATTGAAAATCAGATGTGGTTCTGTCTAGGCTACCTCTCACATAGGTAGACAGAACCATAGATAATGTAAACAGAGTAATACAAATACTTTCACTGCCTTCCAGATGTAATATGGATATCAAGTAAAAGAGGTCTGACCGTGTCCAAAGTCAAGTTCGTACAGAATTTTCCGAACAGATCTTCTTCGTGGGTTCCGAAATCTCGGGCTACCTGAAAGCTGGCAGGGGGCACAGAAATCTCTGCCCCAAAGGAAACCACTGCCAGAGATATTCCCCCACTGCAACTTGATTTGGTAAGAGGTGAATGGGAGGGTGAGCTTGCCTCCCAATGGGACTCTGTTGTGGAGTGTGTCCTGAATTTCAGATCATGGCTCAAGGAGCTCATGGAGTTTTCCCAGGGGCACCTAGCCATTGCACAATAGAGACAGAAGACATGGTGCAACTGTGGGGCCATAGCCTGGGAGTAAAAAGTCAGGCAATGAGTGATGTACTCATCCTTATCTGGCAAAACAAATTACAGGTGACTTAGGAGGGGCCTTACTCGGTGGTCAGGAGAGTGAATGATGTTAATAACATGGTGGGGCTACAAACAGGAGGCATAAACAGTGAGTCTGCCATGTAAACATTATGAAACCCTACCATGAGAGGGATGAGATGGTCCTGGCTGTCTGCAGCTATCTGGAAGAGGGGGCAGAAGCAGACTCGCTGGTGGATTTCCTGGGAGAGGTTAATGGGAATCTTTAGTGGATGCTGTCACCCTCTCAGCAGCTGACACCAGCCCAAGCTGATGAAATGCATGGGGTGCTGCATACATTTGGTGAAATGTTCACATGGAAATGGGGGTGTACCATGCTGGCAGAACACCATGTGGATACAGGGTTACAAGCCCCACTGAGACAGCCATCCTACAGAGTCCCAGAAGAAGTAAGACATGCCACAGAGGGGGATCAAGAAGATACTGGCTTCGAATGATTCAGAAACCCAGTAGTCCCTGGGCCTCCCAGTGGTACTTATCCCAAAAGGACAGGACACCAAGGTTCTGGGTTGACTACCACAAGCTCAACAACTGTACAGAGCTGGACGACAACCCATGCCCAGGATGCATGAGGTCCTGAAGAGGTTAGGGGAGCCTTTACCCGTCAACCATAGACCTAACAAAGGGCTATAGGCAGGTACTCCTGATCCCCAAAGCCAGAGAGAGGTCAGTCTTCATCACCCTGTATGGATTATTCTATTTCAGAGTGATTCCATTTGGGGTGAAGAATGTGCCAGCCACCTTTTAATAGCTCATGGGCTACATTCCGAATGGGGCAGGAGACTTCATTCTGATGTACATGGATTACGTCCAATCTATTACCAGGATTGGGAGGATCATGTTAGGCATGTGATGAGGTGTTCTGCCGACTACAGATTGCTAGGCTAACAGTTAAGGTGGAGAAGTGCCAGATAGGAATGGCAGAAGTGTCACCTTGGGCACAGGGTGGAGAGTGGGAACATCCAGCCTAAGCCAGTAAAAATTGAGGCCATCCTGGGATGGGCTATACCCACAACCAAGATGAAAGTATGGGCCTTCCTATGGGCAGCACGGTTCTACTGTAACTTTGAAAAAAAAAAAACAGTAATGGTGCGCTGAAAAGAAATGGAATAAAGTAAGAGCTGCTGCTAATCAAAGGCTAGTTCTGTAATACCATTTAACACAAAAGAAAGCTGCACTATACAAGGCTCCAAAAATGAATTAAAGTTTATTCAAAACTTCCACACAAACAATTACCCTGGTGCTTCGAGGGATCCAAGCACTCTTCATCAGGGAGTGGAGTCTCCATGACAAATTCATTACTTACATAGTGACATCAATTAGATCACGTGACAGTGAAGACTAATAAAAAAAAAAACAGTTTCAGATTTATATTTCAAATCACAAACTGGTTCCACCTGTTAGAGAACTGGTTGCATCCAATCATAAATATTAGATAGACAAAAAAAATACATATATAGTTTTTTTTTGGTTTATAGGGCCAGCTATATTTAAGAAAAGCCTGATTAGCAATAAAAGTTATAGGTTGCCATTTTAAGGCACACACTATTAAATGGTGCAATATATGGTTCAGAAATAAGTGGAATCATACAACTACAAGCACAGGAGAAGCATCTCAGTTAGCAACACCGTTGTATTGTTAATACAACTATTTCTGAGTGTTTTATGTTAGCTAAGACAGTATTTATTTACCTTAACATGATCTTATTAAATTCATAAATCCATTAGCTGTTTTTATTTCTGGGTTTTAAATATTTTAAATATTTTGAGGATGCCACAGTACCAATGATAAAACAGTCTTAAATAATATTATGTTATATTCCAAATTATAATTGGGGAATATGGCAAGACAGTGGCATTACACAATCAGTGACGAAAAGAATATAATCAATATTTACAAATACATTGTCAGGTCAAATTCTTTGTTTAATCCTTTAGGAGATAAACAATCCAGGCTGAAAATCCATCTTGATTCTTTTTAACAGCATTTTAACTCTGTCTTCTACGTATTTGAGGTCTCACATGTTCCAATAACATAATTTTATCAGAGTTATTACTATCATGTTTTTGTAAAAAAATTGCACCTAATGCTGATTCAAAATTGGCATTTTATGTCTCTTAGGTGCTCTAACAGATGCTCTTTTGCTGGCCGTGTCATCATTCCTACATATAATTTAGGACATGTACGCTATGCTACGTATACAACAAATGTGGTGGACCAATTCATAAATTCTTTCATAGCAACACTTGAATTATTGCAAGGGTGTTTGAGTTCTTTATCCTGTAAAATATTTTTACATGCAGTACAATGACCACATTTGTAGCAGCCCACAGCTGTGGGGGCAGCCAAGATCAAGTTTTTTAAAGGGTACTACATAATGGCTGTGACTAAGATAATCACCAGGGCCACTGGAAAATTGCAGAAAAGATACCCAAATTTGCAGATTGTTTTGCAAAAATTGTGGGAAATTGCAGGGATTCTACTGCAGACCCTGAGTGCTTCACAATAAATCTTTTAATGTTTTTGCAGCATTAATTAGTCAGTATAATTTGCTAAATAAATCACTGACACCTGAATATGTTTAAAACATAAAGAAAAGTTTATGTTCCTAAAATGTACTAAACTGATAAGCTATCGTACACATTGCCTATCTTCCAAAATTTAAAAGCATCTGCCTCATACAGTGCTAAATAGATTCTATAAAGTGAGACACAGCAAATTAATATTAAATAAAGCCAGAAGAAATATATTTTTTGTTTCTGACTGTAGAATAAAAGCCTAATCAACAGCTGTTTACAGTGCTCTGCCAACCATTCGCCCACTTTGGTACAAGAAAAATAAGCAGATAGAGTGGTGAATAACTGAGTTTTAGTAAAATGTTGTTAAAGTGTTTAATGGTCATAATTTGTGCTGTAGGTACTGTACACTATTTTTGAAATCACATATTTAAACATTAAATCTAGGGGTTATTGGGGCTGGCAGTATAACCCAGAGGTAAGAGTAACAAACTGAATGAGCTGACAACATCTAGCAGACCTGGGTTTGATTCCCACAACCTCCACTTGCATATTGTGTGATTCTGAGCAAGTCATTTAACCTCCTCAGTGCTCCTGGGTTGTACCTGAAAACAGGAACCTGTGCCTAGTGGGTCTTACATGGTTACTAAAAAATGTAAAACAAATTGCAATATATTTTTACTGCATCATGTAGTAGTCAGGGTACCCTGTAATTTACTTTTATTTTACTCTGGCTGCAATGATTTTGTTTGGTTAAAGATAAATGTTCAGATACATTTTGTGTTTTATAAGCTTGTATTCAGACTTTAGTCAGGTTTTTATTGTAGTCTTTGCGTGTGAGCATCTAGTGGGTAGTTGCTAAGAGTGAGATCACTGTTAGCAACTAGCTTATTCAAGTTTAAAATTGGCAGGGCCAGTCAAAAATCCTCAGCTATTTGAATAAAAATGAGTCTGAATGAAAGTGTGCTCACAAGGAATAACTTGCCCTGCCACTTACAAAAAGGCTTCATAGTTAGCACCCCATTTAAGTGAATGGGATAATTTGCACCTTTTCTCCCATCTTTTGTTTCGGTCAGTGTGGCAATAAAAAGTTTTCTGATAGATTGCTTCAACACAAAATAAATGTTAAGTGTTTAAGTGCACTTATGCTTGGCCAGTGGATTTTGAAACCAAACAAGACAAAGATTCAAAAGAAATCAGTGTCACATAAAACCCTTGCTCTACTTTGCACTGCATTGTTTCGGCCAAACCCAAGTCTGTATGCAAAATTGTCAATATATTTAGAAACATAGAAACATAGATTTTGACAGCAGATAAGGACCGCTTGGCCTACCCAGTCTGCCCATTTCCCTACCTACAGGACAAGCTGCAGATCCTAGTTAACCAGCAGCCTACTTCTTCCTACCCCCACCCCCTAGAATTACCTTATGACTGTCCCATGCATGCTTGAATTCCACCACTGTTTTTGACTCCACGACCTCCTCCGGAAGGCTGTTCCATGCATCCACAACCCTCTCTGTGAAAAAATACTTCCTTACATTACCTCTGAGCTGTCCCCCCATCTTCAAATTGTGCCCCCTTGTTCTTGCACACCTCTTTTTTTGAAAGATGCTACCCTCTTGGACTTTGTTGATTCCCTTGAGGTACTTGAAAGTTTCTATCATGTCCCCCCTCTCCCTCCTTTCCTCGAGAGTATTTTATTTAAAATGTTAATACTCTACACAGTTCACTATAAAAACTTAAAAATTGCAAGAAATTGCTGAACATGTCAGTTTTTGCGGAGAATGGTGAAAATTGCGGATTCTGCAAAAAAATTGTGGGCACAATTTTCCAGTGGCCCTGATAATCACCAAGGTTATTAACCAGACTATAAACAACCCTGGGTTTCTGTGAAAAAAGTGCTGGGATACTACATTGTTCTAGCAAATGCCAATTGCTGAGTAGAATATGTTCTACTGTAACATTGTGCTGAATTTTAGCTGCATGGCCAACCCCCTATCTGATCTCACCAGGAAGAAATGCCAGAAAGGGTTCAGTGGACAGAAACCTGCGATACCGTGTTATGCTGGCTGAAGGAGGCATTGAGTTGAGCACCTGTGCTCACCCACGTGGACTACTCTCTGGTATTAATTGTGCATGTAGATGCATCTGATTATGGACTAGACATGGTTCTGAATGAGGTCACGCACTCAAGAGAAGAACACTCAGTTGTATACCTGAGCAGGAATCTGCTGCCTAAAAAAGAAACCTACGCCACAATAGAGAAGGCATGTCTAGGTATTGTCTGGGCTTAGCAGAAGCTGCAACTTTATTTGTATGGGAGAGAGTTCACCCTGGTCTCTGACCACAACCACCCTTCCATGGCTGCATAGGACCAGCAGATAGAACTCAAAATTGCTAAGATGGAGCTTGGTACTGCAGTTCTTTTGTATGGACATTAGCCACTGCAGTGGGTCGCAGTATTGCAGTGCAGATGGGCAGTTCAGATAATAGTTAATACCTTTTTTGTAAGTAGGACAGAAACTATGAGAAACTAATGTGGGGTTCACCCAGAAAGTGAACCAAGGGCATAGCATGTGGAGCCAGCTGGCTCACACAAAAGCAGACAGTTAGTGGGGCTAAAGAATTTATTTTTCATTTCTCGGGGGGGGGGTGTAACAACTTTTGTGTAATTTTTTTTTGTTCATGTTTCTGTGTTTACTTTTTATAAGCTAGACCTTTTTGTAAGTATTTCAGCTGAGATAAAAACTGTCTCATAAAGTTAACTGCCAGTGGCATGACAGATGGCTCTGGAGAGTTATTGCAGTCTCTGGCCAGTTAATGGAAGAGTTGAAGCAGAACTCCCATTGCTGTTTCATGAAGGGCCTTGCTAATGAGTAAAGTAGTTATCCTGCTGTGTGACAGGAAGAACAAGCATTTGTCAATGCCGAATGTTTGCTTGCTGGCATTGGCATTAGTAGTGTAGAAGTTACAGAGCTGCATAATAGGAACCGCAGTGAAGTATTGAACTGAAGCCAACCCCACCACTACCCTGCAGAGAGTGACAGGCATTGGGGTGTGCCTTTAAAATAAGCCATACAGGGCTTATTAGGGGGCTGCCAGAGATTGGTCAGAGCCAACCACTGGGGCTCCGTTTCCTCACTACTTGCACCCAGGAAAAGAGCTCCTAGAGTGGGATAATAGTAGCGCCGGGATTTACAAGCATTCATTCCATGGCAGATGGTGAGCCAGCAGCACCAACTGGACTTGCATTGGGAGAAAACACAGGCAAGGTACGGCTGTCTGCTGCACTTGACTTTGCTATCTGTGTTTGCTTCAGATTTATGCCTCCTTTCATTTTCTGCTTTTGCCTGCCAGGAGTGAGTTTTTTTAGTACGTAAGGCGGCTGGTAATTTGATTACCGTCGTGTGCGTGTGTGTTGATTGCACTGTGCTGCACAGTCCTGTATATGTATGTTGGTGGAGTATAGTGGTGGGTGTATGGATGGCAGGCATGCAAGGCAGGGTGGGAATGGGAACCATGACAGATCGAAGGGGGCAGGTTGTTGTTGTCCTCTCCCAGCCGGACAACTCCTGTCAAGTCACGGCCAACAAACTGGTTACGGCTAGTCACGGGGAAGGGCATCCAGTAGTGCAGGTACTGTTTACTAAGGTTAAAAAGGACAGGAAATGAATAACAATATAAAACCCCATGTGTTGTTTACTGTTGTTATTTTATAATAAAGCAGTTGTAGTTTAAACACCATGTCTTGAAAGTGTGTTTTTAAGTTTTTTATATTCTACCAGTAGCCTGAAATTAAAATATTGGTGTTACTGTAGCAGGCCATTTTATCTTTCCGGTTTTGATATTGGGAGGTTGAGGGTGCCAGCTAAATGACGACGTGTTCATTCATACGTTCCATAACGTCACTCTAGCTCGAGCTGAGTGTGATGACCTATACTGTATCTTTCATAATCATCAAAGACCAGGAAGTTCAGTGCTGTTCTATATTAGGTATCCTTAGTATTTGGTTTAGTTTTACCTGTATTTCTTTTAGTTGTATTTTTCTTTTTTTTTGTTCTCAAAAGAACTGGACAGAGGTATGTAAAATTGCATTCACTTCTCGAATCTCTGAGAAATTGTTCTGTAATCATAAATTCCTGACTGTAATCATTATATCAAAAGATGTTTCTAGCTGATGTGGTTGTACATGATCCTTAGTCTGTGCCTACTGAAGCACTGTGGCCTTTCAGCACCTGACAAATGCAGGACATAAGCACAGGAAAGCTTATGCAGACACTTAGGGAGCAGTACTTTATGTGTCATTAAGAATGATATTGCCATTTTGTGCAAAAAGAAAAGCAGCTCCTTTACATCTCATTTCGAATGTACAGTAAATGACATCATACAAATCCAATTTTTTTGTTGTTTCGTGGGGTTTTGTCAGGCTGTAATTATGCCATGTTGTCATTTTAAAAAATAAAACAAAATTAAAAAGAGAAATTAACTTGTCCTTATTGGATGCATCATGCAGACCTGTTTTGAACCCGCTGCTGGTAACAGTACAGCCCATGATGTAGCAAGGAGCCTACCTGTGCTGCCTGCATCCTCTTCCCCTGTCGACATCCCATTTTTTTTTGCCTCAAGAACCCGAATCATGCAGCTGCAGATAATGGATAAACAGAGATACAAGCAATCATTTTTTATACCCATCACTGACTGGTGTCTCCGCTTTTACCTCGGCCAGTCCTGGTCGGTCATGTCATTGCTGGGAGAACAGGATCGAACATCCACATCGCCCGGGTTGGCAAACCCTCAAGTAGCCCTCCAACAGTGACTATCGACTGCTGTGGGTGGTCTAACTGCATCGCAGACAGATGCTTAGCTGACACTCAGCATATAGCAGACCTGCATGGCATGCCAGCTGACCAGATCATTCAGTAATAGAGATTTGATAGCTCACAAAGGGCACCTTCCTTTAGCAGTTATTACCTTCTGCACCCATGCTGTGGGAGTGGGTTTGTGGACTGCTGCTTGTAACCAGAGAGGCTGCAGGTAGACTGAATAAGGTCATTATTTTATTTAGAAGAGTGGACCTGGTTAAAATACTTATTAGAGTAATTATTTGCATTCAACGGGTTTTGTTGGCTGCTTCCTTCTCTCACATACTTGAACTACTGTTACTGCTGTTTCCAGGGATTGTATTGCATGCCACAGTACATAATCACAGTAAGTACTTATTGTCAAGGCTCTTTTAATCTTTATGTTATTGTTGCAGCTTTGCTACACAGACGTAATTAGTCAGGGCTCTGAGAAGTACTTCAGCCCTGCACAGCGTACCAGTAGACATGCGCAGCAGAGACAAAGTGTGTATGAGTGTGTGTGTGGGGGGATTGTCTGATTATAGCTTACTACATTCAGGATGGAAGAATTTAATTATTGATTTATATTTTTAGTACTAGACATGGTCGGAGCCAGGACCAATTGTGAAGGGACAGTCTAATACAGATCGGTAAGAAGTAAGAACTGGGGCTATTGTTTGACAAAAAAAGGCAAGAATTTACAAATGGGAACCCTGTGTAAAACAAATTGTAACTCAATCATTTTGGGGTTCAATAAGTCATGTCTATAGTCTTCAGTAACTATAGCCATGACTTCAACTCCAAATGACTGAGTGAGTTGCAATTGGTTTTACACAGGATTCCTCTTTTGTTCAGACTGCATTTTCTTTTTTTCTTTTTTCTTTTTACATGCTGCTGAACTAATATGTCAGTCCCCTTATGTCTGTCTCATGCATGTTTAAATCCCACCACTGCCCATGGCAGACCATTCCATGCTTTAACTACTCTCTCTGTGTATAAAAACGTTCTCACATTTTCCTTCCAGCCTTCAATTTCATACAGTGACCCTGCAGTCCTGCACACCTTTTATATTGGAAGATTTTGCTCCCATGTACTGTACCCTGTTTATGCTTTTAATGAACTTTAGTTTTTCTATCATGCCACCTTCATCCCTCATCCCTCCATTTCTTCAGTCAGTTCGCTTATGTTTTCTGGTACAAGCCCCTGTGCCATCTTTGTCGCCCTTCACTGGACCGCATCGAACCTGTTAATGTCCTTAGGAAGATGCAACCTCCAGAAGTGCACACAGTACACTAGCTGAGGCCTTACTAGTGATTTACACAATGGCATTACCACCTTCCTCCTTCCGCTAGTGACAACTTTCCCTTTGCTAACTAGTATATTTCTAGCCCTCCTTGCAGCCTTTGACTCGGCGTAGACATCTTTAGGTATTAATGATAACCCCTAGAGCCCTTATTCCTTGGTTATGGTTGTAAGGTGAAGAATTGTCATATCTAAAATAGAAGATACAGTATGCTAAATTAATTCAAGTCAGGCCGAGATTCATTCACTAATGCATTGAAATTCAAGCATACAGAAACTCTATTTTAGCAAACTTAGCACATGATGGGGTCTACCCCGCTTTCCCTGACGATTTACATTCAAGAAGCATCAACCAAATTCATTGAATAGGTCTCAATCCCTTTACCACACCTTCAGATTCATTAACAGAATAAAGGAATTGAAAAGTTAATATATTACCGAGTTTGAAAGTGATACTCGCATGTTACATAGAAGCAATCAGTTCACCGTAATAAAAATTTGGTGCTGGGGTAGAATAAAGATAGGTACAGCGCAGTAAATGATAAGAAATTTAGTTGGCAAAATACATTTATTTATTTATGGTGACTACAAGTAGCATGCATTTCATGTACATACAGTACCACAGGATGAATAAACAAAAATAATAATATTTATGGAAAGGAAGCTGGATTTAATGGACACAAAAAATGGTCTTTAAAACATAATATCTGTATGTTCAAGGACGTTCTTCCTTCAAGAGCTCTATCAGGGATGTGTAGTTCGGTTGTCCAGCATTTGTGAATAGGCAATACTTGCAGCCAGATGCATAGATGGCATGAGGTGCTGTGTGGTGGTGGCAGCACAACTGCTCTATCCCTAAGCCACAGTGCATCACCTCTGAAGGCCAATGTGGAGAATACTGGAGGGCTATCACAAAACTGAGCCTGCTCGCCAGTGATCACAACACTGCTATTGCATGCTGCTGGGAGCAAAAAATACACGCACATATATGGACTAAGGGGGAGAGGGGGGAAGACTTGATGGGCCAAAGGCTCCTTTTCTGCCATCAATTTCTATAATTCTATGATAGATAGATAGATAGATAGATAGATAGATAGATAGATAGAAAGAAAGAAAGACAGCAAGAGTTAACAAAAGTTAGGCATCAGTGATCATCAGCCCTTTGCTAGACTTGTGACGCCTGTAAACTATGCATTGAGTCAGCAGAATTAGCGAGGAGGATCCTGTTGACAGGGTGCTTTAGCCACACTGCACTGGCTTTCACAACTCAGCATCAGTTTGACATTGCTGTGTCTAATTAACCAAGTCAAGAATGTGCCTAGGATGTGGGTTGCGCGTGCGCCTGCGTGTGTGTTGGAGGGGGGGTCTGGGAGATAATGTAACTTTTTATCCAGTTTAAGTACAGTATATGTTTCTATTAACACACTGCAAGTCAATGTTTATACTATTATGTAGTTCTTTTTAATCTTTCAGAATGGATATATAAACATTATGGTTTCTAAATAGCAGCAGAATTCGGTACATTGGCAGCACTAATTCTAAATAAATTATTACCATCAACACTGGTAATATTTGCTGTTTAGCACCTCACACTTGCCAATAAAATTAATATCTTTTATTGCTAATACCATGATGGGCATGATTGTTTTCAGCATTTGAAATGCTGTTTTTGATATCTCCTTTTTTTTTTGGATGGCGTAAATGTGCAGCTGCATGAAGTGAAAGAGGAAAAACAAACAGGATTACAATGATTTAACTAAGTGCTAAAAATAAAACCAGAATGAAATATATAGAGTGTTTCATCCGCTACTGTGGCAGAATCAAAAACAATCAATGCACAAATAATTCCACAACTTACATGACGCAGACCCGCACAGGTTAGTATGCAAATAACAAACAGTGGTGGGGTCAACACACTATATTGATGCAAGTGGTAGTAATAATAATGAGACGGCTATGTGTAAATGTATGATCTGTACAGCTAATAACAAATTTCTATGGAGAACAGGACCACACACTAAGACCACAATCCCTTTTTTTCTCCATTTTGAGATTTTAATTTCTATTTATTGTTTTTATTAGCTTATAAATGAGCCTGTTGTTCATACAAATTTGATTGGTTTCAATCAAGGGACAGTAGCATCATGTACCTCCTTCCTCCTATGGGCACACCTCCCTTGGAGCATCTGCCAGTAGCAAGGAAGGACCGCGCTTTCATCTGGATGAGCCAGCATCCACATTTACCTCCCTCCTCTCCTGGGCCAAATTCCACTCAGAGCGTCATCAGCAACGGATTCCCTGCAGCTCCAAAAAATGAATCAGTAGCCCCATTTACATCCATCCTCCCTGGCCACACCTCACCATGAAGCTGCCACCAGCTGCTCAAAGAACAGCAGCTCCACCAGATAGGATCAGTAGCCCCATTTACCTCCTTCCTCACCTGGGCATACCATCCCTCGGAGCAGAGGCCAGTCACTCAGAAACATCGCAGCTCCACCAGAGTGATTCAGTAACCCAATTAACATCCCTCTAACACTGGAAATGTTCAAATTAAAATATAAATAACAGTTTTCTATGGGGGATGGAATGGGGGCTGAGTGTGTGTAGAGGTGGGGGGGTGCAAATAAACCGGTGTAATGAGCATCTACCTACAATTGTAACTATTATTTAGATGGGTTCAATAAATATTTTAAACACTGACACAGGCTTGTCTTGATTTGCGCTTCGTTGATTTTGACATAACCATACAGATAATATCAATTGGAGGCATGATTCTGGACTACAGGCAAAATCTCAAATTAAAAGCCCCGAGCATTGACCAAGTTAGATTCTATATTCCATAATGTGATTTGTCTGCTAATACCACTCAACCACTATCCACTGCATGGAAAAGACATCGGACTAAAAAACAAAACAAAAAAAAAACGGTCCAGATCTGGAGCTGACAGCAATTTGCTGAATAACATCAATACATCTCAGGACCAGGAAGGCTAAAATTCATGCGGTCTTGACATTTAGTAATGTTTTCAGTGATTTAAATTGTTACTTAGCTTCTGGGTTGAGGCAGTACACATCGGTGAACTGTATTGTAATGCCTGTAACCCTACCAACAGCATTTGTTAGCTAAAGTTTCCAAATAATGTAAACAGTTGTAAAAAATCAACAAGTTACAGAGAAGAATGCCATATTTGCACAGGATACCTTCTTTACAGTTTGAGCCCAACTGTATGACGTGTCGCTGCTTCAAACTGAGATGTCATTTAGAACGACAACTACTGAAGCAGCTCTCATGCAATAAATAGAATCCTCAGGAATGGGCCAGCAACGGATCAAGAATTAATGAAATAAGACACAGTTAAATAATGAAAGGAGACATAACTGAGTGAAAAAATAGTTTCAATTACAAATTATAAATTATTCACGTAAACAGAAATGTCAGAATCATTTCGTGTCCCCTTTAACCACTGGAGCATATTTTGTACGCAATCATGCCTGTTGCGGTTTGTAGAGATTTTAAATTCGATTTTGACAGCCATGCATTGGGGTTGCTCAAAATATTTAGCTGCGTTCGTTAGCTAGTGGAACGACGAACTAAATCACACTAAACCACTTCCTGCGTTTTCCGACCCCTAGCCTTTTTCCAAGTTTAAAATAATGGCGTAAATAAAGCCATAGTTTCAGAAGAACTAACGACTGGGATTTATACAGTTCAAGTCCTGTTCAACTTGTGCAAGCGCATAGGTCCGCATGTGGCAGATAACAAGCTGAAATATGTTTTATATTTAAAAGATGTAGTATATTGCATACCTCTGAACTGTTATGAATTTCGCATTCGGATCGCGCTATGATTTTTCCACTCAAATTTATCCTTGCCCCACAACGGTTTACTGATGTTCTTACTAATGTTAGAGAACTAGTTTTGGACACACAAACTATGAAATCATGGAACTAACTTGATACATATGGACCCACTATTTGCTTGACATATTATAATGCTTGAAAATAAGAATGTGCTACATATTCTGGCCATTTGCTATGGATTTTGTAGGTCAGTGCTATCAATTTTAATTCTGAGATGTGGAGAGGTTATGTATGTACATTTAGTATTAACTGTCACTGGTGTGGTGTAGTGATAAATGTAACTTTTGGGAAGGCAATGCTTACAAATTCAACTACAGTACTATGTAAGGACAGTGTGCGCTACTTCAAAAAAAAAAAAACAAGGACGCCCTTGAGCTGGACAGCCACTTATACTGGACAAAAAACATTTTGTCCCAAATCACAGGTATAGAGCTCAACAGAAAAAAAAATGTGGGTTATAGCAGATTAAGGGCACCTTCTGTAATGGAGACTTAAGACTCCTGTCCTGCTGAGGTGCTGGCAGACCCGTTTCATGCCTGCTGCCTAGAACCGTGATTCACATTCACCGCTTCCATAGTGCTCCCTCCAGTCCATCCCACTGACCACAGTGAGGTGCTGCCTGGAGTGGGGGCTGGGAGGCATGCGCCACGCTGGTAGTGAGCGGCAGGAGCCGGAGTCGGCAGAGGTGAAGAGACGACGTGAGCCCTGCTGGAGACGACTGAGCAGAGGGCAGTGAGGGGCAGACGAAGAGCAAAGTTGAAAAGATGCTACAAGCATGCTTGAGAATGCGGATGTGTCCGTATGAGCAGCCGTTTGTACTGTATGTACTCCACATACTGTTCATATTAACCACGGTACTTGTTCAAACATACTGGCAAACTTTATTCATGAAAGATTTGGGGGTTTAAGTAAAATGTCTGCATTAATAGAAAATAATGACAACCATCGCTTGCATTTATGACATGTTACAACTTTGTTGTGCATGTGTGTTAGGGGGGAGCACACATGAGCAGGCGATGTCTTATTGCTGCTCACTCAAGTGTAGCTCCCCCTTTCAACTGTATGCCACTGCATTTTTGGAGCTGTCATACACAGCTCCAGCAGCCATTAGAGAACTGCGGCCGTGCCTGCAAAGACACTGACTGAACTGGAGCAGGGCTGACACACCTCCGAAAACTCCGATGATGGCACTATGTTTCTTGCACATGCGTGCAAGCAAACATAAAAAGCATTTGTCAATGCCGAATGTTGTCTCGCTGGCATTGGCATTGGTAGTGCAGGAGTTAGAGAGGCATAATAGGAATAGTAGTGAAGTATTGAACTGAAGCCAATGCCAACCCCACCCTGCAGAGAGTGACAGGCATTGGGGTGTGTCTTTGGGTCATTAGCTATAATGCTCATGCCATTCTACCTCACCCTATTCTGTAGACACTGACAAGTGTCATGGTGTGCTTCGGGTCTTTGGGCATTATACTGTACTTATGCCATTCCATAAGGAAATATGCTGAGGTGGGTGCAGTATAGGAGAATGAGGTGAACTTTAGGGTGAACACTCCAAGCCAGACCTCGATGCCTGTCACTGGGTGAGGTGGGGGGTGGGGGTGGAATGGCGTGAGCATTACAGCCAATGATCCCAAGTCACAACCCTGATGTCTGTCAGTCTCTACAGGGTGGGGCGTTACAGTTGGAAACCTTAATGCCATAGGTGTTTGTTGGTATTTTCACTCCAAATGTTCAGCATAGGCTTTTTGTGACCCCACCTAATGAAGAGCGGCACTATCAGTTTGTTAGCTGAAAGGTAGATTTGCACAGTGGCTATGCCATTTGGTGACACAGGGATGAAAACACATTTTGGGCAGGATGTGAAAAATGACAACTGTATTGTTCATGAGGAGTTGTAAAAAAATTGCAATGTTGAAAATCTAGAGTGCAAATATGAAAAATTGGTGAAGTCATGAGCATGCATAGAAACTGTGCAACACACGTCCGTAACCCAATTATTTTTGGGATTTTTTTAACCACATTTTCAACATAGGCATTTTGGGACCTCCCCTCATGAACAGTGGCACTGTGATTTTGTTAATTTGTCCCAAAAGTTGATGTCCCACAGCAACCACGCCATTGTGCGCTACAGGTGTGAAAATACATTTTGGGCAGGATGTGAAAAATGACAGCTGTAGTCTTCATAAGGAGGTGTGAAAAAATGCCAGTGTTGAAAATCTGGTATGAAAATATTGCAAATTTGAGAAGTTACAAGGGTGTGTGGAAACTGCGCAATGCACGCTTGTAACACAGTCATTTTATGGACGTTCGTCACCAAATTTTCAACATAAGCATTTTAGAATCTCTGCTCATGAACAGTGTCACCATCATTTCCTCAAACTGTCCCAAAAACTGATTTCACACAGCGACCACGCTATTGTGCACCGGATTTGCGAAACTCATTTCAGCCAGGATATGTAAAATGACAGCTGTACTGTTCATAAGGAGGTGTGGGAAAATGCCAATTTTGAAAATCTGGAGTGAAAATATTACAAATTCAAGAAGTTATGAGCGTGCGTGGAAACTGCGCAATGCACGCTTGTAAAGCAGCCATTTTTTGGATTTTCCACCAAATTTGCAACATAGGCTTTTTTGAGAGCCCCCCCTTATGAACAGTGGCACCGTCATTTTGTTATTCGGTCCTGAAAGGTGATTATGCGCAGTGACCACTAAATCTCCTTTCAGGACCGAATAACACATTGACAGTGACTGAATTCATGAGGAGGGGTCCCAATAACCCCATGTTGAAAATTTGGTGCCAAAATTCCCCAAAATGGCTGAGATATGCACCAAAGTTGAAAAAACCCTATTTATACCATTATACAGCTTACCAGCATTTCTTCAGTTCGCAGTCGGCTTTGAAGAGTGCAGGCGTGTTCCCAGTCCGCCCGAAGATCATCAGCGCCCGAGCTCCAGAGGTAAATATAGGGGTGAGGGGTGTGGGGAGGTGGGATGTATGCAGAAGGTGGGTGCGGGTTGGGGGTGGGGCAGGGAGACCATGAGGACTGTTTTCTTCCACATGTTTAAAAAAAATTATGGATGGTTTTTGTATTTCAGGGGCATTTGGCACACTGGGGTAGGCTCCCAGCATGCCACCTGACTGTTTTGTGGGGAGGATGCTGTAGCCGACAGGGGATTGGGCACCCCCTGGTGATACATACTGAAGGGGGGGCTGAGAGCCGAGGGGATTGAGCCCCCCTCCAGCACACAACAAAAGCGGGGACATTATGCTGATGAGGAGCGGTTTCCCCCATCGGCAAAATAAATGGGGAAGAGGGACTCATGCTGACAGGGATTGGGCCCCTGTCAGCAAAGAAAGACTGTTCGGGGGACGCATGATGCCAAGGGTGATTGGGCACCCCCTCGGCATACATTTTAAATGGATGGGGGGGCATTATGCCGACGGGGAATGGGCTCCCTGTTGGCAGGTAAAGTGGATCATGGCAGTCTGCAGGCACTGGACAGGCACATCGGGAGGGCATGTTATTGTGCCGCTGTGGACCTTTTGTTAGATCTTAGCGCCACTTGACATATGCCTGGTGTCAGCACCTGCAGCTGCCTTATTGGGGAATGAGGGACGCACCTTCTGATGCATGCCCTGCATTCGCCCACAGTGACCACACCTCCAAATCTGCTACTAATGCAATATGTTGGCTGGCGTACACGCACGAGCCAATATAAAAACAAAGTGATGAAACCCAAGATTTCAGCTTGATCCAGTTGTTCCAGATGGGAGGTTTTGCAGGACACAGGATGTGCTGAATCTATGATGTCACAGTGACATTTTATTTATTTATTTTAACTAGGATTGAAGACTTTGATCTGAGAGCTCACTTACAAAGGTTCCGCATCATTCAACAAATTATAGGCAAGTGAATAAAAACAAAACCAACCAAGATTAAGCATATTGAACACAACTATACAATCAGAGAACAGATATATTAATGAAGGTACCAAAATAATAAGTAATGGAGAAAAATGGGATATAATGGGGGAAAAAAGGATGTATAGGGTAGAAATTGAGCAGTATCATTGTCAGGTGAGCAGAGAGGGGCGGATGAGGAGGGACTTGGAGGGGAGGGGTAAGAGAGGTAGGCAAGGGAGGAAGGAAGGCAGCTTAAAGCAAGCATTGTCAGGATGAGTAAAGAGAGGAAGGAGGGTGTAGGCGAGGAGAGACTTAGGGGGGAGGGGTAAGAGAGATAGGCAAGGGGGAGGAAGGCAGCTTAAAACTAGCATTGTCAGGATGAGTAGAGAGGGGAAGGAGGGTGTAGGTGAGGAAAACAAGGGGGAGATTTGAGAAAAACAAGGGGAGGGATTAAAGGAGGAGAAGGAGGATAAAAAGGGAGAGAAGATGGGGTGGAGATCAGTTGAGAAGGCCAAGGGGAAGTATGTGGGTTGGGTAGATTAAAGACTGCAATCACATTTAGTGTTGTTACTCACCAGGTGGGCCTTCAGATTCTGCTTATATTGACCAAGCTTGGTGCAGGACAGGAGGTTGGGGCTAAGGAATTGAGCCATTTAGGGTTCAATAACAAATGACCATTGACCTTGTGAGGTCCGGCAAAGGGATATTTAGTGACTGACCACATACCTTTCTGGTGGTCCTGTTACTGCTATGAGGATGGAGGAGGTCAGAATCCCAGGAGTGGTGAGGCCCAGTGTGGTTTTCTGGCTAATAGGCAGACTTGGTATCTGATTCTACACTCCAGGTTGAGTAACCGTATACCACAGAGCTCACATGTATGCATTTGCTGGGGTGGCACCTAGAGAATTCTACAGGCTTTATTCAGGGCCAACTTAATTCTTGGGAGGGCTGTGTCCATGGCAGCTCTGTAGACAACCAGACCCTAGTCGATCACCGACAGGACTGAGCTGTTTATTGTGAGCTTAAGGGCTTCATTGGTAAAACAGTGCTTATGTTTATATAATACGCCGATTCTGGAGTTGACAGTTTTCGTGACCAGGTTGATGTGTTGCACATAGGTGAGGCAGCTGTCAAGTGTAACCACCAAGTATTTGAATGTGTGTACCATGTCCCGAACTTCATTGCAGTTACTGCATACAGTCCACGCTAACTTATATCACCCTCATTTAATGCGGCAGTCTGATATAACGGCGGGGAATCAAAACCATTTGCCAGTTCCTATACTGCACTTGAAAATGCAGCTGCTTATTGCGATTTAAGGCAGCCACCTATTACGGGCAAAATCAGTTGGCCAAGTAGTCGAAAATCTCCTTTTCACTGCTCCTCTAATTGATGTCTTGTGTCTACTTGCTCGAGTGAATCACAATTGCCTAATTGAACACAGTTGCATGTAGCCTTTATTACTCTACTTGCACTCAGGCAGTTAGTTTGATTCGAACTGTGTGGGATAACTATGGCTCCAAAGCGGAAAACGCTAACTCTTGCTGAGAAGGTAGAAATGCTTAAACGCATGGATGCTCTACCAAAACTCAGCCAGAGAGAGTTAGCAATGCAGCTTAACATACCCAAATCCTCTGTTGCTGACCTGCAGCATCAGCGAGATTCACTTCTGGCACAGTGGCATGAAAACACTAATCCTGGAGCGGAAAAGAAAGCGGAGGGAAAAGATTCGGAAGTTGAAGATGCCTCCTCCGTTGGTTCCATAATGCCCGTGGTCGTGATGCCCTTATCAGCAGACCATTGCTAGCTGAAAAGCTAAGAAAATAGCTGAGGCACTTGGTCGACCCAATTTTAATCCATCTGAGGGATGGCTCCAGCGATGGAAGCGGAGACACAACATTGAGTTCAGACGTGCCCCTGGGGAGAAGGGGAATGCAGACATGCAGTCTGCACAGCAGTGACTAACTGAAGTTCTTCCTGGCCTACTCGTTGGCTACCCACCAAACAACATCTTTAACTGCGATGAAACTGGACTGTTTTTCTGTTGTGTGGGTTACGGGACTCTGGCATTCAAAAACGAGCCATTGCTTGGGCACAAAAAGGCAAAGGAGAGAATATCCGTCCTTGCATGCTGCAATATGGACGGATCTGAAAAAACAGATCTCCTAGTTGTTGGGAAATTGGTGACCCTCGATGCTTCAGAGGCATCAATCACCTTCCTATCCTCTACTGCGCCAACAGATCCGCCTTGATGACAGGTGAAATCTTCACAGAGTAGGCGCGCAATTGGGATAGGAGTTTCCGTGGCAGAAAAATTGCACTGTTACTGGACAATTTTTCTGGACATCCACAAATCCAGGGTCTCAGAAATATAAAACTTATATTTTTGCCACCATATACAACTTGTGTTATTCAGCCTCTGGATCAAGGAATCATCTATGCCATGAAGCAGCACTACGTGAGAGCAATGAGACAGAGGGTCATAGATGAGATTGATTCAGATGCTGAAGTAACCGCCACAGTTTGCACAAAAAAAATCTCTTTGTTAGATGCTGTGTGAATGCTGAAACAGGCATGGGATGCTGTCTCAGAACACACCATAGCCCTTTGTTTTGTCAAAGCCGGATTTGCCCCTAGCACTGACCCTGGTGAGGAAACCTTGGCATCAAACTCTCCTCCTCTTTCGATGAAGATCCTTGTTAGGCAAAGAAATTAAGTTCCACCAGGCTTGACAGAGGAACAGTTTGATAATCTCTGTCGCCTAGGTGACGAGGAAGAAGCAGAGGCACCACTGGACGACATCGGTCAGGTGGTTAGCCAACTGCAACCGGAAGAAATGGAAGAGGAGGATGAGGAGGTCGAGAGTGCTGACACCGAGGAAGACAGCAAAGTTACACCTGTGGATGTGAGAGCAGCACTAATGACATTACGCCGAGCCATGGAGCAGCATCCTACCATCGCGCCTAACTGGTCAGCGTTATCGGTGGCTGAAAAGGTGTGGGAGCCTTATGCTAGGAAGTCAATCATGCAAACAAAAATGACCGGCTACTTCACATAATGTACTGTACATAACTTTGTTTCTTTTGCCGGTGCTGTTGATGCTGATGTGGCACTCATAATGTACTTTTTACCAATTGCTATTGCTATTGCACCACATGAATGTAATGTGTTTAATACTGTATACTGTACTTAATTGCTGCACATTAAATAGCATATTCACTGCATATTGCCTCACAGTCGCGTTTTTTTTCTTCAATACAGGGATTTATTTAACTCAAAAAAATGATTAGCGTTTTGCTCATAAAATGCTAAATCTTTGCGAAAATGCATAGCTCTTGCCTCAGTGTGTTTGACTAACACAGCACTTCTAGAAAATCTATATAATTACTTTCTGTATAGTTAGTATAGTTCCCAAGAAAAAAACTGCTACCCAATTATTTAAAACCCTGCAATACGATAAACCGACCATTGCATATAACGGGCATACCGGCATTTACCAAGTGTGCCCATTATAAGCGGTGCAGACTGTATTTGGAATTGATGGGATCTGTGTTTATTATGTGGTGCCAAAGGATCATGTTCTTGATTTTCTTATAGTTGAGAAGAAGTTTATTGTTTTGAAACCACGACACTATGACGAGAAATATGTTTGCATTTGTACTTACAGGGCAGTGGTGTCAAACTGACTAGTAAACAGCACTGTATTATTGGCATACAGGAGAACTTGGCCAGGACAGGCTGCGGAAGCTTATTAAGGAATACGCTGAAAAGAAGGGGTACAAGGATCAATCCTTGGGGATCCTGGTTGTAACATTACAGTGGCCAGAGATGGTAGAGAGTATTTTACTTGCTGAGTGCGATCAGAGAGGTAGCTGTGGCACCACCTTACCAACTCGGGAGACATGCCTGTTGAAGACAGTTTGTTTAGAAGGAGTTCATTGTTGACTGTATCGAAGGCCTTTGTTAGGTCAATATACATGGCCCCGAACATGCGCCCACAGTCTACAGCATTAATGGATAAAGTTTGTAAACTCCACCAGGGCTGTGGTGTTGCTGTGCTGCTTCCTAAAGTCATGTTGTTCCAGGCATTGGAGCTTGTATTTGTCCAAGTATTCAACTAGCTGGCCACTGGCGAGTCTTTTGGGCACCTTAGACAGGGATGGGAATATAGAGATGGGCTGGTAATTAGAGAAGTTGGTGCGATCTCCATTTTTAAGGACAGGAGTGACCATGGCCCTTTTCCAGATTGTGGGGAACTTGCCAGTAATTAGGGTTAGATTAAGGATATGGGTTAAAGGATGGATTACCTCATCAAGGACAAGAGTGACTATTTTTAGGACCAGAGAGTCACTGCTAGACCTTGATTTCCCTATAGCCTTAATGATGTATTTTCTAGCCTCAGAGAAGGAGACTATTTTAGGGGAAAAGGGTGGGTGTGGAGTTTCATATGGATAGGCCAAGCTTCCAGGACAAGAGTCACTGTGGGGGACAAGGAAGTGGGAGAGCACCCTGCTAAGGTTCGTGAAGGCCTTGTTGAAAGTGTTAGAAATTACTTTGGTGTCCTGAGTCAAACTACCATTATTATTGAGTAGGGATGAGGGTGTTTTGTTGGGTTTCCCTGTTAAAGTTTTTACATTTTCCCAAAAATTCCAGCTGTCACCCCAGGAATTCTTTAGTTCCTGTCTAAAGTACTGACTTTTCGCAATACAAATGGTGTAGATGTATTTGTTACAAGCAGTTTTGTAGTTTTGGACATCAGTACGTGAGCCAGAGCTTTGAGCCTTGTGCCAGAGGTGGTCTCTTTCTTTCATTAGTTGGATAAGGGAGGGGTGATCCAGGATTTGTTAGAGCCCTTCACTTTCAATTTTCTAAAGGGGCCATAGATGTTGCAGGAGGCATTGAAAATGTTTACAAAGTGCTCAAGCGCCATGTCAACATCATTCGTTTGGTAGATTGCTGACCAGTCTTGGTGCATAAGGTACTGGATGATGTATCATGGAGGGCAGCTGAAGGGTCTTGAGGACTGCCAGAGCCTGAAAGAGTTAGTAAGGCTGGGACTCTGAATAGTTAACATCTAAGATTCGAGTCTGCCCTGATTCACCAAGGTGTCCTGTGTCGATAAGCCTTACAACTTTTGGAAAATTAGGAAGTGCAGTTAGATTTTCCTGTGCATTTCTTTCTGCTGTGTGCAAAACATTTTCCTTTTATTTCTATAAAATTACTGTTCCCCATAGTCTTTTAATAGTATTCTGTATTATATGTGTAAATATCTTGAAGTTGTAAAATATTATTTTTTTATATGCTTCCTGCTTCTGTGACTGAGTCCTTTGAGGAACAGATAGCTGATTTATAACTGACATAGAATGTGTTTATGTCTCTGAAGAGAAGACTACAGGTACAATATGTTGTTTCTACAGTATAGGTTTCTCGGCTGTGATCGAGATGGGTGGGTCATTTGCCCTTGAGCAAGTAGCACTGTACTGTGTGAGCAGTGGCTCTAGAGGGATTCAGACCTAGAGATACCCCGAGAGAGTTTCTATGCTGAGTGCTGTTAGCTATTGAGTACCTTTGCAGGCATCTGAAGGGTTTGAGAAAGCTGGTAACAGTCGCAGGCTGAGTCTGGGAGAGACCAGTTTGCCACAAGAATCAAGCCTCATTCTGCAGCAGTGAATGTAGCATAGAAAGTGCAAATGCTGGATCCCCCCCTCCTCTAGTGTAAGCAACATATCAGACCCCAAATGCTAGTATTGTACCAGTGCAAGTCAGCGAATATAAAACCAGGAAAACTCTCTCAGGGATTTGGGGCTTTTTTTGTCTCCTCTTTGGAAACTGACATTAACACCCTCCAACCTATGCTCCACCGCTGGGTTCATTCTCCCCCTAACCAGTTTCTACATACCTAGTCATCTTATTCCCCACCCCATGGTCATTTAACTTGTTTATCAATTTCTTATGGGGTACTGAGTCAAAGGCCTTGCTGAAATTCAGGTATGGTGTCAGTTTAATTTGACAAGACCTTTCTTGACACAAACCCATGCTGTCTGTCATTTTGGAGCTCATTTGCCTCAAAGAACTCTGCCAACCTTGCATTAACAATCAGTGTCCGGCTGACTAACCTGTAGTTTCATGGTTCCTCCCTGGCCCCGATCTTTGACAAGGGCACCACATGCACAGTCCTCCACTTGTGTGGCACCATGCTAGAATACATAGAACTGTTGTACAAGTCAGCCAGTGGGTCTGCCAGAACTGATGCCAACTCTCTCAGTACCCTGGGGTGAATACCACCTGGCCTAGAGATTTATTCACCTTAGCACCAGTAGTCCTTTGAGGAATCTGTTAGATATGACTAGCTCCTCACACATCTTTACAGCCATCTCTCTACCCTTGCATATCCATCCCCGCAGTACTGGTTTATCCTCCTCTTTTGTGAATACTGAGCAAAAGCATCCATTCAGCACTTCTGTCTTTCCTCCACTGTCTCCACCCACTCTTTCCCTTTCCTCAGTTTAACGATTCCTTTCTTTGTCTGCCTTTCTTCCCCTGATGTACTGAAAGAAGGTCTTGTCTCCCCCTTTGACTCCTTCTGCAATTCTCAACTTCACCTATTAAACAGTGTATGAAGTAATAAAGACTGCATGTACTTAAATTTCAGTGTGTTTCAGTAATTCTTTAAACAGTGTGTTACATGTATTTACACACACACACACTATGGCTGGTGATGTCCCACCTTTGGCCCAGTCCATCTTTGTACTGCTGCCCACTGGTATGAAGTTGTAATATGGGGGCAGCATAGAGCTATCTGAAAGAATCGGGGACAAAATATGCCAAGCAGGCATTTCAAGTAAGTGTGGCAGACAGCACATCAAGTTGACCCTGTAAGAAATGACATGGATATGGAATCAGTGCTGATGAAAGTCCTAAAGTAATGTATGGTACACCGTTCTTAATTCTGTGCATAAAACTGAACAGTTATCACAAAAAGAATATGCTACTGTATGTAATACAATGGAAAGAAATAAGCCTACCCTCCCAAATGATACCATCGAGCCAAGGATTTGCCTTCTGTTATACACCCACTCACATTCCCAGCTGAGGTAGATGAGGGTGAGTTCTCTTGGAGCTGATAATCCTTGTGTGGCAGTCATGTTTATCAAATCTAGAAAATAAGTGACCTCAGTGAGGTATGTGACGGGTTGTGCATGTGCACTTGCACATGTTGTGCGAGTTTCAATTCAGTTCAATTCAATTCACTTTATTTACCGGGCAAGGAAACAGGAACGACCCAGCGCTTCAAATAATGAGAAGCTACAATGGTATACAAAACTACAAGATACATTGATGCTACAACAAGTACAACTATAAATACACATATTTAAAAACAATTACATAAAACTGAGCATTGCAAATGACTAAATAGAACACTTTTAAACGTTACATTTCTTATGGCATTTACAAAGCTGGAAGGCAAAGAATTCCAGAGAATAGAACTCTGGACAGAAAAAGCCCTCTCTCTCATACAGGTAGAGAACTTAGGCATGGATAAACGAAGTACGTTAGAGGAACAAAGCAGTCTAGGCCCCTCTCTTATTTCTAATATGGCAGATAAAGGAGATTTACTACCCAGAAGAAGTGTAAGGTTAATCATACAACCCAAGTTATATAGGTAGGTCAATCTAGGGGGCAACCAACCAAAGGCATCGTTTAAAGCACAATGGCGCATTCTGTAAGGCTTTGCCAAAACAATTCTGCATATAGAATTAAAAGTTTTGGTAACTAAATCCAAGTCCTTTTTCGCCAATTTGGTTAACAAAAAGGAATTATAATAAAATGTAGACAATAACACTTTTAGCTATAGTTTCCCTAGCTTCTCTGGTAAGACAATCCTTAATGCGATATAAGTTTAATGAAATGGGCAGAATAAAAGCAGGTTGCATGATAAAATAAACAGTGAAAATCACAATACATGCACAACACCCCGAAAAAGGCAACAGGCATTTATTTTGAAAACATTATAACAAAGAGTTGTTTGGAGTGTAGATTGGATGAGAGTTGGGATAGGGCCTCACGCGCAGGAGGCATCTGGTGGCGCAAGGTAATCACCACCTCTGTATTGTTTTATTGATCTGAAAGACAGAAATGTGCAAGATGCCACCTAGAATTGTTAAAGAATAGCAGCATGTACCATACTGTGCTGTATTGTGCAGTACCTGTTCTGATACACTTTCACATCGCACTCACCTGATGCCTGAAAACCACCCGCTCTCGGTCATAGGGGTCAGCATAAACCTGACCCTTCTGACTGAGGGCTGGCAGAAACATTGTTCATTCATTCATTTTGAGCCTTTGGCCCTCTCCAGACACTACAGCCCCCCTGCCCCTGCTGCACCTCTGTCAGGATGACCATCGCTCCATTGGCATCCTGAATTGATAGTATGAGATATGTATTATTTACTGTAGGCCTACACCACTCAATGGAAATCCTTTTTATGACTGATGCTGTCTCAGTACACAGCACAGTACAGAATACTTACCTTGTGTGCCATTCTTCATCTCTACTGAGACTGGCTAGCAGCACTAAACACCCATCCTTATTCACCCAGAAATGCCAAAATGAAGTGACTTGGTATCTCTGCAGTTGCTATTGTAACCCCCCTGCAAATGGGGGTTCCCAAAAGACTTTCAGGAGCTTGCTTGAATACTCCAAGCCTGAATGGTGTTTGGCGTTTAAGCCATTTATCAGTGAGTGTTTAGAACTCTGGTACTGTTCTTTAAGAGCTGTCTGCTTGCAGACATAATTAGTTTGTATGGGGACTGTGTGCTTCTCTGTTTGAGTACCACTCGAGCTGCTGCTAATTCACTCCATTTTGCAGTCACTAGGAGTGCAAAGGGAACCTATCTGAAAGATGTAACTGTTTGCCAGAAATCATTTACAGTAATAATGAAATTACAGTTTGTCTAACCTGCTTTCTTTGCAGTCAGAACTGTGTCTGCCTAGTTCCCATTCTGGTTTTGAACTGCTGAACTGGACCAATCAGTGTGGGTAACTAGCTCTAAAATGGTGCCTTGGACGAATCAGAACTTGGACTCATAATCTGAGCCAGCCACAAGAGGATTGCATGGGCAATGACTCTGGGAGATGTAGTTTAGACTTCGGCGCCTTTTTGGACCAACAGCAGCAGTCTATTGTGAGTGACAGCCAATCCAGTCAAGAACTGGGAGGAACTCAAAGGAAGTGCCCGGTTTTGTCTGTTGGGAGTTTCAGCTGAGCTTTGGCAGTGAAGGGGAAAGGAACCCTGTGCTCCTTCAGTGCACAGTTTTAGTCAAAAAACATGTGTAAGGTTCAGAGTTCCGGTCTGCAGCTTGTTAGGACTGAATCCGTCCTGTGAAGAGAATCAAAGGATATATGAAGAGTAGAAACCAGGCTCACCCTGTAGAAGACTGGAGGAATTGCTGAAAATTGCACTCGGTCTGTCAGGAACTGAATCTGCTGTGTGTTCTCCGGGTATTGTGCAGTAATTCGATCGGGATACAGATGCAGCCTGCCTGGTATAGTGCTTTCTTTTACCATATAAATGTGTGAAGAGGTTTGTGTACCTCAAGTGAATCCTGCTGCCATTAAGTGACTTTTGCCTGTGACTGTTTACCATATAAATGTGTGAGGAGTCTCTTGAGCTCAAGAGTAGCCCTGCTGACATTGAAGGACCCTATCTTATTTGGAGGTCGTGAGTACTAATTCAGGGTCGCTCCCTGTTGAATTGCCACATTAAATCCAAATGGAATTACTGTACTGCTGACTGTTTAATTCTCCTTTCTGTGAAAGGGCCTCACCAGCTGCCACGGTTTGACTAGCCACCAGGGCTTGGGTACCCAGGGACAGTAACTGATAGGGATAGGCTTGTGCACAGAGCCATAGGTAGATGAGTAGAGTGATAAGCTAATTAACCTGATTTCCCCCTGTCCTTGTTATATCCCCCTAAATAAATCAGAGCTGCTTGTTTCAGCAAAGTTATACTGCCTGAGGTAGTTGTCTATGTTAAAGTACTGTACTGTGATTGTTGCACTGTATCTTATTTCTGCAAAGGTCCCAGTGCGGAACCAGTCCTGGGGGTAAGTGTATACTGTAAAGTAATTCTGATGTATTGTGTGGGCCACTAGTGGGAAAGGGGTTGCAGTGTCCCAGAGGGCTGTGACCAAGTTAGTTTAACTATTGTAAACCCTGACCTCTGGGTGGAGGCACCCGCCATTGGATCCAGGCCCCTCAACCTGTTAGTGGCAAATCAGGCAGGGGTAGTAGCCCCTGGGATAGCGCCATCTAGGGGTTACACTATCATAGTTGACATTGCAGTATCTACCATACGGTGGTCAGGTGCCAGGCACAAAAGTAATTTCACCCATGTACACAGGCTGGTACAGTACTCATGTCTGTATTTCAGAAGTATGCATTTAGGTAATGTGGGGAAATGTGGGTCACTGGCCCTTGTAATGTGGGACACATCATAGAACATGGAGATACAGTACAAGTTCTGAACACATTGTAAAATTGTGGCTTTATTTGGGAAATGTTTAATTTTGGTTTATCATCATGGAACATTATAACTGTCTGCTTTTAATTTTGAGTTTATAGCACTTTCTCTTCTCTTCTGAAACAGTACTGTTCACATTTTTTCCACACTTCACTCCCGCTCATGTACACCCCTCCCCCATATCAGTATATTACCTGCTTGATTGCATTTCAAGTGACTTCAAGGTCTCAACCCTTCATTTCCCCTACTCCCCCCCCACATCAACATATTACCTGCTTGATTTCCTTCAAAATTGAGTTCCAAATTTCAGCCTTTCACTACCTCGCATCATATCACCAACTTGCTTTTACACTTCTAATAGCAGCTTAGCATCAAAGGTATTAAATTACTACTGTGTCAGGTAGGGTTGAGAACATGACTTCACTGTGGTTTTGAAACAAACAAAACAAAAAAAAAACAACCAGCTAAAGTTCACAATTTTATTTAATTTGAAACAAAAAAGCCACAGCAGAAGTTTAGAATTTCATTTAATTTATTTTTCGGCATAGGAAGTGTTTTGCAGTTGTTACATTGAAGTAGCACAGCCATTCACACAAGATTTATTAATTATCTTACGGCCAACTACCTAGATCATAGACTCTGCTCGGAAATTACCATGGTGTCTCCCATTACTCACCGAAAACTCTGGTATCTCTTGCTGCTGGCGATCCTATTGGCAGGTGATGTGGAACAAAACCCAGGTCCGGTCCTTCTCCAGCCATACAACAATACCTCCTGGGTCTCTACTGGGGGAATAAGCATAGCTCATCTAAATATTAGGAGCCTCATGCACAATTTTACGGAGCTGGAGGCTTGGGTCTCAACCCATTACCCTGATATATTGTGCCTCTCTAAGACATGGCTTAAGCCTTCCACCCCGACTCAATCTGCACGTTATGCAACTATAGCCTTATCCGAAACAACAGACGATCTTCTAAGGGGGTGTTGCGCTGTTCTATAAAACTCATCTCAACATCACACATACTGTTATACCCCAATCCTCCGCTTGAGTCTCTACATGCTCTTCTCCACTTGGATGCAAAAATCTCACATAGTAGTTGCTTACAACCCGCCCCTGGGAGGTCTGTCTGCCTTCATAAATTTACTGGAGGACTTGGTAAAAGTAGCAGATCACAACGAACTGCTTATTTTAGGGGACATGCAACTAAACTGGCTTGGACAAACACATAGCCAACTTCTATCTACAATACAGAATTATAGCCTACATCAAGTCATAACAGAGCCCACAAGGATCTCCCCTAATACAACATCTAGCACATTACTTGACTCGGTGTTAACAAATAGGACTGACAGAATTGTGGAAGCTGGCACCCTACCTGATGCCATATCAGATCACTCCCCATTTATTGTGTATGGCAACACTCCAGCTCCCAGTCCTTGCCCCACGCTTATATCACCTTTAGGAACTCACGCTGATCTGAATCAGGCTAATTTCCTGTATGAGGTCTCATCTATAGATTGGTCCTACCTTTCTCTGTCCCTTGATGCACAAACAGTGCTGAATCACTTTCTAGACCATTTTTGTTCTATCCAGGACAGGCATACACCTAATGACCCGAGCATGCGGCGCCTACACCCACTAAATGGCTGCACAAAGATCTACTGGCAGCTTTACTTGCAGAGACAAGAGCTGGAAGCAGTTCAGAAAAACTGGCCTCACTGCTGACTACCACTCTTACAGGACCCAGAGAAGCGACTGTAAAAATGGATTAGACAAGCAAAAGCTCTTACTGCAAGGGCTTTGATGGAAGCAACAGGAGACTCAGAAAATTCTTGGCACATATAAAATCATTCCTAGGAACAAAACAAACTAAGCTGGCTGATGAAATGTTCATTAGTGGTGTGCACTGTAACAACCCTAGGACCATCATGAGAGGCCTTTAATAAAAATTGTCTGACCTGTCAAGCTATACATCCGTCTTCACGAATGGCCAGCCTTTACCACCCCCTCCTGTCACTGAACCTATCCGCATTTCTATTTTAAGGCAGTATCAACATCTGACATCCAGGGCCTCTAGATACCATCCCTGACAATACTAGTGTAGGCTCTGATTGGCTCGAACCTAAACTCCTCAAACTAGCCGCACTATGTATTGCTCAACCGCTGTCAAGGATTTTTACCCTATCTCTCTGCCATAGTACTGTCCCTGACATCTGGAAAATGACACGTGTTACTCCAATCCATAAGAAAGGGGATAAAAGAGATATGACCAACTATCGACCAATAGCTATACTATCAGTCCTAAGTAAAATCCTGGAAAAGCTAGTATCAAGACAAGGCACTGAATTCTTGTCAAAGCACAACCTTTTCTCACCAATTCAGTACGGCTTTCAAAAGGGTCATAGCACCTCCACAGCCTTGCTTCACCTTATTAATGGCCCCTTAACTGCGATGGACAAAGGGCACCTCACGGGAGCAGTTTTTATTGACCTAACAAAGGCCTTTGACCTTGATGATCATCCTATTCTGCTCAACAGTCTCTTAGCCCTTGGTTTCTCTCCTAATGCAACTGCCAGGTTTAAAAGCTATCTGTCAAATAGGACTCAGCTTGTTAGGTTCAACTCTGCGTTATCTAGTCCTAGGGCTATCAATCTAGGTGTTCCCCAGGGATCAATATTAGGACCGCTTCTCTTCTCTATTTTCATTAACAATATCTCTCCGAATATCCCCGGCTGCTCAGCTATCCTTTATGCAGACAACCTGGTCTTGTACTGTAGTGATAAGAATATTCAACATATAAACCAAACCTTTACTACTGCGTTTAAGTCCACCCAATCCTGGCTCCTCCACTATAAGCTAATCTTGAATGCTGATAAAACACATACTATGCTGCTTGGCTCTACAGTCAAACTAAGTAAAAACCGTGACAAATTTGCAGTCTCTGGTCAAGACGGAAAGGTCCTTGAACCAGATCACTCCTTCAAGTATCTAGGTGTACTCCTCAATGAGAATCTCAATTTTGGTCAGCATATTACATCCACCTGTAAACTGGTAAATGCCAAAATAGGAGTAGCATATAAAACCAGCTCTGTCTTTAACAGTCAGTAAGACTAGCCATAGCCCATGGGAATCTGCTCCCGTCACTATCCTGTGGGGTAACCACCTATCCCAATGCACCCAAAACTCTCCTTAGAGAGTGGGACACTACCTATAACAGCACATGCAGGTATGCATCGGCCTCTCCCTGGTCAAAGCACCATTGCAAACTCTATGCAGATCTGAATTGGCTCCCCAACCTTCGGCTCAAACTCTTGCCCTTGGCTCCCTGGCTGATAATATCATTAGAGCAGGCTCCCTAATCTCGCTGGCATTCCTACTCACTCCACTGACCTGCTCTCATGGCCTACAGTCAGCTGATAAGTTGTTGCTGCAAATACCCAGATGTAGATCAAACAAAGGAAATCTTGCCTTCTCTCATTTGGCACCTAAACTCTGGAACTCCCTGTCTCTTGATGTCCACTTAGCCCCCAGTCATGCCCAGTTCAAAAACAGGTGTCGTTCTTTCCTCTTCAGTTAGATCTCCTGTGCCTACTTCAAACCACCCTGAATTTCTGCCTCCTACTTCACCCACATCCCCAGCCACTGTAAACTGATCTCCACCTATCCTGACCTTCCAGCTTATTACTCTAAGCACTTTTGTCTCATCTTGTTGTGCTGTAGCTACCCTTACCCAATCAACTGTCAGCCATATGTGACTTTTCACTGATTCTACCAATTAATGTAAACTATTGAACTTTTATTTTCCACCTAATTATGTGATTGTAAAACCTTGTTTTAGCTCTGTATGTATTATGTCTCTACCCCAAATCAAATTGTATTCCACTGTTCACTCTGCTTATTGTAATCTCGGTCGCCTGAAAATAGTCATGTTTTGGCTAATGGCACTTACCCGGTAAACAAGAACTAAATAAATACATAGCAGCAGGCATCATTTTAGCCATGTGATCTATGCACTGATTGGAATTATGCACTGCCAGCACACTCCACCACAAGTGTCTCGTGGCCCATACCAATTGAGTATAGTTTCACAGTTTTGTCTTTCTCCTAATGTAGTGATCCACATAATGCCACATCATTTCCGCAGTACAACCCCAGGTTTCAGCTGGAAACTAGCCCATCTGGACCGTTTGTTTACCTAGTAACATACATAGATACATAGACAGTGTCGGCAGATAAGGGCCTGCGGCCCACCCAGTCTGCCCATTTGAACTTGTAACTTTACTTTATGTTTTCCTAGAAGTCTGTTGCCCCTTAACCCTGACTTCCAGAATTCCTTTATGTCTATCCCATGCATTCTTAAATCCTGTGATCATTTCAGCCCCCATCACTTCGTCTGGCAGGATGTTCCAATATGTTTCAAATAAATAATACGTTTTGATTGGGTACAGATTTGGAGACTCCAGTGGTGCCCACACCAAATTTACTACCTTCTCCTTCATAAAAAGTCATGAAGCTGTGTGTGTTTCAGGGTCATTGTCTGTAAAGTAAAATGCATGGAGACATGAGAGAGAGAGAAAGACAGTAGACCTAGGAGTCAGTTGAAAAACCAATTATGACTGACTTAACACATATTGCAACTGACTTCTCCAACTAGTTTTAAATTTGTGACTTTAACTAACTAAAGAAAATACAACCAATTTTTTCAACTTTCACCATCGCTGCATTTTATTTCTTAATAGTTTGACATACTTTAATCTCATATCATTTAATAAATGATTAATTATTTGGCATATGTTACATAATACAGAAATATCACTGACATAAGAGGCAGGCTTAGATGACCTGCAATGCATACAGTAATCACCTCAGCAGCAAAATGTATACAAACAAAATAATAGTGAGAGATTCCATTGACAGTGTCCCATTAAGGATACAGTGAAGTCTCACCGCATTAGCAACAGCACATACATATATAAACCTGCAAGAAATAAATTCACATTCTTTAAAGATTTATTAAAGGTGAACGGTCAGCAATAAAAAAAATAATCAATGTACAGCGTGCAAACCGCGCATGCCCCCCCCCCACATTAGTAAACCACTGCTCTTAATTATAACCTGTATGATCTAGGTAGCTAGCTTCTAAGAAGCCATTTGACATTGGTGCCAACTTCCAAGAAGGGTGGCATATCTGAAGGAACCTCATGGTTGTAGTCTAACCAGAGTAGTAACAGGTATAGTGTTTTACCAGGGCATGGTGGGTGCAGGTGGTGACTGATCAAGAGCAAGACCAGTAGTTGATGAGACTATTGGCAGCAGCTAGAATAACTTTTGTAGAGTCTTACTGTAGCAGACAGGTTCCCTCCCCCCCAAAAAAGTGTCCGAGGGGCTTAATTTTTTTTATCTTGCAATGGGAAAAAGAATGGATAGTTATCGTGAATAAATGACATAGCTCAGACGGTATGGGGCAATGCTCGATCATTTACCATTCAGCAATAACACGGTGACAGAAAACATGCATTCCACTGGCACACTGGATGCCGTAACACCAAGGTAAATTTTCATAAGCTGAGCCAGAGTAGGGTATCTATGTTCGTTTTCTTCAAAATGTAAGTGAGAAATCTTCCTCCTCAGTTGTAGGCTTCACTATCAAATATCGGTTGATTTCATCTTCCACAGCTGAGCTGTCTTTGCCGAGTTGCAAGCTTTGTTTCAGCTTCTGAAGCATTTTCCTTTTCTTACTCACAGGAATACATTTTTCATCCTCCTGAAAATTTGGATCATTCTCTGCCTCTCCAACACTGACAGAGATTCTTGCAATTGATGTCATAGATGGTGTGCTGCTGGCTCTTAAACTTGTTGAGAAAGCTGTTGACATACTGTATAGTAGGTATTATTAGCGCTCGGAAAATGTTGGAGCTATTAGCGGGAAAGAAAAACCCGCTAAATTTAAATGCCCGCCCATATTATCCATGAACAACACTTCACATAAGCTCAAAGAAACACAGTAGCAAAATGAATTTCTGTAATTCTATATTTATTTGTTATGTTCATTTTATTAATTCATTGTATGTAACTTAAACCCCCCCCAAAAAAAAAGCAAAGTGGCAGCTCTTTTTGTGTGTTGTTCATGTTCTTTCAGTTGGTACATCTTCAATTAGCGGTACTCTGTAAAAAAATATATATATATATATACTCAGTCTAGATCCCCAATTACAGTAGTATCTAACTACAGAACTGTATTACTTTATTTTGGTGGTGATTGTACTTACATTGGTCAAGCAGTTTTCATGTGCTTCCTTGATGCGGCTTGCTCAGATCCTCGCCTGATATCCTCCTGACGCTATTTTAGGTTGTTGAAGCTGTTCTCCAGATATTGAGAATGATATTCTTTAAGGTTAAGGAGTCTTAGATCAGCTGCTAGGTTGTCAGCAGTCCCTGCAGCAAGACGATCTGAGATTAAACCAGCGTGCCAACTCGTAAATTAGTTCTTTAAAAAGTCCTTGAAAATCTTATTTACAGAAATATCGAGTGGCTGCAGGAGGTCAGTACATGATGCTGGAACGTATACTGGTATGATTTGATTGTCCTCCTGATGTTTGATAACTCCCTCTGTGGTGTGTGCTCGGTAAAAATCGAGAACAAGTAGTGACTTCTGTTCTTTAGGCAGCTCCATCTTTTGGATATGTGCGTTTATGTAGGGGGTGATGACGCAGTCTATGAAATGGATTGTGGTCTCAGCATTCACCCAGTGATTATCTGAGTGAGTGACATCCCACTCACAAGGGAATTTGTGTTTTGGATGGCACATTTCTGTTTATCCCTTGTATATCAGTTGCGGAGGCAGCATATCACCAGACAGGGAGCAGGCAAGAACGACCGAAATCTGACTCTTGTCTCCTAAGCCAGTAATGGACACTTGCTTAGCCTCCGTTGCTTCCATGGTCCATTCAGAGACAGGAATCATATTGATCCCTGTCTCATCTAAGTTAATGACTAGCTGTGGTGGAATAAGCTCTTGTGTGCTTGCTCTTGCAATAAGAGAAAGAAAAGAGGCTTTCAAAGTTGAGAAATCACTTGGTGTTTTTCTCCCAGCTTTAGTTCCCTTGCACTTATTGTAACCCATGCGATGCAAGAACCCCCATGCCCACTTGCTTGTTAGTGTTAAATGCCCTCCATTCTCAGTTAACAAATGGGGTGCATTAGCCTTGACTATACCCACTGCAATAACTTGTATCACACCAGCGCTGACCACAGCCCTTCAGTGCGCAGTGTCTTTATGATGTTCTTTAGCTGCACTTCTAACTCTCCTCCAGATGTGTTGGATGACCACGTGGCTTAGGAGACAGAACATTTGGCATATTAGTGGGGTCTGGGTTTTTACAGTACATATACTGGGAGTTAAAGTTCCTGACAGAACTTTCGTTTATTGTTTTACCAGTTGTGGCGAGGTAGTGCCTTACTGTGGCCATCACCCCATGCTCGACAGCGTACTGACCAAGTTTAAATCAGGTCTCTGGTGTATAGGACGCGTAAGATGAGCGGCTTCTCTTTGCAGGAGGAGGAGAAACAGAAGAAAGCTCTCTGGTGACCACGGTTGCCACACTTAAGTCAACGCCGGTACACTCTGCCAAGACTGCACTGGACACAGTAGGGAGTTGAATTGGGTATTTTCTTTTTACTTGCGAGGATTGCATCCACTTTAACAGCGACATTCTCTGTAAAGGCAGTTACAGATACTGACACCTGAGTAAGGGAAGGGTGTGTAAGGAAGGGTGTGTACTTATCACTGTGTGAGTAACTACTGGTAATTAGTAAAGCGATTAGGCTACAGGAAGAAGCAGGAACTGTTGTAACTACCGGCATAGAAAGAGCTAAATATATCGGGCGCAAAATGTCATGGTATAGCCGACATGCTAAATATATCAGCCTAATAATACCTGCTATACAGTAGTTCCAAACTCAGTCAGTTCTTGAACTGCATGTTTCAAGTACTGCCATTTGTTCCTCCCTAGACAGCTGCAAAGCTTCTTTTGTGGATGGATCCAGTAAGCATGCCAGTTTGACTGTGTCACTTTCTGGAAATCACTTTTCTACATTTTTCAGCACGAGCCATTTCACCTACTGCACAGTTGGATGACCTTTTTTAGTGATCTGTGATTTTTCCATAATCTCATTTTTTGTGAGGTATTAGTGCCAGGTGTGGCTGATCGCTCAGTGAGCTCCTTAAATGGGAGAAGAAAATGTTTTAGTTCTTCAACAATATCAAACTCTTGAGTTGTGAGGCACAGCTCGCTGTGCCCTGAGCGTTTCAAAGCTTGCTCAGCCTCCCGGTGAAGATCTATGATGCTTTCAAACATAACAAGCACTGAATTCCATCGCGTCATGACTTGCTGTTTTAAGTTATGTGAGAATGCCTTTTGTGTTGCATGACTCTGGAAAAAGTGGCTCCTTGACTGTTTCTTTCCTGTGCACCTCTGATGGGATTGAGAATGGTGTCTGGTGTTGCATCATCATCATCACTGAGAAAGAGACCAAAGTCTGAATACATATCTTCCTCATCTGTTCCACTTCCACCATCTTCGATTGGGTAATCAGAATCCAGTGCCAGAATGTTTTCCACATTTGCAATTTTCTCAGGAGGCTGTCCATCACTTGCGGTCATCACTGTTGGCAACTTCCTTTTCAATGAGGTACCCTTTGAAATGTAATGCAGTAGCTATTGATTTGCATTTCTCCATCAAATCTTGAACATCACTGACATGATTCATGGAGTTAGTCATCAGCAACAGGTGCAATGCATGTGCAACTACAGGGATTACACCGTTTCACTTGTAACATGCGACTGGCCTTCTTCATGTTCTCCGCTCCATCATGTGTTGAGAAAAGTTTCACTGTTCTGTTGATGGCGAAATACTCAAGCTCTCTGTGGACATACTGCGCCACGGCTTCTCTGGTGTGGTTAGGCAACATTTTACATGACAGTGTAACAATGCGAAAGTCCCAACCCGCATTAAATAGGCTAGGCATATACCAAGGTAGGGATGAAATTTGTGTTTGTTGGTCCATCCATCAAACATAATGCAGATAGAATGCACTGTACTAAGGTCCTCCTTCACTTTATTTTTTAATAGGCTGTATACATCATGTAGAGCTTTACCACATAAAATAAAGAAAAGGGTCAGCACTCACCACCTCAAAATAAAAATTGCCCCGAATAGTCAGAATATGTGCAAAATATATTTTGTTGGAGTGCAATAAAAAACACCACACCTCACGCTTTGATGCGTTTTGGAAAACAAATCCTTTTGTGTTGTTTAATTGGCTTATGCACCACCGACCAGGTGTGGAGATTTCTTTTTGAATCTTTACTTTACCACGTAAACTTCTCTCATGTGGTATTTTTATGCTTGGGAAATTTTTGGAGAACAATAGTTGGAAGCCATTTTTGTTGACTGAATCAAAAGGCATCATATCCAAAGAAAACCAGACCAAAACATCGTGAACAAGTTCAAAATTGGATGCAGCTGGCCGAACACTACCACTGGCACCACCAAGGCTCATATTAATTGTACTTTGCTTAAGTTTCTGTACTTTGTTACCGTCATGTACATCTATGTTATGAACACTGATTAAGTGTTCCGTTAAGGATGTAGTAGCTGTTTGCAGGGCATAACTTTTAACTCTGCTAATGTGTGCAGAAGACTGTCCTTTTGCATACAGTGCCTGTTGTGTATCTAAGTAAAGGGAACAGAAATATCTACCGTCATCAAGCAAAACAGGAGAAACTGAACCTGAGTCACCTGAAGAGGTATCTGGGACCTGCGTTTTAACATACAGTGAGCCAAAGTATTTCCAAACAATGGATTTACTGTTGCCATGAGACCACAATTTGGGGCAACAAACAGGTTGCATATTTCTGATTTTTCACTTCGTGACAGCAGTGAGCGTGCTTACATACTTGTTAGTTTTATGATGGGGAGATGCACCAGCCATATTGACAATCAGAATACTACCCTTCTACTAATAAGTACTGGCTTTTCTGTATACACTGGTAAGAAATATTACAGAACACAAAGTCAAATCAAGACTTGGCTACCCAAGATCAGGATGTGATGTCCAGCACAGACAAGAAAACAGATACAGCTGAGTTCTGAAAAAAGTCTATTTGTTAATGTTTTACATTCCAGGTTTTTGCCACTTCCTCACTACAAAGTGTCCATCCTCAATACAAAGTGTATTTCCAATTCAAGAAGATGAGCCTTGCTTGCTTCCGCTTGATTAGTTCTCAGGCAATGTACCTTATCCTACAATGCAGAAAGTTATTTTAAGGGCCAGATATGGTTACTATATGTTGCTGTACTACATTAACAAATTGAATAGCTAGAAACAAATGCTGTAATTCATGAAAATGTGACCGACAACTGCTATGCACATTTAGTCCGTCCGACCACTAAGGTATGGAAATGGTATAAGTCAAGCGGTGCAACTGCTTATCCACCAGAATTTGGGACTGTGTGCATCTACGGAAGACTGCACAAGTAACAAGATGATAATACAAAATCACACATGCTCACACAATGCAAAGCATCATGGGCTGCATATGCAAATCACCACAGAATGTTATGCTGGTCCAACTTTAAGCAGAATTGTATGGTGCCAAAAGGCCTCTCACTCAGTTTGCAAAGGGTGCTAACAGATGACATAGACACATCTTTCGTCCTACCAGGACTCATCAGTATGCCTCGTCTGTTTGACACCCCAGTGGAATGGACCAGCTACCCTAAGACAGTGTGTCTTGGATATGTTGTGGTGAACCCATTAAAATAAAAAACTATTTAAAAGATAAAGAACCTCTGTGCACAAACACTGAGGCAAGGGTTACCCCAAAGGGCATTTGGCAGGGAAGCCAAGTTTCAAGAAAATACAAAATCACACATGCTCACACAATGGAAAGCATCATGGGCTGCATATGCAAATCACCACAGACTGTTATGCTGGTCAACTTTAAGCAAATTGTAGCCTCTCACACAGTTTGCAAAGGGTGCTAACAGATGACATAGACACATGTTTCATCCCACCAGGACTCATCAGTATGCCTCATCTGTTTGACACCGCAGTGGAATGGACCAGCTACCCTAAGACAGTGTGTCTTGGATATGTTGTGGTGAACCCATTAAAATAAAAACTATTTAAAGATAAAGAACCTCTGTGCACAAACACTGAGGCAAGGGTTACCCAAGGGCATTTGGCAGGAAGCCAAGTTTCAAGAAAATACAAAATCACACATGCTCACACAATGAGCATCATGGGCTGCATATGCAAATCACCACAGAATGTTATGCTGGTCCAACTTTAAGCAGAATTGTATGGTGTCGAAAAGGCCTCTCACACAGTTTGCAAAGGGTGCTAACAGATGACATGAACACGTGTTTCATCCCACCAGGACTCATCAGTATGTCTCGTCTGTTTGACACCCCAGTGGAATGGACCAGCTACCCTAAGACAGTGTGTCTTGGATATGTTGTGGTGAACCCATTAAAATAAAAAACTATTTAAAAGACAAAGAACCTCTGTGCTCAAACACTGAGGCAAGGGTTACCCCAAAGGGCATTTGGCAGGGAAGCCAAGTTTCAAGAAAATACAAAATCACACATGCTCACACAATACAAAGCATCATGGGCTGCATATGCAAATCACCACAGAATGTTATGCTGGTCCAACTTTAAGCAGAATTGTATGGTGCCAAAAGGCCTCTCACTCAGTTTGCAAAGGGTGCTAACAGATGACATAGACACATCTTTCGTCCTACCAGGACTCATCAGTATGCCTCGTCTGTTTGACACCCCAGTGGAATGGACCAGCTACCCTAAGACAGTGTGTCTTGGATATGTTGTGGTGAACCCATTAAAATAAAAACTATTTAAAGACAAAGAACCCTGTGCAAACACTGAGGCAAGGGTTACCCAAGATGATAATGCTGCATGGCATCCTTATCGCTGTCATTTATCACTTAAGTAATAAGTACCACTAAAACATGGTCTCAAATACTGTAATCTGAAACACATAATCTATCTGACTGTCAGGTGATGCCTGGGGAGAATCCTGCTGCACTTTGCCAGCCTTGGGATGTGGGCCATGCCATTGGAGCCCTCTTCATCTCCGCAATCTGCAAGGGGTTATTGGCTTGTGTCCAGAGGTGCTCCCCTCCCTCTGAGGTGACATGCAATTACATCAAGGCGCATGGCAACTCTGTTGATGTCTATGGCTCACCCTGTTACGTTGTGTTGGCTGCCCTGTGGTGTCCCCGATCTCCATTGGGGGCCACTAGGATGCCAAAAAGCCCTTAGCCATCCCTCGGGAGAGGAGATCTGTCTTCCAGATGCTTCATCCTCTCCCTGCCTCCCCTGGCAACCAGAGTCCATATACGAACCTGGGTCGCCAGTGTAGCATGAGGTGTGACGTTCACTGCCTCAACCCTCAGCATTACCAGGCCAGACCCTGATTGATTCTTATGTTAAGTTTTCACATTCTTTAAACAGGCAGATTTGATTCTTCAACAGTGTTTGAGACAGTCTTCTTAGCTTCAGCATTCTTTAAACAGGAAGATTGATTCAGTGTTTATCGAGGTTTGTCTATGCCTCAGTTAAGCATTCTTACATCAAACAGGAAGAGTGATTCAACAACGTTTACAGAGTTACGTCTTAGTTTAAAGAGCAGGTGTGCACTGTAATTTTCCCAGCCTTTAAACATATATGGTAGCCAACTACTCCAATGCTGAGAGGTATTAAAAATACCATGCGCCTCATTAAGTTTAAGATCTGGCAGGACAACACTGAGTCAGCCAGCTCATGACTCATTACCACACACACACACACACACACACACACACACACCTCATTTTCTGACATCTAAGGGGCCTTTGGGTGCCTGCCTGCCAGTGGGTGTGTCAGCCTCAACAGGTTCTGGCAGTGGCTCCATTTTCCTCAGGTACATATTTAGTGTCCTGTAACTTTTTACTGGAGGACAGAAACACAAGGTATTTTAATATCTCTCAGCACTGGAGCAGGCAGCTACCCTGTATGTGTGAGGGCTGGAAAATTACAGTGCATACTCTCTTTAAAGAGCAACTGACACCTTCAGGAGAGATTTAACTAAACACAATATTTAGAAGTTCAGCGTGTATTTCACATTAGTTTATGACCCTCCTCTCAATTATTACTAAGGTCATTTGCATGAAAACAAGATCTTTGCTCCTGAAGAGCTCATCTATTCTCCCAGAGGTCATAATGCAGTTCTTGTGATTGTGACAGTTGCAAATAAATATACATAGAATGTAACCTGAACTCTGCCCAATTATTGTGTTTTAGTTTTGCCAAGTTGTCAGTAGCTCTGTAAACATTATTAAACAGGAGGAGTGATTCATCAGCAGTGTTTGAGCTTGTCTTATGTTAAAAGGACACTGTCAACCCCTGAGGTCTCAAAGTGGCCCCTAGTTAAAACAAACACACACACAAAAAAAAAGTTTTGATTACCAACTTTCTGTAAAGATTGCTGATGTAGCTGGTAGTCTTTTTTTACTCCGATCTTTTTCCTCCTTCCAGCCACATCACTCAGTCAAGAGCCCACATGCCTCATTAACCTCTGTGTCCTGACACACAGGAGTCTGCCCTAGAGTGTTCTCCCTCCAGTACCCAAGGTATCCTGGATATCCCCTGGGTGGGTGAGGAGATGTCCCTCCTACCTTCTTCCCACACAATGGTGGAGTGGGTGCTTCACAGCAGAGACTGCTCCTGTCTTGGCAGTTGCTGAGGCGCTCAGTGAGGGTCATCACCTAGGAGTGACGGGTCACCATTTTCCGTATTCTGTTCCCATGAGCGTCGGCACTCTAGGAGAGCCAATGGGAGGTGTGCATGAAGACAACTCCTCCCAGGGCTCCTCAGCCAACACTGCCCCCATACCTTCTGTGTGCCCCGATCTGCACTGTCAACCCCAGGTACACCCGAGAGATGGCAGCAGTGCAGAGAGACTTACATGGAACCCTTCCCAGAGAAGGATAGCCACCAATGGGCACTCAATCCTTCTCTCCCCTTGCTGACCCCCAGTGGCCCAAGCTCATCCCCGAATCTGAGTCACTGGTGTGAAGCGAGGTGTGGCGTCCATCGCCTCAACCCTCAGTGCCACCAGGTCAGCCCTAGCTAGTAGTTCTACTAAACAAAGAGACAGACAAAACAAACAGCAACATCAATGAATTTTGGAGAGGCAGGTAATCATAAAATGTAGGTTTTTAACTAGAAATAATATGATGAAACAGGTTGACAGTGTCTCTTTAAGCATTCTGAAATCAAACAGGAAGATTGATTCATCAAAAGTGCAATAACAAACAACAGGGTGTGTGTTGGACAGTTCTAACCAAATGCATGACTAGGAGGCACGGTGAGGAATGAAGCTGCAGGTTGAACCCACTAGCATGTGCATTAGAACTGTCCAGTGCACATCCCATTAAGCTAACTTTGCATTGAAGCTGCTGCCAAATACTACTTCACAATAATGTGCATTGCAAAATAAAATGCATAACTGCATTGTGGTCTTACTTTCTAGTGCGGATGTGTTGAAAACTACGGCTCCCCTGAGACAGAGACTGAGAATAAGACATTTACTTACCCTGTTGTTGATGTCTCCATTGAGGTCCAGAAGGAGGCAGGTCACTGTAGTCCAGCTGCTGTTGAGGCTGTCTCCACTTCAACTCTAATAAATATATTAAATACAATTGTTATATTGGTGTCTTTTTTCAGATGTGTCACTTTCTATTTTATCATGAGTCCTGAACTCTAAAGTCACAATTACATTTCTAACAATAACATTAGACACATTACAAAGGGCAAGAAAATATTGGCTCCTCAATAATGCACCTGGGTACAGGTAACCCTGGGGACAGCTAAGGTTGGGGGAGATAGAGGCAGAGCAGCATCACTTCTAGATAGCTGGATAACAATCACCATGTTTACATGCAGGTAGATATCTGATTTGAACTGGATTATTGAATTATCTGATAACTGAATCAGATTATTCAGATCCATGTAAACAGGAAAATTCTTATTATAATCAGATTATGTAAACTTTTAGAAATCAGATTCAAATACCTGGACTTTTCCTATTTGAATCTGGTAACTGGCTCATGTAAACAGATCCGGTATTGTTTTCAGATTATTATTATGTTTGCATATGCCTGATTGCATGAAATGTCTCCGTCCACAGTGCAGAAATCAGTACTCTGACTGATGGGGCATAATAATTAACAAAATTACAAGACCTTGCAGACAGTATTATTTTATCAGTAATATTATCTTCTAAGGTTTTCTTTAATTAGTACTTTATTGTTTTTTTCCCTTTTCCTCCCCTATTCCTAGGACCGCAGCACATGGGTGTTGTGCATGCATAGCGGTGCACACATGCCCCGTGACGCCAGCTCAGCCCCTTCCACCCATCCCCGTGGCTAGCACCAGAGCTCCGTCTGGTCGGCACCACCACACATTCTCCACTGGGTGGCATCCAATGGCCAGAGAGGTCCAAGTCCTCCCAGGAGGAGAGAGCTGCTTTCCGATGGCTCAGTCTCACTCCTTGCCCTTCCCCGGCTGACCCATGGCAGTCCTGTTTCCTTCTGAACTTGAGTCACCAGCATCTTCTAAGGTTTTGCAGGCAAATCCTGCAAAAACAAGAAAGATTTAGGATTGGTTGGGGATGGTGGCGATAAAATGTTTGTTGGGTGATTACATGTACAAGATGGAAGTGTATGTAAATGAAACTCTTCTACATATTGATTAAATTGCCTGAAAGAAGACCACATTTCAAAAAATGTTTTTTTTAAATAAATAAAAAATCTTGGTCTCTGATTAGTCCTGAGCCAGTCACATGACAGCAAAGGGTTTTGGACTATTGACTTGTTTCAGACTAAAAGTGGTCAATAGTTCACTAGACTGGGCAATAGTCTGAATCTGACATTACACAATGGCCAGGTCAATGCAGAGTAAATACTGCTTTCTGATTGGCTGGCTGGCACCTTTTCAGTGTTGTAAATCCTCCAGTGTACCAATGCAAAAAGGTGCCAGCTGCCAGTCTGCTTCATAAAGAACTACCCCTAAAATCACTGACCATCACCAGCCCAAGACTGGCAAAGGCAGCAATGGAAGTTAAGCTGTCTCGACACTTGCATCTCCGCTAAACAGCAGCGATCAAGCAGACAAAATCAAAACTCATACGGGACCAAAACTCTTTTCTCCTCCTCCTCCTGAGTTTTTGTTCTAGCTAGTTTCCAGTAACCACTTCCTCACAGCTCAACTTTTTTCAATTGTCTGTTTCACCATCGCCTCTGCTTCTTTCCGATATCCCCAAATCATCACAGTTGGAAAACTCAATGAATGTTGTTAAACACTAATGAAATAAATCAGTTTAGTCAGAATTATAAAAAATAAGTGCTTCAACAGCGACGGCACCGAAACAGGCTGTTAGATACAGCAGTCGTCGTTCTGACGAAGCCCATGTGCTGAACTTCATTCCTCACTACACATTCACATTGTAGCCCAAAATTTTACATCATCATAGAGAAAAATAAAAATCCTCAATGTTGGCAATACTTCTGTCCACTACAGCCCTCAACTGAAGTAAAACAAACAAAGATTTCCAGATTCTGTGCCAGATATCATTTACAAGATAGGGCTGAGTTGATGCTGCCTCTCAGTCTACTGTATTCTGGATATTTCTTTTCCAGCTCAACACTAAATAAAAAGAAATGGTATAAAATGACAAAAAAATGCACTTTTCTCTTTTTTTTTTCAAAAACTGAAGGGGGACATTGCATAATTGCAATATACTACTCCGGGGTGTGAGTATATGGCAGAATTTATCACTTCTGGTGTGACTTACTTACTCATTCTGCGGCCTTGTGACCAAACCACACAAGGTGTGGCAAATCCATATACCCACACCCTGTCATGGTATATTGCTTAAATCACCCCTCACAATGACTCCATTCACCCTTCCTCATAAGTGCTCCAAACTGGTGTCAGTTCATTATGGCTCAACCTCTGCCATGTACCCACTTCTACTGGTATTACTAAACCCTCAAAACATTTTTACCTAGTAGTCCACTGGTCCAACCAATTAAAACCAATTAGAATAATTACCTCCCCGCCTTCTTGCTTTAACTGTAACAACGGTCGTATCTTGTTATGCTTTGCTCCCCACCACTATTGCATGGTCCTTCTGGCAGAGGGACATGGAGAGTGAATGGTTCAAACTGAAGGTACAGCAACAGGACTTACTGGTTCAGGCTCTGTGCCTGACAGCTTCTGAACTGGGCTATCAGTACTGCTCCAGAAGTAGAAATTGAACATGCAAGCAGAATAAAAATTCATTGCTTTCATACTTCCATCCCCATTTGAATACTTTATAGGGGCCAGGGCAGCAAACAAGTGACATTATCAGTGTGGCTCTGGTCACAGATAAATATAAAAAATGCAATTTGTTTTTGTGCTTCCCAGCCCACTCTGTCCACTCTGCCGGAGGCCGGGAGATCAATTACGTTAGGATATTAGTGCAGCTCCAGCCATACCTCTCAAATGAGGGACATCCCTCATTTTGCCCATTAAAATTGCTCTGTCCCTCATCCGTCCCTCATGAAAAAGGTGCTGCCCACACAGAGAAAATGCATGAATTCAGACTTTAAAGCAGAAATTCTTAATATTCTAAAACACTAAACCCAAAATAAACTTTGTACAAGTAAACACTGTGGTTTTTACAGTGTTCTGAGCTTGTATCTTCATGTTTGAGGATGTGTCCCTCATTCTGAGGTCTGTATCCCTGATAGTCCCTCATTCTGAGTGTCCAGAAATGTCCCTGGCCCTCATTTCAGTGACAAAAGGTTGAGAAGTATGACTTCAGCAACAGAGAATTAAACAAGCATTTGTCAATGCCGAACGTTCGCTTGCAGGTATTTGCAGTGGTGTTTGGCATGTATTGTGCTTTACCCTAATGCCCTGTGCGATTGCTGGTATTTGCACAATAAAATGTCAGCATGACCTTTTTGTTACCCCCATTGTGCGCTACATAGGTGGAAACACGTTTTGGGCAGGATGTGAAAAATGACAGCTGTACTGCTCCTAAGGAAGTATGGTAAAATGGCAATGTTGAAAATCTGGAGTGGAAATTTTGAAAATTCGCAAACCTACGAGCGTGTGTGGGAACTTATTTAGTGATTCGGAAAAGACCTTTGAGCGCAAGCTCTTTTACAAAGGTTCCATGTCACAGATTGCAAAACAAAGAACAACAGGAGAAAGGAAAGGTACATTACAATGAATGAGAGTGTTAAAATGTGATATTTAAGCAATAAGGCATGACAATGTGTGTGTTATCGTGCAACAACGCTGCTCCTGGGGTGGATTGAAGCACGAGGCGAAGCCGAGTGCTTCCACCACCCCAGGTGCGACGCCGTCACACGACAACACACACCCTGGAGTGCCCTGTTGCAATTATACAATGGCTCGATGTTATACAAAACAAAAATAAAAATATTTTTAGTAAATTTTTAGTGAGGCAGTATATCTTTGTTTCTGAAAAATAAAAGCCATATCTGCCATATGCTCATCCAAAAAATCAACACAGTGATGTTATTGTGTAACATTATCACTGTGTCAGGCACACACTGACCAGAGTCCAGGACATTTTCTTGCCATTGTATAAAATATGATAACCTGCTGCTGATATAAATAAACAATGTCTCTTATTTTGTTCAAAGTCCTTGCCAAGTAGTAAAGAAATGGAATGATGATCCTCCTGTGGTCCAGACACTACATGAGGTTGAATTATTGAAGGGGGCAATTAATCCATACCTCAGGATTTTAGTGTGATCCTCAGTGACTCTGCTTAATTCTTTTTCACCTAAGCAGCCATTTTGTTAAACTGAGGGAAGCACTGATGTCATCTACGTTAGCTGAATCCCATTCACTGTTACATAGGCAAGTGGTTACAATATCATTAGGTGTCCTCACAAATTGTTTCATAGGTTTTACTTGACTAACACAGTGTGAAGGCATTCTCTGAATAATTTTAACATGTCTAAGTTCAGGGCATCTCTCAGGTGTGAGAGGACTGCTATTAAGAATCGTGCAACAGATTCCTGTTTTAGAACACTGAAAGTTCCTGAGACTCAAAATGCTGGATTCCCAAATCCAACCAGTTCCTGAAGTTCTTGGATCTCATGAAGTAACTCCTCGTTTTGCAGGTTCAACTTTATATCATATTTGTTGGACTGCTCGGCTTCCAACTGTCTCCCAGTCTGCAAGCAGACTAAAGCCAAGTATCCCACACCTCTGCATTGCTGTTGTTCAGGATGTTGGCTTCCAGAAAGGGCATCCTCTGCTTCAGTCAGCTACTTAAGCCTGTAGCAGGCGATCCCAACCCCCAGCCAGGAGAGACACGAGAGGGAGTTCTTGCACGCCATCAGGTAGGTGTGCTTTGCCTTTTCATACTCTCCTTCTTGCAGGTAAATGGAGCCAAGTCTCAGGTAGACTGGGTGCATCTCTGAGGCATCCGTGATAAAATGTGTGGTGCGTTCGTAGCACTCCTTGGCTGTAGTGTAGTTTTTGTTTAAGTAGTGAAGGTGTCCTGTCAGAGCTGTGCAACGCATGCTCGTAAAACAGTCATTGTTAGGAATTTTTTCACCAAATTTTCAACATTGGCATTTTAAAACCTCTGCTAATGAACAGTGTCACTGTGATTTTCTTACTGTGTCCCATACATTGATTTCGACACTGACGGGCGCCATTGTAGCTACATATGGCGGAAACACATTTTGGGTGAGATGTGAAAATGACAGCTGTACTACTCATAAGAAGGTGTGGTAAAATGGCAATGTTGAAAATCTGGGTGGAAACATTGAAAATTAAATGAAACCTCTGTGTGTAGGAACTCCATAGCATGCGCTCATAAAAACAGTCATTTTAGGAATTTTTCACAAATTTTCAACATAGCCATTTTAAGACCTCTGCTAATGAACAGTGTCACTGTGATTTTCTTAATCTGTCCCATACATTGATTTCGCACACCGACTGCACCATTGTGCGCTACATGAGCAGAAACACGTTTTGGGCAGGATGTGAAAAATGACAGCTGTACTGCTCATAAGGAGGTGTGGTAAAATGGCAATGTTGAAAATCTGGAGTGAAAATATTGAAAATTCGCGAACTTATGAGCCTGCGTAGGAACTACGCAATGCAAGCTCTTAAAACAGTCATTTTGTAGAATTTTTGCACCAAATTTTCAACATGGGGTTTTTGGGACCCCTTCTCATGAATGATGTCACTGTCATGGTGTTATTCAGGCCCAAAGGGTGATTTCACGCAGTGACTGCGAAATCACCCTTCGGCCCGAATAACGCCATGACAGTGACATCATTCATTAGGAAGGGGTCCCAAACCCCATGTTGAAAAATTCTGCGTAACCCAAAATGCCTGAGATATGCAACAAAGTTGAAAACCCCCTATCTAGCCCATTATACAGCTTACCGCATTTCTCAGTACGCGGGTCGGCTTTGAAGAGTGCAGACGTGTTCCCGGTCCACCGAAGATCGCCGTGCTGAGCTTCGAGGTAAATATGGGGTGAGGGGGGGTGGGGAGGCAGGAGTGCGCAGTGGGTGGGTGCGGGTTGTGGGGGAGAGACTGCGTGGCACCATTTTTACTTTACAGGTTTTGTTTTTAATTGATGACATGGGACGTTACACGCTGGGGTGGGCTCCCAGCATGGCAAGAAGGATGCTACGGCTGGGGCCGAGAGCTATGGGGATTGGGAACCCTGTTGGCAAACAATGGGACGCTTTGCCATGCTGGGGTGGGCCTCCAGCGTGGCAGAAGGATGGCTTGGGGGCCGTGGAGCTGACGGAGGATTGGGCACCCCTGTCGCAAACAACATGGAGGTTTGCCATGCTGGGGTGGGCTCCCAGCATGGCAGCAAGGATTTGGGGGGGTAGCATGACGTGGGGGGGCGGCGTGACGGTGCTCTGTATGACAGCGGTGGTTTTCTTTGAAGCGAAGATGACCGCTGTCATACACAGCTCCCACACCCATTGGTGCAGGACCGCCACGCCTGCTCAACTGAGCAGTGGATTTAATGGGAGAGGCACACCTCCAAAGTGTGCTACTCTCCCAAAACGTTCCTTGCGCATGCACGCAAGCGAACTTAAAAAAGAGGCATATTTACTGTTACACTGCTCAGCTTCATTTGGCCACTTCACAGGGGCTGGGAAAGCAAATGATTAACTTTCACTGCATGTCTGGCAGAATGCAGGCATGCCGCTGAGATGATTTAAAAGAAACAAGCAGCAGCTTAGATTTATGCTCCCTGGTCTCACATAGCCAGCTTGAGGGGAGCCAGGTGCACTGGTGTGGCCATTGCAAGAATGATGCAAGCACCATGCAAGCAAAAATCATTCAGGACTACCCAGGAGGACTGCACTACTGGGCACAGATACAGAAAGTGAGGCTGCACTAGGAGTTTTCTTTAGTTTACATCAAGTCAAATGTAAGAGGTAGCTGCAAGGTGTCACCACAACAGGGAGGCTATTGTCTGTCCAGGTGACACCAGTTAGTGGTGCACTGCACCATTCCAAGGGAAACACAGGTTAGTATACTGAGTTGGACTCTCCTTTCCTGGGTGGGCCAGTGGGGTGTAGGGACAACGCAGAGGCATCATGTTCTGATCCCAGACAGAGGATGATACATGCTCCAATGCATAAGTTCGCAGTGTGAGCAGACGCCCTGTTCTGACCCTGTCCTAGGCCAGCACAGTATGGCACAATGCAGAGGCATCATATCCTGATCCCAGGGAGAGGACGAATCATGCTCCAATGCACAGGTTTGAAGCCTGAGCGGTCTTCCCTGTCCTGGCCAGTGGGTGTGGGCACAAAACAGAGGCATCATATCCTGATCCAGTGGGGAAATGTGATGAGTCCTCCCCTGCACCACAGCATGTGAAACATAAGCTTGTAAACCAAATGCCTTGCTCTGGGTCAAACTGTCATATATCAAGTTCTGATCCTGAGGGAGGATTATGTGTGCTCCACTGCAAAACCCCTTGGAAAACATGGGTTTGTATCCTGAACCTGACTTCCCTGTCCTTGGCCAGTGGAGTGTGGGGTGCAGTGTGGAAGCATCATGCCCTGATCCACAGGGAGGGTGATGTGTGTTGCACTGAGCCATCCCATGGGAGACACAGGTTCATATCCTGAGTCCGACTCCCCTGTCCTGAGCCAGTGAGTGTGGGACATAATGTGTAAGCATCATGTCCTGATCCAGGTGGTGGTGATGCTTGAGTGGAGTGCATCCTATGGTGGGAAGCGGTGAAGTCCTTGATGTCATGGGTGACCACAAGATGTTAGCCACCATCCACCAGTTAGAGTGCCTGGCCAAGGGGCATAGTCTTTGGCCCGTGAGTTAGGAGAGTAAAGAGTCTGAAAACCATCATTCCTGCAAGTATGACAGTACCAATATCCACCCACCACTGATGCCACAGAACCACCACTTTTATTATTATGGTTCCTTCTGTGGCTAATAGAATGAGGGTTGTATGTCAGGCCACACTGCTGGGGGAGGTGAAAATTATTAAAATTTGTGTAACACCAGGTTGTGTATAGGAGAATGAAGGGGGTGTCTCTTAGAGTGCCAAGGACATGATTTTTTCCATATACAGTTTCTGGGTTTTACAGGTTTTCTCCTGGCCCTTACACCCATGCATCTTCGACATAATGCATATGCACACCATTTGGGATGCCCCTCCCTTCCAGTCTCAACCATTAACCACCTGTGCTGGTACTGAACCTCCATTCAGTGATGGTGGAACTACGGGCGGATGACCCCACCCCTTACCCAGGAAAGGAGAGCCAACACTCGATCCTGGTCCTACCCCCCCCACCCAGTGCCAGCACTCCGGTGACCTAAGATTGCTGGGTTGCCGGCATAGCGTGAAGTGTAGAGTCCAGCCTCTCAACCCTCAGCACCACGGGGCCAGCCTTAGGGACAAGATTTTAAAAGGCAATGTTAGCTCGATACATGTTACAGTGAACCACTGACTGTTGCAAACACAGGTGCAACAGGGACCCTGCACCTGATTTTACAAAAAGTGGGGTCCAAGTGCCAAAGTCCCCAGGTTTGCTGCAAGCTGACAGCTACACTGCAAAACCAGTGCATGAGAGACTGGTTGCAGCATCAGGGGCCAGACTCCTTGGTAGCTGGTGGGTCATCCGGGGCATGCCCTGGCTCGTTGGTGGGGGGGGTGACAGGAGGCCTGATTAGGGGAGGGAGTGGCATCTTCCCCCAGTTGAAAAAAAAAACATGACTACCACCTGCAGTGCAGGTCTGTGGGGATGCAGATGCAGAAGCACCACTTTTGGGGGCAAGGGGTCCCAGGCTCATACCTGTCATGGCCACCAGTCCTCCAGCAGTGGTCTGGCAGGTGTTTGGGGCTCTGAGGGCACCTTCCTTGCGGGGGCACAGGATCACCCCCACCCAGAGATGTCTCCTGGAGTGGCACACAGCAGGTTACATCAGACCCAGGCTCCATGCCCCCATGGGGAGGCTTGCAAAATCCCACTTTAGAGGATATTGCAGCACTTCCCAATTGCAAGCCCCCTTCTGCCATGGTGCACTGGTGTGGCCATTGCAAGAATGGTGCAAGCCCAGTTGGTGCAGGCAGTCTCCCCAGTGGTGCAGGGTGCCTCTAAAAACAGGAGCAGGGTGCCTTCTAAAATAGGACTGGCACAAGGTGTGGCTCATGGAGCCCTTTGTGCCATGTCTCGTTGACACAACCCCTTGTGCCAGTCCAGATCATTTTAAAAAATGGGCCCTGGTTTCCAGCTGCTTGGGTGGCATAACTGGTAGAGCAGCAGAATGAAATGCAGAGGGACCTAGGTTCAAATTCCAGCTATGGCCTTTAATTTGTTCTCATATCTGTGTGTTTGTAAGTCACATACAGTATATGCACATTGTATCATCCTGAAATAAATGCCTCAGTAACCCAGTACATAAGGAAGCAAGCCCTTGTGACCTCTGCCAGTCTCTGACCCTGAAGACTCCATGCCTCTGGAGTCCTCATTCTATATCTGAACATTTGTGGCCATCCACCATGAAGTGGGACCACCGTGGGGCAGACAGCTGGATATTAGGTATACATATAAGGTAACCCCCACACTCAAGTATCTACCTCACAACTACCTCAAATCCTAATATTTGACCAGATCCATGACAGTCCCCATATACTGCCCACAGCCACTATCATCAGGGCCGGCTTTAGAGTTTTGGGGGCCCTCAGCAGGATTACTGAAGTTATGGGGCCCGCTTACTTGGCTGACTTTCACCCCATATGTTTGAATGTAACAAACACACACATAATTTTATTCTATTATCAGTACAAACAGGGGTATCTTTAAATGTTTTAAGAGGAGACAGCAGTATTAGTCCATGGGGTTGTTTCTTCTATCATATCCATTGCCACCCATCTGCCTCTTATTGGCTGGGTCATAGCTTAGTAATGCATTTCTTGCCATCAGGATGCCACATCAAAAGGTGTTGCACAGCCCTTTGTTGCTGTTTTAAGAAGATAATAAGATTTAAGAAATTTGAAAATAATTAAGAAACTCCTCTGACTGTGGACCCCTCCAAAAGAAGGGGGCCCCCAGGGACCGCAGGGTTCGCTGGTACCTAAAACCGGCTATGACTATCATTCTTCAGTATTTGCTCTACAAATTTTCTTAACCTACTTTCCAATTTACAGCTATTACATCCCAGAATCTATATGCAATCAACCCACACCCCAGTAGCTGACTCTGTACTACTCTTCAGTGAAATGAGGATTTGTTCTGGAATGGAAGATGGGTATGAGGTGATTATGGAGCAAATACTGAGCTGTGGTGGTAGGTGTGGGCAGATACAGATATTTGGGATGGTTTACACAGATAATAGGATGTGGTGCAGTTGTATGGCAGATGCAAGGATGAAGGGTGGTTTCAAGTGAAGTACCACGGTGTTAGGGTTATTATGGGGCAGAAACAATGATGAATGTAGGCTATTGGTAAATACATTGATGGGTTAATCACAGTACAGTTACTGGGGTGTGACAGTATATTGTATAATTCTGAACCTGATACTGGAATGTGGGTATTAGAGGAGCAGATACTGCAATTTGGGTTATTTACTAGTATGTTGTGTACTAGTTTAGAACAGATGATGGGGTATGGAGCAGTTATGAGACAGATATAGGGGTGAACCATAGTTGCTGGGCAGATACCACAGTGTGGGGTTAGTTATGGAGCAGAAAGAATAGTAAGGGGTAGTTGCAGGGCACATACTCGGGTGTGGGGTAGTTGTAGAGCAGAATACTGGGTAAGCATGTTGGGTATTCAAGCCAGCAATTACACTGAAAATGAGAAACTGAACACCACAAAACAAGGTTTATTGAACTACTGTAACACATAATACTGCATTAGCACTGGCAGCCCAGCTTTCAAGGTGCAAGAAATGATCAGTTACCTTCCCCTGGCAGGATGAACTAGACAGGCATGGAGGCTTCAGCACTTCATTTTGGGAATTGTAGTTCCTCCCAGGGGGAGGTAAATGATCATTACATGTACCTCGAAAACTGGTCCCAAGGTGGGACCTCCTTGAAAATGAGATGGCACAGATGTGCCAATGTGATGGAAAAGCTATAGACAACTTCATGTTCAAGAGTGTTGCCAGACTTGGGGTGTAGGTGGGGCAGATATTTATTTATTTACTTTATGTATATGTCTCCCCTCAGCCTGCCTTCCCCCTGCCATCAGCACACCGCCACATCGTGAGTCTCAAGGCATCCCCACAGCTGCCATCCCCTCCTTACCTGGAGCCCAGTGACTGAGGTCATCCCCAATGGAGCTGTGGCTGTACCCCCATGCATGGATGAGGTGCGCAGGTCTTGCCTTTAAAATTCTGCAGTTTTGTCGGGATGCTGGGCAATGGGACAGGCAAGGGAGTTCTGGATCGGTGCTGGGCACTCTGTCTTCCTTGTGTGCTGGGGCCATTTTTCTGATTTTCTCTGGAGGCATGATGTGTGATTTGATGTCAGGGTGCATATGCCAACGTCCATCATTTCTTCTCCCTCCAAGTCTGGACTGTTGCTCAAGGTGCCGCTGGTTTAAATCAAAGCCAGCCAAGTGTCAAATCTTACCTCCCCCCCACCCCTGGAGAAGGCAAGCAGTCCCACGGATGCTCAAGCTTTCTACCCCAGCCAGCTCTCCAACTCCCTGGGCTCGTTCGAACCTGGATCACCGATATCAGTAGTAGTGTTAACACTTCACTGGCAGGCCAACCCAAGGTGGGAAGATGTTAAGGTGTGGAGTAGTGCAGGCAGAATATATGGTAACTGCAGAAGTGTTACTAAAGTGAGGGTAGCAGTGGGGCAGATATTATTGTGTGGGTAGTAGCAGGGAAGAATATTGGCTAGTTAGCAGTGTTTCTAGAGTGGGGATGATGGGGCTGATTTTAGGTTTGGGGTAGTTACAGGAAAGAATACTGGTTACTGTGAGTGTGTTATTAGAGGCTGGGTAGTTGTGGGATCAATATTGGGTAGTGATATTTGCAAGGCAGAATACTGGTAACTGCATATGTGTTACTAGGGTGGGTAGTTGTGGAGAAAATATTGGGGGTGTGGTAGTTGCAGGGTAGAATATTTGGTAGCTACAATGGTGTGAATAGAGTGAGGGTAACTGTGGGCAAGACAATGTAGTGGGGTGTAGTTGCAGGGCAGTATATTGGGCTTTTTGTGAGTGTTACTACTGTTGGGTAGTTGTAAGCAGATATTGTATTGTAGGATAGTTGCAGGGCAGAATATTGGGTTACTGAGACTGTGTAATAACTAGACCTGTGGTAGTTCTGGAACAGATGTTGGGTGTGGGTATTTGGGCAGAATATTGGGTAACTACAAAAGGTTACTACTGTAGGGGTTGTTGTGGGTTAAACATTGGGATGCGGGAAGTTGCAGGACACAAAATAGGGTTGTTCAAAAATTGTGACTAGAGTGGGGGTAGCTGTGCTCAGACATTGTAGTGAGGGGTAACTGCAGGGCAGAATATTGGGTAGCTGTGAGAGTTATGTGGGGTAGTTGTAGGGCAGATAGTGTGGTGTAGGGTAGTTGCAGGGTAAATACTGGGTCACTGAGAATGTCTTACTAGAGTTGTGGTAGTTGTAGGATAGGAATTGGGGAATGGGGTAGTTACAGGACACACTATTAGTTGGCTTCTATAGTGCTACTAGGGTGTTAGTAACTGTGTGGCAGATAATGTAGTGTGTGGTAATTGCGGGGCAGAATATTGAGTAGCTGGACAATCTTACACTGGGGCAGTTGTGGTGTAGATATTGTGGCATGTGACAGACGAAGGGCAGAATATTGTGCTGATGCATTAGTGTTGAAAGAGTGAGGGTAGTTGTGTGTCAGATAACAGGGTGTGAATAGTTGCAGGACAGAATGTTGGGAAGCTGTGAGAATGTCACTAGAGTTAGGGTATCTGTGGACAGATATTTGGGTAGGGTAGTTACAGGGCAGAATATTAGGTAGTTATGAGAGAGATGCTACAGTGGGGAGTTGTGAGTCAGATACTGGGGTGGAGCAGTTCCACATCAGAATATTGGGTGCTAGCTGTAGGGCATTACAAGAGTAGGAATACCTGTGGGGCAGAGGTTGGGGTGTGAGGTAGTTGAAGATAAGTACTGTACTCTTACTTTTTTTGTGGATAAAATGCCTTTTGTCTGAATCCTAACTATACAGTATAATGTAGACAAAATAGCCATGTTACAATTGGAGCCCATGTAATTCAAACCCGATAACTCTCAGACATGTAAATAGATGCATTGAATCAGATTATTAAGAGAGACTGCATGTAAACAGCACTGCAGAAAACTCAATCAGGTTTTCAAGTTATCAGATTTCTTCAGCTATCTGATTACTCACTGACATGTAAATGTGGTGAATGTCCACCTTTGTGATGCAGTATCTCTCAAGTATACGAAGCAGGTGTTAATGAGTCCAAATCAAACTTAACTTGTCCCCATTTTTTGTACATTTGTCCTACAAATTCTACCAGGTGCACATAATTAGCTGCTAATGCATCTACATCTATATGTATGTTTTTCATCTGGCCTTCACAGCACATTCTATCAGCAAACATAAAGAGCTGCTAATGAGTCATGAGTTGGCGACTCGGTTGTCTGCCAGGTCTTCAAACTTAGGGATTTGGCTCACGAGCCACGCTTTGTAAAAGTCCCTGCCAGGTCTGAAAGGAGCCAGAAGAACTGTGGGTCACCCTGGAAACAGGAAATGGGACAGCCATATGAACTGGGGTTATCTACAGGCCTCTGGACCAGGGGAGACATAGGCACATTACTGTTAGAAGATATACAAAACATGACCACAGTAGTAGACCAGGAGGGGCTGTGGGCATGGCCTACCTAGACTTTAGCAAGGCATTTGACACAGTCCCACACAAAATATTAATAAACAAGTTAGCCAGCCTGGGAGTGGGTCCCAGGGTGGTAGCCTGGTAAAACATTGGCTGGACAACAGGACACGGAAAGTAATAGTAAACTGAGTCACTCTGAAAAAAGGTGTTACTAGTGGGTACTGCAGGGTTCAGTACTGGATCCAGTCCTTTTAATGTCTTCATAAGTAACATTGCAGAGGGATTGAAGGAAAAGATGCCTCTTTGCAGATGACACAAAATCTGCAATAGGGTTGACACACAAGGGGATGGGTGTGGGAAGGATGAGAAGGACTTGGCAAGGTTGGAGGAATGGTCAGAAGTATGGCAGCTTGATTCACGGAAAGAAGTGCAAAATAATGCACCTGGGAAACAAAAACCCAGGGAAGATTACACAATGGGGGGTAGGTAGTAACAACAACAAAAATGGAAAGGGACCTCTGGGTAATCATATCAGATGACTTTATGGTTAGCAAGCAATGTGAGAAGGAAGTAGGGAGGGCTGGGAGGATACTGGGATGTATAGGGAGAGGCATCACCAGCAGAAAACAGGAAGTTGTTATCCCTCTGTACAGCCAGTTGGTGAGATCCCATCTGGAGTACTGCATCCAGTTCTGGAGTCCCCATCTCCGCAAGGACATAGACAAAATGGAGGCAGTCCAGAGGAGGGCAATTAAAATGGTGCAGGGTCTGCAAGAGAAGCCATACAAGGAGAGACCACTAACTCAGTAGAATCAACACAGGGGTATCATCTTTCAGAAAGTGATGTGCAAGAACAAGGGGACAGACAATTTGAAGATAGAGGGGGGCATGGCCCAGGCCAGGGGCACTGTGAGGAAGTATTTTTCAACAGAGAGGGTGGTGGACACATGGAACTGCCTTCCTAGGGAGGTTGTGGGATCTAAAACTGTGGGAGAATTCAAGAATGCATGAGACAGACATAAGGCAATTCTTGTGGGGGAGTAGGAAGAAATAGGCTGTTGGTTAACTAGGATCTCTTCAGAGAAACACATGTGGGGAGTGGTGCAATGCAGTGGCTGTGGGGCAGCCATATTCAGGCAGGCCTTCTGGACACTGAGGTGCTGCCCTATCTGCATGCATCTCTCTGGACTGCGGGATGAGGTAGCCAGACTCAGCGCGGAAGTAAACTGGGTCAGGAGTACCATCACCCCTATCCAGGGACCACCCAGTCCAATGCAGTTGCCTCAAAGGATGCCGAGAACGAGGAGCACTTGGATGACAGTGGGCTCAGGGAGGGTTAGAGCAGTCAGGCAGAGGCACATCCCAGATCCTATTCCACTCAAGAACTCATATGCCACACTGGCAAACGAGGACAACCAAATAGAGGTACCCAGAGAAGTGGAAGGAAAGGATGTGGAGGTTAGCCAAGGAGGTGACCTCAGCGGAGAAAGCAGTGGACCCCAGAGGAGGAGGAAGCGAATCCTGGTGGGGGACTCCATCATAAGAGGGATCCAGCTAGGAACACAGGAGGGGGAGGACAGGGAGGTGAGGTGCCTACCAGGTGCCACGGCATGGAGGGATGGAAGGAAGATCCTGGGGATCACTGGGAAGGCAAGACGGGAGGGTGAGCTGGATGTCATTATCCACCTAGGTACTAATGACCTGGCAAATGGGGAGCCAAAGGAAGTTCAGGAAGAGTTTAGGAGACTGGGGAGGAGTCTCAAGCAAGTAGCTACTTCTGTCACTTTCTCAGAAGTACTACCTGTGAGAGGCAAGGAGAGCATAGAGTGCATGCACCAGGAACTTTAACTCATGGTTGAAGAACTGGTGCTGTGAGGAGGGTTTGGATTCATTGGTGACTGGGGACCCACCTGGAGGATGGAGGTTTGTTCAAGCCTGACGGCCTGCATCCATCCTGGAGGGAATCCAAGACTAATGATAAGTTTAAATGCTACATTGACAAGCATTTAAACTAGTAAAGGGGTGGCAGGCCAGCAAGGAGGGTACCTACTTGCTCACCCCACAGCTAGCAGTGGAACTAGTGAACCAGAGGAGTGGCTATCTCTGCAAAGCAGTGTGCAAAAGATGGAGATTAGTGCCCAAGAGGTGGATAAGCAGAAAGGGCAAAATTCAGCAGAAGGGCAGACAGCAAGGAGAACCAGGGATAAATGACAACCAAGGAAGGGGCTGGAGTAGAACAGTGAAGCAGTCTAGGAGGTCAAATCAGGAAAGCCATGTGTGCAAATGCCAGGAGCCTTAGCAACAAGATGGAAGATCTGGAGGCTGTCATGGTACAGTCAGACCTGGACATTGTGGCCATCACTGAAACCTGTGTAATGATAACCATGACTGGGAGATGGCCATACCTGGCTACAACATATTCAGAAGAGACAGAGCAGGCAGGAAGGGAGGAGGAGTGGCACTGTATGTGAAAAATGACATAAGGGCCACAGAGATCCAGGAGGAACAAAATGGGGGAGAGATACTGTGGGTTAAGCTGGAAAGGAAATTGGGGACAGCCATCCGCACAGGTGTGGTCTATAGACCACCAGCCCAGGAGGAAGAAACAGATAGGGAGCTGATGCTAGCCATCCAAAGGATGGCAGACAAGGGTGAGGTAGTACTGGTTGGAGACTTCAATATTCCAGACGTGGACTGGAGCATCCCAGCAGCAGCATCAACTAGAAGCAGATTTATCCTGACCTTCAGGGTGCCTTCCTTAAGCAACTGGTCATGGAACCAACTCGGCAGAAGGCAATACTGGACCTTGTGCTCACAAACAGGGACAGTGTGATGGGGTAACAGTGGGGGAGCACCTGGGTAACAGTGACCACCAGTCATTGTGGTTTGAAATCACAGAAAGAGCAGAACCAAACCACACAAAAACACGTATCCTGGATTTTAGGGGGGCAGACTTTGGGAAAATGGGGAGATACTTAAAAGAGGCATTAAGGGGAATGGGACAGGAATCAGGGGTTGAGGAACAGTGGGCAGTATTTAAAATGGGGATTACAAGAACAACAGAATTATGTATTAAGCAGGTTAGCAAGAGGAAAAGGAAGAGGAGACCATTATGGTTTTCCAAAGAGGTAGCAAAGAAAGTGAAAGCCAAAAAAGATTGCATTCAGGCAATACAAAAAGACACAGGCAGAAGGGGATAGGGAGAAGTACCAGGAGAAGCAAAGGGAGGCAGGGAGGTCAGTAAGGGAAGCCAAAGCTCAGACAGAAGAACACATTGCAAAATCAGTGGGTAGAGGGGACAAACCTTTACAGGTACATAAGTGAAAAAAGAAAGACAAAGGGAGGGATAGTGAGACTGAAGGGGAGGATGGGAGCTCGTGGAGGATGACAACAGTAAAGCTGACATATTGAACAGGTATTTCTGCTCGTCTTACTGAGGAAGAGGGGTAATGGGTCTGAAGGGAGTACAAGGGGTGAGAATGGTGCAGAAATGGACACAAGTCCCTTTACACGAGAAAGGGTCCTGAAGGAACTGGAAGTAATGAGAGTTGATAAAGCAATGGGGCCAGATGGGGTGCACCCCAGGGTCCTTAAAGAACTAAGAGAGGTGGTGGCTGAACCTCTGGCTATCCTGTTTAGCCGATCACTGGAAACAGGGGAGGTGCCCAAAGACTGGAGGACAAGCAGATGTAGTCCTTTATACAAAAGCGGGAACAAAGAGGAAGCAGGAACTACAGACCAGTCAGCCTCACCTCGGTAGTGGGGGAAGATCATGGAAGCACTACTGAAGGAGATTGGTGGAACATCTGGTTGTCAATGGACTACAAGACCCAAGGCAGCATGGTTTCACCAGGGGAGGTCATGTCAGACCAACCTCATTGAATTTTTGACTGGGTGACTAGGGAGGTGGATCAGGAGGGCAGTGGACATGGCCTATCTGGACTTCAGCAAGGCCTTTGACACTGTGCCACATAGAAGACTATTACACAAACTGGGGAATATGGGGTGGGCAGGACAGTAGTGTGGTGGGTAGGTAACTGGCTGGGTGGCAGGACACAGAGGGTGGTGGTAAATGGCTGTCACCCACAGAGGGAAGAGTGACCAGTGGGTACCACAGGATCAGTGCTGGGACCGGTCCTATTCAACATTTTCATCAGTGACATTGCGCAGGATCTAGAAGGCAGAATTTCACTGTTCGCTGATGACACAAAGCTCTGTAACAGAGTAGACACACCAGAGGGTGTAGACAGAATGAGAAGCGACCTGCAGAAACTTGAAGAATGGTCAAGGGTTTGGCAGTTGAAATTCAATGCAAAGAAGTGCAAGATAATGCATATGGGCACAAAAACCCTGGCACAATATATCAGTTGGGGGTGAGGATATAGCATGCACCAAGCAGGAAAGGGATCTTGGGGTTGTCATCTCGATGACCTCAAGGTAGGAAACAGTGTGACAACGCAGCAGGTAAAGCAAATAGGGATGCTGGGATGTATAGGCAGGGCATCACCAGCAGGAAAAGGGAGGTCATAATTCCGCTATACAAGACACTAGTGAGGCCCCACCTGGAGTACAGTGTATAGTTCTGGGAGACCATACTTACGTGAAGGACATAGACAAGGTAGAGAAGGTTCAGAGGAGGGCAACAAAGATGGTGCATGGATTGCATCACAAGTCCTATGAAGACAGGTTGAAGGAACTGAACATGTACTCCCTGGAGGAGAGGAGGGAGAGAGGGGATATGATAGAGACATACAAGTATCTTACAGGGAGGAACAGGGTGCAGGAAAACACTATTTTTAAGCAAAAAGATGTTCCAGGACTAGAGGGCATGGGATGAAGTTGGAGGGAGGACGATTCAGAGGAAACATGAGAAAGAATTTCTTCACAGAACAGGTGGTGGACAAGTGGAACACCCTGCCAGAGGAAGTGGTGGGGGCTGAAACAATCACAGGATTTAAGAATGCATGGGATAGACATAAAGGAATTATAGAGGTGAGGGGTAAGGGGCAACAGACTTCTAGGAAAACAAACTGAACTTACAAGCTCAAATGGGCAGACTGGGTGGGCCATAGGCCCTTATCTGCCGACACTGTCTATGTATCTATGTATCTATGTGAGCACCTGGAAAAACAATGTGGTGCTAGTCTGCATTCATATCCAAGGATTAAAGTAAATAGATCAGCACCCACACTCCAGACAGAGAACTAGGACTCCACGGATTGAGTTAATTATTCCTTTATGTAAAAAAAGTGCAGATAAAACACTGGCCAAAGTGGCTAGCAAACACACTGACATTTCTCCTGGCATGCTGCCAGGTTTCTTCAGAGTTTGCTAGCCAATTTGTTCAGTGTTTTATCTGCTCTTTTACATAAAAGAATGATCAATCCGTGAGTCCTATTTACTTAATCCTTAACTAGGATCTGCAGCTTATCCTGTAGGCAGGAAATGGACAGATTGAGTGGACCAAGTGGTTCTTATCTGCCGTCAAAGTCTAGGTTTCTACACATAGAATGTGCCGCAGATATGGCCCATGAAGTCCATCTTGTCTGCTCATTCCCCCTACCGAATCGTAACCTTACTGACATAAACACATGAACCAAAAGGCCTAGGACGGTCCTTATCTGCCGTTAAAGTCCATGTTTCTATGTATGTTAAACACAGTGGTAAAGCAAACTATCAGATGTTAGACAGGCACACACTGTCACTCTCACTGCTGTACTGTACCAGACAAAAATATGCACTTCAGTTGATGGTTAATGCTGTATGTAGTATGTAAAAAGCACAGAACATGCCAGAACATAACTCCAAGAAGAACTTCATCACCCAGACAAAGCTATTCTTGGATTGCTTTTCTGTGCTTTATTTGTTTTGCATATGTAACTCCCCCTGCAAATGGGGGTTCCCAAAAGTCTTCCAGGAGCTTGTCTGAATGCTCCAAGTCTGGGCGGTGTTTGGCGTCTGAGCTGTTTAAATGTGGTTCCAAGTGAGTGCTATTTGAGCCTCCACGTACTGTCTCTTTAAGAGCTGTCTGCTTGCAGACTTAATTAGTTTGTATGGGGGGACTGTGTATTTAATGCTCGAATCCCGCCCGAGCTGCTGTCAATTCGCTCCACCTCTGCCGTCGCTACATGTGCAGAGGGAGCCTTGTTGAAAAATATAACTGTTTGTCAGAAATCATTTAGAGTGACTGAGAAAATGTAGTTTGTCTAACCTGCCTTCATTTCAGCACGAACTGTTTCAGTGTAGCTTTTTCATTTTGGTCTTGAAACGCGGACTTGGACCAATCAGGATGATAGGGAGAACCTAAAATGGAGCCTGTGGACGAATCGGAACTTGGACTCTCAATTTTGAGCCAGCCACAAGGGGATTGTACGGGCAGTGACTCTGGGAAATGTAGTTTTGACCTTGGCACCCTTTTTCACCAACAGAGGGAGTCTTATTGTGAGTGATAGCCGAACCAGCCAACAGAATGGTGAGGAACTCAAAGGAAATGCCCTGCTCTGTTACTGAAAAGTCAGATCAGTTGTGACAGTGAAGAGAGAAGGAGCTTTGTGCTTCTGCAGTGTATAGTTTCGCGCGGGAAACGCATGTGAGACCCTGAGGTTCAGCCAGCAGCCGTTGTAAGTGCCAGTTCGGACTGAATTCGATTTGTGAGGCGAAAGAAGAAAGTCTGAAGAGTGGAAACCAGGCTCACCCTGTAGAAGACTGGAGAAATTGCTGAATCGCACTCGGTCTGTCAGGAACTGAAGCTGCTGTGTGTACTCCCGGGTATTTTGCAGTAATTGCGATCGGGATCGAGGAGCAGCCTGCCTGGCATAGTACTTTCCTTTTACATATGAATGTGCATAGTGCTTGTGAGGAATCGCTATTTCCAATCCCACGTGCTGTGTGCTGTGTGTTGAAGCGGGAAGCAAACCCCAGCTTGTCTCAGACTAAATCCAGTTGCTATCAACTGCAGTGGGGTCCAGTCACAAGGACCTTGTCTCCATGCCCTGTTGTTCTGGCAATCCAGAAGAACAGCCACCATCCGGTCCTCAGCTTGGGTATTGTGAGTACAAATCAGGGTATTTCCCTGCAGCCTGTTTTCAATCACAAGTGTGTCATCTAATTCTTGTTGTTTCACTGCTTCATGGACTGAGCCATCCGGCTCCGGATTACAATTGGATATTGTGTATATATTTTCTTCTACAGGGCCCTATCCATCTGCACCTACTGGCCAACCCCGCAATGGACCTGACTAGCCCCCACCTGGTACCCAGAGTGTGACTTTTCAGCCCCTGTATGTGTGCACAGTACTGTGATTTAATGCCACCAATTAACCTGGTTTCCTTCCGTGTTACTGCCACCTAAATAAATCAGATTTGTTGTTGTTATACTATATACTGTCTGTGGTATTGGTACTATGGAAACAGTATGGTGTTTGCTGTATATGTTATTTAACCTTATTTTAAGGGGTCCTCAGAGACATGCTGCAGAATCAGTCTCGAGGGTAAGTGGTATCTATATGCGTGAACAGTGTGTATACATGGGGTATTGGGGCTGTAACTCTGCTGTACTGTGTGAGCCACTAAAGGGAATAAAAGGGGGTCTCAGTGTCCCAGAGGGCTGTGACCAAGCAAGTCTAACCACTACAAACCCTGACCTCTGGGTGGAGGCACCCGCCGTAGGACCTAGGCCCCTCAACCTGTCCATAGTCAAACAGGCAGGGGTAGTAGCCCTTGGGATAGCGCCACCTAGGGGTTACATCTTGGAGGCACTGCTGGGATTACCATCCTCTAGTGGCCACATTTATGAATTACTGTTAAAAATAAATGGATACCCCAACAGAAGTGGCTGTATACCAGTTGGTGGTGTGGTGTACTAGCCAGGAGATCGACCCCCAAAATGCTATACTTATCTTGGATATCCCACTGGGTACCAGTATGGACACTGTAGAGGGAGTACTTTCCAAGGTGGAAGGTTTACAAAACCCTGTGGTGGCAGGTCGACATGTTAATCTGCTCACCCACTCTTTCATGGCCGTAGTAAAGTATAAGGACCCCATAGATAGCTCCAAAGTGCCACAGACTATTACCCCAGAGGGAGCCCTCAGTGCCTGGAGGGTGATACTAAGGCCAGTAAAGACCCGGGGGGGGGATTACCCCCCCACTGTCTGAAACTTTTGAGGAGAAATTTGCTAAATTGTTGCTGGAAGAAGGGGAAACTGTGGAGGATTTAAAGAAACTATTATTGCCACCTGAGGGAGTTCCTCCCCTAACACCCTCGCCCCCTCCTGCACCTGTTATTGCCCCTCCTTCTGTGCCAGTGCTAGCCCCTATGTTTGTACCTGCCATAGTCATGACTTATACCGCAAGCTCAAAGTATTCTCTGGCATCCGCCCCACTCCAAATGGGGAGGTCGATCTGGAAACCTGGATAGACTCTGCTACTCTTGCGGTACAAGACTTGCAATGCTCTGAGGCAGAGAAAAGGGCTTGCCTGGGGAAGAGTCTCCAGTGACCCATTCAACATACTTTTCGCTCCCTGAGGGTCTCTGATCCTGAAGCCAAAGCTCAAGAGTACATAATTGCCCTTGAAAATGTGTTTGGGGGCACCACTAGTGTTTGAGGCCTTGAAATGGAAGCTTAAAGATGTTAGACAACAGCAGGGGGAATTGTTATCTGCCTATATGGATCGATTAGAGGGAATCTTGCAAACCATTTTTCGACAGGGGGGTTGGCCCTTAGTGAAGTGTACCGGGTAAGACTGGATCATATACTCTGCTCTGCCCGGCACTCCAGCTGTGTGTTGCTCAAATTGCAACTGCAGCAGAGGAAATCTGGTCCCTTGCCTTTCCATGTGTTGATGAAGGAGGTACGGGAAGTTGAGGAGGAGGAAGGTTTTTCAGAGCCCTGTGCAGTCATAGCTGCTACAGTCCCATCATGAAGGCCGCTCCTATGAGTATGGGCCCTGACACTTGCCCGACTGCTTCTACTATGGGGGTGGGGGTGCCCATCAGGCACCTCCTGCTGGCAACAGCTCAAACCTTGATGTCTTGGCTATGGAGGTGAGGAAGGGGGGAGAAGGGCGCAAACCAGAAGAATTCACACGCAGACAGATCCTCTTGAATATAAATATCTGATTCCTTTATTATAAATATTGGCCCATTTCCTCTACATTTCACCAATAAATCATACATTTAGTACAAATCAAACCACAGTGTGGACGCGGACGTGAGAAGCCAAGAATTGCCCATGAAAGGGGTTATTTACCAGTTTTCTAAAATTGTGATGTGCAGAAAAATAAGAGGCTGAACAAGAAATAACATTGATTGGAGCAATCTTAAGGAATAAAACTGATTCATATTTATGGATAGAGTATGATTAAAAGGCACTTCCTGAGGACCAATGATTTATTGGTGAAATGTAGAAATGGGCCAATATTTATAATAAAGGAATCAGATATTTATATTCAAGAGGATCTGTCTACGGTGAATTCTTCTGGTTTGTTCTCCCTCCCAGAATTGTGTGGGTTCATAGACAGTAGATTAAAACACATTGGAAGAGGCAGCAGAACAAATAAGGACTTTAGGTTCTGAATAACTGTAATAACATTTCCGTGGTTTTTCCAGGATGATTTTCTGGATTATGTTGCAATATTATGGAGGTGGGAACTGAAGATATCTTCAAATGTCCAACCCACCGCCGGCTGAGGTGGCACTAAGGTTTTCTATTGATAGTACCAATGCCGCAGCCCTCAATGTGATGCCTCGGTCCCCCCAAACTTCAGCAGACATATTTTGCCATAATTTTGGGAAGGATGGGCACATGAAGAGGGCATGCCAGTCTCAGAAAGACTTAGAGAGAGTGGTGAGCCGGCTACAAGGAGAGCTTTGGAGCACAAAACAGTGGTTAAGAGGTGCACAAAATGACCGCAGTGAAGGTCCCAGAAATGCTAACTCACATCCCTTTGTGGCTAGATCATCTGCCCAGGCCCTTGCTACTGCCTCTCCAGATTGGTCCAGAATAGTGGGTCCCTCCATGGAGACCAATGTGAAGGTGAATGGAGTGTCTACAAGAGCTGTATTGGACAGTGCCTCCCAAGTGACAATTATGTTTCAGGACTGGTATCAGGCACACCTGTCTGATGTAACCTTACAACCGTTGGAAGGACTGCATGTCTGGGGGTTAAGTGAGAAGACCTACCCCTATTGCAGATATATCCGAATTTGGTTGTCTTTTCCCACCTCCATGGCTGGAGTGGCCGAGCAAGTAGAGACCCTGGCATTAGTGTGTCCCCCTACCAGACTGTATGATGGGATTCCTCTACTAATTGGGACGAATGCGCATATGTTTGGATGGTTGGCGCAGCCGTGTTATGAGAAACAAGGGTGAAGGACTGGTAGAGCTTTGAGAATCCTGGCCTTGATCCTATGAGGCACAGAGAGATGCTGAAAAAGTAGACCCAGAGGAACCGGTTGGAATTGTCTGGAAGAAGGATCTGGAGTCTCTGATTCTGACGCCAAATGCCCAGTGTACCTTACAGGGGAAGTCCATATCAGAAAGGATGTCAAGAATAAAATCCTCATGCTGGATGCACCAGGCAATGGGAATACAGAAGGGATTGCTGGTCAAGCCAAGTATTTTGCCTGCCAGAGCCCATGCTTATGTCAGAAGGGTAATGGTTCAAGTTCATAATGTGTCTGATAGAAAGATTCGAGTAAATAGAAGTTGCACCCTGGCTAATGTACATTGTGCAGATACTGCAGTGCTGCCTAGTAACAAGTGTTTGGGGGAGAATGACAGAGTGATGCATGATTTGTTTGATTTTGGGGACTCCCCATTGCCAGCTGAATGGAAGATGAGAATTAGTAGAAAACTTGCTCAGAGAGACCAGGTGTTTTCTTTAAAGGAATGGGATGTAGGATGTGTCCAAGGAGCTGAGCACCACATCCAGCTGCATGATGAAAGGCCATTTCATGAGAGGTCTCGACGCCTGGCCCCTGCTGACATAGATGATGTGAGACAGCATCTGCAAGAGATGCTTGCTGCTGGTGTAATACAAGAATCCAGAAGCCCATATGCTTTACCTATTGTGGTAGTGAGAAAAAAGAATGGGACAGTAAGAATGTGCGTGGATTATCGCACCTTGAAACGGCAGACTATCCCTGATCAGTATACAATGTCCCGCATTCAGGATGCTTTAGACTGCCTGAATGGTAGCAAGTGGTTCTCCATGCTGGATCTTCGCAGTGAGTATTACCAGATCCCGATGGCCCCGGAAGACCGTGAGAAGACAGCCTTTATCTGCCCACTTGGTTTCTATGAATTCATGAGGATGCCTCAAGGGATTTCAGGTGCTCCAGCCACTTTTCAATGACTGATGGAGTGTGCGGTTGGGGACATGAACTTATTAGAGTGCTTGGTGTACCTAGATGATGTTATTGTATTTGGCAGCTCACTGGAGGAACACGAGAGCAGATTATTCAAGGTGTTGGACCGACTGGAAGACTTTGGCCTAAAACTGTCCATCAATAAATGTCATTTCTTCCAAACATCTGTAAAGTATGTGGGACACATAGTCACCACAAAGGGAAAAGAGACCAACCCAAGTACAGTTGAGGCCTTGACCACCTGGCCACAGCCCCACAATCTAAAAGAACTGCAAAGATTCCTGGGATTATGTGGCAACTATCGCCATTTCATCAAGGACTATTCAAGAGTGATCCGTCCTTTACTTAATCTCACTCAAGGTTACCCTCCTACCCACAAAAAATACAAGAGGTTGGTTTCTTCTGAGCCTGAGAGAGTGTATTTCCATTCCAATGAAGTATTTGGAGCCAGATGGACACCTGAGAGTGAAGCTGCTTTTCATGAGATTATGTATCAATTTACCCACGCTCCTGTTCTTGCCTATGCAGATCCAGAGAAGTCCTATGTCTTGCACACTGATGCTAGCCTGCAAGGCTTGGGGGCTGTATTGTACCAAGAGCACTAGAATGGCCTGAGACCAGTGGCCTTGCCAGTAGAAGCCTGACTCCATCCGAAAGAACTATCCTGTACATAAATTAGAGTTCTAGCTTTGAAGTGGGCTATTGTTGACCAGTTCCATGAGTACTTGTATGGGGCTAAGATAAGTAAAACTGACAATAATCCTTTGACCTATGTGCAGTCTTCAGCTAAGTTGGATGCCACTGGCCATAGGTGGCTTTCCGCATTATCTACATACGACTATGCTGTTGAATACAGAGCAGGTCTGAACCACATAGATGCTGATGCTCTCTCCCAGAGGCCTGTTCCCTGGAATGACTGGGTCAGACTGTCAGAACCTGATATTCGAGCACTCTGCCAGAAGTTTGAGAGGGAGGAACAAATGTCCACGGACGCAGTGGACTGTATGGTAGATTGTTTGGGACCCTCTGAGAATTGCATACCTGCTGCTTATTGCCACTTTTCTGCAATAGACATTGGTGCACTGCCTCAGCTGGACAATGACAGTATTCAGCGGGCTTAATCCCGAGATCCCATGATCAGATCAGCTTTAGAAGTCCTCTACGCAGGGAAAGATGTGTCCAAATTACGCTCCACTGATTTGAGAACTGCATTGTTATACAAAGAAGGTCCTAAGTTGAAACAGATCAATAGACTGTTATACAGAGAAACAGTAAACAGAGGGAGACAAATAGACAAACAGCAACTAGTGCTGCCCACTGCCTTTTGAGACTCAGTACTGAGGTCCTTACACAACCACATGGGGCACCTTGGTATAGACAGAACACTTGACTTGGCAAGATCCAGATTCTATTGGCCTAAGATGGGGGCTGATGTTGAGCAACACATTCAAACTTGTAGTCACTGTTTACAGAGGAAAGCCCTGCCCCAGAGGGCTGCCCACCTTGTTAACATCACCACCAGCACCCCCATGGAGCTGGTCTGTATTGACTTTCTGAGTTTGGAGCCAGATCAAAGAAATATCTGTAATGTGCTGGCAGTCACTGACCATTTTACTAGATATGCCCAAGCTTTCCCCACCAAGGACCAGAAGGCATCCACTGTGGCCAAAGTACTTATAGAAAACTTTTTTGTTCACTATGGGGCACCACAAAGAATCCATTCTGATCAAGGAAGGGAATTTGAGAGTCGTCTGATCAAAGAGATGCTTTCTCTGTGGGGAGTGCGAAAGTCCAGAACCACCCCTTACCACCTCCAGGGGGACCCACAGCCTGAACGTTTTGACCGCACTTTGCTAGATATGCTAGGCACCCTCCACCCAAAGGACAAGCCTAGATGGAGCTAGCAAATTAGCACCCTGGTACATGCCTACAACTGCACCAAAAGTGATGCCACGGGTTCTCCCCATACCGCCTGATGTTTGGAAGAGAAGCTCGACTGTTGGTAGATGTATGTTTTGGAGTTTCTCCTGATGGGATTCGAACTGACAACTATTTACAGTACGTGCAAAAGTTAAAGGCCCAGCTAATTCATGCGTACCAACTGGCTCAAACCATGGCTGCCAAAAGAAATCTGGCCAACAAAGAAAGGTATGATAAAAAGGTGAAAGCACAGGAACTCCAGGAGGGAGATTGGGTATTGCTAAGGAATCTGGGACTGCATGGCAAACATAAGATTGCTGACAGATGGCACCATCTCCCTCACATTGTAGTGTGCAAACTAGATGATCTGCCTGTGTACAAAGTAAGGCCTGAGAATAATTCAAAAGATGTTAAAACAATGCATAGAAATCATTTACTGCCCATTAATCTTGATTGAGTCTGAGCCCCTAGAAAGTGCTCCATCTGGACCAGTGACTAGAGCTGCTGCTAAGCAAAGGCAAAGAAAGTCTGCACCTACAGATGCTGAGTTAAAGTGTTCCCCACAACAAGTCCCAGTTGAAAATGACTGTCAATCCATATCAGAGGAAAGTGAGTGCAACTTTGGATACTACCCCTCTTACGAACTGAGTCAATTGTTTCTGGGCAACCCACTAGTCAATTATGGAGAGGAAGCTGGGCCTTCTGGACTGCCTAAGCCCCCAGCTTTGTCCCTGGAGCCAATGCTCCCAGAAAGTGAAGTGCGAAGTATCAAGTCGGATGACATGGAATCACTGTGCATGGTGGAACTGTATGAGCTCTCAGAGGAGGAAAATGATGAACTGGAACAGACTGGTGATATACCAGAACAAGAAGAGTATTCTGAGTGCCCTGATGGTCCACTGCCAGTGTCCGAAAGCTCTCCATGTGAGCCAAGTGTTGTGGACTCAGAGATTGTAACTCCTGGAGCTGAAAGTGCCCCAAGTTCTAGCCTCTCTACCCCAGTGGAGACTCCCCTGACAAGTGAGGACAATGCTGAACATGAGGCTCAGGGTGCAGAGACTGTAACAGTTCCCCCTAGAAAGACTGGTCAAGCTGTAAAGCTTGTGGTGCACCCCAGCTATGATTCCCCTAGGAGGCCTGTGGACTTGCCTCTCAATGTTGTCCATAAAGAAGTGTATGTGTCCCCGAGCTCATTGCCCAAATTGAACATCAGTGCTAACTCCAAGTTACTTGTGTTGCCGTCTAGGTATGGTGCTCCTGCCCCATCCAGCCCCAAGGTAGCTGATAGGGAAGGGCCCCCTCTCTTCAGGTTTCATGTACAGGAGGGTAATAACCTGAGTTATGGTACAATGTGCATATAATACTGTGAAAAAGTGATGTACTGAAAAGTTTCAGAAATGTGTTTCTGGTAAGGTGATATGTTGACTGATGATTACATGTATAAGCCTAATGTAATACTGATGTAAATGTATATGCTTGTATTGAAACTTATGAGAGTACTTACTTTGACGGATGCCAAATTTTTCCTGGCCAGGAAGGTGTAATCCCCTGCAAATGGGGGTTCCCAAAAGTCTTCCAGGAGCTTGCTTGAATGCTCAAGTCTGGCGTGTTACGTCCTGAGCTGTTTAAATGTGGTTCCAAGTGAGTGCTATTTGAGCCTCCACATACTGTCTCTTTAAGAGCTGTCTGCTTGCAGACTTAATTAGTTTGTATAGGGGAACTGTATATTTAATGCCGAATCCTGCCAAAGCTGCTGTCAATTCGCTCCGTCTCTGCCGATAAGCTACATGTGCAAAGGAGCCTTGTTGAAAGATATAACTGTTTGTCAGAAATCATTTAGAGTGACTGAGAAAATGTACTTTGTCTAACCTGTCTTCATTTCAGCACGAACTGTTTCAATGTAGCTTTTTCATTTTGGTCCTGAATAGCTGACTTGGACCAATCAGGATGATAAGAAGACCCTAAAATGGAGCCTGTGGATGAATCGGAACTTGGACTCTCAATTTTGAGCCAGCCACAAGGGAATTGTATGGGCAGTGACTCTGGGAAATGTAGTTTTGACCTTGGCACCCTTTTTCACCAACAGAGGGAGTCTTATTGTGAGTGACAGCCGAACCAACAGAATGGTGAGGAACTCAAAGGAAATGCCCTGCTCTGTTACTGAAAAGTCAGATCAGTTGTGCCAGTGAAGAGAGAAGGAGCTCTGTGCTTCTGTGGTGTATAGTTTTGCGCGGTAAGCGCATGTGAGGTCCTGAGGTTCGGCCAACAGCCTTTGTAAGTGCCAGTTCGGACTGAATCTGATTTGTGAGGAGAAAGAAGGAAGTCTGAAGAGTGGAAACCAGGCTCACCCTGTAGAAGACTAGAGAAATTGTTGAATCGTGCTCGGTCTGTCAGGAACTGAAGCTGCGATGTGTACTCCCGGGTATTTTGCAGTAATTGCGATCGGGATCGAGGAGCATCCTGCCTGGTATAGTACTTTCCTTTTACATATGAATGTGCATAGTGCTTGTGAGGAATCGCTATTTCCAATCCCCCATGCTGTGTGTTGTGTGTTGAAGGGGGAAGCAAACCCCAGCTTGTCTCGGACTAAATCCGGTTGCTATCAACTGCAGTGGGGTCCAGTCACAAGGACCTTGTCTCCATGCCCTGTTGTTCTGGCAATCCAGAAGAACATCCACCAACCGGTCCTCAGCTTGGGTATTGTGAGTACAAATCAGGGTATTTCCCTGCAGCCTGTTTTCAATCACAAGTGTGTCATCTAATTCTTGTTGTTTCACTGCTTCATGGACTGAGCCATCCAGCTCCGGGTTACAATTGGTATTGTGCATATATTTTCTTCTACAGGGCCCTATTCATGTCTGCACCTGCAACCAGCCCGGGAAGTGGACTCAGCTGGCCCACCACCCTGGGTACCCAGAGTGTGAGTTTCCAGCCCCTGTATGTGTGCACAGTACTGTGATTTAATGCCACCAATTAACCTGATCCCCCCATGTTAACGCCCCTAAATAAATCAGAATTATTGTTGTTATACTATATACTGTCTGTGGTGTTGGTACTTATGGAAACAGTATTGTGTTTTGCAGTATATGTTGTTTAACCTTATTTTACAGGGGGTCTTCAGAGACGTGCTGAAAAATCAGTCTCGAGGGTAAGTGGTATCTATAGGAGTGAACAGTGTGTATACGTGGGGTATTGGGGCTGTAACTTCGGTGTACTGTGTGAGCTACTAGAGGGAGAAAAGGGGGTCTCAGTGTCCCAGAGGGCTGTGACCAAGCTAGTCTAACCACTACAAACCCTGACCTCTGGGTGGAGGCACCTGCCATAGGACCTAGGCCCCTCAATCTGTCCATAGTCAAACTGGCAGGGGTAGTAGACCTTGGGATACCGCTACCTAGGGGTTACACATACTACATACAGTCTCGTTCCTCAAGGTGCATAATTTCATCTGGGAGTGCAGCAGTGAGAGACAGAGTCACTGAGTCAGTAAAGGAGAGGAGGGCAACTAAAATGGTGCAGGGTCTGCAAGAGAATCCATACAAGAAGAGACTAAAGGAAACATAGAAACATATACTTTGACGGCAGATAAGGAACACTTGGTCCACCTAGTCTGCCCATTTCCTTACCCACAGGATAAGATGCAGATCCTAGTTAACCAACAGCCTATTTATTCCTACCCTCCACAAAATGAGCTTAATATGTATACCCTGAGGAAAGGAGGAGGGGCACATGATAGAAACTTTTAAGTTCCTCAGTGGAATCAACAAAGTCCAAGAGGGTAGCATCTTTCAGAAAAAAAAGATGTGCAAGAACAAGGGGACACAATTTGAAGATGGGGGAGGGTCAGGGGCAATGTGAGAAAGTATTTTTTTCACAGAGAGGGTGGTGGATGCATGGAACAGCCTTCCTGAGGAGGTTGTGGGGTCTAAAACTGGGAGAATTCAAGAATATATGGAACAGACATAAGGCAATTTTTGTGGGGGGTAGGAAGAAATAGGCTCTGCATCTTATCCTGTAGGTAGGGAAATAGGCAGACTAGGTGGGACAAGCGGTCCTTATCTGCTGTCAATGTCTATTAGGGTTGCCACCTCTGAATGAGGTGAAAATCGAATACTAAACCACACCCCAAACTCCACCCCTAACCCCGCCCCTTTTATGACTAATGAGGGCATCGCTTGGATTCTGATTCACTTGATTTATTCAAATTGCTGCTGATAACACATTGTGTACAACTTCTTTAAATTACATCATGATTATTATTTTTGTTTTATTTGATTTAGATTTAAATATTTTAAATTTCAGTGTGAGTTAACATTTGGTGGGAGTTAGAGAGGGGTTCAGGGGACTTTCAACCTGTGTACACAGCTTAGCTGACAAATCAGGTGACTACAAGGACACCTCTGACAACTGGCTAGTTTGGATCAGGTGGCCTTTTCTGTAAAAACTCTTTCAATAAATAAACTACACCAGTAATGGTGGGCGAGATGTAATCACAAATATCATCTGCCATTTTAAGATGTGCTACTGTCCCTCCCATTGCTCCTACTCTGACGTTAGTTGTAATATCAGAGTTTTTAAAGTGGTAGGAACTATTCTATGCTGTTAAATACCGATTTTGTTTTCCACGTCAGTCATACATAGCAAATAGCATGATATGTAGCGTGAAGGCAGTATAGCGCAGTGGTTTTAAAGCTCTGAGCAGCAATTCTGGAGACCACAGTTTGAATCCTACAGCCCAAACTTGCATACTTTGTGACCCTACACAAATCATTTAATTCCCTTGTGCTCTCAGGTTGCACCTGTAAACAAGCTTTAGCTTAATGTCTCTCTTCTGGTAAAAGAAAAAATGATAATGTTTTGAAAATTTTTTGATAAATTGCCTAAATTTGCAGTGTAATCAAATCTAGATTGTGTTCCTGTCATCTCATCAGCTAATGCTCTCTCTCTCTCTTCCTTTCTCATTCTGTAGCTTAGCATGACATTAACCACATTATTCTGTGCTGTTCATCTGAAAGGCCTGGATTGGTCTTCCTGGAATATCCAAGTAGTATGAAAATTGACAACAATATCTACTGAGGAGAGAGAGGCATATATTGCTAGAAATGAAATAAAATATTAGATTATTAATTTTCTTTTAGTTGTTTTGGTTGTTTATTGTGCATTCTTTTACTACCTCTGTATGTATGTTGACCCTCATCCTTTGGCGTGGAACCTTTGTAAACGAGCAGTTTCTGCTCAAAGGTATTTGTAATCCAAGAATTTAATACATAAAAAAAATTTAACAACAAAGGGCTAACATATTCAAATATAGGACAGACCCTAAAAGAAAAATGAACATTTAAAGGTATAAAAGTATTCCTTATCACAGCAGTCAAAGACCATACTCACAATGCAGCCTGGAAAGGATTAGTTTGATTTGCTGCTAATGGTCTTAAATAGCCCTACTTTACACCTCTCAGACTGACTGGTATACAAACAAAGGTCTGCATGACATCAGAATTGGTTTGTAATCTGACCATGCAAGTAAAATGATGAAAGATTTAACAGAATCTGTTTTACAAGCATGTGAGCATTCAAAATGACTGAAAATGTACTACCTCTGAATAAAACTGGATTAGCAAGGAAAGTTTCTGAAACACATTGTACAGTCCATACTGGGACAGGAAGCTACCCTAATGTGGTGCCTGTCTGGTTTCAGAAAAATGAAGGTGTTAATTAAGGTGGTATTGGTTACCCTTCCCATGAATAATCTTCCAATTTGCTGGTGTGAAGTTAGAGGTGACAACTGAGCAGACAGGGACACATTTGGTTCTTTAAGTGCCCTGCTCTTGAAGGCACTTCCTGATTAGCATGCACTGCAAGCAAGCACACTGAAATGTCAGACACTTGCTTACAATCAGATGAGAAGAAAATTAAATAGTTAGTGGGGAATCTCACAGGTGCTGCTTGACCCACCATAAACAAATGAATTTGTAATGGTGAAAACAGGAGGACCGAATCTGGACCTAGAAAACCGAATCATTCGGTCAAAAACCGAGTAAGTGGTAACCTTAATGTCTATGTTTCTATGTAACTGTTTCATCCACATTCATTTTGATTTCTACTGCCTTGCAGAGTCTGTATCTAAAAGAATCTAAAAGGAATGTGCGTGCACATGTGAAACTGAGCAAAACATAGGCAAGACAGTACAAGACTGATTTGCAACACACGCACCACTTTACCAAGCATATTAGTTAGCAATGAGCATTACACAGACAGGACAGGATGACATGACAAGGGCTGTCTTTAACCGGGCAGGACACACACACACACACACACACCTTTCTCACTCAAATGATGCAAAAAGCATATGATTCGACAGACAACAGGGTGGATCGGACCCTGTTTGCAACTGACATGCCCCTCTCCCACAGATATACACAGAGCCCCTCCCTCAAGAAAAGGGCACAACTAGGAATGGGCACAATGGAGGAGACAAAGGATGAGGCAACTTATTTTCATCTGTTTTGACAAGCTAAGCATATTGGAAAATCTAAGTAATATAATTAACCTTTTTTTCTTACAGACAACTAGTGTTGTAATTACAAAAAAAAAAACATACACTGTATAGCTGGTCAACAATAGTAAAATCTTGACCTAAAGCTACATACAGTAATCAGAAGGAGTCAGTTCAATTTACACAGAATCTAGTGAGTACAGTCACATTCAGTCACATTAATTTATACTGAGAAAATGGTTGAAATGTCAAATTACTTAATTTCAACAATTTCAAACTACACCTATGTCTTCTCTTACTCCTTTCTGCTTTTGTAACATTTTATTCTAAAGCCCCTTATTTTACCTCAGTGGATACACTTCTCTTGAATTTGAAAACATTTCTCTGATTTTTAAAATCTTGCAGGAGGTTAAGACAACCCAGAGTCCAAGGAGTCACTCAACAAAATTCTGTATCTGCAATAAAACCCAGGGAACAGTAATTATGCTGCTTAAATTAATAAGTACATACCAGTCAAAACAAAAAGCAAAGGCCCTCTGTGCTCCGGGCCTCTGGCTGCTAATACTCAACTCACCTGGGTCCTTGTTGGGACATGTCTGTTGCTGCTCGGTGCTTCCCTCCTCTGCATCAGACAGACACGGTTCCTACCACCCAAAAATAAATGCTGCTGCTGCTGCACTGCTATTTAGCTCTTTTTAATTTGTAGCAGCTGGCTGGACTTTTCTCTGGTGATGGTGTGGACTGGGTGGCAGTCAGAAGTGAGCCGGGAGTCCAGTCAGGAGGTTCAGGAGTCGGAAGTGCTGCTGTGGCGCTCTTCTCCTTGCTGCTCTGCTTTGCTCTGCTCTGGATCTCTGGCTGATTTGCTCTCTGGATTGGGCGGTGGTCGCTCTTCTTTGTTAGTTTCTCTTCAGCACTCTGGAACTCTCCCTTGGCTGTAATTCCAAGAGCGCCGGAGGGACTGATTTTATGCTCCATGTTCGGACCTGACTGGGGACACAAAAGTTCAGGTCCGCGTTTGGATGGGGATGCTAACAGCAACGGACCACAATGGAGCACTGGGATTCGATAAGAAGGTGGTTACATCAGAACGCCCTATGTCACATGCTGTGTGTGCATTCAAATTGGGACACAAAAATGGCGAGACAAAATGGACGTGGGCTGCGGCTGCCTGCCGTCATGGATTAATGGATGGATTTAAGCCTCAGCTCTGTTTTTGACCTGGGAGGAGCAGGAGTGCAGGAGGACTAACAAGACCAATGAATGGAAGAAAATCCATTCTGGTGTGAGTAGGTTCAGCGTTGCAACTGCTCCCGATACGATTGCAATTTACTGCAATTGCAACTAATTGCAACTGCAATTCCAATGGCAGACAGTGGCTCTGGGGGAGAGAGAGAGAGAAAACACCCCACAGTGGTTCTGTCTCTTCCTTCTATACAGTGACATAAATATTACTGTGCCTACTCACAGTGCCTTGAGAAAAAGCTACCCATCTACAAAGTCTCACTGAATAAAGGGCACCAATGACTTCTTCACTATCTCATCTCTGAAGAAATCACACTTCATGATGCCACCAAGTAACACTATGGGTCATGGATTTGTTGTGAGATAGCACTCCAGACATACTGTAGATTTTCAGTGGATGCTTTGGCTCTAGATTTAGGGACTGGTTTTATTTTTTTGCAGAAAACTATAGGGCAAAATGGTTGCATGTTAATAGTTGGTTCTGTAAAAATGATGTCAGAAAATTTCCCATTTGCTGCCATCCACTCTGTGACCTGCATCAGAGAACATGTTCTACAGGACATTAACATTTTTTGGCAGCATCTTTTCATATGCAGTGCAGTACCACTCGAATGCATCATATGGTGGCTCAGTACAGTATGTTACATGTCCTTACAGAAATGGTGCACATTATTTACCTTACTCTGCTATAAGTCCATCCCTTGCTCTCTCCTTCTTCAAATATGGGGAATCGTACACTCAGTAAATCTGGTTGATGAGCATCTCACGGATCTCTTGGGGACTGTGTTCATCATCTTTCACTGCGAGGCTGTCCACAATGTTACAAATATCACTGCAAAACAATATACAAACTGATTAGGCAGCAGTACAGGGCAGTACCTCCTCATTGACATCCACTGTGCCTTGCAGCAGATTACCTAGCTTCTGCAGTTGTCTATTAGAGTGCACAGAGTCTACACAGTACCTTTTCACTGCCAGCTACTGTTCCTTCCTCAAGGACACTGAGGAAGCACAGTACCTCTTCACTACCACCTATTGTGCCACTGAGGCAGCATAGCGCAACATCGTTGCCATTTACTGTGCTTGCTTACAATTACAGTAATTGACATGGTCAGATATTTTTGAATATTGTGTGATATTTCTAAAGAGATTCTCTCTGGTGGCCCTATAGTAGTACTACAGGCAGGCAGGGAATTTCTCTGAAATATCATAAAATATCAGAAACATCTGGTCATGTCAGCTACTACAATTGTAAAAGGCACTCAGGAAGCATCATTACTTCTTCATTACTATCTACTGTGCCATGCTCGAGGGCACTGAGGCTGCACATGCTGACCTCTTCCTGCCATGCACTGTGCCTTGCAGCACAGTACCTGGCTTCCACTGTGGCTTACTCTAGGGCACTGAGGCAGCACAGTACATCTTCACTGGCAGGTCATCACTGTACTGTACCTTGCTGTCACAGAAATCCACTTATTGCACATTGTCAGTCTGTGCAGATATACATAAAACAAAAATTTGTCGGCAGAAAGGGTCCACTCAGTCTGCCCAAAGGGTTACCTGTTTACTGCACCTCCATGAACCCTAACAGGTCTCCAGGCCCCTCCCTCCCTGCTTCTGTACCATTAAGCCCTGTGTCTATCTCATGCATGCTTGAAGCCTTCCACCATTCTAGCCTCCACAACTTTGGGTGTCAATCTGTTCCAGGCATCTGTCTCCCTTTCTGTGAAGTACTGCCTCTCATCCTGCCTCAAATTCCCCCCTTCCAATTTCACTACTTGTTCCTGCAATGTTAGATGATCCCTCCCTGCACTCTGTTCACCCCTGTGAGGTACCCGAAGATCTCAATCATGTCATCCTTCGCTCTCCTGTCCTCCAGAGTATATATATTGAGATCCCTCAGTTTCTCCTCATAGGGCTTACCTTGCAACTGCTGCACCATCTTGGTTGCCCTTCTCTGGACTGCCTCCACCTTGTTTATGTCTTTCCTAAGGTGCGGTCTCCAGAACAAGACACAATATTCTAGGTGGGACATACCAGATAGCAGTACAATGGCAGCACCACTTCCCTTCTCCTGCTGGCGAAGCTTATCTCTTTTCACCCTAGCATCCTACTAGTCCTGCCCACAGCCTTGGCACACTGCGCTGCCACCTTGAGATCTTCTGAAATAAAACAAAATGCAAAGGAAATTGCTCCAAAGAACCAGAAGGTTGGTGCATGGATGAAAATATCAAGCAAGAGTAAATGGTCATCGCACAACAACTAACCCCAGAGTATAGAGTCACAATATCTCTCTTGAAAATTTTAAATATTGACTTAAATTTTTTATTGTTACATAAAGGTTAAAAATAACAAGCAGGTCAGACACACTCAATGTTTCATGCTCAAAACACTTTATCAAGAATGATGCATGTCATAGAAAGTTTAGCTTTTATAGTGACAGAAGATGCAGGAAAAAATGTACAAACTGCACTCAGATCAGATGCAAATAAGCTGTACTAAAGTGACTAGTGCTTACACAATTAATTAATAAATAATTAAAGTGAATGCAATGAAGATCGAGTACTAAAATCGAAATACCTTAATTGGCATGCTAATGTGATAACCAGAACAATACAAAAAACAATCACAATATATTCAGGACAATACTGTACTTTTAAGCATTAAAAAATAGGAAGAAAATAACATCCTAAGTCTGGTGATGCTACCATGAGACAATTATTGACCTGCACAAATTTGTAAGATTATTCAATTTGAAATTTTTTTATCCTCCTGGGATAACAAGTCTTTTATGCAGGCATAGCATGTTACTATGGAAATTTAAGCTGATGCAGATCAAGGAACATAGAAACATAGAATTTGATGGCAGATGACTGGTGCTTGGCCCACCCAGTCTGACCATTTTTCCCTATCTAAATTCTCATTGCAGACCCTACTTGATCGATAGCTCTTTCCCTCTCTCCCATTCCTTTCCACTATGATTCCATTGTGCCTATCCCATGCATTCTTGAAACCCCCACTGTTTTTGCCACCACCACCACCTCAGCTGGAAGGCTGTTCCAGGAATCCACCACTCTTTCTGTGAAGAGATACTTCCTCATGTCTCTTCTGAAACTACCCTCTTCCAGCATTATATCATGTTCTCTTGTTCTTGAGCACCTTTTTTCTGGAAAATACTTCCTTCCTGTACCTTATTTACCCCTAAGAGATATTTAAAGGTCTCTATCATATCCCTCCCTCCTCCTCCTCTCTTTGAGGTGCAATATTGAGGTCCTTTAGTCTCTCTTCATAGGGCTTTGATGCAGTCCCAGCACCTGTTTATTTCTCTCTCTCTTGACTGTCTCCACTGTGTCTATGTCCTGCTGGAGAGTGGTCTCCAGAACTGGACACAGTACTCAAGGTTGGGTATTACCACTGATCTGCACATGTGGCAGCAACATCTCCCTCTTTCTGCTGGTGACACCCCTTCCCTGACCTCAGGATCCCACTAGCCCTCCTTACTGCCTTGTCACATGAAACCACCCCAATGGGAGTCGAGGAACACTCCTCGATTGGTTTCTGACAAACAGGTCTGATAGGATCTCTGCATCTGGAGTCCTTCCTGACTCCATATCTGACCATTCTCCCATCTACTGTGTTTGGAGGGTCTCCTCTCCCAACGTGCCCTATACAATTATACAAGTGAATGACTTCTCCAACTTTAACTCTGCTCTCTTTCTTCAAGATTTTGCAACCACAGATAGGACCCCAGTACTCTCTGCCATGAACGTCACAGGTGCTCATGACAACTTTCTAAACATCCTCCTCTCTCTGTAGGATAAGTATGCCTCTCGCATCAGAAAGAGAGTTAGAGGCACTATCACTAAATGGCTACATTGGGACTTGCTCTCCCTCATGAAAGCCCTCGATAAACACTGGGGTAAATTTAATGCCTCTAAGGAATTGTCTGACTACCATGAATACATGGAAAGCTCCTCAGGTGGCACACTGGATGTGTCCTAGCCTACAATCAAAGGGCCAAGGGTTTGATCCTAGATTACAGCGCATGTGAACTGTATTATCAAGGTCACAAGAATTATACAGTCATTATACTCATGGTTTCACCATGCTTTAGATAGCATTCACCTAGGGTACTCAGAGAGCTAGCAGAGATCCTGGCAGGGCCACTGATGAACCTGTCCAATACCTCCCTGAACACAGGATGCGTACTACAAGACTAGATGATGGCCCATGTGGTGCCCATTCACAAAAGTGGACCCAGGGATGAGCCAGGCAACTACAGGCCAGTGAGTCTCACATTGATTGTGAGGAAACTCATGGGGACAATCCTAGAGGAGGGACTGGTGACCTTCTTGGAGGACAGTGGTCTCCAGGACGGTCATCAACATGGGTTTGTCTGTGGCAGATCCTGCCAGACTAATCTAATTGAGTATTATAACTGGGTGATCAGGGAGCTGGACAAGGGCCACATGGTGGATGTCTTGTATTTGGACTTCAGCAAGGCCTTTGATTCCGTGCCACATAGGAGGTTGGAGGGAAGCTGGAATACATAGAGGTGGGAACAATGATGGTAAATTGGATCATCAACTGGCTGAATGGAAGGCAGCAGAGGGTGGAGGTGGGGGGGAATGCTCATCACCAAGGGAAGTGATGAGAGGGGTGCCTCAAGGATCAGTGCTGGGACTGGTGTTGTTTGGGATATTCATAGCTGATATCTCATACAGGGTCCGGAGTAGGATCAATCTGTTCGCTGATGATATGAAGATGGGAGCTGTGGTAGATGACATTGAAGGGTTGGAGGGCTGCAGGAGGACTGAACAAACTACAGGAGTGCTCAGTAACATGGCAGCTGGGGCTCAGCACCAAGAAGTGAAAGGTACTGCACTTTGGAGCTAGAAAGCAGGGGAGCAGCTATCGGCTGGGAGGGGTGCAGCTGGAAAGTAGCAAGGAGGAAAAGGATCTGGGGTGCTGATAACGGGCAACATGAACAACTCAGCTCAATGCAGGAAGGTGGTGGCAAAGGCCAATAGGATGCTAGGGTGTATAGCGAGGTGAATCTCCTCCAGGAATAGGGAGGTGATCCTTCCCCTGTACAGGTCTCTGGTCAGGCCTCACCTGGAGTATTGCATGCAGTGCTGGTGCCTGTTCCTGAAGAAGGACATCAAGTTACTGGAGGGGGTTCAACGTAGGGTGACAAAGATGCTCCAGGGTTTGAGAGAAAGTCCTGTGAGGATAGATTAGCCGAGCTGAACATGTACTCCTGGAGGAGAGGATGGAAAGGGGATATGATTGAAACCTTTAAATATCTTAAGGGGATAAATAAGGTCAGTACAGAAGGGATTTTCCAGCTTAAAGAGGAGATATGAGAGGGCATTAGTTGAGGTTGGAGGAGGAATATTCAAGAAGGAAATCAGGAGACATTTTTCCACGGAAAGAGTGGTGAACAGGTGGGATGCTCTGCCCAAGGGGGTGGTGTCCTGTAGAACAGTGGGTGGCTTTAAGAGGTTGGAACAGGGTGGGGGTGTTGTCATAAAGAGGGTGGGAGGGTGGGGCAGCTGCAAGTTGAAGGGCTAGCTGCACTATCAAGCAGACTCAATAGACCGTAAGACCAGCTTCTTGCTGGCATTTTGTATGTTCATATGTAATACCAGTGGCTCCACAACATCTGCAAAAAGCCACACATACGCCAAAGGAATACTGCAAAGCTGCCCTCTTATCCTCAGCTAGGGACCTGCAACACTTCTGGCACACTGTTAAAACCATAGTCGGGTGCTATAGCCAGTGTGATACTACGGATATGAGTGTCAATGGTAGAAATTGCAATAATGCTACTACCATTGCCAATGCTTTAACAAGCAATTCTCCGATCTTTCAGCATACACCTCCTCGTTTACTACTGACAGTGATGAGTCATCTACCTCTAACCATTCCTCCCTCCAGAATTTCTGTCTGCCCACCTTTCTATCTTAGTACAATCTCAGTGAGGGAAACCTACAAGCTTCTTGCTGGCCTTTCTTCTCATATCAGTGCTGAGTCAGACCTTGAACCAAAACTCCTAAAGATTGGGCCCCTTTTCTAGTGCTCTCAATATCCCATATTGTTAACCTCTCCTCACCACCGAATTGTTCCTGCAATCTGGAAAGTAGCAAAGGTTGTCCCTGTTTTCAAGCAATGTGACTGGAAATGCATAGAAAACTACTGTCCTATGGCCACCCTGTCTGCTATTAACAAGATACTGGAAAAGGTGGTGGAAATGCAGCAGACAGATTACCTGTCTAAACATACCTTGCTGTCACCTGAACGGCACAGATTTCGTAAATGACATAGCACTGGTACAGCCCTTGCTAAAGTTACATCTGTTATAAGGATTGCCATTGACCAGGGTATGCTGACTGGGGCTATTTTCTTGAACTTCTCAAAGGCCTTTGATCTAGTGAATCACTCCCTACTCTGTACCAAGCTTCACTCCCTTGGTGTTGCTGGTCCAGCCCTAAACTGATTTTCCAACTATCTCACTGGCAGGCTACAGCTTGCTAAGTACAATAGAGCTCTATCGGAACCTGTTCCTATCACTGTCAGTGTCCCTCAGGGATCTATTCTGGGCCCTACCTTATTTTCGCTTTTCATCAATGACTTCCCAATGGTCCCTACCCAGAGCACCAAAACTCTATATGTAGATGACCTGGTCCTCCTAGCTAGCTCAGGTGATATCCTTGCCATAAATCACAATCTACAAGCTCACTTCAATAAACTGCAACATTGGTTCCTGACAAATAAGCTCTTGCTGAACTTAAAGAAAACTCAACTCATGCTCATTGACTCCTCTGCTAAACTCAAACAGTGTCCTGTCCCACTCAGTGTGTCTTAAGCCTTGATGGTATCCCAATTGGCACTACATGCTCCTTTAGATACCTGGAAGTTACTCTTGATCCCCAGTTAGACCTGTCTCTACACATTCAAAATATCTGCAGGGCAACAAATATCAAGCTTGGACTTGCATACCGGGCTCGTGAGTCCCTTACTGCTGCTGCATGACTTGTCCTTGCTAAAGATATACTCCTTCCCTCTCTCAGCTATGGGCTGACAACCTTTACCCTCACCTCAAAAACTAGCCTTGCTAAATGGGATGTGGCCTATAATAATATTTGCTGCTTTGCCCTTGCTGTCCCTTGACTTACCCATCACTGTGACTTATACAATCAACTGCACTAGTTATCCCCGGGTAATTATTGCTCATTTGTCTTGGGCTGCTTCACAAACAAAATCATCCACAATGCCACCCCACCCGCCCTGTCCAAACTCCTTTGGCTGGCTTTACCGTCATACCGGCTAAAGTCAGCTGACTTGCACCCCCTCCTTGTCCCAAAAATTCGTACACTGTCAGGTGATTGTGCCTTTGATGTTTGTTCTCCTAGATTCTGGAATACCCTACCTGCAACCATCAGATGTACCCCCACCCATCCCATCTTTAAGAGCTCCCTCTGGTTGCACCTGAAATCTGCCTCAGCCTGTAACTGTTCCAAGGTTGCTTGATATCCCCTACCCTGCTTGGACCCTGCTGTGCACCCTCCACTTCCCTAGTTCCCTACCCCCTCTGAGCTCTACTAAGGGGAATTATCTACCCTGCATGCCCTTCACCTCAGCACTTACCATCCTCAAAATGGGACAAATTACATTTGTATTATTTCCATGAAATGTAGCTATTGTTTGCTTGTTCTTACCCTTGGTTTATATGCTCATCTGTTCATCCTGTACCTGTTTATTTGTATCACCTTGCTCATTGCTTGTATTTCACATTGTTGTAATTCCCTCACACTGTTTTGTAAACCATGCTCTTGCAATCGCTCGGGTCATACATGAAAATAGGCATTCCTTGTCTAGTGTGCTTACCCGGTAAACAAAAGCTAATAAATAAAACTCAGTCTGGAGTAGAGTGAACTCCTACCTCAACCCAGAGAAGTGCATGCAGATGGGGCAGCACTGTAGTCTCCATAAGGTCTTTCTGAAAACTGCCACCCCACAGCCACTGCACTGTATCACTCCCAGAATTCCTAATTACCACTCTCCCTGTTTTCCTGGAAATTTTGTCCCCTTATGCTGTTTGTTATACCTTCTGTACACCTACCTGAGAATGAGTGTTGCAGTGTTGCTTCTGCTTCACTGTTTGTCTATCTCTGTTCTTTCACTCATCCCTTTGTACCCTTTACCTCTGTGAGGGTGTCATTAGTTTTACCCTCTTATGTTGTTTGTGATTCCCTTTGTATACCTACACTAGATAGGGTGTTACTTGTATTCAAAGTTTAGTCCTGTCTTTTACCTTCTGCTCTTCCCAGCAGTAAATGCAACAAGTGAACAGTGCCATACCTTAGTCAACCAACAGAGTCCCTACTTCTCTGCTGCTTTCTCCTGATGCCTGCCAATGCCTATGACACCAATCTTACATTTGTTCCACTCCTTCGCTGTTCCACTCAGTCGCTGGACACAAACGTGTGTGGGGACATGTTAAGAGTGACTGCTTTTTTCCTCCCCTGTAGGACCTCCCACTAGGTGGGATTTCTTGCTGCTCCCCTTAGTGGTGCATGCTCCTCATGTGACCCTCCTCTATAGCTTTGTGTTGCCTGAGTACCTCGGAAAAAACAAACTCACAGAGAACTTCTAACAGGTTAGTAACTTACTGCCTGAAAGACTGCTGAAATCCCCACCTGAGTCTTAATGTTAACTTTCCTCTCTCCTACAACCTTGGTAATTGTTGCAGTTTGCGTTCTTATTACTGTATTTAAATCTTGCCTGATGGACACTTTTGGTATTTACCTTTGTTATTGGGCACTTGACTACCATCAGATTTCATCTACCTACTAACACTATTGCAAAGTAAAAAGCATGCCAAAAATCTTGGTATTTGTTGTATTTTATATGCTTTTTTATCTAAATCCCACCCTATAGAAGATATTTACTTGATTGCCCTACCTAACTTCTCCTATGTACAACCACTAGTAAAAAAACAGAAAACATGCCACAATCAACCTTCTCCTACCTCTGCAGCATTTACCTCCCACTCAATTGTTCTAGAGCTCCTACCTGCTAGTGCTTATAGTGTAAATGAAAAAGAAGTGCTATAGAAGTTACCTTCTCTAGCTTGCTTCCCTTGAATTCACCAAAACAGAAAATCCTTTTTTTTTCCAAATTGCTGTACCTGATATCGTCAGCTACTTGTAACAGCCAGCCACTCCTCTCCTGATTTCAGCCTACTCACTCTGTAGTCAGTACTTAGCTGCTACAAGGGAGGTGCCCTGATGCCTCACTGCTGCGAGCTTTTAAAGCCTGCTGGAAACATGTATGGGAAACATGTATGATTTAATTTCCACCATAGTGGTTATGATTACAGGTCATAACAGTTTAAAACTGTTTTTTTGCCTAGGTCAGATTTTATACTACTGATGAATCCTGCTGTTTTTACCTTTTTAAAGTTGTGTGAAAGTGACTTAGGTCAATTTCTGAAAATCAGGAAAGATCAGAATTTGTCAATTGCAGTTTCTGAAGACATGCTTCACTCTTTTTGCTTTAAAGATTTTATTAAATTTCAAAAAACACAGGATACAATAAAATCATACAATACATATTTTGTACAGGTAAATAATTTGGTAAATACATCATCAATTGTTAGGTCTCATACATACATACATATGGTATATACTGTATGTATAGGCTTTAACCAAGGCATTCACTATAGCACAAGAGTTAACATATAACTGATGTCATACATCAGACAAACAATTGGCAAGGTAGAAACAATCAATAAGGAAAACTTTATCTAGAATACTTTCTTATTTTGGTTAATGTAGTACTAATGTGTTTCCGAAAGGGGGCCCAAATCCTATTAAACAGTTCATTTTTACCAGAAGCCAGTAATAACAATCATTCATTATTGATTACCTCACTCATTTCATTGATCCATTTTTTGAAACTTGGGTTTCTGGAGATTTCCAGTGAGTTCAAATCATTTTGAGGGTCAGAGCTGATGACCAAATAATGGCACTTTAATGTTTGCTTAGGGTACCAAATTCTCCCTCTATCCCTAGAATGAGAAACTTAGGAGAGAAGGGAATATTAATCCCCAGGGCTGCTTCACCAACTTTATGAACCTTTGCCCAAATCTCTTTAATATAAGGGCAGGACCAAAGAATATGTAAAAGATCTGCTTGATCTTTTTGACACCTCCAACATTTCCCATCCAGTTGGAGGCCCAGAGATGCCAGTCTCTTAGGGGAATACTAATAAAAATATAGAATGTTATACTGTATTGTCCTACCTTGGACTTCCCTACTACTAGCGTAAGTGTTGTCCCATACTAAAACCCATTCTGAGCCAGAGATATTTTCCCTTATCTCTTTCTTCCCATTTCAATTTAGCTGAGACTGTCAGAGTAGCAGGGTCTTGTGCATTCATTAAAAAAATATATATAACACTTACCCCTTTCTTCAGTTTAATCATCTTCAGTACTGGGTCCCATTCAACACTTTCCTTCAGGAGGAGGTTTGGCCCTAGGACAGAGTCCTGTAAGACTTTCCATAACTGAAGGTAACTGGCAAAATGAAATTGTGGTAAACTATATTTAGTTCTAAGAAGGTCAAATGAAAGAAACTCACCCTGGGCACCCAGTAGATCAGATGAGTTTGTGATACCTAATTTGCTCCACCCAAAGTCTGGTATAGGAAGACTGTTATGCACTAGATTGGAATTATTCCAAATTGTTATCAGTTGTGAGGGGAGGTTATCTAGTAGTAAAAGATGCTGCATCCTTTTATTACCCATATGGATGAAGAAAGGCAAGTAATGTTATGATAAGTAAAAGGAAGTTCAATAAATAGATAGTCGGATGATTTAAAGGGAGTAGTAGCTGCTGTTCAACTTAAACCACAGTAGTTGATGGTCTACTGAACAGGGTTCTAGATACCATCTACATTGTTTGAAACGGAAGGCAAAATAATGTTTCTCCCAGTTTGGAAGGCCTAAACCTCTATTCGATCTGTGAGCCCTAAGTTTTGACAGTGAAAGTCTGGGAGATTATGTATTCCATGATTCCTAGTTATCTTATTTAGTTGAACAAATACAGCTTTACCTATTTTTATGGACAAGGTCTGAAAAAAATAAAAGATTTTAGGAGCTGCAACTATTTTGATTGAATTAACTTTACCCAAAATTGATGAGTTAAGTCCTTGCCAGTTTTGTAAGTTTGCCTCAATTTCTTTCAGTACCAGATGTAAGTTTAGTTCCCCCAGGGAACGAGGGCCTTTTGACATTTTTATACCAAGATATGTTAGATAGTCAGAGTATTTCAAACTTGATTGCATTTCCCCCAAGTAATCTCCTGGGTTTGTATGGTATCCAAAGATAGAACTTGAGTTTTCTCCCAATTTAGCTTGAGGCCTGAAAAGGAGGAAAAAAACTCAAATATTTTATCTAAATGCACAACTGTGACTTTGGGGGTTGAGATAGTTACACACAGATCATCTGCATATGCGAAAACCTTGTTGTTAATTTTACCTGTCCTAATTCCTTTGACCTCTTTTCTTCCAAGATTTTCCTCATGAGATTAAATTGCTAAAATAAAAGATAAGGAGAAAGGGCAGCTTTGTCTAGATCCTTTACTAAGGGTAAAGGAGTTTGAAATGAAACCATTGGAAATTACTCTGGTGGATGTTTTTAAAAGAATTTATAACCATATAGTAAGCATATCTTAGATTGAATTTATTAAGTGCTTGAAAAGATATTCCCATTCAAGGAGTCAAAAGCCTTACAAAATCAAAGGCCAATACAGCAGCTGGGATTTTCATATTATTTGCCTTCCAGATTACATTCAAGAGCCTACACATTGTCAGCTCCACTTCTACCAGGTATAAACCCAACTTGTTCCTCACCCAGTAACTTAGATAAATCTTTAGTCTAGATGCTAAAAGCTGAGTCAGAATCTTGTAATCTGCATTAAGCAGAGAGACAGGTCTATAGCTTTAGCAAAGAAGCGTATCCTTGTCCTCTTTTAGAAGTAGGGAGATATGTGCTTGATATATATAAAGTCAGGTAGAGACTCTGAGGTAAATGTAGTAGAGAGGGCCTTAAAAAGATAGTCTTTGATTTTAACACTTAGAACTTTACAAAGTTCCCCTAGGAGACTGTCTGAGCCAGGTGTTTTATTTGGAGGAAATGCCTGAACAATGTTATCAAATTCTATGCCAAATAGGTGAGAATTTAAGGCTGATCTAGCCACTTTATTAAGTTCTGGCAATATAATTGTATCTAGAAAGGCCTGCGGATCCACAGAGAGTTTTGCGTCTGTACTTGAATGTAACTTTTTTTTTAACTCTCAGAAGTTGAACTTATTTTTTTATTTGAGACTTCCATGGTACCTAAATCATTTAAAATACCAGGAATTAAATTCTGCCCTGACTTCTTTTTAAGTCTGTAAGCTAAAAGTTTCCTGGCTTTCTCCCCAGTTTCCCAGAAGGTTTGCTTTGTTCTATATAGGGAATACTCTGCCTTGTCAGAATATATTTTATTAATTTCATACTTAAGATTTATAATGTTGTTTAGTAAAGTTCCTTTCTTATCACAACTCTTTTTAAAGTTATTCTCCAGATTAAGAAGTTATAATTCTTTTTGGGTTAAGATTTTGTCACTTTCTTTCTCCTTAAAGGCAGAAAAGCTAATGATCCTGTCCCTCAGGAAGGCCTTAAAAATATCCCATAAGCAGTTCAATGAAACTTCCCCATTGTCATTTATTTCAAAAAAATTCCTCAACTTCTTGGTTAATCCAAGATATAAAGTTAGGGTCTTGTAACAGGGAAACATTAAATCTCCAACAGGTACAATTACTTTTCAAGCCCTCAAGATGAAATGAGTTCTGTAACAAAGCATGATCAGACAGAGATATTTCCTTAATACCAGCAGAAAAAAAGATTTGTTGCTAGATGTTTAGAAATGAAGAGCAAATTAGTTCTGCTAAAGGTGGAATGTCTGGTCAAATAGAAGGAATAACTTCTGGCTGATGGATTCAGAAGTCACCAGGCATCAACTAAATTTAGATCAGATATGAGCTTGTGAATATTATGTTGAGCCAGTGAAACCCTGAATGGAGAGGCAGAAAAACTCCTATCCGTCAGAGAGTCTAGGACGTCATTACAATCTCCTCCTAAAATCAGTGTTTGGGGTTTACATGTACTCAGTTTTAAACTAAGATCCTTAAAAAACTAGCTTGGTCTTAGTTGGGAGCATAGATGTTGCAAACTGTGTCTTCCCTACCATCAATAGCTCCTTCCAAGATCTGGAACCTACCCTCCAGGTCAGTGTAGTGGAAGCTCTTCACAAAATTTACCCCTTTCCTTATTAAAATAGCAATACCTCTCTTTTTTTAATTAAAGGAGCAAAATTCTACTTGGGCTATCTAAGCCCTAGCCAGCTTTTTAGCTTCATTTTCCTCCAAGTGTGTTTCCTGAAGTAAAGCAATGCCTACTTTATTCCTGTTTAAATATGTAAGGATCATTTTCCTTTTAACTGGTGACCCTAGACCTTTAACATTCCAAGTACCTATTGAAATATTAGATGTTTGTAGAGACCTTAACAATTTATTAAAATAATTACAAAAATAGTAATATGAAACAGTTAAAACGTGTCCAGCTTACTAAACAAATATTTAGAAACTACAATGGAAAGAGGTTAAGTTAGAAACAATCCTCTAATTAGAATAACAGTTTGAATGAACAGATTTTATAATAAAATACTAAGGGGCACTTAAATATAATACTGTCAACAAGAGCCCAGATAAAAACTGGGATGTATTAATTAACAGTGAGTAGCGTCAAGAAAAAATGAATAAATAGTCTAAAGGCTAAAACACAGATGCACCGGGGTTAACAAAATGAATAGTAAACCCCAAGGTGCCTGTGGCGGTTGGTATCTGGTCAGAACAAGAGCCAGTTAAACCAAGAAAAAGAGACTCAATGCCAAATCACTCAAACAGAATAGACTGTAAATATACTTAGCTTATCTGAAACATACTCCCTTTGTTTCTTAATTAAAGTTAACTTCAAAATGTAATTGTAGAGAATATAAAATCAAAAATATTGGTTAAAAAAGAAGATTTGAGAAAAAACTGTAATCAGAGTAAGAGTGATGTCTCCTTTAAAAATCATAGGAAACCCCGTTTACTGATCTCAACATCTACTCATAGCTGTATTCCATATCCAGGATAAATGTAACCAGTGTTCTCCAGGTCCCAGGTCAAGAGATACTGTATATATATATAAAAGGTTCCAAATTTACCTTGTACTCTTTGAGATTTTATCTAGGAGCAAACATTTAGTTCTTTAAGTTCCCCACAGAGAATAGCCAATACTTGTGCTATTTAAAGCAAAGTTATTTTCCCAGTCCTTAGACCACCGCCAGTTAAATTTACCTTGAATCCAATAGAAGTCCCAACGAGATAGTGGCACATGTGTCCAGCCTGCCCCCACTAGCTCCAGTGTACCCAGAAGGTTATTTCTTGTAACCCATAATATGAGATTGACAAAACTCTGCCCCAGTGGATCACTTTAGAAAAGGTTACTCCTAACCTCCCAAAAGTGAAGTGTCTGGGGAAGGTTCCTGGGACACCTTTTGCTAGGGGTCTGCAGACCACATCAGGAGTTTTCATCAGCGATTTCAGAACCACTCCCAGAACTGCCATCAAGACATTGGGACTGAAAAAAAAAGAAGTAAGCAATAGCTTAATTATAAATTTCAAATCAGTGTAGTAGTCTAAGGATTGTAAAGGACTAGAAGGGCAACACAGTAAAAATGCTCTACTCTCCCCACCTCAGTCATTGATTTGAGAAGGGTGAGCACTAGTAACCATCCCCAGCCAGACTGGGAGCACCTCAAGCGGGCCCCATGCTGCAAATGCCTTGCTCCCTTGCACAAAGCCTTGGGCACCGTAATCCCGTGGCACACTACTCCAGAACCACAAGTAAACTAAAACGAATCTGTTACCAATTCTACATCCATCTCTCCTCCTGCACTTCTTTTGTATCAGACAGTCACTGCTGCTCTACTTGCACTTTTGTATCAGATAGTCAATGCTGCACTACTTGCACTGTATATTGCCTGCTGCTTTGTCGACTCAATGTACCTAACCACAAAATGTATATGTACTTGTTGACCTATTATGTTGTAGTGATGTACCCTGTTATACCTGTTGTACTCGCCCGGGTCATTCCTGAAAATAGGCATATAACTTGTCTAGTGTACCTACCCAGTTAAAAGCTAAATAAATAAATAGTTGCAACAGCCAGTAAATCAGACTCACCCAAAGGATCATCAGGCTCCAGGAGAATCTCTCATGGCTTCATCAGTGGATTACCAGCTTGGGGAGGGTGAGAAACATATTTGGGTTAATTCCTGAATATCTTAATGACTTGAAATTTAAGAGCTCAGTACACTCACACTGCAGCAGGAACATGACCTAAAACATTTCAAAGCACATTTAAAAAACATTAAATAAAGGGGATATAACATTTAACCACAAGATGGCACTAAATAATTAGAAATGTTATTAAAGGTCTTTTGGGTGTGGGGAGCATGCAGAGATTCAGTTTTTTCCCCCCTAAGTATCTGTACCAGTTAGTAATTCCCCAGCAGGTCCTCCTCAGTAATAAAATATCACTGAAATAAAGTAAGGCTTAAATACTAAGGATAGAAAAAACATCCTTAATCAATTTATAGAGTTGTAAAGCTTTTAGAGCTCTGACAAAGTATAAAAGTCAGCCTTTTCCTTTAAATAAAAGTGGAAGGAGCAGCAAACAGGAAGTAACCCCATACAGACCACTGACAGAGTTGTTGGGGGCAGAAGGGGAGTTCTAAAAACAGGATATAGTGTATAGTGGAGTGCTGTTCGGTATAATTCTATCCCTTTCAAAATGCTGTTCTGCCATAGTTCCAAGGTCATGGAATGTGATTCTATCCTACTGTGGTAGAACAACATTCTAGAACCTCTAGAGACTACAAGAGTCAGTTTCATTTTGAAAGCAAAAGAACTCACAAAACACATATTTCACACAGTACTGTACACTATAAAAAATACTGGATGAGCAACTCTATGCATATCTAGTGTGTTTTGCCACCTCAAGGTTCTGATTCCTATGGACCTCTCGAGCCTCGCTCTTGAAGTCAGAGGGAATCAGAACCCCTCTGTGGCAGAACACACTGGTTCTGCATAGTTGCCCATCCAGTATTCTCTGTATGACCCCACATAATCCTCATGGGGAGACACAGCAGTATTAACTTTGAGAATGGGAGAAAGCATGAGATGCAAGTTTATGGTTCTTGCAGGTAGAGTCATCAAAAATCAGCAAATTTCTCCACATTCTGCTGAGTTTGGGAAAGAGTGGTAAAACCTGAGCACTGCATGAGTCACCCAGTGTAAGCTCCACCTCTTCAGGAGGCTGCACTGAATCATTAGAGTTTTTGCTTGCAGTTTCCAAGGAACGATATCTATTTTAGAGACTAGTATGGTTTTCCTGTATGACTGAGTGGACCAGGCCAAAGTTTTGAGCAGAGGTTTGGTTTGCTTGGTAAAGGAGCAGGCTGTTTGCTCAACATGTCATTCATGGAGCTGCTGTGCCCTTGCCGAGTCTGGTTATGAGCTGAACTGGACATGTTAACATTGCACTGCAGTTGTCTTAAGTTAGTTGAGGAATGAAGGCAGTTGGTCAACTCGAGATCTAGCCTTAGGAGATGCATAGTTTACCTCAGGCCAGTGCCTATGAATGAACTTCCAAGCTTCATCCACCGATTGGAAACTGTGCATCGCCACCCCATGTTGCAACATTAGTGTTGTTGGATATTTAATAAAGTATTTAACATTCAGACCTTGAAGTGCAGCCCTTACAGGAGCAAAAAGCTTTCATTTTTCAACAACCTCAGAAGAGAGATCTTGAAATATATTTTTTATTTTAGCTTTTGTTAACCGAGTAAGTACACTAGACAAGTATTATGCCTATTTTCAGGAACGACCCTGGAGAGTACAACATAGGGATCAGACTTTTTTTACAGTAGAGAGTAAGTACAGCATGACAACATGTGGGAAATAGTAACATAGTCCAGGGGTATGGACGGTCATAATACAACTTATAACTATTAAGGTTAATGTACCCCCGGGGTGAGTAGGTAACCTACAGATTACAACAAAAAGCATATACACATTTTTCACATTAGATACAATTTAGAAAGGCAATGTCCAGGGAACCTTGGCATGGGCAGTGTGCCCTAGGTCGAGTACCCTGGTAAAATGGTAGAGTCAAGGAAAACAGCAGGAGTTAACGGGTAGCATCTGAGGGAGGCAAACTTTATAAATCCATTCTCTACTCAAGTCAATACTTTCCTTTCCCTTGCAACTTTTAAAATTTCCTCTTTAACTGAGAAGCGTAGGAAGTTCACAATGATGGGTCTAGGTCTCTGACCCACTTTAGGTTTTGCTGAGAGATCTCTATGTGCTCTCTCAATTTCTAAAGACCAGCTCCACTGATAATTTAAAAGAGCTGGGATGAACTCTTGAAGAAATCGAACCATATCTGCTCCCCCAAAACCTTCATGAATACAAACAAATCTTAAGTTATTTCACCTCCTCCTGTTCTCTAGATCATCCATATTTTCTGAAACATGGGTTAATTGCCTTGCCTCTCCCTCTACAATATATTCCATCTTAGTTAATGATTCTTCCATAAGGTCAGTCGCTCCTCAAAGGCATCCATACACCTATTTAACTCAGTAATTTTCTTATCAGTAGAGGAGCTTTTAAGCTTTAGCCCAGCAATATCATCTTTTATTGATAACAACATATCCTTGATAAAAAGTAATTTCTGATTTGTCCCCTTTATGAGATCTGTCACTTTTACCTGTAATCGCCTGCTTATCAGGGGAGCATGATGAGGAAGGACCAAAGAAGTCCTGCTAGACAGTTATTGTTCCCTGTGTTGATTCGTCTGCCTCCGGTGCCAACTCAGGTTATAGCTGCAGTATTTTCAAGCCCGGTTTCTGAGTGAAAAATCTAGATTCAGTCTGGTTTTCCAATTTTTAAATTGCTAGGGGTTAACTTAAGAATGTGGTCACAACTGAATAAACAAAGAAAAGTGTACATTTAAATATTTCTTCAGGATGGCAGAGTGGCACCATGCTCCAGCTTCAAGGTAGTGTCATTGTCGTCCGCACATGTGCAGTCAACATGCTTCACTCTTGATAAAGTACTTTGTTTCAGTATGAAACATTGAGTGTGTCTGACCTGCCTATCATTTTAGCCTTTTGTAACAATAATCAAGTTTGTCACTATTTGCAATTTTCCAATTTAGTTTTGTTGATTGTTATTCTCTGGGGTTAGTTGTTGAAACAACCTTTTGCTGTTGCTTCTGAAATAATAATCGAAGTTCCTTTCCTGCATAGTGACTGCCAACACCTTCCCACATGCTATACTTAGAACCAGGATTCCTGCTCCCTAGGTGAATGATTTTGCATTTTTGGCACTGAATCCTAACTGCCATGCCTTGACCGTTCCTCTAGTTTCCCTAAATCCGCATTGTTTCCACTCCTTCTAAGGTGTCCACCCTATTGCAGATCTTAGTGTCCATCTGCAAAAAGACAGACCTTCCTCTCTAGTTCCTCTGCAGTGTCCCCTATGAGAATACTGAAGGCTACTGGTCACAGCTCTGAACCCTGCGGTACCCTGCTGGCAACCCCACATTCCTAGAGTGTGTGCCATTTATGGTTGCCCTCTGCCTCCTATCCATTAGCCAGTTGAGAACCCACTTAATAATTTTGACCCAACCCCCAAAATTAGTCAGCTCCTAATCAGCCTTCTTTGCAGTAGAGTGTTGAAGGCCTTGCTGAAGTCTAGATAGGCTATATCCACTGCCTTTCCCTGCTCTAATTCCCTAGTCTCCCAGTCAAAGAAATCTATTAGATTTGTTTGACATGATCTTTCCCCATGAACCCATGCTGCCTGTGGTCCTGCAGCCCAATAGTTTCTAGGCAATCAATCAATCAATCTCTCCTTTCGTAGGGTTTCTATTACTTTCAAAGCCTATACCTGGAGCAACTGGGTCCTGTAAGATAAACAACTGAGGAGTATATCATCCCAGATGCCTATCATCAACTAGCTGCAAGGAAAGGACTATACTCAACTGCAATATATGATTCTTTATTCATTGTCATAGAGAATAACTCCAATGTTTAACTGGAAACCCAACTTCATCAAAGAGACTTAGATGACCTATAAACAACATACTGCATGTGGGTCTACACATGAAAAAGGGCTACCAAAGTGTGACATTAATATCAACTTTTATAATACATAATTTACAAATTATTGTAAGTATTTTTGTATCATGTGACTCACCTAATAAAAATGTATAGTGTATGGTGGAACCTTGTTAAGAAAGGAATTCCATGCCTGGAATATGCTTTTTGTGCTGCAGTAATGCCATCATTATGTTGTTGTGCTGCAGTAGTGATGTCACTACTGCAGCACAACAACTAGAATATTGCCACACAACTGCTTTCCTCTATCATATTGAGCTGGAAGCATTTTCTTTTCTAAACTTGATCTTACAGAATGAGCTGGAGCACATTTAATCAGTAAATTGAGTTTGCCATCAACATTCAGTGCCTCTTCCCCAACCACCAGTTCACTGACTGGAGCTAAGCATCTGAAATGGGTATGGATGCCCATGTACTAGAAAAGATGATGTATGGGCATCCATACACAGACAAGCCTCTGTCTTCATCTCGAGCTTTCTATGGCATCCAGTGAAATCTCAAGCATCACTCTCAAGATTCCTGGCTGCCGTGATGTAGACACAGGCTTATTGTGTATGGCTCTCCATACATTATCCTCTATATTATGGTGCAGGATAACTCCCTTATAGGGTTCTGAGAGAAAACATTCACATAGTACTGCATTTAATGAGGGACATAACATTAGAGATGTGCATGTAATAGGGACATAAAACTATGGATGCCCATGGAACAGGGGACTTTAATCTAGAAACATAGAAACATAGACTTTGACAGCAGATAAGGACCATTTGGCCCACTCAGTCTGCCATTTTCCTACCTACTGGATAAGCTGCAAATCCTAGTTAACCAACAGCCTACTTCTAATATTGCAGAGTAACAAGGAACCATAAATTACCACAGCACATGCAATAAGAGACAAGAAACAGCAGTTTAAGTTCCAAAACGTTTATCATTTACAGTAAAATGGGTTATACAGCCAGACATTTAAAAAGTATTTAATGATTACAAAACAGAATTTTGTTCTAACATAGCGACTATAACTACATCAACTATAAATACAGATTAAACTATAACTGCACCATAGACTAAAGTATAACTACAGAGTAAAAATGTACATATTTATCTAGCGTATTAAATATTTACAAAATCACTTTAATGTGCTAAGGCATCAGGTACAACTACAGACTAAACTATAACTACACTACAGAATAAAGTATAACTACAGACTAAAATTGTACTGTACATATTTACCAAAAGTATTAAATATTTACAAAAACATTTTGGGCTAATATATCAGCTACAAAAACAGACAAAACCATAACTACAGACTAAACTGTAACTACAGATTAGACTATGTACCTATTTAAAAAACTGCATATATTTTAATATGCAGTATGAATATAACAATATTTTCACAAAAGTCCACCTAAACATTATTAGATCAGTACAGTACAAGTTGAGGGTGTCCTTAATCCCATCTTTGTTGTGGCTTCCTTAACGTTCCAGAGATCGTCATTACTTTTTCAGTCTGCATAATAAAGGTGCCATCTCCTTCCTCAAACTGCATTGCTTCATGAAAAATTCTTTGTCTTAACACATCTCATCACACAGTCATTGTCCTGCCACCGTGGCCAAGTAAAAACACTCCCACACTGTTGTAGGATCTTCTTGGAGTACCATTTTGTTCATGGCATCCACTGCAATTATCTGCCCAGTGAAATAGTAAATGGCATAGTAATTATTAACCTGTATAATATCTGGGTTTAAAAATGTTTTTATCTTTTTAGAAACTGTGGGGATGCTGCTCAATGATGGAACAGACATCATCGGAATATGGAGCTGTGCATTCAGTTGGTGTGTTATGCATTTGAGTGTCACGGGGCATACCCAAGTCTGGCGCAGTTTCAAAATTATTGGCCATCGTGATTGCTGCAGGAGTTGGATCAGCATTGGAAGCTGCTGTGTCACCAAAATAAGGGTTGGCATGGGAGACTGTAGTGTGCCTGGCCTGGCACAACTTTGAAAGCTGTGGAGTAAGCAGGAGCTGTTAGTGTTTTCGTCTTCCAAGCTTCCACATGACTCCGGTTCTCACAGGGCCCATCTTCATTTGCACAGGGTATGCAGAAAAATGAAAAGTTTCTTGTGGCCACCACAGACTTTACACTTTGTATCTGGCATGTGCCAGGTACTGTTTGCATCTCCTCCTGACTCTCTTTTTATATTGTCTTTACCTACCCAGAAAAATGTTCACCAGAAGTGACTGTACCCTTTTGTGGCAGGCTCTCTCATCAGTCGAATGCAGCAGTATTTGTAGAGGTCTTTTGCCTTTCTAATCTCAGCCTGCCACAATTGTACTGCCCTGGTTGCCACAGACTTCACAACTGCAGCCTCATTATCTGAGGGCCCTTTTCCTTGTCATGAGCCAAAAAACAAGCTTGACTGGAAAGCCATACTCGCTGTTTGCCAAGGAACTGTCATAAAATGACCATTTCGACTTGTACTGACTCCTGTAGCCATCCATGAAGTGCACTTTTTTTATGATGTTCAAAGATCGGACATTTCTTAGGTGCAAATTTGCAATTTGCAGAAAATGATGCACAGCATTGTGATCATGTTTCAGATAGCTGGAGATGAACACCAATGACTCCATGAAAGTGCCTTCACAGTGATCACACATGTAGGTGAACTGTTGCTTGTTTGTGATGCCAGTGGGCTGCCTGCACTTCATCCTGGAATTTGCAGACATAGCTCACTGCGAAGTCCAGCACCATCACAACCCATCCCTGGGGTGTGAATTCCTTGATCCTCCCAAACTGGTGCTGCTGCCATGCTGCCACTTGCAGGTACTGACTTATGGAACAAAAGTTCTTCTTTTATTACTGCTACCAGCTATTGCACAGTTCAGCACTTATTTTTTAATACTTTTCTCGTTTATGATACTTTTATGGCATCTATGCCTCGCATTATATTGACACATTCCCATTGCTGCAGAGTTGCTTGTTGTTGTCCATGTTCTTCGATTAGTTCCTCTACTGCTTTTCCAAAATTGTCTGTGCTGCATTGGTTGCAAATGTTTTACACACAGTCTAAGCTGTAGAACCTTTTTAGACACATCGTCAGTTCTAATGCCAGTTACATATTCAAGACTTTGTAGCCTGTTAGTCTATGTTGATCTGCAATATGATTTAGCCCTAAGCTTCAGTGAAGTACTTGTGCAATAGTCACACAGGCATTGGTCCAGTTTTTGCTCCTCTGACAGTTTAATGTACTTTGGGTGGAGAGTTCCAAATTTCCTAGCTCCTGCTGTTGTTTCTGGTTTCTGTTGGATGAATTCCTGATAAAGACAGTGAACGGGTTTATAAAGGTATCGCTGTATTTTGCCAGATCTTAAAGCCTTTTAGTAAGGCAGAGGTGTGGCACACTCTTCAAAGAAGTTCTCCACTCTAATCACAGTTTCCTGTGGCAGTGCAGAGTACGGACTTGTGCCATTTGTTCTTTTTGCTTTCACCACATGATACCCTCATGAGTCTCTTCCAGCTGATCCCCAATATTGAGCTCACAGTTCTAAGCAGCTTGTCCCTTCCCCTCCCAGGGACTCCGTTGCACACTGCCCCAGAGTGGAATGCAGGAGTGGGGGTGTGGCTATCCATGTTAGAGCTGAGCTGGGCATCACCATGCACCCAGTGAGAACACGAGTTAATTTGAATGTGTGGCCATCCATGGTGGCATAGGTTGCAGGATTCTCCAGATTTACCACCCCCTTGGGGGGTGGCAGGAGAATTCCTGCAGGAAGTAGCCAATTTCATCGTCTGTGAAACATTGGAGGCCCCCAGTGTTTAGTTCTGGGGGAGTTCATTGTTTGGGCCAATGATGAATCATCTAGATTGGGTTATCACTTTCTCCAGATGATGGCATCTCTGGGCCTGTCACAGGAGATTTCAGTGGTGACTCACCAGGGTGGCCACATGTTGGACTTGGTCTTCTCGCTGGGGCTTGAGATTGATAATCTCAAGACTGATCAGGTTAGTTGGCCTGATCATTGCACAGTGGAGTTCCTGCTCAGGCCCCCCCCCAGGAGCCCTCCCCCTACAGAGGTGGTAAGCTACTGCCCTTTGAGGGGTTTGACCCTGCAGGGTTTTCTGGCGGTAGCTGATCTATCTAGAGTGGGCAGTGCATGCATGGGGGTGTGGGTGAAGCAGTCACCGCCTATCATGAGGTGATGTCTGGGGCTCTTGACTCCCTTGCACCGGTCTGTGTATGACCCAGATCCTCTCACTTGAGGTCCCCTTGGTTTGATGGGGAGCTCAAGGTGATGAAGATCAAGGGACAGAGGTTAGAGCACTACTGGCAGAAGACTGGTCTGGAGACGGACAGGCTGGCCCTGCGTGCACATTATTTAGTGTACCGGGGCAATCAACTGTAAGAAGGCAGTGTTCCTGTCCAGGGAGATTGCCACTGGGAAGAACTGACCAGCTATGCTTTTTCGGACTGTGGACCGGCTGTTACATCCAGCCTGTCTACAACCAAAAAAATCATTTTCTGATGCATTATGCAATGAGTTTGCTCGGTTCTTCTCGGACAGGGTGTCCACCATCAGGCAGAGGATCCCACCAGTGAGCCACAGTGTGGCCAACAATGGTCACCCAGATTGTCTGAGGTGCACTCCACCTGGTTAGGGGGGTATAAACCAGTGGAGTGGCTGATGTCATTGAGGTGGTCTCAAGGCTGAAGCACACATATTGTGAACTGGACCCAGGGCCAACACATTTCTTAATGGGATGTTGATGCTGGCCCAGTGTTCACCTTGATTGTCCAGTGCTCTTTGTTGGAGGGCATCTTCTCAGATGCCTTGAAGGAGGCAATGGTGAGACCCCTTCTGAAGAAGCCATCTTTAGACCTTGATGTCAAGGTGAATTACTGTCCTGTCTCCAACCTGCAATTGCTAGGTAAGGTTGTAGAGAAGATTGTAGTGCAATAGCTTGGAGAACACCTCAAGGCCTTTGACATCTATGAGCTGCTCCAGTCTCAGAGTTTTGTGCCAGGCATTGTACAGAAACCACATTAGTTCAGGTGCATAATGATGTCCTCAGGGTGATGGATCAAGGTGAGGGGACAATTCTTGTTCTCCTTGATCTCTCTTCAGCTTTTGACATGGTAGACCATTGTGTGTTACTCAACTGCCTGAGGGAATTTTGTGGACTCACCGGCATGGTCATCTGCTGGTTTGAGTTCTATCTCACAAATAGGGGGCAAAGGGTGGTGATGGGGAATTTCTCCTCCTCCCCCCTGAGCCTTCTATTATGTGGAGTACCTCAGGGTTCGGTCTTGTCACCAATGTTGTTTGCTGTACATATGCTGCCCTTGGGGGATATCATTAGGAAATACAGTCTGTAGTTTCACTGCTATGCTAATGATACTCAGCTGCATCTATCCTTGGCCCCTTGGACATCCAATGTGGTGGACGTGCTTAACAACTGCCTGGCCGAGATTAATGACTGGATGGCCTCCAGCTGGTTGCATACTTTTTGGCCTCTCATTCCCTGAGCCTGCCAATCTTTTTCCAGGGTGGCTGCAGGGAAATTCTTTATACCTGGCAGTCTGACTGAGGTGGTCAAACCTCAGACACTAACACATGGGTGTGTGTGGGTCAGCCTTGGCAAAGACTTCCCCACAAACATCACAGTGTTGAAACCTAGTGGGCCGGGTTTTTCTTTTGGGTTTCTCAGACATAATGCCAGCCTAACCAAAAACTTGCCCTTTTAACGGCAGTGCCAGGCAAAGACACATATCGGTTCCTAACCGTGTCACGGGTATTGGAAAAACGTATAAACTGCTTTTAGGAACCAATAAGAACCGAACCCACTCTAAAATAGTAACTTTTAGTTTTAAATGAGTTTTAAACCCACTGATCGGTTCAAAACTGAACCAATAACTTACAAGTTCACACAGACAAAACCTTCATTTACTTACAGTTACCACAGATAGAAGCTTGAACCGAGCGGTTTTGCGGTTAAAATAAAACTATTCTTTGTTAAATCCAACCAGAAAACACTTTTAAACCGAGAAATGAACCGAGCAGAAGGACAAATCTCCGAGCGATTGTTCACTGAGGCGGAGTAAAGAATCTGACAGTTCAAGTTTGAAATGACACAGATAGAGCTGCTCTCGTGCCAAAATTCTATTTTGGAATGGTTTTAACGATTTCACTCTGGGGCAGTTCTGGAGCTGGATCAAACTGCTAATGTCTATAATATAGCAAGACTCCATTAGAAGAAACAACATTACTAAGGGGAGTAATTTTTTCTTATTGTTGGGGCAGAGCATATTAAAATTAATGCTTTTACAAATAAAAATGTCATCGTTTTCTATTTTCCAAGCCCTTAGGTTTGTCTAGATTCCATCCCAAAGAAATCTTAGATGTGCTCCTGGCTCACTTGAGACTGTACAAAAACTTTAAAAAGTGCAGGAATACAGTTGACTATGGGGTGGGGACCATGAGTGTCTTTCTCTGCCTGACTCTGTTCATTGCCCTGTGGGTCGTGGTGACCAGTGGCGGAGCCAGGTTTGGGAGCATCTGGGAGCCAGGGGGGGCCAGTCAGTCAATCATGGGCTCCTCAATGGGCACCAAACAGTGAATAAAGATGGTGGTGGGACACCACTACTCACACTGGGGCAGCCAGGAGGGGCGACCATATCCCGCCCCCCCAGCTCCGCCACTGGTGGTGACAGTGTGGTGAGGTGCATGATGACGCCAGCTATTGTGTGTGCAGAACTAGGACTGCTTGATTGAACATTTGCTGTTGTGATATTCTCTCTCTGTTTGGTGTGTGGGGGGTGCAGAAAGAAGAGAGGAGGCCATGATACAAAACAATGGGGGGGGGGCTCACTGTCTGTGATGGATAGAAATATAGAAACATAGAATTTGACGGCAGATAAGGACCACTTGGCCCACCCAGTCTGCCCATTTCCCTGCCTACTGGATAAGCTGCAGATCCTAGTTAACCAGCAGCCTACTTCTTACTACCCCAACCCCCTAGAATTGCCTTATTATGACTGTCCCATGCATGCTTAAATTCCACCACTGTTTTTGACTCCACAACCTCCTTCGGAAGGCCATTCCATGCATCCACAACCCTCTCTGTGAAAAAATACTTCCTTAAATTACCTCTGAGCCACCCTCTATCTTCAAATTGTGCCCCCTTGTTCTTGCACACCTCTTTTTTTGAAAGATGCTACCCTCTTGGACTTTGTTGATTCCCTTGAGGTACTTGAAAGTTTCTATCATGTCCCCCCTCTCCCTCCTTTCCTCAAGGCTATACATATTAAGCTCCTTAAGTCTCTCTTCATATGTCTTCCGGTGCAGACCCTGCACCATTTTAGTTGCCCTCCTCTGGGCATTGCAGTTTTGGTTTTTTTTTCTGCTGGAGAGTTGGAAGCAATGTGGGAGCAGGATAAATGTGCAATGATCAGAGTATTTATTGGCTTTGCTTTGCATTGTTTCCTGTATAAGGGATCACACTTTACCATTATAATTAAGGGCTAGTGCAACCATCTGCGGCTAGTGTAATTTTGAATCAACTGGCCCTGCTGGCTAGTGCAGAAAAGGTTAAGGTTGACCCTGCCACAAGATTTGGTGCCCTGATTCGTAACATGTGCCACCTGGGGATGCAACAAAACCCCCAAACCAAAAACAAAGTGGTGCTGCCAGAGATCAAACAAACAAATTCATGAATTTGAAATTAAAACTAAAAACATGACAGTATACTGTACAAAAACCACTGTAGTGCAATTAAAGTTGCTAACTGCCTTGGTTCTACCCAGATGAAGGCATCAACACCACATCCTCTTGGGAAACAAACAAAGGCCACACCATGCAGTATGCTACAATCCCCCCTACCCCAAATAGTCTCTCATGGCTTTGTTGCTTTATTTAGCTCAAGGCCATGATTAAATCTCACCAAACCAACCCATCTCCACCACACCAAAATTTGCTTGGCCCACCCAGTCTTCCCAATATTTTCAAGTTAGGAAACCTTTGTCTAGGAACAAAGTGGCCATGGTGTTGTGCTCTAATTCATATCATGGTGATGCATGGCCGGGGATGCAATAAATCCCCACAACCAACAAAAGAAACAAAAAACAAAAGTTGAGAATTTGAAATTAAACTAACAACATACAAAATCAGTGTGGAGTGGCTCAAAATAATAGCATTCCTTCAAAAAAAAAAAGACACACACAGATATCCTTACACAAGCAAGAGTGTGAAGGTACTTGTTGGGGGGGGTACTGTGTCAGACGCTTTCACTAATGGACAAATGTTGTGCCACCATTAAAGTTTATTAGGCAGAGCTAGCATCATGCACTAATTTTTCGAGCACACAATACCACAATTATTAGTGTACACACTTTGGGACTAAGGATTCAAACATTATAAGTCAGTGATTAAAAAACACATCATAGAACAGTAACATTTAAAATTAATGTTTTAAAATGAGTAAAATCATGCCTTCAGCCTTTAGTCTGCACAGTGCATTTGACTGGGCGAGGTCAAGCAGACAAAGGCCTAATGGAGCCTTATGAATGGGGATATAAATCTGATTTATGCCCCAAACGTGGAAAATCCCTATGAACTGTGAAAATATGCACACACAAAAAAAAATGCTACATGAACCAATTTGGGATCTCACCATGATCCATGGGTGCTGGAATATGAGGAAAAGTAGGGTGAATGCACTAATTAAAAAAGTGGTAACGATTGCTTCCCTTCTGACTTTGCATGCATCAAAGGGGCACTTTGAATGCTCATGGGCAAAAGTGAGGGGGGGGGCTGCTGCCCCCTCTCAACCATAGGTTCTTGCACCTATGACATAATCCCACTATAATTCCGGACCAGCACTAGCAAATATTCAACATTTTAAAATAAATCGTTGTGAGGCTGCAAGTGTAATCAGCTCCTTACCTTCCTCCAAGAACTGACACATAACAAGGAAACTAAGAGTTGGACAGGAAACAATCACTGCTCCTGGTGATCAAACTAAAGGGAAGAATACTGTTGGGCTGCTTCTTTTAAAGAGCAGCTTCTTAGTTTCTTAGTAGCCGCTCCCCCAAACATATATTATAACTGACCCTGTCCAGAGTTGCTGGCTATAAATCATTCCATTAAATTCTTCCATTTTAAAGTTATTTGCGTCATAATTTTGTCCCAGAGAAAAATGGAACCACTTCCCTAAACTACAGCCACGCCCCCATGCTGACACACACAGACCCATTTGTGATGTCAGAAAATGAAACTGTGTGTTTATACATTTTATTACTATTTAGAGTTGCGATTTTAATCAATCAAGCAACTGCTCAACTAACAGGACTCTGTTAGTTGAGCAGTCATTTGATTTATTAAACTTGCAACTCTAAATAGTAATAAATGTATAGGAAAATAGCCCCATTCAACTCAATGGAGGCGCACATATGCAGCCTTTGTTTTCTGACATCACAAAATGGGGCTGCATGTGCCGGCATGAGGACACGGCTGCAGTTTATGGAAGTGGCTCCATTTTTCTCTGTGTGGTCCCGGAACAAAATTACGAAGCAAATAACTTTTTAAAACAGAAGAATTTAACAGAATGATTTATATTCAGCAACTCTGAGCCAGGTCAGTTATAACATGTGTTTGGGGGAGCAGCTACTAGGAACTTGCTCTTTTACCCCCCCCAAAGATTGAGCCACTCTATTGCTACATCAGTGGTCCATTTGGGTTCTCGAGCAGTTCCCTTGTCCCGCATCAACTTGTACAAACATTTAGGGAACATGGTCCTGAAAAGGTCACCAAGGCAAAAACTACGGGTAGTAAGCAGGAATCAAAGGTATCTCAAGTGGGAAAATCACTCTAGGCTCCAATACAAACAGAGCATCTGCACACTGCATCCAGTAATAAAAAAAAACTGTACTTTAAATTTTGTGTTTGGGGACAAACAGTGAACGTAACTGCAGGGGACATAAACAGTTACATTCAAGGATAAGTTTTAATGGTCAGCTGTTGGAGGGGATACAATTAAAGCAGCAAGTAAAATAAGCAAAACAATAAAAATAGGACATGAACTCTTGAAACAGACAGTTTATTTAGGAGAACATTCATATCAAGGGATATTTATATACTTTTTTTCAAAACCTGAGTAGCCATGTCACAGATTAGGGCACATTGACTCCTGGAATTTGCACAAAGAAGTGCAATTTTTCAATAAAAAGTATAATGTATGGTAAAACGCTGTTAACCTTAGGAAATCATCATTTCCTAAGGTTGTTAACTCTATCGATGTGATGAAGAAATGTTAACCTATCAATGCTACGTCACATCGATAGGTTAACAACAGCGATCAGTCTGCGCATGTGCGCCTTTTTTACACGGGGAACCGACGGATGAACGCAGCAGTTAGGGAAGGACTGAACGGCCACGGCGGTGACTATTTTTCAAAAAGTAAGCAGCCGTTTTACTTTTATGGCAGGACCATACACTATAAAATAATGTATGGTCCCTCTATCGGCAACCGGTCACTGTTAACCATTTCAAGGTTGCCATGGCGACGTAAACCTCTCAAGCTTCGCTCTTGAGGTTTACACGGTCGCCTTGGCAACCTCTCGACAGTTAACAGACCGGTTACTGATAGAGGACCATACATTGGCCAGAGCTATTGGTGCCTCCGTCCATAGAGCAACACTATGCATGCTGCTGCGGCTGCTTCCCGGCTCTGATGTCAGTACCGACAGGCTGGCAGTATAGCCTAGAGGTTAGAGGAATGAGGTGTGAACAAGCTTGAAACAACCAGCAGACCAGACCTGAGATTGATTCTCACAACCTCCACCTGCATACTGTGTGACTCTGAGCTAGTCACTTAACCACCCAGTGCTCCCAGGTCGCCCTGAAAACAGGCACTTGTGCCTAGTGGGCCTACCGGTTACCAAAGACTAAAATAAAATAAATAAATAAATTATCCTCTATGTTGGACGCTTTTCACTCTAACTTTTTATTTAATGATAAAGGCTAGTTTAAAATGCCATAACAATGACACTTTTGCAGTGTTTCCTCCAAGTTTAGGTTTATTCAGAAATTGTAGCCTTTAACGATAATCTCTTTTCATGCACCGACCCAAATGTACAGTTTTAACCAATGATTAAATGTACAAATTTATTTTAATAGAGGCTAGTCTGGAATAATTCTAAATTATATTAAATTCACCTGTGAAATTCAGAGGACTCCCTTAATTTTTCATTTTAATTCTGAAACTTGTTACTTGTCTTCAGAATCTATTTTATAAATGACAATTAATTTGCAGTTCATTTGTAATTTCAAAACGGAAGGAACCAACAGTCATATGTTATAACATTCTTAATAAATTATCTCCATTGTATCAGTTTAATTAAAAATGTTTTTAATGATTTTTATATTAAGCTACTTCTTTAACTTTCTGTAAAAAAAAAATATATATATAGTATAGTAGCCTCATAATTACTGGCATACTTTTTAAGCAATTCAAAGGACAGTACATTTTCAGTCCTATTATATTCAGTGTTCAGACATACTGTTCTCGTTTCATTATCTAATGAATACAAAACCATGGTCTCTGTTAAACTCTAATAGTGGCTATGTCTGCCATTGTACCTTTAGTTTACAAGAACTGTTGTTTCAATTTGTTTTTGTGTATCTTTTTATCTATTGCCAGCCAACATTTGCTGTTGAATCTAGCTGAAAAGTAATAAGAAGCCAATTCACAACTCTGAAATGTAATGTTTCAGCATTGTGCCAAGCAACTCACATTTCTCAAAAGTAAAGCAAAATTACTATACCTGCCTCACTTTAGTTTATGTTGCTTCTTTCAGGGATGCCAAGTCCTATTGTTTCCTTTGGCTTTCAAGGCCTGAATCTGCAAGACCATGAGGTTGCACCTAACGCCGAATGACATCACATGCTTCTTGCATGATGACATCACCATCATAAATATTCATAAGCATATCTGCAAACTGTTTTAAGTTACCTATCTTTGACACTAAACTTTTAAATCAAGATCCTACTCCTTGTTTACACAAGCTTTTCCCACAGCTTTCTATATTTTCAAAGCCTAAGGAGCTGCACCAGTGGGTCCCCAAAGTGAGGTAGCTCAGCATGATGACATGTGGTCCACTTCATGTATGCTTTCCAGCCCAGACTGCTATGCAAATAATAGTATCCTGACTTGATGATTAAAGCTGTCAGGACCTTTCTGCCCTTTAAAAATAGGGCTCACTTAACAAAAACGTTATTTTTGAGCTATGTTAGCTTTGCATTACCAAGACAGAGAACACAAACACAGCCACATTGATCGCCTACTCAGATTATGCCCCAGTAACATGGCACTGGAATCTCAGTCTGGAACACTGCAACACACGCTGGTGCCTAAACCCATTATTTCCTAAAGGAGCAAGCCTTCAGGGAATGTCTCCAGAACAAAACTGAAGAGATCCTCTGGGACAATGCCATCACAGACATCTCATATTCCATTCGTTGGGACACTAAAAACTGTCCTGTGTAGGCATGTCATACAGTACACATCTGCCCAGTCTAAACTGAGATGTGAATGTCAAAGACAACTGGAAGACACTGCACTTTCTGTAGATGGTCCACCAGCAGTGAGACACTTTGGTTATCCAGCAACTTAAACAAGTAAAGGTAGACCTGGATAAACGCTGCCTCCACCAGACTGAAATCACCTTTACCTTCCTACACCAGTGCTATTATGAGGCATAACAACTCTGAAAACAGTGCTATGCAGCAACAATCACTGCAGTGAATCACTCAATTAATGGGGCATGGCTAATAAAGCTCCATGATGTTTCCTGTGCCTTCTGCTCCTATTACTAAACCGTATACTCCCCAGAGCAGAACATATTCCCCGAATCCTTTGACTCTTTTCTGGACACCCTGACCCTTCCTAAGCTTTCTAGCTGCCCAAAGGGCTCACCTTGCGATCCCATCTTAGCTGAAGAGGTAAACAGAGCCATAAGACACTCCAAGACCTTGAAGGTCCCTGGCCCGGATGGTTGTGAAGCAGCATTCTACAAGGCTACCAAAGACTTCAGTGATCCTGAAGCTGGACAAAAACCCATTGTTATGTGGCTCCTACTGGCCTATATTGTTTCTCAACACTGACTATAAATACTTCATGGCCATTATGGCTCACAGGCTAGATAAAGTCCTCCCCACTTTGGTGGGACTCAATCAGACAGGGTTTGAGCACTCCAGGACTACAACTTACAACACCAGATGAGCTCTGCACATCATCCATGAGATGCAGAGATGCCAACTTCCTCAATCCTACTAAGCCTTGATGCCAAGAGGCATCTGACCATGTCTACTGGTCCTTCCTTTACGTTGTCCTGGGCAGGGTGGGATTCCTAGTTCTCCCTGTCCAGTTACTGCAGAGGAATACAAGGCTCCCTGACTCTGTGTGAGACGTCTCAGGCCACTACTCTGAGGACTTCCCCTACACGGGAACCAGACAGGAGGAGCACCACATAGCACTATATGCTGATGATGTGCTTATATGTAGATGACACAGAAAGGTCACTTCCTACAGGGTTCAGGATCCTGGACACATATGGTGCAGTCTCTAGATATAAGCTGAATATGGCTAAAACTGAAAGCTTCACCTTTCATTACTGCCCATCCAAGGAGGTAAGGTGAAAATATCTGTTTCACTGGGACCTTGACAAAATAAAATACATTGCTGTCTTCTTGTCCAGAAGCCCAATTACTGCCTTCAGGAATAATTACATGTCCTTCTCCATGCAGCAAACCCAGGATTTCACCAGCTGGAACATACTGTACTACCACTGAGTCTCACCAGGAGAGTGGAAGTGATCCGTATGGTCACCCTACTTAGGGCCCTATATTTATTTCAGAATGTCCCCTTCCTTATACCATCAGCCTTGTTCTGGCAGTGGAACAAAGATATATCTTGGTTTATTGAGGTTTGACAATGCCCTGAATAAAAATGCAGACTATTGCACTCCCAAAAGAGAGGAGGTGACTCTCTCCCAAACCTGAGGCTATAGTACTGGCTGGCATATATTTGGTGTATAGCCCTGCAGCACCTAGGCACCCCCATGTGCTCTGGCAAAGGTTGGAAGTCTCTGTATTCCTAACATGGAGTTCATCATGGTCATGTACCACACCAAACCCACACCATGAAATGACAACCAACCTGAACCAATGACTCAGGCACCAGGTCGCCCCTGGATCTCAAACACTACATTTAGTTCCCTTTCTCTCTGTCTTATGCCTAATTGCCCTCTTAGAGTCCTTTCTTCCAGCAATTACCAGCCTAGTCTTTCAGAATTGGGAGCACCATTCATTACAATACATTTATCATCTTATGTCCAGTGTCGCACCCAAATACTTTGCTCAAGCCCAAATGGAATCTGGCCTCAGAAAAGCTGACATCCATAGATTCCCACAGCTAAGACACTACTACTCCTCTCTCCCACTCTTTCATGAGATTGGGGCTGCCTGAACAATGGAAAATGTGATTTACATAAAGTCCTTGCAACTTAAGTTACATCAGACAGACATCTAAAATGCTAAAGGCAAGGGTGATGGAACATAAAAGTTCAATTAGGACTAATGATATTACTTCCTGTGGCAAGACATTGTTTTTGAGCGAGACACAATATGAGCAGTCTTAGGTTTTGGGGATTAGAAAATTCAGAAATTAGATTCCCAAGAACAGAGTAGGAAAAACTCAGAAAAAGGGGCGCATATTGGACTTTGCAATTCAATACCATGGATAAAAAATGTTATTAATGAATCTCTAAACTAGAGTGAACTCATCTAATACCTACAGTTGCAATCAAGAACATGGCCAGATATTTCCTAAAATTTCTGTAACATCTCTAGAGAAATCACCTGTCTGCTTGCGTGCTGCAGTACCACTGTTGAGCCACCAGAGAATCACTTTAGATATATTTCAAAACATCTAGAAATATCTGAATGTATCTATGACTGCAAATGTAGGTGTGAATTTGCACTGTATACCCCATGCTTCAAAACTTTCCCCTCCTTTTATCATAAATAATGTGGCAGTTGACAGAATGACAGTCAGTTTCACTTTACTGCTGTATAGGTTCAATGTGGGTTTGTTTGTATTCTCTGTCTTGGAAATGTAAAAGCTGACAGCGCAAAAAAGCTTTTGTTAAAGGAGTCCTACAGTCAGAATTTCTAAAAATATATGTTGTGCAGATCGTTTTGATTTGTGTGTTTAGTCCTGGTGTGTCCTTCCCTTTGTTGATATTAGGAGTTTGTTCTCAATTTGTCTACTAGTTTTATGGCCTCTCCTACTAGTTTTATGGCCTATTACTATAGTTTATTACTCTTCTTTTTTATACAATGCCTCTTTTCCCATGTGACAGTGATGTGTCCAGGACCATAGATTCAGCAAGTACTGGTTTACAATCAATTTTACAGCAGTACAGTTGTGAGTTTAAGTCAATTTCCTTATCCAGTAGGTACTGAAGGCTACATTTACAGTGTAGCAATCACTTGAGGTTTGATAGAGTGGGTATTCTGTAAGAAAACAGCTAGAGTCTTTGATAATTATAGCACTGATGACTTAGGATGATTTGTGTGTTTGTACAGCTGGGTGTAGTTTAATTAAATTAAAAACTTTAAAAGCAAAACATTTACCCCTGCTCATTAGACCCATACAAACATATAGAAAACAGAAATATTGAATAGAGTTATTTAGTTGAAGCCAGAACATCAGGTTTCTATCTTCACATTACTGATGCAGTACTTTCCCTCACTGAATCAGTGGTCCTGGAAGCATCACTGTCACATGAGATGGGAGACACTGTAGAACAAAACAGGACAATTAACCATTCCAACATGGAGATCCTCAGAGGCTATAAATCTAAAATTTAGAAAAAATTCGTAATAGTAGACAAAGGGAAGGACACACCAGAACTAAACACACAAATCAAAATACTCTGCACAACCACACCTCTCAACCTCCTGAATCATAAATCAGGGACAAGGCTTAAAAAAATCAGGGAAAAAGGACCAAAATCAGGGACACATCTTCAAAATTGGTGATATCTACTCAGGAACCTGGTAGAATAAGGGGCGTAGTGTACAATGCATTTTCTAAGGAAGAACAAATCTGTAACTTTAATGTTTGACATTATTTTGTGCTTACAACCCCTACTGTTTGGTCACAGAAACACAATTTTAGGAGGGACAGAGTAACATTTTGCAGTAAAATCAGGGACAGTTGAGAGTATGTGCACAGCATATGTTTTCAAATTTTGACTGTAATATTCCTTTAAGTGAGCCCTGTTTTTAAAGGGCAGGGAGTCCTGACAGCTTTAATCAACAAGCCAAGATTCTGTTATTTGTATAGCAAACTAGACTAGAAAGTGAGCATGATGTGAACCCCCACACGCGCTTAAGGCACATTAGTTTGGGCATCCACTAACTTAGCTCTTTAGGCTTTGAAAAGCTGTCTTTGACAGACTGAGAGAGAGAGAGAGAGAGAGTAGAGAGGGTCTCTGATTAATTGTTAGAAAGCTCTGGAAAACCTTCTGTAAATGAGAAGTAGGGACTTAATTTAAAAGATTAGTGGCAAAGGTAAGTAACTTAAAGCAGTTTACAGATAAGCTCTTTAATATTTACTATATGACACTGGTGATGTCATCATACAAGAAACACGTGATGCCATTCACTGCTGGGCACAACCTAGGGCCTTGCAGGTTCAGGCTTTAACTGCCAAAGGAAACAGTAAGACTTATTTATTTATTGAATTTTGTTAACTGGTTGTGCCCTCTGAGACTAAAAGTCTTTTTTTTTTGGGTGGGGGTGCAGGGAGCGAAATTATTATTATTATTATTATTGTTTGTGCTTATGCAGCTTATTATAACTGAAGGAATATAGCTCATTATTAGCTATTGCATACTATTAGTGCTACTGCTTATAAGAAATATTATGCCGTTTAGTATTTTCTGTAAGCCAAAGGCCTTCTCTGGGTAGACAAGGTGTAAGGGGATATAGCAGCCATGCTGCCACACTGACACCAGATATTCTTATGAGAGCTTGATTGTTTACCAATTCCAACTGTCTTTGGGAAAACACACAGTATCTGGACATTACTGGTAAGGTCTAGTGCTGATGCATGTGAAACTCACCTCACATGTAAGCAAGGCCGAATAACAACTCTTGGAAGTAAGACACCTTAGTCATGCATCATGTATTACACAAAGTTAGGTGTAATAATGCCTTCCACATGACAGGAAGTTAAGCCAGAAATTCATTTGGAGGAAGTCCTCAAAACAGTAGCTGTGTCTCCCAGAAGAGGTAATTATGACAAGATTGCTCATCTTCTGTAGCCATTTGCTAGGCACATTATATTTTGTATAGAGATGATGTGTCGAAGCTTTATAATGTTATCTATATGCAACTGTAATGTGGAAGCTTACCAGCTATTTGTGTCCTGTGCCCTTATTATAATTGGTACCTCCACAGACACCCCAAAATCATTCCTTACAGGATTAATTACACGGATACATTGCAGAAAATAGAGTCAAATGTTACAGTACAAGTGTTCACAGTATTCACAGGGGTACAAAAGTTAGCAAAACAACAGTGCATTAACAACAATTAAGCAAGACTTCTTTAGGATGAGACGTTAAACCGAGGTCCCATCTGCCTGGATTGGTGGTAGTTCAGGTGGATGTTAAAGATCCCATGGCACTTATCGAAAAAGAGTAGAGGAATTTCCCCGGTGTCCTGGCCAAATTTCCCTCATTCACTAAAAATACCACCAACAGCTTAATCTGGTTCAAGGTCAGTTGGCATTCATCTGTATCCCCCTCCTCCCGGGTCGTGCCTGAAAATAGGCAGGATTTGTCTAGTGCACTTACCCGGTCAACAAAAGCTAAATAAATAAAAAAATAAAGACAAATAAGCACAGCAGATTGAGACAAGCTTCAAGGTGAACAGCACAGAGGCAGCAATCAAAGGATTCAGGACAAGTCACAGGCTGATCATCTTGAAGTGCAGACCAAGGGCAATATGTATAGGCTACAAGTTTCAGATCAACGCACTGGCTGCTCTCAAGTAGGTACACCTTATGCTCTTTTCTGATTCCTCCAAGTGAGGTGCACTCTTGGAGGGTTGCTGGGAGAGTGTTCCACTTGGGTGAGGCTGAGGTGGCAAAGGATCTTTTTCCCATACTGGACTTCGCCCTAATATCTCTAAGGTGATACCAGAGGATCTGAGAGTTGTCCTCAGGGCTTGAGAACCAGGACATCCTGAAGGCAAGGGGGAGTCGTAGTAGTATATTTATTTCTTAGGCACCCAATCCCACAGGCTCTTTGCCTTACATATCAAAATAAATAACAATAACAGCAGCACAATAATCAATAAATAACACCACTAATATAATAATGAGTTATGGGTCAGTTAGGAAAACTCATTAAAAAAATGTTTTAGCCCCCACTTAAATCTGTCAACTGAGGGGGCCACCTGGAGCTCTTGCAATGGCTGGTTTCAAAAAACTGGAGCAGCCACCACAAAGGCATGATCCCCAGACAAATTTAAATGAGATCTGGGAACATTCATAAGGCCCACCTCAGAACAGGGAGGGTGGTTAGAAGCATATGGACACAGGAACTCATTTAGGTAGCCCAGGGCTAGATCATATAGGGCTTTGTATATCAACAAATCTATCTTTTTTGTACCAGTCCCGACTTGGTTTCAGTCCCCCGCCCCAGCTATGTACTCAGCCCCTAGGACTTACCTCGGGCGGTGTTCCTCCCTGGCTTGCCCTCCAGAGCACTGTAGGTGTATCTCTGAAGGAGCTGAAGCTCGGTTCCCAGCAGATACTTCTGCTGGTGTTCCTCCCTGGCTTCTCCTCCAGGGTGGGGCCATGGGGCCAAGCTGTTCTGAATGGAATTACAGCTTAGTCCCCAGCCAAGTGCCATGGTCAGTGGTGCAGGACTTGCGAGGCAGGGTGTCATTCTGTAGGCTGGCATTTTTGCAATTCTTTCCCCCAGGAGGTGTAGTGTGCAATGACATAAGGCGCATGGGCATCAACATCTGGTATGCCTCCCCACAATGTAGGCCCCAGTAGCTGCTCTCCCGGCCTCTGCCAGAGGTCAGTCGTGCACCAGATACTCACCCACCCTTCCCCCGGAGGAGAAGGAGGAGAGCAGTCCATGGGATGCTCAATCCTCCTTCCCCAGCTGGCCCTCCAACACCTCAAGTCCATTCCCGAACCCAGGATGTCAGCATTGCAAGCAGAGACACTACCACTGCACTGGCTGGCCAGCTTAGCAAATGTACCTTGAATGAGAAGTGCCACCTCACAGGCCACCTGGGCAATGGCCACAGAACTGGACAGATATGCCTGAAGTGAGAAACTCCGGCAATCAATTGAGCAATGGCATTCTGAACCAGCTGCAAGTGATGCATCAAACTGCCAGCTAGCCTAAGATACAGAGCATTACAATAGTCCAGTCTAGACATCATGAAGGTGAGCACCAGGGACTTCAGGTCCTGAGGGCTGAGGATGAGTATGATCTGAGTGATGTTCTTTAAATGAAAGAAACCACTATAGAACACAGCAAACACCTGATATTCCAAAGTCAGCTTGGGGTCCATAATGATGCTCAGATTCTTCACTCTATCTCTTTCAGTAAGATGAATGGGCCCAATTAAGCCACCCTCTGCTCAGTTCCAGCTGCCTTTTGGATACCTGAGTCCGCCAAAAGCATTTCAGTCTTGTCCGGGTTCATCCCCAGCCAGCGGGAGACCATCCAGTCACTGATCTCAGATAGGCAGTCATTGGACATGCCCACTGCATTTTTTTTACTGGGGAAAACAATAGGTACAGCTGCGTATTATCTGCATAACAGTGAAATTGCATGTATATCTACATCACTTCTCCCAGCAGCAGCATATACACTGCAAAAAGCACTGGAGACAAATCCTGAGGAACTCCATAGGTCAGGGAAGCTGGTTAAGAGAGAAAATTCTCCTATGTAACCTGCTGCACCCTACTGGAGAGGAAGGACTCGAACCACCTCAATACAACCCCACCGAGTTCTACCAAGTTCATTGGTTGAAATGCTAAAATTCCATGATCTATGGTGTCAAATGCTGAAGAGAGGTTGAGGAGAATCAAGATGGAACATTCCCCTCTATATGTAGCCCAAAGAAGCCAATTCTGCACCATAACAATCACAGTCTCTGTACTGTGGCACCCTCTGAATCCAGAATGAAATGGCTCATAGATAGAAAAAGCATCTAGGTGCATCTCCAGTTGCATCGCCACCACCCTCTCAATAACCTTTCCCAAAAGGGTGGTTAGAGACAGGTCTATAGTTTACCAAGATATCCAGGTCCAAAGAAGCTTTTTGAGAGGGTCTCACAACAGCCCTTTTCAAGACTATTGGAAACACCCTTCCCATGAGAATATCAAACAATCTCAGCAGTCACCAGATCATAAGACTCCTGATAATCTAACAAAAGCATTCATGTCCGGGATACAGTGAACAGAAAGTAGGGCACAGCTTCACAATCACTCAGAGAATTTCCTCAGCCAACACAGGGTGAAATTCCACCCAGAGAGAGACTGAGAGCCTCGGTTAGCCAAGGATTGAACCATGCTGGGCCATGATAGCCCACTTGAAGAGACTGAGAAATGAGTAGAGGATACCTATCAAGGAAAAATTGGCCAAACTCCTCACATTGCTTGTGTCAATATTCTTCTAGACTAGATAGGCTGGATAAAGCAGACAGTCCATCGTGCAGAGGAGCTGGGCTGGCCTGTTAACCCTGCATCAATCACCCATGACATGAACTCTGTCTTTCTCAGAGTAATTGTCCCCTGATACTCCTTATAATGGGTTCTCAGGGTTCATCTATCATCCAGTGAACCCGATCTCCACCAACAATGTTCCCATCTCCACTCTTTGGCTTTCAGACATCTAAGCTTCTCACTAAACTGGGGGAGCCCTGTCAGGAGACTCTTGGTCATACACATAAAGGTGTGAGCAAGTCAACAGCTGCAGTGCATGTTATAAGCTTCCACTGCTTTTTCAAACCCATCAGCGCACACCTGCAACAGGCTCAAGCAGCTCAGTACCAACAAGAACTTACAAGAGTTCACATTTCTTAGAGGTTGGTACCAAACTAACTCTACTTTGGGGTTAACACATCTTGAGGAGGCCTTGATCTGAAAACTCAAAATGTGATGGTCCAACCAACTGATCGGATCAACCTTGACATTAGAAAGGTCAAGCCCTAGTGGATAAATCAGGTCGAAGGTGTAACCGAACTGGTGAGTATCAAAGGTAACAACCTGTGTGAAGCCCAACAGTTCCATCTATTCAGAAGAATTACTCACCAGGCAAAAGGAATTTGTCATCAGCCCAAATATTAAAGTTACCCAACACCAGCCACCTAGGGCACTCCAATGTCAGGCCAGCAACAAACTCCCCAAATTTCTGCAAGAATCATCCACTCTCACCGCTAGGAGGATGGTAAATGAGAAAGCTCCTGCCCCCACACTTGCATGGCCCTTAATGGCCACACAGTCAAATGACATGTTTTGACCCACTGGGTAGGCTACAAGTCTCAGGCCAGATCAAAAGATCAAAAACAGATGGCCTTCCCCCTTCTTGTGCTCCTGCCTAGTGCAGTGCACCACCATAAAGCTCGATCTCCAGCAAAAGGCTGTCTCCAGCAAAAGGCTAGGTTCAACCCCCAGCCAGCTCTCAATGCACACCAGGTCTGCCAAGGAAACCATGACAAAGTCCACTATCATCATGGTCTTATGCCTGATGGACCTGGCATTACACAGAATTGCCTTTAGGGGAAGAGCCATGCTAATGGGCTCAGCTACCACATCCAAGGACATTTCAGGAGCCCTTGGGATAGGAACCAGGCAGGAGCACACCTGTCTCAGTTTCATTTTGACACAAGGTGACTTCTTATCCTACTCCTGATCCTGCCCTTCCCATCTCCCATCGCAGGAGCAAAACTACATTGGTGACTCCACCTTCTGCTATCCTTACTTCCCAGCACTGACTGAGAGCCACTACAGGCAGCTATGGGCAGCTGATTGAGCAGAGTTGATGAAGGTGCTCCAGAGAATAGAATATGTGGGTCTTCAAGCTCACCCAAAACACATCTTAACTCTTAAAAATGACTAAAAATCCACCTGAAAATAACCCTCACCCAAACAGTTTCCCAAAACCCACAACCACCCAAATCAAACTCATCACCCTATCAGTCAACTATCTCACAAGCCAAATGTACACCAGTCATTCACCCAATCATTTCAATCACTCCAAGCAAACAACCATAAATAAAATTACAATAAGTAATGTCCACAGGTTTAACACCCAGCAGTCCCAGTAGCCACAATCCAGCAATGACTTAAGTTCAAAGAGTTCTGAACAAGAAAGATTTCAACATGTCCAGCTCCTCTTTGGCTCCACTCCCTACAGTCAAGGTCCATCTATATGGAGGTGACAAAGTGCACACACCACCCTCCTCTGACTATCAAGCCCTTACGGGATCCACACTCTCACCAGCTTACAGAGCCAGGTTCTGTTGCCAACTGTTGCCCCTTATAGCATTTTCTAATCATGACACCTAGAGACCAGCCTCTCTCATGGACTGTACCACTTAAGGCAACACAAATTTTATAGTAGCAGCAGTACCAAGTCAAGGAAGCTTATAGAATTACATAATTAAATAGCCAACTTCCCCATATAGGGCCTTCCAGTTGCCACAAGGGTCCAAGCAGTTTGAAATCATAAAGTAGCACCTGTATCAAAACAGTTCAAGATGGCAAAAAACGATCATTGTCCAGTGCAGATAACGCCACCAGTAAAGCACCATTCGCTCTTACAGTCCTTGGGATCTTCATGCCACATTGTCAGCAAAACAAAATAGTCTAGCCAGTAAAAGATGGGAGTGTTATGCTACAACTAATACATTGGATTAAAACCCAGCCTAGTTGAAAGTTCTTCAGCACAGGAACAAGGACCCAAACACCAGGCTCTCTCATTACTTCAGCTATGGCTGAGTCAAGCACTCACAGCGGCAACACCACCCAACTGACACAGGCACCTGTGCTTTACAAAATGACCAAGACTCTTCCAGCAGGTGTGCTCAGCAGTGATTGGGGGCCCAGTGCTAAGTGTAGGGTTGCTAGCCTCAAATAGGCAATCAAAATTCAAGATAAGATAAGCACTCATGGATCTGGATCTAGGCTGGCAAAAAGATACATTTGAAACACTTTGTATCCAAATTGGAAACCATTTATTGCAGCCAGATCAATACGTGAGAACAAAGGTGTGAGACTGAAATTAGTCACACAGACACTCCAGTGTTTCAGCCGTAGTCTTCGTCAGGGAGTGGAGTCAATGTGACCAAAACTTCCCTTTTATACTCATTAGCCAAATGACATCAGTACAGATGTCAGGATTCTCCCCCCAACCCCATGGTATTTAAACGCAGAAGTAAACATGTTAATCTCCCCCCTAGAGTGAGGAGAACACTACATGCTAGCCAGGAGGTAAATCTATAATTTATTAGTATTTGGCTAAAAAATATTTTTCTTTCTTTGGAGTAATGTGGAATATTCTCTTTTCTTTTTATAAGTAACCTGCATGAAAAAAAAAGCGAGTGTAGCTCTTTGAAGAGTTGAGCAGCGGTTGTCTGCTAACAATATCATAAGCTAACACAAATGTACATAAAAAGTAAGCAGACTATAAATTTTAGTGAATTAGAACTTAAAGGCCAGATATTCAAAGGGTTGCGCCATGCGCAACAGGGTTCTTGCCATCATAAGTCCAAAATCGCCATTCTGCGATATTCAGCAGGAGGCAGTTACGCCACTGGCAACAGGTTGCGCCAAGAGAGCAATGCAAATGAATGCATGCTCAACAGGAGGGAGGATCTATGCATAACCTCGCAACCCGATATTCAGTCGGGTGCGCGAGAGTTGTGCATGCAACCCCAACCTGCCCGCACAAGCTTGAGCCAAAAAAAGGCTTAAGTTGAGGGCCACCACAGGTGAGTTGCTGCATGGCAGGGCGCAACACAGCAGCTGCCACCCTGGCTGGCCCCAACTTGCTCCCTGTGCCCCCCCACCAGCCCGATCGCCGGGCAGTACAGGCACATTCACCCCCACACACATCTCCCACAGCCCGATCGCGGGCAGTACATCCTCCCCCTCCACACATCTCCCACATCCCGATCCACGGGCAGTACCGTACATGTCCCCCTCCATCTCCCACAGCCGATCGCGGGCAGAACCCGTACATATCGCCCTCCCCAGTGCCCGATCGCGGGCAGAACCCGTACATGTCGCCCCCAGTGCCCGATCGCGGGCAGAATGTAACCCTCCCCAACCCGAATAACTCCCTGGTGGTCAGTGGACCGTAAAGCCCGATCGCGGGCAGAATATCACAACACAACCCCAAACATCTCCCTAGTGTCTAAGTGTCCCCCACCCACCCACAAAGCCCCTCACTCCGACATTTTGCATTTAAAGACTCTCTAATAATATGCTCACGACACTGGATCTGCAAGAAACAACAACATTAATTTGGGGAAGAGGGCTAGGAGGAAGGAACTGGAATACAGTTTATGCATTCACAATGTATTTACAAATGGTTTGATTGATTGGTGCTGGTGAAACCCTCCAGCTGGGTAAATCACACAGTTTCAATTCACATTTTCAGATTGTAGCCTCCACACTGACCTTAAAGATACCAGAGCCCTAGCTATCTAACTAGCTGAAATAATCAGGCTGTTACATTATTGCCCACACACTGATACCAGTATCCTACCTGTGCAAGGATCTCGCAGTCCCAGTATCCCACCTGTGCAAGGACCCCACAGCCCCACACCACCTGGGAATCCAGTAATGTTGTCCATAAAGGGTGCAGGCCTGATAGACACTTTGCTGTACATTGTCTAGCATTAGGTTGGGGACCATTATTGAAATATTAACCTGAGGTAGAAATCTGTATTCCAATTAAGCTCTTTACACTGAACTATTTACAAGCCTTAGATCCGTTTTGTAGGGATGGCCCTGCCTTACTCAAAATGTTGTCATCTTGAATTGTATTGCATATATGTCTTAAGTAATATGTGTAGTCTTGTTTTGATTTTATGTTTTGGAGAGTGTATGTTTTGGAGATTGACTGGAAACCTGTGTGACTGTACTCTGGGATCTCGTTGTAAATGAGTATTGCTCAATTGTGTTCATTCCCTTTCATGGTCTAAGAATAAAAAGTATTGTACTACTACTTCAAACCAAAACCTCCTGTTTATTCCCTAATTCAAAATTCCACCCTCCATTCTGCCATGGCACACCCATGGGTGCATGAGCACCCAAATCCATGATGGACAGATTAATAACAACCACTCCCCTTCCAGGAAAAGGGTGATCACACACAGTAACAGTGAACAAACAAATAACAGCAACAATCATTACATACCACAGTTCATGAGATGGATGGTATCCGGGGGTCCCCACATAACCCACAGCAGTGCTGTCCTGTGCCCGAACTTATTCAGAGTTCCATTCTGATGCTTTAGTGGGAGACTCCGTTCCCATTTATTGTTTAACGGGCAGCTCTGCCTAACTGCTGTTCCATTCTGCTCCCTTGGGGACCTGCAAACAGATCAGTGCCCTTATGGAACCCAGCCCCACATTTAGCCTCTTGGCCCTGGACCAGGCTGCTCTGTGGACCTGTGCACAGCAGAAGGGACACTCTCAGTCACAGCCAGAATATACAGAGCCAGCGCAGCCACAGCAAGACTCCTCCCACTCTTCCAAACTGTACAATTCAGAACTTAGAGATCCATACTTAAGAATAGAAACCTGAACTATGGGGCCCCTCATTTATGCCCTAGAACAGAGCAACCACAACATTCCTACCTCTTCCTCATTCACAGAGTCCTTGGTATGCCCACCGGTAGCCCCAAATGTAGGTCGGGTCTCCATACAAAATTATAAATTGGAAACAATACAGGTTGCATAGACATTTCAAATATGCAGTATTAGATTCAAGGAAGTTTTAACATCATGGGATGTGAAGATAGTTCGATGGCCAAACAGATAACATGACATGTAACAGAACTGTGTTGAACCTGTTCTTTTTTTTTTCCCAGAAGAAACTGTATTTTAAAGAGCAGATAGTTACTCACAATGATGTGTGCAGTTCTGTGTTTTATCCAGATTCATTACATGTTTTCATCCTACATTGTGTCCCTGTCTGGTTATTTGAACTGTTCCGGTCCATTACTGAGCCATAGGAAAGGTGCTGTGTCATCTAAGCTGGGAACAGAGGAAAAAAAAAAAGAGTTGTGCTTTGACGCCTGAGTCACAATAACGTTAGTTACAGTAGTCTGATTTTGGCTTCACACGGTGGACAGTGCTGCGGCTGCATGCTCTCAAAGATATTAAGGCAGCCTGCACATCCTTGTGACTGATAAGGAATCAGCTATTCACACGAAGTGGCTCACAGTATCACTCCAGAAGAGAAGTCGTTGCTCGTACTGCTGATACCTGTCAGAAACCCGCACAGTGTAATTGGTGAAAAGGGACTGGGACTCTTAGAAAACACTGCAGGCACGGTACTTTTATATTAAAAAACAAATCCTCATTATCTTTACCTGCATCTTTCACTCACTATAAACATTTATTAGTAAGTCTGTATTAGAGCGGAGTACCTTGACAGTCTCTGCAGTGGCTCGTGCGCAACTTTCCCACGGTGCAGGATTTCTGACAATGTACAGCTCTGTGACATAAATATTGGTGGAACTGCAGATGTATTATTTGGGGTACTAATATTATTTTCAGTATTCAGGTGGCACTGCACTACTATAACAACTGAATGCAACATGAAAGATCAAGATGGCCAAAAATTACACTTTTCACTCATCGTTGAATGTTGCTGGTGCTAGTTGTGTTTTTGCTGATCTTGAGCTTGCACTGAACCTCTGCCATGTCTAGTTAATGAACTCTGCTGTCTGAATACTGGAAATAAAACTAGTACCTCAAATAACACATCTGCAGCACCTCCAATATTTAGGTCACAGAACTGTTTATTGTGAGAAAACCTGTGCTGTGGGAAAGCTATGCCCGAGCCCTTGCAGAGACTGTCAGGGTACTTCCCTCTGATAGACACTTACAAATAAATGTTTATGGTGAGTGATGGGTGCAGATAAAAGATAGTGAGGATTTGTTTTTAAACATGAAAGTACCATGCATGCTGTGTTTTCTAAGAATCCTGATCCCTTTTCGCCAATTTCACTGTGCAGGTTTCAGACAGTTATCAACGGTACGAGCAATGACTCCTCGTAGGATGAGAACATATAATGAAACTAGATAAAACAGAAAACTGCCAAACATGCATTTTGAGTAACTACCTGCTGTTTAAGGGGATGGAGGGGCTTTAGAAAAAGAGGAGAGAACAGTGAGAGAGAGAGAGAGAAGGAAGAGCATTTAAACAGGGACAACGTGGGTATTGGAGTAAATTTTTGTAAGAGATAGTGAGCAAGCCTGGGTGATTCTTTGCGATGAACTGATTCAGAGCACCCGAACAATCACATAACTCACATACCGGAGGGACCGTTCATCGCTGGGTGCCAACCTGCTAGACAGACGGTAACCTTGTTAGAGGCAGGGATGAGTAGTGTAGAAAAGAAGGAAGGCAATAAGTGTGTGAGGGAGGAGAGTGGAGACAGAGTGACAGAAATGGTGGGAGGGACCAGGGAAGAGCATATAGAAGAAGGGAGATGGAGATGAAAGTGGGCTGAATGGGAGAAAGATACCATTCAATGTGCTGGTTTTCATTAAACTCCATGCACACCTATGTAAAGACATATGCGCATATACATGCCTGAAATACTTAAATGGTACAAGTGTGAAAAACAGTGAGAGTGAGCGAAGGTGACTTTTTTTGTCACTTCATCATATTTTTGATTCGCAAGGAATGCGGAAGTGCTTTTCTGTAGCAAGAGGTCTGCAGGGCTCCACCCACTGCAGCCCAAAGAAGTGGATCAGAGACAAACTGGACTATAAAAGCAATAAAGTATTTGACTGGGCTAAACAGTCATGCTCATTCTTGAAAAATCAGTCTGAGTCAGTGGCAAGCAGTAAAGCCAGTTATGGGTAACTGGACAGTCAGTCCACATTTTTTAGAGGTAGACTACACCCTGTTCCCCTCCACCTCCCATGAGACAGAACTCTAAAACATAAGCAAAAGCACCCCAGAAGGGGAAGACATAGGACACAAAGGGGGAGAAAGAATTGCAGGGGCAACAGGAACAGACAAGTATGGTTCCAGGGGAGGCAACAATATTAGCACCTGCTGGACTTTCTGAACAAGTTTATCAAACACAGTGCAATGTGATAGATCACTCCTAAGCACAACTGTCTGAACCACAGTAATAGGTACTTAACAAGGGCCTAAGCATTTTACCCACCATAGTGGTGAATAAATTTGGGACTTTCCTTGACTTTCAAAAATGTATCAGGGTCCATAATCTAAAGTGCTTCAGTGTGAACACCATGTGCCGAAATCCTACTGTGGTACCAAATGGGGATGCCACCTTTCAACAGCAAAATAATCAGGTGGCAAGCCCACAAGTGCAAGAAATTGCCTTACACCAGGGGAATGCCAGTACTGTCACATCTACCAAGTGATCGATATTCTGTCCACCAATAAATGGAACAGTGCACACATTTGCAAAGGCATGCAAACATGATTTAGAGATATTTTACAACAGGGGAAAACAAAGGCAATACAGTGGTCTACATAAGACATGCAGTATGCACTAAAGCAGCTCACAGGCAACACAAATATCACAATGAAGCTGTCCAACAAAGGTGGTAGTGTTACTGTGATGGATACAGCCACTTGTGAGAGAGAAGTATACAGACAACTGTCGGACCAGAAGGTTTTTTAAAAATTTCATGCAGATCAAACATCCAGGCTCAAAAACATAGATTAACAAACTTATACATGTAGCCTTTAGGAAAGAGGAAATCAATTCAAAATTAAGGAACTTTGTGGACTACCCCCTTATATCCGATGCTGTACCTGCTCCCAAAGGTGCAAAAGACTCAATAATCCACCTGGGAAGACCATAATTTCAGGCATGGGCTCCTTGTGGAGCTCTTGTCACAGTTTATCGATTGTCATATTAAGCTAATTGTTATGGTATGAGATCATGCATCCAGGATATCAGGGATGTATTGAATATTTTGGGTAGCATCCATATAAAGAGGATATGCTTGCCTGTCATCCTCGATGTCGAGTCATTGTATACCAACTTTTATTTTTTATTTTATTCTTTTTGGTAACCGAGTATTATATTCCCCATGAATATGGCTTTAGAACTATGGAGGCATTTTTGAGGGAAAGAGAAGGCCAAGAAAATCCCCCCACTAGCCAGTTGATTAGGTTGGCAAGATGTGTATTACAATGTAACTCTTTTAGCTTCTAGAGGGAACACTGTACAGTATAACTAATGGGACAGCAGTGGGGCTAAATTTACCACCAATTATGCAAATCTTGCAATGGGAATGTGGGAATATGATGTCTACAGTGACATCAACCCCTTCAGTAGTAAAACAGAACTCTGGAAGTGCTGATGATTGCCTCATGGTGTAGTGGGGAACAACAGAAGAAGTTGTTGCATTTAAGGAGAATTTGAAGAATACAGAACGGGTGCTCAAATTTGCATTCACTTGAGATCCAGAAAATCTCATTTTTGGATCTCTAAATAAAGAGAGGGAGGCCAGCACAGTGGCACAGCAGTACCCCCCTCCCCCCCCCCACGCCAGTGACCTGGGACTAGGAGTGATCTCGGGTTGCTGGAGGCTAACCAGGGGGAGAGGATATAGCATCTGGTGGAGTGTTCCCCTCTTTCAGGGAGGGAAAGTTACCTGCTCTGTTGCATGACTGCCACCAGGTGAAGGCCTGGTGGAAAGATGGGGCTGGGAGTGACATGATGGGAGGGAGCTATAGGACTCTACAGTGTGTGTATGTCTCCACATGCACATGTCAACATGCATGCCCCAGCTAGGGGGAGGGAGGGAATAGAAAACCTATGAAAAACATGGGTACAGGCTAAGTGAAGCCCTGCCTGTGGTGTTGTTGCCCATTCTGCTGCCTGGCTGGAAGAAATTCTGGATGTGTTCTCGGGGGGATGGTGGCAGTCAGCCCTCCCCTGGTTTTGCCCTGGGGGGAATCCACAGGGGAATAGGACCCTGACTGGTCGATGTAAGAAATGGTCACAACCCATAGGGACAGGGCTTATAAGCTCCCCTCTCTGCATAAGGAGGATAAAAATCTTTATGACAAAAAATAAAAAGAGAGAGAGGGAGGAACATGTAAATACAAACATCTGTCAGAAAGTAACCAACCACAATACCCTATTAGCAAGCAATTGCCATCTGTGCCACACTGTGGAGAACATGCCAACTTATGCAAGTTAGATGTAATTGCAGTTGCCAAGAAGACTGTGTGTCTGGGGTTGATATGATGGAGACCCGCTTTAGGGAACATGAGTCCAGTAGTTCCACTATACACATAGCTTGGTTAGAGGTGGACGGAATACCAAGAGAAAATCTGTTCTGACCAAGGGAATGGGAACCCCAGTACTGACAACAGGCTGAACTTTGTCAGCATGTACTCAGCAGATGAACTTGAAAAAATAGTACGTAAAAATGGGACATTTTAATAGCAGAACCCAAACTAAGAGATTGTCAGAACAATCCTCCCAGGACTGTCTATAGAAGAGCCAAATATGTGTTATACTCTCTAGTACATAGTGTGAAACCAGCTGAGAAGAAATCACATTGGCTAACCCCTTAAAAGGCACAAAAATATGGCAGGTGCAAGTATTGCACAGTGGTATGCAATACAGACTCTTTCTAGAGTCCACAAATGGGATGCACTGTGTCTATCAATGAGTTTATGATCTGTGACTCCAGCAACATCATATACTATATTTAACCACTTGTCCCAGTGGTGCTTTTTACATTGAGAAGACAAGGCAAAAATTCAAAGAAAGGTCAAGGGAACACTTGAGGGCGATTGCCCTCAAAAACAACAAACCTGCATTAGCTATACATGTAGAAATGATGGAGGCGGGGGAAGACCACATGCCAAGGTTTGCTGGTATTGATAAGGTGTACCTGGGTCCACAAGGTGGTGATATTGAAAACTGGCATATAGGGAGGCATACTAGATATACCAGTTAGGTGCACTATCCTGGCCAAGTTTGAATGACTGGATTGAAATAGGGCCGTTGTTGTTATTTTTGTAATTTGCTTTATATGGTAGCAATTCTGTTTATATTTTACAGATGTACCTGGTGAGACAGAAGTCTGAGACAAGAATAGGAAATGGTGCAGGACATGGCTCATATTTTCCTATATGGATTAAGTATGCAGCTCTCAATAAAATTCTCAGATCATTCTAAAACTTGAGTCAGATCATTTTGTTTGTTTTTACATGTTTCACCTGTGTAGTAGCATTTGATATATGGTTTAAATGTGGTGGCTTTAATAACAAATCTGATTTATCTCTTTAAATTGCCTGCTATAAATTGGGTAGGCTGCAGTGGGCACCAAACCTTGACAAACCTCCAGGGAACTACAGGTGTGAAACGTTAGCGCTACAGTTGGCCCTCTTGTGCACTTATGTGAGTTGTGCTGTGTGTCTGGACTGCAGTTTGTTTTGCTCTTGCAGATAAATGTGACTTCAGGATTGCATTCCAAGTGCACCGTCCATTGGACAGAGTGCTGGATCCTATCCATCTTGTGCTAATCTCTCTCTCCACAGATCCAAACTGGTCTATGGTGACTATCCTTTCTCCATGTCTTTTTCCTACTATACCCCTACAGTATATCTATCCCATGCATGTTTGAAGCCCCTTACTTTTTTTAGCCCCACCACTTCTTATGACAGTCTGTTACAAGTATCGACCACCCATTCAGTGAAGAAATATTTCCTTCTATTTCTCTTAAAGAGAACCATTCCTCGCGTTTTCAACCCCCCAAAACAAGAGGAAGTTCCCTTACCTCCATGAGAGCTCTTCATAAAAATAGCCTTTATAATTAGACCCCAGAGGTAAGGAAAAGGATCACAAATTGCCCCCTAAGGGGCTAGCGGTGCAATCCCTTGCCACTTCTCCGTTGCTGGCCATGCCCCATTTTATGACACGGCAATAGGGACAGCATGGGGGTGCACTCCATTGAAGTGTATGGAGCGTGACTTTAAAGCACAGTATTCAGCAATTTAAGTTGCCATTTGGGTAAAATCAGAGCCAGAGTTCAACTAAGACTTGTTAGTTGAACACTGACTCTGGTTTTACCAAATGGCCACTAAAATGGGTGAAAACTGTGCTTTAAAATCATGCTCCATACACTTCAATAAAACACCCCTCCATACTCTCCCTATTGACGTGTCATAAAATGGGTCATGGCCGGCAACAGGGAAGTGGAAAGGAATCACACCGCTAGCACCATGGGGGCAATCTACAATCCCTTCCTTTCCATTGGGGGTATAATTGTTTTTACTACAGGGGAGCTCCCATGGATGTAAGGGAGCATCCCTTTTATTTTTGTGCACTGATAAAGGTGCCCTCTAAACTCGCCCCCCTCAGCTTCATTGCATGCTCCCTGGTCCTGGTGCTTTTCCTTATTTGAAAGAGACTCCACTCCTGCACTCTGTTTATGCCTGTGAGGTTCTATAGGTCTCTATCATGTCACCTCTCATCTTCCTATCTTCCACAGTGTACTTGTTGAGCTCCCTCAGACTATCATCGTAAGGCTTCTTGTACAACCCCTGCACCTTTTAAGGTGCCCGCCATTGGACTGCCTTCCCACTGTCTATATCCTTTCTGAGGTGTGACCTCCAAAACTGGACATACTGTAGTACTCCAGCTGGGGTCTCACCAGTCAGCAATACAGTGGCAACACTACTGCTCTCCTCCTGCTGGAGATACCCCTCCCTATGCACTTCAACATCCCACTAGCCCTACCCACTGCTTTGTCACACTGCCCTATCACTTTGAACTTGTCAGCTATGATAACCCCAAGGTCCCTTTCCTGCTTAGTGACTGTCAGTACCACCCCATCCTGTAATCAGCTCCTGGGTTCCCGTGTCCTAGGTGCATGATTTTGCACTTTTTGGCATTGAATCCCAACTGCCATGCTCTTGACCACGTTTTGAGTTTCCCAAGATTACTGTGAATTCTTGCCACCTCTTCTTGAGTGTCCTTCCTATTGCAGATTTTGGTATCATCTGCAAAAAGACATACCTTCCCTTTCAGGTCTTCTGCAATGTCATTTTTTGAAGTAATTGAAAAGGACTGGTCCCCGCACTGAGCAGTGTGCATGCCACTGGTTACTTTCCCATCATTAGTTTGAGTGCTGTTTATCACCACCCTCTGTCTCCTATCCATTAACAAGTTTCTAATCCAATTCACCGCTTTGGATTCCATGCCTAGGCTGTTCAGCTTCTTTATCAGCCTCCTGTGCGGCACTATGTTGAAGGCCTTACTAAAGTTCAGATAGGCCACATCCACTGCCCTCCCCTGATTTATTTAGTTTGTCACTCAGTCAAAGAAATCTATCAGATTCATTTGGCATGCCCCCCCCTTGTAAATCCATGCTGCCTATGGTCTTGCAGCCCATTGGATTCAAGATACTCTTCCAGTCTTTCCTTTAACATGGTTTCCATTACTTTCCCCACCACTGAAGTAAGACTGACCAGACTATAGTTGCTAGCCTCCTCCTGGCTGCTGCTCTTATGTAGTGGGAACACATCAGCTCTTCTCCAGTCCTCCAGAATAACCCCTGTTTCCAGTGAGCTGCTGAATAAGAATTTAGAACTCTTGGGTGTATCCTATCCAGTCTCGTAGCTTTGTCCATCTTCAGAGCTACAAGTCCCTTCTGTACTCTTTCCTCTGAAAATGGACTTGTGTCCACCTTCCCTCCTCCTGTGTTCCTCCCACTCCCTAGTGATCCATTCTCCCTCCACCTCCACTGTGAAGACTGAGCAGAAGTACATGTTTAGGATGTCATTCTTTTCTTGGTCCTCTTGTGGGCAATCTCCCCCTCTGTCTTTCTTGTCCTTACTATCCCTCCCCTTGCTTTTCTCTTCTCACTTATGTAACTGAAGATAGTCTTATCCCCCTTGGGGACCCCTTTGGTGATCCTTTCCTCAGTCTGCGCCTTTGCTCCCCTTACCACTTTACCTGCTTTACTCCACTTTACTAGATATATCTTCCTGTCCTCCTTTTTCTGTGCATCTTTATACCACCTGAAAGCCACACTTTTTTCCTCCACCACCTTTGCCTCTTCCTTAGAGAACCATAACAGTCTGTTTTTCTTTCTGCATTTACTTGTTTACTTTACACAGAGGTTGGATGCCTTAATTATGCCCTCCCATATTATTCCCCATTGTGCCTCTACTCCTCCCTGGCAATCTCTCCCTTCAAGGCAGTTTCTGAGGCAGTCCCTCATTACTTTAAAATCTGCCCTCCTAAAGTCCAGGATCCTCATCCTTATGTGGTTTGCTTCTGTTCCTGTCTTTATGTTAAACCACACTGTACTGTGGTCACTGGTACCCAAGCAGACTGCCCCTGTGATGCCTGTAACACAGTCCCTGCTTATAAGCACCAGGTCCAGCACTGCCCCATCCATAGTGACTTTTTTTTACTAGCTGCCTGAGAAAAGTCCCTTGTAGGGAGTCAAGGATGGCCCTACTCATTGCTGAAGCTACAGTAGGAAGGCTCCACTCCACATTGGGTAGATTAAAGTCACAAACTAGCATCACCTCCCCCTTAATTGGCTTTCTGATGATGGCTTCCCCAAGTACATTATCCAACTTCTCTCCCTGTGCTGAAGGCCCGTACACTACTTCAATATAGATAGCACCTCCAGACCCTCCTTTTCCTCATGGTGCACCTGTACCTTCCATGACCTTGATTCCCTCTCTCACATTAAAAACTACCCCCTTCCCCTCCTCCCTGCCTGTCTTTCCTGAACATAGAATAGGCCAGTATAGTCATGCCCCAATCATGGTGCTCAATGCACCACTACTCTGTCATGGCCACTAAATCCAGGTCAGTCCATAATGGCTTCCAGGTCTGGAATTTTGTTTCCAAGACTTCTTGTATTGACGTACATGGCTCTCCACATCTTTGTTCCCCACTATCAGCTGCCCTGCTTCCCCCTCCCATTCCTGCCTGTGTTTTTCCTGAAGCTCTCCAGAGTCATCTCTTCCTTTTTTACCTTCCCCATTCCTTGTCTCCTTCAATCCTTTGCCCTCACATACCTGGATTTTACTCCCCCCCCATTTTATTCTGTCTTGACCCCATCCATGCCTTTCTGCTTGGGCCTTCAATCCCTGCTGCTCCATCATCTGGGTGGTGGGGGCAATTGCTCCCTCTGTTTGTTTTACTGCCTCCTCCCTTGGTTAGTTTACATGCTCATCCCTGTGTCATTTAAAATCCCACCAAGGACTGTGGTTCACTTCCTGAAAGGATGCAGGTTATGTCCCTTAAAGATGCCCATATTCTTTCAGGCTAGTCCCCAGTCCCTGACAAAGCCAAAGTCCTCTTCTATGTGCCATGCCTTCAACCAGTTGTTAAATGCCTTGGTGACACACAGATGTCAATACATCACCACACATGTGTGTTACTGTATTTTATGACCTGATCCCCAATTAGGAGAACTGTAACAACTTTTATGTAATTTTGTGGTCAATTTTTCAGTGTTTAGTTTTAATTATCAGCTAGACCTCTTGCAAGTATTTCAGCTGAGATAAAAAAAAAACTATCTCATAAAGTTAGCTGCCAGAGGCATGCCAGATGGGTTTGTAGATTGATTACAATCTCTTTGTCCAGTTAATGGGAGAGCCGAAAGCAAAAATAACCCTTTCATGTTTCATGAAGGGCCTTGGCTAATGAGTGAAGTGGTCACTCCTGCTGTGCAAGACAGGAGGAAAAACAAAGTGATAGACCTTGAAATACATGAAACCCAAAATTCTAGCTTGGTCCAGTTCCAGATGGGAGGTTTCTAGAACACAAGAAGTGTTGAATCTTTGATGTCAGAGTGACATATTAGATGATGTGTCATGGGGGGGGCAGCTGAAGGGTCTTGAGGACTGCCAGGGCCTAAAAGAGTTAGTCAGAGTGGGACTCTGAATAGTTAACATCTAAGGTTTGAGTCTGCCCTGATTCATCAAGGTTCCCTGTGAGGGTAAGCATTAATACTTTGGGAAAATTAAGAAGTGCAGTAAGATTTGTATGTGTGTTTCTTTCTGCTATGTGAAAAACATTTTCCTTTTATTTCTGTAGAATTACTGTTCCCTATAGTCGTTGTGTAGTATCCTGTATAATATGTGTAAATATCTTGAAGTTTGAAACTATCATTTTTCATATGCTTCATGCTTCTGTGACCAAATCCTTTGGGGTCTAGATAGCTGATTTATAACTGGAAAAAACTGTGTTTCCATATTTTGTTACTACAGTATGGGGTTCTCAGCTGTGACAGAGAGGTGGGTAATTTACCTTTGAACAAGGAGCACTGTACTGTTTGAACAATTGCTCTGGAGGGTTCAGACCTAGATATGCCCCAAGAGAGAGTGTATATGATGAGTGGTGGCAGCTACTGAGTATCCTTGCAGGCATTTGAAGGGTTCAAGTAAGCTGGCAACAATCACAGACTGAGTCTGGAGACACCAGTTTTCCACAAATTAGTGGTAATAGTGGAATCTGAAACAGTTTTGTCAGTATAAAGGTTATCTGTCCAGTCTCAGAACAGGATATACAAAGAGGACTATATAGTCTACCAGTTTTATTTTGCTAAGCAAGAGTAGATAGATAGATAGATAGAAGACGTCATATAGAGGCTATCTGAGAAGTGCACACTTCTAAACCTGCAGGAGCTGTGCTGAAGGAAAGAACTGGGCTATGAGGAAGACTAAATATGGATGAAACTGGTACACATCATTGAAAAGTGATGATGGTTGCACTATAAATGTGGTCACTGCTGGACAAAGTCACAGGACAGAGGCTGGAGAGCACAAAAGTGAGCCAGAGCCAGGAACTGAAGCAGCTTTGCAGGTACATATGTTGCAGCTGGAGCTTTTCATGCTTCAGGCAATGTCTGAGGCAGAGCTTCAGAAGATGGAGCTGGAAGCAAAGGAGCAAGAGAAGGTGGAGAAGGAAAGGCTAAGGAGTGAGAGAAGGAGGAGTAGTGATAGGCAGAAGAGCAAGCAAGGAGGAGGAGGAGCAAAAGCTGATGCAGAGAAGCAGAAGACTGAGGCACAGCTGCAGAAGATATAGCTGGAAGCAGAGGATTGGAGCACCAGCATGAGATCCAGATGAAACAGTGTGAGCATGTGAGAGAGATGGAGATTCTGTGCCACAGGACACCACAGATTGTGAGTAATGGCATGAGGGGTTTGACCCAGGAAGCCAAAACTTATTCTAAAATGTTTCCCAGATATCAGGAAGAGAATGATTTTGATTTGTTTAAGAGAATCTGTGTCCAGTATGAAATGGGAAGGGCTTCTTGGGTGACTCATCTATTGCCACTGCTTACAGGTAAGGCATTAGAAGCTTTTGCCAGAATGGACAATGAGAACTGCATGGACTATGACAGAGTGAAAAATGATTTGTTAAACTGTTTTGAGTTCACAGCTGAGTCCTACAGGCAAATATTTAGAGGGTTAAGAAAGGCACTGGGGACAGCTATGCTGAAATGTGTGTGCAGCTAAGTAATTTGTTAGAACACTGGGTAGAAGATGCAGAAGCTCACTCTGTAGAGGAAATAAAGATTTATTTATTCTGGAACAGTTCCTAAAAACTGTACCTGAGGAACTGAGAATATGGTTGTTGGATAGAACTCAAAGCTCCATGAGGAGGCAGCCAAGAGGACTGATCAGTTTATATCCAGCCAAACATCCTCTTATTGCTAAGGTAACAGGGAATGGACATTAGGTGATTTTAGGCGAACCCTTTTGGGGGGGAGGTAAAGTAAAGGAAGCCAGCCTTTGCCTGAGCCAAAAGGGAAGCCATCTGGATTGAAAAGCACAAACATGGTCAACGCAGGTGCTATATCTGCCAGAAAGTGGAGCATTTATCTTATAATTGTCCAGAAAATATGAAACATGGGGTTAGTGCAGCAGGAGGGGGTAGATCATGGAGCTCACAGCAGATAGTGGTCTATACACTGAGTGCAGTGCCCTCTAACTCCACTGTACATATGCACCCAGTGGTGGCGAATGGATTGGAAACCCAGGGATTGAGGTACACTGGTACCTCCATTTCTATGGTGAAGTCAAATTTGATTCTGGAGGAGCAGATCCTGCTTGCTCAGTTTTCTAGGATTAGAGGAGTAACAGGTCCTGCAGTCTCAGTGCCAATGGCCCAGATCTTTCTAAACTGGGAAGGTGGCCAGGGCATACGAGAGGTGGGTGTTGTACCAGACTTGCCCATGGATGTAATCATGAGTAATGACTTCAATAGCAGGGACAACACTGTGTGTGTCTTTACCTGTAGCAAGGTGAGGGAACTTGCTCCTGAGGACACAGAGGGGTGGTTTATGAGGAAGCAACCCCTACCTCAGTAGCAGGAGATGTTGTAGCTGGAGAATGTGCTGAGAGCAGCAATTCTGAGTCATAGCTACAAACTGAGGACAGCCCAGCCATAGGCAGCCTTCCAGAACAGAGTGTGTTTTGGGAAAGGTCAGCATGCAGAACTAGGGAGACCTCAGCAACTGACCCATCCCTGCAAAAACTAAGGAGTTAGTTATCAGCATGGAAATGACTCTGAGTTCTTGTAAAAGGGAGATGTGCTGGGAGAACAGGCTCCTCTACTGTGAGTGGTTACTAAGGGAGGACCAGAGGAAGGGATACTGCAGCAAATTGTGGTTATTAGGGTATAGGAAGCAGCCTCTGGCCTTAGCCCATGACATACCCTTTTCTGGGCTCCTAGGGGTTAGCCATACAAAAAGGCGGGTGACTAACCATTTTTACTGGCTCAGTATTTTTAAAGACATGGCAAACTACTGCTAGACTTGTCTGCAGTGCTAGAGGATAGAAAAAGTTGGGGACAAGGCTAAGGTGGCTTTGATTCCCCTACCTGTTATTGAACAGCCATTTCAGCAAGTTGCCATTGACATCGTGGGGCCACTTAGCACCCCAAGTCACATCAGCAAGCAGTACATTCTGGTGGCCATAAATTACTCCACCAGGTATCCAGCAGCAGTGTCCTTCTCCTCCAGTGAGGCTGAGAAGGTAGCTGATGAACTGCTGGGGATATTTAGCCAGGTGGTTTTCCCACAGGAGATTCTGTCAGACAAGGGCACCAACTTAATGTCTGATCTGATGGTTAGTCTTGGAAGAAGTATGGGTTAAGGCAGCTCAGGGCCTCACCATACTACCCCTCAGACTAACGGTCTAGTTGAATGATTCAGTGGGTCTCTTAAGAGCATGTTCAGGGCATTTGCTGACCAGCATGCAAAAGAGTGGAACAACTACCTACCCCATCTCTTATTTGCATATAGGGAAGTCTCCCAGGAGTCCACAGGCTTCTCACCTCTTGAGCTCCTGTTTGGCAACAGTGTAAATAATAATAATAATAATAAATTTTATTTAATATAGCGCCTTTTGAATACCAAGGCGCTGCACAAATAAGTAAAATTCAACAAATACAATAAATACCAATGAAATCAGAGAAATTCAGAATAGGCTTTACCCCATAAAAAGGTATTCAATGCCTGCTTAAAGCACCCTACTGTCCTGCACTCCTATAGCTGACAGAGCAGAGAATTCCAGAGGGCAGGAGCAACAAACTCAAAGGCATGGGCCCCAGATGACTTTAGGCTAACCCTCGGAATCTCTAGCAACCCCTCGCTAGCCGAGCGGAGCTGTCGCAAAGGGGTGTAGGGAACCATGAGCTCTTTCAGGTAGTCTGACCCTGTCCGTGTAGGGCTTTGTAAGTTAATAAACCTACCTTAAAGGTGATCCGCCACTGAACAGGCAGCCAGTGCAGATCGCGCAGCACTGTGGTAATGTGAGATCTCCTAGATACCCCAGTCAACAAACGCAAGAGTGACGTTTCTGCACCAGCTGCAAGCGGCAGATGTCAACCCCAGGAAGCCCTAAGTAAAGAGAGTTACAGTAGCCAAGGCGCGAGGTCACAAAGGCATGGACCAAAACAGGCAGATCACTAGACAGAATGAGATGCTTGATCCTAGCAATGTTCCTAAGATGGTGAAAGGCCAGCTTGATGACTGCTGACACCTGATGATGAAGGGTCAGCTCATCATCAAGCATCACTCCCAGGTCACGCACCCACTCAGAGGCAAAGATCTTAGCCCCCCCAGAACTAAACCAGAAGGGAGATCAGTCCTCAATCCCTCTGTCCTGCGACCTGGGTCCACGACCAAAACCTCGGTCTTTCCTCAGTCTCGACTTTAAACCACTAGAACTCATCCAATCTTGATTTCCATGAGGCAGCAGTTCAGTACCGAGATAGCACTAACCTGGTCGGGGGCAAAAGACAGGTAGAGCTGGGTATCATCAGCATAGCGGTGAAACCTCAGCCCATACCGTCTTACAATGTCTCTGAGGGTTAGCATGTACACTGCAAATAACATGGGAGACAGCAGTGAGCCCTGAGGTACCCCACAAGGCAGAGAGAAAGACTTGGAAGAAAATATTCCCGAAACAACTCTCTGAGTTCTACCGGTGAGGAAAGATGAAAAACATCTGAGTACTGTCTCAGACAGCCCACAGGTGAGCCTCAGAAGTTCGAGCAGAACCCCATGATCCACAGTGTCAAAAGCTGATGACAAATCAAGGAGTACCAAGATGGAATGGTTTTCCGATCTCTCGCCATCAGGAGATCATTGAGCACTCGAACCAGAGCAGTCTCAGTACTATGCCTCTTACGAAAACCCGATTGGAGAGGTTTGTATAAATTATGGATGGTTAAATGGTTCTCCAGTAGAGCTGCCACAACTTTCTCAATAACCTTTCCACAAAAGGAAGGTTAGAGATAGGTCTGTAGTTTGCTAGGTTCTCCGGGTCCAAAGAAGCTTTCTTCAGGAGGGGTGTCACCACCGCCTCCTTTAGGGAGCTAGGAAACTCACCTGATTCTAAAGAGCACCAGACAATCTGAACTAACACCAGGCCAATTATATCACTACAACCCAAAATCAGGGAAGTAGAGCCCGGATCTTAACTACAGCATATGGGACGCATCCCCAGGACAATCCTCATAATATCAACGAACTCCTGCAGATCGAAGGTACTCCAGGAAACTCCGGGCTCTGTGACTAAGCACCAACCAACAGCATCCCCCGTAGAGTGAGTCTGATGGAACTCTTGCCTGATGTCGGCCACCTTATTCTCAAAAAATCGAGCGATCTCATCACACTCTATTTGTGAAAAAGCTCGACAGAACTGCAGACAGGCTGGGTTGTGCAACCTGTCCATAGTTCGGAAGAGTTGAGCCGGTCGGTTCCGTGCAACAGCGATTTCCCTGGACAGGGATTCTGCCTTCTTACAAGAAATCTCTGATTGATAGAGTTTATAATGCTCTAACAAAACAAGATGGTCGGCATCCAAGGCAGACCTCCACCAACGACACTCTAACCTACGACCCAACCTCCGCAATTCCCTCAGGGACCCATCAAACCATGGGGCCCCTGGGGCAAAGCGGAAGGGGGTGAACTCAGACAGGAGCAATCAGATCGAGAGCTGAGGAAATGGCCGTGTTATAGGCCATGACTAATAGCTCAGGATCTGTGCTAGTCTCACCAAACACCGAGAGGTCAATCACCGCTGCCAGGTCTTGAGAGGCTACATCCCACAAAGGGCGATAACTGACCATCTCCATAGGGGCCAACCTACCTAGGAGGCAGAAAAAATTGAACCTAATGGTGTAGTGATCGGACCAGCCAGTAGGTTCCACCACCAAGTCGGAGGCCTCGATCCCCAGGAGGAAGACCAAATCAAGGGAGTGACCACCCTTGTGAGTAACTGAGGAAACAACCTGTGTGAAGCCCAGTGATATCATCACCTGGAGGAAGTGTTGTCCATAAAGCGAAATTTTGTTGTCTACCCAAGCATTGATGTCGCCCAGAACCATCAGTCTGGGCGACTCCAATGCCATGTCAGCAGCAAAGTCTGCTACTTCCTGCAGGAACAGCTTCTCATCACCTGGTGGACGGTAAATTAACTCTGTCCTGCACCCCACACCAGTTACCACAGTACACTTAAATGATGTGGCCTCCTCAACTGGTACCCCAGTTAGGCCCAATTCGGTATTGAAACAGACTGCAACCCCCCACCCCCGTGATTCAGTCTCAGGCGATGTATGACTGAGTACCCAGAGGGAATAGCTACCTCTAAAATTGGGGCAGCATTCCCATCTAACCAGGTCTCGTGTGATGCAAGCCAGAGCTACTGTTTCAACAAAATCTGCAATAAGAGCAGTTTTGTTCCTAATGGATCTGGCATTGTATAACAGCTCTAGGTTGGACGACATGTTGGCAAGCCGTCTCAGCCACTTGCTCCTCCCAAAGAGGAGGTGCCCTGGGTATGGGGACCAGATAGGGATCACCACATTCCAGGCACCATTTCACCCAGGGCATCTTCTGGTCCTAACCACGATTGAAGTGCCACTCATTCGGACTCCACTGTTTCGCCCCCCCCGCCCCCCTCCAGCGGTCCCCAGTGCCCGACAGCACTGGTAGATATGAGTAGGCAGGGGGGAGAGAACAGGTGGAGGGCACAGAGGGCGGAGACCGAATAGCACAGGACGGGGGCAAGCAAGCACATTCCACCAATTATTACAGAAAACAATGGGAAAAACACAAAACTCCAATTTCTTAACGTGATCCAAAAACAGAGCTGCAATTTCAATTTAAAAACTCCTAAAAATCCCAAAACATAAACTCCCCCAAAACCCAAATCAACAAATAATAAGGTACTCTACTACCAAAAATAAATAAGACAAAATAAAATATTAATAATTAATCGATCAAATATAATAAAACATGTAAATAACTTAATTGAAAAAATAGTAACATAAGACAAAAATACTTCAAAACTATAAATTATAAAACCAGTTACTGAAAACTCTCAAGTGGATTCTGTAATTCGTGAGCTCACACCTCCACCGAATAAGTGTCCAGAGAAAGGTTCAAGCTGCTCAGTCTCTACAAAGGCAGACGGAACCGAAAAGATGATTGGCCAGATACTTACTCATTTGAGGAGGTACAGTGTAAGAGACAGAAACAATCCCCCTGTGCTACCTCTCACATATGCAGGGAAGGACTATAAAGTTATTTAAAAAAAAATAGCTGACCAGGTACTCTCACTATCTGACAGATTGAAATCAGATGTGGTTCTGTCTAGGCTACCTCTCACATAGGTAGACAGAACCATAGATAATGTAAACAGAGTAATACAAATACTTTCACTGCCTTCCAGATGTAATATGGATATCAAGTAAAAGAGGTCTGACCGTGTCCAAAGTCAAGTTCAGACAGAATTTTCTCCTAACAGATCTTCTTCGTGTCCAAATCTCGGGCTACCTGAAAGCTGGCAGGGGGCACAGAAATCTCTGCCCCAAAGGAAACCACTGCCAGAGATATTCCCCCACTGCAACTTGATTTGGTAAGAGGTGAATGGGAGGGTGAGCTTGCCTCCCAATGGGACTCTGTTGTGGAGTGTGTCCTGAATTTCAGATCATGGCTCAAGGAGCTCATGGAGTTTTCCCAGGGGCACCTAGCCATTGCACAATAGAGACAGAAGACATGGTGCAACTGTGGGGCCATAGCCTGGGAGTAAAAAGTCAGGCAATGAGTGATGTACTCATCCTTATCTGGCAAAACAAATTACAGGTGACTTAGGAGGGGCCTTACTCGGTGGTCAGGAGAGTGAATGATGTTAATAACATGGTGGGGCTACCAAACAGGAGGCATAAACAGTGAGTCTGCCATGTAAACATTATGAAACCCTACCATGAGAGGGATGAGATGGTCCTGGCTGTCTGCAGCTATCTGGAAGAGGGGGCAGAAGCAGACTCGCTGGTGGATTTCCTGGGAGAGGTTAATGGGAATCTTTAGTGGATGCTGTCACCCTCTCAGCAGCTGACACCAGCCCAAGCTGATGAAATGCATGGGGTGCTGCATACATTTGGTGAAATGTTCACATGGAAATGGGGGTGTACCATGCTGGCAGAACACCATGTGGATACAGGGTTACAAGCCCCACTGAGACAGCCATCCTACAGAGTCCCAGAAGAAGTAAGACATGCCACAGAGGGGGGATCAAGAAGATACTGGCTTTCTGAATGATTCAGAAACCCAGTAGTCCCTGGGCCTCCCCAGTGGTACTTATCCCCAAAAAGGACAGGACACCAAGGTTCTGGGTTGACTACCACAAGCTCAACAACTGTACAGAGCTGGACGCATAACCCATGCCCAGGATGCATGAGGTCCTGAAGAGGTTAGGGGGAGCCCTTTACCCGTCAACCATAGACCTAACAAAGGGCTATAGGCAGGTACTCCTGATCCCCAAAGCCAGAGAGAGGTCAGTCTTCATCACCCTGTATGGATTATTCTATTTCAGAGTGATTCCATTTGGGGTGAAGAATGTGCCAGCCACCTTTTAATAGCTCATGGGCTACATTCCGAATGGGGCAGGAGACTTCATTCTGATGTACATGGATTACGTCCAATCTATTACCAGGATTGGGAGGATCATGTTAGGCATGTGATGAGGTGTTCTGCCGACTACAGATTGCTAGGCTAACAGTTAAGGTGGAGAAGTGCCAGATAGGAATGGCAGAAGTGTCACCTTGGGCACAGGGTGGAGAGTGGAACATCCAGCCTAAGCCAGTAAAATTGAGGCCATCCTGGGATGGGCTATACCCACAACCAAGATGAAAGTATGGGCTTCCTATGGGCAGCACGGTTCTACTGTAACTTTGAAAAAAAAAAAACAGTAATGGTGCGCTGAAAAGAAATGGAATAAAGTAAGAGCTGCTGCTAATCAAAGGCTAGTTCTGTAATACCATTTAACACAAAAGAAAGCTGCACTATACAAGGCTCCAAAAATGAATTAAAGTTTATTCAAAACTTCCACACAAACAATTACCCTGGTGCTTCGAGGGATCCAAGCACTCTTCATCAGGGAGTGGAGTCTCCATGACAAATTCATTACTTACATAGTGACATCAATTAGATCACGTGACAGTGAAGACTAATAAAAAAAACAGTTTCAGATTTATATTTCAAATCACAAACTGGTTCCACCTGTTAGAGAACTGGTTGCATCCAATCATAAATATTAGATAGACAAAAAAAATACATATATAGTTTTTTTTTGGTTTATAGGGCCAGCTATATTTAAGAAAAGCCTGATTAGCAATAAAAGTTATAGGTTGCCATTTTAAGGCACACACTATTAAATGGTGCAATATATGGTTCAGAAATAAGTGGAATCATACAACTACAAGCACAGGAGAAGCATCTCAGTTAGCAACACCGTTGTATTGTTAATACAACTATTTCTGAGTGTTTTTTATGTTAGCTAAGACAGTATTTATTTACCTTAACATGATCTTATTAAATTCATAAATCCATTAGCTGTTTTTATTTCTGGGTTTTAAATATTTTAAATATTTTGAGTGATGCCACAGTACCAATGATAAAACAGTCTTAAATAATATTATGTTATATTCCAAATTATAATTGGGGAATATGGCAAGACAGTGGCATTACACAATCAGTGACGAAAAGAATATAATCAATATTTACAAATACATTGTCAGGTCAAATTCTTTGTTTAATCCTTTAGGAGATAAACAATCCAGGCTGAAAATCCATCTTGATTCTTTTTTTTCAACAGCATTTTAACTCTGTCTTCTCTACGTATTTGAGGTCTCACATGTTCCAATAACATAATTTTATCAGAGTTATTACTATCATGTTTGTCAAAAAAAATTGCACCTAATGCTGATTCAAAATTGGCATTTTTATGTCTCTTAGGTGCTCTAACAGATGCTCTTTTGCTGGCCGTGTCATCATTCCTACATATAATTTAGGACATGTACGCTATGCTACGTATACAACAAATGTGGTGGACCAATTCATAAATTCTTTCATAGCAACACTTGAATTATTGCAAGGGTGTTTGAGTTCTTTATCCTGTAAAATATTTTTACATGCAGTACAATGACCACATTTGGCAGCCCACAGCTGTGGAGCTAAGATCAAGTTTTTAAAGGGTACTACATAATGGCTGTGACTAAGATAATCACCAGGGCCACTGGAAAATTGCAGAAAAGATACCCAAATTTGCAGATTGTTTTGCAAAAATTGTGGGAAATTGCAGGGATTCTACTGCAGACCCTGAGTGCTTCACAATAAATCTTTTAATGTTTTTTGCAGCATTAATTAGTCAGTATAATTTGCTAAATAAATACACTGACACCTGAATATGTTTAAAACATAAAGAAAAGTTTATGTTCCTAAAAATGTACTAAACTGATAAGCTATCGTACACATTGCCTATCTTCCAAAATTTAAAAGCATCTGCCTCATACAGTGCTAAATAGATTCTATAAAGTGAGACACAGCAAATTAATATTAAATAAAGCCAGAAGAAATATATTTTTTTGTTTCTGACTGTAGAATAAAGAAGCCTAATCAACAGCTGTTTACAGTGCTCTGCCAGCCATTCGCCCACTTTGGTACAAGAAAAAATAAGCAGATAGAGTGGTGAATAACTGAGTTTTAGTAAAATGTTGTTAAAGTGTTTAATGGTCATAATTTGTGCTGTAGGTACTGTACACTATTTTTGAAATCACATATTTAAACATTAAATCTAGGGGTTATTGGGGCTGGCAGTATAACCCAGAGGTAAGAGTAACAAACTGAATGAGCTGACAACATCTAGCAGACCTGGGTTTGATTCCCACAACCTCCACTTGCATATTGTGTGATTCTGAGCAAGTCATTTAACCTCCTCAGTGCTCCTGGGTTGTACCTGAAAACAGGAACCTGTGCCTAGTGGGTCTTACATGGTTACTAAAAATGTAAAACAAATTGCAATATATTTTACTGCATCATGTAGTAGTCAGGGTACCCTGTAATTTACTTTTATTTTACTCTGGCTGCAATGATTTTGTTTGGTTAAAGATAAATGTTCAGATACATTTTGTGTTTTATAAGCTTGTATTCAGACTTTAGTCAGGTTTTATTGTAGTCTTTATGCGAGCATCTAGTGGGTAGTTGCTAAGAGTGAGATCACTGTTAGCAACTAGCTTATTCAAGTTTAAAATTGGCAGGGCCAGTCAAAAATCCTCAGCTATTTGAATAAAATGAGTCTGAATGAAAGTGTGCTCACAAGGAATAACTTGCCCTGCCACTTACAAAAGGCTTCATAGTTAGCACCCCATTTAAGTGAATGGGATAATTTGCACCTTTTCTCCCATCTTTTGTTTCGTCAGTGTGGCAATAAAAGTTTTCTGATAGATTGCTTCAACACAAAATAAATGTTAAGTGTTTAAGTGCACTTATGCTTGGCCAGTGGATTTTGAAACCAAACAAGACAAAGATTCAAAAGAAATCAGTGTCACATAAAACCCTTGCTCTACTTTTGCACTGCATTGTTTCGCCAAACCCAAGTCTGTATGCAAAATTGTCAATATATTTAGAAACATAGAAACATAGATTTTGACAGCAGATAAGGACCGCTTGGCCTACCCAGTCTGCCCATTTCCTACCTACAGGACAGCTGCAGATCCTAGTTAACCAGCAGCCTACTTCTTCCTACCCACCCTAGAATTACCTTATGACTGTCCCATGCATGCTTGAATTCCACCACTGTTTTGACTCCACGACCTCCTCCGGAAGCTGTTCATGCATCCACAACCCTCTCTGTGAAAAAATACTTCCTTAAATTACCTCTGAGCTGTCCCCCATCTTCAAATTGTGCCCCCTTGTTCTTGCACACCTCTTTTTTTGAAAGATGCTACCCTCTTGGACTTTGTTGATTCCCTTGAGGTACTTGAAAGTTTCTATCATGTCCCCCCTCTCCCTCCTTTCCTCGAGAGTATTTTATTTAAAATGTTAATACTCTACACAGTTCACTATAAAAACTTAAAAATTGCAAGAAATTGCTGAACATGTCAGTTTTTTCGGAGAATGGTGAAAATTGCGGATTCTGCAAAAAAATTGTGGGCACAATTTTCCAGTGGCCCTGATAATCACCAAGGTTATTAACCAGACTATAAACAACCCTGGGTTTCTGTGAAAAAAGTGCTGGGATACTACATTGTTCTAGCAAATGCCAATTGCTGAGTAGAATATGTTCTACTGTAACATTGTGCTGAATTTTAGCTGCATGGCCAACCCCTATCTGATCTCACCAGGAAGAAATGCCAGAAAGGGTTCAGTGGACAGAAACCTCGATACACGTGTTATGCTGGCTGAAGGAGGCATTGAGTTGAGCACCTGTGCTCACCCACGGACTACTCTCTGGTATTAATTGTGCATGTAGATGCATCTGATTATGGACTAGACATGGTTCTGAATGAGGTCACGCACTCAAGAGAAGAACACTCAGTTGTATACCTGAGCAGGAATCTGCTGCCTAAAAAAGAAACCTCATACAATAGAGAAGGCATGTCTAGGTATTGTCTGGGCTTAGCAGAAGCTGCAACTTTATTTGTATGGGAGAGAGTTCACCCTGGTCTCTGACCACAACCACCCTTCCATGGCTGCATAGGACCAGCAGATAGAACTCAAAATTGCTAAGATGGAGCTTGGTACTGCAGTTCTTTTGTATGGACATTAGCCACTGCAGTGGGTCGCAGTATTGCAGTGCAGATGGAGCAGTTCAGATAATAGTTAATACCTTTTTGTAAGTAGGACAGAAACTATGAGAAACTAATGTGGGGTTCACCCAGAAAGTGAACAAGGGCATAGCATGTGGAGCCAGCTGGCTCACACAAAAGCAGACAAGTTAGTGGGGCTAAGAATTTATTTTTCATTTCGGGGTGTAACAACTTTTGTGTAATTTTTTTTTGTTCATGTTTCTGTGTTTACTTTTTATAAGCTAGACCTTTTTGTAAGTATTTCAGCTGAGATAAAAACTGTCTCATAAAGTTAACTGCCAGTGGCATGACAGATGGCTCTGGAGGGTTATTGCAGTCTCTGGCCAGTTAATGGAAGAGTTGAAAGCAGAAACAGCCCATTGCTGTTTCATGAAGGGCCCTTGCTAATGAGTAAAGTAGTTATCCTGCTGTGTGACAGGAAGAACAAGCATTTGTCAATGCCGAATGTTTGCTTGCTGGCATTGGCATTGGTAGTGTAGAAGTTACAGAGCTGCATAATAGGAACCGCAGTGAAGTATTGAACTGAAGCCAACCCCACCACTACCCTGCAGAGAGTGACAGGCATTGGGGTGTGCCTTTAAAATAAGCCATACAGGGCTTATTAGGGGGCTGCCAGAGATTGGTCAGAGCCAACCACTGGGGCTCCGTTTCCTCACTACTTGCACCCAGGAAAAGAGCTCCTAGAGTGGGATAATAGTAGCGCCGGGATTTACAAGCATTCATTCCATGGCAGATGGTGAGCCAGCAGCACCAACTGGACTTGCATTGGGAGAAAACACAGGCAAGAGTACGGCTGTCTGCTGCACTTGACTTTGCTATCTGTGTTTGCTTCAGATTTATGCCTCCTTTCATTTTCTGCTTTTGCCTGCCAGGAGTGAGTTTTTAGTACGTATAAGTGCTGGTAATTTGATTACCGCTGAACAGGTAGGTGTTGATTAATTGTGCTGCACAGTCCTGTATATGTATGTTGGTGGAGTATAGTGGTGGGTGTATGGATGGCAGGCATGCAAGGCAGGGTGGGAATGGGAACCATGACAGATCGAAGGGGCAGGTTGTTGTTGTCCTCTCCCAGCCGGACAACTCCTGTCAAGTCACGCCAACAAACTGGTTACGGCTAGTCACGGGAAGGCATCCAGTAGTGCAGGTACTGTTTACTAAGGTTAAAAGGACAGGAAATGAATAACAATATAAACCCATGTGTTGTTTACTGTTGTTATTTTATAATAAAAGCAGTTGTAGTTTAAACACCATGTCTTGAAAGTGTGTTTTAAGTTTTTATATTCTACCAGTAGCCTGAAATTAAAATATTGGTGTTACTGTAGCAGGCCATTTTATCTTTCGGTTTGATATTGGGAGGTTGAGGGTGCCAGCTAAATGACGACGTGTTCATTCATATGCTCCATAACGCCACTCTAGCTCGAGCTGAGTGTGATGACCTATACTGTATCTTTCATAATCATCAAAGACCAGGAAGTTCAGTGCTGTTCTATATTAGGTATCCTTAGTATTTGGTTTAGTTTTACCTGTATTTCTTTTAGTTGTATTTTCCTTTTTTTTTGTTCTCAAAAGAACTGGACAGAGGTATGTAAAATTGCATTCACTTCTCGAATCTCTGAGAAATTGTTCTGTAATCATAAATTCCTGACTGTAATCATTATATCAAAAGATGTTTCTAGTGCGATGTGGTTGTACATGATCCTTAGTCTGTGCCTACTGAAGCACTGTGGCCTTTCAGCACCTGACAAATGCAGGACATAAGCACAGGAAAGCTTATGCAGACACTTAGGGAGCAGTACTTTATGTGTCATTAAGAATGATATTGCCATTTTGTGCAAAAAGAAAAGCAGCTCCTTTACATCTCATTTCGAATGTACAGTAAATGACATCATACAAATCCAATTTTTTTGTTGTTTCGTGGGGTTTTATCAGGCTGTAATTATGCCATGTTGTCATTTTAAAAATAAAACAAAATTAAAAGAGAAATTAACTTGTCCTTATTGATGCATCATGCAGACCTGTTTTGAACCGCTGCTGGTAACAGTACAGCCCATGATGTAGCAAGGAGCCTACCTGTGCTGCCTGCATCCTCTTCCCCTGTCGACATCCCATTTTTTTTTGCCTCAAGAACCCGAATCATGCAGCTGCAGATAATGGATAAACAGAGATACAAGCAATCATTTTTTATACCCATCACTGACTGGTGTCTCCGCTTTTACCTCGGCCAGTCCTGGTCGGTCATGTCATTGCTGGGAGAACAGGATCGAACATCCACATCGCCCGGGTTGGCAAACCCTCAAGTAGCCCTCCAACAGTGACTATCGACTGCTGTGGGTGGTCTAACTGCACGTTACAGATATGCTTAGCTGACACTCAGCATATAGCAGACCTGCATGGCATGCCAGCTGACCAGATCATTCAGTAATAGAGATTTGATAGCTCACAAAGGGCACCTTCCTTTAGCAGTTATTACCTTCTGCACCCATGCTGTGGGGGTGGGTTTGCGGACTGCTGCTTGTAACCAGAGAGGCTGCAGGTAGACTGAATAAGGTCATTATTTTATTTAGAAGAGTGGACCTGGTTAAAATACTTATTAGAGTAATTATTTGCATTCAACGTGTTTTGTTGGCTGCTTCCTTCTCTCACATACTTGAACTACTGTTACTGCTGTTTCCAGGGATTGTATTGCATGCCACAGTACATAATCACAGTATGTACTTATTGTCAAGGCTCTTTAATCTTTATATTATTGTTGCAGCTTTGCTACACAGACGTAATTAGTCAGGGCTCTGAGAAGTACTTCAGCCCTGCACAGCGTACCAGTAGACATGCGCAGCAGAGACAAAGTGTGTATGAGTGTGTGTGTGGGGGGATTGTCTGATTATAGCTTACTACATTCAGGATGGAAGAATTTAATTATTGATTTATATTTTTAGTACTAGACATGGTCGGAGCCAGGACCAATTGTGAAGGGACAGTCTAATACAGATCGGTAAGAAGTAAGAACTGGGGCTATTGTTTGACAAAAAAAGGCAAGAATTTACAAATCGGGAACCCTGTGTAAAACAAATTGTAACTCAATCATTTGGGGTTCAATAAGTCATGTCTATAGTCTTCAGTAACTATAGCCATGACTTCAACTCCAAATGACTGAGTGAGTTGCAATTGGTTTTACACAGGATTCCTCTTTTGTTCAGACTGCATTTTCTTTTTTCTTTTTTCTTTTTACATGCTGCTGAACTAATATGTCAGTCCCCTTATGTCTGTCTCATGCATGTTTAAATCCCACCACTGCCCATGGCAGACCATTCCATGCTTTAACTACTCTCTGTGTATAAAACGTTCTCACATTTTCCTTCAGCCTTCAATTTCATACAGTGACCCTGCAGTCCTGCACACCTTTTATATTGGAAGATTTTGCTCCCATGTACTGTACCCTGTTTATGCTTTTAATGAACTTTAGTTTTTCTATCATGCCACCTTCATCCTCATCCTCCATTTCTTCAGTCAGTTCGCTTATGTTTTCTGGTACAAGCCCCTGTGCCATCTTTTGCTCCTTCACTGGACCGCATCGAACCTGTTAATGTCCTTAGGAAGATGCAACCTCCAGAAGTGCACACAGTACACTAGCTGAGGCCTTACTAGTGATTTACACAATGGCATTACCACCTTCCTCCTTCCGCTAGTGACAACTTTCCCTTTGCTAACTAGTATATTTCTAGCCCTCCTTGCAGCCTTTGACTCGGCGTAGACATCTTTAGGTATTAATGATAACCCCTAGAGCCCCTTATTCCTTGGTTATGGTTGTAAGGTGAAGAATTGTCATATCTAAAATAGAAGATACAGTATGCTAAATTAATTCAAGTCAGGCCGAGATTCATTCACTAATGCATTGAAATTCAAGCATACAGAAACTCTATTTTAGCAAACTTAGCACATGATGGGGTCTACCCCGCTTTCCCTGACGATTTACATTCAAGAAGCATCAACCAAATTCATTGAATAGGTCTCAATCCCTTTACCACACCTTCAGATTCATTAACAGAATAAAGGAATTGAAAAGTTAATATATTACCGAGTTTGAAAGTGATACTCGCATGTTACATAGAAGCAATCAGTTCACCGTAATAAAAATTTGGTGCTGGGGTAGAATAAAGATAGGTACAGCGCAGTAAATGATAAGAAATTTAGTTGGCAAAATACATTTATTTATTTATGGTGACTACAAGTAGCATGCATTTCATGTACATACAGTACCACAGGATGAATAAACAAAAATAATAATATTTATGGAAAGGAAGCTGGATTTAATGGACACAAAAAATGGTCTTTAAAACATAATATCTGTATGTTCAAGGACGTTCTTCCTTCAAGAGCTCTATCAGGGATGTGTAGTTCGGTTGTCCAGCATTTGTGAATAGGCAATACTTGCAGCCAGATGCATAGATGGCATGAGGTGCTGTGTGGTGGGTGGCAGCACAACTGCTCTATCCCCTAAGCCACAGTGCATCACCTCTGAAGGCCAATGTGGAGAATACTGGAGGGCTATCACAAAACTGAGCCTGCTCGCCAGTGATCACAACACTGCTATTGCATGCTGCTGGGAGCAAAAAATACACGCACATATATGGACTAAGGGGGAGAGGGGAGACTTGATGGGCCAAAGGCTCCTTTTCTGCCATCAATTTCTATAATTCTATGATAGATAGATAGATAGATAGATAGATAGATAGATAGATAGAAAGAAAGAAAGACAGCAGAGTTAACAAAAGTTAGGCATCAGTGATCATCAGCCCTTTGCTAGACTTGTGACGCCTGTAAACTATGCATTGAGTCAGCAGAATTAGCGAGGAGGATCCTGTTGACAGGGTGCTTTAGCCACACTGCACTGGCTTTCACAACTCAGCATCAGTTTGACATTGCTGTGTCTAATTAACCAAGTCAAGAATGTGCCTAGGATGTGGGTTGCGCTGCGTTCATGGTGTGTTGGAGGGGGTCTGGGAGATAATGTAACTTTTATCCAGTTTAAGTACAGTATATGTTTTATTAACACACTGCAAGTCAATGTTTATACTATTATGTAGTTCTTTTTAATCTTTCAGAATGGATATATAAACATTATGGTTTCTAAATAGCAGCAGAATTCGGTACATTGGCAGCACTAATTCTAAATAAATTATTACCATCAACACTGGTAATATTTGCTGTTTAGCACCTCACACTTGCCAATAAAATTAATATCTTTTATTGCTAATACCATGATGGGCATGATTGTTTTCAGCATTTGAAATGCTGTTTTTGATATCTCCTTTTTTTTTTGGATGGCGTAAATGTGCAGCTGCATGAAGTGAAAGAGGAAAAACAAACAGGATTACAATGATTTAACTAAGTGCTAAAAATAAAACCAGAATGAAATATATAGAGTGTTTCATCCGCTACTGTGGCAGAATCAAAAACAATCACTGCACAAATAATTCCACAACTTACATGACGCAGACCGCACAGGTTAGTATGCAAATAACAAACAGTGAGTGTGGGGTCAACACACTATATTGATGCAAGTGGTAGTAATAATAATGAGACCGGCTATGTGTAAATGTATGATCTGTACAGCTAATAACAAATTTCTATGGAGAACAGGACCACACACTAAGACCACAATCCCTTTTTTTCTCCATTTTGAGATTTTAATTTCTATTTATTGTTTTTATTAGCTTATAAATGAGCCTGTTGTTCATACAAATTTGATTGGTTTCAATCAAGGGACAGTAGCATCATGTACCTCCTTCCTCCTATGGGCACACCTCCCCTTGGAGCATCTGCCAGTAGCAAGGAAGGACCGCAGCACCATCTGGATGAGCCAGCATCCACATTTACCTCCCTCCTCTCCTGGGCTAAATTCCACTCAGAGACGTCATCAGCAGCACGGATTCCCTGCAGCTCCAAAAAAATGAATCAGTAGCCCCATTTACATCCATCCTCCCTGGCCACACCTCACCATGAAGCTGCCACCAGCTGCTCAAAGAACAGCAGCTCCACCAGATAGGATCAGTAGCCCCATTTACCTCCTTCCTCACCTGGGCATACCATCCCTCGGAGCAGAGGCCAGTCACTCAGAAACATCGCAGCTCCACCAGAGTGATTCAGTAACCCAATTAACATCCTCTAACACTGGAAATGTTCAAATTAAAATATAAATAACAGTTTTCTATGGGGGATGGAATGGGGGCTGAGTGTGTGTAGAGGTGGGGGGGTGCAAATAAACCGGTGTAATGAGCATCTACCTACAATTGTAACTATTATTTAGATGGGTTCAATAAATATTTTAAACACTGACACAGGGCTTGTCTTAGATTTGCGCTCGTTGATTTTGACATAACCATACAGATAATATCAATTGGAGGCATGATTCTGGACTACAGGCAAAATCTCAAATTAAAAGCCCCGAGCATTGACCAAGTTAGATTCTATATTCCATAATGTGATTTGTCTGCTAATACCACTCAACCACTATCCACTGCATGGAAAAGACATCGGACTAAAAACAAAACAAAAAAAACGGTCCAGATCTGGAGCTGATAGCAATTTGCTGAATAACATCAATACATCTCAGGACCAGGAAGGCTAAAATTCATGCGGTCTTGACATTTAGTAATGTTTTCAGTGATTTAAATTGTTACTTAGCTTCTGGGTTGAGGCAGTACACATCGGTGAACTGTATTGTAATGCCTGTAACCCTACCAACAGCATTTGTTAGCTAAAGTTTCCAAATAATGTAAACAGTTGTAAAAAATCAACAAGTTACAGAGAAGAATGCCATATTTGCACAGGATACCTTCTTTACAGTTTGAGCCCAACTGTATGACGTGTCGCTGCTTCAAACTGAGATGTCATTTAGAACGACAACTTACTGAAGCAGCTCTCATGCAATAAATAGAATCCTCAGGAATGGGCCAGCAACGGGATCAAGAATTAATGAAATAAGACACAGTTAAATAATGAAAGGAGACATAACTGAGTGAAAAAATAGTTTCAATTACAAATTATAAATTATTCACGTAAACAGAAATGTCAGAATCATTTCGTGTCCCCTTTAACCACTGGAGCATATTTTGTACGCAATCATGCCTGTTGCGGTTTGTAGAGATTTTAAATTCGATTTTGACAGCCATGCATTGGGGTTGCTCAAAATATTTAGCTGCGTCATAGCTAGTGGAACGACTTAACTAAATCACACTAAACCACTTCCTGCTTTCTCGACCCTAGCCTTTTCCAAGTTTAAAATAATGGCGAAATAAAGCCATAGTTTCAGAAGAACTAACGACTGGGATTTATACAGTTCAAGTCCTGTTCAACTTGTGCAAGCGCATAGGTCCGCATGTGGCAGATAAAAGCTGAAATATGTTTTATATTTAAAAGATGTAGTATATTGCATACCTCTGAACTGTTATGAATTTCGATTCGGATCGCTATGATTTTTCCACTCAAATTTATCCTTGCCCCACAACGGTTTACTGATGTTCTTACTAATGTTAGAGAACTAGTTTTGGACACACAACTATGAAATCATGGAACTAACTTGATACATATGGACCCACTATTTGCTTGACATATTATAATGCTTGAAAATAAGAATTGCTACATATTCTGGCCATTTGCTATGGATTTTGTAGGTCAGTGCTATCAATTTTAATTCTGAGATGTGGAGAGGTTATGTATGTACATTTAGTATTAACTGTCACTGGTGTGGTGTAGTGATAAATGTAACTTTTGGGAAGGCAATGCTACAAATTCAACTACAGTACTATGTAAGGACAGTGCGCTACTTAAAAAAAAAAACAAGGACGCCTTGAGCTGGACAGCCACTTATACTGGACAAAAACATTTTGTCCCAAATCACAGGTATAGAGCTCAACAGAAAAAATGTGGGTTATAGCAGATTAAGGGCACCTTCTGTAATGGAGACTTAAGACTCCTGTCCTGCTGAGGTGCTGGCAGACCTGCTTCATGCCTGCTGCCTAGAACCGTGATTCACATTCACCGCTTCCATAGTGCTCCCTCCAGTCCATCCCACTGACCACAGTGAGGTGCTGCCTGGAGTGGGGGCTGGGAGGCATGCGCCACGCTGGTAGTGAGCGGCAGGAGCCGGAGTCGGCAGAGGTGAAGAGACGACGTGAGCCCTGCTGGAGACGACTGAGCAGAGGGCAGTGAGGGGCAGACGAAGAGCAAAGTTGAAAAGATGCTACAAGCATGCTTGAGAATGCGGATGTGTCCGTATGAGCAGCCGTTTGTACTGTATGTACTCCACATACTGTTCATATTAACCACGGTACTTGTTCAAACATACTGGCAAACTTTATTCATGAAAGATTTGGGGTTTAAGTAAAATGTCTGCATTAATAGAAAATAATGACAACCATCGCTGCATTTATGACATGTTACAACTTTGTTGTGCATGTGTTAGGGGAGCACATGAGCAGGCGATGTCTTATTGCTGCTCACTCAAGTGTAGCTCCTCTTTCAACTGTATGCCACTGCATTTTGGAGCTGTCATACACAGCTCCAGCAGCCATTAGAGAACTGCGCCGTGCCTGCAAAGACACTGACTGAACTGGAGCAGGGCTGACACACCTCCGAAAACTCCGATGATGGCACTATGTTTCTGCACATGCGCAAGCAACATAAAGCATTTGTCAATGCCGAATGTTGTCTCGCTGGCATTGGCATTGGTAGTGCAGGAGTTAGAGAGGCATAATAGGAATAGTAGTGAAGTATTGAACTGAAGCCAATGCCAACCCCACCCTGCAGAGAGTGACAGGCATTGGGGTGTGTCTTTGGGTCATTAGCTATAATGCTCATGCCATTCTACCTCACCCTATTCTGTAGACACTGACAAGTGTCATGGTGTGCTTCGGGGTCTTTGGGCATTATACTGTACTTATGCCATTCCATAAGGAAATATGCTGAGGTGGGTGCAGTATAGGAGAATGAGGTGAACTTTAGGGTGAACACTCCAAGCCAGACCTCGATGCCTGTCACTGGGTGAGGGTGGGGGGTGGGGGTGGAATGGCGTGAGCATTACAGCCAATGATCCCAAGTCACAACCCTGATGTCTGTCAGTCTCTACAGGGTGGGGCGTTACAGTTGGAAACCTTAATGCCATAGGTGTTTGTTGGTATTTTCACTCCAAATGTTCAGCATAGGCTTTTTGTGACCCCACCTAATGAAGAGCGGCACTATCAGTTTGTTAGCTGAAAGGTAGATTTGCACAGTGGCTATGCCATTTGGTGACACAGGGATGAAAACACATTTTGGGCAGGATGTGAAAAATGACAACTGTATTGTTCATGAGGAGTTGTAAAAAAATTGCAATGTTGAAAATCTAGAGTGCAAATATGAAAAATTGGTGAAGTCATGAGCATGCATAGAAACTGTGCAACACACGTCCGTAACCCAATTATTTTGGGATTTTTTTAACCACATTTTCAACATAGGCATTTTGGGACCTCCCCTCATGAACAGTGGCACTGTGATTTTGTTAATTTGTCCCAAAAGTTGATGTCCCACAGCAACCACGCCATTGTGCGCCATAGGTGTGAAAACACATTTTGGCAGGATGTGAAAAATGACAGCTGTACTGTTCATAAGGAGGTGTGAAAAAATGCCAGTGTTGAAAATCTGGCATGAAAATATTGCAAATTTGCGAAGTTACAAGGGTGCGTGGAAACTGCGCAATGCACGCTTGTAACACAGTCATTTTATGGATGTTGTCACCAAATTTTCAACATAAGCATTTTAGAATCTCTGCTCATGAACAGTGTCACCATCATTTCCTCAAACTGTCCCAAAACTGATTTCACACAGCACCACGCTTATTGTGCACCGGATTTGGCGAACTCATTTCAGCCTAGGATATGTAAAATGACAGCTGTACTGTTCATAAGGAGGGTGGGAAAATGCCAATTTTGAAAATCTGGAGTGAAAATATTACAAATTCAAGAAGTTATGAGTGCGTGGAAACTGCATAATGCACGCTTGTGAAGCAGCCATTTTTGATTTTCCACTCAATTTGCAACATAGGCTTTTTGAGAGCCCCCTTATGAAAGTGGCACTGTTATTTGAAGTTCGGTCCTGAAAGGTGATTATGCGAGTGACCACTAAATCTCCTTTCAGGACCGAATAACACATTGACAGTGACTGAATTCATGAGGAGGGGTCCCAATAACCCCATGTTGAAAATTTGGTGCCAAAATTCCCCAAAATGGCTGAGATATGCACCAAAGTTGAAAAAACCCTATTTATACCATTATACAGCTTACCAGCATTTCTTCAGTTCGCAGTCGGCTTTGAAGAGTGCAGACGTGTTCCCAGTCCGCCGAAGATCATCGCGCCCGGCTCCAGAGGTAAATATGGGGTGAGGGGTGTGGGGAGGTGGGATGTATGCAGAAGGTGGGTGCGGGTTGGGGGTGGGGCAGGGAGACCATGAGGACTGTTTTCTTCTCACATGTTTAAAAAAAATTATGGATGGTTTTTGTATTTCAGGGGCATTTGGCACACTGGGTAGGCTCCCAGCATGCCACCTGACTGTTTTATGGGGGAGGATGCTGTAGCCGACAGGGGATTGGGCACCCCTGGTGATACATACTGAAGGGGGCTGAGAGCCGAGGGGATTGGGCACCCCCTCAGCACACAACAAAAGCGGGGGGGGGGACATTATGCTGATGAGGAGCGGGTTCCCCCATCGGCAAAATAAATGGGGAAGAGGGACTCATGCTGACAGGGATTGGGCCCCTGTCAGCAAAGAAAGACTGTCCGGGGGACGCATGATGCCAAGGGTGATTGGGCACCCCCTCGGCATACATTTTAAATGGATGGGGGGGCATTATGCCGACCGGGAATGGGCTCCCTGTTGGCAGGTAAAGTGGATCATGGCAGTCTGCAGGCACTGGACCGGCACATCGGAGGAAGGCATGTTATTGTGCCGCTGTGGACCTTTGTTAGATCTTAGCGCCACTTGACATATGCCTGGTGTCAGCACCTGCAGCTGCCTTATTGGGGAATGAGGGACGCACCTTCTGATGCATGCCCTGCATTCGCCCACAGTGACCACACCTCCAAATCTGCTACTAATGCAATATGTTGGCTGGCGTACACGCACGAGCCAATATAAAAACAAAGTGATGAAACCCAAGATTTCAGCTTGATCCAGTTGTTCCAGATGGGAGGTTTTGCAGGACACAGGATGTGCTGAATCTATGATGTCACAGTGACATTTTATTTATTTATTTTAACTAGGATTGAAGACTTTGATCTGAGAGCTCACTTACAAAGGTTCCGCATCATTCAACAAATTATAGGCAAGTGAATAAAACAAAACCAACCAAGATTAAGCATATTGAACACAACTATACAATCAGAGAACAGATATATTAATGAAGGTACCAAAATAATAAGTAATGGAAAAATGGGATATAATGGGGAAAAAAGGATGTATAGGGTAGAAATTGAGCAGTATCATTGTCAGGTGAGCAGAGAGGGGCGGATGAGGAGGGACTTGGAGGGAGGGGTAGAGAGGAGGCAAGGGAGGAAGGAAGGCAGCTTAAAGCAAGCATTGTCAGGATGAGTAAAGAGAGGAAGGAGGGTGTAGGCGAGGAGAGACTTAGAGGGGAGGGGTAAGAGAGATAGGCAAGGGGGAGGAAGGCAGCTTAAAACTAGCATTGTCAGGATGAGTAGAGAGGGGAAGGAGGGTGTAGGTGAGGAAAACAAGGGGGAGATTTGAGAAAAACAAGGGGAGGGATTAAAGGAGGAGAAGGAGGATAAAAAGGGAGAGAAGATGGGGTGGAGATCAGTTGAGAAGGCCAAGGGGAAGTATGTGGGTTGGGTAGATTAAAGACTGCAATCACATTTAGTGTTGTTACTCACCAGGTGGGCCTTCAGATTCTGCTTATATTGACCAAGCTTGGTGCAGGACAGGAGGTTGGGGCTAAGGGAATTGAGCCATTTAGGGGTTCAATAACCAAATGACCATTGACCTTGTGAGGTCCGGCAAAAGGGGATATTTAGTGACTGACCACATACCTTTCTGGTGGTCCTGTTACTGCTATGAGGATGGAGGAGGGTCAGAATCCCAGGAGTGGTGAGGCCCAGTGTGGTTTTCTTGGCTAATAGGCAGACTTGGTATCTGATTCTACACTCCAGGTTGAGTAAATCCGTACACGAGTAGAGCTCACATGTATGCATTTGCTGGGGGGTGGCACCTAGGAGAATTCTACAGGCTTTATTCAGGGCCAACTTAATTCTTGGGAGGGCTGTGTTCATGGCAGCTCTGTAGACAACCAGACCCTAGTCGATCACCGACAGGACTGAGCTGTTTATTGTGAGCTTAAGGGCTTCATTGGTAAAACAGTGCTTATGTTTATATAATACGCCGATTCTGGAGTTGACAGTTTTCGTGACCAGGTTGATGTGTTGCACATAGGTGAGGCAGCTGTCAAGTGTAACCACCAAGTATTTGAATGTGTGTACCATGTCCCGAACTTCATTGCAGTTACTGCATACAGTCCACGCCACTTATATCACCCTCATTTAATGCGGGCAGTCTGATATAACGGGCAGGGAATCAAAACCATTTGCCAGTTCCTATACTGCACTTGAAAATGCAGCTGCTTATTGCGATTTAAGGCAGCCACCTATTACGGGCAAAATCAGTTGGCCAAGTAGTCGAAAATCTCCTTTTCACTGCTCCTCTAATTGATGTCTTGTGTCTACTTGCTCGAGTGAATCACTTAATTGCCTAATTGAACACAGTTGCATGTAGCCTTTATTACTCTACTTGCACTCAGGCAGTTAGTTTGATTCGAACTGTGTGGGATAACTATGGCTCCAAAGCGGAAAACGCTAACTCTTGCTGAGAAGGTAGAAATGCTTAAACGCATGGATGCTCTACCAAAACTCAGCCAGAGAGAGTTAGCAATGCAGCTTAACATACCCAAATCCTCTGTTGCTGACCTGCAGCATCAGCGAGATTCACTTCTGGCACAGTGGCATGAAAACACTAATCCTGAGCGGAAAAGAAAGCGGAGGGAAAAGATTCGGAAGTTGAAGATGCCCTCCTCCGTTGGTTCCATAATGCCCGTGGTCGTGATGCCCTTATCAGCAGACCATTGCTAGCTGAAAAAGCTAAGAAAATAGCTGAGGCACTTGGTCGACCCAATTTTAATCCATCTGAGGGATGGCTCCAGCGATGGAAGCGGAGACACAACATTGAGTTCAGACGTGCCCCTGGGGAGAAGGGGAATGCAGACATGCAGTCTGCACAGCAGTGACTAACTGAAGTTCTTCCTGGCCTACTCGTTGGCTACCCACCAAACAACATCTTTAACTGCGATGAAACTGGACTGTTTTTCTGTTGTGTGGGTTACGGGACTCTGGCATTCAAAAACGAGCCATTGCTTGGGCACAAAAAGGCAAAGGAGAGAATATCCGTCCTTGCATGCTGCAATATGGACGGATCTGAAAAAACAGATCTCCTAGTTGTTGGGAAATTGGTGACCCCTCGATGCTTCAGAGGCATCAATCACCTTCCTATCCTCTACTGCGCCAACAGATCCGCCTTGATGACAGGTGAAATCTTCACAGAGTAGGCGCCATAATTGGGATAGAGTTCGTGGCAGAAAAATTGCACTGTTACTGGACAATTTTTCTGACATCCACAAATCCAGGGTCTCAGAAATATAAAACTTATATTTTTGCCACCATATACAATCATAGTTATTCAGCCTCTGGATCAAGGAATCATCTATGCCATGAAGCTAGCACTACGTGAGAGCAATGAGACAGAGGGTCATAGATGAGATTGATTCAGATGCTGAAGTAACCGCCACAGTTTGCACAAAAAAAATCTCTTTGTTAGATGCTGTGTGAATGCTGAAACAGGCATGGGATGCTGTCTCAGAACACACCATAGCCCTTTGTTTTGTCAAAGCCGGATTTGCCCCTAGCACTGACCCTGGTGAGGAAACCTTGGCATCAAACTCTCCTCCTCTTTTCGATGAAGATCCCTTGTTAGGCAAAGAAATTCAAGTTCCACCAGGCTTGACAGAGGAACAGTTTGATAATCTCTGTCGCCTAGGTGACGAGGAAGAAGCAGAGGCACCACTGGACGACATCGGTCAGGTGGTTAGCCAACTGCAACCGGAAGAAATGGAAGAGGAGGATGAGGAGGTCGAGAGTGCTGACACCGAGGAAGACAGCAAAGTTACACCTGTGGATGTGAGAGCAGCACTAATGACATTACGCCGAGCCATGGAGCAGCATCCTACCATCGCGCCTAACTGGTCAGCGTTATCGGTGGCTGAAAAGGTGTGGGAGCCTTATGCTAGGAAGTCAATCATGCAAACAAAAATGACCGGCTACTTCACATAATGTACTGTACATAACTTTGTTTCTTTTGCCGGTGCTGTTGATGCTGATGTAGGCACTCATACTGTACTTTTTTACCAATTGCTATTGCTATTGCACTCACATGAATGTAATGTGTTTAATACTGTATACTGTACTTAATTGCTGCACATTAAATAGCATATTCACTGCATATTGCCTCACAGTCGCGTTTTTTTTCTTCAATACAGGGATTTATTTAACTCAAAAAAATGATTAGCGCTTTGCTCATAAAATGCTAAATCTTTGCGAAAATGCATAGTTTTGCCTCAGTGTGTTTGACTAACACAGCACTTCTAGAAAATCTATATAATTACTTTCTGTATAGTTAGTATAGTTCCCAAGAAAAAAACTGCTACCCAATTATTTAAAACCCTGCAATACGATAAACCGACCATTGCATATAACGGGCATACCGGCATTTACCAAGTGTGCCCATTATAAGCGGTGCAGACTGTATTTGGAATTGATGGGATCTGTGTTTATTATGTGGTGCCGCAAAGATCATGTTCTTGATTTTCTTATAGTTGAGAAGAAGTTTATTGTTTTGAAACCACGACACTATGACCGAGAAATATGTTTGCATTTGTACTTACAGGGCAGTGGTGTCAAACTGACTAGTAAACAGCACTGTATTATTGGCATACAGGAGAACTTGGCCAGGACAGGCTGCGGGAAGCTTATTAAGGAATACGCTGAAAAGAAGGGGGTACAAGGATCAATCCTTGGGGGATCCTGGTTGTAACATTACAGTGGCCAGAGATGGTAGAGAGTATTTTTACTTGCTGAGTGCGATCAGAGAGGTAGCTGTGGCACCACCTTACCAACTCGGGAGACATGCCTGTTGAAGACAGTTTGTTTAGAAGGAGTTCATTGTTGACTGTATCAAGGCCTTTGTTAGGTCAATATACATGGCTCCCGAACATGCGCCACAGTCTACAGCATTAATGGATAAAGTTTGTAAACTCCACCAGGGCTGTGGTGTTGCTGTGCTGCTTCCTAAAGTCATGTTGTTCCAGGCATTGAGCTTGTATTTGTCCAAGTATTCAACTAGCTGGCCACTGGCGAGTCTTTGGGCACCTTAGACAGGGTGGAATATAGAGATGGCTGGTAATTAGAGAAGTTGGTAGCGATCTCCATTTTTAAGGACAGGAGTGACCATGGCCCTTTTCCAGATTGTGGGGAACTTGCCAGTAATTAGGGTTAGATTAAGGATATGGGTTAAAGGATGGATTACCTCATCAAGGACAAAGTGACTATTTTTAGGACCAGAGAGTCACTGCTAGACCTTGATTTCCCTATAGCCTTAATGATGTATTTTCTAGCCTCAGAGAAGGAGACTATTTTAGGGGAAAAGGGTGGGTGTGGAGTTTCATATGGATAGGCCAAGCTTCCAGGACAAGAGTCACTGTGGGGGGACAAGGAAATTGTGGGAGAGCACCCTGCTAAGGTTCGTGAAGGCCTTGTTGAAAGTGTTAGAAATTACTTTGGTGTCCTGAGTCAAACTACCATTATTATTGAGTAGGGATGAGGGTGTTTTGTTGGGTTTCCCTGTTAAAGTTTTTACATTTTCCCAAAAATTCCAGCTGTCACCCCAGGAATTCTTTAGTTCCTGTCTAAAGTACTGACTTTCACAATACAAATGGTGTAGATGTATTTGTTACAAGCAGTTTTGTAGTTTTGGACATCAGTATGAGCCAGAGCTTTGAGCCTTGTGCCAGAGGTGGTCTCTTTCTTTCATTAGTTGGATAAGGGAGGGTGATCCAGGATTTGTTAGAGCCCTTCACTTTCAATTTTCTAAAGGGCCATAGATGTTGCAGGAGGCATTGAAATGTTTACAAGTGCTCAAGCGCCATGTCAACATCATTCGTTTGGTAGATTGCTGACCAGTCTTGGTGCATAAGGTACTGGATGATGTATCATGGAGGGCAGCTGAAGGGTCTTGAGGACTGCCAGAGCCTGAAAGAGTTAGTAAGGCTGGGACTCTGAATAGTTAACATCTAAGATTCGAGTCTGCCCTGATTCACCAAGGTGTCCTGTGTCGATAAGCCTTACAACTTTTGGAAAATTAGGAAGTGCAGTTAGATTTTCCTGTGCATTTCTTTCTGCTGTGTGCAAAACATTTTCCTTTTATTTCTATAAAATTACTGTTCCCCATAGTCTTTTAATAGTATTCTGTATTATATGTGTAAATATCTTGAAGTTGTAAAATATTATTTTTTTATATGCTTCCTGCTTCTGTGACTGAGTCCTTTGAGGAACAGATAGCTGATTTATAACTGACATAGAATGTGTTTATGTCTCTGAAGAGAAGACTACAGGTACAATATGTTGTTTCTACAGTATAGGTTTCTCGGCTGTGATCGAGATGGGTGGGTCATTTGCCCTTGAGCAAGTAGCACTGTACTGTGTGAGCAGTGGCTCTAGAGGGATTCAGACCTAGAGATACCCCGAGAGAGTTTCTATGCTGAGTGCTGTTAGCTATTGAGTACCTTTGCAGGCATCTGAAGGGTTTGAGAAAGCTGGTAACAGTCGAGGCTGAGTCTGGAGAGACCAGTTTGCCACAAGAATCAAGCCTCATTCTGCAGCAGTGAATGTAGCATAGAAAGTGCAAATGCTGGATCCCCCCTCCTCTAGTGTAAGCAACATATCAGACCCCAAATGCTAGTATTGTACCAGTGCAAGTCAGCTGAATATAAAACCAGGAAAACTCTCTCAGGGATTTGGGGCTTTTTGTCTCCTCTTTGGAAACTGACATTAACACCCTCCAACCTATGCTCCACGCTGGGTCTATTCTCCCCTAACCAGTTTCTACATACCTAGTCATCTTATTCCCCACCCCATGGTCATTTAACTTGTTTATCAATTTCTTATGGGGTACTGAGTCAAAGGCCTTGCTGAAATTCAGGTATGGTGTCAGTTTAATTTGACAAGACCTTTCTGACACAAACCCATGCTGTCTGTCATTTTGGAGCTCATTTGCCTCAAAGAACTCTGCCAACCTTGCATTAACAATCAGTGTCCGGCTGACTAACCTGTAGTTTCATGGTTCCTCCCTGGCCCCGATCTTTGACAAGGGCACCACATGCACAGTCCTCCACTTGTGTGGCACCATGCTAGAATACATAGAACTGTTGTACAAGTCAGCCAGTGGGTCTGCCAGAACTGATGCCAACTCTCTCAGTACCCTGGGGTGAATACCACCTGGCCTAGGAGATTTATTCACCTTTAGCACCAGTAGTCCTTTGAGGAATCTGTTAGATATGACTAGCTCCTCACACATCTTTACAGCCATCTCTCTACCCTTGCATATCCATCCCCGCAGTACTGGTTTATCCTCCTCTTTTGTGAATACTGAGCAAAAGCATCCATTCAGCACTTCTGTCTTTCCTCCACTGTCTCCACCCACTCTTTCCCTTTCCTCAGTTTAACGATTCCTTTCTTTGTCTGCCTTTCTTCCCCTGATGTACTGAAAGAAGGTCTTGTCTCCCCCTTTGACTCCTTCTGCAATTCTCAACTTCACCTATTAAACAGTGTATGAAGTAATAAAGACTGCATGTACTTAAATTTCAGTGTGTTTCAGTAATTCTTTAAACAGTGTGTTACATGTATTTACACACACACACACTATGGCTGGTGATGTCCCACCTTTGGCCCAGTCCATCTTTGTACTGCTGCCCACTGGTATGAAGTTGTAATATGGGGGGCAGCATAGAGCTATCTGAAAGAATCGGGGACAAAATATGCCAAGCAGGCATTTCAAGTAAGTGTGGCAGACAGCACATCAAGTTGACCCTGTAAGAAATGACATGGATATGGAATCAGTGCTGATGAAAGTCCTAAAGTAATGTATGGTACACCGTTCTTAATTCTGTGCATAAAACTGAACAGTTATCACAAAAAGAATATGCTACTGTATGTAATACAATGGAAAGAAATAAGCCTACCCTCCCAAATGATACCATCGAGCCAAGGATTTGCCTTCTGTTATACACCCACTCACATTCCCAGCTGAGGTAGATGAGGGTGAGTTCTCTTGAGCTGATAATCCTTGTGTGGCAGTCATGTTTATCAAATCTAGAAAATAAGTGACCTCAGTGAGGTATGTGACGGTTGTGTATGTGCACTTGCACATGTTGTGCGAAGTTTCAATTCAGTTCAATTCAATTCACTTTATTTACCGGCAAGGAAACAGGAACACCCAGCGCTTAAATAATGAGAAGCTACAATGGTATACAAAACTACAAGATACATTGATGCTACAACAAGTACAACTATAAATACACATATTTAAAAACAATTAATAAAACTGAGCATTGCAAATGACTAAATAGAACACTTTAAACGTTACATTTTATGGCATTTACAAAGCTGAAGGCAAAGAATTCCAGAGAATAGAACTCTGACAGAAAAGCCCTCTCTCTCATACAGGTAGAGAACTTAGGCATGGATAAACGAAGTACGTTAGAGGAACAAAGCAGTCTAGGCCCCTCTCTTATTTCTAATATGGCAGATAAAGGAGATTTACTACCCAGAAGAAGTGTAAGGTTAATCATACAACCCAAGTTATATAGGTAGGTCAATCTAGGGGGCAACCAACCAAAGGCATCGTTTAAAGCACAATGGCGCATTCTGTAAGGCTTTGCCAAAACAATTCTGCATATAGAATTAAAAGTTTTGGTAACTAAATCCAAGTCCTTTTTCGCCAATTTGGTTAACAAAAAGGAATTATAATAAAATGTAGACAATAACACTTTTAGCTATAGTTTCCCTAGCTTCTCTGGTAAGACAATCCTTAATGCGATATAAGTTTAATGAAATGGGCAGAATAAAAGCAGGTTGCATGATAAAATAAACAGTGAAAATCACAATACATGCACAACACCTTAAAAAGGCAACAGGCATTTATTTTGAAAACATTATAACAAAGAGTTGTTTGGAGTGTAGATTGGATGAGAGTTGGGATAGGGCCTCACGCCAGGGAGGCATCTGGTGGCGCAAGGTAATCACCACTGTGTTGTTTTATTGATCTGAAAGACAGAAATGTGCAAGATGCCACCTAGAATTGTTAAAGAATAGCAGCATGTACCATACTGTGCTGTATTGTGCAGTACCTGTTCTGATACACTTTCACATCGCACTCACCTGATGCCTGAAAACCACCCGCTCTCGGTCATAGGGGTCAGCATAAACCTGACCCTTCTGACTGAGGGCTGGCAGAAACATTGTTCATTCATTCATTTTGAGCCTTTGGCCCTCTCCAGACACTACAGCCCCCCTGCCCCTGCTGCACCTCTGTCAGGATGACCATCGCTCCATTGGCATCCTGAATTGATAGTATGAGATATGTATTATTTTACTGTAGGCCTACACCACTCAATGGAAATCCTTTTTATGACTGATGCTGTCTCAGTACACAGCACAGTACAGAATACTTACCCTTGTGTGCCATTCTTCATCTCTACTGAGACTGGCTAGCAGCACTAAACACCCATCCTTATTCACCCAGAAATGCCAAAATGAAGTGACTTGGTATCTCTGCAGTTGCTATTGTAACCCCCCTGCAAATGGGGGTTCCCAAAAGACTTTCAGGAGCTTGCTTGAATACTCCAAGCCTGAATGGTGTTTGGCGTTTAAGCCATTTATCAGTGAGTGTTTTTAGAACCTCTGGTACTGTCTCTTTAAGAGCTGTCTGCTTGCAGACATAATTAGTTTGTATGGGGGACTGTGTGCTTCTCTGTTTGAGTACCACTGAGTTGCCAATTCACTCCATTTTTGCAGTCACTAGGAGTGCAAAGGAACCTATCTGAAAGATGTAACTGTTTGCCAGAAATCATTTACAGTAATAATGAAATTACAGTTTGTCTAACCTGCTTTCTTTGCAGTCAGAACTGTGTCTGCCTAGTTCCCATTCTGGTTTTGAACTGCTGAACTGGACCAATCAGTGTGGGGTAGTTAGCTCTAAAATGGTGCCTTGGACGAATCAGAACTTGGACTCATAATCTGAGCCAGCCACAAGAGGATTGTATGGGCAATGACTCTGGGAGATGTAGTTTAGACTTGCGCCTTTTTGGACCAACAGCAGCAGTCTATTGTGAGTGACAGCCAATCCAGTCAAGAACTGGGAGGAACTCAAAGGAAGTGCCCGGTTTTGTCTGTTGGGAGTTTCAGCTGAGCTTTGCAGTGAAGGGAAAGGAACCCTGTGCTCTTCAGTGCACAGTTTTAGTCAAAAACATGTGTAAGGTTCAGAGTTCCGTCTGCAGCTTGTTAGACTGAATCCTCCTGTGAAGAGAATCAAAGGATATATGAAGAGTAGAAACCAGGCTCACCCTGTAGAAGACTGGAGGAATTGCTGAAAATTGCACTCGGTCTGTCAGGAACTGAATCTGCTGTGTGTTCTCCGGTATTGTGCAGTAATTGCGATCGATACAGATGCAGCCTGCCTGTATAGTGCTTTCTTTTACCATATAAATGTGTGAAGAGGTTTGTGTACCTCAAGTGAATCCTGCTGCCATTAAGGACTTTTGCCTGTGACTGTTTACCATATAAATGTGTGAGGAGTCTCTTGAGCTCAAGAGTAGCCCTGCTGACATTGAAGGACCCTATCTATTTGGAGGTCGTGAGTACTAATTCAGGGTCGCTCCTGTTGAATTGCCACATTAAATCCAAATGGAATTACTGTACTGCTGACTGTTTAATTCTCCTTTCTCTGTGTGAAAGGGCCCTACCAGCTGCCACGGTTTGACTAGCCACTAGGGCTTGGGTACCCAGGGACAGTAACTGATAGGGATAGGCCTGTGCACAGAGCCATAGGTAGATGAGTAGAGTGATAAGCTAATTAACCTGATTTCCCCCTGTCCTTGTTATATCCCCCTAAATAAATCAGAGCTGCTTGTTTCAGCAAAGTTATACTGCCTGAGGTAGTTGTCTATGTTAAAGTACTGTACTGTGATTGTTGCACTGTATCTTATTTCACAGAAGGTCCCAGTGCCGGAACCAGTCCTGGGGGTAAGTGTATACTGTAAAGGTAATTCTGATGTATTGTGTGGGCCACTAGTGGGAAGAAAGGGGGGTTGCAGTGTCCCAGAGGGCTGTGACCAAGTTAGTTTAACTATTGTAAACCCTGACCTCTGGGTGGAGGCACCCGCCATTGGATCCAGGCCCCTCAACCTGTTAGTGGCAAATCAGGCAGGGGTAGTAGCCCCTGGGATAGCGCCATCTAGGGGTTACACTATCATAGTTGACATTGCAGTATCTACCATACGGTGGTCAGGTGCCAGGCACAAAAGTAATTTCACCCATGTACACAGGCTGGTACAGTACTCATGTCTGTATTTCAGAAGTATGCATTTAGGTAATGTGGGGAAATGTGGGTCACTGGCCCTTGTAATGTGGGACACATCATAGAACATGGAGATACAGTACAAGTTCTGAACACATTGTAAAATTGTGGCTTTATTTGGGAAATGTTTAATTTTGGTTTATCATCATGGAACATTATAACTGTCTGCTTTTAATTTTGAGTTTATAGCACTTTCTTTCTTCTGAAACAGTACTGTTCACATTTTTCCACACTTCACTCCCGGCCATGTACACCCCTCCCCATATCAGTATATTACCTGCTTGATTGCATTTCAAGTGACTTCAAGGTCTCAACCCTTCATTTCCCTACTCCCCCACATCAACATATTACCTGCTTGATTTCCTTCAAAATTGAGTTCCAAATTTCAGCCTTTCACTACCTCGCATCATATCACCAACTTGCTTTTACACTTCTAATAGCAGCTTAGCATCAAAGGTATTAAATTACTACTGTGTCAGGTAGGGTTGAGAACATGACTTCACTGTGGTTTTGAAACAAACAAAACAAAAAAAAAACAACCAGCTAAAGTTCACAATTTTATTTAATTTGAAACAAAAAAGCCACAGCAGAAGTTTAGAATTTCATTTAATTTATTTTTCGGCATAGGAAGTGTTTTGCAGTTGTTACATTGAAGTAGCACAGCCATTCACACAAGATTTATTAATTATCTTATGCCAACTACCTAGATCATAGACTCTGCTCGAAATTACCATGGTGTTCTCCATTACTCACCGAAAACTCTGGTATCTCTTGCTGCTGCATCCTATTGGCAGGTGATGTGAACAAAACCCAGGTCCGTCCTTCTCCAGCCATACAACAATACCTCCTGGGTCTCTACTGGGGAATAAGCATAGCTCATCTAAATATTAGGAGCCTCATGCACAATTTCTGGAGCTGGGGCTTGGGTCTCAACCCATTACCCTGATATATTGTGCCTCTAAGACATGGCTTAAGCCTTCCACCCCGACTCAATCTGCACGTTATGCAACTATAGCCTTATCCGAAACAACAGATGATCTTCTAAGGGGGGGGGGTGTTGCGCTGTTCTATAAAACTCATCTCAACATCACACATACTGTTATACCCCAATCCTCCGCTTGCGAGTCTCTACATGCTCTTCTCCACTTGGATGCAAAAAATCTACACATAGTAGTTGCTTACAACCCGCCCCTGGGAGGTCTGTCTGCCTTCATAAATTTACTGGAGGACTTGGTAAAAGTAGCAGATCACAACGAACTGCTTATTTTAGGGGACATGCAACTAAACTGGCTTGGACAAACACATAGCCAACTTCTATCTACAATACAGAATTATAGCCTACATCAAGTCATAACAGAGCCCACAAGGATCTCCCCTAATACAACATCTAGCACATTACTTGACTCGGTGTTAACAAATAGGACTGACAGAATTGTGGAAGCTGGCACCCTACCTGATGCCATATCAGATCACTCCCCCATTTATTGTGTATGGCAACACTCCAGCTCCCAGTCCTTGCCCCCACGCTATATCACCTTTAGGAACTACGCTGATCTGAATCAGGCTAATTTCCTGTATGAGGTCTCATCTATAGATTGGTCCTACCTTTCTCTGTCCCTTGATGCACAAACAGTGCTGAATCACTTTCTAGACCATTTTTGTTCTATCCAGGACAGGCATACACCCCTAATGACCCGACGCATGCGCGCTACACCCACTAAATGGCTGCACAAAGATCTACTGGCAGCTTTACTTGCCAGAGACAAGAGCTGGAAGCAGTTCAGAAAAACTGGCCTCACTGCTGACTACCACTCTTACAGGACCCAGAGAAGCGACTGTAAAAAATGGATTAGACAAGCAAAAAGCTCTTACTGCAAGGGGCTTCTGATGGAAGCAACAGGAGACTCCAGAAAATTCTGGGCACATATAAAATCATTCCTAGGAACAAAACAAACTAAGCTGGCTGATGAAATGTTCATTAGTGGTGTGCACTGTAACAACCCTAGGACCATCGTAGAGGCCTTTAATAAAAAATTGTCTGACCTGTCAAGCTATACATCCGTCTTCACGAATGGCCAGCCTTTACCCACCCCCCTCCTGTCACTGAACCTATCCCGCATTTCTATTTTAAGGCAGTATCAACATCTGACATCCAGGGCCTGCTAGATACCATCCCTGACAATACTAGTGTAGGCTCTGATTGGCTCGAACCTAAACTCCTCAAACTAGCCGCACTATGTATTGCTCAACCGCTGTCAAGGATTTTTACCCTATCTCTCTGCCATAGTACTGTCCCTGACATCTGGAAAATGACACGTGTTACTCCAATCCATAAGAAAGGGGATAAAAGAGATATGACCAACTATCGACCAGTAGCTATACTATCAGTCCTAAGTAAAATCCTGGAAAAGCTAGTATCAAGACAAGGCACTGAATTCTTGTCAAAGCACAACCTTTTCTCACCAATTCAGTACGGCTTTCAAAGGGTCATAGCACCTCCACAGCCTTGCTTCACCTTATTAATGGCCCCTTAACTGCGATGGACAAAGGGCACCTCACGGGAGCAGTTTTATTGACCTAACAAAGGCCTTTGACCTTGATGATCATCCTATTCTGCTCAACAGTCTCTTAGCCCTTGGTTTCTCTCCTAATGCAACTGCCAGGTTTAAAAGCTATCTGTCAAATAGGACTCAGCTTGTTAGGTTCAACTCTGCGTTATCTAGTCCTAGGGCTATCAATCTAGGTGTTCCCCAGGGATCAATATTAGGACCGCTTCTCTTCTCTATTTTCATTAACAATATCTCTCCGAATATCCCCGGCTGCTCAGCTATCCTTTATGCAGACAACCTGGTCTTGTACTGTAGTGATAAGAATATTCAACTATAAACCAAACCTTTACTACTGCTTAAGTCCACCCAATCCTGGCTCCTCCACTATAAGCTAATCTTGAATGCTGATAAAACACATACTATGCTGCTTGGCTCTACAGTCAAACTAAGTAAAAAACCGTGACAAATTTGCAGTCTCTGGTCAAGACGGAAAGGTCCTTGAACCAGATCACTCCTTCAAGTATCTAGGTGTACTCCTCAATGAGAATCTCAATTTTGGTCAGCATATTACATCCACCTGTAAACTGGTAAATGCCAAAATAGGAGTAGCATATAAAACCAGCTCTGTCTTTAACAGTCAGTAAGACTAGCCATAGCCCATGGGAATCTGCTCCCGTCACTATCCTGTGGGGTAACCACCTATCCCAATGCACCCAAAACTCTCCTTAGAGAGTGGGACACTACCTATAACAGCACATGCAGGTATGCATCGGCCTCTCCCTGGTCAAAGCACCATTGCAAACTCTATGCAGATCTGAATTGGCTCCCCCCCAACTTCGGCTCGAACTCTTGCCCTTGGCTCCCTGGCTGATAATATCATTAGAGCAGGCTCCCTAATCTCGCTGGCATTCCTACTCACTCCACTGACCTGCTCTCATGGCCTACAGTCAGCTGATAAGTTGTTGCTGCAAATACCCAGATGTAGATCAAACAAAGGAAATCTTGCCTTCTCTCATTTGGCACCTAAACTCTGGAACTCCCTGTCTCTTGATGTCCACTTAGCCCCCAGTCATGCCCAGTTCAAAAACAGGTGTCGTTCTTTCCTCTTCAGTTAGATCTCCTGTGCCTACTTCAAACCACCCTGAATTTCTGCCTCCTACTTCACCCACATCCCCAGCCACTGTAAACTGATCTCCACCTATCCTGACCTTCCAGCTTATTACTCTAAGCACTTATTGTCTCATCTTGTTGTGCTGTAGCTACCCTTACCCAATCAACTGTCAGCCATATGTGACTTTTCACTGATTCTACCAATTAATGTAAACTATTGAACTTTTATTTTCCACCTAATTATGTGATTGTAAAACCTTGTTTTAGCTCTGTATGTATTATGTCTCTACCCCAAATCAAATTGTATTCCACTGTTCACTCTGCTTATTGTAATCTCCCGGTCGCGCCTGAAAATAGTCATGTTTTGGCTAATGGCACTTACCCGGTAAACAAGAACTAAATAAATACATAGCAGCAGGCATCATTTTAGCCATGTGATCTATGCACTGATTGGAATTATGCACTGCCAGCACACTCCACCACAAGTGTCTCGTGGCCCATACCAATTGAGTATAGTTTCACAGTTTTGTCTTTCTCCAATGTAGTGATCCACATAATGCCACATCATTTCCGCAGTACAACCCCAGGTTTCAGCTGGAACTAGCCCATCTGGACCGCTTTGTTTACCTAGTAACATACATAGATACATAGACAGTGTCGGCAGATGACTCATCCACCCAGTCTGCCCATTTGAACTTGTAACTTTACTTTATGTTTTCCCTAGAAGTCTGTTGCCCCTTAACCCTGACTTCCAGAATTCCTTTATGTCTATCCCATGCATTCTTAAATCCTGTGATCATTTCAGCCCCCATCACTTCGTCTGGCAGGATGTTCCAATATGTTTCAAATAAATAATACGTTTGATTGGGTACAGATTTGAGACTCCAGTGGTGCCTACACCAAATTTACTACCTTCTCCTTCATAAAAAGTCATGAAGCTGTGTGTGTTTCAGGGTCATTGTCTGTAAAGTAAAATGGATGGAGACATGAGAGAGAGAGAAAGACAGTAGACCTAGGAGTCAGTTGAAAAACCAATTATGACTGACTTAACACATATTGCAACTGACTTCTCCAACTAGTTTTAAATTTGTGACTTTAACTAACTAAAGAAAATACAACCAATTTTTTCAACTTTCACCATCGCTGCATTTTATTTCTTAATAGTTTGACATACTTTAATCTCATATCATTTAATAAATGATTAATTATTTGGCATATGTTACATAATACAGAAATATCACTGACATAAGAGGCAGGCTTAGATGACCTGCAATGCATACAGTAATCACCTCAGCAGCAAAATGTATACAAACAAAATAATAGTGAGAGATTCCATTGACAGTGTCCCATTAAGGATACAGTGAAGTCTCACCGCATTAGCAACAGCACATACATATATAAACCTGCAAGAAATAAATTCACATTCTTTAAAGATTTATTAAAGGTGAACGGTCAGCAATAAAAAATAATCAATGTACAGCGTGTAAACCGCAAGATGCCCCCCACATTAGTAAACCACTGCTCTAATTATAACCTGTATGATCTAGGTAGCTAGCTTCTAAGAAGCTATTTGACATTGGTGCCAACTTCCAAGAAGGGTGGCATATCTGAAGGAACCTCATGGTTGTAGTTCTAACCAGAGTAGTAACAGGTATAGTGTTTTACCAGGGCATGGTGGGTGCAGGTGGTGACTGATCAAGAGCAAGACCAGTAGTTGATGAGACTATTGGCAGCAGCTAGAATAACTTTTGTAGAGTCTTACTGTAGCAGACAGGTTCCTCCCCAAAAAGTGTCCGAGGGGCTTAATTTTTTTTATCTTGCAATGGGAAAAAGAATGGATAGTTATCGTGAATAAATGACATAGCTCAGACGGTATGGGGCAATGCTCGATCATTTACCATTCAGCAATAACACGGTGACAGAAAACATGCATTCCACTGGCACACTGGATGCCGTAACACCAAGGTAAATTTTCGCAAGCTGAGCCAGAGTAGGGTATCTATGTTCGTTTTTCTTCCAAAATGTAAGTGAGAAATCTTCCTCCTCAGTTGTAGGCTTCACTATCAAATATCGGTTGATTTCATCTTCCACAGCTGAGCTGTCTTTGCCGAGTTGCAAGCTTTGTTTCAGCTTCTGAAGCATTTTCCTTTTCTTACTCACAGGAATACATTTTTCATCCTCCTGAAAATTTGGATCATTCTCTGCCTCTCCAACACTGACAGAGACTTGCAATTGATGTCATAGATGGTGTGCTGCTGGCTCTTAAACTTGTTGAGAAAGCTGTTGACATACTGTATAGTAGGTATTATTAGCGCTCGGAAAATGTTGGAGCTTATTAGCGGAAAGAAAACCCGCTAAATTTAAATGCCGCCATATTATCCATGAACAACACTTCACATAAGCTCAAAGAAACACAGTAGCAAAATGAATTTCTGTAATTCTATATTTATTTGTTATGTTCATTTTATTAATTCATTGTATGTAACTTAAACCCCCAAAAAAGCAAAGTGGCAGCTCTTTTTGTGTGTTGTTCATGTTCTTTCAGTTGGTACATCTTCAATTAGCGGTACTCTGTAAAAAAAAAATATATATATATATATATACTCAGTCTAGATCCCCAATTACAGTAGTATCCTAACTACAGAACTGTATTACTTTATTTTGGTGGTGATTGTACTTACATTGGTCAAGCAGTTTTCATGTGCTTCCTTGATGCCGGCTTGCTCAGATCCTCGCCTGATATCCTCCTGACGCTATTTTAGGTTGTTGAAGCTGTTCTCCAGATATTGAGAATGATATTCTTTAAGGTTAAGGAGTCTTAGATCAGCTGCTAGGTTGTCAGCAGTCCCTGCAGCAAGACGATCTGAGATTAAACCAGCGTGCCAACTCGTAAATTAGTTCTTTAAAAAGTCCTTGAAAATCTTATTTACAGAAATATCGAGTGGCTGCAGGAGGTCAGTACATGATGCTGGAACGTATACTGGTATGATTTGATTGTCCTCCTGATGTTTGATAACTCCTCTGTGGTGTGTGCTCGGTAAAAATCGAGAACAAGTAGTGACTTCTGTTCTTTAGGCAGCTCCATCTTTTGGATATGTGCGCTTATGTAGGGGTGATGACGCAGTCTATGAAATGGATTGTGGTCTCAGCATTCACCCAGTGATTATCTGAGTGAGTGACATCCCACTCACAAGGGAATTTGTGTTTTGATGGCACATTTCTGTTTATCCCTTGTATATCAGTTGCGGAGGCAGCATATCACCAGACAGGGAGCAGGCAAGAACCATCAAATCTGGACTCTTGTCTCCTAAGCCAGTAATGGACACTTGCTAGCCTCCGTTGCTTCTCATGGTTCATTCAGAGACAGGAATCATATTGATCCCTGTCTCATCTAAGTTAATGACTAGCTGTGGTGGAATAAGCTCTTGTGTGCTTGCTCTTGCAATAAGAGAAAGAAAAGAGGCTTTCAAAGTTGAGAAATCACTTGGTGTTTTTCTCCCAGCTTTAGTTCCCTTGCACTTATTGTAACCCATGCGATGCAAGAACCCCCATGCCCACTTGCTTGTTAGTGTTAAATGCCCTCCATTCTCAGTTAACAAATGGGGTGCATTAGCCTTGACTATACCCACTGCAATAACTTGTATCACACCAGCGCTGACCACAGCCCCTTCAGTGCGCAGTGTCTTTATGATGTTCTTTAGCTGCACTTCTAACTCTCCCTCCAGATGTGTTGGATGACCACGTGGCTTAGGAGACAGAACATTTGGCATATTAGTGGGGTCTGTGTTTTTTTGCAATTGCCGCATATACTCGGAGTTAAAGTTCCTGACAGAGCTTTCGTTTATTGTTTTACCAGTTGTGGCGAGGTAGTGCCTTACTGTGGCCATCACCCCATGCTCGACAGCGTACTGACCAAGTTTAAATCAGGTCTCTGGTGTATAGGACGCGTAAGATGAGCGGCTTCTCTTTGCAGGAGGAGGAGAAACAGAAGAAAGCTCTCTGGTGACCACGGTTGCCACACTTAAGTCAACGCCGGTACACTCTGCCAAGACTGCACTGGACACAGTAGGGAGTTGAATTGGGTATTTTCTTTTTACTTGCGAGGATTGCATCCACTTTAACAGCGACATTCTCTGTAAAGGCAGTTACAGATACTGACACCTGAGTAAGGGAAGGGTGTGTAAGGAAGGGTGTGTACTTATCACTGTGTGAGTAACTACTGGTAATTAGTAAAGCGATTAGGCTACAGGAGAAGAACGGGAACTGTTGTAACTACCGGCATAGAAAGAGCTAAATATATCGGGCGCGAAAATGTCATGGTATAGCCGACATGCTAAATATATCAGCCGCTAATAATACCTGCTATACAGTAGTTCCAAACTCAGTCAGTTCTTGAACTGCATGTTTCAGTACTGCCATTTGTTCCTCCCTAGACAGCTGCAAAGCTTCTTTTGTGGATGGATCCAGTAAGCATGCCAGTTTGACTGTGTCACTTTCTGGAAATCACTTTTCTACATTTTTCAGCACGAGCCATTTCACCTACTGCACAGTTGGATGACCTTTTTTAGTGATCTGTGATTTTTCCATAATCTCATTTTTGTGAGGTATTAGTGCCAGGTGTGGCTGATCGCTCAGTGAGCTCCTTAAATGGGAGAAGAAAATGTTTTAGTTCTTCAACAATATCAAACTCTTGAGTTGTGAGGCACAGCCTGCTGTGCCCTGAGCGTTTCAAAGCTTGCTCAGCCTCCCGTGAAGATCTATGATGCTTTCAAACATAACAAGCACTGAATTCCATCGGCGTCATGACTTGCTGTTTTAAGTTATGTGAGAATGCCTTTTGTGTTGCATGACTCTGGAAAAAGTGGCTCCTTGACTGTTTCTTTCCTGTGCACCTCTGATGGGATTGAGAATGGTGTCTGGTGTTGCATCATCATCATCACTGAGAAAGAGACCAAAGTCTGAATACATATCTTCCTCATCTGTTCCACTTCCACCATCTTCGATTGGGTAATCAGAATCCAGTGCCAGAATGTTTTCCACATTTGCAATTTTCTCCAGGAGGCTGTCCATCACTTGCCGGTCATCACTGTTGGCAACTTCCTTTTCAATGAGGTACCCTTTGAAATGTAATGCAGTAGCTATTGATTTGCATTTCTCCATCAAATCTTGAACATCACTGACATGATTCATGGAGTTAGTCATCAGCAGCAGGTGCAATGCATGTGCAACACAGGGATTACACCGTTTCACTTGTAACATGCGACTGGCCTTCTTCATGTTCTCCGCTCCATCATGTGTTGAGAAAAGTTTCACTGTTCTGTTGATGGCGAAATACTCAAGCTCTGTGGACATACTGTGCCACGGCTTCTCTGGTGTGGTTAGGCAACATTTTACATGACAGTGTAACAATGCGAAAGTCCCAACCCGCATTAAATAGGCTAGGCATATACCAAGGTAGGGATGAAATTTGTGTTTGTTGGTCCATCCATCAAACATAATGCAGATAGAATGCACTGTACTAAGGTCCTCCTTCACTTTATTTTTAATAGGCTGTATACATCATGTAGAGCTTTACCACATAAAATAAAGAAAAGGGTCAGCACTCACCACCTCAAAATAAAAATTGCCCGAATAGTCAGAATATGTGCAAAATATATTTTGTTGGAGTGCAATAAAAACACCACACCTCACGCTTTGATGCGTTTTGGAAAACAAATCCTTTTGTGTTGTTTAATTGGCTTATGCACCACCGACCAGGTGTGGAGATTTCTTTTGAATCTTTACTTTACCACGTAAACTTCTCTCATGTGGTATTTTTATGCTTGGAAATTTTTGGAGAACAATAGTTGGAAGCCATTTTTGTTGACTGAATCAAAGGCATCATATCCAAAGAAAACCAGACCAAAACATCGTGAACAAGTTCAAAATTGGATGCAGCTGGTCGAACACTACCACTGGCACCACCAAGGCTCATATTAATTGTACTTTGCTTAAGTTTCTGTACTTTGTTACCGCTCATGTACATCTATGTTATGAACACTGATTAAGTGTTCCGTTAAGAATGTATTAGCTGTTTGCAGGGCATAACTTTTAACTCTGCTAATGTGTGCAGAAGACTGTCCTTTTGCATACAGTGCCTGTTGTGTATCTAAGTAAAGGGAACAGAAATATCTACCGTCATCAAGCAAAACAGGAGAAACTGAACCTGAGTCACCTGAAGAGGTATCTGGGACCTGCGTTTTAACATACAGTGAGCCAAAGTATTTCCAAACAATGGATTTACTGTTGCCATGAGACCACAATTTGGGGGCAACAAACAGGTTGCATATTTCTGATTTTTCACTTCGTGACAGCAGTGACGTACTTACATACTTGTTAGTTTTATGATGGGGAGATGCACCAGCCATATTGACAATCAGAATACTACCCTTCTACTAATAAGTACTGGCTTTTCTGTATACACTGGTAAGAAATATTACAGAACACAAAGTCAAATCAAGACTTGGCTACCCAAGATCAGGATGTGATGTCCAGCACAGACAAGAAAACAGATACAGCTGAGTTCTGAAAAAAGTCTATTTGTTAATGTTTTACATTCCAGGTTTTTGCCACTTCCTCACTACAAAGTGTCCATCCTCAATACAAAGTGTATTTCCAATTCAAGAAGATGAGCCTTGCTTGCTTCCGCTTGATTAGTTCTCAGGCAATGTACCTTATCCTACAATGCAGAAAGTTATTTTAAGGGCCAGATATGGTTACTATATGTTGCTGTACTACATTAACAAATTGAATAGCTAGAAACAAATGCTGTAATTCATGAAAATGTGACCGACAACTGCTATGCACATTTAGTCCGTCTCGACCACTAAGGTATGGAAATGGTATAAGTCAAGCGGTGCAACTGCTTATCCACCAGAATTTGGGACTGTGTGCATCTACGGAAGACTGCACAAGTAACAAGATGATAATACAAAATCACACATGCTCACACAATGCAAAGCATCATGGGCTGCATATGCAAATCACCACAGAATGTTATGCTGGTCCAACTTTAAGCAGAATTGTATGGTGCTGAAAGGTCTCTACCACAGTTTGCAAAGGGTGCTAACAGATGACATAGACACGTGTTTCATCCCACCAGGACTCATCAGTATGCCTCGTCTGTTTGACACCCCAGTGGAATGGACCAGCTACCCTAAGACAGTGTGTCTTGGATATGTTGTGGTGAACCCATTAAAATAAAAAACTATTTAAAAGACAAAGAACCTCTGTGCACAAACACTGAGGCAAGGGTTACCCCAAAGGGCATTTGGCAGGGAAGCCAAGTTTCAAGAAAATACAAAATCACACATGCTCACACAATGGAAAGCATCATGGGCTGCATATGCAAATCACCACAGAATGTTATGCTGGTCCAACTTTAAGCAGAATTGTATGGTGCCAAAAGGCCTCTCACACAGTTTGCAAAGGGTGCTAACAGATGACATAGACACGTGTTTCATCCCACCAGGACTCATCAGTATGTCTCGTCTGTTTGACACCCCAGTGGAATGGACCAGCTACCCTAAGACAGTGTGTCTTGGATATGTTGTGGTGAACCCATTAAAATAAAAAACTATTTAAAAGATAAAGAACCTCTGTGCGCAAACACTGAGGCAAGGGTTACCCCAAAGGGCATTTGGCAGGGAAGCCAAGTTTCAAGAAAATACAAAATCACACATGCTCACACAATACAAAGCATCATGGGCTGCATATGCAAATCACCACAGAATGTTATGCTGGTCCAACTTTAAGCAGAATTGTATGGTGCCAAAAGGCCTCTCACTCAGTTTGCAAAGGGTGCTAACAGATGACATAGACATCTTCGTCCTACCAGGACTCATCAGTATGCCTCGTCTGTTTGACACCCCAGTGAATGGACCAGCTACCCTAAGACAGTGTGTCTTGGATATGTTGTGGTGAACCCATTAAAATAAAAAACTATTTAAAAGATAAAGAACCTCTGTGCACAAACACTGAGGCAAGGGTTACCCCAAAGGGCATTTGGCAGGGAAGCCAAGTTTCAAGAAAATACAAAATCACACATGCTCACACAATGGAAAGCATCATGGGCTGCATATGCAAATCACCACAGACTGTTATGCTGGTCCAACTTTAAGCAGAATTGTAGCCTCTCACACAGTTTGCAAAGGGTGCTAACAGATGACATAGACACATGTTTCATCCCACCAGGACTCATCAGTATGCCTCATCTGTTTGACACCGCAGTGGAATGGACCAGCTACCCTAAGACAGTGTGTCTTGGATATGTTGTGGTGAACCCATTAAAATAAAAAAACTATTTAAAAGATAAAGAACCTCTGTGCACAAACACTGAGGCAAGGGTTACCCCAAAGGGCATTTGGCAGGGAAGCCAAGTTTCAAGAAAATACAAAATCACACATGCTCACACAATGGAAAGCATCATGGGCTGCATATGCAAATCACCACAGAATGTTATGCTGGTCCAACTTTAAGCAGAATTGTATGGTGCCGAAAGGCCTCTCACACAGTTTGCAAAGGGTGCTAACAGATGACATAGACACGTGTTTCATCCCACCAGGACTCATCAGTATGTCTCGTCTGTTTGACACCCCAGTGGAATGGACCAGCTACCCTAAGACAGTGTGTCTTGGATATGTTGTGGTGAACCCATTAAAATAAAAACTATTTAAAGACAAAGAACCTCCAGCTAAACACGAGGCAAGGGTTACCCTAAAGGGCATTTGGCAGGGAAGCCAAGTTTCAAGAAAATACAAAATCACACATGCTCACACAATACAAAGCATCATGGGCTGTATATGCAAATCACCACAGAATGTTATGCTGGTCCAACTTTAAGCAGAATTGTATGGTGCCAAAAGGCCTCTCACTCAGTTTGCAAAGGGTGCTAACAGATGACATAGACACATCTTTCGTCCTACCAGGACTCATCAGTATGCCTCGTCTGTTTGACACCCCAGTGGAATGGACCAGCTACCCTAAGACAATGTGTCTTGGATATGTTGTGGTGAACCCATTAAAATAAAAAACTATTTAAAAGACAAAGAACCTCTGTGCGCAAACACTGAGGCAAGGGTTACCCCAAGATGATAATGCTGCATGGCATCCTTATCGCTGTCATTTATCACTTAAGTAATAAGTACCACTAAAAACATGGTCTCAAATACTGTAATCTGAAACACATAATCTATCTGACTGTCAGGTGATGCCTGGGGAGAATCCTGCTGCACTTTGCCAGCCTTGGGATGTGGGCCATGCCATTGGAGCCCTCTTCATCTCCGCAATCTGCAAGGGGGTTATTGGCTTGTGTCCAGAGAGTGCTCCCCCTCCCTCTGAGAGTGACATGCAATTACATCAAGGCGCATGGCAACTCTGTTGATGTCTGGTGCGCTCACCCTGTTACGTTGTGTTGGCTGCCCTGTGGTGTCCCCGATCTCCATTGGGGGCCACTAGGATGCCAAAAAGCCCTTAGCCATCCCTCGGGAGAGGAGATCTGTCTTCCAGATGCTTCATCCTCTCCCTGCCTCCCCTGGCAACCAGAGTCCATATATAACCTGGTCGCCAGTGTAGCATGAGGTGTGACGTTCACTGCCTCAACCCTCAGCATTACCAGGCCAGACCCTGATTGATTCTTATGTTAAGTTTTCACATTCTTTAAACAGGCAGATTTGATTCTTCAACAGTGTTTGAGACAGTCTTCTTAGCTTCAGCATTCTTTAAACAGGAAGATTGATTCAGTGTTTATCGAGTTTGTCTATGCCTCAGTTAAGCATTCTTACATCAAACAGGAAGAGTGATTCAACAACGTTTACAGAGTTCGTCTTAGTTTAAAGAGCAGGTGTGCACTGTAATTTTCCCAGCCTTTAAACATATATGGTAGCCAACTTACTCCAATGCTGAGAGGTATTAAAAATACCATGCGCTTCATTAAGTTTAAGATCTGGCAGGACAACACTGAGTCAGCCAGCTCATGACTCATTAGCATACACACACACACACACACACACACACACACACACACCTCATTTTCTGACATCTAAGGGGCCTTTGGGTGCCTGCCTGCCAGTGGGTGTGTCAGCCTCAGCAGGTTCTGGCAGTGGCTCCATTTTTCCTCAGGTACATATTTAGTGTCCTGTAACTTTTTTACTGGAGGACAGAAACACAAGGTATTTTTAATATCTCTCAGCACTGGAGCAGGCAGCTACCCTGTATGTGTGAGGGGCTGGAAAAATTACAGTGCATACCTGCTCTTTAAAGAGCAACTGACACCTTCAGGAGAGATTTAACTAAACACAATATTTAGAAGTTCAGCGTGTATTTCACATTAGTTTTATGACCCTCCCTCTCAATTATTACTAAGGTCATTTGCATGAAAACAAGATCTTTGCTCCTGAAGAGCTCATCTATTCTCCCAGAGGTCATAATGCAGTTCTTGTGATTGTGACAGTTGCAAATAAATATACATAGAATGTAACCTGAACTCTGCCCAATTATTGTGTTTTAGTTTTGCCAAGTTGTCAGTAGCTCTGTAAACATTATTAAACAGGAGGAGTGATTCATCAGCAGTGTTTGAGCTTGTCTTATGTTAAAAGGACACTGTCAACCCCCTGAGGTCTCAAAGTGGCCCCTAGTTAAAAACAAACACACACACACAAAAAAAAGAGTTTTTGATTACCAACTTTCTGTAAAGATTGCTGATGTAGCTGGTAGTCTTTTTTTTACTCCGATCTTTTTCCTCCTTCCAGCCACATCACTCAGTCAGAGCCCCTACATGCCTCATTAACCTCTGTGTCCTGACACACAGGAGTCTGCCCCTAGAGTGTTCTCCCACTCAGTACTCCAAGGTATCCTGGATATCCCCCTGGGTGGGGTGAGGAGATGTCCCCTCCTACCTTCTTCCCACACAATGGTGGAGTGGGTGCTTCACAGCAGAGACTGCTCCTGTCTTGGCAGTTGCTGAGGCGCTCAGTGAGGGGTCATCACCTAGGAGTGACGGGTCACCATTTTTCCGTATTCTGTTCCCCGCAGACGTCGGCACTCTAGGAGAGCCAATGGGAGGTGTGCATGAAGACAACTCCTCCCAGGGCTCCTCAGCCAACACTGCCCCCATACCTTCTGTGTGCCCCGATCTGCACTGTCAACCCCAGGTACACCCGAGAGATGGCAGCAGTGCAGAGAGACTTACATGGAACCCTTCCCAGAGAAGGATAGCCACCAATGGGCACTCAATCCTTCTCTCCCCTTGCTGACCCCCAGTGGCCCAAGCTCATCCCCGAATCTGAGTCACTGGTGTGAAGCGAGGTGTGGCGTCCATCGCCTCAACCCTCAGTGCCACCAGGTCAGCCCTAGCTAGTAGTTCTACTAAACAAAGAGACAGACAAAACAAACAGCAACATCAATGAATTTTGGAGAAGGCAGGTAATCATAAAATGTAGGTTTTTAACTAGAAATAATATGATGAAACAGGTTGACAGTGTCTCTTTAAGCATTCTGAAATCAAACAGGAAGATTGATTCATCAAAAGTGCAATAACAAACAACGGGGTGTGTGTTGGACAGTTCTAACGCAAATGCATGACTAGGGGGCACGGTGAGGAATGAAGCTGCAGGTTGAACCCACTAGCTGTGCATTAGAACTGTCCAGTGCACATCCCCATTAAGCTAACTTTGCATTGAAGCTGCTGCCAAAATACTACTTCACAATAATGTGCATGTGCATAGAAATAAAATGCATAACTGCATTGTGGTCTTACTTTCTAGTGCGGATGTGTTAGAAAACTACGGCTCCCCTGAGACAGAGACTGAGAATAAGACATTTACTTACCCTGTTGTTGATGTCTCCATTGAGGTCCAGAAGGAGGCAGGTCACTGTAGTCCAGCTGCTGTTGAGGCTGTCTCCACTTCAACTCTAATAAATATATTAAATACAATTGTTATATTGGTGTCTTTTTTCAGATGTGTCACTTTCTATTTTATCATGAGTCCTGAACTCTAAAGTCACAATTACATTTCTAACAATACACATTAGACACATTACAAAGGGCAAGAAAATATTGGCTCCTCAATAATGCACCTGGGTACAGGTAACCCTGGGGACAGCTAAGGTTGGGGGGGGAGATAGAGGCAGAGCAGCATCACTTCTAGATAGCTGGATAACAATCACCATGTTTACATGCAGGTAGATATCTGATTTGAACTGGATTATTGAATTATCTGATAACTGAATCAGATTATTCAGATCCACGTAAACAGGAAAATTCTTATTATAATCAGATTATGTAAACTTTTAGAAATCAGATTCAAATACCTGGACTTTTCCTATTTGAATCTGGTAACTGGCTCATGTAAACAGATCCGTATTGTTTTCAGATTATTATTATGTTTGCATATGCCTGATTGCATGAAATGTCTCCGTCCACAGTGCAGAAATCAGTACTCTGACTGATGGGGCATAATAATTAACAAAATTACAAGACCTTGCAGACAGTATTATTTTATCAGTAATATTATCTTCTAAGGTTTTCTTTAATTAGTACTTTATTGTTTTTCCCTTTTCCTCCCTATTCCTAGGACGCTCAGCACATGGGTGTTGTGCATGCATAGCGTGCACACATGCCCTGTGACGCCAGCTCAGCCCCTTCCACCCATCCCCGTGGCTAGCACCAGAGCTCCGTCTGGTCGGCACCACCACACATTCTCCACTGGGTGGCATCCAATGGCCAGAGAGGTCCAAGTCCTCCCAGGAGGAGAGAGCTGCTTTCCGATGGCTCAGTCTCACTCCTTGCCCTTCCCCCGGCTGACCCCTGGCAGTCCTGTTTCGCTTCTGAACTTGAGTCACCAGCATCTTCTAAGGTTTTTGCAGGCAAATCCTGCAAAAACAAGAAAGATTTAGGATTGGTTGGGGATGGTGGCGATAAAATGTTTGTTGGGTGATTACATGTACAAGATGGAAGTGTATGTAAATGAAACTCTTCTACATATTGATTAAATTGCCTGAAAGAAGACCACATTTCAAAAAATGTTTTTTTTAAATAAATAAAAAATCTTGGTCTCTGATTAGTCCTGAGCCAGTCACATGACAGCAAAGGGTTTTGGACTATTGACTTGTTTCAGACTAAAAGTGGTCAATAGTTCACTAGACTGGGCAATAGTCTGAATCTGACATTACACAATGGCCAGGTCAATGCAGAGTAAATACTGCTTTCTGATTGGCTGGCTGGCACCTTTTCAGTGTTGTAAATCCTCCAGTGTACCAATGCAAAAAGGTGCCAGCTGCCAGTCTGCTTCATAAAGAACTACCCCTAAAATCACTTCGACCATCACCAGCCCAAGACTGGCAAAGGCAGCAATGGAAGTTAAGCTGTCTCGACACATTGCATCTCCGCTAAACAGCAGCGATCAAGCAGACAAAATCAAAACTCATACCGGGACCAAAACTCTTTTTCTCCTTCCCTCCTCCTGAGTTTTTGTTCTAGCTAGTTTCCCAGTAACCACTTCCTCACAGCTCAACTTTTTTCAATTGTCTGTTTCACCATCGCCTCTGCTTCTTTCCGATATCCCCCCAAATCATCACAGTTGGAAAACTCAATGAATGTTGTTAAACACTAATGAAATAAATCAGTTTAGTCAGAATTATAAAAAAAATAGTGCTTCAACAGCGACGGCACCCGGAAACAGGCTGTTAGATACAGCAGTCGTCCGTTCTGACGAAGCCCATGTGCTGAACTTCATTCCTCACTACACATTCACATTGTAGCCCAAAATTTTACATCATCATAGAGAAAAATAAAAATCCTCAATGTTGGCAATACTTCTGTCCACTACAGCCCTCAACTGAAGTAAAACAAACAAAGATTTCCAGATTCTGTGCCAGATATCATTTACAAGATAGGGCTGAGTTGATGCTGCCTCTCAGTCTACTGTATTCTGGATATTTCTTTTCCAGCTCAACACTAAATAAAAAGAAATGGTATAAAATGACAAAAAAATGCACTTTTCTCTTTTTTTTCTCAAAAACTGAAGGGGGACATTGCATAATTGCAATATACTACTCCGGGGTGTGAGTATATGGCAGAATTTATCACTTCTGGTGTGACTTACTTACTCATTCTGCGGCCTTGTGACCAAACCACACAAGGTGTGGCAAATCCTGCCATATACCCACACCCTGTCATGGTATATTGCTTAAATCACCCCTCACAATGACTCCATTCACCCTTCCTCATAAGTGCTCCAAACTGGTGTCAGTTCATTATGGCTCAACCTCTGCCATGTACCCACTTCTACTGGTATTACTAAACCCTCAAAACATTTTTACCTAGTAGTCCACTGGTCCAACCAATTAAAACCAATTAGAATAATTACCTCCCCCCCCCGCCTTCTGCTTTAACTGTAACAACGGTCGTATCTTGTTATGCTTTGCTCCCCACCACTATTGCATGGTCCTTCTGGCAGAGGGACATGGAGAGTGAATGGTTCAAACTGAAGGTACAGCAACAGGACTTACTGGTTCAGGCTCTGTGCCTGACAGCTTCACAGACTGGGCTATCAGTACTGCTCCAGAAGTAGAAATTGAACATGCAAGCAGAATAAAAATTCATTGCTTTCATACTTCCCATCCCCATTTGAATACTTTATAGGGGCCAGGGCAGCAAACAAGTGACATTATCAGTGTGGCTCTGGTCACAGATAAATATAAAAAAATGCAATTTGTTTTTTGTGCTTCCCAGCCCACTCTGTCCACTCTGCCGGAGGCCGGGAGATCAATTACGTTAGGATATTAGTGCAGCTCCAGCCATACCTCTCAAATGAGGGACATCCCTCATTTTGCCCATTAAAATTGCTCTGTCCCTCATCCGTCCCTCATGAAAAAGGTGCTGCCCACACAGAGAAAATGCATGAATTCAGACTTTAAAGCAGAAATTCTTAATATTCTAAAACACTAAACCCAAAATAAACTTTGTACAAGTAAACACTGTGGTTTTTACAGTGTTCTGAGCTTGTATCTTCATGTTTGAGGATGTGTCCCTCATTCTGAGGGTCTGTATCCCTGATAGTCCCTCATTCTGAGTGTCCAGAAATGTCCCTGGCCCTCATTTCAGTGACAAAAGGTTGAGAAGTATGACTTCAGCAACAGAGAATTAAACAAGCATTTGTCAATGCCGAACGTTCGCTTGCAGGTATTTGCAGTGGTGTTTGGCATGTATTGTGCTTTACCCTAATGCCCTGTGCGATTGCTGGTATTTGCACAATAAAATGTCAGCATGACCTTTTTGTTACCCCCATTGTGCGCTACATAGGTGGAAACACGTTTTGGGCAGGATGTGAAAATGACAGCTGTACTGCTCCTAAGGAAGTATGGTAAAATGGCAATGTTGAAAATCTGGAGTGGAAATTTTGAAAATTCGCAAACCTACGAAATGCAGGGAACTTATTTAGTGATTCGAAAACCTTTGAGCGCAAGCTCTTTACAAAGGTTCCATGTCACAGATTGCAAAACAAAGAACAACAGGAGAAAGGAAAGGTACATTACAATGAATGAGAGTGTTAAATGTGATATTTAAGCAATAAAGGCATGACAATGTGTGTGTTGTCGTGCAACAAGCTGCTCCTGGGGTGGATTGAAGCAGTGACCGAGTGCTTACACCAGACACCCGTCTACGACAACACACACCCTGGAGTGCCCTTTGCAATTATACAATGGCTCGATGTTATACAAAACAAAAATAAAAATATTTTTAGTAAATTTTAGTGAGGCAGTATATCTTTGTTTCTGAAAATAAAAGCCATATCTGCCATATGCTCATCCAAAAATCAACACAGTGATGTTATTGTGTAACATTATCACTGTGTCAGGCACACTGACCAGAGTCCAGGACATTTTCTGCCATTGTATAAAATATGATAACCTGCTGCTGATATAAATAAACAATGTCTCTTATTTTGTTCAAAGTCCTTGCCAAGTAGTAAAGAAATGGAATGATGATCCTCCTGTGGTCCAGACACTACATGAGGTTGAATTATTGAAGGGCAATTAATCCATACCTCAGGATTTTAGTGTGATCCTCAGTGACTCTGCTTAATTCTTTTCACCTAAGCAGCCATTTTGTTAAACTGAGGGAAGCACTGATGTCATCTACGTTAGCTGAATCCCATTCACTGTTACATAGGCAAGTGGTTACAATATCATTAGGTGTCCTCACAAATTGTTTCATAGGTTTTACTTGACTAACACAGTGTGAAGGCATTCTCTGAATAATTTTAACATGTCTAAGTTCCAGGGCATCTCTCAGGTGTGAGAGGACTGCTATTAAGAATCGTGCAACAGATTCCTGTTTTTAGAACACTGAAAGTTCCTGAGACTCAAAATGCTGGATTCCCAAATCCAACCAGTTCCTGAAGTTCTTGGATCTCATGAAGTAACTCCTCGTTTTGCAGGTTCAACTTTATATCATATTTGTTGGACTGCTCGGCTTCCAGCTGTCTCCCAGTCTGCAAGCAGACTAAAGCCAAGTATCCCCACACCTCTGCATTGCTGTTGTTCAGGATGTTGGCTTCAGAAAGGGCATCCTCTGCTTCAGTCAGCTACTTAAGCCTGTAGCAGGCGATCCCAACCCCCAGCCAGGAGAGACACGAGAGGGAGTTCTTGCACGCCATCAGGTAGGTGTGCTTTGCCTTTTCATACTCTCCTTCTTGCAGGTAAATGGAGCCAAGTCTCAGGTAGACTGGGTGCATCTCTGAGGCATCCGTGATAAAATGTGTGGTGCGTTCGTAGCACTCCTTGGCTGTAGTGTAGTTTTTGTTTAAGTAGTGAAGGTGTCCTGTCAGAGCTGTGCAACGCATGCTCGTAAAACAGTCATTGTTAGGAATTTTTTCACCAAATTTTCAACATTGGCATTTTAAAACCTCTGCTAATGAACAGTGTCACTGTGATTTTCTTACTGTGTCCCATACATTGATTTCGCACACTGACGGCGCCATTGTGCGCTACATGGGCGGAAACACATTTTGGGTGAGATGTGAAAATGACAGCTGTACTACTCATAAGAAGGTGTGGTAAAATGGCAATGTTGAAAATCTGGGTGGAAACATTGAAAATTAAATGAAACCTCTGTGTGTAGGAACACTGCATATATGCGCTTCATCAAAAAACAGTCATTTTTTGGAATTTTTTCACAAATTTTCAACATAGCCATTTTAAGACCTCTGCTAATGAACAGTGTCACTGTGATTTTCTTAATCTGTCCCATACATTGATTTCGCACACCGACTGCGCCATTGTGCGCTACATGAGCAGAAACACGTTTTGGGCAGGATGTGAAAAATGACAGCTGTACTGCTCATAAGGAGGTGTGGTAAAATGGCAATGTTGAAAATCTGGAGTGAAAATATTGAAAATTCATGAACTTATGAGCCTGCGTAGGAACTCACCAATGCACGCTCTTAAAACAGTCATGTTTTGTATTTTAATTTTGAACATGTTTGGGACCTTTCGAATGATGTCACTGTCATGGTGTTATTCAGGCCCAAAGGGTGATTTCACGCAGTGACTGCGAAATCACCCTTCGGGCCCGAATAACGCCATGACAGTGACATCATTCATTAGAAGGGGTCCCAAAAACCCCATGTTGAAAATTTGGTGCAAAAATTCCAAAAAATGCCTGAGATATGCAACAAAGTTGAAAACCCCCTATCTAGCCCATTATACAGCTTACCGGCATTTCCTCAGTTCGCGGTCGGCTTTGAAGAGTGCAGACGTGTTCCCGGTCCACCGAAGATCGCCGTGCTTGAGCTGAGGTAAATATGGGGTGAGGGGGGTGTGGGGAGGCAGGTGCGCGAGGGTGGGTGCGGTTGTGGGGAGAGACTTGCGGCACCATTTTTACTTTACAGGTTTTTGTTTTTTAATTGATGACATGGGACGCTTACACGCTGGGGTGGGCTCCAGCATGGCACAAGGATGGCTGGGGGCCGAGGAGCTGACGGGGATTGGGAACCCCTGTTGGCAAACAATGGGGACGTTTGCCATGCTGGGGTGGGCTCAGCGTGGCAGAAGGATGGCTTGGGGGGGCCGTGGAGCTGACGGAGGATTGGGCACCCCTGTCGGCAAACAACATGGAGGTTTGCCATGCTGGGGTGGGCCTCAGCATGGCAGCAAGGATTTGGGGGGGTAGCATGACGTGGGGGGGCGGCGTGACGGTGCTCTGTATGACAGCGGTGGTTTTCTTTGAAGCGAAGATGACCGCTGTCATACACAGCTCCCACACCCATTGGTGCAGGACCGCCACGCCTGCTCAACTGAGCAGTGGATTTAATGGGAGAGGCACACCTCCAAAGTGTGCTACTCTCCCAAAACGTTCCTTGCGCATGCACGCAAGCGAACTTAAAAAGAGGCATATTTACTGTTACACTGCTCAGCTTCATTTGGCCACTTCACAGGGGCTGGGAAAGCAAATGATTAACTTTCACTGCATGTCTGGCAGAATGCAGGCATGCCGCTGAGATGATTTAAAAGAAACAAGCAGCAGCTTAGATTTATGCTCCCTGGTCTCACATAGCCAGCTTGAGGGGAGCCAGGTGCACTGGTGTGGCCATTGCAAGAATGATGCAAGCACCATGCAAGCAAAAATCATTCAGGACTACCCAGGAGGACTGCACTACTGGGCACAGATACAGAAAGTGAGGCTGCACTAGGAGTTTTTTCTTTAGTTTACATCAAGTCAAATGTAAGAGGTAGCTGCAAGGTGTCAACCACAACAGGGAGGCTATTGTCTGTCCAGGTGACACCAGTTAGTGGTGCACTGCACCATTCCAAGGGAAACACAGGTTAGTATACTGAGTTGGACTCTCCTTTCCTGGGTGGGCCAGTGGGGTGTGGGGCACAACGCAGAGGCATCATGTTCTGATCCCAGACAGAGGATGATACATGCTCCAATGCATAAGTTCGCAGTGTGAGCAGACGCCCCTGTTCTGACCCTGTCCTAGGCCAGCACAGTATGGCACAATGCAGAGGCATCATATCCTGATCCCAGGGAGAGGACGAATCATGCTCCAATGCACAGGTTTGAAGCCTGAGCGGTCTTCCCTGTCCTGGCCAGTGGGTGTGGGCACAAAACAGAGGCATCATATCCTGATCCAGTGGGGAAATGTGATGAGTCCTCCCCTGCACCACAGCATGTGAAACATAAGCTTGTAAACCAAATGCCTTGCTCTGGGTCAAACTGTCATATATCAAGTTCTGATCCTGAGGGAGGATTACGTGTGCTCCACTGCACAGCCCCGTGGGAAACATGGGTTTGTATCCTGAACCTGACTTCACTGTCCTTGGCCAGTGGAGTGTGGGGTGCAGTGTGGAAGCATCATGCCCTGATCCACAGGGAGGGTGATGTGTGTTGCACTGAGCCATCCCATGGGAGACACAGGTTCATATCCTGAGTCCGACTCCCTGTCCTGAGCCAGTGAGTGTGGGACATATGTAAGCATCATGTCCTGATCCAGGTGGTGGTGATGCTTGAGTGGAGTGCATCCTATGGTGGGAAGCGGTGAAGTCCTTGATGTCATGGGTGACCACAAGATGTTAGCCACCATCCACCAGTTAGAGTGCCTGGCCAAGGGGCATAGTCTTTGGCCCGTGAGTTAGGAGAGTAAAGAGTCTGAAAACCATCATTCCTGCAAGTATGACAGTACCAATATCCACCCACCACTGATGCCACAGAACCACCACTTTTATTATTATGGTTCCGCTTCTGTGGCTAATAGAATGAGGGTTGTATGTCAGGGCCACACTGCTGGGGGGAGGGTGAAAATTATTAAAATTTGTGTAACACCAGGTTGTGTATAGGAGAATGAAGGGGGTGTCTCTTAGAGTGCCAAGGACATGATTTTTTTTCCATATACAGTTTCTGGGTTTTTACAGGTTTTCTCCTGGCCCTTACACCCATGCATCTTCGACATAATGCATATGCACACCATTTGGGATGCCCCTCCCTTCCAGTCTCAACCATTAACCACCTGTGCTGGTACTGAACCTCCATTCAGTGATGGTGGAACTACGGGCGGATGACCCCACCCCTTACCCAGGAAAGGAGAGCCAACACTCGATCCTGGTCCTACCCCCCCCACCCAGTGCCAGCACTCCGGTGACCTAAGATTGCTGGGTTGCCGGCATAGCGTGAAGTGTAGAGTCCAGCCTCTCAACCCTCAGCACCACGGGCCAGCCTTAGGACAAGATTTTAAAAGGCAATGTTAGCTCGATACATGTTACAGTGAACCACTGACTGTTGCAAACACAGGTGCAACAGGGACCCTGCACCTGATTTTACAAAAGTGGGGTCCAAGTGCCAAAGTCCCCAGGTTTGCTGCAAGCTGACAGCTACACTGCAAAACCAGTGCATGAGAGACTGGTTGCAGCATCAGGGGCCAGACTCCTGGTAGCTGGTGGGTCATCCGGGGCATGCCCTGGCTCGTTGGTGGGGGGTGACAGGAGGCCTGATTAGGGGAGGAGTGGCATCTTCCCAGTTGAAAAAAAAACATGACTACCACCTGCAGTGCAGGTCTGTGGGGATGCAGATGCAGAAGCACCACTTTGGGGGCAAGGGGTCCCAGGCTCATACCTGTCATGGCCACCAGTCCTCCAGCAGTGGTCTGGCAGGTGTTTGGGGCTCTGAGGGCACCTTCCTTGCGGGGGCACAGGATCACCCCCACCCAGAGATGTCTCCTGGAGTGGCACACAGCAGGTTACATCAGACCCAGGCTCCATGCCCCCATGGGGAGGCTTGCAAAATCCCACTTTAGAGGATATTGCAGCACTTCCCAATTGCAAGCCCCCTTCTGCCATGGTGCACTGGTGTGGCCATTGCAAGAATGGTGCAAGCCCAGTTGGTGCAGGCAGTCTCCCCAGTGGTGCAGGGTGCCTTCTAAAAACAGGAGCAGGGTGCCTTCTAAAAATAGGACTGGCACAAGGTGTGGCTCATGGAGCCCTTTGTGCCATGTCTCGTTGACACAAGCCCCTTGTGCCAGTCCAGATCATTTTAAAAATGGGCCCCTGGTTTCCAGCTGCTTGGGTGGCATAACTGGTAGAGCAGCAGAATGAAATGCAGAGGGACCTAGGTTCAAATTCCAGCTATGGCCTTTAATTTGTTCTCATATCTGTGTGTTTGTAAGTCACATACAGTATATGCACATTGTATCATCCTGAAATAAATGCCTCAGTAACCCAGTACATAAGGAAGCAAGCCCTTGTGACCTCTGCTAGTCTCTGACCCTGAAGACTCCATGCCTCTGGAGTCCTCATTCTATATCTGAACATTTGTGGCCATCCACCATGAAGTGGGACCACCGTGGGGCAGACAGCTGGATATTAGGTATACATATAAGGTAACCCCCACACTCAAGTATCTACCTCACAACTACCTCAAATCCTAATATTTGACCAGATCCATGACAGTCCCCATATACTGCCCACAGCCACTATCATCAGGGCCGGCTTTAGAGTTTTGGGGGCCCTCAGCAGGATTACTGAAGTTATGGGGCCCGCTTACTTGGCTGACTTTCACCCCATATGTTTGAATGTAACAAACACACACATAATTTTATTCTATTATCAGTACAAACAGGGGTATCTTTAAATGTTTTAAGAGGAGACAGCAGTATTAGTCCATGGGTTGTTTCTTCTATCATATCCATTGCCACCCATCTGCCTCTTATTGGCTGGGTCATAGCTTAGTAATGCATTTCTTGCCATCAGGATGCCACATCAAAAGGTGTTGCACAGCCCTTTGTTGCTGTTTTAAGAAGATAATAAGATTTAAGAAATTTGAAAATAATTAAGAAACTCCTCTGACTGTGGACCCCTCCAAAAGAAGGGGGCCCCCAGGGACCGCAGGGTTCGCTGGTACCTAAAACCGGCTATGACTATCATTCTTCAGTATTTGCTCTACAAATTTTCTTAACCTACTTTCCAATTTACAGCTATTACATCCCAGAATCTATATGCAATCAACCCACACCCCAGTAGCTGACTCTGTACTACTCTTCAGTGAAATGAGGATTTGTTCTGGAATGGAAGATGGGTATGAGGTGATTATGGAGCAAATACTGAGCTGTGGTGGTAGGTGTGGGCAGATACAGATATTTGGGATGGTTTACAGATAATAGGATGTGGTGCAGTTGTATGGCAGATGCAAGGATGAAGGGTGGTTTCAAGTGAAGTACCACGGTGTTAGGGTTATTATGGGGCAGAAACAATGATGAATGTAGGCTATTGGTAAATACATTGATGGGTTAATCACAGTACAGTTACTGGGGTGTGACAGTATATTGTATAATTCTGAACCTGATACTGGAATGTGGGTATTAGAGGAGCAGATACTGCAATTTGGGTTATTTACTAGTATGTTGTGTACTAGTTTAGAACAGATGATGGGGTATGGAGCAGTTATGAGACAGATATAGGGGTGAACCATAGTTGCTGGGCAGATACCACAGTGTGGGGTTAGTTATGGAGCAGAAAGAATAGTAAGGGGTAGTTGCAGGGCACATACTGGGTGTGGGTAGTTGTAGAGCAGAATACTGGGTAAGCATGTTGGGTATTCAAGCCAGCAATTACACTGAAAATGAGAAACTGAACACCACAAAACAAGGTTTATTGAACTACTGTAACACATAATACTGCATTAGCACTGGCAGCTCCAGCTTTCAGGCAAGAAATGATCAGTTACCTTCCCTGGCAGGATGAACTAGACAGGCATGGAGGCTTCAGCACTTCATTTTGGGAATTGTAGTTCCTCCCAGGGGGAGGTAAATGATCATTACATGTACCTCGAAAACTGGTCCCAAGGTGGGACCTCCTTGAAAATGAGATGGCACAGATGTGCCAATGTGATGGAAAAGCTATAGACAACTTCATGTTCAAGAGTGTTGCCAGACTTGGGGTGTAGGTGGGGGCAGATATTTATTTATTTACTTTATGTATATGTTCCCCCCGCCTGCCTTTCCCCCCTGCCATCAGCACACCGACACATCGTGAGTCTCCAAGGCATCCCCACAGCTGCCATCCCCTCCTTACCTGGAGCCCAGTGACTGAGGTCATCCCCAATGGAGCTGTGGCTGTACCCCCATGCATGGATGAGGTGCGCAGGTCTTGCCTTTAAAATTCTGCAGTTTTGTCGGGATGCTGGGCAATGGGACAGGCAAGGGAGTTCTGGATCGGTGCTGGGCACTCTGTCTTCCTTGTGTGCTGGGGCCATTTTTCTGATTTTCTCTGGAGGCATGATGTGTGATTTGATGTCAGGGTGCATATGCCAACGTCCATCATTTCTTCTCCCTCCAAGTCTGGACTGTTGCTCAAGGTGCCGCTGGTTTCCGTCAAAGGCCAGCCAAGTGTCAAATCTTACCCCACTCCCCCCCACCCCTGGAGAAGGCAAGCAGTCCCACGGATGCTCAAGCTTTCTACCCCAGCCAGCTCTCCAACTCCCTGGGCTCGTTCCTGAACCTGGATCACCGATATCAGTAGTAGTGTTAACACTTCACTGGCAGGCCAACCCAAGGTGGGAAGATGTTAAGGTGTGTGAGTTGTAGGGCAGAATATATGGTAACTGCAGAAGTGTTACTAAAGTGAGGGTAGCAGTGGGGCAGATATTATTGTGTGGGTAGTAGCAGGAAGAATATTGGCTAGTTACGAGTGTTTCTAGAGTGGGGATGATGGGGCTGATTTTAGGTTTGGGGTAGTTACAGGAAAGAATACTGGTTACTGTGAGTGTGTTATTAGAGGCTGGGTAGTTGTGGGATCAATATTGGGTAGTGTATTTGCAAGGCAGAATACTGGTAACTGCATATGTGTTACTAGGGTGGGTAGTTGTGTAGAAAATATTGGGGGTGTGGTAGTTGCAGGGTAGAATATTTGGTAGCTACAATGGTGTGAATAGAGTGAGGGTAACTGTGGGGCAGACAATGTAGTGGGTGTAGTTGCAGGGCAGTATATTGGGCTTTTTTGTGAGTGTTACTACTGTTGGGTAGTTGTGGGGCAGATATTGTATTGTAGGATAGTTGCAGGGCAGAATATTGGGTTACTGAGACTGTGTAATAACTAGACCTGTGGTAGTTCTGGAACAGATGTTGGGTAGTGGGTATTTGAAGGGCAGAATATTGGGTAACTACAAAAAGGTTACTACTGTAGGGGTTGTTGTGGGTTAAACATTGGGATGCGGGAAGTTGCAGGACACAAAATAGGGTTGTTCAAAAATTGTGACTAGAGTGGGGGTAGCTGTGCTCAGACATTGTAGTGAGGGGTAACTGCAGGGCAGAATATTGGGTAGCTGTGAGAGTTATGTGGGGTAGTTGTAGGGTGATAGTGGTGTAGGGTAGTTGTGGGTAAATACTGGGTCACTGAGAATGTCTTACTAGAGTTGTGGTAGTTGTAGGATAGAATTGGGGAATGGGGTAGTTACAGGACACACTATTAGTTGGCTTCTATAGTGCTACTAGTGTGTTAGTAACTGTGTGTGGAGATAATGTAGTGTGTGGTAATTAGGGGCAGAATATTGAGTAGTTGGACAATCTACACTGTAAGCAGTTGTGGTGTAGATATTGTGGCATGTGACAGACGAAGGCAGAATATTGTGCTGATGCATTAGTGTTGAAAGAGTGAGGGTGGTTGTGTGTCAGATAACAGGGTGTGAATAGTTGCAGGACAGAATGTTGGGAAGCTGTGAGAATGTCACTAGAGTTAGGTATCTGTGGACAGATATTTGGGTAGGGTAGTTACAGGGCAGAATATTAGGTAGTTATGAGAGAGATGCTACAGTGGGGAGTTGTGAGTCAGATACTGGGGTGGAGCAGTTCCACATCAGAATATTGGGTGCTAGCTGTAGGGCATTACAAGAGTAGGAATACCTGTGGGGCAGAGGTTGGGGTGTGAGGTAGTTGAAGATAAGTACTGTACTTACTTTTTTTGGATAAAATGCCTTTGTCTGAATCCTAACTATACAGTATAATGTAGACAAAATAGCCTATGTTACAATTGGAGCCTATGTAATTCAAACCCGATAACTCTCAGACATGTAAATAGATGCATTGAATCAGATTATTAAGAGAGACTGCATGTAAACAGCACTGCAGAAAACTCAATCAGGTTTTCAAGTTATCAGATTTCTTCAGCTATCTGATTACTCACTGACATGTAAATGTGGTGAATGTCCACCTTTGTGATGCAGTATCTCTCAAGTATACTAGCAGGTGTTAATGAGTCCAAATCAAACTTAACTTGTCCCCATTTTTTGTACATTTGTCCTACAAATTCTACCAGGTGCACATAATTAGCTGCTAATGCATCTACATCTATATGTATGTTTTTCATCTGGCCTTCACAGCACATTCTATCAGCAAACATAAAGAGCTGCTAATGAGTCATGAGTTGGCGACTCCGTTGTCTGCCAGGTCTTCAAACTTAGGGATTTGGCTCACGAGCCACGCTTTTGTAAAAGTCCCCCTGCCAGGTCTGAAAGGAGCCAGAAGAACTGTGGGTCACCCTGGAAACAGGAAATGGGACAGCCATATGAACTGGGGTTATCTACAGGCCTCTGGACCAGGGGGAGGACATAGGCACATTACTGTTAGAAGATATACAAAACATGACCACAGTAGTAGACCAGGGAGGGGCTGTGGGCATGGCCTACCTAGACTTTAGCAAGGCATTTGACACAGTCCCACACAAAATATTAATAAACAAGTTAGCCAGCCTGGGAGTGGGTCCCAGGGTGGTAGCCTGGGTAAAACATTGGCTGGACAACAGGACACGGAAAGTAATAGTAAACTGAGTGCACTCTGAAAAAAGGGTGTTACTAGTGGGGTACTGCAGGGTTCAGTACTGGATCCAGTCCTTTTTAATGTCTTCATAAGTAACATTGCAGAGGGATTGGAAGGAAAAGTATGCCTCTTTGCAGATGACACAAAAATCTGCAATAGGGTTGACACACAAGGGGGGATGGGTGTGGGAAGGATGAGAAGGGACTTGGCAAGGTTGGAGGAATGGTCAGAAGTATGGCAGCTTGGATTCAATGGAAAGAAGTGCAAAATAATGCACCTGGGAAACAAAAACCAAGGGGAAGATTACACAATGGGGGGGGGTAGGTAGTAACAACAACAAAAATGGAAAGGGACCTCTGGGTAATCATATCAGATGACTTTATGGTTAGCAAGCAATGTGAGAAGGAAGTAGGGAGGGCTGGGAGGATACTGGGATGTATAGGGAGAGGCATCACCAGCAGAAAACAGGAAGTTGTTATCCCTCTGTACAGCCAGTTGGTGAGATCCCATCTGGAGTACTGCATCCAGTTCTGGAGTCCCCATCTCCGCAAGGACATAGACAAAATGGAGGCAGTCCAGAGGAGGGCAATTAAAATGGTGCAGGGTCTGCAAGAGAAGCCATACAAGGAGAGACCACTAACTCAGTAGAATCAACACAGGGGTATCATCTTTCAGAAAGTGATGTGCAAGAACAAGGGGACAGACAATTTGAAGATAGAGGGGGGCATGGCCCAGGCCAGGGGCACTGTGAGGAAGTATTTTTCAACAGAGAGGGTGGTGGACACATGGAACTGCCTTCCTAGGGAGGTTGTGGGATCTAAAACTGTGGGAGAATTCAAGAATGCATGAGACAGACATAAGGCAATTCTTGTGGGGGAGTAGGAAGAAATAGGCTGTTGGTTAACTAGGATCTCTTCAGAGAAACACATGGGGAGTGGTGCAATGCAGTGGCTGGGGCAGCCATATTCAGGCAGGCCTTCTGGACACTGAGGTGCTGCCCTATCTGCATGCATCTCTGACCGCGGGATGAGGTAGCCAGACTCAGAGCGAAGTAAACTGGGTCAGGAGTACCATCACCCCTATCCAGGGACCACCCAGTCCAATGCAGCTGCCTCAAAGGATGCCGAGAACGAGGAGCACTTGGATGACAGTGGGCTCAGGGAGGGTTAGAGCAGTCAGGCAGAGGCACATCCCAGATCCTATTCCACTAAGAACTCATATGCCACACTGGCAAACGAGGACAACCAAATAGAGTACCCAGAGAAGTGGAAGGAAAGGATGTGGAGGTTAGCCAAGGAGGTGACCTCAGCGGAGAAAGCAGTGGACCCCAGAGGAGGAGGAAGCGAATCCTGGTGGGGGACTCCATCATAAGAGGGATCCAGCTAGGAACACAGGAGGGGGAGGACAGGGAGGTGAGGTGCCTACCAGGTGCTACGGCATGGAGGGATGGAAGGAAGATCCTGGGGATCACTGGGAAGGCAAGACGGGAGGGTGAGCTGGATGTCATTATCCACCTAGGTACTAATGACCTGGCAAATGGGGAGCCAAAGGAAGTTCAGGAAGAGTTTAGGAGACTGGGGAGGAGTCTCCAAGTAGCTACTTTGTCACTTTCTCAGAAGTACTACCTGTGAGAGGCAAGGAGAGCATAGAGTGCATGCACCAGGAACTTTAACTCATGGTTGAAGAACTGGTGCTGTGAGGAAGGGTTTGGATTCATTGGTGACTGGGGACCCACCTGAGGGATGGAGGTTTGTTCAAGCCTGACGGCCTGCATCCATCCTGAGGGGAATCCAAGACTAATGATAAGTTTAAATGCTACATTGACAAGCATTTAAACTAGTAAAGGGGTGGCAGGCCAGCAAGGAGGGTACCTACTTGCTCACCCCACAGCTAGCAGTGGAACTAGTGAACCAGAGGAGTGGCTATCTCTGCAAAGCAGTGCAAAAGATGGAGATTAGTGCCCAAGAGGTGGATAAGCAGAAAAGGGCAAAATTCAGCAGAAGGGCAGACAGCAAGGAGAACCAGGATAAATGACAACCAAGGAAGGGGCTGGAGTAGAACAGTGAAGCAGTCTAGGAGGTCAAATCAGGGAAAGCCATGTGTGCAAATGCCAGGAGCCTTAGCAACAAGATGGAAGATCTGAGGCTGTCATGGTACAGTCAGACCTGGACATTGTGGCCATCACTGAAACCTGGTGTAATGATAACCATGACTGGGAGATGGCCATACCTGGCTACAACATATTCAGAAGAGACAGAGCAGGCAGAAGGGGAGGAGGAGTGGCACTGTATGTGAAAATGACATAAGGGCCACAGAGATCCAGGAGGAACAAAATGGGGAGAGATACTGTGGGTTAAGCTGGAAGGAAATTGGGGACAGCTATCCGCACAGGTGTGGTCTATAGACCACCAGCCCAGGAGGAAGAAACAGATAGGGAGTTGATGCTAGCCATCCAAAGGATGGCAGACAAGGGTGAGGTAGTACTGGTTGGAGACTTCAATATTCCAGACGTGGACTGGAGCATCCCAGCAGCAGCATCAACTAGAAGCAGATTTATCCTGACTCTTCAGGGTGCCTTCCTTAAGCAACTGGTCATGGAACCAACTCTGCAGAAGGCAATACTGGACCTTGTGCTCACAAACAGGGACAGTGTGATGGGGTAACAGTGGGGAGCACCTGGTAACAGTGACCACCAGTCATTGTGGTTTGAAATCACAGAAAGAGCAGAACCAAACCACACAAAAACACGTATCCTGGATTTTAGGGGGGCAGACTTTGGGAAAATGGGGAGATACTTGAAAGAGGCATTAAGGGGAATGGGACAGGAATCAGGGGTTGAGGAACAGTGGGCAGTATTTAAAATGGGGATTACAAGAACAACAGAATTATGTATTAAGCAGGTTAGCAAGAGGAAAAGGAAGAGGAGACCATTATGGTTTTCCAAAGAGGTAGCAAAGAAAGTGAAAGCCAAAAAGATTGCATTCAGGCAATACAAAAAGACACAGGCAGAAGGGGATAGGGAGAAGTACCAGGAGAAGCAAAGGGAGGCAGGGAGGTCAGTAAGGGAAGCCAAAGCTCAGACAGAAGAACACATTGCAAAATCAGTGGTAGAGGGACAAACCTTTACAGGTACATAAGTGAAAAAGAAAGACAAAGGAGGGATAGTGAGACTGAAGGGGAGGATGGGGAGCTCATGGAGGATGACAACAGTAAAGCTGACATATTGAACAGGTATTTCTGCTCAGTCTTTACTGAGGAAGAGGGGGTAATGGGTCTGAAGGAGTACAAGGTGAGAATGGTGCAGAATGGACACAAGTCCCTTTACACGAGAAAGGGTCCTGAAGGAACTGGAAGTAATGAGAGTTGATAAAGCAATGGGGCCAGATGGGGTGCACCCCAGGGTCCTTAAAGAACTAAGAGAGGTGGTGGCTGAACCTCTGGCTATCCTGTTTAGCCGATCACTGGAAACAGGGGAGGTGCCCAAAGACTGGAGGACAGCAGATGTAGTCCCCTTATACAAAAGCGGGAACAAAGAGGAAGCAGGGAACTACAGACCAGTCAGCCTCACCTCGGTAGTGGGGAAGATCATGGAAGCACTACTGAAGGAGAGATTGGTGGAACATCTGGTTGTCAATGGACTACAAGACCCAAGGCAGCATGGTTTCACCAGGGGAGGTCATGTCAGACCAACCTCATTGAATTTTTGACTGGGTGACTAGGAGGTGGATCAGGGAGGGCAGTGGACATGGCCTATCTGGACTTCAGCAAGGCCTTTGACACTGTGCCACATAGAAGACTATTACACAAACTGGGGAATATGGGTGGGCAGGACAGTAGTGGTGGGTAGGTAACTGGCTGGGTGGCAGGACACAGAGGGTGGTGGTGGTAAATGGCTGTCACCCACAGAGGGAAGAGACCAGTGGGTACCACAGGGATCAGTGCTGGGACCGGTCCTATTCAACATTTTCATCAGTGACATTGCGCAGGATCTAGAAGGCAGAATTTCACTGTTCGCTGATGACACAAAGCTCTGTAACAGAGTAGACACACCAGAGGGTGTAGACAGAATGAGAAGCGACCTGCAGAAACTTGAAGAATGGTCAAGGGTTTGGCAGTTGAAATTCAATGCAAAGAAGTGCAAGATAATGCATATGGGGCACAAAAACCCTGGCACAATATATCAGTTGGGGGTGAGGATATAGCATGCACCAAGCAGGAAAGGGATCTTGGGGTTATCATCTGATGACCTCAAGGTAGGGAAACAGTGTGACAACGCAGCAGGTAAAGCAAATAGGATGCTGGGATGTATAGGCAGGGGCATCACCAGCAGGAAAAGGGAGGTCATAATTCCGCTATACAAGACACTAGTGAGGCCCCACCTGGAGTACAGTGTACAGTTCTGGAGACCATACTTACGTAAGGACATAGACAGGGTAGAGAAGGTTCAGAGGAGGGCAACAAAGATGGTGCATGGATTGCATCACAAGTCCTATGAAGACAGGTTGAAGGAACTGAACATGTACTCCCTGGAGGAGAGGAGGGAGAGAGGGGATGTGATAGAGACATACAAGTATCTTACAGGGAGGAACAGGGTGCAGGAAAACACTATTTTTAAGCGAAAAAGATGTTCCAGGACTAGAGGGCATGGGATGAAGTTGGAGGGAGGACGATTCAGAGGAAACATGAGAAAGAATTTCTTCACAGAACGGGTGGTGGACAAGTGGAACACCCTGCCAGAGGAAGTGGTGGGGGCTGAAACAATCACAGGATTTAAGAATGCATGGGATAGACATAAAGGAATTATAGAGGTGAGGGGGTAAGCAACAGACTTCTAGGAAAACAAACTGAACTTACAAGCTCAAATGGGCAGACTGGGTGGGCCATAGGCCCTTATCTGCCGACACTGTCTATGTATCTATGTATCTATGTGAGCACCTGGAAAACAATGTGGTGCTAGTCTGCATTCATATCCAAGGATTAAAGTAAATAGATCAGCACCCACACTCCAGACAGAGAACTAGGACTCCACGGATTGAGTTAATTATTCCTTTATGTAAAAAAAGTGCAGATAAAACACTGGCCAAAGTGGCTAGCAAACACACTGACATTTCTCCTGGCATGCTGCCAGGTTTCTTCAGAGTTTGCTAGCCAATTTGTTCAGTGTTTTATCTGCTCTTTTTTACATAAAAGAATGATCAATCCGTGGAGTCCTATTTACTTTAATCCTTAACTAGGATCTGCAGCTTATCCTGTAGGCAGGGAAATGGACAGATTGAGTGGACCAAGTGGTTCTTATCTGCCGTCAAAGTCTAGGTTTCTACACATAGAATGTGCCGGCAGATATGGCCCATGAAGTCCATCTTGTCTGCTCATTCCCCCCCCCCCGCCGGAATCGTAACCTTACTGACATAAACACATGAACCAAAAGGCCTAGGACGGTCCTTATCTGCCGTTAAAGTCCATGTTTCTATGTATGTTAAACACAGTGGTAAAGCAAACTATCAGATGTTAGACAGGCACACACTGTCACTCACTGCTGTACTGTACCAGACAAAAATATGCACTTCAGTTGATGGTTAATGCTGTATGTAGTATGTAAAAAGCACAGAACATGCCAGAACATAACTCCAAGAAGAACTTCATCACCCAGACAAAGCTATTCTTGGATTGCTTTTCTGTGCTTTATTTGTTTTGCATATGTAACTCCCCCTGCAAATGGGGGTTCCCAAAAGTCTTCCAGGAGCTTGTCTGAATGCTCCAAGTCTGGGCGGTGTTTGGCGTCTGAGCTGTTTAAATGTGGTTCCAAGTGAGTGCTATTTGAGCCTCCACGTACTGTCTCTTTAAGAGCTGTCTGCTTGCAGACTTAATTAGTTTGTATGGGGACTGTATTTAATGCTCAACTCCCCGCCAGCTGCGTTAACATCACTCCACCTCTGCCGCTCACATGTGCAGAGGGAGCCTTGTTGAAAAATATAACTGTTTGTCAGAAATCATTTAGAGTGACTGAGAAAATGTAGTTTGTCTAACCTGCCTTCATTTCAGCACTAACTGTTTCAGTGTAGCTTTTTCATTTTGGTCTTGAAACGGGACTTGGACCAATCAGGATGATAGGGAGAACCTAAATGGAGCCTGTGGACGAATCGAACTTGACTCTCAATTTTGAGCCAGCCACAAGGGATTGTATGGGCAGTGACTCTGGGAAATGTAGTTTTGACCTTGCACCTTTTTCACCAACAGAGGGAGTCTTATTGTGAGTGATAGCCGAACCAGCCAACAGAATGGTGAGGAACTCAAAGGAAATGCCCTGCTCTGTTACTGAAAAGTCAGATCAGTTGTGACAGTGAAGAGAGAAGGAGCTTTGTGCTTCTGCAGTGTATAGTTTCGCGCGGGAAACGCATGTGAGACCCTGAGGTTCAGCCAGCAGCCGTTGTAAGTGCCAGTTCGGACTGAATTCGATTTGTGAGGCGAAAGAAGAAAGTCTGAAGAGTGGAAACCAGGCTCACCCTGTAGAAGACTGGAGAAATTGCTGAATCGCACTCGGTCTGTCAGGAACTGAAGCTGCTGTGTGTACTCCCGGGTATTTTGCAGTAATTGCGATCGGGATCGAGGAGCAGCCTGCCTGGCATAGTACTTTCCTTTTACATATGAATGTGCATAGTGCTTGTGAGGAATCGCTATTTCCAATCCCACGTGCTGTGTGCTGTGTGTTGAAGCGGGAAGCAAACCCCAGCTTGTCTCAGACTAAATCCAGTTGCTATCAACTGCAGTGGGTCCAGTCACAAGGACCTTGTCTCCATGCCCTGTTGTTCTGGCAATCCAGAAGAACAGCCACCATCCGGTCCTCAGCTTGGGTATTGTGAGTACAAATCAGGGTATTTCCCTGCAGCCTGTTTTCAATCACAAGTGTGTCATCTAATTCTTGTTGTTTCACTGCTTCATGGACTGAGCCATCCGGCTCCGGATTACAATTGGATATTGTGTATATATTTTCTTCTACAGGGCCCTATCCATCTGCACCTACTGGCCAACCCCGGGCAATGGACCTGACTAGCCCCCACCTGGGTACCCAGAGTGTGACTTTTCAGCCCCTGTATGTGTGCACAGTACTGTGATTTAATGCCACCAATTAACCTGGTTTCCCCCTTCCGTGTTACTGCCACCTAAATAAATCAGATTTGTTGTTGTTATACTATATACTGTCTGTGGTATTGGTACTTATGGAAACAGTATGGTGTTTGCTGTATATGTTATTTAACCTTATTTTACAGGGGGTCCTCAGAGACATGCTGCAGAATCAGTCTCGAGGGTAAGTGGTATCTATATGCGTGAACAGTGTGTATACATGGGGTATTGGGGCTGTAACTCTGCTGTACTGTGTGAGCCACTAAAGGGAATAAAAGGGGGTCTCAGTGTCCCAGAGGGCTGTGACCAAGCAAGTCTAACCACTACAAACCCTGACCTCTGGGTGGAGGCACCCGTCAGGACCAGGCCCTCAACCTGTCCATAGTCAAACAGGCAGGGGTAGTAGCCCTTGGGATAGCGCCACCTAGGGGTTACATCTTGGAGGCACTGCTGGGATTACCATCCTCTAGTGGCCACATTTATGAATTACTGTTAAAAATAAATGGATACCCCAACAGAAGTGGCTGTATACCAGTTGGTGGTGTGGTGTACTAGCCAGGAGATCGAATTCCAAATGCTATACTTATCTTGGATATCCCACTGGGTACCAGTATGGACACTGTAGAGGAGTACTTTCCAAGGTGGAAGGTTTACAAAACCCTGTGGTGGCAGGTCGACATGTTAATCTGCTCACCCACTCTTTCATGTGATAGTAAAAGTATAAGGACCCCATAGATAGCTCCAAAGTGCCACAGACTATTACCCCAGAGGGAGCCCTCAGTGCCTGGAGGGTGATACTAAGGCCAGTAAGACCCGGGGATGACCCCCACTGTCTGAAACTTTGAGGAGAAATTTGCTAAATTGTTGCTGGAAGAAGGGAAACTGTGGAGGATTTAAAGAAACTATTATTGCCACCTGAGGGAGTTCTCCCCAACACCTCGCCCCTCCTGCACCTGTTATTCCCCTCCTTCTGTGCCAGTGCTAGCCCTATGTTTGTACCTGCCATAGTCATGACTTATACCGCAAGCTCAAAGTATTCTCTGGCATCCGCCCCACTCCAAATGGGGAGGTCGATCTGGAAACCTGGATAGACTCTGCTACTCTTGCGGTACAAGACTTGCAATGCTCTGAGGCAGAGAAAAGGGCTTGCCTGGGGAAGAGTCTCCAGTGACCCATTCAACATACTTTTCGCTCCCTGAGGGTCTCTGATCCTGAAGCCAAAGCTCAAGAGTACATAATTGCCCTTGAAAATGTGTTTGGGGGCACCACTAGTGTTTGAGGCCTTGAAATGGAAGCTTAAAGATGTTAGACAACAGCAGGGGGAATTGTTATCTGCCTATATGGATCGATTAGAGGAATCTTGCAAACCATTTTTTCGACAGGGGTTGGCCCTTAGTGAAGTGTACCGGGTAAGACTGGATCATATACTCTGCTCTGCCCGGCACTCTAGCTGTGTGTTGCTCAAATTGCAACTGCAGCAGAGGAAATCTGGTCCCTTGCCTTTCCATGTGTTGATGAAGGAGGTACGGGAAGTTGAGGAGGAGGAAGGTTTTTCAGAGCCCTGTGCAGTCATAGCTGCTACAGTCCCATCATGAAGGCCGCTCCTATGAGTATGGGCCCTGACACTTGCCCGACTGCTTCTACTATGGGGGTGGGGGTGCCCATCAGGCACCTCCTGCTGGCAACAGCTCAAACCTTGATGTCTTGGCTATGGAGGTGAGGAGGGGAGAAGGGGCAAACCAGAAGAATTCAGCATAGACAGATCCTCTTGAATATAAATATCTGATTCCTTTATTATAATATTGGCCCATTTCTACATTTCACCAATAAATCATACATTTAGTACAAATCAAACCACAGTGTGGACGCGTACGTGAGAAGCCAAGAATTGCCCATGAAAGGGGTTATTTACCAGTTTTCTAAAATTGTGATGTGCAGAAAAATAAGAGGCTGAACAAGAAATAACATTGATTGGAGCAATCTTAAGTGAATAAAACTGATTCATATTTATGGATAGAAGTATGATTAAAAGGCACTTCCTGAGGGAGCCAATGATTTATTGGTGAAATGTAGAGGAAATGGGCCAATATTTATAATAAAGGAATCAGATATTTATATTCAAGAGGATCTGTCTACGTGTGAATTCTTCTGGTTTGCGCCCTTCTCCCCCCTCCCCCAGAATTGTGTGGGGTTCACAGACAGTAGATTAAAAAACACATTGGAAGAGGCAGCAGAACAAATAAGGACTTTAGGTTCTGAATAACTGTAATAACATTTCCCGTGGTTTTTTCCAGGATGATTTTCTGGATTATGTTGCAATATTATGGAGGTGAGGGAACTGAAGAGATATCTCCAAATGTCCAACCCACCGCCGGCTGAGGTGGCACTAAGGTTTTCTATTGATAGTACCAATGCCGCAGCCCTCAATGTGATGCCTCGGTCCCCCCAAACTTCAGCAGACATATTTTGCCATAATTTTGGGAAGGATGGGCACATGAAGAGGGCATGCCAGTCTCAGAAAGACTTAGAGAGAGTGGTGAGCCGGCTACAAGGAGAGCTTTGGAGCACAAAACAGTGGTTAAGAGGTGCACAAAATGACCGCAGTGAAGGTCCCAGAAATGCTAACTCACATCCCTTTGTGGCTAGATCATCTGCCCAGGCCCTTGCTACTGCCTCTCCAGATTGGTCCAGAATAGTGGGTCCCTCCATGGAGACCAATGTGAAGGTGAATGGAGTGTCTACAAGAGCTGTATTGGACAGTGCCTCCCAAGTGACAATTATGTTTCAGGACTGGTATCAGGCACACCTGTCTGATGTAACCTTACAACCGCTGGAAGGACTGCATGTCTGGGGGTTAAGTAGAAGACCTACCCCTATTGCAGATATATCCGAATTTGGTTGTCTTTTCCCACCTCCATGGCTGGAGTGGCCGAGCAAGTAGAGACCCTGGCATTAGTGTGTCCCCTACCAGACTGTATGATGGGATTCCTCTACTAGTTGGGACTAATGCGATATGTTTGGATGGTTGGCGCAGCTGGTTATGAGAAACAAGGGTGAAGGACTGTAGAGCTTTGAGAATCCTGGCCTTGATCCTATGAGGCACAGAGAGATGCTGAAAAAGTAGACCCAGAGGAACCGGTTGGAATTGTCTGGAAGAAGGATCTGGAGTCTCTGATTCTGACGCCAAATGCCCAGTGTACCTTACAGGGGGAAGTCCATATCAGAAAGGATGTCAAGAATAAAATCCTCATGCTGGATGCACCAGGCAATGGGAAATTGCCGTAAGGATTGCTGGTCAAGCCAAGTATTTTGCCTGCCAGAGCCCATGCTTATGTCAGAAGGGTAATGGTTCAAGTTCATAATGTGTCTGATAGAAAGATTCGAGTAAATAGAAGTTGCACCCTGGCTAATGTACATTGTGCAGATACTGCAGTGCTGCCTAGTAACAAGTGTTTGGGGAGAATGACAGAGTGATGCATGATTTGTTTGATTTTGGGGACTCCCCATTGCCAGCGCTGAATGGAAGATGAGAATTAGTAGAAAACTTGCTCAGAGAGACCAGGTGTTTCTTTAAAGGAATGGGATGTAGGATGTGTGCAGGAGCTGAGCACCACATCCAGCTGCATGATGAAAGGCCATTTCATGAGAGGTCTCGACGCCTGGCCCCTGCTGACATAGATGATGTGAGACAGCATCTGCAAGAGATGCTTGCTGCTGGTGTAATACAAGAATCCAGAAGCCCATATGCTTTACCTATTGTGGTAGTGAGAAAAAAGAATGGGACAGTAAGAATGTGCGTGGATTATCGCACCTTGAAACGGCAGACTATCCCTGATCAGTATACAATGTCCCGCATTCAGGATGCTTTAGGCTGCCTGAATGGTAGCAAGTGGTTCTCCATGCTGGATCTTCGCAGTGAGTATTACCAGATCCCGATGGCCCCGGAAGACCGTGAGAAGACAGCCTTTATCTGCCCACTTGGTTTCTATGAATTCATGAGGATGCCTCAAGGGATTTCAGGTGCTCCAGCCACTTTTCAATGACTGATGGAGTGTGCGGTTGGGGACATGAACTTATTAGAGTGCTTGGTGTACCTAGATGATGTTATTGTATTTGGCAGCTCACTGGAGGAACACGAGAGCAGATTATTCAAGGTGTTGGACCGACTGGAAGACTTTGGCCTAAAACTGTCCATCAATAAATGTCATTTCTTCCAAACATCTGTAAAGTATGTGGGACACATAGTCACCACAAAGGGAAAAGACCAACCCAAGTACAGTTGAGGCCTTGACCACCTGGCCACAGCCCCACAATCTAAAAGAACTGCAAAGATTCCTGGGATTATGTGGCAACTATCGCCATTTCATCAAGGACTATTCAAGAGTGATCCGGCCTTTACTTAATCTCACTCAAGGTTACCTCCTACCCACAAAAATACAAGAGGTTGGTTTCTTCTGAGCCTGAGAGAGTGTATTTCCATTCCAATGAAGTATTTGGAGCCAGATGGACACCTGAGAGTGAAGCTGCTTTTCATGAGATTATGTATCAATTTACCCACGCTCCTGTTCTTGCCTATGCAGATCCAGAGAAGTCCTATGTCTTGCACACTGATGCTAGCCTGCAAGGCTTGGGGGGCTGTATTGTACCAAGAGCACGAGAATGGCCTGAGACCAGTGGCCTTTGCCAGTAGAAGCCTGACTCCATCCGAAAAGAACTATCCTGTACATAAATTAGAGTTCCTAGCTTTGAAGTGGGCTATTGTTGACCAGTTCCATGAGTACTTGTATGGGGCTAAGATACTAGTAAAAACTGACAATAATCCTTTGACCTATGTGCAGTCTTCAGCTAAGTTGGATGCCACTGGCCATAGGTGGCTTTCTGCATTATCTACATACGACTATGCTGTTGAATACAGAGCAGGTCTGAACCACATAGATGCTGATGCTCTCTCTCCCAGAGGCCTGTTCCCTGGAATGACTGGGTCAGACTGTCAGAACCTGATATTCGAGCACTCTGCCAGAAGTTTGAGAGGGAGGAACAAATGTCCACGGACGCAGTGGACTGTATGGTAGATTGTTTGGGACCCTCTGAGAATTGCATACCTGCTGCTTATTGCCACTTTTCTGCAATAGACATTGGTGCACTGCCTCAGCTGGACAATGACAGTATTCAGCGGGCTTAATCCCGAGATCCCATGATCAGATCAGCTTTAGAAGTCCTCTACGCAGGGAAAGATGTGTCCAAATTACGCTCCACTGATTTGAGAACTGCATTGTTATACAAAGAAGGTCCTAAGTTGAAACAGATCAATAGACTGTTATACAGAGAAACAGTAAACAGAGGGAGACAAATAGACAAACAGCAACTAGTGCTGCCCACTGCCTTTTGAGACTCAGTACTGAGGTCCTTACACAACCACATGGGGCACCTTGGTATAGACAGAACACTTGACTTGGCAAGATCCAGATTCTATTGGCCTAAGATGGGGGCTGATGTTGAGCAACACATTCAAACTTGTAGTCACTGTTTACAGAGGAAAGCCCTGCCCCAGAGGGCTGCCCACCTTGTTAACATCACCACCAGCACCCCCATGGAGCTGGTCTGTATTGACTTTCTGAGTTTGGAGCCAGATCAAAGAAATATCTGTAATGTGCTGGCAGTCACTGACCATTTTACTAGATATGCCCAAGCTTTCCCCACCAAGGACCAGAAGGCATCCACTGTGGCCAAAGTACTTATAGAAACTTTTTGTTCACTATGGGGCACCACAAAGAATCCATTCTGATCAAGGGAGGAATTTGAGAGTCGTCTGATCAAAGAGATGCTTTTCTGTGGGAGTGCGAAAGTCCAGAACCACCTCTTACCACCTCCAGGGGACCCACAGCCTGAACGCTTTGACCGCGACTTTGCTAGATATGCTAGGCACCTCCACCCAAAGGATGCTTCTAGATGGAGCTAGCAAATTAGCACCCTGGTACATGCCTACAACTGCACCAAAAGTGATGCCACGGGTTCTCCCCATACCGCCTGATGTTTGGAAGAGAAGCTCGACTGTTGGTAGATGTATGTTTTGGAGTTTCTCCTGATGGGATTCGAGCTGACAACTATTTACAGTACGTGCAAAAGTTAAAGGCCCAGCTAATTCATGCGTACCAACTGGCTCAAACCATGGCTGCCAAAAGAAATCTGGCCAACAAAGAAAGGTATGATAAAAAGGTGAAAGCACAGGAACTCCAGGAGGGAGATTGGGTATTGCTAAGGAATCTGGGACTGCATGGCAAACATAAGATTGCTGACAGATGGCACCATCTCCTCACATTGTAGTGCAAACTAGATGATCTGCCTGTGTACAAAGTAAGGCCTGAGAATAATTCAAAGATGTTAAAACAATGCATAGAAATCATTTACTGCCCATTAATCTTGATTGAGTCTGAGCCCCAGAAAGTGCTCCATCTGGACCAGTGACTAGAGCTGCTGCTAAGCAAAGGCAAAGAAAGTCTGCACCTACAGATGCTGAGTTAAAGTGTCCCACAACAAGTCCCAGTTGAAAATGACTGTCAATCCATATCAGAGGAAAGTGAGTGCAACTTTGGATACTACCCTCTTACGAACTGAGTCAATTGTTTCTGGGCAACCCACTAGTCAATTATGGAGAGGAAGCTGGGCCTTCTGGACTGCCTAAGCCCCAGCTTTGTCCCTGGAGCCAATGCTCCCAGAAAGTGAAGTGCTGGATCAAGTCGGATGACATGGAATCACTGTGCATGGTGGAACTGTATGAGCTCTCAGAGGAGGAAAATGATGAACTGGAACAGACTGGTGATATACCAGAACAAGAAGAGTATTCTGAGTGCCCTGATGGTCCACTGCCAGTGTCCAAAGCTCTCCATGTGAGCCAAGTGTTGTGGACTCAGAGATTGTAACTCCTGGAGCTGAAAGTGCCCCAAGTTCTAGCCTCTCTACCCCAGTGGAGACTCCTGACAAGTGAGGACAATGCTGAACATGAGGCTCAGGTGCAGAGACTGTAACAGTTCCCCTAGAAAGACTGGTCAAGCTGTCAAAGCTTGTGGTGCACCCAGCTATGATTCCCCTAGAGGCCTGTGGACTTGCCTCTCAATGTTGTCCATAAAGAAGTGTATGTGTCCCCGAGCTCATTGCCCAAATTGAACATCAGTGCTAACTCCAAGTTACTTGTGTTGCCGTCTAGGTATGGTGCTCCTGCCCCATCCAGCCCCAAGGTAGCTGATAGGGAAGGGCCCCCTCTCTTCAGGTTTCATGTACAGGAGGTAATAACCTGAGTTATGGTACAATGTGCATATAATACTGTGAAAAAAGTGATGTACTGAAAAGTTTCAGAAATGTGTTTCTGGTAAGGTGATATGTTGACTGATGATTACATGTATAAGCCTAATGTAATACTGATGTAAATGTATATGCTTGTATTGAAACTTATGGGGGTACTTACTTGACGCGGATGCCAAGTTTTCCTGGCCAGGAAGGGTGTAATCCCCCTGCAAATGGGGGTTCCCAAAAGTCTTCCAGGAGCTTGCTTGAATGCTCCAAGTCTGGGCGGTGTTCGGCGTCTGAGCTGTTTAAATGTGGTTCCAAGTGAGTGCTATTTGAGCCTCCACATACTGTCTCTTTAAGAGCTGTCTGCTTGCAGACTTAATTAGTTTGTATAGGGGAACTGTATATTTAATGCTCGAATCCTGCCAGAGCTGCTGTCAATTCGCTCCGTCTCTGCCGTCGCTACATGTGCAAAGGGAGCCTTGTTGAAAGATATAACTGTTTGTCAGAAATCATTTAGAGTGACTGAGAAAATGTACTTTGTCTAACCTGTCTTCATTTCAGCACGAGCTGTTTCAATGTAGCTTTTTCATTTTGGTCCTGAATAGCTGACTTGGACCAATCAGGATGATAAGAAGACCCTAAAATGGAGCCTGTGGATGAATCGGAACTTGGACTCTCAATTTTGAGCCAGCCACAAGGAATTGTATGGGCAGTGACTCTGGGAAATGTAGTTTGACCTTGGCACCTTTTTCACCAACAGAGGAGTCTTATTGTGAGTGACAGCCGAACCAACAGAATGGTGAGGAACTCAAAGGAAATGCCCTGCTCTGTTACTGAAAAGTCAGATCAGTTGTGCCAGTGAAGAGAAGGAGCTCTGTGCTTCTGTGGTGTATAGTTTTGCGCGGTGTTTACGTGAGGTCCTGAGGTCTGCCAACAGCCTTTGTAAGTGCCAGTTCGAATTGAATCTGATTTGTGAGGAGAAAGAAGGAAGTCTGAAGAGTGGAAACCAGGCTCACCCTGTAGAAGACTAGAGAAATTGTTGAATCGTGCTCGGTCTGTCAGGAACTGAAGCTGCGATGTGTACTCCCGGTATTTTGCAGTAATTGCGATCGGGATCGAGGAGCATCCTGCCTGGTATAGTACTTTCCTTTTACATATGAATGTGCATAGTTGCTTGTGAGGAATGCTATTTCCAATCCCCCATGCTGTGTGTTGTGTGTTGAAGGGAAGCAAACCAGCTTGTCTCCGGACTAAATCCGGTTACTATCAACTGCAGTGGGTCCAGTCACAAGGACCTTGTCTCCATGCCCTGTTGTTCTGGCAATCCAGAAGAACATCCACCAACCGGTCCTCAGCTTGGGTATTGTGAGTACAAATCAGGGTATTTCCCTGCAGCCTGTTTTCAATCACAAGTGTGTCATCTAATTCTTGTTGTTTCACTGCTTCATGGACTGAGCCATCCAGCTCCGGGTTACAATTGGGTATTGTGCATATATTTTCTTCTACAGGGCCCTATTCATCTGCACCTGCTGGCCAACCCCGGGAAGTGGACCTGGCTAGCCCCCCCCCCACCTGGGTACCCAGAGTGTGAGTTTTCAGCCCCTGTGTGTGCACAGTACTGTGATTTAATGCCACCAATTAACCTGATCCCCCCATGTTAACGCCCCAAATAAATCAGAATTATTGTTGTTATACTATATACTGTCTGTGGTGTTGGTACTTATGGAAACAGTATTGTGTTTTGCAGTATATGTTGTTTAACCTTATTTTACAGGGGTCTTCAGAGACGTGCTGAAAAATCAGTCTCGAGGGTAAGTGTTATCTATAGGGTAGTAGACAATTATTATACGTGGGGTATTGGGGCTGTAACTGTGGGTGCACTGTGTGAGCTACTAGAGGGAGAAAGAGGTCTCAGTGTCCCAGAGGCCAGGAATGCTTTAGCTCAACCACTACAAACCCTGACCTCTGGGTGGAGGCACCCGCTATAGGACCCAGGCCCTCAATCTGTCCATAGTCAAACTGGCAGGGTAGTAGACCTTGGGATACCGCTACCTAGGGGTATACATACTACATACAGTCTCGTTCCTCAAGGTGCATAATTTCATCTGGGAGTGCAGCAGTGAGAGACAGAGTCACTGAGTCAGTAAAGGAGAGGAGGGCAACTAAAATGGTGCAGGGTCTGCAAGAGAATCCATACAAGAAGAGACTAAAGGAAACATAGAAACATATACTTTGACGGCAGATAAGGAACACTTGGTCCACCTAGTCTGCCCATTTCCTTACCCACAGGATAAGATGCAGATCCTAGTTAACCAACAGCCTATTTATTCCTACCCTCCACAAAAAATGAGCTTAATATGTATACCCCTGAGGAAAGGAGGGAGAGGGGGCACATGATAGAAACTTTTAAGTTCCTCAGTGGAATCAACAAAGTCCAAGAGGGTAGCATCTTTCAGAAAAAAAAGATGTGCAAGAACAAGGGGACACAATTTGAAGATGGGGGAGGGTCAGGGGCAATGTGAGAAAGTATTTTTTCACAGAGAGGGTGGTGGATGCATGGAACAGCCTTCCTGAGGAGTTGTGGGTCTAAAACTGGGAGAATTCAAGAATATATGGAACAGACATAAGGCAATTTTGTGGGGGTAGGAAGAAATAGGCTCAGCATCTTATCCTGTAGGTAGGAAATAGGCAGACTAGGTTGGGACAAGCGGTCCTTATCTGCTGTCAATGTCTATTAGGTTGCCACCTCTGAATGAGGTGAAAATCGAATACTAAACCACACCCCAAACTCCACCCCTAACCCCGCCCCTTTTATGACTAATGAGGGCATCGCTTGGATTCTGATTCACTTGATTTATTCAGAATTGCTGCTGATAACACATTGTGTACAACTTCTTTAAATTACATCATGATTATTATTTTTGTTTTATTTGATTTAGATTTAAATATTTTAAATTTCAGTGTGAGTTAACATTTGGTGGGGTTAGAGAGGGGGGTTCAGGGGACTTTCCAACCTGTGTACACAGCTTAGCTGACAAATCGAGTGACTACAAGGACACCTCTGACAACTGGCTAGTTTGGATCAGGTGGCCTTTTCTGGTAAAACTCTTTCAATAAATAAACTACACCAGTAATGGTGGACGAGATGTAATCACAAATATCATCTGCCATTTTAAGATGTGCTACTGTCCCTCCCATTGCTCCTACTCTGACGTTAGTTGTAATATCAGAGTTTTTAAAAGTGGTAGGAACTATTCTATGCTGTTAAATACCCGATTTTGTTTTCCACGTCAGTCATACATAGCAAATAGCATGATATGTAGCGTGAAGGCAGTATAGCGCAGTGGTTTTAAAGCTCTGAGCCGCAATTCTGGAGACCACAGTTTGAATCCTACAGCCCAAACTTGCATACTTTGTGACCCTACACAAATCATTTAATTCCCTTGTGCTCTCAGGTTGCACCTGTAAACAAGCTTTAGCTTAATGTCTCTCTTCTGGTAAAAGAAAAAATGATAATGTTTTGAAAATTTTTTTGATAAATTGCCTAAATTTGCAGTGTAATCAAATCTAGATTGTGTTCCTGTCATCTCATCAGCTAATGCTCTCTCTCTCTCTCTTCCTTTTCTCATTTCTGTAGCTTAGCATGACATTAACCACATTATTCTGTGCTGTTCATCTGAAAGGCCTGGATTGGTCTTCCTGGAATATCCAAGTAGTATGAAAATTGACAACAATATCTACTGAGGAGAGAGAGGCATAGTATTGCTAGAAATGAAATAAAATATTAGATTATTAATTTTCTTTTAGTTGTTTTGGTTGTTTATTGTGCATTCTTTTACTACCTCTGTATGTATGTTGACCCTCATCCTTTGACGTGGAACCTTTGTAAACGAGCAGTTTCTGCTCAAAGGTATTTGTAATCCAAGAATTTAATACATAAAAAAAAAAATTTAACAACAAAAGGGCTAACATATTCAAATATAGGACAGACCCTAAAAGAAAAAATGGCGAACATTTAAAGGTATAAAAGTATTCCTTATCACAGCAGTCAAAGACCATACTCACAATGCAGCCTGGAAAGGATTAGTTTGATTTGCTGCTAATGGTCTTAATAGCCCTACTTTACACCTCTCAGACTGACTGGTATACAAACAAAGGTCTGCATGACATCAGAATTGGTTTGTAATCTGACCATGCAAGTAAAATGATGAAAGATTTAACAGAATCTGTTTTACAAGCATGTGAGCATTCAAAATGACTGAAAATGTACTACCTCTGAATAAAACTGGATTAGCAAGGAAAGTTTCTGAAACACATTGTACAGTCCATACTGGGACAGGAAGCTACCCTAATGTGGTGCCTGTCTGGTTTCAGAAAAATGAAGGTGTTAATTAAGGTGGTATTGGTTACCTTCCCATGAATAATCTTCCAATTTGCTGGTGTGAAGTTAGAGGTGACAACTGAGCAGACAGGGACACATTTGTTCTTTAAGTGCCCTGCTCTTGAAGGCACTTCCTGATTAGCATGCACTGCAAGCAAGCACACTGAAATGTCAGACACTTGCTTACAATCAGATGAGAAGAAAATTAAATAGTTAGTGGGGAATCTCATAGGTGCTTATTGACCCACCATAAACAAATGAATTTGTAATGGTGAAAACAGGAGGACCGAATCTGGACCTAGAAAACCGAATCATTCGGTCAAAAACCGAGTAAGTGGTAACCTTAATGTCTATGTTTCTATGTAACTGTTTCATCCACATTCATTTTGATTTCTACTGCCTTGCAGAGTCTGTATCTAAAAGAATCTAAAAGGAATGTGCGTGCACATGTGAAACTGAGCAAAACATAGGCAAGACAGTACAAGACTGGATTTGCAACACACGCACCACTTTACCAAGCATATTAGTTAGCAATGAGCATTACACAGACAGGACAGGATGACATGACAAGGGCTGTCTTTAACCGGGCAGGACACACACACACACACATACACACCTTTCTCACTCAAATGATGCAAAAAGCATATGACTCGACAGACAACAGGGTGGACGTGACCCTGTTTGCAACTGGACATGCCCCTCTCCCCACAGATATACACAGAGCCCCTCCCCCTCAAGAAAAGGGCACAACTAGGAATGGGCACAATGGAGGGAGACAAAGGATGAGGCAACTTATTTTCATCTGTTTTGACAAGCTAAGCATATTGGAAAATCTAAGTAATATAATTAACCTTTTTTTCTTACAGACAACTAGTGTTGTAATTACAAAAAAAAAAACATACACTGTATAGCTGGTCAACAATAGTAAAATCTTGACCTAAAGCTACATACAGTAATCAGAAGGAGTCAGTTCAATTTACACAGAATCTAGTGAGTACAGTCACATTCAGTCACATTAATTTATACTGAGAAAATGGTTGAAATGTCAAATTACTTAATTTCAACAATTTCAAACTGCACACCTATGTCTTCTCTTACTCCCTTTCTGCTTTTGTAACATTTTATTCTAAAGCCCCTTATTTTACCTCAGTGGATACACTTCTCTTCGAATTTGAAAACATTTCTCTGATTTTTTAAAATCTTGCAGGAGGTTAAGACAACCCAGAGTCCAAGGAGTCACTCAACAAAAATTCTGTATCTGCAATAAAACCCCAGGGAACAGTAATTATGCTGCTTAAATTAATAAGTACATACCAGTCAAAACAAAAGCAAAGGCCCTCTGTGCTCCGGGCCTCTGGCTGCTGTACTCAGCTCACCTGGGTCCTTGTTGGGACATGTCTGTTGCTGCTCCGGTGCTTCCCTCCTCTGCATCAGACAGACACGGTTCCTACCACCCAAAAATAAATGCTGCTGCTGCTGCACTGCTGTTTAGCTCTTTTTTTAATTTTAGCAGCAGCTGGCTAGACTTTTCTCTGGTGATGGTGTGGACTGGGTGGCAGTCAGAAGTGAGCCGGGAGTCCAGTCAGGAGGTTCAGGAGTCGGAAGTGCTGCTGTGGCGCTCTTCTCCTTGCTGCTCTGCTTTGCTCTGCTCTGGATCTCTGGCTGATTTGCTCTCTGGATTGGGCGGTGGTCGCTCTTCTTTGTTAGTTTCTCTTCAGCACTCTGGAACTCTCCCTTGGCTGTAATTCCAAGGCGCCGGAGGACTGATTTTATGCTCCATGTTCGGACCTGACTGGGGACACAAAAGTTCAGGTCCGCGTTTGGATGGGGATGCTAACAGCAACGGACCACAATGGAGCACTGGGATTCGATAAGAAGGTGGTTACATCAGAACGCCCTATGTCACATGCTGTGTGTGCATTCAAATTGGGACACAAAAATGGCGAGACAAGAGTAACGTGGGCTGCGGCTGCCTGCCGTCATGGATTAATGGATGGATTTAAGCCTCAGCTCTGTTTTTTGACCTGGGAGGGAGCAGGAGTGCAGGAGGGACTAACAAGACCAATGAATGGAAGAAAATCCATTCTAGTGTGAGGTAGGTTCAGCGATTGCAACTGCTCCCATTACGATTGCAATTTACTGCAATTGCAACTAATTGCAACTGGCAATTCCAATGGCAGACGGTGGCTCTGGGGGAGAGAGAGAGAGAGAAAACACCCCACAGTGGTTCTGTCTCTTCCTTCTATACAGTGACATAAATATTACTGTGCCTACTCACAGTGCCTTGAAGAAAAGCTACCCATCTACAAAGTCTCACTGAATAAAGGGCACCAATGACTTCTTCACTATCTCATCTCTGAAGAAATCACACTTCATGATGCCACCAAGTAACACTATGGGTCATGGATTTGTTGTGAGATAGCACTCCAGACATACTGTAGATTTTCAGTGGATGCTTTGGCTCTAGATTTAGGGACTGGTTTTATTTTTTGCAGAAAACTATAGGGCAAAATGGTTGCATGTTAATAGTTGGTTCTGTAAAAATGATGTCAGAAAATTTCCCATTTGCTGCCATCCACTCTGTGACCTGCATCAGAGAACATGTTCTACAGGACATTAACATTTTTTGGCAGCATCTTTTCATATGCAGTGCAGTACCACTCGAATGCATCATATGGTGGCTCAGTACAGTATGTTACATGTCCTTACAGAAATGGTGCACATTATTTACCTTACTCTGCTATAAGTCCATCCCTTGCTCTCTCCTTCTTCAAATATGGGAATCGTACACTCAGTAAATCTGGTTGATGAGCATCTCACGGATCTCTTGGGCACTGTGTTCATCATCTTTCACTGCGAGGCTGTCCACAATGTTACAAATATCACTGCAAAACAATATACAAACTGATTAGGCAGCAGTACAGGGCAGTACCTCCTCATTGACATCCACTGTGCCTTGCAGCAGATTACCTAGCTTCTGCAGTTGTCTATTAGAGTGCACAGAGTCTACACAGTACCTTTTTCACTGCCAGCTACTGTTCCTTCCTCAAGGACACTGAGGAAGCACAGTACCTCTTCACTACCACCTATTGTGCCACTGGAGGCAGCATAGCGCAACATCGCTGCTATTTACTGTGCTTGCTTACAATTACAGTAATTGACATGGTCAGATATTTTTGAATATTGTGTGATATTTCTAAAGAGATTCTCTCTGGTGGCCCTATAGTAGTACTACAGGCAGGCAGGGAATTTCTCTAGAAATATCATAGAAATATCAGGAAACATCTGGTCATGTCAGCTGCTGCAATTGTAAAGGCACTCAGGAAGCACATTACTTCTTCATTACTATCTACTGTGCCATGCTCGAGGGCACTGAGGCTGCACAGTACTGCACCTCTTCCCTGCCATGCACTGTGCCTTGCAGCACAGTACCTGGCTTCCACTGTGGCTTACTCTAGGGCACTGAGGCAGCACAGTACATCTTCACTGGCAGGTCATCACTGTACTGTACCTTGCTGTCACAGAAATCCACTTATTGCACATTGTCAGTCTGTGCAGATATACATAAAACCAAAAAATTTGTCGGCAGAAAGGGTCCACTCAGTCTGCCCAAGGGTTACCTGTTTACTGCACCTCCATGAACCCTAACAGGTCTCCAGGCCCCCTCCCCTCCCTGCTTCTGTACCATTAAGCCCCTGTGTCTATCTCATGCATGCTTGAAGCCTTCCACCATTCTAGCCTCCACAACTTTGGGTGTCAATCTGTTCCAGGCATCTGTCTCCCTTTCTGTGAAGTACTGCCTCTCATCCTGCCTCAAATTCCCCTTCCAATTTCACTACTTGTTCCTGCAATGTTAGATGATCCTCCCTGCACTCTGTTCACCCTGTGAGGAACCAAGATCTCAATCATGTCATCCTTCGCTCCTGTCCTCCAGAGTATATATATTGAGATCCCTCAGTTTCTCCTCATAGGGCTTACCTTGCAAGCTGCACCATCTTGGTTGCCCTTCTCTGGACTGCCTCCACCTTGTTTATGTCTTTCCTAAGGTGCGGTCTCAGAACAAGACACAATATTCTAGGTGGGACATACCAGATAGCAGTACAATGGCAGCACCACTTCCTTCTCCTGCTGGCGAAGCTTATCTCTTTTCACCCTAGCATCCTACTAGTCCTGCCCACAGCCTTGGCACACTGCGCTGCCACCTTGAGATCTTCTGAAATAAAACAAAATGCAAAGGAAATTGCTCCAAAGAACCAGAAGGTTGGTGCATGGATGAAAATATCAAGCAAGAGTAAATGGTCATGCACAACAACTAACCCCAGAGTATAGAAGTCACAATATCTCTCTTGAAAATTTTAAATATTGACTTCAATTTTTTATTGTTACATAAAGGTTAAAAATAACAAGCAGGTCAGACACACTCAATGTTTCATGCTCAAAACACTTTATCAAGAATGATGCATGTCATAGAAAGTTTAGCTTTTATAGTGACAGAAGATGCAGGAAAAATGTACAAACTGCACTCAGATCAGATGCAAATAAGCTGTACTAAAGTGACTAGTGCTTACACAATTAATTAATAAATAATTAAAGTGAATGCAATGAAGATCTAGTACTAAAATCGAAATACCTTAATTGGCATGCTAATGTGATAACCAGAACAATACAAAAAACAATCACAATATATTCAGGACAATACTGTACTTTTAAGCATTAAAAAATAGGAAGAAAATAACATCCTAAGTCTGGTGATGCTACCATGAGACAATTATTGACCTGCACAAATTTGTAAGATTATTCAATTTGAAATTTTTTTATCCTCCTGGGATAACAAGTCTTTTATGCAGGCATAGCATGTTACTATGGAAATTTAAGCTGATGCAGATCAAGGAACATAGAAACATAGAATTTGATGGCAGATGACTGGTGCTTGGCCCACCCAGTCTGACCATTTTTCCCTATCTAAATTCTCATTGCAGACCCTACTTGATCGATAGCTCTTCCTCTCTCCCATTCCTTTCCACTATGATTCCATTGTGCCTATCCCATGCATTCTTGAAACCCCCACTGTTTTTGCCACCACCACCACCTCAGCTGGAAGGCTGTTCCAGGAATCCACCACTCTTTCTGTGAAGAGATACTTCCTCATGTCTCTTCTGAAACTACCCTCTTCCAGCATTATATCATGTTCTCTTGTTCTTGAGCACCTTTTTTCTGGAAAATACTTCCTTCCTGTACCTTATTTACCCCATGAGATATTTAAAGGTCTCTATCATATCCCTCCCTCCTCCTCCTCTCTTTGAGGGTGCAATATTGAGGTCCTTTAGTCTCTCTTCATAGGGCTTTTGATGCAGTCCCAGCACCTGTTTATTTTCTCTCCTCTTGACTGTCTCCACTGTGTCTATGTCCTGCTGGAGATGTGGTCTCCAGAACTGGACACAGTACTCAAGGTTGGGTATTACCACTGATCTGCACATGTGGCAGCAACATCTCCCTCTTTCTGCTGGTGACACCCCTTCCTATGCACCTCAGGATCCCACTAGCCCTCCTTACTGCCTTGTCACATGAAACCACCCCAATGGGAGTCGAGGAACACTCCTCGATTGGTTTCTGACAAACAGGTCTGATAGGATCTCTGCATCTGGAGTCCTTCCTGACTCCATATCTGACCATTCTCCCATCTACTGTGTTTGGAGGGTCTCCTCTCCCAACGTGCCCTATACAATTATACAAGTGAATGACTTCTCCAACTTTAACTCTGCTCTCTTTCTTCAAGATTTTGCAACCACAGATAGGACCCCAGTACTCTGCCATGAACGTCACAGGTGCTCATGACAACTTTCTAAACATCCTCCTCTGTAGGATAAGTATGCCTCGCATCAGAAAGAGAGTTAGAGGCACTATCACTAAATGGCTACATTGGGACTTGCTCTCCCTCATGAAAGCCCTCGATAAACACTGGGGTAAATTTAATGCCTCTAAGGAATTGTCTGACTACCATGAATACATGGAAAGCTCCTCAGGTGGCACACTGGATGTGTCCTAGCCTTACAATCAAAGGGCCAAGGGTTTGATCCTAGATTACAGCGCATGTGAACTGTATTATCAAGGTCACTCAAGAATTATACAGTCATTATACTCATGGTTTCACCATGCTTTAGATGGCATTCACCCTAGGGTACTCAGAGAGCTAGCAGAGATCCTGGCAGGGCCACTGATGAACCTGTCCAATACCTCCCTGAACACAGGATGCGTACTACAAGACTAGATGATGGCCCATGTGGTGCCCATTCACAAAAAGTGGACCCAGGGATGAGCCAGGCAACTACAGGCCAGTGAGTCTCACATTGATTGTGAGGAAACTCATGGGGACAATCCTAGAGGAGGGACTGGTGACCTTCTTGGAGGACAGTGGTCTCCAGGACGGTCATCAACATGGGTTTGTCTGTGGCAGATCCTGCCAGACTAATCTAATTGAGTATTATAACTAGGTGATCAGGGGAGCTGGACAAGGGCCACATGGTGGATGTCTTGTATTTGGACTTCAGCAAGGCCTTTGATTCCGTGCCACATAGGAGGTTGGAGGGAAGCTGGAATACATAGAGGTGGGAACAATGATGGTAAATTGGATCATCAACTGGCTGAATGGAAGGCAGCAGAGGGTGGAGGTGGGGGGGAATGCTCATCACCAAGGGAAGTGATGAGAGGGGTGCCACAAGGATCAGTGCTGGGACTGGTGTTGTTTGGGATATTCATAGCTGATATCTCATACAGGGTCCGGAGTAGGATCAATCTGTTCGCTGATGATATGAAGATGGGAGCTGTGGTAGATGACATTGAAGGGTTGGAGGGGCTGCAGGAGGACTTGAACAAACTACAGGAGTGCTCAGTAACATGGCAGCTGGGGCTCAGCACCAAGAAGTGAAAGGTACTGCACTTTGGAGCTAGAAAGCAGGGGAGCAGCTATCGGCTGGGAGGGGTGCAGCTGGAAAGTAGCAAGGAGGAAAAGGATCTGGGGTGCTGATAACGGGCAACATGAACAACTCAGCTCAATGCAGGAAGGTGGTGGCAAGGCCAATAGGATGCTAGGGTGTATAGCGAGGTGAATCTCCTCCAGGAATAGGGAGGTGATCCTTCCCCTGTACAGGTCTCTGGTCAGGCCTCACCTGGAGTATTGCATGCAGTGCTGGTGCCTGTTCCTGAAGAAGGACATCAAGTTACTGGAGGGGGTTCAACGTAGGGTGACAAAGATGCTCCAGGGGTTTGAGAGAAAGTCCTGTGAGGATAGATTAGCCGAGCTGAACATGTACTCCCTGGAGGAGAGGATGGAAAGGGGGATATGATTGAAACCTTTAAATATCTTAAGGGGATAAATAAGGTCAGTACAGAAGGGATTTTCCAGCTTAAAAGAGGGAGAGATATGAGAGGGCATTAGTTGAGGTTGGAGGGAGGAATATTCAAGAAGGAAATCAGGAGACATTTTTTCACGGAAAGAGTGGTGAACAGGTGGGATGCTCTGCCCAAGGGGGTGGTGTCCTGTAGAACAGTGGGTGGCTTTAAGAGGGGTTGGAACAGGGTGGGGGTGTTGTCATAAAGAGGGTGGGAGGTGGGGCAGCTGCAAGTTGAAGGCTAGCTGCACTATCGAGCAGACTCAATAGACCAGTAAGACCAGCTTCTTGCTGGCATTTTTGTATGTTCATATGTAATACCAGTGGCTCCACAACATCTGCAAAAAAGCCACACATAACGCCAAAAGGGAATACTGCAAAGCTGCCCTCTTATCCTCAGCTAGGGACCTGCAACACTTCTGGCACACTGTTAAAACCATAGTCGGGTGCTATAGCCAGTGTGATACTACGGATATGAGTGTCAATGGTAGAAATTGCAATAATGCTACTACCATTGCCAATGCTTTTAACAAGCAATTCTCCGATCTTTCAGCATACACCTCCCTGTTTACTACTGACAGTGATGAGTCATCTACCTCTAACCATTCCTCCCCTCCAGAATTTCTGTCTCGCCCACCTTTCTATCTTAGTACAATCTCAGTGAGGGAAACCTACAAGCTTCTTGCTGGCCTTTCTTCTCATATCAGTGCTGGTCACGATGACCTTGAACCAAAAACTCCTAAAGATTGGGGCCCCTTTTCTAGTGCTCTCAATATCCCATATTGTTAACCTCTCCCTCACCACCGGAATTGTTCCTGCAATCTGGAAAGTAGCAAAGGTTGTCCCTGTTTTCAAGCAATGTGACTGGAAATGCATAGAAAACTACTGTCCTATGGCCACCCTGTCTGCTATTAACAAGATACTGGAAAAGGTGGTGGAAATGCAGCAGACAGATTACCTGTCTAAACATACCTTGCTGTCACCTGAACGGCACAGATTTCAGAATGACATAGCACTGGTACAGCCCTTGCTAAAGTTACATCTGTTATAAGGATTGCCATTGACCAGGGTATGCTGACTGGGGCTATTTTTCTTGAACTTCTCAAAGGCCTTTGATCTAGTGAATCACTCCCTACTCTGTACCAAGCTTCACTCCTGGTGTTGCTGGTCCAGCCCTAAACTGATTTTCCAACTATCTCACTGGCAGGCTACAGCTTGCTAAGTACAATAGAGCTCTATCGAACCTGTTCCTATCACTGTCAGTGTCCCCAGGGATCTATTCTGGGCCCTACCTTATTTTCGCCATCAATGACTTCCCAATGGTCCCTACCCAGAGCACCAAAACTCTATATATGTAGATGACCTGGTCCTCCTAGCTAGCTCAGGTGATATCCTTGCCATAAATCACAATCTACAAGTCACTTCAATAAACTGCAACATTGGTTCCTGACAAATAAGCTCTTGCTGAACTTAAAGAAAACTCAACTCATGCTCATTGACTCCTCTGCTAAACTCAAACAGTGTCCTGTCCCACTCAGTGTGTCTTAAGCCTTGATGGTATCCCAATTGGCACTACATGCTCCTTAGATACCTGGAAGTTACTCTTGATCCCCAGTTAGACCTGTCTCTACACATTCAAAATATCTGCAGGGCAACAAATATCAAGCTTGGACTTGCATACCGGGCTCGTGAGTCCCTTACTGCTGCTGCATGACTTGTCCTTGCTAAAGATATACTCCTTCCCTCTCTCAGCTATGGGCTGACAACCTTTACCCTCACCGCAAAAACTAGCCTTGCTAAATGGGATGTGGCCTATAATAATATTTGCTGCTTTGCCCTTGCTGTCCCTTGACTTACCCATCACTGTGACTTATACAATCAACTGCACTAGTTATCCCCGGGTAATTATTGCTCATTTGTCTTGGGCTGCTTCACAAACAAAATCATCCACAATGCCACCCCACCCGCCCTGTCCAAACTCCTTTGGCTGGCTTTACCGTCATACCGGCTAAAGTCAGCTGACTTGCACCCCCTCCTTGTCCCAAAAATTCGTACACTGTCAGGTGATTGTGCCTTTGATGTTTGTTCTCCTAGATTCTGGAATACCCTACCTGCAACCATCAGATGTACCCCCACCCATCCCATCTTTAAGAGCTCCCTCTGGTTGCACCTGAAATCTGCCTCAGCCTGTAACTGTTCCAAGGTTGCTTGATATCCCCTACCCTGCTTGGACCCTGCTGTGCACCCTCCACTTCCCTAGTTCCCCTCCCTCTGAGCTCTACTAAGGGAATTATCTACCCTGCATGCCCTTCACCTCAGCACTTACCATCCTCAAAATGGGACAAATTACATTTGTATTATTTCCATGAAATGTAGCTATTGTTTGCTTGTTCTTACCCTTGGTTTATATGCTCATCTGTTCATCCTGTACCTGTTTATTTGTATCACCTTGCTCATTGCTTGTATTTCACATTGTTGTAATTCCCTCACACTGTTTTGTAAACCATGCTCTTGCAATCGCTCGGGTCATACATGAAAATAGGCATTCCTTGTCTAGTGTGCTTACCCGGTAAACAAAAGCTAATAAATAAAACTCAGTCTGGAGTAGAGTGAACTCCTACCTCAACCCAGAGAAGTGCATGCAGATGGGGCAGCACTGTAGTCTCCATAAGGTCTTTCTGAAAACTGCCACCCCACAGCCACTGCACTGTATCACTCCCAGAATTCCTAATTACCACTCTCCCTGTTTTACCTGGAAATTTTGTCCCCTTATGCTGTTTGTTATACCTTCTGTACACCTACCTGAGAATGAGTGTTGCAGTGTTGCTTCTGCTTCACTGTTTGTCTATCTCTGTTCTTTCACTCATCCCTTTTGTACCCTTTACCTCTGCGAGGGTGTCATTAGTTTTACCCTCTTATGTTGTTTGTGATTCCCCTTTGTATACCTACACTAGATAGGGTGTTACTTGTATTCAAAGTTTAGTCCTGTCTTTTACCTTCTGCTCTTCCCAGCAGTAAATGCAACAAGAGTGAACAGGTGCCTTACCTTAGTCAACCAACAGAGTCCCCTACTTCTCTGCTGCCTTCTCCTGATGCCTGCCAATGCCTATGACACCAATCTTACATTTGTTCCACTCCTTCGCTGTTCCACTCAGTCGCTGGACACAAACGTGTGTGGGGACATGTTAAGAGTGACTGCTTTTTTCCTCCCCTGTAGGACCTCCCACTAGGTGGGATTTCTTGCTGCCCCTTAGTGGTGCATGCCCTCATGTGACCCTCCTCTATAGCTTTGTGTTGCCTGAGTACCTCGGAAAAACAAACTCACAGAGAACTTCTAACAGGTTAGTAACTTACTGCCTGAAAGACTGCTGAAATCCCCACCTGAGTCTTAATGTTAACTTTCCTCTCCTACAACCTTGGTAATTGTTGCAGTTTGCTTCTTATTACTGTATTTAAATCTTGCCTGATGGACACTTTTGGTATTTACCTTTGTTATTGGGCACTTGACTACCATCAGATTTCATCTACCTACTAACACTATTGCAAAGTAAAAGCATGCCAAAAATCTTGGTATTTGTTGTATTTTATATGCTTTTTATCTAAATCCCACCCTATAGAAGATATTTACTTGATTGCCCTACTAACTTCTCCTATGTACAACCACTAGTAAAAACAGAAAACATGCCACAATCAACCTTCTCCCTACCTCTGCAGCATTTACCTCCCACTCAATTGTTCTAGAGCTCCTACCTGCTAGTGCTTATAGTGTAAATGAAAAGAAGTGCTATAGAAGCTACCTCTCTAGCTTGCTTCCCTTGAATTCACCAAAACAGAAAATCCTTTTTTTTCCAAATTGCTGTACCTGATATCGTCAGCTACTTGTAACAGCCAGCCACTCCTCTCCTGATTTCAGCCTACTCCTCTGTAGTCAGTACTTAGCTGCTAAAGGGAGTGCCCTGATGCCTCACTGCTGCGAGCTTTTAAAGCCTGCTGGAAACATGTATGGGAAACATGTATGATTTAATTTCCACCATAGTGGTTATGATTACAGGTCATAACAGTTTAAAACTGTTTTTTTGCCTAGGTCAGATTTTATACTACTGATGAATCCTGCTGTTTTTACCTTTTTAAAGTTGTGTGAAAGTGACTTAGGTCAATTTCTGAAAATCAGGAAAGATCAGAATTTGTCAATTGCAGTTTCTGAAGACATGCTTCACTCTTTTTGCTTTAAAGATTTTATTAAATTTCAAAAACACAGGATACAATAAAATCATACAATACATATTTTGTACAGGTATAATAATTTGGTAAATACATCATCAATTGTTAGGTCTCATACATACATACATATGGTATATACTGTATGTATAGGCTTTAACCAAGGCATTCACTATAGCACAAGAGTTAACATATAACTGATGTCATACATCAGACAAACAATTGGCAAGGTAGAAACAATCAATAAGGAAAACTTTATCTAGAATACTTTCTTATTTTGGTTAATGTAGTACTAATGTGTTTCCGAAAGGGGGCCCAAATCCTATTAAACAGTTCATTTTTACCAGAAGCCAGTAATAACAATCATTCATTATTGATTACCTCACTCATTTCATTGATCCATTTTTTGAAACTTGGGTTTCTGGAGATTTCCAGTGAGTTCAAATCATTTTGAGGGTCAGAGCTGATGACCAAATAATGGCACTTTAATGTTTGCTTAGGGTACCAAATTCTCCTCTATCCCTAGAATGAGAAACTTAGGAGAAGGGAATATTAATCCCCAGGGCTGCTTCACCAACTTTATGAACCTTTGCCCAAATCTCTTTAATATAAGGGCAGGACCAAAGAGATATGTAAAGATCTGCTTGATCTTTTTGACACCTCCAACATTTCCCATCCAGTTGGAGGCCCAGAGATGCCAGTCTCTTAGGGGAATACTAATAAAAATATAGAATGTTATACTGTATTGTCCTACCTTGGACTTCCCTACTACTAGCGTAAGTGTTGTCCCATACTAAAACCCATTCTGAGCCAGAGATATTTTCCCTTATCTCTTCTTCCCATTTCAATTTAGCTGAGACTGTCAGAGTAGCAGGGTCTTGTGCATTCATTAAAAAAATATATATAACACTTACCCCTTTCTTCAGTTTAATCATCTTCAGTACTGGGTCCCATTCAACACTTTCCTTCAGGAGGAGGTTTGGCCCTAGGACAGAGTCCTGTAAGACTTTCCATAACTGAAGGTAACTGGCAAAATGAAATTGTGGTAAACTATATTTAGTTCTAAGAAGGTCAAATGAAAGAAACTCACCCTGGGCACCCAGTAGATCAGATGAGTTTGTGATACCTAATTTGCTCCACCCAAAGTCTGGTATAGGAAGACTGTTATGCACTAGATTGGAATTATTCCAAATTGTTATCAGTTGTGAGGGGAGGTTATCTAGTAGTAAAAGATGCTGCATCCTTTTTATTACCCATATGGATGAAGAAAGGCAAGTAATGTTATGATAAGTAAAAGGAAGTTCAATAAATAGATAGTCGGATGATTTAAAGGGAAGTAGTAGCTGCTGTTCAACTTAAACCACAGTAGTTGATGGTCTACTGAACAGGGTTCTAGATACCATCTACATTGTTTGAAACGGAAGGCAAAATAATGTTTCTCCCAGTTTGGAAGGCCTAAACCTCTATTCGATCTGTGAGCCCTAAGTTTTGACAGTGAAAGTCTGGGAGATTATGTATTCCATGATTCCTAGTTATCTTATTTAGTTGAACAAATACAGCTTTACCTATTTTATGGACAAGGTCTGAAAAATAAAAGATTTTAGGAGCTGCAACTATTTTGATTGAATTAACTTTACCCAAAATTGATGAGTTAAGTCCTTGCCAGTTTTGTAAGTTTGCCTCAATTTCTTTCAGTACCAGATGTAAGTTTAGTTCCCCAAGGGAACGAGGGCCTTTTGACATTTTTATACCAAGATATGTTAGATAGTCAGAGTATTTCAAACTTGATTGCATTTCCCCCAAGTAATCTCCTGGGTTTGTATGGTATCCAAAGATAGAACTTGAGTTTTCTCCCAATTTAGCTTGAGGCCTGAAAAGGAGGAAAAAAACTCAAATATTTTATCTAAATGCACAACTGTGACTTTGGGGGTTGAGATAGTTACACACAGATCATCTGCATATGCGAAAACCTTGTTGTTAATTTTACCTGTCCTAATTCCTTTGACCTCTTTACATTCCAAGATTTTCCTCACATGAGATTAAATTGCTAAAATAAAAAGATAAGGAGAAAGGGGCAGCTTTGTCTAGATCCTTTACTAAGGGTAAAGGAGTTTGAAATGAAGCCATTGGAAATTACTCTGGTGGATGTTTTTTTAAAAAGAATTTATAACCATATAGTAAGCATATCTTAGATTGAATTTATTAAGTGCTTGAAAAAGATATTCCCATTCCAAGGAGTCAAAAGCCTTACAAAAATCAAAGGCCAATACAGCAGCTGGGATTTTCATATTATTTGCCTTCCAGATTACATTCAAGAGCCTACACACATTGTCAGCTCCACTTCTACCAGGTATAAACCCAACTTGTTCCTCACCCAGTAACTTAGATAAATCTTTAGTCTAGATGCTAAAAGCTGAGTCAGAATCTTGTAATCTGCATTAAGCAGAGAGACAGGTCTATAGCTTTAGCAAAGAAGCGTATCCTTGTCCTCTTTTAGAAGTAGGGAGATATGTGCTTGATATATATAAAGTCAGGTAGAGACTCTGAGGTAAATGTAGTAGAGAGGGCCTTAAAAATGATGTCTTTGATTTTAACACTTAGAACTTTACAAAGTTCCCTAGGAGACTGTCTGAGCCAGGTGTTTTATTTGGAGGAAATGCCTGAACAATGTTATCAAATTCTATGCCAAATAGGTGAGAATTTAAGGCTGATCTAGCCACTTTATTAAGTTCTGGCAATATAATTGTATCTAGAAAGGCCTGCGGATCCACAGAGTTTTGCGTCTGTACTAGATGTAACTTTTTAACTCTCAGAAGTTGAACTTATTTTTTATTTGAGACTTCCATGGTACCTAAATCATTTAAAATACCAGGAATTAAATTCTGCCCTGACTTCTTTTTAAGTCTGTAAGCTAAAAGTTTCCTGGCTTTCTCCCAGTTTCCCAGAAGGTTTGCTTTGTTCTATATAGGAATACTCTGCCTTGTCAGAATATATTTTATTAATTTCATACTTAAGATTTATAATGTTGTTTAGTAAAGTTCCTTTCTTATCACAACTCTTTTAAAGTTATTCTCCAGATTAAGAAGTTATAATTCTTTTGGGTTAAGATTTTGTCACTTTTTTCTCCTTAAAGGCAGAAAAGCTAATGATCCTGTCCTCAGGAAGGCCTTAAAATATCCCATAAGCAGTTCAATGAAACTTCCCATTGTCATTTATTTCAAAAAATTCTCAACTTCTTGGTTAATCCAAGATATAAAGTTAGGGTCTTGTAACAGGGAAACATTAAATCTCCAACAGGTACAATTACTTTTCAAGCCCTCAAGATGAAATGAGTTCTGTAACAAAGCATGATCAGACAGAGATATTTCCTTAATACCAGCAGAAAAAAGATTTGTTGCTAGATGTTTAGAAATGAAGAGCAAATTAGTTCTGCTAAAGGTGGAATGTCTGGTCAAATAGAAGGAATAACTTCTGGCTGATGGATTCAGAAGTCACCAGGCATCAACTAAATTTAGATCAGATATGAGCTTGTGAATATTATGTTGAGCCAGTGAAACCCTGAATGGAGAGGCAGAAAAACTCCTATCCGTCAGAGAGTCTAGGACGTCATTACAATCTCCTCCTAAAATCAGTGTTTGGGGTTTACATGTACTCAGTTTTAAACTAAGATCCTTAAAAACTAGCTTGGTCTTAGTTGGGAGCATAGATGTTGCAAACTGTGTCTTCCTACCATCAATAGCTCCTTCCAAGATCTGGAACCTACCTCCAGGTCAGTGTAGTGGAAGCTCTTCACAAAATTTACCCCTTTCCTTATTAAAATAGCAATACCTCTCTTTTTTTAATTAAAGGAGCAAAATTCTACTTGGGCTATCTAAGCCCTAGCCAGCTTTTTAGCTTCATTTTCCTCCAAGTGTGTTTCCTGAAGTAAAGCAATGCCTACTTTATTCCTGTTTAAATATGTAAGGATCATTTTCCTTTTAACTGGTGACCCTAGACCTTTAACATTCCAAGTACCTATTGAAATATTAGATGTTTGTAGAGACCTTAACAATTTATTAAAATAATTACAAAAATAGTAATATGAAACAGTTAAAACGTGTCCAGCTTACTAAACAAATATTTAGAAACTACAATGGAAAGAGGTTAAGTTAGAAACAATCCTCTAATTAGAATAACAGTTTGAATGAACAGATTTTATAATAAAATACTAAGGGGGCACTTAAATATAATACTGTCAACAAGAGCCCAGATAAAAACTGGGATGTATTAATTAACAGTGAGAAGCGTCAAGAAAAATGAATAAATAGTCTAAAGGCTAAAACACAGATGCACGGTTAACAAAATGAATAGTAAACCCCAAGGTGCCTGTGTGGTTGGTATCTAGTCAGAACAAGAGCCAGTTAAACCAAGAAAAGAGACTCAATGCCAAATCACTCAAACAGAATAGACTGTAAATATACTTAGCTTATCTGAAACATACTCCCTTTGTTTCTTAATTAAAGTTAACTTCAAAATGTAATTGTAGAGAATATAAAATCAAAAATATTGGTTAAAAAAGAAGATTTGAGAAAAAACTGTAATCAGAGTAAGAGTGATGTCTCCTTTAAAAATCATAGGAAACCCCGTTTTACTGATCTCAACATCTACTCATAGCTGTATTCCATATCCAGGATAAATGTAACCAGTGTTCTCCAGGTCCCAGGTCAAGAGATACTGTATATATATATAAAAGGTTCCAAATTTACCTTGTACTCTTTGAGATTTTATCTAGGGAGCAAACATTTAGTTCTTTAAGTTCCCCACAGAGAATAGCCAATACTTGTGCTATTTAAAGCAAAGTTATTTTCCCAGTCCTTAGACCACCGCCAGTTAAATTTACCTTGAATCCAATAGAAGTCCCAACGAGATAGTGGCACATGTGTCCAGCCTGCCCCCACTAGCTCCAGTGTACCCAGAAGGTTATTTCTTGTAACCCATAATATGAGATTGACAAAACTCTGCCCAGTGGATCACTTTAGAAAAGGTTACTCCTAACCTCCCAAAAGTGAAGTGTCTGGGGAAGGTTCCTGGGACACCTTTGCTAGGGTCTGCAGACCACATCAGGAGTTTTCATCAGCGATTTCAGAACCACTCCCAGAACTGCCATCAAGACATTGGGACTGAAAAAAAAAGAAGTAAGCAATAGCTTAATTATAAATTTCAAATCAGTGTAGTAGTCTAAGGATTGTAAAGGACTAGAAGGGCAACACAGTAAAAATGCTCTACTCTCCCCACCTCAGTCATTGATTTGAGAAGGGTGAGCACTAGTAACCCATCCCCCAGACTGGGAGCACCTCAAGCGGGCCTCATGCTGCAAATGCCTTGAGCCTCCCTTGCACAAAGCCTTGGGCACCGTAGACCCCGTGGCACACTACTCCCAGAACCACAAGTAAACTAAAACGAATCTGTTACCAATTCTACATCCATCTCTCCTCCTGCACTTCTTTTGTATCAGACAGTCACTGCTGCTCTACTTGCACTTTTGTATCAGATAGTCAATGCTGCACTACTTGCACTGTATATTGCCTGCTGCTTTGTCGACTCAATGTACCTAACCACAAAATGTATATGTACTTGTTGACCTATTATGTTGTAGTGATGTACCCTGTTATACCTGTTGTACTCGCCCGGGTCATTCCTGAAAATAGGCATATAACTTGTCTAGTGTACCTACCCAGTTAAAAGCTAAATAAATAAATAGTTGCAACAGCCAGTAAATCAGACTCACCCAAAGGATCATCAGGCTCCAGGAGAATCTCTGCGGCTTCATCAGTGGATTACCAGCTTGGGGAAGGGGGGTGAGAAGCATATTTTGGGTTAATTCCTGAATATCTTAATGACTTGAAATTTAAGAGCTCAGTACACTCACACTGCAGCAGGAACATGACCTAAAACATTTCAAAGCACATTTAAAAAACATTAAATAAAGGGGATATAACATTTAACCACAAGATGGCACTAAATAATTAGAAATGTTATTAAAGGTCTTTTGGGTGTGGGGAGCATGCAGAGATTCAGTTTTTTCCCCCCTAAGTATCTGTACCAGTTAGTAATTCCCCAGCAGGTCCTCCTCAGTAATAAAATATCACTGAAATAAAGTAAGGCTTAAATACTAAGGATAGAAAAAACATCCTTAATCAATTTATAGAGTTGTAAAGCTTTTAGAGCTCTGACAAAGTATAAAAGTCAGCCTTTTCCTTTAAATAAAAGTGGAAGGAGCAGCAAACAGGAAGTAACCCCCATACAGACCACTGACAGAGTTGTTGGGGGCAGAAGGGGGAGGGTTCTAAAAACAGGATATAGTGTATAGTGGAGTGCTGTTCGGTATAGAATTCTATCCCTTTCAAAATGCTGTTCTGCCATAGTTCCAAGGTCATGGAATGTGATTCTATCCTACTGTGGTAGAACAACATTCTAGAACCTCTAGAGACTACAAGAGTCAGTTTCATTTTGAAAGCAAAAGAACTCACAAAACACATATTTCACACAGTACTGTACACTATAAAAAAATACTGGATGAGCAACTCTATGCATATCTAGTGTGTTTTGCCACCTCAAGGTTCTGATTCCTATGGACCTCTCGAGCTTCGCTCTTGAAGTCAGAGGGAATCAGAACCCCTCTGTGGCAGAACACACTGGTTCTGCATAGTTGCCCATCCAGTATTCTCTGTGTATGACCCCACATAATCCTCATGGGGAGACACAGCAGTATTAACTTTGAGAATGGGAGAAAGCATGAGATGCAAGTTTATGGTTCTTGCAGGTAGGAGTCATCAAAAAAAATCAGCAAATTTCTCCACATTCTGCTGAGTTTGGGAAAGAGTGGGTAAAACCTGAGCACTGCATGAGTCACCCAGTGTAAGCTCCACCTCTTCAGGAGGCTGCACTGAATCATTAGAGTTTTTGCTTGCAGTTTCCAAGGAACGATATCTATTTTTAGAGACTAGTATGGTTTTCCTGTATGACTGAGTGGACCAGGCCAAAGTTTTGAGCAGAGGTTTTGGTTTGCTTGGTAAAGGAGCAGGCTGTTTGCTCAACATGTCATTCATGGAGCTGCTGTGCCCTTGCCGAGTCTGGTTATGAGCTGAACTGGACATGTTAACATTGCACTGCAGTTGTCTTAAGTTAGTTGAGGGAATTGAAGGCAGTTGGTCAACTCGAGATCTAGCCTTAGGAGATGCATAGTTTACCTCAGGCCAGTGCCTATGAATGAACTTCCAAGCTTCATCCACCGATTGGAAACTGTGCATCGCCACCCCATGTTGCAACATTAGTGTTGTTGGATATTTAATAAAGTATTTAACATTCAGACCTTGAAGTGCAGCCCTTACAGGAGCAAAAAGCTTTCATTTTTCAACAACCTCAGAAGAGAGATCTTGAAATATATTTTTATTTTAGCTTTTGTTAACCGGTAAGTACACTAGACAAGTATTATGCCTATTTTCAGGAACGACCTGAGAGTACAAAATAGGGATCAGACTTTTTACAGTAGAGAGTAAGTACAGCATGACAACATGTGGAAATAGTAACATAGTCCAGGGGTATGGACGGTCATAATACAACTTATAACTATTAAGGTTAATGTACCCCGGGGTAGTAGGTAACCTACAGATTACAACAAAAAGCATATACACATTTTTCACATTAGATACAATTTAGAAAGGCAATGTCCAGGGAACCTTGGCATGGGCAGTGTGCCCTAGGTCGAGTACCCTGGTAAAATGGTAGAGTCAAGGAAAACAGCAGGAGTTAACGGGTAGCATCTGAGGGAGGCAAACTTTATAAATCCATTCTCTACTCAAGTCAATACTTTCCTTTCCCTTGCAACTTTTAAAATTTCCTCTTTAACTGAGAAGCGTAGGAAGTTCACAATGATGGGTCTAGGTCTCTGACCCACTTTAGGTTTTGCTGAGAGATCTCTGTGTGTCTCTCAATTTCTAAAGACCAGCTCCACTGATAATTTAAAGAGCTGGGATGAACTCTTGAAGAAATCGAACCATATCTGCTCCCCCAAAACCTTCATGAATACAAACAAATCTTAAGTTATTTCACCTCCTCCTGTTCTCTAGATCATCCATATTTTCTGAAACATGGGTTAATTGCCTTGCCTCTCCCTCTACAATATATTCCATCTTAGTTAATGATTCTTCCATAAGGTCAGTCGCTCCTCAAAGGCATCCATACACCTATTTAACTCAGTAATTTTCTTATCAGTAGAGGAGCTTTTAAGCTTTAGCCCAGCAATATCATCTTTTATTGATAACAACATATCCTTGATAAAAGTAATTTCTGATTTGTCCCCTTTATGAGATCTGTCACTTTTACCTGTAATCGCCTGCTTATCAGGGGAGCATGATGAGGGAAGGACCAAAGAAGTCCCGTTATGACAGTTATTGTTCCCTGTGTTGATTCGTCCGTTCCCGGGTGCCAACTCGGGTTATAGCTGCAGTATTTTCAAGCCCGGTTTCTGAGTGAAAAAAAATCTAGATTCAGTCTGGTTTTCCAATTTTTAAATTGCTAGGGGTTAACTTAAGAATGTGGTCACAACTGAATAAACAAAGAAAAGTGTACATTTAAATATTTCTTCAGGATGGCAGAGTGGCACCATGCTCCAGCTTCAAGGTAGTGTCATTGTCGTCCGCACATGTGCAGTCAACATGCTTCACTCTTGATAAAGTACTTTGTTTCAGTATGAAACATTGAGTGTGTCTGACCTGCCTATCATTTTAGCCTTTTTGTAACAATAATCAAGTTTGTCACTATTTGCAATTTTCCAATTTAGTTTTGTTGATTGTTATTCTCTGGGGTTAGTTGTTGGAAACAACCTTTTGCTGTTGCTTCTGAAATAATAATCCCGAAGTTCCTTTCCTGCATAGTGACTGCCAACACCTTCCCCACATGCTATACTTAGAACCAGGATTCCTGCTCCCTAGGTGAATGATTTTGCATTTTTTGGCACTGAATCCTAACTGCCATGCCTTCGACCGTTCCTCTAGTTTCCCTAAATCCCTACGCATTGTTTCCACTCCTTCTAAGGTGTCCACCCTATTGCAGATCTTAGTGTCCATCTGCAAAAAGACAGACCTTCCTCTCTAGTTCCTCTGCAGTGTCCCCTATGAGAATACTGAAGGCTACTGGTCACAGCTCTGAACCCTGCGGTACCCTGCTGGCAACCCCACATTCCTAGAGTGTGTGCCATTTATGGTTGCCCTCTGCCTCCTATCCATTAGCCAGTTGAGAACCCACTTAATAATTTTGACCCAACCCCCAAAATTAGTCAGCTCCTAATCAGCCTTCTTTGCAGTAGAGTGTTGAAGGCCTTGCTGAAGTCTAGATAGGCTATATCCACTGCCTTTCCTGCTCTAATTCCCTAGTCTCCCAGTCAAAGAAATCTATTAGATTTGTTTGACATGATCTTTCCCATGAACCCATGCTGCCTGTGGTCCTGCAGCCCAATAGTTTCTAGGCAATCAATCAATCAATCTCTCCTTTCGTAGGGTTTCTATTACTTTCAAAGCCTATACCTGGAGCAACTGGGTCCTGTAAGATAAACAACTGAGGAGTATATCATCCCAGATGCCTATCATCAACTAGCTGCAAGGAAAGGACTATACTCAACTGCAATATATGATTCTTTATTCATTGTCATAGAGAATAACTCAATGTTTAACTGAAACCAACTTCATCAAAGAGACTTAGATGACCTATAAAAACATACTGCATGTGGGTCTACACATGAAAAGGGCTACCAAAGTGTGACATTAATATCAACTTTTATAATACATAATTTACAAATTATTGTAAGTATTTTTGTATCATGTGACTCACCTAATAAAAATGTATAGTGTATGGTGGAACCTTGTTAAGAAAGGAATTCCATGCCTGGAATATGCTTTTTGTGCTGCAGTAATGCCATCATTATGTTGTTGTGCTGCAGTAGTGATGTCACTACTGCAGCACAACAACTTAGAATGTTGCCACACAACTGCTTTCCTCTATCATATTGAGCTGGAAGCATTTTCTTTTTCTAAACTTGATCTTACAGAATGAGCTGGAGCACATTTAATCAGTAAATTGAGTTTGCCATCAACATTCAAGTGCCTCTTCCCCAACCACCAGTTCACTGACTGGAGCTAAGCATCTGAAATGGGTATGGATGCCCATGTACTAGAAAAGATGATGTATGGGCATCCATACACAGACAAGCCTCTGTCTTCATCTCGAGCTTTCTATGGCATCCAGTGAAATCTCAAGCATCACTCTCAAGATTCCTGGCTGCCGTGATGTAGACACAGGCTTATTGTGTATGGCTCTCCATACATTATCCTCTATATTATGGTGCAGGATAACTCCCTTATAGGGTTCTGAGAAAAACATTCACATAGTACTGCATTTAATGAGGACATAACATTAGAGATGTGCATGTAATAGGGACATAAAACTATGGATGCCATGGAACAGGGACTTTAATCTAGAAACATAGAAACATAGACTTTGACAGCAGATAAGGACCATTTGGCCCACTCAGTCTGCCATTTTCCTACCTACTGGATAAGCTGCAAATCCTAGTTAACCAACAGCCTACTTCTAATATTGCAGAGTAACAAGGAACCATAAATTACCACAGCACATGCAATAAGAGACAAGAAACAGCAGTTTAAGTTCCAAAACGTTTATCATTTACAGTAAAATGGGTTATACAGCCAGACATTTAAAAAAGTATTTAATGATTACAAAAACAGAATTTTGTTCTAACGCAACGACTATAACTACATCAACTATAAATACAGATTAAACTATAACTGCACCATAGACTAAAGTATAACTACAGAGTAAAAAATGTACATATTTATCACAACGTATTAAATATTTACAAAATCACTTTGTGCTAAGGCATCAGGTACAACTACAGACTAAACTATAACTACACTACAGAATAAAGTATAACTACAGACTAAAAATTGTACTGTACATATTTACCAAAAAGTATTAAATATTTACAAAAACATTTTGGGCTAATATATCAGCTACAAAAACAGACAAAACCATAACTACAGACTAAACTGTAACTACAGATTAGACTATGTACCTATTTAAAAAAACTGCATATATTTTAATATGCAGTATGAATATAACAATATTTTCACAAAAGTCCACCTAAACATTATTAGATCAGTACAGTACAAGTTGAGGGTGTCCTTAATCCCATCTTTGTTGTGGCTTCCTTAACGTTCCAGAGATCGTCATTACTTTTTCAGTCTGCATAATAAAGGTGCCATCTCCTTCCTCAAACTGCATTGCTTCATGAAAATTCTTTGTCTTAACACATCTCATCACACAGTCATTGTCCTGCCACCGTGGCCAAGTAAAAACACTCCCACACTGTTGTAGGATCTTCTTGGAGTACCATTTTGTTCATGGCATCCACTGCAATTATCTGCCCAGTGAAATAGTAAATGGCATAGTAATTATTAACCTGTATAATATCTGGGTTTAAAAATGTTTTTATCTTTTTAGAAACTGTGGGGATGCTGCTCAATGATGGAACAGACATCATCGGAATATGGAGCTGTGCATTCAGTTGGTGTGTTATGCATTTGAGTGTCACGGGGCATACCCAAGTCTGGCGCAGTTTCAAAATTATTGGCCATCGTGATTGCTGCAGGAGTTGGATCAGCATTGAAGCTGCTGTGTCACCAAAATAAGGGGTTGGCATGGGAGACTAGTGTGCCTGGCCTGGCACAACTTTGAAAGCTGTGGAGTAAGCAGGAGCTGTTAGTGTTTTCGTCTTCCAAGCTTCCACATGACTCAGGTTCTCACAGGGCCCATCTTCATTTGCACAGGGTATGCAGAAAATGAAAAGTTTCTTGTGCACCACAGACTTTTACACTTTGTATCTGGCATGTGCCAGGTACTGTTTGCATCTCCTCCTGACTCTTTTTATATTGTCTTTACCTACCCAGAAAAATGTTCACCAGAAGTGACTGTACCTCTTTTGTGGCAGGCTCTCTCATCAGTCAATGCAGCAGTATTTGTAGAGGTCTTTTGCCTTTCTAATCTCAGCCTGCCACAATTGTACTGCCCTGGTTGCCACAGACTTCACAACTGCAGCCTCATTATCTGAGGGCCCTTTCCTTGTCATGAGCCAAAAACAAGCTTGACTGGAAAGCCATACTCGCTGTTTGCCAAGGAACTGTCATAAAATGACCATTTCGACTTGTACTGACTCCTGTAGCCATCCATGAAGTGCACTTTTTATGATGTTCAAAGATCGGACATTTCTTAGGTGCAAATTTGCAATTTGTAGAAATGATGCACAGCATTGTGATCATGTTTCAGATAGCTGGAGATGAACACCAATGACTCCATGAAAGTGCCTTCACAGTGATCACACATGTAGGTGAACTGTTGCTTGTTTGTGATGCCAGTGGCTGCCTGCACTTCATCCTGGAATTTGCAGACATAGCTCACTGCGAAGTCCAGCACCATCACAACCCATCCCTGGGGTGTGAATTCCTTGATCCTCCCAAACTGGTGCTGCTGCCATGCTGCCACTTGCAGGTACTGACTTATGGAACAAAAGTTCTTCTTTTATTACTGCTACCAGCTATTGCACAGTTCAGCACTTATTTTTTAATACTTTTCTCGTTTATGATACTTTTATGGCATCTATGCCTCGCATTATATTGACACATTCCCATTGCTGCAGAGTTGCTTGTTGTTGTCCATGTTCTTCGATTAGTTCCTCTACTGCTTTTCCAAAATTGTCTGTGCTGCATTGGTTGCAAATGTTTTACACACAGTCTAAGCTGTAGAACCTTTTTAGACACATCGTCAGTTCTAATGCCAGTTACATATTCAAGACTTTGTAGCCTGTTAGTCTATGTTGATCTGCAATATGATTTAGCCCCTTAAGCTTCAGTGAAGTACTTGTGCAATAGTCACACAGGCATTGGTCCAGTTTTTGCTCCTCTGACAGTTTAATGTACTTTGGGTGGAGAGTTCCAAATTTCCTAGCTCCTGCTGTTGTTTCTGGTTTCTGTTGGATGAATTCCTGATAAAGACAGTGAACGGTTTATAAAGGTATCGCTGTATTTTGCCAGATCTTAAAGCCTTTTAGTAAGGCAGAGGTGTGGCACACTTTCAAAGAAGTTCTCCACTCTAATCACAGTTTCCTGTGGCAGTGCAGAGTACGGACTTGTGCCATTTGTTCTTTTGCTTTCACCACATGATACCCTCATGAGTCTCTTCCAGCTGATCCCCAATATTGAGCTCACAGTTCTAAGCAGCTTGTCCCTCCTCCAGGGACTCCGCTGCACACTGCCCCAGAGTGGAATGCAGGAGTGGGGTGTGGCTATCCATGTTAGAGCTGAGCTGGGCATCACCATGCACCCAGTGAGAACACGAGTTAATTTGAATGTGTGGCCATCCATGGTGAGATAGGTTGCAGGATTCTCCAGATTTACCACCCCCTGGGGTGGCAGGAGAATTCCTGCAGGAAGTAGCCAATTTCATCGTCTCAGAACATTGGAGGCCCCAGTGTTTAGTTCTGGGGAGTTCATTGTTTGGGCCAATGATGAATCATCTAGATTGGGTTATCACTTTCTCCAGATGATGGCATCTCTGGGCCTGTCACAGGAGATTTCAGTGGTGACTCACCAGGGTGGCCACATGTTGGACTTGGTCTTCTCGCTGGGGCTTGAGATTGATAATCTCAGACTAGATCAGGTTAGTTGGCCTGATCATTGCACAGTGGAGTTCCTGCTCAGGCCCCCCTCCAGGAGCCCTCCCCACAGAGGTGGTAAGCTACTGCCCTTGAGGGGTTTGACCCTGCAGGGTTTTCTGGCGGAGCTGATCTATCTAGAGTGGGCAGTGCCATGGGGTGTGGGTGAAGCGTCACCGCCATCATGAGGTGATGTCTGGGGCTCTTGACTCCCTTGCACCGGTCTGTGTATGACCCAGATCCTCTCACTTGAGGTCCCCTTGGTTTGATGGGGAGCTCAAGGTGATGAAGATCAAGGGACAGAGGTTAGAGCACTACTGGCAGAAGACTGGTCTGAGACGGACAGGCTGGCCCCTGCGCACATTATTTAGTGTACCGGGCAATCAACTGTAAGAAGGCAGTGTTCCTGTCCAGGAGATTGCCACTGGGAAGAACTGACCAGCTATGCTTTTTCGGACTGTGGACCGGCTGTTACATCCAGCCTGTCTACAACCAAAAAAATCATTTTCTGATGCATTATGCAATGAGTTTGCTCGGTTCTTCTCGGACAGGGTGTCCACCATCAGGCAGAGGATCCCACCAGTGAGCCACAGTGTGGCCAACAATGGTCACCCAGATTGTCTGAGGTGCACTCCACCTGGTTAGGGGGAGTATAAACCAGTGGAGGTGGCTGATGTCATTGAGGTGGTCTCAAGGCTGAAGCACACATATTGTGAACTGGACCCAGGGCCAACACATTTCCTTAATGGGATGTGTTGATGCTGCTGGCCCAGTGTTCACCTTGATTGTCCAGTGCTCTTTGTTGGAGGGCATCTTCTCAGATGCCTTGAAGGAGGCAATGGTGAGACCCCTTCTGAAGAAGCCATCTTTAGACCTTGATGTCAAGGTGAATTACTGTCCTGTCTCCAACCTGCAATTGCTAGGTAAGGTTGTAGAGAAGATTGTAGTGCAATAGCTTGGAGAACACCTCAAGGCCTTTGACATCTATGAGCTGCTCCAGTCTGAGTTTTGTGCCAGGCATTGTACAGAAACCACATTAGTTCAGGTGCATAATGATGTCCTCAGGGTGATGGATCAAGGTGAGGGGACAATTCTTGTTCTCCTTGATCTCTCTTCAGCTTTTGACATGGTAGACCATTGTGTGTTACTCAACTGCCTGAGGGAATTTTGTGGACTCACCGGCATGGTCATCTGCTGGTTTGAGTTCTATCTCACAAATAGGGGCAAAGGTGGTGATGGGAATTTCTCCCTCCCCTGAGCCTTCTATTATGTGGAGTACTCAGGTTCTGGTCTTGTCACCAATGTTGTTTGCTGTACATATGCTGCCCTTGGGGGATATCATTAGGAAATACAGTCTGTAGTTTCACTGCTATGCTAATGATACTCAGCTGCATCTATCCTTTGCCCCTTGGACATCCAATGTGGTGGACGTGCTTAACAACTGCCTGGCCGAGATTAATGACTGGATGGCCTCCAGCTGGTTGCATACTTTTTGGCCTCTCATTCCCTGAGCCTGCCCAATCTTTTTTCCAGGGTGGCTGCAGGGAAATTCTTACATACCTGGCAGTCTGACTGGAGGTGGTCAAACCCCAGACAATAAACACATGTGGTGTGTGGGTCAGCCTTGGCAAAGACTTCCCCACAAACATCACAGTGTTGAAACCCAGTGTGCCCGGTTTTTCTTTTGGGTTTCTCAGACATAATGCCAGCCTAACCAAAACTTGCCTCTTTAACGGCAGTGCCAGGCAAGACACCTTATCGGTTCCTAACCGTGTCACGGTATTGGAAAAACGTATAAACTGCTTTTAGGAACCAATAAGAACCGAACCCACTCTAAAATAGTAACTTTTAGTTTTAAATGAGTTTAAACCCACTGATCGGTTCAAAACTGAACCAATAACTTACAAGTTCCACACAGACAAAACCTTCATTTACTTACAGTTACCACAGATGAGAGCTTGAACCGAGCGGTTATGTTAAATAAAACTATTCTCTGTTAAATCCAACCGAGAAAACACTTTTAAACCGAGAAATGAACCGAGCAGAAGGACAAATCTCCGAGCGATTGTTCACTGAGGCGGAGTAAAGAATCTGACAGTTCAAGTTTGAAATGACACAGATAGAGCTGCTCTCGTGCCAAAATTCTATTTTGGAATGGTTTTAACCATTTCACTCTGGGGCAGTTCTGGAGCTGGATCAAACTGCTAATGTCTATAATATAGCAAGACTCCATTAGAAGAAACAACATTACTAAGGGGAGTAATTTTTTCTTATTGTTGGGGCAGAGCATATTAAAATTAATGCTTTTACAAATAAAAATGTCATCGTTTTCTATTTTCCAAGCCCTTAGGTTTGTCTAGATTCCATCCCAAAGAAATCTTAGATGTGTCTCCTGGCTCACTTGAGACTGTACAAAACTTTAAAAGTGCAGGAATACAGTTGACTATGGGGTGGGGACCATGAGTGTCTTTCTCTGCCTGACTCTGTTCATTGCCCTGTGGGTCGTGGTGACCAGTGGCGGAGCCAGGTTTGGGAGCATCTGGGAGCCAGGGGGGCCAGTCAGTCAATCATGGGCTCCTCAATGGGCACCAAACAGTGAATAAAGATGGTGGTGGGACACACTACTCACACTAGGGCAGCCAGGAGGGGCGACCATCCGCCCCAGCTCCGCCACTGGTGGTGACAGTGTGGTGAGGTGCATGATGGCAGCTATTGTGTGCAGAACTAGGACTGCTTGATTGAACATTTGCTGTTGTGATATTCTCTCTCTGTTTGGTGTGTGGGGTAGAAAGAAGAGAGGAGGCCATGATACAAAACAATGGGGGGCTCACTGTCTGTGATGGATAGAAATATAGAAACATAGAATTTGACGAGATAAGGACCACTTGGCCCACCCAGTCTGCCCATTTCCTGCCTACTGGATAAGCTGCAGATCCTAGTTAACCAGCAGCCTACTTTACTACCCCACCCCTAGAATTGCCTTATTATGACTGTCCCATGCATGCTTAAATTCCACCACTGTTTTGACTCCACAACCTCCTTCGGAAGGCCATTCCATGCATCCACAACCCTCTCTGTGAAAAATACTTCCTTAAATTACCCTCTGAGCCCACTCTCTATCTTCAAATTGTGCCCTTGTTCTTGCACACCTCTTTTGAAAGATGCTACCTCTTGACTTTGTTGATTCCTTGAGGTACTTGAAAGTTTCTATCATGTCCCCCTCTCCTCCTTTCCTCAAGGCTATACATATTAAGCTCCTTAAGTCTCTCTTCATATGTCTTCCGGTGCAGACCCTGCACCATTTTAGTTGCCCTCCTCTGGGCATTGCAGTTTTGGTTTTTTTTTCTGCTGGAGAGTTGGAAGCAATGTGGGAGCAGGATAAATGTGCAATGATCAGAGTATTTATTGGCTTTGCTTGCATTGTTTCCTGTATAAGGGATCACACTTTACCATTATAATTAAGGGCTAGTGCAACCATCTGCGGGCTAGTGTAATTTTGAATCAACTGGCCCTGCTGGCTAGTGCAGAAAAAGGTTAAGGTTGACCCCTGCCACAAGATTTGGTGCCCTGATTCGTAACATGCTGCCACCTGGGGGGATGCAACAAAACCCCCCAAACCAAAAACAAAAGTGGTGCTGCCAGAGATCAAACAAACAAATTCATGAATTTGAAATTAAAACTAAAAACATGACAGTATACTGTACAAAGCCACTGTAGTGCAATTAAAGTTGCTAACTGCCTTGGTTCTACCCAGATGAAGGCATCAACACCACATCCTCTTGGGAAACAAACAAAGGCCACACCATGCAGTATGCTACAATCCCCCCTACCCCAAATAGTCTCTCATGGCTTTGTTGCTTTATTTAGCTCAAGGCCATGATTAAATCTCACCAAACCAACCCATCTCCACCACACCAAAATTTGCTTGGCCCACCCAGTCTTCCCAATATTTTCAAGTTAGGAAACCTTTGTCTAGGAACAAAGTGGCCATGGTGTTGTGCTCTAATTCATATCATGGTGATGCATGGCCGGGGATGCAATAAATCCCCACAACCAACAAAAGAAACAAAAAACAAAAGTTGAGAATTTGAAATTAAACTAACAACATACAAAATCAGTGTGGAGTGGCTCAAATAATAGCATTCCTTCAAAAAAAGACACACACAGATATCCTTACACAAGCAAGAGTGTGAAGGTACTTGTTGGGGGGTACTGTGTCAGACGCTTTCACTAATGGACAAATGTTGTGCCACCATTAAAGTTTATTAGGCAGAGCTAGCATCATGCACTAATTTTTCGAGCACACAATACCACAATTATTAGTGTACACACTTTGGGACTAAGGATTCAAACATTATAAGTCAGTGATTAAAAAAACACATCATAGAACAGTAACATTTAAAATTAATGTTTTAAAATGAGTAAAATCATGCCTTCAGCCTTTAGTCTGCACAGTGCATTTGACTGGGCGAGGTCAAGCAGACAAAGGCCTAATGGAGCCTTATGAATGGGGATATAAATCTGATTTATGCCCCAAACGTGGAAAATCCCTATGAACTGTGAAAATATGCACACACAAAAAAAAATGCTACATGAACCAATTTGGGATCTCACCATGATCCATGGGTGCTGGAATATGAGGAAAGTAGGGTGAATGCACTAATTAAAAAGTGGTAACGATTGCTTCCTTCTGACTTTGCATGCATCAAAGGGCACTTTGAATGCTCATGGGCAAGGTGAGGGGGGCTGCTGCCTCCTCTCAACCATAGGTTCTTGCACCTATGACATAATCCCACTATAATTCCGGACCAGCACTAGCAAATATTCAACATTTTAAAATAAATCGTCGTGAGGCTGCAAGTGTAATCAGCTCCTTACCTTCCTCCAAGAACTGACACATAACAAGGAAACTAAGAGTTGGACAGGAAACAATCACTGCTCCTGGTGATCAAACTAAAGGAAGAATACTGTTGGGCTGCTCTTTTAAAGAGCAGCTTCTTAGTTCTTAGTAGCGCCCCCCAAACATATATTATAACTGACCCTGTCCAGAGTTGCTGGCTATAAATCATTCCATTAAATTCTTCCATTTTAAAGTTATTTGCGTCATAATTTTGTCCCAGAGAAAAATGGAACCACTTCCCTAAACTACAGCCACGCCCCCATGCTGACACACACAGACCCATTTTGTGATGTCAGAAAATGAAGGCTGTGTGTTTATACATTTTATTACTATTTAGAGTTGCGATTTTAATCAATCAAAGCAACTGCTCAACTAACAGGGACTCTGTTAGTTGAGCAGTCATTTTGATTTATTAAACTTGCAACTCTAAATAGTAATAAAATGTATAGGAAAATAGCCCCCATTCAACTCAATGGAGCTCACATATGCAGCCTTTGTTTTCTGACATCACAAAATGGGGCTGCATGTGCCGGCATGAGGACACGGCTGCAGTTTATGGAAGTGGCTCCATTTTTCTCTGTGTGGTCCCGGAACAAAATTACGAAGCAAATAACTTTTTAAAACAGAAGAATTTAACAGAATGATTTATATTCAGCAACTCTGAGCCAGGTCAGTTATAACATGTGTTTGGGGGAGCAGCTACTAGGAACTTGCTCTTTTACCCCCCCCAAAGATTGAGCCACTCTATTGCTACATCAGTGGTCCATTTGGGTTCTCGAGCAGTTCCCTTGTCCCGCATCAACTTGTACAAACATTTAGGAACATGGTCCTGAAAAGGTCACCAAGGCAAAACTACGGGTAGTAAGCAGGAATCAAAGGTATCTCAAGTGGGAAAATCACTCTAGGTTCCAATACAAACAGAGCATCTGCACACTGCATCCAGTAATAAAAAAACTGTACTTTAAATTTTGTGTTTGAGGACAAACAGTGAACGAATTGCAGGGGACATAAACAGTTACATTCAAGGATAAGTTTTAATGGTCAGCTGTTGAGGATACAATTAAAGCAGCAAGTAAAATAAGCAAAACAATAAAAATAGGACATGAACTCTTGAAACAGACAGTTTATTTAGGAGAACATTCATATCAAGGGATATTTATATACTTTTTTTCAAAACCTGAGTAGCCATGTCACAGATTAGGGCACATTGACTCCTGGAATTTGCACAAAGAAAGTGCAATTTTTCAATAAAAGAGTATAATGTATGGTAGAACGCTGTTAACCTTAGGAAATCATCATTTCCTAAGGTTGTTAACCTATCGATGTGATGAAGAAATGTTAACCTATCAATGCTATGTCACATCGATAGGTTAACAACAGCGATCGTCTGCGCATGTGCGCGCCTTTTTTACACGAGGAACCAACGGATGAATGCAGCAGTTAGGGAAGGACTGAACAGCCACGGCGGTGACTATTTTTCAAAAAGTAAGCAGCCGTTTTACTTTTTATGTGGGACCATACACTATAAAAAATAATGTATGGTCCCTCTATCGGCACCGTCACTGTTAACCATTTTCAGCATGTTGTTATGATGGTCAGAACCTCTCAAGCTTCGCCTGAGGTTTACATGGTCGCTTGGCAACCTCTCTCACAGTTAACAGACCGTTACTGATAGAGGACCATCATTGGCCAGAGCTATTGGTGCCTCCGTCCCATAGAGCAACACTATGCATGCTGCTGCGGCTGCTTCCGGCTCTGATGTCAGTACCGACAGGCTGGCAGTATAGCCTAGAGGTTAGAGGAATGAGGTGTGAACAAGCTTGAAACAACCAGCAGACCAGACCTGAGATTGATTCTCACAACCTCCACCTGCATACTGTGTGACTCTGAGCTAGTCACTTAACCACCCAGTGCTCCCAGGTCGCCCCTGAAAACAGGCACTTGTGCCTAGTGGGCCTTACCCGGTTACCAAAGACTAAAATAAAATAAATAAATAAATTATCCTCTATGTTGGACGCTTTTCACTCTAACTTTTTTTATTTAATGATAAAGGCTAGTTTAAAATGCCATAACAATGACACTTTTGCAGTGTTTCCTCCAAGTTTAGGTTTATTCAGAAATTGTAGCCTTTAACGATAATCTCTTTTCATGCACCGACCCAAATGTACAGTTTTAACCAATGATTAAATGTACAAATTTATTTTAATAGAGGGCTAGTCTGGAATAATTCTAAATTATATTAAATTCACCTGTGAAATTCAGAGGACTCCCCTTAATTTTTCATTTTAATTCTGAAACTTGTTACTTGTCTTCAGAATCTATTTTATAAATGACAATTAATTTGCAGTTCATTTGTAATTTCAAAACGGAAGGAACCAACAGTCATATGTTATAACATTCTTAATAAATTATCTCCATTGTATCAGTTTAATTAAAAATGTTTTAATGATTTTTATATTAAGCTACTCTTTAACTTTCTGTAAAAAAAATATATATATAGTATAGTAGCCTCATAATTACTGGCATACTTTTTAAGCAATTCAAAGGACAGTACATTTTCAGTCCTATTATATTCAGTGTTCAGACATACTGTTCTCGTTTCATTATCTAATGAATACAAAACCATGGTCTCTGTTAAACTCTAATAGTGGCTATGTCTGCCATTGTACCTTTAGTTTACAAGAACTGTTGTTTCAATTTGTTTTTGTGTATCTTTTTATCTATTGCCAGCCCAGCACATTTGCTGTTGAATCTGCTGAAAAGTAATAAGAAGCCAATTCACAACTCTGAAATGTAATGTTTCAGCATTGTGCCAAGCAACTCACATTTCTCAAAGTAAGCAAAATTACTATACCTGCCTACTTTAGTTTATGTTGCTTCTTTCAGGGATGCCAAGTCCTATTGTTTCCTTTGGCTTTCAAGGCCTGAATCTGCAAGACCATGAGGTTGCACCCAACGTCGAATGACATCACATGCTTCTTGCATGATGACATCACCATCATAAATATTCATAAGCATATCTGCAAACTGTTTTTAAGTTACCTATCTTTGACACTAAACTTTTAAATCAAGATCCTACTCCTTGTTTACACAAGCTTTTCCCACAGCTTTCTATATTTTCAAAGCCTAAGGGAGCTGCACCAGTGGGTACCCAAAGTGAGGTAGCTCAGCATGATGACATGTGGTCCACTTCATGTATGCTTTCCAGCCCAGACTGCTATGCAAATAATAGTATCCTGACTTGATGATAAAAGCTGTCAGGACCTTCCTGCCCTTTAAAAATAGGGCTCACTTAACAAAAACGTTATTTTTGAGCTATGTTAGCTTTGCATTACCAAGACAGAGAACACAAACACAGCCACATTGATCGCCTACTCAGATTATGCCCCAGTAACATGGCACTGGAATCTCAGTCTGGAACACTGCAACACACGCTGGTGCCTAAACCCATTATTTCTAAAGGAGCAAGCCTTCAGGGAATGTCTCCAGAACAAAACTGAAGAGATCCTCTGGGACAATGCCATCACAGACATCTCATATTCCATTCGTTGGGACACTAAAAACTGTCCTGTGTAGGCATGTCATACAGTACACATCTGCCCAGTCTAAACTGAGATGTGAATGTCAAAGACAACTGGAAGACACTGCACTTTCTGTAGATGGTCCACCAGCAGTGAGACACTTTGGTTATCCAGCAACTTAAACAAGTAAAGGTAGACCTGGATAAACGCTGCCTCCACCAGACTGAAATCACCTTTACCTTCCTACACCAGTGCTATTATGAGGCATAACAACTCTGAAAACAGTGCTATGCAGCAACAATCACTGCAGTGAATCACTCAATTAATGGGGCATGGCTAATAAAGCTCCATGATGTTTCCTGTGCCTTCTGCTCCTATTACTAAACCGTATACTCCCCAGAGCAGAACATATTCCCCGAATCCTTTGACTCTTTTCTGGACACCCTGACCCTTCCTAAGCTTTCTGAAGCCCAAAGGGCTCACCTTATGGATCCCATCTTAGCTGAAGAGGTAAACAGAGCCATAAGACACTCCAAGACCTTGAAGGTCCCTGGCCCGGATGGTTGTGAAGCAGCATCTACAAGGCTACCAAAGACTTCATGTGATCCTGAAGCTGGACAAAACCCATTGTTATGTGGCTCCTACTGGCCTATATTGGTTCTCAACACTGACTATAAATACTTCATGGCCATTATGGCTCACAGGCTAGATAAAGTCCTCCCCACTTTGGTGGGACTCAATCAGACAGGGTTTGAGCACTCCAGGACTACAACTTACAACACCAGATGAGCTCTGCACATCATCCATGAGATGCAGAGATGCCAACTTCCCTCAATCCTACTAAGCCTTGATGCCAAGAAGGCATCTGACCATGTCTACTGGTCCTTCCTTTACGTTGTCCTGGGCAGGGTGGGATTCCTAGTTCTCCCTGTCCAGTTACTGCAGAACATATACAAGGCTCCCTGACTCTGTGTGAACGTCTCAGGCCACTACTCTGAGGACTTCCCCCTACACCGGGGAACCAGACAGGGGAGGAGCACCACATAGCACTATATGCTGATGATGTGCTTTTATATGTAGATGACACAGAAAGGTCACTTCCTACAGGGTTCAGGATCCTGGACACATATGGTGCAGTCTCTAGATATAAGCTGAATATGGCTAAAACTGAAAGCTTCACCTTTCATTACTGCCCATCCAAGGAGGTAAGGTGAAAATATCTGTTTCACTGGGACCTTGACAAAATAAAATACATTGCTGTCTTCTTGTCCAGAAGCCCAATTACTGCCTTCAGGAATAATTACATGTCCTTCTCCATGCAGCAAACCCAGGATTTCACCAGCTGGAACATACTGTACTACCACTGAGTCTCACCAGGAGAGTGGAAGTGATCCGTATGGTCACCCTACTTAGGGCCCTATATTTATTTCAGAATGTCCCCTTCCTTATACCATCAGCCTTGTTCTGGCAGTGGAACAAAGATATATCTTGGTTTATTGAGGTTTGACAATGCCCCTGAATAAAAATGCAGACTATTGCACTCCCAAAAGAGAAGGGAGGTGACTCTCTCCCAAACCTGAGGCTATAGTACTGGCCGGCATATATTTGGTGTATAGCCCTGCAGCACCTAGGCACCCCCCATGTGCTCTGGCAAAGGTTGGAAGTCTCTGTATTCCCTAACATGGAGTTCATCATGGTCATGTACCACACCAAACCCACACCATGAAATGACAACCAACCTGAACCAATGACTCAGGCACCAGGTCTCGCCCTGGATCTCAAACACTACATTTAGTTCCCTTTCTCTCTGTCTTATGCCTAATTGCCCTCTTAGAGTCCTTTCTTCCAGCAATTACCAGCCTAGTCTTTCAGAATTGGGAGCACCATTCATTACAATACATTTATCATCTTATGTCCAGTGTCGCACCCAAATACTTTGCTCAAGCCCAAATGGAATCTGGCCTCAGAAAAGCTGACATCCATAGATTCCCACAGCTAAGACACTACTACTCCTCTCTCCCACTCTTTCATGAGATTGGGGCTGCCTGAACAATGGAAAATGTGATTTACATAAAGTCCTTGCAACTTAAGTTACATCAGACAGACATCTAAAATGCTAAAGGCAAGGGTGATGGAACATAAAAGTTCAATTAGGACTAATGATATTACTTCCCCTGTGGCAAGACATTGTTTTTGAGGCGAGACACAATATGAGCAGTCTTAGGTTTTGGGGATTAGAGAAAATTCAGAGATTAGATTCCCAAGAACAGAGTAGGAAAAACTCAGAAAAAGGGACGCATATTGGACTTTGCAATTCAATACCATGGATAAAAAAATGTTATTAATGAATCTCTAAACTAGAGTGAACTCATCTAATACCTACAGTTGCAATCAAGAACATGGCCAGATATTTCCTAAAATTTCTGTAACATCTCTAGAGAAATCACCTGTCTGCTTGCGTGCTGCAGTACCACTGTTGAGCCACCAGAGAGAATCACTTTAGATATATTTCAAAACATCTAGAAATATCTGAATGTATCTATGACTGCAAATGTAGGTGTGAATTTGCACTGTATACCCCCATGCTTCAAAACTTTCCCCCTCCTTTTATCATAAATAATGTGGCAGTTGACAGAATGACAGTCAGTTTCACTTTACTGCTGTATAGGTTCAATGTGGGTTTGTTTGTATTCTCTGTCTTGGAAATGTAAAAGCTGACAGCGCAAAAAGCTTTTGTTAAAGGAGTCCTACAGTCAGAATTTCTAAAATATATGTTGTGCAGATCGTTTTGATTTGTGTGTTTAGTCCTGGTGTGTCCTTCCCTTTGTTGATATTAGGAGTTTGTTCTCAATTTGTCTACTAGTTTTATGGCCTCTCCTACTAGTTTTATGGCCTATTACTATAGTTTATTACTCTTCTTTTTATACAATGCCTCTTTTCCCATGTGACAGTGATGTGTCCAGGACCATAGATTCAGCAAGTACTGGTTTACAATCAATTTTACAGCAGTACAGTTGTGAGTTTAAAGTCAATTTCCTTATCCAGTAGGTACTGAAGGCTACATTTACAGTGTAGCAATCACTTGAGGTTTGATAGAGTGGGTATTCTGTAAGAAAACAGCTAGAGTCTTTGATAATTATAGCACTGATGACTTAGGATGATTTGTGTGTTTGTACAGCTGGGTGTAGTTTAATTAAATTAAAAACTTTAAAAGCAAAACATTTACCCTGCTCATTAGACCCATACAAACATATAGAAAACAGAAATATTGAATAGAGTTATTTAGTTGAAGCCAGAACATCAGGTTTCTATCTTCACATTACTGATGCAGTACTTTCCCTCACTGAATCAGTGGTCCTGGAAGCATCACTGTCACATGAGATGGAGACACTGTAGAACAAAACAGGACAATTAACCATTCCAACATGGAGATCCTCAGAGGCTATAAATCTAAAATTTAGAAAAAATTCGTAATAGTAGACAAAGGGAAGGACACACCAGAACTAAACACACAAATCAAAATACTCTGCACAACCACACCTCTCAACCTCCTGAATCATAAATCAGGGACAAGGCTTAAAAAAATCAGGGAAAAAGGACCAAAATCAGGGACACATCTTCAAAATTGGTGATATCTACTCAGGAACCTGGTAGAATAAGGGGCGTAGTGTACAATGCATTTTCTAAGGAAGAACAAATCTGTAACTTTAATGTTTGACATTATTTTGTGCTTACAACCCCTACTGTTTGGTCACAGAAACACAATTTTTAGGAGGGACAGAGTAACATTTTGCAGTAAAATCAGGGACAGTTGAGAGGTATGTGCACAGCATATGTTTTTGCAAATTTTGACTGTAATATTCCTTTAAGTGAGCCCTGTTTTTAAAGGGCAGGGAGGTCCTGACAGCTTTAATCAGCAAGCCAAGATTCTGTTATTTGTATAGCAAACTAGACTAGAAAGTGAGCATGATGTGAACCCCACATCACTGCGCTAAGGCACATTAGTTTGGGCATCCACTAACTTAGCTCTTTTAGGCTTTGAAAAGCTGTCTTTGACAGACTGAGAGAGAGAGAGAGAGAGATATAGAGAGAGGGTCTCTGATTAATTGTTAAGAAAGCTCTGGAAAAACCTTCTGTAAATGAGAAGTAGGGACTTAATTTAAAAGATTAGTGGCAAAGGTAAGTAACTTAAAAGCAGTTTACAGATAAGCTCTTTAATATTTACTATATGACACTGGTGATGTCATCATACAAGAAACACGTGATGCCATTCACTGCTGGGCACAACCTAGGGGCCTTGCAGGTTCAGGCTTTAACTGCCAAAGGAAACAGTAAGACTTATTTATTTATTGAATTTTGTTAACTGGTTGTGCCCTCTGAGACTAAAAGTCTTTTTTTTTTGGGTGGAGGAGCAGGGAGCGAAATTATTATTATTATTATTATTGTTTGTGCTTATGCAGCTTATTATAACTGAAGGAATATAGCTCATTATTAGCTATTGCATACTATTAGTGCTACTGCTTATAAGAAATATTATGCCGTTTAGTATTTTCTGTAAGCCAAAGGCCTTCTCTGGGTAGACAAGGTGAAGGGATATAGCAGCCATGCTGCCACACTGACACCAGATATTCTTATGAGAGCTTGATTGTTTACCAATTCCAACTGTCTTTGGGAAAACACACAGTATCTGGACATTACTGGTAAGGTCTAGTGCTGATGCATGTGAAACTCACCTCACATGTAAGCAAGGCCAATAACAACTCTTGGAAGTAAGACACCTTAGTCATGCATCATGTATTACACAAAGTTAGGTGTAATAATGCCTTCCACATGACAGGAAGTTAAGCCAGAAATTCATTTGGAGGAAGTCCTCAAAACAGTAGCTGTGTCTCCCAGAAGAGGTAATTATGACAAGATTGCTCATCTTCTGTAGCCATTTGCTAGGCACATTATATTTTGTATAGAGATGATGTGTCGAAGCTTTATAATGTTATCTATATGCAACTGTAATGTAAGGAAGCTTACCAGCTATTTGTGTCCTGTGCCCTTATTATAATTGGTACCTCCACAGACACCCCAAAATCATTCCTTACAGGATTAATTACACGGATACATTGCAGAAAATAGAGTCAAATGTTACAGTACAAGTGTTCACAGTATTCACAGGGGTACAAAAGTTAGCAAAACAACAGTGCATTAACAACAATTAAGCAAGACTTCTTTAGGATGAGACGTTAAACCGAGGTCCCATCTGCCTGGATTGGTGGTAGTTCAGGTGGATGTTAAAGATCCCATGGCACTTATCGAAAAAGAGTAGGGGAATTTCCCCGGTGTCCTGGCCAAATTTCCTCATTCACTAAAAAACCACAACAGCTTAATCTGGTTCAAGGTCAGTTGGCATTCATCTGTATCCCCCTCCTCCCGGGTCGTGCCTGAAAATAGGCAGGATTTGTCTAGTGCACTTACCCGGTCAACAAAAGCTAAATAAATAAAAAAATAAAGACAAATAAGCACAGCAGATTGAGACAAGCTTCAAGGTGAACAGCACAGAGGCAGCAATCAAAGGATTCAGGACAAGTCACAGGCTGATCATCTTGAAGTGCAGACCAAGGGCAATATGTATAGGCTACAAGTTTCAGATCAACGCACTGGCTGCTCTCAAGTAGGTACACCTTATGCTCTTTTCTGATTCCTCCAAGTGAGGTGCACTCTTGGAGGTTGCTGGGAGAGTGTTCCACTTGGGTGAGGCTGAGGTGGCAAAGGATCTTTTCCCATACTGGACTTCGCCCTAATATCTCTAAGGTGATACCAGAGGATCTGAGAGTTGTCCTCAGGGCTTGAGAACCAGGACATCCTGAAGGCAAGGGGGGGGAGTCGTAGTAGTATATTTATTTCTTAGGCACCCAATCCCACAGGCTCTTTGCACCTTACATATCAAAAATAAATAACAATAACAGCAGCACAATAATCAATAAATAACACCACTAATATAATAATGAGTTATGGGTCAGTTAGGAAAACTCATTAAAAAAATGTTTTAGCCCCCACTTAAATCTGTCAACTGAGGGGGCCACCTGGAGCTCTTGCAATGGCTGGTTTCAAAAAACTGGAGCAGCCACCACAAAGGCATGATCCCCAGACAAATTTAAATGAGATCTGGGAACATTCATAAGGCCCACCTCAGAACAGGGAGGGTGGTTAGAAGCATATGGACACAGGAACTCATTTAGGTAGCCCAGGGCTAGATCATATAGGGCTTTGTATATCAACAAATCTATCTTTTTTTTGTACCAGTCCCGACTTGGTTCAGTCCCCCCGCCCCCAGCTATGTACTCAGCCCCCTAGGACTTACCTCGGGCGGTGTTCCTCCCTGGCTTGCCCTCCAGAGCACTGTAGGTGTATCTCTGAAGGAGCTGAAGCTCGGTTCCCAGCAGATACTTCTGCTGGTGTTCCTCCCTGGCTTCTCCTCCAGGGTGGGGCCATGGGGCCAAGCTGTTCTGAATGGAATTACAGCTTAGTCCCCAGCCAAGTGCCATGGTCAGTGGTGCAGGACTTGCGAGGCAGGGTGTCATTCTGTAGGCTGGCATTTTTGCAATTCTTTTCCCCCAGGAGGTGTAGTGTGCAATGACATAAGGCGCATGGGCATCAACATCTGGTATGCCTCCCCACAATGTAGGCCCCAGTAGCTGCTCTCCCCGGCCTCTGCCAGAGGTCAGTCGTGCACCAGATACTCACCCACCCTTCCCCCGGAGGAGAAGGAGGAGAGCAGTCCATGGGATGCTCAATCCTCCTTCCCCAGCTGGCCCTCCAACACCTCAAGTCCATTCCCGAACCCAGGATGTCAGCATTGCAAGCAGAGACACTACCACTGCACTGGCTGGCCAGCTTAGCAAATGTACCTTGAATGAGAAGTGCCACCTCACAGGCCACCTGGGCAGTGGCCTGGGAACTGGCCAGATATGCCTGAGTGAGAAACTCCGACGATCAATTGAGCAATGGCATTCTGAACCAGCTGCAAGTGATGCATCAAACTGCCAGCTAGCCTAAGATACAGAGCATTACAATAGTCCAGTCTAGACATCATGAAGGTGAGCACCAGGGACTTCAGGTCCTGAGGGCTGAGGATGAGTATGATCTGAGTGATGTTCTTTAAATGAAAGAAACCACTATAGAACACAGCAAACACCTGATATTCCAAAGTCAGCTTGGGGTCCATAATGATGCTCAGATTCTTCACTCTATCTCTTTCAGTAAGATGAATGGGCCCAATTAAGCCACCCCTCTGCTCAGTTCCAGCTGCCTTTTGGATACCTGAGTCCGCCAAAAGCATTTCAGTCTTGTCCGGGTTCATCCCCAGCCAGCGGGAGACCATCCAGTCACTGATCTCAGATAGGCAGTCATTGGACATGCCCACTGCATTTTTTTTACTGGGGAAAACAATAGGTACAGTCACGTATTATCTGCATAACAGTGAAATTGCATGTATATCTACATCACTTCTCCCAGCAGCATATACACTGCAAAAGCACTGAGACAAATCCTGAGGAACTCCATAGGTCAGGAAGCTGGTTAAGAGAGAAAATTCTCCTATGTAACCTGCTGCACCCTACTGGGAGGAAGGACTGAACCACCTCAATACAACCCCACCGAGTTCTACCAAGTTCATTGGTTGAAATGCTAAAATTCCATGATCTATGGTGTCAAATGCTGAAGAGAGGTTGAGGAGAATCAAGATGGAACATTCCCCTCTATATGTAGCCCAAAGAAGCCAATTCTGCACCATAACAATCACAGTCTCTGTACTGTGGCACCCTCTGAATCCAGAATGAAATGGCTCATAGATAGAAAAAGCATCTAGGTGCATCTCCAGTTGCATCGCCACCACCCTCTCAATAACCTTTCCCAAAAAGGGTGGTTAGAGACAGGTCTATAGTTTACCAAGATATCCAGGTCCAAAGAAGCTTTTTGAGAGGGGGTCTCACAACAGCCCTTTTCAAGACTATTGGAAACACACCCTTCCCATGAGAATATCAAACAATCTCAGCAGTCACCAGATCATAAGACTCCTGATAATCTAACAAAAAGCATTCATGTCCGGGATACAGTGAACAGAAAGTAGGGCACAGCTTCACAATCACTCAGAGAATTTCCTCAGCCAACACAGGGTGAAATTCCACCCAGAGAGAGACTGAGAGCCTCGGTTAGCCAAGGATTGAACCATGCTGGGCCATGATAGCCCACTTGAAGAGACTGAGAAATGAGTAGAGGATACCCTATCAAGGAAAAATTGGCCAAACTCCTCACATTGCTTGTGTGTCAATATTCTTCTAGACTAGATAGGCTGGATAAAGCAGACAGTCCATCGTGCAGAGGAGCTGGGCTGGCCTGTTAACCCCTGCATCAATCACCCATGACATGAACTCTGTCTTTCTCAGAGTAATTGTCCCCTGATACTCCTTATAATGGGTTCTCAGGGTTCATCTATCATCCAGTGAACCCGATCTCCACCAACAATGTTCCCATCTCCACTCTTTGGCTTTCAGACATCTAAGCTTCTCACTAAACTGGGGGAGCCCTGTCAGGAGACTCTTGGTCATACACATAAAGGTGTGAGCAAGTCAACAGCTGCAGTGCATGTTATAAGCTTCCACTGCTTTTTCAAACCCATCAGCGCACACCTGCAACAGGCTCAAGCAGCTCAGTACCAACAAGAACTTACAAGAGTTCACATTTCTTAGAGGTTGGTACCAAACTAACTCTACTTTGGGGTTAACACATCTTGAGGAGGCCTTGATCTGAAAACTCAAAATGTGATGGTCCAACCAACTGATCGGATCAACCTTGACATTAGAAAGGTCAAGCCCTGTGGATAAATCAGGTCGGAGTGTAACCAACTGGTGAGTATCAAAGGTAACAACCTGTGTGAAGCCCAACAGTTCCATCTATTCAGAAGAATTACCACCAGGCAAAAGGAATTTGTCATCAGCCCAAATATTAAAGTTACCCAACACCAGCCACCTAGGGCACTCAATGTCAGGCCAGCAACAAACTCCCCAAATTTCTGCAAGAATCATCCACTCACCGCTAGGAGGATGGTAAATGAGAAAGCTCCTGCCCCCACACTTGCATCGCCTTTAATGGCCACACAGTCAAATGACATGTTTTGACCCACTGGGTAGGCTACAAGTCTCAGGCCAGATCAAAGATCAAAACAGATGGCCTTCCCTTCTTGTGCTCCTGCCTAGTGCAGTGCACCACCATAAAGCTCGATCTCCAGCAAAAGGCTGTCTCCAGCAAAAGGCTAGGTTCAACCCCCAGCCAGCTCTCAATGCACACCAGGTCTGCCAAGGAAACCATGACAAAGTCCACTATCATCATGGTCTTATGCCTGATGGACCTGGCATTACACAGAATTGCCTTTAGGGGAAGAGCCATGCTAATGGGCTCAGCTACCACATCCAAGGACATTTCAGGAGCCCTTGGGATAGGAACCAGGCAGGAGCACACCTGTCTCAGTTTCATTTTGACACAAGGTGACTTCTTATCCTACTCCTGATCCTGCCCTTCCCATCTCCCATCGCAGGAGCAAAACTACATTGGTGACTCCACCTTCTTGCTATCCTTACTTCCCAGCACTGACTGAGAGCCACTACAGGCAGCTATGGGCAGCTGATTGAGCAGAGTTGATGAAGGTGCTCCAGAGAATAGAATATGTGGGTCTTCCTAGCTCACCCAAAACACATCTTAACTCTTAAAAATGACTAAAAATCCACCTGAAAATAACCCTCACCCAAACAGTTTCCCCAAAACCCACAACCACCCAAATCAAACTCATCACCCTATCAGTCAACTATCTCACAAGCCAAATGTACACCAGTCATTCACCCAATCATTTCAATCACTCCAAGCAAACAACCATAAATAAAATTACAATAAAGTAATGTCCACAGGTTTAACACCCAGCAGTCCCAGTAGCCACAATCCAGCAATGACTTAAGTTCAAAGAGTTCTGAACAAGAAAGATTTCAACATGTCCAGCTCCTCTTTGGCTCCACTCCCCTACAGTCCAAGGTCCATCTATATAGGAGGTGACAAAGTGCACACACCACCACTCCTCTGACTATCAAGCCCTTACGGGATCCACACTCTCACCAGCTTACCAGAGCCAGGTTCTGTTGCCAACTGTTGCCCCTTATAGCATTTTCTAATCATGCTACACCTAGAGACCAGCCTCTCTCATGGACTGTACCACTTAAGGCAACACAAATTTTATAGTAGCAGCAGTACCAAGTCAAGGAAGCTTATAGAATTACATAATTAAATAGCCAACTTCCCCATATAGGGCCTTCCAGTTGCCACAAGGGTCCAAGCAGTTTGAAATCATAAAGTAGCACCTGTATCAAAACAGTTCAAGATGGCAAAACGATCATTGTCCAGTGCAGATAACGCCACCAGTAAAGCACCATTCGCTCTTACAGTCCTTGGGATCTTCATGCCACATTGTCAGCAAAACAAAATAGTCTAGCCAGTAAAAGATGGGAGTGTTATGCTACAACTAATACATTGGATTAAAACCCAGCCTAGTTGAAAGTTCTTCAGCACAGGAACAAGGACCCAAACACCAGGCTCTCTCATTACTTCAGCTATGGCTGAGTCAAGCACTCACAGCGGCAACACCACCCAACTGACACAGGCACCTGTGCTTTACAAAATGACCAAGACTCTTCCAGCAGGTGTGCTCAGCAGTGATTGGGGGCCCAGTGCTATGTAGGGTTGCTAGCCTCAAATAGGCAATCAAAATTCAAGATAAGATAAGCACTCATGGATCTGGATCTAGGCTGGCAAAAGATACATTTGAAACACTTTGTATCCAAATTGGAAACCATTTATTGCAGCCAGATCAATACGTGAGAACAAAGGTGTGAGACTGAAATTAGTCACACAGACACTCCAGTGTTTCAGCCGTAGTCTTCGTCAGGGAGTGGAGTCAATGTGACCAAAACTTCCCTTTTATACTCATTAGCCAAATGACATCAGTACAGATGTCAGGATTCTCCCCCCAACCCCATGGTATTTAAACGCAGAAGTAAACATGTTAATCTCCCCCCTAGAGTGAGGAGAACACTACATGCTAGCCAGGAGGTAAATCTATAATTTATTAGTATTTGGCTAAAAAAATATTTTTCCTTTCTTTTGGAGTAATGTGGAATATTCTCTTTTCCTTTTTTATAAGTAACCTGCATGAAAAAAAAAGCGAGTGTAGCTCTTTGAAGAGAGTTGAGCAGCGGTTGTCTGCTAACAATAATACGCAAGCTAACACAAATGTACATAAAAAGTAAGCAGACTATAAATTTTAGTGAATTAGAACTTAAAGGCCCAGATATTCAAAAGGGTTGCGCCATGCGCAACAGGGTTGCGCCATGCGCAAGTCCAAAATGCGCCATTCTGCGATATTCAGCAGGAGGCAGTTACGCCACTGGCAACAGGTTGCGCAAGAGAGCAATGCAAATGAATGCATGCTCAACAGGAGGGGGAGGATCTATGCATAACCTGCGCAACCCGATATTCAGTCGGGTTGCGCAGAGTTGTGCATGCGCAACCCCCAACCTGTGCCGGCACAAGCTTGAGCCAAAAAAAAAGGCTTAAGTTGAGGGCCACCCACAGGTGAGCTGCTGCATTGCAGGGCGCAACACAGCAGCTGCCACCCCTGGCTGGCCCCCAACTCGCTCCCTGTGCCCCCACGCCAGCCCGATCGCGGGCAGTACAGGTACATTCACCCCCCCACACACACATCTCCCACAGCCCGATCGCGGGCAGTACACGCATGTCCCTCCCACATCTTCCTTACATCCCGATTTACCGGTACATCGACATGTCCCCTCCCAATATCTTCACAGTGGACGCTGGTAGAACCCGCATAGCGTTTCTTCCGTGTTGGGTGGATGCTGTCGCCGCCGCCGCGGGGGAGCAGGGTGGAGGGCCGGGTGGGTGGGGGACACTAGACACCAGGAGATGTTTGGGGGTTGTAGTGACATTCTGCCCGCGATCGGGCTTTACGGTCCACTAGACCACCAGGGAGTTATTCGGGTTGGGGAGGAGGGTTACATTCTGCCCGCGATCGGGCACTGGGGCGATATGTACGGGTTCTGCCCGCGATCGAGCACTGGGGGTGACATGTACGGGTTCTGCCCGCGATCGGGCTATGGGTGATGTGGGGGGCTGCGTAACTGTGATGCCCGCATCGGGCTGCATTGTGCATCGGTCCTCGATGGCTGCTGCCTGGCAGGGTAGCCAGAGCAAGTCCTCAGGATCGGGCGCACCTCACATGCAAATGGCATGCAAATGGGGCCATAAATAGATGCAAATGGCCCCCGCGCCTTCTATAAATTATGGCCCCATTTGCATGTCACCTTGAATATCGGAAATTTGCGCATGGCGCAATGGTACTTCGCCACTGCAAGTTTAATGCTCAACTCTGGCAACTTGCGGTAGCGCAAGTTCCACTGCGCTATGCGCAGCAAAGTTAGAGTCAGGTGATATTCGAAGAGCTGCTCAACAGCGCAACTCCTTTGAATATCACCCCGGCCACACCCCTGCGCAACTATTTTGAGCAGCGCAGGGGCTTGCGCCTCAGACTGGCGCAGTTTGAATATCTGGGCCAAAGAGTCTTATCTGAGTAATTATTCAATCTATAATATGCTATAAATTTGAATTTAACAAGTTTGGTATAATGAAGGGTATTTCAGTGGTAGCTGCCCGATATTAAAGACAGAAAATTTGTTTTCGTTTCTTCCCACGATAACTGGATATAGGATGCACTTCTTGAACTGGCAAGATAATAATTGCCGTTGTTTAGCCATAACAGGTATACAGGATGTAATACTTGCTTGTTGCTGATTCTGTTTCTTCTATGCACATTGCTAACATAATATTTTATGATGTTTGTTTAGAAATCTCACATAAAGTCGTTTTGTGGGGACAAGTTTGAAAATAACCAGATACAATCTGAGGCAGGGCTCAACTTTTCATTAATTTTGAATAAATATCTATGACATACAAATATTAACAACTGTAAAATCTAAGGGTTTTAAAAAAATAGTTTTTTTATATTATAGCTTAAGAAGCTTATAATATGTTAGTAAATAATATATGAGGGAATTTTCAGACAATGTAGAGATTTGTCTCAGCAGGATATATTGGACTTCACTGTCTAGTTCTCCATCTGTGTGTAAAAACAGCTAACATAGTGAAAAATGGCTTAAATTTATGTAAATAAAATATTTATATGTATTTTTTGTTTTATACTAGCTACACTGAGGGCCTGAAAAAGTGGAATACCATGAAACTGTTGCCCAATATCAAGCTGTGTGAAGAGAAAAATAAAAAGAAAGAAAAAGATTTGCAGTGGTGTTCACCCATCTTTTGTTTTTGTTCAGTATAAATTGGTGCTAGTGGGCGACCCAGTCTTTGACACTGCTATACTGACAAGTATGTAGGCACCCTGAAATCAAATTTTTTTGTAGTATTAGCCAAATCAAAACACAATGCTGCCATCATGGGGCATTGTTTACAAATTAAGCTTCGGGTCAGTGGCTTCAGGGAACTTTGAACATGCTACGTACAAAAGTGCACAGTGACAAATATCAAAAAGAACAACAAATAATAAAAAAAAATGAATACAATGTTTCAGCAGTCACCAGATCATAAGACTCCTGATAATCTAACAAAAAGCATTCATGTCCAGGATCCAGTGAACAGAAAGTATAGCACAATAGTAATTCACTAAATTCTAATTAAAATTAACAATTTCTGACATTATTAATCTATTAAGACCATTGCCAGAAAGCTTAAAAAAAAGTAAACTCCGAACCTATATTAGCAAGTTACTAGATCTAAATAATGCAAAACAAATTACTTAATACTTGTCATACAAAATTCATAACACCTAATGAGAACAATAAACCCAAGCAGAAAGATAGAGTGAGAGAGACAGTGGTGGATCATCTGATTAGGACCTGTGATCACCCTTCAAAAAAAATGTAGTCCACAACTTAGGTATAGGGGATCAATCAGCCAAGGTTCATGGTGAGCCTCAAAGTCAAAAGCTGAAAAAAGAGAAGAAAACAAGACAGGAAGTTAACCAAATGCTTGAAAAGAAATAGACTATGGCCCACATATTCAGATGAGATGTGTGGTGCATCCCTGGATGTGCCGTACATCTCCGGACTTGTGTGGACTGTTGGGGGTATGGTTAGCCATATTCAAAGGCCACCAATGCACTACACACCCCTGACTGTGCCACCACACGCAGTATTGTGATGTACCTATGCAAAAAAGGAGTCCCTCATGCATATGCTGCACATCACAATAGTGAAACTTCCTAAGTGTAACTATGACCAGTTGTGCCGGCTTATAGTTCCTCGACTGGGACAGTTGCTCATGTCTGCACAGATAACGCCCTTTCCCCAGCTCTCCTTAGCCTGTCTCCCACACTCCTTTCCTATTTTCTGCTTGGATAAGAGACAGTCACACACTGATCTTGTGGGGATGGGAGGGGTGAACGTGGTTGATCTATTGTTTGTCAAAATGTTGCCTGAACTTCAACTGATTTCTGTTTGTATCCCATCGATGTCTTGTATAGGACTGACATTTTAGCTGATGTTGTACTTTTATCACTGTTGATTGTCCTGCCTTTGCACTTGTAGTTTGTTGTTTTGCCTTGATTTACTTTTGTCATCTGCTTATGTTAAATCCTTGTGCCTTTTGCTCGGGTAGTGCCTTTAAATAGTCCTCTGGATCAGTGTACTTACCCAGTTAATAAAGACATAAATAAATAAATAAATAAATAAATAAATAAATAAATAAATAGTTAAGCTTTTAAACCCTATTGTAACTATGCGCAGGGTAGGTTGGTGCCCCGTACACAGTTTAGGGCCAGGCACACAGTCCCTCTCCCCAGCCCTGATCACTGTGTGAAGCAGTATACAACACCAATCCCCCATTTCCATAGTGTAGTGTAGTGTCCCCCCTCCCCTGCTGTGATCACTGTTTAAACCATCATAGAGTACCGCTCACCTTTTCCATAGTGTAGTATCCCTCCGCCCCAGCCCTGATCACTGTGCTAATAAAAAAAACAATGATCCCCTTTCCCTGGTAGTCTAGTGTCCTCCCTCCCCAGCCCCGATCACAGTGCTCATAAAAAAAACACACACACAACAATCCCCTTTCCCTGGTAGTCTAATGGCCCCCATCCTATTAGCCAGTGACACACCACCCCGCTCCCCCCAACCTGACAGGAGCCAACTGAACTGTACAGGAGCACTGTACAGTATATACATACTGTACATCGGTTGACCAGTCAATACCAAACACAAAGAAACTGACTATAAGGAATGGACTGGATGAAGGCTCAGGGATGAAGGCTGCAGCAGACAATAACCCCCTTTGCAAGTCTGAAGGCAGGGCAAAGGAGAAGGTACTCCAGTCTTCCTTCCAAAAAAGGACAAATTAGGGGCAGAAAACATTGCAGTGGTGCTCCATGAGTAAGGCACCAGAGGCAACTCAACCAGTCTTATTATAGATGACTTTAAGCTTACTGAGTTTGGAGCACTTCAGGTTCTAGAGACTAGGGACACCAGACTGTTAGAGAGGGAGCAGTGTATTATTGGTAGTTACTAGCTGTGATTCCTTAGGTAGGTAGTTAGCTAGTCAGTAGAGTAACCCAATTGTCTAATGTACAGACTTCACAATATAATCATTGATGGTCCTGAGAGTAATTTCCTGGTCCAAGTAAACCCAAATGCATTTGAGAGCCTTATCCACCTCATCTGGGCCCCAGATGATGTGGTTAGGTTTAACAGGTGCTGCCTTGCTACATCCAGATATCTAGAGCCAAACAATACATCTTTGGTCTTCTTGGCATTCAGTACTAACTTAATGGAAGGAAATCACTTTTCTAGTCCCAGGAAGTTACCAGTTAGCTGACTTTTGATAAGGCTGACACCACTAGAACATCTGTAGAGCACAGCATCACCAGCATAAAGCTGTAAGCTAGCCCCCACCACAGTTACCAAGCATGTCATATACAAAGAGGGAAAATAGCATAGAACCCAGAGTGGAGCCTTGGGGAACACCATCAGTAATGGGTCTTTGCATGGACTGCACATCCTTCCATTTCACCTGCTGAGACCACTTGGTCAGATAGTTCAAGAACCACTGACAGGACAAACTATCAAAACCAAACTTTCTTGGCAGACAGACGCAATACCATGAGCACTGACTCAATTGTGAGGGTGCCAGCTAACTGGAGAAAATGACATTATGCACCAAAACACACAAAAGAAAGCCTCACTCCAGAGAAGAAAAAAGGCTTAAACTCACATTAAGAATTTAAATGCAAGCAATGCTTTTTATTCTGGAAGACCTCCAAAACATAAGTGGCACTAAATCCTGGCGCTTATGGTCTTCTGTGACCCTTCATAAGGGGGTATTGTCATCCCTGAGAAAAGCAACATGAACTAGAGGAGAGAGGTACAGTATAGTAATTTTGATTACTTTGAAAACTGTGAGTTCTGTGGTACAATGGTAAAACATTGCATTTCAGATAAATGATTTATCTTCTCATTACTTTTGGCAGATGTAACAGTTCATGTGCTGTGCTAACAATAAATAAAAAAAGACAAACAAAAGAGTTTGAAATTGCAACTCTTGTACATTAAAGGTAGGTTAGCAGGCATAACCATTATTATCAATCAATCAATCAATCAATCAAATCTTTATTTATTCAGGCGAACATCGTTGAGCATAGCTCATTTACAAGATGGACCTGATAAGGTCAAGGTTAATAATTGATACATATGTAGATAAGTCAAAAACACATATATACAGCAAGAAAAAGGCAGAAATTGATTAAACATAATAGTACAATGTAGGACAATGAAAGCAGACTAGTGACTCTAATATATACAATACATATCAACTATGGGGTATCATAATATACAATCAACACATGGTTCCTAGAACTTCCAAGATCCCTGGGCAGGCCAATGAAGACAAGGAGACACAGTGGTTGAAGTGACTGAGGAGTGATGATCACAGCTTCTGGTGAGTGACAGGGTAAGAAGTGGTTGGGGGACTAGCACAGGGGCTGGGGCTAGTAAAAGTGGTATATAGGAATGATAAGGGCTAAGGTTGGGGCAGGAATGAGTGGGTAAGGAAAATAGCCAGGGGTTGAGTGATTCTGTGGAGATAAATTAGTCGGAAACAGACATGTGATAATGTGAAGGGTGCCTGAGAGGGAGAGCAGTGGAGATAATGTCTAGTGAAGTGAATTGCTAAGTTAGGGTGTCTGACAGAGGTAGAGGGTTAGGAATGTGGATAAATTAGAACTTGTGGAAGCAGTTGCATTTATCTGGGAAGAGACTTAGGTAAAGATGTTTGAAGGATGCTAATGATATCCAGTTAAACAACTTCAGGGTCTTTTGTAAGGTATTCCACGATATAGCTAGAGTATAGCTGATAGCAGATCTCCCCGTGTCGGGTGTTGACTTTAGGCACCTTGAGCATGGTGAAGTTGTGGCTTCTTAGTGCATAGGTACTAGCTCTGGACTGAGTGAAGCAATCTAGAATATAGTTAGGAAGCTTCTTAGTCAATGCTCTGTAAATCCAAAATGCAGCATTTCTGTTTCTTCTGAGATGTAGGGACGTCCAACCGACGGCAACATAAAGAGAGCAGTGATGGGTGTTAAGTGGAAGATCTGTAATGAACCTTAGTGCTCTGTGGTATAGTGTGTCCAATTTACTTAAGTAGGAGATGGGGCAGTGACTGTAAAGAAAATCTGCATAGTCAAGCACTGAGAGAAATGTGGCCTGAACCAACCTCATCTTGGAATCTCTGGTTAGGAAGTGCCTTATTCTGAAGAATAAACCAAGTCTTTGGCGAAGCTTTTTTTAGAAGTTCTTCAATGTGAACTGTGTAGTCAAGCCTACTATCTATCCACACACCCAAATACTTGAATTTCTCTACATAGTCCAGGTTTCTCCTAGGATAGTGGATAGCTGGGGAGGTTGTTTAGTGAGGAGGGACATGTGCGGCTTTGGCTGGAGAACAGCATTGCTTTTGTTTTCTTTGCATTTAAAAGAAGTTTCTTTTCCAAAAGTTGATATTGTAATAAGAGAAATTCTGCTTGTAGAATTTCACAAGCTGTAGCAGGCGAGGGGTTGCTGACATATAAAACAGTGTCATCTGCAAACAAGTGAACAGATGCTCTGGTAAGGGTTGAATCAATGTTTTTAATATAAATGGCAAAAAGGATAGGGCCCAGAAAAGAACCTTGTGGAACTCCTCTTAAAAGAGGTTTTAGTGGAGAAAGATCACCTTCGGCTTTCACTTGTTGTGTCCTTCCCGTGAGATAACACCTAAACCAACTAAGGGAGGATGGATCCAGGCCTATGGAATGCAAGGAGGAAAGTAGCAATTCATGGTCCACCGTGTCAAAAGCCTTGCTTAGATCTAGGAATACAGCACAAACACTATTTTTTTTATCCAATTCAGTTTGCCAGTCATTTGTAACTTTAGCCAATGCAGAAATAGTACTATGCCTAGCTCTAAACCCAGATTGTGCTGGATTTAAGAGATTAGTTTCTTCAAGGTATTCTCTTAGCTGGATGCTCACTAATTTTTCTAGCAGCTTGGATAGCACTGGAAGGATAGAGATTGGTCTATAATTGTTAAGTTCCATGGGGTCCCCTGATTTCAATAGGGGAAAAACTTGGGCTGTTTTCCATATAGCAGGAATAGAACCAGATGTCAGTGACAGATTAAAGAGACGTGTTAAGGGAACTGCAAGGATATGTAATGCAATCTTTAGAAAGTAGGGGTCAAGGGAGTCTGCACCTGCACTTTTTTTGGATATCCAACTGCGAGATTAGTTCCTCCACTTGATTCAACAGAACTGGCTTGAAGGAGAAGGAGGAAACCGGACTCTGAGACCCTGTGTACTGGGAGCTTAATTGTGCACGTAGCAGGTTAGCTGGGGAGGAGTCGAATGCAAGGCCAGCAATTGTAAAGTGGTTATTGAATGCATCCAGTATTTCCAGCCTGTCTGAAATTATGCCTTCACTGTGATGCAGTTGGTTTGGTAGTGCGGTGCTTGAATCTTGGCCTACTATACCCTTGATAGTGCTCCAGAACTTGGCAGGATTGTGGCAGGAGGAGTCGCGCTCAGCCCTATAATAGGCAGCCTTTGCATCCCGTACTTTCTTGGTACAACTATTTCTAGCTTTCTTGAATAACATCCAGTCATTTGGGTTCTTGGTCTTCCTCGCCTTTTTCCATAGTTTATCCCTTTCCAGCAGTGCAGTTTTAAGGTCAGCTGAGAACCAACGGCAAGATTTGTTTTTTTATTTGGACACAAGTGATTGGTGCATGAATATTAAGGGCATCCATAATTATGCTATTTAACACCTGATGTGCTTTTTCCACAGAGTCTGCTAGGTAGAACTCTTGCCATCTGGAAGAATGATTTAGATCATGCAGATAAGCCTCAATATTAAAGATTTTTTTGGATCTCCTCAGAAGGAATTTAGCTGGGGGGGTGGTTTGTTGGATGATCTTACACCAGCAATAAGGCAGTGGTCACTTATGTCACTGAAAAGCACTCCAGTGTGCATGAATAGATGGGGTTTATTCACCAGTATGATGTCTAGTAGTGTGCTGTTGCTCAGGTTCTTTTTGTTGATTCTTGTTGGTTTGGTTATCAGTTGTGAGAACTCATATGTGTCACAGAAGGATACTAAAGGTGCTGCAGCCTTGGATAGCCAATTTAGATTTAGATCACCTAGGATTATGATTTCTTCAGTATCTGACTTGAATAAATTCCCCAAGTGGTTTAGAAGTTTGTAGTCAGCTGAGGGGGTCCTGTAACAGCCAATTAGCTGGAAAGCTGCCTTGTTGGAGAGAGCCACTCTGATGGATAGACATTCGAATTCTTTGGACAGGGATGTTGCATCCGAGCAGGTTACAGTTATACTCGATTTTACATAAATAGCCACTCCCACGCCCCTGGTCTGGCGATCTGCTCTGAATAATTGGTAATTGGGTAAATTAATGTCTCTATCTGCTGTGGTGGGTTTGAGCCAAGTCTCGGACACCACTAGAAAGTCTGGCAAGGTATGGGCAACCCAGGCTTGTATCAGCGTAAGCTTTTTTAGGAGGCTGCAGGCATTGATATGTATAAAGCTTAGACCTTTGGCTGAGGCTAAGTCTGCTGGTGAGGTAATGCAATCAGGGGGGCCTGGGTTAATTTCCACATTTCCAATACAGATTAATAGAAAAAATAATAGATTCATAAGGGCTTCAAGAGATAAGATGAAGGGACTGACTTTGGCCCTCCAGGTCATATTCAGGAGCTTCTGTTTAGAGGTGTTCCAATCAGGGATATGGATTCATGCCAATTCACTGAATAGCAAACAAGTGAACAGGCGTAAAGGGGAACTGTATACCCAATAATGGAGCACCGAGCGAAACGCAGACAGGGTAATTTGAGTCCCTCCATGGAACTTGACCCCCTGAATGTGATGTGGCACAGGTAAGGCATAAATAAGGGTCCGGTCCTTCTTCAGTAAGGGTGAAAGAGAGAGACTAGAAAAAAGAGTTGCATTCTTTAATGTGGAAGTGACCGGGGGTATCATTCACGATGAACACCATGAACAATAGGGATAGAAATAGCCAAGGGGATCCCCCCATTGTGGAGGCAGTACAGGTGAATGAATCCAGCTAGTAAGTGACAGCGTAGTTATAGGGAGAGCAGTAGGGGTAGCAGCAATGGGGGCTACTGGATGGACGACACAGCAGGGGCAAGAGCCTGATTACTGGCTAGCGAGGCAACGGGGGCGGGAGATGCAAGTCGGCGGGAAAATGCCTATAAAAATAACACTCAAGGAGGGAAGGGCGGGTGGGCAAAAAATTTTGCGGCTTTCCATTACCTTCCCTCACTGTCTCCCAGCTTCCTGGTCCCTGAAGGCGGTTGCCGGTTGCAGCCGACTGGCTGGCGGAGGTGGCTCCGGTCGCCGACTTGAGGGCTTCAGTCAGGAGCTTCGACTGGGGAGAGACAGAGGAAGGCACAGTGAATAAACTTATAGCAGGAACAAGCATTCTGCTTGGCAAGGTGACAATAATTAGCACAATAAAAGGCTGTGGGGGGGGGCTTAGGCGCCGTAGCGTCTGGCCCTTAGAGTTCAATACAAGTTTATTTGAAAAGCTATTAGAGATATTGATCATGTTTTTATATTCATTAGATAATGAAAGAGTGCAGAATGTCTAACACTGAATATGGGACCAAAATGTACTGTCCTTTGAATAGTTTAAAAAGTTTGCTGGCAATTATGGGGCTACAATATGTATATTTTAGTTTGCTTTTTTTTTTACAAGAAATTAAAGTAGTATCTTCCTATAAAAAAAATCAGAAATGAGTTTTAAATGAAACTGATACAATGGAGATAGTTAATTATGAATGTTCTAACAAATGAGTATTAGCTTCTTATATTTTGAAATTATAAACCCCATCTGGAGTACTGTGTGCAGTTCTGGGGACCCCAACTCTGCAAGGACATAGACAGGATGGAGGCAGTCCAGAGGAGGGCAACTAAAATGGTGCAGGGTTTGCACCAGAAGCCATACGAAGAGAAAGACTAAAGATGCTTAATATGTATACTCTCAAGGAATGGAGGGAGAGGGGGTACATGATAGAAACTTTCAAGTACATCAAGGGAATCAACAAAGTCCAGAAGGGTAGCATCTTTCAGAAAAAGGGATGTGCAAGAACAAGGGGACACAATTTGAAGATAGAGGGGGGATGGCTCAAGGACAACATGAGGAAGTATTTTTTCATGGAGAGGGTGGTGGATGCATGGAATGGCCTTCCCAAGGAGGTTGTGGGGTCAAAAACAGTGGGGGAATTCAAGAATGCATGGGACAGATTGGGGGGGTAGGAAGAAGTAGGCTGTTGGTTAACTAGGATCTGCAGCTTATCCGATAGATAGGGAAATGGGCAGACTGGGTGGGCCAAGCAGTCCTTATCTGCCGTTAAAGTCTATGTTTCTATGAATGAATTGTCATTTACAGCATAGATTCTGAAGACAAGTAATAGTTTCAGAATAAAAAAGAACAATTAAGAGGAGTCTCCCGAATTTCATAGATGCATTTAATGTAATTTTGAATTATTCCAGACTGGTCCTCTGGCAAATTAAGATATTTAATTGTTAGCTAAAACTGCACATATGCATTTGTTTACCAGTCCTGTAAGTCTGCCTGATGAAGTTTGGGTTTCCAACAAAACTTTGGCGTTATGAGCTGTAAAAATTAATAATTATAAACTGAGGCTGAGTATAGTCCTTTCTTTTCTTTCCTTGCAGCTATCTCCATTATTCTGTCCACCACCGAAGCTAGGCTGACTGGCCTGTAGTTATTAGGTTCCTCCTTACTACCAGTCTTATGCAGATGGACCAAGTCAGCCCTTTTTCAGTCCTCTGGAACAACTCCTGTTTCCAGTGAGCTGTTGAAGAAGGGTATCAGTACAGCGGTTTGCACTTCTCTAAACTCCCTCTGTATGCGGGATGTATCCCATCTAGTCTCATAGCCTTATCCACTTTTAGGGCTGTAATTACTTTCAGTATTCTCCCCTCTGAAAATGGCCTTCTATTCATCCACTCCTCACCTCCGTTCTTAATTCTCTCTGGTGACCCATCCCCCTTTCTCCCTACTGTGAAGATTGAGCAAATGTATCTGTTCAAAACGCCAGCCTTTTCTTGGCCTCCTTCTGCACACTCTCCCCCTTGCACCCTTCTTACTCTCAATGTCCCATCCCTAGATTTTGTCTTCTCACTGACGTATTGCAAAAATATCTTATCCCCTCTCATCAGTTCCCTTGCATTCCTTACCTGTGTCTTAGTTCTCCTAACCACCTTTCCTGCTGCCTTCTGTTTGGTCTCGTACACTTAACCTGTTCTCTTCCTTTGGAAGTTCCTTCTATCTTTTGAAAGCTGCCTTTTTTATTTCACTGCTTTTGCCACCTTTTTGGAGAACCAAGATGGTCTTTTCCTCCTGCTGTTTCTTACTTCTTTCACACAGAGGCTCATTGCCCTAATCTCTCCTTTATTTCCTTCCACTGTGCCTCCCTCCCCCACCCCTGCCTATCCCTCCCCTCGAGGCATTTTCTGATGCAGTAACCCATTTCTTTAAAATCCAACACCTGAAATCCAGGAACCTCATCTTCATGTAGCTCACCTCAGCTTCATTCCTTATGCTGAACTTCGTGTACAGTGGTCACTGAGACCCAGGGGACTTCCTACTGTGATGTCTGCAATGCTGTCCCTGGTTGTACCAACTTCAACACTGCCCTGCCCCTAGTAGGTTCTTTTACAGTTTGCCTGATAATAGCTCCCTGTAAGGAATCTAGGATGCCCCTTGCTCCTTACTGAAGCTGTAGCTGGTAGGTTCCACTCCATATCCAGTAGATTGAAATCTCCAACTATCAGCACCTTCCCCTTCCCTACCGTCCTAATAATAGCCTCCCTTAGGGACCTATCCAACTTCTCCCTTTATGTTGGAGGTATGTAAACTACTCCATCTAGATAGTGGTCACATAGCCAGTTACCCATGGATGTCCAGACTATCCTCACCTTGTTGTACCCACAGTACAGTACCTTGTATGGCTGAAAAATTACCATAAGTATCTGACAGAGACATTTGAATTTTGGCCTCTGCAAGGAAGGCCTGTAGTGCCTTTACTGAAGCCCCTTTGTGGTGGATGTCATGCATAATATTGCTCATCCTTGCATCCAACTTCTTAGTCATGACATTGTGCAGGAGGTGGTGTCTTATTTTCAAGAAGAAGCTCCTAATGATTGGAATACAGTACAGTAGCACTCTATTTATCCATGGATAAGTAGACCTGTGCTTGAAGTGAGAACATAGAGGCACCAATCAGATGTGACAGATGTTGAGGCATGCCGAACAGATGTTGGGGAATGCTTGGGCATGGCTTGACTATGAGGTGTGTACAGTGTGAACAGTCATGAGTCAATCAGCAGTAGTATGCTGTAGGTCTTCCATTATACGACAAGTATTTAAAAGGGGGTTTTGGGGCCTTGTAAATCTGTATCAAATGGCACAACACAGCACCTGTTAAAAATCACACACAGATTAGGCACTGTTGAGTTTTACGGGATCCCAAAGCCTACAAGAGCTTCATGGTAAGAGGTCTTGTTAGCCAATGAACAAACTAGCAGGCCAGGAAGGAAATGATGAACAGGGAAAGAAAATGGTGCACCTCCTGCAAAATGTGTGATAAAATTCAGAAAGAATGAAATGAAGAAGTACAGTATAAATAAGTACACATTCTACTGTATTTGATAGTACATCAGTGACTTCTGTTGCACAGTGACTAAACATAATGTACAATGTATATCTTCTATACCCAGCCCTGGGTCTTGTGGACCCTATCCGATGTTCTATATGTAAGTCCCTCAAATGGGATTACATTATGGGAGCTCTTGCTCCATGGCTCCCCTCCATTTTTGGGGTCAGTCAGTGGCCCTGGTGGGATATGGACCTGTTTTGGTCTGGGGGTGGCTCCTTATGGCTCCAGCCACCCTGTGTTGGTTCCTGGCCTCTGGATTGTGGGGGATCAGGCGCCACATGGTTGTTTCTGTGCCTCTGGGCATATTTTAAGGCAGCGTTCAGTCCCGGAGGGCTTCTGTGGCAATGGGACAGCAAATTTGAAATAGTAATGGTGGTCCATGCTACTGGGCATATGTGGCAACTGGGGGAAAGAGGAAATAAGAGAAAACTTAACATATTTTGCTTTAAATATATTCACGTGTACAATTTCATATGCTTTAATGGATCCTAGGCTAACTCTATATAGGGTAGGCCAACAATCACCTCTTCACAAGAAAAAACATCGAATTAATCACATTCAGAATAAATATAATGATTTTATGACTGTGGGCAGAGCATTACACCATCTTGCTGACTGTAGCTGGAAAAATGGAGTACTGTGGAACACATATTTTGGAGTTTTGAATGTATACTTCCACATCTACAAATCACTGTGCCAACTGAAATAAAATACTTCTTTCTTTCTGTTTAGAATGTTGGAGACGTAACTCCAAGCTGCTTATCAGATGGCCATTAGGAAACTGAAACAGCTTGTTAAATATTGGTTGTCTAATAAACTGGAGATATGTTTACCCTCTTCAAAATGCAACAACTTGTGCATTCAGATACTTAGCATTTTAAACATGTTCTTACTACAAGTTTAAGTTGGGCAGGAATTGCCTTTCAAGAAAGATACATACCTCACAAATGTCACCCTTTCCCAGCAAATCTAAAAAGATGTACAGTTTTTTTTAACCTCTTAAGACATTATCTGATATGTACTGTCTCAGACATATGCCATGTCTTCTGTGAAGTATCTGGGCAAAATATATAGCAATCAAATCAACAGGCATTTCTTATTATGCTTTTTGGGAGAAAAATATATTGAGTTACAGCAAAAACACACACACACACACACACCATCCTCATGGCCACAACATTTAAAATACATTCCGCAATCTAATATGTAATAAAACAATAAACTGTTTATTTATATCAGTGAACACAGTGAAGTTCAGTTTACATTTATTATGTCCTCTTCGGCAACGTCTATTATTAAAACAAATTAAATGTATAGTTTACTAAATATTGACCTTGGGATAACTCTTGAATGACTCCTAAATACATTTAAGCCATTACCTTTATGGGAGGTCAAGACATGTGCAAAAGTTCAAGTGTTATTTATTTTATATTTTTTTTACAAATTTACTTAGCAAAAGTGTGGATAAATACAAAAGTAAGTACAACTAATCTCCTATGCATTTTCAGCTTGGAGAGAAGTTAGTATCTGTACAAAATCAAAACCCAAAGTTTATAAAGTGTTATTCTAAAATAATTGTATTCTAAATCTTATTGGACTATTGATGAACTGAGCAAAGAAATGTTTGGATAAAACAAATTGACTCCAGGATTGGGAGGTCATTAAAATTGCAAAAGGTCAAATTAAAAAAATCTTAAATGAACTCATTAAGACCATTCTTCTTAGTGTGTAATTATAATGAATTAAAGCCATTTGAATATAGACCTACAGTTATCCAACCATTGTGATACATATTTTTAGGATCAGAGGAATGATGCAAGGCTGCCAAAATCATGGTGGTCTCACTGCTTCAACACCTCAGTGTGCATGGATCAAACCAAAAAGAGCCAAAATGAAAGCTTCTATCTTCTCAAAAAAAAATTGTATTTTATTATATTTAATTTAACCTGAAAATACAAAATAGCAATAAGGAAGTAAAACAATCAAGATGAGAGTTAAACGTTCTTCAACCATATATTGAAGCCAAGCCATAGTAAAGTCTTCTGTCTTCTTCAAAGCAATTATATTTTATTTTTATATTTTTAGTATTCTGCATCTAAGTAGACACTAGAAAAAAAAATTATTGGGTGTTTGAAAACAGGCAAATGCAACCAGACCCAGAAGGAAGTCAAAAGAGAGTATCAGTTGTGAGGGCTAGTAACAAGTCAAGGTGCTCACTTGGCCATTCCAACGGGGGCCACCCACTGACATGACTAACTGTTGGTGGGCACCCATAACAGAAGAGGAGCTGGGAAAGTGCTGCAAGCAGTCAGTGTAGGAGGAGGCAGATAGCAGGCTGCCTGCCGTAGTCCAGCTCTTGTTTTAAATCCTGGTGGTGCCTGAGTGGCTGTAGCAATCATCTGTGCAGCAGCCCTCCTTCTGTAGGGATTAAGGGGACTCAGTTTAGCTGTCCTGTTGTATTCAGGCAGGCTCGAGCTCCATTACAGCAGCAGATACGACTGGAGTCCTGGACCCCCAACTCTGCTACTTGTACATGACTGACCGCTTGAGAGCGAGGGATCCTCGCTGCTTGCAAAGGAAGTGGGAAGGGTCATGGTTGGTGTTTATTTGTGTGCTGGGGTAGGCAGGGGGCTGGCTGGGCTGAGGGGTGCATTTAAGTGTAAGCATTGCATGTGTCTGAACTGTTGTGGCTTGCATGGGCATAGGCAGGGGGTGCTCAGGGTGTTTAATCCCCCCCAAAAAAAATTACATCAGAAAATTTCAAATTCCTGTATTTTATTTTCAGGTTGGCTCAAGCTCAGCTGCTAAAGAAACTCAGTGTTTCAGTAGTCTCCATAGTAGTTGGAGCTAGCTGCAACACAGTGTGCATGCACAGGACCATTGATGGCTAGGGGAGATGGAGACATCATCAACAGAGAGAGCAGGAGAAGCCTGGTGAGACAGACTAGCGAGTGTGCTGCTGTGCTGCATCATCTGTACAGTGTCGAGCAAGTTGTGGTGTTCTGTTGACTGTCGTGGTGATAGAGTGGGACTGTGTGCTGCTCTTCTTTAGCCTCAGTTGAACTGTGGGAAAACCTGAAGTATGGTCTACTAGAGAAAGAACTGAACTGTCCAGTGCTGAGCTGCAAGTAACACGCAATGCATCTTCTTGACGGTGCTGGATTCTGGCTGGAATGATGGTGTGGTCCAAAGAGAAGACAGGAGAGGCTGAGGAAAAATCTGTCCTGGCCTAGTGGCCTGTAGTCCTGTTTTGGAAGGGGAGTGACTGGTAAGGCAAGTAAACAGGAGGATAATCAGCAGAAAAGTGGTGAGTGGAGAAAATAAAGATTGATTCAGGGGGGACTTCTCTCATTCAAAGAGGTGGTAAGGGGTATTGGCACCATCTCCCAGCGCAACCAACTCATTACATCTCAGCCCCATCAATGTTCTGCCCAACTTGGAGCTTATCATGTGGAGTGGGAACAGGTGTGGAAAGGCAGATGCCTGACTGACATCTTTGTCTCTGGCTGTTGAAGAGTGCTCCCATATGCAAAGGTGGAATGAGGTTAGGAGTACTCTCTATATCAAGAGGTGGGATGGTGGTAGAGAAGGAGTGATGCAAATGTGTGGAGGCGTCCCCACGTGTAGGAGTGGGATGGATGGGGAGCAATGCTCCCCATGTAAGGGCAGTGGGATGAAGGGGTGGAGTGCACCCAATGTACAGAGCTGATGTGAAGTGGGAGGAAAGCTCCCCATGTGTAGAGGCTGAATGAAGGAGGAGTACTCCCTATGTGCAGGAGGTGGGATGCAGTGGGAGAAATACCCTCCATGTGGGGGAGGTGAAATGTAGTGGGAGAAGCACTGGAGGGGTCAGGGGATGAGTGCTCACAATGTATGGAGGTGGGATGGAGGTGGAGCAATGATACCTAAGTGTGGAGATGGAATGGAGGGAAGAGTGCTTTCCATGTTCAAGTTCAAGTTTATTGTGAAGGGATAAAATCCATTGAGCAAGCTCATTTTCAAGGAGGTCCCTTGTACAAGCAATGATAAAGACAATACAAGGTGTGAGATACAAAAAGTAAGGACACATAATATCAATTAGAATAAAGCAATTTTCTTTACATAAGTATATATGATATGTACAATGTTGCATTCAACAAGGATTTAGACCAACTATGATTACATAAGACACTATGTCCACAATGTGGAAGAGGGCCAGAGGAGAATTGCTCCCCATATGCACAGGGTGCATGGAGGGGGAGGAGTGCTCTCTATGTGCAAATGTGTAATAGAGGGGGAGGAGTGCTCCCCATGTGTGGAGGTGGGATGGGGGGGGCAATCACTTAATGGTCACCATCTTAGACCCCACTCCAGCCAGTGTGTGAAACCTTTTGGAATGGGCAATTTATGATGGGGCATATGTGCAATCCACATCTCTTCTCTGTCAGCTATAAAGTATTGGGTTGATAGGCGGGGGTGCCAGAGGGGGCACCAGTCACTCAGGAGCATCCACTGTATCCTACCCCCCGCCCACCCAGCAGAGTGGAGACAGTTGTGGAGGGGCAGATACAAGATCCACATTTTTGTATCTCAGTACCTCAGAGTGCTCTCCATGGGTAAAGCACATTAGATGGGAGAGCCTCTGGCTGAAGCAGAGTGTTCTGCAAGTGTACAGATGTGGCATAGGGCGAGGAAGTGCCAATCTCCCAAAGCCCACTCCAACCTTCATGCTACCTCTGGTGGAGCAGGGATGGGTATGAAGGAGCAGATGTGCAACTTGTATCTCTCTCCCTGGCTGCTGCAAGGTGCTACCCTTGTGCGGAGGTGAGATGGGGGATGGGGCTTCATTCTCCCAGAGCCACCTGCTGGGAGCCCACCCAATGCCAGTGCCAGCTTTCATGGAACTAGGATGGGTGAAGATGGATAGATGTGTGAACCACATCTGTCATTGGCTCCTGCAGAGTGCTCTTAATGTGCAGAACATGGAATGGAAGGAGAAAATGCTTCACATGTGCAGAAATGCAGAAAGATGTGATGGGTGCCAATGGCCTCAGGCCACCCAGTGGATCTGGACTGCAACCCCATTTCCACCCACCAGGCTTGATAGAAACAGGTGTGGTGTGGTGTGGCAAATGTGCAATTCACATTTCTGTCTCTGGCTGGAGCAGCCAATGTGCAGTGGTGGGATGGTTGTGGAGGGGGCACCAATCAGCAACTTCTGCCAGGCCACAGTCCCACTATTTACTTTGGGCTGCCCACATGGAGGTCACCTTGTCACTGTGCCAACCTGTATGGAGTGGGATGGGTGTGGCGGGAAAGATGAGTAACCTACATTAGTCTGTGGCCACTGCAGATTGTTCCATATGTGCTGATGTGAGCTGGAGGTGTAGGGGGCAGCAAATACTCAGGGGTACCTATCCAGTGCCACCCTACACTATGCTAGTCAATGTGAAGGGGCAGATATATGACCCACATATTTGTCTCTGGCTCTGTCTGGGTGCTCCTTTTGTGCAGTGGTGGAATAGATGCACCAAGTTTGTTTCACACTGTGTCTGTCCTGGTCTCTCACTCTCTCTCTCTACCATCCACTCCCCAATGGTGAAAGGAAAACTCTGCAGCATTGCTCTCTGTCCCGGTCACAGCACTCTCTGCCTCTCTGTATGTGCTGTCTGCTTGCCCTGAGCTTCAGAAAGACAAACAGAGAGTCAGACTGACAGCAGGGTACTGAAGAGTGAGTGGAAGTAAAAAGGATGGCAACTGAGCTCGGGTGCACACAGTACTCCACTTCCCTGTTGGGGGGGGGGAGGTTGACACTGTCTCTGACTGGAACAGATTGGACCTGCATATACCTGTATATGCCACACTGGAAGTGGCTCTCGCTGTTGTTATGTCTCTCTCGGGAGGTGGGAGTGGGAGAGGGGGGAGTAGACACTGCTAGGGGACAGGCCACCCATTAAATGAATGTTTGTTCAGGTGCAGGTCTGGCAGCCACCGGTCATCATGGTTATGGTCATTGCATTGCACTGCCCCTAATTTCACACTGCCAAGGTGGTACTGTAATTGTGACAACTTGACACCTGGTGATCACTCTCATTCTGCTTATTCGCCACATCTCAGCATGTTGCTGTCACTGTTTTTTTTTTCTCCTCTCTGTCCCTGACACTGGTACCACCCATCTCCTTTTTCAAACCTGTGCTCTCTTTCAGGGGGGAGGCACTGCTGCCTTTCCTTCTTGGTGTCTGTCTCTGCAGCCCATGTCTCTCTCTCTCCCCACCATTCAGGGTTAAGCTACAGTTCTGCAGGCAATGCTGCCTCACTTCTCGGCTCTCTTGCTCCTTATATTGTGTGGCGGGGTGGGGGGGCACACAGAGGCAGAATGGACACTAGAAGATCCATGGGGCAGATTGGTGGGTACCACCATAGAGAGCAATGCTCAGGCTGGGTATTGTGGCACACGTGAAGCACTGAAGAGAGAGACGAGCTCAGGGAAAGGAACACACACTGTCATTCACACAGAGACACAAACAAGTTCAACGCAGACATCTGTCTGGGGAAGAACCAATAATATTTATTTGTTCTTTACTGCTAGGACTGTTTACTGTTTATGGCACAGAGAGTGGATGCAGTGTATGACTGGGTACCTGGACATCTGCAGGATGGGTGGGGAGACATGAAATACAATCAGCAAAGGCATGTATGAAAGGAATGAAGCTCTCTCATTCAAGCACTTTATTTCTTTCAACTAGAGAACAGCTTCCAGCTGTGAATCTGTGACTGGTGTCACAGTCTGGTTGCATGCTCATTGGTCTGCCAGGGACAAGCCCACTGCAGACTGCTGTGCATTGGACTCGTTCCTGACACACCTCTTCAATGTTGTTCTACCACAAGATGCTTCTTGCACACGTGCAAGGAAACATAAAAAACTATAAAGCATTTAGATTAGTGTCTACCCTCATTTGAAAGGCATTTTTGTCCTGAACACAAAAATATAAAATAATGCACTTGAAGTACAGCAATCCAGGGACAGAGTACACATGGGTGGAGTGGTATTGACAACATTAAGAAAACACACATTCAAAAAAAAAGAGCTTTTACATACAGTAGATTACTGTTTAACAATTTAACAATATGTTGCATCTATGTGTAACCCCTAGATGGCGCTATCCCAGGGGCTACTACCCCTGCCTGATTTGCCACTAACAGGTTGAGGGGCCTGGATCCAATGGCGGGTGCCTCCACCCAGAGGTCAGGGTTTGCAATAGTTAAACTAACTTGGTCACAGCCCTCTGGGACACTGCAACCCCCCTTTCTTCCCACTAGTGGCCCACAATATATCAGAATTACCTTCACAGTATACACTTACCCCCAGGTCTGGTTCCGCACTGGGACCTCCTGTGAAATGAGATACAGTGCAACAATCACAGTACAGTACTTTAACATAGACAAATACCTCAGGCAGTATAACTTTGCTGAAACAAGCAGCTCTGATTTATTTAGGGATATAACAAGGACAGGGGAAATCAGGTTAATTAGCTTATCACTCTAATAATCTATCTATGGCTCTGTGCACAGGCCTATCCCTATCAGTTACTGTCCCTGGGTACCCAAGCCCTAGTGGCTAGTCCAAACCGTGGCAGCTGGTAGGGGCCCTTTCACACAGAGAAAAGGAGAATTAAACAGTCAGCAGTACAGTAATTCCATTTGGATTTAATGTGGCAATTCAACAGGGAGCGACCCTGAATTAGTACTCATGACCTCCAAATAAGATAGGGTCCTTCAATGTCAGCAGGGCTCACTTGAGGTACACAAACCTCTTCACACATCCATATAAAGAAAGCACTATACCAGGCAGGCTGCATCTGTATCCCATTGCAATTACTGCACAATACCCGAGAACACACAGCAGATTCAGTTCCTGACAGACCAGAGTGCAATTTTCAGCAATTCCTCCAGTCTTCTACAGGGTGAGCCTGGTTTCTACTCTTCAGAGATCCTTTGATTCTTTTCACAGGACGGATTCAGTCCTACAAGCTGTTACACAAGCTGCAGACCGGAACTCTGGGCCTTACACACGCTTTTTGACTAAAACTGCACACTGAAAAGCACAGGGCTCCTTCCTTCTTCACTGCCAAAGCTCAACTGAAACTCCAACCGACAAAACGGCACTTCCTTTGAGTTCCTCCCAGTTCTTGACTGGATTGGCTGTCACCACAATAGACTGCTGCTGTTGGTCCAAAAGGCACTGAAGTCTAAACTACATCTCCCAGAGTCACTGCCCATACAATCCTCTTGTGGCTGGCTCAGATTATGAGTCCAAGTTCTGATTCGTCCAAGGCACCATTTTAGAGCTAGCTTACCCCACACTGATTGGTCCAGTTCAGCAGTTCAAAACTAGAATGGGGAACTAGCAGACACAGTTCTGACTGCAAAGAAAGCAGGTTAGACAAACTGTAATTTCATTATTACTCTAAATAATTTCTGGCAAACAGTTACATCTTTCAGATAGGTTCCTTTGCACTCCTAGTGACTGCAAAAATGAAGTGAATTGGCAGCAGCTCGAGTGGTACTTAGAGAAGCACACAGTCCCCCATACAAACTAATTATGTCTGCAAGCAGACAGCTCTTAAAGAGACAGTACCAGAGGCTCTAAAAACACTCACTGATAAATGGCTTAAATGCCAAACACCATTCAGGCTTGGAGCATTCAAGCAAGCTCCTGGAAGTCTTTTGGGAACCCCCATTTGCAGGGGGGTTACATATGGCTCCCACTGTACATCAGATGCAAATCTATAATGACGTTCCTCACTTGAGGCAAAAAGGGGGTGTGGAGGCCATAACTGACTCCTTGTTTTTGTATTAAATGGGTCAGTTTATTTATGGCAAAAACAAGGAAAGGCATAATTTCTAAAATGTGCAGACGAGCATGGGGACCACTTTTTTACAGAGCATGCCACCACTGGCAGCTACCACTTCAAGACTGCTACTACCCCCGCCTAATACAATCAGGGGAAAACTAACAGTAGTCTATCAGCACTGAGATCAATATAGTTAAGGCACATTTGCCAGAAAATACTGCTTAGAAAAGAATGAGAACGTGACTATGATGATGAGCAAGTCTCAGACCAGATCTCTAGTTTGTTAATAGACTCCTCCTGAATCTGATTTGTACGGCTGCATGGGCCAAGCTCCATGGATGTTATGCCATTATCAGATTTGTATTGCAGCACTATGGACGCACATGACTGGACCACTGTCTGATGTGCTGCCACAGTGCTCCAACACAGTTTCCAGTGATTCTGTTTATGCAGCCCTTCCCCTCCATGGGCCGCATAATCATAACCACTTCCCGGTGCACTACTTTTCTGTTCTGCAACTGCAGTACTGATGGCCACCATGTGTAACATGGAGATGTTGAGTTAAACCGCGCATGCATGACTATCATGCATACATAGTTATGTCAGCATTGCCATGCTGGGCAGGGCTGACTACAGGGCAAACTTCACATGTGCGAGTATGCATGCGCAGTACTGCAATTGCTGCAGTATTACTTACGGCTGACTTTGGTGCAGCAAAAGCACCACATATTCTTTTCCACACTCTTGCCACTCCTAAAAGCTCTCCACAGCCCTATCGACTATGACAAGACTTTGTTTATTGATGGAGCAATTCAAACATCAATTATTCTTTTCCTTTTCTCATTGTAGCTGGGTAATAAAATTACCTTTCTCAGATTCTTGTTGGAACTGCACAAAAGGAAGAGATGACAGACAAGTGGCTTCCAAGTAATAAATGTAATTTATTATTTATTACTGGTGAATAAGAGTAATACAGGCTTACAACTAACAGTGTTATCACTGGGAGAGTTCCAGCTTCCTTACCTATAGGCATAGCCAAGTCTTTCTCTGAGAAAATACATGATGCAAGGGGTCTTATACCCCGATAATTACCATAGCAACAGTAGAAGAAGATACATAAAGATGCCACTGTTGCCTAACTAATAATTATACAATGATATATAATGGAAAACCTCTCCCAGTGGTACATTATATTGTGAGAATATAGTGAAATAAAATATGCATTACAAAAGTACAGTAGAACTCAGATCCTGACACTTATACAATAAGTGTCTCTGCTCTAAGATTAGTACATATACCTATATATGTGTTGCTGTCCATGAGGTGGAGGTACAATCAGGGGTGCTGATCCACGGATAACATCATTGAGAACAATTTTTCAAAGTGCTAAATGTAGTGTAAAATGTATCGGTGCAACATATAGTTGGGAAGCTTACATTTTTGCATCAGATTGGTAAAATTTACAGCAGTACAACAGTAATTACTGAAGTGAATTTCATCAGTCCTCTGCAGTAAAGCACCACATTTTAAACAGTAGTTCAGTCTAGGTTAACTTGTATTAAGTTGGTAAAGCTTCAGAGTTACTATAACATGTATTTTCTTTATTGGCACATGGTTCTTACTGATCTAGCCTTGGAAGCTTTAGAGAGATGCTGTAACAGTTCCTCGTGGCACATGGCTTTCGCCGATCTAGTCTTGTTCTGAACTGGTGCTGTAGCTTAGCCATAGCTAAAATTCAGTTGTTCTGAAGTGCAACAGAGGAAAAAAGTTGAAGAAACCAGGCATAAAACTCCCCACTGTAGTGAAGTAAAGTAAAATAAAGTGCTGAGACCGTGGATCACCTGGCGCTTCACGACATTTTAGTCACTTCATCTGGGGTGACATAATCCCTAGGGGAGTGCCCTTATATACCCCCTGCTTCAATATTAATTAGTACTTTACTTTGAATGAGTCTTCCCCCTCTTAAAGTTGCACTACTACTATTCATACTGACACCTACATTCATTATATATATATGGCAGGATCATAATCAAAAGTTAATAGGACGTCCTCCCACCAGCATTTTACTTCAATTCAATAGGTGCTAGCCCACAGGTTATAACACATTACCCAACTCCCCAACTGGTACCAGTCTAACTTCTACGAGTCTTACCTGGGTAATCAGGGTCGGTATCCACTGCTGACAGCAACACATTTACAGTGACCGTCAGTACAGTGACTACAGTGCCAGGTCACTGTATAGATGGTCACTGGAGTCAGGCACTGCATTCGGATGATTTGCAACCCCTCTGCTAATCAGCTCTGACTCAGAGTTAATTATAAAAAGTGCAGGGGGTGAAGCCCCCTGAAGAAAACAAGTTTCCAACTGGAAACTGTCTGCTGATCGCAAATGCAGTCGACATGATGGTTTCACTGTCCGGTCATTCAACAAACTTTTTTGTCGAACACTGGTCATAGATCCCTCAGGGTCTAGTTGCAATCCTAAATGATGCAGCTGGTTGGCTGGTGTGGGTGCACTTTTAAAACAGATTGCAAACCCACAAACCCCACAGGCCATGCAATTGCTAAAATGGCATTTTACTGAATACTGAAATTCTGGTCCGATGACCAAACTCAAACTGTGGTGAAAACTATTTACATCCCCAGATGCAGGGCAATTCCTGCTGGTTCTGCAGACAGTTTTGGGTGGAAATGGGACTATAGACCTGGGAAGAAGTTGAAAAAGCAGCAGAACTTGGTAATTGAACTCAGATCATTGAGAAGCTTGAGCCATAATGACAAGCAGTAGGCACCTTGTAGCTTGCTTGTAGATTTCTAGCAGCTTGCCCCCTTCATCCCACTAAGCAGGCCAGATGCAGAGCACAGAGCAAAGCCTTCCAGGCCATCAAGAAACCCAGGAGCCAGGAGTGACCCTATGGTCTGGCTCCCCACGGATGGATCTAGAGTGACATAACACTTGGGCCCACATCCGTGGCTCCTTGTAGCCCAGTCTGCCCTACTTGATAGGAGTTGGCAATTTCCCTACCTGGCTCCAGGTTGCAGCTTGCAGTAATATTCTTCCACCTGTATTGGAATCAAACAGCATCTTGATGCAGCTATGCTTTCGCTGGGAATTTGCCTTGCTAGTGGCTGATGCTAGAAAATTCTGTCTCTCACAGCTCTACATTCAAATTGGCAACTTCAGCTTAAAAGGAGCTTTTAGTCACATAAGCGAGTAGAGATCATCTTCAGCCACACTGCCAGCATGACAGCAGAGACCCTTTGCATACAGAACAGTCTCTGTACTCTCACTGAGCAGGCAGTCACAGTGACTTGGGCACATTCGATTGGGCTCCTTGGAGGACCCCAACCTCGGCACTGACGGAACACAACATGTACACACCAATCCATGGATACAGAAATAACTTTTCTCTCACCATGCAGGTGCTGACAAACCAGAAGAACAAATACCTGTTTTTCTGGTTCCCAAGACAAAAACATCAAAGGGGGAACATGCTTTTTCAGTCAAGGCTCCTAAATTTTTGAATGACCTTACTGAAGAGTTGCATAATTGTACAAGTCATGACACTTTTAAAACAGAATTTTTTTTTTCCAATTGTTTAACCAGGAGTGGCGCACTAACCTGAAAAGCTTTTGCAGGTGCGACCTGGGAGCACAGGGAAGTTAAGTGACTTGCTCAGGGTCACACAAGTGGGGGCTGCGGGATTCAAACCCAGGTCTCTAGATTCACTGTAGTAATTTGTTAATATCCCTGGTAGTCTATCAGAACCCCCCACGCCCGATGTGAGCTGTGAGTATAGTAGTGCTGTCCTGGTGGTCTGGTGAGCCCCCACGCCCAATCATGGGCCTTTGTGGGCGTGAAGAATTACCTGGTGGTCAGTGGTACCCTCCTCACCCACCCACAGAGGACCCCCCAACCACCCAGCACCCACTGTCATCAGGCCACAGCACCCCTGCCTGCAGTCACCGCCCGAGATGACAGCGTGCAGTATGATCTGTCGCCTGTTGGTCCACAGTGTGAACCAATGGGCTTGCACACACAGTACTACACAGGCCAGAAATGTGAATGAACACATTCATTCACATTTCTGGTCCTGTGTAGTACAATATGGTCTGTAAGCCCATTGGTCCACACTGTGGACCAATAGGTATAGATCATACTGTACGCTGTCATTCGGCAGGGGCAGCCAGGCAGAATGCAGGCTGTGTGCTGCCACCCGCCGATAATGGGGGTGCTGGGTGGCTAGGGGATCTCTGTGGGAGGGGTGGGTGGGTGGGGAGGGTGCCACTGGACCACCAGGTAATTCTTCATGTCCACAAAGGCCCACGATCGGGTGTATGGGAGGGGTTACCACTAGACCACCATGGATTTTAATGAATTACTACAGCTTATGATCAAGCATACAGGGGGGTTACCGCTAGACCACAAGGGATATTAACAAATTACTACAGCCCACGATCGAACATGGGGAGGACCGGTAGACCACCAGGGATGGTTTACAATACGCTGATGCCCATGATCTGGCGTAGCGGAGGGGGAAGCTACAATAGCCCACCAGGGTTCCGACCCCAGATGGGGGCAGCCTGGCCATAATGATATGCAAATGGTCCCATTTGCACCTTACATACATTATGGCCTTATTTGCATGCCCCAGGCTGAATATCATGGGTGATGTGCCTAGCGCAACTGCACTTGCACCAGCGCATCCCCCTGCTCCCTTTCTGCATCTTGCACTGGTGCAGTGCCACTGCACCATGTGCAGTGTGTGTGCCCTCCCTGCCATATTCAATGGTGCTGAGCCATGGCACATCACCTGGTCCTGGCTCTGGTACAGCCCAGTTGCACTGCGCCCAGGCTTGCGCCACTGCTCAGCGCAGTCTGAATATCTGGCCCAATAAGTTTTCTATTTTGATGTTGTTCATACTTATTGTACAGGTATGTTATTAGAGTCTGTCAATATTATGCATTGTTGTATGTAATATCCAGACTGTCTTGTTACAGTCCCAGGTTGCACACAAAAAAGGGCCTTGGCTCATGTGCTTACCTGGTGAACAAAAGTTTAAAAATAAAAAAATTAAAATAAACTCTCACCGTTCAGGTGCAATCTCAATTTTACTTTCCATCACACTGGAAATTTCAGGCAGGCTTCCCTTGGCTCTCCAGCTGTGCAAGCCTCCAAGTAGATCTCTGTACCACTGCAGACATCACAGGCATCCTGGGCTATCTCTCTTCCCTTCTGGGACTCCCAGCAAATGACCTTGATACTGTTTCTATAGCTCTTCAGACATCCCAGGCATCTTGAGCCATTTCCTTTCCCTTAGGATTCCCAGTCGATAACCTTGACTCTACTTCAGCAACAACATCTTTGTTCTGGCAAACTCCTTCCCTTCAGTGGAAAGCAACACAGGCTCCTCCTGGGCTCTCCACCATCAGGTCAGAGATCTGTATGGCTCGCTGAAATGGGCATTGTGGTGAGTGGTGGGAGATTGCAGGCACCCAGTTTGTCAGTCCAATATTGACTGGTTGGCAATCATGGATGTCATGAAGATTATCCAGGGTTTGTGACTGACTTACTGTGGTTTGGACCCAGGTCCAATGTGCCTCCAGGTGGGGTGCATGGAGGTAATCAGATTGATCCTGAGATAGTTGGGTGTTCATTGGAGACTGGGGGTGTTTCCAGGCACCCTGAAGGAGGCGGTGGTACATCCCCTTCTGAAAAAATCTTCTCTTGACCCTGACTGTCTCACAAACTACCGGCCTGTCTCTAACCTACCTTTTGTGAGCAATGTTATTGAGAAGGCAGTTGCGTTGTAGCTTGAGAATCATCTTACCACCCACGATGTCTATGATCCCCTCCAGTCTGGTTTCAGGAAGAGTCATAGTATTATGACATCACTGGTTCGAGTACTTAATGATCTCCTGATAGCGAGAGATTGGAGGAAATGTTCCATCTTGGTTCTCCTTGATCTCTCTGTGGCATTTGATACCATGGACCATGATGTGTTACTGGAGTGCCTGTGGCTGATCTGTGGTCTGTCCGGGATGGTCCTCAGATGATTTCAATCTTTCCTCACAGGCGGGACTCGGAGAGTGGAGGTTTTTTTTTTTCTTGGCCCCCCCTGACTTGTGTGGTGCCACAGGGCTCTGTGCTTTTACCCATGTTGTTTGCAGTATATATGCTGCCATTGGGAGACATTATAAAGCAGTACGGGTTGAGCTTCCTTTGCTATGCAGATGATACTCAGCTGTGCATGTCCTTTGTACCCAAGCAGAGTGATGCTTTAAGTCTTTCACAACTGCCTCACAGAGATTCAGGACTGGATGATGGCCAACTGGCTTGGGTTGAACCCAAATAAGACTGAGGTGTTGGTTGTGGACCTAGGCCATTGGATAGAGGGGCTGCCAGCTGTGGAACCATCTGGGCTATGGCTGGGTGTCAGCTAGCTGAGGATCTCTGACCAGGTGCGAAATTTGGGCATTCTTCGGTCCATAAATTCAATCTACGTAATACACTTTACTAGATTAGAATAGCATTTAAAAGGATTCTTCTTCACTATGAGTCCTCTTCTTGTCCAGCCTAGGAGTGTCACAAGTCCCTTATGCATATGCATTTTAGTACTTATTTTGACCAGAACCTGAACATTTTTCAGAGACTTTCCCTTATTTAATAACACAGTAAACAAGGCAGAATAGATTGTTTAAGAGAGAGAGAGTGAGGCCCCCCACCAAATACCTCCCCAACATCCAGCCCCACCCCCTCTGAAAACTCAGGAAACAAAATCAGGATAAGTATCTAGTTGGAATCTTACTCACTGACTCCATCAAGTTGTAAAGGCCCCTATTCTGTTTTTCATCCTTGCTGACAGCTGTTCCAAGGAATAAATTTCTCTGGTTAGGTTCAGGTTCAGCCAAGACTCTTTAGAAGGGGGTGTTACAGTGCCCCAGAGTCTAGTTATAACCTTTTTGGCTGCTAGGATCAATAAGATGGTCAGTGTACTGTATATGTATTTTTCCCTATTTTTATACTCTGTGGTATTGTTGCTGTTAGTATATAGGCAGGTGTAAAAAGATCTGGGCTGTTATAGATTTTAATTAATTCTGAGATGACCTCCCACCAAAAAGTGTGCAGGTGGGGGCACTCCCATAATATATGTTTATGGTTTGCTTGCAGGGTACCACATTTTCACCAGCATTCCCCCTTATGGTCCCCGGATACTTTCGCTAGTAGGGCTGGGTACAAAAAAATCTTCTCCCCAACTTCCAGACATACTCCTGCCAATAGGGTGAGCCAAAAGCTTTGAGCATTGACAGGGAGACAACGTTCCAATCAGAATGTGGTATCTCCACCCCCAAGTCCTTTGACCACGCTAGTCTGATAGTTTCAGTTGTGTCTGTAGGTATCTCCCCCAAGGCTGCATAAATTAGACTTATAACATGCTCCAAGGAGGTTCCCTGCCTTTGGGATTGTATTATTTGTATGATTAATGGTGGACATTACTCTTGATGGTGGGCTGACACTTAAGTCTCAGATCAGAAGAAGCCAGAAGGGGAAGGAAGGAAACATATTCAATTCAGTGCTTTAGAGTAACTGGTAATTGCTATTTTTCTTTTAAACTTAGATTGTGGGCTTTTAGTGACACTGTACTTTCTTTGTTGTCTTTACTTAGAATTGTTTTTGGGCTGTTGAAAATGTAAAATGTAGTGGTGGTGTAATTCTGTGCTGTCTTTAATTGCTGCAAATTTTCCTCCGCCCTTCCCCCAACTCTTAATTATATGCCCTGTTAAATCTGACTGACAGGAGCTAAACACAGGGTATAGTAAGGGGTGTGAAGTAGGAAGGGCATAAGGGGGAAGAAGCCCACCCTCAGCACGACAAGTGTTTTGACTCATTTATTGGTTTCTTTTCTTTTCTCTTTTTTTTTATTTAAAGAACATTATCTGAGGATCAGTGGCAGGATTTTTAGGACAGTAAATTAATACAAAGGGAACTAGGAGAGCTTCAGTAGCAGACAAGTAATTGAATAGCAGTATAATTGCAGTATAATGTGGGGAGTGATGCAATGCAGTGGCTGTGGGGCAGCCATATTCAGGCAGACCTTCTGGACACTGAGGTGCTGCCCTATCTGCATGCATCTCTCTGGACTGCAGGATGAGGTAGCCAGACTCAGAGCGGAAGTAAACTGGTTCAGGAGTACCATCACCCCTATCCAGAGACCACCAAGTCCAATGCAACTCCCTCAAAGGATGCCGAGAACGAGGAGCACTTGGATGACAGTGGGCTCAGGGAGGGTTATAGCGGTCAGGCAGAGGCACATCCCAGATCCTATTCCACTCAAGAACTCATATGCCACACTGGCGAATGAGGACAACCAAATAGAGGTACCCAGAGAAGTGGAAGGAAAGGATGTGGAGGTTAGCCCAGGAGGTGACCTCAGCAGGGAAAGCAGTGGACCCCAGAGGAGGAGGAAGCAAATCTTGGTGGGAGACTCCATCATAAGAGGGATCCAGCTAGGAACACAGGAGGGGGGGAGGACAGGGAGGTGAGGTGCCTACCAGGTGCCACGGCATGGAGGGATGGAAGGAAGATCCTGGGGATCACTGGGAAGGCAAGATGGGAGGGTGAGCTGGATGTCATTATCCACCTAGGTACTAATGACCTGGCAAATGGGGAAACCAAAGGAAGTTCAGGAAGAGTTTAGGAAATTGGGGAGGGGTCTCAAGCAAGTAGCTACTTCTGTCACTTTCTCAGAAGTACTACCTGTGAGAGGCAAGGGAGAGCATAGGACTGAATGCACCAGGAACCTTAACTCATGGTTGAAGAACTGGTGCTGTGAGGAAGGGTTTGGATTCATTGGTGACTGGGGACCCACCTGGAGGGATGGAGGTTTGTTCAAGCCTGATGGCCTGCATCCATCCTGGAGGGGAATCCAAGCACTCAATGATACGTTTAAATGCTACATTGACAAGCATTTAAACTAGCAAAGGAGGTGGCAGGCCTACTTGCTCACCCCCCACAGCTAGCAGTGGAACCAGTGAACCAGAGGAGTGGCTATCTCTGCAAAGCAGTGTGCAAAAGATGGAGATTAGTGCCCAAGAGGTGGATAGGCAGAAAAGGGGCAACATTCAGCAGAAGGGCAGACAGCAAGGAGAACCAGGGATACAGGACAACCAAGGAAGGGGCTGGAGTAGAACAGCAAAACAGTCTAGGGAGGTCAAATCAAGGAAAGCCATGTGTGCAAATGCCAGGAGCCTTAGCAACAAGATGGAAGATCTGGAGGCTGTCATGGTGCAGTCAGACCTGGACATTGTGGCCATCACTGAAACCTGGTGTAATGATAACCACGACTGGGAGATGGCCATACCTGGCTACAACATATTCAGAAGAGACAGAGCAGGCAGGAAGGGAGGAGGAGTGGCACTGTATGTAAAAAATTACATAAGGGCCACAGAGATCCAGGAGGAACAAAATGGGGGAGAGATACTGTGGGTTAAGCTGGAAAAGAAAATGGGGACAGCCATCCGCACTGGTGTGGTCTATAGACCACCAGCCCAGGAGGAAGAAACAGATAGGGAGCTGATGCTAGCCATCCAAAGGATGGCAGACAAGGGTGAGGTAGTACTGGTTGGAGACTTCAATATTCCAGACGTGGACTGGAGCATCCCAGCAGCAGCATCAACTAGGAGCAGATTTATCCTGGACTCCCTTCAGGGTGCCTTCCTCAAGCAACTGGTCATGGAACCAACTCGGCAGAAGGCAATAATGGACCTTGTGCTCACAAACAGGGACAGTGTGATGGGGGTAAGAGTGGGTGAGCACCTGGGGAACAGTGACCACCAGTCGTTGTGGTTTGAAATCACAGAAAGAGCAGAACCAAACCACACAAAAACACGTATCCTGGATTTTAGGGGGGCAGACTTTGGGAAAACGGGGAGATACTTGAAAGAGGCATTAAGGGGAATGGGACAGGAATCAGGGGTTGAGGAACAGTGGGCAGTATTTAAAATGGGGATTACAAGAACAGAATTACGCAGTAAGCAGGTTAGCAAAAGGAAAAGGAAGAGGAGACCATTATGGTTTTCCAAAGAGGTAGCAAAAAAAGTGAAAGCCAAAAAGATTGCATTCAGGCAATACAAAAAGACATAGGCAGAAGGGGATAGGGAGAAGTACCAGGAGAAGCAAAGGGAGGCAGGTAGGTCAGTAAGGGAAGTCAGAGCTCAGACAGAAGAACACATTGCAAAATCAGTGGGTAGAGGGACAAAACATTTTACAGGTACATAAGTGAAAAAAGAAAGACAAAGGGAAGGATAGTGAGACTGAAGGGGGAGGATGGGGTCTGCGTGGAGTATGACAACAGTAAAGCTGACATATTGAACAGGTATTTCTGCTCAGTCTTTACTGAGGAAGAGGAGGGTAATGGGTCTGAAGGGAGTACAAGGGGTGAGAATGATGCAGAAATGGACACAAGTCCCTGTACACAGAACGGGTCCTGAAGGAACTGGAAGTACAAGAGTTGATAGCAATGGGGCCAGATGGGTGCACCCAGGTCCTTAAAGAACTAAGAGAGTGGTGGCTGAACCTCTGGCTATCCTGTTTAGCCAATCACTGGAAACAGGGAGGTACCCAAAGACTGAGGACAGCAGATGTAGTCCCCTATACAAAAGCGGAACAAAGAGGAAGCAGGGAACTACAGACCAGTCAGCCTCACACCTTGGTAGTGGAGAAGATCATGGAAGCACTACTGAAGGAGAGATTGGTGGAACATCTGGTTGTCAATGGACTACAGAACCCAAGGCAGCGTGGTTTCACCAGGGAGGTCATGTCAGACCAACCTCATTGAATTTTTGACTGGGTGACTAGGGAGGTGGATCAGGGAGGGCAGTGGACATGGCCTATCTGGACTTCAGCAAGGCCTTTGACACTGTGCCACATAGAAGACTATTACACAAACTGGGGAATATGGGTGTGGGCAGGACAGTAGTGTGGTGGGTAGGTAACTGGCTGGGTGGCAGGACACAGAGGGTGGTGGTAAATGGCTGTCACTCCACAGAGGGAAGAGTGACCAGTGGGGTACCACAGGGATCAGTGCTGGGACCGGTCCTATTCAACATCTTCATCAGTGACATTGCACAGGACCTAGAGGAAAAAATTACTCACCTTAGTAATGTTGTTTCTTCTAATGGATTCTTGCTATATTATGACAATTGCAGTTTGTCCTACCATTAGAACTGCTCTGGAGGTGAAAGAGTTAACTCCATTCCATGAATGGAACTTAGACACGAGCTCTAAAGAGAAGCTCTGTCTGTGTAGTTTCAAACCTAAACTGTCAGATCTTTACGAGCAAAAACTCACTAAGGTCTGTGTGGAAGCTGTAACCTACACTAGCCAACTGGCTACCTAAATATTAAAACCATTGCTGGTCCCAACACCAAAGACTCAAGTCAGGGACCAGAACTAATAGTATAATTTAACAATATGAGAGAAATATAAGGAAAAAATGAAAAACACCACACCCAAACCCCAAGAAGGGGTGAAAACACATAAAAAGGGCATAAAATAGTGCCCACACTAGGCTGCCCACCCCATACCCAAGTAGAAGTTCTGAGAGGGGCAGGCTGGGGGGGAGGTCATAATATAGCAAGACTCCATTAGAAGGAACATTACTAAGGTGAGTAATTTTTTCTTCAAACAACATGAGGTCTTGCTATATTATGACAATTGCAGACTACACAGCAGTACCTCCATGGAGGAGGACAGAACCTACTTAGGAATAGGCTCTGAAGCACAGCTGTGGCCAAACCGAGCATCTCTCTAGCCTGGACATCCAGGGAGTAATGCTTGGTGAAGTGTGTACCATTTTCCAAGTAGCAGCTTGACATATCTCCAATATAGGGATGTTCTGGCAGCAGCTAGAGACGTGGCTGTACCTCTGGTAGAATGAGCCCTCAAGCCAGGGGATCTTGCCCAGTTTCTGATAACAAATTGCATACAAGAGACAATCCACCTGGCAATTGATCTCTTAGTGGCAGGTTTCCTTCCCAACCTCACCATAAGTGAGAAAAAGTTGGTGGGATTCAACCTGTGACCCTTGGTACGTTCTATATAGTAACTAAGGGCCCTCTTAACGTCCAAACTGTGCAATCTCCTCTCACCAGAAGAGGAATGTTCAGTGAAAACACTGGAAGGAGATAGATTGGTTAAGATGAAAATCTGAAACCACCTTAGGCAAAAACTTCCTGTTAGTCCTGGGGACTACGTTATCCCTGTGGAAAGAAATAAAGTCAGTTTCTACTGACAAGGCTTGCAACTCACTTATGCGCCTCAGCAAGTGATAGCCACTAGGAAAACAGTTTTCCAAGTTAGATACTTAAGCTCTGCAGAAAACAGAGGTTCAAAGGGGTTGCATTAACTGGGCATTGCAAACATTAAGGTCCCAGACAGGGCCGGATCCCAAAAGGTGGATTAGTATGAAGTAATCCCTTAAAAACTTGGAAAATACAGGGTGAGCGGAAAGAGAGGATGGCTTTCCTGCTGAAACAAAAGCAGAGACAGCTGCCAAATGAACTCTCAGGGTAGCTGGTCTCAGGCCCAAAGAATTAAGATGGACCATGTAATCTAACACAATGGGCAAATCAGCAGATTCTGGGGAAATATGTTTCCCAGAACACCAAATGGAGAACCGTTTCCACTTAGAATTATAAGTAGCCCTAGTGGAAGGTTTCCTAGAAGCCTTTAGGATTTCAAGAACACCCTGAGAGAGGTGTAGGTCAGCAAATTCTAACTCCTCAAGAGCCAGGCCTTGAGGTTGAGGGATTTGAGGTTCGATACCAAACTCTCCCTGGGCACAGGTTAATAGGTTGTGATTCCTGGGAGACACAGGGGAGATGGACTGTCGGGACAGAAGGAGTGGGTACCAGGGCTGCCTGGCCCAATCTGGGCAATCAGAATCACCCTGCAAGGCTGGGATCTGATTTTACTAACACCTTGAATAGGAGAGGAAGGGGAAAAGCATAAAGAAACTTCCCTTCCGATCCAGGAGAAGGGCATCCAGGGACTGAGCCCAACACTGGGGCCTGCAACAGAACAGTGGAAGTTGGTGATTGTCTGGGCTGCAAAAGATCTATCTGAGGGTGCCCCATCTGGCAAAGACTATCCCCAGTACTTGAGGATCCAGCGACCATTCGTGATGGCCCTGAGAAATCCTGCTGAGAGCATCTGCTAGGACATTGTCCTTTCCTGGAGGGTGAACTGCTATGAGTGAAGTGTTCAGGAATAGGCCAGAGACCACAACTTCATTGCCTCAGTGCACAAGGCCAAAGACTGAGTGCCCCCCTGCTTGTTGATGTACCACATTGTTGTGGTATTGTCTGTTCTGACTTGTACCACTTTGTTCTGGACAGAAGCAGAAAATGCTTGAAGTGCTAAAAGACAGCTCTGAGTTCCAGCAAATTGATGTGGAGCAGAGATTCATGGGGACCAACTCCCTGAGTGGAGAGGTCGCCCATGTGGGCTCCCACCCCAGGAGGAAGCATCCGTAGTGAGGGTCAAAGTGTGAGAAAGGGGAATGAAGGGACCCCAGTCTTAAATTGCTCTGATCCTGCCACCACTGGAGGGCCTGGATCAAGGTTCGGGTCACTGGGACCAACTTGGAAAGGGGGTCTCTTCTCTGAGACCAATAGGCTCTCAAGTGAAACTGAATGTCTCTCATCTGAAATCTTGCTCCCTGCACTACAGCTGTGGATGCAGCCATGTGCCCCAGGAGCTGCAAAAAGTGTCTTGCTGGTCGAGAGACCTGCAGAGTGAAGGAGGAGGCCAGAGCCACCAAGTTCCTTACCCTTTCTAAGGGAAGAAAAGCTCTGGCCAGATTTGTGTCCAATTCTGCACCTATGAAGGTGAGTACCTGAACTGGTTCCAGAACCGACTTTGGTAGATTTAGCAGGAAGCCCATGGAGGTGAGAAGCTGCTGGGTGACTTGCAGGTGAGATTTTACCTGTTCTGGGGACTGGCCTACAATGAGCCAGTCATCCAGATAGGGAAAAACAGCAATCCTTTGCCTCCTTAAGTGAGCCACTGCTACTGCCAGACATTTTGTGAATACCTTTGCGGCAGAGGTAAGGCCGAAGGGCATCGCTCTGAACTGGTAGTGACCTGAGGGGAGTTCGAATCTGAGGTACTTTTGGTGGGAGCTTCTGATTAGGATGTGAAAATAGGCATCCTTGAGGTCCAGAGAAGCTAGCCAGTCCCCTGGCCTTAGAGAGGGTAAAATCATTGCCAGAGTTACCATTCTGAACTTTGGTTTCAAAAGATGCTTGTTCAGATATCTGAGGTCTAAAATGGGGCCGCCATTCTCCTGTCTTTTTTGGGGTAAGGAAGTATCTGGAGTACAGACCCTGCCCTGGTGTAGGGGAGGAACCCTTTCTACCGCTCTGAGAGCTAACAGGGTTGAGACCTCTGCTTCTAGAGTAAAGGTCTCTAAAAAGCTTGCAGGTGAAAAGACATGATTCTCATCTTTGGAAACTTTTGAAGCTGAGAACCAGACCCTGGCTTACTACTTCCAGAACCCACTTGTCTGAAGTTAAAGACACCCAGTTCTGACTGAAGTAAGCCAACCTGCCCCTACTGTAAAGGAGAATCGGCCCTGGGCACCCCATCAGGGTGCCTGCTTGCAGATGCTTTAGGCTGAGGGTGGGGGCAGGCCTGCCCACTCCCCGTCTGCCTCTGCCTCTGAAGAACCCCCTCTGAGCATAAGCAGAGGAGGCCTGGGTTTGTAAAAGGCCTGTGGAAAGGCCTACCCCTACCCCTGGGGGTGTGCATCTGAGGAGTGGCTTGCGGCTCCTTGGCTTGGCACTTTTATAGGTAGTCCTATATTCATCCATCTTCTTCATATAATTCTCTGTCTGCTCCCCAACAGAGAATTTCCCACCAGGAAAATCCATAGCCTTAGTCTGGGTATCCCTGACAAACTAGTACACCTGAGCCAGGCCAACCTATGAAAAGCTACAGATGTGGCCATGACTCTAGAGGAAACATCATTAAAATCCACAGCAGCATGAAACTGCACCTTAGAAGCCTCAATGCCATCAGCAGTCACCTGCTCCAGCTCACTAGCAAGCTGGCCAGGGGCTTGTTTGGCTAAATCCATAACAGTATCCCATCTAGATTTCTGATACCTTGCTACATAAGCCATATAATTTGCTTGCCTGAGTCCCAAGGACGCTGCCATGTACTGTTTTTTTGCCATGGCATCAATCTTCCTGGGATCCTTGTCAGGAGGATGTGAAGCCAGGGGAATATTAGCTTTATCACAGGCTGCAGCCTGAACTACTCACAACATGACTGCATTGCTGAGAAAGGAATTCTGTATCAGGACCTGACAGTGTGTACCTCCTGTCCATCTTTTATCTACAGGAGCACAGAATTAGGAGTTTTAAGATTTTTATTGTTTGTTTCCTAAATGACTTATGCAAAGGAATAGACAATCTCCTAGACTCTGGTATATCCATCATTTCTACAAAATCAGGCTCCTCTTGCTCATCCACAGCTTCCTCCAAAGGAAGCTGGAGGGTTTCATCAACTTTTTTGTAAAATATAAAATGAGAGGGGACTCAGAAAGCATAGGGGAGATTCTAAAGATCTGTCTGGGAGATGTCCGGTTCAGTGGGCACACCCAGACCCTCCAAGTCACATTCATACTGTTCATAATCATCCTCCCTCCTCTGGTTCATAAAACTCCTCAACATCATATTCCTGAACCGATGGAACCGACCGAACCGACCTTTACCAGATAGTGGCAGTTCGGATCGGAACCGAGAAAAGTGACTGGACAATCTGAATAGCTCTTGCTATCTCTGCAGCAGTTGGAGTAAGAATTTTGGGCTCCAAACCTTCTGACTTTCTTGTTCTCTTTACTGGAACTGGTTCATCCGAGCCAGCTTTTCGTTTGCCCGAGGAAGTCTTGCCTTGGTCAGAGGGCACTCCCTCTGGTTCGGTTGGCACCGAACCGGGCTGGCCATCTGGGTCAGCGGACTTTTTGGCCTCTCGTTCCCTGAGCCTGCCCAATCTCTTTTCCAGGGTGGCTGCAGGGAAATTCTTACAAATCTGGCAGTCTGACTGGAGGTGGTCAAACCCCAGACAATAAACACATGTGGTGTGTGGGTCAGCCTTGGCAAAGACTTGCCCACAGACATCACAGTGTTGAAACCCAGTGGGCCCGGTTTTTCTTTTGGGTTTCTCAGACATAATGCCAGCCAAACCAGAAAAACTTGCCCTTTAAACGGCAGTGCCAGGCAAGACACCCTTATCGGTTCCTAACCGTGTCACGGGTATTGGAAAAAAACGTAATGAAATCCAGTTTTTTTAGAACCGATAAGAACCGGGAACCACACTCTAAAATCTCAATTTTAAAAACTTTAAGTTTTAACCCAAGCTGATCGGTTCAAAACCGAACGATAAAACTTACAAGTTCCACAGAATTAAAATATGAATTACTTACGATACCACAAACAGAGCTTGAACCGATCGGTTTGCGGTTAAATAAAACTATTCTCGGTTGAATCAGACAGAAAACACTGTTTAAACTGAGAAATGAACCGAGCAGTAGGAGAAATCTCCGGAGCGACTGTTCAGTGAGGCGGAGTAAAGAATCTGACAGTTTAGGTTTGAAACTACATAGACAGAGCTTCTCTTTAGAGCTTGTGCTCTAAGTTCCATTCATGGAATGAAGTTAACTCTTTCACCTCCGGAGCAGTTCTAATGGTAGGACAAACTGCAATTGTCATAATATAGCAAGACTTCATGTTGTTTGAAGGCAGAATTTTACTGTTTGCTGATGACACAAAGCTCTGTAACAGTGTAGACACACCAGAGGGTGTAGACAGAATGAGAAGGGACCTGCAGAAACTTGAAGAATGGTCAGGGGTTTGGCAGTTGAAATTCAATGCAAAGAAGTGCAAGATAATGTATATGGGGCACAAAAACTCTGGCACAATATATCAGTTGGGGGTGAGGATATAGCATGCACCAACAGGAGGAAAGAGATCTTGGGGTTATCATCTCTGATGACCTCCAAGGTGAGAAACAGTGTGACAAGGCAGCAGGTAAAGCAAATAGGATGCTGGGATGTATAGGCAGGGCATCACCAGCAGGAAAGGGAGGTCATAATTCCGCTATACAAGACACTAGTGAGGCCCCACCTGGAGTACAGTGTACAGTTCTGGAGACCATACCTACGTAAGGACATAGACAGGGTAGATAAGGTTCAGAGGAGGGCAACAAATATGGTGCATGGATTGCATCACAAGTCCTATGAAGACAGGTTGAAGGAATTGAACATGTACTCCCTGGAGGAGAGGAAGGAGAGAGGGGATATGATAGAGACATACAAGTATCTCACAGGGAGGAACAGGGTGCAGGAATACACTATTTGTAAGCGAAAAAGATGTTCCAGGACTAGAGGCATGGGATGAAGTTGGAGGAGGATGATTCAGAGGAAACATGAGGAAGAATTTCTTCACAGAATGGGTGGTGGACAAGTGGAACACCTGCCAGAGGAAGTGGTGGGGCTGAAACAATCATAGGATTTAAGAATGCATGGGATAGACATAAAGGAATTCTGGAGGTCAGGGGTAAGGGGCAACAGACTTCTAGGAAAACATAAACTGAACTTACAAGCTCAAATGGGCAGACTGGGTGGGCCATAGGCCCTTATCTGCTGACACTGTCTATGTATGTATCTATGTCGGCCACCATCAAGACCTCATTTAACCATCGGAGGAATATCACCAGGATAAAACACCTGGTCCTGCCTGATGACCTTCCAACACTGATCCACACATTTGTGACCTCCCACCTCGACTACTGCAATGCCCTATACCTAGGGCTACCGGGGTGGACCTCCACCACCAGCATCTGTTGCAGAATGCGGCTGCCAGGTTGTTGACTGGCTTACCGAGATCTTGCCATTTCACAGCTGTGCTCCGTGGCCTGCACAGGTTGTCAGTTCAGTGAAGGATCACCTTCAAGGTCAGATTTTTGACCTATAAGGCACTACATGGACAGGGACCGTGGTATTTGTAAAATCTCCAGTGCTTCTACTGACCCCTCCACCCTCTCCATTCTGCCAACGAGGGATTGCTAAAGATTCCCAGGGTCCATTTGAAAACTTTGGGAGATAGAACCTTTTCCTTTGCAGCTCTGACCCTGTGGAATTCTCTACCTCATCGGGTTAGAGAATGCCTAAACCTTTGAGGCTTTCAAATCTGCCTTAAAGACTTACTTATGTAATCTGGTATTTGCAGATAATTGAAATTCCTGCAGCTTATGATTGATTGTTGTGTAATTTTTTTTATTGCTTAATGTATGTTTTTATTGTTTTATTCATATGTAGAACACTGTGATCGGGCTGGAATAGCATTTAGCAAATAAAGTTTGCTTTGCTTGCTTGCTCCAGCTGTGCAAGCCCCCAGGCAGACCTTTTGTTTTTGCTGTTACACAAAACTCAGGGAGAACTTCCTTTCCCTCAGGAAACTCAAAGGCAACTTTCTTGCCTCTGGACAACAAATCATGAATTTTAAATTAAAAGTTCTCATTCCAGGCACTGGAATGTAACACAGGTGCATCCTGGCTAGTGGCTAACAAACCCCTAGGTAGGCTTTTTTTCCTTTTTCCTCACACTCATCAGGGAGCAAGGGGCAGGAGCCCCCTCTTCAGAAGGGGCTCCAGTCAACTCTGACTGGAATGTCTCTCTCCTCAGGGTTTCAGATGACACTGGTCAAACTTGGATCCACCCACCAAGCTGCAAGGGATCAGATCAGGGTTCCAATTGGTCAATCAGGCTGTCAATCAGGCAGTTCAAGTCATTAGAATGTTCACGCAGCATCTGATTGGCTGGCCATTTTGGTGGGAGCAGTCAGTCTTCACACTCTCCAAGAAGCCACCACTGTAGCTCCTAACTCCACATTGGCAATGCTGCAGTCACAAGACAGGCAAATATAGCTGCCAGAAAAACAGTTCAAGCAAGGACCCACTTTTAACATAAAAACAGGAAACAGTAAAGCTAGACAGTTATTTAAACCCACACATTTGTGGCTGCTTCTATGCCATTTCAAGCGACTGCAGAGTGAGTTTAATTCAGGGCTTCATGTGACTGTCACTACCTCTATAGTGCTATCCCCCCAGGACATAGCAGTCTTATTAATTATTCATGAGCAGCCTTGGCTACTCCTTAAAATGACGGCACCCTTTTCATTAGTAGTGCTTAAGAGTGCTTTTTAAAATAGTTGTGTTCCCTCAAGTCCATCCTGACCCTCTTTTAATTTCCTTGCACTCGGGGGCCAGGGCAGACACAAACAAGGCTGCTGCAAGAGTAGCCACAAAGAACAGCTTTTACTTTAGAGTACTGCAGTGCTCACTCAATGAGGGAGAAACCAGGAGAGCAGACCGAAGCAGCTCACTTACTGACCTGCATGATCGGCTGAACCTCCAAGCGACTGACTATACTTTTCTTTGGTCTGCTGGTCCCCACACCATGCAAAAAAAATAATGGGGGCTGGCAGTAGCATCCAAGGGCCACAGAGGACCAGGAACTGGAAGGCATAATAGTGGGAGGCATCAGCAAGGTAAGCCTCCACCCGGGGTGGGGGGTACACTCTCACATGCCTTAGAATACTTGGTGTCCCTGCCAAGTCCATATCAGGGCCTGGAATCAAAAATGTTACCAAATACTTTAAATCACTTGCTGTCTGACTAGACAAATGATGCGTAACTGCATAGGCAATAAACAGGTTCCTAATCTAGGCAATTACCAACTAGCTATACAATAAGAAATCACTAAAAAAAGTTCAGACTTTAAACAGTGGCGATAATATTATCAAAATCCCCTTATCACCAGTACTGTTAGAGTGACACAATGGCATTCTTACTTTTTCCTTGGCATTGGGGGTTGTGACTCCCTAGCTCATTGACCAGCGATGAAGCAGTCTTGGGAAAAGTGGGTGCCAAACTCTGGTACTTTGGGCATGTTCTGCAGACTCTGAAGGGTCACCAAACTGCTCAGTGAGCAAACAGGCTCCACGCTGGGCGTTAATGGAGCAGGAGGTCCCAGTGGAGCTGTCTCTATTTTGTGTAATCCTACCCTGACCTGATGCCAATGTTCCAAACCAGAGAGGGACACTACCCCTGCCTTACATACACAGTCAAGATTGAGGGGCCTGGACTCTGATTGGAACTGTCTGGGGGTTTGTTTCCAAAAGCTTTCACAATAAGTATGGTGCCCCCACTCACAGTAAGGTTTTGTGGGCCAGTACAACCCTCGAGATGTTGTACCTACCCACCTCCCTCACAGTCACCCCATCCACATGGCATGCCTGAAACCAAAAATCACATTTTCAATAACTTTGAATTTAAAGACTTCAGCTAATAATATAGTCAATAAACAGATTTTTCCAAAACAGAATAAACATATTTATTTACATGGGGGAGGGTTAGGACCGGGAAAATGTATTTATTTATCTATTGAAATGTTTATTTATTTATTGAAATGTTTCACCAGGAAGGCACACTGTGCAACAAGTCGCTTGTCTCCTAGTGCGACCTGGGGGGGAAGGTGTACAACTGGAATGAGACATTATACATTCAAGTTACAAGATTAACATTAACATACAGTTGTAAAGTAGATTTTACAAACAGTATTACAACAGTGTTGCACATAACGGGTGGGATATTCAGAAATGTGCCAGAGGCAGGCACAGTAGCGGCGCAGTGCAAGTACACTGCGCCAGTGTGCACCGAACGCGATATTCAAAGGTTGCGCACGACAGCAAGCGCCAGCACAACACGGCTGAATATCACAGGGATGCACCATAGCACAACCAGGGCTATACCAGGGAGCAAACCAACATGCGTCATAGCACAACCAGCTCTGCACAAGGGGCAGAGGTGCATCGGCCAGGACACAGGACAACAGTCACAGCAGGGAGCATGCCACCAGAGTGGGATAGACCACCACCAGGGTGCAGAGGATGCCAGGAGGGAGGCATGGCAGGCACACTGCTGCAGATCCCTGACCATGCTCACCACAGTGGTGCACCGGAGGCAGTGTGGCACCAATGTCCACTGGCAAACAGCCACCGGCAACACCCACAGGAAGGCAAGGGACACGCCACCTGGACCACAGCTGGCAACACACATGCCAACAGCACACAACACACACACCACACAACATGAACAGAGTGCACACATATGCCCCAGGGCACACCCAACAGCCACTGGGCACAGACCACCAGGCACAATCCCGAGTCAACCCCAGATGTACCACTTGGCCACCATGCACACCACTGCAGCATGGCTCCACACACCAGATGCAAAGCAGACACAGACACAGATGGCTAACAATAGAAAAGTGTATTAAAACCATTCAAGAAAAACTATGTACAGAACAACAAACAACAGGTACAGGGACCAAGGAATGGGGAGGCCACAAACAAAATGATAGGCCGGGGAAGGGAGGCAGGGGGACAGAGGACATGGCTGGGTAAGGGCACAAGGGAGGAAAAGGGAGGGGGGGCAGGGAAGGGAAGGGGGTGCAGACCAATGGGCCCTATGGGCGTTCACGCCCTACTGGCGCCTGGTGCGCCGTCTTCTCTGTGGCCTGCACAGGGCCTGCCATATCAGTCACACCACCTGGTGTGTGGCAGTGGTGACTTGCAGGATCCGCCTCAAGAGCTTGGTGTTAACATAATCTTGATGGACACCTAGGACAAAGGAGGGGACAAAAAATGAGTCCATGTCCATATGACTGTAGCCCAGCCACTGTGCGCAGCAGACAGCAGTGACGCCGGTTATATGTGCCCCTGAGATAGCACACAGCCTCCCGCAGCGTGTCTGCCCACACGAGCTGCCATCCCGACTATCCACAGCCACGCAGAGCACTGCACACCAACACCACCCATATGCAGCACACCACAACCATGGTAGCCAGGCAACAGGATTAAGTGGTGGGATGGCACTGGCATGGCTGGAACCCGGGTGCACTCACAGCCCACCTGCAGCAGCCACAAACATGTGCGATAGCCACGGCATGGTGCAATGGACCCCGCCGACGGTGCACAGCTGGAATGGCCAAGTGCACAGGGGGCTCTGGCCCACCCCCTTCCTGCACAACATCAAACCCCGAAAAAGAGTGCTTACCTGCTTGCTGTGGCACACCCTGCACCTGTCCGGTGGCACCGCCCATGCAGCCTGCATCCTGTGCCCCTGCATTGGCATACCCTCGCAACCTGCAGTGCCAGCCAGCCGTGCACATCTTCTATCCTTAGGGCCTAGTAGGGAGACATTTAGAAGGACACATCAGTACCTGGCAACACCCCATGTGCCCCCCCTCCAGCACAGCAGGCCCTCTGGCCCTGCGCAGTGGTGGTGCAGTGGCACAGCACACCTGTGGTGTGCTGCCACGGCCAACAGAGTGCACAGCCACAGCCCCCCCCCACAGCATGGTTTGACACCCTGCTGGCCCCCATGGAACACTGGAATGGCACAGACATGGACATAGTGCACTCACCTGGACATGGCATGGCGCCCCTCTGGACTTGTGCCAGCAGTGCTTGTAGCCTCTCTGGGTCCCTCCTCCACAGGTCTCCGTAGCGGTGGCGGTACTGCTCACCACTGTGCTGCACCCCAGTGGCCTCCTGCAGCCCCCTCAGCCACCTCCTGCCACACCTCTGTTCATGGCCGATCCAGGGGCACCTGGCCATACAGACAGCCCACATGTGGCTCCACCAGGGCCACAAGGTTCACCAGTTCTACCTGGGACCAGTTGGGTGCCCTTGCAGTGCTATGGTGTGGCATGCTCGTTCCTGCAATTGCACAACCAAAATGGTGCCCAGTAGCGCACGAGCCACACGTGCTGTGGGTGTGCGACTGACTTGGTGATGCGCTGCCATTTCCAATCGCACATCCACAGTGCTGCACAATACGGCTGAGGCAGCACTGGCACATGCCGCAGGGCACCCAGAGAGTCAAAGAGCACTTGTGGGGTCAAAGGTCAGCATGTGCACTGTGCACGACAGCACGATAGGGCACGCCATGCATGGTGCACAATAGGGGCATGTGGGCCCCATGGACCATGGGCCAATTGCGCACAGGCACCATAGGGCATATAGCACATGAGCACCACAAGCCCAATAGTGGCAGAGCTTTGTACAGCATACAGCGCAGTGTGCATAGGATGCACCACCGATGTATGCGACGGCAGTGCATGCATGCGCACTGCCAGGCCTACTGCGCATGTCACACAGTTGCGCCATGGCTTGTGCATGTGCAACCCCAAATTGCAATGCGCAACTTCACAATATTCAGCCAGCATATGCAGATGGTCTGATCAGCATATCCACGGTGCATCGGAGGCATTTGCATCTCATTTCAGTTGCACATCCCCTCATTTGCATGTGATGCGCTATAAATACACCACGGGACTGCACAGTCACCAGACTGGTATTGCATCCTTCAGAGGTAAGCCACCAGGCTGTGGGCCTGTCGGGACAGTGAATTGGGAGGGCATTGTGTGTTGCAGCCATCACTGACCACATGTTCATACCCACAGGAATAAGCATGATGGATCAGGAGGAGGCTGAGGAGCGTGGGCCTGCACGAAAGCACAGGCCCAACTTCACGAAGGCAGAGAGTGATGCCCTATTCGATGCCTACCTGGACCAGGAGCCTCTCCTGAGTGGCTCAACAGGCACCCCACGGGCTCAGGCAACAGCATGGGAGGGTGTGGCCAGGGCTGTGAACCAGGAGGGCAGCCATCAGAAGACAGCACAGGAGTGCAAGAAGAAGGTAGGCACAGACCAGAGGAGGATTAAGGAGAAGGTGGCCACCATCCAGGCCGAACATGCTGCCACGGGTGGTGGACAGCCTAATGTGCCACAGCTGATACCGCAGGAGGAATTGGTGGCGTCCATGTGGTGCAGCACCATCCAGGGGGTGCCCAGTGGAGGATTCCAGATGGGGGCAGCACATCACTGCACGGTGGATACAGCAGCATCTGGGGAAGGGGTGGGGGCAGGTGTGTGGCAGTGGCATTAACGTGACTGTGTTCCTTTTCCACTCCAGAGTGCCTGCATGCAGTGACAGGGGTGGGGGTGACCACCATGGGTGCGGCCCTATACCTGGAGGACCATCCATCCACCTCTACCGGTGTCCAAGGTCCGGACCGCAGGCAGCCCAACCCCACTGTCCAACCGGATGCCTCTGGCATGGTTGCGGACGAGGCCCTGGCTGTGTTTCAGCAGGATGCCAGCCATGGTGTCCAGTATGCAGAGACACAGATTGGGGTGGGGTCCAGGACTGATGACGACCTGACTATTATCCTGGATAGTGGTGTTGCCGTTCAAGGGGAGGCACCCATACCACACACCAGCCACGGCAGTGCAGATGGTGCCCTGGTGGCAGTTGTCCACCCACTGGCCACCACATCCGGCAAGGCTGTGGGCGCTGACGATGTGGCAGAGTCCAAAGGGGGTGGCAGTGGCGGTGGTGATACAACCGCCCTGGTACCGATCTGTGCGCAGTGACTGGAGGTGCAGCAGCAGAACGGGGTCGACGGGGGGCCGGGTGCAGTGGCCGCTGACGTTGCACGCAGACTGATCAGCCCCAAGGCAGCCCCACTGTGCAGCCCCTACCAGCGTGGGGGGCTGTGCTGTGGGGTCACGCAACACCCATGGGTCAGTGCAATGCCCCTCAGGATGCCGACCCCTTGACCAAGCACACACATCTGCTACGGGCCTCCGTGGAGCAACAGGTGCTGGTTGTGGCAGAGGTGCGTGAACTCCACACAAAGCTGCACCAGTCCACAGGGAGGAGTGACCAGGACTATGAGCAACTCCTGGCCGAGACCACACGCATGCGGGAGGACATGACCACAGCCCTGGATTGGCTTACCGCTGCGGTCATGGCCGGCCTAGCACCACTGGCCACCCTGGTTCATGGCCATCCATTGCAGACCCCGTGGAGTGCTTTCTCAACCTCTCGGTCATGGCATCATGCAACCCCCCCTCAGTGTTGACACCGGCATCCACTGTGGGCATTCCGGGCATGCCTGGAGCGGGCATGTTCGGGAGCCTGCAGACCCCTGCGAGGGACCAGTCGTGTTCCCGCAGTGACATACGTGGGGGACCATCAGAGACACCACCTGTGGCCATTGCACAGCCTGCATCTGCTGGGCAGTCTTGGCGGGGCTGTCCACGTGTCAGCGGTGGCTGTGTGACCGTGCGGCGGTCCTGCTCTGCCATCCTCCCTGTCCACTGTCTGCCGCTGCCCTGTGTGCACACTGGTGTGGCGTGTGCATGTGCATTCCAGGGACATGTCATCCATGGTCCACACACCACACACCAGCCTTGTGCACACCCACCCAGCTACTGGTCACTGTGACATGTGCACGATGATGCCAACACAACACTGGCCACTACTGTGCACTGGTGTTCAGCGTCTGACACATGCCCGTTGATGGCCACTGGGTGTGCGCATGTGGGTGCCCATGTGCATGTGTGTGTGCGGGTGTGTGCGGGTGTGTGTGGGTGGGTTCTACAGTTCTGTACAGAGTGCTTCCACAGAGTCCAGTCCCATGCCCATCCACATTACCCTCCAGCTGTGTCTGTCATAGGGCCCGGCCTTGCATGCCTGTATACTGTGCCATGGTCCCTGGGACATGTGTGTGGTCATGTTTACCTACCTGTGTGCACCGTAGTACTCCTCTGCAATTGTGTCCTGGTGCTGCTGGGCCATCCTGTTCAGCCGGGGTTCCCGTCGCCCAGGGGGGGAGCTGCCCACCACCACCTGGCCCGGCGGCCGTGTCGTCCCCACTGCTGTTCCCCTCTTGGACCTCAACACCTATCCCACAGTCAGTGGCCATGTTGTGTAGCATACAGCAGGCCAGGAATAGGCTGCAGGCCTTTGAGGGGCTGTACTGTAGGGCACTGCCAGACCTGTCCAGGCAACGGAACCGGGCCTTCAGCAGCCCAAACACACACTCGATGATGTTCCGTGTGCCTCATTGTATTGCTCCTGCGCTGGGGTCGATGGGTGCTGGTATGGGGTAAGCAGCCAGGGCCAGAGTGGGTATCCGCTGTCACCTGTGTGTTGACATGTGTGGTTAGCATGGTGGTCTGTGTAGCTGCCCCTCCTGCCTTCCCAGCCACACCCTCTGATGCCCCTGGCCTAGCACCCCCCACACCATGTTCTGTTGTGCCAGGCTACCCATTCCAGCTGCATACTCACCTACTAGGTGGCCAGTGGGGATGTCCCCACTCTTGAACCTGTGGCACAGTGCTGACTGCTGCCAGATGAAGGCATTGTGTGCTCCACCAGGGTGTGTGGCACAGACATTGATTATGCACCCCCTGGCATCACACACCACCTGGCAGTTGACACCGGGGTAGCCCTTCCTTTTGATGTAGGCTACCCCCTCCAGCCCAGGTGGTATGTGGATGCCTACGTGGGTGCAGTTGATGGCCCCTAACATGTCAGGCATATGTGCCACCCTGTGGATCTCCTGCATGTTCGCTGTACACTCTGCCTGTGTGCTGGGGAAATGGATGTATTCCACAGCATGTGGCAGCAGTGCGTTGAGGAATTGTGTGAGGAGCCATGACACAGCCGACTGGGTTATGCCTGTGGTATCACCTGTTGGTCTCTGGAAGGTACCCGTGGTGAGCAGGCACATGATGGCCGTGACCTTGGTCTCCCCTGACAGGGCGTGGCTCCGCCTTGTGGGTGCCTGCATCTCATCACTGCATAGCTCACACAGCTGCCTCAGAATTGCCTGGTTCAGGCGGTACCAGCCCACAATCTCAGTGTCACTGTACTGTTCAAAGGTGGTGCGGGCACGGTACCACCTGTTCTGGGCATACCACCAACGGGCCCTTCCACGGCCACGCCACTCTGACTCCTGCCTCCTCACACCCCTTATTACTGCCTCCATGTGGAAGGTGGCACTGGCCATGGCCTGGGCTGTCCTGCCCCCCTGGGCAGCTGTCTCCCATGCACTTCCGGCTGTGTGCTGCTGCATGTGCCCCTGCGCTGGGCGCACACCTGTGTTGGGGATTCCCTGCTGGCTGCCTGTTGGCTGTGGCCTCCACCTCCCACCCATCCAGGTACTTTCACTGCCACTCCTATGACCAGGCTTGCAGGCTCACGCTGTAGTTGCTGCCCCCACTGCTGTCTCACACACACACACACACACGCTCACACATGCAGGCACATTCAGGGTCACACGCCCCGTCCCACACTCTGTTGCACTTCCTGCCTCTGTCTCTGTCTTGCACCCCTCCAGCTGTCCTGTCTGGCCAATGGCTCTCTCTCTCTCTCTCTCTCTCTCTTTTTCTCTCCTGCTCCTCTGTGGCACAAGCATCCGTCCCTTGCTTGCTCCCTCTTTTTATGGGCTCAAGTTTGCTCCGCGCATGTCCCTGTTGCCCTGTGCTTGTGTCGTCAGCTTGCTGTTGAATATCGCACTGCGCTGCTTATTCATGGCTATGCCCCCTGCACTTGTGCATGCATTCATTAGGGTTGTGCATTGGCGCACTACGATTTGTGCTGTGCATTGGCTCCCACTGAATATCGCTCTTTGGCGTAATTACACACTTGCACAGGCGCATCTTAGTTGCGCCATGCACAACTGCTTTGAATATCCCACCCAACATGTAGAAAGAGTGGACAATAATAAGTGCCGGGTTAATAAAAATGGATCAGAAGTTAAAACAATAATCTCAATTCAGCATTCAGGTAAGCATATATCACTTTGCTAGTAAAACATTTTCTAGTGCCTGCCTACCACCAGCACTTTATCTCAAATCAACAGGTGTTAGCCCACAGGTCATAACACATTACCCAACTCCCCAACAGGTACCAATCTAACCTCTACACGTCCTATCTGGGTACCCAGGGTCTAGTTGCAGGCCTGAATGATGCAGCTGGTTGGTTGGCATTGGTGCACTTTTAAAACCAGTTGCAAACCCACAAACCCCACGGGCCATGCAATTGCTAAAATGGCATTTTACTGAATACTGAAATTCTGGTCCATTGACAGAACTCAAACTGAGGAGAAAACTATCTATATCCCAAGGTGCAGAGCAATCCCTGCTGTTAATCACAGTTCTGCAGACAGTCTCAGGTGTAACTGGGATTATAGACTGAGGAAACTGAAACAGCAGCAGAACTCGGTAGTTGAACTCAGATTATTGAGAAGCTTGAGATATGACAACAAATAGCAGACATCTTGTAGCTTGCTTGTAGATGCTAGCAGCTTGTCCCTTTCAGCTCACCAAGCTGGCCAGATGCGAGTGCAGCACATGGCCTTCCAGGCCATCAAGGAACACATACCCAGGAATGACCCCACGGTCTGGCTCCCACGGATGAATCTAGAGTGTCCAAGCACTCAGACCCGTGGCCATGGCTCTTTGTGGCCCAGTCTGCCTTACACGATAGGGGTTGGCAGTCTCCCTATGTGGCTCCAGGACATAGCTTGCAGTCATGTACTTCCACCTGCACTGGAATCAAACAGCATCTTGACACAGCAATGCTTTCACTGGGACTCTGCCTTGCTAGCAGCTGATGCTAGAAAATTCTGTCTCTCACAGCTTTACGTTCAAATTGGCAACTTCAGTTTAAAAGAAGCTTTTAGTCACATAGGTGAGTAGAGATCATCTTCAACCACACTGCCAGCATGGCAGCAGTTACCCTTTGCATACAGGACACAGTCTCAGGATTCTCACTGAGCAGGCAGTCCCTGTGACTTGGGCACATTCAATGGGCTCCACAGAGGACCCCGACCTTGGCACTGACTGAACACAACATGTACACGACCAGTCCATGGATAACAGAAATCACTTTTCTCTCACCGTGCAGGTGCTGACAAACCAGAAGAACAAATTAATTCTCATTGTTCAGCTGCACTCTCAATTTTACTTTCTATCACACTGGAAATTTCAGGCAGGCTTCCCTTGGGGGGACTCCCATTTGTATGACCTTGACATTGCTTCCACAACTCTTCAGAAATCAGTCATCCTAGGCCATTTCCTTTAACTTAGGACCCCCAGTCAATAAACTTGACTCTGCTTCAGCAATGACATCTTCATTCTGGCAAACTCCTTCCATTCAGTGGAAGGCAATACAGGCTCCTCCTGGGCTATCCAGCTGTGCAAGCCCCCAAGCACGCCTTTTTTCTTCACAGAAAATTCAGGGAGAACTTCCTTTCCCTCAGAAAACTCTCAGGCAACGTTCTTGCCTCTGGACAACAAATCGTGGATTTTAAATTAAAAGTTCTCATTCCAGGCATTGGAATGTAACACAGGTGCATCCTACCTAGTGGCTAATAAACCCCTAGGTAGGCTTTCTTCTTTTTCCTCACACTCATTAGGGAGCAAGGGGCAGCAGCCCCCTCCCTCAGGAGGGGCCTAAGCCAACTCTAACTATAATGTTACTCTCCTCAGGGTTTCAAACGACAACTGTCAAACGTGGATCCACCTACAAAGCTGCAGGGGATCAGATCAGGGTCCTAACTGGTCAACAGGCTGTCAATCAGACAGTTCAGTCATTAGACTGTTCACACGTCACCTGATTGGCTGGCTGTTTTCTTGGAAGCAGTCAATCTTTACTCTCTCCCAGAAGCCATCACTGCAGCTCCTAATTGAAAGGCTTGCCTGTAGTTAGGTGGCCAAGCAGCCAGCCACTCTCACTTCCTGAGCTATATAAGCAGTTCCTCTAAGCCTCACTGGGAAGCATCTTTTCTTTGCAGCTGAAGGCTCTGCCAGTTTGTCCTCTGAGCTGGTTGGACCTCCCTGGATGGCTGGGGCCTGCCCCCCGCCCCGCTGCTCCTGCTTGTCTCTGCTGGGCTTCTGTGTTTATTTTCCTGCTTCTGGATTGTATTTTGCCTTCGGCTGTGTGTGCTTCCTTCCTTTTTTTTGGGGGGGGGGACTTTTCTAAGCTCCTAGCATATTGCTACTTCAGAGCTCATACTGCTTGCTTTCAGTTACTCACAACTCTCAAATTACTTGCACTGCAACTGCAAACCTGATCTGTGTGTTTCAGCTCAACTATAGGCAAGGCTCCTAGAATTCTATGGCTGCAGAATTTTGGGCAGAACTTCTACGGTGCCGCAGAATTCACTCTTTTTGGTGAGTTTTTATTAATATTTCTGCTTATCCATAGAATCTGGTTCCCTTCCCCTCTTTTAATATCCAAACCCCCCCCCATATGCTCAGAATGTGATGTTGTTGTTGCTATAATATCATACATTAGCTAATGAAATGGCTGCATTCTGCAACAGAAATGAACACTTATCTACCACAGCTCCCACTGTCAGAGACGGTGGCACAGCACATCATGCATTGTGATAGTTGCTCAACCTGCACTACAGGCTAATACAATTTTCAGTCTTACATTATTGCACTAGGGCCAACTTAAACAAAGCCTTGTCAATAGCACAGACCTGTTAAGTCCATACCTCACTTTGTACAAACCTATTTGGGCCTTTAAGGTATAGAGATGCCATCTGAAATGAATAACTGGTAAAATGAATTTAACTGTCATTTTTAAGAAAAATAAAGTAATTATGCCCAGAGCCCAGAAAAGTGGAATATAATAATGTGTAGACCTGTTGAAATAATAGACCTGTTAAATAAATAATTGCACTGTATGCATTTTTGCCAGGGTTATTGATTACATATTGTTATTGGTTGATAGAATCACCTAAAAGTTATGGAGAAATATTGTGTGCAGGGACAGCTGTTGGGCTAGAGGGTAGCATGATGTGTTTCCGTGCCGGCAACTCAGGTTCAGAGATTAGCGCTGAGAGCTGGCTGGGCAGCACAAGGATTAGTGGAACACACCACTGCTCAGAGCCTGGGAAGGTATGGTGCAGTGTTCTGTCACATGGTAGACACACTGTGATGAGCTGGAGAGCACTATCTCACTATCGGTTCACATTCATGTCATGGCCTGATGATGTTACGCAGTGTGTCAGGGAAAGCAGGTTGACATGAAAAATGAGTTTTGCAATAACTCCTCCATTCCATTTCCAATGGGACTTGTATGAATGAGGATGCAAGTTCAAGGAAATAAAAAAATATATATATATATATACCCACACACACAAACAGTATCTCTGTCTCTCTCACCACACACACACATATTTGTATGTATGTTACAGATTGAATATAAATATATAAGTGATACACAGTGGGAACCTCATGAGTGGTGTAGAAAGCACATACAAATATAAAAGTGATAGACAGTGGAAACCAATTATTTTTATAAATCTGTTATTTTTGAGCTAGTGTTACTGTGCTTTCCACCATCCTGATTGCTATAACCACTGTCATGAAAGTGAAGTCAGGATGACAAGCTGACACTGTGATGTGGTTGTTTGTTAGTGCCGAAGAAATTCAGCAGAAATTACAAACCACTGCCGCAGAAGTTCTGTGGCAAATGGTGGTCTTGCCGCAGAACTTGGTCCCACTGTGCTGCAGGAAAGTAGGGGCCCTGACTATAGGTGGTCCATGTTGCATATTCTATTATTTTCATCTGACTCAGATTTACTTGAACCTAGCTATACAGCTTACTCATGCTTGTTCTAATTACCTCATTGCTGCAGTCTCATTGCACTGCCTGTTGACAGTGCTTAAGATCATTATGTCTCCTTTATTTTTGCAGGTACAACTCAGTGTATCATTTGTTTTTACTACTGCTGTACAGGCCTACTTGCTTCCTGCTGCTGCTTTGTTTACTCCAATTGCTATTGTACCTTGTTTTACTCTGAGGTTAGCTGAAGCTCCTGCTGAGGCTATTAAATTAGCTTTTATATCTTCATGTGGTCCTCAGCCTTTCCATCACTTCCTTGTTTGTCCTACAGCGGGGACTGGGAGGTGTTTGGGGGGCCGTGGCCTATGTGGCTAATTAATTCTGTCCTAAATCCTATCTTTGCTGCCGAAAATCCTCAGAGTTTGTCAGCTTGATTTGGCTATTCATGTCTGGCTGGCTTGCCCCCAGTTCAGTGCTGTTTAATTGCTACACAGTATTTATGCAGGTCCACATATCACTACTACTGCTTACTGACCTCTGTGCAGGTCCACACTTGCTTATGCAACCGTTGCTCCTTGCTTACGCAACCCATTGCGTCATGCCTACTGCCATCCTCTCGGCTTCAGCCTCTGGGATTCTGCTGCACTCAATCTGCATTCGACCTTGCAGGTCTCAGCACTCAATGCTCATTACAATCTCAACATGCAGTGCTCATTCAGCTCACCAGCTTTCAGCTCTCAATCAATTTCCAGAGCATGCCAGCCATTCTATTCTGGTGCAGGGTTCCTGCAGCCGATGGTCTCGCTCTGCATTTAGTCCGCATCTCAAGCGTGTCCAACTTGGGGCGGGATCCTTCTCACCTGGCCCATAGCTGGGAATGTCCTCACCCCAGGCTTGGTTTAGCTGCCTGCTACGTGACAGCAGCTCCTGGAATAGAATTTAAGACTAGTGGTGAAGGGTGGTTATGACGATCTCCTTTGGCTCTAGTGTTCCACTATAACGGTTGGCCATTGACTTTAGTGGTTTCCCTAGCAAGGCACCTTCACCGCATTCTCCCCATGACTGCCTCTGGTTCACCTGATTTGATTTAGGGTGGGTAGGCCAGGTGAGTGCCTCAGCAGTTGTTGCTCTCCTCCTGCGCCTTGGATGCTCGTATTGCTGCAGAGTTTTCTCGCAACCTTCCATGGCGTTCCCGCTAGAGGGTTTGAGTGAGAGCTTTCCTCAAAATTGGAATATTTTCCACTTCCCTTTAACTGGGTTTTCCAAATTGCAGCTGCAGAGCCGTCACTAATTAAACTATCCCAAGCCTGGAGGGAAGGCGTCCTAGGCTTTGAATCCCCAGTGGTTTCCTTCTCATAGGGTTTTTTTCTCTCCTCCATTGCCTCAGGTCATAACACTTAGTTAGCATAGTTGTTTCCCCTAGTTTCTTAGGTAGGTTCCACTGTTGGATGGAGGTGGAGGATGTCCTGTTGTTCCATCTCTCCTTTGGGGATCCCCTAATCTCAAAGAAATGTCAGTATCATGCTATGCAAACCTGAGCAGTCATTACGTTATCCACTGAACATCTCATTGCATTATCAAACTGCTTATGCTTCTCTACTACTACTACGTTAGTTACTGCTCCTATGTCACAGCTACTGCTTGCTCATATGCTTCATGTTGCCTCCTTTTTGGTGATGATACTACATTTTATGGGGGGATTCCTAAGGTATCTTTAGCCACAGGAACCGTCCTGTTGCACCTCTAGGGGTGGAACCCTCTCCGAGAGTTCCTGCCTTCGTACCCCTACAGGGTGGTAATTCCTCTGGAATAGAGAGTGCGAACGGGCAAAACCAAACTAACACAGTTGCACAAGCATAACACTATATTAGCTGTGTAGGTCAGTGAACTTCTGATTGGCTGTGCTGCAGCCACAAGACTGGCAAATATGGCTGCCAGCACAAGAGTTCAAGTAAGGGTCCACTTTTAACATAAAAATACAGGCAAACAGTAAAGCTAGGCAGTTATTTAAACTCTCACATTTGTGGCTGTTTCTATGCTCTTTCAAGTGACTGTAGAGTGGATTTAATTCAGGGCTTCATGTGTCCTCTGCTATCCCTGTAGCCCTATCCCCCAGGACATAGCAAGCTGATTAATTATACAAGAGCGGCCTCAGCCACTCTTTAAAATGACAGGCACCCTTTTCATTAGTATTACTTAAGAGTGTTTTTAAAACATTTAATTTATGTTCCTCCAAGTGCCTCTGGACTCCCTTTTAACTTCCTTGCACTCAAGGGCTGGGGCACACACAAACTAGGCTGCTGCAAGAGTAGCCGCATAGAGCAGCATTTGCTTCAGAGCACCACAGCACTCACTCAGTGGGGGAAAAACCAGGGGAGCAGACCACTGCAGCTCGCACACTGAGCTGTGTGGCAATCCGCTGAACCGCCAAACAGGCGGCTTTACTTTTCTTTGCTCTGCTGGTCCCCACAGCATGCAAAATGTCAATGGGGGCCAGTAGGAGCATCCAGGAGCCACATATGATGAGGAACTTGCAGGCATAATACCAGGAGGCATCAGCAAGGTAAGCCTCCACCATAGGGGGGTTACACTCTACCGGGCATTAGAATACTTGGTGTCCCCGCCAAGTCCATACCAGCGCCTGGCGCAAATAATATTACCAAATACTTTAAATCACTTGCTGTCTGACTAGACAAATTATTCCTAACCTTATAGGCAATAAATATGTTCTTAATCTAGACAATTACCAACTAGCTACACAATAATAAATCACTAAAAAAAATGTCCAGACTTTAAACAGTGGCGATAATATTCCCCAAACTCCCATGTCACCAGTACTGTCACAGTGACACAATAGTATTCTTACTTATTCCCTGACACTGAGGTTGTGACTCCCTGGCTCATCAACCAGTGATGAAGCAGCCTTGGGAAAAGTGGGCTCCAAACTTCCTCTGATACTTTGGGTATGTTCTGCGGACTGTCAAGGGTCACCAACCTGATTAGTGAGCAAACATTCTCCTTGCTGGGCATAACTGGAACAGGAGATCCCAGCGGTGCTGCCTCCATTTTTATGTAATCCTGCCCTGGCCTGGTGCTGATGTTCTAAACCAGAGGGGGACACTGCCCTTGCCTTACAAACACAGTCAAGGTTGATCGGAACTGTCTGGAAGTTTGTTTCCAAAAGATTTCACAGTAAGCACAGTCTTTCCCCCAAAGTAAGGTTTTGTGGGCCAGTTGGTAAATTGGGTACAACCGCCTGGGATGCTGTACCTACCCACCTCCCTCAGAGATACCCCACATACATGGTGTACCCGAAACCCAAAATCACATTTTCAATAACTTTGCATTTAAAGACTTTAGCTAATAATATGCTCATGGGACAGATTTTTCCAAAACAAAATAAACATATTTGTTTACATGGGGAGGGTTAGGACTGGGTAAGTATAAATCACTTTGCTGGTAAAACATTTTCTACTGCCTGCCTCCCACCAGCATTTTCTCTCAAATCAACAGGTGTTAGCCCACAGGTCGAAACACATTACTCAACTCCCCAACTGGTTCCAGTCTAACCCCTATGAGTCCTATCTGGGTACTCATGGTCTAGGTGCAGGCCTGAATGATGCAACTGGTTGGCTGGCATTGGTGCACTTTTAAAAACAGATTGCAAACCACAAACCCCATAGGCCATGCAATTGCTGAAATGGCATTTTACTGAATACTGAAAATCTGGTCCGAAGACCAAACTCAAACTGTGGTGAAAATTATTTAGATCCCAAAGTGCAGGGCAATTCCTGCTGTTACATACGGTTCAGCAGACAGTCTCAGCTGGAACTGGGACAATAGACCTGGGAAGTTGAAATAGCAGCAGGACTCAGAAGTTGAACTCGGATCATTGAGAAGCTTGAGACGTGGCAACAGGTAGGAGACAACTTACAGCTTGCTTGTAGGTTTCTAGTAGCTTGTCCCCTTCAGTCCACCAAGTAGGCCAGATGCAGATCACAACGCAATGCCTTCCAAGCCATCAAGGAACCCAGATCCAGAAGTGTCCCCACGATCCGGCTCCCCATGGATAGATCAAGAATGCCTTAGCACTCAGGCCCATGCTCATGGCTCCTTGTGGCCCAGTCTGCCCTATTCGATAGTGGTTGACAGTTTCATTATCTGGTTTAAGGTTGCAGCTTGCTGTCATGTTCTTCCACCTGAGCTGGAATCAAACAGCATCTGGATGCAGCAATGCTTTTGTTGAGACTGCCTTGCTAGTGGCTGATGCTAGAAAATTCACAGTCTCTGATAGCTTTACATTCAAATTGGCAACTTCAATTTAAAAGGAGCTTTTAGTCACATAGGCAAGTAGAGATCATCTTCAGTCACACTGCCAGAATGGCAGTTGTCACCCTCTGAATACAGGACACATTCTCAGAACTCTCACTGAGTTGGCAGTCCCAGTGACTTGGGCACATTCGACTGGGCTCCTCAGAGGACCCCAACCTTGGCAATGACTGAACACGACGTGTATACAAAAAGTTCATGGATAACACGTATCACTTTCTTACCACCATGCAGGTGTTGATGAACCAGAACAACAAATAAACTCTCACTGTTCAGGTGCAATTTCAATGTCACTTTTCATCACACTAGAAATTTCAGGCAGGCTTCTCTTGGTTCTCTGGCTGTGCAGGCCTCAAAGTAGACCTCAGTACACTGCAGACATCCCAGGCCATTTCACTTCCTTTCAGGAACTCCCAGTCGATGACCTTGACACTGCTTCAATAACTCTTCAGACATCACAGGCATCCTGGGTAATTTCCTTTCCCTTATGACTCCCAGCCGATAACCTTGACTCTGCTTCAGCAATGACATGATCTTCATTCTGGCAAACTCCTTCCCTTCAGTGGAAGGCAACACAGGCTCATGGGCTCTCTGGCTGTGCAAGATCCTAGGTAGATCTTTTTATCTTCCCATACGACTCAGGAAACTGTCAGGCAACTTTCTTGCCCCCAGACTGCAAATCATGAATTTAAATTAAAAGTTCTCATTCCAGGCACTGGAATGTAACACAGGTGCATCCTGGCTAGTGGCCAGTAAACCCCTAGGTAGTCTTTCTTCTTTTTCCCTCACACTCATCAGGGAGCCAGGGGCAGGAGCCTCTTCCCTCAGGAGGAGCTGAAGCTAGCACTGACTGGAATGACTCTCTCCTCAAGGTTTCAAATGACAACCATCAAACTTGGATCCACCACCCAGGCTGCAGGGGATCAGATCAGGGTTCCAATTGGTCAACAGGCTGTCAATTAGGCAGTTCAGTCATTAGAATGTTCACTCAATACCTGATTGGCTGGCCATTTTGTTGGGAGCAGTCAATCTTTAATCTCTCCTAGAAGTCATCACTGTAGCTCTTATTAACTCCTGATTGGTTATGCTGCAGTCACAAGACTGGCAAATAAGGCTGCCAGCACAGAAGTTCAAGCAAGGTCCCACTTTTAACATAAAAATACAGCCACACAGCAAAGTTAGGTAGTTTTTTAAACCCACACATTTTTGACTGCTTTTAAGCCTTTTCATGCGACTGCAGAATGGATTTAATTCAGGGCTTCATGTGCCTGCTGATACCTCTGTAGCCCTATCCCCCCAGGACATAGCAGGCTCATTAATTATTCACGAACAGCCTTGGCTGCTCCTTAAAATGGCTGGAGCTATTTTCAATAGTGATGTTTAAGAGCACTTCTTAAAATATTTAATTTATGTTCCACTTAGTGCCTTCAACCCCATTTTTAACTTTCTTGCACTCTGGGGCTGGGACACACACAAACAAGGCTGCTGTAAGAGTAGTCGCACAGAGTGGCTTTTACTTCAGAGCACTGCAGTGCTCAATCAATGAGGGATAAACCAGGAGAGCAGACAGCAGCAGCTGGCACACTAAGCTGTGTGGGAATCGGCTGAACTGCCAAGTGGGTGGCTTTACTTTTCTTTGCTCTGCCAGTCTCCACAGCATACAAAAAGACAACGGGGGCCAGCAGGAGCATCCAGGGGTCATATAGGACTGGGAACTGGCAGGCACTATTGCGGGAGGCATCAGCAAGGGAACACTCCACCATGGGGGGGGGGTTACACTCTCGTGGGGCTTTGAATACTTGGCATCTCCACCATGTCCACATCAGGGCCTGGCACCAATAATATTGACGGATATTTTAAATCTGACTAGACAAATGATTCCTAACTGAACAGGCAATAAACATGTTCCTAATCTAGACAATTACCAACTAGCTACACATTAATAAATTACTAAAAAACATTTTCAGACTTTAAGCAGTGGCAATAATATTCCTAAAACTCCCTTGCCACCAGTACTGTCAGAGTGACACAATGGTATTCTTACTTCTTCCTTGGCATTGGGGTCACGACTCCCCGGCTCATTGACCAGCGATGAAGCAGCCTCAGGAAAAGTGGGTGCCAAACTTCCTCTGGCTCCAGGATGCAGCTTGCAGTCATGTCCTTCCGCCTGTGCCGGAATCAAAACAGCATCTTGATGCAGCAATGCTTTCGCTGGGACTCCGCCTTGCTAGTGGCTGATGCTAGAAAATTCTAAGTTTCTCATAGCTGTACATTCAAATTGGCAACTTCAGTTTAAAATAGGGATGTGACAAATATTCTCTTCATATTCAGTTCGTATACGAATAGTGCCCCGTCTTCACTACTTATATTCAGTCGAATACTAACTTAAAATAAAATACGAATATCAAATAATAGGTACAGCTAGTGCTGCCCCAACCATGGAACCACGCCTCCTGTCAGGTCTCTTCATTACTAACTACTACCCAGCCGCCCCTCCCCGACCCTTTACCGCTGCTGTTTCAGTGAATAAGCCAAACTCCTTTAGTGCACAAGGCTCACTAATTATACTGATTTCACTGGTTACTTCATTCAAGCAGCCCAACAGCACAATCAAAATTTTTAAATTACAGTCCATTAAGATGTAGATTGCTGTGTCAGGGATTCCAGTTGCAGTATTCCTTCCTGCCATGTCCTCCCTTTTTGTTTTATGCCCAACTTTCACACAGTGACAGCAGGTCAGAGCACTCTCTTTCATTTCCTGCACTATCCACCACATCTCTGACCCACTGTTACTACCGGTCTGTCCCGGAGTAGCTTGAAAATCAAGACTGGAGCACAGCAGGAACCAAGCTGAGGAAACTGAATGGTGTGTCTGTGGTCGGAATCAGCCCTGGGACTCACTCTGTCTCCCTGCTTGCTGACATTCTGATTGCTCAATTGTTGGTTTGAAAGTTGGGAGCCATAAAACAGAAATAGGTTGCATCTAGTATTAGAATCATTTGAAATCCTCATGGATCCACCACCTGCACCAGACAGCAACAGTGGATGGTAAATTTGTGAGTGGGCAGAACACCCAAAATGTACTTAAAGGAACACGTTTTTCTGGCAGATGTCAGCAAGCTCTGACCTCTGCAATATCTGTCACACATCACCAGCTGCTGTGCTGTGGCTATTAACACTACTTGGTCACTGAGCTACGTGTTAATGATAGTCTATTCATCACATTCCTGCAGCTACTGATTACTGAGCTAGGTGTCCATTCGGTGCATTCCTGCATCCAGAGGCTGTTTCAGGGCTGTTATGGAACTTACTGTCTGCCAAGGTTTTCTCTTTCTGATTAACCATCCTTGTCTAAACTATTAACTCACAAAGTCAAACTGATGGATATGGGGGGTGGGGGTCAAATCCAAAGAGTAGAACAGAAGCTGCCAATTGCAGGAAACAAAAAAGGTTATAGATTGTTAAGTCACTGCCACAGACTATGATTCCAAGTTGGAACTGTCTGCCCAGGTTTTCACTTCTGTGTGTCCCTGTCCCCCCCCAACCAGGCATTCTTATAAGTGGACTCCACTGTACAATTTGTATTCGTATTCATTATTCATCGAATAACATTTTGTACTCTCCATTATTCAGCTGAATAGTAAAAAATAGTATTTATCCCATCCCTAGTTTAAAAGGAGCTTTAGTCATATACACGAGTAGCGATCATATTCAGCCACACTGCCAGCATGGCAACTGCGACCCTTTGCATACAGGACACAGTCTCTGGACTCTCACTGGGCAGGCAATCCCAATGACTTGGGCACATTTGAAGGGGCTCCTCAAAGGACACCAACCTTGGCAATGACTGGACACGTGTACATGACCAGTCCATGGATAACAGAAATCACTTTTCTCTCACCGTGCAGGTGCTGACAAACCAGAAAATCAAATAAACTCTCACCATTCAGGTGCAGTCTCAGTTTCATTTCCCATCACACTGGAAATTTCAGGCAGGCCTTCCTTGGTTCTCCAGCTGTGCAAGCCTCCAAGTAGACCTCAGTACTCTGCAGACATCACAGGCATCCCAGGTAATTTCCCTTCCCTTTGGAGACTCCCAGTCGATGACCTTGACACTACTTCCATAACTCTTCAGACATCACAGGCATCCCGGGGCATTTCCTTTCCCTTAGGACTCCCAGCCGATAAACTTGACTATGCTTCAGCGACAACATCTTCTTTTTGGCAAACTCCTTCCATTCAGTGGATGGCAACACAGACTCCTCCTGGACTCTCTGGCTGTTCAAGCCCCAAAGCAGATCTTTTCTTCTTCACAGACAACTCAAGGAGAACTTCCTTTCCCTCAGGAAATTCTCAGGCAGCTTTCTTGCCTCTGGACAGCAAATTATGATTTTTAAATTAAAAATTCTCATTCCAGGCATTGGAATATAACACAGGTGCATTGAGGATGGTGGCTAATAAATCCTAGGTAGGCTTTCTTCTTTTTCCTCACAGTCACCAGGCAGCAAGGGGCAGGAGCCCCCTCCCTCAGGAGGGTCTCAAGCCAACTCTGACTGGATTGTCTCTCTCCTCTGGGTTTCAAACGACAACTGCCAAATGTGAATCCACCCTCCAAGCTGCAGGGGATCAGATCAGGGTCACAACTGGTCAATTAGGCTGTCAGTCAGGCACTTCAGTCATTAGAATGTTCACTCAACACCTAATTGGTTGGCCATTTTATTGGGAGCAGCCAATCTTTACTCTCTCCCAGAAGCCATTACTGCAGCTCCTAATTCCTGATTGGCTATACTGCAGTCACAAGACTGGCAAATATGGCTGCCAGCACAAGAGTTCAAGCAAGGTCCCACTTTTAACATACAAATACAGGCAAACAGTAAAGCTAGGCAGTTATTTAAATCCACACATTTGTGGCTGCTTCTATGCACTTTCAAGCGACTGCAGAGTGGATTTAATTCAGGGCTTCATGTGCCCGTCACAACCTCTGTAGCCCTATCCCCCAGGACATAGCAGGCTCATTCATTATTTATGAGTAGCCTCGGCTGCTCCTTAAAATGACAGGAACTCTTTTCTTTAGTAGCACTTAAGAGCGCTTTTTAAAACATTTCATTTATGTTCACCCAAGTGCCTCCGGGCCCCCTTTTAACTTCCTTGCACTCTGGGGCTGGGATACACACAAACAAAGCTGCTGCAAGAGTAGCTGCATAGAGCGGCTTTTACTTCGGAGCACCGCAGCACTCACTCAGTGAGGCAGAAATCAGGAGAGCAGACTGTAGCAGCATGCACCCTGAGCTGCATGGCAATCGGCTGAACTGCCAAGCAGGCTGGTTTACTTTTGTTTGCACTACCGGTCCATACAGAATGCAAAAAGACAACAGGGGTTGGTAGGAGCATCCAGGGACCACAAAGGACTGGGAACTGGCACACACTGTGGTGGAAGGCATTAGCAAGGTAAGCCTCCACCATGGGGGTTAGATTCTTTCAGGCCTTAGAATACTTCTCATCCCTGTCAAGTCCATACCAGGGCCTGGCACCAATTATATGTCAGCATAATTTAAATCACTTGCTGTCTGACTAGGCAAATGATTCCTAACTGCATAGGCAATAAATATATTCTTAATCTAGACAATTACCAACTAGCTACACAATAATAAATCACGAAAAAAAATTTCAGACTTTAAGCAGTGACGATAATATTCCAAAAACTCCCTTGCCACCAGTACTGTCAGAGTGACACAATGGTAGTCTTACTTCTTCCTTGGTATTGGGGTTATGACTCCTCAGCTCATCAACCAGCAATGAAGCAGCTTTGGGAAAAGTGGGCGCCAAACTTCCTCTGGTATTTTGGCTATTTTCTGTCGATTCTAGAGGGTTACCAAGCTGCTTAATGAACAGTGTCAGTGGCTCAGTAGGTAGCACACTCGCCTCTGAGGCCGGGAGATCAGAGGGCTGTGGGTTCAGCTCCCACATCTGGCACTTGGGTTAATATCCCAGTACTGACACTGTAGTGCAGCATGAGAGGGGGTGCTGTACTTCTGAGGTGCCGTCTTTCGGATGAGATGTTAAACCGAGGTCCCATCTGCTTGGATTGGTGGTAGTTCAGGTGGATGTTAAAGATCCCATGGCACTTATCGAAAAGCGTAGGGGAATTTCCCAGTGTCCTGGCCAAATTTCCCTCATTCACTAAAAATACCACCAACAGCTTAATCTGGTTCAAAGTCAATTGGCATTCATCTGTATCCCCCTCCCCCGGGTCGTGCCTGAAAATAGGCAGGATTTGTCTAGTGCACTTACCCGGTCAACAAAAACTAAGCAAATAAATAAACAGACTCCATGCTGGGCGTGACTAGAACAGGAGATCCCAGCAGTGCTGCCTCCATTTTGTGTAATCCTGCCCTGGCCTGGTGCCAATGTCCTAAACTAGAGAGGGACACTACCCCTGCCTTATATACACGCTCAAGGTTGAGGAGCCTGGGCACTGATTGGAAATGTCTGGGAGTTTGTTTCCAAAAGATTTCACAATAAGTGCAGTGCCTCTACCCAGAGTAAGGAGGTTTTGTGGGCCAGTTGGTAAATTGGGTACAACCCGCTTGGATGTTGCACCTACCCACCTCTCTCACAGTCACCCCACACACATGGCATACCTGAAATCCAAAATCACATTTTCAATAACTTTGCATTTAAAGACTTCAGCTAATAATACATTCATGAGACAGATTTTTCCAAAACAGAATAAACATATTTGTTTACATGGAAAGGGTTAGGACTGGGTAAATGGATCAGAAGTTAAACACAAATTTTAGTTTGGCATTCAGGAAAGCATAAATCACTTTGCTGTAAAACATTTTCTAGTGCCCGCCTCCCACCCGCATTTTATTTTAAATCAACTGGTGTTAGTCCACAGGTCATAATACATTACCCAACTCCCCAACTGGTACCAGTCTAACCCCTACCAGTCCTATCTGGGTACCCATGGTCTAGTTGCAGGCATGAATGATGCAACTGGTTGACTGGCGTTGGTGCATTTTTAAAACAGATTGCAAACCCACAAACCCCACAGGCCATGCAATTGTTAAAATGGCATTTTACTGAATACTGAAATTCTGGTCTGACGACCAAACTCAAATTGTGGTGAAAACTATTTACATCCCCAGGTGCAGGACAATTCCTGCTGTTACTCAAGGTTCTGCAGACAGTCTTGGGTGGAACTGGGACTGTAGACCTGGAAAGTGGAGACAGCAGCAGAACTCGGTAGTTGAACACAGATGATTGAGAAGCTTGAGACGTGATGACAGGTAGCAGGCACCTTGCAGCTTGCTTGTAGATTTCTAGCAGCTTGTCTCCTTCAGCCCACCAAGCTGGCCAGATGCAGAGTGCAGTGCAAGGCCTTCCAGGCCATCAGGGAACCCAGATCCAGGAGTGACCCCACGATGCGGCTCCCCATGGATGAATCTAGAGTGGCTTAGCACTCAGGCCCACACCCGTGGCTCCTTGTGGTCCAGTCCACCCAATTTGATAGGGATTGGCAGTTTCCCTAATTGGCTCCAGGATGCAGCTTGTAGTCATGTCCTTCCACATGCACTGGAATCAAACAGCATCTTGATGCAGTAATGCTTTCACTGGGACTCTGCCTTGCTAGTGGCTGAATCTAGAAAATTCAAAGTCTCTCATAGCTTTACATTCAGATTGGCAACTTCAGTTTAAAATGAGCTGTTAGTCTCATAGGTGAGTAGAGGTCATGTTCAGTCACACTGGCAGCATGGTAGCTGTAACCCTTTGCATACAGGACACAGTCTCTGGACTCACACTGGGCAGGCAGTCCCAGTGACTTGGGCACAATCGATTGGGCTTCTCGGAGGACTCTGACATTGGCACTGACTGAACACAACATGTACACAACCAGTCCATGGATAACAGAAATCACTTTTCTCTCACCATGCAGGTGCTGACGAACCAGAAGAACAAATAAACTCTCACCATTCGGGTGTAATATCAATTTCACTTTCCATCATACTGGAAATTTCAGGCAGGCTTCCCTTGGCTCTCTGACTGTGCAAGCCTCCAAGAAGATCTCTGTATCACTGCAGACATCTCAGGTACCCCGGGCCATTTATCATCCCTTTGGGGACTCCCAGCTGATGATCTTGTCATTGTTTCAATAATGTTTCAGACATCACAGGCATCCCGGGCCATTTCTCCTCCCTTTGGGGACTCCAAGCTGATGATCTTGTCATTGTTTCAATAACTGTTCAGACATCGCAGGCATCCTGGGCCATTTCCTTTCCCTTAGCACTCCCAGCCAATAACCTTAACTCTGCTTCAGCAACATCTTTGTTCTGGAAAACTCCTTCCCTTCAGTGGAAGGCAACACAGGCTCCTCCTGGACTCTCAGGCTGTGCAAGACCCCAGGCAGACCTTTTTTTCTTCAAAGAAAACTCAGGGAGAACTTCTTTCCTTCAGAAAACTCTCAAGCAACGTTATTGCCTCCGGAGTGCAAATCATGAATTTTAAATTAGAAGTTCTCATTCCAGGAATTGGAATGTAACACAGGTGAATCCTGGCTAGTGGCTAATAAACCCCTAGGTAAGCTTTCTTCTTTCTCCTCACACTCATCAGGGAGAAAGGAGCAGGAGCCCCCTCCCTCAGGAGGGGCTTCAGCCAACTCTGACTGGAATGTCTCTATCCTCCGAGTTTCAAACGACAACCATCAAACTTGGATCTACCCCCCCCCCCAAGCTGCAGAGTATCAGATCAGGGTCCCAATTGGTCAATAAGGCTGTCAGCCAGGTAGTTTGGTCATTAGAATGTTCACTCAATGCCTGATTGGCTGGCTGTTTTGGTGGGAGCAGTCATTCTTCACTGTCTCAAAGAAGCCATCACTACAGCTCCTAACTCCTGATTCGCTGTGCTGCAGTCACAAAACTGGCAAACATGGCTGTAGTTTAAGCAAGGTCCCACTTTTAACATACAAATACAGGCAAACAGTAAAGCTAGGCAGTTATTTAAACCCACACATTTGTGGCTGCTTCTATACCCTTTCAAGCAACTGCAGAGTGGGTTTAATTCAGGTCTTCATTCTCCCCAGGACATAGCAGACTGATTAATTATTCAAGAGAAGCCTCGGCTGCTTCTTAAAATGGCAGGTGCCCTTTCATTAGTAGCACTTAAGAGTGCTTTTTAAAACATTTATGTTCCCTTAAGTGCCCCGGGACCCCCATTTAACTTTCTTGCACTCGGGGCCATGGCACACACAAACAAGGCTACTGCAAGAGTAGTCGCACAGAGTGGCTTTTACTTCAGGTGCCACAGCACTCATTCAGTGCTGGAGAAACCAGGAAAGATGACTACAGCAGCTCGCACACTGAGCTGCACAGCAATAAGCTAAACTGCCAAGTGGACAGCTTTACTTTTTTTTGCTCTGCCGGTCCCCAGAGAATGCAAAAAGACAATGGGGGCTGGCAGGAGCATCCAGAGGCCATACAGGACTGGGAACTGGCAGGCACAATAGCGGGAGGTGTCAGCAAGGCAAGCCTCTACCATTGGAGGGGTTTCATAAGTTACCTCCTCTCAACATACTCAATGCACTAGGTGCCCCATTGGAGCAATTAAAATTCTTTAGGTACCTGGGAGTCATCCTAGACAACACCCTATCATTCAATGAAAATGTTAACAACATCATACGGATTAGAAATAGGAAGCTGGGTGCACTGTAAAGACAAAGGCTGACTCTAACCGTGGATGCTAAACGCCTGGCCATCTCCAGCTCTGTGCACTCAATCATCAGATATTGGCTTCCTATTTATGAGCAACCACTGATGTGGTTTTAGATAGAGTCAGGATGCTGCCCAATAAAGCCTGACATTTTGTATCTGGCTTGCATAAATACACACAAACTTGCACTTTATTTACCTTTACACATTGGCTCCCCTTATCTGCTTGGCTCTGCTATCAAACAATCTTACTGGCCAAGAAAGCACTCTTAGGCCTTACACCCCCCCCCCACCACTAGCTCCCTCCTTAGGCCTGTCCACAACCTTTACACCATGCGGAGCATGACCCAACAGGCCCTAACTATCCCCCTCCATAGGACTTGCCTAGGACAGTGCTTCTTTACATACTGGTCAGCCATGTGGTTCAATGAACTCCCTGCCAGCATAACCAGCCAACCCAAGATGTTGCAATTCAAATGGTTCCTCAGGGCCAATATTGCTCTGAACTCAGGTTACCACTGCCATGTCCCAACCTGTACAGCATTTACTTCTCCATCCCCTCACTGCTCATGCACCTCTCCCCCTCCTCTCATGGCAGTTCCCCCATTACTGCATTCACTCATTAAAGAGTATGTGTCCTAAGGTGGCACATGAAAAAACTACTCACCTTAATAATCTTGTTTCTTCTAAGGGAATCTTACTGTATTCTGACTTATGCAGTAACCCCCTTTGAAGGCATAGAGCCGAAGCGCAGGGGTCTGGACTTGCCATTTGGATTAAAATCACTTGCAGTATATTTTTCTGTGTCCTGGAGTGCTCATTACCTTAACTTTTGTGTGAAGTATTGAGGTTTGCACCTCACGCTGTGAGCACCCGCTCGTGGTGCTGCGCTATTTTTCTGTTGGATTCGATGATCTTACCATAGGGCTGCCCCGGAGCAGAAATGATTAATAGAATCTATGCAAATGATGGAATGCTAGGTTCAAGCTCGGTTTTCAAATCACTGTCCCTGGTAAACAACTCTAAACCGTCAAATTCTTACGAAACATACAATAAGCAGTTTCTGGCTAATATAATAATAATAATAACATATACAATAATGGAAGGGGAAGTGTTCTTAATGAGGATTTAATGATCGCCCGAGGTGTGGGATGCTACATAAACCCAGAGGGTGAAGCCCAAGGGGTTTATTACAGAATCCCACACCGAGGACAATCATTAAATCCAAGTTATGAAGACTTCCCTATCCTTTATTATTTATAATTGCAGGTTAGCATTTTTTTAATTTAGCTTTATTTCGTGGTTGCATCTTACCTGCGGTTGCCACTTCCTGGTCTGTGCGGCCGCCAAACGAGCGAGCAAACTAGAGAGCGAGAGTCAGAAATCTTGTGAGCTGGAGTTTCTGAATGGTAGGATCAACCAGATACATTGCTTTTAATCCTAATATGCGTGTTGTTTTTTTTTAAAGACAAAGTGAGAAGAACTCGGTCGGGCAGCTCCTCGCTAAGCGAGTGAGGAGCCACCATGTTTTAAAAACTGTTTTGCCCACCCAGAGGATGTGAACAGCCAATGAGGGGGCAGCTGTGTCTGAGTGACTTGGCTCATGTTTGCCGTTATAATGGCAAATTATAACTCGGTCAGGCAATGGGAAAAATTGCTGACTAGTTATTATAATAATAATAACCACCCTCCCTAATAAGCAATGATGGAAAATAAGCAGATTACCCATTCTTTCAAAAAGACTTCAAAAGTAGCATCACTTAAGACTCAAGTCACAGATGCACAAAAACGAGAACATTATATACCCCCAGATTTGCAACATCTCTACCACAGCTGTAGTGCAGTGACCATGGGTTTCTAGCAGGGGAGGAAGGGAGGGAGCTCAGAATACAGTACTATTCCCTTAGAAGAAACAAGATTACTAAGGTGAGTAATTTTTTCTTCAAAACCCAGAAAACAGAGGCATTGCTTGCATCAGATAATATTTGGGGCTCAGGTCCTAAGCAAAAGGCTGGGGGTCTGGGGGCCACCTAGGCCGCCAGAAGCTACAGATATTTTGATGCTCTCTCATGCAAAGTAACACATTTTCTGCTACTTTAGCCTTGTTTTTCCCCCCACTCCTTTTCCATGATTTTGTGTCCTTTTTTTGGTTGGCTTGTCAGTTGTCAGGTAAAAACTTCATGTTGTGGATTAAAAGTCATAGAATTAATAGCATACATCGTAAATGTCAGTAGATCTAGGCTAAATCTATTGATATTTAAAAAGTACACGGCACACAGAGGAGGGCTGGGCCTGCAGCTACTGCTCGCTTTAAATTGTATGCAGTGCATTGCAATTGCTTGCCAACCACCACATGCAGTCCACACAAGCACACATACTGGGTCTCAGTGTTCACCCCACTACTGCACTAACACTAATTGACTTTATTGGATTTTGCTGCCTGACAGAGATTCTCTATCTCTAAGACCCCATGGCCCACACCCTTCCCTTTCTTGCTTTAGTTTAGTTTCCTCCAGACAGTCCTTCCTGAATGGCATGCTGAGACTAGGGTTGCCATCACAGGATTTCAAAAATAAGGGGCAGACCCCGACCCTTGCCCCACCCCTACCTCACCCTCCCCCCAAGCCACTTCCACAGCATCGCGGAAAGGTAGCAATTAATTCTTGGGCTCTAATAAGTACAGGCAGTTTGCCCCTAAGTAAAATTTGTTTTTGTTTTAATGATCTGTACTGTAATTATGGGCCCATCTTTAAAAAAGCCCCAATAATTCTTGTGCTCTAATAAGCACAGGCAGTTTGCCCTAAACAAAGTTGTTTTAGTTTTAATGGACTATACTGTGGTAAAGAGGCAGTGCTTGCTAGTGGCAGAGACAGAGTCCTGATATCATTCTTGCTTATGCAGGCCAGGTAGGTACTGGATTTGTCAGTGAGGCCCATAAATAGTTGCTCCACCAGAGCAGCTCTGACTTGTCTTCATATTTTGATGAGCTTGTTCTGCCGAAAGCCCGGAAATCTGCCCATTTCTCTCTAGTAAAAGCCCATTAAAATTCCCATCAAGCAGCAAGGCCTAAAGTAACCCACAGTCAGCTCAGAAAAGGCCCCCTTCCCCCACTGAAACTAGGCACTCTGGCCCAGGCAGCCCAGCCTGGCAGGCAGCTGCCAGCCATACTGTCCTCTTGAGAGTCAACACAGTTCAATCGACAATTCATTACTGAGTGCGTGTACAGTACTTACTTTTTTGCTCAGTCCCAATCCAAAGTTCTGAACTGAAGAAGACTCTTTGTGCAGCCAGCAGTCCCCACCCTGAAGGGACTATCCTTAAATCCTCATGTCATGTTTTGTTTTTCTTTTTAAATTGTAAATGGGAACCTTTTTTTTAAAAAAAAAAAAAAAACATTTTTTTAGTTGGATCCATTTTATAAGTGCAGTAAGAGACTCCATGGTATGTGTGTGTGTGTGGGGGGTATGGGTTGTTTTCTGATAAAAGCCCTTCCCTGATGCTGAAGCACTCGGTGCACGGGGCACAGATTGTTGTTTGATAGAAGCACTTCCCAGGTGCTGAAGGCACTTTTTGCAAGTGCCTTATTGCTCATAAAATGTAGTGCTGTGTGCATGTGGTTGGGATCTCTGTGTGTGCTGAAGGGTCTATGAATACATCGAGCTGTGCACGTTTCTACCAGGTCTCTACAGTCATAGTGGAGTCTGTGTGCAAACAAGGTGGGGTTTGTGTGGGGCACCAATGGGTTCTGTGTGGGATAGCAGTGGAATTTATGTGGAAAAGCAGCAGGATCAGTGTGGGAGCATGGACAGATCTGAGTGCTGGCACAGTGGGGTCTGTGCATATCTGTTATTGCCTGAGTAACAGCATGGTGAGTTCTGTACATATGATCAGAGTCAGTGCATGCTTCAAGATCTGAGTGCATGTGCAGGGTGGGTCTCTGTGCACCTCAGTGTTGTTGTTTTTTGTGTGCTTCATGGGGTTTGTGTGCATTTGCTTGAGTCTATGCTTGTGCACCAGGGTATGTGTAGTATGAAAATAGCCACTGAGCTGGGCAGCCTGTCAATGGTTCTGGGAGCTTGCTAGTTCTTCAAGCTCCCTTTGGTGGCAAAAACCCATTTCCAAAGGTTCTGCAGCCTATGTATTTGCTGCTGTAGTTTGCATTAGTTTTATTTAATTTATTTTATTTAGTGTAGTGGTACAGTTTCAAGTAGGAGAGTTAATAACTTGCTAGTGAGGTAGACTGAGGAGTGTGGGTGGCTTTTATTTTTAGTGTATTTTCTATATGATACATGCTGCTGTCAAATTGTGGCAGAGATTTTGTTATAATGCTTGTATTTGTAGCGCCTCCTACAAAGAACTGAAATATATTTCAGTTTGTGGGCATCTAGAGTGAAGACCTGAAGAAAGTGCAGCCGGGTGCTGCGAGGCAGCTAGGACATTGATCCTTGCTCTGAATATTGTAACCTGGTGTGAGTGAATTCTCAATGTTGCCCATTGCGGGAACTGTGGGACTAAGCTGTGTCTATCCAGCAGTGTGAGACAGTGCATTTCTGTTGAGCAGGGGCGAGATCTTGGTACCCTGAAAGATCACAATGGCCATCTCATGAGTAAACAGCAAGCAACAGGGGTGCAGGACCAAGCTGGGGCCCAAGTCGCAGAATCAGAGGAGGTAGTCCTAGGTTAATAGCAGAGTTGCTCAGTGGTCCAACAAAGGAGGAGGACATGAAAGGTGCTGAACTGTCAAAAGGCAATAAGAGAGCCATCTGAATCATTCTTTCAGTCTTTACTAGGTAGAGTTGCTGCTAACACAAGTCATTTGAAACGATCATGAGTCCTGGCAGATAACAAAGGTCTCGAAGACCAGGGACCTGGCTGCCTCACTCAGCTGACCTACAGAATACCAAATGCCCACCCCGCACGTCACCCAAAGACAGACAAAATTCTTCACCTGACCCAGAATCTGCACCTTAGCCTGCCATCAATCTCCCAGCTTTCTCTCTCTCTCTCCTTCCTCTATCACCAGTGGCCTATTGACTTCCAAACACGGATGGACTGCTGACTTGCCTCTGAATCCTGACCCAGTCTTTGGGACCCTAAGTTACCCCTAGGAGCCTTGAGGAAAGAACAAATTGTTTTTTTTCTGCCACCATCAACACTGCGCTTTGAAGTGCTGAAGCTGAGCACTTCAAAAGTTCACACTCAAGTGTGAAACTGTAGTTTGGCACCATAGCGGTGCTGCCCCAATGTCACAAGATGAAAAAATAGGTATTACAACTGCTGGTTGGGACTGGGAGGGGGACTGGATGCTGGGGTGGCAGAGGAATGGGGCAGGATGCAACAAATGCTAACAGGAGGACAGGACGCAAGGCAAGGCAAATTGAAGGGGAAAAAACAGAGGAACACTGTGAGCCATCACAGGCAACCACACTCGACAGCAGGGTTCACAAACAGAATGTAAAGGTCACAAAAAGTTCATAGCAGTCACAACTGTGACCCCTGGCAACCCCTAAATGACACCCCTGCCTGGGCTCAAAACTTTGAATAGGGGTTAGGTATTCTTCAACTTTACTGAATGCTATGATCAGGTTACTGCCTGCTTGAGGGAGGAAGGGAGGGAAGCACATTATTTCTGCAGCAACTGGTGTGAGTACGCTGACAGGACTTGCCCAATGTCAACTTATAGGTGAGGTTTCTGTTGCAAAAAGCAGCTCTAAGGGCAGAGGATGAGAAAATAAATCCACAAGCATTTTTTCCTGATGGAGTTCAGCAAGGCTTTTGATGAAATCAATGGAAACTTCCTTTATACAGTAGTTGAAATATGTTGAATCACTTTTTTCATTTATAATTTTACCTCCTTTACCTATTTCATCAGCCCTCACCCAACACCCCTGCTCATCTCCCATCCACATGACTTGAGATCTGAGGCTCCAGATTTTCACGGCTTTCCACTGATGTTAGGGCATTCTGTGTGTCCCCTCCACTGGCACATTTTCACACAGTGGAGACCTCCATGCGACAAGGCAGCATAGAGCCTGAAAGCCCCTTCAGCCTGCACCTGCTGGACTGGGGTTTGAGTAGCGACTCCTTTACAAAGGTTTCTAACAATAAACTAGCCCTCCAAATGCACCTTCCACAGCTGAGTTGTGAAATATATTAATCTTACAGAACAGACAAGTTTTTTTTAAAATGAACACCACCAAACCCTTTTTCAGCTAAATGGGGGCATATCACAAATTTATGGAAGAGGAATCTCTGGAAATAAGTTAATTTACCCTGATCATGATTGGTCCTCTCCTTCTGCTCCTGCTGACACTGACTCCATTCCCTCCTCATCTCGGCAGCACTAGCACAGGCCAAAGACTCCACTCCCGAGTCCAGAGTTCAAAGAGGGTGATCCCCGCCAGCCCTGAATAACACAACCCATGTCCCTGTCCTGCACAGACCATAGAGCAGAGGTGGAAGAGGAATCTCTGGAAATAAGTTAATTTACCCTGATCATGATCGGTCCTCTCCTTCTGCTCCCGACGACACCAACTCCATCCCCTCCTCAAGGCACTAGCACAGGCCAGAGACTCCACTCATGAGTCCAGAGTCCAAAGAAGGTGATCCCCACTGGCCCTGAATAACACAACCCACATCCTGGTCCTGCTCAGACCGCAGAGCAGAGGCTGAATTTGATTCCTGTCTCCTGGTGATGATTTTCGCCTGCCAGTCTGGACCCCTGGCCATGGTCCACCAACCAAGGTCTTAGGCAATCCCTTGTTGCACATGCCTGGACAGATGCACTTGCTGGCAACTCAAGCTGTAGCAGCAGCAGATAGCTTCTTTTCTGCTCTCTTAGGATGACGTCCCCAGCAAGTCAAACGTCCCTCCTGCATGCGCACAGAAGCTCCATGGCCACTATGGATCTTGAGACACTGAGTTTAGTTGTCCCGTATGAGTTTTAAACAAGACAGGGAATTTATTTTACTACAGGACCAGTCCAGCAGCAGGGCTCTGAACCATCTGGTGAGCGGCTTGGGGAGAGTGGTAAGAAATGGTCACAAAATCAGAGGCAACAGGCAGTGCACAAATATGGGGGTCGCAGGCAGCACACAGCACACAACAGGTTCGGGGCACCACACAAAATGTTCGTGACTCTAGCCCCGGAGGCCTAGCCCTAACAACGCCCTGCCAGGAAATCTTACTGTATTCTGACTTATGCAGATTACCCAGCAGTGCCTTTGGAGGTGGGCCTATAACCTATTTAGGAAACAGGCTCTGCAGAACTGCTGTGCCAAACCTGGCATCACCTCTGGCTGGGACATCCAGACAATAATGTTTTGTAAATATGTGGACTGCCTTGCAAGTTGCAGCTTTGCAAATGTCCACCAGGGGAATATCTCTAGATGCTGCTAGAGTGGCTGCAGTACCCCTAGTTGAATGGGCCCTGAGGCCTGAAGGTGGTTCCTAACCCACCTTGCTATAGCAAAACTGAATACAGGCTACAATCCATCTTGCAATGGATCATTTTGTGGCAGGTTTTCCTTTCCCCACCTCTCCATAGTTGAGAAGGCACTGGGTTCGATCCTGTCTGTGACCGTTTGTGTGGTCAAGATAGTAGCAGACTGCTCTTTTTACATCCAGACTGTGCAGCCTACTCTCACCTGAGTTGGAGTGGTCTGTGAAGAAGACTGCTAAAGTAATAGACTGGTAGAGGTGAAAGTCTGATACCATCTTGGGCAAAACATTTCTGTTGGTTCTCAGGACAATTTTGTCTCTATGGACAGCAATGTAACCAGGCTCTGTGGACAGTGCTTGGAGCTCACTGATCCTTCTAGTTGAGGTAATGGCTACCAGGAACACTTTTTCCAAGTAACATATTTGAGGTCTGCAGTAGACATGGACTCAAAAGGGGGCTGCATGAGCTAGGCAATACAAATGCTCAGATTCCACATGGGAATAGGTTCCCTGTGTGCTGGGTGCAAATGCAGCAATCCCTTAAAAAACTGCTTGAATACTGACTTTGAAGCCAAAGAAGATGCCTTACCTGCTGATAAATAAGCTGAAACAGCTGCCATGTGCACTTTCAAGGTGTAAATACTTAAACCTGCAGAATGCAACTGGGCCATATAGTTCAGGACTATAGAGAGAATGGCCTCAGCATGGTCCAGGCCCTTGCCCTGACACCAAATTGAAAATCTTTTCCACTTAGAGGCATAGGTTTTCTTAGTAGAAGACTTCCTGGAGACTCTCAATGTGTCCATGATTCCTTCTGAAAGATGCGGATCAGCGTTCTCTTAAGTTCTCAAGAGCCGTGCTTTGAGTCTGAGGGATAGCATATTGGGATACACAATCCCCTGTGAGGATGACAACAGGTTGTACCTCCTGAGGAGAATGATTGGCTTGGCTACTGACAATGATAGGATTATGGAGTACTAAGGCTGTCTGGCCCAGTCTGGGGCAATGAGGATCATTGAGGCTGATTGAAGCCTGAGTTTGTTTAGTACTTTCAGTAACAGAGGGAAAGGAGGAAAAGCATACAGGAACCTCCTTTTCCAGTCCAGCAGAAGTGCATCCAGAGGAACTGTGCCCTTGATGGGGGGCCTGCAGCAATATTCTGGGAGCTGGTGATTGTCCTGGGCTGTGAACAGATCCACCTCTGGGGTGCCCCATCTCCTGAAAATGGTCTGCAAGAACTATTTGTTCAGTGACCACTCGTGGAAGTTCTGATTTATCCTGTTGAGGGCATCCACCAAGACATTGTCCTTGCCTGGAAGGTGGACAGCTGAGAGAGAAACATTCAAGGAGTATGCCAAGACCCATATTTTCATTGCCTCTGGGCACAGGGGAGTTGACCTTGTTCCTCCTTGCTTGTTTATGTAGTACATGGTGGTTGTGTTTTTGATGCTCTGCCTCCTGCTTATTGTTATATGTATCATATTTGTATTTTTAAATAAATGTGCATGTGTTTGGGACTGTCTGCTTGGCACACAAGTAAGCTAGTGTGCAAGAAGCTTGACCTTTGACCTTAAAGATGTTAATGTCACTAAAGCAGCTGGCTGTCATAAAAGCTGACTGGGGGAAAACTAATTAAAGGTTTTCTGTTCTGCCTTAACAGAGGGCTTCCTGCCATATGCCAAGCGATGAGACTTCATCAAAATGTTATGATCCTGTTGGAATAGACCATCTGGTCACAGAACCTTGTTATCAGTTGTAAGCCTAAGATCATTCTTGCAAAGCAGGAAACCAGCAGAGAGATCAAGAAGAAATGTTTGTTCAAAGAGACTCATATTTTGGGAAGTTGCTAGTTGCTGATTTTCAAAGTAATAACATAACATCCTTGTGGATATTTATGCTAAAAGGTTAAAGTTATTGGAGGATCTAACTGTGACCTCACCAAGGGGGTTGGGAGATGGATTTTGAAATGGTCAGGCATCTGAGGGAAAAATGGCTTTTTATTCCTGGACTCAAGAGAAAGACACTTAGTTATCTGAACTCAAAGCAGGCACTTCTGGTAACATCTAGCTAAGCAAGAACTTTTAAGAATTTTTGTAGGCGTCTTTTTTTTTGGTTCTGTAATTTCCCAATTATTTTATTGACTGTAAGTTATTGATGTATATGTTCTGTGTTTGATATTTTACCTATTTTACAATTTGTAGTAAACAATATTTTCCTTGAAATTCTGCCTCTGTTTTCTCAGTTTTCTTTTGCATGTGAATGCTGGACCAGTGTTTAATTCTGACAGCTGATAAGAGCTCAAAATGGTGTTACCATCTGGCAAAAAGGTAAGAGTATACCCAGGTCTCATTAATTCGTAAGGGTACATTTTGGGAACCTGGGGTGCCACTGGGTGAAGGATTATATTGCATTTCCCCGAAGAGAATATATATCTGAGCCTGTTAACTGGGTATGCTAGCATAAGGTTCACATTTGACCCCCAGGACTCAAGGCTGGTGGGTGATTCAGACCAAAAACAGACAGGAGGCTTACCCTGTTTGTCTCCTGTTCACACTATTGCACTTTGAGGTTGGCACTGTGGGAGCAGAGGGCCTGATTTGCGGAGTGCACTTGTGACAGTGTTGTCTACTTTGACCTGGACCATCTTTTCTTTGACCTGATTAGCAAAAGACTGAAGAGGCAGCAGAACTGCTCTGAGTTCCAAAAGATTTATGTGATGAAGAAACTCTTGCTTTTTCCATGTACCATGAGCAGTGTGGTCTCCCAAGATGTGTTCCCCACCCTAGGAGGGATGTATCTGTCATGAGTACCTGAGAGGGGATCTGCTGCAGGAAGGGTACTCCTTATCTGAGACTGCTCTTTTCCTACCACCACTGCAGGGCTTGGAGAAATGTGACTATGACTGGAACCAACTTTGAAAGAGAGTCCTTTCTTTGGGACCAGTGTTCCCTTAAGTGAAACTGAATGTCCCTCATTTGGAACCTGGTCCCTGACACAGTTGCTGTGGAGGCTGCAATGTGGCCAAACAATTGCAGGAAGTACCTTGCTGGCCTAGAGACATGAAGCTTGAAGGAATTGGCTACCTGGGTAAGGTTGTCCACTCTGTCTTGAGACAGGTTAGCCATTCCTTTTTTGTATCCAGTTCTGCCCCTATGAATCTGAGTAGTTGAACTGGTTCTAGAACCAACTTTTTAAGGTTCACCAAGAACCCCAGAGAGGAGAGAGTATCTTGTGTTATTGACAAAGCCCCTTTTACTTGCTGGTATGACTGGCCTACTATGAACCAGTAATCCAGGTAAGGGAATACTAGCACCCTTTGTTGCCTTAGGTGTGCTACTACCACAGACAGACATTTTGTGAACACCCTTGGGGCAGATGTGAGGCTGAAGGGCATTGTCCTGAACTGGTAATGTCCTGAGGGTAACCTGAACCTGAGGTATTTTCTGTGTGACCTTCTGATTGGGATATGACAGTAGGCATCCTTCAGATCCAGAGATGCTAGCTAGTCCCCCTGTCTTACCGAAGGTAGTATGGTAGCCAAAGTGACCATCTTGAATTTTGGTTTTGCCAGATGTTTGTTTAAATATTTGAGATCCAGAATGGGTGACCAATCCCCTGTTTTCTTTACTGTAAGGAAGTATCTTGAATATAGTCCCTTTCCCAACTAGTTGGGGGGAACTGGTTCTACTGCCATAAGCAGCAGGAGGTTTGAAACCTCTGTTTCCAGCAAGGCTGTTTCTGATGAAGGAGATGGTTTGAAAATCCTTGACCTCAGCCTTGGCATTGCCTTGAAGCTGAGTACAAGTCCCTGGACCACTACTTCCAGGACCCAGTTGTCTTTGGTGATATTTTCCTACTCCTGGAAATAGTGGGCTAGCCTGCCCCCTACTGGAATTGGGGAGGTGACCCAGACAGCCCTCTTAGGGTGTCTGAACTGTGCTACTGGCTGGACACTGGGGCTAGTGCGGCCACTTCCCCTCCTGCCCCTGCCTCTCTTTAGCTGCTGCACTTTTGTAAGCAGCCTTGTACTCATCCATTTTTTTCCCTGTACAGTATGCCTCTGTTTGTTCCCCAAGCAGAGACTCAGGGTCATAAGGGAAGTTCATTGCTTTGTTCTGAGTGTCCTGTGTGAGATTGGTGGTTCTAAGCCAAGCAAACCTCCTTAGTGTCACAGCAGATGCCATTTGTCTGGAGGCAGTGTCATCGGCATCCACTGCCACCCTGAACTGTGTTTTTGAAGTTTTAGTGACCCTTTTTGCAGCTTCCTCTATGTTAGCAGCCATGGGAGGAGGGGCTGCCTTAGCAATCTCTAGCACCGTGGACCACATATTGTTCTGGTACCTGGCTATACAGGCAATATAAGATGCCTGCCTAATAGCCAGAGAAGATTCCAGGTAAACTTTCTTGGCAATGGAGTCCACCTTCATAGAATCTTTCTCTGGAAGGTGGGAGGCCAGAAGGATGCCAGCTTTGTCCCAAGCTGCAGCCTGTATCACACCTTCATGGATGGTGTGTCCAAACAGAAAATCAGCCCCAGTCTTTTTCCACCCAGTACTTCCTGTCCACCTTTTTATCTGTAGGTGGGACAGAAGTGGGAGTCTGTAGGACCTTCATGGTCTGCTTTCTTAAAGATTTATGTAGGGGGTGGAGCAACCTTTCTGATGGTGGGACATCCATCATTTCTTTGTAGTCCTCTTCCTCCTCATCCTCTATAGATTCTTGGGATGGGAAGTTGAGAGACTGAGCCACTTGCTTCATAAAAGCAGATCAGGAGGTGAAATCCTCTGTTCCCTTATCAGGGAATCTGTCCTATGAGGATCAGGAGAAATATCTGGGTCTATGGGTTCCCCATAGTCCTCATTCTCATCTTCATCGTCGGGCTCATCACAAAATTCAGAGTGTCCAAAAGACTCCTCACTGAGGTCTATTAAACCAGGGATTGCCTGTGAACTGGGAGTTTGAGGAATCAGTTGCTTACTAACCAGAACCAGGGACTAAACAGATTGAATAATTCAAATCACATTAGCGATCTCTTCAGCTGAAGGAACTGTGGTTGGTTTCAGTTCTGGTTCCTGGTGCTTTTCTTTTTTTAGCCACGATGGCCAGTTCAGCAGCCTTATCTGTGGTTCATTTTTTAACAGAGCTATTGCCCCTGTTATAGGACAGCCCCTCCGGTTCATCTGATTGCTCAATGGACGGGTTAGCAGCCTTTCAAGCCATTCTTTCCTTCAGTCTTTTTAACCTTCTATCAACAACAGCAGACTGAGAAAAATTAGCACAGATCTCACAGTCTGTCTATAAGTGGTCAAACCCCAGACAGAACAAACAAATAAGATGTAGGTCTGCTTTTGCAAATAGTTCCCCATGCTCAGTACAGTGCTGGAAACCAGTGGGTCTTGTTCTCTTTTTTGGTTTCTGTGACATAACCTCACAAAAAGTAAACTCTTCTTTTTTTTTTTTTTTGTCGGTTGTAGAACCGGCAACAAAAACCAGGAGTTACCCTGGAATTTTAAATAACAGCAAGCTGAGAAGTTACCCCAGTTGAATTGGACCCACCAACCATGAGTTACCCTGGTAAAATTCAAATAAAACTAACCGACTATACCGAGCCGGAACAGATGTTTACACTTTTTTTAAATACAAATGAAACAAAAAGAGAGACTGTCGGTTTCTTCTTGCTTAAGGAACTGGGAAGAAAATTACTACTTACCCTTCCAAACTAAAATCTAAACAATTACTACTTGAAAACCAAGGACAGTGAAAGGAATACCAATAAAATAAAGTTTACTAGTGAATAAACCGAGAAAATTCAAGCAATGAAGGAGAGCTCTCCAGAGATGTCTTACTGAGGCATGCAGAGTAAAAAAACTGACAGTTTAGAGTTGTTTACCAGGGACAGTTATTTGAAAACCAAGCTCGAGCCTAGCATTCCGTCATTTGTATAGGTTCTATTAACCATTTTTGCTCCGGGGCTGTCCTATGGTGAGACCATAATGCATAAGTCAGAATACAGTAAGATTTCCTGGGGTTTGAAACAAACTTTACTACTGACTGCTGCCTATCAATCAAGACCTCATTGGTTCCTTTACAATTCATATTTATCATTACGTATTCTACTGTATCATATCTACCACTTCCTGCCCTCCTGACTAGGTGTTTGCACTGCTTGTGAATACTCTGTACGATGCAGTTACCTGACCTTCCTACAAATGTATAAATTATTTTGTTTCATACTTATCATGTTTACCCTATGTAATTACTGTAGCACTGTGACTAGGCTCCAATTGAGCTGACCAATTGTACTGTCCTGTGTGTTGTTTCCTGTATTGCCTCCTGACAAAGGGGAAGGGGTGGGGCAGCTGCAAACTAGGGGTGCTAGCTGCACACTAGAGCAGACTTAGATAGACTGGGTGGTCAGTTTCTGATGGCACATTTGTATGTATGTTCGTACTGTCTCCTAATGATGTGGAACCTTTGCAAATAAGCAATCTGTGCTCAAAAGTTGTTTCTGAATATTGCAATAAATAAATTGAGGGCTGTCCCCCAGGCTCTATCACAACAGCATGCCCCTTCTGACTGCACACCCACTTCACAAGGTCCCTCCTTCCTGGTCGCTCTCCCTGCTTGAATTCCCCTAACACTGGCTGTGCAGCGCCTTACACCCCCCCAAATTATTTGCATATGCTAATCCCAGGTCACTGAGTGGACACTGAACAGTCCAGAGGCTGAGGAATAACCAAATCTCTTTCTGCAGCAGCATAAGCCATAGTTGAAGCAATAACTTTTTGAAATCCGTTTTTCCTGAAGATTCTGAGGCTGTTTTTCCTGTCAACCTGGATTACCATTTAATGCCATGTATTTTTATGACATAGAATTAATTATTTTTCCAAGGTTTAAACACTTCCAAATACTCCTAATTAGAAAGTCCCTATCCAAGCTTTCCGCAGAATATTTGTCATAAAAATTCCTCCACAGGAACCCCAAGTCTCGAAGGGTTAAATGTTTCTCTCTGTAACTATTTCAAACACTTTCTGAGTGACTTTTACTTCAGATTTCCTCACAAATAGTCATTTCTTCTTTAAATAAGCTAAAATGTGCAGTTTACAGTTGAAAATCTAAATGTACATTTTTAACCACACTTAGCTCCACCTTCTATATGTCTGTACTGCACGAATAATGCTTCCCAGGACCCACTCTCCCTATTCAAGTTAGTGATTCCTTTGCTTTGCACTTTAGGCACCAAAAACTATTTTCCTTAGTTTAAGAAAATTCTGAGCTACAGGCCTGCCAAGTTTGAGGCAAATTAAATGAAAATTGGCTTGACAGCACGCTTTTAAAAAATGGCTTCTCTCCCAGTGGCTTCTCTAATGGTTGCGTGCTTTCCCAGCACGCAGAGCTCATTAAAATGTCCCTGTTTTAAAAACTACACATTTCTGTGGCAAAATCTACATTTATTTGGCTCCCAGAACTCCACTTTAGTCCCTTGTGGCCTTTTTATGATTAAATAATGTGTTTCAGTGTGTTTATTCTCAAGTGAATGCCATGGGTTCCCTTTCTCTAAGCAGCTTTACCGTGGCTCTAAAATGGCTCCCAGCATGAGACTATTTAATATTGTGCTTGTTCTTGTGCAGGAACTCCCTCAAAGCTTGATCCAGGGTCTGTGCCCACTAGCGTTGCTCAGATAGTGCTTTAGTGGATCCTACCACTATTTGTCAGATAGTGCTGGTATCCTACCTAGGATCCTACCAGAAATCCTACCAAAGGCAGATGTAGGATCCAGGGTCAGATAGCAATGGATCCCAGTTAGGATTCAGGGATCCTAGGTCAGATCCCTGGATCCTAAGTCAGATAGTTAGGATCCAGTGTCAGATAGCAATGGATCCCAGTTAGGATTCAGGAATCCTAGGTCAGATCCCTGGATCCTAGGTCAGATAGTTAGGATCCAGGGTCAGATAGCAGTGGATCCCAGTTAGGATTCAGGGATCCTAGGTCAGATCCCTGGATCCTAGGTCAGATAGTTAGGATCCAGGGTCAGATAGCAATGGATCCCAGTTAGGATTCAGGGATCCTAGGTCAGATCCCTGGATCCTAGGTCAGATAGTTAGGATCCAGAGACAGATAGCAATGGATCCCAGTTAGGATTCAGGGATCCTAGGTCAGATCCCTGGATCCTAGGTCAGATAGTTAGGATCCAGGGTCAGATAGCAATGGATCCTAGTTAGGATCCAGGGATCCTAGGTCAGATAGCTAGTATCTGAGCTGGATCTGTTGCTAGGATCCACAGGATCCACAACATTTTTAGGACTCATGCACTGTATCCTAGAGGGTAGAATCCATGGTTAGACAGCACTGCTATCCTACCACAGCAACTATCCAGCCAAATGGGAGGTATCTGTAGGTATCTTACTTTCTAGGATACTATCTGAGCAACACTAGTGACCACATTTTTATCCATTTATTTAATGCGAGCCAGTCCCTAAAAATACATCCTAGCACTTGCCACCTGCTCACCTAATAAAAAGAAATATCTGGTTGTCCTGCCTGGGAGAGGAGCACCTGCCTTGTGTCTCACTCTTGTATGATCACCCAGGAATACTACCACAGGCTGGAGCCTGTTTAGTGACTGGAGTTGCAGTTTTATGTATCCGTACAGAGGCTGCAGCAGAGGATTCCCTACAAGCACACCCACACTCTGCTGTGGAGCTGTCGATCGGCTTCTTACTCTCCCCATTTCTCTCCCTCTCCCTACTGGCACCCTCAGCACCCGCAGCTGCCACTCTGCATTACATTTTAAACAGCAGAGTACATGCATTACATTCAGGCACAATGTATTTTTAATAAATGATTAAATATTTGATAAGGGGACCCAGGCTGGCCCCAATTAACCACTGGATAACCAGGGCTTTTGCTGTAGTAGCCAGGGCATACAATTACTAGCCCACTGGCCACCAGTTACAAACATTACCTTTTTTCAGAAATTTGTATTTATTTAAAATGTGACAGCTTTTCCATTAAACTATTACACACTTGTAACCTACCATAAAATAAATAGTAAATAGTCACTGCAAAAAGGTGCAAGGTAATGCACCTAGAGAAAAGAACCCCTAGACAGACTACTGGATGAGAGGAGGGACTTAGCACTACAGATGAGGAACAGGATCTGGGAGTTATCATTAGCAACTCATTTAAGCAACTGAGTCAGTGCAACAAGGCCTATAGCAAGGTTAGCAGGATGCTGAGCTGTATCGGGAGGGATATGGATAGCAGAAGAAAAGAGGTAATACTTCCCCTCTACAAATCCCCGGTGAGGCCTCAGCTACAGTACTGTGCCCAGTTCTGGAGTTCTCACTTCAGAAAGGATAAGGATAGATTGGAGACAGTGCAGCATAGAGTAACAAAAATGATTCAGGGCCAGCAGGGCAGATACTATGAAGACAGCCTCAAGGAACTAAATATGTATTCACTGGAGACCAGAATGATGATGGGAGATATAATAGAGACCTTCAAGCTCCTTAAAAGCTCCAGGAAGGAGACTAAAAAGTACCTGCTAAAGGTGCTCAGAAAGTGTAGATTTAGTAGTAACTCACTAGACCTTACGCTCATTAGTCAAACCATTGATGAAGTCCTAACACCTATCACACAACTATTAAACAAGTCCCTATGTCTTGGCCAGTTCCCCCAGCCCAACAGTAGAAAGCAGCCAAGGTTATGCCTGCACACAAAAGCGGTGATCGTGCCTGATACTCTGATTACCACCCAATCTCAATCCCCCCCCCCCGAAAAGGTGCTAGAACTTATTATGGTGGATCAATTAAATGAATACTTAGAGAAGTACCAAATCCAATGCTCACAGCAGCATGGTTATTGGAAGGCACATAGCACTACTACTACCTTGCTTGAGTACACCTCCTTTATCACAATGCCCTTGACCAGGGACAGCTTGTGGGGGCAATTTATATTGACCTCACAAAAGCTTTCGATACCGTCAACCATACCCTCCTCCTAAACACCCTCCATGAGACTGGCCTTTGGATCGACACAGTTGGATGGGTTTGCAGCTACCTTTGAAGTAGGTCACAACAGGTCAAAAAAAGTGGCATTCTGTTTGATTGTAGGCCAGTGTTACCCAGTGTCTCCTAAGGCTCAGTCTTGGACCCATTACTCTTTAGCCTTTTCCTCAAAAACCTCCCCCAGGCATGCTCAAACAACATGCTGCTATGTATGGATGATGCCAGAATTTATTCTAGTCATCCTGACCCACTCGCCCTAAATTACAGCTCCAGGCTAGCCCCTAAATTACAGCTCCAGGCTAGATTCTCTGTGAGGTCTGGTTTAAAAACCATAAGCTGCCAATGAATTACAAGAAGACCAAGACAATGCTCTTCTCTAGCCTGCACAACAGGCACAAATCACACAATCTAACCACACTGAACAATGAAGGTTCTCTGCTTGAATAAGTACCCTATTTCAAGTACCTTGGGATCACGGTGGATGCCTCCCTCTCCTTTGGTATGCACGCTGCCCTTGTTATAAGGGCAGTCAGTACCAGGTTAGGTCTGTTATACAGGCACAGGCACTGCATGACCCCAGCTGCACTCGGGACCACCGTTACTAGTTCAGTTCTATCTGTCATTGACTATGGCCCAGTAGTTTACAGAGCAGCTATGGACATCACACTCAAAAGGATCGGCACAGCCCTCAACAAGACATGCAGGTTGATTATTGGAGTGCACAGGCTAACACATACTTGTGATCTGTATACACAGACCAACTAGTTAAACCTAAAGAGCAGAATCACTTATTAAACCTGCCTTCTGGCCAAAAAAAATCAATCTTGGTCAATCTACCCCTGTTGCTCAGAAATACCTAATCTACGCATCCAACCCCCACCACACTTGGGGCATGTCTAAACTGGTGTATCAAGTGCCTTTTTGCCGCATATCCCAGGGGCAGTGTTTCTTTTCATACAGGGCACCCTACTGGCTAAATAACCTCCCCATGGATATTTAGGAAAAGTCCAGGATTGGCCCTTTCAAGTGCACTCTTAGGAAACATTTCACTGCACTTAGTAGCTGTGACTGCCGACTGTAAGTCTCCCCTCTCACTACATGGCTCCTTTCCTCTGTTTCCACGAGGCACATTTCCTCTCCTTCCCATGCCTCCTTAACACCCCTTGCCGCTCCAATTTTCACCCCCTACACCCCAATCCCTCACTTTTGCCCCCTTACCTCAACCCCCTTTCACACATTACATAATTTCCCTCCCACCTACCTACTTTTGATATTGCTCACCTCCCTACCATGCCATCTCAATCCCTTCCACTACCCCCTTTTGGTTTCGATATAGTCTCTCGCTACCTACCCCGCCCCTCCCATATCATGCCTGCACTCCCCTCTACTTCCCACCCACCCCATATATGTCTCTGTCATTTCCTCCCTCTCCCTTCATACTGTGCCCCTCACCCCCGCCCTCTAACAGTGCCTACTTCCGGCAGCATTGTTTGTCTCCACACCTCAGGTTCATTTTTCCCCATGGTCTAGGCTGTTTTTTAACACATTTTGTTGCACTTGACTATTCTTCTGAATGTACCAAGATTGTATTCTCCCATGCCTGAATTGTGCTTATTTTGTTTGTTACTGAAGTGTATGTTAAAATTATTGTTTTTATAAGCCATTGTATTCATATGTTTTTCTAATGTGGAACCTTTGTAAAAGAGCCTCTGGCTCACAGGTATTGTAATCTGAGATATAAATAAATAAATCAATAAACAAAAGAATTAACAAAGTGAACTGCATGGAACTATTTAGCCTGAATACCAATTCACAAACACATGGACATGAATGGAAATTAACAGGAGGTAGGTTCAGTAGGGATGTGAAGAAGTACTTCTTTATGGAAAGGGTGGTTGAACCTTGGAACAGTCTGTTGACTGAGGTGGTGGGTGCGAAAACACTCAAGGAATTCAAGCAGGGCTGGGACATAATGAAGGGACTAGTGGTTACCGGGGGTGACAGGACCAGGGGGGAAAACAGAGAGAGGACGGGGAAGGTTAGTACCCTGGAGGAACAGTAGGTTCCAGGGATTATGGGGAATTTGGGCAAACTGGATGGACCTCTGGTCTTTTTCTGCTGTCATTGGTTCTCTCTTACTTAACAGCAGAGGTTAATTTGCCTTTTCACATTCTTTTCCAGTGTCTGAGGGCAAGTTTATGGCTTAAGCCCTCCCCAGCCCCACAAGCTGTGCCCGCTGTCAAAATCCCCAGAGGAGCCAGCCTATAGTGAAGGTACTGGATTAGCTCCCTTTTGAACTGGACACCTTTTTTGAGTGCACTTACACTTGGACTGAATTTAATCCCTTTACTTTGTACCAGTTCCTTAGGAGTTGCTGCTGTCCTGAATGTAATATTTTAATTTCTACCAGCTCCTTAGGAGTTGTTGCTGTCCTGAATTTAATAATTTAATTTGTACTAGTTCCTTAGGAGCTGCTGTTTGTCCCTGGCTATTTTTTGGCTCACCCACCCCGGCCCCTTGCTCTCGCTCTAATAAATGCACTATTACTCCACCCCCTCTCTCTAATTGACTGGGAAGTACAGTGTTAGGTGGGTGTACTGGATCTCTACTGCTAATTGATTAGGAAGTACTGTTGTAGGCGTGTGTTTTTTTCCCTGTCACCTGGGTCTTTACTGTTTCTTGGCATCTGTATACCTGTTTACTTTGAATTTCTATCATTTTCATTAGTTTCTCCTCATGTGCTTTCTCCTCTGGCTGTACACAAAGTGAGAAACACCCCTAAATTTTCCCTTAGAGAGTAGCTGGGCAAAATCATCTCCTCGAACAGCTTTTACCTAATTCTGAGCTCTTACTAATTTAATTGAAACCGATATGCTTAAGTTTCTCACACTACTGATCTAAGATGCCATACTACAGGACTATTTAATAGCTCGCTATGGACAGGGATAGTTCTGAGGGGTTAGAAGACAGTGGACAAGGTTCTGCTCCACAAGGGAGGTGACAGAGAGGCTTCAGAAAATTGCAGATCTGTCAGTCCTAACTCCATTTTCTGTAAATTGGATTGGTAGCCAGTGGCCGTGGTTCAAGTTTCACAAGAGGGGTGATAAAGAAACTGTTGAAGAAGTTAGAGGATTTGGGAGTAGGTACAAAGTTGGTAAAATGGGTGGGAAACTGGCAGGGTGAGACAACAGAGGGTGAAGGTGAATGGGACCAAATTAGGATAGGGAAGTAATGAAGAGGGTGTTACAGGGGTCAGTTCTGGAACCTGTCCTTTTTTACATTTTTATCAGCTATATCGAGAAGGTATACAGTACAAGATATCCTCTCTGCAGATGACATAAAGCTTTGTGACAGGACAGACAGTGAAAAGGAGGTGAGGAAATGACAAAGGGACTTGAAACTGAGAGAGGTGGTCAAAGGTTTAGCAGTTGAGATTCAATGCCAAAAAATGCAAGGTGATGCACATAGAGAAGAGGAACTCTAGGACAGGATATTGGATAGGGAAGACACTACTTCTGAAGAAAGGAATCTGGGGGTCATCATAAAATGACTCCCTCAATCTATGGGTCTCTGAGGGATGAATCAACCCAAAACACTAAATCCATTCTTATGGAGTGGAATAAGGATCTTGAGTTTGTGATTTCCTGGGAGGATTGGTCGGAGGCAACTATTTACACCATTAAAGTCACCTCTTCTCCAACATGGTATGATTTCGCCTGGAAGTGCCAAATTAGATTTTTTCACTCCCCAGCAATTCTTAGCCATTATCTACCTGAGAGATATGGCCACTGTTGGCAAGGTTGTGGTTGTCAAAATGCTTCACTTGGCCATATTTTTTGGCTATGTCCTTATGTGATGCCATTTTAGGGTTCTCTCCAAGATGAAATCTCTAGAAGTCTAGAGGAAAATGTTGAACTCACAGGAGAACAGGTCTTACTGTCTGTCTACCCTGAGCACTCTCCGCCCTGGCGGAAAATGCTTCTTCCAATTTTTTTACTTGCTGCTAAGAAAACTGTGACTAGAAGATGGATGTTGGACAAGATACCTATAATATTAGATTGGAGATTGATTATGAAACACATATATTATATGGAAGGCCTTAACTCCAAAATTCAGCATAAAGGACCCAACTACATGCAAAAATGGAGGGGATGGGCTACTCATCAAGCTTCTCTTGATCCTGAATTCTCTCCTTAAATAGAGATGGGGCTGGAGTATTAACATAAGTTGGGGGAGGGGAATGAGGGAATTGGATCCCAAGAGAACATCAGGAGGTAACTACTACAAGTTTCTCAGTAATAATATTAAAGGTCGGGGTGAAGACACAAGTACATGAAGATTGGTTGTTTCTAATGTATTTGGGTCTAGGCTAGATAAACCTGCTGGAAATCTCCCAAAAATGGCAGTAACTTTATGTAAAGTATATCCCAAATGTATTTGATGATAATTAATATTGTTAACATTGTAAGTACGGTAAAGTGATGTACCATACAAGATAATATGTACTAAATGTGTGTGTAATAAACTCAATAAAAATGTAATTAAAAAAAATGACTCCCTCAAACAAACCAGTCAATGCAATAAGGTCTACAGCAAGGCAGCCAAAACACTGGGGTGATTTGGGGGAATTTGATAGTAGGAAGAAGGATGTGATACTTCCACAGTTGAGATCACTGGTGAGGCCCTATCTTGAATATTGTGCCCAATTCTGGAGTCCCCACCTGAGAAAAGAGAGGGATAGACTGCAGTTGGTGCTGTCAAGTATCACCAAAATGATTCAGGATCAACAGCGCAGATACTATGACAAACATAAGGAGGCACTGAACATGTACTTGCTCAAGGACAGAAGGGAGAGGGGTGACATGATAGAGACCTTCACGATTCTGAGAGGAATAAACAAGGTGAACATTGAGGAACTATTCAACAGGAATCGGGGATCAGTAACAAGGGGACATGAATGGAAATTGGTAGAAGGGAAGTTCAAGAAGGATGTGAGAAAATTTTACTTCATGGAGAGGATGGTTGAGTTGTGGAACAGCCTACCAGAAGAAGTGGTAGGAGCAAAGACCATTACAGGTTTCAAGCATAGCTGGGGTAGAGTAAGGGTTCTGATAATTACACCAAGGGGAACTACTATGGTAGACATGGTGAGGGATGAAGGTGAAAACCCTGCCAGGACAGTAGGCTTGGGGTAAAATAGAGAAATAAAACAGGGCAGATTGGAAAGACCAATGGTCTTTTTCTGCAGACAATGTCTATGTTTTTATTTCTGTGAAAACTTTGTTAATGGATTTTTGGAAGACTTACTCATTCACATAATGTTCAAGTAAGGGATGGACCAAATGTTAGAAAGCTATGCTACAGTATAGAGTTGCTTGGATGCCTTAAAATCTGATCCAAGTTAAGATTTGGAAATATTAGAATAACCCTCTGAATCCAACATCTGACCCAGGCACAGAATGTCATCTGTTTAGGATTTGCATATCCTAAAATCCAAATGTCCTAATACAGTATGTGCCAGTTATAGCAGACATGTTTCCTTTGGACAGACGCTTATATGGATCATATTTACCAAAAGGCATTTCATACTGTACTTCTTCTATAGTAAACCTTTAGGGCATAGTGTTCATTGTGTGCCATTTATAGTGGCCAGCTGGTCTGTCGTTTCACATTCACCCATGTCACCAATTAGATGTGAATGTATGCAATTAGAAGCCAGTTTCTCATTTACATGCAGCTGGTATTTAAATAGTTTCTTGCTGTACACCACTGATTCGGCTAGGTCATTAGTTCTCACACTTTGTGATAGTGAGCCTCCCCCAAGCCATGAAAAAGATTTTGAGCCTCCCTCAAATTTGGAAAAAAATCTTGGGCCTCCCCACAGAAAAAAAATAACTCCTACTTTGCACAGTGTACCAAGAATAAAGTGAAACCAACAAAGCTGACTGAGTATATTCTCTTTTTATTCAACTTATTGCTCTCCATCCCTGACCCAGCATCCCAGGTTATACTTGTCGCTCCTTTTTTCTGACTCTTGGGCCCTTGTTACTCTGTTTCCTCACTATCTGGAACAATCCAACCTAGCCACCTCATCTCTCCCGCTCTTACCCTGTTGTTAAGCAACTTCCTGTATGCTTACCTCAGGTCACACCTGAAAACATGCACCGAATCACTGTGCCTTTCCCAGTCACTAATTTACATATAAATACCTACCATAGAAATGAGCCATGCTGCAGTGTGCCTTTCCAATTCACTAATTTGCATATAAATACCTATTGTAGAAACAAGCCTTGACTCAGCATGCCTTCCCCAGGCATTAATTTACATATAAGTACACACCTATAAACAAGCTTTGGCTCAATGGGGACTTCCTGGTCACAAATTTGTGCATAAGTAAAGAAATTCACCTGCAATTATCCATATTTAATTTGTTTTATCCTTTCACACAAAACAGCCAAAACTTAAAATTTAAATACTGTACAATCTCAGACTTGACTGGGCCTCCCCTGGAGCAATTTGAGGCCTCCCTTGGGAGGCTGGCATCACCATTTGAGAACCACTGGGCTAGGTAACTAGTGAAGTCCTGCGCACTGAGACTGACAAATTCCAGGAGGTACTTGCTGGAAGAGTCCCAGATGTGGATTCAAGGAATGGGGGTGAAGATGACGATGAGGGTGAAGACATGAACAACAAAGAAGAGGGTTGCATAACACTACAAATGTTAGAAGTGCCTTGATCACTGCACACCATACTGTTGAGCAGCATGAAGATACTGCACCAGAACAGAGTCTGCTATACAAAACTGAGGCAGGATGGTAAAAATATGTCACTGTATGAAGAAGACAATCAGCCATTATTGCCTTTTTAACACCAAGCCAGCCAAATCAACAATTTTTCACTGCAGCCATGAATGTTCACACTCATAGTACTGTCATTTCTCTCAATTTTTGGTTTTAAATGCCTGCAAAATGTATATTTTTGTATACTGCACTTTGGATACTTATAACTGCTCGCTATTGTATGTAACCCCACTTTTCCCCACCCCCAGATCACACCTGGAAACAAGACTTGGCTCAGTGTGCCTTCCCAGTTGTAAGTCCCAGAAAGCTTTTTGCTCTCATTATCCCTTATGCCTTACTGGCAATAAGGAGCCACAGTATTTCTGATTTTCTCCCCATTACCCCAAATTGCGGTCATGCATGTGCTCTGCGGCTCCGGTAATGGCTCCTTCCTTCCTCCTCTCCAGTGTAATGCCAGGTTCACCCCTTGGCTTGGCACTGCCACCTAGCCTCCATTGGGTGGCAGCCAAAAGCCAGGGAAACCCCACATCTCTCCCAGGAGAGGAGAGCTGCCTTGTTGCTGTTCAATCCAGCTCCTCCCCCTCCCACCCTGGCCGATCTCTGGTGGCCTGAGCTCACTCCCAAACTTGGGCCACCAGCGTGGTGTGAGGTGTGGCATCCAGTGTCTCAATCCTCAGTGCCACCGAGCTGGCCAGCCAGCTGTCAAATTTTAAATAAATACAATAGAGTACCTGTACCATTTTAAAAGTTTTCTAACCAATAAAGATAAAGTCAAAAGTTGGCATGGTGGTGCTGAGGGTTAAGGCACTGGACACCACACCTCATGCCATACTGGTGACTCGAGATCAGAAGCAGACTTGGGTTGCTGGGGACTGGCCAGGGAGATGAGGACTGAGCATCTGGAGGACTGCTCTTTTCTCCCAGGGAGGTTGGGTTTGCATGCCCGGTCACTGACTCACCCCAGCTGGAGGGCTGCTGGTAATGCAGTCCACAGCAGCATGGAAGGGAGGCACTGTAGCCTGGTGACACATGTTTGCCTCCCCACACATGCACCACACTGACTGAAGAAGAGGACATGGCTGAAAATGGAGGTGGAAAGTGGAGCTGGGCTTAATGAAGCCCAGCCCACTCACCTGCACACCCACGACATCACCAGAGACATCTTGACTCATCTGAAGAAGTGCTTCGGGGGAAGGGAGGATGGTCCTCTCCTCTCTGAGTCTGCCATAATGGGTAATCCATGGGGGACCAGGTCGAAGTCTTGGGGAGATAAGCATCAGTAGGAGGGAGCTGGACAAAGTTCAGCAGTCACCTACATGTCCAGGAGGATAAATAAAGAAAGGAAAAAAAGTTAACATCGATACCCACACAAGGCATCATAAAAGAGCTAAAATCACTGCTAGTACTACTAAATGTTATTTGTTCATTTGTCTGTTCACATATGTACTGTAGTGTGTTTTTACTTTGACCACACTTACATGTGACTGCCAACACCACGCTGAAGCTGAAAAAAAAAGGTATTTCTTGTAAACTGGGCACCGTTTATACTATACACCGCTTACTATGTTGAATGTGTCTGGTATAAGTGGAGCCTGCTTATCCTAAGTGTGATTCCCCCACCATGATATTACATAACCCCAGCCCCCACCCAAACCACCCTGTAACCCAAAACCTCCCTCCTTTCACCACATCCACAGATCGTGTTAATTTTTTAGTATGTTTTACATTCTTAGAATAAATTTAAGTGACTATAGTAACAGCGGTAACCCCCCCCAACTAAATTAGCTGTTCTCCCAACCCTAGCTACAAAGCCCCATCCTTCATTCAAGAAAGAACACTCCACCCAATACATCATCTAGCCTCCACTTCCCTACCTCTATACAGCATCCAAGTACTTTAAACAACTGAGTCAGGTGCTCAGAAAACCCATCAGGTCCTATGGCAGAGTGCCTTGCACTCATCTTCATTCTGGTATGCATGAGTGAAATGTCTTGCTCCTACACCTGATTGACTGCCAGTCAGGAGCCCCGGGTGAGCTGAAGGGTTTCTACCCACTCCCAACTCGAGCTCACAGCAGGTGGTATATGCACTTAGATCTGCTAGTAAATACCCCAGCCAGGTACCTACCCTTAATTACAGATGGTATCAAATTTTTTCCAGTTCTCTCATTTAGAAAGTGGATGACAGAGGTGCAGATACCTAGTTAAGAACTGCAACTGAAGAAGTCATTCTATCCTCCTCTGTTATCCTCATCAGCTTCCATGGGGTAGAGTGTCCCAAAGTGAATTAAAACATCTCTTCCAGCTTCAGATAACCCTCCTGCCTTGCTGCAGGGAGGGAGAGCATGGGGTGATTCCCAGGAACAGTCTAAACAAGGCATAATTACATTTCAACTTCAATGGATAACAAATTGAGATAACATCTCATTTTCAATTGCATCCAACACTTAAAACTATACAATCAGACAGATCAAAGTCAATAAATACATACATACATACATATGAACAAATAAATTAATAATCACTGCACAGTAGATCTAAATAGAATATATTAAACTATCCATAACAATTGCAATGCCTATTATAAAGGCTGACTAAAGACGCTCTAAAACATTCTATTGGCAATATTTCATGCACCTGTAATTTCTTAGATATTAAATTAAATGTCCTAGACACTGTTGAAGACAATGTCTTGTCACCAAAACATGAGCTGCATCTTGGAACCCAAAAAGAAATCCAAGACACAGATCTAAGGGAATAATTTTGGTCTGGTCTAATTTTTAATAAATCCAATAAGAATTCTGGTAGAGAACGTAAAACAAATTTGTATACAAAAAGATTTCAATGCATATCTTGCTGATCCTGTAGGGATGTCAGTCCTGATTCTTTATACAAAATACAACTATGCGTTCGATATGGTAAATCTGTGACAAATCTTAATGCACTTTTATAAAGTGAATCTAAAGATTCTAATAATGATTTTCTGTCATTTCTATAAATGCAATCTCCATAATCCAAGACTGACAGGAAAAGGGACACAACCAGCAATTTTCTTGTTTTGTAATTGAATATTGGTTTGTTCCTATAAAAGAAACTAAACAACCCTTTTAAATTATTAAATATATTAGTTATATGTAAATCAAAAGTCAAATGATTATTAAGTACCAGTCCTAAGTACTTGTAAGATGTAACTTGTCCTAGCTAAGTACCAGATAATGTTTGGATATTTCCATTAGGAATCTTTTTATTTTTTTCCTCAAATATCATCCAGAGTATCTTCTTCTCATTCAAAAGGAGTCTTAAATTTTGAAGCCTCCCCTGGATTTTCCAGAAATCCCTTTGTAACACCTCAATTGCAACTTCCACATTATTCTTTACAGTGTACATAATTGAAAGGCTTTGCCTGTAGTTCGGTGACCAAGCAGCCAGCCACTCCCACTTCCTGAGCTATATAAGCAGTTCCTCTCAGCCTCATTGTGAAGCATTTTGTCTTTGCAGCTGAAGGCTCTGCCGGTTTGTTCCCTGAGCTGGTCGGGCCTCCCTGGTTGGAGACCCCCAACCCCACCCCTTGCTTGTCTCTGCAGGGCTTCTGTTTGTTTTCCTGCATTGGTTTGTAATTTGCCTTCAGTTGTGTATGCTTCCTTCCTCTTGGGGGGCTTTTCCAGGCTCCTAGCATACTGCTATTCAGAGCACACAATGCTAGCTTCAGTTACTTAACTATAGCTGGTCCATGTAGAATATTTCATTGCTCTCACCTGACTCAGATTACTTGAACCTAGCTATACAGCTTACTCATGCTTGTTCTACTTACCTCATTGCTGAAATCTCTTTGCACTGCCTGTTTGACAATGCTTAAGAGCATTATGCCTCTTTTATTTGCACTTACAACTCAGTGTACTCATTTATTTACTACTGCTGTACAGGTCTACTTGCTTCTTGCTGCTGCATTGTTTACACCCATTCCTATTGTACCTTGTTTACTCTGAGGTTAGCTGAAGCTCCTGCTGAGGCTATTAAATTAGCATTTATATCTGCATGTGGTTCTTGGCCTTTCATCACTTCCTTGTTTGTCCTATGGCAGGGACTGGGAGGTGTTTGGGGGGGTCATGGCCTATGTGATTAATTAATTCTGTTCTACATCCTGTCTACGCCGCCAAAAATCCTCAGAGTTTGTCACCGTGATTTGGCTATTCATGTCTGGCTGGCTTGCCCCTAACTCAGTGCTGTTTACTTGCTATACAGTTGCTATGCAGGACCACCTATTACTACTACTGCTTATTGACCTATCAGGTCCACACTTGCTTACACAACTGTTGCTTCTTGCTTATGCAAACCATTGCTTCATGCCTAGTGCCATCCCCTCGGATTCGGGCTGGGATTCTACTGCTCTCAATCTGCATTCGACCTTGCAAGGTCTCAGCACTCAATGCTCATTACGATCTCATCCTGCCATGCTCATTCAGCTCACCAGCTTTACAGCTCTCAATCAATTCTGGGGCATGCCAGCCATTCTAATCTGGTGAAGGTTCCTGCAGCCGACGGTCTCACTCTGCATTTAGTCCGCATCATCAAGCATGTCCAACTTGGGGGGATCCTTCTCACCTGGCCCATAGCTAGGAATGTCCTCATCCCAGGCTTGGCTTTAGCTGTCTGCTATGAGACAGCAGCTACTGGTGTAGAATTTAAGACTAGCTGTGAAGGGTGGTTATGGCGATCTCCTTTGGCTCTAGTGTTCCACTATAATGGTTGGCTATTGACTTTAGTGGTTTCCCTAGCAAGGCACCTTCACCGCATTCTCCCCATGACTGCCTCTGGTTCACCTGGTTTGATTTAGGGCCGGTAGGCCAAGTGAGTGCCTCAGCAGTTGTTGCTCTCCTCCTCCACCTTGGATGCTCATATTGTTGCAGAGTTTTCTCACAACCTTCCACAACGTTCCCACCAGAGGGTTTGAGTGAGAGCCTTCCTCCAAATTGGAATATTTTCCACCTCCCTTTAATTGGTTTTCCAAATTGCAGCTACAGAGCCATCACTACATACATTTTCCCAAGCCTGGAAGGAAGGCGACCTAGGCCTTAGATCCCCAGAGATTTCCTCCTCAAAGGTTTTTTTTTTTCTCTCCTTTGTTGCCTCAGGTCATAACACTTAGCATGGTTGTTTCCCCTAGTTTCCTTAGGTAGGTTCCGTTGTTGGATGGAGGTGGAGGGGGATGATGTCCTGCCATTCTCTCTCTCCTTAGGGGATCCCCTTCTCTCAATGCAAGCCATCACTATTCTTCTCAACTACTATGTTGCAGTTACTGCTTCTACATCACTGTTACTGCTTGCTCATGCGCATCATGTTGCCTCCTGTTGGGGATGATACTACATTCCTTTTGGAGATTCCTAAGGTACCTTTAGCCACGGGAACCATTCCGTGGCATCTCTAGGGGTGGAACACTCTCTGAGAGTCCCTTGCTTTCGTACCCTTACAAGGTGGTAATTCCTCTGGAATAGAGAGTGCGAATGGCCACAACCAAAACTAACACAGTTACATAAACATAACACTATACTGGCTGTGTAAGTCAGTGAATTGAAAGGCTTTGCCTGTAGTTCAGTGACCAAGCAGCCAGCCACTCCCACTTCCTGAGCTATCTAAGCAGTTCCTCTCAGCCTCACTGTGAAGCATTTTGTCTTTGCCCCACCATCCTCCCTTCCTCCTCCAGTGGCAGTGCTCTCTCCTTAGGGGGATTCCTAAGGTACCTTTAGCCATGGGAACCATCCCATGGCACCTCTTGGGGGTGGAACCCTCTCCGAGAGTCCCTTGCTTTTGTACCCCTACAGGGTGGTAATTCCTCTGGAATAGAGAGTGTGAATGGCCATGACCAAAACTAACACAGTTACATAAGCATAACACTATACTGGCTGTGTAGGTCAGTGAATGGTATCATCTGCATATAAATACATATAGATGTCAGATGAACAGCATCCAAGTAAGTCATTCACATGTAACAAAAATAATATGGGACCCAGAACAGAGCCCTGTGGTACCCCTAATCTACTATTAATAGGTTCCGAACAGATGTTGCCCGCTCTGACACACTGCAGTCTATTATTCAAATATGAATAAAACCAGCTCAGGGCAGATATGCCCAAACCAGCTGATTTTTAATGGCTAAGCACAATTATATGATGAACTGTGTTGAATAACTTTGACAGATCCAAAAATATAGTTGTCATGCTATAATTTCTGTTGAAGGCATTCTTCACCTCATCAACTACCCCTGCAATCATATTGCTGGTATTATGTCTCTTCCTGAAACCTGACTGCAAGTGGGTTATAAATTTATTCTTGGAAAATACTGATTTAACTGTTGATACACTAACCTCTCCAAAATCTTGACACAAACTGGCAAAATGGAAATTGGTCTATAGGAACCTGGATCCGAGGGGGCCCCCCATCCCCTTTAAAGACAGGAATAATCAATGCTGTTTTCCAGTTCTGTGGTAATTCAGAACTGGAAAATAACTTAAATAAATAAGCCAAAGGCTGAGATAGAATACCCGATGTTATCTTTGGAAAAAAGGAGAAATTCCATCACACCCAGGTCCCTTACCAGTATGCAGACTCTGGAGTTGTTTTAACACTTCTTCAGATGTTATTGGTTGTAAAGCAAAAATTGGTCTGTTTAGTGCCAAGGAAAAATTTGCATCAAGGACAGGTGTAACTAGTCCTGGATATTCTTTATCAAATGTATTCCCTACTGATGGAAAAAATGAAATGCAGTCACCTTATCTTCTGCTGACATCAACATTTTCCCCATAATTCATAGTTGATGGCAAAGGAGGCAAGTCTTGTTTGCCTTTTATTGAATATACACCCTTCCAGAGTGCCTTAGAATTTCCTTCTGACTCAGTGAAGTATTTATTATAAAAAAAATCTTTTGGCCTTCCTTACCTCTCGAGTGCATTTATTTCTGATAGCTCTAATGGCATGTTTATCTACTAAACTTTTTGTCTCTTTTGCCAAAGTTGTGATTTTGTCTTTAACATACTGTATGTTTAATTTTACCTAGTAATCCACACTGTCCCTTTACTTTTAATTCTTTTTTGTTTTAAGGGAGCATGCTTTTCAATTACTCCCAGTAATGATAATTTAAGAAAAGTCCAGGCCAAATTCATATCTGGACACACTGATAATAAATGCCAATTTATTCTAGCCACATCTCTCAAATAAGCTTGACTATTAAATCTTTCAAAGGTCCTTGCAAGAATCCATTGTGAATGTATTATTTCTTTTTTATTATCTTTTTATATATGATATATAACAGTGGTCACTTATATCTGATGTGTGTACCACAGAAATGTATCTGTCTGCTCTATTGGTAAAAATTAAATCCAAAAGTTAATCCTTAACATTATTAGATTTATATGGTCTAGTTGGCAACAATATAAATTGGACCAAATTAAGAGCACTTAATTGATTAACAATCTCCTGCTGAGGAAGTAACATATTCCAATTAAAATCTCCCATGAGGGGCCAGCCCAGTGGCACTGAGGGTTGAGGTGCTGGACACCACATCTCACGCCATGCCAGTGACCTGGGTTCGGAAATGAGCCCAGGTTGTCGGGGGTCAGCAGGGGAGACAGAGGATTGAGCATCCAGAGGACAGCTCTCCTTTCTCTGGGGAGGGATCCAGGCCTGCCCTGCATTGCAGTGGCTCCCAGTGGAGACTGGGGGCACTGCACATGTCAGGGCAGCAAAAAGTAGAGGGGCAGAGCTGCAGTGGGCATCACTAGATGCCACTGCATGTCCAAGCTCGAACAGCAAACACAAGGAAAAAAAACTTCCTCGGAGTAGGCGAAGGTTGGATCAGTGGCCATAGTCCCATGCCCAATGTTGGGCTCCTCTGCTACATGCCTCTATGTCTCTCTCTCCTCCTCTCCAGTTACTCATCTGGATTACAGACAGAGCGCCAGAAAGAGATGGCGGTCCTGCCCTGGGGGACTCAGAGCTGGGGGGAGTGAGTGGCTGGACGAGGCAGGAGAGTAAGTGCCTGGTCGGGGGGGTGAGGTGGAAGGAGCTTCAGGTGAGCAGCAGAAACTGTGAGTTGAGTATCCCACTGGAGAGAGGCCACCGGGGTAGGTGCAAGAAATAAAGTATGAAAAAAAAATCTCCCTTGAGCACAAGCTCATTTTTTAAAAAAGGAACAATGAGCTCACTCAGTGTTTGTAAGGCTAAAATATTAGCTGATGGTGGTATGTTACAAACTGTACAGGTACAAAAATCACCTAAAGAACCCCATATTTGCAGTATTAAGAGATCCAATTGCCCAGAGATAGATTTAGCTAGCTTTACTTGTCCGTTATAGTTGTCTCTGAGATAAATAATCACTCCTCCCCATTTCTTAATTCTATCTAACTTAAAAATGTTATAATTGTCAATTAAAATGTTACTGTCATTGATTTTAGGGGTAAGCCAGGTTACTGATACAGCTAATGCATCAGGGTTAGTTGTTGTTACTTGTGCCCTTATAAAATCAATTTTAGGTAACAAGCTCCTAACATGCAGATGTAATAATCCTACATGATTTATGTTACCAAATTCATCCATTGAGTTGTTATTATATGTCAGAGGACCTGGGTTTGAACAGCTAATATTCCTCAAGTGAAACTACCTCTGGCTGGAAGCTGCAATACTGAACATAGGATTTGCAAGAAAGTGAGTTGTGCTCACAACAGAGGGAGGTGAACCTTACAATTGTCTTTGGTTTGTAGCAGATATTCTGCAGGTGGAGGCTACTTCTAACTGAAAGGTGAAATAAGGAACTTAGAATTTTCAGGAAAAGACAGTCTTTCAAGCAACAGAGGGAGGTGGATCTAGCTTTACATTTGTTACAATTCTTAAGATTTTCAGTGCAGGAAGAGTTTAAAGCACAGCTGACTTATTTTGGGGCTGACTGCTTTCAGAGCACAAACCACCAGGCTGTTTTGGGGCTGGGGAGGTTTACCTGTGTCTGACTTGGATGTCTGGATTTTTCTCTGTTTGATTAGCAGGGTATTTTCTGTCAAATTGTTGTGTAGGGCATTTTGCTGACAGGAAGACACTCATCACAGCAGTGGGTCAGAGCTTTTAGCTGACTGTTTTGTGAGGGCACAGTTTAGGCCCAACCCCTTCCCACCCTCACTCCCCACCCACCCTGGAAATAGTTCCTTTATACCTGGGGTTCTGACATAATTTCAAGAGTGCAAGGTATCACTGTCATATCCTCTCTAGCACACTGCACTGACAATATAAGCATACACATTGTATAATATATATATATTTCTATATAACAAACCAATCACACACACACAAACACACACAAAAAAAGTAGATAAACATGTGGGGAGTAGTGCAATGTAATGGCTGTGGGGCAGCAGTCTTCTGGGAGTCTTTCTGGAGGCTGAGATGCTGCTCTATTTGCAGATAACTATCTGCCCTGAGGGAGGAAGTTGCCCGTCTTCAGGCCACACTGGACAGTAGTAAGAGAACCTTCCCCAGGCCACACTGGATGGTAGGAAGGGAACCTCCCCCATCCAGGGAGCACCAGAGCCACCACCACTTCCTCAGAGGTTGTGAAGAAAGCACAGCAGTTGTACCACAGTGGGCTCAGGGAGGGTGAGGATGGTGGAACAGAGGCACACCCAGTCAGTTGTTCCACTCCACAATCCACACACCATTCTGGGGGAGCATAGCTCCCCTATGGATGCACCCACAGAGGAAACTAAGGAGGCTGAGAACAACTGTCACAAGGGAGGCCCACAGGAAGGAGGCAGAGGGCACCACAAGGAAAGGAAGCAAGGAAGCAGCTCCTGGTGGGGGACTCAATTATTAGGGGGATAGAACTGGGGAAGCAGGGAAAACTGAAGTAAGGTGCCTGCCTGGTGCCATGGCTTGGAGGGACAGGAAGTGCATCCTCAGGATCACAAGAACAGCTGCACAGGAGTCTGAGCTGGATGTCATTGTCCACCTAGGGACAAATGATTTGGCTCATCATGAGATTAGAGCAGTGCAGAAGGACTTTGTAAAATTGGGGAGGGGCCTAAGACAAGTAGCACACACAGTATCCTTCTCTGAGGTGCTGCCTGTCAATGGCATGAGTGAGCGAGGTACTTTGCACCATGCAGTTTAATGAATGGTTGAAAAAATGGTGTGGAGCACAGGGGTTTGGCTTCATTGGGGACTGGGGTTCCACCTGGAGGGACACCAGCCTATACTGGCAGGATGGTCTGCATCTGTCCAGGAAGGGAACAAGTCTTTTGAGCAATCAGTTTAAATGCTTCATTGGCAAGCTTTTAAACTAGTCAAGGGGGGAGGCACTGATAAGCAGCAGGAAAACCCCAGCCACTCCCTACAAAACAGGGTACTAAATGAGACAAAGACAGAGGTAGAAAGGTCAGTGGGGGATGCTGCAACAGAAGGTAAAGCCATCAAAAAATGGTGAGCAATGAGTACCAATGCCCATAGTCTGAGTAACAAGCTTCCTGAATTAGTGGCCTTAATGGAGGAGGAACATCTGGATATTGTGGCAGTCACAGAAACATGGTACACACAAAACCATGACTGGGACGTAAACATACCAGGATACACTATCTACAGGAGGGACAGGGAGGGTAAAAGAGGAGGCGGAGTAGTAGCTTTTTACATAAGGGAAGGAATCAAAGCAACAGAACAAATTGGAAAACAGGGAGGAGAAGAAGCACTGTGGGTAAATTTGGAGACCAGCAATGGCACCACAATCCGCACAGAAGTTGTATACAGACCCCCTTCTCAGGGGGAGGAAATGGACAAGGAAATGATAGAAAGTATACTTAGAATGGCAGAAAAAGGGTAGATATTGCTGATGGGTGATCTAAATATGCCAGATGTTAACTGGAGTGCAGTTGCAGCAGCCACTTCTAAGAGTGGGGTTATTCTAGATGCCCTACAGGGGGCATGCCTTAGACAACTAGTATTGGAGCCCACTCGAGAGGGAGCAATCTTAGACCTGATTCTCTCAAATCGAGATGAAGAGAGGATCACAGATGTAGAAGTGGGTAGCCATCTGGGAACTAGCGACCATCGAACAGTATGGTTCACAATAAACACAGCAATAGAGTCAAGTTACACAAAGGCAAAAGTACTGGACTTTAGGAGGGCTGACTTGCTAAATGGATGAGTGCCTAAGGAATGCACTAGCAAATGGGCAGGAAGGAGGGTGGAAGAACAATGGGGAATAATAAAACTGCCATCACAGAGGTAACAAGCCTTGTATGAAGCAAATAAACAAATGAAACGATGTAAGAAACCACTATGGTTCTCAAAGGAAGTGGCAGTGAAGGTTCAAGAGAAAAGAAAGCATTCAGGAAGTACAAGGAATCACAGAAGGAGCAGGACAGAGAACTGTATCAGTTAAAGCAAAGGAAGCTGGGAAGGCAGTCAGAACAGCAAAGGCCCAAACCGAGGAAAAGATAGCCAACTCAGTTAAGAAGGGGATAAACCTTTTATAGGTACATCAGGAGTGAAGGAAGACCAAGGAGGGATAGTGAGGCTTAATAAAGGGAGGAGGGTGGCAGAGGGTGACTGTGAAAAGGCAGAGATACTAAACAAATATTTTGCTCATTATTTACAAAGGAAGGGGAGGTACCTAAACAAACAGTAGAAACACTCTGGATACAGAAGTTGATACCAGCCCATTTACAGAAGAAAGGGTTCTGAAAGAACTCTAAACTGAAGGTGGACAAAGCAATGGGCCTGATGGGATTCATCCCAGAATTCTAAAAACTAAGGGTAGAACTAGTGACACCACTGACTACCCTCTTTAACAAATCATGGGAGGATGGTGTGGTACCCGAGGACTGGAGGAGGGCAGATGTGATCTCCTTCACAAAAGTGGGAGCAAGGCAGAAGCAGGAAACTACAGACCTGTTAGTTTAACCTCAGTGGTAGGGAAATGATGGAATCTTCTGAAGGAAAGAATTGTCGAGTATCTAGAGGCCAGAGGGCACAGGACCCAAGGCAGCATGGATTCTGATGGGAAGGTCATGCCAGACAAATCTGATAGATTTCTTTGACTGGGTGACCAAAGTAGAGATCAGGGAGGGCTGTGGACATGGCTCACCTAGACTTTAGCAAGGCATTTGACACAGTCCCACACAAAAGATTAATATACAAGTTAGCCAGCCTGGGAGTGGGTCCCAAGATGACAGCCTGGGTAAAGAATTGGCTGGAGAATAGGACACAGAGAAGAATAGTAAATGGAGTCCACTCTGAAGAAAGGGGGGTTACTAGTGGGGTACCACAGGGTTCAGTATTAGGACTGGTCCTCTTCAATGTCTTTATAAGCGACATTGCAGAGGGACTGGAAGGAAAAGTATGACTCTTTGTAGATGACACAAAGATCTGCAACAGAGTTGATGCACAAGGTGGGGTGGAAAGGATGAGAAGGGACTTGGAAAGGTTAGAGGAATGGTCAAATGTATGGCAGCTTAGATTCAATGCTAAGAAGTGCAAGGTAATGCACCTGGGAAACAAAAACCCCGGGGAACAGTACACAATGGGGGGTGAGATACTAACAACAACAAAAATGGAAAGGGACCTGAGGGTAGTCATATCAGATGACCTAAAGGTGGGCAAGCAATGTGAGAGGGCAGCAAGGAGGCTGGGGGATACTGGGATGCATGAGGAGGGCATCACCAGTAGAAAACAGGAAGTTATTATCCCTCTGTACAGACAGCTGGTGAGACCCCATCTGGAGTACTGCGTGCAGTTCTGGAGACCCAATCTCTGCAAAGACATAGACAGGATGGAAGCTGTCCAGAGGAGGCACTAAATGGTGCAGGGTCTGCACCAGAAGACATATGAAGAGAGACTTAAGGAGCTTAATGTGTATAGCCTCGAGGAAAGGAGGGAGAGGGGGGACATGATAGAAACTTTCAAGTACCTCAACGGAATCAACAAGTCCAAGAGGGTAGCATCTTTCAAAAAAAGAGGTGTGCAAGAACAAGGGGGCACAATTTGAAGATGGGGGGTGGCTCAGAGGTAATTTAAGGAAGTATTTTTCCACAGAGAGGGTTGTGGATGCATGGAACGCCCTTCCGGAGGAGGTTGTGGAGTCAAAAACAGTGGTGGAATTCAAGCATGCATGGGACAGTCATAAGGCAATTCTAGGGGGTTGGGGTAGGAAGAAGTAGGCTGCTGGTTAACTAGGATCTGCAGCTTATCCATTAGGTAGGGAAATGAGCAGACTGGGTGGGCCAAGCGGTCCTTATATGCAGTCAAATTCTATGTTTCTATTCCCAGAAATCAACAACAAAAGCAATATCATTTTCCTGACATAAAAAAAAAACCTGATTCTTAAATGAAACATTGTTGCATTCTGAGGAAGTCACTAGGTTCTGCAACTTTTCACCCACTCTAACATGCGATGGTCCCTTCCCCAGTATTAACATATTTGATAAATATTCAAAACAACCAATGTGTTCCAAATAAGCATTGGGAAGAAACAACTTAGAACCATCCCGATGCTCATTGTTTTCTTCTATCGCCCCAACCCCTTTAATCAAACAGTCCTGGCAGCCCCAGATACATAACATTAAACAGGTCACAACACCCAGCATTACCTTAATCATTATAAAACAATCTTATCATGAACCAAACTTAATACCAGTATCAACCTTTACAAACTTTTTCTGGGACTGAGTGGCGTCACGCCACTGATGCTCGCACACCGCACTCACACTATGCGCCAGTGCGAGTGTCTTATAGCACTACACTCTGCCTCTTTGATGTACCACCTCTCCCAACTGGGCTTGCCACCAAGCCCCCCCTTACACAGGCAGCTATTCAAGATTGAAATTACGATGCAGCACCACTTTAGTTCCAGAACAGCTCAGGGCAATATAGTGCTAACAGCTATAAAGCACACACACAGTCAGGCGGTGCAGGCAGATGAAGAGCACTCACAGTCAAATAGCTCAGATGCTGATGGTAGCAGGATTCATTTGGCATTCTTCCAGCTGTCACCAGTGCGAATGTCTTATAGTGCTACACTCCACCCCTCTGATGTACTGCCTCTCCCGACTGGGCTTGCCGCCAAGCACCCCTTACACAGGCAGCTGTTCAAGATGGAAATTATATTTCACCTCAGATTTCTCCTCAGAAAGATTTCTCTCACAGGATCAGCAGTTTCCTCAGAAATCTGTCAGTCCAAGAGCATGAGTTGTCCCAGAGAGCACAGTTAGTAGTGGCCACAGCAATTATACTGAAGGTTTTTGTGGGAACCTTCACTACAAATGGATTCTAAGCTTTAGAGAATGTCAGTGACCTCTTGCCTTGACTGCTCCTTTTGTCCAACTCCCCAACAGCCAACAACTCTTTAGCTCTCAGTAGCTGGCCTCACCCCCCTCAGAACCATTTGCCAGACCTGCTGACTAAGTACCATGAGATCCTCCAGGAGATGACCCTAGCTAAGTGTTTCTCAAATGGCAAGTCCAGCTTCTCAAGGTAGGTCCCAACCAGTTCCATTCAGGTGTTAAATAGGCAGGAAATCACAGGAACTCAGTTTTCCCACCTAACTAAGTGTTCCTCAAATGGCAAGTCCAGACTCCCAAGGGAGGTCCCAACCTGTTCCATTCAGGGGTTAAATAGGCAGGAAGCCACAGGAACTTAGTTTCCCCACCTCTCACAAAATCATATGAAAGCCTCTGCACCTCTGCTATCTTTCTCCACTGAATACTATAGAAGAGTTCTGGCCCTAGAAATGATAGCCCCCCCCAACTTACAACTCTTCAGATCAGGGTCCCTTGACCTAAACATCTGCAATGTTACCACTGGTTCCAGGTGAGGTTCATTCAAGCCTAAAAAAGTACTGCATTTAAATTTTGAGTTTGGGATGTTTTGTGTGCCAGGATGAGGCAAACAAAGTGGATAATGGCAGGTGAAGTTATTTATTATTGCACAAATTGGTGACCAGGGACGGTACCCTGAGCCAAGGTTTATTTCTAGGTGTGACCTGTGTAAACGGTACAGGATACAAGTCACAGGTAACTATGCAAAGCAACCAAGCAATACAAAATGAACAACATCACAAATAGTAACAGAACAATCTGCAATTGATGAGTGGTAACGATTGATCAACAAAGTCTGGTAAGAGTCGATATGGCTGTGGAGAGTTTTTAGGAGTGGCAAGAGGATTGAGAAAAGTATATGCTGTGCTCTTGCTGCATCTGAGTCAACCTACCACCTACTGAAGGATGGAATGTAGCATAGCTGATGCAGCTACAGCAAGAGAAGGTGGGGATGTGACTGATGTCTGTATAAGGCACTCATGAGATCACACCTGGAATACTGCAGCCAGATCTGGAGGCCCATCTGAGGAAAAAAAAAACATAGACAAGGTGAAGGTGGTGCAGTGGAGGGCAACTACAATGGCGTAGGACATATGGGATAAGACCTATGAGGAAAGACTAGCCACATCAATATTTAACATGTTTATTTCATTTGGGTAAAGAATTTAAACCATCTTAAATATCACATTTTTGCAAGATATGCCATTTGAGATTCAATATATGATATATCGAATCTTAACTGGTATATCCTGTAAAATATCACTTACAGTGTGGTCATGCTTTTACCCATTATTTCTAATGAATCTGCACAATGAAGATCTGCTGAGAGGCAGTTTCAATGTGGTCTTCCTTTTACACATTTTTACAATGTGTTTTCTAGAATATGCCAGCTGATTGCTATAGAAACATAGAATTTGACGGCAGATAAGGACCGCTTGGCCCACCCAGTCTGCCCATTTCCCTACCTAATGGATAAGCTGCAGATCCTAGTTAACCAGCAGCCTACTTCTTCTTACCCCCAACCCCTAGAATTGCCTTATGACTGTCCCATGCATGCTTGAATTCCACCACTGATTTTGACTCCACAGCTTCCTCCAGAAGGCTGTTCCATGCATCCACAACCCTCTCTGTGAAAAAATACTTCCTTAAATTACCTCTGAGCCACCCCCCTCTATCTTCAAATTGTGCCCTCTTGTTCTTTCACACCTCTTTTTTTGAAAGATGCTACCCTCTTGGACTTTGTTGATTCCCTTAAGGTACTTGAAAGTTTCTATCATGTCCCCCCCTCCCTTCTTTCCTCGAGGCTATACATATTAAGCTCCTTAAGTCTCTCTCTTCATATGTCTTCCGTGCAGACCCTGCACCATTTAGTTGCCCTCCTCTGGACAGCTTCCACCCTGTCTATGTCTTTAGTGGAGATTGGGTCTCCAGAACTGCACACAGTACTCCAGATGGGGTCTCACCAGCTGTCTATACAGAGGATAGTAACTTCCTGTTTTCACTGGTGATGCTCTCCCTATGCATCCAAGTATCCCCCAGCCCTCCTTGCTGCCCTCTCACATTGCTTGTCCACCTTTAGGTCATCTGATATGACTACCCCCAGGTCCCTTTCCATTTTTGTTGTTGTTAGTATCTCACCCCCCATTGTGTACTCTTCCCCTGGGTTTTTGTTTCTCAGGTGCATTACCTTACACTTCTTAGCATTGAATCTAAGCTGCCATACATTTGACCATTCCTCTAACCTTGCCAAGTCCCTTCTCATCCTTTCCACCCCACCCTGTGCATCAACTCTGTTGCAGATGTTAGTGTCATCTGCAAAGAGACATACTTTTCCTTCCAGTCCTTCCGCAATGTTGCTTATAAAGACATAAAGCTATATACTATAGTTAGCCTGGAAAGTTCACAGAAGACATGTCATCTTATTTTCAGTGGGACTCTACACCTACACAATATTATGCTGCACTGCATAACATCAGAACATGCTGAAAACAATATTTTACATCTGGACTAGGCTACCCTAAATGCATTACAAACATGGTAAAATCACAACCACACTGAAAACAAGGTATTGCATCTAATCTGGGATATCCTGAGTAAATACAGTGACAGAATGTATAGAATGAAGATCCCTATGAGAATGAGATGTATCATCTCCCTTGTGCTATCCAGGATACAAAATAAAGGATAAGAAATATTTAAAGGAAATCTACTGTAAACCGAACTTCACTGTGTTCCACATAACCAGCACTGACATAAGCAGTTACTTTATTGTTTTATAACATATTAGATTGCAGCATTTATTTTGAATGTTGTAGCCACGAGGATGGTGTGTGTGTGTGTGTTTCCTGTATATAATAAACTATATCGGAGACAGTGCTTATCAGATAGTGCCTTAAGAGGTTAAAAAAGCATAGCATCTCAACTGACCCATCCTGTAAAATATCACTCACAGTGTGGTCATGCTGTTAACCATCTACATCTACACAATATTATGCTGCACTGTGTAGAATCAGAACACGCTGAAAACAATATTTTACATCAGGACTAGGTTACCCTGAATAAATGCATTATAAAATGATAACATCATGACCACACTGAAAACAAGATATTGTATCTAATCTGGGACATCATAAGTAATTACAGTGCAAAAATGTGTAAAATGAAGATCCCTATGAGAATGAGATGTAGCATCTCCCTTGTTTTATCCAGGGTACAAAATATAGGATAAGAAATAGTTAAAGGGAATCTACTGTAAACTGAACTTCACCATGTTCCACATAACCAAACATTGACATAAACAGTTTCTTTACTGTTCTATAACAGATTAGATTGCAGTATTTTATTTTGAATGTTGTGGCCAATAGGATGGTGTGTACAGTATGTGTGTGTGTGCACGCGCGTGTCTGTGGTGTGTGGGTGTCTATGTGAGTGTGTGTGTGTGTGTGTGTGTGTTTCCTGTATATAATAAACTATGTCTGAAACAATGCTTTTCAAATAGTGTCTTTAGAGGTTACAAAAGCATTGAATCTCAACTGGCATATCCTGTAAAACATCATTTATAGTGTGGTCATGCTTTTACCCATTATTTCTAATGAATTTGCACAATGTAAATCTGCTAGAGATGGCAGTTTGAATGCAGCCTTCCTTTTACACATATTTACAATGTGTTTTCCTAGAAAATGCCTGCTGATTGCTATATATTGTATTTAGCCTGGACAGTTCATAGAAGATGTGTCATCTTATTTTCAGTGGGGCTCTACACCCAAACAATATTATGCTGCACTGCATAAAATCAGAACATGCTGAAAACAATATTTTACAACTGGGCTAGGCTACCCTGAATAAATACAGTATAAAAATGGTTAAATCATGACCACACTGAAAACAAAGTATTGCAACTAATCTGGGACATCCTGAGTAAATACAGAGCAAAAATGTGCAAAATGAAGATCCCTATGAGAATGAAATGTAGCATCTCCCCTGTGTTATCCAGGATACAAAATATAGGATAAGAAATATTTAAAGGAAATTTACTATAAACTGAACTTCACTGTGTTCCACATAACCAAGACTGATATAAACAGTTTATTATTTTATAACATACAGTATTAGATTGCAATATTTATTTCTAACATTGTGGCCATGAGAATGGTGTGTACAGTGTGTGTGTGTGTGTGTGTGTGTGTGTGTGTGTGTTTCCTGTATACATTAAACTATGTCTGAGACAAATGCTGATCAGATAGTGTATTAAGAGGTTATAAAGGCATCAAATCTTAACTGGCATATCCTGTAAAATATCACTTACAGTGTGGTTCTGCATTTACCCATTATTTCTAATGAATTTGCACAATGCAGATCTGCTAGAGATGGCAGTTTCAATGCAGTCTTCCTTTTATATATTTTTACAATGTGTTTTCCTAGAATATGCCTGCTGATCGCTATATATTGTATTTAGCCTGGACAGTTCACAGAAGGTGTGTCATCCTATTTTCAGTGGGGCTCTACACCCAAACAATATTATGCTGCACTGCATAAAATCAGAACATGCTGAAAACAATATTTTACATCTGGGCTAGGCTACCCTGAATAAATACATTATAAAAATGGTAAAATCATGACCACACTGAAAACAAGATATTGCATCTAATCTGGGATGTCCTAAATAAATACAGGGCAAACATGTGCAAAATGAAGACCCCTATGAGAATGAGATGCAGTAGCTCCCTTGAGCTATCCAGGATACCAAATATACGATAAGAAATATTTAAAGGAACTCTACTGTAAATTGAACTTTACTGTGTTCCACATAACCAAGACTGACATAAACAAAGTTTATTTATTGTTTTATAACATATTAGATTGTAGTATTTATTTCAAATGTTGTGACCATGATGGTGGTAAGTAGTGTGTGTGTGTGTTTCCTGTACACAACAAACTATGTCTGAGACAGTGCTTATCAGATAGTGTCTTAAGAGGTTAGAAAAACAGTGTAAATCTTTTTTGGAGATTCCTTGCTGAAAAAGGTGACATTTATGAGGTATGAATCTTTCTTGAAAGAGAATACCAGCCCAACTGAAGCTAGTAGCAAGAACATTTTTAAATGCTAAGTATTTAAAATGTGCAAGTTATTGCATTTTGAAGGGGGTAAACAAATCTCCAGTTTAATAGGCAACCACTATTTATTTCATTTATTTATTTAACTTTTGTTGACCAGGTAGGTACACTAGACAAGATGTATGCCTATTTTCAGGTATGACCTGGGCAAGTACAGTGAAAAATGTAGGTTCAAACAAGGTACATAACGACAAGAGGGCAATGTACATAGTAACAGGAGAGCAAGATGAACAGATAGTCTACAGTAAGCAGTAAATAGGTAAAATGCATATATATATATTAAATAGACTAAGACATTCAATGGCAATTACATTGCATGAGTGACCCTTTTACCAGGGCCGCATAATTCATAAGCAGATAGCAAGCAATCACGTGCTTCCCAGAATTAAAGGACAGTTAACAAGCTGTTTCAGTTTCCAAATGGCCACCTATTAAGCAGCTTGGAGTTCTGACTACAACATTCTAAACAGAAAGCAGGGTGTATTTAATTGTTAAAAGGGTGACATTTATGAGGTACGAATCTTTCTTGAAAGAGAGAGAATACCTTCCCAGCTGAAGCTAGTAGCAAGAAAATGTTTAAATACTAAGGAAAAGATATTCAGACAGCACCGGGCAGTGGCACAAGCCTGGGCACAGTGCAACTGGGCTGTGCCGGGGCCAGGACCAGGTGATATTCAACGGTGATGCGCCATGGTGCAGCACCATTGAATATGGCAAGGTCGGCGCACATACTGTGCATTGCGCAGTGGCACTCTGCTAGCGCAAGCCACAGAGAGGGAGCACGGTGATGCGCCAGTGCAAGTGCAGTTGTGCTAGGTGCATCACCCACAATATTCAGCTGGGGGCATGTAAATTAGGCCATAATATATGCAAGGTGCAAATGGGGCCATTTGCATGTCATTATGGCCCCATTTGCATGTGTTGCACAGGGTGTCCCAGTGAACTGGGCCTGGCACCCTGTCTAGCTGCTGTTGTCGGGGGATGGGTCCCTGGTGGGCTATTGTAATCCCCCCCTCCCGTACACCCAATTGCGAGCTGTTGTAAAATTAAAATGTAAACTGGTGGTCTAGTGGTTCCCTTCCCATATGCCTGATCGTGGGCTGTTGTAAAATTAAAATTAACCTGGTGGTCTAGTGGTTCCCTCCTGTATGCCCAATTGCAGGCTGTTGTATAAATATATAGTAACCTGGTGGTCCAGTGGTTCCCTCCCCATATGTCCGATCGCGGGCTGTTGTATAAATAAATAGTAACCTGGTGGTCCAGTGGTTCCTTCCCTGTATGCCCGATTGTGGGCTGTTGTAAAAATAAATATTAACCTGGTGGTCCAGTGGTACCCCCCTTCCCACACACAGAGGACCCCCCGGGCACTCAGCACCCCCCCATTGATGGGCGGCAGCACCTTGCCCACATATCGCCCAGCTGCCCACTGAATGACAGTGTATAGTATGATCTGTATGCCTATTGGTCCACAGTGTGACCAATGGGCTTGCAGACCATATTGTACTTACATAGGACTCAGATATGTGAATGAATAGGTTCATTCACATATCTGGTTTTGGTAGTACAGCATGGTCTGCAAGCCCATTGGTCCACACTGGACCAATAAGCATACAGATCATACAGTACACTGTCATTTGGCAGGCAGCCGGGTGGTATGTGGGTGGGGTTCTGCCATGACGGGGAGTGCTGGTGGTGGGGTCCTCGTGGGTGGGGTTGGGAGGGGAGGGACACCACTGACCACAGAGTTAATATTTATTTTACAACAGCCCGCAATCTGGTATATGGGGAGGGAACCACTGGACCACCAGGTTAATATTTATTTTTACTACAGTCCATGATTGGGCATATGGGGAAGGAACTACAAGACCACCAGGTTACTTTTAATATTACAACAGCCCACGATTGGGCATACGGGGAGGGAGGGGGGTCCACTAGACTACCAGGGAGGGTCCAGGTGCTTGTGGATGGTGTTCCTGCTGGGTGGGTGGCCACCCATGGCTGGCAGCTGTTGTGTTGCACCTTGCAATACAGCCACCCACCTATGAGTGGCCAGCATTTCAGCCTTTTATTTTCAGCTCAACTTTGAGCACCAGTGTGCTGCACATGTCCGGGTTGAACCAGCATATGCACCACACATCCCGGGCTGAACATCAAGATATGCTGCATATGCATGGGCACGCCCCCTGCATCTGCACTGCATACATTACCAATGCACCCCTGTGCATCGGGAGTTGCACCCCGCCACCTGCCCCTAAGAATATCACGCCAGGGCACACTGGGGGGGTTGCACATGGTGCAACCCTGTTGCGCAATGTGCAGTCCATTTGAATATCTGGGCCTAAGTATTTAAATGTGCAAGTTGTTTGCATCTTGAAGGGGGTAAACAAATCTCCAGTTTAATAGGCAACCGGTTTTTAACAAGCTGTTTCAGTTTCCTGATGGCCATCTGACAAGCAGCTTGGAGTTCTGTCTACAACATTCTAAACAGAAAGAAGGAGTATTTAATCGATGTGCTATCCAGAATACAAAATATATGATAAGAAATATTTAAAGGAAATTTACTGTAAACTGAACTTCACTGTGTTCCACATAACTAAGACTGACATAAACAGTTTATTATTTTATAACATATTAGATTGCACTATTTATTTCTAATGTTGTAGCCATGAGAATGGTGTGTGTGTGTGTGTGTGTGTTTGTGTGTTTCCTGTATACATTAAACTATGTCTGAGACAGTGCTTATCAGATAGTGTCTTAAGAGGTTATAAAGACATCACATCTCAACTGGCATATCCTGTAAAATATCACTTACAGTGTGGTTATGCATTTACCCATTATTTCTAATGAATTTGCACAATGCAGATCTGCTAGAGATGGCAGTTTCAATGCAGTCTTCCTTTTACACATTTTTACAATGTGTTTTCCTAGAATATGCCTGCTGATCGCTATATATTGTATTTAGCCTGGACAGTTCACAGAAAATGTGTCATCCTATTTTCAGTTGTGCTGTATACCTACACAATATTGTGCTGCACTGCATAAAATCAAAACATTCTGAAAACAATATTTTACATCTGGACTAGGCTACCCTGAATAAATACATTATAAACATGGTAAAACCATGACCACACTGAAACAAAATATTGCAACTAATCTGAGACATCCTGAGTAAATACAGAGTAAAAATGTGTAAAATGAAGATCCCTATGAGAATGAAATGTAGCATCTCCCCTGTGCTATCCAGGATACAAAATATAGGATAAGAAATATTTAAAGGAAATCTACTGTAACTTGAACTTTACTGTGTTCCACATAAGTAAGACTGACATAAACAGTTTCTTTATTGTTTTTATAACACATTAGATTGCCGTATTTTATTTTGAATGTTGTGGCCATGAGGATGGTGTGTACAGTGTGTGCGTGTGTGTGTGTATGTTTGCTGAATATAATAAACTATGTCTGAGACAGTGCTTATCAGATAGTGTCTTAGGAGGTTAGAAAAACAGTGTATATCTTTTTTGGAGATTCCTTGCTGAAAAACAGTGACATTTATGAGGTATGAATCTTTCTTGAATGAGAATACCTGCCCCACTGAAGCTAGTAGCAAGAAAATGTGTAAAGGCGAAGTATTTAAATGTACAAGTTGTAGCATTCCGAGGGGATAAACAAATCTCCAGTTTAATAGTCAACCAATATTTAACAAGCTGTTTCAGTTTCCTAATGGCCATCTGATAAGCAGCTTGGAGTTCTGTCTACAACTTACTAAACGGAAAGAAGGGAGTATTTAACTGTCAAAAAGGTGACATTTATGAGGTATGAATCTTTCTAGAAAAAGAATACCTGCCCAGCTGAAGCTAGTAGCATGAAAATGTTTAAATACTAAGTATTTAAATGTGCAAATTGTTGTATTTCAAAAGGGGTAAACAAATCTTCAGTTTAACAGAAATCCCATTTTCAACAAGCTGTTTCAGTTTCTTAATGGCCATCTGATAAGCAGCTTGGAGTCCTGACTATAACATTCTAAACAGAAACAAGTATTTAACTGTCCTAGTGATTTACTGTTATGGAAGGATACACTGAAAAGTGCCAAAAAATGTGTTCCACAGTATGGCAGTTTTTTAGGCTCCACCCATAGCCACAATAAGGCTGGTGGCAGAACAGCACAATTACAAGGGCCAAGTAAAGGGCTGCTAGGAGTAAGAGCAGGCGGCAGCAAAATAATGCCTAAAAATGTGTTCAAGAATAGGGTAAGGGGAGACATAGAGTGGGTAGGAAGGTTGTTTCAGATAGAGGGGAAATGGACATAGAAAGCAGTCTGACCCTTGGAGGCATTGCAATGATGGATAACAGTGGTTTGAGAGTCAAAATAGTATGAGTAGTTTGACAAAGGGTGTGAGAGTTACAGAAAGTAGAGAATAATACATTCAAGAAAATGAGAATTAATTTAGCTAACTATGAAAGGCATTTTCACATATATGTGGATGACATGGTCATCTACACTTCCAGCCCCATGGCCTCAGCTGTGGTTGGGATGCTCCAACACGGCTTCCACAACATACTGTGCTGGGTTCACAACAACCAGCTCAAGGTCAACACCAATAAGATGGTATCCATGACCTTTGGTATCTGTCAGAAACTAGCCTGACTCTCATTTCCCCCTTCCTTCACCACTCTAGTTAGCACCCCTTTGGAAGTGGTCCCTGCCTTCAAGTACCTTGGTGTGTGTCTTGACAGTAAGCTTGATTTCTCAGCCTACATAGATGTCATCCACACCAAACTCCATCCCAAATTAGGCACCCTGTACTGCAAGACTGCCTCTCCCTCCAGGTCTGCAGGGAACTAGCAGCCTCTCCCAGTCTTTGATTACGTGGACATATCTATGGCATTGCCACATCCTCCTCCCCTTGCTAGAGTGGACACCCTGTGCAATGCCTTCTGCTGTTTTGCCACCAACTCTCCACTCTGTGCCTATTACAGCTTCCTCTAACCTTTGCTCTCCATCCTCCCCCTGCCATCACATTACCAGGCCCACTGTGTTGCATTCATTGCCAAATACTGATTTGGGTCCCTTCTCTCTTACTTTTCTTCACTATTCTCCCCCACCTCATATGCTCCCTACTCATTTTGCTCCAGGGATTTCTGCACCTTCTCCATTCCCCACTGCACTCTTCTGCTGGCCAGGCTGCCTTCTCCTATTGCCTCCCTTCACTCTGAAATATGCTCCCCTCCCCTCTACCCTTCTCTCTCTCTGCCTTTAGACACCATCTAAGGTTACTTCCTGCACCCTCCTGTTCCTGTAAACCCTCTCCCTAACCCCTTATCCTCTTCCTTGACCCTCTCCTGCTAATGAGAACAGCATCCTCAGCCTTGTTTGGATCCCCCCAGACATAAGGCAGGGCTAGTAACTATGAATAACATCCTAACATTTGCACATGACCCAGTTACATACTGTAAGGTGCTACTGCTGCAGTTGATTTCAGCAGAGTCAACTCAGATTGATATGTGGGCAGCAGAACCTTTAGTATGTGGGACAGATGTTGAACAGAGTAATTTTGAGGGGGAAGATTAGGGTTATCCCTCAATGTGGGAAAATTGATTGGTGGGGCTCCAGTCCTGTCAGACCTGTAAATAGGAGCTTCTGCTGCTACTGGAGTCTTTGAGGGTCTTGCTTATAAACCTGCTGTGTATATGTGGGGGGTGGAGGGGGTTGAATGAGGTGGTTACAGTACCTGAGAGAGGGCAGCATCCCTTTTTCCTGTTCATTATAATCAAATGGGATACTGGCTTTCATAGCCATGCCACAGTGCCATAAAGTTATATGACTTTGACAGAAACTAACAATGCCATTGCCCCTTCCATAAGAGGATTGTGTTTTTTGGAAGGCTGACTGGTTGAAGTGCTTTACCAGCCTAACATGACCCTATGAACTTTGCAGTGTTGGAACTTTACAATGTGGAGCTCTAGTTCATTGGTTTTATTTCTTAGTACTCTTTCAGCTTTGCTGATGCAGAATCAGCTGCTGATTGCAATATTTCTGTCTCCAAACCATGCCTCTCTCTAACCGCCCCCCCCCCCAGTATGATGTCAGGATGTGATCTACATTTGCAACAGACACTCAGCATTCTGGTGCCTTTTATACTGTCAAGCTGCTTTGAGTGTTTTTTGTAAATGTAAACCTCATCCACTCATCCTACTGGGTGGGTGGATGCCCCTGGACCCCCCCTAGTGGTGTCTGTGTTCCTCTAAAATCTAAATGCTCCTGAGGGCACTTAAAGTAGTAATTTTAAGACAACTTCATTTTTATATTTGCTGTACATGCATGCATAGCAAACATTTTGTTAGCAAGGTGGCTTTTCAGGGGTGAGACTGTCAGTCCAATGCAGAGTGGACTGCAAGGGGCTCGTCAGTGTCACACCAATCAACAACCAGACTGATCATGACACTGTTCTGGCTTGCTGGGTGGAAACGTCATGTAGTTGAAAGGAGACAGCCAACCCAATCATAGGACAGCTTTTTCCTTTGATCTACATAACCGCTGCCCAGCAAGCACAGCTGATCTGACATGAACAGCCTGCTGAGGTTGAATAACACCCTGTAACAAAGAAAACTGTCCATCAATGTCTGTTGCTGCTGTTGCTGTTATTCTTCCCCTATCTGACCCTCCCACTCAAGACCCCCATCACCCCCCCACAAATATAACATTGACACTGGGGGTTCCCAATCTTGCAATGCTGCTACCTGAAATAAAGCAAACTGTCCCTAGTAGTTTTTTTATTAAATATACCCCCTGTAAAAAAGGAAAACATCCATCAATGTCTGTTGCTGCACCATTAGTCCCTCCACCCAAGCCTCCCACTCAGCATGCCCCCACAAACATAACACCAACACTTGGGGTACCAGTCCCCCCGTGTCACCACCAAAAATGACCCTAGTAGTTTTTTTAAACATATCCTTTGAAAAGAAAAACATCCATCTATGTCTACTGCTGCTGCCACTGTTAGTCCCCCACTTGACCATCCCACTTGGCACCCATCCACCCCCACAAGCTCTTACTTACCCACTGGGGGTTCAACGTTGCAATCCTTTCTGGACTGCAGACATGTCTTCACTGTTGAACGTCAGACCATGAACTGAGGAAATCAGGTATGCAGGTCAATGTATTTCAGTGGGGTCTTGAACTTAGTGGCATGACTGGGCCATATTTGAAAATTTATGCCCTCATTTTCAACATGCTTATTTTGGGACCCCATCTCATGAGCAATGGCAGTGAAATCAGGCAACTCTGTCCCGAAAGGTGATTTTGCAGTCACTGCACAAAATCACCTTTTGGGCAGGAGTTGAAAATATTCTCTGCCCTTGTTCATGAGGTGGGGTCATAAGATGGCTATGTTGAAACTTAGGGGTGAAAATATTTAAAAACAACAAAGTTATGAGCCTACATTTAAATTTACGAATGCAGGCTCGTAACTTTGCTCATTTTCAATATTTTGACCCCAAATTTTCAACATAGCCATTTTTTCATAGCACCGCATGAATGTGAAAACTGTCATTTTTCAAATCCTGGCAACAGTGTGTTTTCACACTTGAGGTGCCAAAATCACCTTTTGGGTAGGATTTGAACATTTTCTCCACCCTTGTTCATGAGATGGGCTTGTAAGAAGGCTACGTGGTGTCATAAGAAAGCTATGTTGAGAATTTATGGTACTGATATGAGAACACAACAAATATATGAGTTTACAGTGCAATGTTTTAATGCACACTTGTTACTTTGGTAATTTTCGATATTCTGACCCCAACTTTTCAACAAAGCCATTTTTCACACCACTTCATGAATGTGGCAGCACTCATTTCTCAAAACCTTCACAAAAGGTGCTTTAACACTTGTGGTGCAAAATGACATGTCGGCCAAGGTTTTATAATTGTCACCTGTCATTTTCAGAAGGAGTGGTGATAAAAAGGTTATGTTGAAAATTTGGGTAAAATTTGAAAAAAAAAACAAATTGTTCCAACATTTTCTCATAACTATTTTTTGCAGATTTTGGCCCATAATATTCAACATATCCCTTGTGTTACCCCACCTCTTGAACATGGCAGGTGCCATTTTTCAAATCCTCTCTGAAACTCATTTTCACAGTTGCACAGCAAAATCACCTTTCAGATGGGATTTTAAAAATTCCACCTAACTTCTTAAGCAAGTTACAAAATTTGACCTGGTGTGGGAACTTTACTTAGCTAGGGGTTGGTGTAGAAGCCCTATACACTTCAATCCAGCATCACAAAGGTTTAACAACCATCCAATATTTTTTGGATAAGCTCACTGTTTCTGACAGAGTACCCAAAGAATTCATTATAAGATCTCTTGACTATATGTTAACAGACAATTATTTTGAATTTGAGGATCAGCATTTTCTACAGACCTGTGGCATAGCGATAAGTGCCACTATGGCATCCTGCTATGCCAATCTATTTCTTGGCCACTGGGAAAAGAATATTGCATTCAACAAAACCATTAGTCCAGATCATCATAATATAAAGCATTGGTCTTGCTTTATAGACGATGCCATTTTTGTGTGGCAAGGAGATAGTCAACACATACCGAAATTTATGGATTAGCTCAATAACAACAATATAAATTTAAGATTTAAATACACAGCCTCGAAAAGAGTTTAGACTTTTAGGATTTAACACTTTGAATGAATGATGATGGTAAAGTAATAGATATAAAGTGTTATAGGAAGCCCACTGCAACTAAGTCCATCCTGTTTACCAGAAGTGCCCTTCCCATTAGCTGAACAAACTCCATACCATACAGCCAACTTTTGAAATAAAGCAGGAATTGTAGCACAGGCACTGCTTTTGAAGAAAAAGCTAATGAGTTATTAGACAGATTCCTGGACAGAGGCTATGATGAAAACTTGCTGATTAGTTGTAAGAACAGAGTTAAAAACATTTTAAAGAATGAGCTTCTGTCTGTTAGGGAACCAAATGCTCTAGAAATGACATCTTGCACTTTCAACACAGATTACAACCATGTGGCTGGTAGGATAGGCAAAAAAGTTCATAAGACTTAGCCTATCCTACTCAACAATAATGAGGCCAGTACTGCAGTGGGTTTGAAACCAATAGTGAAATTTAACAGGGCTAGGAACCTCAAAGACAGACTAGTACATAGCAGATTACAGGAAGTTATAGAAACCAGCAATTCTAATACCAGCTGGTTACCTAAAATACCTATGGGCTTTTACAAATGTACCCACTGTAATATCTGCAAACATGCTTTGCAATGCAGTAGGTTCCAACATCCCAAATTACAGGAATTAGTGTGGATATACAGCACGTGAACTTAGAACTTGTGACAAGCCATATGTGGTGTATGCATTGTAGAGCAGCTGTAAATAAGGGATATGCAATGGTGAGCTGTCAGATAAACAATTTATCTACACAAGTGCTGCTTGACCTCGGGTAACCTCACGAGTGGCATAAGCCACGGGTGAAGTGACAGAGGTCAAACAGCACAAGTGTAGATAAATCATTTATCTGACAGCTCAACACTGTATATTTCATGTATGCAATAGGGATGCTATCAGTGCAGGCACATTTGGTTTTGACTGTTTATCTTTTTTTTAAACGATAACTTCTGGGACTTTTTGTTAACTTTCCTAGTATATGTCTGCCTAGCGTAGCTGTTGCTATTAAATGAAACACCACTCATTTTGTAGAAAACTTCTTGCTGAACAAATGTCATGCTCACAGTAGCAAGCTACCTTTTTCGTTTTAAAATTACCCACATTTGTTTGTCGAAAAAGTGAAAAGAAAATAGATTTTAATACTGTTTTTGCTAATTATAATAACTAAAAGGTATCTATAAATGAAACACCACTCATTTTGTGATATTTTTTGAACATTTTTTATGCTTCTTCATATTTGTCGAAAAAGTAAAAGAAAATATAATTTTCTGCTGTTTTTTGCTAATTATAAAAATGCTAAAATGTATATATAAATGAAACAGCACTCATTTCATAGATATTTCTGTACTGGACAAATTTCATACTCACAGTACCATGCTATCATTTTTCATTTTAAAGTTATTCACATTCGTTTGTCAAAAAATTAAAAAAAAAAAATAACTATCTGCTGTTTTTTGCTAATTATAAAAAAAACTAGAAGGTATATATAAATGAAACAGCAATCATTTTGTAGATATTTGTTTGCTGGACAAATTTCGTACTCACAATACCATGCTATCAATTTCTTTTTAAAGTTATTCACATTTATTTGTCAAAGAACTGAACAAAAAAGCTTTGACTGACAGTTTGCATTTAACTCACATATGTTGGATAAATTTAGGGTGCTTAGATTTATCCCACATATGTGGAGATACATAGATTTATGCAATGGATTTTGGCTCCACGCCTATTGCATAAAATGGTGTATGTGGGTAAGATGGTACATCCCGTTGAATAACAAATACAAGAACATGCACATTCAATTATTGACAACAAACAAGATACTCAAGTTGGAGTACATTTTACCCTGCAACACAATTCAACACTAGTTGACCTTAGATTTGTTGAGCTGGAATGGGTCCCTCCTCCCAAATTAAGAGACAGAGTAAATTTGCTATTGCAGAAGGAGAGTAAATGGATAATTAGACTAAATAGTGTAAAACCAGCAGGCCTCAATGATAAATGTGACATCAAACCATTTCTTAAGAACTAAACTTGACAGTCTTGCTTGGTCCTAGATCTAATGAAACTAATAAATATTTTACTTTTCTTTTGCTTTCTAGGTGTGCCTATGTTCACCATTCAGCAAGGGTTCTATCTTTTGCATTCTGCATTGATTTAACCTTACCTCTGTGCTCCATTCCTACCGGGTTAGTGACTCATTCACAAGGGGATCCCATGTTGATTGATAGATGCCATGACTTCAATCACATGAGGTTGTGGTTTTAAATATTTCCCTTGCCTAATTTTATTTTTCTCTAATTTAGTTTCTAAACCTCTGACTTGTTATATGGCACATAAATTGCTGCCATACAAATACTAATGCTACTATGAGAATTGTTCAAAAGTCAGTTGTTTATAGGTTTAGTGCTTTAAGAGGGGATTATTTGCTTAAAGATTGTTTTACTGATGTAGCTGCTTACCCACCAGCCCCACCCATAGACTTTGATGGCAGATAAGGACCGCTTGGCCCACCTAGTCTGCCCATTTCCCTACCTACTGGATAAGCTGCAGATCCTGGAAACCAACAGCCTATTTCTTCTTACACCCCTCACAAGAATTGCTTTATGTCTGTCCCATGCATTCTTGAATTGTCCCACAGTTTTAGACCCCACAACCTCCTCAGGAAGGCTGTTCCATGTGTCCACCACCCTCTCTGTGAAAAAATACTTCCTCACATTGCCCCTGATCCGTTGCCTCTCTATCTTCAAATTGTGTCCCCTTGTTCTTGCACGTCTCTTTTTCTGAAAGATGCTACCCTCTGGGACTTTGTTGATTCCATTGAGGTACTTCTATCATGTCCACCCTCTCCCTCCTTTCCTCAAGGGTATACATATTAAGCTCTTTTAGAATCTCCTCATATGGCTTCTCTTGCAGACCCTGCACCATTTTAGTTGTCCTCCTCTGGACTGCCTCCATCCTGTCTATGTCCTTGCAGAGATGGGGTCTTCAGAACTGTACGCAGTACTTCAGATGGGGTCTCACCAACTGTCTGTACAGAGGGATAACAACTTCCTGTTTCTGCTGGTGATGCCTCTCCCTATACATCTCAGTATCCCCCCAGCCCTCCCTACTACCTTCTCACATTGCTTGCCAACCTTAGGTCATCTGATATGATTATCCCAGGTCCCTTTACATTTTTGTTGTTGTTACTACCTCCCCCCATTGTGTACTCTTCCCCTGGGTTTTTGTTTCCAAGATGTATTATCTTGCACTTCTTTGCACTGAATCCAAGCTGCCATACTTCTGATCATTCCTCCAACCTTGCCAAGTCCCTTCTCATCCTTTCCATGCCTCCTTGTGTATCATCCCTGTTGCAGATCTTTCTGTCATCTGCAAAGAGGCAAACTTTTCCTTCCAGTCCCTCTGCAATGTCACTTGTAAAGACATTATAAAGGACAGAACCTAGTACTAAACCTTGCGGTACCCACTAGTAACCCCCCCTTTCTTCAGAGTGGACTCCGTTTACTATTACCTTCTGTGTCCTGTTGTCCAGCCAATGTTTTACCCAGGCTACCACCCTGGGACCCACTCCCAGGCTGGCTAATTTGTTTATTAAGCTTTTGTGTGGGACTGTGTCAAATGCCTTGCTAAAGTCTAGGTAGGCCATGTCCACAGACCCTCCCTAGTCTACTACTTTGGCCACCCAGTCAAAGAAATTGATTAGATTAGTCTGACATGACCTTCCCGCTGTGAACCCATGTTGCCTTGGGTCCTGTGCCCCACTGGCCTCTAGGTACTCAACAATTCTTTCCTTCAGAAGTGATTCCATCACTTTCCCTACCACAGAGGTCCAACTGACAGGTCTGTAGTTTCCTGCCTCTGTCTTGCTCCCACTTTTGTAAAGAATCACATCCACCCTTCTCCAGTCCTCAGGTACCACACCATCCTCCCATGATTTGTTAAAACGGGTAGTCAGTGGTGTCACTATTTCTCCCCTTAATTCTTTTAGAATTCTGGGGTGAATCCCATCAGGCCCCGTTGCTTTGTCCACCTTCAGTTTTAGGAGTTCTATCAGAACCCTTTATTCTGTGAAAGGACTGGGATCAACCCCCCCATCCAGAGTGCTTCTGTTAATTGGATTAGGTACCTCCCCCTCCTCCTCTTTTGTGAATACTGAGCAGAAGTATTCATTCAGTATCCCTGCTTTTTCACTGTCCCTCTCCGCCCACCCACCATCCATTCTATTCAGCCTCACTATCCCTCCCTTTGTCTTTCAACACTCCCTAATGTACCTATAAAAGTTTTTATCGCCCCTTCTTTACTGAGTTGGCTATCTTTTCCTCAGTTTGGTCCTTTGCTATTCTGACTGCTTTCCCTTCTTCCTTCTGCCTTAACTGGTACAGTTCTCTGTCCTGCTCCTTCTGTGTTTCCTTATACTTCCTAAATGCTATCTTTTTCTCCCTAACCTTCCCTGCCACCTCTTTAGAGAACCATAGTGGCATTTTCTTTTGTTTTGATTTATTTATTTCATACAAAGGCTTGTTGCCTCTGTGATGGCAGTTTTGATGGTTCCCCATTGTTGCTCCACCCCTCCTTCTTGCCTGTTTGTTAGTGCTTTTCTAAGGCACTGTCCCATCTTGCCAAAGTCAGCCCCTCTGAAGTCCAGTACCCTCACTTTTGCATGGCTTGACTCTGCAGCTGAGTTTATCATATGAACATATGAAATTTGCCAGCAGATAAAGGCCTAGAGGTCTATCAAGTCTGCTTGAATGTGCAACTAGCACCCCTTATTCTGCAGCTACCCCTCCCTTCCACCCTTCCCCTTCATTAACCCTCCCCCTTGTCCTGTCCCATCCTCATTTGAAGCAGTCCACTGTTCTACTGCATACCACTTCAGCAGGTAATGCATTCCACCCAGCCACCACCCTCTCTGTAAAAAAGTGTCTCCTCATCTCCCTCCTGAACCTTCCTCACTCCAGTCTCATATCATGGCCCCGATGGCCCTCCCCTTCCTTACTTTGAACAGCCCCTCTGTACCCATCTTGTTTATTCCTTTCATGTATTTAAAGGTTTCAATCATGTCACCCCTGTCTCTCCTCTCCTCCAGTGAGTACATGTTCAACTCTTCAACCTCCTCTCGTATGATAAGTCCCCAGCCCCTGATCATCTTTGTTGCTCTGCACTGCACCCCCTCCAGTAACTTAATGTCCCTCTTCAGATACAGACGCCAGTACTGCATGCAGTACTCCAGGTGTGGTCTAACTAATGACCTATACAGTGGCAGAATCACCTCCTCCCTTCTCGAGGATATACCCCTTGCAATACAACCCAGCATTTTGTTGGCCTTTGCAGCTGCCTTCCTACATTGTGCTGAGTTGTTCATTGACCCTGTAATGAGCACACCCAGATCCTTCTCCTCCTCTGTCTGGGCTAGCTGCACTCCCCCTAGCTGGTAACTCCTCCTTGGGTTCTTCATCCTAAAATGCAGCACCTAGCACTTTTTGGCATTAAAGCCCAGTTGCCAGGTGTCTGAACAGGTTTCAAGCTTTGCCAGATCATCCTGCAACCCCTGCCATCCCCCTAGGTCATCCACCACCGCGCCTACCTTGGTATCATCAGCAAATAGACTGATCTTGCTCTTGATGTCCCACAATATGTCTGCAATGAATATCCCAAACAACACTGGTCCCAACACTGAGCCCTGTGGAACACCGCTCGTCACTGCCTTTGGGTGTGAGAGCTCCCCACCCACCACCACCCTCTATTGCCTTCCCTGCAGCCAGTTTCCTACCCATCTCACCAGCTTTGCACCCATCCCTGTGCCTACTAACTTCCTTCCCAGCCTTCCATGTGGCACTGAGTCGAATGCCTTACTGAAGTCCAGATACAGGACATCCACTGCATGGCCCCTGTCCAGTTGCCTAGTTACCCAGTGATAGAACTCGACCAGGTTGGTTTGGCAGGATCTGCCACATATGAAGCCATGCTGTCTGCTGTCCTGTAGTCCTTTGGCCTCTAGGAGGGCCACAAGCCTCTCCTTCAGGATAGTCTCCATTAGCTTACCCACGATGGATGTGAGGCTCACTGGTCTGTAGTTTCCCGGTTCATCCTTGGGGCCACTCTTGTGGAGGGGCACCACATGAGCCATCCTCCAGTCCTGAGGTACACCCCCGAATGTAGTGAGGCATTAAATAGGTCTGCCAAAGGTCCTGCGAGGACCTCTGCCAGCTCCTTCAGTACCCTGGAGTGGATGCCATCTGGGCCTGGCGCCTGTCCACCCTCAGTGCCTTCAAACCCTCTCGAACTCTGCTCTCCATGATTTCCCATCTGTCACCACTCCCCGCTTCTGCCATTTCTCCCACCTTGGGTGTCACCCCTCTCTTTAGTAAATACTGAGCAGAAGTACTCATTTAGTGCTTCCACTTATCGCACCCCTGCTTCCACCCAACCCCTCCTTCCTAATCCTTACTATGTGGTCCTTACAGTCCTTTTCTCCTGATGTACTTAAAGAAGTCCTTCTCCCCCTTCTTAATGCCTTGTGCCAGCCTGAGTTCCATAGATGCTTTGGCTCCCTTACTGCCTTGTCACCTCCTTCGATTCTGTCAAGTACTCCTCTGTCCTCCCCTCCTGTTTTCTTGTACTTCCTAAAAGGCAGCTCTTTTCCTCCTTACCTTTCCATTACCTCCTTGCTCAACCAGATCAGTTTCTTAGCCCTAGCCTTCTTGCTCTGGGCTTTGCAGCAGGTTTTAGTTGCCTCCACTATCCCCAGCTTTATGAGCTCCCACCTCTGGTTAGTGTCCATACTAGATTGAATTCTGGCCAGGTACCCTTTTACCGCCCCCATCCTCCCAAAGTCAGCCCTCCTGAGGTCCAGCACTGTTGTGCCAGATTCCCTCCTTCCTTGCCCATATCCAATGTGAGCCATACTGAGCGGTGGTCACTCCTGACAGCGGTTCCTCCCGTAAGTTCTCTCACAAGTCCCCATTTGCCAGCACAAGGTCAAGGGTATTTCTAACCTGATTGTTCACTGACCATTTGCAGCAGGAAGCTGTCCTGAAGGCATCCAGCAGTACCTGCTCCCTTCTGTTCCTGGTTGTTGGGGTGCTCCAGTCCACTCCTGGCATGTTGAAGTCCCCCACAATCACCACATTACCCTTCTCACAGGTCCTCCTGATCCATCCTGCTAGTTCCCTGTCTAACTTCTCCATCTGAGATGGTGGCCTGTACACCACTCCCATTCTAAGAATCCTATTCTTGGAATCCTGGATTTGCATCCAAAGTGACTCCGTACTACCCTCCTCCCCTTCCTCCCTTACACACTTCAGTCCTTCCTTTACATATAGTGCCACCCCCCCTCCTTTCCCAATCACCCTGTCCCTATGAAATAATCTGTACCCTGGTACAGACAGGTCCCAGTCATTGTATTGGGTGGCCCATGTTTCCATGATGACTGCAATGTCCACCTCTCCCTCTGCCATGAGAACCTGGAACTCTGCAGTTTTCCTCCCAAGGCTCCTAGCATTAAGGGTAACCATCTTCCACCCTTTCCCCCCTCCCATCCTGCCCTCCTTTCCTAGCATCACCAACAGTACTTGCCATTTGTCCTTTGTCACTGTTATGGGGGTAGCTCATATGGTTTCCCAACCTGTGGTCTCTGCATATCTCTTCCCCAACTGCCACCCCACTCTAGTTTAAATTCCCAGCTTCCTGTATGTATCTCCATCCTCTGTTTCAACACTTTCTTTCCTCCTCACTCAAGTGTAATCTGTCCTTGCATAGAGACTACTGTCCTCCCAGGTCCCTCCCCCAACAGCCCATACTCTTTAGCACAACACCAGGTTCTTAGCCATCCGTTAAATTCTTCTATTCTCAGCTTTCTTGTTGTGCTTGCCTTTGGCACTGGAAGTATCTCTGAAAAAGTTACTGATCTTCCTGCCCTCTCACATAATTGTGCTAGTTCTCAAACCTCCTCTGGACTCTATCTACTGTCTTGTCAGCCAGGTCATTTGTCCCAAGATGTATAATTAAATGAGGCTTGTCCTACCCTTCTAGCATATTTCAGAACAGACTGTCCCACCCTTTCTGCTGTCATTCCTGGCATGGCTTCCACCCAAATGCGACTATGCCTCTCCCCTTGCTACCCCACTCTAACTCATCTTAGTATTGAGTCCCCATCACAAGAGATTCTACCCTCTACTCCTGCTTGCTTCCATTCATCTCCTCTCTCATTTCCAGCTCCCTCTTCCTTCTGCACATTTACCCTTTTACCCTGTTGCAATTCTCCCAGCAGAACTTCCCCTGTTCCAGTTTGGTCCAGGCATTTATCAATTACTCCTCTAATTTCATCATTTCCCTCCTCCACCTTCTTCCTCTCTAGCAGTGCACAACTATTTTCTGAAGGCCCTTCACAAATGCCCGCTCCCTCTCTCTTCATAGTAAGCTGTTCTCTCCTTTCCATTCCATGACTTTTGCCACTTCTTCGCCTCCCCTCACAAGTCCCTATCTCCTCCTTCCATTTGTCTTTTGTCTCCTGACCTGGTTTCCCCGGCAATTGTTCTTCCTGGCCTGGGCCCCTTTGTCTCTGCTTTCCTTCTTCTGACCCTCTCCTCACCACTGTTGGCTTAAATTGCCCTCCCTCATCTCCCCTTCTTCCTCCCTCCAGTACTGGGCTAAACCCATCCCCAATCTGCCTTGCCTGTCTTAGTTCTTCCTGCAGATCCTCAATCTCCTTTCTAAGTTTTTCTATGTGGTTGCACACTAAACATCCTCCCACGCTCCAGGCAATTTTTAGAAAGATTGGTGCACCGCAGTTGTTGCAGCCTACCACCCAACCCATTGCTGTCGTTGCCCACCAGCAACCCCTACCCTTCCAGATGCAGGATACCAAACACTCCCCAAGTCTCCTCTCCTCCTCTATCAGTGCAAAACATTTTCTTTATTTCCTTACTTCCTTTGTTGCACATGTTTAGATATATTGAGCAACTGCTTTTTATATTCCTATCCTTCCTATCCACACTCAAAACAGACTTTAAGTAGCATTGCACAACCTTCTTCAAACTCCTACTTCTCCTTTCCCCAATGCAATATCAATGCGAAGAAGTAATAATGAAAGCTCCTAGATTTGCATTTACTTCCCTTCCACTGAGAGAGCAGTCACCTCTTCACTTGCTGCTGTTCCTTTCCTGGATGTCTGCTTTTGCTATGACAGGTGCATATCCTTTGCCTGTTTGAGGAAGTGATGTCAGAACCCCACTGAATCATGAACCACACTGTTTGGTGGTCACTTGTTCCCACATGGCTACCCAATTCTAGATCTGAAATCCTCTCACTGTCCCCATTTGAGAGTATGAGGTCTAAGATTGCTCCCTCCTGAGTGGGTTCCAACACTAGCTGTCTGAGTCATTCCCCCTGTAGGGCATTGAGAATGACCCTGCTCTTGAATGTGGTTGCAGTAAAGATGCTCCAGTTAACATCTGGCATATTCAAGTCCCCCATACATAGTATCTCCCCTTTCTCTGCCATCCTAAGGATGCCTTCTGTCACATCCTTGTCCATTCCCTCCCACTGAGATGGGGGTCTGTATACAACCCCAGTGCAGATTGTGGTGCCATTTCCAGTCTCTAAGGTGACCCACAGTGCCTCTTCTCCTCCCTGTTTACTCTTTTGTTCCATTGCTTTTATCCCTTCTCTTACATAGAGAGCAACTCCTCCCCCTCTTCTACCCTCCCTGTCTCTCCTGTAGGTTGTGTACCCTGGTATGTTAACATCCCAGTCATGGGTCACTGTGTACCATGTTTCTGTGACTGCCACGATATCCAGGCATCCCTCTTCCATCAAGGTCACCAGTTCAGGGAGCTTGTTGCCCAGACTATGGGCATTGGTACTCATTACCCTCCATTTCTTGATGGCCTTACCCCTTTTTGCCCCATCCCTGTCCTTATTGCTTTGTGGTTTTCTCCATTTATCCCTGCCCTTCTCTCTATCGTCTCTATCTTGGTGTTTACCTTATTTACTACCCTGATTTTTAGGTGGGGCTAGGATTTCCCTACTCCTTTCCAGTGCCTTCCCCTTGGCTAGTTTAAATGCTTGCCAATGAAGCATTTGAACCTATCACCTAGGATCCTGGTTCCCCTCCTTGACAGATGCAGACCATCGCACCAGTATAGGCCTGCATCACTCCAGGTGGACCCCCACTCCCCACTGAAGCCAAACCCCTGAGCTCTGCACTAGTTTTCAACCACTGATTGAATCCCATGGTGTGGAGCACCCTAGCCTCACCCCTGCCATAGACAGACAGCACCTCCAAGAAGGAAACCGATGCATACTACTTGTCTAAGGCCCCTCCCCAACTCCACAAACTCTTCCTGCACTGCTCTGATCCCTTTCCTAGCTAGGTCATTTGTCCCTAGGTGGACAATGACATCCAGCTCCCTCCCCCATGCAGCTGCTCCCACGATCCTGAGGATTCACTCCCTGTCCCTGCAAGCCATGGTGCCAGGCAGGCTCCTTACCTCCCTCTCCCCTTCTTCCCCCAGTTCTACCCTCCTAACAATGGAGTTCCTGACCAGGAGTTGTTTCTTTCCCTTGTGGGGTCCCATGCCACCCTCCCGTGGGTCTCCTTTGTGGAGATTTCCAGCATCCTCCTTGGTCTCCATTGCTGGTGCCTCCATACAGGAACCACACTTTGCCAGAATGGCATATGAATTGTGGAGAGGTACAACTGGAGGGATGCACCTCTGTTCCACCACTCTCACCCTCCCTGAGCCCACCATGGTCCAACCGCTCCTCTTTCTTGGCAACCTCTGAGGCAACAGCAGTGGCCCTGGTGGTCTCTGGGTGGGAGAGGAGATCCCCCAAATCCTGGCCAACTCAGCCTGGAGATGAGCAACCTCCTTCCTCAGCCCAGAGAGGTGCCTGCAAATGGGACAACACTGCATCCTCCAGAACGTCTCCCAGAAGACTGCTGCTCCACAGCCACTGCACTGCACTGCATCACTCCCATCATGTCTTATTTCTGGCTCCTTAACTGTTGTTTTGAATACTTACTCTTTCCACTGTTTATTTATTTTTATTTTTATTTTTTTTCTCCCTACTTACTTACTGCATCTGTACCCTTTAAGCTCCTGATCTTCCTGTTCTGTGACAAGAAGTTCCTATATTTCTCAGTAGTCTCCTTACTTGCTCAGAGTCAGACCTCCAGCAGCTAGGGGGGTTCGGAGTGCTACTCTTTTCCTTCTAAGATGGTGAGTCTTTTGTGGCTCTGTGATCACTCACTTCCTGCTCCCAAACAGGAAGTTCGTGGTGAATACTCATGAGAGTCGAAGCACTGGGGTCTGAGCTGGAACAGCAGACCTGTTTGGTCAGCCAAAGGTTTGGGCATACTTTTTTGTTATTTTGAATAAATAAACTTAAAAATGACTCAACCTTGTGGACATAATTTTGTTCACATCACATGGATGTTGTTTTCCTGTGTGCAACTACTGCAGTCTGGTTTGTCACTTTTTAAATGCCCTCTGAAATGTATTTCTACAGCTGCATAGTGAAATCACCATTCTGATGGGATTTTAAGAATGTCACATGTCTTGATCATAATGTCAGCTCATAAAAAGACTGTTGGACATTTTGGGTCAAAATGTGTGAGCACACTTAAAAGTAGATATTGAAGGCCCAGTGATGCTGAGGGTTAAGGCGCTGGATGCCACACCTTGTGCCATGCTGGTGACCTGGGTTCAGAAGCGAGCTCAGGCTGTTGGAGGTCAGCAGGGGCAGGAAAGGATTGAGCAACTGGAGGACTGCTCTCCTTTCCTGGGGGGGTGGTTACACATGCCATAGTGCTAGCAGCTCCTGGTGGTGACTGGAGGTGATGCAACTTGTGGCACACTCTTCTAGGGTTGGGGCGGTGGTGGATGCCTTATGTGTGGGTGCAGGAATGCACCCACTGTGTGCAATATGTCACTGCATGTCCACACTCTCCAGGCAACAATACACAAAAAATACACCCTGCTCCCTGGATAGGCAACAGCATCCTCCAGTGCCCCATTACCACACACTCAATGCCAGGCACATCTCACTGGTCCTCCCAATCCCTCACCATGCCTTGGTTCCTTGCGAGTGGGTAAGCCTCATTGGGGCTAAGGTAGGTAGAGAGTGTCTGTCCCCAATTCTTCCAGTAGGTCGGTTTCAGGTAGGGCGGTAGCATGGTCAGCAGTGAGAGAGGGCTGCCTGAGAGAGCGCCAGGGTGGCAGAGAGATAGAGAAAAAAAAGTAGATATTGCCTCTCAGTGGCCCTATTCTGGATAATTACAATCTAATAATGTATCAAACAGGACATTACTGAAAATGAGATATTGCATTTCATCTGCTCTGTCCTGGGTAAATATGCAATAAAAATGTGTACAAGCAAGATCTGGTACAACAGCAACACCAGCAGCAAACATTCAGCATTGACAAATGCTTGTTTTTTTTAGGATGCCAGTACCACCGCTTCCGTGAAATGTTTTTGCTTCCTATGGATGTATGGTTCTTCTTTCCTATGGTATGCGATAATCATACCTCTCAACCTTTTACCAGTAAAATGCATAGCACAGTCCTTCGAAATACAGAGCAAAGGAGAAATTCATACCTACCATAATTTCCTTTTCTGTTAGCTGCAACGTTGTCAATGGGGAGTTAATACATATAGGTAGTGAGCTCTCCCACTGGGGCAGTAGTGCAGCCCAAAGCTGTCAAGCAGCACAGAACCCTAGGCACATGAAGATTCCAAAGCCGGTAGCTACTCAGTCGCATTTTTCCATGTAGTATCTATACACTCCTATGTAACTACGCATCTCCATGTCACCCAGGAGAACAAACTCTGCATAACCAACAAACTTTCCAACATGTAACTGATTTTTCAGATGACACAAATGACAAATGAATAATATATCTCATTGGAAGACCATCTTGCTGAATAACTCTTCCATCCTATTTCTTGAGAGCAAAAACATCCCAAAACAGATGCTGGTGCACTAAGCTGGTAAGAGATATACACCTAAAGTGTGGATTGAATTTTAATGAATTTGTTATATTATTGGAATGTAAAAGTTCCAGAGTAACATCATAATAATGGGGAACAAGAAAATCTAAAATGTTGATATTTTCTATGTTTAAAATATAAGGAAGTAAAGAGGGGGCATGAGCTCAGTTTTATGCATGCTCAAGGGTATCAATGAGATCAAACAGAGATATCTGATCATATATTCTCCTGCATGACATGGGGAAAAGCCCCATTCAGAGGTGGAAAATTCAAGGGTAACATTAGAGGCACTTCTTCCAAAGAGCAGTGAAGCTGCAGAACAGTTTACCAACAGAGATAGTGGGCATGAAGACATACAGACCTTCAAGGCAAAGCAACAGCAATTTCTGCCTACCAATGGATTCACATGCTTCCTTTATACAGTTTAAATCCAGAACAAATGGCTTGGTACCTTTTATTGGACCAACAAGGATGTTACAAAAAGAACAACATCCTTGTTTCCTTGTTGGTCCAATAAAAGGTATTAAACCATTTGTTCTGGATTTGTTCTTACTAGGACCATTACGGCTTTAAATATTTTTTAATACAGCTTAATCATTCAGCCCTGCATATGAAGTAGGAAGTGGATGATCTTGAGTTGTTTTGACCTTAAATTGCACTGTTAATATTTTTGACTTATTCCTGTCTATGTCAGTAGTTGTTTTAAAGTTACTATTTATCCTCCTCAGCAGACTACGCTGTCTCTGCTCATCCTCCCAACCCAAACTCCACCTTTCCTAGGGGTTACCTCATGAAAAAGAAAGACAGAGAGAGAGAGAGAGATAAAGAGCAAGAGCTAGAGCAAGAAAGAGAGAGCGAGAGAGATGAGTGTGGCACCAAGAAAAACTACCTCCCATATGCAAATAGAGATTACTGACTCATTTGTCCTTTGGCATATTTATGCACAGCATTTCTGAATTCTACTTGAAAAAGTGAGGGTTTCAGTGGAAACATACTTGCAATCATTTGTAACAGTGCTGAGTGCTGTGGAACTTGTATTACGTGGGGAGATGAATCGTCCCCATCCTAGAGACCAGCCTTGTGGTTTGATGCCCCCACTGACTGCCACTGTGCCATGTATGTAGGTATCTATACTCCCTGGTAGTCTAGTGAATGTCCCTCAACCCCCCAATTGCCATAGTGCCTAGTATATAGGTATCTGTATTCCCTGTTAGTTTAGTGACGCTCCACCTGACCCAGCCGAACATAGACTGCCCTCACAGCACTCCACTGTCCCAGTGGTAGTACATCGCTGCACTGCAATCCAGCAAACTGCACAGCTTTCCACTCACCATGGCCAGCCACTGTATGAGCTGTCAGCATGCAAACTGTAACAGCTGATTCTACAGTATGTATGCTGATAGCTTGTATGGTGGCTGGCCGTGGTGGTGAGCAGAGGATTGTGCAGGTTGCCGTATTGCAGTATGGTGATTTACAGCCACTGGGATGGGGGTACTGGGAGGGGGGGTCTGTGTGCAGGCTGGTATGGTGGGGGAGTTCACTAGATCACTAAGGAATACAGAAGGTTGCTGCCAGGCCCAGTCACACATGCACATACATGTAATTACATAATTTCACTACATGGAAGAAAAGTGAGTTATAGGAAAAAGCCATGCTGTACATGCCAGCATCCTCACTTGGGCTCTTGCACAACCAGCAAGGCTAGTCACTCACCAAGTTATAGTCTTGTGTAAGTAGTGGATAATGGGGAAGTTGAGAAGGTCAGTGACAGACCTTGGGAGGTGCAGTCATACTGACAATTCATCACTTTGCTTGCTAAACTATCTAAAGTGGCATGGACCTCAGCTAGGAATTGAATTGGCTTTAATGTACAGCTAGCCCTAATGCACACTCGACTGATAGCCTTCACAGTCAGTCACATGACTGCGGTGAAGGGTCATAGAATCTGATGGAATTTACTTTATATATTGTTGTTAATTCCAGGGAGTATCTCAGGAGATTGCAGGAGAGTGCGGGAAATATGAGATGCAAATACGCAAAGGAGTGCACCCCTGCAACATGTTGCTTCAATATACACAAGGAGACCACTGAACCAAAAAATATGAGCTCACACCCCTACCATACTACATGTGTACTGTAAAAAGATCCAGATAGGTTGTAAGTCAGAACTATTTTTTTTACTCACAAATATCAGAACACAGTACGGCAGTTGGTGCATATAGATGAAGGATCCCCTTCGGCCACTGGAACAACAGACATCATTTCAAACTGTTCAGGTGCTTTCACAAGACTGATAAGGGGAGATTCATCTAAGATATATGGTGTATGGTGGTGGAGTGTGCTCATATCTTTTGGATCTGTGGACAATGAGGTGCATGCCATCATAAGGAGTCCCTTAACTCCTTGTGGCACATAAAATGTCCCATAAGAAATGGGGTGCTCAACATTTGCATAGTGTTAGAGTAACATTACATTGGTGGTGATGGGGTCTGGGGAGGGTGCAGTCCTCCTGCACTGCCATATCCCTACAGAAAATTAAACAGAATTTCAATGACCACTGCCTGGTGCCAGTGATGACCCCAGTACAGTGCAGAGGCTCCAAAGACTGGGAAGCTGGAGAAGATATGACCAAACAGGGTAGGATATGTGGTTTGTAGATAGACAGGCAGAGAGGGATGAATAGCTGCTACTGCTACCCTTAGGCAGGTGTAGCTAATGCCCCCCTCCACCAGCTCTAAGCCTTGAGGAACTTGTGTCCAGGATCAGGCGGATACTGGCCTATGCCACCTGACAAGTGACTGTCCCACCTGCCCGCAGAGAGAGGCACACAGGTCAGGCACAGGGCACATGGGGGCACACACCAATACTGTCGATGTTGTGTAGTACCTGGATGGTGTGCATGTGGTACACAGGGGACACTCCATGACTTTTCCAGGACCTCTGCAAATGTGGATGGGCAGCAAACCATTTGAGGATTGGCCCCTGAATATATAGGCTGTTGCAGATACACAAAACATGGTAAAGAAATTAGATAAATACTGTACATTGCAGTATAAAGATACAGCTGTGAAGCTTCCTCCTACCTTGCTACACCTGCTGTGAAGCTTGGTCAAATAGAAATAAAATAAAAGTATATGTGAAGGTGCAGACTGAACAGCATAATAAAATAAGAGAGGTGAGGAATATTCTATGAAAAACACAATGCCTTCATGGGTTTGATCTGAACAATGAAATGCAGCAAAGAACTGGTATCTAAAATGAAAGCATACCAATACAAGTTGTAAGAAGGCTGAAGATAAACTACCAGGATAATCAAGAGTTAAAACACAGTTCTGTCCCTAAGTAAACTGACAGCTGCAGGGGGGTGGAAATGTGAGCAAGAAAACAAAGCCCTGCACAGAGACAGACACTGGAGAAAGGAGAAATGGAGAAACCAGCTAAATACAACTGAACAGCAGCTACACTGCAAAAGCACATTTAGCCTGGTACCGTTTCTTAAATGTTTTTATTATAAAAATGGGCTGCATGAGATACTATGTAAAAACATTTTTTTGTAATGTGTCCCTATTGTTAGGGTTGACTAGCCTGTTTTTTTTAATACTTAAAGCTTTACTCAATAGAATTGGTAAAATCAGAAGAAAGCAATAAATGTATGCCAGCAATTCAACACTAAAATCCAGAAACAAAAGTAACTTACAAATCCATTGACTCTACCAAATAAAAAATAATAAAAGAAAAATCAAGACTATGGCAGTAATCATACAATGTAGTGTCCACTGGCTACAGAAAGGTACAAATAAAGATATGTCTGTTAAACTACAACCATTTCTGAGGTGAGTTTAGGTCAGTCAATAGTTCAGCATAGTAATATAAAGAACTATTTGGGTCTAAGACTATAAAAAATGGGTGGTGGGGGGTATATTATCAGTAACTTGTTAGTTCATAGGTCAAACCCTTTGTAGAGTTCCCATCATGTCCATCTGTTTTGAAATTGTGGGGCCCTGTCCTGTGCTGAAGACCTAATGAAATTCTCTCCACTTGACTTATAGAATTAATAATCTCCAAGTCTTTTAGTGTTGGGGCTTCTGGAAGAAGCCATTTCCTGGTTATTGCTTTGTGCACTGCTGCAATCAGTATAGCCCAAAGATATACCTTGACTCTCTGCTCTTCAGCTCCACCAGTGGAAGGCCTAATAGTAAGTGTTCAGGACCTAAAAGGGAAGTAATGCCAAGGATCTGCCCTGAATGATCTTGAACCCCCAAGAAAAAATTACTCACCTTAGTAATTGTGTTTCTTCTAATGGAGTCTTGCTGTATTCTGACTTATTGCAGTTAGCCCCAGCACTTGAACTGCTCCTGAGAGGAAAGAGTTAAATTATATGCAGGGCATAGAACATTGAGATTGAGCTAAGTTCAAACCTCTATCTGCTGCACTTCAAAGTGTAACTGTCAGATTCTTATGATCTAATCCTAACTAACTAAACCCCACTATGTGGAAATTGTAAAATCTTTACTAGCCAAATGGCAACCAAATATTTTGGATCCCACTAAAGACTCAAGTCGAGAAATCCTAAATGAAAAACCAGGTCATGAACACTTATGACTATAAAACAACAAACATAAACCCCTCCCTTTCTCTAAAGGGAAGGAGTTCCCAAATGTACCCCTGGGGTGCAACACTGCACCTGCCAGCCCACTTCCAAAAATGAGGTTCTGAGAGGGGAGGCAGGGAGGGAGGTCAGAATACAGCAAGACTCCATTAGAAGAAACACAATTACTAAGGTGAGTAATTTTTTCTTCAAACATGAAGTCATGCTGTATTCTGACTTACTGCAGACTACCAAGCAGTACCGCCATGGAGGAGGGATTCGAACCAATTTTGGGAATAAGCTCTGCAGTACTGCTGTACCAAACCTAGCATCACTCCTAGCCTGGATATCCAGAGAGTAGTGCTTGGTGAATGTATGAACTGTTTTCCAGGTGGCTGCTTTACAAATCTCTAGTAAGGGAATATCCCTGGCAGCAGCCAGGGAAGCAGCTGTACCTCTAGTTGAATGAGCCCTCAGGCCTGAGGATGGTATTCTGCCTATTTTCTCATAGCAGAATTGTATACAAGAGGCAATCCACCTGGCAATAGTTCTCTTAGTAGCAGGTTTGCCCTTTCCCACCTCCCCATAAGTGAGGAACAACTGGAGGGAGTCAAACCTGTGTGCCTTAGTACGCTCAATGTAGTAGCTAAGGGCCCTCTTAACATCTAAACTGTGTAATCTCTCTTCTGAAGAAGAATGCTCAGTGAAGAAGACACGGAGAGACATGGATTGGTTCAAAGGAAAATCTGAAACCACTTTGGGTAAGAACCTCCTATTGGTTCTAAGGGGCTTATCTCTATGGAATGAAATGAAATCAGGCTCCACTGACAGAGCTTGTAATTCACTGATATGCCTGGCAGAGGTAACAGCTACCAGGAAAACAGTTTTCTAAGTTAAGTACTTAAGCTCTGCTGAAGACAAAGGCTCAAAGGGAGGTTGCATAAGCTGAGCAATGCAAACATTAAGGTCCTAAGCAGGAGTAGGATCTCTAAAGGGGGGTATTGGTATGAAGCAATCCCTTGAAAAATTTACAGAAAACAAGATGGTAAGCCAGTGAGGAGGGCTTTCCCACTGACAGAAAAACAGAAACAGCTACCAAGTGTACCCTGAGGGTAGCTGGTCTGAGGCCTAGGCCATTAAGATAAACCATGTAATCCAGAACTGTAGACAGTTCAGCAGTGTCTGTAGATATATGCTTCTTGGAACACCAAATACTAAATCTTATCCATTTGGAGTTATGAGTTTTTCTGTTGGCAGGTTTTCAAGAGGCTTTAAGAATATCCAGAACCCCTTGAGACAGATGCAAATTTGTATGCTCTAACTCTGCAAGAGCCATGCCTTGAGATTGAGAGACCAAAGGTTGGCATACCAAATCCTTCCCTGAGAGGAGGCCTCCCCTGAAAGAAGGTTAACAGACTGTGATTCCTGGGAAGAGACAGGGGAAGATGGACTGAGAGGGACAACAACAAGGGATATCAAGGCTGCCTGGCCCAATCTGGAGCAATCAAGATCACTTTGCAGGAATGTGACCGTATCTTGACCAGGACCTTGAACAGTAGAGGAAAAGGAGGGAAGGTATACTGAAATTTCCCTTCCCAATCCAGAATCAGAGCATCCAGAGGGACTGAGCCCAAGACTCGGTGTCTGCATCAAAAGAGAGGAAGTTGGTGATTGTCTGGGGCTGCAAAGAGATCTGTGTTTGGAGTGCCCCACCTTGAAAAAAATCACTTTTAAAACTAGGGGATCCAGGGACTATTTGTGATGGCCCTGGGAAATCCTGTTCAATGCATCTGCTAGCACATTGTCCTTTCCTTGGAGGTAGACTGCTGCCAGAGAGGTCTGTAGAGAATAAGCCAGGGGCCACAATTTCATGGCTTCCATGTAGAAGGTTTGCAGGGCCAGATAAACTGCCCTGAGTTCCAGAAGGTTTATGTGGAGAAGAGACTCCTGAGTGGACCACACTCCCTGGGCTATGAGAGTCCCCAAGTGCGCTCCCCACCCCAGGAGAGAAGCATCTGTGGTTAGAACTACAGCATGAGACTGAGTGATGAATGGGACTCCTTACCTGAGATTGTCCTGATCCTGCCACCATTGAAGGGCCTGGATCAGGGTCTGAGTTACTGGGACAAGTTTGGTTAGAGGATCTTTTTTTCTGAGACCAAAAAGTCCTCAGGTGAAGCAGAATGTCCCTCATCTGAAATCTGGCCCCTGGGACCACTGCAGTAGAAGCTGCCATGTGGCCCAGAAACTGAAGAAAATGCCTTGCTGGTCGAGAAATCAGAAGGTAGAAGGAGGAAGCTAGTTCTATGATGGCCCTTACCCCTTCCAGAGGAAGAAAAGCTCTTGCTTTGACAGTATCCAGCTCTACCCCATGAAAGTGAGAAGCTGTACTGGCTCAAGAACTTACCTGGGAAGACTGAGAAGAAATCCTAGAGAAATGAACACTTGCTGGGTCACTTGCAGATCTGACTTGACTTGGTCTGGAGACTGACCCACAATGACCCAGTCATCCAGGTATGGGACTATGGAGATATTTTTTCTCCTTAGAAAGGTCACTACTACTGCTAGGCATTTTGTAAACACCCTTGGAGCTGATGTTAGGCCAAAGGGCATTGCGTTGAACTGGTAATGGCCTGAAGACAATTCAAACCTGAGGTACTTTCTGTGGGAGCACCTGATGGGAATGTGTAAGTATGCATCTTTTAGGTCCAAGGAGGCTAGCCAGACCTCTGGCCTAAGAGAGGGAAGGATTATTCCCAGAGTCACCATTTTGAACTTTGGTTTTAAAAGATGTTTGTTCAAGTATCTTAAGTTTAGGATGGGCCGCCACTACCTGTCTTTTTCGGGGTAAGAAAGTACCTGGAGTACAGACCTTTGCCCCTGTGTACTGTAGGAGCTCTCTCTACAGTCCTTAAGGCCAGTAGAGACGAAACCTCTGCCTCTAGGGCAATGGTTTTGGAGATGCTTGCAGGTGGAAAAGATCTGGCTCTCAGCTTTGGTAATTTTTTGAAGCTGAGAACCAATCCCTGGCTTACTACCTCCAGGACCCACTTGTCTGAGGTAACAGACTTCCAGTCCTGGGAATAGCAAGCCAGCCTGCCTCCTACAGGAATTAGGGAGTCGAACCGGGCTGACACATCAGGGTGTCTGCTTGGCAGGAGCCCTATGCTGAGGAGTGGATGCAGTCCCGCTCATCCCCCTTCTGCCTCTCCCTCTAAGAAAAGGGAGAGGAGGCCTGTGCTTGGTAGAAAGGCCTATGAAAAGGCCTGCCCCTAGCCTGCTACCTTTGAGGAGTTGCCTGCCTTTCCTTGGCTTGTGCACTCCTGTAGGTGGTCCTATATTCGTCCATCTTTTTCATGTAATTCTCTGTCTGCTCCCCAAACAAAGAATTACACACCACAGGGAAATCCATGGCCTTAGCCTGGGTGTCCTCTGAAAGGCTAGTATATCTGAGCCAAGCCATCCTCCAAAGAGCCACAGATGTAGCCATGACTCATGATGATACATCATTAGAGTCCACAGCAGCATGAAATTGGATCTTTGATGCCTCAATCCCATCAGCAGCTACTTCCTCCAGCTCCCTGGCCAGCTGGGGGAAGGCCTGCTTAGCCAGTACCAGTACAGTGTCCCACCTGGACTTCTGGTACCTGGCTGCATAGACCATGTAATTAGCCTGCCTGAGTCCCTAGGAGGATGCCATGTACTGCTTCTTTGCCATGGCATCCAGCTTCCTGGAGTCTTTATCTGGGGGTGTGTGAAGCCAAGGGTATGTTAGCCTTATCACAGGCTACAGCCTACATGACTCCAACATGGCTGCATTGTTGGTACAAGTACTCCGTACCTGAGCCTGACAACATGTACCTCTTGTCCACCCTTCTGTTAACAGGAGGTAAAGAGTTTGGGGTTTTTAACAATTTTTGTGTCTGTTTCCTAACGGACTTATGAAGGGGAATAGACAACCTCTTGGACTCTGGGATGTCCATCATTTCAACGTAATCAGGCTCATCTTGTTCCTCAACAGCTTCTTCCAAAGGGAGATGGAGGGTTTCTGACACTTTCCTGTAAAACATAAAGTGGGAAGGGGACTCAGAAAGCCTGGGAGGGGAAACACCAGAAGGCCTGTCTAGGGAGATGTCTGGTTCAATGGGCTCATCCAGATCTTCCAATCCATCATCATCTTCATCATCATCATCATCACCTTCATAATCATCATCCCCCTCCAAATCCAGTTCATAAAAATCTTCAGGGGTATAATCCTGAACCGGAGGAACCAACCGAACCGAACACCTGCCAGAAGGCACTGGGTTGGTCGGAACCGGACGAAGCGATTCAACAATCCTAATTGCTCGGGCAATCTCCTCGGCGGTCGGAACATGCGATTCTGGATCCGAACCGGCCAATTTTTCTTTTTCTTTTCGACAGAACCGATCCCTCGAAATCGGCTCTCCTTTTGCCCGAAGAAGTATCACCCTGGTCAGAAGGCACTCCTTCTGGTTTGGCCGAAACCTAACCGGGCTGGTCATCCGGGTCAGCGGACTTCTCGGCCTCCTTACCCCTAAGCCTTCCCAATCTCTTGTCTAGGGTGGATTTAGGGAAATGTTTACATATTTGGCAGTCTGAACTGAGGTGATCAAACCCCAGGCAATAAACACAGGTGGTGTGGGGATCAGCCTTAGCAAAGACTTCCCCACACACACTGCAGTGTTGAAACCCAGTGGGCCCGGTTTTTCTTTTGGGTTTCTCAGATGTAGCCATCCTATCAAAAAAACTTACCCTTTACTCTGCAAAAGCCAGGTAAGACCCCCTTATTGGTTTCTAACCGTGTTATGGGTATTTGAAAAAAATGCAAGAAACACGTTTTTTTTTTTAGACCAATAAGGACCGGTAACCACACATTAAACCTGAAAGAAAAACACACTAGATAACTGGTTCAGCCGAACCAGTTAAAAGTTCAAAATTACATTTCCACAAGTATCCTATGGCTAGTCCACTACTTATGTTACTTACTGCACCACAGACACAGATCTGAACTGAATTAGAAATGAAAGGATCAGTAAAACCAATGACTTTAACCGACTTATGAACTGGAGCGACTGTTCAGTTAGGCGGAGTAAAGAATCTGATGGTTACACTTTGAAGTGCAGCAGACAGAGGTTTGAACCGAGCATAGAATTTAACTCTTTCCTCTCTGGAGCAGTTCAAGTGCTGGGGCTAACTACAATAAGTCAGAATACAGAAAGACTTCATGTTGTCTGAAACAGAACTGCTGCAATTTAATGCAAGACCAAAAAATATGAGCTGGAAGGCCCTACCTTTCCCAGATTCCAACAAGCGGTGTGGGGGGGGGGGACATTTGGGTTCCACTTAGAAACCACTGATGGGACTCTGAAATATCTTACCCTGAGTTTCCCGAAAAATTTCCTTCAAAATGGAGAGGAGTTGCCGACCACGTTATAACCCCAGATTTGGGACCATTGCTTATCATCTAGCTGTATTTGCAGTTCTATGTCTCACTTTTATAGTATCATAGTATTCACAAAGCAATAAATTAGACTTTCGTCCTTATTCAGCTTGCCATGAGTAAAAAGAGAAAAACCCATTTAATAATCTCTAACCTTAAATTTACTGTATATATCCAGTCTTGTTTTAAATATTTCTAAAGTAGGGCTATCGAATAATCTCTTGTGGAAGGGAGTTCCAGTGAGGGACCACTCATTGACTAAACCAGTATTTTCTTTTTAGTAACTTCCACCTCTGTTGTTTTAACTGATTACGGTGAGATCTAGTATTGTATGTTTTTTCACCCAGTTCTAGTCCTAGGTCTAATCTAAGGTTTCTATGTTGAAAAGATCTGTAAACCAAAATTATATCACCCCATCTTCTATATGCAGAAGAATATAGAACTAGGTTCCCCCAGTCGATCTCCATATGGTCTATTTCTTAACTCCACCACTGATCTTGTTGCCCTTCTCTGCACTCTCTCCAGTCTATCTCCCCTCTTGTATGAGGGGTCCAGACTTGGGAACAATATTCCAACTGGGTTCTCACCATTGACCCATACAGGGGAATCAAGACCTCCCTACTTCTGCTAGCTGTATGCCTCAGAATACAGTTTAGGGCTCTATTTGCATTTTTAACGGTCATGTCACATTGGGTGGTAAAGGCAAGGTCATTACATATAATAACACCCAAATCCCTTTCTTTCGCAGATTGCTTTATTGTTTATAGTGTAGTTAAATTCAAAGTTTTTTTTACCCATATGCAGGTCTATACATTTGTCTTCATTTAATTTAAGCTTATGTTCTGTTGTCCATTTCTCAATATATTTGAGGGTTTCCTGAAGTCTAATATAGTCCAGATTTGAGTTAATCACTGCACCCACTCTACAGTCATCTGCAAACTTGGTTATCCATATGTTTTCCGAGTTATATTGTAAGGATGATATACATATATGACCCCTGAGGGACCCCACTCATTACAGCAAGCCAATTGGATAGTTCTCCGTTTATCACCACTCTCTGTTTCCTTCCCTGTAACCAATCTGCTATCCAATTGACAAGTTTTTTATTAATATTAATAGAAAGAAGGGACTTGATTAACTCATCGTGTGGTAGTTTATCGAATGCTTTAGAAAAATCCAATTGTATTACATCAACTGACTTCCCCAAATCCAGATGTTTGCTGACTTTCTCATAAAACTGTAAAAGATTGGTCTGTCAAGATCTTGATTTAGTAAACCCATGTTGACTATAATCAACCAACTTCTTTTTGTTTTTTTGTGATTGTTGATTGTGCCTTATTCCTAAGAAAGTTTGCATATAACAGAGTGATAGCCTTCGCTCCTGGTTTAGAGTTCCAGATAAGTTGGAATGAGGGATCTGATAAAGGTTCTCCAAAGACCAGTGAGATCGCAATAATTGAGTGTTGATATAATGTTTAATTTGATAGTACTTAAACCTATCCACCGGAAGCCAGCCAAACCAGTTTTGTGCCATTTTAAAAGAGATTACTCTGTCCCACTGCATAAGCTGCCAGGGGGCACATATACCTCAATGGGCTTGGCACCTGAACAAAAGATCAGTGTGGGCAGGCAGAAATCCAGGGTCCATGGACCACCATTAATATTTCCAAAGGTTATGTTGGATGTCCTCCTGAGCCCCCTCCTCCCCACTTTCAGCCTTCCAACACCGCTGCAGTGCCTGTGAAGGGAGTCATGGCCCGGAGGGGGTTATGAAAATTAAATATCTGTGCCTGCGGGAGGGGGGAATGGTATGGCTCAAGTCAGTTGTTTTTCAATGTGTTTTATGGGTGGGGTGTCTCATAATAAAGCTACCTGCATCTGTGCTGCTGCCCAGTATCCTGGGAGATAGGTAGGCTGCCAGCCCCCCATGATTTAGGAAGGGATAATATCTGTCTACAAATTCTGGGCTTCTTGTTATGCTACTATATATAAAGGCCATGTGAGCAATCTGCCATGTTTGTAGATCTAAGGAAGAACTATGCAGGAGACACACTGAAACAAAAAAAGAAGTCTTAGGAGAGCATTCATTTTCAGAGCTTGCACTCTTGAATGTAAGGAAAGGAGGAGCAAAGACTATTTTTGCATGTCAATTTTCAACTGGGAAATAAGGGGCATGAAATTTAGTTAAAAAAGTTGGGACACTTGTGCAGCTAAGTGTATCACCAGATACTTCAGGAAGCAAAGATCCAATTTCATAGGGAATGTGTTCCTCAAAGTGAGAGGGGCATTATAATAAAAACTAAGGATCTCTGTCTTTGAGACATAAAGGGGCTATCCCAAGAGAGAGGAAAACTGAGAAATCTGCTGGAATACTGCCAGGAGAGATTGCTCTGGGTTGGTTAGATACGGAAGGATATCATCTGTATAGGGCAAGTTTGTGGACAGTCTCAGCAAGTTGTACTCCCTCTATAGCCTGGTTTTCATTGATGCTCTGAGCTAAGGGCTCAGTATACAGGCAGAACAGTAAGGGGGAACCGGGTCAGCGCCCTGACGTGTGCCCCTGCCCAACCGAAAGTTGCCTGAGACATGACCGTTGGCCCTTGTGTATCCCACTGGGTTATCATAAAGTTTAAAAAGAAAAGTAAGGAAGGCATCTATGAATTCAAACCTGGAAAGGACTGCACACGAAGGCCCAAGAAACCTTATCGAAGGCCTTCTCGGCATCCAGACTAAGCAGTAGGGCAGGTTGTTTAAGGGAGTGTAGGTGGTCTATGATGTGCACATTATGGCTTAAATTGTCCTGTGCCTGACAGTCTGAGATAAATCCTGCATGGTCTATGCGTTTCAGCTGCGAAATGACTTGCTGTAACCTACGGGTCATCAAGGATGTCAAGTTGACTAGCCTGTTTAATGTTAAACCCTATTTTTTGTACCTTAATAACTTTTGCATTCTTTGATGAAATAAGCCAAAATTTGGTATGTGCAGGAAGACTGCCACAATCTCAAGACAAGGAAAGATTTGTGATGGTGTCTTGTATGGTTTTTGAGATACGGAGTGCCACAAAACAGAAAAAAAAGTTTGGTTTCCCTATACTTAACATTGGGTATTTTTTGCACTCACCTACAGCCTAGACTGTGGAATGTTTTCATAAAATTTTCAGGGTAGGCCAAAGGTGTGCCTTTTGAAGGTTTGGAGAAAAAAAAATGTTACTGTTTTAAAGTTTTAACAATTTCTGAGTTAACATTCTGGTGCGAATGGTTAAAAAAGGCCTACTGCAAAAGATAAAAAAAACATATCGACAGTGCTTGTTTGCATGATTTACTTGTTGTGGTGGTGGGGGGAGGACAGGTGAGATGGCTGCCATTTCTTTTACCATTTTAAACACAAAGATTAAATATGTATACAAATTATATCTTTAAAAAAAACAAAACACGTGATCTTATTTAAACGGTAGCCGTTTAGCTAGATTCTAGTTTGTTTTTTTCTACAGTTGACAAAATGCCTTTTCTGGGCACCCAAAATCACGGGTGCCCAGCTTAGCAACATGAACTGTTTACCCGCATTCTCTGTATGAGAACAGCTGTACTTTCTTGACTTCCACAGCTGGAACTTGTGTTGCAGTACAGGTAGTGAGTTCAGGGGTGTCGGCAAGCATACGCACTGTACGCAACAGAGTACAGTAAATAAAAAACAGGTTGGGGCAACACATCAAGCAGGGGCAACAAAAAGAGGAAAGCAAGGACATTGTGAGTCACATTGTATCTGTGTCACACTGAACCCTTTTGCCTCTGCTGTTTGCTATGGGGCACTGATGCCACCAGCCAAATACACAAACAAGAACAACTTACCAGGCAGACAGAAAAACAATGGAAGGAGGATTACAGGAGGAAATCTCAGACATGGCTAGCAGAAGGGGGAGGGGCCGCAATGGTATGGTGTGGTGTGGTAGCGCATATTTTGGTTTATGTTTACATAACTGGGAGGGGGCAACAGTGCATCAGTTTTGAGTACAAGTTTAAAATTCCTGGCTACACCCCTGAGTGAGTTACCATTTTCCTGGTGACTAATGGCCCCCCATTCCCACAATCACACCACAGGTGAGATAACACATTTAAAATGTAACTTAGTTTATAGTGCGAACCTTTGCATATGGGTGTCAGGATACAGATAACAGTTTGCAGTTGATCCTCAAGGTGTTAAATGAAAAGAATTGTTTAAAGTTTAAAATTCAGAATAATGCTAAAAGAGATTTTTTTTAAGCTATATGTTTGATTTTACCTCCGTATTAAAGTGAAAGTAGTGGCTGGGGTGCTTGATGTCAAGTATTACTTTAGACTACTAGAAAGTCCCGCGGTCCGGGTCTGAAGCCACCAGCCCCTCACAGAAGCCCAGGTAGTCTGAGAGCCACAGCTGTGGTTCTCTGACGAACCCAACCTGCCAGACTGCCATCCGTGGTCCAGGTCTGAAGCAACCAGCCCCTCACAGAAGCCCAAGTAGCCAGACAGCCACAGCTGTGGTTCTCTGACAAACCCAACCCGCCAGACTGCCACCCGTAGTCTCGGTCTGAAGCCACCAGCCCCTCACAGAAGCCCAGGTAATCCGAGAGCCACAGCCATGGTTCTCTGATGAACCCTGCCTACCAGACTGCCATCTGCGGCCCAGGACTGAAGCCACCAGCCCCTCACAGAAGCCCAGGTAGTCCAAGAGCCACAGACGTGATTATGGTTATCTGATGAACCTGACCTGTCAGACTGCAATCTGCAGTCCGGGTCTGAAGCCACGAGACCCTCACAGAAGCCCAGGTAGTCCAAGAGCCACAGCTATGGTTCTCTGATGAACCTGACCTGCCAGACTGCCACCCGAGGTCCAGGTCTGAAGCCACCAGCCCCTCGCAGAAGCCCAGGTACAGACTCACCCTCAGGGACTGATTACCTCCTGGAAGGTAGCCCTAGGAGCCTGATTTAGATTTTTTACATGAGGACAGTTGTTTCTGGGTTTAAATCTGGTGTCTATTACTGCTGTGACCCAATGGCTGCAGTTAGCCCCAGGAGCACTCTGAGTGGTTCTGTATAGCTCTGCACTGTTAATGCTTGAATTAGATTTTACTGGATTTTGATTTCTGTTAATACTGTCTTGCTAACATTTTAGAGTTCAAGTTTTGCTGATTTAATCTAAGTGTCTATAAAGTGCTCCCTCTTAAGACACAGCAGTGATCTCAGCTCAGGTCTTGAACTCACCCCCTTTTTCACCTTTTTACTCTGGTATTGTGTTTTAATTAGCTCTGTTCTTGCTCTCCCAGACCTTGTGGCACCTTGCCTTACATTTTGGTCTGCAACACACCCCCTGTTTAAGCCATTTTGCATTTTTTTAGCTCCATGAACAACCCCCTTCCTCTCTTATTTAATTTCCCCCGTCCTTCTCTTTTCAGGTAGTCTGAGAACCACAGCCTTGGTTCTCTGATGAACCCAACCTGACAGACTGCCAGCCGCGCTCCAGGTCTGAAGCCACCAGAAGCTCAGGTACGGACTCGCTCTCAGGGATTACCTTCAGGAAGGGAGCCTAGGAGCCTGATTTTTCTTTTTTTACATACGAACAGTTGTTTCTGGGTTTAAATCTGGCATCTGTTACTGCTGTGACCCACTGGCTGCAGTTAGCCCCAGGAGCACTCCGATTGGCTCCATATAGCTCTGCACTGTTAGTGCCTAAATTATATTTTACTGGATTTTGATTTCTGTTAATACTGTCTTGCTAGCATTTTAGAGTTCAAGTTTTGCTGATTTAATGTAAGTGCCTGTAGAGTGTTCCCTCTTAAGACCCAGCAGCGATCTCAGCTCAGGTCTTGAACTCACCCTTTTTCACCTTTTTACTCTGGTACTGTGATTTAATTAGTCCTGTTCTTGCTCTTTCAGACCTTGTGACACCTTGCCTAACATTTTGGTCTGCGACACCCCTGTTTAAGCCATTTTGCATTCTTTTTAGCTCCATAAACAGACCTACCCCCCCTCGCCTCTCTTATTTATTTTATTTTATTTAGCTTTTGTTGACCGGGTAAGTGCACTAGACAAATCCTGCCTATTTTCAGGCACGACCCGGGGGAGGGGGATACAGATGAATGCCAACTGACCTTGAACCAGATTAAGCTGTTGGTGGTATTTTTAGTGAATGAGGGAAATTTGGCCAGGACACCGGGGAAATTCCCCTACTCTTTTCGATAAGTGCCATGGGATCTTTAACATCCACCTGAACTACCACCAATCCAGGCAGATGGGACCTTGGTTTAACGTCTCATCCGAAAGACGGCACCTCAGAAATGCAGCACCCCTCTCATGCTGCATTACAGTGTCAGTACTGGGATATTAACCCAAGTGCCAGATGTGGGAACTGAACCCACAGCCCTCTGATCTCCCGGCCTCAGAGGCGAGTGTGCTACCTACTGAGCCACTGACACTGCATTTAATGTCTCCCAGTCCTACCAGACTGCCACCAGCGGTCCAGGACTGAAGCCACCAGCCCCTCACAGAAGCCCAGGTAATCCGAGAGCCACAGCCATGGTTCTCTGATGAACTTGACCTGCCAGACTGCCATCTGTGGTCTGGGTCTGAAGCCACCAGCCCCTCACTGAAGCCTATGTACAGACTCATCCTCGGGGACTGATTACCTACAGGAAGGGAGCCCTAGGAGCCTGATTTTTCAATCTCCTGACCCACCTCACAACGGTCCTGTTCAAATACACATAAACCCCACCCCAGCTTACTAGCTCACTCCTATAGGCTACTGCCAGCCAGCTGCTCAAGCTTAAAGTGACAGCAACACTGTCTCTTGTGAAGCACGTTCCCTACCTAGTGCAACTCCTCCTTCTAGAGTTCTCATCTCTCCACCCTCTTTCTCTACCTCTGTGCTTTCCTAAGTCAAAGTGACAGCTACCCCAATCACCTGCCAAGTGCATTCCTATCTCGTACTGCTCCCACGACTTGATCTGCTCACCTATTTCTCACTGCCTGTCTGCCGCCCAAACTCAAAGTTTTCAGCTCCTCTATTTCCTAAAAAGCATATTCTCCCAGCTAGAATTCCTCCTCCCTCTAGCTCTGTTCTCTCTCCTCCATTTTCTCCCTGACTAGTGTCAAGCAGGTGCCTGATTTCTAAAATACTATTACTATACCTGCATACTGGGCTTCCTCAGCTTTCTGCTTGCTAGGTTTTATGGCTTTTCATGGACATCTGTATTTTTCGTCCTGCCCCCGGCCTCTATTAAATACACAATAGGCCACACCCTTGTGTTCCGTTTGTTTGTTATTGGCATCCTACAACCTATCCTGTAGGCAAGCAGCTACTAAACATCAACTTCCTTCTGGTGCTGTATCATTCAGGACGCACCTGCCTTTCTCCCCTTCTTGGGTCTGAGTTGCCCCATCTCTCTCTCTCTATACAGCTAGTTGTGCTGTGCCTTTGCTGACCTCTTTTTCTAGATCTGCTTTCCTGCCTTGCTCTCCCGAGGGCTTTCTCTCTCATGGCTTTTTTCTTGGGAACCAGAACCTGCTATTTCAATTTTATAGCTACACAGAATTTTGTCCCATACAGCCCGCCCCAACCCCAGCCTCTATTAAATACACAGCAGCCATGCCCATGCTTGCTAATTCCACCCACTTCAGCTACAAACTGCCAATGGCCTCTTAAAGCTGTGCTGCCTGTTCGTTACCCACCAAGTATAGTGGTTAACTGTACAGCCTCACTTTGGCACCAGTGTGTCAGGCTTGACAACCGAATCAAGCTGCCATGTCCATCAATGGGTGCTATCTCCTTCTGTTCCTTGCTACCTGGCTTGGTACAGCCGGCACCAGATGCCTAGCTGGGCCGTTGTTACCTCCCTCTGAACCACTACTGGGTAGTGCATGGCTGTCAAATGCACCTTCAGAAACTGCCTCTCTTGGCTGTGGGCAGCAACTCACTCGGCCTTACCCTACAAACATGGGTGGCCATATGGCCTCCCCTAGCATAGGGGTAGTAGCTGTTAGCTATACCCTAATAATTAAACCGGTGTCCAACCATCTGAATCACCACAAGCCTTGACGGCAGAAGGTACGAGCTGAATTTAGCATACACCTTTCTGCCAGGAAGGTCATCTTTATGCTCCTGCTCCTCTCTGGCAACATTCACTTAAACCCAGGCCCACTCACTTCAACAGGCCCTGGTATTCATAAGGTTAAAAGTCAAAAAAATAGCCTCACTGAACATCTACAGTTTAAGCACAAAATTTGACCATCTACAGGCGTGGATGGCCCTCCATACCCCCGTCGACATCCTCTGCTTAATAGAGACCTGGTTGACCAGTAGGATTAAAGACGGCGAAGTTGCCTTCAAAGGCTTACAAGTATACAGGATTGACAGAATAGGTAAGAGAGGTGGGGGATGCCTCATCTATGCCAGGGACTCTCTGCAGTGGTCTGTCCTCCCTGGAACCAGGGTGGCTGTGGACCATGAGATAATAGTGATAAAGGCACAGGTCAGTCAGAATGGCAAAACTCTCATCCTTGCCATGATCTACCTACCCCCCAAGAAAGCCACAGCAGGCCTTCCCACAATTATGGACATTATCAGCACCCTTACAAAGGGGGTGGAGCTTGTCACTATTGGGGACTTTAACATAAACTGGGATGGAAAGGAGGTTGCCCCTTTCAGGGATCTGATAGCCACCTTCAACCTGACACAACTTGTCACCTGCCCCACCAAGCAAATCTATAATACAGGAAACAGTACCCTCCTAGACTGGGTCCTAGCAAGCTCACCATCCTGGATGTCTGGGATCAAGATTCTCCCGGACATGCTAAGTGACCACTCCCCAATCACCTTCCTGTGGTCTAGTAAATTTGCCAGCCCATCTGTCCTCATCGAAAGCATGGTCTTGAGGAAGGGTAAAATTGGAGCTTCAAATCAGTCCTTGCTATACATGACTGGACTTCTATCGACCTGGCGCCTACCCTTGATCAGGCCCTCAGTTACTTCATTAAGGGCTTTAGCTCCATCAATGGCATCTATGCCCCGCTCACAAAAATAAAAATTCAGGGGCAGGCAAATGGCTGGATTGATGGGAAGCTCCTCTCCCACCTGAAAGAAAGGGACATACTCTGGGAGAAGGCCAGAAACAGGTAGCATGCATGACTACCAGTGTTACAGAACAGCCAGGAACCGCTGCACTAAATTAATCTGTTTCGCCAAAGCCAACTATCATAAGGCCCAGCTTAGCAATTCTTGGGGTGATGGGAAAAGGTTCTGGGATAACATCAAAAGCATCCTTGGAAAGGAGGACAAGAAGCACCCTCAGATGCTCAGTATCAGTAACACCCCCATTACAGACCCTCTAGCTATTGCGGAAGCCTTCAATAAGGCCTCTGCCGATCTTACCCCAGTGCTACAACCTGCTTATTTTCAACCTGGTTTGAACCATTCCAACAATGTATCTACCGAGTGCTCTCACACAACCTTCTACTTTAAAAGGGTGACGGTGAAGGAGGCCCTAACTATGGTCAAGAAAATACTAGGTAAGACTCAGACTGGGCAGTGACTGGATAGACATGAAACTTCTATCCCTCACCCTGGACGTTCTTATAGTGCCCATTACCACACTGTACAATAAGTCCCTGGTCCTTGCCCAATTCCCTGTGGGTTGGAAGCAGGCCCTAGTTATGCCAGTGCATAAAGGAAGCGACAAGTCTCTGGTAGCCAACTACAGACCCATCTCAATCCTCTCCCCCTTGTCCAAGGCACTGGAAAAGTTTGTGGTGGGTCAGCTCATCGACTACCTCAATAAGTATAATCTACTATGACCCAACCAGCATGACTTCAAAAAAATCACAGTACCACTACTGCCCTGCTGCACTACATGGACTATGCACATAACGCCCTGAATGAAAGCAAACTGATGCGGTTGATCTTTATTGATCTCACCAAAGCCTTTGATACAGTCAACCACCCCATTACTGACCCAACTGTAAAACATGGGTGTGGCACCCAATACCCTTTGCTGGTTCCAAGACTACCTAATACAGAGAAATCAATGTGTCAAAATTGGGCAAACGGTATCCAGCGCAAGACAGGTATTGTTGGGGTACCCCAGGAATCAATACTGGGGACTCTACTCTTCAGTTTCTTCTTAAATGACTTTTCCACAGCCTACGACACCAAACTTATACTATATGCAGACGATGCTGTGCTCCTGAGTAGTAGCAAGTCTCAGGCTGCCCTACAATCTGAACTCCTTCTCCAAACTCGAGGACTGGTTCCATAGTCACAAGTTGCTACTAAACTACAAGAAGACCAAGGCCATGCTTATATCCAGCTCCCACAACAAAAATAAGCACTACCCCCTCATCACCTCTAACTCATGCAGTGAGCTGCGGGAACAAGTCCACTTGCTCAGGTATCTGGGGGTCATAATGGATGATACCCTCACGTCTGTGCACCATATTGACTCTCTGGTCAAGACAGTCAATATCAAGATTGGTGTCCTGTACAGGGACAGGCAATACCTCTCTCCCGGGGTCCTCAGTTCCATCATATCTACTGTTGACTATGGAATAGTGGTATACAGGGCTGCAACGAATAAGGTACTCAAGAGGGTTCAGACTGTGCTCAACAAAACCTGCAGACTCACCCTGGGTGCTGAGCATGGCATGCACACCTGTACTCTGTATGAATGCTAAAACTGGCTGTCATTAAGAAACAGGGTCAAATTCCAGACTTGCATCCTAGGGAAGAAAGCTCTATTGGGTAATGCCACATTTCCCTACTTTTGTGGCATTAAGTTACCCTAACTGGTGCATTAATGCAGTTTTTTTTTAAATCATATACAATAATGGATGCACCTTAAATAATTAGTGTTCTTAGGCAGTTTTCCAGGTTTGGTACTGTCTCGTGTATTAAGCTCCTCTGAAATTGTTAATTAGCATTTTTATCATTATTAGCTAGTACACTGTACGTACGAGGTTATTTGCTACACTTTCTGAAAAAAGTTTATTAATGGAGACTTTTTATAGTGGTCATGTATTACAAGTCAGTTTTTAAGATAGTTTTCTTTTATATGATATAAAGTGTAATATGGTGACAAGTACCTTTAAGAGCTCAATATTAAAGAGGACTCTTGTGGAACAGTGATCATGCCTTGAGAAGGGGTGAGAGCTGTTGCCATTTTGTTTTAACTATGTTTAATGTATTTTTATCCAAACCCATCTTGTTTAGTTGTTTATTTTACTGGTTACTATTAGCCTGACTCACATATAGTGGGACTTTGACTTGTATGTTATCACTCTGGTGTCAGTATTTGCAGCCACTTTGTTCTCCGTAAGCATCTGAAGTTTGCCAGTCCTTGTTGAACAGATTGCAATTGTGAAGCACACCTTGTAAGCCAAATCATCCAAAGGCACTGATGAAAGTGATCTGAAAGGTGCTACACAGAAGGTGTAATACCAAATTTAGATCCCATGATGGCACCACACCAAAATGTCAGCCGGCTTCTGCTCATGGCACTGAGGAAATGGATATCATACAAGTATGTCCCCAGGTACAATCACATGGATGTTTCTAATGCTGCCCCATGAGCAGACACCTGTCCTCACAGCATATTCAGTGTCAGACCATTGTCTAACCCTGCCTGTAAAAAGACAATATCTGTGGGACCACAGCCTTGGACACCCTGATACTTCTCCCTCTGGCCCAACCACAGAAGATATTCCATACTTGATCACAAGCTACTTGACATGGCGACTTTCCTGGAGGCTGTTAGGCTATCTTCTACTTTCTTGGAGAGATCTTGTTTTAGTAGTCTCCTCCACTAAGGAGTGAGTCTGCCAATTACATTGCCGCTGGGTCTGGGTACAGAATGGAGCCTTGGCTGAGAAGATATCCATGCAGCAGGAGTCGGAGCAGGCACTGCTGAGCTAGGTTCACTAGGTCTGAGAACCATTGCCTTCTGGGGCTATCAAGAGGAAGCTTCCTCTTGACTGTCTTAACTTTTGAATTACTTTGGGTATTTGCGGGAGCAGAGGAAGCAAGTAAGATCTATCAAAGTTCCATTGCTGGGGCAAGGCATCCACCACCTTTGCCTGAGGGCACCAATACTGACTGAATAACTGTGGTACCTGAGCAGTTTACCTTGACGCAAACAGCTCGGTCTGAAATCAACCTAACCTTCTGCACAGAAGCTCGAAAACCTCCAAGTTCACAGTCCATTCCCCTGGATAAACTCTTTTTTCACCTTAGTCAGTTGATCTGCACATTTATTTCCCCCACTAGGTGGACTGCAGAAAAAGCCAGAAGGTTATCCTCTGCCCACTGCACAACCGTGGTTGCTTGTACCAACATACTTTGGCTTCTCGTGGCCCCTTGTTTATATATGCCACGGTGATGGTCTTGTCTGATCTTACCTTCACGTCCCTGGATTGTGATTTGGCTCTGAATGTGAAGGACAGTGACATACACTGCTCTCATTTCCAAGACATTTATCTGGAGGTGTTGCTCCCAGGGGCTCCATATCCCTGGTGTCAGTTGTCAAAATCAAGTTTTGTGGGACTTCCAGTTGATTTCCCTTATAGAAGTTCTTGGGGTTCTCTTACCCAGCAAGTGACTACAGTACCAATCAGGATAGTGGAGCACAGCCTGACAGTTCTCTGATGCTGGAGACCATACCTCCAGCATCCTGTTCTGAAGAGGCTGCATATGAAACTGTGCTCAAGGTATGAGTTTTATCACTGCAGTCATCTGTCCTACAGTCTGGAGAAACCTGTAAGCAGAGACCACTGATTAGGATTGCAGCCACTGAACCTCTGTTATTAAAGTCTGCCTTCCCTTTGACTGTCTGGAACACTGCCCCCAGGTGCTCCTTTCTGATTGATGACTCAAACATAGGTTTCCAGAACCTTCAAAGTCCTTGTTACTGACCTCTCTGCCAGTTGAGCAGTCAGAGCTCAGATGAGCAAGTCTTCCAAGCAGAGGTGCAAGTGATGTCCGTACTCCCTCAGCTGTGCCACCAGCACAATCAATATCTTTAAAAATACCCTGAGGGCTGTTGTCAAGCCAAAGGGGAGTCCCCAGTACTGGAAATGCTGTCCTTGAATTATGAACCACAGGAACTTCTGGTATGACTGATGGATGATGATGTGGAGATAGGCATCCTTCATATCTTTGGATGCCAAATAATCCAGATTGGAACACTCTTGCATTCAACACTGGATGGACCCACTGCTGATAATAAGTTTGCAGTCTTCCACCAAGGGGGGTGGCAGAGATGGGTCCTGGACCTTCACTGGGTGGCACCCCCTCTTTTTCCCCAAATCTCCCTTACATCTGTGGATGAAGGATCCTCCGTTGATGTTACCCTTGAAACTGGAACAGGCTCACCTATTCCTCTAGGTTCTGAAAGGGCCTAAAACCACTTATGGCTTGTTGCCGTGTGCAAACCCACACCCTTTTGAGGAAAGGTTTGCTTTCTGTTAGTGTCTAGACACCAGTAGCTGCCCTTTCTTGACTTGGATGTCTTTCAAAATATCATCCAGTTCAGGCCCTCAGGTCTTTAATTTAACTTCAATAAACTGGAGGACTGTGCACCATGGCCCCACTCCCTGATGAAATGTCTTGTATAGGACACAAAGTGCTGTGGTAACAGTCGTTGATTCAGATCCTGTTTCCATGGATGGCTTGATTTTGTGTATTTAATTCTACATTTCTATACTGCAGAGTGCTGACTGCTGCCAGCTGCCACATTTCCTAATACCAATTGTTTGGCAAAAGACATGTTAAACGATTTCGACATGGATGGCTGGTCTGTGACCCAATGTCAAAGTCACATGCAGTGCAGAGCCACCACAATATGACAATCAGGCTGACATCCTCAAGCTATCCACTGCTGCATCCCCAAGGAAGGCAGAGGCCATGGACATGAGCTGTACAATGTCCTCCTCTGATTCTGGGGAACAAAGCTGCCCAAGGCAGTGACCAATGAGCTTAATGCTCTGGAAACAATAAAAGAAACAAATGTTAACCCGGTCTGCTGGCACAGTGGTTGGATATCCGCTTACAACGCCGATGACCTGGGTTCAGGGACAGACCTGAGAGTCGGAGGGCTGGTCGGGGGGAGAAGAAGGATCGAGCATCCTGGAGACTGCCCTCCTTCTCCAGAGGGATAGGGGACAGAGTGTCCAGCACTTTACAGACCCCTGGTGGAGACTAAGAGTCCACTGTGGCCAGCACCATCGCCTTGGGGGGGCGGGGTGGACATTGGACGTCACTGCATATCCCCAACCCCAGGGATCCAGCAAGCTTCAAAAAAGATGCCCCGGCATGATGACCTGCTCTGCCATCATCTACACTGCTTTCGACATCAGCTGGGATGGTCCCACTTCTGTGGCCTGGACCAGGACTTGCCTACAGTGTCCATTGGGGGGGAGAGCCCCCTCAGTGGCCCTGCACAGGGGGGGTAATCCTGGGCATGGGGGGATGACAGGCAGGGCAGTTCTGACCTCCAAATGGAGGACTGGGGAACCGGGTCAAAAAAAAAAAAAGATACATTGTCATTTGAAGATTTACCCCATCATGTTAAATGCCTATCTGCATGAAGCATCCACTCTCTTCTTGTTAGTATCACAGATAGCACCACTACACCTTCAAGAAGTACGATTGTGTGCTCAACAGTACACACATCCTTGTCTGCCACTGGAGGAACCTCCCACTTCTTGAAGCTTTCCTCCAGGAATGGATAACATTGCACCCTTAGCCTAAGAAGCTGCTTCTGTTTACCTGTCCCAGGCCCATTCCCGTTTAATAATCTGGTTACAGGGTAGAAAGTTCAGGACACTTTGAGCCAATGCTGAGGCAGACAGGATAGGATTCATGTTCACGATTTCCATGTCCTGAACCTCCTTCAGCTGCAGTGCCTGCCATGCCTCTGTTATAAGACTTTGCACCAAAAAAGGGAAGGAACGGAATCTTCTGCTTAGGTTTCGTTCACCCCCTTCTTCCTCTAAAGCATCTTCATGTGACTGTTCCAGTGTTGCAAGTCAAGGTTTTCCCCATGCCCTCCTTGCAGATGTGTGGTGAGCAGGATCACTCTGCTCTGGGGCACCTGGATGTGCTTGCATAGGTCCCCCCTGACCTGTGGGGCCCGCCTTGGGTTCAGGTGTGTTGGTGAGGATGTATCCCAGCAACTCATTTAAGAGTAGCAAAAAGGATTTGCGCAACTCAGACTTATCATTGCTAATTGGTACTACAGATGCACCCCCCACCCAGCTAGGGAGTTTGGCTAGGGGAACTGAGATGGACATATTAGATTGCATTACACAAGTGGGACAGTACAAACCCAGGGTGACATCCTTCTGCAGGTCTTATATCTCTTGAACATTACTGGCCATAAGCCATGATGCCATTAACTCACACTGGCCTAACAGCCAGCAAACTTAGACTTCTTTTAAGCCAATAGTAATTATAACTCTTCTTAAGCTGATCCTCCCTGCTGTAATTTCTGACAATGAAAACAGGCAGAAACCCCGTCTGCAAATTGCTTACCAAATAAAAACTTGACTCTGAGCCACTAGCTGTGCCCCAGCACTGCCACTTCCTCAAAATGTACAAACAAGAAACCTGTCCTGTGCCCCGTGTCCATCGCTCTATAGCCAAAATGAAATCCAAGCTTACTGTCCTACTAAAGAGCATAGAGCACTAAGGGACTTTGCCAGTTGGGGAAGTAAATCCCAAATCACTGCCCTGCTTGTAAAGTAGAAGGGCGCAGACAAGCAGCACTGACAAGTTCAGCACCAGCTACCACAATGGGCGGGTGCACTGGGAATGGATGGAGCAAGCGCCTGCTTGGTGACATCTTGCCAGTGTGAATAAAATGTTGTTCTAAGGCATGCTAGGTAGACGTGAAGACACTCTGAAAGTACACCACTGACCATGCCGAGGAGGTAAACAAAAATGGCATGAATGGCTTGTTGCAGAAGCCACCTCTTAATGGTGCTTGCTACTCATTTGAGAAAATGGGCCACAAGGGTCTCAGCAAAGATGCTCAAGCCTCTGCAAACGTGATCTTCCTGTCTAAAAAAACCCCCACTATAGAACCCCGCTTACTGCATCAGTACACTACCAGAACTGTAAGTTTTAGGCGGTAGTAAGGATTATTTTACAGAAAAACACTACAAGGAGGGAGCAGTCATCACCAGTGAAACGCTAAGGGAGAAGAAAAGGGGCAAAGGAAAAAAAACAAATATATACCAACAGAAAAGCCTCGCAGCTCATCCCCCCAAAAAAGCTGTGCACTTGTAATAAAAAGGCACAAAGCACCTGGTATACGTGGTGTGTGACCTGTATCAAGAATTATAAACTATAATCACTTTCTACATGCCAGGTGCTTTGTGTCTCTCTTCTATACATACAGAGCCTTTTGAGGGGTGAGCTGTGAGGATTTTCTGTTGGTGCATTGTTTGTGTTAGCCTTATGCAACTCTTGATTGTGGGCGACCCCTCTTCTGGTGCTCCAAAAAACAAAAATGGAATAGTTCCCCCTTACTGCTTGGTTAAGTACACCCTGCAGCATTTACAGTAAAAAAGTTATTTTTATTTTGATTGCATCTTTTACCACTTGCAGGCTTAAATGTTTTTGGTGGACTGCAGTCTACATATTCATAATTTTTCATTCCTCTCCCCCTATTCCTGGTGTCAGGTATCACATGTCCAGCATCTTGCTCATCCACACTGTTTGGTTGGGTGTTTCTCTCCGTTTCATCTTCATGCTCTGTCTCAATAACCAACGCATGTTCTTCAGCCATTATAACCAAATCTGAACCCTGAATCGAATTCTCATCCTGAATCAAAATGTCCATGGGTTCTATGCTTTTTTTTCATATATAAAATTATTTTCGCATTGGCAATTTTCTTGTTTGTGTTCCTCCAAATTTACACTTCGCCATACAATTATCTCATCAATCTGAAATAGAAACACAAAATCAGCACAAACTAGGAAACATACTGTCTGTACCAACTAAGTTAGAAATCTGACAGCAGAAAAGGACCCCTTTGGCCCATCAAGTCTGCCCTCCACTCGTCACCTATGCCAGGCCCACGGGCCCTCCACTTCCCCTCACTGTTCAACCCCTTACGTCTGTTCCATGCCCTCTTGAATCCCTCCATCATTTCAGCCCCCTACACTTCCTCTGGTAGTTTATTCCAGGCCTCCCTCTCCATGAAGTAATGCCCCCTCACTTTGCCTCTAAATCTTCCTCATTCTAATCTTAGACTATGCCCTCTAGTTTTAGCCCCTCCTTCCTTTTAAATAAGCTCCCCTCCCTCACCTTATTGATCCCCTTCACATACTTAAATGTTTCTATCATGTTCCCCATCTCCCTTCTACGCTTCAATGGGTACAGATCAATTCCCTCCACCTCTGCTCATATGGCTTCCCCTGCATACTGTGCACCATCTTTGTTGCCCTTCTCTGAACCTCTCAATCCCATCTATGTCCTTGCGTAGGTGTGGTCTCCAGAACTGGATCCTGTACTCCAAGTGCAGCCTCACCATGGTTTTATAAAGAGGCATCAGTACCACCCTCCTTCTGCTAGTTATGCCCCCCCCCCCCAATGCATACCAACATTCCATTTGCCTTTCCCACTGCTTTGGCTCCTACCTTAAAGGAGATAGGAAATAAATTTGCTAATGTTTTTATCTGTTAAATAAATCGGAAATAAACAACAATGGCCTGTGTGTATGTGTTTTTTTCTTTATTGGCAATGTTTATTGTGCATTTTGTATTCTCTTTGTAATATCTGAAACCACCAGCAGCTTCACAGATTAATTTTCATTTCAGAGTCAGCGCATGTCCCCTTTTTGAAATGCTGACATCATTAACTCTGATTCAACTTGAACATAATGTGTGCGTTGAACTCTTCGGTTTCAGATAGAAACATTACACAAATGTTGATTGACTCCACTAATGTAAGTAAAAGATGCCCTGACTCCAAAAAAACAATACAGTTATTGTTCCACCAGCAATCGGAGTTAGCTCAGTTCAGCCCCCTCCTGACTCCCCCCGATATTGCTGAAAGTTCAGTTCAGCCCCCTCTCAACACCTCCCCCCCTCCCCATTGATGAAAGATAGATGCCAACAGCAAACTCTGAAAATAATAAAATTATTCAGGGATCAGCTTCGTTCAGTCCCCCCCCACCACCACACTTCATCCGCAGCTGGTCATTTTACAAATTTTGGAGCAGCTGTAGCATCTTTTCCTAGTGAAACTGTATTTTCCCTGCTGTCCCATCAGTCCACATGCTGCCCTACTGGTGTACCCCCGAAGTTAGCTAAGAAAAGTCTACATGCAGTTTGGTTCTGTCCCAAATTTTCAGATTCTGTGGAGGGATGGAATGGACTACGGGGACTGCAAGTGAAATGGGTGCATCGAGGCACCTGCTGACTGTTTCTGGGCTTCCAGTCCTGACGCAATTCAGGTGGGCCAGTGGAGCAAAGACAGGCGGCTGTCGGACGGAAAAGAAATGATGCTGAGAAAGACTGAAGGTGCTGCTGGGCAACATAAATAGGGCTATACAGGTAAGCTAAGCTCCTGCGGGAAGCGGGTGTACACTAACCAATAGGGCAGGGTGTAGACTGATGGGACACCAGGGAAAATACAGTTTCACTATTAAAAACAAGCTAACAGTTCGCTGAACACGTAGAAACAACCTGCTGTGGATGAAGTGTGTTGGGTGGGGGGGCAGAGGGACTGTACCAAAGCTGATCCCTGGATAATTTTATTATTTTCGGAGTTTGCTGTTGGCATCAATCTTTCACCAGTGGGGGGGGGGGTGGTATCGGGAAGGGGCTGAACTGAACTGAAGCTAATCCCTGAATAATTGTACTATTTTTTGGAGTTTGCCGTCGGGCAACTACCTTTCACTAATACCAGGGGGAGTCAGGAGGGGGCTGAAATGAGCTGAATCCAATTGCTGGTGGAAGAATAACTGTGTTATTTTTTCAGAGTCGGGGCAGCTTTTACTTACATTAGTGGAGTCCATCAACATTTATGTAATGTTTCTGTCTGAAAACAAGGAGTTCAGCGCACACATTATGTTCAAGTTGAATCAGAGTTAATGATGTCAGCATTTCAAAAAGGGGGCATGCGTTGACTCTGAAACGAAAATTAATCTGTGAAGCTGGTGGTTGTTTCAGATATTACAAAGAGAATACAAAATGCACAATAAACATTGCCAATAAAGAAAAAAACACACACATACACAGGCCATTGTTTATTTCTGGTTTATTTAACAGATAAACACATTAGTGAAGTTATTTCCTATCTCCTTTAAGGCTGCTTGATATTATAATCCCCAGATCCCTCTCCTGCTTGGTTGTCTTAACAACCCCCCCCCCACAAGAGCGTAAACATCTTGCAGGCTTTTATGTCCCATGTGCATCACAGCACACATTTTGGCACGGAATTTCAACTGCAATGTTTCTGACCACCATTCCAGAATCTTCAGGTCCTGCCTCATGGTCTCCACCCTCTCTGGGGTGTCCACCCTATTGCAGATCTTGGTAGCATCTACAAATAGTCACTCCCTCCCCTCCAGTTTGTCCACTAGATCACTGATATAGATATTAAAAAGGAGGGGTCCCAGTACTCACCCCTGGGGCACACCACTCATCATCCCCCTCTCCCTGGAGTAGGCCCCATTTACCACCACACTCTGGCTTCTGTCCTTCAACCAGTTCTCCACCCCCCTAGTTATTTTCCATCCCACCTCCAAGCTTTCCAGTTTACTTACCAGCCTTCTGTGAGGGATGGTGTTGAAGGCCTTACTGGAGTCCAAATAGGCCACGTCCACTGCCCCTCCCTGATGAACCACTTGCATCACCCGATCAAAGAACTTTGTTCGGTTCATCTGACATGGCCTCCCATTAATGAAGTCATGCTGCCTATCATCCTGCAGGCCGCTGTTCACCAGGTAGTTTGCCACCCTTTCCTTCATTAGTAGTTCTATCACCTTACCCACCACCGAGGTGAGGCTGACTGGGTGATAATTCTCTGCCACCTCCTTGCTGCCCCACTTACGCAGTGGCACCACATCCGCCTTCTTCCAGTCATTAGGTACATACAATGTATCCAGAGACAAGTTAAAACAGCCTCATCAGCAGTGCTGCAAGCTCCTTCCTCAGTTCCCAGAGTACCCTCGGATGCAAGCCATCCAGCCCCATTGCATTGTCCACCCTTAACCTGCCTAGTTCCTCCCTTACCCTGTCTTTTTGTCTTTTTTGTCTTCCCTACCCCTCCCTCTCAACTTGGGTCCCATTCCCTCCACTGTGAAGACTGAGCAGAAGTAGCTATTTATCACCTCTGCTTTCTCAAAGTCCCAGATTATGACATAAAAGAGATAGTAAATGTTGGACATGGTTAGGCGATGTTATTAATTTAAATAAATAATACATACAAACAATGGCCTCTGTGTGTCTTTTTTTTTTGGATTGTATGTATGCTTTAAATTCATATTTGTGTGCTTCCTCCTATTCCAAACCATATCGGCTTGAGAGTTTTTTATTTTTTTTTATTTATTATAAATTGGGAGTCAACACATGTCAAGATTTGAAATGCTCACATCACTGACTCCCGAGCTATTTATTTTATTTATTTATTGAAATGTTTCACCAGGAAGGCACACTGAACAACAAGTTGCTCATCTCACGGTGCGACCTGGGGGAGGGGGTTACATAGGGTTGTGAAGGATGATGTGCAGCCTGCACTATCTAGACTGCCTGGAGGTTAAGATCCAGATTAGGAAAGGGCAGTGCTGCGGAGGGTGCTGATATGATCAATAATAGTTGATGTAACACCCAGTGGAGGTCAAACAAACAAAAATACAATACAATAAACAGTAACTTTTTCCTAAATCTTGAACGACTGACACAACCCTCTCTCTGCCACAGACGGCTGCCCTGCCATATCTTCCACACTGTCCTTTTTGTTTTAAACACATCACTGTGTTTTTTGCTCCATTCCCTAGTGTCCAGTGGCTCTTCCTACATGCTTTAGCTGTACATTTCATCTGCCCAAAAGCAATATCGAGCCACACAGCTTGATGACTTGCACAGCCCACTGCTCCTCTCCTCAGCTGGCCACTGACTAACAAAATGCAAATGGCACGATATGTTCTTCAGTTTGCAACTGTTAGTTGGTGGCAGACCAAGGAGGACAGAGGAGGGCTGTAGATAACACTCATCACTGCTGGCAAGCAGCACCTCCCCAAATGGCAGTTTCACTGCTGAGAAATTAGTTTACAAATGTCCCCTGTACATTCATCCCAAGGATGATAGGATGTACCCCGGTATTTATGGGAAAGCCCCCAAACACCTGCCCATAGACTGTTTTATGGTCCTTGGTGTCCCATGGCACACCCCACCCTTGCTCATCCATCTGAGTGAGTAAACCCACAGCCCTGGTGTATACTGGCACACCCCACCTCCAAGCTACTGTCCAATGTCCCCTATATAATCCTTTGTATCCAGTATTACCCTCGTCCCCACCCTCCACATTCTGAATAACAGACACACTGGCACCCAGTAGAGGTCCCAGGCTCCCACATAGGCCTTACCCACATCCAGTATAGTACCCACCTCAACCCCCACTTTCAGTGGGCAGGATGGAAACATGTGGTGCAGCCCTCAATGGCAACTTGTACAGTCATCTTCTCACTTCCTCTGCTGACTGTCAGATGCAGTGAACACTCACACTGTGTGTGTGTGTGTGTGTGTGTGTGCCACTTGTCAGCACTGACCATCTTCTCAGCAAAGGGACAGTCTGGTGGTGGGGGTGCTGCTAACCACAAGGGCAGATAATCACAGTGCCAGTATGGGAGATAAGAGAGTGGGGGGTGCAGCTAGAGTCAAGGTTACAGTAATGCTCACCCAGTCTGGTGATCAGGAGGTGAGGGGAGCCAGCAGACACCAGGTCAAGGGTGCTACTCACCCAGAGAGATGATCGGGGGGTACTAGATAACATGGCTAACATTGCATTTTCATGGACTGGTGGTCAGGGAAGGGGCACCAATGAACACCAGGGCACAGTATACACTATGTGACCCAGGACAGGGGCCCAGAGGGTGGGGGTGCCAATGGACACCAGGGCATCTTATGTTTCACTGGGACAGGGGTTTGGAGGTTGGGGGAAGATGGCTACAGTACAGCCCCATCATCACAGGCATTTGTCCCCACTTAAGACTAGGTTTACAAAGGTAGCAAATAGTTTTAAGTGCCATTAACCACCGACGCAAACCTCAAACTGCAGCTGCCCCCATATAAGGGGGACCACCCCATTTGCATGGGCACTGGGTTATGTTAGTGCACAGGCACTAAGTGGTATAACCCATGCTACAAAGGTCTCTGAATATATTGCAGACCCTACCCACAAATTTCACAATACAGTCCAACATACTAAAATACTAAAATGCCAGCAGAGTAAGCCTAAAGATCTACTGAGTCTGATCAAAAATCAGCACCTGGTCAGGACACCATTGCTGCCCTTTCTGACTCCCCCGTACATCCCTCCTGAACCCATCCCCATCAAAGTTACACCTCCAGATCTGGCATTCCTCAGCTGTACCTTACCCTTATACCTGTCCCAGCCCCTCTTGAATCCCTCCACTATATGAACAGAAACCAGTTCCAGAGGCAATGCATTCCATGGGTCCACCAGCCTCTCGGTAAAGTAGCATCTCCTAGTCTCCCCCCTCAGCTTCCCGCCAACCAGCCTCATGGAATGCCCCCTGGAGGCACCATCCTCCCTCAGTTGGAACACCCTATTTAGGCTGACCCTGTTCACTCCCTTTAGATATTTGAAGACCTCAATCATATCCTGTCCCTCCTGTTCTCCAGGGAGTACAAGATTAGCTCCTCAAGCCTCTCCCCATAGGATCTTCCCCCAGACCCTGTAGCATCATGGTTTCCCTCCTCTGGACCCTCTACAGAAGTGCAATATTCTTTTTCAAGTACAAGTGCAAAACTGCACGAAGTACTCCAGGTCATCCCCCTAGCAATGCACCCAAGCATTTTATTTGATAAAGCTGCAGCCCTCCTACACTGCTCAGAGTTATTCATTTTGGAATCCACAACCAACCCAAGATACTTCCTCCCCCCCCCCCCGAAACCTGCAAATTCTCCCCACCCAAAAAGTACCCCTGACCAGGGTTCCTAAGCCCCAAGTGAGGAACACTGATTTTCTTGGCATTACAACCTCGGTTTCAAGTGCATGATCACCTCTCCAAAGTCTCCAGGTCCCACTGTAGGGCCCTTCTACCCTCCTTCCCATCCACCACAGCCTCTGCTTCAAGTCATCAGCAACGAGGCCAATCTCACTCATGATACCATCCCTGCTGTCCAAGATATAAGCATTAAACAGGAGTAGGCCTAACACTGACCCTTGTGAGACCCCACTAATGACCCTCTTAGGACAGGATACTTCTCCCCCGACCACCACCCATTGAAACCACCCTGTTAGCCAGTTCCCTATCCACCTCACCATCATTTCCCCCAGTTTATCCAGTAACCGTGGGTATGGCACCGAGCCAAACCCCTTGCTGAAGTCCAGAAAGAGCATGTCCACTGGCCTTCCCTGGTCCAGCACCTTTGTCACCCAATTGTAGAACTCCACAAGGTTTGTCTGCCATGATCTGCCCTGAGCAAAGCCATGTTTGTGGTCATCCAGATGGTCCCATGTCTACAGAGACACCTCCAGCCTCTATTTCAAGATGACCTCCACCATCTTGCCCTCCCAACCGACGTCAAACTGGTTGGCATGTAGTTACCCGGCTCCTCCCGTAAGCTGTTTTTGTGAATGAGTGTGACATGAGCCTTCCTCCAATCCTGAGGCACCCAACCCGTCTGAAGAGAGGAGTTGAAAAGGTCCACCAGAGGTGCAGCAAGGACAGCTGCCATCTCGTTCAGCACCCTGGGATTAAGGCCATCTGGACCCGGTGGCTTTATCCATTGTCAGGGACGTAAGGGCCTCCCTCATCCTACTCTCTGGCCTCCTCGTACCTCCACCTACTCCCTGGCCTCCTCAGCCCACCCACTCCCTCACATCAGTCTGCTAATCTGTCCCTTTACATTCCTCTTTTCCCTGATATACCTAAAGAACCCTCCCCCCCCCCAATTCTAATCCCCTGTGCCAACCTCTGCTCTGTCCTCACCTTGGCCGATCTCACCACCCTGGATACCTTTTTTGGGTATCCTACCATACTCCCTGTCTACACCTCTCATGAGCACTTATATTTTCTATAAGCAGCTTTTTCTCCTTCACCACCTACTGAACCTCCCTGGTCCACCAGCTCGGCTTTCTGGCTCTACCAAATTTGCATTGGAGCTTTGTCCAGTCCTTGGTGACTTCCAGGAGCCCTCTTTTAATAATTTCCCACCTGCTGTCATTGTCCATGTTTGGACTGATCCCCTTCAAATGCCTCTTGAGGATCCCCACCATACCCTCAAAGTCCACTCCCCTGAAGTCAACTACCACTGTTTTAGTGTGATTTTCCCCTCTCCCAGGTCTAAGGAAAACCAAACTATGGCATGATCACTCCCCACCAGTGGGTCCCCTACAACTTCAAATTTCCCAACATTCTACTCTAACCTCCAACTGCAACATTCCAGTGTGGCTTATGCAGCTGCGACAGTTCTAAATTAATGTCATCCCTCAGTCTCAGCTGAAACTGAGAACAGAGTGAGACAGTGTGAAATCCATTTAACTGGAGTTTCATAAGCTGCTTTCCCTGCCTACCACTAGGTCTTACTGGGATTCTAGTAACCCCCGGTAACAAGGGGGTTACACTCACCCTGGGCCAGGAAAATGACTGTCCGCAGTCATTAGTTACTCGGCTTAGGCCATCTCACCCCATGTGTTGACTATGGGGAGGTAGTGCTACCTTCTCCCCTACCATGTGCCAGCACAGGCAGACAATACTATGGGCCTAGAGGCCTTCGGCTGATGCATCAGCCTCAACTCTACCCACTGACTATGGGTACCTAGTGGCTCTGGTAGAATTGTCCAGAGCATAGCCCTAATAGATCAGTACTGCAACCCCTACTACAGGTCAGGACCACAGCCTGTCTATCCGCCCTAGACCTCTAAGGAAAATCTGTCTGCCTCTAACTTAGAATTCCCAAAACAAAACAAACAGGGTACCTTCCCGACCCTGGACACCATGCAACCACACATCAGGAGCTAATACCATACATTATGCATTACTCCCACATTCCCCCACAGCCATACCTGTGGAAGAAAAAGTTACACTCAGTAACAACAACAACAACAACAGCACTTTAAACACTACACTCTAAAGTACTACTGAGGAATTCCGCTGAGTCCCTCCTCCTCTTCTTGTCTTCTGTCTTCTTCAGGAACACCTGCAAGAAAAGAAAGACAACACACACTCCTAATCTGCATACACAGTCTATCTAAACCCCTACCATCAAAACACTGGAGAATCCCAAAAAGATTTTTTTTTTTTAGAAAAGTAGAAAAAACAGTAGAAAACAGTAGAAAACTATGACATTATTTACAATACACAATATTTGGGGGATGGAGTGCCCTAAAAGTCCCATCTAGTGACCACAGTGCCCGAAGTCAAGTCAATTAAAGAGTCTCTTCTGGGCCGGAGCCCGGTGAAGCACAGTTCTAGCAGGCCAAAATCCCGAAGGGAAGAGTCTTTGAGGACAGTTCAAACATCTGGAGTCTGCTAGTGTAGGGTGTGTACTGCAATGTCATAAGAATAGAAAACTCTGGACTTACCAGTCCCTTGTAGAACAACATGACACCACACCTGGTTCTCAGCCTAAGACTCTCCCTGGCAGCATTCTTCTGATACAGCTGGGCAGACATCTTCTGGGTAAATGACGGGAAGGCACATCTCGAAACTCCTGGGCTGATGTCATCTCTGGAAAGGGAACATTGGAACAGGAACAAAAACTAAAACAGCTGGTCTGAAGTCAACCGAAACCCAGGCGCTGAATCAGGATACAGCTGGGCTGGTGTCCTCTCTGGATCTGAAGTCACCTGGTGGGCCAGTCGATGGATTCTGGAAAGCCAGTACACTGTAGAACTGATGAATGTGGGACACCTGATTCCTGGACGTCCAGACTGGCGGAAACACCATAGGTACGGCAACGGCTGGAGTGGCAGCATTGGCTACCACTGCTCTGCTTTCCATTTGGTAGGCATGGACACATTCACAGGAAGGTCTTTGCATTGTGACCAACAGCACAACGGGTCAGGCGTTTGAATTATTATCCCATCTGGGCACTCATAATTCACACTGTGAAAGGTTTCATGTCCCTCTCCGTCCACAATTCAGTGTCCTGCCTCTTTTCCACTGGCTGTATTTTTCTTGAAACATTCTGTTCTTGACATGCTTGTTTGCACCAGGATGCACACGTTGCATTGCTTCTTCCCAAATCCAGGATTTCCTGCTTTTTTTCAATCTCCTCCCAGACTCTCCGAGGAAAGGCAGGAAAGGACATCTCATAGATTTAATTTGCTTTCCTACGAACCAGTCTTTCCTCTTTACTAGATTTGGTCAACCTGAGACCTCTGGCCTGGCTTGGGGGCAGCCAGTCCTGGTTCTGCCAGCTACGCATTCTTAATGACACAAAAAATGGATCCCTGGCTTCTTCTTGCACAGCCAGGGCAGTGAAATCACCACTCTCTTCCATGCGTTCCTCTGAGGCAACAGATTGAGGCTGTGTACCAGTTCCCTTTTCACAAGGCCACATAGGTTCCCCCTCTTCTTCTTCCTCACTGAGAATCTGTGCCCAGGAGTGAGCAGTCATCCTCACTCCTGAGACTGTCCACTCTTCTCTGGGCGCGGAGGTCAAAACCTCCCATTCAAAGGCCTCCCTCATCTCGTCTTCACCTATGAGACTTGGGCTAGGCCCCTCTCTCCAAGGGTCTACTGATGCTCTTCCTGAAATGTCTTTCTGTGACTCAGACTCTGAAACATCAGCGCATTGTTCTGTCTGTAAATCTGCACCCTATTGCTTTGTGCCACACTCTGAGGGGCCTTCTCCAACAGGCTCCGCCTGGTGCTGTGTGCTGCCAACTGCAGATTCTTGAACCTTTGTCAATGTGGGAGCCAAAAGAATCTTGGGCACTTTAAACAAACCATATTTGTCTAAGCACCCAGAACAGTGAGGTACCATGAAGATGTCCCTTCCAGCATTTAAGCACATCAAACATACTTGCACTGGATATCCAGGAACCACCACATGAGGAGGCAGTCATCCCCCCCCCCCATAGTAACATCTCTCAATGTCCCTTAACTTGTTAACTACTACTGCTATCACAGCCCCGACATGATCCGGGTAACGAGTTGGTCCTGAAGCCATGACTGCAGAGAAAAAACAAATTACATTCACTGTTATTTCAAGTCCCACATCACTGAAAACGTTCTTTCTCTTTCAAAATGGCTCCTCTGCTGCTATGTTTACATTACTACCCCACCCTGTAATGACGGCGGCAGCACTCCTACGCATCAACATTCTGTAATTGAGACAAGCCACTGCACATCCGATTTACACTCTCTACTGATAACTTTGCCCAAACTGCACAGACTTGCACTGTTCTTTTTCCTAGCACATTTATATGATTTACCACAGACTTTTCACTCGCTGAAGACATTGCTCTAGCTTACAGTCCCTTAAAGCCTCAGTATTTCATAGCACAGGATTGCCTGTATTTCTTGTTGCATATCTGATACAACTCACATTCTCTCTCTCATGGCTTTGAAAATTATACTGACGCTGAACCTATAATTATGCTCACAGTCGATTGCTTAGAATTCTTGCTTTTGCTGGTAAAACTTAACGCAGTCCTTCTTTGCAAAGCGATTACACTGCTACACACAGATTCTGCTGGCTTTTGCTGAAATCACTTTGTTTGAGCAGTTATTTCTGTTGGTACTCACTGTTATCAGTAGCTGTTTGCTGCAAAGGAAAAATGGCCTGCAGCCAGTCTTGGAGGCCTCTGGAAAGAAGCGGGTTGGCAATCCTTCTGATCGTTCCTCTGAACAGCACACTAACAGTCTAGTTGATCGAGAGGCGGGCTGAGCCCGAATTTAAACAGAAAAGTCAGTTTTATACACTTTTACAGCGCTTTTAGTCACCGCGACGCTCCTCCTGGTAAGCCAGTTCGCACACTCCACTCACTCTCCCTCTTGAATGTTGTGCAGTCGCTGTAGAGCTGGCTTGGGGGCGGGACTGATTGCAGTCTCATCAATCATTTGACACCATGCAAATGAGCCTCTTTCCTCTCGTGCTCTTCTCCTCATGGCAATCGTCAAACAGGCAAATTTAAACTGCAAAACCACACTTTTTTTTCCCAACTCACTCCACAGTGGGAGCCCATTTCAACCATTTTTCATGGCCATTAAGCACAACAAGTCTCTTAGTTCACACAGAAAGCATTTCCAACATCTAGGGCACAATTTTCTTTTTGCTACCCACAGTTTTCCACATTTTACTTTGTCACAAACACTTTTAAAAGCTGGCAAATGCTGCAGTTTGATGCAGGACAAGGGCATACACTCTCAGGCTTTACTGCTCCTTGGTAAACAGTTGGCATTTTAATAGCAGCACATGGATAACAGCACACAGTGGCACATTAGTTAAACGTTGCTTCAGCTTTTTGGGCTACCCACTGCCAGATAACCAAAATGCTTGCCATTGTCCGAGTGACCTTTCTTACATTCCTCCATAAATTCCAAACCCAAATCCTCAGCGGTGCTTCCATTTTTGTAACCCCCACCCAGGTGTGCCATTTCTATCTGACAGCTCTACCTGGTGGACTGGGTTCAGGGAGGAATATGTCACTCACCACATTGGCTAGGTTTGGCTACTCTGCACAGGGGCACCCAAGTAACTCCGGACAATGGAAGCAATAACTGTAATGTCCAATACCAGAAGTGGGATTCTAAAGTGTGGCTTTTATTCACATCCAACAGAATAAACAAAACACAGATGGACCTCCACGGGGCTACACTCCTGGTAATGCAGATTTAAGGAGACCAGAACACATCCTCATCACTTTAGCCCTCAGGCTCTGACACACACTGGGCACACAGCCCGAACTTGTATGCTGCTCTGGGTTTTCCTTGTCTCAGCTCCCTTGCCAGCCACTTGGACACTTTCTATATAGCATGGATACATTTACTGGTGGCTCCCTAAACCACCTATGAGCACTTCTGCTCCATAAGGGAATCTTCCTCATCAATCCCACATCTGGGTACTTTCCTCAGGCACTGGCCAAGTACCTGAGAGGAAGCAACAGGTGTCTCAGAGCAAATCCATAGAGGTGAATTAGGTTACTACTGATGGGGGGGGTCTCCCACCTCTAGCTCCCATAATTCATACCCGGCCATTTCTCTGGACTGTAACACCTCATCCTTTAAAACACTTTGCTGTGTAGATTCTTTTTAAATGTATTCACATTCAGTCTACTGTCTTTACATTCCATTTGTGCTGAACTTGAACATACTTAATAAGTGGCTGTGTCCATTAAACTACAGCCCCCACAGAGTTAAGCAGTCCAATCCCCACATCTTCCAAACTACACTTGGCTGTCTTTTCCTGCCCCACAGTAACAGTCCCTTTAGTTTCATCTTGATTCATGTGAAAACACATGGCCCTTTAACAGAGTGAACTCACCCCTTGGTTGCAGGTGCCCCACAGGCGTTTTCTCCTCAAAGAACTCTCATCCAGAGCTTCTGGTGCCTCAGCATGAACTTAAATCAGGCAGCTTCTTTTCCCTAGCTGGACCAGGGGGTTGCCCCTGGAAGCAGGCTGATTCCTTCCCCCTGTCTCCACAGGAATGGGGCCCTGAACCACTGAAAGCGGTCTTCACCACTTCAATGTCCTCTTCTTGTGTTCCTCTTCAGGTGAGAACACACACTTATACAACAAAAAATAGCTCTTTGACAGATCTTAGAGCTCTGAGGGCCTGCTTACAGCAGAGCATCTCTTCTACTACAGACTGTAAGAGAACTGACTTCAAATTCCCCAGCATTCTACTCTAACCTCCAACTGCAACATTCCAGTGTGGCTTATACAGCTGCGACAGTTCTAAATGATGTCATCCCTCAGTCTCAGCTGAGACTGAGAACAGAGTGAGACAGTGTGAAATCCATTTAATTGGAGTTTCACAAGCTGCCTTCCCTGCCTACCACTAGGTCTTACTGGGATTCTAGTAACAGAGGGGTTACATATATATATATATATATATATATATATATATATACACACACACATATATATATATATATATACACACACACACACACACACACATACACATATATATATACTGTGTATATATATATATATATATATATATATATAACATAAACTCAGTGTCAGACATCAGTGATGTAGTCTATTTCTTTTTCATAAAATGCTATCACACAAAGCCACACATCCTTCTGCTAATGTTAATATTTTGTTAAGAACTACTCTTGATTTTGGCCTTTTGTACCAGATTGTTTTTTAGCAAACAAGGTTGAGAAAGTTATTTAGTAACATGGACTCCTAGTTTGCAACATACTGCATTCACACAGCAGCATTAGTACATTTGAATGCAAAACCTGAAGGACAATGAAGCCTGAGCCTTCCCACTCTCTCTGCATAAATGCAATCTGACCCATCACAGCAATTTCACAACTAGATACAAACACAATGTAGTATTTAAACTGGATGCAAATGACTAAGAGACGCTCTAGAACTAGTCCTACTTTAATAAACACTTTCTAAGTTAAGCTTCTTACAAAACATCAGAAAAAATACCTTAAAGTATCTGTAGAATTTTTTTCTTTAGGCATGTCCAACAAGTATCTTCCATGAGTCACAAAACAGCTCCAAATGACCAAAGCTGGTTTCAGCCTACCACCGAACTATGGAAGTGCATCTCTCTTGCAATATCATGTCCTGCCATGAAGCAAAGGGGTTATGGGGAATGAAGTTGTTTTTCTGAGTAGATTTTAAGGCAACAAACAAATGTAATCTGTCAGTTTTTCAAGAGGTCCCAAATTATTTATACCAAAAAAGGGGGGTCATATGGATGATTACACAAGAGGTGGACTGGACTTATTTAACTATTTACTTGCCTAGGGTTGTCAACCAAAGATGAAGGATCTAATTTTCATAGAAGTCCTACTTTTTATGCTCGATTTTCAAAGTTGAATAGAGCCAGGAAGATCAAATATGGTCACAGATGAACAAGTAGCTACTGTGGCAAGTCTGAAATATTTATGCAATAAGGAATGGTCAAGGATTGTATTAACTGTATGTAATATATGGAGATGGCCTAATAATACCATCTCATCCCATACAAAAAATTTTTTTGTAATAGCACAGTACTGAGAGTGATAATACCATCGTTCCAAACTGATAATACTATCGTTCAGAAGTGATAATACCATCGTTCCACTCCTGAACAATAGTATTATCGGAAGCAATCACCAGCACGAGCACAATCACCTGGCCACTTCAAGTGCGAGCTGTCTTTCAAACCGCAAACAGTTTCCTGACAGAAACACTGCTCCTTGGTTGCAGTACGTCACTACAAAGATTAAAAATGCAGGATTATACTAATAACGTCACGGAAGACAGAATACGGTTTGTGAAAAACCAGGAGAACCCCAACACCACAAAAAAAAAAATTTTGACTTAAAGCTCCTCCAAACATACCTCACAAACCAAAGTGAGTCACGGTCCATTGAAGCTATACCCGTACAAGAACTAGGCGCCATCCTCGCTAACTTTTTGTTTAATTTAAAAAAGCAAGATGGCTCTGAATATGAGCCTAGCACAATACTAGGTGTCCTTGGAAGCATAGACAGACACCTACACAAAATTAATTATCCCGCCTCAATTTTCCAAAGTCCTTCTACAGTATTCAAACAAATGCTAGAGACACTAACTACTAAGCAAAAATACCTAAAAAAACTCAGAATGGGTAACCGGACAAGGCAAGCAGAAGCCCTAACAGAAGCAGACATCAACTTACTGTACACATCGGGCACTCTAGGTTACGACTCTCCCACAGCACTCCTTCACATGCTGTTCTTCAACATAGGGCTACATTTCGCCCTACGAACAAGCGGGCAATACCTCCTCCACTGGGGCAACATAGTGTTAAACAAAGACAGCCAAGGAAATGACTACCTGGAGTACCATGAATGCCAAACGAAAACTAGAACAGGTATAAACATAAGAGATATAAGGCCAGTACTCCCCAGGCTGTATCGCAACACCACAAACCCAAGCAGAGACACAGTAGCTGCCTATGAAAAGTATGCCACACAAAGGCCCCCCGCCATGCTACAACCTGACGCTCCCTTCTATTTAGCACCAAATCTGAAGCTGAAACCAACCAGCTTATGGTTCAGAGCCATGACAATCGGTGAGAACAAAATTTGAACCATTATGAAAATGCTACAACAATCAGCAGGGCTCCCACCAGAAAAACAAATAACAAATCATAGCACAAGAAAAACGGCTATACAAATGCTCATTGACTGTAATGTGCCTCCCACGGATGTTGCCCAAGTCTCCGGTCATAAAAACATCCAGTCAATTAATAATTATAGTACCTTGTCTGAGCTAAAGCAACAGAAAATATGTGCCATCCTCTCTGGCGAACAACCCAGCACTTCCACATGTCCTTCAGCACCTCCTGAATGTGAAGCACCCAGACCTGACACAGCGACTAACTCCATTGCAGTCCCACAGGAAATGACAACATAGATGTCCTCCAAAAGCTCCCACATCTCCGCTACTGCAGGCAACATATTTGGTTCCCACTGCAATTTTTTTGGGAACATCACAATCGACATCCGGAAGTCACCACCCCCAACAAAGAAGCGACGATATGTCATCTACTAGATTCCGACTTGACTAGCGCTTCTTGCATGCTAAAAAACAAAAAAAGTTAACTTTACTGTTTAATGTTCTTTAGCCACAATCATTGGCTCATCAAGTACATGAAATTCTGCACTACTTTACTGCTTCTCCTAACAGCTGTTCCTGATTCACCACTGACAACCCATCAGCCTGCACCAAAGGTAAGTAAAAACTATTCCTGCTCCATATATTACAAAAATAACAGATAGCTAAGTATGCTTTTCGGCAGTATTGCATCTCGAGGTTTTGGGATTTGTTCCCTCTCAGCTTCGCTTCCGAGGTACCCAAGTCCCCAAAACCTCCTCGATAGTATTACTGCCTTGTAATACATACTTAGCTATCAATTATTCTATTTGTAAATCACATCCCTGAGGTGTAATGTAAGGTTACATGAAGCTGTGTTCACATGCCCCTAGGGTATAATTAGCATGTGGACTATTCTTTGCGTTTTTAGCAATGTCAATAAAAAATATTCAAACTAACTTTTTACATTTTTTTTTTATTACTTATACCTGACTTTATATTCAAATAGTCTTTCCCCCATCTGGTCTTCATTCCACAATCAGTTTAAGTTCCATTTCAGCTTGCAGATGTTCAAATACATCTGTTCTGCTGTAGAGCAATTAGAGCACATCAATAACAGCTGCAAAGTTGGCAAAAATGTATGCTAGCTCATGACATCATGTTGACTTCAGTACTGGTTAGCTAGTCAGTTTGCCCGATAAGGAAAATAAAAAAAATCTCAGTTTAGTATGGCTGTATGGTTAAGGTTAATGGTTTAGATGCCAATATTGAGATGTAACTCACAGAGGTTTCATTGCAGCACTGACTGAGTAAACATGCCATTGCCAAGAGGAAAGTTGCATTAAGGGCATAAGATAGGAACAACGATGATAACATTGCTTCTATAATGGTTGTCATGGCACTGGCCAATGGGTCTTATTGAGATTTTTTCCACTCTGCATGCTCTATCCCACCATGACATTGCCCTCCACATCTTGGTCAACTATCATCCCTGCAGCTGGACCAACCTCCTTACCACCCTTAATGTAGCTGAACCACCACCCTACACCATGACCACCCTCCACCCCCCAAAACCCCCTGCAGCTGGACCAAGTCCAGCATTTCCCTCACCTTCAGCTAACCACTCTCTCTGTAGCTGGAACTCCTGATCCCTACCCCTGCTGCACTGCTGCCACATGGTAACCATGTGTGGCAACACAACAGAGATAAGTAGATTAGCATTTCAATGACGGCTAGCTCAGGGCCAGCCCATGGACACAACAGTAGTGCATGGGAGAGGGTGAGTTGCTGCCTCCACAGCACTGCTGCCACCTAGGTAATCATGGGTGGCAGCACAATAGAGATAAGCAGGTTAGGTTCTGGAAGATGACTGGTACAGGGCGAGCCCAATGACACAACAGTAGCGCTCAGGAGGGGGTGGGTCGCTGCCTCTGTGGCACTGCTGCCACCTAGGTGACCATGGGTGGCAGCACAATGGAGATAAGCAGATTAGGGTCTTGGTTATGGCTGGCTTAGGGCCAACCCACTGACACAGCAATAGTGCTTGGGGATGTTGGGTCTCTGCCTCTGCTGAACTGCTGTTACCTAGGCAACCATGGGTGGCAGCACAAGAGAAATAAGTAGGATAGGGTCTGGATGATATCTGGCTTTGGACCAGCCCACTGGCACAGCAGTAGTGCTTGGGAGATGGTGGTTCACTGCCTCTGCTGCACTGCTGCCACCTAGGTAACCAGGGTAAGCAGTACAAAAAAATAAGCAGGTTCGGGTCTGGATGATGGCTAGCTCAAGGCCAGCCCAATGGCAAAGCAATCATGCTCAGGATAGGATGGGGCACTGCCCCTGTGGCACTGATGACACTTGGGTGACCATAGGTGGCAGCACAATGGAGATAAGCAGGTTAGGGTCTGGATGATGGCTGGCACAGGACCAACCCATTGACACAGCAGTAGTGCTTGGGGGAATAGTGGGTCATTGCCTCCACTGCACTACTGCACACCTAGGTAACCATGGGAGGCAGCACCAAAAATAAGCAGGTTAGGGTCTGGATGATGGCTGGCTCAGGGACAGCCCATTGGTACAGCAGGAGTGCTCAGGGGAGGGTAGGCGGCTGCTTCCACTGCACTGCTGCCACCTAGGTAACCATGTGTGGCAGCACCAATAGAGATAAGCAAGTCAGGGTCTGGATGATGGCTGGCTCATGGCTAACCCATTTGCACAGCAGTAGTGCTCAGGGGAGGTAGTGTCCATGCCTCTGCAGCACTGCTCCCACCTGGTAACCGTGGGTGGCAGCACAACAGAGATAAGCAGGTTAGGGCCTGGATGATGGCTGGCTCATGGCAAGACCATTGGCACAGCAGTGGTGCTTGTGATGTGGGTGCATCACTGCCCCTGTGGCATGCTGCCACCTAGGTAACCATGGGTAACAGCACAAGAGAGATAAACAGGGTAGGTTCTGGGTGTGGCTGGCTCAGGGCAAGCCCACTGACACAGCAATATGCTCAGGGGAGGATGGGTCACTGCCCCTGTGGCACTGATGCCACTTAGGTGACCAAGGGTTGCAGCACAATGGAGATAAGAAGGTTAAGGTCTGGATGATAGCTGGCTCAGGGCAAGCCCGCTGGCACAGCAGTAGTGCTCAGGAGAGGGTATGTCACTGCTCTGTGACACTGCTGCAACCTAGGTAACCATGGGTAACAGCACAAGAGAGATAAACAGGGTAGGGTTTGGGTGTGGCTGGCTCAGGGCAAGCCCACTGGCACAGCAATAGTGCTCAGGGGAGGATGGGTCACTGCCCCTGTGGCACTGATGCCACTTAGGTGACCATGGGTTGCAGCACAATGGAGATAAGAAGGTTAAGATCTGGATGATAGCTGGCTCAGTACAAGCCCGCTGGCACAGCAGTAGTGCTCAGGAGAGGGTATGTCACTGCTCTGTGACACTGCTGCTACCTAGGTAACCATGGGTGGCAGTACAACAGAGATAAGCAGGTTATTATCTGGATGATGGGTGGCTCAGGGTCAGCCCATTGGCACAGCAGTAGTGCTCATGGGAGGGTGTGTCACTGTACCCATGGCATTGCTGCCACCTAGGTAACCGTGGATGGCAGCACAAGACAGATAAGCAGATTAGGGTCTGGATGCGACTGGCTCAGGGCCAGCCCACTGGCACAACAATAGTGCTCAGGGGAGAATGGGTCACTGCCCCGTGACACTGATGTCACTTACGTGACCATGAGTAGCAGCACAATGGAAATAAGCAGGTTAAGGTCTGAATGGTGGCTGGCTCACAGCCAGACCATTGTCATAGCAGTAGTGCTCAGGAGAGGGTGTGTCACTGCTCTGTGACACTGCTGCAACCTAGGTAACCATGGGTGGCAGCACAGGAGAGATAAGCAATTTAGGGTCTGGATATGGCTTTCTCATGTCCAGCTCATTGGCACAGAAGTAATGCTCTGGGGAGGGTGGGTCACTGCCCCCATGGCAGTACTGAAACTTAGGTGACCATGGGTGGCAGCACAATGGAGATGTGATGACCAGGCTCTAGCAGGACTTCAACGAGGTCCAATGCTGATTTTGTTCCAATCACCTCTTTCTCAACACTAAAAAAAAAGGTCTCCCTGACCTTCGGTACCAGGCAGAGGCTATCTCGGATCCCTTCTTCCCCTACCTTCCATGCTAGGGATGGGTCTCCCATTGAGACCTGCACCTCCTTCAGATATCTTGGGATCTGGCTTGATCAGCACCTTGATTTCTCTATGCTCACAGTTGCCAGCCACAAAAAGCTTTGCCCCAAACTGGGAATCCTGTACCTAAATCATGGTTGCATCCCACTGCCGGCTCGCTGCGCTATTGTGCAAAAGATGATTCTCCCTATTTTTGACTATGGTGATGTAGTCTACAGCTCTGCCCCTAGATCCAACCTAACCAGACTGGACCCCCTCTTTCACTCCTTCTTTCACTTTGCCCTCGACTGCTCCCCACTATCTACCACTATGCTCTTTACCACCAGACCTTTGGCCTCCCCTAATTACAAGTCTGCTGACTCTGCCACTGTGGCAGCCTTACAGCAAAATTCTTGGCAAAGACCCTTTCCCAGTACCTCACCTCTGCTCTATCAGCTTCTGCACTCCTGATCTACTTTCTCAGGAAATTTTGACTCGTGGCTCCTATCTGTCCCCCACCTTGTAGAAGGCACAGCCCTCGAGGTCCAGGGAGTGGAGGGGCTCCAAGCCGCCAGCGGGTCGGCGGCCCCTGTGCAGCCAACCAAGGGTTCCAGGAGGCCGGGAGAAACAGGCAGAAAGAAGGCGCAGCCCTCGAGGTCCAGGGAGCAGAGGGGCTCCGAGCCGCCAGCGGGTCGGCAGCGCCCTGTAGCCGGACCAAGGGTTCCAGGAGGCCGGGAGAAGCAGGCAGAAAGAAGGCACAGCCCTCGAGGTCCAGGGAGCGGAGGCTCCTGAGCCGCCAGCGGGTCGGGCGGCACCTGTGCAGCCGACTAAGGGTTCCAGGAGGCCGAGAAGCAGGCAGAAAGAAGGCGCATCCCCGAGGTCCAGGGGCGAGCGAGGCTCGAGCCGCCAGCGGGTCGGGCGGCGCCTGTGCAGCCGACCAAGGGTTCCAGGAGGCCAGGAGAATCAGGCAGAAAGAAGGCGCAGCCCTCGAGGTCCAGGGAGCGGAGGGGCTCCAAGCCGCCAGCTGGTCGGCGGCACCTGTGCAGCCGATCAAGGGTTCCAGGAGGCCGGGAGAAGCAGGCAGAAAGAAGGCGCAGCCCTCGAGGTCCAGGGAGCGGAGGGGCTCCAAGCCGCCAGCGGGTCGGCGGCGCTTGTGCAGACGACCAAGGGTTCCAGGGGGCCGGGAGAAGCAGGCAGAAAGAAGGCGCAGCCCTCGAGGTCCAGGGAGCCGGAGGGCTCCGAGCCGCCAGCAGGTCGGCGGCGCCTGTGCAGCTGACCAAGGGTTCCAGGAGGCCGGGAGAAGCAGGCAGAAAAGTACGGGCAAAGCCGCAAACCAATCGGAAAGCGACCGCAGTCTGTACCTTGCTTCCGATTGGTGCGCCTTCCCATAGACTTAAACTGGGGTTTGCTGCACTATTCTGGCCGGATTTCTGCTTTTCTTTAAATTATTTTGAATTCTCATAAAAGTGCTGTTTTCTTACTTTGTGCCTGATTTATGGGCTGTTTTTCTGTATTTTAAAATAAGTGTTACAGTCTTTTGAATGTGTGTGGGCTAGACGCTTAGGCTCCTAACCCCCATACCTCCCAGTCTATTGTTGTGCAAATCTATGTTTTAGCACCTTATTGCAGATTACTGCAATAAAGGTACCTTGCTGACTGCCTTCTCCTCTGTCCCCACCTTGTAGAAGGCGCAGCCCTGAGGTCCAGGGAGCGGAGGGCTCCAGCCTGCGGTCGGCGCGCCTGTACAGCCGACTGGCGTCCCAGGAGGCCGAGAAGCAGGCAGGAAAGGTACGGGCAAAGCCGCAAAATTTTGCCCACCTCCCCCCTCTTGGTTGATTCCTTTTATACACTTTCTCCCGCCATTTCTAATCCACGCCCACATCCCTTTCCCTTCCTCCTTAACCCATACCTAACCTCCACAATGCTACTTTGCTTCCTTTTGCTCCTGAGCCGTGATCTCACCCAATCCCTTATGATATTAATGTTATGCCCAGTGTCAAGATAAATAACTCAGTTAATATGACCTGCCCACTTCTGCCATTCACAATGGCCAACCACAGATTCCTTATATTCACCCCAACCACGTCTATAATGCAACCTCTGGGATATCCCACATAAGGCCAAACCCTAACAATTCAGCACAGCCCTGGCACCTACTTGTATCATGGCTTTTTATTAACCCACTATGCCTGTCCATTAAATTATTATGCTATGATAAAATTCACACCTATATACCAAGACCATCACTCATCTCACAGCAGCACCCAGGATTAGGAGGAAACGCTCTGACCACTCCACTATCCCTGTCCCTTGGTGCCCTCCTCAAATTAATCTTCTACCTTATGATCTGTTTTGGTACCATTGAAATAAACCTGGTCCCATTGAAAGTTTATTTTCCCTGCTGATCTATCTTCTATAAATGGCCTAAGCTTCCACACTTCAATGCCTGCAGCCTTTAAAAATTCTCCGTAATACAGGCCTGGGTGCATTATACCCTGCCTGACTTTCTGGTCATCTCTGAATCTTGGCTCAGACCTTCGACCAAGAAGACAGTGTTGTAAACCTTACAACTATCAGCTCTTCAGAGCAGATCGCCTTCCAGGGGTGGTGGGTGCACATACATTAAGGACACCATCTCTGCTACCTGCCTCATCAACATATCCGAACCAAAGGAATTTGAATGTTTGTCAATCAAAATATCCCTTCCTAACTTGTCTTAATTTAAATTGATTGGCTGCTATAGGCTCCCCTCAGCAGGCCTCAAATTACTATCTCACCTGGGGTCAATAACCAATCTAGGCCCTGAAGATACCATCATCCTTGGTGGTTTGAATTTAAACTGGCTGTCTAATGCATCTGCTCCATTGGTAACCTTTTGTGACACCTATGGCTTTACACAGCTAATTAAAGACCCAACCAGGTTAACCTAAAAATTTAGCAACAGCTCACTCTGGATATTATGTTGGTAAACAAGCCTCACTTATATACGCATGCAGGAGTACTAATTAATGATGTAAGAAGACCATTGTCCCATAGCTGGCATAAGATCTCACCAAACCACCCAACCCTGCTGAATTTGTCCTCAAAAGGTCAAAAAGAAGTTCAACATACCAGGATACCTCCATGACCTGAGTAACACAATATATTGGCAAGATTTCTACCTTACAACCTCAGTGGAAACAGCCTCCAGATCCTAAAGGACATTATCACTAATGCTCTCAATATTCATGCACCATTCACCAATATCAGAACTAAAGCAAGGTCCTGCCCCTGGTTCACCGCTGATCTTAAAACAGCCTTGCTAGCCAGAGACAAACTGTAAAAAGGCAAGAAAACTAGGATTCCAGAGACTACAAATTTCAGAAAAGCAAGAAACTCATGTACAACACAAATAAGATCTGCCAAAGCTGCCTATTATAGAGCTGAATTGATGCCTCCTATAATAACCCAACCAGGCTCTGGGGAACTATAAAGGGTATCTTGGGCCAAAACTCTACTCCTGCCTTAACCTGCAAACTGCTACTAAATAACACAGAAATTACTGGACAAACAAGAAATCCTAAATACCTTCAATGACCACTTCACCACAGCTGGACTAGCATTTGACTCTTCACCTGCAATCTCCTGAGATCTTCCTTGAACCTTCAATCCACCGTGGGTCAAAAGGCTACATCAACCTTCTCCTTCAACCCAATATCCTTGAAAGAAGTGGAAGATCTCCTCCAATTTAGATACTTCAAAAGTGCAGGTACAGACTCCCTGGACCCTACTTCCTCAAGATTGCATCTCAAGTCTTATCTGCCCCCCCTCACTCATCTCTTCAATCTTTCCCTCACCACTGGATCCATTCCCTCCACTTGGAAAACAGCTCAAGTAGTTCCTTTACTCAAATCTGGTGATCCCATGGACCTCAATAATTACAGGCCCATTTCCATCCTATCAGTTCTATCCAAGATGCTCGAAAAGTTAGTAAACTCACAATTAAGGGACTACCTGGATAACAATAACCTCCTAAATACAGCACAATCAGGATTTAGATCAAGGCAAAAACCATTTTGGCCCTAGCCAAAGTAACCAACGACTGGCAGATTGCTATGGATAAGAAGAACAGTACCTGTGCTGTGTTCCTGGATTTGAGCAAAGCATTTGACACAGTGGATCATGAATCATTAATCACCTCCCTTGGCTCACTAGGGTTGGATCCTTCACTCAATTGGTTCAAGTGCTATCTATCAGATAGATCACAACTGGTAAAATGGAATCTACCTATCCACCTTAAAACCACTGTTAAGAGTGTACCGAAGGCTCTATTCTTGGCCCCATCCTCTTTGCCATCTATATTAATAATATTGATGCTAACCTCACTCAATCCAACATCCATCTGTTTGCTGATGATACTGTATTATATGTTAGCAATCCTTCATTATCTAAAGCCTGTGATCTGCTACAATCTGAATTTTCCATCCTACAACACAACCTACTGGATAAAAAACTACTTCTAAATGCCAAAAAAACAAAAGCTATGTTCTTTACCTCAAAGAGTTGCTCTGCCACTACCCCACCATCCACCACCCTACAACTAACCACCTTACTTGGAGAGAAGCTGGAATTCGTTGATAACTTCAAATACCTTGGAATCTGGATTGATAACAAGCTTGACTATTCTGTCCATATTGAGGAGCTACTAAAGAAACTGAGACAAAGGCTTGGTTTATTTTTCAGAATAAAGCACTACCTCAACAGAGACTCCAAAAAAAGATTAATCCAGGCTTCATTCCTATCCCTCATTGACTATGCTGACTTTCTGTACGGACATTGTTCACTCCCCCTCTTAAATAAACTGGACACCCTATACCACAGGTCCATCAGATTCATTACTGACCTTCCTTCAGCACCCATCATTGCTCCCTTTATAAGGCAGTTAACTGGACATCATTACAACACAGAAGAAATAGGAATGCTGCAATTTGGATATTCAAAGCCTTATCAGGCAAGCTACCTACCTATATCTCAGACTGTTTTACTCAAATTACTTCTAGGCCATACAACCTAAGGATCAGCAAAATTATCATTCTTAAGGTCCCCAATGTCTGCACCCAGTTTGGGAGGGCTGCTATCAGCTACTCACTAGCAATTGTTTGGAATTCACTCCAAAACCATGAAGCTAATAACCTCCTACCCTTAATATCCTTCAAAAGATTATTCACCACCCTATTCCCAGAACTCTGCAACTGCTTCCACAAGGCCTAAACTCGCCCTACCTATACCCCCTTTTTTTTCGTGTTCCTATATGCTGATAAAACCTGCTTCTCCAGTCCCAAGATTCACCTCAAATGCCTGCTAGGTACTATAATCTACATATTACTCCTGATATGCCCATTGCCTTCTGTCTCACAGATTAAAAGTTTTAATGTGCCTTGTACATATGTATATTGTTATATATTAGCACTTATGTCATTGTATTACTGTTTATGTTACCCCTGTCATTGTATTACTGTTTATGCTACCCTTGTCAATGTAATAACACTTGCACTTCTTGACCACTCAGGTCCATCTTGTAAATGAGCTATGCTCAATGATGTTCGCCTGATTAAATAAAGATTTTGATTGATTGATTGATTGATTGATTGATCTGTCCCACTCATGTCCACCTCGGCAGGTCAATCTGCCTTCACCTACCGCTTGCTTAAACTATGGAACTCCCTCACTGTCTCAGGCATACCTCTCAACTGTCCCTGATTTTCAGGGATGTCCCTGATTTTGCCTCAGAATTTCCCTCTATCCCTCGTAAAATTTGCATTTTGTGATAGAACAGTGGAGATTAAAATCACAAAATAATGTCATACATGAAAGTTATAGACTTGTTCTTTATCAGAAAATGCACCTTAACATGTATCCCTTTTTTCTATCAGCTTTCTGTGTGAGTAGTACCAATTTTTCAGATGTGTCCCTGATTTGGGGTGTTTGTCCCTGATTTTTTTAAGCCTTGTCCCTCATTGATGAGGCAAGAGGTTGAGAGGCATGGGACTCTCAGGGCCAACCCACTGGCACAGCAGTAGTGCTTGGGGGTGGGAGGGTCACTACCCCCGTGGCACTGCTGCCACTAAGGTAACAATGGGTGGCAGCTCAACTGAAATAATCAAGTTTGGGTCTGGATGATTGCTAGCTCAAAGCCACCCCATTGGCACAGCAGTAGTGCTCAGAGGAGGTTGTACGCTGCCACTGCTGCCACCTGGGAACCATGGGTGGCAGCACAAGAGAGATAAGCAGGTTAGGGTCTGGGTGATGGCTGGCCCAGGGTCAACACATTGGCACTGCAGTAGTGCTCAGTGTAGGATGGGTCATTGCCTTGTGGCACTGCTGCCACTTAGGTGACCATAGGTGGCAGCACAATAGAGATAAGCAGGTTAGGGTCTGGATGATGACTGGCTCAGAGCGGGCCCACTGGCACAGCAGAAGTGCTCTGGGGAGGGTAGGTTGCTCCCTCCACTGTACTGCTGCCACCTAGCTAACCACTGGTGGCAGCACAATGGAGATAAGCAGGTAAGGGTCTGGATGATGGCTGGCTCAGGGCCAGCCCATTTGCACAGCAGTAGTGCTTGGAGGAGGCTTGTAGTGCTTGGAGGAGGTTGAGTCTCTGACTCTGCCACATTGCTGCCACCTAGGTAACTGTGGGTGGCAGCACCACAGAGATAAGTGGGTTAGGGTCTGGATGATGGCTAGCTCAGGGCTGGCCCATTGGCAAAGTAGTGCTTGTGGGAAGGTGCATCACTGCTCCTGTGGTACTGCTACCACCTAGGTAACCGTTGGTGTCATTACAATAGAGATAAGCACGTCAGGGTCTGGATGATGGTCAGTTTGTGCACCACATGCCATTGTGCATGAGTACACCTGAGCCTTTGGATGCTGTCATCCAGTGGGGTGGAAACAAGGAAAAAGAACAGCCCTGGAATGCACAGGTGACCGGACCATGTAAATCCATGTGCTCTTGGCATTCACGATGGGCATCTAAAGAACCTATGAGAATTAAGGGGTACATCCCCCAGCCCCCAACTCCATAGTGGGGGGAAAAACATGGCTCAATGGAGGGGTGAGCGAAAGCTGGCATCATGAGTGAAGTTGCTAAGCACTTTGGGATCCCCGAGAGAGATAGGGATCAGAGCTAAGCAGGGGGGTATTAATGATATGTAAATAAAAAAAGTAAAAAAAAAAAAAAAAAAGCTCTTGCAAATGCTACATTCTGATTGGCTGTTAGCATTCCAATGACCAACATTAATCTCTATTAAACTCTCATAAGCCTGATCACAGTGCATGAATTCTTGTTGCCAGCTTTTCATACTCTAGTACTAGAAATAACTGGAAGGAGCCATTCAAATTTTGAATTCCCATTTAAACAGAATAAAATATTATATTACATTATATACACACTTGCTTTAATAATGTTGGTAATATGTGTCTCAATGTATTACAATAAAATATTTCATAATGTACATATGTGATGCATATAATAATGTTATGGTAACATAGGCTCACTTAACATTACTTACAATGTTCACATTTGTATAAAGAATTCATATAAACTTTTCCTAAATTTCAAATAAACACTTTGTTGTTAATGTATATCAGTATTTGTTGTAGTATTTTTTTCACAGAGAGGGTTGTGGATGCATGGAACGGCCTTCCGGAGGAGGTTGTGGAGTCAAAATCAGTGGGGGAATTCAAGCATGCATGGGATAGTCATAAGGCAATTCTGGGGGGTTGGGGTAGGAAGAAGTAGGCTGCTGGTTAACTAGGATCTGCAGCTTATCCAGTAGGTAGGGGAATGGGCAGACTGGGTGGGCCAAGCGGTCCTTATCTGCCATCAGATTCTATGTTTCTATGTTTCACTACGTTTTCTCAAAATTTGAAAATTCAGCGTATATTTTTTTTCTTAATACAACAATTAATTAAAATTAAGGAGAAAGAGGTTTCCCTAGGGAATTTAATTCAGCAGATTTTTTATTCTTAATCTTCTGATTAATTTAAATTAAGCACACATAGACTTCATTAATTTGTACCTCAATTTTAATTAAGTATATTTTGTTAAAGTAATTAAGGATAATTAAGGGGTTTGGGATTTTACAAACTTATTTTAAGGCAGCCTTAATTTTATATTAAGGGGCAGATTATTAATTCAAGGTCACTCAATGGAAAATTAAGGAGAGTTTAAGTGCTTTTGTAAGCAATAATACCAACAGGGTGGGCAGAACTGGGCTATACCTGACAGATAATGAGGCCCGATGCCACAGGCAGAGGGCCTTATAGCTCCTGGCAGGTCCAGTATAGCCCAATACCACCCACCCTGGAGGGTATTATTGCACTTAGAAAATGGGCTACGTGACATTTTAAATATGATTTCAAAAAAAATAATAAAAACAGAAGCAATCTTAAGTGTTTTTCAGATAAAGTAGTCCCTCTATTGGTATATTTGCCAGCAGAGGGCACTGCAGTGTTTGACAACTGTTTTTAACAGGGAACACCATCACAGGAAATCCTTATGGCCATGCCTGTCCAGATTGCCTGTTTTTTTTTCTGTTTCTCCGGTTTCCTTGCTTACTGCTCTGGTTTATCTCCGAGTTACTCAGCAGTCAATATACTTTCAGTTTCCTGCCTCACTGCTCCAGTTTATTCCCCCTAAGTTGATTCTAGTTTGCTGTTGCTATAAAATGCTGTAATTGCAGCTCAGTCCATCAACTCAAATAAGTATAAGAATGGCAGTGGCAGGCACAGAACAGCCATCAGGGGAATGTGAGACATGCAGCAGAGAGATAAGTCAGCAATTAAAAACGTATTTTAAACATTTTCTGCTTCTGTGTCTCAACAGCTCCTGTATGCCAATGAAGTATCCAAAAACAGAGCAGGCTGGTAGTAGGGATATGGCTGGGATGTTTAAATCCACTGTCAAATGGGCTGGGGAGAGTGAGGGCTTCCTTGAATGACGAGTGGGTGGGCGAGCAGGGAGCCAGATCAGTGCGGCTCCAATGTGCCACGAGACTGCTTTTAAAAGATTTTCCGTTGGAGAAGTGGATGGGGGGAAAATGCAACATTCTGTACCAGTTGGCACAGGCTCTGATGTACAACGTTCCAGTGCATGATATGTTGTGCCGGGGATGGTATGGAGCAGGATGGGGGTGGGGGGGCACTGTCCATACTAAGCGACTGAAAAAAAATGATGGCTTCTGACTCTGAAAATTTGATGTGCCCAATGATAGTCTAAGTAATTGGGCACCTCGAATTGGCCCTTATTTTTCACTGGGCTCTTTTGCCTGATAGACCACGGCTCTGGCTAGGAAACTGGACAATCAGAAAGCAGGATTTTAGCGGCCCATTTTCTAATGTCCCATAATGCTCAGTGGACAAACTATGGGTGCTCAGCAGGACTGATACAAAAAAAAATCTTGCAACATAACAATTTCATATATGCCAATAGTTATGTTTATTGGTGGGGAGGTACACCCTATAGCATATTTTGGCGGGGGCTTTCACAGTTGTTGGCAAGTACAGCCCTGAGCTCATCACCACTGACAATGTGCAGCAACACAGAATGTGTAGCACTTTCTTATTTTAAACATTAATGTTAAAATAGTGGGCACTATATTTAGTGCTAAGGAATAGTTCTATCTTCTCCCCACACTCAGCTATGGGCTCACCTCCTTCGTGAATATGCCAAAAACCTGGCTCACAAAATGGGATACAACGTATAATAACGTATGTCGTTTCGCCCTGTCAGCCCCCTGCCTTACCCACCACTGTCAACTCTACTCAAGGCTAGGGTGGCTCTCCTCCTACAACCACGGAGCCTTTCTCTTGGAAAACTTCGTAGACAACATCATCAGAATGTCCACTACTATGGCACTTGCTGAACTGCTTAAGCCTGCCCCCTCTGCTTACCAGCTGAGGTCCAGTGATGCCCAGGCCCTCAAGGTCCCCAATACTCGCTCCCTCACAGGGGATCATGCCTTCGCGGCCCTCATTCCCAGAGCCTGGAACCTACTCCCTGCACATGTAAGGTCTGCCCCCTCCCACACCTGCTTCAGGTCCTCCCTCTGGGACTACTTAAAGCAAGCATCCTCCTGCCCTTGTTCCTAGCTGCTCCACCCTATATGGTGGGCCTAGCGTCTCTTGTGATTACTGTGAATCTGTCTTGCAGACAAATGCTTGCTTGTTTTTGATTGCTTCTTGTTGCCATGTATTGACTCTGTACTTGCCATTATGTTGTTGCTGTCAGGGAGTGACCACCGCTCAGTATGGCTCACATTGGATATGGGCAAGGAAGGAGTGGAATCTGGCACAATAGTGCTGGGCTTCAGGAGAGCCGACTTTGGGAGGATGGGGGAAGTGGTAAAAGGGTACCTGGCCAGAATTCAATCTAGTATGGACACTAACCAGAGGTGGGAGCTCATAAAGCTGGGGATAGTGGAGGCAACTAAAACCTGCTGCAAAGCCCAGAGCAAGAAGGCTAGGGCTAAGAAACTGATCTGGTTGAGCAAGGAGGTCATGGAAAAGGTAAGGAGGAAAAGAGTTGCCTTTAGGAAGTACAAGAAAACAGGGAGGGGGGAGGACAGGGAGGAGTACTTGACAGAATCGAAGGAGGTGACAAGGGCAGTAAGGGGAGCCAAAGCATCTACGGAACTCAGGCTGGCACAAGGCATTAAGAAGGGGGAGGAGGACTTCTTTAAGTACATCAGGGAGAAAAGGAGCTGTAAGGACCACATAGTAAGGATTAGGAAGGAGGGGGGTTGGGTGGAAGCAGGGTGCAATAAGGTGGAAGCACTAAATGAGTACTTCTGCTCAGTACTTACTAAAGAAAAGAGGGGGGTGACACCCAAGGTGGGAGAAATGGCAGAAGCAGGGGCGTAAGTGGTGACAGATGTGGAAATCATGGAAAGCAGAGTTCGAGAGGGTTTGAAGGCACTGAGAATGGACAAGGTGCCAGGCCCAGATGGCATCCACCCCAGGGTACTGAAGGAGCTGGCAGAGGTGCTTGCAGGACCTTTGGAGGACCTATTTAATGCTTCACTACATTCGGGGTGTGTACCTCAGGACTGGAGGATGGCTCATGTAGTGCCCTTCCACAAGAGTGGCCCCAAGGATGAACTGTGAAACTACAGACCAGTGAGCCTCACATCCATCGTGGGTAAGCTAATGGGAGACTATCCTGAAGGAGAGGCTGGTGGCCCTCCTAGAGGCCAAAGGACTACAGGACAGCAGACAGCATGGCTTCATACGTGGCAGATCCTGCCAAACCAACCGGGTCGAGTTCTATGACTGGGTAACTAGGCAACTGGACAGGGGCCATGCAGTGGATGTCCTGTATCTGGACTTCAGTAAGGCATTCAACTCAGTGCCACATGGAAGGCTGGGAAGGAATTTAGTAGGCACAGGGACGGTGCAAAGCTGGTGAGATGGGTAGGAAACTGGCTGCAGGAAGGCAACAGAGGGTGGTGGTGGGTGGGAGCTCTCACACCCAAGGGCAGTGACGGCAGGTGTTCTACAGGGCTCAGTGTTGGGACCAGTGTTGTTTGGGATATTCATTGCAGACATATCGTGGGACATCAAGAGCAAGATCAGTCTGTTTGCTGATGATACCAAGGTAGGCGGTGGTGGATGACCTAGGGGATGGCAGGGGTTGCAGGATGATCTGGCAAAGCTTGAAACCTGGTCAGACACCTGGCAACTGGGCTTTAATGCCAAAAAGTGCAAGGTGCTGCATTTTGGGATGAACCCAAGGAGGAGTTACCAGCTAGGGGAGTGCAGCTAGCCCAGACAGAGGAGGAGAAGGATCTGGGTGTGCTCATTACAGGGTCAATGAACAACTCAGCACAATGTAGGAAGGCAGCTGCAAAGGCCAACAAAATGCTGGGTTGTATTGCAAGGGGTATATCCTCGAGGAGGGAGGAGGTGATTCTGCCACTGTATAGGTCATTAGATAGACCACACCTGGAGTACTGCATGCAGTACTGGCGTCCGTATCTGAAGAGGGACATTAAGTTACTGGAGGGGGTGCAGCGCAGAGTGACAAAGATGATCAAGGGGCTGGGGGACTTATCATACGAGAGGAGGCTGAAGGAGTTGAACATGTACTCACTGGAGGAGAGGAGAGACAGTGGTGACGTGATTGAAACCTTTAAATACATGAAAGAAATAAATAAGACGGGTACAGAGGGGCTGTTCAAAGTAAGGGAGGGGAGGGCCACCAGGGGCCATGATATGAGACTGGAGCGAGGAAGGTTCAGGAGGGAGATGAGGAGACAGTTTTTTACAGAGAGGGTGGAGGCTGGGTGGAATGCGTTACCTGCTGAAGTGGTACGCAGTAGAACAGTGGACTGCTTCAAACGAGGATGGGACAGGACAAGGGGGAGGGTTAATGAAGGGGAAGGGTGGAAGGGAGGGGCAGCTGCAGAATAAGGGGTGCTAGCTGCACATTCGAGCAGACTTGATAAACCTCTAGGCCTTTATCTGCTGGCAAATTTCGTATGTTCGTATGCTGCTTGTACCTGTTGACTGCTGTATCTTGACACTGTTCTGTCACTGCCTGTACTTTGTAATTCTTTGATTGCTGTACCTTGACTCTGAATTGTCTTCGCCTGAACCTGTAATTCTCCCGGATCACACCTGAAAATAGGCACTTGTCTGTCTTGTGTGCTCACCTGGTTAACAAAAGTTAAATAAATAAATTAGTCAGTTTCATCTTCCATAGTTTGTGTCCCCTGAAATAACTCGAACATGCGAAACAACAGTATGCCATGAACGATTAGCATCCTAGAGTTGATATGGCAGCGCCTAACATTGTTACACTCTTTCCTTCTATTTCTGACATTGCTAACTGCCTTCTGATTTGCCAGTCATCACTACACCCCCTCCAGACCACCTCAACCTACCAAAGCCACATCTCATCTCGGACCAACGCAGCACACTTCCCGCCATCGCACTCCCAACTGCGACAACTATCACTACGTTTACATGCATGGCTAGCGTTACTGGTTAAGTAGTTACCTGCTAATGACAGACTTACCCAGTAACTCTCAGCTGCACGTTTACATGCTGTAGGTCTTTTTCGGGACCATCCAAATCTTTGCGCATTCGCATTACACTAGTCAGCTAGAGCAGTTCTGTTCAACTGAGCATGCGCGTACAGCGGCTCAGCAGTGCTATTCTGTACAGTACTTCCTCCTATGCAGTATCTCGCCATGGTTATTTTTTTTTTTTTTTTAATAAAATGGGCAAAGGATTTCAAGCAATCTGATTGGTTGTTAGCCATACATTAGATGTGTCTAATGCACAGCTAAAACTAGAACCCCCATTTAGAATACACAGACCCATTTTATAAGTGCAATAAGCCACTCCGGGGATGTGCATTAGACAGTTCTAATGCATGGCTAGGGGACTGGATGCACTCGGCCTATGGCCTCGTGCCTCACTACGTCCCCCTAGCTGTGCATTAGAACTGTCTAATTCACACCCCATCGTGTCTTATTGCTTACTTATTACCCAGTTGAGACACTAAGCTAAAAGCTTGTATACAGCACAAGGAAGTTAAGTGACTTGATCAGGGTCACACATTATGCAAGTGGGGGCTGTGGGATGGGATTCACACCCAGGTCTTCAGGTTTAAACCACTGTGCTATACTGCCTCCTTCCCCCTACTACTAACTTTCCCTGTAAAGGAGCAGCAAAAGCAGATATTGTGTATAGACAATATAATTTTCATACAGATGTCCTCAGAAATTGAGAAATTGCAGCAGTATAACGCAGTGGTTTAAGGCTCTAAGCTGCAAACCTGCGTTTGAATCCCGCAGCCCCCACTTGTATACTGTGTAACCCTGAGCAAATCACAACTTCTTTGTGTAACCCCCCTGCAAATGGGAGTTCCCAAAAGACTTCCAGGAGCTTACTTGAATGCTCCAAGCCTGAATGGTGTTTGGCATTTAAGCCATTTATCAGTGAGTGTTTTTTAGAGCCTCTGGTACTGTCTCTTTAAGAGCTGTCTGCTTGCAGACATAATTAGTTTGTATGGGGGGACTGTGTGCTTCTCTGAGTACCACTCGAGCTGCTGCCAATTCACTTCATTTTGCAGTCACTAGGAGTGCAAGGGAACCTATCTGAAAGATGTAACTGTTTGCCAGAAATCATTTACAGTAATAATGAAATTACAGTTTGTCTAACCTGCTTTCTTTGCAGTCAGAACTGTGTCTGTCTAGTTCCCATTCTGGTTTTGAACTGCTGAACTGGACCAATCAGTGTGGGGTAAGCTAGCTCTAAAATGGTGCCTTGGACAAATCAGAACTTGGACTCATAATCTGAGCCAGCCACAAGAGGATTGTATGGGCAGTGACTCTGGGAGATGTAGTTTAGACTTCAGCACCTTTTGGACCAACAGCAGCAGTCTATTGTGAGTGACAGCCAATCCAGTCAAGAACTGGGAGGAACTCAAAGGAAGTGCCCGTTTTGTCAGTTGGAGTTTCAGTTGAGTTTTGGCAGTGAAGAAGGAAGGAGCCCTGTGCTTTTCAGTGTGCAGTTTTAGTCAAAAACGTGTGTAAGGCCCAGAGTTCCGTCTGCAGCTTGTGTAACAGCTTGTTAGGACTGAATCCGTCCTGTGAAAAGAATCAAAGGATCTCTGAAGAGTAGAAACCAGGCTCACCCTGTAGAAGACTGGAGAAATTGTTGAAATGCACTCGGTCTGTCAGGAACTGAATCTGCTGTGTGTTCTCCCGGGTATTGTGCAGTAATTGCGATCGGGATAGAGAAGCAGCCTGCCTGAGGTATTTGTCTATGTTAAAGTACTGTACTGTGATTGTTGCACTGTATCTTATTTCACAGGAGGTCCCAGTGCCGGAACCAGACCTGGGGGTAAGTGTATACTGTGAAGGTAATTCTGATATATTGTGTGGGCCACTAGTGGGAAGAAAGGGGGGTTGCAGTGTCCCAGAGGGCTGTGACCAAGTTAGTTTAACTATTGCAAACCCTGACCTCTGGGTGGAGGCACCCGCCATTGGATCCAGGCCCCTCAACCTGTTAGTGGCAAATCAGGCAGGGGTAGTAGCCCCTGGGATAGCGCCATCTAGGGGTTACATTTGTGCTCCCAGGTCACACCTGGAAACGAGCCCCAGCTTAGTGTGCCACTCCTGGTTAAACAATCCCCGCCCCCATTTGTTTATGTATGAACCACTTTAGCATCTGGTGTCATGTGTGTTCTCAGGGGCCTTTCATCTGTCTGATCCAGAATGTTGTGGAGTATCTTCCCTTCCTGTCCCAGTCAGGGCTGCAGTACTCCTCCATGAAAATACTTCTGCCAACCTTCTTAGCCTATCATGTACCTATAGACAGGAAATCTGTGGCTCAACTGGTGATTTCCTTCAAATTTCTCAAGGGTATTCTGCACAGGAATCCCCTTGTCTGCAAGCCCTGGTTCTGGAATTTTTGAGCGAGACTCTGTTCAAACCTGTGACCTCCTGTAATCTCGGGTTTCTGCACTGGAAAACTCCATTTTTAGTTGCAATCACATTAGCACATCAGGTATTTGAGCATCAAGCTATGGTAGCTGACTCCTTTATCTAACCTTTCATCTAGATATGCTACCCTTTAGGACTCATCCTAAGACTGTGCCTCAGGTGATGCCTAAATTCACTTTGAATCAAGCCCATCGACCTGCCTATATTCTTTCAGAATCTGCAAAACCCACTTGAGGTGCACTTGTACTCCCTGCACATCCACAGGGCAAACCACTTTTTAAAATTTCAATTCTTTGTTTATCCCTTCCTTCACACCAGCCCCTGCCTGCCCCAGATTCCTTCCACCACCAGCTAACCCTCACGTTACCTCGGACTCTGCTTTTGCCCCCATGGAGTCTTGGTTTGTCCCCCCAGGTTATGTATGTGTTGGGGGATACACCCTTACTGAGCAATGTATTGGACAGCAGGACGCAAAGGTGGAGCTGGCCCAAGTGTGTGAGGCCTCATAGGGAGCCAAGACCAGGGCCAGTTTCCTAGTTTTCTCCCCAGATCCCAGATTATGCCAGTGCACATGGGGGACCAGTGCACATGCAGAAGTTGAGCGTGCACAACATGGGTCACTGGCCAACATTTTCCCCTCCCATACTACTTCCTCTGCTGCATTGCCACCTGTGGTCACCCAGCGAGCAGTAAACTAAAGGGGAAAGTTTGCCTCCCCAGAGGAGGAGAAGGGGAATGTCCCCTGGGATGCTTGATCCTCTTTACTCCGGCAGGTCCCAATGATCCTGGCTCATTCCCAAACCAGGGTCATTGGCATAATGAGCAGCAGCACCACCGCTGCACTGACGGGCTGGCTTGGGCACTCCACTGTTATCTGAACTGCACCAGGGATGTCTGGCAGTCCCCTTAGTTGATTATGCCCTTTACCCAGTGTATGCTGGGCATAATGCTGGTAACTAAGTGTCTCTCCTGGTGGATAGCTTCTGCATTTCACTCAGTTACCAGAAGGCTGTCAAAACTATTCCTTATAAGTTGGCCCAGTGGTGCAGAGGCTAAAGCGGCAAGTGTCACATGACCCACCACATCGGCAATCCCAGTTCGCAAACAGACCAGGATCACTGGGGGTCAGCTGGGGAAAGGAGGATTGAGTGTCCACAGGCAGCTCTCTTCCTTTGGGGGAGGGGGGAACACAGCAATCTGCCACTTGCCTGCCTCCCACTGGAGGCAAGAAATGCTTTCTGGAGGATCAAAAGGGCACACCCATGCCATGATATGCCATCAATGCCCAACCTCAGGGACAGGGTAAAGGAAACACCCTGATTGGCAGGATGATGGCCGGTGACCCTGCTCTGCTCAAGCCTCCCTATGGCACACAGTCACCCAATGAGGTAAGCAAGTAGTTGGGGTAAGGCCTGGGATAGTGAGAGATGGGGCCGGGGTTTGCCATCAGAAAGGGGGGGGCTACTCAGGGAGAATGGGACAAATAAAGGATGGGGGGGGAGAATTCCTGATGCAGTGACCACTAGGGGCACTGTAGCCCTTACGGCTTGTTTCAGGTCAGTCTGTGCATTCAAAATTTGCTTGGCTGCTACCTGGAGTAAGAGCCATTTTTTCACTAAACATTACAGTCTGTATCTGCTCTCTTGTAAGAGACCTGACCTTGGCCTGGCTATACTGCAAGGCTGTCCTCCATTGGGGGAGGGGGTAGTGTGACCTGCTGCTTGCCTGCACCTGGAAGTGTATGGATGGTAGCGCAGTTCGTGCACACTAAGACAAACCACATACAGGCACTTGAAGATGTCTCCATGGATGCAGAGTTCATTCATTATGCCACTGCATGTGAGCAACTACTGTAAGGGCAACAAAATAGCAGGAGGAAAACCCCTCTGGCTGCAGAATGACATCCAGCCTCATAGGCCACCGCACTGGCAAGCAGGCACCCTGCCATGCTAAGGCATTAACGGTGAGTTCTCGGGTGGTCGAGTGGTGGGGCTGGGAGGACAGTGTAGAAGTGGTCCACCAGAGGCGTAGGAAGATAAAGTACATATGAAAAAAAAGAAGCTAGCTGCATGATCACTTTCCATGACCTACTAAAGCACCCTATGCCTGCACTACACCATTTTATGACATCTATATAGGGAAAGCACGAACTGCTTGCCATTGAAGTCTATAAAGTGTAATTTTCAAACACTGTTTTTGTCAGTTTAAGTGGAAATTACTTAAAATTGGACCAAACAGTCAACTAACAAGAGCCCTGTTAGTTGATCAATGGCTCCGATTTTACAAAATGTTCATTTAGACAGCCAAAACAGTGCCTGAAACTGACAGTGGACAATGGACTTTGATGGACCGCTTCCCCTATTCAGATATCATAAAACAGAGCGTGGAGGCAGTACCATCTGGTATGAAATAGAAAGGGATTGTGTGGCTAGCCCCTTGGGGGCAAATTATGATCCCTTCCCTTCCTTAGGGGGGCTGTTTTATAAAATTAAGTGCCACAGAGATACTCCAATTGAAGTAATCAAGCTTTAATTATTTTTTTTTTTTGTAGCGTTTATACAGTATATAACGAACAGAGAAAGGATCTTTGTTTTTATGTCCTTGTAGTCTGTTATTTGCAATTAAGTGTGTGTGTATTTTTTATCCCAACCTCAGGACGACTGTCTGATTCCCTGCCAGCCTCCTCGCCTCACTGTCTCCTCTGCCAGTTCATTGTCACACACACACACACACACACACACACAACACACACACACACACAGAGTTGCTTGGTGGAAGGGCAGTGTGACGAAGAGGATAGGGCTAGTGGCATGTTGGAAATGTATCATCAGTGAGGGGAGGGTGGTGGTGTTGGCACTGTATTGCTCACTGGTAAGACTTCACCTGGAGTACTGGCATGCAGTGGAGCCTGCCACCGGGTGGGGGTGGTCAGGAAGCATGCTGCTAAGGCTGTGTGGGCTTCAAGATCCACCGCACAGTCATTTGCATAGAAACAAACAGAATTTGATGGCAGCTAGGGACCGCTCAGCCAACCTAATCTGCCCACTTTCTCTGTTTCATTTACCACAGATCCTAAATGATCTGTGGCCTTACCCGCTCTTTCTTATCACTAGAGTTCCTTTATTTCTGTCCAATGCGTTTTTTTAATTTCTCTACCATTTTTGGCCCTAATCCTCTGCTGGGAGGCTGTTCCATTGCACCCTTTCCATGAAAAAATACTTTCTCACATTACCCCTAAGTATACTCCTCTATTTTTAAATCATGGCCCCTTGTTCTTGGAGTACCCTTTTTTTTTTTTAACGATACTACCTTCTTGTACTGTATTTATACCCTTGAGGTATTTGAAAGTCTCTATCATACCCCCCCCCCCACGGAATACATATAAAGATCCTCCAGTTTCCCCTCATATAACTTTTGATGCAGCTCCTGCACCATTTTTGTTGCCCTTCTCTGAACTGCTTCTACTCTGTCTATGTCCTTCTGGAAATGTGACCTCCAGATCTAGGACTAGACATTTGAGTCAGATACTCTTTTACAGAGGTTTCACATCAAAAGAGATTGCAGCAGTCAAGAACAGTATTACAATGATGCAAAACAAAGATAAGATAATGGATAAAAGACAGCTGGCCTGGTGGCGCTGGGGGTTGAGGCACTGGACGCCACACCTCACGCCATGCCGGCAACCCGGGTTCAGGAATGAGCCTGGGCCACCAGGGATCAGCAGGGGGGAGAGAGAGTATTGAGTGCCTGGAGGACAGCTCTCCTTTCTCGGGGGGGGGACCAGGGTTAACCTGGTACCGCAGCGGCCCCCGGTGGAGACCAGAGGCACTGCAATGCTCAAGGCTCAAAGAAGTGGGATGCAGAGCCGCGACAGACATCCCTGGCATCACTGCATGCTCGGGCTCTGCAGGGGAAGGGAGGGGGAGAAGGCATAAAATCCAAGGAAAAACCTTGGCTTGCTGAGGAGGCGACAAGGGCCCCAGGGACCTCCCTCACATTCCCAATTCTGGGCAGGCTACACCAGGGATCCACAACCAACTTCACGAGAGGGATGGACCCTCTAATTTGAGACAGACGCCGCCAAGGGAGGGTGGTCCCTGCCCCAGGGGTGTTCCGGGGAGCTGGGAAGTCCGAGTGAAGGGAGATCCGGGGGTGGCTTGACACAGAGGGGAGTAGAAGGGCTAGTGTCAACAGGGCATGCCTCAGTAAGCTGGTAAATAAATAAAGTTATTAAAAAAAATGGATAAAAGGGAGTACATATTCAGGGATGTCTAAACATAATCCATTTAGCACGTGCAGAGTTATGGACAGGACAAAAATAAAAACAGCTAGAACATATAAAATAATAACAGTTTGGTAGTCAAAGTGCAAGTAACCGAAGTGCTAGCCAAAATTAGATTAGCCTCTGGTATAAGCAGTGCTATGAGGTGTATATAAAATAGCAGTATATAGGTTGAAGGGGGGAAACTGAAAGTCCAGCCGGTAGAACGTAGGGAGGTGGCTAAGAGAAGTCTAGGGGGAGAAGCAGAGATGGAGGGGGGAAGAGGAGGGTAAAAAAAAGAAAATAGTATGAGGTAGGAAAGGGCAGAAGGTAAGTAGGAGCAGAAAGTGCACAGGCAGGGACAGTGGAGTGTAGGGGAATTGGGGTCTGGTAGGGGTTGACAAGAGCGAAGAAGGGTGGATAGGCGAGTAAGGGGTAGGATGAGAACAGGAAAAATGGATAACAACTTCCAGAGGCATGCATTTGCCAACTACTGAGTGGTAGTTAAAGTGCCTGAGAGGGGTGTAGGTGAAAGCAGGAAGAAGAATGGGGAAGGGCGCAAATACATACAAGTGAGTGGAAGATAGGGGTAAGTAAGAGAGGAGTGATTAAAAGAGAGGAAACAAAATATTGCTGAAGTGAGGAGGGGAGTTAGGAGGCAGGAGTTATGATGCAAAGGGGGCAACAGCATGTGCTCAGGGTACTACTGCCAGGGCTGGGGATGGCAAGGGACACTGCTTCTATGGTGTTGGGGCGGGGGGGTCCTGAGGAGGTGATGTCTGGACAGAGAAAAGGGTTCAGGAGCCTAAGGACATGGCAAGTGGGCTAAGGAGTAGGATGATATGGAAGTTCGGGTTTAGAGGTCTGTATCCAGGGCAGTGGAACCCTGGAGTCTGCTGTCAGGGCTGAAGGAGTACCAATCACTGCTCCCGCTATTCTTCTCGCTCCACTTTTCCCTTGCCAACATGTCACCAGGCCCACTGAGCTGCCTTCCTCACCAAATACTGGTTTAAGTACTTCCCCTCCTATCTCTCTTCCTTGCTATCCCCTGCTCCATGATCTTCTTATTCACTTTGCTCCACAGATTCCCACACCTACATTCCCCTCCCTTACTCCTCTGCTGGCCATGTGGCCTTCTGCTATCACCTTGCATCCAACTGAAATCTGTTCCCCTCTCCCTCCATCTTTCCCCTTCTTATGTCCCTAGGAACACAGGCTAGTCACCTGTAACAGTAGTTCTAGGAGCGGTATACGTTGTTCATCCACACAGACTGGATGCAGTACTCTAGGTTGGGCCTCACCGTTGATCTGTAGAGGGGTTACACCACCTCCCTCTTTCTGTTTGTAGTAGCCCTCCCCTTGCACTTCAACATTCTGCTATCCTTACCCACTGCTTTGCTACCTTCAGGTTATCAGATATGATTACCCACAGGTCCTGTTCCGGTTTTGTGGTTTCCAACACCTCCATTCCTAACTGGCATGTTGCCCTCAGGTTTCTGTGCATTATGAGCATAATTTTGCACTTTTTGGCATTGAGGCCAAATTGCCATACCATGGACCAATCTTCCAGCTTTTTATCAGGTCCTCCCCCCATTATTTCCACCTCCCAAGTGTGTCCACGCTGTAGATTTGTATGTTATCCAATCAGGCATGCCTTCCCTTCCAGCCGCCTTTGCTATGTCACCAGTAAAGGCATTGAAAAGGACCAGTCCTAGTACTGACCCCTGTGGCATCCCACTGGTGACTCTGCCTTCTTCTGATTAAATCCCATTTACCACAGCCCTCTGACTACTGTTACTCCATCAACTTTGTACCCAATTATACAACCTTTGAAAACAATTCCCAGGCTGTCCAGCTTGTTTACCAGTCTTCTATGTGGAACTGTGTCAAAGGCTTTAATGAAATCTAGGTAGGCCACATCCATGGCTCCACCCTAATCTAACTCCCTGGTCACCCAAATGAAGAACTCAATCAGGTTTGTTTAGCAAGATGTCCCACCTGTTAACCCATGCTGCCTCGGATCTTGCAAGCCATTGGTTACAAGGTATTCCACAATCATTTCTTTTAGTAGTATTTCCTTAATCTTGCCCACATACAAAATCAGAGTAACAGGTCTGTAGTTTCCTACCTCCTTCTTGTTCCCACTTTTACGAAGCGGGACCACATCTGCACTCCTACAGTTCCCTGAATCTTCCTGTTTCTAGTGCAGGCTGAACAGAGCCATCAGATGTGCTGTCAGCTCCTAAGTTCTCCCAATATCATGGAGTGAACCCCATCTGACCCATTACCTTGCCCATCTTTAGTTCTTCCAATTCCTTGAGGACTGTCCCGTCTGTAATTGACTATTGTCCACCTCCCTTCCTTTGCCACCTTTATTCCCTATCTGTGGCCCATCTCCAGACCCATCCTTTGTACATAATGAACAACAGAATGCCTGCAAGCCAAAGTTTTAAGATCAAATTAAAATCACACCTCTTTAGCCTAGGTTTTAATGATAACATTTAATATTATATAATTTTAGCCTTCATTTGTTATTGTTGAAATCTCTACATTACATATGTTGGATTTTATAAATGTTATGGTTCTTATGTGGTTTTATGTACAGGCGCCTTGAACTGTAGTAAGCTGCCTTTTATAAATAAAATTGAATTGAATTGAAAAGTATGTGTTCAATATGTCTGCCTTCTTCTGGTTGTCTTCCACACACTCCCCTTTTGTCTTACTATCCCTGGCTTGCTCTTTCTCTCTTCTGTCTTTATCTCTTTTTTACTGAGTTGGCAATGTTCTCCTCCGTTTGTGCCTTGGCGCACACCAAGACAAGCCAAACACAGGCGTTTGATGACGCCGGAGATGCAGCTTGTTCATTTTGCTCACTGAATGGGTGGCTACTGAAGGACAACAAAAAAGCAGCAGAAAGACCTCCTTTGGCTGCAGGATGACATCCGGCCTCATAACCCTGTACCAGTGACCAGGCACCCTGCCGTTCTAAGGCATTAACAGTAAGTCCCGGGGGTGGGTGGGGGGTGACAGGGCTGACATAGAAACTTTGACAGCAGATAAGGACCACTTGACCCACCCAGTCTACCCATTTTCCTTCCTTTTGGATAAGCTGCAGGTCCTAGTTAACCAACAGCTTACTTTCTCCTACCCTACACTAGAACTGCCTTATGTGTATCCCATGCATTCTTAAATTCTTCCATTGTTTTTGAACCCACTACTTCCTCTGGAAGGCTGTTCCATGCATCCACTACCCTCTCCATGAAAAAATATTTCCTCACATAGCCCCTGCATCATGCCCCCTCTGTCTTCAAATTGTGCCCCCTTGTTCTTGTACATATGTTTTTCTGAAAGATGCTATCATCTTGGACTTTGTTGATTCCCTTGAGGTACTTGAATGTTTCTATCTTGTCCCCCCTCCTTGCTCTACGGCATGAACTGGAGTACTGTGTGTAGTTCTGGAGACCCCATCTCCACAGGGTCATGGACAGGATGGAGGCTGTCCAGAGGAGGGCAACTAAAATGGTGCAGAGTCTGCACCAGAAGACATAAAAAGAGAAATTAAAGGAGCTTAATATTTATTTATTTTTATTTATTTGTGTCTAGGGTTACAAAGTACCTTTGAGCCAAGGCTCTTTTACAAAGGTTCCACGTCATGCTGGTTACAGGGTAACAGACACTAAAACATAAAACAGTTACAGGTACATGGTTTTAGACAGTAATTTTGCTTGACAAAATCAGACTGAGCAATGAGTAACTCAAGAAATAATAGGAGGAAAAGGGCAAGAAGGAGAGGGCTGAGGTAGGGGAAGGCATAGTGTGAGGGTCAGGGTGAGGCAGTTTAGGGGCCTTATTGTGACAGACACAGTGAAGTGCATTAGAAGTTGCATTGGACAGGTAAGTACAAGAAGAGAGGGCAGAAACTGACACCTATAAGGTCAGAAGCAGCGTAGGAAATGAAGATGTTATGGTATGCAAGCAGAGGTGGAGGTGCCAGTTATGGAGTGACGGAGCTTTTTTTTGAACACTCCAAGCACTGCTGTGGATGAGGTGCCACTAAAGAGCTCATTCAGCCAACTCGGAGCCCTGTATGCAAATTACCTTTGGCCTTGGGACATGCGGCAGTGGGGGATTTGAAGGATTTGGGGCTTAGAGCTCCTGGTGTTGCGGTTGGTGATTTGAGGTTTGAGAAAGGTGCTGACTCCTGGTGGTGCCTTTCCCATCATGATTTTCTTAGCAGTGATGCAGGTTTGCTATTTGATTCGGTTGTTCAGTTGCAGCCAGCTTGTTTTGGAGTAGAGGTCGCAGGTGTGGGTGAGACGGTGGGAACCAGTATTGAGTTGGCAGGCTTGACTGAGGGAAGTTGAAACACACCTGAGAGATGAGGTTGTGGCAGATCCATAGATAATGAGACCGTAGTCAATGATGCTGATGATGGAGTTCTGGACAGCTATGGACAGAGCTTCTGGGGTTAGATGTTTCCTATGTCGGAATAGTAGGCCCATCCTGGTGCTGGCTACTTTTGCCACATTATTGATGTGTGGGACATACAGTAGGAGAGATTACAGTCGAGGGTGAGGCTGAGGTATTTGAAGGTATGAACTTGTTCGAGGGTGATTCCTTGCTTGATTTTAATGGAGAGCTAATATTGTTTGTGTTTGTTTTGGGAGCTGCAGAAGATCATGGTCTTTGTTTTTTCCTGGTTAAGTATAAGTCTGTGTTTTGTGAACCAGTTTTCGACTGCAGAGAAGGCTTGCTGGAGGTTACCTTGTAGATGGACTGGATCATGGTGGGATGCCAGGATGACAGCATCATCCACGTAGAGTAGGATCTGTTCACGGCAGGATTCTGGCAGTGAGTTCAGAAAAAGGCTGAAAAAGAAGGGGCCCAAGATTGAGCCCTGTGGGACACCGAACTGGACTGGTCTTTGGTCTGAGAGTGTGCCAGCAATTCTCACTCTTTGGGAGAGGTTTTTTAAGTAGCTTTTGAACCAGTTCACAGAGTTAGGTGAGAGCCCTGCTAGTCGAGCTGGGTAAGTAGAGATTGTGGTTGACAGTATCAAAGGCTTTAGTTAAGTCGATGAAGTTGGACCTGTAAGATGACTGTTATCAAGTGAGTGATGGATTGCACCAGTGAATTAAGTAGCACCATGGAGTGCTATGACCTTTCTAAAGCTATGTTGCTCCTTGCACAGGATGTTGTGATTGTCTAGAAGTCGGGTGGAGCTGGTCTTGACACAATCCGTTCTAGGGCCTTTGAGAGTGGAGGTAGGATAGAAATTGGACGGTAATTCTCAGTAGCTGTTTTGTCACCACTTTTATGAATTGGGGTTACCGTGGCAGATTTCCATAAGTCAGGGATCTGGCTGAGGCTGAGGAGAGTTGAAAATCCTGGCCAGTGGTCGGAGTACTTCTTCAAGTGTGAGTGATAGCAGTTTGAGGTTGAGGGAGTCACTGCTGGCTCTGGAGTTGCAAATGGCTTTGGTAATATAGCTGCAGACTTGATGCATTTTTACTGCTTTAAAGTACAAGGAAGGGTGGCTGGAGGTGGCTGGGGGGGCAAGGGAAACCACCTCATTGAAAAAACCCTGTGGGAGTACAGCACTGAGGTCCATGAAGGTGTCATTGAATGTATCAGCAATATGTTTCTGGTCAAGTGTAGTTTCACCATTTATGCTGAGCACTGACGGGGGTAATTTAGATTGCTTCTCAGTGACTTCTTTAATGTTATTCCAGAAGTCCCTACCGTTGCCCCATAAGTTAGTGAGAGCATTAGGAAATAGGCGGTCTTCGTATCCCAGATAAATTTGGTGCAGTCATTTTGTGAACGTTTATAGTTAGCAATATCAACTTGTCTCCCAGTGTTTCTGGCAATCTCCCAAAAGTGGTCGGTCTCGAGCTTTTAGTCATCTAAGTAGGTCTCTGGTGAGCCAAGGGTTACATAGAGCTTTGGCCTTGCGCTTCTTGGAGGGTGCAAATATGTTGCATGTTTGGTTGAAGAGCCTGATGAAGTGTTCCAGTGCGGTGTTCACATTGGTTGCAGTGAGAACTGGGGACCAATCCTGTTGACGAAGGAAGGTTTTGAGATGAGGTAGCTTGCCTCTAGGTAGAACCTGGCTAGTAATGGTTATGGGGGGGGGGACTTGATGAATTTATTGGACCAGTAGCAGATGACGGGGGAGTGGTCACTAAGTGTGTCAGGGAGGACAGTGGTGTTTGTGATCCTGGTGGGATGGCTTGTTATGATCCAATCCAGAAAGGTGCTGGTACTCGTTTTATAGTTTGTCCTGGTTGGGGAGCTAACCATCTGAGAAAGGTTTGCTGCTGCTATCAAGTCCCTGTATGCCCCTGCCTCTGCAGCAAGCCAGTTAATATTAAAGTCACCGAGGAGGGTGGTTTCTGAATCAGGTGAGAGAGATTTGGTAAACTCCAGGATTGCATCAAGCCCATTACCTTGCTCTCTCGGTGGAATGTAGACTGTGACAACTGTGATGGCTTTATTGTGTGCACCAAGAAGGAGCTTAACAGGAAGAATTTGTGCAGTGGTGGTTTAGGGGGTTAAGTTGATGAGGTGCCCCCAGATCGTATCCTTAAGATACAGGGCGCAGCCACCACCTCTTTTTGATGTTTGATCAAGCCGGTAGACGTTATACCCAGGGAGGGTGATAGCATGGTCAGGAACCGAAGGTGACAGCCAGGTTTCTACAACTGCTGGTATGTCTGGGTTATGCTGGCAGGCAAAAGTCTGAAGGGCATCAATTTTGTGAAGAAGACTGCATAAGTTAAGTGAGATTATTGAGAGGGATCCTGGTTGATTGGTCTGAGTTGTTCTTATTGTAGGGGCTGGTCCGGGATTGGGATGAATGTTTCCCGACAATAGCAGGAGAAGAAGTATACGTTTTAGAGTACTGGTGTGAGATATCCATAACTGGCACCTATTGTTTTGGGCCAGAGAACTCCGAGATTCACCAGGGCAAGTAAACAAGTGGAGCCGTAGGTAAAGCGTAGCAGTAGTAGCGGTGGATAGGGAAGTACCCAATGGCCATTTGGGGGAGAGGGCCATTTCGGAGTTATTGGAGATGCCCAAGGTGGGAATATGAGATCGAGAGGGAAGGTACCATGGAGGGGGTGAGAGAGTGTGAGTTTGTAGATGTTCGGGACAGTGGGGAAACATGAGCAGGGGGGATGTAGGAGCGGGAGGAGGGCAAATAAGGTGAGGAGAAAGGGGTATAGAGTACCGATGTCATACATGATTCAAAGTGAATAGAGGGGCAGCAGGCATAGGGTGCTGGTAGGTGGAAGGCAGCTAGTGAAAGTGGCAGAAGGTAGGCAGTGAGGTGGAGGCTTGGGGGGCAGGGGAAACTAGGTAAGCAGGTGGCTGTGGGAGAACGGGCAGAGGGTGGAGCAGTGAGGAGACAAGGGCAGTAGCAAAAGAGGAGGATGTAGCAGAGAGGTAGTGGGAGGGCATTAAAGAGTGTAACAAGACAGGAAGACAGGAGGTAGCAGCTCTAGAATAGAGTTCAGGAGAGAAAGGGTACAGGGGAGTTACGGAATGCCAAAGGGGGGGTGGGCCAGTGATGGAGTGACTGGCACTAGGAGATATAAGGAGGGTGTCAGGCACAGAAAGGAGGCAGGGCAGTGAGGGGACTGAGTTGATTAGCAGAGGGGGAAGAGAAGCAGTGAGGAGAGAGAGTGGGCTGTAAAGATAAGAGGTACAGGAGAGAGAGTATCCAATAGGAAATTAAAGGGCGGTTCCCTAGGGCAGAAGTGGCGGAGCTAAGGCCCATTTAATTAAGGCGGAGGCTGGTGAGGGGTGGGCAAAATTTTCTTCCCAAACCCACTGAAGTCTATGGACGCAGAGCCCAGCAAAACAGTTTGAATCAGTCAAGATTGCAGGGCCGATCAGTGGCCGCGCAGAGCACAACAGAAGATGGAAGCAACAGGCAGCAGCCAATGGGAGCCTTTCAGCACTTCCCAGTTCGGCCTAGGAGCTTACTAGCAAGAGGAAGGTTCCTTGTCGGTGAGCAGTGGTAGTGTGGACGGCTGGCCCAGGTAGCCCCGGTCAGTCAGAAATTTCCCCGATCAGGGGCTGAGAGATCTGAGGAAAGGAACAGAGTAACAGATTGTGAGTCACAGTAATAACAAAGGGTGACACTGGAGAGTAAATCAGGGGCGTGTGCAGTGGAGAGAGAGAGAGGGGAATTTGGCACAGGAGTTAGTGGGGGAGCTGCTACAGACAAGAGAAATAAGCTTGAACTGGCACCGGGGGAGGACAGAGGGGAGATTTAGTAGAATATGAAATTTACAGGGGGAGGAGGAGAAGAGAGATGCAGGGTTTAGCAGCAGGGGGGAGGGTGGAGAGAAAGAATGAATGCAGAGGGGCAGGAATTACTTCACAGCTCTAAATTACAGCAGTTTCCATCTGCACTTTACAGTTTGATGCTAAAACATTTACGCAGGTCTACACAATTAATTTTGACTTTGACAAAAAAAATAGCAAGCAGCCTAGTAATTTAGAATAGATTATCGTCTGAGACCCGGAGTTTTAAGAAGTCGAGTGCTAACAACATCAAGACTTGTCTACACATTAATTGAGACTTTAACAGAAAAATAAGCCAGCTGTCTAGCAATTTAACAAATATGTATACCCTCAAGGAGAGGAGGGAGAGGGGGGACATGATAGAAACTTCCAAGTGCATCAAGGGAATCAACAGAGTCCAACAGGGTAGCATCTTTCAGAAAGAGATGTGCCAGAACAAGGGGGTACAATTTGAAGATGGGGGGGGGACAGCTCAGAGGTAATATGAGGATGAATTTTTTTCAAAGAGAGGGTTGAGGATGCATGGAACAGTCTTCCTGAGGAGGTTGTGGGGTCTAAAACTGTGGGAGAATTCAAGAATGCATGGGACAGACATAAGGCAATTCTAGTCAGGGGTAGGAGGAAGTAGGCTCTTAGTTAACTAGGATCTGCAGCTTATCCATTAGGTAGGGAAATGAGCAGACTAGGTGGGCCAAGCGGCCATTATCTGCCTTCAAATTCTGTTTCTATGTATACATACTAATCTCCTTTAGTCTCTCTTTATATGATTTCTGGTGCAGACCCTGCACCATATTAGTTGCCCTCCTCTGGACTGCCTCCATCCTGTCTGTCTTTGCGGAGATGGGGTTTCCAGAACTGCATGCAGTACTCCAGATGGGGTGTACTCTACCCTGGGTTTTTGTTTCCTACGTGCATTACTTTGCACTTCTTTGCATTGAATCTAAGCTGCCATACTTTTGACCATTCCTCCAACCTTGCCAAGCCCCTTCTCATTTTATGTAATTTTCCAGAAAATGTGCTAGTTCAGCTTTAGATATGAATATACGAAGAAGCCAGCAGAAGAAGGCAATTTGGTCAATCTAGTCTGCTCATATTGTAGGGTCCACAGCTCGAGCTATTGCCCCTGCCCCCCTCCACACATCCTCCCTACCATTATCCTTACCTTCCCCCTATACCTGTCCCAGCCGCTCCTAAATATGTCCACTGTCTTCAATGAGATCACTTCTTCCGGCAGCTCATTTCAAGTGTCCACCACCATCTCTTTGAAAAAGTGCACCTTCCACACTCCAACTTAAGACTGTGTCCATTCGTGTTATGGTCACCACTCAGCTTAAGAGACCCTCCTTATCCACCTTATTTATTCAAGTACTTGATGGTCCCAATCATGCCTCCTTCCCTCTCTCTCCCCTCATTATCCTCCCTGGAGTACATGTTCAGTACCCTAAACCTCTCTTCATATGCCTTTACTCTGCTGACCTGCTATTATCTTTGTAGCCCTTCCTTGTACCTTTTCTAGCAGGTTAATGTCCTTTTTGAGGTTTGGGCACCAATACAGAACTCCATACCCTAGATGTGGCCTTACCAGTGACTTGTACAAGGGCAGTATAACCTCCTCTCTCCTACTACTGTCCCCCCCCCCCAGCTATGCATCCCAGCATCTTGTTTGCCCTTGTTGCTGTTTTCTTGCACTGTGTGGAGTGCTTTGAGTCACTAATGATCATCACTCCCAGGGTTTTCTCCTCCTGTGATGCAGATACTCAAATTCCACCCAGGTGGTACTCTGTCCTAGGATTCTTTGCTCCAATACGCATAGCGTTGCATTTCTTGGCACTGAAGCCAAGCTGCCAGATCTTGACCCACTTCCCCAGCTTTTCCAGATCATCCTGTTGGTCCACTATTCCTTCAGCTATGTCCACTCTTACATAGAGCTTGGTGTCATCTGCAAATAGGCACATTTTGCCCTGAATGCCATCCCCAATGGCACTGATGAAGTCATCGAATAACACCAACTCTAGCACTGAGCCCTGTGGGACCCCACTGGTTACCTCTCTGGTGCCAGATAACCCTCCCCCCACACAACCACCCTCTGTGTTCTGTCCCTCGGCCAGTTTTCCACCCATCTGGTCATCTTATCTCCAACCCATAAATCCACCAGCTTCCTGATCAACCTTTTGTGGGCCACAGAGTCAAAGACCTTGCTGAAATCCAGATAGGTGATGTCTACCGCTTGGCCCCTGGCGACTGTCTTAGTGACACAGTTAAAGAAGTCAAACAGGTTCATTTGACATAATTCCCCCAACCCCAAAATAAACACATGCTGCCTCGCATCCTGGAGACCGTGATCCTCTAGATATTCTACCAACCTTTTCTTTAGTATGGTCTCCATGAGCTTGGCCAGAATTGAGGTCAGACTGACAGGTCTGTAATTCCCTGGGACTGCTTTTGTTTTCTTAATTATGTTCTGGCATTAACATAGTTTTCTAGAAAACACTATAGGCATAATGCTTGAGAAAATGGTATTGGGCTTGCACGCATTTGAGAAATGGGGCATATCTGAAAATAGCATGCAAAATGTTTTAGGGTATTGGTGACACAGACAGTAAATGAGATACTGTGGTGATAATGGGGCTTTGATTGTACATTATTTGAAAAACCAAAGTTGTATACTTTGTGAAAAATGACAGAAATATTGCTTAACTTACAAAAAATGCATATTTTCATAGAACAGTGGCTGCATGTCAGTCTGGTTATCACAAAGGAAATATTACTTTTTTTAATGATGGAGAAACAGCTTTGTGTGAGAAACTGCAAGCTCAACAAAGTGCAACATCAAATGACAAACGATTGAGGCAATGGTGCGTAGCAATTTATGTGGTACTGATGTTTCAGTGTTATGCTGTCTAAACTGACACCCCTAGTGACGTCTCCACTCGCTCTGAAACCCGGGTATTACTGATCGCATAAACGTAGTTTATTTCGGTGCATGCCGGGCCTACGTACTCTTTATTGCCGTGTCCCTCCTATACACACCGTTGCCGCAGTATATACTGTATCTTAAAGTAAAGGGCGTCAAATTCAGTGCTAAACAGTATTTTTATCAAGTCAGTTTCATCTTCCATAGTTTGTATGTCCCGGAATAACTCGAACAGGCAGAACAACACTATGCCGTCAACGATTAGCATCCTAGAGTTGACAGGGCAGTGCCGCACGTTGCAACATTCTTTTCTTTTATTTCTGACATTGCCATCCGCCTTCTGATTCGCTGGTCATCACTACACCCCTCCAGACACCGCCCCTAAATCCGCCAACGCAACAGCTCTCCTTTGACCAACGCCTCCCGCAATCGCCGCCTCTTGAAACACCCCCAACAACAGCAGCTGTCTCTGTGCGTACCGGCTCTACGTAGTCTTTATTGCCGTGTCCCTCCCCCACACACACACACACATAGCTGCGTAGTATATCGTAGTAGAGTCATACCTCTCAACTTTCCCTGATTCGACTTCAAAATGTTCCTGTCCCTCGTAAAATGTGTGTTTTATGACAGAACAGTGGGGATTAAAAGTGCAAAATAATATCAAACGTTACAGTTACAGACTTATTCTTCTTTAGAAAATGCATCTTAACACGAATCCCTTTTGATTCACCTTTCTGTGTGAATAGTACCAGTTTTTAAGATGTGTCCCTGATCTGGGGTCATTGTCCCTGATTTTTTTAAGTCTTGTCCCAGATTCATGAGGCAAGAGGTTGAGCGGTACAAGTAGGATTGCCAGCGATCTAGCGTGACCTGGCTGCCGCGCGCTGACGTCACGCTCACACAGCTGGGCGGTGTCGTGATGAGGATAATAAAACGTCGCGGTGCGTGTCTAGGACGGTACTGCTTGAGAAGACGCTGAGCGACGGGGTCCAAGGCAACGGTTAAAGTGTGACGTAGTCGAAGCCTTCCTAATAATATTATCGTTACAGGTAAAGGTAACTGAATGGGTCGGGGGCTACTGACAAAGTGTTCGGGTATTTGGGGGTGGTAAGGTAGAGGAGCTCAGCTGACGGTAATGCCATCCGCTTCGACCTCTTATGACAAAATTGTGGGATGCTGTCATTCAGAAATAAATGCGGGGAACGCATCCTTAAACCTGGGGATACAGTCAGATCAGAACCGTGTTTAAACTGTAGTGCTTTTACATGTGCAAAGTTTAGCATCGAGTGAGCATTGCTTGGTATCAGAATTTCTGTCGCGTCAGAGGCTGACAGTATAGCAGTCAGGTGCACATTTTCTGTATGCGGATGTAGGAACAGAGCACTTTCGAGATAAAAATGAGGGAGTGGCACTGGAGGTATCCCTTAAATGATGGATGATCGTTGGGTAAAAACATAAAAATGCGACTCCGCCACTTGCTCTCCCAAACGTTGCTGTGTACCTTTTTATAATGACGGTGTGTCCATACTCTGGTGGTCCCCATTTAGCCGGTGCGTCTTCTAATAGTTAAACTTTAAGATGCTGTTAGGATCTGAATTGCTTCCGCAACATGTGGCGCGGGAGAGGAAGGCGCAGACTGTTGTACAGTTATAATAAAACTGCTGAAATGTGAATGCAGTCGAGACTACATACGTCTATTTAAGTTTTGGAGCAAATTGTGTCTTTAGCAGGTGCACGAAAGTAAGACTTTCTGTGAAGGAACGTCAGACTGAAAGGAGTACTGTACAGTCTGGCAGCTCTGAGTACAAAGACAGCATATAGCCACGTAGTAGCCAGCGTTTCCAGAAGGCTTGGCAGCGAAATGAAGTAGATGGTTAGCGCTGTCGGGGCTATATTTGGCTATAGTGGAGAACACCGCACCACCACCGGCCATACGCTATTGCCGTCGAGTTCAAGTTACGCTACTCACTCAAAACAACATTCTATTTTTAACCTTGCAATGTAATATAAGCTATAGCTAAAGACTAACAAGTCATTTAATGCTACTTCACAATCACGTGCATTGTCTCAGGGCTTCCAGAGCTACAGTGATTCCTGTATTTTACAGGGATTTGGCGCCATCTACAAAAAAAAAATATATATTTCCATAAACTTGAATTGGTTATACAGGAAAATAGAGCAATTCAGCTTCCATAGGAGTTAATGTAATCTACAGGAAAATTACCCCAGTGTTACAGGGAAATGCCAAATCATCCTGGGAGCATTGTTATCTTACTCTTTTAAATTTTGTCCTCCCTATAGTGAAGGTGGAATCCTGGGGATACTGCATAACATAAATCTGGTGGTGCACCCTAACAAATAGTATCAACCAGTTTTCCTCTCTACCACTAAAATGTTATTTTTCCTAGACGCAGAAAGATACTACAGTTCAGAGAATATGACCCTGTGAGATCAGTTCATCCATACTTTTAAGCAATATACCACAACAGGGTGTGGGTTCATGCTAGGATTTACAGTGCCTGGTGTGTTGGGTCACGAGGCCTCACCTGGCCTACCCTTGTATGAGGAAGACCAGATATCCTTCCTCCTCAGTTTTCCCCTGGCTGAGGTCCAAGAGCCATCGACATCTGTCATTGAGTATGCAACCCCCTCTGGAAGAGACGCCTGCTATTGGACCAAAATGTGGGACTCTGTGGAGAAGACTGACTCTTGGAAGATAGGAAAGCTACTTGCTGTAATTCTAGATCTGCAAGAATATCTTCTCATAGAGCCATACTCCCCTGCCTACTGTCCCTTTCTCTTCTCTAAAGTGCCTGGAGCCAGGGCAGCTGCTCCAGTATGGCACAGAATACTCACTCCAGGTGGCATAATGTCTCTGAATGATGTAAATCTCTGGGCATTATTACAGGGTTCAGGACAGCTGCCCTTATTCTTGTTTACCCCCATGCATAGCTAGGTAGTACATGGATTGGGATTTTTCCCCATAGAGTTTGACAGCAGATGGGATCACTTGAGCCTTCCAGTCTGCCCATTTCTCTCTCCCCCTGTACTGTTACTGCAGACTTTGCCCAATGTACAGCTATTTCCTTGCACCCCTTCCTTTCCACTGTGATTTTCTTGTGCTTATCCCATGTGTTCTTAAACACCACTGTTGTTGCCCCCACCAACTCCACTGGAAGTTTGTTCCAGGAATCTGCCACTCTTTCTGTGAAGTAGTACTTCCTCATATCTCTCCTGAATTATGTATTTTCCAGTATTCCTCACCAGTTAAAGCTACGTTTAAAACAATTAATGCTGCATACCTCCCAATTAAAGCTGTATATTGCTCAATTAAAGCCATACACCTCTGCACTAAAACCTATATATTATGGTAAAAAAACACCCATAAACGAGGGATGCAAAAGCAGTGTCAGCGAAAATGCATGCGAAAAAGAATACTTTGGTAAAAAGATATAATCAGGCCCAAATGACATATGCCTCATATTAGCAAATGCTAACAGTATACAGTGCAAAATGAACATTACATGACAGAAAACAAATAATTTATGCTGTAAAATGAATGTATACTATATAATGTATATAGTTCGCTAGCATGATCCCTAGTACCCACACTTGTACAGTGGGGAACCCATTACTACAGGTTTGTATAATACAGCAATATCACAGTAATGATAGCACATCTGTCATTGGCATGTGTATGAGGATGCAAGGGGTGTGGGAGCCAGGGACAACAACCTAGACAGTCAGAAGGCTGTTCCTGCAGCGTAATACAGCCTCTGCTAGATGGCGACCAACCATCATCTTGCATTGTCCTCCCCCCCCCCCAAAGAAGGAGAGTCATCGGTGTGTGCTCAGTGCTTCTTCATGCAGTCAGCCATCGAGCTACCCAGGTCTATTCCTGAACCTGTTTTTCTGGTTTGGCAACAGGTGAGGTGCCCAGACCCTAAAATCTTCATGCAACGGGGAGAAAAAAGGAAATTGTTTAACCAGGAGAGGCACACTAAGCCGAAACTTGTTTCCAGGTGTGACCTGGGAGCACAGTGAAGTTAAGTGACTTGCTCAGGGTCACCCAGTACACAGGTGGGGTCTGTGAGAAGCTCAGAGCCTTAACCCACTGCGCTATACTGCCTCCAGGGCCAACACTGCTTTTCTAATTTTAAGGAAAAATAGTAAAAATCTGATCCCCTTTCATTCTTCTTACTCTCTACTTCAGCCTGTGGGGGGAGAGGCAGTTTCTGACTCCCCGATTCCTTCTGCCACCTCCTTGTCTAATTTAAAAGTTCACTGAAGTAACATTTAAACCATCCACTGAGGACTGCAGTTTCTCTCCTAGATGGATGCAGGCCATCACCCCTGTATAGGTCCACTCATCCTCACAGGTGGGTCCCCAGTCCCTAATGTAGCCAAACCTTTCCTCTCTGCACCATACCTTCAGCTGAGAGTTGAAGCTTCTGGCGTGGAGTTCTCTCTCTTGTCTTAGGGGTTGCTAGTGGGGTACTGCAGAGTTCAGTACTGGGTCCAGTCCTTTTTAATGTCTTTATAAGTGACATTGCAGAGGGACTGGAAGGAAAAGTATGCCCCTTTGCAGATGGCACAATGATCTGCAACAGGGTTGATACACAAGGAGGCATGGAAAGGATGAGAAGGGACTTGGCAAGGTCGGAGGAATGGTCAGAAGATTGGCAGCTTGGATTGAATGCAAAGAAGTGCAAAGTAGTGCACCTGGAAAACAAAAACCCAGGGGAAGATTACACAATGGGGGGAGGGAGGTAGTAACAACAACAAAAATGGAAAGGGACCTGGGGGTAATCATATCAGATGACCTTAAGGTTGGCAACAATGTGAGAAGGCGGTCGGGAGGGCTGGGGGGATACTGGGATGTATAGGGAGAAGCATCACCAGCAGAAAACAGGAAGTTGTTATCCCCCTGTACAGACAGTTGGTGAGACCCCATCTCGAGTACTGCATCCAGTTCTGGAGACCCCATCTTCGCAAGGACATAGACAGGATGGAGGCAGTTCAGAGGAGGACAACTAAAGTGGTGCAGGGTCTGCAAGAGAAGCCATACGAGGAGAGGATAAAGGAGCTTAATATGTATACTCTTGAGGAAAGGGGGGGGGCATGATAGAAATGTTTAAGTACCTCAGTGGAATCAACAAAGTTCAAGAGGGTAGCATCTTTAAAATCAGAAAAAGAGATGTGCAAGAACAAGGGGACACAATTTAAAGATAGAGGGGGGATGGCTCAGGGGCAATGTGAGGAAGTATTTTTTCACAGAGAGGGTGGTGGACGTATGGAACAGCCTTCCTGAGGAGGTTGTGGGGTCTAAAACTGGGAGAATTCAAGAATGCATGGGACAGACATAAGGCAATCTTTGTGGGGGGTATGACGAAATAGGCTTTTGGTTAAATAGGATCTGCAGCTTATCCTCTAGGTAGGGAAATGGGCAGACTAGGTGGGCCAAGCGGTCCTTATCTGCCATCAAAGTCTATGTTTCTATGTTTGTCCCCTGTCGTAGACAGGTAGCACCTCAGCAAAGTCACTGGGTTATCTGTTTATGACCCCTCTCCAGCTCCCTAAACTCCCCATGCAGTATCCTGGCCCTATCCCTAGCCAGGTCATTAGTCCCCAGGTGGACAATGACATTCAGCTCTCCCTCCCATCCTTCTGCACTAGTGATCCACAGGATTTGCTTTCCATCCCTCTAGGATGTGGCACCAGCTACACACCTAACCTGCCTCCCCTTCCTATTCCAAAATCTATCCCCTTCCCAATTGAGTCACCCAGCAGAAGTTGCTTCCTCCTCCTCCTCTGGGGTCCTCTACCATCTTCCTTGGGGTCTCCACTGCGAAGGGTCCCCAAATTCTCCATGGTCACTGCTGCAGGTGCTTCCTCCTGGCAGTCCTGCCCTGCCAGAGCGGCATAGGAATTTTGTAATGGTACCATTTGAGAAATGTGCCTCTGTCCCACTACCCCCACCATTTCAGAGCCCACCATAGTCCAGCCATTCATCCCCACTGGCATTCTCTGAGGTAACGGTGGCAATCTTGGTGGCCTCTGGGTGGGGGGAGAGGTCCCCCCAAATCCTAGCCAACTCTGCCTGGAGCCTGGTGACCTCCTCCCTTAACCCAGAGAGGTGTGTGCATATGGGGCAGCACCGCAGTATCCAGAAGGCGTTTCTGAAAACTGCTACCCCACAGCCACTGCACTGCACCACTCCCATAATTCTCAACCTCTTTTCTTACGGTGTTACCCTGGAGATACTTTTGTACCCTTATCCCCTGATAGAGTGTTTCTAGTGTCTCCTTTTTTGTTTATTTCTATTTGTGCTCCTCCATACCTTAATTAAATCTTTTCATACACTCTCCGTAAACAGTCTTACTTCTGGACAGTTTATTTGTATTACAGCATAGTTGAAGTATGCTCTTCCTCCTGCAGCATGCATCTCTCTTTTGTGCCTATTGCAAATGAGGTAGCATCCCCTCCACCTATGTTTTGAACCTTCATCTATTGCAACAGTGAATGGGACCCTTAATAGTCAGGTTCTGCATTGCCGGCTGGCAAAAAGAACTACTGAGCTGTAGAAATTGTACTAGATAACTGTATTGTTAAGCCGTAAGTTGGTTTAAAAATTAGTGGCTTGTATTCTGCATGTTACCAATGAATAATTAATTATGTAATAACTGTCTTCCCCTTTTTTCCATAGGGAAACCGTGGCGTAATTTGGTGTTATAAAGGAGTGTTTATAACGGCAAACACGCGCACGGTTTCCCTTACTCTGCGCATGCGTCCTCCTGCCATTCCGACGCTGTCCACTTTCCTTTTCGCCGAATCGCGAACCGCCACTGGGACTCGGTGGTAAGTGTTTTTTACAACGTAAATTTTCAAAATTTATACTAAAACAAATCTATGCCTGCCCTACCAAATAAAAAAGTAAAAGATGTGTCAGTCCTGACAGCAACCACAGACTGCGCACTGAAACCGGACCACGGTCGCAGAGCAACAGCTTTTTATTTTGTATATTTGCTGTGGCAAAAAAGGGAAACCCAGCAATTATGTAAAATAAAAAAATGGGTCGGTGTGTGTAAACTTGAAGTTTACACACACCCTCGGGGTTAGATGCTTTTAATAAACCCCTCGAGCTTCGCTCACCCGGGTTTTTCTTGTTCCTGGGCTCCTTGAATTCTGCTGTTTCTGTTTTCATTAACCCTAATGTCCTTTTGGGTAGTGACTGCTACTCCTTTACTAAACAATAGCTATTTTGGCTACCATTAGTTTCCTGCAATTAATATATCAGCAGGTGTGATAGTCACTCTCACTGTTGAGAATCAACATATGTAATAAGCACTTTCCTGTATTTGCTTTATTTCTACAGTTAATTTACATGGGGCAGGTTGGGTGAGATGCAGCATCTAGTTTCACAGTCTGGTTCAGGATTGCTTGAACCTCATGTAAATCAAGTGATTTGCACACAGTAAGTTTCTGTACTGGGTTTAAAGCCTGGATCTTCTGGTTTATTTATTTATATCAAAAGTTTCACCAGGAAAGAAATACTGAGCTGATAACAGCTCATTTCCAGATGTGTCCTGGGAGGAAGGGGAAGGGGAGAGAATGCAAAACAATTCTAAACAGTACATTGTGTGGCAGCTATAAGGAAACAACCACACTAGCTACAGTTATAAAGCAAATTATACAAGAGTTGGAAAACTTTTTTTGTGGAGTTTAGGCAAGGATGAGGAGGTGGTTTTAACCCAGGGGAAACAATGAGGACCAAAAAAGTGCAAAGTGCAATACGAGGGAGAGGCAGAGAAAGGTATTCAGTTGGCTTTGAGGGAGAAAGGGAGAAACAGAGCCAAGTGCCAAGGTAAAGGGGGACAAGCAGAAAGGGGACAAAACTATTCTAGTTAATAGTTCTCTGCTTGGATCAATAGTCTACACTGCCCCAACATGCATTTCTGTAACTCAGAAAATTATTTTTAACGAGTTTGTTAGATTAGATGCTTCCCCCATCCCCAGAAAAACAAAGTGCACAGGTAAAGGATTTGGAGAAGAATTGCTTTGCTAAGGTTATTTCAGTACTTTGTGCTTTTTTTTTTTATTAACTTTTTTTTTCCGGTTGTCACCCCTTCCCTCTCGCGTTCAGGGTGCTGGACATATGTGTGTGGAGCCACGCGCATACAGGGCACTGCGGAGCACCCTACCCTACTAGCTGTCCGTCTCCGCCTGCTCCACCATTGGACCTCCACTTGATGGTGATGGGACTACGGGAAGGACAGCATCCATCCCAGGAGAGATTAATCCTGCTCCTACCCTCCTCCCTCTGGCTGACTTCCCAGCGACCCGGGATCATTCCCAAACCCGGCTTGCCATCGTGATGCGAGATAAAGCTGGATGCCTCAACCCTCAGTGCCACCGGGCCGACCCTCAGTACTGTATTCTTAAATCCCCATTCAGCCTGCATTACTGCTTTGAAGCTCTGTTGCTCCGATGATGTCTTCACGTGTGCCCGTAGCAGCCATCTTAGGGAGCTACTGTGGCACGGAGTTTAAACAGGTGCCAGGGCTTTGTTTACATTTTGCCAGTACCATTCTGGACTAGCGTCTATGCATTTATACACTTTTTCAGAAGAAAACAGAACACAGCATTAGTTAGGTAAGCCTCTGACCTACGGTACTATGTTTTGGGGACCATATCGCAGTGATATCTTTATAAGTCCTTTAAGGAGTGGTTTGCCAATCTTTGGGCATTTCCATAACTGGCAAGATGTATAATGATGGACTGTTGATATTAAAACCAAATAGGAGTAGGCGTAGGAAAAGAGAAGAATTAGAAAGGTTTTATATAACCTGTGGTGGTGATAAGAATGGGGGATACCCCAAGGAAAGAATGAGTTTTTAAAAGTGTGGTTGATAGTAAGTAGCATGAGGAAGCCACACAGTGATACTAATTGAAATTAGCCTGTAGCCGAGAAATTGTTCTGACAGTTGTGTTTTTTTTTTGAACATCAGCCCCCACTTTCAAAAATAGTGGTATTTGTCTTTCAGTCTCCACTCTGGAGTAAACATCAGGGTTATAGTCTTTTTGGGTCTATATCTTTTTTGCATCAGATGGAATTTTATTTATTTGGCTTTCGTTGATCAGGTAAACACACTAGACAATAAATACCTATTTTCATGTACGACCCGGGAGATTACAAAGGAAAAATATGCAAACAATATAACAGGATATACAGGCAATAATTAGAAAGCACGAACATCAGATTGAGGCTGTAGTACAGTAAAGAAGGCTATTGACAGTATGTGAAACATACATAAGCTAAGGCAAAATAAGGGCATAGTGAATTAGTAGACAATAATTGTTTAAGTACCAGTCCTGGGCAGAGAACAAGAATTAATACATAGTAGAACATTGTTCTATATTGAAATCCATCCTTTTCAAACTGCTGTTGTACCACAGTTCAAATGTCATGGAAATGTGATTTTACCCTTCTGTGGTGGAACAGCATTCTAGAACCTCTAGAGACTGCACAAGTCAGTATCATTGTAAAAGAGGAAAAAAAAACAATGCACACATTTCACATAATACTGTACACTATAAAAAATACAGGATGAGCAACTTTATGCATAACCAGTGTATTCTGCCACTGTGGGGCTCCAATTTCCATGGCCCTCTCGAGCTTCACTCTCGAGGTCAGAGGGAATCGGAACCCCTCTATGGCAGAACACACTGGTTGTGCATAGTTGCCCATCCAGTATTCTCTATATAGTATGCCAAGCCCTTTTATTTTTTTAGGGACCATTGCAGATTGAGGCAGATATAAGATGCTCCCAGAAGGATCTCAAAAATGTAGTGGGTGGTGGCACACCAAGTAGGCACAGGAAGGGAGTTCCAGAATCTGGGGGCATAGATGGCGATGGCCCGGTCACCTTTTATCTCCCATTAACATCAGGCTTATAGTCCTTTAGGGTCTATATCTTTTTTGCATCAGATGGAATATCTCTCATTGTTGCATCAGACTTTCTGACAGTGCTAAAGCAACATGTAACCCCCCTGCAAATGGGGGTTCCCAAAAGACTTCCAGGAGCTTGCTTGAATGCTCCAAGCCTGAATGGTGTTTGGCATTTAAGCCATTTATCAGTGAGTGTTTTTAGAGCCTCTGGTACTGTCTCTTTAAGAGCTGTCTGCTTGCAGACATAATTAGTTTGTATGGGGGGACTGTGTGCTTCTCTGAGTACCACTCGAGCTGCTGCCAATTCATTTCATTTTGCAGTCACTAGGAGTGCAAAGGGAACCTATCTGAAAGATGTAACTGTTTGCCAGAAATTATTTAGAGTAATAATGAAATTACAGTTTGTCTAACCTGCTTTCTTTGCAGTCAGAACTGTGTCTGCTAGTTCCCATTCTAGTTTTGAACTGCTGAACTGGACCAATCAGTGTGGGGTAAGCTAGCTCTAAAATGGTGCCTTGGACGAATCAGAACTTGGACTCATAATCTGAGCCAGCCACAAGAGGATTGTATGGGCAGTGACTCTGGGAGATGTAGTTTAGACTTCAGTGCCTTTTTGGACCAACAGCAGCTGTCTATTGTGTGGTGACAGTCAATCCAGTCAAGAACTGGGAGGAACTCAAAGGAAGTGCCGGTTTTGTCGGTTGGAGTTTCAGTTGAGCTTTGGCAGTGAAGAAGGAAGGAGCCCTGTGCTTTTTCAGTGTGCAGTTTTAGTCAAAAACGTGTGTAAGGCCCAGAGTTCTGGTCTGCAGCTTGTTAGGACTGAATCCGTCCTGTGAAAAGAATCAAAGGATCTCTGAAGAGTAGAAACCAGGCTCACCCTGTAGAAGACTGGAGGAATTGCTGAAAATTGCACTCGGTCTGTCAGGAACTGAATCTGCTGTGTGTTCTCCTGGGTATTGTGCAGTAATTGCGATCGGGATACAGATGCAGCCTGCCTGGTATAGTGCTTTCTTTTATATGGATGTGTGAAGAGGTTTGTGTACCTCAAGTGAGCCCTGCTGACATTGAAGGACCCTATCTTATTTGGAGGTCGTGAGTACTAATTCAGGGTCGCTCCCTGTTGAATTGCCACATTAAATCCAAATGGAATTACTGTACTGCTGACTGTTTAATTCTCCTTTTCTCTGTGTGAAAGGGCCCTACCAGCTGCCACGGTTTGGACTAGCCACTAGGGCTTGGGTACCCAGGGACAGTAACTGATAGGGATAGGCCTGTGCACAGAGCCATAAATAGATTATTGGAGTGATAAGCTAATTAACCTGATTTCCCCTGTCCTTGTTATATCCCCTAAATAAATCAGAGCTGCTTGTTTCAGCAAAGTTATACTGCCTGAGGTATTTGTCTATGTTAAAGTACTGTATACTGTGATTGTTGCACTGTATCTCATTTCACAGGAGGTCCCAGTGCGGCACCAGACCTGGGGTAAGTGTATACTGTGAAGGTAATTTTGATATATTGTATGGGCCACTAGTGGGAAGAAAGGGGTTGCAGTGTCCCAGAGGGCTGTGACCAGTTAGTTTAACTATTGCAAACCCTGACCTCTGGGTGGAGGCACCCGCCATTGGATCCAGGCCCCTCAACCTGTTAGTAGGCAAATCAGGCAGGGGTAGTAGCCCCTGGGATAGCGCCATCTAGGGGTTACATCTTGGAGGCTCACCGCTGGGATTGTATGTCCTCTAGTGGCCATATTCTGAACCACTGTTAAGAAAAAATGGGTACCCGACAGAAGTGGCTGTGCACGGCTGGTGGAGTGGTGTACTGGGAGGAGATCGACCCCAAAATGCTATGCTTATCCTGGACATCCCCTGGGTATCAATACGGACACTGTGCAGGAGTACTTTCCAAGGTGGAAGGTTTACAAAACCCTGTGGTGGTGGGTCGGCATCTAATCTGCTCACCTACACTTTCCTGGCCTAGTAAGTTTAAGGATCCCATAGATAGCTCAAAGTGCCACAGACCATTACCCCAGAGGAGCCCTCACTGCTAGAGTGATAACTAAGGACAGTAAAGACCGGGGAAATGAGCCCCCACCACTATCTGAAACTTTTGAGGAGAAATTTGCTAAATGGTTGCTGGGGAAGGAAAACTGTGAGGACTTGAAGAAACTATTCTTGCCACCTGGGGTGTTCCTCCCCCAACACCTTCTCCGCTCCAGTGCCCGTAATGGTGGCTGAACCAATGCAGACTCCAATTTCTGCACCTGCCATTAGTCACGACTCTTACCGAAGGTTGAGGATCTTCTCTGGCACCCTCCCACCCCCAAGGGAGGATGACTGGGAGACCTGGATGAACTATGTTGCCCCAAGTGCTAGAATGGCAATGTTCAGAAGCGAAGCGAAAGAGGTTAGTGAGCCTCCGAGGTCCTGCCCTGGCTACCATTACGTGCTAAGCGGACCAGTAACCCTGAAGTGACTGCACAGGCCTATCTTGAGGCCCTGGAGAATGTGTATGGGAGCCCAGATTCTGATGAGGACCTATGGTGGAGAGTAAGAGATGCACAACAGTACCAAGGGGAGTTGTTGTCTGTGTATGTATCTCGGCTGGAAAAATTGTTGCAAGAATGCCTCAGAAAAGGTAGTTTGCCAGCGATTGAACTGGACGAACCAGGCTGGACAGGATCCTTAAGTCTGCCCCTTCTCAGAACTGCTGTTGCTTCAATTCGCCTGGCAGATCGACTGGAATCCCCACCCTCCTATGATGAGTTAATGAGAGAAATTCGAGGAGTTGAGAAAAGGCGACCTCGGGAGGTACCTGCACCAACAGCTGTGGCTACGACCCGAGTGACTGAGGGTGACCCATCAAGTGAAGTTCAGGGGCAGAGGTTGACAGTCAATGAGTGCTCTGACAAGAAAAAAGATATGCCACAATGGGGCGAACTGTTGAGAGAGATCCTGGAATTCAGAAACAGTCCCTTTATGAAGGCCACGCCTGCAAGTACGGGCCCTGACCTATATCCGACTGCATCTGCTATGGGGTGGGGTACCCACCATGTATCTCCTGCTGATAACAGCTCCAAACTCAATTCCTTGACCATGGAAGTGGAGAAACTGACGAGATGTCTCCAAATGCTTATCACGCCGCAGACAGAGATGGCACCAGGTTTCCAGTTAGTAATACCCCGCCCTGCCTCCCAGTGTGGCGCCCGGCCAGCTCAAACTCCAGAAAGTATGTTTTGCTATAATTGTGGGAAAGATGGGCACATGAAAAGGAATGCCAGTCCCAAAAGACACTGACAAAGTTGCATATAGGCTACAAGGAGAGCTGGGAGAAGAAATCAGTGGTTAAGAGGTGCACGACATGATCCCAGTGGGGGCACCAAAAATGCTAATTCACGTCCTTTTGTGGCAAGGTCAGTTGCCCAGGCCCCACTACCGCCTCTCCAGACTGGTCCAGAATAGTGGGTCCTCCATGGAGACCACTGTAAAGGTGAATGGAGTGTCTACAAGAGCTGTATTAGACAGTGGCTCCCAAGTGACAATTATGTTCCAGGTTGGTATCAGAAGCATTTGTCAGGCGTACCCTTACAACCATTAGAAGGACTGCATGTATGGGGGTTAAGTGAGAAGGCCTACCCTATTCGGGTATATCAAATTTGGCTGTCTTTCCCCACCTCTGTGGCTGGAGTGGCGAACAAGTAGAGACCCTAGCCTTAGTGTGTCCCCCACTGGACTGTATGATGGTGTCCTTTGTTGATTGGAACAAATGCTCATATGTTGGAAGGCTGGCACAGTTGTGTTATGAAAAACAGGGTCAAAGACTAGTAGAGCTTTAAGAGTTCGGCTTTAATTAAGAAGGCCTATGAGGCACAGAGAGATGCTGAAAAACAGAACCAGAGGAACCGGTCGAATTGTATGGAAGAAGGATCCTGAGTCTCTGATCCTGGCGCCAAATGCCCAGTGTACCTTACAGGAGAGGTCCGTATCAGAAAGGATGTTAAGAATAAAATATTAATGTTGGATGCACCAGGCGATGGAAAATTGCCAGAGGGACTGCTGGTCAAGCCTAGTATTTTGCCCGCTAGAGCCCATGCTTATGCCAGAAGGGTAATGGTCCAAGTTCATAATGTGTCTGAAAGAGACATTCGAGTAAACAGGGGTTGCATCCTGGCTAATGTGCATTGTGCAGACACTGCAGTGCTACCACAGCAAGAGTTCAAGGAAGAATGACAGAGTACGCCTGACTTGTTTGATTTCGCGACTCCCGCTGCCAGCTGAATGGAAAGTGAGGATCAGTGAGAAGCTTGCCCAGAGAGACCAGGTGTTTTCTTTAAAGGAATGGGATGTAGGATGCGTGCAAGGAGCTGAGCACAATATCCGGCTGCATGACGAAAGACCATTTCGTGAGAGGTCTCGACGCCTGGCACCTGCTGACATAGATGATGTGAGACGGCATCTGCAAGAGATGTTAGCTGCTGGTGTAATACAAGAATCAGAAGCCCTTATGCTTCCCCATTGTGGTAGTGAGGAAAAAGAATGGAACAAGTAAGGATGTGTGTGGATTATCGCACCTTAAACGTGGACTATCCTGATCAGTACACAATGCCCGCATTCAGGATGCTTTGGACTGCCTAAGCAGGAGCAAGTGGTTCACTGTGCTGGATCTCGCAGTGGGTACTACCAGATCCCGATGGCCCCAGAGGACCGTGAGAAGACGGCCTTTATCTGTCCGCTTGGCTTCTATGAATTCATGAGGATGCCTCAAAGGATTTCAGGTGCCCCAGCCACTTTTCAACGATTGATGGAGGCGTGCAGTGGGGACATGAACTTACTAGAGTGCCTGGTATACCTAGATGATGTTATTGTGTTTGGCAGCTCACTGGAGGAACATGAGACAGATTATTTAAGGTATTGGACCGACTGGAGGACTTTGGCCTTAAACTGTCCATTGATAAGTGTCAATTCTTTCAAACATCAGTAAAGTATGTGGGACACATAGTATCCACCGAGGGAATAGAGACCGACCCAAGTAAAGTTGAGGCCTTGACCACCTGGCCACAGCCCAAAAATCTAAAAGAACTGCAAAGATTCCTGGGATTCTATGGTTATTATCGGCGTTTCATCAAGGACTATTCAAGAGTGATCCGCCCTTTACTTAACCTTACTCAAGGGTATCCCCCAACCCACAAAAAATACCAAAAGTCAGCGTCCCTCAAGACTGAAAGAGTGTATTTTCATCCGAGTGAAGTATTTGGGGCCCGCTGGACTCCTGATTGTGAGACTGCTTTTCATGAGATCATATATCAACTTACCCATGCTCCAGTGCTGGCCTATGCCGATCCAAGAAAACCTTACGTCCTGCACACTGATGCTAGCTTGCAAGGGTTGGGGGCTGTGTTGTACCAAAAGCACGAGAATGGCCTGAGACCAGTGGCCTTTGCCAGTAGAAGCCTGACCCCATCCGAAAAGAACTATCCTGTACATAAGTTAGAGTTCCTAGCTTTGAAGTGGGCTATTGTTGACCAATTCCATGAGTACTTGTATGGGGCTAAAATACTAGTAAAACTGACAATAATCCTTTGACCTATGTGCAGACCTCAGCTAAGTTGGATGCCACTGGCCATAGGTGGCTTTCTGCATTATCTACATATGACTATGCTCTCGAATACCGAGCAGGTCTGAACCACATAGATGCTGATGCTCTCTCCCGGAGGCCTGTTCCCCAGAATGATTGGGTCCGATTGGCAGAACCTGACATTCGGGCACTCTGCCGGAAGTTTGACAGGGAGGAACAAATGTCCACGGACGCAGTGGACTGCATGGTGGATTGCTTGGGAGCCTCTGAGAATTGCATACCTGCTGCTTATTGCCACTTTTCTGCAATAGACATTGGTGCACTGCCTCAGCTGGACAATGACAGTATTCGACGGGCTCAATCCCGCGATCCCATGATCAAAGCAGCTTTAGAAGCCCTCTATGCAGGAAAAGATGTGTCCAAATTACGCTCCACTGATTTGAGAACTGCACTGTTATACAAAGAAGGTCCTAAGTTGAAACTGATCAATAAACTGTTATACAGAGAAACAGTAGACAGAGGGGGACAAGTAGACAAACAACAACTAGTGCTGCCCACTGCCTTTCGAGACTCAGTACTGAGGTCCTTGCACAACCACATGGGGCACCTTGGTATAGACAGAACACTTGACTTGGTGAGATCCAGATTCTATTGGCCTAAGATGGGGGCTGATGTGGAGCAACACATTCGAACTTGTAGGCTGCTTACAGAGGAAAGCTTTGCCCCAGAGGGCTGCCCCCCTTGTTAACATCACCACCAGTGCACCCATGGAGCTGGTCTGTATTGATTTTCTGAGTTTGGAGTCAGATCAAAGAAATGATCAGTAATGTGCTGGTGGTCACTGACCATTTCACGAGATATGCCCAAGCTTTCCCCACCAAAGACCAGAAAGCATCCACTATGGCCAAAGTACTTGTAGAAAACTTTTGTTCACTATGGGGCTCCACAAAGAATCCATTCTGATCAAGGAGAGACTTTGAAGTCGTCTGATCAAAGAGATGCTTTCTCTGTGGGGAGTCGAAAGTCCAGAACCACTCCTTACCACCCCAGAGGACCCACAGCCTGAGCGTTTCAACCGCACTTTGCTAGATATGCTGGCACCCTGCACCCAAAGGACAAGCCTAGATGGAGCCAACAAATTAGCACCCTGGTACATGCTTATAACTGCACCAAAAGTGATGCCACTGGATTCTCCCCTACCGCCTGATGTTTGGAAGAAAGCTCGACTACCAGTAGATGTGTGTTTTGGGGTCTCTCCTGATGGGGTTCAAGCTGACAACTATTTACAGTATGTGCAAAAGTTAAAGGCCCAGCTAACTCATGCGTACCAACTGGCTCAAACCATGGCTGCCAAAATAAATCTGGCCAACAAAGAAAGGTATGATAAAATGTGAAAGCACAGGAACTCCAGGAGGAGATCGGGTATTGCTAAGAAATCTGGGACTGCATGGCAAGCACAAGATTGCTGACAGATGGCACCATCTCCCTCACATTGTAGTGGGCAAACTAGATGATCTGCCAGTGTACAAAGTAAGGCCTGAGAATAATTCAAAAGATGTAAAAACAATGCATAGAAATCATTTACTGCCCATTGGACAAATCTTAATTGAGTCTGAGCCCTAGAAGATGCCCCTCTGGACCAGTGACTAGAGCTGCTGCTAAGAAAAGATCAAGAAAGTCTGCACCTACAGAAGCAAAGTTAAAGTGTTCCCCTCCACAAGTCCCAGTTGAGCATGACTGTCAGTCCATATCGGAAGAAAGTGAGAGTGACTTTGAATACTATCCTTCTTACGAACTGAGTCAATTGTTTGAGGCAATCCCTAGTCAATACTGGAGATGAAGCTGGGCCTTCTGGACTGTCTAAGCCCCAGCTTCATTCCTGGAGCCAGTGCTCCCAGAAAGTGAAGTGCAAAGCATCAGATCAGATGAAATGGAATCATTGTGCATGGTTGAACTGTTTGAGCTTTCAGGAGGAAAATGATAGATTGGGGCAGACTGGTGATACACCGAACAAGAAGAGTATTTTGAGTGCCCTGACAGTCCACTGCCAGTGTCCGAAAGCTCTCATGCGAGCCAAATGTTGTGGACTCAGAAACTGTAACTCCTGGAGCTGAAAGTGCCCCAAGTTCTAGCCTCTCTACCCCATGGAGACTCCCTGACAAGTGAGGACAATGCTGAAAATGAGGCTCAGAGTGCAGAGACTATAACAGTTCCCCTAGAAAGACTGGTCGAGCTGTAAAGCCTGTGGTGCACCTCAGTTATGATTCACTTGGAGGCCTGTGGACTTGCCTCTCAATGTTGTCCATAAAGGAGTGTATGTGTCCCGAGCTCATTGCCCAAACTGAGCATCAGTGCTAACTCAAGTTACTTGTGTTGCCCTCTAAGTATGGTGCCCTTGCCCCATCCAGCCCCAAGGTAACTGATAGGGAAGGGCCCCCTCTCTTCAGGTTTCATGTACAAGAGGTAATAACTTGAGTTATGGTACAATGTGTATGTAATACTGTGTAAAGAGTGACGTACTGCAATATTTCAGAAATGTGTTCTTGGTAAAATGATATATTGACTGATGATTACATGTGCGAGCCTAATGCAAATGTATATGGTTGCAGTTGAAACTTATGGGGGTACTTGCTTGACGCGGACGTCAAGCTTTCCCAGGCCAGGAAGGTAACCCCCTGCAAATGGGAAGTTCCCAAAGACTTCCAGGAGCTTGCTTGAATGCTCCAAGCCTGAATGGTGTTTGGCATTTAAGCCATTTATCAGTGAGTGTTTTAGAGCCTCTGGTACTGTCTCTTTAAGAGCTGTCTGCTTGCAGACATAATTAGTTTGTATGGGGGACTGTGTGCTTCTCTGAGTACCACTCGAGCTGCTGCCAATTCACTTCATTTTGCAGTCACTAGGAGTGCAAAGGAACCTATCTGAAAGATGTAACTGTTTGCCAGAAATTATTTAGAGTAATAATGAAATTACAGTTTGTCTAACCTGCTTTCTTTGCAGTCAGAACTGTGTCTGCTAGTTCCCCATTCTAGTTTTGAACTGCTGAACTGGACCAATCAGTGTGGGGTAAGCTAGCTCTAAAATGGTGCCTTGGGCGAATCAGAACTTGGACTCATAATCTGAGCCAGCCACAAGAGGATTGTATGGGCAGTGACTCTGGGAGATGTAGTTTAGACTTCAGTGCCTTTTTGGACCAACAGCAGCAGTCTATTGTAGTGACAGCCAATCCAGTCAAGAACTGGGAGGAACTCAAAGGAAGTGCCGTTTTGTCGGTTGGAGTTTCAGTTGAGCTTTGGCAGTGAAGAAGGAAGGGCCCTGTGCTTTTCAGTGTGCAGTTTTAGTCAAAAGCGTGTGTAAGGCCCAGAGTTCTGGTCTGCAGCTTGTTAGGACTGAATCCGTCCTGAAAGAATCAAAGGATCTCTGAAGAGTAGAAACCAGGCTCACCCTGTAGAAGACTGGAGGAATTGCTGAAAATTGCACTCGGTCTGTCAGGAACTGAATCTGCTGTGTGTTCTCGGGTATTGTGCAGTAATTGCGATCGGGATACAGATGCAGCCTGCCTGGTATAGTGCTTTCTTTTATATGGATGTGTGAAGAGGTTTGTGTACCTCAAGTGAGCCCTGCTGACATTGAATGACCCTATCTTATTTGGAGGTCGTGAGTACTAATTCAGAAGTAGCTCCCTGTTGAATGCCACATTAAATCCAAATGGAATTACTGTACTGCTGACTGTTTAATTCTCCTTTTCTCTGTGTGAAAGGGCCACTACCAGCTGCCACGGTTTGGACTAGCCACTAGGGCTTGGGTACCCAGGACAGTAACTGATAGGGATAGGCCTGTGCACAGAGCCATAGGTAGATTATTGGAGTGATAAGCTAATTAACCTGATTTCCCCTGTCCTTGTTATATCCCCTAAATAAATCAGAGCTGCTTGTTTCAGCAAAGTTATACTGCCTGAAGTTGTTGTCTATGTTAAAGTACTGTACTGTGATTGTTGCACTGTATCTCATTTCACAGGAGGTCCCAGTGCGAGCACCAGACCTGGGGTAAGTGTATACTGTGAAGGTAATTCTGATATATTGTGTGGGCCACTAGTGGGAAGAAAGGGGGGTTGCAGTGTCCCAGAGGGCTGTGACCAAGTTAGTTTAACTATTGCAAACCCTGACCTCTGGGTGGAGGCACCCGCCATTGGATCCAGGCCCCTCAACCTGTTAGTGGCAAATCAGGCAGGGGTAGTAGCCCCTGGGATAGCGCCATCTAGGGGTTACAAACATATATTGCATCATCTTGGCAACAAAACTGGAGAACTGTGGGCTGTAGCGGAGAGTATCTGCAATACTTATAAAGAGATTTTAGATGTGGTTTCTCTCATTTATTTATTTTTTTTTTCAGCAGTATGGTGAGCTTTGCAGTGGCTGCATTATTGCCTTTTAATATTGTTGCAATGTATCTTATGGTAATTTTTTTTTATACTCTGTGATGGGGTTGGGTGTGAGTGTGTGTGTGTGTGTGACCTTTGGGCTGGTAGTCTTGCCTACTGCAGTGATGAATAGGGAACACTGCACCTATTCTGTAATTCAAAGTTTTTAAACGCACACAACCCTGAATGTGTGGTAGTGTTATGTGTATTTTAAACTGCACTGTTGGAGGCGTTGGAGTTCCAGGCTTTCATAGACTTTTTTTCATGCACACGGTGCAACAAAACTGATCATTGCATCATTTTTTCAGATTGAAACACTGCCATCTGTTGCATCACTTCGGAACTGAAACTGAGGAACCTAAACTGACTTAGGTAACTTCTTAGCTCTTTGTGGAAGATTGTTGATTCTGAAACCTGTTTGTTTTAACATGTTTTCACTTGTGATTAAAAAAAAAAACTTGGCCAATTTACATTTATGGCTGCAGATCAAATACCTGGAACTCTGAAGTTGTTGCACTAACATTCACAGGACAAGGAAAGACTAGGAACAGTGTTAGTTGGTATTTCATTGCAGAAACTATGCTTTTCACCTTCGGTTGCACAAAGGTAATTATTTTATTTCCTTTTGAGTACCCATTTAGTTTATTAATGTTGTGGTACTGCAGATGATGATCTACACATAATATGAAGTATCATTTTTGTATTTAAATCACACTTTTTTTCTTCTATGGCTCTTTCTCCTCCCTCAGCACCGACATCTACCTTCTCATGGATTTACGCATACATGCCACTTGTCCAGGACCATTGCAAGGTGGGTGGAGTGTCATGTCGGTAGTGCGTGGAGCTGGGAGGGGGAGCCAGTGTCATTCTCGGTGGACTGATGCTTTTTCTTCTCTGTTCTTTTTTTTTTCCCTCAACAATACCAGCTGTGCAATGATGCATGTGCATCGTATGGTTGTGCCAGCATCTGGTGGTGGTCTTCCTCTTCTGGTGGTCCCAACTGCAATTCCCCCTAGCCTCCTTTAGATGGTGCTGATCATGCTGTGGGGCACATATTCCTCCAATACTGGAGGAGAAGAATTATGCTTGGGATACACAATCCTTCTTCTCTAGCTGGCCCTTGGTGACCAGAGTTCGCTCCCAACCTGGGTTACCAACGTCATGAGTGGTAGTGCTACAGCTATGCCAGTGGGTTGGCCCTGTTTATGAAGTAGCTTTTTGGGCTACACATTTATTCGGTATGTTTTTATCAAATTAAACAAGACTTCTGTGGAAAGCATGTTACACAGGTCTCTACTTTATTTCAACAAGCTCTCCTAGAAGGAAGAGCAACAGGCATGGTCTAATTTAGAAATTATGTCATGGAAAAACAAACAGGATTCTCTGCCGGGAGTTTCTACAGTAGGAAAGACAAAACAAAAAAGCTTTCAAAGAAAGTCTTCAGGCAGGAGAGATCTAGCAATGCTGCCATCTCTACAACCAACACACTAAAGACTGAATATTCGGGCCTCAAAACACAGGCTTTCCAGATTTCTTTGGAAAAGTGCATCTCCAGATGGAAATGTGTTTTAAAATGCTACATTTCCATAATTTTTACTCTGACAGTTCTCGTTGCAGCCTGGCAGCACAAAGATGACCCATGAACCAACTGTTTAGAGAAAATGGGATCGTCAACGGGTGGGGAGCATTTAATTTTTTTTTTTTTATAGTAGGCACTCAGGGACAGCATGGGCAGCACTGCAGGATGACAAGAGGAGTCTAGTATGGAGGTTGTGCACTTAGGCGTGCTGTCGGAGGTGCCAGACTTAAGTTGCATGCAGGAATGGCATCCTGGAGAATGCATCATGGACGTGGCATAGTCACAGAACTAGGTAAGCAGAAGTCAATTATGGCACAGTGAAGATAAAGGCAGAAATTGTCTGCAGGTGTGATGCACTAAAAAGGAGGCAGAAGTCAGTTGTGGGAGCAGAGGATGTGTTAGTGGATCATGGGAGTGGTATGCTGAATGAGGATGTAAAAGCAGATTGCAAGAGGAATGTGAGTGGGTACAGACAACTCAGCCTTCTTCAGTCTAAGCTCTGTTTGACCCAGAGCAAATTTCTTCCTGGCTGAAGAATCTTGTAGGATTTGGCAGGTGCCAGAGACACAGTCTACAGTGACACTAAATGGCAATCACATTCTGTCCTCTACAGGGCCTGCCCCATAGTGCTTCCCTGAATTTGAATATTTTATGCAGATAGGACTGAATGGGAGAATGTGGAGAAGAAAAAAGTTTTCCAAGGCACAAGCAAAACGCTGTTTATTCCTTGATGTGTTGGTACATGAAATTGTTGGCTGAACAGGGTAAAGCTTTGGTTCACTATAGTGGAGCAGAAAGGGGCTAGGTATGCAGTGGCTCCAAGGCTATGCACTGGTATACCATCTGGCACAAGTGGTTAAATGGCTAACAGCCCTGGATGCCCTGTCCTGTCAGTGGGTAACACTGGAGAAGTCTACGGAGCAGACACCCTATCTCAGCCTCCTCCGGCCATGCTCCAACAGGGTCTTCTGGGGATCTTGGTCATCCCACAGTGATAGTGACTTCCCTCCGGACCACTTGTGCCAGTTGGTCTTTTCCCCAACTCAGCTGTATCACCCCCATGCTTCAATCCAGGCAGATGAACGAGCTGAGGAGGAAGATGATGCTGTTGATTGTCTTTGCTGATCATAGAGTCACATCAGGCATACATGGTGGCTTTCCAACACTGCCTGTGGCTTTAGTTACATACTTGGCTATCCGAGCTGCCTGCTGGTGACAACGTGTGGACCAGCCTTGCCATTGCAGTAAGGGCATGGAATCAGCTCAGCATCAGACAAGAGTATGGCACAGCACTTTGGAGGTGGCCTTGTGCTTTGCAGAATCGGCCTTCTGTCTCGGATAGATGTCTTAGCTATACCTATCCCATTTAGGGCAGGTTGGGCATTGGAAGGCCATAAATGCCTCATTCCAGGGGAACATTCTATTTGTCCCAAAGGGTGGTGCAGTAGCTGTTGGGGCCAGCAACATTTTGGTGCCTAGGGATCAGCTGCACTCTCCTGTTAGGTCAGTGAATCAAGATGGTCCGGGTGATCCCCCTCTTGGAGTTTTTCCCCATACCGAGAACTGAGGCCCATGGCCTAAATGTTGAGTCTGCTCATTCCTGTGAATAGGAAAACTTGTTGTTTGACCAGAGTGGGGCAGTATGGAAAAGACTGATTGCTGAAAGATAGAAAAGTTGCTTGCTGTAATGTTACTTACTGTAACATCATATCATTAAGAATATCTTCTCATAGAGCACCACTCACTCCCCCACCGTCCCCCTTTCATTTATTAGGATCAAGAGCCATGGCTGTTGGCTGTGATAACTCACCTTGTTGGGCATTACATCTGCCTCCAAACAATCCTTTGACCTCTGGCTGATATCCCACACTGGCCAGCTGTTTTGACCTGTTGGTCACCTTATTCCTGCATGAGCATATATTATTTAATGATGTGTTTTTATAGCACTTGTTTATTTATATTACATTTAAAACAACAAAACAAAAAAAAGCTGTTAAAATTTGGTATCGGACGTGATTATGCGACAGTGACCATTTGATAGAAATGTCACTAGGACCACTTAGTGCTATGCTCCATGGTGTTGGTGTCTGTCTCTCTCTTTCTCTCTCCCTGTCTCTCTTCAGCACTGTCATGGACCCTGTTTCTTGGAGAGGCTGTTTTCTAGTTCGTTTTTTTCCATTTTTTATGACCTAATGGTTATTATGTTTGTCCTTATGAACAGTTAATGTGATTTTTTTTTTCCTTTCATCAAAATCCAGTGATGTAAAGGGAATGATCTTTTCTGTTTTTCAGTTTTTGTATTTAGTGAAATGATTAGCCTTGGATCTTTTTTCTGCTTAGCTGGTTGATTAGTCTTTAGGATGGATGTTCCATAATGATACGTGGCTAGTTAGGACAATATTCAAAACTCAGTTTTTGGGTACTAGTTCTCATCTCTTTAACATTGCTTTCTGTTTGAGTGCAGCATGGTTTTATGCAACAAAAGTACTGTCGCATGCCTTTCTTTGTTTTGTATTCTCTGTGTCCAGTATTTAATGGAACACTGTGCTTTAGTTAAGAAGAAATGCTAGACTTGCAGTGCATAATTTAAAACAAAAGTTTATCTGCTGACGTTAGATACTGCTTCTGTTGTGCTAGATTTGCTAACCATGTGAGGATTAGTGATAGGGGTTTTCTCCTCCATTCAGTCTGTTGTGAGTGATTTACAATGCTGCAGATGTACACATACTAAAATCCCACACACCCTGTTGGAATGTAAAGGTGGGTCATCTGGTTCAAAAAGGCGAGGACCCAATCATTTTAAAGCTTTATAAAATAGCTAGATAAAATCAAGGACTTTCATTGGCTTAAACAGGTCACCTGACTGTGCATTAACTCTAGTGATGTGTGGTCAGGTCACAAATCATGTTATCTGGCCATATTGACCTAATTATGGTTACATATCACTACATACAGAATCACTGTTTTTCACATGGATATATATGTACACTGACTAGGGGATCACTGGTACAGCTAGAGCTTTAAAAAGCTGTGTGTAGCAGCTTGGAATGCTGGTGTCCTCAGTGTTCTGAGACTTCATTTTCCTCAGTCTCTCTGTACCAGTGACAAGGGTAGGCACACAGAACTAGAAGAAAAGACTAAAACGGCAGTGCGTTATTGTGGATGTCAACTGCGAACGCAGCCCCACCAGACATACACAGTATGCGGACAGCTTGCTATGTGTTGGCGACATTTAAAGCCTTATTTATTATTTTTTTTTTAAAGTGGTTTTGCATATCTACTATATTTTGTGCCTCCTAGTAGCCCTGGGTTCATGCAAGTGATTTTTGGGTAGAAATTTTGTTTTTTATAGTTATCAAACAGTCTGATCCCTGCATAATGGGAGAGGTTAAAGATGGGAGGATTAGAAACATGTGGTGGGGGATTAGAAGCATTGTTTGTGCGGTTGGTTGGGTGGGCTAGTGTCTGGGGGGGGTTATTGCCAGCATGTAAGGGTGTTTCGCCCATATGACATAAAACATCTTTTCTTTATGGTTCTGTTACTGCCCAGTCAGGGGGCAAGGGGCTGCTGCAAGGAGGATGGTGTGGTAGTGGGTGGTCTGCTCAGATGGGGGAGAGGCTGGTTCAGGGGCTGGGGTATAGTCCAGCTGTAGAGAGAGTTCTCTGATTGATGGAGGCTGGTGCTTGTCCAGCATGTGTGCACAATGGCTCATGGGTGCTGATACAGACATCTCAAGGGCATAGATGCTGTCTACAAGTGCTGGTCTTGCATACGTCTGTGATGTTCCACCTGCATTCACCTTTCTCACATACAGGGATGTACTTCCACCTCTGAGCACAGTCAGCCCCCATGATAGCCTACTGAGCCCACGCAACCTTCAGGCAGGCTCCACCCCCCAACTCTTTCCTCCCTGTAGTGGAATTGCTGCCACCACCACCTGACTCCAAGGCCAGTTTCCATCCATTCCTTCCGGCATGATCACCTTCTCTTTAGCTGGACCAGCCACAACCCTTCATGCAGCTGGACCACCCATCGAGGCAATGGACCAGCCTCTGCCCCAGCGACCACCCTTCATGAAGCTTAAACACACCCACAGCACCAGCCTCCCCACCTTAGCCGACAGCCGTTTCTGTAGATGGCCAGCCTCTTTACCACCCTCCCTGTAGCTGAACTGCCAGCCACTCAACACCACTATTCTACACCAAGACCAGCATCCACCCCTCCAAACACTACTTGCAGCTGGGCCAGCCCCAACTTCAGCATCCTCCCAGCTGACCACTCTCTCTGAAGCTGGTTACTGCTTCCCTGGCCGACCACCGTCCCTACCTCTGGTGTCCCTGTCCAGGCCATGGACTAGGCTGCCCTCTTGAGACCTGGTCGGTATCGCTGGTGGTAGAGTGTGGGTCACTCATGGAGTGTGGTTGTAGGTGCCGGGGCTTGATCTCCAGTGTCGGTACTCTCTCTTTACCCACTTTCTATCTCTTTTTTGGCTGCCGGGTTGGACTGCATGGTAAGTGTCAAGGACAAAATGACCACAGAGCACAGCAAGATCAGGAGAGGAAGCTGCTGCTGTTTGTTGAGTGGGTGTGTAAAGAGTTTGTACAGTGAATGTCCAGGGGACCCAGGAGGGAGGGGGCTATCCCAGAGACCCAGAAAGGAGGGAGACTGTCTGGGGAAGGGGCCCAGGAGGGTGGGAAGGAGGGAGGGTGGTACATGGGGCTGAGGAGCAAGGGGGACCCAGAACCAGGAAAGGATGTGTCCGAGGATGCTGGGGGGGGGTATCAGAGACAGAGGGACATCCATGGTGCTGGGGAGAGAGGAAAATGTCCGTTGGGCCTGGGAGAGAGGTTTCCAGGGGACCTGAAAGGGAGGTTGTCTGTAAAGGGAGGGCAAGAGGGGTATCTAGGGAGCTGGAGAAGGAAGAAAGTCTATGCTGGTGCAGGGGTGTAGTAGTTTCCAGTGGTCCAGGAATGGAAGGAGTCAAGAAATGCAGGTAAACAGAGGGATCATAGAGGGAGTGAAAGTGATGGTGGTGGGGACTGTGGCGGTAGCTGGGGTGTTGGAGGAGACTGGATAGAGCAAGGGTGTGTGGGGGATTGTGGAGGAGGCTAGGGAGCATGGAGGAAGGGTGTGTGTAAGGCGGGTTAGTGTTGGGGCCATAGGGGGAGGGGGTAGTGTTGGTGATATGGAGGGAGGGTACTGTCGGGGGGGGCCATGGAGGGTGGGGCAACAACATTACTGAGATAAAGCAGATCAGAATCAGCCTCCTATTCCTTCACCAGGTAGCACTACGTTTATTGACACAAACTGCAAAGAAAATGGTCTGCAATAAATGTCATTTAAACCAGGTCTGAAACGCATATTTAAACAGCAAGGACCAACAATAAACATAAAACAGATATAAAACACACACACTGATATAGCACTTCCACATGAAAACCATAGCACCATCACACAAACAAACTTTGAACAGTTTGTTACACAAAAAAGTGTTTAGTTTTTTAATTTAAATGCTCCGTATAAGAGTGAGCTATTTTATAAGCACAATGAAAAACTCCAGGGTGTGTCTACTAAAGGATTTATGGTGCAGTTCATAAGGGCATAAGGACACTCAGCCTCTTACACCCCTGGGGTGTGCATCATGGCTGGAGCATTGCTTGCGAAAATCAGGCCTGGATGATGACAGACTTAGATTGTTAGCCCACTATAAGGACTATCAATTGGCTATCTCCCATAAGAAGCCAGAGTTCCTGTCCAGGGAGATTGCTGCAGCACAGAATCGACCGGCTTGGCTCTTCCGAACTGTAGGCAGCCTGTGCAATCCAGTCTGTCTGCAGTCTTGGAGAGCATTGTCGCAAGAGAAGTGCAACGAGTTTGCTTGCTTTTTTGCCAATAAGGTTGCTGACATCAGGTCTGAGATTCGCATAGGATGCCCCAACAGGACAGATGGTGATCGGTGGGAGGTGGCAGCTCCTCAGTCTGTCCAGTCTGACTTCGGCCGGGCAGCGATCGGAGACATTGTGAAGATTATCCAGTCTTTGCGGACGACCTGCTGTGGTTTAGACCCTGGCCCAGTGTGCCTCCTTGTGGGGTGTGTTGAGACCATCAGCTCGGTCCTTGCTGAGATAGTTTGGTGTTTGTTAGATTCCTGCAGTGTTTCCGGACACCCTGAAGGAGGCGGTAGTGGTACCCCTTCTTAAGAAACCATCTCTCGACCCAGACTGTCTTGCTAGCTACAGACCTATCTCTAACCTTCCCTTTGTGTTGAAGGTTATTGAGAAGGTGGTCGCGCTGCAGCTGGAGGATCATTTGATCATCCACGACATCTGCGATCCTATTCAGTCTGGTTTTCAGAAATGGCATAGTACCAAGACTGGCCTTGTTCGGGTTCGCCATGATTTCCTAACAGCAAGAAATCGGAGGAGCCGTTCCATCTTGGTACTTCTTGATCTCTCGGCGGCATCTGACCCTGTGGATCATGAGGTGTTGGTCGGGTGCCTGCGGTCAGTCTGTGGACTGTCTGGTACAGTCCTCAGATGGTTCCATTCTTTCAGGTTTCAGAGAGTTGTCGGAGGAGTAAACCCCACAGACAAGGTCTCCCTGCCATGTGGGGTTCCACAGGGCTATGTACTGTTCCTCATGTTGTTCGCAGTGTATATGCTGCAGTTGGAAGACATTGTAAGGCGGTATGGGCTGAGTTTTCACTACTAAGCAGATGATACTCAGCTCTACCTGTCCTTTGTGCTTGATCAAGGGGGAGCTATCTGGAGATCTTACTTCAAGAGGGCTGTTGCAGTAGGTAATTACATATAGGACTGAAGCCAGCAGGCGTCAGGACCTACTGCAAGAGCCTCTCTTGAAGATCTACTGTTGCGGTAAATTCTTACGTAACTGTACTTTTTAATGACTGCCTTTCCGAGACTGAGAATTGGATGAGTGCCAGTTGGCTGAGGCTGAATCCGGGCAAGACTGAGGTTTTGGTGGTGGACCCAGGCCATCGGGTAGAGGGGCCATCACAGGGGCAAACCTCTGGGCTTTGGCTCAATGGTCGCCAGCTGATGACATCTGAATGGGTGCGAGATCTGGGTGTGATTCTTGATGACGGACTGATGCTTAAACATCAGTTGTCGTCCGTTGTCAAGACTGCGTTTCACCATCTAAGGAATGTAGCCTGGATCAAGCACCTAGTTCTGCCCGAGGACCTACCAGTTTTGGTTCATGCCTTTGTAACCTCACGTCTTCATTACTGTAATGCCCTGTACCTAGGGCTACCAGGGGTTGATATCCGCCGCTTGCAGCTGGTGCAGAACGCAGCAGCTAGGCTGTTGACTGGGCTGCCTTGTAGCTGTCATGTCACGCCGGTGCTGTGCGATCTACACTGGCTGCCTATTCAGTGGCAGATCACCTTTAAGGTCGGTTTACTGACCTACAAGGCCCTACGTGAACAGGGACCGAGTTATCTGCAAGATCTTCTTCATCCCAATTGCCCCTCCCGGCTACTTCACTCCACCGATTGAGGGGTTGCTAGAAATTCCCAGGGTTCGTTTAAAGTCATCTGGGGCCCATGCATTTGAATTTGTGGCCCCATCCCTGTGGAATTCTCTACCTCGTCAGATTCGACATTGCCTGACGGTGGAGAGTTTTAAATCTGCATTAAAAACGCATTTATTTACTTTGGCATTCTTAGATTTTATTTGATTTGCTGCAGTTGTTTTTATATCTGTAGTTGTTTTAAGAATATTTATGACTATGTACTAGCACTATGGTTTTGGAATAGCGCTATTTTACAAATAAACGATGATTGTTTGATCATAACTCATGTAATGCACTCCCTGTCATGGCTGATTGCTTATGTATTCGGTGCTGATGCCTGTGCATGGGAGATAAATGCTGTTATGATGGGGTCTGTGGAACTAGCCTGGGGGGTTTGGGGCTGCCAAGATACCTGAACACCCAGCATACCTCTCAACTGTCCCTGATTTTCAGGGACTTGATTTGTCTAAAAATTTTACTCTGCCCTCCTAAAATTGTGTTTCTGTGACTAAACAGTGGGGTTATAAGTACAAAATAATATCAAACATGAAAGTTACAGACTTGTTCTTTCTTAGTTGATTTTTTTAAGCCTTGTCCCTGATTTATGAGGGGAGGTTGAGAGGTATGACACCCAGAATGCCCCTTCCCTATCAGTATCTGCTGTGACTCCCCCCTTCCCCAAACTGACTAGGTAAATACTTTTGTTTCCTCCTCCTCTACCCCATTGTCACATCCTCATGGGGTTCTGTTAGTACTTCCCTTCCTTTCGCCTTTCACTATGGCACCCTTCTGCACAGTCCCTTCTTTATAGTACACATCATCTGTCTCTCGCTCAGCTGTACAACCATTTGGTCACCCCCCCAAACAAAAATAAAATGCCCAAACACCTCAACCCTTTTGTTTTATTCCCCTTTCTTTTCCTTGTACAGTATATGATTTTTAACAAATGAAACAATATTTGGCTTGTGCCAACAAGGCTGGTCTTACTACAGTGCTGTTATATAGAGCAAGGATTTGATTTGTTTACTGTCTTCTTCTGAGGCCCACTACACTCCTACCTATCACTGCCATCAAGTCACTTGGAATAGTAGAAGTTGTTCCTTAACATCTCCAGTACAGTGCAAAGATCATTGCCACTCCTAGGCCTGAATGCCAGTAATCTCATTGAAGTTGTACTTGGCAAAAAAATAGCAACTTTGGAGTCCAGTGGTGAGGATGAAGATATTTGTGCTCTGCTGCATTTGTAAAAAAAATTGTTTCTAGTATACTGGGTGACTTGATGGGCATGACGAGAACTAGGTGGGAAAGTGGGGCTGAAATGGGTGATGGATATAAGGGCTGGCTGAGTGCCTGAGTACAGGAAGAATAGAAAGGGAGGGGTAGGGGTGGCATTATATATGAGACAGTATAAAAGCTTCAGAGATTGAGAATACAGTGTTCCCCATTCATTACTTTTGAGCGGTGGGCCACCACCCTATATTTTTGTACCACCACTCTATATTTTTTACCACCACCCTATATTTTTTTGCCACCACCCTATATGTTTATCCATTACTGATTGTTTGTTATAAAATCCTTCAAAATTGTCTTTTATTCTCCTCCTTTATTGCACTACTATCCCTGTTCTGATACCAGTCCACAATATTTTACTTAAAATCCACTTATGCACATGTACAGTGCATATAGGAGGTCCAGAAAAATAATGCACCTTTGGACTCGATCATCACTGCCACCGCCCTATATTTTCAGACAGTGGGAAACCCTGGAATATGTGGCACAGTGAGCACACAGAAGCAGTGCAGGTAGTGATGGAAGGGAAACAATGATCAAACCTGGAGTGGTTTATGGACCACATCTCAAATGGAATAAGCAGATAGGTAATTAGGGGAGGATATTAAAATGACAGCAGGGCCTGGGAATGTGCTATGACTGGGGTACTTCAACATGCCAAAAATGGACTGTAGAGGATCCCAGGAGCAGAAAGTGCAGGAAGCTAACCACTGGTAAAAGTCTTTCAGGGCACATTCCTAGTACAGAGAGTAGAGGTGCCTACTAGGGAGGCAGCCATACTAGACTTAGTATCTGTAAGGACAGTATGGGGGAAGTGATGGTGCTGGACCCGGTGGGTACCAGCGACCACTGGATTATTTGGTTCAGCATCAAACCTGAGGATTCATGCTTAACTTTTTTCTGCACTAGTTCAGCTGGGGAAGGGATAGCAATCCCCCCCACCAAGATTTCTACAGGCCTCAAGCTATAATGGAGATTACTGAGGAGAAAAGGTTTCCCTCTCCCCCTCCCTTTCCTAGTACTCTCTGGTTTCCTGTGACATCCTCTATCTCCCATACCCATTATTTCTAACTGATGTCCAATGGCACCTAAGCCCTCCATGGTGTTCAGTGGTCATCCCACTCCCCCAGAGTACCCCATACCCTATGACCCTGGTCCCCAATGGTGGCTGGTACAAAAACTTTCATTTCACATCCTCATTGGTCACTATCTAAGTCATGCAACTACAATACAGTAAAAAAATAATAAAAATACTAATAATACTATCATCCGTCTCAGGCCTCCCCCCTGACCCATGTTCCCTTAGTCAAAAACTCACCCACAAGGTGACAAGCAGTAGTATGAAAAAGTCTTGAAATGCACCACAGCTCAAATGCCAGCAGCCTCTCTCAATAGTGCTTTGCGATATCATGTGTGGGAGATATTGCCAGTATTTGGGCTTGGCAGTGCTCTTCTGGAATTCACCAATGCTTTACACACCACTAGATGCCAGTCAACTAGCAGGCGCTGTATTCGTAGATCTTTCAAAAGCTTTTGACACTGTTCACCACTCATTGCTACTATTCTCCCTTACCCAACTCGGCCTGTTACAAGATGCCCTCTCCTGGTTCTGTGATTATCTTACCGGCAGAACACAACAAGTAAGAATGGGTGTTTACTCACCTGGTAAAGGTGATTGTGTTGGTTGGCATCCATGGCACTCCAGACATTACCTCATGGGTTACAGCCCACCTGATAGGCTAATGATGCACATGACCCAGATCAGATTTCCAGTATATCCAGGTCCCAGGAACCCCTGCTCTCCAGTTTGAATCTTCCATAGCTGAAAGGAAGTTAGTTAGTACAAGAGACAAAAAAACAAACAGTGTATAGTAGGTTACGCACAAAGAAGGGGTCCACCACGACATGTTACAAAGGAAAGGCCAGATGCCTGCGTTTATTTCCTATTATATACATCCTAACTCGAACCAGTGGTTCGACTTAACTAACAGTATTGGCAAATCCCCAAGGCCGGGTGAGTAGGGACCTCCCGATTGCCCTAGTGGCGGGCGCTCCGAGCGTTCGAGGAGGGCGCTGGAGTGCCATGGATGCCAACCAACACAATCACCTTTACCAGGTGAGTAAACACCCATTGTGATTGGTTGGCATCCATCGCCTCAGCTGATTACCTCATGGGAGATAAGAAGCAGTTAGCACTCTGGGTGGGAGAGAGGTGAGTCGGAGTGTCCGGATGAAGGGGCCGCTGCCAGGACCTGGGTAGCGAAGGCTGACCTGAAGTCCCGTAGCTGTTCCAGCCTGTAGTGCCTAGCGAAGGTGTGCAAGGAGCTCCATGTGGCCGCTCTGCAGATATCTTCGGAAGATACCGAGGCTCTCTCCGCCCAAGACGTGGCGACCGCCCTGGTGGAGTGTGCCCTGATCCCCTGCGGTGGGGTCAACTGATTTGCCGTGTAGGCATGCTGGATGACCCGTCGGAGCCAACCTGCAATTGTGGTCTTGGAGGCCGCAAGCCCCCTTCTCTGGCCCTTTGAGACGATGAATAGCCTCTCCGTCTTACGGAAGGGGCTAGTCCTGGTCAGATAGACCGAGAGAGCCGACCCGACGTCCAGAGAGTCTGGGGCTCCGCCCTCGCCCTGAGAACTGTCTCGGGACAGGGTAGGCAGGTCGATGGGTTGCTCCCTATGGAACTTAGTCGAGACCTTAGGTTGGAAGGCCGGCACTGTTCTCAGCCTGACCCCCTGTGGGGTGAAGACGGTGTACGGTTCTGCGCACGACAGGCGCCGAGCTCCGATTCTTCTGGCCGAACAGATGGCTACGAGGAAGGCGGTCTTTGGACCGAGCCAGAAGAGGTCTGCCTCCAGAAGCAGCTCATAGAGAGACGCTTTTAGAGAGCCCAACACCAGAGGTAGGTCCCATGGAGCGATGGTCAGTCTGGTCCTGGGGCGCAGGAGCTCTACCGCCTGCATGAAACGTATGGTGTCCAGATGGGCTGCCGGTGGGTGCCCTTCTACGAGCCCTCTGGCCGCCCCAATGGCTGCCAGCTGCACCCTTAGGGAGGAGGGGGCTAGCCCCTTGTCCACTCCTTGCTGCAAGAACAGGAGGATGGTGGGCAGGTCGGCCTGTTCTGGTACCGACCCCCTCAAACGGCACCACTGCGAGAAGATGGCCCATTGCCTCTCGTATGTGGACGTGGTGGAGACCTGTCTGGATTGGAGAAGTGTACCGATGACCGGCTCGTGGTACCCGGTCGCCGTCAATCGTTCCCTCTCAGGAGCCAGGCCGTGAGCTTTAGGGTTTGAGGGGACGGGTGGAGCACCGGCCCTTGTGACAGCATGTCCAGTTGGACAGGAATCCGGAAGCTGGCTAGCGACATCTCTCTGATCGCTGCAAACCAAGATCTGCGTGGCCAGTAGGGGGCCACCAGAATGATGGTGACCCGTGATTCTCGGATCTTGGTCAGAACTTGTGGGAGTAGGGGTAGCGGCGGGAACACGTACCCGTACTCCCGTGCCCAGGCTTGTGACAAGGCGTCTGTGCCCTGTGAATGGGCGTCTCTGAACCGGGAGTAGTACATGTTGACTTGGGTGTTGTCCCGTGATGCCATTAGGTCCAGGGACACGGGTCCCCACGCTGCCTGGATTGTCTGAAACAGAGCCGGGTGCACTTGCCATTCGCCCGGGTGGATCTGTTGCCTGCTGAGCCAATCCGCCCTGACGTTCAGTTTTCCTGCCAAGTGCACCGCTCCCCAGGTGTGATAGGTGAGTCTGCGCCAGCTCATCACCCTTGTGGTTTCCTTGACATAGTCCTGCTCCTGGTTCCCCTGTTTGTGATGTAGGCCACCGCACGCGATTGTCGGATTGATCAGGACGAGCGCCCCGGATGAGATGGCTGAACGCCCTCAGGGCGTGGAACACTGCTCTCATCTCCAGGACGTTGATGGAGAGTTGAGTCTCCGCTGGGGACCACGTTCCCCGTGCTGACGCGTCCCCTAAGCAGGCCCCCCAGCCGGAGAGACTTGCATCCGTCTCTATAGGGATCGGGTGAGGGGCCTTCAGGGGGAACTCCCCTGGTCAGATTCTCCAGTGCTGTCCACCAGCCCAGGGATGATCTTACCGCTATGGGCAGTGGTACCACGCACTGGAGGTTGTTCTCGTTCGGCGCCCTGCGAGACCAGGACGTAGTTCTGTAGTGGCGCATGTGCCACTGGCCCAGGGCACGAGGTGGAGTGCAGGAGGCCATACAGCAGGAGCTGCATCACCTTCCCACCGTGGTGTGGAGGCGACTTTGCTTTCATGCGCCAGTTTCCATAAGTTGTGGACTCGGGCCAGTGATGGTTTGCCCATCCTTGGCGAGTTGATAACCGCCAGTGCTCTATCTGTTGGGTGGGGCGGGTGGCTCTTTTCCGATTCACCACCCAGCTGTGATTCTCGAGGGCCTGCAAGGCGAGTTCCGTGTGTGCTCGTGCCTGGTCTTTGGAACGGGCGCGGATGAGACAATCGTCCAAGTAAGGGATGATGTCCAACCCCTGCTCCCTGAGTCTGGCCACCAGGGTTATGGAGACCTTGGTGAAGACCCTGGGTGCCGAAGACAGGCCGAAGGGGCGTCTTGTACTGGAAATGGTGTCCTAGGATGTGGGCGGAGGAACTGCCTGTGTCTTCTGATGATGGGGATGTGGAGGTGGCGTCCTTCAGATCGATGGGCGTCATGAAGTCGCCCACCCTGATGCCCTGTAGGGTGGACTGGATGGTCTCCATCTTGAACCGATGGGGGACCACGTGTCGGTTCAGTAGTTTTAGGTCCAGGATGGGCCTTAGTTCCCCTGATTTTTTGGGGACCAGGAAGAAGATGGAGTACATGCCCATTCCTTGTTCCTGGCTCGGGATGGGCTGAATGGCCCTGTTCTGGATTAGCTCCGCTAGAATCCACTGAACCTGATGAGGTGAGGCTCTCCTTCTGGAGACTGGGGACGAGATGAACCGGTGCGGTACTGGAGAATGGGATAGTTCGATGGCATATCCCTTGGACACTATGTCCCGAACCCACCTGTCCGATGTGGTGGCCAACCAGCGGTGGGCGAACAGGGCTAGTCTTTGTCCTACCGGGGGGGTACGGTATCTGATCGCAGTAGACAGGCGGTTGAGAGTCACCGTTTTCCTCTGAAACCTCTACCTTGACCTCCGGGTTTTTGTCCCTGGGGTCTGAAGGAGGTGGACTGGTAACTCTGAAAAGAGTGGCCGCGGGAGCTGGAAGGGAAGCCCCTACCCCTAAGGGAATGGCTCTGCAGAAAGGATTCTTTACGGTTTTGGCCCTTGATCCCGGGCCGAAACCTCCGTCTTGTGGAGGGCAGATAGGAAGATTTTGACCTATTCTTGAGGAGGTCCCTACCTTCCTCCCTCTGTTTTAGATAGTTCTGGAGTCCCTCCCCAAAGACATGGTTCCCTTTCAGTGGTAAATTCTGTAGTAATATCTTTGATTCTGAGTCAGCATCCCAGAGCTTTAACCACAGGGCTCTGCGTGCCCGATTGATGATGGCGGCGGCCCTGGCCTGGAGGCGTAAAGAGTCCACTGCCATGTCAGCTAGGTATTTGGCTGCATCTAGGGTGCACTCTAGTGGTTCTGCCTCCTTAGACTTAGGAATAGTCTGCTCCTGGAGCTCCTCGAGCCAGCGAATTTGAGCCCGGGAGGTGTAGATGGCAGTGGTCATCAGCTTGGCCCTGGTTCCCTCGATCTCGAAGGTCCTCTTGAGCATGTCCTCAATTCTCTTGTCCGTTGGGTCCTTGAGGGCTATGGTGCCACATGGTAGCACAGTCTTTTTGCTCAGAGCCGCCACTTGAGGATCAATGGTAGGTGCCTTGCACCAAACATCGGCTTTGTCGCCCTGTACCGGGTACATTCTGTTCAAGTTCCTGCGGTTCGGCATTCTGCCCGGATCGGGGGACTGCCATTCTGTGTTAACAACCTCTTCAATGGCCGGACATACTGGGAATGTTTCTATGGTCGTGGGTCTTAGCTGGGTCATGGGATCGAGCTTTGACTCCGGCTTGCCCTCTTCTGGCTCCTCAGTGGACAGCCCCATGGTGGCCTTGATGATTTTCATGAGTCCGGGAATGGTGTCAAAGGAGCACAGTTTTGAAGTCAAGGACGGGGTTGCTTGCAGGTCCATGTCCTCCGTGTCCGAATCCAATCCAGCCTCCTCCTCCTCCTCTCCTTCATCCGCGTCGTCCTTCTCCGCTTCCTCTGGCGAGCCGTCGAGTGGTGCGACGAGGCGGGAGTCCTCAGGAATGGACGGCTCCTCTGGTGCACCCCCCGTCTGGGGGTGTTCCGGGCTGGTTGGTCTCACTCTGTGTTGTGTGAGAGCCTCCAGTTTCTCCATAATCTTGAGCATGAAGTTCTGCTGGCTCTCCATCATGGCCACTGCCGCCTGCTGGTTCCGGATCAACAAGGAACCCGGGTCCACCCACGTTGAATTGCTGGGACCAGGGTTGGAAGGTGCTGGAGGCCGAGTCCTCTCCATTGAGGAAAGGTCGTCGTCCAAAAGGCAGACCGCGTACAGGGGGCCCGGGGTTTGGGGGAGGAGGTTGGCGCTGCACGCGGAGCACTTCTTTGCCTTGACCATCTGGAATTAGAGGAGAGAAGGTAGACTTGTGAAGAGGCCGATAACTCTTGTTTGTTTTTCTGGTTTTTTTTTTCTCTCTGTCCCATGTAATAAATATCAGCTCCGACGTTTGTCCCCATCGGGACCCGTGTGGCAGGAGGCAGGAGGGAACTGAGGGGGTGCCTGAGAGTAGGGGTGATATGGGAGGACCCCTATCGCAGGAGGTGGGGGGAAGCCGTGTTTCTTTCCTTGGTGGAGCCGAGGCCCGCTGTGGGAGGGGGCCGGGGGCCACCATGCGGAGAGAGGCACTCCGCAAGACTCTACAGGGGTCGCTATGTGAGGTACCCGAGTAGGTTAGTGTAGTATGCTTCCCCCTTCCTTCTCTTTTTTTTTTTTTTTTTTATACAATAAAACAGAGAAAGTCACTGAGGGAGGGGTGGGGTGGGGTCCTGGATTGCTGGCCCACTGGAAGACACCAGAATTGCAGCTAGGGCCTTGGATCACAGCGTTATCTGTGGGGGGCTGAGGTTGCCGTGTTCTCAGCCTGAGGAAAGGGAACTGTGGTCCCTAGTCCCCCCGTGGGACCCAGTGTGACCTGCCCACCAGGCGGCTCCTGGAGAGGTGGCTGCAGTCCGAGAAAGCCCCAGTGTCGCCCTTTTATTTTATTTTATTCATTTTATTTAAGGGCCCTGCCTCCCCGTTTAACTGACTGCCAGAGGGGCGCATGGGCCACAGAGGAGACCTGAGATGAAGGTGCTGGCGGGCCTTGTCCTCCGGTTCATTGCGGAACAGAGAAACACGCTGGCTGTAGAAACGCCGCTTTGCCTCCCGGAGAACTTGATGGGACCCGAGTGGTTAAGGCGGAGGCGGAGGGCGAGGAGTTCGGGAAGGCTCTGGCCTTCCTTAGGGCTGTCCTCCGTTCGCATCCAGGCTGTAGCCTCTGCTTGTCCCCGTCGGGTGGAGCCACGAGGAGGTAGGCCGCGGCCTACTGAAGAAAGGGCCGGGACGAGCACCAGAGGCATTAGGTGCATTAGGCAGGACGCTAGACGGGGGAGGAGGGAGGGAGGCTAACCTACTGCGCCGCGCAGGAACCGAGGGGCGCTCGGCCTGCAGCGGACGTGGTGGCGTGGGAAGGGAGTCCCTGGCCGGACAAAAAACACACGCGGCCCAGTGGGCCAGAAGAAGCAGGGGCCGCCAATAACCGTGGAGGAGAGGGCGGCGACTGAACAAAACTCAGGCAGCGCCGACGTGGCAGGGAGCCGCGGTAGGAACAAACGGCCGAGAGGCCATAAAACAGCCAAAACAGAACAAGATTAAATGAATGAGCCCTTTTAAGGGCCAATAACAGGGGCTTCTGGCAGGGGAATAAAAAATAAAAAAGGCTCGACCAACTGCCACAGAAACCCCTTTGCCAGACAACAAACACAGCGTTTTCAGGCAGCAGAAAAAACAAACTAATCAGATTTACAGAATTTGCTAGCCAGATTTTCTAGCAAGGCTAATCAAGCACCTTAGCAACTGTATGGAATTCTAGGTTTGCTAGCAAGGCTAATCAAGCACCTTTAGCACTTTTATGGAGTTCTCAACAAATATAACTGGCTTATAAGAGAGCTCAAGACAAACAGCTTATTTCTTATAAGGTAGTAGCAGCATACAGCAACAGATTGCACAATAAAAGTTAGATTCCTGGTTCCTACCTTGAATAAGAGCAGACAGGGGTCCCTGGTATGCTTCTTGCCTGTTCAGATGCACGATTCAAAACTGGAGAGCAGGGGTTCCTGGGACCTGGATATACTGGAAATCTGATCTGGGTCATGTGCATCATTAGCCTATCAGGTGGGCTGTAACCCATGAGGTAATGTCTGGAGTGCCATGGATGCCAACCAATCACAATTACCAATACCCTGTCCTCTCCCCCTGTCACATCTGGGGTCCCTCAGGGATCCATTCTCGGTCCTCTATTATTCAGCCTATTTTTCAACACCCTCCCAAGTGTGTGCTCTGGTAAACTCCTCCTATAAGCCGATGATACACTGCTGTTCCACACCCACCCTGACCCTACCACCCTCCAACTGTCGCTTAAGAATCCTTCACTGAGGCCGAGTCATGGTTCACTGACCATAGACTTGTACTCAACTACAAAAAAACAAAACAATGTTATTTGTCCATTACCAAAACAAGCACAGTGCCCACCCCCGACCTTAAAAAATATCCGTAATGAAACCCTGGAGCAGGTCACCTCTTTTAAGTACCTAGGGGTTACACTCGACTCAGGGCTTACCTCTCATGAGCATGTCCGCCTCTTAAGCTCAGCTGTCAACACACGCATTGGGCTCTTACACCACTACAAGCACTGCCTCCACCCTGACGTCCTTAAGCTAGCAAGCTCTTCATCCATCCCCTTGCCCATCGATTATGGAATCTTGATCTATGGTGCAGCTGACAACACAGCTCTTAATAAAGTCAGGTCTGCCCTGAATAAAGCCTGCAGACTGGCCACCAGCTGCGACCGCCTGACCCACACATGTACACTGTACACCCGTACCAACTGGCTCAGTTTCGATGGACGGTTGAAGTACTGGACCTGTCTCTTTGCCCAAAAAATTAGGACAAGCCTTATCCCCCCAGTTTCATATCCCTACTGAAACTGGCTCATTTTACCAAAACACACGCAACTCGGAGAAATCCCCCTTCAAACACCATGAAGTCTTGCTATATTATGACTATATGCAGTCTGCCACTGCAGCTGAACTGCCCCGGAGAGGAAAGAGTTAACTCCAGAGAGTCTGGAGTTCCACAGTGCGAGGGCGCTATACCAAAGCTCTATCTGGCCAGTTTCAAATGAAACTGTTAGATTCTTTATTCCGCTTCACTGAACAGTCACTCCGGAGATCAGCTCCTTCACATCGGTTCATTTCTCGGTTCAAGTGAGTATTTTCGGTTCATTTGAACCGGCAAAAAGTATTTATTTTACCGCATTTCGGTTAAAAGCTCTATCTAGTAAACCGTAAGGAGAAAATTTAAAGTCTGTGTGGAAATACAATTATCGGTTCGGTTTTGAACCGATCGGTTTGCTTAATTTAACGTTTTAAAGTGTTGGTTGGGCTTTTAGAGTGCGGTTCCCGGTTCTTATCAGTTCTAAAAAAACCTTGCTTTTAAAATAGGTTTTTCAAATACCCGTGGCGTGGTTAGGAACCGATAAGGTGTCTTGCCTGGCACTGCCATCAAAGGGCAAGATTTTTGGTTAGGCTGGCATTATGTCTGAAACCCAAAGAAAAACCGGGCCACTGGGTTTCAACACTGTGATGTCTGTGGGGAAGCCTTTGCCAAGGCTGACCCACACAACACTTGTGTTTATTGTCTGGGGGCTGACCACCTCCTGTCAGACTGCCAGGTGTGTAAAAATGTCCCTGCAGCCACCCTGGAAAAGAGATTGGGCCGGCTCAGGGAACGAGAGGCCAAGAAGTCCACTGACCCGGATGGCCAGCCCGGTCCAGTACCTACTGGACCAGAGGGAATGCCCTCTGACCAGGGCGAGACTTCCTCGGGCAAAAGGAAGGCTGGTTCAGAGGAACCAGTCTCAGTGAAAAAGACAAAGAAATCAGTAGGTTTGGAGTCCAAAATTGTCTCTCCAACTGCTGCAGAAATAGCTAAAGCCATACAGATTGTCCAGTCACTGTCTCAGGGTCCTGCAGACCACCTACAGTTGGTAAAGGTTGGTTCGTTCAGTGCCAGTGGTTCAGGAGTATGATGTTGAGAATTTTATGAACCACAGGAGGAGGAGAATTTGATCAATACATGTGTGGCTGGAGGGTCTGGGCGTGCCCATTGAACCGGACATTTCTCCAGACAGACCTTTAGAATCTCCTCCTATTCTGTCTGAGTCCCCTTCTCATTTTTGTTTTACAAAAGGTTGCAGAAACCTCAGCTTCCTTTAAGAGGAAGCTGTGGATGGCTAAGAGGAGCCTGATTATGTAGAAATGATGGATATACCAGAGTCTAGGAGATTGTCTATTCCTTTGCATAAGTCATTTAGGAAGCAAACAACAAAGATTTTAAAAAATCCTCATTCTGTCCCTCCTGTAGATAAAAAAATGGACAGAAGATATACTTTGTCAGGCTCTGATACAGACTTCCTCACTGAGCAGTGTAGTCATGTAGGTGTGGTACAAGCTGCAGCCTGTGACAAGGCTAATATTCCTCTGGCCTCACATCCTCCTGATAAGGATTCCAGGAAGATTGATGCCATGGCGAAAAAACAGTATATGGCAGCTTCTTTGGGACTCAGGCAGGCAAATTATATGGCTTATGTGGCTAGATATCAGAAATCTAGGTGGGACACAGTATTGCAGTTAGCCAAGCAGGCCCATGGCCAGCTGGCTAGTGAGTTGGAACAGGTGGCTGCTGATGGCATTGAAGCCTCTAAAGTTCAATTTCATACTGCTGTTGATGTTGAATGTTTCCTCTAGGGCCATGGCCACTTCTGTAGCTTTCGTAGGTTGGCATGGCTCAGATGCATAATCTGTCCAAAGATACTCAGTCAAAGGCTATGGATTTTCCTGTTGTGGGTAATTCTCTGGGAACAAACAGAAAACTATATGAAAAGATGGATGAATACAGAACTACCTACAAAAGTGCCCAGGCTAAGGAGAGGCATGCCACTCCACAGAGGCACGCTCCCAGAGGTAGGGGCAGGCCTTTCCACAGGCCTTTTTACCAATTTCAGGCCTCCTCTGCATTTGCACAGAGGGGTTTCTTTAGAGGCAGAGGTAGACGGGGCACAAGTAAACCGTCCTCCTCCCCTCAGCATAAGGCTACTGCCAAGCAGGCACCCTGATGGGGTGCCCAGAGCAGAGTCTCCTGTACCAGTGGGGGGCAGGTTGGTTTATTTCAGCCAGAACTGGGTGTCCCTAACTCCGGACAGGTGGGTTCTGGAGGTAATAGGCCAGGTTCTGGTTCTCAGCTTCAAACAGTTTCGAAGATGAGAGCCAGACATTTCCACCTGCAAATCCTTCAGAAGCCCTTGCTTTGGAAGCAGAGGTTTCTTCTCTTTTGGACTGCAAAGCACTAGAAAGGGTCCCTCCTTGCCATCAGGACAAGGGGTTGTACTCAAGATACTTTCTTACCCCAAAAAAGACAGGAGAATGGCGGCCCATTTTAGATTTAAGGTACCTGAACAAGCATCTTTTGAAACCAAAGTTCAAAATGTTAACTCTGGCAATGATTTTGCCCTCCCTGAGGCCAGGGGACTGGTTAGCTTCTCTGGACCTCAAGGATGCCTATTTTCATGTTCTGATCAGGCCTTCTCACCGAAAGTACCTCAGGTTGAACACCCTCAGGCCACTACCAGTTCAGGGCAATGCCCTTGACGCCTTACCTCTGCTCCAAGGGTATTCACGAAATGTCTAGCTGTGGTAGTGGCTCATTTAAGAAGGCAAGGGATTGCTGTGTTTCCCTACCTGGACGACTGGCTCATAGTGGGTCAGTCCCCAGATCAGGTAAAATCCACTTGCAAGTCACTCAGCAGCTTCTCACTTCCTAAGTTCCTGCTGAATTTACCAAAGTCAGTTCTCGAACCAGTTCAGGTACTAACTTTCATAGGTGCAGAATTGAACACAAAGTTAGCCAGGGCATTTCTCCCTCGGAAAGGGTAGACAGACTCATTGCCCTGGCATCCTCCTTTACCCTCGGGTCTCTCGACCAGCAAGGCATTTTCTGCAACTCCTAGGGCACATGGCTGCTTCCACAGCTGTAGTGCAAGGAGCAAGATTCCAGATGAGGGACATTCAGTTCCATTTGAGGGCCTATTGGTCTCAAAGGAGGACCCCTTTCAAATTGGTTCCAGTGACCCAAACCCTGATCCTGGCCTTACACTGGTGGCAGGATCAAAGCAACCAAAACAAGGGTTCCTTTCATTCCGTTTCCACTCCCTCACCCTCACCACGGATGCTTCCCTGTTAGGGCGGGGAGCTCACTTGGGCGACCTGTCCACTCAGGAGTGTGGTCTCCCAGAAATCTCTGCCCACATCAGTCTTTTGGAACTCAGAGCTGTCTTTTAGCTCTTCAGGCGTTTTCAGCTTCTGTCCAGAACAAAGTAGTTCAAGTCAGGACAGACAACACCACAACAATGTGGTACATCAACAAGCAAGGGGGCACTCTGTCATCAGCCTTGTGCACCGAAGCAATGAAGTTGTGGTCTCTGGCTTACTCCCTGAACACCTCCCTGATAGCAGTTCACCTTCCAGGGAAGGACAATGTCCTGGCGGATGCCCTCAGCAGGATTTCTCAGGGCCATCACGAATGGGCTCTAAATCCTCAGGTGCTGGGGTCAGTCTTTGCCAGATGGGGCACCCTCAGATAGATCTTTAGCAGCCCCAGACAACCACCAACTTCCTTTGTTTTGTTGCAGGCCTCCAGTGCTGGGATCAGTCCCCTGGGCGCCTTTCAGTTGGATTGGAAGGAAGTTCTGTATGCCTTTCCCCCTTCCCCTTCTTTTCAGGGTACTAGTAAAAATCAGATCTCAGCCCTGCAAGGTGATTCTGATTGCTCCAGATTGGGCCAGACAGCCCTGGTACCCACTGCTTCTGTCCTTGACAGTCCACCCTGCCCTGAGCTTGCCCAGAGTCCACGATTACTGGCCTGTGCATGGGGAGAGTGTGGTATCCGGACCTCAAATCCCTCCATCTCAAGGCATGGCTCTTGAGGAGTTAGAATTGCTGACTTACACCTTTCTCAAGGTGTTTTGGATATTTTAAAGGCTTCAAGGAAGCCTTCCACTAGGGCCACTTAAAATTCTAAGTGGAAAAGGTTTTCCTTCTGGTGCTCTGAGAAGCAGATTATCCCAGAATCTGCTGATCTTCCCATTTTACTGGACTATTTGGTCCATTTAAATTCCTTAGGCCTTAGGCCAGCTACCTTAAAGGTTAATTTGGCAGCTGTCTCTGCTTTTCTGTCAGCAGGGAAGCCTGCTTCCCTTTCTTCTCAGCCTATGTTTTCCAAGTTTTTTAAAGGGTTACTTCACACCAACCCTCCTTTTCGAGAACCAGCTCCCGCCTGGGACCTGAATGTTTGCATTGCTCAGTTAATGCAACCCCCCCTTTGAGCCTCTGTCCTCAGCAGAGCTCAAGTTTCAGACTTGGAAAACTGTTGTCCTAGTGGCTATCACTTCTGCCAGACGCATAAGTGAACTACAGGCCCTGTCAGTGGAAGAAGATTTTATCTCTTTCCACAGAGATAAGGTAGTCCTCAGGACTAATAGAAAGTTTTTGCCTAAAGTGGTTTCAGATTTCCACCTGAACCAATCCATCTCTCTTCCAGTATTTTTCACTGAGCATTCTTCCTCAGGTGAGAGGAGACTGCACAGCTTGGGCGTCAAAAGAGCCTTAAGCTACTATTGGGCAGCACAAGGGTCACAGGTTCGAATCCTCAACACTTCCTTACCTATGGCGAGGTTGGCAAGGAAACCTGCCACTAAGAGGACAATTGCAAGGTGGACTGTCTCTTGTATCCAATTTTGTTATCAAAACTAGGTAGAGAACCCCCTCAGGACTGAGGCTCCTCCACCAGGGGTACAGCTGCATCTCTAGCGGCTGCTGAGATATTCCCATTCTGGAAATCTGTCAAGCTGCTACTTGGAAAACAGTTCACACTTTGCAAGCATTATTCCCTGGATATTCAGTCCAGGAGAGATGCTCGTTTTAGCACAGCTGTGCTTCAGAGCCTATTTCCTAAGTAGGTTCTGACCCTCCTCCATGGAGGTACTGCTGTGTAATCTGCATATAGTCATAATATAGCAAGACTTCATGGTGTTTGAAGAAAAAATTACTCACCTTAGTAATTGCTTTTCTTCTCATGGAGTCTTGCTATATTATGACCAACGTCCTCCTGCCCCTCTCAGAACTTCTACTTGGGTAGGGGTGGCAAATAGTGCAAGCACTGTGTCATGCCATTTAGTTCTTCCCTTCACCCCTTTATTTAGGGTTAGGAATTAGGTATTTCTGTTTTAAGTAATATGTTGGCGCCCTTCCTGGACTTGAGTCTTTGGGGGAAGGGGGGTCTAATAGTGCTTGTTAGGGAGAAACTAATAATATTATTATTCATTGTTATTATTATTATTGCTGTTTATATTGTTGTTTATATTGTTGTTATTCCTACTAGTAGGTAGCCACTTGGCTAATGTAGAGCTTTCCACACAGACTTGTTGCTTAGTGTTAGCTTCGTAAAGATCTGACAGTTTCATTTGAAACTGGCCAGATAGAGCTTTGGTATAGCGCCCTCGCGCTGTGGAACTCCAGACTCTCTGGAGTTAACTCTTTCCTCTCCGGGGCAGTTCAGCTGCAGTGGCTGACTGCATATAGTCATAATATAGCAAGACTCCATGAGAAGAAAAGCAATTACTAAGATGAGTAATTTTTTCTTCTGTGTCCCCTGCTGTAAAACTTCGATGGGACAGAGAACCTTCCTCTATAGGGCTCCGCTCTGGTCTAATGCACTCCCCATGCCCATAATCTCTGCTCCCAAACTAGGCCATTATAAATCCCTCCTTCGGAACCGCATCCTTCAGGAGGCTGCCTGTGACTGCTGTTGTCCTTAGATCTGCCACTAGGCCATGTTCTTGGACAAAGGACCAGTCTCTGTGCTGGTCTTGCTGAAAATGACAGTATGCTAGTTATAAGCTCTTGCCTAGGCTCTGCTGGTTGCCCCAGTGGCCTAAGATTTGTTGTCTCTGTTTTAGTTTCGAACAACAATCATTAACATTTGTTATCTATTTCTATTCCATGTACATTGTTTTATGTTATTATTCTGTAATCTTCTGATGTGGAGTCTTTGTAAAGGAGTCTCTGACTCAAAGGTTGTAAATTTGGATATGTACCAATAAATAAATAATAAAAATAAATCCTGTTAAGATAGGATCGGTGGTGCGCTGACTTTTTTTCTAATACCTGCCACCTTGTGGGTGAGTTATCTGACTAAAGGGGCATATGTGGGGAGGGTGGTGGGAGATTATTTTTTACACTAATCTGAACAGGAAAGTCAGGATGGAGTCACATTGGCCCAAGGCAGTTTGCACTATCCTGTGAGCTAGTAAATTAATGTTAAAATCAACCCCTGCAGAGAGAAATCTGTCCCAGATTAAAGTTTGAGGCTTTAGGAGGACTAATTTCCTAGGAACAAGGGAGTTGCTGCAGAGAAAACTAGAAGGGATTGGAGCAACAGAGGAGGTGTATGCTGAATGGCAATTGATAAGATAAAACAGGACAATTGAGGTTACAGATCTCTGTGTAAGGGAATCTGCAAGAAGAGGAGGGGTAAAAAACACTACGGTTCACGAGGGATGTAGAAGAGGCCGTCCTTATAAATGTTGGTTGTCTGTTACTGTGCTTTGTAGTGTGTTCATGAGGTATTGTTATATTATTAAGGTGGTAGGGGTGTAAAAGGCAGCATATATGGTACTTTGGTGCCATCGGATATGAGGAATATCTTACAGCTTTTTCAGTGGGGAAGAAGGCTCAGCCATGTCATATGTAAGCTATACCCCACAACAAGTCATGCATTTCTAGAGAATAAATGCATGCTCTGGGTGAATCTGGAGGTACAAGGTCAATGGGCGAGTGAATTTTAACACACCTGGGAAGTGCATTAATTCTCAAGAAACTCATGCCCTGGAGTGGGTAATTGCACTTATAAAATAATTTTTTATTTTTTATTGGAAAAAGGTTTTATTTTCCTTTAGTTAGGTTGTTGCTAGGTAGAATACTACTATGCTAGGTATGAATGCTAGGTAGACTAGGCTGAGTGCCTTTGAATGGACCCAGGAAATTCATTTATTCTGAAGAAACCTGTTACTGGTTTTGTGTTCAAAAAGTGGAAACGTTTTTTAATTTAATGGAAAAGGGGTGGAAAAGGGGTTCATTTTCATTTAATTTATTGCTGGGTAGATTAGGGCAGTTTATTTACAAACTGTTGGAATACCAGAGACTAATGAATGATCGTGCGATGTGTTTAGACCAGTGAAGTTGCTAGGATTCTGTTGCCTATTTTATAATCTGTACTATAGATAGATACATAGATAGTGTCGGCAGATAAGGGCCTATGGCCCACCCAGTCTGCCCATTTGAGCTTGTAAATTCAGTTTATGTTTTCCTAAAAGTCTGTTGCCCCTTACCCCTGACCTCCAGAATTCCTTTATGTCTAACCCATGCATTCTTAAATCCCGTGATTGTTTCAGCCCCCACCACTTCCTCTGGCAGGGTGTTCCACTTGTCCACCACCCATTCTGTGAAGAAATTGTTCCTCACGTTTCCTCTGAATCGTTCTCCCTCCAACTTCATCCCATGCCCTCTAGTCCTGGAACATCTTTTTCGCTTAAAAATAGTGTATTCCTGCACCCTGTTCCTCCCTGTAACACATACATACATATATTTATATATATCTATGCGTGTGTGTGTGTGTGCGCGCACGAGCATATATTTGTGTATATATATATATTATTTATTTATTTAACGTACTAAAAAGCCAGCAGAATAGGCCAAACGGTCCATCTTGTCTGCTCGAAAGCTAGCAACCTAATGGCTGCTCGCCTTACCACCCCCAGCCCCCAATAGGATCTTCTTAAGTTTCAGTTTCCCCTTGTACCTGTCCCACCCTTCTTGAATCCTCCACTGTGCCCTTCTCCACCAGCCTCCCAGGCAATGCATTCCACGGCTCCACCACCCTCTCAGTGAAAAATGCTTCCACGCCCCCTGTAGTCCCTCCAGTTTCCACTATGGCCCCTGGTTTTCCCCCTTCTTAGCTTAAAAGCTCCTTGGATCCACTCTTGTTTATTCCTTTTACATACTTGAAAACCTCTATCATATCTTCCCTGTCCCTCCTCTCCTCCAGTGAGTAAACCCCAAGCTCATCCAGTCTCTCCTCCTAAGGCTTCCCCTCCATGCCCTGAATCATCCTGGTCGCTGTCCTCTGGACCCTCTCCAGCAGCGCTATGTCCTTCTTCAGATGAGGTCACCAGAACTGTACACAGTACTTGAGCTGCGGCCTGACCAAGGCATTATACAGTGGGAGGATCACCTCCCTCCTCCTGGACGTAATTCCCCTGGCTATGCAGCCCAATATCCTGTTTGCTTTGGCTGCAGTCCTTCTACAATTTTCAGAGTTATTCATTTTGACGTCTGTCACCACCCCTAAATCCCTTTCTGCCAATGTGGCTTGCAGTGTGACACCCCAGGCTGTATTCATGACCCGGGGTTTTTTACCCCCAAATGTAATACCTTTCATTTCCTGGTATTAAATTTCAGTCCCCACCTCCTTGACCACCCCTCCAGGGTATCCAGATCCCCCTGGACTGCCTCCCTCGCTTCTTCACAATCTACCAGTGCTCCCAGTTTTGAATCATCCGCAAAGAGACTCAACCTGTTCCTAACCCCCCTCCTAATATCCGAGACGTAGGCATTGAACAAGAGTGACCCCAATACCGAACCCTGAGGGACCCCACTGATTACCTTTCTGGGAGGGGGAATATCCCACCCACCATTACCCTCTGTAAACGCCCTGAGAGCCAATTTTCAACCCAATTGAGCTCCTGTCCTCCCACCCCCATCTTTTTTATCAGCCCATAATGTGGTACTGAATCAAATGCCTTGCTGAAATCTAGGTATAGGACATCCACTGGCCTATGTCTGTCCAAGGCCCCCATCACCCAGTCATAAAACTCTACGAGATTGGACTGACACGCTCTCCCCGGAACCAAGCCATACTGTTTATCATCCTGGTGCCCTAACCATTCCAGCTGCCTCCCAATCCTCTCCTTTACAAAGCTCTCCATTACTTTGCCTACCACAGACGTTAGGCTGACAGGCCTATAATTCCCCATCTCTTTTCTAGACCCCCCCTTAATGAATAGGCACTACATAAGCCACCCTCCAGTCTTGGGGCACCCATCCTGTCTACAAAGAGGTATTAAAGAGTTCAGCCAGTGGAGCTGCCAGCTCCTCCGCTAATTCCTTCACAACCTTTGGGTGTAGCCCATCCGGCCCTGGTGCCTTATCAGTCTTTAGCTTCCGAAGGGCCTCCCTCACCTTATCCACTGTGATTTCTATCCCCCACTCCACCCCCTGACTCAACCTCCCCACCCTATCTGGGTCTGTTCCTATCTGTGCCCTAGCCTCATTCCATCCTCTGGTCTCAGACTGACTTCTCACCTTAGCTGAATACTCTTCCCTCCCATCAGCCTGTAGGGATCCCCAGTCCCCATTTGCAGAGATTGAAGCAAAGTACTCATTTATCACCTCTGCCTGTTCCCCTGCTTCCTGGGCCCATCCTCCCTTAGTTTTAATCCTATTGATCTGCGTCCTCTCTTTTTTCGCTTCTCTCTTATATATCTATAGAATCCATCCCCCCTCCCCCCCCGATATCCCTAACAAGGTTATGCTCCATCCCTGCCTTGGCTTCCCTCACCGCTCTGGTGACCCTCCTGGCTGATATTTCATACTTTCCTCGCTCCTTGTCCCCCCTTGAGCGTTTAAAACGTGCATAAGTGGCCTTTTTATCCCTCACTGCCTCCTGCATCTCCCTAGTCCACCAACATGGCTTACTGGTTCTACCATGCTTTCGCCTTAATTTTGTACAGTACTTGGTAGCCTCCTGTACCCCTTTTTTAATGGTCTCCCACAATCTTCCATTATTTATTTAGTTTTTGTTGACCAGGTAAGTGCACTAGACAAATCCTGCCTATTTTCAGGCATGACCCGGGGGATACAGATGAATGCCAACTTGACTCTATCTATATATGAAATACATGATTTGTTGCAGTGGAATAATATATTTAATGTACACAAGTGAGCTGACCCATAACTCAACGAGTAGCAAAGTTACAAGGTAGTTATGAAGGTCTTGTTACTCATGTTTGGAGAAAAATGTGTTATTCCACTGCATCCATTAGGTGTATAGGGGATACTCCACTGTGTGTGTGTGTGGGTGTGTGTGTGTGTGTGTGTGTGTGTGTGTGTGTGCGGGAATAAGCTTTTTATTTACTCTGGAATGTTAGTAATACTGCTGCCTAGCAGTGAGCGGCAGAGTAGAGTGGAACCGCGAGTGCTATGGCATCAGAATTGACAAAAGTGTCCCGGCAGGGTCGGACTGGCCCACCTGGTTATCTGGAAATTTCCAGGTGAGCCCCCCCCCCCCACCTGGGTACCTGGTCACCTTCTGAACTCTGAAAACGTTTGCATTTATCATCTTTTTTCTAATTAAATGGGGTATCTGGGACACTGTAGATAAATGTATGATGCAAACACAGAGCTAGTGTATCAGACTGAAGTGGAATTATTAATATGAGTGTGTCACCCTGGGTCCTCCTGTATTAATTTTCCAGGTGGGCCCTTGTATCCTATTTCCAGGTGGGCTCCCAGTACCCCAGTCCAACCCAAAAAGTGTATTCCTGGATGCCCTATGGAGTGTCATATTTATACCATGGAGTACTACTCAAATTGCTATAGCAGGAAAACCAACATTTTTAAGTCTTATTTAGTTAGTTTTTGTTTACCAGTTGGTACACTAGGCAACTGAATGCCTATTTAACGAGCTACTGATGCCTCAAAGAAAACTTTAAAAAGCATGATAATTAGGTACAATTCTGCCTGCGTTCCATTTTATATTGTATATATTGCTTCTCCCCCATTATTTATTGCTAAGGAAATTTGCATGAATATATGATCGTTATCCCTTAGAGTTCCTTTGGAGTTCATCTGCCTCTATAGTTTAATCCCTATTTCAAGTCATAATCTTCTGTGACATCACAATCTGTTGCCATGGGAGTAACTGATATCACAAGCAGTGCTCTGTGACTTCAGTTGGGAGAAAGCAGCAGGAACAGACAAACTCTTCAGGAACAAAGATCCTGTTTTCATACAAATGACCTTTGTAATAAATAATGGGGAGAAGGAATATAGCCCTAATAGGAAATACAAGCTGGACTGTGCCTAAATATTAGGTTTTGTTAAAGTTCTTCTGAATGTGTCACCAGCTCTTTAAAGGTACAACCTGAGAGAGTGCAAAAGAGAGCATGTTACAGGAAATACTTGGCGGACCAGACACAAAAGTAGTGTATTACAAAAACACAGTAACTATGCAATTACATAAATGCAGACCAAAGCATAGAGATTATATAAGAAAAATAGCAAAAATGATTGACAACTACAGGGAAAATAACATGAGCTATAAGGAGAATAACATGTTACTCACTAGCAGGCAAATAACGTGACTGAATGTCGCTTTTTATGTAGTGGCAGCTAAAGTTATTTTTGCTTTTCGGGCACCTGTAGTAAGACTATCATGATATTCTCACTCTAGGTAGATAACAAAGCAAATCTTCTCACTGAAGGTCCTTCAGAATAGCAGCCTGACATATTTTCATTTCAGCATTTGATCTCAGAAAGTTTTGTTTATAAAACTTTAACAGTAACTTCCACGAGATAGCAGCACATCCAGCCATTTTACAGCATACATCTACATCTACATCCTAGCAGAAATCAAATATGGCATGGGCCCAATACTCTTGTGACATCACATGAGGCTTCACCACTCGTGATATCATGGAGTCACGGGCCACAGTAACAAATGTCAGGCATATTATTATAGGCCTGTGCCATATTCCTTAGTTATTTAGTTATGTTATTCGTTCCTGCCATGGTATAAATATAGATATGTGTTGCAGGTGTACACATCATATATTTTATATCCACCTCTGGTACAATATCAGTCCATTATTTTAAAGCTGTTTTATCATTTCTTCTTCACAGTGAACTTGAATTTCCAGTACCGTAAAAATGTTTCAGGTTTCCCGTTTCGTGAATGCAGCAGCTCCACTTCTGAGTCGAAGTGCCCATACTTCAGTGCGCACCACCACAACAGTGGCAACCAAGAAGGTATTTGAGAAGTCTCTGACGTCAGAGGAAGTGTTTGAGCGTGAGGCTAAATATGGCGCACACAACTACCATCCTTTGCCAGTGGCACTACAACGAGGACAAGGTACACAAATTCATTAGAAAATGACCTTTGCATGTCAACTTAAAAACTGCAGGGGCTCATTCAATTTGCAGTGGCCACTTTGCACGTTGAGCATAAAAAGGTTTGGACTCTATATACATTCCAAGAAGGAATGAGTGAAGTGATGAGAACTGCCAGACAGAGAGGCAGAAAAGCCCTTTTGGCAGGATAGTCAAAAGACTAACGTGTGCAGATTGGGCCATTGTAGATGTGAATGGTAGCCTTTGCAGGTGCAGGAATTTTGAAGCTCTATCAACGTTTTTGCTGTGTTAGCCAGGATGGACAAGCAATGTGGCTTGCTTGTGCAACACTGGCTGGGACAACAGTGTTCCTCTCCGGAAAAAATGGAGTATGTATTAGCCACTTATTTGTTCTTTGATTTCCCTGTTTTTTTCCTGAGTTCCTATACTTTTTTCTTTCTTACTATGTGTTTCTCTTTATCCCTAGTTCACCTTTCTGTTGATGTTTTACCCTCTGAAGTCCTCAACTGTTGTAATTGTAACATATCTGAGGACCAGGGCTCTACTTAAACATGGGAGAAGGATGAGGGTGTTACAAAAGGATGGGGGCACCCCCATGCATAGGTGCTTTGGGGGAACCCCTGGATAGAAATTGAGCAGTATTCTCTATTGCCTTGCTGGAGCATGGAATATTGAAAACAAGAAGTCACTGCATCTGGGTCAGGCATAACTTTAATATCAACTTCAGAATTTGCCCCTGCTGTTAATGCACTGTGAGGAACAAAGCTCTAGTTTTCATATGTATAGGTATAGATAAAGAATGGTACGGTTTGAAGTTCAAGATCTTGTCAGTCTTCACCATTCATTATTGCTGGGTGTAAGCCGGAGGTGCACACCCACTGTGGGAGTGGAGGAGTTGACGCCAGTGACACTGCCCAAGTGCCAGATGTCCTGCGTGCGGCACGCAGGTTCACCGTTCGGTGCCGTAGACTCCTCCTTCATCCCAGTTCTGTTTCTCCCGCTCTTGAGGTCACACTTGCTGTGCGAGTGTAGTGCTTACTCCATCATTAGGCTTTCGCCTGTCTTCGACGATCCTCATTCTTTCTCCCAGAGTTCAGAGTTTACCGTTGAAAGACTGGTAAGACCATTTCATTAATTTCTAGCTGTGCCGGGTTCTTTTGCTGTAGTTTTTTCCATTTTTTTTATCACATCATGTCTGGTTCATGCCCCCATGCACCAGTGTCCCTGCTGCTGGCATTTCTCTGTTTTGGACCGGCAGGATGTCTGCCTTCGGTGCCTGGGACCCACGCATGATATATGGATCACTGTGACACCTGCTTCTCTATGTACCACTGTGTCTTGGAAATCCACACATTTAAAGTTGGCAGGGCCCCCGCCCCCGCTGACTTTTGGAGGATGACGTCACTCTCAGGTTTCCCAGGTCAGGACTTTAGACCCTTCCTCTGGGTCCACTCCTGGGTCTGTGTGGCCCGGTGAGGAGGGGGGCCTCCTCCAGTTCCAACGTTGCTGAGGAGGAGGCCTCTTATACGGTGCCGGAGGAGCAGTGTACTTCCCTTTGGAGTCATGCTGCTAGTGCCGCCCCGGCAGTCACTTCATCGGAGGTGCAGGCTCCTCCAGTGTCGTGACCCAGGGCTTCTGGGCCAGGTGGCCCAGCATCCCTATCCCTGAGTCCCCGGTGGTTGCTCTTGAGGATCCTTTGGCTGGGGATGGCTGGAGATCTGCGGAGGGCGACAAATTGGGGACTCGAGGAGGGGTACTCCTCCATGGGGAGGCCTCTGCAGCTGCCACTCCCGGTGCTGTTGGGGCTGTCCATGGGGGGTGAGGCCCTCACTTCTGCGGCTTCCTTCGGGGGGGCCTGTGGGTGCAGGGGAACTTGTCTTGATGGGACCGAGGAAGAAGGCTGCCTCCGAGTCTGAGGGGTTGAGGGGTCAGGGTAAGACATGGTTGTCTCCTTCCACCACCCTGTGGGAGGTGGGAAGGAGTCACAGTGCTGAACCCCGTCCTTCCCTCAAGGTCTTGGGGACACCCCTTGGTGGCAGTGCAGAGAGTTGCCATTGCACGTGCAACCTCAGACGTGTCATAGGGGAGACTCCCCTTCAGGGCTCTTCCAGGTTTCGCCTTTCCAGATTCAACCTTCACAACCCAGTTTGACTTCACAGCCCCCTCCTGCAGTGGGATCAATTCCTAGGTCTCAGAGCCCTGGCAGAGGTCGGGTACTTTCAGTGTTGTGCCCATCACCCATCCCTCCGCAGAGATATTCCCTGTTCTCCCAGGCCATGTCGGTCCTATGGAACCGTTCAGAGCCACTGCGGTGGCCTTTCCTACTTACTTTAGGGCCATGGACGAACGGGTCTTCTGCCTGCCCCTCCCCCCCTACTGCAGAAGTCCTCTGGACAGTCAAGCTCCTCATCCTCCTGGTCTTTCTCTTCTGAGGGAGAGGAACACACTGTCCACCTGTCCTCTGCTGAGTTCATGGAATATCAGTGGTTCCTTTTGAGGATGGTACAGGAGCTTCGTATCTCTCACATTCTGAGGACAAATACCGAGCAGGAGATGTGTTCATTCCTCAGTGAATTTAGTGCTCACCACCTGGCGGTGCCCTCCTGGTCTGTCTCTTTCCAGGAGGCGTCTCTCTGTACCTGGCAGTCTCCAGCTGCCCTCCCTCCAGCCCCGACAGACTGCAGGAGATGGTATTGCGCCCCTCCAGGGGTCTCTAGGTGCCGTAGTTCACCCTTCTTCAGGCCTGATGTCCCTAGACACCCCTTTGGGCTTCAGCATCTGGCGCACGATTGAACCCCGGATCCAGATTCCGCAGAGTTCGACCAGTGGGGATGGAGAGTGTCACTCTCCAGCTCATGCGTTAGTGTGCATTCGTTTTCATCAGGCAAATCATGCTGCCTACAACAGGCACCCTGTGGTCAGTGCTTGCTCAGGTACTAGCATCCTTGCCTGATATGGAACAGTCTAGACAGGCCATTGCCCTCTCTGTGCAGGGTCTGGAGCTTGCAGGGCACCAAGCAAGGGCATCTTATGACTCCATTGAGGTGGCTTCCAGACTGGCAGAGACAGCGATCTGTATCGGGCGGATGGCATGGTTTCATCTAACCAGACTGTCACCTGTTGCCTGGAGTAGGGTATACTCTACTCCGCTTTCCAGGGAACCTGCCTTTTTTTCCTGCAGGGCAAGGAGGGTTCTTCAGGGTCATTCTCCATACTCCTGACCAGAGGGGACATCTCCTTGTCCTGAGCAGCCTTAGGCCTTGCTTGGTCTTGTATGGCTAGGGTCTCCCTCCCCCTCCTCCTGCTTCTCACCATTTCTCTCAGGGCTGTGCCAGGTCCCCTCTGGGGGGCTTGGTACTCGCTCAGCAGTAATGAATGGTGACGATTGACATGGGGAAGATATGAAAATTACATACCTACCGTAATTCTTGATCTTCTCTTGTATCTTCACCATTCATTACTGATTTCCACCCACCTTCCCCTCATGGGCCTCAACTCTTGGGTGTCTCCTCCGCCCTGCTCCCCCTCCTTGAGGCCAATTGGGTGTTCAGTCCCCCAGTACCTCAGAGCTCTCTGTTCCTTCTCTAAAGTCACAGAGCATTCACCCTGGAGGATAGCGAGTAGGGTCTTCGCTCTGAACCCTTTGAGGGAAATTCCTCTGATTCTCTTACTTCTAGGGTGTCCCCCCCAAAACTGGGGTTTGAATAATCCTCTGGCTTGTCACCCTATAGCTGTCATTACTTCAGTGCAGTCCTAAGAGAGTCCGTGGGAGTTTCCTCCCTCTTTTTTCCTTTCATGGTTTTCTTCTTCTGAAGTGGGGACTACGCCAGTACTCCGTGAGAAAACTGTACCAGATTTCTTTCCCTACACCTAAGTCAGGATTCACTCCTCTTCTGAGCGGAACTGCTTCCCTCCAAAGGGGCAGCTGGTGAGACCTAGGCTCTAGGTTACTTAAGTTTACGGACAAAAGGGTGGGAAGAGAGAAGTCTGCCTTCTCCAAGCCAGTCAAGACCTGTAATTCAACCTTGAATTCTTAACCCTTTGCTGGTGGGATCCTTGCTCCTTTGTCTTCAAATCCCATTGGGAATATGAAAATCTCAAGCCAGTGGTCTTCCAATTTACTTTGGCAGATAGTCATTCCTTCCCTCCCCTTTATCCCTTTCTGCTTCTTACTGTCTTTCCTTTCCTATCCCTTACCTTCTTCTTTCCCTTAAAACCACCTGAGGATTGAGGCTCTGTGGTCACTTAGAGTAGGGTTCTCTCTTTCCTGTCTCCTATTTGGCTTATACCTTTTTTCAGTTTATATTCTTTTCCTTTGTCTATCCCTCGGCTCCCTTGTCTCACTCTCTTTTCTATAAGCTATTTTCTGCCTCTCCGGCTACACAGAACTGGGATGGAGGAGGAGTCTACAGTGCCTAACGGCCAACCCGTGTGTCCCATGCAGTACATCTGCCATGTGGGTGGCACCGTTGGCGCCGACTCCTCCACCCCAAAAAAAAAGTTCCCGTGGTGTGCCTTTGGCTTACACCCAGCAGTAATTTTTTTTTTTAATAATGTATTTTTTTTATTCAATTTTTCTAGTATTACAGGATTATACAATAAAAATAACAATAATGCCATCCTATTTAACAAGCATTGTTATTTTCTCTGTTTAGTATTGTGTAACATTTGTACTATATAAATGTTATTCCAGTATATCCATGTAATATCTCTCCATTCTTTCCCCTCACCCTCTCTTAACTTGTATGACTTATATAGAATGGTCTGATAACTCAATCATGTATGGGTATTAAATAAGCTAAAAGGTAATTAATACTGTTGATGTTCATTTAATATTCTATTACAGGTGGAATCAAAGAAAACATGTTCTTAACAGGGGGAAGGATGTCCAATTAATCATATTCCCTAATTGGAGGCATATTATTAATTATTGTTCTCCATGACGTTCCTTCAGGTTCATCCAAATTCGGGTTGATATTTATAACTAATTCCTCATATTTTAATGTCTCAGGCCTGGATATTCCTGAGTTTCGCCTGCACAAGTGTGGAATTGCGCCAAGGAGCCATATTCAGCGGGAGCCATTTGTAATAATTTTTGTTGTTTTAATTATGCTACTATATTTTCTTTTTTATTGTTAAATAACTGATTCATTTTATGAAATTTCGCTATTAAGGTATAATGAAATAGATGGTTCCATCCCTTTCCGGTATGTACTTTAATAAAATCTTGATGGGAGTTTGTTCACTATTAGTAAATCCTCCCAATTATTAATCTCATTATAATGTAGAAACAGGAAATTAAAGCTGGTATGTTTATCCCAAATTATTTTGTTATAATCAATAGGAAAGGATAACCAAGGTAACTGTAATTTACATGGATTCTTAATATATTTCCGGTCATACTGGAACCAAGTGACCAATATACGGTCTTTATGATAATGGAGATCAGTCGCAAAAAAGATGTGCAATCTTGTCTTTGAGTTTGAAGGAAACATCATAGTCTAATATAAATATTGATCTTCCTTGAGGAAAAAAGATCCATTGATAATAGCTTGCCAGGATATTTGCTTCCATATATTTCAGTGGATTTGGACAACCCCTACTTTGCTCTAGGAAAAGTTAGAACATCCCATGGAATGCATGGTTCCCCCCCTCTCCAGAGAAGCTTCAAGAAAATAATTTTGATATCCTGAAACCACTTAACTCCTGGTGCACCTAAAATATTGTGAAGTACAAAAATATAGTGAGGCATTGTCATCATTTTGATAGGATCAGTTTTTCCCCCATCGGGATAATGTCAGATCTTTCTGATTTTTCCAACAAATTTTTTATTTTTTCCTTAGCTGTCTTGTAATTAACTTTGACATATTGTTAATGGTCATTGGCTAAGCGTATGACTAAATATTTGATTTGTTGTTGAATTTTAAAAATAGATTGAAATTTATTATCATCAATTTGCTTTAGAAAGTTTCATCATAACTGTCTTACTACTGTTTAATTGATATCCAGATACTTTAGAAAATGTTTCTGTCAGATCAAGAAAGGAGCAGAAAGAAGTGTTTATTTCCTTAATTAGCAAAACATCATCGGCAAATACACTTATTTTTGTTTCTGGGTTTTACAAAGTAAATCCCTTAATAGTGCGATCATTTCTAATCACTGACAGGAAAGGTTCTATTGCCAAAATAAAAAGAGTTGGTGAGAGTGGGCATCCCTGCCTAACTCCATTTGACATCATAAATTCCTCTGTCAGAAATCTATTAATTAGGAATCTAACAGTTTTCTGATATAACTTATTTACTAAAACTAGTAATTGTAATGGTGTTCCCCATTTTTGTAAAGTATAATATATATTTTCTGTTTATCAAATCAAAAGCCTTACTGGCATCTATGGCCAGGGCATAAAAAAGTTATTTTTCATAGGTCCTATCAGAGTTTTATTAAATGGATAATAATTAGAATTTTTTTTTATCTGCCTGATATAATGTTCTTCCTGCCATAAATCCATATTGACCTGCATGTATGTAAGTGTTCAGATGGGGTTGAATTTTTTTATTACAGTGGAATCTGCTTAAATGCACACCCATTTTGCAGCAAGAAAATGTGCATTTAAGCAGAATATGCATTTATCTGAATTCCTATGTTTACATTGCAACATAAAGAAAATAACTGAGAACTGACACTGTAATGGCATTCCACATTTATCATAGCAATATACTTAAAATGTGCTACTGTGAAGCATTGACAAATAACTTAATGAAGGACAGGGCTATAAAAAATATATATCAAAGCTGATCATCTCTCTGTATTGCTTGTGGACCCGAAAAAGGGAATTATCTTAGTCTGTTTGCAAATTTTCAGCTGAGGGATATAGGGTGTTAAGTGTTGCTTCACAACTGCTTAGAATCACCTGTGCACTTAAAGGAAAACTGCACTCTCATATCTTCTAAATATCATTTGCTTCCATGTCAAGAGACAGCTGTTTTCATGTAGCTGTTAAAGATGTATGCAACTGCTTCAGTCAGTTTTCACACTTCATACTAGGCCTTGTCACTCTCCTGGGAGGTCCATTTCTTGGTTGTTGAAATCTCATTGTCCCTGAGAGCTGCATTAGCATATGAGAATGTGATGTGTAATCAATCTTTAAACTCTCCGGTATGCCTGTCTGCTTAGTTTTAAAAGAACCAAGCTGCAAGAAGGTGTGAAATACTACATATACCTTCAATGAGTTTTACAAGCTACCTGAGTTGTAATGCATTTTTTTTCCCTTTAAACTCCATTCGGTTTATAAGTTTCCAAAGAGTTTTTGCAGGGTATTTGTTATTTTAGCATAGAGATACATGATATAAATGGTTGATCTGACATCATGTTCTCATATGCTAATGCAGCTCTCAGAGACAATGAGATTTCAACAACCATGAAATGGACCCTCCCAGAAGAGTGACAGGGCCTAGTATGAAGTGTGAAAACTAACTGAAGCAGTTGCATACGTCTTTAACAGCTACATGAAAAGAGTTGTCTGTTGACATGGGAAAAAATAACATTTAGAAGATATGAGGGAGCAGTTTTCCTTTAAGAGGTGCTAACTACCTAGGGAGAGATGTGTTGGTGAACTGTGAAACTGTGCATTTATTTAGCCGAAATGCGCACTTACCCAGTGTACACTCAACAGATTTTTTTTGTATTATGAGAATAGTAAAAAAATCGGGAAACAGAAAAAGTGTGCATTTGTCAGGAATTTGCACTTATCCAATGCGCACTTCAGTGGAATCCACTGTAATAGTTTTGTCAATTAACTTATAGTCTGCATTGAGTAATGCAGTGGGTCTGTAACTGTCTGAGTCTATAGGTTTGCCTTCTTTGTGTATTAACACAACTTTGGCAGCTTGCATAAAAGGGGGAATTTGTATTTCCCTTTTATTATCTAATAATTCATCAGGCGTTTGTTGAATCCATGGTTCAAGTTTGTTAGCAAAAACCTGGTAAAATTTGCTGGTTAACCCATCTAAACCTGGTGCTTTATTCCTAGGTAATGACTTGATAGTATCTGTAATCTCTTGGGATGTAATTGGTATATACTTCGAGGGAGTGGTAGTTATGTCTGCTTTGTTGAAAAATAAATCTAAATCTTCTTTTAAGGGGTTAAAGTCTTTCTGAAATATTTTTTGATAAGTATCAAAAACATTTTTTGCTATAATCAGTTGTATGGATACAACCTTTTTCATCTGTTGTTTTCAAGATTAGATTTTTTTGTTTCTCCATCTTAAGTAAACTGGCCAGTAAGTTCTCTGATTTGTCCATATGATGATATTTATACTTTTTCAAGAATACTATATTTTTAATTTATTTCTTGATGCATAAGGTTTTGTTTTCTTACTTTTATATCGTACCATTCTTCCTTGTATGCTTCATAGTTAATTACCAGTTTGTCAAGATGTTGTAATTTTTTATTTACAATTCCCCATTCCTTATTTAATTTTATTCGATAGGAGACTATCTGCCCTCTTATTGTTGCTTTAAAAGCATCTCATAAGCCTGTAATTGAAGTTTCACCAGAGTAATTAAAGAACCAAAATTCATTGTTTGCTTTCTTAATTAATTGTACACACTCAGGTTGCTTTAATAAGATATTATTTAATGACATGTTTTAGTAACTATTCTGTCTTCATCTGGAATTGTTATGTGTAGTAATATTGCTGCATGATCGGACATACACTTACTCTCAAACTGAGTAGTCTGTACCTTATTTACCAAATCTTTAATTATAAAAAAAAAGTCTATTCTAGTAAAAAGCTCCTGTTTTTTTTTTTATCAAAATGGGTATATTGATTATTTAAGGAATTCTTATGTCTCCATATGTCTATAATTTGTTCTTGTTCTAGAAAATAATTCAGTTTTTTGATAACTTAATATTACCTTTATGTGGTGAGACAGATTTATCTTGCATTGGGTTATGCAAAGCGTTGTAATCCCCAGCTAGAATGGCACTATCATTTTGCAATTTTTGAAGTCCTTGTGTAATTTGAGCAAGAAAGGCCGAATAATTATCGAAAGGTGCATACAATGATCCAACAACCATTTCTTTTTTATGCATTTTAATTTTTAATATTCTCCCCTGATTGTCTCTGTGAACATCCAGTACCTTTATACTGCTACCTTTATTAACAAGATGGCAACGCCTCTGCTTTTCTTGGTGCCTAATGAATAATACATTTCTTCTATCCATCTCATTTTCCAATTTAATTACTTCTTTTTCTTCCAAGTGTATTTCTTGCATACATACTATTTGTGTTTTTAACTTGTTAAAATAGGTTAGTAGTCTGGCTCTTTTTTAATAGGGGAGTTAATTCTGTTAATATTCAGTGAGACTATTTTACACTATCTGTTTAATCTATTCCCATGAATAGTTTTCCTCACAAATGAACATCTTTGCTTTCCACCAACAGACGTTCCTTCCATACAAACTGTTATCTAGAACCATTTCTTTAAGCAGTTTAACCCCAAATTTAAAAGACACACAAGCAAAAAACCTTATTTTTATCAGCATTTTAAAATAACACACATTTTCCGTGAGGACATCCACTTTAAGCTTGAACTAGACTGCATACTCACTCCTCCCCCTACATCTCATTAACTATACTATAGTATGTATTTTTTAGGGCATGCTAAATGTTTCATTCGACCTTTGCAAGCCTAGCATATTAATTATTTCAAGTCAGATATTTTAGACTTCGGGTCATTCCAATCATTCTGAATGTTCTCGTACACAAAACTTTTTGCATCAATAACAACTTTCATTTTAGCAGGCTAGAGCATTGATGCTCTGTAGCCCAGTGCCCACAGTGTTTTCCTTAGTGCATCATATTTTTTCCTATCCTGTATAATTTGTTGTGGTTAATCATTGTACACTGTTATACTGCTCCCGGGACTGATAGCCTCTTTTTCTTATAAACACAGGACATAAGCTTTTCTTTGTCAGCAGAGTTCAGGGAGTGCATTATAACCAGCCTCGAGTGTCATCTTCCCCCTTAGTTCTTAAACCATGGTGGATTCTTTCCAGAGTAAAATCTATATTTATAGGCTCAGTGTCCAAATAGAATGCAGCAATAATTTTAAAAGTTTCCTGCAGAGGTCTAATGCTATCCCAACTTTCCGGTATTTCCAGGATTCTTACGTTGTTTGTCCTTGCTCTGGCTTCTTGATCCACCGTTTTTCTCTGCAACTCTGTATTGGCCAGTTCTAAAGTTTTTGTTTAGCCAAAGGAGCAGTTTCATCAGATAATAAATTAAACTGCTTTTTAACCTCAGACATATCACTTTTCAAAAATGTATTGTCTTTAAGTAAGTCCTGAGTTAATGAAAAATATTGCTCAATTTGATTCAGATGTTTTAACATTGTTTCTAACGTATTGGTTATAACATTTATTTTGGCAAACAGTCGTTTAGCCCGGGGGGGCCATCTTCAGACTCAGAAAATTCTCCAGCTGCTTCTTTTTCTTCTGAATGCGAGTATATGTGCTTTCTGAGGTATTTATACAGTCTGCATTTCCCCCCAAGCTAAATTATCAATCTGGCTTTCTCCTTCCACCAATATCTTTTCAGACAGTACTAACGTTATTCATGTTTGAATCACGAGAGGGCTCAGTGTCAGTTTGGTTTATGCTTGGCTCATTTAAAAACGTATTATTTTTTACCCCGGTTCTTTTTTGAAGTGAAGCAGCAGTGCCTTGGTTGCCATTTTCTACCCCGGATGGTTCATGTTTGTTCCTCTTATCATGTATTGCAGCATAGTTGCGCTCTCTCCTCTGGACCGTTAACGTTAGCTCTTGCTTGGCGTTGGCCTCCTCAGTTCAGTCAGGACATTGAAATGTAATCCCAGTTGCACCAGAACATTTCTCCCGATTCTGGATGCCGCTCACAGTCCCGTCGCCACTTCGCTCTGCATGGCTCCTTTCACTCAGCCATCCCAGCAAGCTCACTGGGTCGACATGGTCAGACGATTCCATCTCTAGACCACCAACTTACCTTTCAGAGCTTCCGTCTGTTGACTCTCCATCCTATGAAATTTGAACTGGCTTGGTCTCTGAAGAAGTGTTCGCCTTACTTGCAGGGAATGTATCTGAAATAATTTTAGCCTGGGTTTGATGTGAGATGCAAATTTATCTTGGATTTTATCCATAATAAAAAGGGGAAAAAACGGCAAATGAGTGCTGCTACTCCCTTCTGAGTTCTCCTCTACTTGATTCAGGGCTTGCGACCAGCTACTGTGTGCATGCACCTTACAACTAGGAGCACTGGTTAGAATTTTACTGTTTTTATTTTTCGCTGCAGCAGGTAGTTTCCTTGATTCTGTTTTTAGTAGCCATTATCCCGAAGGCAAAGAAAAGTTTATGCTCTTTCTTCTCCAACGCTGCCAAGTTTTCTTCAGAATATTCCAACTCATTTAGCATATCCAAACCGCACTTCAGATTTCAAAAAGTGGGGATCTGGGGGGAGCGATGCAGTAGCTGCCTACATGACCACTAGCACTGCGCCATGTTGCACTTCCCTCCTTGTGGGTGGGTCCCCTTACTTGCACCCAGTAGTAATGAATGGTGAAGCTACAAGAGAAGATAAAGTAGTACAGTAGGTATGTCATTTAAGCAATAATGCCCGACTGGGTGTGTATCGTGCTGGGATAACGTCACGCCTCAGGTGGTTGGGCACGAGGCCGCAGGCTGAGTGTGTCCAATGACTGAGGCATGACGTTATCCCAAATAACACACACCCTGGAGGGCATTATTGCTATTATACAATGGCTCGTTGTTATATATAAAGTAAAAAAAATAATTTTAAAGAATGTTTTTATTAGTGTGGAAAAATATTTTTGTTTCTTAAGAGGAGATGCAAAAAAAGAGGTAATCTAGCTCATCATCCAAATGCTCATCTACAGGTTCACAGTGAGGCTTAGACTAGAGCTGTGATGTTGTACTGGGATAACATCACGGGGCCAGCCCAAGACTGACCAATCAGAGTCCAGGATTTTTTCTTGCCATTGTATCATTTCCTTTATTGTGGAATGAGATGCGGTTGAGTTATGCTGCTGCCACTGTGGCTTTTTTTTCTGGTGTCCAGACTTCCCTTTTAAACTCTTTGCAGTATGTAATGTGATCCTGGATTTGTAAATTCAGTTATGGGCTACGGACACCGCAGAACCTAGTTCACGTTTGTCTTGTAGGATGAAATGGTGGCGTATTTTTTTTTTTAATATATCTGTGGTGCACATACAGATACTGCTGTTTGCATGTACACAGCTGGATAGCTCTTATTTGAATACTTGAACAAATGGCAGGGGACTCATTCCTTGCAGGTTGTGTGGCTGACTTGGCAGGTTGTTTGGTAAATAGCAAGAAGGTCCCCTGGCGCAGTTTGTGTGCTTTTTTTTTCAGTATTTGGCCCCATGGTAAAATGCCCCAAAGTCACAGCTGTTGGACACATATAGGGCTGGATTTGCAAAAGTCTTGACCCATGTGCACTTCTTGGCTGGGCAGTTTCAAAATAAATGTGGCAAAATGTTGGATTGCTGGTTTCATTGTTGTGATGCACGCATCATTTTCAGAAAGTGGCTTGCGGCACTTGTAACAAGAAGTTAGACCATGTTCAATGTGGTCTCTTTTTGAAGCAGGTAGCACAGCTGCACTAAAATCTGAACACAGGTTGTCATGCATGTCCTGAAGCACTTTGAAAATCCTGCTTGTGGTGTCAGTATTGCTCCACGATAAAATAAGCAAGCAGAAGTACATTGTTCTGGCTGTAGAAGACTGATATTGTGAACAGCAATCAGTATACAAATAGCCAGTCACTATTATACAAAGTTTCTATCATACACTTAAACAGGACAGACAATTATTTCGAATTTGCAGCTTTATGAAAGCATCCTCTTTTAGGAACTGTATCCATACCACCAGATGAGACCTATTTAACTGTACATAAATAAAAATTTACATTTCTGTGTTTTTCTTTGAATGGGCAACCATCTTTGCAGTTTTGTTCATGAGACCAGTAATTTGGAGTTTTGATTATAGTCATGCTTTGTATACAGAACTGTGAGTGCTGCTCTATTAGGTCAACAGCTCATGTTCAGAATTCTGTACACTAACAGTGGTAACTGCAAATTACTGGTTCCATGAGGAGAATTCAATAGAAGATTGCCCATGAAAAGAAACAGAAAGCTCATTTTTTTTCCCCATCAATTGTTCAGGTGCAGTTTTATCGTATCATTTTGAGAGGGTATAATTTTTTTTTTTAAACAAAAACAATACAAGTTGCCACCAGTTAGAACACACTTTCTGTTCCCTTTAAAGAATGTCTGGCACCACAGGGACAGCAGAACACACAGTATAGCTTACATATGTTGCCATTGATCTGGCTGCCTGCCTGCTGTCCTCATAGGAGTGCAGTTTCTCCCTACTGCTGTGGCTGGAGCTGCTGGACTGACCTCAGACCCCCTGACATGCCTTCCCTGTTTCCATCCTGCCACCTTGGATGTCTGATTGACTGCAGCCCTAGCCAATCGAGCATAACAAGCTTGATGTTCTGAGCAAATATGGGTGCAAGGAGCCCCTGCCAAGCAGGAGGACGCCCCAGGACTGCTGCCGACTGATCAGGAGCATCCCAAGCAGAGCCAAGGATGATCAAAAGATGGGCAGCCACCATCCCAGATTCTAGAATGCAACCAGACGCCGCCATCGATTGGGTCACCTGCCCGCTCTCCTCACAGGAGAACTGTTTTTCTCCCTACTGTTGTTGCTGGAGCCACTGGACTGACCTCGGACCCTCCAGCATGCCTTCTCAATCCTGCTTCCAGCCTGCTTGACTACAGCCCTAGCCATTCAGTTTAGAAAGCTTGATGCTCTGAGCAAATCAGAATGCAGGAAGCCCCCACCAATCAGGAGGCCTCCCCAGGACTGCTGCTGATCAATTGGAAGCATCCCAGGTGGAGCTCGGAATGCTCAAAATGTCTCCCCTACCCACGCGTGTCAATGTGCATGGGACAGTAGGAGTGGTGGGGGGAAGGTATGAGTCTGCCAGAGCAGACCGAACTAGTGAAGGTTATGCTGCTGGATGCAACCGCTATTTTACTGTAATTACAGTTTTACCCCCACCATGAAAAGGCTGGCTCACTACTGACCTGTCATGTGATGGACTTGGCTAGATCTCTTTGAATCTTAGCAGTTTACATGTGTCATGTACTTAGTCTAATATTGTACTATTCCTGCTGTTTGCTTTGCCTCTGCACTAGGTAGGTGTTCATGGTGCCTGGTTGCTTGTTACCTTGCACGTCTGTGCTCTTAGAGCTGAAACAGTATATCTTACAGGTGATACAGGCGAAGCCACTTAAAGAGGACGCGCTTAATGGGGACATTCGCTTTAAAGGGACGATCCCCAAGGTACCGATTAAGTGCCTATGTAATTCAATGGACTCCTCACACCTTTAAAGGGGACATAAGAAGCCTGTTAATAGGGGCGATTTGTGCTGCCATTGCCATGAAAGTCACCTTTGAAATCACCTGTTAATTGACTGCTAAGGATAATTCAGTGCTACTGAACAATTAAACAATTAACACATACACTGTGTATTTGTTGCTACAATACCTGTGCACTGTTATCTAGTAAAGGGGGATTTCGCTTGGGTATTCAGGACACAGGGAATAGTCTGATCACTGAGGGAGCAGAAGATGGTACTGTTGTACTAATCCATAGCGAAAACCCACTCACAGATGTTCCCATGCTAGATAATCTTACTCTGGTGGGATTTCTAAGCTTCATCGACATTGGTACTGATGATGCGATGGAGGGGGTCTCATGGTTGCTACCATATGTGGAGCACTGAACACTATCAATCCAGGATCTGATGAGGATGACACAGTGGATTTAGAACCCCTTGGATCATCATACGCTACAGACTCCTACCACAACGCTCACCACAGGACTGTGTTGCAACCCCCCCCCCCCCAAACACACACATGGAAATTATCACAAGGATGCAGAAATCTTCTGCAGGCATCTGAAGGACTGGTGCCTACAACATGACAGAATGGAGGTTCGGGAGCACATATTCAACCTCAAGGGTATTGTTATCCGGGAGAGGGCAAGAGAATGACGCCAGAAGAAAATTAAATTAAAATTAACTGTATTTTTCAGTGAGGACTCTACCGGACAGATAAGTGTGCCACAAGCTGTTTTTAATCGTTGTTTAAAACTGAAACGAGACAAACAGCATAACTGTACAACTGCACAAAAGAGCTGTAATCATTATGTGTGCTGTATGTCTGTCTGTATATCAGTCTCTGTTGCCACACTGTAGTCCAGCGCACTTGCGGTTTTCTCCAGCACTTGCAATGTTCATTTTTACCTTCTTCCGATAATAGAGACGGTCGGTTAAAGGGAACGATTAGTCATCCACGGAGGCGTCCCCTTTCAGCGGCTTCCACTGTATTACAGTGCCCCTGTTCATGCTGCACGCTGCTTTTCAAGCAACATGAAGTCTTGCTATATTATAGACATTAGCAGTTTGATCCAGCTGTAGAACTGCCCCGGAGTGAAATGGTTAAAACCATTCCAAAATAGAATTTTGGCACGAGAGCAGCTCTATCTGTGTCATTTCAAACTTGAACTGTCAGATTCTTTACTCTGCCTCAGTAAACAGTCGCTCCGGAGATTTCTCCTTCTGCTCGGTTCATTTCTCGGTTTAAAAAGTGTTTTCTCGGTTGGATTTAACCGAGAATAGTTTTATTTTAACCGCGAAACCGTTCGGTTCAAGCTCTATCTGTGGTAACCGTAAGTAAATGAAGGTTTTGTCTGTGTGGAACTTGTAAGTTATCGGTTCAGTTTTGAACCGATCAGTGGGTTAAAACTCATTTAAAACTAAAAGTTACTATTTTAGAGTGCGGTTCCGGTTCTTATCGGTTCTAAAAAAAGCGGATTTATTCGTTTTTTCCAATACCAGTGACAGTTGGGAACCGATAAGGTGTCTTGCCTGGCACTGCCGTTATATGGGCAAGTTTTTGGTTAGGCTGGCATTATGTCTGAGAAACCCAAAAGAAAACTGGGCCTACTGGTTTTCAACCTGTGATGTTTGTGGGGAAGTCTTTGCCAAGGCTGACCCACACACCACATGTGTTATTGTCTGGGGTTTGACCACCTCCAGTCAGACTGCCAGGTATGTAAGAATTTCCTGCAGCCACCCTGGAAAAAGATTGGGCAGGCTCAGGGAACGGAGGGACAAAGTCCGGCTGACCTGGATGGCCAGCCCGGTTCGGTGCCAGCCGAACCAGAGGGAGTGCCCTCTGACCAGGGCCAGACTTCTCGGCAAAGAAAAGCTGGTTCTGAGGAACCAATTCCAGTAAAGAAAACAAGAAAATCAGCAGGTCTGGGTCCAAATTCCTTCTCCAACTGCTGCAAAGATAACAAAAGCCATACAAATTGTCCAGTCACTGTCTCAGGGTCCGTCCGAACCACCACTATCTGGTAAAGGTCAGTTCGTCCGGTCCCAATGGTTCAGGATTATGATATTGAGGAATTTTATGAACCAGAGGAGGGAGGAGGATTATGAACAGTATGAATGTGGCTGGGAAGGTCTGGGTGTGCCCATTGAACGGACATCTCCCCAGACAGACCTTTAGAATCTCCCCCTATGCTGTCTGAGTCCCCATCTCATTTTATGTTTTATAAAAAAGTTGCTGAAACCCTCCAGCTTCCTTTAGAAGAGGCTGTGGATGAGGAGGAGGAGCCTGATTTTGTAGAAATGATGGATATTCCAGAGTCTAGGAGATTGTCTATTCCTTTACATAAGTCTTTTAGGAAACAAACAATTACAATTTTAAAAGCTCCTAATTCTGTGCCTCCTGTAGATAAAAAGATGGACAGAAGGTTTACATTGTCAGGCCCTGATACAGAATTCCTTTCTCAACAATGCAGTCATGTTGGGAGTAGTTCAGGCTGCTGCCTGTGATAAAGCTAATATTCCTTGGCTTCACATCCTCCTGACAAGGATTCCAGGAAGATTGATGCCATGGCAAAAAAAGTATATGGCAGCCTCTCTGGGACTCAGGCAAGCAAATTATATCTTATATAGCTAGGTATCAGAAATCTAGATGGGATACTGTTATGCAATTGGCCAAGCAGGCCCATGGCCAGCTGGCTAGTGAACTAGAACAGGTGGCTGCTGATGGCATTGAAGCCTCTAAAGTTCAGTTTCATGCTGCTGTGGATGTTATTGATGTTTCCTCTAGGGTCATGGCCACATCTGTAGCTTTTCATAGGTTGGCCTGGCTCAGGTGTACTAGTTTGTCACAGGATACCCAGACTAAGGCTATGGATTTTCCTGTGGTGGGAAATTCTCTGTTTGGAGAGCAGACAAGAACTACATGAAGAAGATGGATGAATATAGGACTACTTACAAGAGTGCCCAGGCTAAGAGCGGCAGGCCACTCCTCAAAGGCATGCCCCAGGGGGAAGCCTTTTCACAGGCCTTTCTACCAGACTCAGGCCTCCTCTGCCTATGCTCAGAGGGCTTCTTCAGAGGCAGGGGGCAGGCGAGGGTGGCAGACCTGCCTCCCACCCCCAGCCTAAAGCTCCCTGCAGAAACAGGCACCCTGATGGGGTGCCCAGGCCCCATTCTCGTACCAGTGGGGCAGGCTGGCTTACTTCAGTCAGAATTGGGCTTCTTTAACCTCAGACAAGTGGGTTCTGGAAGTAGTAAGCCAGGGTCTGGTTCTCAGCTTCAAAAAGTTTCCCAAGTTGAGAAGCAGACTTTTTCTACCTGCAAGTGCTTCAGAGACCCTCGCTCTGGAAACAGAGGTCTCATCCCTGTTAGCTCTCAGAGCAGTAGAAAGGGTTCCTCCCCTTCATCAGGGCAGGGGTCTGTATTCCAGATACTTCCTTACCCCAAAAAAGACAGGAGAGTGGCGGCCCATTTTAGATCTCAGATATCTGAACAAGCATCTTTTGAAACCAAAGTTCAAAATGGTAACTCTGGCAATGATTTTACCTTCCCTAAGGCCAGGGGACTGGCTAGCCTCCCTGGACCTCAAGGTTGCCTATTTCCATGTCCTAATCAGAAGATCCCATCAAAGTACCTCAGATTCGAACTGCCCTCAGGTCATTACCAGTTCAGAGCAATGCCCTTGACCCTTACCTCTGCTCCAAGGGTATTCACAAAGTGTCTAGCAGTGGCAGTGGCCCATAAGGAGGCAGAGGATTGCTGTTTTCCCTATCTAGACGACTGGCTCATTGTAGGCCAGCCCCAGAACAGGTAAAATCTCACCTGCAGGTCACCCAGCAGCTTCTCACCTCCTGGGTTTCTGCTAAACCTACAAAAGTCGGTTCTGGAACCAGTCCAGGTACTCACCTTTATAGGGCAGAATTGGACACAAAGCTAGCCAGAGCCTTTCTTCCCCCAGAAAGGGTAAGGAATTTAGTGGCTCTGGCCTCTTCTTCACTCTGCAGGTCTCTCGACCAGCAAGACACTTTCTGCAGCTCCTGGGGCACATGGCTGCATCCACAGCTGTTGTGCAGGGAGCCAGATTTCAGATGAGAGACATTCAGTTTCACTTGAGAACCTTTTGGTCTCAGAGAAGAGACCCCCTTTCCAAGTTGGTCCCAGTGACTCAAACCTTGATCCTAGCTCTCCAGTGGTGGCAGGATCAGAGCAATTAAGCGGGGTCCCCTTCATTTCCCTTCTCACGACTTGACTCTCCTCACGGATGCTTCCCTTCTGGGTTGGGAGCCCACATGGGCGACCTTTCCACTCAGGGAGTTGGTCCCCCAGGAATCTCTGCTCCACATCAATTTGCTGGAACTCAGAGCTGTCTTTTAGCTCTTCAAGCTTTTCTGCATCTGTCACGACAAGGTGATACAAGTCAGAACAGACAACACCACAACAATGTGGTACATCAACAAACAGGGGCACTCGGTCTTGACCTTGTGCCGAGGCAATGAAGTTGTGGTCTCTGGCCTATTCCTGAACACTTCCCTCATAGCAGTTCATCTTCCAGGGAAGGACAATGTCCTAGCGGATGCCCTCAGCAGGATTTCCCAGGGCCATCACGAATGGTCCTTGGATCCTCAAGTGCTGGGGATAGTTTTTGCCAGGTGGGGCATCCCTCAGATAGATCTTTTTGCAGCCCCAGACAATCACAGACTTCCTCTGTTCTGTTGCAGGCCTCCAGTGCTGGGCTCAGTTCCCCTGGATGCACTTCTTCTGGATTGGGAGGGGAAGTTCCTCTATGCTTCCCCCTTTCCTCTCCTATTCAAAGTACTAGTCAAAATCAGATCTCAGCCTTGCAGGGTGATTCTGATTGCCCCGGATTGGGCCAGGCAGCCCTGGTACCCTCCTTCTGTCTCTGACAGTCCATCTTCCCCTGTGCCTCCCGGAATCACAATCTGTTGACTTGTGCCCAGGGAAGGGTTTGGTATCGGACCTCAAATCCCTCAACCTCAAGGCCTGGCTCTTGAGGAGTTAGAGTTGCTGGTTTACACCTCTCTCAGGGTGTTCTTGAGATCTAAAGGCTTCGAAAGCCTTCCACTAGAAGCTACTTATAGTTCTAAATGGAAAAGGTTTTCCATTTGGTGTGCTGGGAAAATATTTCCCCAGAATCTGCTGAATTGCCCATTTTGTTAGATTACATGGTACATCTTAATTCCTTGGGTCTCAGACCAGCTACCCTGAGAGTTCATTTGGCAGCTGTGTCTGCTTTTGTGTCAACAGGAAAGTCATCCCTCTTTCCTCTCATCCTGTGTTTTCCAAGTTTTTAAGGGATTACTCATACTAATCCTCCTTTGAGAACCGGCCTACTTGGGACCTTAATGTTTGCATTGCCCAGTTAATGCAACCCCTTTTGAACCTCTGTCTTTGCAGAGCTTAAGTACCTAACTTGGAAAACTGTTTTCTAGTGGCTATCACTTCTGCCAGGCGATAAGTGAATTGTCAAGCCTTGTCAGTGGAGACTGACTTTATTTCTTTCCACAGGGATAGGGTAGTCCTTAGGACTAATAGGAAGTTTTGCCTAAGGTGGTTTCAGATTTCCATCTTAATCAATCTATCTCCTTCCAGTATTTTCAGTGATCACTCCTCTTGGTGAGGGAGGTTGCACAGCCTGGATGTTAAGAGAGCTCTTAGTTATTATTTAGGCGTGCCAACAGTCTGAGTTGAATCCCTCCAACTTTTCCTTACCTATGGTGAAGTTGGGAAAGGCAAACCTGCCACTAAGAGATCAATAGCCAGGTGGATTGTCTCTTGTATCCAATTTTGTTATCAGAAGTGGGCAGAGCCCCAGTTTGAGGGCTCATTCTACCAGGGGTACAGCTCGTCTCTAGCTGCTGCCAGAGATATCACTTTATTAGAGATTTGCCAGGCTGCTACTTGGAAAGCAGTGCACACTTTTACAAAGCATTACTCCCTGGATGTCCAGGCCAGGAGATGCGTCGGTTGCACAAGCTGTTCTTCAGAGCCTATTCCTAAGTAGGTTCTGCCCTCCTCCATGGAGTACTGCTGTGTATTCTGCTAATGTCTATAATATAGCAAGACTTCATGTTGTTTGAAGAAAAAATTACTCACCTTAGTAATGTTGTTTCTTCTAATAGAGTCGTGCTATATTATAGACCTCCCCCCCAACCTGCCCCTCTCAGAACCTCCACTTGGTGGGGTGCGGGCAACTTAGTGTGGGCACTACTTATGTCCTGTTAGCATTTTGTCCCCTTTGGGACTTTGGGGGTGTGTATGTGTGCGCGTGTGTGTGTTTTATTATACTTATGTTCCATTTTCATATTATTAGAATGGTGTTAGTATTTCTGGTCCCCTGACTTGAGTCTTGGGTGTTGGGACCATCAATGATTCTTATTATTTAGGTAGCCATTTGGCTAGTGTAGGTTACAGCTTCCACAGACCTTAGTGAGTTTGGCTCGTAAAGATCTGACAGTTCAAGTTTGAAATGACACAGATAGAGCTGCTCTCGTGCCAAAATTCTATTTTGGAATGGTTTTAACCATTTCACTCTGGGGCAGTTCTAGAGCTGGATCAAACTGCTAATGTCTATAATATAGCAAGACTCCATTAGAAGAAACAACATTACTAAGGTGAGTAATTTTTTACCTTCCTGTATCTACTGTATCTATTGGCCCTCAACCCATGTCCCTCTACCAGACTACACTTTTCTAACCTTACTGCTTCCAGAAATGGGTACTTACAACCAACCTGGCTATTCAGATATCAGATATTATACAATAGGAGTGAACCCATTAGATAAAAACAAGTATTCTCACTGCAGTGTGAAAACTCCAGATATCGCATTGTGATTATGTCATCAAACAAAACCTAGCAAAACACAGTTCTATTGTATAAAGAAATACATGATGGCTAGGTACATGATACAGAATATGTTAAACTCATGAGGCTCAAGGGACATCACAGTAACTGCTCTGCTCATGATGACTCCCTGAGCTCACTTGCCACTCATTCAGATATATTCTGTATCACACACCTAGCCATCACGTATCCCCTTAGTCTTGTTACTGAGCCACTTTAAGTGTAGACTGTGCAGCCTCAGAACCTAGAAACATAGAAACATAGAAGTTGACGGCAGATAAGCACCACAAGACCCATCCAGTCTGCCCATTTTTTTTTTGTCTGTCTTATGAATGTGCCATAGGCCTTTACTCTGTCAATGGCCTATCTATTTATATTCATCTGTATTGCTGCCTTATGCCTATTCAATGTATTTTTGAAGCCCTGCACTGTATTCATATCCACCACTTCCTGAGATAGGCTGTTGAATGCATCAGCCACCCTTTCTATGAAAAAGAACTTCCTCACATTACCCCTCAATCTGCCTCCCTCTAATCTCATGCAGTGTCCTCTTGTCCTGCTGCTTTTCTTATATTATACAATGGCAGGAAGGAATCCTGGACTCTGATTGGTCAGTATGTGCCTGAGACAATGATGATATCTCAGTATAATATCACAGGTGTGATGTTATCCAGTACAACATCACGGGTCTAGTCTCAGAGCACAACCACATTTATTGATTTTGTTTCCCAAATAGCTTTTTTCTCTTTGGAAACAAAAATATACTGCCTCACTAAAAATCTACTAAAAACATATTTTTATTTTTATTATTTAATTTTGTACAACAATGAGCCATTATAGAGCAGCAATAATGCACTCCAGGGTGTGTGTTGTGCTGGGATAACCTCACATCTGGGGTGGTTGGACATGAGGTCACAGGCCGAGTGCATCCAGTGATCCCAGAAGTGAGGTTATCCCAGCACAACACACACCCTGGAGTGCATTATTGCTTAATTGAAACATGTCAGACTCATTCAGCTTGTTAATGCCCTTAAGATATTTGAATGTTTTAATCATATTACCTCTCTCCCTCCTTTGCTCTAGAATATACATACTGAGCTCCATTAATCTGTCCTCATATGTTTTCTGATGCAGTCCCTGCTCCATTTTGGTTGCCCTTCTCTGGACTGCCTCCATTTTGTTAACGTCCTTGTGAAGGTGCGGCCTCCAGTACTGCATGCAGTACTCCAGATGGGGCCTAACCAGTGTCTTGTAAAGAGGGATTATTACCTCCCTCTTATGACTTGTGATACCCCTACTAATACAACCCAACATCCCCCTAGCCTTACCTACTGCTTTAGTGGTCTGCTTGGATGATTTCAGGCCATCTGTGATGATGATGCCCAAGTCTCTCTCTCTCTCTTCCCTTGTGATTGCCAGCAACTCCCCTCCCAAATTATAGGTGCCTTTAGGGTTTCTCTTCCCTATGTGCATGATCTTGCACTTCTTTGTGTTAAACCCCAGTTGCTACTCTTCTGACCATTTTGCCAGTTTATCCAGATATCTTCTCATTCTGCCCACCCCATGTGGACCATCTGTTGCAGATCTTGGTGTCATCTGCAAACAGACAAACCTTATCCTCCAGTCCATCTGCAATGTCACTGATGAAGATATTGAAGAGGACTGGCCCCAGGACTGATCCCTGAGGCACCCCCACTTGTGACCTGCATCTCTTTTGATTGTAGACCGTTTACCACCACTCTCTGTTTTCTGCCTGCCAAACAGTTTGCCACTCAGTTGACCAACTTCTGACCCACCCTAAGCCTACCCATCTTATTAATCAATCTTCTATGTGGAACAGTATCGGAAGCTTTGCTGAAGTCAAGGTAGGTGACATCAACTGCACCCCTCTTGGTTCACCACTCTGGTTACCCAGTCAAAGAAATCTATGAGATTAGTTTGACATGACCTTCCTTTTGTAAATCCATGCTGTCTTGGATCTTGTGCTCCTGTGGATTCCAAGTGTTGCACTATCCTTTCCTTAAGGAGTGCCTACATAGTCTTTCCCACTACTGAGGTAAGACTGACTGGTCTGTAGTGCCCTGCCTCCTCCCTGCTACCACTCTTGTGGAGCAGGATCACATGAGCCCTTCTCCAGTATTCTGGGACCTCTCCTGTGCTCAGAGACTCACTAACCAGTTCTGATAATAGCTCTGCTAGTTCCACTCTTAGTTCCTTTAGTACCCTTGGATGTATGCCATCCGGTCCCATTGCCTTATCCACCCTGAGCTTAACGAGCTCTTGTAGGACCCTTTCTTTTGTGAAGGGACTTGTGCATACCTCCTTCCCCCGGTGTCCATGGTGCCGAGCTGTGGGCCCTTCCCTACCGTCTCCTCAGTAAATACTGAGCAGAAGTATCTTATTAGGATATATACTTTTCCTTGGTCCTCCTCCACACACTCCCCCTTGTCCCCTTTGATCTTAGCAATACCCCCTCTGGACTTTCTCCTTTTACTAATGTATCTGTAGAAAGTCTTGTCACCTTGTTTTGCTGTTTGTGGTTGTGTTTCCTCGGTTTGGGCCTTTGCCTGCCTTACTGCCTTCCCTGCTTCCCTTAGGGAAGTTTGGTGTGCCTACCTATCTTCGTCCCACTGCGCTTCCTTATATTCCCTGAAGGCCAGTCTTTTGGCTGTGACCTTTTCTGCTACTGTTTTTAAGAAACAAAGTGGCTTCCTCGTTTTTTTGCTTTTACTTTTCTCCCTAACACAATGGGATGTTGCTTCAAGTATTGCATCCTTAATGCTTACCCCTCACCTGTATTTCTTCCTGACAGGGCTAGCTTAACTCTGTTATCAGAGTCAGCGTCTCTAAAAGTTTTGCATTGGAATGGGATGATTTAGTTCTAGTGGCCAAATTGAACCATACCATGTGATGGTCACTGGCCCCCAGGTGACCTTCTACCTGGAGTCCTGTGATCCTTTCCCCATTAGTCATTATTAGATCTAGGATAGCCCTTTCTCTTGTGGGTTGTTGTACCAGTTGTTTGAGGCCCTCCGCCAGCAGGGAATCCACCATGTGTCTCGTTCTGGTGGGTGTTCCTGCTGGTATTAACCAGTCTGTATCTGGCATTTTGAAGTCTCCCATTATTAGAACCTATCCTTAAGTTGTCATATTCTGTTTGTCTTCTAGTAGTAATGTGTCTGTGTCCTCTCACAGATCTGGAGGCCTGTAGACAACCCCAGTTTGTATGGTTGTACCATTTCCTGTTTCCAGGGTGACCCACAGTTCTTCTGGTGCCTTATGTGCATTCTGAATTTCTGTAGCTTTGATATTTTCATTGATATAAAGGGCTACCCCCTGCTTTTTGCACCTCTGTCTCTTCTAAACAGTACATAGCCGGGTACTGAAGTGTCCCAAGGGTGGCTATGGTGGAACCATATCTCGCTAATGGCTACTATGTCCAGTTTAATGTCCTGTCATTGTTGTCTGCAGGTCTGGGATCTTGTTTCTCAGACTGTGGGCATTTGTATACATGATTTTCCATTGGCCAGATTCTGTGAGTTAGTTGTTGGGCGAGGTACGGCGTTTCCCCTGCGCATCACATGGGGAGCCAGACCTTTTTCCTTACCTGGTGATGCAGATGAACTACAAACTTGCTAAACTCCTGTTTAATCACTAGCTGGGGGGTGTTCTTCCCTTTCGATGTATCAGGTGCTGCACCTCTCTCCCCATTGGCTAGTTTACATATTCGGCAGAGACGTCAAACTCCTGCCCCAATGCACTGATTCCCTCCTTAGTCAGACAAAGGCCATCAAATGTAAAAAAAACCTTAGCTCCTAAAACTGTTGCCAGTCATCTACAAACTTGTGTCCTTTTTCCTGGCACCAGCCCTTGAGCCACATGTTGAGCTCCCCATCTGTCCTTCTCTGACCTTCCATCCATCTGTCCCTTCTCCCAGACCAGCAGGATCTCAAAGAAGGAGATGCCAGACGGAATGAATGACAGTTTGTCTCCCAGCCTGGTCAGGTGTTCCTTGGTCTCCACAACTGACTGCTGGAGAGATTTTTAGTCCCAATGTGTACCAGGACATCAGTGTTTTCTCCTGCTTCTTGCATGATTTTAGCAATGGCGGTCAGTGTCTCTCCATGCTGATGTACCTGTGAGACATCTGACCATTATCCCCAGCTGGAGGTAGGTGTCAACTCCCTGAATCATGGAGTCTCCTGTGAGCAGAGGTGTTGGTCCCTGTTTTGGGTGAATTTTGTTGTGCCAGCTCCTGTGCTGCAGTGTCCTGCTCTGCAGTGTCCTCTGCCATTTTGTTTGATTTTGGAGATAGAGGCTGATACCTGTTTGTAGTTTTTATATGGTGATACATTGGAGAGCATTGAGTGATGGGGCACCTGATTTGCCCCTTCTAACTGTGACGTTGTGCCACCTGCATATTATTATATGTATAATATTTGTATTATAAATAAATGCGTATGTGATTCCCTAGGATACACCAGTCAGCAAGTAAGCTTGACATTTGACCTCAAACGCGTCAGTGTGAGTGAATCAGTAGGCTGTCATAAAACTGGCCAGTTGGAACACTAATTAAAGGTTTTCTGTTCTGTCTTAACACATATGGCTTCCTGCCAAATGCCTGGTGATAAGATATCGTAAAATATTCCTTTTGGAAGCTAAAACCATATATGAATTTTATGATCCTGAGGGAAGAGACAACTTTTTAGAAGACTCTTGTGAAAATGGTAAAACTGAAATCATTCTTGCAAAATGGGAAACCAGCAGAGAGATCAAAGGAAAGACTTTAATGAAAGAGACTGTCATATTTTAAAAATTGCTAACTGCGGATTTCAACATCCTTTGGATGTTTGTACTGGGAATTTAGGTTTATGGCAGGATCTAACAGTGACATGTATGCTGTGACCTCACAAGGAGGTAGAGATTGGTTTTAAAATTGTCTAGCATCTGCAGGGGAAGATGCATTTTTATCTCTGGACTTACAGAGAAATGACACTTAGTGTCACTTAGTCTTTGGACTGATAACTAGGCACTTTAGAAAGATATAATTTAGCTGGAACTTTTAAGTATTTTGCAGGCTTTTTGTTTGTTCTGTAATTTCCCAGTTATTTTGTTGGCTGTAAGTATTCATGTTATATGTTCTGCGTTTGGTAGTTTATCTATTTTTACATTTTTAGTAAACACTATTTTCCTTGAAATTCTGCCTGTGCCTTCTCAGTTTCTTTTGCATGTGAATGCTGGAAAACTGTTAATAATTCTGACAACTGTTAAGAGCTCAAAAAGGGTGTGTTACTATCTTGCTAAAGGTAAGAATATATCTAGGTTTCATATTGAGTCGTAAGGGTACATTTGAGGGACCTGACTGGGTGCCACTGGGTGAAGGACTGTATTGCATTTCTGTGAAGAGAGAATATATATCTGAGCTTGTTAACTGGGTGTGCTAGCATAAGGTTCACATTTGACCCCCCCCCCGGACTCAAGTCTGGTAGGTGATTTGAACCCAAAACAGACAGGAGGGTTACCCTGTTTGTCTCCTGTTCACACTATTGCACTTCAAGGTGGGTACTATGGGAGCAGTGGGCCTGACCTGCGGAGCGCGTTTGTGACAGATTTGGTTGGCAGCGATACGATTTAAAAGAATTTGGTAACACGTGCATTAACAGTCCAGTGTGTCAGATTGATACTGTACAGGTCACATGTAAAATAAGGCTGTGATTAAAAAAAAAAATAAAAGTAAATAGAACTATATCATTGTACTTGCAGTCTAAGTTCTCTACCTGTTTTATTTTTATTTTTTTCGGGTGTAAGTTAGTGTATCTGTAGATAGGGAAGAAGATGGGTTCCATCTACAGTGAGTACACTGCAGACTACCTGAAGCAGTTGTGCCAAGAGAGAGGTGTCCAGCACGAGGGCCAAGCCAAAAAACAGCATCTCATGAAGGCTCTTATGGCAGCTGATGCACAAGACCTCAAGTCAAAGTCTGTGACTGGAAGGGACCAAACCTTGGGTGTGGAGGGTCCACTGTCAAGTGCAAAATCCACATCCAGTGAGGAGGACAGCAGGACCAGTGCAAGCCAAGGGCCACATTAGCAGGGGAAGGTCACCAACATTCTTGAGCCAGAAGGGATCAGGCTGCAGATGGAGTTGCAGAGGATGGAGCTGGAGTTTGAACAGAAAAGGTCTGAAGCTCAGCAGTGAAGGGAGCTTGAACAGAGGAAGCTGGGGGAAGGAGAGAGGAGAAGCGAGAGTAATAAGAGGCCGAGGAAAAAGGAAACCAACAGCGGAGAGAGGCAGAGGAAAGAGAGTGACAGCTTCAGTGAGAGGCGAAGTGAGAGGAGAGGAGCGCCAGCGGAAATTTGAACCGGAGAAGTCACAACTCCCAAGACTAGTGCCAGAGCAGGTAAGTGGCTTGCGTTTAATTGGAACTACAGGACTGGGTTTCAAATTAAATTCTAAATTGATAGCTGAATTTAAAGAGGGAGAAGATATGGATGCTTTTTTAAATTTCTTTGAAAAAGTATGTATTCAGGCAACTATTCATAGAGTCCTGGAGCTTCCAACTATCCCTGCTACATACTGGGATAGCTCAGGATGCATTGGGTCATATGGACAATGAGGACAGTAATGACGATAGTAAACTTAAAGCTGCACTTTTAAAAAAGTATGATTTAACTGCAGAAGCATACAGAGTTAAATTCCGTAAGCTCAGGAGAAGCCCTGACATGACCTATGAGAAGCTAGCCACTGAACAACGTTAGTTTTTAAAATGTTGGTAGGATGGGATTGAAGCAACCTCTGTAGAGAAAATTGAAAATGCTGTACTGTTGGAGCAGTTTTTTTGGGCATGCCCAGCAGAGCTGAAAACCTGGCTGGAGGACCGAGATACAAAAACAGTGCAAGAGGCTGCTGAACTCTCAGTCCGCTATGCCAGGAGCATACCTGCTCTGAGAGCGAATGGGCGGGCATAGCAGCGCAGAAAGGGAACAGTATGCCTTCGGGGCAGCTAAAACCCTCCCTGCCTCCATTGAAACCTGGTAGCCCTAGGTTACAAAGAAAAGATTTACCTGAAAAAATAAATGAATGTTAGGTTTGCAGAGAACCGGGGCATGTTGCCAAGCAGTGTCCCAAAAGGGCAGAGAGTGCACAGAGTGGTGCTTTGAAAGAACTGGGTTGTTTGTGTCCCGGAAAACATGCCAGTAAACATGAGGGAACACATACACCCAATCACTGTGAATAGGGTACAGACACATGGAATAAGGGACACAGGGGCATGCCTGACTTTGGTAAAAGGAGATTTGATAGAGCCTGAACATCTTGTACCCAATCAATCTGTGACTGTACGGGGATTCACTGGAGAGGAGAAAACATTGCTACTTGCTAGTGTTCTCCTAGACTGGGGTGAGACTGGGGGGGATGTGCAAAAGGTTGCCGTAGCCAAAAATGTGGCAGTCAGTGTAATTATTGGCAACAATCTCAAATGGGATGGTGTGTGCAGTTACTTGCAGCCAAGTAGCAAAGGTAAATTGTAGTTCCCTGGACGCCATAGAAGCCGCTATGGACGCCACTGGAAGGCTGGTTCTCCAGCCTGTGTCTCCTGATTTTGGGGAATAATGAAGGGGGGGGTAGAAATTCCCCAGGTAGCAGTTAATGGATCAGCTACAGAGGGTTACTCCGGGGAGGAAGGTGTGGTCCATAGTTAGAGAGTTAAGGATTGCAGAGATCCTGAATGCCCTAACGCTAGAGCTAGGGACCTTAGTTTAAAACTGAAGGGGACTTGTCCCATGCCTTGGGAGTGTGTAAGGAGTTTGCAGCTACTTAGAAAAGTGACCCTAGTTTAGAGAAGCTGAGGGCTTGGGGAGATTCTGACGGAGCTCAGGGAGTGACGGGAAACATAAAGTTGATTGGGACAATGGACTGATGTATACACAAGATGTAAGGACCAAGGGAGGAGTGATGAGCAGGCAGCTTGTTGTTCCCCAGGGGTACCGTGAGCAGTTGCTCAAAATTGCACATGATATTCCCATGTCTGGTCATCTGGGAATTGCGCGCACTACGCAGCGATTGGCCCAGAATTTCTGTTGTCCCAACTTCACCCAGCAGGTGAAGGAGTATTGCAGGTCTTGTCACCGATGCCAAGAAATAGGGAAGGTGGGTAAAAGAACCCAAAATGCCCTTATTCCTTTGCCCATAGTGAAGGAGCCATTGCAGAGGGTGGGAATGGATATTGTGGTGCCTCTAAATATCCCCAGTGTCTCTGGGAAGAGGTTTATCCAGCCTGTGGTGGATTATGCCACCCGGTACCCAGAGGTAGTCACCATATCCTCTCTGAGGACAGACAAAGTGGCAGATGCCTTGATAGGAATTTTCTCCTGTGTTGGGTTTCCGTAAGAGGTTATCACCGATCGAGGGGTTTCCTTCATGTTGGACCTGATGGAATGTTTGTGGGAGAAGTGTGGGGTGGTGCAGAGATGCACGACACCTTGTCACCTGCAAGCCAGTGTGCTTGTGGAAAGATTTAATGGTACCCTTAAATTGATGCTCCAAGCGTTTTCTGAACAGCATGGGAGGGACTGGGAGAAATACCTTCTCCACCTGTTGTTTGCATACAGGGATGTGCCCCAAGAGTCAACATGCTTTTCCCCCTTCGAGCTCTGATATGGATACCGGGTACGTGGGCCCCTAGACTTGATCCAGGAGGACTGAGAAGGCAAGCACGCCACTCAGGGAACTCCTATAGTGGATTATGTCCTTAGATTTAGGAAAAAGCTGAAGGAGCTTATGGGGACAACCCAAAGCAACTTGGCAGCTGCCCAACAAAAACCAAAGGTGTAGTACGACCTCAGAGCCAGAGCTTGCTTGTACACGGTGGGTCAGGAAGTCATGGTCCTAATCCTGGTCCAGAAAGACAAGCTGCAGGCCGAGTGGGCAGGACAGTGCAAAGTAGTCATACAGAAAAATGTTGTAAACTACATTACAGAGCTACTTGACAGGAGATATACACAAAGAATGTACCATGTCAACATGATGAAGCCATATGCCAATAGGGCTCATATGGTGTTTGCTGTGTGTAGTCCTGAGTAGGAGACGGACAAAGCAAAACCCCTTCTGGACTTGCTAGAAGAAAGCAAGCAGGTGTCATCTGTGGAGGCAATTAAATGGTTGCCCCAGTTGACCCTGGACCAGATCCAGGAGGTAAGGGAGGTTTTAGCAGACTTTGCCCAACTGTTTAGTGCCAAGCCTGGAGTAACCCCCTTAGTGACGCACGATATGGAGACAGGGATGCAGGCGCCCATAGGGTGGACAGCATATCTGGTGTCTGAGGCTGTCCAAAAGTACATTAGGAAGGAAGTGGAGGAAATGCTGGATTTAGGGATAATCCAGAAATCCTGCAGCCCTCGGGCCTCAACTGTAGTCCTTGTTCCCAAACCAGATGGCTCTACTTGTTTTTGTGTGGACTATCGTGGACTCCGTGCAGTCACGAAGTCAGACACCCACCCAGTGCCACGAACAGATGAACTCCTGGACACGTTCGAAGGGGCAACATACCTTACAACTATTATCCTCACAAAGGGGTATTGGCAGATAGAGTTAACTGCCACAGCTACGGAGAGGTTGGCCTTCATCGCTCTGATATTTATTTGAATTTAAAGTAATGCATTTTGGAATGAAGAATGCCCCTGCCAATTTCCAAGGGTTGGTGAACCAGGTATTAAGTGGTGCTGAGGAATACACCGTGGCATACCTGGATGACAATGCCATCTTTACTGTCAGCTGGGAAGAACACCTGTCCCACCTTAAGAAAGTGCTGGGCAGGATACAAAGGGCCAGATTCACTGTAAAAGCTGAGAAGTGCCAGGTGGCCATGGCTGAGGTGGCATACCTCAGGCACGTTGTAGGCCGGGGACAGCTCCATCCTCAAAAAGTGAAACTAGAGGCAGTCAAGGCATGGCCCAGACTGGAAACACAGAAGCAGGTCCAGAGTTTTCTAGGGACAGCAGGGTACTATAGGAAATTTGTACCAAATTACAGTGCCCGTGCCGCGCCTCTATCTGGCCTGTTAAGGAAAAGGATGCCTAAGAAAGTTACCTGGGAACCAGCCTGCGAACAAGCCTTTACAAGACTGAAGGAGAAACTGTGCAATGTTCTTGTATTGGCAAGTCCAGACTATAGTAGACCCTTGGTAGTCCAGATTGACACCTCAGATGTGGGTATTGGGGCAGTGCAGAGTCAGATGTCCAACCAAGGGAAAGATCACCCCATAGTGTACATCAGTAAAAAGTTACTTCCCAGGGAGCAGGCTTACTCTGCAGTGGAAAAAGAGTGTCTTGTAATGGTGTGGGCACTAAAGAAGTTAGAGCCATACCTATACGGGCAGCATTTTGAGATACAAACCGACCACAACCCCCTGGTTTGGCTGGCACAAATAAGTAAAATGAATGGTAGGCTGTTGAGATGGAACCTTGCCTTGCAGAAGTATGACATGACTGTCTGACACAGGGCAGGAGCAGCAAATGAAAATGCAGATGGACTTTTGTGTCAATTTGCGCTGTGAACTGACTTTGGGGAGCTCATCCCGTTGCAGGGGATAGAGCCCCTAAATTCATTCTAGGTGGGGAGGACTGTGACGCTCTGCCACCTGCTTATTATAAGTATAATATTTGTATTATAAATAAATCTGTATTTGATTGTCTGCCTGGCAAGCTTGACCTTTGACCTCAGAAGGGCCAGTGTGACAGCAGGTTGTCATAAAACTGGCCAGTTGGAACACTAATTAAAGGTTTTCTGTTCTGTCTTAATACACACGGCTTCCTGCCAAATGCCTGGTGATAAGACATCGTAAAATATTCCTTTTGGAAGCTAAAACCATATATGAATTTTATGAGCCTGAAGGAAGAGACAACTTTTTTGCAGATTCTTGTGAAAATGGTAAAACTGAAATCATTCTTGCAAAACAGTAAACCAGCAGACAGATCAAAGGAAAGGTTTTGCTGAAAGAGACTGTCATATTTTAAAAATTGATAACTGCTGATTTCAGCATCCTTTTGGATGTTTGTACTGGGAATTTGGGGTTATGGCAGGATCTAACTGTGACATGTATGCTGTGACCTCACAGGGAGGTGGAGATTGGTTTTCAAATTGTTCGGCATCTGCAGAAGATGCAGTTCATCTCTGGATTTATAGAGAAGTGAGACAGTCTCTGGACTGATGACTAGGCACTTCAGAAAGATATCATTCAACTGGAACTGGAATTTTTAAGTGTTTTGCAGGTGTTTTGTTCTGTAATTTTCCAATTATTTTGTTGGCTGTAAGTATTCTTGTTTTATGTTCTGTGTTTGGTAGTTTATCTATTTTTACATTTTTAGAAAACACTGTTTCCTTGAAATTCTGCCTGTGCCTTCTTAGTTTCTTTTGCATGTGAATGCTGGAAAAGTTTTAATAATTCTGACAACTGTTATGAGCTCAAAAAGGGTGTGTTACTGTTCTGCTAAAGGTAAGAACATACCTAGGTCTCATATTGAGTCATAAGGGTACATTTGAGGAATTGGATGGGTGCCACTGGGTGAAGGATTGTATTGCATTTCCCCGAAGAGAGAATATATATCTGGGCCTGTTAACTGGGTGCGCTAGCATAAGGTTCACATCTGACCCCTAGGACTCGAGGCTGGTAGGTGATTTGGACCCAAAACAGACAGGAGGGTTACCCTGTTTGTCTCCTGTTCACAGTATTGCACTTCAGGGTTGACACTGTGGGAGCAGAGGGCCTGACCTGCGGAGCACGTTTGTGACACTAACTACTTGTCAACCTCCCAGACCAAACACCCTCTGTGGTCGAGGTGCTTCAGTTGGATGTTGGGGAAATGGCAGGTGGTTCTTATAGTATATTTCTATCTAAATATATGATTTGAGGTGCGAAATCTCTGCCTATGCTGCCTGGAGCTGAGCCCTAGGATCTCCAGAGGACCAGCATGTAGGACAGCGTCCTAAATACGGTATAACTGCCCTCTTGAAAAGTGTCCCATAATGCCTGCAGTTAATAATATTCATTCTACTTGAGCTGCTGAGTTTACAACCTGGTCTGAATAATTAGAAGGAGGAAAATGAAAGCAAAAGTTTATTTTTTTGTATAACTTGTTACAATAAGTTAAATTACTTGTGCCACTGTAAGTGAGGTCACTATGTGGATACCCCTCTGATCCTCCCCTTCCTGCTGTGCTACAGGAAATGTCACGACTGTGCTACTGTATAAAAGGCATGTAGCATGGGCCGGTAGGGGATGGGGGTGGGTGGTGGTCCCTTCCCCTGCCAAAAAAGAACCACTAACGAAAAAAACAAGGAGGTTAGAGCAGAAAAAATCAACCAACAACAAATGCAGTAGCTTTGAAAGTTTAGCCTAATGATAGACAAAACTGTAAACCCTATAAGCACCACCTGTAAGTCACATAAGATATACCCTGCAAAAAACACTTTGCTACAGAGTAAAATAAAGCAGTAACCGAAGATATACCTTGCAAAAAAACAATTTGAATCTGAGAAGATTACAGTAGTAATCTCAGTAGCATAGTAAATTCCCAGAGGGCCTAGGTGCAAGGCGATGTTCAAACAACATGAAGTCTTGCTGTATTCTGACAATTGCAGTGATTCCCAACCTTTGAACTGCCCCAGAGAACAAATAGTCAACTTTCTATGCAGGGCATAGAATGCTGATCTCGAGCTCGGTTGAAGTCTCTGTTTGGAGTGATTCAAACCTAAACCCGTCAGATTCTTTACTCCACCTCCTGGTCGCTCTGGAGATTTCTCCTTCAGCTCGGCTCGAAAGTCGGTTAAAGTTTTCAGTTTTCGTCGTTTTTTAAACCGAAAAAAAGTATCCGCATAGTTGGTTCAGTCTCTGTCTGTGGTGCCGTGAGTACTAGATAGGAATTGTTCTATTTTTCTGTGTGGAACTTGTAAAAGTGCGGCTCGGTTCGGCTGAACTGGCCATTTGTTAGTGAAATTTGTGTGTTTACTTAGTGTGTGGTTACCGGTTCTTATCGGTTCTAAACAAAACATGTTTTCTACTGTTTTTTTTTTCCAATACCCGTGACACGGTTAGGAACCGATAAGGGAGTCTTGCCTGGCAGTTGCCAAAAAAAGGGTAAGTTTGGTTAGGTTGGCTATGTCTGACAAACCCAAGAAAAAAAACAGGCCCACTGGGTTTCAACACTGTAGTGAGTGTGGGGAGGTCTTTGCTAAGGCCCATCCCCACACCACCTGTGTTTATTGTCTGGGGTTTGACCACCTTGATTCAGATTGCCAATTATGTAAAAACTTTCCCAAATCTACCCTTGAGAAGAGATTAGGTAGACTGAGGGAAAAGGAGGTCGAGAAGTCCGCCGACCCGGATGCCAGCCTGGTTCCGTTTCGACCGCACCAGAAGGAGTGCCCTCTGACCAGGGTGATACTTCTTCAGGCAGAAGGAGAGCCGATTCCGAAGGATCGGTTCTGACAAAAAGAAAATGCAAAGATAAATTGACCAGTTCAGATCCAGAGGTTCATGTTCCGACCACCGAAGAGATAGCCAGAGTGATTTAGATTGTGGAATCACGCCATCTGGTTCCGAACGATCCGGCTCCTTCTGTCAGGGGTTTAGTTTGATTGGTTCCTCCGGTTCAAGATTATGCCCTTGAAGATTTTTATGAACCGGAATTTAAAGAGGAAGGGGAATTTGAGGATGATGATGTGAGTGAGGGTCTGGATGTGCCTGTGGAACCGGACATCTCCCCAGACAGACCTTCAGGTGTTTCCCCTCCTAGGCTTTCTGAGTCCCCTTCTCACTTTATGTTTTACAGAAAGGTAGCTGAAACCCTCTGGCTTTCTATGGAGGAGGCTGTGGAAGATCAAGAGGAGCCTGATAATGTAGAGATGATGGACATCCCAGAGTCCAGGAGACTGTCTATTCCCCTCCATAAATCTTTTGGGAAACAGACACAAAAAATCTTAAAGTTTCCTAACATTATACCTCTTGCGGATAGAAGAATGGACAAGAGGAATACACTTTCAGGTTCAGACACGGAGTTCTTGTATCAGCAATGTAGCCATGTTGGGGTAGTGCAGGCTGCTGCCTGTGACAAGGCAAATATTCCCTTGGCTTCACACCCCCCTGACAAGGACTCCAGGAAGATTGATGCCATGGCAAAGAAGCAGTGCATGGCATCTTCTTGGGACTCAGGCAGGCGAATTACATGGCCTGTACAGCCAGGTACCAGAAGTCCAGGTGGGACACTGTACTGGCACTGGCTAAACAGGCCTCCCCCAGCTAGCCAAAGAGCTGGAGGTGGTGGCTGCAGATGGGATTGAGGCATCTAAAGTTCAGTTTCATGCTGCTGTGGACTCTAATGATGTGTCATCAAGAGTCATGGCTACATCTGTGGCTCTTCGGAGAATGGCTTGGCTCAGATGTACTAGCCTCTCACAGGACACCCAGGCAAAGACCATGGATTTTCTTGTAGTGGGTAATTCTCTGTTTGGGCAGCAGACAGAGAATTACATGAAGAAAATGGATGAGTACACGACCACTTACAGGAGTGCTCAGGCCAAGGAAAGGCAGGCAACTCCTCAAAGGCAGCAGTCTAGGGGCAGGCCTTTTCAAAGGCCTTTTTACCAAGCACAGGCCTCTTCTTCCTTTTCTCAGAGGGGTTCTTCAGAGGGAGAGGCAGAAGGGGGATGAGCAGGGCTGCATCCACTCCTCAGCCTAAAGCCCCTGCCAAGCAGACACCCTGATGGGCCTGCCCAGGTCGACTGTCCTATTCCAGTAGGGGGTAGGCTGGCTTACTTTGTCCAGGACTGGATGTCTATTACATCAGACAAATGGGTCCTGGAAGCAGTAAGCCAGGGACTGGTTCTCAGCTTCAAAAAATTTCCAAAGATGAGAGCCAGATCTTTTCCACCTGCAAATCTCTCGGAAACCCTTGCCCTAGAGGCAGAGGTTTTTTCTCCTAGCTTTAAGAGCTGTAGAGAGAGTACCTACCCTACACTGGGGCAAAGGACTGTACTCCAGGTACTTCCTGACCCCCAAAAAGACTGGGGAGTGGCGACTCATCCTAGACCTAAGATATCTAAACAAACATCTTTTAAAACCAAAGTTCAAGATGATAACTCTGGGAATAATCCTTCCTCTCTTAAGGCCAGGGACTGGCTAGCCTCCTGGACCTCAAAAATGCCTACTTTCACATTCCCATCAGGTGCTCCCACAGAAAGTACCTCAGGTTCGAGTTGCCCTCAGGCCACTATCAGTTCAGAGCAATGCCCTTTGGCCTAACCTCAGCCCCAAGGGTTTTCACAAAGTACCTGGCAGTAGTAGTTGCCTTTCTAAAAAGGCAAAAGATTTCCATTTTTCCTTATCTGTACGCTTGGCTAATAGTGCGTCAGTCTCCAGACCAAGTCAAGTCTCACCTACAAGTGACCCAGCAAGTGCTCACTTCTCTAGGATTTCTTCTCAACCTTTCCAAGTCAGTTCTCGAACCAGTCCAGCTTCTTACCTGTATAGGGGCAGAACTGGACACACTCAGAGCAAGAGCCTTTCTTCCTCTAGAAAGGGCAAGGGTTCTTATGGATCTAGCTTCTTCCTTCAGCCTTCGGGTATCTCGACCAGCAAGGCATTTCCTCCAGCTCTTGGGCCACATGGCAGCTTCAACAGCAGTGGTCCAAGGAGCAAGACTCCAGATGAGGGGTGTTCAGTTCCATCTGAGAGCTTTCTGGTCTCAGAAGAAGGATTCCCTTACCAAACTGATCCCAGTGACTCTGACCTTGATCCTAGCCCTCCAGTGGTGGCAGGATTAGGACAATTTAAGACACGGTGTTCCCTTTGTTGCTTAGCCTTGTTCAGTGGTCCTTACCACGGATGCGTCTCTCCTGGGCTGGAAAGCCCACCTGGGGTCCCTTACTGCCCAGGGGCTATGGTCCCCCCAAGAGTCCCTTCTCCACATCAGTCTTCTAGAGCTCAGGGCAGTTTTTCTCGCTCTAAAAGCGTTCTCACAGTCAGTACAGAACAAGGTGGTTCAAGTCAGAATAGACAACACCACCACCATGTGGTACATCAACAAGCAGGGAGGCACTGTCCACGACCTTGTGCACAGAAGCCATGAAGTTGTGGTCCCTGGCTTATTCCTGAAAACCTCTCTTGTAGCAGTTCACCTTCCAGGGAAGGACACTGTGCTAGCAGATGCACTGAGCAGGATTTCTCAGGGCCATCACGAATGGTCCCTGGACCTCAGGTGTTGAAAGTGATTTTTTCAAGGTGAGGCATTCCAGAGATAGATCTCTTTGCAGCCCCAGACAGTCACCAACTCTCTCTCTTTTGTTGCAGACCTCCAGTCCTGGGCTCAGTCCCTCTGGACGCCTTCATTCTGAATTGGGAAGGGAAGTTTCTGTATGCCTTTCCCCCCTTCCCACTCCTGTTCAAAGTTTTGGTAAAATAAGGTCTCAACCTTGCAAGGTGATTCTGATTGCTCCAGATTGGGCCAGACAGCCCTGGTACCCCCTGTTGCTGTCCTTAGCAGTCCATCTTCCCCTGTCTCTTCCCAGGAATTACAACCTGTTAACATCCTCTCAGGGAAGGATTTGGTACCCCAATCTTCAGTCTCTCAATCTCAAGGCATGGCTCTTGAAGAGTTAGAGTTTGCAGATCTGCATCTTTCTCAAGGGGTTCTGGATATCCTCAAGGCTTCTCGAAAGCCTTCCACCAGAAAGACTTACAGCTCCAAATGGAAAAGATTCAGCATTTGGTGTTCTAAGAAACATGTTTCTCCAGACACTGCTGAATTGCCTATGGTTCTGGATTATATAGTCCATCTTAATGGCCTGGGCCTCAGACCAGCTACTCTCAAGGTACACTTGTCAGCTGTCTCTGCGTTTTTGTCTGTGGGGAAGTCTTTTTCACTATCTTCCCATCCTGTATTCTGTAAATGTTTTAAAGGATTGCTTCACACCAATCCTCCTTTTAGAGACCCTGCCTCTGCCTGGGATTTGAATGTTTGCATTGCTCAACTTATGCAACCCTTGAGCGTATGTCTTCAGCAGAGCTTAAGTACTTGACTTGGAAAACGGTGTTCTTGGTAGCCATTACCTTTGCCAGGCGTATCAGTGAATTGCAAGCCCCGTCAGTGGAACCTGATTTTATCTCATTTCACATGGATAAAGTGGTCCTTTGAACCAATAAAAGGTTCTTGCCCAAAGTGGTTTCAGACTTCCATTTAAACCAGTCTATGTCTCTCCCTGTTTTTTTCACTGATCATTCTTCCTCAGGAGAGAGGAGCCTACACAGTTTAGATGTCAAAAGAGCCCTTAGTTACTACATAGAGCGTACCAAGGGTCACAGGTTTGACTCCCTCCAGTTGTTCCTCACCTATGGATAAGTGGGGAAGGGCAAACCTGCCACCAAAAGATGTATTGCCAGGTGGATTGTGTCTTATATACAATTCTGCTATGGAAAGCTGGGAAAGACTCCACCCTCAGGCCTGAGGGCTCATTCCACAAGAGGTACTGCTGCTTCCCTGGCTGCTGCCAGGGATATCCCTCTCTTAGAAATTTGTCAAGCAGCCACCTGGAAAACAGTCCATACCTTTACCAAGCATTACTCTCTGGAAATCCAGGCTAGGAGTGATGCTCGGTTTGGCACAGCAGTACTTCAGAGTCTTTTCCCAAAGTAGGTTCTGTCCCTCCTCCTTGGAGGTACTGCTTGGTAGTCTGCATGAGTCAGAATACAGAAAGACTTCATGTTGTTTGAAGAAAAAATTACTCACCTTAGTAATTATGTTTCTTTTAATGGAGTCTTGCTGTATTCTGACCTGCCTCCCCTCTCAGAACCTGTTTTTGGGAAGTGGGTGGGCAGGTGCAGTGTTGCACCCCAGGGGTGTTTTTTGCTTGCACCCTCCTTCTTTTGTTTGGGTGCTGATTTATTATTGTTAGTTATAGTACATTGGGTTTGGTTTTTGGTTTTCCTGACTTGAGTCTTCCTTGGGAATCCAAAACTTTTTCAGCCAGTTGGCTAGTAAGAATTTTTACAATTTCAACATAAAATTTTTAGTTTAGTTGGGTTCATAAGAATCTGACGGTTTAGGTTTGAATCACTCCAGACAGAGACTTCAACAGAGCTCGAGCCCAGCATTCTATGCCCTGCATAGAAAGTTAACTATTTGTTCTCTGGGGCAGTTCAAAGGGTGGGAATCACTGCAATTGTCAGAATACAGCAAAACTCCATTAGAAGAAACATAATTACTAAGGTGAGTATTTTTTTCTTACAGGACCCCTCCCCAGTTTTGAATAAACATCAAAATTATGATTTGGGACCCTCAAACCTCATTTGGCCGGGCGCCACTGCACTCCCTGCCCCCTTGTAGCTATGTCTCTGAGTAGTCTGTAGGCACAGAACAGTAACAATCCTGTAGGCACACCCTGTACTAATGTAGCCGGAGGAATACCCTGCAACAGCAATTTGAATCCGAGAAGATTACAGTAGTAAAATGTAAGCACAAAACAGTATCAAATCTTGTGAGCACAAAAGAAAATAACACACTGTACATCTGCCTAGCAAAAAGAAGCCTTAATCTTTTTCTTTGTTCTGATAATGTTGTTCTTTGCTCTGTCCTTACAAGCAAACCTAGAAGAAAAGAGCTCAGGTGAAGCTAGGTGCCCTTGCCAGCAAACCTAGTCTCAGTTAGGTGGTTAGTTCTGTCTTGTATCTGCTAGCTGGCCTCACTACATATTGCTGTGACTGGCTGGTGACATTGAACCAAAATCCTTCCTGCTGCCCCCCAGTTTATAGGCTCTCCTGGGTGGCTAACTGCAAAAGGGCTTAAATTGCCTACTTAAATGTCTGTAATCTCTTACCTAACCTTGCGGAACTTACTGCATGGGTAACGCACTATAATCCTGACAATGTGGGTCTGGCAAAGACTTCGCTTAAACCTTTGATTCCAGATTCTGCATGTGCCCACCATGGCTTTCATTTTTTTTCAGGCTTGCTTGCACAGGCCAGAAACAAGGGGGAAGCCTGCTGATATATTTTATAAAAGCCATCTAATGTCTTCCTTATACCTCACATGTATCCCCCTTCCCAACTTGTGAGTTCCTGCATGTGCTTCTCTTTCTAGGTAATACTAAGAAGATTTACCTAGTCTGTGCCTGTAACCTCCTACTGGTAGAATAAAAGGCCTAAACTATGTCCTTGACAGATTAGTAAAAAGGTGGGCTCCGGTGAGCTGCTGATACAAGGTGACTTTAACCTAAACTGGACCAGGAGAAATGTTAAACAATATGAGCACCTGCTTGCTGGTCTTGGCCTCAAGTAGCTTTCAGTGTTCAGCATACCCTCCTTGACTACATCTTGACAAACGGGGCTGAGAGGATCCCATCATCTGGGGCCCTTTCTGATGCTATCTCTGAAAATACTTCCACGTATCGTGTTTGGAGGATCACAGTGCCTAGAATTCCCCATAAGATTATTCTTCTCAGAGGCTTATCCAAGCTAAATCTTGATTCCTTTCTTAATGACTTGCACTGAATAACTTCACAAATATGTTCTTCTCCTTGCAAGATAAACATGCCTTACTAATAAAGAAGTGAATTTGGGGCCTTGTGACTAAAGGGCTCCAAAGCGATCTGTTACCACTCATGAAATTTAGGGATGAGCGCTGCACCAGATTTAAGGCTAGTCAAGCTTTGTCTGATTTTTCAGGAGTATAGATGATTCCGAAATGTCTGTAAAAAGGCAGTATGTACAGCCAAGAGTAAATTTTGCAAATCTACCTCATTGGCCTCTGCCAGGGATTCTAGGAGCTTCTGGCACAATATTAAAAGTGTAGTGGGTGGCTCACTCAGATATCAAACTGTTGACATGATTATTGGTGGGGTAAACTGTAATAACCCTAAAACAATTTTAAATGTATTTAATAGACAGTTCAACGACCTGTTGACTTTCACCTCCTTGTTCACTTATTCTAGCTCACATGAAAAATCTGTGACCTCTCCCTCTGCTACCTCATCCTGTCCCCCCCGTTTTTTTTTTGTTTACCTCAAAACTGTAAAACTGTGTCAGTGGATCTGATTTGCAGACTCTTGACTAGCCTTCCTCCCCCTTTACAAGTGCTGGCCATGATAATATATATATATATTTTTTCATTGTTTAAAACTGGTAACCGGAAAAGGCACACTGAGCTAAGGCTCATTTCCAGGTGTGACATCGGGGAGAGTGGAAGGAGAGTACAGAAAGCTCAAAATTACAACAGACAGAATGTGCTTACAGTGACCTTACAAGTACAAAAGCAGAATGATGAACAAGCAGGTAAACAGTGCCGTGGAGCATAGCATTGACTTGTAATCAAGTGTGCAAACATTAAATAACATGCACAGTGCTTGTTGGAGAAGGTGACAGTGCTTTAGGGGTTCAGAATCAGACTCCTGACACAGCCTAATCTTATAGGGGAGGGTATCTGCAGGTGCGGAGGACAAGAGGAAGGGGAGGGAGAGTCAAGGGGGGTTGACAGGGGCAGGAAGGAGTGAGGAGGCACCTTAGTTGGTATCTAAGGGATGGGAGTGAGCAGGGGAGCAGGTTCCAGAGGCAGGGTAGATGGTAGGAGAAGGCAAATTGCCCAGCAGAGGTGTGAAGGTGGGGAATGGAGAAGGTATGAGGACCCCGGGAGGAGGGGATGGGGAAAAAGAGTGAGGAGAGGTGGGAGAAACGCGACCCAAACCAGTATTTAGAAGTGAAGGAAGTGCAGTGGGATTGGCAAGGTGAAGGGAAGTAGAGGATGGAAAGGGAGGAGTAGAGCGCACAGTGATGAGTATTGAGTGGCTGAGTTGATAGCAAAGTGGCAGAAAGTATTGTACAGGGTATCCAGTCTGGTGAGGGAGGAGGAAGACGTGGTGCTGTAGACTACATCTGCATAGTCGAAGACTAGGAAAACCATTTTGGCAATAAACTCCGGGAAGACCTGGGGTTGGGGAGGCGGTCCTAATTGTGTTACAAGGCACCAAGTTTGTGGTGGAACTTAGTAAGGATGGTGTCAACCTGGGCAGAGAAGTCCAGCTTACTGGTGAGCCACACATCGAGGTACTTGAATGTGGGGACTACTTCAAGAGGGGTGCCATCCATTGTGGAGAAGATGGGTAAGGTGAGAGCCTGGCCAGTGTTGACTCTGAGTTGGTTGGCGTGAAACCAGCACAGTACATTGTGGAAGTCTTGCAGGGGCAGACCTTCCACACCTGAGGCTGAGGGCTGAAGGTGTAAAAGACTGTGTCATCTGCATACATGTAGTGAGGAAACACATAGAGGAAAATTGAGAAAAGGATAGGACCCAGGATGCAGCCCTGTGGGACCCCAGCAAGGATGGGGAGGGACAGGATGCCTACCATCTGCATCGACTGTTGGCGTTCTGTGAGGTAGGAACAGAACCAGTCAACAGAGGGCTAGGAGGCGAGCAGAGCTCAGCTTGTCCAGGAGGATTGGATGGTACACTGGGTCAAAGGCTTTGGTCAGATCGATGACTATAGACATGGTAATGTGTCCCTGATTCATTCACTGAGTGTAGCGTCAATTACATACAGCAAGGAGGAAATAGTGGAATGGTGCTTCTTAAAGCCAGACTGGAAGGGGGGGGGGTTGGAGGAATCAAGAAAGTCGGCAGGCCTGGAGTTGACTGTGCTGTCCTGCAGCTTTGCAAGAGGGAGAGAAGTGAGATAGGCCAGAAATTGCTGAGGGAGGAGGGGTCACCCCCTTTGTGCAGAGTCAGAACCTTCACAATCTGCCAGGCCTGAGGGACAGCTTTGAGGGAGAAGGAGCGGTTTGGAAGGAAAGAGAGTGTCAAGTCAGTGATAGGAACTGGGATAACATAACATTTGGGATCCAACACATCAGGGCTGCATTTAGCATGGTTAAGTGAGGTAAAGACGAGGAAGGTTTCCTGAGGGGAGACAGGAGGAAAGTGTAAGCTCTCAGGTGAGGGATGGGGGAGAGGCTGCAGAAGATAAAAGGGAGGAGGGACTAGGAGAGGGAGGACAGGGGAGTGCGTAGGTGGTAAAGAATTTATTAAAATGAGCAGCAACAGAGCGATGGTTGGAGACCAGTGAGCTGTCCACCAGGGGGACTGGGGGAGTGGATTGGGCAGTGGGGTCAGGAGGGAGTGAATAACCTTCTAGAATATTGTTGGGGAACTAAGGTTAGAAAAGAGGTAGGATTTGAAGTAGAGGTCCTTATCACTAAGGACAGCCTTTGTGCAAGAGTTCCTGAGTGACCTGTAGGATAATAGTAATGATCAGGCTGGGATAAGGGAGAATTTGAAATGGGCCGAAGCTTGGTCCCAGGATTTGGAGAAGTCGATGAGGTCAGGTGTAATCCTGCTGTGGTGGGAATTTTGACCCAGGACTTTCTAAGAGGGGTATGCTTGTTATGGAACTAAAGCTTATCTGCTTGTTTCTAAGGTGGGGTGCTTATTATGGAACCATAACTTAACTGTTTGGGTGTACCTTTTCTTGATTTGCCCACTTCCCACATCTTCAACATTCTTGCTTACTGGTGTTGTTCCTGACCCTTGAAAAATAGCTAGGGTTGTTCCAGTATTTAAGCAAGAGGATCCGAAATGTATTGACAGTTATGCCATAGTAATCCTGACTGCCACCAGCAAGTTTCTAGAGAAAGCTGTGGCATCTCAATTAATTGAATACCTGCACAAATATGATCTGCTGTCCTTGGCACAACATGGCTTCCAAAAAGGGGCACAGTACCTCTGGTACCCTAAAGTTACCTCTGAGCGCAGAATCGCCACGGACCATAAATATGTTGACTGGAATGAGTTCTGTAGATCTCTCCCAAGCTTTCAGCCTGGTAGACCATAAACTCCACTATTCCAAGCTACATTCTTGTGGGCTGTCTTACCCCGCACTAACCTGGTTTGTAAATTACCTGCAGGGTAGGCAGCAACTAGTTAAATACAGTTGGATGCTGTCTGAGCTTACGTCTGTTGTAGTTGGTATCACTCAGCATTCCATTCTGGAACCCATCTTATTTTCCTTGTTTTTAAATGGCATAACCCAGGTGCCTGCCCACTATAGTTCCACTCTCTATGCTGTTGACCAGGTCATGTTACTAACCTGCTCCTCCAAGATATCAAAGTCATCAACTCTCAACTAAAGGCTGATTTCCATCAAAGCCAATTCTGACTTCTGTTGAACAGATTAGTCCTTAGCCTTAAGAAAACGCAAGTTATGATTTTTGGGTCTCTAGGCTAAAATTAGAGCATGTCCTTGAACCCCTGAATGGGACAACTGCTGACGGCTCTTCTTTTACTTTTGCTGACTTTTTTCAAGTATCTTGGAGTCACTGTTGACCCCCAGCTAGATCTCTTCTTGCACATTCCTAATGTATGTAGGGCAGTTAATAAACAAACTTTGCTTGGCCTACAGGGCAAACGTATCCTTATCCCTGCGGTGCATATAGCCCTTGCTAGAGGAGTACTTATGGTCTCCTTACATTTACTCATTTTACTAACCTTATCACCTTATCTAACTGGGACGAACCCTGTAACAACATATGTCGAGTTGCCCACTCAGCTGCTCATCTCACACACCACTGTGAGCTTTATGAGAAACTGGAATAGGTGTCTCCTGGTAATTGCAGCACCTTTGCTTTGGGTTGCTTTGTTGATAAAGTGATTAGAACAGCCAATCTTCCCATCTTAGCTGAGCAATGAAGGGCTGTTAACTCAAGCTACCCTCGAGCCAGCTCAGTGGCACAGAGCGATGGGTGTTCGCTCGGCACACTTGCAACTGAAGTTCGTGCTCCGAACTCAGATGTCAGGAGTGGAGTCTGGCAAGGAGAGAGTTTACAATGTCTATTGGATGCTTTCCTCTTGGGGGGGGGGGGGTCCTGGACTGCTGTTTGATGGCTCATAGTGGTGGCTAGTGGCTGGCATTGGTGGTGGTGTGTGGCCCCTACGTGCCGCTGAACGCCCCCACCTGGGGGGGGGATGGGGAGGAAAATGGACAAACTAGCCGTTCTGCTGACTGGATAGTGGCGGCCAGTTCCCACTTGCCATGAAGCCCAGAAGTGTCCATGCCGACTCCTGCCACGTCTGGGAGACAGTTGATATACCCACGGGCCACTCTCCTGTCCTGTCCTGTCCTCTCCTCTCCTCTCCCAGTACCCCTCTATGAGGGAGGGGCCTTCCCGATGAAGAAATATGTCGGGTTACCCGAGTTGTAGTAATAACAGGGAAGCGGATGGTGAAGGGATATGGCGGCATGGGGGCCTAGGTGGCCCAAAGGAGTGGCCAGCTGAGGGCTTGGGAGGAGCAAAAATTAAAAATGAGAAAAAAACTGCAAGCTACACTTAGGTCCAGTGACTTGTCTTGGCTGTCTGTTCTGGTAGCCCATGCAGTTGTGGGAGACCAGGCCTTTGCTATCTGCACACCCAGGCTCTGGAACGCCTTCCCACTGCCTGCTTGTAGTGCTACCTCCCACCACCTCTTTAGCCTGTAATTGCACTGGGTTTCTGGTTTCCCTCTCTCTACCATGATTTGTGGGTTGAAGTAATAGTCTGGCCTGCTCAGGACCTTGATTGTATACATTATCAGATGAATATAAGAGTTAATTTTTTCTGATCTTTACTGTTGCTGTATCCATATGTTGTTGTCTTTGTACTGTTAAAATTGTATGCCCACTCACATTGGAAACTCCAAGATCATACCGGACACTAGGCATTTATTTGTCTAGTGTGCTTACCTGGTCAAATAAAAAAAAAATGAATAAATATACTTCTTGCTCTGTCTTACTTTGTTTCTCATGACATTTCTATGACAACAGGATCTCTGTCGATTTAGTCTTCATCGGCTATGGATGCTTGTCTATAAGTAAGTGACATCTTAATCCACTCCTGTGACATCACAACTGGTTGCTGTAGAGGTTATTATGATACAACAGAATGGGATTGTGATGCTATTTGTAGATACAGTCTGAGCAGAAAGTGAGTAGAGAATCCTGTTTTTATGGAGATTTCATAAGTAATAAAACAAAGGAGAGAATAAATGCATTTAATACCTTAACTATTATCTTAATTCTTTACATTGTTTCATGTTTTCCTTCTGACATGAAAAGCTTTTTAAAGCAGTTTGAAACTCATTCTAGACATATAGTATCAACCTAGGTTTTACCATCATTCCAAAGATGTATTGTAAGTAAGGTATAGGAATGAATACATTTCAAAATTCTTCCATTTGTCATGCTTTGCAGAAGTTAGTCCTGCATGCTTCTGTAGTCTTGCGTAACTCCTGTCTAGGCCTCGTCATTCTAATGGGCCTTCAGTTGTGGATGTAACTGACCCAATTATTATGCATCCCCTGGTGGGAGAGGCACCCCAGTTTAGGAATCTATAGAGGAGGGGTCTGCAATCTTTTCAGGATTGGGAGCCACATGTCCTCCTGGCGTGACCAGTCTGATCACCAGAGAGCCATATGAGTGTATGCATAGCAGAGGTCCTTTGTAGTGCATAATTTAGCTTAAACTCATCCAACTATGCTATTTGAATAAAACATATGTTAATCAATTGGAACACTGCACAAAAAAGCTACGCTGGATAGCTTCCTCTCCAGGTCCTCCCTAAGAGAATCAAAGGAGTTTTAGTCATGATTTTGTAGTTGAAAAAGCAAATAACTGAAAAATAATTCCTAATACGAACTTCAGGTAAATCTCTTCGAGCCACTGAAAGAGTCCCACCCTGTGGGCCTCTGTTTTCTGGTGCAACCTTGCTATGTCTCGGCATAGGCAGGGGTGAGCCTGGCCACCCCTACCACACATATTCTTGGCATATATAGAATGTTTGTTTGGGACATACCCTAGAATTAATGTTTTTTGGAAACTTTTGCTGCAAATCACTTGAAACATTCATCCACCCCTGCTGATGAAACCAAAAGCACCCCAGTCTTCTAGAAAGGCTATGTTCTCATCTGATTTTATTTCTTTGTTGGGTGTGCCAGTTTATCATAAAATGTATGGCTGATTCACAGCATCACTGCCACCTTAATACTGGCAAAGCTTTGTTTTACACGCTTAAAGGAACACTGCCAACTTACTTAAGCCTCAAAGTGTCCCAAGTTTAAAATGCGCAATTGATGATTGTTCATGTTATATTCAGACTGTTTATGCAGCTGGTAGTTTGATTCACATCCTTTTTTCTTTTAAAAAGTGAAAAACTAACAGCCCACCATACTGGCGTTACCACACGAAAACATGTTTGTTTACATTTCTTGACTGCATCTTTCCTGGACTCTGGAACACCCCCAAGACAATCTAGCCACTGAATATGCAGTGGGAGTAGAGGAGACTACTGTATCACGAGTGGCTGCACTGTTTGAGGGTGTTTCTAATGTTCAGGAAATGTGCACTAAGAGTAGCTTAGTAATATGAAACAAAATAAAGCTGGGCATAGCTATACATTACCATGCATTTCAGTTCTAACAAGCAATGATGTAGATAAAACAACCAGCAACAAATGAACTTTAGAGAAAGTAAGCAATCATAAAATGTGTATTTTTACCTAAAGTAATACAAAAAAGGTTGACAATGTCCCTGTAATATTTCTTGCAGTTGTATGACCTTGCAGGACTTGACTCAGTCCTCCTTCCATCTCCACAGCTTTGTATTCTGCCTGAGGAATAACTGCCTTTCTAATGATCTGAATGCTACATAGCATCCTGATGTAACTGTGGTCATACTAGATCCCAATTGATGTGAGGCTATCACAATACAGTACATAAAATGCTCAGCACCTGTCAAGAGATGGAGAAGGATGACAAAATAACTGGCTGGAACATCCTATGTATCTGAGGGTAGGAGTCCATCTGTCCCTCCCACTTCGGGCACTGATGTCTTAGTCAGGCATGGGTGGCTAGGCATGGACATCTACCAGGCCCAGCCTGCTATATGTAAAAACAAATGGAATGTCTGCTGCCTTTGCATTCAGTGTCAAGTACTGCAAGCCCTGATAACATCTGACAACATTTCGGGAACTGCAAATCTCTGCCAACGTGATCCCTCCCCTTTGGTTACCAGAGAACATTTGTGCAGTTGTGAGGCATCCAGAGCTGACTGTCACTGGGTTTGTCACTTGATGTGCAATACTCTGGGCTTTGGCACCAACCTTATTCAGCACCTTAGTAAGCAGTAACACTAACTACCATTAGTCACTTAGGCTTTGCCACTGGGCCTGTTTTCTGGTGCTCTAGCTACTTGTCGGCCCGCTCACAACTTGTGAAAATCAACGGGAAACTTTCCAGCACCTGCCCTATCCGCTCCAGAGTCCCACAGGGCTCCATTCTTGGGCCCTTGCTCTTTTCCCTTTTTCTCAACTCCCTGCCTGGAGAATATACTGGTAAAATCCTTCTTTACGCAGATGATGCTGTACTGTTTGCCTCCGACTGTAATCCTATCGCACTTCAGGATTCTCTGCAGGAATCCTACAACGACGCAGAAGCCTGGTTTACTGAGCACCGACTCGTAATTAATCTAAAGAAAACCAAAACCATGCTCTTTGCCCACCCCCAAAATAAATCCAGTAACTATCTTCTCGCAGTCCACTCCACCTTTAAACTCCCTATTGATCTAGTTCACTCTTATAAATACCTAGGCATAACCCTTGACCCTGCTCTCTTTTCATGCCCACATCTCTGCCCTTGCCTCAGCCTCTAACACTCGGCTGGGTATCCTCTATCGTCATAAAAACTGCCTCCCCACGGATGCCCTCCGACTTGCAGTCACATCCTCAGTTCTATCTTTAGTAGACTATGGCTTACCTGTATATGGTGCAGCAGACCAGACTGCCCTGCACAAGATCTGCCTCACCTTAAACAAGGCCTGCAGGCTCATTACTGGGGCTCCTAGACTAACCCACATTTGCCTTCTTTACACCATGGCTAATCTACTCAACCTAGATGAGCGCCTCAAATACCAAACCTGCCTCCTAACAAAAAAAATCACTCCTTGGGCTATCCCCACCGGGTTTGTCAACCACTATCCAACGAGCAAACCCTACAGTGCATACCCGGATATCCCACAAACCTGCACTGTTTATACCAAGGGCGAGAACCTCGCAAGGTCAAAGGGCTTACCCCTACAGAGCCCCCTGTTGGTATAACGCCCTCCCTGCCGGAATCACTGATGCCACCTGTTATCTTATTTTAAATCTGGCCTCAGAAATCACCTGCTCTCAACACGCAGCTGTAGCTACCCCTAAGCCTCCTCCTGTCCTTCCAGACAAAGCTCGCTGAGCTGCTCTCTGACCTTCTGTCCAGCTCTACCCTCACTTGCTACTGTCTCCCCACGCTCCTCTTCTGATGTCTTCCACCCAGCCTTACCTTTATCTGTCTACTGAATCAATCTCCATGTAACTACTGTATATTGTCTACTCTGTAAAGCTCACATATAAGCCTGTTGTATACTCTGCTTGACATATGACTGTATTTTTGCCTGAATCCTAAATGTTTTTTTGTCTGCCGTATGTTTGTTGCTTGCACTGTTTTGTCCTCTCTTTGACGAGGTACTTTTGTAAATGAGCCTCTGGCTCAAAGGTTGTTAAACTGATGTTCTAATAAATAAATAAATAAATAACTATGATATCATCAGGCAGCCTTTCCATTAACCCTTGAAAGCTTTCTCCCCCACATCCCACTGGCTGATGTCAGTATTGCAAATGATAGTATCAGTACTGGCCTGTAATATAGTGGACACTGCAGTGCCAATAGCCTCTCATAAGTAATTATGCTTGACTTCCTCATATTGTCCCAGCATCAAGAAAATTCTACTTCACGAAGAGGGTGGTGGATAACTGGAACAAACTCCTAGAGGAGGTGGTGGGAGCAGGGACTGTGGGGGGTCAGAGGAGCATGGGATAGACACGAGAGTCTCCTGGATCTTGGGGTAGGAAATTGCAAAGTTCCATCAGCTTATTAGGCACACTGGCAGACTTGGTGGCCTGCAGTCCTTTTCGCCTACATTTCTATGTTTCTATCAAGGATATCAGTGTTTATGTGTTATTGCATACTCAGTGCATGACCTCCACAAACTATTCCAAAATACTTTATTGTGGAGCAAAGTAGCAGAAATATTGAAAAGCATAAAGTTGGACTTTTGAGAGTTAAGGAGATGCAGAGCCGCATGAACACAGGCAAAGAGCCGCATGCGGCTCCCGAGCCTCATGTTGCAGACCTTTGCTATAGAGGAATGGCAGATGGGGTGTTGTAAAGCACGTAGCATGGTGTGCTCCTCCAAAGCAGAGAAGCAGAGAAAATCAAAATTGTACCCTAAAATATGTGCTCCTTCTGAGCTCAGCTGTGCTCCTTCTTGCTTTATTAATTTATAAATTACTGTTAGTAGTAAATATACTTGGTAATTTATGTGGAATAACAATAATTTGTCTGCCTTCTAGGTGTTCTTAAGATTTTAGTGCATGGCAGTGTGACGTGTGTGCGTCTTATTCTGTTCGACTGCAGAAAATGCACCCAGTCAGTACTGTATACTAAATCCCCAAACCTAGTGGCCTCCTGCAGTACATGCACAAGTAGCGCTGAATTCTTCACTCACCTCTGTCTGTGTTGACAGACACCTGTCCAGATCACACCTCCTGGGCTTCCACATCAGTTGAACATTTTCCCTTCCTGTAACAGAACTGGGTTATAGACTCCCAAGTACCCATTATTCAGTCCTGACTTTAAAAGCATTTAAAATCATTTTTATGTATGGGTGCATGAGTCTGTAGCCCAGCATAGTTTTTGATCTTGCAACCACGCTCCTATTTTGGGAGTATGGGGAGTGGTTACTGTTATTAACTAATAAGTATTTGAAAAGAGGAAGAAACTTAAGTTGGAGGAATATGACAAATTGATCGAGGAATACTTTAGGAATTTGGGATAATTTTGAGTGCAAGCCTCCTTCTACTCCACAAACCGATCTCTCTACTGTGCCTACTAGGAGTAGGCATAACTCAGGGTAGCTCCCATATCTAGAGGATATTGAATAGTAAAGCACATAGGGAGGCCGCTTGCAAATGGATAAGACAGGACTAAATCAGTTGTCAGTCACTCGGACAGAGGATCTGCAATTCGTGAGCTCATCTGCTCCTGGGTGAAAACTTACAAAATGCATATTAGTACAAGTCAGATAGTTTGGGCCACTGAGGCCCCCTATTTCCTCATCTCCTTCATCATACATTATGGTATATTCAAGACCTGTCCCATGTGTCTGCCTTTGGGTCCTGATGTACATGGTTTAAACATAGAAACATAGAAGTTGACGGCAGATAAGGACCGCTTGGCCCACCCAGTCTGCCCATTTCCCTACCTACTGGATAAGCTGCAGATCCTAGTTAACCAGCAGCCTACTTCTTCCTACCCCCACCCCCCAGAATTGCCTTATGACTATCCCACGCATGCTTGAATTCCCCCATTGATTTTGACTCCACAACCTCCTCCGAAGGCCGCTCCATGCATCCACAACCCTCTCTGTGAAGAAATACTTCCTGAAATTACCTCTGAGCCGCCTCTATCTTCAAATTGTGCCCTCTTGTTCTTGCACACCTCTTTTTTTGAAAGATGCTACCCTCTTGGACTTTGTTGATTCCCTTGAGGTACTTGAAAGTTTCTATCATGTCCCCCTCTCCCTCCTTTCCCCGAGGCTATACATATTAAGCTCCTTAAGTCTCTCTTCATATGACTTCTGGTGCAGACCCTGCACCATTTTTAGTTGCTCCTCCTCTGACAGCTTCCATCCTGTCTATGTTTTGCGGGAGATTGGGTTCCAGAACTGCACACAGTACTCCAGAAGGGGTCTCACCAGCTGTCTGTACAGAGGGATAATAACTTCCTGTTTTCTACTGGTGATGCCTCTCCCTATGCATCCCAGTATCCCCCCAGCCCTCCTTGCTGCCCTCTCACATTGCTTGCCCATCTTTAGGTCATCTGATATGACTACCCCCAGGTCCATTTCCATTCTTGTTGTTGTTAGTATCTCACCCCCCATTGTGTACTCTTCCCCTGGGTTTTTGTTTCCCAGGTGCATTACCTTGCACTTCTTAGCATTGAATCTAAGCTGCCATACATTTGACCATTCCTCTAACCTTGCCAAGTCCCTTCTCATCCTTTCCACCCACCCTGTGCATCAACTCTGTTGCAGATCTTAGTGTCATCTGCAAAGAGACATACTTTTCCTTCCAGTCCTTCTGCAATGTCGCTTATAAAGACATTGAAGAGGACCGGTCCTAATACTGAACCCTGCGGTACCCCACTAGTAACCCTCCTTTCTTCTGAGTGGACTCCATTTACTACAACTCTCTGTGTCCTATTCTCCAGCCAATTCTTTACCCAGGCTGTCATCTTGGGACCCACTCCCAGGCTGGCTAACTTGTATATTAATCTTTTGTGTGGGACTGTGTCAAATGCCATGCTAAAGTCTAGGTAGGCCATCCACAGCCCCTCCCTGATCTACTACTTTGGTCACCCAGTCAAAGAAATCTATCAGATCTGCTCTGGCATGACCTTCCGCTGTGAATCCATGCTGCCTAGGGTCCCTGCCCTCTGGCCTCTAGATACTCGACAGTTCTTTCCTTTAGAAGTGATTCCATCATTTTCCCTATCACTGAGTTTAAACTAACAGGTCTATAGTTTCCTGCTTCTGCCTTGCTCCCACTTTTGTGAAGGGAATCACATCTGCCCTCCTCCAGTTCTCGGGTACCACCATCCTCCCATGATTTGTTAAAAGGGTAGTCAGTGGTGTCACTAGTTCTACCCTTAGTTCTTTAGAATTCTGGGATGAATCCCATCAGGCCCCTTGCTTTGTCCACCTTCAGTTTTGAGAGTTCTTTCAGAACCCTTTCTTCTGTAAATGGGCCGGTATCAACTTCTGTATCCAGAGTGTTACTACTGTTTGTTTTATGTATCCCTCTTCCTTCGTAAATACTGAGCAAAAATATTTGTTTAGTATCTCTGCCTTTTCACAGTCTCCTCTGCCCACCCTCCCTCCCCTTTATTAGGCCTCACTATCCCTCCCTTGGTCTTCCTTCACTCCTGATGTACCTATAAAAGGTTTTATCCCCCTTCTTAACTGAGTTGGCTATCTTTTCCTCGGTTTGGGCCTTTGCTGTTCTGACTGCCTTCCCAGCCTCCTTTTGCTTTAACTGATACAGTTCTCTGTCCTGCTCCTTCTGCGATTCCTTGTACTTCCTGAATGCTTTATTTTTCTCTTGAACCTTCACTGCCACTTCCTTTGAGAACCATAGTGGTTTCTTACATCGTCTTGTTTTGTTTATTTGCTTCACACAAAGGCTTGTTACCTCTGTGATGGCAGTTTTTATTATTCCCCATTGTTCTTCCACCCCTCCTTCCTGCCCATTTGCTAGTGCATTCCTTAGGCACTCACCCATTATGGCAAAGTCAGCCCTCCTAAAGTCCAGTACTTTTGTCTTTGTATGGCTTGACTCTATTACTGTGTTTATTGTGAACCATACTGTTCGATGGTCGCTAGTTCCCAGATGGCTACCCACTTACATCTTGTGATCCTCTCTCCATCTCCATTTGAGAGTATCAAGTCTAATATTGCCCTCTCGAGTGGGCTCCAGTACTAGTTGTCTTAGGCATACCCCTGTAGGGCATCTAGAATAACTGCACTCTTCTAGTGGCAGCTGCAACTGCACTCCAGTTAACATCTGGCATATTCAGATCACCCATCAGCAGTATCTCCCCTTTTTCTGCCATTCTAAGTATACTTTCTATCATTTTCTTGTCCATTTCCTCCCCCTGAGAAGGGGTTCTATATACAACCCCTGTGCGGATTGTGGTGCCATTGCCTGTCTCCAAATTTACCCACAGTGCTTCTTCTCCTCCCTGTTTACCCTTTTGTTCTGTTGCTTTTATTCCTTCCTTTATGTAAAGAACTACTCCTCCTCCTCTTTTTACCCTCCCTGTGCCTCCTGTAGATAGTGTATCCTGGTATGTTTACGTCCCAGTCATGGTTTTGTGTGTACCATGTTTCTGTGACTGCCACAATATCCAGATGTTCCTCCTCCTCCATCAAGGCCACTAATTCAGGAAGCTTGTTACCTAGACTACGGGCATTGGTACTCATTGCTCTCCATTTTTTGATGGCTTTACCTTCTGTTGCAGCATCCCCCACTAACCGTTCTACCTTGGTCTTTTTCTCATTTAGTACCCTATTTTGTAGGGAGAGGCTGGGATTTTTCTGCTTCTTGTCAGTGCCTCCCCCCCTTTGACTAGTTTAAAAGCTTGCCAATGAAGCATTTAAACCGATTGCTCAAAAGACTTGTTCCCTTCCTGGACAGATGCAGACCATCCTGCCAGTATAGGCTGTTGTCTCTCCAGGTGGAACCCCAGCCCCAATGAAGCCAAACCCCTGTGCTCCGCACCATTTTTTCAACCATTCATTAAACTGCATGGTGCCACCACTCGCCTCACCCATGCCTTTGACAGGCAGCACCTCTGAGAAGGATACTGTGTGTGCTACTTGTCTTAGGCCCTCCTCAACTCTGCAGTGTCCTCCTGCACTGCTCTAACCTCATGATGAGCCAAGTCATTTGTCCCTAGGTGGACATTACGCCCAGCTCAGAATCCCTTGCAGCTGTTGTCATGATCCTGAGGATGCACTTCCTGTCCCTCCAAGCCATGGCACCAGGCAGGCACCTTACTTCAGTTTTCCCAGCTCCTCCCAGTTCTATCCCCTATTAATTGAGTCCCCACCAGGAGCTGCTTCCTTTCCTTGTGGTGTCCTCTGCCTCCTTCCTGTGGGCCTCCCTTGACAGCTGTCCTCAGCCTCCTTAGTCTCCTCTGTGGGTGCATCCATAGGGAGCTATGCTCCCCAGAATGGTGTATGGATTGTGGAGTGGAACAACTGACTGGGTGTGCCTCTGTTCCACCATCCTCACCCCTTCCTGGGCCCACTGTGGTCCAACTGCTGTGTTTTCTTCTGCATCTCTGAGGTAATGGTGGTGGCTGTGGTGCTCCTGGATGGGGAGGTTCCTTCCTACTGTCCAGTGTGGCCTGGAGGAAGGTCCCTGACTACTGTCCAGTGTGGCCTGAAGACGGGCAACTTCCTCCCTCAGGGCAGAGAGTTGTTCTGCAATAGGGCAGCATCTCAGCCTCCAGAAAGACTCCGAAGACTGCTGCCCCACAGCCATTACATTGCACTTTACTCCCCACAATTTTTTTTTTTTTTATGTGTGTGTGATTGGTTTGTAGTATAGAAATATATATTTATAATATACAATGTGCTTATATTGTCAGTGCAGTGTGCTAGAGAGGATATGACAGTGACATGCACCTTGCACTCTTGAGGAAATGATGTCAGAACCCCAGGTATAAAGGAACTATTTCCAGGGTGGGTGGGGTGAGGGTGGGAAGGGTTGGGCCTAAACTGTGCCTCGGTAAAACAATCAGCTAAAAGCTCTGACCCACTGCTGCAATGAGTGCCTTCCTGTCAGCAAGATGCCCTACACAACAATTTGATAGAGAAATACCCTGCTAATCAAACAGAGAAAATCCACATCCAAGTCAGACACAGAAACCTTCCCAGCCCCAAAACAGGCCTGGTGGTTTGTGCTCCGAGAGCTGTCAGCCCCAAAATAAGTCAGCTGTGCTTTAAACTCTTCCTGCACTGAAAATCTTAAGAATTGTAACAAACAAACATAAACCTAGATCCACACCCTCTGTTGCTTGAAAGACTGCCTTTTCCTGTTTCACACTGCAGGTTTTTCTGTGACCACTCCTTAACCCCAGTAACTCTGTTAAAAAGAGTTTAACTATCAAACTCCTACGCACCAGTAAATTATTTAAAAATAGTTTCTGTCCCAAAATCCTAGTAGTCAATCCAGCTACCCCCAAGGGACAACCAGAATGCAGTATTCAAACACTTATGAGATTACTTCCAAGATAAGCAGAGTTTGCAAGTTTCTTTTTCAACTCCTCAGCCAACTGTAATTCATTTAAAAATAGTTTAACTGCCAGCAAATCCTAGTAGACAATCTAGCTACCTCCAAGGACCTACCCAAATGCAGTATTTAAATCCTTCTGAAGTTACTAACAAGATAAACAGAGTTTACAAGCCCTTCTTGGTTAAACACTAAATAAATGTGAATAAAAAGCAATTACCAAGGGTGGTTAGTTTCACCTCCCACAGAATTAAGCAAAAGTGCACGTTTGTTGCAGATATCAAGTGCAATACAGAATTTCTCACACAGCTCGCAGTTGAAGAAAGTAGTGTCCTTCCAGCTCCAGAAAATGTGTTTTGTCTGGTATTGGCTTTTGGTTTCCACTGTTCTAGTTTGTGTTTAAGCCAGTGACCAAGAAATGACAGACTCTATAACCCTTGCACAACTTGGAGCCATTCAGTATTTCTACTGTATACTTTTGACTGAGAACTGCCATGAAGACAGGGCAACTTAGTAGACTTGCAGTTTAACTTTATTACCCCAAGACTGCAGCATTGCCTTTTTTTAATGAAATAATCTATCAGTGCTGGTTTCCCTGACCTGTTTTGGGGGCTGATTCTAAAAGAAATACCATAGCCTTACCTTGTTGCCGGGGTTTTTGTTTTGCTAGTAGCTGCCAGGTGACTAATGATCCTAAAAACTTTGAAACCTAGTTTTTAGCAAATTTTACATCGTAATACCTGTAGACTGGAGTATTAGTGACTTGCATCCTTACTTACTGTGGGTTACAAATAGAACTGTTAACAGAAGTCATGCAAGAAGATTTGATTGGACATTGGAAATGTTATTTATTAAAAGTAGCTGATTAGCTCTGTCACACAGCCATCTTCTCTATACAGAGCAGTGCTGGTACAGAGCTTAACAAATGCTTTTGATGTGTTTTTTTTTCTGCCAGCAGTAAGACACTGTGAGGTATGGGTTATGGCCTGATACGAGCATGTCCTAAGTGTGTTATGAGGCATCTTGGAGTATCTTATTGTTCTTATAAAATGAGCTCCATAAGTAATTATTTAATGGGTCCCCAAGTAATTGTTTAAAAAAAAAAAAAGGAATGAAAAGAAATTCAGAAATATAAATAAGGGGGTCTCAATAAGTCTAATAGTAAAGAAAAAAAATAGTCCCCCTGTTAAAGTACTTTGAAAAGTGTTTCATCAGCAGTGGAGGGTTAGCTATTTATTCATTAGGTTATGTACCTGTTACTGGTGCTTTTAGTATCATTAGACCTGTCTAATTTTTGTTCCTTTTTATGGCTGTGAGCAGAGCCTACAGCTGTCTTGCTTTAACTAGAAAAATGACATACTATGGAACAAATTTTTAGACTTTTCAGTGTATCCTTCCATAAGTGCAAATTACCATGGCATTTAAAGAAATACTATTTTCTTTCTGTTTAGAATGTTGGATACATAACTTCAGGCTGCTTTTTCTCTGAGAGCAGCTGTGCACACATTCTAAACAAATCTAAATATCTTTAAAAGTATTTAAGGTGCACAAAAACAATCTGCATGAAAGTTGTTCAGGACAAAAATACCTTTCACATGAGGGTAGTCACTAATCTGAATTCTTTATATTTTGTAAAGTATGATATACCAAAAATACCTCTTTCTTTCTTTTCTCTCTCTCTCAGTGAACACAGCAGGAGTCATGCCAAACAAATGTAAATATCTTGGAAAGTATGCAAGTTACCAATACATGGCCAACATGAAAGTTGTTCAGGGCAAAATGACCTTTCAAATGAGAGTAGTCACTAATCTGAATTCTTTAGATTTTTTTTTTAAATATAGCCAACTGAAAGGTGAAAATTGTGAAGAAAAATGAAAATTCAGGTAATCAGATGGCCATAGTTTAAAAAATATAACGTAGTGTAGCTTAATGAATGGGCTCATTGGAAAGGTCTTTTTGTCCTGAATAAGTTTCATGCTGGCTTTTTACGTGTAACTCGTATACTTATATAAATATTTACATTTGTTTGGCATAAGTCCTGTTGCACTTCTTAAAAGCCTCATTTTTGCTAACCACTATGCCACTTCAGTGAAATACTACACCACCTTGTTTATCTCTTGTCATGCCTAATTTAACAGCAGATTCTGACACTAACCAGATGGGGAAGAAGCAAGACAGAGAACAATGCTCGCACACACAAAACACAAATTGCACGTACCCCAGTAATGTTTGGCTGCAAGACCAATATTCTCCGGGATAACCCATGCCCCAGTACGTTTGCTCTGGGGCTTCTTTGTAGTCCTCTTCACACACGGACGACTTGGTGCACAAACAAGGCTGTCTGTGAAACTTTTAGGCATCTATTCTGCAGCACTGAGTTTTATTTTATTATGTCTTCTTTGGCAAATTCTATTATTAAAACACATGAAATGTGTAGTTTACTAAATCTTGACCTCAGGATAACTCAAAATGTATTCGCGTCTCCCAAATAAGTTTTAAGCCATTCCGTTCACAGGAGGTCAAGACCTGTGCAAAAGGTCAAGTGTAATTTTATCATGTTTTTTTTATTTACAGATTTCCAAAGTAAAAGAGTTGAGAAATACACCAGTATGCACAAGTAACCCTACTGATTACCGAAGATTGAGCAAAATCAAATTGTTATAAATTATGTTATTTCCAAGTGTTTCTGTACCCCCCTTTTTTTTTAACTAGCTACAGAGCTACCCTTTGTTTGATTGGTTCCTTCATTTACCTTCCACAGAAATAGGCTAATTGATTTCTAACTAGTACCCTTGTATTTAGAAAGCCGAAAAGAATAATACACAAAATGTTTTTTTTCTTTAGACTGGCTGTGTAAATAGTGTTCAATCAACTGTGCTGAGGTCCACACTATGGCCTCTTGTTCACAAAGCCAGAACAGGTTGACGGTGATGGAGGGTACTGGCTCTGGAAGCATAGAAAGGAAGAGCTGGGTGAGGGGGAGGGGCAGGTTTTAGGGTCTGTTTCAGGAGGGAAGGAGAGGGGAAGGGGCATTTTTTATGTTTGTGTTTGAAGAAGCTGCCTGCGATTCTACCTCGCCATTGTGCTGCCATAGTACTCTGGCATAGTTTTCAGTGATTCTGTTTATGCAGCCTTTCCTGTCCGTGGGCCTCATAAACATACCCACTTCCCAGCACACTGCTTTTCCTTTCTGCAACTGCAGAAGTGACAGTGGCCATGTGCAACATGGTGGCACTGGCTTAAACTGTGCATGCATGACTATCGTTCATATGCAGTTATGTTAGCACTGCCATGTTGCTCACTGCTGACTCTGGGGCAAACTGCACATGTGTGACTATCATGCATGCATAGTAATGTAATCACGGTAGTGTTACTTATGGCTGACTTTGGTGCAGCGAGAGCACTGCATATTCTTTTCAGTGCTCTTGCCACTCCTAAAAGCTCTCCACAGCCATATTGGCTCTGACCAGATTTTCTTTCTTATGTAGTGTGTTTCTGTGGAAATGGTCAGAGTGTCTGTTTGCCTGACATGGATTGTCTGCTTTCACGGAGAGCGAGCATGGCCTATTATAGCCGCCATACTTAGCGGTTTTCACACAGTGCTTTCTAGATGTCAGACTCAATTGTAACGTCATACTCTCTGTCATAATGGACATTTCATTTCTTTTATGAAGTACAGGTAAAAGCAGCGATGGAGACCAGGTCTGGATTTTTATTTTTTTTTTTTTTTTTCGGCTGCTGTGTCCTTCCTAGGATTGCTAACAGAGGTGTGGTGCTAGATCTCTAGCAGCATTTCAAAGCCGTGGTCCATGCTTTGCTGAGTTCATTGTGGTCAGTTTTAACCACTGCAGAGGTCAGACTTTACTTCGAAAAAGAAAAATATGTAGGGAATTTCTTGTTTACGTTTTGTAACAGATAATGTGTTTATGTGTGCGTGTGTATGTGTGTGTGTGTAAGGGGGGGGGTGTCTGTTGTGCAGCTCCTAGGCCAGCACAAGTTATGGGTGAGGTGGCGCAGTGAGTCATTTGTGTTGTGGGGTCAGGTTGGCACAACTAGTGCCTTGTAAAATTATGTCCTGATAAGGACACGGCTGAAAGATGGTTCTAACCCCGGGAATCCACCAATATTTTCACTTGTTGCAGTGCTCCTTTAAGACAGCACTGCCCTGGAGCCAAAATGGAATGTATGCTGCCCAGTTGAACTGCCTATATTCTTACCCTCAGATTTCTTCTCTCCGCTGCAAATACTAGACGCCCTGGAGATTTACTCTATGACAAGTCATTCCTGAAGTGACATTTGATCAAAGAAACTTAAGTAGTTTTTAATTTTATTCATAGCTGCCTAGTTTTAGTGTTTAGTTTATTTGTTTTACCTCAGTAAGTAAATTTTAGCGTAGTTTTGTTTTATATTTGTGGTTCCCCTCGATTTCTGGGAACCAGGAGGTAACCAACTGTTGTTTACCTCAGATCGGAACTTTTAAACTTGGTTCCGATCCCCTTTTTTGGTATTTTAAATTTTTTTTTAACCAGGTTTCTTCGGTTCCTTTGATCGGGTTCCCGGTCCGGAACAGATGGTATCTAATAAATGTTAACCTATTTCTCGGTTCCTGAACCAACCGCAAACCGATAACTTTCTTTCTTTATCGGTTCCTGGTTCCTCTTTTCTTCTTTTTTTTTTTGCCCAGAAATGTCAGATAAACCCAAGAAGAAAACAGGACCTCCTGATTTTAAAAACTGTTTAAAATGTTCCGATGTGTTTGCCAAGGCAGACAACCATGATTTATGTGTAGACTGTCTTGGGCAACAACACTTCTCTGTTGAATGTGAAACTTGCAAGTCTTTCTCTCCTAAGACAATTGAAAAATATTGGGAGAGTCTGCATAGGAGAATGCAAAAGGGGTCTATGGGCTCTGACTAGTTCACCCATTGTAAGTCTTTGGCTGAACCTTCCAGGGCCACAAAAACACCCCTGAATATGGGTGAGTGCCCTGGTAAGAGAGGCATTGAATCGTTTGACTCTCCAGTGCCTGCCAAGAAACTTAAGACAACTAAGCAGACTGATACCTTGGCTGAAATGCCACAAGGGGCTCCTGAAGTGCCTGCTCCTGCACCAATGTCTGCTGATGTAACCCAGGCTGTGGCTTTATGACAGATGCTGCAGGGCTTATTACCCCCTAAGCAACCTGTTGCTACTCCTGTAGAGCGATCACCTGCCTTTGTTTCACCCTTAACCACTGAAACTGGATTTTTAAGAAGGTTATCAGGTAGGAGGGTACTGATCCTGAAGTCTCCCCTGAACAGGAGTTTGGTTCACCTCCAAGACCTACTAAGGATTATTACTCAACTTTTTCTTTTGTGAGAAAGATGGTCGAAACCTTAGACCTTGTTACTGCAGAAGAGGTGCAAGATAAGGAGGAAGCTCAGCACATGGAGTTAATAGAGTTAACACCACTGAAGGCCTCTGCTTCCTATTTACAAGTTTTTCAAAAAAGGATATATTAGAAATTCTTAAAGCATGTGGAGGGGTTGTGGGATAACAGATCGACCAGACACCAAACTTCAAGTTCAACACACAATCTTTGTGTGATATTTATTCAGAATACAAGAAATACCCTTCGGCAGTGGCATAATCCTTCTTCAGTACATCAGTTTGTAGCAACAGACTATGAATGTCCTTTCTTTGCATTTAGCCAGCACCTACTCACACTGATCTCTGATCTATCAACTTTTCAGTGAAAACCCTTCCTGCCTATATGGCCCCATTTACTTGGGTAGTGGGGGCTCAAAAAGAAAAAAAAAACAAGAACCTCCATGCAGAAACACTGAAACATGGGTTACCCCAAAGGGCATTGGCAACAAATCAAGTTTCAAAGAAGTACAATATCATACAATAAGACAGAGGGGGGACGGCTCAGAGGTAATGTGAGGAAGTATTTTTTCATGGAGAAGGTTGTGGATGCATGGAACAGCCTCCCTGAGGAGGTCGTGGAGTCAAGAACAGTGGGGGAATTCAAGAATGCATGGGACAGACATAAGGCAGTCCTAGTGGGGGGTAGGAGGAAGTAAGCTGTTGGTTAACTAGGATCTGCAGCTTATCTGTTAGGTAGGAAAATGGGCAGACTAGGTGGGCCAAGCGGTCCTTATCTGCCGTCAAATTCTATGTTTCTGTGTTTCTATACATATTTCCATAATGCAAAGCATCATGGGATATATGCAATTACCATGAAATTTCAGACGTGTTCAGTTTACAGCAATTTACATACATTTTAAATAGCACAAATAAGTTAATTTCTATAATAGTCACTTAGTACTTTTGATCATTATCAAAAACACCTAGTGCCATGGTATTTTCAACATTTACAGGTTTCATAAACATAAGGTATATACATCAAGGTATTTTATGACATGGTGCTATTATCTACTAAATCCAACAACGATACACAGCCTGTTTTACATACGCTCGGAGATCACAACACTGACCTCCCTGTATGAGGACCTGAGAGGGAAAAGGAAAATTAAAGAGGACACTGTAGCATAGTCAAGAAAGGAGAGGGAGTGCCCATAGGTAGCCAACCTTATGGACTAGAAATTGTAAAGGATAGAATAGACTAAGAAATAGAAGAACTGTCGCAACAGATTTAAGAAAAGGTCAGTCCTCAAGATTGGCAGGAACTCCCTGTCACAAAGCACCTAACACTATCACACTTATTGATAAGAAGTGTGATAAGAAGTACCAGTTGGAAAGGTCAGGGACGGAGATTTTATTCCCCACCTTGATCGCCGGGGGGAATTATGCAGAAGGCTGCCTGTGAAAGGGCTAAAGTACCTCTGTCCTCTCATCCCTCTGAGAAGGACTCTAGAAAAATGCATAGTATGGCAAAGAAAAGGTAACTGTCTGCCTCCCTTGTAGTTAGACAAGCCAGCTGTCAGGCTTATGTAGCTCTCTGTCAGAAGGTTCTGTGGCAGTCCCTCCTGGATGCTGCTGAAAATAACCCCTCCACACCAGTGTCAGATCTAGTGGATACTACTAAGTTAGGCTTGAAAGCCTCTAAGTATCAGTTCCAGATGGCAGCCGACACAGATGATACAGCAGCATGGTGGATGGCAGGTTCTGTGGCCTTGAGGAGGGTTGCATGGCTTAGAGTTACTAACCTCACCCAGGATATCCAGAACAAGGCCATGGATTTCCAGTCAAAAATAACTCACTTTTTGGAGTTCAGACTAAGGCTCACATGAAAAAGGTGGACAAATACATAGCCACCTTCTGCAGTAATTCTGCCAAGCAGAGACCATTACCGTCTTCCTCTTCTATATATGGAAGGGGTGGCAGGGTAGGACTTCTTATTGAAGATGTTTTTACCAGGTACAGGCTGTGGCACAGCAGCAGTATCGGTCCCAGCAGGTTGGTTTCTTTAGAACTAGAGGCAGAAGGGGCTCCAGGCGTGGCTCCTTATCTGTCCAAACATAGCAACAGCCCAAATAAACTCCCTGACTTATCTTTTCAGGCAGCCTCCCCAGTACCTGTAGGGGGCAGATTGATTCACTACTTCCAGGAATGTCTAAAGATCACAGACAAGTGGGCCCTGGAAGTGGTGAGCCAAGGTTTCTCCTTAAGTTTCAAATCCCTTCCTCCTTTAAGAGCAAGACTGTTCAGAGCAGTTACATTCACAGAGAGCTGCTGGAACAGGAGGTTCATGGTCTGCTTTTACCAAGAGCAATAGAACCTGTCCCTTTGAGGTAAAAAGGTCAAGGAATTTATTCCAGATACTTTTTGACAACAAAGAAAAATGGGCAGTGGTGGCCTATCCTAGACCTCAGGCTACTAAACAAATACCAGGTAAAGCCCAGGTTCAAAATGGTAACACTGGCCATGATTGTACAGCACTACAGAAAGGAGACTGTCTAGCCTCCTCAGACCTAAAGAATGCATACGTTCATATTCCTATAAGGGAGTCACACAGAAAATACCTAAGGTTCAGACTCTCTTCAGCCCACTACCAGTTCTCAAGATTACACGTTGGTCTCACTTCAGCACCAAGAGTGTTTTATCAGGTGCCTGGCAGTGGTGGTGGCGCACCTGAGAAGACTAGGTGTTTCAGTTTTTCCCTACCCAGATGATTGGCTAATTGTGGGAAAGTCTCATCAGCAGGTGAGAGCACCTACAGGTAACACAGGACCTGTTGCAGTCCTTAAGGTTCCTTATCAATGTCAAAAAGTCAGTTTTAACTCCTGTACAGGTATTACAGTTCATAGGTAAAGAACTGAACACCATTGTGTGAAGAGCTTACCTCCCTCAGGAGAGAGTAGCCAGTGTAACGCTCTGCCCCTGCTTCTGGTTACCTGTATGATATTTATATTATAAATAAATGGTCTGTGTATGAAATGTCAGTATGTGAGAGATTTTGGCCTTTATCTTCCGAGGTCAGTAGCCAAAACCACAGGATGTTGTAAAACAGACCAGGAGAACCATTAATTAAGACATCCTTCTAGAGAGACAGTTTATGGCCTTCATAATCTGTGCTGCCTTTGAAGTGTACCACATATATGACTTTTATGACGTAGCAGGAAGTAGTCGTCACTTGAATGACTCTTAATTGTTTTCTCACGTAGCTGAAAATAAGGGACATAAGTGGGGGATTGTTGAGTTCAAAGAGAACTGTTTAATTAAAGACTGTTATATCTGGGAAATGGCTAGTTACAGATTTTCTCGAAGCAATGACTCGCATCCTCAGACACACTTATGTCAGAAAATTAAAGCTGCGGAGAAGCTAGCTGACTCACCAAAAGAGGGTGGGAAAAGATAGAGTTAAAAATGAAACATTGTATATGGGTTTGTGACACATGATTCTAGACTCTATCTATGGTAGGAGTGTTTGTTCTGAAACTTCCTTTTTTTGTTTTACAAGATTGAAGTTGTGTGATATATTGCTCTATGTTTAATTTGACCTTTTTTTATCATATTTTAGTAAACAATTATTTATTTGAAATACTGCCTGGGTGTCTTCTCAGTTTCTTTTTGCATGTGATGTATATGGGGTGAAGTCTGACAGCTGTTAAAAGGTTTGATGGTGTTACTAAACTTGGAAAAGGTAAGAATATACCTAAGGTCTCTTACAGAGTTTTAAGGGTTAATTTTGGAAACCTGGTTGGGTTCCCCTGGCGAAAGATTGTGCTGCAGTCCAGAAGAAAGTGCATGTGTGAGCCTGTAATTGGGTATGCTAGCATAAAGTTCACAGTCTGAATCCCTCCAGAACTCCAGAACTTGAGGGTAACAGGTGATTCGGACCGAAAGCAGACAGGAGGGTTACCCTGTCTGTTACCAGTTTACAATATTGTACCTTGAGGTCGGCACTGTGGGAGCAGAGGGCCTGACCTGTGAAGTGCGTTTGTGACAGCTAGCATTCTGCATCTGGCAAATTTGTTTGTCCTGAACAAACCAAAACCAGCAAGACAGCTTCTGCAATTGATAGGTCACATGGCCTCAGCAACAGGCACAGTCCTGGGTGCCAGGTTTCAAATGAGAGATGTTCAGTTCCTCCTCAGGGCACACTGGGTGCCAGAGGCGGGATTCTCTATCAAAACCCATCCCAGTAAGAAGGGAGATCTTACTTCGATAGGTTTCTACAGTAGGTCTTCACACATAGGACCGCACCCCCTGGTGTCAGGACTGTAAGGACTTGTAGCTAGCAGTCATCAGCGGGGACCACCACCCACCCCGTCATCAGGTGATGCGACGTCAGCATGACTATAAAAGGGGCGGTCCTTCGCCCGCCCACCAGTTCTTTCCCGCCATCGCTCAACTTCATTCGACAAATGTGGTAGAACAGCATTCAGTCGCCTGTCATTTTTCGTCAATATTTAGCAATTTCTTTAGAAAGTTCTTTGTTTTTGCAGGCTTTCCCCATTATGGTGTATGTTATCTAGTTGGCCCAAAAAGAAGTGTTGCAAGTGCGGCGCCACAAATCTCACATGGAGATGATCACTCCCAATTCAAACACCATGAAGTCTTGCTATATTAGGACTTATTGCAGTTAGCCACTGCACTTGAACTGCCCCGGAGAGGAAAGAGTTAACTCCAGAGAATCTGGAGTTCTAAAGCGCGAGGGCGTTATACCAAAGCTCTATCTGGGCAGTTTCAAATGAAACTGTCAGATTCTTTACTCCGCTTCACTGAACAGTCGCTCCGGAGAGCAGCTCCTTCAGCTCGGTTCATTTCTCGGTCAGGCGAGTATTTGGCATTATGTCTGAGAAACCCAAAAAGAAAAACCGGGCCCACTGGGTTTCAACACTGTGATGCTGTGGGGAAGCCTTTGCCAAGGCTGACCCACACACCACTTGTGTTTATTGTCTGAGGCTGACCACCTCCTGTCAGACTGCCAGGTGTTTAAAATTTCCCTCAGCCACCCTAGAAAGAGATGAGGCGGCTCAGGGAACTATTATTAAAGTCCGCTGGCGGATGGCCAGCCCGGTCAGTACCCACTGGACCAGAGGAGTGCCTCTGACCAGGCTAGACTTCCTCGGCAAAAGGATGGTTCAGAGGAACCAGTTTAAAAAAAAAAATGAATATGACAGAGAAATCAGTAGGTTTGGAGTCCAAGATTGTCTCTCCAACTGCTGCAGAAGTAGTTAAGCCATACAGATTGTCCAGTCACTGTTTCTAGGTCCTGTCGAACCATCTACAGTTGGTAAAAGGTGGCTCGTTCGGTTCCAGTGGTTCAGGTTTATGATGTTGAGGAATTGTTATGAACCACAGGAGTGGGAGGAGGAGAAATTTGATCAATACATGTGTGGCTGGTAGGGTCTGGACATGCCCACTTAAGCGGACATTTTCTCCAGACAGACTTTTAGAATCTCCTCCTTTTCTGTCTGAGTCCTTTTCTCAGTTTATGTTTTACAAAAAGCTTGCAGAATCCCCCCAGCTTCCTTTAGAGGAGGCTATGGATGAGTAAAGGGGAGCCTGATTATGTAGGAATGATGGGCTAGGAGGTTGTCTTTCCTTTGCATAAGTCATTTAGGAAGTAAACAACAAAGATTTTATAAGATTCCTCTTTCTGTCCCTCCTGTAAGATAAAAAAATGGACAGAAGGTGTATTTCCGTCAGGCTCTGTTACAGACTTCCTCACTGAGCAGTGTAGTCATGTAGGTGTGGTACAAGCTGCAGCCTGTGTCAAGGCTAGTTCCCTGGCCTCACATCCTCCTGAATAGGATTCCAGGAGGATTGATGCCATGACAAGAAAACAGTATATGGCAGCTTCTGTGGGACTCCAGACAGGCAAGTTGTATGGCTTATGTGGCTAGATTTGGAAATCTAGGTGGGGCCTTAGTATTGCAGTTAGCCAAGCAGGCCCATGGCCAGCTGGCTAGCGGGTTGGAACAGGTGGCTGCTAATGGCACTGAAGCCTCTAAGTTCAAGTTCATACTGCTGTTGGTGTTAATCTTGTTTCTCTAGGGTCATGACCACTTCTGTAGCTTTCCGTGAGGTTGGCATGGCTCAGATGCACTAATCTGTCCCAAGATACTCTGTCAAAGTCTATGGATTTGTTTCTTGTTGTGGTAATTCTCGTTTGAGGAACAAACAGAAAGCTATATGAAAACAGGGATGATTACCTACAAAGGTGCCCAGGTAGAGGCTCAGGCCTCCTCTGCTTTCGCCAGAGGGTCTCTTCAGAGGCAGAGATAGGCCAGGGCACAAGTAAAACCGCCCCTCCCTTAGCCTAAGACTGATTCACAAGCAGGCACCCTGATGGGGTGCCCAGGGCCGATTCTCCATACCAGTGGGCAGGTTGGTTTTATTTCAGCCAGAATTGGGTGTCCCTAACTCTGACAAGTGGGTTCTGGAAGTAATAGGTCTGGTTCTCAGCTTCAAACAGTTTCCAAAGATGAGAGCCAGACAGGTCCACCTGCAAATCCTTCGGAATCCCTTGCTTTGGGAGCAGAGGTTTCTTCTCCTCTGAACTGCAAAGCAGTAGAGGGGTCCCTCCTTGCCACTGGGGCAAGGGGCTGTACTCATGATACTTTCTTACCCTATAGAAGGCAGGAGATTGGCGGCCCATCTCAGATTTAAGGTACCTGAACAAGCATCTTTTGAAAACAAAGTTAAAAATGTTAACTCTGGCTGAGGCCAGGGGACTGGCTAGCTTTCCTGGACCTCAAGGATGCCTATTTTTTCATGTTTTGATCAGGCCTTCTCACCGAAAGTACCTCAGGTTACCCTCAGGCCACTACCAGTTCACGGCAATGCCCTTCGGCCTTACCTCTGCGCCAAGGGTATTGAAATTCTAGCTTGGTAGTGGCTCTTTAAGAAGGCAAGGGATTGCTTTGTTTCCTTCCTGGATGACTGGCTCTTAGTGGGTCAGTCTCCAGATCAAGTAAAATCCCACTTGCAAGTCACCCAGCAGCTTCTCACCTTTCTGGGATTCCTGTTGAATTTACCAAAGTCAGTTCTCGAACCAGTTCAGGTACTAACTTTCATAGGGGCAGAGTTGAACACAAAGTTAGCCAGGGCATTTCTCCCTCTGAAAGGGTAGGCAGTCTCTTTTGCCCTGGCATCTTCCATTACTCTGCAGTCTCTTGACCAGCATAGCATTTGCTACAACTACTAGGGCACATGGCTGCTTCCACAGCTGTAGTGCAGGGAGCAAGATTCCAGATGAGGGACATTTAGTTCCATCTGAGGGCCTATTGGTCCCAAAGGAGGGATTCCCTTTCCAAATTGGTTCTAGTGACCCAATCCCTGATCCTGGCCTTACACTGGTGGCAGGATCAAAGCAATCTAAAACTAGGGGTCCTCCTCATTCCCTCACCACGGATGCTCCTGTGTTAGGGTGAGGAGCTCGCTTAGGCGACCTGTCCACGAGGGGAGTGTGGTCTCCCTAGGAATCTCTGCTCCACATCAATTTTTGGAACTCAGAGCTGTCTTCTAGCTCTTAGGAGTTTTCAGCTTCTGTCCAGAACAAGGTAGTTCAAGTCAGGACAGACAACACCACAATAATGTGGTACATCAACAGGCAGGGGGGCACTCGGTCATCAGCCTTGTGCACCGAAGCAATGAAGTGGTGGTCTCTGGCTTACTCCTGAACACCTCCTGATAGCAGTTCACCTCCAGGGTAGGACAATGCCCTGGCAGATGCCCTCAGCAGGATTCTCAGGGCCATCACGATTGGGCTCTGAATCCTCAGGTGCTGGGTTCAGTCCTTGCCAGATGGGGCTCATTTCAGATAGATCTTTTCGCAGCCCCAGATAACCACTAACTTTCTCTGTTTTGTTGGGGCCTCCAGTGCTGGGATCAGCCCCTGGACGCTTTTCACTTGGATTGGAAAGGGAAGTTTCTGTACACCTTTCCTCCTTTTTCCCTTTCTTTCAGGGTACTAGTAAAAAATCAGATCTCAGCCCTGCAAAGCGATTCTGATTGTTCCAAACTGGGCCAGACAGCCCTTGTACCCATTGTCTCTGTCCTTGACAGTCCACCCTACCCTGAGCTTGCCCAGAGTCCACGACTTACTGGCCTTTGCACAAGGAAGAGTGTGGTATCCGAACCTCAAATTCCTCCTTCTCAAGGCAGCTCTTGAGGAGTTAGAATTTGCTGATTTACACCTTTTTCAAGGTGTCGCGAATATTTTAAAGGCTTCAAGGAAGCTTTTCACTGGGGCCACTTACAATTTAAGTGGAACAGGTTTTCAGTCTGGTGCGCTGAGAAACAGATTATACCACAGTCTGCTTATCTGCCCATTTTCTGGACTTTGGTCCATTTTAAATTCCTTAGGTCTTGGGCCAGCTACCTTAAGGGTTCCTCTGGCAGCTGTCTCTGTTTTTTCTGCAAGCAGGGAAGCCTGCTTCCTTTTCTTCTCAACCTGTGTTTTCCAAGTTTTTAAGGGGTTGCTTCACACCAACCCTCCTTTTTCGGGAACCAGCTCCTGCATGGAGCCTGAATGTTTGCATTGCTCAGTTAATGCAAACCCCTTTGGACCTCTGTCCCCAGCAGAGCTCAAGCTTCTCACTTGGAAAATGTTTTTTTCTGGTGGTTTCACTTCTGCCAGGCGATAAGTGAACTACAGGCCTGGCAGTGGAAGAAGATTTTTCTCCCCACAGGGATAAGACAGTCCCTAGGACTAACACAGGGTTTGTCCCTAAGTGGTTTCAGGTTTCCACCTGAACCAGCCCATCTCTCTCCCAGGATTTTTCACTGAGCATTCTTCCTCAGGTGAGAGGAGACTGCACAGCTTGGACGCAAAAGAGCCTTATGCTACTATTTGTAACACACAAGGGTCACAGGTTGAATCCTCCAACTCTTCCTTACCTAGGGCGGGGTTGGCAAGGAACCTGCCACTAAGAGGACAATTGCAAGGTGGATTGTCTCTTGTATCCATTTTTGTTATCAAAGACTAGGTAGGAGAGCCCCCCTCAGGACTGAGGGCTCACTCCACCAGGTGTACTGCTGCATCTCTAGCGGCTGCTAGAGATATTCCCATTCTGGAAATCTGTCGAGCTGTTTCTTGGAAGACAGTTTACACTTTTACCAAGTATTATTCCCTGGATTTCTGTCCAGGAGAGATGCTCGTTTTTGGCACAGCTGTGCTTCAGAGCCTATTTCCTAAGTAGGTTCTGACCCTCCTCCATGGAGGTACTGCTGTGTAATCTGCAGTAAGTCCTAATACAGCAAGACTTCATGGTGTTTGAAGAAAAAATTACTCACCTTAGTAATTGTTTTTCTTCTCATGGAGTCTTGCTATATTAGGACCATCCCCCCAACCTGCCCCTCTCAGAACTTCTACTGGGGTGGGGGTGGCAAATTAGTGCAAGCACTGTGTCATGCCATTGTAGTTCTTTCCTTCACCCTCTTTATTTAGGGTTAGGGAACTAGGGTTTCTGTGTTGAGTGATTTGTTGGCCCCTTCCTGGACTTGAGTCTTTGGGGAAGGGGGTCCTAATAGTGCTGTCAGGGGAAAACTAATAATACCATTATTCATTCTTATTATTGTTATTGTTGTTCCTATTGTTGTTTATATTGTTGTTATTACTACTAGTAGGTAGCCATTTGGCTAGTGTAGAGCTTTCCACACAGACTTGTTGCTTAGTGTTAGCTTCGTAAAGATCTGACAGTTTCATTTGAAACTGCCCAGATAGAGCTTTGGTATAGCGCCCTCGCGCTTTAGAACTCCAGATTCTCTGGAGTTAACTCTTTCCTCTCCGGGGCAGTTCAAGTGCAGTGGCTAACTGCAATAAGTCCTAATATAGCAAGACTCCATGAGAAGAAAAGCAATTACTAAGGTGAGTAATTTTTTCGTGTGTCCTCTGCCTGGAGCCCAAGCACAACTTGGCTGAGAATACTATCTGCCAGGGCTTCAACCAGGCCATGCGCACCCATTGCAAGAGGACCCTCGAAGTCCATCTGCTGACTCAGAGGCTGTTTTCCATGGAAATGGACCTTCAGGAGCTGAGAGAAAGATCGTCGCCGACCCAGGAGAAGAAAAAGAAGAAAAAGGATAAGGAGAGATGCCGGGAGCGGAGCTGTTCTCCTCTGGGTAAGAGCAGCCTGACAACTAATGTTGACCAGGGTGAGCCCTCCAGCTTCCTGAGTACCCCACCTGCAGGGCCTTCGACTGCTCCGGCGGACCAGATGCCTTCATCCCCTCCCCCGCCAAAGTTAGCAGGCAGTCAGGAGTCACCTCCTTGGAGGATTCTGTGAGATCTCCTGATCCGAGCACCGCCGATAAGCCGTCCTCCGGCTCTACCACCAGGCGCCCAGCCCAGGCCGATCAGCCTGTCCTGAGTACTTCTACTCTAGTCAGTCTGGCTGCGTCCAGTAATCCAGTTGACGGCTCCTCCGCCGACTGTGTGGCCACCTCTGCTCCCCCATTGGGCTCTCTTGAGGCCCCCGATGCTGGGACGAGTGTGCTCACAGGTGCACCTCCATCCCTGTGGGTTTCTTCCCCCAGGAATTCGGAACCTGTACCCGACACTTCTCTAAACCAGTTGGTTACCCTTCCAGACCTGTCGTTGAGGGATTTGCCTGATTTCCCTCCTTCGCTGGGGTTTATTCTGCCGACTGATCCTTTCTTCCTGCAGATCCTTTGCCAGACTTTCACGGGCAAGGCATGGATCAACCTCCTGCAGGACCTTTGGGCCCTCTGCCTACCCTGTCGCTGGACCCATTCCCTAGCTGATCTTCGGTGCCCCCTCCGGCAGGCCCGTCTGCTCCTCCAGCGGGTGACTTTCCAGGGAATCCCCATGTCCCCCAATACCCACCGCTGGGGGGGGTCCTTCACCAGGTTTCAGCCTGCCGACTCTGGACTACAACCCTCCGACACCGGGCTACCCGATGCTGGGTTACCCGACACCAGGATACCCAATGCTGGACTACCGAATGCCGGGATATCCGATGCCAGAATACCCTATGGAATCCTCAGAGTTGGACGAGGAATCGGACCCAGGAACCAGTCCTAGCCTCACTCTCTGGTCGAATCTCTACTAAAGGAGTCCCTCCCTAAGTCCCCCGAGGACCCCTCCTTTGGGGAGTTACTTAGAACTATACAGAAATCTTGCGGATGGGCCTCCAGGGAGCTTGATCCCCGACGCAAGAGACTTGCGGGGCACCTGAACATGGTCAGCGTGGATCCTCTTCCCATTCCCCCTTGGATGGGACCACATGAGGACCTCGTGTCTACTGTTTGGCAACAGCCCTCTTCTATTACAGCTGTGTCACGTAAAGCGGATTGAGCTTACTTTCCCTTGGAAGGGGTCTCCCATTTAACCGCCCAGCCCAAGGCTGATTCCATGGTCATTACTGCTGCCCATGACAGATCGACCCAACCTAAACACCTTAGTGCCTCTGTGCCAGATAAGGACTCCAAACAGCTGGACCAGTATGGTAGAAAAATATATGCCTCATCCACCTGTGCCATTAGATCCCTGAACTATGTTGTCCACATGATGGCCTTCCAAAAGTCCTCCTTAGCAGACTTGGAGAAAGACCTTCAGGAGATTTCTGATGAACAGCTCCATAATAAACTCCTGGGAAAAGTCAGGATGAAAAAGTCATCCTGCCGCCATGCCCTCCATGCCACATATGACTCAAGTCGTCTCTGTTGCTCGGGGTGCGGCCACAGGGATTTGTCTCAGATGCCTAGCGTGGCTTCAACTGGCGGGGTTGGCATAGGATGTTCAGTCTTCTCCTCTGGACGCTCCTTTTAGGGGGCCAGTTCTGTTTAGCAGCGACGCCATGGACATTATTACTGAGCTGCAGGAGAGCGGCACATCCCTCCGGCCAGAAGCAATGGCAGCAGCCTTTTCACTGCCAATGGAAGTGGAACAGACAGAACCAGGGCGCCCCAGTTTCATGCCAGACTCCTCAGGCCAAGTTTGACAAAGCCGCCTCCGGAGGAAACACGCCTCTCCCCTCTGCGTCCTGACTCCCTACTCCTCCTTTCTCTCCCTCTGACTCTCTTGGAGAAACTGGTAGGGGGAAGGTTCGGCCTCCACCTGGACGGGTGGAAGGCCGTCACTACAGATGCGTAAGTGTTACAAATAATAGAAAGAGATCACTCAATAAAGTTCCTGGAAAGGCCTCCTCCCAGTCCTCTGGGAAGGTCCTTTTACCCATCAGACCAACTTCATCTGGTCAGTCAGGAAATACAGGCTCTGCTTGAGAAGACTGCTATAGAGCTTGTTCCTCTGGAACAAACAAGAAGGTTATTCTACTTCCACTTCTTCCTGATTTCAAAGAAGGCAGGGGATCTGAGGCCCAACTTAGATCTCAGCATGCTCAACCTCTTCGTGGAGTACAAGAGATTTTGCATGTTGACTCTCCAGGGACTGTTACCCCTGCTCTTTCCAAACACTTGGCTGCACTGCCTGGATATGCCGGATGCCTACCTCTACATCTCCATTTTTTCAGCCCCCCACCGCTTCCTGAGATTCTCTTTCCTGAAGGATCATTTCCAGTTCAGAGCTCTCCCATTTGGCCTCTTGTCACCAAGTGCTTAGTGGTGGTTGTGGCATTCTTAAGCTGCAGGGGCATTTATGTGTTCCCGTACCTGGACAACTGGCTCCTCTCAGCCCCCTCTTTTGACAGTCTGAAGGAATCCCTCGTCTTCACTCTGGACCTCTTTTCCAAGTCTGGGAATTTCAGTCAGTTTCTCCAAATCCCAGCTAGTACCCTCCCAGCGCCTCCAGGTTATTGGAGTGGTGCTGGGCACGTTCCAAAGCAAGGCCTTCCTTCCAGTCGATCGACTGGAGACTTTAATCTCACAAGCCACACTCGTGGGTTCCTCTCAGTGGACCACAGCTTGTTTGGTCCTGCAACTCTTGGGTATGATAGTGGCTGCCATTCCCACAGTTCCTTTGGCCAGACTGCACGAGTTACCCAACGAGGAGACCCAGCCAGCTGGAAGTCTCGCCGAGGAACCAATCCCTGATCCCGGGAAGTCACCAGTCTCCCAGGTGTTTCCTGAGTGACTGAATCGACCAGTTCGATCGAGATCGAGATCTCAGACCCCCTCGACCAACCTGCCGAGGAAGGTGCACAGGTTCTCTAAAAAGAGGCGACGCCGGATGAGGAGAGGCTTCGGTGGAAACTCCGTCGATGCTATGAGGACTTTATGTGGCAACAGCTGATTCTGTCCAGGCAGAAGTCGGCCTTGGTTTCTACACCGACCTTTACTTGGCTGTCGCCCCCGTAGGCCGAAGCCGACTCCTTCGGAACTGATTATCTTGGTTCCCCCACCCGCAGAGCTGGCTAAACCAGTCCCAGTTCAGCCAAAATCAGTCTCTCTGCCGATTGTGGTGGAGCCACTGCATAAACAGCCTTTGGAAGGGGCTCCTACAAAGGATTCTCGGTGAACTCCGGGACTCCCACATAGGTTGTCGGTCACCCTTACGACGGATCGCCCCAGGCGTGTTAAAGGGGACCTTGGTGGTCAACCAATTTATCCAGATTCCTTGGATATGGACGACACCGACCTTCACTCTCACCCGCTGGATGATGAGTCTGTCAGTAGTCTGTCGACTGAGAAAGGCCCTTCGTCATTTATGGGGATTCTCCACCTCATCTCTGAATCTACAGGGATGCCCCTGGAGCCCATCCAGAAGAAAGTGGAGTACCCTCTTATGGACATCCTAAAAAGAGGGGTACACCAACAGAGGCCTTTCCGCTGGCCGAGGCCGTTGTTGGCCCGGCCTTTGAGCTCTGGCAGCATCCTGCTTCCTGCCCAATGCCTTCTGTTCGGATAGGCCGCAAGTATGTGGTGCCCATCAGGTCCCTTGCGGGGTTTTTAGAACACCCCTCGGCCGAAGGGTTGGTGACTACCTCTGGGTTTAGATGCACAGGCAGCTGTGCTGACACAGACCTCCAGACAAGGAGTCCAAAAAGCTGGACCACTCTGCCTGAAATGTCTACGCAGCCTCATCTCTAGGCCTCCATCAGACGAGCTTGGCCGTCATCATAGTGCACTTCTCTCATGTCCTGTTGGGCTCCCTAGATGAAGTTCTCACACATCTCCCTGTGGACCTGCAGTCCGCGATCAAACAGGTCCGAGACCAGGGCCAGGCTGTTGCCAAGCAGCAGCTTCAGACGGCCTTCGATCTCGGGGACTCCTGCGCCGGGTTGGTAGCATCCACGGTCACCATGCGCCATAGGGCTTGGCTGAGACTTTCCACCTTTACGGCGGATACCCAGTACAAACTCACTGATGTTCCTTTCTTGGGTACCAATTTCTTTGGCCCAGGTGTGGATGGTCACCTTCAGAATTGAGCAGTCCAATGCCACTTTGGACTCAACTACTTCTGCACAGAGAGATGCCTCTAGTTCTACAAAGCAGAAGAAAAAATCTTTTTGGCACCATGCTTCTGCGGCCAGGCAGCCGTCCTTTCAAGGTGGGCGGCAACAGCAGGCACAATATTGGCGCCCCCTGGCCAAGTCGGGGCCTCCAGTGGACCTCAAACCAGGAGGTCATGGTTCAGGCGGGTCTGGACCCTCTTCCTCCAAGCCTGCCCAGTGACTTGTTAGGGATTGCCACCCCTATTCCCATGACGCCTACTCTGGGTCCTCCCGTGGGGAGTCGGCTCTGCCACTTCCTTTCCCCCTGGTCCACTGTTACCATGGACAGGTGGGTCTTGGAAGTGGTGGGTCAGGGTCTGTTTCTCAAATTCGAGCAGTACCCTCCGTGCCGAGCCCGCGACCCTCGGGAGGAGAGAGTATCAGCCAACACCCAGTCGGTTCTGAGAGATGATATTGCCCAGCTCCTCCTCAAGGAGGCAGTGGTCTGGGTGGCAGATTCTCCAGTCAACCCAGGATTTATTTCCAGGTACTTCATGGTCCCGAAGTACGGGAGGCTGGCGCCCCATTCTAGATCTGCATGACCCGAATCAGTTTCTCAGGCCGCGCACTTTTCGGATGGTAACTCTGTCCCAGAATGTACCATCCCTGGGGAAAGTCATGTGGTTCTGCTCACTGGATCTCCTGGACATGTTCTTTCATGTCACAATCTGTCCATCTCATCAGCGGTTCCTCCACTTCAGAGCAAAGGAACCCCTATACGAGTTCCGAGCCACACCATTCAGCCTGTCATCGGCCCCACGGGTCTTCACCAAATGCATTGCAATGGTGGCAGCTCATCTCAGGCGTCTGGGGGTCAGAGTATACCCCTACCTTGACGATTGGCTCTAGGCAGGTTCCACCCAGCAAGAGGTGGAGAGGTCCAGGGACCTGGCCCTCCTGACCTGCTCACAACTTGGCCTCTTGATCAGCGAGTCCAGGTCAGAACTCGTGCCTGCTCAGGTGATATGCTTCACTGGGGCAGAGCTCGACTCTTGCTGAGCCAGAGCTTGGCTCCCGGCGGACAGGGTGGAGGTTCTCTCCTTCTTTACCCAATCCTTTCTGGTTGGACAGTTGTGCCCTGCCCAGGACTTTCTGTGCCTTCTGGGTTACATGGCGGCCTGCACAACCGTGGTCCATTGGGCAGGTGGCATATGCGCCCCTTCAGTGGGAACTGGCTGCCTAGTGGACTCAGCGCCTAGGTAATTTCAACGCGCTGATCACTGTGAACCAGAAGATGTGGGACGCTCTCCAGTGGTGGACCGTCCTAGACCGTTTGTCCTCCTCGAGCCGACGGTCGTCATCATGACCGATGCCTCTTTAATGGGCTGGGGATCTCACATGGGGGACAACATGGCCCACGGGTTCTTGACCCCTGAGGAATCCCGATACCATATCAACCTGTTAGAGCTCAGAGTGGTCAGACTGGCACTGACAGCGTTCGCTCAGCAGCTTCGGGGTCAAGTGGTTCAAGTCCAAGTGGACAATACCATGACCATGTACTACCTCAACAAACAGGGCAGCACGTACTCCTGGCTGCTGTGCAGGGAAGTGCTCTGCATCTGGATCCGCATGAGCTGACTGGAGGCAGATCTCCTAGCCATCCATGTGGCAGGAGCCTCGAATCAGCTGGCGGATGCTCTCAGCCACATAGATGAGACATCCCATGAGTGGTCTCTCCATCCAGAGGTAGCTTACAGCCTGTTCTCCCACTGGGGCAAATCGATGGTGGACCTGTTTGCCTCCAGGGAAAACACCAAGCTGAGGCCATTTCATGCCCACCCCGCTCAGCGGAGATTGCTGCAGAGGGGTGCCTTCTCGAGGCCATTGACCCCAGACCTCTTCTACACCTCCCCTCCATTTCCCTTGATCCACAAGGTGCTCCTCAATGTGAGGAGGGACAAGGCACAGGTGATCCTGGTAACCCAAGACTGGCTCTGCCAGTTCTGGTATCCAGATCTCCTCAGCAGGCTCCTGAGGCGTCTTCTAGCATGCCTGGACCTGATATCAGTCAATCAGGGGAAGGTATTCCATCCAGACCTTCAGTCCCTGCACCTGACAGCCTGGTACCTGAGTGGCTAGAGTTCCAGGTTTTGGGTTTCTCCGAGGATGTACTCACAGTAGTGGAAGCATCCAGGAAGGAGTCAACCAGAAAGTGCTAAGCCTATAAATGGAAAAGATTTTCCATTTGGTGTCAGGGCAAGGGCCTGGACCCTCTGCCCTGTCCTGTGGCTAGCATTTTAGACTACCTTTGGTCTCTGTCCAAATGAGGTCTTCGGTCTTCAACCCTTAAGGTGCACCTGGCAGCCATCTCTGCTTACCGGGTGCGGGCCAGTCAACAGGTGGTGGCACAGAAAAAAGTGGTATGGCGCTTTTTCAAAGCCCTTGATCACCCTCCAGTGCGTGAACCTCCACCTCTGTGGGATTTACTGCTGGTCTTGGCAAAGCTCATGGCAAGCCATTCGAACTAATGCACAAGTGTGAGATGTCACAGTTGTCATGGAGGACGGCCTTCCTGGTGGCTGTCATGTCTGCCAGAAGGCTAGAGGAGCTCCAGGCGCTCTCAGTGGACTCCCCCTATCTGGTCTTCCACAGGGACAAGGTTGTCCTGCGCCCCCACCCGAAATTTCTCCCGAAAGTGGTGTCAGAGTTTCTGCTTAACTAGATATTGATTCTGCCTGTGTTCTGCTTGAACTACACCTCAGATACCGAGTACAGGCTTCATACCTTGGACCTGAGATGAGCTGTCTCTCCTATTAAAAGGAGAAGATGGCAGAAAAATTCGGGTAGAGGTTCGCCAGGTGTTTGTCATCGATGCTGAAGCCGCTTCTGGCAGACCTGCTGCAAAATGGACGACTGGCAGATGGATTACATCTTGTATTGATCTCTGCTATAGGTTGGCAGGTAAGGAGCTTCCCGTAGGGCTAAGGACTCATTCCACCCACCACACCGCTGCGTCGATGGCTGCTTCCAGGGACATCCATATCCAGGAAATCTGCTGAGCTGCTACCTGGAAGACAGTAAACACCTTCATCACCCCTTACCACATCGACCTTGAGTCACACTGAGATGCTCGTTTTGGGGCCTCAGTTCTCAAGTCTCTGTTCCCAAAGTAGTGGGTATGCACCTTGCCTCCCTCCTCCTGGAGAACTGCTAGGAGTCTGCCAAATAGTGTGGATGAACAGCATGTCCATGATCCTAGAAAAACAGGTTACTCACCTGTAATAGTAGTTCTAGGAGTAGTATATGTTGTTCATCCACACGGACCCACCCGACCTCACCGGCTGCAATGCACAATCCTGGCTTCCAGCGGGCTAAGATCTGGCATCATGGGGTGGAGTCAAGGGTTATACCACCTGGGTGGGTGGGAGGAGCCAGCTTGAATACCTTCCAGCAATAATTAAAGGGGAAAGGGACATGCCAAATAGTGTGGATAAATAACATATACCACTCCTAGAACTACTGTTACAGGTGAGTAACCTGATCTTACTTCGAGAGGGTTCCTTCAGTAGGTCATTGCATATAGGACTGGCGCCACCTGGTGTTGGGCTGCATGGCAGACTTTTCTAGCAATACCTGACGGGACCGCCCACCCGACGTCACATGACTGACGTCAGCGTGACTGTATACAGTGGGCGGTCTCCACGCCCTCCCTCCAGTTCTTTTCTGCTGTTGCCCTGTGTCAGTCACATCGCAGACTTCCAGTAGCGATCGTCGAGAAAGTTCTTTCACATCTGTTTTTTTCCTCGCAGCTCTCTTCATAATTATTAGTAGCTTTGCTGTCTTCTCCGAAGAAAAAGTATTCCGCTTGTGGCACGCAGATCCTGCACAAAGATGGTTATCAGAAGTGCGTTCTCTGCCTCGGCCCAAACCATCCTATATCCTCGTACCCTGACTGCCAGTCATTCAACCAGGCCACTAAAAAATGGAGACAGCAGGCGTTGTAGGCTCACTTTCTTAAATCACGTCTGGCCTCCTTGGAGAAAAGGATGGAGCACCTTAGGGATTCGTCTGAAAAATCTTCCCCTTCAAAAAAGCATATGGAGAAGACTAGGGAACGGGCTCGCTCCACGGACGCCGCCATGCCATCCACAAGCAAGGTCCCATTACCGCCGAAGACAGACGGTAAGTTGGACAAGACTCCAGCGGCTAAGTTGGCCGCCGGCTCCTCCGGTGACCGCACCGCTCGTGCCCGTAAGTCGGCCCTGGCTCCTCTGGAGACCGCGCGGCGGCCGCTAAGTTGACTTCCCCAGCTGGGGGCAGTCGGCCAGCCCGATCGATAAGCCAGTCTAGGGCTCCTCCCTGACCGCCTGACTTTGCCGCTAAGATGGCAATTTCGGCTGACCGCAGGCCTGGTTCCCCGCCGGGGCTATCAGCGCCTCACCCAACGTCCGGCAGGACCAGAGAGAGAGAGAGAAAGCCACTTTCCCTTCTACTACTGCTCCTGTATCCTCGCAGTCTTCCTCGGACGTGTCCGGCGACAGTCTCGGAGACCCCATCGAGCCTCTCGATATAGTGGGTACTTCTCCGCATTTCCCCGCGGGGGCCCTGGACCAGGAGACTCTTTCATGGCCATCCAGCCTACTTGTGGAGGCCTCTCTGCCTTCCGGCGGGACACCAGCACCTCCCCCGACGCCAGTGTTCCTGACGACAGTCCCTCTGCTGGGATAGGCCGACAGGCCCTTGCTTCTGGCCCCGCGCCGGACCCGATCCCACGCTGGAGCTCCCTTATCCGTCCTGCACGCCAGCCCCTCCAACATTGGATCCTCTTCCAGTGCTGGATTGGCCTGCGCCAGTGCTGACGCCGGTTCCTTGACGTGGGCTGTCCCGCCGGACCCTCCTCCCATTTACACTCACGTGGGTCTGATAGTTCTCCCGACGCCTGATCCGTCGTCGGAATCTATTGTAGGCCCCAAACTCTCCCCATTACCCCTTTGTATACTGGGGACCCCCACTCGGGGGTTCCACTCATGATTGGAGCCATTTTGGGCAGTTCCACTATGGATACAACCCATATTCCCTTTATATGGGTTTCCAGGGTATTATCCCCTGATCACCCCCCCCTCCTCCTACCCAACCTCAACTGGCTCCGGCCCCCCCCTCCTCCAGTGATCCCGGATTTCAAGACCGTAATTCAGTCTTGGTGGCTGGCGACCAGGTCAGAGCTGGTTATGGATCTAGAAGCCAGAGTTCTGCAGCCGCAGCTGCCTAGATCCCCCTTCCCCGAGCAGTTCTGTTTCCACCGTACACGTCTCGGGGAAGACTCAGCAGGACGTTATCTTATGGGATTTCCATCGGTGCCCTGTTGAGGAGGCAGAAGACAGTTCCGACGGGAGGGAGGACTCCTCCGACGAGTAAACCCACGGAGGACTCTGAGGATACGAAAGGAAGAACCTCCCCTAAATCCCCTTCAGAGGATCCTTCCTTTTTGGAGCTCTTGAGGACCTTAAGAGATCATTTCGACTGGGAGTCGGAGGATCAGGATCCTATGCGGCAAAGACTCGCGGAACATCTTGTTTTAGAGTCTCTGCCGTCACTCTGTGGTCATGTCGGCTGCTCATGACCGCTCCACAGCTCCCAAGCACATGAGCACGACACTTGCGGACAAAGAGTCGAGGCTGATGGACCAGTTCGGGAAGAAGGTTTACTTATCGCCCACGTGCGCTCTTCGCTCCCTTAGCTACGTGGCCCACATGGTATCTTACCAGAAACAGACTATGACCAGGTTGGAGGCGAGGGTCCAGTCTTTGGACCCATCACCCCTTAAGGAGGAACTTGCCAAGGATCTCCGCCTCTCCAAGATCTCCTGTAGGCAGGCTCTTCTAGCCACCTACGACTCTGTCGATTCGGTGGCCTGTACCTTGGCAACTGCCGTTGCCCTTAGAAGGCATTCCTGGCTCCGCCTCTCTGGGCTCGCCAACGAAGTCCAGTCGGCAATTCAGGATGCCCCCTTCTGGGGCTCAGTCCTTTTTGGAGGAGATACCAAGGACATCATAATGGATTTACAGGACAAAGGTGTGGCCCTTAAATTCGTTAGATTCGGGCACTCAGCAACAACAGCAGCCTTTTCAGAAAAGGACCGGAAGGCAGCAGAAGAACGCTCAGGTGAGACGCCAAGGTAAGCATAAGGCCATGGGTACCTCTACCCCCCCCGCTCCCAAGAATCAGCGACGTTCAGGGGGGACCTCCTCCCGAGCGCCCCGCCACTTCTTGACTCTCCGGCCCCATTGCACCCTCAGTCTCATGACGGGGAGCAGGTGGGGGGAAGGTTCGACTGTCATGCGCAGGAGTGGAGTGTGATCACTTCGGGCGAGTGGGTCCTGCAACTAGTGTCTGTTGGACACGCCATCGAGTTCCTGGAGATCCCTCCAGACACTCCTCCATGGAGGACCTCTTATTCCTGGGACCAGGTCCTCCTCGTTCGCAAGGAGGTCAATGCACTCTTGCTCAAAGAAGCAATCGAGCCAGTCCCCTTAGGACAAAGGGGAACAGGGTTTTATTCCCATTTCTTCCTGGTTCCAAAGAAGACCGGGGACTTCAGACCCATTCTTGACTTGAGACAACTCAGTCAGTATGTAGAGTACAAGAAGCTCCGCATGCTGACTCTCCAGGGTCTGCTCCCTCTCCTGTTGGAGAATCATTGGCTCTGTGCCCTGGACATGCAGGATGTCTACCTGCACATCCCTGTCTTCCCCAGCCTCTGCCGTTTCCTGCGTTTCTGTTTCCAAGGGGAACATTTCCAGTTCTGGGAGCTCCCCTTTGGCCTGTGTTTGGCACCTCAAGTTTTTACCGTGTGCCTGGCGGTGTTGGTGGCGTTTCTACGCTGCAAGGGTATTGCGGTGTTCCCTTACCTGGATGAGTGGCTGATTTTAGCTCTGTCCAGGGATCTCTTACTGGAAATTCTGACTTTCACACTGGACCTCTTCAACCGACTAGTGATAACGGTCAACATCCCCAAGTCATTTCTAGTACTGTCCCAGAGACTACAGTTCATTGGGACAGTTCTGGACACAGTCCAGTGCAGAGCCTTCCTTCCTCCAGACAGGGTGTAGACCCTGATCAGCCAGGCTTGCAAAGTAGCCTCTCTCAGGACCATTCCTGCCCGGGAGGTCCTTCGTCTTTTAGGACTGATGGCAGCTTCCATCACGACTGTTCCCCTGGCAAGGCTGCACATGCGAATCACTCAGTGGTCATTAAGGGTGCAGTGGGATCAGCTCCTAGACAACCTGGACCATCCGGTCTTGGTCTCTTCAGAGGTTCAAAGGAATTTACAGTGCTGGGAGAATCCCCACAATCTTTCCCTGGGACTTCCATTCCGAAACCCTGCACCAGAAGCTACTCTTACCACGGATGCCTCGAATATGGAGTGAGGGGCCCATCTCATCAAGCTCAAGGCCTTTGGACAGGCCTGGAGACTTCTCTCCACATAGATGTTCTGGAGCTCAGAGTGGTCCTATATGCCCTCCAGGCTTTTCAGACCCTGCTACCCAAGGGAACACTGCTAATCCAAACAGACAACATGTCGGTTGTTTGGTACATCAACAAACAAGGAGGAACCCGATCGTACCCCCTTTGCAGGGAAGCGACCCAGGTGTGGAACAGGGCAGTCCAGTACCTTCTGGTCCTGGTGGCCGTGCACGTTCCAGGTGTTCTAAACGTCCTGGCGGACAGTCGCAGCAGAACTCAAACCCTCACCCACGAATGGGAATTGCATCAGGAAGTAGCGGAATCCATCTTCCAAAATTGGGGGCATCCGGAATTCGACCTCTTCGCCTCCCAATCCAATGCAAAACTTCCCAAGTTTTGCTCGCTCGTTCCAGAGCCACATGCTTTTTGGAACGACGCGTTGTCTCTATCCTGGACAGGGAAATTCTTGTATGCTTTCCCTCTGTTTCCCATTCTTCAGAGTTCTCCTCAAACTCCGAAGAAGCAAAAATTATCCTCATTGCTCCTCTCTGGCAGAGACAAATTTGGTACCCATTCTAGCTCAGGAGGACATAGACTACACAGTCTAGATGTAAAAAGAGCTTTGAGTTATTACAAGACTCATACCTGAGACCACAGACAGGATAAGCAGCAGCTTTTCCTCACCTATGGAGAAGTAGGTAAAGGGAAACCTACCACTAAAAAAAAAAATCTCTCAATGGATAGTTCACTGTATCTAGTTTTGCTACTCAAAAAAGGGCAAGGAAGCCCCAGCCAGGATCAGAACTCATTCCACAAGGGGTACAGCTGCTACCGTTGCAGCTTCCAGGGAGGTTCCACTGCTGCAAATCTGTAAAGCAGCTACCTGGAGGTTGGTTCACATCTTTACAAAGCATTACAGCCTGGACACCCAGTCCAGAAGTGATGCCAGGTTTGGCACAGCAGTTCTGCAAAGTCTTTTTCCTAAATAGGTTCTGTGCCCACCTCCAAAGGTACTGCTTTGAAGTCTGCAAGAAGTAAGAATATTAGTTGATTCCTGGGGTTAAAAGAAAAAATTACTAACCTGTAGTAATCTTGTTTCTTCCAGTGGGATCCACTAATATTATTACTTTCCCACCCTTACCTCCCCTGCTAGAACCGAAAAGGCCTCAGATGAGATTCACAAAGCTTTCTGAAGGTGCAAAACCTTCAAGTCCCCAAAACTGCCGTAGTTACGGAAAAATGGGGACATTTCACTGAGTGCTATTCACAAAAACCTCCGCAGCTATGGAAAAAATACACTACATCTGTGGAAAAAAGTGCAGCTGTGGAAGTCCCTTTGGGAAAAAAGGTTATTGATAGGTATGGCACAGCCCCTCAAAGGCTATTCTCAGCCAGGTTTTTCCCGCAGTTGCGGAAAAAATGTTACACACATTGGAGTGAGGCATAACTCTCCCTTGGCAAACTGCAGTAGTGCCCCAACAATTGAAGACAATTACAGTGGCGGTCAGGCACAGGTAATAGCATCCTTGTGGGTATATCAGTGGCTGAAGTTACATCAACATTAGCACACATTGCCATTGAATGGCAACAAACAACAACCACCAGACCCAGTGCAGCCGATGAAGGAATCCCACAGGGAGTAGAGCCTGAACAGTCTGCAGTGAGTGTTACTCCTGCAGGTAACAGGAACACTCCAGGGTGGGACAACCAGCAGTGACAGACAGCCACTGTGGTGCCATGGTATTGCTGGTACCTGTGGTGTTGCAGTGGTCCCAGTTGAGGGATTGGTTGCTGGTCTCTTTGTGGTTGCTTTCAGCTTCATGCTATGGCAGCAGTGTTAAAGTCTGTTGCTCCAGCTAATTAGGTTCACTGTTGCTGTGCCTCCTAAGGCGTTTCTGCAGCTACGGATCTGCAGTTGCAGATTTTCAGCTCTTGCTCAATTTCCGCAGCTTGGGGATTTTTATGGAATTCCACACCTGCCCAATTTTTTTTTTGTGAATATTATGCAACTGCACTTCTGCAGTGCTTCAGGCCTTTTTCCCGCAGCTGTGGGATCTCTGACTTTTCTTTGAGAATCCTGCCCCTCTTCAGCACTGGCTGATTAATCAGCTGGAGGGGTTTGCCAGTTGTTGGCATCTTTTTGATTTAAAATGTTTTTATAGCCTTGTAGGTTTGTTTTCCCTTCTCAGTTAAATCTGACATCGAAAAAGGGGATGTTTCTGTGGTTTAACGATTGTAAGTTGTTTCCGTTGGGGCCATTTTTTCATATTAGTCTTCAGTTAGATGTTAGTAGGGCCTCTTTGTAGGCTCCAAAGAAATCTGAGGGTCAGACTGTAGGCAGTTGGATTGGGCAGCTGTTGAATTGAATGCCCCAGCTAAATATTACATTAGCATTCATTCCATTTTGGCTCTGGGGCAGTGCTGTCTTAAAGGAGCACTGCAAGAAGTAATAATATTAGTGGATCCCATTGGAAGAAACAAGATTACTACAGATGAGTATTTTTTTTCTTTCAGCCTGTCAGAATGCAGGAAGTGTTTTGCCCATTTTATACATTCATTTATTCTCATAGGATTTCAGCCACAGTTACAGAATACAAGAAAATATTGTACTCCTTAAATTATCATTATGTTTTCTGAAAGTTTTTTTTTTTTTTTTAAAGGTGTATATGTATGGGATGTGGATGGCAGAAGGTACTTTGACTTCCTGAGTTCTTACAGTGCTGTGAATCAGGGTCATTGCCACCCAAAGATTATCGCTGCCCTTAAGTCTCAAGCTGAAAAACTGACACTTACCTCCAGAGCATTCTACAGTGATGTACTTGGTGAATATGAAGAGTACATTACTGCACTGTTCAACTACAACAAAGTTCTCCCAATGAATACAGGTAAAATACAGAAATGTACTGTATAATTTAACGTTATTTTTTAGATGTTGGAGTACTGCTATATCTGCAAACTTATTTTCCTTAACATTTGATAGGCTGAGAGCTTGATATTGCTGGAAACTGAAGTCCCTCTGTTTCTCCACAGACCAGTTATAATACAGCAGGTGCAGTGCAGGCTTACCTACACTGGTCTTGCTATGCCCTGCACTAATGACCTGGAGGGACCACTTTTCCAGGATGAGAAGTGAATTCACATTTCATAATCATTGAAATTAGGGTCTGTGTTGAGCAAAGACTGTCAGCTACGTCCAAGCATGCTGAATTGTGAACAATAATTTGTGATATGGACTTCTGTCCTCTAGAAACTGAGCTGAGACCACCAAATCAGTTTTACCCCAGATAGAATTTAAGCGTGTGCCTCCAGTGGGGAAGGATAAGTACTGTAAGACATCAAGCCAACCACATGTTCTGTTAAGCTAATTTCATACACATATAGGCATTAGTGTAAGCACTTGCCCGTTAAGAGTACAGTGTAAATCTAAAGGGTAACTGACTAGATGCCAGATTTACCAACAGAGTGTTATTTTATTTTTATCTATTTATTTATTTATCACAGATTCAGAGAGTACCTTTGAGTCCCGGACTCATTTACAAAGGTTCCACGTCGCATAGGATATATACGTACAGACATAACAGCAATTAACTCAGAGACAGATACAGATTGTTTGCAGGGAATCAGCTGAGCTAATATTTAGGATACTAGGGTTACTTAATTAGAGGAATTACACAGTACACATACGATGTAGATATTTTTATAACACATGAGCGAAACTAGCTGGTCAGTAAGGGAAGAGGCAAGCCAGTGGCCATTGTCCTAAATTAATGAGGAGGAGGAAGACGGGGGATTCAATTGCAGTTACAGTTATTTGAGGATAGAAGGTGGGCCCTAAGGAGGGTTTTAAATTGTCCTAGTCTTTGTTCATTAGCCAGGGTAGCGGGTAGGCTGTTCATCCACACGGGGGCCATATAGCTGAAGGACCTTTGAAATTGAGAGGTGTGGCTGGAGGGAATAGAGAAGAGATGGAGGGCTAAGCTACGGGTATACTTAACCTTAATGCTTGGGCGGATTAAAGGGGAGAGTCCAGAGGGGAAGAGGCCTAGGGTGATTTTTTTTTTAGCCATCAGACAGGTGTGGAACCTAATCCTGTTGTCGAGATTAAGCCAGTGAGTAGCACTATAGAGCGAGCGGGTATGTGTAAGGCGGTCACATCTAGGATAAGAGCGTCTGGCTTTGTTTAGGAGATATGAAGTCTAGCTAGGATGAAGTGCTTGCCCCATATGTCAGTAGGCCGTAATCTAGCAGTGAGAGGACTGAGGAGGTGACCCACGGCCCGAGGGCATCGGTAAGGCAGTGTGGCTTGATTGCAGGCGCTGATCTAGCGTAAATATGCTCACATGGAAGTTAAGGCCTGGGTCCAAGGTAATGCCCAGGTACTTGAAGGAGTCCACCTGCTCTATAGGGGTGTGATTGGAAGTTAGGACTCGTGGGCATAGCACCTTTCTAGTGTTCTGTGGGTGAGAGAATAGCATAACTTTGGTTTTGTTGCAGTTAATAATAAGGTGTTGCGAAGAGAACCAGTTTTCCATATAGGTGAAAGAGGAATGAAGGGAGCGGTGGAGTTGTATAGGGTCAGGACTGGAGGAGAAAATTACTGCATCATGGGCGTAAAGTAATAGATTTCCTGGGTGGGACTCAGGAAGGGAGCTGAGGAAGAGGCTAAACAGTAGCAGTCCCAAAATGGACCCTTGAGGGACAACAGAAAGGACAGGCAGTCTGTTTGAGACTGTGTTACCAATTTTGACCTGTTGATATCGGTTCGAGAGGTAGTCTGAGAACCATCCCAAAGCATCCCGAGAAAGACCCAAGCTGGTCTAGGTGGTTTGTAGGAGGGAGTGGTTCACGGTGTCAAAAGCCTTTGTGAGGTCAATAAAGACAGCACCAGTGATGTGCCCCGATCCAGTGCAGAGTGTATGTGTGTAGTAAATTTGAGAAGGGCAGTAATAGTGCTGTGTCCCTTGCGTAACCCATGTTGCTGTTTGCAGAGAAGGTTATATTTGTTGAGGTGCTGCTCCGTGAGCTGATCAGATACAATCCGCTCTAATGCCTTGGAGAGGGGAGGGAGTATGGAAATGGGGCGGTAATTATTCGTGCTGGAACTATCTCCACCTGTAAATACTGGTGTAATGGAGGCAGATTTCCGATTGGGGGGAAATTTACCTAGGCAAAGGGAGCAGTTTAAGATGTGAGTAAGGGGGTAGAGAACTTCCTTAAGGGTGAGACGAAGGAGCTTCATGTCCAGAGAGTCAGAGCTGTAAGAGGAGTGGCTAAAGGCTGTTCTGAGGTATGGCTCCGCAGTCCTAGTTGTGATACTGCACAGGTAAAAGGGGGGAGCAGCAGGAGGGGAAGAAGGGGTGTTAGTTGCTGGTGGATCAAAGAAGTTAGGAGAGAGGACACTATTAAGATAAGTGAAGGCATTATTGAAGGCTGAGCTGATACGGGAAGGGTCAGTGGTCAGTGAACTGTCAGGCATGACCTGCGTTGGCATCTGGTTGGGGGCCTTACCACAGATTTCATTGATGTTCCAGAATTTGCGTCCAGAGCCCCAGGAGGAAGCTAGTGAAGATTTATAGTACTCTGCTCTGGCTTTGCGAATGGCCCAGGTGCACTTATTTCAAGCCTTTCTGTATTTGTGCTTGTCAAGCAGGATACCAGATTCTAGGGAGCGTTGACAAAATTAATCTCTTGCCCGCAACAAGGCCATGAGGTGAACAGTGAACCAGGGCACATGGTTGCCTTTAACCATTCTTTTAGTGAGTGGGGCAAAGTTGTCACATATGCTATTGAAAGATAGGATGAAGAGGTCAAGGGCTGTTTCAGGGTCGGGGGAGCTAGTGATGAAGGACCAGTGCATAGCCCTGAGGTACGCTTTAAGAGCTGCCAGTTTACCAGGGCCAAGTTTGGGTTGGGTTATGAATTTGGGAATGGATCTAGGGGCTTTGCAGGACCAGGGGCAGATAACTGGGGAGCAGTCACTAAGAGCATCTGGCAGAACAGTGACAATAGATATTTTGTGTGGATGATTGGTGAAGACAAGGTCGAGCAGGGAGGAGTACCCAGAGCACTTGTCAAGACGGGTAGGGGAGGTGACCATTTGGGAGAGGTCTTGGGCTGTGGCAGCATCTATGAGCGGTGAGGTGTCCTTACTTAACCAATTTATATTAAAATCACCAAGTGCAATCATTTCCGTGTGAGATGGTAGAGTGTCCAGATAGGACATTACTGAGTGGAAGGCTATTTTTTGGTCCCTGGGTGGACTATAGACTGCAGTGATGTGTAGTGGGTTTTGGGGGCGTGCCACGGTAATTTTAATGGTGACGGCCTGTGGTCCTGGACCCAGCTGGGGGGGAAGGAAGCCAGTTAACGTGCAATATGTCTTTGGTGTAGATGGCTTAACCACCCCCCCACCACCCCGTCCCCGTTTACCCTGTTGGTCTACACAGTATAGGTTGTAACCGGTAAGAGTTACTGTGGAGTCAGGAATCCGGTGGGTGAGCCAGGTTTTAGATACGGCTATAACATCAGGGTGACATTGCAAAACCCCATACTAAACACCGCATGAATTAACTAGTAGCTGGGACATGTCAGGCTGGCAGATCTACCAACAGTGTTTTTCATATACTGTATTGCATATCCACCTACTAAACAGAACATGAATTACTTAGTATTTGGACATGTCAGATGACTAGATGGACCGCTAGTCTTTTCCTAATGGTCTCTTTCTGTGTTTAACATGTCGATAAGTTCACCCCTGCAAAAACTATTCAAGGTCTTTTTGAGGGCATCTCCATTGGGCTACACATTTGGAAACGTAAGCCGTCGGTGTCAAAACCACTTTGAAACTTTTGGTAGTGGAGGGCCACCCATGATGATCAGCAACAGCAGCGTCTTTATAATGGTGGTCGGCTTCATTGCTCCTCAGTTCTTTCTCCCACCATCAATCTTCGTCAGACCTGCAGAGAAATAAAATGCTCTTTTTTTTGGTTGTTTTACTATTATTTTCTAATATACTTTTTTGATTTTGTCCTTTTATACCACCGTCAAAAGAAATGTTTATTTAGGTTTTGTACCTGCAATTACAAGATCTACAAGGATGATGGTAACATGATTTGTATCTGCTTTTTGGGCCTGTCCCATAAAGTCCGGGCCTGTAAGATCTGCCAGGCATTCAACCAGGCCTCAAGGAGGTGCCAAAAGAAGGCTCTAGAAACTTTCTTCACCATCAAGGCCTTGGAAGTTCAAGCCTAGGCTACATGCTTCAAGCGGGCTTCTCCGCCTCACTGGACTTCCTCTGGAAAGGAAAATACTTGGTGTTTAATGATGCTGTCACCACCTGCAGTCATGAAAGACTAAGGAAAAAGATAAGGATGAGTCATTGTAGAAGTTTTCCTCTTGAAGCCATCACCACAAGCAGAAGGATAAACCTCATACTTCGCTGGTGAGGTCAAGGTCACCATTGAAGGAGTGTAAGTCCTTGTCATTCTCCACTGTCGGTGATGACAACCGCTCCCTGACTGTCGAATAGACACCAAGGTTGGAGTCTGGCTCTGGCGCTGCCATATCAACTATGGACATTATGCAGATTCTGTTGTCTGTTTTATCCCTTCCGTTTCAGTTGTCTGAGGCCCTTTACAGGGTGCCATCGGCTTCCAGAATGTGTTGTCATCGTTCTCTGAGCTATTTAGATGCCTGTTGCCATCACTCCCACCAACAATAACAGTTCATCTTCCCTTGTCAATCTTCACCATTCATTACTGCTTGGGTGTAAGCCGCACACCCGACACGGGAGCTTTTTTTTTTTTTTTAGAGTTGGCTCTATGGCGCCGCCCTCAAGAGCGCACGCATTGCGTCGCTCTGAGGGGTGGCCGCTAGCAGCCATGGACTCTCCTCCATCTCAGTTCTGTTTCTCCCACCGCCGAGGCTGTACCTGCCGCGCTGTTAGCTTAGAAGTATACGAAGCTACATAAAAACTTTCTTGACTCCTTGTTGTCGTCTTCAGTCTGCATTCGACGCCATACTCCGGTAAGACCGTTCTTTTATTGTTTTCTACGGCGTCAAGTGTTTTTCCTACTGTTTTTTCTTAATTGTTTCGCATTATGTCCGGTTCTGGAGCAAAGCGTTATTCGAAGGCGGGCTGCACCCCTATGCGTCGGTGCTCCTGTGGCCGGCATTTTTCCGTCTCGGACCGGCATGATGTATGTCTCCGTTGCCTGGGACCCAACCGTGACATAGACGCATGCGACGCTTGTTTCTTCATGGACCGTCAGGTTCTCGAAGTCCGAGACGCCTGCTCGGCAAGGCCCCACTGACTTCGGGACGGCGGCGCTTCCAGGGATTCCCAGGTAAGGTCTCTAGGCTCCTTCCTCGGGTCCTCCCCGGCCTATATGGTCCGCGAGGAGGGAGCTTCCTCCTCTCTTGCCGAAGAGGAAGCTTTTCACGGTGTTGGAGGAACGCTGGTCCTTCCAGGGCCGCGACGGTGACACCGCCGCAGTCACCTCTCGGAGGTGCAGGCTACCCCAGTGTCGAAGCCCATGATTTCTGGGCCGACACCGTGGATCCTCACGCGCTTTCCGCGCTGTTCAAACGGCGCCGGTGATCGAGACAGCGCCAGAGCGGCGCCGGTTGGCCCCGGGCGCTGCAGGGTTTTTCTTTCGCGGTGTTGGAGTCGGGTTCCGACGCCGAGCGGGCGCCTGGCCTTGCCTCAGTACCGCTGAGGTAGGGCCGGGTCTGACTGTCGCTGGTGCGGGGTCGTCCGGGCGCCTCTGGCACCGGCGCCATTCATGTGCCGTTGCCCCGGGACCCTCGAGTTGCTCAGTATCGAGGTCCTGCTGGTCTCTTCTTCGGAAGCCGATGACTCGGATGTGGACCCATCCTGGCACCCTCACTCCTCAGAGTCGGGGTCACTGGTGGCACGGAGTGCCAGGCGGCGCGGCGGGCCCCTCCCACTGTCCCCCCTCCCGTCCTCCCCTGAGGGCTCTCCGGCTAGGGGTGGCCCTGAGTCCCAGAGGGGTGATGTGGTGGGGACTAAGGAAGAGGCTCCCCCTCCCGGGGGACCGGTGACAGCAGCCCTCCCGGGTGCTGTTGCTCCCTCTGGGGGTGCGGGAACGCTGCGGTTGAGGAGGAGGGCTCTCTCGGAGTCCGAGGGGTTATGGGGCAGGGGGGCGGAGCCCCGGTCTCTGTCGGCCACCTCTGGTGGGGTGGCTAGGAGCTGTAGCACTGAACCCCGCCCTTCCCTCCTGGGCTCTAGGGTGCCCTCTGGTGGCGTTGCTGTGGACTGCCCTTCTGGAACCATGCAGTCCCGGGTTCGTCACAGGGGAGGTTCTCCCCCTTGGCTCTTCCAGGCATCGCTTCCTCAGGGTTCCGTCTTGCGGCCTGGTTTGCTGTCGGGATCCCGCCAGCTCGGCTCCGCTCCCAGATTTCAGAGTCCTGGCAGAGGTCATTTGCCCTTCGTAGGTGCCCTTCTCCCATATCTCTGCCTCCACCCACCCACCCCCGCTTCCGGGCCATGTCGGTCCCACGGGTCCGTTATCCTGGGAGCAGTTCAGGGGTTCCCCAGCGCCTTCCCTCATACGCTAGATGGCGTGCATGAGCGGTCTTTCACTCTCCCCACCGCCGCAGGAACTCTCTGGGCATTCGAGCCTCCATCATCCTCTTCTCCTCCTCTGAGGAGAGGAACCCTTGCTCACCTTTCTTCCGACGCTGATTTCACTGAATATCAGCGATTCCTTTCGAGGATGGTGAGGGACTCGATCTCTTATGTAAGGAGAGACAATACCGAACAGGAGACGCGTGAATTCCTTGGAGAATTCAGTGCCCAGCACCTGGTGGTACCTTCCTGGCCTATCCCCTTCCAGGAGGCGTCTATCCGTTCCTGGCAGTCGCCAGCTGCCATTTCTCCAGCCCCGGCTGACTGCCGTCGTCGGTATTGTGCTCCTCGAATCCTGGGTACGCTTCCCAACCCGCCTCAGGCTTGGTGTACCTAGAGACTCCTTCCGGCGCGCTGCTTCGGGCGACGACCGCCCACCGATCCGGATTCTCTACAGTTCGACCGTGGGGCGAAGAGTGTTCTCTTCTTCGCAAGGTGGCTTGTATCGCATCTCATCAGGCTCACCACGCTGCCTATAATCGGCATCTGTGGTCGATGCTCTCTCAGCTCCTAGTATCAATGCCTGATACGGAGCAAACCAGACAAGCTGTTGCCCTCTCCGCTATAGGCCTGGAGCTGGCAAGACACCAAGCAAGGGCATCTTACGATGCCAATGAGATGGCTTCCAGGCTTGCGGGGACAGCGATCTGCATTAGGCGGATGGCATGGCTTCGTCTATCAAGGTTGTCACCCCTGGCCCGGCGTAGGGTGATGCGCTCCGCTCTCCGGGGGAACCCTCTCTTTCCTCCAGAGCTAGGAGACTTTGCAGGGCTTCTCTGTCTCCCGCCCTGGGAGGCACCTCCTAGCTCTTCTCCCACATAGGCTTTTCTCTGTACTAGCCAGGGTCTTCCCTTCTGTTTCTCACCAACAGGAGGCTGGGGTCTTGTTCCCTCAGGGTTCTACCCTTCCCCTTCTAGGGAAGGGGACTAGTACTCACCCAAGCAGTAATGAATGGTGAAGATTGACAAGGAAGATATGAAATTACGTGTACCTACCGTAATTTTGATCTCTCTTGTATCTTCACCATTCATTACTGATACCCACCCACCTTCCCTCAGTGGCCTCCTTCTGTATGCCTTCCTCCTCGCCTGCTCCTCTCACTTCTTGGCCTTTATGCCAAAAAATAAATAAATAAAAATACTTTCCTGCTTTTCCCATTCTTATTGAATGGATCCCAGGGATTACTTTACTTAAGATTCATTGGCATTTGCTTGTAGAAGTGCTGGGTCGTGAGGGAGATGCACGACTCTTGCACCGCCGTGTTGACAGGCGTAGGCATTCTAGGGACTCTGTGTAATACTGTCTGTGCAGTTAGTATAGTCCCAAGAAACAACTGCTAATTAATTACTAACCCTGGAACCCTCTTTCTTTTCTCAAGGTGAAGAGGAACGAGTACGGTTACATAAATTTTCCTTAATTCTGAGGGAACTCTTTCGACTGCTCTATAGTGCAATCCCTTGCCTCTCAGGTCATGTTGCCTCACAGCCTGGTGGCCATGCTCTGCCTCGACACACTTTTGCTAGATCCTTGGCAGGCATTACTGCAAGAAAAGCTTACAGCTGCTGGCTAGCCTTGTCAGCTTCAAGTCTCTATCTGCCGTGACATAGCAAGTCCGATTGAGTCCTCTATATTTTCTACAAACCGCCTTCAAGAAGGCTCAGTTTCTTCCTGTACCTTTCTAGAGTAGCTTTTATCAAGCTGCTTGAAACTTAGTCCTCTTCCTAGATGGGCGCTCTTCCGGAACAGGTTCTGCTCAATCAGTCCAGGAGCCCTCAACTAGGATGAAGAGACTTGGCATGTTGAGAGTCCAGAGGCTCTGCCCTCCCTTGGTCTGTCTAGCGGGTTCAGTGAACCTTCTCTTCAGCCCTACCAACGGGGATTCTTGCCCCCTCATTAATTCGAGCCTTAAGCCTCTCAACCAACAATGCTCGGTGGCTCAACATGCCACTCTTTTCTTTCTCTCTGCTTCCTTCATTCCTTTCTTTCTCCTTCCCTTTTCTCTCTCTCTGTTCCTCCCTAGAGCCGCCCCGGAAAGGAGGCCCTGCGATCCCTTAGGGCAGGAATTCTCTCTCCTCTGTCTATTCTCCATCGGCTTATTCCTTTTCAGTTTATTTCCTTCCTTTGCTATCCCTTCGCTAGCTTGCCTCGCTTTCTTTTCTCACACTTTATTTTGCCTCCGGCTAACAGAACTGAGACGGAGGAGGAGTCCGTGGCTGCAACGGCCGCCTCGCAGATGATGCAAGGCGCCGCCTCGAGGCGGCGCCTGCTAGAGCCAACTCTAAAAAAAAAAGCTGTGGCGGGTATGCCCTCGCTTACACTAAGCAGTAATGAATGGTGACGATACAAGAGAAGATCAAGAATTACGGTAGGTACGTAATTTTCATTTCCATTGACTGGGACACCTCTGTCAGCACCATGTCATCGATCATGTCATTAGCCCAGATGACAGCATGGTGGAATGCAACCCTGATCTCCTTAACTCCGTTATACCCTGGGCATCCATTTTGTGCCAGGTAAACAATGGCTAGTTCAGACTTCTTAAGACATCTATTGGAGGTAATGAGTTAATGTGGAGAAGGGTTTGGAGGATGGTGAGAGACATAAAAATTCCTGTGAGGGGGATTTGCCTTCCAGCTCTACCCTTTTCTCCTGTAGTGAGGTCTCTGTGTTGTATACCCCTAAGTCTCCTGAGGATCCCTCTTTTCAGCCTTTGCTCAGACAAATCTTGGATGTCATGGAATCTGAAGACGCGGAGGAAGTCTCAACCACAAAAAATTCAATAGAGCTTTTGTGTTCCCACTGTGCCCTCAATTGTGGTTACTCCTGTATATACTGAATTAAAGAATGCTACCCTTGCTGCTTGATGTAGGCCTAATATCTTGCCTGTGGTGCTTAGGAAGGCTGATAAGCAGTACCCAGCTCTGTCTGTTGAGCCTTATTATGCTTCCCAGCCTGAAACAGATTCTGTGGTTATAATGGCTGCTCATGAACACGCTAGATCTCTTAGACATTTGCACCTTTACTTCCTGACAAAGATTCCAGGAGGCTATATGTTATGGGCAAAAGAGCTTATGCCTCTGCATCCTTTGGCCTAAGAATTGCAACCTACCTGGCATACATGTTTAAATATCAGACTGTCCTGTGAAAATCTGCTGTGTCTACCATTGGGTTCTACCTGATGGTCCTGCCAAGACTGATTTGCTTAAAGCTGCATTGGCTGGTGTGGATACTGCAGGGCATCTGTTAGCTCTACACATGATGCTTCTGCCAGGGCTGCCGCCTGGCATATGCCTTAGAAGGTACTCCTGGCTTATAGTAGCAGGATTTGCCACTGTTGTGCAACAGGCTGTGCTGAATGCTCCCTTTGGAAGCTCCAGGCTCTTTAGGAGGGATGTAGAAAATGCTTTAAGAGAATTTTAGTCCTCCAGATTGATTTTAAGGTCACTCAAATCTCTGACTCCTCAACCCGCCAGAGGGCCTGGTAGGGTTTGTTTCACTAGCCTTCTGCCTCTGGTGGTGGTGCCTCCCATCAGCAGCTCTGTGCAAAAAAACATGGTTGTGGTCCCCTTCCTACCAGTGCCCATATGAAGGCACCCAAAGGTTTTGGTCAAGACAATACCACTGTCACCCCCAGGACCTTCTGACTCTCCTCTTTGTTCCCCTCCACTGTTGCTTTTGGGGGTGCAGGTGAGGAGAAGGATCTCCCTTCATCTGCCAAACTGCTGGGAGATCACAATGGATAACTGGGTCCTGGGCTGGCAGGAAAAAAAGGGCATGCTATGGAGTTACTGTCTACTCCTCTAGTACATCTTGTATAATTTGTCATTATTCTCTGAGCCACCTTTCCCTGCTACTAGAGGAGGTTCAATTGCTTCTGACCAAGTGGTCTGTCAAACCCGTTTCTTCACAAGAAAGAAACCAAGAGTTCTATTCCAGATACTTCCTGGTTCCCAAGTGGACAGGAGATCTGCATCCTGAACTGGACCTGAGGGGATCTAATCCTGTACATTGGATACAAAAAGTTTCTGTTGATGTCTCTCTATGCTCTTATTCCCCTGCTGCAAAAAGGGGGAATGGATCATGATCTAGATATGAAGGGTGCGTACTTTAATATTGAAATTTGCAGATGCCACAGGCAGACCTCTGCTTTATGCTGGAGGGCAACCATTATCAGGTCCATGTTTTGCCCTTTAGCTTATCCTAGGTACCATGGGTATTTACTTTGTTTTCCTATATTTGGATGACTGTCTCTAAAGGCCCCATACAGGGAAGTGATCCTGTACACATTATCCAGAATGAGACAGTTGTTCGAGGAAGTGGGTGTCGCAGTAATCTACTGAGATCCGTACTTGTTCCTTATCAGTGCCTCCGTTATATTTGTGTGGTACTGGACACAGCTATGGGCAGTCCCTTCCTGTCTGCAGACAGGGTAGAGGCACTTGCTGCTCAGGCACAGCTAATTTATACAGAAATCATTACTTGTCAGCTTGGACAATACTACATCTGCTAGGGATGATGTCCACAGCTATCCTTATGGCCCCTTTGCCAGTCTCCATATGCGCATATTGTATTGGCCTCTTGGGTACAGTTCAGCTGACAGACGAGCTGGAACAAATAGTCCTCGTCATGTCCCCTGTCTGCTGTGTTCTAGTGTGGTGTATGGACCACCATAACCTGTTACAGGGCACTCCATTCTTTACCTCAACTGCTGTGCAGATCCTCACAACAGATGCCTTGGGGTCCGTCTGGGGTGCTCTTCTCTGTTCCTTTCAGACCTAAGTGTCCTGGACTATCCTGGAGTCAGATCTCCACATCAGTATTATGGAGATGTGGGCTGTTCTGCTTGATGTTGAAGCTTTTCAAAAGCATTTCAGCTCAGGTCCCTTGCTGATTCAAACAGACAGTGACATTGTCATGCATTACATCAACAAACAAGGGGGCACTCACTCTCATCCCTTGTAAAGGGAAGCAATGAAAGTGTGACAGTAGGCCATATCTTATAGCCTTCAGCTGTTGCCCATGTTTCTCCCAGGTGTCCAAAATGTCTTGGCAGGCTGGCTCAGCAGGTCTCGAGTCCTGCTGTACAAATGGGAACTGCTGACCTCTGTGGTAAACAACCTCTTTGCAAGATGGGGTCATACAGAGTTGAACCTTTTTGTATCCCCACACAATGTAAAGCTGCCATGTTTCTGTTCGCTCGCTCCAGGGCCTGAAGTTTTTGGTGAGATGCATTGTCCATCTCCTGGTAAGGGAGGTTCTTTGTCTTTCCTCAGAGTCCTCTTATTCCAAGGGTCTTTCTCAGGCTGCAGGTGGAACATGCAACCCTAATAATGGTGGCTGCCTTCTGGCCTAGCCAGATCTGATTTTCTCTTCTGCAACGTCTGGAAGTGGAACCTACTGTTCAAACACCATGAAGTCTTGCTATATTATAACAAAAGCAGTCAGCCACTGCAGCTGAACTGCCCCGGAGAGGAAGGAGTTAACTCCAGAGGATCTGTGGTTCTACAGCGCGAGGGCGCTGTGTCAAAGCTCTATCTGGCAAGTTTCAAATGAAACTGTCAGATTCTTTACTCCGCTTCACTGAACAGTCGCTCCGGAGATCAACTCCTTCAGCTCGTTCATTCTCGTTCTGCTAGTATTTTCGGTTCATTTGAAACGGCAAAGTTATTATTTTACCGCATTTTCAGTTAAAAGCTCTATCTGGTAAACCGTAAGTACTTAATTTAAAGTCTGTGTGAAAGTTAATTATCGGTTCGGTTTTGAACCAATCGGTTTGCTTATTTCAACATTTTAAAGTGTTGGTTGGGTTTTTAGAGTGTAGTTCTGGTTCTTATCGGTTCTAAAAACCTGAATTTTAATAGGTTTTTTCAAATACCTGTGACACGGTTAGGAACCGATAAGGGTGTTTCCTGGCACTGCCATCAAAAGGGCAAGTTTTGGATAGACTGGCATTATGTCTGAGAAACACAAAAGAAAAACCGGCCCACTGGGTTTCAACATCAGGATGTTCGTGGGGAAGCCTTTGCCAAGGCTGACCCACACACCACTTGTGTCTATTGTCTGGGGTTGACCACCTCCTGTCAGACTGCCAGGTGTAAAATTTCCTGCAGCCACCCTGGAGAAGAGATTGGGCCGGCTCAGGGAACGAAGGCCAAAAGTCCGCTGACCTGATGGCCAGCCCGGTCCAGCACCCACTGGACCAGAGGGAGTGCCTCTGACCAGGCGAGACTTCTTCAGCAAAGGAAGGCTGGTTCAGAGGAACCAGTCCCAGTTAAAAGACAAGGAAATCAGTAGGTTTGGAGTCCAAAATGTGTCTCCAACTGCTGCAGAGATAGCTAAAGCCATTCAGATTGTCCAGTCACTGTCTCAGGGACCTGTCGACCACCAACAGTTGGTAAAAGGTTGGTTCATTCAGTTCCAGTGGTTCAGGAGTATGATGTTGAGGATTTTATGAACCACAGGAGGGGAGGAGGAATTTGATCAATATGTGTGTGGCTGGGAGGGTCTGGACGTGCCCATTGAACCGGACATTTCTCCAGACAGACCTTTAGAATCTCCTCCTATTCTGTCTGAGTCCCCTTCTCATTTTATGTTTTACAAAAAGGTTGCAGAAACCCTCCAGCTTCCTTTAGAGGAGGCTGTGGATGAGCAAGAGGAGCCTGATTATGTAGAAATGATGGATATACCAGAGTCTAGGAGGTTGTCTGTTCCTTTGCATAAGTCATTTAGGAAGCAAACAACTAAGATTTTAAAAAATCCTCATTCTGTCCCTCCTGTAGATAAAAAAATGGACAGAAGGTATACTTTGTCAGGCTCTGATACAGACTTCCTCACTGAACAGTGTAGTCATGTAGGTGTGGTACAAGCTGCAGCCTGTGACAAGGCTAATATTCCCCTGGCCTCACATCCTCCTGATAAAGATTCCAGGAAGATTGATGCCATGGCAAAAAAACAGTATATGGCAGCTTCTTTGGGACTCAGGCAGGCAAATATATGGCTTATGTAGCTAGATATCAGAAATCTAGGTGGGACACAATATTGCAGTTAGCCAAGCAGGCCCATGGCCAGCTGGCTAGTGAATTGAACAGGTGGCTGCTGATGGCATTGAAGCCTCTAAAGTTCAATTTCATACTGCTGTTGATGTTAATGATGTCTCCTCTAGGGTCATGGCCACTTCTGTAGCTTTCCGTAGGTTGGCATGGCTCAGATGCACTAATCTGTCCCAAGATACTCAGTCAAAGGCTATGGATTTTCCTGTAGTGGAAACTCTCTGTTTGGGGAACAAACAGAAAATATATGAAAAGATGGATGAATACAGAACTACCTACAAAAGTGCCCAGGCTAAGGAGAGGCATGCCACGCCACAAGGCATGCTCCCAGAGGTAGGGGCAGGCCTTTCACGGCCTTTTACCAATTTCAAGCCTCCTCTGCTGTTGCGCAGAGGGGTTTCTTCAGAGGCAGGGGTAGACGAGGCACAAGTAAACCGTCCCCCTCCCCTCAGCCTAAGGCTGCTGCTAAGCAGGCACCCTGATGGGGTGCCCAGGGCCGATTCTCCTGTACCAGTGGGGGGCAGGTTGGCTTATTTCAGCCAGAACTGGCTGTCCTTAACTTCGGACAGATGGGTTCTGGAGGTAATAAGCCAGGGTCTGGTTCTCAGCTCAAACACTTTCCAAAGATGAGAGCCAGACATTTTCCACTGCAAATCCTTCAGAAGCCCTTGCTTTGGAAGCAGAGGTTCTTCTCTTCTGGACTGCAAAGCAGTGGAAAGGGTTCTTCTTTGCCATCAGGGCAGGGGCTTTATTCAAGATACTTTCTACCCTAAAGACAGGAGAATGGCGCTCATTCTAGATTTAAGGTACCTGAACAAGCATCTTTTGAAACCAAGTTCAGAATGTTGACTCTGGCAATGATATTGCCTTCTCTAAGGCCAGGGACTGGCTAGCTTCCTGGACCTCAAGGATGCCTATTTTCATGTCCTGATCAGGCCTTCTCACCCAAAGCACTCAGGTTGAACTGCCCTCAGGCCATTACCAGTTCAGGGCAATGCCTTCTCGGCTTACTTCCGCGCCAAGGGTATTCACAAATGTCTCTGGTAGTGGCTCACTTAAGAAGGCAAGGGGTTGCTGTGTTTCCCTACCTGGACGACTGGCTCATTGTGGGTCAGTCTCCAGGTCAGGTAAATCCCACTTGCAAGTCACCCAGCAGCTTCTCACTTCCTGGGATTCCTGCTAAATTTACCAAAGTCAGTTCTGGAACCAGTTCAGGTCCTAACTTTCATAGGTGCAGAATTGAACACAAAGTTAGCCAGGGCATTTCTTCCCTCGAAAGGGTGGACAGACTCATGGCCCTTGCATCCTCCTTTTACCCTCAAGTGAGTCTCTCGATCAGCAAGGCATTTTCTGCAACTCCTGGGGCACATGGCTGCTTCCACAGCTGTAGTGCAAGGAGCAAGATTCCAGATGAGGACATTCAGTTCCATTTGAGGGCCTATTGGTCTCAAAGGAAGGACCTCCCAAATTGGTCCCAGTGACTCAAACTCTGATCCTGGCCCTCCACTGGTGGCAGGACCAAAGCAATCTAAGACAAGGGGTTCCCTTCATTCCCATTTCCCACTCCCTCACCCTCACCACGGATGCCTCCCTGTTAGGGTGGGGAGCTCACTTGGGCGACCTGTCCACTCAGGGAGTGTGGTCTCCTCAGGAATCTCTGCTCCACATCAATCTTTTGGAACTCAGAGCTGTCTTTTTAGCTCTTCGGGTGTTTTCAGTTTCTGTCCGGAACAAAGTGGTTCAAGTCAGGACAGACAACACCACCACAATGTGGTACATCAACAAGCAAGGGGGCACTCGGTCTTCAGCCTTGTGCACCGAAGCAATGAAGTTGTGGTCTCTGGCTTACTCCTGAACACCTCCTGATAGCAGTTCATCTCCCAGGGAAGGACAATGTCCTGGCGGATGCCTCGGCAGAATTTCTCAGGGCCGTCAAATGGGCTCTGAATCCACAGGTGCTGGGGTCTGTCTTTGCCAGATGGGGCACCCTCAGATAGATCTTTTCGCAGCCCCAGACAACCACCAACTTCCTCTATTTTGTTGCAGGCCTCCAGTGCTGGGCTCAGTCCCTCTGGACGCCTTTCTGTTGGACTGGAAGGGAAGTTCCTGTATGCCTTTCCCCCTTTCCTCTTCTTTTCAGGGTGCTAGTGAAATCAGATCTCAACCCTGCAAAGTGATTCTGATTGCCCCAGATTGGGCCAGACAGCCCTGGTACCCTCTGCTTCTGTCCTTGACAGTCCACCCTGCCCTGAGCCTGCCCAGAGTCCATGACTTGCTGGCCTGTGCACAGGGGAGAGTGTGGTATCCGGACCTCAAATCCTCCATCTCAAGGCCTGGCTCTTGAGGAGTTAGAATTTGCTGATTTACACCTTTCTCAAGGTGTCATGGATATTTTAAAGCTTCAAGGAAGCCTTCCACTAGGGCCACTTATAATTCTAAGTGGAAGAGGTTTTCCATCTGGTGCTCTGAGAGGCAGATTATTCCAGAATCTGCTGATCTTCCCATTCTACTGGACTATTTGGTCCATTTAAATTCCCTAGGCCTTAGGCCAGCTACCTTGAAGGTTCATCTGGCAGCTGTCTCTGCTTTTGTGTCAGCAGGAAGCCTGCCTCCTTTCTTCTCACCCTGTGTTCTCCAAGTTTTTAAAGGGTTACTTCATACTAACCCCCCTTTTCGGGAACCAGCTCCTGCCTGGGACCTGAATGTTTGTATTGCTCAGGTAATGCAACCTCCCTTTGAGCCTCTGTCCTCAGCAGAGCTCAAGTATCTAACTTGGAAAACTGTTTTCCTAGTGGCTATCACTTCTGCCAGACGCATAAGTGAATTACAGGCCCTGTCAGTGGAAGAAGATTTTATCTCTTTCCACAGAGATAAGGTAGTCCTCAGGACTAATAGAAAGTTTTTGCCTAAGGTGGTTTCAGATTTCCACCTGAATCAATCCATCTCTCTCCCGGTATTTTTCACTGAGCATTCTTCCTCAGGTGAGAGGAGACTGCACAGCTTAGACGTCAAAAGAGCCTTAAGTTACTATTTGGAACGCACCAAAGGTCACAGGTTCGAATCCCTCCAACTCTTTCTTACTTATGGCGAAGTTGGCAAAGGGAAACCTGCCACTAAGAGGACAATTGCAAGGTGGATTGTCTCTTTGTCTCTACCAAAACTAGGTAGAGAACCCCTCAGGACTGAGGGCCCACTCCACCAGGGTATAGCTGCCTCTAGCGGCTGCTAGAGACATTCCCATTCTGGAGATTTGTCAAGCTGCTACCTGGAAGACAGTTCACACTTTTACTAAGCATTATTCCTGGATGTCCAGTCCAGGAGAGATGCTCGGTTTGGCACAGCTGTGCTTCAGAGCCTATTTTCTAAGTAGGTCTGACCTCCTCCATGGAGGTACTGCTGTGTAATCTGTTTTTGTTATAATATAGCAAGATTCATGGTGTTTGAAGAAAAAATTACTCACGTTAGTAATTGCTTTTCTTCTCATGGAGTCTTGCTATATTATAACCACCCTCCCTCCTGCCCTCTCAGAACTTCTACTTGGGTAGGGTGGCAAATTAGTGCAAGCACTGTGTCATGCCATTGTAGTTGTTTCCTTACCTCTTTCCTTTAGGGTTAGGGAACTAGGTTGTTTCGTTTAGGTTATATATATTGACCCCTTCCTGGACTTGAGTCTTGGGGGAAGGGGTTCCTATTGGTGCTTGTCAAGGGTGGTAAACGAACTATAATACCATTATTCGTTGTTATTATGGCTATTGGTGTTTCTTTTGTTGTTTATATTGTTGTTATTACTAGTAGGTAGCCATTTGGCTAGTGTAGAGTTTTCCACACAGACTTGTTGTTTAAGGTTAGCTGTGAAGATCTGACAGTTTCATTTGAAACTTGCTAGATAGAGTTTTGGCACAGCCGCTATAGCTGTAGAACCCCAGATCCTGAGTTAACCTTCCTCTCCGGGGCAGTTCAGCTGCAGTGGCTGACTGCTTTTGTTATAATATAGCAAGACTCCATGAGAAGAAAAGCAATTACTAAGGTGAGTAATTTTTTCTTCAGCTCCTCCTCCTTCTTTGTCAGTTTGTATCTCAGACTCAGGGGTACCTGGTCCATCTTGACCTGTGGTCCCTGCATATGTATGCCTGGCTCCTGAAGACATAGACATTGCCCAATCTGGGGTTTCACCTAAGGTGGCTGATGTCTCGCTTGCAGCTAGAAAGCCTTCTACCAGACACACCTAACTCTTTTGAAGTGGAAGCACTTTGTTATAGGGTGTGCTTTCTGTTCAGTGGACCCTTTCGCATGGCCTGTTCATATGGTATTGGACTACCTTCTGTCCCTGACTCCAGTTTCCTGTACTCGTCCATGAGGTACACCTGGCTGCTGTTGGACGGTGGCACAACTATAGGTGTCCTGTACATTTCAAGGATATTCTGCACGTGTGCCCCCAACACCTTCTTTACATACTGGTTCTGCCTTGGGACTTGAATTTCATTTTAGTGAAATTGACTGGCTCCATTTGAGCTTGTGTGACTTGTGCAGTGCACATCCTTTAATGGAAAACATTCTTTTTGGTCACCATGACTTCTGCTCTTAAGATTTCTGAGTTTCAGACTCTGATGCACGAGTCTCTTTATTTGATTTTCTGCAAGGACAGGGTGTCTTTGCAGACTAGTCCTCATTTTCTATTAAAGGTGGTCTCTGATTTCACTCTGAATCAGACCATATGCCTTCCTGTGTATTATCCAGAGCATGCTAACATGGGTGAGACGTTGTTCCATACACTCGATGTACATAGAACACTATATTTCTATCTTGAGTGCACTAAAAACTGGAGAAAGTCCTCTCATTTTTTGGGGGTTTCGTTTGCTCGTAAGAAAGACGGTGCCCCAGTGTCTAAACAGTGACTGTCCTAGTGGTTGGTAAACTGTATTGCTTTTTGTTATAGGAAGTATGGTAAGGTATTTTCTAGTTCTGTCCATGGCCACGCTACTCGAGGTATATGGCCTCCTCTGTTACTTGTTTTCAGAATGTTTCTGCAGCTGACATGTGCTGCTGACAAATGGAGCTCTGGGCATTCTTTTACTATGCACTGCAATCTAAACATTATCTCTTGTAGATGTGTTGGCTTTGGTCTTGCAGTACTGCAAGTCCTTCTGCTCTGATGTTATAGCGGACCTTTCCATCCTCCCCAGGTGCATTTTTACTGCTTGGAAAACATTCCAAAGGTGTGGTCTAATGGAGGAGATTCCCTCAGTGAAGACTGAACAGTTACTGACTGTAACTGTTGATCTTTGAGTGACTCACTTCCTTTGACTCAGAGTGTATCCATCCTCCTTCCCCCTTTCTGAGGTATAAGTTGGCAGGTTTGCCCACTGTCTTGTTTGGAGGTGTCCGTAAGTACCTGATATAGACTGTGTCCAGTCCCATTCCTCTCCTGGTACGTCTAGTACTAGTTTGGTTTCCTGGTTCCTTATTGTAAGAGGCTGTCCGAGATAATCTCCGGTGGGAAACTAAGGAGCAGTGGGGGCCACCACACTATCAAAAGTTTCTGAGTGGCCCTGATACAGATGGCTGACTGTTCCAAATGTGTGACCCAATGGAGGAGAATCTCCAAGATCTGCTGTTACATGGAGTAACGGTTCTTTAGTCCTATAGGGTGTATTGTCTATGGTGGGGAAAGGCATACTTAATCTATACAGTTTTGGAACTGGTATAGCTGACTTGAATCTCATAGTTGGGTTCCCTTTTTTTCTTTCTCGTTTTACAGACTTGATGTTAATTATTCTTCTGTTTCACAGCAGAAGTGGTGGGTGCGAACACAATATGGGGGTTCAGGAGTGCATGGGATAGATAGAAAGGTACCCTGGAGATGTGCAGAGCAGGAGAGCCGCAGATCAAATAGAATCTGGGGCTGCACTGAGTAGGGAATTGGGCAGACTAGGTGGGCCATGTGGTCCTTATCTGCTGACAGATTCTGTGTTTCTGTGTTCTATGTTTATTTATTCTTCCTGATTTTATTCATTATTTTCCAGTTGGGCATTCAATGTTGAATTATTTTCTTTTTAGTTAGTGTCACCTTCCCGTTCCAGTTAAATTTGTTCTTCAATGTCACCTTAGTTTTATGCCTCTCCTCCTCTTTCACTTATTTTTCCTGTTTTATCTTGTATTTTATTGTCTGTCCTCTGCATCAGTGTTTTTCTTTCTCATCTTTCTGTCTTCTTGCTTTCACATTCCATTTTCTTTTCCGTGCTTTAATGGTCCTAATCTTAGAAAAAAGAAACTGTTGCCATGAAATTATAGTAGTTTAAATAAGTAGCTGCGCCTAATAAGATATTATTAGATCTCACTTCGAGGGGCTCCTGCAGCAGGCAGCACTATTAGGACTGAAGCTGGCAGGCACCAGGACTCAATGGAAAACTTCTAGCTAGCAGTCATTAGTGGGGGACCGCCCCCTGACGTCGGCCTGCGTGACATCCCCTATGGTATAAAAGGGGTGGTCCCCCAGCCTAACCTCTGTTCTTTTCCCACTGTCGACCCACACAAGTCTGACCTCCATGGACACTTTTTGCTCTAGTCAACTGCCATTTTCTTCTCAAGTTTACCTGTACTTTATTATTTTATTTTTCTAATATTTACAGTATTTTCTTGCGTGTCTTCTTCTCCATCCTCCGCTTTGGAGCAGTGGCGGACAAAGTGTGCTTGTGGTAAACAACTTCCCTATAAGGATGACCACTCGGCGTGCCAGCTCTGCCTAGGCCTGAACCATGACACTGCGACCTGCCAGCACTGCCCAGATTTCAACCTCGACTTCTTCATCCCACAGAGAGAATTCCACAGGAAAGCACAAACACTTGGAAACGCATAAGGACAGGGCCCAGTCTGCTTCTCGATCTTGGTCCCCGTGTCTGCTGGAGACAGATTCCGGGTCCAGCACCCACAAAACCCTCACTTTCTCTGGGCTCCCGGTGGTCAAACCACCCACTCTCATCATGGTCTTGGGCAGTGGTTCTTTGGGCTGTGGACCTCTTACTCAGCCTCTCATCCTCAGAAGCTCAGACCCCTCCACCCCTTGGGGCCTCAGTCAGGTGGCTCGACTGGGTGTTTGGTAGGTGGGTCTTTGCCCATTGCCCTCATGGTCAAGGCGTCTGCCAAGTCGGCCACGACTTCAAGGTCTGACATCTTTGGACAATGCCCAGGGCATGCGCTTACCTCCCCCCGTGAGAGTGACACCCCTGTCCTGCTCGAAAATTAACTCCCTGGCACAGGCCTCTCCTTGGCTGATGCCAGCTGCTTCACCAGACTGTCGTCAGCTTACGTCTGTGCAGTTGACGCCGACCACACCGACAACTCTGGTGCCACATCAGTCGTCGTCGCCTAACTCACTTTGGGTGCCGGCTCACCCTATGGGCACCCCTCAGCCGACGCCAGGGGGACTGATGCCCTGTCTACCAACTCCAGTTAAACGCTGGACAATGCTGCACCAGTGGGGCTGATGCCGCCTAACCTGGCTCCTAAGGATCCAATGCCTAGGTTACCTCAGCCTTCGGGATCGACACCAGGGTTTTCTGCCCCCTCAACGCCGGCTCCCCTTGCCATGCCTCAGAATCTGCCACCAGATTTGAATGCCCTTGCTGCAGCCTGGTGGGCATACTTTGAAGAATAAGGAACCCCCGCGCAGACCCACTAGGAGGCCACCAATGTCACCTCCTAGGGAGCCTACCCCACAACCAGACAAGGCTAGCGCCAGCCATCCAAGACAGCAGTGATATAAGCATCATCGCTTGCTTTCTCCATCCCCAGACTCCGGTGAAGCGGACAGGCATTCCTCCATCTCATCCTTGGATGAGTCAGATTGCTCTCTTCATTCTTCCTCGTATCGACTCTTTTTTAAGGACATCAGTAGGGTGGCCTGGAAGCATCCATCCTCTACTGTGGTGATGTCCAAGAAGGCAGATCACCTGTATAATTCCGCCAGGGTAGAACCCTTTTATGGGAGCGTCTGGGGGCTGACTTTGTTGTTATCAACGCTGCCCACGACTGCTCCAAGCATCCTGAGCACCTTAGCACCTGACAGAGATTTTAAACAGGTGGACCAGTTTGGCAAAAAGGTCTATGTCTCGGCCACCTGTACCGTCCGTTCCCTGAATTTTCTAGCCCACATGATCTAATACCAGAACGCCCTGTGGGGGAAAAGCTATGGAGATGGTGCAAGCTCAGCCTGAAAATCATGGTAAGGCTGAGCGTCTGCATATCTTAAAATAGGGCTCTGATGTAGGGACTTGTGTTTTCCGAGCCTCTTATGACTCTGCAGATTCAGCAGGCAGAATTGCAGCTGCAGGAGTTTGCCTTCGTCGCTACTCCTGGATCGGAGTCTCGGACTTTGCCCCTGATGTGCAATCCAGGATTCTGGATACCCCTTTCTGGGGTTCATTCCTGTTCGGTGAGGATTCTCAGAACATAATGACTTGCCTCCAGGAGTCAGGCAAGGCTCTGCACTCTGTACAAACTTTGTACTGATTGCAGACCAAATTAACCCAGCATCAGTCCTTTCAACAGCCCTCCAAGCAACAATCCAGAGGACAACAGCCCAGGACTGCTTTCAAGTGCAAAGCCATCTCTCGAACCACTAAAGGTTCAGCCCCAGACCTACCTAGGCTGCCCTGTCCGTCATCAGATTCTCAGCCTGACTATTTACCTGACCCTAACTGAAACTCTAGAGGAGGAGATGGGGGCGTTGTTTTTCTCTTTACCTAGAGAGATGGCACAAAATAACCTCAGACTAATGGGCTCTTCAGTTAGTGGAAAAGGGGCACACTCTAGAGTTCTTGGAGATGCCCCAGGACAATTCCCCTTTTCCCTCCCTTTACCCCCAGGCTCATGTTGCCCTCATCTAAGAGGAGATCCATGCACTCCTGAGGAAGCAGGCCATAGAACCCATCACACCAGCACAAAGAAGGAAGGGATTCTGTTTTCATTTCTTCCTGGTTCCAAAGAGAACCGGAGACCTGCGTCCAGTTCTAGACCTCAACCACCTGAACCAGTACATCGAATACAAGCTCTTCAGGATTGTCACCCTTCATGGCCTTCTCCTCCTTCACCAGAAAGATTGGCTTTGCTCGCTGAATATACAGGATGCCTGTCTTTACATTCTGATTTTTCATCCCCACAGGAGGTTCCTTCGCTTCCGGTTATTATTAGTTTCGGGCCCTGCCGTTCAGCCTGTCCTCGGCCCCCGAGTCTTTACAAAGTGCATAGCAGTAGTGGCTGCGGCCTGAAGAAGGAAAGGCCATTATGTATTTTCTTACCTGAACGACTGGCTTCTGACAGCCCCCACCAGGGTTCAGTTAGTCAGAACCAGTGAGGCCACCTTTGACTTGTTTTGGGACCTAGGCATCACTCTGAACCTTCCCAACTCCTTCCCTTGGCCAAGCCAGAGGCTTCAGTACATCAGGGCAATCCTTGACACTACCCAAGGCAAAGCCTTTCTGCCCCCAGACAGAGCGGAACGCCTACAGGCACAGGCTCAACTGGTCTCCTCCTCTAGACAGATTCTGGCCAGGTAATTTCTCACACTGTTGGGGGCACATGACAGCGACCATTGTGACAGTTCCTCTGGCTCGCCTGCACATGAAGGTATCCCAGTGGAACTTTCAGGTCCAGTGCACGGATGATTTGGAGCAGCTGGTGTCAGTCTCCAACCATGCTCGATAAACTCTGGCATGGTGGTGGAACCCCTCCAACCTTCTAGGGGTTTCCCTTTAGGACAGTTGCCACATCAGATCTTGACTACGGATGTGTCAGGCCAAGGCTGGGGTGCCCATTTGGCAGGCAGTCAGACTCAAGGGACTTGGTCCCCACAAGAGCAGCATCTCCACATCAATGTTTTGGAGATGAGGGTGACTCTTTATGTCCTGCTGACCTTCCAGATGAGCATGCTCCTGGGCCTTCTTTTGATTCAGATGGACATGCGTGGTCTTCTACATAAACAAGCAAGGGGGTACTCACTCTTTCCTGCTCTGCAGAGAGGCCATGAGAGTCTCGTATTGGTCTGTAGAGCATCACCTGGAACTGATTTCTGTGCACGTTCCAGGTGTACTAAACACCTTGGCTGACAGCTTAAGTTGGTCTCGATCCAGGACACACAAATGGGATTGGGAACTTCTTCCCTCAGTGGTTGAAGATCTCTTCGACAGGTGGGGCCATCCTGAGCAGGACCTTTTTGCATCCCAACTCAATGCAAAACTGCCCAGATCTTACTTTGAGAGGGTTCCCGCCTACGTTGGACTGCACCCCCTGGAGTCAGGACTGCGCAGAAAATTTGTAGTGCTATAGCAATCATCGGCAGGGACTGCCCCTGGCGCCAGATGACAGATGTCAGTGTGACTATAAAAGGGGTGGTCCCTGGCCAGCGCGGTGGCGCGTGGGGCTCAGGCACTGGCGCCTTACCTCGTGTCATGCCAGTGACCCGGGTTTGGGAACCACCTTGGGTCGCCGAGCTGCTGGGCCGGGGGGGGGTCTGAACGTGATTGAGCTATGGCTCTCCCTTCTATTGGGGTGGATGCCCGCTCTGCTGTAGTCTCGCTCCCACTGGGTGGAGGTCCATTCGGCAGTGCAGGTGGACAGGAGCGGCAACGCAAGTCTGGGTTGGAAAGGGGCCACCAGATCCTGGCGGGTATGTGCGCCTCTACGTATGTGTACACTGTGGCCCCAGGGGGAAGGATGTAAAAATGGAAAAAAAGTATAAATGGGGAAAAAAAGAAAACAAACAAACAAAAAAGTGGTTCCCTGTCCACCCTCCAGTTCTTTCCTGCCGTCGGCTTGAACCGTCGGACCTCACGGAAGAACGGCTTCATTTGCCCATTTTCAGCTTTTTACAAAAAATACTGGGCAGTGCGAGCTTGCAGGTCCCACCTCATCCTACCAGGGCTCACCCTCTAGGGATTCACTGGCCTTTTCCGACCTTCTTCTGTCAATTCAAAAATCTTGCGATTGGGCTTCCCAGGAATTGGATCCCAACTGCAGAAGACTGGCAGAACATTTGGATTTGGTCACTGCAGACCCCCTTCCCATTCCGCCTTGATGAGGCCGCACGAAGATCTCACTTCTACAATCTGGCAGCAACCGTTGTCCATCCCAGCCATCTCAAAAAAAGGCCATAAGCACCTACCGCCCTCGGAAGGGGTTTCCCACCTCTCTGCCCAACCTAAGGCCGACTCTGTTGTGATCATGGCAGCTCAGGATAGGTCAGCACAACCGAAACACCTCAGTGGCCCCCCTCCAGACAAGGAGTCGAAGTAGATGGACCAGTATGGCTGCAAGATCTAGGCCTCATCTACTTTCGCCATTTGCTCCTTAAATTACATCGCACACATGGTGGCTTTTCAAAAATCAATTTTGTTTGGTCTGGAAAAGGACATCCAGGAGATAGAGTACCTGATGAACAGCTCAGAAACAAACTCCTGGACAAGGTTAGGATGAACAAATCATTCTGCCGCCATGCCCTCCGTGCTACTGATGACACAGTGGACTCAGTGGCACTGGGTGCGGCTACAGGCATCTGCCTTAGATGTCTTGCTTGGCTTCGCCTGGCAGGGTTGGCGCAAGACGTGCCACGTTCCCTTCTGGCGCTCTCTTTAAGGGTCCAGTTCTGTTTGGCGGCAATGCCAAAGATGTTATCACGGAGCTGCAAGAGAGTGGCAAATCCTTGAAGGATGTCTTTTCCCTATCCTGTTTGGGCCAGAAAACCCAGCAGCCCCTTTGTCACCAGCGGAAATGGAATAAACAGCACCAGGACAGATGACAGAACAAGCATTGCCCCTCAGGTTCTGGCGTTCAAACCCCCCTGACCAAGACCGTGGGAGCACTTCACTGAGGCCCAGTCTGAGGCCTCTTGGCCCTCGACGAGCTAGGCCGCTTCTCAGCTGCCGCCTAAAGTGAAGACTTCTGATGGTAAGTTGGACAAAACTTCCACGGGAGCCGGCCCGGTGGCGCTGAGGGTTGAGGCACTGGATGCCATACGTCGCGCTAAGCCGGCGACCCGGGTTCAGGAACGGACTTGGGTCAGCGGGGGTCGACTGGGTGAGGGAGGATTGAGCGTCCCAGCGGATGCTCTCCTCCCTCTGGGGTGGGATACCAGGGGTGCTGTATGCACCCGCCGCCCTAAGAGAGCTGGTGGAAACGCGGGCTCACGAGGGGTTGCCGTCTCCGTTCGTCGGAGTTGGGGATGGGAGATGCTGTCGGTTGCTTGGGAGAGACGTGCGTCAGCACGTTGCCTCTCTGGACTTATGTCATCACGCCGGCATCTCAGAGGGTTATGGGTAAGGGACAACAGAAAAATGGAAAAACACCCTTGTTGGTCCTAGATGACGACCATTCCGAGCCATCCAAGCCTCCAATTCCGGGGCAGATCCGGGACACACCCTGCTGTGCAGGTGGGAGCAGAAGGAGAAGGCACTCTAGGGGCAGATCCTGAGCAGAGGAGGCTGGCATGGGATGAGCAGCCTGAAGGAGTGGGCACCAAGGGCAGGTAGGAAGGGATAAAAAGAAAGTAAAAAAAAAAAAAACAACTTCCACGGGTAAGTCGACCGCCGGCTCCTCTGACGGCTGCACTGCTACTGCTGTTAAGTCAGCCCCGGCTCCTCCAGGGACCGCCCGGCCACCCGGTAAATCAACTCCCCTGGCCTCAGGCACCCGCCTGGCTGTAGCCGATAAGTCAGCCAGGGGCTCCTCCCCTGCCCGCCTGGCTTCGTCTGACAGCTGCTCAGGCGTGGTTCTCCCATCTGGGCCTGACAGTGCCTCACCTGACGTCCTGAAGAGCCAGGAGGAGAGCGCCCCTCCGCCGCCTTCTCCCTCGCCGGTACCTTCCCCTTCTCAGGCGGGTACTTCAGGCAAGGATCGTGTGGAGCCCCTCGACCTACAAGACCATTCCTTGGGGTCCGCTTTGCACTCCCCTGACGGGATCACCGTGAAGGAGGCTCCTCCCCAGCTGTCCGGTCTTGTTGTGGAGGCCCCTCCTCTCCCTTCGGGTGGGATCTCTCCAGATCCCGCGACTGTCCCGGTCCCAATCCCACTGTCAGACCCAGCTCAGGATCACCTGACGCCGGAACCTCCGACGACGGTCTCAGAGCCTGGGCCCAGCTGTCTACCCCAGCCTTCGGCTCTGGCGTCAGACGTGGTCCCTCCGTCGGGCCTGCTTTGTCCGGGCCTTGACGCCAGATCCCATTCCGGTGCCGGATCAGGTGGTGCCGGTCCGGACGTCGATAACCTAGACGATGGCTATCCTGCTGCCAATCTATACGACGGCAGGCCCGACGTGGGTCCCCCTTCCGTTAGACCCCCTGACACTGGGGATTTATTCTTGACCTCGGACTGTCCCTCATTACCCCTCCGGGGTATCCTGGGGACCACTACCTGGCTGGTCCTCCTCCTGATTGGAGTACTACAGGACAGTACTACCCTGGATACAATCCCTTCCAGGACTATCACTTTTCTGGTTACCAGAGGTACCACTACACACCTCCCCCAGTAATCCCCTCCTCCTCCTCCTCCCCCAGCCTCAACCTCCTCCCCTGCCCCCTCCACAAGCTCTGGCCATGCTGGATTTCAAGACCCTAATTCAGTCTTGGTGGCCGGGGGTGCACTGTGAGCTGGTGTCAGATCTGGAAAGCAGGCTCTCACCTCCACACTCTCTTAGTTATCCGTCCCCGAGGAGTTTTTCTCCTCCATCCACAGTACACGTCTCGGAGACGGTGTGCAAAACCGTTGTTCTCCCGGACCTTGGAGACCGTCTGGATGTGGGGGATGATGATAATGATGGCGATGAGTCGCCGGAGGAGCCCTCGGACAAACCTGAGGTTCTGAAGGGGAAGGTTTTCTCCAAGTCCTCCCCCCGAGGACCCTGCCTTTTCAGACCTCTTGAGGTCCATGCAAGACTTTTTTGACTGGGAGTCAGAGGAACAGGACCCAATGTGACAGAGACTTGCCAAACATCTGGACTTAGAGTCTCTATCTCCAGTACCGATTCCTCCATGGATTGGACCTCTCCATGATCTCACCTCTACGATCTGGCAGATGCCTCATGAGGACAGCCAGGATGTACCGGGCGCCTAAGGAGGCTCCATTTCTCAATGCATATCCTAAGGTGGACTCTGTCATTATTTCGGCTGCTCATGATTACTTGTCTGCACCCAAGCACATAAGCACGTCTCCTCCAGATAAGGAGTCAAGGCAGATGGACCAGTTCGGTAGAAAGGTCTATTCTTCAGCCACCTGTGTGCTTCGGTCTCTAAACCATGTGGCCCATATGGTGTTGCACCAGAAAGCTACCCTGGCCAGGCTGGAGGCCCGAGTCCAGGCTATGGACCCTTCGAGCCTCAAGGAGGTGCTCGCCAGGGATCTCCACCTCTCACGTTTTTCCTGTAGATATGCTCTGCGTACTACATATGACTCCTTCGACTCTGTAGCCCGCACCTCAGCAACGGCCGTTCCGTTAGGACAGCACATCTGGCTTTGCATTTCTGGCCTCGCCAATGAGGTGCAGTCTGCAATTCTTGATGCCCCCTTCTGGCGCTCGGTGCTTTTTGGTGGTGATGCCAAAGACATCATCACTGACCTCTGGGATAGAGGCCTCGCTCTCAGGTCAGTGAGGTCCACGTACCGATCGGGCACTCAACAACTGCAGCAGTCCTTTCGGAAAAGGACCTGGAGGCAGAGGAAGCAGGCCCCAGCTTGACACCAGGGGAAACGCAAGGCCACGGGTTCCGCCACTCCTCCTACCTCCAAGAAGCAGAGACACTCAGGAGGTCCTCCTCCTGACCGCACTGCCACCTCCTGACTCCCTAGCCCCACCTCCCCCTCAGCCTCACAGCAAGGAGCCGGTGGGGAGAGGTTCACCCATCACGCACAGGAGTGGCATGGCGTAACCTCCAATGCATGGGTCCTGCAGCTGGTGTCTGCCGGACACACTATAGAGTTTCTGGAGATGCCACCAGACTCTCCACCAAAACGGTCTCCCTACTCCAGGGATCAGGCTCTTAGAAACATAGAAGTTGACGGCAGATAAGGACTGCAAGGCCCATCCAGTCTGCCCATTTCTTTTTCTACCTTATAAATGTGCCATCGGCCTTTGCTCTGTCAATGGCCTATCTATTCATACTCATCTGTATTGCTCCCTTATGCCTATCCCATGCCTGTTTGAAGCCCTGCACTGTATTCATATCCACCACTTCCTGAGGTAGGCCGTTCCATGCATCTCACCACCATTTCTGTGAAAAAGAACTTCCTCACATTACCCCTTAATCGGCCTCCCTCTAATCTCATGCTGTGTCCTCTTGTCCTGCTATTTTTCTTATATTGAAACATGTTAGACTCTTTCACCTTGGTAATGCCCTAAGGTGTTTGAATGTTTCGATCATATCACCTCTCTCCCTCCTTTGCTCTAGGGTATACATACTGAGCTGTGTTAATCTGTCCTCATATGTTTTCTGATGCAGTCCCTGCACCATTTTGGTTGTCTTTCTCCGGACTGCCTCAATTTGGTTAATATCCTTGTGAAGGTGTGGCCTCCAGTACTGCACGCAGTACTCCAGATGGGGCCTAACCAGTGTCTTGTAAAGAGGGATTATTACCTCCCTCTTCTGACTTGTGATACCCCTACTAATACACCCTAACATCCCCCTAGCCTTACCTACTGCTTTAGTGGTCTGCTTGGATGATTTCAGGTTATCGGTAATGATGATACCTAAGTCTCTTTCTTCCCTTGTGACTGCCAGCAACTTCCCTTCCTGCCTATAGGTGGCTTCAGGGTTTCTCTTTCCTATGTGCATGATCTTGCACTTCTTTGCATTAAACCCCGGTTGCCACTTTTCCGACCATTTTGCTAGTTTATTTAGATCTCTGCTCATTCTGCCCACCCCATCTGGATCATATACTGTGTTGCAGGTCTAGGTGTCATCTGCAAAGAGACAAAGCTTACCCTCCAGTCCATCTGCAATGTCACTGATGAAGATATTAAAGAGGACTGGCCCCAGGACTGATCCTTGAGGTACCCCACTTGTGACTTGCATCTCTTCTGACTGTATACCGTTTACTACCACTCTCTGTTTTCTGCCTGTCAACCAGTTTGCTACCCAGTTGACCAACTTCTGACCCACCCCGAGCCTACCCAGCTTATTAATCAATCTTCTATGTGGAACAGTATCGAAAGATTTGCTGAAGTCAAGGCAGGCGACATCAACTGCTCCCCCTTGGTCCAACAATCTGGTTACCCAGTCAAAGAAATCTATGAGATTAATTTGACAGGACCTTCCTTTTGTAAACCCATGCTGTCTTGGATCCTGTGCTCCTATGGATTCCAGGTGTTGCACTATCCTTTCCTTAAGGAGTGCCTCCATAATCGTGCCCACCACTGAGGTAAGACTGACTGGTCTGTAGTTCCCTGCCTCCTCCCTGCTACCACTCTTGTGGAGCGGGATCACATGAGCCCTTCTCCAGTCTTCTGGGACCTCTCCTGTGCTCAGAGACTCACTAAACAGTTCTGATAATGGCTCTGCTAGTTCCACCCTTAGCTGCTTTAGTACCCTGGGATGTATGCCATCAGGTCCCATTGCCTTGTCCACCCTGAGCTTATTGAGCTCTTGTAGGACCCTTTCTTTTGTGAAGGGACTAGTGTTCACATCCCTCTCCCCTTGTGTCCATGGTACTGAGCTGTGGGCCCTGCCCTACCTTCTCTTCAGTGAATACTGAGCAGAAGTATCTATTTAGGATAGATGCTTTTACATGGTCCTCCTCCTTATATCCTTTGATCTTAGCAATACCCCCTCTGGACTTTCTCCTTTCACTAATGTATCTATAGAAAGTCTTGTCACCTTCTTTTACTGTCTGTGCTAGTGTTTCCTCAGTTTGGGCCTTTGCCTGCCTTACTGCCTTCCCTACTTCCCATAGGGAAGTTTGGTATTCCTCCTATCTTCATCCCGCTGTATTCCTTTATATTTCCTGAAGGCCAGCCTTTTCTGCTACTGTTTTTGAGAACCAAAGTGGGCTCCTTCTTCTTTTGCAATTCCTTTTCTCTCTAACACAACGGGATGTTGCTTCAAGCATTGCATCCCTAATGCTTGCTCAATTTGCCTGTACCCCCTCACCTGTATTTCTTTTTGCCAGGGCTTGCTTAACTCTGTTGGCCATCTTTCAAAGTCAGCTCCTCTGAAGTCCCATATTTTTGCCTTGGAATCGGATGATTTAGTTGTAGTGGCCAAATTGAACCATACCATGTGATGGTCACTGGCCCCCAGGTGACCTTCTACCTGGAGATCTGTGATCCTTTCCCTGTTAGTCAGTACTAGATCTAGGATAGCCTTGTCTCTTGTGGGTTGTTGTACCAGTTGTGTGAGGCCTTCCCCTGCAAGGAATCCACCGTGTGTCAAGTTCTGGCAGATGTTCCTGCTGGTATTGTCCAATCTGTATCTGGCATGTTGAAGTCTCCCATTATCAGAACCTCCCCTTTAGCTGTTATGTTTTGTACATCTTCTAACATTAATGTGTCTATGTCCTCCCCCTGGTCTGGGGGCCTGTAGACAACCTCAGTTCTTATGGCTGTCCCATTTCCTGTTTCCAGGGTGAACCATAGTTCTTCAAACAACATGAAGTCTTGCTATATTCTGACATATGCAGTGAGTCCCAACCTTCGAACTGCTCCGGAGGTGAAAGAGTTAACTTTCCATGCCAGGCATGGAACGCTGAGCTCGAGCTCGGTTGAGACTCTGTCTGTTGTTCTTCAAACTCAAACCGTGAGATTCTTTACTCCGTCTCATTGAACAGTCGCTCCGGAGATTTCTCCTTCTGCTCGGTTCATTTTGTCGGTTAAAGAATTGTTTTTCTCTGTTTTCGACCGAATTTAAACCGCAACCTGTCGGTTCAGTCTCTGTCTGTGGTATTTGTGAGTACTAGATAGGTTTTACATTAATTCTATTCTGTGTGGAACTTGTAAACGGTTTATCGGTTCGGTTTGAACCAATCAAGTTGTTTAAAAAATCTTAGTCTGTGATTTAGAGTGTGGTTACCGTTCTTATCGGTTCTAAAAAAAACGGATTTTATTATGGTTTTTTCCACGACCCGTGACACGGTTGGGAACCGATAAGAGGGTCTTACCTGGCGGATTGCCATAAACGGGTAAGTTTGGATAGGACTGACACTATGTCTGAGAAACCCAAAAGAAAAACCGGGCCCACTGGGTTTGAACACTGCAGTGTGTGTGGGGAAGTCTTTGCCAAGGCTGACCCCCACACCACCTGTGTTTACTGTCTGGGGTTTGACCACCTCAATGCAGACTGCCAGATTTGTAAGAATTTTCCTGCAGCTACCCTGGAGAAAAGAGTTGGTAGGCTCAGGGAAAGGGAGGCCAAAAAGTCCGCTGAACCGGATGGCCAGCCCGGTTCGGTTCCAACTGAACCAGAAGGAGTGCCCTCTGACCAGGGCGAGACTTCTTCGGGCAAAAGGAGATCCGACTCTGAGGAGTCGGTTCCAGCATAAAGGACTAGAAAATCAGCTGGTGTGGAGCCAAAACTTTCCTCTCTAATCGCTGAAGAAATAGCCAGAGCGATCAAAATAGTCCAGTTGCTTTCCCCGGTTCCGACCGAACCGGCACCGTCAGGTAGGCGCCCGGTTCCACCGGTTCAAGAGTATGATTTAGAGGAATATTGTGAACCGGAGGAGGGGAAAGTGGAGTATGAGGAGAGTGAATGTGGATTTGAAAGTCTGGATGTGCCCATTGACCTGGACATCTCCCCAGACAGACCTTCAGGAGTGTCTCCTCCTAGGCTTTCTGAGACCCTTCTCATTTTATGTTTTATAAAAAAGCGGCTGAAACCCTCCAGCCCTATGGAGGAGCTGTGGATGATCAAGAGGAGCCTGACTATGTGGAAATGATGGATATCCCAGAGTCTAGGAGACTGTCTATTCCTTGCATAAATCTTTGGAAACAGACATTTAAAAATTCTAAAACTCCTCACACTATACCTCCTGTGGATAAGAGAATGGACAAGGTACACATTGTCAGGCTCTGATACGGAGTTCCTTTACACAACAATACAACCATGTTGGGGTGAGTGCAGGCTGCACCCTGTGACAAAGGCAAATATTCCCTTGGCTTCACCCCCGGACAAAGGACTCCCAGGAGGATTGATGCCATAGCAAAGAAACAGTACATGGCAGCATCCTTGGGACTCAGACAGGCAAATTATATGGCTTATGTTGCTAGATATCAGAAATCCAGATGGGACACTGTCATGGCTCTAGCAAAACAGGTCCCTTGCCAGCTTGCCAAGGAGCTGGAGCAGGTGGCTGCTGATGGTACTGAGGCATCCAAGGTGCAATTCCATGCTGCAGTGGACTCAAATGATGTGTCATCAAGAGTCATGGCTACATCTGTGGCACTGCATGAATGGCTTGGCTCAGATATACTAGCCTGTCACAGGATACCCAGACAAAGGCCATGGTTTTTCCTGTTGTGGGTAATTCCTGTTTGGGAGCAGTCAGAGAATTACATAGAAGAAAATGGATGAGATAGGACCACCTATAGGAGTGCACAGGCCAAGGAAAGGCAGGCCACTCCTCAAAGGCAGCTTCCCAGGGCAGGGGCAGGCCTTTCATAGGCCTTTTTACCAAGCCCAGGCCTCCTCTTCTGTTTATGCCCAGAGGGGGTTCTTTAGCGGGAGAGGCAGACGGGGTACAAGCAGGCCTGCTTCCACCCCTCAGCCCAAAGCCCGTGCCAAGCAGGCATCCTGATGGGGTTGCCAGGGCCGGTTGTCAGCTACCTGTAGGGGGCAGGCTGGCTTACTTTGTCCAGGAATGGGAGTCTCTGACATCAGACAAATGGGTCCTGGAGGTAGTAGCCAGGGACTGGTTCTCAGCTTCAAAAGTTTCCAAAGATGAGAACCAGATCCTTTCCACCTGCAAATCCATCAGAGGCACTTGCCTTAGAGGCAGAGTCTCTTCCTCCTTGCTGTCAGAGCTGTGAAAGGTTCCACCTCACACCAGGGCAAAGGATTGTATTCCAGGTACTTCCTTACCCCAAAAAGACAGGAGAATGGCGGCCCATCCTGGATCTCAGATACTTAAACAAGCAATTTTAAAACCAAAATTCAAAATGGTGACTCTGGGACTATTCTACCTCTCAAGGCCAGGGGACTGGCTAATGTCCCTGGACCAAGGATGCCTACTTCCATATTCTCATCAGAAGCTCCCACCGAAAGTACCTCAGGTTCGAGCTGCCATCAGGCCATTACCAGTTCAGAGCAATGCCCTTTGGCCTAACCTCTGCTCCAAGGGTATTCACAAAATGCCTGGCAGTAGCAGTTGCTTCTCTAAGAAGGCAAAATATTGCCATCTTCCCTTACCTGGACGACTGGCTCATAGTAGGCCAGTCCCCAGACCAAGTCAAGTTCCACCTACAGATAACTCAGTAACTGCTTACCTCTCTAGGTTTCCTTCTGAATCCTTCAAAGTCAGTTCTAGAGTCTGTCCAGCTCCTCACCTTCATAGGCGCAGAGCTGAACACAGAGAAAGCCAGATCATTCCTTCCTTTGGACAGGGCAAGGACCCTAGTCTCTCTGGCCTCCTCATTCACCCTGCAGGTGTCTCGACCAGCAAGGCATTTTCTACAGCTCCTGGGGCACATGGTTGCTTCTACAGCAGTAGTGCAGGGAGCAAGATTTCAGATGAGGAACATTCAGTTCCATTTGAGAGCCTTTTGGTCTCAAAGGAAAGACTCTGTAACAAATTGATCCAGTGACTCAACCTGATCCAGGCCCTACAGTGGTGGCAGGATCAGAGCAATCTGAGACAAGGGGTTCCTTTTGTCACTCAGTCTCACTCCTTAATCCTTACTACAGATGCATCCCTCTTGGGGTGGGGGCTCACATGGGCGACCTCACCACCCAGGGTTGTGGTCCCTCAGGAATCTCTGCTCCACATCAATCTGTTGGAACTCAGAGCAGTTTTCTAGCACTTCAGGTTTCTCTGCATCTGTTCAGAACAAGGTGGTACAGGTCAGAACAGACAACACCACCACAGTGTGGTACATCAGCAAGCAAGGAGGCACTTGGTCTATGGCCTTGTGCAAAAGCAATGAAGTTGTGGTCTCTGGCTTACTTCCTGAACACTCTCCTTACGGCAGTTCACCTCCCAGGCAAGGACAATGTCCTGGCAAATGCTCTCAGCAGGTTCCCAGAGCCATCACGAATGGTCACTGGACCCCCTGGTCCTGGAGGTAGTATTTGCCAGATGGGGCACCCATGATAGATCTTTTGCAGCCCCAGACAATCACCAACTTCCATTTTTGCTGCAGGCCCCAGTGTTGGGCTCAGTCCCCTGGATGCCTTAGTTCTCAATTGGGAAGGAAGTTTCTCTATCTTTTCCTCCTTCCCTCTCCTGTTCAAAGTGTTAGTCAAATCAGATCTCAATCCTGCAAGATGATCCTGATTGCTCCAGATTGGGCCAGACAACCCTGGTATCCACTCCTACTGCTTAACAGTCCATCTTCCCTGTGTCTTCCAGGAATCACAACCTGTTAACCTGTGCTCAGGGAGGTTTGGTACCAACCTCAAATCTCTCAGTATCAAGGCCTGGCTCTTGAAGAGTTAGAGTTTGCTGATCTACACCTCTCCCAAGGTGTAATGGATATATTGAAGGCTTCTAGGAAACCTTCCACCAGGGCTACCTATAATTCCAAATGGAAGAGGTTTTCCATATGGTGCTCTGGGAAGCATATTTTCCCCAGAATCTGCTGATTTACCCACAGTCCTAGATTATATGGTCCATTTACATACCTTGGGGCTGAGACCAGCTACCCTAAAAGTACATTTGGCAGCTGTGTCTGCTTTTATTTCAGCAGGTAAACCCTCTTCTCGTTCAGCTCATCCTGTATTCTCCAAGTTTTTTAAGGGATTGCTTCACACCAACCCTCCATTCAGGGACCCTGCCCCTGCCTGGGATCTTAATGTTTGCATTGCTCAGCTTATGCAACCTCCTTTTGAACCCTTGTCTTCAGCAGAGCTTAAGTACTTGACTTGGAAGACTGTGTTTTTGGTAGCCATCACTTCTGCCAGACGCATAAGTGAATTACAAGCTTTGTCAGTGAAGCCTGATTTTATCTCCTTTCATAGAGATAAGGTGGTCCTCAGGACTAACAGGAAGTTCTTGCCTAAGGTGGTTTCAGATTTCCACCTTAATCAATCTATATCTCTTCAGTGTACTTTGACCATTCCTCCTCTGGCGAGGAGGCTGCACACAGCATAGATGTGAAGGCTTAGTTACTACTAGAGCTTACCAAGGGTTACAGGTTTGACTCCCTCCAACTGTTTCTCACTTATGGTGAGGTTGGTAAAGGGGAACCTGCCACTAAAAGATCCATTGCCAGGTGGATTGTCTCTTGTATCCAATTCTGGTATGAAAAGCTGGGTAAGGTTCCTCCCTCAGGCCTGAGTGCTCACTCTACCAGAGGTACAGCTGCTTCCCTGGCTGCTGCCAGGGACATCCCTATTCTAGAGATATGTCAAGCAGCTACCTGGAAAACAGTTCACACTTTTGCAAGCATTACTCCCTGGACATCCAGGCTGGGGTGATGCTCGGTTTCTCACAGCTGTGCTTCAGAGCCTTATTTCTAAGTGGTTCTGACCCTCCTCCATGGAGGTACTGCTGTAGCATGCATATGTCATAATATAGCAAGACTTCATGTTGTCTGAAGAAAAAATTACTCACCTTAGTAATGTTGTTTCTTCTAATGGAGTCTTGCTTTATATTACTCCCCTACCTGCCCTCTCAGAACCTCTGTTTTTGGGATGTGGGTGGGCAGTGCAGTGTTACTTAGTAGATGCCCACCTTTGTTTTCACCCTCCTTTTTGGGGTGACTTGGTGTTATGTTTTCATTTTTGGGTCTCCTGACTCAGTCTTTGTTTTGGGACCAAAAATGTGTTCTTATGTTTAGTAGCCAGTTGGCTAGTGTAGGTTTACAGCTTCCACGGGACCTCAGTGAGTTTAGCTCGTAAAGATCTGGCGGTTTGAGTTTGAAGAACAACAGACAGAGTTTCAACCGAGCTCGAGCTCAGCGTTCCATGCCTGGCATGGAAAGTTGACTCTTTCACCTCCGAGCAGTTCGAAGGTTGGGACTTACTGCATATGTCATAATATAGCAAGACTCCATTAGAAGAAACAACATTACTAAGGTGAGCAATTTTTTCTTCCTGTCCTTCCAGCGGGGCATTCGCTTCTGCCCCTCTCCGTTGTCGAGCTAAAGGTCAGGAAGCATAGGGGAAAACCCAGGAGCAGTTGTAGCATTCAAAATATTATTTATTTACACTAGCAGTATCGTAAAAGAATATATATTAACTTGTTCGTAATAATTATGTACAGAGACAAAATACAATTTCTTGTAGTCTTCCTTGTTCTTCCAAAATGATCTCTATCTAAGCAATTGCAGTTTAGCTAGTTTATAAGTCTTTTCAACCCCCATTCTTAGCAAACATCCTGTTTTTGTAAAATGTTCTGTTCAAACACCATGAAGTCTTGCTGTAATTAGGACTATAGCAGTCAGCCTCAGCCTCTGAACTGCCCCGGAGAGGAAAGGGTTAACTCCAGAGAAGTCTGGAGTTCCACATCGCGAAGGCGCTGTTCAAAGCTCTATCTGTGCAGTTTGAAGTCAAACCTGCCAGATTCTTACTCCGCTTCACTGAACAGTCGCTCCGGAAGTCAGCTCCTTCAGCTCGGTTCACTACGCGGTTTTCGGTCGGTTCCTTCGGTTCAGAAAACCGGCAAAAGTCTCTAAATTACCGCGGTTTCGGCTTAAGCTCTATCTGGTAACCGTAAGTAAAACGAAAATTTAGTCTGTGTGGAAATAATTATCGGTTCAGTCTGAACCGATCGTTACTTGTATTTTGATGAATTTTTAGACGTGAGGTACCCGGTTCTTATCGGTTCTAAAAAAACCCTCGTTTTTAATAGGGTTTTTTCCTATACCCGTGACACGGTTGGAACCGATAAGGGTGTCTCTTCAACTCTAGCACGGCTGAAAAGACAAGTTTTGGTTGGCTGGCACTATGTCTGAAACCAAGAAAAACCGGGCCCACGGGTTTCAACACTGTGATGTTTGTGGGGAAGCCTTTGCCAAGGCTGACCCACACACCACTTGTGTTTATTGTCTGGGGGCTGACCACCTCCTTTCAGACTGCCAGATATGTAAAAATTTCCCTGCAGCCACCCTGGAGAAGAGATTGGGCCGGCTCAGGGAACGAGAGGCCAAAAAGTCCGCTGACCCGGATGGCCAGCCCGGTCCAGTACCCACTGGACCAGAGGGAGTGCCCTCTGACCAGGGCGTTACTTCCTCGGGCAAGAGAAAGGCTGGTTCAGAGGAACCAGCACCAGCAAAAAAGACAAAGAAATCAGCAGGTTTGGGTCTAAGATAGTTTCTCCAGCTGTTGCAGAAATGGCAAAAGCCATTCAGATTGTTCAGTCTTTGTCGAGGGACTTGAGAGCCCTCCACAAGTGGCAGAGGGTGGCTCGCCAGGTCCAGTGGTTCAAGATTATGTTATTGAGGAGTTTTATGAACCACAGGAGGGAGGAGGAATTTGATCAGTGCATTTGTGACTGGGAAGGTCTGGACGTGCCCATTGAACCGGGCATTTCTCCAGACAGACCCTTAGAGTCTCCCCCTCTGTTGTCTGAGTCCCCTTCTCATTTTGTGTTTTATAAAAAGGTGGCAGAAACCCTCCAGCTCCCTTTAGAGGAGGCTGTGGATGAGCAAGAGGAGCCTGATTTTGTTGAAATGATGGATATTCCAGAGTCTAGAAGGTTGTCTATTCCTTTGCATAAATCATTTAGGAAGCAAACAACAAAGATTTTTAAAAATCCTCATTCTGTCCCTCCTGTAGACAAAAAAATGGACAGAAGGTATACTTTATCAGGCCCAGATACAGACTTCTTCACTGAGCAGTGTAGTCATGTAGGTGTTGTTCAAGCTGCAGCCTGTGACAAGGCTAATATTCCTTGGCATCACATCCCCTGACAAAGATTCCAGGAAGATTGATACCATGGCAAAAAGCAATATATGGCAGCTTCTTTGGGACTCAGGCAGGCTAATTACATGGCTTATGTGGCTAGATATCGAAGTCTAGATGGGACACTATTTTGCAGTTAGCCAAGCAGGCCCAGGGTCAGCTGGCTAGTGAGTTGGAACAGGTGGCTGCTGATGGCATTGAGGCCTCTAAAGTTCAATTTCATACTGCTGTTGATGTTAATGATGTTTCTTCTAGGGTCATGGCCACTTCTGTAGCTCTCCGTAGGTTGGCATGGCTCAGATGCACTAATTTGTCCCAAGACACTCAGACAAAGGCTATGGATTTCCCTGTAGTATGTAACTCTCTGGTGATCAGACAGAAAACTACATGAAAAAAATGGATGAATACAGAACTACCTACAAAAGTGCCCAAGCTAAAGAGAGGCGTGCACCCCCCAAAGGCATGCCCCCAGGGGCTAGAGTAGAGCCTTACCACAGGCCCTTTTATCAAGCTCAAGCCTCTTCAGCCTTTGTTCAGAGGGTTTCTTCAGAGGCAGGGGGCAGCCAGGCTCAGGCAGACCGTCCCTTCTTCTCAGCCAAAACAGCTGCCAAGCAGGCACCTGATGGGTGCCCAGGGCGAATCTCCTGTACCAGTGGGGGGCAGGTTGGCTTATTCAGCCAGAACTGGTTGTCCCTAACCCGGACAAGTGGGTTCTGGAGGTGGTAAGCCAGGTCTGGTCCTCAGTTTCAAACAGTTCCCAAAGATGAGGCCAGACATTTCCCACCTGCGAATCCTTTGGAAGCCCTTGCTTTGGAAACAGAGGTTTCTTCTCTGCTGGGATGCAAAGCAGTAGAGGGTTCCCCTTTGCCATCAGGGCAAGGTCTTTATTCAAGGTATTTCCTTACCCAAAAAGACAGGAGAATGGCTGCCATCTTAGATTTAAGGTTCCTGAACAAGCATCTTCTGAAACCAAAGTTCAAAATAATGTTAACTCTGGCAATGATTTTGCCTCCTGAGACCAGGAGACTGGCTAGCTTCCTTGGACCTCAAGGACGCCTATTTTCATTTCTTGATCAGGCCTTCTCACAGAAAGTACCTCAGGTTCGAATCACCTTCTGGCCACTATCAGTTTCAAGCAATGCCCTTGACCTTACCTCTGCCCCAAGGGTTTCACAAAATGTCTGGCTGTGGTAGTGGCTCATCTGAGAAGCAAGGGTGGCCATTTTTCCCTACCTGGACGACTGGCTCATGGTGGGTCAGTCTCCAGATCACGTAAAATCTCACTTGTTGGTCACCCAGCAGCTTCTCACCTCTCTGGAATTCCTGTTGATCTTCCAAAGTCAGTTCTCAGAGCCAGTTCAGGTACTAACTTTCATAGGTGCAGAGTTGAACACAAAGTCTGCCAGGGCATATCTCCCTCGAGGAGGTGGACAGACTCATTGCCCTGGCATCTTCCTTCACCATGCGGGTCTCTCGGCCAGCAAGGCACTTCCTGCAGCTCCCTAGGACACATGGCTGCATCCACAGCTGTCGTCAGGAGCAAGATTCCAGATATGAGACATCCAATTCCACCTGAGATCTTTTGGTCCCAAAGAAGGACCCCCTCACCAAATTAGTCCCAGTGACAAGGTCTCTGATCCTGGCCCTTCAGTGGTGGCAGGACCAGAGCAATCTAACTCAAGGGGTCCCTTCTTACCCATTCCTCACTCCCTCACACTTACCACAGATGCCTCCCTCCTAGGATGGCTCACTTGGCGACCTTTCCACTCAGGGAGTGTGGTCTCCCAGGAATCTCTGCTCCACATCAACCTTCTGGAGCTCAGGGCTGTCCTCTTAGCTCTCCAGGCCTTTTCAGCTTCTGTCCAGAACAAGGTAGTACAAGTCAGGACAGACAATACCACAACAATGTGGTACATCAACAAGCAAGGGGCACTCGGTCTTCCGCCTTGTGCACCGAGCAATGAAGCTGTGGTCTCTGGCTTACTCCTTGAATACCTCCCTGATAGCAGTTCACCTTCCAGGGAAGGACAATGTCTCAGCGGATGCCCTCAGCAGGATTTCTCAGGGCCACCAGCAGAATGGGCCCTAGACCCTCTAGTGCTGGGGTCAGTCTTTTGCCAGATGGGGCACCCTCAGATAGATCTTTTAGCAGCCCCAGACAACCACCAACTTCCTCTGTTTTGTTGCAGACCTCCAGTGTTGGGATCAGTCCCCTGGGCCTTCCAGTTGGATTGGGAGGAAATATCTATATGCCTTCCTCCCTCCCTCTCCTTTTCAGGGTACTAGTGAGGATCAGAACTCAGTCCTGCAAGGTGATTCTGATTGCTCCAGATTGGGCCAGACAGCCTGGTACCCTCTCCTTCTGTCCCTGATTGTCCACCCTCCCTGAGCTTGCCCAGGACCCACGACCTGTTGACCTGTGCACAGGGGAGAGTGTCGCATCCGAACCTCAGTTCCCTCCACCTCAAGGCTTGGTTCTTGAGGAGCTAGAATTCGCTGATCTACACCTCTCTCAGGGTGTCTTGGATATTTGAAGGCGCAGGAGGGCCTTCTACTAGGGCCACCTATAATTCTAAGTGGAAGAGGTTTTCCATTTGGTGCTCTGGGAAGCAAATCTCCCCAGAATCTGCTGATTTGACTGTTTTCTTGGACTATCTGGTCCACGTAAATTCTCTAGGCCTTAAGCCAGCTACCTTAAGGGTTCATCTGGCAGCAGTCTCCGCTTCGTGTCAGCAGGTAAACCTGCTTCCATCTCTTCTCACCCTGTAATTTCCAAGTTTTTAAGGTTGCTTCACACTAACCCTCTTTGGGGAACCAGCCTGCTTGGGACCTGAATGTTTGCATTGCTCAGCTAATGCAACCCCTTGAGCCCTGTCTGGCGGACCTCAAGTTTTTGACTTGGAAGACTGTTTTCTAGTGGCCATCACTTCTGCTAGGCGTATAAGTGAGATGCAAGCCTTGTCAGTGGAAGAAGATTTCATTTCTTTTCATAGGGACAAGGTAGTCCTTAGGACTAATAGAAGGTTTTACCAAAGGTGGTCTCGGATTTTCATCTCAACCAATCCATCTCTCTCCCAGTATTTTCACTGAGCATTCCTCTTCAGGGAGAGGAGATTGCACAGTCTGGACGCCAAAAGAGCTCTAAGCTACTATTTGGAAGCACCAAGGGTCATAGGTTTGAATCCCTCCAGCTCTTCCTTACCTATGGGAAGTCAGCAAAGGAGACCTGCCACTAAGAGGACAATTGCAAGGTGGATTGTCTCTTGTATCCAATTCTGTTACCAAAACTGGGTAAAGAGCCCCCTCAGGATTGAGGGCTCATTCTACCAGAGGTACAGCTGCATCTCTAGCGGCTGCTAGAGATATTCCCATTTTGAGATCTGTCAAGCTGCTACCTGGAAAACAGTTCACATTTACCAAACATTACTCCTTGGATGTTCAATCCAGGAGGGATGCCCCGTTTTAGCACAGCTGTGCTTCAGAGCCTATTTCCCAAGTAGGTTCTGACCCTCCTCCATGGAGGTACTGCTGTATTCTGCTATAGTCCTAATTACAGCAAGACTTCATGGTGTTTGAAGAAAAATTACTCACCTTAGTAATTGCTTTTCTTCTCATGGAGTCTTGCTGTATTAGGACAACCCTCCCTCCTGCCCCGCTCAGAACTCCTCCTTGGGTATGGGGTTGGCAAATTAGTGCAAGCACTGTGTCATGCCTTTTTCCTGCTTATTGGGTTTAGGAACTAGGTAATTCTGTTGTTCGTTGAGTGGTGGGTGGCCCCCTCACTGGACTTGAGTCTTTTTGGGGAGAGGGGGTCTGTTAATGCTTTTTTTCAGTGATGCTAACAATATTTAATAATTTTGTTGCTGTTCTGTGATTGTTGTGTGTTTTTGTAGTTCTACTACTGGTAGGTAGCCAATGGCTAGTGTAAGGTTTTTCCACACAGACTTGCTATATTAGTTTAGCTTCGTAAAGAATCTGGCAGTTTGACTTCAAACTGCACAGATAGAGCTTTGAACAGAGCCCTCGCGATGTGGAACTCCAGACTTCTCTGGAGTTAACCCTTTCCTCTCCGGGGCAGTTCAGAGGCTGAGGCTGACTGCTATAGTCCTAATACAGCAAGACTCCATGAGAAGAAAAGCAATTACTAAGGTGAGTAATTTTTTCTTCTTGTAAATATCAGGCAGGATCTGCTAGAACAGTGTGTGCTTGAGGCCTCTTCAGCTTTTGCAAAAGGCTCAAGCATTTGCGCTCAAGTAACCTCTAGCTTTTCAAAGGCATGACAAAATACAGTTAATATATATTTTTACAGTAACACTATATTTTCCAAACAAAAGTGATCACATTATCGGTTAAATTTTCATACACTGATTTGCACATATTTTTTTATTAGCAGATCAACATATGCAATGGAGGAAAAACCAGACAACAAGAGAAAACTGAGAGACAGTGAGAGGCAAAGAATTGCGAGACTGTTCGGGTTGATCATGTCCGAGGTCTCACAGGAAAATTTGGTTGTGCAACAAGACAGGAGACAGAAAAAGGACAGATCCTTGCATTCAAACACATTCTCCACAACAGATGGGACAGGGTCCTATTCTACCGTGTCACACAACGCCGCCTGACACCAGACCCGTCGACTCCTCTGGTTGGGCCTCTGTCAGGACCATCAACCACTTTGGGCCATCCAACGCCACATTTCCCGATGCCAGGGTACCCAGTGCCGCATTACCAAACACCACAACATCCAGGTTATCCATACTATGGGTTTCCGGGTTATTCTCTGCCGCCTCCACCCCCTTCTCTGCAGGTGGACTTGAAGGTGGTCCTGTCCTCCTGGTGGGCTGAGGCCAAGTCGCAGCTGACGTCGGAGCTAAACAGACACCAGCCAGCGCAGGACCCCTTGTCAGGCTTTGGACGTCCGTCGACAGAGGCTTCTCCGCCAGTAACTGATGCCAGATCGGGACCGTCGGCAGGCTTCTGTCCCAGGGAATTCCTTAGCCCTGGATGTCTCAGGCCAGTCAGACTTCTCTCCTCCTGTGACCTCTTCAGGTTCTCAGGAGTTGCCTGATTCTGATTATGGTCTGTCAGACCCTGGGGGAGGCCGCACACTCCAGAAACCCGAGCAAAGGATTCTCTTAAGTCCCCGGAGAGCCCTTCCTTTCAGGGGTTACTTAAAAGATCAGGCAGCCTATGACTGGAAGATGGTGGAGCAGGATCCCCAATGTCAGAGGTTAGCTGAACATTTAGATTTGGCTGCAGCCTCTTCCCACCATCCCGCCCCGGATTGAGTCTCAGGACCTGGTCATGACCATATGGAAGCAGCCTTCCTCCTTGACTACCCTAGCTTGCAAGGCGGATAGGCTCTACCAGTCGCCTGAAGGTAGGGATTTCCTTAGCCTTCAACCTAAGGTGGATTCTGTGGTCATCAGCGCTGCCCACGACAGGATTACAAACCTGAAACACTTGAGTTCATCTCCTCCTGACCAAGAATCCAAAATTATTGACCAGTATGGGGAAAAAAGCCTTTGCTTCCTCTACTTTAGGCATCAGGGCTCTTAACTATGTCACCCACATGGAGGACTATCAGAAATCCATTCTTAGTTAGCTGGATTCTAAACTAGACTGTCTCCCATACTCTGCCATTAAACAGGAGCTGGGGGACCTAGTCTGTTCAGCTTGTTCTGCCTGCAGGCATATGCTCCGGGCCACCTGTGATGCAGTGGACATGGCAGGACATAGTTCGGCCTTCGTAATTGGGTTGTGTCAACATGCCTGGCTTCTCATTTCCGGCCTGGTACCTGAGGTGCAATCGGCCATCCAGGACGCTCCTTTCTGGGGATCAGTCCTTTTTGGGGGTGATGTTAAAGACAGAGCCCTGAGATCAGTTCAGTATATGTACAAATCCTCCCAAGGGCAAAAACGCTGCTTTCGATGCCAAAACCATCATCAACAGAAGCAGACTTGGCCAAACCAAGCATAGAGCTGCGTCGGCAGCCAAAGCCCCCCGCCCCAGCCATGTCCCATAAGGCTTCTGGAGCCACGGCCACTGCTGTCCTGTCCACCTCTTGACTTACTGCTTCTTCCACTCCTTTTGTACCCTGGTGTAGTGGAGCCGGTGGGGAGCAGGTTTTCTCTCCACCTACCGGAATGGGAGAGGATAACGACAGACGCTTGGGTGCTCCAACTCGTGTCTGAGGGACACTCTCTAAAACTCACTCAGGAACCCCCACACAGACCCCTCCCAAGTCCTCTTCCCCCCCCCACCTTCCTCTGGTGCAGGAGGAAATAAAATCCTTTCTGCTGAAGGATGCCATAGAACCATTCCCTCTGTCGTTTCAAGGGATGGGCACTACTCCCACTTTTTCTAGTGCCCAAGAAGATGGGCAATTTGAGGCCCAGTCTGGATCTCAGCTCCCTAAATCTGTACGTGGAGTACAAGAGATTCAGGATGCTCTCCCTTCATAGCCTTTTTCCCTTATTGAGGTCTGGTACGTGGTTAGCAGCTTTGGATATGCAGGGTGCCTACCTGCATACCCCCATCCGTCCCTCCCATTGCAGGTTCCTCCGTTTCCATTTTCTTGGGGAACACTATCAGTTCACAGCCCTCCCCTTTGGCCTTTCCTCGGCTCCCTGAGTGTTTACCAAATGATTGACTGTGGTGGCAGCTTTTCTGCGCACCCAAGGAGTACAGGTGTTTCTGTACCTGGATGACTGGCTGATTGCAGCCACTTCCAGGGAGGACCTTCTGCGTTCATTTTCCCTCATTCAGGAGACCTTTGCCAGCCTTGGCATTACCATCAATCATGCCAAGTCTCATCTGATCCTGTGTCAATGGCTGCAGTTCATCGGAGCTCTTTTGGATACCACCCTTGGCAGAGCTTCAAACAACATGAAGTCTTGCTGCTTTCTGACTATATGCAGTTAGCCCCAGCACTTGAACTGCTCTGGAGAGTAAAGGGTTAACTCTATGCCAAGGCATTGAACGTTGGTCTCAAGCTCGGTTTTCAAACCTCTGTCCTTGCTATACCTCAGTGTAACTGTCAGATTCTTTACTCCGCCTAACTGTGAAGTCGCTCTGGAGATTCTCTCCTTTGCTTCGGTTCGGTCAAAGTGAAAATCGGTCAGTTTTCAACCACCTTTCTTATTTTATTCGGTATTCAGATCTCTGTCTACAGTACAGTAAGTGTAGCTAGTAGGTAGTTAGAGTTTTGTTAGTAGAAATTGTTGTTTGTTTGTTTTTCTCCCGGTCAGTCCAGTTGGCAGCCGAAACAAATTCTCTGTTTAACTTTTTCTGTTCTATAATTTGTGGTTTCCGGTACCTGTTGGATCCTAAAAAAAAAAACGACAGTTTTCTTCATTTTTTTTAACCAACCCGTGACACATTGGAACCGATAAGTTCTGTAGTTGCCTGGCTTAAGTGCTGTTAAGGGTAACTTTTCTATTCTGGCATGTCTGGGAAGCCCAAAAAGAAAAACGGTCCCACTGGGTTTCAGCACTGCACCGAGTGTGGGGAGGCCTTTGTTAAGGCTAATCCCCACCTCATCTGTGTTTATTGTCTGGGGTTTGACCACGTCAAAGAAGACTGACAAACATGCAAAAACTTTCCCAAAGCCACTTTGGATAAACGTTTAAGTAGGCTAAAGCAGGGGTTCTCAAATGGTGAGGCCAGCCTCCCTGGGGAGGCCCCAACCTGTTCCAGGGGAGGCTCAAGCAAGTCTTGAAAAAGTGTTATACTTCAAGTTTTGAACTTTATACATTTTGAGTGAAGGGATAAGGCAAACTGAGAGAGGATAATAGGTGAATTTATGTATTCACAAGTCTGTGACCAGGGAAGGTACTGTACACTGAGCCATGGCTTATTTCAGGTGTACCCAGAGAAGGGTAGTGAGAGAATACAATTCAAAATGTAACTGCAAAACACTTAAGCAATACAAAATGAATAAAAGTGCAAACAAATTAAGAAAATAAACTAACTATGCGAGGAACAATTGATCAATTAGACTGGCAGCAGAACTGTTCAAATACAAGAATTAACCATACAGGTACTAGGAATAAGAGCAGGAGGAGCAAAATGATCCCTGAGAAGTTGCTTAAGAGGAGGGAGAGAGGCAGAGGTTGGCAGGATTGTTATTCCAGTTAAAGGGGGAAACAGAAAAAGCAGTCTACCATGAAGGTATGGCAGTAAGGGGTAACAATGGTTCAAGAGTCAAAATATTGGAGCAAGTAGGTTGTCCTGTTTGGGGGGGTGGGTTACAATAAGCTTAATAACATGAGAGCCAGCTATGCAAAGAGGTTTCAATTTATTCCTGATGTACTGTGAAAAGTAGGCTATTTTTCTGTGGGGAGGCCCAAAAATAATTCAGTATTTGGGGGGAGGCTCAAGATCTTTTCCATGGCTTAGGGGAGGCTCATTATGACAAAGTCTGAGAACTGTTGGGCTAAAGGAAAGGGAGACCAAGAACTCCGCTGATCCAGATGGCCAGCCTGGTTCGGTTCTGACTGAACCTGCGGGGGTGCCCACTGACCTGGGCAATACCTCCTCGGGCAAAAGGAGAGCCGACTCTGCAGAGTCGGTTCCGTCTAAGAGAAAACGCAAGTCAGCCGGTTCGTGTCCCGGTTCCTGTGTTCCGACTGCTGAAGAAATTGCTAAAGCGATTACTGTTGTTCAGTCGCTTTGCCCGGTTCCGACCGAACCAATACCGTCTCAAAGAAGATCGGTTCAGTCGGAAACTGTTGCTTCTGAAATTGATCCTGAAGCATTTTTTGAGGGCAATTGGGAAGGAGAAGAAGACTATGAAGACGAGGAATATGAAGGCCTAGATGAGCCAGTAGAACCTGACATCTCCCCAGACAGGCCTTCTAATGTGTCTCCTCCCAGACTTTCCGAGTCCCCCTCTCATTTCTTGTTCTACAAGAAAGTGGCTGATACTCTTCGGCTTCCAGTGGAATAGGCTGAACAGGATCAGGAGGAACCTGACTATGTTGAAATGATGGATGTCCCAGAGTCAAAAAGATTGTCTATCCGTTTGCATAAATCTGTGGGGAAACAGACACAAAAAATTCTACAGTTTCCAATGTAACCCCTAGGTGGTGCTATCCCAAGGGCTACTACCCCTGCCTGCTTGGCTAGTAGCAGGTTAAGGGTCCTGAGTTCTGAAATGGGTGCCTCCACCCGGAGGTCAGGGTTGGTAGTGGTCAAGCTGACCTGGGCACAGCCCTCCGGGACACTGTAACCCCCCTCTTTGCCCACTAGTGGCCTGAACACTGTACAATAACCACTTTCACAATACCCCGGTACACCACACAAATACCCACACTGTTTGCACTTACCACCAGGGCTGATTCCTCTGGCTGGACCCTGGGGACCCCCTGTAAAACAAGATTATGCACAACAAATAGCAACAGTACAGTACTTTGAGCACAAACTGGAACCACAGTCAGATTACATGCAGAAAAAGTTAAATCTGATTTATTCAGGGGACTTGAACAAGGGAGGGGCAAAATCAGGTTAATTAGCTTAAATGTTATATCAATCAAGCAGTTATGCATGTGCTTTGAGTCCCCCCACATAGTCACACCTCTTGGTACCCAGGTGGAGAAGAGATGGGCTAGCCAGGACTGTTACCCGGGGTTGGCCAGTGTCGCAGCTGGTTGGGGCCCTGTGATGCAAAACACAACATGCACAGTACACAGTATTTGTAATCTGGAGCCAGAGGGCTCCGTTCGAGAAGGAAACGAAACAACAAAACAATCAGATGACACACTCAGATTAAGCTTTTGTTGCAGGGAGCTACCCTGGTATTTACTCACGATACCTAAGACTGGACACAGGCTGGACGATAATCGAGACTGCAGGTGGTTGATCTGGAATACCAAGAGAAGCAGGGCCCACATGAGTCGCAGAGGCGTCGTTCCTGTTCAGGCGTGGAGCAGGGGGCTGATCCCCAGGCAGGTCTCTCGTTGGATGGCTTCTCTGTGCAGTGGGTAGTCTGGCTGGACCAATCTGGCAAGGCCCAGACCGCATGGAGACAAATTCGGATGCAGTCCATTTTGGGCTGGATACAGCATCCAGCAAGCAGAACACAGTTCACACAGTGGGGAACTAACTCACGACCCCGTAGCAGTTCATAGCACATTTACATGTAAGGAAATTCTACTGTACCAGGCAAAGCGCTCCCCGGTCACAGTTGCAAAGTCTCTGCACACACCGGGAGCTGAGCAGTAGCTGGAACTCCTGACAGGCCGATCACATTCAGCAAAATCTTCGGTCTTCTTCAGGTTGAGCCTGGCCCACTTCAGTAGCTTACTTTAGTCACATAAACTTGGATTTAGTCTAAAATAATTCTCTTCTCTCCCTCTCAGGAGCAGCAGGCAGACATGCAAGCCAAAAACTCAGCCTTTTCACAGTTCTCCCATGCAAATCCACTCAGAATTTCTGCTCAGAATCACTTCAGCTCCTTCTTCAGCTGCCAGCTTAGATCTGCCCTAAACAGCAGGCAATCCGGGACTTCCCCAAGATCCAAAAGGTTTGATTGGCTGATTTGGCTATCAGTCAAAGCAAGACCTCCCCCTTCAGGTGCAAAAAAGGCGCAAAAAGCTCAAAACTACAATTCCTACAGATTTTGACTTCAGACAGCTCCTGTAGTCCGGCTACATTTTAGGTCCCAACAGAACTGATTGGTCCAATTTGCATTCCCGGACCAAGATAGTGGAGACAAACAAAACAGTCCTTGCTGCAAAGAAAGCACGTTGGACAAACTACATTATCATTATCACTCTAAATGATTTTCAGCAAATAGTTACATCTTTCAACAGAGCTCCCTCTCAGATTACTTATGCTGCAGTCAGGCAGCTCTTAAAGAGACAGTACACAGAGGCTATACAGGCTTTGGTAATCACATTTAAACTGCTAAAATGCAGGACACCAGCCTGGCAGTGAGCATTTAGGCAAGCTCAAGGAAGACTTTTTGGAAACCCCCACTTGTGGGGGGGGGGCTACACCAACATCTATACCTCCTGTGGATAAACAGATGGACAGGAGGTATACCTTGTCAGGTACTGGGACAGAATTCCTCAGAAATCATTGCAGCCATGTTGGGGTAGTGCAAGCTGCAACCTGTGACAAGGCTAACATTCCCCTGGCACCTCACCCCCTAGATAAGGATTTCAGTAAAGTGGATGCCATGACCAAGAAACAGTACTTGGCATCCTCTTTGGGACTCAGGCAAGCTAATAACATGGCATATACAACCAGATACCAGAAATCTATGTGGGATACAGTTCTGGAGCTGGTTAAGAATGCCCCTTCCCAGCTGGCCAAGGAGCTGGAACAGGTGGCTGTGGATGGTATCGAGGCATCCAAAGTCCAATTCCATGCTGCTGTGGACTCAAATGATGTACATTCCAGGGTCATGGCTACATCTGTCTCCATGAGGAGATTTGCATGGCTCAGATGTACCAGTTTGTCATAGGATACCCAGACTAAGGCCATGGATTTTCCTGTTACTTGTAAATCTCTGTTTGGGGAGCAGACAGAGACTTACATGAAAAAGATGGATGAGTACAGGACCACCTACAGGAGTGATGCAGCCAAAGAGAAGCAGGCCACTCCTCAGAAGCAGCAATCTAGGGCTGGCAGGGGCAGGCCTTTTCACAGGCCTTTTTATTAAGCCCAGGCCTACTCTTCTTTTCAGCAGAGGGTTTTTTTTAAGGGAAGAGGCAGAAGGGGGATGACCAGGACTCCATTCTCCACTCAGTCCAAGCCCCCTGCCAAACAGACACCCTGAGGTGTATGTCAATCAGGGCCGCCTCCTCTGTTCCAGTAGGGGGTAGGCTGGCTCACTATTTCAAGCTTGGACATCTATCACTTCAGATAAATGGGTCCTGGAAGTAGTGAGCCAGGGACTTGCTCCCAGTTTCAAAAAGTTCCCAAAAATGAGAGCAAAGTCCTTCCTCTCCCTTGGAGACAAAGGCCTTAGAGGCAGAAGTCCCCTCTCTACTACTTCTGCAAGCAGTAGAGAAGGTACCTCATTGTCACAGGGGAAAAGGACTGTATACCAGATACTTCCTTACCCTTAAAAAAGACAGGGAAGTGGCGACCCATCCTAGATCTAAGATAGCTAAACAAACATAATAAAGCCAAAGTTCAAAATAATGACTCTGGGAATAATTCCTCCCTCACTGAAACCAGGAGACTGGCTAGCCTCCCTGGATCTCAAGGATGCCTATTTCCACATACCTATCAGATATTCCCACAGAAAGTACCTCAGGTTCGAGTTGCCCTCAGGTCACTACCAGTTCAGAGCAATGCCTTTCGGCCTAACGTCTGCTCCAGGGGTGTTCACCAAGTGCCTGGCACTAGTGGGGGCCTTTCTCAGGAGACAAGGCATCTTGCTGTTCCCTTACCTGGACGACTGGCTCATAGTGGGTCAGTCTTCAGACCAAGTCATGTCAGCTTTAGAGGTCACTCAAAAGCTTCTGGACTCCTTAGGATTCATTCTGAACCTAGAAAAGTCTGTTCTGGAACCAGTCCAGCTTCTCACATTTATAGGGGTGGAACTGGACACAGTCCAGGCAAAGGCATTTCTCCCTCTTTCGGGGGTTAAGTCCCTCATCACCCTGGCTTCCTTTTTTCATCCACTAGTGTCTCGACCAGCCAGGCACTTCCTGCATTTGCTAGGCCACATGGCAGCTTCCATTGCAGTAGTGCAAGGGGTAAGATTTCAAATGAGAGATACTCAGTTTCATCTCAAATCTTTCTGGTCTCAGAAAAAAGACCCTCTGTCCAAGTTACTTCCAGTGTCTCAAACTCTGGTTCAGGCTCTCCAGTGATGGCTGGAGGAGGACAATGTAAGACAAGGTGTCCCTTTCCTCAGTCAGGCTCCTACAGTAATTCTCACCACGGATACCTCCCTACTGAGATGGGGAGCCTATCTGGACCAGCTCACTGCTCAGGGAACATGGTCTCATCAGGAGTCTCTTCTGCACATAAATCTTCACGAACTCAGGGCTGTCTTTCTAGCACTTCAGACATTCTTGAACACAATTCAGGGGAAAGTGGTACAGATCAGGACAGACAACACCACAACCATGTGGTACATCAACAAGCAGGGGGGCACTCGGTCCTCGGCGTTGTGCACGGAAGCCATGAAAATATGGATCACTAGCTTATTCCCTTCAGGCTTCACTGATAGCTGTGCATCTTTCTGGGAAGGACAATGTACTGGCAGATGCTCTCAGCAGGATTTCCCAAGGTCACCACGAATGGGCCCTGAATCCACTGGTTCTTCAGGTCATTTTCAAAAGGTGGGGCACCCCCAGCGATAGACCTCTTTGCAGCCCCTGACAATCACCAACTTCCTCTGTTCTGCTGCAGACCCCCTCTTCTGGGTTCTGTTCCTCAAGATGCTCTCCTATTGAACTGGACAAACAGGTTTCTGTATGCTTTTCCTCCTTTTCCTCTGATATTCAGAGTTCTGGTCAAGATCAGATTTCAGCCTTGCACAGTGATTCTAGTGGCTCCAGACTGGGCCAGAGAGCCATGGTACCCCCTACTATTGTCAATGTCAATGACAATATCATTTTGTCTTCCCAGACAATACAATCTCCTCACCTCTTCGCAGGGGAGGATACTGTATCCCAACCTTCAGACTCTCATACTCAAAGCTTGGCTCTTGAGGAGCTAGAATATGCGAACCTGCACCTTTCCCAATCGGTCTTGGACATTCTTAAGATTAGTAGAAAGCCGTCTACTAGAAAAACGTACAATTCCAAATGGAAGAGATTTGGCTTCTGGTGTTCTCGGAGGCATATTTAGCCAGATTGAGCTGACATTGCCACTGCTTTAGACTATTTGGTGCATCTTAACAGTTTAGGCCTCAGGCCTACCACTCTCAAAGTACATGTGGCAGCCATCTCTGCCTTCCTTTCAGCTGGGAAGGGCTCTTCCCTAGCCTTTCATCCAGTTTTCAAGAAATGTTTCTAAGGTTTGGTTCATATCAATCCTCCCTTTATGGAGCCTACTCCTGTTTGGGATCTGAATATATGTATTGCACAGCTTATGCAGCCCCCATTTGAACCATTATCTTCAGCTGAGCTAAAATACTTTACTTGGAAAACTGTGTTCCTGGTAGCCATTACCTCTGCCAGGAGAATCAGCGAATTACAGGCTTTATTAGTGGAACCTGACTTCATTTCATTTCACAGGGATAAGGTGGTCCTTCGAACCAACAGAAAGTTCCTTCCCAAGGTGGTATCAGACTTTCATTTGAATCAGTCTGTGATTGCCAGTATTTTTCACTGACCATTCTTCCTCTGGGGAGAGAAGAATACACAGTCTTGATGTAAAGAGGGCCCTTAGTTATTATATGGAACACACTAAGGCCCATAGAAATGACTGTTCACAGCTGTTTCTCACTTATGGAGAAGTGGGAAAAGATAAACCTGCTACTAAGAGAACTATTACCAGGTGGATTGTCTTTTGTATCCAGTTCTGCTCTTCAAAGTTGGGGAAAGAGCCACCCTCAGGCCTGAGGGCTCACTCCACCAGAGGTACAGCTGCTACGGTCGCAGCAGCTAGAGACATACCCTTAGTGGAAATCTGGAAAGCAGCCACCTGGAAAACTGTTCACACATTTACCAAGCATTATTGTCTTGACATCCAGTCAAGAAGTGATGCTAGGTTTGGCACAGCAGTGCTGCATAGCCTGTTCTCAAAATAGGTTCTGTAACTCCCTCCTCCATGGGGGTACTGTTTAGTAGTCTGCATATAGTCAGAATACAACAAAACTCTTCATGTTGTTTGAAGAAAAAATTACTCACCATAGTAATGTTGTTTCTTCTAATGGAGTCTTGCTGTATTCTGACCTCCCTCCCTGCCTCCCCTCCTGGAACCTAGTTGTTTTGGGATGTGGTCTGGCAGGTGCAGTGCTACACCCCAGAGGTGTACCTTGGTTACCTCTTCTTTAGCTTGAGGTCTTTATGGTTATTATTTAAGAAAATATTGTTTTTGTTTCACTACCTACTTGGATTCTTTTTGGGGTTCTCGACTTGTCTTTTCAACCCTAACAATATGTTGTTGCCCTTTGGCAAAACATTTTTTTAAACAATTTCTAAATTGTTAAGTTAGTTAGCATAGTGCTCATAAGAATCTGACGGTTACACTGAGGAGTACCAGGGACAGAGGTTTGAAAACCAAGCTCGAGCTCAACGTTCTATACCTTGGCGTAGAGTTAACCCTTTACTCTCCAGAGCAGTTCAAGTGCTGAGGCTAACTGCATATAGTCAGAATACAGTAAGACTCCATTAGAAGAAACAATATTACTATGGTGAGTAATTTTTTCTTTCCTTCTTCCGTCAAGATAGAAACTCTGCAGCTACAGATTTGTTCCCTGATGTTTCAAAGATGTGTCCCGACTGGCAAGGTCCTTTGACTTCTCGGCCTTATGGCAGCCTCCATCCCAACTGTACCCTTTGCCAGGCTTCACATGAGGGTGTCTGAATTGACCCTCAAAGCTCAGTAGGATCAGACAGTGGATCACCTAGACCAAGAGGTCCTTATCTCGGACCCAGTGATCCAGGATCTCCATTGGTGGTTGGTTCCGGAGAATCTAAACCAAGGGGTTCCCTTCTGCCCTGCCATCCCCACACAAACCCTGACGACAGATGCCTCAGGGGCCGACTGGGGAGACCACCTCGGATCTCACAAAACCCAGGGGAACTGGTCCCCCTCTGAGCTTCCATTGCACATCAACGTGCTCAAACTGAGGGCAATCCTGTATGCTCTACAGGCTCTTCACTCCCTCATCCTTTACGGCCATCAAATGGTACAGTCATATAATATGTTTGTAGTCTGGTACCTCAACAAACAAGGAGGGGACTCACTCCCGTCCCCTATGCCGAGAAGCGATGAGGGTGTGATATTGGGCCTCACAGCACAGTCTTAATCTGACAGTGGTTCACGTGCCAGGGGTACAAAACAATCTGGCAGACTCTCTCAGTTGGTCCTCAGCCAGAGCTTATGAGTGGGGGGTCAAGCAGAAGGTGGTAGATAATGTATTTGCTTGGTGGGGTACGCTACAGATAGCTCTGTTTGCCTTCCCCAGCAACACCAAGCTTCCCGCCTTTTGCTCGCTCACTCCAGGGCGCAACTTTTTTTGCAGAATGCGCTGTCTCTGTGTTGGAGGAACAGATTAGTTTATGCCTTCCCTCCAATACCTCTGATCCCGAGAGTTCTGAATAACAGCTCAGGGCAGAAGGGGCGCACATGATTGTCATCGCTCCCTTCTGGTCCAGGCAAGCCTGGTTCTCTCTACTGCAACAGTTATCCCAGGACCTGCTGACCCAGGATCAGGGGACCCTAGTTCATCCAGGCCTCAAGTCCCTTCTCCTTCATGCCTTGCTCCTTCAGACATAGCCACTGCTCGCTTTGGTGTTTCTCCTGAGGTAGCTAATATTCTGGTGGAGGCTAGAAAGCCTTCCACCAGATCTGCTTATTATGCCATGAAATAGAAGCGGTTCTCCATTTGGGCGGAAGCCAAGAATTAGGAACCCTTCTGCTGCCGGTGGCCAGGATCCTGGCTTACCTTAGGTAGTACCTGTTTGACTTGGGTCTCAGTTATTCTTCACTAAAAGTACATCTGTCAGCCATTTCGGCCTACCATCTCCCAGTGGAGGATAGGTCTCTTGCTCAGCTAGAGGTTTCCAAAACCTTCCTCCGAGGGGTTCTTCATTTGAAGCCTCATGTTCACAACCCTGCTCCCCCTGGGACCTAGGTTTCCTTTTAGAAAAGCTCATGCTGCCCCATGGGTTTGCGTTTCCTCTCTTGGAAGACGCTCTTTCTCGTGGCCATTACTTCAGCTTGGAGGATTTCTGAACGTCAGGCACTGATTTGCAAAATCCCTTATTTGATTTTTCAAAGGGACAGAGTGGCCATGAGGACCAGTCTTAAGTTCTTACCCAAAGTGGTGGCTGAATCTACTTTCAACCAGTCCATTGAACTTCCGGTCTTTTTCCCAGAACATTCTAACCAGGGAGAGTACCTCTTGCATACTCTCGATGTGCATAGAATTCTGTCGCACTATACCCACAGAACCAAAGATTTCAGGAAAATGGATCAGCTTTTTGTTTCCTTTGCACTTAAGAAGGAAGGCCTTGCCATTTCTAAGCAGTGCCTCTCCCAAGTGGTTGGCCAACTGCATTACCTTCTGTTACAACAAGTACAACAAATTCCTTCTGGGTCAGGTGAAAGGCCATCCTGCCAGAGGCATGGTGGTATCTGCCCCATGCTTCAAGAATGTCTCAGCTGCAGAGATTTGCGCAGCAACTACCTGGATGTATGTCCATACCTTTACCAAGCACTATAGCTTGGACATCGCCTCTCGCTGTAGGGCAGGGTTCGGTCTGGCAGTTTTGCAAGGGCTCCTCTCTTGAGTCCAGAGTTTGCCAAATCTTTTTTCTGTGGACAGTGTTTGTCCTCCTCCGTGGTTTATTCCTGGTTCCGAACTGCTTGGGACTCAGTCCTATTGGTGAATACCTACTGCAGTAGCCCTCTCGAAGTAAGATAGTACAGTTATGTGAAAACTTACCATAACAGTAGATCTTCAAGAGAGGCTCTTGCTGCAGGTATTGCTTTCCCTCCCTACATCCTTCTGAGTTGCTTCTTTTCTTATGGGGCAGTTCCTCTTCTCCTGTCATGCCCTGTCGGCCTCCAGCGGGAGAACTAGAAGACGGGCATGGGTCCTCCCACTTTATACTGATGCACGCTGACGTTGATCAGTTGACATTGGGGGCGGTCCCCGCCAGAGGCTGCTGGCTAGAAGATTTTTCTGTAGGATCCTGGCACCTGACAGTTTAGTCCTGTTGGTGAAGACCTACTGCAAGAGCCTCTCTCGAAGATCTACTGTTACGGTAAGTTCTTATGTAACTGTATTTTCCAGATGGTCTGTCTGAACCAGATCATTCCATTATTGGAGCAGGGCATGTGTTTCTGCCCTCTGAACCTCAAGGAGACCTTTTTCCACATTCCAGTCTGTCTGTCCCACTGGCAGTACCTTTGGATCTTACTTCGAGAGGGTTCCTGCAGTAGACCATTACTTGAAGAACTAGCACCACCTGGCGTCGGGACCACACAGCAAACATTTCCAGCAATGTCTGACGGGGGACTGCCCACCCAACATCACATGACCATCAACGTGATCCTATATAGTGGGAGATCCCCATGCCAGCCTTCCAGTTCTTTCCCGCTGTCGTCCTGTGCATGGTACCTTGTGCTAAACTGCCCAGCCGATCGCCGTTAGTTTCCATTTCAAAATGCCGTTTCTACTGGGTTTTCTCGGTTTTCATTTTTCTCTATGTCTTCTCCACCACAGAAGAAGTGCAAAGATTGAGGAGCCCAGATCCCACACAAAGACGGCCACCAGAAGTGCCTTCTTTGCCTATACCTGGAACACAACACTGCGACTTTGTCCAGACTGCCAACCATTCAGCCAGGCCACTTGCAGAAGGTGGCAGCAGGCTCTGGAGGCCCACCTTTTAAAGTTGTGGATGGCCTCGCTCGAAAAGGAGATGGAGCACCTTTGGGAGTCTGCATCTTCACCTTCCCTAGACAAGAAGAAGCACAAGAAGGAGACACACCAGGAGTGGGAGCACCACGAGGGTGGATCCCAGGCCAACTCCGGTAGGCATTCCATGAGCAAGGCTCCTCCCCTGCCGCCTCCAGTGTTGGTTGTCCAGGCTGCACCCGGGGACTCCGCTAGACCATCCACGGCTCTGCTCCTGATCACTGTGAGTAAGTTGGTCACCGGCTTCTCTGGAGGTCGCCCTGCCAACGCTGGTAAGTCGGTCTCCAGCTCCTCTGGAGACCGCCCGGCTTCTGATGAGTTGACTCCCCGGCCCTCAGGGACTGTCCCAGACCTGGCCAATAAAACAGCAGGGGGTTCTGTCCCTTCCCGCCCCACCTCGGCGTCTTATGAGACGGCCACTTCTGGCGCCTGCTCAGACGCAGCTCACCCATTGGGGGCTTCCACCATATCACCCGACATCCGGTTGAAACCAGGGAAGACTGCCAGTCTCCCCCCCTTCTCCTCTCCTTCTGGTGACCATGGCTTCACACCTGGACACCCCGGAGAGAGAAGAGAGTCAAGAACAGCTGGACATAGTTCACTCTCCGGCTTCCATTTCTCACTCATCCAATGGGGTCTCAAGAAAGGAGGTCCCTCTGCCAACTCCAGTTCTGACCACAGAAGCTCTTTCAGGCCCTCTGGAGTGGGGGCCTTTGGCTCCTGCGCCTTCTCCAGTACTTGATCCAGCTTCTCTTTTGGAGCCCGCAGGGCGTGTCCTGACACCGGCTCCTCTGACATCTAAGCCTTCACCCACACCAGAGCCCTTGTGTCTGATCCTGACGCCCGTTTCAAAATCAGTCCCAGCTCTGACATCAGAGCCCCTTTGTCTGGTTCCGATGCCATTCCCCCCAACGCCAGATGCAATTCTGACACCGGGCCCAGTGACACCAGTGCTGACGTCTGTGGTTCCGATGTCAGTTGGCCCAAAGCCTGCCCCGTCTTCTATATATACAATGTCACGGCTTCTGTCAGCGCCCCTGACATCAGGCTCCCTGACGTTTGCACATTACCTGAGACCCTTTAATGTCCCGAAGTACCTCTCAGGGTTCCCTCTGGAACTTTCCCCAGTGGGTCCACAACCCAACTGGACTTTCACCCACCCCTCAGGACATCACTACCCGCGATATTCTTCATACCCTGGTTAGTCTCACCCTTACTCTGGATTCCATGCGTATCATCACCCCCATGCCTATGTTCTGGCTCCTTCTCCTCCTCCGCCACCACCTCAGGCTCCGCAGCACGATTTCAGGATGCTGATTCAGTCCTGGTGGAAGGAGGCTTGGACAGAGTTGGTCACTGACCTGGAAAGTAGTCTCCCAGCACCTGTGCATTCTCCTCCCAGGTCTTCCTCGTGAGCTCTGTTTGTTCCATGGTTCATGTCCTGGGACTACCCCCTACGAGATCCCTCTTCCAGATTTTGAAACCCCAAAAGACTATCCGGATTTGGGGGAGGATACATCGGAGGATTCTTCTGGCCACCAATCGCCGGTCCCTAAGGGAAAGGCCTCTCCCAAGTTCCCCCCAGAGAACCCTTCCTTTTCGGACCTTTTGAGGTCCATCCTAGAATTTTACAGTTGGAGATGGAGGAACAGGATCCTATGAGGAAGAGGCTCACTAAGCACTTCGATCTTGAGTCCTTCTCCCCGATACCAGTTCTTCCCCGGACAGGACCTCAAAAAGACCTTGCCACGATTATCTGACAACTGCCTCATTCCATCCCGGTGGTCCCTAAAAAGGCAGATCGGGTCTACCAGGCGCCTAAGGGCGCTCCTTTCTTGGATGTGCACCCCAAGGCGGACTCTGTGGTCATCACTGCTGCTCATGATCGCTTAGCGACCCCGAAGTACATGAACACTTCTCTGGACAAGGAGTCCAGGCAGATTGACCAGTTCATCGGCTACATGCGCCTTGCGTTCTCTTAACTATATAGCCCATATGGTGTCTTTTCAGAAAGCGACCCTGGCCAAGCTTGAAGCCTGTGTCCAGTCTGTGGAATCTTCAGACCTCAAGGAGGTGCTTGCCAACGACATTTGCCTCTCCAAAATTTCTTGCAGACATGCTCTTTGGGCCACCTATGACTCCATCGATTTGGTGGCTCGTACCTTGGCGACCGACATCTCCCTTCGGCAGCATGCTTGGCTTCGGGTCTGTGGACTTGGCAACAATGTCCAGACTGCAATTCAGGATGCCACCTTCCGGGGCTCGGTGCTTTTTGGTGGGGACACCAAGGGTATTATTACGGGCCTCCAGGACTGAGGTCAAGCCCTCCAGTCCATTAGGTCCATGTACCGATTGGGCACGCAGGGTCAGCAGCCCTGTTGGAAATGAACCAGGAGGTAGGGCAAGCAAGTCCAGACATGCCATCAGGGCAAGCAAAGGGCCATGGGCACCTCCTTCTCTCCCCCACCGCCTTTAAGACTTCGAGATGTTCAGGGGGTTCCCCCGCTGCCCATCCAACCACCTTCTGACTCCTTGTCCCTACCTCCTTCTCAGCCCCAGAGCAAGGAGCCAGTGGGGGGGGAGAGGTTTGCCCATCATGTGCAGGAATGGCAGGGCATAACCTCCGACGCTTGGGTCCTGCAACTCGAGTCCCAAGGACACACCTTGAAGTTTCTGGAAACCTCTCCAGAGTCTCCACCGCAAAGGTCGTCCTACTTCCCACACCAGATCATACTTATAAGGGAGGAAGTTCAGGCTCTATTACACAAAGCGGCAATAGAGCCAGTCATTCTGCATCACAGAGGGCGATGGTTTTACTCCCATTTTTTTTCTGGTTCCAAAGAAGATGGGCACCCTAAGACCCATACTCAGCCTCAGCAGACTCAGTCTGTTTGTTGAGTACAAGAAATTCAGAATGTCGACTCTACAAAGCCTCCTGCCTCTCCTTCAGGAGACTCACTGGCTGTGTGCTCTGGATATGGAGGATGCATATCTACATATTCTGGTGTTTCCCAGTCACCGCCGCTTCCTGCATTTTGTCTTCCAGGGGGAGTATTTCCAAATTCAGGCCCTCCCATTTGGTCTTTCCTCGGCATCCAGGGTTTTTACCAGGGGCCTAGCAGTGGTGGCTGCAGCCCTGAGACACTAAGGCATTGCAGTTTTCCCCTACCTGCATGATTGGCTGATGTCAGCCTTGTCCAGGGACAATCTTTTGGAGCCCCTTACTCTTATTCTGGACTTGTTCTCCCGCTTGTTCCGTCTGGCAGTCTTCCCTCGTTGATCCATGCCTTTGTGTCCTCGTGCCTTGATTATTGTAATTCCCTGTACCTAGGGCTATCTGGGGTGGATATCTGCTGCTTGCAGCTGGTGCAGAATGCAGCAGCCTAGTTATTGATGGGGACCCCTCAGTCTTGCCATATTTCCCTGGTGCTGTGCGAACTGCACTGGCTGCCAGTACAGTGGCGGATCACTTTTAAAGTCGGATTGCTGACTTATAAAGCCCTACAGGGACAGGGCCTGGACTACCTGAAAGAGCTTCTGGTTCCTTACCGCCCGGGCGATCGCTCTGTTCAGCTGACGAGGGGTTGCTAGATATTCCAAGGCTTTGTTTAAAATCTTCAGGAGGCCATGCATTTATGCATGCGGCCCCAACCCTTTGGAATTCCCGACCTTGTCAGTTATGGGAGTGCACGACTGTGGAGGGAGTTAAACAGGCCCTCAAAACCTTTTTGTGGAATCAGGCATTATCTGAGTGACTAAATTGTTTTTTTACCAGCGTTTTATCGTATTTATAATGTACATATTATTGTATTGGTGTTTATCCAGTTGTTTTGTAAGGCGCCTTGGTATCTTGAAAGGTGCATTATAAATAAAGAATTATTATTATTATTATTATTGGAGATCACTGTCGGTATCCCCAAATCCACTCTGACTCCCTCTCAGAGGATCCAGTTTATTGGAGCGGTATTGGACAGAGTCCAAGGTAGGGCCTTCCTTCCCCCAGACAGAGTGGAAGCTCTTCTCAAGCAGGCTAGCTTGGTAGCCTCCTCCAATTTTCTCCCAGCTAGGGATGTGTTCCGTCTGCTGGGTTTGATGGCGGCCTTCATCTCCACAGTTCCCCTAGTGAGGATCCACATGAGGATAGCTCAGCGGACCTTATAGGTTCAGTGGGACCAGTTCAGGGATGATCTGGATCACCCATTCCTGATCTCCACCGCTCTCAAGAGAGATTTGCAGTGGGGTCTGTTCATGAAAAGGGGTTACCAATGCCCACCATACAGTGCATACCACATTTTAAAAAATCAAGAACTGTCAGGCACATATTTTTGACTAAATCTGAATGCTGGCTATATGGGCAGATAAATAACATAACTATAGAATTCTAGGGTATCCATATTTTTTTTGGATGAGGTATCCTGCTCGAGTTTGCTGCCTTTTTACCTAAAAAAGTTTGACATGCTAAAACACATGTTTTACTAATTGTTTTTGCAAGCTTTATTTACTGTTTTCCATTATTAAAGTAAGTCCACTTACTAATATGGAATTGTGTTTTTTATTATCTGTACTCTTTAGCCCATTGTAATGCTCCATTTCTAATTTATGCAGCTTTGTATTTAGTGTGGTGAATGTAACAGTTGGTGTCACAGCACGTTGCATTCACCCACATGGCCCTCAAATCTGCAATTGTGTTATTAGCACTTTAAACGATTTTCTGGCTTCCCTCCTAGTTTGCCTCCTTGTGACAATTGACTGTGTTACTGCCTGATCTGTCTTTCACACAGAAGGGACAGCAACCTTTGACCCTCACTCTGCTTGGGGTCACATCAGGCCCAATGTTTACCCGTCAGTCTGTGACAGTTGCAAAGTCATAACCTGCCCATCAGAACCAAGGAGCAACCATAGAGGGAGGAGCTGAGTTGTGGTTTAAAACCCATTGTTTGCACATGGCTCCTCCATTTGTAGGGCTACATTCCATGATGATAAGCACTACATCCAACAACGAGGATTGCAGTTACATTCACCACAGGTAGACTTTGACTACCATCATTCACTGATTGTTGGGCAAATTTTCAGAGAGCATGTTTCAGTGACAACTACATGTCTAAGGAAAGTGCTGGGGCATAAATTGTAATAGGGATTATTCAGTTTATATGGGGTGGAGAGTTAAAATGGATTTTCTTTGTGGTGTCACTCGTTACATTCACCACGCTATGTGGCGTCAAACATCGTACCTACCAGTACTGTTACTATTGTCAAATTGCTCCAGGTTTTGTAGCACTATGTCAGTTATTAGTAATGGCATGATAGCCATGAGGCATGTTCAGTAATTTTTTTATAACTTGAAACAAATGTGTGGTGTCAGTTGTTACATTCACCACGTTATATGGTGTTAAGCATCACACTTGCCAGTAACTGTTGATTTTTTTCATGTTTTATAACAGTATGTCAGTCAGTAATAGTAGTGTGTTAGTTGTTAGGCAAGTTTAGTACAGTTCTAGTAAGTCAAACATAAGTGTGGTGTCAGTTGTTACATTCACCACGGTATGTGGTATCAAACATCACACCTGTCACTACTGTTATTATTGTCAGATTTCTCCAGGTTTTGTAGCACTGTGTCAGTTATTATTAGTAGCATGTTAGCCATTTGGCATGTTCACTAAACTTTGTAACACTGAAACAAATGTGTGGTGTCACTCGTTACATTCACCACGGTATGTGGTGTTAAGCATCACACTTGCCAGTGATGTAATTGTAAAATTTTTTCATATTCTATAGTAGTATGTCAGTCAGTAGCAGTAGTATGTTAGTTGTTGGGCATGTTTAGTATAGTTTTAGTAAGTGAAACATGTGTGTGATGTCACTTGTTACATTCACAATGTTACATGGTACAAAACATCACATTTGCAATTAATGTAATATAATTCTTATAGATATTTGTTTTTCATGTTTTAATACAACTCATTACATGTTTATTAAAGTTTTTACTACTAAAACAAATGTTTTGTGTCAGGTGCTACATTCACCACGGTGTGTGGTGTCACTTGTTACACTCATCACGATATAGTTATTTTATCTCAGGAACCTGTGAGGCTTTTCTCTCTCAATATGTTTATTTTTTCATACTGGGGTCATAATATCTTGAAATGAATCACAAATGTAATCTAGAAATAATTTGAAAATTTGACCCTCATTTCACACGTTGGTAACCCCTTTTCATGAACAGACCCAGTGGTGGAGGGATCCCTTGAACTTGACCTAAGGCCTCCCATTTCGAGGTCCGACTCCCCTCTGCATTAACCACAGATGCTTCCAGTCTGGGGTGGGAGCCCATGTGGGGGACCACCAAGCTCAGGGACTTTGGTCTAATTTGGAGATGTTTCTGCACATCAGTGTTCTGGAGATGAGGGCAGTCTTGTACGCCCTTCAGGCCTTTTGGTCTGTTCATCCCAGGGGGTTTCTGCTAGTCCAGAGGGACAATATGTTGGTCGCCTGGCACATCAACAAGCAGGGAGGCACTCGATCATGTACCCCCTTTGCAGGGAGGTGATGAGAGTGTGGAATTGGGCAGTCCAGCATGGTCTGTCACTTACAGCTGTGCACATTCCAGGAGTGCAAAATGTCCTGGTGGACAGCCTCAGCAGAACTTACACCTTCGCTCTCACGCATGGAAACTAAATCAGGAAGTGACGCATTCTTTGTTTCAGAGGTGTGGGCGACCGAAACGTGACATTTCGCCTCTCTATCCAATGCAAAACTTTCCAGTTTCTGCTTGCTCGTTCCAGGGCATGGTGCCTTCTGGCATGACGCGTTGTCGCTCTTTGGATAGGGAAATTCTTATACGCTTTCATTCCCATTGCCATTCTTCAGAGGGTGCACCTCAAATTTCAGGCAGAGGGGCTCGGATGATCTTGATTGCTCCTCTCTGGCTGAGGCAAATATGGTTCCCGCTTCTGCAGCAGTTAGCAAGGGAACCTCCAGTTCTGCTTCCTTTGATGCACAATCTCCTCACTCAGAATCAAGGCCAGCTTGTGCATCCTGGGCTCAGGACCCTACATCTTCATGTGTGGCTACTTTCCTGAAGGGAATTCTCCACCTGAAAGCCCCCATCTGCAGCTGTACACTGCCTTGGGATTTGAATTTTGTGTTGGCGAAGCTCACGCTTCCTCCCTTTGAACCAGCAATGAGCTGTGATCTGTGATCTTTCCTGGAAAGCGCTATTTTTAGTTGCTGTTACTTCTGCTCAGAGGATTTCCAAGCTTCAGGCCCTAGTGTTTAAGGACCCATATTTGATTTGTCCTTAGAATGAATCCTAAGTTCCTGCTTAAGGTGGTTTAGGAGTTTTCACTGAACCAATTGGTGGAACTACCAGTTTATTATCTGGCTCCCTCGAATAGAGGTGAAGCGCTCTTGCACACTTTAGATGTGCATCGGATCCTGAAATGCTACATCCATCACACTAAGGATTCCTGTAAGGCTGACCAACCCTTTGTGTCCTTTGCGCCCAAATCCTTGGGGACGGCTGCTCCAAACAGCGCCTTTCGAAGTGGTTGGCTAACTATATTCGCTTCTGTTATCAGAAACACAACAAATCTGTCCTGGGGGCTATTAGAGGTCACTCCACGAGAGGCATGGCTGCATCCGCGACCTTTCTTCGGAATGTTTCTGCAGCAGAGATTTGCGCAGCAGCAACCTGGAGTTCGGTCCACACCTTCACCAAGCATTACAGTCTGGAAATTGCTTCTAGACATAGGGCTGGGTTTGGCCTTGCCATTCTGCAGGGCCTACTGTCTTAGGCGGGTCCTGATCTGTCCAATTTTTGATGCTCCTCCTCCCAGTCTGTCTTCTGAGGGACTGTTTGGGATTCAGTCCTACAAGTAATGATCTAATTTCATAACCCTCTTGAAGTAAGATAGTACAGTTACACAAGAACTTACCGTAACAGTAGATTTTCAAGAGAGGTTTCTGCTGTAGGTCATGTTTTTCCCTTTCTCCTTCCCCAAATTTTCTTTTGGGACTCCAGATTCTGTTTCCTTTCTACTGTCTTTCCTTTAGGAACTCCGGTTGGAGAACTGGAGGGCAGGCGTGGGGACTGCCCACTATACAGGGTCACGCTGATGTCAGTCATGTGACATCAGGTGGGCGGTCCCCAGCCAGGCATTGCTGGAAAAGTTTGCCGTGTGGTACTGACACCAGGTGGTGCTAGTTCTACAATTAATGATCTACTGAAGGAACCTCTTTTGAAGATCTACTGTTACGGTAAGGTCTTACATAACTGTTCTTTCTGCATAGACTGGGTTCGGTACGAATTGAGTCATGCGTTTCAGCCTTTCCTCAACCCCCATGGTATTCACCAAGTGCATTGCAGTGGTGTCAGCCTTCTTGTGGCACCGAGGAGTCCAAGTCTGTCTGTACCTGAAAAACTGGCTGATTGCTGGCTAATTTTGAGAGGCAGTGGAATGGTCCAGGGACCTGGCCCTCCCAACCTGCTCGGCCTTGGGCTTTCTGATCAACCCAGCAAAGTCAGAACTCAATCCCTAGCAAGTCACCCACATCATCTGGGCAGAGTTAGACTCCCTCTGGGCCAAGGCCTGACTTTCTGCAGACCGAGCAGCGGATCTGACCTCCTTTGCCCGATCATTTCAGGTTGGGCGCTAGTGCCCTGTCCAGGATTTCCTGTGGCTGCTGGGTTACATGGCATCCTGCATCAGCGTGGTCTGATGGACACGCTGGCAGATATACCAAATGCAGTGGGAGCTGGCCCACCAGTGGTCTCCACTCCTAGGTCACCTGGACCAGCCAGTCATGGATACCCAGCCAATGTGGGATATCATCAAGTGGTGGTTTATCCCAGAACATCTTGAGGAAGGAATCCCATTCGTCCACCCAGAGCTGATGTCACCCTGACAACTGGCATGTCTCTGGCGGGAAGGGGAGCGCACTTGTGGGACCATAGAGCCTACGGACTCTGGATCCCCAGGGAGTCACGTTACCACATCAAACTTCTGGAGCTTTGTGCAGTGCTTCTTGCTCAGATGGAATTCGCTCATTTCATCTGGGGTCAGGTTGTGCAGGCCCAGACGAACAATACAATGATCATGTGCTACCAGAACAAGCAGGGCCGAATGAACTCCCTTCGGTTATGTTGGTAGGCCATCCACACGTAGACCGTCATGCATAGCTTGGGTGCTGACCTCCTGGCAATTCATGTAGCTGGAGCCTGCAGCTAGGTAATGGATGTTCTCAGCTGTGTGGGCGAGACATCTTTCAAGTGGTCACTGCATCAGGAGGTGATGGACCATCTATTCTCCCATTGGGGCACTCTCCTGTTCGACCTGTTCATTTCTTGGGAGAACGCAAAGCTGAGACTGTTCTGTGCCCACCTGCCCCCTACAGTGTGGGACAGTACTGGGGGATGCCTTCTTGAGGCCCTGGACCCCAGGTCTCCTTTATGCCTTCCCCTTCCTTTCCCCTGATCCAAAGAGTGTTGGCCAAGGTTTGGAGGGACACGGTGCAGATGATTCTGATAGCCCCAGACTGGCCATGCCAGTTTTGGTGCCCAGCTCTCCTCAGCCTCAGCAGCAGGCCTCCATGGCAATTGCCCCATGCCCAGATCTGCTTTCCACTCACAAGGGGAAGGTCTTGCACCTGGACCTTTATTCCATGCATCTAACAACCTGGTTCCTGAGCAGCTAGACTTCCAGGCTTTGGGTCTCTTCGAAGAGGTTCTCTATGCTGTGGATGTCTCCCGGAAGGAGTCAACGCACCAGTGCTGTGCCTTCAAATGGAAGAGGTTTTGCATTTGGTGCCAGGGTAGGGAGCTAGACCCAACCAGGTCTGCCCTTTGGATAGCTTTCTGAATGACCTATATCCCTTATCTCAGTTGCGCCTGGGGTCGATGGCCCATAGGGGTGCACCTGGAAGCAATCTCTGCATACCTGGTGTGGGCCAGTATGCTGACGGTGGCGGAGAAGAAGGTGATCGGGTGCTTCTTTCAGGGCCTTGACTATCTGTCCCCGCTGGTGCATGAACCACCACCACCTTGGGATTTGTTGCTGGCACTGACAGTGCTCATCGGCAAGCCATTCAAACTGATACACAGGTGTAATGTCTCACACCTGTCATTGGAGACCGCCTTCTTGGAAGATATAATCTCTGCCAGATGGATCAGCGAGCTCCAGGGGCTGTCTGTGGAGTCTCCATATTTGCTGTTTCACAGGGACAGGGTTCTCCTCTGCCCCAACTTGAAGTTCCTTCAGAAGGTTATTTTGGAGTTTCACCTTTATCATGTGATTAACCTTCTGGTGTACTTCATCATTCCAACCTCAGATGCCAGGCACAGGCTCCATATGTTGGCTCTGAGGCGAGTGCTTGCTTATTATAAGGAGCACATAGCTGGAGTTTGGGGAGAGTTTCCCCAGCTCTTTATCACCTATGCTGAAGCAGTACCTGGCAGAATGGCAGCTAAGCAAATGACTGGCAGTTGGATTGTATCTTGCATCAACCTCTACTGTAGGTTGGCTGATATGGAGCCTCGCGTAGAGCTTAGGACTCTTTCTACCAAACATACCATTGCCTTGGTGGCTATTTCCAGGGATGTCCCTATCCAGGAAATCTGCAAGGCTGCTACCTGGAAGTAAGCACACACCTTCATTTCCAACTACCACGTAGATATTGAGTCACACTGGGATGCTGGTTTTGGGACCTTGGTTCTTCAGTCCCTGTTTGCCAAGTAGGAGTGTGTGCCTTGCCCCCTTCTCCTGAAGAACTGCTAGGAGTCTGCCTAAGTGTGGGTAGTGCACCATATACATGCCCCTAGAAATGAGTTACTCACCTGTAACCTCAGTTCTAGGAGTGGTATATGGTGCACATCTGCTTGACCCATAAGACCTCCCTTGGCAGGTGGCATATGGATCCCTGCTTCCAGCGTGCAAGATCAGACATCACAGGGTATATCTAGGGAGTATACCACCCAGGTGGGTGGGAGGAGCTTAGCTTGAAGACGTTACGGCTGGTCTTAAAGGGAAAGGAAGACTGCCTAAATGTGGATATACACTGTATACCACGCCTAGAACTACAGTTACATGTGAGTAACCTTCATTTACTGCCCGTGTACAGTACTGTATTTTTATTCTCATCAGGGTTTCTGTGCCAGGATGCCAATCTATTTGGAAACTCCCATGCTTAGATTGAGTCTTTATTTCAGCAAGTCTTAGAAGAAAAATTTAAGTCATGTTACAAATTGTACGATAATAGATCATAGAATCATAGAATTGTGCCCGCAGAAAAAGACCATTTCAGCCATGGCATCTGCCCGAGATAGCCCCACCCCCACCACCCTTTTACTTCTCATCCTGCTGCCCTCTCACCTCCTCTTCCTGACCCTATGTAGTTATCCCATGCTGTTTTGAATTTCTCCACTGTATCCACCTCCGCCACCCACTCTGGCAACCTGTTCCATGGTTGTACAACCCTCTCTGAGAAGTAACACTCCCTCATGTCCTCCTTAAATCTACCCACCTCAGGTTTGAGTGCATGACCTCTGGTGGTTTTGTTTTCGCTCAGTCTGAAGATGCTATCTCCCTTAACCTTATTTATTCCCTTTATGTAGTTGAAGGTTTCCAGCAAGTCCCCTCTATCCGATCACATCTCCAGCACATAAAGACGAAGCTGCATTAACCTCTCCCCATATGGTCTCCCCTGCATCCTCTGGATCATCTTGGTTGCCTTTCTCTGTACCCTGTCCAGCCTATCTTTGTTACCCTGCAAATGGGGCCTCCAGAATTGAACCCCATACTCCAGCTGTGGTCTGACCAATGTTTTTTATAGTAGCATGATCACCTCACTCCTCCTACTAGTGAAGCCCCTCCCAGTGCTTGCCAACACTCTTGTTGCTTTCCCAGCTGGTCGTTCACACTGACTCCTAACCTTTAATGTATCCATGATCCAAACCCCAGGTCCTTTTCTTGTTCTGTGACCTGCAGTCCCCCCCCCAAAGGCAGTAAGTGGCCCCTAGTTATTCTGTCCTGTGTGCATTATTTTGCCTTTTTTTTGGCATTGCATTGAAATTGCCACTTTTCTGCCCACTCTTCCATCCTGGCTAGACCTGCCTCATCTCCCCCAAAGTGTCCTCTGTATATATCTTCTTGTCGTCCATAAACAAACATGCCTTTCCATTTAGACCCTCCTTAAGTCCTCACGTACATATTAAACAGTGTGGGCCCCAACACCATCCCCTGTAGTACCCCGCTCATCACCCCTCATTCCCTGGAGTGCTTCCCAATAACCACCACTCTCTGGGTCCTGCGACCTAGCCAGTCCTTCACCCCCTTTGTAAGCCTGGCTACCACACCCAGACTGCTCAGCTTGTTTACCAACCTTCTATGGGGGACAGAGTAGAACGCCTTCCTGAAATCCAGGTAGGCCACATCCACCGCTTCCCCCTGATCGTAAACCTCTGTAACCCCCTCGAAGAATTCGATCAGGTTACATGGTTTTCATATTTTACTTGTGTTTTTCTAAAAGTTCTTCACATAGAATTATGAAGAACAACTTAGAATGCGATGAACAAGGTGGAATGCTGCATGTGAGTAGCTGTGGGACTAGCAGTAACATGAGCATCCTGAAGCCACATTAAATGATCCCTCTGTGAACTGCTGTTCCATCAACTGTTTTATTTTTTACCCTCCTGCTCACCTTCTTCACTAGCTCCACTCAGTATGTTCAGGGCCAGCCTTAGGCTATGTGGCTCCCCAGATGAATTTGAAAGTGGTGCCCCCCCTCAGAAAAAAAAATTAAAATCATCCCCTAAATTTATGTATTTATTTTTTTGTTATGGCAATCTATAGTTGGCACTCGCTATTGCTGGGCATCCTAGACAGCCACCTAATTAGCATGTCCTCAAGGCTGGCCCTGAATATGTTGCAAAACATGAAACTCTTTTATAAAAAAAAAACAACCCTCTAGCTGTGAAGAACAGCTGATTCAGACACATTGTGGGAATTGTGATGCCATGTAAAGCACCTGAGCTTTGCTGTTGTGCTGCATGATGTAGCATTACCCACTCTGTCCAAATCAGCTTGTTCTTCACAGTTGAAGATGAATTATTCATTCTATATTTTCAGAACACTATAGATTTTTGTAACTGTGTTATTGATTTAATAACCACAATTGAGATGCAGCACCTTGTTGCCAACGGGTCCCTGATTCTACACAGTGTTACAGCTGGAAGGGTTAAAGCCCAGGGTGGCCATCTGACTTGCTGAAGGTCACACAGCAAACTAGTGTCTGTGCTGGGATTCACCCTTAGGATCCTTGCTTCCCAGTTCCCTTGCTCTAATCCCTGCTCCACTGCCTTTTCTGCAACCAAATTTTGTGGCAACTTACAAACCATCTACGTTTGTAGCTCAACTGTGAATACAAAATAAGTGCCTGCTTCAACATACTTTTAATTTTGTTTAATGTTTTTTTTTTTTACTGTATGTAGGTGTCGAAGCTGGAGAAACTGCTTGTAAGCTGGCTCGTAAATGGGCTTACACAGTAAAAGGAATCCCCAAATACAAGGCAAAAATCATTTTTGCAGGTATGGACTTTTATAAAAAATATGTCTAGCAAAGTTTTCATTCAGAAGTTTCATTATGTCAAACTGTGGACCTAAATATAAAATAATAATAAATAATCACTGTATGTGCAGTAAAATGATCAGAGATGTAGTAGGCATGCATGCTGGCGAGAGGAAGTAGTAATGTTGCAGATAATGGTATGTCTCCAGTGCTCCATTTGTAGACCCTGCTCTAGGGGTGTTCACAGTCTGAACTGTAATTTCTAAATACCATTTAATGATGGGGTTCTCAGTACTAAATACTTTTCATTATTCAAGCCCCAGGAATCTCCTTGCAGTGTCAGATAGTCTGCTGTCAGCTCAGAATCTCTGACTGGCCCCGGAATTCTGATGAGAAACGTATGCAAATTAAGGAATTTGGAATGCAGCATTCAAACTGCTGCCTCTAGGTGGACTGTGTTCCATCTAACTGCCAGATTAAATTTTTCGGTTCAGACAACAGGACTAGCCTACAAAAGCTGCACAGCAACTTTTCTGCAAGACTGTTTCTTTTATTAAGAAAAGTGGTATTTTACACAATTTTATACATGCTCTGCCTGTAGTAATTTTTTTTTTTAACTAAAGTTTAGTTTAGTGAGTATAATTTACTCATTTTAAGTGGTTCCATCGTGGTTCCCAGGAACCGAGTTTTTCTATTTAAACTGGGGTTTGTTGCAGTTCTTAACCACTAGCGCTTTGCTTTTAAAGTTTAATTACATTTAGATGTTAAAAGAATTGTGTTTTACTTGTGATCGGTTCCCGTTCCTAGCTAGGAACCAGTTGCATTTTGTATTTTAACATACTCTGCAATTATTTTAGTTTTGTTTTGTGATCGGTTCCCATTTCTAGCTAAGAACCAATCGCGTTTTAAGTAAAGAAATCTGTGCAAAATCTCTGTTCCTTTTTTCCACAAGGAACCAACAACAATTTGCTTTAAACCCCATTCTGGGGAAGTTTTTTTTACAGTCTACTGACATTTTAGCATGGCAGACAGATGTGAAAAGAGGACAGGACCCACAGGCTTTAAAAATTGTATTAAGTGTCTCCACATTTTTGCAAAGGTTGATCATCACAATTTGTGTATAGAATGCTTTGAGTCCTAGTCATATTTTCTCTAACTGTGAAGTGTGCAGTACTTTTTATCCAAAAACTAATAAAAAAAGAGCTGAAAGATTAGAAGAAATGCCTTCTGCTCCCACATTGATGTCACCAAAGCAAACTGAAGAGGGTCCTTCTTCATCCCACTCCAAAACAAAGGAGAGACCCTCTAAAGATTCCTCAGAAACCAAAATTCCTGAAAAGGGGTCTGAGCATACTAAGCACATAAAGAACAACCAAGCAGGCTCCTGAGTCTGTGCCCGCCAAAAAGAAATATAAAGAAAAACCATGACATTGTGCCTACTGCTGAAAAAGCAAAGGAGCTCCCAGCAGACAAGGATAAAACACCATTTGCAGAAGAAATTTCCAGAGCCATGCAAGTCATTCAGGCTTTACAGACTGCAGGTTCCATACTGGGTTCACAGGTTCAGATCCCACCACCAGTTCCCAGTGACCAAAGCCAGAAATTGTACATTAAGGAGGAAGAGGAGGAACCGGATCTAGGAGAAGCCATTGAACCAGAGGTATCCCCAGACCAGGGGTACACCTCCCCCGCCATGGGCATGATGATTTTTCATCCCACTTTTCCTTTGTCAGGCAAATGACTTGACACCATGGGCCTCATCTCACAGGAATCTATTTTATTTATTTATTTATTTTCGAATTACAACCTTTGAGTCAAAGACTGCTTTGCAAAGGCTCCACATCTGGACAAACATACAGATTTATGAGAACACAATATACAGATTAATGTGAACATGCTTCTTTGCTTAGTGTTACACAGTGGTGCTTACAAATTGACAACATACATATACAGATATAAAGTTTGGGTTTGTCTTGCATCTATGGAGGATGATGAGGAGGCAGAGGTTTTGGATATGATGGGGTAGGCTCCCATGAAAGAGGTGGTCCCTCCTAACCATAATGCCCTTAAAAAGGCTACTTTTAAAATCCTGCAGACACTTTCCTCTGTCCCCGAAGTGGACAAGAAGGTGTTGAAAAAGTACCAGCTGGAAAGGGTTTCTGTTGATTTATTTGTATGCCCATCCAGATCATGAGGATGTGATACAGGCTGCTGCATGTGATAAAGCAAAAGTACCCTTGGCATCTCATCCTTCAGGCAAAGATTCCAGAAAAATTTACATTGTGGGGAAGAAAAATTATTCAAACAACATGAAGTCTTGCTATATTATGACAATTGCAGTTTGTCCCACCATTAGAACTGCTCCGGAGGTGAAATAGTTAACTCCATTCCAAGAATGGAACTTAGAGCACGAGCTCTACAGAGAAGCTCTGTCTGTGTAGTTTCAAACCTGAACTGTCAGATTCTTTACTCCGCCTCACTGAACAGTCGCTCCGGAGATTTCTCCTACTGCTCGGTTCATTTCTCGGTTTAAACAGTGTTTTCTCGGTTCGATTCAACCGAGAATAGTTTTATTTTAACCGCAAAACCGATCGGTTCAAGCTCTGTCTGTGGTATCGTAAGTAATTCATATTTTAATTCTGTGTGGAACTTGTAAGTTTTATCGGTTCGGTTTTGAACCGATCAGCTTGGTTTAAAGCTTAAAGTTTTAAAACTTGAGATTTTAGAGTGCGGTTCCCGGTTCTTATCGGTTCTAAAAAAAACGGATTTCATTACGGTTTTTTCCAATACCGTGACACGGTTAGGAACGATAAAGAATTGTCTTACCTAACTGCGTTCAAGGGCAAGTTTTTCTGGTTAGGCTGGCATTATGTCTGAGAAACCCAAGAAAACCGGGCCCACTGGTTTTACACTGTGATGTCTGTGGGAAGTCTTTGCTAAGGCTGACCCACACCACATGTGTTTATTGTCTGGGGTTTGACCACCTCCAGTCAGACTGCCAGATTTGTAAGAATTTCCCTGCAGCCACTCTGGAAAAGAGATTGGGCAGGCTCAGGGAACGAGAGGCCAAAAAGTCCACTGACCGGATGGCCAGCCCGTTCGTGCCAACCGAACCGGAGGGAGTGCCCTCTGACCAGGGCGAGACTTCCTCGGGCAAATGAAAAGCTGGCTCGGATGAACCAGTTCCAGTAAAGAGAACAAGAAAGTCAGCAGGTTTGGAGCCCAAAATTCTTACTCCAACTGCTGCAGAGATAGCAAGAGCTATTCAGATTGTCCAGTCACTTTCTCCGGTCCCGTCCGAACCGCCACTATCTGGTAAAAGGTCGGTTCGGTCGGTCCCATCGGTTCAGGAATATGATGTTGAGGAGTTTTATGAACCAGAGGAGGGGGAGGATGATTATGAATAGTATGAATGTGACGTGGAGGGTCTGGGTGTGCCCATTGAACCGGACATCTCCCCAGACAGACCTTTAGAATCTCCCCCTATGCTTTCTGAGTCCCCCTCTCATTTTATGTTTTACAAAAAAGTTGCTGAAACCCTCCAGCTTCCTTTGGAGGAAGATGTGGATGAGCAAGAGGTGCCTGATTTTGTAGAAATGATGGATATACCAGAGTCTAGGAGATTGTCTATTCCTTTGCATAAGTCATTTAGGAAACAAACAAACAATAAAAATCTTAAAAACTCCTAATTCTGTGCCTCCTGTAGATAAAAAGATGGACAGAAGGTACACACTGTCAGGTCCTGATACAGAATTCCTTTCTCAGCAATGCAGTCATGTTGGAGTAGTTCAGGCTGCAGCCTGTGATAAAGCTTATTCCCTGACTACATCCTCCTGACAAGGATTCCAGGAAGATTGATGCCATGGCAAAAACAGTACATGGCAGCGTCCTTGGGACTCAGGCAAGCAAATTATATGGCTTATGTAGCAAGGTATCAGAAATCTAGATGGGGTACTGTTATGGAATTAGCCAAACAAGCCCCTGGCCAGCTTGCTAGTGAGCTGGAGCAGGTGGCTGCCGATGGCATTGAGGCTTCTAAGGTGCAGTTTCGTGCTGCTGTGGATTTTAATGATGTTTCCTCTAGAGTCATGGCCACGTCTGTAGCTTTTCGTAGGTTGGCCTGGCTCAGGTGTACTAGCCTGTCACAGGATACCCAGACTAAGGCTATGGATTTTCCTGTGGTGTGAAATTCTCTGTTTGGGGAGCAGACAGAGAATTATATGAAAAGATGGATGAATATAGGACTACCTATAAAAGTGCCAAGCCAAGGAGCGGCAAGCCACTCCCAGAGGCACACCCCAGGGGTAGGGTAGGCCTTTCCACAGGCCTTTTACCAAACCCAGGCCCCTCTGCTTATGCTCAGAGGGGTTCTTCAGAGGCAGAGGCAGGACGGGCGTGGCAAGCCTGCCCCCACCCCTCAGCCTAAAGCACCTGCCAAGCAGGCACCTGATGGGGTGCCCAGGGCTGATTCTCCTTACCAGTAGGGCAGGTTGGCTTACTTCAGTCAGAACTGGGTGTCTTTAACTTCAGACAAGTGGGTTCTGGAAGTAGTAAGCCAGGGTCTGGTTCTCAGCTTCAAAAGTTCCCAAAGATGAGAATCAGGCCTTTTCTACCTGCAAGCTCTTTAGAGACCTTTGCTCTAGAAGCAGAGGTCTCAACCCTGTTAGCTCTCAGCGGTAGAAAGGTTCCTCCCTACACCAGGGCAAGGGTCTGTACTCCAGATACTTCCTTACCCCAAAAAAGACAGGAGAATGGCAGCCCATTTTAGACCTCAGATATCTGAAGAAGCATCTTTGAAACCAAAGTTCAGAATGGTAACTCTGGCAATGATTTTACCTTCTCTAAGGCCAGGGGACTGGCTAGCTTCCCTGGACCTCAAGGATGCCTATTTTCACGTCCTAATCAGAAGCTCCCACCGAAAGTACTTCAGATTCGAACTGCCTTCAGGTCATTACCAGTTCAGAGCAATGCCCTTCGGCCTTACCTCTGCCCCAAGGGTATTCACAAAATGTCTGGCAGTAGCAGTGGCTCACTTAAGGAGGCAAAGGATTGCTGTTTTTCCCTATCTGGACGACTGGCTCATTGTAGGCCAGTCCCTAGAACAGGTAAAATCTCACCTGCAAGTCACCCAGCAGCTTCTCACCTCCCTGGGCTTCCTGCTAAATCTACCAAAGTCGGTTCTGGAACCAGTTCAGGTACTCACCTTCATAGGTGCAGAATTGGACACAAATCTGGCCAGAGCTTTTCTTCCCTTAGAAAGGGTAAGGAACTTGGTGGCTCTGGCTCCTCCTTCACTCTGCAGGTCTCGACCAGCAAGACACTTTTGCAGCTCCTGGGGCACATGGCTCGTCCACAGGTGTAGTGCAGGGAGCAAGATTTCAGATGAGAGACATTCAGTTTCACTTGAGAGCCTATTGGTCTCAGAGAAGAGACCCCTTTCCAAGTTGGTCCCAGTGACCAACCTGATCCAGGCCCTCAGTGGTGGCAGGATCAGAGCAATTAACTGGGGTCCCCTTCATTCCCCTTTCTCACACTTTGACCTCACTACGGATGCTTCCCTCCTGGGGTGGGAGGCCACATGGGCGACCTCTCCACTCAGGGAGTGTGGTCCCCCCAGGAATCTCTGCTCCACATCAATTTACTGGAACTCAGAGCTGTCTTTTTAGCACTTCAAGCATTTTCTGCTTCTGTCCAGAACAAAGTGGTACAAGTCAGAACAGACAATACCACAACAATGTGGTACATCAACAAGCAGGGGGGCACTCGGTCTTCGGCCTTGTGCACCGAGGCAATGAAGTTGTGGTCTCTGGCCTATTCCCTGAACACTTCACTCATAGCAGTTCACCTTCCAGGAAAGGACAATGTCCTAGCAGATGCTCTCAGCAGGATTTCTCAGGGCCATCACGAATGGTCTCTGGATCCTCAAGTACTGGGGATAGTTTTTGCCAGATGGGGCACCCCTCAGATAGATCTTTTTGCAGCCCCAGACAATCACCAACTTCCACTGTTCTGTTGCTGGCACCCAGTGTTGGGCTCAGTCCCCCTGGACGCCCTTCTCCTGGATTGGGAAGGAAGTTTCTTGTCTTTTCCCTCCTCTCCTATTCAAGGTGTTAGTAAAATCAGATCCCAGCCTTGCAGGGTGATTCTGATTGCTCCAGATTGGGCCAGGCAGCCCTGGTACCCACTCCTTCTGTCCCTGACAGTCCATCTCCCCTGTGTCTCCCCAGGAATCACAACCTATTAACCTGTGCCCAGGGAGAGTTTGGTATCCAACCTCAATCCTCAACCTCAAGGCTTGGCTCTTGAGGAGTTAGAATTTGCTGACCTACACCTCTCTCAGGGTGTTCTTGAAATCATAAAGGCTTCTAGGAAGCCTTCCACTAGGGCTACTTATAATTCTAAGTGGAAAAGGTTCTCCATTTGGTGTTCTGGGAGCATATTTCCCCAGAATCTGCTGATTTGCCCATTGTGTTAGATTACATGGTCCATCTTAATTCTTTGGGCCTGAGACCAGCTACCCTGAGAGTTCATTTGGCAGCTGTCTCTGCTTTTGTTTCAGCAGGAAAGCCATCCTCTCTTTCCGCTCACCCTGTGTTTTCCAAGTTTTTGAAGGGATTACTCCATACTAATCCACCTTTTCGGGATCCGACCCCTGCCTGGGACTTTAATGTTTGCATTGCCCAGTTAATGCAACCCCCTTTTGAACCTCTGTTTTCTGCAGAGCTTAAGTATCTAACTTGGAAAACTGTTTTCCTAGTGGCTATCACTTCTGCTAGACACATAAGTGAGTTGAAGCCTTGTCAGTAGAAACTGACTTTATTTCTTTCCACAGGGATAAGGTAGTCCTCAGGACTAACAGGAAGTTTTTGCCTAAGGTGGTTTCAGATTTCCATCTTAACCAATCTGTCTCCCTTCCAGTGTTTTTCACTGAACACCTCTCTCTGGTGAGAGGAGATTACACAGTTTGATGTTAAGAGGGCCCTTAGTTACTATATAGAACGTACTAGGGTCACAGGTTCAATCCCACCAACTTTTTCTCACTTATGGTGAGGATGGGAAAGGAAACCTGCCACTAAGAGATCAATTGCCAGGTGGATTGTCTCTTGTATCCAATTTTTATCAGAAACTGGGCAGAGATCCCCCCTCTGGCTTGAGGGCTCATTCTACCAGAGGTACAGCCGCGTCTCTAGCTGCTGCCAGAGACATCCCTATATTGGAGATATGTCAGGCTGCTACTTGGAAAACGGTACACACTTTCACCAAGCATTACTCCCTGGATGTCCAGGCTAGGAGAGATGCTCGGTTTGGCACAGCTGTGCTTCAGAGCCTATTCCCTAAGTAGGTTCTGTCCCTCCTCCATGGAGGTACTGCTGTGTAGTCTGCAATTGTCATAATATAGCAAGACTTCATGTTGTTTGAAGAAAAAATTACTCACCTTAGTAAGAAATTCCACTACTTCTCAGTGCAGTTTAACCCCTGCAAGGTATATAGTTTTTTTAAACCAAGGATGGAAATGAGAAAGGAAAATGTGGGCGCACTGGGATTTGAACTCCGGCTCTGGTATGCCGTTCCAGCACTCTAACCATTAAGCTACAGGCCCACTGGTTACAGCGTCCGAAGAACTTCCTATTTCACAGTCACACATTCCTTTCTCTCTAGTGTTGCTTAATCTGCAACCAGAAACCAATTTAGAAATTCCACTACTACATTTCACCGTAGTAATGTTGTTTCTTCTAATGGAGTCTTGCTATATTATGACCTCCCCCCCAGCCTGCCCCTCTCAGAACTTCTACTTGGGTATGGGGTGGGCAGCCTAGTGTGGGCACTTTTTTATGCCCCTTTTTATGTGTTTTCACCCCTTCTTGGGGTTTTGGGGTGTGGTGTTTTATTTTCTCTTTTATTACTTCTCATATTGTTAAATTATACTATTAATTCTGGTCCCTTGACTTGAGTCTTTTGTGTTGGGACCAGCAATGGGTGTTAATATTTAGGTAGCCAGTTGGCTAGTGTAGGTTACAGCTTCCACACAGACCTTAGTGAGTTTTTGCTCGTAAAGATCTGACAGTTCAGGTTTGAAACTACACAGACAGAGCTTCTCTGTAGAGCTCATGCTCTAAGTTCCATTCTTGGAATGGAGTTAACTATTTCACCTCCGGAGCAGTTCTAATGGTGGGACAAACTGCAATTGTCATAATATAGCAAGACTCCATTAGAAGAAACAACATTACTAAGGTGAGTAATTTTTTCTTTAGGCTCTTCCTTTCTTCTCTGACAGGCAGCTTACAAGGCTTATGCTGCACAGTACCAGAAAGCCCTATGGAATTCCATGCTGGCTTTAATTGATAAAATTCCAGGTGACGTGGCACACGATATGACCGATATTGCCAGGACTGCTTTGAATGCCACAAAGTACCAGTTTCACATGACCGTGGATGCAAATGATACTGCATCCAGAATGTTGGCCCTATCAGATTCTTTAAAAAGGTTTGCTTAGCTTGGAGCAATCAGTCTTACACCAGACACTCAGTTAAAGGCTATGGATTTCTCTTGCAAAAACAATTCCTATTTTGGTGCCAAAACTGAGGCAGGCATACGAGAGAGAGAGAGAGAGAGACTCAGCTTTTTTTAGATCTACAGGAAGGGGAGGTAGGGGTAAGGGTACTACTCCATGTCATATGCCCACCCCATACTGTATGCCTATAGAATACACACAGATCAGAGAGTACTAGAGGGGCAGGAGGTCTTCTAGGCGAGCCAACTGAGCTCCTGCTCCTAGACCGTAATCCGGACAGAACTCTTGACTGCATGGAACAGGCTTCCACCCCTCCTTCAGTAGGGGGCAGGTTGGCCCACTACTTCCAACACTGGGGAAACATTACCACAGACAGTTGGGTACTGGAGGTAGTGAGTCAGGGTCTCTGTCTACAGTTTTCAAAACTCCAGGGTGCAAGGTTTTCCGGCCTTCAACTCCAGCAGAGACTATTCTACTGGGTTAGAGATAAAAAAAGCTTCTTCAAGCCAGGGCAGTAGAACCAGTTCCTCTTACCCAGAGGGGAAGGGGCATGTACATAAGATACTTTGTGACCACAAAGAAAAATGGAGATTGGCAGCCAACTGGATTTCGGATACCTAAACAAAACACTTGGCAAAGACCAGATTCAAAATGGTAACACTGGCCATAGTTACTCCTAAGGAAAGGACACTGGCTGGCATCTCTGGATCTAAAAGACAGTTATTTTCACATTCCAATCAGACCTTGTCACAAAAGTACCTAAGGTTCTTAATTCCCTGCAGGTCTTTACCAGTTCTCAGCACTTCCTTTGGGCTCACTTCAGCCCCACAGGTATTCACAAAGTGCCTGTCAGTGGTGGCAGCTTACTTGAGAAGGCAGGGAATCAGTGTATTTCCTTACCTGGATGACTGGCTACTCATAGGGAATTCACACCAGCATGTAAAGGATTCCACAGCGTGGACCCAAAGTACCCTGGAGTCACTGGGTTTCCTTATCAATGCTCAGAAATCTCAGATGGAGTCAGTTCAGTCACAGGAGTTCACCGGAGCAGAACTGGATACTGTTCAGGGAAAAGCTTTTCTCCCACAGGAGAGGGTATCAAATCCACAGACTCTAGCAAATTCCTTTACCTTGGGTCAACCTAGAACTGCAGGACAGTTCCTAACATTACTAGGACACTTGGCCACAACCATTTATTTATTTATTTTATTTTATTTTTCAGATTAACACCTTTGAGCTGAAAGCTCTTTATATAGGTTCCATGTCAAAAAAATTACATAAAAACAAACACTGTTAATGCAACCAAACAGATAATGCAGAATTACAATGGATACAGGGTAAAAAATCAAGGCAAATAAGAGTTAACATATGGCACTAAGAAGTGCAGGTGTGTTTGGCATTGTACAATGGTATGCCATGTTACTAAGTGCTTATGCAAAGACAAGAGGACAGACAGAGACAGTCATAGAGTGAGTAGAATAGAAAATCAGCCCGGGAGGCCTAGTCAGGTCAGGTGAACGTAGGAGACAGTAACTACTAGACAAAAAAACTACTTCAGTAGGACATAGAGAGGATCAGCCCAAAAGGGCCAAGTCAATAGAGGGAAGGGTAGGAGAGAAAATGGGAAGTCATGGAGGGAATGGGTATTGGGGTGCATTGGGAGAGAAGAGGAAGTTTATTGAGGCACTGAGAGAGGCAAAGTCAGAGAGCTGTAAGCGCAAAACGAAGGAATGGACAAATTAGTTGAAGTAGTCACAACAGCTGGAATTGGACACTAGTTGTTGTCTAAGCTTCTGTTCAAATAAGCTCAAAGTGGGTGTAGAAGATATAGAGGATAGTGGATGGGCAACAGTGAACAACAACACTGTTGTTCACTTCTAGGGTTGTCATGACAACCAATAAAACCCTGAGAGCAAAGCTCGAGAAGTTTTCGGTTGGCATGAAAACCTCCAGAAGTGAAACAGTGTTGTTGTTCACTATTGCCCATCCACAGTCTTTTATAGTATATGGGCAACAGTGAAAAAGAAACAAAAAAAAACTTGCGACTTTTTTACCAGTCGCGTTGTGATGTAGGAGACTCCCGCCCATGTTCTTAACAGCACTCCCGCTCGGGTCCACATTTTAAATAAGTTCCTGGTGTCCTGCTATGTGCTGGCCATTTACTGCTCAATAAGACCTTCCTCCGGTGTCTTCCCGTGCCTTCACTGAACTACCGTGGCCATTTTGTGGATGAGGAGAAACCGTGACTTGTGCATGCTCAGATGTGATCTGGGCTGTTGTACCATCGATGTGACGTACTCACAATGGTACAACATCGTGACGTCACACCGATGGTACAACAACACCAGGGAAATATAGATTTTGAGGGAATACAACGTTCTGACATAAACTATATATTGTCATGAAGGGAATGAAATCAGAGCGGGGCTTGGTGGGCAAAGGACCTTTGGCCTTGGGAGGTATGATAACGGGGATTCTTGAAGAACTAGCTATCAGAGCTTCTGGTGTGTTGAGGGTTAACAAAGTAATGCGTCAGCCACGGACGCCACGCCAAACGCACTGACCGAAATAAGTGTAATTAATTTCAATAAACACAGCTTACCGTGTCTTTTCTGAATCTTTTTACACTTTATTTTCACATTACAGACAAGACGAGGTGCAGCGACTAGTACCGGACAAACAAATTAAAATTACTGCCACATCTAAAGCATGTTAATATCACCGACCGAGCAGCCAAACAAGTTAGCCCTTACGCTGCGATGACGCACGGAATCAGCTGATGTTTCGGCAAGCCTTCCTCAGAGCTGATTACCGTAGTATCACGCCCATTATATAGTGAAGTGACATGAATATTCAAAACCCACCAACCAATGAGATGTGTAACAAACATACATATTCATAAAAATACATGTTCATAAAAACATTGCCCCCAAGTCGTAAAACTAATCATTTATAAATAACAATGAAGTAAAAGCTCTTCATTTAAACCTTTTGGATAAAAGTATCTAACCTATAAATCCAAAAGGATTCTCGTTAGTTTAATTTCTTTGCCAAATCGCCTCCTGATTCCCAAACTTAATTTTCTCAATACCGATGAATTTTAAATTAGCGGTGAACGTGACCAACCACAGAAATGCCGTGCCATTGCATTACGAACACACCATTTCTGATTGCTGACTTGTGTTCACTGATCCTTTCTCTAAGTTGGCGCTAGTCTGTCCAACATAATTCAAACCACACGACATGTCAACATATAAATAACACCAGAGCTCCTGCAATTAATAAACTCATTAATTTCAAATTTATGATTTGTGTGTGGATGTAAAAAATATTTACTATTATATGTGTTGTTGCACTGTGCACAATTGCCACATTTATAATTGCCTTTTGGAAAGTTGGGAATCCAAGTATTACTTCCCTTATCAGGTTTTTGTGCACTATGCACCAACAAATCTTTCAAATTGCTGCCTCTTCTATAAGTAATTTTCGGATTTTTATATATCTCATTTCTAAAGACAGCATCTCCTTGCAGCACTTTCCAATGTTTCCTAATGACATTCGAAACTTCCTCAGCTTGATTCGAAAACTCTGTAACAAAATAGATCTGACCCTGATTATTATCAGTTTGTACCCTTGGTTTTAAAAGCTCACTTCTATTCATTTTAACTGCTTTCTCAATTCCCCTTTGGATACAATCAAAATTATACCCTCGTGCCTTAAACCTCCTAGCAGTTTCCTGTGCATTTTGTTCAAAAGACTTATCACTACTACAGATATGCTTTAAACGTAGCATCTGACCACCCGGTATATTTTCTTTCAACCTTTTAGGATGATTGCTGTCAAAATGTAAGACTGTATTTCTACTCATTGGTTTTCTATATAGAGTAGTACCCAGCTTTAAACCATCCTTATATATCAATAAGTCCAAAGCGGTACTTCTGTTATGCTAGTCTGCATAGTGAAACATAAATTCTCACAAAGTATTGATTAGCCTTATGAACTCATGCAAACTAATAATATCAGATGTCCAAATAAAAAACAGTCACAATATAATGTTTCCAACACCGAATACATTTTTAAAGGGTTCATGTGTATAAATGTACCAGTTCCCAACGTCCCACATACAGACAAGCAACACTGGGCAAAGGTAGTTCCTATCGCTGTTCCCTTGTGCTGTTTATAAAATTGATCCTTGTAAATAAAGTAATTAGATGACAGCACCATGTCAGCCATTTCGATGATCAAATCTAAATCAGAAATAGCGTCTGAATATTTCTCTGAAAAGAATTTTATGGCTTGTAAACCTCCTTCATGGGGAACATTAGAATATAGGCTCTCCTGTCCATGTGTCTGATCATATCACCACTATCCAAAACAAATGATTGTATCTAGTATTGGGTCTGTGATGGAGCCGTTTTCACAAATGGTTGATTGTTATCTAAAACCACTGGTAAAATATCTTCCATCATTTGTTTTGGATAGTGGTGATATGAACAGACACATGGACAATATTGCTGTTGATGCCAGTGAATGGCTGGTAACTTTAGACATCGAGAATCTATATTCTAATGTTCCCCATGAAGGAGGTTTTCATTGCCCTACGCTGCACCCCCCCAGTAGCCTATTGTCCTTTTATAGGTACGGGGGCCAGTACTGCACGAAGTATTCCAGGTGGGGTCTAACCAATGATCTGTATAGCGGTAGAATAACCCCCCCATCTTCTGGAGGTAATGCACCTGCAGTGCACCCCAACATTTTGTTGGCCATTGCTGCTGCCTTTCTGCATTGCGTGGAATTGTTCTTGCTCCTGTGATGAGCACTTCCAGATCCTTCTCTTCTGTTACCTCCAGCTGCACCCCACCCCAGATGGTAGCTTCTCCTCGGATATTTTGTTGCGAAGTACAGTATCTTGCATTTTTTTGCATTGAACCCCAGGTGCCATCTGTTAGACCATGCTTCTAGCCTTGCCAGATTCTCCTGTAGCCCCCGCCACCCAACCTGGTCATCCACCGCCGCTCCCATCTTAGTGTTATCCACAAATTGGCTGATTTTGCTGCTGATGCCCTCCGAGATGTCTGCAATAAATATGCCGAACAGCACTGGGTCCAACACCGACCCCTGTGGAACACCACTGTTTTTATTTTTCAGATTGAATATACCCTATTACAAATTTTTTTCATAAAACAGTACACATAGTGGTATCAATAGGAGCTGAAGTATTATATCAACATAGAGAGAGAAAAAATATAATTGCTCCAACATTCTGTGCTCCTAGGTCCTACATAACCAGTGCTCTGTAAAGCAGAACATATAATGAAACAGTGTCAGCAATATAACTACACTACCCTCCCATCCCAGCTGCACCGTTGAGTGACCATGGGGCATCTCTAACGCCTCAGACACATATAACATATGGAAGCACTACTGAAAGAGAGATTGGTGGAACATCTGGTTGCCAGTGGACTACAGGACCCAAGGCAGCATGGTTTCACCAGGGGGAGATCATGTCAGACCAACCTCATTGAATTTTTGACTGGGTGACTAGGGAGGTGGATCGGGGGAGGGCAGTGGACATGGCCTGTCTAGACTTCAGCAAGGCCTTTGACACTGTGCCACATAGAAGACTATTACACAAACTGGGGAATATGGGTGTGGGCAGGACAGTAGTGTGGTGGGTAGGTAACTGGCTGGGTGGCAGGACACAGAGTGGTGGTAAATGGCTGTCACTCCACAGAGGGAAGAGTGACCAGTGGGGTACCACAGGGATCAGTGCTGGGACCGGTCCTATTCAACATCTTCATCAGTGACATTGCGCAGGACCTAGAAGGCAGAATTTCACTGTTCGCTGATGACACAAAGCTCTGTAACAGAGTAGACACACCAGAGGGTGTAGACAGAATGAGAAGGGACCTGCAGAAACTTCAAGAATGGTCAGGGGTTTGGCAGTTGAAATTCAATGCAAAGAAGTGCAAGATAATGCATATGGGGGATGAAAACCCTGGCTCAATATGTCAGTTGGGGGGTGAGGATGTAGCATGCACCAAGCAGGAAAGGGATCTTGGGGTTATCATCTCTGATGACCTCAAGGTAGTGAAACAGTGTGATAAGGCAACAGGTAAAGCAAATAGGATGCTGGGATTAATAGGCAGGGGGCATCACCAGCAGGAAAAGGGAGATCATAATTCCACTATACAAGACACTAGTGAGGCCCCACCTGGAGTACAGTGTACAGTTCTGGAGATCTTACCTATGTAAGGACATAGATAGGGTAGAGAAGGTTCAGTGGAGGGCAGCAAAGATGGTACATGGATTGCATCACAAGTCCTATGAGGACAGGTTGAAGAAATTGAATATGTACTCCCTGGAGGAGAGGAGAGAGAGAGAGGGGACATGATAGAGACATACAAATATCTTACAGGGAGGAACAGGGTGCAGGAATACACTATTTTTAATCGAAAAAGATGTTCCAGGACTAGAGGGCATGGGATGAAGTTGGAGGGAGGACGATTCAGAGGAAATGTGAGGAAGAATTTCTTCACAGAACGGGTGGTGGACAAGTGGAACACCCTGCCAGAGGAAGTGGGGGGACTGAAACAATCACGGGATTTAAGAATGCATGGAATAGACATAAAGGAGTTCTGGAGGTCAGGGGTAAGGGGCAACAGGCTTCTAAGAAAACATAAACTGAACTTACAAGCTCAAATGGGCAGACTGGGTGGGCCATAGGCTCTTATCTGCCGACACTGTCTATATATCTATGTAACCTTTATATAAAAATGTGCTAGCCTGTTATCTACTAATCTAGAAGGTAAGTAGCGTGTATAAAGGAGCCCACACTTTCTGATAATACTTTGTGTTCTTAGAGTGACTAGCCAAGAGAGTTTCCGCTTGAAGAGTGAAAAGAATGTCATGCAGCCATTCTGTGTCAGTGGGGATTGTTTGATCCATCCAATGGCGTAGTAACACTTTCTTAGCTCATAGAGAGATCAAGGCCATGTGCTTCCTTTGATTCCCAATCAGAACATTTCTGTATTCTTCCAGGATACATATGTCTGGTAAGAAGGCATCAGACAGGCCCAGAAGAGGATCTAACTTATTTTTGATGGCTAACCAGAACGGAGAAGCCTTTTCACAGCTCCATAAAATGTGGAGTAGGGTGCCAGATTGTTCACCACAATGGGAGCATATGTCATTTGGAAGCTTCCCCATTCTATAAAGTTTGGATGGGTGTAATATAAGTCGTGAATTATGTAAAATTGGGGCTAACGGTATCGGTCCCACTTAATGTCTTTATACAAATGGGCCCATATTTGATTCCAGGATCATATGGTAGAGAAGGGAGTAGGCAGAGCATAGTCCCATTTGTAACAGGGAGGGCCTTCCATGTCCGCCAGTAAGTCCCGTAAATGATTGTAAAAAAAATTAGATGATATGTGATGAAGATGACGAGGGAAGAACTGAAAGGATTGGCCCATCTAAATATTTATTCCAGAGACCTGACCCAAAATAATGAAGAAGCATATGAGATAATTGTATTATCTGAAACAGTAAGAAAAGGAAAAATTTAATTTGCGCTGGGTTTCCCGGAATGAGAGTAGATTGTGATGCTCCAACAGGTCCTTGACCAAAATTCCCTCGTTTCAAACAACATGAAGTCTTGCTGTATTCTGACATATTGCAGTGATCCCCAACCTACCCCGGAGAACAAAGAGTTAACCTTCTATGCAGAGCATAGAATGCCGAGCTCGAGCTCGGTTGAAGTCTCTGTCTGGAGCGTTTCAAACTCAAGCCGTCAGATTCTTTACTCCGCCTCACTGAACGGTCGCTCTGGAGATTTTTCCTTCTGCTCGGTTCGAAAGTCAGTTAAAGTTTCAGTTTTCGTCATCTTTATAAACCGAAAAAGTTATCCGCGTAAGTCGGTTCAGTCTCTGTCTGTGGTGCCCTGAGTACTAGATAGGAATTGTTCTGTTTTTCTGTGTGGAACTTGTAAAAGTGCAGCCCGGTTCGACTGAACTGGCCATTTGATAGTGAAATCTTGTGTTTTGTGTTTTTACTTAGTGTGTGGTTACCGGTTCTTATCAGTTCTAAAAAAAAACTGTGTTTTAGTATGTTTTTTTTCCAATACCTGTGACATGGTTAGGAAACGATAAGGGAGTCTTGCCTGGCGGTTGCTATAAAAAGGGTAAGTTGGTTAGATTGGCCATGTCTGAGAACCCCCCCCCCCAAAATAAAAACAGGCCCACTGGGTTTCAACACTGCAGTGAATGTGGGGAGATCTTTGCTAAGGCCGATCCCCACACCACCTGTGTTTATTGTCTGGGATTTGACCACTTCGATTCAGACTGCCAAATATGTAAAAACTTTCCCAAATCTACCCTTGAGAAGAGATTAGGTAGACTGAGGGAAAAGGAGGCCGAGAATTCCGCTGACCCAGATAGCCAGCCCAGTGTGGTTCCGACCGAACCAGAAGGAGTGCTCTCTGACCAGGGCGATACTTCTTCAGGCAAAAGGAGAGCCGATTCCAAGGGATCGGTTCCGACAAAAAGAAAACGCAAAGACAAATCGTCTGGTTCGGATCCAGAGGTTCATGTTCCGACTGCCGAAGAGATAGCCAGAGAGATTCAGATTGTGGAATCGCTCTGCCCAGTTTCTACCGTTCCGGCTCCTTCTGGCAGGGTTTGGGTTTGGTTGGTTCCCCCGGTTCAAGATTATACCCTCGAACATTTTTATGAATCGGAATTGGAAGAAGAAAGGGAATTTGAGGATGATGATGGTGAATGTGAGGATCTGGATGTGCCTGTGGAACCGGACATCTCCCCAGACAGACCTTCAGGTGTTTCCCCTCCTAGGCTTTCTGAGTCCCCTTCTCACTTTATGTTCTGCAGAAAGGTGGCTGAAACCCTCCAGCTTCCTATAGAGGAGACTGTGGAAGATCAAGAGGAGCCTGATTATGTAGAAATGATGGACATCCCAGAGTCCAGGAGACTGTCTATTCCTCTCCACAAATCCTTCGGGAAACAGACACAAAAAATCCTTAAGTCTCCTAACACTATACCTCCTGTGGATAGAAGAATGGACAAGAGGTATACACTTTCAGGCTCAGACACGGAGTTCTTATACCAGCAGTGCAGCCATGTTGGGGTAGTGCAGGCTGCTGCCTGTGACAACGCAAATATTCCTTTGGCTTCGCACACCCTAGACAAGGACTCCAAGAAGATTGATGCCATGGCAAAGAAACAGTACATGGCATTTTCCTTGGGACTCAGGCAGGCGAATTACATGGCCTATACAGCCAGGTACCAGAAGTCCAGGTGGGACACTGTATTGGCACTGGCTAAACAGGCCTCCCCCCAGCTAGCCAAGGAGCTGGAGGCAGTGGCTGCAGATGGGATTGAGACATCTAAAGTTCAGTTTCATGCTGCTGTGGACTCTAATGATGTGTCATCAAGAGTCATGGCTACATCTGTGGCTCTTCGGAGGATGGCTTGGCTCAGATGTACTAGCCTCTCGCAGGCCACCCAGGCTAAGGCCATGGATTTTCCTGTAGTGGGTAATTCTCTGGGGAGCAGACAGAGAATTACGTGAAGAAAATGGATGAGTACAGGACCACTTACAGGAGTGCTCAGGCCAAGGAGAGGTAGGCAACTCCTCAAAGGCAGCAGTCTAGGGGCAGGGGCAGGCCTTTTCAAAGGCCTTTTTACCAAGCACAGACCTCTTCTTCCTTTTCTCAGAGGGGTTCTTCAGAGGGAGAGGCAGAAGGGGGATGAGCAGAACTACATCCATTCCTCAGCCTAAAGCTCCTGCCAAGCAGACACCTTGATGGGCCTGCCCGGGTCAACTCTCCTATTCCAGCAGGGGGCAGGCTGGCTTACTTTGTCCAGGGCTGGATGTATATTACATCAGACAAGTGGGTCCTGGAAGTAGTAAGCCAGGGACTGGTTCTCAGCTTCAGAAAATTTCCAAAGATGAGAACCAGATCTTTTCCACCTGCAAATGTCTCGGAAACCCTTGCCCTAGAGGCAGAGGTTTCTTCTCTTCTAGCCTTAAGAGCCATAGAGTACCTACCCTACACTGGGGCAAAGGACTGTATTCCAGGTACTTCCTGACCCCAAAAAAGACAGGGGAGTCGCGACCCATCCTAGACCTAAGATATGTAAACAAACATCTTTTAAAACCAAAGTTCAAAATGGTAACTCTAGGAATAATCCTTCCCTCTTTAAGGCCAGGGGACTGGCTAGCCTTCCTGGACCTCAAAGATGCCTACTTTCACATTCTCATCAGGTGCTCCCACAGAAAGTACCTCAGGTTCGAGTTGCCCTTAGGCCACTATCAGTTCAGAGCAATGCCCTTTGGCCTAACCTCAGCCCCAAGGATTTTCACAAAGTGCCTGGCAGTAGTAGTTGCCTTTCTAAGAAGGCAAAAGATTTCCAATTTTCCATATCTGGACAATTGGCTAATAGTGGGTCAGTCTCCAGACCAAGTCAGGTTTCACCTGCAAGTGACCCAGCAAGTGCTCACTTCTCTAGGATTTTTTCTCAACCTTCCCAAGTCAGTTCTCAAACCAGTCCAGCTTCTTACCTTCATAGGGGCAGAACTGGACACACTCAGAGCAAGAGCATTTCTTCCTCTAGAAAGGGCAAGGGTCCCTATGGAACTAGCCTCTTCCTTCAGCCTTCGGGTATCTCGACCAGCAAGGCATTTCCTCCAGCTCTTGGGCCACATGGCAGCTTCAACAGCAGTGGTCCAAGGAGCAAGACTCCAGATGAGGGGTGTTCAGTTCCATCTGAGAGCTTTCTGGTCTCAGAAGAAGGATTCCCTTATCAAACTGATCCCAGTGACTCTGACCTTGATCCAAGCCCTCCAATGGTGGCAGGATCAGGACAATTTAAGACAAGGTGTTCCTTTTGCTACTGAGCCTTGTTCAGTGGTCCTTACCACGGACGCTTCTCTTCTGGGCTGGGGAGCCCATCTGGGGTCCCTCACTGCCCAGGGGCTGTGGTTCCCCCAAGAATCCCTTCTCCATATCAATCTCCTAGAGCTCAGGGCAGTTTTTCTGGCTCTAAAAGCTTTCTCTCAGTCAGTACAGAACAAGGTGGTTCAGGTCAGAACGGACAACACCACCACCATGTGGTACATCAACAAGCAGGGAGGCACTCGGTCCACGGCCTTGTGCACAGAAGCCATGAAGTTGTGGTCTCTGGCTTATTCCCTGCAAACCTTTCTGGTAGCAGTTCACTTTCCAGGGAAGGACAGTGTGCTAGCAGATGCACTGAGCAGGATTCCTCAGGGCCATCACGAATGGTCCCTGGACCCTCAGGTGTTGAAAGTGATTTTTTTCAAGGTGTGGCACTCCAGAGATAGATCTCTGTGCAGCCCCAGACAATCACCAACTCCCCTCTCTTTTGTTGCAGACCTCCAGTCTTGGGCTCAGTCCCTCTGGACGCCCTGATTCTGAATTGGGAAGGGAAGTTTATGTATGCCCCCCCCCCCGTTCAAAGTTTTAGTCAAAATAAGGTCTCAACATTGCAAAGTGATTCTGATTGCTCCAGATTGGGCCAGACAGCCCTGGTACCCCCTGTTGCTGTCCCTAGCAGTCCATCTTCCCCTGTCTCTTCCCAGGAATTACAACCTGTTAACATCCTCTCAGGGGAGGATTTGGTACCCCAATTTTCAGTCTCTCAATCTCAAGGCATGGCTCTTGAAGAGTTAGAGTTTGCTGATCTGCATCTTTCCCAAGGGGTTCTGGATATCCTGAAGGCTTCTCGCGAAAGCCCTCCACCAGAAAGACTTATAACTCCAAATGGAAGAGATTCAGCATTTGGTGTTCTAGGAAGCATATTTCTCCAGTCACTGCTGGATTGCTTATGGTTCTGGATTATATGGTCCATCTTAATGGCCTAGGCCTCAGACCAGCTACTCTCAAGGTACACTTGTCAGCTGTTTCTGTGTTTTTGTCTGTGGGGAAGTCTTCCTCACTATCTTCTCATCTTGTGTTCTGTAAATTTTCTAAAGGATTGCTTCACACCAATCCTCCTTTTAGAGACCCTGCCCCTGCCTGGGATTTGAATGTTTGTATTGCTCAACTTATGCACCCCCTCTTTTGAGCCTATGTCTTCAGCAGAGCTTAAGTACTTGACTTGGAAAACTGTATTCTTGGTAGCCATTACCTCTGCCAGGCGTATCGGTGAATTGCAAGCCTTCTGAGTGGAACCTGATTTTATCTCATTTCACAGGGATAAAGTGGTCCTTAGAACCAATAGAAGGTTCTTGCCCAAAGTGGTTTCAGACTTCCATTTAAACCAGTCTATGTCCCTTCCTGTTTTCTTCACTGATCAATCTTCCTCAGGAGAGAGGAGGCTACACAGTTTAGATGTTAAAAGAGCCCCCTTAGTTACTACATAGAGCATACCAAGGGTCACAGGTTTGACTCCCTCCAGTTGTTCCTCACTTATGGAGAAGTGGGAAAGGGCAAACCTGCCACCAAGAGATCTGTTGCCAAGTGGATTGTGCCTTGTATACAATTCTGCTATGAAAAACTGGGAAAAACTCCACCCTCAGGCCTGAGGGCTCATTCCACAAGAGGTACAGCTGCTTTCCTGGCTGCTGCCAGGGATATCCTTCTCTTAGAAATTTGGCAAGCAGCCTCCTGGAAAACAGTCCATACCTTTACCAAGCATTACTCTCTGGATATCCAGGCTAGGAGTGATGCTCGGTTTGGCACAGCAGTACTTCAGAGCCTATTCCCAAAGTAGGTTCTGTCCCTCCTCCATGAAGGTACTGCTTGGTAGTCTGCAGTATGTCAGAATACAGCAAGACTTCATGTTGTTTGAAGAAAAAATTACTCACCTTAGTAATTGTGTTTCTTCTAATGGAGTCTTGCTGTATTCTGACCTACTTCCCTGCCTCCCCTCTCAGAATCTGTTTTTGGGAAGTGGGTGGGCAGGTGCAGTGTTGCACCCCAGGGGTGTTTTTTGTTTACACCCTCCTTCTTTTTGTTTGGGTGCTGATTTATTACTGTTATTTGTATTAGATTGGTTTTTGGTTTTTGGGTTTCCTGACTTGAGTCTTCCTTGGGAATCCAAAACTTTTTTCTGCCAGTTGGCTAGTAGGAATTTTTACAATTTCCACATAGAATTTTTAGTTAGTTGGGCTCGTAAGAATCTGACGGTTTGAGTTTGAAACACTCCAGACAGAGACTTCAACCGAGCTCGAGCTCAGCATTCTATGCTCTGCATAGAAAGTTAACTCATTGTTCTCCGGGGCAGTTTAAAGGTTGGGGATCACTGCAATATGTCAGAATACAACAAGACTCCATTAGAAGAAACACAATTACTAAGGTGAGTAATTTTTTTCTTCCCTTCCCCTGCTCGCATACCTTAGCACAGATTGCCCCACCCTTTCCACCTTTTTTCCTGGCATGACTTCCACCCATATTCTACCGTGTCTCTCCCCTTTGCTGCCCCAACATCAAGACACTTCCCTTCCCCCCCATCTTCCCCCCTTCTCCTCTCCTTCTTCCTTCTACGTGGTGTTCCTTCCTATTGTTGCTGTTTCTCCTCCTGTGATCTCTGTTGTACTCAACTCTTCTTGCCCCAGTTCACCTATTTCTCAATCACCCTCCCCAGCGGTTTTGTTCTTTGTACTCATGGACTGCACTTTCCCTTCCTTCTTCGACTCCTCTGTTAGAGATCGGCCCCCATCTGAGCTTACTGTGTTACCATCTCCCTGTATTCCTTCTTAGTCTCCTTGCGTGTTTGTTTCCTGTACCTGTGTCAACCTCCCTGCCCCCTTGTCCTGACCACCCCTGTCTCTCTTATCTCCCCCATCTTTTTTCTTTTCCTGGTTGTCTTTTGTGTTTTCCACATTCCCCTTCTCCTCCTCCCGAACTAATATGCCCCTTCATCATCTTCCATAAGGACAAGGTAGTCCTTAGGACTAATGGGAAGCTCCTTCCAAAGGTGATATCTGGGTTTCACTTGAACCAGTCCATCACCCTTCCTGTATTTTTCACAGCCAAATCCAATTCAGGTGAATTGAAGCTTCACAGCTTGGACATAAAAAGGTCTCTCGGCTATTACATTACTCGTACTAAGGACTTCAGGGATTCCCACTCACAGCTGTTCATTACATATGGTGAAGTGGGAAAGGGCAGGCCTCCCTCAAAGAGATCAGTTGCACGTTGGATGGTATCTTACATCCAATTCTGGTACAGAAAAGGCTGACAAAAGGCCACCACAGGGCCTCAGGGTGCATTTCCCTCGTGGGACTGCTGCCTCTGTAGAAGCTGGAAGGGACATCCACTTGCTGGAAATCTATAAACCATTTACCTGGAGTTCAGTTTACACCTTTACAAAGCAGTACTGCCTGGTCGTTCAGTCCAGGATTGATGCTACTGTAGGTTTGGCACTGCAGTATTGCAGAACCTTTTTCTCAAATAAGCTTTGTACCCACCTCACAAAGCACTGCTTGGTAGTTTGCAGATTGTCTAATACTACTAGGAGATTCCTGGGGCTTGAAATAAAAAAAGCTTACCATAGTAGTAATATGTCTTCCAAGGGATTTCCTAGTAGGATTAGACCTCTCATCCCTACCTCCCCTTACATAACCTGAATAGGTTCAGCAATAGTTTATGTGAGTTTCTAATGTTGCCTTTAATCATTGGCTTAACTTTATATATTTATTAATGTACCAAGTATGGCTAGGATACCTAGCGCTCCATTTTTGTGTTCTTCTTGTCCTGTTTGGAACCCATTGTTTTTACCAGGGGAGGGTATTGTTGTTCAGGGTGTTGACTTACACCTATTTAATTCAAATAGTCTAGTGTTTTCATCCGCAAAATCAAATCTGGCAGTTAGATGGAACACAGTCGACCTAGAGGCAGCAGTTTGATTGTGTTGCCTGTATATACATGGCACTTCCAAACCTTACCTTAGGGTTATGTACGCCGGATAGGCTGCCGATGCACATGTGACCTAAGATCAAATTACGGTCTCTCCTCCAAGCCCCTTCCTGGTTCCTCTTGTCTCCAGTCTTCAATAGGCATCTGATTTAGGCTACAGCACTTCCCCCACGCTCCAGTGCAACTAAAGATACAGGATAAGGTAAATAACTTTCAAATAATATAATTAGCAAAGACAGTACAATGTATTAATCTTCCACAGTAGAGGAAATTAAAATAGGCTTTCTCAAGGTGGAATTATAATAATAAGTAATCTTTTCAACTTAGAATGTTAACAGCTATACTTAGCATGTAGATTTGTTTACTCGTTAAGCCTGCATTGGTCATAATCCTAGGCTTAGACAGATTAACAGGATGTAAGCAGAAAACAATCTACAATGCACGAGTACCAGGCTTAATGAGAGGTGTTTTAGAATTGCTGGTGTACTTGCAGCAGAGCCCTCCCTTTCGAGCGAGAACTTCCGGCAATATTACACACGTGTAATCCCTGATCCAACGATTGCATGGTGTCTAGGGCATGTCCTGGTTATGATTAATCAGTCCTGTTATGGCACATCCATCCCCTTACGTAGTGGATGGATGGATGTAGCAGACTGCCCAAGAAAACAAAACGGACCATCCTCTCTCTCTGAATCCACTCCCCCAAGACAGAGAGCGCGCCATGCGAGGAAATAATTCAAACCCACCTTGCATGGCCTTGCGCACACTGTCTTTCCCCACCTAGGGTTTGTAGTCTCAGGCATTTCAGTAGCATAGGGCATGGATAGCTTTAAATGGTGGATGCCTAATGCTCCGCCTCCTTCTTCATGCCCATAGTCCTCTCTTCATTGAGCATGCGCAGATACATTTTCAGACATCCACGCATGTGCATTAGCCTATTGCCATATTGGTAAAGGTGATTAGGATTCAGCCAGGTAGTCGCATGTGCGGAACACTCTAGGAGCTCGCACTTGCGCATTTTACCATGCTCCTCGGCGAGTGGAGCAAAATTGGAAAACATTTAAAGAAAACCCCTATCGGGCAGGTTGGTCCACAAGAAATGGACACACTCCTACAGACAGAGGGAGATATTGTATAATGGCCAAAAATACAAGACAAGGGCAATGATACTCTGGTGCCTTAGCAACAGAGATATTGGGGGGAGGCGAACAGGGGTCACTGATGTAAAAATAACAATAAATTAGAAAAATTACAAATATAACAAGATGAATGTCAGTAAAGCCATGCATAATACTTCAAGAACCCCTTTGCTGTCTTTCAGATGTCATCATCAGGGGAGTGCAGTGCTTGAGAGTTCCCCTTATTACCACATCAGAACAGGGCATTCTGCACAGCTTGTGAACTGCATAGTCCCGAGCAGCAGATGGAGACTCGGGACTTCACTATGGCAGGACCAAGCTGTCCTAGAAGAGACTGGCAGGTGGATCCCACCACAGTAGCCCTCCAGAAGGCTACAGCAGCTATGATGGAGAGCCAGCAGACATTCATGCTGCAAGTCCTAGAACGATTGACCGGCATGAATAATATTGCACCCGTGCCAGCACCTCCCCCGCCTGCAATGCAAAATATTAATAACAGATTGGTCAGAGCCAATACTCAGCCATAGGCCACCACAACAGGCCAGACACCACTCAACGAGTAGGGCAATCTGGCTGAACACCAGAGTAATAATGAATACACAGAACCTGCATCACTGCAGGACGGAGAAAATGAGTCAGGACATGACTCAGAAACAAAGGATCCTTCCGCTCCAGAGGTATCCTCCATTGCCACCAGGCTATTCTCAGCAGAGAATGTCATGGAGTTAATCCAGTGGATCCGAACAACATTGGGATTCGAGGCTTCACCTCCCCCATCAGAAAGCACACTGAAACCACTGCTCCATCCAACCCCAAAAGTAGAAAATTTCTTCCCAGTATGCTCTACACTAGCAGGCATAACAAAAGAATAGGAAACAACTGACCCCACAAGGATTCCCAAAAAACAATCGCTGGACAGACTAAATTCAAACAACATGAAGTCTTGCTGTATTCTGACAATATGCAGTTAGACCAACCGGTTCAACTGCCCCGGAGAACTAAGAGTTAAACTCTATGCAAATGCAGAGAACGTTGAGCTCGAGCTCGGTTTTCAAACCACTGTCCTTGGTACGTTCTAGTAACTGATCAGATGCTTTTCTCCGCTCACCAGTGAAGACGCCTCAGAGATTTCTCCTCGCTGCTTTCGGTCTAACATAGTTTCGACGGTTTATTTCAAACCGCTTTGTTGTTTTATTTCAGTAATGTTCTCAGACTGCTGTCTTTGGTATAATTCACGTTTCCTAGGTTGGGTAAGTGTTCGGTCTCCGATCGGTTCCGCGACTGTGAGGGGGCCGAATTTCTAAATTTCTCTGTTTATCTAAATTTTCACTGTATTGGGATACTAGTGCAAAGTTCTGACCAGAACCGGGAGCTCTCTGTTCATTTTTTGGCTGGCACTAAACTGTTGGCCGGTTCGTACTTTGTCTTCTCTATTACCCGGCCTAACTAAACCTTCGGGGGTAATTTTTCATTCTTTCTTCTATTTCTTTATCCTGGCCTAACTAAGCCACTATGGATAAAGTAGGTATTTGATTCTTGCTTAACCGGCCTAACTAAGCCACTGGGTTAAGCTCCAGATTTTAGAGTTATGTCACAGAAACCCAAGAGAAAAACCGGTCCCACTGGGTTTCAGCGTTGTACTGAGTGTGGGGAGCAATTTGCAAAAACTGATCCACATTTGGTTTGTCTGTATTGTTTGGGTTTTAACCACTTACAAACAGACTGTGATATTTGTAAGAATTTCCCTCAGTCTACTTTAGACAGGCGCCTCGGTAAACTGAAGGAAAGAATGGACAAGACTGCTGAGGCCGGTTCCGGTTCTACTGAACCTTCTGATCTGACAACCGACCTTTCAAGCCAGGGTGAACCGTCGGCGCCTAAGCGGCCTTTCGGGTTGGTTTCTGAACCCTTTTCCGTCGAGAAAGCCAAGCGCTTCTGTTCGGAACTGCGTAAGCAATCGGTCTCGGTTCCAACCACAGATGAAATTGCAAAGGTCATCCGTGTAGTGCAGTCTTTAAAATCTGGATTTGGCGAACCATCGCAGGTACCATCTGGGCAGCCAATGGTTCCAGATACCAGTTCAACTTCTTCAGGACACCTTGATCCTGAGGAGTATTACTTTTCTGAATATGAGGAGGAGGATGAGGAACAGGATGAAGGGGAGCTCATTGACCCTGAGGTCTCCCCTGATCATCCTCAGTATGAATCCCCTCCTAGGCCTGTGTCTGAGGCTGCCTCCCATGTTGCTTTTATGAGGCAGGTGGCTGCGACCCTGCAGCTCTCTGTACAAGAGGCCAGGCAAGAGTATGATGAGGAAGAGGATTACAAGGAGATGATGGATCTTCCTGTATCACAGGGACTTTCGAGTCCCATTCACAAGTCCCTAAAGAAGCAGAATTTAAAGATCCTCCAAACCCCTAGTTCTGTACCTCCTTTAGATAAGAAGATGGACAGGAAGTACCTTCTGGCTGGCAATGGCACTGACTTTTTAGCTAGCCATTATAGCCATGTAGGGGTAGTTAAAACTGCAGCCTGCAAGAAGGCTGGCATTCCCCTGGCCTCTCACCCCCCTGACAAGGATTCCAGGAAGGTAGATTCTCTTGCCAAGAAAGGGTATGTGGCATCTTTCTTGGGTGTCAGGCAAGCCTCCTATATGGCATATGCCTCCAGGTATCAAAAGTCCCTTTGGGAGGCTGTCGAACAACTAGCTAAAAAGGCCCTTCCTGAATTTTCTGCTGACCTTCAGGAGTTGGTCAGTAAGGGGGTACAAGTATCTAAATCCCAGTTCCACATGGCTGTGGACTCCAGTGATGCAGCTTCTAGGGCTATGGCTTCTGAGGCATCCCTCAGGCGTTTTTCCTGGCTCAGGTGTACTAACCTATCCCAGGACATGCAGAATAATACCATGGATTTTCTCCTTGTCCAGAACTCTCTGTTTGGGGAACAGACTGAGCCATATATAAAGAAAATGAATAAGTACAGAATGCCATACAGGAGTGCTTCAGCAAAAGAGAAGGCTGCCATTTCTCAGAAGCAGCAGGCCAGGGGCAGGGGCAGACCTTACCCCAGGCCTTTTCACCAGGCCCAAGCTTTTCCCTCTTACCAGCAACCCAGGGGGTTCTTTAGAGGGAGAGGCAGGAGGGGTGCTGGCAGGGCCAGGGCCACCTCCACCCCCAAGTCTGCTACCCCAGCCAAACAGACACCCTGAAAGCTCTGTTCGGACCGCCTCCCCGTATCCTGTTGGGGGCAGGCTGACCCACTATCTCCAGGCTTGGCGTTCCATCACTTCAGACAAGTGGGTCCTGGAGATAGTGGGTCAGGGACTTGCCCTCACTTTCAAGGTGCCCCCAAAACTGTCAGCAAGAATTTTCGGACCTTAGAGCACTGCAGAAACAGCCCAGCTGGAGGCAGAGGTTTCCACACTTCTTCAGTCAAGAGCAGTGGAACCTGTGCCACATCAGTACAGGGAAAAAGGACTGTACTCAAGGTACTTCCTGACACCAAAGAAAAATGGGGAGTGGCAGTCCATTCTGGATCTCAGATTCCTGAACAGGCATCTTACAAAACCAAAATTAAAAATGACAACCCTGGCTACCATTCTACCTATTCTCAAGCAGGGGGATTGGCTGGCATCCCTGGACCTAAAGGATGCTTACTTCCACATCCCCATCAGACAGTCTCACAGAAAATATCTCAGGTTTCAACTGCCTTCGGGCCACTACCAATTCAGAGCTATGCCCTTCGGCCTAACATCTGCACCAAGGGTGTTTACAAAATGTCCGGCAGTGGTGGCATTCCTCAGAAGACAAAGGGTTTCAGTTTACCCCTATCTAGACGACTGGCTGTTGGTGGGTCAATCCCCCCAGCAGGTCACAGAAGCCCTAAAACTCACTCAGGGTACTCTTCGCTCCCTGGGGTTTTTGGTAAATCATCAGAAGTCTGTCTTAACCCCAGTACAGAGACTATACATTATAGGGGCAGAGCTGGATACCATTCAGGCAAGAGCTTTTTTTGCCTTCTGCAAGGGCGCAGGCCCTCATAGAGTTGGCAAAATCCTTTCAGGTTCAAGTTCCTCATCCAGCAAGGTACTTTTTACAGCTTATAGGACACAAGGCCTCCACCACAGCGGTGGTTCTGGAGGCCAAGTTTCAGATGAGGGACATTCAGTTCCACCTCAGATCCTTCTGGTCTCAAAAAAAGGATTCTCTGTCCAAACTGATTCCAGTGTCTCACACCCTTCTGTTAGCCCTTCAGTGGTGGCAGGAGATGGACAACCTCAGAGTGGGGGTTCCTTTTCTCCCTCTGGTACCCTCTCTGGTGCTGACAACGGATCCTTCTCTCCTGGGCAGGGGTGCCCACCTGGGGAATCACACAGCACATAGTACATGGCTCCCTCAGGAGTCCCTCTTGCACATAAATCTTCTGGAACCCAGAGCAGTGCTCCTAGCTATTCAGGAGTTTGCCAGTCTCCTACAGGGCAAGGTGGTATAGATCAGGACAGACAATACCACCACCATGTACTACATCAACAAGTGGGGGGAACAAGATCCTCCCTGCTTTGCACAGAATCCATGAAGATCTGGAAGCTGGCATTTTCTCTCAACATGTCACTGTTAGCAGTTCACTTGCCAGGCAAGGACAATGTAGTGGCGGATGCTCTCAGCCGAATCAGCCAGGGGCATCATGAATGAACCTTGAACAAGCAGGTCCTTCTTTCAGTATTCAGGAGGTGGGGGTTCCAGAGATAGATCTCTTTGCAGCCCCAATCACCAGTTACCTCTGTATTGTTGCAGGCCTCCACTCCAGGGCTCAGTGTCACTGGATGCTCTCCTTCTGGACTGGTCAAACAGGTTCCTTTAGGCTTTTCCTCCCTTTCCTCTGACAGCCAGAGTCCTGGTCAAGTTGAGGTCCCAGTCTGCCACAATGATTCTCGTAGCCCCAGGCTGGGCCAGACAGCCATGGTATCCAATGCTGTTGTCCCTGTCAGTGACCAAACCGATTTCTCTACACAGGAGGTAAAATCTGCTGACATCCTCTCAGGGCAGGATAATGTACCCCAATCTTCAGTCCCTTCACTTCAGGGCTTGGTTCTTGAGGACCTAGAATATGTAGATTTACACCTGTCTTAGCCTGTCCTGGATATCCTGAAAGGGGCCAGAAAGCCTGCTACCAGAAGAACCTATTCCTCTAAATGGAAAAGATTTTCCATCTGGTGTGCACAGAAGGATTTGGATACTCAGCAAGCTGCAGTTCCGCAGCTTCTGGACTATCTGGTCCACCTTCAGTCTCTGCATTTACAGCCATCTACCCTGAAGGTACACCTTTCTGCTGTCTCTGCTTATCTTTCAGCAGGTAAAGCATCTTCGCTGGCTACAGACCCAATTTTCAAAAAGTTTTTCAAGGGGTTGTTGCATCTTCATCCCCCACATAGGGAACCTACACCTGCATGGAACCTGAACATATGTATAGGTCAGCTTATGCAGCCTCCTTTCAAACCTATGTTTTCTTCAGAACTCAAGTTTCTCACTTGGAAAACTGTTTTTCTAGTGGCTATCTCTTCTGCTAGAAGAATCAGTGAGCTTCAAGCCTTATCTGTGGAGCCCAACTATATTTAACCTCACAGGGACAAGATTGTGCTCCGAACCAACAAGAAATTTCTCCCTAAGGTGGTTTCTGATTTTCATCTGAACCTATCCATTACTTTGCTTGTATTTTTCTCAGATCACTCTAGTTCAAGTGAACGCAGGCTGCACAGCCTAGATGTTAAACGAGCTATTAGCTATTATATGGACAGGACAAAAGAGCTAAGGAAAGATTGTTCCCAGCTTTTTCTTACTTATAGGGATGCTGGCCAAGGCAGGCCAGCTGCAAAAAGGACTATAGCCAGATGGATTGAGGCTTGTATTCAGTTCTGCTACAGTAAGCTAGGTAAGGACCCACCAGCAGGTCTTAGGGTCCACTCTACCAGAGGCACTGCGGCCTCCCTGGCAGCAGCCAGGAAAGTCCCCTTGCTTGAGATATGTAAGGCTGCCACCTGGAAGTCTTCCATACATTTACTAAGCATTACAGCCTGGATATTCAGACAAGGAGTGATGCCAGGTTTGGCACAGCAGTACTGCAGAGCCTATTCCCCAAATAGGTTCTGTGGCCACCTCCTGGAGGCACTGCTTTATAGTCTGCTTATTGTCAGAATACAGTAAGACTTCATGTTGTTTGAAGAAAAAATTACTTACCATAGTAATGTTTCTTCTGATGGAGTCTTGCTGTATTCTGACCTCCCACCCTACCTCCCATTCAGAACCTGGGGAAGGGTGGCTCTTCTGCAGCAACTTTATGAAACCATCAGTGGGATTGGTTTTCTCTGGGCATCTGTGACTTGAGTCTGTTATATGCCCTTTGGTTTTTGTTTCCTCATGTTGCCCCTGTTGGGGTCCTGTTTAGGCTTAGTTTTGGCCATTACACACATATTAAATTAGTTCGCTTCATAGAATCTGATCAGTTACTAGAACGTACTGAGGACAGTGGTTTGAAAACCGAGCTCGAGCTCAACGTTCTATGCATTTGCATAGAGTTTAACTCTTGGTTCTCTGGGGCAGTTGAACCGGTCGGTCTAATTGCATATTGTCAGAATACAGCAGGACTCCATTAGAAGAAACAACATGACTATGGTAAGTAATTTTTTCATCTGGTGTACTACCCCAAAAATGGACCCAAATATAGCTGAACTTAAAAGAACAGTTCTGCCAGCTGAGGGAACAGCGGCATTAAAGGACCCAGGGGACAAGAAACTTGAGGAATTTCTCAAAAAGATATACGAAATGTCGGGTCAATCCATACGAACATCTACTTCAGTGGCATACACTGCTAGAGTTCAAATAAGTTGGCTAGAGAAGATAGGAAGCAATATAGCCCCAAAATCACAGGAAGCTGAGCTTCTGGAGCAAATACTAATACAAGCAGCGAAGTACTTGGGGGATCTAGCCATGGACTCAATTAAGATGGGTGCCAGGTTGGTAACAGTGACAAACAGGGCAAGGCAAACCCTATGGCTAAAACTGTGGAAAGCAGACATGGTGTCTAAGATGCGACTACTTAAATTACCATTCAAGGGAGATCGAGTGTTTGGAGACTGTCTCCACGAATTTCTGAGACAACGAGGTCAGGGAAAGGATTCGGACAGCGACAGAAACTCTGGTTCAAACAGCATGAAGTCTTGCTATATTATGACATATGCAGTGAGTCCCAACCTTCGAACTGCTCCGGAGGTGAAAGAGTTAACTTTCCATGCCAGGCATGGATCTCAGAGCTCAAACTCGGTAGAAACTCTGTCTGTTGTTCTTCAAACTCAAACCGTCAGATTCTTTACTCCGTCTCACTGAACAGTCGCTCCGGAGATTTCTCCTTCTTCTCAGTTCATTTTGTTGGTTAAAGTATTGTTTTTCTCGGTTTTCAACCGAAATTAAACCGCAACCGGTCGGTTCAGACTCTGTCTGTGGTATTGTGAGTACTAGATAGGTTTTACATTGATTTCTGTTCTGTGTGGAACTTGTAAACGGTTTATCGGTTCGGTTTGAACTGATCAGGTTGTTTAAAATATATTAATCTGTCATTTAGAGTGTGGTTACCGGTTCTTATCGGTTCTAAAAAAACCCGGATTTTATTACGTTTTTTCCACGACCCGTGACACGGTTGGGAACCGATAAGAGGGTCTTACCTGGCGGATTGCTTTTAACGGGTAAGTTTGGTTAGGACTGGCACTATGTCTGAGAAACCCAAAAGAAAAACCGGGCCCACTGGGTTTCAACACTGCAGTGTCTGTGAGGAAGTCTTTGCCAAGGCTGACCCCCACACCACCTGTGTTTATTGTCTGGGGTTTGACCACCTCAATGCAGACTGCCAGATTTGTAAAAATGTTCCTGCAGCTACCCTAGAAAAGAGAGTTGGTAGGCTCAGGGAAAGGGAGGCCAAAATGTCCGCTGAACCAGATGGCCAGCCCGGTTTGGTTCCAACCAAACTGGAGGGAGTGCCCTCTGACCAGGGTGAGACTTCTTCGGGCAAAAGGAGATCCAACTCCGAGGAGTCGGTTCCAGCAAAAAGGACCAGGAAATCAGCTGGTGTGGAGCCACAACTTTCCTCTCCAACCGCTGAAGAAATAGCCAAAGCGATTAAAATTGTCCAGTCGCTTTCCCCGGTTCCGACCGAACCGGCACCATCAGGTAAGCGTCCAGTTCGGCTGGTTCCACCGGTTCAAGAGTATGATGTAGAGGAATATTATGAACCGGAGGAGGGGGAAGAGGAGTATGAGGAGAGTGAATGTGGATTTGAAAGTCTGGATGTGCCCATTGACCCGGACATCTCCCCAGACAGACCTTCAGGAGTGTCTCCTCCTAGGCTTTCTGAGTCCCCTTCTCATTTTATGTTTTATAAGAAAGTGGCTGAAACCCTCCAGCTCCCTATGGAGGAAGCTGTGGATGATCAAGAGGAGCCTGACTATGTGGAAATGATGGATATCCTAGAGTCAAAGAGGCTGTCTATTCCTTTGCATAAATCTTTTGGGAAACAGACAGTTAAAATTCTAAAAACTCCTCACACTATACCTCCTGTTGATAAGAGAATGGACAAGAGGTACACATTGTCAGGCTCTGATACGGAGTTCCTTACACAACAATGCAGCCATGTTGGGGTAGTGCAGGCTGCAGCCTGTGACAAGGCAAATATTCCCTTGGCTTCACACCCCACTGACAAGGACTCCAGGAGGATTGATGCCATGGCAAAGAAACAGTACATGGCAGCATCCTTGGGATTCAGACAGGCAAATTATATGGCTTATATTGCTAGATATCAGAAATCCAGATGGGATACTGTTATGGCTCTAGCAAAACAGGTCCCTGGCCAGCTTGCCAAGGAGCTGGAGCAGGTGGCTGCTGATGGTATTGAGGCATCTAAGGTGCAGTTCTATGCTGCAGTGGACTCTAAGGATGTGTCGTCAAGAGTCATGGCTACATCTGTGGCACTTTGCAGAATGGCTTGGCTCAGATGTACTAGCCTGTCACAGGATACCCAGACTAAGGCCATGGATTTTCCTGTTGTGGGTAATTCTCTGTTTGGGGAGCAGACAGAGAATTACATGAAAAATGGATGAGTATAGGACCACCTATAGGAGTGCACAGGCCAAGGAAAGGCAGGCCACTCCTCAAGGCAGCTTTCAGGGGCAGGGGCAGGGCCTTTTCATAGGCCTTTTTACCAAGCCCAGGCCTCCTCTTCTGCTTATGCCCAGAGGAGGTTCTTTAGGGGGAGAGGCAGACAGGGTACAAGCAGGCCTGCTTCCACCCCTCAGCCCAAAGCCCCTGCCAAGCAGGCACCCTGATGGGGTTGCCAGGGCCGATTCTCAGCTACCCGTAGGGGGCAGGCTGGCTTACTTTGTCCAGGACTGGAAGTCTCTAACATCAGACAAGTGGGTCCTGGAAGTAGTAAGCCAGGGACTGGTTCTCAGCTTCAAAAATTTCCAAGATGAGAACCAGATCCTTTCCACCTGCAAATCCATCAGAGGCACTTGCCCTAGAGGCAGCGGTCTCTTCCTCCTGGCTCTCAGAGCTGTGGAAAGGTTCCACCCCTACACCAGGGCAAAGAGTTGTACTCCAGGTACTTCCTTACCCCAAAAAAGACAGGAGAATGGCAGCCCATCCTGGATCTCAGATATTTAAACAAGCACCTTTTAAAACCAAAATTCAAAATGGTGACTCTGGGAATTATTCTACCCTCTCTAAGGCCAGGGGACTGGCTAGCATCCCTGGACCTCAAGGATGCCTACTTCCATATTCTCATCAGAAACTCCCATCGAATGTACCTCAGGTTCGAGCTGCCCTCAGGCCATTACCAGTTCAGAGCAATGCCCTTTGTCCTCACCTCTGCTCCAAGGGTATTCACAAAATGCCTGGCAGTAGCAGCTGCTGCCCTAAGAAGGCAAAAAATTGCCATCTTCCCTTACCTGGACGACTGGCTCATGGTAGGCCAGTCTCCAGACCAAGTCAAGTTATATCTACAGATAACTCAGCAACTGCTCACCTCTCTAGGTTTCCTTCTGAATCTTTCAAAGTCAGTTCTAGAACCTGTCCAGTTCCTCACCTTCATAGGTGCAGAGCTGAACACAGAGGAAGCCAGAGCTTTCCTTCCTCTGGACAGGGCAAGGACCCTGGTCTCTCTGGCCTCCTCCTTCACCCTGCAGGTCTCTCGACCAGCAAGGCATTTTCTACAGCTTCTGGGGCACATGGCTGCTTCTACAGCAGTAGTGCAGGGAGCAGGATTTCAGATGAGGGACATCCAGTTCCATTTGAGAGCCTTTTGGTCTCAAAGGAAAGACCCTCTAACCAAATTGATCACAGTAACTCGAACCCTGATCCAGGCCCTACAGTGGTGGCAGGATCAGAGCAATCTGAGACAAGGGGTTCCCTTTATCACTCAATCTCACTTCTTAATCCTTACTACAGATGCATCCCTCTTGGGGTGGGGAGCTCACATGGGCGACCTCACTACCCAGGGATTGTGGTCCCCTCAGGAATCTCTGCTCCACATTAATCTGTTGGAACTCAGAGCAGTTTTTCTAGCACTTCAAGTTTTTTCCAAGTCTGTTCAGAACAAAGTTGTACAGCTCAGAACAGACAACACCACCACAATGTGGTACATCAACAAGCAAGGGGGCACTCGGTCTATGGCCTTGTGCACCGAAGCAATGAAGTTGTGGTCTCTAGCTTACTCCCTGAACACCTCCCTTACGGTAGTTCACCTCCCAGGCAAGGACAATGTCCTAGCAGATGCTCTCAGCAGGATTTCCCAGGGCCATCATGAATGGTCACTGGACCCCCTGGTCCTGGAGGTGATATTTGCCAGATGGGGCACCCCACAGATAGATCTTTTTGCAGCCCCAGACAATCACCAACGTCTCCTTTTTTGCTGCAGGCCCCCAGTGTTGGGCTCAGTCCCTCTGGATGCCTTAGTTCTCAATTGGGAAGGGAAGTTTCTCTATGCTTTCCCTTCCCTCTCCTGTTCAAAGTGTTAGTCAAAATCAGATCTCAATCCTGCAAGATGATCCTGATTGCTCCAGATTGGGCCAGACAACCCTGGTATCCACTCCTACTGTCCTTAGCAGTCCATCTTCCCTGTATCTTCCCAGGAATCACAACCTGTTAACCTGTGCTCAGGGGAGGGTTTGGTACCGAACCTCAAATCTCTCAATCTCAAGGCCTGGCTCTTGAAGAGTTAGAGTTTGCTGATCTACACCTCTCCCAAGGTGTAATGGATATACTAAAGGCTTCTAGAAAGCCTTCCACCAGGGCTACCTATAATTCCAAATGGAAGAGGTTTTCCATATGGTGCTCTGGGAAGCATATTTCCCCAGAATGTGCTGATTTACCCACAGTCCTGGATTATATGGCCCATTTAAATACCTTGGGGCTGAGACCAGCTACCCTAAAAGTACATTTGGCAGCTGTGTCTGCTTTTATTTCAGCAGGTAAACCCTCTTCTCTTTCAGCTCAACCTGTATTCTCCAAGTTTTTTAAGGGATTGCTTCACACCAACCCTCCATTCAGGGACCCTGCCCCTGCCTGGGATCTTAATGTTTGTGTTGCTCAGCTTATGCAACCCCTAGCCTTTGTCTTCAGCAGACCTTAAGCACTTGACTTGGAAGACTGTGTTTCTGGTAGCCATCACTTCTGCCAGATGCATAAGTGAATTACAAGCTTTGTCAGTGGAGCCTGACTTTATCTCCTTTCATAGAGATAAGGTGGTCCTCAGGACTAACAGGAAGTTCTTGCCTAAGGTGGTTTCAGATTTCCACCTTAATCAATCTATATCTCTTCCAGTGTACTTCACTGACCATTCCTCCTCTGGCGAGAGGAGGCTGCACAGCTTAGATGTGAAGAGAGCCCTGAGTTACTACATAGAGCATACCAAGGGTCAAAGGTTTGACTCCTTCCAACTGTTCCTCACTTATGGTGAGGTTGGTAAAGGGAAACCTGCCACTAAAAGATCCATTGCCAGGTGGATTGTCTCTTGTATCCAATTCTGTTATGAAAAGCTGGGTAAGGTTCCTCCCTCAGGCCTGAGGGCTCACTCTCAGAGGTATAGCTGCTTCCCTGGCTGCGCCAGGGACATCCCTATTCTAGAGATATGTCAAGCAGCTACCTGGAAAACAGTTCACACTAGCTACATGACTCCTGGACATCCGCCAGGGAGTGATGCTCGCCTGGTACAGCTGTCCTTCAGAGCCTATTTCCTAAGTAGGTTCTGTCCTCCTCCATGGAGGTACTGCTGTGTAGTCTGCATATGTCATAATATAGCAAGACTTCATGTTGTTTGAAAAAAATTACTCACCTTAGTAATGTTGTTTCTTCTAATGGAGTCTTGCTATATTATGACCTCCCCTGCCTGCCTGCCTCTCTCAGAACCTCTGTTTTTGGGATGTGGGTGGGCAGTGCAGTGTTGGCACTTAGTAGATGCCCACCTTGTTGTTTTCACTCCTCTTTCTTTGGGGTGACTTGGTGTGGTGTTCTATTTTTTGGGTCTTCTGACTTGAGTCTTTGTTTTGGGACCAAAAAATGTGTTTTTATGTTTAGTAGCCAGTTGGCTAGTGTAGGTTTACAGCTTCCACACTGGACCTCAGTGAGTTTAGCTCGTAAAGATCTGACGGTTTGAGTTTGAAGAACAACAGACAGAGTTTCAACCGAGCTCGGGCTCTGCGTTCCATGCCTGGCATGGAAAGTTAACTCTTTCACCTCCGGAGCAGTTCGGAGGTTGGGACTCACTGCATATGTCATAATACGGCAAGACTCCATTAGAAGAAACAACATTACTAAGGTGAGTAATTTTTTCTTACCTACCATCCCACGGAGCTCAGTCTCATTCAATTCTGTCACTCTCAGATCGCAGAGTCAACAACTCCTTTCGGGATAGAAAAACACCCAACTTCCAAAACGGGTCTACCTACCAGACCAGAGGACAGACTTCCTACAGAGGCAGAGGTAACCCCTGAGGGGAAAATTTACCTCTCAAAGGGGAAGATCATTTAAGAAATTTTCTCAGTGACTACCTGTGAAACCTACCAACCCCATCAACAATCGGCGACCCCCCTACTAGGGGGATGCTTACGGCTGTTAAGCTCAATGTGGGCCACTACAACAGTGGACAGATGGGTAAACAAGGTAGTAACAAGGGGTTATGCCGTCGAGTTCAAGGAGCTTCTGGACAGGGAGAGAATAATCCTACCTGTGTCAAACAAAAGATGCCCCCAAAACAAGTTCAAACCATCCTGGATGCCCTTTAAGGGCAAATGCCATACAAACAGTCCCACAGGAGGGAACCCGGCCGAGACATTTTCTCAGTCTTCTTGGTGCCAAAAGAGACAGGAGACTACCCCCCAGTTCCGGACTTAAAATTTGTAAATCGGTTCATAAATCCAAGAAAATTCAAAATGGAGACAATAAGATCCACCCTATGATCTCTCAGACCAGGAGACTTCCTGTCCTCCATAGATCTGAAAGACGCCTATCTCCACATACTCATGCGTCCAGCACACAGAAAATACCTCCGATTTCAGATCCTGGGACAACCGTTCGAGTACAAAACCCTACCCTTCGGCCTAGTATCAGCACCACGGGTCTTCACCAAGGTGTCAGCTGTCCTGGCAGCAAAGCTTAGGGAAGAGGGCATACACATCATCCCTTACTTAAATGATTGGCTGATCCGAACCAGGTCATATCGGGATTTGGAGGCAGCAACCAAACGAACACTACAAGCCCTGAGAGATCACAGCTGGGTGGTCAATTTAGCCAAGAGCTGTCTCACGCCATCCCAAAACGTTAAACACCTTAGGGCACTAATCAACACCAAAATGGGCCTAGTGAGGCCCACAGAGGCAAGCATCAGAAACATCATACAGCTGACAAAGCGACTCATAACCACAAAAAGAACCAACAATAGCACAAATATCCCAACTGCTGGGATGCATGTCCTCCTGCAGCGACCTGATACCATTGTCAGTTTTCCATATGCGCACACTACAGATGCTGCTACTGCAATACGACTCACCAACCAAGGAGAGCATGCACCAAAAGATAAAACTGACCCACAAAGCAAGGTCGTCACTACAGTGGTGGACAAGTATACACCACTTGAACAAGGGAAGCCCGCTTGAACTAGTCCATGATGTCACCATGGTCACAGATGAGAGCCTGTGGGGCTGAGGAGCAGCACTGGGACACAGAACGACTCAGGGAAGATGGTCCCCTCAGGAGAAGGAGTTACCGATCAATGCGTTAGAACTACGAGCTATTTGCAATGCACCGGTGTAATTCCAACCACAGATATCACAACTATTGATTCTGCTAGGCTCAGACAACAAGTCAGTAGTAGCATACATCACCAAACAGGGCGGAACCAGGACCTTTGGGTTGATCCAGGAGTGGAACTCAATCTTGAACTGGGCTCAACCACACCTGACACATTTGACAGCCATACACATAGCGGGAAAACTAAATACCACAGCACACTGGCTTGGGCCGGGAGCAATTACATCCCAGAGAGTGGTAACTTCACCCGCACATAGTGGCACAGGTTCAGAGGAGATAGGGCAGGATAGCCATAGATCTAATGGCAACGAGCAAAAACAAACAGATGGACAAATTCTTCTCCAGATTCAGGGAACCACAATCCATGGGGTTGGATGCCCTATCAATCACATGGACCCACGATTATTCATACGTGTTCCCACCTCTCCCACTACTCAACCAAGTACTCGCAAAAATTTGCCAGTCAAGGAGAATCATAATACTGAAAGCCCCTTACTGGCCACAACGCGCATGGTTTACCACCATTGTGGCAATGGCAGTGGACAGATTAACCTTACCTACCCGTCCGGACATACTACTGCAGGGGCCGGTGACCCACCCCAACCCCAAAAATCTCGCTCTCACAGCTTGGCTCCTGAAAGGGAGAGACTGTTGAATGCAGGATATCACACAATGGTCATAGCCACCATGCTTCAGTCAAGGAGAAACTCAACCACAACGACTTACTCAAGGTAGTGGAACACCTTCTCTACATGGTGCCTTTCCAAAGATATATCTCCCGAATCCCCTACAATTTCTGAGATCCTACTCTGTCTGCAACAGGGACTCGACAAGGGCCTGGCCCCGTCTACACTGAGAGTTCAATTATCAGCTATAGGAGCAGAAGTAGGAAAGACAGAAGGGGTCTATCCAGGATCGCACCCAGACACTGTGTGCTTTCTCAGAGCGGCAGCGAGCATCCGTCCCAGGATAAGAGTAATTGTGCCTCCATGGGACCTCACACTGGTCCTGAACGCCCTCACAAGACAACTGTTTGAACCAATAAGAGACATTGAGCTATACTGGCTGGGAATAAAGGCTGCATTCCTAGTAGCAATCTGTTTGGCCCTCAGGTCGAGAAACTGACAGCTTTATCCAAAGGAATCATTCACAACATTCACACATCAAGGGGTCACACTTCGAACTGTCCTGTTCTTTATCCCCAAAATAAACTCACAATTCCATATAAGCCAAACATAGAACTGCCAAAATTCTATAACAATCCTAATGACAATACAGAAAAGATGCTCCACATGCTGGACATCCAGAGACTGTTCCGGGTGTATATAGACCGGACGGGATCACTCAAGCTTACAGAGAGACTATTTGTGATCACTACAGGACGTAAAAAGGGTTCCACTGCAGCACATGGAACAATAGCTACCTGGCTCAAAAGAGCAATCACAGACTCGTACAAGACAACCAAAATAGTACCACCCATTTGAATAAAAGGACATTCCACCAGAGCGATGTCGACAACATGAGCAGAGCGAAACTTGGCAACAGCACAAGAGATGTTTTCAGCAGCTATGTGTTTTACCATTCACACTTTCACAATTGTTGGTCCGGCGTTAGAGCTATGACAGCGTCCAGCCTCTTGCCCAGCCCCGTCGGCGTGGATGGCCTGCAACTATGCGGTCCCCACCAATTCCCTCTCTGGCTTCACGGAGCACCCCTCGGCCGAGGGGTTGGTGGCAGACTCCGTTTTTCGGTACTTTGGCAACTCCCGGGATGAGGACAAGTCCCCAGATAAGGAGTCTAAGAAATTGGACCACTCGGGCAAAAAAGTGTATGCTGCCTCCTCATTGGGCCTTTGCCAGGCCAGCTCAGCTGTTATGATGGCACACTTCTCACACTCCTTGTTGGGCTTCCTGAATGAGGTGCTTCCTCATCTCCTGGCTGACCTCCAGACCACGGTCAAGCAGGTCCGAGATCAGGGTAGGGCGGTGGCTAAGCAGCAGCTCCAGACTGCTCTGGACATTGGCGATTCCTGTACCCGTTCTGTAGTGGCTGCAGTGGCCATGCGCCGCAGGGCTTGGCTGCGGATCGCGACCTTCAAGGAGGATACCCAGCACAAGCTAGTGGATGTCCCCTTTCTGGGCACCATTCAGGCCCGGTGTGGAGGGCCACCTCCAGCACATCGAGAAATCCAGTGCCACCTTGGACTCAGTCACATCTGCTCAGAAGGACAATGGCTCCCGCTCCCTGCAGCATAATCCCTTTTGTCCCTCCGCTCTTGCGGCTAGACCAGCCTAGCAGCACCAGTAGCAGGGCCAGCAGGCTCAGACTTGGTGCCCTAGTGCTAAGTCCATGGTTTCCTCGGTTAGGAAGCCCAGGGGGAAGGACCCCGGCGGGTCCTCGGCTGGACCCTCCTCCTCCAAGCCTGCCCAGTGATAGGTTGTGGGGTTCCTCCCCCAACCCTGTCACACCTCCCCTGGGTCCCCCCCGGGGGGGGGCGGCTCAGCCACTGCCTTTCTGCCTGGTCCACTGTAACAACGGACCACTGGGTGCTGGAAGTGGTCAGCAGGGGCCTGCCTCTGGAATTCAAGCATGTCCCTCCCTTTTGAGCCCGCACCCCATGGGGGGCTACTGGATCCACAACCTCCCATTCGGCTCTCCGAGATGACATCGATCAGCTTCTCCACAAGGGGGTTATCTACAAGGTGGCAGATCCTCCTCCGAACCCAAGGTTAGTTTCCAGAAACTTCCTGGTCCCAAATGGATTGGGGGGCTGGTGCCCCATTCTCGATCTGCACAATCTTAACAAGTTCCTAAGGCCACGCACCTTCTGGATGGTATCTCTAGCGCAGATAATACCATCTCTGGATCAAGGAATGTGGTTCTGCTCAGTGGATCTTCAGGACGCGTTCTTCCACGTCCTGATCCATCCATCCCACTGGCAGTTCCTCTACTTTCGGGCAGAGGGAACCCTTTATGAGTTCTGAGCCATGCCCTTCGACCTATCTTCAGTCCCCAGGGTCTTCACTAAATGCATGGCAGTGGTGGCAGCGTACTTGAGGCGCCGAGAGGTCCGGGTGTACCCTTACCTGGACAACTGGCTGATAGCAGGTCCCTCCAGGCTGGTGCTGCAGCAGTCCAGGGATCTGGCCCTCCAGACTTGCCTAGAACTTGGCCTGCTGCTCAACGAGGCCAAGTTGGAAGTCGTGCCTGCGCAGGTGATCCAGTTCATCGGGGCAAAGCTCGACTCCTGCCGAGCCAGACCTCCGCTCCCAGTGGACAGGGCAGAGGTTCTCTCCTCCTTTGCCCAGTCATTTCTGGTTTGGCAATTGTGCCCTGCTCAGGACTTCCTGTGTCTTCTGGGCTACATGGCAGCCTGCACCAGCGTGGTCCGATGGGCCCGCTGGCGCATGCGTTCTCTTTAGTGGGAACTGGCCAGCCTGTGGTCTCAGTGCTCAGGTCATCTCAACCAGCTGGTCTCTGTGACCCAGAGGATGTGGGCCGGCCTCCAGTGGTGGCTCGTCCCACCCCACCTGCAGGAAGGGATCCCGTTTGTCCGCCCCGAGCCGACAGTCATCCTGATGACCAACGCCTTTTTGATGGGTTGGGGTGCCCATCTGGGGGAGCACAGAGCCCACAGACTCTGGTCCCCTCAGAAGTCCCGATGCCACATCAACCCGCTGGAGCTCTGAGCGGTATGACTGGCCCTGACTGCCTTTGCTCCGTTTGTTCGGGGTCAAGTGGTCCAAGTCCAGATGGACAACACCACGACCATGTACTATCTCAACAGACAGGATGGGATACACTCCTTGCCCCTGTGCAAGGAAGCTGTTCACATTTGGTCCCTCGTGCTCAGCCTGGAGGCGGATCTCCTAGCCATTCATGTGGTGGGAGCCTCGAACAGTCTGGCCGATGCTCTCAGCCGGATAGGCGATGCATCTCACGAGTGGTCTCTCCTGCTGGAGGTAGTGCAAGACCTGTTCTCCCACTGGGGCACCCCTCAGGTGTACCTGTTCGCCTCCAGGGACAGCACCAAGCTGAGGCTGTATCATGCCCACCCACCCCCAACAGGGCTTGCTGCAGGGGATACCTTCTCGAGGCTGTGGACTCCAGGCCTCTTCTATGCCTTCTCTCCTCTGCCCTTGATTCACAAGGTGCTCCTCAAGATCAGTAAAGTAAAGTAAAAATATATTTATATAAAGCACCCTTCCAGGGCTCAGGGCGCTTTTACAATATCACACTTTTACAGTATTCCATACAACAACATAAATACAATACAATTTAAAACCAGTAAAACCATAACAGCAATCAATACAATTATTCACCAAATCTCTGAGAATGCCTGGTTAAATAGGAAGACTTTCAGCAACTTTTTAAAGTCTTCTACGGTCAGGCTATCTCGTATGTGCCGAGGTAGAGAGTTCCACAGGTTAGGTGCCATGAAAGCAAACGATCTTCCTCCAGATGTTTTTAAGGATATCCTGGGAATCTCTAGCAACCCCTCATCAGAGAGTGAGCAAGAGGGACAGTAAGACATCAAAAGTTCTTTCAGGTTGTGAGGTCCCAAATTGTGTAGGGCCTTATAGGTCAGCAGTGCAACCTTGAAGGTGATCCTCCACTGTTTGGGCAGCCAGTGCAGTTTACACAGCACAGGTGTTATATGACTGGATCTAAAGATTCCCGTCAACAACCTGGCCGTCGCGTTCTGTACCAGCTGCAAGCGGCAGATATCCACCCCCGGCAGCCCTAGATAGAGGGCGTTGCAGTAGTCAAAATGACTGGTAACAAAGGCGTGGACCAGGATAGGAAGATTTTCAGGCGGGACCAGGTGTTTCACCTGGGCTATATTCCTTAGATGAAAAAAGGAAGACTTGACTACAGCTGACATCTGCGCCTTCAGGGTCAAGCCCTCGTCAAATACCATGCCCAGGTTACGCACCTGGCCAGAGGTCATAAGCGGGCCCCCCCAATGTGTAAAAATGAGGGTTTCCCCGCCCATACCCCAGTTGTCCTAAAACCAGGGTCCACCACCAATACCTCTGTTTTACCCGAGTTCAGCCGAAGCCAACTGGTACTCATCCAATCCTGTATCTCCAGGAGGCAGTTATTAAACACTGTGGTGGAATCAGACTCCTGTTCAGGCATAAAAGACAGGTAGAGCTGAGAGTCATCTGCATAACAGTGAAAACCAAGCCCATACCATCTAATAATGTCCCCTAATGGATGCATATACACCGCGAATAACATGGGGGACAGCACCGAGCCCTGTGGAATCCCACAGGGCAGCCAGTAAGGGGCAGAGGAATAGGTCCTTGACACACTCTCTGATCTGCTCTCAAGGAAAGATCGAAACCAACTGTGGACTGCTCCCCTCAGTCCACAGGCGCTAGAGCAACACCCCATGATCCACGGTGTCAAATGCTGCTGAAAGATCGAGGAGAACCAAAATGGAACGAACTCTCCAATCTCTCGCCATCAGGAGATCATTTAGTACCTGAACAAGTGTCGTCACAGTGCTATGCCATTTCCTGACGCCGGACTGTCGAGGGTCATAGATATTGTGGCTGGTCAAATGATCCTCCAGCTGCAGAGCAACCAGCTTCTCAATAACTTTCCCTACAAAGGGCAAGTTAGAGACTGGTCTGTAGTTAGCTGAACAGTCGGGATCAAGAGAGGATTTTTTCAAAAGGGGGCATACTACCACCTCCTTTAAGGGATCTGGAAAGATCCCTCTCTCTCTAGTGAACCTGCCACTATCCCAGCCAGGACCAGGCCGATGACCATTACACACCCCACTAGTAGGCGAGTAGGGCCCAGATCCAGTCCACAGTAGGTAGGTCACAGAATCTGGACGATCCTCACTATATCCATGACTACCAGATGGCTAAAGGTGAACCAAGCCAACTGGGCACCCAGGTGGGACAAGGCGCAGGTGATCCTGGTAGCCCCGGACTGGCCTCGCTAGTTCTGGTATCCAGATCTCCTCAACTTCAGTTCCAGGCTCCCGAGGCGGCTTCCAGCCTGCCTGGACCTGCTGTCCTTCAGTCAGGGTAAGATACTCCACCCGGACCTTCAATCCCTGCACCTGATGGCCTGATTCCTGAGTGGCTAGAGTTCCAGGCATTGAGTTTTTCCGACGAGGTCCTCAACATTGTTGAGGCTTCCTGCAAAGAATCAACCAGAAAATGCTACCCCTTCAAATGGAAGAGATTTTCCTTTTGGTGTCAGGGCAAGGGGTCCCTCGTCTTGTCTGCTGGCTAGCATTTTGGACTACCTGTGGTCCCTCTCCCAGCAGGGTCTTCAGTCAACAACCCTCAAGGTGCACCTGGCAGCCATCTCTGCTTACCAGGCGCGGGCCGGTAAGCAGTCGGTGGCGAAGGAGAAGGTGGTCTGGTGCTTTTTTAAGGGCTTAGATCACATATCCCCTCTGGTGCGTGAACCACCACCTCCGTGGGATTTGCTGCTGGTACTGGCTAAGCTCATGGGCAAATCATTCGAACCGATGCACGGGGTGACATCTCTCACCTGTCATGGAAGACCGCCTTCTTGGTGGCTGTCATGTCAGCCAGAAGGATTGGGGAGCTCCAGGGGCTTTCCATTGAAGCTCCTTACCTGGTCTTCCCCCGCCTGAAATTTTCCAGAGATGGTGTCAGAGTTTCACCTGAAACAGGTGCTGACTCTGCCAGTGTTCTACCCTAGTCACACCTCGGAGGCAGAGGACAGGCTCCATACTTTGGACCTGAGAAGAGCACTCACCTGCTACAAAGAGCGTACGGCGGAAGTTTGGGGAGAGGTTCAGCAGCTGTTTGTTACCTACACTGAAGCTGCACCTGGCAGACCTGCAGCCAAGCGGACGATTGGCAGGTGGAGCACTTCCTGCATTGATCTGTGCTATAGGTTAGCGGTTAGGGAGCCTCCCGTAGGGCTTAGGGTTCATTCCACCCATCATACCGCTACGTCGGTGGCTGCTTCTAGGGACATCCATATCCAGGAAATCTGCAGGGCTGCTACCTGGAAGTCAGCACACACCTTCATTTCCCATTACCACATCGACCTTTAGTTACAACGGGATGCTGGTTTTGGAGCCTCAGTTCTCCAGTCCCTGTTCCCTAAGTAGGGGGTGTGCTCCTTGCTTCCTTCCTCCTGCAGAACTACTAGGAGTCTGCCAGATAGTGTGGATAGAACAACATATCCCCGTCCCCAAAAAAAAAGGTTACTCACCTGTAACAGTAGTTCTAGGAGTAGTATATGTTCATCCACATGGACCCACTCGACCCCTCCAGCTTCGACGCACAACCTGGCTTCCAGCGGGCTAGATCTGGCGTCATGGGGCGGAACCGAGAGATATCACATGGGTGGGTGGGAGGAGCCAGCTTGAAGACTTTCTGGTGCATCTTAAAGCGGCAAAGTACCTGCCAGATAGAGTGGATGAACAACCTATATCTCTCCTAGAACTACTGTTACAGGTGAGTAACCTATTTTTTTGGTGCAGTCTTGAGTCCATGCACCACCCTCCATGCTGGTGTTCATGCAGTACAAGTGGTCAGGGCGTGACAGAGATTCTGCAGTCATCTGAGCTCTCAGCATAGCATAGCATAGCATGGTGTGAGTGGATCAGTTCCATACTCAGCCCTCAAGTACAGTCATAGACCAGTATGTTAGCAGGTAGAACCGTTTCTGTGGTGGGATGTTACTTCAGGCACCAAACCTGTTCAGTCCCTGGCCTTCGCCCTCCGGGACCATGCTGCCAACAAAGGTGGCAGTTGATGTCAACTGTGACATTAGTATTTGTAATGTAGTTCCCTGACCCTTGAGAACTAGACAAAGGAGATAAATTTGGTTTTATTTAGAGTCTTTCCTATACACTGTGTCCAAAATTGCTTTACGTAAGCAGCAAGACAGGACAGGGTGTGGGTTAGGGTGATATACGTGCCTGCTCAGGAGTATAGTGAGGCCTGATGCTGCAGGCAGAAGGCCTTACAGCCCCTGGAAGGGCAGTTATCTAGCTTAACCCACATTCTGGAGTGTAGTATTGTGCTTTTAATATTGGTAAACTGAGAAACAAGTTAAATTAGGAAATATTAACTCTTATATTAAAAGCAAGGGCTCAATTTTCAGAGCCCCAAGAATGCCGTAAGTCCCTGGTGCGCTGATTGTTGGATGTACGGAGCATGCGGCATTCTCCTGGCCAACGATCGGGATTTTCAGTCCTGAGCACCAAAAGCTGCAAGTTAGATCAGCTTTTCCCTGTTTCAGTTTGTACCATTTGGGGGACCCTTTTTACGGGATTTTGACAAATCTTTGGCGCAAGCTGCTGTAAAGTGAGGACACTGTCCCTGCTGAGCCTGATGTTCTAAAATCGGGTGCAGTTGTGCCAAAGGGGTTTAGCACAGTTGCAACCACAAAAATGGGGCTGATGTAGAACCTGATGCAAGCCCTGTGTGCACCTTTAAAAATCGAGCCCCAGGTGTTTTTTCATTTGTTAAAAGTAGCTAGTAAAAAGTAGTCCATCTTTCCACAAATTCAGTAGATGGAATGTTTATCATGCAAAACAGGAATTTAAACTTCTGCAGAACTTGTAGCAGAATGTTTACTGTCTCACATACCCTGTTTAGAGCCACAGTTTCAGTTTTTTATCTAGGACCTGGTAAGCAGCAGAGATTAACATGACAGGCTGGTAAGGTCAGGAGGGGGAAGAAACACCAGGAGCCCGATAACAGAAATGTGCAAAGCATAGTGTAAAAATTTACGAGATGTCCAATAATGCCATATTCATTGGAACAGCACACTGGTACTGTTAAACTCAATATAGGGGCCGGGCAGACACAGCTTCCAAAATAGGGCACCACAGTGGCTTGCGCAGGGGTTAAATTTTGCCATTTTCAAAGGAACCCATGCAAATGAGCTCATTGGGCATGCAAGGTGCCATTTGCATGCCCATTCAAACTCCAGGAAATCTTACTGTATTCTGATAAATGCTGTATGGTCTCACCATAGGACTGCTTCGGAGCCGAAATGGTTCATAGAACCTATGTTAATAGTGAAATGTTAGGCTCGAGCTCAGTTTTGAAATCACTGTCCCTGCTTGCACTTTCTGCAACAGTCATATTCTTTGCTCTGCTTGCCTCAGTAAGACGTCTCTGGAGAGCTCTCCTTCACTTTGACTGAAGAAAGTTATTTTCTCGGTTTATTTGAAGTCCATTTATTTTATTCAGTTTTTGAAGCACTGTCCTTGGTTCACAGGTAGAATTAGTTTAGATAGCGTTAGTTTGATAAGTTTTCTTCGGTTCCTCCTTGGTTCTTTCAACTGGGAAGGAACCGAAAGTACATATTCTCTGTTTAAATAAATATATTGTGGACCATCCGGTAAGGCAGTTTACTTAATTTCCTAAATTTTGGATTTGTTTACCTTGGTGACTTTTGGTTTGTTTCGGTTCTGACCAACTGATAAATGTCACAGGCCAAGAAATGAATGGGCCCCACAGGTTTCCAGCATTGTACAGAGTGTGGGGAACCTTTTGCAGAGGCAGATCCTCATCTTATTTGTGTATTTTGTGTTGGGTATGACCACTTCAAGGAGGACTGTGAGATTTGTAAAAACTTCCCTCAGTCGACGTTTGAGAGGAGATTTAAGTAACTGCAGGAGATGTCTGAAAAAGTTGCTGAACCGGCAACAGACAAAACTGCTGTGGGCCATAAAGAATCGGAGGATCCGCCCTCTGACAAGGGTGATAGTTCCTCCTCAAAGAAAAGACCTGCTGAACCGGCCGCTAACCTGGCACCTGCAGGAAAACGAAAGAAGAAAGAGAAACATTCAGCAGTTGAACCGCAACTGATGGCGTCTGTTCCAACTGCTGAAGAGACAGCAAACGCGATTTACATTATTCAGTCACTTCAACCGGCTACCCTTGTTCCGGTTGAAAAGTGACCACGTCTGAGTACCTCAGGCTCTACCCTGGTTCCTGGTTCCTTGGAACCTGAAATAGCGACCTTTGAGGGAGAATATGATGAGGATGCTGATGATGATGACGATGAGGATGAGGACTACGGGGAACCGATTGAACGGGATATTTCCCCTGACCCTCATCGTCCTGACTCCCCTGATAAGGGAACAGAGGACTGTACCTGACATTTCCAATTCATTAAGCAGGTGGCCCAGTCCCTGGACTTCCCCACTCAGGAATCAACCGATGAGGAGGAGGAACAGGACTATAGGGAAATAATGGATGTGCCAACCTCTAAGAGGGTTTTGTTGCCCATGCATAAATCCTTAAAGAAGCAGGTTATGAAAGTCCTGCATACCCCTACTTCTATACCACCAGTGGAGAGGAAGGTGGATAAAAAGTATTGGGTGGCTAAGGGTGGAGCAGAATTTTTATTTGGGCACCCTAACCATGAGGGAGTGGTGCAGGCTGCAGCCTGTGATCAGGCAGGCATTCCCTTAGCATCACACCCTTCAGACAAGGATTCTAAGAAAATGGATTCCATTGCTAAGAAGCAATACTTGGGTTCCTCTCTGGCTATCAGGTATGCCTCTTACATGGTCTATGTTGCCAGATATCAGAAAACCCTATGGAACACTGTGATGGAGATCACAAAGTCGGTTCCAGTCCCTATGGCAGCAGACCTGGAGGAGGCCACAGAAAAGGGCATAGAGGCTTCTAAGGTCCAGTTTTGAATGGCAGTGAACAGCAATGACACTATAGTCAAACAAAAGGCTTCTTCAGTGTCCTTAAGGAGATTTGCTTGGCTCAGGACTACTAACCTCATGCAAGACACCCAGTCCAAAGCCATGGACTTCTCTTTGGTGAGCAGACAGAGGCTTACATGAAGAAAATGGGTGAATACAAGGCAGCATACCAGAGTGCTGCTGCAAAAGATAAGACTAATACGCCCCACAAACAGCAAGCCAGGGGTCAAGGAGCAGACCTGTAAACAACATGAAGTCTTGCTGTATTCTGACATATTGCAGTGATGTCCAACCTTTGAAGTGTCCCAGAGATGAAAGAGTTAGCTTTCCATGCCAGGCATGGAACGCTGAGCTCGAGCTCGGTTGAGACTCTGTCTGTTGCTGTTTGAACTCAAACCGTCAGATTCTTTATTCCGCCTCACTGAACAGTCGTTCCGGAGATTTCTCCTTTGCTCGGTTCAAGTTTGTCGGTTAAAGTGCCGTTTTTCTCGGTTTTCGACCAAATTTAATCCGTTAACCTGTCTCTTCAGTCTCTGTCTGTGGTATCGTGAGTACTAGATAGGTTTATTTTCTTGTTCTTCTGTGTGGAACTTGTAAACGTGGGATCGGTTCAGTTTGAACCGATCAGGTTGTTCAAAAAAGTTTATTCTACTTTTAGAGTGTGGTAACCGGTCCTTATCGGTTCTAAAAAAACGGATTTTCATTACGTTTTTTTCCACGACCTGTAACACGGTCAGGAACCGATAAGGGTCTCTTGCCTGGCGGATTGCCGAAAAAAGGGTACGTTTTGTTAGGACTGGCCATGTCTGAGAAACCCAAAAGAAAAACCGGGCCCACTGGGTTTCAACACTATAGGGTGTATGGGGAAGCCTTTGCTAAGGCTGATCCCCACACCACCTGTGTTTATTGTCTGGGGTTTGACCACCTCGATTCAGACTGCCAGATTTGCAAGATTTTTCCTGCAGCTACCCTGGAAAAGAGAGTTGGTAGGCTCAGGGAAAGGGGGGCCAAGAAGTCTGCTGACCCGGATGGCCAACCAGAAGGTGCCCTCTGACCAGGAGGCGAAACTGCCGGGCAAGGAAACACCGACTCAGAAGGTGGGTTCTGGATAAGAAAAGAGGATAAGCAGCCAGTGCGGATCACAAATTCTTTCTCCGACCGCTGATGAAATAGCCAAAGCGATAAGGATTGTTCGGTTGCTAACCCCGGTTCCGACCAAACTGGCACCATCAGGAAGGGGCTCGGTTTGGTCGGTTCCCCCAGTTCCAGATTATAATGTAGAAGATTTTTATGAACCGGAGGAGGAGGAGGAGGAAGGAGAGTATTAAGATAGTGATGGTGATTACGAAAGTCTGGATGTGCCTATTGAACCGGACATCTCCCCAGACAGACCTTCAGGTGTTTCTCCTCCTAGTCTTTCTAAGTCCCCTTCCCATTTTATGTTCTACAAAAAAGTGGCTGAAACTGTTCAGCTTCCTATGGAAGAAGCTGTGGATGACCAGGAGGAGCCTGACTATGTTGAAATAATAGATATCCCAGAGTCCAGGAGGCTGTCTATTCCCCTTCATAAGTCCTTTGGGAAACAGACAATAAAAATTTTAAAGACTCCTAATTCTATACCTCCTGTGGACAAGAGAATGGACAAGAGGTATACTCTCTCAGGCTCAGATATGGAGTTCCTTACCCAGCAATGTAGCCATGTTGGAGTAGTGCAGGCTGCTGCCTGTGATAAGGTAACTATACCCTTGGCTTCACACCCCCCAGAAAAGGACTCCAGGAGGATTGATGCCATGGCAAAGAAACAGTACATGGCAGTATCCTTGGGACTCAGGCAGGCTAATTATATGGCCTATACAGCTAGATATCAGAAATCTAGATGGGACACTGTAATAGCTTTTAGCTAAACAGGTCCTGGCCAGCTTGCCAAGGAGCTGGAGCAGGTGGCTGCGGATGGTATTGAGGCATCCAAGGTGCAATTCCATGCTGCAGTGGACTCCAGTGATGTTTCATCTAGAGTCATGGCTACATCTGTGGCCCTTGCAGGATGGCTTGGCTCAGATGTACTAGCCTGTCTCAGGATACCCAGACTAAGGCCATGGATTTTCCTGTTGTGGGTAATTCTCTGTTTGGGGAGCAGAGAACTACATGAAGAAAATGGATGAATACAGGACCACTTATAGGAGTGCTCAGGCCAAGGAAAGGCAAGCTACTCCCCAGAGACAGCATTCCTGGGGCAGGGCAGGCCTTTCATAGGCCTTTCTACCAAGCCCAGGCCTTCTCTTCTGCTTATGCTCAAAGGGGGTTCTTCAGAGGGAGAGGCAGACGGGGTACAAGCAGGCCTGCTTCCACCCCTCAGCCTAAAGCCCCTGCCAAACAGGCACCCTGATGGGTTTGCCAGAGGCCGATTCTCCACCACCTGTAGGGGGCAGGCTGGCTTACTTTGTCCAGGACTGGATGTCTTTAACATCAGACAAATGGGTCCTGGAAGTAGTAAGCCAGGGACTGGTTCTCAGCTTCAAACAATTTCCCAAGATGAGAACCAGATCCTTTCCACCTGCAAATCCTTCAGAGGCACTTGCCTTAGAGGCAGCGGTCTCTCCTCTCTTGGGTCTGAGAGCCATAGAGAAGGTTCCACCCCTACGCAAAGGAAAAGGATTGTACTCCAGGTACTTCCTGACCCCCAAAAAGACAGGAGAATGGTGGCCCATCCTGGATCTCAGATATTTAAACAAGCACCTTTTAAAGCCAAAGTTCAAAATGGTGACTCTGGGAATAATTCTAACCTCTCTAAGGCCAGGGACTGGCTAGTTTCCCTGGACCTCAAGGATGCCTATTTCCATATTCTCATGAGAAGCTCCCACCGAAAGTACCTCAGGTTTGAGCTGCCCTCAGGCCATTACCAATTCAGAACAATGCCCTTTGACCTAACTTCTGCTCCAAGGGTGTTCACAAAATGCCTGGCAGTAGTAGTTGCCTTCCTAAGGAGAGAAAGGATCTCCATCTTTCCATACCTGGACGACTGTCTCATAGTAGGTCAGTCTCCAGACCAAGTCAAGTTACACCTACAGATAACTCAGCAACTGCTCACTTCTCTAGGTTTCCTTCTGAATCTTTCAAAGTCAGTTCTAGAGCCTGTGCAGCTCCTCGCCTTCATAGGGGCAGAGCTGGATACAGTAAAGGCAAGAGCCTTCCTTCCCCTGGTCAGGGCAAGGACCCTTATCTCACTGGCCTCTTCATTCACCCTCCAGGTGTCTCGACCAGCAAGGCATTTTCTGCAGCTCCTGGGACACATGGCTGCCTCTACAGCAGTGGTTCAGGGAGCAAGATTCCAAATGAGGGACATTCAGTTCCACTTTTACTATTTATATGATATCTGGATGATACGCTGATTTTTATGGATGTTTTATGATTTTTATTTAGAGTTTTGGATTGTTTGTAATTGTTCAGCACCTTGACATCTTGAAAGGTGCTTTATAAATAAAATTATTATTATTATTATTACTACTTGAGAGCCTTCTGGTCTCAGAAAAAGGATCCTCGAACCAAACTAATCCCAGTGACTCGAACCCTGATCCAGGCGTTACAGTGGTGGCAGGATCAGGACAATCTAAGACAGGGAGTTCTTTTTGTCACTCAGTCTCATTCTCTAATCCTTACTACAGATGCCCTCCCTCTTGGGGTGGGGAGCCCACTTGGGGGACCTGACCACCCAAGGGTTGTGGTCTCCTCTGGAATCTCTGCTTCACATCAATCTATTAGAACTCAGAGCAGTGTTTCTAGCACTTCAAGCTTTTTCCAAGTCTGTTCAGAACAAAGTAGTTCAGTTCAGGACAGACAATACCACCACAACGTGGTATATCAACAAGCAAGGGGGCACTCGGTCTACGGCCTTGTTCACAGAGGCAATGAAGTTATGGTCTGTGGCCTATTCCCTGAACACCTCTCTTACAGCAGTACACCTCCCAGGCAAGGACAATGTCCTGGCAGATGCTCTTAGCAGGATATCTCAGGGCCATCACGAATGGTCCCTGGATCCCTGGTTTTGAAGGTGATCTTCTCCAGATGGGGCACCCACAGATAGATATTTTGCAGCCCCAGACAATCACCAACTTCTCTCTTTTGCTGCAGGCCCCCAGTGTTGGGCTCAGTCCCCTGGATGCCCTAGTTCTCAATTGGGAAGGGAAGTTCCTGTATGCTTTTCCCCCCTTCCCTCTCCTGTTCAAGGTGCTAGTCAAAATCAGGTCTCAACCCTGCAACGTGATTCTGATTGCTCCAGACTGGGCCAGATAGCCCTGGTACCCTCTCTTGTTGTCCTTAGCAGTCCACCTTCCCCTGTCTCTTCCCAGGAATTACAACCTGTTAACATGTGCTCAGGGAGGGTTTGGTATCCGAATCTCAAATCTCTCAATCTCAAGGTCTGGCTCTTGAAGAGTTAGAGTTTGCTGATTTGCACCTCTCTCAAGGTGTTCTGGATATCTTAAAGGCTTCTCGGAAGCCTTCCACCAGAAACAATTACAACTCCAAGTGGAAAATATTTTCTATATGGTGCTCTGGGAAGCATATTTCTCCAGAGTCTGCTGGCCTGCCCACAGTCCTTGACTATATGGTTCATCTTAATAGCTTGGGACTCAGACCAGCTGCACAGAGTGCATCTGGCAGCTGTCTCTGCCTTCCTCTCAGCAGGCAAGCACTCTTCCCTTTCAGCTCATCCTGTATTTTCTAAATTTTTCAAGGGATTGCTTCATACGATCCTCCCTTCAGGGACTCTGCCCCTGCTTGGGACCTTAATGTTTGCATTGCTCAGCTTATGTAACCCCCTTTTGAGCCTTTGTCCTCAGCAGAGCTTAAGTACTTGACTTGGAAAACTGTTTTCTTGGTGGCTATCACTTCTGCCAGATGCATAAGTGAGTTACAGACCCTGTCAGTGGAGCCTGATTTTATCTCTTTCCATAGAGATAAAGTGGTCCTCAGGACTAATAGGAAGTTTTTGCCTAAGGTGGTTTCAGATTTCCACCTTAACCAGTCTATGTCTCTTCCTGTTTTCTTCACTGACCATTCCTCCTCTGGGGAGAGGAGGCTGCACAGTTTGGATGTGAAAAGGGCCCTTAGTTACTACATAGAACGCACCAAGGGTCACAGGTTTGACTCCCTCCAACTGTTCCTCACTTATGGTGAGGTTGGTAAGGGAAAACCTGCCACCAAGAGATCTATTGCCAGGTGGATTGTCTCTTGCATTCAATTTTGCTACGAAAAGCTAGGTAGGATCCCAGCCTCAGTCCTGAGGGCTCACTCTACCAGAGGTACAGCTGCTTCCCTGGCTGCTGCCAGGGATATTCCTATCTTATAGATTTGTCAAGCAGCCACCTGGAAAACAGTACACACTTTTAACAAGCATTACTCTCTAGATATCCAGACTAAGAGTGTGCTCGGTTTGGCACAGCAGTGCTTCAGAGCCTATTTCCTAAGTAGGTTCTGTCCCTCCTCCATGAAGGTACTGCTTGGTAGTCTGCAATATGTCAGATTACAGCAAGACTTCATGTTGTTTGAAGAAAAAAATTACTCACCTTAGTAATGCTGTTTCTTCTAATGGAGTCTTGCTGTATTCTGACCTCCCCCGCCTCCCCTCTCAGAACCTTAGTTTTTGGGATGTGGGTGGGCAGCAGCAGTGTTGGCACTCGGGAGGTGCCCCCACCCCTTCTTTTCTCACCCCTTTAGTTTGGATGTGTGGGTGTTGTGTTTTGTTTTATTTTTTGGGTTTCCTGACTTGAGTCTTTGTTTTGGGACCAAAAAATATTTTTATTACATTTATTAGCCAGTTGGCTAGTGTAAGTTTACAGTTTCCACACAGGATACCCAGTGAGTATAGCTTGTAAAGATCTGACGGTTTGAGTTCAAACAGCAACAGACAGAGTCTCAACCGAACTTGAGCTCAGTGTTCCATGCCTGGCATGGAAAGTTAACTCTTTCATCTCCGGGGCAGTTCAAAGATTGGACATCACTGCAATATGTCAGAATACAGCAAGACTCCATTAGAAGAAACAACATTACTAAGGTGAGTAATTTTTTCTTACAGGCCATTCTTCTAGCCCCAAGCTTACCCACAGTACCAGCAGCAAAGGGGCTACTTTAGAAGCAGGGCAGCAGAGGTAGTAACTGAACAGGCCCCAGCACAAAGTCAGCATCCCAACCCGAGCAGACACCCTGAGAAGTCTGCTCAGGTCACCTCCCCAGTCCAGGTAGGGGGCAGGCTGGTCTACTATCTGCAGGAATGGCAGTCCATCACCTCAGACAAGTGGGTCCTGGAGGTAGCGGGCCAAGGTCTGGCACTCAGTTTCAAGCTCAGACCAAAACTGAGGGAAAGGGCCTTTCAACCTTCCTCCTCCTCAGCAGAAACTCTGCTACTGGAAAGGGAAATATTGAACCTCTTATCCTTAGGGGCAGTAGAGCCAGTTCCTCTGTCACAGAGAGGAAAGGGCCTTTACTCAAGATACTGCCTCACAACCAAGAAAACAGGGGAGTGGAGACCCATATTGGATCTCAGACACCTAAACAAGCATCTGCTAAAACCAAAATTCAAAATGGTCACCTTGTCTACAATCCTGACAACCTTAAGGCAAGGGGACTGGTTGGCATCCCTAGATTTAAAGGATGCATACTTTCACATCCCAGTAGGACAGTCTCACAGAAAGTTCCTCAGATTCAGACTGCCATCAGGCCACTATCAGTTTAGAGCTGTTCCTTTCGGTCTTACTTCTGCTTCAAGGGTGTTTACAAAATATTTGGCTGTGGTTGTGGCACACCTGAGGAGACAGGGAGTGGCAGTTTATTTCCGACCTGGATGACTGGCTAGTAGTAGGGCAGTCTCCTCAGCAGGTCAGGAAGTCCCTGGTGGTAACACAGGAACTTCTGCAGTGCCTAGGGTTCCTCCTAAACCCCAAAAAGTTGGTACTACAACCAGTACAGCTTCTCAAGTTCATAGGGGCTCAACTGGATTCAGTGAAAGGAAAGGCCTTCCTTCTACAGGAGAGGGTAAGCACCTTGGTACAGTTGGCAAGCTCTTTCAAACTTCATAGTCTCAGGCCTGAAAGGTATTTCTTGCAGTTGTTGAGTCACATGGTAGCCTCAACAGCTACAGTGTCAGGAACAAGATTTCAGGTGAGGGATGTTCAATATCACCTCAAGCAGCACTGGCTGCAGAAAAAAGATTCACTGTCAAAACTGGTCCCAGTAACACAAACTGTTCTGCAGGCCCTGCAGTGGTATCTGGACAGGAAAAACCTCAGGCAAGGAGTTTCCTTTCTACAAGAGCAACCCTCTTTGGTGCTTACCACAGATGCATCCCTCCTAGGGTGGGGAGCACACTTAGGAGAGCATACTGTTCATGGTACATGGTCCAAACAGGTGTCTTTACTCCACATCAGTCTGCTGGAGCTCAGAGCCGTCTTCCTAGCACTGCAGGCATTTGCCAGCATGCTTCAAGGAAAGGTGATCCAGGTCAGAACAGACAACACGACCACAGTGTACTACGTCAACAAATAGGGAGGCACAAGGTCCACACCCCTGTGCACAGAAGCCATGAAAATATGGAGTCTGGCCTACTCTCTGCATGTTCGGCTGTTAGTAGTTATTTTGGCAGGGAAGGACAGTGTGCTGGCAGACGCATTGAGCTGGATAAATCGGAACCATCACAAATGGTCCCAGAGCAAACAGGTACTACAGGTGGTATTCAAAAGGTGGGGGACCCCAGAGATGGATTTCCTCGCCTCCCCAGAAAACAAACAGCTCCCAAACTATTGCTGCAGACCCCCAGTGAAAGGTTCAGTACCACTGGATGCACTGATCCTAGATTGGACAGAGGAGTTTCTGTATGCCCCCCATTTCCCTTATTGCTGAGAGTCCTGATCTGACTCCGATCCTAGCCAGCCACAATGATCCTAATTGCTCCAGACTGGGCCAGGCAGCCATGGTACTCCCTGACTCTGTTATTATCGGTGGCCAAGCCAGTCAGCCTCCCCAAGAGGCACAACCTGTTGATCCCGTCTCAGGGCAGGATCCTGTATCCGAACCTGCAGTCCCTCAGACTCAAGGCCTGGCTCTTGAGGACCTAGAATATGCCAACTTACATCTTTCAGAAGGTGTCATGGATGTCCTTAGGGTTTCTAGAAAACCCTCTACTAGAAAGATTTATACTTCTAAATGGAAGATTCTCTATTTGGTGTCAGAATAAGGGCTTGGATCATAATCAAGCAGGATTGCCTATGGTCTTAGATTATTTGGCCCACCTTCATTCTCTGGGCTTCAGGACTTCCACACTGAAGGTGCATCTGGCTGCAGTCTCGGCTCACCTGTCAGCAGGTGAAGCTTCATCTCTGGCCTCCAATTCAGTGTTTAGAAATTCTTTAAGGGGTTGCTACATTTGCAACCACCTCAAAGAACTCCTACTCCTGTCTGGGACCTGAACACTTGCATAGCACAGCTGATGCAACCTCCCTTTGAACCTATTTTATCAGCTGATCTCAAATATGTGATTTGGAAGACTGTGTTCCTAGTTGCCATTACTTCTGCCAGAAGAATCAAGTGAGATTCAGACTTTGTCCATGGAGCCTATGTCACTTTTCATAGGGACAAGGTGGTCCTTAGGACCAGCAAGAAATTCCTTTCTAAGGCGATCTCTGACTTTCACATAAATTAGTCTGTCACACTGCCAGTCGTCTTTACTGACCATTCATCCTCAGGTGATTGTAGACTGCATAGCTTGAATGTAAAAAGAACTATCAGCTACTATCTAGAGCATACAAAAAGCCACAGAGGGGACAGGTCCCAACTCTTTCTGACTTCTGAAGAAGTGGGGAAAGGAAGACCTGCCACAAAGAGAGCCATAGCAAGGTGGATTGTGGCATGCATCCAATTCTGTTACGACAAACTGGACAAACAGCCCCTCCAAGGGCTCAGGGCCACTCCACCAGAGGGACAGCTACATCAACAGCAGTTTCAAGGGACGTTCCATTGCTGGAAATCTGTAAGGCAGCTACCTGGAAAACAGTTCACACATTTATTAAGCATTACTGTTTGGATACCCAGGCCAGGAGTGATGCTAGGTTTGGCACAGCAGTTTTGCAGAGGTTATTTCCTAAACAGGTCCTCTGCCCACCTCCAAAGGTACTGCTTGAGTAGTCTGCATTTGTCAGAATACAGTAAGATTTCCTGGAGTTTGAAGAAAACATTACTTACCACAGTAATCTTGTTTCTTCTAAGGGAATCTTATTGTATTCTGAGCTCCCACCCTTCCTCTCCTGCTAGGACCTACAGGGCACTGCACACTGCCTGTACAATAGATGTTGGAAACCTGTGGGTACCAGTTAGTCTTTTGGACATCTGTTGACTTCAGTATTAGAGGTGCCCTCTGTTATTTAAGTTATTTCTACTCCAAGTAGGGGTGTTTATGGTTAGTGATGCTTAGATTAGTTATTTAGTATTATTAGCTTCGGCATGCTTTGTAAGAATCTGTCGGTTGCAGGAAGTGCAACCAGGGATAGTGGCTTGAAAACTGAGCTTGAGCCTAACATTCTGCTACTAGCTTAGGTTCTATTAACCATTTTGGCTCCGGGGCAGTCCTATGGTGAGACCATACTGCATTTGTCAGAATACAGTAAGATTCCCTTAGAAGAAACAAGATTACTATGGTTAGTAATGTTTTCTTATGGCTCATTTGCATGGGTGGCCCAGCAAAGTAGCACGGCGCCACCCCACTTGCCTGGTCCTAGAGAGCTATCCCTTATGCTGGTGTCTTCTCCCCACTGATTGCTGTCCTGAAAGTCTAAAGGAAAGATTTCCTGGTGGCTAGCAGTCCCTCCCCTCACCCACACCCATGCCTATAGTGTATAAAAGTTATTACCTAGTGTCTAACAGAACCTCACTCCCCCCACCCTGATCCTGAGCCAGCGACCTGCACAGTCCTCTGCTCTCCATCACAGCCAGCTGCTGTCTGAGCTGTTAGTGAGTGCATTCCTAACGGAGCTGTTAGTGAGAGCTTACTGTGTACAGTAAGCACTCATTGACATCTCTGTCAGGTGCATGCGCATTGACAGCTCAGTCGGCAGCTGTTCAAGGTGGAGAGCAGAGGGCTGTGCCAGTCACTGGCTCAGTGTTGGGATTCGGAGAATGGGGTAGTGGGACATTATCTGCTGGGGTGGGGGGTTCCGTTAGCCACCAGATAAGTTTCTGCACTACGGGCATGGGTGTGGGTGGGGAGAAGGACTGCTAGCCACCAAGGAATATGTTTCTATTCTTCGAGCATAGGTACGGCAGAAAGGAGGGACCGCTAGCCACCAGGGAATGTTTCTACACTACGGGCATGGGCGCTGGTGGGGGGAGGGACTGCTAGCCACCAGGGAATATGTTTCTACACTACAGGAAGAGGTGTGGGTGGGAGGAGGGAATGCGAGGCACCAGGGACAGGCTGTTTTTTACAGCAGACCGGCGATCAGTGGGGGAGCAAACTCTAGTCACCAGGGACAAGTTATGCTTTACAACTGACTGGCGATTGGTGTGGAGGGGGGGACCACTAGCCACCAGGGAAGTTTGGCATTTAACAACAGGCCAACGATTGAGTTGGGGGGAGGGGCCACTGGACACCTGGGGCTACTCTGATGGGGGTTGGGGAGCCACCGCACTTCCTCTGCCAACTGCTAGGATTGCATGGGAGTAAGTTTCGGTTTTGATCGGCGGTATGTGCACCGTGCAAGGGGGCTGACCTAAATGGCCTTGTGTGGCGCATATACTCTGAATATTGGACTATGCCAATATTCATGTCCTCAACCCTTCATTTACATTGCACCCCCTTCTGTGTATTGCCCAGGCGTATACTGACTTTACCAATGCTAACTGGGCTTTTTAATATTGCCCATCCAGACTGTGTGTGTGTGGTGGTGGGGGGAGCTAACAACCCAGCCAGAAGCAGCTAATTTCTGGAGCTCCTGTGAGAAGCCTGAAAAATACGCTAAAAATACGAATTTTGTTATTGGAATTGTATCAAGATATACATCAGAAAGACTGGAGGATAGCAGATGTAGTCCCCTTATACAAAAGTGGGAACAAAGAGGAAGCGGGGAACTACAGACCAGTCAGCCTCACCTCAGTAGTGGGGAAGATCATGGAAGCACTACTGAAGGAGAGATTGGTGGAACATCTGGTTGTCAATGGACTACAGGACCCAAGGCAGCATGGTTTCACCAGGGAAAGGTCATGTCAGACCAACCTCATTGAATTTTTTGACTGGGTAACTAGGGAGGTGGATCAGGGGAGGGCAGTGGACATGGCCTATCTGGACTTCAGCAAGGCCTTTGACACTGTGCCACATAGAAGACTATTGCACAAACTGGGGAATATGGGTGTGGGCAGGACAGTAGTGCGGTGGGTAGGTAACTGGCTGGGCAGCAGGACACAGAGGGTGGTGGTAAATGGCTGTCACTCACAGAGGAAGAGTGACCAGTGGGTACCACAGGGATCAGTGCTGGGATCGGTACTATTCAATATGTTCATCAGTGACATTGCTGGGACCTAGAAGGCAGAATTTCACTGTTAGCTGATGACACAAAGCTCTGTAACAGAGTAGACACACCAGAGGGTGTAGACAGAATGAGAAGGGACCTGCAGAAACTTGAAGAATGGTCAGGGGTTTGGCAGTTGAAATTCAATGCAAGGAAGTGCAAGATAATGCATATGGGGCACAAAAACCCTGGCACAATATATCAGTTGGGGGGTGAGGATATAGCATGCACCAAGCAGGAAAGGGATCTTGGAGTTATCATCTCTGATGACCTCAAGGCGGAAACAGTGTGACAAGCAGCAGGTAAAGCAAATAGGATGCTGGGATGCATAGGCAGGGCATCACCAGCAGGAAAAGGGAGGTCATAATTCCACTATACAAGACACTAGTGAGGCCGCACCTGGAGTACACTGTGTGCAGTTCTGGAGACCTTACCACGTAAGGACATAGATAGGGTAGAGAAGGTTCAGAGGAGGGCAACAAAGATGGTGCATGGATTGCATCACAAGTCCTATGAGGACAGGTTGAAGGCACTGAACATGTACTCCCTGGAGGAGAGGAGGAGAGGGGATATGATAGAGACATACAAGTATCTTACAGGGAGGAACAGGGTGCAGGAATGCACTATTTTTAAGCAAAAAGATGTTCCAGGACTAGAGGGCATGGGATGAAGTTGGAGGAGGACGATTCAGAGGAAAGCGTGAGGAAGAATTTCTTCACAGAGCGGGTGGTGGACAAGTGGAACACCCTGCCAGAGGAAGTGGTGGGGGCTGAAACAATCACGGGATTTAAGAATGCATGGGATAGACATAAAGGAATTCTGGAGGTCAGGGGTAAGGGGCAACAGACTTCCTGGAAAACATAAACTGAACTTACAAACTTAAATGGGCAGACTGGGTGGGCCATAGGCCCTTATCTGCCGACGCTGTCTATGTATCTATGTATCAGAATCTTCTGCATAGCTTCTGAAAGCTCTGGATATACAATTTATGCTTCTATGGGTCATACATAACCTGTGAAGCAAGACTTCTTCCGGCCATGCGCTCCACCATCTAAGCAGCCAGACAATGTGGAGGGAGCGACCACCTCGACTAGTACAGAACAACCTTCAGTCTTGCTAAACTCGCTGCAAATTGCGGTAAATGCTCTCACTAAAACAGTGCAAGGTATTGATCAGAAGCTATTTACCTTTTCCCAAGGTTTTCAAGTGGTGGAAACACGTCTCAATGCTATGGGTGAAACAACTAAGAAGGCAGAGGCAACAGTGTGGAAGGCTGTTGCAGCGATGACTACCTCCATTAAAGAACAAGCAGCCCTCTGAAGCCACGTGGAGCAGCTTGAGGATATCGTCCGAGTTGCCAATATCCGAATCTTGGGCCTCTCTGAAGGAGCTGGGGGGTCTTATACAGTTTCTGGGTCCCTGGCTTTCAGATATAACAGGGCTGAGTGACTTTAAAATTGTGAGGGCATACAGGATTACACCCTGCAAGCCCAGTTCTGACAGTGAAAATCCCTGGACTGTATTGCTCACGCACTATTCATCAGCAGAGCGGGACCTAATTCATGGAGCGATTAGAAACAGGAGTCCCGGTTTTCTGGAAGAAAATCGCATTCTCTTCTTTCCAGGTCTTGCATATGCCACCAGAATGAGAAGGAAGTCTTTCAGTGGGGTAAAGCAAAAATGTAGAGACCTAGGGGCAACATACACAATGGCTTTCCCAGCCTGCTTATGGTTCATGGATAAGCGTAAGGAGTACAGATTCACCGACCTAAGAGAAGCAGGGATGTGTGTGAAAAGGTTTGCTGCATGGCTCTTACATGAAGAATGGCTTTCCGAAGATGAGTTGGAAGATGACTGAACTTAAAGACCTGCTGAGGCCTTTAAAATTGTGATAGTCAGACGGGTTTGCTAATTAACTGTTTTTTCTCTTTATTCAACACTTGCTAGACTGGTGCAGGAAATGGCTGGGTTCCATGGGAGATGCAAGAATGCTCTCCTCAGGAAAGTATTTATTAACGGATGCATGTACTAAATAGTGGAAGGATTCCTTCATATGAACATGTTACTCCACTGATGTTACCTGGATTCTGCTTAGCATGCAGTCTAATTGAATCTTTAGTTATAGCAAGCTATGATGAGATCTGATGTGTGCTTCTTTATCCCATAGACTCAAGAATATCCAGAGTCAATTAAACTTGTTTAAGAACAGTTTGGAGATGTTTTTGCTGTTGATTAAACATTGCAAGTTTTAGAGTTATTACTTAAACAAACAATTGAGGTTTAAGATTAATATTCCAAAGGAATAGGGTCTTTCTTTAATAGCCCCCAAGTATGTTATAGTCCCTCAGTGATGTGGGCTGGAGTGGATCTCTAGTCCTTATGACACCCGGTTATCTCTGGTGAGAAAGGGACATATAAAACATATGAACAAGCAGGTTATTCAAAGGTACTCCTAATTTATTGTTCATAAAGGCTTTGGGGGAGCTCTAGAATAGAGAAAACTTTGTATCTAAATGTTTAGGGTTAAACTAAAGGACCTTAAAGAGTCGGTTACAAGATGTTGGATTATTGTTAGTTTGGATTGAACATAATTGGGCATTGGCTGCAATTATAGCTCCCAGATGTTGTGTAATTTTATGCCACTAATTTGGGTATTTCCCCTCAACGCTGTACCAATAGTAGCATGTAATCACTCTCCTTAGTAATGTATAATGACAATCTAGTGTTGTTACATATGTTCAGTAATAATTATGCTTATATATGAAATGCTAAATAAAAAGTAAGAAGAAATATGTATGTATGTATATATATTGCCCATCCACGGAAAACCCAGTCAGCACAGGCAAACTTGATTTTGTGCCCGGGCAAAGTTTTGAATATCGAGCCCCAAGAATTAAAGGGTAAAAAAATAAAAACTGAATAGTTCTTCATTTTTAAAATGTGCTTATGTGTGTAAGAAGGGGACCACGAAAGGAAAGAATGTTTAGTATCTTTTTCATTTTTCAAAAGTTAAAGGGAAACATCCATGTGGAATCGAGCCATCCTTCAGTGTAAGAAATGGCCCAATTAGCTTTTTCGCAACATGTTTAACATTTTGACACTTACTATTTTTAAAATCTATAAATCATATTTGGCCGATCCTGCCTCCCTCCCACTGGGATTTTGAATCTCCCTGAAGTGCCCACAACCTCCCAACACTGTCCTGGGATGACATCTGACATGGGGAGCAGCTGCATGTATGCCCATAGACGTCCATTGTAAATGGAGCTATTAACAGCTCCAGATTCCAGTGTACATGTCCCAGATCTATACCAAGACCAGATATAGACTGGCTGGTTGCTGGTCAGTGTATAGCTGGTCTTGTTATGGCACTGGGACTTGCACGCTGGAAACTGGAGCTGTTAATAGTTCCATTTACAAGGGACATCTGTGGATGCGCGCATGGCTAATCCCCATGTTGGACATCATCTGGGGAGAGCCGCTGGAGGTTATGGGTGCACTAGAGGAATTTACCATGCTGGCGAAAGGGAGGCAGGATTAACTGGGTATGATCCATATATTTCAAAAACAGTAAGTGTTAAAATGTCAAGTACTTCACGAAAAAGCTAATTGGGCATGGCCCGATTACACAGGGACATCTCCCTTTAAGGGGAGTTTTTATTTTTAGGGCCTTCTGGAACGTTTTTCAGTGAATAAACATGGCAGTCATGTTTGTGGTGGCATTCAGAGATGAGTGAAGTGGGTCATGGATTTTTTGATTTGCTTAAATTCCAGTTCCCACTGGTAGGTTATTTGTTGCTGAGCTTTAGGCTAAGGTAAATGCATGGCTACCAGCCTGCCATGGCCAATCAACAGCTAGGATTTTCCCTACCAATTTGATAAAAGACATTAATCAGCAATTAGAGGAGCACAGTGACATTAAAAGAGATGGATAGACAGAGGAAGAGAGGTGGCACCATTCTTAGTTGCCAAAGCTGGCAAAATATAGTTGTTGGTACCAGTTGATACCCGTACGGACATGACCCCATCGAGCCATGCTTAGTGGGTATTGTTCCCTCCCAAGTGCCTGCGGAAGTCATTGCAAACGGCCTAGATATGGGACGGAGCTACTGTGCAGATGGCAAGTAGGGCAAGCTGGTTGCTGCTGCACATCCGGGAGTTGGGCGCACCCACTGCCATCTGTGCTGGCTGTTTTCATTGCAGTAATGTCTCCAGAGGAACCCCCCTTTGATGTGCTGTTACCTTTGTGTATGGTGCTTTTGCATGGCAATGTAAGGGTGCAGGCGAAAAGAAGCTGATCTTGCTCTACATTTGATAACAACTGAGAACTGGGCCCCAGATACTTAAGCACAAAGAAGTTACATGACTTGCTTAAGGTCACACATCGAGTAACTGTAACTAGAGGTGAAATAAAATACTGAGAAATTAGTGAGCCATGCTGTTTTCAATGTGGAACTAAAACCAAATAGCGCTATTATGAAAACAGAAATGCTTGCTTATTTAAAAAAAAAAAAGTAAAACTCGTGTAACAAAAATAAAATGAAACAGATTTGTTTCATTAACAAAGAAAAATAACACAATTGATGATTTTCTATTGTATATTAATGCACTTTTTTTTTGTTTGTTTGCTTTTATAGCTGGTAATTTTTGGGGTAGAACGATGGCCGCCATCTCCTCTTCTACAGACCCAAGCAGTTACGATGGCTTTGGACCATTCATGCCTGGATTCGAGATCATTCCATACAATGATTTACCGGCTCTAGAGGTATAACCAATGTAGAATTAAAAGTGCTGCTCCCATGGCCTCCAGACCAACACAGTTAAATGAGAGGCAAGGAATCTTGCTCCAACAGTAAGGTAAATGCAAAGCAAGGTAAGAACAATAAACCCACTCAAACACAAGTTAAAGGAAAACTCTGTGAAACAGTGCTGGCAACTACTAGGGCTGCAAAAATGCCTGATTAAAGTAACCTATATATTTTATCATGACTATAGCTAACCTTTGTCGAGTTAGTTCTTCTTTGTATGGTAGTCCTGGATGTTCCATTTTGAAAGTGCCGCCGCACTGGAAGACCAAGTGTGGTCTTGGTACCTCCCAGATCATCCCGTTATGTGCCTGAATGCTTGTTCATGACGAACGAGGTACATTTACATGGAGTAAAAATAAACAGTGTACCATGTAGAGGTCTTTGAACTGTACCCCTAGAAGCTATCCCTGTTAAAAACAGAGCAGTGTAAGGTAGTTAAATTCATAATTAAAGTTCCAGCTCCGAGTTCGGGCATGCACAGTAGCACCTAAGCTCCGAGTTTGGGCATACGCAGTAGTGCCGCCTGAAACTGGAACTTTAATTTTTAAATTTAACTACCTTACACTGCTCCATTTTTAACAGAGATTGCTTCTAGAGGTACAGTTCAAAGACCTCTACATGGTACACTGTTTATTTTTACTCTCTGTAAATGTGCCTCACTTGTTATGAACAAGCATTCTGGTACACAACAGGATGATCCATGAGGTACCAAGGTCACACTTGGTCTTCCAGTACGGTGGCACTTTCAAAATGGCGCATCCAGGGCCACCATACAGACAAGAAATAACTCGACAAAGGTTAGCTGCAGTCATGATAAAATAGGTTATGTTAATTGGGTGTTTTTTCAGCCCTGGTAATTGCCAGCACTGTTTTGTACAGTTTTCCTTTAATGGGGAGTTTTTTTAAACTATTGATATATTCAACCTGTATTTTAGTACCAATGTTTTGCTGGAAAAAAGTTTTTTCAAGGCAAGACAGGATCTATACATAAAAATATATATACTGTATATTTGTTTTCTGTTTTAGTGTAAATTTGCACAACTGGATGGTCAGGTCCAAACTAAAAAAATTTGTTAATGTACTTCGTTCCTGAACATAGAATACAGAGGCACTGACTTTGCCCAAAAAGCTGATGTGTGCACTCTATAATGAATCAACTACATATGTATAACTTGCAAAAAAACTGCATTGGTGCTCTGGTTGGGGATGAAGCCACAAAGGTAGGGAAATGTGGTTTTCGAAGCTAACGCCCCGGGCTCACCCTGCACACGTTGACAGGTGGGGGGGTGCCTTGGTGTCGTAGACCCTAACGCTTACCCCATTCCATAAGTAAATAAGCTGAGATAGGTACAGTACAGGAGAATGGGGTGAGCACTGGGGCCGATGACCCCAAGGCATATCCCTGACACCTGTTGGTGTGTGCGTGGTGGGTGTGGGGTGTTGGCTTTGAAAACCTTAATGCCGCATTTCCCTACTTTTGTGGCTTTGATCCTAGCTAGAGCATTAATGCAGTTTTTTTTTTTAATTTATTTTCTTACTTTTTTGAGATAGTAAAATCGTATCCTCATTTGCTTGTGGGAGCGCAAGGCTCTCTGGGCCCTGTGCTCCCATCTCTCCATACATGTGTATATGTATGTAGTTGTGGAACCACAGGGCCCTCTGGGCGCTACGCTTCCATTTATAAGACAACAGTGACCAAATTTTCAGCATAGCCATCTTATTAACCCACCTCATGTATGGAGTACAGAAATTTTCAGATCCCTGCCAAAATGTAATTCTGCAAACTGCAGCTCATTCCATGCCAAAGGTGTGAAAGACATTTGGCCAGGATTTTATTTATTTATTTATTTACATTTCAGGGTTTTAAATAATTGATTAGCAGTTTTTTCTTGGGACAATGCTAACTGTACAGAAAGTATTTGTATAGGTTTTCTAGAAGTGTTATGTTTCTTAAACACAGTGAGGCAAGTGCTATGCATTTTCAAAATGTTTTAGCACTTGTATGAGCAAAACGCTAATCAATTTTTGTAGTTAAATAAAACCCTGCATTTTTTGTCCGCACCCAACTGTCGGGTCTCTGCCCTGGTCATGGCACCCCTGTACCTCCTCCACGCATATGCCTACATTCGTCCAGTTACCCCTGACTTACCCATCAAAGGGCTGGGTCTAGGCACCGGACCCCCTTAATGGCGCCGAGATCATAGTGACTGGTCGGGCGAGCCGGCTGGGTGGCTGATCAACGGCAGGGCAACATGGAGACGGTTGGGGTGGAGTTTTTCTCCTGTTTTTACGCTGGGGCAGAGACATGCAATGTTGACCCCCATCTGTCCTGCCCCAGATAGCGTAACGTGCATCGATGCATGGCGACAACCCGGCCTCCGCCAGGTGTCGCTCTTGCAGCAAGTGAACACAAGCCCCCTTCCCCCCCCGGAGAAGGAAAACAGTTCTTGCAACGCTCAATCCTTCTCCCCCCGGCTGGCCCTCTGACGATCCGGATCCATTCCTGAACCCGGGTCATGGGCATCGCAAGCGGAAATCCAATCGCTGTGCCAACGGGCCGGCTCATTTTGGCCAGGATTTGAAAAATAACAGCTGTGACATACATGAGGTGGGGTAATAAGATGGCTATGTTGAAAATCTGGGGTGAAAATATTGAAAATTTCCACAGTTATGAGTATGCATAGCAAAATTGCAATGAATGGTCATAACTTTGGAATGTTTACAAATTTTGTCCCCTAAATTGTCAGCATAGCTATTTTATTACCCCATCTCAAGTACACAGTACAGTACATTTTCGACTATCCACCAAAACGAAATTATGCACAACTACAACGGCATACTGCGACACAGGTGCCAAAACACATTATGGGCAGGATTTAAAAAATGACAGCTGTGACATACAATGGGTGGGGTTAATTTATTTATTCAAAATTTTGGAATTACAATAAGAAGGCCATGTTGAAAATGTGTGGTTAAAATATTTAAAATTTCCAGAGTTGTGGGCATAGCGAAATTGCAACAGACGGTCATAAGTTTGGCATTTTTTTCATATTGTGACCCCAAATTTTCAACGTAGTCTTCTTATAACTGTAACCCCAGGGGGCGCTATCCTTAGGGTTACTACCCCTGCCTGCCTCCTCTGAGACAGGATGAGGGGCCCAGATCCGTTGATGGGTGCCTCCACCCGGAGGTCGGGGTTAGTACTGTTGAGATTGCCTCGGTCACAGCCCTCTGGGTTACTGCAACCCCCCTTTCATCCCACTAGTGGCTCACACGGTGTACTCACAATACTTTTCCCCAGTTCACTTACCCCCTGGCTAGTATCTCTCAGCTCACTCCGGGGACCCCCTGTAAAGTAAGGTACAGTTTTATCACAGTCACTATGCAGCAGTTCACCAGCAATGTACACAGTAGCCAGGGTGTAGTTGCAGAACAAACAATCTGATTTATTCAAGGGGAAGTAACCAGGACAGGGGGAAATCAAGTTAATTGGCTTATCACTATACCTATCTACCTAGGGCTCTGTGCACAGGCCTGAACCTAATATTTACTGTCCCTGGGTACCCAAGCCCTAATGCCCACTGTGGCAGCTGGTTGGGGCCCTGACACAGATAGCCTTTGCAATACTGAACGAGTCAGAATGAGAAGCAAAACTCAAGTAGACAGTCAGCAGTATGCTGAAGCAACTGGAGGCCACTGATTGCAAACTTAGCAGGGAGCTACCCTGGTTCAGTACTCACGACTCCAGCAAGCAACAATTTCTTCACCTCTGGCAGGGTTGAGCCTGAATTTCACCAGCCTCCTCACACATTTATATGGCAAATAACAGGGGTACCATACCAGGCAGCTGCTTCTAGACCCCACACGAACTTGCAGTAGACTCGGGCAATAAACAGCAACTTCAGCCTCACGGGTGGACCGAGCATGATTCAGCAGATTCTCCAGTCCTCTCAGGTTGAGCCTGGTAGGTAGCTGATCTGGCACCAGCCTCCTCCGACCGCACGCCGGCGGATTTATTCCAAATCACTTAACGGCAAAAACGGCCGCCTCAGGCCTTTCACGCGCTTCCTGCGTGAACACTCAATGGCGCAGGAGCTCAGAGCCCCTTCCTCCTTCTCAGTCTCAACGCATCTGCCCCTTCTCAGCATGGGGCTCTCCTTACAGTTCGGGTGCTACTCGATTCTATTGGCCGGCATACCTGTCAGTCAATCAATTTTTGCCCCTCAGTGGTGCGAAAAAGCGCCATAGCCCATAATGCCTTTCCCAACTTACAAGCAGTTCCTCCACTGGTTAGACCACTCTCCAGAGTCCCGAGGCACCGATTGGTCCGATTCAGCAGTTCTGGACCAAAATGGAGGAGACAATCGAAACAGTCTTTACTGCAAAGGAAGGCAGGTCAGAACTACTACATTATCATTATTATTTTTACGTTATTTCCAGCAAACAATCACATCCTTCAGCAGAGCTCCCTCTGCACCACTAGCGATGGCAGAAGGGAGCTATTTTTCAGCGTTCCGGGCGGGACTTGGCCATACAACCACACAGCCCCCCCATTTCAGTTAATTACGACTGCAACAGGCAGCCCTTAAAGAGACAGCATACGGAGGCTTTAAAAGCACTCACTGGCTACCCATTTAAACGGCTTTATGCCGATCACCAACCAGTCATGGGGCATGGAAACAAGCTCCGAGAAACTTTTAGGAACCCCCATTTATAGGGGGGGTTACACCCTTCCTGGCCTGGAAAAACATGGCGTCCGCACCAAGTAATTTCCCTTAATTCACTTGAAGGCACACAGCCTAATTGACACTACATCACATTTTACATTGCATACATGAATATTTACAGTGTACTATGGGTTATACAACGTTGTACACACATAACTCTTTGGTCCTCTTTTTCCCAATCAGGTCAATATTTCCTGCTCATGGCCCCGGGACTGGGGGAACCCCTCCATTTCAGTTACTGGCGGGTCACCTAAAGTAGGAGCACTACACCCAAAGGGTAATACCAACAAACTAGAGTTATCCCCCAAAGCTAGCTTAGGCAAGGAGCTCGGGGACACATACACCCCTTTGTGGACCACATTTAAGGGCAGGTCCACTGGCTGACCCAGAGACTCATAACTCAGCTTTGTTACAGGCCGTACTTCTCGGCTGGAACGTCTAGGTGTCTCGGGGAACCCTGAAACAGGCCCTGATTCCAACTCAGCCCTGCTGACATTAGGGACGGGAACCTCCACAGGGGAACAGGGCCCAGTGCTCATAGTATTATTGGTGGTCTGACCATCTATCCCAGGACCCACTCCACTGGGCTCAGCCGAGGGCTGTGTAGCTACTAGTGAGGAACCATCAGGGCATTCAAAATATTCTTCCGGTTCTGGCATATCACTGTCTTGTCCCCCCACTCGCTGTCTTCGTCCGAGAAGTTGGATAGTTCAGCCAGGCCAGACAGTTCAGCCAGGCTTAAGGACCCCACCCCTTGGGCTCTCCTGCTACCCAGCTCATCTTCTGGAGGTATTGGCTCCAGAGACAAAGTATGGGGCTCAAACAGTCCAGACGGGCCAATCTAATTTCCAGAGTTAACAAGGGGATTGCAACGAAACAACTAGCTCAGTTTGTAAGAGGGATAGTATTCAATATCATCTTCATTGTCTTTCGACACTGATTGTTGATCATCTCCTTCTGCAGGGTTTAGACAAGGCTCTCTTGGTTGGCTTGCTGAAGAATCCACGGGTTTGGTTCTTTTCTTGGCAGCAGACCTAGTCACAGGCCGGGAGGAGGGGGTGGCAGTTGAAGGTTTGGCTTCAGTCAGGATTTGCCCGATTGGCAGCAGGTGATTTCGGTGAATAGTTTTCATATCTTTGGAATTGTTTTCAGGTCGCACTTTATATACAGGCAAATCGGCCAGTTGTCCCACAACAATATGAGGGAGATGATGCCATCGGACAGCAATCTTATGTTTCCCATGCAGCCCCAGATTTCGCATCAACACTCTGTCCCCTTCTCTTAGCTCTAATGTCTTCACTTTCTTGTCATACCTCTCCTTATTGGCCAAGTTTCTTTTAGCAGCCATGGTCTGGGCCAACTGATAAGCATGGTTTAACTGGGCCTTCAGCTTCTGTATGTGACAAGGCAGCAGGTAAAGCAAATAGGATGCTGGGATGCATAGGCAGGGGGCATCACCAACAGGAAAAGGGAGGTCATAATTCCACTATACAAGACACTAGTGAGGCCCCACCTGGAGTACACTATACAGTTCTGGAGACCTTACCTATGTAAGAACATAGACAGGATAGAGAAGGTTCAGAGGACGGCAACAAAGATGGTGCATGGATTGCATCACAAGTCCTATGAGGACAGGTTGAAGGAACTGAACATGTACTCCCTGGAGGAAAGGAGGGAGAGAGGGGATATGATAGAGACATACAAGTATCTTACAGGAGGAACAGGGTGCAGGAATACACTATTTTTAAGCGAAAAAGATGTTCCAGGACTAGAGGGCATGGGATGAAGTTGGAGGAGGATGATTCAGAGGAAGCGTGAGGAAGAATTTCTTCACAGAGCGGGTGGTGGACAAGTGGAACACCCTGCCAGAGGAAATGGTGGGGGCTGAAACAATCACGGGGTTTAAGAATGCATGGGATAGACATAAAGGAATTCTGGAAGTCAGGGGTAAGGGGCAACAGACTTCTTGGAAAGCATAAACTGAACTTACGAGCTCAAACGGGCAGACTAGGTGGGCCATAGGCCCTTATCTGCCGACACTGTCTATGTATCTATGTATTGTAGATGACTTTCGGCTTGCACCCCATCAGGGGAAACTCCAAAGCACACATCCACGGGCAATCTAGCCTCTCTGCCAAACATTAGTATGTATGGGGAAAACCCCGTGGCATCACTCTTGGTGCAGTTATAAGCATGGACCAGGGTGCTAATCTGCTGGCTCCATCTCGGTTTGTCTTTGGGTTGCAAGGTGCCCAACATGTCAAGCAGTGTGCGGTTAAACCTTTCAGGCTGGGGATCTCCCTGAGGATGGTAGGGGGTGGTTCTTGACTTTCGCACCCCCCACAAAGACAGCATCTATTTAATCAAGCGGCTCTCGAAGTCCCTTCCCTGGTCGGAATGAATCCGCTGGGGGGTCCCGTAGTGGACAAAAAAGTTTTCAACAAGTATCTTAGCCACCGTGGTTGCTTTCTGATCCTTAGTAGGGAACGCCTGTGCATACCAGGTGAAATGATTGGTGACCACTAATATATTACTGATATTTTTCAGATCTGGTTCTAGACTCAAGAAATCAATGCAGACTAATTCCATAGGGGTGCTAGTGGTAATGTTGACCATGGGAGCAGCTCTCTGGGGCAAGGCTTTCCTTTGCAGACACCGACTACAGGTCTTAACATACTGCTCTACATCCACACTCATTTTTGGCCAGTAAAACCGGGCTCGTACCAAATCAAGTGTTCGGTCGATGACAAGATGCCCCATCTGATTATGCAAGGACCTTAAGACCATCTCCTTTAATTCTGAAGGCAGCACCAGCTGCTGTTTGACGATCTGGTCCTCTTTATTTACAGTCTCTCGGTATAGTAGTTGGTTAATCAGCCTTAATTTGGGCCCTTCTTTGTATAACAAGGTGGCTCTTAAGTCGGTGGAGCACAATTTGGACACATCCCCGCCCGGCCTGCAAGGCTTCCACAACCAGTTTTATTATAGAATCTCAGGATTGAGCCTGTTGAAGACTAATATTGTCAAACTGGGGCAGCGAACTAGTATCCAGCGTGGAAAAATGACAGTAGGGCAGCAGGTATGCAGTTCTCAGATGGCCCCAAGCAATCCACCATACAGTTTACAGCATCCGGGGACACCTGTTCTTCCTTGTCGAACTTCTGGCAAAGGGCTCTTATATCAGGCTCAGACAACCTGATCCAATCAGTTTGGGACACAGGCCTCCCGGGAGAGGGCATCCGCATCTATATGGTTTAAGCCGGCCCTGTATTCAACAGCATAGTCGTAGGTGGCCAAGGCAGAGAGCCACCTGTGGCCAGTGGCATCCAGCTTGGCTGAGGTTTGTACATAGGTCAGAGGACTGTTATCAGTCTTCATCAATATCTTGGCACCGTACAAATAGTCGTGAAACTGATCAACAGTGGCCCACTTTAGAGCCAGGAACTCTAGCTTATGCATGGGATAGTTTTTTTCTGAAGGAGTTAGACTTCTGGCAAAAGCTACAGGTCTCAGGCCATTCGAGTGCTCCTGATATAACACAGCCCCCAATCCTTGAAGACTAGCATCAGTATGGAGAACGTAGGGCTTGGCCGGGTTAGCATAGGCCAACACGGGGGCATGTGTAAGTTGATATATGATGTCATGGAAAGTGTCCTCACACTCAACAGTCCAACGATCCCCAAACAGTTAGTTCGGCTGGAAATACCTCTTCTCCGCCTCGGATCGCACAACTTTCTTATACTTTTTGCGTGTAGGAGGGTACCCCTGAGTGAGGTTGAGGAGAGGACGAATCACTCGGGAATCGTCCTTGACAAATCGCCTATAATATCCGCAAAACCCCAGAAACCGTTGCAACTCTTTCAAGTTCCTGGGCTGAGGCCAAGTAGTCAAGGCCTCCACTTTGCTAGGTTCAGTCTCTATGCCCTCAGTAGACACTATGTGGCCCACATATTTTACAGAAGTTTGGAAGAATTGTCACTTATCTATAGACAGCTTGAGGCCGAACTCTTCCAACCGATCCAAGACCTTAAATAATCGCTCGTGTTCTTCCAATGAACGTCCAAACACTATGACGTCATCTAGATAGACCAGACACTCAAGCAAATTCATATCCCCCACAGCCCTCTCCATCAGGCGCTGAAAGGTGGCGGGGGCACCGGAAATCCCCTGAGGCATCCGAATGAACTCATAGAAACCTAGGGGGCAGATGAATGCAGTCTTCTTCCGGTCCTCTGGGGCCATCGGGATCTGGTAGTACCCGCTGCGCGGAGGTCTAACACAGAGAACCACTTACTGCCATTTAAACAATCCAAGGCGTCCTGTATGCATGGCATGGTATACTGGTCGGGGATGGTTCGCCGATTCAAAGTGTGATAGTCTACACACATCCTAACCACCCCATTCTTCTTCCTTACCACTACAATGGGGGAAGCATAGGGGCTCCTGGACTCTTGTATCACACCAGCAGCCAGCATCTCTTGCAGATGCCGCCTCACATCATCTATGTCAGCTGTAGCCAGGCGCCGGGATCTCTCTCAGAAAGGTCTTTCGTCATGCAGCCGAATGTGATGCTCAGCCCCTTGCACACATCCCACATCCCACTCTTTTAGGGAGAAAACCTGGTCCCTTTTGGCAAGCCTCTCACTGATCCTCTTTTTCCATTCAGCTGGCAATGGGGAGTCACCGAAATCAAACAAGTCAGGAGTAACTCGGTCGTCTGTCCCGGGACCCTTGCTATTTGGCAGTACTGCAGTATCTGCACAATGGACACTTGCCAGGGTGCACCCTCTTCTTATTCGAATCTCTTTGTCGGATACATTATGCACTTGAACCTTCACTCTCTTGACATAAGCATGAGTTCTAGCCGGCAAGATACTGGGCTTTACCAACAGTCCCTCAGGCAGTCTTCCCTCCCCAGGCGCATCCAACATCAGCAACTTATTTTTAACATCCGTTCTTAATCGTACCTCTCCATGCAGGACACATTGGGCATTCGGGGCTAGTATCACTAGGGCCGGGTCCTTTTTCGACACCACCCCCACCGGGCCTTCAGGTTCCTCCTGGCTAACCTTCTTCTGAGTTGCAACTGCCTTTTGGATCACAGCGGGTACCCTTAGGGCTCGCCCAGTTTTGAATGCTTGCTTTTTTGAGCACAACTGGGCCAATCGTCTAAACATATGGGCTTCGTCCTAATCAACAAAGACACCCCATCATACAGTCCAGTGGGCGGGCAAACTAAAACTAAGGTTTCCACCTGCTCATCCATTCCAGCCACAGAGGTAGAGAATGATAACCAAACCCGGATATACCCCAAATACAGATATGCCTTGTCACTCAACCCCCACACATGTAGACCAGTCAAGGGTTGCAGAGGTACCTCAGATAAGTGGGTTTGATACTAGTCCTGAAACATGATGGTTACCTGAGAGCCACTGTCTAATACAGCTCGAGTGGGAATCCCATTTACTCGCACCAGGGTCTCGATTGCAGGCCCAACCACATTGGACCAGTCGGGGGCCACAGCATTGAGAGTCAGCTGAGCCTGGGCCCGGGTCACAAAACTTTTCCTAGGGGGTCGAGACTGGGTCCAGGGATGCCAAGTGATCAGCCTACCATTGACTTTCCTTAAATTCTCCAGCCTCTGACACTCAGGTTGAAAATGCCCATCTTCTCCACAATGGTAAAAGAACTTGGGGTCCCGAGGGTCACTACTTGGCGGTTGACACCCTATCTGTGGGGGGCCCTGAGAGGGGTGAGGGGGCTCTCTTGGGCGGGGTCTGGTTTCTGTTTGTCTCAGGGGCCCCGGACCTAACAGGGTACATAGTAGATTGCTTCAGGTCCCTCACCAGTTCCCGTAAATTTCTGACCTCAGCCCTCAACTCACTCTCTACGTGGGGGTCGGAGGAAATAACTCGCATTCCCACAGCACCTGGAAAATCTGGGGATCCCTCAGACCCTCCGGACAGGCTGATCTCCTCAGGGGCGCTAAGCTCAGGGGTCCCACTAGGGTTCACTGCCCCCACACATGGCTCCCACCCCTCTTCATCAGTCTCCACCTCTCTAATCTCCCTCATTAATTGACAATATTCAGGCGGGGTAGCCCGTCGATCATGTAACTTGAGTTTTAACAGTATTACACTAGAGAATCTGGCAGACTTTAAAACATGTTCTAACCTGACGTGATTCAAGGCCGTGGCAGTGATTCCCCCCTTTCTATAGGCCTTCTGCAAAGCCCACTCCACCCTAGTGACAAAGGCGGACAGTTTCTCATTCCTCCACTGCTTGGTAGACCTGAATTTCCATAGTAATCTTCACCCAGTCTCTGTACTCCCAAACACCCCTTCTAAAGCAGAGATACTCTGCGGTGGCCTTCGGACTGGTGGCCACTTAAAAACCTAATGGCTTCTAAAGCAGGACCCCGCAAGCTCTCCATCAGTCTCTTCCTTTTCTCCCCCTCAGAGCATTGCCACTCCTGGACTAAGGGGGTGGCATAGTCCATCCAAGCTTCCAGGTCATCCTCCCCTGGAGGCATTGGCACCATACCAGAAAAAAGTTTTAGCTTACAGTAGGAATCGAGCTGTATAGGTGGGACCACTAGGGGCAGTGAAGCCAAAACAGAACTCTTGGGGGGACAGGGGGAGGTGCCGGGGGAGCCCTGAGGGGTAACATCACTAGACAAATCCAGTGCTTGCAGCAGTTCCTCGGTAGTCCTCCCCTCCACAGCCAGCAAATTAAGCAGTTTGTCTTTAAAACTATTAATTTGTGGGGACCCCCCAGGGGTGACTGACCCACTTCGAATATGAATTAGCCTCCATCCCTGTGAGGCACCCTCCTGGTAAATCACTGGAGGTACCTTCTCGGGGTCGATGGCCACACTGCACAGGAGTAGCACCTGCAACGTCTGGTCGAGCAGGTCAGCCATACGCCCTTTTACCTCCACTTTGCCTAGACATTTTACTCGCTCTGCTACGGAAATGAGGTCATCAGTTGGAGTTCCCAAAGGCACATCTAACAGTAACACAATCTTCTGGGAGTCCAGCTCTTCGGCTTTACCCCACCCCATCAGTCTGTGTACCATTGTCTTAATAGGTCCCAACTTAATTTTTCCCAACATATCCCCTTCCAATTTTTCCATTTCTTATGTACTTCCCCACTTGGCCACTAGGGGGATGCTGATCCCAGCGGTGCCTCCAATTTGTAACCCCCAGGGGGCGCTATCCTTAGGGTAACTACCCCTGCCTGCCTCCCTCCTCTGAGACAGGATGAGGGGCCCAGATCCGTTGATGGGTGCCTCCACCCAGAGGTCGGGGTTAGTACTGTCGAGATTGCCTCGGTCACAGCCCTCTGGGTTACTGCAACCCCCTTCGTCCCGCTAGTGGCTCACACGGTGTACTCACAATACTTTTCCCCAGTTCACTTACCCCCTGGCTAGTATCTCTCAGCTCACTTCGGGGACCCCCTGTAAAGTAAGGTACAGTTTTATCACAGTCACTATGCAGCAGTTCACCAGCAATGCACACAGTAGCCATGGTGTAGTTGCAGAACAAGCAATCTGATTTATTCAAGGGGAAGTAACCAGGACAGGGAGAAATCAAGTTAATTGGCTTATCACTATACCTATCTACCTAGGGCTCTGTGCACAGGCCTGAACCTAATATTTACTGTCCCTGGGTACCCAAGCCCTAATGGCTAGTCCACCGTGGCAGCTGGTTGGGGCCCTGACACAGATAGCCTTTGCAATACTGAACGAGTCAGAATGAGAAGCAAAACTCAAGTAGACAGTCAGCAGTATGCTGAAGCAACTGGAGGCCACTGATTGCAAACTTGGCATGGAGCTACCCTGGTTCAGTACTCATGACTCCAGCAAGCAACGATTTCTTCACCTCTGATAGGGTTGAGCCTGAATTTCACCAGCCTCCTCACACATTTGTATGGCAAATAACAGGGGGTACCATACCAGGCAGCTGCTTCTAGACCCCACACGAACTTGCAGTAGACTCGGGCAATAAACAGCAACTTCAACCTTACAGGTGGACCGAGCGCAATTCAGCAGATTCTCCAGTCCTCTCAAGTTGAGCCTGGTTGGTAGCTGGGCTAGCACCAGCCTCCTCCGACCGCATGCCAGCGGATTTATTCTGAATCACTAAACGGCAAAAACGGCTGCCTCAGGCCTTTCACGCACTTCCTGCGCGAACACTCAACGGCGCAGGAGCTCAGAGCCCCTTCCTCCTTCTCAGTCTCATCGCATCTGCCCCTTCTCAGCATGGGGCTCTCCTTACAATTCAGGCGCTACCCGATTTTATTGGCCGGCATACCTGTCAGTCAATCAATTTTTGCCCTTCAGTAGTGCGAAAAAGCGCCATAGCCCATAATGCCTTTCCCAACTTACAAGCAGTTCCTCCACTGGTTAGACAGCTCTCCAGTGTCCCGAGGCACCGATTGGTCCAATTCAGCAGTTCTGGACCAAAATGGAGGAGACAATCTAAACAGTCTCTACTGCAAAGGAAGGCAGGTCAGAACAACTACATTATCATTATTATTTTATGTTATTTCCAGCAAACAATCACATCCTCCAGCAGAGCTCCCTTTGCACCACTAGCGATGGCAGAAGGGAGTTATTTTTTGGTGTCCCGGGCGGGACTTGGGCATACAACCATACAGCCCCCTCCCCCCATTTCAGTTAATTACGACTGCAACAGGCAGCCCTTAAAGAGACAGCATATGGACACTTTAAAAGCGCTCACTGGCTACCCATTTAAATGGCTTTATGCCGATCACTAACCAGTCATGGGGCATGGAAACGAGCTCCGGGAAACTTTTAGGAACCCCCATTTATAGGGGGGGTTACATAACCTCACCTCATAAACCCCATAGCTGGTGGAGAGGAGTCACATGATGCAAGCAACCTGGTATCAGCGGTGACTTCGAGCTCCCACCTGAATCCTGCCATTCCTGGCTATTTTATCAAGAAATCCTTCTTCCAGACCTATATAAATACTTGGAGAAGTAGAACCTGCCTACAGCATCGGATATTAAGGAAATCGCCATCACTATTGGAGTTTTATCCTCCGCGATGGAAGCTGAAATGAGGCAGGCCCAGCTGAACCATACGCCTCCTCCTCCTTCACCGGAGAAACTGCCCAAAAAACCGAAGGCCTAGCGCGGGCAAGCGAGCAAAAGTAATACTGTAACTTCTCACCCGATCCCCCTTACGGAGGATCTCTTCCTGCAGGAGCTATTCCCCTTCAGGGAAACTCTTATCGAGATCTCTGACGAAATCAAATCTATAAGGTGTGACATGGCGGATCTCACCAAACGGATGGGTGATGCAGATGCCCGAACCTCCTCCGTGGAGAAATGGAAAGAGAGACTTGATCTGAAATTGTAACTCTCCGGCAGCAAGTTCAAAAACTACAGCTAAAAACCGAGGACTTAGAGGGGAGAAGCCATCGGAACAATATCCTTATCTTGGGCCTACCAGAAACAGAGGAAGGCTCCAACATCATAGTCTTTATCCGAGAGTTATTATTGAAAATCATGGGCCCCTCCCCGCTCAGTGCCAACTACCACATCGAAAGGGCTCACAGGTCTCTTAGGCCAAGACTGCAACCTGGGGCACACTCTCGCCCAACAATCCGCAAGTTCCTGAGTTATATAGAAAAGCAACATGTTATTGCTAAAGTCAAAGAGCTATAGTCGATTACCTGGGAGGGCACCAAGTTAAGAATAATCCAAGACCTGCCATTCGAAGTAAGACAAAAACGCACAGCATTCCATCCTACAGTCAGTAAACTTATTGCAGCCAGCATCCCTTTGAAAATGCTTTATCCAGTTAAACTGTAGGTATCTCTTTCTGGCAACTGGATTACTTTTGACTCACCTACACAAGCAGCAACTGACCTAACAAGCAAGCTACCAGAGCTGTTCAAAAACGGATGACATTATCAGCATAGGCTTTCGGAGCACTAATATTGGAGGAATTCCTCTCTTGTTAACGTTTCGTATATAAGTTAAATTGCTTTTCATAGAAATTACACAGTTTGCATATAATTGGTACCTGAGGGTCAATTTTGGGTGGTGGTCTGGGTAGGCCGAGCAGTCGATTTGCCTTGCAGTGTGTGATTTTGGCCGCTGGGGGTGGTTGTTGATATCAGAATCTCCTTTGGATGGGAATCTGTAATACCCTTGCGGTTCCTTGAGACGGGATTTCACGATGAAACATTTTCCTGTCCTGGGCTTTCTTCTTCCCCCAGACGTCCCCATGGCTTATCATGCAATACTGGAATTCCGATGGACTGCTGCTACACAAACTGTAAATAACAACCTTTTCTTCTTTTATATGTGCCTTAAATGCCGACAATGTCACTAGTCAGTTTGGACTAGAAGGAGAGATGTTGCTTATTTCAATGTTACAACAGGTGTTTCACAGGGGAGGGGGACGGGTGGGATAGGTGGAAGGTCTAATTTTATCAGTCAGACCTAAATATGCAGACTGCCCAGTTGGTTCAGGGATATGATATCAGTTTCATGATTCTGTTAATAGGGATTTGCTTAATACTGGTATTTTGTGTCATTAGTCGGGGATGAGGGGGGAGCTGTGGTCTACACAAGCACCTGGAAGATGCACAGCATTCCAGTTCTAGGGGGGACCAGCTCCTTAATTATGCCCTCAATCCCTCTTGTTGTGGGTAATGTTTTGGGGGCTAACTCTACGGTACAATCGTAAGTTACTCTCTGAAGACTTTCATGTGTGCCTTTTCTTTATCGATACGGTTCTTTATGGGGAACAGTCAGGAGCTGGCAGGGCAGGACCCACAAGTTTTTTTTGAATCATCAGCTCACGACAGGGTCCTATGTATATTGTTGCTGGGGTAGAGGGGTGGGGAGGGTGAAGGGAGGACAGGTCCGGGATCAGGTAACAGTTCACATACCTTACAGGAGAAGGACACTCTGAGGGTTTTGACTTTGTACTGGTTAAAGAAGGTGGAAATCCTTATTAAAGGGTGGTTCGTAGTTACATACCAGGATTCTGGGTAGAACTGGGTTCTGGGAAGGGAGGGGGGAGGGCTGGAGTGTACATCAAGGTTTCCTTTTTTCCTATTTAGTACTGGTGTTTTACATATTTTAGAAAATATAAATGGTGAATGTAATGATTAAAGTTACATCCTGGAATGTTAGGGGAGTCGGGGATCCTGTTAAATGACTTCAGATTTGAAAACAATGTGCCTTGCTTAATGCAGGAATTATTTTGTTACAAGAAACACGTCGGTTGGAGGATGAAGCCAAATGGTTGCATAGGCAAGGGATATCACAAGTTTTTGCAGCAGGAGATTCTACTGCAAGTAGAGGGGTAGCTGTGTTAATTAAACATAATATTTCTTTTCATGCAGATTCAACTACTGTGGACCCCAATGGTAGGTTTATCCTGGTTAAAGGTGCCTTAATGGGTAAAGTGATTACTCTGGGTTCAGTATATGGTCCAGTAGGAGGAGACTGCCTTTCTCATGGCCCTAGCTAATACAATTGCCCCAAATTTATCAGCCCCCCTGATTTTGGGAGGTGACTGGAATATCCCCCCAACCCAAGATCTGGACAGATCTTACTTAGCTTTAAAACCCCCATCCTCATCTCAAAGGGCGCTGGTGGACTTCATGGACCTCCTGGGACTTTGTGACCCATGGCGTATTCTCAATCCATCCAGCAAGCGTTTCTCTTATTTCTCGACAATACACCAAACCTGGTCCAGACTTGACTATATCCTAATTAGTCTTCCTCTCCTCACAGGCCTAGGTCAAGCGGATCTGGAACCTATCATATTATCAGACCATTCAATAGTATGGGTGCTTTTAACTCTGGACTCATTAAATCAGAGAGACACATCCTGGAAGTTAAACACCCAATTATTAAAAGAGAAGAATATAGTTTCCAAAATCCACTCCATTATCCAAACCTTTCTGGTAGACAACAGGGGCTCGGTCCAGCGGGAAGACATGTTTTGGAGTGCTCTCAAGTGTACCCTTAGGGGAGAATTAATAAAGATTGCCTCATACCGGAAAAAGAGTGGAGAGAAAGAGGCTACTTCTCTTCTGGCCCAAATCAGGTTAGCAGAACTCTCCCTCTCCTCGAATGCTTCCCCTGATTCTCTTGCTGACTTAATGCTCCTCAGGAATAAATACGCAGACTTAATGCGGGAAAAAGCAGAATATGCTCTTTTAAAAACCAATTCACGGTACCCTGATCAAGGTTAGAAAGCAGGTAGGCTCTTAGCTTCAAGGCTGCGCAAGTTAGAAACCTCTAGGCTCATACCCTCCATTAAGGCCCAGGATGGTACCACCAAAGTCACCCCTCGTGGGATCACTGAAGTTTTTGCAAATTTTTATCATTCCTTATATGGTAAACGAGTTAATACACCGAACATTTCAGATACTGAGGCGTACCTGGTCTCCTTGGGTCTACCTTTTCTCTCAGAATCTCAGACCGCCTTCATCTCGTCCCCCTTGACATTATCCGAAGTAGAAGCAGCAATCAAAGATTTAGTATCAGATAAGGCCCCCGGACCAGATGGTTTTCCCTCAAATTTCTATAAGGTATTCACCGCTGATCTGGTCCCTTCTTCTACTCAGGTTATATAGATATATGCTATCAGCAGATTCTTTAGACCCGTCTGACTTAGAAGCAGCAATTGTCCTTCTCCTTAAACCGGACAAACCACAACCCCAAACATCTAATTACCGCACGATTTCTCTCATGAATTATGACATCAAGATACTAACTAAAATTATTTCGTGGCGCATTAAGTCAGAATGGACTGGGTTGTTAAGTCCCAAACAGGTAGGTTTTGTACCTGGACATTCTTCTGCAGACCATCTAAGAAAATTAAGTCATATTTTTCAGGTGGCTCAATCTTCTTAGTCCCCTATGGCTCTAGTCTCACTAGATGCTGAAAAAGCATTCGACAGAGTGAACTTAGAGTTCCTCTGGCTAACCTTAACCCAAATGGGCTTCCCTCCTCTTTTCATCCAATGGCTCCAAGCTCTTTATTCTAGGGACATGGATATGTTGTTCATCCACACTCATTGGCAGGTATCCTTGCCACTTTAAATCTTGCCGGAAGGTCTTCAAGCTTGCTCCTCCCACCCACCCGGGTGGTATAACTCTCGGCTCCGCCCCATGACGCCAGATCTTCCTTAACTTAGAGCTCAGGTTCCTCATCTACGTCTGGACTTGAGACTGGTCTTATTTCCGCTTATGGATTTAAAATAATTTTGCGAAAAGACTCAGTCTCGATCTCGCGCCGCGATGGACAAATCGACTCCCGGATTTCGGAGATGCCCATGCGGGCAGAAGATGTCTCGGACGGATCCACACTCCACGTGTGTCTACTGCTTAGGCCTTGAGCACGACCCGCAGGATTGCGACCTGTGCTCATCTTTCTCGGCCTTCGTCCTCGAAGACCGTGCTGCCCGATTGCAACTGGGCCGTCCCGAGAAGCGTTTCCCTCCGGTGAAGTCCAAGGAGGCCCGGTTGGTGGTGTCCGCGGCGGCGGGCTCGGCGGATCAGCTCGAGCAGATGATCGCCCTCAAAGAGGAGGTGGCACGGGCCGTATCTTCCTCGGCCGCGGCATTTATCCCGCTCTCTCTGGGTTCTTCCTACACGGCTTCTTTTAAAGAGCTTTGTCTGTCCCTCTCCACTAAGGGAGAAGGGCCTACGTCTGCTGGACCTTATTCTTGGTCCAAAAAGAAGGATACGGTAAGTCCCTCCGTCGACGCTCTTGGGAGCGGAAAGGTCCCTCCTCGAGTCGTCCGACCGTGACTTCGGTCGACCGCTCAGCCGGCCACTGGCCTCACAGTGTCCCCGCCCAGGTCAGTTGACCGAGACTCCCACCCACGGTCGAGATTTTTCTCGACTGCTGGATGGGCTGTCGCCTTTAGCAGCCGAGATTCCCTCTCCCGGTTCCCCGGGAGGAGTTGAGGATCCGTGGGCTCGCCTGTGCCTCTGGTTCGGAGCCTCGGATGAACCATCCGAGCCGGGGAGTGCCGTTCCGCCGACACCTCCCGCACCGACCTCGGAAATTCGGGACTCTCGGTCTCGGACTCTTCGTGGTCCAGCCGATCCCACCGCCATAGGCGGTCTCGGTCTCGGCATCATGTAAGCGGCAAGCAGAGCTGCCCCGCCCCTCCTCCTCGGACGAGGGAGGCTTCGGCGAATTATGTCGACAACAGGACCTTATGTTGCAACAGCTCCTCCTGGCCGGGAGTAAGCGACCCCGCCGCCTTCCCGCCATTAAGTGGCTGTCACCGAGTGCCGACACAACCCCTCGACTTATTCGAGGAGCCTTTACCCAGGCCGGTTGTTCGGCCAAAACCAGCTGCTCCACCGATTCCGGTGGAACCTCCGCCTCCACAGCCACTAATTGGGGCTCCGACCAAGGATTCTCGGTCGGCTAAGGGTCTACCCCATCGGCTGTCAGTTACCCTCACTCCCGACCGACCTCGGCAGGTGAAGGGTGGCTCAGGCCAGAGGCAGCTCTTCGAGGACTCTTCTGAGTCCGAAGATGATTCCTCCTTTTTCTCCAAGCGACTGGACTTGGAGTCTTCAGGAGGTCAGTCAATGGACGATAGCCCGTCGTCCTTCCTAGGACTGCTTCGGCTCATCTCGGAGTCCACCGGGATGGAGCTCGAACCCGTTTCCAAACGGGCCAGGTATCCCCTCACGGAGATTCTGGACCGAGGGGATTCTCCGACGGAGGCCTTTCCGGTGGCCGAGGCCATAGTGGGTCTGGCACTGGAGCTTTGGCAGCGCCCTGCTTCCTGTCCTGCGCCTTTGGCCAGGATGGCCAGGAAGTATGCGGTCCCTACCGGTTCCCTGTCCGGTTTTTCGGAACACCCCTCTGCTGAGGGGTTGGTTACCGACAGCGTTTTCCGGCGCGCCGGCAACGCCAGGGATGTGGACAAACCTCCTGACAAGGAGTCCAAGAAATTGGACTATGTCGGGCGAAATGTCTACGCTGCGTCCTCTCTCGGCCTTCGTCAGGCCAGTTCGGCCGTCCTCATGGCACATTTTTCTCATGCCCTGTTGGGCTCCCTGGATGAGGTCATCCCTCATCTCCCCGCCGATCTGCAGACTACGGTCAAGCAGGTGCGGGACCAGGGCAGGGCAGTGGCCAAACAGCAGCTCCAGACTGCTTTGGATATAGGGGACTCATGTGCCAGATCGGTGGCGGCCGCAGTGGCTATGCGTCGGCGGGCTTGGCTGAGGATATCCACCTTTACTTCGGATACCCAGCACAAGTTGGCAGATGTTCCTTTGGGACTGACCTCTTCGGCCCTGGGGTGGAAGGTCACCTGCAGAGGATCGAGAAGTCCAGTGCTACCTTGGACTCGGTCTCTTCCGCCAGAAGGACAAAGGCCGCAAACCACAGCCTAAGCCCTTTGCTCTGCGCCCCCGGCGCCTGCCCAGCACGCCAGGGCCAGCAGGCTCGGCTTGGCATCTCAAACCCAAGCCGCTGGCTTCCTCAACAGGAGGCAGGGAGGAAAGGCCCAGGAGGTCCCTGCCGGTCCCTCCTCCAAGCCTGCCCAGTGGCGGGCTGAGGGTGTGCGCCCCATCCCCGCCACCTTACCCCTGGTCCCCCTGGGGACGGCTCCACACTGCCCGCCTGGTCCGTTGTTACCACGGACAGGTGGGTTTTGAGGTGGTGGGAAGAGGCCTGCCTCTGGAATTCGGCAGGCACCACCCTTCTCAGAGCCGCTTCCTGGGGCTTCTTCGGGTCCCAGCTCACTGGCGGCTCGTCGAGCCTTGCACGCTTCCTCCTCCTCCAGCGAGGTGATAAGAGAGGTGGCGGACCCTCCTTCAGACCCAGGGTTTGTGTCCAGGTACTTCCTGGTTCGAAGCGGACGGGGCTGGCGTCCATTCTCAACCTACACGACCTAAACAAGTTCCCAAGGTCTCAACCTTCAGGATGGTCACTCTGGCTCAGATAATACCATCCTTGGAACGCGGGCGGTGGTTCTGCTCTCTGGACTTGCAGGCCGACGCTTCACGCCCTATCCGTCCGTCCCACCAGAGATTCCTTCGCCTCGAGCGGAAGGATCCCTTTCGAGTTCCAAGCCATGCCCTTCGGCTTGTCTCCAGCTCCCAGGACTTCACCAAATGCATGGCAGTGGTGACAGCATTCCTGGCGCCGAGGGGTCCGGTGTACCTTACCTGGACGACTGGCTGATAGCAGCTCCTCCAGGAAGGAGGCGGAGTGGTCCAGAGATCTGGCCTCCAGGTCTGCTTTCAACGGGCCTCCTTATCAATGAGGCCAAGTCGAACTCGAGCCAAGCAGGTGATTCTATTCATCGGGGCGCAGCTCGACTCTCTTCGAGCCAGAGCGCGGCTCCCGGCGGACAGGGCCGAGGTTCTTTCCTCCTTTGCCCGATCATTTCTGGTTGGGCAATTGCGCCCTGCCCGGGACTTCCTGCGCCTCCTGGGTCTCATGGCGGCCTGCACCAGCGTGGTCCGTTGGGCCCGCTGGAACATGCGTCCCCTTCAATGGGGACTGGCCAGCCAATGGTCACAACGCTGTGATCCTTTGGACCAGCTTGTGTCGGTGACACTGGGGATGTGGAACGCCTCCACTGGTGGACCGCTCCAGATCATTTGCAGGAGGGCATCCCGCTTGTCCGCCTGAGCCGACGGTCTCTCATCGACCGATGCCTCTCTGATGGGTTGGGGTGCCCATCTGGGGAACACGGGCTCATGGCCTCTGGTCCCCTGGAGTCCCGATGCCACATCAACCTGCTGGAGCTCCGAAGCGTCCGCCTAGCTCTCACCGCCTTTTGCTCCGCTCCTCCAGGGTCAATGGTCCGAGTCCAGACGACAATACCACGACCATGTACTATCTAAACCGCCAGGGCGGGACGCGCCCATGCTTCTATGCAAGGAAGCTCTCCGCATTTGGTCACTGTGCGCAGCCTGGAGGCGGATCTCCTAGCCATTCATGTGGCAGGAGCCCAACACCCTGGCCGATGCCCTGAGCCGGATAGGGGCTGCATCCCACGAGTGGTCTCTCCTGCCAGAGGTAGTACAGCATCTGTTCTCCCATTGGGGCACACCTCAGGTGGACCTGTTCGCCTCCAGGGAGAACGCGAAGCTGAGACTGTTCCATGCCCGCCCCCCTCAGCAGGGCTCGCTGCAGGGGGATGCCTTCTCGAGGCAGTGGACCCCGGGCCTCTTTACGCCTTTCCCCCATTTCCCTTGATCCACAAGGTGCTTCTCAAGGCGAGGAGGGACAAGGCGCAGGTGATTCTGATAGCCCCAGACTGGCCTCGCCAGTTCTGGTACCCAGATTCTCCTCAGTCTCAGCTCCAGGACTCCGGCAGCTTCCAGCTCGCCCGACCTGCTCTCAGTCAATCAGGGAAGGTGTTCCATCCGACCTTCAGTCCCTGCACCTGACGGCCTGGTTCCTGAGCGGCTAGAGTTCCAGGCCTTGGGTCTTTCCGACGAGGTCCTCAATGTAGTTGAGGCGTCCCGTAAGGAGTCGACCAGAAAATGCTATGCCTTCAAATGGAAAAGGTTTTCCATTTGGTGTCAGGGCAAGGGCTTGGACCCTTCCTCCTGTTCCTTGGCAAGCATCCTGGACTATTTATGGTCCCTTTCTTATCAAGGGCTTAGGTCGACGACCCTAAGGGTGCAACTGGCAGCCATCTCTGCTTACTGGGCGCGGGCCGGGAAGCAGTCGGTGGCGCAGGAGAAGGTGGTCTGGCGCTTTTTCAAAGGCCTTGATCACATTTCCCCTCCAGTGCGGGAACCCCCACCTCCGTGGATCTACTGTTGGTATTGGCAAAGCTCATGGGCAAGCTATTCTAACTCATGCACAGGTGTGCTCTCTCTCACCTGTCGGAAGACCACCTCTTTGTGGCTATCACGCCAGCCAGAAGGATGGGAGAGCTCCAGGCGCTCCATCGAGTCTCCTTACCTGGTCTTCCACAGGGACAAGGTTGTCCTGCGCCCCACCCGAAATTCCTTCCGAAGGTGGTGTCGGAGTTTCACCTTAACCAGGTGTTGACTCTGCCGTGTTCTACCCCAATCACACCTCGGAGGCCGAATATAGGCTCCATACTTTGACCTAGAAGGGCGCCGCCTATTCACAAAGAGCGACGGGTTGAAATTGGGAGAGGTTCGCAGCTGTTTGTCACCACGCTGAAGCCGCATCTGGCAGACCTGCAGCCAAGCGGACGATAAGCAGGTGGGTCACCTCCTGCATAGATCTCTGCTATAAGTTGGCGGGCATGGAGCCCCCAGAGGATAAGAGCTCATTCTACCCGCCATACTGCTGCAACGGTGGCTGCTCTAGGGACGCCCCTATCCAGGAAATCTGCAGGGCTGCTACCTGGAAGTCAGCAAACACCTTCATTACCCATTACCACATCGACCTTGAGTCACGCCGGGATGCTGGATTTGGGGCCTCGGTTCTCCAGTCTCGCTTTCCCAAGTAAGTATTGGGGGTGTGCGTCTTGCCTCCCTCCTCCCGGAGAACTGCTAGGAGTCTGCCAATGAGTGTGGATGAACAACATATCCATGTCCCTAGAAATACAGGTTACTCACCTGTAACAGGAGTTCTGGGAATGGTATATGTTGTTCATCCACACGACCCACCCGACCTCCCCGGCTTCGACGCACAACCTGAGCTTCCAGCGGGCCAGATCTGGCGTCATGGGGCGGAGCCGAGAGTTATACCACCCGGGTGGGTGGGAGGAGCATGCTTGAAGACCTTCCGGCAAGATTTAAAGCGGCAAGGATACCTGCCAATGAGTGTGGATGAACAACATAATACCATTCCCAGAACTCCTGTTACAGGTGAGTAACCTGTATTTCCTCACCTTCAGCTAAAATATATTGCAACAGGGTTTTCTCCTCCTGGTTCCCCCTCTTTAAGGGCACCAGACAAGATTGTCCACTCTCACCCTTTCTGTTTAACCTCTACTTAGAACCCCTTCTTCGACATATTAAATCATCACCACAGATACAGGGAATCTCCATACTTAACCACAGCTTAACCCTCTCAGTTTATGCAGATGATGTTCTCCTTCGCTTAGAATCTCCTGTATCTTCCTTAGAAGGAACTCTACAGGCAATTGTACAATTCAGTCGATACTCCAATTACAATCTTAACCAATCTAAAACTGAAATATTTCCACTTAACCACATCACCCATAGGGATAGCTTCAATAGGTTTGATATGAAGTGGTCCCCGCACTCTATAAAGTATCTAGGTATTCTTCTATCCACAGATCCCTTAAAGGTAAAAAAACTAAATTTAGAGGACCTGGTGGTTACAATTCAACAAAACCTTCATAGATGGGCATCACTCCCGCTGTCCTTATGGGGAGGATTAACATATTAAAAATGAATGTTCTTCCCCGAATCTTCTACCCTCTGAATATGATACATATGTGGCTCCCTCAGTCATTGTTCCAGAGGTTACACTCAATAATTTCCAACTTTGTCTGGTTAAATAAACATCCTAGGTGCTCTTATCATAAGCTGAGTCTCTCTAAAGAACTTGGGGGTTGCACTTACCTAATTTTCTCCTATATTACTGGGCCAGTCACCTATCAAGAACAGGCAGGTGGTTGGCTTCAACAAATGATGATTATACCCCAAGCTGGCTTCAGATCGAAAACCAAATTTTATGTTCACACAATCTGGACATCCCCACCATTTTCTTCTCTGCAGGGAAATCCCTTCCACCAGAGATACATAGCACGGTAATTGGCTGCTCATTAAAAATCTTCTCCCAGTGTTGTACATATCTTGAAATATCTCCACCACAGGACACGGCTCAGCCACTTATATCTAACCCAAATATCAGACTTGGAGGTACATCTATTACACACAACTGGTTACATCAAATAAGGGATGTCGAGTAATAGACATATGCAGAAGACTCTCTCCTCTCCTCCTTTGACATTCTCAGGAAATATAACATACCGCGTGTACACATCTTCAAGATTTTCCAGGTATGACACCTAATAGGCCAGCGGTTTGGTACTACCCCTCAGCCACTCAAGCTGGACAGACTACTAACACAAATGGCAACTCTCTCTCTCCTACCACACTGTGTCTCCCTGATTTATGCTAGCCTTCTGGCCTTCAAGTGCCTAGACCCTTTGCCCGGGGCTAAAACTTGGACCTTCTTGCTACCCAATCTAACCATCAACTGGTCACAAACTTGGAAAGATATACATATTTAAAACACCCAAGATAAAATCAGGTTTACTCAATACAATATACTAAATGACATGTACTATACCCCTGTTAAATTAGCCAGAATAAGGCATCTCTCCAGTTCTACTTGCTTCAGGTGTGGCAAAATGGAGGGTGACCTGGTACATATCTTTTGCTATTGTAAAAAAAATAGCTCCCCTATGGCAGGCTCTCCAATCCAAGCTGGATCACTTATTGGGCCTTGAGGACTTGTTCACAGTAGAGGTCTGTCTGTTAGGTATTTATCAGAATATAGAGGTCAGGGGAGCGCAGATCCATATGGCTTTAATCTCCATGGCAGTCAAGAAACTCGTACTTAAACATTGGTTAGACCAGCTGTGTATCTCTTATACTGAATGGCTCACTGAAATTACAGTTTATCTTAGGACTGAATGTACGTCTGCAAGTTCTAACAATAAGCTTCCCCTTTTTGATAAAAAATGGGGTAAGTTATATACCTTATATCTACATTAGGAATTTGTTTACTCAGACTCCCCAGTGGTTCCTCTCTTTAATTTCTGATTTTCTTGTCTTATAAGTGTTGGTACACTCCAGAGAGAGGGAGGGGGGATGCAGGGAGTGGGCAGGGTAGCTGGAAGGAGAGGGGAAAAGGAACGGGGTGGGTGGGGGAGGGGTTTTAGGGGTAGTAAGGTTGTTATCCAAATTGTATGATTATGTATCACTACATAAATGGTTTTGTATGTATGTAATGAAAAATTTAATAAAGAACTTGAATTTCAAAAAAAAAAAAAAACCCATAGCTGAAAATGTTAAAATCCATGCCAAAACGCCATCCAATGCCACAGGTGCGAAAGCATGTTTCAGACAGGATGTGAAAAATGACAGCTGTACTTTTCATGAGGAGATCTGAAAAATTGGATATGTCGGAAATTTGGAGTTAAAATATTAAAAATCACCAAAGTTATGGGTGTGTGTAAGAAAATTTCAATGAGCACGTGTAACTCGGCCATTTTTAGGAATTTCTTCACCAAATTTTCAACATGGCCTTTTTGGGACCCCACCTCATGAACGCTGGTGGTGAAATTTCATTATTTAGTCCTGAAAGGTGATTTCACACAGTGACCGCAAAATCACCTTCCAGGCCCGATTAACGAAATGAGAGTTGCAGTGTTCATGATGTGGGATCCCGAACAAGACATGTTGAAAATTTGGTGAACAAGTTCTAAAAATGGCAAACCTATGAACATAAGTTCAAAATGCCATTGAAATACATTAAATGCTACCGGCACTGAGGGTTGATGTGCTGGACGCCACACCTTGTGCCATGCCAGCTCGGGATGCTGGGGGTCAGCAGGGGAGGGAAAGGATCAAGCATCCAGTAACAACTCTCCTCTCCCGAGGATGGGTGGACACATCATCCTGCCCCATAGATGCCTCCTGGTAGAGGATGAGGACAGTGCCAGACTCCAGGAGATGCACAAACTTGACTTTGTGTTGCACGCACAATCATGGCCGTGGGGAGAGGGTCCAGAAAAAGAGGAAACATGGCTGCAGGATCCATGATGTCCTTTACAGCATGCCAGTGCCACCACCTCGGGACTGCCTGTAATAGCCTGCTCCGGATATGATCATGAGAGGGTGGAGGGCAGCCTCCTCCCTTCCCGCCCCGCCATGGGGGGTAATCCTTGAGGGCACAAGGACTCTGGGGTACCGGGGGGGGGGATTGCAGACTGGAGAGGGGACAGATTACCACCTGCAGACCAAGGAGGATAAAGAGAATATATTAAAAAAAAATAAATAAATAAATACATTATATGGCACTTAACTTGATTCCTTAGTTCACGGTTCAGCTTTGAAGTGTACAGATGTGTCCCGGTCCACAGAAAATTATGGCCTACACCCTCCAGAGGTAAGTGTAGGGTAAGGGTGTGTGTGGTGTGGTGGGTGCTCAGTGGGATGGTTGGGATGGGGGAGAGGGACGGTGGGGACAGTGAGGGATCATTTCCTTTTTTGTCAGGTTAAAACAAAAAAAGACATTGGGGGATGGTTTTCTTATTTACAGGGTAAAACAAAAAAACATTTAGGGGCACTGGGAGAGGGCTCCCTAATGTCCCACACTGCTGGGGGGGCTTCTAATGCAGACATGGGATTGGGCCCCCTGATGTAGGCAAATAAATCAAGGGATTGCAGGGGGACATCTGACACCAGGGGTGGGCATCCTGGTGTCAGATTAAATAAATAAATAATGGTAATCAGTGGATGGGAGGTGCCATTAGACTCAAGGGAATGATATGGAAGGAGAGGGATGCTACTAGACATCAGGGATAGGGGACAGTGATTGGCAGGTGGGGGGGTGCCACTGACACCAGGGAAAAGGGTGGCTCACAGAGGAAACTGCAGCCAGCAGCATGAGTTACAGCTGTGTCTGCAGAAGTCAAGAAAGTCCTGCTGTTCTCATATAGAGAACATGGGGGAAGTGCTCCTCTTGCTAGGCTGGGCACCCCGTATTTTGGGTGCCCAGTAAATGTATTTCTGGCCAGCATACTTAAAAACAATCATCAGAATCTAGCTAAACTGGTCCTGTTTAGCCAGGTTCTGATCTTTGTTTGTTAAAATCGTAGCATTTTTTTGTTTCAAACCCCAGGAAATCTTACTGTATTCTGACAAATGCAGTATGGTCTCAGCATGGTCTCACCATAGGACTGCCCCGGAGCCAAAATGGTTAATAGAACCTAAGCTAATAGTGGAATGTTAGGCTTGAGCTCGGTTTTCAAATCACTGTCCCTGGTTGCACTTCCTTGCAACCGTCCAATTCTTTACTCCGCTTGCCTCAGTAAGACTTCTCCAGAGAGCTCTCCTTCACTTTGACTGAAGAAAGTTATTTTCTCGGTTTATTCGAAGTCTGTTTATTTTATTCAGTTTTTGAAGCACTGTCCTTGGCTCACAGGTAGAATTAGTCTAGACAGAGTTATTTTGGTAAGTTTTCTTCGGTTCCTCTTCAGTTCTTTATATTTTGGATCATCCGGTAACACAGTTTACTTAATTTCCTAAATTTTGGATTTGTTTACCGGGGTAACTCTCACTTTGTTTCAGTTCTAACCAACTGATAAATGTCACAGGCCAATAAACAAATGGGTCCCACAGGTTTCCAGCATTGTGCAGAGTGTGGGGCACTGCTCACAGAGGCAGATCCTCATCTTATTTGTGTATTTTGTGATTGAGATGACGCCATGTGCGGTGCCGGTTTGGTCCTTGGTGCTGTTTGCGGTGCCAGTGCCTTGCGCGACTCCGCTGGTGGCGCCCTTTTGGGTTCCGGCACCAGAGACTCGACGAGGCCATGGATGGGTTGGTGCTGAGTTCTGGGGCTGTGGGCGGTACAGTGGGCCTGTCCGGCGCCGCCAGCAGTGCCGCGTCCCGGGACGGTGCTGTTTGCGGTGCCGTCTCTAGAGAAACTCCGGGGATGGCCAGTATTGAGGTCCTTCTGGTTGACTCCTCCTCGGAGGGGGTCGACTCAGATTTGGATCCGGACCAGCTGCCTCATTCTTCGGGATCAGAAGTCTCTCTGGTCGTGGTGTCAGGCTGCCCAGCGCCCCCATTCCTGAGTCTCTGGAGCAGTCTGCTTCCGAGGATCATTTGGCCGGGGGTGGCCAGGGGTCTCTTGGGGGTGATGTCTCGGAGACTGTGGAGGGTGTTTTCTCCTCTGGAGGGGCTGTGGCAGCTGCCAGTGTTGGTACTGCTGCGCCCTCCCAGGGGAACTGGAGACTCTTGCTTCTGTGGCCTCCCTCATGGACCTATGGATCAGGGGACTACCTCGCTGGGGTCGAGGAGGAGGGTGTCCTCTGAGTCTGAGGGGTCAGGGCGAGGGGCAGCGGCTTCTTCTTTCCTCCTCGGGTTCCCGGGTGCCCTCTGGTGGCAGCGCTGAGGGTTGCCCTTCTGGACACATGTGCGTCACAGGGGAGATTCCCCATCTGGGCTCTTCCGGAGTACGCATCTTCAGATTTCCTCTCTGCAACCCACTATGATCTCAGGGATCCCTCCAGTTCGGGCTCTGTTCCCTAGATTCCAGAGCCCTGGCAGAGGTCAGGCACTTCCCTGCAGGTGCTCATCTCCCATCCCTCTGCAGCCAGCCCCCCCAGATCATGTGGGTCTTATGGGGCCTTTAACCTGGGACACATTCAGATCCACTGCGGCAGCCTTCCTGTCATATGTCAGGGCCATGGATGAGCAGGTCTTTCGCCTGTCCCCTCCGCCACAGGAGTCTTCTGACCAGTCGAGTTCCTCGTCCTCCTCAACTCCCTCTTCTGCAGGAGAGGAACCCAACATTCATCTATTTTCCGATACTGATATCACTGAATGTCTGCGTTTCCTTTCGAGGATGGTTCGAGATCTCCGTATCTCGTATGTTTGCAGGGACAATACTGAGTGGCAGATGCGTGAATTCTTCAGCGAGTTCAGTGCCTACCACCTGGTAGTGCTGTCCTGGCCTGTTCCCTTCCAGGAAGCGTCTATCCGCACCTGGCAGCCTCCAGCCGACCCGTTTCCAGCCCCGGCAGACTGCAGGAGTAGGTACTGTGCTCCCCGGGAGTCTCTAGGTTCTCTCCCTCACCCTCCTTTGGTTCTGAGCTCCCTGGACACTCCCTCCGGGCTGTGGCACCTGGCGCGCGACCATTCACCGGATCCAGATTCCCTACAGTTCGGCCAGTGGGGGCGAAGGGTTTTCTCTTCTGCTTGCATGCTGATGTGCATCGCGTCACATCAGGCACACCATGCTGCCTACAGCAGGCACTTGTGGTCGATGCTAGCTCAAGTGCTAGTATTACTGCCTGATTTGGAGCAATCTCGACAGGCCATTGCCCTCTCCGCCATAGGTCTGGAACAGGCAAGGCACCAGGCAAGGGCATCTTATGATGCCAATGAGGTGACTTCCAGGCTTGCGGGGACAGCGATATTTTATTAGATGGACGGCATGGCTTTGTCTCAAGATTGTCACCCCTGGCTTGGCTTAGGGTGGTCCGCTCCACCTTCCGGGGGACCCGTCTATTTTCCAGCAGGGCTAGGAGGCTTCTTCAGGGGCTCCCTCCATCCCCTTGTCTTCACGAGACACCTCCTAGCTCTCCTCGGCCTTAGACTTGTCAGTCTAGTACGGCTAGGGTCTCCTCCTCCTGTTTTCCACCAACAGGAGACTGAGGGTCATGTTCCTTCAGGGCTTTGCTAGGCCCCCTTGGGGGGCTTGGTACTCACCCAACAGTAATGAATGGTGAAGACTGACAAGGGAAGATATGAAAATTACGTACCTACCGTAATTCTTGATCTTCTCTTGTATCTTCACCATTCATTACTGAATCCCGACCACCTTCCCCTCATGGGCCTCATTTCTTGGGTGTCTCCCCCACCCTACTTGCCGTCCAGCTTCTAGGCCATTTGGGGGCTGAGTCCCCCTGGTACCTCAGGACCTTCTGTTCCTTCTCTGAAGCCACGGAGGGTTCGATCTGAGAGGAGGACGAGTAGAGCTTCGCCCTTACCTTCTGAGGGAGCTCTTTCTGGTTCTCTTTTTCTGTGGTGTCCCCTATCTTGGGACTCTCTTCAGAAGTTGAATTTGGTTTTGAAGCCACCAGTCAGCATGGGCTAGTGTCTGGGAAAGCCCTCTAGCCCCTCAATCTCCACTGGCCTAGCTGGTGTTCCTTGAAACATTGCCTTCTGCAAGTACAGGCCCAAGGGCTAGTTAGAGGAAAATTTACTAGCCCGATTTGAAATCTTCCATCTTTTGCTGGTGGACTGGTACCAATTTCGACCCCTGCCTTATCAGTCCAGGGAGTCAGAAGGAGTTTCCTTCCCTACCTCTGTCTATCTTCCGAAAATAGGTTGCGCCCTTCTTAGGGACCCCTTTTTCTAGTACTTGATCGTATGGTTGTGTACTAGTGGGGTCTTTTTCACTGCACCTAGTTGGGACTCTTTCCTCTTCGGAACATATCATTTTTCCCTTGGGGCAACCTGTGAGCGCTCAGCTTGAGTTGTGGTTAATTGGATAACTGGGTGAGTAGGGAAATCTGCCTCTCTCATACCAGGCTGTGAAGAGGGTTCAGTTGAACCATGTAGAACAGTTTTATCTCAAGGGATCCTTGCTCCCTTGCCTTCAAGCCCTGGGCCGGTAAACTTCAAGCCAATTTCACCCAGTAATCGTGGCAGATTTTTCCCCTCCTCCCGCTATCTTTTTTCTTCTTCTACTTCCTCCTCTCTCCCTCTCCCTTTATCTGATCCTCCCTCAGAGCCACCCGAGGAGTGAGGCCCTGCGGTCCCTTAGGTAGGGTTCTCCTTTCCTGTCCTGTCTTCGGCTTATTCCTTTTTCAGTTTGTTTCCATTCCTTTTTCTATCCCTCCGCTCTCTTGCCTCGCTCTTATCTTTTCTAACCCTTTTTTCCGCCTCTCCAGCTATACAGAACTGGGATGGAGGAGTCATCTGCGGTGCCTAACAGCCGCCTGTGCACCATGCAGTACATCATGCTCGTGGGCGCCGCCGATGGTGCTGACTCCTCAAAAAAAAAAAAAAGATCCTGTAGCGGATGCGCGCATCTGGCTTACACCCAACGGTAATGAATGGTGAAGATACAAGAGAAGATCAAGAATTACAGTAGGTACATAATTTTCATTTACCGCCACTGCTGCTACACTAAAGGTAGTGGTGTTAGACATGTCACAGAAAAGGTGGATTACCCATGACTACTTGCGCCTACGGAATCCAGACCCGCACGGCAATTCCGTGTTCGACGAAAAGTTTCGCCATTTTTTTTTTTAAATTGGATTGCATAAAAAATTATGCTCTTAGCAGCCCCAGACTCCCGCAGCTGTATTCAAAGGTAGGTGAGGACTGGAGCAGGCTGGGAATTGTCTTTGCAGGTCACCTTAAAGAGAGACACCAACTGGGGAGGCAGAAAGCTGAGCTGGGAGAACTTTCCATGGAGTGTAGAACATAGTAGTAGGTGGTAAGAAAACATTACTCACCATAGTAACGTTGTTTCTTCTAATGGAGTCTTGCTGTATTCTGACAATATGCAGTTAGCCCCAGCACTTGAACTGCTCCGGAGAGGAAAGAGTTAACTCTATGCAGAAGCATAGAACGTTGAGCTCGAGCTCGGTTTTCAAACCTCTGTCTCTGGTACTTACCAGTGTAACCGTCAGATTCTTACAAGCAAACTAAGTACTAAACTATGGAAATTGTTATTAAATAGCCAAAAGGCAACAATTTTGGTCCCAAAAGACTCAAGTCGAGAACCCAAGATAAAAGGTAGTGACAATATAGAGGATAATGAATGGGCATCAATGAACAACAAATCTATGTTGCCATCGAGTGGCTACCTTGGCAACCTGTTTAAACCTCGAGAGCGAAGGTTTGCAGCAGTTGCCAAGGCAGCCACGAGATGGTAGCTTAGTTTTGTTGTTCTTTGATGCCCATTCATTGTCTTTTATAGTGTGTGGGCATTGCTGTCACCTTACACCATTTAAAAAATGTTCCCTTATTACTAGCAGACATTCGCAATTTGTTATGTTGTTCTTTCTTACCTTCCGTGATGTACTTGACACAGGACAGATACACTGCAGGCACGAATTAAAATAAACCGTTTATTTTAAAGAGGTAACAGAGCCAACGGGCAAAACAAAACAAAAGATACATGCATTTTATCTGATTCAATACCAACTGGCAAATGAAGTAAAGGTTATGGTAAGCTGCAATTTAAATTATGTCAGGTGACTTAAATGTCCAGTTGAATTTGCCGTAAAGCGGTGGGTGCTCCTGAGTTCCTACATGAGGCGTTTTCCTTGCTATGTATATGCGAAAATACAGCTGAAGGGGGGCAGCAGATACAAGAGTCTTACCATTTTAGTTATCACTGTCAGAGTCGGAGGTGACTGTTGCTCCTTTTTTCCTTTGTGGGCCGAAGAGATTGTGGAAGTGCGTAGTGACACCCTGTTGGAAAATGCAGTTGTCTCCAAATAAGTTGAAGTTCGTTAAGTCAGACGGGTGAAACGTGGACACGTTTCCGGCTTCTTTTCACTGGGGCTTGCTTGTGAAATTGAGATCGCTGCACTTGACATTGATGTGGAAGGCTGCTGGTTGTCACTTGCTGCATGTCCACAAAGAATTTCACAATTTCTTTTCTGCTGGGCCTCTGATAGGAAGCTGTAATTTATTGATTGCAGGCTTTTATGTCCAGAGACCTGCTTCACCTCGGTGGGGGGCACTACACCATCTACTAGCCTCTGAATTGCAGTCTTATGAGTAGAATGATTTGTTATTCACTTTTCTACAGGTAACCCAGCAGCAGATCTGATGACCTGCATCATTGTCCGCACTTTTTCACCTAGTGTCATTGCCCTGAACCACAGGGTGACACCTGGCCTGAAGTACAGGTTGGGAGCCGGGTAGAACGGGGAGTCTGATGACAGCATGCTTACAGGCCTTTGAGAGGTGTAAACAGTGTATGCTTTGACTGGATCTCTTTCAGGGTTTTCTCTGTTTTTATATATTCTGGGCTTAATTGCCCTGATGTCCCTGGGGTTGTCACCAGCTCTTGTTTTTGTCTGCCTCTCAGTGTATTCTATGAACCGGTTGCCTTCTGTGTCCGTCAGTAGGCATAGGTCACCCCAACTGAGGGCATACTGCTCTGCTGTTCTTAGTGCATAGTAGAGTCCATTGTTAAAAAATAACATATTCAAGAGGGATACAGGGCTATGCAAATCCTTGTATAAAGGTTTTCTATGTCCGAGGGAAAGAGGGCTTCTGCCCTGTTAGGCTCGCTGCCTTTGTCCATCTTTTTTAAATATTTCTGTTTAGCCGACAGGGTAGAGAGTGTCTCTGGGAATTCTTTTACTATTACCATGAAAAATGAAATGCCCATAATTTATCTGCAGAAGGTAGTGATCTATGCTACCTACCATGCCCCTCAGAGTTGACGGTTCGTACTCTGTCCCATCGTTTCTTTTAATTTTGTACAGGAAGTTTGCAATAAAGGTGTCACGCTCATTTGGTGTGATCTCTCCAATGCTATGGATTTCACCCACCTCAACAAGGTAAGATTTTAGCATTCTGACATCAGAGTCTGTCTTCTTTATTATGCGCTTATTCTGCTGCTGTTGTATAAATGCTTTGCGGTCCAGAGTATCAGGGCTACATATTGGTAGTGCTGCCATTATTGTTTATTAGCAGGTTACTTTTCATGGCTGGCTCAGCTTGAATTGAATTATCATTTGCTGTTACGGTTGCTCAGCTTTGAACTGAGTTATGACAACCGATCGTTCGAGGTGCTCACTGGGTCGCCGCATGAACAGATTCCATCTTGTTGTACCATCGATGTGACGTCCCATCAATGGTATAACAACATCTGGCATCATATCAATGGTGCAACAACACTGGTAACTGCTAGATTTTTGCTGATTATAGCATTCTAACATACTATATATATTAAACATAACCAAAGTATCAGTAAAAGAACTATCCCACCCTTAAGAGGAAGGGTACAAGGTACACCCCTGAGGTGCAACACTGTACCTGCCAGCCCACTTCCCAAAAACTAGGTTCTGAGAGGGGAGGCAGAGATGGAGGTCAGAATACAGCAAGACTCCATTAGACAAAACAGCATTACTATGGTGAGTAATTTTTTCTTCAAACAACATGAAGTCTTGCTGTATTCTGACAATATGCAGACTACCAAGCAGTTCCCCCAGGAGGAGAGAATGCAGAATCTGCTTGGGCAACAGGCTCTGCAGTACTGCTGTGCCAAACCTAGCATCACCCCCTAGCCTGGATATCCAGAGAGTAATGCTTGGTGAATGTATGGACTGTTTTCCAGGTGGCTGCTTTACAGATTTCTAGCAAGGGTATATCTCTGGCCGCAGCTAGAATGGCAGCTGTACCCCTAGTTGAGTGAGCCCTCAGGCCTGGAGGGGGTGTTTTGCCCAGTTTGTCATAGCAGAATTGTATACAAGAGACAATCCACCTTGCAATGGTTCTTTTAGTAGCAGTTTTACCTTTCCTCACTTCACCATAAGTGAGAAACAATTGAAGACAGTCATGCATGTGTGCCTTAGTATGCTCTATGTAGTAGCTAAGAGCCCTTTTAACATCCAAACTGTGTAATCTTCTTTCCCCTGAAGAAGAATGATCAGTGAAAAACACAGGAAAACACACAGACTGGTTCAGGTGAAAATCTGATGCCACTTTGTGTAAGAACCTCCTATTGGTTCTTAGGACCACCTTATCCCTATGGAAAGAGATGAAGTCAGGTTTGACTGACAGGGTCTGTAATTCACTGATCCACCTGGCAGAAGTAATAGCTACCAGGAACAAAGTTTTCCGGATCAAGTATTTAAGCTCGGCCGAAGCCAGAGGTTCAAAGGGTGGCTGCATAAGTTGGGCAATGCAGGTACTAAGATCCCAAGCCAGAGTAGGCTCTCGAAAGGGAGGGTTAATGTGAACCAGACCTTTTAAAAACTTACTGAAAACAGGATGAGATGCCAGGGAAGAACCCTTCCCTGCTGAAAGGAATGCAGAGACAGCTGCTAGGTGAACCTTCAGAGTTGCAGGCCTATGGCCTAGACCATTAAGATGAACCAGATGATCTAAGGCTGTAACAATGTCTGCAGAAACAGGCACAATGCCCTTTTGAGAACACCAAATGCTGAATCTTTTCTATTTGGAATTATAAGTTTTTCTAGTGGAAGGTTTCCTGGAAACCTTCAAAATAGCCAGAACTCCCTGAGAAAAATGCAGGCATGCATATTCTAACTCTTCAGGAGCCAGACCTTGAGGTTGAGAGACTGGAGATTGGGGTACCAAATCCTCTCCTGAGAGGAGGTTAGGAGATTGTATCTCTTGGGAAGAGACAGGGGACGTGACACTGCCAGAGACGGCAATAGAGGATACCAAGGCTGTCTAGCCCAATCTGTAGCCACCAGTATTACTGTGCAGGGTTGAGATCTCATTTTGATCAGTACTCTGAACAACAGAGGGAAGGGAGGTAAGGCATAGAGAAATCTGCCCTTCCAATCCAGAATGAGAACATCCAGAGGAACAGTCCCCAGGACTGGAGGTCTGCAACAAAACAGAGGAAGTTGGTGATTGTCCAGGGCTGCAAAGAGATCTATCTCTGGAGTGCCCCATCTGGTGAAGATGATCTGAAGGATGGGAGGGTCCAGGCACCATTCGTGATGTCTCTGGGAGATTCTGCTCAGAGCATCTGCCAGTACATTGTCTTTTCCTGGAAGATGAACTGCTATTAGGGAAGTCTGAAGGGAATAGACTAGAGACCACAGTTTCATAGCCTCTGTGCACAAGGCCATGGACCGAGTACCTTCCTGCTTGTTGATGTACCACATTGTGGTGGTGTTGTCTGTCCTAACTTGCACCACCTTGCCTCCTGACTGACTTTGAGAAGACCTGAAGGGCCAGAAAAACTCCCCTGAGTTCCAGGAGATTGATATGAAGGAAAGACTCTTGTGGAGACCAAAACCCTTGAGCCGTAAGGGCTCCCAAATGGGCTCCCCAGCCTAGAAGAGAAGCGTCTGTAGTTAGGACTACTGAGGGGACTTGAGAGAGAGAGAGAAGTGGAACACCCTGTCTGAGGTTGTTCTGGTCCAGCCACCACTGGAGAGCTTAGACCAGAGTCTGAGTTACTGGAATCAATTTGGTGAGAGAATCTCTTTTCTGAGACCAGAAGGACCTTAGGTAGAACTGAATGTCCCTCATCTGAAATCTGGCTCCTTGCACCACTGCAGTTGAAGCTGCCATGTGGCCCAGGAGTTGAAGAAACTGCCTTGCTGAACAAGAGACCAGAAGTCGAAAGGAGGAAGCAAGATCTGTTAGGGCCTTTACCCTTGCCAAAGGGAGGAAGGCCTTTGCTTGAATAGTATCTAATTCTGTTCCTATGAAAGTAAGAAGTTGTACTGGTTCGAGAACAGACTTTGGGAGGTTGAGAAGAAACCCCAGAGAACTGAGCAAGTCTTGAGTGATCTGTAGAGTGACTTGACCTGGTTGGAGGACTGACCTGCAAGTAGCCAGTCATCCAGATATGGGAAGATGGAAATACCCTGCCGTCTGAGAAAGGCAACTACTACTGCAAGGCACTTTGTGAACACCCTTGGAGCTGATGTTAGGCTGAAGGGCATGGCTCTGAACTGATAGTGGCCTGAAGGCAATTTGAACCTGAGGTACTTTCTGAGGGAGCACCTGATAGGAATACAGAAATAGGCATCCTGGAGGTCCAGGGATGCTAGCCAATCCTCTGGCCTTAGAGAGGGAAGAATCATTCCTAGAGTCACCATTTTGAATTTTGGTTTTGTGATGTGTTTGTTCAAATACCTTAGGTCTAGGATGGGTCACCACTCCCCTGTCTTTTTTGGGGTAAGGAAGTACCTGGAGTACAGGCCTTTGCCCCTGTGCTGAGTAGGAACTTTCTATACGGCTCTGAGAGCCAGAAGAGATGAATCCTGTGCCTCTAGGGCAAGGTTCTCTGAGATGGATGCAGGAGGAAAAGACTTGGCCCTCAGTTTTGGGAATCTTTTGGAGCTGAGGGCCAGTCCCTGGCTTACTACCTCCAGGACCCACTTGTCTGAGGTAACAGACTTCCAGGCCTGGAAGTAGTAAGCCAGCCTGCCTCCTGCTGGAATGAGGGAGTCCACCCGGGCTGACACATCACGGTGTCTACTTGGCAGGAACCTTGGACTTGGAAGAGGATGCAGCCCTGCTCATCTCCCTCCCTTGAAAGAACCCTCTCTGTGGGAAGGAAGAGGAAACCTGAGCTTGGTGGAAAGGCCTGCTCCTAGACTGCTGCTTCTGAGGAGTGACTTGCCTCTCCTTGGCCTTTGCACTCCTGTAGGTGGTCCTGTACTCGTCTATTTTCTTCAGTAAGCCTCTGTCTGCTCCCCAAACAGAGAGTTACCCACTACAGGGAAATCCATAGCCTTGGCCTGGGTATCCTACGAAAGGATAGTACATCTGAGTCAAGCATGTCTCCTGAGAGACACAGATGTAGCCATGACTCTTGATACCACATCATTGGAGTCCACAGCAGCATGAAATTGCACTTTGCATGCTTCAATTCCATCAGCAGCCACCTCCTCCAGCTCTTTAGCTAGCTGGGGGGAGGCCTGTTTAGCCAGTTCCAGAACCATATCCCACCTGGACTTCTGGTACTTGGCTGTGTAGGCCATATAGTTAGCCTGCCTGATTCCCAAAGAAGATGCCAAATACTGTTTTTTTGGCCATGGCATCGGCCTTCCTGGAGTCTTTGTCTGGGGGGTGTTAAGCCAAAGGAGTGTTAGCCCTGTCACAGGCTGCAGCCTGCACTACCCCAACATGGCTGCAATGACTGTATAAAAACTCCGTACCTGAGCTTGATAACATATATCTCCTGTCCAGTCTCTTATCCACAGGAGGTAAGGAGTTAGGTGTCTGTAAAATCTTTTTTGTCTGTTTCCCCAAGAACTTGTGAAGAGGGATAGACAGTCTTTTGGACTCTGGGATGTCCATCATCTCGACAAAATCAGGCTCTTCCTCCTTCTCAGCAGCTTCAACCATTGGGAGCTGGAGAGTTTCAGCTACCTTCTTGTAAAACAAGAAGTGTGAAGGGGACTTAAAAAGCCTGGGAGGTGAGACACTGGAGGGTCTGTCTGGGGAGATGTCCGGTTCAATGGGCACATCCAGACCTTTAAAGTCGTTGTCTTCATCCTCATCCTCGGGGTACTCTTTGTCTCCCTCCCACTCCTCATAAAAAAGCATCTGGATCGTAATCCGAAGGAGTCGGATCCGACCGCCTAACCGGCAGTACCAGATTGGACGGAACTGGGCGAAGCGATTGAACTATACTAATTGCTTTGGCTATCTTGTCAGCGGTTGGAGTATGCAGTGCTGGATCCGAATTGGCTGACTTTCGTTTCCTTTTCGACGGAACCGACCCCTTGGAGTCGGACCTCCTTTTGCCCAAGGAGGTATCGCCTAGGTCAGTAGGCACATTCTCAGGTTAGGTCGCAACCGAACCAATCTGGCTTTCTGGATCTACAGACTTCTCGGCCTCTCTTTTCTTGAGCCTACTCAGTCTTTTTTCCAGAGTGGCTTTAGGAAAATTCTTACAAATCTGGCAGTCTGTTTTGAGGTGGTCAAATCCCAGACAGTAAACACAGATGAGGTGGGGGTCAGCCTTTGCAAAGGCCTCCCCACATTCAGTACAGTGTTGAAACCCAGTGGGACTGTTTCTTTTTCTTGGGTTTCTCAGACATGGCCAACCTAAACAATTACCCTTAAAAGCTTTCAAGCCAGGAAATAACTCACCGATCGGTTGCAAACCGTGTTACAGGTTATGTAAAAGAACCAGAAAAAGTCCGATTCTTTTGAAACCGATCGGCACCGGAACACCACACTAAATCCCAGAAAAAATTAAAACAATCAAAAAGGTCAGTTCCTAACCGGGCCGACCGATGAGAAACTGAACAAAAACAATTTCCACAGAATTTAAATAAAACACAGGTCACCACCTATCTACCACACTACCTGTACCGTAGACAGAGGCTGGAAATCTGAAAAAATAATAAATCAGTTAGAAAAAAACAAATGCTGATTCAAACTCTACCGAACCGAGCAGAGGAGAAATCTCCGGAGTGACTTCACTGTTAGGCAGAGTAAAGAATCTGACAATTACACTGGTAAGTACCAGAGACAGAGGTTTGAAAACTGAGCTCGAGCTCAACGTTCTATGCTTCCGCATAGAGTTAACTCTTTCCTCTCTGGGGCAGTTCAAATGCTGGAGCTAACTGCATGTTTTCACAATACAGCAAGACTTCATGTTGTTTGAAGTTATGTAATGTGAGGGGATGAAGTTCCATTTGTAGCCACATAGGAACATATTTGGATTCAGGAGCATCATGAAAGTTGGATAACCACTTCCCACATTTATAAAGATGGCTAGCCCAGTAGTAAAGCAAAAGGTTAGGAAGATGAAGGCCCCCCAAATTCTTGAGAAGCCCTAATTTCAGATAGGATTGTTGAGGTGCCTTGTCTAGCCAAATGAAGGAAGTGATTAAAGAGTGAATACATTTGAAGAAAGAGAGGGGAAGCGTGATGTTAAGCATATTTAGGGGTTAGAAAAGTCTGGGGAGAATAATAATTTTGATTATATTGATCCTACTCCATAAGAAGATAGGAAGGTCTTTCCATCTGGCTAGGTCTTGTCGGATAACCACCAGGAGATCATCCAGATTCAGTTTTACTAGCAGGGAGGAGTCAGAGGTAAGAAAGATGCCCAGATATTTAAGCAAGCGAGGAGACCACCTAATCCCCCATTGGGACAAAGTCTGAACTAGAAGTAAAGTGATTGAGAGGATAAATATCAGTTTTGCTGAGGTTAAGCTTGTAATTAGAGCATCGGCTAAATTGGTCCATCACATTTAAAGCCTCAGTAAGAGAGTGGACTGGATCAGAGAGATGAAGAAGAACGTCATCGGCATAAATCAAAATCGAAGGAGATAGATCTTTGAAGGGGATGCCTTTAATGTTGGGAGAGGTCTTTAGCTGTCTGATAAGTGGTTCAAGGCATAGATTGAAAAGAAAAGGGGAAAGTGGACAGCCCTGGCGTTTGCCAGAATGTAAGGGAAAATCAGAGGAAAAAAACACCATTATAATAGATATTGGCTGATGGGAGCGAGTAAATCATTTGGAGCCACTGAAGAAATGAATCTGGAAATCCCATCTTTTGGAGGGTAAGCCAGAGGAAGGACCAGTCCACCCTGTCAAATGCTTTCTCTGCATCGAGAGAAATTAAGGCAATTGAGCAGTGGGAATCCTGGGCTACCTGAAACAAGTGACTGAGCTTGTGTAAGTGGTCCATGGAAGGTCTCCCGAGAACAAACCCTACCTGTTCCGGGCTTAGAAGTCCAGATCACACTTTCCTAATCCTTGTGGCTACGAATTTAGCAAGGATTTTAATATCAAAGTTTAAAAGGGGAATAGGTCGGTAGCGCAGGGGATTAAGGAGGGGCTTATCTGGCTCGAGGAGGAGAACAATAGTGGCCTTGAGAAGTGAAGGGTCCAGCTCCTTAGCCGAGAACAAGAATTGGTAGAGTTGGAGTAGAATAGGGGATAGTTCTTTAGTGAAGGTTTTATAAAAGTTGGAGGGGAAACCATCTGGGCCGGGTGCTTTATCTTAGGACTAGGCTATTTATAGTGGCTTCAGTCTCCGCAATAGAGATGGAGGCAGAAAGGAAAGCATGATGAGATTCCATAAGGTGGGGCAAAGAGGCAGAATCTAGATAGGAAGACATCTCCAAGGGTGATGGTGGAGAAGTGCGCTTGCCGTATAAAATGGAATAGAAATTTTCAAAACTGCGGCCAGTTCTCCAGGGGTGGATTTTATGGTGCTATCTGGTGCAGAGATTGAGGGGATGATCCAAGAGGTCTCTAGCTGCCGAAGACGGAGGGCAAGTAACTGACCCGCTTTTTCACTCTGCTCGACGTATTGGGATCTAGTTTTGAGAATAGAATATTCTATTTTCTCCTGAAGAAGAATGGAATATTTCTCCCGAAGGGATAGTAGTTTAGTTAAGGTTTCCGGGGAATCTGAAGAAGCGAGGGAGTTTTCTAGCGAACAATTTGGGCCAGGATTGCTAAGGCCTCTGTCTCTCTACGACGTTTCCGGGATGTAGCTAGACGGATAAAGAAAATGGATTCCATTGCTAAGAAGCAATACTTGGGTTCCTGTCTGGCTATCAGGCAGGCCTTTTATATGGCCTGTGTTTCCAGATATCAGAAAACCCTGTGGAACACTGTGATGGAGATCACAAAGTCGGTTCCAGCCCCTATGGCAGCAGACCTGGAGGAGGCCGCAGAAAGGGGCATAGAGGCTTCTAAGGTCCAGTTTTGAATGGCATTGGACAGTAATGACACTGCAGCCAGACAAATGGCTTCTTCGGTGTCCTTAAGGAGATTTGCTTGGCTCAGGACTACTAACCTTACGCAAGACACCCAGTCCAAGGCCATGGACTTCCCGTGTGAGCCCTGTCTCTCCTTGGTGAGCAGACAGAGGCTTACATAAAGAAAATGGATGAATACAAAGCTTCATACCAGAGTGCTGCTACAAAGGATAAGACTTCTACACCCCACAAGCAGCAAGCCATGGGTTATAGGGGCAGACTTTACAGGCCATTCTTCCAGCCCCAAGCTTACCCACAGTACCAGCAGCAAAGGGGCTACTTTAGAGGCAGGGGCAGGAGAGGTAGTAACCGAACAGCCTCAGAACTCAGTCAGCTTCCCAACCCAAACAGAAAACCTGAGAGGTCTGCTTGGGTTGCTTCCCCAGTCCAGGTAGGGGGCAGGCTGGCCCACTATCTCCAGGAATAGCAGTCCATCACCACATACAAAGTGGGTCCTGGAGGTAGCGGGCCAAGGCCTGGCACTCAGTTTCAAGCTCAGACTAAAACTGAGGGCAAGGGCCTTTCAATCTTTCTCGTCAGGAACTCTGCTACTAGAAAGGTAAGTATTGAACCTCCTATCCTTAGGGGCGGTAGAGCCAGATCCTCTGTCACAGAGAGGAAAGGGTCTGTACTCAAGATACTTCCGCATAACCAAGAAAACAAGAGTGGCGACCCATATTGGCTCTCAGACACCTAAACAGGCATCTACTGAAACCAAAATTCAAAATGGTCACCTTGTCTACAATCTTGACAACCTTAAGGCAAGGGGACTGGTTGGCATACCTAGATTTAAAGGATGCATACTTCCACATCCCAATAAGACAGTCTCACAGAAAGTTCCTCAGGTTCAGACTGCCATGAGGCAACTATCAATTCAGAGCAATGCCTTTCAGTCTTACTTCTGCTCCAAGGGTGTTCACAAAATGTTTGGCTGTGGTTGTAGCACATCTGAGGAGACAGGAAGTGGCAGTTTTTCCATACCTGGACGACTGGCTAGTCATAGGGTAGTCTCCTCAGCCGGTCAATCAGTCCCTGGTGGTAACACAGGAACTTCTGCAGTTCCTAGGGTTCCTGATAAACCAAAAAAGTCGGTACTACAACCAGTACAGCTCCTCGAGTTCATAGGGGCTCCACTGGATTCAGTGAAAGGAAAGGCCTTCCTTCCACAGGAGAGGGTAAGCACCTTGGTACAGTTGGCAAGCTCTTTCAAACTTCACAGTCTCAGGCCTGCCAGACATTTCTTGCAGTTGTTGGGTCACATGGCAGCTACAACAACTACAATGTCAGGCAGTATTTCAGGTGAGGGATGTTTAATATCGCCTCAAGCAGTACTGGCTGCAGAAAAAAGATTCATTGTCAAAACTGGTCCCAGTATCACCAACTGTCCTGCAGGCCCTGCAGTGGTGGCTGGACAGGGAAAACTTCAGGCAAGGAGTTTCCTTTCCTACAAGAGCAACCCTCTTTGGTGCTCACCACAGATGCATCCCTCCTAGGGTGGGGAGCACACCTAGGGGAGCATATGGTACATGGTACAATCAGGAGTCTTTGCTCCTCATCAGTCTGCTGGAGCTCAGCGCAGTCTTCCTAGCATTGCAGGCATTTGGCAGCATACTTCAAGGAAAGGTGACCCAGGTCAGAACAGACAACACAACCTCAATGTACTACGTCAACAAACAGGAAGGCACAAGGTCCACACCCCTGTGCACAGAGGTCATGAAAATATGGAGTCTGGCTTACTCTCTGGACGTTCGGCTGTCAGCAGTTCATTTGCCAGGGAAGGACAAAGTGCTAGCACACGCACTGAGCAGGATAAATCAGAACCATCACTAATGGTCCCTGAGCAAACAAGTACTACAGGTGGTATTCAAAAGGTGGGGGACCCCAGAGATAGATCTCTTCGGCCCCCCAGACAACAACCAGTTCCTAAACTATTGCTGTAGACCCCCAGTGAAAGGTTCGGTACCACTGGATGCACTGATCCTAGATTGGACACGGACGTTTCTGTATGCCCCCCCCCCCCATTTCCCTTATTGCTAAGAGTCCTAATCAGACTCAGATCCCAGCCAGCCACAATGATCCTAATAGCTCCAGACTGGGCCAGGCAGCCATGGTACTCCCTGGCTCTGGCATTATCGGTTGGCATGCCAATCAGCCTCCGCAGGAGGCACAACCTGCTAACCTCGTCTCAGGGCAGGATCCTGTATCTGAACCTACGTTCCCTCAAACTCAAGGCCTGGCTCTTGAGGACCTAGAATATGCCAACTTACATCTTTCAGAAGATGTCATGGAGGTCCTTAGGGTTTCTAGAAAACCCTCTACTAGAAAGATTTATACTTCCAAATGGAAAAGATTCTCTATTTGATGTCAGAATAAGGGCTTGGATCATAAGCAGGATTGAGTGTGGTCTTAGATTATTTGGCCCATCTTCAGTCTCTGGGCCTCAGGACATCCACATTGAAGGCACATCTGGCTGCAGTCTTGGCTTACCTGTCAACAGGTAAGGCTTCATCTCTGGCTTCCAATTCAGTGTTTAGAAAATTCTTTAAGGGGTTGCTACATTTGCACCCACCTCACAGAACTCCTACTCCAGTGTGGGACCTAAACATTTGCATAGCACAGCTGATGCAACCTCCCTTTGAGCCTATTTCAACAGCTGATCTCAAATATGTCACTTTGAAGACTGTGTTCCTAGTTGCCATTACCTCTGCCAGAAGAATCAAGTGAGATTCGGTCATGTCCATGGAGCCTGACTATGTTGCTTTTCATAGAGAAAAGGTGGTCATTAGGACCAGCAAGAAATTTCTTCTAAGGTGGTCTCTGGCTTTAATATAAATCAGTCTATCACACTGCCAGTCTTCTTTATTGACCATTCATCTTCAGGTGAGCATAGACTGCATAGCTTGGATGTAAAAAGAGCTTTCTAGGGACGTGGATGTGTTGTTCAATCCACACTGTCTGGCAGGTTCCTTGCTGCTTTAATTCTTGCCGGAAGGTCTTCAAGCTGGCTCCTCCCACCCACCTGGGTGGTAAAGCCCTCAGCTCCGCCCCATGACACCAGATCTTCCTTACCACTTGGAAGCTCAGGTTCCCTCCTTAGCGCTCTGCATTTTAGGGCTGGCTCCTACCTCTTTGGGTTTACTGAAAATTGTTTTAAAATTTACAAGACTTCAGTCTTCTTCTTCCATCGTGGCTGCGATGGACAAATCCACTCCTGGCTTCCATCGGTGCCCTTGCGGGCAGAAGATGTCCCGGACCGATCCGCACTCCACGTGCGTCTACTGCCTTGGTCTTGCTCACGATCCGCAGGCCTGCGATCTGTGCAAGTCCTTCTCAACCTCGGTTCTAGAGGACCGTGCTGCCAGACTGCAACTTGGGCGTCCCGGGAAAAAGTGGACCCTCCGGTGAAGTTAGAGGAGGCCCATTGGGCGGTGTCCGCGGTTGCGGGCTCCGCTGAGCAACTGGAGCAGTTGATCGCCCTCAAGGAGGAGGCGGCCCAGGCTGCTTCATCTTCCTTTTCGGTTGCAGCATTTATCCTGCTCTCCTTGGGCTCCTCCTATACTGCTTCTTTTAAGGAGCTTTGCCATTCCTTCTCCACCAAAGGAGAAGGGCCATCGGGACATTCCAGTTGGTCTAAGAAAAAAGAACCAAAAGGTAAGTCCCACCATTGACATTCGTGGGAGCGGGAGAGATCCCCCTCACGGGACCGTCGGCTTTTGACTTCGGTCGAGGTTGTGGCTAAGGCCGCTGGCTTCACGGTGTCCCCATCAGGTCAGCCGGCCGAGACATCTGTCGACACGGTCGAGATTTTTCTCGACCGTTAGACAGTTTGTCGACTGGAGAAGCCGACAACCCTTCTTCACCGGTTCCTCCAGTGGTAACTGAGGACTTGCCCGTGCCTCCTGTGCCGAAGTACTCGGTGGACCCTGAACCAAGGAATGAGTGGGTTTCCCACCCCCTCTTTGACCCACCCTCTGCCACCCCAAAGATCTCGGTCTCGGTCCTCTTCCAAGTCGAGTAGATCCTGCCGACGTCAGCGGTCTCGGTCTCGACACCATGGGAAGCGGCGCCGACGCTCCCTTCGTCGTCCTCTTCGGAGGATAGGTTCGATGTGTTGGCCAAGCGCTACTAGGACATGATGGCAGCAACTTTTATTGACCGATAACAAGCCGACTCCGTCATCTTCTCTGGCAATTAAGTGGCTGTCACCAGAGCGACCAAAGCAACCTCTCATAGTCATCGAGGAGCCGATCCCGGCGCCGGTTGTTCGGCTGAAACCGGCTGCTTCACCCATTGCGGTGGAACCACTGCCTCCTCAACTGAAGACTGGGACCCCGAACAAGGATTCTCAGTTGGGTCAGGGCTTGCCCCACAGGTTGTCGGTCACCCTCACTCCCTAGATCCTAGATTGACCTAGGCAGGTGGAGGGTGGCTCAGGCACTCGGCAGCTGTTTTCAGACTCCTCGGAGTCTGACGACGACTCCTCCCTGTACTCCAGGCCCGTTGACCTGGAATCCGCTGGGGGTCAGTAGGTGGACGAGAGCCCATCCGCGTCCCTGGGTATTCTTCGACTCATTTCAGAGTCTACTGGGATGCAGCTCGAACCTGTCCAGAAACGGGCCAGGTATCCCCTCACAGAGATACTGGACCGAAGAGATTCTCCTACGGAGGCCTTCCCGGTGACTGAAGCCATTGTTGGCTCGGCCCTGGAGTTGTGGCAGCAGCCTGCTTCTTGTCCCGTGCCTTTGGCCAGGATGGCCTGCAAGTACCCAGTCCTCACTGGTTCACTCTTCGGTTTCTTGGAGCACCCCTCTGCGGAGGGGATGGTGATCGATAGTGTTTTCCGGCATTCCTGGAATGCTAGGGATGTGGACAAACTGCCCAATAAGGAATCCAAGAAGCTGAATTACTCGGGGCAGAAGGTGTATGCTGCTTCCTCCCTAGGCCTTCAACAGGCTAGCTCGGCTATACTGATGGCACATTTCTCAAACGCCCTTATGGGTTCTCTGGATGAGGTGATTCCCCATCTCCCGGCTGACCTTCAGACGACAGTCAAGCAAGTTCGGGATCAGGGAAGGGCGTTGGCTAAACAGCAGCTCCAAACCTCTTTGGACATCAGTGACTCTTGTGCCCGGTCAGTAGCAGCCGCAGTAGCAATGCGCCACAGAGCTTGGCTGCGGATCTCCACCTTCACGATGGACACCCAGCACAAGCTGGCAGACGTTCCCTTCTTGGGCACCAACTTATTCGGGCCAGGGGTGGAAGGCTATCTCCAGAGGATCGAGAAGTCCAATGCCACTTTGGACTCTGTCACATCTGTCCAGAAGGACAAAGGCCGTCAGCAGCAGCGTAAGCCCTTTCACCCTTGCGCTCCTGTGGCACGTCAGCCCAGCAGCACCAGCAACAGTGTCAGCAGGCTCACACTTGGCGCCCTAAGGCCAAGTCTGCCGCTTACTCCAATAGGAAGCCTGGAGGGAAAGGCCCAGGAGGCCAGTCCTTCCTCCAAGCCTGCCCAGTGACAGGTTGAGGGGTGTCGCCCCCAGCCTTGTCACTCCTCCCCGGGTTCCCCCCATGGGGGGACGGCTCTGCCACTTCCTTTCCGCCTGGTCCACTATCACCTTGGACCACTGGATGCTAGAAGTGGTTGGCAGGGGTCTGCCTCTGGAGTTCGAGCAGGCCCCTCCCTATCGAGCCGTTGCCCCACAGGAGGCAATGGGTTCCGCTGCCTCCTTGTCTGCTCGTCGAGCCTACATTGCCCTGCTTCTCCAAAAGGAGGTGATCAGGGAGGTGGCGGACCCTCCTCCAGACCCAGGGTTTGTGTCCAAGTACTTCCTGGTCTCAAAATGGTTGGGGGCCTGGCGCCCAATTCTCGATCTGCACGACCTGAACAAGTTCCTAAGGCCACAGACCTTCAGGATGGTCACTCTGGCTCAAATCATTCCATCCTTGGAATTAGGTGTGTGGTTTTGCTCTCTGGTTCTCCAGGACGCGTTCTTTCACGTCCCAATCCATCCGTCTCATCAGCGATTCCTCCGCTTCAGAGCAGAGGGATCTCTTTACGAGTTCCAGGCCATGCCCTTCGGCCTTTCTCCAGCTCCTAGGGTCTTCACCAAATGCATGGCAGTGGTGACAGCATTCCTGCGGCACCGAGGGGTCCGGATGTACCCTTACCTGGATGACTGGCTGGTAGCACCACGACTGGGAGATGTCCATACCTGGCTACAACATATTCAGAAGAGACAGAGCAGGCAGGAAGGGAGGAGGAGTGGCACTGTATGTGAAAAATGACATAAGGGCCACAGAGATCCAGGAGGAACAAAATAGGGGAGAGATACTGTGGGTTAAGCTGGAAAGGAAAATGGGGACAGCCATCCACACAGGTGTGGTCTATAGACCACCAGCCCAGGAGGAAGAAACAGATAGGAGTTGATGCTAGCCATCCAAAGGATGGCAGACAAGGGTGAGGTAGTACTGGTTGGAGACTTCAATATTCCAGACGTGGACTGGAGCATCCCAGCAGCAGCATCAACTAGGAGCAGATTTATCCTGGACTACCTTCAGGGTGCCTTCCTCAAGCAACTGGTCATGGAACCAACTCGGCAGAAGGCAATACTGGACCTTGTGCTCACAAACAGGGACAGTGTGAATGGGGTAACAGTGGGGGAGCACCTGGGAAACAGTGACCACCAGTCATTGTGGTTTGAAATCACAGAAAGAGCAGAACCAAACCACACAAAAACACGTATCCTGGATTTTAGGGGGGCAGACTTTGGGAAAATGGGGAGATACTTGAAAGGGGCATTAAGGGGAATGGGACAGGAATCAGGGGTTGAGGAACAGTGGGCAGTATTTAAAATGGGGATTGCAAGAACAACAGAATTATGCATTAAGCAGGTTAGCAAGAGGAAAAGGAAGAGGAGACCATTATGGTTTTCCAAAGAGGTAGCAAAGAAAATGAAAGCCAAAAAGATTGCATGCAGGCAATACAAAAAGACACAGGCAGAAGGGGATAGGGAGAAGTACCAGGAGAAGCAAAGGAGGCAGGGAGGTCAGTAAGGAAGCCAAAGCTCAAACAGAAGAACACATTGCAAAATTAGTGGGTAGAGGGACAAAACCTTTACAGGTACATAGTGAAAAAGAAAGACAAAGGGAGGGATAGTGAGACTGAAGGGGAGGATGGGGCTGCGTGGAGGATGACAACAGTAAAGCTGACATGTTGAACAGGTATTTCTGTGCAGTCTTTACTGAGGAAGAGGAGGTAATGGGTCTGAAGGAGTACAAGGGTGAGAATGGTGCAGAAATGGACACAAGTCCCTTTACACGAGAAAGGGTCCGAAGGAACTGGAAGTAATAAGAGTTGATAAAGTAATGGCCAGATGGGTGCACCCAGGGTCCTTAAAGAACTAAGAGAGGTGGTGGCTGAACCTCTGCTATCCTGTTTAGCCGATCACTGGAAACAGGGGAGGTACCCAAAGACTGAGGACAGCAGATGTAGTCCCCTTATACAAAAGTGGGAACAAAGAAGAAGCAGGGAACTACAGACCAGTCAGCCTCACCTCAGTAGTGGGGAAGATCATGGAAGCACTACTGAAGGAGAGATTGGTGGAACATCTGGTTGTCAATGGACTACAGGACCCAAGGCAGCATGGTTTCACCAGGGGGAGGTCATGTCAGACCAACCTCCTTGAATTTTTTGACTGGGTGACTAGGGAGGTGGATCAGGGGAGGGCAGTGGACGTGGCCTATCTGGACTTCAGCAAGGCCTTTGACACTGTGCCACATAGAAGACTATTACACAAACTGGGGAATATGGGTGTGGGCAGGACAGTAGTGTGGTGGGTAGGTAACTGGTTGGGTGGCAGGACACTGAGGGTGGTGGTAAATGGCTGTCACTCCACAGAGGGAAGAGTGACCAGTGGGGTACCACAGGGATCTGTGCTGGGACCGGTCCTATTCAGCATCTTCATCAGTGACATTGCGCAGGACCTAGAAGGCAGAATTTCACTGTTCGCTGATGACACAAAGCTCTGTAACAGACTAGATACACCAGAGGGTGTAGACAGAATGAGAAGCGACCTGCAGAAACTTGAAGAATGGTCAGGGGTTTGGCAGTTGAAATTCAATGCAAAGAAGTGCAAGATAATGCATATGGGACACAAAACCTGGCACAATATATCAGTTGGGGTGAGGATATAGCATGCACCAAGCAGGAAAGGGATCTTGGGGTTGTCATCTTTGATGACCTCAAGGTAGGGAAACAGTGTGACAAGGCAGCAGGTAAAGCAAATAGGATGCTGGGATGTATAGGCAGGGGCATCACCAGCAGGAAAAGGGAGGTCATAATTCCTCTATACAAGACACTAGTGAGGCCCCACCTGGAGTACAGTGTACAGTTCTGGAGACCATACCTACATAAGGACATAGACAGGGTAGAGAAGGTTCAGAGGAGGGCAACAAAGATGGTGCATGGCTTGCATCACAAGTCCTATGAAGACAGGTTGAAGGAACTGAACATGTACTCCCTGGAGGAGAGGAGGGAGAGAGGGGATATGATAGAGATATAAGTATCTTACAGGGAGGAACAGGGTGCAGGAAAACACTATTTTTAAGTGAAAAAGATGTTCCAGGACTAGAGGGCATGGGATGAAGTTGGAGGAGGACGATTCAGAGGAAACATGAGAAAGAATTTCTTCCAGAACGGGTGGTGGACAAGTGGAACACCCTGCCAGAGGAAGTGGTGGGGGCTGAAAAAATCACGGGATTTAAGAATGCATGGGATAGACATAAAGGAATTCTGGAGGTCAGGGGTAAGGGGCAACAGACTTCTAAGAAAACAAACTGAATTTACAAGCTCAAATCGGCAGACTGGGTGGGCCATAGGCCCTTATCTGCTGACACTGTCTATGTATCTATGTATGTTGGAGGTGGAGCGGTCCAGGGATCTGGCCCTCCAGGTCTGCTCTCAGATTGGCCTCCTCATCAACGAGGCCAAATCGGAACTCGTGCCATTGCAGGTGATTCAGTTCATTGGGGCAGAGCTTGACTCCCTTCGAACCAGAGCTCGGCTCCCGGCGGACAGGGCCGAGGTTCTTTCCTCCTTGCTCAGTCATTTCTGGTTGAGCAATTGTGCCCTGCCTGGGACTTCTTGCGCCTTCTGGGCCTCATGGTGGCCTGCATCAGCGTGGTCCGTTGGGCCCGCTGGCATATGCTCCCCCTGCAATGGGGGCTGGCCAGCCAGTGGTCACAGCGCTCCGGTCCTCTGGACCAGCCGGTGACGGTGATCCAGGAGATGTGGGACGGTCTGTAGTGGTGGCTCGTCCCATCTCATCTGCAGCAGGGTATCCCGTTTGTCTGCCCCGAGCTGACGGTCACTTTTACAACCGATGCCTCTCTGATGGGTTGGGTTGCCCATCTGGGGGAATTCCAGGCCCACGGCCTCTGGTCCCCTCAGGAGTCTCGATGCCACATCAACCTGCTGGAGCTTTGAGTGGTTCGGCTAGCCCTTACCACCTTCACTCCGTTTGTACGGGGGCAGGTGTTTCAGGTCCAGATGGACAACATCATGACCATGTATTACCTCAGTCGTCAGGGCGGGATGCACTCCTGGCCTCTGTGCAAGGAGGCTCTCCGCATCTGGTCTCTCGTGATCAGCCTGGAGGCGGATCTCCTAGCCATCCATGTGGCAGGAGCCTCTAACAGTCTGGCCGATGCCCTCAGCTGGATAGGCGCTGCATCTCATGAGTAGTCACTCCTGCCGGAGGTAGTGCAAGAACTGTTCTCCCATTGGGGCACCCCTCAGGTGGACCTGTTCGCCTCCAGGGAGAATGTGAAGCTGAGGCTGTTTCATGTCTACCCCCCTCTCATCAGGGCTTGCTGCAGGGGGATGCCTTCTCGAGGCTACGGACCCCGAGCCTCTTCTACGCCTTCCCTCCATTTCCCTTGATCCACAAGGTGGTTCTCAAGGCAAAGAGGGACAAGGCGCAGGTGATTCTGGTACCCCCCAGACTGGCCTCGCCAATTCTGGTACCCAGATCTCCTCAGCCTCAGCTCCAGGCTCCCGAGGCGGCTTCCAGCCTGCCTGGACCTGATCTCAGTAGACAAGGAGAAGGTTCTCCATCTGGACCTTCAATCCCTGCACCAGATGGCCTGGTTCCTGAGCGGCTAGAGTTCCAGGCCTTGGGTCTTTCCGACGAGGTCCTCAGCATCGTTGAGGCGTCCCGTAAGGAGTTGACCAGAAAATGCTACACTTTCAAATGGAAGAGATTCTCCATTTGGTGTCAGGACAAGGGGTTGGACCCCTCTTCCTGTCCCATGGCTAGTATTTTGGACTACCTGTGGTCCCTTTCTCAGCTAGGGCTTCGGTCGACGACCCTCAAGGTGCACCTGGCAGCCATCTCTGCTTATCAGGCGTCGGCCGGCAAGCAGTCGGTGGCGCAGGAGAAGGTGGTCAGGCACTTTTTCAAAGGCCTTGATCACATATCCCCTCCGGTGCGAGAACCTCCACCTTCGTGGGATCTACTGCTGGTATTGGCTAAGCTCATGGGCAAGCCATTCGAGCTGATGCACAAGTGCGATGTCTCCCACCTGTCATGGAAGACCACCTTTTTGGTGGCTATAATGTCAGCCAGAAGGATGGGAGAGCTCCAGGCGCTTTCCATCGAGTCTCCTTATCTGGTCCTGAAATTCCTTCCAAAGGAGGTGTCGACCAGGTGTTGACTGTGCCGGTGTTCTACCCCACTCACACCTCGGAGGCAGAATATAGGCTCCATACCTTGGACCCTAGAAGAGTGCTCGCTTATTATAAGGAGCGAACGGCTGAAGTTCGGGGAGAGGTTCGCCAGCTGTTTGTTACCTACACTGAAGCCGCACCTGGCAGACCTGCAGCCAAGCGGACGATAAGCAGGTGGGTCACCACCTGCATAGATCTCTGCTGTAGGTTGGCGGGCATGGAGCCTCACAAAGGAATAAGAGCTCATTCTACCCGTCATACCGCTGCTTCGGTGGCTGCTTCTAGGGACGTCCCTGTCCAGGAAATCTGCAGGGGCTGCTACCTGGAAGTCAGCACACACCTTTATTTCCCATTACCACATTGACCTAGAGTCACGCCGGGATGCTGGTTTTGGGACCTCGGTTCTCCAGTCCTCTTTCCTTAAGTAGAGGGTGCGTGCCTTGCCTCCCTCCTCCCGGAGAACTGCTAGGAGTCTGCTAGACAGTGTGGATTGAACAACATGTCCGCGTCCCCTAAAATACAGGTTACTCACCTGAAACAGGAGTTCTAGGAGTGGTATATGTTGTTCATCCATACGACCCACCCAGCCTCCCTGGCTTCGACGCGCAACCTGGCTTCCAGTGGGCTAGATCTGGCGTCATGGGGCGGAGCCGAAGGTTTTACCACCCGGGTGGGTGGGGAGGAACCAGCTTGAAGACCTTCTGGCAAGAATTAAAGCAGCAAGGAACCTGACAGACTGTGTGGATAAACAATATATACCACTCCTAGAACTCCTGTTACAGGCGAGTAACCAGTATATCAACTACAATCTAGAGCATACAAAAAGCCACAGAGAGGACAGAACCCATCTCTTTCTGACTTACGAAGAAGTGTGGAAAGGAAGACCTGACACAAAGAGATCCATAGCAAGGTTGATTGTGGCATGCATCCTATTCTGTTATGACAAACTGGGCAAACAGCACCCCCAGGGGCTGAGGGCCCAGTCCACCAGAGGGACAGCTGCATCAATAGCAGCTTCAAGGGACATTCCTTTGCTGGAAATCTGTAAGGCAGCTACCTGGAAAACAGTGCACACATTTACTAAACGTTAGTGCCTGGATACCCAGGCCAGGAGTGATGTTAGATTTGGCACAGCAGTTTTGCAGAGCTTGTTTCCAAAATAGGTCCTCTGCCCAACTCCAAAGGTACTGTTTGGGTAGTCTGCATTTGTCAGAATACAGTAAGATTTCCTGGGGTTTGAAGAAAACATTACTTACCACAGTAATCCTGTTTCTTCTAAGGGAATCTTACTGTATTCTAAGCTCCCACCCTTCCTTCCTTGCTGGGACCTACAGGGTGCTGCACACTGTCTGTACAATTGATGTTGGAAACCTGTGGGTACCTATGAGTCTCTTGGGCATCTGTTGACTTCAGTATTAGAGATGCCCTCTGTTATTTAAGGGTTTTCTTTATCTCAAGTAGGGGTATTTGTGGTTAGTGACACCTAGTTATTTAGTATTATTAGTTTCTGCATGCTTTGTAGGAATCTGATGGTTGCAAGAAGTGCAACCAGGATAGTGATTTGAAGTCCAAGCTCGAGCCTAACATTCCACTATTAGCATAGGTTCTATTAACCATTTCGGCTCCGAGGCAGTCCTATGGTGAGACCATACTGTATTTGTCAGAATACATTAAGATTCCCTTAGAAGAAACAAGATTACTATGGTAAGTACAGTTTTCTTTTTCCACGTTTGCTGGTTCTTGGAAAAGGGTAACAAGATGCCGTTTGGCACGGCACAAAAAAAATTTTGGTGCCATGCCAAACAAGTGACCCGAAAGCAAAACAAGCATTTGCAGCATCAGCATTTTACTTTCGCCATAAAATGTTATCTGAAAAACCGTAGTGCGCATGCACAGGTCAAAAAACACAAAAATTTAAAGCTTAATAACTTTGGAACCCTTAGACGTTTTTTCACCGGACCTGTCAAAGGCGCTACCTTGGGACATGAGACATGTCCTCTGCAAGTTTGGGGCAAGAAATCCTTTCCATGTAAGCTGTATGCAAGTGTAACCCCTAGGTGGCGCTATCCCAAGGGCTACTACCCCTGCCTGCTTGGCTAGTAGCAGGTTAAGGGGCCTGAGTTCTGAAACAGGTGCCTCCACCCAGAGGTCAGGGTTGGTAGTTGTCAAGCTAACCTGGGCACAGCCCTCCAGGATACTATAATCCCCCTCTTTCCCATCTAGTGGCCTGAACACTGTACAATAATCACTTTCACAATACCCCTGGTACACCACACAAAGCCCACACTGTTTGTACTTACCACCAGGGCTGGTTCCTCTGGCTTGACCCTGGGGACCCCCTGTAAAACAAGGTTAAGCCCAGCAAATAGTAACAGTACAGTACTTTGAGCACAAACTGGAACCACAGTCAGATTACATGCAGAAAAAGTTAGATCTGATTTATTCAGGGGACTTGAACAAGGGAGGGGCAAAATCAGTGTAATTAGCGTAAAGTTTATATCAGTCAAGCAGTTATGCATGCGCTTTGAGTCCCCCCACACAGACCACCTCTGGGTACCAAGGTGGAGAAGAGATGGGCTAGCCAGGACAGTTGCCTGAGGTTGCAGCTGGTTGGGGCTCTGTGATGGAAAACACAACATGCACAGTACACAGTATTTGTAATCTGGAGCCAGAGGGCTCAGTTCGTAAAGGAAACGAAACAACAAGACAATCAGATGACACACTCAGATTAAGCTGTTGGTGCAGGGAGCTACCCTGATATTTACTCATGATACCCAAGACTGGACACAGGCTGGATGAAAATCGAGACCGCAGGTGGTTGATCTGGAATGCCAGGAGAAGCAGGGCACACACAAGTCGCAGAGGTGTTGTTCCTGTTCAAGCGTGGTGCAGGGGGGCTGATCCCCAGGCAGGTCTCTCGTTGATGGCTTCTCTGTAAGTGGGTAGTCTGGCTGGGCCAGTCTGGCAAAGCCCAGACCGCATGGAGACAAGTTCGGATGCAGTCCGTTTTGGGCTGGATACAACTTCCAGCAAGCAGAATGCAGTTCACACAGTGGGGAACTAACTCACAACCCACTAGCAGCTCATAGCACATTTACATGTACGGTAATTCTACTGTACCAGGCAAAGTGCTCCTCGGTCACAATCGCAAAGTCTCTGCACACACCGGGAGCTTAGGGTTAGCTGTAACTCCTGACAGGCCGATCGCATTCAGCAAAAATATTCGGTCTTCTTCAGGTTGAGCCTGGCCCACTTCAGTAGCTTACTTTAGTCACACAAACTTGGATTTAGTCCAAAATACTTTTCTTCTGTCCCTCTCATGGAGCAGCAGCAGACATGCAGCCAAAAACTCAGCTCTTTCACAGTTTTCCCATGCGAATCCACTCAGGAGTTCTGCCCAAAATTACTTCAGCTCCTTCTTCTTGAGCTTCCAGCTCAGAACTAAACTGAAAACTGCAAGCAGCCCAGGACTTACCCAAGATCCAAAAGATTTGGTTGGCTGATTTGGCTGTCAGTTGCAAAAAAGGCGCAAAATTCAAACCACATATAACCCCCGGACCCCTGCCTTTTTGCAAAACGACAGGTGGCATGCTGTTGAAGCTGACAGCAGTACCTGGTGGGGACTGGGTTCGGGGAGGACTAGGTTACTCGGCACAGGGGGCCTAGGTTTGGCTACTCTGCACAGTGGCACCCAAGTAAATACGAACACAGGAAGGAATAACTGTAATGTCCAAAACCAGGAATGGGATTCTACAGTGTGGCTTTTATTCACATCCAAACTGAACAAACAAAGCATAGACAGACCCCCACAGGGCTACATTCCTGGTAATGCAGATTAGAGATAACAGAACACTTTTTCACATTTCCAGCCCTCAGGCTCTAAACCCACCAGGCACACAGGCCGGACTTGCACACAGCTTTGGGTACACAGCCCGACTTGTACACTACTTGGGTTTTCCCCATGGCCCGGCTCCCCCGCCGGCCACTTGATCCGCAGTCCATTATGGGAATGAACCTTTTCCTGTTGGTGGCTCCCCAAACCACCTTAGAGCCTTCGACTCCTAGAGGGAAATTTTCCTTCCATCCCATGCCTGGGTACTTTCCCTCATCACTGGCCAAGTGCATGATGCAAAGTAGAAATCCACAAAGCAAATCTGTAGAGGTGGACCTGGTTACTAAAGATGGGGGGTCTCCCACCTCCAGCTCCCACAATCCATACCTGGCCATTTGTCTGGAAACTAAACAACTCTTTTCTGAAAGCTTGGCAATGTAGATTACTGGGTAGACGTATGTCACATCTCCTCTACATGTCTTGACTTCCCCTATGTGCTGGACTTGAACATACTTTTACTTTGGCTAAGCCTATTACTCTAGGCCTCCCACTACTTCAGTAGTCCAATCCCCACTTTAACACAGTTCAGGATGAAATATGGGCCCTTTAGAAAGAGCAGAACTCAACCTTCGATTGCAGGTGCCCCAGAGGCTAATCATGAAATCTTCTTGTACCCCACACTCATGGACAAAATAAGGCAGCTTCTTCACTAGCAGTAGCCAGGGGGTTGCCCCTGGAATAGCAGGCAAACCTTCCTGCCCCATCCCCTGAGGGATGGGGCTCAGAGACCCGAATCAGCGGTCTCCACCACTTTAAAATAGCTTACTGTGCCTCTCTCTTTAGGTGGAAACACACATCTTTCCCTAAATGTAGCCCTATTTCAGGGCTGAGGCTCCAAGAGCCTGAGCACAGAGCTGCTATGCTCCTCTCACAACAATCTCCAACTCCAGCTGCTACAGACTGACTGTTCAAACCTCCCAACATTCTACTGTAACTCCCTTCTGCAGATTCCATTGAGGCTCATGCAGCTGCGATAGTTCTATGGTGATGTCATCCCTCAGTCTCAGCTGAGACTGAGAACAGAGTGAGACAGTGTGAAATCCATTTAACTGGAGTTTCACAAGCTGCCTTCCCTGCCTACCACTAGGTCTTACTGGGATTCTAGTAACCCCGGGTAACAAGGGGGTTACACACAGTTCCTATAGATTTTGAATTCAGACAGCTCCTGTAGTCCGGCTACATTTTAGGTCCCACCAGAACTGATTGGTCCAATTTGCAGTCCAGGACCAAGATAGTGGAGGCAAACAAATCAGTCCTTGCTACAAAGAAAGCAGGTTAGACAAACTACATTATCGTTATCATTCTAAATGTTTTTCAGCAAACAGTGACATCTTTCAACAGAGCTCCATCTCAGATTACTTATGCTGCAATCAAGCAGCTCTTAAAGAGACAGTACACAGAGGCTGTACAAGCTCTGGCAATCACATTTAAACTGCTAAAATGCAGGACACCAGCCTGGCAGTGAGCATTTAGGCAAGCTCAAGGAAGACTTTTTGGGAACCCTCATTTGTAGGGGGGTTACACAAGAGCAAAAAAAAAAAAGAAGGAATGTTAAGTATAGGAAACAATTTTATTTTTATTTTTTTTTAAATGACACGTGCAGATCTCAGAAACCACACAAGCTGCCGTCACAAAAATTTCCACTCAGCAAGACTTTGCCTGCTAGACAACATACCAAATTTCATCGCATTCCAACAGCCAAAGAAATTAAGTTGCAAAAAACTGAGTTTAACATTAAACAGCCTGCCTGCTCAACCCTAACTGTAGAGGCGCTATCGTGCCCTTATAGTATTAATAATTGTCGCTATTATGTTTTAATTTTCAAAAAATTTTATGGCTTAAACTATGCAAATAGTTCTTTTTTCTATAGTTCTTTTTTTTTGCATGCCTCAGTTCAGAAATAAAGCATTTTCTTCTCTTGGAGATTTATTTTTTGGCTTCATAAATTTTTCTGTAGATCGAAAAATATATTTAAAATAATTGCATTTTTATATTGTCTGGTTACTAAGATCACAGACAACATCACGATTACAGGGCATGCTTGACCAGAGTTTTTAACATATACACAGGATTATGTGAAATTTAAAAATTAGTTTCATTTAAACTTGTGGTTGAGATTATATGTGTGTGTGTGTGTATATGTATATTATATATATATATATATATATATAAGAGAGAGAGAGAGATATGTTTTTTTTCACTTGGGCTAGCGCCCATGATAAATGGGTTGACTAATCAAAACAAATAAATAACAAGGAAGTAGAAGTATACATTGATTTAATGTAACAGAGAGAGAAAAAAATAATACATTTCTGAATTGAGGTATGCAAACAGAGTATTTGCATAGTTTAAGCCATAAAACATTTTGAGAATTATTGAAAATAACAAACAAAAATTCTTTTTTCAGTTTTTGTTGACCAAGAAAGGGGGACTAGGTAATTCTGCCTATTTTGAGCCTTGTCCCAGGGGAGAAGAAGATACATATGCAAACTGACATACAGAACCAGATTGAGCTGTTTGTGACATATATATCTATATATATATTATATTATATAATGTGCGTGTGTGTGTATGTTTGTATATATATATGTGTGTGTGTGTGTGTATATATGTATATATACACACATATACGTGTGTGTGTGTGTGTATTGTATACGTGTGTGTGTGTATATATATATATATATATATATATATATTTATATATATCTATATATAGCATGTATATAATATATATGAGCAGTTGCGTCCCTGTAGTTAGGGTTGAGTAGGCAGTTCAGTGTTAAATTCAGTACTGGGACCGGTCCTCTTTAATATCTTTATAGGAGACATTGCAGAGGAGCTGAAAGGAAAAGTACGCCTCTTTGCAGACGATACAGAAATCTGCAACAGGTTCGATACACGGGGTGGAAAAGATGAGAGAAGGACTTGGCAGCTTAAATTCAGCAGAAAAAGTGTAAAGTAATGCACCTAGGAAACAAAATCAGGGAAGAGTACTGGGGACAAACAACAACAAAATGGAAAGGACCTTGGGTAGTCATATCAAATGACCTTAAGGTAGGCAAACAATGTGAGAAGGCAGTAAGGAGGGCTGGAGGGATACTGGGATGCATAAGGGGAGGCCTCACCAGTAGAAAACAGGAAGTTATCTCTCTGTACAGACAGTTGGTGAGACCCCATTTAGAGTACTGCGTGCAGTTCTGGAGACCCCATCTCCGAAAGTACATAGACAGGATGGAGGTGTCCAGAGGAGGGCAACTAAAATGGTACAGGGTCTGCAGCAGAAGCCACATGAGGAGGGTTTGAAATAGTTTAATATGAATACCCTTGAAGAAAGGAGGGAGGTGGGGGACATGATAGAAACATTCAAGTACCTCAAGGGAATCAACAAAGTCCAGGACGGGAGCATCTTTAAGAGAAAAAGATGTGTGAGAACAAGGGGGCACAGTTTGAAGATGGGGGGGGGGGGCGGCTCAGGGGCAATGTCTGAAAGTATTTTTTCAGGGAGAGGGTGGTGGAACCATCTTCCTGAGGAGGTCGTGGGGTCAAAAACAGTGGGGGGATTCAAGAATGCATGGGACAGACATAAGGCAATTATAGTGAAGGGTAGGAGGAAATAGGCTGTTGGTTAACTAGAATCTGCAGCTTATCCAGTTCATAGGGAATGGGCAGACTAGGTGGGCCAAGCAGTCCTGATTTGCCGTCAGAGTCTGTTTCTATGTTAAACTCAAAATGTTGCACTTTAATAACTTTGGAACCATCTAACGGATTTACACAAAATTTGGTATGCTTCTTCCTGTGGGGCAGATCTGTTAATCAGGCAAGTTTCGTTCCGGTCGGATGTGCTCTCTCCAAGTTACAGAGAGGTGAAAAAACATGTTTTTACACTTTGACTTGCTGGGATTTTTCTTTGAACTTGCCTACAGCCCAGAGGGTTTGGTTGTTTGGCATGAAATTTGCAGGGTAGAAAGGGACTAACCCACAGATGTGCCTTTTGCTACTCTGATATAAAAAGAATAAGTCGATTTTATGTTATTGCAATTTTAAAAAATTTTGAAAAAAAAATTCCTGAGCATGCTCAGTAGGCACTTCAAGATAGCTGGTTGGTACGAAAGAGGAATCCTGCATCGTATGAGAAAATTCCTCCTTCATATAGCCATCTTGTTTTCAGTTTGTCTAAAATTCAAAATTAGAAACATCCCAAAATGATATTCTGGTGAGGAAACACATAAAGCTTGCTTATTGGGACCCCCTTTGCTGCATTCTGCACTTTCCCCGTCGAAATATGCCCCTCAAATGTGTTTATTTAAATTTAAATCCTACTTCGTATTCGTGCAATATGACCTAGGATCCTAGTTCATATGCACGAGATAAGACCTAGGACCCTAGGTCGTGAGATAGGTTAATTGATAAAATAAACACATTTTGCTAACATAGGGTGCCCAATCTCCATGTCCGCACTACAGACCCCCCCTCCCCAATATGGGGAGTGTGCTTCACCTATAGCTTGCTTTAGAACCCCCTTTGCATGCCCCTAAACTGTGTTTATTTCATCATTCGAGTCCTACTTTGTATTAGCATCATACGACATAGAATCCTAGTTTGTATACATGAGATATGACCTAGGATCCTAGGTTGTGAGCTGAAATTGGAAAACAATGATGAAATAAACACATTTTACTGACATGGAATGCCCAGTCCCCATGTCAGCACTACAGGCCCCCTCCCCCAATATGGGGAGTACTGCTTTGACACCCAGATGCCCACTGCTGGTGTCAAGTGATGCACCCCCTTCCCTGCTAAAGATGTACTTTATAATTGCCAACATGGGGTGCCCAGTCCCCCTGTCGACATGTATGCACCCCCCACACACTAATATGGCGCACTGGGAGCCCACGCCAGTGTGCACAAATACATATAATTGTAAAGATAACTGTAATTACAGAAAAACATCCTCCGATGTCTTAAATTGATTTTTAAACCTGCAAAAAATAAAACGGTCCCTCGTCGTCTCATGTGTCCCCCTCTCCCACAATCTTCACCCTCCCACTGAACACCCACCTCCCCTTTACCCTAATACTTACCTCCAGAGGTCAGGAGCAGTGATCTTCTCAGGACCAGGACACATCTGCACTCTTCAAAGCCGAACCGCAAACTGAAGAATCAAAGGTAAGATGTTTCAACTTATTTTGATATCTCGGCCATTTTTTGAGATTTTTGCACCAAATTTTCAGTGTGAGGTTTTTGGGACCCCGCCTCATTAACAAAGTCACTGCCATTTTGTTACTCAGTCCTGAAAGGTGATTTCGTAGTCACTGCTTGGAATCACATTTTGGGACCAATTAATGAAATAACAGTGCCAGTGTTTGGGGGGGCAAAAGCCCATGTTGAAAATTTGGTGCAGAAAGTCAAAAATGTATGTGTTACAAGTGTGCAATGCGTAGTTCCTACACACACTTGTAACTTTGCCAATTTTTGATATTTTCACTCCAGATTTTCAGCCTTGCTAGTTTGTCACACCTCCTTATGAACAGTACAGCAGTCATTTCTCACATCCAGCCTGAAATGTGTTTTTACACTCGTCACATGGGCCTCCCCCAACACAGTGGCATGGAAGCAGACCTCATACACCTGATGGCCCATGATGATGGATGTCTCGTGTTATCTGCAGAGGGTTGTTTGTCTTACCAGATGATGGCCATTTCTAGTTGCTTGTAGTGCCTTGCGGGGGGGGGGGTGTTTGAATGCGGAGTTAGCGTTATAAACCCTTACGTCGTATTTCCCAGCTTTTTAGTTTTAATATTAACCCTAATTGATGCATTAACATAGTTCTTTGCAATTAATTCCCTTTCGTTTTTGAGAAATTGTAATGTAACTTGTATGTGGTTGTTTTCAAGATATACGCGCTGAAAGGCGCGGGTGCCATAATTCAACGGATGCAAGTATCTGGGCTATTTTCAAGATTTTTGTCACCCAGTTTTCAACATGACATTTTGGGGACCCCACCTCGTGAACAATGTTACTGTCATTTTGTCAGTGTAACCCAAAAGTTGAGTTCGCACAGCAAATGTGCCATTTCATATAATAATGATAATAATAATAAACGTTTATTTATTGTGCGCCTTTCAAATTTTAAGGCGCATTACAATAAGATATAAATACAAAAATCAGCATCATAAAACCAGACAAATCAAATCAGAAAACATTACCACCCAAAGGCTTTTTCCCAAAGGAAAGCTTGTTTATAACTCCCCACAGTTGTGCACTCCTTAATCCAACGGGGTAGAGAATTCCAAATGGACGGGGCCGTAAACATAAAAACACGGGCCCCAGCAGATTTTAAAGTCACCCTTGGAATCTCTAGCAACCCCTCGTCGGCTGAGCAGAGCAATCTCATAGGGTGGTAAGGGATCAGGAGTTCTTGCAGGTAGTCAGGGCCCAGATCATGCAGGGCTTTAAAAGTCAGTAATCCAACTCTGAAGGTGATCTGCCACTGAACTGGGAGCCAGTGCAGATCCCGCAGCACCGGTGTAATGTGAGAAGATCTAGGAGTACCCACCAACAACCGTGCTGTGGAATTCTGCACCAGCTGCAAGCGGTGGATATCAACCCCCGGAAGCCCAAAGTAAAGCGAGTTGCAATAGTCTAGTCGCGAGGTCACAAAGGCATGGATTAGAGTTGGCAGAGCAACGGACGGAACAAGGTGCTTGATCTTGGCGATGTTTCTTAGATGGTAGAAAGATGACTTAACCACCGCTGACACCTGGGACCGAAAAGTCGGCCCAGCATCTAATATCACCCCCAGGTCTTGCACCCGTTCAGAGACCTGTAGCTCGACATCCCCAAAAAACAATCCAGATGGGGAGACGGCCACAGGTCCCCCTGTCCGTCGATCCGAATCCAAAACCATCACCTCCGTCTTCCCAGAGTTCAACTTCAGCCAACTGGACCTCATCCAATCCTGGATTTCATTGAGGTAGCTGTTAAATACCGAGACAGCTCCTTCCTGGTCGGGTGCAAAGGACAGGTATAGCTGGGTATCATCGGCATAACAATGAAACCTCAGCCCATACCGTCTCACAGTGTCTCCAAGGGGAAGCATGTACACCGTTCTGTATGCTGCAAATTTCCACAGGCTTCATGTGCAGCAGTTCCGATACCTGTGACGAGGTCAGTAAGTTTGGATGGTCTTGATCTATCGGTAAAGTCACCTATTTCATAGTTATGGGATACTGTATGCGTTTTTACATTGTTAACTTATGGCAAATAGGTGCGTGATGTGACACAGCATTCTATGTCGTACTGCGCCATATGACATAGGATCCTATTTCATATCATGGTAGTTTACTTCATGTGTTACCAATTGTTGCTTCATGGGCAGCAGTTCTGACATTGGTGATGAGGTCAGAAAGTATACTGATCTTTGTCTGACACGCTAGAGAAGCATCATTTACATTTCTGATCTCATCCCAGGTGTGAGAACTGCTAGCCATGAAGCCTGTGGAAACTGGCAGCATACGAAATACAAATCCAACATGAAATAGAATCATATGTTGTAGTATGTCATACGACATATCCTGATTCGTATCATGTGTCAACTTGCTAATATATAAATTCAAGAGCGGAAAACTTCAATGTTACATAAGTATGAAAACTGACAATGTGGCACTAGTAAAACATCACAACTTTCATAAAAAAATCTGGAGCAATACTGGAAATATGTTAACGTTAGCACACACTGATTTGTGTTGCATGTATAGTTATAATTTTCACTACCTATAAAGCACTTTGTTGTGCAGTACCTACATTAGGTACCCATCACGTGGGCATCCCCCCAACATGGTGGCATGGCCCCAGACCTCATACACCTGATGGACCTGATGATGGATGTCTCTTGTGTTATCTGCTGAGAGTTTGTCTTATTTATTTATTTTTATTTAGTTAGTTTTTGTTGACCAGGTAAGTGCACTAGACAAATCCTACCTATTTTCAGGCACGACCCGGGGGAGGGGGGATACAGATGAATACCAACTGACCTTGAACCAGACCAAGCTGTTGGTGGTATTTTTTTTTTAGTGAATGAGGGAAGTTTGGCCAGGACACCGAGGAAATCCCCCTACTCTTTTCGATAAGTGCCATGGGATCTTTAACATCCACCTGAACTACCACCAATCCAGGCAGATGGGACCTCAGTTTAACCTCTCATCCGAAAGACAGCACCTCAGAAGAGCAGCACCCCTCTCGTGCTGCGCTACAGTGTCAGTACTGGGATATTAACCCAAGTGCCAGATGTGGGAACTGAACCCACAGCCCTTTGATCTGCCGGCCTCAGAGGCGAATGTGCTACCTACTGAGCCACTGACACTGTCTCACCAGATGATGGCTGTTTCTGGTTGCTTGTATTGCCTTGCCAGTTATGTTGCTATTAGGAGTGGTTTGGGGGGTGGGGTTTGAATGCAGAGTTAGGTCGTAAACCCAACTGTCATAGTTCCTAGCTTTTTAGGTTTTAATATTAACCCTAACTGATACATTAACGTAGTTTTTTGCAATAAATGTATGTATAATATATATTCTTTGCAAAAACATCATTAATGCATCGGTTAGGGTTTTTTCCACACTGACAAAAGTGTGGAAATTCCGTGTTAGGGTTAACACCCCTACCCCCCACCCTCCTTATATCAACAGGCATTGGGGTGTGCATTTGGGTTGTCTGCCTAACTCTCACCCCATTCTTGTATAAAGAAGCTATGGTGATGCAGTATAGGAGAATGGGGTGAGAGTTAGGCTTGGCCACCCCAACGCACACCCCGATGCCTGTTGGTGTGTGGAGGGTGGTGGGGGGTGGTAGGGGTGTTAACCCTAACGTGGAATTTTCACACTTTTGTTGGTGTGGAAACAACCCTAACCAATGCATTAACAAAGTTTTTGCAAAGAGTTTCCTTTCTTTTTTTAAAGTGTAATGTAAGTGGTAAATGGAATGTGTTGGAAGGGCCCCGTAATTCCACCAAACTGCCCATTTGTGCATCATGATACGTGTTTGTGGGAGCGCGGGCCCTGCGCTCGCAATTACACATAAGTATGGAGTGACACAGCAGCCCTATAAGGCAAGGAACCCTTGTAACAGTAATGTGCCCATATCTCAGGAACCATAGCAGCTAGAAAAGTGTCATAATCATGAGACTAAGTAGTTTTCACAGCATAGATCGACGAAATTTGTATCTGGCATCACTTTCAAGCTACGGGCACCGAAAAGTGCTGTGACTGCTACCACTTAGGGCATCATAGTGGCTTACGCCATGAAAACGGGCATTTGGAACAGTAATTCGCAAATATCTCAAGAACCGTACACCCTAGAAAAAAATTAAAATTTTATGGGTTTCATGGCTTTCCAACCTAGTTCTGTACCCAGTCCCCGTTTAGGGGGACTTAGAATTTTTACGATGAAAATGTTGAGATATGGGCCCCGAAAGGCGTCGCAGGTGCTGCAGTGTTATCCTATGGGAAAATTTCTGAAATTTGGAATGTTGTAACTATGTGCCTGTTCAATGTTTCTGTAACAAACCACAGAAAGGCACACCTGTAGCACTGGGGCTTTCCACCCTGAAAGGTTCAGTTCAGTAGCGCAATCCACGTTGCCACAGTGAAGTGACGAAGAAAAGAACCCACCACAGTGTTATCCTTTGTAGAAACTGGTGAAGTTCGGAATGGTGTATGGCAATGGTGAATGTTTTCGTACCAAACCACCAAAAGGTACATGTGTGACACTAGGGTTGCCACCGAGAAATTTTCAGGCCAGTAGCACAATCCATGTTGCCACAAAGAAGTGACAAAGAAAAGAAGCACCGCAGTGTTATCCCATGAGGAAAAATCAGAACTTCAGAATGCTGTATCTATGGGCCTGTTCAACATTTTTGAACCAAACCCTAAAAGGTACATCTGTGGCACCAGGGCTTGCCACCCTGACAATTTCAGGCCAATATGGCAATCCAGCTTGCCACAATCACGTGACAAAGAAAACAACATTTAGCAAAATTTGATCGTGCAGTGTTAGCACGATCAAATTCATGTTTGCTTGATTCTTCTATCTCTATGATGGGCATAGTACCGTGGTAAAAAAAAATTATTTACCGCGGTTACTTTTTGGAGTGAGCGCGAATGTTTTCGCAGCCAAAAAATACTGCTGCGATCAAAAAAAAATATTTTTTTACTTATTTAGAGACCAGCTGGTGAAAAACTAATGCCAGGGGCATTTGTATTGGGGCCCGATTAGGTAAACCCAATGTTTGTTGGTTGAAAAGTGCAGTATTGTTTGAGTTATACCGCTTTTTCTCACTTGCTAACTGAAAACAAGATGGCGGCAGCACGACAACATTATTGGCCAAGCTCGATCAAAAAATGTGATCATGAATGTTTTCGCAGTGCACATATACATTTTCCCATAGGGTATAATGGGGCAGGAAAAAAATGCAATAACTTTGGAACGGAGCAATATTTTTCACCGAATCTTCAAAAGGCACCACTGTAACCCAGGACACATGCAGACAACCCAATCTGAACCCACTTAAGTGCATTATGAGTGGACAAAGAAATTGCAACTTTGGGAGTTGTTCGCTTTTTGAGCCTGCTACGGTTCTGCAACCATACATCCAACCAAAATGAAAATTTCCAGATCCAGAGAGCTATGGTAAATCTTGGTACATTCCAAATTTCAGGCATATCAGACAAACAGTTCAGAAGTTATTACAGTGCAAAATTTGAAGTTTAACATAGAAATGGCTAGACAACCCCAACTGTAGTGGTACTACCGTGCCACTATAATACAATATGTGTGTGTGTGTGTGTATATTATATTGATTCATTATAGAGTGTGCATCACCTGTTTGGGGAAAAGTCTGTCTCTGCATTCTATGTTCAGGTATGTAGTACAATAATAAATAATTAGTTTGGACTGACCATCCACCTGTACAAATTTACAGTGAAACTCAAAACAAATGTACTATATATATTTTTATTTATAAATTCTGACTTGCCTTGAAAAAGCTGGTTTCTTCCAGTGAAACATCAGCATTACAATGCAGGTCAGACATATGAATAACATTTTAAAAATGTCCTATTCACTTGTGTTGGTGTGGGTTTATTGTTCTTACCTTGCTTTGCATAACCAACGTAGGAGAAATCAGTGGTGCATTAAAGTTAGATTTTTAGTAGGTTTTAAAGTATAGGTTGTCGAATTAGCTTCTTGAAATCATTCTCCAGAAGTTGATGAAATACTCTTGACCAAGACCCGTACTTCTCAGCTGTCCCTGATCTTCAGGGATATATCTGATTTTGCCCCAAAATTTACTCTGTCCCTCCTTAAATGTATGATCTTTTTTTTTTATAATAAAATTTTTTATTAGGCACAAGGACACTTATACATTATACAAGACATTTTACATAGATATATTCATTCAGTTTATATAAATATTCATTGGACTCTCATCCAGCATCAGGACTAATTAATCGCATGAACTAGACAAGTCTCGTTTTAACATTTCTCCAGTATTGATTTGATTAGCTTCAGGGAACAAAGTCTGAATCAGTGCTTAACTGATACATAATCCGTTTTCTCCATTTTGTATCAAATACTTCCACTCTATCTCGTACTCTGGCCGCCATCCTCTCCATCCTATATATCTCTCTTGTCAGGTTTAGCCACTCTCCCTTAGTTGGCAGCCTATTCGTTCCCCATAGTCTGGTTATTACCCTTTTTGCTGCCAATATTAGCAGTGTAGTTTGTAGGCATACATTCTTCTCTACTTTTAGACCAAATGGGGTAGTAGCTGTCAGTATATACCCAGAGGTAAAAAGACCTGGGTTTTCATATATTGCTACCAGCTTCTGTACTACCTTCCCCCAATAAGGACCCAGCATGCTGCAATTCCAAAATATGAGTCTGGTCTGCATGTACTGCTCCACATCCCCTCCAGCACTTTCCTTCAGGATTGCCTATAAAACTAGCTACCACAGCAGGAGTGCGGAAAAATCTATATCGTAATTTCCATGCAAGCTCGTTCCAGTATGGGGATCCCGACGCCTTAGGCATAACTGGGAAGGCCATCTTCCAGTTAGTAACCGGTAGGTCTGTCCCCAATTCCAAAGACCAGTGGGCTCTAATCGACTCAGTAGCATCTTCTGGTTTCTCTCCCAAAGCAAGGTAGGCCAGACTGATACCGTGGTCTAGAGTGGTACCTTATCTCTGTGATAGAAATCATTTTATTATTAGTGGGGGGTTTTCAGCCACTGCTGCCAGTGCTTCCTCTATTGGCCCGCAAATAAGATTTTAGCTACAAATACTTATGAAAGAAGCCCTGGGGTATTTTATACTGAGCCTGGAGCTGGACAAATGAAAAAAGACCCTGTGGGCCTAATAATTGAAAAATATGTTTGATATTATATTTATTCCACTGGGTTAAGGATCTATCCAAAGAATTGGGTGGAAAGGCACTGTTCACCGCAAGGGATCTCAGAAAAAGTGCCTCCGTGGGCAATAATCTTTTATTGAGTACAGTCAGCCACTGCTTAAACACCTCTGCAGTATATTGTGGGAATTTAGAGAGAGGGTATGCAACCAGGAGGATGTCAAGAGACAGTCCTTCAGGTCTTTTATGCCTTTCCAAGTCATCTCAAACTGCTTCCAGGGCATAATATAATTGGGCTTCATCCAGGAGAGTAAGATCTTTAATTTAGAAGCTCGGGAATAATTCAGGAGATTCGGTAAATTTTACCCACCTCTGTCTTTTCATAACTGTAATAGAGAGTATCGAATCCTGGGAGGTTTCCCCTGTCATATGAAGATAGATATTGACTTTTTCCAAGCTTGAAAATAAGTCTGTATTGGAAATAATGGGAGTGTCTGCAGATAGAACAAAATCCGGGGAAATATGTTTTGTTTAATAGTTTCTGTTTGAGCTAGGAAACTCAAAGGTATCTGTGACCATCGTGTGAGGTCCTCAGTTATGTTTTGGGTTAGGGGTTCAAAATTTGCAATATCTGCATGTATCTGATTTTTAGTAAGATAGATCCCAAGGTACCGCATCGATTGTTTATACCACTTAAGGGGAAATGCACGTTTTAAAGCAGGGGAAGGGATGTAGTTACACAGTAGTACCTCTGTTTTTTGCTGGTTAATTTTATACCCTGAGATTTTACCGTACATCTCCAGTTGTTCCCAGACCCTTGGGATTGATATATCTGGGGAGGATAAAGTGAGAAGGATGTCGTCCGCAAATAGTGAAATTTTATGGTTTGTGCCTCCCACAGGTATGCCCTCAATCTCCGGGTGAGCTCTAATGGCTTGGGCTAATGGCTTGAGATACAGAGCAAGTAACAGGGATGAGAGGGGGCATCCCTGACGAGTTCCCCTCTGTAGAGGAAAAGGGTCACAGATAGAGCCATCTAATTTTAAGTAAGCCTGAGGGTTTTATACATATTTTGCAATTGTTGTATGATCTCCAGGGGAAAGCCAAAACTAGACAAGGTAGCCCACAGAAATGGCCAGGCCACCTTGTAAAATGCTTTTTTGGCATCCAATCCAGTGAGTGCCAGGGGAATCGAACATGTTGCTGTGTGCTCTTTAAGTACATGTGTTCGTCACATTGCTTCGGGAACCTGTTGTCCCTTAATAAAGCCCACCTGATCATGGCTGATCAATAAAGGCATGATGTTTTCAAGTCTATGTGCTAGCACAGACATATACATTTTGTAATAAAATTGTAACATTGAAATTGGCCTGTATGATGAGGGTAGGGTAGGGTTTTTGTTTTGTTTAAGTATGGCAGATATCACTGCGTATTGCCAAGACGTGGGAGGAATACCTCCTTCCTGTATCTCATGGATAGCCTGGAGTAATGGTGGTAGTATTTCTTCTTTATGAGTTTTATAGAACTCCAACGGATATCCATCTGGTCCTGGAGCTCTCTGGGTCTTAGCTCTCTGCAACACTCCCTCTACTGTATCTCAATCAAGGTAGTAGGGGCTCTCAAAATATCTATCATGGAGGTAGTCAATTTGGGGCGCTTTAAGTTGTTAAGGTATGCCTCTATCTGTTGACTATGATCTTCAGACTCTGCCCTATATAAATCCCAATAATATTCAGCCATGACTCGTCTAATGATCTTAGGGTGATGTTCTAGCTTCCCCGTAGTAGGGTCTTGCATGGCCATAACACAGGCTGTATCCTTATGCATTCTAAGTTTATGGGCCAGATTCCTGGCTCCTTTAGGGCCCTCCTCATGTGCTCCGAATCTGAGATAAAAGAGCTGTTGCTCTACTTTCTGATCTAGGTATTTTTGAATTTTTTGTTTTATTGTTAGTTGTACCTTTACAGTTCCATCCCCCTGGGCATATAAAGACTGCAGTACTTTCAACTCCCCCTGGAGCTTAACCCTTAGGCTGACGAAGACAAGATATCTTGTCCTAAAAACCTATGCGTTTTAAATCTTCCGGCAGCCTAAGGGTTAATAAGCTGTGCCTCTCTTTCTCTTTATTTTTCCTTGATGAATAAGCAATAATATCCCCATGCAACACTGTCTTAAAGGTATCCCACTGAATCACTGCCAAACATCTGGGTCACCATTCTCCTCCAGGATCTGTGGGATCCTGTCTTTAACCATTTGATTAAACTCTGGAGCTCTTAAGTGCATCAAGTTGAAGCGCCAGAAGTTCGTTTTATTATCCTCCACCCAAATCAAATTTGGCATATACTGGGGAATGATCTGATAATATGGTCGCCCCATGCCACACATCGTGTAATGTTTCTAGATGCTCTGCTGGGGTAAACATATAATCTAGTCGAGATGCCACCCCTGGTCCCGGTGCTATATGGGTATATTCTCTCTGTGTGGGGTAACCTTGACGCCAGATGTCTACCAGCCCCAAAGAAGCAACTGTACCCCGCAAGTACTTCTGAAGCGGGTTAACCCTGTGAGGAAAATAGACTGAGACATCCCTTGCAGGGTTCAGAGTAGTATTCAGGTGGCCCCCCATCAGAAGTTGCCCCTGGAGGATCTCCAAAAGTCTTGCAAAAAAAGTCTGAACCAATCTGTTTGAGATCTCCAGGGGAAAATAAACGGATGCCACAGTAACCGGGCGAGCATGAAGCATGCCCGTTGCTATAGTGAATCATCCCTCTGGGTCTATTACCTTCTGATGGAGGTCGAATGGTACCCCACGTCTGATCAGGATAGCTGCTCCCTGTCTCCTACCTGAGCTGTGAGATGAAGCTATCACCGTGGGAAACCCCCATTTGGTGAATTTTTCATGCTCAGGAGAGGACAGGTGAGTCTCCTGCAAAAATATGATTTCAGGATTGTCCCTATTAATAAATTGTATCAAACGGGATCTCTTAACTAGGCTGTGGATCCTATTAATATTAAGGGACAATATCAGTGATGATTTTCCCGTTTTGTATCATTAACAAGTATTTTATATTGCATAAGCCCAGTTTCCTACTGTTCTCCTTGTCACCCAATATAGTAAACATTTCCTCTCCATATATTCTCAGCCCAAATTGCTAGTAAGCAGTTTCAGTCCAAAGCAAATGCACCAAAATAGTCTCTTGTATGTTCGAGTCCTCATTGCCTAATTTTAACAACATATACAAAATAATATATCCATAAGATAGAGTACAAATGTTCAAAACATATTTGTATACGTTACAAAAGATCAGTAATAGATGACAGTATTTATCCCCCTCTACTGGTGATTTGGTGGTACTCCCAACCATGTATTGTTTCCAGCTAGGTTTAACACATATCTTAATTCGTGTTAGCCTGCGGGAGTAACAAAAGTAAAAGAATATTGGTTCAGGGGGGAATTTGTAACTTTCATGCCTAGGTTTCTCATCATAACAGTGCAACATTAACTTATTTACATGGATTACGGAACAAGTCTGTAATGACTCCCTAGGTAGGGAGGGATCTGTACTCCCTCCTGTGCAGGAATGAATGTTATTTCCCTGTGGGGGAAGCTCACGAGGCTGACGTGGGCCCCCCAGCACCACGTACAAAAATTAGTAACATGGAATAGGCAAACAACGTGCGCAGTTCTGGACTGCACCAAATAAATTGATGTTGTCCCGATATCTGCTGCACGTGACTGTCACCATGTTGCCGTCCAGCTGAGTACATCTCCATTAGCTCGCCGCATGGAACCCAACAGTATTATTTAAAAAATAGTTTTAATAGGGAGCTTGTCAACAAATGAAGAATGGTAGCGAGGCTATTTACAGAGGTAGATATAAATGGGGGTAAGATAAAGTTTTCAGTTGTTTCACCGTAATTGCCTCAGACTCTTTTTTTACATTAAACAATAAAAATAAATCAGATTACTGTGCATAGATTGCTTGAGTCTGTACTTCAGCCCCCATTTCCCTTGATTAATATCTCTGACTAGCATTCTAAATTACAAAGATTCAGCCCTTAGAACATCGCACCACCTCGGCTGGTTGTTTAGATGGCTCAAACAGCCGCTCTAAAAGTAAGTGCATGCCCAGACTCTCGTCGTGGGCTGGAAAGATTACCAGAGCCCCTTTCTCAGACAGTCAATCCGGAGCAGTCCTCCAGAACTTGAGTAAAAGGTTTTTAACATCTTGTAATGTGGAGTAGCCTTGTCTCTTTCTGGTTTGCATGTCCTGCGTCTTCTCCCACACAATTCCTGACTTGAGTGTCTCTAGGTCCCGAGTTTCCAATGTTATCCGCTGGGGTACCACGATGTTCTTGGTCTGGAAAGCTTTGCTGGCTTCCCCTGAAGTTTCAAATGTTTATGGGCCTTCAGGAAACACTATTTTATAAGCTTTGCAAGATATGGTGTAACAAACTTCAACTGCTGCTGTTTCAGGGTGCGAAGTATTGGGGCATAGGCCCTTCTCCTTGCTGCTATTTGTGGGGAGTAGTCATTATCAAAATAAGGACATCTACCCTTGTATTGAATGTCCCCGTGCGCCATACTCTTGACAACAACTGCTGTTTTACTTCGTAGTTTAATAGTTTGAGCACTATAGAGCGCGGCCTCTGATTAGTATGTTGAGGTTTCGGGGTGAGGGCTCTGTGAGCTCGTTCTATGTCTAGTTTGGTGGCTGGATCAAGTTGTAGTACCTCCTGTAATAAAGTATCCACAAATTTAAACATATCATGCCCTTCCTCCTCCTCTAGTACTCCATGAATGCGTAGATTATTTCTCCTTGATCTATTTTCAAGGTCTTCACATTTGTCTGTTAATAGCTTTTGTTCATTTATTAAATGCACCGCAACTCTCTCCAGGTTATCAGTTCTTGTATCAATTTCTGTGTGAGCAGACTCCAACTCAGATACCTTCTGTTTTATTTTAGCCAGTTCTGTTGATAGTTCAGTGCGTAAGGAGCGAACTTCATCTCTGAATCCTTTGAGTTCTGCCAGGATTGCAGCATTGCTGGGTTGTCCATTAGGAGATAGTGGGGGCACCGCCATGTCTGGTAGGCCGGAATCACCAGTCTGAGAGTCTTTCACTTGTCTGGTCTGCTGTGCAGCTAAAGCAGTTGATTTTTTCATTTTTCGGGCTCCCATTCAGTTCTGTAACTCCTCTAGCCTCTTGTATAAAAAGGTTTTTCTGGTTTTGATTTGTTTTGTACTGAATCTGGGAGTTTTTTTGTCGGGTCCCTGGAGCTTGATCTTTCAGTGCTGCATTCCAGCCGACAGCTCAGCTGGAAGCCGCCTTAAATGTATGATCTTACTTCAAGAGGGTTCCTGCAGTAGGTCATAACATGTAGCACTGCGCTCCCTGGTGTCAGAACCACACGGCAGACTTTTCTAGCAGTGCCTGGTGGGGGAACGCCCACCTGACATCACATGATGGGCGTCAGCGTGACTCTATATAGTGGGCGGCCCCCACACCTGCCCTCCATTTCTTTCCTGCCGTTGTCCTGTGCACAGTACCTCGTGGTATTCTTGCTCAGCCGATTGCCTTTTGTCTGCCATTTCTTCTCACAAAAACCTTTTTACTATCTTTTATGTCTTCCGTCCGCTAAGACTAAAAAGGAGTGCAAGAGTTGCAGAGCGCAAATCCCTCACAAGGGTGGGCATCATTAGTGCCTCTTCAGCCTAGGCCCTGGTTACAGTATCGTGGCCTGCCCCCACTACCAGTCGTTTATCCAAGCCACTTGCAAGAGGAGACAGTAGGCCTTAGAAGCTCACCTCCTGAATTCTAGAATGGCGACTCTCGATAAAGAGATGCAGAAGCTGAGGGAATCCGCGTCTTCACCTTCTTCTGAGTACAAGACAGAAAAGTATAGGGAGCAGGAGTGACTGGAACCAAAAAACTGGAGAGAGACTGATCGTCCTTCTACCAGCAAGGCCTTTCCCCCAGCCGCCTGCTTTAGTGGTGGTCCAGACAGCGTCCGGGGACTTACCAGGTATGTCTGCTGTGCTTCTCCCTATCGTCACCAGTAAGTTGCCTGCCGGCTTCTCCAGTGGACGCCCGATATCCGCCAATAAGTCGGCCCCAGCTGCTCCGGGGCTCACCCAGCCGCCGATAAGCCGAGCCCTTGAGATCAGCCCAGGGGCTCGCCTGGTCACAACTGTTAAGTCGGTTGGGGGCACCCCCCCCCACCTGTCCTTGTTGTCCAATAAGTCACCTCTGGCGGCTGTCCAGACTCTGCTTGCCTGTCAGCGGCTCACACCGCCTCACCTAACATCTGTCTGAGCAAGGCAGGGGCTCCTCATTGGGCCTTCAAGCAGGAATCCCCCGCCTCTCCGCCCCTGGTAGTTTCTACTATCTCACCGGGTCTGGAGGAGGAACCCAGGCCTCTGGAGGTGACATTTTCTTCTTTCACCCCAGTTTTGGCTCACCTTTCCCCACTTGGGGAAGAGAGCTCTGAGGCTTCACCATCAGATGAGGTCCCTTCGTCGGACCCTTCTTCGGCCTCTCTGGAGTTGCCTGATGGTTCCTCTGACCCTTCATCAGAGGGCTTACGTTCAGTCCTGGTTCCCTAGCTGGACCCGACATCAGAATCCTTGCGTCTGGTTCCAACGCCTGTCAACCAGATGCCTGGGCCGACTCCTGTTTCTGAGACTCTATGTCCGGTGTCGGTATGTGCTGGTACGTCGCCGGACCCAGTCCCCCCGACAGATCTCCAGCACCTGATTCCAACGTCTGCTCCGACGCCAGGCCCTCTCCCACCATCAGGTCCTTTGAGTATTATCCCGACGATGGCTTGGTCAGCGCCAATGTGCTCAGTGTTTTCTACAGTAGGATTTACGACGGTTCCTTCCCCATCAGCCCCTCATTCCCAGGGTGTAGTTCATGGTCCACTCCAGTTTCCACTTCCTTGGGAACCCCCTTTACTAGGACTACCCATCAACATCTATATGGTATGAGGCCCCTCATTATCATTTTCTTCCTACTCCTCCTCCCCCTTCTCAAGCACCTCCTCAGGACTTCCCATCACTGATCCTGTCCTGGTGGAAGAAGGCTAGGGTGGAGCTGGTGCCTAACCTGGAGAGTCGCCTTGCCCAGGCTCCTGCTCCTCTGCCCAGGTCTCTGTCCCCGGTGAGCTTGGTCCATTTTTACGGCCCTCATTTACTACCCCTCAGAAGATTCCTGTTCCAGTTTTCAAGCCCACTGACGTCAGGACCCTGTGGGCTCTGGAGAGGATTCCTCGGAGTCTTCTAACGATAGCTCTACCCCTAAATCCCCACCGGAGAACCCCTCCTTTTAGGAGGTTTTAAAGATTACCCAGCATTTCTACGGCAGGGAGACAGAGGAGCAGGACCCTACAGGGAAGCGCCTTGTGGAGCACCTTAACCTGGAGCCTTTTTCTCCAGTCCCGGTCTTTTCTTGGATTGCTCCGCTTGAAGAGTGGGACTTCAAGGAGGAGCTAGTCAAGGACTTACGCTTGTCCAGTTTCCTACAGGCATGCTGTTTGGGCCACCTGCGTCTCTGTCAATTCAGTCGCCCGTTCCTCAGCTACTGCCGTCTCCCTTCGGCAGCGGACTTGGCTTCCGATCTCTGGTCTGCTACTGATGTCCAGACTTCAATCAATGACTCCCCCTTTCGGGGCTCCGTCGCTTTTGGAGGGAATACCAGAGACAATATTACGAGTCTTCAGGGCAGAGTTCAAGCCCTGAGGTCCGTCAGGTCCACGTGACAATCTGGCCCTCTACGCAAGCAGCTCTTTTGGAATTGGACCAGGAGGTCAGTTAGGCGAACCCTTGCCAGACATCAGGGTAAGTGCAGAGCCACGGGTACGTCTTTCTTTTCCCCTTCTGCCCCCAAATCCCAAAGGGGGACAGGAGGACCTCCCCCTGCTAGCTCTTCTGCTTCCTGACTATCTTCCCCCTTCCCATCATCCGCTATCAGCCAAGGAACCAGTGGGAGAAAATTTCACCCTTCACTTCTCAGTTTGGAGGGCTGTAACCTCAGATGCCTAGTTTCTTCAGTTCATGTCCCATGGGCACACTCTGGAGTTTCTGGTGCTCCCTCCAGATTCCTCTCCAGTTCGCTTGTCCTACTCTCTGCACCAGACTCTTCTGGTTTAGGAGGAGGTGCAGGCCCTTCAGTTTAAGATAGCCATAGAGCATGTTCCCTCACACCAATGCAGAAAAGGGGTCTACTAGTAAAAGACAGACGATCTCAGACCCATTCTGGATAGCAACAGACTGAACCTCTTTTTCATTTACAAGAGGTTTCACATGCTGACCCTGCAGGCCCTCTGGCTATGTGCCATGGACATGCAGGATGCTTACCTGCATATCCCGGTGTGTTTCCAACCTTTGTTGCTTCCTCCGTTTTTTTCTTCCAAGGGGGTCACTCTCAGTTCACAGCCCTTCCTTTTGGATTATCCTCGGCACCTTGGGTCTTTACCAGATGCCTTGCGGTGGTGGCAGTGGCTTCACGTCACCAGGGAATCGCAGTTTTTCCCCCTATCTGGACGACTGGCTGTTTCCAGTCCTGTCCAAGGAGATCCTTTTGGATGCTCTTTCCCTATCTTTGGACCTTTTTTCCACTTGGGGAATCACTGTCATTATCCCCATGTCCTCCCTGACCCCTTTCCAGAACCTTCAGTTCTTTGAGGCAGTGCTGGATATGGCCCAGTGCAGGGCCTTCCACCCACCAGAGAGAATTCAGGTCCTTCGGGAACAAGCTGCCTTACTGGTTTCATCCTGGTCTCTTCTGGCCCGGTCGTGGCTTCGGCCTTTGGCCTGATGGCGGCCTTCACCTCCAGTGTTTCCCCTTGCCAGATTGCACATGAGGATCATGCAGTGGCCTCTGCAAGTCCAATGGGACCAGCACCAGGATGGCCTGGACCATTTGGTTTTGGTTTCTGTTGCAGTGAAGCAGGTTCTTCTTTGGTTGATGGATCCCCCTGAATTTGGTCTAAGGTTTTCCCTTTCAAAACCTGTCTCCCTTAGGGACCCTCATTACTGGTGCTTCTATTCTGGGCTGGGGAGTACATCTGGGAATCCACCAGACTCTGGGTTCATGGTCCGATAGAGCAGTCTCTGCACATTAATGTTCTGGAGATGAGGGCAGTGCTTTATGCCCTTCAGGCCTTTCAGACCATCCTTTCAAGGGGAACTCTGCTGGTTCAGATGGATCATATGTCTGTAGTCTGGTAAGTCAACAAAAAAGGGGGCACTCGATTGTACCCCTTCTGCATGGAGGCGATACAAGAGGGGAATTGGACATACCCCACGGTCTTTTTTCTGACGACCGTGCACATTCCAGGCGTCTCCAACGTCCTGTCAGACAGCCTCAGTTAGAATTCCTCCCTCGCCCACGAATGGGAATTATGTCAGGAAGTAGCAGATTCTGTGTTTCTCAGATGGGCTCAACCAGACCTAGAGCTGTTCGCCTCCCTTTCCAACGCCAGCTTTTGCTTGCTTGTTCCAGGGCATGGGGCTTCTGGTGCAATGAGTTGTTGCTCTCTTGGACAGGGAAAGTCTTGTACACTTTCCCTCCCTTCCCCCATTCTGCAGTAGGTTCTTTTGAAGCTCCAAGCAGAGGGAGCTGGAATGACCCTGATAGCTCCCCTCTGACCGAGGCATATTTGGCTTCCACTCCTGCAGCAGCTTTCAGTGGAACGCCCAGTTCTGCTTCCTCTCCAGTATAACCTGTTGACACAGGATTGAGACAAGCTGATGCATCCGGGATTCAGGACCTTGCATCTTCATTCGCGGCTCCTTCAGACATAGTCTGGGCCCATTTTGGGGTCCCTAACAGGGTGGCTCAGGTTCTGGTGGAGGCCAGAAAGATGTCCACTAGATCTGCCTACGCCATGAAAGGGAAGCACTTTTCTGTTTGGGGAGCTTCCAAGGGTTGGGATCCATTTTCCTCCACAGCTCCTCATATTGTGGAGTATCTAGTCCATCTGTCAGTTTCAGGACTCTTCTACTCTTCCCTTAAGGTTCTCCTCTCAGCTATTACAGCCTACCATGAGTTAGTGGATCATAGGCCCGTGGTGCAGCTGGAGATATCAAAACCTTACTGAAAGGGAATCTCGACCTGACACTTCCCACCTGCAAACCCTTCCCACCTTGGGATTTATATTCTGTGTTGGAGAAGCTCACGCTCTCCCCTTTTGAACCAGCGATTAGATGTGATTTTGCTACCTTTCATGGAAAACACTGATTTTAGTTGCAATTATTTCTGCTCATAGAATCTCCGCGCTTCAGGCCCTGGTCTCTAAGGAGCCTTATCTGATTTTTCATAAGGACCGGGCAGTCCTGAGGACAAATCCTAAGTTTCTTCCCAGGGTGGTTTCTGGATTCACCCTTAACCAAACGGTGGAACTTTCTGTTTTCTGTCCGGTTCCCTTGAACAATGGTGAGGCTGTCCTGCACACACTTGATGTGCATAGAATTCTCAGATGTTACGTCCGTCGGACTAAGGACCTTCAAAAAGCTGGCCAGCTCTTTGTCTCCTTTGCCCCCAAGTCTTTGGGGTTGGCAGTTTCTAAACAGTATCATAAACATTTTGGAAAAACTCACGCTGCCTCCCTTCAAGCCGGCAGCGGAGGCAGACATGCATTTTCTGTCCTGGAAAACTCTTATCCTTGTGGCCATTACCTCGGCTCAGAGGATTTCCGAGCTTCAGGCACTAAATGTGCCGGGTCCCTTATCTGATTTTCCACAGAGACAGGGTGGCTATGAGGACCAACCCTAAGTTTCTCCCCAAAGTCGTGGTGGACTCTATGCTCAATCAATCCATTTAGCTTCCGGTCTTCTTTCCGGAGTACTCCAATCAAGGGGAACATCTCCTCCACACCCTTGATGTCCATTGGATCTTGAGGTATTATACCAACAGAACCAAGGACTCCAGGAAGATGGACCAGTTGTTTGTCTCCTTTGCTCCTAAGAAGGAGGGCCTTGCTGTGTCCAAACAATGCCTCTCCAAATGGTTGGCAAACTGTATCATGTACTGTTACAATAAGTACAACAAACGGTCATTCATGGCAGCTTCCACCTCATGCTTTAAGAATGTCTCAGCTGCAGAAATCTGTGCCGAGGCCACCAGGATGTGGGTTCATACCTTTACCAAGTATTACAGCTTGGAAGTTCCCTCTCGCCGCAGAGCAGGATTTGGCCTGGCAGTCTTACAAGGGCTCTTTTCGTGAGCTTGAGATCTGCCAGATGTCTTTTTAGTGTGGACAGATTGATCTTCCCTTGTCAATCTTCACCATTCATTACTGACTGGGTGTAAGCCGGAGGCGCGTACCCGCCACGGGAGCCTTTTTTTTTTTTTTAAAAAGCTAGCTCTAACAGCGCCGCCCTCGAGACCGATGTCTTGCGTCATGCGCGCGAGCGACCGTTAGTAGCTCACCGACCTCCTCCAACTCAGTTCTGTTTCTCCCGCCGCCGAGGCAGTACCTAGCCTGCGCGAGCGCAGTAATTAGTACTCGCGAGTCTAGGCCGACTCCTGTTTTCGTTACTTTTCACGCCATACCACGGTAAGACTGTTCCTTTTCTATTTGTAACGGCGTCGGGTGCTTTCCTACTGTGTTTTACCTCATTTGTTTGCTTATGTCCGGGTTCTGAGTTGCTGCTTAAGATCGGGCCACGCCCTATGCGCCGGGTGCTCCCTGTGGCCGGCATTTCTCCGCCTCGGACCGGCATGACGTGGTGTCTCGATGCCTGGGACCCAACCATGATATGGATTCATGATGCCTGCTTCTCCATGGACCGTCGCATCCCTCGAAGTCCAGCGCTCAAGCTCGGCAAGGCCCGCCGACTTTCGGGGACGGCGTCGTTCATGGTCTCCCAGGTAAGGTCTCTAGGGCTCTTCCCCCGGGTCCCCCGGCCTATACGGTCCTCTGGAGGAGGGGCTTCCTCATCTCTTCTTGCCGACGAGGAGGCCCTTCCGCACGGTCTCGGGGAGCGCTATGTCCCTCCGGGGCGCTGACGTCGACACCGCCTCGGCAGTCACCTCCTCGGGTGCAGGCTCCCAGTGTCGAGGCCCTTGATTTCTGACCGGACACCGGCGGACTCGGTTGCCCTTCGGCGCTCGTGTCGGATCCCAGCGCCGCTTATGCGGTGATCGAGGCGCTTGATCCCGGTGCCGTCAGGTGCCGGTGATCATGACGGCCCGCTTGGCCCCCGCCGTTGGCCTGGTTTCTCCTTCTTGGCGCGCCCGGCTCGGTTTCCGACGCCGAGCGGTGCCGTTGGCCCTCGCTGGTGCCGTGGAGGAGCTGGATCGGGCCTGGCTGTAGCTAATGTTCGGGGCAGGCGCCGCCTGGTACCGTGCCGCTTCGCAGCGCGATGCTCTCAGGGACCCTGGGGTAGCCAGCATTGAGGTCCTGCTGATCTCGCCTCCTCGGAGGGCGATGATTCAGACGTGGACCCATCCTGGCACCCCCACTCTTCGGGTCTGGGTCTCCTGTGGCACGAGGTACCAGGCAGCGAGCGGGCCCTCCTCTGTCCCCCTTCCGTCTCTCCTGAGGCCTCCGCTGGGGTGGCCTTGAGTCCCAGGAGGGAGGCGGGCTGACTGGGAGGCTCTCCTGGGACCGGGTGACAGCTACCCTCTGGGGTGCTGTTGCTCTCTGGGGGTGGGAACGCTGCAGTCGAGGAGGAGGGCTCTCTCAGAGTCCGAGGGGTTGAGGGCAGAGGGACAGGCCCTCGGTCTTCTTTGGCCACCTCAGGGGTGGCCAGGCGCAGAGTGCTGAACTCGCCTCTTCCTCCGGGTCTCTAGGGTGCCCTCCGTGGCATTGTTGCGGGCTGCCCTTCTGGATCCATGCAGTCCCGACTTCATCGCAGGGGAGGTTCTCCCCCTGGGCTCTTTCAGGCTCCGCTTCCTCAGGGTTCCATCTTGCGGCCTGGTTTGTTGTCCGGGATCCCGCCAGCTCGGGCTCCGTTCCCCGGATTCCAGAGCCCTGGCAGAGATCTGTTACCTCCTCATAGGTGCCCCTCTCCCATCTCTCTCTGCCTCCACCACCCCTGCTCCCGGGCCATGTCGGTCCTATGGGTCCGTTATCCTGGGAGCAGTTCAGAGGTTCTGCAGTGGTCTTCCCTTCATACGTTAGATGTATGCATGAGTGGGTCTTTCGACTCTCCCCACCGCCGCAGGAGTCCTCTGGGCATTCCAGTTCCCCATCATCCTCGTCTCCCTCCTCTGAGGGGGAGGAACCCCCTGCTCATCTCTCCTCCGATGCTGATTTCACTGAATATCAGCGATTCCTATCGAGGATGGTGAGGGACCTTCGGATCTCCTTTATTCGAAGAGACAATACCGAACGGGAGACGCGTGAATTCCTTGGGGAATTCAGTGCCCAGCACTTGGTGGTACCTTCCTGGCCAATCCCCTTCCAGGAGGCGTCTATCCAATCCTGGCAGTCGCCAGCCACTTCTTCTCCAGCCCTGGCTGACTGTCAGCGTAGGTATTGTGCCCCCTCGGAGTCTCTAGGTACCCTTCCCAACCCCCCTTCTGGTTTGGTCTACCTTGACACTCCCTCCGGGCGCCGCTGCCTGGCGCACGACCGCCCACCGGACCCGGACTCACCAGTTCGACCGTTGAGGGCGTAAGAGTGTTCCTCTTCTTCGGTGGCTGCTTGTATAGCATCACATCAGGCTCACCACGCTGCCTGCAATCGGCACCTGTGGTCGATGCTTTCTCAACTCCTAGCGCCGATGCCTGATACGGAGCAAACCAGGCAAGCTGTTGCCCTCTCCTCTGTAGGCCTGGAGCTGGCAAGACACCAGGCAAGGGCATCTTATGACGCCCAATGAGGTGGCTTCCAGGTTTGGGACAGCGATCTGCATTAGGCAGACGGCATGGTTTCGGTTTTCAAGGTTGTCACCCCTGGCCTGGCGAAGGGTGATTCGCCCGCCTTCCGGGGACCTGCCTCTTTTCCTCTAGAGCTAGGAGACTTTTGCAAGGGCTTTCTCCGTCTCCTCGTCCTCGGGAGGCACCTCCTAGCTCTTCTCCCACTTAGGCTTCTGTGAATTAGCCAGGGTCTTCCCCTTCTGTTTCTCACCAACAGGAGGCTGGGCTTGTTCCCTCAGGGTCTTTACCCCTTCCCCCTTCTGGGGGAAGAGGAGCTTGGTACTCACCCAGGCAGTAATGAATGGTGAAGATTGACAAGGGAAGATATGAAAATTACGACCTACCGTAATTCTTGATCTTCTCTTGTATCTTCACCATTCATTACTGACCTCCACCTTCCCCTCAAGTGGCCTCCTTCTGTGGCGCTCCCCTCCGTCCTCGCTCCTCCCTCTTGCTGAACCAAAAAAAAAATTTCTTTAAAAAAAAAGGGGAATTCTCTGTTCTTCCTGCTTTCCTTACACATTTCCAGGAAAATTATTTACTCTAAGATTCGGGGTTTTTGTTGCAGAGTGCTGGGTCGTAAGTAAGCTACACCATCTCTCTCCGCCATGTTCTTTTGGCGAGGCACCCTAGGGACCTTTGCCTGGCTCTGTCTTGCAGTTTGATCCCGCAATATTCTGCTAATCAATTACTAAGCCCTAGAATCAACCCCTTTTTTTTTCTTTTCTTTGCAGAGCAGGAGGAACGGTAATGCGTTATTTTCCTTCTCTCTTAAAACTGAGGGAACTCTCTCCGACTGCTTGAAGGCAGCCCTGGCTTCTCAGGTCATGTTTTTCCTCATAAGCCTGCGAGTCATGCTCTGTCTTGAAATTCCTCCTTTCAAGGGGCCTTCTATGGACAGTGTTGCAAAAAGCAGTGCCAACCATGACCGGTTCTTGCCAGTTTCAAGTCTCTCCTGCCTTGCCATAGCAAGTCTGATTGAGTTCCGTTATATTACCTACAAACTGCCTGGAAAGGCTAAAATTTTCTTCCTAAACCCTTGAGCAGCTCTTACATGCTACCTGTGAATTATCCTTTTCCTAGCCGGGTGTCCTCCAGACGAAAGGCCTGCTCTCAGGCCAGGAGCCCGCAGCTAGGATCAAGGACCATGGCATGTTGAGGTCAGAAACTATGCCCTCCTTAGTCTGTCTAGCGGGTTCGTGAACCTTCTTCAGCACTACCAGTGATTCTGTTCTTTATTAAATCGAGCCTTAAGCCTCTCAGCTAACTATGCTCAGCTGGGCATTCTGGTCTCTTCAACATTCCATCTTTCTTCTTCTTTCTCTTTCTTCATTCTTTCTCCTTCCCTTTCTCTCATCTGTTCCTCCTAGAGTCACCCTGCAAGGAGGCCCTCGATCCCTAGGGCAGGAATACTCTCCTCTGTCTATTCTCCATCGGCTTATTCCTTTTCAGTTATTTTTCCTTACTTTGCTATCCCTTGGCTATCTTGCCTCGCTTTCTTTTTCCATAATTTGATTTTTGCTCTCCGGCTCCACAGAACTGAGTTGGAGGAGGAGGGGTAGGTATTCTGCGGCGCCCCTCGGCGCGCAGCCGCCAGGCAGCGTTGGTCTCGAGGTGGCGCTGTTAGAGCTAGCTTAAAAAAAAAAAAAAAGCTCCCGTGGTGGGTGCGCACCTCCAGCTTACACCCAGTCAGTAATGAATGGTGAAGATACAAGAGAAGATCAAGAATTACCGTAGGTACGTAATTTTCATTTCTCGTTCCTCCTCCCTGGTTTCTGTTGTTCCAAACTGCTTGAGACTCTGTCCTATTTGAGAATACCTACTGCAAGAGCCTTCTCGAAATAAGATAGTACAGTTACGTAAGAACTTACGGTAACAGTAGATCTTCGAGAGAGGCTCTTGCAGTAGGTATTGCTTTTCCTCCCTCCTTCCCCCTGGGTTTACTTTTCTTTCCTCGCTAGGAGGCAGGCTTTTCTCCGGTCATCCTCCGGCAGGAGAACTGGAGGACAGGTGGATCGCCCCCTTTATACTGACGTACGCTGGTGTCAGTCAGCTGATGTCGGGGGTGATCCCTGCCAGAGACTGCTAGCTAGAAGATTTTTCCATGGGGTCCTGACGCCTGACGGCTTAGTCCTGTTTGTGAATACCTACTGCAAGAGCCTCTCTCGAAAACCTACTGTTACGGCAAGTTCTTACGCAACTGTACTTTACTTGGTGCCTTTAGATGATATGTATGGACTATTGTTAAGTACAGCACCAACAGGTTTTTTCTTTTTTCACCAGGGGCACTAGCTCTGTATGTGTTTTTTTCTTTTAGTAACACTGGTCCTGCCCTGTACATTGCCTAATTGTATAATCAGTTTATAAATTCAATAAAGCATATTAAATCTGAAAAAAAAGCCCCTAAAGGTGGAGATGTGGCTGCAGTCACCGGATCTGCTTCAGCATGACTCATTCTTAAAAAGGCCCCTAAAGGTGGAGGTGTGGTTGCGGTCACCGGATCTGCTTCAGCATGACTCATTCTTTGACCCCCACCTTCCAGTGCCAAATCTGGAGGTAGTGATAGGGGGCATCTTTCCCTCCACCTGGAAAAGTGGAGGAGGGTTACAACTGATGCTTGGGTCCTGCAGTTTATAGAACAGGGCCACACTCTGGAATTTCTGAAGTTGCCTCCAGCCCTCCCATCAACTCCCCTAACTTATCCTCTAGCCTACATACCAATGTTACTAGAGGTAGTACGTACACTGCTGCAGAGGAGGGCAGTAGAACCATTTCCCTGGGAACAAAGGAACAGTGTGTTTTATTCTCATTTCTTTCTAGTCCCCAAATCCACAGGGGACTTGAGGCCCATTCTGGATCTGAGAAACTTGAACTTCTATATTCTGTACAAGAAGTTCAGGATGGTCACTCTCCAAGGCCTGCTGCCCCTTCTTCAAAAAGAGGATTGGTTTTGCTCTCTAGACATGCAGGATGCTTACCTGCATATGTAAGCATTAATCCCAGATGAAGGTGGCATCTAATGGGGAGTTAATGCATGGTTGGGACTATTGTGGCCCGAGGCCGGAGGCCTTGCACACAGTTGTCCAACCATGCATTAACTCCCATTAGATGCCACCTTCATCGGGGATAAATGCGCTTGTAACATGGCACCTGCGACTGCATTACTTCTCAGATGGTCTTTTCTGTGCTGTTCAACAGTAATCACCCAAAACTCTTATGTAGTGCTTCCAGTTATGGTACCTTTCTTCTTATTTTTCCTGCCTTTCTGCTGCTGCATCTGTGCGCGTGCACGTTGATTGCCCCACCTCGAGTAATATAGTGGCGACTACTTTTTTTGACTGTTTGAACTGTGATCTGTGTTTCACTATTCACAATCAGCTATGTTTGCACCTGCGATTTTCGTACTTCTGTTGCCTACTCCAGTTGTCTACCCTCGTTTGTTTTCTTCATGCATGCTGTAGTGCATGCTGGGCAATATGTCCATGCATACCTTGCTAGTCTCCCAAACCTGACAGTTGTCTTCTCCGCTCCCTGTTCAGCTGTCGATTATCACCAGTGCTTTCAAAGCAGCACGCCAGTTCTCCTCCATTTCGCTCTTCATGCATTTGTCCACACGCCTTCTGTTAGCCATCACATCTCCTGCCACTACTGTTCTGTGCCTCGCACCATTCTGCACGCACGGTTTGTCCTTCTACGCTTCTTTTCTCCCACCCATTCCTCTGTCCACTATTTCCCTCTTCACACGCTTGCCCACACAGCTAATTTTCCCTCACCTCTCCTTCATGCGTCCGACCTACAGGTGGCGCTTTCTCCTTTATTAAGAGCTTACGTTCGCTACCGGATCTCTTACTCACCTCTGCTTTCATGTGGTCTTTTCCATCCTCGCGACTTCTATTATATGCCCTCACTCGCTCACTACTCCAACACTGCACACTTCCCGCTCTCTGCTCTTTCCCGTATTCTACGTGCCCGCAGACCGACACAGCCATTTCTGCTGTCCTCTTTTCCCCTGCCGATACCTCTTACCGGCTGTGTTACCACGCCTAATGACAGGACATATTTCTAACACATTCACTGCTTCCCTACTTCGGTGAGCGCGTTCACGCTCTGAACAGAGCATTATTAGTGTAAGCGTTCTAAACCAACACGGCATTATTGTGCCATAATGCCGTGTTGCTCTTACGACACCTGACCCTGTTAGACCTATCACCTTTCCTCCCTCAAGTCTTCATATTTGTGCCATGTTACAACAGGATTTGTCCACCCTACAGGAAGTACCTCAGGCTCCCATTTCAAGGGGAACACTGCCAGTTCAGAGTATTGCCCTTTGGCTTGTCATCTGCACTACAGGTGTTTACCAAGTGCTTGGCAGTTATGGCAGCAGCTCTCAGGAAAGAGTGACTGTGTGTCTTCCCCTATCTAGATGACTGGTTGCTCAAAGCTCAGTTCAAGAAGCAACTGTCACACCCTAGGGCATGCCAGACAGTTGTTCAGTGCCCTAGAGATCACTGTTAATCTGCCCAAATCAGTCCTAACCTCTTGTCAGTGTCTGCAGTACATAGGGGCAATACTAGACACTACTCAGGGCTTAGCCTTCCGGACCCATGACAGGGTGGAGTGCCTCATTGCACAGGCCCAGCTGATTTACAGCAACAGGTATGTCACAGACAGGACATTCATGAGACTGTTGGGCCTGATGTCAGCAACCATTGTCACAGCACCCTTGGCCAGGCAGCACATAAAGATCCCTCTGTGGACATGAAGAGTCCAGTGGGATTAGCGCACCAACAATCTAGAACAGCAGGTTCTAGTAATGTCTTCTGTCCAGAAGGTGCTCCAGTGCTGGATAGAACCCAGCAATTTGCTGAAAAGAGTTCCCATCCTGATCCCTTCCCTCAGCAGATTCTCACCACAGATACTTCAGGGAAGGGCTGGGGGCACATCTGGGACTTCTTCAGACAGAAGGAACATGGGCCAAAGTGGAGACTTCCTCCACATAAACATCCTGAAGATGAGGACTGTTTATGCTCTGCAAGCCTTCCAGAACCATCTGTTCCTGGGGCATCTGTTGGTGCAGACAGACAATATCAGTGTAGTACACTGTATAAACAAGCGGGGGACTCATTCAAACCCCAGGAAATCTTGCTGTATTCTGACAAGTGCAGTATGGTTTCACCATAGGACTGCCCTGGAGCCGAAATGGTTAATAGAACCTATGCTAATAGTGAAATGTTGGGCTCGAGCTTGGTTTTCAAATCACTGTCCCTGGTTGCACTTCCTGCAACTGTCAGATTCTTTATTCCGCTTGCCTCAGTAAGACGTATCCGGAGAGCTCTCCTTCACTCTAATTGAAGAGATTATTTTTGTGGTTTATTTTAAAGTCCGTTTACTTTATTCGATTTTTGAAGCACTGTCCTTGGTTCACAGGTAGAATTAGTTAGATTAGTGTAGTTTTGGTAAGTCTTTACGGTTCCTCCTCGGTTCTTCCAACCGGGAAGGAACCTATATTATTTGTGTCTTTATTTAAGTTAAATTTACTGTTTACCGTCCGGTAAGGTGGTTTTTAATAGCTTAAATTCACCGGGGTAATTCTCGGTTTAGTTTGTTTTTTTTATAACAGAGCAATGTCACAGACCAAGAAGCAAACGGGCCCCACAGGTTTTCAACATTGTACAGAGTGTGGGGAACCGTTCACAAAAGCAGATCCTTATCTTGTTCAAACAACATGAAGTCTTGCTGTATTCTGACTATTGCAGTGATATCCAACCTTTGAACTGCCCTGGAGAGGAAAGAGTTAACTTTCCATGCAAGGCATGGAATGCTGAGCTCGAGCTCAGTTGAGACTCTGTCTGTTGTTGTTTGAACCCAAACCGCCAGATTCTTTACTCTGCCTCACTGAAAAGTTGCTCTGGAGATTTCTCTTTCGCTCGGTTCAATTTAGTCAGTTAAAGTGTCGAATTTCTTCTGTCTAACCTGTCGGTTCAGTCTCTGTGGTACCGTGAGTACTAGATAGGTTTATTATTATTAGTTTCTGTGTGGAACTTGTAAACATTGGATTGTTTTGGTTTGAACCGCTGAGGTTTGTAAAACAAAGTTTGTTCTGCTTTTTAGAGTGTGATAACCGGTCCTTATCGGTTCTAAAAAAAACGGATTTCATTATGGTTTCCTTACACGACCCGTAACACGGTCAGGAACCGATAAGGGTGTCTTGCCTGGCGGATTGCTGAAAAAAGGGTAGGTTTGGTTAGGACTGGCCATGTCTGAGAAACCCAAGAGAAAAACCGGGCCCACTAGGTTTCAACACTGTAGTGTGTGTGGGGAAGCCTTTGCTAAGGCTGACCCCCACACCACCTGTGTTTATTGTCTGGAGTTTGACCACCTCGATTCAGACTGCCAGATTTGCAAAAGTTTTCCCACAGCTACCCTGGAAAAGAGAGTAGGTAGGCTGAGGGAAAGGGAGGCCAAGAAGTTCGCTGACCCGGATGGCCAGCCCGGTTCGGTTCCAACCGAACCAGAAGGAGTACCCTCTGACCAGGGCGAAACTTCTTCGGGCAACAGGAGAACCGACTCTGAGGAGTCGGTTCTGGTTAAAAGAAAAAGAAGGGATAAGTCAGCCGGTTCGGATCCACAAGTTCTTTCTCCCACTGCTGATGAAATAGCCAAAGCGATAAGGATTGTTCAGTCGCTAACTTTGGTTCCGACCGAACCGGCACCATCGGTTAGGGGCTCGGTTCGGTCGGTTCACCCGGTTCCGGATTATAATTTAGAGGATTTTTATGAATCGGAGGAGGAGGAGGAGGAGAGTATGAGGATAGTGATGGTGATTATGAAAGTCTGGATGTGCCCATTGACCTGGACATCTCCCCAGACAGACCTTCAGGTGTTTCTCCTCCTAGGCTTTCTGAGTCCCCTTCCCACTTTATGTTTTACAAAAAAGTGGCTGAAACTTTCCAGCTTCCTATGGAGGAAGCAGTAGAGGATCAGGAGGAGCCTGATTATGTTGAGATGATGGACATCCCAGAGGCCAGGAGACTGTCTATTCTCCTCCATAAGTCTTTTGGGAAACAGACATTTAAAATTTTAAAGACTCCTAATTCCATACCTCCTGTGGACAGAAGAATGGACAAGAGGCATACTCTTTCAGGCTCAGATACGGAGTTCCTTTCCCAGCAAAGCAGCCATATTGGGGTAGTGCAGACTTCTGCCTGTGATAAGGCAAATATACCCTTGGCTTCACACCCCCCAGATAAGGACTCCAGGAGGATTGATGCCATGACAAAGAAACAGTACATGGCAGCATCTTTGGGACTCAGGCAGGCTAATTATATGGCCTACACAGCTAGATACCAGAAGTCTAGATGGGACATTGTTATGGCTCTAGCTAAATAGGTTCCTGACCAGCTTGCCAAGGAGCTGGAGCAGGTGGCTGCAGATGGTATTGAGGCATCCAAGATGCAATTTCATGCTGCAGTGGACTCCAATGATGTTTCATCTAGAGTCATGGCTACATCTGTGGCCATTTGTAGGATGGCTTGGCTCAGATGTACTAGCCTGTCACAGGATACCCAGACTAAGGCCATGGATTTCCTGTTATTGGTAATTCTCTGTTTGGGGAGCAGACAGAGAACTACATGGAGAAAATGGATGAGTACAGGGCCACCTATAGGAGTGCTCAGGCCAAGGAAAGGCAAGCCACTCCCCAGAGGCAGCATTCCAGGGGCAGGGGCAGGCCTTTTCATAGGCCTTTCTACCAAGCCCCGGCCTCCTCTTCCGCCTTTGCTCAGAGGGGGTTCTTCAGAGGGAGAGGCAGACGGGGTATAAGCAGGCCTGCTACCACCCCTCAGCCTAAAGCCCCTGCCAAACAGGCACCCTGATGGGTTTGCCCCGGGCCGATTCTCCACTACCCGTAGGGGGCAGGCTGACTTACTTTGTCCAAGACTGGATGTCTTTAACATCAGACAAATGGGTCCTGGAAGTAGTAAGCCAGGGACTGGTTCTCAGCTTGCTTCAAACAATTTCCCAAGATGAGAACCAGATCCTTTCCACCTGCAAATCCTTCAGAGGCCCTTGCCCTAGAGGCAGAGGTATCTTCCCTCTTGGCTCTCAGAGCCATAGAAAGGGTTCCACCCCTACACAAGGGAAAAGGATTGTACTCCAGGTACTTCCTAACCCCCAAAAAGACAGGAGAATGGCGGCCCATCCTGGATCTCAGATATTTAAACAAGCACCTTTTAAAGCCAAAGTTCAAAATGGTGACTCTGGGAATAATTCTAGCCTCTCTAAGGCCAGGGTACTGGCTAGTCTCCCTGGACTTTAAGGATGCCCATTTCCACATTCTCATCAGATGCTCCCACAGAAAGTACCTCAGGTTCGAGTTGCCCTCAGGCCACTATCAATTCAGAGCAATGCCCTTTGGCCTAACATCAGCTCCAAGGGTGTTCACAAAATGCCTGGCAGTAGTGGTTGCTTTCCTAAGGAGAAAAAAGATCTCCATCTTTCCATACCTGGACGACTGGCTCATAGTGGGTCAGTCTCCAGACCAAGTCAAGTCATACCTACAGATAACTCAGCAACTGCTCACTTCTCTAGGATTCCTCCTAAATCTTTCAAAGTCAGTTCTAGAGCCAGTGCAGTTCGTCACCTTCATAGGGGATAGCTGGATACAATAAGGGCCAGAGCCTTCCTTCCCCTGGACAGGGCAAGGACCCTTGTGACACTGGCCTCTTCATTCACCCTTCAGGTGTCTCGACCAGCAAGGCATTTTCTGCAGCTCCTGGGCCACATGGCTGCCTCTACGGCAGTGGTCCAAGGAGCAAGATTTCAGATGAAGGACATTCAGTTCCACTTAAGAGCCTTCTGGTCCCAGAGAAAAGGATTCTCTGACCAAGCTAATCCCAGTGACTCAAACCCTGATCCAGGCTTTGCAATGGTGGCAGGATCAGGACAACCTAAGGCAAGGAGTTCCCTTTGTCACTCAATCTCATTCTCTAATCCTTACCACAGATGCCTCCCTCTTGGGCTGGGGAGCCCACTTGGGGGATCTGACCACCCAAGGGTTGTGGTCACCTCAAGAATCTCTGCTTCACATCAGTCTCTCAGAACTCAGAGCAGTGTTTCTAGCACTTCAAGTTTTTTCCAAGTCTGTTCAGAACAAACTAGTTCAGATCAGGACAGACAATACCACCACAATGTGGTACATCAGCAAGCAAGGGGGCACTCTGTCTACGGCCTTGTGCACAGAAGCAATGAAGTTGTGGTCTCTGGCCTATTCCCTGAATACCTCTCTGATAGCAGTGCACCTCCCAGGGAAGGACAATGTCCTGGCAGATGCTCTCAGCAGGATATCTCAGGGCCATCACGAATAGTCCCTGGATCCCCTAATTTTGAAGGTGATCTTCTTCAGATGGGGCACTCCACAGATAGATCTTTTTGCAGCCCCAGACAATCACCAACTTCCTCTGTTTTGCTGCAGGACCCCCCCCCCCTCCCATGTTGGGCTCAGTCCGCCTGGATGCTCTAGTTCTCAACTGGGAAGGGAAATTCCTGTATGCTTTTCCCCCCTTCCCTCTCCTGTTCAAGGCACTAGTCAAAATCAGGTCTCAACCCTGCAAAGTGATTCTGATTGCTCCAGACTGGGCCAGACAGCCCTGGTACCCACTCTTGCTGTTCTTAGCAGTCCACCTTCCCCTGTCTCTTCCCAGGAATTACAACCTATTAACATGTTCTCAGGGGAGGGTTTGGTATCCGAATCTCAAATCTCTCAATCTCAAGGCCTGGCTCTTGAAGAGTTAGAGTTTGCTGATTTGCATCTTTCTCAAGGTGTTCTGGATATTCTAAAAGCTTCTCGAAAGCCTTCCACCAGAAAGATTTACAACTCCAAATGGAAAAGGTTTACTATTTGATGCTTCTGGTAAGCATATTTCTCCAGAGTCTGCTGGGTTGCCTACGGTCCTGGACTATATAGTTCATCTCAGTAGCTTGGGACTCAGACCAGCTACACTTAGAGTGCATTTGGCAGCTGTCTCTGCCTTCTTGTCAGCAGGCAAGCCCTCTTCCCTTTCAGCTCATCCTGTATTTTTGTAAATTCTTCAAGGGATTGCTGCATACCAATCCTCCCTTCAGGGACTCTGCCCCTGCTTGGGACCTTAATGTTTGCATTGCTCAGCTTATGCAACCCTCTTTTGAGCCTTTGTCCTCAGCAGAGCTTAAGTACTTGACTTGGAAAACTGTGTTCTTGGTATCCATTACTTCTGCCAGACACATAAGTGAGTTACAGGCCCTGTCAGTGGAGCCTGATTTTATCTCTTTCCATAGAGATAAGGTGGTCCTCAGGACTAATAGGAAGATCTTCCTGGACATAAGTCTCCACCACTCATTCACACTAGTGGGATTAGCGCCGGAGGCACTAGGACCCATCGGGAGCAAACTTTTTGCTGGAGGGTCGGCGCGAGAGATGGCGCTGCGAGGCATGGCGCGCGAGCATGACTCGGCGGCAATGACCATCGGCGGCGGAAGCCCTCCAACCGCCTCAGTTCCTTTTTCCGCCCGTCAAGTGCGCTTCAAGTGACGACATCGCGCCGCCTGTCGAGAGTCAAACTTCAAACTGGCGCATAGTTTTCAGTTTATTTTTTGTAACATTATCTCGAAGTAGTATAAGCAATTTTATTCTATTTTCATTAAATTTTTCTAATATTTTAAATTTAACTTACTTGAAGAAGTCTCGGCCTACTGGACGGAGTCGACCATGAGAGCAGGTCAGGTGACGGTAAGGAGACTACTTATGAAAGCTGTTCAGTCAGCGGGCTGGGTCGGTCAGCCTCCTTCTCCTCAGCGGGGTTCTGAAAATGGTCAGTCCGATGCCGGGGGATGGCGGTCCCCGTCGGCATAAAAATAGCGAGTCGCATTCGGCACACGTTCGGCCTCGAGCTCTTCTTGACCCACAGGTCCAAAAGAGAAGGCATCACTCGAGGTCGCCACCTCAGTCATGTCTCGGCGTCGACGATGGTCGGTTATCATAGCTAGTTGCCATTCTCCTTCTTTAGAGTCGCCAACTGCTGGTGACCGTGTTCCTGTTTAGCATCGGAGCCTTCCCGCCTGTAGGTAGGGCTCCAGATGAGCAGTTTCATCAGTGAGCGCCTATGGGCGATGGGCTCTGGAGGTTGGTTCCTGCCTGGCTCGGTTGCCACGGGCCCCGGGCTCCTCCAGCGATCGGGTAGGGCGGTTGGACCTTCCCTAGTCGCGCGCGCCTTCTTTGGTGCGGTGACTCCACGCACAGGTGTTTCCCCTCACATGGCTGCGGTGCAGGGGGCCACACCAATGCCCTTATCTCCTGGTTTTTTTCCTTCTCTAGCTTTCCAGGTTCCTGGGGCGTTTCCGGCACCTTCCGCGGGGTCTGTTGGCTTGTTGGTGCCGTTTTCAGTGCCGCTCGGCCTTGCGGCGCCGTCCGCGGTGCCGCGTGGTCTCGCAGCGCCGCCTGCGGCGCCGTTGGGTCTGGTGGCGCCGTTGGCGGTGCCGCTTGGTTCGGCGCCCCGCTTGGTCAGCGGCGCCGCGCTTACGCGGTCTCGGCGTGCCTCTTGACGCCCGTGCCCCTCTGCGGTGCCGTTTTTCAACCCGTTTTACCCTTCTGGCGCCCGGGGCCCTCGGGGACTCTCCTTGTTCTCTGCTATTTCCTCCTCTCTAATTTTCCTCCTTTCCTGTCCAATCAGTCCTTTCTGGACCATCGGAGATGATGTTGAGCCTAGCCCAGACCTTGGTTGGGTGATGAAGTGGAGAAACAGGATCTTTCTTTGCTACAGAGCCTGTGGTGGGGACCTGTCCTTTAAGTCTCTGTTGAAGAACCTGAGATCCTCTTTCTCTCCAGACTACAGACATCGATCCTGGGAAGATATTAAGACTCCAGTACCTTCATGCTGGAGATCCCCTGGATTTGACTCCTCCGATCCAGCCTTCCTTGAGACACTGTCTCAAATGGTATGGAATAATCCTGCTCTTATTCCCTCAGTGGCTAAATCCATTGATAAAAGTATTCAGCTCCCAAGGATCGTCCCATTTGGCATCCCAAGCCTTTTGCGGATCTATTGTAGTCCTGGCAGAGAATGATAAGGTTGTTCTTCCTCAAACTACTACAGCTCGACCTATTAACAAAGTCTCGTAAGATTGATACATTAGGTAGAGAGTCTTTGCTGCCTCCACTCTAAATATACGTATTGCCAGTTATCAAGGCTATTTTTCTCAGTATGAGTATATCCTGTAGCACTCTTTGAAAAGAATGGTTGAAGCTCTTCAGTTCAGACTCCAAGTCAGAGCTTCTTCTGACCGTTACTAAGGTGATGGGTCCAATAACCAACAGGTCAAAAGCCGCTATAGCACTTTCGACACCGCTACTCGCTCCGCAGCCGCGGGTATTTGTACTCGGCGCCATTCCTGGCTGCGTGCTTCTGGCTTCACGAATGATGCTCAGCAGCGAGTAATGGCGCCCCTTTGATGGCTCACTTTCTTTTCGGCCCTCAGGTGGAACAAGCCTTAGGAGGCCACTCAGAAGACTAGGTCGGCCATTAAGTTGGCCAGACCTCCGCCTGCTCCCTCTCGGGGCATGTGAACAGATATCAGTTTCATAGTCGTCAGTCCTTTGAGGCAGAGGCGGGAAGCTTCCATAAAGCACCTGCCCAACCTCAAAGAAAGCGCCCAGCAGAAAGCGCGGGGCCTAAAGCCCCCAAGCGCTATATAGTGCTGGCCAAGTTCCATCCACATTGCCGGTGGAACTTTCTCCTAGAAGTGAGATGCCGTTTGATGTCTTCTACAACCAGTGGAAGTCATAACTTTGGACAAATGGGTCCTTCGGATAATTCGCGAGGGTTATTCTCTCAATTTTTGGAAACCCCGAATTGTCCTCCCAGGCGAAAACCAGGTTGTCGGCCTCTCAGTCAGACCTCCTCACCGCAGAGATCCAGGGCCTTCTAAGCAACAGAGCAATAGAACTGGTGCCCCCGCATCTCTGAACTGAGGTTCTACTCCATTACTTCCTGGTTCCAAAAAGTCTGGAGATCCCCCATTCTAGACCTCAGAAAGTTAAACAAATTTCTCCCTAGGGAGAAATTCAAAATAGACTACGTAGGTACCTGTTACCTTGCTGCATCAGCACACGACTGGCACAGCCTCCCTGGATATGGGATGAGCTTACCAGCATAATCCCATCCACCGACCCACCACTTAAGTTCCTCAGGTTTTGTAGCTCTGGGTCAGCATTATCAGTTCAAGTCCTGCCTTTTGGGCTATCCTTGGCGCCCGTGAGAGTCTTTACAAAGTGTTGTGCAGTTCTCTTAGGCGCATCTCAGGAAGATCGGACTCAGTGTTTCCCTACCTGGACGATTGGCTTCTAAGACCTTCCCAGCCAAGGGACTTTGGAAGCCGTGCAAACGACTACTCGTCTTCTTACATCCATAGAATTCTGCTGAATTTAGAAAAAATCACGCTACAGCCCCCCAGAGGCTCCTTTTCATGGGGCAGCTTCAGCACCTCTTCCATGAAAGGCTTTCCTTCCAGAGGACAGAAGACTCGACATCCTTGGATGGCCCGTTTCATCGGCGAGAACCAATCGGTTACAGCTCTCTCGATACAGCGCATGTTAGGTCTCATGGCGTCCTCGGTTCCACTGTACCCTGGCCCGGTTGCACAAGAGACCACCAGGATGCTCTCCACTCAGTGGTCTCCGACCTCTCACCCATCTTATCACATCAAGGTGGCGGAGCCCCTTGAGCGTCTCTCACCTGGTGGACTCAAGAGAGCAATCTTCTGGAAGGGTTCCCTTTAACCCCAGATCATCAGATCTCCATCACCACAGAAGCATCGCTAATGGGATGGGGAGCTCACTGTCGCTCCCTCCACACTCAAAGGTGTGGACTCAGTTCAAAACTCTTCTCCACATAAATGTCCTGGAGATGAGAGAGCGGTCCTCTACGATCCGAGCAGAAGGATATCCTTTGTCACAAGAACATTCTCCTTCAAACGGACAACAAAGCTGTGATGTATTACATCAGCAAGCAAGCGGTGCTCATTCTTACCCCCTTTGCGGGAAGCAATGAGGGTGTGGGAGTGGTGCGAGCACAAGTCTCCGATTCAGGCGGTTTATCTGCCAGGTATACAAAGCGATCTAGCAGATCACCTCAGCAGAGCAGGCAGACCCTCACGAGTGGTCTCTCGATCCACCATAGCTCAGATCACTATTCGAAGAGTGGGGGACTCCAGACCTGGACCTTTTGCATCCCCACTCAAGCATAAACTGCCTCTCTTCTGCTCCAGAAATCAGGGCCTGGCATTTTCTGTCAGGATGCGTTCGAGCTGCGGTGGACAAAAGAGTTTTCTTCGTCTTTCCACGATCCTCTAATCAAGAGTTCTCCTCAGTTCGAGTCTCAGGGACCAAAAGCATTCTCATTGCTCCTCCTGGCCATCGGCAGCTATAGTTTCCTCTGCTCAACAGTATGTTGGCAGCCTCTCGAACCACTTCCCTTACAAATCAACCTTTTGACTCAGGGTTCGTTGGTCCATCCAACCTGAAATCACTTCACCTTCATGCTTGGCTCCTGAAAGAGGTAGAAGTGAATGGATTCAACGTCTCAGTAGAATCTCGGACATCCTTCTCAATGCGTGGAAGCCAGCCACCCAACGTCACCTTCCAAATGGAAGCGCTTTCTCTCTGGTGTGCAAAGTCCTCTTGAATCCCTTTTCCTGTCACTCCTGACAAGGGTTCTGGAGTATCTTTGGACCTATCAAACTCAGGTCTCCAGTACTCCACAGTTAAATTCACCTTAGTGCCATCTCAGCGTTCCATGAGCAGTTTCTTCTTGACTCTGGCTCAGCTTCCCTATGGTGAAGAGATTTCTTAAAGGGATTCTTCATACCAGACCCCTGTTAGCGTCCAGTTGCAACCTGGGACATTAACCTGGTGCTGGACATGCTCACTCGGAGGCCTTTCAGACCCTAGCTACCTGTAAGCTAAAATTTCTTACCTGGAAGACTGCCTTCCTGGTGGCCATTACCTCAGCCACGCGGGGATCTAGGAATTCATGCCTTGGTGACGGACCCTCCGTATACTGTATTCCATAAAGATGAGGTAGTTCTCCATTACTCATCCTAAATTTCTTCCCAAAGGTTGTGTCAGAATTCCATCTAAACCAACCTCTGGTACTTCCCTCTTATAGCTAATTTCCAAAATGAAGGGAACGATCTCTTCATTCCTTGGATGTTAAGAGAACCTTGCAGTACTATTTAGATAGAACCAAGAATTTTCATGAAGACTCAGCAACTGTTTGTTTCTTTCCAGCGACACCGGCTGGGTCAACCCGTCGCTATTAGATGCATCTCATCATGGTTAGTGGCATGCCTTCGACATTGCTACTCCATGGCTCAAGATAAAGTGGAGGGTAAGTGTCGCTCACTCTACTAGAGAGATCACGGCATCTTTAGGCGGAGATTCGCAATGTTCCAATGCGGATATCTGCCGAGCGCCAACCTGAGACTCAGTGCATACCTTCGTTAAGCATTATGCACTGGATGTTACGTGCCAGGCGACATTCCTCGTCGGCAGAACTATCCTTGGTCTTCTATCTTGAACACGTGAGCTCTGGCTCTCCTGCACGCCCTTTTGGGGGATTATCAGCTGGTACTCTCCCACTAGTGTGAATGAGTGGTGGAGACTTATGTCCAGGAAGATATGAAAAGTACATACCTACGTAATTCTTGATCTTCTTGGACGGTCTCCACCCTCTCCTGCCTCCCTCCATCCCCGAGCTCACACATGTGTTGGTCTTCCTCCCTCAAATCTTTAGGCCGTGAGGACTTCTTTGCAGACCCCTTCTTCACGGGTCCGTACGGACTATCTTATGTCCGTTTTTGAGATTAGATTTACTCTTTGCGTTGATTGCGCGTACACCTCCTTGGTAAAAAAGGTACTGAGGCGGTTGGAGGGTCGTCGCCGAGATGGTCATTGCCGCTCGAGCCGCTGCTCAAATGCGCGCCATGCCTTGCGGCGCCATCTCTCGCGCCGACCCTCCAGCAAAAAGTTTGCTCCGATGGGCCCTAGTGCCTCCGGCGCTAATCCCACTAGTGTGAATGAGTGGTGGAGACTCGTCAAGAAGATCAAAATTACGGTGAGTACGTAATTTTCATTTTTTGCCTAAGGTGGTTTCAGATTCCATAATCAGTCTGTGTCTCTCCTGTTTTCTTCACTAGTTGATCCTCCTCTGGAGAGAGGAGGCTACACAACCTGGATGTGAAAAAGGGCCTTAGCTACTACATAGGGCAGCACAAGGGTCTGAGTTTGACTTCATTAATTGTTCCTCACTTATGGTGAGGTTGGTGAGAAAACCTGCCACTAAGATCTTTTGCCAGGTGGATTGTCTCTTGTATACAATTCTGCTATGAAAAATTTGGTAGAATCCCACCCTCAGGCCTGAGGGCTCACTCTACTAGAGGCACAGCTGCTTCCCTGGCTGCTGCCAGGTATATTCCTATCTTAGAGATTTGTCAAGCAGCCACCTGGAAAACAGTACATACTTTCACCAAGCATTACTCTCTGGATATCCGGCTATGAGTGATGCTCGGTTTGGCACAGCAGTGCTTCAGAGCCTGTTCCCAAAGTAGGTTCTAGGGACATGGATATGTTGTTCATCCACACTTATTGGCAGGTTCCTTGCCGCTTTAAATCTTGCCGGAAGGTCTTCAAGCTGGCTCCTCCCACCCACCCGGGTGGTAAAACTCTCGGCTCCACCCCATGGCGCAGATCTTCCTTACGCTTGGAAGCTCAGGTTCCTCCTACGCTCTGCGATTAAGACTGGTTCCTAATTCTTGAGTTCGAAAATCGAAAAGTTTTGCTAAAAGACTTTGGTCTTCTTCTCCTCGCGGCTGCGATGGACAAATCGACTCCCAGTTTCGGAGGTGCCTTGCGGGCACGAAGATGTCAGGACAGATCCGCACTCCATGTCGTCTACTGCCTATGGCCTTGAGCACGACCCGCAGGCCTGCGACTTGTGCTCCTTCCTTTTCGACCCTCGTCCTTGAAGACCGTGCTGCCCGGTGATTACAACTGGGGCGCCCGAGAAGGAATTCCACAGTGAAATCTAAAGAGGCCGGTTGGCGGTGTCGCGGCGGCGAGCTCGGCGGATCAGCTCGAGCAGATGATGCGCCCTCGAAGAGAACAGTAGCGGACGCTTCTACCTCGGCTACGGCATTTGTTCGCTCTCTCTCTCGGTGCCTCATACTCTGCTGCTTTCAAGGAGCTTGGCCTGACCCCTCGGCGAAAGGTGAGGGTCCAACTTCATCGGACCTTTCCAGGTCCAGAAGAGCAAAAGTAAGTCTCTCCGTCGGCGCTCTTGGGAAGCGGAAAGATCCCCTCCCTTGTCGACAGTCGACTTGATCAAGCCCCTCAGCTTCGGCCACTGGCTTCACGGTGTCCCGTCAGGTCAGTTGACTGAGACTCGGCAGCCGTGATCGAGATTTTCTCGACCCGTTAGGCAGGTTGTCAGCTGGGCATCGAATCCCTCTTCCCAGTCCCCAGGTGAGGTTGAGGATCCCGTCGGCTCGTCTATGCCTCCGGTTCCGCGGCCGGTGAGATGCGTCCGAGCCGAGGAGTGCCGGTTTCCGACACTTCTCCCTGCGCCTTCTCGGCCTGAGTCGAGACTCTCGGTGTTGGACATCCTCGCGGTCCGACCGATCCTGCCGCCACAAACGGTCTCGGTCGGCACCCCGCGGTAAAGCGGCTACCCGCTCTTCCTCGAGCGAGGGAGGCTTGGCGCAAGTTGCGTCGAGATGCGAAGAACTTTCGTGTGCAACAGCTGCTTTGACCGAGAACCAGCCGACCGATTGTCTTCCCGGCCATTAATGCTTGCCACGGAGCGGCGAAACAACCCCTCGTTGTAGCCGAGGAGCCTGTTCCCAGGCGGTTGTTCGTAATTCAGCTGCCCACCGATTCTGGTGGAACCTCCGCCTCCACAGCCATTAGTTGGGGCTCCGACCAAAAATTCTCGGTCGGCCTTGGGTTTGTCCCATAGGCTGTCTGTCACCCTCACTCCCGATAAACCTCGGCAGGTGGAGGGTGGCTCAGGCCAGAGACAGCTCTTTGAGGACTCTTCCGAGTCCGATGATGGTTCCTCCCTCTTCTCCAAGGGCATGGACTTGGAGTCCTCGGGAAGCCAGTCAGTGGACGATAGCCCTTCATCCTTCTTAGGGTTGCTTCGACTCATCTCGGAGTCCACCGGGAAGAAGCTCGAACCCGTTCCAATGAGGCCAGGTATCCCTCACGGAGATTCTGGACCGAGGGATTCTTCTCCTACGGAGGCCTTTCGTGTGGCGAGCCATAGTGGTCCGGCCTTGGAACTTTGGCAGCGTCCTGCTTCCTGCCCTGCGCCGTCGGCCAGGATGGCCAGGAAGTATGCGGTCCCTACCGGTTCCCTGTCCGGTTTTTCGGAACACCCCTCGGCTGAGGGGTTGGTTACCGACAGCGCTTTTCCGCGTGCGGAATGCAAGGATGTGACAAACCTCCGACAAGGAATCCAAGAAATTGGATTATGCCGGGCGAAAAGTCTACGCTGCGTTCTCTCTCGGCCTTCGTCAGGCCAGTTCGGCCGTCCTCATGGCACATTTTTCCCACGCCCTGTTGGGCTCCCTGGATGAGGTTGTCCCTCATCTTCCTGTGGATCTGCAGACTACGGTCAGGCAGGTGCGGGACCAGGGCAGGGCAGTGGCAAAGCAGCAGCTCCAGACTGCGCTAGACATTGGGGACTCATGTGCCAGGTCTGTGGCGGCCGCAGTGGCCATGCATCGTCAGGCTTGGCTGAGGATATCCACCTTTACCTCGGATACCCAGCACAAGTTGGCGGATGTTCCCTTTTTGGGGACTGACCTCTTCGACCCTGGGGTGGAAGGTCACCTGCAGAGGATCGAGAAGTCCAGTGCTACCTTGGACTCAGTCTCTTCCGCTCAGAAGGACAAAGGCCGCAAGCCACAGCCTGCCCTTTCGTCCTTCTAAGCCCTAATGGCCTAGCAACCAGCGTCAGGGCCAGCAGGCTCAGCCTTGGTTTCCCAAGCCCAAGCCGTCGGCTTCCTCCAATAGGAAGCAGGGAGGTAAAGGCCCAGGAGGTTCCTCAGCCGGTCCCTCCTCCAAGCCTGCCCAGTGACGGGCTGAGGGGTGTCGCCCCCATCCCCGTCACCTCAGCCCTGGTTCCCCCCGTGGGGGGACGGCTCAGACACTTCCTTTCCGCCTGGTCCGCTGTTACCACGGACAGGTGGGTACTGGAGGTGGTGGGAAGAGCCACCTCTGGAATTCGAGCAGGCCCCGCCCTTCAGAGCCGTCGCACCTCGGGGGGCCTCGGGGTCCGCAGCCTCACTGGCGGCTCGTCGAGCCGACATCGCTCTCCTCCTCCAAAAGGAGGTGATCACGGAGGTGGAGGACCCCGCTTCAGACCCGGGGTTCGTGTCCAGGTATTTCCTGGTTCCGAAACGGACAGGGGCTGGCGCCCCATTCTTGACCTACACGACCTGAACAAGTTCCTAAGGTCTCGAACCTTCAGAATGGTCACTCTGACACAGATAATACCATCTCTGGAACACGGCGTGTGGTTCTGCTCTCTGGACCTACAGGACGCGTTCTTTCACGTCCCTATCCGTCTATCATATCGGAGATTCCTCCGCTTTCGAGCGGAGGGATCCCTCTTCGAGTTCCAAGCCATGCCCTTCGGCTTATCTCCAGCTCCCAGGGTCTTCACCGAATGCATGGCAGTGGTGACAGCATTCCTGCGGCGCCGAGGGGTCTGGTGTACCCTTACCTGGACGATTGGCTGATAGCAGCCCCCTCCAGACAGGAGGTGGAGCGGTCCAGAGATCTGTCCCTCCAGGTTTGCTCTCAGGTTGGCCTTCTCATCAACGAGGCCAAGTCGGAACTCGAACCGAAGCAGGTGATCCTGTTCATCGGGGCAGGGCTCGACTCTCTTCGAGCCAGAGCACGACTCCCGGCGGACAGGGCCGAGGTTCTTACCTCCTTGCCCAATCATTTCTGGTTGGGCATTGCCCTGCCGGGACTTCCTCGCCTCCTGGGTCTCATGGCGGCCTGTACCAGCGTGGTCCGTTGGGCTCGCTGGCACATGCGCCCCCTTCAGTGGGGACTGGCCAGCCAGTGGTCATAACGCTGCGATCCTTTGGACCAGCTAGTGATAGTGACCCAGGAGATGTGGAACGCTCTCCAGTGGTGGACCGTTCCATTCCATTTTCAGGAGGGTATCCCGTTTGTCCGCCCCGAGCCGACGGTCTCTCTATCGACCGATGCCTCTCTGATGGGTTGGGTGCCCATCTGGGGGAACACCGAGTGCACGGCCTCTGGTCCCCGCGGGAGTCCCGATGCCACATCAACCTGCTGGAGCTCTGAGCGGTCCGCCTAGCTCTCACCGCCTTTGCTCCGTTTCTCCAGGGTCAAGTGGTCTGAGTCCAGACGGACAATACCACGACCATGTACTACCTAAACCGCCAGGGCGGGATGCGCTCCCTGCTTCTATGCAAGGAAGCTCTCCGCATTTGGTCACTCGTGCGCAGCCTGGAGGCGGATCTCCTAGCCACTCATGTGGCAGGAGCCTCCAACACCCTGGCCGATGCCCTGAACCGGATAGGGGCTGCATCTCACGAGTGGTCTCTCCTGCCGGAGGTAGTACAAGATCTGTTCTCCCTCTGGGGCACACCTCAAGTGGACCTGTTTGCCTCCAGGGAGACACGAAGCTGAGGCTGTTTCATGCCCGCCCCCCTCAGCAGGGCTCGCTGCAGGGGGATGCCTTCTCGAAGCTGTGGACCCCGGGCCTCTTCTACGCCTTTCCCCCATTTCCCTTGATTCACAAGGTGCTTCTCAAGGCGAGGAGGGACAAGGCACAGGTGATTCTGATAGCCCCAGACTGGCCCCGCCAGTTCTGGTACCCAGATCTCCTCAGCCTCAGCTCCAGGCTCCCGAGGCAGCTTCCAGCTCGCCCGGACCTGCTCTCAGTCAATATGGGAAGGTGTTCCATCCGGACCTTCAATCCCTGCACCTGACGGCCTGGTTCCTGAGCGGCTAGAGTTCCAGGCCTTGGGTCTTTCCGACGAGGTCCTCAATGTTGTTGAGGCGTCCCGTAAGGAGTCGACCAGAAAATGCTATGCCTTCAAATGGAAGAGATTCTCCATTTGGTGTCAGGGCAAGGGCTTGGACCCTTCCTCCTGTTCTGTGGCAAGCATTTTGGACTATTTATGGTCCCTTTCTAGTCAAGGGCTTAGGTCGACGACCCTAAAGGTGCACCTGGCAGCCATCTCTGCTTACTGGGTGCGGGCCGGGGAGCAGTCGGTGGCACAGGATAAGGTGGTCGGACGCTTTTTCAAAGGCCTTGATCACATTTCCCCTCCGGTGAGAGAACCTCCACCTCTGTGGGATTTACTGCTGGTACTGGCAAAGCTCATGGGCAAGCCATTTGAACCAATGCACAGGTGTGATCTCTCTCACCTGTCGTGGAAGACCGCCTTCTTGGTGGCTGTCACGTCAGCCAGAAGGATGGGAGAGCTCCAGGCGCTTTCCATCGAGTCTCCTTACCTGGTCTTCCACAGGGACAAGGTTGTCCTGCGCCCCCACCCGAAATTCCTTCCGAAGGTGGTGTCGGAGTTTCACCTTAACCAGGTGCTGACTCTGCCGGTGTTCTACCCCAATCACACCTCGGAGGCCGAATACAGGCTCCATACTTGGACCCTAGAAGGGCGCTCGCTTACTATAAGGAGCGCACGGCTGAAATTCGGGGAGAGGTTCGCCAGCTGTTTGTCACCTACGCTGAAGCCGCACCTGGCAGACCTGCAGCCAAGCGGATGATAAGCAGGTGGGTCACCTCCTGCATAGATCTCTGCTATAAGTTGGCGGACATGGAGCCTCCCAGAGGGATAAGAGCTCATTCTACCTGCCATACTGCTGCATCGGTGGCTGCTTCCAGGGACGTCCCTATCCAGGAAATCTGCAGGGCTGCTACCTGGAAGTCAGCACACACCTTTATTACCCATTACCACATCGACTTTGAGTCACGCTGGGATGCTGGTTTTGGGGCCTCGGTTCTCCAGTCTTTATTTCCTGAGTAGGGGGTGTGCACCTTGCCTCCCTCCTCCCGGAGAACTGCTAGGAGTCTGCCAATAAGTGTGGATGAACAACATATCCATGTCCTAGAAATACAGGTTACTCACCTGTAACAGGAGTTCTAGGAATGGTATATGTTGTTCATCCTACGACCTCAGCCTCCCGGCCAGCCTACAACCTGAGCTTCCAGTGGGCCAGATCTGGCGTCATGGGCGCAGCCCGAGTTTACCACCGGGTGGGTGGGAGGAGCCAGCTTGAAGACCTTCCGGCAAGATTTAAAGCGGCAAGGAACCTGCCAATAAGTGTGGATGAACAACATATACCATTCCTAGAACTCCTGTTACAGGTGAGTAACCTGTATTTCTGTCCTCCTCCATGGAGATACTGCTTGGTAGTCTGCAGTAGTCAGAATACAGCAAGACTTCATGTTGTTTTGAAGAAAAAATTACTCACCTTAGTAATGTTGTTTCTTCTAATGGAGTCTTGCTGTATTCTGACCTTCTCCCGCCTCCCCTCTCAGAACCTGGGTTTTGGGATGTGGGTGGGAAGGAACAGTGTTGGCACACTAGAGGTGCCCCCTTTTTCTCACCGTCTTATTTTTGGGTGTGTGTTGTGTTTTGTTTTTTGGGTTTCCTGACTTGAGTCTTTGCCTTGGAACCAGAAAATCTTTTTATTAAATTTAGTTGTCAGTTGGCTAGTGTGAGTTTATAGTTTCCACACAGTGCGCCCAGTGAGTATAGCTTGTAAAGATCTGGCGGTTTGGGTTCAAACAACAACACACAGACTCTCAACCGAGCTCAAGTTCAGCGTTCCATGCCTTGCATGGAAAGTTAACTCTTTCCTCTCCGGGGCAGTTCAAAGGTTGGATATCACTGCAATAGTCAGAATACAGCAAGACTCCATTAGAAGAAACAACATTACTAAGGTGAGTAATTTTTTCTTTGTGTTTTTTGCTTGGGGTTTGACCACCTCAAAGAGGATTGCGATATCTGTTAAAACTTCCCTCAGTCGACGCTTGAGAGACGCTTAAAATGACTGCAGGAGAAGATATCTGAGAAGGCTGTTGAACCGGCTGCAGATAAACCAATTTCAGGACAGAAAGAACCGGAGGATCAGCCCTCTAACAAAGGTGACGGTTCACTGGCACAAAAGAGGCCTGCTGACCCTGCCGCTAACCCGGCAGCCGCAGGAAAGAGAATATGAAAAGAAAAACGTTCAGCGGTTGAACCGTAGCCGAGTAACCCGGTTCCAACCGCTGAGCAAATAGCAAATGTTATTAGGATAATTCAGTCGCTTCAACCGGTAACCCCAGTTCAGGTTCCGAAGCGACCCCGTTTGGATCCTTTAAGTGTCACTTCAGTTCCCTGTTCCTTGGAACCTGAATTGGATACTTGTGCTGAGGATTATGAGGATGATGCTGATGAGGAAGAGGATTATGGTGAACCTATTGATCCGGATATTTCACCTGATCCTCATTGTCCTGACTCCCCTGACAAGGGAACTGAGAATTTTCCCCTCATTTTAAACTTGCGAAACAGGTGGCTCAGTCCCTGGACCTCCCCACACAGGAATCAACTGATGATGAGGAGGAACAGGACTATAGAGATATGATGGATGTTCAGGCTCCTAAAAGAGTTTTACTGCCTAGCCACAAGTCCCTAAAGAAGCAGGTCATGAAAATCCTGCATACCCCAACTTCTATTCCACCAGTTGATAGAAAGGTGGATAAGAAATATTGGGTGGCTAAGGGTAGGGCCGAGTTCCTGTTCGGTCACCCTAGCCATGAGGGTGTGGTACAGGCAGCAGCCTGTGATGAAGCAGGCATTCCCCTGGCATCGCATCTTCCTGATAAAGATTCCAGAAAGATGGATGCTATTGCAAAGAAGCAATATTTGGGTTCCTCCCTGGCTATTAGGCAGGCTTCATACATGGCCTTTGTTGCCAAGTACCAAAGGACACTCTGGGACACTGTGCTGGAGATTACAAAATCTGTGCCAGCACCAATGGCAGCAGACCTGGAGGAGGCTGCCAAGAGAGGGGTAGAGGCCTCCAAGGTCCAATTCAGGATGGCAGTGAATAACAATGACGCTGCAGCCAGACAGATGGCTTCCTCAGTGTCTCTTAGGAGATTTGCTTGGCTAAGGACTTCCAATATTACCCAAGATACCCAGTCCAAAGCCATGGACTTCCCATGTGAGCCTTCGCCTTTGTTAGGTCCAGCAGACAGAGGCTTACATGAGGAAGGTGGATGAATACAAAGTAACATACCAAAGTGCTGCTGCTAAGGATAAGGCTCCTACGCCCAAAACGCAACATGCCAGGGGTCATGGGGCAGACATTACAGACCTTTTTTCCAGCCTAAAGCCTATCCACAGTAGCAGCAGAGAGGCTACTTCAGAGGCAGGGGCAGGAGAGGCACCAACCGCACTAGTCCTAGCACCCAGTCAGCACCTCAAGATAAGCAGACACCCTGAGGAATCTGCTTGGGTCACCTCCCCAGTTCCAGTAGGGGGCAGGCTGACCTACTATCTCCAGAAATGGCAGTCCATCACCACAGATCGGTGGGTTCTGGAGGTAGTGGGTCAGGGTCTTGCACTCAGTTTCAAACTCAGACCAAGACTGAGGGCAAGAGTTTTTCAACCTTCCTCCCCCTCAGAGACACTCTTGCTGGAAAAGGAGGTTTTGAATCTGCTTTCATTAGAAGCAGCGGAGCCAGTTCCTCTTTTACAGAAAGGAAAGGGCCTTTACTCAAGATACTTCCTTACAGCCATGAAAACAGGGGAGTGGCGACCTATATTGGATCTCAGACACCTTAACAGGCATTTACTGAAACCAAAGTTCAAAATGGTCACCTTAAAAACGATTCTGCCAACCTTAAGGCAAGGAGACTGGCTGTCATCTCTGGATTTAAAAGGTGCCTACTTCCATATCCTAATAAGGCAGTCTCACAGAAAATTCCTCAGGTTCAGACTTCCATCATGGCATTATCAGTTCAGAGCAATGCCTTTCGGCCTTACTTCTGCTTCAAGGGTGTTCACAAAATGCTTGACTGTGGTTGTGGCACACCTACGAAGGCAGGGAGTGACAGGTTTTCCATACTTGGCCGACTGGCTCTTTTAGTGGGGCTGTCTCCTCAGCAGGTCAAGCAGTCTCTGGCCTTGACACAGGAACTGTTGCAGTCCCTGGGGTTCTTGACAAACAAGCAGAAGTCAGTGCTGCAGCCAGTACAGCTCCTGGAGTTTATAGGAGCAGAATTGGATTCAGTCAGAGGAAGGTCCTTTCTTCCTCAGCTGAGAGCAGACACTCTTATACAGCTGGTAGGCTCCTTCAAGCCTCACAGCCTCTGACCGGCCAGGCACTTTCTCCAGTTGTTAGGCCACATGGCAGCCTCAACTGCCACAGTGTCAGGAGCAAGATTTCAGATGAGGGATATTCAATATCACCTCAAGCGTTACTGGCATCAGAAAAGAGACAGGTTATCAAAGCTGGTCCCAGTCACTCAAACATTCGTGCAGGCACTCCAGTGGTGGCAGGATCTGGAAAACCTCAGACAGGGGGTTCCCTTCCTCCAAGAGCAGCCATCTCTGGTGCTCACAACAGATGCATCCATACTAGGGTGAGGAGCACACCTAGGGGAGCATACTGTCCACTGTACTTGGTTCAAACAGGAGTCGTTGCTGCTGCACATCAACCTGTTAGAGCTCAGGGCAGTGTTCCTAGCACTTCAGGCATTCGCCAGCATGCTGCAAGGAAAGGTGGTCCAGGTCAGGACAGACAACTTGACTACTATGTACTACATCAACAAACAGGGAGGCACAAAGTCCACACCCCTGTGCACAGAAGCAATGAAAATATGGATCCTCGCCTATTCCCTGAACAGCTTGCTGTCAGCAATCCACCTTCCAGGGAAGGACAGTGTTCTGGCAGATGCACTGAGCAGAATAAGTCAGAACCATCACGAATGGTCCTTAAACAAGCAAGTACTGCAGTTGGTGTTCAGAAAGTGGGGCACTCCAGAGGCAGACCTCTTTGCTTCCCTAGGCAATTACCAGCTCCCTCTGTACTGTTTTAGACCCCCACTGAAGGGCACAGTACCACTGGATGCATTGACCCTGGATTGGACAGGGAAGTTCCTGTATGCCTTCCCTCCCTTCCCATTGTTGCTGAAAGCCCTGAACAAGCTCAGATCCCAGCCAGCCTCAGTGATCCTCATTGCCCCAGATTGGGCCAGACAGCCATGCTATTCCCTAGTTCTGTCTCTATCAGTAGCCAAGCCAATCAGCCTACCCAAGAGGCACAATTTGCTAACCTCCTCCCAGGGCAGGATCCTCTACGCCAACCTTCGATCCCTCAGACTTAAAGCCTGATTCTTGAGGACTTAGAGTATGCAAATCTGAATCTTTCAGAAAGGGTAATGGAGGTCCTTCGGGTATCCAGAAATATCTACACTTCTAAGTGGAAAAGATTTTCTTTCTGGTGCAGGGAGAAACACTTAGATCATACCTAGGCTGGGTTATCAGTAGTTCTTGATTATCTCACCCATCTTCACTCTCTAGTGTTCAGGATCTCTACTTTGAAAGTGCATCTGGCTGCAGTGTCTGCTTACCTATCAGCAGGTAAGCCATCCTCTTTTGGCCTCTAATGCAGTGTTCCGATAGTATTTTAAAGGACTACTGCATTTGCATCCTCCTCATAGAGCCCCTACCCACGTGTGGAACTTAAACATTTGCAAAGCACAGCTTATGCAGCCTCCTTTTCAGCCCATGTCATCAGCTGACCTTAAGTATGTAACTTGGAAGGCTGTGTTTTTAGTGACCATTACTTCTGCCAGAAGGATTGGTGAGATTCAGGCTTTGTCCATGTGGCCTTCCATAGGGACAAGGTGGTACTCATAACAAATAATAAATTTCTCCGTAAGGTGGTATCTGACTTTCACATTAATCAGTCTTTCACCCTGCTAGTCTTCTTTACTGATCATTCCTCTTCAGGTGAGCATAGACTACATAGCTTGGATGTCAAGAGAGCTATTAGTTACTACTTAGAGCACATGAAAGGTCACAGAGGGGATAGAACCCAGCTCTTTCTGACCTATGGAGAGGTTGGCAAAGGTAAACCTGCCACAAAGAGATCCATAGCAAGGTGGACTGTGTCATGTATCCAGTTCTGTTATAGCAAAGTGGGTAAGCAGGGGTATCACAAGTCGTAAGAGGGAGGTAATAATCCCTCTGTACAAGACATTGGTTAGGCCCCATCTGGAGTACTCGTGCAGTATTGGAGGCCACACCTTCACAAGGACATTAACCAAATTGAGGCAGTCCAGAGAAGGGCAACCAAAATGGTGCAGGGACTGCATCAGAAGACATATGAGGACAGATTAACGGAGCTCAATATGTATACACTTGAGCAAAGGAGGGAGAGAGGTGATATGATCGAGACATTTAAACACCTTAAGGGCATAAACAAGGTGAAAGAGTCTAACATGTTTAAATATAAGAAAAATAGCAGGACAAGAGGACACAGCATGAGATTAGAGGGAGGCCGATTAGAGGAATGTGAGGAAATTCTTTTTCACAGAAAGGGTGGTAGATGCATGGAATGGCTTACCACAAGAAGTAGTGGCTATGAATACAGTGCAGGGCTTCAAACAGGCATGGGATAGGCATAAGGGAGCAATACAAATGACTATGAATAGATAGGTCACTGACATAGCAAAGGCCGATGGCACATTTATAAGGTAGAAAAAGAAATGGGCAGACTGGATGGGCCTTGCGGTCCTTATCTGCCGTCAACTTCTATGTTTCTATGTTTAAGCAGCCCCCACAAGGGCTTAGGGCCCATTCTACTAGAGGGATTGCTACATCAATAGCAGCTTCCAGAGATATCCCTCTTCTGGAAATCTGTAAGGCAGCTACCTGGAAAACTGTTCACACATTTACCAAGCACTACTGCCTGGACACCCAGGCTAGGAGTGATGCCAGGTTTGGCACAGCAGTTCTGCAGAGCCTGTTTCCTAAATAGGTCCTCTGCCCACCTCCAGAGGCACTGCTTGGGTAGTCTGCACTTGTCAGAATACAATAAGATTTCCTGGGATTTGAAGAAAACATTACTTACCATGGTAATCTTGTTTCTTCTAAGGGAATCTTACTGTATTCAAACAACATGAAGTCTTGCTATATTATAGACATTAGCAGTTTGATCCAGCTCTAAAACTGCCCCGGAGTGAAATGGTTAAAACCATTCCAAAATAGAATTTTGGCACGAGAGCAGCTCTATCTGTGTCATTTCGAACTTGAACTGTCAGATTCTTTACTCCGCCTCAGTGAACAGTCGCTCGGAGATTTCTCCTGCTCGGTTCATTTCTCGGTTTAAAAGTGTTTTCTCGGTTGGATTTAACTGAGAATAGTTTTATTTTAACCGCAAAAACCGTTCAGTTCAAGCTCTATCTGTGATAACCGTAAAGTAAATGAAGGTTTTGTCTGTGTGGAACTTGTAAGTTATCGGTTCGGTTTGAACCGATCAGTGGGTTAAAACTCATTTAAAACTAAAGTTACTATTTTAGAGTGCGGTTCCGGTTCTTATCGGTTCTAAAAAAGCGGTTTATTACGTTTTCAATACCGTGACACGGTTAGGAACCGATAAGGTGTCTTGCCTGGCACTGCCGTTAAAAAGCAAGTTTTGGTTAGGCTGGCATTATGTCTGAGAAACTCAAAAGAAAACCGGGCCCACTGGGTTTCAACACTGTGATGTTTGTGAGGAAGTCTTTGCCAAGGCTGACCCACACACCACATGTGTTTATTGTCTGAGGTTTGACACCTCCAGTCAGACTGCCAGGTATGTAAATTTCCCTGCAGCCACCCTGGAAAAAGATTGGGCAGGCTCGGGGCGAAGAAGCCAAAAGTCCACTGACCGGATGGCCAGCCGGTTCGGTGCCAACCAAACCAGAGAGGTGCCCTCTGACCAGGGCCAGACTTCCTCGGGCAAAAGAAAAGCTGGTTCTGAGGAACCAATTCCAGTAAAGAAAACAAGAAAATCAGCAGGTCTGGAGTCCAAAATTCCTTCTCCAACTGCTGCAGAGATAGCAAAAGCCATACAAATTGTCTAGTCACTGTCTCAGGGTCCGTCCGAACCACCACTATCTGGTAAAGGTCGGTTCGTCCGGTCCCAGTGGTTCAGGTTATGATATTGAGGAATTTTATGAACCAGAGGAGGGGAGGATTATGAACAGTATGAATGTGGCTGGGAAGGTCTGGGTGTGCCCATTGAACGGACATCTCCCAGACAGACCTTTAGAATCTCCCCTATGCTGTCTGGGTCCCCATCTCATTTTATGTTTTATAAAAAGTTGCTGAAACCTCCAGCTTCCTTTAGAAGAGGCTGTGGATGAGCAAGAGGAGCCTGATTTTGTAGAAATGATGGATATTCAGAGTCTAGGAGATTGTCTATTCCTTTACATAAATCTTTTAGGAAACTAACAATTAAAATTTTAAAGCTCCTAATTCTGTGCCTCCTGTAGATAAAAGATGGACAGAAGGTATACATTGTGGGGCCTGATACAGAATTCCTTTCTCAGCAATGCAGTCATGTTGGGGTAGTTCAGGCTGCTGCCTGTGATAAAGCTAATATTCCCTTGGCTTCACATCCTCCTGACAAGGATTCCAGGAAGATTGATGCCATGGCAAAAAAACAGTATATGGCAGCCTCTCTGGGACTCAGACAAGCAAATTATATGGCTTATGTAGCTAGGTATCAGAAATCTAGATGGGATACTGTTATGCAGTTGGCCAAGCAGGCCCATGGCCAGCTGGCTAGTGAACTAGAACAGGTGGCTGCTGATGGCATTGAAGCATCTAAGGTTCAGTTTCATGCTGCTGTGGATGTTAATGATGTTTCCTCTAGGGTCATGGCCACATCTGTAGCTTTTCGTAGGTTGGCCTGGCTCAGGTGTACTAGTTTGTCACAGGATACCCAGACTAAGGCTATGGATTTTCCTGTGGTGGGAAATTCTCTGTTTGGAGAGCAGACAGAAGTTACATAAGAAGATGGATGAATATAGGACTACTTACAAGAGTGCCCAGGCTAAGGGCGGCAAGCCACTCCTCAAAGGCATACCCCAGGGTAGGGTAGGCCTTTTCACAGGCCTTTCTACCAGACTCAGGCCTCCTCTGCCTATGCTCAGAGGGGCTTCTTCAGAGGCAGGGGCAGGCGAGGGGTGGGCAGACCTGCTACCACCCCCAGCCTAAAGCTCCTAAAACAGGCACCCTGATGGGGTGCCCAGGGCTGATTCTCCTGTACCAGTGGGGGCAGGCTGGCTTACTTCAGTCAGATTGGGCTTCTTTAACCTCAGACAAGTGGGTTCTGGAAGTAGTAAGCCAGGGTCTGGTTCTCAGCTTCAAAAGTTTCAGGGACCTCGCTCTGGAAACAGAGGTCTCATCCTGTTAGCTCTCAGAGCAGTAGAAGGGTTCCTCCCTGCATCAGGGCAGGGTCTGTATTCAGATACTTCCTTACCCCAAAAAGACAGGAGAATAGGGCCCATTTTAGATCTCAGATATCTGAACAAGCATCTTTTGAAACCAAAGTTCAAATGGTAACTCTGGCAGTGATTTTACCTTCCTAAGGCCAGGGGACTGGCTAGCCTCCCTGGACCTCAAGGATGCCTATTTCCATGTCCTAATCAGAAGATCCCATCAAGTACCTCAGATTGAACTGCCCTCAGGTCATTACCAGTTCAGAGCAATGCCCTTGCCTTACCTCTGCTCAAGGGTATTCACAAAGTGTCTAGCAGTGGCAGTGGCCCCTTAAGGAGGCAGAGGATTGCTGTTTTCCCTATCTAGACGACTGGCTCATTGAGGCCAGTCCCCAGAACGAGTAAAATCTCACCTGCAGGTCACCCAGCAGCTTCTCACCTCCTGGGTTTTCTGCTAAACCTACCAAAGTCGGTTCTGGAACCAGTCCAGGTACTCACCTTTATAGGGGCAGAATTGGACACAAAGCTAGCCAGAGCCTTTCTTCCCCAGAAAGGGTAAGAATTTAGTGGCTCTGGCCTCTTCCTTCACTCTGCAGGTCTCGACCAGCAAGACACTTCTGAAGCTCCTGGGGCGCATGGCTGCATCCACAGCTGTTGTGCAGGGAGCCAGATTTCAGATGAGACATTCAGTTTCACTTGAGAACCTTTTGGTCTCAGAAGAGACCCCCTATCCAAGTTGGTCCCAGTGACTTGAACCTTGATCCTAGCTCTCCAGTGGTGGCAGGATCAGAGCAATTTAAAAGCGGGGGTCCCCTTCATTTCCCCTTCTCACGACTTGACTCCCACTACAGATGCTTCCCTTCTGGGTTGGGGAGCCCACATGGGCGACCTTTCCACTCAGGGAGTTTGGTCCCCCCCAGGAATCTCTGCTCCACATCAATTTGCTGGAACTCAGAGCTGTCTTTTAGCTCTTCAAGCTTTTTCTGCATCTGTCCGACAAGGTGATACAAGTCAGAACAGACAACACCACAACAATGTGGTACATCAACAAACGGGGCACTCGGTCTTCGACCTTGTGCACTGAGGCAATGAAGTTGTGGTCTCTGGCCTATTCCTGAACACTTCCCTCATAGCAGTTCATCTTCCAGGAAGGACAATGTCCTAGCGGATGCCCTCAGCAGGATTTCCCAGGGCCATCACAATGGTCCCTGGATCCTCAAGTGCTGGGGATAGTTTTTGCCAGGTGGGGCATCCCTCAGATAGATCTTTTGCAGCCCCAGACAATCACAGACTTCCTCTGTTCTGTTGCAGGCCTCCAGTGCTGGGCTCAGTTCCCTGGATGCCCTTCTTCTGTATTGGGAGGAAGTTCCTCTCCCCCCCCCTTTCCTCTCCTATTCAAAGTACTAGTCAAAATCAGATCTCAGCCTTGCAGGGTGATTCTGATTGCCCCGGATTGGGCCAGGCAGCCCTGGTACCCACTCCTTCTGTCTCTGACAGTCCATCTTCCCCTGTGCCTCCCAGGAATCACAATCTGTTGACTTGTGCCCAGGGAAGGGTTTGTATCGGACCTCAATCCCTCAACCTCAAGGCCTGGCTCTTGAGGAGTTAGAGTTGCTGATTTACACCTCTCAGGGTGTTCTTGAGATCTAAAGCCTTCCAGAAAGCCTTCCACTAGGGCTACTTATAGTTCTAAATGGAAAAGGTTTTCCATTTGGTGTGCTGGAAAATATTTCCCATAATCTGCTGAATTGCCCATTTTGTTAGATTACATGGTACATCTTAATTCCTTGGGTCTCAGACCAGCTACCCTGAGAGTTCATTTGGCAGCTGTGTCTGCTTTTGTGTCAGCAGAAAGTCATCCCCTTTCCTCTCATCCTGTGTTTTCCAAGTTTTTAAGGGATTACTCCATACTAATCCTCCCTTTGGGAACCGGCCTGCTTGGGACCTTAATGTTTGCATTGCCCAGTTAATACAACCCCTTTTGAACCTCTGTCTTCTGCAGAGCTTAAGTACCTAACTTGGAAAACTGTTTTTCTAGTGGCTATCACTTGCCAGACGATAAGGAATTGCAAGCCTTGTCAGTGGAGATTGACTTATTTCTTTCCACAGGGATAAGGTAGTCCTTAGGACTAATGAGGATTTTGCCTAAGGTGGTTTCAGATTTCCATCTTAATCAATCTACCTCCCTTCCAGTATTTTCACTGATCACTCCTCTTGGGTGAGAGGAGGTTGCACAGCCTGGATGTTAAGAGAGCTCTTAGTTATTATATAAGCGTACCAAAGGTCTGAGGTTGAATCCTCAACTTTTCCTTACCTATGGTGAAGTTGGGAAAGGTAAACCTGCCACTAAGAGATCAATAGCCAGGTGGATTGTCTCTGTATCCAATTTGTTATCAGAAAGTGGGCAGAGCCCCCAGTTTGAGGGCTCATTCTACAGGTACAGCCTGCAGAGATATCCCTTTATTAGAGATTTTCCAGGCTGCTACTTGGAAGCGGTACACTTTACCAACATTACTCCCTGGATGTTCAGGCCAGGAGATGCTCGCTTTAACACAGCTGTTCTTCAGAGCCTATTCCCTAAGTAGGTTCTGCCCTCCTCCATGGAGGTACTGCTGTGTATTTCTAATATCTATAATATAGCAAGACTTCATGTTGTTTGAAGAAAAAATTACTCACCTTAGTAATGTTGTTTCTTCTAATGGAGTCTTGTATATTATCAGACCTCCCCAACCTGCCCCTCTCAGAACCTCTACTTGGTGGGTCGGGCAACTAGTGTGGGCACTACTTATGTCCTGTTAGCATTTTGTCCCTTTGGGACTTTGGGGGTGTGTATGTATCACGTGTGTGTGTGTTTTATTATACTTATGTTCCATTTTCATATTATTAGAATGCTGTTAGTATTTCTGATCCCTGACTTGAGTCTTGGGTGTTGGGACCATCAATGGTTGTTATTATTTAGGTAGCCATTTGGCTGAGTGTGAGTTACAGCTTCCACACAGACCTTAGTGAGTTTGGCTCGTAAAGATCTGACAGTTCAAGTTTGAAATGACACAGATAGAGGCTGCTCTCGTGCCAGAATTCTATTTTGGAATGGTTTTAACCATTTCACTCCGGGGCAGTTCTAGAGCTGGATCAAACTGCTAATGTCTATAATATAGCAAGACTCCATTAGAAGAAACAACATTACTAAGGTGAGTAATTTTTTCTTCTGAGCTCCCTTCCTCCCCTGCTAGGACGACAGGATCCACCCACTTCTGTACAGCTTACTTCTCTTCACCGCCCATAAGGCAGTGTTTAGGAGAGGGATGAGAAATAACTGAGATACTAGGATCTGCAGCTTATCTGTTGGGTAGGAAAATGGGCAGACCTAGGTGGGCCAAGCGGTCCTTATCTGACATCAAATTCTATGTTTCTATGTTTCTATGTTAACTGATGTTGGAAACCTGTGTGTACCTGTTAGTTTTTTGGGCATCTGTTGACTTGAGTCTTAGTGATGCCTCCTGTTGTTTGGAGTTTCAAACAACATGAAGTTTTGCTATATTATGACATATGCAGTTTGTCCCAGCCTTAGAACTGCTCCGGAGGTGAAAGAGTTAACTTCCATGCCAGGCATGGAATCTTGAGCGCGAACTCGGTTGAAAAAACTCTGTCTGTTGATCTTCATACTGAAACTGTCAGATTCTTTACTTCGCCTCACTGAACAGTCGCTCCGGAGATTCCTCCTACTGCTTGGTTCATTTGTCGGTTAAAAGTGTTATTTCGGTTTTTAAACGCATTTGTATATTTACATAACATGAAGATTCGGTTCAAGCTCTGTCTGTGGTATCGTAAGTAATAGATAGGTTTTACATTTCTCTGTGTGGAACTTGCAAGCGTTTTATCGGTTCGGTTTGAACCGATCAGGTTGTGTTAAAACTTATTAAATTACATTTAGAGTGCGGTTCAGTTCTTATCGGTTCTAAAAAGCGGATTTCATTACGTTTTCCACGACCCGTGACACGGTTGGGAACCGATAAGGGTGTCTTGCTGATGATTTGCGGAAAAGGGCAAGTTTTTGGTTAGGCTGGCATTATGTCCAGAAACCAAAAAAAACGGGTCACTGGGTTTCCAGCACTGTAGTGTCTGTGGGAAGTCTTTGCCAAGGCTGACCCACCACCACATGTGTTTATTGTCTGGGGTTTGACCACCTCAATGCAAACTGCCAGATTTGCAAGAATTTCCTGCAGCTACCTGGATAAGAGAGTTGGTAGGCTCAGGGAACAAGACAAAAAAGTCCGCTGACCTGGATGGCCAGCCCGGTTCGGTGCCAACCGAACCGGAGGGAGTGCCCTCTGACCAGGGCGATACTTCCTTGGGCAAACGAAGAGCTGACTAGGAGGAGCCAGTTCCAGCAAAGAGGACTAGAAAATCAGCAGGTGTGGAGCCAAAATTTCCTTCTCCAACCGCTGCAGAGATAGCCAAAGCGATCCAAATTGTCCAGTCGCTTTCCCCGGTTCCGTCCGAACTGGCACCATCAGGTAAATGGTCGGTTCGGTCGGTTCCACCAGGTTCGGGAATATGATATAGAAGAATTTTATGAACTGGAGGAGGGGGAGGAGGATTATGAAGAGAGTGAATGTGATTTTGAAAGTCTGGATGTGCACATTGAACTAGACATCTCCCCAGACAGACCTTCAGGAGTGTCTCTCCCTAGGCTTTCTGAGTCCCTCTCATTTTCTGTTTTATAAAAGTTGCTGAAACCCTCCAGCTCCTTTGAAGAAGCTGTGATGAACAGGAGGAGCCTGACTATGTGGAAATGATGGATATCCCAGAGTCCAGGAATTGTCTATTCCTTTACATAAATCTTTTAGGAAACAGACAATAAAAATTTTAAAAGCTCCTAATTCTTTACCTCCTGTGGATAAAAAGATGGACAGGAGGTACACATTGTCGAGCTCTGATATGGAGTTCCTTTCACAACAATGCAGCCATGTTGGGGTAGTGCAGGCTGCAGCCTGTGATAAGGCAAGTATTCCCTTGGCTTCACCCCCCCGACAAGGTCTCCAGGAGGACTGATGCCATGGCAAAGAAACAATACATGGCAGCATTCTTGGGACTCAGACAGGCAAATTATATGGCCTATGTTGCAAGATACCAGAAATCCAGATGGGATACTGTTATGGCTTTAGCGAAAAAGGTCCCTGGCCAGCTTGCCAAGGAGCTGGAACAGGTGGCTGCTGATAGTATTGAGGCATCCAAGGTGCAATTCCATGCTGCAGTGGACTCTAATGATGTATCTTCAAGAGTCATGGCTACATCTGTGGCTTTTTGTAGAATGGCTTGGCTCAGGTGTACTTAGCCTGTCACAGGATACCCAGGCTAACGCCATGGATTTTCCTGTTGTGGGTAATTCTCTGTTTGGGGAGCAGACAGAGAATTACATGAAGAAAAATATGTGAGTATAGGACCACTTATAGGGTGCACAGGCCAGGAGAGGCAAGCCACTCCTCAGAGGCAGCTTTCCAGGGGCAGGGGCAGGCCTTTTCACAGGCCTTTTACCAAGCCCAGGCCTCCTCTTCAGCTTATGCCCAGGGGGTTCTTCAGAGGGAGGGCAGGCCAGTGCGAGCAGGCCTGCTTCCACCCCTCAGCCTAAAGCCCCTGCCAAACAGGCACCCTGATGGGATGCCCAGGGCCGGTCTCCATTAGCTGAGGGGCAGGCTGGCTTACTCGTCCCAGGACTGGGTCTTTTACATCAGACAAGTGGGTCCTGGAGTAGTAAACCAGGGACTGGTTCTCAGCTTCAAAAAATTTCCAAAGATGAGAACCAGATCCTTTCCACCTGCAAATCCATCAGAGGCTCTTGCTTTGGAAACAGAAGTCTCAACCCTCCTGGCTCTCAGAGCTGTAGAAAGGGTTCCTTCCCTACACCAGGGCAAAGGACTGTACTCCAGGTACTTCCTTACCCCAAAAAAGACAGGAGAATGGCGGCCCATCCTGGATCTAAGATACCTAAACAAGCACCTTTTAAAACCAAAATTCAAAATGGTGACTCTGGGAATTATTTTACCCTCCCTAAGGCCAGGAGACTGGCTAGTGTCCCTGGACCTCAAGGATGCCCTACTTCCGTGTTCTCATCAGAAGCTCCCACCGAAAGTACCTCAGATTCGAACTGCCCTCAGGCCATTACCAGTTCAGTGCAATGCCCTTCGGCCTCACCTCTGCCCCAAGGTTATTCACCAAATGCCTGGCAGTAGCAGTTGCTCACTTAAGAAGGCAAAAGATTGCCATCTTTCCTTACCTGGACGACTGGCTCATAGTGGGTCAGTCTCCAGACCAAGTCAAATCACACCTTCAGGTTGCCAGTGGCTGCTTACATCCCTAGGTTTTCTTCTCCAATCTTCCAAAGTCAGTTCTAGAGCCTGTTCAGCTACTCACCTTCATAGGCGCAGAGCTGGACACAAAAGCAAGCAGAGCTTTCCTTCCTCTAGAAAAGTAAAGACCCTGGTGGCTCTGGCCTCCTCCTTCACTCTGCAGGTCTCTCGACCAGCAGGCACTTTCTACAGCTCCTTGGCCAAATGGCTGCTTCCACAGCTGTAGTGCAAGGAGCAAGATTTCAGATGAGGGACATCCAGTTCCATTTGAGAGCCTTCTGGTCTCAAAGGAGAGATCCTCTAACCAAATTGATCCCAGTAACTCGAACCCTGATCCAGGCCCTGCAGTGGTGGCATGATTAAAGCAATCTGAGACAGGGGGTTCCTTTATCCCTCAATCTCACTCCTTGACCCTTACTACAGATGCGTCCCTCTTGGGATGGGGAGCTCACTTGGGCAACCTCACCACCCAGGGATTGTGGTCCCCTCAGGAATCTCTGCTCCACATCAATCTGTTGGAACTCAGAGCTGTTTTCTAGCACTTCAGGTTTTTCTGCATCTGTTCAGAACAAAGTGGTACAGGTCAGAACAGACAACACCACTCACAATGTGGTACATCAACAACAAGGGGCACTCGGTCTTCGGCCTTGTGCACCGAGGCAATAAGTTGTGGTCTCTGGCTATTTCCTGAACACCTCCCTCACGGCAGTTCACCTCCCAGGCAAGGACAATGTCCTGGCAGATGCTCTCAGCAGGATTTCCCAGGGCCATCACGAATGGTCACTGGATCCCCTAGTACTGAGGTTAGTATTTGCTAGGTGGGGCACCCCTCAGATAGATCTTTTTGCAGCCCCAGACAATCACCAACTTCCGCTTTTTTGTTGCAGACCCCCAGTGTTGGGCTCAGTCCCTCTGGATGCCTTCCTTCTCGATTGGGAGGGGAAGTTCCTCTATGCCTTCCCCCCTTTTCTCTCTTGTTCAAGGTGCTAGTCAAAATCAGATCTCAACCTTGCAAGATGATTCTGATTGCTCCAGATTGGACCAGACAGCCCTGGTATCACTCCTTCTGTCCTTAGCAGTCCACCTTCCCTGTGTCTCCCAGGAATCACAATCTGTTAACCTGTGCCCAGGGGAGAGTTTGGTATCCGAATCTCAAATCCCTCAACCTCAAGGCCTGGCTCTTGAGGAGTTAGAGTTTGCTGACCTACACCTTTCTCAAGGTGTACTCAATATCTTTAAAGCTTCTAGGAAGCCTTCCACCAGGGCTACTTATAATTCTAAATGGAAAAGGTTTCCATATGGTGCTCTGAAACATATTTCCCAGAATCTGCTCATTTGCCCAGTCCTGGACTATATGGTCCATTTAAATACTTTGGGGCTGAGGCCAGCTACTCTGAAAGTGCATTTGGCAGCTGTCTCGCTTTTATTTCAGGAGAAAGCCTCTTCTCTTTCTGCTCACCCTGTATTCTCCAAGTTTTTCAAGGGATTGCTTCACACCAACCCTCCATTCAGGGACCCTGCTCCTGCCTGGGATCTTAATGTTTGCATTGCTCAGCTAATGCAACCCCCCTTGAGCCTTTGTATTCAGCAGAGCTTAAGTACTTGACTTGGAAAACTGTGTTTCTAATAGCCATCACTTCTGCCAGGCGCATAAGTGAATTACAAGCTTTGTCAGTGGAGCCGGATTTTATCTCCTTTCACAGAGATAAGGTAGTCCTCAGGACTAACAGGAAGATCTTACTTCGAGACACAGCTCTTGCAGCAGGTTACACCATTTGGACTGAAGCCGGTAGGCGTCAGGACCCCACGGAAAAATTCTAGGTAGCTATCTTCAGCGGGGACCGTCCCCGACGTCGGTCCCGCCTCCAACGTCAGGTGTGGTACAAAAGGGGCGGTCCCGCCAGATTCCCCAGTTCTTTCCCGCTGTCGACTGGCTTGTCTCGACCCTTCGGTTACAGTCTAGCGCGCGACGCGTGGTTTAAGTGCTTCTCTTCGAGAAATTCGATTTTCTTCAAGGAAGACCTTTGCTGATGTCCTCTCCGACCTCTGGTCACTCCTCCAAGTGTGCTTGCGGGAAACAGATCCCCTTTAAGGAACCCCACACAGCCTGCGTTAGGTGCCTGGGCCCAGACCACGATACCCGGGCCTGCTCGTCCTGCCAGTGGTTCAACAGCCGTACCGGATCCAACGTCCAGAAGGCCCTTCAGGCTTTTGTTGGAGGAAAAGCTGAAGACCATGTCCTCCAAGGGAATCTTCTTCTCAGAAATCCTACAAGACGCGGAGAAAGCGAAGGAGAAGGCCCTTCCAAGTCCCCTCCAGGGCTTGAGTCACGCAGCTCGGTCTAGAGTCCGACCGCTCTCCTCCAGGGCCATCTCGGCCTCCCGGCTGCGGTAAGAAACCTTCTTCTCAGGCCAAGTCCGCCAGGCCATCTCGTCTTCCTCCCAGGCCTTGGCGAAGTCCGAGGCGCCACCATCATCACCACAAGTCGGGTTCCGCTCTTGCGGTACCCGGCGTCAGGTCTTCTTCTGTGCCTCCTCGTAGGCAGCTGGAGCTCACGACCTTAAAGAGACCTGTAGACCCGGCGCCTCTTGGACCTTCGCAAGCTTCGTGTCATACCTCCCTGGAGCCGCCGTCGGCCAGACGACCGTCGCCGGCCAAACCATCACCTCAGCGGACGCCAGTAGGGGGACCGACGTCCGCTCCTCCTGAGAAGAGGGCCCTGTCGCCTCCGACCGACGTCGGTCAGGAGACTTTAACTGAGGAGGACACGCAGCCCGAGGACCAGATGGGCGACCCTGGTTTCATCGAAACTCGCAGGGAACCCTCGCCGTTACCAGAGCCCCCTGCGGAGCCGACGCCGCAAACCGACGACCGGCGCCCGGCGCCCGGGCCGTCGTCGGGCCTTTCTTTAGCAGAAGTGAAGGACCTCTTCACCTCCTGGTGGGACACCATAAGGAAGGACATGGTTCCCACTGTTCCTCCTCCTCCTCCTCCTCCGGTTCCTGCACCTCTTCACCATCGGGGTCGGCAGGACGCTTACCTTCTCCCCGGAGCCTAGATCCTCCCAGGGGAGACCAGAAAACGGAGACCTCCGTCAAATCTTCTTCTGGATCACCCAGCCCCAAGAGATCCAGGAGACACCGACGCTACCTCGCCGGAGGACACGGGATCAGACTACTCTGCCTCTAGATCCCCATCTCCACTCTCCATCCTTCTCCGAATCCACGTGAGATGCCCAATCTCCTCCGATGATCCTTCGCTCCTTGATATTATGAGACATATACAAGAGAACATGGATGGGATGCAGAAGACCTAGACCCCGAAAGTGCGCCTCGACAAATATCTTGGCAGAAGGACCCCAAGCCTGTGGTGGTACCACCCTTGGTGAACACTTTTGTGGGCGTCACCAAGGCAGCGTGGAAGCGCCCACACTCGTTTCGGCGATGCCGAAAAAGCTGATCGTTGTACAAGGCTCCTAAGGACGACCAGTACTTGACGAGCAGCCTCAGGCTGATTCTCTTCTGGTCATCACAGCCTCACATGACCCGGTCACAGAGGCCGCAACATCTGAGCACCCTGCCACCGGACCCAGAGTCCAAGCAATTGGACGCGTTGGGTAGGCGCACGTATGCCTCCGCTACCTGTGCCATCAGATCCTTGAACTATTTAACCCACATGGTTTAGTTCCAGAACGCTTTGTGGGAACAGGGTCTGGAAACGGCTGAAAAATTGCCTGAAGGTGAGCAGAAGGAGGAGATGCTTCAGCTCCTCCGTACGGGTTCAGACGTGGGGACCCAAGTGCTACGAGCCGCGTACGACTCCGCGGGCTCATTGGCCTGAGCAGCAGCTTCTGGCGTATGCCTCCAGAGACACTCCTGGTTACACGTCTCTGGTTTTACCCCGGACATCCAGAAGAATATTATGGACGCTCCTTTTGAGGGAGAAGTCTTCTTTGGTAATCGTTCAGGGAAGATCATTACCAGACTCCAAGAGGCCGGGAAGGCGGTCAGGTCGGTTCAGGCCATATACCGACCCAAGCTTGGTTCCTTTCGTAGGAACCAAAGCTGTTTTCGTGGGCGGACGCAGAGGCAGCAGCTCCGCTCCGCCGCACATCAGAGGGTCTCCGGCTTCCGTAGAGCCCAGGGGAAGCAGCCCGCCAGCCGAGGTCAGCGTTCTCCTCAGCTGGCCCAGCCAGCGGGCCCATCTGCCGCCACAGCCTGACTCCTTTCCGGCCCCTGCCCCTCAGGATCAATGGGAAATGGTCGGGGGTCGCATTGCGAACTTCCTGCTGGGATGGCAGGCTATAACCACCGATAGGTGGGTTCTTCAGTTGGTCAGTCTAGGCCACTTTATAGAATTCGCAGAAAAGTCACCCTCGAGGCCTCCTTTGCTCTCCCGGTATCCGGGCCAGCACAAAGCTTTGATCTGGCAAGAAGTACTCGTGCTCCTGTGAAAGTGAGCGATAGAGTATGTCCCGGAGAACCAGAGAGGACAAGGATATTATTCCCACTTCTTCCTGGTTCCAAAGAAAACAGGGGAACTCCGTCCGATTCTGGACCTCAGCGACCTCAACGTGTCGGTCGCCTACAAGAGATTCCGCATGGTGACTCTTCCGGGTCTTATTCCCATGCTGAAACAGGACGCCTTTTTAGCGTCTCTAGACATGCAGGATGCATACCTGCATATCCCTATGGCTCAGACGCACATGAGGTTCCTGCGCTTCGAGTTTCTCAACCACCTCTTTCAGTTCTGAGCCCCTTCCGTTCGGTCTGTCTTCCGTACGAGGGTCTTTACTGTGCATGGCGGCCTGGCAGCGTCGCTCTCATGAGACAGGGCCATTATGTGTTCCCCGCATTTGGACGACTGGCTTTCTCATGGCCGCGCCCAGAGAGGCGTGCTACATGCAGTTCAGAGCACCCAGGACCTGTTCTGGTCTCTGGGCATCCTCATAAATTACGAGAAGTCTCTCCTGGTACCGTCGCAGAAACTGCAGTTTATAGGCGCAGTACTGGACACTGTTCAGGGAAGAGCTTTTCTTCCAGCCGACAGAGCGGAGCGCATCAGATCCCTCATAAGGGATTTATCGTTGAACAAGATCATACCTGCCAGGTCGGTCCTTCGCTTGCTTGGACACATGGCTGCGGCCATTCCTACTGTCCCTTTCGCAAGGCTCCACATGCGGGTAACTCAGTGGATGCTCAAAGTGCAATGGGACCAAAGGCAAGACCACGTGCAGCATCCGGTCAGAATCACGAACTCCGTGATTCGAGACTGGCAGTGGTGGCTAGTCCCAGGGTCGCTCTCCACGGGCGTCCCGTTCGTAGCGCCATCCCCGGAGGTAACCCTCACCACGGATGCCTCAGGTCTTGGGTGGGGGGCACACCTGGACGGGGTAAAGTCCCAGGGTACGTGGACCCAGATGGAAGCTCATCTTCATATCAATGTCCTAGAGATGAGAGCGGTTCTCTATGCCCTGCAGGCCTTTCAGTCAGTAATCCCACCGTGTACTTTTCTGCTTCAGACAGACAACAGCGGTGATGTATTACCTCAACAAACAAGGAGGCGCACACTCTTAACCCCTTTGCAGGGAAGCCATGAGGGTGTGGGATTGGGTAATCGGACACGGCGCAAATCTGATCAATGTGCACGTTCCTGGGGTGGACAACACGATTGCAGACGGCTTGAGTCGATCCCAGGCCAGAGTCCACGAGTGGGAACTTCTTCAAGAGGTAGCAGAGGATCTGTTTCTTCGATGAGGAGTTCCAGAACTAGACTTGTTCGCATCCCCATCCAACGCAAAACTGCCCAATTTTTGCTCACTAGATCCAGGGCCTGGTGTTTTCTGGCGAGACGCATTATCCCTCTCCTGGGCGAACAGATTCCTCTACGCTTTCCCTCCCTTCCCGTTGATCCAGAGAGTACTTCTCAAACTGCGCAGGGAGCACGCACTCATGATCCTGGTGGCCCCATTCTGGTCCAGACAGATCTGGTTCCCTTTGTTGGTGCAACTATCTCGGGAACCCCCGCTCCCGTTGCCGCTCAGCTCCCACCTCCTGTCTCAGGAGAAAGGTTCACTTGTCCATGCGGACCTACGTTCATTGAACCTGCATGCTCGGCTCCTAGAGACATAGCCATCTTGCGTCATGGGGTCTCGCAAGAGGTTGCAGAGGTCCTTTCTGCAGCCAGAAAGCTGGCAACGCATGCGACGTACGCCATGAAATGGCGCCGGTTTTGTTTATGGTCGCGAGCACGCGTTTTTTCCCCTTTAGGTTGTCCTGTGGGAGTAATTTTGGATTATCTGCTCTCCCTCTTTCATTCGGGTCTAGCCTACTCCTCTATTAAGGTGCACCTCTGTGCCATTTCAGCCTATCACCTCCCGGTGGGACATCGTATAGTGGCTCAGTTGGACGCCTCTCGGGAATTTCTTAGGGGAGTGTTACACCTTAGGCCTCCTATTAAGGACCCTGTGCCTCCATGGGATTTGCTTTTTGTCCTGGAACAGCTCACACTTCCCCTCTTCAAACCTGCCGCGGATTGCGAGCTACGTTTTCTGTCGTGGAAAACGTTATTTTTGGTTGCTGTTACTTCAGCGAGAAGAATTTCTGAGCTTCACACTCTCATGTGCAAAGAGCCTTATTTAGTTTTCCACCGGGACAGAGTATCCCTGAGGACGAACCCTAAATTTTTGCTTAAGGTGGTTTCTTCACTCACTCTGAACCAGGATATTGACCTTCCGGTCTACTTCCCGAGTTACTCGAATAGAGGAGAGGCTCTGCTTCACACCCTGGATTTTCACCGCAGCCTGAGGTATTACCTCAACAGAACTAAATCTCTTCGTAGTTCTGAGCAGCTTTTCATTTCCTTCTCTGAGAGAATGATTGGCCAACCCGTATCCAAACAGTCCCTTTCTCGCTGGCTTGTCCGGTGTATTTCTTACTGTTATGATATAAAACAAAAGCCCCTCCCGGGCACGGCCCGGGGTCATTCTACTAGAGGTGTGGCCACCTCCTTTGCAGCACTCAGAAACGTCCCCACCTCTGCTATATGTGCTGCAGCCACTTGGAGTTCTGTGCATACCTTTATCAGGCATTATAGCCTGGACATCACCTCTCGGCGAAGGGCTAGTTTCGGCCTGGCGGTGCTACAGGGTCTCCTGTCCTAGGTTCAGGACCTGGAATTATTTTCCTATTTTCCTCGTCCTGAAATTTCTGGCAGCGTTACTGCTTGGGAATCAGTCCTAATGGTGTAACCTGCTGTAAGAGCTGTGTCTCGAAGTAAGATAGTACAGTTACGTAACAACTTACCGTAACAGTAGATCTTCGAGAACAGCTCTTGCAGCAGGTACCTTCCTGCCCACCTTCCCCCTTGGAGGAAGCATGGCTGAGTCTTTCTGAGCAGGGATTTATACCTTTCTGTCTTCTGATGGCGAATCCTCGGTCTCCCATTTCGATGTCAGCCTGCGGCCGGAAGTCTCCAGCGGGAGAACTGGGGAATCTGGCGGGACCGCCCCCTTTTGTACCACGCCTGATGTCGGAAGCGGGACCGACGTCGGGGACGGTCCCCGCTGAAGATAGCTAGCTAGAATTTTTCCGTGAGGTCCTGACGCCTGCCGGCTTCAGTCCAAATGGTGTAACCTGCTGCAAGAGCTGTTCTCGAAGATCTACTGTTACGGTAAGTTCTTACGTAACTGTACTTTCTTGCCTAAGGTGGTTTCAGATTTCCACCTTAATCAATCTATATCTCTTCCAGTGTACTTCACTGACCATTCCTCCTCTGGTGAGAGGAGGCCGCACAGTTTAAATGTAAAGAGAGTCCTTAGTTACTACATAGAGCGTACCAAGGGTCACAGGTTTGACTCCCTCCAACTGTTCCTCACTTATGGTGAGGTTGGTAAAGGGAAACCTGCCACTAAAAGATCCATTGCCAGGTGGATTGTCTCTTGTATTCAATTTTGCTATCAAAACTCGGTAAGGTTCCCCTTCAGGCCTGAGGGCTCACTCTACCAGAGGTACAGCTGCGCCCCTAGCTGCGCCAGGGACATCCTATCTTAGAGATATGTCGCAGCTACCTGAAAACAGTACACACTTTCACCAAGCATTACTCTCTGGACATCCAGGCTAGGAGTGATGCTCGGTTTGGCACAGCTGTGCTTCAGAGCCTATTTCCTAAGTAGGTTCTGTCCCTCCTCCATGGAGGTACTGCTGTGTAGTCTGCATATGTCATAATATAGCAAGACTTCATGTTGTTTGAAGAAAAAATTACTCACCTTAGTAATGTTGTTTCTTCTAATGGAGTCTTGCTATATTATGACCTCCGCCTGCCCCTCTCAGAACCTCTGCTCTGGGGATGTGGGTGGGCAGTGCAATGTTGGCACTTAATGATGCCCACCTTGTGTTTTTCACCCCTCTTTTTGGGGTTTTGGTGTTGTATTTTATTTTATTTTATTTTTGGATCCCCTGACTTGAGTCTTGGTTTTGGGACCAGAAAAATGTGTTAATATTTTAGTAGCCAGTTGGCTAGTGTAGGTTTACAGCTTCCACACAGAACCTTAGTGAGTTTTGCTTGTAAAGATCTGACAGTTTCAGTTTGAAGATCAACAGACAGAGTTTTTTCAACCGAGCTCGCGCTCAAGATTCCATGCCTGGCATGAAAGTTAACTCTTTCACCTCCGGAGCAGTTCTAAGGCTGGGACAAACTGCATATGTCATAATATAGCAAGACTCCATTAGAAGAAACAACATTACTAAGGTGAGTAATTTTTTCTTCTGTTCCCCTAATAGGGTTTTTTAGGGGTAGTAAACTTAGTTTGGATAGTCAGTGTTTAGCTTCTGCGTTCTTCATAAGAATCTGATGGTTGCAGGAAGTGCAACCAGGCACAGTGATTTGAAAACTGAGCTCGAGCCTAACATTCCACTATTAGCATAGGTTCTATTAACCATTTCGGCTCCGGAGCAGTCCTATGGTGAGACCTTACTGCACTTGTCAGAATACAGTAAGATTCCCTTAGAAGAAACAAGATTACTATGGTAAATAATGTTTTCTTTTTACCCCCTGTGCAGAGAAGTGATGAGGGTTTGGTACTGGGTTCTAGAACATGGTCTACAGCGGTTGGCTGTCCATATTCCAGGTGTCCAAAACGTCCTGGCAGACAAGCTAAGCAGGTCAAAATCCAGAATGCACAAGTGGGAGCTGCTTACCTAGGTGGTCAAAGACCTGTTTGACAGATGGTGTAGTCCGGAATTGGACTTTTTTGCTTCCCCACTCAACACAAAACTGCCGCTTTTCTGTTTGCGTGTTCCAGGGCCTGGAGTTTTCTGGCGAGACGTGTTGTCAATCTCATGGAAAAGGGGGTTCCTTTATGCCTTCTCTCCCTTTCCCCTGATTCAGAGGGTGCTAATTAAGCTCCAAATAGAGGGAGCTACGCTAATTCTTTGTCTCCTTTTTGGCCTCGTCAGATCTGGTTTCCCTTACTGCGACAGTTGGCAGTGGAACCTCCAATACCCCTGCCCCTGTGCAAGAGTTTGCTATCACAACAGGGAACCCTGCTCCATCCGGAACTCTGATCAGTCCATCTCCGTGCCTGGCTCCTGAAGACAGCCATTGTGAGGTTTAGAGTGTCCCCTAAGGTGGTTGATGTCCTGTTGGCTGCCAGGAAGCCCTCCACCAGGGCCACCTACTCAGTGAAGTGTAAGCAGTTTGCTTTGTTGGCCACTTCTCATCACTTGGATGCCTTCACTTGCCCAGTGAACCTGGTTCTAGAATGATAATTATCCTTGTTAGACACTGGTCTGCAATACTGTTCTATTAAAGTGCTCTTGGCTGCTATTTCAGTGTTCAATGTGCCTATTGATGGCTGTACGGTGGTTCAGCTGGAAGTAATCTCACAATTCCAGCACCACCCACCACAAAAGAACCAACAAGCTTGTAAAGTCCAAAGCATTTATTAAGGCAAAATATGTAAAAGGAAAAATGGAGTGCTGACCTCACCAAGTGCGAATGCGTCAAAACCCAGGAACAACAGACAGAGCCCTCACAAACTTCATCCGGTTTTGCCCAAAAGGCCTCCTCAGGAAGTGTTCCACACCCACATACCCACAGACATTTAAACAGTGTTCTTAAAGAGACAATGCTCCTTTACATATAAAATAATAAAATTAACTAATAAACATATATATATATACAATAATTCATGCTCATTCAACAGGATTCATTGTCAACTTACTTAAATAAATAATCCAGTATGTAATAAATACATAAATAAATCGGAGCCATCCAGCTTCAGTTGTATATTAGCTGATGGAGTGTTACGGCAGTATAATAAAATGTGTGCATCACATATATAGAGAAAAATGACACAAAAAAGAGAAAAAGACAAGAAAGAATGGGAGGGAAGGGAAACAAACAGTTCAATATGTCCAGACACTAGATATAACTACAGCAGATATTAAATAAAACATCAAATGCCTGCATATAAACACATCACTTGGAATGAAATAAGAGATTATACGTGTGTGTGTGTGTGTGTGTATGTGTGTATATATATATATGTGTGTGTGTGTGTATATATACTTGTATAATACTCTAAAAATGACTAGGCACTAAATCCATTCCTGTTTAATCCACTAGGTATAGATTGGTAAAATCTTGGAAAAATTGGTGGCAACCCAAACCACAACGTATCTTCAGAAGCATAACTTCCTCTCTGGTTCCCATCATGGCTTCCGAAAAGCCCACAGTACTTCCATCACCCTCCTAAAACTTATAAATGACATTTTATGCTGCTATGGAATCCGATCTCTTGACAGGTGCTATCTTCATTGAGCTAACCAAGGCATTTGACCTGGTTAACCATACCCTTCTTACAAAACTCCGTTCTTTTGGTTTCTCTGCCAAAACGGTGGCCTGGTTCAGTAGCCATCTATCCAACCGGAAGCAAGCCGTAGCTTTTAACTTAGCTATGTCCGCTCTTTCGCCCATACATATTGGTGTTCCTCAGGGATCCATACTTGTCCCCTTGCTATTCTCTATTTCCATAAACGACCTCCCATCGCTCACAACTACCTGCTCTTCCTTGCTGTACGCGGATGACCTTGTCATCTACCACAGCACTAGAAATGTCTCAGATATAAACAGCTCCCTAGCCTCGGACTTCCTAAGCATACAAACCTGGCTAACTGAAAATAACCTTGTTCTTAATATAAGCAAAATGCATTCAAACAACATGAAGTCTTGCTGTAGTCTGACAACAGCAGTGAGTCCCAACCTTCGAACTGCCCCGGAGATGAAAGAGTTAACTTTCCATGCCAGGCATGGAACGCTGAGCTCGAGCTTGGTTGAGACTCTGTCTGTTGCTGTTTGAACTCAAACCATCAGATTCTTTACTCTGCCTCACCGAACAGTCGCTCCGGAGATTTCTCCTTCTGCTTGGTTCAATTTGTCAGTTAAAGTACCGTTTTTCTCGGTTTTCGACCGAATTTAAACCGCAATCTGTCGGTTCAGTCTCTGTCTGTGGTATTTGTGAGTACTAGATAGGTTTATATTATTTTTCTGTTCTGTGTGGAACTTGTAAACGGTTCATCGGTTCGGTTTGAACCGATCAAGTTGCTAAAAAATCTTTATTTGAACTTTTAGAGTGTGGTTACCGGTTCTTATCGGTTCTAAAAAAAACTGATTTTATTATGATTTTTTCCACGACCCAAAACACGGTCAGGAACCGATAAGAGGGTCTTGCCTAGCGGATTGCCATTAAAAGGGTAAGTTTGGTTAGGACTGGCACAATGTCTGAGAAACCCAAGAGAAAAACTGGGCTCACTGGGTTTCAACACTGCAGTGTGTGTGGGGAAGTCTTTGCTAAGGCTGATCCCCACACCACCTGTGTTTATTGTCTGGGGTTTGACCACCTCAATGCAGACTGCCAGATTTGTAAAAATTTTCCTGCAGCTACCCTAGAAAAACGAGTTGGTAGGCTCAGGGAAAGGGAGGCCAAAAAGTCAGCTGAACCGGATGGCCAGCCCGGTTCGGTTCAAACCAAACCAGAAGGAGTGCTCTCTGACCAGGGCGAGACTTCTTCGGGCAAAAGGAGATCTGATTCTGAAGAGTCGGTTCCAGCTAAGAGAACAAGAAAGGAAAAATCAGCTGGTGTGGATCCAAAACTTTCTCCTCCAACCGCTGAAGAAATAGCCAAAGCAATAAAAATTGTGCAGTCGCTTTCCCCGCTTCCGACCGAACCGGCACCATCAGGGAGGCACTCAGTTCAGCCGGTTCCACCGGTTCAAAATTATGATTTAGAGGAATATTATGAACCGGAGGAGGAGGAAGAGGAGTATGAGGAAAGTGAATGTGGTTTTGAAAGTCTGGATGTGCCCATTGACCTGGACATCTCCCCAGACAGACCTTCAGGAGTGTCTCCTCCTAGGCTTTCTGAGTCCCCCTCCCATTTCATGTTTTATAAAAAAGTGGCTGAAACCCTCCAGCTTCCTATGGAAGAAGCTGTGGATGACCAGGAGGAGCCTGACTATGTGGAAATGATGGATATCCCAGAGTCTAGGAAGCTGTCTATTCCCCTTACACAAATCTTTTGGGAAACAGACATTTAAAATTTTAAAGACTCCTAACACCATATCTCCTGTGGATAAAAGAATGGACAAGAGGTATACATTGTCAGGCTCAGGTACGGAGTTCCTTACACAACAATGCAGCCATGTTGGGGTAGTGCAAGCTGCAGCCTGTGATAAGGCAAATATTCCCTTGGCTTCACACCCCCCCCCAGACAAGGACTCCAGGAGGATTGATGCCATGGCAAAGAAACAATACATGGCAGCATCCTTGGGACTGAGACAGACAGGCCAATTATATGGCCTATACTGCTAGGTATCAGAAATCCAGATAAGACACTGTCATGGCTTTAGCAAAACAGGTCCCTGCCCAGCTTGCCAAGGAGCTGGAGCAGGTGGCTGCTGATGGTATTGAGGCATCCAAGGTGCAATTCCATGCTGCAGTGGACTCCAATGATGTGTCATCTAGAGTCATGGCTACATCTGTGGCACTTCGTAGAATGGCTTGGCTCAGATGTACTAGCCTATCACAGGATACCTAGACTAAGGACATGGATTTTCCTGTTGTGGGTAATTCTCTGTTTGGGGAGCAAACAGAGAATTACATGAAGAAAATGGATGAATATAGGAGTGCCCAGGCCAAGGAAAGGCAGGCCACTCCTCAAAGGCAGCATCCCAGGGGCAGGCCTTTTCATAGGCCTTTCTACCAAGCCCAGGCCTCCTCTTCTGCCTATGCTCAGAGGGGATTCTTTAGAGGGAGAGGCAGACGGGGTACAAGCAGACCTGCTTCCACCACTCAGCCAAAACCCCCTGCCAAGCAGGCATCCTGATGGGTTTGCCAGGGCCGATTCTCCACCACCTGTAGGGGGCAGGCTGGCTTACTTTGTCCAGGACTGGAAGTCTCTAACATCAGACAAGTGGGTCCTGGAAGTAGTAAGCCAGGGACTGGTTTTCGGCTTCAAAAAATTTCCAAAGCTGAGAGCCAGGTCTTTTCCACCTGCAAATCCCTCAGAGGCACTTGCCCTAGAGGCAGAGGTCTCTTCCCTTCTGGCTCTCAGAGCACTAGAAAGGGTTCCACCCCTACACTAGGGCAAAGGATTGTACTCCAGGTACTTCCTTACCCCAAAAGACAGGGAGAATGGTGGCCCATCCTGGATCTCAGATATTTAAACAAGCACCTTTTAAAACCAAAATTCAAAATGGTGACTCTGGAATAATTCTACCCTCTCTAAGGCCAGGGGACTGGCTAGTTTCCCTGGACCTCAAGGATCCCTATTTCCATATTCTCATCAGAAGCTCCCCGACAGTACCTCAGGTTCGAGCTGCCCTCAGGCCATTACCAGTTCAGAGCAATGCCCTTCGGACTAACCTCTGCTCCAAGGGTGTTCACAAAATGCCTGGCAGTAGTAGTTGCTTCTCTGAGAAGGCAAAGGATTGCCATATTCCCATACTTGGACAACTGGCTCATAGTAGGCCAGTCCCCAGACCAAGTCAAGTTACACCTACAAATAACTCAGCAACTGCTCACCTCTCTAGGTTTCCTTCTGAATCTCTCAAAGTCAGTTCTAGAGCCTGTTCAGCTCCTCACCTTCATAGGTGCAGAGCTAGATACAGAAAGGGCCAGAGCCTTCCTTCCCCAGGACAGGGCAAGGACCCTTATCACTCTGGCCTCCTCATTCACCCTGCAGGTGTCTTGACCAGCAAGGCATTTTCTGCAGCTCCTGGGGCACATGGCTGCTTCTACAGCAGTGGTGCAAGGAGCAAGATTTCAGATGAGGGATATTCAGTTCCATTTGAGAGCCTTTTGGTCTCAGAAAAAGGACCCTCTGACCAAATTGATCCCAGTTACTCGAACCCTGATCCAGGCCTTGCAGTGGTAGCAGGATCAGAACAATCTGAGACAAGGAGTTCCCTTTGTCACTCAGTCTCACTCTTTAATCCTTACTACAGATGCCTCCCTCTTGGGGTGGGGGGCTCACTTGGGCGACTTGACCACCCAGGGGTTGTGGTCCCCTCAGGAATCTCTGCTCCACATCAATCTGTTGGAACTCAGAGCAGTACTTCTAGCACTTCAAGGTTTTTCCAAGTCTGTTCAGAACAAAGTTATTCAGATCAGAACAGACAATACCACCACAATGTGGTACATCAACAAGCAAGGAGGCACTCGGTCTACGGCCTTGTGCACAGAAGCAATGAAGTTGTGGTCTCTGGCTTATTCCCTGAACACCTCCCTCACAGCAGTTCACCTCCCAGGCAAGGACAATGTCCTGGCAGATGCTCTAAGCAGGATATCTCAGGGCCATCACGAATGGTCACTGGATCCCCTGGTCTTGGAGGTAATATTCTCCAGATGGGGCACCCAACAGATAGATCTTTTTGCAGCCCCAGACAATCACCAACTTCCCCTTTTTTGTTGCAGGCCCCCAGTGTTGGGCTCATTCCCCCTGGATGCCTTAGTTCTCAATTGGGAAGGGAAGTTCCTGTATGCTTCCCCCCCTTCCATCTTCTGTTCAAAGTGCTAGTCAAAATCAGGTCTCAAGCCTGCAAAGTGATCCCGATTGCTCCAGACTGGGCCAGACAGCCCTGGTATCCTCTCCTGTTGTCCTTATCAGTCCATCTTCCCCTGGCTCTTCCCAGGAATTACAACCTGTTAACCTGTGCTCAGGGGAGAGTTTGGTACCCGAATCTCAAATCTCTCAATCTCAAGGCCTGGCTCTTGAAGAGTTAGAGTTTGCTGATTTACACCTATCCCAAGGTGTTATGGATATTCTGAAGGCTTCTAGGAAGCCTTCCCCAGAAACTACTTACAATTCCAAGTGGAAAAGATTTTCCATATAGTGCTCTGGGAAGCATATTTCCCAGAGTCTGCTGATCTGCCCACAGTCCTCGACTATATGGTCCATCTCAATAGCTTGGGACTCAGACCAGCTACACTAAGGGTGCACCTGGCAGCTGTTTCTGCTTTCATTTCAGCAGGTAGGCCCTCTTCTCTTTCAGCTCACCCTGTTTTCTCCAAGTTTTTCATGGGATTGCTTCATACCAATCCTCCATTCAGGGATCCTGCCCCAGCTTGGGATCTTAACGTTTGCATTGCTCAGCTTATGCAACCCCCTTTTTGTGCCTTTGTCCTCAGCAGAACTTAAGTACTTGACTTGGAAAACTGTGTTTCTGGTGGCCATCACTTCTGCCAGGTGCATAAGTGAGCTACAAGCCCTGTCAGTGGAGCCTGACTTTATTTCCTTCCATAGGGATAAGGTGGTCCTCAGGACTAACAGGAAGTTTTTGCCTAAGGTGGTTTCAGACTTCCACCTTAACCAATCTATGTCTCTTCCTGTGTACTTCACTGACCATTCCTCCTCTGGTGAGAGGATGCTGCACAGTCTAGATGTGAAAAGAGCCCTTAGCTACTATATAGAATGTACCAAGGGTCATAGGTTTGACTCCCTCCAACTGTTCCTCACTTATGGTGAGGATGACAAAGGGAAACCTGCCACTAAAAGATCCATTGCCAGGTGGATTGTCTCTTGCATCCAATTTTGCTATGAAAAATTAGGTAAGGTTCCACCCTCAGGCCTGAGGGCTCACTCTACCAGAGGTACAGCTGCTTCCCTGTCTGCTGCCAGGGATATTCCTATCTTAGAGATATGTCAAGCAGCTACCTGGAAACAGTTCACACTTTACCAGCATTACTCCCTGGACATCCAGGCTAGGGTGATGCCGGTTTAACACAACTGTGCTTCAGAGCCTATTCCTAAGTAGGTTCTGTCCCTCCTCCATGGAGGTACTGCTTGGTAGTCTGCTGTTGTCAGAATACAGCAAGACTTCATGTTGTTTGAAGAAAAATTACTCACCTTAGTAATGTTGTTTCTTCTAATGAGTCTTGCTGTATTCTGACTCCCGCCTTCCCTCTCAGAACCTTTGTTTTGGGATGTGGGTGGGCAGTGGCAGTGTTGGCACTTAGCAGGTGCCCCACCTTTTGTTATCACCCTTTCTTTGGGTGAGTGGGTGTTGTGTTATTTCATTTTTTGGGTCTCCTGACTTTAGTCTTTGTTTTGAGACCAAAAAATGTTGTTATTATGTTAGTAGCCAGTTGGCTAGTGTAGGTTTACAGCTTCCACACAGGACCTTAGTGAGTTTAGCTCGTAAAGATCTGATGGTTTGAGTTCAAACAGCAACAGACAGAGTCTCAACCGAGCTCGAGCTCAGCGTTCCATGCCTGGCATGGAAGGTTAACTCTTTCATCTCTGGGGCAGTTCGAAGGTTGGGACTCACTGCTGTTGTCAGAATACAGCAAGAGTCCATTAGAAGAAACAACATTACTAAGGTGAGTAATTTTTTCTTCCATACTCCATGGCTCCTCTGCCAGACTCAAAGTGAATCGAAACTCCCTCAAAATATCCTGTGCTGATGGTTCCCCGTTAGTCAGCACCAGCACCTTCAAATACCTGGGCATTCTTCTCGATGAATCCCTGTATTTTGATCTTTATAGCACGGCTACTTGCAAATTGGTTAATGCTAAAATCAGGGATGCCTACTGTACTAGCGATACCCCCACTCCATCGACCAGGCTTGCTGTGACACAAGGCCTTCTGCTCCTGGCGCTTAACTATGACTCAGTCACCTACCTGGGAGCTACTAAGACCTCCCTCCATAAGTGGGATACCACCTATAATAACATTTGCCGATACGCCTCTGTTTCACCACGGTACAAACACCATTGTTAGCTCCATGCTGACCTAAAATGGCCCAGCCCTGCTGCTCACCAACTCCTGTCCTATGGCTCTCTAATTGACGGCATAACCAGATCAGGCCTCCCCAATCCCTTGCTTCTTTGCTACACTCCCAAACCCCCTCCTATGGGCTCCGCTCTAATGACCAAGCCCCTCTCCACATCCCCAGGCATAAAACCACTATGGGTGTGTAACCCCCACAAATGGGATTCAAAGTCTTCCTTGGGTGTGCCTAAATGCCCACTGCCAGGCTGGTATCCTGTGTCTTAGCATTTTAAAACTGTTTGTATGAGTGTGCCTTAATGCCTCTGTGCTCTATCTCTTTAACAGCTGCCAGTAACGTGGTGCTTCTCTAATCTGGGAGGGGGCTGAGTGTTTCTATGCTCGAGTCCTGCCCAGGCCATCAGATTCTCGCTCCGTTCTGCCATCGCTATTTGTGAAGGGGGAGTTTTGTTAGAAGCTGTACTTATTTACTGATTATCTATTAGAATAGTAATGATATTGTAGTTTGACTAACCTGCCTTCTTTGCAGCATGGACAGTTGTGTTTATCACCACCATCTTGGTCCAGGACTGCCAGAATGGGCCAATCAGTACCTTTGGGACCCTAAAATGGAGTCTGTCCCCAAGGGTCTTGTGGGAGGAATTTCTGTAGGAATTGTAGTTTTGAGACTTTGGCGCCTAAATGCACCTGGGGAGGGAGCCCTTGCTTTGACAGACTGATGGATCAACCAACCAGGACCTTTTGGACCAAAGGGAAATTCCCAGGCTGCTTACAGCTTCAGTCAGTCTGAGTTGGGAAGTAGAAGAGTGAACAGCTCAAGATAGTCGAGCAGCAGTTCCTGCGTAGTTCATACGGGAGAACGGTGGAAGGACTGAGTTCTGGCGTGCTGCCTGCTGTCCCTGAGAGGGAACCGGTGGATATTTCAGACTGAATCCGAATCGAGAGAGAGAGAGAGAGATTAAAGCCACTGAACTGTGACCAGGCTTTTAAACCCTGAAGAAGACCGAAGATTTTTTGAACACGATCGGCCTGTCAGGACCCCAACTACTGCTGGAATCCTGGTTTGGCACAGAGACTCTGTAATTGCGACTGGACTGCCATCCGCCTGGTTATGTGGTATTTCCTTACTATAAATGTGCTGTGTGCTGTTAGTGGGTTGCGAGTTGATTCCCCACTGTATGCTGAACTATGTTCTGCTTGTTGGAGGCTGCATCCAGTCCCACTGGACTGAATCCGCATTCATCTCCACTTGGCCTGGGCCTTGTCACACTGGCCCAGCCAGATTACCTGCTACACAGAGAAAGCCATCGACGAGAGACCTGCTCGGGGATCAGCCCCCTGCTCAACGTCTTGAACAGGAGCAACGCCTCGGTGATTCGTTTGGGCCCTGCTTCTCCTGGCACTCCAGCTCAACAACCTGCAGTCTTGATTTCATCTGACCTGTGTCCTGTATTAGGTATTGTGAGTAAACATCAGGGTAGCTCCCTGCAACCACAGCTAAACTAAGGTGTTATCATCTGATTGCCTTATTGTTTTTTCTTCCACGAACTGAGCCCTCCGGCTCCGGATTACAAATAGTGTGTGATCTTACTTCAAGAGGGCTCTTGCAGTAGGTATACATATAGGACTGACATCGGCAGGTGGCAGGACCCCACAGAAAAATTTCTAGCTAGCAGTCCCTGGCGGGGACCACCCCCACATCAGGTGACCGGCGTCAGACGACGTCGGTATAAAGGAGCGGTCCCGGACGCCCGCCTTCCAGTTCTTTCCCGCCGTCAGCTCGTGCAGCGCCTCGCAGTGAAGTTCGTTCTCAGCCCTGTTGCTTCGTCGTTTTTTTACCAAAAGTTGTCTGTGTTTTGGTATTTTTTCATCAGGTGAACGTCGGTTTATGTCGTCCCCTTCAAAAAATAAGTGCGACTCATGCGGCGCCCAACTGCCTCACAAGGACGGTCACTCCCTCTGCCTTTTTTGCTTAGTCCTCGACCACGCGGTCGAAAAGTGCCCGCATTGCCTGCATTTCAACGCGGCCACCCGCAGACGACGCCAGCAGTCTTTGGAAGCCCATCTCCTTAAAAAAAGATGTCTGCAATGGAGAAGGAGTTGACGAAGCTTAGACCGGCATCGACCTCCCCAGAAGGATACAAGAAGCGGGACAAAGAAAGGCACCGGGAGAAGGCCTCCTCCTCCGCAACTCCGGCCGGAGCCGCGGCTAAGGTACCGTCCCCTCTGGGGGATCGCCCAACGGCAGCCTTCAAGGCTTTGGAGGAGGCGTCGGCCTGCCTGTCGGGTTTGCGTTCGAGCCCTTTGGGTGCCTCGGGGCAAAAGGAGGCTTCTGCCCCCAGTACTGCCGCAGGCTTGCGGCCTACTGGCGCAGGCACCTCCTATAAGCCGGACGTAGGCTCCTCCGCAACCCGCGGGAAAAGGCCGCTAAACGCCCGAGCCGGGCGGGCGCGTAACGTGTCCCCTCGGACGGGCGCTTCCTCCTCGGCCGCCTCGACAAGGACCCTTAATTCGGACGCCCGGCTCCTGTGGCGTCCGCCGGGATTCAGCCCCTAAGTCGCACGTCGGCTCCTCCGACATGTGCCGGGCGTCGGAGCCTACGACAGATCCTCCATCGTCTGTTGTCCCAGGTTCCCTGCAGCCTTCGCTGCCGTCCGGGGAGCTCGAGTCCCCCCTGCCTGACCCCGGGGACTTTTCTCCTCCGTCCCCAGGCGATGCTCGGGATGCTTTTCCGCCGTCAGACCCTTCTCCCACTGAACCGAATCTGACGCCGGCCCCCCGGACGCCGGCGGGGGATATTCCTCTTCCTTTGGGCCCTCCACCCCATGGGCCTATTACTGTTGATCCGCCCGTGGAGTTCCCTACTGGGCCATCTGCTCCGGCAGCTCCTCCGGTACCTGGATATTCGCCGTCGTATCCGGCGCCAGCTTACCAGGTCCGCAGTATCCTCTTGCCGCGTACCCAGCGCCGGTTCCACGGCGCCGCGGTACCCGATGCGCAATAGCCAGCTCGGTATTCCCGCGGCGGGTTACAGATACTCGCCTTACAGATATAATTGATACAACTATCCCCTCCTTCTCCTTCACGCCCCCTAGGTCACCGGTGGATCTTCAGGAGACTCTGGCCTCCTGGTGGGCTGAGGCCAAGGCTCAGCTCACCAAGGAAGTCGAGAGCCACCTTACGGCGACGGTGCCACCTCCGGCCCCCATGCCGCCCAGACGGCACACTCCCTCTCTGCCTCCGGATTCCCGAGCTCTTCCCTCTTGATCCAGAGAGGGGCAGGACATGCGTCCAGGGATTCCCCCTAAGGAACCCGTTCCTCCCCCTAGACGAGTCAGGGAGTCTTACTCTGCTTCCAGTTCTGCTTCATCTTCTCTCTCGGACTCCTCAGATTCCTCCGATGGATGCTCCGAGAAAGACGACGAGCCTCGCTCTCCGTCCAAGCCCCGGCCGAGGACTCCTCCGAAGTCCCCTCCGGAGGATCCTTCCTTCACGGAGTTGCTCAGGAAGATCCAGGAAGTACATCAGTGGCGTTCCTTAGAGCCAGATTCTCAGCGGGTTAAACTCGCCGAACATCTGGACTTGCCCCTTGCGGACCCTACTCTAGTGCCACCCTGGATCGAGGCCTCATGCCACCTTGTTTCCACTATTTGGAAACAACATTGACTTACCCCACTTCCTCGAAGTCAACAGAGCTATACCAGGCTCCGGAGGGTGTAGACTTTTTAGATTCTCACCCTCGTGCAGACTCAGTTGTGATTAGCGCCGCTCACGGCCAGTCAGCACACCTAAACATTTGAGCTTGTCTCCTCTGGATAAGGAATTTCGCCTTCTGGATCAGTATGGAAGGAAGATCTACGCTTCCTCCACACTGGGGATCAGGGCCCTAAACCATGTAGCACATATGGGGGATTACCAGAAGGCTGTCCTTACCCAGGCGGAATCTAAGATTGACTCCTTGCCTGACTCTCAAGTCAAGCAGGAGTTAGCTGACCTTGTCTGTTCTGCTCGTTCAGCCAGTCGTCACATTTTGAGGACGACCTACGATGCAGTGGACACTGCAGGTCGGAGCTCCGCGTTCGCCATAAGTCTTCGGCGTCACGCCTGGCTCCAAGTGTCAGGTTTGGTCCCGGAGGTGCAGTCAGCAATTCAGGAAGCACCTTTCAGGGGTTCGGTGCTTTTCGATGGTGATGTCAAGGACATCATCACCTACTTGCAGGAGAAGGGGATGGCCCCGAAATCTGTGGATTCTATGTACCGTCCCCATCCCCCACAGCGCCGTCCTTTTCGCAGATGCAGCCGGCCTCAAGCAAAACCCCAAGGAAGGCGGGCCACCAAACGCTGGGCCCCCACAGCTGCCAGGCCCCTGCCGCCCAAAAAAAGCAGCGGGTGCCCCAGCTGCGGCGCAGCCCCACACCACCTAACTCCTTCCCTCTCCCACTGCCTCCGGACTCCCCAGAGGAACCGGTAGGAGGGAGGTTCTCCCTTCACCTTCCAGGTTGGGAGAGGATAACATCAGATTCATGGGTGCTTCAGATTATCGTGGAGGGGCACTCTATAGAGTTTCTACAGAAACCTCCACGCCACCCCCTCTGAAGTTCTCTTACTCAAGGGACCATCTTCCTCTGGTCAAGGAAGAAATATCTGCTCTCCTTGCGAAGCAGGCCATAGAACCCGTCCCCCCTCACCTTCCGGATGGGTTACTATTCCCATTTCTTCCTTGTACCAAAGAAGATGGGAGATCTCAGACCCATTCTCGATCTCAGCTCCCCGAACTTCTTTGTAGAATACAAGAGGTTCAGGATGCTCTCCCTTCAAACCCTTTTGCCCCTTCTTCGGCCGGGCCAATGACTTTGTGCACTGGATATGCAGGATGCGTACCTGCACATCCCCATTCGTCCCTCGCACCGGAAGTACCTCGGTTTGCTTTCCAGGGGACCATTACCAATTCCGGGCACTCCCTTTTGGTCTTTCCTCGGCTCCCCGAGTTTTTACCAAATGCCTGGCGGTGGTAGCGGCCCACCTGCGTACTTTGGGAGTTCAGGTGTTTCCCTACCTGGACGACTGGCTCCTGGCGGCCTCATCCAGGGAGGAACTCCTGCATTTTCTCTCCCTCACCCAGCAGGTTTTCACTGGTCTGGGTATCACCATCAACCATTCCAAGTCTCATCTGGACCCTTCCCAGAGACTCCAGTTCATCGGGGCAATCCTCGATACGACAGTGTGCAAGGCCTTCCTGCCTTCGGACAGGGGGGCTTCCCTCCAGTCACAGATTTCCCTACTTTCGGAACGCAGGAAGGTTCCAGCGAGGTCGGTGCTCCGTCTTTTGGGGCTTATGGCGGCTGCCATCCCAACAGTTCCATGCGCGCGACTCCACGTGAGGATCTCTCAGTGGACTCTCCGCTGTCAGTGGGATCAACTTGTAGACGACCTAGATCATCTGGTGCTGATCTCCTCACCGATGATCAGAGACTTGCAATGGTGGATGGTCCGAGAGAACCTGTTTCGGTGGGTCCCCTTCTTTCATCTTCCCCCCCTTCCAGACTCTGACCACGGACACATCAGGCGAAGGTTGGGGAGCCCATCTGGGTCCTCATCGAACCCAGGGTTTATGGTCCAGGTTGGAGCTAGCCCTCCACATCAGTGTGCTCGAGCTACAAGCAGTACTATATGCTCTCCAAGCCCTTCATCAATACATCCTTCCCGGTCACCTAGCTGTCCAAACGCACAACATGTGTGTGGTGTGGTACATCAACAAGCAGGGAGGGACTCGGTCCTACCCGCTGTGCAGGGAAGCAATGAGGGTTTGGGAATGGGCAACGCTTCACAACCTTCACCTCACGGCAATCCATGTTCCAGGAGTCGACAATGTCCTGGCAGACAAGCTGAGTTGTTCCTCGGCTCTGCCACACGAGTGGGAACTGGACCAAAAGGTTCTAAACGGCATCTTCCAGCTTTGGGGGACTCCACAGGTAGACCTGTTCGCCTCTTCCCAAAACGCAAAACTTCCCACCTTTTGCTCGCTCGCTCCAGAGCGAGGCGCTTTCTGGAGCAACGCTCTGTCTCTAAGCTGGAAGGACAGATTCGTCTATGCTTTTCCCCCAATTCCTCTGATCCCTCATGTGCTGCAGAAACTTGCATTGGAAGGAGCGAGAATGATTCTGATTGCTCCTTTCTGGCCCAGGCAAATCTGGTTCTCTCTTCTACAGCAATACTCAGAGGTTCCTCCTCTTCCTCTTCCTTTATGTCGAGGATTGCTGACCCAGGATCAGGGGACCCTGGTCCCTCCGGGACTCAAGTCTCTTCAACTTCATGCATGGCTCCTGCAGACCTAGCCCAATCTCGTTTTGGCGTCTCTCCTAAGGTGGCCGAGATTCTGGTGGAGGCTAGAAAACCCTCCACTAGGTCCACCTACACTATGAAATGGAAGAGTTTTTCCATTTGGGCTGCCTCCAGGAACGTGGAGCCTTTCTCCTGTCCTGTGGCCGTTCTGCTCAATTATTTGCGTCATCTTTTCGACCTGGGTCTCAGTCACTCCTCTTTGAAGGTTCACATGGCTGCTATCTCAGCCTACCATGTTCCTTTTGCTGATAAAGCCTTTGCCCAATTAGAGGTATCCAAGACCTTTCTCAGAGGGGTCCTTCATCTCAGGCCCCCTGTTCGGACTCCTGCTCCCCCTTGGGATTTGAACTTTGTTCTCGAGAAACTTACCCTTCCTCCTTTTGAGCCTGCTGCTTCTGCAGATTTGAAGTTCTTATCGTGGAAGACACTCTTCTTGGTGGCCATTACTTCTGCTCGCAGAATTTACGAGCTCCAGGCCCTTATGTGTAAAGTCCCTTATCTGATTTTTCACAAAGAATGAGTAGCTCTTTGCACGAACCCTAAGTTTCTTCCCACAGTGGTAGCGGAGTCCACCTTAAATCAGTCTATTGAGTTACCTGCTTTTTTCACGCAGTACTCCAACCAGGGAGAATACTTGCTCCATACCATGGATGTCCACAGGATTCTGAGATACTACACCGATAGGACGAAGGATCTCAGAAAGACTGATCAGTTGTTCGCTCTTTTGCTTACAAAGAGAAGGCAATGCAGTCTCAAGCAATGCCTGTCAAAGTGGTTGGCTCATTGCATCACTTTCTGTTATGACAAGTACAACAAGACCCTTCCGGGTCAAGTCAGAGGTCACTCCACTCGTGGAGTAGCAGCCTCTGCGGCTTGTTTCAAGAATGTGTCTGTGGCAGACATCTGTGCTGCTGCCGCCTGGACTTCTGTCCATACCTTTACGAAACATTACAGTTTGGACTTTGCCTCTCGCCGTAGAGCAGGCTTCAGGTTAGCTGTCTTGCAAGGCCTCCTATCTTGAGGTTTGCAAGAGTTTTTTGCTACTTCTTGGAGTAGTTCCTCCTCCCGGTGCCTTTCATTTGTTCCAGACTGCTTGGGAGTCTGTCCTATATGTAATTACCTACTGCAAGAGCCCTCTCGAAGTAAGATAGTACAGTTACGTAAGAACTTACCATAACAGTAGATCTTCGAGAGAGGCTCTTGCACACCTTCCGCCCCCCAGGCTTTTTAGCTCCTTTTCCATTAAGGGAATCTCCGCTTCTCTCGTCCGGCCTTCCGGGCCTGTGAGGGAAAGAACTGGAAGGTGGGCATCTGGGACCGCCCTTTATACCGAGTCATCTGATGCTGGTCACCTGGCGTGGGGGCTGTCCCCGCCAGGGACTGCTAGCTAGAAATTTTTCTGTGTGGGGTCCTGCTGCCTGCCGATGTCAGTCCTATATGTAATTACCTACTGCAAGAGCCTCTCTCGAAGATCTACTGTTACAGTAAGTTCTTACGTAACTGTACTTTATGCATGTTGCTTTCTTCCATCACAGGGCCCTAACCAGCTGCGACGCCGGCCTACCCCATGCAATGTTCCTGGCTAGCCCACCTTTCTCCTACCTGGGTACCCAGAGTGTGTGACTGTGCTGAGTGACTAAAAAGTGCATGCATAATTGCCTGACCAGATCAGTTATAGAATCAATCAACCTGATTATGCCCCTCCCTTGTTCAAGTCCCCTGAATAAATCAGATCTAGCTCTTTTTGCACCTAGTTTGACTGAGGTTCTAGTTTGTACCAGAAACACTGTACTGTTGTTATCTGTTGTGCCTAACCTTGTTTTACAGGGGGTCTCCAGGGTCGAACTGGAGGAACCAGCCCTGGTGGTAAGTGCAAACAGTGTGGGGACTTGTATGCTGAGTAGGGGCTATTGTGAAAGTGTTTGCATATTGTCTAGGCCACTAGAAGGGAAAGAGGGGGATTACAGTGTCCCGGAGGGCTGTACCCAGCTTAGCCTTGTTACTAACAACCTTGTCTTCCAGGTGGAGGCACCTGTTTCAGTACCCCATGCCCTTTAACCTGCTACTAGCCAAGCAGGCAGGGATAGTAGCCCTTGGGATAGCGCCACCTAGAGATTACATCTTGGAGGCACTAATGCTGGGATTAGCATTCCCTAGTGGCCAAAATCACAAATTATTTTCAATAATTAATGGCTATCTCAGTAGAAATGGCTGTACACCAGTTGGTGGGGTGGTGTACGGGACAGGAGACTGACCGCCCCACTGCCTTGCTAATACTGGATATACCTTTGGGCATTAGTAAGGACATTGTAGAAGAAGCACTTTCCAAAGTCGAATGTTTAAAAAATGTTGTGTTGGAGGGTCAACAGGCTGATTTGACTGCCCAAACTTTCATGGCCCTAGTAGAGTGTAGTGACCCTGTGGACAGCTCCAAAGTGCCGCAGACTGTTGCCTCAGAAGGGGTCCTAGCCACCTGGAGGGCGATAACTAAGGACAGTAAAGACCCTGGGGGGGGGGATGAGCCCCCACCCTTATCTGAGACTTTCGAGGAGAAGTTGGGCAAATTGTTACTGGAGGAGGGAAAGACCATAGAGGACTTCAAGAAGTTATTCCTGCCACTTGGGGGTGTTCCTTATCCAACACCCCTGCTAGTTCCCGTCCCTGTTCCTTCACTAGCTCCTGTGCTCACCTCCATGCCTGCAGTTAGTTACGACTCCTATCAATGGCTGAGGATGTTTTTAGGCACCCTCCCCACCCCCCAGGAGGACAACTGGGAGTCTTGGACAGACTATGTTGCCCTCAAATTCTAGAATGGCAATGTGCCGAAGCAGAAAAGAGAAGAGTAGTTGAAGCCTCAGAGGCCCCGCCCAGCTTACTATCCACGCTACACAGGCTAGTAATCCAGAAGCAACTGCTCAAGATTATCTGAATGCATTGAAAAATGTGTATGGGAGTCCCGATTCGGATGAGGACTTCTGGGATAGGGTCAAAACACTCAGCAATACCCGGGGGAGCCCTTATCCATGTATGTGCCTCGACTCGAAGCAGTGCTACAGGAATGCCTAAAGAAAGGTGGCATGGCCCCAGCTAAGTTTGATCGGAATAGGCTGGATCAGCTTCTCAAGTCAGCCCCATTCGCTGAATTATTGCTGCTCCAACTATGCCTTGCTGCTCGGTTGGATGCGCCTCCTACCTATGACGGACTGATGAAGGAAATTCTGAGGATTGAGAGGAGGCAGCTATGTGCGGAGGATGCCCATGTGAGTAATGCTCAGGGGCGAAATACAGAGCCAGTTGAACATCTGGAGGCTATCAAAGACACTCCACCCTGGGGTAAGATAACTGCGAGAGGTCCCAAGAAATGAGGGCTACCATTTCCCTACAAGCCCGTTCCAAAGATACAATAGGTCCAAACCCCTCTCAGGGCGTGTCCACTATGGAGGTGGTAGTGCACTCCCAGGCATCTCCTGTTGACCGCAGCTCAAAAATTGATGAATTGACTGTGGAAGTGAGGGAATTACTGAGGCGTCTCCCCATGCTCACCACACCCCAGACAGAGGATGTATCAAGATTTTCTGTTGGTAGTACCCCCGCCTCAGCTCCCAATGTGATGTCTTGGCCACGCCAGACTCTAGAAATCATATTCTGTCATAATTGTGGCAAGGAGGGGCATATGAATAAAGAATGCCGGTCCCCAAAAGACTTAGATAAAGTTGTATACAGACTTCAAGGGGAGCTCCGGAAAGCGAAAACGTGGTCGAGGGGTGCTGGAAACGACTGCAGTGCAGGCTCGAGAAATCCCAACTTCAATTTCTTTGTGGCTAAATCATCTGTACCGGCCCCTGCTATTGTCCCCCCAGAATGGTCCGAGATGGTGGTCCCTTCAAGTGGAACTATAGTGACGGTGAACGATGTGTCTTCCCGAGCTGTGCTCGATAGTGCATCTCAAGTAACCATAGTATTTCAAGACTGGTACCAGAAGCATCTGCCTGATGTGCCCCTACAACCCTTGGAAGGTTTGCATGTGTGGGGGTTGAATGAGAAGTCCTGTCCGTACTCGGGCGGAGGGGGGTATGTCTTGCCACCAGACGCCTCCTGCATGCTGGCATTTGGACCCTCAAACTACTACTCCACAAACTGCCTGTCTATTTAATGTCTCTCATACACATCTCGCATAGTGCCTACTCCCTAAGGAAATCCGACCTTATCCTACTAGATGTTCCCAGGACATGTACCACAGCTGGCCAAAGAGCTGTCTCATAAGCCCTCCCAAACATTTGGAACGAAGTACAAGCCATGCTGAAGCTAACCAGCATCATATCAATTAACTCCTACAAAACACTAGCTATCTCTAAATTAAAAGACATATGTAGGTGCTACTAGGTCCCCAACGCCAAGTCAACTTCCTAGGTACCAACTGGCCCTCTTCTTATTAAGCTGAAATGTGTTGCATAATTTAGGGCAAGGTTAAAGCTGGAATGTACTGCATCTATAGCATAAGGACTTGTATTGTGTATACCTCTTGTATTATAGATTTTTTTTTCTTTGTTGTTCTACATTATATATCTCCTGTCTATGTAATTGCGAACTGTATGTGTATTTGCGTCAGGACCTCCTTGTGAATGAGCTTGCTCAACGGAGTCTTTCCTGCAATAAACTTGAACTTGAACAAAAAATCTGGATCTGGCTGTTATTCCCTACCACCATGACTGGGGTAGATGAACAAGTTGAGACACTTGCCCTAGTGTGCCTCCCTACTGGGCTGTATGATGGGGTTCCCCTGCTAACTGGAACAAACACCCACATGTTTGGGAGACTAGAACAACTTTGCCATGAGAAACAAGGACAACAGACTGGACGGGCTTTAAGAATTCCAGCATTAATCAAAAGGGCTTATGACTTGCAACAGAAACCCAATGACGTAGACCGAGATGAGCCAGTGGGGATAGTGTGGAAAAAGGATCCTGACTCTTTGGTGTTGGCCCCCATCGCCCAGTGTACAATCCATGGAGAAGTCTGGCTAAAGAGAGAGATGTAAAGAACAAAATATTGATGATAGACGCCCTGGGTGAAGGGAAGCTGCCAGAGGGGTTGATGGTTAAGGCCAGTGTATTACCTGCATGTGCCCATGCCCATGCATGCTGAGTGATGGTGCAAGTGAGAAACATGTCGACAGGGAAGTTCGTGTGAACTGGAGATGTACGCTGGCTACAGTACACTGCACAGACACTGCAGTATTATCTAGTAGCAAGTACTCTGGCGAAAAAGAGAAAGTGACCCCAGACTTATTTGACTTCGGTGAGTCACCTTTGTCTGCCGAATGGAAGACCCAAATTAGCAGGAAACTTGCTCAGAGAGACCAAGTGTTCTTACTAAAAGAGTGGGATGTGGGATGTGTCCGTGGTGCCGCACATAACATACGCCTGAATGTTGACCGACCATTTCGAGAGAGGTCCCGACGCCTTGCCCCAGCTGACATAGACGATATTAGGAGGCACCTACAGGAAATGCTCACTGCTGGCATTATTCAAGAATCAAGAAGCCCATATGTATCCCCCATCGTAGTGGTGCGTAAAAAGAATGAATCCCTGAGGATGTGTGTGGACTATCGGACCCTCAACTGACAGACTATTCCAGATCAATACACCATGCAACGCATATGGGATGCCATGGATTGCCTGATCAGGAGTCAGTGGTTCTCAGTACTGGGTCTCCGGAGTGGATATTATCAGATTCTGATGGCCCCGGAGGACCGTGAGAAAACAGCCTTCATCTGTCCTTTAGTGTTCTACGAATTCCTGAGGATGCCATAGGGGATTTCGGGTGCCCCGGCCACTTTCCTGAGATTGATGGAACGTGCGGTGAGAGACATGAACTTGCTGGAATGTTTAGTGTACTTGGATGATGTCATTGTTTTTGGATGCATGCTAGAGGAACATGAGATCAGACTGTTCAAAGTCCTCGATCGTTTGGAAGAATTCAGTCTTAAGTTATCCATAAACAAGTGGCAGTTTTTTCAAACATCTGTGAAATATGTGCGACACATAGTGTCTGCGGAAGGAATACAGACAGATCCCAGTAAAGTTGAAGCTTTGACCACTTGGCCCCAGCACAATAACTTTAAAGAGCTACAGCGTTTCCTGAGGTTCTGTGGCTACTACCGCAGGTTCATCAAAGACTATTCAAAAGTGATTCGACCGCTCCTTAACCTTACCCAAGGCTACCCCTCTACCAACCGCAAATACAAAAAGAGGACTATCAAAGACCAAGTGAAAATGTATTTTCAAACAGGTGAGCCTTTTGGGACTCAGTCGACACCTGAATGTGAAGTGGCTTTCTTCGAAGTCATATACCAGCTCACTCATGCCCCAGTCCTTGCCTATGCTGATCCTACCAAACCCTATGTTCTGCATATGGACACTAGTTTGCAGGGCCTTGGGGCCATGTTATATCAAGACTATGAAGACGGCTTGAGACCGGTAGCTTTCGCCAGTAGGAGCTTGACCCCATCAGAGCAGAACTATCCGGTCCACAAGTGGGAATTCCTTGCCCTAAAATGGGCCATAGTTGACCAGTTTCATGAGTACCTATGTGGGGCAAAGATATTAGTGAAGACTGACAATCACCCACTGACCTATTTGCAGACTTCAGCTAAATTGTACGCCACTGTGCACTGTTGGCTTTCTGCCTTATCGACTTGTGAGTATGCTGTTGAATACAGACCGGGAATAAACCATATTGATGATGACTCTGTGTCACGAAAGCCAGCTTCTAAGAGCAATTGGGTCAGATTGTCTGAACCTGACATCAAAGCATTATGCCAAAAGTTTGATAAAGATGAACAAATGTCTGCGGGCACAGTGGACTGTCTAGCAGATTGTTTGAGCCCTCCTGATACCTGCCTACTGGCTGCCTATTGCCATTTCTCTGCTTTGGATATCAGTGTACTACCTCAGTTTGATAATGACAGTATTCAGAGGGCTCAATCCCAAGATCCTATGATTCAACCAGCACTTGATGCCCTGTGTGCGGGGAAGGATGTGTCCAAGTTACGTTCCCCTGACTTGCGAACTGCTCTGTTGTTCAAGGAAGGCCCCAGGTTAAAGTTGCATGATCATTTGTTAATACAGAGAGACAGTGGATTGTCATGGTCAAGTAGACAAGCAGTTCTACCCACGGCCTTTAAACAGCTGGTACTGAGGTCCCTCCACAATCATGTGGGGCACCTCGGTATTGACAGAACTCTCCACTTGGTACGATCCCAACTCTAGTGGCCAAAGATGGGGGCAGACGTCGAGCACCATGTAAAGATCTGCAGTCATTGCCTCCAAAGAAAAGTCTTGCCTCAGAAGGCTTCCCATCTTGTCAGTATCACTACCAGCGCCCCTCTAGAATTGGTCTACATAGACTTCTTGTGCTTAGAACCCAACCAAAGAACATTGGCAATGTGTTGGTAGTTACTGATCATTTTACATGGTACGCACAAGTCTTCCCAACTAAAGATCAAAAGGCATCTACCGTGGCCAAGGAGCTGGTGGAGAAATTCTTTGTCCATTATGGTGCCCCTCAGCAGATCCATTCTGACCAAGGCAGAGACTTTGAAAGTAGATTAATCAAAGAAATGCTGTCTCTGTGGGGGGGGGTGTGGAAGTCAAGAACCACCCCCTATCACCCACAGGGCTTTAACCGCACCCTTTTGGACATGCTGGGCACCCTCCATCCAAAAGACAAGCATAAGTGGAGCCTGCAGATTAACATCTTGGTACATGCGTACAGTTGCAGCAAAAGTGACGCTACTGGGTTCTCCCCCTACTGTCTCATGTTCAGGAGGGAGGGAGGCCTGACTGCCAGTTGATGTCTGCTTTGGAGTCTTTCCAGATGGGGTCCAAGCCGAAAACTACTTGCAGTACGTACAGAAATTGAAAGATCAGTTGAATCATGCCCATCAATTAGCTCAAACTATGGCTGCTAAGTGAAATCTTGCCAACAAAGAAAGACATGATTGACTAGTAAAAGTCCAGGAGTTGTTGCCTGGAGTCAGGGTGCTACTATGCAATTTGGGACTGCATGGAAAACACAAAATTGCTGATAGATGGCACCATCTCCCCCATGTAGTAGTTGGTAAATTGGATGCTCTGCCGGTGTACAAAGTGTGTCCAGGAAATAATTCCAAAGCTGTTAAGACTATGCACCGTAATCACTTTCTGCCCATCGGCCAAGTTATTATTGATGCTGAACCAACACCTGACACTTCTCTTGGGCCAGTGACTCGTGCTGCTGCAAAGAGGAAACAGAGCCAACCTGTCCGTGTTGTTCCAGAACTAAGGCCTTCCCCTCAACAGGCCCAGAGTGATAGTGATGACTGCTCATCAGTCTCTGATGAGAGTGACTGTGTTAATGCCTATTATCCCTCATATGAACTGAGTCAGTTGTTTCAAGGTGATCCTCTGCAGAATTGTGGGGATGAAGCTGGGCCTTCAGAACTGTCTAACCCCCCAGCTTCCTTCCTGGACCCAGTGCCCCTGAAAGTGATGTGCAAAGTATCACGTCTGAGGTTGCAGACTGTCTGTGTTTTGTAGAACTGTTTGACTTGCCCGAAGAAGGGGTGATGGTCTGAGTCTCTCTGGTGACATGCGAGAACTTGAAGAACAATATGAAAGTGTTGACAGCACCTCTTCAGTGCCACCAAGCCTAATTGTGCCAGAGTCCCCTCAGAATGGGCAACCTGGATCCTCTTCAGAAGATAATAATGAGCAAAGTGTTGTGGAAGCAGAGTCTGCAGAGCCAGGAGCTGATAGTGTTCCCAATCTGGACATTTCAACCAGTGCAGAGGCATCCCTCACTACAGGAGAAGAACTCAGTGCCAGTGTTGACTGCTTTGAGCCTGTGTCTGTTACATCCAGAGTATCTGGGTGAACTGTTAAGCCAGTGCTACATTTTAGTTATGATTCCCTTGGGAGGCCTGTGGACTTGCCTCTCAATGTGGTCCATAAAGGTGTTTACATTTCCAAGAGCTCACTGCCCAAACTGAGCTTGACTGCACCTCCCGATTAATTGTTCTTCCTTCAGAACATGGTGTCCCTGTCCCATCTAGCCCCAAGTTAGCTGATAGGGAAGGGCCCCCTTCTACATGGTTTACTGTACCAGAAGTTATAATGTGAAGTCGAAGGTAACTGTTCATAGTATGTTAATCATAATAGAATCAGTATAGAATGTATGAAACATGTATAAGTATTGTCAAATGTATAAGTATTGTCAATGAAGATATGGTATAGTGAAATGTATAGTAATGTGATAAGTTTACGATTAACTGATGCATCAGATAGTATTTCCATAGTATGCTAATGTCACGTATGTCTTGTATATATTGATTCTTTAATATTGTGATGGTGTAGACTTCACGAGGACGCCAAGTTTTTCCAGGCAGGGAAAGGTGTAACCCCCTTACAAATGGGGGTTCCCGAAAGTCTTCCCTGGGTGTGCCTAAATCCCCACTGCCAGGCTGGTATCCTGTGTCTTAGTGTTTTAAAAGTGTTTGTATGAGAGTGCCTTAATGCCTCTGTGCTCTGTCTCTTTAAGAGCTGCCAGTAACGTGGTGCTTATCTAATCTGGAAGGGGGCTGAGTGTTCCTATGCTCGAGTCCCGCCTGGGCTGCCAGATTCTCGCTCCGTTCTGCCATCGCTATTTGCACGGGGGAGTTTTGTTAGAAGCTGTACTTATTTACTGATTATCTATTAGAATAATGATATTGTAGTTTGACTAACCTGCCTTCTTTGCAGCATGGACAGTTCTGTGTATCACCACCATCTTGGTCCAGGACTGCCAGAATGGGCCAATCAGTGCCTTTGGGACCCTAAAATGGAGTCTGTCCCCAGGGGTCTTGTGGGAGGAATTTCTGTAGGAATTGTAGTTTTGAGACTTTGGCGCCTAAATGCTCCTGAAGTGGGATCCCTTGCTTTGACAGACAGATGGATCAACCAACCAGAACTTTTTGGACCGAAGGAAAATTCCCAGGCTGCTTGCAGCTTCAGTCAGTTTGAGTTGGGAAATAGAAGAACAAACAGCTTGAGATGGTCAAGGAGCAGCTCCTGATTAATTCACACAGGAGAACGGTGGAAGGGCTGAGTTCTGGCCTGCTGTCCCTGAGAGGGAACCGGTGGATATTTCGGACTGAATCTGAATCGAGAGAGAGAGAGAGAGAGATTAAAGTCACTGAACTGTGACCAGGGTTAAACCCTGAAGAAGTCCGAAGATTTGCTAAACGCGATCGGCCTTCAGGATCCCAAGTACTGCTGGAATCCCTGTTTGGCGCAGAGACTCTGTAATTGCAACCGGACTGCCATCCGCCTGGTACTGTGGTATTTCCTTACTATAAATGTGCAGTGTGCTGCTAGTGGGTCGTGAGTTGGTTCCCCACTGTGTGCTGAACTGTGTTCTGCTTGTTGGAGGCTGCATCCAGCCCCACTGGACTGAATCTGCATTCATCTCCACTTGGCCTGGGCCTTGTCACACTGGCCCAGCCAGATTACCCGCTACACAGAGAAAGCCATCGACGAGAAATCTGCCTAGGGATCAGCCTCCTGCTCAATGTCTTGAACAGGAGCGACGCCTCTGCAATTCATGTGGGCCCTGCTTCTCCTGGCACTCCAGCTCAATAACCTGCAGTCTTGATTTCGTCTGACCTGTGTCCTGTATTGGGTATTGTGAGTAAACATCAGGGTAGCTCCCTGCAACCACAGCTAAATCTAAAGTGTTGTCCTCTGATTGGCTTGTTGTTTTTACTTTCATGAACTGAACCCTCCGGCTCCGGATTACAAATAGTGTGTGTTGTGCATGTTGTTTTCTTCCATCACAGGGCCCCAACCAGCTGCGACGCCGGCCTACCCCAGGCAATGTTTCTGGCTAGCCCACCTTTCTCCTACCTGGGTACCCAGAGTGTGTGACTGTGTTGAGGGACTAAAAAGTGCATGCATAATTGCCTGACCAGATCAGTTATAGAATCAATCAACCTGATTACACCCCTTCCTTGTTCAAGACCCCTGAATAAATCAGATCTAACTCTTTTTGCATCTAATTTGACTGAGGTTCTAGTCTGTACCAAAAGCACTGTACTGGTGTTATCTCCTGTGCCTAACCTTGTTTTACAGGGGGTCTCCAGGGTCGAACTGATGGAACCAGCCCTGGTGGTAAGGGCAAACAGTGTGGGGACTTGTATACTGAATAGGGGCTATTGTGAAAGTGTTTGTTACTTATTGTCTAGGCCACTAGAAGGGAAAGAGGGGGGTTGCAGTGTCCCGGGGGGCTGTACCCAGGTTAGCCTTGTTACTAACAACCCTGTCCTCTGGGTGGAGGCACCTGTTTCAGTACCCAGGCCCCTTAACCTGCTACTAGCCAAGCAGGTAGGGGTAGTAGCCCTTGGGATAGCGCCATCTGGGGGTTACAGGTGCATGTGCTTTCTCTTATGCTGCCCCAAAGTATTGGAATTCTATCCTCCAGGCAATTTGCCTAGCTCCTGCCCATGCTGGTATCAAGAAACTCCGCCGTGAACATCTACGTGCTTCAAATCCCTGCATATGCTTCCATCCACCTTAGTTCATCCATTTTCCCTCTGTCTCTCACCCTTGGCTTTCTCCCTCTCCCTCTTCCCCTTCCTCTATATGCTTAAATCCTTCTCTCCCTTCCCTGCACCATTCCTCCCCCTTCCCTCCTCCACTCTTTCCATGTTTATGGCCTTGTAACGGCACTGACTGCATATTGTACTTAACCACATAATACCTGATTAGGCCAATTCTGTACTTGTTTTGCACTTGTTTATATTTTGACTATCTCCTAACTGTGTTGTTTATATTTTGACTTTGTCCAACTCTGCATTTCTCTGATTTGATTGTATTTCTGACCACCTACCCATTGTATGACCTATTCTATGTGCTGTGTCACATTGTATTGCTCATGTATTTGACTTGTATCCTCCCGGGTCGTGCCTGAAAATAGCCTAGTGCACCCACCAGGTTACCAAAAGCAAATAAATTTATATGCCTGATCCAAATGGTGTCAGGCCAATTACAAAGCGTGAAGGCCCCCCCCAAAAAAACAAAATGGAAAACCACATACAACCAGTGGAAAATAAAGAGGAAGGACATATGACAACAATGAAGCTATAAAACATTTTAATAAGAAGATACACAATATTCCATCACTGACTATACCTACATGGGTAAGATATACTAAACCATCAATGTATACCACTGCCAACTAATCAGAAATAACTGTGAGGCATAATAGAGGGGTACAGGACCACCATCAAAATGCAAGTGTGTGTTTGTGTGTATATATATATATATATATATATATATATATATATATATACACACATATGTGACTCTGAGCAAGTCACTTAACCGCCCAGTGCTCCCAGGTCGCCCTTGAAAACAGGCACTTGTGCCTAGTGGGCCTTACCCGGTTATCAAAAGACTAAAATAAAAAAAAATATGTTTATATAAAATGATTCATAGCCCCCACATTGAGAATTCAGAAAGTCCATACTTTCATGTTGTTCAAGATTTGAAATTCACTTATGCAAATGAACAGACAGATCAATTTCGTCATTCAGACCTGGTGAATGTAGTGCCCCCAGTTCATATATCCAAAAGACTCCTTTTCTGCAAGAATTTGTTTGATATTGCCACCTCTAGGGCCTACAAAAGCGTGGTCAATCTTACAGAAAGTGACAGTGTGGCTAGCAATGTCCCCCGTTTCAAAATATGAGTGCATAATGCACTCTTCTCATCCTTAAGCCTAATTGAGCTAAGATGTTCACACACCCTGGCCTTAAGGGGGAGACTGGTCTTACGTACATAAAATGATTTACAGGAGCATGTTGCTAAATAGATAACATAACTGGTGCTGCAATTAATAAAATGGCGAATCTGAAAAGTCTGAGTTATTGCTTGAAGAAAATGTTTTAGTCTTTTCTATAACCCTGCACTGGGTACACCTGCCACAACTGAAACAACCACGTGGTTGACCAGATACCCACCCTGTTTTTTTTTTCTTTTCAGGAACAGGTAGATAACTGTGTACAAGTAAGTCTCTATGGTTTGTACCTTTTTTGTACACAATCTTTGGTGGTGTGCTGGTCACACTCGTCAGTGTCTCCTCTGTTGATAAAATGTGCCAATGATTTTTGATAGTTTTCCTGACCAGATGACTGTCCCTACCATATCTAGTAATGAACACACAATCTCACTTGGACCAGCCCCTTCCTTAGTCCTATACTGTAAAAGTTGATCCCTAGGGATTTCTGAAACTTGTGTGCATGCGTTTTTCATGTGCACTCCCTGCTAGAAGGGCGGCTTTCTTTGAGTCTTGGTCAGCTGAAAGTAGCCCATTAGTTCTTGAGAGACATCCTGCACTGAAGCCCCCATATCTGCAATCCAGTCCCTGCTTGGGACTTGAATTTTGTGTTAGATAAACTCACTTTGGCTCCTTTTGAGTCAGCCACAGCCTGTGGCTTTCACTTCCTTTCTTCAAAAGCCTTATTTTTAGTTGTTATTAATTCTGCTTGAAGGATTTTGGAGCTTTAGGCTCCTATGTCAGCCTCCTTATTTAATTTTCCATAAAGACGGTGTCATTACAAACCAACTATAAACTTCTTCCTTTGGTAGTGTTGGAGTTTACTTTGAATCAAACTATCCACCTACAAGTTTATTTTACTGAGCATGTCAATCCAGGGGAAGCATTGCTCCATATCTTAGATGTACAGAGAATACTCTGATATTATGTTAATCATACGAAGGACAGCAGGAAGGCCTCACAACTTTTTGTTTCCATCGCCCCTGGGAAAGAAGGCATACCAGCTTCTAAACCTTGCCTGTGCAGATGGTTGGCCACCTCTATTACTTTTTGTTACAAGAAGTATGGTGAGGAACTGCCTGGGTTGTTTGTAGCTGTTCAACCAGGAGCATGGCCACATCCGTTACCTGTTTCAGGAATGTTTCAGCTGCAGAAATTTGTGCTGCTACAACATGAAGTACTGTCTGCACTTTCACTAAACACTACAGTCTGGACAGTGCCCCTAAGAGAAGGACAAGCTTTGGCCTGGCTGTGCTTCAAGGCTTCCTTTCTTAGGCCTGTAGCCTCCAGCCACCCAGACAGTCTCTCTGACAATACTGCTTGGGACTCGTTCCATAGGTGTGGCCTGATGATAGAGATATCCTCGAAGAAGATAGAACAGTTGTATATTTACTGTAACAGTAGATCTTTGAGAGTATACCTTTCATCAGGCCATGTCATCCCACCCTCCGTCCCCCCTTAGACTCAGAGCTTCTTTGCTCCTGTCTTTCTCTCCAGGATGGACTCCTTGCTGTTTCCAGCCTTGCTGGGTAGCTGGAAACTTCAGCTCTGTCCTGGTTCCGTAGAGGGAGGTCCTCTGAATGTGATCTATGGGGAACTGAGGGGAGAGAGAGGGGAGAGAGAGAGAGAGAGAGAGAGAGAGGGGCCGCACCCATTTATATAGAGAGGATATCGATGTAAGACATCATGGGTGGCCCCTAGTGGACTGCTTGCAGGAAAATTTTATTGTGGTCCTAGTGCCTGGTGAATATAGTTCCTTAGATGAGGCCTGATGAAAGAGATTCTTTTAAAGGTTTACAGTGAGTATATAACTGTTCTTTTCTTGTTCTATTGTGTTGTGTTGGTCTAGGGTCCCTCTTAGTTGAGCAGTGACTTTCATTTATATTGAAAGGCTACTTATAGTTCTGTAAAAAAAAAAAAAGTACTGAAAATTAGCCCTGTTGTCTTGTATGGGTTGCTTCCCCACGCTGTTCCTGGGCACACGTCACACGACCTGAGAGCGCGGAGGCGGAAGCAGGCGGACTGGGAAGTGGAAGGTGATCTCCTGGCCAGCGTTTCATCCACTGTTACGATCCCTTTCCTTCCATACATCAGGGCAATAAAATGAAAAATTTTAACACAGTGGGCTATCGCCGCCCCAGGCTAGTGGACTGTGAAGCCCAAAATAGGTAAAAAGTATGCCACACCTTTACTTTAAGCTTATAATGTACTACCTGAATTTTTTATAATGTCTTAATCCCCTTTTGTTTTCCTGTTCCTTTATTGTTCAGCTTATAATTCTGTTCATGTTAACATGATTTCTTTCATGCTTGACCAACTCAGCTAGTGATGTGCAGTTTTGCGATCGCTGTTTAATGACTGCTACATTTGAAAAATTTAAATTTACATATCTGACAATCAAACTTGGAGAAATGTTTAACACTTGAAACTTCTGTCCAATGAATTCCATCTTTGAGCTGTGTTTTTTTTTTATCTTAAGAATTACAGTGAGATTTTTATAGATAGCCTATAATGGCTGATCTTATTAAACACAATTTAAACTTGAAGATTCCTTTAATCTCAGTAGGCTGTCTGTAAAAGAACATGGTCAGGATAAAAAAACTGGCTTTGTAATGTTTAAATGTGCTTTTTCAGTTCTTGTAGTTACATCACACTGGTGTTATGCATAGTGAATGTATTGATTGGAGCTGTATCTTGCGTCTTTGGTATCGGTTACAGGAAGTCAGAAGTTTTAGACAACCAGCTTGATGAGGCTTCCTGATAAACTGGCAGGATGCCATGAAGCACTAAAGCAGTTTGCTGTTTTGTTTTTTTTCCTCAATTGTTTAGCCAGGAGTAGCATACTAAGCTGAAAGCTTGTTTACAGCTGCGATCTGGGAGCACTGGGAAGTTAAGTGACTTGTTCAGGGTCACACAGTATGCAAGTGGGGGCTGTGGGATTCAAACCCAGGTCTCCATTGCAGCTCAGAGCCTTAAACCACTGCGCTATACTGCCTGCCCCTCCCACACTCACTCACACACACTCTGTCTCTTTCTCTCTGTATGCTCCTTGTTTCTACACGTATAATAACGTTTTTTTGTGGTTTCGTAAGCCTTCTAGCCTATGTCTTAGTGAAGGTTTTCTGTGCATTTTCGGATAGCTAAGGTGGGGTTAGCAGGAGATGTGCAGGTTTACAAAGAGAAGAAACTCCCTCAACATGCTCAGTAATAATGCTGCATATCTCTCTTCTCCATACATATGACCTACAGGAGATTTACCTTTGCCCTTGTGTACTTTCATCCGTGAAAGATGGTGGTAAGATGGCCTGTGGGGGTGGGCGCAAATGCTCATTGGGTAGTTGAACTAGTAAAATATCCTGGGGTGTCCAGTGCAGTGATAAGGCTTCAGTTGAGTCTAGGGTGAAAGAATGAGGTATACAATACTCTTAAGGGGAAGCATAAACAGATACACGACTACTAGATCATCAGAGTTGGTGCCTTATTACATACAGTTAGTGCCCCACGGTTTCTCTCTGTGGCAGAGTCCCCCCCCCTTCTCTGTTAGGCCCAGGAGATGTTTAATCTGGGTGCAGTGTCCATGCCCAGTGGGTGGGTGCAGAGCCTGGGTGGAGGAGAGTCTTCATCCTTGCAGGCTGGGGCATTTTTCCTGTTGTGTTGGTCCCAGTCCCCTGGATGCTTCATGGGGATGTTGGCTTAATGGAAATATGTTGAGGGACACATCTGCGTCATCCTTGGGGAGTGTCCCCCACCCTAACTAGCTGTATGTAGTCGCTCATCACCTAGGTGGTGTTGTGGCGAGAGCAGATGTCCCTCCCTTCCCAGAGGAGGAGAGCATCCATCGGATGCTTGATCCTCCTCCACCGGCCGACCCCCAAGCAGCCCTAACTCGTTCCTGAACATGAGTGGCCGGCACGGTGGCAGGTGAAGCATGAGTACCTCTGCCTTCCGCACCACTAGGCGGACAAGGGATGTGTACCTTCCTCTTTAAAGTACTGACAACTCCTGCAGCCAGTATACTATGGTGATATTACGAATCTGTGAGAAACTTGTTTGTTTTCCTTTTTTTCCCCTGTCACACAGCGTGCTTTTCAGGATCCAAATGTAGCAGCTTTTATGGTTGAACCTATTCAAGGTGAAGCTGGTGTCATTGTTCCTGACCATGGCTACCTAAAAGGAGTGAGAGAAATCTGTACACAGCATAATGTAAGTAGTCTACTACAAGGCTGGAAGTTTAGCATTATATCCAGCCACATCAAAAGAAATGCAAATGTATGGTTAAAAAAGAGTAAAACATTTTGCTCCGAATCATATAAAATGCTGTTTTTTTACTTTTTTCCCCTTAATCTATTCTTTCCAGAGTTTGTTTAGTTCACTTTTGTTTTATAAAGCATCTCTCTTGCAGAAAGTACATGTACAGTTTGAGAAAAATGCCCTCTGTTCCTCTTCATGCATTTGGACTTCTCCCCTCTTATTGTTCCCTGATAATTTTGTAGGCATTGCCTTTGAAAGCACAGAACGATTTGGGGCTACTAGATAGAAGTGAGGGTTTTATGTAACGCGATTTAGATCGGTTTGGAAATTCATTTATTTCTATATAGATTTTTGTGCCCAGATAGCGGACATCATCCAGGGCTATACCTTGTTTTGTAATATACTTGTTCTGGCCTCAACTGTCATATAAACAGCAACTGGTTTTTTTTCCCCCCTCCCCTATTTTTCTCCTAACTCCCACCACCGTGTGACATGGGCCAGCCTGCTGTTGTACTCATCCGATACAGCATGCTGTGGGTGCAGACACCATCCTTTTCATGGGAACAGGCTTCCCAGCTGAGGACAAGGGGTTGCTGTTTCACCAGGCACCCACCATCCCCCGCACTGGGCAGGCTCATGCTGCCAATGGCAGCACACCCTGGCCGCTACAATTCTGGCTCCCAGAGTCTTTTGGCACAGAGACACATTGCACTTTTGCTGCGCCATCAGGTGGCCCCAGCAGTCATTCTCAGCAACAAAAATCATACTGCTGCTGTTTGTTTTGCTTCTGCGTGAGCCAAAAATCTGAAAATGTTTAAAGTGTCCTCATTTTTTTTTATTGTTCTGTTGGTGTAGTGTAAGTATGTTCTTATTGTAGTAGAGTAGGTATATTTTCATTGTATCTATATACTGACACTGCTTTCTGTCAATGTACTGAAAATGTATTAGTAGTAGTACATCAGTAAAAGTACATTTCAAACAACATGAAGTCTTGCTATATTATAGACATTAGCAGTTTGATCCAGCTCTAGAACTGTCCCGGAGTGAAATGGTTAAAACCATTCCAAAATAGAATTTTGGCACGAGAGCAGCTCTATCTGTGTCATTTCAAACTTGAACTGTCAGATTCTTTACTCCGCCTCAGTGAACAGTCGCTCCGGAGATTTCAAACAACATGAAGTCTTGCTATATTATGACAAATTGCAGTTTGTCCCACCATCAGAACTGCTCCGGAGGTGAAATAGTTAATTCCATTCTAAGAATGGAACTAAGAGCACGAGCTCTACAGAGAAGCTCTGTCTGTGTAATTTCAAAACTGAACTGTCAGATTCTTTACTCCGCCTCACTGAACAGTCACTCTGGAGATTTCTCCTTCTGCTCGGTTCATTTCTCGGTTTAAACAGTGTTTTCTCGGTTCGATTCAACAGAGAATAGTTTTATTTTAACCGCAAAACCGATCGGTTCAAGCTCTGTCTGTGGTATCGTAAGTAATTCATAATTTTATTTCTGTGTGGAACTTGTAAGTTTTATCGGTTCGGTTTTGAACCGATCAGCTTAGTTTAAACTTAAAATGTTAAAAGCTTGACATTTTAGAGTAGGAATTCCGTTCTTATCAGTTCTAAAAAACGGATTTTATTACGCTTTTTCCAATACCCGTGACACGGTTAGGAACTGATAAGGGTGTCTTGCCTGGCACTGCCGCTCAAAGGGCAAGTTTTCTGGTTAGGCTGGCATTATGTCTGAGAAACCCAAAAGAAAAACCGGCCCATGGGTTTCAACACTGTGATGTCTGGGAAGTCTTTGCCAAGGCTGACCCACACACACATGTGTTTATTGTCTGGGGTTTGACCACCTCCAGTCAGACTGCCAGATTTGTAAGAATTTCCTGCAGCCACCCTGGAAAAGAGATTGGGCAGGCTCAGGAAGCGAGAGACAAAAAGTCCGTGACCGGATGGCCAGCCGGTTCGGTGCCAACCGAACGGAGGAAGAGTCCCTCTGACCAGGGCGAGACTTCCTCGGGCAAACGAAAAGCTGGTTCGGATGAACCAGTTCCAGTAAAGAGAACAAGAAAGTCAGCAGGTTCGGAGCCCAAAATTCTTTCTCCAACTGCTGCAGAGATAGCAAGAGCTATTCAGATTGTCCAGTCACTGTCTCCGGTCCCGTCCGAACCGCAACTATCTGGTAAAAGGTCGGTTCGGTCGGTTCCATCGGTTCAGGAATATGATGTTGAGGAGTTTTATGAACCAGAGGAGGGGGAGGATGATTATGAACAGTATGAATGTGACTTGGAGGGTCTGGGTGTGCCCATTGAACCGGACATCTCCCCAGACAGACCTTTAGAATCTCCCCCTATGCTTTCTGAGTCCCCCTCTCATTTTATGTTTTACAAAAAAGTTGCTGAAACCCTCCAGCTTCCTTTGGAGGAAGCTGTGGATGAGCAAGAGGAGCTTGATTTTGTAGAAATGATGGATATACCAGAGTCTAGGAGATTGTCTGTTCCTTTGCACAAGTCATTTAGGAAACAAACAATAAAAATCTTAAAAACTCCTAATTCTGTGCCTCCTGTAGATAAAAGATGGACAGAAGGTACACACTGTCAGGTCCTGATACAGAATTCCTTTCTCAGCAATGCAGTCATGTTGGTAGTTCAGGCTGCAGCCTGTGATAAAGCTAATATTCCCTGGCTTCACATCCTCCTGACAAGGATTCAGGAAGATTGATGCCATGGCAAAAACAGTACATGGCAGCGTCCTTGGGACTCAGGCAAGCAAATTATATGGCTTATGTAGCAAGGTGTCAGAAATCTAGATGGGATACTGTTATGGAATTAGCCAAACAAGCCCATGGCCAGCTTGCTAGCGAGCTGGAGCAGGTGGCTGCCGATGGCATTGAGGCTTCTAAGGTGCAGTTTCATGCTGCTGTGGATTTTAATGATGTTTCCTCTAGAGTCATGGCCCATCTGTAGCTTTTCATAGGTTGGCCTGGCTCAGGTGTACTAGCCTGTCACAGGATACCCAGACTAAGGCTATGGATTTTCCTGTGGTGGGAAATTCTCTGTTTGGGGAGCAGACAGAGAATTATGTGAAAAAGATGGATGAATATAGGACTACCTACAAAAGTGCCCAAGCTAAGGAGCGGCAAGCCACTCCCCAGAGGCGCACCCCAGAGGTAGGGGTAGGCCTTTCCACAGGCCTTTTACAAACCCAGGCCTCCTCTGCTTATGCTCAGAGGGGTTCTTCAGAGGCAGAGAGCAGGCAGGGTGTGGGCAGGCCTGCCCCACCCCCTCAGCTAAAGCACCTGCCAAGCAGGCACCCTGATGGGTGCCCAGGGCACGTCTCCTTTACGGTAGGGGGCAGGTTGGCTTACTTCAGTCAGAACTGGTGTCTTTAACTTCAGACAAGTGGGTTCTGGAAGTAGGTAAGCCAGGGTCTGTTCTCAGCTTCAAAGTTCCCAAAGATGAGAATCAGGCCTTTTCTACCTGCAAGTCTTTAGAGACCCTTGCTCTAGAAGCAGAGGTCTCAACCCTGTTAGCTCTCAGAGCAGTAGAAAGGGTTCCTCCCCTACACCAGGACAAGGGTCTGTACTCCAGATACTTCCTTACCCCAAAAAAGACAGGAGAATGGTGGCCCATTTTAGACCTCAGATATCTGAACAAGCATCTTCTGAAACCAAAGTTCAGAATGGTAACTCTGGCAATGATTTTACCTTCTCTAAGGCCAGGGGACTGGCTAGCTTCCCTGGACCTCGAGGATGCCTATTTTCATGTCCTAATCAGAAGCTCCCACCGAAAGTACCTCAGATTCGAACTGCCCTCAGGTCATTACCAGTTCAGAGCAATGCCCTTCGGCCTTACCTCTGCCCCAAGGGTATTCACAAAATGTCTGGCAGTAGCAGTGGCTCACTTAAGGAGGCAAAGGATTGCTGTTTTTCCCTACCTGGACGACTGGCTTATTGTAGGCCAGTCCCCAGAACAGGTAAACTCACCTGCAAGTCACCCAGCAGCTTCTCACCTCCTGGGCTTCTGCTAAATCTACCAAAGTCGGTTCTGGAACCAGTTCAGGTACTCACCTTCATAGGTGCAGAATTGGACACAATCTGGCCAGAGCTTTTCTTCCTTAGAAAGGGTAAGGAACTTGGTGGCTCTGGCCTCCTCCTTCACTCTGCAGGTCTCTCGACCAGCAAGACACTTTTTGCAGCTCCTGGGGCACATGGCTGCATCCACAGCTGTAGTGCAGGGAGCAAGATTTCAGATGAGAGACATTCAGTTTCACTTGAGAGCCTATTGGTCTCAGAAAAGAGACCCCCTTTCCAAGTTGGTCCCAGTGACCCGAACCTTGATCCAGGCCCTCCAGTGGTGGCAGGATCAGAGCAATTTAAGATTGGGGTCCCCTTCATTCCCCTTTCTCACACTTTGACCCTCACTACAGATGCTTCCCTCCTGGGGTGGGGAGCCCACATGGGCTTCCTCTCCACTCAGGGAGTGTGGTCCCCTCAGGAATCTCTGCTCCACATCAATTTGCTGGAACTCAGAGCTGTCTTTTTAGCACTTCAAGTGTTTTCTGCTTCTGTCCAGAACAAAGTGGTACAAGTCAGAACAGACAATACCACAACAATGTGGTACATCAACAAGCAGGGGGGCACTCGGTCTTCGGCCTTGTGCACCGAGGCAATGAAGTTGTGGTCTCTGGCCTATTCCCTGAACACTTCTCTCATAGCAGTTCACCTTCCAGGAAAGGACAATGTCCTAGCAGATGCTCTCAGCAGGATTTCTCAGGGCCATCACGAATGGTCTCTGGATCCTCAAGTACTGGGGATAGTCTTTGCCAGATGGGGCACCCTCAGATAGATCTTTTGCAGCCCCAGACAATCACCAACTTCCACTGTTCTGTTGCAGGCCCCCAGTGTTGAGCTCAGTCCCCCTGGACGCCCTTCTCCTGGATTGGGAAGGGAAGTTTCTTTATGCTTTTCCCCCCTTCCCTGTCCTGTTCAAGGTGTTAGTCAAAATCAGATCCCAGACTTGCAGGGTGATTCTGATTGCCCCAGATTGGGCCAGGCAGCCCTGGTACCCACTCCTTCTGTCACTGACAGTCCATGTCCCCCTGTGTCTCCCCAGGAATCACAACCTATTAACCTGTGCCCAGGGGAGGGTTTGGTATCCGAACCTCAAATCCCTCAACCTCAAGGCCTGGCTCTTGAGGAGTTAGAATTTGCTGACCTACACCTCTCTCAGGGTGTTCTTGAAATTCTAAAGGCTTCTAGGAAGCCTTCCACTAGGGCTACTTATAATTCTAAGTGGAAAAGGTTCTCCATTTGGTGTTCTGGGAAGCATATTTCCCCAGAATCTGCTGATTTGCCCATTGTGTTAGATTACATGGTCCATCTTAATTCCTTGGGCCTCAGACCAGCTACCCTGAGAGTTCATTTGGCAGCTGTCTCTGCTTTTGTTTCAGCAGGAAAGCCATTCTCTCTTTCCGCTCACCCTGTGTTTTCCAAGTTTTTTAAGGGATTACTCCATACTAATCCACCTTTTCGGGATCCGGCCCCTGCCTGGGACCTTAATGTTTGCATTGCCCAGTTAATGCAACCCCCTTTTGAACCTCTGTCTTCTGCAGAGCTTAAGTATCTAACTTGGAAAACTGTTTTCCTAGTGGCTATCACTTCTGCTAGACGCATAAGTGAGTTGCAAGCCTTGTCAGTAGAAACTGACTTTATTTCTTTCCACAGGGATAAGGTAGTCCTCAGGACTAACAGGAAGTTTTTGCCTAAGGTGGTTTCAGATTTCCATCTTAACCAATCCATCTCCCTTCCAGTATTTTTCACTGATCACTCCTCTTCGGGTGAGAGGAGGTTGCACAGCCTGGATGTTAAGAGAGCTCTTAGTTATTATATAGAGCGTACCAAAGGTCACAGGTTCGAATCCCTCCAAATTTTCCTTACCTATGGTGAAGTTGGGAAAGGAAAACCTGCCACTAAGAGATCAATAGCCAGGTGGATTGTCTCTTGTATCCAATTTTGTTATCAGAAAGTGGGCAGAGCCCCCCCCCCGGGTTTGAGGGCTCATTCTACCAGGGTACAGCTGCGTCTCTAGCTGCTGCCAGAGATATCCCTTTATTAGAGATTTGCCAGGCTGCTACTTGGAAAACGGTACACCTTTTACCAAGCATTACTCCTGGATGTCCAGGCTGGAGAGATGCTCGGTTTGGCATAGCTGTTCTTCAGAGCCTATTCCTAAGTAGGTTCTGTCCCTCCTCCATGGAGGTACTGCTGTGTATTCTGCTAATGTCTATACTATAGCAAGACTTCATGTTGTTTGAAGAAAAATTACTCACCTTAGTAATGTTGTTTCTTCTAATGGAGTCTTGCTATATTATAGACCTCCCCCAACCTGCCCCTTTCAGAACCTCTACTTGGTGGGGTGGGCAACTTAGTGGGCACTACTTATGTCCTGTTAGCATTTTGTCCCTTTGGGACTTTGGGGGTGTGATGTTACGCGTGTGTGTGTTTTAATTATACTTATGTTCCATTTTCATATTATTAGAATGGTGTTAGTATATCTGGTCCCCTGACTTGAGTCTTGGGTGTTGGGACCATCAATGGTTGTTATTATTTAGGTAGCCATTTGGCTAGTGTAGGTTACAGCTTCCACACAGACCTTAGTGAGTTTGGCTCGTAAAGATCTGACAGTTCAAGTTTGAAATGACACAGATAGAGCTGCTCTCGTGCCAAAATTCTATTTTGGAATGGTTTTAACCATTTCACTCCGGGGCAGTTCTAGAGCTGGATCAAACTGCTAATGTCTATAATATAGCAAGACTCCATTAGAAGAAACAACATTACTAAGGTGAGTAATTTTTTCTTCTGATATATTGATATATTGAAAGTGTATCGCTATGATGTATATATATCAACCTTACTTAAAACGGTAATTTCAAAACTTAACTTTCTAGCCCTAATGCTTCCAGAGATGGCCCTTTCTAAAGATAATTTCTTTAAAAAGGCATAACCTTAGCGGGCTCGGTGACTCTGAGGGTTGAGGCACTGGACGCCACACCTAACACCACATCAGCGACCTTGGTTCGGGAGAGAGCTCGGGCCACTGGGATCAACTTGGTGGTGGCAAGGAGTCAGATCGAGCAGCTGAAAGGCAGTTCTCCTCTCCAGTGAGGGACGTGGGGTTTCCCTGGTTCTTGGCTGCCACCCGGTGGAGGCCAGGTGGCAGTGCTAAGTCAGGGGGGATCCCAGCATTAGGCCGGAAGGGAGGAAAAGGCCATTACCAGAGCCGCGGTGCACATGTGCACCTCCACGCATGTGCACAACCATGATCTGGGGTACCGGGTAACGATGAGAAAAAGCAGAAAAAACATGGTTCCCCCATTGCCAAGTAAGGCGCAGGAGTAATAGGAGAGCAGAAAACTTTCTGGAAGAAAAAAGGCCTATCCTTTGAACCGTCAGGGCTAGAAATATCCTTTTATAAATGAAAACTTGGAGTCAGGTCCGTATGCTTGCATCATATTAATAAACGGTCAATGTATTTATACATACTGGTAATGCACTTTTACTACAGTGTATCAATAAACTGCTAATGTATCCCCACCATACTGAAAGAAAAAAATTTCACTATTTTTGTTATTGCTTATTGGATCACTGTAACCTCCAAATACAGAGGTTGAAGTTCAACAATATTTAAACAGAACACATACAGTACAAAAAAGTTTAAATTACATCTAAAATTAACACATTGCAGATCACAGGCAAACACCAGAAAAACATTGCAGTAGAGTCAGTGATGGACAGTTGCTAATTTTGTCTGCTTTTGTCTCTGTAGCAGTCAAAGTTGGCCCAGTGGTGCTGAGGGTTGAGGCAGTGGATGCCAACCTGACACCACCTTGGCGACCCAAGTTTGGGGAGCAGCTCAGGTTGCTGTGGGTCACGGGATGGGGCGTGGATTGGATTGAGCTGCCAACAGGCAGCTCTCCTCTACCAGGGAGGGATCTAGAGGCTTCCGGGTTCTTGGCTGCCACCGAATGGAGGCTTGGTGGTAGTGCCAGGCCCAATGGGAGACTCGGCGTTAGGCCGGGTGTGGGGAAGGGGCTGGTACCAGATCCACAGAACGCATGCTCACCTCCCCAGGCACGTACAACCATGTTCTGGTGCACCAGGAATAGGGGGAGAGAAAAAAAATCCAGAAAAATGCTATGTCTCCCTGTTGCCGAAGCATACAAGAGGTGGCAACAGGGAGCAAAAAGCTATATGGAATTAAAAAGACCCTAACCAACTGGTTCTGTTTTAGGAACCCTACTAGTTCAGCAACTGCTTTAATTTTCCTCTAGGATTGGTTAAAATTACTAAAATCTGGTATTTAAAACAGCCCCCATAGACTTGTATGGGGCTCGTCCCCGCGCTCTCCCTGGCCACACGTCACAAATTCTGAGAGCAGGGGGGTGGAGTTAGGGCAGAGCGGACTCATCAGGAAGTTGGAAGGGATTGGCTGGCTGTGGGTTCGGCGCCAGTTACGATCCTTTCCTCTACTAAAAACTACTGACCGAAAAATTAAAACTTTGTAGCAGTGAGCTCACGATGCTACAAGGTACCTTATATCGGAAATTTCCTTTAATCAGTAATCCTGGATGTATCACTGTCACATGGGACAGTAGCCACTGTAGGAAAAAGAAGAGCAATAAAATATTCAAACATAGAGGTTCCCAGAGACCATAAAACCTAGCCGGCAAATTAAAAAAAAAAAAAAAAAATCCTGAAAGCATACAAATAGAATACACTAGACTACACACACAAATCAAAACACTATGCACAATATATAATTTAGCAAATTTTAACTGTAGCTGTCCTTTAGAGGTACAGAACCTTTGTTACAAACTCACATATTTTACCTAGCAAGAACCTAAGTAAAAGAGAATAAAACCTTTTCCTTTTATAAAACATTTTCCATGATTATAAGCGCAGTAACCCACTCCAGGACATGAGTTTCTTGACAATTAATGCCCTTCCCTGGTGCATTAAAGTCACTCAGTTGTTGGCCTTGTGCCTTCCAATTCACTAAGGGTGCAAGGGTGTGCATTACTTCTCTAGAAACGCATGTCCTGTTGTGGGTTATTGCTTACATATGCACAGTTAATTTTTTTTTATGGTTGTAACAGTGTACTCATGAGTTCTTAAAGTGCAAGAAGCACAAAGAGTAGTGGTTTTGGCATACAAAGGACACTCATAAGAGAATTGGAAACATATAAATCAACTACAAATGAAATTATTTTTCTGGAACCGTAATGTAAAATTTAAAAGATCTGTTTTATGTCAGTGCCATCATTAAGAAAAGGAGACTAGTGTACAACATTAATGAAATGTAACCCTGAATTATGTCTGATGAATGTTACATTTTAAGAAGTTTGCCTGGATACTGAAAAAATCTATTTGAACTACCTAGATTCAATACTGTTCATATTTAGGCAGCATTTACCGAGAATGCTTAGTCATCATAACAGTCTTCAAGCCTGACTCCTTGTCACTCAGTCATGTGTTCTCCAGCTCTGTCCCAGTGCCCTCTTTTTCCACTGCAACAGCCAGGTCACCCGCTTCACAGCTGCTCCTAGTGATTTAGGTTTTTATAGTTTTCAGGCTTTTTGTCCATTTTTCAGCAGTTTGGTTCATCACCCACTCAGCACACCACAGTCGTGACTCACTGATCTGTCAGCTCTTTGGGCCAGGCTTTAAAAGGTTCATGATGTACAAGTTCACCATGACTGTCACGAGTTCTGTATAAGAACCTCCTCTCTCTGCCTCATCAGTAATCCACCTCCGCTGCTTCTACTCCAGTAGGCACACTGGCATTTTTAAGCACCTGAACCTGCACTGCAGTCCCTGCAACTGACAACCTGGTGCATGAGATGCTAGATTTTAAGGCGTTAGGGTTTTCTGAGGATGTCCTGGATGTTCTGAAAGCAGGGTTTGAATTCGAGAGGTTCTCATGCTGGTGCTCATGCTGTCTCCACTTTCCCGCTTAACAAAGCACATTCTCAACATACTCTGGCACCTGTCTCAGTCAGGCCTGTAAGCCACATCTCTTAAGGTGCACATAATGACCATTTTGGCATACCTCACCAAGGCTGGTATTCCAACTGTTTTTCAAAGGGTTAGGCCATCTGTTCCCTCTGGTGAATGAACAACCACCTCTGTGGGTCTTAAAGCTGTTACTGTCTTTGATCATGAGTAAGTTAGTAGAAGATGGACAAATGTCACTTGCCACAAAGTTCTATGGCCTGATTCACAAAGGCACCCCAGATGTGCATGAACCACACGTATTAGGGGTGCCTTGGTCCACACCAGTGGGTGCCAGAACACTTGCTTGAGCCCCAGTCCCCAGAGCCATATATGGAGTAAATTGCAGAGGGGCTGGGGATGGGTTAGGGGATGATGCAGTGCCAGACACAATCAGATGTCCAGGCTAGCTCTATAGTTGATCCCTGACTCTGCAAAGAGCAGGGCCTGGCAGGATACAGCAATACTCCCAAGGACTACTGTATCCCCGTTGGCATCCCTGACGCCTACCTTGACTTGAGCAAAGCTTTCGATTCTGTTCCACATAGAAGATTGAGTAATAAGCTGGGTAGGCTCGAGGTGGGTCAGAAATTGGTCAGCTGGGAGGCAAACTGGTTGACGGGCAGAAAAAGAGAGTGGTGGTAAACGGTATACAGTCAGAAGAGATGCAAGTCACAAGTGGGGAACCTCAGGGATCAGTCCTGGGGCCAGTCCTCTTCAATATCTTCATCAATGACATTGCAAATGGACTGGAGGGTAAGGTTTGTCTATTTGCAGATGACACCAAGATATGCAACAGAGTAGATGATCCAGATCGGGTGGGCAGAATGAGAAGAGATCTGGATAAACTAGCAAAATGGTCGGAAGAGTGGCAACTGGGGTTTAACGCAAAGAAGTGCAAGATCATGCACATAGGGAAGAGAAACCCTGAAGCCACCTATAGGATGGGAGGGGAGTCGCTAGCAGTCATAAGGGGAGAAAGAGACTTGGGCATCATCATCACCGATGACCTGAAATCATCCAAGCAGACCACTAAAGCAGTAGGTAAGGCTAGGAGAATGTTGGGTTGTATTAGTAGGGGTATCACAAGTCAGAAGAGGGAGGTAATAATCCCTCTTTACAAGACACTGGTTAGGCCCCATCTGGAGTACTGCGTGCAGTACTGGAGGCCGCACCTTCACAAGGACATTAACCAAATTGAGGCAGTCCAGAGAAGGGCAACCAAAATGATGCAGGGGCTGCATCAGAAAACATATGAGGACAGATTAACGGAGCTCAATATGTATACCCTAGAGCAAAGGAGGGAGAGAGGTGGTATGATCGAAACATTCAAACACCTTAAGGGCATTAATAAGGTGAAAGAGTTTAACATGTTTCAATATAAGAAAAATAGCAGGACAAGAGGACACAGCATGAGATTAAAGGGAGGCCGATTAAGGGGAAATGTGAGGAAGTTCTTTTTCACAGAAAGGGTGGTGCATGCATGGAACGGCCTGCCTCAGGAAGTGGTGGATATGAATACAGTGCAGGGCTTCAAACAGGCATGGAATAGGCATAAGTGAGCAATACAGATGAGTATGAATAGATAGGCCATTGACAGAGCAAAGGCTGATGGCACATTTATAAGGTAGAAAAAGGAACGGGCAGACTGGATGGGCCTTGGGGTCCTTATTTGCCGTCAACTTCTATGTTTCTATCTTAAGAAGTATATTAAAGCTGCCGTCAAGTGCTGTGTGGCCCACAGGCCTCCCCACAAGCTTCTAGGGCTGGGGCAGGTCGTCTGACCACTGATTTGGCTGCAGTGCATGTCCTTTGGCCATGGGGGAGGGGGTACGTACCAGCTACTGCAACCCATAGGTAAGTGCAGCCTCCATCCTCTCTGCAGTGTGGACTGTTGTTCTAGAACTGGTCTCATTCCTCCCTGCCCCTGTGCCTGCACCTGACCTGGCTACATACGAACATACGAAATTTGCCAGCAGATAAAAGCCTAGAGGTCTATCAAGTCTGCTCGAATGTGCAGCTAGCACCCCTTATTCTGCAGCTGCCCCTCCCTTCCACTTCATTGACCCTCTCCCTTGTCCTGTCCCATCCCATCCCCCTTTGAAGCAGTCCACTGTTCTACTGGATACCACTTCTGCAGGTAACGCATTCCACCCAGCCACCACCCTCTCTGTAAAAAAGTGTCTCCTCATCTCCCTCCTGAACCTTCCTCCCTCTAGTCTCATATCATGGCCCCTGGTGACCCTCCCCTCCCTTACTTCGAACAGCCCCGCTGTACCCGTCTTGTTTATTCCTTCCATGTACTTAAAGGTTTCAATCGTGTCCCCCCGTCCCTCCTCTCCTCCAGTGAGTAAATGTTCAACTTCCTCAGCCTCCTCTAGTATGATAAGTCCCCCAAGCCCCTTGATCATCTTTGCCACCCTGTGCTGCACCCCCTCCCGTAACTTAATGTCCCTCTTCAGATACGGGCGCCAGTACTGTACGCAGTACTCCAGGTGCAGTCTAACTAATGACCTATATAGTGGCAGAATCACCTTCTCCCTCCTCGAGGATATACCCCTTGCAATACAACCCAGCATTTTGTTGGCCTTTGTAGCTGCCTTCCTACATTGTGTCGAGTTGTTCATTGACCCTGTAATGAGCACCCCCAGATCCTTCTCCTCCTCTTTCTGGGCTAGCTGCACTCCCCCCAGCTGGTAACTCCTCCTTGGGTTCTTCATCCCAAAATGCAGCACCTTGCGCTTTTTGGGATTAAACCCAGTTGCCAGGTGTCTGATCAGGTTTCAAGCTTTGCCAGATCATTCTACAACCCCTGCCATCCCCCTAGGTCATCCACCACTGCTCCTACCTTGGTATCATCAGCAAACAAACTGATCTTGCTCTTGATGTCCAATGATATGTCTGCAATGAATATCCCAAACAACACTGGTCCCAACACGGAGCCCTGTGGAACACCGCTCGTCACTACCCTTGGGTACCACATGTGTAGAAGCACCAGCAAATTGGGAATGGGTATAGTTGTGACATGCATCCTGGAGCTGTGGATGCACAGAGGTCACCGCCTGCATGGAGCGGGACCTCAGCACTTCATTAGCCTATGTGGGCACCCCTCCGTTGGTGCAGTTCAATTTAAGGATCAGGCACTTAGTTGTGATCACCTCAGCCAGACAGATGAGTGACCCACCAGGTGCTTTCTGTGGTGTCACCACATCTCGTTTTCTGCATGGACAAGTTGTGCACCCCCACAAGGAATTTCTGCACAAGGTAGTCTCCAATTTCCTTATGAATCTGGCCTTGATGCTATCTGTGCTTTTCCTGAAGTCCCTTGCTTCAGATGCCAAGTGGAGGTATCCAGTGATGACAACAACTGTAAATGAGCGACTGTCAAAACAGTGACTTATTTACAGCGCTACCCTTTTGGGCTACCCTATAAAGGTAGCGACGGAATACAAAGGCGACAGTAGGGATGAGTGAGGAAGGGCTACTGGAAGTACTTCAGGTACTTGAATGGGATAAATAAGGTGGATAAGGAGAGTGTCTTCAAGCTGAGTGGTAACCGCAACACGAAGGGGCACAGTCTTAAGCTGGAGGGTGGGAGGTTTAGGAGGGAGTTCAGGAAGCATTTCTTCACAGAGAGGGTGACAGACACTTGGAATGCGCTGCTGTAAGAGGTCATCTTGTTGAAGACAGTGGGAAGTTTTAAGAGAGGCTGGGATAGGCTTGGGGGAAAGTAAGGATCATGGGTAGGGAGAATGGGAGGAGTGGGGAGGGAGGGCAGGGACAGTAGCTCAAGCTGTGGACCCTGCAATAAGAGCAGACTTGATAGACCAAATGGCCTTCTTCTGCTGGCTTCTTCGTATGTTCATATGATAGGGAGGAGAAGGGGAGGGATAGGGAAGAGGGTTTGTGTGGGGTAGTGTGCCAGGCTGCCACCGAGCTAGCTGTGTGGTGTGGTGTTGAGGATGGCTAACTTCAGTGCAGCAGGTACTGGGTTCGGGGCTGGGGACCAGGAAGTATTTTTTCAAACAACATGAAGTCTTGCTATATTATGACTGTTGCAGTTTGTCCCAGCCTTAGAACTGCTCCGGAGGTGAAAGAGTTAACTTCCATGCAGAGCACGGAGCTTAGAGCGTGAGCTCGGTTCAGAAGCTCTGTTAGGCTGGTTTCAAACCGAAACCGTCAGATTCTTTACTCCGCCTCACTGAACAGTCGCTCCGGAGATTCCTCCTGTTGCTCGGTTCATTTCTTCGGTTTAAAGCGCTATTTCTCGGTTTAATTTAACCGCGATTTCATTATTTTAACCGCAAAACCGATCGGTTCAGGCTCTGTCTATGGTAATCGTAAGTAATAGGGTTTTTTCTGTGTGGAACTTGTATTATCGGTTCGGTTGAACCAATCGAGTTGTATTAAAATATAACTTTAAAGCCTTTAAGGCTTCTTAGAGTGCGTTCCCGTTCTTATCGTGGTTCTAAAACCCGGATTTCATTACGCTTTTTTCCACGACCCGTGACACGGTTTGGAACCGATAAGGGTGTCTTGCCTGGCACTGCCATTAAAAGGGCAAGTTTGTTGGTTAGGCTGGCATCATGTCTGAGAAACCCAAAAGAAAAACCGGGCCCACTGGGTTTCAACACTGTAGTGTCTGTGGGGAAGCCTTTTCCAAGGCCGACCCACACACCACATGTGTCTATTGTCTGGGGTTTGATCACCTCAATTCAGACTGCCAGATTTGTAAAAATTTCCCTGCAGCCACCCTGGACAAGAGAGTGGGCAGGCTCAGGGAACGAGAGGCCAAAAAGTCCGCTGACCCGGATGGCCAGCCCGGTTCGGTGCCAACCGAACCGGAGGGAGTGCCCTCAGACCAGGGCGAGACTTCCTCGGGCCAACGAAAAGCTGGCTCTGAGGAGCCAGTTCCAGCAAAGAAATATAAAAAATCAGCAGGTTTGGAGTCCAAAATTCCTTCTCCAACTGCTGCAGAGATAGCCAGGGCAATGCAGATTGTCCAGTCCCTGTCCCCGGTTCCCTCCGAAACTGCCACTGTCTGGCAAAAGGTCGGTTCGGTCGGTTCCAGTGGTTCAGGATTATGATATAGAAGAGTTCTATGAACCAGAGGAGGGGGATGAGGATTATGATCAGTGTGAATGTGACTTTGAAAGTCTGGATGTGCCCATTGAACCGGACATCTCCCCAGACAGACCTTCAGGTGAGTCTCCCCCTAGGCTTTCTGAGTCCCCTTCTCATTTTTTGTTTTATAAAAAAGTTGCTGAGACCCTCCAGCTTCTCTTAGAGGAGGCTTTGGATGAGCAAGAGGAGCCTGACTATGTGGAGATGATGGATATCCCAGAGTCCAGAAGGTTGTCCATCCCTTTACATAAATCTTTTAGAAAACAAACAATAAAAATTTTAAAAGCTCCTAATTCTGTGCCTCCTGTGGATAAAAAGATGGACAGGAGGTACACTTTGTCAGGTCCTGATACAGATTTTCTTTCACAGCAATGCAATCATGTTAGTAGTTCAGGCTGCAGCCTGTGATAAAGCTAATATTCCACTGGCTTCACATCCTCCTGACAAGGATTCCAGGAAGATTGATGCCATGGCCAAAAACAATACATGGCAGCATCCTTGGGACTCAGAAAAGCTAACTATATGGCTTATGTTGCAAGATACCAGAAATCTAGATGGGATACTGTCATGGCCTTAGCCAAACAGGTACCTCGGCCAGCTCGCAAAGCGAGCTGAGCAGGTGGCTCTTGATGGTATTGAGGCATCTAGGTGCAATTCCATGCTGCAGTGGATTCTAACGAGGTATCCTCTAGAGTCATGGCTACATCTGTGGCTTTTCGGAGATTAGCCTGGCTCAGGTGTACTACTTTGTCACAGGATACCCAGTCTAAGGCTATGGATTTTCCTGAGGTGGGAAATTCTCTGTTTGGGAGCAGACAGAGAATTATATGAAGAAAATGGATGAATATAGAACCACTTACAGGAGTGCACAAGCCAAGGAACGGCAAGCCACTCCTCAGAGGCAGCCCTCCAGGGGTAGGGGTAGGCCTTTTCACAGGCCTTTTTACCAGACTCAGGCCTCCTCCTCTTCAGCCTATGTACAGAGGGGGTTCTTCAGAGGGAGAGGCAGACGGAGTTCGAGCAGGCCTGCTCCCACCCCTCAGCCTAAAGCCCCTGCCAAACAGGCACCCTGATGGGATGCCCAGGGTCGGCTCTCCACTACCTGTAGGGGGCAGGTTGGCTCACTTCAGACAGGTGGGTCCTGGAAGTAGTGAGCCAGGGTCTGGCTCTCAGCTTCAAGAAATTTCCAAAGATGAGAGCCAAATCTTTTCCACCTACAAACCCTTTAGAGACTCTTGCTTTGGAAACAGAAGTCTCAACCCTCCTGGTTCTCAGAGCTGTAGAAAAGGTTTCTCCCCTTCATCAGGGCAAGGGTCTGTACTCCAGGTACTTCCTTACCCCAAAAAAGACAGGAGAGTGGCAGCCTATCCTGGATCTAAGATATCTAAACAAGCACCTTTTAAAGCCAAAGTTCAAAATGGTGACACTGGGAATGATTTTACTCTCTCCCTAAGGCCAGGGACTGGCTAGCCTCCCTGGACCTCAAAGATGCCTACTTCCATGTTCTTATCAGAAGCTCCCATCGAAAGTACCTCAGATTCGAACTGCCCTCAGGCCATTATCAGTTCAGAGCAATGCCCTTCGGCCTCACTTCTGCCCCAAGGGTGTTCACAAAATGTCTGGCAGTAGCAGTCGCTCACCTAAGAAGGCAAAAGATTGCCATTTTTCCCTACCTGGACGACTGGCTCATTGTGGGTCAGTCTCCAGACCAGGTCAAATCACACCTGCTAGTTACCCAGCAGCTGCTTACCTCTCTGGGATTTCTTCTCAATCTTCCAAAGTCAGTTTTGGAACCTGTCCAGGTACTCACCTTTATAGGCGCAGAACTGGACACAAAGCAGGCCAGAGCCTTCCTTCCCTTGGAAAGTTTAAGGACCTTAGTGGCCCTGGCCGCCTCCTTCACTCTGCAGGTCTCTTGACCAGCAAGGCATTTCCTGCAGCTCCTAGGGCACATGGCTGCCTCCACAGCTGTGGTGCAAGGAGCAAGATTTCAGATGAGGGACATTCAGTTCCATTTGACAGCTTTCTGGTCTCAAAGAAGAGATCCTCTATCCAAGTTAATCCCAGTGACTCAAACTCTGATCCAGGCCCTTCAGTGGTGGCAGGATCAGAGCAATCTGAGACAGGGGGTGCCTTTCATCCCTCTGTCCCATTCCTTGACCCTTACTACAGATGCATCCCTCTTGGGATAGGGAGCTCACATGGGTGACCTCTCCACCCAGGGATTATGGTCCCCTCAGGAATCTCTGCTCCACATCAATCTGTTGGAACCCAGAGCTGTTTTTCTAGTACTTCAGGTTTTCTCTGCATCTGTTCAGAACAAGGTGGTACAGGTCAGAACAGACAACACCACTACAATGTGGTACATCAACAAACAAGGGGGCACTCGGTCTTCGGCCTTGTGCACCGAGGCGATGAAGTTGTGGTCTCTGGCTTACTCCCTGAACACTTCCCTCATAGCAGTTCACCTCCCAGGCAAGGACAATGTCCTGGCAGATGCCCTCAGCAGGATTTCCCAGGGCCATCACGAATGGTCACTGGATCCCCTAGTACTGGGGATAGTGTTTGCCAGATGGGGCATTCCTCAGCTAGATCTTTTTGCAGCCCCAGACAATCATCAACTTCCACTGTTTTGTTGCAGGCCCCCAGTGTTGGGCTCAGTTCCCCTGGATGCCTTTCTCCTCAATTGGGAAGGGAAGTTTCTTTGTGCCTTTCCCCTTCCCTCTCCTGTTCAAGTACTAGTCAAATCAGGTCTCAGCCCTGCAAAATGATCCTGATTGCTCCAGACTGGGCCAGGCAGCCCTGGTACCCACTCCTTCTGTCCTTAGCAGTCCATCTTCCCCTGTGTCTCCCAGGAACCACAATCTGTTAACCTGTGCTCAGGGGAGAGTTTGTATCCAATCTCAAATCCTCAACCTCAAGGCTTGGCTCTTGAGCAGTTAGAGTTTGCTGATTTGCAACTTTCTCAAAGTGTTCTCGAAATCCTGAAGGCTGCTAGGAAGCCTTACACCAGGGCTACCTATAACTCCAAGTGGAAAAGGTTTTCCATATGGTGTTCTGGTAAGTATGTTTCCCCAGAATCTGCTGATCTATACACTGTATTGGACTACATGGTCCATCTTAATTATTTGGGACTGAGACCAGCCACCCTGAAAGTGCACTTGGCTGCTGTCTCTGCCTTCATTTCAGCAGGGAAGCCCTCTTCTCTTTCTGCTCATCCTGTATTTTCCAAGTTTTTTAAAGGATTGCTTCACACCAATCCTCCATTCAGGGACCCTGCCCCAGCTTGGGATCTTAATGTATGCATTGCTCAGCTAATGCAACCCCCCTTTGAGCCTCTGTCTTCGGCAGAGCTTAAGTATTTGACTTGGAAAACTGTATTTCTGGTAGCCATCACTTCTGCCAGGCGTGATAAGTGAGTTACAGGCTTTATCAGTAGAAACTGACTTTATTTCCTTCACAGGGATAAAGTAGTCCTCAGGACTAACAGGAAGTTTTTGCCTAAGGTGGTTTCAGATTTCCACCTTAACCAATCTATTTCACTTCCAGTGTTCTTCACTGACCATTCCTCCTCTGGTGAGAGGAGGCTGCACAGCTTAGATGTTAAGAGGGCCTTAAGTTACTACTTAAGAGCGTACCAAGGGTCACAGGTTTGACTCCCTCCAACTGTTTCTCACTTATGGTGAGGTTGGGAAAGGGAGACCTGCCACTAAGAGATCCATTGCCAGGTGGATCGTTTCTTGTATCCAATTTTGCTATCAAAAGCTGGGTAAGGTTCCCCCCTCAGGCCTGAGGGCTCACTCTATCAGAGGTACAGCTGCATCTCTAGCTGCTGCTAGAGACATCCCTATCTTGGAGATATGTCAGGCAGCTACTTGGAAGACAGTACACACTTTCACCAAGCATTACTCCCTGGATATTCAGGCCAGGAGGGATGCTCGGTCTGGCACAGCCGTGCTTCAGAGCCTATCTCCCTAAGTAGGTTCTGTCCCTCCTCCATGGAGGTACTGTGGTAGAAGTTCGTATTAGTCATAATATAGCAAGACTTCTATGTTGTTTGAAAGAAAAGTTACTCACCTAGTAATGCTGTTTCTTCTAATGGAGTCTTGCTATATTATGACCTCCCCCCCAGCCTGCCCCTCTCAGAACTCCTACTTTGGGTATGGGGTGGGTAGTCCTCTGTTGGCATTTATTGATGCCCTCTTTCATGTTTGGGTGTTGTGTTTATTTAGTTATTTTATCTTATTTTTCTGGTCCACTGACTTGAGTCTTTGTGTTGGGACCATGAAAATGTGTTAATATATTAGTGGCCCCCCCCTTCAGTTGGCTAGTGTAGGTTACAGCTTCCACACGGAACCTTAGTGAGTTTTTTTGCTCGTAAAGATCTGACGGTTTCGGTTTGAAACCAGCCTAACAGAGCTTCTGAACCGAGCTCGCGCTCTAAGCTCCATGCTCTGCATGGAAGTTAACTCTTTCACCTCCGGAGCAGTTCTAAGGCTAGGACAAACTGCAATAGTCATAATATAGCAAGACTCCATTAGAAGAAACAACATTACTAAGGTGAGTAATTTTTTCATTGCTGCCATTGTTTTTTTGTTTTTTTTTGTCAGATTGTCTCCCACTCCCCGACATGCGCACCCTGGAGCTGGTTATTTCAAACCCCAGGAAATCTTACTGTATTCTGACTTATACAGTATGGTCTCACGATAGGACTGCCCCAGAGCTGAAGGGGTTAATAGAACCTATGCAAATGATGGAGTGCTAGGCTCGAGCTTAGTTTTCAAACTACTGTCCCTGGTAAACCATTCTAAACCATCAGATTCTTTACTCCACTTGCCTCAGTAAGACATCTCATGAGAGCTCTCCTTTCATTACTTGAAATTCTTTATTTTTCTCTGTTTTCTCAGTAAAAAAAGTTATTTTATTTGGTGTTTGAAGCACTGTCCTTGGTTTTCAGGTAGAAGTTGTTTAGATTTAGTGTGGGGGTACGTAACCATGGTTTCTGTTCTCGACGTTAATGGGAAGGAAACCGGGCATTTCCTTTGATTTTTATCCTCCTCTTTGCTTTAAAAATTTGGTTTATTGAATTTGTGTTGTACTGACTCTGTGTAGTCAGTTTTTGGATAAAATTTAACGGGGTAACTCTCTGTTTCTATCGGTTAGCGAAACTGACCAAACGAAAAAAAAGGTCGATTTGAGTATTTTTCCTGTGAGTGGGGTTTTCTTCTGGGGTATATCACAGAAAGCCAAGCAAAGAACTGGCCCTACAGGTTTCCAGCACTGTACTGAGTGTGGGGAACTCTTTGCCAAGGCAGATCCAGATTTAATTTGTCTATTTTGTCTGGGGTTTAAACACCTGAAAACAGACTATGAGATCTGCAAGCAGTTTTCCCAATCAGCCATTGATGAACGGTTGACGAGACTGCAAGAGAAAATGTCTGAAAAGGCTGCTGACCCAGACATTGAGAAATTGGTTCCTCTTCAAATGAACCGAAGGAACTGCCTTCTGAAAGGGGCGATAGTTCTTCTTCAGAAAAAGAACCGCAGACACAGCTGCTGAACTGGCTATCACAGTTAACAAATGTAACCCCCCTGCAAATGGGGGTTCCCAAAAGACTTCCAGGAGCTTGCTTGAAAGCTCCAAGCCTGAATGGTGTTTGGTGTTTAAGCCATTTATCAGGAGTGTTTTTAGAGCCTCTGGTACTGTCTCTTTAAGAGCTGTCTGCTTGCAGACATAATTAGTTTGTATGGGGGGACTGTGTGCTTCTCTGTTTGAGTACCACTGAGCTGCTGCCAATTCACTCCATTTTGCAGTCACTAGGAGTGCAAAGGAACCTATCTGAAAGATGTAACTGTTTGCCAGAAATCATTTACAGTAATAATGAAATTACAGTTTGTCTAACCTGCTTTTTGCAGTCAGAACTGTGTCTGCCTAGTTCCCCATTCTGGCTTTGAACTGCTGAACTGGACCAATCAGTGTGGGGAAGCTAGCTCTAAATGGTGCCTTGGACGAATCAGAACTTGACTCATAATCTGAGCCAGCCACAAGAGGATTGTATGGGCAGTGACTCTGAGATGTAGTTTAGACTTCGTGCTCTTTTGGACCAACAGCAGCAGTCTATTGTGAGTGACAGCCAATCCAGTCAAGAACTGGGAGGAACTCAAAGGAAGTGCCCGGTTTTGTCTGTTGGAGTTTCAGTTTTAGATCTGGCAGTGAAGGGGAAAGAAACCCTGTGCTCCTTCAGTGCACAGTTTAAGTCAAAAAATGTGTGTAAGGCCCAGGGTTCCGGTCTGCAGCTTGTGTAACTGCTTGTTAGGACTGAATCCGTCCTGTGAAAAGAATCAAAGGATCTCTGAAGAGTAGAAACCAGGCTCACCCTGTAGAAGACTGAAGAAATTGTTGAACTGCACTCGGTCTGTCAGGAATTGAATCTGCTGTGTGTTCTCCCGGGTATTGTGCAGTAATTGCGATCGAGATAGAGAAGCAGCCTGCCTGGTATAGTACTTTCTTTTTTTTTACCATATAAATGTGTGAAGAGTCTCGTGGAGCTCAAAAGTAGCCCTGCTGACGTTGAAGGACCCTATCTTGTTTGGAGGTCGGAGTACTAATTCAGGGTCGCTCCCTGTTGAATTGCCACATTAAATCCAAATGGAATCACTGTACTGCTGACTGTTTAAGCTCATTTTCTTTTCACTGTGTGAAGGGCCCCTACCAGCTGCCACGGTTTGGACTAGCCACTAGGGCTTGGGTACCCAGGGACAGTAACTGGTAGGGATAGGCCTGTGCACAGAGCCATAGGTAGATAGTAAAGTGATAAGCTAATTAACCTGATTTCCCCCTGTCCTTGTTATATCCCCCTAAATAAATCAGAGCTGCTTGTTTCAGTAAAGTTATACTGCCTGAGGTATTTGTCTATGTTAAAGTACTGTACTGTGATTGTTGCACTGTATCTTATTTCACAGGAGGTCCCAGTGCCGGAACCAGACCTGGGGGTAAGTGTATACTGTGAAGGTAATTCTGATATATTGTGTGGGCCACTAGTGGGAAGAAAGGGGGGTTGCAGTGTCCCAGAGGGCTGTGACCAAGTTAGTTTAACTATTGCAAACCCTGACCTCTGGGTGGAGGCACCCATTGGATCCAGGCCCTCAACCTGTTAGTGGCAAATCAGGCAGGGTAGTAGCCCTGGGATAACGCCATCTATGGGTTACATCTTGAGGCTCACCGCTGGGATTGTGTGTCCTCTAGTGGCCATATTTACGAACCACTGTTAAGAAAAAAATGGGTACCCGACAGAAGTGGCTGTGCACCGGCTGGTGGAGTGGTGTACTGGGGAGGAGACTGACCCCCAAAATGCTATGCTTATCCTGGACATCCCCCTGGGTATCAATACGGACACTGTACAGGGAGTACTTTCCAAGGTGGAAGGTTTACAAAACCCTGTGGTGGTGGGTCGGCATGCTAATCTGCTCACCCACACTTTCCTGGCCCTAGTAGAGTTTAAGGATCCCATAGATAGCTCCAAAGTGCCACAGACCATTACCCCAGAGGGAGCCCTCACTGCCTGGAGAGTGATAACTAAGTACAGTAAAGACCCGTGGGGGAATGAGCCCCCACCACTGTCTGAAACTTTTGAGGAGAAATTTGCTAAATGGTTGCTGGGGGAAGGGAAAACTGTGGAGGACTTGAAGAAACTATTCTTGCCACCTGGGGGTGTTCCTCCCCCAACACCCTCTCCCGCTCCAGTACCCGTAATGGTGGCTGAACCAATGCAGACTCCTATTTCTGCACCTGCCATTAGTCACGACTCTTACCGAAGGTTGAGGATCTTCTCTGGCACCCTCCCCACCCCCCAAAGGGAGGATGACTGGGAGACTTGGATAGACTATGTTGCCCCCAAGTGCTAGAATGGCAATGCTCGGAAGCCTGAAATGCAAAGAGGGTTAGTGTGAGCCTCCGAGGTCCTGCCCTGGCTACCATCCGTGCAAACGGGCCAGTAACCCTGAAGTGACTGCACAGGCCTATCTTGAGGCCTTGGAGAATGTGTATGGGAGCCCAGATTCTGATGAAGACCTATGGTGGAGAGTAAGAGATGCACAACAGTACCAAGGGGAGTTGTTGTCTGTGTATGTATCTCGGCTGGAAAAATTGTTGCAAGAATGCCTCAGATAGGGTAGTTTGCCAGCGATTGAACTGGACCGAACCAGGCTGGACAGGATCCTTAAGTCTGCCCCCTTCTCAGAACTGCTGTTGCTTCAGTTACACCTGGCAAATCGACTGGAATCCCCACCCTCTTATGATGAGTTAATGAGAGAAATTCGAGGAGTTGAGAAAAGGCGAACTGGAGGGACCTGCACCACATAGCTGCTAGTATGACCCAAATGACTGAGGGTGGCCCATCAAGTGAAGTTCAGGGCAGAGGTTGGCAGTCAATGAGTGCTCTGATAAGGAAAAAGATATGCTACAATGGGGCGTAACTGTTGAGAGAGATCCGGGAATTCAAAAACAGTCCTTTATGAAGGCCACGCCTGCAAGTACGGGCCCCACCTATATCCGACTGCATTGCTATGGGGGTGGGGATACCCACCCATGTATCTCCTGCTGATAACAGTCTAACTCGATTCCTTGACCATGGAAGTGGAGAAACTGACGAGCTGTCTCCAAATGCTTATCACGCCGCAGACAGAGATGGCACCAAGGTTTCCAGTTAGTAATACCCTGCCCTGGCTCCCAGTGTGACGCCGGCCAGCTCAAACTCCAGAAAGTATGTTTTGCTATAATTGTGGGAAAGATGGGCACATGAAAAGGGAATGCGGTCCCCAAAAGACACTGACAAAGTTGCATATAGGCTACAAGGAGAGCTCGGAGAACAAATCAGTGGTTAAGAGGTGCACTAATGATCCCAGTGAGGGCACCAAAATGCTAACTCGGCCCTTTGTGGCAAGGTCAGTTGCTCCAGGCCCCCACTACCGCCTCTCCAGACTGGTCCAGAATAGTGGGTCCCTCCATGGAGACCACTGTAAAGGTGAATGGAGTGTCTACAAGAGCTGTATTAGACAGTGGCTCCCAAGTGACAATTATGTTCCAGGATTGGTATCAGAAGCATTTGTCAGGCATTACCTTACAACCATTAGAAGGACTGCATGTATGGGTTAAGTGAGAAAGCCTACCCTATTCCGGGTATATCCAATTGGCTATCTTTCCCCACCTCCGTGGCTGGAGTGGCCGAACAAGTAGAGACCCTAGCCTTAGTGTGTCCCCCACTGACTGTATGATGGTGTCCCTTTGTTGATTGGAACAAATGCTCATATGTTCGGAAGGCTGGCACAGTTGTGTTATGAAAACAGGGGTCAAAGACTAGTAGAGCTTTAAGAGTTCCGCTTTAATTAAGAAGGCCTATGAGGCACAGAGAGATGCTGAAAAATAGAACCAGAGGAACCGGTCGAATTGTATGGAAGAAGGATCCTGAGTCTCTGATCCTGGCGCCAAATGCCCAGTGTACCTTACAGGGAGAGGTCCGTATCAGAAAGGATGTTAAGAATAAAATATTAATGTTGGATGCACCAGGCGATGGAAAATTGCCAGAGGGACTGCTGGTCAAGCCTAGTATTATGCCCGCTTAGAGCCATATGCTTATGCCAGAAGGGTAATGGTCCAAGTTCATAATGTGTCTGAAGAGACATTCGAGTAAATAGAGGTTGCATCCTGGCTAATGTGCATTGTGTAGACATTGCAGTGCTGCCCAGCAGCAAGAGTTCAAGGAAGAATGACAGAGTAACGCCTGACTTGTTTGATTTCGGCGACTCCCGCTGCCAGCTGAATGGAAAGTGAGGATCAGTGAGAAGCTTGCCCAGAGAGACCAGGTGTTTTCTTTAAAGGAATGGGATGTAGGATGCGGCAAGGAGCTGAGCACAATATCCGCTGCATGACGAAAGACCATTTCGTGAGAGGTCTCGGACGCCTGGCACCTGCTGACATAGATGATGTGAGACAGCATCTGCAAGAAATGTTAGCTGCTGGTGTAATACAAGAATCCAGAAGCCCTTATGCTTCCCCATTGTGGTAGTGGAAGAAAAAGAATGGAACAGTAAGGATGTGTGTGGATTATCGCACCTTAAACCGGGCGGACTATCCCTGATCAGTACACAATGCCCTGCATTCAGGATGCTTTGGACTGCCTAAACGGGAGCAAGTGGTTCTCTGTGCTGGATCTCCGCAGTGGGTACTACTAGATCCCGATGGGCCCAGAGGACCGTGAGAAGACTGCCTTTATCTGTCCGCTATTTTATGAATTCATGAGGATGCCTCAAGGATTTTCAGGTGCCCCAGCCACTTTTCAACGATTGATGGAGCGTGCAGTGGGGACATGAACTTACTAGAGTGCCTGGTATACCTAGATGATGTTATTGTGTTTGGCAGCTCACTGGAGGAACATGAGAGCAGATTATTTAAGGTATTGGACCGACTGAGGACTTTGGCCTTAAACTGTCCATTGATAAGTGTCAATTCTTTCAAACATCAGTAAAGTATGTGGGACACATAGTATCCACCGAGGGAATAGAGACCGACCCAAGTAAAGTTGAGGCCTTGACCACCTGGCCACAGCCCAAAAATCTAAAAGAACTGCAAAGATTCCTGGGATTCTGTGGTTATTATCGGCGCTTCATCAAGGACTATTCAAGAGTGATCCGTCCTTTACTTAACCTTACTCAAGGGTATCCCCAACCCACAAAAATACCAAAGTCAGCTCCCTCAAGACTGAAAGAGTGTATTTTCGTCCGAGTGAAGTATTTGGGGCCCGCTGGACCTCTGATTGTGAGACTGCTTTTCATGAGATCATATATCAACTTACCCATGCTCCAGTGCTGGCCTATGCCGATCCAAGAAAACCTTACATCCTGCACACTGATGCTAGCTTGCAAGGGTTGGGGGCTGTGTTGTACCAAGAGCACGAGAATGGCCTGAGACCAGTGGCCTTTGCCAGTAGAAGCCTGACCCCATCCGAAAAGAACTATCCTGTACATAAGTTAGAGTTCCTAGCTTTGAAGTGGGCTATTGTTGACCAATTCCATGAGTACTTGTATGGGGCTAAAATACTAGTAAAAACTGACAATAATCCTTTGACCTATGTGCAGACCTCAGCTAAGTTGGATGCCACTGGCCATAGGTGGCTTTCTGCATTATCTACATATGACTATGCCTCGGAATACCGAGCAGGTCTGAACCACATAGATGCTGATGCTCTCTCCCGAGGCCTGTTCCCCAGAATGATTGGGTCCGATTGGCAGAACCTGACATTCGGCACTCTGCCAGAAGTTTGACAGGGAGGAACAATGTCCACGGATGCAGTGGACTGCATGGTGGATTGCTTGGGATCCTCTGAGAATTGCATACCTGCTGCTTATTGCCACTTTTCTGCAATAGACATTGGTGCACTGCCTCAACTGGACAATGACAGTATTCGGCGGCTCAATCCCGCGATCCCATGATCAAAGCAGCTTTAGAAGCCCTATGCAGGAAAAGATGTGTCCAAATTACGCCCACTGATTTGAGAACTGCACTGTTATACAAAGAAGGTCCTAAGTTGAAACTGATCAATAAACTGTTATACAGAGAAACAGTAGACAGAGGGGACAAGTAGACAAACAACAACTAGCTGCCTACTGCCTTCGAGACTCAGTACTGATGTCCTTGCACAACCACATGGGGCACCTTTGGTATAGACAGAACACTTGACTTGGTGAGATCCAGATTCTGTTGGCCTAAGATGTGGGCTGATGTGGAGCAACACATTCGAACTTGTAGTCGCTGCTTACAGAGGAAAGCTTTGCCCCAGAGGGCTGCCCCCCTTGTTAACATCACCACCAGTGCACCCATGGAGCTGGTCTGTATTGATTTTCTGAGTTTGGAGTCAGATCAAAGAAATATCAGTAATGTGCTGGTGGTCACTGACCATTTCACTAGATATGCCCAAGCTTTCCCACCAAAGACCAGAAAGCATCCACTGTGGCCAAAGTACTTGTAGAAAACTTTTTGTTCACTATGGGGCTCCACAAAGAATCCATTCTGATCAAGGGAGAGACTTTGAGAGTCGCCTGATCAAAGAGATGCTTTCTCTGTGGGGAGTGCGAAAGTCCAGAACCACTCCTTACCACCCCCAAGGGGACCCACAGCCTGAACGTTTCAATCGCACTTTGCTAGATATGCTAGGCACCCTGCACCCAAAGGACAAGCCTAGATGGAGCCAACAAATTAGCACCCTGGTACATGCTTATAACTGCACCAGAAGTAATGCCACTGGGTTCTCCCCCTACCACCTGATGTTTGGAAGAGAAGCTCGACTACCGGTAGATGTGTGTTTTGGGGTCTCTCCTGATGGGGTTCAAGCTGACAACTATGTACAGTATGTGCAAAAGTTAAAGGCCCAGCTAACTCATGCGTACCAACTGGCTCAAACCATGGCTGCCAAAAGAAATCTGGCCAACAAAGAAAGGTATGATAAAAAGGTGAAAGCACAGGAACTCCAGGAGGGAGATCGGGTATTGCTAAGAAATCTGGGACTGCATGGCAAACACAAGATTGCTGACAGATGGCACCATCTCCCTCACATTGTAGTGGGCAAACTAGATGATCTGCCAGTGTACAAAGTAAGGCCTGAGAATAATTCAAAAGATGTAAAAACAATGCATAGAAATCATTTACTGCCCATTGACAAATCTTGATTGAGTCTGAGCCCCAGAAGATGCCCCTCTGGACCAGTGACTAGAGCTGCTGCAAGAAAAGATCAAGAAAGTCTGCACCTACAGAAGCAAAGTTAAAGTGTTCCTCCACCAGTTGAGCATGACTGTCAGTCCATATCGGAAGAAAGTGAGAGTGACTTTGAATACTATCCTTCTTACGAACTGAGTCAATTGTTTCGGGCAATCCCTAGTCAATACTGGAGATGAAGCTGGGCCTTCTGGACTGTCCAAGCCCCACAGTCATTCCTGGAGCCAATGCTCCCAGAAAGTGAAGTGCAAAGCATCAGATCAGATGAAATGGAATCATTGTGCATGGTTGAACTGTTTGAGCTTTCAGGGGAGGAAAATGATAGATTGGGGCAGACTGGTGATACACCCGAACAAGAAGAGTATTTTGAGTGCCCTGACAGTCCACTGCCAGTGTCCGAAAGCTCTCCATGCGAGCCAAATGTTGTGGACTCAGAAACGGTAACTCCTGGAGCTGAAAGTGCCCCAAGTTCTAGCCTCTCTACCCCCATGGAGACTCTCCTGACAAGTGAGGACAATGCTGAAAATGAGGCTCAGAGTGCAGAGACTGTAACAGTTCCCCCTAGAAAGACTGGTCGAGCTGTAAAGCCTGTGGTGCACCTCAGTTATGATTCACTTGGGAGGCCTGTGGACTTGCCTCTCAATGTTGTCCATAAAGGAGTGTATGTGTCCCGAGCTCATTGCCCAAACTGAGCATCAGTGCTAACTCCAAGTTACTTGTGTTGCTCTTCTAGTATGGTGCCCTTGCCCCTGCCCAGCCCCAAGGTAACTGATAGGAAGGGCCCCTCTTCAGGTTTCATGTACAAGAGGTAATAACTTGAGTTATGGTACAATGTGTATGTAATACTGTGTAAAGAGGACGTACTGCAATGTTTCAGAAATGTGTTCTTGGTAAAATGATATATTGACTGATGATTACATGTGCGAGCCTAATGCAAATGTATATGGTTGCAGTTGAAACTTATGGAGGTACTTGCTTGACGCGGACGTCAAGCTTTCCCAGGCCAGGAAGGGTGTAACCCCCCTGCAAATGGGGGTTCCCAAAATACTTCCAGGAGCTTGCTTGAATGCTCCAAGCCTGAATGGTGTTTGGTGTTTAAGCCATTTATCAGTGAGTGTTTTTAGAGCCTCTGGTACTGTCTCTTTAAGAGCTGTCTGCTTGCAGACATAATTAGTTTGTATGGGGGGACTGTGTGCTTCTCTGTTTGAGTACCACTCGAGCTGCTGCCAATTCACTCCATTTTTGCAGTCACTAGGAGTGCAAAGGGAACCTATCTGAAAGATGTAACTGTTTGCCAGAAATCATTTACAGTAATAATGAAATTACAGTTTGTCTAACCTGCTTTCTTTGCAGTCAGAACTGTGTCTGCCTAGTTCCCCATTCTGGTTTTGAACTGCTGAACTGGACCAATCAGTGGGGTAAGCTAGCTCTAAAATGGTGCCTTGGACGAATCAGAACTTGGGCTCATAATCTGAGCCAGCCACAAGAGGATTGTATGGGCAGTGACTCTGGAGATGTAGTTTAGACTTCGCGCCTTTTGGACCAACAGCAGCAGTCTATTGTGAGTGACAGCCAATCCAGTCAAGAACTGGGAGGAACTCAAAGGAAGTGCTCGGTTTTGTCTGTTGGAGTTTCAGTTTTAGATCTGGCAGTGAAGGGGAAAGAAACCCTGTGCTCCTTCAGTGCACAGTTTAAGTCAAAAAATGTGTGTAAGGCCCAGGGTTCCGGTCTGCAGCTTGTGTAACTGCTTGTTAGGACTGAATCCGTCCTGGGAAAAGAATCAAAGGATCTCTGAAGAGTAGAAACCAGGCTCATCCTGTAGAAGACTGAAGAAATTGTTGAACTGCACTCGGTCTGTCAGGAACTGAATCTGCTGTGTGTTCTCCCGGGTATTGTGCAGTAATTGCGATCGGGATAGAGAAGCAGCCTGCCTGGTATAGTACTTTCTTTTTTTTACCATATAAATGTGTGAAGAGTCTCGTGGAGCTCAAAAGTAGCCCTGCTGACGTTGAAGGACCCTATCTTGTTTGGAGGTCGTGAGTACTAATTCAGGGTCGCTCCCTGTTGAATTGACACATTAAATCCAAATGGAATCACTGTACTGCTGACTGTTTAAGCTAATTTTTCTTTTCACTGTGTGAAAGGGCCCCTACCAGCTGCCACGGTTTGACTAGCTACTAGGGCTTGGGTACCTAGGGACAGTAACTGGTAGGATAGGCCTGTGCACAGAGCCATAGGTAGATAGTAAAGTGATAAGCTAATTAACCTGATTTCCCTGTCCTTGTTATATCCCCCTAAATAAATCAGAGCTGCTTGTTTCAGTAAAGTTATACTGCCTGAGGTATTTGTCTATGTTAAAGTACTGTACTGTGATTGTTGCACTGTATCTTATTTCACAGGAGGTCCCAGTGCCGGAACCAGACCTGGGGTAAGTGTATACTGTGAAGGTAATTCTGATATATTGTGTGGGCCACTAGTGGGAAGAAAGGGGGGTTGCAGTGTCCCAGAGGGCTGTGACCAAGTTAGTTTAACTATTGCAAACCCTGACCTCTGGGTGGAGGCACCCGCCATTGGATCCAGGCCCCTCAACCTGTTAGTGGCAAATCAGGCAGGGGTAGTAGCCCCTGGGATAACGCCATCTAGGGGTTACACAAAAAACACAAAAGCATCAGGAACCGCAACCAAAGAAGCCTGCAGCTCCTTCTGCAGAGGACATCACTAACGCAATTAGAATAATTCAGTCTCTGCAAGTCCTGGTTCCGGTTGGGAAGCACCCAGTAACAGTTCAGACTCCTGGTTCTTATCCCTCCGGTTTAACAGACCTTATGAGGGAATGGTTGGAAGTTGAAAAAGAAGAGGATGATTTTGAGGAAACTATTGATCCAGAGGTTTCCCCAGATCCCCATAGACCAGATTTCCCCTGATAAGGGAACTGAAGATTTGTCTTCCTATTTAACATTCATGAAGCAGATTGCTCAAACTCTTGACCTCCTTACTCAGGAATCCACTGAGGATGAGGAGGAAGAGGATTATAGGGAGATGATGGTCATGCCAGCTTTAAAGAGATTAATGCTGCCACTCCATAAGTCCCTTAAGAAGCAGACTTTTAAGGTCTTGCAGACACCCACTTCTGTGCTCCCTACTGAAAAGGTGGACAACAGTTATTGGGTTGCCAAAAGTGGTGCCGAATTCCATTTTGGGCACCCTATCCATGAAGGTGTTGTGCAGGTTGCAGCTTGTGATAAAGTTGGCTTCCCCTTGGTCTCTCATCCTCCGTAGAAAGATTCCAGGAGGATGGATTCTATAGCTAAAAACTCATTACCTCCAGTAGCTCAATATGAAGTCTGAACTATCCATTGTTTACCTGACACAAAATGGCCACCCAGGAGGTAATGAGTTTTAAGGATCTTTACTTTGAGAGTGCATTTGGCAGCTGTCTCAGCTTATTTGTTTATAGGCAAGAGGCTTTCTCTAGCCTCTAACCCAGTATTTAAGAACTTCTTTAAGGGGTTAATACATTTGCACCCCCCACTTAGGGAACCCACCCTCATGTGGGACCTTAATATTTGCATTGCCCAGCTTATGTAGCCTCCTTTTGAGCCCATATTCTTTGCTGACCTTAAATATGTGACTTGGAAGACGGTACTTCTGGTGGCCATGACATCTGCTAGAAGAATCAGTGAGCTTCAGGCCTTGTCCACAGAGTCTGGTTATATTGCCATTTGCAGGAACAAAGTTGTCCTGAGGACTAATAGAAAATTCCTGCCTAGGGTGGTATCAGAGTTCCACCTTAACCAGTCCATTACACTGCCTGTATTTTTCACTGATCATTCTACTCCAGGTTAGCGCAAATTACATAACCTGGATGTGAAAAGGGCAATTAGCTACTATCTTGATCATACAGAGCCAAACAGGCAAGATCAGTCTCAGCTCTTTCTCACCTATGGAGAGGTGGGGAAGGGGAAACCATCTACAGAAAGATCCATTGCTAGACGGATTGTAGCCTGTATTCAGTTCTGCTGCAGCAAAGTGGGCAAGCAGCCACCTGCAGGCCTCAAGCCTCACTCCACTAGAGGCACAGCTGCCTCTTTAGCAGCTGTTATGGATATTCCCCTAACTGACGTGTGTAAAGCAGCTACTTGGAAAACTGTCCGTACATTTACCAAGCATTATTGCTTGGATATTCAGGCCAGAAGAGATGCCAGGTTTGGCACAGCAGTCCTGTAGAGTCTGTTTCCTAAATAGGTTCTCTACCCACCGCCAGAGGTACTGCTTGGATAGTCTGCATAAGTGAGAATACAGTAAGATTTCCTGGGGTTTGAAGAAAAAATTACTTGCCATAGTAATCTTGTTTCTTCCAAGGGAATCTTACTGTATTCTGAGCTTCTCCCTTCTTCCCCTTCTATGAACCTGGGGTCACTGCTCTCCAGCTGTACTAATGTGTTGCAAACCTGTGGGTATGATTTTTCTCTTGGGCGTCTGTGACTTGAGTGTTAGTGGTGCTAGTTTAAACCCATAAAGGGGAGGTAGGAGTTTCTGGTATTAACATAGTTATTAATAGTTGCAATAGTGCTTAGATAGATAAGTGTTAGTGCATGTTTCGTAAGAATCTGATGGTTTAGAACTGTTTACTAGGACACTGGTTTGAAAACCAAGCTCGAGCCTAGCATTCCATCATTTGCATAGGTTCTATTAACTAATTGGCTCCGGGACTGTCCTGTGGTGAGACCATACTGCATAAGTCAGAATACAGTAAGATTCCCTTGGAAGAAACAAGATTACCATGGTGAGTCACTTTTTTTATTTAGTCAGGGAGACCCCCCCTCCCCCGGCATAAATACTATTTTAAGTTGCCGGATATGTTGTCTCCCGCAAGTGTATATCGCTAATTTGCCTTTTGGCGATGTACACTCACTGTGATCACTGTTTTGCGATTGCTGTTATGACATGGATCCCCAAGTGGACCATCCACGTGCTGGATGTTTGCCAGTGTTTATCCAATTCTGCTGTTCTATAAGGAACACAATAGGAAATTTTGTTTGGAGACGTTACCTTTTTTTCTAAGGTATATTGAAGCTGTCCAGTGCATAATGGCAGTCAAACAGACCATTGGCAGGTGGATCAGATCCTGCTTTGTGTTCCATTATCACTTGGCTGCTAAGAAGCTGCCAGATGAGTTACGAGCTCACTCCACCAGATATACTGCTGACTGTATTTCTGCTGCCAGGTACATCCCCATCTCTAAGATTTATGGAGCTGCTACCTGGTCCATTGTGCACACATTCATTACCCATTAGAGTAACAACCTGCAGAGTCGCTGCCTAGAGAATCCTCAGCAGCAGAAGAGCTTGGAAGTACTGTTAGGCTGTAACAGGGAGTCGGTTGGCACCAAGTCCATTCCTTCAGAAACTAGAGAGAACCAATCCCGGGCACAGCCCGGACCAGTGTTCTGCTTCCTAGTGGTTGATAAGGACAAGGCCACCAAGTGGCCCCACATGTGGACACATGCACAACGGACATTGGAGTCTGCTCCCCTGCTGACCCAAATGGACCCCTGCTTGTTGGATCCCAAGTACGCTTGTTGGGGGTTGCATTGTAGGGAGGCTGTACTTTGAGGTCTTGCTGCTAAGCATTTGGGGGTTAGTGCGATTGTGGGCTTAGGGGCTTGCTGCTATGTTTTTGTGTGTTTCTGTGCTCAAGATATTGCTTTTAAACTGTTGTTAGGTACTAGTGTGTTTCAGAGTTTGGGGTCTTACTGTTAAACAGCTGATGGAACAGAGGGCAGAATTCAGCATGAGAGTGGAAGATGGGGGGACCAGGGAGAAAGAACACCCAGGTGGGGGGTGGGCATAGGGCAACAGAATGGGGAAGGAAGTCACATCCTGGAGAGCCATGTGTGCCAGTGCCCAGAGCTTTTGTTACAAGATGGAGGACCTAGAGGCAACCATGGCACAGTCAGACCTGGACATTATGGCCATCGCAGAGACCTGGTGTAACAATAACCATGACTGGGAGATGGCCATACTAGGCTACAATATATTTAGAAGGGACAGGCAGGAAGGTAGAAGTGGCACTTTATGTGAAATATAACATAAAGGGCCCAGTGGCGTGGAGGGCTGAGGCATCATGCCTTACTTCTTGCCACGCCGGCAACCCATGTTCGTGGTGTGAGCGGGTTGCAGGGGGTCAGCTGGGGTGGGAAAGGATCAAGTGTCCAGAGGATAGCTCTCCTCTCCCAGGGAGGAAGGGACACGGAGGTTGGCGCATCTCTTGACACCTAGCAGTGACTGCGTGTTGGAGCGCCTGGGTCCCATACGTAGGGATGGGGTGGAGTAGTCAGCTGCAAGCTGTGTGTGGTAGCATGCACATTGCAGGCGCCGACATTGCTCTGCCTCCGGGGAGGGTGTGGGAGGGAGAAAAACCAGGAGGAGAAAATGTCCTGTGCATTGCTGGATGAATGCCGACCCCCACAGGCACTATTCTCATGACTGGCAGGCACCTCCCGGACCGAATCCGTGTTCTGTGGGTTGAGGGATACCCACCGCCCCATCATGGGGGTAAACCATGGAGGAAGAAAGAGGATGCTCCACAAGCAGAGGATGGGGCTTGGGGGTCAGAGAGATGCAGGGCTGCCCAGGAATGGAGGACAAAAAAAAAAGTATAAACGATAACATAAAGTACACAGAGATTCAAGGGGAACAAGGAGGGGGTAAGATTCTGCGGGTTAAGCTTGATAGAGAAACAGGGTCAGCCATACGAACAGGGGTAATTTACAGACCACCAGCTCAGGCGGTGGAGACAGGGTGATGATGATGGCTATCCAAAGGATGGCACACAAGGGGGGAGGTACTCCTGCACAGATCTGCAGCTCAGAGCTTTAACCCACTGCGCTATACTGCCTCCATTGGTAGTGCTGGTGGACGACTTTAATATTCCAGATGTGGTCTGGAGCCTACCAGCAGAGGCATCAGCCGGGAGCAGGTTTATCCTGGATTCCCTTCAGGGAGCTTTCCTTAAACAACTGGTCATGGAACCAACATGGCAGGGGGCACTACTGGACCTGGTGCTCACAAACAGGGACAGTGTGATGGGGATCACAGTGGGGGAGCTCCTGGGAAATAGTGACTACCAGTCAGTGTGGTTTAGCATAACTGAAGGAGCAGAACACAGCCACACAAAAATGCGAATCCTTGACTTTCGGAGGGCAAATTTGTGGGGAAAATGGGGAAATGCTTGGAAGAGGCATTAACTGGAATAGGAAGCAAATTAGCGGTGGAGGAACAGTGGGCAGTATTCAAAACGGGGATAACAAGGGCCACACAGTCATGTGTAAAGTGGATTAGCAAGGGGAAAAGGAAGAGGAGACCGTTGTGGTATTCCAAGGAGATTGCAGAGAAAGTAAAAGCCAAAAAAAAATCTCATTCAGGCAGTACAAAAAGACACAGGCAGAAGGGGACAGGGAGAGGTACCAGGAGAAACAGAGGGAAGCAGGGAGGGCAGTAAGGGAAGTCAAAGCAAAAACAGAGGAGTGCATTGCGAAATCAATTTTTAGAGGAGACAAAACTTTTTACAGGAAGATAAGTGAAAAAAGGAAGGCTAAGGGAAGGGATAGTGATACTGAAAGGGGAGTACAGGTAGAGTGGAGGATGACAACAGCAAAGCAGACAAACTGAACAGGTATTCTAGGGACGTGGATATGTTGTTCATCCACACTGTTTGGCATGTCCCTTTCCCCTTTAATTCTTGCTGGAAGGTCTTAAAGCTGGCTCCTCCCACCCACCCTGGTATTATAACCCTCAACTTCGCCCTGTGACACCAGATCTTCCTTTCCACTGGAAGATTCAGGTTGCCTCCTCACCGCTCGTGCGTTCTGTAGGCCCTGGCTTCATTTCCTTCGGATTCTCTGAAGATTAAGTTTGTTTGAGTTAGCGACTGTGATCTTTGTTTCTCGATCATGGAAGATAAATCTTCCTCCTGGTTTTTGCTGGTGCCCATGCAGCCAGAAGACGTCACGCACAGACCCGCATACCTCATGCGTCTACTGTTTGGGTTTCAATCATGACACTCATACCTACGAGATGTGTCTCGCTTTTCACCAAAACATTCTTGACAATCGTCTGGCACGACTCAAGCTGGGCAGGCCCAAAAAACGGAATCCACTGGTGAAATCGAAGGGGGCCTGGTGGGCAGTCTCTGTGGCTGCGGGGTCTGCCGAGCAGTTAGAGCAAATGAAGGCCTTCAAGGAAGAGGTGGCAGGGGCCGCAGAGCTCTCCTCTCAGTCAGTTTATGTTCCACTCAATCTGGGCTCCACCTTCTCAGGCTCCATTTGGGAGATGTCCAGTCTCTCTCCACCAAGAGAGAGGGGGGGAGAGGGACCATCAGGCTCGCATGCCTCCTGGTCCCATGAAAAGGAGAAGGAAATGAGAAATTCTATGTCTCAGCAAAGATGTTCTTGGGATCGAGAGCGATCTCGGTCCCAAGGATCTCCAGTCTCGACTTCGGTCGAGACTGCTTCTTCGGTTGCCAGCTTCTTGGCTTTGCCGACTGGCCAGCCAGTTGAAGTCCCGATCGATGCGGTGGAGATTACTCTCGACACTGTCAATCCGTTGTCGCCCAATGAGGCCGACAACTCTCTTACCAGGACTCTGGTCCTGCCTCTCCCTGATGAGGCAACCTTGCCTGCTTGCGGTCCCATCAAGGAAATGGTCCCTGACCTGAGAAAATCACCAGTTCCCTGAGTGTCTCCCAAGCGGCCTGGTCAGCCAGTCCAATCAAGGTCTCGGACTCCCTTGACCGATAGGCTGAGGAATGTGCATAAGCGCTCAAAGAAAAGGTGACGCTGACATTCATCTTCGTCGTGCTTGGAAAGGCTTTAACAGAAACTCCAACGCTATGAAGATCTCATGTGGCAACAGCTGATCCTGTTCGGCCAGAAACTGGCTTCGGTTTCCACACCAGCCATTACTTGACTTTCGCCTTCTAGACCAAAGCCGACTCCATCTGCACCAATTATTTCGGTTTGGCACAGCAGTCCTGCAAAGTCTGTTTCCCAAAATAAAGCTCTGTGCCCACCTCCAGTGATACTGCTTGGTAGTAGTCTGCATAAAGGTAAGAATATACTGAGCATTACTGGGGTTAGAAGGAAAAATCACTTACCATAGTAATTGTGTTTCTTCCCAGTGATGTTCAGATATTCTTAACTTCCCTCCCTACTTTGTGAATACCCTTGGTGCCGAAAAAAGGCCAAAAGGCAGGGTTCAAAACTGGTAGTGACCTGAAGGCAGCCTGAATCTGAGGTATTTTCTGTAAAACTCCTTTATGGGGATGTGAAAATAGGTGTCTTTCAAGTCCAGTGATGCCAACCAGTCTGCTTTCTGAAGTGTTGGCAGGATCAGAGCCACAGTTACCATCCTGAACTTTGGTTTTCTTAAGAACTTGTTTAAAGCTCTTAAATCCAGCATAGGCTGCCACTCCCCACTTTTCTTTGTGGTCAGGAAGTATCTGGAATAGAAGCCCTTTCCCCTTTGAGACTTTGGAACTGATTCCACTGCTTTTAACTGCAGTAAGTTCTGAACCTCTGCCTCCAAGAGTACTTTTTTTGCTAGGGAGGAAGAGCTCAACACCCTGGATTTTTGAAAGGGAAAGGACTTGAATCCCAGAGACAGTCCCTGTCCCATCACCTCCAGCACCCACTTGTCCGTGGTGATTTTCAGCCAAGTTTGGAGAAAGTGGGAGAGACTGCCCCCTAAAGGTGGGGAGAAAGTGTCCTGCGTTTCAGGGGGTCTGTTTGGGTTGAGACTGAGGCTGAGTATGAGACCCTCGTCTTGAGCCCCTTCTGCCCCTGCCACTAGAGTAACCCTGCTGTGGGTACTGCTGGTACTGGGGTAATGCCACACGTTGGAAGAAGGGCCTGGTGTAAAAGGACCTGCCCCGGCCTCCCCTTCCATAAGGCCTGGTGGATGTAGAAGCTTTCTCTCTCTTTAGCAGAGTTGCTTGTGTAAGTGGCTTTATACTCACCCACTTTCTTCATATATACTACAGTTGACTCCCCAACGAGAGAATTTCCCTCTAGGGGAAAATCCAGGGCCTTTAGTTGTGTATCCTGAGTAAGGTTCATGGCCCTATGCCAAGCAAACCTCCTTTGTGCCACTATGTTTGCCATCCGTCTGGCTGCAGTATCATTAGTGTCAGCAGCCATTTAGAACTGATACTTAGCTGCCTACAACCCAAACCTGGCAGTTTCAGCTAGGACATCTGATAAGGGCGAGGGAGCTTTCAAACAACATAAAGTCTTGCTATATTATAGACATTAGCAGTTTGATCCAGCTCTAGAACTGCCCCGGAGTGAAATGGTTAAAACCATTCCAAAATAGAATTTTGGCACGAGAGCAGCTCTATCTGTGTCATTTCAAACTTGAACTGTCAGATTCTTTACTCCGCCTCAGTGAACATCGCTCCAGAATTTCTCCTTCTGCTCGGTTCATTTCTCGGTTTGAAAGTGTTTTCTCGGTTGATTTAACCGAGAATAGTTTTATTTTAACCGCGAAACCGCTCGGTTCAAGCTCTATCTGTGGTAACCGTAAGTAAATGAAGGTTTTGTCTGTGTGGAACTTTGTGTTATCGGTTCGGTTTTGAACCGATCAGTGGGTTTAAAACTCATTTAAAACTAAAAGTTACTATTTTAGAGTGCGGTTCCAGTTCTTATGGTTCTAAAAAAACGGATTTATTACGTTTTTTCCAATACCCGTGACACGGTTAGGAACCGATAAGGGTGTCTTGCCTGGTACCGCCGTTAAAAGGGCAAGTTTTGGTTAGGTTGGCATTATGTCTGAGAAACCCAAAAGAAAAACTGGGCCTGATTGTTTCAACACTGTGATGTTTGTGGGAAGTCTTTGCCAAGGCTGACCCACACACCACATGTGTTTATTGTCTGGGTTTGACCACCTCCAGTCAGACTGCCAGGTATGTAGAATTTCCTGCAGCCACCCTGGAAAAAGATTGGGCAGGCTCAGGGAATGAGAGGCCAAAAGTCCCTGACCGGATGGCCAGCCGGTTCGTGCCAACCGAACCAGAGGAGTGCCCTCTGACCAGGGCCAGACTTCTCGGCAAAGAAAAGCTGGTTCTGAGGAACCAATTCCAGTAAAGAAAACAAGAAAATCAGCAGGTCTGGAGTCCAAAATTCCTTCTCCAACTGCTGCAGAGATAACAAAGCCATACAAATTGTCCATTCACTGTCTCAGGGTCCGTCCAACCACCACTATCTGGTAAAAGGTTGGTTCGTCCGTCCCAGTGGTTCAGGATTATAATATTGAGGAATTTTATGAACCAGAGGAGGGGAGGAGGATTATGAACAGTATGAATGTGGCTGGGAAGGTCTGGTGTGCCCATTGAACCGACATCTCCCCAGACAGACCTTTAGAATCTCCTCCTATGCTGTCTGAGTCCCCATCTCATTTTATGTTTTATAAAAAGTTGCTGAAACCCTCCAGCTTCCTTTTAGAAGAGGCTGTGGATGAGCAAGAGGAGCCTGATTTTGTAGAAATTATAGATATTCCAGAGTCTAGGAGATTGTCTATTCCTTTACATAAGTCTTTTAGGAAACAAACAATTAAAATTTTAAAAGCTCCTAATTCTTGCCTCCTGTAGATAAAAGATGGACAGAAGGTATACATTGTCAGGCCCTGATACAGAATTCCTTTCTCAGCAATGCAGTCATGTTGGAGTAGTTCAGGCTGCTGCCTGTGATAAAGCTAATATTCCTTGGCTTCACATCCTCCTGATAAGGATTCCAGGAAGATTGATGCCATGGCAAAAAAACAGTATATGGCAGCCTCTCTGGGACTCAGGCAAAGCAAATTATATGGCTTTGTAGCTAGGTATCAGAAATCTAGATGGGATACTGTTATGCAATTGGCCAAGCAGGCCCATGGCCAGCTGGCTAGTGAACTAGAACAGGTGGCTGCTGATGGCATTGAAGCCTCTAAGGTTCAGTTTCATGCTGCTGTGGATGTTAATGATGTTTCCTCTAGGGTCATGGCACATCTGTAGCTTTTAGTAGTTTGGCCTGGCTCAGGTGTACTAGTTTGTCACAGCATACCCAGACTAAGGCTATGGATTTTCCTGTGGTGGGAAATTCTCTGTTTGAGAGCAGACAGAGAATTACATGAAGAAGATGGATGAATATAGGACTACTTACAAGAGTGGCCAGGCTAAGGAGCGGCAAGCCACTCCTCAAAGGCATGCCCCCAGGGGTAGGGGTAGGCCTTTTCACAGGCCTTTTACCAGACTCAGGCCTCCTCTGCCTATGCTCAGAGGGGCTTCTTCAGAGGCAGTGGCAGACGAGGGGTGGGCAGACCTGCTACCACCCCCCAGCCTAAAGCTCCTGCGAAACAGGCACCCTGATGGGGTGCCCAGGGCCGATTCTCCTGTACCAGTGGGGGGCAGGCTGGCTTACTTCAGTCAGAATTGGGCTTCTTTAGCCTCAGACAAGTGGGTTCTGGAAGTAGTAAGCCAGGGTCTGGTTCTCAGCTTCAAAAAGTTTCCCAAGTTGAGAAGCAGACTTTTTCTACCTGCAAGTGCTTCAGAGACCCTCGCTCTGGAAACAGAGGTCTCATCCCTGTTAGCTCTCAGAGCAGTAGAAAGGGTTCCTCCCCTGCATCAGGGCAGGGGTCTGTATTCCAGATACTTCCTTACCCCAAAAAAGACAGGAGAATGGCGGCCCATTTTAGATCTCAGATATCTGAACAAGCATCTTTTGAAACCAAAGTTCAAAATGGTAACTCTGACAATGATTTTACCTTCCCTAAGGTCAGGGGACTGGCTAGCCTCCCTGGACCTCAAGGATGCCTATTTCCATGTCCTAATCAGAAGATCCCATTGAAAGTACCTCAGATTCGAACTGCCCTCAGGTCATTACCAGTTCAGAGCAATGCCCTTCGGCCTTACCTCTGCTCCAAGGGTATTCACAAAGTGTCTAGCAGTGGCAGTGGCCCACTTAAGGAGGCAGAGGATTGCTGTTTTTCCCTATCTAGATGACTGGCTCATTGTAGGCCAGTCCCCAGAACAGGTAAACTCTCACCTGCAGGTCACCCAGCAGCTTCTCACCTCCCTCGGTTTTCTGCTAAACCTACCAAAGTTGGTTCTGGAACCAGTCCAGGTACTCACCTTTATAGGGGCAGAACTGGACACAAAGCTAGCCAGAGCCTTTCTTCCCCCAGAAAGGGTAAGGAATTTAGTGGCTCTGGCCTCTTCCTTCACTCTGCAGGTCTCTCGACCAGCAAGACACTTTCTGCAGCTCCTGGGGCACATGGCTGCATCCACAGCTGTTGTGCAGGGAGCCAGTTTTCAGATGAGAGACATTCAGTTTCACTTGAGAACCTTTTGGTCTCGGAGAAGAGACCCTTTCCAAGTTGGTCCCAGTGACTCGAACCTTGATCCTAGCTCTCCAGTGGTGGCAGGATCAGAGCAATTTAAGAGGGGGTCCCTTCATTTCCCTTCTCACGCACTTGACTTCTCACTCAGATGCTTCCTTCTGGGTTGGGATTTCACATGGGCTGACTTTTCCACTCAGGGAGTTTGGTCCCCAGGAATCTCTGCTCCACATCAATTTGCTGGAACTCAGAGCTGTCTTTTTAGCTCTTCAAGCTTTTTCTGCATATGTCCACGACAAGGTGATACAAGTCAGAACAGACAACACCACAACAATGTGGTACATCAACAAACAGGGGGCACTGGTCTTGGCCTTGTGCACCGAGGCAATGAAGTTGTGGTCTCTGGCCTATTCCCTGAACACTTCCTCATAGCAGTTCATCTTCCAGGGAAGGACAATGTCTAGCGGATGCCCTCAGCAGGATTTCCCAGGGCCATCACGAATGGTCCCTGGATCCTCAAGTGCTGGGATAGTTTTTGCCAGGTGGGGCATCCTCAGATATATCTTTTGCAGCCCCAATCACAAACTTCCTCTGTTCTGTTGCAGGCCTCCAGTGCTGGGCTCAGTTCCCTGGATGCCCTTCTTCTGGATTGGGAGGAAGTTCCTCTATGCTTTCCCTTTCCTCTCTATTCAAAGTACTAGTCAAAATCAGATCTCAGCCTTGCAGGGTGATTCTGATTGCCCGGATTGGGCCAGGCAGCCCTGGTACCCACTCCTTCTGTCTCTGACAGTCCATCTTCCCTGTGCCTCCCCAGGAATCACAATCTGTTGACTTGTGCCCAGGGAAGGGTTTGGTATCCAGACCTCAATCCTCAACCTCAAGGCCTGGCTCTTGAGGAGTTAGAGTTTGCTGATTTACACCTCTCTCAGGGTGTTCTTGAGATCCTAAAGGCTTCCAGAAAGCCTTCCACTAGGGCTACTTATAGTTCTAAATGGAAAAGGTTTTCATTTGGTGTGCTGGGAAAAATATTTCCAGAATCTGCTGAATTGCCCATTTTGTTAGATTACATGGTGCATCTTAATTCCTTGGGTCTCAGACCAGCTACCCTGAGAGTTCATTTGGCAGCTGTGTCTGCTTTTGTGTCAGCAGGAAAGTCATCCCTCTTTCCTCTCATCCTGTGTTTTCCAAGTTTTTAGGGATTACTCCATACTAATCCTCCTTTCGGAACCGGCCCCTGCTTGGGACTTAATGTTTGCATTGCCCAGTTAAGCAACCCCTTTGAACCTCTGTCTTCTGCAGAGCTTAAGTACCTAACTTGGAAAACTGTTTTTCTAGTGGCTATCACTTCTGCCAGACGCATAAGTGAATTGCAAGCCTTGTCAGTGGAGACTGACTTTATTTCTTTCCACAGGGATAAGGTAGTCCTTAGGACTAATAGGAAGTTTTTGCCTAAGGTGGTTTCAGATTTCCATCTTAATCAATCTATCTCCCTTCCAGTATTTTTCACTGATCACTCCTCTTCGGGTGAGAGGAGGTTGCACAGCCTGGATGTTAAGAGAGCTCTTAGTTATTATATAGAGCGACAAAGGTCACAGGTTCGAATCCTCCAACTTTTCCTTACCTATGGTGAAGTTGGGAAAGGCAGACCTGCCACTAAGAGATCAATAGCCAGGTGGATTGTCTCTTGTATCCACTTTTGTTATCAGAAAGTGGGCAGAGCCCGGTTTGAGGGCTCATTCTACCAGGGGTACAGCTCGCTCTCTAGCTGCTGCCAGAGATATCCCTTTATTAGAGATTTGCCAGGCTGCTACTTGGAAAATGGTACACACTTTTACCAAGCATTACTCCCTGGATGTCCAGGCCAGGAGAGATGCTCGGTTTAGCACAGCTGTTCTTCAGAGCCTATTCCTAAGTAGGTTCTGTCCCTCCTCCATGGAGGTACTGCTGTGTATTCTGCTAATGTCTATAATATAGCAAGACTTCATGTTGTTTGAAGAAAAAATTACTCACCTTAGTAATGTTATTTCTTCTAATGGAGTCTTGCTATATAATAGACCTCCCCCCTAACCTGCCCCTCTCAGAACCTCTACTTGGTGGGGTGCGGGCTACTTAGTGTGGGCACTACTTATGTCCTGTTAGCATTTTGTCCCCTTTGGGACTTTGGGGGTGTGTATGTGTACGCGTGTGTGTGTTTTATTATACTTATGTTCCATTTTCATATTATTCGAATGGTGTTAGTATTTCTGGTCCCCTGACTTGAGTCTTGGGTGTTGGGACCATCAATGGTTGTTATTATTTAGGTAACCATTTGGTTAGTGTAGATTACAGCTTCCACACAGACCTTAGTGAGTTTGGCTCGTAAAGATCTGACAGTTCAAGTTTGAAATGACACAGATAGAGCTGCTCTCGTGCCAAAATTCTATTTTGGAATGGTTTTAACCATTTCACTCCGGGGCAGTTCTAGAGCTGGATCAAACTCCTAATGTCTATAATATAGCAAGACTCTATTAGAAGAAACAACATTACTAAGGTGTGTAATTTTTTCTTCTGGGACATGGCCAGGACTGACTGCCACAGGGATTTTTGGTACTGGGCAGCATATGCCTGGAAGGTAGCCTCACGCATAGCCAAAGAGGCTGACAGGTACCCTTTCAAACAACATGAAGTCTTGCTGTATTCTGACTATTGCAGTTAGGTCCTGCCTTTCAACTGTCCCGGAGAACAAAGAGTTAACTTTCCATGGCCAGCATGGAACGGTCAGCGTGAGCTCGGTTGAAGCCCCTGTCTGCTGTTGTTTAAGCTCCAACCATCAGATTCTTTACTCTGCCTCACTGAACAGTCACTCCGGAGATTTCTCCTTTGCTCGGTTCAAAAAAGTCGGTTAAAGTTTCGTTTTTCACTCGGTTTCTACCGAATTTCTGCTACCGAATCTGTCGGTTTAAGTCTCTGTCTGTGGTACTGTGAGTACTAGATAGGTTTTACATTTAGTTTCTGTGCCCCTTCCCACTTTATGTTTTATAAGAAAGTGGCTGAAACCCTCCAGCTTCCAATGGAAGAAGCAGTAGAGGATCAGGAGGAGCCTGATTTTGTTGAAATGATGGACATCCCAGATTCCAGGAGGCTGTCTGTTCCCCTCCACAAATCTTTTGGGAAACAGACATTGGAATGGGGGGTATACATACATACAAAGGTCAACATAATAATACATAGTTGCACAATAAAAGAAGTAAGGGACTGAGGCTTAGGAAATTCCAGTAATTCAATATGTGCCAAATGTTAGGTAGCATGACATACCAGCCAAGGGCAATCTTAGAAATAAGCGCCGCAGGTGAGAGGGAAGGGGTATGCAGGCAGGAAGGCCATTGTCGGAGGTAGAGGGTGAGGTAAGAGTCTAAAAGGGAGGGAGGGGAGGATAACCTCAGAAAATGCCCTGGGGGGAGGAAAGGGAGAGGGGGCAAGGGGGTAGGCAGGTAGAAGAGGGCAAGGTGGGGAGAGATAGCTGTCAAGACTGAAGTGGAGGGCAGTGAGCAGTGGGCCCCTGATTAGGCAAGGCAGTCACAACAACTAGTTGAAATGAGATGAAGTCGGAGTTGTCTCTTAGAAGGGCCAAGAGCAAAGCAGTAAGAGTTTCTTTGTTGAGAGTATTGTACCACTGTGGTGCTCTGTGGGCAAAGGCCCTCTGGCCCACGGTAGTCCGGCATCTGGGGACAAGGAAGGTTAGCTGTTGTGAACTTCTAGTTTGCTGGGTGCTGTGGTGGTCAATGAGGAGCTTTTTAATGCCAGGGGGCATGACCCCGAGGAGGACTTTTTTGGCTAAGATGCAGGTTTGATACTGTATCCGGCTGATGAGAGGAAGTCATCCTGCCTGAGTGTACAGGTCACAAGTGTGTGTAAGTCGGTCAGCCCCAGTTAGCAGCCTGCATGCTTTGTTGAGTGCAACTGTAATTCTGCGGAGAGCAGAGGTGGAGGCAGAGCCATAAATTGCTAGCCCATAATTGATGATGGAGGTGACAGAGCTGTTGATAGCCAACTGGAGAGTGTCAGGAGTCATGCAGTGTTTGTGCCTGTAGGGCAGGCCTATACGGATGTTGGTGGCTTTGGCGACAGAATCTATGTGCCAATGGTAGGAGAGTGAGCTGTCCAATGTGACACCTAGGTATTTAAAATCAGGAACATGTTCAAGTAAGGTCTCTGTTTGGTTTAGGATGGTGAGGTCATGGGATTTGTACTTGCTCCTGGTGTTGTAGAAGGTCATAACCTTTGTTTTTGCTGTAGTTCATGACCAGTTTGTGTAACTTTAACCATTCTTCTATGCGCATGAATTCAAGCTGTAATTGTTTCTCAAGGAGCCCTGCATTTTGGTGGTTGGTGAACATGACTGCGTCATCAGCGTAGAGCAGTAATTTCTGGTGGCAGACACTGGGAAGGTCGTTGAGGAAGAGGCTGAAGAGTAGTGGCCCCATGATGGACCCCTGTGGGACCCCTGAAAGGACTGGCTTTTCTTCCGAGGTGACACCGGCAATCCTAACCCACTGGACCCTCTCCCCAAGGTAGCTTGAAAACCAGAGCAGGGCTTCATTGGAGAGCCCAATGTTTGATAATTGCTTGAGAAGGAGTGGGTGGTTCACGTATCAAAGGCTTTTGTAAGGTCGATGAATACTGCCCTACACAGTTTCATTGATCGACGTGGTATGGATGAAGCCAGTGAATTCTAATAGTGCAGTGGTGGTACTGTGCCCTTTTTCGAAACCATGTTGCTCAGGACACTGGATGTCGATTTTCCAGGTACTTGACTAGTTGGTCTGAGGCGATGCGCCCAGGGCCTTAGACAATGGAGGAGGATGGAGATAGGTCTGTAGTTGAGTGCAGTGATTTGTCTCCATTTTTGTGTACCGTGTGATGGTCACCTGTTTCCAGCGAGATGGGAACTGGGACATCCTTAGTGATAGGTTGAGGACCTTTGTCAGGGGTTCAAGGACTTCTTCAAGGACAAGTGCTAACAACTTCAGGTCAAGGGAGTCACCGCTGTAGCCTGCGTTGTGAATGACCTTCCGAATATAGGTTCTGGCTTCATGCACTGGGATCTCCTTGAAGTAGAATTGTGGGGCAGGGTATAGGAGAGGAGTAGTTGCAGGAGGGTTACTACCAAATTAGAAGGGAGGACACTATCCAAGTTGGAGAACGCATTGTTAAAGGTGTTGGTGATTGTGTACAGGTCAGATGTTGGTGTTCCATTTATGTTGAGCATGGTGGGTGGTGGCTTAGGGTCCTTGCCTGTAAGGTCTTTCAAGTTACTCCAAAATGTTTTTCCATCACCCCAGGAGTTGGAGAGAGATTCCTTGAAGTATTTGCATTTGGCACTCCTAACTGCCCGCGGGCACTCATTTCTGGCAGCTTTATATTTATGAATATCCCCAGGTTTGGATGTTGCATGGGCACAGTGCCAGAGATGATCCCTATGTTTGAGTAAAGTGATTAGATCGGGGGTTATCCAAGGGTTAGCTCTGACCCTGACCTTCAGCTTTTGGGAAGTGCAAGATATTGCAGGCCTAGTAAAGTGGCTGATGAAAGGTCTAAGGCTTGGTTTACATCAATGGCAGAGTCGATTATGTCCAGTCCAGGTGGCTTAGGTGTATCTTTAGTAGCTCAATGTACCCCTGCTTTAATACTCTGGTGTGGATTATTTTAGGAGGGGGCTTAATGAATTTGTTTGTCCAGGTACATTTGACCGTTGAGTGGTCACTGATCCCATCAGGGAGCACTGAGACTTTTGAGATTCGTTCAGGGTGATTAGTAAGGATCCAGTCCAGAAGTGTGTGTGACCCTGTCCTATAGTTGCATCTGGTGGGGGTGGTAACAAGCTGGGTGGGGTTCTGTGACGTGACAGCATCCTTGTAGTTTCTGGCCTCCAGCGATAGCCAATTTATGTTGAAGTCGCCTAGTACTATGAGTTCAGAGTTATGGTGTAATCCCTGTAGGCTTTCCAATATGCTCATAAATCCATTGGGCTGATCTTTAGGGGGTAGGTACACAGAGGCAATGGTGAGCTCCTTGTTGTGCGCCCCGAGTAGAACTTTAATAGTGAGAACCTGCTAGGGTGGTTTAGGGTTTGAGAACGGGAAGACTTGACCCAGATAGGAATTCCTCAGGTAGATGGCATAGCCCCCACCTCGTTTGGAAACCCTGTCGTGCCTGAATATAGAGTATCCAGGGATGGTGACTGCAGCGTCTGGTATCTTGGGGTTAAGCCAGGTTTCGACAACAGAGAGTACATCAGGGCTATGTTGCTGGACCCAGGTTTGCAAGATGTCAAGTTTGTTAAGGAGGCTGCAGACATCGATTGAGGCTAATGTGAGGGACCCCTCCTGCTTTTTGTGGCATGGGGTGCTAGACCAGTAGGCTCCGAGTTAGGATGAACATTTCCAGATATCAGAAGTAGCATAAGTATTATCCTAAGAAGGTACGCTTTAATCATTTTGCAGACTAGTTTTGTTGTAGGGCATCTAGTCCTCTTGGCCTTGCAGGTCTGCGTTTGCCCCGTGATATTGCAGAGCACAATATATAAAGCCGTGTTCTCAGAGGTGCCACGAGATTCATGAAAAGTAATCAAATCCACAGGAAATGGTGGACTATCGGGGACCAGAAAACTGTTATTGTAGCTCAAAGACCCAGAATATGATAAAATTCCTGAAAGGGTTAAATTCCTGAAGGTGATGAACATTGGCCTGATGCATATGCAGGATGTAAAAATGGCAGCTGTTTCTGCCTTATTGTCAGTAGGCAAGCCCTCTCCTCTGTCAGCGCATCCTGTGTTTTGTAAGTTCTTCAAGGAATTGCTGCACACCAATCCCTCCTTTAGGGACCCTGCTTCTGCTTGGGACCTTAATGTTTGCATTGCTCAGCTTATGCAACCTCCCTTTGAGCCTTTGTCCTCTGCAGAGCTTAAGTACTTGACTTGGAAAACTGTATTTTTGGTAGCCATTACCTCTGCCAGGCGTATCAGTGAATTGCAAGCCCTGTCAGTGGAGCCTGATTTCATCTCTTTCCACAGAGATAAAGTGGTCCTAAGAACTAACAGGAAGTTTTTGCCTAAGGTGGTTTCAGATTTCCACCTTAATCAGTCTATGTCTCTCCCTGTTTTCTTCACTGACCATTCCTCCTCTGGAGAGAGGAGGCTGCACAGCTTGGATGTTAAAAGGGCCCTCAGCTACTACATAGAGCGCACCAAGGGTCACAGGTTTGACTCCCTCTGGTTGTTCCTCACATATGGAGAGGTCAGTAAGGGCAAACCTGCCACTAAGAGATCTGTTGCCAGGTGGACAATCGTCTCTTGTATACAATTCTGCTATGAAAAACTGGGTAGAACCCCACCCTCAGGCCTTGAGGGCTCACTTTGTGGCATGGGGTGCTAGGCCAGTAGACTCTGGGTTAGGATGAACATTTCCAGATATCAGAAGTAGCATAAGTATTATCCTAAGAAGATTACAGCTGAAATGATTACAGCTGCTTCCCTGGCTGCTGCCAGGGATATCCCTATCTTAGAAATGTGTCAAGCAGCCACCTGGAAAACAGTCCATACATTCACCAAGCATTACTCTCTGGATATCCAGGCTAGGAGTGATGCTCGGTTTGGCACAGCAGTACTTCAGAGCCTATTCCCAAAGTAGGTTCTGTTCCTCCTCCATGGAGGTACTGCTTGATAGTCTGCAATAGTCAGAATACAGCAAGACTTCATGTTGTTAGAAGAAAAAATTACTCACCTTAGTAATGTTTTTTCTTCTGATGGAGTCTTGCTGTATTCTGACCTCCCCCCTCTCTCAGAACCTGTTTTTTGGGATGTGGGTGGGCAGGAGCAGTGCTGGCACCCTAGGGGTGCCCCCTTTTCACCTTCCTTTACTTTGGGTGTGTGTTGTGTTTTGTTTTTTGGGTTTCCTGACTTGAGTCTTTGCTTTGAAACCAAAAAACCCTTTTTAATAAATTTAGTTGCCAGTTGGCTAGTGTGAGTTTTACAGTTTCCACACAGAACTTCTAGTGAGTATTGCTCGTAAAGATCTGACGGTTGGAGTTTAAACAACAGCAGACAGGGGCTTCAACTGAGCTCGCGCTGAACGTTCCATGCTGGCCATGGAAAGTTAACTCTTTGTTCTCCGGGGCAGTTGAAAGGCAGGACCTAACTGCAGTAGTCAGAATACAGCAAGGCTCCATTAGAAGAAACAACATTAATAAGGTGAGTAGTTTTTTCTTTCTGTCTCTTCTCAGTCTGGTTGCGCAACCAGATTTTCCTGTAGAGACTTCAGACTTGATCGACCCGAACAGTCTCGCAGTTCCTTGCCTCTCACTGTATCTCACTTTTCTCTTGCTGTCTGTTTCCCTCCTTGCATACCTGTATCAACTAATATAAAAATATGTGCAAATCAGTTTACGGACTAATCGTCGTGGTTTCTTTCGGCGCGGTTTTAACATTGCGGTCAAAATGGTGCAGGTTTGATTAGTCGCTACCATATCAGTAGCGTCGGAAGGTCGCTTTTGGTTGTAACCTGCTTGTTAGCATTTAACCTGTATCACGCATTTGCCTCTTCCCAGGCTATTATGTGCTTGTGCTGTTATATTGTTTGACTACTTGTATGATCAGCCATTAGGTTATAACTGTATACTTGGTCAGCAGCAGACTGAAATACAGGAGAGTGCATGGTATAATGTGAAGTTGTCTAGCAGGTATTTATTAAACCCAGCCACCAGGCTTCACGCAATGCTGGAACTTGGAGCTTTTATTAATTAGAAAACCAGGAGCTACCAAGCCTCCCTGCTGTATATTGGTAGATACTAAGTCCCAGTGGCATGAAAATGGCCTGCAAGGAGGCATTTAAGATAAACTATATTTAGCTTAATTATGCGACTGAGTGGAGTCGCTTTCAATGAATGCAGTCCTACTTCTGTTACAGAGCAGCAACAGCCAGCTGATCACCCAAAGACCACAGTCGAAAGGTCTCACGCTACGTTAACTAAGCATAAAAAAGTATACTTTACAATGATATACCTAGTTGTGGATTAACAACATTGGTGCATACCAGGAACTTGCTTAAAGGCTGCAAATTAAGATAGGAAAGCTAGGCAGAATGTCACCGCAAGTGTTTTAAATATGTAGTATCCCCTTTATTTTTCTCTTTGCTGTGGTGCTTCTTTTTCGGGGGCTCATTAATTTTGTAGGTCGAGCTTGCCACGATATCAGCTCAAGAAGAGTCTGCTGGAGTACAGTCCACGTTGGATCCCATGAGGGTGTTCTCCCCCCCCCCAAAGAGCAGAATGCACAGCTCAGCATACTCTGCTATGGGAGCGACGAAAGCGGTAACGGCAAACTGTCTCGGCGACCGAATGTCCGTGACGATTTATCCGGGGACGTAATGACCGTACCCCATGCAAATCAGTGTATGGAATGAAACTGACATTGGGATCCCTTTTGTTTAGAAAATATTTAGTATTACTGTTGATATGTATATTAATTGTATTTTGACATAACTGTAAAAAGCTAGAGGTTACTTGAATGCAAATGTTTGACCCTTTTGCAAAAGCTGTAGGGGCCTCAGGAAGCACACTGTTCTAGCAGCTCTTCAAACTTACAAGGACAGGATGTTTGCTAAGATGGGGGGTGAAAAGACTTGTAAAAGAGCTAAGCTGCTGCAAGAGAGAGGTTACAATAAATATTTTATTTTGCCTCTGTACATATTATGAACAAGTATATATATATTTTTTATGTTATTGCTCCTATAAATAAAGTTTTGGTGAATTATACAACTGCTCCTGGATTTCCCTATGCTTCCCGACCTGTGCCTCGACGACAGATGGTGTGAAAAGTGGGATTTAAGCCGTGCATACCCTAAGACAGGAGATTTGTGCATGGGTACTGGACCTAGTACCAGGGAAGCACAGAGGAAGGTATGGATTCTGCAGCAGCAAGTCCTGGAATGGTTACCAGGAGAATGGCAGCCAAACTAGCAGTGACAGAAGTCCAGTCTGAGATTGTACAGTCAGCACAAGTTATGGAAAAAGAGCAGGCAGTGACAGAACCTGAAGGCTTGATAGACTTTTTCAAACGGTGAGCTATAGAACAAAAAGAGACTAAGAAGCAGAGAGAAAAAGAGATTCAGCATTTAGAAGCGCAGAGGAGAGAAGAGAAGAGACGCAGTGACAGGAGCAACAGTGGCTGGATGCCTTGCAAGCTATTGGAGGCAGAGGATCTGGCATAGATCCAGACGAGCAACAAAATGCAGACAACTTAAAGGCCATTAAACTTTCAAAGTTGTGTCCCTCGGATGATACTGAGGCATACCTGACAGCTTTTGAAAGAGTTGCCACAGCCTACCAGTGGCCAAAGCAGCAGTGGACAATCAGACTGGTACCCTGCCTGACAGGGAAAGCCCTACTTGCCTACAGCAGCATGGACACTACACAGTCAGAAAACTAAGACCTGGTGAAAAGCGAAATCCTGAAAAGGTATGACATCTTTGGAGAGACCCACAGGCAGAGATTTCGATCTCTGATGTACAAGTCGGTCAACAATCCTCGAGAAGCTTTCACCCAACTTTGAGAACTCCTGATGAAATAGATCCAACCAGAGAGCAAAACAATCCCACAAATCGACACATTTGCCATGGAGCAATTCATCACCATCTTTCCTACAGATGTGCAGCTGTGGGTAAAGAAATACGGACCAGAGAATGGGGAAAAGGCTGTTTCTTTGGCTAAGGACTACCAAATGGCCAGACAGACACCACAGCAGCGAGGTAACAGTCAAGCACTGGTAAGAAACTCTTTTTCCCATTTAAACTCCAAGCCTGATAAGAACTCTAGTGGGGGTAACAAATCGGTGCCCAAAGACGTTATCTGCTATAACTGTAATAAACCAGGCCATTTTGCAAGAAACTGTCATAGTAAGGAGAGTGGCACTGGAGCAGATTTGTTCTTGGCAAACTGGGGCAAGTACTTAACAGATGTGAAGGTGGGGGATAAGACTGTGAAAGAACTCATTGATTCGGGAAGCAGACAGACCCTAGTGCATGTTAAAGTGCTGGGAAAACACTGTGCAAAGGGACCAGGTACTGCTGTCATCTGCATTCATGGGGACACTCGATACTATCCTGCCACCCAAGTAACTCTGACCGTTAAGGGTGTGTCACACCAAATGAAAGTAGGGGTAGTACCAGTTACCTGTATCTGTGATTATTGGAAATTACTTTCCAGGATCTACTGAGTTGATCAAAGAGGGAGTAAATCCTGATGTTTCAGCAGCTGTGGTGACAAGAGCTCAGGCAAAGAAAATTTCAGACAGTGGGGACACTTTTCCTTTCAAAGATTTTGATTCAGACTTGTTTGAGCACAGCTCCAAGATCTGGAAATCCAGGAAAGAAAGACGAAGCCTGAAGAAACTGTGGCAACAAATGGCTGTTGGATTTCAAGGGTTAAAATGTGAAAATGCTGAAAGTAAATTGATAGCTTGTTCTGAAAGAAAATCACAAATCGGTTAACAATGTTTCTCTCCAGGGTTATTTTAAGCAGCTGGGAGTGAAACCAAAACAGGGTGGACCAATGTTTAAAAAAAATGTAACGGGTTACTGTACAGTAACCTCAGACACATGAACAGACAGAACAACTGGTTATACCACAGAAGTATAGAACAGAGTTATTACAGATTGCACATGATGGTCCTGTGGCTGGTCACTCGGGGAGGGATCTCACCCTTGCCAGATTGCTGTATAGATTTTACTGGCCGGGAATTCATGAAGATTTTGGTACTTATTGTAATCAGGGTTTTAAATAATTGATTAGCAGTTTTTTTCTGGGGATGATACTAACTGTACAGAAAGTATTTATATAGATTTTCTAGAAGTGCTATATTTGTTAAACACAGTGAGGCAAGAGCTATGCATTTTCACAAAGATTTAGCACTTTTATGAGCAAAACGGTAATCAATTTTTAGAGTTAAATAAAACCCTGGTAATTTCTGTGCCGAGTGTCAGAAAGTAGCCCCAGTCACTAGAAAAGACAAGGTGCCCCTACCCTTAATAGATGTGCCTTTTGAGAGAATTGCAATGGATGTGGTTGGTCCTTTAGACAAAAGTAAAAAGGGTAATAGATTTATCCTGGTAGTATGCGATATGCTACTCAATACCCAGAAGCAGTTCCAGTGCGTACTGTTACAGCCCCAAAAGTGGCAACAGAGCTTGCCAAACTTTTCCGCAGAGTGGGCATACCTAAAGAAAGTATTACTGATCAGGGTAGTAATTTTGGTGCTGCATTGCTGAAGGAGCTGTACAGACTGCTAGGTATCACTGCCATAAGAAAACTCCCCCACCACCCTCAGACAGACGGCCTTGTTGAGCGTTTTAACTAAACCTTAATACGCATGTTAAAAAGGTTTGTAAAAGGGGAAAGTAATGAGTGGGACCGGTACTTACCTTACCTACTTTTTGCTTACAGAGAAGTGCCACAGGCATCAACAGGGTTTTCACCATTTGAAATGTATGGTAGGCAGCCAAGAGGGACACGGGATGTGATAAAAGAAATGTGGGAAGATAACCTCACTCAGAAACAATCTATATCTTCTTATATGTGTGCCCTAAGAAAGATGCTGGCAAATTTGTTGAAATTACCCATAGTAATCAGAAAGATGCTCAGAACCAGCAGAAGGTACATTATGACTATGGGGTAAAAGAAAACGTTTTTGAGCCAGGTGAAAAGGTTTTGCTACAGTTACCCACAACAGAAAATGAGCTGCTAATGAAGTGGCAAGGGCCTTATAAAGTTCTTAGACGTACTGGCACTGTTAACTATGAGACTGAGACCCCTGACGGGAAAAATCCTACTAAGCTATACCATGCTAACCTTCTCAAGAAATGGGTTGAAAAAAAATGCCAAAAGCTGCATTGCTGGTTTTACCAGAAACTGATAAGGAAGATATTGATGTAGCTTATGATAGACTGGAACAAACTGTAAATGCTGATGCTGTAGAGGTGAATGTTTCCTTAACCTCAGAACAAACTGCAGGCATTCGTAATGTGCTAAAGATATTTAACAGTACTTTTACCACAGTACCAGGCCGAGCAAAAGGGGTTGAGCACATAATAGTGGCAGGGAGTGCTCATCCTATTAGGCAGAAGACATGCAGGTTGCCAGAGCGGTAAAGAGCTGATGTGGTTAAGGAAATGGAAAAAATTAAAGAACTGGTTATCATAGAGGAGTCGAGAAGTGCTTGGTCATCTCCCATGGTAACTGTAAACAGAATAGAAAGGGGTGTTAGAATCTGCCTTGATTTCCGGAAACTTAATCAAATGCCAGAATTTTACAGTTATCCTATGCCCAGAATAGATGATTTGGTGGACAGACTGGGGAGTGCAAAGTATATCAATACCCTCTATCTAAAGCTACCAACTTTCTGAGGTCTAAAACTGGGACAGTTCATCCTGATCATGAACCCCTCCCCCACCGTGTCACTCCCACGGACAATGCCGTAGTCAACGCTGCACACAGTCGGTTAAATTGTGCTGCTTGCTCTGGCCATGCCAACCCACAGTAACACCAGTAGCAAACATTCAGATTAAAACAATACATCATTCTGCTGCAGCAAGTTCCAAACCATGATGTATAGAAAGTTCATTAGAAGCAAACCTGCATTAAATTGTGATCAGACATTCGAGCTGCATGTATTGCTCCTCCTGACAGTCCCATCCAACCCGCTTACACTCACCTCATGTGCTGAGCAAACTTTACTTCAGTGACTCCCACCACCACACCAGATTGTTTTCACACACTTCCCTGCAGCTGATCAGGTTCGGGTACCTTAGTTCCCTGCTGCCAGTCTCTTCTCTGTCTGGAGTCCCTCTAAGCTGCTGGCAGGCAAACGTCCACATGTGCTTGTTTGCATTACTACCCATTATAATCTAACAGGAAGGAACATGCTTTACTGTGCTCCCACTGACATGCTTGTAGTGCAACACGGGCACAGGGATTGAGGTTGCAAACTGCTGTTCAGCCCAAGCAGCGCCACAGTAGTGCTGAAATAACTGTCACTCATGGATTAGCAGTCAGCAGCAAAAAAAAAAAGGGGGGGGGACAAAACTTGGACATGTAAGCAAAAACTGGGACAAAAGTGACATTTTGCAAAACTTGTGGGGACACTGGGACATGCTGCCTAAAATAGGGACTGTCCTGGGAAAATAGGGACAGTTGATAGCTTTACCTCTATCTCACCAAGGGTTACTGGCAGATACCTTTAGCTAAAGAATCCAGAAATAAAACTGCATTTGCCACCCCTATAATAATAATACATTATTTATAACGTGCCTTTCAACAAACCAAGGTGCCTTAACAATAAGATAAGACAAAAAAAATAAAAGCGATAAATACAGTCTCTTACAAAATTCAGATATCAGATAAAATCCAACAGGGTAGGCTTGATGCCACAAATGGGTTTTAAGGGCCTATTTAAATCCTTCCACGGTCACGCACTCCCAGAGCTGATGGGGTAGAGAATTCTACAGGGCTGGGGCTACATACATAAATGCACGGGCCTCTGAAGATTTTAAAGACACCCTTGGAATCTCTAGCAACCCCTCATCAGCCGAGAGGAGCAATCGCCCAGGGCAGTAAGGAACCAGAAGCTCTTTCAGGTAGTCCGGGCTCAGTCAGTGTAGGGCTTTATAAGTCAGAAGTCCGACTTTAAAGGTGATCTGCCATTGCACTGGCAACCAGTGCAGTTCACGCAGCATCGGAGAGATGTGACAAAACCGGGGAGTTCCCGTCAACAACCGGGCTGCAGCGTTCTGCACCAGCTGCAAGCGGCGGATATCAGCCCCAGGTAGCCCTAGATAAAAGGAGTTGCAGTAATCAAGGCGCAAGGTCACAAAGGCGTGGACCAACATAGGAAGATCGCCGGACGGAACTAGGTGCTAACCCTGGAGATGTTCCTCAGATGGTAGAAAGAGGATTTGACGACTGCGGGACACCTGCGATTGCAGTGTCAGCCCATCGTCAGAAATCACCCGCAGGTTTCGCACCCATTCAGAGGTGAGGAGCTGGGGGCCTTCAAGGAAAAGTCCCGCAGGCAAACCTGCCCCCAGCTCCTCTATCCGGTGCCCCGGGTCCATGACCATCACCTTAGTCTTTTCCGAGTTCAGCCTCAGCCAGCTCGAATTCATCCAATCCTGGATTTCAGTGAGGCAGTTATTAAATACCGAGAGAGCTCTATTCTGGCCGGGTGCAAAAGCTAGGTAGAGCTGGGTATCATCAACATAGCAGTGAAACCTCAGCCCATACCTTCTTACAGTGTCTCCAAGGGGTATCATATACACTGCGAACATCATGGGGGACAGCACCAAACCCTGAGGTACCCCACATGACGGAGAGACTATAGGATTCTGTCAGTTCACCACCATGCCATCTGGTTTACATGGTGCACCAGCTTCATTCCAGCGGTACGTGGATGTAATTTTATCCCCTCACAATGGTTACTGTGCTGCGTACCTGGATGAAGTCGCGGTGTACAGTCCAGAATGGAAAAGCCAGCTAGAACACCTACCAGCAGTTACCCAAGATATCAAAAATGCAGGTGTTGGGAAATGGAGAAGTCAAACCAGAAAGTTCTAAAACAGAAGCTGTAGCTAACAGCCCTGTACCTAACACAAAAGAAACATGTCAGGTAATTTTTAGGGCTGGCTAGTTATTATCAGAGATTTGTTCCCAACTTTGCCGAGTTAGCTACTCCCCTCTTTGAACTCACAAAGAAACGGTACCCAAATAATGTGAAATAGACCCCAGAATGTGTTGAAGCTTTTCAAGCCATAAAGGTTGCATTATGTTCAGCACCGGTTTTAAGACTCCCAGACTTTGAGAAACCATTTTTGTTACAAACAGATGCAACCAAGGTAGGCCTAGGTGCAGTCTTAAGTCAAAATGTAGATGGGACAGAACATCTTATACTGTATGTAACCCCCCCCTACAAATGGGGGTTCCCAAAAAGTCTTCCTTGAGTTTGCTTAAATGCTCACTGCCAGGCTGGTGTCCTGCGCTTTAGCAATTTAAATGTATTGCCAGAGAGTGCCTGTATAGCCTCTGTGTACTGTCTCTTTAAGAGCTGCCTGTACTGCAGTCATAATCAATCTGAGAGGGATCTCTGTTAGATGTACTTGTTTGCTGATCATTTGTTAGAGTAGTAATAATATTACAGTTTGTTCTAACCTGCCTTCTTTGCAGCATGGACAGTTCTGTTTGTTTCCATCATCTTGGTCCTGGACTGTCAAAATGGGCCAATCAGTACGTTTGGGACTTTACAATGGAGCCTGCCTACAGGGGCTTGATCGGGCCAAAACTTGTAGAAATTGTAGTTTGGGGCTTTTGGAACCTAAAATAACCTGGAGGGGGGGGAGCCCTTGTTGTGATAGACAGATCAGCCAACTGAACCTTTTGGATCTTGGGGAAAGTCCCACACTGCTTGTAGTTTGAGTTAGATCCGAGTTGGGAAGTGAAGAAGTAACAGCTCAAGATAGTTCGAGCAGCAATTAGGGTTACCACCTGTCCCTATTTTCGCAGGACAGTCCTGATTTGGGCAGCTATGTCCTGCAAATAAACATGAAAAGTACTAAATGTCCTGACATTATAGCAGAAAAAAATATTTTCTAACTTTCCTCTAAATGCTGCAAAACAACATAATACCTTAACTAAAATACCTTAAAATGACATGAAACACTAAACAAAGCTAAAAAAACTACAACACTTAGTGTTAATTCTGATTATTTGGACAAAACAAGTATGTTGCATTGGTCGAGACTAAATATTGTCCTGAGAAAAATCATGTTTCAGTAAGAAATGTCCCACTTTGGGCTTTTTAAAAGGTGGTAACCCTAGCAGCAATCCGTAGTGGATTCACGTGGGAGAACTGTGGAAAGGCCTGAGTTTGGCCTGCATGCCTGCCTGCTGTCCCTGAGAGGGAACTTGTGCTTTTTCAGACTGAATCCGAATTTGGAGAGCGAATTAAGCCACTGAATTGTGACCAGGCTTTAACCTGAAGAAGACCGAAGATTTGCTGAATGCGAGTGGCCTGTCAGGACTTCCAGCTACCTCTGAACTCCCGGATTGTGCAGAGACTCTGTAATTGCAATCGGAGAGCCGTTTGCCTGGTACAGTGGAATTTCCTTGTGCTGTGTGTGGGTCGTGATTTGGTTCCCCACTGTGTGTCTGAACTGTGTTTTGCATGCTGGAGGCTGTATCCAGCTCCATGGACTGAATCCGTATCCATTTCCGTTTGCCTGGGCCCTGCCACACTGGCTCGAAGCAGAATACTAAGCATGCAGGAGAAAGTCATGATTTAGAGACCGCCTGGGGATCAGCCCTGCTAAACGCCTTGAACAGGAACAATGCCTCAGTGATTTGTGTGGGCCCTGCTTCTCCGGGCATTCCAGCTCAACAGCCTACAGTCTCGATTTCGTCCAGCCTGTGTCCAGTATTGAGTATCGTGAGTAAACATCAGGGTAGCTCCCTGCAACAATAGCTAAATCTAAAAGTGTTGTCATCTGATTGACTTGTTGCGTTTTCTTTCACAAACTGAGCCCTCTGGCTCCAGATTACAAATAGTGTGTGTTGTGCATGTTGCTTTCTTCCATCACAGGGCCCCAGCCAGCTGCAACGTTCCTGGCTAGCCCACCGTTTCAAACAACATGAAGTCTTGCTGTATTCTGACCATTTCAGTTAGCTCCAGCACTTGAACTGCCCCGGAGAGTAGAGGGTTAAATTTCTATGCAAGGCATAGAACGTTGAGCTCGAGCTCGGTTGAAGACTCTGTCTGCAATACTTTGAATCCAAACCGTCAGATTCTTTACTCCGCCTCACTGAACAGTCGCTCTGGAGATTTCTCCTTTTGCTCGGTTCAAAGTCGGTTAAAGTTGTCGGTTTTATTCCGAATTTAATTCCGCATTGTCGGTTCAGGCTGTGTCTGCGGTACTCTGAGTGCTTTAGGTAGTTTCTCTGTTTATTTTGTGGAAATTGTAAAACTTGTATTCTCGATCGGTTCGGCTGAACCGATCCTTTAGTAAGTGTATCGTTAGTGTTTGGTTACCGGTCTGTATCGGTTTAAAAAAAAACTTCATTTGTGCGTTTTTTTCCAACACCCATAACACGGTGAGAAACCAATAGGGGAGTCTTGCCTGGTGGTTGCCATATAAAGGGTAAGTTTGTTAGGTTGGCCGTGTCTGAGAAACCCAAGAAAAAAAATGGGCCCACTGGGTTTCAACACTGCAGTGTGTGTGGGGAGGTTTTTGCTAAGGCTGACCCCCACACCACCTGTGTTTACTGTTTGGGGTTTGACCACCTCAATTCAGACTGCCAGATTTGTAAAAACTTCCCTAAGTGTACCCTGGAAAAAAGGTTAGGTAGGCTTAGAGATAAGGAGGCCGAGAAATCCGCTGACACGGAAGACCAGCCCGGTTCGGTTCCCACTGAACCAGAAGGAGTGCCTTCTGACCAGGGCGATATTTCTTCGGGCAAGAGGAGAGCCGATCCTTAGGGATCGGTTCCTACAAAAAGAAAACGCAAAGACAAATGGACCAGTTCAGATCCAGACATTCATGTTCCGATTGCCGAAGAAATAGAGCAATTCGGATTGTTGAATCGCTTCGTCCGGTTCCGACCGATCCGGCGCTTTCCGGCAGAGGTTCGGTTCGGTCGGTTCCCCTGGTTCAAGATTATTCCCCTGAAGACTTTTATGAACCGGAGTTTGAAGAAGCGGGGGATTTTGAAGAGGATGATGATGGTGAAAGTCTGGATGCGCCTGTAGAACTAGCATCTCCCCAGACAGACCTTCTGGTGGTTCCCCTCCTAGGCTCTCTCAGTCCCCTCCCCACTATCTGTTTTACAGAAAGGTGGCTGAAACCCTTCAGCTTCCCATGGAGGAGGCTGTGGAGGATCAGGAGGAGCCTGATTTTGTTGAGATGGTGCATGGATTGCATCACAAGTCCTATGAAGACAGGTTGAAGGAACTGAACATGTACTCCCTGGAGGAGAGGAGGGAGAGAGGGGATATGATAGAGACATACAAGTATCTTACAGGGAGGAACAGGGTGCAGGAAAACACCATTTTTAAGTGAAAAAGATGTTCCAGGACTAGAGGGCATGGGATGAAGTTGGAGGGAGGACGATTCAGAGGAAACATGAGAAAGAATTTCTTCACAGAACGGGTGGTGGACAAGTGGAACACCTTGCCAGAGGAAGTGGTGGGGGCTGAAACAATCACGGGATTTAAGAATGCATGGGATAGACATAAAGGAATTCTAGAGGTCAGGGGTAAGGGGAAACAGACTTCTAGGAAAACAAACTGAACTTACAAGCTCAAATGGGCAGACTGGGTGGGCCATAGGCCCTTATCTGCCGACACTGTCTATGTATCTATGTCTGTTCCCCTTCATAAGTCCTTTGGGAAGCAGACACAGAAAATCCTAAGGTCTCCTAACTCTGTACCTCCTGTTGACAGAAGAATGGACAAGAGGTATGGTTTGTCAGGCTCAGATACAGAGTTTTTCTACCAGCAATGCAGCCATGTTAGGGTAGTGCAGGCTGCAGCCTGTGACAAGGCAAATATTCCCTTGGCTTCACACACCCCAGACAAAGACTCTAGGAAGATAGATGCCATGGCAAAGAAGCAGTACATGGCATCATCTTTGGGATTCAGGCAGGCTAACTATATGGCCTATGCAGCCAGGTACCAGAAGTCCAGGCGGAACACTGTACTGGCACTGTTTAAGCAGGCTACCCCCCAGCTGCCCACGGAGCTGGAGGAGGTGGCTGCTGATGGGATTGAGGCATCAAAGGTAAAATTTCATGCTGCTGTGGACTCCAATGATGTGTCATCAAGAGTCATGGCTATATCAGTGGCTCTTCAGAGGATGGCTTGGCTCAGATGTACTAGCCTCTCACAGGACACCCAGGCTAAGGCCATGGATTTCCCTGTGGTGGGTAATTCCCTGTTTGGGGAGCAGACAGAGAATTACATGAAGAAAATGGATGAGTACAGGACCACTTATATGAGTGCCCAAGCTAAGGAGAGACAGGCAACTCCTCAAAGGCAGCAAGCTAGAGGCAGGGGCAGGCCTTTTCAGAGGCCTTTCTACCAAGTGCAGGCCTCTTCTCCCTTTTCTCAGAGGGGTTCTTTAGAGGGAGAAGCAGACTGGGGATGAGCAGGGCTGCATCCACTCCTCAGCCTAAGGCTCCTGCCAAGCAGATACCCTGATGTGTCAGCCCAGGTGAACTCCCCCATCCCGGTAGGGGGCAGGCTGGCTTACTTCGTCCAGGACTGGATGTCTGTTACCTCAGACAGGTGGGTCCTGGAGGTAGTAAGCCAGGGACTGGTTCTCAGTTTGAAAAATTTTCTGAAAATGAGAGCCAGATCCTTTCCACCTGCAAATATATCGGAAACCCTTGCTCTGGAGGCAGAGGTTTCGTCTTTACTGGCCCTAAGGGGCAAATGTCTGTACTCCAGGTACTTCCTTACCCCAAAAAAGACAGGGGAGTGGCGACCCATCCTAGACTTAAGATACCTGAACAAACATCTTTTAAAGCCAAAATTCAAAATGGTGACTCTAGGAACAATTCTTCTCTCTCTAAGGCCAGGAGACTGGCTAGCCTCCCTGGACCTCATGGTTGCCTACTTTCACATTCCCATCAGGTGCTCCCACAGAAAGTACCTCAGGTTCGAATTGCCCTCAGGCCATTATCAGTTTAAGGCAATGCCCTTTGGCCTAACTTCAGCCCCAAGGGTGTTCACAAAGTGCCTAGCAGTAGTGGTGGCCTTTTTAAGAAGAAAAAGGATTTCCATCTTTCCATATCTGGACGATTGGCTCATTGTGGGCCAGTCCGCAGACCAATTAAGTCAGATCTGCAAGTGACCCAGCAAGTACTCACTTCCCTGGGATTCCTTCTCAGCCTTCCCAAGTCGGTTCTCGAGCCTGTACAGCTTCTCACCTTCATAGGAGCAGAGATGGATACTGTCAAAGCAAGAGCTTTCCTTCCTCTGGAAAGGGCAACAGCCATTTCACAGCTGGCCTCTTCCTTTCGCTCTCTGGTTTCAAGGCATTTCCTTCATCTTTTGGGCCACATGGCAGCTTCCACAGTAGTGGTCCAAGGGGCAAGGTTTCAGATAAGGGACATTCAGTTCCATCTGAGAGCTTTTTGGTCCCAAAGGAAAGATCCTCTTACCAAACTAGTTCCGGTTACTCAAACTCTAATCCAGGCCCTTCAGTGGTGACAGGACCTGGACAATTTGAGGCAAGGGGTTCCATTTGTCACTCAGACTCACTCTGTGGTCCTTACTACAGATGCTTCCCTAGTGGGGTGGTGAGCCCATCTGGGGACTCTCACAACCCAGGGACTGTGGTCCCCTCAGGAATCCCTCCTTCATATCAACCTCCTGGAGCTCAGGGCAGTACTTCTGGCCCTGCAAGCTTTCTCTCAATCAGTACAGAACAAGGTGGTTCAGGTCAAGACGGACAACACCACCACCATGTGGTACATCAACAACCAGGGAGGCACTCAGTCCACGGCCTTGCGCATGGAAACCATGAAGATGTGGTCCCTAGCTTATTCTTTGCAGACCTCTCTGATAGCAGTCCACCTTCCAGGGAAGGACAATTTGCTAGCAGATGCATTGATCATGATCTTGATGAGGAGGTAGAAGACTTGGTTTGCTGACCAAGGCACCTAGCTTCACCTGAGCTCTTTCCTTCTAAGACTGCTTGAAAGGCAGAGTAGAGAAACTTACCAGAGCAAGGGAGAAGGATTAAGACTTAGTTTGGCTAAGCAGATTTACTGTGTGTGGTGGTGTTTTTATTTTTTACTCACAGGGATTGCTACTGTTTGTTGCTAACATTTCATTGCTTTATTTTTTCTCTGATTCAGATTGTTGTTGTTGGTATACCTTCTTCTGAATTATTACAAGGTGTGCCTACAGGTGTGTGCTAACAGATTACTGCTGTAATCTTCTGATTCAAATTGTCTTTGCAAGGTATATCTTCTGTTACTGCTTTATTTTCTCTGGAGCAAAGTGTTTCTTACAGGGTATATCTTCTCTGAAATTATTACAGGTGGTGCTTTACAGGTTTTACAGTTGTATCTAACATTAGGATAAGCTTTCAGGGTTACTGCATTTGTTGTTGACTGATTGTTTCTGCTCTTACCTCCTTGTTCTTTCGTCTGTGGTTCTTCTTTTGGAAGCAGAAGGGCCCAGCCACCCCACCCCATCTAACCACCCCAGCTACACTCCTTTTATAGGGTACCACAGTTGTGACATTTCCTGTGGCAGAGCAGGAAGGGGTGGATCAGTGGGGCCTCCACAAGGTGATCTCATTCTACAGGGCACTAGTAATTTAACTTGTTATAACAAGTTAAACAAAGCACAATTAAACCATTACTTGCATTTTTTTCCTTTTTTTTCCTTCTGATTACTCTGACTAGGTTACAAACCCAGCAACTTATTTGGAATGGATTTCATTAACTGCAGGTACTGTGGAACAATTTTCAGAAGGACAGTCTTACAGGATTTAGGACACTGTCCTACATGCTGGGCCTCTTGGAGATCTTAGGTCTCAGCTCCGGGCAGCATGGGCAGAGATTGCACGCCTCAAATTTCATATTGAAGAGGAAATACATTATAAGAACCACCCGCCATTTCCCCAGCATCCAACAGAAAAACCTCGACCGCAGAGGGTAGTTGGTCCAGGAGGTTGGCAGGTGGTTAGGAGGAGCAAATCAGGTGCCCCATCACTCTCTGCTCTCCAACACATTACCTCCAAAACCATATAAACACTACAAACAGGTATCTGCCTCTATCTCTGAAATCAAATAAAGAGGCAGAAGACACTGCAGAGCAGGACACTGCAGCACAGGAGCTAACACAACAATACTCACCCAAATCAGGAACCAAAACTAAACAAGCACAAAGAAATCCAAAAACTTCTGATCATAGGAGACTCCATGATTCGGGAGTTGATACCCATCTCCACCTGGGGTGATGGTCAGATGTCTCCCAGGTACATCAACATGGAGAGACACTGACCGCATTGCTAAAATTGTTCACAAAGCAGGAGAAAACATTGATGTCCTAGTACACATAGGGACTAATGATCTCGCCAGCTGGTCAGTTGTGAGACCAAGGAACACCTGACTAGGCTGGGTGACAAACTATCATCTATTTCGTCCAGCATCTCCTTCTCTGAGATCCTGCCAGTCTGGGAGAAGGGAGCAGATGGACGGAAGGTCAGAGAAGGGGAGATAGGGGAGCTAAACATGTGGCTCAAGGACTGGTGCCAGGAAAAAGGACACAGATTTGTAGGGAACTGGCAACAGTTCTGGGAGCCGAAAGTTCTTTAAATTTGATGGACTGCATCTGACTAAAGAGGAGTCAGTGCATTGGGGCAGAAGTTTGACGTCTTTGCAGAATATTTAAACTAGCAAATGGGGGAGAGGTGCAGCACCCCATACGTCAATGGGAAGAACACCCTTCCCCTCAGCTAGTGGTCAAACAGAATTCAGCGTGTTTGCCGCTCATTTGCATCACCAGGTAAGAAAAAGGTTTGTCTCCCCATACGATGCACAGGGGTAATGCCAACTTCACCCAACAACTAACACACCAAAATCTAGCCAATGGAAAATCATGTACACAAATGCTCACAGCCTGAGAAATAAGATCCCAGACCTGCAGGCACAATGTCAGAGGCTAAACTGGACATAGTAGCAATTAGTGAGAGCGTGGTTTACCAGTAACCACACTTGGGAGACTTCAGTACCTGGCTATGTATTGTTCAGAAGAGACGAGGTGCAAAGGGGAGGAGTGGCCCTGTATGTTAATGAAAATATCAAAGCTACAGAAATTAGAATACACATAAGGAGCCAGAAGAACTGTGGGTCACCCTGGAAACAGGAAATGGGACAGCCATAAGAACTGGGGTTGTCTACAGGCCCCCAGACCAGAGGGGAGGACATAGACATTACTGTTAGAAGATATACAAAACATGACAGCTAAAGGGAGGTTCTGATAATGGGAGACTTCAACATGCCAGATACAGATTGGTCAATACCAGCAGGAACATCTGCCAGAACTAGACTCATAGTGGATTCCCTGCAGGGGAGGGCCTCAAACAACTGGTACAGCAACCCACAAGAGACAGGGCTATCCTAGATCTAGTACTGACTAACAAAGAAGGGATCACAGATCTCCAGGTAGAAGGTCACCTGGGGCCAGTGACCATCACATGGTATGGTTCAATTTGGCTACTACATCTAAATCATCCCATTCCAAGGCAAAAATATGGGACTTCAGAGGAGCTGACTTTGATAAGATGGCCAACAGAGTTAAGCTAGCCTGGCAAAAGAAACACAGGTGAGGAGGTACAGGCAAAGTGGGCAAGCATTAAGGATACAATACTTGAAGCAACATCCCATTGTGTTAGACAGAAAAGGAAGTGCAAAGAAGAAGGAACCACTCTGGTTCTCAAATACAGTAGCAGAAAAGGTCAGAGCCAAAAGGCTGGCCTTCAGGAAATATAAGGGAACACAGGGGATGAAGATAGGGAGGCTTTCCAAACTGCCCTAAGGGAAGCAGGGAAGGCAGTAAGGCAGGCAAAGTCCCAGACTGAGGAAACACTAGCACAAACAGTAAAGAAGGTGACAAGACTTTCTTAGATACATTAGTGAAAGGAGAAAGTCCAGAGGGGTGATTGCTAAGCTTAATGGAGAAAGGGAGCATGTGAGGAGGAGGACCCTGTAAAGGCATCTATCCTAAATAGATACTTTTGCTCAGTATTTACTGAAGAAGGTAGGGCAGGACCACAGCTCAGCATCATGGACACGGGGGGGAGGTGAGCACTACTCCCTTCACAAAGAAAGGGTCCTACAAGAGCTTGCTAAGCTCAGGGTGGATAAGGCAATGGACCTGATGGGCATACATCCCAGGGTACTTAAGGAGCTAAAGGAGGAACTAGCAGAGCCATTAGCAGAATTGTTTAGTGAGTCTCTGAGCACAGGAGAGGTCCCAGAGACTGGAGAAGGGTCATGTGATCCCCGCCCACAAGAGTGGTAGCAGGGAGGAGGCGGGAACTACAGACCAGTCAGTCTTACCTCAGTAGTGGGCAAGATTATGGAGGAACTCCTTAAGGAAAGGATAGTGCAACACCTGGAATCCATAGGGGCACAGGATCCAAGACAGCATGGGTTTACAAAAGGAAGGTCCTGTCAAACTAATCTCATAGATTTCTTTGACTGCGTAACCAGAGTGGTGGACCAAGGGGGAGCAGTTGATGTCACCTACCTTGACTTCAACAAAGCTTTTGACACTGTTCCACATAGAAGATTGATAAATAAGCTAGGTAGGCTCGGGTGGGTCAGAAGTTGGTCAACTGGGTGGCAAACTGGTTGACTGGCAGAAAACAGAGAGTGGTGGTAAATGGTATACAGTCAGAAGAGATGCAAGTCACAAGTGGGTACCTCAGGGATCAGTCCTGGGGCCAGTCCTATTCAACATCTTCATTAGTGACCACAGATGGACTAGAGGGTAAGGCTTGTCTGTTTGCAGATGACACCAAGATCTGCAACAGAGTAGATGATCCAGATGGGGTGGGCAGAATGAGAGAGATCTGGATAAACTAGCAAAATGGTCAGAAGAGTGGCAACTGGGATTTAATGCAAAGAAGTGCAAAATCATGCACATAGGGAAGAGAAACCCTGAAGCCACTTATAGGCTGGGAGGGGAGTTGCTAGCAGTCACAAAGGAAGAAAGAGACTTGGGCATCATCATCACCACTGATGACCTAAAATCATCCAAGCAGACCTCTAAAGCAGTAGGTAAGGCTAGGGGGGTGTTAGGGTGTATTAGTAGGGGTATCACAAGTCGTAAGAGGGAGGTAATAATCCCTCTGTACAAAACATTGGTTAGGTCCCATCTGAGTACTACTGCAGTATTGGAGGCCACACCTTCACAAGGACATTAACCAAATTGAGGCAGTCCAGAGAAGGGCAACCAAAATGGTGCAGGGACTGCATCAGAAGACATATGAGGACAGATTAACTGAGCTCAATATGTATACCCTTGAGCAAAGGAGGAGAGAGGTGATATGATCGAGACATTTAAACACCTTAAGGGCATAAACAAGGTGAAAGAGTCTAACATGTTTAAATATAAGAAAAATAGCAGGACAAGAGGACACAGCATGAGATTAGAGGAGGCCGATTAAGGGGAATGTGAGGAAATTCTTTTTCACAGAAAGGGTGGTAGATGCATGGAATGGCTTACCACAAGAAGTGGTGGCTATGAATACAGTGCAGGGCTTCAAACAGGCATGGGATAGGCATAAGGGAGCAATACAAATGACTATGAATAGATAGGTCACTGACAGAGCAAAGTCCGATGGCACATTTATAAGGTAGAAAAAGAAATGGGCAGACTGGATGGGCCTTGAGGTCCTTATCTGCCGTCAACTTGTATGTTTCTATGATCTCCCAGGGCCATCACGAATGGTCCCTGGACCCTCTGGTGTTGAAAGTGATTTTTTCAAGGTGGGGTACTCCAGAGATAGATCTCTTTGCAGCCCCAGATAATCACCAACTTCCTCTGTTTTGTTGCAGATCCCCAGTCTTGGGCTCAGTCCCTCTGGATGCTCTGATTTTGAACTGGGAGGGGAAATTTCTTTATGCCTTCCCTCCTTTTCCTCTACTCTTCAATGTTCTAGTAAAGATAAGGTCACAATAAGCCGGCCCGGTGGTGCTGGATGCCACACCTCGTGCCACGCCGACGTCAAGAGTTCAGGAGCGAGCTCGGGCGCGGGGTCCAGCAGGGAGGACTGGATTGAGCGCCCACTGGGCTGCTCTCCTGTCCGGGGGGAGGGCATCAGGGAGTTCGGTGCTCCAGTGGCCCCTGGTGGAGACTGGGGGGTGCTGCAGAGGCGCAGAGCTGCACGTAATAGTGTGCCTGTCGCTGGCAGGGTAGCTGTGCGCCAATGCGTCAGGGAGTGTGCACGCATGGGAAGGGGGCAGGCACAACAGAACACAGGGAAACCCCGGTTCTAGGGGTAGGCGACAGCACTAATCCCAGTGCCCATGACCGGGTCTAACTCGACCGGCCTTCGCAAGATCCTCCATCCAGGGCCCACGTCAGCATCTGGAGTCTACAAAAAGTTAAGAGTGGCCAAGGTAGGAGGGGCGGCCCCACCCCGGAGGGGTTAAGCTCAGGATGCTAGCTGCGAGGCAGGGGTGGAGGAGTGGAGGGTTCGGTCGGGGAGACTTCAGGCGGGGCAGGATAAGGTTGGATGCCTTAGAGAGGCTGGTAGAACCGCAACCGGAGGGAAGAAGAATTGAAAAAAATAGGGTCACAATCTTGCAAAGTGATTCTGATTGCTCTGGATTGGGCCAGGCAGCCTTGGTACCCCCTGTTGCTGTCTCTAGCAGTCCATCCTCCCCCCTCTCTCTTCCAAGGAATTACAACCCGTTAACCTCCTCTCAGGGGAGGATTTGGTACCCCAATCTTTGGTCCCTCAATCTCAAGGCATGGCTCTTGAAGAGTTAGAGTATGCAGACTTGCATCTGTCTCAGGGGGTTCTGGATATTCTCAAAGCTTCTCGAAAGCCTGCCACCAGAAGAACTTGTAACTCCAAATGGAAGAGATTCAGCATTTGGTGTTCCAGGAGGTGCATATCTCCAGACACTGCTGATTTGTCTACAGTCCTGGATTATATGGTTCATCTTAATGGCCTAGGCCTCAGACCAGCTACTCTCAGAGTACATTTGTCAGCTGTTTCTGCTCTTCTGTCAGTGGAAAGCCTTCTTCACTGTCGTCTCACCCTGTATTCTGTAAATGTTTTAAGGGATTGCTTCATACCAATCCCCCTTTAGAGACCGTGCTCCTGCCTGGGATTTGAATGTTTGCATTGCCCAGCTTATCCAACCTCCTTTTGAGCCTATGTCCTCAGCAGAGCTTAAGTACTTGACTTGGAAAACTGTGTTTTTGGTAGCTATTACCTCTGCCAGATGTATCAGTGAATTACAAGCTCTGTCAGTAGAGCCTGACTTTATTTCATTCCATAGAGATAAAGTGGTCCTTAAAACCAATAAGAGATTATTACCCAGAGTGGTTTCAGATTTCCATTTAAACCAGTCTGTGTCTCTTCCTGTATTCTTCACTGATCACTCTTCCTCAGGAGAGAGGTGGTTACACAGTTTAGATGTTAAAAGGGCCCTTAGTTACTACATCGAACGTACAAAGGGTCACAGGTTTGACTCCCTCCAGTTGTTCCTCACTTATGGGGAAGTAGGTAAGGGCAGACCTGCTACCAAGAGAACTATTGCCAGGTGGATTGTATCCTGTATACAGTTATGCTATGAGAAACTGGGAAAAATTCCACCCTCAGGCCTGAGGGCTCATTCCACTAGAGGTACAGCTGCTTCTCTGGCTGCGGCCAGAGATATTCCTTTGTTAGAGATTTGCCAAGCAGCCACCTGGAAAACAGTCCATACCTTCACCAAGCATTACTGTCTGGATACCCAGGCTAGGAGTGATGCTCGGTTTGGCACAGCAGTACTTCAGTGCCTATTCCCAAAGTAGGTTCTGTCCCTCCTCCATGGAGGTACTGCTTGGTAGTCTGCAGTAGTCAGAATACAGCAAGACTTCATGTTGTTTGAAGAAAAAAATTACCCACCTTAGTAATTATGTTTCTTCTAATGGTGTCTTGCTGTATTCTGACCTCCCTCCCTGCCTCCCCTCTCAGGACCTGTTTTTGGGAAGTGGGTTGGTTCAACATACCTTCTGTTGTGGGTGCTTTGAGTTGATTAAGAATTTGTTATGCTTTATTACCTGTTTTTTTTTTGGGGGGGGGGTTCCTGACTTGAGTCCTCTTTTGGGAATCTAAACCTTCTGTTGCCAGTTGGCTAGTAGAAATTTTACAATTTCCACATATCCATAGGTCAGTAAGTTTTTAGCTCGTAAGACTCTGACGGTTTGGATTCAATGTACTGCAGACAGAGTCTTCAACCGAGCTCGAGCTCAATGTTCTATGCCTTGCATAGAAATTTAACACTCTACTCTCTGGAGCAGTTCAAGTGCTGGATCTAACTGCAATAGTCAGAATACAGCAAGACTCCATTAGAAGAAACATAATTACTAAGGTGAGTAATTTTTTTCTTTCCCACCTGGGTACCCAGAGTGTGTGACTGTGCAGGGACTCTGAACTGCATGCATAACTGTCTGATTAATATAGCTTTTAAGCAAATCAACCTGATTACGCCCCTCCCTTGTTCAAGTCCTCTGAATAAATCAGATTTAACTTTGTTTGCATTTAACCTAACTGTGGTTCTAGTTTGTGCCAAAAGTATTGTACTGTTGCTATTTGCCGTGCTTAACCTTGTTTTACAGGGGGGTCCCCAGGGTCAAGCTAGATGAACCAGCCCTGGTGGTAACTGCAAACAGTGTGGGTAATTGCCTGGTGAATAAGGGTCATTGTGAAAGTAATTATTGTATATTGTTCAGGCCACTAGAAGGGAAAGAGGTGGGGTTACAGTGTCCCGGAGAGCTTTGCCCAGGTTAGCTTAACCACTAACAACCCTGACCTCCTGGTGGAGGCACCCGTTTCATTACCCAGACCCCTTAACCTGTTACTAGCCAAGCAGGCAGGGGTTGTAGCCCTTGGAGTAGCGCCACCTGGGGGTTACATGTACATAAGTAGGAAATTGCATGACAGAGAGAAAAGGTACTCCACTATTGGAAAAGGAGTGCTTAGCAGTGAAATGGTCCATGGAGTTCCTCGAGTTGTGTTTGCTAGGAACTGATTTTGTTCTTGTAACTGATCACAATCCTCTCTGTTAGCTTAACCAGTTGAAATATAAAAATTCCAGAATCACAAGGTGGTACCTGGCACTACAGCCATTTAAATCCTCTGTGATACACAAATCTGGTAAAGAGAATAGCAATGCTGATTTTCTGTCAATATATGGATCAGGAATTGAGGGTTTTGAAGGTTGGAAAAAAAATGGATGCAAATGTGCTTAAATTCTGAAAGCAGCAAATGTTATTAAAGGAATAATGCATGACAGGGTGTGTGTCGTGCTGGGATAACTTCACGCCTGGGTGATTAGGCATGAGGCCGCAGGCCGAGTGTGACTAATCACCCCAGAAGTGACGTTATCGCAGCACGACATACACCCTGTCATGCATTATTCGTATTATACAATGGCTCATTTTTGTTAAACAAAAACAAGCAGTTTACTGTAAGTGTAGTTTTAGTCACATTTTTAGTGTGTAGGTATACTAATAAAAAAAAAATAGTGCTGATTGTCCATGGGTCAGTAGGTGTAGCTGCTGTAGTGTGTAAGGTTGGCCACTGAAGCCTACTTGAATGCCGAGCCAGGGGCACGTTATCCCCCCCCTTCACCCCCATTCTCTATCACTCCTTGTTTCTCTGTCTTTTCGATTACCTGGTAATGTGTGTATCTGTTTTTCCTCTGCTCCTGAAAGCTGTTGGAAGACAAGCCTGCATTCCCATGGTGTTGTCAGAGAGAAACTGTGCTCCAGTGCTGTTTAAATTAGTGAGCGTCTGCGTGCTTTTCTCGGTACAGTTGTAGTGTGCTAAGTACCGGGAAAAGAAAAAAAAGATTTAGTGATTGCTTTGTTCACACAGGCTTCTGTGTGTCGGAAAGGGAAGAACAGTGCGGTTTTCTTAGCCGAGCGTGTACTGTTGAGTGCTCAGGCTGAACCACAGTGGGGAATGCAGGTCATGATTACTGCTTTCTCTTTAGTTAAAAATAAAAAAAAAAAAAACAGGATGAAAATTAGAGAAGATCAGGAAACAACTGATAGTGGGAGGGAGGGCTTTGTCTCTGGACAGAGTGTGTGAACTATTAAGCCCATCGTCGTTGACAGCATTTCTTTCTAGCGGGGCAGGGATTGTCAGCACTCGACAGAGCTGCAAAGCAGGGAGTGCTGAAGCTGCTCATAAGCGGCGGAATGATGCTTTTCTTTTTCTTTCAGTGCAGTCGTAAATGTGCAGGCACTAGAGCCATGATGTTATGCCAGGATAACAGCACGGCTCCAGTGCCAGCTTAACCAATCCGAGCCAAACAGTCTTCTTTGCCATTGTATAATAGAGACTAAAAAGTTTTGGAAACCTGTTTAATTACGGGTTCCCTCTTAAAGGAACACTGTCAACCTGTTTTTCATCATATTATTTCTACTTAAAAACCTACATTTAATAATTGCTTACCTTCTCTAAAATTCATTGATGTCACTGCTTGTGTTGTCTGTCTCCTTGTTTAGTAGAACCAAAATGCATGCTATTGTATATTTATAAACAACCTTGTTTTGTTTACAATCCTTGGTCTGTTCTTACTGCATACTTCCTGAGCATTAGAAACACCTCCAAACAGTGTAGTCACTCATTATCCAACAGCCTCCTAAACTCCCACTGTATCATGAGTGATTAGACTGTGTTGTGGGTGTTCCCTAGTCCAGAAAAGATGCTGTTGGAGCTGATCAAGGAATGTAAGCAACCCTGGTTTTGTGTGGTAACACCAGTATGGTGGGCAGTCTGTTTTTCATTTTTTAAAGAAAAAGAATCTGAATCAAACTACCAGCTACATCAGTAGTCTTTACAGAATGTTGGCAATCATAAAATGTGTTTTTTTAAACTAGGGACACTTTGAGACCTACTGTAAGGTGATTGACAGTGTCCCTTTAAGGAGGGGAGTATGTGTGACAGGGTAGAATAGGACCCTGCCCCATTTGTTATGGAGAAAGTGTTTAAATGCAAGGATCTGTCCTTTTCTGTCTCTTCTCAGACTGGTTGCGCAACTAGATTTTCATGTGAGATTTCAGACTTGATCAACCCGAACAGTCTCACAAATCTTTGCCTCTCACTGTCCGTTTTCTCTCACTGTCTGTTTTCTCTTGCTGTCTGGTTTTCCTCCCTTGCATGCCTATATCAGCTAATATAAAAATATGTGCAAATCAGTGTATGGAATGAAGCTGATATTGGGATCCCTTTTGTTTAGAAAATATTAGTATTGCCTTTAAAATGTTCATTAATTGTATTTTGACATAACTGTAAAAAGCTAGAGGTTACTGGAGTGCAAATGTTTGAGCCTTTTGCAAAAGGAAGCACACTGTTCTAGCAGCTCTTTAAACTTCCAAAGGCAGGATGTTTGCTAAGATGGGGGTTGAAAAGACTTGTAAAAGAGCTAAGCTACTACTGCAAGAGAGATTACAAGAAATATTTTTTCAAACAACATGAAGTCTTGCTATATTATGACAATAGCAGTTTGATCCAGCTCTAGAACTGCCCCGGAGGTGAAATGGTTAAAACCATTCCAAAATAGAATCTTGGCACGAGAGCAGCTCTATCTGTGTTGATTCAAACTTGAACTGTCAGATTCTTTACTCCGCCTCAGTGAACAGTCGCTCCGGAGATTTCTCCTTCTTCTCGGTTCATTTCTCAGTTTAAAAAGGTTTTTCTCAGTTGGATTTAACCGAGAATAGTTTTATTTTAACCGCAAAACCGTACGGTTCAAGCTCTATCTGTGGTAACCGTAAGTAAATGAAGGTTTTGTCTGTGTGGAACTTGTAAAGTTACCGAACCGATCAGTGGGTTTAAAACTCATTTAAAACTAAAAATTACTATTTTAGAGTGCGGTTCCCGGTTCTTATCGGTTCCTAAAAAAACGGATTTATTACGTTTTTTTTCAATACCCGAGACACGGTTAGGAACCGATAAGGGTGTCTTGCCTGGCACTGCCGTTAAAAGGGCAAGTTTTTGGTTAGGGCTGGCATTATGTCTGAGAAACCCAAAAGAAAACTGGGCCCACTGGGTTTCAACACTGTGATGTTTGTGGGGAAGTCTTTGCCAAGGCTGACCCACACACCACATGTGTTTATTGTCTGGGGTTTGACCACCTCCAGTCAGACTGCCAGGTATGTAAGAATTTCCTGCAGCCACCCTGGAAAAAAGATTGGGCAGGCCTCAGGAACGAGAGGTAAAAGTCCGCTGACCCGATGGACAGCCCGGTTCGGTGCCAACCGAACCAGAGGAGTGCCCTCTGACCAGGGCCAGACTTCCTCGGCAAAGAAAAGCTGGTTCTGAGGAACCAATTCCAGTAAAGAAAACAAGAAAATCAGCAGGTCTGGAGTCCAAAATTTTTCTCCAACTGCTGCAGAGATAGCAAAGCCATACAAATTGTCCAGTCACTGTCTCAGGGTCCGTCCGAACCACCACTATCTGGCAAAGGTCGGTTCGTCCGGTCCCAGTGGTTCAGGATTATGATATTGAGGAATTTTATGAACCAGAGGAGGAGGGGGAGGAGGATTATGAACAGTATGAATGTGGCTGGGAAGGTCTGGGTGTGCCCATTGAACTGGACATCTCCCCCTATGCTGTCTGAGTCCCCATCTCATTTCATGTTTTATAAAAAAGTTGCTGAAACCCTCCAGCTCCCTTTAGAAGAGGCTGTGGATGAGCAAGAAGAGCCTGATTTTGTAGAAATGATGGATATTCCAGAGTCTAGGAGATTGTCTATTCCTTTATGTAAGTCTTTTAGGAAACAAACAATTCAAATTTTAAACGCTCCTAATTCTGTGCCTCCTGTAGATAAAAAGATGGACAGAAGGTATACATTGTCAGGCCCTGATACAGAATTCCTTTCTCAGCAATGCAGTCATGTTAGGGTAGTTCAGGCTGCTGCCTGTGATAAGGCTAATATTCCCTGGCTTCACATCCTCCTGACAAGGATTCCAGGAAGATTGATGCCATGGCAAAAAAACAGTATATGGCAGCCTCTCTGGGACTCAGGCAAGCAAATTATATGGCTTATGTAGTTAGGTATCAGAAATCTAGATGGGATACTGTTATGCAATTAGCCAAGCAGGCCCATGGCCAGCTGGCTAGTGAACTAGAACAGGTGGCTGCTGATGGCATTGAAGCCTCTAAGGTTCAAGTTTCATGCTGCTGTGGATGTTAATGATGTTTCCTCTAGGGTCATGGCCACATCTGTAGCCTTTCATGGTTGGCCTGGCTCAGGTGTACTAGTTTGTCACAGGATACCCAGACTAAGGCTATGGATTTTCCTGTGGTGGGAAATTCTCTGTTTGGGGAGCAGACAGAGAATTACATGAAAAAGATGGATGAATATAGGACTACTTACAAGAGTGCCCAGGCTAAGGAGCGGCAAGCCACTCCTCAAAGGCATGCCCCCAGGGGTAGGGGAGGCCTTTTCACAGGCCTTTCTACCAGACTCAGGCCTCCTCTGCCTATGCTCAGAGGGGCTTCTTCAGAGGCAGGGCAGACGAGGGGTGGGCAGACCTGCTCCACCCCCAGCCTAAAGCGCTTCATAAACAGGCACCCTGATGGGGTGCCCAGGCCGATTCTCCTGTACCAGTGGGGGGAGGCTGGCTTACTTCAGTCAGAATTGGGCTTCTTTAACCTCAGACAAGTGGGTTCTGGAAGTAGTAAGCCAGGGTCTGGTTCTCAGCTTCAAAAAGTTTCCCAAGTTGAGAAGCAGACTTTTTCACCTGCAAGTGCTTCAGAGACCCTCGCTCTGGAAACAGAGGTCTCATCCCTGTTAGCTCTCAGAGCAGTAGAAAGGGTTCCTCCCCTGCATCAGGGCAGGGGTCTGTATTCCAGATACTTCCTTACCCCAAAAAAGACAGGAGAATGGCGGCCCATTTTAGATCTCAGATATCTGAACAAGCATCTTTTGAAACCAAAGTTCAGAATGGTAACTCTGGCAATGATTTTACCTTCCCTAAGGCCAGGGGACTGGCTAGCCTCTCTGAACCTCAAGGATGCCTATTTCCATGTCCTAATCAGAAGATCCCGTCGAAAGTACCTCAGATTCGAACTGCCCTCAGGTCATTACCAGTTCAGAGCAATGCCCTTCGGCCTTACCTCTGCTCCAAGGGTATTCACAAAGTGTCTAGCAGTGGCAGTGGCCCACTTAAGGAGGCAGAGGATTGCTGTTTTTCCTTATCTAGACGACTGGCTCATTGTAGGCCAGTCCCCAGAACAGGTAAAATCTCACCTGCAGGTCACCCAGCAGCTTCTCACCTCCTGGGTTTTCTGCTAAATCTACCAAAGTCGGTTCTGGAACCAGTCTAGGTACTCACCTTTGTAGGGGCAGAATTGGACACAAAGCTAGCCAGAGCTTTTCTTCCCTTAGAAAGGGTAAGGAATTTAGTGGCTCTGGCCTCCTCCTTCACTCTGCAGGTCTCTCGACCAGCAAGACACTTTCTGCAGCTTCTGGGGCACATGGCTGCATCCACAGCTGTTGTGCAGGGAGCAAGATTTCAGATGAGAGACATTCAGTTTCACTTGAGAACCTATTGGTCTCAGAGAAGAGACCCCCTTTCCAAGTTGGTCCCAGTGACTCAAACCTTGATCCTAGCTCTCCAGTGGTGGCAGGATCAGAGCAATTTAAGAGCGGGGGTCCCCTTCATTTCCCCTTCTCACGACTTGACTCTCATTACAGATGCTTCCCTCCTGGGTTGGGGAGCCCACATGGGCAACCTTTCCACTCAGGGAGTTTGGTCTTCCCAGGAATCTCTGCTCCACATCAATTTGCTGGAACTCAGAGCTGTCTTTTTAGCTCTTCAAGCATTTTCTGCATCTGTCCACGACAAGGTGATACAAGTCAGAACAGACAACACCACAACAATGTGGTACATCAACAAACAGGGGGCACTCGGTCTTCGGCCTTGTGCACCGAGGCAATGAAGTTGTGGTCTCTGGCCTATTCCCTCAACACTTCCTCATAGCAGTTCACCTTCCAGGAAGGGCAATGTCCTAGCGGATGCCCTCAGTAGGATTTCCCAGGGCCATCACGAATGGTCCCTGGATCCTCAAGTGCTGGGGATAGTTTTTGCCAGATGGGGCACCCTCAGATAGATCTTTTGCAGCCCCAGACAATCACAAACTTCCTCTGTTCTGTTGCAGGCCTCCAGTGCTGGGCTCAGTTCCCCTGGATGCCCTTCTTCTGGATTGGGAGGGGAAGTTCCTCTATGCTTTCCCCCCCTTCCCTCTCCTATTCAAAGTATTAGTCAAAATCAGATCTCAGCCTTGCAGTGTGATTCTGATTGCCCTGGATTGGGCCAGGCAGCCCTGGTACCCACTTCTTCTGTCTCCGACAGTCCATCTTCCCCTGTGCCTCCCCAGGAATCACAACCTGTTGACTTGTGCCCAGGGGAGGGTTTGGTATCCGGACCTCAAATCCCTCAACCTCAAAGCCTGGCTCTTGAGGAGTTAGAGTTTGCTGATTTACACCTCTCTCAGGGTGTTCGAGATCCTAAAGGCTTCTAGAAAGCCTTCCACTAGGGCTACTTATAGTTCTAAATGGAAAAGGTTTTCCATTTGGTGTGCTGGGAAAATATTTCCCAGAATTTGCTGATTTGCCCATTTTGTTAGACTACATGGTATATCTTAATTCCTTGGTCTCAGACCAGCTACCCTGAGAGTTCATTTGGCAGCTGTATCTGCTTTTGTGTCAGCAGGAAAGTCATCCTCTTTCCTCTCATCCTGTGTTTTCAAGTTTTTAAGGGATTACTCCATACTAATCCACCCTTTCGGCAACCGCCCCTGCTTGGGACCTTAATGTTTGCATTGCCCAGTTAATGCAACCCCTTTGAACCTCTGTCTTCTGCAGAGCTTATGTATCTAACTTGAAAACTGTTTTCTAGTGGCTATCACTTCTGCCAGACGACAAGTGAGTTGCAAGCCTTGTCAGTGGAGACTGACTTTATTTCTTTCCACAGGGATAAGGTAGTCCTTAGGACTAATAGGAAGTTTTGCCTAAGGTGGTTTCAGATTTCCATCTTAATCAATCTATCTCCCTTCCAGTATTTTCACTGATCACTCCTCTTCGGGTGAGAGGAGGTTGCACAGCCTGGATGTTAAGAGAGCTCTTAGTTATATAGAGCGTACCAAAGGTCACAGGTTAGAATCCCTCCAACTTTTCCTTACCTATGGTGAAGTTGGGAAAGGCAAACCTGCCACTAAGAGATCAATAGCCAGGTGGATTGTCTCTTGTATCCAATTTTGTTATCAGAAACTGGGCAGAGTCCCCCCCCCCCCGGTTTGAGGGCTCATTCTACCAGGGGTACAGCTGCGTCTCTAGCTGCTGCCAGAGACATCCCTTTATTAAAGATTTGCCAGGCTGCTACTTGGAAAACGGTACACACTTTTACCAAGCATTACTCCCTGGATGTCCAGGCCAGGAGAGATGCTCAGTTTGGCACAGCTGTTCTTCAGAGCCTATTCCCTAATTAGGTTCTGCCCCTCCTTCATGGAGGTACTGCTGTGTATTCTGCTATTGTCATAATATAGCAAGACTTCATGTTATTTGAAGAAAAAATTACTCACCTTAGTAATGTTGTTTCTTCTAATGGCGTCTTGCTATATTATGACCTCCCCCCCAACCTGCCCCTCTCAGAACCTCTACTTGGGTGTTGTGCGGGCAACTTGGTGTGGGCACCTTTTTTATGCCCTTTTAGCATTTTTGTCCCCTTTTGGGGCTTTGGGGATGTGTGTGTGTGTGTATGTTTTATTATACTTATGTTCCATTTTCATATTATTAGAATGGTGTTAGTATTTCTGGTCCCCTGACTTGAGTCTTGGGTGTTGGGACCATCAATGGTTGTTATTATTTAGGTAGCCATTTGGCTAGTGTAGGTTACAGCTTCCACACAGACCTTAGTGAGTTTGGCTCGTAAAGATCTGACAGTTCAAGCTTGAATCAACACAGATAGAGCTGCTCTCGTGCCAAGATTCTATTTTGGAATGGTTTTAACCATTTCACCTCTGGGGCAGTTCTAGAGCTGGATCAAACTGCTATTGTCATAATATAGCAAGACTCCATTAGAAGAAACAACATTACTAAGGTGAGTAATTTTTTCATTTTGCCTCTGTACATGTTACTGCTACTATAAAGTTTTGGTGACTTCTACAGCTGCTCCTGGTTTTCCCCTGTCCTTCCTGACCTGTACTTCGATGAAAATGGAGCGGGGAGCCCATCTGGGGGACCACGGATCCCGTGGGCTCTGAATCCCCGAAGAGTCCTGTTGTCACATAGACCTGCTGGAGCTCCATGCAGTGTGTCTTGCCCTGACAGCCTTTGCTCCTGTAGTGCAGAGTCAGGTTGTGCAGGTCCAGATGGATAACATGACCATCAGGTACTGCCTCAACAAGCAGGGTGGGACACATTCCCTCCCGTTGTGCTGGGAAGCTCTCTGTACCTGGAACCTCATCCACAGCTTGGACGCTGACTCTCTGATAATTCATGTGGCCGGTGTATTCAACCAACTGGTAGATACACTCAGCTAAGAGGATGAGGTGTCTAACAAATGGTCCCTTCAGCAAGAAGTAGTCGATCACATCTTCACCTGGTGGGGCATCCCTCTGATCAGCCTGTTTGCCTCCCAGGAGAATGTGAAACTGAGGCTGTTTTTATGCCTGCCCCGCTCAGTGCAGGACACTATTGGGGGATGCCTTCGTGAGATCCTGGACCCAGGACCTCCAGTACACTTTCTCTCCCTTCTCCCTGATCCACAAGGTGCTGCTGAAGGTTCAGAGGGACAAGCTGAGGATGATCTTGGTGACTGCGAACTGGCCATGTCAGTTCTGGTACCCTGATCTCCTCAGCCTCAGCAGCAGGCCCCCCTTGAATTTGCCTCTACTCCCAGACCTGCTCTCTTGCAGTCAGGGGATGGTCCTCCATCTGGACCTTCAGTCCCTGCACTTGACAGCCTTGTTCCTGAGCAACTAGAGTTCCAGGCTTTGGGTCTGTCTGATGAGGTTCTCAGTGTTGTGGAGGTCTCTCAGAAACAGTTGACCCACCAGTGCTATGCCTACAAATGGAATAGATTTTCTGTTTGGTGTCAGAGCAAGGAGCTAGACCCCTTGTCCTGCCTGGTGGTGAGCATTCTGGCTTACCTGTGTTCCTTCTCACAGTTGGGCCTCTGGTCGACGACCCTCAGGGTACACCTGGCGGCTGTTTCTGCATATGGAGTGCAGGCTGATATGCTGACGGCACAGTAGAAGGTGGTCAGGAGCTTTCTCATAGTCCTCAACCATTTCAAACAACATGAAGTCTTGCTGTATTCTGCCTTTATGCAGTTAGCCCAGCACTTGAACTGCTCTGGAGAGTAAAGGGTTAACTCTATGCAAAGGCATAGAACGTTGAGCTCGAGCTCGGTTTTCAAACCTCTGTCTGTGGTACTCTGAAGTGTAACCATCAGATCCTTTACTCCGCCTGACTGTAAAGTTGCTCCGGAGATCCCTCCTGTGCTTCGTTTCGGTTACAGTATGAATCGGTCGGTTTTTCAAGCCGCTTCTTCAAGAATTTTGGTATTCTTTCCTCTGTCTCGGTACCAGTAAGTGGCAGTTGTAGGTAGTAGTGTTTTTCTCGACAAATTGTTTTAAGTTCAGTTTCTTACCAGTCGGTCCGGTGTGGAACTGAAATTTATTTTGTTCTGTACACTTTGTTATTTGTGTGTTTTTTTCTGGTACTTATCGGTTCCTAAAAAAATCCAACTTTTTAGGATTTTTTTAACCGACCCGTGACACGGTTGGAATCGCTAAGTTTGTAGTCGCCTGGCTTAACCGCTGTTTTGGGTGACTTTAAGTTTAAGGCATGTCTGAGAAACCCAAAAAGAAAACCGGACCCACTGAGTTTCAGCACTATACCGAGTGTAAGAAGGCCTTTGCCAAGGCCGACCCCCACCTCATATGTGTGTACTGTCTGGGGGTTTGACCACCTCAAAGAAGACTGCCAAATATGCAAAAACTTTCTCAAAGCCACTCTAGAAAAACGTTTGAGTAGGCTAAAGGAGAGGGAGGCTGAGAAATCCGCTGACCCGGATGGCCAGCCTGGTTCAGTTGCGACTGAACCTGAAGAGGTGCTGACTGACCTGGGTGATACTTCTTCGGGCAAACGGAGAGCCGATTCTATGGAATCAGTTCCGAGTAAAAGAAAATCAGCCGATTTGGATCCAACTTCCCATGGTCCGACCACTCAGGAGATACTGAAAGAGATTTCAATAGTTCAGTCACTTTGCCCGGTTCCGACCGAACCGGTTTCGGTTCAAAGCAGAACGGCTCGGTCAGAAATGTCTGCTTCAGACATAGATCCTGAAACTTACTATGAGGGCGACTGGGAGGAGGAGGAAGATTATGATGAAGAGGATGAGTGCCTAGATGGTCCGATAGAGCCTGATATCTCCCCAGACAGGCCCTCTCAGGTTTCTCCTCCCAGGCTTTCTGAGTTCCCTTCCCATTTCTTGTTTTACAAGAAAGTGGCTGAGACTCTTCAGCTTACTCTGGAAGAGGCTGAACAGGATCAGGAAGAACCTATTTAGAAATGATGGATGTACCAGAGTCAAAGAGGGTTACACAAATCCTTGGGGACGCAGACACAAAAATTTTTGCAATTTCCTACATCCATACCCCCTGTGGAAATGAGAATGGAGGGGAAGTATACTTTGTCAGGTCCTGGGACGGAATTCCTTACCAATCATAGCAGCCATGTTGGGGTAGTACAAGCTACAGCCTGTGGCAAGGCTAATATTCCCCTGGCATCTCACCCCCCAGACAAAGATTCCAGAAAAGTGGATGCCATGGCAGAAAAGCAGTACTTGGCATCCTCTTTGGGACTCAGACAATCTAACTACATGGCATATACAGCTAGGTACCAGAAATCTATGTGGGATAACGTTCTGGAGCTAGCTAAGAATGCCCCCCTCTCCCCCTCAGCTAGCCAAGGAGCTGGAGCAGGTGGCTGCAAATGGTATAGAGGCATCTGAAGTGCAATTCCATGCTGCTGTTGATTCTAATGATGTCCATTCCAGGGTCATGGCTACATCTATCTCCATGAGGAGATTTGCTTGGCTTAGGTGTACCGACCTCTCACAGGATACTCGGGCTAAGGTCATGGATTTTCCTGTAACTGGTAATTTTCCCTTTGGGGATCAAACAGAGAATTATATGAAAAAAAAACTGACGAATACAGGACCACCTATAGGAGTGCTACAGCCAAAGAAAAGCAGACTACTCCTCAGAGGCAGCAGTTTAGGGGCAGGGGCAGGCCTTTTTACCACGCTCAGGCCACCTCCTCTTCTTTCCAGCAGAGGGGGTTCTTTAGGGGAAGAGGTAGAAGTGGGGTGACTAGGACCCCATCAGCTACTCAGTCTAAGCCCCCTGCCAAGCAGACACCTTGAGGGGTCAGTCAGGGTCACCTCCCCAATCCCAGTAGGGGGCAGGCTGGCTCACTACTCCTAGGCCTAGGAGTCTATTACTCAGACAAATGGGTCCTGGAAGAAGTGAGCCAGGGGCTTGCTCTCCATTTCAAAAGGTTCCCAAGAAAGGCAAGAATGAGAGCAAGGTCCTTCAGTCCTCCCTCTCCCTTGGAGACAAAGGCCTTAGAGGCAGAAGTCTCCTCTCTTCTACTTTTGCAAGCAATAGAGAAAGTACCTCTTTGTCACAGGGGGAAAAGGACTGTGTTCCAGGTACTTCCTAACCCCAAAAAAGACAGGGGGGTGGCGACCCATCTTAGATTTAAGGTACCTGAACAAACATTTGACAAAATCAAAGTTCAAAATGGTGACTCTGGGAGTAATTCTTCCCTCTCTGGGACCAGGAGACCGGCTAGCCTCCCAGGGCCTCAAAGATGCCTACTTCCACATACCTATCAGATATTCCCACAGAAAGTATCTAAGGTTCGAGTTTCCCTTAGGCCATTATCAATTCAGGGCCATGCCCTTCAGCCTAACATCTGCTACAAGGGTGTTCACGAAGTGTCTTGCAGTAGTGGTGGCATTCCTCAGGAGGCAGGGCATCCTTCTGTTTCCATGCCTGGATGACTGGCTCTTAGTGGGCCAATCCTCAGACCAAGTCAAGTCAGTCTTAGAGGTCACCTTAAAACTTCTAGAATCCTTGGGTTTCAGTCTAAATCTAGAGAAGTCTGTTCTGGAGCCAGCCCGACTTCTCACCTTCATGGGGTGGAAATAGATACTATTCAGGCAAGGGCGTTTCTCCTACTCTCAGAGGTTCAGTCATTGGTCACTCTGGCCTCTTCTTTTCGTCCTCTAGTGTATCGTCCAGCCAAACGTTTTCTACAACTGCTGGGCTACATGGTAGCTCCCACAGCAGTAGTTCAGGGAGCAAGATTTCAAATGAGAGCTATTCAGTTTCATCTCAGATCTTACTGGTCTCAGAAAAAGGACCCTCTCTCCAAACTGGTTCTAGTCTCTCAAACCTTAGTCCAGGCCCTCCAGTGGTGGCTGGAGGAAGACCATCTTCGACAAGTCCCTTCTTTGACTCTCACCACAGATGCCTCCCTGCTGGGCTGGGGAGCCCACCTAGATCATCTTACAGCTCAGGGAACCTGGTCTCACCAGGAGTCCCTTCTACACATAAATCTTCTCGATTTGAGAGCTGTCTTTCTAGCACTTCAGACATTCTTAGCTGTGGTTCAGGGGAAAGTGATGCAGATCAGGACAAACATTACCACAACCATGTAGTACACCAACAAGCAGGGAAGCACTCAGTCCTTGGCCTTGTGCACAGAGGCCATGAAAGTATGGTCTCTAGCTTATTCCCTTCAGGCTTTCCTGATGGCTGTGCATCTCCCAGGAAAGGACAGTAGTCTTGCAGATGCTCTCAGCAAGATTTCTCAGGATCATCACGAATGGTCCCTGAACCCTCTAGTTCTTCAAGTCATTTTCAAGAGATGGAGCACTGCAGAGATAGGTCTCTTTGCAGCCCCGGATAATCATCAATTCCAGACCACCCCTTGTGGATCCTCTCCCTCAGGATGCCCTTCTGCTGAACTGGACCCTCAGGTTTCTGTATGCATTTCCTCCTTTTCCTCTGATATTCAGGGTCCTGATAAAAATCATGTCTCAACCTTGCAAGGTGATCCTGGTGGCTCCATATTGGGCCAGACAGCTTTGGTATCCTCTACTGTTGTCACTGTCAGTAACACTGCCCTTGTGTCTTCCCAGGCAACACAATCTCCTCACCTCCTCTCAGGGGAGGATTCTGTATCCCAACCTTCAGACTATCAGGCTCAAGGCCTGGCTCTTGAAGAGTTAGAATATGCAAGTTTGCATCTCTCTCACTTAGTCCTGGATATTTTGAAAGTTAGCAGGAAACCTGCTACTGGGAAGACTTACAACTCCAAATGGAAAAGGTTTGGGTTTTGGTGTTCCAGGAGGCATACTAAGCCAGAACTGGTTGATATTTCCACTCTGTTGGACTATTTAGTGCATCTTAATAGTTTAGGCCTCCGGCCTACTACTCTCAAGGTACATTTAACAGCTGTGTCTGCCTTCCTTTCTGCTGGTAAGGGCTCCTCCCTAGCTTCCCATCCAGTTTTCAAGAAAGTCTTCAAAGGCTTGGTTCATGTCAGTCCTCCCTTTAGGGAGCCTACCCCTTCTTGGGATCTGAACATCTGTATTGCTTAGCTTATGCAATCCCCTTTTGAACCTTTATCTTCAGCTGAGCTGAAATACTTGACTTGGAAAACTGTGTTCCTCGTGGCCATTACCTCTGCCAGGAGAATCAGTGAATTACAGGCCTTATCAGTGAAACCTAATTTAATTTCCTTTCATAGGGATAAGGTGGTCTTCCGCACCAATAGAAAGTTTTTTGCCCAAGGTGGTGTCAGACTTTCATCTGAACCAGTCTATATGTCATTGCCTGTGTTTTTTACTGATCATTCCTCCTCCTCTGGGGAGAGGAGGTTACACAGTCTTGATGTAAAAATGGCTCTTAGTTACTATATTGAGCATACTAAGGTCCATAGGAAGGACTGCTCTCAGTTGTTTCTCACTTATGGTGAAGTGGGAAAGGGCAAACCTGCTACCAAGAAGTCTATTGCCTGATAGATTGTCTCTTGCATTCAATTCTGCTATTCTAAACTTGGGAAGGAACCTCCCTCAGGCCTGAGGGCTCATTCTGCCAGAGGTACAGCTGCTTTGGTCGCAGCAGCTAGAGATAAACCTTTAGTGGACATATGCAAAGCAGCTGCCTGGAAATCCGTTCACACTTTTACCAAGCATTACTCTTTGGACCTCCAGTCACGAAGTGTTGCTAGGTTTGGCATGGCTGTGCTGCAGAGCCTGTTCCCTAAATAGGTTCTGTAACTCCCTCCTCCAAAGGGGTACTGCTGGGTAGTCTGCATATAGTCAGAATACAGCAAGACTTCATGTTGTTTGAAGAAAAAAATTACTCACCGTAGTAATATTGTTTCTTCTAATGGAGTCTTGCTGTATTTTGACCTCCCTCCCTGCCTCCCCTCCTGGAACCTAGTAGTTTTGGGATGTGGTGGGGCAGGCACAGTGCTGCACCCCAGAGGTGTACTAGACATGCCTCCATCTCTTAGGGGTTTTCTTTTAGTTTGTTATTAACCATTTTTGGTAAATCACTACCTGTTGGGTTCTTTTTGGGTTTTCTCAACTTGAGTCTTTTGACCCTAAAACCTTGTTTTGTCATTTGGCCAAAAATGTTTGAAACTATTTCTTCTTTGAGTTAGTTAGTTTAGTGCTCATAAGAATCTGATGGTTACACTTCAGAGTACCACAGACAGAGGTTTCAAAACCGAGCTCCAGCTCAACGTTCTATGCCTTTGCATATAGTTAACCCTTTACTCTCCAGAGTAGTTCAAGTGCTGGGGCTAACTGCATATAGTCAGAGTACAGCAAGATTCCATTAGAAGAAACAACATTACTATGGTGAGTAATTTTTTCTTGTCCCCGCCGGTGTGCGAACCACCACCTTGGGACTTGTTGCAGGTTTTGGTGATGCTCGTGGGCAAGTCATTCGAACCCATGCACAGGTGTCACATCTCCCACCTGTCGTGGAAGACTGCCTTCTTGGTGGCCAGTTACCTCCACCAGAAGGATTAGTGAGCTCCAGGCACTCTCGGTGGCATCTCATATTTGGTCTTCCACAAGGACAAAGTTGTCATCTGCCCAAGCCCCAAGTTCCTCTGAAGATTGTTTCAGTTTCACCTTAACCTGGTGATGTACCTCCCGGTGTATTTCACCACTCTAGCCTTGGAGACCAGGCACAGGCTCCTTGCATTGGACCTGAGGTGAATGCTAGCTTATTATAAGGAACGTACAGCTGGATTTCAGGGAGAGGTTCGCCAGCTCTTTGTCACCTGTGCTGAAATGGCGCCTGGAAGACTGTTAGCTAAGTGGATATTTGGCACATTGATAGTCTCCTGCATCGACCTCTGCTACAAGTTGACTGGTAGGAAGCCCACTGTTGGGCTTAGAGCTCATTCCACCATACATACCACAACATCGGGGGGCTGCTTCCAGGGATGTCCCTATCCAGGAAATCTGCAGGGCTGCTACCTGTGTCAGTACACACCTTAATATCACACTACCACATTGACCTTGAGTCATGCTGGGATGTTGGTTTTGGGGCCTCTATTCTCCAATCTCTGTTTTTTAATAAGCGTTGTGTGCTTTGCCCCCTCCTCTGAGAGAAATGCTAGGAGTCTGCCAGAAGTGTGGCTAATGCACCATATCCATCCCCCTAGAAAAAAAGGTTACTCATATGTAACCATAGTTCTAGGAGTGGTATATAGTGTACATCCACACAACCCACCCAACCTCCCCTGGCAGGTGGCACAGTATCTTGCTTCCAGTGGGTAAGATCTGACATCAAGGGGTGGTGCCGAGGAGGATACCACCCAGTGAGTGAGAGGACCCAGCTTGATGACCTTCTGCACTCTCCTTAAAGGGAAAGGATTCTGCCAGAATTGTGGATGTACACCATATACCACTCCTAGAGCTATGGTTACAAGTAAGTAACCTTTTCTTTGAGTTGTAATGTTTGTAGAATACACACAAAAATTAACAGTTGACTTTATATTATTACCAGATTTTAAAAAATGATTAATTGACGTTGAACCGTGAATCATGCCAACATTTTTATGTTTTTTCAGGTTCTCTTTATTGCTGATGAAGTGCAGACAGGCTTAGGCAGAACTGGACGGAATTTGGCTGTGGACCATGAAAATGTCAGACCAGACATTGTTACGTTGGGGAAGGCTCTCTCTGGTGGTGTATATCCTGTGAGTCATATAGTAACACAATGCAGTTTATTTTTTTAGGAGATTCTTGGTTCTTGGGCCTGTGAGTCTTCCAAAATGGTTATACAAGTTGCCCTAAAAATGTCATTAATTTTGAGGAGCTAATCAGACACGACAGACTGGTATCAGTCTTTGTTTTTGATGAAAACACTTATTTCCATCATTCCTCCTGTTGTGTTTGGTGGCCGAAAATAAGTACCTTAAACACACAAGGGGCTTGGTAGTAAGAAAAACATGTCACACTGAAATCTAGGCCTTTTCTGTTTACTTCCATTCAGCACATACGTACATACAAGAGGAAACTGACTTCAACACACAGTTACAGGTGTAACCCCCCTGCAAATGGGGGTTCCCAAAAGACTTCTAGGAGCTTGCTTGAATGCTCCAAGCCTGAATGGTGTTTGGCGTTTAAGCCATTTGTCAGTGAGTGTTTTTAGAACCTCTGGTACAGTCTCTTTAAGAGCTGTCTGCTTGCAGACATAATTAGTTTGTATGGGGGACTGTGTGCTTCTCTGTTTGAGTACCACTCGAGCTGCTGCAATTCACTCCATTTTGCAGTCACTAGGAGTGCAAAGGGAACCTATCTGAAAGATGTAACTGTTTGCCAGAAATCATTTACAGTAATAATGAAATTACAGTTTGTCTAACCTGCTTTCTTTGCAGTCAGAACTGTGTCTGCCTAGTTCCCCATTCTGGTTTTGAACTGCTGAACTGGACCAATCAGTGTGGGGTAAGCTAGCTCTAAAATGGTGCCTTGGACGAATCAGAACTTGGACTCATAATCTGAACCAGCCACAAGAGGATTGTATGGGCAGTGACTCTGGGAGATGTAGTTTAGACTTGCGCCTTTTGGACCAACAGCAGCAGTCTATTGTGAGTGACAGCCAATCCAGTCAAGAACTGGGAGGAACTCAAAGGAAGTGCCCGTTTTGTCTGTTGGGAGTTTCAGTTGAGCTTTGGCAGTGAAGGGAAAGGAACCCTGTGCTCCTTCAGTGCACAGTTTTAGTCAAAAACATGTGTAAGGTCCAGAGTTCCGTCTGCAGCTTGTTAGGACTGAATCTGTCCTGTGAAGAGAATCAAAGGATATCTGAAGAGTAGAAACCAGGCTCACCCTGTAGAAGACTGGAGGAATTGCTGAAAATTGCACTCGGTCTGTCAGGAACTGAATCTGCTGTGTGTCTCCCGGTATTGTGCAGTAATTGCGATCGGGATACAGATGCAGCCTGCCTGGTATAGTGCTTTCTTTACCATATAATGTGTGAAGAGGTTTGTGTACCTCAAGTGAATCCTGCTGCCATTAAGTGACTTTTGCCTGTGACTGTTTACCATATAAATGTGTGGAGTCTCTTGAGCTCAAGAGTAGCCCTGCTGACATTGAAGGACCCTATCTTATTTGGAGGTCGTGAGTACTAATTCAGGGTCGCCTCCTGTTGAATTGCCACATTAAATCCAAATGAAATTACTGTACTGCTGACTGTTTAATTCTCCTTTCTCTGTGTGAAAAGGGCCCCTACCAGCTACCACGGTTTGGACTAGCCACTAGGGCTTGGGTACCCAGGGACAGTAACTGATAGGGATAGGCCTGTGCACAGAGCCATAGGTAGATGAGTAGAGTGATAAGCTAATTAACCTGATTTCCCCCTGTCCTTGTTATATCCCCCTAAATAAATCAGATCTGCTTGTTTCAGCAAAGTTATACTGCCTGAGGTATTTGTCTATGTTAAAGTACTGTACTGTGATTGTTGCACTGTATCTTATTTCACAGGAGGTCCCAGTGCCGGAACCAGTCCTGGGGGTAAGTGTATACTGTAAAGGCAATTCTGATATATTGTGTGGGCCACTAGTGGGAAGAAATGGGGGTTGCAGTGTCCCAGAGGGCTGTGACCAAGTTAGTTTAACTATTGTAAACCCTGACCTCTGGGTGGAGGCACCCGCCATTGGATCCAGGCCCCTCAACCTGTTAGTGGCAAGTCAGGCAGGGGTAGTAGCCCCTGGGATAGCGCCATCTAGGGGTTACACAGGAAGTAGATTCTCTTAAAGCTATACTACATATAACACCTCCCAAACATCTGTAAAGTATTTTTATTGCAAAAATGTAACATTACAGTAAAACAGTCCCGGTTACATAGATGAGTTTTCCTAGCAGTAAGGGTACGGATCAGGCTTCTCATCAACCAACATTTCATGGGTGACAAACTTGCCTTCCAAAACATCTAAATAGAGACATTTGAGGTTTTAATGAGTCCTCAACATATGAGATTAGGTTTTGTTTCACATTTGAACAAATAGGGTTCATTGGCAGCCATGTGTGTTTTTTTATTTTTTGGAACTTTTTATATATAGATGTTATGTTCATACAGACCATACCATACTACGTAAAATAACAAGAATGAGGTACGCAGGCCTCCAAGCTGAATATACAGGGTCTACTTCAGAAATAGCTACAGTTTATATGTCAGGTCCATATAGTATAAAGCAACTGCCAGCTTGACCTTTAAAGAGTAGAGTCCAACCAGATTACTCTGTAGATCCATTGCATTCTCCAACAACATGAATAATAAAGATCAAGAACCAGTTTAACAGGTCCCAAGCAGAACTGAAAACTTGGGGGGAGGGGGCAGGTTAGCCCATGTATATAGTCAGATAATTATAATTACTGCCTGATCTCAAGTTATATTAACCTACCACAGCTCAAGGCAAGTGAAGGTAACCCACCCTGTGGGTAAACAGGATCTTACAACAGGAATTATATAGCATACATGTAACCCCAAGGTGGCACTATCTCAAGTGATACTACGCCTGACTATGAGACCAAGTGCAGGTTGAGGGGCCTGGGTACTGAAAATGGGTGCCTCCACCTGGAGGACAGGTTTAGTGGTAGTGTAGCTGACCTGGGTACAGACCACCGGGACACTGTTACCCTCCACTTTTCCCTTTAGTGGCGTAACTGGTTTACAGAATACACAATAGTAATTAACACCTGACAGCAGTTTTAACCCCACGCAGTTTTGTTGCACTTACCACCAGGGCTGATTCATCCGGCTCGGCCCTGGAGACCCCCTGTAAAATAAGGTTAAGCACAGCAACAAACATTATCACGGTGTTATCTGTACAGAGGTACACCACAACCAGTTTAAGTGCAAAAAGATTTAGATCTGATTTATTCAAGGGGCAGTAACAAGGAGAGGGGCAACATCTAGTGGTTGATTCAAGATCTGAATAATTCAGGTTACAAGGCATGCACTTTAGAGTCCCACAACACAGTCACACACACTCTGGGTACCCAGTTGTTGAGGTAGGCTAGCCTGAAGCGTAACCCCAGGGGTAGGCCGGAGTTGCAGCTGGTCGGGGCCCTATGGATGGAAGGAAATATTCATGCACGATAACCCACAGTTTGTAATCCGGAGCCAGGTGGCTCAGTTCATGATAAACAAAATTAAATCAGATGACACACTTTGATTGAGCTGTTGTTGCAGGGAGCTACCCTGGTGTTTACTCATACTACCCAGTACAGGACACAGGACTGATGAAATGGAGACTTCAGGATGAAATGCTGGTTTGCCAGGAGAAGCAGGGCCCACAGGATTCGCCATGCTGTCATTCCTGTTCGTGATGTTGAGCAGGGGGCTGATCCCTGGGCTGGTCTCTAATCAATGGTTTTCTCTGTGGCGTGAGCAGCTGTTTGGGCGAGTTGTTAAGGCCCAGACCTGTTGGAGATAAATGTGGATTCAGTCCGGTAAGTGCTGAATGCAGCTTCCAGCAAGTGTGACTCATTAAGCAAGGTGGGAAACCAAATCGCAACCCACAATCAGCACACTTGTAGTAAAACAAGTAAATACCACAGTTCGGATGGCAGTCCGGTTGCAGTCAGAGTGTCTCTGCACAAACCGTATGCTCTGCGGTCGTTTTGAACTTCCTGATAGGCCAGTCGCATGGAAGCAAATCTTTGGTCCTCTTCAGGCAAAAAGGCAGTCACAATTCGGTAATTCTGGTCACAAACCACTTCGGATGCAATCCGATTTGCTTTAACTGCAGAATTCCATCACGAGGGAAGATGGAGCAGGCAGGCCAAGCACAGCCTTCCCACCAATGTTCCCGCACTACTACGCAGGGGCAGCTGCTCGAATCACTCGTGCTATTCACTCTTTCAGCTCTAACTCCAGACTGATTCAAACAACATGAAGCTTTGCTGTATTCTGACATATGCAGTTAGGTCTTGCCTTTCAACTGCCCCAGAGAACAAAGAGTTAAAATTTCCATGACCAGCATGGAATGTTCACCACAAGCTCGGCTGAAGCCCCTGTCTGCTGCAGTTTAAACTGCAACCTCAGATTCTTTACTCCACTTTACTGAACAGTCGCTCCGGAGATTTCTCCTGCTGCTTGGTTCAAAAAGTCAGTTGACGTTTTGGTTTTCGGTCGGTTTCTACCGAATTGCTGCTACTGCTTAGTCAATTCAAGTCTCTGTCTGTGGTACCGTGAGTACTAGACAGGTTTTTTGTTTTGTTTCTGTGTGGAACTTGTAAATTGTGGATTGGTTCGGCTGAACCGATCAGTTTGAGGTAAAAAAGCTTGTGCTTACTTCAGAGTGTGGTAACCGGTCTATATCGGTTCTAATAAAAAAAAATGGATTTAATTACATTTTTCCAAGACCCGTGACACGGTCAGGAACTGATAGGGGTGTATTGCCTTGTGGATTGCCGAAATAAGGGTACATTTTTGGTTAGGATTGGCCATGTCTGAGAAACCCAAGAAAAAAAACGGGCCCACTGGGTTTCAACACTGCAGTGTGTGTGGGGAAGTCTTTGCCAAGGCTGATCCCCACACCATCTGTGTTTATTGTCTGGGGTTTGACCACCTCGATTCAGACTGGCAAATTTGCAAGAATTTTCCCAAATCTACCCTGGAAAAGGGATTAGGTAGACTGAGGGAAAGGGAGGACGAGAAGTCCGCTGACCAGGATGGCCAGCCCAGTTCGGTTCCGACCAAACCAGAAGGAGTGCCCTCTGACCAGGACAATACTTCTTCGGGCAAAAGGAGAGCCGATTTCGAGGAATCGGCTCCAGTAAAAAGAAAGAGAAAAGATAACCGGTCGGTTCGGACCCAGAATTTCATACTCCGACCGCCGATGAGATAGCCAAGGCGATAAGGATTGTGCAATCGCTTAGTTCGGTTCCGACCGAACCAGCACTATCTGGCAGGGGCTCGGTTCAGTTGGTTCCCCCAGTTCCAGATTATACTCTGGAAGAATTTTATGAACCGGAGGAGGAGGAGGGAGAGTATGAGGATGATTATGGTGATAGTGAAAGTCTGGATGTGTCTATTGACCCGGACATCTCCCCAGACAGACCATGAGGTGTTTCTCCTCCTAGGCTTTCTGAGTCCCCTTCACACTATATGTTTTACAAAAAAGTGGCTGAGACCCTCCAGCTTCCTGTGGAGGAAGCAGTAGAGGATCAGGAAGAGCCCGATTATGTTGAGATGATGGACATCCCAGAGTCCAGGAGACTGTCTGTTCCCCTCCACAAATCCTTTGGAAAACAGACACATTAAATTCTTAAGTCTCCTAATTCTATACCTCCTGTGAACAGACGAATGGACAAGAGGTACACTCTCTCAGGCTCAGACACGGAGTTCCTTTTTCAGCAGTGCAGCCATGTTGGAGTTGTGCAGGCTGCTGCCTGTGATAAGGCAAACATTCCCTTGGCTTCACACCCCCCAGACAAGGACTCCAGGAAGATTGATGCCATGGCAAAGAAACAATACATGGCAGCATCTTTGGGACTCAGGCAGGCTAACTATATGGCCTATAAAGCCAAATACCAGAAGTCCAGGTGGGACACTGTGCTGGCTCTGGCTAAACAGGCCCCTGACCAGCTTGCCAAGGAGCTGGAGCAGGTGGCTGCAGATGGGATTGAAGCATCAAAAGTACAGTTTCATGCTGCTGTATTACTCCAGTGATGTATCATCAAGAGTCATGGCTACATCTGTGGCTCTTCGGAGGATGGCTTGGCTCAGATGTACTAGCCTCTCACAGGATACCCAGGCTAAGGCCATGGATTTTCCTGTAATTGGTAATTCTCTGTTTGGGGAGCAGACGGAGAACTACATGAAAAAGATGGATGAGTACAAGACCACTTACAGGAGTGCTCAAACCAAAGAAAGGCAAGCAACTCCTCAAAGGCAGCAGTCCAGGGGCAGGGGCAGGCCTTTCCAAAGGCCTTTTTACCAAGCTCAGGCCTCCTCTTCTTCGTTTTCACAGAGGGGGTTGTTTAGAGAAGAGGCAGAAGGGGGATGAGCAGGCCTGCATCCACCCCTCAGCCTAAAGCCCCTGCCAAGCAGACACCCTGCTGGGTCTGCCGGGGCCGATTCTCCCACACCAGTAGGGGGCAGGCTGGCTTACTTTGTCCAGGACTGGAAGTCTCTTACATCAGACAAGTGGGTCCTGGAAGTAGTAAGCCAGGGACTGGTTCTCAGCTTCAAAAAATTTCCCAAGATGAGAACCAGATCTTTTCCACCTGCAAATCTCTCAGAGACCCTTGCCCTAGAGGCAGAGGTTTCTTCTCTCCTAGCTCTCAGAGCTATAGAGAGGGTTCCCACCCTACACAGGGGCAAAGGATTGTACTCCAGGTACTTCCTAACCCCCAAAAAGACAGGAGAATGGTGGCCCATCCTGGACCTAAGATATCTGAACAAACATCTTTTGAAGCTAAAGTTCAAAAAGGTAACTCTGGGAATTATCCTTCCCTCTCTAAGGCCAGGGGACTGGCTAGCCTCCCTGGACTTCAAAAATGCCTACTTTCACATTCCCATCAGGTGCTCCCACAGAATGTACCTCAGGTTTGAGTTGGCCTCAGGCCATTATCAATTCATAACAATGACCTTTGGCCTAACATCAACTCCAAGGGTTTTCACAAAGTGACTGGCAGTAGTAGTTGCCTTCCTAAGAAGAAACAAGATTTCCATCTTCCCATACTTGGACGACTGGCTCATAGTAGGTCAGTCTCCAGACCAAGTCAAGTCACATCTGCAAGTGACCCAGCCAGTGCTCACTTCTTTAGGATTCCTTCTCAACCTTCCAAAGTCAGTTCTTGAACCAGTACAGCTACTCACCTTCATAGGTGCAGAACTGGATACAGTAAATGCAGGAGCCTTCCTTCCCCTGGAAAAGGCAAGGACCCTTATGGAACTGGCCTCTTCATTCACCCTTCAGGTTGTCTCGACCAGCAAGGCATTTCCTTCAGCTTCTGGGCCACATGGCAGCTTCCACAGCAATGGTCCAAGGGGCCAGATTCCAGATGAGGGACATTCAGTTCCACTTAAGAGCCTTCTGGTCCCAAAGAAAGGATTTCCTTACCAAACTAATCCCAGTGACTCGAACCCTGATCCAAGCCTTGCAATGGTGGCAGGATCAGGACAATTTGAGACAAGGGGTTCCATTTGTCATTCAGTCTTATTCAGTGATACTCACCACAGATGCTTCCCTGCTGGGCTGGGGAGCCCATTTGGGGGATCTTACCACCCAAGGACTGTGGTCACCTCAGGAATTTCTGCTTCACATCAATCTCTTGGAACTCAGAGCAGTGTTTCTGGCACTGCAAGCTTTTTCCAAATCTATACAGAACAAGGTGGTTCAGGTCAGGACAGACAACACCACCACCATGTGGTACATCAACAAGCAAGGAGGCACTCGGTCTACGGCCTTGTGCACAGAAGCAATGAAGTTGTGGTCACTGGCCTATTCCCTGTAAACCTCTCTGATAGCAGTTCACCTCCCAGGGAAGGACAATGTCCTAGCAGTTGCATTTAGCAGAATATCCCAGAGCCATCACGAATGGGCCCTAGATCCTCTCGTTTTGAAAGTGATTTTCTCCAGATGGGGCGCACAAGAGATGGATCTTTTTGCAGCCCCAGACAATCACCAACTTCCTCTCTTTTGTTGCAGACCCCCAGTCTTGGGCTCAGTCCCCCTGGATGCTCTGATTCTGAACTGGGAAGGAAAATTTCTGTATGCTTCCCCCCTTTCCTCTCCTGTTCAAAGTGTTAGTCAAGATAAGGTCACAACCATGCAAAGTGATTCTGATTGCTCCAGACTGGGCCAGGCAGCCATGGTATCCCTTGTTGCTGTCCATAGCAGTCCACCTTCCCCTGTCTCTTCCCAGGAATTACAACCTGTTGACATCCTCTCAGGGGAGGATTTGGTACCCGAATCTTCAGTCTCTCAATCGCAAGGCTTGGCTCTTGAAGAGTTAGAGTGCATCTTTCCGAAGGGGTTCTGGATATCCTTAAGGCTTCTCGAAAGCCTTCCACCAGGAAGACTTACAACTCCAAATGGAAAAGATTCAGCATTTGGTGTTCTAAGAAGAATATTTCACCAGACTCTGCTGAATTGCCTACGGTTCTGGACTATATGGTTCATCCTAATGGCCTAGGCCTCTGAACAGCTACCCTTAAAGTACACTTGGCAGCTGTTTCTTCTTTCTTGTCAGTAGGCAAGCCTTCCTCTCTATCATCCCATCCTGTGTTTTGTAAGTTTTTCAAGGGATTGCTTCACACCAATCCCCCCTTTAGGGATCCTGCTCCTGCTTGGGACCTTACTGTCTGCATTGCTCAGCTTATGCAACCTCCCTTTGAGCCTTTGTCCTCAGCAGAGCTTAAGTACTTGACTTGGAAAACTGTGTTTTTGGTAGCCATTATTTCTACCAGACGTATCAGTGAATTGCAAGCCCTGTCAGTGGAATCTGATTTCATCTCTTTTCATAGAGATAAAGTGGTCCTCAGAACTAACAGAAGGTTCTTACCTAAAGTGGTTTCACATTTCCACCTTAACCAGTCTATACGTCTCCCTGTTTTCTTCACTGACCATTCCTCCTTGGGAGACAGGAGGCTACATAGCTTGGACGTTAAAAGAGCCCTTAGCTACTACATAGAGCGTACCAAGGGTCACAGGTTTGAATCCCTCCAGTTGTTCCTTACGTATGGAGAAGTTGGTAAGGGCAAACCTGCCACTAAGAGATCTATTGCCAGGTGGACTGTTTCTTGTATACAGTTCTGCTATGAAAAACTGGGTAAAACTCCACCCTCAGGCCTGAGGGCTCATTCTGCTAGAGGTACAGCTGCTTCCCTGGCTGCTGCCAGGGATATTCCTCTCTTAGAAATTTGTCAAGCAGCCACCTGGCAAACAGTCCATACTTTCACCAAGCATTACTCTCTGGATGTCCAGGCTAGGAGTGATGCTCGACTTGGCACAGCAGTACTTCAGAGCCTGTTTCCAAAGTAGGTTCTGCCCCTCCTCCATTGAGGTACTGCTTAGTAGTCTGCTATGACGGAATACAGCAAGACTTCATGTTGTTTGAAGAAAAAATTACTCACTTTAGTAATGTTGTTTCTTCTAATGGAGTCTTGCTGTATTCTGACCCTCCCCCGCCTCCCCTCTCAGAACCTTGATTTTGAGATGTGGGTGGGCAGGAGCAATGTTGGCACCCTAGAGGTGTCCTTTTCTCATCCTCTTTTTGGTTTGGGTGAGAGGTTGTGTTTTGGATGTGTTTTGTTTTTGGGTTTTGTGACTTGAGTCTTCCTTTGAAACCCAAAAACTTTTTATATAGATATATTTGCCAGTTGGCTAGTAAGAATTTTACAGTTTCCACACAGAACATCTAGTGAGTCTTTGCTCGAAAAGATCTGACGGTTGCAGTTTAAACAGCAGCAGACAGGGGCTTCAACCGAGCTCATGGTGAACATTCCATGCTGGTCATGGAAAGTTTAACTCTTTGTTCTCCGAGGCAGTTGAAAGGCCGGACCTAACTGCATATGTCAGAATACAGCAAGACTCCATTAGAAGAAACATTACTAAGGTGAGTAATTTTTTCTTTCTGCTGCAGGCAGCACTGGGACTTCCTTTCTGATCCAAAAGGTTTGGTGGGTTGATCCATCTGTCTGTGACAGCTAGAGCTCCCCCTCCAGGTCCATTTAGGTGCCAAAGTGTAAAAACTACAATTCCTACAGAAATTCACTCCCACAAGACCCCTGGGGACAGACACCATTTTAGGGTCCCCAAAGGTACTGATTGGTCCCAATAGGCAGTCCAGAACCAAGATGGTGGTGCAATACAGAAATGCCCATGCTGCAAAGGAAGGCAGGATAGACAAACCACAATATCATTACTAATAAAGCAGATAAACAGCTAACAGTCACGGATCCTTGAAGGGCTCCCTCTGTGCAAATAGCGATGGCAGACTGGAGTGATAATACAGCAGCCCAGGTGGGACTCGAGCCTGAAACTACTTGGCCCCCACCCAAATTAAGTGTATACCACAAAATAGGCAACTCTTAAAGAGAGGCATGGAGGCTAACAGGGCACTCACATGCAAACATTTTTACAATTGCTAGGACACAGAACGCCAGCCTGGCAGTGGGCATTTAAGCAAGCCCAAGGAAGATTTTTCGGAACCCCCATTTGTTGGCGGGGTACATACACAAATTGAGAGGTGTACCAGACACCAACTTTAAAGTACTAAACCAAAGACCTAGAACTGTAATTTTTCATAGCATTATTAAGTGGAGCAGCAATCCGGTGACAGCACATACAATGAAGGACTGCACCTTCAAAACTGTATGTAACCCCCCTGCAAATGGGGGTTCCCAAAAGACTTCCAGGAGCTTGCTTGAATGCTCCAAGCCTGAATGGTGTTTGGCATTTAAGCCATTTATCAGTGAGTGTTTTTAGAGCCTCTGGTACTGTCTCTTTAAGAGCTGTCTGCTTGCAGACATAATTAGTTTGTATGGGGGGACTGTGTGCTTCTCTGAGTACCCTCGAGCTGCTGCCAATTCACTTCATTTTGCAGTCACTAGGAGTGCAAAGGAACCTATCTGAAAGATGTAACTGTTTGCCAGAAATTATTTAGAGTAATAATGAAATTACAGTTTGTCTAACCTGCTTGCTTTGCAGTCAGAACTGTGTCTGCTAGTTCCCCATTCTAGTTTTGAACTGCTGAACTGGACCAATCAGTGTGGGGTAAGCTTAGCTCTAAAATGGTGCCTGGACTAATCAGAACTTGGACTCATAATCTGAGCCAGCCACAAGAGGATTGTATGGGCAGTGACTCTGGGAGATGTAGTTTAGACTTCAGTGCCTTTTTGGACCAACAGCAGCAGTCTATTGTGAGTGACAGCCAATCCAGTCAAGAACTGGGAGGAACTCAAAGGAAGTGCCCGTTTTGTCGGTTGGAGTTTCAGTTGAGCTTTGGCAGTGAAGAAGAAAGGAGCCCTGTGCTTTTCAGTGTGCAGTTTTAGTCAAAACGTGTGTAAGGCCCAGAGTTCCGGTCTGCAGCTTGTGTAACAGCTTGTTAGGACTGAATCCGCCTGTGAAAAGAATCAAAGGATCTCTGAAGAGTAGAAACCAGGCTCACCCTGTAGAAGACTGGAGGACTTGCTGAAAACTGCACTCGGTCTGTCAGGAACTGAATCTGCTGTGTGTTCTCCCAGGTATTGTGCAGTAATTACGATCGGGATACAGATGCAGCCTGCCTGGTATAGTGCTTTCTTTATATGGATGTGTGAAGAGGTTTGTGTACCTCAAGAGAGCCCTGCTGACATTGAAGGACCCTATCTTATTTGGAGGTCGTGAGTACTAATTCAGGGTCGCTCCCTGTTGAATTGCCACATTAAATCCAAATGGAATTACTGTACTGCTGACTGTTTAATTCTCCTTCTCTGTGTGAAAGGGCCTCACCAGCTGCCACGGTTTGGACTAGCCACTAGGGCTTGGGTACCCAGGGACAGTAACTGATAGGGATAGGCCTGTGCACAGAGCCATAGGTAGATTATTAGAGTGATAAGCTAATTAACCTGATTTCCCTGTCCTTGTTATATCCCCTCAAATAAATCAGAGCTGCTTGTTTCAGCAAAGTTATACTGCCTGAGGTATTTGTCTATGTTAAAGTACTGTACTGTGATTGTTGCACTGTATCTCATTTCACAGGAGGTCCCAGTGCCGGAACCAGACCTGGGGGTAAGTGTATACTGTGAAGGTAATTCTGATATATTGTGTGGGCCACTAGTGGGAAGAAAGGGGGTTGCAGTGTCCCAGAGGGCTGTGACCAAGTTAGTTTAACTATTGCAAACCCTGACCTCTGGGTGGAGGCACCCGCCATTGGATCCAGGCCCCTCAACCTGTTAGTGGCAAATCAGGCAGGGTAGTAGCCCTGGGATAGCGCCATCTAGGGTTACATCTTGGAGGCTCACCGCTGGGATTGTGTGTCCTCTAGTGGCCATATTCACGAACCACTGTTAAGAAAAAATGGGTACCCGACAGAAGTGGCTGTGCACCGCTGGTGGAGTGGTGTACTGGGAGGAGATCGACCCCAAAATGCTATGCTTATCCTGGACATCCCCCTGGGTATCAATATGGACACTGTGCAGGGAGTACCTTCCAAGGTGGAAGGTTTACAAAACCCTGTGGTGGTGGGTCGGCATGCTAATCTGCTCACCCACACTTTCCTGGCCCTACTAGAGTTTAAGGATCCCATAGATAGCTCCAAAGTGCCACAGACCATTACCCCAGAGGGAGCCCTCACTGCTTGGAGAGTGATAACTAAGGACAGTAAAGACCCGGGGGGGAATCAGCCCCCACCACTATCTGAAACTTTTGAGGAGAAATTTGCTGAATGGTTGCTGGGAGAGGGGAAAACTGTGGAGGACTTGAAGAAACTATTCTTGCCACCTGGGGGTGTTCCTCCCCCAACACCCTCTCCTGCTCCAGTGCCCGTAATGGTGGCTGAACCAATGCAGACTCCTATTTCTGCACCTGCCATTAGTCACGACTCTTACCGAAGGTTGAGGATCTTCTCTGGCACCCTCCCCACCCCCCAAAGGGAGGATGACTGGGAGACCTGGATAGACTATGTTGCCCCCCAAGTGCTAGAATGGCAATGCTCGGGAGGCAAAAGCAAAGAGGGTTAGTGAGAGCCTCCAGGTCCTGCCCTGGCTACCATCCGTGCTAAACGGGCCAGTAACCCTGAGAGCGACTGCACAGGCCTATCTTGAGGCCTTGGAGAATGTGTATAGGAGCCCAGATTCTGATGAGGACCTATGGTGGAGAGTAAGAAATGCACAACAGTACCAAGGGAGTTGTTGTCTGTGTATGTCTCGGCTGGAAAATTGTTGCAAGAATGCCTCAGAAAGGGTAGTTTGCCAGCGATTGAACTGGACCGAACCAGACTGGACAGAATCCTTAAGTCTGCCCCTTCTCAGAACTGCTGTTGCTTCAGTTACGCCTGGCAAATCGACTGAATCCCCACCTCCTATGATGAGTTAATGAGAGAAATTCGAGGAGTTGAGAAAGGCGACCTCGGAGGGACCTGCACCAACAGCTGTGGCTACGACTCGAGTGACTGAGGGTGACCCATCAAGTGAAGTTCAGGGGCAGAGGTTGACAGTCAATGAGTGCTCTGACAAGGAAAAAGATATGCCACAATGGGGCGAACTGTTGAGAGAGATCCGGGAATTCAAAAACAGTCCCTTTATGAAGGCCACGCCTGCAAGTATGGGCCCTGACCTGTATCCGACTGCATCTGCTATGGGGGTTGGGGTACCCACCCATGTATCTCCTGCTGATAACAGCTCCAAACTCAATTCCTTGACCATGGAAGTGGAGAAACTGACGAGCTGTCTCCAAATGCTTATCACGCCGCAGACAGAGATGGCACCCAGGTTTCCAGTTAGTAATACCCCGCCCTGGCTCCCAGTGTGGCGCCTCGCCAGCTCAAACTCCAGAAAGTATGTTTTGCTATAATTGTGGAAAGATGGGCACATGAAAGGGAATGCCAGTCCCCAAAAGACACTGACAAAGTTGCATATAGGCTACAAGGAGAGCTTGGAGAAGAAATCAGTGGTTAAGAGGTGCACGACATGATCCGTGAGGGCACCAAAAATGCTAATTCACGTCCTTTTGTGGCAAGGTCAGTTGCCCAGGCCCCACTACCGCCTTCCAGACTGGTCCAGAATAGTGGGTCCTCCATGGAGACCACTGTAAAGGTGAATGGAGTGTCTACAAGAGCTGTATTAGACAGTGGCTCCCAAGTGACAATTATGTTCCAGGATTGGTATCAGAAGCATTTGTCAGACGACTCCTTACAACCATTAGAAGGACTGCATGTATGGGGTTAAGTGAGAAGGCCTACCCTATTCCGTATATCCGAATTTGGCTGTCTTTTCCCACCTCCGTGGCTGGAGTGGCCGAACAAGTAGAGACCCTAGCCTTAGTGTGTCCCCCACTGGACTGTATGATGGTGTCCCTTTGTTGATTGGAACAAATGCTCATATGTTCGGAAGGCTGGCACAGTTGTGTTATGAAAACAGGGGTCAAAGACTAGTAGAGCTTTAAGAGTTCCGCTTTAATTAAGAAGGCCTATGAGGCACAGAGAATGCTGAAAAAACAGAACCAGAGGAACCGGTCGAATTGTATGGAAGAAGGATCCTGAGTCTCTGATCCTGCGCCAAATGCCCAGTGTACCTTACAGGAGAGGTCCGTATCAGAAAGGATGTTAAGAATAAAATATTAATGTTGGATGCACTTGGCGATGGAAAATTGCCAGAGGGACTGCTGGTCAAGCTCTAGTATTTTGCCCGCTAGAGCCCATGCTTATGCCAGAAGGGTAATGGTCCAAGTTCATAATGTGTCTGAAAGAGACATTCGAGTAAACAGAGGTTGCATCCTGGCTAATGTGCATTGTGCAGACACTGCAGTGCTACCCAGCAGCAAGAGTTCAAGGAAGAATGACAGAGTAACGCCTGACTTGTTTGATTTCGACTACCTCGCTGCCAGTTGAATGGAAAGTGAGGATCAGTGAGAAGCTTGCCCAGAGAGACCAGGTGTTTTCTTTAAAGGAATGGGATGTAGGATGTGTGCAAGGAGCTGAGCACAATATCCGCTGCATGACGAAAGACCATTTCGTGAGAGGTCTCGACGCCTGGCACCTGCTGACATAGATGATGTGAGACGGCATCTGCAAGAGATGTTAGCTGCTGTGTAATACAAGAATCCAGAAGCCCTTTATGCTTCCCCATTGTGGTAGTGAGGAAAAGAATGGAACAGTAAGGATGTGTGTGGATTATCGCACCTTAAACCGCGGACTATCCCTTATCAGTACACAATGCCCCGCATTCAGGATGCTTTGGACTGCCTAAACGGGAGCAAGTGGTTCTCTGTGCTGGATCTCCGCAGTGGGTACTACCAGATCCCGATGGGCCCCAGAGGACCGTGAGAAGACGGCCTTTATCTGTCCGCTGGCTTCTATGAATTCATGAGGATGCCCTCATGGATTTCAGGTGCCCCAGCCACTTTTCAACGATTGATGGAGCGTGCAGTGGGGGACATGAACTTACTAGAGTGCCTGGTATACCTAGATGATGTTATTGTGTTTGGCAGCTCACTGGAGGAACATGAGAGCAGATTATTTAAGGTATTGGACCGACTGGAGGACTTTGGCCTTAAACTGTCCATTGATAAGTGTCAATTCTTTCAAACATCAGTAAAGTATGTGGACAATAGTATCCACCGAGGAATAGAGACCGACCCAAGTAAAGTTGAGGCTTGACCACCTGGCCACAGCCCAAAAATCTAAAAGAACTGCAAAGATTCCTGGGATTCTGTGGTTATTATCAGCGCTTCATCAAGGACTATTCAAGAGTGATCCGCCTTTACTTAACCTTACTCAAGGTATCCCCAACCCACAAAAATACCAAAAGTCAAGCCCCTCAAGACTGAAAGAGTGTATTTTCATCCGAGTGAAGTATTTGGGGTCCTGGACTCCTGATTGTGAGACTGCTTTCATGAGATCATATATCAACTTGCCCATGCTCCAGTGCTGGCCTATGCCGATCCAAGAAAACTTAGCCCTGCACACTGATGCTAGCTTGCAAGGGTTGGGGGCTGTGTTGTACCAAGAGCACGAATGGCCTGAGACCAGTGGCCTTTGCCAGTAGAAGCCTGACCCCATCCGAAAAGAACTATCCTGTACATAAGTTAGAGTTCCTAGCTTTGAAGTGGGCTATTGTTGACCAATTCCATGAGTACTTGTATGGGGCTAAAATACTAGTAAAACTGACAATAATCCTTGACCTATGTGCAGACCTCAGCTAAGTTGGATGCCACTGGCCATAGGTGGCTTTCTGCATTATCTACATATGACTATGCTCGAATACCGAGCAGGTCTGAACCACATAGATGCTGATGTCTCTCTCGGAGGCCTGTTCCCCAGAATGATTGGGTCCGATTGCAGAACCTGACATTCGGCACTCTGGCCGAAGTTTGACAGGGAGGAACAATGTCCACGGATGCAGTGGACTGTATGGTGGATTGCTTGGGAGCCTCTGAGAATTGCATACCTGTTGCTTATTGCCACTTTTCTGCAATAGACATTGGTGCACTGCCTCAGCTGGACAATGACAGTATTCGGCGGCTCAATCTCGCGATCCCATGATCAAAGCAGCTTTAGAAGCCCTCTATGCAGGAAAGATGTCCAAATTACGCCCACTGATTTGAGAACTGCACTGTTATACAAAGAAGGTCCTAAGTTGAAACTGATCAATAAACTGTTATGCAGAGAAACAGTAGACAGAGGGGACAAGTAGACAAACAACAACTAGTGCTGCCCACTGCCTTCGAGACTCAGTACTGAGGTCCTTGCACAACCACATGGGGCACCTTGGTATAGACAGAACACTTGACTTGGTGAGATCCAGATTCTATTGGCCTAAGATGGGGCTGATGTGGAGCAACACATTTGAACTTGTAGTCAGCATATAGAGGAAAGCTTTGCCCCAGAGGGCTGCCCCTTGTTAACATCACCACCAGTGCACCCATGGAGCTGGTCTGTATTGATTTTCTGAGTTTGGAGTCAGATCAAAGAAATATCAGTAATGTGCTGGTGGTCACTGACCATTTCACGAGATATGCCCAAGCTTTCCCACCAAAGACCAGAAAGCATCCACTGTGGCCAAAGTACTTGTAGAAAACTTTTGTTCACTATGGGGCTCCACAAAGAATCCATTCTAATCAAGGGAGAGACTTTGAGAGTCGCCTGATCAAAGAGATGCTTTCTCTGTGGGGAGGCGAAAGTCCAGAACCACTCCTACCACTCCCTAGGGGACTCACAGCCTGAACGCTTCAACCGCACTTTGCTAGATATGCTAGGCACCCTGCACCCAAAGGACAAGCCTAGATGGAGCTAACAAATTAGCACCCTGGTACATGCTTATAACTGCACCAAAAGTGATGCCACTGGATTCTCCCCACCGCCTGATGTTTGGAAGAGAAGCTCGACTACCAGTAGATGTGTGTTTTGGGGTCTCCTGATGGGGTTCAAGCTGACAACTATTTACAGTATGTGCAAAGTTAAAGGCCCAGCTAACTCATGCGTACTAACTGGCTCAAACCATGGCTGCCAAAAGAAATCTGGCCAACAAAGAAAGGTATGATAAAAATGTGAAAGCACAGGAACTCCAGGAGGGAGATCGGGTATTGCTAAGAAATCTGGGACTGCATGGCAAGTACAAGATTGCTGACAGATGGCACCATCTCCCCACATTGTAGTGGGCAAACTAGATGATCTGCCAGTGTACAAAGTAAGGCCTGAGAATAATTCAAAAGATGTAAAACAATGCATAGAAATCATTTACTGCCCATTGGACAAATCTTAATTGAGTCTGAGCCCCTAGAAGATGCCCCTCTGGACCAGTGACTAGAGCTGCTGCTAAGAAAAGATCAAGAAAGTCTGCACCTACAGAAGCAAAGTTAAAGTGTTCCCTCCACAAGTCCCAGTTGAGCATGACTGTCAGTCCATATCGGAAGAAAGTGAGAGTGACTTTGAATACTATCCTTCTTACGAACTGAGTCAATTGTTCGGGCAATCCCTAGTCAATACTGGAGACAAAGCTGGGCCTTCTGGACTGTCTAAGCCCCAGCTTCATCCCTGGAGCCAATGCTCCCAGAAAGTGAAGTGCAAAGCATCAGATCAGATGAAATGGAATCATTGTGCATGGTTGAACTGTTTGAGCTTTCAGGAGGAAAATGATAGATTGGGGCAGACTGGTGATACACCCAAACAAGAAGAGTATTTTGAGTGCCCTGACAGTCCACTGCCAGTGTCCGAAAGCTCCATGCGAGCCAAATGTTGTGGTCTCAGAAACTGTAACTCCTGGAGCTGAAAGTGCCCCAAGTTCTAGCCTCTCTACCCCATGGAGACTCCTGACAAGTGAGGACAATGCTGAAAATGAGGCTCAGAGTGCAGAGACTATAACAGTTCCCCTAGAAAGACTGGTCGAGCTGTAAAGCCTGTGGTGCACCTCAGTTATGATTCACTTGGGAGGCCTGTGGACTTTCTCAATGTTGTCCATAAAGGAGTGTATGTGTCCCCAGCTCATTGCCCAAACTGAGCATCAGTGCTAACTCCAAGTTACTTGTGTTGCCTTCATATGGTGCCCTTGCCCCATCCAGCCCCAAGGTAACTGATAGGAAGGGCCCTCTTCAGGTTTCATGTACAAGAGGTAATAACTTGAGTTATGGTACAATGTGTATGTACATGTGTAAAGAGTGACGTACTGCAATGTTTCAGAAATGTGTTCTTGGTAAAATGATATATTGACTGATGATTAGATGTGCGAGCCTAATGCAAATGTATATGGTTGCAGTTGAAACTTATGGGTACTTGCTTGTCGCTGGACGTCAAGCTTTCCCAGGACCAGGAAGGGTGTAACCCCTGCAAATGGGGTTCCAAAGACTTCAGGAGCTTGCTTGAATGCTCCAAGCCTGAATGGTGTTTGGCATTTAAGCCATTTATCAGTGAGTGTTTTTAGAGCCTCTGGTACTGTCTCTTTAAGAGCTGTCTGCTTGCAGACATAATTAGTTTGTATGGGGGACTGTGTTGCTTCTCTGAGTACCACTCGAGCTGCTGCTAATTCACTTCATTTTGCAGTCACTAGGAGTGCAAAGGAACCTATCTGAAAGATGTAACTGTTTGCCAGAAATTATTTAGAGTAATAATGAAATTACAGTTTGTCTAACCTGCTTGCTTTGCAGTCAGAACTGTGTCTGTTAGTTCCCCATTCTAGTTTTGAACTGCTGAACTGGACCAATCAGTGTGGGTAAGCTAGCTCTAAATGGTGCCTTGGACGAATCAGAACTTGACTCATAATCTGAGCCAGCCACAAGAGGATTGTATGGGCAGTGACTCTGGGAGATGTAGTTTAGACTTCAGTGCCTTTTGGACCAACAGCAGCAGTCTATTGTGAGTGACAGACAATCCAGTCAAGAACTGGGAGGAACTCAAAGGAAGTGCCCGTTTTGTCGGTTGGAGTTTCAGTTGAGCTTTGGCAGTGAAGAAGAAAGGAGCCCTGTGCTTTTTCAGTGTGCAGTTTTAGTCAAAACGTGTGTAAGGCCCAGAGTTCGGGTCTGCAGCTTGTGTAACAGCTTGTTAGGACTGAACTGTCCTGTGAAAAGAATCAAAGGATCTCTGAAGAGTAGAAACCAGGCTCACCCTGTAGAAGACTGGAGGACTTGTTGAAAACTGCACTCGGTCTGTCAGGAACTGAATCTGCTGTGTGTTCTCCCGGTATTGTGCAGTAATTGCGATCGGGATACAGATGCAGCCTGCCTGGTATAGTGCTTTCTTTTATATGGATGTGTGAAGAGGTTTGTGTACCTCAAGTGAGCCCTGCTGACATTGAAGGACCCTATCTTATTTGGAGGTCGTGAGTACTAATTCAGGGTCGCCCCTGTTGAATTGCCACATTAAATCCAAATGGAATTACTGTACTGCTGACTGTTTAATTCCTCCTTTCTCTGTGTGAAAGGGCCCCTACCAGCTGCCACGGTTTGACTAGCCACTAGGCTTGGGTAATCTAGGGACAGTAACTGATAGGATAGGCCTGTGCACAGAGCCATAGGTAGATTATTAGAGTGATAAGCTAATTAACCTGATTTCCCTGTCCTTGTTATATCCCCTAAATAAATCAGAGCTGCTTTGTTTCAGCAAAGTTATACTGCCTGAGGTATTTGTCTATGTTAAAGTACTGTACTGTGATTGTTGCACTGTATCTCATTTCACAGGAGGTCCCAGTGCGGAACCAGACCTGGGGTAAGTGTATACTGTGAAGGTAATTCTGATATATTGTGTGGCCACTAGTGGGAAGAAAGGGGTTGCAGTGTCCCAGAGGGCTGTGACCAAGTTAGTTTAACTATTGCAAACCCTGACCTCTGGGTGGAGGCACCCGCCATTGGATCCAGGCCCCTCAACCTGTTAGTGGCAAATCAGGCAGGGGTAGTAGCCCCTGGGATAGCGCCATCTAGGGGTTACATGTAGATGTTAAACATGGCTAGTTACAGGTTAGCGTCACACATAATTATACAACAGATCAAAACATTTGTTAAATCGAGCAGATCTGACATCAGCCCAGCTTAGAATTTTTAAACAAGAACATCATATGGAGAATGCTTAAGTTCCACTAACAGCCACAGCAAATTGCTCCGTAACAATGGCCTAGTACATCACCCTTCGTCATCTGATTGCATCTCCAATGGGTACTGTTCTTAAATTAGTTTCGTCGCAAAGGCAACAGCTGCGTCAGGATCCACAAAAATGTGTTTTAGCCTCATAATGTACTTGGAGCCAGGCAGGATAATTGAATTGAGCTGCAATTCCATTTTAGGGGTGCTAGCTACATAATCGAGCAGACTTAGATAGACCGTTTGGTCTGTTTCTGCTGGCACATTCTTATTTTCGTATGTGACAGATATTTCTTAATAACCTGCAGTTCCTTCTTTCTGGCCTGGGTTTGGGCTGACCGGTCTGGGAAAAAGGCAAAGCGGCTGTCCTCCCACACGATATCCCCTTTAGCTTGAGCCACCTGCAAGAGAGAGATTCGAGCCTCTGGAGAAGATAAGGTGGTTATTGCAGTAAGAGGACACTGTGCAGGATCATTTCATGGTCGTGGCTGTTGAGGGACTACAAATACTTCAATAAGCTGAACACTGGAGTCCGCAGACCTCATCTGTAGGTCTTGAAAGATCAGCCTGTGAACAGCACTAAAACGGTTCCGTTTTTGCAGCGAATCTAGGTGGAAAGCCAACAGTCCTGATGTTCATTTGATGCTGCAGATTTTCCAAAGATTCATGTAACAACCCCTGCAAATGGGGGTTCCCAAAAGTCTTCCAGGACCTTGTCTGAATGCTCCAAGTCTGGAGATGTTCAGCGTTTAAGTCGCTGAAGTGTGAGTGCTTTTAGAGCCTCTGGTACCGTCTCTTTAAGAGCTGCCTGCTTGTAGCTATAATTAATTGAAAAGGGAGGACTGTGTGTTCTAATGCCCAAATCCCGCCCGGGCTGCTGTCAATTTGCTCCGTTTCTGCCATTGCTACATGTGCAGAGGGAGCCTTGTTGAAAGATATAACTGTTTGCCAGAAATCATTTAGAGTGACTGAGAAAATGTAGGTTGTCTAACCTGTCTTCGTTTCAGCACGAACTGTTTCAGTGTAGCTCTTTCATTTTGGTCCTGAATTGCTGACTTGGACCAATCAGGATGACGGAGTCCTTAAAATGGAGCCTGTGGACGAATCAGAACTTGGACTCTCAATTTTGAGTCAGCCACAAGGGGATTGTATGGGCAGTGATTCTGGGAAATGTACTTGTGACCTTGGCGCCTTTTTCCACCAACAGAGGGAGTCCTATTGTGAGTGACAGCCGAACCAGCCAACAGAATGGTGTGGAGCTAAAGGAAATGCCCTGCTCTGTTACTGGAAAGCTCAGATCAGTTGTGGCAGTGAAGAGAGAAGGAGCTCTGTGCTTCTACGGTGTATAGTTTAGTGCGGGAAGCGTGTGTGAGGCCCTGAGTTTAGGCCTGCAGCCGTTGAGAGTGCCAGTTTGGACTGACTCCGAGTTGTGAGGAGAAAGAAGCACCAGAAGTGTGGAAACTAGGCTTACCTTGTAGAAGACTGGAGAAATTGCTGAATCGCGCTTGGTCTGTCAGGAACTGAAGCTGCTCTGTGTGCTCCCGGGTATTTTGTAGTAAGTGCGATCGGAATCGAGGAGCAGCCTGCCTGGTATAATACTTTTCTTTTTACATATGAATGTGCATAGTGCTTGTGGGGAATCGCCATTTCAAATCCCCTGTGATGTGTGCTGTGTGTTGAAGCTGGAAGCAAACCACAGCTTGTCTCGGGCCGAATCCGTTTGCTATCAACTGCAGTGGGGTCCAGTCACAAGGACCTTGTCTCCATGCCCTGTTGTTCTGGCAATCCAGAATAACATCCACCATCTGGTGCTCAGCTTGGGTACTGTGAGTACAAATCAGGGTATTCTCCTACAGCCTGTTTTCAATCACAAGTGTGTCATCTAATTCTTGTTGTTTCACTGCTTCATGGACTGAGCCATCTGGCTGTGGATTACAATTGGGTGTTATGCAAATATTTTCTTCTACAGGGCCCTATCCATCTGCACCTGCCGGCCAACGGACCTGGCTAGCCCCCCCACCCCAACCTGGGTACCCAGAGTGTGACTTTTCAGACCCTGTATGTATGCACAGTACTGTGATTTAATGCCACCAATTAACCTGATTTCCCCCTCCCGTGTTACTGTCCCCTAAATAAATCAGATTTGTTGTTGTTGTTATACTATATACTATATACTGTCTATGGTGTTGGTACTTATGGAAACAGTATTGTGTTTCGCTTGTGTGTTGTTTAACCTTATTTTACAGGGGGTCCTCAGAGACGTGCTGCAAAATCTGTCTCGAGGGTAAGTGGTACTTTATGAGTGAACAGTGTATATACGTGGGGCATTGGGGCTGTAACTCCTGTGTACTGTGTGAGCCACTAGAGGGAACGAAAGGGGGTCACAATGTCCCAGAGGGCTGTGATCAAGCTAGTCTAAGCACTACAAACCCTGACCTCTGGGTGGAGGCACCCGCCATAGAACCTAGGCCCCTCAACCTGTCAGTAGTCAAGCAGGCAGGGGTAGTAGCCCTTTGGATAGCGCCAGATTTGATTTTGGCCTTAAGAACGTTTAAGTCCTGTACACAGGCAGCATTAAACTCTGCCTGCTGAGCATTAACAGCTTGTCAGTCCTGAACTGCAGCAAAGTTTTATTTTACCCCTGTTTTCAGGGAATTTAGCTTCTACTGTAGTCAGTCTTTTATTGGTCTCATCTCCAGTAGCTTGCAGTTTGGGAAGAATTTGCACAGAGGGCAGTTCAAGGGCGATAGTTACCAGCAGTTGGCCCCAGTCCCGTCGAGGTGCTTGCAGAGGATAAATAAATATCCAAGTTTTGCATAGAATGCGTTTGGCTCTTCTTCGGGCTCATCTTATGCCGGCATGCTTCAGACAGATTTTAGTTCAATTCCGATGTCTCTGGGCAAACTGCAAGATATATTTTAAAGTAATTTAATTAGCGATGCACAGAGCAGTTTCACAAACGACTGCCACCCCCCCCCACACACACACGCAACCATCTGTTTTAATTGACATTACCAGAATTGCTCCAAAAAGCACTGTACTAATTTTCTTGAAAAATAATACTGAGTGACCTGCCAGCAGGGTTTTGTAGATTACGTTTTGCTGCACTTTGGATTAAAGGCGAGTGATTGGCCAGTTTTGTTAAGCTTTCATTGCTGCAGTTGTTCCAAAACATCTGACTCAGATTTCAATTTTGAATGATTAACCTTCATGTAATGTAGTATTGATTACGTTTTGGTGCACGTTAAATATAAGGTGACAGTATACTGGCTGCATTTGTTGGATTATTTTTTATAAATATTGTTCCAGAATGACTGAATTAATTACCTCCAAATTGTTGAGAATAGATAATTTTAACAGAGATGTGTGCTGATTGCATTTAGTGTGCGTCACATCAGAGATTGACTAGAGGACAAACAAGGAAAACTCTCAACCACTTCTTCCAACGTGACAGCATTAGTCCCATCCTGTTTCACCGACTTGTTTGCCTTCATATAGTGTTGTGCTGATTATAGTATGCAGAATAACACAAGCGTGTCCATGCCACCACACATGGTGGCTCCTTCATGCCACAAGGCCCTTGGTGGCCTCTCTCCTTCATTTTGCCTTGCTGTGTGAGGGCTTGACTAGGGGTCGGGCTGCAAGCAGGCTAGGGTTTCTTTGTTAATTATAAATCATGAAATAATTTTTAACAGTCAGGATTGGTTTTTTTTCTAAGTATTCCAATACTCTTATAACCAAAAGTGGGCGTCTCATGCATAACAGTAGTTCCAAAATTCTGAAGTTCTGAGTTCTGTTGGCAAAGTCCAGTTTCCACAAGGAGTATTATCAAATCTGCTGCAAAGTAAAGCATTTTTACTTTACTTTCACCTTTTCAGCATGATTTATAATATGTTTATTTGTATAGTTCCTGTGTCTCGTATGGTTATAAGAGTTTCTTCTCTCTTCCGTTGTGTACCAGATTTGTTCAGCTTTGCTTCACAGTTCTCTCAAAGAACTTGACAATGCACTCTTAATAACCATAAGAGATACAATAACTGTACTTACAAATATATAACTTACGCAGTGCCTCCATGCGGCGTAGTGATGAGAAACCTGGGGTACACTCAGACCTACACTACACTGTCCAGGAAATCATTTGTTTGCCTGTTTCCTGTACAGTTTTCATCTGTAGTAACAGAGTGCACAGTAACTGAAACAATACAAATATGTAAAGAACCACAGGATTCTTTTAGAAAGGGAATGGCAGAAAAGACAATGGTATTTCAAGAACAAAATGGAGAAGGTTTCATACTCAGTGCATTTAGTATCGTGACTTTAGAGCAGAAGACCTAGTGGTCCATCGAGACTGCTCCCTACAGTCTCAGTAGTTATATCCTTTTAGGGATTTTCCCTCAAGTAATTATCAATCCTTAAAAAATATAAAAATTTTTTTTATTGCTATTTACTGTTTCTTGTGGTGAGTCATTCCAGATTGACGACCTTCTGTGTATAATAATATTTTCTTATGTTGGTTCTTATTTCATCCCTCTGGAACTGCATGTTGTGTCCTCTTAGACTACTGTATTTCTTTTTCAGTGTTTCAAGTTAAGATTTCATTTTTGTTTAGTATTCTTGTTTATATTGTACATTAACAAGAAATTGCCTTTTATTCTTTTTATTTTAATTTTGTTGTCCCTGAACCCCCTCTCCTCCGAGGAGGGCTCAGCGCCTGCACCGTGGGAGCAGGCCTCCTGGGCAGACAAGAAAGGGCAACGGGGCAGGAGCAGAGCAGGACATCATGTCGAGGGGGCCAGATTTTGTAATGCTTGTGGATCACTGGGGGGCCGGGACATGCAGTGATGTCCTGCATCCACCCCACCCCCTTCAGGTGACAATGCCCGAATGATGGAACCCCCAGCCTCCTTTGGAGGTCCATCATGTGCAGGACACTCTACTCCCTTCCCCGGAGAAGGAGGGCAGTCCTCAGGACGCTCGATCCTTCTGTCCCAGCTGGCCTTTCGACGTCCCAAGTCCGTTCCCAAACCCTGGTCGTCGGTTTTGCAGATGGACGCCCTGCCTCTGCGCCGGCAGGCAGAGACTCCTCTTATTTTTTTTGCCTCCAAAGTGTGTAGTCCTGTTTCAGTTACCCGTTCTTAGTGTGGCAGTTGCCTCATGCCCCACATCATCATTGTTGCTCTTCTGTGGACCTTTTCCAGTTGGTTTATGTCTGAGTATAGTATGGTGACCAGAACTAGGTTAAAAAGTCTAAATGAGGCCTTACCAGGCTACTATACACAAAAGTATTTACATTATTTTGCATGTGCAGATACAGTGTACCCCAAGATTCTGTTTGGTCTTCTTACAGCTTCCTTGCTTTGTGCCCTTTTGCTTAGATTGTTTGCTAGTAGGACTCCAGAATGTCTTTCCTGTGTTACAGCTTCAATTTTTCTTTCATGCAGGTGATAATCTGTATAGAGAATACTGGATGGGCAGCTATGCAGAATCAGTGTGTTCTGTCACAGAGGGATTTTGATTCCCTCTCGAGGTCCATGGGAATCAGAATCCTGAAGTGGCAAAACACACTGGTTGTGCATAGAGTTGCTCATCCTGTATTTTTATAGCGTATAGTACTGTGTGAAAAATGTGTTTTCCGAGTTCTTTTGCTTTCAAAATGGAACTGACTCATTCAGTCTCTAGAGGTTCTAGAATGCTGTTCTACCACAGTAGGGTAGAACAGCATTCCATGACATTGGAACTGTGGTAGAACAGCATTTTGAAAAGGATGGAATTCTGTACAGAACAACACTCCACTATACACTATATAGAGGGATAATGTACGGGCATGCACGGTAATCAGTTTAACTTGAGAGGTTGCCATGGCGACCATTAAACCTCGAGGCGGCTCAGCGGTTTATGTCGCATGGCAACCTCAACGACTAATTTAGACTGGTTGCGATGTGACATACATTATATTTTATAGTGTATGGTCATGCATGTCTAGTGAAAACAATAATCAGGATCCTTACTTTTGACATTTTAGTCACCGCTGCAGCCATTCCGGGTCATGCTTTCACCGCGTGGTCGTTTCTGGAAGGCCGTCAGATCGTGTAGTGCACATGCGCATAGTGATCCCTGTTGTTAACCTACCGATGTGACGTAGCATCGATAGGTTAACAACAGTACTACGTCACAACGATAGTATAACAACCTTAGGAAACGATTTCCTAAGATTAACAATGTTCTACCATACACTGTATGTCTGTTTACCAACATGCATGACCTTACAATTTTCTAAATTTAACCTCATTCCATTAGTTTTTGTCAGTGTTCCAATCTCTGATAGGTCATTTTGAACATAATTGTTTATTCTTCTGTATCAGCTGTTCCACCCAGCTTGGACATCTGTGAATGATTACATTGAAATTGGCACAGTCCTTTCCCATGTTCATTATGAAAATACCAAGCTGCACCAGACCCAACACCGAACCCTGGGGCCCCCCAATGTTCACTTTCCTTCCCCTAAAAGATAACTGCTCATTCTTACTCTGAGTTCTTTCTAGCCACTATTCAACCCATTTAATTATACTTAGTGGTATTCCCATGTTTTCCATCTTTTTATGATCCAGTGGTGGAGCACCAAGTCAAATGCCTTGCTAAAGTCCAAAAAGACCATGTCCGCTGGTTTCTCTTGGTCTAATGTTTTACTTCATTTTCATAAAATGTCAATAGGTTTGTTGCACAAGATCTTCCTGATTTGAACCAATAGTATGAGATATCTGCAATGTTTTCTTTTTGAGTAACTTGATTCTTCTTTAATGAGGCCTCTCGTAACTTTCCCTACCACTGAAGTCTTACTAATTGACCTGTAGTTTAATACTAATTATTTCTTCCTTTTTTTGTGTATGGGTGCAACAGTAGCTGTTTCAAACACCATGAAGTCTTGCTATATTATAACATTAGCAGTCAGCCACTGCAGCTGAACTGCCCCGGAGAGGAAGGAGTTAACTCCAGAGGATCTGGAGTTCTACAGCGTGAGGGCGCTGTGCCCAAAGCTCTATCTGGCAGTTTCAAATGAGACTGTCAGATTCTTTACTCCGCTTCACTGAACAGTCGCTCGAGATCAGCTCCTTCAGCTCGGTTCATTCTCGGTTCAGCGGTATTTTTCGGTTCATTTGAACCAGCAAAAGTCATTATTTTTACCGCATTTCGGTTTAAAGCTCTATCTGGTAACCGTAAGTACTAAATTTTAAGTCTGTGTGGAAAATTAATTATCGGTTCGGTTTTGAACCGATCGGTTTGATTATTTTGCATTTTAAAAGTGTACAGTGGGTTTTAGAGTGCGGTTCCGGTTCTTATCGGTTCTAAAAAAACAGAATTATAACGTTTTTTCAAATACCCGTGACGGTTAGGAACCGATAAGGGTGTCTTGCCTGGCACTGCCATCAAAAGGGCAAGTTTTGGTTAGGCTGGCATTATGTCTGAAACCCAAAGAAAAAACCGGGCCCACTGGGTTCAACACTGTGATGTCTGTGGGGAGGCCTTTGCCAAGGCTGACTCAACACCACTGTGTTTAGTGTCTGGGGCTGACCACCTCCTGTCAGACTGCCAGGTGTGTAAAATTTCCCTGCAGCCACCTGGAAAAGAGGTGGGCGGCTCAGGGAGCGAGAGGCCAAAAGTCCGCTGACCGGATGGCCAGCCCGGTCCAGTACCCACTGGACCAGAGGAGTCCCTCTGACTAGGCGAGACTTCCTCGGGCAAAGGAAGAGCTGGTTCAGAGGAACCAGTCCCGAGTAAAAGACAAGGAAATCAGTAGGTTTGGAGTCAAAATTGTGTCTCCAACTCCTGCAGAGATAGCTAAAGCCATTCAGATTGTCCAGTCACTGTCTCAGGGATCTGTAGAACCACCAACAGTTGGTAAAGGTTGGTTCGTTCAGTCCCAGTGGTTCAGGATTTTGAAGTTGAGGATGTTTATGAACCACAGGAGGAGGAGGAATTTGATCAATATATGTGTGGCTGGGGGGTCTGGAGCGTGCCCATTGAACCGGACATTTCTCCAGACAGACCTTTAGAATCTCCTCCTATTCTGTCTGAGTCCCCTTCTTTTCTATTTTTACAAAGGTTGCAGAAACCCTCCAGCTTCCTTTGAGGAGGCTGTGGATGAGCAAGAGGAGCCTGATTATGTGGAAATGATGGATATTCCAGAGTCTAGGAGGTTGTCTATTCCTTTGCATAAGTCATTTAGGAATCAAACAACAAAGATTTTAAAAAATCCTCATTCTGTCCCTCCTGTAGATAAAAAATTGACAGAAGGTATACTTTGTCAGGCTCGGATACAGACTTCCTTACTGAACAGTGTAGTCATGTAGGTGTGGTACAAGCTGCAGCCTGTGACAAGGCTAATATTCCTCTGGCCTCCATCCTCCTGATAAAGATTCCAGGAAGATTGATGCCATGGCGAAGAAACAGTATATGGCAGCTTCTTTGGGACTCAGGCAGGCAAATTATATGGCTTATGTGGCTAGATATCAGAAATCTAGGTGGGACACAGTATTGCAGTTAGCCAAGCAGGCCCATGGCCAGCTGGCTAGTGAGTTGGAACAGGTGGCTGCTGATGGCATTGAAGCCTCTAAAGTTCAATTTCATACTGCTGTTGATGTTAATGATGTTTCCTCTAGGGTCATGGCCACTTCTGTAGCTTTCCGTAGGTTGGCATGGCTCAGATGCACTAATCTGTCCCAAGATACCCAGTCAAAGGCTATGGATTTTCCTGTAGTGGGAAATTCTCTGTTTGGGGAGCAAACAGAAAACTATATGAAAAAGATGGATGAATACAGAACTACCTACAAAAGTGTCCAGGCTAAGGAGAAGCATGCCATGACACAAGGCATGCTCCCAGAGGTAGGGGCAGGCCTTTTCCAGGCCTTTTACCAATTTCAAGCCTCCTCTGCTGTCTACTTGGAGGGCTTCTTCAGAGGCAGGGGGTGAGCCGAGGCACAAGTAGACGTCCCCCTCAGCCTAAGGCTACTGCTAAGCAGGCACCCTGATGGGGTGCCAGGGCCGTCTCCTGTACCAGTGGGGGGCAGGTTGGCCTATTTCAGCGAACTGGCTGTCCCTAACCTCCGGACAGATGGGTTCTGGAGGTAATAAAGCCAGGGTCAGTTCTCAGCTTCAAACACTTTCCAAAGATGAGAGCCAGACATTTTCCCTACAAATCCTTCAGAAGCCCTTGCTTTGGAAGCAGAGGTTTCTTCTCTTCTGGACTGCAAAGCAGTGGAAAGGGTTCCTCGTTGCCATCAGGGCAAGGGCTTTATTCAAGATACTTTCTTACCCCAAAAGACAGGAGAATGGCGCCATTCTAGATTTAAGGTACCTGAACAAGCATCTTTTGAAACCAAAGTTCAAAATGTTGACTCTGGCAATGATATTGCCTTCCCTAAGAGCCAGGGGACTGGCTAGCTTCCCTGGACCTCAAGGATGCCTATTTTCATGTTCTGATCAGGCCTTCTCACGAAGTACCTCAGGTTCGAACTGCCCTCAGGCCACTACCAGTTCAGGGCAATGCCCTTGGCCTGACCTCTGCATCAAGGGTATTCACAAAATGTCTCGCTGTAGTAGTGGCTCACTTAAGAAGGCAAGGGGTTGCTGTGTTTCCCTACCTGGGCGACTGGCTCATTGTGGGTCAGTCTCCAGGTCAGGTGGCTCCATTTGCAAGTCACCCAGCAGCTTCTCACTTCCTGGGATTCCTGCTAAACTTACCAAAGTCAGTTCTGGAACCGGTTCAGGTCCTAACTTTCATAGGCGCAGAATTGAACACAAGGTTAGCCAGGGCTTTTCTTCCCTCGGAAAGGGTGGACAGACTCATCGCCCTGGCATCCTCCTTTACCCTCTGGGTCTCTCGACCAGCAAGGCATTTTCTGCAACTCCTTGGGCACATGGCTGCTTCCACAGCTGTCATGCAGGGAGCAAGATTCCAGATGAGGGACATTCAGTTCCATTTGAGGCCTATTGGTCTCAAGGAAGGACCTACCAAGTTGGTTCCAGTTACTCAAACTCTGATCCTAGCCCTCCACTGGTGGCAGGTCCAGAGCAATTTAAGACAGGGGTTCCCTTCATTCCATTTTCACTCCCTCACCCTCACCACGGATGCCTCCCTGTTAGGGTGGAGGGCTCTAAGCGATCTTTGCCACCCAGGGGGTGGTCTCCTCAGGAATCTCTGCTCCACATCAATCTGTTGGAACTCAGAGCTGTCTTTTTAGCTCTTGGTGTTTTCAGATTCTGTCCAGAACAAAGTGGTTCAAGTCAGGACAGACAATACCACCACAATGTGGTACATCAACAAGCAAGGGGCACTCGGTCTTCAGCCTTGTGCACGAAGCAATGAAGTTGTGGTCTCTGGCCTACTCCTGAACACCTCCCTGATGGCGGTTCACCTCCCAGGAAGGACAATGTCCTGGAGGACGCCCTCAGCAGAATTTCTCAGGGCCATCACGAATGGGCTCTGAATCCCACAAGTGCTGGGTCTGTCTTTGCCAGATGGGACACTCCTCAGATAGATCTTTTACGCAGCCCCAGACAACCATCAACTTCCTCTTTTCTGTTGCAGGCCTCCAGTACTGGGCTCAGTCCCTCTGGGCGCCTTTCTGTTGGACTGGAAAGGGAAGTTCCTGTATGCCTTTCCTCCTTTCCTCTCCTTTTCAGGGTACTAGTAAAATCAGATCTCAACCTTGCAGAGTGATTCTGATTGCCCCAGATTGAGGCCAGACAGCCCTGGTACCCTCTGCTTCTGTCCTTGGCAGTCCACCCTGCCCTGAGCCTGCCCAGAGTCCCACGACTTACTGGCCTGTGCACAGGGAGAGTGTAGTATCGGACCTCAAATCCCTCCACCTCAAGGCTTGGCTCTTGAGGAGCTAGAATTACTGACTTACACCTTTCTCAAGGTGTCATGGATATTTTAAAGGCTTCAAGGAAGCCTTCCACTAGGGCCACTTATAATTCTAAGTGGAAGAGGTTTTCCATCTGGTGCTCTGAGAGGCAGATTATCCCAGAATCTGATCTTCCCATTCTACTGGACTATTTGGTCCATCTGAATTCCCTAGGCCTTAGACCAGCTACTCTGAAGGTTCATCTGGCAGCTGTCTCTGCTTTTGTGTCAGCAGGGAAGCCTGCCTCCCTTTCTTCTCACCCGGTGTTCTCCAAGTTTTTTAAAGGGTTACTTCATACTAACCCTCCTTTTCGGGAACCAGCTCCTGCCTGGGACCTGAATATTTGCATTGCTCAGTTAATGCAACCCCCTTTGAGCCTCTGTCTTCAGCAGAGCTCAAGTATCTAACTGGAAAACCGTTTTCCTAGTAGCTATCACCTCTGCCAGGCGTAAGTGAGTTACAGGCCCTGTCAGTGGAAGAAGATTTTATCTCTTTCCACAGATGATAAGGTAGTCCTTAGGACTAATAGAAAGTTTGTGCCTAAGGTGGTTTCTGATTTCCACCTGAATCAATCTATCTCTCTCCAGTATTTTTCACTGAGTATTCTTCCTCAGGTGAGAGGAGACTGCACAGCTTGGATGTCAAAAGAGCCTTAAGCTACTATTTAGGCGCACCAGAGGTCATAGGTTGAATCCCTCCAACTGTTTCTTACCTATGGCGAGGTTGGCAAAGGAAACCTGCCACTAAGAGAAACGATTGCAAGGTGGATTGTTTCTTGTATCCAATTCTGTTATCAGAAACTAGGTAGAGTACCCCCTCAGGATTGAGGCCCACTCCACCAGGGTACAGCTGCGTCTCTAGCGGCTGCTAGGGACATTCCATTCTGGAGATTTGTCAAGCTGCTACCTGGAAGACAGTTCACACTTTTACCAAGCATTATTCCTGGATGTCCAGTCCAGGAGATGCTTCGGTTTGCACAACTGTGCTTCAGAGCCTATTTCCTAAGTAGGTTCTGACCCTCCTCCATGGAGGTACTGCTGTGTAATCTGCTAATGTTATAATATAGCAAGACTTCATGGTGTTTGAAGAAAAATTACTCACCTTAGTAATTGCTTTTCTTCTCATGGAATCTTGCTAATAATAACCACCCTCCCTCCTGCCCCTCTCAGAACCTCTACTTGGGTAGGGGTGGCGGAATGGTGCAAGCACTGTGTCATGCCATTGTAGTTATCCTTTCCCTCTTTCCTTTGGGTTAGGGATCTGGTTGGTTTCATTTAGGTTATTTATATTGCCCCCTTCCTGGACTTGAGTCTTGGGGGGAAGGGGGTTCATAATGTGCTTGTCAAGGGTGGTAAAACGAACCATAATACCATCAATTTTTGTTATTATGGTTCTGGGTGTTTCTTTGTTGTTTATATTGTTGTTACTACTACTAGTAGGTAGCCATGGGCTAGTGTAGTTTTTTCCACACAGACTTTCTGTTCTTTGATGTTAGCTTCGTAAAGATCTGACAGTCTCATTTGAAACTGCCAGATAGAGCTTTGGGCACAGCGCCCTCGCGCTGTAGAACTCCAGATCCTCTGGAGTTAACTCCTTCCTCTCCGGGGCAGTTCAGCTACAGTGGCTGACTGCTAATGTTATAATATAGCAAGACTCCATGAGAAGAAAAGCAATTACTAAGGTGAGTAATTTTTTCTTTCTGGTCATTGGGTACCCACTTTTGATGTATGGTTTACACAGAGATGTGCGTTACTGACTTTAATATTTTATCAGCTATGCTTTTTTTTATTAAGACAGTTCAAGTAATAAATAACACAACAGCCCACAGAGCCCTCTCCCCAAATAAAAAGTCTATGCTCCCTTCTAGTAAGTGCACTTGGCTTTAGCCCCATAGGCCATCTGCGGAAAAACCTATCAGTGTAGCAGGTACCATACTGGGACAAACACTGGCTATCGGTGAGTCGGGACTCATTGGTGCGCAAACACTAATTGATGTACCTGTCGGTGAAGCAGGTTCAACAGGATATCCTCGCATCCCAGTTTAAGTAGAGGCAGGAAAAGGCCTCAGAACCTAGACTGTAAGATACTCATATTCCAATGAGGATTCTTAAATCAATGGTAGTCTCACATCTTACTTCAAGAGGAAACTCTTGCAGCAGGTAATTACATGTAGAACATGGCAGGATCATGGCAAAACTCTTCTAGCAGTACCCAGGGGGACTGCCCTTCCGACGTCGGCTCCACCCCTGACGTTCCATCCAGTATATAGGAGGTGACGGTCCCAACATGCTCCAGTTCTTTCCCACCATCGCACGCGTTAGTTGGCTCTTGGCTAATTCTTCGCCAGTTCGGACTGCAGTTTATTTAAAATATACCTTTTTCGTGTTTTTTTTGTTGATTAATCTTCTTCATGTCCACTCCACTGACGGAGCACATGAACAAGTGCTCCTGCAGATGTTAGATTCCCTTCAAGGATGGTCACTCTGCCTGCTTGTTCTGCTTAGGCCCAGACCACAACACTGGCGCCTGCTACCACTGTCATGCCTTTAACAGCAAGGCCCGGATAAGGCACCAAAAATCACTCCAAGCCTTCCTTATGCAAAAACAGTTGGCCGCCATGCAGCAAGCATCTTCCTTTGGAGGAGATTCCCCAGATCAGTCGCCCGCCAAGAAGAAGTACTATTTGAAGGAGAAGCTTCTTGAGAGGCGCAAGGAGCGTGAGAAATCCCACTTGAGATCCCAGTCCTCCGGATCACATGTGTCCTCCAGATCAGGCTCTCGGGGCCACGAATCCCACCTGATGACCCTGAAGCCAGCTGCTCCTACGGTAGGGTCGGTCTCTCTCAGAATCCTCTGGCTCTTTGGCTTCCTTTCAGCTGATCAAGGTTCGTCCTCCCCTGATCACATCGGGGAGATCCTCGGACCCAATTAAAACACCCCCCCCCGCTCGGCCTCCATCTCTGGCACTGACTCCTGGGAAAGGAAAAAGTCCTCTGGACATGCATCTAGTCAGGCTTCATCTTTGCCTCCCAAACACCACAAGTCTTCCTACCGCCATCAGCCTCCGGTGTCAGAATAGTGTCCATCAGACTAGACACCCAAGCCATCTTCGGACCGTCGCCCCGCTAACTGTCCCCTGGCTTCCACTCCACCGCCGCCAGCCAAGGTTACTCCAATACCAGCAACTCTGGCCAGACCTGATGCTGGCACCGACAACATACCATCATCAGTAGAGCGGACGCCAGTTTGTCAACACTCCTGACGGTCTCCAGGACCAGGACCCATAATCGTCCGGACCAACCTGATGCTGGTACTGGGACTCTGATACCTGACTCAACTCCTAGTTCCCCCAGGCTCAATATGACCCCGGTTAAGGAACTTTTTTCTTAAAGGTGGGAGACTGTAAATCTGAACCTGCTCCCCAAACAGGTTCCGGTCCTCCCCCAACCTAATCCGGTGCCGGTTCCTGAACCTCCTCCAAAGTACAAAGAGGCCCTGCAGCTTCCCATTGACAAAGATACTGGGGACTCCCTTCGCCTTGCAGTCTCAGGAAGCATTCAGACAAGTGTAGGCACAGAGGGACCTGCTCTAACAGCGCCTCCATTTCTTGCTCGCCTCACCGGACAGACGACACTCTCCTTCCCCTTCCTCTCCTAACTCATATGTGGACTCCATATCCTCTCACCCCAATTCTGAAGAAGAGTCTCTGCCAGGGGATCCAGAGGATCAACCAGAATCTCCTCCTGATGACCCCAGTTTCATGGAGGTCATGTGCCACATCCAAACAAACATGGGATGGGACACAGAGGCCCTTGATCTGGAACACTTGAGGTTGGAAAAATATCTATGCCAGAAAGACTCTGAGCCCGTGATCATCCCTCCAATGGTGGACAGCTTCGAGGATGTCATCCAGACGATCTGGAGGCATCCGCATTCATCCTCTGTGATCCCCAAGAAAGCACACCATCTTTACCAGGCACCTAAGGACCATCACTTTCTGGCCGAACAACCAGCCAAAGATTCGGTGGTGATTTTGGTGGCTCATGACCATTCGCAGAGGCCCAAACACCTGAGCACCCAGCCGCCTGACAGGGAGTCTAAGCAGCTGGATTAATTGGGCAGAATGGTGTACACGTCTGCCACTTGCAGCATCAGGAGTCTCAACTTCCTGACCCATATGGTCCAGTTCCAGAACGCCCTCTGGGAACAAGGGCTGGACATCCTGCAAGACATGCCCGACTTCCTGCAAAAGGCAGAGCTTGCAAAATTGCTCCAGACAGGCTTGGACATAGGTAGGCACATTTTGAGGTCTGCATACTACTCTGCGGACACATCAGCAAGGGTGGCTGCTATGGGCATTTGTCTCCGGCATCACTCCTGACTCTTGGTTTCAGGGTTTGCGCCAGATGTTCAGTCTAACATTCTGGACGCCCCCTTCAGAGGCTCCTTTCTCTTCAGGGAAGAGTCGGAGAAGATCATCTCCAAGTTACAAGACTCCAGTAAGGCTGTTCATTCCATGCAGTTTGTGTATCACCCGAAATAGGGACAGTTTCATCTGTCCCGTTTTCATGGCCGAGGGGGACACTAGCCTCAGCAACCTCGTTTCCAACCACAGCCTCAGCAGGGAAGTTCATTCAAAGAGGGGGAGCCAAGGGCTCCTCGGCCACTGCCACTCGATAGGCTAAACCAGCCCCAGCCACCTTCTCCCCCCCCCAAATGCCTGACTGTCCAGGTGACCCACCTGTCCATGACATCCCTTCAGAAGAGCAGGTGGGAGGACACTTTTCTCTCTATCCAGAAGTGTGGAGAGACGTGACCTCTGACCAGTGGGTCCTCGGCTCGTTTAGTACAGGCACGCCATTGAGTTCGAAGAACTTCCTCCATACAGACCACCTACCCCATCCCACCAACTGAAGGGACACAGAGATCAAAAATGTCAGGAGATTTGGGTTCTGCTAGCCAAGAGGACCATAGAACCCGTTCCTCCTGCAGAGAGGAACTCTGGGTTTTATTCTCACTTCTTCCTGGTCCCGAAGAAGACTGGAGACTTATGACCCATCTTAGACCTTGACGATCTGAATCAGTGGGTTTCCTACAAACGATTCAGGATGGTCTCCCTACCCAGCCTCCTCCCCATGGTCTCCAGAGGGAGACTGGTTGGCGTCTCTGGACATACAAGATACATATCTTCATATCCGTGTTGCCAAGGGGCACAAAAGATTTCTGAGGTTCATGTTCGAGGGAAAACACTTCCAGTTCCAAGTCCTTCCCTTTGGTCTCTCCCCGGCCCCAAGAGTCTTCACGGAGGGCCTGGTAGTGGTCGCCACAGTATTACGCAGGACAGGCCACTTTGTGTTTCCTTATTTGAATGATTAATTCCTTCTGGCTTCTTCCAGAAACTGTCTTCGGGAGACAATTCCGTGACACCCTCACCCTGTGTCAGCGTCTAGGCATCACGATAATTCCTGACAAGTAATTTCTGGTTCCCACACAAAACCTGCAGTTTCTAACCCCAGGAATCACTCATTATGATTAAACTTAATGCAGTCAGCCTCCTGTGTTGAACTGCCCGGAGAAATGGAATTTTATTCAAATTATGGAATTCTCAAGTGGCTCATGCCACTTTCAAACTGCTGCCCTAGCAACTGCTGCACTCTGAGTGCTTCAGATTCTTTACTCCGCCTGCCAAGTAAGGACATCCCAGAGAGCTCTCATTGAACTGTCTTCAGAATAAAGTTTATCTGTGGATAAATACTCATTTTAGTGTATATCTTAACTGCTGCCTTAGAAACATTGTTCAGTATAGTTTAGTATTATTATAGTTTTTTGTCTCTATTCACGGTTCACTCACAGTTCCTTGGAACCAAGGGTTCTGCATCTATTTGGGAGGTTTTTACCTCAGTTTTTCTTTATTTTATATATTTAGCAATTGGTTCCTTGAACCGCTTTATTTTTGTTAAATTACTTTATCTGTTCCCTTTTTATTCAGGAACCGAACTGCGATTAGTTCCAGGAACCGCTAGCGGTTGTTATTTTAAAAATCCTCCGGTTCCAAGGTGCTTTAAATAACAGTTTATTGTGAAGTAATGTTTTTGTCTATCAATGTCAGTGGTCCATTTAGATAAACTTAAAAAACGTACAGGACCCACGGGTTTTAAATGTTGTGAGTCTTGTGGGCAACTTGTAGCAAAAGCAGATAGACACTCCCTGTGTATTTCTTGTTTGGGTACAAGTCATATATTTGCCAATTGTGATATTTGTAAGACCTTTTGCCCTAAAACATTAAAGAAAAGGTCTAACATTTTAGAAGGGATGGCTTCTGCTTCTAGTGTGGATAATTCTGCCTTTTCCTCTTCCCACAAAAAGGATGGAGGTAAAGCCAAGGATCCTGACAGGAGTTCAGATAAATCTGAACAAGGTAAAACAAAAAGGGCTATGGAAATAGGATCTGAACCTGTTCCATTAAAGAAAAAGTGTAAAGAAAAACATGTCACTACGCCTCCGGCCGAGAAGGCTAAGGAGCTCCCAGCAGACAAGCACATTATGCCCTCGGCTGAAGACATTGCTAAGGCACTACAAGTGTTACAAGCCCTGCAGGGTGCAATCCCGGTTCCTTTGCTGGTTGCCTCGGTTCTTCCTGCAACCCCAGCAAGGCAAGAAGTGCTGGAAGTGAATGGGGGGAGGAGGAGGATGACTTGGAAGGGGAACCTATAGATCCAGAGGTCTCCCCTGAGCAAGAATTTGGGTCCCCTCCTAGGGCTCCTGAGGAATACTCCTCCCACTATGCTTTTGTTAAGAGCATGGTGGAAACCCTGAACCTTCCTCTTCAGGAAACAGAAGAGGATATGGAGGAGGCAGATTTTCTGGAGATGATGGGTTAACCCCCACAAAACATCTGCTTCTGCCCATGCATAATTCCTTAAAAAAGACTGCAGTGCAGATTTTTAAAAATTCAACTTCTATCCCTGGTGTGGATAAGAAGGCTGACAAGAAATATCAGCTGGACAGAACTACAGCTGATTTTCTGTTTACTCATCCTGATCCTGAGGGAGTAGTATAAGCTGCTGCCTGTGACAAGGCCAGGATCCCCTTGTCTACCCATCCACCAGACAAATATTCAAGAAAAATGGACGCTATGGGAAAGAAATGGTACATGGCTACCTCTTTATTAGTTAGGCAGGCCAATTACATGGCATATTCAGTGTAGTACCAAAAAGCTCTATGGAACACTGTTCTAGTTTTGGCTGATTAGGTCCCAAGTGAAGTGGCTGTAGACTTACAGGATACAGCAAGGGCTGCACTTGATGCTACCAAGTACCAATTTCATGTGGCAGTGGATGCCAATGATACTGCATCCAGGTTAATGGCTTTGTCTGTTTCACTCAGGAGGTTTGTTTGGCTTAGAGCCACCAACCTGACTTTAGACACGCAGGCCAAAGCAATGGATTTTCCCCCTGGAAACTAACTCTTTGTTTGGGAATAAAACAGAGGCATACATGAAGAAGGCTGAGGAATATAAATCCACCTATCGGAGCAATTCCAAGGATAGGCCCTCTACCTCTTATAGACTCCAGAGTAGGAGAGGTAGAGTTAGGGGTTTTTACCCCAAACCCTTCTTTCAGGCTCGGGCCTCTCAGCCTCAGCAGCAGGCCAGAGGTTATTTTAGAGGAAGGGGCAGGAGAGCCATGAGAAGAGCGGCTCCTGCACCACAGGTTCAGGCACAGCCCGTACAGAACCCCTGATGGGCTAGTACAGGTCGCATCCCCTATTGCAGGACCACCAGTAGGTGGCAGACTGGCTCATTACCTTCACGCTTGGCATTCTATCACCACAGACAAGTGGGTGTTGGAGGTAGTGAGCCAGGACCTGGCACTCAGTTTCAAATCATTTCCAAAGCTGAGAACAAGAACCTTTGCTCCAACAACAGCTGCAGACAGAATTCTGTTGCAGGTAGAGGTAAAGCATTTGCTAACAATCAAAGAGGTAGAGGTAGTGCCTCTAACAAGCAGGGGCCAAGGTTTTTATTCCAGGTACTTCCTCATAAGGAAGAAAAAAACGGGGACTGGCAAGCTATTTTGGATCTAAGACTTCTGAACAAGCACATCTTGAAACAAAGGTTCAAAATGGTCACTCTTGCAATAATCATTCCCTCATCGCATAAGAGAGACTGGCTAGCTTCCCTAGATCTAAGGGATGCTTATTTTCACATTCCCATCTGACCATCTCACAGAAAATTCTTGAGATTCAGACTGGCTTCAGGCCATTATCAGTTTGCAGCTCTCCCTTTTGGACTAACTTTGGCACCAAGGGTTTTTAAAAAGTGCCTCTCAGTAGTGGTAGAGTTTCTGAGAAAACAAGGTGTAACAGTCTTCCCCTACCTGGACGACTGGTTAGTAGTAGGACAGTCTCTGCAGCATGCAGTTCAGTCTCTGGCACTAACAAAATCTACACTGGAGTCCCTGGGATTTCTGATAAACGAAGAGAAATCTCAGCAGGTACCACTTCAGGTGCTGGAGTTTATTGGAGCAGACCTAAACACCAGACAGGGCAGAGCCCTCCTGCCACAAGACAGGGTGGCAAGCATTCTGCAGATTGCAAAATCTTTTGTGTCCGGGAGACCCAAATCAGCCAGAGAATTTCTCAGGCTACTGGGCCATATGGCATCTGCCACTGCAGTGGTAATGGGCTCCAGGTTTCAAATGAGAGATATTCAGTTCCATCTCAGACAATATTGGTCTCAAAGGACGGATCCTATGTGCAAACTGGTTCCAGTCACAAAAAGCTTAGTCCAGGCTTTACAATGGTGGCTGGATGAGCACAACCTCAGGGTGGGTGTACCTTATATAAGGGAACAACCCTCGGTAATCCTGACAACAGATGCCTCTCTTCTTGGTTGGGGGGCACACATGTTAGAACACACAGCAAGTGGCACGTGGTCCTCACAAGAGTCTCTGTTGTACATAAATCTCTTGGAGCTCAGGGCTGTTTACCTGGCTTTAAAAACATTTGTTCCTTACCTACAAAACAAGGTGGTGCAAGTCAGAACAGACAACACCACAACCATGTATTACATCAACAAGCAAGGAGGTACCAGGTCAGATCTGCTGTGCACAGAAGCAATGAGACTGTGGTCCCTGGTATATTCCATGGGAGTATCCCTATCAGCCGTACACCTTCCATGGAAAGACAATGTACTGGCAGACTCTCTAAGCAGCATAAGTCAAGACCCACCACAAGTGGTGCCTAAATATTCAGGTACTCAGTACAATTTTCAGGATTTGGGGCATTCCAGAGGTGGATCTATTTGCCTCCACAGAAAACCACCAGCTTCCAATGTACTGTTGCAGGCCTCCTCTAAGGGGCACAATTCCCCTGGACGCCATGGCCCTGTATTGGACAGGGAAGTTCTGTACACATTCCCTTCCTTCCCTTTGATCTTCAGGACCCTACTGAAATTGAGGTCCCAACCAGCAAAAATGATACTAGTGGCTCCGGATTGGGTGAGACAGCATTGGTACTCTCTTCTGCTGTCTCTGTCAGTGGTTCCCCTATCCACCTGCCCAGGACGCACAACCTGTTAACCTCCTGTTAGGGCAGGATCATGTACCCCAATCTCAGATCACTGACACTCAAGGCGTGGCTCTTGAGGACTTAGAATTTGCTAACCTAAACCTATCAGAGCAGGTGCTGACAGTGCTTAGGGTTTCCAGGAAGCCTTCTACTGAGAAGACATATTCCTCTAAGTGGAAAAGATTTACTTTATGGTGTACAGGTAAGGGTGTGAGCCCTGTCAGGGCTGATTTGGCTATTCTTCGAGATTACCGTACACATTTACATTCCTTAGGTCTGAAGCCTTCCACCCTCAAGGTCCACCTAGTTTCAGTCTCTGCTTACCTGTCAGTTGGTAAGGAGAGGTCTATGGCCTCTCATCCGGTATTTAGAAAATATTTTAAAGGCCTTAATCTTCTACACCCTCCCATAAGGGAACCGGTTCCGACCTGGAATCTAAATGTTTGCATTGCTAAACTCATGGATGCACCATTCGAACCTATGGCAACCGCAGATTTGAAGTATGTCTCTTGGAAAACTGTTTTCCTGGTTGCCATTACTTCAGCCAGAAGGATCAGTGAATTACAAGCCCTGTGCATAGATGTGGACTACATCTCATTCCACAGGGACAAGGTGGCCTTGGACAAATAGAAAATTCCTTCCCAAGGTGGTATCTGATTTTCACTTGAATCAGTCTATCCTACTATACCTGTCTTCATTACAGACAACTCCAGTTCTCCAGAAAGGAGACTCCATTCCCTTGATGTTAAAAGAACCAAGTCCTACAGGACAAGTCAATCACAGCTCTTTCTCACATATGGTGAAATTGGTAAGGGCAGAGCTGCAACAAGCATACAATTGCTCGCTAGATAGTGGCATGTATACAGTTTTGTTATAGTAAGATGGGTAAACAGGTACCTCTGGGCCTGAGAGCACACTCCACCAGCGGCACAGCTGCTTCAGTGGCAGCTTCAAGAGAAATTCCACTACGGGAAATCTGTAAAGCAGCTACATGGAAAACAGTACACACCTTCACAAAGCATTACAGCCTGGACTTGCAATCCAGAGGTGATGCTAGGTTTGGTACAGCAGTACTGCAGAGCTTGTTTCCAAAATAGGTTCTCTGCCCAACCTCCAAAGGTACTGCTTGGTAGTCTGCATTAAATTTAATCATAATGAGTGATTCCTGGGGTTAGAAGAAAAAATTACTCACCATAGTAATCTTGTTTCTTCAAAGGGATCACCCATTATGATTAAAGACCCTCCCTCCCTACCTCCCCTACTAGAAACTATAGATGTTGCTCTGCATCCTTGCATTGGGGTATTTTCTTTTCTCATATATTGGTTAAGGTAGAGACTCACTTTGTTTAACCAGTTGGTGTCCAGGTGGTCTTAAAGTTTCTTAGGTTTGTTGGTTAAGGATGTTTTGACCTGAAAGGGCAAACATGTTATTTTAATGTTGTTAATTTTTAGCTAGTGGGTCTTTTACCCAGTTAGGCTCCGTAAGAATCTGAAGCACTCAGAGTGCAGCAGTTGCTAGGGCAGCAGTTTGAAAGTGGCATGAGCCACTTGAGAATTCCATAATTTGCATAAAATTCCATTTCTCGGGCAGTTCAACACAGGAGGCTGACTGCATTAAGTTTAATCATAATGAGTGATCCCTTTGAAGAAACAAGATTACTATGGTGAGTAATTTTTTCTTATAGGGGTGTTATTGGATACCATTCAGGGAAGAGTTTTTCTTCTGGCAGACCAAGTTGCGCGCATTCGGGCTCTAGCCGGCCTAATCTCTTCAGCCTCTCTGGTGCCTGCCAGACTCCTGCGCAGGCTGCTAGGCCATATGGCAGTGGCCATAGTCTCTGTTCCCTTCACAAGACTGCGAATGAGAATGATTCAGTGGACCCTCAAGGTCCAGTGGGACCAAAATCAAGATGACCTCAAGGCGCGGGTCAGAATCACGGAGCCAGTCAGTCGGGAACTTCGTTGTTGGATGTCATCCCCGAAGCTCCTGGAAGGAGTTCCCTTTCAGCTGGGAACTCTTTCACAGACACTGTCGACGGATGCCTCAAACATGGCATGGGGTGCATACCTGGGGGATCACAGGACACAGGGTTCCTGGTCCCCGGCAGAGGAGTTTTCTACACATAAATGTCCTCGAGTTGAGAGCGGTCCTTTATGCATTGTAGGCACTGGACTCTGTAACCATTCTTCCAGGTCACCTTCTTGTCCAGATGGACAACACTTTGGTGGTCTTTTACCTCAACAAACAGGGAGGTACTCACTCCTACCCTCTCTGAGAGGCCATGAGAGTTTGGGATTGGGCCATCACTCATCAACTGATCATTTCCGCTATTCACGTTCCAGGGATCCAGAACGAGTTGGCAGATGCTCTCAGCAGGTTGAGATTGCAGGCCCACGAATGGTCTCTCCTCCAAACCATGGCCAACTATCTGTTCGGCAGGCGGGGGACACCAGAACTGGACCTTTTCACATCTTCATCCAACATAAAACTGCCCAGCTTTTGCACACTAGATCCCAAGCCTGGTATCTTTTGGCGAGGTGTGTTGTCCCCCTCTTGGAAAGGGAGGTTCCTTTACGCCTTCCTCCACTTTCCACTCTTATAGAGAGTCCTCCTCAAAGCACAGTCAGAAAGGACTACTATGATCTTGATTGTTCTGCTGTGGCATTGGTAGATATGGTTCCCCTTGCTGTCGCATCTTACTGTGGAACCTCCTGTACTGGTGACAATTTCAACCCATTTTCTCTCTCTCAGGACAGTAGGTCCCTGGTTCATTCGAACCTGCATTCCCTCCACCTTCATGCCTGGCTCCACAGGACCTAGCTAGTTAGATTTGGAGTCTCTGATAAGGTGGCGAAAGTCCTTGTGGAGGCAAGGAAGCCCTCCACGAGGGCTACTTACGCCATGAAATGGAAGCGTTTCTGTTTGTGGGCCACAGCGAGACATTTCGATCCATTGGTCTGTCTGACCAACACAAATCTGGAGTACCTGCTTTCCTTATCAGAGTCAGGTTTAAATTACGCCTCCATTAAGGTACACCTGCTGCTCTTTCTGCCTACCATGCTCCCTGTGCAGGGCAGATCATTTGCTCAATTGGAGGTGTCCAAAGCCTTTCTCAGAGGCATTCTACATATCAGACCCCCCATCCAGGATCCTGTTCCTCTGTGGGACCTGCTTTTTGTGTTGGAGAAGCTTACACTCCCTCCTTTCAAGCCAGCCATGGATTGTGTGCTACATTTTCTGTCTCTGAAAATGTTGTTTTCAGTCGCAGTTACTTTTGCTCGGAGAATTTCCGAGCTTTAGGCTCTCATGTGTAAGGAGCCTTACCTGATTTTTCACAAAGATATTGGGTAGACTTGCATACTTAACCCTAAGTTCTTACCTAAGGTGGTTTCGGAGTTGACGTTAAACCAGGTGGTACAACTCCCTGTGTACTACCTGAATTATTCTAATGAGGGGGAGGCTCCTCTCCACACTCTGAATGTCCATCACATCCTGTGTTTTTATTTTTCCAGGACCAAGGTGTTCAGAAAATCTGACCAGTTATTTCTGCCTTTCGCTTCCAGGTCCTTAGGCTACCCGGTCTCCAAACAGACCCTTTTGCACTGGCTGGTGCATTGCATCACCTTCTGCTATCAGAAACATGGCCAGCCCCTCTGAGGTCCAGTCAAGGGACATTCTGCTAGAGCAGTAGTGACATCCTTCGCAGCTCTCAAGAGAGTCTCAGTAGTGGATATTTGTGCTGCAGCTATTTGGCATATGATTCATACCTTTGTCAAGCATTACAGTTTGGATATAGCTTCCAGATGCAGAGCAGGCTTTGGCCTTGCAGGGCTTGATTTCTTGAGGGTACTTTTCCTGTCCTTCTGTTCCTTTTCCAATCTCCCAAGTAGTTGTCTTTATTTTTATACTGCTTGGAAATTAGTCCTACATGTAATTACCTGCTGCAAGAGCTTCCTCTTGAAGTAAGATAGTACAGTTACATGAGAACTTACCGTAACAGTAGATCTTCTAGAAGAAGAAGAATAATCAGCATTTATATAGCACTTTTCATACACAGTATCCCAAAGCACTTTACAAGCAATGCTAGACTGGTAGTGAAGTGACTGAATGTGTGGTGGTGAGCCATATCGCATCATCACCCACACACAGCCTGGATAATTGCATGAACGGTTTATGGAAGGGAATGTTGGCCAGGACACGGGAATATTCCCTGCTCTTCTGAAGAGTACCCTGGGTTCTTTACTTCCACTCGACACTCACCAGGACAACACCAGGATGGGCAGAAGGGACCTCGGTTTAACGTCTCATCTGAAGGATAGCACCCCCGATACTGCACTCAGATGCCAGCGATTTTTAGGTGCAAGTCCATCCCGGTGTGGGACGAGAACCCATGACCTTCTGGTCCAGAGGCGGATGTGCTATCAACTGAGCCACGCTGACACCCTCTAGCTTCTAGGGAAGCTCTTGCAGCAGGTACAGTCCCTCCCCCCGAGGATTATGCTCTACCTCCCTTGGCCATACTGAATTCCTTTTGTTTGACAAGGGGAGTGCAGAACGTTTTCTTTCTCGCCTAGAGCCTCAGGTAAGATCTGCCGTTTTCTTGGCATACAAGAACTGGAGCACGTGGGGACTGTCATCTCCTTTATACTGGATGGGATGTCAGGGGTGGAGTTGACGTTGGGATGGCGGTCCCCTGGGTACTGCTAGAAGAGTTTTGCTGTGATTCTGCCGCCAGGTGGCGTCAGTCCTACATGTAATTACCTGCTGCAAGAGCTTCTCTCGAAGATCTACTGTTATGGTAAGTTCTTACATAACTCTACTTTACTCTGCAGAGAAGGATAGGTATCAGTGGGACTCAGTTGAGATGCTGCGAAGGAGGAGGAGGCATCTGGCTGGATCCTCATGAACTCCTGATGTCGGCTGTGAAAGTGGTCTCTCACGGTTTCTTTCCTGTCATTGTCCAGGGTTTTAAATAAGCTGAAAAAAACGATTAGCAGTTTGATGTGTGAAAGTGCTAATCAGTTATGAAAATGCATAGCATTCGGCACAGATTGATTAGCAAACTTTTTAACAATTATATAGTTTGATTAATGTGTACTTTGTCATGGACTCACTCAGAAATGGCTAGCAGTCTACTGCTAAGCATTTCTAAAAATGGTTAGCATTACCCTTGTTTTTCTTAGCATTTTGCTATGCTATACCAGCTATTTAATGCCCTGTTCTCTCTTTCTCTCATCAAGATTGTGCTAGTGCCTTAACACTCCCTGATGTGGTTGCACTCCAAGGCTTCACTCTAGGCCTTTTGCTACTCTTGTGTGAAGATGGAAGGGTTCGATCCACTGACTGACAAAGTCAAGGTGAACGACAGGCTGCAGTACTCACCTGTGGCTATACCCTTCTGGGTTGTGGGTGTAGGGGATGGCCTCAGATGGGTAGGCCTGAAAGTTCTGGAGAGGTTCCCTCCTAGGAAGTACAGAAGATACCCGTTAGTCTCTGTGGCAAAATAAACTGTAATGATGAATGCGGAAAACAGAATTTAAATCCAGTCTTACCAATGCATCAGTGAACTACTTGCCTGTAGTGCCGAAGTAGTCACAGATGAAATGTTGTTACTGAGCTGAACTCTTCTAGTCTCACTTTGGTTTTAAAACAAGCAGGCTACCAGCCTCAAGCTAAACAGCAACATCCAAAAAGCAATAAACAATGTGTGCAAGTCCTTTTAAATGCAAAGCTTCATTGGTCCCATGGCTACCATGTCCTGAGCCTGGGCAAGTCTGCATGCATGGTGCTCTGAAAAACTGGGGCTTCTGATTGGGGCAGGCTTTTCCCAGGAACATTCTAGGCAGGCTGTAGAACAGAGACTCACATGGCATCAGTCAGCTTGCAGAGTTCTTTATGTAATACAGTCCCAAGCTTTGCCAGAGAAATGATTGTGCCTGGCCAGTTCCCAGTGGTAGTCTAGATAGGGGAACTGGTGATGTTACAGTTACTATGCCTTTAACTTTGGTTGAAGGGTTTACACATGTCCCTAGGTGGCACTATCCCAAGGACTACTACCCTGCCAGCTTGGCTAGTAGCAGGTTAAGGGGCCTAGGTTCTGTAACGGGTGCCTCCACCCAGAGGTCAGGGTTGGTAGTGGTCAAGCTAACCTGGGCACAGCCCTCCAGGACACTGTACCCACCCTCTTTCCTTACTAGTGGCCAGAACAATACACAATAATCACTTTCACAATACCCCTGATATACCACACAAGTACCCACACTGTTTGCACTTACCACAAGGGCTTTCCTCTGGCTTGGTCCTGGGGACCCCCTGTAAAACAAGGTTATACACAGCAAATAACAGCAGTACAGTACTGTTGCACAAACTAGAACCACAGTCAGGGCAAATGTACAACAAAGGCTCCCCCTTTAGGTGAAAAAAGGTACCAAAAGCCCAAAACTACAATTCCTACAGATTGTGACTCCAGACAGCTCCGGAACTGATTGGTCGAATTCGCAGTCCAGGACCAAGATAGTGGAGATAAACAAAACAGTCCTTGCTGCAAAGAAGGCAGGTTAGACAAACTGCATTATCATTATCACTCTAAATGATTTTCAGCAAATAGTTACATCTTTCAACAGAGCTTCATCTCAGATTACTTATGAATGCAATCCAGGCAGCTCTTAAAGAGACAGTGCACAGAGGCTATACAGGCACTCTCTGGCAATCACATTTAAACTGCTAAAATGCAGGACACCAGCCTGGCAGTGAACATTTAGGCAAGCTCAAGGAAGACTTTTGGGAACCCCGATTTGTAAGGGGGTTACACCCTTCCCTGCCTGGAGAAAACTTGGAGTCCGCGTCAAGTCTGTACCATCATGCATCAGTTAACATAAACTTATTACTTTACTATACATATTCACTACATTTCATGATACTGTATCCATTCTGACAACACATTGTGAATATTTCACACAGGTAAATTGAACATTACTATACTGAATCAGGTAATAACTTCTTGTACCTTAAACAATGCAAGAAGGGCTCTTCCCCATCAGCTGACTTGGGGATAGAGGGGGCAGGGGCACCATGGTGAGAGGGAAAGACAAGTAACCTGGAATTGGCTGTCAAGCTCAATTTGGGCAGTGAGCTTGGTGAGACATAAATACCTTTGTGCACCACATTGAGAGGCAAATCCACTGGCCTCCCAGGAGAATCATAACTGAGGCGTACTACTGGCTTGACAGCTCAGCCAGTCTTTCTGAGGGGGACAACTACAGTCTCTGTACTCTCAGCACTGATCTGGGGACTCTTGTCACTTGTGAGGGGTGCCTCTGCCTGGGTGGGAACATCCAGACTTGGGGCACTGTTGGTTCCTTGCTCTGCGGGCTCTGTTCCTACAACACTTGACTCATTTTGTGAAGGCTCAGGCACAATCAAGCTTTGAGGCACTGAAGGGGGGGTGGTCAGCACTCTCATAGTCTTCAAGTTCTGGTATGTCACTAAAAAGACTCAAACCTCAGCCCTTTCTTCAGGCAAATCATAAAGTTCCACAATACACAGAGACTCAACATCTTCAGACGTGATACTTTGCACTTCACTTTCTGGGAGCATTGGCTCCAAGGACAAAGCTGGGGGGTAAGGCAGTCCAGAAGGCCTAGCTTCATCCCCACAGTTTATCAGGGGTTACCTCGAAACAGCTGACTCAGTTCATAAGAGGGGTAATAGGCATGGTCATATTCACTTTCGTCAGACGTGGACTGACAGTCACTATCATTCTGGGCCTGCTGCAGAGGAAACTTTAAATCTGTGACCACTGGGGTAGGTTGACTCTGTCTCTTTCTTGCAGCAGCATGAGTCACCGGCCCAGGGGGCTCAATTTCTGGGGGTTCAGCCTCAATCATGACTTGTCCGATAGGTAGCAAGTGGTTGTGGTGCATGGTCTTGACAGTTTTGGAGTTGTTCTCTTGGTGCACCTTGTACACAGGTAAATCATCCAACTTTCCAACTACTACATGGGGAAGATGGTACCACTGATCAGCAATTTTGTGTTTACCATCTAGTCCCAAATTGCATAACAACACAGTTCCAGGTTGAAGCTCTTGAGCCTTTACTTTTTTATCATGCCTCTCTGTTGGCTAGATTTCTCTGGTGGCCATTATCTGGGCCAGTTGATAGGCATGGTTAAATTGAGCTTTCAGTTTTGTACATATTGCAAGTAGTTTTCGGCTTGGACCCCCATCATACAGTCCGGTGAGGGGACACACTAGGGCCAATGTCTCTACTTGCTCCTCTACACCAGTTACAGTTGCAGGAAAAGACAACCAGAGGTAGATATACCCTAGGTAGGGATAAGACTTGTCGCTCAGCACCCACACATGTAGGCCTTCCAGGGATTGTAATGGCACATCAGATAAGCGTGTGTCATACCAGTCCTGAAATACAGTGATCACTTGTGACCCACTGTCAAGCACAGCCCGAGTAGGAATACCATTCACAGCTACATTAGTCTCCATTGAAGGGACCACTATCTTGGACCAGTCTGGAGGGACAACAGCAGGGGCCTGGACAGACGTTTTAGCCACAGAGGGGTTTGAGTTAGGATGGCCAGAGCTTTTACTGCGGTCATTTCGTGCGCCCCTTGACCACTGACTCATCTTCTGAAGCTCTCCTTGAAGCTGGTTCACCACTCTCTCTCTAAGTCCCTCTGAGAATGGCATTCCCTCTTCATATGACCATCCTTACTGTAATTGTGACAAATGACAGGCTCTCAGGGCATCCTTGGAGAGAGCATTGCAGGGGATGCTGGAGCACCAATGGGAGGTTGTGATCTGGCTCCTGCTGATAGTGTGCCATGTCTCAAAATTTCTTTTAGGGTGGCAGTCAATTCCTTGAGCTCATCTGAAAAGCCACCCTCAGCAGCGGATGCCTGAGGATGCACCTCCACCCCAGGGCAGTCACGTCCTGACAGGGGCCAGGGTCTTTGTCAACAGGGGATACCTCAGTGAGAACATCTGGTTGTACCTTTCTGACTTCCTTCAGCAACTCCTCTCCCCACCGTTTAGCCCACGGCGGGACACCCTTAGTGGTCTCCATTTCGGAATGGCCTTCCAGTGCCATGATCACTTGAGCTGCACTCACCCCTTAATTACAATCTTCCTCTTCCCCTTCAACCTCCCAGGGTTCTTTTATCAAGTCACAGTAGTCAGGTGGGTTACCTCTCCTATCCTGGAGCCTTAACTGGAGGATCTGCAATTTAGAATGCTTTGCATGTTGCAGTATGTGCTCATCTCCACGGGTTCAAGTCACTGACGGCTACCCCACCTTTGCGGTTAGCTTTCTGCAAAGCTCTTTCTAGACAAGTAACATACGCAAACAAACTTTCCCCTTTCCATTGTTTAGTACCTCAGAATTTCCACATCAGATTCTCCCCTGACTCAATGCTCATTAAATTGCCTTCGAGTGCAGATAGGTACTTCTGAGCAGATGCATCAGGGTTAGTGGACCTCAAAAATTTAATGGCTTCGAGGGCGGGACTCCTCAAACTTTCTACGATTCTTTTCCACTTCTCAGCCTCTGCACACTGCCACTCGGGCACCAAGGGGGCAACATAGTCTATCCAGGTCTCCCAGTCATCCTCCCCCTTGGGGATGGGGAGGGTGCCGAGAAGATTCTCACCCTCTGGTAGGAGTCATGATTAATGGCAGGTACAGATATAGGGGCCAGCATTGGCATATGCACAGAAGGCAGGGCAGTAACAGGAGCTGGAGTGGGAGGAGTGTTGGGGAAGGAACACCCCCAGGTGGCAGGAATAGTTTTTTAAAGTCCTCCACGGTTTTCCCTTCCTCCAGCAACAACTTAACAAATTTCTCCTCAAAAGTCTCAGATAGTGGTGGGAGCTCATCCTACCCGGGGTCTTTACTGTCTTTTGTTATCACTCTCCAGGCAGCTGGAACCCCTTCTGAGGCAATAGCCTGTGGCACTTTAGAGCTGTCCACGAGGTCACTACACTCTACCAATGCTATGAAAGTGTGGGTGATCAAATCAGCCTGTCGACCCACCACCACTACAGGGTTTTTCAAACATTCAACTTTGGAGAGTGCTCCCTCTACAGTGTCTTTACTGGTACCCAGGGGAATATCCAGTATAAGTAGAGCATTTTGGGGGTCGATCTCCTGCCCAGTACACCACCCCACAACTGGTGTACAGCCATTTCTACTGGGGTAGCCATTAATCTTTAACAATAATTTGTAATTTTTGGCCACTAGAAGGCACAAAATCCCAGCAGTGAGCCTCCAGAATGTAGCCCCTAGGTGGTACTATCCCAAGGGCTACTACCCTTGCCTGCTTGGCTAGTAGCAGGTTAAGGGGCCTAGGTTCTGTAACGGGTGCCTCCACCCGGAGGTCAGGGTTGATAGTGGTCAAGCTAACCTTGGCACAGCCCTCCAGGACACTGTAACCCCCCTCTTTCCTTACAAGTGGCTGGAACAATACACAGTAATCACTTTCACAATACCCCTGTCATACCACACAAGTACCCACACTGTTTGCACTTACCACCAGGGCTTTCCTCTGGCTCGGCCCTGGGGACCCCCTGTAAAACAAGGTTATACACAGCAAATAACAGCAGTACAGTACTCTTGCACAAACTGGAACCACAGTCAGGGTAAATGCAAAAAAGAGTTAGAGTGATTTATTTAAGGGGCTTGAACAAGAGAGGGGGCGTAATCAGGTTAATTTGCTTAAAGGCTATATCAATCAAACAGTTATGCATGCACTTCAGGGTCCATAAACAGTCACACACCCTGGGTACCCAGATGGAGAACGGTGGGCTAGCCAGGAATGTTGCAGCTGGTTGGGGCCCTGTGATGGAAGAAAACAACATGCACCACCCACACTAATTGTAATCCAGAGCCAGAGGGCTCAGTTCGTGAAAGGAAAACAACAAGGCGATCAGATGACACACTTTTAGATTAGGCTATTGTTACAGGGTGCTACCCTGATGATTACTCATGATATCCAAGACTGGACACAGGTTGGACGAAAATTGAGACTGCAGGAAGTTGATCTGGAGTGCCAGGAGAAGCAGGGCCCACACGATTCGCTGAGGCTTCGTTCCTGTTCAGGCGTGGAGCAGGGGGGCTGATCCCCAGGCAGGTCTCTCGTCGATGGCTTTCTGTGTGCAGCGGGTAGTCTGGCTGGGCCAGCGTGGCAAGGCCCAGGCCAACTGGAGACAAATTCGGATACAATCCGTTTTGGGCTAGATACAGTTTCCAGCAAGCAGAACACAGTTCACACAGTGGGGAACCAAATCACGACCCACTTTCAATACACAGCACATTTACATGTAAAGGATTCTATGGTACCAGCAAGCAGAACACAGTTCACACAGTGAAGAACCAAATCACGGCCCACTTTCAATACATAGCCATTTACATGTAAGGAAATTCTTTTGTACCAGGCAAACCGCTCTCCGGTCTTGATCACAAAGTCTCTGCACAAACCGGGGATTCAAAAGCAGCTGGAAATCCTGACAGGCCGATCGCATTCAGCAAAATCTTTGGTCTTCTTCAGGTTGAGCCTGGTCACAGCTCAGTGGCTTACTTCGTTCTCACAAACTCGGATTCAGTCCGAACTGATTCTCTTCTCCCTCTCAGGGGCAGCAGGCAGGCATGCAGGCCAAAACTGAGGCCTTTCCACAGAGACTGTTTCAAGCTCTTGCTTCTTCAGCTCCCAACTGAGATCTGATTAAACTGCCAGCAAGCCAGTGTCTTTTCCCAGAATCCAAAACGTTTGGTTGACTGATCTGTCTGTCATTCACAACAAAGACTCCCCCTTTAGGTGCAAAAAGGCGCCACAAGGCCAAAACTACAATTCCTACAGATTTTGACTCCAGACAGCTCCTGTAGTCCCACCAGAACTGATTGGTCCAGTTCGCAGTTCAGGACCAAGATAGTGGAGATAAACGAAACAGTCCTTGCTGCAAAGAAATCAGGTTAGACAATCTGCATTATCATTATCACTCTAAATGATTTTCAGCAAATAGTTACATCTTTCAGCAGAGCTCCCTCTCAGATTACTTATGACTGCAATATAGGCAGCTCTTAAAGTGACAGTGCACAGAGGCTAAACAGGCACTCTGGCAATCACATTTAAACTGCTAAAACGCATGACACCAACCTGGCAGTGAGCATTTAGGCAAGCTCAAGGAAGATGTTTCGGGAACCCCCATTTGTAGCGGGGTTACACGCAAATATTCTGCACACACTGTGTACTTAAAGATACTTGTAAGTATTTAGGGCTCAACCTACAAAAGAATTTGGTACCCTCCACATGTGAAGAATGTCTGCAAAAGCTCTGAAGTGCTCCCTGTGCACATGGGGAGCCCCTGCATAGTGGGTTGCATAGGCCCCCTGCACCTGATTCAACCATACATCCAGGTGGTTGGGATGGGAATGCACATTCCACAGACCTGTATACATGTTGGGGAGCGAGCATGGAGGATGTGTGGTGGCACTGTGCAAGGGGGGTACCCTGGAGTAACATCATCTCGCCCTGTGTATAAGACCCCAGGTCTCCCGTGACCTTTTGGCAGACCTGTTTGACCCTAGCACCAGTATACCTCCCCCCAACCAGCATCGTGGTCTGGAACTGTTAATTTTTTTTTAATGAAAAAGTACAAATTTTCTTTGAGGATATCTCCTCCCTTAGACCACACTTTTGGAACTGTAAGCCATCAGCGCCAGGACCACTGTGAAACTTCTTGCTATCCTGGGGCTACATACAGTGACATGCAGGGTCAACGTGTATATAACGTTAGTGGCCCCTATACTTCTTAGTTCTTTTTCCCACCATCGAGCATCCTTGTTGGACCTGCTGAGAAACAACATTGAAACAGCCATTGCTGTTTGTTATTTTAAGTTTATTTCTTCATCATTGTCTCTGTATGCTGTTGAAGGACAAAGAGCCTTTGTTCTGATATTGTTCCTGCAGCTAAAAAATCTACAAGAGTTGTTTGAACCTGTCTCACAAGTTGAGTGCCTGCAAGATTTGGCAGAGTTTCAACCAATCAACAAGATGACACTGTTGGAAGGTCTTAGAGAATTTCCCCACCAACGAAGGGTTGAAAGCCATGGGAAAGGCTAAGGGCTCCAAATGTGCTTCTCTCTCACTAGCGACTGAGAAACAGTCATGGAAGTCTGCAGAAAAAGGCAAGGACCAGTTGTCGTCATCAGCTTCCTCTTCTTCCGTCCACAAGCATAAATATAAAGATAAGGCTGCTTCGCTGGTGAGGCCCAGGTCACCATTGAAATCAGGTACGTCCTCAACAGTGCCTGCTCTGGCAGTGTCAACTACAGACCCTCTGACTGTCATTGACACACCAAGGTCGGGGCTTGGTTCAGGCACTGCGATACCTTACATGGACAGTACGTCAACACCCGTCATCTGGCTCTGGCCCTTTGATGCAGGTAATCCTGGACCTTTTTCAGGGCACCATTCACTCTCAGGCTATGCTGGCATCATTCACTCTCAGGCTATGCTGGCATCATTTTTAGGTGTACTACATTGCCCTCAGCAGTAGTTCTGCCATCGACGGGGCTGTCTGTACCAGAACCTTTGCCGGCAGTCTCTAGAAGTGCACTGTAGATTCCTCCTTCTGAGCCATTCAGGGATTTAGAGGAGGAATATGAATGTGAGGGGCAGTTTGAATATGGGAATCTGCCTTCCAACTCCACCCTTTCATCCTGCAGTGAGGATTCTGTGTTTTAAACACCAAGGTCTCCACCTGAGGATCCCTCTTTTTAGGCTGCGCTCCAGCAGACACGGTCTGCTATGCGCTTTACTGTGGAGGAGGAGGAAGATTCCACTAAAAGGAATCTTATTCTAGGAGACTGGATGTAATTGGCAGGCATATGGACATACAGTCTTAAAATTAGTTGCGATGACTTCAGCGAGAACACTTGTCATCCAGCCAAAGTGATCACAGGCAGAAATGAGACACCGCGATGATTTAATGGCGACAGTATCAGTGCCAATACTGAATCGGGTAAAATACCTTTAAATAGCTTCATCCCCAAGTCGTGAGACATGTAACAGTACAAGCTATCATAGTCCTTTGTAGTCTAGTGCCCCTCCTCATCCCTGATCCCAATCCAAGTGGTACAGTACATAGAGGCATGGGGGGGGGGGTTGACCCTGATCCTGGCCACCTGGTATGATTTTCTTTTCTCTGTTCTTTTTTATTTAATTGGACAGCCCTCTCAACTCCTGTCCTAGTCCTGCTTCTGTCCCAACCTCACCTGTGACCCAACACTGCAATAAAAATACACACATCAGACAACAGCACACAGCGGGCCTGACCCAGCCGTCTAAGGCAGTGTATCATTCACTGCCACCCATTCCCATCTTACTGCTAATCCACATCCAGTGACCTGATCGGATCACCACCTCTGGATCATCAGTGGTCTTAACTTGCCATGCAACTGCAGCAGTAGCACTTGTTAGAGGTGGGGGCTCTGGAAGCTGGTGGATCAGCAACCTGTAAGTTGTTCTGTGCATTACTGTGGTGTTGGTTAACTTGCACTCTCTCCTAAGAGCAGGAGCAACCATTTGACCACTCTATTTATGGTTGTGCAACATTTTAACCAGTGACAGGATTGCTCAACGACAGTTGCAGTAACTATCTTTTGTCCCCGCAAAATAATGTCCGCAACATATTGACCGTGACATTATGTCTGGGGACATATCTATACACGAATTGGGAAGTATACTCATGCCTCAGCATCCTTAGATCTGAGTGTCACAGATGCACCCTGCAGGTCAGGCCCTCTCCTCCCACAGTGCCAAACCTCGAAGTGCAAAATGTGAACAGGAGACAAATAGGGTAACCCTCCTGTCTATTTTGGGTCCGAATCACCTACTAGCCTGGAGTCCTGGGGGTGAAATGTGAACCTTTTCACTAGCACACCCAGTTAACAGGCTCAGATATATATCCTTTTTAGTGGATGCAGTACAGAACTTCACCCAGTGGGCACCCAGCCAGGTTTCCAAGTGTACCCTTACAACTCAGTTTGAGTCCTAGGTATATTCTTACCTTTAGTAAGAAAGATAGCAACACACACTTTTTGAGCCCTTATCAGTTTTCAGAATTTCTCAATACAGTTTTAGCCTACACATGCAAAAGAAGACATTCAAGAACACTCAAGCAGGATTAAGGAGAACCAAGAATGTTTACTAAGATTAAAAAATAGATAAAATACAGAACACATATAGAGCATATAACCTGTACTTACCGTCCAAAAATAATTTGTAATTTTGCAGAGCAGAACGCCTGATGTTTTAAAATGTCTAGCCTACGGAAGTTCAAGTTTTGAGTGTTACCTATGTTTAACAAAAGTGACTTTCTTTGACTCTAGAAAATAGTCTCTTTTGGAGTCAGAGATGAAATCTTGTGGAGGTCAGAAAATGAAGTGTGCCTTTCCATTCAGAGATGGAGTCTTCCCTATCCCCTCAGATGCTAGGCAACATTGAAAGTCAATCTCTACACCTCCTTATGATGTCACAGCACACATGAGGTCACTGTTAGCCCTATGATTATTCTGTAACCTGAGAAGGAATATCCAAAAGGATGTTTTTTTTTCTGCTGGCTGGAAATCAGCAGTTAGCATTTTAAAAATAGGACAACCTCTTTGATCAAAGCGGTTCCTTTGATTTCTCTCTACTAGCTTCCTAGCTTACAAAATGATTTCAGTTTTACAACTCAACAGGATTCTGTTAAATGTCCTGGTTCCTCATGGTTGATAAAATGCATACTTTGTCCCCAGCAGATCAAAGTAGGAATATATTATGATGTGTTGTCGCCTGGCATTTGGAAGGAAGCCTTATGTGTTAAAACAGTGCAGGAACACAGCCATCTGCTACAGTATGGCTGTGCTGAGATCAAAGGTCAAGCTTTCTTATACTTGCTTGCTTATACTTCCTAAGCAGACATTCACATGCGTATTTATATCATAAATATTAAACAATATAATTATTAGAGGGTTTATCACGTTACACTCCTCCCTCCATAGACTGAACTTGTGGAAATCCATTCCTATCATGGGATGGGTTCCCCAAATTCAGTTCACCTCTCAAACTGACGTGATAAACTGTGGGAGACAGTCATGTCATAACCCTACATGGCAAGGCTCCATCTTAACAACCTACTGTTTGTTTTACCCATTTGTGCCAGCCAAACCAGGGGTTGTGATTGGTTTGTACCTCAAAATGCTGCCCATACTGGTATGGTTTCAACACTTTAGTGCTCACACCATGGCAAGACACACTCTTTTCCCACTGTAGAGTAGTCCTGCCCCTGGGAAGTAACTTCTTACTGAGGTGCGCTATGAGTGATCTTTCCTGGTTGGGCATTTGACCAAGCACTCACAATATACCCATCTAAGGCATCAGTCTGGACTACAAAGGATTTACTATAGTCTGGACTGGCTAATACAGGAGCACTGCACAGCACCTCCTTTAGCTGTGTAAAGGCTTGCTCACAGGCTGGTTCCCAAATAACTTTCTTAGCCATCCTTTTCCTCAACAGGCCAGATAGGGGAGCGACCAGGGCACTGAAAATTGGTACAGATTTCCTGTAGTACCCTGCTGTCCCTAGAAAACTCCAAACCTGTTTCTGCGTTTCAGGTCTCGGCCATGCCTTGATTGCCTCTATTTTTGCTTGGTTAGGACGGAGCTGTCCCCGCCCTACAACGTGGCCGAGGTATGCCACCTCAGCCATGGCCACCTGGCACTTCTCAGCTTTTACAGTGAGCCCGACCTTCTGTATCCTGCCCAGCACTTCCCTAAGGTGGGATAGATGTTCTTTCCAGCTGGCACTAAAGATGGCAGTGTCATCCAGGTATGCCATGACGTACTTCTCAGCACCATTTGACACCTGGTTCACCAGCCTTTGGAAGGTGGCAGGGGCATTCTTCACTCCGAAAGGCATTACTTTGAACTCAAATAACCCTATCGGAATGATGAAGGCCGATCTCTCCCTAGCTCTTGCAGTTAACTCTACCTGCCAGTACCCTTTTGTAAGGTCAGTAGTGGCAAGGTATGTTGCCCCTCCCAACTTTTCCAGGAGTTCGTCCATCCATGGCATTGGTAGGTGTCTGACTTCGTGACTGCACTGAGTCCACAATCGTCCACACAAAAACGAGTGGAGCCATCTGGCTTGGGAACGAGGACTATGGTCGAGGTCCAGGGGCTGTGGGATTTCTGGATTACCCTTAAATCCAGCATTTCCTCCACCTCCCTCCTGGTGTCCTTTTGGACAGCCTCTGACACCCGATATGCCATCTGTCATATAGCGCTTGCATCCTGTTCCACATCATGTGTCTCCAGGGGATTAGTCCAGGCCTGGTGCTAAACAATGGTACAAAGTCTGCTAAAGCCTCCCTTACTTCCTGGATCTGGTCCGGGGTCAACTGGGCGACATTATAATTGCCTCCACAGAGGACTCCCGCTTGCTTTCTTCCGGCAAGTCCAGAGGGGGGGTTTCCTTCATCTGTCCCCTCCCCAGGACTACACACTGCAAACACCATGTCAGCTCTGTTAGCATATGGCTTCATCATGTTGACATGGTACATTCTTTGTGTATGTCTCCTGTCGGGCAGTTCTGTAATGTAGTTTATGTCATTCACTTGTCTGACTACCTTGTACGGTCCTTCCCACCTGCAGCTTGTCTTTCCGGACTGGGATTAGGACCATGACCTCTTGACCCTCAGTGTACGAGCAGGCTCTGGCTCTGTGATCGTACCACAGCTTTTTTTTTTGTCGGGCAGCTGTCAGGTTGCTCTGGGCTGTTCCTATAAGCTCCTTCGGCTTTTCCCTAAACACAAGGACATAATCCACTATGGGAGTTCCCTGGGTGGCGTACTTGCCTTCCCAGTCCTCCCGGATCAAATCTAGGGGCCCACATAACCCTGCGGCCATATAAGTGCTTGAACAGGGAAAACCCTGTCGACCCTTGGGGCTCCTCTCTATATGCCAACAACAGGTGGGGAAGGTATTTCTCCCAGTCCCTCCCATGCTATTCAGCAAACATTTGGAGGATTGACTTAAGGGTACCATTGAATCTTTCCACAAGCCAATTGGCTTGGGGGTGATAAGGTGTTGTGTGTCTCTGCACCACTCCACACTTCTCCCACAGACATTTCAAGTCCGACATGAAGGAACCCCCTCGATCGGTGATAACCTCCTGCGGAAACCCAACACGGGAGAAAATACCTAGCAAGGCATCTGCCACTTTGTCTGTCCTCAGTGAGGATAAGGTGACTGCCTCTGGGTACCGGCTGGCATAATCCACCACAGTTAGGATAAATCTTTTTGTGGAGGATCTGGGGATATTCAAAGGCCCCACAATATCCATTCCTATCCTCTGGAATGGCTCCTTCACTATGGGCAAGGGAATTAGGGTGGTTTGGGTTTTCTTACCCACCTTCCCTATTTCTTGGCACCGGTGACAAGACCTGCAATTCTCCTTCACCTGCTGAGTGAAGTTGGGCCAATAGAAATTTTGGGCCAATCGCTGCATAGTGTGTGCAGTTCCCGGATGACCAGACATGGGAATATCATGAGCAGTCTTGAGCAACCGCTCAAGGTGCCGCTGGGGAACGACAAGCTGCCTGCCCATCACCCCTCCCTTGGTCTTTGAATCCTGTGTATACAGCAGTCCATTGTCCCAATAAACCTTAAGAGCTTGCTTTGAGAAGGCTCTTGCAGTAGGTATTCACATATAGAACTGACCTGCCAGGCGTCAGGACCCCATGGAAAAATTTCTAGCTAGCAGTCTCTGGTGGGGGACCGCTAGCGTCAAGTGTGCAGCGTCATCTGACATCAGTATAAAGGGAGGTCCCCATGCCTGCCTTCCAGTTCTTTCTCAGTCCCAATGATTGATCTTCCTTTGATGAATATTTTACTGATATTTTGCTGTTGTTTTATTTATAATGTATTGTTCTTTGATTTTGTTTTAAATTGTTAGGTGCCTTGGTCTTGGAGAAGGCGCCATATAAATAAAATTATTATTATCATTTCACCGTCGGCTGTGAAAGTTCCTTGCGGTTGAACAGTGCTTCATCAGTACATTTGTCGGTCCTCAAGTATTTGAACTTTTAACCTTTTTCTCTATCTTTAGCTTTTATTCTACGATTAGCTGTGTATATGGTCCTGATGCCCTCCAGTGCATAAGAAGAAGTGTGATTCGTGTGGTTCCCAACTTCCACACAAGGACGTCACCTGTGCCTCTTCTGTCTGGGCCCAGACCACCCCGATGGAGAAGTGCCAGCACTGTCAGAAATTTAACTCCACTACCTGCAAAAGAAGGCAGCAGTCCCTGGAGGCCCATACCTTAAAAAAGTAAATGGCCTCCACGGAGAAAGAGCTAAAGAAACTCGGGCAGGTGTCCACTTCCCCGAAGGTCACAAGAAGAAATGCGACAAGGAGAAGCACCGGGAGTTGGAACCGGCTTCCACAGCAGCCGTGACTCCGGCCAGGGTCGTGACACTTAAGGTAACATCCCCTCCGGGGGATTGCTCCACGACGGCCATCTTTGGTGGTTACCAAGAAGGCGCGCCCCTCCCGGGCTGGCTTGTGCCATGGTCTCTGAGCCTGGGCAGGAGGTCTCTGCCCCGCAGGCCGCTTCTACCATGCAGCCTTCGGTCAGAGTGGGTCTGGTAAGTCAGACGTTGGTCTCACCACAATTTTGCCCAGACAAGGCTGTTGGTGCTGTTTCAGCCTCTTCGGGAGCACCCAGCCAAACTACGCCCAACAAGGCCGCATTTCCTGAGTGGCCTTCCTCAGGCAGGGAGTCCGATAAGTCGGATGTCGGCTCCTCCGATTCCCACCCAGATTCGGCCAATAAGTCGGACTCCAGTTCCACCAACGCCCGCCTGACCAAGAAGCCCGTGCCAGACCCTACGGAACAGTCCAATGCCCCAGGTTCTCCTCAACGTTCCAAGTTGCCTTCTGAGGTCCCCGTGTCTTCTCAGCTAACCCCCAGGGATTATAATCCTCCTTCCCCGGTCATCATGGGGGATACAGAGACGCTGCTGTCAGGAAACCCTCCTTCTGGACCTGATATGCTGACGCTAGACCTTCAGACGCTGGTCCTGATGCCAGCATACCTGATGCCATCGGGTGTCCCTTTAGCTGGCGATAGGCCTGTCCTTCCGTCAGGTCCTTCGGACACTATTGAAGGCATTCCCACGCCGGGCCTGACGCCCGCGGTGCCAGCGTTACCACTGCTTGGCCCGCCAGCAGGACCTCTGCCGGGTCCCTCTGCTCCGTCTGAGTCCCTGGCACCCAGGTATCTGGCGCCGCAGTATCCGGTGCCACAATACCCGACTCCACAATATCCGGCGCCTCAGCACCAGACGCCGCAGCATCCGGCGCCGCAGTACCCGACACCTCAGTACCTGACGTCTGTCGGGTTACGGATACTCCTTTTATGGATATCCTCAATATCCATATCCCCCACTTCCGCTGCCCACTCCCCAGCTGTCGGCGGATCTGAAGGAGACCCTGGCCTCCTGGTGGGCTGAGGCCAAGGCTCAGCTCACTCGTGAGGTAGAGAGTCATCTACCGGCGCCGGACCCTGTAGATAATCCCCTACGTTGGAGAATGTAGACTCCCTCCCCCCTTCCCGACACCAGAGGAGAGCCCTCTGGCGCCCGAGGAGGGGAGGATAAATCCCCAGGAAACTCCCCAAAGGGGCTGTTCCTCCCCCTCGTTGAGAGGAGTCTTCTTCCTCTTCATCAGATACGTGTGACTCAGACTCAGAGATGGGACACTTTGACCCCAAAGACGATCCACATACTCTGGATCACCCCAGGCTGAGGACTCCTCTGAAGTCTCCTCCGGAGGATCCCTCCTTTCTGGAGTTAGTGAGGAAAATCCAGGAAGTCCATCAGTGGCAATCAGTGGAGCCAGACCCACAGCATAAGAAACTCACTGCTGATCTGGATCTGCCCGAGACCACTCCTGTGCTGATTCCATCCTGGATAGAGCCTCACATGGATCTTGTTTCCACCAATTGGAAACAGCCTTCTGCATTAGCCCCCCTTCTGAGGAAGGCAGACAGGCTATATCAGGCTGCTGAGGGTGTAGATTTCCTTAACCTCCGCCCCAGGGCAGACTCAGTCGTCATCAGTACCGCTCACGGCAGTTCTGCAAATCCCAAATACCTCAGCTTGTCTCCGCCTAATAAGGAGTCCCGGCTTCTGGACCAATACAGGAAGAAGATCTGTTCCTCTTCTATCCTTGGTATTCGGGTCCTGAACTATGTGGCACATATGGGGGATTTTCAGAAGACCATCCTTAGTCAGCTGGAATCTAAATTGGACTCCCTTCCTGAGTCACGGACTAAGGAGAAAGTGGTGGATCTTGTCCATTCTGCTCGTTCGGCCAGTCGGTACATGCTTTGTGCCACTTATGACGCAGTGGACATGGCTGGAAGGAGCTCGGCTTTTGCCATAGGCCTACAGTGTCACGCCTCACTCCGCGTGTCAGGTTTGGTCCCTGAAGTGCAATCTGCTATCCAGGATGCTCCCTTCAGTGGTTCGGTGCTGTTCGGGGGTGATATCAAGGACATCATTGCCGAACTGCAGGAGAAGGGCAGTACACTCAAGTCCCCCTCAAGGGCAGCGGCATTCTTTTCGTAGACAAAACTGACAAAGGAAAAAACCACAGGGCAAACGGGCCAACAAACGTTGGGCCCCTTCAGCAACCAAGACTCCCCAGCAAAAGCATGGTAGCCTCGGCCTGTGCTGCCCCACACCTCTTGACTCCTGCCTCTCCCACTGCCTCTGGAGGTTCCAGAGGAACCGGTAGGGGGGAGATTCTCCTCCCATCTGCCAGGTTTGGAGAGGATAACATCAGATGATTGGGTGCTCTCAGCAGGACACTCAATAGAGTTTCTACAGAACCCCACCCCCCCAGTCGTCTTACTCCCCGCAGCATCTTCCTCTGGTCCTAGAGGAAATCATCTGCCTTCTCTCTAAGGCAGCGATAGAACCAGTTCCCAACCATCTTCAGGGGACAGGTTACTATTCCCATTTCTTCATAGTTCCAGAGAAGACGGGAGACGTGAGGCCTGTCTTAGACCTCAACTCCCTGAACATGTTCGTGGAGTACACATGCTTCAGAATGCTCTCTTTGCAGAGCCTTCTACCACTTCTTTGGCAGGGACAGTTGCTATGCGCTCTGGACATGCCAGATGCCTACCTGCATGTCCCCATATGCCCGTCCCACCACAAATCCCTTTGGTTTTGCTTTCAGGGGGACCACTACCGTTTCAAGGCCCTCCCATCTGGTCTTTCCTAGACCCCCCCCCCGAGTATTTACCAAATGCCTGTCTGTGGTATTGGCCCACCTGCGTTCCCAGGGAGTTCAGGTATTCCCGTACCTGGACAATTGGCTCCTGGAGGTCCTGTCCAGGGAGGAACTTGTGCACTCCTTTTCCCTTACCGTGCAGGTTTTCACCAGCCTGGGTATCACCATCAACCAGGCCAAGTCCCATTTAGTCCCTTGCCAACGCCTCCAATTTATAGGAGCGATTCTGGACACGACCATCGGCTAAACCTTTTTGCATCCGGACAAGGTAGACACCCTCCAGACTCAGGCCCGCCGTCTTCTGTCCAGTCGCAGGAGGGTTGGAGCCAGGTCAGTCCTTTGCCTACTCGGGCTAATAGCGGCTGCCATTCCGACAGTCTCACTCGCTTGGCTCCATATCAGGATCTCTCAATGGACGCTTCGGTTGCAGTGGGACCAGACCATGGACAATCCAGACCAAGAGGTACTAGTTTCCAACCCCGATCCCATGATCAGGGACTTGCAATGGTGAATGGTTCATGAGAACCTATGCGTGGGAGTTCACTTCAGCATCGAACCCCCAGATGTTGACGACAGATGTGTCAGGAGAAGGCTGGGGAGCCCACCTAGGGTCTCACAGGACTCAGGGCAGCTGGTCCAAATTCGAACAAAATCTGCACATAAATGTACTTGAACTGAGAGCAGTCCTTTATGCTCTTCAGGCTGTACACTCCCATATTCTCCTTGGTCATCTTCTTATACAATCGGACAACATGTGCGTAGTCTGGTATCTCAACAAGCAGGGAGGAACACATTCCTACCCTCTGTGACAGGAAGTGATGAGAGTCTGGCTTTGGGCAACCCAGCATCACCTTCCTTGACTGTGGTTCACGTCCGGGAGTGGAAAACACACTGGAGGATTGACTCTGTTGGTCCTCAGCTAGATCCCATGAATGGGAATTGGATCAAGAAGTCATATACAACATCTTTCAGCGATGGGGAACATCTGAGTGAGACCTCTTAGCTTCTCCCCAAAATGCACAACTTCCCGCCTTCTGCTCGCTTGCTCCAGGACAAGAAATTTTTTGGCGGGACATTCTGTCTCTCTTGCTTGGAGGGACAGATTTGTTTATGCCTTCCCTCCCATTCTCTTAATTTCGAGGGTCCTGAACAAACTCAGATCGGAGGGAGCTCGGATGATTTTCATTATTTCCTTCTGGCCCAGGCAAGTTTGTTTCTCTCTTCTGCAACAGTTTTCAGAGGAACCTCCACTTCAAACAACATGAAGTCTTGCTGTATTCTGACTATTGCAGTGATCTCCAACCTTTGAACTGCCCCAGAGAACAAAGAGTTAACTTTCCATGCAAGGCATGGAACGCTGAGCTGGAGCTCGGTTGAAGCCTCTGTCTGCTGTTGTTTGAACCCCAACCGCCAGATTCTTTACTCCACCTCTCTGAACAGTCGCTCCGGAGATTTCTCCTTCGCTCGGTTCAAAAAAGTCGGTTAAAGTGTCATTTTTCACTCGGTTTCAACCGAATTTCTGCTTCTAACCTGTAGGTTTAAGTCTCTGTCTGTGGTACCGTGAGTACTAGATAGGTTTTCTATATTAGTTTTCTGTGTGGAGCTTGTAAACATTGGATTGGTTCGGTTTGAACCGATCAGGTTTGAGTAAAAAAAAAAACTTTTGTCTTTATTAGAGTGTGGTAGGCGGTCCGTATCGGTTCTAAAAAAAACAGTTTCATTACGGTTTTCCAAGACCATGACTACGGTCCGGAACCGATCTGGTGTCTTGCCTGGCGGATTGCGAAAAGGGTAAGTTTTGGTTAGGATTGGCCATGTCTGAAGCCAAGAAAAAACCGGGCCCTGGGTTTCAACACTGTAGTGTGTGTGGAAGCCTTTGCTAAGGCTGATCCCACCCACTGTGTTTATGTCTGGGGTTTGACCACCTCGATTCAGACTGCCAAATTAGTAAAGTTTTCCCAAAGCTACCCTGGATAGAGAGTAGGTAGACTGAGGGAAAGGGAGCCGAGAAGTCCGCTGACCGGATGGCCAGCCGTTCGGTTCCGACCGAACCAGAAGGAGTGCCCTCTGACCAGGGCAAAACTTCTTCGGGCAAAAGGAGAACTGATTCTGAGGAGTCGGTTCCGGTTAAAAGAACAAGAAGGGATAAATCATCCAGTTCAGATCCACAAGTTCTTTCTCCGACTGCTGATGAGATAGCCAAAGCGATAAGGATAGTTCAGTCACTAACATCGGTTCCAGCCGAACCGGCACCATCGGTCAGGGGCTCGGTTCGGTCGGTTCCCCCGGTTCCGGATTATACTTTAGAAGAATGTTATGAACCGGAGGAGGAGGAGAAGGAAGTAAGAGGAATGATGATGATGGTGATTATAGAAGTCTGGATGTGCCTATTGACCTGGACATCTCCCAGACAGATCTTCAGGTGTTTCTCCTCCTAGGCTGTCTGAGTCCCTTCCACTTTTATGTTTTACAAAAGTGGCTGAAACCCTCAGCTTCCTATGGAAGAAGCAGTAGAGGATCAGGAGGAGCCTGATTTTGTTGAGATGATGGACATCCCTGAGTCCAGGAGGTTGTCTATTCCCTCCATAAGTCTTTTGGGAAACAGACATTTAAAATTCTAAAAACTCCTAATTCCATACCCCTGTGGATAGAAGAATGGACAAGAGGTATACTCTTTCAGGCTCAGACACGGGTTCCTTTCCCAACAATGCAGCCATGTTGGGGTAGTGCAGGCTGCTGCCTATGATAAGGCAAATATTCCCTTGACTCACACCCCAGATAAGGACTCCAGGAAGATTGATGCCATGGCAAAAACAGTACGGCAGCATCTTTGGACTACAGGCAGGCTAACTATGGCCTACACAGCTAGATACCAGAAGTCCAGGTGGGACACTGATGGCTCTAGCTAAACAGGCCCCTGACCAGCTTGCCAAGGAGCTGGAGTGGGTGGCTGCAGATGGAATTGAGGCATCCAAGGTGCAATTTCATGCTGCTGTTGATGCCAATGATGTTTCATCTAGAGTCATGGCTACATCTGTGGCCCTTGAGATAGCTTGGCTCAGATGTACTAGCCTGTCTGCAGGATACCCAGGCTAAGGCCATGGATTTTCCTGTCATTGGTAATTCTCTGTTTGGGGATCAGACAGAGAATTACATGAAAAAATGGATGAGTATAGGACCACTTATAGGAGTGCTCAGACCAAAGAAGGCAAAGCAACTCCTCAAAGGCAGCGGTCTAGGGGCAGGGACAAGCCTTTTCATAGGCCTTTTTACCAAGCACAGGCCTCTTCTCCCTTTTCTCAGAGGGGGTTCTTCAGAGGGAGAGGCAGAAGAGGGATGAGCAGGGCTGCATCCACTCCTCAGCCTAAAGCCCCTGCCAAGCAGACACCCTGATGGGTCTGCCTGGGTTGACTCTCCTATTCCAGTAGGAGGCAGGCTGGCTTACTTTGTCCAGGACTGGATGTCTATTACCTCAGACAAATGGGTCCTGGAAGTGGTAAGCCAGGGACTGGTTCTCAGCTTCAAAAAATTTCCAAAGATGAGAACCAGATCCTTCCCACCTGCAGGTCTCTCAGAAACCCTTGCCCTAGAGGCAGAGGTTTCATCTCTTCTGGCCTTAAGTGCCATAGAGAGAGTTCCTACCCTACTCTGGGGCAAAGGTCTGTACTCCAGGTACTTTCTTACCCCAAAAAAGACAGGGGAGTGGCGACCCATCCTAGACCTAAGATATCTGAACAAACATCTTTTAAAACCAAAGTTCAAGATGGTAACTCTGGGAATAATTCTTCCCTCTCTAAGGCCAGGAGACTGGCTAGCCTCCCTGGACCTCAAAGATGCCTGTTTTCACATTCCCATCAGGTGCTGCCACAGAAAGTACCTCAGGTTCAAGTGCCCTCAGGCCACTATCAGTTCAAGCAATGCCCTTTGGCTAACATCAGCCCCAGGGTTTTACAAAGTGCCTGGCAGTAGTGGTTGCTTTCCTAAGAAGAAAAAGATTTCCATTTTCCATACCTGACAACTGGCTCATAGTGGGGCAGTCCCGAGACCAAGTCAGGTCAGACCTGCAGATAACTCAGCACGTGCTCACGTCTCTAGGATTTCTTCTCAACCTTCCCAAGTCAGTTCTCGAGCCAGTACAGCTTCTCACCTTTATAGGAGCAGAGCTGGATGCTGTCAAAGCATGAGCCTTTCTTCCTCTGGAAAGGGCAAGAGTTTTCACAGAACTGGCTTCTTCCTTCAGCCTTCGGGTGTTTCGACCAGCAAGGTTTTTTCTCCAACTCTTGGGCTACATGGCAGCCTCTACAGCAGTGGTACAAGGGGCAAGATTCCTGATGAGGGACATTCAATTCCATCTCAGGACTTTTTGATCCCAGAGGAAGGATTCCCTCACCAAACTGATTCCAGTGACTCGGACCCTGATCCAAGCCCTTCAATGGTGGCAGGATCAGGACAATCTAAGGCAAGGGGTCCCATTTGCCACTCAGTCTCATTCAGTGGTCCTTACCATGGATGCTTCCCTTCTGGGCTGGGGTGCCCATCTGGGGGCCCTCACTTCCCAGGGTCTGTGGTCCCCTCAGGAATCCCTTCTCCATATCAATCTCCTAGAACTCAGGGCAGTTTTTCTGGCCCTGCAACCTTTCTCTCAGTCAGTGCAAAACAAGGTGGCTCAGGTCAGAACAGACACCACCACCACCATGTGATATATCAACAAGCAGGGAGGCACTCAGTCTACAGCCTTGTGCACAGAAGTCATGAAGTTGTGGTCCCTGGCTTATTCCCTGCAAACCTCTCTGATAGCAGTTCACCTTCCAGGGAAGGACAATGTGCTAGCAGATGCACTGAGCAGGATCTCACAGGGCCATCCTGAATGGTCCCTGGACCCTCTGGTATTGAAGGTGATTTTTCAAGGTGGGGCACTCCAGAGATGGATATTTTGCAGCCCCAGACAATCACCAACTTCCTCTCTTTGTTGCAGACCCCCGTCTTGGGCTCAGTCCCCCTGGATGCTCTGATTCTGAACTGGGAGGGGAAATTTTTGTATGCCTTCCCTTCCTTCCCACATCTGTTCAACGTTTTAGTCAAGATAAAGTCACAACCTTGCAAAGTCATTCTGATTGCTCCAGATTGGGCCAGACAGCCTTGGTACCCTCTGTTGCTGTCCCTAGCTGTTCACCTGCCCCTGTCTCTTCCCAGGAATTACAACCTGTTAACCTCCTCTCAGGGGAGGATTTGGTACCCCAATCTTCAGTCTCTCAATCTCAAGGCATGGCTCTTGAAGAGTTAGAGCTTGCAGATTGCAGCTGTCTCAGGGGTTCTGGATATTCTCAAAGCTTCTTGAAAGCCTCCCACAGAAAGACTTACAACTCCAAATGGAAGAGGTTCAGCATTTGGTGTTCCAAAAGCATATTTCTCCTGATACTGCTGAGTTGCCCATGATCCTGGATTATATGGTTCATCTTAATGGCCTGGGCCTCAGACCAGCTACTCTCAAGGTACACTTGTCAGCTGTTTCAGTTTTTCTATCAGTGGGAAAGCCTTCCTCATTAGCATCTCACCCTGTATTCTGTAAATTTTTTAAGGATTGCTCCATATCAGTCCTCCCTTTAGAGACCCTGACCCTGGCTGGGATTTGAACAAGTGCATTGCTCAACTTATGCAACCTCCCTTTGAACCCTTGTCCTCAGCAGAACTTAAGTACTTGACTTGGAAAACTGTGTTTTTGGTAGCCATTACCTCTGCCAAACGTATCAGTGAGTTGCAAGCCCTGTCAGTGGAACCTGATTTTATCTCCTTTCATAGGGATAAAGTGGTCCTTAGAACCAATAGAAGGTTCTTGTCCAAAGTGGTTTCAGATTTTCACCTGAACCAGTCTGTGACTCTCCCTGTTTTCTTCACTGATCATTATTCCTCAGGAGAGAGGAGGCTACATAGTTCAGATGTTAAAAGGGCCCTCAGCTACTACATAGAGCGTACCAAGGGTCACAGGTTTGACTCCCTCCAGTTGTCCCTCACTTATGGAGAAGTGGGAAAGGGCAAACCTGCCACTAAAAGAACTATTGCCAGGTGGATTGTATCTTGTATACAATTCTGCTATGAAAAACTGGGAAAGATTCCACCCTCAGGCCTGAGGGCTCACTCCAAGAGGTCCAGCTGCTTCCTGGCTGCTGCCAGGGATATTCCGCTCTTAGAAATCTGTCAGGCAGCCACCTGGAAAATAGTCCATACCTTTACCAAGCATTACTCTTTGGATATCCAGGCTACGAGTGATGCTCGGTTTGGCACAGCAATACTTCAGAGCCTATTCCCAAAGTAGGTTCTGTCCCTCCTCTATGGAGGTACTTCTTGGTAGTCTGCATATGTCAGAATACAGCAGTACTTCATGTTGTTTGAAAAAAAAAATTACTCACCTTAGTAATTGTGTTTCTTCTAATGGAGTCTTGCTATATTCTGACCTCCCTCCCTTCCTCCCCTCTCAGAACCTGTTTTTGGGAAGTGGGTGGGCAGGTGTAGTGTTGCACACCAGGGGTGCTCCTTGTTTACACCCTCCTCCTTTTGGTTTGGGTGTTGATTTATTACTGCTATTCGTATTAGATTAGTTTTTGGTTTTTGGGTTTCCTGACTTGAGTCTTCCTTTGGGAATCCAAAACTCTTTACTGCCAGTTGGCTAGTAGGAATTTTAAAATTTCTCATAGAATTTTTAGTTAGTTGGGCTAGTAAGAATCTGACGGTTTGAGTTTGAAACACTCCAGACGGAGACTCAACCGAGCTCAAGCTCTGCATAGAAAGTTAACTCTTTGTTCTCTGGGTCAGTTTAAGGTTGGGGATCACTGCATATGTCAGAATACAGCAAGACTCCATTAGAAGAAACACAATTACTAAGGTAAGTAATTTTTCTTCTATCACACACTGCCAACCAGATCTGTCACAGATGCACCCTGCAGGTCAGTCCCTCTGCTCCCACAGCGCCAAACTTTGAAGTGATACATGTGAACAGGAGATAACCGGTAACCCTCCTGTCTGTTTTGGATCCGAATCCTCTACTAGCCTCGAGTCCTGGGGGTCAGATGTGAACCTTTTCGCTAAAACACCCAGTTAATAGGCTCAGATATGTACCCTCTTCAGGGGATGCAGTACAGTACTTCACCCAGTGGGCACCCAGCCAGGTTTCCAGGTGTACCCTTGTGACGCAATTTGAGATCTAGGTATATTCTTACCTTTAGCAAGATAGTAACACACCGTTTTTGAGCGCTTAACAGTTTTCAGAATTTCCCAATACAGTTTCAGCCTGCACATGCAAAAGAAAAGACTCAAGCAGGATTAAGGAGAACCAAAAATGTTTACTAAGATTAAAAAAATAGATAAAATATGAAACACATATAGAGCATATAACCTGTACTTACAGTCCAAAAATTATTTGGAATTTTACGGAACAAAACACCTGATGTTTTAAAATGTCTAGCCTAGCTAAGTTCAAGTTTTGAGTGTTATCTATGTTTAACAAAAGTGCTTTTCTTTGAGTCCAGAAAATAGTCTCTTTTGGAGTCAGAGATGAAATCTTGTGGAGGTCAGAAAATGAAGTGTGCCTTTCGATTCAGAGAGGGAGTCTGCCTAATCTCCTCAGATGCTGGGCAACTTTCAAAGTCAATCTCTCCACCTCCTTGTGATGTCACAGCACAGATGAGGTCACTGTTAGCCCTGTGATTAACCTGTAACCTGAGTAGGAATATCCAAAAAGGATGTTATTTTACTGCTGGCTGGAAATCAGCAGTTAGCAATTTAAAATAGGATAGCCTCTTTGATCAAAGCAGTTCCTTTGATTTCTCTCTACTAGTTTCCTGATTTACAAAATGATTTCAGTTTTACAACAACAGGAATCTGTTAAATGTCCTGGTTCCTCATGATTGACAAAATGCATACCTTGTCACCAGCAAACCAAAGCAGGAATATTTTACAAGGTGTTATCACTTGGCATTTGGAAGGAAGCCCTATGTGTTAAAACAGAGCAGGAAAACAACCATCTGCTACAGTAGGGCTGTGCTGAGGTCAAAGGTCAAGCCTTATTACACTTGCTGGCTGCTACTTGCTAAGCAGACATTCACATACATATTTATTTATATCACAAATATTATACAATATAATTATTAGAGGGTTTATCACATTACATGAGTATTGTTGATTACCAGGCCCATACAATAACATGTGAGAATGGCCTCTGCAAGACTGCTTACACCGCAGCTTAGACTTTACCCGATTGCCCTCTTAAGTTTGATTTGCTTAAAACCATGTTACCTGGTTCTGCAGTTAGCAGACATCTGCTACGTTCAGCATATGATTTATCAGATGCCTCTTCCAGGGCTGTGTTATTTGCATTAGATGTTATTCCTTGCTCAGAGTAGCTGGTTTTGCTACTGATGTTCAGCAGGCTGTTTTGAATGCTCTTTTTACAGACTCCAGAGATGTTTGCAAGTGATGCTGAAATGCACTTCATGGCCGTCAGTCCTCTAAAATGACTTTAAGATCTGTTAAATCCCTTACCCGATGCTAACCAGAGGGCATGGTAGAGATCTTTTGTGAGCCTGCTGCCAGAGGTAATCATACATACCATCTGCAAGGCCATGGCAGAGGTGGTGGCACACTTCGTGTCCCCGATGCCCATGTAGAAACACCCAAGGAATCTATTCCAGTGGCCCTGCCCCAGTTCCATCTAACTCTCTTCTGTCTCCCCCAATCAGCTGTTGCCTCCAGCAGAGAGTGTGGGGAAAGGATCTCTACATTCATTTAAAGCAGTGGAGGAAAATCACTATGGACAAGTGGGTCCTGGAAATAATAGAAAAGAGCATGCTCTGAAATTAATAGAATCCCTCCCAGTCATCCTCCTCCACTGCTCTCACCCTCCTGGCTATTTGTCCCTTCTAAGGAGGAAGTGCAGATTTTATTCCAAAATATGCTGTTGAACTAGTTCCTCCACAAGACTGGAACAGAGGGTTCTATTTCAGATACTTCCTAGTCCCAAAATGGGCAGGAGAGCTTAATTCTCTACCGGACCTCTGAGACCTCAGTCTATACATTGAATACAAGAAATTACAGATAGTGTCTCTGCAAGCCCTGATTCCTCTCTTGCAAACAGGGAACTGGCTTTGTTCTGTCGACATGAAGGATGCATATCTTCACATCACAATCAAAGAGTCCCACATGCAGTACTTCAGCTTTATGCTGGAAGGCAGGCACTGTCCGTTTAAAGTGACTTACCTTTGGTACTGTGGGTTCTTTACCAGATGCTTAGTGGTGGTTGTGGCAGCACTTGGCAGGGAATGGCTTTGTCTTCCCTTATCTGAACGATTGGCTCCTGAAGGCCAGTTCTAGGGAAGTTCTCATTCACACCCTTTCCTGAGTGAGACAACTGTTAGAGGCCTTAGGGGCCTTAGGGTGGCACAGTAAATGTGCCGAAGTCAGTGCTGACTGTGTGCCAACACCTGTAATGTATTGGGGGCAGTTCTGGACACAGAAAAGGGATCTGCCTTGCTGCTTCAGGACAGGGCAGACACCCTTAATGCTTAGGCACTCTTTGTTCACAGGGCCCACTGCGTCTCTGCCAGATGAATTTTATGTCTCCTGGGCCTGATGGCTGCTGCCATAGTGGCAGTGCTGTTTGCTCAGCTTCACATGCAGATCACACAATGGACACTCTGTGTACAGTGGGATCAGCTGACGGATGAGTTGAAACAAATGATCTTACTTCGAGATACAGCTCTTGCAGCAGGTTACACCATTAGGACTGAAGCCGGCAGGCACCAGGACCCCGGAGATCTTTTCTAGCTAGCTATCTTCAGCGGGGACATGTTGGCGTCGACCCTCTGGCGTCAGGCGTGGTATAAGAGGCGGTCCCAGAATCTCCAGTTCTTCCCGTCAGTGTATGCCTCATTTCCAGTTGTTAGGCGTGGTTTTCGAAAATTATCTGAAATTTGCTGTGGAAGATTTTCTACAATCAACCTTTTCTTATCTGATGTCATCTCCGACCGGCCATTCTTCGAAGTGTGCGTGCGGCAAACAAATACCTTTTAAGGATCCGCACTCCGCGTGCGTCAGGTGCCTGGGCCCAGACCATGATATTAAGGCCTGTTCCCTCTGCCAAGGGTTCAATAGCCGCACCAGGATCCGCCGGCAGAAGGCCCTTCAAGCCTACCTCCTGGAAGAACAACTACGAACGATGGCCTCCAAGGGGGATTCGGCACATCGGCACGCCGAGAAAAAGAAGAGATCCAAGGATCCTGCCCGGTCGCCGGTTCGGGCCTCGAGTCCAGACTCCGGGTCTCGGTCAGACGATCGCCTTCAGGGCCTCTTAGCTCCCTGCTGCGGTCCCGCTGCTCAGCCTGCTCAGGCCTCTACCGCCAGGCCGTCGGCCTCTTCATCTGTCCAGAAGGCCTTGGCGAAGTCGGGGGAATGCCACTACCACCACTACAAGTCGGGCTCCCGCTCCTCAGCCCCCGGCGCCCGGTCTTCCTCACTTCCCCCCCGGAAGACCTTGGAACTCACTCCGTTGAGGAGGCCGGTGGATCCGGCGTTGGCCAGACCGCCGCCGTCGGCCGTTCGCCATCGTTCCTCCGAGCGCCGACGTTGGCCCTTCTGCGCATCGGTCGTCGGTGGGGGGACCAACGCCCGCGCTGCCTGAGCCGAGGGCTCCTGCGCCTCCGACACCGGTCGGACAGGAGTCCCTCACCGAGGAGGATTCGGCTCAGCCCGATGACCAGGCGGATGCTCCCAGCCGCGAGGAGTCTCCCCGGGGTCCCTCGCAACCGCCCGAGGCCCCCATGGAGCCGTCGCCGGGACCAGACGTCCGGCCCTCGACCTCGGAGCAGACGTCGGGGCTATCCTTGGCCGAGGTGAAGGACCTCTTTACATACTGGTGGGATACTATCAGGAAGGATGTGGTACCCCCAGTCCTTCCTCCTCCACCTCCTCCTCCTCCTCCTGTTGCTACAGCTCCGGCCCCACCCTCACCTGTGAGGTCGGCTGGCCATTCTGTCCCCAGGGAGCCTGAGACTCCTCCCAGGGGCCAGCACTCTAAGAGGAGACCTCCATCTAGATCGTCATCCTCCGGATCGCCCAGTCCCAAGAGGTCCAGGAGGCGGCGTGCGATCTGCCCGTCGACGGAGGTTGGGATCATCTTATTAATCGTCCAGATCCCCATCTCGGTCTCGCTTCCCTCGCGGACCCACGTGAGACTCCAAGATCTCCTCCGGACGATCCATCCTTCATGGATATACTCAGACATATCCAGGAGAACATGGGTTGGGAAGCAGAGGAACTTGACCCGAAGGCTCGCCTGGCAGTACCTCGACAGAAAGACCTAAGCCTGTGGTGGTGCCACCCTTGGTGGACACTTTTGTGAGCGTCACCAAGGCTGCGGGCGTCCACATTCGCTCGCGGTGCGAAGAAGGCTGACAGGCTGTACAGGGCCCCTAGGGGACCAGTACCTGTCACAGTACCCTCTGGCTGACTCCTGGTGATTACTGCCTCACATGATCGGTCCCAGAGACCGCATATTTGGCCCTGCCACGGACCCAGAGTCCAAACAGCTGGACTCTCTGGGAGGCGCACTTCACGCTTCGCGACTTGCGCCATCAGGTCCCTGAACTACCTCACCCACATGGTGCAGGTTTCGAGCAGCCCTGTGGGAGCAGGGGCTAGAGGGCTGAGAAGCTGCGGAAGGTGAGCAGAAGGAGGAGATGCTTCAGCTCCTCGACGGAGTTCAGAACATGGAACCCAAGTTTTAAGAGCGCATATGATTCAGTGGACTAGTCAGCCAGGGTGGCTGCCTCAGGTGTTGCCTCGGAGCACTCATGGCCGTGTCTCGGTTTCACCCCAGGCGTCAGAAAAATATTTTGGGCGCTACCTTGAAGGTGGGTGTTGTTTGGTAATCCGTCCAGAGCGTATCGTACCAAACTCCAAGAAACTGGAAAGGAGGTCCGGACAGTCAGGCGATGTACCCGGCGAGGCTTGGCTCCTTCGTAGGAGCCAAGGCTGTTTCCATGGGCGGACTCAGAGGCAACAGCCCCGTTCCGCCACACAACACAGGGGCTCTGGCTTCCAAAGGACCCAGGGGAAGCAGCCCGCCGGCAGGGGTCAACATCCTTCCAAGGCCACCCAGCCAGCGGGTCCTTCAGCCGCCACAGCATGACTCCTTTCCGGCCCCCGCCCCTCAGGATCAACGGGACTTTTCGGTCGGGGGTCGCATTGCGAACTTCCTGTCAGGTTGGCAGGCAATAACCACCGACAGGTGGGTTCTTCAGTTGGTCAGCAAAGGCCACTTTTTAGAGTTCGAGACGGCCACCCTCGAGGCCTCCTTTGCTTTCCGATACTCGGGTCAGCACAACTGACTTGATTTGGCAAGGTGATCGCTCTCTTGGACAAGGGCGATTCAATCAGTCCCAGGAAACCAGAGGACTGGGGTATTATTCTCACTTCTTCCTGGTTCCCAAAAGACAGGGGACCTCCGTCCAATTCTGGACTTAGCGACCTCAATCAATCGGTCGTCTACAAAGGTTTTGCATGGTGACCCTTCGGGTCTCATTCCCATGCTAAAACAAGGCGCCTATTGGCGTCCCTAGACATGCAGGATGCCTACCTGCACATCCCCATAGCTCAGGCGCATCAGAGGTTCCTCGCTGAGTTCTCAGGCCACCATTTCCAATTCCGAGCTCTTCCCTTGGGCTGTCATCCTCCGAGGGTTTTACAAAGTGCATGGCAGTCGTGGCAGCTGCTCTAAGGAGGAAGGGCCACTATGTGTTTCCGTGCCTCGATGATTGGCTCTGCGCGCCTCCAGAGGCGCTTCTGAAGCGATCCGGGACACTCAGATCCTGTTCAGATCGCTGGGATCTTGATAAACCAGGAGAAGTCGGTCCTGGTACCGTCATAGAACCTGCAGTTCATAGCGCAGTGCTGGACACGGTCCGGGGAGGGCTTTCCTCCCAGGCGACAGGGCGGAACGCATCAGGTCCCTCAGAGGGACCTATCGGCTGAATCAGACCGCTCCGGCCAGATTGGTCCTTCGCCTGCTCGGTCACATGGCTGCGGCCATTCCACGGTTCCTCTCGCGGCTCCACATGCGTTGCGCAATGGATGCTCAAGGCGCCCGTGGGACCAGAGGCAAGACCATCTGCAGCATCCGGTCAGAATCACAAAGAGTGATTCAGGACTGGCAATGGTGGTTAGCCCGGTGCGCTCTCCAGGGCGCCCTTTGCAACGCCGCCCCAGAGATTACCCTCACCACGGACGCCCAGGTCTCAGGTGGGAGCTCACCTGGATGGGGTGAAGTCTCACTGGCATTTGGAGTCCGCTGGAAGCTCATCTGCACTTCAGTGTTCTGGAGATGAGAATGGTACTCTATGCTCTCCGGGCTTTCCAGTCCATGATCCCACCGTGTACCATCCTGCTTCAGGCCGGACAACACGGCGGTTATGTATTACCTCAACAAACAAGGAGGCCACACTACCCCTTGCAGGAAGCCATGAGTATGGGATTGGGTAATCGGACGCAGGCGCCAAGTCTAGTCGCGGTACCTGCGTTCAAGCGTGGACAACACGATTGCGGACGGCCTGAGTCGGCTCCCAGGCCAGAGTCGGTGGGAACTTCTTCAAGAGGTAGCAGAGGACCTGTTCCTTCGATGGGGAACTCCAGAATTGACCTAATTCGCATCCCATCCAACACAAAACTGCCCAATTTCTGCTCGCTAGATCCAGGGCCTGGAGTTTTCTGGCGAGATCGTTGTCCATCTCCTGGAGAACAGGTTCCTCGCTTTCCCTCCTTTCCCGTTGATCCAGAGAGTTCTGCTCAAACTGCGCGGGAGGCGTGCGCGTGTGATTCTGGTGGCCCCATTCTGGCCCAGACAAATCTAGTTCCCATTGTTGGCAGCTGTCTAGGAACCTCCACTTCCACTGCCGTTGCAGTTCTCACCTTCTGTCTCAGGAGCAAGGTTCATTATTACATCCGGATCTGCGGTCTTTGAACCTGCGCTTGGCTCTAGAGCGTAGCCATCATCGACCAGGGGTCTCGCAGGAGGTTGCAGAGTACTCTCTGCAGCCAAGCCGGCTACCACGCTACTTACGCCATGAAATGGCGCGATTCTGTCTTTGGTCATGGGCTCGTGACCTTTCTCCTTTAGGTTGCCCTGTGGGGGCAGTCTTGGACTACCTCCTCTCCCTTTTTCACTGGGGTTAGCCTACTCCTCTATTAAAGTACACCTTTGTGCTATTTTGGCCTATCACCAGCCAGTGGGCCAACGCACCATTGCTCAACTGGACGCTTCTCGGGAGTTCCTGAGAGGGGTGCTGCACCTTAGGCCTCCTATTAAAGATCCGATTCCTCCATGGGATCTCCTTTTTGTTTTGGAGCAACTCACGCTCCCTCCCTTTGAACCAGCCGCGGATTGCGAGCTACGTTTTCTGTCTTGGAAGACGTTGTTTTTAGTTGCAGTTACTTCAGCCAGAAGGATTTCTGAGCTTCATGCCCTGATGTGTAAGGAGCCTTATTTGTTTTTCACGAGACAGAGTGTCTGAGAGCGAATCCTAAGTTTTTGCCTAAGATGGTTTCAGCTCTGACCTTAAATCAGGATATTGACCTTCGGTCTACTTCCCGAACTATTCCAATAGAGGAGGCTTTGCTTCATACTCTTGATGTTCACCAGACCTGAGTATTACCTCAATAAGACTAAGTCTCCTTCGGGCTTGGGGCAACTTTTGTGTCGCCGCACAGAGAATGAGAGATTCGGCCAGTGTCCAAGCAATCCTTATCCGCTGGCTTGTGCAATGCATCTCCCATTGCTACCAATCCAAACAAAAGCCCCTCCCGGGTTCCGTCCGGGGCCATTCTACTAGGGGTGTAGCCACTTCTTTTGCAGCTCTCAAGAATGTCTCAACCTCAACTATTTGCGCTGCAGCTACTTGGAACTCTGTGCATACCTTTATCAGGCATTACAGTCTGGATATTGCCTCTAGGCGAAGGGCTGGTTTCGGCCAGGCCGTGCTGCAGGGCCTCCTGTCCTGAATCGAGGTTGGGCGGCTGCTCCTCGGTTTCTTCTTCTTTTTCCTCCTCCCGATGTGAAGGGGTCAAGCTTTACTGCTTGGGAATCAGTCTAATGGTGTAACCTGCTGCAGAGCTGTATCTCGAGTAAGATAGTACAGTTATAAGAACTTACCGTAACAGTAGATCTTGAGAACAGCTCTTGCAGCAGGTACTTCCTACCAACAGACCCCCTTGGAGGAGGTCTTCGCCGCAGTTGCTCCTTCTAGAACGGAGGAGTGAGGGAGAAAGGATGGTGAGTATTTCAGCCAGCCAGTCTGAATGTTCAGGCGTCAGGAATTTGATTTCTTCCGCATGGCTGGGTGGCGCGAAGTCAGCTTTTTTCCTCGTAGGGAATTTCCTTCTTCTCTACTCAGAGTTTTCGTACTCCTTTTTGCCTTCTGACGGTGGATCCTTGGTTCTCCTGTTGCAACCTCTGGCGGGAATCTCCGGCAGGAGGAGAACTGGGATTCTGGGCGGGACCGCCCCTCTTATACCACACCTGGCGTGGGAGGCGGGCGGCGTCGAGTGATCCCCTGAAGATAGCCTAGCTAGAAAAGATCTCCAGGGTCCTGCGCCTGCCGGCTTCAGTCCTAATGGTGTAACCTGCTGCAAGAGCTGTTCTCAAGATCTACTGTTACGGTAAGTTCTTACGTAATTGTACTTTCTTGACACATCTCCTCTTCATTGAGCACTTCTGTGGTAGATGAACCACAGCAACTTACCCAGGATACTCCATTCCTTGTAACAGCTCCTGTACAGATACGCACACGGATGCCCCTGGCTCTGGTTGTGGTACTCATCTCATCTCAGCTTCTTGTAAAGGGTCCTGGAATAAAGTGAAGCTGACTTGGACATACTTGTGTTGTAAATGAGAGCTGTAATGTATAGCCTCCAGGCATTTGAGAATCATCTGTGCCCTGGTCCTTTGGTAGAGGCGGACAATGTCAGTGTCATGTATAGCATAAACAAACGTCCTGAAGAAGACTTCAAGTGAGTCAAGTCGGGGGCAAGTGGCAAAGCAGCTCATCTGCTTCAGTCCTAATTTGTGAGCACTAGCTTTGGATTCAGTATGTGGTGAAAATATTTTGTGACTCACTGGCTTTGGACTTTATTTTTCTTTCCGTCGAATGCAACAGTACCTTGGTAGTGATATTTGTCTGTGGGACAGGCATCCCCACCTGTGTGCACTGACCTTACACCATGCATGTCGCAGTTCCATAGCCTGTATGACTACCTAAACAAACAAGGGGACACTCACTCCTGTCTCCTGTGCAGGGAAGCAGTGACAGTGTGGCCCCAGGTGATGTCTCATAACCTTCAGGTTTCCACCGTGTTTCTCCCAGGTCATCAAAATGTCTTGGAAGACAAATTTAGCAGGTATCATTCTCTGGTTCATGAATGGGAAATGCTGGCCTTTGTGGTAAATGACCTCTGTGCAAGATGAGGTCGTCCAGAGATGGACCTTTTTGTTTCCCCACACCCCCAGAACTGCTGCATTTCTGCTTGCTCGCACCAGGGCCTGGAGTGTTTTAGCAAGTCATGTTGTCCCACTCTTGGAAAGAGAAATTCATGCATGCATTCCCACCATTCTTTTAATACAGAGTGTCCTGCTCAAGCTAAGAGTGGAGAGCACCACTCACACCCTTATTACTCCTTTATGGCCTTGCCTGATATGGTTTGCACTTCTACAGCTTCTGGTAGCAGAACTTTCTTTTTCAGATTTAATATACCTTATTTGGATAAGGAATACAGTTCATTAAGAGCAGAACCAATAATGCAACCAGTAACAACCAAGATATTGTTATATGGTACAGTAACTGAGACTGTGTGATATATAGAAGATACAGTATTATGGTTTTAGTAGTAGTAGTAATGATTTTATTAGTGTATAATGAACAAGGTAAAACAATCCCATTGAGTACACAAGTACAATCATTTTCAAGGGTCACCTTCTAACGTGCATAACCTGGTTACAGTATAAGGAGGCAAATTTACAAAACATACAAAAATACTAATATACTTAATAAATACATTTTCACTTATTAAATCACATCTCACTAACCGCCAATTACCCTTATTTTAAACATTTATCCATTTAGTGTTTTATAAACCACGGTCCACCCTCCCTCCCAAATCACCCATCCCTCCTCCCCTCACCACCAGAGGCAAATACAGAAAGGAAAGAAAAAGAGTGTTATCTTTTCCTCTCTAAAAGGTTCAATGACGTTTGAATTATAGAGGAATACGATAGACAGGGGCTGCAGTGCTAGTGAAAAGGGACTAGAGGATAGTTGATGCTGTGTAAGGTTATATTATTAGTGTATATACAGGATGCCCAAATCCTTTGATTTTATGGTCTTGATTGGACATACTGGCTAGGTCTTTTCAGCTTGGAGAGCAAAAGATTTCTCTGCACCATTCTGTAACTTAGGGGTATTCTGATCTAGCCAGTGTTGTAATAAGACCTGGTTTGCACATATCGATGCAAGGGCCAAGTGTTTGCATTGGTTTCATATCAAGGACTGCCCATATTCTCCTTGTTTACAGACCTTCAGGAGGAATGCATCGAATAGACCAAGCAGTGGGTTCAATCTAGCTCGAATAGAATCCCAGAAAGGGGTGACTTTTTCACTTTGCCAAAGAATATGGTACAATGTGCCAGGGTGTTGACCACATCTGGAACATGTATTTGATGAATTTCCCCATTTTGCATAATTTATCTGGTGTGTAATAGAGATTATGTAGGAGCTGAAATTGAGGTAAGCGATATTGGTCCCATTTGAGGTACTTATATAAATGCCTCAAAATTCTTGGCCAGTTATGAGTTGGGGAAGTGGACGGTAGAATCTGGTCCCAGTAATAATATAGTTGGCCTTCGCTGTCCCCTGCCAGAGAGTGTAGATGATGATAGAAGTAAGAGATGGTGTGTGTGGAACGAGCTGTGGTTACCATAGTGAGGATTTGATTTTCACGAGAGTTATCCCACTGTCCCAAACCGAAGTGCTGATATAACGTGTGAGAGTTGAATGTACTCAAAGCAGTCTGATTAGGGTAACTTGAATATAGTTTGTGCCTCATGAAATGGTAGCAGTATCTGGTTTTTGATCTGCTCAGCAACTGTGGTGTCTATATTATAGGGCAGAAAGATATGTTGAGCATATTACCCCAGTCTTAAAATTTGGGTTATCTAGTAGGGGCTGTGAGATATTTTCAGAAAGTAAATGTGGAGTGTAGCATAGCTGTGAAATTACACGTAGGGCCTCTACAATTGGGGTATTATAAAGTGGTTTAGGGACCTTTTTTAATGTGGGTATAAAGTAGGGCACTTGTATTCAGACCATATTGAGCACAAATAGACTGCTCTAATTGCAGCCATGGGGGAGTACATGTTTGAGTTAGGTTTAGTTACGGGTCACAGCCATTGGGAGAGTCTGGAGCAATTGATGGACAGGTAATATAAATATAGAATTGGTACTTGCAGACCTCCTCTTTCCAAGGAGCGCTGTAGCTTATAAAGTGCCCTACAAGGAGTTTTAACCCACCGGATGAAGGAAGTTATAAGTCTGTTGACTTGAGCAAACCAAGATTTGGGGAGGAAGTAGTTAAACATCTGAAGGGGATATAGGAGACAAGGTAAAACATTCATTTTCACAATACTCAGGTGACCCCAAATGGAGATACACAATAAGGCCCAACAGTTTAAATCGGTTTTAAGCTGGGCAGCCGCTGTGTCTAGATTGTACTGCTTCATCTTAGACGTAGACAGGGAAAGGTAGATGCCTAAATATTTCATTTTATCTCGGATCCAGGTCAAGCCTAGGTGTCCTGTGTCAGCAAGTAAAGTGGAGGCAATAATTTCCATTTTGGATAGGTTCAGTTTGTAATTAGATATCATCCCAAAACTCTTGATGCTATCAAAGGTAGCCAGTAGGGATGTTTTTGGGTGTGTAATATGTAATAATGTATCATCTGCATATACTGAAATTTTATACTGATGTGAGCCTATGGAGATGACAGAGACAAGGGAAGATGCGTTGATCTTCCTTATTGGTGGCTCCAAATACAGATTAAAAAGGAAGGGCGAGAGTGGGGAGCTTTGTCTGGTGCCTTGTTGCAGATTAAAGGGAGAGGAGAGAATTCCGTTACATAGAATACGAGCAGAGGTATGGGTATAGAGTATTTTCACCCAGTGGATTAATTAGGGTGGGATATGTTATTTGGGAAGCAGGTTGAACAGACAGTCCTAGCATACTCTGTCAAAAGCTTTCTCTGCATCCAGGCACATCTACATCAAAGGAGTAGGGGAATTCCTGGACACAGAGATTAGGTGAGACAACTTTCTTCACATGTGGTCTACAGATAGCCTCCCAGCAATGAAGCCAACTTGTTCACAACTGATAAGAGTCTGCCAGACCTGGTTTAATCTGTCAGCCAACACTTTTGCAGTGATTTTAAGGACATTGCTAAGGAGAGATATCTGACAGTAGTTAGATACCAATAAAGGATCTCTGTCAGGCTTGGGAAGCACTACAATGGTAGGTTCCGTAAAAGAGGGGTCAGAGAGGCCATGATTGTTTATGTACTTGAAGGTATTGAGAAGCACCGGGTCTGTCTGATTTTTGAAAGCCTTGTAGAAGTTTGACGTGTAACCATCTGGGCCAGGGGCTTTATTTGTAGGTAAGGCGTCAATGGCCTCTGTGATTTCTGCCAAAGTCAAGGAGCCTGCAGTGACTCGATCTGAGAGGGTTCTAGACTTGGCAGTTTTATATCTTGGGGAAGAGATCCTTGAGATCGCTGTTGGGTGGAGAGGAAAACCAACTGTAGAGTGTCTTGCAATAGTCTTGAAAGCAGGAAGCAATCTCTCAGGTAGTAGTGATTACTTGACCACAAGGGTTGCAGAAGGAGAGACAATTCTGTCAGTGGTCTGAGCCCTCAGACACAAGGCGAGGAGCTTGCCTGCTTTTTCCCCTTGGTCAAAGTATTCAACCTTCGAGCGAAGGATAAGATGTTCTGCTTTATTGTTCAGCATGGAGTTGTAACGAGATCTAAGGGTTTCTAAATTATCTATATCACAAGAGGTGAAGAGTGGGGAGAGGTTCTGCTCCAATACTCTTAATTTGTTCTAAAAGAGAAGTTGACTCACAAGAGATTGCTTTCTACCTTATAGAGGCTAGATGAATAATTCACCTCTCAAAGAACATTTAGCACCCCCAACAGGACATCTAACCTGGGCATGGAAGGAGAATTGAATTCCAAAAAGGAGGAGATAAAGGACTGGAGGTGCCTTAAAACTGTTCTGACTTTAGGGTTGTCCGTTGAACCTCCTGACCTTGTCTGTTTCTGTTGAGAGTGGTACACCACTGGAGTAAAACTGGATGGTGATCAGAGATCACATTAGAAAAATATTTACAAGACAACATGGTAGGAGGTGCTCAGTCCCGACATGAAGTAGTCCATTCTGGAGAATGTATTATGAGGAAGCAAGTAAAGGAATATTCCCCTGAGTGGAAATATGGCCCTCAAGGATCTTGAGGCCTAGTGAGCCCATCATGTCTCGGAGGACAATTGAGTTCTTGATTAGGAGGGGCAGTTGGGAATAGACCTGTCCAGTTTGTTAGAATAGACCAAATTCCAGTCTCCTCTGAGGAGTATAAGAAGAGCGGTTCAGGGTGCAAGGTGTGTCGTGAGTGTAGTGAAGAAGTGGGTATTGTCTATTGCAGGGCCATAAACTGTTACTAAAATGACTTGGAATGACCCAGTAGAGCTCTTAGTAAGAATCTGCCCTGTGGATCTGTGACTGATTGTAGCAACTTGAAGGGCACCCTTGGACCATGAAATATCTACCCCACATTTGCAGGAATCCAGCTCCATCCCAAATGCTTGTCTCACCCAAGATCGCGAAGATGGAGAACCTGGGATGAAGACAAATGGGTCTCCTATAGAAAGGCAATGTCAAGCCTCCAGTTTATAGAGCTGTAGCAGTATATTGGATCTCTGGTGGGGGATTGAGCACCTTAATATTCCATGAACAGATTTTAAGAGTCAATACCATGACACAAACCGATATCTATTACATTTGAACACTGAGATATAATATAGCAACTTTTCTTGCTCCATAGAGAAGAAAGATATGAGCCTGTGGTGGTGGAAACCCTCCTCCCCCTCCCCCATGTTAGATAAGCTAACTGTTAAGATCAATGGGTCCATAACAACAAGAAACAAGTATTTTCCCACCCTCCCATTTCCCGTAGCTGATTCACAAACTTTCTCATCCTAAATTTTAAAGTCTCCATCCACAAAGTGAAAATATATAAGTTGAAAAAATTTTGCTCATGTGCTTCCATGTAGGCGCAGTCAAGTAGCAAAACCAAGCCCTGGGCGTTGCAAAATGATTATACTTTATACTCCAAAAAAGATGGTAACCCAAATTAGAGCTGTGGGAGAAGTCCCTCCCTTAATCCAGCTCATGACATACCCTCTGAAGCAGTATGATCACTTTCTCCCCGCCCTGCCATTTGCAGCATAACACTTTGGTTGGCATGGCAGCTAAGAATGCTAGAAACCAATAAACAGAAAAAAGATGGGGGGGGGTTCCCCGCTCTTATGGAGGGGGCCTCTGCGAGAAAATCAGGTAATTAATTGTTAGCAGGTGATCACCTTTTGCAACTGTTAATGAAATGCCTGTACAATAAGAGGCAAAGCAGGGTTAAGCTGGACAGGCGTAGATTTAGGTATACCTACTGTGGGCTACTAATGGTGTTGGAATGATAAGCATTGAAAAGCCTGCCATCTAGCGGAGAATGGTGAGGGGACGGGAGAATAATACTTGGCCAGAATTTATTTGGGAGAAATGTAAGGCCACCTTAAATTGGAAGAGGGTGCTATGCCTAGGAGTATTCCTCAAAGGCCTTTATAAATGTTCATTGGATAAGTTGTGGAATAGTTCCTTTGCCCCTGTAATGCTCGTTCTGAAGAAAGAAAAGTACGTAGAGGAAGAAGTTCTCTTGAGATCCTACCGATCCGAGTGCTTCTGTGTGTCCCGCTGGATTCAAGATGGAGGAAGGGCCATCCATGAATGAAAGAGACCATCTGCAGGCAAACAGCACAATCAGACCCCAAGGGACAAGATGCAAGAGATCATGGTCTCAGAAAGGCTGAACAAGTCACCATTTCCATTCCAGTCAGGAAGTGGCAGGTTGGTGGCCATTCACAGTATAAGCTCGCACATTCAGAGGGCTGGAAAATAAATCTTGCAAGCACCGCCTTCTAGCGGGGAGTAGTGGAATTTAACAGTTTGTAGCAGGCAGCTACGCACCATGCTAAATGGGGATCTGCTGCTTCTGTTGCACCATCTGGAAGGAAGCTCAGCGGTCCTTAAACAGATCTGCAATAAGGGCCTTAACAGCAGGGAAGCCTGTTCAGCCGATTCATAGTTGTGCCAGGATCCATGGTGAAGAATCAGCAGGCAAGCAGGGCAGGCCATCTTAAACTTATATCAGCAGCAATTAACTTGGTGATGAGGGGTGGTATGCTGCTCTTCTTTGTCTTGTACTACGGCGAGTTCTGGGTGATCTGAAGCTTATTGCCTTCCCAAAGTTTCTTTGAGGTCTCTTGCTTTGTTCAAAATATGCTGTTTGTCCAAGTAGTTTAATAATTTTAAGACTTAATGGGCCTGGGAGGGGAGCCTTCTACCGGTCTAGGTCTAAGGGACTGGTGAGCCCTCTCGACCACGTAGGTTGAGTTGTGTGGTGATGGGCCTGTGATTTTAGTCAGTAATTTTTGAGTAAATCATATAGGCAAGACCCCTTCTGCATCTTCCGGAAGGTCGAAGATGGTTATATTATTCTGATGACTTCGCCCTTCCAGATCCTCCAGCTTGGTTTCTAATTTGCTAAGCGTCTGTCTAAGAGGAGTTACCTCTGGGTCCAGTTTGGTGCGCCTGCCTTCTAGAGAAGAGGTGTGGGCTACTACCACAGAAATCGCTCTTGTAGCTTCCCCGAGGTCTTCCCTCATAGAGTTGAGTTCAGCAGTTAGGTCTTGGAGGGCAGTTTTAAACAGTTGTAGCTCTGCCATAGATTTGTGCTCGGTGAGCAATGTGGATGCCAAGGTGTGGTGGAGGAGGCTTTTCCGGAGGTAGTTGATGGGCCTTTAGGCTGTTTTGAACTTTCTCGGGGGCTGTTGCACATTGGTCTCCGTCGATATTGTTGTATAAAATCCTAGCGACAGATCGATCTCTCTTCATTGACAGGAGTGTTGCAGAAGGTCGAAAAGTCCAAAATTAAAGGTTGAAAACTGAGATTGCTGCAGTTTTAAATGATTAAAGACAGGTGTAACGGGAGTCTAGTTGTGGAGCTGCTACTCCAGGCTAGGCATCACGTGACTCTGTGGCAGAGCTGTCTGTTCCATTACCCTTGTGTCAGGGTCTCTTGTCATAGGACAGGGGGTCTCTGGTCTATCCGGACCTTTCGTTCATATACTTGAGTGCTTGGTTTCTGAATACAGTCATTACACGCTTTGGGGTGTCCCGTAAGGTTGCTGATGTCCCGCTTGAGTCTAGGAAGCCTTCTACCATACATATCTATTCCTTGAAATGAAAGCTTTTCATTTTGTGGTCTGCATCTTTGGATATGGGCCCTTTTATGTGTCCTATGAAATCTGTTCTGGATTACTTGGTTTCCTTATCTGATTCAGGCTTATAATATTCCTCTGTTAAGGTGCATTTGGCTGACGTATCAGTATTCCAGCCCCTACTGATGGCAGTACAGTTGCCCAACTATAAGTATCCTGTAGTCTTCTGAGAGGTATTCTTTATATGAAACCTCCTATCTGTAATCCAGTCCTACCTTGGGACTTGAATTTCATACTTGAGAAACTGACATTGGCTCCTTTTGAGCCTGCGTGACTTGTGGCCTATTTCCTGTCATGAAACATTATTTCTAGAGTGTGGATATGTTGTTCATCCATACTCTCTGGCATATCTCTTTCCCTTTAAACTTGCGGAAGTCTTCAAGCTGGCTCCTCCCATCCACCCAGGTGGTAAATACCTCAGCTCCACCCCATGGCGTGAGATCTTCCTTTCCGCTGGAAGATACAGGTCCCTCATGCTACTTCTGTGCCCGTAGGCCCTGGTTTAAAACATCGCTTTTACCTCAGCTTGCAAAGCAGAGTGACTATGGCCATCTGTCTAAAAAAAAACAGTGATTTTAATTTATTGTGTTTATTCTGCTGCTTCAAGCAATTAATTTACCACCAGCTAAATTGAAAGCATTTCTCCAGCTGCAATCTCTGTAATCCTGGTCGGGCTGCTTAGGTTAAACTGGGCTCCTATGTGAATTGCAGTGCCTGCTCCAGTTTCACTGCGGCTTGAAACCTAATTCCCTGTTGTTACGCCCCCAGTAGCCTGCACCTACAAATAACAATCCCTTCTCCCTGTTTCCTTGTCCACAGCTGGGCCACCTACCTGGAGGTCGAGAGGGTCTGTACTGCAGCCCTCCCCCATAATTGAAGCCCAAGACTCGAAAAGCAGGGAGGTTGTGAGAGCCCTACTGAAACCCTCCCCGATGTGGAAAGCCACCTCTCAGAGACCGCTCATCAGGTACGCACAGAGCCTACTAGATCGTCTGCTGCTCTCACAGCGTTGCTGCACAAAGTGATCCCCGCTGCCCCCACCACCACCCTTGGTCGACATCGGGCTTTATAGTGACGATCACGTGATCGTCTGAAACCGATCAGCCCACTCTGCCATCTGCAGCTTATATTTGGTCAACACTAGAGGGCTCCCTCTCATTACCTCCTATTACAAACTCCATCCACTAGCAGCATATCTTGCATCTCTTGGACCCTAAACCATCCCATCTTAATCTTAATCTTAACTCTTTTTTCTCATCCCTGCTCCACTCTTCCTGAGGATAAATCCCTCTCCAGAGACCCCTGCATCTGCCTAACCACACACTCCCGCAGAAACGCAACCCCATCAAATCACCTAACAACATTCCCCCCTGTGCTACTTAGCACTAATTTTACCCCCAGCGTTAGCTGCATCATAAACAGGTCCTCAGTGGCGCGAGCTCCACCCCCACAGGCAAACACACGCTAATTAGCCCCCATCCTTCCCTATCTCTGGTCCAACTAGTCCGCACCATCCCCACGCCAGTTGGGCACTCCAAATCTCCAACAAACCCACGCTCTGTACCGCCTTCTAAACTGATCCGAAAGCCATGCTCCAGCATGCTCTCCTCCCTCCTCCTTCTGATCTCAGGCAATGTACACCCTAATCCTGGCCCAACATCAACTAGTGTTCCCAAGGGAGGCGGGCAGGGTGGCCTACTTCTGGCCTCATTTAATATCTGAAGCCCACCTAGGAAATTCAGTCAGCTACAGGGATGGATCACCAACAATCCTCTGACATACTGGCATTATCTGAGACCTGGCTCTCCAACAAAATCCCAGATGCTTCTGTCACCCCTAATGACTACTCCATCTTCAGAGCAGATAGGACAGGCAAAGAGGAGGTGGATGTGCCATATATGCAGAACTTCTCTACAGCCCCTTTCTGTCCCCCTGCCCGCCAGCTCACGGTGCCCAAGCCATCACAATCACGGGCACCCTAGACAACTCGAGAAAACTGCTGTACATTGTGGCAGTCTACATCCCACCCTCTAACCAGAAACAAGCCTTTGAATCAATCTTGGCTAGCATCACCCCCCCCGAGCGAAGTGATTATTATGGGTGATTTTAATGTGAATTGGTTATCCCTTGCATCTGCCACGTTCAAAGATGCAGTCCGTGCCTATGATCTTACATAGGTTGTCCAGTCTCCTACCAGGGAAGATCCCAAGTCCGGGACTTCCACCATTATTGACCTTATCTTTGCAAATTAACCCATCCAACTCACCAAAGTTAAAGTGCTCCCTGATGTACTAAGTGATCACTCTCCTGTCTTCTGCTGCTGGTCAAATAAAATCACTTTCAACCAACCTAAAATATCCATCCATAGGCACCTCAGAAAAGGATCCCTCTCTCACCTCAAACTCTCTCTCTCCTCCTGTGACTGGGCATCCATTCACAGTGCCATGTCCGTTGACGCAGCCCTCACCTCCTTTATTAAAATTTTTAATACTGCCTGCAACATATTTGCCCCTCGCACTAAACAGGTTATAAAAACAGGGAAACTCCATGGAACTCTCATACCCTTCTTACACAGATGCATCACAGAGATAACCTCTGGCACAGGGCTCTGAACTCCCAACTTCCCAATGACAGGCAGCTCTATAGAGAAGCAAGAAACAAGTGCACCTGGGCAATTCGACTAGCTAAGTCTACCTACTATAAGCAAGTACTCACCTCCTCATGGGGATCTGGGAATAATTTCTGGAACAATGTCAAGGAACTCTGCGGAAAGCGATTCCCCTACCCCTTCGCAGATTCTTGACCATGATACCCTCCCCAGGACCCTAACACCATAGCAAATTTCCTGAATAATTCCTTCTCGATCTTAGCCACATTCTACACATAAAACTTCTTTGACCCCATCCCAAATGGCCCTCTATCGCCTCCCCAACTAATACCTCCTCCTTCCAGCTAAGAATCATCTCCTGCAAACAGGCTAAACACTACCGAACCAAAGCCTTGTGCAACTCCGTTTCAATGCGACTCCCTAGACCTCAAAATTCTCAGTCTAGCAGCTTGCGAGACCCTGCCTCACCTCACCAAAATATTAAACTGCTCCTGAGCCTTGGTCAATTTCCTACGCTCTGGAAAGGGAATCATCACACCTATCCTAAAAAGGTGATCCAACAGACCCTTGTAACTATAGGCCCATCACAATCCCCATAAAGGGCTCGAGAAAAATTGTGTCAGACCAGCTCACGAATACCTGAACAAATACAATCTTCTGTGTCATGAACAGCATGGTTTCAAAGCAGGACACAGCACTACCAGCGGACCTCATCAATTCACTCTTACATACATGAGCGTTGTAACAAGGGTCATTGAGAGCAATCTTTGTAGATTTCAATCAATCAATCAATCAAAACTTTATTTTAAAAGGCGCTTTTCTCAAAACCAAAGCGCCTGTACAATTTCATAAAACAATAAATAAACAGAATTTAAAACTATTATAAATCATTAAAGCTATACTAAAAGGTGGGTCTTCAAAGGCTCCTTTAAAGCTCAGGACAGTTGGACTATTGCACTGGCGGTGAAAGGTTTCACAAAGTAGGGGCCACAAAACTAAATGATCTAGCCCTGAAGTTTTCAAGCGGACCTAGGAATCTCCAGCAATCCCTAAATCAGTGGATCGGGAAGGCGGGAGGGACAGTAGAGGCAAAGGAGCTCTTTCAAGTAAGTAGGTCCCTGGTGCGTGTGAGGGCTTTATTGGTCAGCGCAAACCGACCTTTAAGGTGATTCACCAAAATACTGGCAGCCAGTGCAGTCCGCGGAGCACAGGCATTATATGGCTGGATCTAGAAGAACCAGTCAATAACCCGGCCGCCACATTCTGCACTAGCTGCAGACGGCTAAGCTCAACGCCCGATAGCCCTAGGTACAGGGAGTTGCAACAGTCAAGGCGGGAGGTAACAAAGGCGTAGATCAACATTGGAAGATCCTCTGGAAGATCCAGATGCTTCACCCTGGCGATATTCCTCAGATGGAAAAAGGAAGTTTTGACCACCGCTGACACCTGAGCTTTAAGCGTCTAGTGGTCATCAATTATTACGCCAAGATTCCACACTGTCTGATGCCGTCAGCAGAACGCCCCAAGCCATAAAGCCTGAGGGAGATCCAGCTGGCAAACCTGCCTCACAGCAACCTTTGTCCACAACCAACACCTCAGTTTTCTCCAGGTTTAACCTCAACCAGCTCCCATTCATCCAATCTTGGATTTCTGCAAGGCAGTTATTAAATACCGACAAGGCAGCATCCTGGCCAGGCACAAAAGACATATACAGCTGGGTATCATCAGCATAGCAATGAAAACCCAGATCTTATAATCGCTCCCAACGGGAGCATATACACCGCAAATAACATAGGCGCTAGAATAGAGCCCTGCGGTAGCCCACAAGATACAGAGACTGATGCCGAGGAAAAAATTCCCGACACCACCCTCTGAGTCCTACCTTCGAGGTAAGATCTAAATCACCTGAGGACCATACCAGATAATCCACAGATGGACCACAGACACTCTAACAGCACACCATGATCAACAGTGTCAAATGCTGCTGAGAGATCAAGAAGTACCAAGATAGAACGAGTCCTATGATCTCTCGCTATTAGGAGGTCATTTAGTACTCGAACCAGTGCTGTCTCAGTACTATGCCTTTTCCTAAATCCAGATTGGAGAGAATCATAGATATTGTTGTTGGTCAGATGATCCTCCAATTGCACTGCGACCACCTTCTGAATAACTTTACCCACAAAGGGTAGGTTAGAGACTGGTCTGTAATTTGCTAGACAATCTGGGTCTATGGAGGACTTCTTTAAAAGAGGCTTAACTATAGCCTCTTTATAGGGATCTGGAAGATCCCCTCTCCAAAGACTTCCAGACTATCAAAGCCAGGACTAGGCGATTTTATCCACACAATCCACTAAAAGGCGTGTGGGGCTGGGGTCCAAACCACAGCTGGTTGGTGCATACCCTCGGATGATCATCACAATATCATCGATTTTGGGAGGCTGAAGTCAGACCATGCAAACTGGGTGTTCGACATCTCCTGCGACCATCACCGCTCCCAATGGAGAGGAAGAACGGACATCTGATCTGATTTTGGCAACCTTATCTGCAAAGAAGAGCAAACTCCTCACATCGGTCTGTGGAAAAGGCCCTTCTGGGCTGAAGACGGACTGGATTGCAAGTCTGTCCACATTCCGAAAGAGCTGGGCTGGTCTATTCTGTGCAGCCGCTATCTCCCTGGACAGGAACTCTGCTTTCTTACAAGAGTTGCGGATTGATGGCATATAATGGTCCATCAAACTAAGTTTGTCATCATCAGACCAGACTTCACCAGCGCCTCTCAGCCTTCGTCCAACCTCCTCAACTCCTCATGGTCTCATCAAACCATGGAGACCTGGGGCGAAGAGTGAGAGGACAAACACGAACAGGTGCAATAGAATCCAGGGCCCTGACCGCCTTATTATAGGCATGTGCTAGGTCACCTGGATCCAGCAATCTATCAGAAGGCCCAATGGGTCCAGCACCGACCGCCATCAGGTAATCCGGGGACACACCCCTTAATGGGCGGTACGGACCAACTCGAAGGGCTGACCAAGCGTTTGACACCATCAGTCATGCACTACTTATCCACTGTCCCCCCTCCATCTAGCCCTGAAGCAATCTCCTGGTTCAAAACTATCTTACCAATCGGACTCAACAAGTCAAAATCAATACCACCCTCTCTGCTAAGCGACCTGTACGATCAGGTGTCCCCAAGGTCAATCTTAGGCCCTCTACTGTTCACTGTCTTTCTGAACTCCCTCCCTCAGGCCTGCAGTGGCAAACTATTACTCTATGCAGACAATGCCGTAGTTACTGAAACACTCTAATCCAAACTCTCTTCAAAATACCCTGATAGGCTGCTTTAGTGAAATAGAATCCTGGTTCACGATCATAGATTACTACTTAATTACAACAAGACTAAATCTATGATATTTTCTCACCACCAAAACCCCAACAGTAATGCCCTGCTAGCTATCTCAAACCCACAGGGCATCCAAATTGAACAGGCCACTAACTTTAAGTATCTGGGCATCACTCTGGACACATCCCTCACCTATCACCAACATATTAAACACCTCTGCAAACACTCTGCTTGGGATTCTATATAGACACCAGCACTGCCTCCCCCCACAGGCACTTAGACTGGCTGTAACCTGCTCAGTCCTATCTGTGGTCGATTATGGGATTACAATTTATGGCACGGCTGATTACTCAGCCCTAAACAACATCAAACTAGCTCTCAACAAAGCCTGCCGAATGGTCACAAGCAGTGATAGATTAACCCATACATGTGAACTCTATAAACAAGCTGACTGGCTGACGTTTGAAGGGAGACTAAGGTACCACACCTGCCTCCAAGCCAAAAAGATCCTGATGTAGCTTGCACACATGGGCCTTCTCCCCCTCATCCAACCAACCCCTCACAGGAACACCCCTAGACATCTGGCTAACACCACACTCCTGGTCCCCCACTGTAGGACCACACTGGGGCAAAGGTCTTTCAGGTATCGAGCTCCACTCTGGCTAAATCAACTTCCTTCCTCCATCTCCCAGACCCCCAGCCTTAGCCTGTTTAAAAAAGGCATCAAGAGACTTCTCCTTGACTCAGAGACTTGTGGCTGCTACAGCTGGTCCTCCCTCACTCGGTAGGAGATAGTAACCCAACATCTCCCTTAACTCCAGACATGCCCAACATAGCCATTGGTACCTAAAACATTCTCTCGGTTAGGTGCTGGCCTTTGAATTTGCTAACCAATCCCTTTTCACATAGCGACCCAGGGTACTTAAACAACCCTAGAAAACCTAGAAGAAACTAATCTAGCAAAGTAAAATATTCTGTACGAGTAACCATGTAATATTTATCTTAATGTAATGTTTGCCTAGTATGCTATGTACAATTTGTCTGTAAGTGTTGTTCTGTTTGTATCGATGTGGAGCCTTTGCAAAGGTCTTCAACTCAAAGGTTGTAATTCCAAAATTTCAATTAAAAAAAAAAAAACTCGTTAGAGTTCGCAATTCCGATTCGGATATGGAGAACAAATCGTCCCCAGGATTTCGCCAGTGTCCCTGCGGCCAGAAAATGTCAGCGCACCGATCTCCACCTAGCATGCGTGTACTGCCTCGGCATCGGACATGACACCTCATCGTGTACAATTTGTTTGGCCTTCCATCCCAACGTTCTGGACGACCACAGGGCATGCCTTCAACTGGGGAGACTGGAGAAAAGGAACCCACCGGTGAAATCCAAAGAGGAGAGGTGGGCAACTACCGTGGCCACGGGATCCAGCGAGCAATTGGAACAGATGAAGGCATTCGAGGAGGAAGCGGCTCAAGCTTCTATCGGTCAAAGCTTCTTTGTTCCCCTCAACCTCAGCTCGACTTTTACGGGCTTCTTTCGGGAGTTGTGCCAGTCTCTCCACACCAGGGTTGAGGCACCCTCGGGCTCGCATTCCTCCCACCCTCGGAAGAGGAACAAGGACCCCAAGGCTTCTTCCTCCAGAAGAAGATGCTCCTGGGACCGAGAGGGTCCAAGTCCCAGGAACACGTGGTCTTGACTTCGTCGAGATCAAATCCTCGGCCGCTGGCTTTACAGATCTTCCGTCGGTCCAAGGCACCGAGACTGAGGAACCAGCCGAACCGGTTGAGATTATGCTTGATCCCATGAGCCCTTATCGCCGACTCCTGTCAATGATTCCTTAGAAAGGACCCCGGTTCTTTCTTTTCCCGACGAGGAGACTGTACCTTCAGGTAACCTCATCGAGGAAACCATTCCGGAACCTCAGTTTTCACCGACTCCGGCATTCCCCGATCGAACCAGCTGACCCGGCGGTCTCGATCGAGGACTGGGACCCCTTCAGTCGAAAAACTGAAGAAAGATCACAAACACTCCAGAAGAAGCGCCGCCATCTATCGCTCGTCCTCGGACGAGGAGAGACTTCGACGGAAACTCCGTCGACGTTATGAGGATCTCATGTGGCAACAGCTGATTCTGACGGGTCAAAAGCCGACTCCTCCAGCAGCACTGGCCATTACTTGGCTTCCACCTCCCAGGCCAACACCAACCCCTACGGAACCGAAGGCTTTTGTTCTCCCACCCGTGGGGCCAGCCCGTATTCCAGCTCGGCCTATTACAGTCTCCCCACCAATTCTGGTGGAGCCACCGTCTAAGCAGCCTCAGGGAGGGGCTCCCTCGAAAGAGGACCGGACAGACACCGGACTGCCCCGTCATCTGTCCATCACTGTTGTCCCCAATCGCCTAGGCGGGAGACCGTTATATCCCGACTCTTCAGACTCTAATGCCACTGGTTTGCACTCGCATCCGGGGTATGATGAGTCATCAGTGGCAGGTTTGGAGGAAGGTCCTTCCTCTTTTCAGGGCATCCTCTGCCTGATTTCCGAATCTACCGGAATGCCCCTGGAGTCTATCCAAAAGAAGGCGTAATACCCCCTTACGGACATCCTCAAAAGGGGGAATACCCCGATGGAGGCCTTTCCAGTGGCCGAAGCCATTGTTGGCCTGGCCCTTGAGCTTTGGCAGCGTCCTGCCTCCTGTCCAGCTCCGACTGCCCACATGACCCACAAGTACACGGTACCCATGGGGTCCCTGGTGGGGTTCACAGAGCATCCTTCGTCCGAAAGCCTTGTAACTGCTTCTGTGTTCAGACGCACTGGTAGCTCAGCTGACACTGACCGTCCCCCGGACAAGGACTCCAAGAATATGGACCATTCTGCCCGGAAGGTCTATGTAGCCTCTCCTTAGGCCTTCGTCAGGCCAGTTCAGCTGTTATCATGGCACACTTCTCTAACGCCCTGTTAGGGTCATTAGATGAAGTCCTCCCTCATCTCCCAGCAGACATGCAGACAACTGTGAAGCAAGTCTGTGACCAGGGCCGTGCTGTTGCAAAACAGCAGCTCCAGACGGCCCTGGACATTGGCGATTTCTGTGCCCGCTCCTTAGAAGCCACAGTGGTCACTCGCCGCAGGGCCTGGCTGCGGTTATCCTCCTTTCCGGCGGATACTCAGCACAAGTTAGCTGACGTGCCCTTCCTAGGCACCGATCTTTTCGGTCCAGGAGTCGCTGGTCACCTCCAGCGCATACAGCAGTCCAATGCCACCTTGGATGCTACCTCTGCGAAGAGTTCTTTGGGCAGGAACCAGCAGAAGTTGAGGCCCTCCATCTGGTCTTCCTAGACCCCCCAGTGTTTACCAATGCCTGTCTGTGATGGCCTACCTGCGTCCCTGGGAGTTCAGGTATTCCGTACCTGGACAATTGGCTCCTGGAGGTCCTGTCCAGGGAGAACTTTGTACTCTTTCCTTTACCGTGCAGGTTTTCACTAGCCTGGTATCACCATCAACCAGGCCAAGTCCCATTTAGTCCTTGCCACCCAATTTGTAGGGGCGATTCTGACCGACCATCGGCTAAACCTTTGCATCCGGACAAGGTAGATACCCTCGAACTCAGGCCCGCGTCTTCTGTCCAGTCGCAGAGGTTGGAGCCAGGTCATCCTTTGCCTACTTGGGCTAATAGCTGCTGCCATTCCGACAGTCTCCCTCGCGGCCCATATCAGGATCTCTCAATGGGCTGTTGCAGTGGGACAGACCATGGACAATCAGACTAAGAGGTACTAGTTTCGATCCATGATCAGGACTTGCAATGGTGAATGGTTCATGAGAACTATGCTGGGAGTTCACTTGCATGAACCCCCGATGTTGATGGCAGATGTGTCAGAGAGGCTGGGGCCACCTAGGGTCTCATAGGACTCGGGCAGTTGGCTAAATTAACAAAATCTGCACATAAATGTACTTGAACTGAGAGTAGTCTTGTGCTCTTCAGGCTGTGATCCCATATTCTCTTGGTCATCTCTTGTAATTCGGACAGCATGTGCGTAGTCTGGTATCTCAACAAGCAGGGAGAACACATTCCTACCTCTGTGATGAGGAAGTGATGAGATTCGGCTTTGGGCAACCCAGCATCACCTTCACTTGACTGTGGTTCACGTCCCGGAGTGGAAACACACACTGGAGGATTGACTCTGTTGGTCCTCAGCTAGATCCCATGAATGGGAATTGGATCAAGAAGTCATATACAACATCTTTCAGCGATGGGGAACATCTGAGGTAGACCTCTTCAGCTTCCTCCCTAAAATGCACAACTTCCGCCTTCTGCTGCTTGCTCCAGGACAAAGAAATTTTTGGTAGGACATTCTATCTCTTGCTTGGAGGACAGATTTGTTTTATGCCTTCCTCCCATTCTCTTAATTTCGAGGGTCCTGAACAAACTCAGATCGGAGGGCTCGGATGATTTTCGGTTATTTCCTTCTGGCCTAGGCAAGTTTGTTTCTCTCTTCTGCAACAGTTTTTTAGAGGAACCTCCACTTCAAACAACATGAAGTCTTGCTGTGTTCTGACTATTGCAGTGATCTCCAACCTTTGAACTGCCCAGAGAACAAAGAGTTAACTTTCCATGCAAGGCATGGGCAGCTGAAACTGGGCTCGGTTGAAGCCTCTGTCTGCTGTTGTTTGAACCTCAACCTCCAGATTTTTTACTCCACCTCTCTGAACAGTCGCTCCGGAGATTTCTCCTTCGCTTCGGTTCAAAAAGTCGGTTAAAGTGTCATTTTTTCCGGTTTCAACCCGAATTTCTGCTTCTAACCTGTAGAGTTTAAGTCTCTGTCTGTGGTACCGTGAGTACTAGATTAGGTTTTCTATATTAGTTTTCTGTGTGGAGCTTGTAAACATTGGATTGGTTCGGTTTGAACGATCAGGTTTAATGTAAAAAAAAAACTTTTGTCTTTATTGAAGTGTGGTAAGCGGTCCGTGTCGGTTCTAAAAAAAGCGGTTTCATTACGGTTTTTCAAGACCAATAACACGGTCCAGAACAAATCTGCGGTCTTGCCTACGTGGATTGCGAAAGGGTAAGTTTTGGTTAGGATTGGCCATGTCTGAGAAGGCCAAGAAAAAACCGGGCCCTGGGTTTTCAACACTGTAGTGTGTGGGAAGCCTTTGCTAAGGCTGATCCCCACACACCTGTGTTTATTGTCTGGGGTTTGACCACCTCGATTCAGACTGCCAAATTGGTAAAAGTTTCCCAAAGCTACCCTGGATAAGAGAGTAGGTAGACTGAGGGAAAGGGGCCGAGAAGTCCGCTGACCCGGATGGCCAGCCCGGTTCGGTTCCGACCGAACCAGAAGGAGTGCCCTCTGACCAGGGCAAAACTTCTTCGGGCAAAAGGAGAACTGATTCTGAGGAGTCGGTTCCGGTTAAAAGAACAAGAAGGGATAAATCATCCAGTTCAGATCCACAAGTTCTTTCTCCGACTGCTGATGAGATAGCCAAAGCGATAAGGATAGTTCAGTCACTAACATCGGTTCCAGCCGAACCGGCACCATCGGTCAGGGGCTCGGTTCGGTCGGTTCCCCAGTTCGGATTATACTTAGAAGAATGTTAGGAGCGAGGAGAAGGAGGAGAGTATGAAGATAATGATGATGATGGTGATTATGAAAGTCTGGATGTGCCTATTGACCTGGACATCTCCCCAGACAGATCTTCAGGTGTTTCTCCTCCTAGGCTGTCTGAGTCCCCTTCCCACTTTATGTTTTACAAAAAAGTGGCTGAAACCTTCCAGCTTCCTATGGAAGAAGCAGTAGAGGATCAGGAGGAGCCTGATTTTGTTGAGATGATGGACATCCCTGAGTCCAGGAGGTTGTCTATTCCCCTCCATAAGTCTTTTGGGAAACAGACATTTAAAATTCTAAAAACTCCTAATTCCATACCCCCTGTGGATAGAAGAATGGACAAGAGGTATACTCTTTCAGGCTCAGACACGGAGTTCCTTTCCCAACAATGCAGCCATGTTGGGGTAGTGCAGGCTGCTGCCTATGATAAGGCAAATATTCCCTTGACTTCACACCCCCCAGATAAGGACTCCAGGAAGATTGATGCCATGGCAAAGAAACAGTACACGGCAGCATCTTTGGGACACAGGCAGGCTAACTATATGGCCTACACAGCTAGATACCAGAAGTCCAGGTGGGACACTGATGGCTCTAGCTAAACAGGCCCCTGACCAGCTTGCCAAGGAGCTGGAGTGGGTGGCTGCAGATGGAATTGAGGCATCCAAGGTGCAATTTCATGCTGCTGTTGATGCCAATGATGTTTCATCTAGAGTCATGGCTACATCTGTGGCCCTTCGGAGGATGGCTTGGCTCAGATGTACTAGCCTGTCACAGGATACCCAGGCTAAGGCCATGGATTTTCCTGTCATTGGTAATTCTCTGTTTGGGGATCAGACAGAGAATTACATGAAGAAAATGGATGAGTATAGGACCACTTATAGGAGTGCTCAGACCAAAGAAAGGCAAGCAACTCCTCAAAGGCAGCGGTCTAGGGGCAGGGACAAGCCTTTTCATAGGCCTTTTTACCAAGCACAGGCCTCTTCTCCCTTTTCTCAGAGGGGGTTCTTCAGAGGGAGAGGCAGAAGAGGGATGAGCAGGGCTGCATCCTCCTCAGCCTAAAGCCCCTGCCAAGCAGACACCCTGATGTGTCAGCCCGGGTTGACTCTCCTATTCCAGTAGGAGGCAGGCTGGCTTACTTTGTCCAGGACTGGATGTCTATTACCTCAGACAAATGGGTCCTGGAAGTGGTAAGCCAGGGACTGGTTCTCAGCTTCAAAAATTTCCAAAGATGAGAACCAGATCCTTCCCACCTGCAGGTCTCTCAGAAACCCTTGCCCTAGAGGCAGAGGTTTCATCTCTTCTGGCCTTAAGTGCCATAGAGAGAGTTCCTACCCTACTCTGGGGCAAAGGTCTGTACTCCAGGTACTTTCTTACCCCAAAAAAGACAGGGGAGTGGCGACCCATCCTAGACCTAAGATATCTGAACAAACATCTTTTAAAACCAAAGTTCAAGATGGTAACTCTGGGAATAATTCTTCCCTCTCTAAGGCCAGGAGACTGGCTAGCCTCCCTGGACCTCAAAGATGCCTGTTTTCACATTCCCATCAGGTGCTGCCACAGAAAGTACCTCAGGTTCAAGTTGCCCTCAGGCCACTATCAGTTCAAAGCAATGCCCTTTGGCCTAACATCAGCCCCAAGGGTTTTTACAAAGTGCCTGGCAGTAGTGGTTGCTTTCCTAAGAAGAAAAAAGATTTCCATTTTTCCATACCTGACAACTGGCTCATAGTGGGGCAGTCCCGAGACCAAGTCAGGTCAGACCTGCAGATAACTCAGCACGTGCTCACGTCTCTAGGATTTCTTCTCAACCTTCCCAAGTCAGTTCTCGAGCCAGTACAGCTTCTCACCTTTATAGGAGCAGAGCTGGATGCTGTCAAAGCATGAGCCTTTCTTCCTCTGGAAAGGGCAAGAGTTTTCACAGAACTGGCTTCTTCCTTCAGCCTTCGGTGTTTCGGTAACAAGGTTTTTCTCCAACTCTTGGGCTACATGGCAGCCTCTACAGCAGTGGTACAAGGGGTAGAATTCCTGATGAGGGACATTCAATTCCATCTCAGGACTTTTTGATCCCAGAGGAAGGATTCCCTCACCAAACTGATTCCAGTGACTCGGACCCTGATCCAAGCCCTTCAATGGTGGCAGGATCAGGACAATCTAAGGCAAGGGGTCCCATTTGCCACTCAGTCTCATTCAGTGGTCCTTACCATGGATGCTTCCCTTCTGGGCTGGGGTGCCCATCTGGGGGCCCTCACTGCCCAGGGTCTGTGGTCCCCTCAGGAATCCCTTCTCCATATCAATCTCCTAGAACTCAGAACAGTTTTTCTGGCCCTGCAACCTTTCTCTCAGTCAGTGCAGAACAAGGTGATTCAGGTCAGAACAGACACCACCACCATGTGTTATATCAACAAGCAAGGAGGCACTCGTTCTACAGCCTTGTGCACAGAAGTCATGAAGTTGTGGTCCCTGGCTTATTCCCTGCAAACCTCTCTGATAGCAGTTCACCTTCCAGGGAAGGACAATGTGCTAGCAGATGCACTGAGCAGGATCTCACAGGGCCATCATGAATGGTCCCTGGACCCTCTGGTATTGAAGGTGATTTTTTCAAGGTGGGGCACTCCAGAGATGGATATTTTTGCAGCCCCAGACAATCACCAACTTCCTCTCTTTTGTTGCAGACCCCCCGTCTTGGGCTCAGTCCCCCTGGATGCTCTGATTCTGAACTGGGAGGGAAATTTCTGTATGCCTTCCCTCCCTTCCCACATCTGTTCAAAGTTTTAATCAAGATAAAGTCACAACCTTGCAGAGTCATTCTGATTGCTCCAGATTGGGCCAGACAGTCTTGGTACCCTCTGTTGCTGTCCCTAGCTGTTCACCTGCCCCTGTCTCTTCCCAGGAATTACAACCTGTTAACCTCCTCTCAGGGGAGGATTTGATACCCCAATCTTCAGTCTCTCAATCTCAAGGCATGGCTCTTGAAGAGTTAGAGCTTGCAGATTTGCAGCTGTCTCAGGGGGTTCTGGATATTCTCAAAGCTTCTTGAAAGCCTCCCACCAGAAAGACTTACAACTCCAAATGGAAGAGGTTCAGCATTTGGTGTTCCAAGAAGCATATTTCTCCTGATACTGCTGAGTTGCCCGCAGTCCTGGATTATATGGTCCATCTTAATGGCCTGGGCCTCAGACCAGCTACTCTCAAGGTACACTTGTCAGCTGTTTCAGTTTTTCTATCAGTGGGAAAGCCTTCCTCATTAGCATCTCACCCTGTATTCTGTAAATTTTTTAAGGGATTGCTCCATATCAGTCCTCCCTTTAGAGACCCTGACCCTGGCTGGGATTTGAACAAGTGCATTGCTCAACTTATGCAACCTCCCTTTGAACCCTTGTCCTCAGCAGAACTTAAGTACTTGACTTGGAAAACTGTGTTTTTGGTAGCCATTACCTCTGCCAGGCGTATCAGTGAGTTGGAAGCCCTGTCAGTGGAACCTGATTTTATCTCCTTTCATAGGGATAAAGTGGTCCTTAGAACCAGTAGAAGGTTCTTGCCCAAAGTGGTTTCAGATTTTCACCTGAACCAGTCTGTGACTCTCCCTGTTTTTTTCACTGATCATTATTCCTCAGGAGAGAGGAGGCTACATAGTTCAGATGTTAAAAGGGCCCTCAGCTACTACATAGAGCGTACCAAGGGTCACAGGTTTCACTCCCTCCAGTTGTCCCTCACTTATGGAGAAGTGGGAAAGGGCAAACCTGCCACTAAAAGAACTATTGCCAGGTGGATTGTATCTTGTATACAATTCTGCTATGAAAAACTGTGAAAGATTCCTCCCTCAGGCCTGAGGGCTCACTCCACAAGAGGTCCAGCTGCTTCCCTGGCTGCTGCCAGGGATATTCCGCTCTTAGAAATCTGTCAGGCAGCCACCTGGAAAATAGTCCATACCTTTACCAAGCATTACTCTTTGGATATCCAGGCTACGAGTGATGCTCGGTTTGGCACAGCAATACTTCAGAGCCTATTCCCAAAGTAGGTTCTCTCCTCCTCTATGGAGGTACTTCTTGGTAGTCTGCATATGTCAGAATACAGCAGTACTTCATGTTGTTTGAAGAAAAATTACTCACCTTAGTAATTGTGTTTCTTCTAATGGAGTCTTGCTATATTCTGACCTCCCTCCTGCCTCCTCTCAGAACCTGTTTTTGGGAAGTGGGTGGGCAGGTGTAGGTGTACACCAGGGTGCTCCTTGTTTACACCCTCCTCCTTTTGGTTTGGGTGTTGATTTATTACTGCTATTCGTATTAGATTAGTTTTTGGTTTTTGGGTTTCCTGACTTGAGTCTTCCTTTGGGAATCCAAAACTCTTTACTGCCAGTTGGCTAGTAGGAATTTTAAAATTTCCTCATAGAATTTTTAGTTAGTTGGGCTAGTAAGAATCTGACGGTTTGAGTTTGAAACACTCCAGACGGAGACTCCAACCGAGCTCAAGCTCTGCATAGAAAGTTAACTCTTTGTTCTCTGGGTCAGTTTAAAGGTTGGGGATCACTGCATATGTCAGAATACAGCAAGACTCCATTAGAAGAAACACAATTACTAAGGTAAGTAATTTTTTCTTCTATCACACCGCTGCCAACCAGATCTGTCACAGATGCACCCTGCAGGTCAGTCCCTCTGCTCCCACAGCGCCAAACTTTGAAGTGATACATGTGAACAGGAGATAACCGGTAACCCTCCTGTCTGTTTTGGATCCGAATCCTCTACTAGCCTCGAGTCCTGGGGGTCAGATGTGAACCTTTTCGCTAAAACACCCAGTTAATAGGCTCAGATATGTACCCTCTTCGGGGGATGCAGTACAGTACTTCACCCAGTGGGCACCCAGCCAGGTTTCCAGGTGTACCCTTGTGACGCAATTTGAGATCTAGGTATATTCTTACCTTTAGCAAGATAGTAACACACCGTTTTTGAGCGCTTAACAGTTTTCAGAATTTTCCAATACAGTTTCAGCCTGCACATGCAAAAGAAAAGACTCAAGCAGGATTAAGGAGAACCAAAAATGTTTACTAAGATTAAAAAAATAGATAAAATATGAAACACATATAGAGCATATAACCTGTACTTACAGTCCAAAAATTATTTGGAATTTTACGGAACAAAACACCTGATGTTTTAAAATGTCTAGCCTAGCTAAGTTCAAGTTTTGAGTGTTATCTATGTTTAAAAAAAGTGCTTTTCTTTGAGTCCAGAAAATAGTCTCTTTGGAGTCAGAGATGAAATCTTGTGGAGGTCAGAAAATGAAGTGTGCCTTTCGATTCAGAGAGGGAGTCTGCCTAATCTCCTCAGATGCTGGGCAACTTTCAAAGTCAATCTCTCCACCTCCTTGTGATGTCACAGCACAGATGAGGTCACTGTTAGCCCTGTGATTAACCTGTAACCTGAGTAGGAATATCCAAAAAGGATGTTATTTTACTGCTGGCTGGAAATCAGCAGTTAGCAATTTTAAAATAGGATAGCCTCTTTGATCAAAGCAGTTCCTTTGATTTCTCTCTACTAGTTTCCTGATTTACAAAATGATTTCAGTTTTACAACTTAACAGGAATCTGTTAAATGTCCTGGTTCCTCATGATTGACAAAATGCATACCTTGTCACCAGCAAACCAAAGCAGGAATATTTTACAAGGTGTTATCACTTGGCATTTGGAAGGAAGCCCTATGTGTTAAAACAGAGCAGGAAAACAACCATCTGCTACAGTAGGGCTGTGCTGAGGTCAAAGGTCAAGCCTTATTACACTTGCTGGCTGCTACTTGCTAAGCAGACATTCACATACATATTTATTTATATCACAAATATTATACAATATAATTATTAGAGGTTTATCACATTACATGATATTGTTGATTACCAGGCCATACAATAACATGTGAGAATGGCCTCTGCAAGACTAGCACACAGCTTAGACTTTACCGATTGCCCTCTTAAGTTTGATTTGCTTAAAACCATGTTACCTGGTTCTGCAGTTAGCAGACATCTGCTACGTTCAGCATATGATTTATCAGATGCCTCTTCCAGGGCTGTGTTATTTGCATTAGATGTTATTCCTTGCTCAGAGTAGCTGGTTTTGCTACTGATGTTCAGCAGGCTGTTTTGAATGCTCTTTTTACAGACTCCAGAGATGTTTGCAAGTGATGCTGAAATGCACTTCATGGCCGTCAGTCCTCTAAAATGACTTTAAGATCTGTTAAATCCCCTTACCCGATGCTAACCAGAGGGCATGGTAGAGGATCTTTTTGTAGGCCTGCTGCCAGAGGTAATCATACATACCATCTGCAAGGCCATGGCAGAGGTGGTGGCACACTTCCGTGTCCCCCCCCCCGATGCCCATGTAGAAACACCCAAAGGAATCTATTCCAGTGGCCCTGCTGCCCCCAGTTCCATCTAACTCTCTTCTGTCTCCCCCCCCAATCAGCTGTTGCCTCCAGCAGAGAGTGTGGGGGAAAGGATCTCCCTACATTCATTTAAAGCAGTGGAGGAAAATCACTATGGACAAGTGGGTCCTGGAAATAATAGAAAAGAAGCATGCTCTGAAATTAATAGAATCCCTCCCAGTCATCCTCCTCCACTTCGTCTCACCCTCCTGGCTATTTGTCCCTTCTAAGGGAGGAAGTGCAGATTTTATTCCAAAAATATGCTGTTGAACTAGTTCCTCCACAAGACTGGAACAGAGGGTTCTATTTCAGATACTTCCTAGTCCCAAAATGGGCAGGAGAGCTTAATTCTCTACCGGACCTCTGAGACCTCAGTCTATACATTGAATACAAGAAATTACAGATAGTGTCTCTGCAAGCCCTGATTCCTCTCTTGCAAACAGGGAACTGGCTTTGTTCTGTCGACATGAAGGATGCATATCTTCACATCACAATCAAAGAGTCCCACATGCAGTACTTCAACTTTATGCTGGAAAGCAGGCACTGTCAGTTTAAAGTGACTTACCTTTGGTACTGTGGGTTCTTTACCAGATGCTTAGTGGTGGTTGTGGCAGCACTTGGCAGGGAATAACTTTGTCTTCCCTTATCTGAGCGATTGGCTCCTGAAGGCCAGTTCTAGGAAGTTCTCATTCCACCCTTTCCTGAGTGAGACAACTGTTAGAGGCCTTAGGGGCCTTAGGGTGGCTACAGTATGCGAAGTCAGTGCTGACTGTGTGCCAACACCTGTAATGTATTGGGGGCAGTTCTGGACACAGAAAAGGGATCTGCCTTGCTGCTTCAGGACAGGGCAGACACCCTTAATGCTTAGGCACTCTTTGTTCACTGGGGCCCACTGCGTCTCTGCCAGATGAATTTTATGTCTCCTGGGCCTGATGGCTGCTGCCATAGTGGCAGTGCTGTTTGCTCAGCTTCACATGCAGATCACACAATGGACACTCTGTGTACAGTGGGATCAACTGACAGATGAGTTGAAACAAATGATCTTACTTAGAGATACAGCTCTTGCAGCAGGTTACACCATTAGGACTGAAGCGGCAGGCACCAGGACCCGGAGATCTTTTCTAGCTAGCTATCTTCAGCGGGGACATGTTGGCGTCGACCCTCTGGCGTCAGGCGTGGTATAAGAGGGGGTGGTCCCGCCAGAATCTCCAGTTCTTTCCCGCCGTCGAAAGTGCATGCCTCGACCTACGGTTAGGCGTGGTTTTCGAAAATTATCTGAAATTTGCTGTGGAAGATTTTCTACAATCAACCTTTTCTTATCTGATGTCATCTCCGACCGGCCATTCTTCGAAGTGTGCGTGCGGCAAACAAATACCTTTTAAGGATCCGCACTCCACGTGCGTCAGGTGCCTGGGCCCAGACCATGATATTAAGGCCTGTTCCCTCTGCTAGGGGTTCAATAGCCGCCCAGGATCCGCCGGCAGAAGGCCCTTCAAGCCTACCTCCTGGAAGAACAACTACTGACGATGGCCTCCAAGGGGATTCGGCACATCGGCACGCCGAGAAAAAAGAGATCAAGGATCCTGCCCGGTCGCTGATTCGGGCCTCGAGTCCAGACTCCGGGTCTCGGTCAGACGATCGCCTTCCAGGGCCTCTTCGCTCCCTGCTGCGGTCCCCGCTACTCAGCCTGCTCAGGCCTCTACCGCCAGGCCGTCGGCCTCTTCATCTGTCCAGAAGGCCTTGGCGAAGTCGGGGGAATGCCACTACCACCACTACAAGTCGGGCTCCCGCTCCTCAGCCCCGGACGCCCGGTCTTCCTCACTTCCCCCCCGGAAGACCTTGGAACTCACTCCGTTGAGGAGGCCGGTGGATCCGGCGTCGGCCAGACCGCCGCCGTCGGCCGTTCGCCATCGTTCCTCCGAGCGCCGACGTTGGCCCCTTCTGCGCATCGGTCGTCGGTGGGGGGACCAACGCCCGCGCTGCCTGAGCCGAGGGCTCCTGCGCCTCCGACACCGGTCGGACAGGAGTCCCTCACCGAGGAGGATTCGGCTCAGCCCGATGACCAGGCGGATGCTCCCAGCGCGGAGTCTCCCGGGTCCTCGCAACCGCCCGAGGCCCCCATGGAGCCGTCGCGGGACAGCGTCCGGCCCCTCGACCTCGGGCAGCGTCGGGGCTATCTTTGGCCGAGGTGAAGGACCTCTTTACATACTGGTGGGATACTATCAGGAAGGATGTGGTACCCCCAGTCCTTCCTCCTCCACCTCCTCCTCCTCCTCCTGTTGCTACAGCTCCGGCCCCACCCTCACCTGTGAGGTCGGCTGGCCATTCTGTCCCCAGGGAGCCTGAGACTCCTCCCAGGGGCCAGCACTCTAAGAGGAGACCTCCATCTAGATCGTCATCCTCCGGATCGCCCAGTCCCAAGAGGTCCAGGAGGCGACGTCGGTCGCCGTCGACGGAGGTTTCGGGATCATCTTATTCGTCGTCCAGATCCCCATCTCGGTCTCGCTTCCCTCGCGGACCCGTGAGACTCCAAGATCTCGCTCGGCATCCATCCTTCATGGATATACTCAGACATATCCAGGAGAACATGGGTTGGGAAGCAGAGAACTTGACCCGAAAGGCTCGCCTGGAAGTACCTTGGCAGAAAGACCTAAGCCTGTGGTGGTGCCACCCTTGGTGGACACTTTTGTGAGCGTCACCAAGGCTGCGGAGCGTCCACATTCGCTCGGCGGTGCGAAGAAGGCTGACAGGCTGTACAGGGCCCCTAGGGGACCAGTACCTGTCACAGTACCCTCTGGCTGACTCCTGGTGATTACTGCCTCACATGATCGGTCCCAGAGACCGCAATATTTGAGCCCTGCCACGGACCCAGAGTCCAAACAGCTGGACTCTCTGGGAGGCGCACTCAGCTTCCGCGACTTGCGCCATCAGGTCCCTGAACTACCTCACCCACATGGTGCAGTTTCAGAGCAGCCCTGTGGGAGCAGGGGCTAGAGGCGCTGAGAAGCTGCGGAAGGTGAGCAGAAGGAGGAGATGCTTCAGCTCCTCCGGACGAGTTCAGAACATGGAACCCAAGTTTTAAGAGCCGCATATGATTCAGTGGACTAGTCAGCCAGGGTGGCTGCCTCAGGTGTTTGCCTCCGGAGGCACTCATGGCTTCGTGTCTCCGGTTTCACCCCAGACGTCCAGAAAAATATTTTGGACGCTACCTTGAAGGTGAGGTGTTGTTTGGTAATCCGTCCAGGCGTATCGTACCAAACTCCAAGAAACTGGAAAGGAGGTCCGGACAGTCCAGGCGATGTACCGGCCGAGGCTTGGCTCCTCTCGTAGGAGCCAAGGCTGTTTCCATGGGCGGACTCAGAGGCAACAGCCCCGTTCCGCCACACAACACAGGGGCTCTGGCTTCCGAAGGACCCAGGGGAAGCAGCCCGCCGGCAGGAGTCAACATCCTTCCAAGGCCACCCAGCCAGCGGGTCCTTCAGCCGCCACAGCATGACTCCTTTCGGCCCCGCCCCTCAGGATCAACAGGACTTTTCGGTCGGGGTTCGCATTGCGAACTTCCTGTCAGGTTGGCAGGCAATAACCACCGACAGGTGGGTTCTTCAGTTAGTCAGCAAAGGCCACTTTTGAGAGTTGACGGCCACCCTCGAGGCCTCCTTTGCTTTCCGATACTCGGGTCAGCACACGTGACTTGATTTGGCAGAGGTGATCGCTCTCTTGGACAGGGGGATTCAATCATCCCAGGAAACCAGGAGGACTGGGGTATTATTCTCACTTCTTCCTGGTTCCCAAAAGACAGGGGACCTCCGTCCAATTCTGGACTTAGCGACCTCAATCAATCGGTCGTCTACAAAGGTTTTGCATGGTGACCCTTCGGGTCTCATTCCATGCTAAAACAAGGCGCCTATTGGCGTCCCTAGACATGCAGGATGCCTACCTGCACATCCCCATAGCTCAGGCGCATCAGAGGTTCCTGCGCTTGAGTTCTCAGGCCACCATTTCCAATTCGAGCTCTTCCCTTTGGGCTGTCATCCTCGAGGGTTTTACAAAGTGCATGGCAGTCGTGGCAGCTGCTCTAAGGAGGAAGGGCCACTATGTGTTTCCTGCCTCGATGATTGCTCTCATGGCGCCTCCAGAAGGCGCTTCCAAGCGATCCGGGACACTCAGATCCTGTTCAGATCGCTCGGGATCTTGATAAACCAGGAGAAGTCGGTCCTGGTACCGTCATAGAACCTGCAGTTCATGAGCGCAGTGCTGGACACGGTCCGGGGAGGGCTTTCCTCCCAGGCGACAGGGCGGAACGCATCAGGTCCTCCAGGGGACCTATCGTGAATCAGACCGCTCCGGCCAGATTGGTCCTTCGCCTGCTCGGTCACATGGCTGCGGCCATTCCCACGGTTCCTCTCGCGGCGGCTCCACATGCGCTGCGCAATGGATGCTCAGGCGCCCGTGGGACCAGAGGCAAGACCATCTGCAGCATCCGGTCAGAATCACAAAAAGAGTGATTCAGGACTGGCAATGGTGGTTAGCCCCCGGGTCGCTCTCCAAGGGCGTCCCTTTTGCAACGCCGTCCCCAGAGATTACCCTCACCACGGACGCTTCAGGTCTCAGGTGGGGAGCTCACCTGGATGGGGTGAAGTCTCACGGCATTTGGAGTCCGCTGGAAGCTCATCTGCACTTCAGTGTTCTGGAGATGAGAATGGTACTCTATGCTCTCCGGGCTTTCCAGTCCATGATCCCACCGTGTACCATCCTGCTTCAGACGGACAACACGGCGGTTATGTATTACCTCAACAAACAAGGAGGCCCACACTCTTACCCCCTTTGCAGGGAAGCCATGAGAGTATGGGATTGGGTAATCGGACACGGCGCCAGAGTCTGAGTCGCGGTACCTGCGTTCAAGCGTGGACAACACGATTGCGGGCGGCCTGAGTGCGCTCCCAGGCCAGAGTCGAGTGGGAACTTCTTCAAGAGGTAGCAGAGGACCTGTTCCTTCGATGGGGAACTCCAGAATTGAGACTATTCGCATCCCATCCAGCACAAAACTGCCCAATTTCTGCTCGCTAGATCCAGGGCCTGGAGTTTTCTGGCGAGATCGTTGTCCATCTCCTGGAGAACAGGTTCCTCGCTTTCCCTCCTTTCCCGTTGATCCAGAGTTCTGCTCAAACTGCGCGGGAGGCGTGCGCGTGTGATTCTGGTGGCCCCATTCTGGCCCAGACAAATCTAGTTCCCATTGTTGGCGGCTGTCTAGGAACCTCCACTTCCACTGCCGTGAAGTTCTCACCTTCTGTCTCAGGAGCAAGGTTCATTATTACATCCGGATCTGCGGTCTTTGAACCTGCGCTTGGCTCTCTAGAGCGTAGCCATCATCGACCACGGGGTCTGCAGGAGGTTGCAGAGTACTCTCTGCAGCCAGAAAGCCGGCTACTCACGCTACTTCGCCATGAAATGGCGCGATTCTAGTCTTTGGTCATGGGCTCTGACCTTTCTCCTTGAGTTGCCCTGTGGGGCAGTCTTGGACTACCTCCTCTCCCTTTTTCACTGGGGTTAGCCTACTCCTCTATTAAAGTACCTTTGTGCTATTTTGGCCTATCACCAGCCAGTGGGCCAGCACCATTGCTCAACTGGGCGCTTCTCGGGAGTTCCTGAGAGGGGTACTGCACCTTAGGCCTCCTATTAAAGATCCGATTCCTCCATGGGATCTCCTTTTTGTTTTGGAGCAACTCACGTCCCTCCCTTTGAACCAGCCACGGATTGCGACTCGTTTTCTGTCTTGGAAGGCGTTGTTTTTAGTTGCAGTTACTTCAGCCAGAAGGATTTCTGAGCTTCATGCCCTGATGTGTAGGGCCTTATTTGTTTTCACGAGACAGAGTGTCTCTGAGCAATCCTAAGTTTTTGCCTAAGATGGTTTCAGCTCTGACCTTAAATCAGGATATTGACCTTCCGGTCTACTTCCGAACTATTCCAATAGAGGAAGGCTTTGCTTCATACTCTTGATGTTCACAGCAGCCTAGTATTACCTCAATAGACTAAGTCTCCTTCGGGCTTGGGGCAACTTTTGTGTCGCCGCACAGAAGAATGAGAGATTGGCCAGTGTCCAAGCAATCCTTATCCGGCTGGCTTGTGCAATGCATCTCCCATTGCTACCAATCCAAACAAAAGCCCCTCCCGGGTTCCGTCCGGGGCCATTCTACTAGGGGTGTAGCCACTTCTTTTGCAGCTCTCAAGAATGTCTCAACCTCAACTATTTGCGCTGCAGCTACTTGGAACTCTGTGCATACCTTTATCAGGCATTACAGTCTGGATATTGCCTCTAGGCGAAGGGCTGGTTTCGGCCAGGCCGTGCTGCAGGGCCTCCTGTCCTGAATCGAGGTTGGGTGGCTGCTCCTCGGTTTCTTCTTTTCCTCCTCCCGATGTGAAGGGGTCAAGCTTTACTGCTTGGGAATCAGTCCTAATGGTGTAACCTGCTGCAAGAGCTGTATCTCGAGTAAGATAGTACAGTTATAAGAACTTACCGTAACAGTAGATCTTGAGAACAGCTCTTGCCTGTAATCTTCCGCCGCCGTATCCCCCTTGGAGGAGGTCTTCGTCCGCAGTTGCTCCTTCTAGAAGCGGAGGTGAGGAAAAAGGATGGTGAGTATTTCAGCCAGCCAGTCTGAATGTTCAGGCGTCAGGAATTTGATTTCTTCCGCATGGCTGGGTGAGCGCAGGAGTCAGCTTTTTCCTCGTGGGGAATTTCCTTCTTCTCTACTCAGGTTTTCGTACTCCTTTTTGCCTTCTGACGGTGGATCCTTGGTCTCCTGCTTTGCAACCTCTGGCGGGAATCTCCGGCGGGAGAACTGGGATTCTGGGCGGGACCGCCCCTCTTATACCACACCTGGCGTCGGAGGCGGGCGGCGTCGAGTGATCCCATGAAGATAGCTAGCTAGAAAAGATCTCCAGGGTCCTGGCGCCTGCCGGCTTCAGTCCTAATGGTGTAACCTGCTGCAAGAGCTGTTCTCGAAGATCTACTGTTACGGTAAGTTCTTACGTAATTGTACTTTCTTGACACATCTCCTCTTCATTGAGCACTTCTGTGGTAGATGAACCACAGCAACTTACCCCAGGATACTCCATTCCTTGTAACAGCTCCTGTACAGATACGCACCACGGATGCCCCTGGCTCTGGTTGTGGTACTCATCTCATCTCAGCTTCTTGTAAAAGGGTCCTGGAATAAAGTGAAGGCTGACTTGGACATACTTGTGTTGTAAATGAGAGCTGTAATGTATAGCCTCCAGGCATTTGAGAATCATCTGTGCCTCGGTCCTTTGGTAAGAGGCGGACAATGTCAGTGTCATGTATAGCATAAACAAACGTCCCTGAAGAAGACTTCAAGTGAGTCAGAGTGCGGGGGCAAGTGGCAAAGCAGCTCATCTGCTTCAGTCCTAATTTGTGAGCACTAGCTTTGGATTCAGTATGTGGTGAAAATATTTTGTGACTCACTGGCTTTGGACTTTATTTTTTCTTTTTCCCGTCGAATGCAACAGTACCTTGGTAGTGATATTTGTCTGTGGGACAGGCATCCCCACCTGTGTGCACTGACCTTACACCATGCATGTCGCAGTTCCATAGCCTGTATGACTACCTAAACAAACAAGGGACACTCACTCCTGTCTCCTGTGCAGGGAAGCAGTGACAGTGTGGCCCCAGGTGATGTCTCATAACCTTCAGGTATCCATACATGTTTCTCCCAGGTCATCAAAATGTCTTGGAAGACAAATTGAGCAGGTATCATTCCCTGGTTCATGAATGGAAATGCTGGCCTTTGTGGTAAATGACCTCTGTGCAAGATGAGGTCGTCCAGAGATGGACCTTTTGTTTCCCCACACCCCAGAACTGCTGCATTTCTGCTTGCTGCACCAGGGCCTGGAGTTTTGTAAGTCATGTTGTCCCACTCTTGGAAAGAGAAATTCATGCATGCATTCCCACCATTCTTTTAATACAGAGTGTCCTGCTCAAGCTAAGAGTGGAAGCACCACTCACACCCTTATTACTCCTTTGTGCCTCCTGAACTGCTGCACTTCTACAGCTTCTGGTAGCAGAACTTTCTTTTTCAGATTTAATATACCTTATTTGGATAAGGAATACAGTTCATTAAGAGCAGAACCAATAATGCAACCAGTAACAACCAAGATATTGTTATATGGTACAGTAACTGAGACTGTGTGATATATAGAAGATACAGTATTATGGTTTTAGTAGTAGTAGTAATGATTTTATTAGTGTATAATGAACAAGGTAAAACAATCCCATTGAGTACACAAGTACAATCATTTTCAAGGGTCACCTTCTAACGGCATAACCTGGTTACAGTATAAGGAGGCAAATTTACAAAACATACAAAATACTAATATACTTAATAAATACATTTTCACTTATTAAATCACATCTCACTAACCACCAATTACCCTTATTTTAAACATTTATCCATTTAGTGTTTTATAAACCACGGTCCACCCTCCTCCAAATCACCCATCCTCCTCCCTCACCACCAGAGGCAAATACAGAAAGGAAAGAAAAAGAGTGTTATCTTTTCCTCTCTAAAAGGTTCAATGACGTTTGAATTATAGAGGAATACGATAGACAGGGGCTGCAGTGCTAGTGAAAAGGGACTAGAGGATAGTTGATGCTGTGTAAGGTTATGTTATTAGCAGTGTATACAAGGATGCCCAAATCCTTTGATTTTTATGGTCTTGATTGGACATACTGGCTAGGGTCTTTTCAGCTTGGAGAGCAAAAAGGATTTCTCTGCACCATTCTGTAACTTAGGGGGTATTCTGATCTAGCCAGTGTTGTAATAAGACCTGGTTTGCACATATCGATGCAAGGGCCAAGTGTTTGCATTGGTTTCATATCAAGGACTGCCCATATTCTCCTTGTTTACAGACCTTCAGGAGGAATGCATCGAATAGACCAAGCAGTGGGTTCAATCTAGCTCGAATAGAATCCCAGAAAGGGTGACTTTTCAGCCAAAGAATATGGTACAATGTGCCAGGGTGTTGACCACATCTGGAACATGTATTTGATGAATTCCCCATTTTGCATAATTTATCTGGTGTGTAATAGAGATTATGTAGGACTGAAATTGAGGTAGCGATATTGGTCCCATTTGAGGTACTTATATAAATGCCTCAAAATTCTTGGCCAGTTATGAGTTGGGGAAGTGGGCCAGTAGAATCTGGTCCCAGTAATAATATAGTTGGCCTTCACTGTCCCCTGCCAGAGATGTAGATGATGATAGAAGTAAGAGATGGTGTGTGTGGAACGAGCTGTGGTTACCATAGTGAGGATTTGATTTTCACGAGAGTTATCCCACTGTCCCAAACCGAAGTGCTGATATAACGTGTGAGAGTTGAATGTACTCAAAGCAGTCTGATTAGGGTAACTTGAATATAGTTTGTGCCTCATGAAATGGTAGCAGTATCTGGTTTTTGATCTGCTCAGCAACTGTGGTGTGTATATTATAGGGCCAGAAAGATATGTTGAGCATATTACCCCCAGTCTTAAAATTTGGGTTATCTAGTAGGGGCTGTGAGATATTTTTCAGAAAGTAAATGTGGAGTGTAGCGCATAGCTGTGAAATTACACGTAGGGCCTCTACAATTGGGGTATTATAAAGTGGTTTAGGGACCTTTTTTAATGTGGGTATAAAGTAGGGCACTTGTATTCAGACCATATTGAGCACAAATAGACTGCTCTAATTGCAGCCATGGAGTACATGTTTGAGTTAGGTTTAGTTACGGGTCACAGCCATTGGGAGAGTCTGGAGCAATTGATGGACAGGTAATATAAATATAAATTGGTACTTGCAGACCTCCTCTTTCCAAGGAGCGCTGTAGCTTATAAAGTGCCCTACAAGGAGTTTACCCACGGATGAAGGAAGTTATAAGTCTGTTGACTTGAGCAAACCAAGATTTGGGGAGGAAGTAGTTAAACATCTGAAGGGATATAGGAGACAAGGTAAAACATTCATTTTCACAATACTCAGGTGACCCCAAATGGAGATACAATAAGGCCCAACAGTTTAAATCGGTTTTAAGCTGGGCGCGCTGTCTAGATGTACTGCTTCATCTTAGGCGTGAACAGGGAAAGGTAGATGCCTAAATATTTCATTTTATCTCGGATCCAGGTCAAGCCTAGGTGTCCTGTGTCAGCAAGTAAAGTGGAGGCAATAATTTCCATTTTGGATAGGTTCAGTTTGTAATTAGATATCATCCCAAAACTCTTGATGCTATCAAAGGTAGCCAGTAGGGATGTTTTTGGGTGTGTAATATGTAATAATGTATCATCTGCATATACTGAAATTTTATACTGATGTGAGCCTATGGAGATGACAGAGACAAGGGAAGATGCGTTGATCTTCCTTATTGGTGGCTCCAAATACAGATTAAAAAGGAAGGGCGAGAGTGGGGAGCTTTGTCTGGTGCCTTGTTGCAGATTAAAGGGAGAGGAGAGAATTCCGTTACATAGAATACGAGCAGAGGTATGGGTATAGAGTATTTTCACCCAGTGGATTAATTAGGTGGGATATGTTATTTGGGAAGCAGGTTGAACAGACAGTCCTAGCATACTCTGTCAAAGCTTTCTCTGCATCCAGGCACATCTACATCAAAGGGTAGGGAATTCCTGGACACAGAGATTAGGTGAGACAACTTTCTTCACATGTGGTCTACAGATAGCCTCCCAGCAATGAAGCCAACTTGTTCACAACTGATAAGAGTCTGCCAGACCTGGTTTAATCTGTCAGCCAACACTTTTGCAGTGATTTTAAGGACATTGCTAAGGAGAGATATCTGACAGTAGTTAGAACCAATAAAGGATCTCTGTCAGGCTTGGAAGCACTACAATGGTAGGTTCCGTAAAGAGGGTCAGAGAGGCCATGATTGTTTATGTACTTGAAGGTATTGAGAAGCACCGGGTCTGTCTGATTTTTGAAAGCCTTGTAGAAGTTTGACGTGTAACCATCTGGGCCAGGGGCTTTATTTGTAGGTAAGGCGTCAATGGCCTCTGTGATTTCTGCCAAAGTCAAGGAGCCTGCAGTGACTCGATCTGAGAGGGTTCTAGACTTGGCAGTTTTATATCTTGTGGGAAGAGATCCTTGAGATCGCTGTTGGGTGGAGAGGAAAACCAACTGTAGAGTGTCTTGCAATAGTCTTGAAAGCAGGAAGCAATCTCTCAGGTAGTAGTGATTACTTGACCACAAGGGTTGCAGAAGGAGGAGACAATTCTGTCAGTGGTCTGAGCCCTCAGACACAAGGCGAGGAGCTTGCCTGCTTTTTCCCCTTGGTCAAAGTATTCAACCTTCGAGCGAAGGATAAGATGTTCTGCTTTATTGTTCAGCATGGGTTATGTGAGATCTAAGGGTTTCTAAATTATCTATATCACAAGAGGTGAAGAGTAGGGAGGTTCTGCTCAATACTCTTAATTTGTTCTAAAAGAGAAGTTGACTCACAAGAGATTGCTTTCTACCTTATAGAGGCTAGATGAATAATTCGCCTCTCAAAGAACATTTTAGCACCCCCAACAGGACATCTAACCTGGGCATGGAAGGAGAATTGAATTCCAAAAAGGAGGAGATAAAGGACTGGAGGTGCCTTAAAAACTGTTCTGACTTTAGGAGTTGTCCGTTGAACCTCCTGACCTTGTCTGTTTCTGTTGAGGGAGTGGTACACCACTGGAGTAAAACTGGATGGTGATCAGAGATCACATTAGAAAAATATTTACAAGACAACATGGTAGGGAGGTGCTCAGTCCCCGACATGAAGTAGTCCATTCTGGAGAATGTATTATGAGGAAGCAAGTAAAAGGAATATTCCCCCTGAGTGGGAAATATGGCCCTCCAAGGATCTTCGAGGCCTAGTGAGCCCATCATGTCTCGGAGGGACAATTGAGTTGCGGTTAGGAGGGGCAATTGGGAATAGACCTGTCCAGTTTGTTAGAATAGACCAAATTCCAGTCTCCTCTGAGGAGTATAAGAAGAGCGGTTCAGGGTGCAAGGTGTGTCGTGAGTGTAGTGAAGAAGTGGGTATTGTCTATTGCAGGGCCATAAACTGTTACTAAAATGACTTCGGAATGACCCAGTAGAGCTCTTAGAAGTAAGAATCTGCCCTGTGGATCTGTGACTGATTGTAGCAACTTGAAGGGCACCCTTCGGGCCATGAGAATATCTACCCCACATTTGCAGGAATCCAGCTCCATCCCAAATGCTTGTCTCACCCAAGATCGCCCGAAATTGGAGAACCTGGGATGAAGACAAATGGGTCTCCTGTAGAAAGGCAATGTCAAGCCTCCAGTTTATAGAGCTGTAGCAGTATATTGGATCTCCTGGTGGGGGATTGAGCACCCTTAATATTCCATGAACAGATTTTAAGAGTCAATACCATGACACAAACCGATATCTATTACATTTGAACACTGAGATATAATATAGCAACTTTTCTTGCTCCATAGAGAAGAAAGATATGAGCCTGTGGTGGTGGAAACCCTCCCCTCCCCATGTTAGATAGAAGCTAACTGTTAAGATCAATGGGTCCATAACAACAAAGAAACAAGTATTTTTCCACCCTCCCATTTCCGTAGCTGATTCACAAACTTTCTCATCCTAAATTTAAAGTCTCCATCCACAAAGTGAAAATATATAAGTTGAAAAAATTTATTCATGTGCTTCCATGTAGGCGCAGTCAGAGTAGCAAAACCGAAGCCCTGGGCGGTGCAAAATGATTATACTTTATACTCCAAAAAGATGAGTAACCCAAATTAGAGCTGTGGGAGAAGTCCTCCCTTAATCCAGCTCGCGACATACCCCTCTGAAGCAGTATGATCCACTTTCTCCCCCCCCCTGCCATTTGCAGCATAACACTTTGGTTGGCATGGCAGCTAAGAATACTAGAAACCAATAAACAGAAAAAGATGGGGGGTTCCCGCTCTTATGGAGGGGCCTCTGAAAAATCAGGTAATTAATTGTTAGCAGGTGATCACCTTTTGCAACTGTTAATGAAATGCCTGTACAATAGAGGCAAAGCAGGGTTAAGCTGGACAGGCGTAGATTTAGGTATACCTACTGTGGGCTACTAATGGTGTTGGAATGATAAGCATTGAAAAGCCTGCCATCTAGCGGAGAATGGTGAGGGGACGGGAGAATAATACTTGGCCAGAATTTATTTGGGAGAAATGTAAGGCCACCTTAAATTGGAAGAGGGTGCTATGCCTAGGAGTATTCCTCAAAGGCCTTTATAAATGTTCATTGGATAAGTTGTGGAATAGTTCTTTGCCCCTGTAATGCTTGTTCTGAAGAAAGAAAAGTACGTAGAGGAAGAAGTTCTCTTGAGATCCTACCGATCCGAGTGCTTCTGTGTGTCCCGCTGGATTCAAGATGGAGGAAGGGGGCCATCCGCAGATGAAAGAGACCATCTGCAGACGAAACAGCACAATCAGACCCCAAGGGACAAGATGCAAGAGATCATGGTCTCGTAGAAAGGCTGAACAAGTCACCATTTCCATTCACAGTCAGGAAGTGGCAGGTTGGTGGCCATTCACAGTATAAGCTCGCAATTCAGAGGGCTGGAAAATAAATCTTGCAAGCACCACTTCTAGCGGGGAGTAGTGAATTTAACAGTTTGTAGAGGCAAGACACGCACCATGCTAAATGGGGATCTGCTGCTTCTGTTGCACCATCTGGAAGGAAGCTCAGCGGTCCTTAAACAGATCTGCAATAAGGGCCTTAACAGCAGGGAAGCCTGTTCAGCCGATTCATAGTTGTGCCAGGATCCGTGGTGAAGAATCAGCAGGCAAGCAGGGCAGGCCATCTTAAACTTATATCAGCAGCAATTAACTTGGTGATGAGGGGTGGTACTGCTCTTCTTTGTCTTGTAATCACCGGCAGAGTTCTGGGTGATCTGAAGCTTATTGCCTTCCCAAAGTTTCTTTGAGGTCTCTTGCTTTGTTCAAAATATGCTGTTTGTCCAAATGGTTTAATAATTTTAAGACTTAATGGGCCTGGGAGGGAGCCTTCTACCGGTCTGGGTCTAAGGGACTGGTGAGCCCTCTCGACCACGTGGGTTGAGGTTGTGTGGTGATGGGCCTGTGATTTTAGTCAGTAATTTTGAGTAAATCATATAGGCAAGACCCCTTCTGCATCTTCCGGAAGGTCGAAGATGGTTATATTATTCTGATGACTTCGCCCTTCCAGATCCTCCAGCTTGGTTTCTAATTTGCTAAGCGTCTGTCTAAGAGGAGTTACCTCTGGGTCCAGTTTGGTGCGCCTGCCTTCTAGAGAAGAGGTGTGGGCTACTACCACAGAAATCGCTCTTGTAGCTTCCCCGAGGTCTTCCCTCATAGAGTTGAGTTCAGCAGTTAGGTCTTGGAGGGCAGTTTTAAACAGTTGTAGCTCTGCCATAGATTTGTGCTCGGTGAGCAATGTGGATGCCAAGGTGTGGTGGAGGAGGCTTTCCGGAGGTAGTTGATGGGCCTTTAGGCTGTTTTGAACTTTCTCGGGGGCTGTTGCACATTGGTCTCCGTCGATGTGTTGTATAAAATCCCTAGCGGCAGATCGATCTCTCTTCATTGACAGGAGTGTTGCAGAAGGTCGAAAAGTCCAAAATTAAAGGTTGAAAACTGAGATTGCTGCAGTTTTAAATGATTAAAGACAGGTGTAACGGGGTCTAGTTGTGAGCTGCTACTCCAGGCTAGGCATCACGTGACTCTGTGGCAAACTGTCTGTTCCATTACCCTTGTGTCAGGGTCTCTTGTCATAGGACAGGGGGTCTCTGGTCTATCCGGACCTTTCGTTCATATACTTGAGTGCTTGGTTTCTGAATACAGTCATTACGCTTTGGGGTGTCCGTAAGGTTGCTGATGTCCGCTTGAGTCTAGAAGCCTTCTACCATACATATCTATTCCTTGAAATGAAAGCTTTTCATTTTGTGGTCTGCATCTTTGGATATGGGCCTTTATGTGTCCTATAAATCTGTTCTGGATTACTTGGTTTCCTTATCTGATTCAGGCTTATAATATTCCTCTGTTAAGGTGCATTTGGCTGACGTATCAGTATTCCAGCCCCTACTGATGGCAGTACAGTTGCCCAACTATAAGTATCCTGTAGTCTTCTGAGAGGTATTCTTTATATGAAACCTCCTATCTGTAATCCAGTCCTACCTTGGGACTTGAATTTCATACTTGAGAAACTGACATTGGCTCCTTTTGAGCCTGCCGTGACTTGTGGCTTATATTTCCTGTCATGGAAAACATTATTTCTAGGAGTGTGGATATGTTGTTCATCCATACTCTCTGGCATGTCCCTTTCCCCTTTAAACTTGCCGGAAGTCTTCAAGCTGGCTCCTCCCATCCACCCAGGTGGTAAATACCTCAGCTCCACCCCATGACGCCAGATCTTCCTTTCCGCTGGAAGATACAGGTCCCTCATGCTACTTTCTGTACTGTGAGGCCCTGGTTTTAAAACATCGTTTTACCTCAGCTTGCAAAGCAGAGTGACTATGGCCATCTGTCTAAAAAAAAAACAGTGATTTTTAATTTATTGTGTTTATTCTGCTGCTTCAAGCAATTAATTTACCACCAGCTAAATTGAAAGCATTTCTCCAGCTGCAATCTCTGTAATCCTGGTCGGGCTGCTTAGGTTAAACTGGGCTCCTATGTGAATTGCAGTGCCTGCTCCAGTTTCACTGCGGCTTGAAACCTAATTCCCTGTTGTTACGCCCCCAGTAGCCTGCACCTACAAATAACAATCCCTTCTCCCTGTTTCCTTGTCCACAGCTGGGCCACCTACCTGGAGGTCGAGAGGGTCTGTACTGCAGCCCTCCCCCATAATTGAAGCCCAAGACTCGAAAAGCAGGGAGGTTGTGAGGGCCCTACTGAAACCCTCCCCGATGTGGAAAGCCACCTCTCAGAGACCGCTCATCAGGTACGCACAGAGCCTACTAGATCGTCTGCTGCTCTCACAGCGTTGCTGCACAAAGTGATCCCCGCCACCCCCACCACCACCCTTGGTCAACATCGGGCTTTATAGTGAAGATCACATGGTCGTCTGAAACCAATCCGCCCACTCTGCCATCTGCAGCTTATATTTGGTCAACACTAGAGGGCTCCCTCTCATTACCTCCTATTACAAACTCCATCCACTAGCAGCATATCTTGCATCTCTTGGACCCTAAACCATCCCATCTTAATCTTAATCTTAACTCTTTTTTCTCATCCCTGCTCCACTCTTCCTGAGGATAAATCCCTCTCCAGAGACCCCTGCATCTGCCTAACCACACACTCCCATAGAAACGCAACCCCATCAAATCACCTAACAACATTCCCCCCTGTGCTACTTAGCACTAATTTTACCCCCAGCGTTAGCTGCATCATAAACAGGTCCTCAGTGGCTCGAGCTCCACCCCCACAGGCAAACACACGCTAATTAGCCCCCATCCTTCCCTATCTCTGGTCCAACTAGTCCGCACCATCCCCACGCCTTGGGCACTCCAAATCTCCAACAAACCCACGCTTCTGTACCGCTCTCTCTAAACTGATCCGAGGAAGCCATGCTCCAGCATGCTCTCCTCCTCCTCCTTCTGATCTCAGGCAATGTACACCCTAATCCTGGCCCAACATCAACTAGTGTTCCCAAGGGAGGCGGGCAGGGTGGCCTACTTCTGGCCTCATTTAATATCTGAAGCCCACCTAGGAAATTCAGTCAGCTACGGGATGGATCACCCAACAATCCTCTGACATACTGGCATTATCTGAGACCTGGCTCTCCAACAAAATCCCAGATGCTTCTGTCACCTAATGACTACTCCATCTTCAGAGCAGATAGGACAGGCAAAGAGGAGGTGGATGTGCCATATATGCAGAACTTCTCTACAGCCCCTTTCTGTCCCCCTGCCCGCCAGCTCACGGTGCCCAAGCCATCACAATCACGGGCACCCTAGACAACCGAAAAACTGCTGTACATTGTGGCAGTCTACATCCCACCCTCTAACCAGAAACAAGCCTTTGAATCAATCTTGGCTAGCATCACCCATCCCGAGTAAGTGATTATTATGGGTGATTTTAATGTGAATTGGTTATCCTTGCATCTGCCACGTTCAAAGATGCAGTCCGCGCTCTATGATCTTACATAGGTTGTCCAGTCTCCTACCAGGGAAGATCCCAAGTCCGGACTTCCACCATTATTGACCTTATCTTTGCAAATTAACCCATCCAACTCACCAAAGTTAAAGTGCTCCTGATGTACTAGTGATCACTCTCCTGTCTTCTGCTGCTGGTCAAATAAAATCACTTTCAACCAACCTAAAATATCCATCCATAGGCACCTCAGAAAAGGATCCTCTCTCACCTCAAACTCTCTCTCTCTCCTGTGACTGGGCATCCATTCACAGTGCCATATCGTTAGCGCAGCCCTCACCTCCTTTATTAAAATTTTAATACTGCCTGCAACATATTTGCCCTACACTAAACAGGTTATAAAAACAGGAAACTCCATGGAACTCTCATACCCTTCTTACACAGATGCATCACAGAGATAACCTCTGGCACAGGGCTCTGAACTCCCAACTTCCCAATGACAGGCAGCTCTATAGAGAAGCAAGAAACAAGTGCACCTAGGCAATTCGACTAGCTAAGTCTACCTACTATAAGCAAGTACTCACCTCCTCATGGGGATCTGGGAATAATTTCTGGAACAATGTCAAGGAACTCTGCGGGAAAGCCGATTCCCATACCCCTTCGCAGATTCTTGACCATGATACCCTCCCCCAGGACCCTAACACCATAGCAAATTTCCTGAATAATTCCTTCTCCGATCTTAGCCACATTCTACCGCAAAACTTCTTTGACCCCATCCCAAATGGCCCTCTATCGCCTCCCCAACTAATACACTCCTCCTTCCAGCTAAGAATCATCTCCTGCAAACAGGCTAAACACTACCGAACCAAAGCCTTGTGCAACTCACGTTTCAATGCGACTCCTAGACCTCAAAATTCTCAGTCTAGCAGCTTGCCGAGACCCTGCCTCACCTCACCAAAATATTAAACTGCTCCTGGCCTTGGTCCAATTTCCTACGCTCTGGAAAGGGAATCATCACACCTATCCTAAAAAGGTGATCCAACAGACCCTTGTAACTATAGGCCCATCACAATCCCCATAAAGGGCTCGAAAAGAATTGTGTCAGACCAGCTCACGAATACCTGAACAAATACAATCTTCTGTGTCATGAACAGCATGGTTTCAGAGCAGGACACAGCACTACCATCGGACCTCATCAATTCACGCTTACATACATGAGCGTTGTAACAAGGTCGTGCTTAGGAGCAATCTTTGTAGATTTCAATCAATCAATCAATCAAAACTTTATTTTTAAAAGGCGCTTTTCTCAAAACCAAAGCGCCTGTACAATTCATAAAACAATAAATAAACAGAATTTAAAACTATTATAAATCATTAAAGCTATACTAAAAGGTGGGTCTTCAAAGGCTCCTTTAAAGCTCAGGACAGTTGGACTATTCGCACCTGGCGGTGAGAAATTCCACAGGGTGGGGCCACAAAACTAAATGATCTAGCCCTGAAGTTTTCAAGCGGACCTAGGAATCTCCAGCAATCCCTAAATCAGTGGATCGGGAAGGCGGGAGGGACAGTGAGGCAAAGGAGCTCTTTCAAGTAAGTAGGGTCCCTGGTGCGTGCAGGGCTTTATTGGTCAGCAAACACGACCTTTAAGGTGATTCACCAAAATACTGGCAGCCAGTGCAGTCCATGGAGCACAGGCATTATGGCTGGATCTGAAGAACCAGTCAATAACCGCGCCACATTCTGCACTAGCTGCAGGCGGTAACTCAACGCCGATAGCCCTAGGTACAGGGGTTGCAACAGTCAAGCGAGAGGTAACAAAGGCGTAGATCAACATTGGAAGATCCTCTGGAAGATCCAGATGCTTCACCCTGGCGATATTCCTCAGATGGAAAAAGGAAGTTTTGACCACGCTGACACCTGAGCTTTAAGCGTCTAGTGGTCATCAATTATTACACAAGATTCCACCTGATCTGAGGTTCGTCAGCAGAGCCCCCAAGCCATAAGCCTGAGGGCGATCCAGCTGGCAAACCTGCCTCACAGCGACCTTTGTCCACAACCAACACCTCAGTTTTCTCCAGGTTTAACCTCAACCAGCTCCATTCATCCAATCTTGGATTTCTGCAAGGCAGTTATTAAATACCGACAAGGCAGCATCCTGGCCAGGCACAAAGACATATACAGCTGGGTATCATCAGCATAGCAATGAAAACCCAGATCTTATAATCGCTCCCAGCGAACATATACACCGCAAATAACATAGGGGCGCTAGAATAGAGCCCTCACGGTGCCCACAAGATACAGAGACTGATGCCGAGAAAAAATTCCGACACCACCCTCTGAGTCCTACCTTCGAGGTAAGATCTAAATCACCTGAGGACCATACCAGATAATCCACAGATGGACCACAGACACTCTAACAGCACACCATGATCAACAGTGTCAAATGCTGCTGAGAGATCAAGAAGTACCAAGATAGAACGAGTCCTATGATCTCTCGCTATTAGGAGGTCATTTAGTACTCGAACCAGTGCTGTCTCAGTACTATGCCTTTTCCTAAATCCAGATTGGAGAGAATCATAGATATTGTTGTTGGTCAGATGATCCTCCAATTGCACTCGACCACCTTCTGAATAACTTTACCCACAAAGGGTAGGTTAGAGACTGGTCTGTAATTTGCTAGACAATCTGGGTCTATGGAGGACTTCTTTAAAGAGAAGCAACTATAGCCTCTTTATAGGGATCTGGAAAGATCCCCTCTCCAAAGACTTCCAGACTATCAAAGCCAGGACTAGGCCGATTTTATCCACACAATCCACTAAAAGGCGTGTGGGGCTAGGGTCCAAACCACAGCTGGTTGGTCGCAACCCTCGGATGATCATCACAATATCATCGATTTTGGGGAGGCTGAAGTCAGACCATGCAAACTGGGTGTTCGACATCTCCTGCCGACCATCACCGCTCCCAATGGAGAGGGAAGAACGGACATCTGATCTGATTTTGGCAACCTTATCTGCAAAGAAGAGAGCAAACTCCTCACATCGGTCTGTGGAAAAGGCCCTTCTGGGCTGAAGACGGACTGGATTGCACAGTCTGTCCACATTCCGAAAGAGCTGGGCTGGTCTATTCTGTGCAGCCGCTATCTCCCTGGACAGGAACTCTGCTTTCTTACAAGAGATTGCGGATTGATAGGCTGTATAATGGTCCATCAAACTAAGTTTGTCATCATCAGACCAGACTTCAGCCAGCGCCTCTCCAGCCTTCGTCCAACTCTCCTCAACTCCCTCATGGTCTCATCAAACCATGGAGACCTGGGGCGAAGAGTGAGAGGACAAACACGAACAGGTGCAATAGAATCCAGGGCCCCTGTAACCGCCTTATTATAGGCATGTACTAGGTCACCTGGATCCAAGCAATCTATCAGAAGGCCCAATAGGTCCAGCACCGACCGCCATCAGGTAATCCGGGGACACACCCCTTAATGGGCGGTCCGGACCAACTCGAAGGGCTGACCAAGCGTTTGACACCATCAGTCATGCACTACTTATCCACTGTCCCCCCTCCATCTCGCCCTAAGCAATCTCCTGGTTCAAAACTATCTTACCAATCGGACTCAACAAGTCAAAATCAATACCACCCTCTCTGCTAAGCGACCTGTACGATCAGGTGTCCCCCAAGGGTCAATCTTAGGCCCTCTACTGTTCACTGTCTTTCTGAACTCCCTCCCTCAGGCCTGCAGTGGCAAACTATTACTCTATGCAGACAATGCCGTAGTTTACTGGAAACACTCTAATCCAAACTCTCTTCAAAATACCCTGATAGGCTGCTTTAGTGAAATAGAATCCTGGTTCACGATCATAGATTACTACTTAATTACAACAAGACTAAATCTATGATATTTTCTCACCACAAAACCCCAACAGTAATGCCCTGCTAGCTATCTCAAACCCACAGGGCATCCAAATTGAACAGGCCACTAACTTTAAGTATCTGGGCATCACTCTGGACACATCCTCACCTATCACCAACATATTAAACACCTCTGCAAACACTCTGCTAGGGTTCTATATAGACACCAACACTGCCTCCCCCACAGGCACTTAGACTGGCTGTAACCTGCTCAGTCCTATCTGTGAGTCGTTATGGGATTACAATTTATGCCTGGCTGATTACTCAGCCCTAAACAACATCAAACTAGCTCTCAACAAAGCCTGCCGAATGGTCACAAGCAGTGATAGATTAACCCATACATGTGAACTCTATAAACAAGCTGACTGGCTGGCGTTTGAAGGAGACTAAGGTACCACACCTGCCAGTCTACTTACGGTAGGGGTCAGGAGTCAGGAATCAAGGGATAGTGGGTGGGGAAAAGTCACAAGCAGCGTGGGAACGATTTTAATAATTTTAAATGTTTTTATGGAGTTTATTGTCCATGATGGGTGTGAGTTTCTTTCCTTGGGTTGTTAGGAGATGGAATTGGCAATTCTGATTCTGTTTCCAATTCCATGCTGTTGCTATCAATGGAATCGGACTAGAATTGGACTTGGATTAACAATTTCTAAAATTCTGCTGGATCCAGATATAGCAGATTCCAGTGAATCTGAGCACCCCTAAACATAATATCAGGGGTTTTGTTCATGGTGACACCAAAATAGAAAAGTAACTTAAAAGACAAAAACCTCTGTGCAAAAACACTGATGCCAGGGTTGTTTTGGATAGGCATTGACAAAAAGTACAGTTACGTAAGAATTTACTGTAACAGTAGATCTTCAAGAGAGACTCTTGCAGTAGGTAATGACATTGAGGAATATGCCCTCTGGTATCAGGACCACATGGAACTTTAACTAACAGGGTCTGATGGGGACCACCGCCAGCGTCACGTGATCGATGTCAGTGATACTATATAGTGGGAGGTCCTCTGCCCGCTTTCTAGTTCTCCCACAGGAGACCTCAAGGGAGCAACAGGAGAATGGAAAAGAAGCTCCTGGAGCCAACATAAAGTGATAGAAAAGAGCAGCAGAAGATGGGGGAAGGAGGGAGGAAAAAGGTTACCTACTGCAAGATCCTCTCGAAGATCTACTGTTATGGTAAGTTCTTACGTAACTGTATTATCTTACTTTGAGAGGTTCTTGCAGTAGATAATCAACTATGAGGACTGTGTCCCAAACAGTGTGAATCAGAAGGAACTAAAAACAGGAGGCAGGGAAGGTCTACAGAAAGGCAAAAGTTTAGGACAGAAGGCCTTGGAGGACAGCTAGACCAAAGCCAGCCCCGCGCCTAGAGGTAATGTCCAGACTGTAATGCTTGGTGAAAGTGTGGATTGAGCTCCAAGTAGGCATGGCACATACTGTATGTCAGTGGCTGAAACATTCCTGAAGCAAGCAGTAGAAGCAGCCATGCCTCTGGTAGAATGCCCATTAACTTCCCCCAAGAAAGTTTTACTATACTTCTGGTAACAGAAAACAATACAGTTTGCCAACCATATAGATAGACACTTTTTATGTTCATCAAGTGTGTAAGCATAAATGAACATGTTGATATGAGAGTTGCTAGAGAGAGGTGTGAGGGGTGCCAGCCCAATGGCCAGTGGTGCTGCAGGGGCTGGTCTGTGGCCAGCAAATCAGCAGACAGTGTCAGATGACACTGGTTTGCTGAGGGGCTTGTCTCAGCAAACATTTAAAAGGACAGAGCCGGCGCTGCACGTGGCTCTGTCCTTTGAATCTGAAGCCCTTCAGCTGCGGATTAGTGTGTCTTTCCTTGTTAAACAATGTCCCTTTCCTGCTGCTGTAGTGTGTCTTTTCTGGTTAGACAATTTCCCTTTGTCTTTCTGACACGGGATGCCCTCCCGGTGCTGGATACCCCCAACCCATTTATATCCCTAGCAGACATTAGGGTGCCCAATCCCTGTGTTGGCATGCCCCCCACCACCACTATTGTGGCACAGTGTGCCTAAATTTAAATTTGTTTTTTTTACCTGTAAATGAAGAAAATCTTCCCTTGTGGTCTTTTTTTTCACCTGTAAAAACAAAAACCGTCCCTCGTTTTCTCCCCATCCCCTTCCCCATTCCGACCCTCCCTCTGTGCACACCTCCCCTTACCCCCCTTACTCCATACTTATGTTCTGAGATCCGCGGACATGATCTTCTGTGGAGCAGGACATGTCTGCATTCCTCAAAACCAACTGAAAGAGCGAAGGTAAGGCATAATGGGACTCAATGGGGTTTCAACTTATGTGGATAGCTCAGCCATTTTTAGGAATTTTGGCCCCATATTTTCAACATGGAGTTCTTGGGACCCCACCTCATGAACATGTCACTGTCATTTCATTCCTCGGTCCCAAAAGGTGATTTTGCGGTCACTGCACAGAATCACCTTTTGGGATCAAGTAACGAAACCAACAGTGCCACTGTTCGCGAGGTGGGCAAAACCAAAAGCCCATGTTGCAAATTCATGAAAAATTCCAAAATGATGACGCTACGCAGTTTCTATGCACACTCATGACTTTGCCACTTTTTAATATTTTCCTCCAGATTTTCAACATTGCCATTTTTTCCACCTCCTTATGAACAGTACATCTGTAATTTTTCATATCCTGCCTGACATGTTTTTCGCATCAGTTACACAGAATAGCGTGGTCGCTGTGTGAAATCAACTTTGGGATGGAGTAACAAAATCACAGTGCCACTGTTCTTGAGGGGAGGTCCCAAAAAGTCCATGTTCAAAATTTTGTGAAAAAATTCCACAAAATGACCACATTACAGGCATGCATTGCACAGTTTCTATTTTCACTCCAGATTTTCAACATTGCCATTTTTCACACTGCCTCATGAACAGTACAACTGTCATTTTTCACATCCTGCCTAAATTGTGTTTTAGCACCTGTGGCACTGAATGGCACAGTCGCTGTGTGAAATCACCTTTTGGGACTGAGTAACGAAATGATAGTACCACTGTTCATGAGGTGGTGTCTCAAAAAGCCCATGTTGAAAATTTGGAGTGAAAATACCAACAAACATCTGTCTGGGGAGTTAGGGTCTCCAACTGTAATGCCCCTCCCAGCCTGTAGAGACTGACATGCATCGGTTGTGTGCCTTGGGGTTGCGGCAGTAATGCTCACACCATTCTACACACCCCCTGCAACCAGTCACAGGCATTGAGCAGTGCCTTGGAGTCTTTGGCCCAAACGTCTCACCCCATTCTCCTATACTGCACCCATCTCAATTTATTTCATTATGGAATGGGGTGAGCATTAGGCCAAAGACCTCAAGGCACACCATTACACCTGTCAATGTCTGCAGGGTGGGGGTGGAATGGCATGAGCGTTATGACTGATGACCCAAAGGACACCCCAATGCCTGTCAGTCTCTACAGGGTGGGGTGGGGCATTAGAGTTGGATATCCTATTGCCTCATTAGGAAGTACATCAGGAGGGACGTTTGATGTCACCTACCTTGATTTCAGCAAAGCCTTTGACAACATCCAACATAGAAGGCTAATTAACAAGATGGGTAGTCTGGCAACAGGGCACAAGCTGATAAACTGTGTTAGAAACTGGCTGACGGACAGGAGGCAGAGGGTGGTGGCAATGGGTTCCAATCTGGGAGAGGGGGTGACCAGCGGGGTACCTCAAGGATAAGTCCTGGGACAGTCCTATTCAATGTTTTCATTGAGGAAGGGCTAGAAGGAAAGGTCTGTCTGCCTGTTTGCAGATGACACCAATATCTGTAACAGAGCGAATACTCTGGAAGGGGTGGAAAAAATGAACAGGGACATGGAGAGGCTTGGAAAATGGTCTGAGGAGTGGCAACTGAAGTTCAGTGCAAAGAAGCCCAAATAATGTACATGAGAAGAGAGAAACCTGTGGAGAGTTACAGGATGGGGTGGAGGTGCTGATGATCATCAAGGAAGAAAGGGACCTAGGAGTTATCAGTTCTGATGACCAAAAGGTGTCAAAGCAGAGCACGAATGTTGCAGGGATGGCCAGTGGCATGCTGGGATGCACAGGCAGAGGTATCACTAGCAGAAGGCATGAGGTGGTGATGCCATTGTATAATGCACTATTGAGGCCTCACATGCAGCACTATGTACAATTCTGGAGGCTGCAAATGTGCAAGGACATTGATAGGGTGGAGGCAGTCCACAGAAGGGCAACCAAGATGGTACACGGTTTGAAACACAGAACATATCAGCAGAGATTAAAAGGACCTCAATATGTACTTATTGGAGAAAGGAGGGAGTGGGGAACATGATAGATATGTTCAAGTACCTCAAAGGCACAAACAAGGTGTAGAGGTGGACATCTTTCAATACATCAAACATTCAGCATTGACAAATGCTTGTTTTTTATCCTGAAAATAAGAAACCCGTCCATCATTGTCCGCTGTGTAACCCCCCCCAAACAGTATACAGACACTGGGGGTGCCCAATCACCCAGTGTACTCATCTGTCCATCCATTGTTGTGCACTGTGTGATCCCCCCAAACAGTATGCAGACACTGGGGTGTCCAATCCCCCAGTGTCCTCATCTGTTCAGTAAACTCCCTGAAAAAGAAAACTGTTCCTTGTCCTTTTTTTCTTGTAAAATAGAAAATTGTCCACCGTTGTCCGCCACGCTGTTATCCTACTCACTACCCTCCCGCTCAGGACTCATCACCTCACCTCACTCCCTCGTACCCCATACTTACCCACCAGAGGTCCATTGCCATAATCTACCTTGGACTGCAGGCACGTCTTCGCACTTCAAAGCCCAACTGTGAACTGAGGTAATCGCTTCAATGTAGTTCAATGGGGTTTTCATTGTCAATGTATTTCAATAAGGTTTTCAACTTATTAGCATAACTTGGCCATTTTTTTATATTTTTGCCCCAGATTTCAACATATGTTTTTTGGGTGCCCATCTCACAAACAACATCACTGAAGCAATTTTCAAACATCCCCTCCTACCCCATGACACCAGTGCACACAACAAACCATATGTGGCTGCGGCTAACTCTGCTCACCCGGTTAATCTGCCCCCCCCCCATTCTCGACTCAGGGCCACACAAGGCCCCACGTATCTCACCAATAATCCCCGCCTGGGTATCCCAAGATTGCTGCCTAACTTTCTCAACAGTCACTAAGTTTGACTGGACTGCTCCTTTGATTTTTTTTATGTATATTCTGCCTGTTACATGTATGTTCTCTACTGTATTTGTCTACCCTCCACCCTTGTAACCGACGTGGAGCCTTTGCAAAAGAGTCTGTGACTCAAAGGGTTGTAATTCTGATTGTTTCCAAATAAACAAATAAACAAATAAACAAACAAAACAAACATTCAGCATTGACAAATGAGTGATGCCATTGTACTTATTGGAGGAAAGGAGGGAGTGGTGGAACATGACAGATACATTCAAGTACCTCAAGGGTATAAACAAGGTGCAGAAGTGGACATCTTTCAATACATCAAATGTTCTGCATTGACAAATGGGCCCCTCAGTCCGTGCCGGACCATGATGTAAGCTGATCTGTCCGGTGGACATCAGGTGGACCTACAACTGGCTTATCAACCATGGCTGGGTGGGCACCGGAGACCCCGGAGCCCGACTTCACAGCCTGGGCCAGGTGCTCATCTGAGGACCCGATGAGTGGCTTATCAGCTCTGCCAGACTGCTTTGACCCACCAGTTGAAAGGGGCCTAAGAGTGGTGGAAGCCTCAGACTCTGCCGAGGTGCCTGCGGCCACTGTAACTAGTGGTGGAGGGGACCCAAAGGCTTCTCCTGGGAAGGCAGGGCAGGTTTGAGGCAGAAGCAGACTTCCCAAAGGAAGATGGCTGCTGATCAACTGAGGGCCCGAGAGCAGCCATGGGTGAGAGGAAACCTGTTCTTGTCACGGTGCTTTTCTTTATCCCTTTTTTCTTGTGCTTATGGGAGTCCGTGGGAGAGGAGGAGGCACTTCTGAGTTTCTGGAACTCTTTTTCCCTCATGGCCATTTTTTGCTTCAATAAATGTGCCTTGAGAGCCTGCTGGCAATGCTTCCGTGTGGCCTGGTTGAAGCTGGAACAGGCCTCACAAATCTCGACCTTCTGCTCCGGGCCTAAGCAAAAGAGGCAGATGGGTGAGAGTCTTTGTATTGCACTTATTTTTATGTGACTTGGAGGAAGATGATGAAGACATGCACAAAATAAGATTATGACACTAAAGAAAGAAAAAACGGATGATCATCCAAAGAAAAGGTGGTTGAATTGCAGAGACGATCTCCGTGAGGTCTGACGTGCTCAGGTCGGTGGTGGGAAAGAACTGGAAGGTGGGCGTGGGGACCGCCCACCATATAGTGTCACACTGACGTCAGTCACGTGCCATTGGTGGGCGGTCCCCATCAGACACGATAATGCAAGATAATGCATATGGGGCACAAAAACCCTGGCACAATATATCAGTTGAGGGGTGAGGATATAGCATGCACCAAGCAGGAAAGGGATCTTGGGGTTGTCATCTCTGATGACCTCAAGGTAGGGAAACAGTGTGACAAGGCAGCAGGAAAAGCAAATAGGATGCTGGGATGTATAGGCAGGGGCATCACCAGCAGGAAAAGGGAGGTCATAATTCCGCTATATAAGACATTAGTGAGGCCCCACCTGGAGTACAGTGTACAGTTCTGAGACCATACCTACGTAAGGACAGACAGGGTAGAGAAGGTTCAGAGGAGGGCAACAAAGATGGTGCATGGATTGCATCACAAGTCCTATGAAGACAGGTTGAAGGAACTGAACATGTACTCCCTGGAGGAGAGAGGAGAGAGGGGATATGATAGAGACATACAAGTATCTTACAGGGAGGAACAGGGTGCAGGAAAACACTATTTTAAGTGAAAAGATGTTCCAGGACTAGAGGGCATGGGATGAAGTTGGAGGGAGGACGATTCAGAGAAACATGAGAAAGAATTTCTTCACAGAACGGGTGGTGGACAAGTGGAACACCCTGCCAGAGGAAGTGGTGGGGCTGAAACAATCATGGGATTTAAGAATGCATGGGATAGACATAAAGGAATTCTAGAGGTCAGGGTAAGGGGCAACAGACTTCTAGGAAAACAAACTGAACTTACAAGCTCAAATGGGCAGACTGGGTGGGCCATAGGCCCTTATCTGCCGACACTGTCTATGTATCTATGTATCTATGTATCTATGACACTGCTAGCTAAAGTTTCCTGTGGTCCTGATGCCAGTGGGTGCAGTTCTCAAGGTTATTACCTACTGCAAGAGCCCTCTTGAAGTAAGATTCCATGTTTCAAAGAAATCTAGAACTACACCTTCCCTCTATTGCAAAGCATCATGGATAGCATATGTAGATCACCAAAGGAATTTAGGTTAGCTTGGCTTTAAACAGGACTTTTATGATGCCAAAAGGCCTCACAAACAATCTACAAGGGATGAAAACAGCAGACCACAGACACAGGTATTGGCCTTAATAGAACTCGCAGTGCGCCATATCTGTAGTCTTGATCCATGTCCCCAACCATTAATATCATGTGGCTTGTTACCCCTCCTTCTGCTCTGAGGCTATGACTCAGCTACTGTATATCACCCTGATGAGTACTAGCAAGCACAAAACATGTGCCTGGGGTCGGCTTTTTTTGGCCTTTGCAGATTGTGTGTTAGATGTTGTGGCACCGTACGGTCCTACTTAAAACCAAATCAGCATAAATTCTCCTGCTCCTCTTCCTTCTGTCACTACCTCCTGCCTCTTATGTTTTCCTGGGCTCCATTTTTATACCCTGGGGAAAAAAACACAAGTGAGGACCAGCCTCACAGTAAGGGGGATCCAACTCAACAGATACTAGTAACTGAAAACCAAAATGAGCCTCTAGGAGATGGTGGTGCCACCGGTAAAACAGATGTGAGAAAAAATGAAAAATATGCCTCCATCAGCACTAGCAATAAGACATAAAGGTGGCTGCTGTCTGATTGACCCCCTTATATGTCTGGTTGCTGCATTCATTTCAATAAACCTTAGTTTGTACATCATACTGCTTGCATCTGTGGCCGTGTTGCTGCTAGTGCTGGTGGGTGCGTGTTTTTTGGTTTTCTTAATACCAGTAACCATGAACTTAGTAGTGTGGGGTTGCAGAACCTTTTTATTGGACCAACAAGCACAGTGCACCTCCATTGAGGGCTACACATGGCCCTTCTTCAGGTGATGGTAAGTTTCACAAGCATATTGTACATGTTAGTGATCCTGCTTTTACATCCATAGTGGAGGTATGCATGAGCAAATCATGTCAGATACAAGAAAGTAAAGCCCATTAGTTTAATTTTTATCGGAGGGGGTCTTGAAACTAAAGTCTTTGCTGAGCCCATTACTTTCGTGTTCAGTAAATCTATAAAACTGTGTTCCTAAGTTTGCCTTTATTACGTTTCTGAAGTTTCCTTGGAAGACTTGGAAATAGATGCTAGAGATGGAGTGAACAGGCTATGAGAAGTGCTGGCATTTCACTCTTTTTGTCCTTTATAATGTGTTGCGATGAGTTCATTCAGGTTTGGAGGTCTTGCTTGCTTTTGCCCACATCATTTTTAAATGGACATTTTTTTTACACTGGATGTAATAGTTGTAATAAACAACACTGTGTGACCAGCATGAGCAGTGACACAAAGGGTCAGTTTCTCAAAAGTCCATGTTTGCCACAAGAGCTGGGTGCACCAAACATATGGGCACTGGGCTTGCGGGAAGAAAAGAAGCTTTTCCATCCCGTGCATCATATTGACACTCACTAGACAACTTTTCTTTTGTCTAGTGTATGTCAATGCTGGGGCTTCCTGCAAGCAGTCTGCAGACAAATGTTGCTGCAGGCTGCTGTAAAGGAGCTGAGATGATAAAATCAGGGGCAGTTGTGGTATTTGGTTCTGGTGCAGCTGCAGAGTCACAAAGGTTTGAGCAGGCCCTGTATCAGCCTTTAAAATCCAACCCAGGATGTCTGATATACATTTTGTACAATTAATTTCATTTTATGCCTGGTTTATTTGCTTTATAGAAAATTTCTGCTGTAGAAAGCCTGCAAGTTCAAACAAGGTCATTAAGTGGATTGCTAGCATCGTAGCATGTTTTGGGATGTCACGCATGCATGGCACCAGCAGCTGAGCTTCTCAAAGCATTTTCCTGTGAAGGAAACTGAGAGTGTAAAATAATAAGTGAACAACCTCAGATACTCCTGTTACTGGACCCTGGTCAACAGTGATTGTATGCCTCATGAACGTAATACCTTCCAAGTTTAGAAATAAGCTCTTCAGCGAAGCCTGCCAATGCCTACAGAAAGACTGACATATCCGTAATGGAAATAAAGGCTTTAATCTGTAAACTGAAATAGTGACCTGTATTTACATTCTGTAGGTGTACGTGATCTCTGAGTGGCCCTTTGAATTGCATGTACAATTATCGTAATTTAATGTAATGTAATGTATAGTTAACATTCTGCAACCCATGATGTAGATGGCAGCCATCTTGGGATTAGTGATGACTGTGCCAGTACTACCAGTCGGCATGAGATCAAAGCTTAGTGGGCAGGCTGATGGAGAGTCTGGTCCATTATGTAAAGGAGGAAAAAGAATACATTTTCATTTGTTGTGGTAGCATTTCTAAAGTCATCACTCACTGATTACAGACTGAAGCATTTCTAAATAATGCCCTGCATAACCTTAATTCTTGATGAGTGGGAAACAAAATGTTTTCCCTTTCAGGAGACTCCTTTTATTCACAGAGATGGAGGAGAGATAGGCTCAAATTAGGGAGATTTGGTACTGCATCCTCCCTTTTCCTGTGCCTAATATGTTAAAAATGGAAATAGTCATTTGTAACTTGTGAGAAATCCCTCCTGCTTTCCCATAGGGGTCTTCTACCCCACAGTCAATGTCAGACAGATTGAAATCCCCATAAAACCCATGGGCACCACGGTGGTTGCTTTCTTGGTTTCATTTGCAAATTCCAAATTTTGTCCTCCTGTATTACCTGGTAGTCTATAACATTCTCCTTTCTTGCCTCCTATGGACCATAGTTTCCACTGCAGTGGCTCTGTAGGGATCTCATCATCTTCTCACCCACTCTTTCTTGTTCAGCTTAATCCCCTCCTTGACATGCAAACCGACCTGTCCGCCCGTGACTCTTCCTGTCTGTTCTGTGAAACTTCACTCTTCCACCATATCACCCCAACTAATTCCCTCATTTTACAATATTTCTGTAAGCGCCACTACAGTTTGTTCTTTATAGAGCTCACTCTACAGCTCCATTTTGCAGCTGTGCTGTGTGTGAAACACAGTGCTCCCTCTAATATATGGCCCTGGATTATTCGGCATCCTCACAAGCCACTGTTTTCTTTTTCCACTGTACTAATCATACATTCTCTCCCTTTTATCCACAACACTCAGTATCCACTACATACCATACTAAAATCTGGTTTATTTATAATTTTCTTCAGTATCAATCACACTCCATTGTCTTTTGAGGGCATATACCTCGCTCACCTGAACAAATTGACACAACAACAGGCTTTGGAGAAATGGCCACAGCCATGTGTTTATTAATAAACCAATTATCCATCTATACATTTGCTTCAGCATGATGTGTGCAGCTAGGTAGACTTTTACGGAATCTAGCTCACCATGGAGCAACTGGATCATTGATGGTCGACCCTCCCTCCTAGCGGAGGGACACCTTACCATCAACCAGGACCCCACAAGGGCAACGACCTCCGGGGTATGAGGGATGGCTATATTACTGGTTGTGGCTAACTCCTCCCCCATCAGAGGATCCGCCATGCTGCAGGATACTGCCCAAAGAGGGTGCCATCTGGACTCCCTCCATCAGGCCCGCCCTCCTGACAACCTCAGGGAGACCTGGCTGGTCAAGACACATGATCCCCTGTTACCCCCTCCCACAGTGTTCCAAGACTACCAAGCTGCCACTTACAAAGGTTCATGACTGTGACACCTACCTAACTAATCTCTAGCCTACTCTAACTGGAATTACTCCCACCTTGCTGGAGAAGGCAAAAACCCAGAAAGCCCAGTGGGAAAAAAATTGGAAATTCCTTCTTGACCCCTAAGGCGATCCCCCTTAGTGGGACAGCAAGTTCTCTATACCTTCCACACTTCCCCCTACTTTTATGAGGGTGAAGTTTGGGTGGGATGTGACCTGGGACAACGAGGAATGAGGAGGAATTCTCCTGTGCAGCCCCTCTTAAGAGCTTAGTTCCTCCCAGTTCCTGGGCACAAGCTCCTCCCCGGGAACCCTGTCCCCCAGCTCCTTCTAGGCGATCCTACCTGGGTCCCGACTCCCTATTGTCTGTCCTGGTGGCCCAGACCATGCCCCCAGACAAAGCCCCACGTCCTATGATACCTTGCAGGCTCCTCCATTGTCTTTTGAGGGCATATACCTCGCTCACCTGAAGAAACTGACACAACAGGCTTTGGAGTAATGGCCACAGCCATGTGTTTTTAATAAACCAATTATCCATCTATACATTCGCTTCAGTGTGATGTGCGCAGCTAGGTAGCCTAGGAAGGAATCTAGCTCACCAAGGAGCAACTAGATCATTGATGGTTGACCCTCCTCTCAAGGGAGGCCGCCTACCATCAACCAGGACCCCATTAGGGCACATGACGGCTGCAGCTAGCTCCTCCCATCAGAGGATCCACCATGCCGTGGGATGCTGCCCGAAGAGGGTGCCATCCAGACTTCCTCCGTCAGGCCCACCCTTCTGTCAGTCTCAGGGAGATCTGGCTAGTCAATACACATGATCCTGTTACCCCCTCCCACAGCGTTCCAAGACCACTAAGCCGCCACAAGGTGAGTTCTCACCAACTCACCCCTCCACAAGCACCTCACGCTAATACTCTCACCTCTGCCCATTGCATGTCATCCAGAAACAGGTCTACTCCTTCCTCTGATAAATGTACACCATTCTCTCTATACAGACCTGGCTTTTTTACGGACATCTCCCAGGTGCTTTGCTATGGATCCCCCCCACTGAGTTCATAATCGGTCGCATGGCCGCATTCTGCAGCTGGCGCACCTTCTCTATTGCCCTATTGTTCTGGATGTGCTGCCACTGCACCACATCAGATGAAATTATCTGCACCTGGGACCACCATTGCTTCACTCTTGCCAGGTCCTGCCTCACCATCTCTTCAAGCTCTCTCGCTGGTATAACTCCTATATCATTTCCCCCCAAATGAATGACTAAAACATTAGGCTGCAACCTCTTCTGAGCCTTTGCAAGCCGTGTTGCCAGTAACTCATTCCAGCGCATCCCACGTCATCCCAGCCAATGCACTGCTGCCCTCTCAGGTGCCAAGAACAGGTTTTCTCCTCTAGGATGCTGCATTGCCCTGAAGGCTGCCCAATGGATGTACGAGTGGCCACAAATCCAGATCTACTCTGCTCAGGCTGCAACACCTATCCAAAAAAAAGTAAGAGAGTTATAACATGTGTGGTCTTGTATATCTTTCAAAAGTCTGTGACTTCCATCTACCCAAAGTCTGTATTGTCCTATCTGATAAGCCCTCTGCCCTGGTGTGCGATGCTGCACCAATCCTAAAGGAGTGCGTGTTGTAGTGTTCTGCAGAGATGCCCAGCAGTCGCAAGGTCTTCTGGAACATGTGCCTAAACTGGTACACCGTTAGGGGGCCACCATCCTCATGATGGAGGAAACCCCCCCCATTGCCGGGTGCTGTGTTATATAATCCTGCATCCATGCTCCCACATCCCACTGGAGCCTGTGGGCGCCACCAGTCAGCACCACTACCCATGTGCAAGCTGGTCTGTCTTGTTCTTCTGTATGTGAATGAAGACTCCAGATGTTGTGACCTCCACGTCAGCTTCTGCCAACACTAATGGTCTCCCGGTTGTCTTGCTGGACTGCACGAGCTCCAACACCCAGAATGCCCCATAATTGCCACCAAGTATGTTCTCCGGAAGAGCCTCATCTCCTCTGGAGATGAGCATACCTTAGGTAACTCATCCCAGATCTGCTTGAATATGGTAGGGCTGATAGGGCATCTCTTGTCCGTGCCCCTCGGGGCTGCCTGCGCCCAACCTTTCAGTATCTTCTGGAGAGCAAATGCCCTCGTGGAATCAGGGAAGCCCCTGGTTTTCTGAAACCAAGCAATGCCGGCCATGTGCTGCTTGACTGTTGCACGGGTGGCCCCAGCACATTTTTTGATCAGTACGTATTTACACAGCTGTACCACTGGGATCAGCCATGTCCCTGCCCACCCTTGTGCGTATTGCACTTCCAGAAAACAATTTACCCCCCTCTGGTACGCTATTCATGTCCTAGGTGCCAAGGCATTCTCAATCAACTCTCAGGCTTCTGGATTATCAACTCCCATAGGAATGGCAGGACTTCTCTGGGCTGTAGGTCTGCTGCTGGTGCCAATTCTTGGAACCTCTGCCACTGTAAATGAGAAAAAGTGTCAGCGATGCTGTTTTCGATACCTGCTACATGCACTGCCTTAAAGCTGATATTCAACAACAAACACTTCAGGACAAACACCCACATGAGGTTGCCCATCAGGCCCTTACCACCTAACACTCCGGTGTTGTCAGACCTGAATGTGATGTGCTTATCCCTCGGCACATCCCCCCAGATCACCAAAGCCACTACAATGGGGAAGAATTCCATCACCATTATCTGCCTCATAATGCCTTGTCTTATCCACTCTGGAGGCCACCGCCCTGCACACCACTTGCCTTGCATGTAAGCCCCGAAAGCCCAGGACCCCCAAGGAATCTGTGAAGAGTTCCAAGTCCTCGCTGGACACTGGAACCGGCCACATCAATATCTCATTGAATTTTTACAGAAATGTCTGCCAAATGCCTAGGTCCTCCTGCATTGCCGCTGTGATGCGGATTCTATGGTGCGGTTTTGTACAGCCCACCCCAATGCCTGCCAGGTGCCTCATGAGTGTCCTGCCTATGGGCATTACCCGGCAGGTGAAGTTGAGGTGGCCCACCAGTTGCTGAAGCTCCTGTAACATGACTTTACGTGACTTCATTACCAAGTCCAGCTGGGTGCACAAGGCAGCCAGCTTGTCTTGGGGGAGCCGGAACACTTGCTCGCTTATGTCAATTTTGATCCCCAGGAAGGAAAAGCCTTGTCCTCGGCTAGTGGTACACCCAGCTCAGCACACACCTCGTGGAATGCTGCCATGATATGTGTGCATTGCCCCAAGCTGGCCTTCCCCACAAACAGAAAGTTGTCCAAATAGTGTACCATGTGGTTGTCTTTGGCTTTCTGTGCCATGGCCCAGTGCAGGGATGTGCTGAATTGCTCAAAAACCGCACACGCCACTGCACGCCCCATGGGCATGCAGTTGTCGACGTAGTAATACCCGACAAATTTCATGACAAAATGGTGCAGGGTCTGCACCAGAAATTACACGAAGAAAGATTAATGGAGCTTAATATGTATACCCTTGAGGAAAGGAGGGAGAGAGGGGACATGATAGAAACTTTCAAGTACCTCAAGGAATCAACAAAGTCCAAGAGGGTGGCATCTTTCAGAAAAAGAGATGTGCAAGAATAAGGGGACACAATTTGAAGATAGAGGGGACGGCTCAGAGGTAATGTGAGGAAGTATTTTTTCACAGAGAGGGTTGTGGATGCATGGAACAGCCTCCCTGAGGAGGTCGTGGAGTCAAGAACAGTAGGGGAATTCAAGAATGCATGGGACAGACATAAGGCAGTCCTAATGCGGGGGTAGGGGATGTAAGCTGTTGGTTAACTAGGATCTGCAGCTCATCTGTTAGGTAGGAAAATGGGCAGACTAGGTGGGCCAAGCGGTCCTTATCTGCCGTCAAATTCTGTTTCTCTGCCCAGTAGCTCCCTATCTGCTGGGTACACCGGCAACATGCAGAATGCTGATTCTATATCAGGCTTCTCCAGCAGTGCCCCCCGGCCTGCCTGTTGCACCACCTCCACTGCCCTGTCAAACGATGTATAATACACCGCAGTGTCGATTGTGTTAATGTAGGCATTGACTGCATCCCCTTCCAGGTACGACAAATGGTTTATCATTCTGAATTCGCCCAGTGCCTTTTTGGGGACTAAGCCAATGGGAGACACCCTGAAGCGTGGGCAAGGGGGGGAGGTGAAGGGGCCGTTGATCTGACCCGTGGCCAGCTCCTTCCATAGTTTGCCCGGCATGACCTCTAGTCGCTCCTTGGCAGAACGCAGGTTGTCAGCCTTGTATGCCCTCCTTGGGCCTTAGTAAGGTATACGAAACTCCTCCCTGAATCCTGCTGCCAAAGAGCGAGCGGCAGTCCTGTCTGGGTAGTTGACCAACCACCCCTCAATACTGGCAGTCTTTGTCCCCCCTTTCCAAAAGGGGCAAAAATTGTTGGCCTTCCCTGCTTCTGCCTCTGCAGCTTTCCCACACTGTTGAAATGAGTGTGGTTTCCCACACACCACGCACTCATGCTTGTATCTACAGCATTCGGTCTTGCACGATTCCCTGGTTGTAGCTGAAACAACACCCTTTCCTTCCCCTCCTTTCCCCCATTACCCCCTTGATAGCCTTTCTTCGGTGATGGGGGCCACTGCACTGGAAAACCGCTGTCTGTATGTTGGACCCCTCCCCCCAAGTCTATCGTCCACAGCAGCGGGAGGTCCAAGACCTCCCAAGACTATGCCATGTCCATCTGCTTTCTACTCTGATACTCCTCATCATAGTCTAACCACCCCCCACCTGGCTTACCCACATGCGTGGTCATTATCATGTTAAAGTAGACCCACAGCCCATCGGCTTTCCCCGGGCTGCCCTTGGTGAGGATCCCTGCATACATTGTGAAACCTGCTGCCCAACTCTCCCACATCCGATGCACTGTTGCTTTGTGCTTCTGCTTCACCCCGTCATCTCCATTCTTGTCCTTTTTGTTCTTTTCTGGCTCTTTAGACCAATTCAGCAGGGCAACGATGTCAACGTATTCTCCATTGCTTATTTGCTGCCTCACTTTGTCAGGCAAGTGTGACCCAATGGGTTCTGCCAGGGATAGGAAGCATGCTACCCCTTGCTGCCCTGGTGTTGGTGGAGGTGGCGATGCCACTCCTGCTCCAGTGTCCCCGGTCCCTGCTGCAGCCGGGGGCCACCTGGACCACTCCTGGCTGAGCCCTGCTCTGGTCTGCCAGTAATTCCAGCAGCCGGTCAAGCTTTTGTTCTACCCCAGATTTGCCTGGGTTGCCAGCCGGAGGCAGTATGTTAGGCTCTCCCAATCCTTGGGGTATCACCATGGCCACACCTCTGAGCCCTGCTGCCAGCTGGCTGGCCCAACCACAGAGTGCTATCTGCTGCAGGAGCGCTGGCCCATTACTCCAAGATATGGAGCTCACTTGTGGAAGGATGGGTTGACTATGCCCCAGTTGCTCGGGGGTCCCCAACCTTGCCAGTGGCAGTGCCGGCTGGCCCTGTGACAAGCCCCCCCTGGCATGCCCAGGCTTATGGGTACCAATGCTACCGTTTTTGTCCCTTGCCCTACCAGCACCTTTTCCATGGCCTCCCACTCTCTGCCCAGTTTCTGCTGATGCCCCCTGTTCCTTTTTGGGGCACCTCCGCTCCTAAGCAGAGCCCTCAGCTCATCAGCAGACAGCTGGTCTAACTCAGGCATACCCACTACTTGGTCCGCTGTTGCTGCTCCCTGATCGATCCTTTTCTTTTGTGGCTTTTTCACAGGAGGAGGAGGGGGCACAAGCGTCTCATCCAGAATGGGCATCAGCTTCTCTGGCTCTTGCCCTGATGTGCCTGGCACCCCAGCCGGAGTCACAGGCTCAGGCAGCAGGGTCAGCAATGCCAGGGTTACTGGCTGCTTCCCCGGGTTGTCGTCCTCTGGGTTCTTGGATTCTGGCAGGAGCAGTATCCCCGAGGGACCTGTGCCTCCCCCTTCAATCTGATCCCTAAACAGTGCCTCCCACCACGCCTTACCCTTACCTCGAACGAGGGCAGCCAGCTGCTGTTCTAGGTCTCCGCTCATCTTCACAATATTATGTTCATGATCTGCAATCAAACAAAACATGGCCACTCTCCCCTTGCTGGTGCTTAAGCTTATGCTGACACACACAACACGGGTCATTGACCGTGGAGAATTTTAACACACCATTTTTTTTTTTTTTTAGGAGAGACACATTATGCTTGTTTACCGGGCAACCTTGGAGCACAAGGGAGTTAAGTGACTTGCTCAGGGTCACACAGTATGCAAGTGGGGGCTGTGGTATTCAAACCCAGGTCTCCGAAGTTTGCAGTTTAGAGCCTTAAATCACTGTGCTTTACTGCCTCCCAAAACTGCCCACTACACTTGCTTTAGAAGGAAATGACCCACGGGTGCACTCAGCAGTGGTTCTGGACTGTGTTAAGACCTCATACAAAGCCAACATCAGTGTGTCTGTAGAAGAAAACCCACGAAAGCAATTTGTTCAGCTTATAAACGTTTACTGGGATCCAAATGTAATTGCCTAATGTACCACTTTGAGGCATCATTTTAAAGGTTTCCCCTTCTCTGATGCAGCCTTAAATATTCTCATTTAATGTCCCTCTCAGATTAATGATTCCCTGGGCAATTACCCATACACCTATCAGTCTCCTCATAAACCTCAGCTGGATGCTATTTTTCCTTATTCAACCCCAGGTCTCCAGACTCACTGTCTGGAACCTCACACCACATGATCCCTAATGCTTTCACCTTTAAATTTCAACCAGATGTAATCCCCCGCTATGCAATGGCCACCCTGTGCCATTACCAGGATGGCGGCTGTCACCCTTATGTGCATGCGCGAATGGCACCGGCCTTGCACATGTGCGCTTTGTGCCTTGTTACCCTGTCCCACCAATTCGGGCTGTACAGCGGCCACCCTGTGCCATTCCCAAGATGGCGACCACCACAAGCGTATGCATGGGTGAGAACTGGATGGCCACGCGCATGCTCATCTGGCACCTCGATGTCACTGCCTTTTCCACACTCATGTAAGGAGGAAGCAGCAAGCCCGAGAAGCCACTGGAGACGGAGCTCGTATCCTCACCCCTCACTGGGCTCTGTAAGTCCGGGGCGCTGCAAATTTGTGCCCCGACTCGAGGTTGCATTGGGAGGGGTGAGGGCTTAAGGAAGGGTTTTGCTTGGCCCGCATTCTCCTGAAAGGAAGGAAGCTGCAGCAGCTACCCCATCTTTGGATAAGAGTGCACCATACGGGCTGCTAAGGGCCCCACCACATGCTACACACCCTGCTGCAACCCAGGTAAGCCCTTCGCCTCCTTAGAACGGGATCTGGCTCCTTGCCGTATAATGCCATACCTTGCTGCCGCTTGGCTCGGGGGGGTTGGGGCGCTGGCTCCCTGGCAAGATGGCTGCGAACCCCTGCTTGCTTAAGGGGGAGTTGGGAACCAAGTGAATTGTTCCTCCTGTGCACACCGTCAGCTGTGCTACTCGCTTTCCCATTCAGCTGCCAAGCTGCTGGTGCTTTAGTCCTCTGCACCACAGGAGCAGCTCACACTGGGAGGGAAGCTCGCTTTTCTTTTTTTTTTTTTTTTTTTTTACAGTACCAGAGTGACCAAGGGGTGCCTGAAGGAAATTTACTTGCCCCCAGGCACACCACCTGTGAGCGGTGGCCAACCGAATCCCGGGGGTAGATCGCCAGCTTAGCCATGTGGCCCAGACCCAGCCAGGCCCCCCCAGGACAGCCAACAATCTTAAAAATGCATGCTGAATTGCAGACAGTTTGAGAAGCTGAGCTTATTTAGTTGGTTAACCGAGGGCAGTGAGAAACCTAGTCAGAAGCTTTGCTCATTATTCACAGCTGTGATCATGTCAGTTCTTCAGAAAGGCTGTTGTTATGAATACTACAGAGGACAGCAGCAATGGCTAAGCTACTAAATTACCTCATTCTCCAGCATCAATACAATTTGTTACACAGGCCCTAAGACAGCAAGGTGGAAGCCTCCAGCTCCAACATGCCTAACTTAGGCCATGCAGCCTCTAGGCCCCAGACCAAGCTTTACCTCTGGGGCAGTTGGTGTGTGCTGATCCTGGTGTAACCCCCCTGCAAATGGGGGTTCCCAAAAGACTTCCAGGAGCTTGCTTGAATGCTCCAAGCCTGAATGGTGTTTGGCGTTTAAGCCATTTATCAGTGAGTGGTTTTTAGAGCCTCTGGTACTGTCTCTTTAAGAGCTGTCTGCTTGCAGACTTAATTAGTTTGTATGGGGACTGTGCTTCTCTGTTTGAGTACCACTGAGCTGCCGCCAATTCACTCCATTTTTGCAGTCACTAGAGTGCAAAGGGAACCTATCTGAAAGATGTAACTGTTTGCCAGAAATCATTTACAGTAATAATGAAATTACAGTTTGTCTAACCTGCTTTCTTTGCAGTCAGAACTGTGTCTGCCTAGTTCCCCATTCTGGTTTTGAACTGCTGAACTGGACCAATCAGTGTGGGGTAAGCTAGCTCTAAAATGGTGCCTTGACGAATCAGAACTTGGACTCATAATCTGAGCCAGCCACAAGAGGATTGTATGGGCAGTGACTCTGGGAGATGTAGTTTAGACTTGCGCCTTTTTGGACCAACAGCAGCAGTCTATTGTGAGTGACAGCCAATCCAGTCAAGAACTGGGAGGAACTCAAAGGAAGTGCCCGGTTTTGTCTGTTGGAGTTTCAGTTTTAGCTCTGGCAGTGAAGGGGAAAGAAACCCTGTGCTCCTTCAGTGCACAGTTTCAGTCAAAAAACGTGTGTAAGGCCCAGAGTTCCGGTCTGCAGCTTGTGTAACTGCTTGTTAGGACTGAATCCGTCCTGTGAAAAGAATCAAAGGATCTCTGAAGAGTAGAAACCAGGCTCACCCTGTAGAAGACTGGAGAAATTGTTGAATTGCACTGGTCTGTCAGGAACTGAATCTGCTGTGTGTTCTCCCGGTATTGTGCAGTAATTACGATCGGGATAGAGAAGCAGCCTGCCTGGTATAGTACTTTCTTTTACCATATAAATGTGTGAAGAGTCTCGTGGAGCTCAAGAGTAGCCCTGCTGACGTTGAAGGACCCTATCTTGTTTGGAGGTAGTGAGTACTAATTCAGGGTCGCTCTCTGTTGAATTGCCACATTAAATCCAAATGGAATCACTGTACTGCTGACTGTTTAAACTAATTTTCTTTTCACTGTGAAAGGCCCCTACCAGCTGCCACGGTTTGACTAGCCACTAGGGCTTGGGTACCCAGGGACAGTAACTGGTAGGGATAGGCCTCTGCACAGAGCCATAGGTAGATAGTAAAGTGATAAGCTAATTAACCTGATTTCCCCTGTCCTTGTTACATCCCCTAAATAAATCAGAGCTGCTTGTTTCAGTAAAGTTATACTGCATGAGGTATTTGTCTATGTTAAAGTACTGTACTGTGATTGTTGCACTGTATCTTATTTCACAGGAGGTCCCAGTGCCGGAACTAGTCCTGGGGGTAAGTGTATACTGTGAAGGTAATTCTGATATATTGTGTGGCCACTAGTGGGAAGAAAGGGGGGTTGCAGTGTCCCAGAGGGCTGTGACCAAGTAAGTTTAACTATTGCAAACCCTGACCTCTGGGTGAAGGCACCCGCCATTGGATCCAGGCCCCTCAACCTGTTAGTGGCAAATCAGGCAGGGGTAGTAGCCCCTGGGATAGCGCCATCTAGGGGTTACACTGGTTTTCTTCTTCTGCTTGTGACCAGGGACAAGGAGGAATGAGGAGGAATTCCTCCTGTGCAGCCCCTCTTAAGGGCTTAGCTCCTCCCAATCCCTGGCCGAAAGCTCCCTCCACCCTGGGAACCCTATCCCCCCTTTCTGGGCGGTCCTACCTGGGTTCCTACTGTCTGTCCAGGTGGCCCAGGCCATGCCCCTAGACAAAGCCCCACCTCCTGCAATTCCTTGCAGGCTCCTCCATTATCTGCTAGACCAGGTGTGAGTTAGCTTGTTGTCCTTAAAGGTTTAAGCACGTAACATTCTGTGCTGAGCTAATCTATTTGTGAAAATGCTTTGTTGTCAGAGAGATTTCTAATGCCCTGCTCCCTCCGATAGAAGGAGGAAGGTTGTTAACATCCTCAGGCACTGTACTTTGAGGCAGTGTAGAAAAGGTTGTCACCCTAGGGTCTAGGTATAAGGAGCCTAGCTAGAATATATAGAGAAGGAACAGGAGCCATTTTAAGTGGCTTGGTCTCTGGAGACTCTGTGGCTGGGGTGCCCACGGACCCAGGAACTGGGTGCTCTTCCTTGCAGATGGCTTTTGAACAGCAGACGGCTCTGGAATAATCTATGTGAAGAGGTCTGTGGACCCAGGGATCTCAGATGCTAATACAGCAGAGTTGGGAGACAGGCTATATCAGGGACACAGGCTTATAGATTCTGAAGAACAGGTGGTGGGTCCATAAGTACTCTGATGGCTGCGGAGATAGATGGTGGCTGAAACACCTATATATCCAGATAGAGCAGGATAAAGGCTTGTAAGTCCAGATATGGACCCTCTGAGCCACATATACCAATAGAGATGGGAAGAGAGCTGTCTTGGCAGCATGGCAGTAGAGCTACCATCTTCTATGCTGGTGACCTGGCTTGAAGAACAGACTTGAGTTGCTCAAGACTGGCTGGGAGGGAGGATTAAACATCCCTTAGACAGCTCTCCTCTTTGAGGGAAGGGGGTAAGTGAGTCCCACTGGTCAGCTGCCATCTGGAGGAATCTGGGTGGACAACATGGGAAGGGATTCTACACCCAGATGACGGGGACATCTCCACAGAGGTGGGGAAAGCATATCATATTACTGCATGCCAGTGTAACCCCCTTGTTCCCACGGGTTACTAGATTCCCATTAGAATCAGTGGCAGTCAGGGACAGGTAGCTAGTGAAATGCCAGTTAAATGGATGTCACACTCTGTTTTTCAGTCTCAGTTGAGCTGGAGTGATGATGTCATTTTGGAACTGTCGCAGCAGCATAAGCCACACTGGAAGCTGGCTGCAGGGAGTTAGTTTTAGAATGCTGAGTTAGAGTGTAGTTAGTCTGCAGTTGGAGTCAGTGGAGGAGGTTGCAGGTACTGCATTTCCTCTCCTAAGCTCTGTCAGAGAACTACCAGTAGTGTTTTTGTTTGTTTCTCACTCTAGTGTGAGCCAGTACAGCCTAGTGGTGAAGTGGTGGAAACCAAGCCCAGTGGTTTTCACAGTGCCCCATCCCAGGATGGATGGGGTGGATTCCAGGATTCAGGGGCAATCCCTTGGTCCAGTCTGGACTTTGTTGAAGCTGCCTGAGATTCAACTGCTCTGTGAGTAACTGTGACTTTTGTTTGGAAAAGGCCTAGGGCACCTGCATTCCTTGTGGTGAATTTTCTCTGACAAAGGGATCCTGTCACCTAGACTGTTTTCTGTTTAAAAGTGTCTGCTAAAGTTGGGGTCTAGTGAAGAGACAGTGCCAGTTATAGAACTTTTAACTTTATGACACCTCAAAGGTGTGTAATATAGTATGCTAAGTGTGAAAAACATTTCAAGATAGCATCTACAAGTTTTCTGTGAGGGTGTTATTAACTAGATGAATGGCCAAGTATAAATTAGGAAACAAAAAAGTGGGAGACCCCCCCATCTGGAATAACCATGTTTACCTCTTCGGGTTCAGTTTGGGCACCTGTGTTTTCTCGCAGTGCATTTGGCCAGTGCCTGAAGAAAATAGTTTACCCAGACGTGGGCTGGATTCTCTTTGAGCCTGTATGTGCTCTTTGGTGGTCGAGGGTGCCACCAGTAATTCCTCATGAAATACGGGAAAGTCTCCTAGTACTGGCCGTGTGTGCTAGTCAAGAGGAAGTGTACCAGTTCTGGCTGTGTGTGCCAATCTCTAATTCAGAACCAGAGTGTTCGCTGTTCAAGTCAGAACCTGAGGGTTCGCTGTGTGTGTTCTCTGTATCTCAGTAATCTGCATTACCAGTAGGAGTAGCCCTGTGGGGGCCCATCTTCACTTTGTGATTATTCTCTGTGTATGTGAATAAAAGACACCCTCTAGAATCCCAGCCTGGTTTGGACAGTACTGTTATTGCTTCCACTGTGTCTGGATTTACTTGGGTGCACCTGACCAGAAGTACAAACCTAGCATAACTGTGAGCAAACGTTTTCTCCCAGGGACCCAGGTTGATGGCCATGGCAAATGGTCCCACCAGGTGTGTGCCAGGTAGTTGCCACACTTGGTTTGCCTGTCTGTGTATGGCAGGCTCAGAAGCAGATGTACTAGTAAACTGAACTGTAGTGACAACCCCCATCCCTCTCTTTGGTGCTATGTGGTGAGAGGAGCATCCCTGCTAGTTACACAAGGGGGGCCATGGGGGGTGGTTACATGTGTAAACCCAAACACAATCACCAGCCTTCAACACCTAGGACACTTCAGATACGAACTCCATAAGTCCATCTCTCCTCCGGTCCACTGCCTGTGTCAAATGTAATCCCAGCATCCAGCTCTCCACTCAACTGCCCACTTGCTCTGGCCGGGTTGTACCTACTCCCCTCCTCCTACCCCCTTTCTCCCTCCCTACTACCTCCCACACACTTGTCCTTTGTCCAGTACACCCTCACTACCCTCCACCTGCCCTCTGTTCAGTTCACCCACACTACCTCTAGCCCATTTTCCTGCCCTTTTCCTCCCCCCTCCTCCCACTTCCCCACCACCTACCTCCACTTGCCAAACCCCAACTTGTCTCTCTGTACATAACTTCTCTCAGATGGCTGCACGTTGCATACCTCCACTGGGAAATTGACAATGCTGCCAGCTGCTTCATCCATGTTTTGACTTGTGTAAACCGTAAATGTATTTGCTACCCCTTCCTATGTAAACTCTATGTTAGTAGTATAACCCCAGTGTCAATTTGTCTGCTGTAATTATGCTGTTGCAACAAAATGCATCTCCTTTAGTGTTGACGAGGATCCTTTGTAAATGAGCTCTTAGCTCAAAGGTTTGTAATTCCAAGTTCCCAATAAATACAAATAAATAAACCCGGGGGGGGAGGGGAGAAATGGAGGAAAAAAACTTTGACTGTGGCTGGATGATGGCATGGTCCTCTGCAGGCTCCACGATGGTGACCAGGCATCTCTGATTAGCTCCTATGGCAGAGGATACCCAGAGTGAAGGTGGGATCCAAGGATGTCGGGTGGCAAGGCTGGGGGCACCGGAGCAGATGGGGGCAAGTCATCTGATAGGCGAAGAAACAGTGAAATGAAAAAAGGAAAGAGAGATGGGAACAGATGAATGTAATGTTCCCTCTGGTCCACAGTTACAGACAGTTACAGGATGAAGAGAAAGAGAGGGTCCCATTGGCCACATAAAGTGATAAATAAGGACAGAGAAGACTGTAAGAAGGGCTCCCAGGAGTACATGTGCGTGCAACTAATGTGATACTGCAACTAAGCTATGAATGTACTAGATGTACTGTTTATTCTGATATCAAAATCCAGTTATCCAAAGAACAGGCAGGGAGTATTGGGCAGTAGGATCAGTGTCTGGTAAGTTTTTGGGGTCTCCCCATTCCCATATTAATATAAATGTTCATGTAGACTCTTCTTCATGAGTCAAACAACATGCCCGTGATAAACCCCTAGGTGGGAACAGAAGTGGATTAAACTATGGGGGTTCATCCATAATTGGGGGAGACAAGGACTACCATGTGCTGAGTCTATTTGCTCCCGAAATCTATTTTCTGGGAGGCCAAAAACAAAAATATAAAAAAAGTGACTATTTGTGTAACCCCCAGGTGGTGCTATCCCAAGGGCTACTACCCCTGCCTGCGTGACTACTGACAGGTTGAGGGGCCGAGGTTCTATGGCGGGTGCCTCCATCCAGAGGTCAGGGTTTGTAGTGGTTAGATTAGCTTGATCACAGCCCTCTGGGACACCGTGACCCCCTTTGGTTCCCTCTAGTGGCTCACGCAGTACACAGTAGTTACAGCCCCAATACTCCACGTATACACACTGTTCACTCATAAAGCACCACTTACCCTTGAAACTGATTCTGCAGCACGTTTCTGAGGACCCCCTGTAAAATAAGGTTAAACGACATACACAGCGAAATACAATACTGTTTCCATAAGTACCAACACCACAGACAGTATATAGTATAACAACAAATCTGATTTATTTAGGGGACAGTAACATGGGAAGGGGAAATTAGGTTAATTTGTGGCATTAAATCACAGTACTGTGCACACATACAGGGTCTGAAAAATCACACTCTGGGTACCCAGGTTGGGGGGGGGGCTAGCCAGATCCATTACCCAGGGTTGGCCGGCAGGTGCAGATGGATAGGGCCCTGTAGAAGAAAATATATGCACAACACCCAATTGTAATCCGGAGCCGTATGGCTCAGTCTATGAAGCAGTGAAACAATAAGATTTAGATGACACACTTGTGATTGAAAACAGACTGCAGAGGAATACCCTGATTTGTACTCACAATACCCAAGCTGAGAACCGGATGGTGGATGTTCTCTGGATTGTCAGAAACAACAGGGCATGGAGACAAGGTCCTTGTGACTGGATCTCACTGCAGTTGATAACAAACAGATTTAGTCTGAGACAAGCTGAGGTTTGCTTCCAGCTTCAACACACAGCACACAACACAGGGGATTGGAAATAGCGATTCCCCACAAGCACTACGCACATTCATATGTAAAGGGAAAGTACCATACCAGGCAGGCTGCTCCTCGATCCCGATCGCACTTACTGCAAAATACCCGGGAGCACACACAGCAGCTTCAGTTCCTGACAGACTGAGTGTGATTCAGCAATTTCTCCAGTCTTTTACAGGGTGAGCCTGGTTTCCACACTTCTGGTGCTTCTTTCTCCTCACAACTTGGATTCAGTCCAAACTGGCATTCACAACAGCTGCAGGCTGAAACTCAGGGCCTCACACGCGCTTCCCGAGCGAAACTATACACCAGAGAAGCACAGAGCTCCTTCCTTCTTCACTGTCACTACTGATCTGATCTTTCCAGTCACAGAGCAGGGCATTTCCTTTAGTTCCACACCATTCTGCTGGCTAGTTCGGCTGTCACTCACAATAAGACTCCCTCTGTCGGTGAAAAAGGGTGCCAAGGTCAAAACTACATTTCCCAGAGTCACTGCCCATACAACCCCCTTGTGGCTGCCTCAAAATTGAGAGTCCAAGTTCCTATTCATCCACATGCTCCATTTTAAGGAACCCCTTCCCATTGATTGGTCCATTTCAGCAGTTCAGGACCAAAATGAAAGAGCTACACTGAAACAGTTCGTGCTGAAATGAAGACAGGTTAGACAAACTATATTTTCTCAGTCTCTCCAAATGATTTCTGGCAAATAGTTATATCTTTCAACAAGGCTCCCTCTGCACATGTAGCGACGGCAGAAACGGAGTGAATTGACAGCAGCTCGGGTGGGATTCGACCATTAAATACACAGTCCCCCCATACAAACTAAGTAAGTTTGCAAGCAGACAGCTCTTAAAGAGACAGTACGTGGAGGCTCAAATAGCACTCACTTGGAACCACATTTAAACAGCTCAGATGCCGAACACCACCCAGACTTGGAGCATTCAGGCAAGCTCCTGGAAGACTTTTGGGAACCCCCATTTGCAGGGGGGTTACACCCTTCCTGGCCTGGAAAAACTTGGCGTCCACGTCAAGTAAGTACCCCCATAAATTTTAGTACAACATATATATTTACATCAATATCACATTAGACTTATACATGCAGTCATCAGTCAACATATCACCTTACCAGAAACACATTTCTGAAACTTTTCAGTACATCACTTTTTATACAGTATTATACACACTTTGTACCGTAACTCAGGTTATTACCTCCTGTACATGAAACCTGAAGAGAGGGGGGCCCTTCCCTATCAGCAATCTTGGGGCTGGATGGGGTAGGGACACCATACCTAGAGGGCAACACAATTAACTTGGAGTTAGCACTTATGCTCAGATTGGGCAATGAGCTCGGGGACACATGCACTCCTTTATGGACAACATTGAGAGGCAAGTCCACAGGTCTCCCAGGAGAATCATAGCTGGGGTGCACCATAGGCTTTACAGCTCGACCAGTCTTTCTAGGGGGGACTGTTACAGTCTCTGCACTCTGAGCCTCATTTTCAGCATTGTCATCACTTGTCAGGGGAGTCTTCATTGGTGTAGAGAGGCTAGAACTTGGGGCACTTTCAGCTCCAGGAGTTACAATCTCAGTCCACAACACTTGGCTCACATGGAGAGCTTTCGGACACTGGCAGTGGACAATCAGGGCACTCAAAATACTCTTCTTGTTCTGGTATATCACCAGTCTGTTCCAGTTCATCATTTTCCTCCTCTGAAAGCTCATACAGTTCCACCATGCACAGTGATTCCATGTCATCTGACTTGATATTTTGCACTTCACTTTCTGGGAGCATTGGCTCCCAAGACAAAGCTGGGGGCTTAGGCTGTCCAAAAGGCCTAGCTTCATTTCCAGGATTGGTTAGGGGATTGCCCCGAAACAATTGACTCAGTTCATAAGAAGGGTAGTATTCAAAGTCACACTCACTTTCCTCTGACATGGATTGACAGTCATGTTCAACTGGGACTTGTTGTGGGGAACACTTTAACTCAGCATCTGTAGGTGCAGACTTTCTTTGCTTTTGCTTAGCAGCAGCTCGGGTCACTGGTCCAGAGGGAGCACTTTCTGGGGCCTCAGACTCAATCAAGATTTGTCCAATGGGCAATATATAGGATAGTGCATGGGGACGGTTGGTTGACAACAGGGCTATTCTTTCACCGAGTTGGCACTATGATGACGGATTACTCCGAGAGCGCAGCTTGAGAGGTAATCTGTCGTCATAGTGCCAACGAGGTGAAAGATGCCCTGTTGTCAACTGTTTCCCATGCACTTTTCTTTATAGTGTATGGTGGAACGTTGTTTTTTGGGGAAAAAAATCAGTTATTAGAAGGAAAAAAGAACTTTACATTTTGAACGTTCTCACGCTTGACATTTTAACTGCTTAAGAACTTTACATTGTGAACGTTTTAATGCTAAACATTAGTACTGCCGCCAACATTGTTGCTTTCCCCATGTGTCCTGTCTATGGAGTGAGCCCTAGCTGTCAAATGCTGCTCAAGGACACAGTGTGACGTTCGCAGTACAGTAGAAAACATCATTCTGTTGCACTGCGAACGTCACTAGTGTGTGACTACAAGGTTTCGAAAATGATGGATTTCGGTGGAGAACGACGTTCCACCATACACTATAAGTGATTTCTATGCATTGTTTTAACATTTTTTGAATTATTCTCAGGCCTTACTTTGTACACAGGCAGATCATCTAGTTTGCCTACCACAATATGGGGAAGATGGTGCCACCTATCAGCAATCTTGTGTTTGCCGTGCAGTCCCAGATTTCTTAGCAATACACGATCTCCCTCCTGGAGTTCCTGTGCTTTCATCTTTTTATCATACCTTTCTTTGTTGGCCATATTTCTTTTGGCAGCCATAGTTTGAGCCAGTTGGTAAGCATGATTTATCTGGGCCTTTAACTTTTGCACATACTGGAGATAGTTATCAGCCTGAACCCCATCAGGAGAAACTCCGAAACAAACATCTACTGGTAGTCGGGCCTCTCTTCCAAACATCAGGCGGTAGGGGGAGAATCCAGTGGCATCACTTTTGTTGCAGTTGTAGGCATGTACCAAGGTGCTGATTTGTTGACTCCATCTAGGCTTGTCCTTGGGGTGGAGGGTGCCCAGCATATCTAACAGAGTGCGGTTGAAACGTTCAGGCTGTGGGTCCCCCTGAGAGTGGTAAGGTGTGGTTCTGGACTTTCGCACCCCCCCCAAAGAGAAAGCATCTCTTTGATCAAACGACTCTCAAAGTCCCTCCCTTGATCAGAATGGATTCTTTGTGGAGCCCCAACGTGAACAAAAAAGTTTTCTACAAGCACTTTGGCCACAGTGGATGCCTTCTGATCCTTGGTGGGGAAAGCTTGGGCATATCTTGTAAAATGGTCAGTAACCACCAGCACATTACTAATATTTCTTTGATCGGACTCCAGACTCAGAACAATACAGACCAGCTCCATGGGGGCACTGGTGGTGATGTTAACAAGGGGGCAGCCCTCTGGGGCAAAGCTTTCCTCTAAACTGCTCTACAAGTTCCAATGTGTTGCTCAACATCAGCCCCATCTTAGGCCAATAGAATCTGGATCTCACCAAGTCAAGTGTTCTGTCTATACCAAGGTGCCCCATGTGGTTGTGTAAGGACCTCAGTACTGAGTCTTGAAAGGCAGTGGGCAGCACTAGTTGTTGTTTGTCTATTTGTCCCTCTCTGTCTACTGTTTCTCTGTATAACAGTCTATTAATCAGTTTCAACTTAGAACCTTCCTTGTATAACAATGCAGTTCTCAAATCAGTGGAGCATAACTTGGACACATCTTTCCCTGCGTAGAGGGCTTCTAAAGCTGGTTTGATCATAGGATCTCAGGACTGAGCCCGCTAAAGACTGTCATTATCTAGCCGAGGCAATGCACCAATGTCTAATGCAGAAAAGTGACAATAAGCAGCAGGTATGCAATTCTCAGAGGGCCCCAAACCATAGGAGCTGGATTTGTAAAATATTTGGTGGGGCCCAGGAGTCAAGCCCTGCCCCCTAGCCCAGGGGTCAAGCCCTGCCCCCGGCCCAGGGGTCAAGGCCTGGCCTAGAGGTCAAGGCCCCAGCTCTGCAATGAACAAAGTCCAAAACAGAGCAGTATATGCCAGGTTTTGTTATCTGTAGGCTAGCAGAGGAGGCAATAGTCATGAGAGAATCCCCAGACCCCCCCAACACTCTAAGTCCCCTCACATCAAGTCACTCACACAATTTCTAAGCACAGTTCATCCCCTTCCAGGATGCCATATCAGTTTAGTAGACATCAGGAGAGACAGAGTTTGGCATACATGGAGTCAGTACTGCATTTCACTGCATACCCATATATGCCAGCATCACTAGGTAGGTAGGTTACAGAGGAAGAGTCGGAAACTCTCTCTATGTGCCCATGGCCAGCCATGTCCAAAGAAAGTATATATAAAGTACTGCATCTTTCAAGGACAGATACTTTATATATGATTTATTGGACATGGCCATAGACACATAGAAGACCAGGCGTCAAAATTAAGTTTTGCAGCCAGTAGCCAAAAAGGGCTAGTGACTGGGAAAAACACGCCAGCCCAGATATTTCCAGTAGCACAGTTGTGTCCTAGAAATCCAAGAACCATTACATACAATAAAACCTGCTTTTCAGTAGCCACGGGCCCACATAACAAGAGTGAAGAATTAAGAACTCTAGAAATAACTCAACTGGCAGCTGTTGCTTTTTCATGCTTCTCTGTTCAGTTTAATGATGAATGCAGTTGCCTTTTTTATGTTGCTTGCAAGCATGTGCAAGAAACATAGTGCCATCATCTGAGTTTTCAGAGGTGTGGCACCCATCTTCCAATTCAGTCAGTGTGTTTGCAGGCACAGCCCCAGTTCCCCAATCACTGCTGCAACTGTCTATGACAGCAGTTGAAAATGCAGTGGTCGTACAGTTGAAAGGGACAGCTCCGCTTCAGTGAGCAAAGCTCCCCCTCCACACACACACACACACACACACATGCGCGCACGCATACTGCGTGCTCATGAGCCTTCCCCCTTCCCCCCATGCACACACTGTCCGGCCGACGTGGTGCTCAATCCCCGGCTCCATACCCCCAAAACCACCGGGTGCCACGCTGGGAGCCCACCCCAGCATGGCAAATTTGTTATGGCCAACAGGTGCCCAATCCTCGCCGGCCCACGCCCCCCCAAAGTCGGTGCCACGCTGGGAGCCCACCCCAGCATGAAAAATATGTTATGGCTGACGGGGTGCCCAACCTCATCAGCTCCAGCCCCCAAACAGCCTTCCAGCTGCCACAATGGGAGCCCACCCCAGCGTGGCAAACGCTCCTTGTCGCCTTATTTAAAAAAACTGTAAATACAAAACTGTCCCTTGGCACTTCTCCCTGCCCTCCCACAACCGCACACACCCACTGCGCACCCTGCCTCCCCACCCCATCACACCGTGCTTACCTCCGGACCTCGGCGCGGAGTCTTGAGTGGACCGAGAACACGTCTGCACTCTTTAAAGCCGACCGTGAACTGAGGAAATGCCGGTAAGCTGTATAATGGGATAGATAGGGTTTTTTCAACTTTGCTACATATCTCAGGCATTTTTTGGAAACTTGGCACCAAATTTTCAACATGGGGTTTTTGGGACCCCTCCTTAGGAATTCTGTCACTGTCATGGCGTTAATCGGGCCCGAAGGGTGATTTCGGGGTCACTGGGCGAAATCACCTTTTGGGACTGATTAATGAAACGACAATGCCAGTGTTCATAAGGTGGGCTCTCAAAAAGCCTATGTTGCAAATTTGGAGAAAAAATTCCTAAAAATGACTGTTTTACGAGTGTGCGTTGCGCAGTTCCTACGCATGCCCGTAAGTTAGCGAATTTTTAATATTTGCACTCCAGATTTTCAACATTGCCATTTTACCACACCTCCTTATGAGCAGTACAGCTGTCATTTTTCACATCACGCCCAAAATGTGTTTCTGCACATGTAGCACACAATGGCGCAGTCGGTGTGCAAAATCAATGTATGGGACAAATTAAGAAAATCACAGTGACACTGTTCATGAGCAGAGGTCTTAATATGGTTATGTTGAAAATTTGGTGAAAAAATTCCTAAAAATGACTGTTTTATGAGCATGCATTGCGCAGTTCCTAAGCACGCTCGTAAATTTGCTAATTCTTAATATTTTTACTCCAAATTTTCAGCATTGTCATTTTACTATACCTCCTTATGAGTAGTACAGCTGTCATTTTTCACGTCACCCAAAATGTGTTTGTGTGCATCTAGCACAAAATGGCGCAGTCGGTGAGCGCAATCAATGTCTGGGACAGATTAAGAAAATCACAGTGACACTGTTCATGAGCAGAGGTCTTAAAATGGCTATGTTGTAAACTGGGTGAAAAAATTCCCAAAAATGACTGTTTTATGAGCATTTGTTGCACTGATCCTATGCACGCTCGCAAGTTCATGAATTTTCAATATTTTCACTCCAGATTTTCAACATTGCCATTTTGCCACACCTCCTTATAAGCAGTACAGCTGTCATTTTTCACATCTTGCCCAAAACATGTTTCCGCCCATATAGCGCACAATGGAGCAGTCGGTGTGCAAAATCATTGTATGGGACACAGTAAGAAAATCACAGTGACACTGTTCATGAGCAGAGGTCTTAAAATGGCTATTTTGAAAATTTGGTGAAAAAATTCCTAAAAATGACTGTTTTACCAGCGTGCGTTGAGCAGTTCCTATGCAACACAGTAAGTTCGCAAAATTTTTAATATTTGCACTCCAGATTTTCAACATTGCCATTTTACCACACCTCCTTATGAGCAGTACAGCTGTCATTTTTCACATGTCACCCAAAATGTGTTTCCATGCATGTAGCGCACAATGGCGCATTCGGTGTGCTCAGTCAATGTTTGGGACAGATTAAGAAAATCACAGTGACACTGTTCATGAGCAGAGGTCTTAAAATGGCTATGTTGAAAATTTGGTGAAAAAATTCCCTTCAGACATTCTGCAATGTTACTAATGAAGACATTGAACAGGACTGGCCCCAGGACCGATCCCTGCAGCACCCCACTGGTGACCCCCTCTCCCTAGACTGCACACCATTTACCACCACTCTCTACCTCCTGTCTGTTAGCCAGTTTCTAACCCAGTTTACCACCCTTTCCCCCATGCCCAGCCTACCCAGCTAGTTTATCAACCTCCTACATGGGATGGTGTCAAAGGCTTTGCTGAAATCAAGGTAAGCGTTGTCCACTGCCCCACCCTGATTCACTTCCTTTGTCACCCAGTCAAAAAAATCAACCAGATTTGTCTGATATGATGTCCTCACTGTGAATCCATGTTGTCTATGGTCCTGGGCTCCGATGACTTCTAGATGCCCCACTATCCTTTCTTTAAGCAATGTCTCCATGATCTTCTCCACTACTGAGGTGAGGCTGAACGGCCTTCTCCCATGCTGCTTAAGCCCTACTCCCTGGAAGATGGAAGAGAGAGTGGGGACATGATTGGGACATTCAAGTACTTGAAAGAGATAAATAATGTTGATAAGGAAAGTTTCTTTAAGTTGAGTGGCAACCATATCAGGAGGGGGCACAGTCTTAAGCTGGAGGGTGGGAGGTTTAGGAGGGATGTCAGGAAGCACTTCTTCACAGAAAGGGTGGTGGACACTTGGAATGCACTGCTGGAAGAGGTCATCTCGTTAAAGACAGTGAGCAGCTTTAGGAGAGACTGGGATAGGCATGGGGAAGATAAGAATCATGGGTAGGGAGGATGTGAGAGAGTGGGAAGGGAGGGCAGGGGCATTAGCTCAAGCTATGGACCCTGCAATACGAGCAGACTTGATAGCCCAAATGGCCTTCTTCTGCTGGCTTCTTCGTATGTTCAAAATCTCAGTTTATTAATGTTGACAAATGCTTTAGTAAAACAATGTAACATACAGTTTTCAGCCCAACAGAAATATCACTGAACTGGGATTTATTTCATCTCATTAGCATGTGTCCCACTGGGAACAAGTCTGTAATGTCTGATTATAGCTATGTAACCCCTAGATGGTGCTATCCCAATGGCTACTACCCCTGCCTGCTTGGCTAGGGGCAGGTTAAGGGGCCTGGGTACTGAAACAGGTGCCTCCACCCAGAGGACAGGGTTGTTGGTAGCAAAGTTAACCTGGGTACAGCCCTTCGGGACACTAACTCCCCTCTTTCCCCTCTACTGGAACCACAGTCAGATTAAATGCAAAAAGAGTTAGATCTGATTTATTTAGGGGACTAGGACAAGGGAGGGGCATAATCAGGTTGATTGGTTTAAATGCTGATTCAGTCAGGCAATCATACATGCACTTTAGACTCCCTGCAGAGTCACATGCTCTAGGTACCCAGTTGGAAGTAAGGTGGGCTAGCCTGGAGCGTTGCCTGCGGTAGGCCGGCATTGCAGCTGGTTGGGGCTCTGTGATGGAAAGAAGAATGCACAACCACACACAAATTGTAATATGAAGCCGGAAGGCTCAGTGCGTGACAAGAAAACAACAATTGAATCAGATGACACTTTTGATTTAGCTGATGTTGCAGGGAGCTACCCTGGTGTTTACTCACGCTACCCAGTACAGGACACAGGATGGATGAAATTGAGACTGCATGTTGATGAGCTGATGTGCCAGGAGAAGCAGGTCCCACACGAATCACCGAGGTATCGTTCTTGTTCCAGGTGTTGAGCAGGGGGCTGATCCCCAGGCAGGTCTTTCATCGATGGTCTTCTCTGTGGCGTGAGTAGCTGGCTGGGCTAAGGTGGCAGGGCCCAGGCCAAGTGGAGATGAATGCAGATTCAGTCCAGTAGGGACTGGATGCAGCCTCCAGCAAGCACGACACAATTCGGCAGTGGGGAACCAAATCTCGACCCACTAACAGCACACAGCACATTTATAGTAAAAGAAAGCAATACCACAGTTCAGATAACGGTTCTGTTGCAATCACAGTGTCTCTGTGTAAACCGTGCTCTCTGTGGTGGTTCCAGATGTCCTGACAGGCCACTCACATACAGAAAATCTCCAGTCTTCTTTAGGCAAATGTACAGTCACAATCTGGTGGCTTTTGTCACCATTAAGTCAGATAAAGTCCGATTACTAAGCCCTTCAAAGGATTCCCTCTTGAGGGACAGCAGGCAGACAGGCTAGACTCAGCCTTTCCACCAATCTCCTGCATGAACTACGTAGGAGCAGCAGCTCGAATATCTCAAGCTGTTTTCTCTCTCCCTTCCCAACTCAAACTGAACTACTGCTGCAGGCAGCTTGGGACTTTTCCCTGGATCCAAAAGGTTCAGTTGGCTGATCCATCTGTCAGTCAAAGCAAGGGCTCCCCCTCCTTGTCCATTTAGGCGTCAAAGTCTCAAAACTACAATTCCTAGAGAATTTCACTCCCACAAGATCCCTGGGGACAGACACCATTTTTGGGTCCCCAAAGGTACTGATTGGTACAAACTTCTGGTCCAGAACCAAAATGGTGGTGCAATACAGAAATGTCCACACTGTAAAGAAGGCAGGTTAGACAAACTTCAATAACATTACTATTATAACAGATACTCAGCAAATATATACAGCTTCTAACAGAGCTCCCTCTGCGCAATTGGTGATGGCAGAATGGAGCAATAACCTTGCAGCCCAGGTGGGACTCTTTCACAGGAACACTCAGCCCCCACCCAGATTAACCATTACACTGCGATATAGGCAGCTCTTAAAGAGACATTACACAGAGGTTATAAAGGCACTCACAGGCAGTATTTAAACGATCAAGACAAAGGACACCAGCCTGGCAGTGGGCATTTAGGCACACCCAAGGAAGACTTTTTGGGAACCCCCATTTGTAGGGGGGTTACAGCTATAAGTGGATTCCCAAACTTTTTGTCAATCACAATCTGAAACATGGGAAAAACTCTATTTCATCTGGGGACACAAACTTCACATGTAAAATATAAGCCTGCAACCTTTAATTAGAATTTTGCAGTTTGTTTTCTGCCCCTTGAGCCTGACACCTTGAAAAATGTGCAGAAAGCTGCTAAATGGGCAGAAAACAAACTGCAAAATTCTAATTAAAGGTTGCAGGCTTATATTTTACATGTGAAGTATGTATCCCCTGATGAAATAGTTTTTCCCATGTTTCAAACTATAATTGAGAAAAAGTTTGGGAATCCGCTTAAAGCTACAATTGAGTATTACAGACTTGCTCCCAGTGGGACACGTGCTAGTGAGATGAAAAAAAAAAAAAAAAATTTCAGTGATATTTCTGTTGGGTTGAAAACTGTATTACATTTTTTTTTGCCAAATCATTAGTTATTGCTAATAAGCATTTTCCCCCCATAGCAGTGGCAATAATTTGTTAGCTAAATATAAGATCAGGCAGATGCAAAACAGTCACCTGATTAGGACTATGATTGCACTGGCAGGAAAGGTGAAGGACGCTCAGATTTCAAAACTGACTACTAATACTACATGACTTTGTTCTTGTATTTTTCAGGAGGGAAGAAACATGTACCCGGCTGTGTTGCTGCTTACCCGTGGCCATGACAGGGCCTTGAGGATGGGAAGGAGACCAAGAATACTGGCTACCTTACTAACTTTCTTGCTGAAGGCTTAGCAAGACAGTAAACAAATTCAGAAAGCTAGCCAGTAGGCTAGGTCTCTTCCATCCTAAAGCTCCCCAGGCTGTCCCCCAAATGCACTGAAACTGCAGAGTTGCCAGAGACCGTCTACCCCCATGCCCATCAGACAGTCACACACTGATGAAGACCACCAGACCTATTTCAGTCTCTGGACTCAGCATTCCTCCCATCCATCCCCACAGAGGCAACATCAGCATCCCTCCCGTCCATCCCCACAGAGATAACATTGGCATCCCTCCCATCCATCCCCACAGAGGCAACATCAGCATTCCTCCTATCCATCCCCACAGAGGCAACATCAGCATTCCTCCCATCCATCTCCACAAAGGTAACATCAGCATCCATCCCCAGAGAGGCAACATCAGCATCCCTCCCATCCATCCCCACAGTGGCAACATCAGCATCCCTCCCATCCATCCCCACAGTGGCAACATCAGCATCCCTCCCATCCATCCCCACAGTGGCAACATCAGCATCCCTCCCTTCCATCCCCACAGTGGCAACATCAGCATCCCTCCTGTCAGTCCCCACAGAGGCAACATCAGCATCCCTTCCTTTCATCCCCACATCCCACAAAGGCCACCATACCGTATTACCTGATTACTGCAGTGCTTACCCCATGACAGGGCCTTTAAGATGGGAATGGAGATCTAGCCTACTGGCTAGCTTGATAACTTGCTCACTGAAGGCTTCAGCAAGACAGCAAGCTAGTCAGTAGGCTAGGTCTCTCTTCTCATCATGAAGCTCCCCAAGCTGTCCCATTCTTTAGTTACTGCATGGCTGACATTTACCAAATCACAATCCAGAATCAATATTTCCTAACAAAAAACAGACTGGCTTTTGTTATTGTTAAAATAAGTTTAAATGTGCCAGCCCCTCACCCAGCATGGGCTAAGCAGGCCAGAGTATACCACGATGAGATGAAGTTCCTGAGAAGCAGGATTGGTTTCCTAGCCGGATTGCCAGGAGACACTCTGTGAATGTACACCCCACGCCACCAGTGTAGTGAGGGGTAGTGCTACTGCAACACTGTTGAGCCTTGAGAAGTGTTTTGACTTCCACACAACTAAAATGACTTCCAAATTTGGACCTGTGGAAGTATCTGACTTCCATTCTACCCCAATAAACTCAACAAACCCCTGTTCTCCTGGCTATTTTTATTTATTTATTGGTAACCGAGTAAGTTCAGTTCAGAAGTTTGAGTGACCAAAATTGATCATGTTAACATTTTTTATTAGAAAATGGGTTAGTATGTATACACTAAATCACACTGCACTTATATATACTTTTAAAAAATAAATTTACAATTTAAAGCTGATCAAAAGCAATCAGTGGCTGAAAATACAACCGTCCATCTAACCTTCCATTCTATATTTTACCCAACAATGTAGCAATAGAGCAGCATCATCCAGTATTAAGTTTTATTTGTTTGTTATTTTTGACCAGGAAAGGCACACTAACTTGTGATGGCTTGTTTCCAGTTGCAACCTGGGGCTGGGTTACATGAATCGGTTTTTTTTTGTTTTTTTTTAATTCTTTGGTAACCCAGTATGGGTCAGTAGTCTCAATGCCAGTTTACAGGAGTGAACCAGGAGCATTGGGGAGGTTAACTGACTTGCTCAGGGTCACACAGTATGCAAGTGGAGGTTGTGGGAATCAAACCCAGGTCTGCTGGATGAACCACACTCTTTTACTATTCATTGCTCTGTCCTCTAGGCTATACTACATTTAAAATCTCATCCAAAGGACGGCACCACAACAGTGCAGTACCCCGTTGGTACTGCACTACAATGTCAGTTATGGGTAGTACCCCAAGTACCTGATGTAGGGCTAGAACCCACAACCTTCTGATCTTCCATCCCCAGAGCTGAGCGTGCTACCTACTGAGCAACTGACAGTGCTATAATTATAAACAGGAGATACAACATGCTTCTTTTAACATCAGAACTTAAAATTGGAAACACGGTTATGTTCCAAACTCAGCATAGCAATTAGTGACTTAACATAACCTTTTTAGTAGTTAAGGTGATAGTATGTATACTTTCATTAACTTAAACCAGGTAAGGTGCATTGAGTTATGTCCCTTTCCAGCCACAACCCCTAACCCGATCAAAGGTTAAACAAACACTACATATGCTATAAGTACAGTCCAGATACTGTAGGAGGCAGTATAGGGCAGTGGTTTAAGGCACTGAGCTGCAAATCTGGAGTCCTGGGTTTGAATTCCACAGCCCCCACTTGCATACTGTGTGACCCTGAGCAAGTCACTTAACTTCCCTGTGCCCGCAGCCTGTAAACAAGCTTTCAACTTAGTGTTGCTCTCCTGGTTAAACAACTGCAAAAAAAAAAAAAAAAGATACACAAAATCCGTAATCCAATCAAAACAGTTCTGCACTGCTGCTGTTGCCTACCTTAGCTGGCTCAGGCCGATCCTCTGCTGCTCCTTGAGTTGACCTGCTGGTACTGCTGGCTGCCCAGACCGAAAGAACCCACCTGGCCACTTGTAGGCCTGCCATTTGTCTAAACCTCCCTAACCCCACCCAGCATGCTCGGGTCACCCTCGCTCTGCAATGCTTGTCTGCCGCCCGTGCCGGTGACCACGTCCACAGCTGGCCTGGTTCCATTTACCAGGCACCGACCCTGGGACTGCTTTCTCTCTCCTCGCTGGCCCGACTCAGACTCAACTGGCCTGTTGCTGCTGTGGTGTCCCGGACGACTGCCGACTCCCGGCGCACCCTGTTTTTTTCTTTTAGGCTCCTCTCTTTTCTGGCTGGACCAGGCACAATCCACCATCACCACCACTGCTTGTCCGCTAGGCCAGCCTGTCTGTCGCCTCTCACTCTGTCCCGCCACACAACGAAAACTGTCACCGACTTGCCTCTGAGTCCTCACACACATCTACATACACAATTACCCAGATGCACGCACGCATATCATGCCCAGTATACAAGCCCCTCCCTGGCCAATCACCATGTAGCAAGTTTTAAAATGGACCTGTGAACCACCACAATGATTTTTCAAGGGGGAGAGTTGGCTGCAAACTAAGGAAAGGCAACATGGCAAAGGGCGGGTGCCAATTTTAAATATAATGCCAGCCGGGCCGCCACTCACCAGTCCAATTAAACAGTGGGGGAAGGTGCGATCATAGCAGAGGGCACACACACACACACACAGAAACCAGGGGAAAAATGCCTTAAAAAAGGCAGCATGTGGCAGGCAAAATATTGCTGGGGCTCAGCCCATCTCAAAAAATATTGCTGGGGCCAGTGTCCCACGGGCCCATACAACCCGGCGCCTATGCCCCAAACAGTCCACTAAACAGTCCACTGTGTCTGTGTCCACTTGTTTCTCTCTGTCAAACTTCTGGCAGAGTGCTCGAATATCAGGTTCTGACAGTCTGACCCAGTCATTTTGGGAAGCAGGCCTCCAGGAGAGAGCATCAGCATCTATGTGGTTCAGGCCTGCTCTGTATTCAACAGCACAGTCGTATGTAGATAATGCAGAAAGCCACCTATGGCCAGTGGCATCCAACTTAGCTGAAGTCTGCACATAGGTCAAAGGATTATTGTCAGTTTTTACTAGTATCTTAGCCCCATACAAGTACTCATGGAATTGGTCAACAATGGCCCACTTCAAAGCTAGGAACTCTAACGTATGTACAAGATAGTTCTTTTTGGATGGGGTCAGGCTTGTACTGGCAAAGGCCACTGGTCTCAGTCCATTCTCATGCTCCTGGTACAACGCAGCCCCCAAGCCCTGCAGGCTAGCATCAGTGTGCAGGACATAGGGCTTCGCTGGATCTGCATAAGCAAGGACAGGAGCGCTGGTAAGTTGATATATAATCTCATGAAAAGCAGCTTCACACTCAGGTGTCCATCTGGCTCCAAATACTTCATTAGGACAGAAATACACTCTCTCAGGCTCAGAAGAAACCGACCTCTTATATTTTTTGTTAGTAGGAGGGTAACCTTGTGTAGGATTAAGTAAAGGACGAATCACTCTTGAATAGTCCTTGATGAACTGGCGATAGTAACCACAGAATCCCAGGAATCTTTGCAGTTCTTTTAGATTGTGGGCCTGCGGCCAGATGGTCAAGGCCTCAACTTTACTCGGGCCTGTTTCTATTCCCTCGATGGATACTATGTGTCCCACATACTTTACAGAGGTATGGAAGAACTGACATTTATCGATGGATAGTTTAAGGCCAAAGTCTTCCAGTCGGTCCAACACCTTGATCAATCTGCTCTCATATTCCTCCAGTGAGCTGCCAAACACAATAACATCATCTAGGTATACCAGGCACTCTTAACAAGTTCATGTCCCCCACCGCACGCTCCATCAGTCGTTGAAAAGTGTCTGGAGCACCTGAAATCCCTTGAGGCATCCTCATGAATGCATAGAAACCAAGCAGACAGATACAGGCTGTCTTTTCATGGTCTTCTGGGGCCATTGGGATCTGGTAGTACCCGCTGCAAAGATCCAACACTGAGAACCACTTACTACCGTTCAGGCAGTCTAAGGCATCCTGAATGCGGGGCATTGTGTATTGATCAGAAATAGTCCACTGGTTCAAGGTGCGATAATCCACACACATCCTTACTGTCCCATTCTTTTTCCTCACTACCACGATAGGTGAAGCATATGGGCTTCTGGATTCTTCTATTACACCAGCAGCAAGCATCTCTTGCAGATGCCGTCTCACATCCTGTATGTCAGCAGGTGCCAGGCGGCAAGACCTCTCACAAAATGGCCTTTCACCATGCAGCCGGATGTGGTGCTCAGCTCCTTGCACACATCCTACATCCCATTCTTTGCAAGAAAACACCTGGTCTCTCTGGGCAAGCTTTCTACTGATTCTCATCTTCCATTCGGCTGGCAACAGGGAGTCACCAAAATCAAACAAGTCGGGCGTCACTCTGTCATTTTCCCCCGAACACTTGTTACTGGGTAGCACTGCTATATCTGCACAATGTACATTACCCAGGGTACAACCTCTATTTACTCGAATCTCTCTATCAGACACATTATGAACTTGGACCATTACCTATCTGGCATAAGCTTGGGCTCTGGCAGGCAAAATACTTGGCTTGACCAGCAGTCCTTCCAGCAATTTCCCATCGCCTGGTGCATTCAGCATGAGGATTTTATTCTTGACATCCTTTCTGATTCAGACTTCCCCCTGTAAGGTACACTGGGCATTTGGAGCCAGAATCAGAGACTCAGGATCCTTCTTCCAGACAATTCCAACCGGTTCCTCTGGTTCCATTTTTTCAGCATCTCTCAGTGCCTCATAGGCCTTCTTGATCAAGGCCGGAATTCTTAAAGCTCTACCAGTCCTTGACCCCTGCTTTTCATAACACAACTGCGCCAACTGTCCAAACATATGCGCATTCATCCCAATTAGTAGAGGAACCCCATCATACAGTCCAGTAGGGGGACACACTAAGGCCAGGGTCTCTACTTGCTCTGCCACTTCAGCCACAGAGGTAGGGAAATATAGCCAAATTCGGAGTAGGGATAGGCCTTCTCACTTAATCCCCAGTATAGCGCAGTGGTCTAAGGCTCTGAGCTGCAAATCTGGTGACATCCAGCAGACCAGACCTGAGTTTGAATCCCACAGCTTCCACTTGCATACTGTGTAACCCTGAGCAAATCACTTAACCTCCTTGTGCTCCCAGGTCGCTCCTGTAAAAAAGCTTTCAGCTTAGTGTGCTATACCTGGTTAAACAACTAAAAATAAAAAAATTAAATAACTCCGTTATATAATGATGCATAAAATTCAAATGGGATATCATACAAATGTCAAAAATGTTATAGTAACATCTGACAAATGCTTCTGATACCAATCCTGGAACATAATTGTCACTTGGGAGCCACTGTCCAACACAGCTCTGGTGGGCACACCATTCACTTTTACTGTAGCTTCCATTGAAAGGCCCACTATTCTGGACCAGCCTGGAGAGGCGGTAGCAAGGGCCAGGGTAGATGAACCCACAGAAGGACGTGAGTTAGCATTTTTGGGACCTTCACTGCGGTCGTTTCGTGCACCTCTTAACCACTGCTTCGTGCTCCAAAGCTCTCCTTGTAGCCGGCTCACCACTCTCTCTAAGTCTTTCCGAGACTGGCATTACCTCTTCATGTGCCCATCCTTCCCACAATTATGGCAAAATATGTCTGCTGAAGTTTGGGGTGACCGAGGCATCACATTGGTGGCTGCGGCATTGGTACTATCAATAGAAAACCTTGGTGCCACCTCAGCCGGCGGTGGGTTGGCCATTTGGAGAATTCTCTTCCGTTCCCCCACTTCCATAGTCAAGATATCAAGCTTTGAGCTGCTGTCAGCAGGAGATGTCTGGGGGGGCACCCCCATCCCTATAGTGGATGCAGTCGAATAAGAGTTAGGGCCTGTACTCATAGGAGGGGGGCCTTCATAAAGAGACTATTTATTGCTTCCCTGAACTCCCTCAGCAGTTTATCCCATGGCAGAACATCTGTAGCCATCCATCTCTGGCTGGGTCCCCCTTGGCTGACATTTGGGTCTTGGGTTCTGTCATGTGATTTTGGTGATTCCAGACCATCAGTGTCTGACCCCACACCTGAAGCAGGGGATGTAGCAGCTACGACTGCACAGGGCTCTGAAAAACCTTCCTCCTCTTCAACTTCTCGTACCTCTTTCATCAACACATAGAAAGGCAAGGGACTAGATTTCCTTTGATGCAGTTACAATTTGAGCAACTCCCAGCTAGAGTGCCAGGCAGTGCAGAGTATATGATCCAGTCTTACCCGGTCCACTTCACTAGAGGTCAAACCCCCCTTTTAAAAAATGGTTTGCAAGATTCCCTCTAATCCATATAGGCAGGTAACAATTCCCCCGGCAGTTGTCTAACATCTTTAAGCTTCCATTTCAAGGCCTCAATACTAGTGGTGCCCCAAACACATTTTCAAGGGCAATTAGGTACTCTTGGACTTTGGCGTCAGGGTCAGAGACCCTCAGGGAGTGAAAAGTATGTTGGACGGTTCCCAGGAGGCTCTCCCCAAGGCGAGACCTTTTTTCTGTCTCAGAACATTGTCAGTCTTGTACCGCAAGGGTAGTAGAGTCTATCCAGGTTTCCAGATCGACCTCCCCATTTGGAGTAGGGCAGATGCCAGAGAATACTTTGAGCTTGCAGTAAGAGTCATGACTAATGGCAGGTACAAACATAGGGGCTAGCACTGGCACAGAAGGAGGGGCAATAACGGGTGCTGGAGGGGGGAAATGATGTTGGGGGAGGAATGCCCCCAGGTGGCAATAATAGTTTATTTAAATCCTCCACAGTTTTCCCCTCCTCCAGCAACAATTTAGCAAATTTCTCCTCAAAAGTTTCAGATAGAAGGGGGGGGGTCATTCCCCCCCCAGATCGTTACTGTCCTTAGTTATCACTCTCCAGACAGTGAGGGCTCCCTCTGAGGTAATAGTCTGTGGCACTTTGGAGCTATCTATGGGGTCCTTATACTCTACTTGGGCCATGAAAGTGTGGGCGAGCAAATCAGCATGTCGACCCACCACCACAGGGTTTTGTAACCCTTCCACTTTGGAAAGTATTCCCTGTACAGTGTCTGTGTTGATACCCAGGGGGATGTCCAGGATAAGCATAGCATTTTGGGGGTCGATCTCCTCCCCAGTACATCACTCCACCAACTGGTGCACAGCCACTTCTGTCGGGGTATCCATTTATTTTTAAAAGTGATTCATAAATGTGGCCACTAGGGGACGCTAATCCCACCGGTGCCTCCAAGATGTAACCCCCCCGGTTGCACTATCCCAAGGGCTACTACCCCTGCCTGCTTGACTACTGACAGGTTGAGGGGCCTAGGTTCTATGGTGGGTGCCTCCACCCAGAGGTCAGGGTTTGTAGTGGTTAGACTAGTTTGATCACAGCCCTCTGGGACAGTGACCCCCTCTGGTTCCCTCTAGTGGCTCACACAGTACACAGGAGTTACAGCCCCAATACCCCACGTATACACACTGTTCACTCATAAAGCACCACTTATCCTCGAGACTGATTCTGCAGCACGTCTCTGAGGACCCCCTGTAAAATAAGGTTAAACAACATACACAGTGAAATACAATACTGTTTCCATAAGTACCAATACCACAGACAGTATATAGTATAACAACAACAAATCTGATTTATTTAGGGGACAGTAACACAGGAGAGGGAAATCAGGTTAATTGGTGGCATTAAATCACAGTACTGTGCACACATACAGGGTCTGAAAAGTCACACTCTGGGTACCCAGGTGGGGGGGGGGCTAGCCAGGTCCGTTGCCCGAGGTTGGCCAGCAAGTGCAGATGGATAGGGCCCTGTAGAAGAAAATATATGCACAACACCCAATTGTAATCCGGAGTCAGATGGCTCAGTTCATGAAGCAGTGAAACAACAAGAATTAGATGGCACACTTATGATTGAAAACAGGCTGCAGGGGAATACCCTGATTTGCACTCACAATACCCAAGCTGAGAACTGGATGGTGGATGTTCTCTGGATTGTCAGAAACAACAGGGCATGGGGACAAGGTCCTTGTGACTGGACCCCACTGCAGTTGACAGTAAATGGATTTAGTCTGAGACAAGCTGGGGTTCGCTTCCAGCTTCGACACACAGCACACAGGGGATTGGAAATAGTGATTCACCACAAGCACTAAGCACATTCATATGTAAAAAGAAAGTACTATACCAGGCAGGCTGTTCCTTGATCCCGATCACACTTACTGCAAAATATCCGGGAGCACACACAGCAGCTTCAGTTCCTGACAGACCAAGTGCGATTCAGCAATTTCTCCTGTCTTCTACAGGGTGAGCCTGTTTTCCACACTTCTGGTGCTTCTTTCTCCTCACAACTTGGATTCAGTCCAAACTGGCATTCACAACGGCCGCAGGCCGAAACTCAGGGCCTCACACGCGCTTCCCGCGCAAAACTATACACTGCAGAAGCACAGAGTTCCTTCCCTTTTCACTGTCCCAACTGATCTGATCTTTCCAGTCACAGAGCAGGGCATTTCCTTTAGTTCCACATCATTCTGTTGACTGGTTCTGCTGTCACTCACAATAAGACTCCCTCTGTTGGTAAAAAAAGGCGCCAGTGTCAAAACTACATTTCCCAGAGTCACTGCCATACAATCCCCTTGTGACTGGCTCAAAATTGAGAGTCCAAGTTCCGATTTGTCCACAGGCTCCATTTTAAGGAACCCCTTCCCATTGATTGGTCCATTTCAGCAGTTCAGGACCAAAATGAAAGAGCTACACTGAAACAGTTCGTGCTGAAATGAAGACAGGTTAGACAAACTACATTTTCTCAGTTGCTCCAAATGATTTCTGGCAAATAGTTATATCTTTCAACAAGGCTCCCTCTGCACATGTAGCGATGGCAGAAACAGCGCGAATTGACAGCAGCTCGGGCGGGATTCCAGCATTAAATACGCAGTCCCCCCATACAAACTAATTAAGTCTGCAAGTAGACAGCTCTTAAAGAGACAGTACGTGGAGGCTCAAATAGCACTCACTTGGAACTACATTTAAACAGCTCAGATGCCGAACACCGCCCAGACGTGGAGCATTCAGGCAAGCTCCTGGAAGACTTTTGGGACCCCCCATTTGTGGGGGGGGGTTACATTTGCATTTTTAACACTGTGACTGTGTCTGTGCAAGCTAATGTTGGTGGACAGAGTAGGAAGTCATCATTCAGTGGTGTGAGACTGAGTAGTACATGAGAAGAAGTACTCCCTCACATAAGGAGATGGAGTTAAATTTCCCTGTCCCCACCATTTTCCATTTCAGTAGGTGATGGTGGGACTGCTCCATTTAAATCCACCTAGGAGGAGGAACATGGGTTGAGTTTGTTGACAGCCTTGTGGCTCAAAGATCAATGATACAGTACAGATGTTCAGTGGCAGTGAGAAAATTAGGCACCAACAGTGCAATAAGAGAGAGAGAGAGAGAGACAGAAAGGCATTTTGTAACTTTTATCAGGAATACTCAACCCATTGTTCGGAGAAGGAAACAGAAAAATACTGCAGCTGTCTTAGCTAGGTTTAGTGCAGAAGGTGCAGCAACAGAAGATCCTCTGTTTAAGACCTTTTCAGTCCACTCAGTTTCAGCTCTGAGAGTGGGATCAAAGCTGGTACATGACAGAGGCAGAATGGAAGTCAGATTTTAGGGAGAGAACCAGTGCCCAACAGTAACAAGATGAGTAATGCACCCCAAAACATATTAGCTAGCATTGATTTTAGCCAGGTCCTGAGTAAGCACTCGATCTGCGTCAACAAACAGGACATATGAACAGTAGAACAGAAGGATGTAAGCAAGCTGGTCACCCATCTACTCCACTCTGGTTGAATGCCCTTCCAACCTATATTTCATCTGAAGTGAAACTTGGCCCTTTCAAAGCAAATCTCAGGGAGCACCGCGCCTTTCCTCCAGTCTATGTGACTGTTTCTAGCCCCTTCCCCTCTTGTCCAGGTTTTGACAAGGTCTTCTTCTGACTGCATCAGCCCTACCCATCTCTCTCTCTCTCTGTCTCCCGTACCTACCCACCCCCCTTCCCTCTACTCTTAAATTTGGCATATTGCTGAATACTATAGTTCTGAAAGTTTTGTACCGGATCTTGCATAGTCTGATTTTGCCTAAATACTTGTGTAGAATGTATTATTTGTTTAATCTGTACCTACTGTCTCACTGTGTGTGTCAATAAGTTATTGTTTGTCGATACACTGTATTATTTGGATCCTCCTTATTGTATGTATGCACCCTTAATTATCTTGCACTTCTTTGACGTGGAGCCTTTGCAAAAGTTTGTAATTCTGATACTTTCAATCAATAAATAAATAAACTAATACACATATACACACACACATTTTCCAGTGGTTATACATAAACAATAACTCATAACAACATAGGCATTTCTAGAAAATCAATGCAACGCCCCAGGTGAACTGAAAGACTTGAGGCCAGCAGCCATGTGACTTTCAGTGCACCAAGAAAAAGCCTTAATCCTCAAGAAACTCATGCCCTTGAGTGGATTAATACTCTTTGGCCCAGATAAGAGTGGCAACTAGGGTTTAATGCAAAGAAGTGCAAGATCATACATATAGGGAAGAGAAACCCTGAAGCCACCTATAGGCTGGGAGGGGAGTTGCTGGCAGTCACAAGGGAAGAAAGAGAATTGGGCGTCATCATCACCGATGACCTGAAATCATCCAAGCAGACCACTAAAGCAGTAGGTAAGGCTAGTGGGATGTTGGAGTGTATTAGTAGGGGTATCACAAGTCAGAAGAGGGAGGTAATAATCCCTCTTTACAAGACATTGGTTAGGCCCCATCTGGAGTACTACGTGCAGAACTGGAGACCACACCTTCACAAGGACATTAACCAAACTGAGGCAGTCAGAGAAGGGCAACCAAAATGGTGCAGGGACTGTATCAGAAAACATATGAGGACAGATTAACTGAGCTCAATATGTATACCCTAAAACAAGGAGGAGAGAGGTAATGTGATTGAAACATTCAAACACCTTAAGGGCATTAACAAGGTGAAAGAGTCTAACATGTTTCAGTATAAGAAAAATAGCAGGACAAGAGGACACAGCATGAGATTAGAGGGAGGCCAATTAATGGGTAATGTGAGGAAGTTCTTTTTCACAGAAAGGGTGGTGGATACATGGAATGGCCTACTTCAGGAAGTGGTGGATATGAATACAGTGCAGGGCTTCAAACAGGCATGGGATAGGCATAAGGGAGCAACACAGATGAGTATGAATAGATAGGCCATTGACAGAGCAAAGGCCGATGGCACATTCATAAGGTAGAAAAAGAAATGGGCAGACTGGATGGGCCTTGCAGTCCTTATCTGCCATCAACTTCTATGTTTCTATATTCAAAAATGCCCCAAAGGCGGCACAAGTCGGCGCAGTGCAAAAGCCGATGCACCATGGTGCAACAGGAGCCATATTCAGAGGTTGCGCTGGCTGCACTGCACCAGCGCAACCCAGCTGAATATGGCACAGGTGCGCCATGGTGCAAACACAGGTGCGCCATGGTGCAGACAGATAAGCCCCAGGGCAACCGTGGGAGCAGAGCAACAGAGCAACGGGGGGCATGGCACAGAGAGATGGCCCATGGACAGATCCAGGGAAGCATAGTGACAGGCACCCAGACCCCCACCCCAGAACACAACAGTGGCACAGACAGTAGGCAACAGGAGGTGCCAATGGTGAATGGCGGGCCACCAAGGGGGCCCCTCCACAGGCTGTAGGCCGTGCCCCCCCTACACACCCAGGCCAGAGCAGGCCACACCCAGGACCACACAGCCAAGCACACACACCAGCCACACACCCCTGACAGCCGCCCCATGGGAACCCCGAGGCACAGCCACCGACCGAGGGGAGGGACACCACCACAGTGGGACACACATCTGCAAACAGCAGTGATCCACAGAAGCACAACACGTGCCCAGATACATGCACACCACACGGACAGGCACTGGGCCACTGCAGCATGGCTCCTCACACCACCTGCAAAGCAGACACAGAAACAGGCAGGTATGTCAAAATATATATATTGAAAAATCAACTATGTACAATGAAGGGTGTGGGGGAGGTAGGAAAGCGAGGGAAGGGTATAGGGAACAGGGACTGTACAGTGGGAAGGGGGACTGGAGGGGGATTACAGCTGGGGAAACAGGGGAATTCAGGGCTCGACTAGTGGCAGCCATGGCCTGCCGCCCCTTGCAGTCTTCACTGCCTCCTGTCCACCAGCAGCATCCTGTGGACCTGCACCACTGCCTCCATGGTCGTTGAGGTGATGAGGATGAGCTGGCATAGTAGCCAGCAGTAAAGCGGCTTCCTGTGCTGCAGCCGGAGACCTAGGACAAGGGACAGGATAGGTGATCAGTACAATGTCCCAAGGAACCATGCCCATCCACAATGCGGAATGGGCAGCAGTATCACACACCCCCAGAGGGCTTGTACAGGCCACCCGCAGGGGGCTGGGCCAACACCTGCCAGCAACACGGCACACCACAACAGTGCACAGCGGTGGTCTCTGCCGCACAGTGGCCACCCGACTGCACTATGGCAGTCACATGGCACAGTGCTCCGGCAGCACCACAGCAACATCAGTGGAAGCCAGGTGCACACCCACCCCACCAACAGCTGGCACACGTGTCCAATGGATGCACCACAGTGGCGGGTACCACGCACAGTGCAACACACACAGCTGCCATGGCACATGGCACAGGTGGCCATGCCCACACCCATGACACTACCACCCCCCACATATGGTGTGAAGGACTATGTCAGTGCCTACCTGCTCTCTGTGGCCCCACTGGTGCCGGAGCTGCTCCTCCACCACCATTCTGGCCCACTGCAGCCTGCTTTCCTGCCACCGCTGCCACTGCCCTTCTCCTATTTTCAGGCCCTGGGAATGGAACAGAGACAGGTACACATCAGTAACCAACCACAGCAGCTGCCCACCACCCCTACCCCTGTGCACAGCGTGAGCCCCTGCCTGACACATCCCGCACAGCAGCATTGCAATGCAAGTGGCAGAGAGTGATGCCACCCCGTGATGCACACAATGGCAGTACACCACCCTGCAGAGCATGCCAGGCAGCCTAGTCAACACCACAGTACAGCACCAGGGCACACATGCATTATGGGCCTACTCACCTGGCTGTGGTGCAGCCCCATGTCTCACATGCACCTCCAGCTTCCTGAGGTGCTCTGGGTCCCTCCGTGCCAGGTCACCATAGTGGTGACGACACTGATCTCCTGTCCTGGCCACCCCTGTGCGCTGCAGCAGTGTGGCAGCAATGCCCTGCCACACCGCTACTTGGGCCTGCTGCAGTGGTGTCTGCCCGAATAGTTGGGGTGCGTGGGGCTGGACGCAGGTAACAAGGTTGACCAGTTCAACCTGCATCCAGTTAGCCACCTGTGGTGCTATCTGCTGTGACATGGTACAAGTGTGAGCAGGTGAGCAAAATGGTATCGGTAAGCACACGTGGCCACAGCATGCGCCAGATGCACATGCTGAGGGGACATGCGCTGTGTTCACCCATCTTGCAGTCACAGAGATGTGTGGCATGGGCATGGCTAGGCAGGGCCATGCGTGCGGGGGTCACTCAGGGGCAGAGGCCACGGCAGGGGTCAGGGTTCTGTTGCCGCACAGTGCACACGTGCGCAATAGCAGGCCTGGCACACCATGTGCCATGGCCCCCACCGTGCAGTCGGCACACAGTGCATGATTGGTGACATGAAACCATCTGGTGCATGCCTACTGCGGTCCTGCGCACTGCGCATACGTGAGCATTGTGCCATGACTTGCTCCAGAGCAAACTCATTGGGCACGGAGCAAAATCATGATATTCAGGTGCCACATGCAAATGAGCTCATCAGCCAATGCGTGGCGCACTGAGTGAATTAGCATGTCATTACCGTTGTGCCAAAGCTCATTTCAATGCGATGCGCTATAAAAGCACCACGGATCGGCACAGGCCATGGACCAATATTGCATCCTTTCGAGGTAAGTTGCACGTGCTGCTGTAGCACACTGGGTGCAGCCAGCACAGCAGGGGGGACGGAACTGGGTGCTGCTGCCACTGACACACTGTGCTGTCCATGTCCACAGGAAGTGACATGTCAGAACGTGAGGAGGTTGAGGAGCATAGGCCTGCTTGAAAGCGCAGGCCCAATTTCACTAAGGCAGAGACAGAGGCCCTGTTCGAGGCCTACCTTGACAGGGAGCCCTTGTTGTGTGGTGCCACAGGCACACCACAGGCCAGGGCTGGGGCCTGGGTGGAGGTGGCGGCATGTGTAAACCAACAGGGCAGCCATCAGCGCTCAGTGCAGGAGTGCAGGAAGAGGGTGGGCATGGACAAGAGGCGCATCAAGGAGAGGGTGGCGGCCATCCATGCCTCCCGGAATGCCACCGGAGGGGGGCCTGCAGCTGCACCACAGTTCAAGGTGCAGGAGGAGTTGATGGCAGCCACCATGCGCCACAGCTCGGTGGAGGGTGTGCTTGGTGGTGGATTCCAGATGGGTGGTAGCCCATCACTGCATGGTAAGTATGTCAGCCACGCACAGCTGGGGGCATGGAGGGTGCGGACACGAACTTGCTGGCGTGCGTGCAGCTGGCATGCCTGTCATGTGCATGTGTGCGCACCCATGCACAAGCCATGCTGCAGGGCACAGGCAGTGGCAGTGGAGGGGGCACATGTGAGCAATGCATCACTAACACACCTCTCTTTCTCTTCCAGCACCAGTTCGCCTCCGTGCAGATGATGGGGGGGCAGTGGCAGCAGCCGTGGCCACTGGACCGGCCCCGGAGGACCAGCCTTCCACCTCCATGGGCATCTGGGGACCTGACAGGCTGCAGCTCACCACCGCTGTGCAGGTGGATGTCCTGGACCTGGGGTTGGACAAGGCCCTAGATGTGCTCCTGCAGGATGCCAGCCTTGGGGTCCTGTGCGCAGAGACACAGATCGGGGTGGGGTCCGACACAGATGATGATGTAATGTTCATCCTGAACAGCATGGCCAGCATTGTGGGGGAGATGCCCCTGCTGGCTACTGACACAGGCAGCATGCTCAGCACCCTGCTGGTGGCAGAACTGCTGCCTGCCACCACTGCAGGTGCAGCGGTGTGTACTGCCCAGGCTGTGCCCTGTGGTGAAGGTGGTGCTGCTGCATAGGTGCTGGGTGGCATGTAGCAGCTGGACAGCCAGCAGCATCAGGCTGCGGGTGCCACCAGGCAGCCAAACTCAGGGTCCGCCGCCGGTGCACCTGCTGTACCCAATCCCTCTGCAGGCCCCACTGTGCAGTGTCCACCAGAGAGGAGGGCTGTGCAGCATGGCCAGTCACCACATGGAGGTCGGCATCTGGCCCAGGAGCCCCAGGACACCGAGCCGCTGGCTGAGCACACCCTTTTGCTGTGGAAGTCGGTTCAGCAACAGGTGCTGCTCACCACTGGGGTGCGTGCACTGCATGTGGAGGTGTGACAGTTATCCGAGCAGCAGGAGAGGGGCACTGCGTAGATCCTGGCGAGGATGCAGCACATGCAGGAGGCCATGACTGCCTTCCTGGATCGCATTTCCACTGCAATCTCAGATGGCTTTGCGCTGCTGGCTGCCACAGGCCATGACTGGACACAGATGACCCCCTGCAGTGCACTATCCACCCTGTGTACCCAGCATCAGGCGACCCCTGCACAGTCAACACCGGGCTCAGATGTCGGCATCCCAGGCACACCCAGGGCTGGGCTGCTTGGGCACCTCGACACACCCGCGTGGACACGGTCGAGGTTCCATGGTTCCACTCCTGGGTAGCTGTTGCACACACCCCCATGGCTGATGCACAGCCTGTGGCTGCTGATCAGCCCAGGTGCAGCCACCCCCATGGCCATGGTGGCCATGGTTCCATGCAGTGGCCCTGATGTGTGGCCCACCCCGCCTGCAGTCTGCAGCTGCTGCCCAGTGCGAGCATGGGTGATGTGTGTATGTGCCTGCCGCAGGTGTGGTGCCTGTGTGTTGTACCACACATTGCCTGTGTGTGTGCTTGCCCAGCCGCTGGGCCATGTGGCATGAGCATGATGACAGCAGTCCTGCACCAGTTGCACCTGTGCACTGGTGCAGTGCATCTGATCCATGCCACATACCCATGCCTGCATGTGTGTGGGTGTGTGTGTGGAGGGCTGTGCAGGGTACTGTGTGTGGGTGTGTGCCCTGTCACCCTTACCCCTGCTTCCCACCTCAGTGTGTGCATGCCCATTGCCATGCGTGCCCCTGCATGTGTGCTGTACCTGTTTGTGTGGCCTAGTGTTTTGTACCACCTATCTCTGTGCACCGAAGTGCTCCCGTGCTATGGTGTCCCTGTGCTATCTTGCCTGCTGGATCAGCTGGGAATCCCTCCGCCCAGGATGTGGCTGTCCACTTCTCTCTAGCCCATTGCCTTCATCATCCCCACTACTGTCACCCTCATCAGCCTTGATACATGGTTGTTGTACACTCCCCCTGGTTCCTGGGGAAACAGATGTATTCCAATGCACGTGGTAGCACAGCGTCAAGGAACTGTGTTAGGAGGTTGGACGTGGCCAACTGGGTTATGCCTGTGGTGTCCCTGTTGGTCTCTGGAAGGTGCCCGTGGCAAGCAGGCACATGACGGCTGTCACCTTCATCTCTATGGACATGGCATGGCTCCATCTGGTGGGTGCATGCATCTCCTCACTGCATAGCTCACAGAGCTGCCTCATAATGGGCCTGTTCAGGTGGTACTGGTCCACGATCTCCATGTCACTGTACTGCTCAAAGGTAATGTGGGTGCGGTACCACCTGTGTTGGGCATACCACCAACGGGCCCTTCCATGGCCATGTTGCTATTCCTGCTGCCCTGTCACACCCCTCATCATGGCCTCCATCATGAAGGGCGCACTATCAATGGCTCTTGCTGTCCTCTATCCCCATGGGCAGCTGGCTGCTGCAGGCTGTGTGCCACCCTGCTGCATTGCCTTGCAGTGTGTCTGCCTGTCTGTCACACTCTCTATGTCCCTGTCTCCATCTCCACTTCCACCTCTGTCCCTCTCCCTCTGTGTCTGCCTTGGTTGGTCTGTCTGTCTCTCCTCTCTCTCTCTCTCTCTCTTTCTCTCTCTCTCACTCCCTCTCACCTGGCACAAGTGCTTTCTGTGTGCTTGTGCTCTGTATTTATAGGAACAAGTCTGCTCAGCACATCTCTGATTTGCTCCGCACTTGCACCATGATTCCACGGTTAAATGTTGCACTGCACTGGATATTCATGGGCACGCCCCCTGCACTTGCACCTGCATTCATTATAGTTGTGCATTGGTGCAATGGGTTTTTCGCTGTGCACTGGCTCCCACTGAATATCACTCCTTGGCGCAAGTCCGCACTTGCGCCGGCACAACTCATTTGTGCCATGTGCAACTGCTTTGAATATCCAGGCCCAACTGTATAAAATGGGAAAAGTGTTTTTTTTAATGAAATATAGCTTTATTTTCCTTTAGTTAGATTGATGCTAGGTAAAACATGTGAGTTTGGTAACAAAGGTCAAGTGCCTTTGAATGACTCTGGGAAGTGCACTTATTGTATGCCTTATTGTGGATTTTGGGTTAAAAAGTGGACACATTTTTATTATAGTGGAAAAGGGTTTTATTTTCATTTAGTTACGTCATTGCTTGATAAATTTGGGCAGGTTAGTTACAAAATGTTCATATAACAGAGATTAATGAATGGTTAAGCTATGTGTGTAGACTAATGAAGTTGCTAGACTTCTGAAGAAGTCTGAAGCCAATTTTTTATGGCTGTGGGCAGAGCCTACAGCCATATCACTTTAGCTTGAGAAGGGGTTTCCATGGAACGCATTTTTTTAGTAGTTTTCGGTACATCCTTCCATAACACTGCAAATCCCTATGGCAGTTAAATACTCCCTTCTTTCTGTTTAGAATGGTGGACACAGAACTCAAAGCTGCTTTTCTCTGTGAGCAAATGTGCACACTTTCCAAACAAATCTAAATTTCTTTGAAACTATTCAAGGTGTGCAAAAACAACAGAGTGAACATTATTCAGGGTAAACATACCTTTCACACGAGGGTAGTCACTAATCTGAATTCTTTATATTTTGTACAATATGATCTTCCAAGCAACATCAGTTTTTTTTTTCTCTCTGCATGAACACAGTAAGAGTCATGGCAAACAAATGTAAATATATTGGAAAGTATATAAGTTATCAGTACACAAACAACATGAAAGTTGTTCAGGACAAAATGACCTTTCAAATGAGGGTAGTCACTAACCTGAATTCATTAGATTTTTTTTAAATACAGCCATCCGAAAGGTGAAAATTGTGAAGAAAAATGAAAATTCAGGTAATCAGATGGCCATAGTTTTAAAAATACAATTAGTGCAGCTTAATGAATAAACTCATTTGAAAGGCTGATTTGTCCCGAACAACTTCATACTGATGGTTTATGTGTAATGTGTATACTTTTAGAGATATTTACATTTGTTTGCCATAACACATATTAAACTTAGCCTCATTTCTGTAAAGCACTATGCCACTTTAAGTGCAATGAGACTAGACCATCTTGTCATGCCTAATTTAAGAGTAGCTCATCATGACTTATTAGTTCTTCAGTGGGATTCTTTAGTGCTTACCAGCTTGAAACAAAATGATCTGCTTATTGGGGTCACATTAGATATTTTCAGGATGGGATCATGTTAAACCTTTTCAGAACGAAAGCAGCAGATTAATTTTAGTAATTATTAGCCAGCAATATCCTATGAGATCTATATGTGAAGCTGACACTGACCAGATAGGAGGAAGAAGGAAGACAGAGAAGAAAAACAATTGTTGTCTGTAAAACGTTTCGGCATCTATGCTGCAGCACTGATTTTTATTTTATTATGTCCTCTTTGGCAACTTATATTATTAAAATGCATTAAATGTATAGTTTACTAAATCTTGACCTTTGGATAACTCTTGAATGACTCCTAAATAAGTTTTAAGCCATTCCCTTTATGGGAGGTCAAGACCTATGTAAAAGGTCAAGTGTTATTTTTTCATATTGTTTTACAGATTTCCATAGTAAAAGTGTGGAAATAGAAAAGTATGTACAACTACTCTCCTACGCATTTTCAACTCAGAGTGAAGTTAATATTTATGCAAAATTAAACCGAAAGTTTATGCAGTTTTGTTCAAAAGTAATTTTATTTTAAATCTTATTGGACTGTTGAGTGTTATTTTTTTATATTTTTTCTTTTTTTTACAAATTTCCAAAGTAAAAGTGTGGAGAAATACAAAAGTATGTACAACTAATCTCCTATGCATTTTCAACTCAGAAAGAAGTTAATATTTGTGCAAAATCAAACCCAAAGTTTATACAGTTTTTGTTCTAAAGTAATTGTATTCTAAATCTTATTGGACTATTGATTAACTGAGCAAAGAAATGTTTAAATAAAACAAATTGAAGACTCCAAGATTGGGAGGTCATTAAAGTTGCAAAAGGTCAGATTATGAAACCTTAAATGAACTCATTAAGACCATTCTTAGTGTGGAACTATAAGCGCTACCTCACGAATCGCTCTCAACAAGTTAGGATTGATTATGTCCTATCTGACAGTAGACCTGTTCACTCCTGTGTGCCCCAGAGCTCCATCCTGGGCCCCATTTTATTCAGTTTGTTTCTAAAACAGGCTTCTACTCACTAGTAGCTGTCCAATTCTGCTCTATGCAGATGATAATGCAGTCTTTAATACAAGCGACCCCGATCTCTTTACCTTGGAACGCAAGCTCCAAGACAGCTTTACTACAGTTGAAAGATGGTTCAGAGAACAAAAACTCATTATGAACTACAAAAAAAACAAGATCTTGCTGTTTTCCAGTCCCCAGAATAGGCATTGTTCTTACCCACTTAATATAACAAACGAGTCTGGAACTATATTGGAACTTGTCCAGCATTTCAGTATTTGGGGGTCACTATAGATAGCACTATGTCATATGTCTACCACATTGAAAACATTGCAAAGGCTGTGAACATCTGTATTGGTTTGCTTCACAGACATAAGCAAAGCCTTACCCTGGAGGCCCTAAAACTTGCTATCCAGAGTACAGTGGTCTCTCCTGTTGACTACGGAATAGCAGTCTATGGCTCAGCTACAGACACAGCCCTCCACCATATAAAAGTCACTCTAAATAAAGCCTGTCAATTCTTAACTAGCTCCGCACGGCTCACACATATGTGTGACCTATATGACCAGGCTAACTGGCTCCAGTTCACAGGTAGGCTCAGGTTCCAAACGTGCCTCCTGGCCAAGAAAGTGTGTCTGGGTCTCATGCCAATGGGCGTCCAGAAGCTCCTTACTCCCTATGAAAACAGCCTTTCCACCAGAAGCTCAGATAGCACGGTCTTTAAAATTCCTAAGTGTCACACCTCTGTTGGCTAAAGAACTTTTGCCCACCATTTTCCCAAATGGATTAACAATCTTCCTCTTGCCAGCTCCTCTATAACAGCATTAGGCCCCTTCAAACGTGAGCTCTGAAAACATCTCAGTGCTAATTCCAACTGTCACTTCTTCACTCAGCCCCTCAACTGCTGTTTTATCTCATGTCTAGGCAGCACTCTCTCATGACCACATGGCACCTAGTATCCTGCACTTGTTGTTTCTCTTCTGTCCTGTGTCTTAATCCTTCCTTCATCAAACTCCCATCTTACCCCCACCTCTCCTTCCTCCTACATTCCTCTCCATCTGCCTTCAGCCCAACCCCCCAAAAAAAGCTTCGACAAGACCTTCCTAGGCTGATGTTTCACTACTTCTTAAGCGGGTGTGGCCGCCTGGGCAGCTATAATCCCTGTGCAATGCCCTCCATCCTGACAACACAGACTGCTGCAGTATTCTCTCTCTCTCTACCTTTCAGGCACCCCAGTCTGAGTTGTACTCTCTGCCTTAAACTGCCTTAATCCTCTCAGATACTCTTTGTGCTTATAATAGCCTGTTGACTTAGTCCTCTGTCTTTGTCTTCTTGTTTATATTTAGATTTACACTTAGACTCCTATTTGTTATTAGCCTGCACTTACTGTTCTACTGTATACCTAAATGACTTTTTTTTTTAAATCACTGTAATGTAGTTCTGATATGGAACCTATGTAATGAGCTTGTTCTCAAAGGTGTCAATCCGAGATCACAGTAAATAAATAAAATAAATAATTAATTAAAGCCATTTGAATATAAACCTACAATTATACAACCATTGTGATACATTTTTTTAGGATCAGAGGAATAGTGCAAGGCTGCCAAAATTGTAGTGATCTCACTGCTTCGACGCGTATGCATGGATCAAACCAAATAAAAAACCCATAAATAAAAAACTTCTGTCTTCTCAAAAAAGCAATTATATTCTATTATATTTGATTTAACCTGAAAATACAAATTAGCAATAAGGAAGTAAAACAATCAAGATGAGATTTCAGCGTTCTCCAACCATACACTGAAGCTGAGCCATAATAAAGGCTTCTATCTTCTTCAAAGCATTTACATTTTATTTTGATATAATTAATATTCTGTATCTAAGTAGACACCAGAAAAAAAAAGTTTTATTGGGTATTTGAAAACAGGCAAATGCAACCAGACACAGAAGGAAGTCAAAAGAGAGTATTGGTTGCTGGGGTTAGTAACAAGTTGAGGAGCTCGCTTGACCACTCCAACGGGGGCCACCCACTGACACTACTGACCATTGGTGGGCACTGGTAGCAGAGGAGGAGGAGCTGGGCAAGTGCTGCAAACAGTCAGTGTAGGAGCAGGATGACAGGTTGCCTGCCATAGTCCAGCTCTTGTTTTAAATCCTCGGTGGTGCCGGAGTGGCTGTAGTAATCATTTGTGCAGCAACTCTCCATCTGTAGGGATTAAAGGAACTCAGTTTAGCTGTCTTGTTGTGTTCAGGCAGGCTCGAGCTCCATTACAGCAACAGGTCCGACTGGAGCCCCAGACCCCACAACTTTGCTACTTGTACAGGACTGACCACTTGAGAGTGAGGGATCCTCGCTGCTTGCAGAGGAAGTGGGATAGGTCGCTGTTGGTGTTCATTTGTGTGCCAAGGGGCTGGTTGGGCTGGGAGGACTTCCTTTAAGTGTAAGCATTGCATGTGACTGAACTGTTGTAGACTGCGTGGGCACCAGTCCGAGTTGTTCTTGCTTCTTCTGGCTTTTTTCCATAAAGTATCCTTTCTAACAGGGAAGCTTTGAGCTCAGGTGAGAACCAACGGCAGGTGCTGCTCCTGACCCACACCTTAACCAAGGGTGCATGCTTATTTAAAGCCTCACTTAAAATATCGTAAACAATAGTATATGCCCTGCTAACTATTTTGACTAGGAAGAATTCCTGCCATCGCAGTGAATGTTTCAAGTCATGGACATAAGCAAACAAATCAAAGTTGCGTTTGCACCTCTTGATAGAGAACTTTGCCACAAACTGTGGGTTGTGCACGGATCTAATGGTGGTGATTATACAATGATCGCTAATGTCTGAGAAAAATGTTCTGACATGAGAGAACAGGTGTGGCTTGCTAACCAAAATTACATCTAAGAGGGAGCTGTTGTTAAGGTTCTTTTTATTTGGGCGAGTAGGCTCTTTAATGAGTTGCACCAACCTCAGAGTGTCACAAAAAAGGATTTCAAGGGAGCTGGATGCACTGATAGCCAATCGTAGTCCAAGGTCGCCAAAAATAATGGTTTCAAGGAACTGAGCCCCAGTACGGAACTGAGGTGAGACAGGAGATGCAGCCTGGCAGAAGGGGGCCTGTAGCAGCCTATTACACAGAGTGCACTGGAAGGAGAAAGTTCTATCTTTAGGGTCAAGCACTCAAATTCTTTGGGGGAGGATGATGCGTCTATGCATGTGGCTGAGTATTTGTTCCTTACATAAATTGCCACCCCACCTCCTCTTGATTGCCTATCCACTCGGAAGAGTAAATAATCTGGGATATTGATTTCATTGTCTGGGGTGGCTGGCCTAAGCCAGGTCTCAGTGATCACTAGGACATCAGGTAGGGTGTGGCTCACCCAAGCCTGGATAAGGGTGAACTTTTTCAGCAAACTACAGGCATTAAGATGCATAAAAGACATTCCTTTGATACCTGCCAGGTCTGATGGAGAAGCAAGGGTGTCTAATGGTCCTGGGTTGAGTTCGACATTGCCTTAGTACAATAGTAAAAGAAGCAGGATTCTTTTTAAGGCAGTGAACTGTAATTTGTAAACACTATTTTTTGGGTGATAGGGGAGGCGGTGTTGATGGGTAGGCCTATACCCACTCCCGGTGTTATACTGGCCACTGTTGCAGCCACTAGTGTCCTGGCAGAAATTTGTCATGAGTAGGAAGTCTCAAGTCTGGATGGGGGAATAATCTGCAGAGGCAGCTTGGGAGATGTCCCACTCCCCGGCAGAGACAGCTGAGAAGCCCAATAGTCCAGAATGGCTACCTGAAAGGAGCTGTTGGACGCCAGGACAGGGAGAAGCGCAAGGGTCATTCCACTTTAGGGAGGGATGAGGGTTCTGAAGAATTGAGCTGAGCGCTAGTAAAGCTAGTGACACACCAAGGAATCAGCTTTAATTTCCCATGGTAGATCTAAACGCCACAACAGCCAGCAGTAAAAGCCACTAGAAGCCTAGACCAATCAGCGATCAGGTGTCATAAGTTCAAAATCCTTTTGTTGGCTGAGAGGCGGTTTTGGCGCTGAATGTACATGTGGAGCAACTCTTTGCAGCTGAGCCAGTGAGGTGGTTCAAGGCTGCAATCCAGTGTGGCAAGATTGGTCTGTAGCTTTCGTTTCTGTTTCTGGTCCTGCTCCAACAGTACAGAATGGAAGTGGGGGCAGGCGTTCAAGTCTTGCAGCCTTAGTGGATGAGCATGGTTCGGCCTGAGAAACAGGCAGAAAAACCCTGGGGGTGGTCCTCAGAAAGAGAGGTAACCCAGGTCCACTAGCGCAGAAGAGGAAGTAGAAAATATAATGTGTTTCCTCTTTAACAGAAAAGACAGCTGTTGTAGCCCTCTAGTGGCTATGCAGTATAATTTGCAAATGAGAAAGTAGACGAACTTCTTGCTTTACAAAAAAGGATAGTCTGCTGAGCACTTTTAAAACCTTGGGGATTATGTTTCCAGTTTACTTATAGGATTTGATAACGAGTTATATTCCAACTCCCTCGCCTCCAGTTGCTCTTGTCAACATTCTCCATGCCCCTGCAGCAGTTTGTGGGAAGTCACACTATGTGAATGGACTCACCAGGCTCCTGAAGTATCTGGCAGAACATTTGTCAGCAGACAGCGGTCTAATTTTGTTTTCCTTAGTGTTCTGCATCTAAATTAAAACATTTTGTTTATCGGGATTTATATCTCGGCTACTGTCATTTATATTTGTTTCTGGATTATACAGTAGACTGCAGTTTGTGAAATAAAATGAATTAGAAAAACAGCAGGAGTAGAAGTATTAGAAGGGACATTTCCTTGTAACCTTTTTTAGAAAGCAAATCCTGAGAAAATTAAGATTTAAGAGATTTTCTCATCTTTTTGTGCAGAGGCATGACTTACCATTTTTGGTAGGTCATGTCGACGTTAGCACGTTTCCACAATTTTAAAATATTTATTTTCAGCCTGTATTTATGTGGAAGGGATCATAGTTTGGCCCTGACAAAGTGGCCAGCCGATCCTTTCCACTTCTCAATTGATTTCCATGCCCCTGCGCTATGACATGCAGCAAGGTAGAGCGTGGGGGTGTGCCCCATTAAAATGAATGGAACTCAACTAACAAGGGCCTTATATAAAAAATGTTGTCTTGTTTGCTGTGGTTTCAAAAGTAGCACTCACTGTTGTTGTAGCAATCGATGTTTTGCTGAGTGCTACCTTTGATTGCAGCATTTTGGTTGTGCAGTTTTCGACCACGCTGTGAATATCAGTGACATGATGACTCCATGCCCCTCCTTTGGGGAGGGGGGAACAGTGCATGCCACTGCTTGACTGACACCCAGCAAAGGCTGGGCAGCACAGCATGCAGCTGCATAGCAGAGGGCCGGGCTCAGGCATGCATGCATGCATGCCAACCTTGGGCAAGGGACAGAAAATGGGCACAGCATGCAGCCACATCTCAGAGGGTCAGGCTCAGGCACACATGCTGACCTTGGGGAAGAGACATAAAAATGGCCACACAATATGGTCACATCTCAGAGAGCCAGGCTCAGACATGCATGCCGAGCTTGGGGAAGGGACAGCAAAATGGGCACAGCATGCAGCTGCATCTCAGAGGGCTGGGCTCAGGCACACATTCCGACCTTGGGGAAGGGACAGAAAAATGGGCACAGCATGTGGCCGCGTCTCAGAGGGTTGGGCTCAGGCATGCATGCTGACCTTGGGGAAGGGACAGAAAAACAGGCACAGCGTGCAGTCACATCTCAGAGGACCAGGTTTAGGCACGCATGCCAACCTCGGGGAAGGGACAGAAAAATAGGCACAGCATGTGGCCACGTCTCAGAGGGCTGGGCTCAGGCATGCATGCCGACCTTGGGGAACAGACAGAAAAATGGGCACAGCATACAGTCGCATCTCAAAGGGCCGGGCTCAGACACACATGCCGACCTTGGGGAACAGACAGAAAAATGGGCACAGCAAGCAGCTGCTTTTCAGAAGGCCAGACTCAGGCATGCATGGTGACCTCTGGGAAGGGAAAGAAAAATGGGAACAGTCTTGGGACTGTACCGTAGGAAGCCCCATCCCTGGCCTCAGCCCATACCATCACCCCAGGACGCTTCTATGAATATGATCCAGATTCCGGAGTTTGGGGAGGACAGCACTCCCTCTCCTGGCCCCACCACAGACAGTAAGCCATAGGGGCATCTGAGCAGGTGAGTCCTGGGGTAAGATGGTGACTGTGCATAGAGGCAGGTGGCGCTAAATAGCCAGACAGCACCCCAAGAATGTAGAAACAGCTCTATGGAAAAACAAATACTCAAATGCCATGTGTTTGTGGATCAAAAACCAATGGTTTTGGACTTCTTTTTGGAAACCAGGACACAGAACAGTGACATATCAGTGCTTACCAGAACCACTCCTGCTTGCCATCACAAACAAGGCCACTACCTTTGCTCACTAAGAAACTTCAGCTGGGCCGTAAAACGTTCTCTTAAATTAAAAACATTTACTAAATATTCTTTCCTTTCATAATCCTCTCCTTATACAAATACACAAATTAAATGAAATTTAGCTGGTTCCAACACGGCTGATCTTGTTTTTATGTTCTTATGTTTGTTAACCTTCGTGGCTTTTTCTAGTACTGTGTGTACAGTAGGCATGTTAGTATAGCAGTTATTATCATGTATGAGTACGGTAGTGTATTTTTGCAGCAGGATTTTCTGTCTCAACAGTCTCACTTTGGCAATTTCATTATGTTTGCTTGTGTGCGCAGCACACAAAAAACATATAGGGATAGTATTGCATTGCAGAGGAGTGGCAGTGTTGTGGTCAATGCAGCAGATGCATTAATGGGCACCTCCCTCAGTCACCAATTAATGCTGAAGCTGCTGATGATGGCAGTTTCAGAGTGAGAACCGCACTTGAAAGAAATCTGCTGCTGCAATCAGGGGCAGTTTTGTCATTGCAATGGCAGTCCCCCCTTCCTCCCAACCAGACACACAGCAGGACAACAAATTTAAATGTTTGCTCCCTCCCACTGCTGCTGCACACCCTGCACCCTCCATTCTCTGTCCCCTGCCAAGATCAGGGTGCTCAATCCCCGTGTTAGCATGTATCCCCCTTCCCCCATTAATGTGGCACACTCGGTGCCCACCCCAGTGTGCCACAAAATACTTCTTTGATGTTTCCGACACTGGGATGCCCACTCCCGGTGTCGAATGCACCGCCCCTTCCATGCCCCTATGTTCTCAGCCAACCTCGGGATGCCCAATCCCCGGGTCAGCATTGATCCCCACCCCCAGTACTCTGGCACACTTGGAGCCCACGCCAGTGTGCCGAAATCCATTTTGTTAATATTTCACCTCTAAAAAAGAAAACAGCCCCACAATGTCTTTTTTTTTTTTAAAACCTGAAAAAGAAAAAGGAAAATGGTTCCTCATCATTCCCACTGGCCTCCCTCTGCACACTATACTTCCCCGCAGCCCCCCACTCATACTTACATCCAGGGGTCAGAAGCAGCAATCTTCTGTGGACCGGGAACACGTCTCCACTCTTCAAAGGCCAGCTGGGAACTGGAGAAATGATAGTAAGCCCTATAATGGCAGTCAGTCAGGGGCTTTCAACTTAGGTTGATATCTCAGCCAATTTTTGGAGTTTTGGTCCCAAATATTCAATATGAGGTTCTTGGGTTCTCACCTCATGAACACTGGCACTGTCATTTTGTTTCTCGGTCCCGAAAGGTGATTTTGCAGTCAATGGCGGAATCACCTTTGAGACTCAATTAACAAAATGACAGTGCCACTGCTCATGAGGCAGCATCCAAAAGCCCTTGTTGCAAATTTGGTGAAAAAATCCAAAAATGACTCATGTACAGGCCCATTGCGCAGTTTCTATGCATGCTCAGAATCTTTATCAGTTGTTAATATTTTCACCCAAATTTCCAACATTGCCATTTTTCACACCCCCTTATGAACAGTACAGCTGTCCTTTTTTTGCATCCTTCCCAAAATGTGTTTTTGCACCTGTGGTGCAGAATGGCACGGTCGCTGTGCGAAATCAACTTTTGGGACAGATTAATGAAATCACAGTACCACTGTTTATGAGGAGAGATACCAAAAAGGCCATATTGAAAATTTGGTGAAAACATTCCAAAAAATGACTGCGTTACGAGAGTTTGTTGCAGTTTCTATGCACACGCATAACTTCTCCACTTTTTCATATTTTCACTCCAGATTTTCAACATTGTCATTTCTTCACACCTCCTCATGAACAGTATAGCTGTCATTTTTCACATTCTGCCTGAAATGTGTTTTCGCACCGAATGGCACACTCACTGTGAGAAATCACCTTTTGGATTGAGTAACAAAATGATACTGCCACTGTTCATGAGGTGGGATCCCAAAAAGCACATGTTGAAAACTTGAAGCAAAAATACCAACAAACGCCCAGGGCATTAGGGTATCCAACCATAACACCCACCATGTACAGACTGACAGGTGTTGCGTGTGTGACTTGGGGTCGTCGGCTGTAATACTCATGCCATTCCACCCCCACCCCCATCCTGCAGCCACTGACAGGCATTGAGGACTGCCTTTGAGTCTTTGGCCCTAACGTTCACCCCATTCTCCTATACTGCACCCATCTCAGCTTATTTCCTTATGGAATGGGGGTGAACTTAAGGGCCAAAGACCTCAAAGCACACTGTGACACCTGTCGGTGTCTGCAGGGTGGGTTGAGGTGGAATGGCGTGAGTGTTATGGCCGATGACCCAAAGGCACACACCCAATGCCTGTCAGTCTCTGCAGGGTGGGGTGTGGGTTGGCGTTACTTCAATACTTCACTGCCATTCCTATTATGCATCTCTCTAACTCCTGCACTACCAATGCCAATACCAGCAAGCAAACATTCAGCATTGACAAATGCTTGTTATGTTAACTTTCTCATGTGCACTGAAAGGCTTTAGAAGGTGTGAGTGTTTGGGGGCCAATGGGGTTGAGCATGGCAGAGGCTGGACTGTGAGCAGTGTATTGGAAGCAAGCAGGTGATGATGACTCTGTTCTGCTTGCTGATGGGCAGAAACTTTTTACATATGAAAGGACGAAGCCATTCCTCTCATAAGAAGTGTTTGGATATTAGCATGCCAACAGGGCATGATCATCCTAACCCAACTCTCACTGCTAGTTCTGCCACTGGTATACCCCTGCCTGATCCATCACTTAATATCTAACTGGCTGCGACTGCTCATTCAACACTGCCGGCAGTATCCCACCCCCCTCCACACACAATCACACATTTAAAACATTACCGGTGGTGAGTGTTCATTCAACCCTGCTGCCTGTATTCCCCTTCCCACTCAACCTACTATTTAGATATCACCATTGCAGGTACACAGCCATGCTTCCAGTATCCCCACCCCATCCAGACCTGGAATTTGTCCCTCCTGCAATGTTTTAAACATCAATGGCAGTGAGTGCCCAACCCTGCTGCCTGTATCTCCCCTCTCACCTGGCACGGTGTTTGTCTCCCCCTGGCACAGTCCAACACCAGGGTGCCCACCCCCCAGAGCCAAGTAGCCCCCCCAAAACAGGATGCAGCACAGGGGTTTCCATCTCTGGTGCCACCAACCAACAAGAATCTGAAAAGAATAAAACAGTCCATCATCTTATCCCTCATAGTCTTTTGTGCTTTCCTGTAACAAAAGAATGTCCACTGATGTTGTCACCTTTCAGACAGGATTTTAAAAAATTCCATCTGTCTTGTTCATATGGTGGGGTCATAAAAAGTGTATGCTGAAAATGTGTGGTCAAAATGTCAAAAAAACAAAGAAGTTGTGAAGAAACATTCAATTTTTACAACATTTACTCATAACTTTGTGATTCTTGCAGATTATGGCCCTAAATGTTCAACACAGCCTTTTTGTTACCCTACCTCGTTAACACGATAGGTGTCATCTTTCAAATCTCCTTTGAAACATGTTCTCACAGTCACTTTGTGAAATCACCTTTCAGGCGGGATTTAAACAGTTCCACCTGTCTTGATCATAACCTGAGGTAAGTTATAAAAAGACTATGTTGAAAGTTTAGGGTCAAAATTTTAAAAACCAATACAGTTATGAGGAAATATTGAATTTTTTTCCATGTGTAACCCCCCCCTTTACAAATAGGGGTTCCAGAAAAGTCTTCCTTGAGCTTGTTTAAATGCTCACTGCCAGGCTGGTGTCCTGCGATTTAGCAGTTTAAATGTATTCCCAGAGAGTGCCTGTATAGCCTCTGTGTACTGTCTCTTTAAGAGCTGCCTGGATTGCAGTCATAATTAATCTGAAAGGGATCTCTGTTAGAAGATGCACTTGTTTGCTGATCATTTGTTAGAGCAGTAATAATATTGCAGTTTGTTCTAACCTGCCTTCTTTGCAGCATGGACAGTTCTGTTTGTTTCCATCATCTTGGTCCTGGACTGTCAGAATGGGCCAATCAGTACATTTGGGACTCTAAAATGGAGCCTGCCTACCTGGGCTTGGTGAGGCCAAAACTTGTAGGAATTGTAGTTTTGGGCTTTTGGCGCCTAAAATAACCTGGAGGGGGAGCCCTTGTTGTGGTTGACAGACAGATGAGCTAACTGAACCTTTTGGATCTTGGGGAAAGTCCCACACTGCTTGCAATTTCAGTTAGATGTGAGTTGGGAAGTGAAGAAGTAACAGCTCGAGATATTTCAAGCAACAATCCATAGTGGATTCACGTGGGAGAACTGTGGAAAGACCTGAGTTTGGCCTGCATGCCTGCCTGCCTGCCTGCCTGCTGTCCCTGAGAGGGAACTTGTGCTTTTTTCGGACTGAATCCGAATTTGGAGAGCGAATTAAGCCACTGAATTGTGACCAGGCTTTAACCTGAAGAAGACTGAAGATTTGCTGAATGCGATCGGCCTGTCAGGACTTCCAGCTACCTCTGAACTCCCGGATTGTGCAGAGACTTTATAATTGCGACCAGAGAGCCATTTGCCTGGTACAGTGGAATTTTCTTACATGTGAATGTGCTGTGTGCTTATAGCTGGCCATGAGTTGGTTCCCACTGTGTGTCTGAACTGTGTTTTGCTTGCTGGAGGCTGTATCCGGCTCCACAGACTGAATCTGTATCCATTTCCATTTGCCTGGGCCCTGCTCCACTGGCCCAGCCAGAATACCTGCTACACAGAGAAAGTCATCGACGAGAGACCGGCTTGAGGATCAGGCCCCTGTTCAACGCATTGAACAGGAATGACGCCTTGGTGATTCGTGTGGGCCCTTCTTCTCTGGGCACTCCAGCACAACAGCCTGCAGTCTCGATTTCATCCTGCCTGTGTCCAGTATTGGGTATCGTGAGTAAACATCAGGGTAGCTCCCTGCAACAATAGCTACATCTAAAAGTGTTGTCATATGATTGTCTTGTTGCCTTTTCATTCATGAACTGAGCCCTCTGGCTCCAGATTACAAATAATGTGTGTTGTGCATGTTGCTTTCTTCCATCACAGGCCCCAACCAGCTGCATCATTCCTGGTTAGCCCACCGTTTTCCTACCTGGGTACCCAGAGTGTATGACTGTGAAGGGACTCTGAACTGTATGCATAACTGTCTGATTAATATAGCTTTTAAGCAAATCAACCTGATTTTTCCCCTCCCTTGTTCAATCCCCCTGAATAAATCAGATTTAACTTTGTTTGCATTTAACCTGACTGTGGTTTCAGTTTGTGCCAAAGGTTTGTACTGTTGCATTTGCTGTGCTTAACCTTGTTTTACAGGGGTCCCCAGGGTCAAGCCAGAGGAACCAGCCCTGGTGGTAAGTGCAAACAGTGTGGGTAATTGCCTGGTGAATAAGGTCATTGAAAGTAATTTGTATATTGTTCAGGCCACTAGAAGGAATGGGGGGGTTACAGTGTTCTGGAGGGCTGTGCCCAGCTTAGCTTGACCACTAACAACCCTGACCTCTGGGTGGAGGCACCCGTTTCGTTACCCAGGCCCCTTAACCTGCTACTAGCCAAGCAGGCAGGGTAGTAGCTATTGGGATAGCGCCTCCTAGGGGTTACACATGTTTACTCATAACAGTGATTTTTGCAGATTTTGGCCCCAAGTGTGCAACATACAGTAACTCTTGTTACCCCCACCCGATGAACATGACAGGTAACATTTTATAAATCCCCTCTGAAACATGTTTTCACAGTCGCTCTGCAAAATCACCTTTTGGATGGGATTTAAAAAATTCTACTTGTCTTGATCATAAGGTGGGGTCATAAAAAGACTATTTTGAAAATTTGGGATCAAACTGTAACAAAAAAAAAAGAACATGATGAAGAAACACTGAATTTTTCCGACATTTACTCGTAACTTTGTCATGTTTTATACATTTTGCCCCAAAACTTTCAACATAGCCCTTGTGTTACTCCACCTCATAAAAGTGACAAGTATATTTTGTCAAATCCCCTCCTACACGGTTTCACAGTCGCTCCACCAAATCACTTTTCAGACAGGATTTTAAAACTTCCACTTGTCCTGATCATAACATTGGGTCATAAAAAACTATGTTGAAAATTTCAGGTCAAAATGTGAAAAAAGAACTACCTTGTAAAGAAATGTTAAATTTCTCCAGCCTTTTCCCATAACTTTATTGTTGCAAATTTTGGGCTCACATTTTCAACATATCCCTTGTGTTCCCTCCCCACCTCTTGAACATGACAGGTATCATTTTTCAAATCCGCTCCAAAACCTGGTTTTCAGATGCTCCGCAAATCATCTTTTGGATGTGATTTAAAAAAATCTCACGTCTTGATCATAATGAGGAGATCATAAAAAGATTATGTTGAAAATTTAGGGTCAGAATGTCCGAGCCCACTGGAAATGAGATCTTGCCTCACAGCTGGCCCATCCTGGGTACATACACTGTACAAATGTGTAAACACTGAGCCTCCACTGAAAACGAGATATTGCATCTCCACTGTGCTATCCTGGGTAAATGCAATGCAAAAATGGGTAAAAGCAGGACCCCACTGAAAATGAGATACTGCATCTCAGCTGGCCTGTCCTGGGAAAATACATTTTAAAACTGGATAAAAGCAGAACCCCAAGCTGGCCTGGTAGCACAGTGGCAGTGTTGCCACTCGCCATGCCAACGATGTGCATTCAGAAATACGCACGGTCCATTGGGGGCTGATCAGGTGAGGAAGGATTGAGTGGCTCTCCTTCCTCAGGGAGGGGAGGACACTGTTTCCATTGCGTGATTCCTGACTTATGGGGGGGGGTGGTCAGGAGCAGCAGGAGGGGAAAGGTTGCTGCCTGATGGTTGTCATGCATGTGTGACACTGCACATATGTGAGATGGCTGCATAGCAAGCCATGTATTTTTTGTAATACATCATTTTGGAATGTGCATCTTACTTAGGTGAAGTGATGGTGTGAGGCTCTCCATTTTGCATGGTTGCCCTAGTTTTGCCTACCACACCACTGCTTGTCTGTGGGTGACCCATCTTTTTGCTTTCGGGTTTTCACTGCATGCTGCCACCCCAGGGGAGAACATCAGGTTGCAGGAGAAAAACGCCAGTCGTTCAAGCCGTGCTGGCTCTCACACAGCCTACACAGCTGGCCACTGTGGTTCTGGGTAAGTGGTGGATAATCTATAAGTCTGTAAGAAGGATTGTGATGGAGCTGGGGGGTGCCGATGGATGAGACCAGAACAAAAAAGCAGGACACCACTGAAAACAAGATATTGCATTTTAGTTGTGTTATCCTGGGTAAATACAATGTAAAAATGTGTAAAAGCAGGACCCCATTGAAAATGAAATAGTGCTGCTGTTGAACTTGTAACAGCATGTAAGCAAACATGTTTGGCTTTGACAAATGCTTGTTTATCTTAGGACCACTTCCATCCTCACTTTTACAGTTTTATTTTAGATAGTGCTTACAGAGGAGGGCTTTGACACAGCAGTGCTGCTTTTTACTAATGCTGCACAGTCGTTCAACTTCCCCCAACAGCAGACAACATATCTCTATCCCCCCCCCATCGAAGGTACTGGAATGCATTGTTTCCGACCATCTAGTTGAATTCCTAGACAAATACCAGCTACAATGCTGTCAGCAGCATGGATTTCGGAAACAACATAGCAGTACCACTGCTCTAGTAGAATTCACTAGTGTTATTCATAGCACTTTTGATCGGGGGCTCTTGGTGGCCGCTATATATACAGTATTGACCTCACCAAGGCCTTCAACACTGTTAATCATGAGCTCCTCCTCTGCCAATTATCCTCTACTGGTCTATCCCCCAAATATACTTCCTGATTTAGAAGCTACCTCCGTGGTAGACTACAAAAAGCCAACAAAAAAATTACATCTGCTTGGATTACCAGTGTGTTACTACCGGTGAGGCCCAAGGCTCCATCCTTGGAGCCCTGCTTTTTAGCCTTTTTCTCAGCCAGCTCCCTCTAGCAGTTAGCAATCAAATACTACTATATGCCGATGATGCTGTTCTCTACTCGTGCCACTCAAACCCCCACCGACCTTGAAATACAGATGCAGGCCAGTTTCTCCCTGGTAGAAAAGTGGTTTCTTGACTCAATGCTTCTCTTAAACTATAAAAAAATGAGGACCATGATCTTTACTACCAATCACAATAAACACAGTAATTTCCAGCTACGTGTTGTCAACAACCAAAATTCCTCCCTGGAGATGGTTAATCATTTTAAATATCTGGGCATAATGATAGACGGTGCTCTTACCTGCTCTCATCACATCAACCAAGTCACTAAAATAGCCAACGCTAAACTGGGGCTACTCCAAAGAAAGAAATCTTGCTTTACTAATGAGGCCCTAAAAATAGCAGTGTCTAGCTCAGTGCTTTCAGTCATTGATTACGGCCTGGTTGTGTATGGTGCAGCAACTCACACGGCCCTCAGAAAACTCAAAACGACCCTGAACAAGGCTTGTAGGCTTGTGCCGGATGTACAACGTCTTACCCACACTTGCGAACTATACACCCAAAGTAGTTGGCTTAACCTAGACTGCCTAATTCAATACCAGACGTGCCTGTTCACCCAAAAAAATCAGCACTTGGAATCACGCTCCCTGGAGTCCAGGATCTTCTAATACAACAAAACTCACCCAGTTGCACTAAGGGTCAAAATGACCAAACCCTGAAAGTTCCTTTCCAGAGGATCTCACAAGGTCAAAGATCTTATGAATATTGTGCACCTACCTGGCTTAATTCTCTCAGCAAAGAACCTCTTGCAGGAGACAAACTTGGCCCATTTAAAACATAGATACATAGATACATAGACAGTGTCGGCAGATAAGGGCCTATGGCCCACCTAGTCTGCCCATTTGAGCTTGTAAGTTCAGTTTGTTTTCCTAGAAGTCTATTTCCCCTTACCCCTGACCTCTAGAATTCCTTTATGTCTATCCCATGCATTCTTAAATCCCGTGATTGTTTCAGCCCCCACCACTTCCTCTGGCAGGGTGTTCCACTTGTCCACCACCCGTTCTGTGAAGAAATTCTTTCTCATGTTTCCTCTGAATCGTCCTCCCTCCAACTTCATCCCATGCCCTCTAGTCCTGAAACATCTTTTTCGCTTAAAAATAGTGTTTTCCTGCACACTGTTCCTCCCTGTAAGATACTTGTATGTCTCTATCATATCCCCTCTCTCCCTCCTCTCCTCCAGGGAGTACATGTTCAGTTCCTTCAACCTGTCTTCATAGGACTTGTGATGCAACCCATGCACCATCTTTGTTGCCCTCCTCTGAACCTTCTCTACCCTGTCTATGTCCTTACGTAGGTATGGTCTCCAGAACTGTACACCTGTACTCCAGGTGGGGCCTCACTAGTGTCTTGTATAGCGGGAATTATGACCTCCTTTTCCTGCTGGTGATGCCCCTGCCTATCCCAGCATCCTATTTGCTTTACCTGATGCCTTGTCACACTGTTTCCCTACCTTGAGGTCATCAGAGATGACAACCCCAAGATCCCTTTCCTGCTTGGTGCATGCTATATCCTCACCCCCAACTGATATATTGTGCCAGGGTTTTGTGCCCCATATGCATTATCTTGCACTTCTTTGCATTGAATTTCAACTGCCAAACCCTTGACCATTCTTCAAGTTTCTGCAGGTCCCTTCTCATTCTGTCTACACCCTCTGGTGTGTCTACTCTGTTACAGAGCTTTGTGTCATCAGCGAACAGTGAAATTCTGCCTTCTATATCCTGTGCAATGTCACTGATGAAGATGTTGAATAGGACCGGTCCCAGCACTGATCCCTGTGGTACCCCACTGGTCACTCTTTCCTCTGTGGAGTGACATCACTTGATCTCTACTTGCCCTGGCCAGTGTCAGTGACGTAATTCTAATCTTTATCCTTCCTCATATCTTGCTTCCTGTTCTCACCCAGTCGCTCCTTGCCTCATCAACCTTTCCACTTTCCTTTCACTTCCTTTTACCATGGCCTCCCCATCCTTAACTCATCTCTCCCACCCCACTCGTGCCTGATAAAGAGCCTCTTCGACTGCCATCTAAGCTGGTCATAGCTGGTACTATCCTCACCACTCTTCCATTTGCCCTTCCCACCTTGTCTTCTATCTTGCTCTCAATCAGCCTCTACCCCCACCCACCCCTCCCTCTCCAACCTCTATTCTCTGCTCCACCTACCCCTTGCCCACCTTTCCTCTTCCTCTCCTCTGCCTACACCACGCCTATTCCTCGCACTCCACCCCCTGCTTCTGTCCCCACTCCTTAGCTATTCTCTACCCCTTATTGCATTCCACATCTTGTCTCCCACTTCCCCTGCTACCTCTATCCAGCTTTAGCCATCCTCCTCATAGCATTTTATTACTTGAGGTGACATATGTATAGCCTTACCCACCTTGCACTCTGACAACAGAACTGTTATTTTTCTTAAACATGTTCTGGCTGCTAAAACTTTACGAACCTAATCTTGTACATACTAGCTTGCCTGTTCTATTATGCTGTTTTACTGTGTTGTTCTTGTCCTACTCACTGTAGTTGCAACAACCTTGTTTTTGTGTACTATCATCTTACTATACTGTATTCTGTTATGACGTGAACCTCTGTAAGTGAGTCCCTGACTCAAAGGTATAATCCTAGAGTATAATAAATAAATAAAATTTTAGTTTCACACCCCAAGCACCAGACCCACTTCCCTCATCAGAGGGGTGCATTTTCAACAGCCACCAAAGCAGTGGCACAGCTGTGGGTTCCCTTCATTAGAGGTGGACACTTTCAATAACTGAAGTGGTGGGACAACCTCCCAGTCTTCCTCATCGAAGGGAAATACTTTACAAACAACCGTCAAAGTGATTAAGTCACTCCTGTGTTTAGAGGGAATAGTTTGATTCTACTTATAAAATGGTTAGGGATTATACAGGAGAGTTCTAGAATGAGGCACTCTGATTGGCCGACTGACACCTTTGTGTCGTAATAAATTCTAGCATAACTACTGCAAAAGGTTCCAGTCAGCCACTTTACAAAAGAAAAGTAACAGTAAATCACCACTCCTACTCTTCACCCACTTGAGCAACTGCCATACCTGCTGAAACACCTGCTGCTCCTGAGGAAGGATATTACACTCGGAAAAAAAAAAAAAAATGTAAATAATTTTTTTAAACCTTTACCAACTACAAATTGTATAATTGCAATAGTCCACTCCAGAATGTGGGTTGTGGTGGGATTTACCAGCTTCTGGGGTAGTTTAGTTATTCAGCCTGCATCCTTGTGACCAAACCACAGCAGGCATGGGTAAATCCCACTACAACCCACACCCCGTCATGGATTATTGCTAAAATATCCTGCATTTGGGCTGGTCATAAAGATTTCAAAGTCATGTACCTATGGATCAACAACCAGTGTTTTTGGACTTCTTTTTGAGATACACATTTGGCTATGTTTAAAAACACCTTCATTGAGGAGGGACACTCTTCCAGGGAAATTGACAGGATAACAGAACGGGCAACGCAAGTACCAAGACAACAACTACTTCAATATAAAGAAAAGACAGTTACAGACAGAATACCCTTGGTAGTCACATATCATCCAGACCTTGAACATCTGCGTAAGATTATTAAAGACCTCCACCCAATATTTAGTGAGGATGAAACCCTTAATTGTATTTTTAAGGAACTCCCACTACTATCTTTTAAACAACCACCAAATTTATCCAGCCTAATTATTAGGAGCAAACTTTCACCAGAACAAAATACCACGTCACACAATGGCACACGACCCTGCAATCAACGCCCCTGTAAGACTTGTGGGATGATTTCTACATCGGACTATGTGGTTACATCACAAAACAGACAATTCCAGGTGCATGGGAGTTTTACATGCATGTCACGATATGTCGCTTATTTCATTCAGTGCAAGAGATGTCCACAAACAGGTTATGTTGGAGAGACACGCCCCAACAGCTCTGACTAGGATGAAACCTCGCACAGACATACCTATTACAGCAAGGAAGACTGAAAACCAGTGGGGCACCACTTCTCCCAGCCTGACCACTCAGTCTCAGATATGTCAGTAATGGTCTTAAAAGGAAATCTCAAAAACACGCAACAGAGACGAGCTTTTGAGATTAAACTTATTTTACATCTTAATATGGTAGCAGATGGGATGAACGCTGATCTTGGTTTTATGGGACACTACAGAAACTAACATTCACAGACCTCTTCTTCTTCAGACTGACATATTATAGGACTTCAGCATGTGTGGGATGTGGGTGCGTGTGTGTATGTATGTATGTGTGTGGGTATGTGTTGTGAGGTATGTGATATAACAGATGTGGGGCCTGCTGTCACATTGAGGTAGGTCTCTATTTGGATATATGGAGTTATAATGTGTTACTATTCTTACTTCACACACATAATGAATATTAATTCCTCCTTACTTTTCATCTTTGCCTGGGGGTGGGATTGATTCCATTGCACCATATTCAGATTACCTAGCCTGCTACTGTACACACAGGAGTGTTATCGTATACTGTCACATATAATTTGTGTAACTCTGTACATATTGGGGTGCATGATCTCATTTGCATGGGGGTCCTGCACAGATCTTTTTATATTAGCCTAATATTGTAGTAATTTGTGGATATGTAGGTATGTTAGATCTCTGGTCTTACACACATGCTTTATATTTACTTATAGTTACCTTATTCTGGGGAGGGTGGTAGGTTTATTTCATGGTAGTTCTATTCAGAACCCTTGGAAATGTTACTATGCAGATAGTAGTATGGTTAAATAGTGTCACATTTTTGCTCTGTAGGTATTAGGAGACATAAGCCTTTTACTCAGGATTTCATGACAAGTTGAATTCCTTTGGGGAACAATTGCAGTGACTGAAGTGAATAAAGGTTTGCTAGGAGAGTGTGTGTGTGTGTGTGTGTGTGTGTGTGTGTGTGTGTGAGAGAGAGAAGGGGGGAAGGGAGAGAGAGAGAGACATCTCCTTAAAGCTATAGATTTTCCCCACCCACATATGGTGATGTGGGGTGGGTTAGGGTATACTGTTTGTATGAAGAGGAGGAGAGAAATTACATTTTTATCTCTTTTTCAGATTCCTTAGACTAGAGTTTTTTTTGTTTGACACTGATATTGTCAATTTATATTTAAATTATCATTTATATAGTCCTGAGGTTTTTGAAATTTCTTGGGCCTTATATCTAGCTTGGGAGTACAGCTGAGTGACAGGTCCAGCTAGGTTTTACACATCACACAGTGTGCACAGATGTTTTTAAGACAACTTTACCGGTAAATTCTTGTCTATAATGCAGACATTGAAACTTTATGAGCCCTATAACAATCTTAGTTTGTCTCTAATCTGGGTGGGGGTTGCCTTTCAGTAATCACATCCTTATACAAATTGTGACACTCATAGCTTGATTTAGGAGTTATCTGCTTCAGCAGTGTTATCTTATGTCAATTAAATTTATATGCAGTAGAATTCTTTGTATGTGTGTTTCACCTGGCTGAAGGCAGTATAGTACTGTTAAACTTCTCTGACATAATTTTTTTAATGAATATTTTGAACCAATGGGGATTTTTTCCTGTTTTTCTCTGCATTATCTAGCTGTTATAAGTATTGTATTTTCTAAACAACTGCTATAAGCTTCTAAAGAAGGACTGGTTGGTCCGAAAGCTAGAACACTTTGTTCTTGTTGTTACATCTATGTTGGTCCATTAAAAGGTATCAAATCATTTGCTTGTGTATCTATTCTTGCAAGGACCAATACGGCAACTACTAAATCTAGATTTTTTCAACCAGGACACAGAGCATTGACATATCAGTACTTCCCAGAACATTTCTTGAATTGCCATCACAAACACAGCCATCACCTTTACTCACTAAGAAACCTTAGCTGGCCCATAAAAAAAAAAAGACTTAAAATAAAAAAAAGGAATTTTCTTTCCTTTCAGAATCCCATCCTTACAGACATCCACATATTAAACAAGATTTGGCTGGTGCCAGCAAGGCTGATATCATTTTTATGTTGATTGCGCGCATGTGCAATGAACATATTGCAGCAGCTTTCCTCCAGAAGCAGGTTGTGGAGGCGTGGCACTGTTGTGGCTAATGCCTCCACAGCCTTGAAAGGCTTGGCCACTTTCCCCAATGCTGTGGCATGCTGCTGCTGACACTAGTTCAGCCAGCGTGCTACAACCTTGTAAAAAATTAGCCGCCACAATCAGGGGCCACCTCGTCATTGCAGCGTAAGCCATTCGCTGCAATGAGGGAGTGACCCGTCATTGCTGGGCGGAACCTTGGTACTTTAATATTGTTTGTGAACATGGCAGCGGCTTGCCGCAGTGTTCACAAACAATATGTGTGAGCCCCCCATGCTGAGGGGGTGCCCAATCCCCTCGGCAACATGTGCCCTCCCCACAGCAGCGTGTTTTTGCCGACGGGGCCCCAATCTCCATCGGCTTCCATCCCTGGTGCTATGAGTTGACAGGGGAGCCCACTCCTGTTGGCATTATGTCCCTCCCACTTTGGTGTGCCGATGGGGAGCCCACTCCCCACTGGCATAAGTCCCCCAAACAGTAGTGTGGGAGAGTTGTGCTGCGCCCAATCCCCTCGGCTCTTGCGCCCCCACTTTTTGTGCCAATGGGGTGCCCAATCACCCATTGGCTACAACTGCCCCCCTAACAGTCAGTTGGCATGCTGAGAGCCCACCCAGTGTTCCAAATGTCCAGAAATGATGCTGTCAAAAAAAGTCCCAAATGTATTTATTTATTTTTTTTGTACCTGTAAAGCAAAAAACGGTCCCTTGTCAAGTCTGGCGGCCCCTCCCAACCCGCTCCCACCCTCTGCATACCCTGCCTCTCCACCCCCTACCCCATACTTACCTCCAGAGCCCAGCGTGATGATCTTCGGTGGACTGGTAACACGTCTGCACTCTTCAAAGCCGACCGCGAACTGAGGAAATGCCGGGAAGCTGTATAAGGGCATAGATAGGGTTTTTCAACTTTGATGCATATCTTGGGCATTTCTTGGACTTTTAGCACCAAATTTTCAACATGGGGTTTTTGGGACCCTTCCTCATGAATTCTGCCACTTTCATGGCGTTATTTGGCCCCAAAAGGTGATTTCACAGTCACTGCGCAAGAATCACCTTTTGGGACTGATTGCTAAATGACAGTGCCAGTGTTCATGAGGTGGCCTCAAAAAGCCTATGTTGCAAATTTGGTGGAAAAATCCAAAAATGACTGTTTTATGAGCGCATGCTATGTTGTTGCTATGCACGCTTGTAACTTTGCAAATTTGCAATATTTTCATGCCAGATTTTCAACATTGGCATTTTCCATAACTCCTTGTGAACAGTATAGCTGTCATTTTTCACATTCTGGCTGAAATGTGTTCACACTTCCGCACAGAATAGCGCGGTCGCTGTGGGACATCAGTGTTCAGGACAGATTACAAAAATTACAGTGACACAGTTCATGAGCAGAGGGCCTAAAATGCCTATGTTGAACATTTGGTGATGATACTCTATAATATGACTGTGTTACGAGCGTGCATTGCACAGTTTGCACGCACGCTCATAAGTTTGCGAATTTATAATATTTTCACTCCAAATTTTCAACATTGCCATTGTTCTGCACCTCCTGACAAACAGTACAGCTGTCACTTTTCATATCCTGGCCGAAATGTGTTTCGCAGTTCTGCACAAGAACAAGCTGTGTCACTGTGGAAATCCATGTTGGGGAGACATTATAGAAATGCACAGTTACACTGTTCATTAGCAGAGGTTCAGGGCTGCCTATGTTAAAATTTGGTGATGAAAGTCCATAATGACTGCATAAGCATGCTTGTAGCAATTTCCACGCACCCTTGTAACTTCGCAAATTAGTAATATTTTCACGCCACATTTTTAACACTGGCATATTTTCCACACGTCCTATGAACAGTACAGCTGTCATTTTTCACATCCTGGCCAAAATGTGTTTTCACACTTCCAGTGCAGAATAACGCAGTTGCTGTCAGAAATCAGTGTTTGGGAAAGATTAGGATCGAGTGAGTAAGAGAGGGAGGAATGACTGAGCTCAACTGAGCTCTGCCGGGACTGCTGTGGATTTGTTTGTGGGCAGAAAGGGGCACCAACGCAGTCAGGATCCCAGTACAAAAGGGCAGTCTGCAGCGCCAGGAGACACAGAACGAGTGAGTGAGGGAGGGGGAGTGAGTGAGCCCAACGGAGCACTGTTGGGACTGCTGTGGATTTCTTTGTGGGCAGAAAGAGGCAGCAATGCATGCAGGAACCCAGTACAAAAGGGCTGCCTGCAGCAGCAGGAGAAACAGAACAAGCGACTGAGAGAGGGGGCGTCAGCGAGCTCAACAGAGCTCTATCGTGACTGCTGCGTATTTCTTTGTGGGCTGAAAAGGGCGGCAACGCAGGCAGGAGCCCTGTACAAAAGGGCAGCCTGTAGCGCCAGCAGAAACGGAATGAGCGAGTGAGAGAGGGGGAGTGAGTGAGGTCAAAAGAGCTCTGTTGGGACTGCTGCAGGTTTCTTTGTGGGCAGAAAAAGGTGCCAACAGAGGCAGGAGCCCAGTACAAAATGGCAGCCTGCAGTGCCAGGAGAAACAGAATAAGCGAGTGACACAGGGGAGTGAGTGACCTCAACGGAGCTGTGTCAGGACAGCTGCAGATTTCTTTGAGGGCAGAAAAGGTACCAATGCAGGCAGGAGCCCAGTACAAAAGGGCAGCCTGCAGCACCAGGAGAAACACAACGAGCGAGTGAGAGAGGAGGAGGCGAGCTCAACAGAGCTCTATCATGACTGCTGTGGGATTTCTTTTGTGGGCAGGAAAAGGCAGCAACACAGGCAGGTGAGCCCAGTACAAAAGACCAGCCCACAGCGCCGGCAGAAACGGAACGAGCGAGTGAGAGAGGGGGGGATGAGCGAGCTCAGCGGAGCTGTGTCAGGACTGCTGCAGATTTCTTTGTGGGAGAAAAAGGCAGCAATGCACGCAGGGGCCCAGTACAAAAGGGCAGCCTGCAGCAGCGGGAGAAACAGAATGAGCAAGTGAGAGAGGGGGAGTGAGCAAGCTCAATGGAGCTCTATTATGACTGCTGCAAATTTCTTTGTGAGCAGAAGAAGGCGGCAACACAGGCAGGAGCCCAGTACAAAAGGCCAGCCTGCAGCGCTGGCAGAAATGGAATGAGCTAGTGAGAGAGGGGGATTGAGCAAGCTCAACGGAGCTCTGGTGGGACTGCTTCAGATTTCTTTGTGGGCAGGAAAAGGCACCAACAGAGACAGGAGCCCAGTACAAAAGGGAAGCCTGCAGCACTAGGAGAAACAGAATGAGCAGGTGAGACGGGGAGTGAGCAACCTCAATGGAGCTCTATCATGACTGTTGCAGATTTCTTTGTGGGCAGAAAAAGGCGGCAATACAGGCAGGAGCCCAGTACAAAAGGCCAGTCTGCAGTGCTGGCAGAAACGGAATGAGCAAGTGAGAGAGGGGGATTGAACAAGATCAATGGAGCTCTGTTGGGACTGCTTCAGATTTCTTTGTGGGCAGGAAAAGGCATCAACAGAGACAGGAGTCCAGTACAAAAGGGCAGCCTGCAGCGCCAGGAGAAACAGAATGAGTGAGTGAGAGAGGGGGAGCGAATCACCTCAACAGAACTCTGCCAGGACAGCTGCGGATTTCTTTGTGGACAGAAAAGGGTGTCAATGCAGGCAGGAGCCCAGTACAAAACATCAGCCTGCAGCACCGGAGAAACAGAACGAGTGAGTGACAGAAGGGCAGTGAGCTGTGCTCAACGGACCAACGTAATCAACATTCGACATTGACAGATGCTTGTTATGTTCTTATGTTTGCTAATCTTTGTGACTACTTTAACACTGTGTTTAGGTATGTTAGTTTAGCAGTTATTGTCATGTAAGAGAACAACAGTGTATTTTTATATTTTTGTAGCAGGTCTTGCTGTCTTAACAATCTCACTTTTACAATTTTGTTTCTTTGAGGGCCACATCCATCCTCACTTTTACAATTTTGTACTGTGCCCACAGAGGAGGACTTTGACACAGCAGCACTGCTTTTTACTATTGCTCCCTACATCATATACAGTCATTCAACTTCCCACAACACCAGACAGTTATGGTTTCTCAAACCCCAAGCACCCAGCCCATTTCCGCCATCAGAGGTGTGCACTCAGCAGCCGCCAGAGCAGTGGCACACCTTCTGGCACTCCTCATTGAGGGGAACACTTTTGACACTGAAGCGGTGGGACAGCTCCTAGTCTCCTCACCAGAGGGCAGATACTTGCAAACAGCTGTCAAAGTGCTGGGGTGGCTTCAGGTCCCTCTCTTTCAGCAGCTGCACGGCTCTCAGTCACCCTTATTAGAGGGGATACTTTGAAGACAGACACTGGAGCAGCAGGTTGACTCCTGGACCTTGTGCAACACAAGAAAGCAGGCACATAAGGGCTGTATGCCAAACGATGTTATTACATAAATAGAAAGTGCTGTTAATGTATGAGAAAATAACAAAATTGCAGGCTGGCAAAAGCACTTGCCCGCCACAGATGTTGTTACCACGTGTTATTTGGTGTGACCACGCCTTCCTCAGGGAGTGACTCCTGCTCCCCTAGTTTGGTGCATTTTAGTACTTTTGATATTTTGATTTGAGAAAATTGCTACTTGCTCCACTCAGGTGCCCTTTCTCCACAGTGTCAGTCATTTGCTCTCTGCCATTTTGTGATGTTATATTTGAAAAGGGAAAAAAGGAGGACCAGAGACAAATCTATTTATTTTTTATTTAGCAAGATTCTGAAATTCCTTTGAGCCAGAGGTTCTGTTACAGAGGTTCCACATCATGCAAATTAGTATACATAGTAATACAAGGAACAAAATACAGAACTTTAAAGACAAAACAAGAGTGATTGAAAGTGGCTTACACATGTAACCCCCTTACAAATGGGGGTTCCTAAAAGCCTTCCTGGAGCTTGCCTAAATGCTCCCTGCCTAACTGGTGTTCGGCGCTATGGCACCAAAATGCGGGCGTTGTGAGTGCTTTTAAAGCCTCCAGTACTGTCTCTTTAAGGGCTGCCTGCTCGCAGGTTTCAGCAGGCTGGTACGGGGACTGGTGTTTCTGTTTGAATCCTGAGCGGTGTAATCGCCCATCCTGTAGTCGCTGAAAAGCGAAAAGGAGCCCTCTGATGATGTGACTGTTTGGCTATGGTCCTTAAAGTATTAATGAAATTGCAGTTGTCTAATCTGCTTTCATTGCAGCTGGGACTTTGTGTACTTGGCCCTCCATTTTGGGCCTGACTGCTGAGCTGGGCCAATAGGGTAACAGGGGTGATTGAAATGGAGTAACTGGCGACCAACCAGGATCGGGACTCTCAATGGAGCCTGCTGACCAATGGAGACTCAGCTAGTAATTCTGGGAAGTGAAGTCTGGATTATGGCGCCTTGTTTGCACCAATAGGGGCAGTATCAAGTGATTGGCATCTGCAGCCCACCTATGGGATCGGGTGGCCTGAATGGAGAGACTTGCCTAACTGCCAAAGGGCAGAGGCGTTGTGGCTATGGCCGAGGAAGGTGCTCTGGCTCCTGCGCCATTGAGTTTTGCCGAAGCGCGTGTGTGAAGGCCAGATTCGGCGGCTCAGCCGTGAGTATCGGACTAAATCTGCTGGGTAACGGTCAGGAAGAGGCTGTGCAGGAGCGCAGCTACCTACCAGGCTCACCCTGTAGAGGACTGGAGAATCTGCTGAATCGCGCTCAGTCTGTCAGGAAAAAGTAAAGCTGCGTTGACTCCTCGATTAACTGTGAGTTCGGTCGGGCCCAAGGAGCAGCTACCTGGTATGGTACCCCTCTGTTGCTTTTCATATAAATGTGTGGAGAAGTGTCTGAAGTTCAGGCTTGGCCCTGCGAGTGGTGTGACAGCGCTTTTCCTTCTGGAGTTGTGAGTACTAAATCAGGGTAGCTCCCTGTTAAATGTTCCTAGCAAGGGCAAGATCTTCTGGTTACTTTGCTGACTACACTAACTGAGCCTGCTGGCTCCATCTAATCTTCGTAGGAATTAAATGTTCATTTGTGTCACAGCCCCAACCAGCTGCATTGAGGAACTAGCCTTTAGGGCTTGGGTACCCATAGACAGTAACTTATAGGTTAGGCCTGTGCACAGAGCCCTAGGTAGATACTCATATATTGTAGTGGTAAGCCAATCACCCTGATTCCCCCCGGTCCTTCTTATCTCCCCTTAAATAAATCAGATTGCTTATTTTGCAAAAGTACACTGGCTAGTTTGTGTATTCATGGTGAAATACTGCACAGTGAATATTGTGTAACTGTACCTTACTTTTCAGGGGGTCCCTGGAGTGAGCTGAGTGGTTCGAGCCGGGAGGGGTAAGTGTCTATGGTAAGGACTGCGTGGGCCACTAGTGGGAAGAAAGGAGGGTTGCAGCAACCCAGAGGGCTGTGGCCAGTCAACCTCGACTGTTCTAACCCTGACCTCTGGGTGGAGGCACCGCCATCCGGGATCTGAAGCCTCTCACCCTGTTACAGTTAAGGCAGGCAGGGGTAGTAGCCCTTAGGATAGTGCCACCTGGGGGTTACACACAAATTTGAAAGGTAAGTCTTGAATACAAGACCAGATTGTGGTACATGGGTCAATTCTTTACATTACACTAAGAACGTTCAATGAAATGTTGAACGTTACATACACAAATGTTAGAGGCATAACATGGAATTAGCAGTTATTTGTCATAAGTGCAGGTTTGTAACAAGTAACGGTTAGTCAGTGTTGACCTAAGAATAAGTGTACACCTTAGAAGTAGTAGGTATGCTAGAGGTGGGAGATGCAGGCGCAGGCAGAGTAGAGGAGTTAGGGAAGAAGAAATTGTGGGTTGTGTGGAAGAGTATGTAGAAGAATAACAATATGGGTGAATGGGTGGGGGGAAGCAGCGGAAAAATAAGAAAATTAAATACAGGATGGGGTACAGGGACTAGGGACAAATTAAAAAACACAAACAGAGGGTATGGTGATCAGAGATGGCTTATGGAGGAACATGCCTAGGAGAGGGAGGGAGGTGGGGTATTAGAGGGAAAATAAGAGTGAGGAGTAGGAGATCTAATTACGCAGAATCCTAGTATCCCGTGTGGTGGGTGCATGGGGAAGGGCGCCGTCCATAATGGCAACTCCTTCCTGGAGAAACCCCTCACAGCGATGAGAAGGTAGGGCAACCAGACGAGGGGGTGGGCGAACTGGGCAACAGGATGTCGCTATATGTACTTGCGCCTGGGGGGGGTGAGCACAGTGAGCATGGACTGGGAGGGGGCAGAGGAGCTATAGGGGGTGGCGCTATGGTGGATTACCGAGCTGCGACGTGGCATTGGGGGTTGGCTACTGGTTGGGGTGGGTGAGGTACCGGGTTCGGATCCGGGTGCTGATGTGATCTTATTGCACCCGGCTCGAACCTTTATTTTTCCATGCTTTCACCTTCCCCCCCCAGGAGTTGAGAATCCTTTAGTAGGAGGTGCGGGGTTGGGGAGGGCGCAGCCTCCTCCACAGAAAGCATTAAAATATATGTCCATGGTGCCATTGTCCCGTGCGCCGAGGGTGTCAGAGTGCCAAAAATGTTTTCGGCACTCTGACTGCGCGATAATGGCGATCGCCTTCAGGCATTCGCCGTTATCACATAGAATCCAAAATCCTTTATGGCGGTGTTGTCCCAATGGCTGCAGAATACAAAATAGAAAGTAGAATGCTCTCGCACTCGGTAATGAAGTAACAAGAATTTTTATTTTATTACAATAATAGCGGTGCACTTCAAAGACACCAATGTTTCATGACACAAGGTCAGTGACATAACTAGCATACCTCTCATGCACATAGGTGTACAAAAATGTTTTGGAGCTTCTGGACTGGGTCGGCCAGTGCTGGGAAAAAGAATGGGCTTTCTATTTTAACATAGGATGAGCGAACTGCAGTAGGACCAGGCAGGCACTCTGACAGGGCTGACAACTGAGCTGCAGCTCTTCGTGACACACACACACACACACACACACACACACACACTGTGATTAAGATTTCTCCCTCTCGCACCATCACACATTCACTCTCTCTCCTTCATGGGTGGTGCATGCTCTGTATTGTGTCTGGCCTCCTTCAGAGTCTCACACTGTCCCAAGAACATTGCCTGCTGCCCCTCCCCACACCCTCTTTCTCATACCCTGGCCACAGATAATTAGTTCCACAACTTCCACTTGCTCCAGACAGGAAAATAATACAAATTTTAAGTAGTAGTCAGTTGTAACTTTTTATTTCTGAAGTATTTCCACTTCTGCCCTCTCTGATCCACCGACGAGGGATTGCTAGAGATTCCCAGGGTATGTTTGAAGACATCTGGTGCTCGTGCTTTTTCCTTTGCGGACCCCACCCTGTGGAATTCTCTGCCTCGTTGGTTGAGAGAATGCCTGACCGTCGAGAGATTCAAGTTGGAATTTAAGACTTATCTTTTTCAATTGGCCTTCCCAGATGATTTTAATTAATTTTGTATATTTGTAATTTTATTTTAATTTATATGTCTCACTGTAATTAATCTGTGAAGCGCCTTGGTTTAAGAAAGGCGCTATATAAATAAAGTTTGCTTTGCTTCGCTTCTCTCCTCACACACTGCTGGGACTAAAACAGCACAATGGTTGGCGTGTTCAATCCAAGGGGAGAGCTAGAAGAATTGGCAACTGACTGCTGTGAACACTGCAGCCTGCCTGTGGGGCAAGTGTGGTGTGGCATCAGTGTGTCAGTCTCTGGATGATGAGGTAAGGCACTTGGCAGCAGTTGGCTGGCTTTTGGTAATTCTTCTAGTCCCACAAAGAAAAGTGGGTTCATTATAGAATAAGTGAAATGGACAGTCAGTTGCAACTTCTTATTTCTGAAGTATTTTCTTGTTCCTTTGCTCATCAGAAAGTATTCTACGTGATAATATTGTGCTGGATGTGTGGAACAGCTCTTAGCCTGGCAGCTGACATACCTAACTCTACTGTCCCACACTACATCATCAGCATTGTGATCTCACTGACAGTGACATCACAGGTGAATGACCTGGCAGTCACTCACTTGCTGTTGCTAAGTAGCAGTAATGTCACATTCATTAAGGTCACAATGCTGATGATATAGAGTGTAGCAGTAGAGTAAGATATGTCAGCTGCCAGGCTAAGAGCTGTTCCACACATCGCACCTACTAACATAGGTAAGCAATCTTCTAATTAAACAAAGTGAAAAGGAAAAGTACCTCAGATATAAACGATAATGGTTAACTGCTTTTAAAATCTAATATTAAATTTTAGGGCGGGCAGTACACTAGCTCTTTACGGTAATGTAGAAGCAGCTAGTGTCACTTCTGGCTGACTCCAGCAGTTCAGCATGCTGTGAAACATACACACACAGCCTTTGGCATTCATTCCTCTATTCACATTAGCTGCATACACACACACACACACACACACACCCAGCCTTTGGCATCTATCCTCCACAAACATTAGCTGCCTGTACAGACAGGGCCTGTCGCTGAGAAATGCTGCAATTATCATGGCCAAACTGGTGCTCCTTGCACACAAAGCTCTCCCATCCTTGCAAAGGATCCCTCAAGGGCCATCAGTGGATCTTCCAATGGGTGCTGCTGCAGTGGTGTCCACCTTCGTGGGGGAATGTTGCTCCGTGAGTTTGTGGGGGCAGGTTGTGCTGTGTGTGTGTGTGTGTGTGTCTTTGTATGAGGTGGAGGTGTGCATGTGCATGTGTGTTTCTGAAGTGGGTGCAGGTTTTCTGTTCCTGTGTCAGATCCCATTCTCCTCTTTCTGTATCCCCACCCCCAAGCCAGCTCTACACTCCAACCACCACTGGTCACACCCAGGTCACAACAGATACCTCCAAAATTATGCAGAAAATATTAAGCTATATTTTCATTGTTATACCTGAACACTGCGCTCAGTACCTAAAAGCATTTCAGTGGATGTACCTGAACATCCTCCAGCACCCAGTCCTCAGCCACACACAAACAGGAGTAAATCACAGAAAAGGATGCCAACCTGAGAATAAGTGTGCCTCCACCAGATGAGCATGTAGCCAACCTTGAAAGAAAGCTCTCTTTGTCCTCCCTCCTCCCTCACCCTCACCCCACATACACATATGCAAATTGCTGCCTGGGAACACCAAGTTCTTCCAACTTGTCACTTGGCCTTCATTTGCTCCAACTTCTTTCCTGCAAGTCACATAATCCTCTACAAGCCATGTCACCTCCCTCTGCTTCAGCCCTCTCAGATGTAAGAAAACAAACAAAAATTGGGAAGAAGCAAGGCCCCTGAAATGCAAGTACATCTTTTTTTTTATTTTACAATTTATTACACAGTTTGGCCCAGCTGAGATACAGCATCTTATTTTCAGTGAGGTCTTGCATTTTATTCTCATTGATATAGCTGCATGGACTGTAGTTCTAGCTCTGGGTTACACAGTAAATGGCTCTTTGGAATTTGAACCTGGTCTTCCATTTCTAACTCCAGCCACCAGACTTCACAGCCTCCATATCAAGAAAATATACTGCTGTGGTATGTGAAATTCTTCTAATCTTCTGGCTCCTCAAGGTGCTTCGAAATTCCAAATGAATACTTATGGGTGGGAGTCAGTACTTTCATAAAAAACATACTTTAGATGTTCCTTTTCATCTTTCACACTTAATGGTCGTTTCTTCAGTGGTAACAGGTCACAGTGGTGACAGTAGTTAAACAAGCAAGAAGTGGTGAAACTGGGCTGCATGACATATTTTGGTAACTATACAAACAAGCATTTGTCAATGCCGAACATCGCTTGCAGGTATTTGCAGTGGTGTTTGGCACGTATGGTGCTTTACCCTAATGCCCTGTACGATTGCTGGTATTTGGAGAATAGATTTTCAGCATGACCTTTTGTTACCCCATTGTGTGCTACATAGGCGGAAACATGTTTTGGGCAGGATGTGAAAATGACAGCTGTACTGCTCATAAGGAAGTGTGATAAAATGGCAATGTTGAAAATCTGGAGTGGAAATATTGAAAATTCGAAAACCTACGAGCGTGCGTGGGAACTGTGCAATGCACTCTCGTAAAACAATCATTGTTAGGAATTTTTTCACCAGATTGTCAACATTGCCATTTTAAAACCTCTGCTAATGAACAGTGTCACTGTGATTGTCTTACTGTGTGCCATACATTGATTTTGTGACACCTACCGCGCCATTGTGCACTACATGATGGAAACACGCTTTTGGCAGGATTTGAAAATGACAGCTGTACTGCTCATAAGGAGGTGTGGTAAAATGGCAATGTTGAAAATCTGGAGTGAAAATATTGAAAATTAGCAAACTTACTAGCGCATGAGGAACTGCACAACGACGTCAGAAACAGTTATTTTTAGGAATTTGTTCACCAAATTTTCAACATAGCCATTTCAAGACCTCTGCTAATGAACAGTGTCACCGTGATTTTCTTAATGCGTCCCATACATTGATTTCGCACACCGACTGCGCCATTGTGCGCTACATGGGCGGAAACGATTTTGGGCAGGATGTGAAAATGACAGCTGTACTGCTCATATGAGCTGTGGTAAAATGGCAATGTTGAAAATCTGGAGTGAAAATATTGAAAACTGCGAACTTACGAGCCTCGCATAGGAACTGTGCAACGCACATCAGAAACAGTCATTTTGATTTTGAGACCAACCTATTAATATGGACCTTTTCTTCTTGAATGATATCACCGTCATGGCATTGTTTAGCTAGAAAGGTGATTTCACAGTGACTGTGCAGTGATGGCAAATCACCTTCGGCCTGAATAACACCATGAAAGTGACATCATTCATGAGAAGGGGTCCCAAAACCCCATGTTGAAAATTTGGTGCAAAATTCCAAACAATGCCTGAGATATGCAATAAAGTTGAAACCCCTATCAGCCCATTATACAGCTTACTGGCATTTCCTCAGTTCGCGGTCGGCTTTGAAGAGTGCAGACGTGTTCCCGGTCCACCGAAGATCATCGTGCCAAGCTCCGGAGGTAAGTATGGGGTGAGGGGTGTGGGGAGGCTGGGTGCGCAGTGGGTGGGTGCGGGTTGTGGGAGGGGGACTGGGAGACTACATGGGACCGTTTTTTCTTTACAGGTTTAAAAAAAAACAACAAAGGACTACATGGGACGTTTGCCACGCTGGGGTGGGCTCCCAGCATGGCAGAAGATGGCAGGGGCCGATGGGGATTGGGCACCCCATCGCAAACTATCGGGGGCGAAGAGCCGATGGGGATGGGGCACCCGTGAAACAAGCGAACATTTGCCACGCTGGGGGCAGCGTGACGCGGTGCTGAATAGACAGCGGTGGTTTCTTTGAAGCGAAGGCCACCGCTGTCATACAGAGCTCCCGCACTCCATTGGTGCAGGATCACATGCCTGCTCAACGCAGCACTGATTGAAGGGAGAGGCACACTCAAAGTGTGCTATTTTCTAAACGCTCTTGCGATGCGCGTTTAACGAAAAACGGAATATATGTAACACTTTATAAAGCTGGAAGGTAGCAAAAGGAAACGGAGAACAACTATTACGCGGAAGATGAAATGGAACTGAAAGAAAGTTGTTCTTTAATCATTTTCAGATTTAATTAAAAAGGTGACATGCTGATGGCAGATAAAATATATATATGGACATTGAATGCAGTGAGAAATGGTCTTCAAATACTCGAAAAAGAGTTCTGTATTTTATATAAGAAAGAAAAAATATATTACAAGAAACAAGTACTAAAACAAATTATGTATTTATTTTATAGAAAAATGAAGCCCGTGGGCAAGCTCATGAGATGAGCAAAATGTAGAGGAAATACAACAGTGAGAAACGCAAGAATGTTTTCTAAAAGTCAGCACCCTTAGAAGGAGGCTGCATGCTTCTGTGGCTGATAAAAAGAAAGAAAGAAAAACAGCTGCATATTATGGCAGGAAAGCCTAAAAAAGTTTTGTCTATTATTAGGGATTTAAAGGATCAGACTAAATTTAGTACAGCTATTCAGATTTCTCCTGATGAAGAATTTGGAAAGGAATTCATCCGACAGGTTTAATAAATTTTGTGGAATCTGGAAATTTCTTTGGGCAATCTGAAGCAGTCATTGAAAGATCCACGGATAAGGAGAAAGGAGGTTCTTCCTCCTTTTCCTTTACTATAATAGAACAGTCTGAAGTACTTGGAACTCTTGCTGGAATCAAAATCCAGCAGTAGTTGCAGTCCAGATGGTCTCACCTCAATGATGCTAAAATATTCAGCCTTTCAAATAGCTAAACCTCTTACATATCTGTTTAATTGGACGATTTCTTCTGATGCTATTCCTCATGCTTGGAGGTTGGCCAGGGTTGTCTCAGTTTTCAAGGGGGCAGCCCTGGTCACCTGTGCAATTATAGGCCTATTTCCTTGCTTTCCCTTGCTTTTATTTGTGAAACCATGGTTTGTTTGCTCAATTTCAATCAGGATTCTATAGGTACAATTGAACGGTGGTCTCTGTGTCAAGGGTGTTGGATGATGTTGGCAAAGCAATAGACTCCGGGCAATTTACCGGGGCTATCGTTGTCAATCTCTCCATGACCTTCGACACAATTGACCACCAAGTTCTACTGCACAGAAACAAAGAAATATAGAATTTGATGGCAGATAAGGACCGCTTGGCCCACCTAGTCTGCCATTTCCCTACCTAACGGATAAGCTGCAGATCCTAGTTAACCAACAGCCTACTTCCTCCTACCCCAAACTAGAATTGCCTTATGTCTGTCCCATGCATTCTTGAATTCCCCCACTGTTTTTAACTCTACGACCTCCTCAGGAAGGCTGTTCCATGTATCCACAACCCTCTCTGTGAAGAAATACTTCCTCACATTACCTCTGAGCCGTCCCCCCTCTATCTTCAAATTGTGCCTCCTTGTTTTTGCACATCTCTTTTTCTGAAAGATGCTACCCTCTTGGACTTTGTTGATTCCCTTGAGGTATTTGAAAATTTCTATCATGTCCCCCCTCTCCCTCCTTTCCTCGATGTTATACATCTTTAGTTCCTTTAGTCTTCTTCATTTGTCTTCTGATGCAGACCCTGCATCATTTTGGTTGCCCTCCTCTGGATAGCCTCCACCCTGTCTATGTCTTTGTGGAGATGGGGTCTCCAGAACTGTACACACTACTCCAGATGTGGTCTTACCAACTGTCTGTACAGAGGGCCAACAACTTCCTGTTTTCTACTGGTGATGCCTCTCCCTATGCATCCCAGTATCCCCCTAGCCCTCCTTACTGCCTTCTCACATTGCTGGCCCACCTTTAGGTCGTCTGATATGACTACCCCCGGTCCCTTTCCATTTTTGTTGTTGTCAGTATCTCACCCTTCATTGTGTACTCTTCCCCTTGGTTTTTGTTTCCCAGGTGCATTACTTTGCACTTCTTTGCATTGAATCTAAGCTGCCATACATTTGACCATTCCTCCAACCTTGCCAAGTCCCTTTTCAGCCTTTCCACCCCACCTTGTGTATCAACCCTTTGTGTCATCTGCAAAGAGACATACTTTCCCTTCCAGTCCCTCTGCAGTGTCACTTATAAAGACATTAAAAAGGACCGTCCCCAGTACTGAACCCTGTGGTACCCCACTAGTAACCCTCCTTTCTTCACTGTGGACTCCATTTACTATTACCCGCTGTGTCCTGTTGTCCAACAAGTGTTTTACCCAGGCTACCACCCTAGGACCCACTCCCAGGCTGGCTAATTTGTTTATTAATCTTTTGTGGGACTGTGTCAAATGCCTTGCTAAAGTCTAGGTAAGCCATGTCCACAGCCCCTCCCTGGTCTACTTCTTTGGTCACCCAGTCAAAGAAATCAATTAGATTTGTCTGACATGACCTTCCCGCTGTGAATCCATGCTGCCTTGGGTCCTGTGCCCCACTGGCCTCTAGGTACCAACAATTCTTTCCTTCAGAAGTGATTCCATCACTTCCCTACCACTGAGGTCAAACTGACAGGTCTGTAGTTTCCTGCCTCTGTCTTGCTCCCACTTTTCTGAAGGCGATCACATCCACCTTCCTCCAGTCCTCAGGTACCACCCCATCCTCCCATGATTTATTAAAAAGGGTAGTCAGTGGTGTTACTAGTTCTTCCCTTAGTTCTTTTAAAATTCTGGGGTGAATCCCACCAGGCCCCATTGCTTTATCCACCTTCAGTTTTAAGAGTTCTTTCAGAACCCTTTCTTCTGTGAAAGGACTAATATCAACCCCCCTATCCAGAGTGCTTCTATTGACCGGATTAGGTATTTCCCCCTGCTTTTCCATTGTGAATACTGAGCAGAAGTATTCGTTCAGTATCCATGCTTTTTCACTGTTGCTCTCTGCCCAACCACCTTCCTCTTTGTTCAGCCACAGTATCCCTGCCTTAGTCTTTCTTTGCTCTCTAATGTACCTATAAAACGTTTTATCCCCCTTCTTAACCGAGTTGACTATCTTTTCCTCGGTTTGGTCCTTCGCTATTCTGACTGCCTTTCTCGCTTCCTTCTGCTTTAACTGGTACAGTTCTCTGTCCTGCTCCTTCTGTGTTTCCTTATACTTCCTGAATGCTATCTTTTTCTCCCTTACCTTCCCCGCCACTTCTTTTGAGAACCATAGTGCTTTTTTCTTTCGTTTAGATTTATTTATTTGCTTCACACAAAGGCTTGTTGCCTCTGTGATGGCAGTTTTGCTGTTTCCACTGTTGCTCCACCCCACCTTCTTGCCTGTTTGCTAGTGCTTTTCTGAGGCACTCTCCCATTTTGTCAAAATCAGCCTCCCTGAAGTCCAGTACCTTCACTTTTGTGTGGCTTGACTCTACAGCTAAGTTTATCGTGAACCACACTATTTGGTGGTCGCTTGTCTCCAGATGGCTACCCACTTCAAGATCAGACATCCTCTCTCCATCCCCATTTGAGAGTACTAGGTCTAAGACTGCTTCTCCCGAGTGGGTTCCAAAACTAGCTGTCTGAGGCATGCCCTGTAGGGCATCGAGAATGGCCCTGCTCTTGGATGTGGCTGCAGCAAAGGTGCTCCAGCCAACATCTGGCATATTCAGGTCCCCCATCAGTAATGTCTCCCCTTTCTCTGCCATCCCAAGGATGCCTTCTATCATTTCCTTGTCCATTTCCTCCCTCTGAGACGGGGGGTCTGTATACAATGCCTGTGTGGATTGTGGAGCCATTTCCAGTCTCCAGAGTGACCCACAGTGCCTCCTCTCCTCCCTGTTTACCCTTCAGTTCTGTTGCTTTTATCCCTTCCCTTACATAGAGAGCTACTCCTCCTCCTCTTTTTCCCTCCCTGTCCCTCCTGTAGATTGTGTACCCTGGTATGTTGACATCCCAGTCATGGTTCTCTGTGAACCACGTTTCTGTGACTGCCACAATATCCAGGCATCCCACTTCCATCAAGGCCACCATTTCAGGAGCTTTTTACCTAGACTATGGGCATTGGTACTCATTACCCTCCATTTTTATGGCTTTATTTCTTTTGCCCCATCCCTGTCCCTACTGCCTTCATCTCACAGGCTCTATGAAGCAGGGTTGAGCACGGAGGCGATGAATTGATTCTGCTCATATTTGGGCCAAAGATGTCAAATAACAGTGGTGGATGGGCATGGGTCCACCCCACTGCTGGTCATTAGAAGTGTGACCCAGGGCTCTGTCCTGGGACTGCTCCTCTTTCTGATTTATTTGAAAGGGTTGGGGACCTGTGAAGGGGACTCACTGTACCCTTTACAGTATATGCCAATGATACAATAGTGTATACTTCAAGTTCCTCAGTACAAAGATACAAGCAATATTGCAAAGCAGTTTTGATGAGTTTCAGGCCTTCATCACTAATTCTATGTTAAAACGTAACTAATCTAACAAAAATGTAACCCCCAGGTGGCGCTATCCTAAGGGTTACTACCCCTGCCTACCTCAGCTGTGACAGGGTGAGGAGCCCAGATCCGTTGACGGGTGCCTCCACCCAGAGGTCGGGGTTAGAACAGTCAGGGTTGACTCGGTCACAGCCCTCTGGGTTGCTGCAACCCCCCCTTCCCACTAGTGGCTCACACAGTTTAATTGCAATGTTCTTACCCTGAACACGTACTCCCCGGCTCGAACCACTCAGCGCACTCCGGGGACCCCCTGCAAAGTAAGGTATAGTTATCAAATATTCACTGTGCAGTATATCACCAGTAAAACACAAACCAGCCAGGGTACTTTTGCAAAACAAACAATCTGATTTATTTAAGGGGAGATAACAAGGACCGGGGGAAATCAGGGTGATTGGCTTACCACTAATATATATATATTTGACTACCCAGGGCTCTGTGCACAGGCCTGACCTTTTAATTACTGTCTATGGGTACCCAAGCCCTAATGGCTAGTTCTCGATGCAGCTGGTTGGGGCCCTGACACAAATGAGCATTTAATTCTGAGAGATCAGATGGAGCCAGTAAGCTCAATTAGTACAGTCTGCAATACAACAAAACGACTTTGTCTTTGTTTGTAACCTTTAACAGGAGCGACCCTGATTCAGTACTCACAACTCCAACAGAGAACCACTCTTTCACCACTTGCAGGCTGAGCCTGGGCTGCAAAGGCCTCCTCACACATTTATATGGAAAACAACAGAGGGTACCATACCAGGCAGCTGCTTCCAGGACCTGACTGAACTCACAGCTATGCGGGCGTCTCTCTGCAGCTTCAACTTTCCTGACAGACCGAACACGATTCAGCAGATTCTCCAGTCCTCTACAGGTTGAGCCTGGTAGGTAGCTGTGCTTGTACACAGCCTCCTCTGACCGCATGCCAGCGGATTTAATCCGTGGAGTGCTGGCAATGAAAACGGCAGCCTCAGGCCTTTCACGCGCTTCCCGCGCGAACACTCAACGGTGCAGAAGCTCAGAGCTCCCTTCTCCTCCTCAGTCACAGCGCATCTGCCCCTAACAGCATGGGGCAATCCTTACAGCTCGGGCGCTACCTGATTCCATTGGCTGGTTACACAAGCCAGTCACTTAATCTGGCCCTCAGTGGTGCGAAAAGGCGCCATGTCCCATAATGCCACTTCCAAAACTACAAGCGGTGCCTCCATTGGTCATCTGGCTCCATCGAGAGTCCTGGTTTCTGGCTGGCTGCTCTTTTACTTCAAATTAGATACCCCCTCGCTCCTATTGGACCCCTCGAACTGTCCTGGTCCAAGATGGAGGGGCACAGCACACAGAGTCCCAGCTGCAAATAAAGGCAGGTTATACAGTTTACGTTTTTCAGTTACACTACATATTCTCCAGCAAACAGCTATATCTTTCAACTAGGCTCCCTCTGCTCTTCTAGTGACTGCAGAAACGGAGCGATTAACCAGTAGCCCAGGGCAGGAGTCGAGCATAGAAGCCCCAGTCCCCCTTTACAAACACCAAACTCTGTGAGCAGGCAGCTCTTAAAGAGACAGTACTGGAGGCTTTAAAAGCACTCACAATGCCCATATTTAGCGGCCATATGCCGGACACCAGATAAGCAGGGAGCATCTAGGCAGGCTCCGGGAAGGCTTTTAAGAACCCTCATTTGTAGGGGGGTTACATAAAGACTATGTTATTTGGTCCTGCCTCCAAACTAAAAAGTTGTAAAGAAATATTGATAACAGATCAATATGGAATTGCTTTGAAATGTGTGGATTTATATAAATATCTAGGTTTCTGGATGGAACCGACTGGATCAGTTAACATACATGTAGATAAATTGTTTGTCCAGGTTGGCAAAAGAGTAGGCCTGTTATGTAAGAATTAACACTGTTTAGATATGTTAACATTAAAAATAATAGTCCATGTACAGAGTTTTCCATTATTTGATTACGCAGATGTTCTTTATGGCTATGCTTCAAGTGAAAGGTTACATAAGTTAGAGGTACAGTACAATTGTCTTGTTAGATCAATTCTTAGGTGTCCTAGGGAGATCCATCACAGCGAACTTTATTCCAGATTGGTTTGGGTTTCCCTGCCTAATAGATGGGATTTACATAAGAGTGTGTTAGCCTATAAAAGTGTTACTATAAGAGTGTGTTAGCCTATAAAGTGTTTTGGGCTTAGTCCCAGGCTATTTAAGTAAAAGGTTGCTTCAAAGGAAAATTAATCCCTCTTTGAGGAATTCATGTTTGTGGGACATGGTGATACCAAGAACAGAAGCTAAAAGATCCATGCACCATTATAACCAGCTTGTGCCTATTCATTGGAATAAACTCCCGCCTGAATTTAGATTGTTAGACTCGAAACCCCCCTCAAATATAGCTTTGAAACACTGTTTTTTGCGTCATATATCTACCTAGAATACTTGTTTGTATTTTGTATAAATTGTTCATTTTTTATTTGTGTATAATTCATGTACAATTGTGTATACTTAATTTGTATGTAATTGGTTGTATATTGACTGTACTGTATGTCTTGCTTTACATGTATTATATGTTTTTGTTTCACGTGGATCACCATTATAAAAGTACTTTGCTCAATGATTATAACCTTAAATAAATGAAATGAAAAAAAAAATACTAGCCATGGTCTTTGGTTTGGGTGAAGAAAAGAGAACAAGAGTACTTTAGTGGTAGCAGCTATATTAGAAACATAGCAAACATAGACTGTCACAGAAAAAGATTGGTAGGCCCATCTAGTCTGCCTCTTTTCCCTACCTATCCCAGCACCTGTGACCCCATTTGGTTACTGGCATCCCCACCGCCACCCTTTCTCTACCCATTTTGCCATTGTCCCAATCCCATTCATGCTTGAATTCCCCACAGTCTTTGCCCCACCACCTCCTCTGGCAGACTGTTCCAGTCGTCCACCACCCTTTCCATAAAGAGGTATTCCCTCACTTTTCTCTAAATGTCCCCCCTAGCTTCACTGCATGCCCTTGTGTTCTGGTGCCTTCTTTTCTCTGAAAGAGACACCCCACCTGCACCTTGTTCACCCCTGTGAGGTACTTGTAGGTCTCAACCATGTCCCCTGTTGCTTTCCTCTCCTCCAGGGAGTACATGTTGAGTTCCTGAAGCCTTTCCTTGCATGGCTTTTCATGCAACCCTCCCACCATTTTGGCTGCCCTCCTCTGTACTGCCTCCACCCTGTCAATGTCCTTGTTGAGGTATGGCCTCCAGAACTGGACACAGTACTCCAGGTGGGGCCTCACTAGTGAATGTTTCAACAGCAGCACCACCTTCCTCCTGCTAGAAATCCTCCCAGTGCAACCCAGCAGCATCCTACTAGCCTTTCCCACTGACTTGACACACTGACCAGCTACCTTGGAGATCATCAGATATGATGACCCTGAGGTCTATTTCTTGGTTGGTGGCTGTAGGCACCTCTCCTGTTATACACAGCCTCCTGGGTTTCCTCATACCAGGTGTGTAACCTTGGCACTTTTAGCACTGAAAAGCAGCCACACCATAGACCACTCCCCAAGGCAACAGTATCACTAGGAATAAGCTGTCCTTCCTCCTGTCAGTCTGTCTGCTTGCAGCACTCCAACTCCTTCAGACTGCCACCAACACTGTGGGCACTCTCTCAGTCCACCTCATCTCAGAGTGACACCTCATACGCTACTACAGGTGCGGCAGGCTTCTCCCAGTCCCCTTCAGCAGAGGGGGACAATTTATGGACTGCAGCCAGTGTGGCAGGTATTCTTCTGGTCTCCCTCAGTAGTGGGGGACACTTCAAGCACTGCACCAATCTACTTCAAGCAGTGCCACAGCCAATGCTGTTCCCCTTCTACACTTCTGGTTGCATCAGCCCACCCACAGAGATTGCATCATTGTTACACATGACCTATATGGGGATATCCTGGGGTGGCAGAAAATGGAGGAGGGACATTAAAAAGTAGTCCACAATTCACTGTGTAATTTTCTGGCTTCCTTCTAGCAGACCTGCTCCAGAGTACCAACAAGATGTCTGCTGTCTTATACCAAATAATCTTAAAAAAAAGAATCCAGTGCAACCACGTAGTGCTGCTATTATAAGCATTTATTCTGCATATGTCAGATAACAATTACCAAAGCCTCCAAGTCAGATTTCTGCCCTGTAAGTATGTATATATACGTGGCAGTGTGTTTTGACTTGAAAGCTTTTTTAATTTACACTGGCACTTTTGCACAAGGCATGCTTCTACTTGCAGCACTTCAAGAGAGCACTGGAATCCTTTTCATGTGTTTCAAGTACAGCAGAAGCAATAGGTGACTAGCGGTACCGAGAATTCCTTTGTACGCCTCCCTGCTCAGGAGCCCCTCGTAGAACTTCACCTAGTGGCAGAGCTTCTTGTCAGGACTCCTGCTGTTCATAAGCCCAACGCTGAGCTATACGGCAGCAGAAATTCTAGTTGGGGCTCCCACTCTTTCAGGATTCCACCTGCAGCCATGTTGGGTGGGGAAAGCCTGGTTGGGCCTCTGCTCCTTGGAAGCCCCATAGATCTATGCCAGGCAGCAGAAGTGCTAGTTGGGGCTGTCCTTCCCGAGTCCCCAGAGCCACACCCAGGACTTAAAGTGGGCTGGTCTGGCAGGGTCTCAGACCAGCAAAAATATTTTTTGGGGGTCCTCACAGGGTCTCTAAGTAGGACTCTTACTCCATGTTTGTTTCCCCATACCATGACTTTGAGGAGGGCAGTATAACCCTTATTTTCTTTGTCCCTCAATTTCCTACAGTATGTTGTTCATGTTTTGTGCCTGTGTTTTGACTTATTATTAAAAATTGGATAATAATGAAAAGGCAAATTCCACACTATGAAGGAAAAAGGACTTCCCCAGTGGTAGTCCATGCATTATTTTATAATTATGAACAACAGAGACCAAGCGTTTTTTTCTGCACAAGTCATGCATTGACCACACCGGGAAACAAACATAACTCAATATGGGGCCGGGCAGGACTGGCAGGTCTAGGATGGGCACCAGACCTGTGGAGATTAAAAAATTAAATACATATGGTGTCAGACCCTCTCCTGCTGCTCTGCACAGTCTAGCCCTGTGGACTCAAGCTGCATGATGGCACTTCCTGGACTTTCTTCCTGATAAAGTAACCTACTGCTTTTAACACATAGGCAGCAAGTTCCCTGTGCAAGCACAACCTCATCACCACTGAGGTATGCACTGCAGCATTCCTTGCTGCCTCCCCAATAGATTTTGTATCTTGCCACCTTCTCTCTGTCAGTTTGAATGGGGAAGGGCTGAGATTTCAGCCATCTCTGTAGGAAGAAGACACAGAAAGAAGCCCGTCTCAGGATCCAGGAGGTGCAGAAACTGGCAGTCAGCGCCAAATCAATACAAACTACCTGTACTTTGGAGTAAAAAACTAGTCATTTCTCATAGGACTGAATGGGAAGTGAGCCAGAAAATAGTCCTGAGATGACAAGAGGCTGCCAAATTCTTGGCACCTCAAAATTAAGAACATATATTTTTGGTCTACCAGCACCTTTTTGTAGCACAGTGGCCATAGTTCTAGATGGCTGTTACAGCTTGGCTCCAAAGATCTTCAATCACAGTAATGAAACATAGTTGTTTTGATCACTCCAGCTACCCATGTGTAACCCCACTACAAATGGGGGTTCCCGAAAAGTCTTCCTTGAGCTTGCTTAAATGCTCACTGTCAGGCTGGTGTCCTGCATTTTAGCAGTTTAAATGTATTGCCAGAGAGTGCCTGTATATCCTCTGTGTACTGTCTCTTTAAGAGCTGCCTGGATTGCAGTCATAATTAATCTGAGAGGGATCTCTGTTAGAAGATGCACTTGTTTGCTGATCATCTGTTAGAGTAGTAATAATATTGCAGTTTGTTCTAACTCTGCCTTCTTTGCAGCATGGACAGTTCTGTTTGTTTCCATCATCTTGGTCCTGGACTGCTGAAATGGGCCAATCAGTACATTTGGGACTCTAAAATGGAGCCTGCCTACAGGGGCTTGGTAGGGCCAAAACTTGTAGGAATTGTAGTTTTGGGCTTTTGGAGCCTAAAATAACCTGGAGAGGAGCCCTTGTTGTGACTGACAGATCAACCAACAGAACCTTTTGGATCTTGAGGAAAGTCCCACACTGCTTGCAGTTTCAGTTAGATCCGAGTTGGGAAGTGAAGAAGTAACAGCTCAAGATAGTTTGAGCAGCAATCCATAGTGGATTCATGTGGGAGAACTGTGGAAAGGCCTGAGTTTGGCCTACATGCCTGCTTGCTGTACCTGAGAGGGAACTTGTGCTTTTTTCAGACTGAATCCGAATTTGGACAGCGAATTAAGCCACTGAATTGTGACCCGGCTTTAACCTGAAGACGACCGAAGATTTGCTAAATGTGATCGGCCTGTCAGGACTTCCAGCTACCTCTGAACTCCTGGATTGTGCAGAGACTGTGTAATTGCGACCAGAGAGCCATTTGCCTGGTACAGTGGAATTTCCTTACATGTGAATGTGCTGTGTGCTTGTAGTGGGTCGTGATTTGGTTCCCCGCTGTGTGTCTGAACTGTGCTTTGCTTGCTGGAGGCTGTATCCAGCTCCATGGGCTGAATCCATAACCATTTCCATTTGCCTGGGCTCTGCTACACTGGCTCAGTCAGAATACCAGCTACGCAGAGAAAGTCATCGACGAGAGACCGGCCTGGGGAATCAGCCCCCTGCTCAACGCCTTGAACAGGAAAGACGCCTCGGTGATTCGTGTGGGCCCTGCTTCTCCGGGCACTCCATCTCAACAGCCTGCAGTCTCGAGTTTGTCCTACCTGTGTCCAGTATTGGGTATCATGAGTAAACATCAGGGTAGCTCCCTGCAACAACAGCTAAATCTAAAAGTGTTGTCATCTGATTGTCTTGTTGCCTTTCTTTCACAAACTGAGCCCTCCGTTCCGGATTACAACTAGTGTGCGTAGTGCATGTTGCTTTCTTCCTCACAGGGCCCCAACTAGCTGCAATGTTCCTGGCTAGCCCGCCGTTTTCCTACCTGGGTACCCAGAGTGTGTGACTGTGCAGGGACTCTGAACTGCATGCTTAACTGTCTGATTAATATAGCTTTTAAGCAAGTCAACCTGATTACTCCCCTCCCTTGTTCAAGTCCCCTGAATAAAATCAGATTTAACTTTGTTTGCATTTAACCTGACTGTGGTTCCAGTTTGTGCCAAAAGTATTGTACTGTTGCTATTTGCTGTGTTTAACCTTGTTTTACATGGGGGGGGGGACCCAGGGTCAAGCTAGAGGAACCAGCCCTGGTGGTAAGTGCAAACAGTGTGGGTAATTGCCTGGTGAATAAGGGTCATTGTGAAAGTAATTATTGTATATTGTTCAGGCCACTAGAAGGGAAAGAGGGGGGTTACAGTGTCCCGGAGGGCTGTGCCCATGTTAGCTAACCACTAACAACCCTGACCTCTGGATGGAGGCACTGCTTATTACCCAGGCCTCTTAAACCTGCTACTAGTCAGCAGGCAGGGGTAGTAGCCCTTGGATAGTGCCACCTAGGGGTTATACATGTATGAACAGTTCTCGGGTGATTAGAAAACTTCCCTACCTGAACCTGAATCTTACGTGACCCCTTGCTCATGAACCAGTGGGCTACATACACACTAAAATTAATTAACCATAGCTAGATGCCTTGTTCCCTGTATGAATTAAACTCCTAAGCATGACAGGCAACTAGAACATTCAAAGATCCTCTGTGTGTGTGGAAGTACTGTGGATGCTTCATTACCTTACAACACCTAGTTTCAAGGAATAATACCCTCTTAACCTCCTGTCACAAAACCAGGGACACACTTGAAGGAGCAGTACACCTGCATATCTTGTAAATGTCATTTGTTTCCTTGTCAACAGATAACTCTTTTCGTGTAGCTGTTGGCTATATATGTGTAGCCCCTAGGTGGCGCTATCCCAAGGGCTACTACCCCTGCCTGCTTGACCAAGTGCAGGTTGAGGGGCCTGGGTACTGAAAACGGGTGCCTCCACCCAGAGGACAGGGTTAGTGGTGGAAGAAGGACCTGGGTACAGCCTTTATCAATGTTACCCCCTCTTTCCCTCTAGTGGCTTAACTGGTCTTCAAGAACACACACCTTCAATTCTACACCTGACAACAGTTTTAACCCCACACTTGTTGCACTTTACCACCAGGGCTGGTTCAGCTGGTTTGGCCCTGAGACCCCTGTAAAATAAGATTTAGCACAGCAACCACCAGTATTTCAATGCTGTTTGTACAGAGGTACACCACAACCAGTTTCAATGCAAAAAGATTTAGATCTGATTTATTTAAGGGGGCAGTAACAAGGAAGAGGCAGAAACTGGTGTTTGATTCAAGATCTGAAAAATTCAGGTTATATGGCATGCACTTTAGAGTCCCACAACACAGTCACACATACTCTGGGTACCCAGTTGTTGGTAAAGACTAGTCTGAAGCATTGCCCAAGGTACGCTAGCATTGCAGCTGGTCGGAGCTCTAACGATGGAAAGAAATAGTCATGCACAGCAACCCACAATTTGTAATCCAGAGCCAGGTGGCTCAGTCAGTGATAATTAGGCAAAACAATTAAATAAGATGACACACTTTGATTGAGCTGTTGTTGCAGGGAGCTACCCTGGAGTTTCCTCACACTACCCAGTACAGGACACAGGATTGACGAAATGGAGACCTCTGGATGAAGAGCTGAATGGCCAGGAGAAGCAGGGCCCACACAATTCACTGTGTTGTCATTCCTGTTTGTGATGTTGAGCAGGGGGCTGATCCCCGGGCTGGTCTCTCATCAATGGTTTTCTCTGTGGCACGAGCAGCTGTCTGGGCAGAGGTGGCAGGCCCAGACTGGGTGAACACTTCAGATAACAGTCCAGTAATTTTCTGGATGCAGCTTCCAGCAAGCATGATACAATCAGGCAGTGGAGAACCAAGTGCGCGACCCATTAACAGCATTCAGCACACTTACAGTAAAGCAAGTAAATACCACAGTTCGAGGACAGTCCGTTGCAATTTACAGTGTCTCAGCAACTGTATACTCTATGGCAGTCTCAAGTCCTACAGGCCGATCACACTGAGGCAAATCTTCGGTCCACTTCAGGAAAACTCAATTCATCACAATTCAGGATTCTGGTCACAGGCACAGCAACTTTGGATAAAGTCCGATATTTTAAACAGACTTCTTCCCTAGAGAAGATGGTGGCAGGCAGGGCAAACACAGCCTTCCTGCTGATTTCCCCTGCGACTACACAGGAGCAGCTGCTCAATATCTCAAGCTGTTCACTCTTTCAGCTCCAGACTCAGACTGACTCTTGATGCAGGTAGCTTGGTACTTTCCCAGTGATCCAAAATTTGATTAGTTGATTCATCTGTCTGTCAAAGCAAGGGCTCCCCCTCCAGGTCCATTTTGGTGCCAAACTGTAAAAACTACAATTCCTACAGAAATTCAATCCCACAAGACACTCTGGGAACAGACTCCATTTTAGGGTCTCCAAAGGTACTGCTTGGTCCAAAGTAGCAGTCCAGAACCAAGATGGTGGGGATTAACAGAAATGTCCATACTGCTAAGAAGGCAGGTTAGACAAACTACAATATCATTAAGCAGATAAGCAATAAACAGTTACAGTTCCTAATAGGGCTCCCTCTGCACAATTAGCGATGGCAGGATGGAGAGACAGCACCGCAGCCCAGGTGGGACTCAAGCCTGAAACTACTTGGCCCCTACCCAGATGAATTATACACTACAGAATAGGCAGCTCTTAAAGAGACAGGCATGGAGGCTAACAGGGCACTCGCATGCAGACACTTTTAAAATTGCTAGGACACAGAATGCCAACCTGGAAGTGAGCATTTAGGGAAGCCCAAGAAAGACTTTTGGGAACCCCCATTTGTAGGGGGTTACATATGTGTTTTCTTTAGTTTGTTTTTACTGTTCACACCAGCCCTTGTAACTAGCCTGGGGGTCTCCATTTTTTGGTTGAAATCTCATTGTCCCTGAGAGCTGCATTAGTATATGAGAAAATGATGCCACAGCACCCATTTACACCATGTATTTCTATGCTGAAAGTACACACATCCTGAATAAAACTCTCTAGAAACACACAGATTGAATGTAGTTTAAAGAAAAAAACCCTGCATAACATCCAAGATAGTTTGTAAAGCTAATTGAAGATAAATAAGGTTTCACACCTTCCTGCAACTTGTTTTGTTGAACTGTAATTAAAGCAGACAGGCACACTGCGGAGTCTAAAGGGTGCTGACACATCATGTTCTCATATGCTAATACAGCTCTCAGGCACAATGAGAATTCAACAACCGTATAATGTAGCCCCCCAGGAGAGTTACAGGGACTGATATACACAGTGAAAACAAACTAAGGCAAACACATATATCCCCAATAGCTACCTGAAAAGAGTTGTCTGTTGACAAGAAACAAATAACATTTACGAGATATGAAGGTGTACTACTCTTTAATGGTCCTACCAGCTCAGAAAGATAAGCTGAGTAAAAATCGTAGTGTCAAAAAGTGTTTTCTGAGGGGTTCCAGACTAAAACTGTAATGTCTGACTTCATTGTATACTTTTAAGGCTCAGAGCTGCACTTCCCAGTGCAGGGTCAGTGCTGATAGGCGAATGGACAGCTAGCCCCACTCAGACATCAGTTCAAAATGAAAACACCTGAGCACTCTGTGCTGAAAATATAGGAGTCCACACATGGAGTGTTGCTTGCTCCAAAAAGCAACTTTTAATATAAGCTTAGCAATTACATCAGTTCCAACACTCCAAGTGGACTCCAACAGTAATAAAGAAACAAAGTTCAAATACTGTCACCAGACCTTACTGCTGAAGCCCATGCATGAAGCCCCTGCAGTAAGGTCTGGTGATAACATTTGAACTTTGTATCACTATCACTGTTCAAGTCCACTTGGAGTGTTGGAACTGATGTAACTGCTAAGCCCTATATTACAAGCTCCTTTTGCAACAAGCAGAACCCCGTGTGTGTGGCGTATGATTTGCACAGAGTGCTTAGCGCTTTTGTTTAGAACTGATCTGTGCTGCAGCACACTGGAGATGTTATAACAGAATCAGAGGCACAAAGCCACACTTGAGGAAATGTGGGGTGCCTCGCAACAAACAGTGCAGTGAAAGAAGAAAACAAGATTTGGCTGATGCCAACAAGGCTAGTCTTTTTTTTTTTTTATGCTGATATCTTTATTTTTGTAGCAAGCCTTTCTGTCCCACTAGTCTCACTGTTTAACAATTGCATTTATACGAGAACTGCATCCAACTCTGTTTTGCCAATTTCTTTTTAGTACGTCGTGCAGGGAGGGCTTTGATTGTAGCAGTACTGCTTTTCAGTAACACACTCTAGACAGTCGTTAAACTCTACCTAACCCCTGGCAATTACTGCCATGCCCCAGCACCATACATAATCACAGTCCCCCCCCCAATCACTGGACACAGATGTTCAACTGCCTCCCTCCAGCCCTAAAAAAAGTTATTCCACAGGCATGCCTGACCAGCAAGGAATCCTGGACTTCAGATCCTCCTGGCTATCTCCTATCAGGATCGGAGTTATTGTTCAACCCCACCAGTACCATTCATGCAAGTTAACAGCCCAGAGGGGGCGGAGTCAATGGAATCAATTATCTCTGTAAAGCAGATAGCGAAATCTTGTACACTTCATATCTTAGCTCAATCACTACATTTGTATCCCTCCTACGGCTAGGCGTGCACTTGTTCAGAAGATGATACTGCCCATTTTTCGACTACTGTGACATAGTCTATGGTGCTGCCTCTAAGTCCTCCCTGGCCAGACTGGACACCCTCTTCAATTCCTTCTGTCACTTTGCCCTGGATGCCACCCCCCCGCACCCATCACTGCGATCTTTATCGTGCCATATCCTTCCCCTCTCTTACAAATAGGCGACTCTCCCACTGTGCTAAATTCACCACCAAGCAATGGTTGGGTGAGCTCCCTTCCTACCTCACCTTCTCCTTTATAACACCCTCCACTCTCCCATTCCCTTAGATCAACCGACTCCCGTACCCTGGTTGTTCCCCGCAGATCCACCCAAATTGGCCAATTTGATTACTCTCGCCACCTCCCACAAATTTGGAATTCCCTCCCCTCTCAAATCTGGCACTCATCCTCCACCTACTCCATCAGCTCTGCCCTCAATAATTACCTTGCACCTAGCTGCTTCTGCCATGTCCCTCCCTAATTCCCTCCTCTAAGCCCTGGACAAACCCTACCCCTTTACCCTAACTCTTCATTTTACCCTGTGCACACCTACCCCAAATCTCTAGCCCTCCTCCCTTCCCCCAAATTGCTTCTTCTTCTGACCTCCCTTGATCTCTCACAGAATGTAAAGACCAGAATACTCTCCATGGGTCCTCTCCTACCCCTAAGGGACTTGTATCTCATCTACTCCCTTCCCCACCATCTTAAAGGAGTCTCTGGAACACTGCTTATCCCCTTCTCTCTGGTCCCCCCCAAGTCCCCTTGCAGGGTTCCTCATATCCTTAAAGGGTCTCCAGGGTCACGACTCTTCCCCCTCCCTCCACCTCACCTCGCCCCCCTTCCCCTTTTTCTTTCACATAAGCACTTGTTTAATTATTAACCCGGCACTTATTACTGTCCACACTTTCTACGTGTTATGTGCAACACTGTTGTAACACTGTTTGTAACACCTGCCTTACAACTGTATGTTAATGTTGATCTTGTAACTTGAATGTTTAATGTCTCATTCCAGTTGTACCTCCCCCCCCAAGGTTGCACCAGGAGATGAGTGACTTGTTGCTCAGTGTGCCTTCCTGGTAAAACATTTCAATAAATAAAAAAAATGGGGGAAAAAAAAGGCAGCCTCTGTACCCAACGGATTCTCTGAAATTTACTAATCATTTTCTTCTGGTCAGTGGTGGCTCCAGCTTCTATTGGTTACCAGGGCACTGGGTGGGCACTACAGTTGGCAACTGGGACACCTATAGAAACCTGAAGGGAAAGCATGTGGGTGTAACCCCCCTACAAATGGGGGTTCCCGAAAAGTCTTCCTTGAGCTTGCTTAACTGCTCACTGCCAGGCTGGTGTCCTGTGTTTTAGCAGTTTAAATGTATTGCCAGAGAGTGCCTGTATAGCCTCTGTGTACTACCTCTTTAAGAGCTGTCTGGATTGCAGTCATAATTAATCTGAGAGGGAGCTCTGTTAGAAGATGTACTTGTTTGCTGATCATTTATTACAGTAGTAATGTTATTGCAGTTTGTTCCAACCTGCCTTCTTTGCAGCATGGACAGTTCTGTTTGTTTCCATCATCTTGGTCCTGGACTGCTGAAATGGGCCAATCAATACATTTGGGATTCCAAAATGGAGCCTGCCTACAGGGGCTTGGTGGGGCCAAAACTTGTAGGAATTGTAGTTTTTGGGCTTTTGGCGCCTAAAATAACCTGGAGGGGGAGCCCTTGTTGTGACTGACAGACAGATCAGCCAACCAAACCTTTTGGATCTTGAGGAAAGTCCCACACTGCTTGCAGTTTCAGTTAGATCTGAGTTGGGAAGTGAAGAAGTAACAGCTCAAGATAGTTCGAGCAGCAATCCATAGTGGATTCGTGCAGGAGAACTGTGGAAAGGCCTGAGTTTGGCTTGCATGCCTGCTTGCTGTCCCTGAGAGGGAACTTGTGCTTTTTCAGACTGAACTGAATTTGGAGAGCAAAGTAAGCCACTGAATTGTGACCAGGCTTTAACCATGAAGACCAAAGATTTGCTGAATGTGATCGGCCTGTCAGGACTTCCAGCTACCTCTGAATTCCGGATTGTGCTGAGACTCTGTAATTGCGACTGGAGAACCATTTGCCTGGTACAGTGGAATTTCCTTACATGTGAATGTGCTGTGTGCTTATAGTAGGTAGTGATTTGGTTCCCCACTGTATGTCTGAACTGTATTTTGCCTGCTGGAGGCTGTATCCAGCTCCATGGACTGAATCCTTATCCATTTCCATTTGCCTGGGCCCTGCTATACTGGCCCAGACAGAATACCTGCTACGCAGAGAAAGACATCGACAAGAGACTGGTGTGGGGATCAGCCCCCCTGCTCAATGCCTTGAACAGGAATGACGCCTCAGTGATTCGTGTGGGCCCTGCTTCTCCGGACACTCCAGCTCAACAGCCTGCAGTCTTGAGTTCGTCCTGCCTGTGTCCAGTATTGGGTATCGTGAGTAAACATCAGGGGTACCTTCTTGCAACAACAGCTAAATCTAAAAGTGTTGTCATCTGATTCTCTTGTTGCCTTTTCTTTCACGAACTGAGCCCTCCGGCTCCGGATTACAAATAATGTGTGTTGTGCATATTGCTTTCTTCCATCACAGGGCCCCAACCAACTGCAACGTTCCTGGCTAGCACACCATTTTCCTACCTGGGTATCCAGAGTGTGTGACTGTGTAGGGACTCTGAACTGCATGTATAACTGTCTGATTAATATAGCTTTTAAGCAAATCAACCTGATTACGCAAGGGTAGTAGCCCTTGGGATAGTGCCACCTAGGGGTTACACATGCACGTTCATGCATGCCTGCCTCTTGGGGTATTTGAACCAATGATGAATGTTATGTTTCTGAAATAAAAAGGCCATTCACATTTTATGGGTATGGCCCTGCTTCTTCTGGCTCAGGGGGGGGATGGCCCTTTTTCTTCTGGCAGGAGAAGCAGGGTCACTTGAGCTAGGAGAGGTAGGGCCATCCTCCCTGCCCCCTGAGCCAGAAGAAGCAGAGCCATCTCCCCAAGCTAGGAGAAGCAGGGCCCCCTTCCCTCAGCCAGGAGAAGCAGGGCCATCCCCTTCCAAGCCAGGAGAAGCAGGGCCATTCCCCCCCCCCGAGCCAGGAGAAGCAGGGCCATCCCCCACAAACCAAGAGAGCTGGCCCATCCCCAGAGCCAAGAGAAGAAGGCCACCCCCAAGTCAGGCGAAGCAAGGCCATCCCCCCCCGAGCCAGAAGAAGCAGGGCCATCCCCTCTGAGCCAGGAGAAGCAGGGCCATCTCTCAACCCAAGGCAGAAGAAGCAGGGCCATGCTACCCCTTTCCAGCAGGTATCCACCTCCCAAACTGGTTCCCCATGGATTGCCCACCCTTCAGGAAATAGAGGGCTATGAGTTCTTTCTTCCTCTAGTCCCTCTACTCCCCACAGTACTGAGACATTTACAAATAAACACAGCCACTTACCTCAACAAAAAGGCACATGCAATCAGGGCCCTGTCTCTGGTTCTGCAGGCAGCTTCTCTCTTGTTGGTTGTTGCTGCTGGCTAGACTTTTACTCAAGGGAATATCTCTGTGCTGTATCTACTGGCTGGGTAGGGTGGCTAGCTGCTGCTGCTCTCTCCTGAAGCAGGGCCATCCCCCCTGAGCCAGGAGAAACTGGGCCATTCCGTCCAGAGCCTATCTCTGTGCTGCATCTACTGACTGGGCAGGGTGGCTAGCTGCTTCTGCTCTCTCCTGAAGCAGCTTATTTGAAAATGTCTCAGTACTGTAGGGAGGGGAGGGACTAGAGGAATCGAGAGAACTCATGGCCCTCTATCTCCCAAACAGAGGTGGACAGACTCAGGGCCCAGCTGGCAGGAGTGCTGGAGACCTTAGTGTGCACACAAGGGCCACAGTATCCTAACCATTTCCAGCGGATTCAAAGCACAGGCATGGAGTGGACTACACAATGGGCTCCAGGAAGAACAAGGAGGGTGGCTCATGAGCACATTCCCCAACTGGTCCTACTGGAAAACAAATTGCTGTTCTCATGGAACGGGATACCCTGAGAGGGGGCCCAAGGCAGACCAGGGAAGAGGTGCAGAACCACCAAAGGGAGGGCAAAGGGTGTGGGAGCCAGAGGACCCCAGAGGAGGAGGAGGAGGAAGCTTCTCCTGGTGGGGGACTCAATTGTTAAGGAGATGGTGTTGGGAACAGATGGGGATATAGAGAGGGAGGTAAAGTGTCTGCCAGGGGCCACTGCTCAGAGGAACACAATGCGAATCCACAGGATCACCAAGGCAGTGGGAAGGAGGGGGGAAATACATGTCATTGTCCACCTCAGGACTAATGACTCAGACAAGGAAGGGGTTAATGTAGAGACAGTACAGGATGACTTCAGGGTCCTGGGTAGTTAGCTTGAGGGGTCATGAAATCGGTGATTTTCTCTGAGGTCCTGACGGTCACAGAGAAGGGGGATGCAAAGAATCAACTCATCAGCCAATTCACCGGATGGTTGAACGGGTGGTGCAAGGATAAGGGCTTTGGCTGCATTGTGGACTGGGGATCCACCTAGGCAGATGCACGGCTGTATAGGGATGGTCTGCATCTGTCCAGGCAGGGGACAGCAGTCCTCAATGAAAAGTTTAGGTGCTTCCTTGCTGGGCATTTAAACTAGCCTGGGGGAGCCTATCAGAGGGAAGGGAAACAATACAGGCTAGCCCCTCAGGTTGGTAATGTCAGCACTGGGAAAAGGGAGGACAAGAGTTTAGCAAATACGGATAGAAAACAAGGACAGAGTAAAGGGCACAATGAGAAACAGAGGGAGGGAGTAGTAACAGATGCAGGTCAGGAACAACGGGACAAGAACAAAAATAATGGCAGAGGGACCAGGAACATGATTTGGAACATAATGCATATGAATGCCTGAAGTCTGGGAAACAAATTCCCTGATCTAGTGGCTTTAATGGGGGAGGCTGACATAGACATAGGGGCCATAACAAAGATGTGGTACACTAATAACCACTCATGGGACACAACTATATCAGGATATGCCCTGTACAGGAGAGATAGGGAGGGAAGGAAGGGGGGAGGGGCGGCACTTTACATCAAAGAGACAATCAAGGTGACAGAAATCCAGGCCAAAAATGAAGAGACAGAGGAGTTGTGGTTCACCTTTGAGCTGGGTAATGGAACGTCTGTTAGAACAGAAGTGATCTACAGGCCACCAGCTCAGGGGGAAGGGGCATACCAGTTAACGCTGGAGTCAATATGCAACATTATGGATAAGGGGGAGGTTCTGGTTATGGGCAATTTCAATATGCCTGACGCAGACTGGTCTGTCCCAACAGGGGCCTCGAGCAGGACCAGGGACATTATGGAGTCCTTACAGGGGAACACGCAGAACAATTAGCACAGAAGCCCACCAGGGCAGGAATATCCTGGATCTAGTGCTCACCAACAGAGACAGCATCACGGATCTCCAGGTGGAGGAGGACCTTGGGTTCAGTGACCATCACATGGTTTGGTTCAAGTTGGACACAGGAATATGGGTCACACATGCAAAAGCTAAAATCCTAAATTCCAAAGGAGCTCATTTTGCAGAGATGGGAAGGAGGGTTAAAGAGGAGTTGGCTGGGGGGGGGCAGGACGAGGTGTGGAGGGGCAATGGACACGCATTAAGGAGTCCATTGTCAGGGTAACCAATCAATATGTGAGGGTGAAGAATAAGGGCAAGAGAAGGAGAAGGCCACTCTGGCTTTCTAAGGTGGTGGCAGATAAAATCAGGGCCACGAGGGCAGCCTTCCAAAAATACAAGGGGACACATGAGGATGGTGACAGAGAAGAGTACCAAAAATGTTGGAGAGGGGCAGGGGCAGTGGTGAGAAGTGCTAAAGCACAGACAGAAGAATGGCTAACACAATCAGTGAGGAAAGGGGACAAGACATTCTTTAGGTACATCAGTGAAAGGAGGAAGTCCAGAATGGATATAGTCGGACTCAAAGGGGACAATGAAGAGAGGGTAGAAGGGAACCTAGAGAAGGCCACAAGCCTTAACAGGTACTTCCGCTTGGTCTTTACTACAGAGGGAGCGGGGCAGGGAACGCAACTGGAAAACAGATGTGCAGAAAAGTTCAGATCTTCTCTTCCCTATAGATCTAAATCCCTCCACACGCCAACCTGGTCCCACACCCTCTGAAAAAAATTAAAATTCCCCCTCTCACATCCCCACTAGTTCCTGCTCTTCTATGACCTCTAGCTCAGCCCAAGACTCTTTGAAGGATAAAAATCTCTCCCACAAAAGTCAGAAAGCAGCTGCACTCCATTTTGAAACTTCTCATCTCCCAGAAAGGTAAGTCCACAAGGATTTTGAAAAAATGCAAATGTTTCTATTCAGCAAGTCATGCAACTGTGCAAGCAGTGCTGTTGCAGACTGACAGATTTTCATTCAAACTGAAAAGGGCCGAGATGCCATACTAATATGGCCAGGTGCCCTAGCACTTCTCTAGTAGGCCGCATCACAGACAGCCAGACTTAACTTTAATGAATCAGGTCAGGGCACAGGTCACCCAGTTATAACTTGAAAGGGAAAGAGAATTCCAACTATGCCAGCCACCTAGAGGTGGATTTGTGTGTGGCCCTGGACCAGTGGGCATCAGGGTTTTAGTGGAAGGGAAACCAGGACAATTAACACTAAAAGATACTGGGTGGGATATTCAGAACTGTGCCAGGCCAGGGTACAAGCCAGGCGCAGCGCAACTGGGATGAGCCAGGGCGTGGTCTGAGCGATAGTCAACAGTGCTGCACCATGGCTCTGCACCGTTGAATAAAGCACCGTGGCCACCTGCATTGCGTATGACACAGTGACACTGTGCCAGTGCAAGTGGCCAGAAAGGAGCAGGGGGATGCACTAGCGCAAGTGCTGTTGTGGTAGGTGCAGCAACCGCGATATTCAGCGGTGGACATGCAAATGGGGCCATAATGTGTGCAAGGTGCAAATGGGGCCATTTGCATGTCAGTATAACCCCATTTGCATGCAGATGCGCCAGTCCCTACGACTTGTGCCTGGCGGCCTCCCAGACTGCAGCCGTTGCCTGCCCCTCACCAACCAGCAGCGTCCATTTGCCGATCGCCGCGCTGTATTATTTTCCGTGACTCCCTGGTGGTCAGTGGACCTAACACCTTGCCTGATCACGCGCTGTATTATTTTGTAACTCCCTGGTGGTCCAGTGGACCTAACATCTTGCCCGATCACGGGCTGTAATTGAATTAACTCCCTGGTGGTCCAGTGAACCAAACTCCTTTCCCAATCGCGGGCTGTAATAATTTTTAACTCCCTGGTGGTCCAGTGGTACCGTACCCCCAACCCACCCACTCATACCCGCCACCCACTCACCCCAGTCAGCGGGGCAGCAGCACCACCACAAGCCGCCCGGCTGTCTGCGGTGACAGCATACAGTACAGCTATCGCCCTTTGGTCCACAGCTGGCCAATGAAGCGGCAGACTGTACTGTACTGCACTATACAGTCCTGATATGTGAATGGATCCATTCACATTTATGCTGTCAGTCGGGCGGGTGGCCGGGCGGGCTTGCGGGTGGAGTGCTTCGGCCGCTGACCTGGGGAGCAGGGTGGCGGGTATGAGTACCACTGACCACCAGGGAGTTAAATAATTATTACAGGCATGATCGTGAGGGGTTAGGGTCCACTGGACCACCAGGGAGTTAAATAAATATTACAGCCCGCATTGAGCAAGGAGTCCAGTCCACTGGACCACCAGGGAGTTAAATATATATTACAGCCCACGATCGGGCAAGGAGTTCAGTCCACTTGACCACCAGGGAGTCAAATAATATACAGCCCGTGATCGGGCATGGGGGCGCTATGTCATCGGATGGTGCCGCCAGGGTCGGTGGCCACCCACAGCTGGCAGCTGCTGTGTTGCACCCAGCAATATGGCAGCCAGCCTGTGGGTGGCCAGTCCTCGTTCTGTTTTTGGCACATCTTTGCACCCCGTGTGGTGCAAGGCAGGTGTGTGCCTGCATAACATGCGCACATCCCGGCTGAATATTGGGATGTGGCGGATGGTGCATGGCACGCCTGCACTTGCGCCAAGATACTTACTGGTGCGCCCGCGATCAGGATTTGCACGGAGCAAATTCCCCTTTGAATATTGGCGTCAAGGGCATCAGGCTGCGTGACATGGCACAACACTGTTGCGCCATGCAGCCCCTTTGAATATCCCACCCCAAGAGCTTCATAAGAGAGGGTTCCGTGTCACTGCAGCGACAGGAAATTTTCTGACCGTCATTACAGCGACGGCAGAATGCCGACAATTGGCATTGTGCTATTACTGTATAAAGATGTTTTTTGCAGGGGGCTTCACCCCCCACACCCCTCTGCACCCCCCGCACTGTAAATCACCAATTCCAAGTCAGAGTTGGTTCAGGAAGGGGGCAAACTACCCAGAGACAGCAGCTTTGGGAAACCAGTGGATCATCATAGCAAACTGCCTATTTTGTCGCTGTGATGGTCTTCGCCGTTTTCCTGTCACTGTTCAAATGTGATACCCGAGAGGCATGAAGCTGACTCAAATGCAACAAAAGTTTTATTAGGCAGCTCAAATATAATAAATGTAGACTTAACATTAGCCTTGTACTCTATGCAGTTCTACTACTCTATGCAGTTCTACTACTCTCTGCAGTTCAGGTATTCTATGCAGTTCTATTACTCTATGCTAGTGTAGCGTCTATGTAATTTTAACACTCTACATGCCCTGATCAGAAGCACAAAGAAACTGCAATCTGATTAACCATATGAGAAACGTGAACACTCTATAACCTGCAGTTGGGGTTTTGGCAAGATGGTGAAGCTGAACAAGTGGCACATCTTCCATGGAGGAGTGTAGCACTAGTAGAAAGCTCGGGTAAAGATGCCTCCAGACAAGGCCAGAAGGAACTTTGCTGCAAAAGTGGGATCAGCAGAGGACACACTTTCATCCCTTGATTTGTCAGAAACCTTGACTACTCAGAATAGGTCAGGTCACACTGCCAGGCCCAATGCACTTGAAACAGTACTCTTTCATCACACTCTCTGGTCATCGGGAGGAAGGTTCAGAGACCACCATGCAGGTATGCACAGAGAAACACAAAACTGTAGCCTTAGGTCTAGCAGCATTCTCCACTCATTGTGGTCTGGCCACTTTCTTTGCTTTTTGTGGTCCGGCACTTTTCATCTCTCCTTGTGGTCTGGCTGCTTTCGTCGCTCCTTGTGGTCTGACTGCTTTCATCGCTCCTTGTGGTCTGCCCACTTCTCATCGCTCCTGTGAAGAAAACTCCAACCCACTATACGTCAAAGTCGCTGGCTAATGAGCTGGTGTGGCTTGTAAACTTTCTTTACTTCCTAACGGGGATGGGCTGCAGATGGAGAAAAAAACAGGATGCAACCTTGCCTGACTATTGCCGTAGTTCTAACTTAATGGCCAGCCCCAGGATGGAGGCACAGGTACCACAGATGAGACTGGACACAGCAGCAGTTGAAATAAATTGCTTGCCAAAATGGGCATTGTGTCTTGTGTGCACACACTAGGATGTCTTTTGCACAGAAAACCCACTTCACACTTCAGGAATGTCAGGTAGATGATCCAGCTAGGAACACCCAAGACAAATGGGTTACAGTTCAGTGGTAGGTATTCTGGTGGGAGGTATGATAAGGAGCATCTTAAACAGCAGGTTACAGTTCCGTTAAGGGCAGTCTGGTTACTCAGCATTCACTAAAGGGCACCGCACGCCTCAGGCAGTAGTTCAAAAGGGCTATGAAACATCAGTGGAAAGTCATTTCAGGAGGGGCACCATCACATTAGCAAAAGCCATTTCATAGAGGGCACCAACACACTTTAGGCAGTTTGGGTATGTGGCACCAAAAGATCAGGCAGTCATTGGCACCACACAAGTTTAGACAGTAGCAATGAATATCTAAGTAGGCTTTTCACAGTTCAGCATAGGCAGTTTCACAAAGCAAGCACACTGTCACTTTAATATTACTGTTCTTTAGGAATACCAGGGGCACTGGATCATGGCAGGTACATGTGAGGGGAGAACTGAACTAAGTGGGCTGGAAGGCAGCATCTCAGTTGTCTGGCTGTAACATGGGCCTGGATATATAAAGCTGCAGAGGAGACTATGGGCTATGCTCTCACTCCCACAGGTGTTCCGATAGCTTTTACATTCAAACAGCAGGGTGCAGTCTATTATACACTCTATATAAATCTGGGATTCTCAACCTCTCACAGCCTTTACTGTGGCTCCAGTTCTTTGGCTTCCTTCCTCAGATTAAATCATAATTGGCAGATTTGCACTCCAAATATGTGCTAGAGCCCCCAGTGCTATGGGGTTGTTTTCCTTCTCAGGGGGCCTCATGTGGCTGTGGCCTGTCTGGGGACCTGTCTGCTTCTCCATTCCCTGCTCCTGGCTGTAGCTCTATGCATAGTGCAGTTCATTAGCCATACAATCATTTACATTAGCCCCTTGCTTTGGGTTGAAGAATTCTGCTCCTGGGCTACTAGCCCGATTCTGTCCTAGCCCTCTATTCTGCTGGCTGGCTTCTATTGGAGCCTGCCTTGGCCCTTATCCAACCCACATGGCATGCACGTATCAGTCACCAGGGCCTTGCCTATCCTTAATCTCACTTTCTGGGGTTCAATGAATTTAGCTGGGCCTTACCCTAACTCCTTTCCTGGGATCCTGCCCCTCCCTAGCTTTACTTTATAAAATGAGACCTGTCCTATCCCCTCTAGGCTACAAGCCCAATCGTGCCCTTTGCCCTTGCTCTTACTGGGTGGTTACCTGACTAAATGGGCCTGCCTGACCCTTTTCCCATCTACATGGTGATCTGTTAGTTGGGTCTGTCTTGCCCTTCCCCATGCCCCGCCCCACCCAGCAGTTCTTTATGAAAAAGGTGCCTGCCTTGCCATTGCTCAGACTCCCTGGCTGCCTCCATATTTGGGTCTACCCTGCCTCTGGCTGCCTTAGCTGCTGCTGCAGTGCCCTTAAAGAAAATCCCAAAACACAATATCCATTAGCATTGGTGTCAGCATCTGCCCTGTGGTGCTGCCATCCACTTATCCTGACCAGGTCACTCTCTGGCTGGTAGGGAAGGTGCTGGTGGATGCTACAGTGGGGCTTTGCTGGGCCTGTCTGACCCCTCCTCCCAGCATTGAATCCACCCCCTCCATTGCTTTCTCACTGCCGTGGCTGGGTGTCTGCTCCTCTGCTCAGCCTCTCACTTATTCACCCTGCTGCATCGCCAAAAAGATCAGGATTAAGAAAACATAATGGAGCAACTGAGCTCTCACCAACCACTGGATGCCACTTCTCCTGCCAACCCATCTCATGCTGCTCCTCCATCGACTGGACTGCCTGACTCAACCACCAGTTGAGGGGATACCCACATCAGCAGACCAGTCAGGACACAGAGAAGGTCCCCACAAGGCCAAGGTAAGTCTCATCTGCTGTCACAGGGCATCCAGTCTCTGGGCTCACTTTTCCCCTCTCTCATGGCTGTACACTAGATGAACACTGCGTTCCATTCCACCACCTGAATCTATAATCCTTCCCCCGCGGAACACTGAATCCCTGGCAATGTGGGGGGTAGGGGCAACCCAACGGGCCAGTGCAAGCTGGCAGATTTGAAAAAAACTGTACTGGCACAAGGACTCATGCCAAGGTGGGGGAAAGAAAGCTGCACAAAAAAAAAAAAGTTTAAGCACACAGGCTGGCTTTGTCTGTGTGGGGCCCCCATTGTAGTATCGGGCACCCTATCCTGCCGCTTTATTCTTTACTGGCTGGAGGTCTAAGTGGCACCTATACTGCCACTACTGAGGGGGACCTGGGCTGCACTGGGGAAACTGGGACACACTGGGGACCCTGCCTGGCCACACTGGTGCTCCCAGAGTACTCAATGCCCTTTTTTCCGTGGGCACCAGGGAACACCCAACTCTGGGGAATTACACTTTACCTGTTTAGATCTTCGTCCGGGTGGGCTCCTGGTGTGGCATCTTCATCTTTATAGGCTAAGAATCAGACAATAACACATTTTTTCATCACATGCTCAATTAAAAAAAAATTCCATTACATCAATCCTCCTGTTACATCATACAAGGGAGGTCACCCTAATAATGTTTTTTAAATAATGAATGCATGTAAGAAAGTGCTTAAAAATTACATACATTTAAAACAACGTGGAATCTAGCAGCCACTTTAGAAATGTTACACTTCAAATCAGCGAAGCATCAGGGCACCTGGCCGTAGTGATATGCAGTCTCGGCCTTGTTCAATTTGAATGAAAATCTGTAGGCCTGCAATAGCGCTGCTTTCAATGCTCACACGAATTTCTGAATAAAAATATTTGCACTTTTTCAAAATCCAGCTTGTGGACTTACATCTTTAAGAACTGAGAAGTTCTGAAATCGAGTGCAGCTTCTTTCTGACTTTGCCTGCAGTTTTGGGGTTTGGCAACCCATGCAACTGCACCAGTCTCTGCACACAAGCACTTTCCTTCTTTGTAGTTTTAGAAATCTGTCGCCCTTCCTGATGCGACATCATCGATCCCCACTACTCTTGATTAGCGCTAAACTCAGAAAAGTTCAAATTCCGTGCCCCCTTTCCTACTGGTTCCCAATCCCCCAACTTTCACCCGACCTCTCCTACAACCCCCTGCGAAAATTAAATGTCCTCACACCTTCCTGTTTGTTTTGATCCCTCTCTGCTGCATCACCTTTCTAATCTTAGACTCTCACAAAAGAGTTCAACCCTCCCTTTTCCACTGCTTTCTGATCTCCACCCGCCCCCATCTGACTCCAGCTCCACTGAAAAAAGTTAAAATCTCTCTTACACGCTGGTTCTTAATCCCTCTCTGGCACCAACTCACCCCTGGACCACCTAAAAAAGTTCAGATCTCCCATTTCTGATAGTTCCTTATCTTAACTCCCCCCCCAGCCTCACTCTACTCCACTCCAACTCTAGACCCCTCAATAAAGTTAAAACTCCCTCCGCACCTGTTGGTTCCTGATTCCTCCCACCCACCCCTACTCCACTGAGACTTTGAGTCCCTGAATCTCTACTTCCTGCTAGTTGCCAATTCCTTTCATCCCCTCCTAACCCTGGCCCTCCAAAATAGTGAAAGTACTCCATGGCATCCAGTGGCACACACCGCCCTGTTGTAGACTGTCCTCCAACTAGACTACAACCAGCACAGTTCTCCTCTCACCAGCTTAGCTGGCTGCCATCTGATTATCACACTACCACATATTAATAGTGATGAAATACAAGGCACTGAAAAATGAGTCTTTTATTACTGTTGAATATACAGTCCAACGTTATTCGCTATTAGACGGTGGCCGGTAGAAGAGTCTGGGGGGGTTGTGAGTAAATTGAGGTGGGGATGCTACAGGACACAAGGGAGTGCTATAGACATTTGAGGAGGTTGGGTAAGGAGAATGGATAGAGAAATGAAGGGGTCACTGAACATCAGGGAGTACTCTGAACAGAAACAGAGGGAGGGGTACCACTGGACAGCAGGGAGATATTGGCATGGAACAAGGAAGGGTGCCACAGGACACCAGGGAGATAATAGCTTGAGACAGGGTAAGGGAAGGGGGTGCCTCTGGACACCATGGAGTGCTCCATAAGAAGAATTGTCAATGTGTATATGTTAATTAATAGGATGGAAACTAATTGCAATATATATATGTGTGTGTGTGTGTGTATACAGTATATATATATATATATATATATATATGTATATATATATATATATAAATGGGTAAGAAAAAGGAATCATCTGGTTGGTTGAAACACATCAGATGACAGTGCGTATATCAGAGCGCAACTGCACACCTGCACTTTCACCTCCCTCCAAATCAATTTTACCATTTTATAAGATAGATAACCCACTCTAGGGTGTCTTGGTAATGATTTCGATATATCACGCCTTGGTGGTTGACTTACCCAGCCCGCGGCCTCGCTATACAACACACACCAAGACATGCGATATCAGAGTGTCAACAGACACCCTAGAGTGGGTTATCTATTACATATATATATATATATATATATATATATATAACCAAACCCACAAAAGAAGGAAATGCACCATTATTGTAGAAATACTCTGAATTTTGGTGACTGTGTGGTGTGGTGTTCCTAAGGTCTGAACACTTGCACAGAGTAGTGTTGGTTTTATTATAACTTCCCTCCAATATTGAGAAATATGTGGAGAATATTCATTCTTTGACTGTGAACTGTGTTTTGCAGCTAGTTAGCCAGGGCTGGTCCAACATGTAACCCCTCCACATTGTTTAGTTATCCTGCCCCCACCACATCCTCAAGCCTCCCAAGTAGTACCTTAACAATATTGTTTGGCCTCCAGTTGACCCTTACCCTTTCTAATAGTATCCTTTAAAAGTATCCCTCCTCCCTAACCAAATTCTCTCCCAGTCCCATATTTATAATGAGGCAAAGGCTCCTGTAAAGTTCTACCTTACCTTGAATGACATATTCCTAAAAGGGATACAGGAGGAGGCAATGCAGCCTAGAGGTTAGAGCACCAAGCTGTGAACCTGTAGACCTCAACTCCAGACCTGTGTTTAAATAGCACAATCACAACTTGCAATGCTGTATGACCCTGAGCAATTCCCTTAACCTTCCTGTGCTCCCTGGCCACACCCAGCACTGATCTTCAGCTCAATGTGCCTTTCTTGGCCACAAAATTCTAAATAAATTCAGGTCATTGCCCAGTAGGCCCAGTTTAAAATATCTAGCTTTCTCCCTCCCCTACTCCAGCCTACATTGTCTTTTAGGTGCCACTCTCTAACTTCCTCTCCAGTCCCATACATTCAGGGGCCAAAGTCTCCTGTGATCTTCCTCCGTTACCCACAGTCCATGATGAGTGACAAGCTAAATCAGAACTATTCAGTCTGCATAACCCTCCCCACAATATAACTGGCAGCCTCGGAAGCAAGTATGGTGGGCTGTCTACCTAGTGTAAAAAAGTAATGAAGGGTAGACTGTAATATAGGGTCACTTCAGAGAAACTTGCTGATCCTTGACATCTATGACCTTTGAACTCATCCTCTAATACAGTCTACCTAGCATCACTCATGATTGATAGGTAAACCCCTCTTTCCACCTATGCATCTTGAAGACTGGCAGTGGCACTGGGGGATGGAGTTTCAAACTCAATAGCCAGGACTGGATGTGCCCCCCCAATATCATGATCAGTGGTCATTGGTGAAACCCACTGTCACCTCTCACCAGTGAACATATGGAACTGGGTTAGGATATGGAGTGGGAGGCAATTAAAAGTTAGTGTCAAGTTGGAGGTCTGACAGGAGGTCAAGTGCTTTAAGCTGTATCCACTGAACACTGGATCTGTTGTCACCCCCCTTCCCCCATCATGGACTGGGTGTCACAAATGCACTCCACAGGTCAGGCCCTCTGCTCCCACAGTGCCAACCTCAGAGTGCAAGAGTGTGAACAGGTAACAGACAGGCTAACCTTCCTGTCTATTTTGGGTTCGAATCACCTTCTGGCCTCGAGTTCTGGAGGGATTCAAACTGTGATCCTTATGCTAGCATACCCAATGGACAGGCTCAGATAATATTCTCTTTGGGGAATGCAATATGATCTTTTGCCCAAGGGTACACAGCCAGGTCTCCAAATGAACCCTTACCACTCTATAAGAGACCTAGGTATTTCTTAATTTTTAAGCTGCTTAGTAACAGATCCTGGCCCTACATCAGTCAGACTTAACGAGGCTCAGCAATCACATGCAAAAGGACTGAGAAGACACAGGAAGTATAATAAATAAAATGTTGTTTACTAAAAAAAAAAAAAGTTTAAAACAGATGAAATAAAATACAGAACAAATATATCATGAACTTACAATCACATAAAAAAATGGGAAGTTACGGAACAAAGATTCCTACCACAAACTTAAGATCCTTCCTATTTACCTTACTTGCTACCAAAGTGCTTTCAAAAGTCCAGAGAGAGACTCTTGAGTCCAAAATAATATGACCCATATTCACCAGAGGCAGGATCATTTCAGGAGGCATCTCTCCCCTCCCCATCTGTGAGGTCAGTTAGACCCTCCCTTAGAGTTAATTCTAACATAATTTACACAAGGAGGTATTTTAATTAATGTGAACATCAGCAAAAAAAAAAAAAAAAAAAATTCCCAAATATGGCAGTCTTTGATCAACCATTTCCTTTGAGGTTTACAACCCCACAATCTGTCACTAAGGTGTGAGAAAACCAAGGGGAATCGGCCAACCTTCCTGATGTCATAAAGTGTATATTTGGGAACCAACATCAGAGGCAGCAGCAGGTGATAAGGACCATAAACTATCCCTCTGGAAGGAAGGCATTAAATTAGTTTTTCCCTGGTCTTTTATACAACCTGCAGCTGTCAGCACCACTGAAACCTTTTGGGGTCAAAGGTCACTCACCGCAGCCTGGTTGTCAGACAACCACATGTTATATATTTCATATTACAAATGTCATACATAACCATAAGCAGATGGCAGAGCATCACACTGGGTTTCAAGGAAAGAGCATTGCAGGGGCTTTTACCCCATCCAAAATGTGAGACTCAGGTATCAGGTTAGGAGAGGAGGAGGATTTAAAAGATGATATTAGGTCCAACATCATGGGCATGCTAGCTACCCGAGTTTGTAACTCTGAGTCTGGAGAACAGAAGCAGAGATCAGTGGGAAGGCAATGCAGAATCTGTAAGGAGGATCTCCTCCTGAGGTGGCTTAGTAGTGTAGTGGTGGTGGTGGTGGTGTGTTTTGCCACTGAAAGTATGGGTGATCACACATGAAGAAATGTTTACTCACAGGAAGGGTGATGACAGCCTGGAATGAGCTGCCTGAGGAGGTGGCTGAGGCTAGGACAGTCAGAGCTTTTAAACAGGCCTGGGACAGGCACAGAGGGAAACGAGGGCACGGGGTGGTGACAGGAAGAAGGGTGAGGAGAGCTGAGGGAGGGGTCATGAGGACTGGGGAAAAGCCAGGTCTCAACAACAACACAAGCAGACTTGATAAGCCAAGTAGTTTTCTCTACTGGCAACTTTGATATGTTCTTGCTAGCCCCCCACCAAGCCACCTCAGGAGGAGATCCTCCTTACAGATTCTGCATTGCCTTCCCCACTGACCTCTGCTTCTGTTTTCCAGACTCAGAGTGGTGGTGTGGTGTGGTGTTTTTGCCACTGAGGGTATGGGTGGTCAGTCCTAGCCACCTTTGAGAATGGGAATGCATTCTTTCCTATGTTAACCTGTTTTTATACAGTGTAATTAGAATACTAGCTAAATAGGCTGATATTCATTATCTAGAATCTGAATAACAAAAAGTCTATTGTTTGGGGTACTCAGAAAATGATATTCATTATTTACACAGTCCTATAATACACAGACTCTAAGTCTACTTCATCCAGCAGCAAATTATGAGTCCTGCTGTATTCCTAAAAGCCACTGTAATACAAGAGCTTTAAATTCCTGAAGTTTACCTTTCTGTTTGCCAGACTTGAGCTGCCAGGGAAACTTTGCTGATGGACAGGCTTTAGCATTCTTGTAATTGCTTGCAGCGACATCTTGTGGCAGGACAAATAACTGCAATAGCTTGATTCCATGGGTAACATAGAAACATAGTATTGTGATAATGGAAAGGATTTAGGGTCGATGTTGCAGCTCCCTCCTACCACATGGTAGTGACTATACTCAGTCTGAGTATGACCTCATATCCAAGCTTTTTAAGTGGAACACAACCCCAACTCATGCTGTATAACCCCCAATGCCGTTTTCTCTGAGGAAAACCTGAGCCATGCTAGCTTGCACAGCCTAACTGAGTAGGCTATTCCACATGTACTCTAGGGTTGGCAAAACCCAGAAAAGTTCTAACCCTTATTAATTAAGAACAGGAACAAACTGGGTGATGATTGGTTCTGATTAGTTTTGCTTATTTATGAACATGTGAATTAAATATAAAACGTGCAAAATAAGAATCCAACTCTGCAGTATTTATCATTGCAGCAAAGAGAGTGTGTTAAACAATATGTATTGAAAACAGAGTAGAACTGCTAACATGGTGGAATCTAAGTAAGTAATTACTCATGACATGGTGTGGGCTATGCTGGATTAAACCATAGAGGCAGTGTTGTAGCCATAAGTCAAAACCATGTGGCTTCAATCACCCATCACTGAGGTTTAATTCAGCATAACCCACAAACCCTGGAGATAAAATGTAAAACCTAGCTAGGGCCTGTGACACAATAAAAGTTTAATCATGTACTGTATAAAAGTTTACTGTATGTATGATCACTTTATTATTGTATACCGTATGTATATGTGTTTCTGTGTATTTTTAAATATTTTTGAAGGCTTAGGCCATGTACAGTTAAACATTTTAAAAAAGCCAGGCGTGTGTTACTGCACTTATAAAATAGGAATGCTAGTAAAAGGTATGAAAAGTGACAAAATAAAAGGTATGGAAAAAGCTACAAAATAGGAAAAAAGTAGAGACTGCTATATGAAACAACACTTTTTTTTTCTTTTGCTGTGCTTGGGGTGTCTTTCAACATACGAACATACGAAATTTGCCAGCAGATAAAGGCCCAGAAGTCTATCAAGTCTGCTCAAATGTGCAGCTAGCACCCCTTATTCTGCAGCTGCCCCTCCCTTCCACCCTTCCCCTCCATTGACCCTCCCCCTTGTCCTGTCCCATCCCCTTTTGAAGCAGTCCACTGTTCTACTGGATACCACTTCTGCAGGTAATGCATTCCACCCAGCTACCACCCTCTCTGTAAAAAAGTATCTCCTCATCTCCCTCCTGAACCTTCCTCCCTTCAGTCTCATATCATAGCCCCTGGTGTCCCTCCTCTCCCTTACTTTGAACAGCCCCTCTGTACCTGTCTTGTTTATTCCTTTCATGTACTTAAAGGTTTAAGTCATGTCCCCCCTGTCCCTCCTCTCCTCCAGCGAGTGCATGTTCAACTCCCTCAGCCTCCTCTCATGATAAGTCCCCAGCCCCTTGATCATCTTTTGTTGCCCTGCACTGCACCCTCCAGTAACTTAATGTCCTCTTCAGATACGGGCACCAGCACTGCACACAGTATTCCAGGTGTGGTCTAACTAATGACCTATACAGTGACAGAATCACCTCCTCGAGGATATACCCCTTGCAGTGCAACCCAGCATTTTGATGGCCTTTGCAGCTGCCTTCCTACATTGTGCCGAGTTGTTCATTGACCCTGTAATGAGCACCCCAGATCCTCCTCCTCCTCTGTCTGGACTAGCTGCACTCCCCAGCTGGTAACTCCTCCTTGGTTCTTCACCCCAAATGCAGCACCTGCATTTTTGGCATTAAACCCCAGTTGCCAGGTGTCTGACCAGGTTTCAAGCTTTGCCAGATCATCCTGCAACCCCTGCCATCCCCTAGGTCGTCCACCACCGCTTCCATCTTGGTACCATCAGCAAACAGACTGATCTTGCTCTTGATGTCCCATGATATGTCTGCAATGAACATCCCAAACAACATTGGTCCCAACACCTAACCCTGTGGAACACCGCTCATCACTACCCTTGGGTGTGAGAGCCAGTACCAGAGGAAGGTGGGGCGGGTGCCCTCACTTGCAAGACATGTCGAGGGGCACATTCAAATCAAGCCTCTTGACAGATTCACTTAACTGTGCCGTAGCTTTTAAAAAACATTTACTGTAATTACTACTTCTTGACCAGCAGGAGCACATCCCTGCGGAAGGACCAGCAGGCTGAAGGGCGGTCACATGGTCACACTGTGACTGTCTCTGACTGCAAGAAAACATGTGGGTCCGGGTCCCAGGCCACCCAGTATAAAAGATATGGGAGGACTTGTGGAGTGCATGGGTTGTAGAGTGCAGGGCGGCTGATGAGATCAGATGATAGAGAGAACAAGAAACTGAGGTGAAATTAAAACAAATTAATACTTACAGAAAAAAGCAGTACTGGAGTAGAGGACAATTGGAAGCAGCTGAGTAGAGAAGGATAGCAGAGTGAGGAGGTCAGAAGAACTTGGAGGAGAGTGAATTGTGTAAGTAACATAAAAACATAAACTTAAGCAAATAAGTACAGAAGCATTGCAAGGCAGCAACTGAACGTTACTAAGCACTCGTCTTCATACTGATGATGAAAAAATGATTTAAAATGACTTAATAATGACACCTAGAGAGAGTAGACTGATGTCTGGTGACTCACTGTGGCTTGAAGGGGCAGGGTAGACTCAATGCTTTTAATTTTACCTGTATTTTCTTTTTAATTGTGATTGCTCGATTCTGATAATTCCTGACATTCTCCGACCTCTCGCTCCTCCTCCTTAGTTCGCTCTTTTTGACCGGGGGGCCGACTTGTTGTCCGATTGGAAAAATAAATAAATAATATAAATTAATTTATTTAATTTGGTCCCTCCAGGCAGCCAGACCCACCTAGCACCCTCAGACACAGAGACAGTAATCACATTTTTCAAGGAGCTGCAGCCTGCTGGAGGTTCGTCGCATGACCATCCAACTAGTTACTCTGTCTGTAGTCTCTGGGTCTGGGCTGGCACGGCAGCAATGCATGCCCTCATCATCAACACTGTGCCTGGCATCCCACCCTGAGAGACTCCCTGGCCCTGTGGCACACTCATCCCAGCTGGGACCTCCAGTGCTCCACGGCTCCCGATTCCAGAATCCCCATTTTCCCCTCCACAATCCACCCCCACATAGCCGGCAGCAGTGATGAGCCCTTTTCTGTCTAGCTAGTTCTCTTTTTGGTTTTATAATACATGAGCGGCTGTCTGAGCCTGTCAGGAGGTTGACTGGGTGAGCACCCTCACTATGATTTTTGACTCTGACTGTTGATTGACCAGGACAGTATTGGTCAGCACCATCAGCAAGCAGTCAGGGAGATTCAAGAATCAATGTGAGGGCACTTGCCCAGTCACCCTTCTCACAGGCTCAAATATCATATATGTCAGCCATTCGTATATTATAAAAACCAAAAAAGCTATCTAGATGAGACGGGCTCACTGCTGCTGCCAGGATGGGGGTGGATTGTGGGAGACAAGACCATACTGTAGCCAGTACAAACATACCACTGTCCAGTCTCCTCTTCAGACTGAGCCTCATTCAAAGCAGCCACCTGCCACCATCTGGAAACATTGCAAATTTAAAATATGAAGGACATGCTCACTGTGTGTATTTCCTATTCCTATAGAACATTTAATTTATAAGAAAGTTTCTCCAGATAGCAAGCAGTGTCATTCAAAAAGAAGATAGGAATGTTTCTACCAGCTGTTGTCTTGGGAACACAGGAAGCCAGGTGGGATCATCTTCTGGGGTAAGGTGAGGGGAATAAAGTGCATCTGGACACCAGGAATAGCATGACCTGGGGCAGAAAAGAAGGAGGGGTAACACAGACACCAGGAACTGCTTGACCTGAGGCAGGGTGAGGGGAGAGGTACTGCTAGATGCCAGGAACTACTTGAATTAGAATTGGGCATGGTAAGGAGTATCACTGGACACCAGGGACTGGAAGTGCTTAACCAAGGGCAAGATTGAGGTGCTCACCACTGGATACCAGAGATTGAATGAAACTGGTGCAGTGCAAGGCAAGGGGATGTCACTGTGAATGACAAGAATTGATTGGACATGGGGAAGGAGGTGCGACTGGATGCCAGGGGCAGCCTACCTTGGGGTATGGGGTAAGGTGAGAGAGGGGGTGCCACTGATGCCTGGGATACCTTGAAACTGGAGAAGGGTAAAGGGTTCCACTGCACACCAGGGATAACTTGGAGCTGGGGCAGGCTGAGGAAGGAGTGCTACTGGTTACCATGGACCACTTGGCATGGGGGAGTGATGAGAAGAAGTGTCTTTGGAAACCAGGGCTGCTTGTCATTAAAAGTCAGCAACATTAGCAATACTAAATAAAATAGCACATGTCTGTTATTAAACATCAAGTTAAAAGAAAGGACATTCACTGCAAAAGTAAATATGAGCATTAGTTAGAGCTAAAGTATAAAGCCCAAAATGTGGGAAAATGTATACTTAGGATAAAAAAGACCTGACTGTGATGTTGTGGTCCTGTGGGTTTGAGTGAGTGCTCAGTACAGGACTGGCATTACTTTAACTTTGGCACTGTCTTTCCAGGCCCAGACATTTGCATACACACCAATAACTTGGGAGAGCGTGCCAAACCCAGAGCTGCGCCAGCGCTTCATGCAGCACAATGGTGCTCTGTAGTGCTTTTTGGAGTTCCTGCCTTGCTTGCTCTTCTTGACCCTCATCACAAGCTCCTGGGTGGGCCACCAATTCCAAACCCATTGCGCTGCTTTCTTAAAGTCCAGGTGGGCGGTGGCTGCCAGTGGGATAACCTCCCCATCCCCCAAATAAGGACAAATGATTTAATCTGCTGCCTGCCTGATGTTTAAAGTGCCAAATTTATGATTGAAAACTAACCTGCTGCTGTAGTGCAAGCAGCCCCTCATTTTAATCTGGGGATATTCCATGGGGGAACACAATATTCCCTGAAATCAGGGGTAGGGAACATGTAGCAAAAGTATTCAGGAAAAGCCCCAAAACTCACCAAAGAGCATGTAAATCCCTCAGAGCTTCTGGGGGCCTTGCAGCCCCCAGAGTCCAATGCTTTATGCAACAATATTTCACAGTATTTTTCCAAAATGCATATAGGGTGGGTGGTTGATGGCATTGTTGGTCAGCCACTTGTCCAGAGTTGCAGCTGTACACTCTGATACCAGCCAGCCCAAGTCTCCTACATCTCATATTCCACAGGGAAGCGCACAGTATTTCCTGGAAATCAGGGTAGGGAACATGTAAACACCAGAGCTTAGGGGCTCATGATCCCAGACCACCAGCTCTTTTCACGGGAGGGGGCGCAAAATTTGTCTCTTGCCCAGGGCACCAAAATGCATTTCTACGGCTCTGGTGCACAGAATATTATATTTGTCCAAATAATCAGTAAGCTGGCCTGCAACAATACACTCTAGGGTCTTGGATAGTGGTGGCAATATGAAGATCGGATGGTAGTTAGAGTGGCAGGTCTTATCCCCAATTTTGTGGACCGGGGTCACAGTGGCAGTTTTCCATATTTCAGGGAATGTACTGGTGTGGAGAGAGAGTTCAAGAATTTTAGTTAGGCTACTGAGGACCTTGTCAAGTCTAAGTGATAGGAGCTTAAGGTCCAGGATGTCACTGCTGATTCTGGAAGCGGAGATGGCTGAGGCGATGTGGCGGTGAGCTTCATTCATCCTAATCTCCCTGAAGTAAAAATGAGGGTGGTTTGACAGAGTACAGGGTGTGTTAGAGGAGGTGTGACTGACTGTGAAGAAATCAGGTGGTAGAACAGTACTGAGGTCAGTAAAAGCCGTGTTAAAGGTATTTGCAATGACCATGGGATCAAGGGTAGTGGACCATTGAACAATTAACATGGCCGGAGGGGACTTTAATTGTTGCCCAGTAATGTCCTTGATATTGTCCCAGAAAGCATGACCATTTCCCCAGGTGTTGGTGAGGACGTCCTTATAATATGAGCTTTTCGTGAGACGAATGGATTTTGTGCAGGCATTATGGGCATGTTTGTATTTTTGGATGTCAGATTGTTTGCCTGTGGCTTTTGTCACTGCTCACAGGTGGTCCCTAGATTTCAGCTGGGAAAGGAGCTCTGCAGTTATCCAAGGGTTACAGAGGGCTTTTGTTTTCCATTTTTTTGAAGGCGTGAAGAGGTCACAGGCCTTATTGAAGGTGGTGATGAAGTAGCCGAGGGCTAGGTTAACATCTGTTGCCTTGTAAATGGGCAGCCTTTCTTGCAAGGATAGGTACTGTTTGAGATGGGTAAGTTGACCATGGGGGAGGACTCTGCTGGTAATGATTATAGGGGGTGGCTTTAGAAATTTATTAGACCATTCACATATAACCGGGGAGTGGTCACTGAGAGAGTCTGGGAGAACGGAGGTACCAGAGATCCTGATAGGGTGACTGGTGAGAACCCAGTCCAGCAGGGTACTGGTGCCAGTTTTGTAATTTATCTGAGTTGGTGTGGTGACCAATGTGAGAGGTTGGCAGCTGCAAGGGCATCCTTATGAGTGTAGACATCAGATGTGAGCCAGTTTATATTTAAATCACCAAGCAGAAATGTTCAGAGCCAGGAGATTGGGAGCTGACGAGTTAAGAAGAATCTGCATTTATATAGCTTTTCACATCCAAAGCGCTTACAAGTAATGCTAGACTGGTAGTGAAGTGATTGAATGCGTGGCGGCCATATGCGCACATCATCACCCACACAGCCTGGATAATTGCATGAACCGGCTTATGGGAAGGAATGTTGGCCAGGACACGGGAATGTTCCCTACTCTTTGCGAAGAGTGCCCTGGGTTCTTTTACTCACCTGGACACCCACCAGGACAACACCAGGATGGGTAGAAGGGACCTGGGTTTAACGTCTCATCCGAAGGACGGCACACCCCAGCAGTACAGCACCCCCCAATACTGCACTCGGATGCCAGCGATTTTTTAGGTGCAAGTCCAATCCCGGCGTGCGAGAACCCACGACCTTCTGGTCCAGAGGCGGATGTGCTACCAACTGAGCCACGCTGACATGTTGACCAAGTTAAGAACTTCTTTGATGCCAAGATCTTGATCTCGAGGTGAAATACATACAGAGACGATGGTGAGGGCTTTTTGATTGGGACCTAGAAGAATTTTGATGGGTAGAAGCTGGGCCAAGGAGGCAGGGACGGTGGTTGGAATAAGGTGCCCCAGGAGATTATCCTTAATGTAGATGGCACAGCCCCCTCCCCTTTTTGAGACACGGTCCAGTCTGAAAACATTGTAGCCCTGTAAGGTAATTGCCAGATCAGGAACTTTTGGTGTCAGCCATGTTTCAACTAGAGCAAGGATGTCAGGATTATGTTGGCTGATAAAGGCTTGGAGTGCATCAAGCTTTGGTAACTGGCTGCAGATGTTAATGGTTACGATGGTGAGGGCTCCTGCCTTTTCAGAAGGCTTGAACAGCCCGGCCAGGGTTCAGATGGATGTTGCCCGAGATCAGTAGCAGAAGCAGGAGGAGCTTCATTGAACAGAGGTGCAGGTCCAGTAGTGATAATTTGTGTTTCCTTTTAGCATATGGGCAGTAGGTAGAGTCCATACGACAGCCCTGATGATATGCAATGTGGTACAGTAGGGGTAGGCTGGCATTAAGACCAATCTTAGTGGTGTTAAGAAGCAGCCAGATATTTCCAAGTAGAGGCCCATGGAGAGGACTGGTCGAGAAGTGGAGCGTTTCCAAGGTACTGCTGGTATTGATAAAGTACATAGTAGGTACGGGGTGGGCATGGCAGGGGCCTGGGAGAGAGAGACCAAGGGAGGAAGGACAAGGAGGGAGAGGAGGGGAAGGAGCAGGTGGGGGAGGGAACTCATAGCTGGTGTAGGGCAAAAGAAAAGAAAAAAAAGAAACAGGCAGGGAGAGGTAGTGAAAAGAGAACATTTGGCAAAATAGGATTTAGTAGGAAGGCAGTACAAGGAAGGTATATAGCAAGTAAAGCAACTGTGACTTTAAAAGGTAGACTTTTTAAATGAAAGAACAAGATCCCTCTAGTGGCAGATCTGTATAACCTGCTAATGGAAAACTACAACTCTTGGCTGAAAAGGACATAAATTACATCATACAGTTCTAAAGTGGTTCTTAACATCAGCATGTAAATCAGAAACATCGACTAGGGTAACTAAAAAACCTGAATAACTAGTGCAGTGACAGCATTTTAACTAGTATTTAAAAAAACAGCTTCTACTTGGAACAATTACTTACAGAATAGTGCAGTTCTTCAGATTTTTACTTTCTCCATAAGATCCCTGTGAGACACAGTGGCAAAGGGCTGCAGTTCAGATAGAGTACACCAACTGACTATCCGCCTTCCTAGTTACCTCCTCGAAGAAGACAAGCAGGTTGGTCTAGAAGGATCTAACTTTTGTGAAACCATACTGTGTGCTGAGAATAACCCAATACACAGTGGGCCAGATATTCAAACTGCGCTATTTTGTGGCGCAAGCCCTTGCGCTGCACAAAATAGTTGCGCAGGGGTGTGTCCAGAGTGATAGTCAAAGGAGTTGCGCCCTTGAGCAACCCTTTGAATATCACCCCCGCCACAGTTACTGTGCATGGCGCAGTGAACTTGCACCACCGCAAGTTGTCAGAGTGGAACATTCAACTTGCGATGGCGCAAGTACGATTGCGCCATGAGCAAAATCCCGATATTCAAAAGGTGACATGCAAATGGGGCCATAATTCATGCTCGGCGCAGGGGGGGGCCATTTGCATCTGATTATGGCCCCATTTGCATTCCATTAGCATGCAGGTGCACTGATCCCCGAGGACTTGCGCCTGGCACCCTGCCAGACAGCAGCCATCGGGGACTGACGCCCCCTGCAGCCCGATCGCAGGCAAAACAGTGTAGAATCCTCCACCACCCCCACTGGCCTGATCTGGGCATAGTTTAACCCCCACACCAGCCCGATCGCGGGCAGCAATGTGTCTCCCCTCCCGAACACATCCCTGGTGGTCCAGTGGACCATAAATCCCAATCGGGATGGAAGTAAGAAACCCCAACACATCCCTGGTGTCCAGTGGACCGTAGATCCCGATCGTGGGATGCAAGTGAAGAAACCCCCAACACATCCCTGGTGGTCCAGTGGACCGTAGATCGATCGCGGGATGGAAGTAAGAAAACACCCCAGACACATCCCTGGTGCCTAGTGTCCCCACCCCACCCACCCGCAGAGCCCTCACCACCCGCTCCCGGCAGCCGGGCGGCACGGCATCCCACCCGCCTGCCGCCGCCGCCCACCAATCGACTGTTAGTAGGGCTGCACGCCCATTGGTGCAGAGCAAGAGCCAATGGGCATGCAGCCCATACCGTACAAGACAGTCCAGTTTTAGCTAAAGCTAAGAAATCCTCACTGCAGGGATTGGGAAAGTACAGGCAACAGAGAAATGCTTGCAAGAGAGACATCTGGGAAGCAAAGGGAGTCTATTGTGAAATGCTACAGAACTCTATGAATAACTTCTGGGCTTTTGGTCTCACATAAAGTTCCTAATGGGTCAGGGAAGCAGGATAGATATCACTTAAATGACACTGAATGGAATCGACTGTAACAACCTGCATACTATAGCCAATGCTATGAACTCTAATTTCTATGACCTCTTGGGATACACCAACCTACTAGGAAATTCCCCTGATCCAATTGCTGCCAGTAAGGATAATAGACCGTGCACTTTCAACCTAAGGATGGTAACTACAGGGGAGCTTCAGTGACTCTTAAAATCTTTCCCAGCCTATGGATCTGTGGGGTCAGATGGAGTGCTGCCAAAATTCCTAAAAACAGCTGCAACCTATCACCACTGGAGTGGTACCAGCAGTCTGAAAGATTGCGAGGGTGGTACCTGTGTATAAGAAAGGCGATCTCCTAAGTGTAAATAACTACTGCCTTATAGCCATCCTCGCTGTCCTAAGCAAGATCTTGGAAAAGCTGGTTTCAGTGCACATGTTAGACTACCTTCATCACAGCAAGCTACTTACCCCTGCCCAGCATGGATTTAAAAAGTCCCATAGCACAAATACAGTGCTCTTATAGCTCACCAATGACACAAAACAGGCAATGGACAAGGGCCTCCACACTGGGGCTATCTTTGTTGATCTCTCTAAGGCCTTTGATTTGGTCAATCATCCGTTACTGCTGGACCAGCTAACCTAACTCAGTTTCTCACAAGATGCGACCTCCTGGTTTGCCTCCTATCTCACTGGTCATACTCAGTTTGTGGAGATCAACAAAATCAAATCGGATCTTGCTCCTGCTAGCCTCGGTGTCCCCCAAGGATCCATTCTCAGACCATTGTTGTTCTCCCTTTTTATCAATAACCTGCATAAACCCCCCCCCCAGTCTCTCCTCTATTATCCTTTATGCAGACAATATGGTGCTTTACACCAGCAACAAGGACACAGCATCCATAAATGCCACACTAAAGACTGACTTTGACTGTGCGAACACCTGGCTGAGGCAAAAGAAGCCCATGCTAAATGCAAAAAAGACTGTGGCCATGATGTTTGGCTCTGCCCTCAAAATCAAGTCCTGTGCTGTATCTCTTGCAATTCCTGGCCCTGATGGCCCTACCTTGGATCGAGGGAACAACTTTAAGTATCTGGGAGTCATTCTCGATCCCTCGTTTGACCTCAGTCTTCACATAACCAACACCTACAGAGCTGTCAACACCAAACTGGGTATAGCATATGGAGTCAGATCATCTCTAATGGCTACTGCAAGACTAGCCACTGCTCAAGGGGTTCTCATGCCGAGACTAACCTATGGCCTTATGGCTTTTCAGGACTCTAATAAAGGAGTTCTGCAAAAATGGGACACTTGCTACAACAATATCTGTCGTTTCATGGCTGTCCCCAAACTTACCCACCATTGTATGCTCTACATTGTCTGGGGTGGCTGTCCCCTCATCCACTAATCAATCCACAGTGGGCTGCCTCATTGACAGCATTATCCGAGCTGGAACACCCAAATGCCTGGCTGGAATGCTACACCATAGCTCTCAACTGTACCCACTGAGATCTGCTGGTAGACCGTTGTGTCACGTCCCTTGAAGCACAATGAAAATGGGGGAACGTGCTTTTGCTGCAGCTGCACCAAGGCTCTGGAATGCCCTCCTGGATCACATCAGGAGCTCACAGTCTCACCTGACATTTAAGAAAGAGCTCCATCCGCTCCTACAAGCTAATGACTAATGCTCCTGTGCTGCGTCCCAAGTCTCCCTTTATACCGTTAAGCAACCCATCCACTTAAACCTTAGCACTTAGTCACTTGCTTTAGCTAGAAGGTTGCCTAATCAACTGCTTCCTACTACAACACTGCTTGCCCCAAAATGTCTTATGGTAATTATGAGTGTCCTACTGACTGTATACACTGCAGTATTACTTGTAACCTGATGCTGTTGTATCTTCTTTTGAAGTTATGTTGTGTTCTACTGTCCTGTTGTACTGCACTGTCCTATGTTATCTGGCATTGTTGTATTTCTCCCCAGTTGTGCCTAAAAATAGGCAGTTTCTGTCTAGTGCACTTACCTGGTGAACAAAAACTAAATAAATAAATGAGGGGGTTTCATCATGCATGCTGACGCAGTGGAATTTTCAAAAGTTTGTGGCTGCGGTTAACAGCCTCCAGAGTGGTGCTGTTTACCTTTGCCAAAACCACCTCTTAACTGGAGCACGAAACCCATGCCCCACCTCTAAGGGCAGGATGGCTGTAGTGCAGCCCCTGTGCCCAGCTGCCCCATCCACCCCCCATCACCCAGTACATCTTTCCTGGCCCCCTCATCACCCAGTACATATATGTAACAATTTCCTGGTGATCAAGTGGTTCTGCCACCCCACTTCCATTGCCTAGTACATATGTGACAACTCCTTTGTGGTCCAGTTGTTCCTCCCCACGATCCTCAATAGATCTATGTGACTATTCCCTGGTGGTCCAGTGACTCCCCAATCATACACTCACACCCACCTTCCCACCAGCTGAGGATGCCACCCCTTCACCCCGGCTGCTGCCCATGAAAGTGGCAGCTAGCACAGATTCCTCTCACTCTCCTCAGCTGGCCATCATCTGACAGTCATGGAGGCAGCTGGCTGAGGTGGTGAGAGGAGGATGTGCTGGTCACCTTTTCACAGGACTGGCACTCGTGGTGACAGGGGTGCGGGTGGAGGTTTTCAGCATGTGACAACTGACCTTGCATGTACGGTCGGGAGTGAGGTAGACCCACTTAGTGCTGTGCCAACATGAACCGATATTCAGTCGGATACCACTTCTTTGTCACAGAGTGCTGTCCTTCTGAATATCACGGGGTAAGTGCAGCACAAATGGTTGTGCTGCGCTTGCACCACTCTTTCAATATCGGGGCCTATGTGTTTTACTATATAAATTACTATATGTGTTTTAGCATATGATGTATGAATTTTCTCACATAGTATACAGTATGTATTTCAGTGTACAATGTGTATGAGCCTCACTATATGATGTATGAATTTCAATATTTATTATACAGTATGTGTTTCACTATCTAATGACCATGTTTTGGTATCTGACATATGCATTTCATCATACAGTGTATGTAGTTTAGGATATGATTATATATGTAATCTTCCCTCTGACCATGCGTAGGGGCCTGAAGTTATACTGAGTGGAGGGGGGCACAAGCAGAGCAAGCCATCCACATGCTATATCTTCTAAGCTGGAGATCTGGGTTCACTATAGGCTTGATTGCTGGCACTACACACTGCAGGAAAGAAGAGGAGACCAGAGACTTTAACCTGGAACCTGCCGGGGTAAGATGTTAGCTGGCAGCCCAAATTTAGGCAAAACAGAGATGGAACACTCTCCGAATAAGAAAACAAATTAATTTATTTTAAAACTTAATACAGCTCTCGGGGGCTGGGAGCACATACTGGGAGAAGGCAGCAATCAGTGGCAAAACTATGGCACAAAAAATTGAGGCTGAGAAGGCCTACAAATTGAGATCCAGAGGAGCCATGAGGCTGTCATAATTGAGCAGTGGAAACTCTCAGTAGGCCGCAGGACCCACAATACCACTCTATGCCTAGCGCATCACCACCCCGGCAGCTCAGGCTACAAAAAGCCACTCGACCAAGCACAGGAGCGGAGGGCACCACACAGCTGCATGCACACTCTCCTACTACCTGCAACACAGGGCTATTGGTACAACCCCTGGCATCCCAGAGCAGGCTCAACACGGCCATGCCAGGGTACTCAAACTTCTTCTCTCCACACAGGCTGTTGATATATGAAGCAAAGTGCCACACTGGTAACAAGGCTAGAGGGCTGTCACCACCTCTAGGCCCCACCCCACGGGCTGCCACCATTGTGATGTCCCCACCACGTCACCATCTTCTCTCAAAGGACCAGGTCCTGGGCCACCCCAGTGCCACGGAGCACAAGGCAGGCCCTACTCTCACCCCTCCCCAATGGGCTGTAGCTTCCAGAGACAGACCCAGTCCCACCACCGCAGGGTCTACCACCACCTGCCTAATCCTGAGCGGATCACTTTCCTACATCGCATCTCCAAGGCCCATATCCCAGGGCTGGGGTCCGAACACCAGCCCCATTATGGTGACTACAGTCTCCTGGATGGCCTCCTCCTCCCACACAAATCCCAGCCTAGTATACCCTAAAGGCCCAACCCCAAACTCTGCCTGAGGGCAGAGATTACACCTGGCAGGCCATAAAAGGAAAAGGGCTTACATATAAGCTTCACAATATAATATATGTATTTCAATATATAGTTTCAGTGTTTCAAAATATAATGTATGTATTTTGCTTTATTATAGATGTATTTGAGTCTGTGATGTATGCATTTCATTAAATAGTGTATTTAGTTCTCTACACAGTGTATGCAGCTCACTACATAGTGTGCGTGTGATAATGTTCCCTGCACTTTTGCAAACATGTTCGTGATCCAGCAGGGATGGTTTATAACCCAATAAGCATTCCTCAACAGGGTTGCAAAGTCGAGGATGGTGCTAAGTGGTCACAGCAACCACTTAGTGCTAGAAACTGCAACTAAGAATAGGGCCCAGTAAGTCATAGAGATCAGAGTCTGGTCTTAAAGGGAAACACTGGAAAAGGCACAGCTTTACCCAGGTACTACAAAATGTTTGATTAGTGCTTTCAGACAGTATTTTTTTAATTCCTCTAATTGCTTTTTAATGATTTAAACAGTGGCCTACAACTTTCACTTCCTATTGCTGGCAGCCACCATTTCATAGGTTTCATAGCTAGTATCACGCTAACAGACTCAAGGTCCTTAACAGCTTGCCAGAATCACAATCCTTAATTTAAAACTGAAATACCCTATTCCCATAGTGTCTATCCAAACTATTCTTAAATATATTCATGTTAGAACTACTAACAGTATTAGTTGGAAGATCATTCCAAGATGTTATCACCATCTGACTATACCAAAACCTTTGTTGGTTGCGATTTGATTTTCCTTGTAAAAGCTGTCTATTTGTTTCCTAGAACTAGTCCAACTTGTATTGTATTGAAATCCCATCTCAGCCATAAGTAAATCATCGTCCAATAATCTGTATAACAGACATCGATCACCCCTATGCCTCCTGTAGTATAGGGAATATAAGTTAAGGGAATTTAACCTTTCAGTTTAAGGTTGATTTTTTTAAACCATACACTGAATTACTGAATCTACACTGCACACCTTCCAACAACTTTATATCCTCTTGGTTCTGTGGTGACCATACCTGTGCACAGTACTCAGGTGGGGCCTAACCAGGGCACTATACAATGGGTGAAGTACATTTTGTTCCTACTTGCTATGTGTCTGAAAATACAGTTGAGGTTATGATTAGCTTTCTTAACTTGGACTCTGCAATGGGACTTAAAATTAAGGTAATTTGTGATGGTTATTCCCAGATCTCTTTCCTTGTCTGTGACCTCAAGAGGGATGTTAAATAATTTATAGGACATCTTCTGGTTTTTGCTACTAAAGTGCATGATCTTACATTTAGCAGTATTTAGTTCTAGTTTGTTTCTAGCTGTCCATTCCGATATCTCATCAAGGGCGTCCTGTAGGGCTTTGGTATGTTCTTGTGTATTAACCACTGCCCCTATCCTACAATCATCAACAAATTTATATAGCCAGATGTTAGAATTATTCATTTTTAATGTAGTGATATAAATAGTGAAGAGGCTTGGGCCCAGAACAGAGACCTGTGGGACCCCACTAGTAATAGGAGCCCAGCTGGATAAAACCCCATTTATTACCACCCTCTGCTTTCTACCTTGGAGCCAATCTGACACCCAATTACAGACATTCTTATTAATATTAATCCTCTCCAGCAGTGTTAATAATTCATAATGGGGCAATTTATCAAACGCCTTGGCAAAATCTAAATAGATCGCATCACCTGTATTGCCCAGATCCAATTCACGGTTAACATGTTCATAAAAGCCAATATATTTGTTTGACATGATCTTAGTTTAGTAAACCCATGCTGTGTTTGATCGATCATGTTATTGTTTTTGACATGATCTAAAATAAGATCTTTAATTAAGCCTTCCATAATTTTACCTATCAGGGAGGTCAAACTGATGGGCCTAAAATTTTCTGCTTTTGTTCTTGCCCTTTTTAAAATGGGAATACTGTGGCTATTTTCCAGTCTTTGGGGACTATTCCTGAGTCCAGAAAAGCCTGCATTATGTGGGTGATTGGTGGGGCCAATAAGTCTGCTAGTTCTTTCAAGACTCTTGGGTGCATTCCATCAGGGCCTGATGGTTTATTGACATTAAGCTTGTTCAAGTGTTCTAGGGTATCTTTAGGGTCATGGGTTATTCTTCCTGGTGTTGATGACTCCTTATCATTATACTTAGTGATGTATAATGAACAAAAATACTTATTTTGTATATTGACCATTTCAGTAGCTGTGACTACTAGCCCTTCATCATTAAAAAAGTGGTCCAATTGTACTGTATACAGTTTTCGTTTTATTAATGTAGGAAAAACAGGCTTTTTTATTGTCCTGTACTTTATTTGCCAGATTAACTTCAAATTGTGCCTTAGCTTTTTTTATGTGAACTTTGACCTTTTTCAAATATGTGTTATAGGACTGGTAAGTCTCGTGATTTAGTTAATCTATATTTTTTATGTAGCCTATTTTTTTTGTTAATTAAATGTTTTATTGTGGTATTCATCCAGGCTGATTTAACTCTTTTTCTATTGATGTTATACTTCAGAGAGCTAGGTACATATTTGAGAACCAAACTATCCACTTTGGTTATCAGTGAATCCACATACCCTAAATATTTTATTTCAAAGACCGGATCCAATCCCAGTGCAAAAGTGTTCTTTTCATACTGGGGAAGTCAGCTTTGTTAAACTTTAATTTTGTAGTGGCACTAGAAGGATTAGGGTTTATGATTTCACTAATAGTGAAGTGAACAGAGTTAAAGTCACTACTAGCTAATGGACTTTTAACTTGGACTGCTTTAACTGTGGCTCCCATATTTGTCAAAATTAGGTCCAGTATGTTATCCCCTCTGGTACTGTCATGAACCCTTTGTTCTATTCCCACCTGACCCATAGTATCAATGTACTGCATAGCAATGGTACTTATTCCATGTCCATTTTCCCAATCTATATTGGGCAGGTTCAAATCTCCTGCCAGTAGCATTCTGTCAGCTGGGTTCAGATCCCTAATGACCTTTAATATTTCCGTGTCATTATCTATTAATGTAGAAGGTGGCCTGTATAACCGTCCTAAAATGATTTTAGTATTTTTATGGAAGTAGCTTTACCCAAATCATCTCCTAAGTACTTGTTTAGGGAACTCCTCACAGTTTATGGTATCATGAATATACGTGGCCACCCCACCTCCTCTTCTATATCTCCTGGATTTATAGAATAGTTTATAACCAGCAATATTTTTTTCCCAATGATCATCCTCGCTCCACCATGTTTCAGTTACTAAAGCAATGTGTATGTTATGCGTGTGCAACATCAATTTAAACTCATCATGTTTATTTACTAAACGTCTTGCATTGATGAGGATAACATTCCATTCAGACATGTTTTGTAGGGTTATATCTGGATATGAGGGTCTATTTAAGTTGTTAGCCTTATCCCCCCCTGCAGTTTAAATGGAATTTTGCTACATCCAACAATTTTTTACCCAATATTCTAGTGCCCGTGGCATTTAGATGTAGGCCATCATTTTTAAATAGAACAGATTTGCTGAATGTGACTGAATTGTCCATAAAACCTATACATTCCATTTTGCAGAATTGTCTCAGCCAGCTGTTAATTAGCGTAATCTGCTTATTTTTATGAGAATGGTACTTATACATTGGTAAAATCCCCAACATTATGATTTCCCCTCCAAGTTCTTTAATCCTTCTGGCTATATCCTTGTACTCTGTCTGAATATCCGCTATCCTACTCCTTACCACGTCATTTGCTCCTGTGTGTAGGATAACTAAAGGGTTAGCTGAATTTTCTAATAGCCCATCCAATAGAGTAGAAATATTGTGTAGTCTGGCTCCTGGTAGTGCACTAACTGTTGTGGTTTCCTTTCTATTATTGCAGACTTGTGTATCTGTCCCCTTATAATAGAGTCTCCTATGATTACAATATCCCTATCATTTCGTCCTTTTTTTCCTTGCTCCATATCTGTATAACAACTTGGTTCCTTGTGTTGCATAGAACATTTTTAGGACTTAAATCCTTAGTTGCCTTTGATATCTCTGGGGAGGCCAATGATAGATTATCAAACCTATTTGTTAACTTCAATGATGTGTCCAGTATAGGCCCTTCCATGCTGTCAGCTGCTCTTCTATTTTCTGCCCCATTAATTTCAAGTTTGTCACTCATGCTAACTTTTGATAACTGGATGTTGTTAGCAAAACAAGATTTAGCCAACATTCTGTAGCTAATGTCAGTCATTGCTTCATCTATGAACTCCTCTAGTCTAGTTATATCTTTGTGAGTTTGTAACCTTAGTTCCAAATCATGGATCTCCTTTAATAAAGCAACAATTTTTATCCATTTATCACAGGTAAATTCCTGGCTAACAACCTCTTCTGTAAACATTTTGCATTCCCTGCAAGCTTTCTTGCCCTTTCCTTTTTTGGTTTTCTCTGAGCCATTTTAAATCAATGTATGCTTTGGAACACTCACCACTAGTGTTGTTTGCTTCTGCCTGCTATCCAGAGGGCTATCCCAGTATAGTACTGCACAGTGGTCCACCAGCGTCCACAGTGGACACAGTAGACATGCGATGCGCATGTCTCTGTGTGCGTCTCCACGCGCATATACGTGCGCTCGCTCTGCTCATGCGCACTTCTGCTTATGTGAAAGCTAGGTTTTATGGTGTCTTGTAGACAGGAAGTCCCACTAGGTCACTTCCTGCTAATCACCCCAGCAAAGCACAAACCAGACGTTTTTAAACTAAAATATTTAATTTAAACACCTCATGCGGTGTTTATGTGAGTAGCAGTGAGATTCCTGAACTCACTTATGCTAAGATGTTCTGCCAATCAACAGCAGAGGTCAGACAGACATATTAGCATACAGTGAGCTCAGGAATCTCATTGCTGCTCATGAGATGGTGGCTGCCAGCAACACAAAGTGGAAGTTGTGGGTAGCTGTTTCAAATCATGAAAAAAGTTGTTACTGTCTGACAGCACTAATTAAGAGTTTATGTAGTGCCTGAGGAAAGTGGTTTCTTTTCCAGTGTTTTCCTTAAAAAATATTTTATTACTTCAAAGATGACAGCAAATGCTTACTTGAGTATGACCATTTCAAAATATTCAATGGAAACAGGTCTCAGCACCTTTCTACTCAGCCACTTGCTTTCAACAGTGACAGGATATATTGTGAAAAGTCAACATTAATAATTCTAGTAGAATTCCTATGCTGATTATTAAAGAATACAGTTTATCACTTTTGTGCATAAACAAACTACAAGGAGTGCATAAAATTCCACATTAAGAGCCCTGTCCACAAAACCCAAAGCAGCCTGCTGCTACTGCATAGGGCCACCCCAGATATGCAGAGGCTGCTCTGTGCTAGTAAGGAGACATCTGCACAGTCATAACAAACACTTCAAACCCTGCAGTTGGTGGTCCAAATTGAATTTGTGGATCTACATGAGTGGATGGGGTCAGGGTTCTCTGGGGAAAGGCGGGGGGACATAGCCCAGCTCTTTTGCCATCCTTAGTATGATTTGTGTACTGTGAAGGTTTCCTGGAAGGTGGGCAGAAATGCCAGGGGAACCTATGTTGAAAGTCTTGCAGGCCCACTGGTCACATAACTCCAAAGTGGGACCCCAGCTGTGTCTAAGTCAGCATGGAGGGCTGTGAGGCGTGGCACGGCACAATTAATTTATTGTTTGTTTAATTTTGTTAGCCTCAGTAAAGGGGATATGGCAGTCTGTTCTGTAGCATTCAGTAAAGGCACACTGCAGGAAATGGGTTCTGCTGTTGCAGTAATTAAGTATTGTGGAACTGCCCCCAGATGCACTGCATTCAAATCAGTTGGGGAAGGTACTTCTCAAAAAACTAATTTCAGTCAGCCCTTCAAGTATTTTACCCTTTTTTATTTATTCAAAAAGGCCCTAATGTTTTGCCATGCTTATTATATGGCTTCATAAATGGCTTCTTCAGTAGGAATTTTGTTTGTATTTTTGTTGTTTTCTCTATCAGGTTTCCACTTCTTCTTGTGGTACTTTTAAATCATTCAACTTCTAAATGTTGAATACATTTAAAAGAAGAGTGAAAATACATGAAGGACTGATTGAAATTTATTTTTGAGAAGTGCCTCCCCTCCCAAAAAAATTTGAAGTCTGTGTTGGACCACCATTTTCCTACAATTCCCTGTTCACCGACAATGCAGCAACACTTTCTGGCCAACCCACACGTCAAGTTGGAAGCCCAGTGTCCATCCTAGTTCCAGTCTCACCCCTCCCCACACACACAGAGGGCTGCAATGAGCTGAAAATGCCCACCAGTGCAGAGCAGTATCATATGGCAAAGCTCTGCTGTCTGGCCACATGAATTGTGCATATATCTGCATGACTGTGGATCAGACCCTAAGCCGAGCAAGTGAGCAACATCATCTTGAGTAGCTACTGGAGTTTACTTGGTGTGTGTGTGTCTGTTTCAGTGTATTGCAGTTAGCATTTTCAGTGGCTCAGTAACTTGCAAGCTTACCTCTTGGGCCAGAAAATCAGAAGGTCAGGGGTTCTAATAGCACATCATAAACTTAGGGTAACAAAACAATACTGACATTCTAGAGACAGGAGAGAAGCAAGGGAAACCAAGAGAGCAGCAGCTGTAAACAGGACTTGCCTACCCACAAAGCCTTTAAATTATGACAGAGCCAGCAAACTAGGAAGACAGGAGAGAAGCAAGGGAAACCAAGAGAGCAGTAGCTGAAAACAGGACTTGCCCACCCACAAAGCCTTTAAATTATGACAGAGCCAGCAAACTAGGAAGACAGCAGAGAAGCAAGGGAAACCAAGAGAGCAGCAGCTGAAATTGTTTTTTGCAGGATATATTTTCTGTTAAATTGCTGTGGAGGTTTTCTTGCTGAAAAAAGGAAAGCACTTACCGAGGTGGTAGGTCAGAGCTGTAGCTGATTGTTTCTGGAGGGCACAGACTTGGTCCTGCCCACCCTGCCCCTCACCCCACCTACTCCACCCACTCCAGTGGCATAATATCCTTTATACAAGGGGTTCTGACATCACTTTCCCAAAAGGGTAAAGGGCATACACCTGTAATATCCTTATCAGCCCAGCATGCTGTGTAGGGGGTACACACTCACACACACTAACAAAAATAAATAAATAATAAAAATTAAACAGGAATGGGAGAAACATGTGGGGAGTGGTGCAATGCACTTGCTGTGGGGCAGCAGTCTTCCAGAAGACATTCTGGAGGCTGTACAGTAATGCTGCCCTATTTGAAGGCACCTCCCTGGTCTGACAGAGGAGGCTGCCCATTTCCAGGCCAATCTAGCGAGGATTTGTGAAACCTCCTCCCCCACCCAGTGACCACCAGGGCTGCCACTTCTGCCTCAAAGGTTGCCAAGAAAGAGGAGCGATTGGACCACTGTGGACATGGGGGAGGAGGGTGGTGGAACAGAGGTGCTTCCCTCCAGTTGTACCTCTCCACAATTCTACACCATTCTGGTGGAGTGTGGTTGAGCCTATGGAGGTACCCACAGTGGAGACCAAGGAGGATGCCATAACCCAAAATGAAAAGCCACAGGAGGGTGGCAAAGGACCCTAGGGAGGAAAACAACTCCTGGTGGGGGGCTCAATTGTTAGGGCATAGAGCCTGGGGCAGGAGGGGAGAGGGAGGGAGGGAGGTAAGGTGCCTGCCCAGCACCATGGTTGGGAGATATAGGAAGCGAATCCTCAGGATCACGGGAGCAGCAGCACAGAAGAGGGAGCTAGACATCATCATCCACCTAGGGACAAATTAGCTGGCTGGGAATGGGATCAGAGCAGTGCAGGAGGAGTTTGTAGGGTTGGGGAGGGGCCGTAGACAAGTAGCATGCATGGTAACCTTCTCAGAGGTGCTGCCTGTCTATGACAGGGGTGAGATTAGGGTACTCCGCACCATAGGATTCAATGAATGGTTGAAAAACTGGTGCTGAGCTCAGGGTTTAGGCTTCATTGGAGACTGGGGTTCCACCTGGAGGGATACAGGCCTATACTGGTGCAATGGTCTGCATCTGTCTGGGAGGGGAACCAGGATCCTAGGCAATAGGTTTAAATGCTTCATTGGCAAGCATTTAAACTAGCCAAGGGGGAGGCTCTGAAAAGGAGCAGGGAAATCCCAGCCCCCCCCCAACAAAACAGGGTAGTTAGCAAGGTAAACACCAAGGTAGAGAAGTCAATAGGAGCAGGACAGGGATAAATGGAGAAAAAGGCAAGGCAGTAAGGACAAGGAGGGTGCTAAAAGGGGTAAGGCCATCATAAAATGGAGGGAAATGAGTACCAATGCCCATAGTCCTGGTAACAAGCTCCCTGAACTAGTGGCCTTGATGGAAGAGGGAAGCCAGGATATTGTAGCAGTCACAGAAACATGGTACACAGAGAACCATGACTGGGATGTCAAGCATACTAGGGTACACAATCTACAGGAGGAACAAGGAGGGTAAAAGAGGAGGAGGAGGAGCTCTCTACATAAGGGAAGGGATCAAAGTAACAGAACTAAAGGGTAAACAGAGAGGAGTGGAGGCACTGTGGTTCACCTTGGAGACAGGAAATGTCACCACTATCCGCATGGGGGTTATGTACAGACGCCCATCTCAGGGGGAGGAAATGGACAAGAAAATGATAGATGGCATCATTAGAATGGCAAAAAAAGGGGAGATATTGTTGATGGGGGACCTGAATATGCCAGATATTAATGAGCACATTTGCTGCAGCCACATCCAAGAGCAGGGTCATTCTCGATACCCTAAAGGGGGCATGCCTTAGACAGCTAATGTTGGAACCCATTTGTGAGGGAGCAATCTTAGACCTGGCACTCTCAAATGGGGATGGAGAGAGGATATCACATTTAGAAGTGGGTAGCCATCTGGGAAAAAGTGACCACCAAACAGTGTGGTTCACAATAAACACAGCCATAGAGTCAAGCCATACAAAAGTGAGGGTATTGGACTTCAGGAGGGCTGACTTTAGTGAAATGGAAAGTTCCTCAGAAACGATAGCCAATGGGCAAAAAGGAGGGGTGGAGGAACAATGGGGAAAATCAAACTGCCATCACAGAGGCAGTAAGCCTTTGTGTGAAGCAAATAAACAAAACTAAATGAAGGAAAAAATCACTATGGTTCTTTAAAGAGGTAGAGTGGAAGGTTAGGGAGAAAAAGATAGCATTCAGGAAGTATAAGGAAACAAAGAAGGAAAATTATTTCATTAATAGGATAGAAATCTTGTGAGAGTCATGTATCAGGGGGACACATCTTGATTGTTTGCCAAGAGGACTTGTTACTCTTATTTGAAATTTTACCTGGTGACAACAGAACACAGAGAGGATTATAAGATATAATTCCTGATAATTTGAAGGTTGCAAGAGACCTCCTTGTGAATGAGCTTGCTCAATGGAGTTTTCCTGCAATAAACTTGAACTTGAACTTGAACAGAAGGAGCAGGACGTAGAACTGTACCAGTTAAAGCAGAAGGAAGCAGAGAGGGCAGTCAGAATAGCAAAGGCCCAAACTGAATAAAAGATAGTCAACTTAGTTAAGGAGGGGATAAAACCTTTTATAGGTACATTAAGGAGCGATGGAAGACCAAGGGAGGGATAGTGTGGCTTAATAAAGGGGAGGGTGGTTGGCAGAGGGTAACAGTGAAAAAGCAGGGATGCTAAGCAAATACTTATGCTCAGTATTCACAAAGGAAGAGGAGTGGCAGGTACCTAAACCAAACAATAGGAGCAGGTAAATAGTGGGAGTAGAGCACAAGGATGTGGTGAACTCCAATAAGTTGATATCAGAAAAGTCAGATGGACGCACTTACCACTCATTCAATGAGCAATGTTCATCCTTGTGTTCAGTGCAGAATTCTCAAAGTTTATTCAGCATCTAGTGCATCAAAGCAATCAGCCAGGAAAGTGCAGAGCACTGCTCAACCTCATGCTTACGTTTCACCCAATACACTGGACTTCATCAGAGCTGTTGCAACTTAATGGCAGTACACTTATGTACAACATTTAAATTGCTGAATGAACCCATTGACCAATAGCCTTTTCTGTGACCACACACATTTATAAATGATTTATTAGAAATTCATTAGTGATCCCACAGCCCTTAGTGGAGACGTACACGATATAGTGCTACTACAGTATTACAATACAAAGCAAAATTATACAAATGCAAAATCCCTTTAGTTCTCTATGAAAATTATTTAATTAATAGGATAGAAATCTTGTGAGAGTCATGTATCAGGAGGACATATCTTGATTCTTTGCCAAGAGGACTTGTTACTCTTACTTTTGGGGGGGATAAGAGACTGTATGCCAAGGACAGGCTTCATCTTGCCCCATTAGGGAAGGAAGTCCTTAAACAGGGGATGGCTGACTACATTCAAGAAAGGTGGGGTTTAAACTTGTGAGGGGGAAGGGATAAGGAGGGCTGACCAGAAGCCCTCTCCTCCAGATGAGGGGAGTAGCCTTCAAACCCAGGGGGGGGGAAACAGACTGGGAGTGAAGGGATAAGGGAGGGCTGAACAGAAGCCCTCTCCTCCAGATGAGGGAGTAACCTTCAAACCCAAGGGGGAGGGGAAACAGACTGGGGGTGGAGGTTTCAGGAGGAGCAGAGGAGGATGGAAGTATAAGGAATCTGGGTGCGGTTCGACAAAGGGGATCAGGGATAAGGGGTAGGGGTTGGTGTTAGTAAATGCCAGGATCTTGGGAAACAAGTTGCCAGAGTTCCAGACCATGCTGTTTGGGGGGGGGGTGGATGTGGTGGCGGTCACGGAGACGTGGGCCAACAAAAACCATGACTTGGACCTAAACGTGCAGGGGTACACTATGCTTAGGGAGGATAGAAAGGAGGGCAGAGGGGGTGGAGTGGCTATGTTCATTAGAGATGACATAGAAATTGCTAGGGTAGAAGAGGCAGAGGGAAACGTGGAGGCCTTATGGGTCACCTTATGATCCCCAGCAGGAGAGAAGGTCAAGCTGGGTGTAGTATATAGGCCCCCTGGGATGAGTGATGTTCTAGAGGATGGTTTGCTGGACAACATCATTGCCCAGTGTGGACCAAAAGGGAAGGAGTGGTGTTGATGGGGGACCTTAATATGCCAGGTACAAACTGGGGAACCATGTCCTCTAAGGTGGCCAAGGAGCAGAGGCTGCTGGACGGCTTCCAGGATGTGTTCTTAACACAGCATGTGATGGAGCCCACAAGGGAGGGCATGTCCTGGACGTGGTTCTGGCAGATGGGGATCTGGTAAGGGACCTGGTTGTAGAGGATCCCCTGACTGGGAGCGACCACAATACTGTCTGTTTCAAATAAGCATGGGGGTGAGATCTAGGACACTGGCAGTGGACTTCAGGGGGCAGACTTTGTGGGCATGGGAAATATTCTCAAGGATCACTTGAAGGGATTACATCAATGACAAGTGTGAAAGGAGATGGAGGTCAGAAATGGGATTTCATGAGGCAGTCAGATCTATGCTAAGTTGAAACGTAAGGGAGCAACGTCACATAAACCATGCTGGTGGTCTAGTAAGGTACAGGTAGTGGTCAGAGAAAAGAAGGCGGCCTACAAAAAATATAAAACAACAAGAGGGGATAGGGATAAGGAAATGTACCATCTTGCATCTAGAAAAGTCACCCAGATGGTGAGGGGAGCAAAGTCCAGTAAAGAGCAACGGCTGGCACAGGGGATACATGGAGAGGAAAAGGGGTTCTTCTGATACATTGGGGAGTGGAGAAAAACTAAGGGCCATCTCAGCAGATTGATATCAGAAGGAGGGTGCGTGGAAGAGGCGAGGGACCAGGCAGAGGTATTTAACGAGTACTTTGCCTCTGTGTTCACTAGGGAGGGGGATGGGATATCTACAAAGCAAGACATGATGGGGATAGAAGTGGCAGTGAGTGGGATCAGGGGAGCAACAGAAACAGAGCAAGAGAGAGGGAGAGGTACCCCAGGGGTGTCACATCTGGATAAGGATAAAAAGGCCAGTAAGGTGGAGGGGATGGATGATGCTATCTCCACCAAAAGGGTGTGGTTAGCCCTCAAGGCCCTAATGAAAGACAAATCTCCTGAGCCGGATGGCATTCATCCAAGAGTACTATGGGAATTGGCGGACATACTGGCTGCACCCCTGGCGGAGCTCTTCAACAGGTCACTTGAGACAGGGAGGGTACCTAGGGATTGGCGAAAGGCACATGTGGTGCCAATCCATAAAGGGGGGTTGAGGGAAGTACCAGATAACTATAGACCCATCAGTTTGACCTTGGTCTTGGGAAAATTAATGGAGAGTATACCAAAGGACTGATTGGGGGTGTACTTGGAGGAGGTAGGAGGTCTGGATAGTCGGCAACATTGGTTTGTGCCAGGTAGATCATGTCAAACCAATCTTGTGGAGTTCTACGAATGAGGTAACATCAGAACTGGACAGGGAAAGCCTTTGGATGTATTATTCTTGGACTTCAGCAAGCATTTGACTCTGTTCCTCACAATGGTCTGGTGGAGAAACTGATGGGCTTAGGAAAAGGCCCTTTGATGGTCAGATGGATTGAAAACTGGCTAGCTGGATGCACCCAGAGAGTAGTGGTCTGTGGGGATCTCTCAAACCCTAGAGAGGTTGGTAGTGGGGTACCGCAGGGCTCGGTCCTGTGTCCATTCCTGTTTAATGCATACATATCGGACATCAGGGGGGTATGGGGTATGAAATAAGTCTCTTCACTGATGACTCCAAGATGGGAGCAGTAGTTGAGGGAGAAGAAGGGAGGTTGGCCCTGCAAGGGGACCTGGACACCCTGGAAAGCTGGGCTCACACATGGAAATTAAATTTCAATATCACCAAGTGCAAGGTGTTGCATCTTGGGGTGGGAAACCCTAAACACAGGTACACCCTGGGAGGGGAGGCGCTGGAGACCTCAATAGGGAAAAGACCTAGGGTCATGGTGGATGCATGTATGAATAACTCTGTGCAGTGCAGGAGAGTGGCTAGCAAGGCAAACAGGATGTTGGGATGCATCATAAGGGGGATCACCTCTAGGAGCAAGGAAGTGATTCTGCCGCTGTACAATGGACTGGTTAGACCACACCTTGAGTACTGTGTACAGTACTGAAGACCACACTTGAAGAGGGACATACAGCTCCTGGAGAGGGTACAGAGGAGGGCAACTAAGATGATATGAGGGCTAGGGGATTTGACGTATGAGGACAGACTTGAGGAGCTCTGCCTGTTTTCATTGGAGGAGAGGAGAGGAGAGACAGGGGGACATGATTGAGGTCTTCAAGTATCTCAAGGAATAAATAGGGTAAACATGGAGGGATCTTTAGACTAAAGCAGGAGGTATCACCAGAGGGCATGGTTTGAAGGTGGAAGGGTGGGGGAGAGGAGGAGGTTTTCACTGAGAGGGTGGTGGACCCTTGGAATGCACTGCCTGGCGAGCTGGTTCAGAGATTCACAGTGGAGGGCTTCAAGAGAGGGTGGGACAGGCACAGAAAGTGGATGTATCAGATGATGGCCTGTCCCAGGGGGGTGGGGATGGATGATAGGGGTTTCTGGAACACAAGGGAGGGGAGGGCCTCGGCACCCAACTAGGGATCTGAGGTTGGAGCAGACTCAATAGACCGTAAGACCTAATCTGCTGGCAAATAGTATGTTAGTACTTGAAATTTTACCAGGTGACAACAGAACACAGAGAGGATTATAAGATATAATTCCTGATAATTTGAAGGTTGCATAGGTATTATACTTAAACATAGGGGTCCCACAGAACCATGCTATATTTAACAGAGACCACTATGGTGTCATAAGGTACATTTAACATCATGGGCCTCCAAGGGAGGTCACAAGATCAACCCTACTTTCTCTTCCTTTTTCAGCAAGGGGGCTAGTTCAAATTTCTCATTCAGTCCCTTTGCTTCTAAAGCACCAAGTATGGAGATCCATTTCTACTCAAAACAGTCTAAAGCATTATCAAAGGCCTCCCCCACTGATATCTCTGGGGATGGTTTCCAGACCGAATGCTGTGACAGTGGGCTGCAAATTAGGATTTGCATGTACATTTGTTGCAATTGCATAGGTTCGGTTTTTATTTTTAATTGCCAAAATGTACTCAATCTGAAAACAATGTTTTCTTTTGGTTCTGTCAATGTAATATTCACCACAAGTACATTTTAGCAAATAAACAACCCTGTCAGTATTGCAGTCTATGGCCTCTATGATTCTTTCTATAGTGCCATTTTATGTTGGCTTGCCGCTCTATGGGCAGTCAACATATTGGGAGAGTGCAGCTTTGGGGGCACAGTTGTTGTTGGGTGAATGCAGGCACGATCAGTAGGTGTGCCCTCATTCCCAATAAGCCAGCATGCTAGTGCTGACACCAACATTATGTAAAGTGGACATAACTAAAACAAAGTGCCGCTGCAATCAGAGACAAGCTCGTCATGCAGCAGCACAGATGACACACTCCCGTACGTGCCGCTCTCCCCCGAAGCACAGAGTGCCACGCTGGGGAGCCCACCCCAGCATGGCAACTGACGCCATGGCTGACGGGGTGCCTTCAATCCTCGCCAGCCCACTGTCCCCCCCGAGTACAGGATGCCACGCTGAGCCTACCCCAGTGTGGCAACTGATGCCATGGCCGATGGGGTGCCCAACTCGTTGGCTCCATGCCCCCAGCGATCCCTTCTGCCACGCCCGGAGCCCATCCCAACGTGGCAAACATCCCGCGCCTTCTTTTTTTTTTAACTTGTAAATTAAAACGGTCCCACGGCGCTTCTCCCTGTCCCTCCCACAACCCGCACCCACCCACTGTGCACCCTGCCTCCTACATACCCCTTATCCCATACTTATCTCCGGAGTCCGGTGCGACGATCTTCATTGGACCGGGAACACGTCTGCACTCTTCAAAGCCGACCGCGAACTGAGGAAATGCTGGTAAGCTGTATAGTGGGCTAGATAGAGTTTTTTCAACTTTGTTGCATATCTCAGGCATTTTTTGGAATTTTTGCACCAAATTTTCAACATGGGGTTTTTGGGGCCCCTCCTCATGAATTCTGTCATGGTCATGGCATTTATCGGCCTCGAACGGTGATTTCGCAGTCATTGCGCGAAATCACCTTTCGGGTCCCATTAACAAAATGACAGTGGTGGTGTTCATGAGGTGCCCTCTTAAAAAGCCTAAGTTACAAATTTGGTGGAAAAAAATCCAACAAATGCCTGTTCTGACGTCATTCGTTGCGCGGTTGCTACACAGGCACAAATAACTTCTTTCATTCACAATATTTTGCTGCTGGATTTTTCAGCATTGTCATTTTGTACATCTCCTTGTGAGAGTATAGCTGTCATTTTCCACATCCTGCCCGAAATGTGTTTTCACACTTCCGGCGCACAATAGCGCAGTTGCTGTGGGAAATCAATGTTTGGGCCAGATTATGAAAATGACAGTGACACAGTTCATGAGCAGAGGACCTAAAATGCCTATGTTAAAAATTTGGTGATGCTACTCCATAAAATAACTGTGTTACGAGCATGCGTTGGCAGATTGCACGCATACTCGTACTGTTGTGCATTTGTGATATTTTCAGTCTGGATTTTCACCATTGCCATTTTTCCACACCTCTTGATGAACAGTACAGCCGTCATTTGGCATATCGTGCCCAAAATGTGGTTATGCACTTCCGGCGCAGAATAGCGTGGTCGCTGTAAGAAATCACTTCTTGGGACACTTTGAGGAAATAACAGTGACACTGTACATGAGCAGAGGTGCTAAAATGCCTGTGTTGAAAATTTGGTGCTGAACGCCCATAAAATGGCAGTGTTGCAAGCGTGCATTGCATATTTCCCACACACCCTAGTAGCTTCGCAAATTTGGTGTATTTACATGCCACATTTTCAACACTGGCATTTTTTTACACCTCCTTATAAACTGTGCAGCTGTCATTTCTCACACCCTGCCCAACATGTTTTCCCGCACTGCACTACCAAACACCCAAAGGGACACCCTAATGCTTGTCACTCTCTGCAGGGTGGGGGTGGGTTGGCATCAGTTCAAAACTTCACTGCCATTCCTATGATGCATCTGTCTAACTCCTGCACTACCAATGCCAATGCCAGCAAGCCAACATTCGGCATTGACAAATGCTTGTTAGGGTTAAGGAAGGTATCTCTGTTTTCTATGACATAACATGTTCTGCAAAAACCACACTTCCTAGTACCTCATTTTCTCTTTTTTTTTTTTATGATCCTTGGGTCTGGTTGATAACTATTAACCAGATCATCCCCTATGTTCTTACCTCTCCTGTATGCTATGTGTAGTGGCTTGTTTAGTGTCAGTCTCAATTCTGGTATGCCACATAATATTGTCAAATTCTTCCTCAGAATGACTGTAATCTCCTTAGTCCCCCCCCCCCCATATGCAGTCACAAATCTCACAATGGACTCTTTTTTTTACTTCTTGTTTTTGGCAAAAACAAAGATTCCCTCTTTACCTCTCTGATGTCCTGTGCAGTTTTTTCTACATAAACCCCTCTATACTTAGCTAAAAGCTTCTCAGATAATTCTTTAGCCCCTTTATCATACAGTGTAGAGTCAGAACAGTTACGTTTTGCCCTCAGAAATTGCCCCTTGGGTAAATTACGTATGAGGTGGGGCGGATGGCAGCTGGTGGCTAGGAGGAGACTGTTCTTGTCTGAGGGCTTGGCAAATAAATCAGTAGTGAGCGTACCATCTGCACACTTCTTAATCGTAAGTCCCCAAACTTATTGAATCTTTGTCCATGGTGATTTTAAAATGAAGATTGTGATTACTTTCTTCCAGATAGCTCATGAAATTCTGGAGTTCCTGTATGGTACCTTTCCACACTAGAAAAATGTTGTCAATACATCGCTTATAAATCTTTCTTTTTTCTGGATACATGTTCACTTCCCTGTAATATGTCACCCTATCCTCCCACTCACTGAGATACAAATTAGCAAGGATGGGGGCTAATGTTGCCCCCATGGCTGTGCTCTTGACTTGTTTGTACAGATTGCCCTTGAATAAAAATATGTTGCTGCTGAAGACTATATCTGTTAGTTTAGTAAGCATATTGATTTGTGTCTGCCCCATATTAATATACTTTAATAATGCTCGTTCTATGGAGGGGTATGCTCTCATCCTTGGGGATACTGGTGTACAGTGAGTCCACGTTAAGTGTGACAAGGAGTCAATCTTTCTCAATTTGCACGTTGTCCAGGATGGTCAGAACATGACTAGTGTCCTTTATGTGACTTCTAGTTTTTACCACCAATGGGTTAATAAAGCTGTCCACATACCTCGAAATGGATTCAGTAACCCATCCAGTCCTGAACACTAAGGGGCAGCTGGGGGGCAAGACTGGGTCCTTGTGCACCTTTGGAAGGGTGTAAAAGGCTGGAATCTTAGGTGCCTGTACTGTTAAAAAACACAGTTCATCAGTTGTAATTTGAACATTTTCAAAAAGTTTTTACAATAATTTTCAATCTCCCTGTTTGATGCTATTAAGTGGATTGTAACTAAGTGTTCTGTAGAACTCTGTGTTAGACAACTATTTGTATGCCTCTTGCACATACTGTTCAGTATCCTGTACTACGAGCCTCCCTCCCTCCCTTATCTGCAGGCTTTATGGTAATTATACGATCCGGTGCTGGGTTCTGTAATGGTTCTCTCTCCTGTATAGTAAAATTCCAGCACAACATTCTGGAATTACCATTGTTATACAAAGCACTCAGATCATCTAAACAGCATTGTAAAAAGGCTTCTATGTATGGTGGAGTGGGGGACAAAAAGTGGATGCAGTTTTAAACATCTGCATATTGTACTATCCCTTAGTTCTGCTGAACCACTATCAACAAATTCATTTCTTAGATGTTTCCCTCACTGTGTAAAAGCCAGATATTTTCAAACTGAACTAGAAAACAACAAAACAACTCTGCCAAATTTTGGAACATCCTTAAGGAGGTCAAGGTCAGTCTACCGACTCACCCTCCCAACCAAGATTGTGTCACGAGGAACTACAGTACATACAGAGACAGAGCTGCTATACTAGAGCAGCTCAACAAACACTTTGCCACTGCAGGGCTTGCTTTTGACACCTCGCCCATCAACAATCTCAGCCTGCCAGGGACTCTACTGCTAACCCTACTACTAACATCATCCCAAACCAACCATATCCTGCCCACTTCAGCTTTCTTACAGTCACGTTTAAACAAGTTGAGGCCATACCCTATCTCTGGACACTAAAAGAGTGCTTGGTGACAGTATCGAACCTTACTTCCTAAAACTTGGCCATTTCTACTTGACCGCCTCATCACCCATTTATTCAACACCTCCTCAAACAGGGCGAACTACCTATATTGTGGAAAACTGATCACATCCTACCCTTATTCAGATCTGGGGACCCAAGTGATCTGAACAATTATCGACCTATCTCTGTTCTATCCGGCCCTCTCAAAATTAGTCAAAAAATTATCACGCCCAAATTAGAGAACACTTGACTCAAATAATTTGCTAAACCCGCTCAGTCTAGCTTGAGCCAAACATAGCACTGTGTCAGCCCTAGCAAAAGTAACCACCAATTGACAAATTGCCCTGGATTCTAAGAAGTGTAGTTGCCATATTCCTGGATCTTAGCAAAGCCTTCAATACTGTGGATCATGACATTCTGCTTTCTGCTCTGGGTAATATTAGCCTCGACAGCTCAGCCATCAAATGATTTACCAGCTACCTAACCAACAGGCTACAGCAAGTCAAAGCTATAGGTGATCTGTCCCCACAAAATCCTTTACGAGGTATCACACAAGGCTTCATCCTGGGCCCAGTCCTCTTTGTAATCTATATCAATAACCTGGACTCCGCCTGCACACAGCCAATGTGCACTTATTTTCAGATTATACTGTACTCTACACTACTAACTCATCCTTGGACTTGGCCCACAAGAACCTTCAGCAAGACTTCACCACTCTCCAATATAACCTCATCAAACACAAACTCCTCCTCAACGCTAAAAGACTAAAGCCAAAGTCTCACCAAAGTCTGCCTCTGGATCTACACATATCCCCAGATCCTAATGCTGTTAGATGAACCCCTAAATAGTTAATACTTTCAAATACCTAGGTTCTGGCTGGATAATAAGATCAACTTCCTGTGCGCCTGCATGAAATTTCGAAGAAACTAAGGCAGCTTAGGCCTTTTTATCACCTTAACATCTGCTTACCCTTGAAGCCAGAAAGAGACTAGTACATTCCACATTTCTACTCATACTGGACTATTCTGACTTCTTAACAGCCATTGCCCTGCAATGATGCTTAACAAACTTGACACCCTCTACCACCGGGCCCTAAGATTTATCCTTAACCTACCCCATTGTACTCATCACTGTCTGTTATACCAGGAGTCAAGATGGCCCTCACTCTCAATCAGGAGGAAAAGAAATGCTCTCCTTTGGCTCTTTAGAGCACTATCCAATAATCTCCCTGCATACATTTTGTGCTTCTTTGAACGTGCCAAGGGATCTTATGGCTTGAGATGCTTCTCCATGATTTGCTTCCAGATTCCTAGAGTGAAAACAACCTATGGTTTGGCAGCAATCAATTTTTCACTACCAACGCTTTGGAACGCTATGCAAAGTTCCTTAAAGCTTTCCTCACTCCCCAGTATTTTCACATTCAAAGCTCTGATAATGGACCTGTTGAAGGACACATGCAGCTGTTTTAGATGACTCAGAACCTTAGCCACTAGTCCCTCCCGCAAATATTACTATCCGAATGTCACCAGCCTCCCCCCTCCTAGCAAGGGATATCCAGCGCTTACTAGTTTTTATCTCCCCTAAACTCGATCTTCCTCAGTCTAGTCCCCTCTTGTAGTGCACTCTCGCTCCCCCCCTCCACCCTTACTATTCTCTTTCCCTCTCTCACTGCTTATTAGTAAAAAAGGTACTTGCTCCTAATTAGTGGAGACTGCTTGGGATGATCATCTTCTCACACTCCTGTAATCACTTATGGAATGTAGTTGTATGTAACTATGTTAGACCTTATGTATAGGCTTCCTTTGGCCTACACCTGTTCAATGTTGCTTCATTGTTGGCTACCATATCTGTAACTATGTATTGTCTTATACTGTATTGTACTGTATTAATGTCCAGGACCACCTTGAAAATTAGCTTGCTCAATGGTGTTTTATGCCTGGTTAAATAAAGTTGATTGATTGATTGATTGATTGATATCTGCATCTTGCCCTTGTTCTGCAAAAAATATTGTGGTAATGAAAAGATACAGAATGTAATTAACCTATCCCATAGAACTCTTACAGAAATAGAAAATAAGCTTTTAGCCAAAGGTTTTTTGTTTGTGCCCACTTTCTCAGTTAAAAAGTTTGAAGCATATTTCGATATTCAAACCTTTGCTAGAAATGTTACTTTGAAAGTATTTTTGCAAAACAAGGGCAAGACGCAGATAACTCACACAGTGAATGGAAACATGTAACACTTAATAGCATCAAACAGGAGATTGAGAACTATCTGTTAGAACTTTTTGGAAATGGTCAAATTACAACCGATGAACTGTGTTTTTTTAACAGTAGAGGCACCTAAGATTCCAGCCTTTTACACCCTTCCAATGGTGCACAAGGACCAGTCTTGCCCCCTGGCTGCCCCACAGTGTCTGGGATTGGATTGGCTACTGAACCCATCTCGAGGTACGTGGACAGCTTTATCAACCCATTGGTGGTAAAAACTAGAAGTCACATAAAGGACACTAGTCATGTTCTGACCATCCTGGACAACATGCAAATTGAGAAAGACTGATTCCTTGTCACACTTGGCGTGGACTCACTGTACAAATATCCCCAAGGATGAGGACATATCCTCCACAGAACAAGCATTATTAAAGTATACTTATATGGGGCATACGCTAGTCAACATGCTTACTACACTAACAGATATAGTCCTCAGCAACAACATATTTTATTCAAGGGCAATCTGTACAAACAAGTCAAGGGCACAGCCATGGGGCAACATTAGCCCCATCCTTGCTAATTTGTATCTCAGTGAGTGGGAGGATAGGGTGATCTATTACAGGAAGTTAACATGTATGCAGAAAGAATAGATATTTATAAGCGATGCATTGACAACATTTTCCTAGTGTGGAAAGGTACCATACAGGAACTCCAGAATTTCATGAGTTGTCTGAAAGAAAGTAATCACAACCTTCATTTTAAAATCACCATGGACAAAGATTCAATAAGTTTTTTGGACTTTACGATTAAGAAGTGTGCAGATGGTACGCTCTCTACTGATTTATTTACCAAGCCCTCAGACAAGAACAGTCTCCTCCTAGCCACCAGCTGCCTTCCACCCCACCTCATATGTAATTTACCCAAGGGGCAATTTCTGAGGGCAAAACATAACTGTTCTGACGCTACACTGTATGATAAAAGGGTTAAAGAATTGCTTGAGAAGTGTAGAGCTAGGAAGTATAGAAAGATTTATGTAGAAAAAACTGCACAGGACATCAAAGATAAACAGGGAATCTTTGTTTTTGCCAAAAAAACAAGAAGAAGAAAAAAAGAGTCCCCTGTGACATTTGTGACCACATATGGGGGGGGGGAGGACTAAGGAGATTACAGACATTATGAGGAAGAATTTGACAATATTACGTGGCATACCAGAATTGAGACCCACACTAAACAAAGCACTACATAGCATACAGGAAAGGTAAGAACCTCTCTGATTATCTGGTTAATAGTTATCAACCACATCCAAGGATCATAAAAAGCTAGAGAAAATGGGTACACGGAAATGTGGTTTTAGCAGAACATGTTATGTCATAGAAAACAGAGATACCTTCCTTAACCCCAAAATTGGCACTATAGAGAGAATCATAGAGGCCATAGACTGCAATATTGAGGTGGTTTATTTGCTAAAATGTACTTTTAGTAAATATTACATTGACAGAACCAAAAGAAAACTTTGTTTTCGGATTGAGTACATTTTGGCAATTAAAAATAAAAACCTAAACTATGCAATTGCAGCAAAAGATTTTTTTTTTTAGTTGTTTAACCAGGATTAGCACACTAAGCTGAAAGCTTTTTACAGGAGTGACCTGGGAGCAATGTATATGCAAATTCTAATTTGCAACCCACTGTCACAGCATTCGGTCTGGAAACCATCCCCAGAGATATCAGTGGGGGAGGCCTTTGATAATGCTTTTGACTGTTTTGAGTATAAATGGATCTACATACTTGGTGCTTTAGAAGCAAAGGGACTGAATGAGAAATTTGAACTAGCCCCTTTGCTGAAAAAGAAAGAAAAAGTAAGGTTGGATCCATGACTTGTCGCCAACAAATTTTTTGTCGAACGACCAGACAGCGAAACCAGCAGGTCAACCACATTTTGCAGTCGGCTGCCGGTTTCGTAGGAAAACAAGTGTTTTCTTCGGGGGTCTTTGCCCACGAACCCCCTACATGCAGGGCTGCATCCCCCCCCACTTAAGATTCTCAACTCTGAGTCTGAGCTGATTCGGGGTGCAGGACCCCCGACAGACAGTGTCAGGTTCTAGCGGGTTCTTTACAGTGGCATGGTGCTGTTGTCACTGTAGGGGACTGTGCTGTCGAAATGTCGCTGATAGTGCGGCATACCAATAAGGCTGACCTTTTGACCTCCCTTGGAGGCCCATGATGTTAAATGTACCTTGTGACGCCACAGAGGTCTCTGTTAGATATAGCATGGTTCTGTAGGATCCTTATGTTTAAATATAATGCCAATGCAACCTTCAAATTATCAGGAATTATATCTTATAATCCTCTCTGCGTTCTGTTGTCACCAGGTAAAATTTCAAGTAAGAATAACAAGTCCTCTTGTCAAGGAATCAAGATGTATCCCCCTGATACATGACTCTCACAAGATTTCTATCCTATTAATGAAATAATTTTTACAGAGAACTAAAAGGATTTTGCATTTATATAATTTTGTTTAGTATTGTAATACTGTAGCAGCACTATATCTTGTATGTCTCCACTAGGGGCAGTAGGTTCACTAATCAATTTCTTCTTTTTTTTTTTTTTTTTGTGCTACCTGCTGCCATCCCTCGGCCTTGGTCACAGCCTCCCCTGCTGCCACACCCACATAAACCATGACTCCCTGATATCCCCTGGCTTACCCTCCAGGATGGGGTTGTGGCACTGCAAGCTACGGGAGATGTCAGGGAGCCGGCCTGGGAGCTCATCAGATTGGAGGGGCAGGCTTCATCCAGGTGGCAGACAGCATTGCTTTTCCCCATGTATGTGGGGGCCGGGACGTGCAGTGATGGCCAGCATCCACCCTGCTCCTCAGACAACGTTCAGGTGCTGGTCGCTGTGGTACCCCCGGCCTCCGCCAGGGGTCCATGAAGCACTGGGCACACTCCACTCCCCTCTCTCCCCCCAGAGAAGGAGAGCAGTCCCTGGGATGCTCCATCCTTCTCCTCCCAGCCGGCCCTCCAATGTCCCGGGTCTGTTCCTGAACCCAGGTCAGCAGCGTCGCAAGCGGAAATCCAATTGCTGTGCCGATGGGCCAGCTAATGAATTTCTAATGAATCATTTATAAATGTGTGTGGTCACAGAAAAATGCTATTGGTCAATGAGTTAATTGACCAATTTAAATGTTGTATAAAAATGTACTGCCATTAAGTTGTAACAGCTCTGATGAAGCCCAGTGTATTGGATGAAACGTAAGCACGTGGTCGGGCAGTGCTCTGCACTGTCTGGGTTGGTTGCTTTGATGCTTGGATGATGAATAAACTTTGAGAATTCTGCACTGCACACAAGTTTGGACATTGCTCTTTGAGTGAGTGGGGTGCTTCCATCTAACTGTTATGAAACAATAGAAGCACTCTGGATAGGGGTCGATACCAGTCTATTCACAGAAGAAAAGGTCCTGAAAGATCTCCTAAAACTGAAGGTGGACAAAGCAATGGGGCCTGACAGGAGGTCTACTAAGCATCCTGATGTCATTGCCTAACACCCAGGAACCCAAAATTATATCCCAACAGTCTGCATGCCGACAGTCAGAAATTATCCATGGTGGATTTTTCTGTTTTGTGGGGCTTCACCTCACGCACCCACCCCTCATTTTTGATTGCCATCTCCACTATGGGCAATTCCCGACTGTCGGGATATAATTTTCCGGCTCCTGGCTGTCAGGCAATGGCATGTCAGGATACCGTAGTGATGCTCCCGACAGGATTCACCACAGAATTCTAAAAGAACCAAGGGGATAACTAGTGACACCACTGACTACCCTTTTTAACAAATCATGGGAGGATGATGTGGTACCTGAGAACTGCAGGAGGGTGAATGTGATTCCCCTTTACAAAAGTGGGAGCAAGGCAGAGGCAGGAAACTACAGACCTGTTAGTTTTACCTCAGTGGTAGGGAAAATGATGGAATCACTTCTGAAAGAAAGAATTGTTGAGTACTTAGAGGCCAGCGGGGCACAGGACCCAAGGCAACATAGATTCACAGTGGGAAGGTCATGTCACATGAACGTAATAGATTTTTTTTTTACTGGTTGACCAAAGTAGTAGACCAGGGAGGGGCTCTGAACATGGTCTACCTAGACTTTAGCAAGGCATTTTACACAGTCCCACACAAAAGATTAATAAACAAGTTAACCAGCCTGGGAGTGGGTCTCAGGGTGGTAACCTGGGTAAAAAAAATTGGCTGGACAACAAGACACATAAGGCAATAGTAAACAGAGTCCACTCCAAAGAAAAGGGGGATTACTAGTGGGGTACCACAGGGTTCAGTACTGGAACCGGTCCTCTTTAATGTCTTTATAGATGACTTTGTGGAGGGACTGGAAGGAAAGGTATGTCTCTTTGCAGACAACACAAAGATCTGTAAAAGGGTTGATACTCAAGGGAAGTGGAAGGATAAGAAGGGACTTGGCAAGGTTGGAGGAATGGTCAAAAGTATGACAGTTTAGATTCAATGCAAAGAAGTATGAAGTAATGCACCTGGGAAACAAAAACCTAGGGGAAGAGTACACAATGGGGGGGAGGTACTAACAATAATAAAAGTGGAAAGGAACTTGGGGGTAGTCATATCAGATAGCCTAAAGGTAGGCATGCAATGTGAGAAGGCAGTAAGGAGGCTGGGGATACTGGGATGCATAGAGAGACATCACCAGTAGAAAACAGGAAGTAGTTATCCCTCTGTACAAACAGTTGGTGAGACCCCATCTGGAGTACTGCATGCAGTTCTGGAGACTCCTGTCTCCACAAGGGCATAGACAGGATGGAGGCAGTCCAGAGGAGGCAACTAAAATGGTGCAGGGTCTGCACCTGAAGTCATATGAAGAGAGACTAAAGGAGCTTAATATGTACACCCTCAAGGCAAGGGGGCATGATAGAACTGTTCAAGTACCTCAAGGGACTCAACAAAGTCCAAGAGAGTAGCACCTTTCAAAAAAGAGATGTGCAAGAACAAGGGGCACAATTTAAAGATGGGGGGGTGGCTCAGGGGCAGCATGAGGAAGTATTTTTTTATGGAGAGGGTGGTGAACGCATGAAATGGCCTTCCTGAGGGGATCTTGGGGTCAAAAACAGTGGGGGAATTCAAGAATGCATGGAACAGAGATAAGGCCATTCTGGTGGGGGGTAGGAAGAAGTAGGCTGTTGGTTAACTGGGAACTGCAGCTTATCCAATAGGTAAGGAAATGTGCAGACTAAGTGGGTGAAGCAGTCCTTATCTGCCTTCAAAGTCTGTTTCTATGTTTCAAGTACAGCACTAGGAGGGTAGTGCACTGTGAAGGGGGCCATCCTTTAGAGGAGATGTTAAACCAAGGTACCTTCTGCTCATCTCTGAAGGTGTCTGACCAAGTGTAAGTTAACGATCCCATGACTCTGATCATAAGAGATAAGGATTTTCCCCACGGTTGTGGCCAACATCCCCCCTGTCAATAAAACCAGTTCTATGTAACACATCTCCAGGATGCATTGAAATGAGCTGCCACAGCACGGTGTGCCTTTTCTGGAATAAAACATTACAAATGAAAGTATGTGTTTTAGTGTATGTAGACCAGAGAATCTCTGTATGTGCATGATTATGTTTATATGTATGACTGTAGGTTTGAGTGTGTAGGACAGAATGTGTTTGCATATGTGTGTTTGTTTATGTCTGTGTCTGGGTGAGTGCAAGTGTGTGTAGGGCTGCATGGCTGTATGAGCTTGCTTCTGTTCTGCATGTCTACATGTGGAACTGTGTTTCCCTATGTCTGTATTTGAACCTCCAGGAGGAAAACATTATTGCTGTCAGTCCTTGTTGGTACTGCTGCATTCTTTGGTGCTGTTGGTAAAGCACATTACACTACTAGTGTGAAACAGGCTACCCAAGTTCACATTGTGTACCCAGGATGTTTGTGATGGGCCTTGTGGCTGGAAGATGCAGCATTTGAGAAAATGTCCTCCTTTTCCAGGGTGGGTGTCTTCAGTCAGAATATGACTGACTCAGGTTGGCCCATGGGTGCAGTCTAGCAACTTACAGGGACAGAGGAGCGGGACATCAGCAGGATGCTTGAGCCTGTGCTTGAGCTCTGCTTGTCAACACATCCCAGGAGATGGATTCATAAAGGGAGACTATACCTCACAGCTGGATCTAGGATGTGACCCCTGACTTAAATGCCTTGATGCTACAATCAACATTCTCCAATGGTGGTGGCAGCCTGAAGAGGTCCTGCCATGAGTTGGGAAGCCATGGTGAATACTGGCCCAAGCAAGTGAATGGTCCACACCTTGGGATGAATGGGAAAGGAAGGAAGGAAGGAAGGAAGGAAGGAAGAAGGAAGGAAGGAAGGAAGGAAGGAAGGAAGGAAGGAAGGAAGGAAGGAAGGAAGGAAGGAAGGAAGGAAGGAAGGAAAAGTAAAGTAGGCCAGCCTAGTAGTGTAATGGTAGTGCTACCGCTCTATGCTAATGACTCAGGTTCTGTTACTGACTTGGGTCATTGGAAGCCAGCCTGCAGAAGGAGAACTGAGCATCCTAGAACACAACACTCCTTAGTGTGAGAGGAATCTGTGCCCCACAGCAAGATTATCTCTAACAGTGGTTACATTGATGGAGATCTCAGTCAGGCAATCGGAAGAAGAGGGACTCCATGCAGCACTGGTACCACTACATGCGGGGCCATATGCATGTGTCTACTGCATAATGGACTCCCTGGTGAGAAAACATCAGAGGAAAAAGGCCTCCGGTCCACTACAGATTGCTGACATGTATCACAGATCCTCAGACAATAAAATGGCTCCAGACCACCATGCAGTCCTGGGTAAGCATTGGTAAAGGCAAAAGTCTATGAGAAGGCAGGTGACAGAACCAGGAGTGCGATCAGGATGGTTAAGGTGGCCTGGGAGAACAGAGAAAAGGTTTTATGGAAAAAAGTAAAAGTAGAAAACATTTTCTGCAGACAGTAACTGTATTTTAGTTGAGATCCCTAAAAATCATGTAAAGAATTATTGAAGCCCTGTTTAAAATTGCTGTGTAGAGCAGCACTCAAATGGGATGTGAACAGACTCCCGATGGACCCTTCATCCTTTTCTGCTATACACAAAGGTTTGTATCCTTGGGAGGGGTGAAGTTCCCTTGCAACTAGGTTGCATTGTGAATCAGCTGGATAGATGTTAGCAGGTGTAAATGAAGTTTGCACCCACCATTATGTTGGACTGTGACACCTGTGAAGATCTTTGCATGGCATAATGACAGTCACATGGTGCTAAGGAGGAGCCCACCACAATGCAGTGCAGTAATGTGCAGTAAATGACGTGTCACAAAATACTACAGTAAAAAGGGCTTAATTGCCTTTGAATTACATTGTTCCCTGCAACATACTGCAACATTTTGTGACATACTGCAGCGTTACTCTGTTGCATTCTGGCTGGTGACACTGTATATCTTGCTGAGAGCTGTTGGGCACTGCCACCAGAGGTGCCCCCCACCTGCCCAGTACCTTCAGGCCAACTTCTGGGCATGATGGTGAGTCACTCTTTGTGGTTCTTCCCTGGTATTCCAGTGATCTTCTCACACATTCTAAGTAGATCCATCTTCCTGGCATCCAGTGGAATCTCCCTTTCCAGGCTCCCTATCAAATGCACAGTCCTTCTATTTTCAGTGGATCCAGCAATGCTGTCTGTCCCCCATCAGCACTTCTATGTGCTCTTTGAGGCTTGCAGCTGTGTTGCAGTACCCCAACTACCTGCCTACAGTTGTTCTGCATGCAGTGGATGTCACAAAATTCTGCTACAGACAGTGTGAGTGTTGCAATGCTATGTACATGGCCATGTGGCCAAAATGTAGTGACCACTTTCCCAGCTTGGTTCCAATGTGTTTTGCACCACACAGGTAAGGCTTGCAACCCCCTTCCCCAAACCAACTGTGTGCAAGGCAAGAACTGTCAATAAGAGGTCACAGCAACCAATTAACAACAAATATTGTGAATGTATATGATTCTCCCACTTTTTAAAAATCTTTGCTTCTAATGCTGTATGCACCTACAAGTTCATTACAAGTAGCCAGCCCAGAAGAAGGAAACACATGATTAAAGACTGATACTTGCAAGCAGGGCAGGTGTTAAGGCTGAGTCTATAGCTAAGATAAAACATAAACACATTTTGACAGAAGCATATAGCTTTGAAACACTTTAATCCATTCTGGAAACATTAACCATTCTAGAAATATTGCACATCAGTTGAGCATGATGCCCAGCTGGCTGAGGAAGCTATGAGGGATGCCATCTTGGATGCAGTACTGATTCTAATGGACTTCAATCTTCCCTGTGTAGACTGGAATCTTGAGAGGGTTAATGGCAGGGCTAAGACTGAATTTCCTATTCACCTAAAAATCACAAATGAGGGTTGCACTGGGAAGGTAGTGCTAACAGACTAAATCCATAATCATCTCCACAAAAGTCTGGCACATACCATCTCCCAGACGTAAAAACTCCAAAACTCAAGCATACTGTATTGGACTATATTTATTTTTAATTTAAAAAATGTAGTCAAGTATAGTACACTTGAGTTCTGAAACTTCCTGTTCACCTTCAAGTGCTGCTTCCTAGAGCAGCCTCTCCAACAAAGGACTAGATCTGAGGCCACCCATGATATTGTTTTCAGCAGTTGAGATAGGGTCAGTTCCAGTATGGAAGTCAGGGAACTGAAGTTTTATCATCAATTCCAGATGAATTATGTATATACTTAAAAACTGGCATATACTTTCCTTTTATTTTTAGAGCCACTAATTTCTGAAGAAGAACCCAGGTGGAAACGTCAAAGCTAAAATAAATATTTATGGTAGCAAATCTCTGAACAAAGTGATGGAAGATGATTTAACTAAAGAGATTGCATTAAAATTATATATGATTTTGAAACATGATATAATTGCCTTAGAATTAATCCAGAGACTGGATTAAAGTGAAATGTCCACCTGTTATCAGGCCACGCCTCAGTGTGAAGCAGGACCCGATTAGCATTTTTGCAGACTGTTAAAATTTTTTACTTAGATAACATGAGGAGACTCTTCCACCTAATGAATGCAGCTGAACACTCAGAAATACAGATGGCCCTGTTATTAATTGATGCTGAGAAGGTATTCTATAGAATTTCTTGGCAACACATTTTTGACACCCTTAAATGGGTTAGGGTCTAATTCCCGACTGTAAAATTCCCGATGGTTTAAATCCCGTTTTTTTATCCCAAAAGTAATAATACCGACGTGCTGTAAAGCCTGAATGACAGCATCCTGACAGTATAACACTTGCTTCTAGTTAGTAAGGCACCAGCTGTACAGTACAGCCTAAAAGTCTTTTTTTTTGCCACAAAGTAGAACAGTTAGTTCCCAATAGCACTGCATTTAACTGCTGCCTGCCATTCTGTCAGTAGCAGCTTTTCTCGATACTCGAATAAATTAAGGCAGATGATTTTCTCATTTTTTGAATAAATTAAAAATCATGTAAACACATACTTCAGATTCAATCCACAAGATAGGGTAGCATACTAAGGCGGTCATGCGACATGAAGCGCTTACTGGTGATGTGTTTACGTAAAGCTGTTGACCTTTACCACTTCTAGTGTTCGGTACAGCAGAAAAACAAGGTAACAAAATCAGCTTGTGTTTAAAAAAAGTTTTTATTGAAGATAAGATTAAAAAAAGATTAAAGGAGGGGTGAGTTACTGATCTCACTGGAACATCCTGCATTGGGGAGGATTTGTTATTAAGCGATCGTATCAGTCACTCAGTTTCCCATTGTCCCAGTCTCTTCATAGGTGCAGATTGTGAGCAATGCCTCTAATATACTCAATATTGCTCCGACTGCTCCTTTCCTAATCTACCAACATATGAAGTGAGTCTGCACTGGGGGTGGGGCATCCAAAACTATCTAATGGCCAGAAACGCACCGTAGGTTCCATGCTGCTGAAATGTAGTTAGATTTTTGGTTTCTGCTGATCTACCAACATTCTGTGTACATCTACAAACATATGAAGTGGTCTGCACGGGGGCATCGAAACACACCGTAGTTTCCCTGCTGCTGAAATGTACTGTAGTTAGTTCTGTTATTTCAAGCTACTAGTCGGGATTTTCGCTATTTCGGTAATTCGGTAATGCAGTGTTATTTCAGTCGGGCTTTCTACACAATCGGCATTTCAGTCACAGGATATTTTGAGTCGGGATTTGGGATGTCGGGATTTCAGATGGATCCCCTTTAAACTATACAGTTTCCATGACAACTTCACAAGGTGGATAAAATACTTTATAAAGCCCCACTGCACCAGTTTTCACTAACAGAATCCTCCCTATGTTTATCTTGCTGATGCAAGAAGTTTCTGCCATGACCCACCAGGATGGCCACATGTTGGACCTGGTCTTCTCACTGGGGCATGAGATAAAGAATCTCGGGACTGATTGGATCATTTGGTCCGATCATTTCATGGTGGAGTTTTTGTTTGGGGCACCCCCCCCCAAGAGCTCTCCCCCTGCTGAAATGGTTAGCTATCACCCTTTGAGGGGATTGACCCCTGAGAGTTTTTTGGTGGTTGCTGGTTTTGGTGGTTGCTGATCAATCTATTGTGGACAGTGCATTCACTGAGGGTGTGTGCGTGACAGTTGCAGCCTATAATAAAGCAATGTCTGCTACACTCAACTCCCTCCATGTATGACCCAAGTCTTCTCACTTGAGATCCCCTTGATATGATGGGGAGATCAAGGTGATGAAAATTTTGGGTCAGAGATTAGAGAGCTGCTGGCAGAAGACCGGTCTGGAGGTGGACAGAATGGCCCTGTGTGCACACTACGGTATATACCAGGGGGCAAGCAACCATAAGAAGGTAGAATTCCTGTCCAGGGGAGACTGCTGCTGGGAAGAATCGACCAACTGTGCTCTTTTGGACTGTGGCTTCTCCATCCTTCCTGTCTACGGATGAAAAAAGCCTTTTCAAACACTTTATGTGAGGAGTTTGCTCAGTTCTTCTCAGACAAGGTGTCCGCCATCAGGCAGAAGATTTCGCCAGTGAGCTATAGCCTGTCCAACAGTGGTCGCCATGGGTGTCCGGAGAGCATTCCGCCCAGTTGGGGTCATTGAGGTGGTCTCCAAGCTGCGGCACACCTTTTGTGAACTGGACCCATTGGCAACTTGTTTCTTAATGGGATGTGTTGACTCCATTGGTCTGGTGTTTACCTTGATTGTCCAGTGCTCCTTGTTGGAGGGGGTCTTTCCTGATGCCTTGAAGGAGGCACTGGTGAGACCCCTTCTGAAAAAAAAATCTTTGGACCCAGACATTAAGGCAAATTACCATCCTATCTCCAATCTTCCATTTCTGGGTAAGATTGTTCAGAAAGTGGTGGTGCTTCAGCTTGAGGAACACCGCATGACCCGTAATTTATACGAGCCTCTCCAGTCTGGATTTTGTGTGAGGCATAGCACAGAAACTACATTAGTTCAGGTACATAATGATCTCATCAGGGTGAGAGATCGAGGGGAGGGGACAATTCTCATTCTCCTTGATCTCTCCTCAGCATTTGACACGGTAGACCATTGTGTGTTACTTGACCACCTAAGGGAATTCTGTGGGCTCGCCGGCACTTTCATCTGCTGGTTTGAGTCTTTTCTGACCCACAGGAGGCAAAGGGCAGTGATAGGGAATTTCTCCCTTCCCTAGCCTTCTATCATCAAAGTTCCCAGGGTTCGATCTTGTCACTGATGTTGTTTGTTTTTACATGCTGCCCTGGGACAGCTCATTAGGAAGTACAATTTGGGTTTTCATTGCTATGCTGATGATACCCAACTGTATGTTCCTTTGCCCCAGGGGCATCAATGCAGTGGAATTACTAAACACCTGTCTTGCTGAGATCAGTTACTGGATGGCCTCCAGCTGGTTGTCACTGAACCCTGATAAGACGGAGGTACTGGTGGTGGAGTCAAACAGAAGGCATGATAGGTTGGCCTCTGGTGCAGAAACAGGGCTTTTTCTTGGGTCTGTACCATTGAAGGGCTCCTCTAGGGTGCATGATCTGGGCATTATTCTTGACAGTGGATTGACGCTTGAGTCCCAGGTGTCAGCCATTGTTTGCACCAGTTTTTATCATCTGAGGAATATTGCCAGGGCAAAGTCCCTCATTCTGCCCTTGGACCTCCCCACCCAGGTTCACGCTTTCATGACATCTAGGCTTGACTACTGTAATGCACTCTATCTCAAGGTCTTTGGAGTTACCCTCTGCTGGCTGCAGCTGGTGCAGAATGCAGCTGCCAGATTGTTGATGGAGCAATCTAAGTACTGTCACATCACTCTGGGGCAGCTTGAACTGCACTGGCTGCCGGTCAGGTGGAGGGTCCTCTTTAAGGTGGGCTTGCTCACCTTTAAGGCCCTACACAGCATGGGCCTGGATACCTAAAGGACCTTCTTACACCTGCTGTCTCAGCCTGCTCCCTCCACTCCTCCTGTAGTGGCCTCCTTGTGATTCCCAGGATGAAGTTAAAAACAGCTGGCGACAGAGCGTTTATTGTCACCACCTGCATCTTGTGGAATTTGCTGTCTCCAGCTGTCAGAGAGGCCCCTTCTGCTGAGGTTTTCAAAGCCCACCTCAAGCCCTTCTTGTATAATTAGGCCTTCCCAGACTTTCATTTAAAATCTTTATCTGATGTCTGACCTACTGTCTACATTTATCCCTGGCTATATAATTAGCCTTGATTATTTAATACTGAGCATATTATTTATTTATAACATTTATAAAATTCTATGATAGCGAGTTTGAGTAGAGAATATTTATTATTAGATTTTTTATTGTAGTGTTATTTTATTTATTTTTTTACTGTTGGTGCTACTGTATGCCATGTTAATTGTTCGGCACCCAGAGCCTTTGGGATGGACGTCTTTTTAAATAAACTTTGCCTTGCCTTATCTTGCCATCTTTCAGAGAGGGATGAAACAAGGCTGTCCCCTTTCACCCTTACTTTTTATGTTATCACTAGACCCACTAGTCCAAAAACTCGACAGTGAAAGAGAGGTAGAGGGCATTTCTTGTTTTAGGGAAAAAAATATGTCTGTTCTTTGTATGCTGACAGTCTTTTAATCTCTGTTCAAAACCTGTTATCCTCTGCCTTCTGGATCATAAATAAATTTGGGAAGTTCTTAGGTTATACAGTAAATGTTACAGTTACAGAAACACAAGTTTGTTTCATTAAGTGCTTAAAGGCAGATATCACCAAACTAGCACTCAGCTGTGTCAGAAAGTTCCTTCAAATACCTGGGAGATGCATCTACAACTATCAAAAATAACTTATCAGAATTAAAAGGGAACATAGACAGGGATCTAGTAAACTGGAACAAATTGCCATTGAACTACTGGAATAGGATATATGTGGTTAGATGAGCATCCTTCCTAGACTTTTGTATATCCTTAATATGATTCCTTGCTTCACCTCAAAACATGGTTTCAAAACATACACTTTTACCTAAACAAATTTATCTGGAATAATAAACCCAAAACATAGCTACTTTTACCCAACCCTAAAGAACTGGGGGTAAAAGCTCCAGACATATTCTTATACTATCAGAATAAACTGGAACTCAAGTTGGATAACTAATATTAATGTTGACAACTTTACCAGAGTGGGCAGAAATAGAATAAGGTATTGTTAGACAAAAAAAATATAGACCTGTGTGCTTTGTTCTATGGGAAACTGAAAAATAAGATTAATTAAGATTAACAACAGCTTAATTACTAATGCCTTATGCCAAATAGCTCAAATATCTTCTGTCATAAACCTCAAACTAAGTAAATCATCCTTCCAATCCATTTGGAGAAACCCAAGCAAAGCTACAATTGGATATCTCCTTGCTAATGAAGATTGGGACAGCAAAGGCATACATAATATAAATAATATAAAAAAGGGAACAAATTTAAAGATGACTTAAACCTAAAAGAAGAATCTAACTTAACAAATGGTGAGGCAGACCTGTATTAAGTGTTAAAAGCAAATGCATCTAATATACACAGCAGAAACAAGGAATTTCTTAAAACAGATGTTTCTTCTACCTCCCTGATTTCAATATGCAGACTAAATCCTAATGTTTCCTCAATATACAACCTGTTGTTGAATGCAGTGCATACTGGGCATTTTGAGATAAGTGAATAATATTCCAGAATGTTAGGATTAAACACTGAATCCCGGAACTGGGAGCGTATCATCTTAAAGGCTTATACAACATTTGTATCCATGAACCATAGGACAATTCGATATCAAATATTAAATAATCTTTACTGAACTTTGGTTCACTTATACAGAATGAGTCAAAAAGATTCTGATAAATGGTACAAATGTGGAATTAAGAGAACAGATATATTACACATGTTCAAGAAGTGCAAATTTATATCTAATTTATGGGAAAGAATTGTAGGCTTTTTTCACCTCTTCCAGCAATAGCTAATAACCTAACAGTAGAGCCTTGTGTTCTGGGTCATTTCACCAGTAACTTACACATAAAAGCTTGTGATCAAACTGTATTAGAATAATTTCTATAGTAATTAAAAATGTTATATTAATGTACTGGAGCGATAAGTTTCCTCCCCTATTTCCAAAATGGAAGCAAGCACTCAGAAACTCTCAGAATAGAGAAAATTACCCACTATTTCTGTACTAAGAACCAAAAAATGTTTAATGAGCTGGAAACATCTGTTAAAATTTCTACCCAGACAAAATGAACAAGGAACTGAACACAAGGAAGGTACTTGAGGCGTAGACAAGTGCTGTCTGCCACCTGTACTCAAGTAAGGCAATTTCTTCTCTTTCTTTTCTAACTGTTCTTATGTGGTCATTCTGACCCTTTCTGTCTTTCTGTTACTTCAAAAAATTACTATTCTATAAATTACTATTCATGATAAATAATCATTTCTATGCTGATTTGCAAGAATGTTATAATGAATTCCAGACTAATGAATTACTTGTGCAAGGATAGTGAGAACCAAAACTTTCAAAACTGCTGTTTAAATAAAATAAATAAAATAAAATAAAATAAAATACAAGAAAATCCCTTACAACTAATTATCCATAAAAAATTAAATAGTCACAAAATCTTATGATAACAAATGGATTGAAGATTGGAGCAAGGAGAGTCTCATTAATAGAAGCATAAGAATGCCACTTTTTTGTACCCTTCCTAAGGTTCATAAGGATCCTGTGAAACTACCCAGCCATCCCATTATCTCTGAAACTGGGTCTGTTACAGAACTATTATCCATTTTTGTGGATCAACAGACTAGATATCTACTACCTCAAATACTATCCTACATTCAGGATTCAAAACACATGACACAGACCCTGGAAACCTTCAGCAACTTAAGAGAAATGTGGAACAGTACATCTTCGTCATCAGCAGTGTTAAAAACATATATACAAGCATTCCTACAGAGAGGGACTTAACACTTTCAGAAGTGCTCTGGAAACAAGGAGTAGAAGAAACCACTAGATAAGTTTCTTGTTAGCCTAGCTGAAATGGTGCTAGAAAATAATTACTTTTATTTTAAGAATCGGGCATTCCTTCAAATTTAAGGAGAGAAATGGGAGTGGCAATGGCCCCCATCTATGCCAATATTCTGATGGGGAATTTGAATGTAACTTTGTGGACAGTAACTTCAATCCTTATAAGGAACAAATTGCCTTCATAGACATTTTATTGATGACATTTTATTTTATGAAAAGCAGTGATGAAACTGAAGGAATTTCACCAATATACAGTAGTAGAAATGAAAGGAAAAGTGTGACTCCCACCAGGACTCGAACCCAGGGATCTTGCCACATACAGTATAAACAGATGTACTTCCTGTATAGGATTTACAATGAACTATAATAAAAGTAAAATTCCATTCCTAGACTTGGTGATAGAAAAAGAGGACAATATACTTATCACTGACCTCTACTGAAAATCAAAGTTTAGAATTAGAGACCTGGGACCAGATATTCAAAAATGAGCAAAAGAGGGTTGCAAAGGTTTGCACTGTGCTTACCCCTGTGCCTGACTCAGAAGCTGCTATATTCAATCAGATAGCAGACTGGTGCTATCCAACTGAATACTGGACTGTGTTGGTGCAGTGCTAAGTCCCTTTGCATTGCCCTGACATTGATCTTGACTATTTCTAGCCCACAGGAATTGCATGCTGGGACTGAATAGCATCAGGTGCCATGGTGCAATATTCAGCCCAAGACTACGCAGATGAGCCCATTGGGCTTGCAAGGTGCTAAGAGGCCATTTGCATGCCCATTATGGGCCCATTAGCATGGGAAGCAATAGCTCAGTCATGCCCATCTGACATCATTGCTGGTGGCTAGTAACACCACCCCTGCCGAACACCCATCACACAAATATCTGGTCTTGTCCCAGAGCCTAGTGGAACCTCCCACTCCCCCCAAACACCTGTTCCAAAGATGTTCTACAATGCTCTGGTGTCCAGTGGCACCCCCATCCTCAAACAACCATCCTGGCACTTGCACAGGATTCCCTGGTGTCTGGTGGCACCCCATCCTCTGATCCCTCTCCCAGTTAGGTACCATGATTGCGTGAGTGCCTAGTGGCAGCCCCTACCTCCAATCCCTCATAACAGGTACTGTGATTCCTGGTATCTAGTGGCACCTCTCTTGATCTCTGTCCTGGTTAACTACGCTGTTTTCATGGTGTCTAGTGGCATCCCTCCACCCTCTGATCCACCATCCTGGTTAGGTACCATGATTCCCTGGTGGCTAGTGACACCCTCAACTTTACGATCCCCCTATCCTGAAAACTGCAAAGGATTGCCTGATATCTAGTAGCACCCCCACCCTCCCATCTCCCATCTTGGTTAACTGCAAAGGATTCCCTGGTGTGTAGTGGCACCCCCACCTTCTGATCCCCTGTCTTGGTAATTGCAAAGGATTCTCTGGTGTCTAGTGGCATCTCCCCAACCTTTAATCCTCATCCCAGTAATTGTAAAGGATTCTCTATGTCTAGTGGCACCGTTACTCTATGATGCCCATCCCAGTAATTGCAAAGGATTTTCTGATATCAGTGGCACCCTCCACACTATGATCCCTCATCCCAATACTTGCAAAGGAGTCTCTGGTGTCTAGTGGCACCCCCCCTCCACTCTCCAATCCCCACATCCCGGTAACTGCAAAAGATTCCTTGGTGTTTAGTGGTATTCCCCACTCTCTGATCCCCTATGCCAGTAATTGCAAAGGATTCTCTGGCATCTAGTGGTGCCCCCCAACCCTCTGATCCCTCCTCCTAGTACTTATGAAGGAGTCCCTGGTGTCTAGTGGCACCCTCCACCCTCTGAGTCCCTGTCCCATGAAGGACACCCTGGATCTGGTGGCTAGTGGTGCCTTCAACCCCTGTTCTCCAATCCCATGGTCCAAACAAAAACCCTGGCATCTAGAAGTATCCCCTTCCCTAATCACAACCACCAGTTGACATATGGAGAGAAAACAGTAGCGACACAGCAGCCTGCCACCCACCCCACTCACACCTAGACCACCACCCATCCAACAACCCCCTCTTGTCAGCAAGCCAGGCTCATGCAATGACCCTTGATATGATGACTGGCACAGCACTCCTCACACTTCCTTGGCTGGCTGCAGTATGGGCTACCTGTGAGCATGTATATAGTACAGTATAACCCCAATTATCTGAATGCCACAGGGGACATGAAATTTATTCAGATAATCAGGGGGTTCGGATAAATGGGAGACATGAAAAACATTAATTACACAAATAAAAACACACAGTAGTGCTACATGTAACATGTAATAGAGTAAATACTGTGAATAAATTAATCAATGAAAGCATCTACGGTACAAAGTGCTCCAGAACACAGTTTTCCAGCATGACTGCCAAACCAATCCCAGGACATGAAGTTGGCTAGGAACACTTACAAAGAAGTTCTGTGGGGGCAACAAACCAAGCAACACAAAGACAGAAACCTGCAGTTTTAAAATATAAACAGACGTGCTAGCTGCTAGAAGAACTACTGAGCTGCAGGGACTCATGAGAAGAGGCTTGGAACTTTGTGATTTTGTGGGAAGTAGCAGCCAATCACACAATACTGTGAATAAATTAATCAATGAACGCATCTACGGTACAAAGTGCCTTGTTTACGGCAGAGACTAAAGTGCATATCTCATACTTGCAATGAGTCCTCTGCTGTACTCCTTGCTTTCCCCATTTCTCTCTGTTTGCTGTTGCTTTAATATTTAAAGTCGACTGCATAAGATTACCTTTTCTGTGCGAGCAGCACCCTTTCTGTGTAGGATGGCTTTCACCGTTTCTCTCTTACCTGCTGGGAAGTTCCACACCACTAAACTCCAGAAGTCCAAACACTCCAAATGTGTTTTATTATGGAAAGCCAGTGCCACAATCTTCTCCGTGTCCGTGTGCCCATTGATAATGAGCAGATATGTAACCGGAGATCTGCATAGGTCTGAAGCTCAGCACTTTATTAAGGCTGCTTTTGGATGCTTTTCACTACGGACACAGTAGAACACCAATTATCTTGGGGGACATAGGACAGTTTGGTTAATCCGGAGAGTCGGATAACCGAAGTTTCAGATAATCGGGTTATACTGTCTACAGTATACTGTAAGCATGCTCACAGGCAACCCATATGGCAACCAGTTCCGGAGGTGAGAGGATGGCTGCACTGATCACTGTATCGTGGGGCCACCACATGACCCCGCTTGCTGGTAAGTGGGGATAATGGATGGGTGGTGGGTGGGTGGGGGGGCTACTGCACCACTACTGTGTGCCACTCCATATGTTGACTGGTGGTTGGGAATGGGGTGAGGGTACCTTGGATGCCAAGGTTATTATTGGGACCACAGGATGGGAGACTGGTGGGTGGAAGCACCATCAACCATAAGACCCAGGACATCCTACATGGGATGGGGTCTCAGATGGTGCGCGAGTGCCACTAGGCACCAAGCACTCCTTTTCAAGTACCAGGATGAGGGTTTGGAGTGTGGAAGGATGCCATTAGACACCAATAAATCCTTTGCAATTACCAGGATGGGGGATTGGAGAGGAGGGGGTTCCAATAGACACCAGGGAATCCTTTGCAACTATCAAGATGGGGGATCAAAGGATGGGGGGGTGCCATTAGACACAAGTGAATTATGGTACCTAACCAGGACAGGGATTGAAGGATGGGGAGTGCCACTAATCACCAGGAAATCAAAGTACCAAACCAGGATGGGAGATTGGGGGTTGGGGATGCCACTGGATGCCAGGGAGCTGTCTGACAAATAGGACAGGTGGGCGGTGGGAGGTGGCTGTATTACAGTCATCCCATCATTGGTGGGGGGGCATGGGCTTTGCACCCATTAAAGTTGGGGGTTTTGAGGCAGTAAATAGCACTGCTTTTGGTGGCATTTACCACTGATGCAAACCTTTGAAACTGCCACTGCACCCATATGCAGGAGGGGGATCCCTTGTTTGTATGGGTGCGGCATTATTTTGGTGTCTGGGCGCTAACAGATTTAGCCCACATTGCAGGGGTCTCTGAATATAGACCCGACCCCAAAATCTGGGCACAAACCTGGTTAACATAGGCAAACACCCATTAGTGCTTGTGCTAACTTTTGAATATCTAGCCATTGATGACATAAGTGGTTCACACAGGATTAACCCTTTGGGGGGTTGGGTTTGGCTTTACAGTTTATATTGCTAAATCCTCTCGGTTTCTGTTTTCCACCAATACTGACCATAATGCAGAGTGTTAAGTGTCATGAACTCCAGCATAGTCAGAAAGGTTACCTTTTTTGTGCAGGGGGAGATCAGGCATGCATGATCCAGTGCAGCCCCGTTAGAGGTGCACCACGGTCTCCATAATGTCCGGGCAACTACCCATGTCACTGATCCTAGTGATGTGATCATGCTAGGCTATTACTGTTCCATCAGCATCACCATCAGTGATATATGCATGCCAGAACATAATATGTCTGCCTGCTCCCACACTTCAGCGCCCCTGCACTTCGGCATCGAGGAGCTGACCACATGAGTTAGACCATCTAGTAAATGGCAGCATGAGCTTTTGAATTCTGAAACTGGTACTAAATGTTATAAAGGTCACTTTTACCTTAGACACTTGTAATGCTTGACATCTGCTTAAGGAAAGATGGAGTCTTAATACTGTATGTTATGAAAATGCAGTAAATACAAACAAAATTAAAGTAAAACAGATATTAAAACATAGCTTTTCCAGGTCCCACTGGCAAAGAAATTGTTTATGCCAAATGGCAGAGACCCAGTTCTGACTACTATTAAGGTATATTTAGAGAGAACTCTGTAAATATTTAAAATTATAAGAAATTCATCATAAGTTAGTTATTTGCTATACATACTGTATATAAAACTACTTTGTTTGGCTTACTCAATTACAAGGGTATCTTTGCAAGTTAAGAGTGACCTCATTTTGATACAAGGCAGCTAGTCCATAGATATTCAGGTAATATGGTCTGTTCTGCATGTAGTTTTACAGTTTTGTCATTAATTCTTTAATTCAAGATGAATTATCTATATATATAAAAGTTGGTATATGCTTTCTTTTTATTCTTAGAACCACTCATTTCTTAGGCAGGAACCAAGGCAAGTTCTGAAACATCAATGATAAAATAAACAGCGTACAATGGCAAGAACATTTCCTAGACTCTGATTAGTCAATGTGCACTTGTTGCAGTGAAGCTATCTGAGTACAACCTCACAGGATCAATTCCAACCATACAGATGATTGCATAGCTTAGAAAGATGATTGAATAACCAGACACAAACAGATGCCTTACAACTGAAGTACAGAAGCAAAAGCTAAGTTTCATATAAAAACCTTATTTATTTATATTGTGTGGGGGGGGTAACATTTTTGTCATGGCTAAAACAGTTCATAGTTAGGCAGAGAACAATTGTCAGAACATCTCCTTTATAGTGTGGGAAAATCTTTTTATAGTATCAGTTTTACAGTTTTATTTTTTAAGAGGAAACACACCACATATGAATGCACTGCATCATGGGTACGCAAATACCTAATTGCCTGGTATTGCATAACACACTACAGTGATATCAGACAATTATTTGCATACCCATGATGCAGTGCTTTCACATGGGGAGTGTTTCCTCAAAAAAATTATTATAAAATGAAACGGTACAACTGATACTATAAAATAGATGTCCCCTCACATAAAAGGAATGTTCCAACACTTGTTCTCTGCCTAATAGCCATCTACATGTGCTCATTTTGCCCCCACTATTAATAAATAAAGGCCATTGTATAATAGCAATAATGCACTCCAGAGTGTGAGTTGTGTTGGGATAACCTCTCTTCTGGGGTGTTGGATGCACTTGGTCTTGTGTCTGACCACCCTAGGTGTGAGATATCCCATCACAACCCACATCCTATTGTGCATGATTGCTTAATTTATAGTGGCAATTCACAAAACAGTGATAGAAAATGATGTAATCAAAGAAACTGCATTAAAATGAAGTATAATTATACAGTGTGATATGATGGCTTCAAAATGGACATAATCCAGAGATTTCATTAAACTCTTAATTATTTAAAGGGGGAACTGTCATCAGCAGGATTTCTTAATGTCTAAAACCCCATAAAAAGACAATTTGATTGAGCTATTGTGGTTATCTGTTAGTCTTTGCAGTCAAGAGTTATTCATATGTAAATCACCCTGTAATTAAGGGCTGGTGGCAGCCATATGTTTTGGGCTCCTGACAGGAAATTTATTTATATATTTGCTTTTGTTAATCAGGTAAGCACACTAGACAACCAAGTGCCTATTTTCAGGTGTGACCCGGGAGAGTTACATAGCATACAGGAAACATAATACAGAGTTGAGGTAACAAACCGCCAGCCGCAGGCTCTAACAGGTGGGAGGTACAGCTCATGCTCAAACACGGTAAGGCAAGCAGTCAAGCAATAGGATACACAAGACAACTTGGGGAGTCAGAGATAAATATCATAGCTATAGACTAAGCACATCTCAAGAGACAATTGGAGAAATAACACATCAAGGTTAACTTCAAGAAATTGTTTAGGTACTAGTTAGTAATAATCTTAAATATAATTGCCCAACATGGGAGATAGTTAATACCCCATAGAAGGAGAAGGGTACTGATAGGACAGGATTGCCATATGAAGAGGGGAACAGTTGGGGCTATGTGGAGCATAGACAGGCCAAAGCAGACTTGAGGAAGCTCCATAGGGATGTTTTAAAGCAGTGGTGGGAGGGAGAAGCAGGAACTAGGGTGGGAAGGGAGTTCCACATTTTTGGCGCATGGATGGAGAAGGCCCGGTCACTTGTGAGGGTGTGGGTCCTGGGAACCAGTCGGGCCTGTGCAGCACAAGATCTGAGATGGTAGGCAGGGGTTGAGTGTTTAAGGGGAAAGGTGAGTACCAAGGGAGTGGCTGTTCTGACTATGTTATCGACAAAGTTGCCAAGGACAAAGGCACGGTGCTTTTCAGGGGGAAACCACTCCAGCTCTGAGTAAAGCTCACATCGATGAGTAAGGCAGGGGCCAATGATGTGAGCTGACATATATGTTGCAGGCAGTGTCCCATTTGTAAGACTTGTGAATGTACGTAGTAAAGGCAATGAGCCCATAGCAAAGTGTGGGAAGGAGTATCCCCCTGGCTATGGCAAGTCGGGCAGCCAGGGTGAGGCAGTCCTTGGCTCTGTAGGCAAGGCCAAGCTTGCCATTCGAGGCTTTACACACGTTCCGGATATGTATAGTGAGATCAAGTTGAGGATCTAGGGTAACCCCTAGATACTTTGCTGAGTCAATGACTGGCAGGATGGAGCCATTTGCTCCATAGATTTTTGGGGGTGCTGGGCAGGAAGAGGTATTAGCCACCAACCTGAATAGCATGGCCTGGGTCTTCTTTAGGTTGATGATAAGCTTGTGGCCCTCAAGCCAGTTCTGGATTTGATCAAATCGAGTTTAGCCTAGAATTGATGATGTTGATATCGCGAGCAGGCCAGGACTACGAGGTCATCCGTGTATAAAGTTGGGAGCCTGTGGGTAATAGCAGAGGGCAGTTCATTAATGAATGGAGAAAACAGAATGGGACCAAGGATGGAACCCTGGGGGACCCCGCAATTTACTGAGGAGAGGGCTGAGATGGTGCGGTTGAAGCAGGTGTATTGCTGCCTACCCGCTAGGTAGTTGGAGAACCATTCAAGGGCTCGGTGGGAGAAACTGAGGGAGTGTAGTGTGGCGTGGAGGAGGGAGTGGTCTACCCTATCGAAGGCCTTGGAAAGATCGACGAATATGGCCCCGGTCAGGTTACCTTGGTCTGTTGTGGTTCTGATCGCAGAGGTAACCACGGCAAGCACCATTGATGAACTGTGCCCTTTCTGAAGCCATGTTGGGCAGGTGAGAGAACAGTGTAACCCTGGAGGTAGTGGGAGAGTTGGGATGCAACTGCCTTTTCAAGTAGCTTGCTGGTGGCAGACAGTATTGCAATGGGGCGATAGTTATTGATATCTTTGGGGTCACCTTGTTTGTAAACACGACCACTCTGGGAATCTTCCATACATCAGGGATGATCCCGAGATGAGGGAAGAGTTGAAGATATGAGCGACCGGTCTGGCGAGGAAGGGAGCCCTGAGGCTAAGGAGTCTTGGTTTGAGGCAGTCATATCCAGCCCCCGTGTGGTGGGAGAGTCCAGCCAGGAGTTCCTGAGTCTCACTGACTGTGATCCGTTTGAGGTAGAAGGGCAGATGAGGGGGGGTGCCCCCTCAGCGGTTCGGGGGCGGAGAGTCAGGGGGGACCAACAGATCTGAGAACATGTGGTTAAAAGCTGTATGATGGTTTGGGGTTATTGCAGTTTGTTCCCCTGATATACATGTCAGGAACTGCTCTTAGCAGACCCACCAACAAGGTTTTTGATGTTTTCCAAAACACCAGGGGTTGTTAGCCGTGGCAAGTAGGGCAGATTTGCAGTACCGCTTTTTATGCACGATAGCACGCTTGCAGGCATTTATGAGTGCCGATATTCAAGGAGGTCATAGTCATCTCGGGAGATCTTGTATTTAACCCAGCATTTGTCCTCTGCTTCATGAGGGAGAAAAGGTCTCAGTGAGTTTATTTCCATGACTGTGCCTCCTTTGATGTGGGTGCATGCCTGTTTTGTATGGGACATGCTACAGCTAGGAAATGATCCAGGGCCACTACAGGGTCATTTGTGGACATGACCATGGACCAGTCAACACGCCATAGGTCCCGAGGTAATCGCTGGGCATAAGTTTGCTATAGTCCCTCATCTGGATCACTTGCTGGGGACATTGGGTGAGTTGTCGCCCCGTATGCAGTATGTTGGCGAGTGATCTGATATAGCATCGGGGAGGATCCCAGAGTGGATGATTTTATCCAGTCTGTTGCTCATAACCCAGTTGATGAGTGATCCTTTGTCCCCCCAGGAGGAAGGCCTTGTGGGGTCCATGATGATCTGACTGAGGGCAAGACCGGAGAGAAGAGGCTCGAGCTGCTTAGCATTGGGCCCCAGCCAGTTTAGGTTGAGGTCCCCAAGGATTATCAGTTCATTTGAACCAACCTTACCTCTAAGCTGGTCCAGTAGTGAGGAGAGCCCTAGAGCACCCCCTTTAGGAGGGTTGTAGACGCAGACAAGATGCACCTTCTTAGTGTTCCCGAGCAGTAGGAGGGTGTGAAGGAACTCACAGGATGGGGATGCAGGGGGTACATGTGCAACTGTCATCACATTCAGGTGCACCTTAAAGTATGGGAGCACACCCCCACCACGCTTACTGCCTCCCCTATCCTGCCTGACAAGGCTGTAACCCTCGAGGGCACAGGCAGAGTCAGGGGTGTGGGGCTTTAGCCAGGTTTCCATGATGCCCAAAATGTCAGGTTTGTAATAGGCAGCCCAGGACATAAGTTCTGCCAGGTTATGGAGGATGCTGCGGATGTTGAGGTGAGAGATTTTTTAAACCTTTGGCAGTTTGCCAGGTCGAGGGAGGTTTGAAAGAGGCCGGGGTGGGTAGGGGTCCTTGGCAGCAGACAAGGTTTCCGTTCTGAGTGTGAGGGGCCATGGCCCAAGCTCTTCGAATCCCACCAGTAAGCGCAAGTTTCCCAATGGAGGAAATGGAGAAATGATCACTTCTGAAAGGAGAAGGAAGGAAGGAAAGATCAGCAGTTAAATGGGTTAAGAATGGGGGTGGGAGGAGGGAGCAAAACTTTAGAGGGGCAAGGCTTGCTTTGGGGCCTGAAATGTAGTTCTATTTCAGAGGTCAATTTATAAGCAAGAAGCTGGGAGGAAAAAAGGGAGGGGGGAGGATCAGCAGTTATGTGAAGGCTTGTGTGAATTCTGAAGGGTAGCTCAGTTCAATATGCCCCTAGTGGAGAATCAGTATAGCCTGCATATGGTAAAGTGGGCAGATAGGTTTTCGTCATGCCACATCACCAAAGCCTCACGTGATCAAACATATAAATTGCGGTGATGACGATGGGTGGTGGTGGGGGTGGTGGGGCAGTTGGCGAAGCCAGCAGGGACACACCTCCATGCAGCACCAATTTGGAGGAGCGACCAGTGTGGCGGAGAGCAGGCCTGGCATTGCTGGAATGATTTAACTCCTTTCTGCCTCTATTTAAATTGTCCAGAATTGTGGTAAAAGCCTCGTGTGATCCATTTCAGAGGTATTACAGAGAGCACCCCAGGTTTGTTTCCTGCAGTAAAATTACCTTTTTCGTTCGATTGCAGGCTTCAGGGGATGGGGTGGGGGTGAGGGAGGGCAGGTACCGCAGCCCTCACGACCTCAGCGGCGGGTTCCTGGATTCAGAGTGAGCACACTTTTCATTCAATTGCAGGCTTCAGAGGGTGGGGTGGGGAGGGCAGGTACCGCAGCCCTCACGACTTCAGCGGCGGATCCCTGGATTCAATGTCACCAATGGGTTAAGTCCTCCTTGACTGTATTTAATCCAACAGGTTAAATAGGAAATCAACTGTTTTATTAAATGTGTTTTAAGGTGTTATTACAACACTTTCTACATCTATAATGATTGTTTTGTATGTGCATTGACACTAGTAAGTTATGACTTTTACATTTCAAACTGTTAGTAAACATAATCCATCTTCAAGATTGCTTTAACCTCTAGGCTATACTGCAAGCTGATCATCAAAAACTACACATCTCAAGGCTGGCTCTGTGGTGCCAAAGGTGCAGTAGTGGGGCCCCATATCAGGATTTCTAAACCCTAGCTGTGTTCATGTCAGTACAGATTTCTGGGACTGCCACAGCACCAGCTTCTGTCTTTTCCATTCCCTCTCTTGCAACCTTTTCTCTTACAATTTCAGGTGTGAACTCAGGTCTCATTTACATGTACAAAATATCTTGTGCCTTTTAATTACAAAAGTGTTATTTAAAAACATCAAAACACAGCTAATATAGAGGAAACAATTAACTCCATAACTTCTATCAGTTCATATGTTCACAACAATACAGAGCAAATTCATATATTTATTCACATACTGTAAATGTATGCTTAAATCCTCTATCTTTAGCATCATGCAGAATGCATCTCTCTTATTAGTATTCCTTTCATCATAAATTCATTTATATTGTCCAGATGCATTCCTTGCATGTTTCAGAGCGAGGATAATGTCAGGATAAAAATATCATAAAGGAGTGGATATTAATAGAATCTGACTAGCCAAGGCAAGGTTTATATCACCAAAAGAACAAACAAGCATTTGTCAATGCCGAACGTTCGCTTGCAGGTGTTTGCAGTGGTGTTTGGCATGTATGGTGCTTTACCCTAATGCCCTGTGCGATTGCTGGTATTTGCACAATAAATTGTCAGCATGACCTTTTTGTACCCCCATTGTGCGCTACATGGGCGGAAACACGTTTTGGGCAGGATATGAAAAATGACAGCTGTACTGCTCATAAGGAAGTGTGGTAAAATGGCTATGTTGAAAATCTTGAGTGAAATATTGAAAATTCAAAACCTAGGAGCGTAGTGTGGAACTGTGCAATGCACGCTGGTAAAACAGTGATTGTTAGGAATTTTTTCACCAAATTGTCAACATTGGCAGTTTAAAACCTCTGGTAATGAACAGTGACACTGTGATTTTCTTAATGTGTCCCATACACTGAGTTCGCACACCGACTGTGCCATTGTGCGCTACATGGATGCGGAAACACGTTGGGCAAGATGTGAAAATGACAGCTGCAGTGCTCATAAGGAGGTGTGGTAAAATGGCAATGTTGAAAATCTGGAGTGAAAATATTGAAAATTGCAGAACTTACGAAAGGCATGAGGAACCGTCAAGGCACCCACACCATAAAACAGTCATATTTAGAATTTTTTTTCACCAAATTTTCAGAACAGCCATTTTAAGACCCCTGCTCATGATCAGTGTCACTGTGATTTTCTTAATGTGTCCCATACATTGAGTTCGCACACCGACTGCACCATTGTGCGCTACTTGGGCAGAAACACATTTTGGGCAGGATATGACAAATGACAGCTGTACTGCTCATGAGGAGGTGTGGTAAAATGGCAATGTTGAAAATCTGGAGTGAAAATATTGAAAATTCGCAAACACACGAGCGCAAGGACTGCGCAACGACGTCAGGAAATAGTCATTTTAGATTTTCACCAAATTTTCAACATAGCCATTTTAAGACCTCTGCTCATGAACAGTGTCACTGTGATTTTCTTAATGTGTTCCATACATTGATTTCGCACATCAACTGCGCCATTGTGCACTACATGGGCGGAAACACGTTTTGGGTGAGATGTGAAAAATGACAGCCAAACAGCTCATAAGAAGGTGTAATAAAATGGCAATGTTGAAAATCTGGAGTGAAAATATTGAAAATTCGTGAACTTACGAGCCTGCGTAGGAACTTGCAACGCACACTCAGAACAATATTGGATGCATAATACTAACATGGATTTTGACCATGAATCGATGTCACTCATCATGGCATTATTTGAGGCTGAAGGGTGATTTCACGCAGTGACCGCTCAGTGCCTGCGAAATCACCCTTCGGGCCCAATAACACCATGACAGTGACATCATTCATGAGAAGTGGTCCCAAAACCCCATGTTGAAAATTTGGTGCAAAAATTCCAAAAATGACTGAGATATGCACAAAGTTGAACCCCTCTCATCTAGCCCATTATACAGCTTACCAGCATTTCTCAGTTCGGCGGTCGCCTTGAAGAGTGCAGACGTGTTCCCGGTCCATCAAGATCGCCGTGCGGAGTCCAGAGGTAAGTATAGGGTGAGGGGTGTGGGGAAGCTGGGCGCGAGTGGGTGGGTGCGGTTGTGGAGGGTTGGGAGACGCGTCAAGGACAGTTTTTGTTTTACAGGTTTGAAAAAAGACGATGTGGATGTTTGTCACGCTGGGGTGGGCTCCCAACGTGGCAGAAGATGGCTGGGGGGCGAGGAGCCGACGGGGTTGGGCACCCCAGTCGGCAAACTACGCTGGGGGGGCGCCGAGGAGCCGATGGGGGATTGGGCACCCCCGTCGGCAAAATAAAGCAAATGTTTGCCACGCTGGGGTGGGCTCCCAGTGTGGCAGCAGGATGGCTTTGGGGGGGCCATGGAGCCAACAGGGATTGGGCACCCCATCGGCAAACACGTTTGCCACGCTGGGGTGGGCTCCCAGCGCAGCACGAAAAGCTTTGGGGGCGTGACGGACGTGCATGGGGGAGGTGACATGAGGGGTGGCGCCTCAGCATGGTGTTATGTTTTTCTTTGAAGCAGAGGAACACTGCTGTCATACTGACCTGCTGCACCCATTGGTGCAGGACGCCACGCCTGCTCAAGGGAGCAGTGCATTGGTGAGAGGCACACCTCTAAGTGTGCTACTTTCCCCAACGCCTTTCATGCCTGCAAGCGTAACATAAAAAGGAAATATTTAATATAAAAATAACAAAGGAAAATGGAGAGGGAGAGTGAAGAAAGGAAAAGGAAAAAGGGAATGATAGCAGACATGTTGTCCAAGGAATGACTGCATGAGACTTGTAATGCAGAGCAGAAGCAGCTGCAGACGTGGGCCAAGACATGGCTTCCCCTGACTCAACTGGGACCCAAGGCAACAGATTCTGAATAAAATGATGGTCTATGATTGCTAGAAAGAGAAGGGTTGCTTCCGGGACACAGAAGAGCACTAAGCAGCACTGAGGGGCTGCAATACTTGAAGTAAGAAAGCCAAGGAAGAACTGGAAGCCAGAAGAGCAGTAGGAGCAGCAGACAACACCAAAACATTCTTCCAGCACATAAATGGAAGGAGGAGGTGAAGGAGGGCTTTGGCCCTGAAAACAGGGGTGGGGAGAAATCTGTGAGTCAGCAGAAATTGCTGAGATGCTTATTGAATATTTTGCATCACTATTCACTAATGGGACACTGATAGGAGGAAGGGGCTTACTGAGAGGATCCATAGCATCAGTGGTAACCAGGATGCAGCCAATGGACATTAGACCTACCGTGGTAGCTGATTAACTGGCAAAGATCAAGCCAAGTAAGTCCTAGGGGGTAGACAAGATACACCCAGGATCATACTGGAGCTAAAGGAACAAATTGAGAAGGCCACTTGCAGTAATCTTTCAGGAGTTTATCTGTACAGGAGTGATGCCAGAGGGCTGAAAAGTGGTCAGTGTGATCCCCCTCTTCAAGAAGGAGGCAAAGTCGGACTTGAACAACTACAGACCAGTCAACCTGACATCAGTGTAGGGCAAGATACTGAAGGCCATTATCAAAGACACAATACTGGAGCACCTGGTTGAGGTGAAGGTTCTTGCCCCCTCTCAGCAAGGTTTTAAGAGGAGAAGAGCATGCCAAACCAACATGATCTCTTTTTCAAATGGAATGACTAAGGAGATGGATAAGGGCAGGGCCAGGGACATAATCTTCAACATGATGATCTTTTTCAATGGAATGACCAGGGAGGTGGACAAGGGCAGGGTCACGGACATAATCTAGCTGGATGTCCACAAGACCTTTGATCCTGTAATGCGTGGAAATCTCTGAGCAATGTTAACAAGTGAAGTATACACAAGACATACCCAAGGAGGACTGCTATTTGCCTTAGAGGCAGGAAGCAAAGTGGTGGGATATTACCCCAAATGGAGAGAAGCCCTCAATGGTGTCTTTTGCAGCTCAGTGCTGAGGCCACTGCTCTTCAACATCTCCATCAATGATCTGGAAGATGGGTCATAGCAAGCTACTTAAAATCACAGATCACACTAAGTTAGATGGGGTGGTGGACCCCCCGTGAGGATGGGGATGAACTTCAAAAGGAGCCAAACAAGCTGGATGATTGGTCTGACCCTTAGAACCCTTGATATAAGATACACTTGAGGAGGAAAAATAGAAGTACTGGAGGGTCTACACACTGTGTGCTGCTCCTCTTGCTGCAGCCAAAGAGGAACAGCATCTGGGGGCACACTAGAAAATGAGCAGAAGCAGGACAATACCTATGTGGCCACTGTCAGGAGGGAGAGCAGAATGCTAGACTGCATCAGAGGTGAGAGACCAGCAGAGCAGGGTAAGTAATCCTGCCACTTCACAAGACCCTGGTCAGGCTCCACCTAGAATAATTCAAGCAATTCTGGCCTCCTCAAGATATAGAAAGAACATTTCAGAGGAGGGCAGAGCTTGTAGCTAGGCATCCAGACATGTTTCACACAGCTCCCATGAGGAAGAGCCATACAACTTTTAAAATTATTTTTCAACGATCAGATTATGTTAAAACTTTGCAGAGGAGGACTGCTTGTTTTTCTGTACTGTGCCAATTTGACAATGGGAAAGCTGAAAACACTCCAAGAAGCTCACAGGATTTCTTCAAGCCTAAACCTCCGGGCATAGACGCTGGGAAGGCTGTGGAGTCTCTGCCAAGATAGACCTCTGAAGTTACACTTTTATCCCTGCATAAGACTATGGAAAAGCTGTACAGTTCAGTGGAACTTTTAAATACCAAATGTGACTCTTTCTCACAATGTCTACAAAATGTTGAACAGTGTGTTAAGGGACATGGAGAAGAGACCGAGGGCGATAAGCTTCAAGTAGTAACGCACTTGCTACTTCAGCTGGTTTGGTTACTGAAAATAAATTACTACACACCCATTTGGAGCATTCTGAAAATGTATTAAGAGAACAGAATGTCCATAGTCTTACTGAAGGATTTGAGGGCTCGAGCCGATGTCAACCATTTTGCTTGGTTGCAGGGGCCTTGGAATTGACTCAACTGTTACAAGGCTTGGATTGGAGAAATGATAACAAATACCTCCTCATAAAGTAATCAACCCCACCAGTCCTCATACTTTACTGCTGCAGTTTGTGTCAGTGCTACAAAGAGACAAGGTATTGTAGTAGTAGTTAAAATTTATTTTTATACAGGGTAAAAACTTTAGGTCCAAAAGGTCCTATTTACAAAGTTGTCCTGTAACAGATATAACATAATTAACCAGTAGATAAAAAAGAGATTTGTTCAGACACTTACACAAAGTACACACATATTGCACATTTTTGTAACGCATACTTATAATTCTAATACAGGTGACAAAAAATAGGTAAGTCAACAATTTTTTAATAGCAGTTACATTCCTGTTACATGCTAGTATCCAGGTGTAACTTAAAGATGGAAACCTTTTGTAGGTTCCTAGTTGATGGTGATATTTCGTTCCAAATTTTGGCAGCATGGTACAGTACTGGAAGATCATGTTGACATATTAGTTATTAATTTGGGGGATTTTTTATACCCCTGTGAACTACCTCCCTCATTCCATAGTGTTGTGTCCCAAGAACTGGCTGTATATTAAGATTCCCCATTATATGACCCTTATGGATTTTAAAGATAAATATAGAATATTGTTTTTTAAGTCGTACATCCAAACCATCCCATTTAAGGATGTTTAGCATTTGACAATGGTGAGTCCTGAATGGACAATGAAGAACAAATCTTGCCAAACAGTTATAGGACTTATTAACCTTGTCTAGATATTTTAAGTTTGCAAAACCGTTGACCAGATTACCGTATTCTAGTACTGGGATTATTAGTTGTTCAGCTATCTTTTTCCTCATCATGTAAAAAACTATTGAAGAGGAGCACTGCAAAGTGTCAATCCTTGAATTTACTCTTTTAGTAACATAATCTATATGTGCACTAAATGTAAGAGAATTATTTATTATCACCCGTAAGTGTTTGTACTGATCCATTACTAATATCTGATTTGTTCTTGTTACAATCTCCAAGTGTTGACTGGGACAGCTACTTTTCCTCCTTCCTACCTGAAAAAACATTACTTGGTTTTCTTTTGACTTATTACAAACTTTGATTCGTAAACCAGTCCTGTAAAATACTGAAATCTGACTGAAGTTTTTCCAATAGCTGTTCTTGAGTTTTAGCTGTAGCTAACAAAATGGTGTCATCAGCATAAAGTCTTATCTGTGAGTTTACAATATGTTCCGGTAGATTATTTGCATAAATTAGGAACAGTAATGGTCCCAGCATTGATCCTTGGCGTACACCTCTTTTCAGGTGGCCGAAGTCTGATAAATGGTTAACAACTGCTACCTGTTGTTTATGATCCCCCAAATATGACTTGAGCCATTTCAAGGTTCTTGAGGCTATTCCTATCCTTTCCATTTGCTCAAAAAGTATATGGTGGGTCACCAAATCAAAGGCCTTGGACAGGTTGATGAACACCGCGTCTACGGACTACACAACATCTAAAGCTTTTACCACCACGTCCACGAAGTCCACGAGCGCAGTGCCCATTGAATATCCTGCCCTGAAGCCATGCTGGAACTTGGACAACTTTGAATATTTTTCAAGATATTCATAAAGTTGATTATATACTATCCTTTCCATTAGTTTTGAGAGGATGGAAAGGAGTGCAATAGGCTGGCAATTAGATGGATTCTCCGGTTTACTCCTTTAAAAATAGGTACAATTTTTGTGACCTTCCACATATTTGGAAATATGTTCTCTGTTAAACTTTGGTTAAACAGATTAGTTAATATTGGTAAAATTGCTTCTGTTGCTTCTTTCAAAAGTTTTGTTTCTATCTTATCAAGGCCGCAATATTTTTTCGAATTTAACTTTTTGATCGCATTCCTTACCTCCCTTTCTTTTATTAGCCTATTTATTGCTAGCATCCTGGAGGACAAAGAATCTCAAGGTGAATGGCAGAAAGATAGAAATGTTCCCCAAGTTAAGCTTCAGCAAATGGCAGATACAAAAGTTTTGATGGGGCAAATGCAAATTACAGGAATGTAACATCCCTCTCGTTTCTGTGTATCCTGCCAAACTTTGAGTACAGTATAAAGGACTGACCTATGTCTACTTGGAACTGAAAGATATTGGCAGACTGTTGGCAGAATGAAAACTGAGCTGCAGAAAGCACAGGTTTCAGAGTCAGATGCCTGAAAGACTCTTTTGTTTGGGCATTGGGCTTGTATTTTCTATTATCAGACATAGGAGACCAAGGTACTTTTCCTAGTGGTGCAGATTTGACTTTGACTTTTTTATAAAAGTTGTTCCTGTTTTATGCAGTCCTGTGCTGTCTACTCTTTCTATTTAATATTTTTGATAACAGGCATATTCGTCTGGGAGTCTGGTGAGTTGAACTGTGCCATACCTGTGCTTAAGATGGTGCCTGAGTGAACACGGGAGTACTAATTGCTGCGAATACCCACAGGGCATATTACTTTTTTTATATGGACTTCAATATAGTGCTTTCTACTTTCAGTCTTAGTATGCTAATTATCTTCAATGAATCCAGCTTCAGGAGACCAAGGGGAGAAAGGTTAGAATGAGGGTGGTGTACAGACCACCTTCGCAGGACAAGGTGCTGGCCAGAGCACTGGAGGAGCAGATTAGTATGATATCTAATAGAGGAAGCATAGTTATAACAGGTGATTTCAGCCAACCTGGCATGGACTGGAGGACCCTAGCTGCCTCCTGCTCCAGGGAACAGGTCCTTTGGAAGACTTTCCAGGATAGTTTCCTGGTGCAGGGAGTCACAGAGCCTACCAGGGATGGAGACATACTGGACCTAGCACTGTCCAACAGTGAGCATGTTCAAGAAATGAAGGTGGAAGACCCTCTTGCAGGCAACAGCTACCACACATGTGGTTCTACCTAAACCTGGGCAAAGAAATAGCCAGGACTAAGATGCAGGTAATGGACTTTAGGAAGGCTGACTTTGGAAAGATAGGTGAAATCCTAGAGGGACATCTTGCCAAAATCAGTCCGGAGATGGAAATGGAGCAGAAATGGTCCATTATAAAGATGGGTCTGATTGAGGCCACTAATATGTGTACCAAGGCCCAGAGCAAGAAAGCCAGGATCAAAAAAACAAGCTGGTTCAGCAAAGAGATGGCAGCAAAAATGAGAGAAAAGAGAGCAGCCTTTCATAAGTATAAACGTACTCTAAAGGTTGCAGACAGGAGGTTTATTCAGTGAAGTCAAGAGAAGCAAGCAGAGTGGTCAGAAGGCAAAGGCCATGAGAGAACTAAAACTAGCTCAGGGATAAAAGTAGGGGAAAGGACTTTTTCAAGTACATAAGGGAGAAAGGAGTATCAAGGATGGGATTGTTAGATTAACGTGAGAGGGGGATGGGTGGAAAATAGTGAGGAACAGGCGGAGGTACTAAATGAGTACTTCGACTTGGTTTTCACTAGACAGAAGGATGGACAGGAAAAATAGGGGTTTGGAAGGGGAAGGAAGGTGAAACAGATGGAGCAATTCAAGAGGACAAGGTTTGAAGGGTCTTAGGGCCCTTAAGGTGGACAAAGCTCCTGGACTGGATGACATGCACCTGAGAGTTCTGAGGAGTTGATTGAAATCCTGCAGCTCTCTAGCGGACCTGTTTAACACCTCACTAGAGACAGGGTGTGTGCCTCTGGACTAAAGAATGGCACATGTGGTGCCTCTCCACAAGAGTGGGTAACTACAGACTAGTTAGCCTTACCTCAATTGTACGCAAATTAATGGAGACCATACAAAAGGAGAGACTAGTGGACTTTCTGGAGGTTAATGGTCTCCAGGATGAAAGTCAACATAGGTTTGTCTCAGAGAGATCCTGCCAGACCAACCTGATAGACTTTTTTGATTGGGTCACAAGGACAGTGGACAGGAACCAGGCAGCTGATGTCCTGTATCTGGACTTCAGCAAGGCATTTGATTCTGTGCCTCATAGGAGACTGCTCAGTAAGCTGCAGGATCTGGCAGTTGGGGTGAGGCTGGCAGGATGAGTCAAGAGCTGGCTACAAGATAGAAACCAGAGAGTTGTAGTAGGGGGAACTCTCGAAGCATAGGCCTTTAACCAGTGGAGTCCCACGGGGCTCAGTGTTTGGCCCAGTGCTGTTTAATGTCTGTATTAGTGACATAGCAGATGGGATCAAAGGTACAATTTGCCTATTCACAGATGGCACGAAGCTCTGTGGGAGAGCGGACACAGAGCAGGGGAGACAGGAGCTCAATAAGGACCTGGCTAGGCTTGAAAAGTGGTCAGGTATCTGGCAGCTGGGGTTCAATGCCAAGAAGTGCAAGGTCATGCACCTGGGAGATAAGAACCCAGGGACCAGTTACTGGCTGGGAGGGGTACAGGTGTCCAGTTTGGAGGAGGAAATGGACCTGGGGTAATCATCACAAGAGACCTAAAGCACTCGGTGCATTGCTATAAAGCAGCATCCAAAGTTGCCAAGATGCTGGGATACATCTCCAGAGGAATCACCTCCAGCAAAGGGGAGGTCATTCTGCCATTGTACAGGTCCTAGGTGAGACTGCAGTTGGAGTACAGTATGCAGTTCTAGTGCCCATATCTAAGAAAGGACATCAGTTTACTGCAGGGGGTAGAGTGAAGGGCAATCAAGATGATCTAGAGCCTGCAGGGCAAACCCTATGAGGAAAGGCTACAGGTACTCACCATGTATTCCTTGAAGGACAGAAGGGAGTGGGGGGACATGATCGAAACCTTCAAGTACTTTAAAAGTATAAACAGTGTTAGTATGGAAGGCGCCCTCAATCTCAGGGAATGGGTCCACTAGGGGCACAGTCTTAAATTAGTGGGAGGAAGATTCAAAAGGGAAATCAGAAGGCACTGTTTCACAGAAAGAGTAGTGTCCAAGTGGAATGAACTGCTGGAGGAGATAGTATCAGTGAAAACAGTGGACAGCTTTTAAAGGGTTGGGACAGAGTGAAAGGGGAGAGTCATAATGAGTGGGAAGATGAGTGGGGGGATGGGAGAGGGAAAGAGGAAGACTCTATGTGGAAAGGGGGTGGGGCAGCACCAGTAAATTCTTCTGAGAGCTGTATACTCGAGCAGACTAGATAGACCAAAATGACCTGTTTCTGCTGGCATTTTCGTATGTTCATATGAACACTATTTTCCTTGTATGCCTCATCCCCATTGCAGCTTCGAGCTTGAAAATTTTCTAAATCTTTAGCATTGCTGTTATTTTGTTAAAATATTATTGACAACCTATGTAGAGGCATAGCTATGTATGGAGGAAGCGAAGCATGGGTCTGTTTACTTTGCCCTTGTTCAGTAACTTCCATGTTGGGAATTAGTGGTGTTTTTTTTTACCACTTTCTTAAATCATAGCTACACCTTTGGGGTGCAATGGGTGGGCTGTGTGGTGTTTTAGTACCACAGAATGCGAGCCATTGGAGATATAACATGTTATTTTTATGTCGGGCTCTAGCCCATTGGCTGCAGTAGTGCCTTATTTTTAACTTTATCTGTTAACTGGGAGATCAAGTGGTTTTTGATCCTGGGATCCCCCCGAGACTACTGTATCTGTTGTATTGCTTACTGTCTCACTTTCCTGATCCAGAATGTTTTCTTTTTGCAACATCTATGTTGGTCCAATAAAAGGCATCAAACCATTTGCTTCTGGATCTGTTCTAACAAGGACCAATATGGCAACTAATCTGTTCCTGTATGATGAAATGTGCTGTAATGTACAAAATCCATAAATAAAAAGTATTAAAAAAAGAACATTTCAGCAGTGGATGGGGTACAATATACAGTATGAACAGCATAATGATCAGCACTGTTCTGGAACTTCACAGCAAAGTGACTCATGTATATGTTATTTATTTTATAAACATACAAATGTCAGAAATCATTTCAGGATTCTAACATCACATAATTTGCTCTACAACTGTAATATGCAAGTAACTAAGAAAAAGTTCACATTCAGGTAACATACACGTTGCTTAAATTACTTTTCCTTTGGTCTGACCACACCTGGGGTTTTCATTTGTTCTGTATCTCTGTGGAGGGATATTTCTCAAGGGACATTCACAAGGGATTTTCTCAGTGAAGTAGTTCTGGCACAGTAACTGTTGATGAAATAGGAGATTTAATCAACGGTCACCTGGTGCTCTTTGACCAATTGGGTTGCCTCCTTTTTCCAACCCATGTTATAAACTGCTTTATTTGGTTTCTCACTGTACATAAACTTTGACTTTTCATACAACAATCTGTATCAAGTTTTTTTCAAAACTGTATGTAATTGTTCTGCCATACAGTAAGTGCTTGGAGCCTGACTCGACTGCATTTCCACTGGAACTGCCAATTGTACTTGTATTGTTTTTTGTGACTAGGTATTTGATTTAGAACCTTTGTAAATGAGCACTTGTGCTCAAAGGTAGTCTCCAAAGTTTTCAATAAAGAAATAAAAAAATGATGTACTGTTAGAATATAGGTCATACCTGAAAACAGGCCTTTGGCCTAGTGTGCTAACCCAGTTAACAAAACTTAATAGACAAATAAAAACATGAATAAATAAACAAACAAACAAGCATGGCATTTATTGTATGAAGTTCTGTTAAAATGGAATTTTATAATTTTAAAGTTATGGCTTCAAGGCATCCAGAAAAAGACTTAAATGACGATTTTTTATAACTCAGAGACTAATTTTTAATAATTTCATGCAGTATACAGTAGTCTAGCTAGAGGAAATTTTAGTGTTTTTCTATTGCACTACAGGCTCTGATTGCCCACAGACAGATTTTCGAGACATTTGCACATTAAATTTGATTGCTACAGCAACCAAAACAACACTTTTTTGGCAGCAAACTGCCTCTCCCAAATGTCCATGAATATCTGACCTCTAGTGGCCGATGGACTAGTATCACACCCACAAACTTAGAATACTGCAAAAGGAATTGTAGTAAGATAGTAACATTAATTTAAGGTCAGAAGGGACTCTATAGGTGTACTTACACTACCATGCGTTGCATAGTGTTGTATTCTGCAGTGCTCTGCCACTCCACTAGCTGTGATGTAGTCTTACATTTATACTACCAACCCTGCATTGGTACTGTCTAAAGCAGTGGGTTTCGATACCTTGTCCTGCATTTCTGGGGTTACAGTAGTGGCTTCTGTAGAACATTAGTGTTGGCTAAACTTATAAAAAGTGCAGGTGTGTGATATTGTAAAGAAGGAAGCACACAAATGCCATGACCAGAATCAAGTAAATGAGTCTCAGTGCATTCTTCTTATGAACTTGTTCTTTTGCTCAGGACGATTGTCTCACTAGAGAGCATTATAAAATGGCAGGGTAAAATCATGTAATCTGATTGGCTGTTATTTATGTGTAAAATATGGTTTACACATCGTTAAAAAAAAAAGGACTGCTCAGCAGTGAAGAGTCTGGAACCCAGATCAATGGGCATTTGGAACACAGGCATTTCAGTTAGCCCCCCACAGTCAGAACTAATCTTCCACCACAGAACATGGTTGCTACCTTTACACTGTAAGACAACTTCAAATGGGCCCTAAAAATAAAACTACCTCAAATAAAAAATAAAACAAATTAATTAAATGTTGTTTCCCTGATTATCACACTCTCCTTACATACATAAACACACTGGAAACAATAAGTATTGTTTATAGTTTTCATTACAACTGTTTCTTTGGTGAAAGTGAAAAATCCACCTTCTATCTTTACCTGCTCATCAGGGAACTCTCTTCTGCTTGCCCTAACAGTGAGATAATTGAGTCTCTGGCTGTAGCAAAGGCCTTTGTTGTCTGTGTGTACAGTGTGGTAGGAGAGAAACATTCTGCCAGTGGAACTGAGAAGAATTTTGAATCCTTGTATTCCATGGTAAACATTCCATGACAAATATTCCATATCTTGAATGTGGGGAAAAACAGAGAAAAAAAACCAGGAAGTAGAAAATAGGCAACAATACAATGACTTCATAAATGTCATCATTTGTAGTGGGCGGAAGGACTATTTTGTCATAAATGTACACAAGTAAATCTATTGTTTCTACATATAAACATGCTTTTCCCAACTGTAAAAAGTTTTAAAAAAGGAGCTAATTTTATAAGCGCAGTAAGGTACTCCGGGATGTGGGTGAAACACATTTTACCACAAGGCCAGCAGCTAAAGTCAATCGGCCTTTGGCCTCGTGCCATATTATGCCCCTGGCCGTGCAGTAAAATGTGTTCCACACACACCCCATGATTCCTTAATGCTTAAGTAACACTGCTAATCAGGCCAAGGACAAACACAATGCTGTAAACTATCACCAGGTATGGATAGGATAAAATAGCCTGGTGTGGGGTCCCATAGGACTACACTGGCCCAGACGGAGCAGCGTGTTTACGTGCTATCCTGAAACACCTGCATCGGTACATGATCCCAGCAAAACAGGGATCACAGTTCACCACAATGGAGCAAACTACACACTGCCAGCACTCAGGACTCTGGCATTAGGGCGCCGAGATAGGGCGCCAAATCCAGGATTTGCTGCCCCCTTCCCAATGTTCACCCCCCCCAGGAGTTGAAATCTAAAGTTGGGGGGTTGGGGCACAGTCCCCCACAAGGGGGACTGTAGGGGGCACAGCTCTCCACAAAAACAGTGGTTGGCGACATTGCCGACTGGCACCCTAATGACTTGGGGCTGTAACGCTGGTGTGTTCCAAGGGTGGAACCCAAACTACAACACTCCACATGTCATTTATGCAGTCTTATACATACTGGTGCAACTCATCTGCACTTCTCACAACAGTCCAGGTCAGGTCATGTAAGCAGACCTCAAGTCTGCTGCCCTCCCCCCAGTTCATGAGCAGGGTGAAATAAGGATGCTGTGCAAATGCCAACCAATTTATTTCTAACACAGTCTACCAGCCAGGGTACCAGGTAATTCCCTTGGTAAGAAGAAATTTATCTGTGCTTACCTTAAATGCCTGATCTGTCTTTGTGTCTTCATGTGCACTGTCTCTACCCTTCCATCTAGCTTAGTTTGTGTTTGTTTGTTTGTTTGCTTGTTTATTGGGGGAGGGGAGAGAGAGAGAGGGAGAGAAAGAGAGAGGGAGAGAGACAGAGGGAGAAACTGGGTCCGAAATTGGCTGAGCAACAGGACACAGAGGGTTGTGGTAAATGGAGTTCAATCCCAGGAGAGGGGGGTGACAAGTGGGGTGCCACAGAGCTCAGTTCTGAGGCCAGTCCTCTTCAATGTCTTCACTGGTGGCGTTGCAGAGGGGCTGGAAGGGAAGGGAAGCCTCTTTATGGATGACACCAAGATCTGCAAAAGGGCAGACACTCCAGACAGGGTGGAAAAAATGAGAAGAGACCTAGGCAAATTGGAGGTGTGGTCAAGAGTGTGGCAGCTTAAATTCAATACAAAAAAGTGCAAAGTCATGCACTTGGGCTACAGGAATCCTGGAGAGGAATACAAAATGGGGGGGAGATACTAACAACAACAAAACTGGAAAGGGACCTGGGATAAACATAATGGATGATGAGAAGGTGGCCAAGCAATGTGAAAAGGAGGTGGGAGGGCGGAGGGATCCTGGGTGTTTAGAGGAGGGCATCACCAGTAGAAAACAGGAGGTGGTGATGCCACTGTACAGACAATTGGTCAGGCCACATCTGGAATACTGTGTTCAGTTATGGAGACCACAACTCTGAAAGGACATTGACAGAATGGAGGCAGTCCAGAGAAGGGCAACAAAAATGGTGAAAGGAATGCACCAGAAAACATATGAGGAAAGACTGAAAGACCTCAATATGTATACCCTGGAGGAAAGGAGGAAGGGGGGATGTGATAGAGATGTTCAAGTACCTCAGGGGAATCAACAAGGTCCAGGAGGGCAGCATCTTTCATAAAAAGAGATGTGCAAGAACAAGGGGTCACAATATGAGGCTGGGGAGGGGCTCAGGGGTAATGTGAGGGAGTATTTTTTCACAGAAAGAGTAGTGGATGCATGGAACAGCCTCCCAGCAGAGGTAGTAGAGGTAAAATGATTGGTGAGTTCAAGAATGTATGGGACAGACAGAAGGCAACCCTGGTGATAGAAAAGAGAGGCTAGGCTGCTGATCATTTAGGATCTGGAGTTTAGGTAGGGAAATGGGCAGACTAGATGAGCTTGGAGGTCCTTATCTGCCATCAAAAATCTATGTTTCTATGAGAGAGAGCCAGACAGCAGAAGTTCACTGTGCTGGAACTTCACAGCAAAGTGACTTGTACACATGTTATTCATTTTATGAACATAATGAATATCAGAAATCATTTCAGGACTCCATTTCTGGCATTTGTATGTTCATAAACTATAACATATGTATGAATTCTGGTGACTACTTTTCAAGTCAGCAGGATACAGTAAAAATTTCACTGTTCAAACAGTAAAAAAACAGCTTTGGGGATTTTTTTTTCTTTAAACATAACCCATGCTATAAGTGCAATAACCCACTTTAGGGTATGGGGTCATAGGGATTTAATGCAGCCTGTGGCCTCATGCCTCACAACACACCAAGGGCATGCATTAAATCCCTATGACCCCATACCCTGTTGTAGGTTATTACTTACTTAATGGTTACAATTAACAACTGCAAAGGCACACCGCAAAGATCTCTTAAACTGAATAAACTTGGGGAGATTCCACAGTTCATCAGGCAGTTCCTTTAACCAGTTAATGGCCCTGTCAACAAATGACTGTTTTTCCAGCCGAGTACACCAGAAAGGAGGCTTAAAGCCATTACTAGCCATGTTCCTGGTGTTGTGTTAGTTGGAAACAATGTGGATGCGATTTGTTAAAGCAGGAGTGTCAGTCCCAAGAGCTCCTTTTTGGCTAACAAACAGGTCTTGAGCTTTATTCTGCTGGGTAAAGGTAGCCAGTTAGTGAGTGGGTAAAGGGTACAACTATGAGTGTGGTTATCTGCACCAAGTACAAAGTGGCACGCCTTATTACAGATCAACTTTACTCTGTTTAGCACTGTATCACAGGCAACTGCATAGACAGGGAGGCCATAATCTGTAAGTAACAGAATGATGCTTGTTGATTGTTAAATATACATACTACAATTGTGTTATGTGCCCCTAACCTTGTAACCATTTACGTGTTGTTCTGTAATTGTTATGGTTTATGTACGAGGGACCACCTTGCAAATGAGCTTGCTCAATGGCTCTTATCCCTTCAAAAATAAACTGAACTGAACTGAGCTGGCCACAGTACAGCATCTAACATCCGCAGTAAGATTGCTCCTGTTACAGTACAAGGCACCAGTCTTCCGTTACTCAAGACCACTATTTTAGTAACCGTAATTAACCATAAAACAGGTTATTACACCATAATTAGGTGAGAATAAAATAACAGTGGTGTACAGTAAAATTATAGACAATAAAACAAAGTTATAAAAGTAATCTTCATTTTATGATACTTTATATTTGTTATTTTAGTTTACTTCAGTGTATGTTGCTGAAGAGGATAAACACTGTTTTCACCTCTGTCTCTGACATTAAATGTTGACTTTTGCAAAACACCACAATACATACTATATTGTACAGCGCAATACAATATTTAGAATGACTTGCATACAAAATGGATCACAAAATGATTCACAGATCTAGCAAAAAAAAAAAACACAGAACAGGCAGAGCCATTAATAGTAAAATGATAAATGTCTGTAAACCAGAGGGGTTATGCTAAAAGGCAGTGCTAAAGGAGAAGAAATGAGTTTGGGGATCATATTTAAAAGAATAGAGTCAGTGAGATGGAGAAAGGAAAACCTGTTCCAGACAAAGAGGGCAGCAGTGGAAAATACTCTGCTGCTGACAGTGGCAAGTTTTTGCACTGAACCAGAAAGGAGAGACACACAGAAGGAGCGAAGGGAGCCACCAGAAGAATAGCAGGAAATAAGGTTAGAAAAAGGCAGGAACTGAGCCATGGAGGACAGACAGACAGACAGAGATAGATAGATAGATAGATAGATAGATAGAGAGACAGATAGACAGACAGACAGATAGAAACTCAGAGGGGGGGAAGAGGGGGCAAAAGGAGAAAACACACAAAGGGTACTGAGATACAAGAGGGCACACAACTACAAATATTGAATCTCACTAATATAAATCTCACAGAACATCAAAAATCCATATAGCAAAAAGGACTCACATTTGTGCCTCCCCTAAACCCAGTTCATTTCAAGTACATGAAATTATTTTGAAAGCTAAAACTCAAGCACCATTTCACTAAAAATAGAGATTATGACTCAGGATAGAGAAACAACATGAGATATATTGAACTCCAACCAGACACTGACAGCGAGGATCTAGAGGTCAAAAGTGGGCCCACCAACTGAAACAGACCATGAGGAATGGCTTCTAACCAGCTTGGACAGTCAAGGCCTTTTAAATCCAGAGAACTTGGAGTTTCTTTTTAAGCAGAATAATGATGGGACTCTAAGTGGACCTGTGCTTTATAATGGTAGTTTACTCACCTGGTAAAGGTGATTGCATGAGCATAACCTTGCTGCATCCCCATCCATTACCTCTGGTTACGTCCCACCTCATAGCCTACAGATGCATATGTGACCAGGTGTTTGAAATCTGATCTGCCTAGGACCTCCTGTTTACCACAGGACTCCAGTGCAGTTCCTCCAAAGCTGTGTGATCTGTAGAGCTACTGTGGTAAAGATTGTTATGAAATTAAAAGAAAAACACAGAGACATATGCAAGTGCAATGAGAAGATTATGGATATAGCCCTGAAAGCACATAAATAGTCCATAATACTCCATGAACAGAGGTTCACTAATCAGTAGATTTATATCCTATTAGCTACATACTAACGTTGTCCAGCCTGTATGGTATGCTGGAATATTGAAGAACTATGATGCAAGGAACTAGCTGTAATAGTACTAATAATCAAGATTAATACCAACATTAGCTGGATTGTCATCTGTGAAAAATTACCCAGGTGGGACTGGGGATGCTGTAACGGGATGCTCATGCAATCACCTTTACCAGGTGAGTAAACTACCATTGCATATTGCATCACCTTACAGCATCCCCCATCCATTACCATCTGGGTGCTAATAAACAGTAAGAAGTATTATGGGAGGGGTCAGATGACGTTCCAGCTAAGGTTCACTATAATTAATTAGCATTTTTTCTAGTGAAATTCACTCTTTCAGCATTAGCTACATCCAGTCTATATTTTCTGGTGAAGGTATGTATTGAAGACCAAGTTGCCGTTGCACAAATGTCTTGTATTGAAGCCTCATTATGTTCAGTCCAGGATGTTGCCACTGCCCTGGTGGAGTGTGCCTTTGATGCCCTGTAGTGGTAGTAGGCCTTGCAACTTGTATGCCTCAGTAATGGTATGTTTAATCCAGCTGGCTAATTTGGATGTAGCTGCCGCTTGACCTGTTTTTTTGGGCCACTTGTTACCAGAACAGGTTGTCAGACTGTCTGAAATCCTTTGTTCTGTTCAAATATGTGGTAATTACTCTTTTCATGTCCCAATGTTTGATCTCTTCATCTTGATCTTGATTGGTTTGCGCAATCCACTCACACAGCTCAATATTTTGGGACATATGGAAGGGTGTGGCCACTTTCAGAATAAAGGATGGATTGGTCCCTAGTGTTACACCATCAGTGTGTACGATTAGAAAAGGAGGTTTACAGGAGAGTGCTCTGATTTCACTTATTTGCCTTGCTGAGCAAATGGCTAGGAGGAATACTGTCTTAAAGGATACCCATTTAATGTCTGTGATTGCCATCGGTTCAAAGGGTGCAGTGGCTATTGCGTCAAGTACTGTGTTCAGATCCCAGGGTGCCAGTGTTGGCTTGCAATTTGAGTGAATGTTGGACACAGCCTTTAAGAACCTGAGCATGTCAGTGTGTGATGCTGGGGAGTATCCATCAATAAGGCCTGCACCTGCACCAGTTGCTGTGGCTTGAACCCGCAATGAGAAGACTGAGAGACCTTTATCTACTTCTTGCTGCAGGAACAGCAAAATGTGAGGATGGAAATTGGTTGCTTCTCAATTCCATTTTGAGTGCCACTTTCGAAGATGAATCATTGTGTTTTGTAGGTAGCGGTGGTGGGTGTGCATCTAGACTGGAGCATAGTGTCCACCACTTTGTGGCTGCAGCCTTTGTCTATAGTCTCTGCCTCTCAGTAGCCAGGCAGTGAGATGCAGTGGGAGTAGGTTCGGGTGGCTGATCGGGCCTTTAGTCAGTAGGTCCGATTGGAGTGGCAGTGTCAATGGAATGTCTATTGACATAGAGATTAAGATCATGAACCAGTGCCTTCTGGACCAATTGAGTCACCATTACGACAGTGGATCTTGTCTGTTATATTTTGTTCAGGACCTTCTGTATGAGAGGAATCGGTGAAATATGTACACCCTCCTGGAATTCCTAATCCTGTGAGAGGGCATCTGTTCCTAGTGCTCCCGATTCTCTGTATCTGGAGTAGTATGTTGGAAGATGAGCGCTTTCATGGATGCCATGAGATCTACTTCCAGGGCCCCCACCTTTCATTCATTTGGTGAAATATGTGAGGGTATAGTGACCACTTTCCAGGTGCTGTTTCCTGGTGATTGAGCCAATCTGCCTTGAGGAGGTCTTGGAGTCAAGAACAGTGGAGGAATTCAAGAATGCATGGGACAGACATAAGGCAGTCCTAGTGGGGGGGGTAGGAGGAAGTAAGCTGTTGGTTAACTAGGATCTGCAGCTTATCTGTTAGGTAGGAAAATGGGCAGACTAGGTGGGCCAAGCAGTCCTTATCTGCTGTCAAATTCTATGTTTCTATGTTTCTATATTTAGTTTGCCCGCCAGGTGAACTGCCATGATAGAGTTCAAGGGGTTTGTGCCCAGTCCATTATTTTCTTTGTTTCGCAGAGCAGCTCGGCGCTTCTTGTTGCTCCCTGATTCGATATGTAGGCCACCATTGCTCGGCTGTCCAATCTTATTAGCACTCTCTTGTCTCTGATGAATGTTTGAAAATGATGTAGTGCATGGTAAACTGCTCTCATTTCTAGTAAGTTTATCTGCATTCATGACTCTGACAGTGACCAATTTGCCTTGAGTTGTCATGTGATTCAGTATGGCCCTCCGACCTGTTAGGCTCAAGTCTGTGTCTATAGCAATGTCATGTTGTACTTGCAGTTCTGCTCCCCTGGTTATGTTGTTTCCTGTTGGACCACCATGATAGTGATTTCCTGGTGAGACTGATTTAAGTGGATTGACTTGGACAGTTCGGAAGCATCACAGAGCAGCGACAACCACCCACCCGACATCCCCCACAGCGACACCAGGACAGTGCGTAAACAGCCCCACCAAAGGAGACTGATGGACAGGGCACCGATGCAGCACCCAATGTTGACACCATGACAGCTACCAACATGACTGGCCACAGTATGGCACACCACAGACCGCCGCCACCAGTAGCACCATGGCACGGTGAGCAACCCTCCCTCTGAATCCTAGACCACGATGGTGAACATGCTGACATGCATGGAGGAAGGCAGACAGCAGCAGGAGGCACGGCGGTCCACAGGGCATCGCAACAGAGCTGACCAGTACACAGCAAGGCAGGGACATGCACTGCACCGCCTGCTGACAGAACGGTGACTGGCGGTGGCTCAGCCGAACTTACAGCGGCACAGCAGGGCAGGCAAATGTCAGCTGAGCCACAAGGAACACAACACAGACCCCCGTAGACACACAGTACTGGCATGGCTGATACCCCTGCTACAGGCATGGATGGTGGTGCCATGGGATGGAGAAATGAATGGAGCAGGTGTTGGCCAAAGGGTGTTGTATGGGCACCCAGCACCGGTGTCTCCCCCCCGCCCCAGTGGTCAGACCTGGAGGCTGATATTGAGCTCCAGCCCCATGAGGTAGTCCCTGCAGCTATGGGTGCTGTACTGGGTGACAAGGTCGAGAACTTGGTGGGTGCATTCCCTCCAACACCTACGGGACCACCCCACCACCTGGCCAGACATCGGCTGTTGCCTCTTCACCTCAGTTAGCCACTGCTCCCCCCGTAGGACCTCCAGAAAATACCATAGGGTGGGGTGTGCTGCACCAAGCAGAGCACTGAAGGCCCTGTGCCAGCCCTTAATTGAGTTGTTCGTATGGGGCGTCCCCTCAGAGACAGAGGCATGGCAGTCCCACACAGGGATAGGGAACAGCGGCTTGCGGTGGTGGACACTGCAGACAGGATGACCCAACCATGTGTCCTCAAAATAATCAAGGACTGGCGCCAGGGTCTCCTCATGCTCCGTGAAATAGGGCCAGCTGCTGAGCTCTTCATATGTGGATACAACATCTGCGGGGGGCACAAAGGCCAGTGCAGGAAGCATGTGGAGGTGCATAGCACACACATCGTCATCTCTGTACAGGCGGGCTAGCTCTGCAGTCTGCTGTATGTGCCACCATGCACACTGGCACAGGTGGAAAAGCAGCCATGCACCTCCACCTGTGGGAACACTGTCCGCAGTGCCCTGTAGGCAGACATCTCAAAGTCGATTAACATATTTTTGTGGGCCTGTGGGATGGAGTTCCGCCACCTTACTGAACACCACCATGTAGGCAACCATGGTCCTCTTGGTCATCAGCACGCATACCGCAGGCAGGACTGTGGTGCCATCGACCCAATGCAGGGTGTACAATTGCTGGAAGAGGCATGGGCAACACTTGAATGTGCAGTCACCAAGCCAGGTGCAGCAGCGGCCAGGTAGCCCATGTTCCCAGAGGTGCTGTACAGCAGGAACCTGTGGTCACTGGTGTCCTCTGAGTCGCACAGCAGGGATCTGTATGATCACCCGACTATCAACTGCCTGACTGTTACTTGCCCGAATCCAACTGCCCGTATCTCTCATCTGCCTGCAGCCCATCTTGCCAATTGATGTTTTCTCGACATACGGTCACCTAGTAAAAAAGAAACATATGGGCAGCAATTTCCAGCAGTTACAGTCACATACATGGAAATCATCTCTAGACCTAGAAACAGCACAGCTTACAAGAAATGCTCGCTCAGCGAGGAATTTAGAAATCAGCTCTAGATCTAGTCTTAGATTACAGACAGCACAGGTTACAATGCGTTACAATGCTTACAAGTCACCGTTGAGCATTGTAACCTGTGCTTTGTCCAATCCCTGCTGTTTACTCAAGCTGAGCATTTCCATGGTGACTTGTAAGCTATGCTGTTTCTAAAAAATGTATTGTAACACGTCGTAACCTGTGCTGTCTGTAATCTAAGTCTCGAGCTGAGCGTTGTATGTGACTGTATGTTTCTGCTGAAAATTGCTGCCTGCATATTTCTTTTTTTATTAATAGCTTGTGTGCTGCTTAAAAATTGCTGCCGGAGCCAACTGTTTCCATGCTGACTGTGGCGAGCATACTCACTGTAAGTTGTAACCCCCTAATAGCTGCAATTGCTTGTGTGGTGCTTAAAAATTACTGCTTGGATGTTTCTTTTTTTGTTTGTATGTTCAGGTCAGGAAACTGATTGAGCTATAAGATGAACGTCAGGAGACAGTACTGGTCCTGAACTTGAATACGGGCTAATAACTGTCGGTAAATCGGGAGTCGGGAGATCGTACCAGACCCATACTGCAGGAATGACTCCTCCTTCTGTCCTGTGATACTCCTCTGGTATCACCCTCTTCGTTAGTGTCTGGGATCCACTGGTGCCCGCCAGGTGCCGCGTGCCTGCATTGGGCTGCCTGTTTCAGGAGGGATACGGGTGGTAGGCTGCTCCCATGGCCTCATTCATGCCTGAGCAGCAGGTGACGACTATCTGCTGGGATGTCTTGTTCATGTCCCTGTCCCGCCTCTTCACTTCGGCACGCACCCTCCGGACACCCACCGAGGCTGAATCTGGTACGTGGTTGTGGGTGCTCAAGATGGTCGGGTCACCCTCTGTGATGGGGACCGCTCAGCCCTTGCACCGGGTTGCTGCATAGTCACAGCACTTCCAGTAGGTCCTCTCCCCATGGCTTTCTCCCGCTGGTTTGTATAGCCCGCCACCACCAGCAGTCTGTTGCCTTCGCGATTCTCGATTTAATCCTGACTCCATTCTCCGGGTCACAGAGATGGTGTTTGGCGGTGTGACCAGTGCTTTTGTGCTCTGTCAGCATACCTACTGACGCTCTGGGAGCATGTCGCTGTGGTTCCTCTTCTCTGCCATGGCTGTCGGCATTCAGTGCCGCCATGCCTACATGCTTCCCGGACAGGTCGTGTTGTAGTTCGGTCCTGCTTATATTGCCAGGGTCTGTAGTGGGCACATGTTACAGAGTTCCCAAAGGACTAGGCCAATGCAAGATGCCATGGAGTCCAGTGTCTGCAGGGTCACTTGCAGGTCGAATTGGGTGGCACTTAGCGCCGAGCCTGCATTACTGACCTTTCCTGCTCACTTCTGTGAAGATCTTACTTTCCTTCTGCCGTATCTTTAGTGGCTCCCAGATGTTCTATAGTCTGGCTGGGTACTAGGCTGCTCTTTTCCCAGTTGAGCACCCACCTGTGTGACTGGAGGTGTCCACCACCATTTGAATGAGCTGATGTGCCATTAGTGGCGTTCTGGCTTGGATCAGAAAGGTTCAGAAGGTCGCAGTCGCCAGTCGTCCAAGATATGGAATTACGTATATAGCGTAGATCACGTGCTGTCCTGAGCCTATCAGCCTACTTTCCCTCTGCAGCTAATTATTTCCCACCACTGGAGGCTCTCACTCTGATCCTTACCCTGTCAGGTCAGTCTAACTATGCTGCCTCTTACCTGTCCTTAATCTCAGTTCTGGTCTCATTGGCATCCCTTCCCAATCCTCCTTCCCTAAGATGCAGGCAAAATCACCTGGCAACTAGCACCCTGTCTAACCTCTTGCCAGCTCCAGCATCCCCACCTTCAGGCCCTTTCTAGTGGTCCAACTTAGTAAATGGAAAGTTGGCCCATCAATCCTGCCACCCAGTTTCCACATTGGGCCCCACCTTGAAATGCCCAGCCCCAGCCATCTCAGCACATACCTTTCAGTTACGTAAGTCTACCTGCAAATTTCAGTGGACCTTGAAACTAGCCAAGCAAATGCTAACCATTACTCCTAACTGTTGGCAACGTTGAGCCAAACCCTGGGCCCATCCCCTCCCCTTCCAACTCCTCGAGGGGCCTAAGAATGGCTCACTTAAATATCTGCAGCCTATTGCACAAAGTGACCGCTGCAACCAATTGTCCTATCTATAAAACCTGACATTCTGGTTATTTCAGAGACTTGGCTAAAGCCACATATCCAGGATGCTGAACTCTGTATCCTGGCCACAGTCATCCAGCAAGACTGCCCAGGCAGTAAAAGCGGTGGAGGTATAGCTATGTTCATCACATCCTCCCTGCAGTTCAATCCTGTTATGCTATGCTTGCCCTTGCAGTCCATCGATGCCCTGCTGATAAAACTTTCCCTCCCTCACACAATCCCATTATTTGTAGCCAGATGCTACTGCTCTTCTGACTTCCCCATGTCCTCCATCTTGGATCATCTGGATATATTAAAAACACACACAATTGGGGGAGAGCCTCATATCCTTGGCAATTTCAACTGGAATTGGTTATCCAGTGGTAGCTCCAAGCTTCGTAACCAGGTGGCCATGCTGAACCTGTCCCAAATGATCACTGATCCCATGCAACTAAACCTAAAATCAATGAACCATTCTCTCCTTGACTGGTCCCTTACCTCCCACCTGCACTGAATACTTACCTCTGGCCTCTTACCAGACTCCATAAGTAATCACCTCATGATCTGCTCAGTAAGGAAGGTCATCCGGCCAAAGTCACCTCTCCCCAGAACCCTTCTGACCCGCTTCTATGAATCCCTGGACCTCGCCTCTCTCCTAAATGACCTGGCTAACACAGACTGGTCCTACATCCCCCGGGCTACCTCTATCGATTCCGCTCTGGAGTACTTAAAATCCAGGTTCCTTGCCATCTGGGACTTCTATGTCCCACTTAGATGGACTCGAGTGAGAGGTGCCCATCTGCCCTGGGTCACGGCAGACATCATGGCTCATAGTCAGGGACCAGGCCTGAAAGACTTTCAAAGCCATGTGCACAAGGCTTCTCTGGCAGGCTAAAGGTAACTACTTCAAAACCAACTTCCATACTAATTTTAATCACCCTGCTAAATTCTGGAAGGTGGTCAAATTGCTGTTGACCCCTTCTTCGCAGCCCCCATCCCTGCTCTAAGCATAGGCGATACCGTGGTAACAGTGTCCCTCACAGTGGCCTCAGAATTTAACTCCTTTTTCACAAACTGTACCTCATCGCTTTTGTCCTCCCTCCCTATAAAATCTCTCCCACGCAACCCCCTCAGCCCAAGCTGCCACTCCTTCCCCCTCCTTTTCCTTCTGTCTGATGTCACCAACTAAAATTTTCAATGCCCTGCTTGCCATAAATCCCTCCAAGGGAAAATGCCCCACCAGGCTGGACTCCAAAATGCTATACCTGTCCACCCATGCCATCGCTCTCCCCCTGTCCGAGCTTTTCAACCTCTCTTTCTTGCTCACTTCTGTCCCCTCTACCTGGAAGCATGCCACTGTCATTCTCCTCCCTAAAGCCAGAGACCCTTCCACCCCTGGCAACTACCACCCTATCTCCCTCTTCCCATACTAGCTAAAATTCAGGAATGCCTAGCCCTCACTCAACTATCCAACTTTCTCGAATCCTCATCTTTCTTCTCCCTTACCAGTCTGGTTTTAGAAGTCCCACTGCCACCTCCTTCCTCAGGTTCACTGACTCAGTACTTATGGGTATTGATAAAGGCCACATCACCTCAGCTATTTTACTCCACTAGGAAGGCGTTTGACACCGCCTCACTCACTCCTCCTGTCTAAGCCATCACTTGCAGGGCTCTGCATGGCTACCAGTTGGTTCCACTCTACCTGGAAGGCAGGTCCCAATCTGTCAGAATTGGTGACTCCACCTCCACCTCCCTCCCAGTTACCTCCGGTGTACCCCAAGGCTCGGTCCTCAGCCCTGTTGTTCTCCATTTTTCTTAATGATCTGCCCTCTGCCTTACCCTGTTCATCCATTCAAATGTATTCAGATGACACAGTGCTGTATACCTCGGATCCACACCCGCTAAAGTGGTGAACAGTCTCCAGCAGGACTTCAGTGATGTTCAGCTCTGGTTTCACTCAAATCAGCTTTTTCTTAATGCCAAGAAAACTGTCTCGATGATCTTCAGCACAAGGCAGAGGCTTTCTCGGCTTCCCACCACCCCACTTTTCCACACCCTGGATGGGACTCCTCTGGAGGTCTGCACTTCTTTAGATACCTTGGGGTCTGGGTGACCAGCATCTCAAATTTTCTACATATATCAATGCTATCCTCAAAAAGCTGTACCCCAGGTTGGGTGCCCTATACTGCAACCGTAGTGCATCCTGCTGCCGCCCCTCCTGCAATTATGCAGAAATGATCCTCCCTATCTTGGACTATGGTGATGTTGTTCACAGTGCTGCTTCCAAGTCCACCCTAGCCAGACTGGATCCCTTTTTCCACTCTTCTATCAGTCACTTGACTGTCCTCCTCCCTCTACTCACCACTGCATCCTTTACCAGACCTCAACCTCACCACATTCATGATTGCACAAATTCCACTGTGCAAGGCTAACGGCTAAGTTCTGGTCCCTGTCCTACCATCTTACCTCTCCTCTGTCCTAACTGCCACTCCCCTTCCTGCTACCCCTCAGAAACTTCTGACTCAACACCTAATGGCTGTCCCGGCTCATGTCCACCATGGTGGGCCAGACCACCTTTAGGCATCGTGATGCCTAAGTTAGGAACTCCCTTCCTCGGATGTTCGGGCATGCCCCCCACCCAGCACCTCAGCTCCCTCCTCAGAACTCACTTTGCCACTGCTTGCTCATGTGTCTAAATCCTGTTTTGCACTAACCCTAGCACCTCCTTGTGTTGGTTATACTTGAGCAGTACTGTGTCACAAATGCACTCCACAGGTCAGACCCTCTGCTCCCACAGTGCCAACATTTGAGTGCAATAGTGTGAACAGGTGACAAACAGGGTAACCCTCCTGTCTGTTTTGGGTCCGAATCACCTACTAGCCTCGAGTTCTGGAGGGAGTCCAAATGTGAACCTTATGCTAGCATACTCAATTTACAGGCTCAGATATGTACCCTCTTCGGGAATGCAGTACAATCCTTCACCCAGGTACACCAAGCCAGGTTTCCAAAATGTACCCTTACAACTATATATGAGACCTAGGTATACTCACATTTGAACAAGCTTAGTAACACATTCAAGCAATAAATTATTACTTAATAAACAAAAACTAAAACTATGGTATTTGGTACCCCAGCCAAGTTAAAAGCTAGTGGTTCTAGTTTACAAGTAGAGTCGTTGGATGGGGTTATGTATGAACATGTAAACAGTTTTAAGTATCTGGGGGTAGTCTTAAACTCAACACTAACATATGAGTCACATATAAATATTATCACATCTAAAATACATTCTAAACTTGCTTTGTTATATAGATTGCATAGTTTTCTGACAGATGAGACACGTTTGGCTATAGCCAATCAATGCTTGCTGCCTATTTTGAATTATGCCTCGATAGTGGTGGATAATGCACCCTGTAGTACTTTAAGGCGGAAATCGGCATTGTTGCATAAAATAGGAAGATTTGCACTATTAACATCTAATAGTGTACATTATTGTACTATATTGGAGAAACTTGGATGGTTACCAGTCGAATATCATTATAAGCTTGTACTGTCCAAATTTGTTCATAAAACTTTACAAAGAGGGGTACCTTTAACACTGAAAAATCAGCTTACAACTTTTAGTTGTAAATCATGTACTAGATCATCTGGGGATCTTACTATGTTAAAAATTCCTTTTATGTATACTACTAGAGGTCAGCGTTCATTTGCTTACTGTGCACCCAAAATATGGAATGACATACCAGTACATGTCAGAAATATGAGTAATTATGGGTCATTTACCACAAGTTTGAAATTGCACTTTATGAATCTGTCTCAGTGTGGATGCCCTTTAGATTGAGATTTTGTATTAGAGTTTTTTAATCAACATTAATTTGTGGATGTAGAATTTGTATTTCCTATTTAAATATGTTTTTGTACTATGTTATACTTTGTCTCATAATGTCTTTGTGTGTAGTTTTGATTGATCATGGGTCGTAACTGTAAAAGGGATTGTATCCCAGTGTACTTACCCGTATACAAATAAAAATCAAATCAAATCAAGCTCTTAACAGCTGTCAGCCTTAAACACAGGTTCAGCAAATCATATGCAAAATAATGGAGAAAAAGCACAGGCAGTATTTTAAAGAAAATGCTGTTTACTAAAAAAAATTGTAGAACAGGTAAAATCAAACACAGAACAATATATCATTAACTTACAGTCACAATAAAAAGAAAAGGGAAGTTACAGAACACAAACTCATACCACAGATACTTCTGTTCTTTCCTGTCTAGTTGTTACCATTAAGTGCTTTCAAGTCCAGAGAATTCAGTATCTCTTGAGTCCAGAATAATATGCTCTGTTTCCCCAGATGTATGTTCATTTCAAACTCCATCTCCTCACCCCTTTTGGTGAGGTCACCGTTAGATCCTCCCTTAGATTTAATTTCTCACATAATTATCCACAAGGATGTATGTTATTATTGTAAATAAATAATCACTAGCCATTTCCATAATATGAGTCTGATCAAAACATCCCCTTTTGTTTCACTCCTGATTTCCTGTTTTGCTAGAGTGATGTCAGGTTTTTATGGTTTTTCACAAGTCCACAACCAGATAAGTCTCTTCCTGCAGGAATCATAAAGTTTTATGAGGTCCTATCTCTGGCAGATAGCCACAGGCTTTAAGACAGAACAGGAAACCTTTTAATTAGGGTTTTTCTTCACTGATCAATTTAGCACATCCTGCAGCTTTCTCTCACTGAAACCTTTTGCAATCAAAGGTCACTCACTGAAGCAGCTAGCCTGTTTGTATCTAAGCAAACATTCACATTTGTTTATAATACAAATATTATACCGTAATAATATTAGAGGGTTTTTCATGTTACACTCCTCCCTCCTTAGACTGAATTTGGGGAATATATTCTTGCATAGGATGAGTTCCCCAAATTCAGTTTACATCTCAAAACAACGGGACAAACCATCAGCATTTTCATTCACTGCCCCAGCCCTGTGTGAGACAGTCATGTCATACCCTTGTAAGGCAGGACTCCATCATAATTGTCTACCATTCATTTTACCCATTTGTGCCAGCCAAACCAGGGGGGTTGCGGTCAGTTTGTACCTCAAAATGCTTGCCATATAAGCATGGCTGTAACTTCTTAGGCCTATGCCAAGCCTTCAAGACACTCTTTTTTCACAGTAGAGTAAGCCTGCTCCCTGGGAAGTAACTTTTTACTCAGGTACACTACAGGGTGATCTTTCCCTTGGTTAGATGTCTGACTCAGCACTGCCCCAATACCCACATCTGAGGCATCAGTCTGGACTACAAAGGGTCTGCTGTAGTCTGGACTTGTCAATACAGGAGCACTGCAGAGTGCCTCCTTCAGTTTGGTAAAGGCTTTTTAACAGGCTGGTTCCCAGGTAATTTTCTTAGGCATCCTTTTCTTTAACAGGCCAGATAGGGGAGCAGCCAAGGCACTGTAATTAGGTACAAATTTCCTATAGTAACCTGCTGTCCCAAGAAAACTCCTGACCTGCTTCTGCATTTCTGGTCTGGGCCATGCCTTGATTGCCTCTATTTTCACTTGGTTAGGACAGAGCTGTCCCCAGCCTACAATGTGCCTGAGGTATGCCACTTCAGCCATGGCCACCTGGCATTTCTCAGCTTTGACAGTGAGCCCAGTCCTCTGTATCCTGCCCAGCAGTTCACTAAGGTGGGACAGGTTTTCCTCCCAGCTGGCACTAAAGATGGCAATGCCATCCAAGTACACCATAGTATACTCCTCAGCACCATTTAACACCTGGTTCACCAACCTTTCGAAAGTGGCCGGGGCACTCTTTATTCAGAAAGGCATTACTTTAAATTCAAATAACTCTACCGGAGTGATGAAGGCTGTCCTCTCCCTAGTTCTGGCAGTTAACTCTACCTGCCAATATACCTTTGTCAGGTCAGTAGTTGTTAGGTATGTTGCCCCTCCCAACTTGTTCAGGAGTTCATCCATCCATGGCATTGGCTGGGCATCTGACTTCGTGACTGCATTCAGTCCATGATAGTCCACACAAAAATGAGTAGAGCCATCAGGCTTGGGAACAAGGATCACAGGTGAGGCCCAGGGGCTGTGAGATTTCTGAATTACCCCTAAACCCAGCATTTCCTCCACCTCCCTCCTAATGTCTTTTTGGACAGCCTCTGACACCCAATATGCTGTTCACTGTATGGGCGCCTGCGTCCCTGTCTCCACATCATGCATCACTAGGAGGTTAGTCCAGGGTTGGTGCTAAACAGTGGGGCAAAGCCTGCTAAAACCTTCCTTACTTCCTGGATCTGGTCTGGGGTCAACTGGGTGATAATTTAATTGCCTCCACAGAGGACTCCCACTTGCTTTCTTCCAGCAAGTCCAGAAGGAGGTCTCCTTCATCCGTCCCCTCCCCAGGACTACACACTGCAAACACCATGTCAGCCTTATTAGCATATGGCTTCATCCTATTGACATGGTACATTTTTTCTGTATGTCTCCTGTCAAGTAACTCTATAATATAGTTCACATCATTTACCCATCTGACTACTTTGTACGGTCCTGCCCACTCAGCCTGCAGCTTGTCTCTGGACCAGGATTAGGACCATGACTCTGACCCACAGTGTACGAGTGAGCTCTGGCTCTGTGGTCATACCACACCTTTTGTTTTGTTGGGCAGCTGCCAGATTGCTCTGGGCTGTACCCATAAGCTCCTTCAGCCTTTCCCTAAACCTAAGGACATAATCCAATATGGGAGGTCCCTGGGTGGCATACTTGCCTTCCCAGTCCTCCCAGATCAAGTCTAGGGGCCCACATACCCTGCATCCGTATAAGAGCTTGAAGGGGGAAAATCCTGTTAACTCTTGGGGCACCTCCCTGTATGCAAACAACAGGTGTGGAAGGTATTTCTCCCAGTCCCTCCCATGCTTTTCAGCAAATGCTTGGAGCATTTACTTAAGGGTACCATTAAATCTTTCCACAAGCCCATTGACTTGAGGGTGATAAGTGCTGTGCATCTCTGCACCACCCCACACTTCTCCCACAAACATTTAATTAGGTCCGACATGAGGGAACCCCCTCAATTGGTGATAACCTCCTGTGAAAACCCAACACGAGAGAAAATCCCTAGTAAGGTATCTGTTACTTTGTCTGTCCTCATTGAGGATAGGGCAACTGCCTCTGGGTAACAGGTGGCATAATTCACCACAGTCAGGATGAACTCTTCCCAGAGGAGCTGAGGGTATTTAAAGACCACAATATCCATTCCCACCCTCTGAATGGCTTCTCCACTATAGGCAAGGGAATTAGGCAGCTTGGTTTTTACCCACCTTCCCTATCTCTTGGCACCGTGACAAGATCTGCACACTCTTCACCTGCTGGATGAAGTTGGGCTAATAGAAATTCTGGGCCAATCGCTGCATAGTGCATATGATTCCCAGATGAGCAGACATGGGAATATCATGTGCAATCTTGAGCAACTGCTCATGGTACCCCTGGGGAATGACAAGCTGCCTGCCTATCACCCCACCCTCTGTCTTAGCATCCTGCGTATACATCAGTCCATTGTCCCAATAAACTTTATGTTTCCCGTCACCACCCTGTGCTCCATTAGTGTCTGCCTAGGCCCTCAGCTTCTCTAGACTAGGTTCACTTTTCTGAGCAGCTGCAAACTCCTTACACATTCCCAAGGCATGGGACAGGTCCTCTTCAGTGTCTAAACTAGAGTTCCTAGCTCTAGCATCAGTGCACTCAGGATCACTGCTATCTCTAACTCTCTGATAATGGGTCAACCCTCTTTCCTCAGAGTAACCCTCTGTAACTGTTTGGTTAACTACTACCTGGGGAATTTCTACCCCCCTTTCATTATTCTCCATATCAGAAGACACAGGCTGGGGAACCAGCCTCTCAGTGGTTTCCACACGGGCTTCTATGAGGTCCAGGGAACCACAATTTTCCTTTGCCGATTGACTGTGGGTAACTGCACACACCACACCCTGTTCGAGATCGTTGATAATGATTACATCAACAGCTAAAGTTTTGCTACACGGCAATCTTTTTACAGTCCCGCCTGTCTCACCTCAGTCTCGGAGGACACTAGCAAGTGGCAAGGTTTTCCTCCCAGTGAACCCCGCATAGTCACAAATTGATTGGTATAAGACCAGGCTCTATCAGATCCCTTTACCAAAGTCAGGATGCCTCTGTGTCTCTTAACCCATGTGTCTGTAAACCATTCACAGTGACTGAGTGCATTTGTTCCCTCATGTTTATTGACATGCTTTCAGGGACACACAAACAACCCACTTCTTTTCTAGCACTACTTTGTGCACTGTTTGTTCTTTTGGGGCACTGACTTGCAAAATGTCCAGTTTCTTTGCAAACCCAACATTCATTTCTTTTCTCAGGTAAATCTTTTCTTTGTAACCTGAGGCTACCTGGTTTCACTGGAGGCAGGGAGGGTTTTAGCTGCCCTGAAGGTGCGCTTTTCCCTCTCTGTGCTGCCATGCCTGCCCCATTCCCTCTCAGAGCAGATTTGCTCCTAGCATAGTGGTCAGAGAGTTCAGCAGCCTCTTGCACTGTTTTTGGATCTCGGTCCTCCAGCCAGGTTTTCAGCTCTGCTGGGCATGCCCAAAAAAACTGATCTAACAGTAAAACATTTTAAATTTTTTCTACAGAGTCTGCTTCAATTCCTTCTCACTGACGTTTTAAACACTGATGTTGTTTAGTGGCCAGCTCCTCATAGCTCATGTCAGGGCTTCTCCTGTGCTTACAGAATTTATCTCTGTATGCCTCTGCTGTTAGCTCATATTACTTTAAAAGTGCAGTTTTCAGTTTACTGTAATCATTACTGTACTCATTGTCCATTTGACCCAATGCATCCCGAGCTTTCCCAGTAAGTAGTGGGGATAGCTGAAAGCTCCATGACCCTCTAGGAATATTTGCCTGAATGCATACTTTTTCAAAGGAATTTAAAAAGGCATCCATATACAGTATTCCCACTCTTTAAATTCAGCTATCAATTTAGAATTTAGATTGTAACCCAGTCCTGGAGTTCCAGTTAAACCCAGGCCACTTACCTGCTCTGGTGCTGGTGTTTGGAGTTGTAGCTTCTCCAGTTCATGTTGCCTCTGGTGTTGATGCTCTTCTCGCTCAGCCTGTCACTCAGCTTCTTGCTGCATTTGCTCCACCTCTCGCTGAAGCTGTCTTTCTCTTTCTCCTGCCTCTCACTGAAGCTGCTCCCTCTTCTCCTCTCTTTCCATCTGCAACTGGAACTTCTTCTGCTCAAATTCCATCTCCATTCTCCACAACTCCATCTGCAGCTTGAGCCTTTCTGGCTCCAAAATGTTGGTGACCTTCCCCTGCTGCTGTGGCCATTGGCTTGCACTGGCTCTGCTGTCCTCCTCCCTGGATCTGGACATTGCACTGGACCCTTGCCCCTCCATGCCCAAGGTTCAGTCATTTTCAGTCACAGTCTGTGACTTGAGGCTCTGGGCATCAACTACCACCAGAGCATCCACAAGGTTCTGCTTGTTGATTTTCCTCTTGTGCTGGATTCCTCTCTCTCCTGGCACAACTGCCTCAGGTAGTCTGCAGTGTACCCACTGTAGTTGGAAACAATCTTCTTCCCTAACTACGGCTATACTAACTTGCACTCGAAAAAAAATAAAACAGGTAGAAACATAGGGCCAGATATTCAAAAGGGTTGCGCCATGCGCAACAGGGTTGCTCATGCACAAGTCCTACATTGCGCCATTCAGCGATATTCAGCAGGAGGCAGTTGCGCCACTGAAAACAGGCTGAGCAACAGCGCAATGCAAATGAATGCATGCTCAACAGGAGGGGGAGGAACCATGCATAAACTGCACAGCCCGATATTCAGCCGGGCTGTGCAGAGTTGTGCAGGCGCAACCCCCAACCTGAGCCTGCAGGACCTTGAGCCAAAAAAAAAAGGCTTATGTCGAGGGCCACCCACAGGTGAGCTGCTGTATTGCAGGGCGCAACACAGCAGCTGCCACTTGTGGCTGGCCCCCAACCAGTCCCCAGCCCCCAGCCTGATCGTGCAGTACCTCCCCCACCAGCCCGAACGCGGCACCACGGCCCCTCCTGAAACATCTCTCAGGTCAGGTGATCTGAATGCTCGATCGCGGCAGAAAGTGCTGAACCCCCCAAAACGAGCAAAAAATCTCAGGACATCGCTGGCAGTAGTGCCTCACCTGAATATCTTCTCGGTGGTCCAGTGATCAGGCCGAGCTGCCATAAGAATGTAATCGACCTCAGCCTGGTGGTTGCAGTCTTCACCTCACTCCATGAAGCTTTCTCACTCCGCCCCCGCAGCCGGGCGGGCGGCAGCATCCCACGCCAGCTGCTTGCGGGCCGATGACTGCTCAGTAGGTTGCAGTTTATTATGAGAGCAGCTACTGGGCGGTAGTTTATATTGAGAGATGATAGTCCAGATTTGTGAATGAATCATTCACAAATCTGCACTGTCAATGTATAGTATAGCTGTACCTCCCATTGGCTCTTGCTCTGCACCAATGGCATGAGTCTCTACCGGCAGTCAGTCGGCGGGCGGCGGGCGGGCGGCAGGCGGTGGATGTTGCCGCCCACCGGCTGCCGGGGAGCGGGGTGGTGGGGCTTCAGGGTGGTGGGGTGGGGGACACTAGCCACCAGGGAGATGTTTGGGGGTCAATTTACATTCTGCCCGCGATTGGCATTATGGGTCCACTGGACCACCAGGGAGATGTATGGGGTGGGGGCACTTTACTTACTGCCCGCGATCGGGCACTAGGGAATGTCTGGGGTCAATTTACATTCTGCCCACGATTAGTATTTTGGTCCACTGACCACCAGGGAGATGTACGGGAGGAGGTGGAGAGCCACATTGTTGCCCGCGAATTGGCTGCAGGGTGCGTCAGTCCCCGATGGCTGCTGCCTGACAGGGCGCCAGGTGCAAGTCCTCGGGGATCAGCGCACCTACATGCTAATGGCATGCAAATGGGGCCATAATCAGATGCAAATGGCCCCCCCTGCGCCTTGCATGAATTATGGCCCCATTTGCATGTCACCTTTTGAATAACGTGATTTTGCACATGGCGCAATGGTACTTGGCCACCGCAAGTTGAATGCTCCACTCTGACAACTTGCCGTGGCGCAAGTTCCACTGCACCATGCACAGTGGCTGTGGCTGGGGGGTGATATTCAAAGGAGTTGCTCAATAGTGCAACTTCTTTGAATATCACCCCGGCCACACCCCTGCGCAACTATGTTGCGCAGCGCAAGGGCTTGCGCCTCAGAATGGCGCAGCTTGAATATCCAGCCCACAGACTGTAAGCAAAATGATATAGTTCTGTCTACTTTTTAAAAATTAATCGCTGCCTTATTTTGCACATGAGCTGTACAGTATTAATCTGACACACTGAACTGTTAAAGCTTGTGTTACCAAATACTTTTAAATTGCACTGCTGCCAACCAAATCTGTCACAAACGCACCTGCAGGTCAGGCTCCCTGCTCCCACAGTGCCAACTTTTGAGTGAAATAGTATGAACAGGTGACAAACAGGGTAACCCTCCTGTCTGTTTTGGGTCCGAATCACCTACTAGCCTCGAGTTCTGAGGAGTCAAAATGTGAACCTTATGCTAGCATACTCAATTTACAGGCTAAGATATGTACCTTCTTTGGGAATGCAGTACAATCCTTCACCAAGGGGCACTGAGGCAGGTTTCCAAAATATACCCTTACAACTCTATATGAGACCTAGGTATACTCTCACATTTAAGTAAGCTTAGCAACACATTCAAGCCCTTAACAGCTGTCAGCCTTAAACACAGGTTCAGCAAATCACATGCAAAATAATGGAGAATAAGCACAGACAGCATTTTAAAGAAAATGCTGTTTACTAAAAAAATGCAGTCACAATAAAAGAAAAAGGGGAAGTTACAGAACACAAACTCCTACCACAAATACTTAAGCTCTTTCCTATCTAGTTGTTACCATTAAGTGCTTTCAAATCCAGAGAATTCAGTCTCTCTCTTGAGTCCAGAATAATATGCTGTGTTTTCCCCACATGTATGTTCATTTCAAACTCCATCTCTCCACCCCTTTTGGTGAGGTCACCGTTAGATCCTCCCTTAGATTTAATTTCTCACATAATTATCCACAAGGATGTATGTTATTATTGTAAATAAATCATCACTAGCCATTTCCATAATATGAGTCTGATCAAAACATCCCCTTTTGTTTCACTGCTGATTTCTGTTTTGCTAGAGTGATGTCAGGTTTTATGGTTTCTCACAAGTTTGCAACCAGATAAGTCTCTTCCTGTAGGAATCATAAAGTTTTATGAGGTACTATCTTCTGGCAGATAGCCAGAAGCTTTAATTAAGACAGAACAGGAAACCTTTTAATTAGGGTTTTTCTTCACTGATCAATTTAGCACATCCCGCAGTTTCTCACACTGAAACCTTTTGGGGTCAAAGGTCACTCACTGAAGCAGCTAGCCTGTTTTGTATCTAAGCAGACATTCACATTTGTTTATAATACAAATATTATACCATAATAATATTAGAGGATTTTTCACCTTATATACTGTACTTATGTTTTAATGCCTCGCACTCCTATCTGCCACTGTAATTGTCTATGACCTCCCTTGCAGTTGCTGGGCTGCCTACTCTTACCCTGTAGCTAATTGTTATGTACAAAGCTCACTATTCTTCAGTGACTTTCTTTTTGTCTCTGTATTTATGCACTCTTTGTAATATGTATCTATTCTCCTCGACCCTCACCCCCAGGACACATCTGGAATCGAGCAGTACTCTGCTCAGTATGCCTTTCTGGTAAAACTTTTAAATAAATAAATACAGGTTCCCTGTTGCCTTAGTTTATCTGTTAGGGTGACTGAAATGTTGGTGAACATGCGTGGGGCGATGCAAGACTGAAAGGGAGGGTCTGATATTGGAAATGTCGACCCAGTATCTTAAATCTCAGGAATTTGAAATGAGATAGTCTGATGGGAATGTGGAGATAAGCATCCTTCATGTCGATGGAGGTGAGAAAGTCTCCCAGTTTTATGGATCGTAAGGTTGATTGTAATGTCTCCATTTTGAACTTCTTGTATTGTATGAAGCAGCTGACAAATTTCAGGTCTAAAACGGGTCTCATATCGCCTGTCTTATTAGGTATGAGGAAGAAGATGGAGTAGATTCCCTAATCTATCTCATCTGGTGGGCCTGCTGCTATTGATTTGTTCATCAAGAGGTTGTGGAGCATGGTCCTCATTGCCTGGATCTTTGCTGGTTGGCAAGATACTGGGGATACCATCATCCTGTTTGTGAAGGGTTTCTGTTTGAATTCTATGGAGTATCCCCGGTGATACAACCTTTAGAACCCATTTGTCTGATGTAGTTTGGCTCCATACATGACAGAACTGGAGAAGTCTGGCACCTATTGGGTGGAATGATGGTTTTGATGCTGTCTGGTTGACTTGATTGTATACCATGTGTGATTGGTGGTCAATTGGAATTTGATCTCCCGTGTGTGAATGCTGTGTTATATCTGCCTCTTTGACCCTTGCCACGGGTCTGCAGTGGTTGGCGTCATTGAAGCAAGAGGGCTTAAAGCTGTAAGATTTTCCTTGGGAATACTGAGTAGTTTGTCTCCTGTCTTGTTTGCCTTGTAGGGGTGAAATCTGCTTCAAAATGCTGATACGTATGTGTTCCTGGATGGCTTGTCTTTATCCAGGCTTTTGCCATCACCCTTCTGCTTCACATATTTTTCTAGTCCCTCTCCAAACACCAAATTGACTTTGAATGGTAGTTTGTTCAGCATGGTCTTTGATTCTGAATCTGCATTCCAGATTTTTAACCAAATGAGCCACCTTGTTCTGTTAGTTAGTGTGGCTAGCCTCGCTGATATTTTGAATGCATCTATGGATGCCTCGGCCGCATATTTTGCCGCCTGGATCACGTACTCCACTAGATCTGCCTGTTTGATTTAGGATCCAGGGATGCCGCCAGTTCCTTGAGCCATGTGACTAATGCTCTAGAGGTATATGTTGCTGCGGTATAGGCTCTGCAAGCCAAGTCCATTATTTCAAAATATTTCTTCATGAGTTCCTCCATCTTCTTGTCCATAGGGTCCCAGAGTGGCGTGGTGGTCTCTGAAGGGAGGACTGTCTTCTTACATAGCCTTGTGACCTGATGGTCTACCATGGGAGGAGTGCACCATGTTTTGTTTATATCTCCCTGAATTGGGGAAAACCTATCGAAGGTGCATCTCTTGGATATCCTGGATGGGTCAGGTGACTCCCATTCTTTGTTGATGACTTCTGTCAGGGACTTGCAGATGGGGAATACTTCATCCTTCTTTTTTTTTTGCCCTGATTAATGGGTTTAGCTTAGACCGCTGTGGCGGTTCCTGGACCTTGAACCCCATACTTTCTTTCACTGCCTGTAGAGGTTCTGGGAAAGCATCTACAGCTGTGAGTTTTCTAGTCAGGGTGAGCTCATCCCATTCCTCCATCTGGGTTTCCTCTTCATCTGACTGCACATTAGTTGTGCCATCTGGCTTGGCACCATCTGAATGCTTGGAGTGAGGATGACTCTTGCTGCCTGTATTTTTGGTTTTGTGGTGGTGGTGTTTTGGCCCCCCTTTGTTTGCCTTTGACATCTCCTCCATGCACTCTAGGATGTTTAGCATCACAGCCAGTTGTGTTTTGAAGAATTCTTTCACAGTGGAAGGTAGTTCACCTGCCAGCGTGTCTTGTGACTCTGTTTCTTGCTCCATTTCTATTTCCAGTTCGCTTGTTATTTCCTGGTCCTCTTGATTCTGGGAACAAGTGGGGCAATGCGGGTCTGTCTGGCTGCTTAGGAGGGTGATCTGACATGACCTGCATTTTTTTTGTCTTTGCCATGTTCCTTATCTGTGGATGACAGGTGAAAAACAAGAGTTGGGGGGTTGGTATGTCATCCTGGAGACTTTTCCCATGCTTAATCAACAGGTATGATGCTGTGGTTAATAACTGTCTCCCTTAACAGCTATCAATTAGCATAGGGATAAGTAATTAATGATTGATATATGAATCTTAACTTGGCGCACGCAGATACAAAGGGGACACCATCTATTACCCAAAGGGGTTTTCTTCCCCCTATCAAAATTAAATAATGATATATGCATCTCCCTTATTTAGCCACTAGGTGGTATAGGTTCATTTACTTGAGAAATGTACAATAATTGCAGAGAAGATGTTTGCATTGTGTCCCTTTAACTTTTAATTTGTTTTTTTTTATATATTCCCTCATGTCCATCTTGCCACTGATTTCTGACACTAATGAGGAGGATACAGATGCAGTACGGCTATCAGAACTGTGTCATTGCAGTGTGGCAGGAACTAGTAAAGATCTTGAGGGTGCCTGTATTTGCTTAGGCAGCCCCTTTAAGTTGATTATGCCCTTGTTCCTTGTCCACCCTTCACAACATGGTGGATGAAGTGGACAAAATGGAGGACGTGACATCCAATATGTTTTGCACGTGCGTGCAGCAATGCAGAATGGAGTGCCATCCAGCCGTGGGCACTCGCTAGATGGCCACCGTGATGTAGTCACGCACATGCACGAGTGGGGATGTGCCAGCGTTTGGTCGTGGCTGGAGAAGATGCCAAGATGTCTGCGGGGTCTGTAGTGCTACTGGGCCTGTGGATATTTTGGGAGGATTACCTCTGGAGAGAGTTAGGAGGAGAATTTGTGGCCAGTACAGTGTTGCTCAGGTCCCTGGGTCCAGGTGAGAAGCTCAGCAGGGGGAAATGTGGCACAATCAGGAGTAGTTATTCTGACTTTTGTTCCTTGTGCCTCAGAGGGGTCCGCTCGCAAGGGGACCTGACCCATGCTAGGGGAACCAGAGCTGCTTGCAATGGGCTGAATAAATTAGTTTGGGGAAGTGCACCAGAGGCAATCACGAAAACAGGCCACATAGAATACTACTTAAAAATAGATAACTCTTGCTGAGTGGATGCTTCCGGGGGGGGGGGGGTCTAAATTGTGGTGCCATTTGTTAAAGGCTAAACCCAGTGTAGAAATCTAACCAACATTCGGATGCTCGGTTCATCTACCTGACTAGATGCTGCCAGTCATAATCTGCTCCAGCACAACGATAAACATTAAATATAACCAGGGCCGACTGCTGTACTGCTCTAACACAATGATAAACATTAATTATAACAAGGGCTGACTGCTGTACAGGGAAGCTGCGTATTTATGAGTTAGCTTGAATATACAACAAGCTTATCCTAACAGGGTTTTGCCATGAACAGAGAAGTTTGTCTAAAACTAAGCAAGTGCATGCGAGCAGCTAGCCTAGATTCCAGTATCTCTCAGCAGTAAACAAAAATACTATTATTATTTTCTTTAAAATGCTGCTTAGGATAAGCCCCGACTGAACTGAAAAAACTGCATAAAATTGCATCACAGAGCAGCCACTGTAGCAGTAACTCCCCCTACGTTCTTCTGATTGAATTCCCATAGATTATTAGTGGTTAAAAGTGGTGAATTTCCTATCTTTTTACTGGTATTGCGGAGCTAGGCAAGAATGCTTGCAGCCTCTGCCATGCACATAAAGGAACTGGAGTCCTGTGCTAAGGAGGAGGACCTGGGCAGATCAGATTTCAAACATCTGGTCACATGTGCATCTGCAGCTTATGAGGTGGATGTAACCCAGAGCTAATGAATGGGGGGATGCTGTAAGGTGATGCAATATGTAATAGCCTAAGTGCAGATACTGTACCTCAGACTTTCCTTTGAACCTTCAGGGGGGAGAATATCCTTCAACGGAGGGAATCATTTAAGAATAAATTAATATTCTGCCCTGTCTCATATAACACTGCAATTAATTTGTTTGAAAAGGAGATCACAGGGCAGGTAGACAAATTGCTAAATACTGAGGTGCCTCATACAATACATAACTTGAGTGCAAATGAAAGTGTAGCCTTGCAAAAGTTATCTGAAAATCCCTCCCATGTCATTAAACAGGCAGATAAGGGAGGGAAGACAGTGCTGTTAGAAAAAGAGCACTATAGGGAATTGTTATGAAATTGCTTAATAACAAGGATAATTATAAGGAACTACTCTCAAATCCATTACCTGGTTTTAAAAAGCTACTTTTTCAACTTTTGCAGCTGGGGGTACTCATAGGGTTAGTGCACCCTCATATCTTGCAAATGTTGTTTCCTTGTCAACAGACAACTCTTTTCGTGTAGCTGTTGTTGATAGATGTGTTTGCTTTTGTTTTTACTGTTCACACCAGTCCCTGTAACTAGCCTGGGGGTCTCCATTTCCTGGTTGTTGAAATCTCATCATCCCTGAGAGCTGCATTAGCATATGAGAACATGATGTGTCAGTACCCTTTAGAAACCACAGTACGCCTGTCTGCTTACTTAGAGTTCAAAAAAACAAGCTGTGGCAAGCTGTGAAATACCATATTTACCTCCAGTTAGCTTTACAAACTGTCTTAGATGTAATGCAAGGCTTTTCCTTTAAACTGCATTCAGTCTGTGTGTTTCTAGAGAGTTTTTTCAGGTTATGTATATTTTTCGCATAGAGATACATGGTGTAAATGGATGCTATGGCATCATATTTTCATATGCTAATGCAGATCTCAGGGACAATGAGATTTCAACAACCAGAAAATGGAGAACTGCCCCTCCCCCCGGCCAGTTACAGGGGCTGGTGTGAGCAGTGAAGGCACACTAAAGGATCAAACTAAGGATCATACCAAGGACGAAAATAGGAACAAAAAGGCAGTTTGCCCATAAATTCTCCCAAGCTACCCCATTCTACATAATAATAGAGTTTACCATAAGATAAAATATATTCATCCAGTCATTTTTTGAATTCTTGTTTTGTTTTACTGATTATAATATCTACTGGCAATCTGTTCCATAAATTAATCCATGTGGTATAGAAACATTTTCTGTTTTTTGCTCTGAAACTAATTCCCTTAATTTGCAAGGTGTGCTCCTGGTTTCTATAGGAGCTTTTAAATTCTACAGTATGCCTATTTCAACCATTAGGTAGAAACATAGAAACATAGAATTTGATGGCAGATAAGGACCGCTTGGCCCACCCAGTCTGCCCATTTCCCTACCTGATGGATAGGCTGCAGGTCCTAGTTAACCAGCAGCCTACTTCTTCCTACCCCCAACCCCTAGAATTGCCTTATGACTGTCCCATGCATGCTTGAATTCCACCACTGTTTTTGACTCCACAACCTCCTCTGGAAGGCCGTTCCATACATCCACAACCCTCTCTGTGAAAAAATACTTCCTTAAATTACCTCTGAGCCGCCCCCCTTCTATCTTCAAATTGTGCCCCCTTGTTCTTGCACACCTCTTTTTTTGAAAGATGCTACCCTCTTGGACTTTGTTGATTCCCTTGAGGTACTTGAAAGTTTCTATCATGTCTCCCTCTCCCTCCTTTCCTCGAGGCTATACATATTAAGCTTCTTAAGTCTCTCTTCATATGTCTTCCAGTGCAGACCCTGCACCATTTTAGTTGCCCTCCTCTGGACAGCTTCCATCCTGTCTATGTCTTTGCAGAGTTTGGGTCTCCAGAACTGCACGCAGTACTCCAGATGGGGTCTCACTAGCTGTCTGTACAGAGGGATAATAACTTCCTGTTTTCTACTGGTGATGCCTCTTCCTATGCATCCCAGTATCCCCCCAGCCCTCCTTGCTGCCCTCTCACATTGCTTGCCCACCTTTAGGTCATCTGATATGACTACCCCCAGGTCCCTTTCCATTTTCGTTGTTGTTAGTAGCTCACCCCCCATTGTGTACTCTTCCCCTGGGTTTTTGTTTCCCAGGTGCATTACCTTGCACTTCTTAGCATTGAATCTAAGCTGCCATACATTTGACCATTCCTCTAACCTTGCCAAGTCCCTTCTCATCCTTTCCACTCCACCTTGTGCATCAACTCTGTTGCAGATCTTTGTGTCATCTGCAAAGAGACATACTTTTCCTTCCAGTCCCTCTGCAATGTCACTTATAAAGACATTGAAGAGGACCGGTCCTAATACTGAACCCTGAGGTACCCCACTACTAACCCCCCTTTTTTCAGAGTGGACTCCATTTACTATTACTCTCTGTGACCTATTCTCCAGCCAATTCTTTACCCAGGCTGTCATCTTGGGACCCACTCCCAGGCTGGCTAACTTGTATATTAATCTTTTGTGTGGGACTGTGTCAAATGCCTTGCTAAAGTCTAGGTTGGCCATGTCCACAGCCCTCCCTGATCAACTACTTTGTCACCCAGTCAAAGAAATCTATCAGATTTGTCTGGCATGACCTTCCTGTTGTGAATCCATGCTGCCTTGGGTCCTGTGCCCTCTGGCCTCTAGATACTCGACAATTCTTTCCTTCAGAAGTGATTCCATCATTTTCCTACCACTGAGGTTAAACTAACAGGTCTGTAGTTTCCTGCTTCTGCCTTGCTCCCACTTTTGTGAAGGGGAATCACATCTGCCTCCTCCAGTCCTCGGGTACCACCCCATCCTCCCATGATTTGTTAAAGAGGGTAGTCAGTGGTGTCACTAGTTCTACCCTTAGTTCTTTAGAATTCTGGGATGAATCCCATCAGGCCCCATTGCTTTGTCCACCTTCAGTTTTAAGAGTTCTTTCAGAACCCTTTCTTCTGTAAATGGGCTAGTATCAACTTCTGTATCCAGAGTGTTTCTACTGTTTGTTTTAGGTACCTCCCCCTCTTCCTTTGTAAATACTGAGCAAAAATATTTGTTTAGTATCTCTGCCTTTTCACAGTCACCCTCTGCCCACCCTCCCTCCCCCTTTATTAAGCCTCACTATCCCTCCCTTGGTCTTCCTTCACTCCCTGATGTACCTATAAAAGGTTTTATCCGCCTTCTTAATTGAGTTGGCTATCTTTTCCTCGGTTTGGGCCTTTGCTGTTCTGACTGTCTTCCCAGCTTCCTTTTGCTTTAACTGATACAGTTCTCTGTCCTGTTCCTTCTGTGATTCCTTGTACTTCCTGAATGCTTTCTTTTTCTCTTGAACCTTCACTGCCACTTCCTTTGAGAACCATAGTGGTTTCTTACCTGCTTCGCTTTGTTTATTTGCTTTACACAAAGGCTTGTTACCTCTGTGATGGCAGTTTTTATTATTCCCCATTGTTCTTCCACCCTCCTTCCTGCCCATTTGCTAGTGCATCCTTAGGCACTCACCCATTTTGACAAAGTCAGCCTCCTAAAATCCAGTACCTTTGTCTTTGTATGGCTTGATTCTATTGCTGTGTTTATTGTGAACCATACTGTTCGATGGTCACTAGTTCCCAGATGGCTACCCACTTCTACATCTGTGATCTCTCTTCATCTCCATTTGAGAGAACCAGGTCTAAGATTGTTCCTCTCGAGTGGGCTCCAATACTAGTTGTCTAAGGCATGCCCCTGTAGGGCATCTAGAATAACCCCACTCTTAGAAGTGGCTGCTGCAACTGCACTCCAGTTAACATCTGGCATATTCAGATCACCCATCAGCAATATCTCCCCTTTTTCTGCCATACTAAGTATACTTTCTATCATTTCCTTGTCCATTTCCTCCCCCTGAGAAGGGGGCCTGTATACAACCCCTGTGCGGACTGTGGTGCCATTGCCAGTCTCCAAATTTACCCACAGTGCTTCTTCTCCTCCCTGTTTACCCTTTTGTTCTGTTGCTTTGATTCCTTCCCCTATGTAAAGAGCTACTCCTCCTCCTCTTTTACCCTCCCTGTCCCTCCTGTAGATAGTGTATCCTGGCATGTTTACATCCCAGTCATGGTTTTGTGTGTACCATGTTTCTGTGACTGCCACGATATCCAGATGTTCCTCCTCCATCAAGGCCACTAATTCAGGAAGCTTGTTACTCAGACTACAGGCATTGGTACTCATTGCTCTCCATTTTTTGATGGCTTTACTTTCTGTTGCAGCATCCCCCACTGACCTTTCTACCTCGGTCTTTTTCCCATTTAGTACCCTGTTTTGTAGGGAGAGGCTGGGATTTTTCTGCTGCTTATCAGTGCCTCCCCCCTTGACTAGTTTAAAAGCTTGCCAATGAAGCATTTAAACCGATTGCTCAAAAGACTTGTTCCCTTCCTGGACAGATGCAGACCATCCTGCCAGTATAGGCTGGTGTCCCTCCAGGTGGAACCCCAGTCCCCAATGAAGCCAAACCCTGTGCTCCACACCATTTTTTCAACCACTCATTAAACTGCATGGTTTAAGTACCTTGCCTCACTCGTGCCATTTACAGGCAGCACCTCTGAGAAGGATACTGTGTGTGCTACTTGTCTTAGGCCTCTCCCCAGTTCTACAAAGTCCTTCTGCACTGCTCTAAGCTCATGTTGAGCCAAGTCATTTGTCCCTAGGTGGACAATGACATCCAGCTCAGACTCCTGTGCAGGTGTTCTCGTGATCCTGAGGATGCGCTTCCTGTCCCTACAAGCCATGGCACCAGGCAGGCACTTTACTTCAGTTTTCCCTGCTCCCCCCAGTTCTATCCCCCTAATAATCGAGTCCCCCACCAGGAGCTGCTTCCTTTCCTTGTGGCATCCTCTGCCTCCTTCCTGTGGGCCTCCTTTGTGACAGGTGTCCTCAGCCTCCTTAATCTCCTCCATGGGTGCATCCATAGGGGAGCTGGGCTCCCCCAGAATGGTGTATGGATTGTGGAGTGGAACAACTGACTGGGTGTGCCTCTGTTCCACCCTCCTCACCTCCCTGAGCCCACTGTGGTCCAACTGCTGTGCTTTTTGCAACCTCTGAGGTAGTGGTGGTGGCTCTGGTGCTCCTGGATGGGGGTTCCTTCCTACCATCCAGTCTGGCCTGGGGGAAGGTTTTCTTACTGCTGTCCAGTGTGGCCTGAAGATGGGCAACTTCCTCCCTCAGGGCAGAGAGTTGTCTGCAAATAGGGCAGCATCTCAGCCTCCAGAAAGACTCCCGGAAGACTGCTGCCCCACAGCCATTACATTGCACTACTCCCCACATGACTATGTACTTTTTTTTGTGTGTGTGTGTGTGCTTGTGTGAGTGATTGGTTTGTTATATAGAAATATATATATATTATACAATGTGTATGTATATTTTCAGTGCTGTGTGCTAGAGAGGATATGACATTGATATGCACCTTGCACTCTTGAGGAAATGATGTCAGAACCCCAGGTATAAAGGAACTATTTCCAGGGGTGGGTGGGGTGAGGGGTGGGAAGAGGTTGGGCCTAAACTGTGCCCTCACAAAACAATCAGCTAAGAGCTCTGACCCACCGCTGCGATGAGTGCCTTCCTGTCTGCAAGATACTATACACAACAATTTAACAGAGAAAATCCCCTGCTAATCAAACAGAGAAAAATCCAGACATCCAAGTCAGACACAGGTAAACCTCCCCAGCCCCAATACAGCCTGGTGGTTTGTGCTCTGAAAGCAGTCAGCCCCAAAATAAGTCAGCTGTGCTTTGAACTCTTCCTGCACTGAAAATCTTAAGAATTGTAACAAGACTGTCTTTTCCTGATAATTGTAAATTCCTTCTTTCACCTTTCAGTTAGAAGCAGCCTCCACCTGCAGTATATCTGCTACAAAGCAAAGACAATTGAAAGTTTCCCTCCTCTGTTGTGAGCACAACTCGCTTTTTGCAAATCCTATGTTCAGTATTGCAACTCCCAACAAGAGATAGTTTGACTAGGAAAATATTCACTGTTCTGATGAGTTTGCTATAAACACTTGCTTATAATACTGTTCTCAGGTCTGTTACCCAAGCTATTGGCTGATTAAGTCTCTGTGATGTAATCACTTCCTGAGAAAGTTTGGAATTGCCTTTTAAGGCAAACAAAGATAAAAACAGAAAACAGTTTACTGTCTGGGTCAAATACACAACCTGTACCTGCACTTATTTCAGGATTTGTGACAAATGTTTCGCCCAGAGTTTAAAATCTTCCTGCACTGAAAATCTTAAGAATTGTAACAAGACTGTCTTTTCCTGATAATTGTAAATTCCTTATTTCACCTTTCAGTTAGAAGCAGCCTCCACCTGCAGTATATCTGCTACAAAGCCAAGACAATTGAAAGGTTCCTCCCTCTGTTGTGAGCACAACTCGCTTTCTTGCAAATCCTATGTTCAGTATTGCAGCTCCCAACAAGTGATAGTTTGACTAGGAAAATATTAGCTGTAGGGATCAATAATGACATCAAACATGAAGAGTAGGTCACCCTCATTCTTCCAGCTTCTAATGGCATCAAGTTCAAGTATTCAAGTCTCTCTCATACACACTGGCCCTAATGTTGTTTATACTTTTAGTGCACCTTCTTTGTACCTGTTTTTCTAGGTCTTTCCTTTTCACTCATTTTAAATGGGCACCATAACTGTGAGGCATATTCCAGGTGTGGTCGGACGTAAACTTAAATAGTGGCATTAAAACCTGTTCAACTCTTGATGTTATATATTTTTAATTGCCCCTATAATTTTTTTGTTTTATTGATGATTGATTGATATGTTGTTTATTTTCAAAGTCATTGGATATACTAATCCCTAGATCCTATTCACAACTGGAAGTCATCAGTTTTCTTCCACTCTGCCTATATACATTCTATGGATTTCTGTGCCCAGGATGCATGACTCAACATTTTTCCAATGTCAGTCTCATGACCCATGCATTGATTTTGTCTAGGTCCCTTTGAATATCATCTATTTTAGCCTGAGTGTCGCATTGGTCCCCCTAATTGTGTATCATCAGCAAACTTCACAGTACAGTTTAATATATCAACTGTCATATCAGAGATGAATATTTGGTATAAAGTTGAGTCCAAATTGGAGCCCTGAGGGACTCTGCTTGTCACCCCACCCAAACCGGACATTTCTCCATTAATGACAATTAAAGCAAACACATTTATCCTCAACAGCTCCATGAAAAGAGTTATCTGTTAACAAGGAAACAAATAACATTTACAAGAGACGAGGGCGTACTACTCATTTAATGATGAGGTAACAGATAATGAACTCGAAATCATGTGGCAAGAAAACACAGTTTTGCCTGTCCTTTATATACTACTGAAGGTCCTCAAAAATTCAATGAAACCACCAAGCTGCTCCATAGTTTAGGGAGTGGGATCACTAACCAAAAATGTTGGTAAATACTGTATGTAGACTTTTTTCTACAACAGGTCATAATTGCATTACCAATGTATTTGAAGGACACATCAGATGCTCTAAGGAAGTTTGAGGGGTTTGTTTGGAAACAGTCCTACACATAGTTAAAGGATTGATATAGAGGCATTATATGCCTCTGTTAGGCATGAATAGGATCTGGAGACACGTAAACATTTTTTTAATAATCACCCTGAAAAAGAACATGTGCAGATTGCTTTTTTGCTAAGAGCTTTAGAATTCATTTTGAGACATAATGGTCCAGATTCTGGAAGGGGTTGTGATCACTGCTGGGGATCTGCAGCAGGCTGTTTGATGCAAGTGGTGATTTGTGCCAAACGGGGGAATTTGCTATTCCAGAAAGCTGCTGCTGCAAGTTCGGTTGAAGTTAGTGGGGTCCTACCTGGCTGTTCCCCAGTCCGTGCATCAGCACTTTCAGAGGATTGCACTTTATTGCACTTTTTTTGCCTAAATAAATTGCATTTGAATTGATTCTTTTTGGAGTCTATGGTTTGCATTCGTGGTGGGTTGTGCAGGAATATTTTGTGTGTGCTGTGCTTATTTCATTTGCACACTCAGCTGGAAGGGCGTTTTTTCAGAAGCTTTGAATGCAACAAAACTAAACCAGCTCCCCCAGTCTAACTTTGCATCTGTGTAGGTACCCTTTTTAACGGGCTTGTGTCAAAGCCTTGGCACAAGCTACCGTAAAATCAGAAAAATTTCACAACTGTACCAGCCCTTCTGGAATAGGACTCTGTTGCATCTGAGGGCTTTTGTGCAGAATCCGGCTAATATGTTCACATTTTATGGGAAATATTATTTAAAAATATGTGATACAGCAATGAGTGCAGCAATAGTGCCAGTCTATGCAAATCTCTTTCTTGGAAGGTGGAAGGAAGAGTACATCTGTAACCATGAGGTCAGTCTGTTTCAGTACAAGATTAAGGTCTGGTATGGGTTTATCGATGATGTAATTTGTGTGGGGGATGGGGATAGGGCTCAGATAGCAGAATTCATAACATGGCTTCACATGGATTACCTGGACCTCAAATTCACATACATACTGTGAGTGAAAGGAGCTTAGACTTCCTAGGCATCACATTACATGCTGAGCCAGACAAACCAATTGAGACCAAATGTTTCTGTAAAAGACTGCCACAAATTATTTATTGCATGCCAATAGTACACATCCAGTAGCACTAAAACATTCAATTCCTTACAGTCAGTTCACTGGTGCCATCTTTGTTGATCTAAGGCCTTTGACTTAGTAGGTCATGACCATCCTCCTAGGTAAACTCAGTTCCTGTGGCTTCTCAACTGGAACCATAGCTTGGTTCAGGAATTACCTCATCAGAAGATCCCAAATAATCTGTACTGGAGGAGTCACATCCAGCCCTCTAGGGGTATATAGTGGGGGTCTGCAAGGGTCCATACTAGGACTCATATTTTTCTCACTCTTTGTCAACCACCTACTCAGGAATAATACAAACTGCCACAAGATTATGTATGTGGATGATCTCATTATGTTCAGGAGTTACAAGAGCCCATTGAATTTATCCCTCTCCCTCCCAAGGGATTTTGAAACTGTCTATATGTGGTTTACATCTTACAGACTACTTCATGCAAAAACCCAAAGCCATGCTATTTGGGTCCAAGCCAAGGCTTGCCAAATGATCTGCAGGGTAAAATTACTCCCTCAGCATCCTGGCCTCTGATGAATCCCCTCTCAAACAAGTCACTACTTTAAATACCTGGGAGTGACCCTTGGTCCCTCCCTTACATTTGAGGATCATATTGGGCAAGTAATCAAATGTGTGAACCAGCAGCTGAGTGTCTGCTACCACCTGGAGCACCTCATGACCCCCTGAGGTGTGACTGGCCATCGGTCAAGGCACACTCCTACCCCTCCTGGACTACTACTCTCCCATCATCTCCCAAACCTTGACTTAGTACCTCACATGTCTCAATAAAGCCTTCAGTAGCATTTGTAGGTTTGTCACTCTAGCCCCATTTAACACCCATCACTGCTCCCTTTACTCTTTACCTTTAATGCTCAGTTGGCTCTCCCCTCAGGCCCATCAGGATTTCCTCATGGGTACCCTTATTGACAAGTCCCTCCATGACGGGGTTTGTTCCCCTTCTAACTAGACTCTTTAGTATTAAGCATGGCACATGGGAACTAAGCTCCTCCTCTCAATGTCTCCTTGATTATCCCAGACTGCTACTGAGATGGGTCAGACAGCCTTCTCCATCACTGCCTCCAGACTCTGGAATGGCCTACTGGCCATGTTCCACTCACTAGGCAGTCTGTATCTGTTCAAACTGCACTTTAAAAATACCCTTCTATCCACCTCAGCTTGCAAGTGCACTTCCTGGCATAAGGAAGGGGCGGGGTTATATTTAGTGAGTCTTCTCACCCTACCTTACTAAGCATGCCAATCTGCTTGCCATACAACAGATTTGTGTTTCTCATTTGTATGGATGGACTGTGTTTCTCACTTCCACTTGTATGTTGTTCCTATTGCCCTGACTCATTTGATGGAACTGTTTGACCATGGGCATTGCCTCCAACTCTGTAATTGTTATTACCTATGTATTACATACTGAATTTCAGGTACTGTAGCCGTGTTTTGTTTGTGCCATCTAGATATCACTGGTCATTCCTGAAAACAGTCCCTGGGACCAGTTTACCTACCCAGTTGTCAAATAAATAAATAAAATAAATAAAATCTAGTTGAGTAGAAACGGTAGCTCTGTAGAAGAATTTACTGACCAAACGAATTAGAGGCAAGATTTTTACAGAGAAGGTACAGTACAACAAGAATCTATTAAAGCAAGCATAGGAAAGAGCACTGCAACAAAACAGAAGTAACCTTCTAAAAGAGAAAGAGAAAGATAGCTCACATAGACAGGTGGAACAGGGTCCAGTAACATTTGTAAAGGAATATAATAACATGGCAGGGAAAATTGGAAATATTGTTTATAAAAACTGGCCCATCTTGCTAGGGGACATGGAGGTTGCAAGTGCAGTTGGTGAGTGACCAAGGATTTATTTCAAAAAGGAAGCCAGCATAAAAGACATTCTAGTACACAGCCATTGCGAGGAGCCTAAGTTCACACAACATACCTAGCTGCCAGCCACACCTAAGGAGTTCTTTAAATGCCACAACTGCAATGTGTGCAATTATGCATGCACAGGGAACAAATTCATACACCCAGGGAATACTGAAATGCAGGTTGACATCAGAGAATTTATTTGTTGCAACACCAAGTTCATCGTGTACATCTTATGGTGTACCTGTGGGCAAATTTCTGTGGGGAGGACAGTGCGAAATCTTAAGCTTTGTATACAGGAACACATTTGTCCCATTGTGAATTTGGTGAGATAATGCCATATCTTATTGTTTTGGGTTATATTTTAGATAATTTTCTGTATATAATGCATCAGAGACGCCCATGGTGGCCAATGCAAAGTGCAAGGAATCATGGGTAGAAAGACCTGGGCCCTAGAATAAGGTTGTAATTCTTGTTACTGGGCAGAGAAGCTTTTTGCTGCTAGTCAGGGTTAGAGTTAATTAAATTATCTAAAAGGAGACAAAAGAATAATTAAGCAGAGCTGGCCAACTGGCAGGTTCATTTGTGTTTGAATGGACCACAGCATCCCCAGGAGACAGAATGTCTGGCTTCCTATTGTACCTGCAAGACTACTGTGATTTAAGCTTGTTACCAGCTGAAATGGGCTACCATTTAAGTAAACGACTGTATTATGTGCAGTTTAACAACAGCTATCTTCCAGCAGGGAGGCTGGAATGTTCCCCAAAAATCTGGTTTGAGTTGGCTGACCTCTAAGTCTTTTATACATATATATATATATATATATATATATATATATATATATATATATATATATATATATGTAATAAAATACAGAACCAAAATCTAATTGGTTGGTAACTATAGAAACAGAATGTTAGCCAGTCGCAGGGCCAGCCACTATCCACTGGACCTGCCCTTTGAAACCCTTTAAAACTAAGATGCAGAGAGATATCCGAGCCTTTAGCCTTTTTCCTTGAAGCCATTTGCCATTGTAGCATTTGGGACCCACTCTACCTGCTTGATGAGAGAGCAGAGACAATTTTCATGGATCACTGTGAGCCAAAACTTCAGCTACTACACTTCTAAAGACACTTTGCACTTTCAAACTGCAACAACTAAGGACTCAAGGTAGAACTTTAATCTCAGAGTTTTAAAGTGCAGGTTTTTATTTATACATTCCTTTTTATTTTCAATATCCTATAACAAACGTCTCAAATTAGTTGTCTTTATGTTATTTACTGTTTTCTTATTAATTTAATTAGTAAAGCCTTTGTCTTATTTTAAAATAATTCTGCTTATGTCATTTGTGTGTGTGTTGCCTTGGTAAAAGTTGTTCAAATGATGCCACACCTGTGTGACTGTTTTAAGGCTCAACACTACCAAAAGTGAAATACCACTAGGAACTTCGTGATGAAAGGAGGGGAGGAAAATGAAAGGTCTCAAGAGGAGCCTGTGGGGTTGAACTGAGCCTGCATTTCTGGGGAAAGACACCAAATGGGGTGTATAGGGCCCCGAAGCCTATACATGCCTGTGACTTTCTGCTTTATGGTGCACTAGCTGAAAAGGTTCTACCCCAGGAAAACAGACTAGAGACTGTATTTGTATCCCTTCGCATTAAGTGAGGTGCCCTGGGATTCTCTGGTGCATGTTCAGTTGTGAAACGGCAAGTGTGCTGGAAGGACAGAGAAAGGGTATCCCTGACCACCCCCATCACCGGAGGGATTCGCTCTGATGCAGAGAGAAATCTTGCCCCGAGGGAGTGGGCTGGTGACAGTGAACAAGAAGTTGGCTACCCCAGTTGGGTTCCACTTTTTTGAGAAGCATGGCTCTAACCCACAATGGCTTAAATTCATGGGTATCAAAATTATATCATCTCCTAAAAGAGGAGGAGACAGACTAAACATGCTACTCTGAAGAGAGGTGCCTGATTGAATAGTGCTAGATGCTGGATTAATGAGCAGTGGGCTTGAAGCCCTTTTGTGATTCTAATTTTATTATGTATTCTATTTGGATAGAATGGCCATTGGGATATGCATCCTCTCCGTGAACTTGACTTGATTATGTATGTTTATGAACAGTTCTAGCTAAGCATTAGCTTATAATTAGAGATACCCTAGTAAACTGAATTTTTCCAACCGCATTAACCTTCCCAAAACCACCACTATATCCACCAAATTTATTCTGTGTTTTGAAAATTAATAGAAATAGTGTCATGATGATGATTTGTTGGCCTTTGAATAATGTGCCCCCCCCCCCATCTAGCTTTTCTGTAGTAGCATTTTAACATGGATTTGGTTTATGCTATATGGGTATAATTATAAGTACTGACTTGTTTTCTTTTCTTTTCATGTTCTTACTGTCCTTCATCTGGAGCCTCTTCTACAATGGCCTATGGAAGGAATGAAATCCAAGAGGGTGACTGCGTGGTCTTAAAATCCTGCTGATTCTTTCTGTTTCTACTTTTAGTAAAACATCTTGATTCATTTGCAGAGTTTCTGCAATGACGACCTGTTCTTATTTACTGAGATATGGAAACAAGTGATTTACTTTATAAAGCAATAATATGTCAGTGCTATCTTGCAAAATGAACTGACCTTGATTTTACCATATGTATTTTGTATAACATGTATTTGCACTGTGTATATTGTATTGCACTGAAGGCATATTAGTTTAGTTAAATGTTTATTTTTATTTTATTTAGTTTTTGTTGACTGGGTAAGTGTACTAGACAAATCCTGCCTATTTTCAGGCCGCACCCAGGAGAGGGGATACAGATGAATGCCAACTGACCTTGAACCAGAGTGTGTTGGTGGTATTTTTAGTGAATGTAGAACAGGGTAATGCTGATGTCACTTAAGGTATCAGATAAAAAGCAGTGATGTTCTCCTCTAGACAAGTTCTCTAAGGAAGATTCTGGGAAGGGTCAAGTGTTGGGGCTAGTTTATGAAGAGTACTTTGCAATTTTGCAATTTGCATTTTTTTTTGTATTGTAACAGTATTGTGAGCAGTGCCCACTACAATAGATTTTAATAAACTGACACCAGAAAACTGAAAGCTGTGTTCCTGTGTCTTTGTAAGTGCGTTGGTAACTTTTGGAGTCTTTTGGTTTGTGTGTGGCGACGGCAAACCCCACTGTTACAGAACACCTGCCCCACACCAAGCAAATCACAGTCCCCGGCCTTGTGGAATGCTGTTAAAGCCATACTGAAAGTGACGCAGAGTGTTATATAGTACCGAGAGAGGTGGTCTGAAACATTGTAACATTCTAAGGAGCTTTACTGAGGAAAGGAGATTTAGAGATAGGGCAATAGTTGCAGAGATAAGCAGGATCAAGAGAGGGTTATTTTGTGGAGAGAAGTAACAGAGCAAGATTTGGAATCATCAGTGTAACTACAGAGGCAAATGAATGGTTGATAAATGAAGCAATGTAAGGAGCTAAAGTAGGCAGAATTGAGAATAACAGAGAAGAAGGCATAGAGTCAAGGGTAGAAGTGGTAATTTTCGTAAAATGGATGATACTGGTAATGTCCTAAGTGGAGACGGAGGATGAAACATATGGTGGAAGGAGGAGGCGGAGAGAGGGGAAGGTCCATTGTAGTGAGGGGCAGGGGAAGTGAGGAGAAGGTGATATTGGAGTGGATAAGGCTGATATTTGAGCTGGGAAAGGGCAAAGTCTTACAGTAGGGAGACAAAAGTTGAGTGGGTGACACAGGAGGTGAAGGAAGAAAGAATTCATACAGCAGAAAATAGTCTGAGATTGTCAGTGCCTTTTTAACTTGCAGTTTATGTAGTTCTCTGCACTTTTAGAATCCATCTAGTTTATAGCTGAAGCAATAAACCAAGGAATTCTAAATGAAGTGCAATGAGAATCTTTTAATTTTACACTTTATAAAAAAATCAAAGTCTGAGTACTTTATAATAGAGTATAAGAAGGATGGACTTTACATTTTCAGTAACCATTTTACCTATAAATAGCAGTATAGGCATATGCTCATTTATTTAGTTGCCTTGTTCACTAGCACATGCAAGTAGAAAAACAGATATACCATGAGGCAAAAAGAGTCCGACATTTGCCAAGTATGCAATTGGTCAGATCTATATTACTCCCACCATGCAATGTCATTTTAAAAAAGTGTATTAAAGAACAGTAACTGTTCATTGATGGTAATTTATTGCTGTGTTTAACTTGTGAGACAGACTTGAAATATTCAACCATAATTGCATATATATATATATATACTGTATATGCCGCAGTCTGTGCCCCTATATCTAGGGTTTAAACCTCAAATTTTGCAATTTAATAACTTTGTAACTGATCAATGAATTTGCTCAGAATCTGGTATGCCTGTCCCATGGAGCAGATTTCTTGATGTGGCAAGTTTCGTTCTGGTTGGATGTGTATATTTTGAGATCCAGACAGTGCTAAAAGTCATAAAGTCGTTTTTTTGCACTTTGTTCCTCATCACCTTGTGTCCAGACAGTGTGGAATTTTGGTATGATTTTTTATGTAGAACCATCTTGGGTAACAAAACAGGCATGCCACATTTTGTGAAAAAATATTGATCTGTTGCAAAGTTATAACAATTTTTCATTTCCCGTTATTTTCAAAGGGAAGACCACTTTTCAGGATAGAGGGAGAAAAATCGATGAAATAATTTTCTCTCTCAAAAAAGGATTTAGTCTCACGAGAGCATTTTCTTTTTCACAAAAACAAAATCCTTTTTTGTGAGAAAAAATTAGTTTTTCGTGAGCCGCCATCTCGTTTTCTGTTTTTTTTTAATTTTTATTGAAAAGCACCCAAAATTAAGGTATCTAGAGACACCAACACATGTATCTTGTTCATTTAGACTCTGTTAGGTGGACTGTGAAGTTGTTTGGTGTAAAAACAACCTTGCAATGCCTTTTTTAACATTTTAATTATTTTATCGTGACTCACTTAAGATCCTTTTTCGTGTGTCGATTACTTTTTTGCTAACTGATTCTTTTTTTGTGAGCTCACGAAAAAGGATTTTACATGCTACTTTGATGCATAACTCAGTATTTTTTTGAGATTTTAACCCCAAATTTTCATCATGGCCTTTTGAGGACCCATCATTATGAACAATATGACCATTGTTAGGCAACTCCTGTCAGAAAGGTGATTTCCCAGTTTGTTGGCAAAATCACCTTTCCAGTGGGATTTGTGTAATGAAAGTCATTTTGCTCATGAGGTGGGGTCATAAGAAGGCTATGGTGAAAGTTTTGGGTCAATATTTCAATTTTTTTTTATTGAAGTCTTGGATGACACCTGTGAGTGGATGCTTGTTGAGAGGTTCCATGTCAGATGCATTAACACAAGAAGACACAATATAGTTACAGTAAATTATACATACAGAGTCAAAAAATTCAACAGTACATGGGTTGCAATGACAAGCAGTTCACAAATTGTGCTAAGACATTGTACATGGTGTGCCAGCAGCCTGCAGAAGACAGAGAGAGAGAGAGAGAGAGGCAGAGGCAGACAGTTAGGGTGAGGTAGAGAGGGGCAGGAGGGGCAGTGGAGCTGTGATAGGGAGGAAGAGGGAAAGAAAGAGCCAGGGTAGGAGGTGGGAGGCAAGTGCTAGGGGCAAAGGGGTGGGAGGCAAGTGCTTGGGCAAAGACTTAACCTGGTGGGCAAGGAGTTGGAAGTGCTGAGGCAGATGAAAGCTGTGAGCACAGACTAGCGGGGGGCACCTACAGGTACTATTGTCAGTGAGGTGCTGACAGAGTTTGCGCTTAAAGGAACCAAGGGTTGTGGCTCTGGCAATGTCAGATGGTAGATCATTTGTCCACAGAGGGGCCCAGTGAGCAAAGGATCACTGGGCCATAGTTGTGCAGCACCTGGGCACATTGAATACTTGTGTAGTTGAGCTCCTGGTGTGCCTGGCATGTATAGGTGGGGCTAGAAGGCTCAGAACTCCTTGAGAAAGTAAGTTTAGTGAGACCTTTTCGTGAGTAGGCAGATTTGATAAGTATTCTGTCCTTCAATTGAAGCCAGCCCAATCATGTGTAAGCTCACAGGTGTGTGAGTTTTGGGGCATTAGTTAGCAGGTGGCAGGCTTTGTTTAAGGCTATTGAGAGGAACTGGAGCACTGTGTCAGTAGCGGAGCCATAGACAGCTAGGCCATAGTCAATCAAGGTGATGAGTGAACTGTTAATTGCCAAGTTCAGAGCTTCATAGGTTAGGCAATGTCTGTGCCTGTAGAGGAGACCGCTCCTGGTGTTAAGGGCTTTGGCAGAGACGTCAATGTGCTGAGTGTAAGACAGGGCAGTGTCCAGTGTGATTCCCAGGTACTTGAAATGGGGGACTAGTTCCAGGGTGTTACTGGAGTCATTCTGAATTGCCAGAGGTTAGCCTTTTAGCTTGTTTTGGGCAGTGGTGAAGAGCATGGTCTTTTATAGTTCATGACCAGTTTTGCTTTTGAACCATTTTCAGCCACTGTGAAGCAGCTTTGGAGGTTGTATTCTAGAAGTGCAGGGTCAAGGTTGCTAGTAATGATCACCACATTGGGCCGGCCCATCGGCACAGTGGTTGGATGCCAGCGACCTGGGTTCAGGAGTGGACTTTGGTCACTGGAGGGCCGGCAAGGGGAGAAGGCTTGAGCGTCCCATGAAAGGTCTCCTTCTCCGGGGGAGGAAGGGGGCCAAAGCCCACAACTTGCATGACCCAGAGTGGAGGCTCGAGGAATGGCAAGCCCTGATTGCAGGGAAGGCTGGCCAGGATGTGTGGGGGATGTCGGTGCATTGTGCCTAGATGTCAGGGCGCACACCACACATGGGAGAAAACCAGGAGAATAACAAGTCTCCATCTCCAGGGAAGATGGGGCACCAGGACCGTGCCTCTATATGCCTTCACCCCCCAACCCTTGCCCGATGAGACACAGTAAGCATACGGGGTGTACGGGCCCCACCTCATTAACCGCCTGGGGGGTATAGCCATGAACGAAGGGGCACAGGATGGCTTGTGGGTAGGGTGATTGGCAGAGGGATGACTCCCAGGTGCCCCCTGTGAGAGTCAGAGACTGGGGGATGTAGGAGGAAAAATAGAAAGTATAAAAAAAAAAAGATCACCACATCATCTGCATAGAGGAGCATGTGGGAGGTTGTTTAGGAAGATACTGAAGAGTAACAGATCAAGTATGGATCCTTGTGGTGCCCCTGATCTGACTGGTCGACTTTCTGATAGGATGTCCCTGATCTTTACTTGATGTGATCGCAGGCTAAGGTAGCTACAAAACCATGCTACAGTTTCTAGGGCTAGCCCTATGTCCAAGAGCTGTTCAAGGAGGAGGGCATGATGGACTGTGTCAAATGTCTTTGATAGGTCAACAAAGGCTGCCCCTACAATGTGCCCTTTGTCAAGAACACTAAGTATGAATCTGGTAAATTCCAGGAGAGCTGTGATGGTGCTATGGCCAGCTCAGAAACCATACTGTTCTTTGCATAGGAGCTGATATTGATTGATGTACTCTACCAGCTGGTCAGCCACAATCCTTTCAAGGGCCTTGAGAGGCGGGGTGTATAGAGATCAGCCTGTAGCTATTTAGAAGAGACCTGTCACCACTTTTGTGTACTGGGGTGACCGTGGCAACTTTTCAGATTTGGGGGAATTTGGAGTGGCAGAGGGATAGATTAATTATCTTTGTCAGTGCACCAAGTACTTTGTCTAGTGTTAGTCGAACAAGTGTTAAAAATGGCTGCATTTTGACCATTCCTTGAAATGTCGCTATGCACACTCGTAACGTTGGACATTTTCAATATTTTCACCCCATATTTTCAACATAGCCTTTTTATTACCCCACCTCATGTATGTCACAGCTGTCATTTTTCAAATCCTGGTCAAAATGTGCTTTCGTACCTGCGGTACAGAATGGCATTGCTGTTGCACAGAATTAAATTTTGGCAGGGATTTGAAAATTTTCTGTACTGGGTACATGTGGTGAGGTCATAAGAAGGCTATGTTGAAAATTGGAGTCAAAATGATTAAAATGGAACCGTTATGACTATTTGTTGCAATTTCGCTTACGATGTTTCGAAATTGGCCTCTTCAACATAGCTTTCTTATTAAAACCATCTCATGTATGTCATAGTTGTAATTTTACAAATCCAGGCCAAATTGTGTTTTGCATGTGCACTGTGGATTGGCATTACGCTTGCGTGGAGCTGAGTTTTGACAGGGGTTGAAACATTTTCTGTACTGGGTACATGAGGTGAGATAATAACATGGCTATGGTGACAATTTGATAACTGTTGTCCTACAACTGGAAGTGCAGAGGCCAGAGGTCCCTATAGCTTCCACCGCCGATACATATACACATCTATGGAGGGATGGGAGCGCAGGATGCAAAAGACCCTGTGCTCTCACTGTAAAATAAGGATACTATTATACTATCTCAAAAAGTAAGGAAATAAGTTGCAAAAGATGTTTGTTAATGCATCAGTTAGGGTTAAACTAACAAAAGTAGGAAAATTTGGTGTTGGGTTTTCAACCTAACACCCATTCTCCTGCACAGAGACCACAGGCGGTTGGGGGTCTGTCTTGGTGCCGTCAGCACTAATGTTCACCCCATTCCTTTACAAAATTAGGAGACATGGCTACAGCATAGGAGAATGGGTTGAGCATTAGGGTTGATGGCCCCAAGACAGATGCACCCCATCTGTGGGTCTGTGCAGGGTGGGGAATGGGGTGTTAGGATTGGAAACCCTAATGCCACATTTCCCTACTTTTGTTGGGTTAACCCTAACTGATGCATTAACAAATTTTTTTTGCAAGATATATATATATATATATATATATATATATATATATTTATAAAATGCGTAAGAAAAAGGAATTAATGGTATCAATGGCATTGGACAAACACCATCAGGTGACCATGCGTATATCAGAAAGACTGACTGCACACCTGCATTTTACCCCCCTCAAAACAATTTTACCATTTTATAATATAGATAACCCACTCTACGGTATGCTGTCATACTCTGATATATGCATGCCTTGCAGGTGATTGACACACACCAAGGCATGCGTATATCAAAAGCATCACTGCACACCTAAGAGTGGGTTATCTATTATATATATATATATATATATATATATATATATATATATATATATATGTATATTTAGTATTTCAAAAAGTGAAACATTACAATGACACTTGTGGGTCACTATAAAAAATGTTTTACATACTTTTAGTGTAAGACTGCAACTGGAGGTGATGGTACAGGGGTGGGGTGAATAAGTGCATGTCAACTCACATGATGTGGTCCATGTGTATTCATAAGCAATAATACATGAAAAGGTGTGCTTTATGCTCTGATAATCACATTACTGGGGAAATAGTGAGGCAAGAATCAACAGGCTGAGTGCCTTACTGCCCCTAGAAGTATGTTTATCAGGGCATAAAGCACACCCCATTGTGTTTTATTGTGCTTATAAAATGGGTATATGTTGAGAAACTAATACTTTTTTGTAAAAATTAGTAAAATAAAATAAAACCTCATTTCAGGTGAATTAGTCCCTCCACTTTCCATAAATTTCTAGGGACACTGTAAATTTTTTTATTTATTTACTTCAGTTTGGGAATAATACCTTTGAGTCAAGGACTCATTTTCAAAGGTTCCACGTCAGTGCTGAACAAACATTACAAAAACACAAGGTTTACAGAGAAAAAAAAAGAAAAACATTAAAGCATATACACAGGCAGTAATAGTAAAATTTTAACTTATACACATCAAATTAGTAAATGAATAATGCCTGACAGGATGGGAGTTATGCTAGGATAACATCCCACCTCGGGTGGTTGGACCCAAGGCCACCGGCCGAGGGCATCCAACACCTGAGAAGGGATGTTATCCCAGCATAACTCCCACCCTGGAGGGCATTATTCCTATTATACAATGGCTCGTTGTTTTATACAGAAAAAAATAATTAAAAAAAATTTTAAAGAATGTTTAGTGTTTAAAAATATTTTTTTTAAGAAAAGAGGCTGCTGCTGGTCAATGATATCATCAGCAGGGATGTTATGCCAGGATAACATCCCTGCTGTGATGGCCAACTGACCAATCAGGAGCCATGAATCTTACTTGCCATTGTATAATACATATTAACAGATAGACTGATTAGATAAGAGGGGGTTGGGGGGTCAGCTGGAGGTGACATCGTCTGAGGTGGGAGAGAGGTGGAGCTTTCAACTAAGTGAGGCCATCGTCAGGTAATTGGGGGTAGGGGAGCGGGTTAAGAAAAAGGTGGTATATAAAATTAATTGCTGTCACTAGGGAGCGCTGAAGAGAGCCATCAAGTTGGTACCTCAGGTCATGGTCATGACCACAATTTTGTTTTGGTCTTGCCAGCAGCATGCTATCCTCTGCAGAAGTGAGTGTTACTAAAGTGCCAGCATTCTCACTGTGTTCGGGTCAGGAGTCGTGACAGGAGAGCACCATTAACTCAGCAGTGAGCAATTTGTTAACAGTCTAGAGTTAGAAAGAGTGGGCTGGGAGGGAGAACCGGAGATAAAATATGTACTTAAACTGTGATTTTTACTGTTTGGGGCTGAAAATGAGTGCTCATTTAGAAAAGGAAGATGGCACATGGATATGGTTGGTTCTGAGTCCACAGATATTGGTACTTTTTAATTACTGAGTAATATGCAAAAAAGGTATGGATAGAATCCCGTTCCAGCCAATCGGATTCCTTTACCAACTCTACCCATTTTATAATGAACTGTATAACATAGTGATCCCCTATTAAACAAATACTTATAAAATATATGAAAAAAAAAAACTAAATACAGAATGGCATATATTTCAGATCTGTTAAAATATTAGACCTGTTAAAGAAATTTGCCAAGCACAGATTTTTGCCAGTGTAAAAGTTTCAGTGAAGCCATCTTAAGTGAAAAACTGACAAAGGAATAATCCTTTTAAAAGAATAAATTTACTGTGCACTGAGGCTTTGGAAAGGATTTCAGTAGGGCCAGACACAGATGCAAACATATGCTGCAATTGTGCCTACATCTACCCGAATCTGTCTGATTCTACCCACACTAGTTTCAACCTGATCCATCCATTTATGACAAAAAGTCATGATTTGTGGCATTTTGTACAACAATTTACACAAATCTCAGTTTGTGTTGTTTTGTAGTGCTATTTTGTTTGTTTCAGATTGAGGTATGGTCTACCAGTTTGGATGGATGCCTGGCTTTCAAAACTTTGTGCAGACAGATCACAGATAGCTCCACTTGAAAAATTCTGCCCAGTCCCCCATGTATAAGATACAGTACACACATGCACTGTATATGACCTTTAGTAAGTAACCAGCTTGCTTTTTTTTAATAAGAAGGCATGATTATAAAGGCCGTAGTTTCATGAGGTAATCAAACCCAGGGCACTTTACCTCATGCCGTTCACACCAATTAGGGGATTATCAAAGGTTCATCAGAACTCTAATGTGCTGCATTGCTATTATTAAACATAATTGTTATTTACTTAACAATAGGCTACAGTTAAAGAACATTCTGCAGGACTCAGACTGACCATGTGAGTTTCAGCTGTTAGCATACTATGCTGAGAACTCAAGTAGGCTATCAAAATATTTGACTGCCTTTTATTATCCGTATGGACTGGAATTCTACAGGATGTTTCCATTGTGAATACAAAGTTAGGTCTTTCCTGCTTTGCCTCATCAAGATGCCCATGTGAGCAAGTTATTGTGCTTGGCAAATTTAAGGTCCTGTGTTAGAAAATGACTGCCGGTACGCTGATGTGCAGACAACCCATGTTAGCGTTCATCAGAAGGCAGGCCAGACTCAGGTACTGTAGCTGCCACGTGGCACTGCACTTTGGCCCAGAAAGGTTGGGAATGCATGGAAGCCTAGATTTGCAAAGCACAGTCATCACATGTATGTCATGGGCATCTCCTGAACTGTGGAGATTTTATGTGATGAGCCCTGTGAGGCAGTGTCATACCTGGAATTGAGAAAGATTTAGACACAATAAAAAGATCTGTCTTATTTGTGCCTATGGCAAAGTTGTTTAAAAAGTGAGCCCAATGTCTACATCACGATTTTTGCAACAGGAACAGAATGGGAGAAATCCTTCTAAAAATTACTAATTGCAGACAAGACCCTCATATTCTGAGCTGGCTGTGTTCATCCCACAGACAGTAGCACTATGTGACAAACAGCAGTGTGCTCCGACCAGGTTGCATTGTCTGAATATGAGACTGGCCAGTGCATACTGACTATGTGCTACACCAACACAGCCCATGGCTGAATATGGCCCATAGGGGAGCCCGCTGCAGAGAGCACTGCCCAAATGGGCTCCTATGGGCCACATTCAGCACTAGAATGCTAATTAGCTCATTGGGCATGCAAAGAGCTAAGGGCCATTGGCATACCCATTATAAGTCCATTAACATGCCACACATTGCCCATCCTACATCTAGCCATCACAAGTCCCTGGCATCTAGTGGTCCTCAACAAACAAAAAGGGTTACTCCACCACTTAATGTGCCAGTTTCAAAGCCAAGACACACTCTTACAAAAAGTGTATACAGTTTAAGAAGTTACCCACAACCAATGATTAAAAACATAAAACCAGTGCTGGTAAGTTACTTTATAGTATCAGTTACAGTTACTGATTACTTGTGTATAAAATGTAATCAGTAACTGTAACTGTAATGCATATTACTTTTCTATTACTTTCTATTACTTTTGAAAACTTGTTCCAGGATGCTTGGTGCTGGTCAATGAATTAATTTCTTTCAAAATAAAAATGTTTTATCTTGGCCTATGTGTGCTTACTAGTCACTCCTAGCACCTAAATCTCCATTTGGACCCATGCAAGCCCCTAACCCCTGCCTCCATAAATGCACGTTTGCTGACAACACTGACACTGATACAGTAACCACATACAAACCCCCGTCCCCAACCTCATAAAATGCCTGGCACACTGGTCCTCCTACTATGACTACATAAATTAAATTCCTGCCTGGTCTAGTCTGCCAAAGAAAGCAACCCACACAGTTGTCTACAGCAGATCCAGAACATGTCATAAACTTAGGGCTGACACTCAGATATTGAATTAGTAGCACTTGACATCAGTCTCACATCTGGAACTGTGAGAGTGTCTTAAGTGTTGTTTTTTCTGCTGGAGAGATAAATGTGATCAGTCCCTAAATGTGTGCTTATGACCAAAATGGAACCTCAAGTGTACTAAGTGTCTTATCTCATCAGTAGACTGTTAAAGAGTTACTGACGCCTCAAGAAAAACTTTGAAAAAACACAATTCAGCTTATGCCCATATATATTCTATATAGTTCTTGTTCCACTATTTTATTACTGAGCAAATTTGGATGTGTATATGATCTTTATGACTTTATCCCATTGAGTTCCCTTAGAGTTTATCTGCCTCTGTAGCTTACTCTGTACTTTAAGTCATAATCCTCTGTTGTGACATCACAGTCTGCTGCCATGAGAGAAACTGTGATGTCACAATCAGTGCATTATTTATTTATTTAAGCGTTTAACCAGGAAGGCATAAACGCTTAAACAAATAAATAAATAAATAATGCACTGATTGTGACATCACATTATGACCTCAGGTAGGGAGAAAGAAATAGGAATAGATGAACTGTCAGGAGCAAAGACCCTGTTTTCAAGTCCATGACCTTAGTAATAAATAATGAGGAAGAGGAATACAGAACTAAAGTGATATACAAACTGAACTGTATCTAAACACTATATTTTCATAAAGTTCCTGAAGGTGTCAACTGCTCTTAAGCAATTAATGTACAAGAAAGGATTGTTGCAGGCAGCAGCACAGCAAAAATGCAGACAGCACAAGCAAATGCAGGAAAGCATTGAAAGAGCTCTGATGTAGACTTAGGTGTTCTGAAAATGATTAGCAAAATATTACATTTGAAATTCATTATTAAACACAGTTTTTCAGGGCAGGGGCTCATCCAATCAACATAATTATAAATCAGCATGCTTTCCTAGTTCATCAAGCAAACTAGATATTTTATATTTTATACAGTTTAAATTCCCACAGAGATACTCCCAAATAAATGTTTCTATATTAGTCAAGTGGAAGCAGCCCATACTACAGAATTTTATTAATCAAAAAATATTAAAGACACAAAACTAATCTCCAGCCTAAAAAGTTCACAACACAAGATTCCAAAATTGAATTTCTAATGACTCAGCCCTGCCTGGCAAAACAATTCTGTGTAGTGAGGGTGACAACCACCCAAAGACAAGCTGTCCCTAATTCATACAAAAAACAACCGAGTCTGAGCAGCCCAGGACTGCCTCGTCACAGCACAGTCTATCCCCGACGCTTAAATTAAAGCCACAACAGTGATTCCAAGTCCCAAAATGAATTGGACATTCAAGCAGCAGACCAGTCCCACAACACTCCCAAGCAAAATTTGTTTAATTTAATTTACCAAGCTAGAAGTAGAAGCACCACTATTCTGGTTAGACCTGGAGCCAGAAAAAGCAGCCCACCCCCAAGCCAAAAGAAGCAGAACCATACCCCCACCCCACTCCTAAACCAGACAGAGCAGGGCCACCCCCCCACAGATGAAGCAATGACATCCTCCCACACCACCAGAAGAAACAGGGTCATCCAGCCTACCCCTTTCCAGCAGATATCCACCACCACAAGTCACTCATCACCTCCCAAACAACCACAGTGGTGGGGCCAGGACACTGTGTGTTCTCTCCCTTGAGCCCCCTTACACACTCCCAGTACCCACAGTTTACCAAGTGAGACAAGATATATCCACTTACCTCAAGGCACTAGCACAAGCAAACTCAGTACCCTGTCTGTCTCTCAGGTTCAAATTCTGCAGGTAGGCAGGCAGCTTCTCTACTTGGGCTTCCTCCTCATCCTTGACTTGTGTTGTTGCTGCACTGGCTAGACTCCAGGGGCTGTTTTGCTGGGCTGTGTCAGGGGGTGGGCTCCTCTGTGCTGCAGAGTGCAGAGATTAGAAAGATGTAGTGCAGCTGCTGGCTGCTGGTCTCTGGGCTGACTGGGCAGTAGAGGCTAGTATTATAGTATCATCTATACTGACTGGGCAGTAGACTAGTATTATAGTATCATCTATACTGACTGGGCAATAGAGGCTAGTATTATAGTATCATCCATACTGACTGGGCAGTAGAGGCTCATATTATAGTATCATCTATACTGACTGGGCAGTAGAGGCTAGTATTATAGTATCATCTATACTGACTGGGCTAGGCAGGCTAGGCTGCTGCTGCTCATCTCTTTGTCTCCCCATTCTCTGCTCCTACAAATACCAATACCAGGCTAGAGGCTATACAGCCTGTTTCAGCTGCTTGCTCGTTGGGACTCGGGTCTTGGAAGGTCGGATGAGTCACCTGCGGCAGACAGGCACAGTTTTAAGTTGCAGCAGAGTTCGACTCAGAGAGCAAAGCCAAAACAGAACAGTTATGATCCAGACAGTTCATTGGTTGTTCTGTTGCCAATGGTGAGTGGTCGGTGGTGATGATACTGGCTACAGTGCCAGTGTTAGAGGCAAGGTGTGGGTGGGCAGAGGCAGCAAAATGTTTATGGAATGCTCTGTTGGCGGCAGCATACCTGACTGGTTCAGCAGGCTTGCAGTATCAGCAGCATCAGCTTCAGAAGTTCAACCTGACTCCTGCACTACAAAAAACAGGGCCACCCCAGGATAAGTACTTCTGCAGCAGCACACAGGACAGCCCGTGGGGACTCGGGCAGCACAGACAACTTACAGGCAGAGAGTCGGGATGTTGGGACCACTCGGGCTGCTGGGCAGCAATTGTTAACAACTTGCAGGGGTAGGGAGGGAGTAAGGACCACTCAGTCAGCCAGCACAACTTGTCTTGAAGTGGCCTGCAAAATAGAGACTCAGAGCACCGGGGCATGAACTGGCACTGTATTTTTTGACCAGGGCAATGCCCCGGTGCGCCCCGGTGTAGTGCTGCCACTACCAGACATCCCTCCAGCAGCTGCAGCGGAGCCAGGAATTTTTAAACTTCAGTGCCATGGTGTGGGGGGGGAGTGAGTTAATCCTGAAGTAATATTATAAATTTAGTTACAGTAACTGCTTTACTTGAAAGAAAATGTAATCAGTAACATGTTACATATTACATTTTCTTTCAAGTAATCCGCTACCGTTACGTGATACTGACAATGTAATTAGATTACAGTAAGGTGTTACTTGTAAAGCCTTACTACCCAGCACTGCATAAAACTTCATTTCTGCAGCAATCTCCAAAAGGAAAAAGGGTAAATACCAATGCTAAGGTGCAGAGGGTGTAGGCACAAAACACACTGATATCTAAATTTATAATAGAATTACATTTATATTTGTAATGTGCTGCAAAGACAGATCTCTTGTACCTGAAATCATTATTAACTCAGTACAACTGTAGAAATCTCATTTATAAACTTACTTGCCACAGTCAATGTACTTTCATACTGAAAAGCAATCACTTAAAAATATCCCTCTCTTCTACTGTACACCACGATCGCTCGTTGACTGTCAGACAGCGGCCAGCCAAAGAGGTGAGAGGAGGGCTGTCCCGGTCACCATTATTTATGACACAAACTGGTATCCAAGGTGAGGGTGGGTACGGGGCTGTGGGTCCAGAGTAATGGGTGGAGGGTTTGGTGACTGTTTGGGGGGGGGTCCACTCCACTAGACACATGGGACTATCTGTGACACTGCTGCATGGATATGTTGTGTGGTGTGTGTGCACTTTTCACTGTATTGAAACCAATGCTAAACATGCTTGTAAGGGATTATTTTTTCCTTGCTCTTTCTCAACAAAGCAGGTTTTCTGCAGCTTTAACCAGTACTGCAATGGTGGCTGCTTAGCACTGCCAAAACATTTGAACATACCGCTGTGCATGTTATGCATGAGGGATCCCTCATTTGCATAAGTGCACCAGTATATTCTGCATGGCTTCACTCTTGTGCTGACAGGTTTATGCAGTGCACAAGGGGCCTTTGAGTATGTCCTGCACCCTGGCCACCAGCACTATTCACAGTTAGCACCACACTAACCCTGTTAGTGCTGCAATAACCTTTTGAATATGAGGGCCAAGGTGAATAACACAGTGATGTTTTTCACTCAAGTGGGCATATGTGTTAAAGAAATCTTTTAATGTGAATATAGCAAGCTCTGTTTTGCAGGTTTGTTAATCATCTTTGAAGATATGTAAAGCACTTTGTAATGCTATATATGGAAATACTGTATAATGGTGGTTGATGTCTGAGTTGATTTATGTTGAATTATTATTTACTTAGTTTGGGTTGCACCTAGAAATGAGCTTCTGTCATGGTACTTTTCCAGTTATCAACTTTTAAATAAATTTAAATGATTTATTTAGTCATTGATTGATGTAGTTAGTTATTTTGTTTCCAGGTGTGTCCGGGGCATGAGAGGTATGGTAGATAGTGAAAGAGGAGAAAAAATAAATAGTAATTTAACAGCATTACAAAATAGTAGTCTTAAACAGCAATACAGTACTTCAAAGGAGCATAATCGTAAGCATTGTAAGGCAATTCAGTACAATAGGTACTTGCAAGAGATAAAACTGTGCTTTGATAGGCAAGGGGAAATTACTTATACAGGCATAACCCGGGGAGGAGGACAGCAAAATAGCCAGAGCAGTGGGGAGGAGTCAAAAGGCATGGGGTCATGGACAATTGCAGTGGGAGTAGAAAAGTCATGAAGAAGAGACTTACGGAGAAGGCAGAAGAGGCAGAGCAGACTGACAGGGAAGATAGACCATAGTTTAAGAAAGCAATATGAGAAGGCAGCTTAACCAACAGTAGATTTCCTAGGTTGAATAGAAAGGAATCGACATTGCTGCAGAGAGAGAACAGGAAGGAGGGGTATGGAAACTAGGGAGGTAAGCTAGGAGGGAAAGGACCCAAACATGAATTTGGATATAAAGGAGGCACAATGGGAAAGACATCTGGCATCAAGAGAGGGAGGAAAGGGCAGAGTGGAGTGAATAGTGGTGGTCAAGCAGGCAGTCTAAGGCAAAATAACAAAAAGAGTGAAAGAGGGAGTCCAGCCTGGCAAGGGAGGATTTTGGATTTGAGAGCTCCACTGTAATTATAAGATGATGCAATTATCAGGATGCAGACAGTCCTTTTTCCTAATAAAACCAGCTGACTTTGTTAGACCAAACTTTAGTTGCTATAAATCTAAATAATAAAGTATAAACACTTCTTCATTCCACATTCCCTGGTGTGTGGGTTAAATTTCCCCCATTCATTAAAAAAACAACCAAGCCGGCCTGTCGGCACAGCAGTTGGATTTCTGCTTGTAACGCTGGTGACCCGGGTTCGGGAATTGACCTGGGATGCCAGAGGGCTGGCTGGGGGGAGAAGGCTTGAGCATCCAATGACTGCTCGCCTTCTCCCAAGGGGAGGATGGGGGTGTGGTCCAGCACCTACTGGCTCCTGGTGGAGGCCAGGAGAACAGCAGCGTGTCAGACCCACTGACTGGGGGGGGCATGATGGATGTCAGTACATCTAGACATAGGGGCAAGCCATGCCCAGGGAGAAAGCAGGAAAAGCTCCCGCTTGACCAGATGACAGTCACCCAGTCTCCCCCTGCCACAGAAACCTCGGGGTTGGCCCCGGAAGACTACCGCAGCAGTGCCCGGTGGGACCAATGAAGAGTGCACTGGCCACCCTCACTGGTGCCTTTCCCCTAGGAGGAGAGGGATCCACCTGGTGAAGGGTTACACCAGGTTACCTCCCCTGGGTGGCTGTAATGTGCGGTGGTGGCAAACGGTGGCCAATAAGCGGAGGGGCGAGCAGGGAGACGAGAGGAGAAAAAAAACAACCAACAGCTAATCTGGTTCAGTATTGGTCAGTTTGTTCTTTATTCCCCCCACCCCCAAGTCAGGGCTGAAAATAGGATGTATTTCCTAGACCTGTTTTCATGGTTAACAAAACCAATAACTAGTTAACATCCACATCCTAATAGAAACATAGAGGCATAGAAGCTGATAGCAGATAAGGACCCCAAGGCCCATCCAGTCTGCCCATTTTTTCTACCTTATGAATGTGTCATAGGTCTTTACTCTGTCAATGGCCTATTTATTCATACTCATCTGTATTGCTCCCTTATGCCTATCCCATGCCTGTTTGAAGCCCTGCACTGTATTCATATCCACCACTTCCTGAGGTAGGCCATTCCATGCATCCACCACCCTTTCTGTGAAAAAAGAACTTCCTCACATTACCCCTTAATCGGCCTCCCTCTAATCTCATGCTGTGTTCTCTTGTCCTGCTATTTTTCTTCTATTGAAACATGTTAGACTCTTTCACCTTGTTAATGCCCTTAAGGTGTTGAATGTTTCGATCATATCACCTCTCTCTCCCTCCTTTGCTCTAGGGTATGCAGATTGAGCTCCATTAATTTCAGGTCATCAGTGAGTCTCTGAGCACAGGAGAGGTCCCAGAAGACTGGAGAAGGGCTCATGTGATCCCGCTCCACAAAAGTGGCAGCAGGGTGGAGGCAAGGAACTACAGACCAGTCTGTAGCTCCCTGCCTTAAATTGTATGAATCTTGTCATATTCACATACTGTATAACACAAAGACAATTAAATTAAGTTTTTATCTTTTGAGAAACAAATGGGAGAAGGGGAACTGTCATATTTCCATCTTGATGATCTGAATTAGTTGGAGCAGATTTATTCTTCAGAAACATTCTTCAACAAATTCAAATAAATGAATTGCTGTCCACCACCACCACTACATTCAGGATTTACTCTGATGCAAGTTATTCCACATCACTAACATTAGGAAAGTGAAAGGCAAGAAACACCAAAGTCACATGATGTGCCATCTAGTTTCTATATATGTTCGATCTCATGGCTTTTTAGCCTCTTGCTGCCTTTCTCAAGGTAGCTCTTCTTGTTACCTTTGTGATGGAGTGCCAGCCACTGTCGCCAGGGAGACCACCTCCTCCGCAACCTGTTCCACTTAGCCACCACACCTCAGTGAAAAATGCTCCATATCTCTCCCCAGAATCTACCCCCTGCCAGCTTTTAATCTGTGTCCCTTGTGGATTTGTTTCCATTAAGGCCAAAGAGACTCTCAGTACTCACACTGTTGATGTCTTCAAGGTACTAGAAGGTCTTGATCATGCCTCTCACCCTTCCATTCTCCAGGAATACATGTTGAGCTCCCTTTGTCTCTCTCCACATAAGTACTGCCCTGCTGGCCCTGGGACATTTTGGTTTCCAGTCATCTGTTTTGTACTGAAGCTGCTAAAATTGCTACTTTGTGCTACACCCTATCTGGGTGAGCACTCCTTATTGATTTCAGTTTAATATTACAGGCCAAGTTGACTCTTTCATGTTGTAAACTGTGGTATTGTTAGTGGCATATCCTAGCTTTATTCATAGGTTCTATAGAGGGATGTGGTACAGAGGGGAGACAGTCAGCTGTAGTGACTGTGAGGCACTCTTCTCTAAGGATAAACTCTGAAGGAGGGGGCACTGTCCCATCTGCAGGACCTTGGCAAAGCTCCATGCTCAGCTGGTGGCAGCAAGAGAAGAAAAATAGCCGCTGCATCATCAGCTCAGCTGCAGCCCACACCCCCACTTCCCCAGTGGCCCAATGGTCCAGGGGGGAGTGGTGGGGAGGTGAAGGGAGGCAGGGTTAGCCACAGTGAGCTTGTCCAGCCCAACACCATCCAGACAGTGAACTGTATTACACCTCTAGAGGAGGCTCCACTTGGAGGGAGGACTCTGAATCAGTTGGAGGAAAAGGGCAGGACAACATGATGGCACCCAAGGGGACTAACAGGAGCAAGTCTACCTGGAGAGTCTTCGTGGTCATGGACTCAATGATTTGGGGTGTTGAGAAGGTGGTGGTAAGGGGTTGGATGGGAGGGGTGGTTAGCTGCCTTCCTAGTGCATCAGCTGTCCAGGATTTAGACAGGATAGGAGGATGGTGGAGAAGGAGCAGTGGAAGCTGGGGTGCTGGTACACCTGGGTACCAATGATCTGATGAGCCAGTCAGTGGAGATAGTAACATGGAACTTTTGCAGACTGGAGGACAGATGGGTGGCACACTCAGCCTCCCTTGCCTTTTTTGAGGTCGCCCCTCTGTGAGACAGGGAGCGGAAGAAGGATAGAATAAGGAGAGATGACATAGAGGAGTTTAATGGGTGACTTAAGAGATGGTGTAAGGAGAAGGAGAAGGAGTACCACTTTGTGGGAGACTGCGGGGACTTCTGGTACAGGAGGCTCTTCAAGGGTGATGGACTCCACCTGACAAGAGAAAGGACAATGCACTGGAGCAGAAGTGTGAAATCTATATTGGACAGCTAAACTCACTGTTGGGGAGAGTGGGACTAGGGAACCACTGTGATAGCAGCGAGGAAGGGGAACCTAGCCAGTACTCCCCAATATCTGGGGGCTTGTAGCAGCACAGCAGATGAAAATAGAGTTGATGTCCAAATTGGGCTAGGGGAAAGGACAATAGAGAGAGGAACACAAAGTGTACAATCAACATGAAAAATAAGAAACTAAGATGACTAGGAAATAATAAGGGAGAAGGTTAGATAAACTGCAAAAATTGTTCAGAAGTTAGATGGAAGGGGGCCTGCCTTAACATCAGGAGCCTGGGTAATCAAATTAGTGAGCTCCAGGCAATGATGGTAGACAGTGAGATGGACCTTGTGGCCATCACAGAAATGTGGGCCTCAGAAAATAATGAATGAGACCTGACAGTCCCTGGGTATTCAATGTTCAGGAGTGACCGAGGAAAAGGTAGAGGGGGAGGTGTTGCTCTTTATGTCAGGGATGGCACTGAGCTTGTGGAAGATGGGTGCATCAGGCATAGTAATGGGGAAATGGGGTCACTGAGGGTGCTAGCCATGGTGGCCTCAAGCAAGAAACTATGCTTGAGGGTGATCTATAGACCACCAGTGTAAGGAAAAGAGAGGAACAGAGAGCTTGGGTAAGAACTAGAAAGATGAGTGGCAAAGGGTAGTGGGTGATCTGAACCTGCCAAATATCAATTGGTATATTCCAGTGGCCAGGAGTACCATAAGTCAAGGCTTACTGGATACATTCCAGGACTGTCTACTGGTACAGCTTGTTAAGGAACCCACCAGGCAGGAGGCCATTCTTGATGTGGTGCTCACCAACATAGAGGTGACAGGAGCTGCAATAGTAGGGCAGCCACTAGGGAACAACAACTACAACTCCATTTGGTTCAAACTGGTCCTCGGATCTGAGGTCCTTAATTTCAGGAAGGGCAGACTTCAACAGGTTGAGGGAGATGGTCCAGGACAAGTTAGTTGGGATAAACAGCAGAGGAGGGGTGGAAGAGAGATTGGGGGTGCAATTAAAGGGGTCATTCTGGAGGCATCTGAGTTATGCATGAGAATGGTAACCAAAAGTAACAAGTTCAAGTTATTATGGTTCTCAGCAATGGTCAGGGAAGCGATCAGGGCCAAGAAAGAGGCATTCTCCAGGCACAAAGTAAATCAGGGGGACGAAGAATGGGGAGAATACTTATTGAGAAATAGGAGGCAAAGAGGGCGGTCAAGGAGGCAAAAGCAGACACACAGAGCTGCATATTATGGAGGTGGTCAAGGGGTGGAGAAAAGAGTTCTTCCAGTATATTAGGGAAAAAGGAGGAAAAGAGGTGGAATTGTTAGGCTATCTGAATAAGTAGGGTTATAGAGGAGGGCTGCAAAATGCTGCTGTCCTTAATGATTACTTTTGTCTGCCTTTACTAGGGAAAACGGTGGGCCCTTGTCAGAGAGAGTGGCACAAAGGCCAAAAGGGGTCTCAGAGATGAGGCTACCAGTATTCAAGCAAAGGGTCCATAAAGGGCTAGCAGCCCTAGAGATAGATAAGGCCCTAGATGGGATTCATCCGAGAGTGCTTAGGAACTGATAGTGGAAAAGAAGGAAACCGCATTACTCACCAACACAGTAACAAAGGCTAGTAGAATCACTTAATGTGCTAAACAGATTTTATTTCAGCATGGAAACGACACCCCAACAGCTGCACATGCAGACACTCAGTCCCAACATTTTCCGAGCATGCACTTTGTCATGAGACTGTGTTGCACTATTCTAGCAGCCAATATAAATGCAAAATTTAAAGAGACAGACTCAAGTGTAACAACGTGTGAAACTGTGCAAAAATAATAAAGTATAATGTGCAAAGTGCTAATAGTTAAACATCACCAAACTTGCTACATACAATTAATTAATGACACATTTAAAAGCAATGAAAAGGAAGAAAAGCTAATGCAAGGCACCAACAGATGTGCTCCTAAACTGGCTGTTTCAACACTAGATTATACTGTACATCTCCAGGTATACTACCATGTTGATTAGCTAAAAACTATAAATCGATTCTCAAACATATTTTAAGTTGTGTCACAACTGAAGGTCCTTTATGTAGTGTTGAAAGATATCTGATATATCATCATCCCACACACAGCCCGTTGTAAAGATGGGTCTGTCTCTTTAGATTTTGCATTTACAGTATATTGGCTGCTGGAATAGTGCAACACAGTCTTTGACAAAACGTATATACGCTAAACATTGGGACTGAATGTCTGCATGCCCAGCTGCCAGGGTGTTCTTTCCATGCTGAAATAAAATTTGTTTTACACATTAAGTGGTTCTGCTAGCCTTGTCACTGCATTGGTGAGTGGTGCTGGCTTACTTATTTCCTTGGAGCTATATGTACTGGCTGCTCCACCATTCCCCAGTGTGTCTTTTTTTGTTTTCTCAACCAATAGGGAATTTGATGAACCCTTGGTAGTACTATTAGCGCATTACAGACAGTACAGACAGGTTACTTCCAAAGGACTGGAGGGTGGCAGATGTAGTTCCACTCCATGGGGTGGGTACAAGGAACAAACGGGCAACTCTAGACCTGTCAGTCTTACCTCTGCTATAGGGAAGTTGATGGACTCACTGATAAAAAAGAACTTTGTGGACTACCTGGACAGCAATGGTCTCCAGGATAGTAAATAGAAGGGGCTCATGGCAGGGCGCTTTTGTCAGACTAACCTGATAGTTTTCTTTGACTGAGGTATGAGGGCATTGGATAGGGGCCATGCTGTAGATTTTCCTACTTTGACTTCAGCAAAGCTTTTGGCTCAGTGTCTCACGGACAATTGCTAAAGAAGAAGGAGGATCTGTGTGTCACTAGGGACATAGTAAGATGGGTAGGTAATAGGCTAAAGTGGAGGCAGCAGAGGGTTGTGCTTAATGGGGTCAAATCAGAAGAGAGGGAGGTCATGAAAGAGGCACCACAGAGATCTGTCCTGGGCCAAGTTCTCTTCAATATGTTCATCAGTGACATTGGAGAAGGAATTCAGGGTAGGTTGTGTTTCTTCGCAGACGACATTAAACTCTGTGGGAGGTGGATAGCGTCAAGGGGATCAGAGAAATGCAGAGTGACCTGCAAAGGTAAAGAGGTGATCTAAGGTTTGACAGTCAAAATTCAACATCAAAAAGTGCAAAGTGATGCAACTAGGGAACAAGAACCCCAGGACAGAGTGTTGGATGGGTGAGGTAAAGACTCAGCACAATTGTTGAGGAACTGGACCTAGGAGTCATCTTCAGTGACACCCTCAAAACTATCAAGTCAGTGCAACAAGGCCTATAGTAAAGCAATTAGAATGCTGGGATGTATCGGAGGATATTGGCAGTAGAAAAAGAGATATTCCTTCCCTTTATAGATCTTTGGCAGGTTACTTGGAGAACTGTGCTCAGTTCTGGAATCCACACATCAGGAAAGATAAGGACAGGCTGGAGATGGTACCATGAAGAGTGACAAAGATGATTCAGAGCCAATGAGGAGTGCATCATGGCACTGACCATGTACTCCTGGAGACCAGACAGGAGAGTGGAGATACGACAGAGAACTTCAAGTTCCTAAAAAGGAACAAACAAAGTGAAGAGTGAGGAACTATTTAGTTTGAATGCTAGTTTGAGGTCATGAAGGCATGACTGGAAACTAACAGGAGGGAGATTCAGGAGGGATATGAGGAAGTATTATTTTACAAAAAGGGTGGTGGAACTGTGAAACAGTCTATCAGCCAAGGAAGTGGGTGTAATGCTTTCAGTCATGGCTGTGACAGAGCACAGGGTATAGTGATTACTTAGGTGACAGTAACAGGGACAGGAACAAAAGAGTGGATGGGGAGGGCTAGAACCCTGGATGGACAATAGGGTCTGGAGTTAGATACAGAACTATGGACAGACTGGATGGACCATTTGTCTTTTTCTGCCATTGTTGTCTATGTTTCTACTAAGCAGAAGACGCCTTATGATTCTTTGCATAACACACTCATGTTCATGTTATCTGAGAGTTAATGCAGCATGTCCAAATAGGCACACCATTTGCTTTATAGAAGACCACTTACAGTGTGTAACATAGCATTTCATCACTATTAAATATTGGGTGACATCTCCAGTTTGCCATGGCAAGAAACACCGGTGTGTGTGGCATTGTGCACAGCTACAGATACAGAGTGAGTGACAAGAGGAAGGGGATTCAGCTCAATGTGCCTCACCTGAACTTCCCCACCTGTGTGTTACATAGACGTTTTAGGACTAGATACGATGTGTTACTGTTCTGCACAGCCCATCACACTGCTATGTGGGGAAAGAACCCAGCTTGGTGACAGCTGGTGATTCTCACCAGAACTGTCCCAAGCCAAAGAGATCACAGATCACATGGTTCTGACCCACTGATCAGCTGTCTTGCTACACCAGCCATTGTACTGCAATAGCACAAGCCACCTGCCTCCTCACAATCCATACCAAGTTAGTGCAATATCAGTGAGGTGTGTCTTCCTAGACATTAGAGGAAAGACCCACGCTTATAACCCACAATTAGTGTGTTCGATCAACATCAGCACTGTGCTCTCATTCCTTCCTCCATACAAACTTGATGGCAAGGGAAGAAGCTGCACCCACCAAAGTAACTGGAAGAAGCACAATGAAAAGTCAATGTTACCTACCACAGAACACCGAGCTTAGAGAAGAAATACTTTAGCAGGTTAAAGATGTGAAGTTTAGGATCTAGCCCAATAGGATTATAACATTTAGCTGGGTCCAATGCTAGAAGGGCAGAAAGAGGCAGGAGAGATGGGAGAGAAGGAGAAGGTGAAGATGAAGGACTGTGAAGGGAGAGGAGGGGGGAGGGAGGAGGGAAACAGAGTGACAGCACATGTGGAAAGAAAGCTGTTAAAAGCAGAGCAGACCTTAAAGGGTCAGAGATTGAAGAGCCTATTTTGAGGACTGGGGTGATTGATGGGGGGGGGGGGCTTAAAGGAAATGAATATCATAGAAATATAGAATTTCACTGCAGATAAGGACCACAAGGCCCACCCAATCTGACAATGTTTTTCCTGCCTATACTGTAATTGCAGACCCTATTTGATCTCTGCCTCCCTCCCCCCACTTTCCACGAAGATTCCCTCGTGCCTATCTCATGTATTCTTGAAACACACCACCTTTTTCACCTCACCACCTCCATTGAAGCCTGTTCCAGGCATCTACCACTCTTTCAGTGAAGAAGTACTTCCTCACATCCCTCTTAAATTTACCCCTTTCCAGCTTTATTGCATGTCCCCTTGTTCTTGTGCATCTTTTCCTCTGAAAAATACTCTGCTCCTGTACCTTATTTACCATGTGAGGTATTATTGGTCTCTATCATGTCCTCCCTCTACCTCCACTTTTCCAATGTGTGCATATTTAAGTCTTTCAGTCTCTCTGCATAGGGCTTCTGATGCAGCCCCTTCACGATTTTAGTTGCCCTCATCTGGACAGCCACACTCTGTCTATGTCCTTCCTGAGATGTGGTCTCCAGAACTGGACACAGTACTCCAGATGGAGTCTCACCAGCGATCTATACAGTAGTAACACCACCTCTCTCCTTCTGCTGGTGAGACCATTCCCTATGTACCAGCATCTCACTGGCCCTAACAACTTCCTTGTCTCGCCATCTTGAGGTCATCCAATATTATTACTCCAAGGTCCCTTTCCTGTTTTATGATATCGGCTGTTAATGTTTATCTGGAGTTTGGAAGCAATGTATTCAGTGTTGGCCAGACTGGTGGCTTTGGTGCAGGAGTCTTGAAGCTGTAAATACCATTCAAGGTCTACAGGAAAGCCAGTGGACTTGCGAAGGCACCATGCTGAGTTGTAAGCTTGAGACAGGTAATAAGCTCAGCCAAGACACAGAAGAGATGGGAACCTTTACCTTGGCCCTTCCAAAAAAGGGCATGCTTGCCCCAGATCACAGTTTAGAATGGAACATTTTTAGTGCATCCTCCACATTGAGGGTGATAATGTAAGACTAATCAGGTCAGTGAGCAGGGTGGATTGGTTGAGGGTCCTAATGACCAGAGCTGTATTAATTTTGGAGGGCTTTGGGGTGAAGGGTCTCATCTATACAGAAGACCATTTGGTGGTCACTGAGGGCATTTGGGAGTGTGATTCCACCAATATGGGTTGGTTGAGATGAGAAACCCCAGTCAGTGAGAGAGCAGTTGTATGAGGAGGGGTTGAGATGGTCATGTTCTGAAGTGTGCTGTATGAGGCAATAAATCACTGAACTGTCCCTTCTCTTAAGTACCTTGGGATATGACTGGATCAGCAGATTGACTTCTGTACCCACATCAGCGCCATTTCCTCAAAACTGCTCTGCAAACTCGGTGCCCTCCACCATTACAAATTTTACCTTCCTCCTGCTTCCAGATGCCAGATCATCCAGAAAATTGTTCTCCTGTCTTTGCCTAGGGTGACATATACTCCACTGTGACCTGTACTCCACAGTGGAGTTGCCTTCCCTCAGAGGTGGTGAAACTGGCATTCTACTTTACTGATTTTCAAATATGAATCTAGCACTCTCCCTGACTCTCTTTTGTCCCCCCTCACACCTGGCCCTCCCTTTGCCTACTCCATCATGCAATCCTCACTCTTTCCTTATTCCCAGATGCTGCCTGTCAGTAGGAAAAGCTACATTTTCCTAGAGGCTCTCTGCCTCTGAAATGCCCTACCCATGTCCAGTCTTCCACTTTAAAATGGTTACTAAAAAGACAATCCCTGGAACTGTTCTTCCCCACCTGTGGTTGCTCCCTTCTCTCCATCTTGTAGTTGACATAGAACCTTGAATGATTATATCACATTACATTCTCAAACCTTCCTGACTGCTTATGTTCACTTATTTTAAGTCATTCTATTCCCCCGCCTACCTGTTTTCTACTAAGTATGCCCTGGCCTCTGCTTGGCCATTATCCACCTGTGTATGTTTCTTACCTGTCACAGAGTTGTTTTATCTTTCTCCTGTACACAAATTGTGTATTATAACATGCATCTTGTACAATATCCAGTTACTGATGCTTCTGCACTTCCCCCTTTTACCTCTCTCTCAAACTCCTTCTGTGGTCTCAGTTTGTTCCCTCTTGCTCCTGTTGTCACTTAACTGTTCCCTGACTTTGTTTGCCTCTGTTCACTTTTTCTCCCAGTGCAATCCTAGTTTGCTTTGCTTACATACTTATCTATTATCATTTATTGTGCTGAGCTGTGTGATTTTATCCATTTTCTGTGTAACTCCTTCATAGGAGCATATCGTGATGTTAAATATTGTTGTGCTGGAGTTGTAACCTACATTGGTTACAACCAATGGAAATAGCATTGAGGGAGTGGGGGTGGGGGCCAGCCTGACAGATAGTGACCACAGCACAGTGGGCTTCAAGGTCAGAGCAGGATATGAGGCTAGTCAAACCATCACGAAGGTCCTAGACTTCAGGCGAGCAGATTTTCCCAGGATGAAGGAGATATTCTGGGAGGAAGTGAGGGGGTGGGAGGGGATGGAGGGGCAGAGGATCTATGGAAAAATATTAAGGGGGGCTCCTTAAAGTGACAGAGGGATATGTAAGAAGGGTGAGGAAGAATAAAAGAAGGAGGAGGCCACTGTGGTTCAGCAGGGAAGTGAGGAGGGCAATGGGGAGAAGAAAAGGACATTCAGGGAATATAAGAGGATGCAGGGGAAGGAGGATAGGGACACTTACAAAGAGAAGCTGAGTGTGGCAGGACAGAGGATTAGGAAGGCTAAAGCAGAAACAGAGGAGAGAATTGCTAGGAAGGCCAAATGGGAGGGGCAAGACATTCTTTCGGTACATAGGGGAAAGGAGGAAGGTAAGGCAGGGGATAGTAAGGATTAAGGGGGAAGGGGATCGCAGATAGAAGGGGATTTCAAGAAAACTGAAATGCTGAATAGTAGTAGTAGTAAAATGTTTTTATTCATAATAAAAATGAATAAAGGATCATCTCGATTGAGCAAAGCTCATTTTCAACGAGGTCCCAACATTAATATACAGTAAAAAGGAAAATGTTACAGCACATGCAATACTAATTTTTCCATACATCACACAAATACATACATACATCTTAAGTTACACAATACAAATAATAAATAATATCCTCCTAGGACATAAAAATCCTTTATAAATCACAACATTGCCTTTTTTGTCGAGAGCTGGTACGATACCAATGTTGAATCAGAGACCAATGATTGTTCACATCCAACATAAACAGAGATTTAGGAATTGCATTCCAACTCCTAGCTCCTCTATAGTACAAGAAGTGTCATTCCTATTCTAAATTACAATTAGGCAATTCCAGACTAGGTGCTTTACAATTTCTCAAAGAAGCCAGTTTATCCCTATTTATCAAATTTTCTACCACATACTGTGGATATTTCCCCTGCAAACCTTTATAAATAAAGGCTAGCACATGTTCATTACTATGTTCACATAGTGACAACCATTTCAATTGGTCATAAAGCACGCAACTGTGTGTTAATCTAGGAACCCCCAATATAAATCTGGCCAGATTATTATAACTTACTTCCAACTTCCTTAAATCCTGCTTTCTCCCACAAAAATAAAATATATCCCCATAATCAATCATGGGGATAACCATCATATTTATCACTTTTTCCCCTACCTCCTTACTCATTAACGATCGAACCCTATAAAGAGCCCTTATTCTTTTGTTTAGATTCTCTACTAATTTCTCTATATGTATATTCCAACACAAAGAGTCATCTATCCAAAGACCCAAATATTTATACATATTTGTCTGCTGGATCGGGGCCCCAGGTGAACTAATCCCAGGGCCATGTCTCCCAACCGCTCGCTTTCCGATGTATCAACATGGACTGTGTCTTCTTCACATTCAGAGTCAACCTGCTATCTTTTAAAAGTTTGCAGATCTGTCAAAGGCTAACTGGAGCCTTTTTGAATCACCTTAATGGATTTGTGTGAGGTGTAAATAATTGTATCATCAGCATAAAGATGATACTTTATTTCTGAATCTGAATGGATACTTCAGCTCAGTTTTCACGACAGAGGTGGAAGGAAGGAAGGGACCAACGCTAAGTGAAAAGGGAAAGGGAAGAGGGGTGGATCCTAGCCCAATCAGTGTGGAAGAGGTAAGGGAGGAATTAAGTAAATTGAAGGTGGACAAGGCCATGGGCCCAGATGGCTACACCCTAGGGTGCTCAGGGAATTAAGGGGGGTGCTGACAGATCCACTGACAGAATCATTTAACTTGTCCCTGGATACGGGTTGGGTGCCAGAGGACTGGAGGAAGGCAGACGTGGTGCCACTCCATAAAAGTGGCAGCAGAGAGGAGGTGGGTAATTATCGCCCGGTCAGTCTCACATCAGTGGTGGGTAAAGTAATGGAGGCAATATTGAAACAAAGGGTGGTTAGCTTTTTGTGGGGGGGCTGCAAGACCTTCAGCAGCATGGCTTCACTCAGGGACGGTCATGTCAGATGAACCTAATCGAATTCTTCAATGCAGTGACGAGGGTGGTTGATCAGGGTGGGGCAATGGACATGGCCTACCTGGACTTCAGGAAGGCCTTTGACATGGTGCCCCACAGAAGACTGGTTAATAAGTTGGGGTGTCTAGGAGTGGGGCAGAAATGACAAGATGGGTGGAGAGCTGATTGATGAGTAGAAGTCAAAGGATGGTGGTCAATGGGGTTCACTCTGGAGAGACAGGGGTGATGAGTGGGTGCATTCTGTTTAACATCTACATCAGTGACATAACAGAGGGGCTTCAGGAGAAGGTTTGCCTTTTGCAGGTGACACAAAACTCAGCAACAGGGTGGATTCCGGTGGAGGCAATGAAGAAGGATCCAAGGTTACTGGAAGAGTGGTCGGAATCATGACAGCTGAAATTTAATGCCAGGAAATGCACAGTGATGCACTTGGGGAGGAGGAATCCAAATACCACATATACACTGGGGGGAGGGGAGATAATGGCTGCAACCAGGCAGGAGAAGGATCTAGGAGTTATGATCACTGATGACCTTAGGGTGGGGACCCAGTGCAGCAAGGCAGTGGGCAACGCTAACAGAATGCTGGCATGCATAGGGCAAGGGATAACCAGCAGAAGGAGGGAGGTGCTGATGCCACTCTACAGTTCCATGGTGAGGCCACACCTGGAGTATGGGGTGCAGTTCTGGAGACCCCATCTACGAAAAGACATAGATGGCATGGAAATGGTGTGGAGAAGGGCCACTAAAATGGTGCATGGGCTAAGTGGGAAGACAGATGAGGAGAGGTTGAAGGAGATGGATTTGTATCCTCTGGAGACAAAAAGGGGAGAAGGGGCATGATCAAAACATTCAAGTACGTGAAGGGGGTCAATAAAGCGGGGGAGAGCTTATTTTCAGGGAAGGTACATATAAGAACTAGGGGGCATGGAAGGAAGAGGGAAGGTTTAGGGGGAAATGTTAAGAAGTATTACTTTACAGAGATAGTGACTGAGCCCTGGAACATACTGCCAGAGGAGGAGGTGAGGCCAGTACAGTGGAGGGTTTCAAGAAGGCCTGGGACAAGCATAAGGGGTTGTCAAGGGGAGGAAAGGGGGAATCTTGGAAGCGGGAACTAGTAGAGGGGGGAATGGACAGACTTGATGGGCCAGGAAGGTCCTTTTCTGCCATCACATGTCTATGAATCTATGAATCTATTGCATTTGTCAATTGTAGCCTAATACTGCAACTATACTTAGTTGTGTTTGTCATTGATTCGTGCTTGCTTTTAACTGTTGTCTAAATCTGCTTTCATGGTGCACCTGTTATTACCTCTTATTCCCTCCATCCCATGGTCTGTGTAATCTAGCATGAAACTGTGCTAGATTATATAAACAAACTCCTAGACCACACACACATTTATGCCAGTGCAGTTTTTGACAGCATGTATGTGCGTTGAGGGTTTTGACCGGATGCCATCCTGGTTCACACCTGGAAACAAGCCTTGACTCAGTGCATCTTTCCTGGTCACAAATTTTCAAATAAATAAACATGGAGTATTCTTCTTCCTTTCTGTACCCCCAGCTTGGAAACAAGACGTTTGCTGCTTAGCATGTTTCTCCAGGACAATAATTTCAAATCAATAAACATAAGCAATTAATAAACAGAGCTTGGAATGCATTAAGTCAAAGTCTGTCTACCAAAGTACTGCATTCTTAGCTGGTTTTAGGGGGGAAACAATTAAGTTAATATCAATATGTTGCTGTCATTTAATGATCAACAAACTAGTTACTGCACTCCTGTGGCTGTAAGTGACACAAATAGCCAAAGAAGCCTTTCATTTTGATAAATATGAGTTCTGTTTAAGTCTATGTATGTATTAGCAGTACCCTTGACACAATAAAAGGAATACAGGATATGCAGTTGGAATATTAACTTTGACTAAGCTGTTACAATCGGGGTGTTTATTTTTTTTAAAGAGATGAACTTTACATTGCCATGATAAAAATGAACAGTTGAGAACGTGAGTTTTAACTTAAAGTTTTATGTTGATAATTACTGTTAGTTGCTTATCAAGATTCATTCTTGTTACCTTTGGTGAAACTGTCCTAATGCCAATGTTCCTTCAAAGATGTCTCCTATTCTGTTATCATTTCTATTAACATTGACACCACTTGTTATTGAAGGGTAAAGACAAAAGCAACAAACTGCTTGAAAATGCTTGTTAAAATAAAATCTATACATTCAAGTACAGAGTTTGCAAAGAACGTCTGAAAGGAACAAACAGTTGTGTTTTTCTACAGTCTAGGACAAATTAGTACAGTTGAGCCAGCATCAGGTTCCATAGAAACATAGAAACATAGAATCTGACGGCAGATAACGACCACTTGGCCCACCCAGTCTGCCCATTTCCCTACCTAATGGATAAGCTGCAGATCCTAGTTAACCAGCAGCCTACTTCTTTCTACTCCCACCCCCCACCAAAGGTTCCATCATTACTAAGGATACCCAGATATTACTGTAATGATGTCCGCAGTCACAACTAGTTGTGATTAAACAATAAATATGACAGGCTGTGTTTTGTGCTGGGATAATGGTATGCCTTGACTGGTTTGAAGTACAGGGCCAGAGGCCTAGTGCTTCCACCACCTAAGAAGTTTCATTATCCCAGAAGAAAAAAACACTCTGGAGTGCCTTATTGTGATTATAAAATGGGTCCACTGGGGTAAGTAAAGAAATATTTAAAAAATGTAATTTAAACAGCTAAAAATAAAAAAGAGAGAGAGAGACAAAGGGAAAAAACAGCCATATTGAGCCATTGTAATACTGCTGTTTGGCCAATAGCTGGCAGATGCTGCATTTTGTTAATGTAATATGAAACCATTTTTACGTTCGCTTGCGCGCATGCGCAAAGGAATTTTTAAATAGCACACTTTGGGTGTGCCTCTCACTACAATCAGCGCTCCATTGAGCAGGCATGGCGAGTCCTGCACCAATATAGGTGTGGGAAACTCTGTATGACAGCGGTGGTCTTCCCTTCGAAGAAAACCACCGCTGTCATACCAACACCGTCACCCCTGGCGTCGCTCCTCCCTCATCCGCCGCCTACCAAAGCTTTGATGCCACGCTGGGAGCCCACTCACGCGGGCAAACGTTGTTTGCCGACGGGGTGCCCAATCCTCCGCCGGCTCACGGCCCCTGGGGTTATCCTTCTGCCACGTGGAGCCCACCCCAGAGTGGCAAACATCCCTTTTTTTGCCGACGGGGTGCCCAACTCCGTCGGCCCTCCCTCACAGAAGTTTGCTGGACGGGGTGCCCAATCCCCTGTCGGCCTCAGCCCCCAGCCATCTTCTGCCACGCTGGAAGCCTACTCCAGTGTGGCAAACATCCCACGTAGTCCTTTTTTGTTTTTAAAACCTGTAAAGAAAAACGGTCCCACGTAGTTCCCAGTCCCTCCCACAACCCGCACTCCACCCACGCGCACCCAGCCTCCCCACACCCCACCCCTCACTCCGGAGCTCGGGCGATGATCTTCGTGGACCGGAAACACGCTCACATTCTTCAAAGCCGACCGCAACTGAAGAAATGCCGTAAGCTGTATAATGGGCTAGATAGGGGGTTTCAACTTTATGCATATCTCAGGCATTTTGGAATTTTGCACAATTTTTAATATGGTTTAGTTCACGAATGATGTCACTGTCATGGCGTTATTTCGGGCCCGAAGGGTGATTTCGCAGGCACTGGCAAAATCACCCTTCGACCTGAATAATGCCATGACAGCAACATCATTCATGAGAAGGGGTCCCAAAATCCCATGTTGAAAATTTGGTAAAATTCCAAAATGACTGTTTTACGAGCGTGCGTTGCGCAGTTCCTACACAGGCTCGTAAGTTTGTGAATTTTCAATATTTTCACTCCAGATTTTCAATATTACCATTTTACCATACCTCCTTATGAGCAGTATAGCTGTCATTTTTTACATCCTGCCCAAAATGTGTTTCCGACCATGTAGCGCACAATGGCGCAGTCGGTGTGTTAAATCAATGTATGGGACACATTAAGAAAATCACAGTGACACTGATCATGAGCAGAGGTCTTAAAATGGCTGTGTTGAAAATTTGGTGAAAAAATTCCTAAAAATGATTGTTTTACGTAGTGTTCATTATCAGTTCCTATGCACGCCATAAGTTTATGAATTTTCAATATTTTCACTCCAGATTTCCAACATTGCCATTTTATCACACCTCCTTATGGGAAGTACAGCTGTCATTTTCACATCCTGCCCAAAACGTGTTTCCGCCCATGTAGTGCACAATGGCGCAGTCGGTGTGCAAAATCAATGTATGGCACACAGTAAGACAATCACAGTGACACTGTTCATTAGCAGAGGTTTTAAAATGCCAATGTTGACAGTTTGGTGAAAAAATTCCTAACAATGACTGTTTTATGAGCGTGCATTGCACAGTTCCCTCGCACGCTCGTAGGTTTGCGAATTTTCAATATTTCCACTCCAGATTTTCAACATTGCCATTTTACCACACTTCCTTATGAGCAATACAGCTGTCATTTTTCACATCCTGCCCAAAACATGTTTCCTCCTATGTATGCACATGGGGGTAACAAAAGGTCATGCTGAAAATTTATTGTGCAAATACCAGCAATCGCACAGGGCATTAGGGTAAAGCACCATACATGCCAAACACCACTGCAAATACCTGCAAGTGAACATTCGACATTGACAAATGCTTGTTATACCTTAGAAGCTTTCTTGTTTTCCTTTCTAGTGTCTATCCAATAGTGTAGCTCCAGAAGCGAATGATTTGATACCTTTTAATGGACCAACATAGATGTAATAAAAAGAACAAAGTGCTCTAGCTTTCAGACCAACCAGTCCTTCTTCAGAAGCTAATGACATGTTTCGAATGCATGGGACAGACATAAGGCAGTCCTAGTGGGGGGGTAGGAGGAAGTAAGCTGTTGGTTAACTAGTGTAACCCCTTTGTTACCCGGGGTTACTAGAATCCCAGTAAGACCTAGTAGTAGGCAGGGAAGGCAGCTTGTGAAACTCCAGTTAAATGGGTTTCACACTGTCTCACTCTGTCCTCAGTCACAGCTGAGACTAGAGGGATGACATCATAATAGAACTGTCGCAGCTGCATGAGCCACATTTTGGAATCTTCAGCTTAGAGTAAGTTTAGAACCTTGGGAATTCAAAGGGAGTCTTCAGTTTGTCCTTAAGCAAACAAGAAGGACACCAGTAGTTGTCTGTTTACCCCCCTCCCTCTGGGGGGGTGAGGAAAAGTTCTTTGTGGGTTCCAGGGGCAATCCTCTTCTCCCACCCTGGGAAGAAAGCTGCCTGTTTTAATTTAAGTTCAGTCTGTTCATGTATAACAGCAAAGGTTACAGTTTTTCGCCTGTGGGGCACCTGCAATGAATGGGTGAGTGTTTGGCTCCATTGGAAGGGGAAAACAACTTATTTTCTTCAGTTGGATTTCAAGTAAATGTGGACTGCTATTTGGGAGGACTATGTCAACTAGGACAAACAAATAGAGCAGTCATCTGTTTAAAGTGTTAATGGATTTAAAGTTCACTGTAGAGGGGGTGCTTCAGGTCATCCACCGTTCAATCTACAGTTTAAAGTCTGAAGTTTTCTATGTGTCCAGAGAAATGGCCGGGTATGGGCTGTGGGAGCTGGAGGTGGGAAAACCCCCCATCTTTAGTAACCAGGTCCACCTCTACGGATTTCTTCTGTGTTTTTGCTACTTGCCTCATGCACTTGGCCAGTGATGGGGTGGGTACCCAGACGTGGGTCGCAACTTGAAAATCTCTCTAGGAGTCATAGACTCTAAGTGGTGTGGGGAGCCACAGGATGGGAACATTACTCCTTGTTGGATGGGAGTCTTCCTGTTTGATGGGAGTTTTGATTTGGAAGTACGAAAACAAAATCTCTCCAGGAGTCGCAGACTTCAAGTGGTGTGGGGAGCCACAGTTTGGGAGCCTCCTTGTTTGATGGGATGTCTTTCCAAGTAGAGTTTGGGTTCATTCGCCAAGTGGACCATCAGCAGAATGGCCGAGGAGCTGGGCCAGTTGGGCTGTGTATCCATCGCGCATGCAAAGTCCGGCTGAGTGCCGGCAGGTCCAAAGCCAGACAACTTGTATTGTGTTCATTCCTCAAATGGACCGCTGTGTTTAACTCTAATCTGCATTACAGTTACAATGTAGCCCTGGGGGAACCATGCAGTGCTTTGTTTATGTTCAGTGAGTTAATAAATAAAGCCACACTGAAAAATCCCAATTCTGGTTCTGAGATTACAGTTATTGCTTCCTGTAGTTGGATTTACTTGTGTGCCCTGTGCAGAGTAGCCAAACCTAGGCTCTTTGTGCCAGGTAACCTCTTCCTTCCCTGAGCCCATAGATACCATATAGTATATCCATGTTACAAAATGGACATATGGGTTACAAAAATGGAGGCACTGCTTTGGATTTGTTTGGGAAGGAAGGTGCTTGGGCAAGTAGGCTAGCGTTTTGGCTATCTGGATCGGTAGCCAAAAGTTGATAATTTCCTAGTAATGTGCTGAGTGCTGTGAATCTTAGTGCTGTTGCTTTAAAAATGCCAACTGTTTTACCAAGGAGCCATATAAAGCCAAAGTGTGTGTCCTTGTCCTGCATCAGCATAGTTTACAGCATTTGTCAGTTTTAAAATAAAGTTCTGTGAAGGAAAGTGTGGAAAACTAGGGGTAGCAACAGAGAAATTATGCCCTGGACGTTGGAAATGCTTTCTGCAATGCTAGAGACTGCAGAGTTAATGGCAATGTTACATGGTTGAAATGGGCTCCGCTAGGTAGAGTCAGTTGAAAAAAAAGTGCATCTTTTCAGTTTAAATTTGCCTGCTAACGATCGCCGCGTGAGGAGAGGGCCCTCGATGAGGAAGAGGCTCATTTGCATGGCGTCATGTGGTTGGTCAGTTTGCCATTAGTCCCGGCCCTCAGCCAGCTCTTATGTGTCTGCTTCAGCATTCGAGAGGGAGACAGAGAGTAGTGCGTGTACTGGCAGTGGAGGAGCATTCGCAAAGTGTTCAAAGCGCTGTAAACAGTAGAAAAGTGACTTTCCAGTTGAAAATCGGGCTCAACCCGCTTATCGATCGTGGGATCAGTGAATTGTGTGGTTAATACTACGATCGCGGAGACTGCCCGCCCGTTTGCAATCTGAGGCCTTCAAAATCTGGCTGCAGGCCGTGTTACCCCATCGCAGCAACCTGCTTCAATAACAGTGAGTAAACTATTTAAAACTGCTCCAATCAGTGATTTTCAGATAATGCCATATAAAATGTGTGTGCAGCTGTATAGTTGCTTTGCAAGTAGCGATTGTGTGATGTCCTGCTGGCAAGTGCAACTCTGTAAAGCCATTAAATGTGTGCATAGCAATGAAAGTAGCCTCAGTTTACAGTTTGCAGCCAGAGAGAGACTGTGGGTTGTAAAATAAGTACAACAGTAGTAAAAGCAGGCAAATTATGTGCTGAAACCTGAAGTTTTAAAAGGGACTGTAATTAAATGAATGTTGCCAGCAAGTGAAAAGTCCAAGGAAAATCCTGTAAATGTGTGAACAGCCAGGACAGAGCGAGTTGTGCAGTTTGAAATAAAAGTTATTAGTAGCTGATGTTAATCAGGTGCGAGTGGCTTGACCCAGAGTCTGAATGTTGATGCACAGGAGTGCCGTCATTCACCATTACAGGGTGGGTAGTAAAGTAAACACAGCAGCAGAGGAGCCAGTTTAAAGCTACAGGTGTGTGTTCATTAAAGTGGGACTTTCAGTTACAGTGAACTTTTGTTTGTTTTTCTGCAGTTATGGCCTCAGGACCAGCTCGTTACTCGGATCATGCCCGGGTTGCAGTAACAGCAGCAGTAAATAGATTGAGAGATATTGAAAATTGGTGCTATAGAGGCAACTCCCTCCTGATATGGCAATTCCTAATTATCCAGTGCGTGTATGCCAGATGTGCTTGAGTGCTGGAAGGGATGTCTTCATGATTCCTCACTGTGCTGGTTGTCTACAAAAATATGCTTGTATAAAGTGCCTCAAATTCTTTTGGCTCCACATGGACACAACTTCAAGAATCTGCAGTGGGCAGCACACAGCATCAGGCGGAGCCTGTGGAGGAAGATCCCGGGGAGGTGTGGCACAAAGTTAGAGAATGCAGAATTAGAGACTGAATCTGAAATTGAAGCATTGGATGTGGATCTCAGAAAGCAAGTTCAGATAAAGCATCAATAGTCCCTGGGTGGGGGCCTAGCCCAAGTCTCAAGGTGAAGATGAGATGCAGGAGGCCTTTGAATGGGAGGTGTCGACCTCCGCCTCCCAGTGATGAATGGACAGTCTCAGGGGTGAGAACTACTGCTCACTCCTGGGCTCAGATCCTCAGTGAAGAGGAAGATGAGGGGGAACCTATGTGGCCTTGTGAGAAAGGAACGGGTACACAGCCTCAAGATCTTGCCTCGGAGGAATGTGTTCAGGAAGGTGGTGATGCCACTGCCCTGGCTTCACCAGAAGAAGAAGAAGTCAGGGATCCGTTTTTAATTTCATTGAGGATGCGAAGCTGGCAGAACCAGGACTGGCCACTCCTAAGCCAGGCCAGCAGTCTCAGATTGACCAAAGCAAGTAAAGAGGAGAGACTGGTTCGTAGAAAGGCCAATGAAATCTTTGGTATGACCTTTCTACCTTTCCTCGGAGAGTCTGGGAGGAGATTGAGAACTGCAGAAAATCCTGGATCTGGGATGAAGCAATGAAACATGTGCATCCTGGGGCTAACCAGCATGTAAAGAATAGACTGTTCCACGAAAAGTATACACAGTGGAAGAGAGGCAGGACACTGTTTATGGACAGAGTGAGAATAGTGGACGGAGAGGGACGCAAAGTCTCCCACTGTGTGAATTATGTTCGTCTAGACAGAGTAATAATTCAAGCCCCTGACCCCCTCTACTATTGGCCTCAGTGCAAGGACCTCCCAGTAATTAAGCCCGTGCCTACAAAATGGAGAGCCGAGCAGTGGTAGTCAATACTGCCACATCTACACTGTGAAGTAACCTTATTGAACTGCCAATATGAATAAACAAGAACTCAGGTGCCCCATATTCTTCAATCCACAGTATACTGCCCTATTCAGCAACCATCTACTGGTACCACCAGATGACTTCAGATCCAGAGAGGACACCAGCCCAGCTGTTTTTCTGTTCAGCGCCTGGTAATCGGATGACGCCGGACCAGCTGTTTCTCTTTTTCTTCCTGTTCTAAGGTTCCTTCTCCAGTTATGACATCAGCCCAGCTGTTTCCAGATGTGCACTCCTGTGGGTTCCCGGAAGATGTCCGCCCAGCTGTATCAGAAGAAATGCTGCCAGGGAGAGTCTTCGGAAGGGACCAGGTTTGTGACGTTCGAATACTTCAAGAGGCTGGTGAGTCAGAAAAATTATTTTTATTCTATCTTTATGACATTGCAATACACACCTTACACTACAGACTTCAAACAGTGTGTGAACTGTCCGCAAAGACTCTCCCCTTCGGGATTATTGCCTTAAAGAACTGTGCTTCATGGGGCTCCGGCCCAGGAGAGACTCTTTAATGGACTGGCCTTCGGGCCTTGTAGTCACTAGTGGGACATTTAGGGTATTCCATCCCCCCCAAAGGTGTATTGCTACCAATGTCATTGTACTTTAATATAAATACTGTTTTCTACCTTTTTCTAAAAAAAAAAAAAAAAATCTTTTTCTTTTTTGGGATTGTTCAGTGCTTCTTCTGTGTGGTAAGGGTTGTTGTTGTCATTGTTGTTGTTTAGATAGACTGTACATGCAGATTAGGATGCGTTTGTTTTTTTGTTTTTGTCTTTTCTTACAGGTGTTCCTGGAAGACAGAAGAGAAGACAAAAAGAGGAGGAGGGGCTCATCGGAGTCCCTCGTCAGTGCTTATGGTGTAGAATTTAAATGTACTGTGTTATTATTGCTAGTGGTTGTAGTTGCAGGCTGCCCAAGGTCGGAGAGGTCCCCGGGTTTTTGTTTTTATTTGGGAATATTATGTTAGAGGCAGATAGGTTTTCCCTAGAGGGTTAGGGGGGATAGTCAGGCTGTGGTCCTGAGCGGCCATAGGGATTGCAGTGCTGATCTATCAGGGCTATGCTCTGGATGGTTCTACCAGAGCCACCAGGTGTCCATGGTAAGTGGATAGAGTAGAGGCTGATATGTCAGCTATAGGCCTCTAGGCCCTTAGTGTTGCCTACCTGTGCTTGCACATGGTAGGAGGGGGCCTGATCACCCCCCTCCGCAGGTAGCACATAGGGTGGGATGGCCTAAGGCTGGGTGCATAATGACTGGGGACAGTCATTTTCCTGGTCAAGGGCTAGTGTAACCCCTTTGTTGCCGGGGTTATAGAATCTCAGTAACCTAGTGGTAGGCAGGGAAGGCAGCTTGTGAAACTCCAGTTAAATGGGTTTCACACTGTCTCACTCTGTCCTCAGTCACAGCTGAGACTAGAGGGATGACATCATAATAGAACTGTCGAGCTGCATGAGCTCACATTTTGGAATCTTCAGCTCAGAGTAAGTTTAGAACCTTGGGAATTCAAAGGGAGTCTTCAGTTTGTCCTTAAGCAAACAAGAAGGACACCAGTAGTTGTCTGTTTACCCCCCTCCCTCTGGGGGGGTGAGAAAAAGTTCTTTGTGGGTTCCAGGGGCAATCCCCTTCTCCCACCCTGGGAAGAAAGCTGCCTGTTTTAATTTAAGTTCAGTCTGTTCGTGTATAACAGCAAAGGTTACAGTTTTTCGCCTGTGGGGCACCTGCAACGAATGGGTGAGTGTTTGGCTCCATTGGAAGGGCAAAACAACTTCTTTTCTTCAGTTGGATTTCAAGTAAATGTGGACTGCTATTTGGGAGGACTATGTCAACTAGGACAAACAAATAGAGCAGTCATCTGTTTAAAGTGTTAATGGATTTAAAGTTCACTGTAGAGGGGTGCTTCAGGTCATCCACCGTTCAATCTACAGTTTAAAGTCTAAAGTTTTCTGTGTGTCCAGAGAAATGGCCGGGTATGGGCTGTGGGAGCTGGAGGTGGGAAAAACCCCCATCTTTAGTAACCAGGTCCACCTCTACGGATTTCTTCTGTGTTTTTGCTACTTGCCTCATGCGCTTGGCCAGTGATGGGGTGGGTACCCAGACGTGGGTCGCAACTTGAAAATCTCTCTAGGAGTCGTAGACTCTAAATGGTGTGGGGAGCCACAGGATGGGAACATTACTCTTTGTTGGATGGGAGTCTCCCTGTTTGATGGGAGTTTCGATTTGGAAGTACGAAAACAAAATCTCTCCAGGAGTCACAGACTTCAAGTGGTGTGGGGAGCCACAGTTTGGGAGCCTCCTTGCTTGATGGGATGTCTTTTCAAGTAGAGTTTGGGTTCATTCGCCAAGTGGACCGTCAGTGGAGTGGCCGGCAGGGGAGCCAGGCCAGTCGGGCTATGTATCCAATGCGCATGCAAAGTCCGGGCTGAGTGCCTGGTGGGTCCAAAGCCAGACAACTTGTATTGTGTTCACTCCTCAAATGGACCGCTGTGTTTAACCTCTAATCTGCATTGCAGTTACGTGAGCCCTGGGGGAACCATGCAGTGCTCTGTTTATGTTCAGTGAGTTAATAAATAAAGCCACACTGAAAATCCCAATTCTGGTTCTGGAGATTACAGTTATTGCTTCCTGTAGTTGGATTTACTTGTGTGCCCCTGTGCAGAGTAGCCAAACCTAGGTCTCTGTGCCAGGTAACCTCATCCTTCCCCGAACCCGTAGATACCATATGTATATCCATGTTACAAAAATGGACATATGAGTTACACTAGGATCTGCAGCTTATCTGTTAGGTAAGAAAATGGGCAGACTAAGTGGGCCAAGCAGTCCTTATCTGCGTCAAATTCTATGTTTCTATATTTCTATGTTTCACCTTTTTGTAAAATTAGTAGCTTTATTTTGCATTTGTTACTACTCTGAATTCCTCCCCTCAGCAGTTGTTGCTCTCTTTCATACTGCCTGAACATTCTGTGGCATCAGTAACACTATTTTTTTATTTATTTATTTCAGATTGGGATTAATACCTTTGAGTCAGGGACTCATTTACAAAGGTTCTAGGTTATACAGATACATAGGATAATCAAAAAACACATAGGTTACACAGATTCAATGGTAAGTTACATTACAAGTTACAAAAGGGTCCACATGACTACATTGGTTGCAAAGGAACTTAGTGAACCTGGTAGCCCAGGACACAACATGACAAGATTTGAGTTCAGTGTGAAATGGAGAGAGCTGTTTACATTTCAGGACTAGAATCCAAAACTTGCTTGAATTAGTGAAGCAGCCAGAGAAGGCATTGTCAGCGCACTGGCATAGGGAAAGGAGTGTGGTGGGGAGGAGAATCATGGTGGGGTAAACAGAGGGGAAGGGAGCAGGCGGAAGAGGAGGAGGGGGAATACCAGAGGGTGAACTGGGGAGTGGGGAGGGGTGGCAGGGGGAGCTGATAGGAAGAAGGCATGGGGGTAGTGTGGGGAGATCAAGGGAGGGGAGAGATGTGAGGTAGGGACAACAATGACTGAGGCGGGGGTCATTTTAGCAGTTACACTGGTGTCCGAAGGGTGGCATGAAAGGAGCCCAGGGATCTCTGCTTTTGGCAAGGGCTAGATAGTATTATGGTTTATGGAAACATTTATAGTCATCCTCTTGAGCTAAGTGGGTTGGAGGCCCAATTTGAATTGGCTAACCTTACTACACTCGATCAGGCCATTCAGATGAACAGCATGGGATGGTGTAACTGATGTCATGGAATGCCTTAGAAATATGAAAAGAAAGCGTAGTAGCTGCTGAGGAGAGTGGAACTCTGGGCAGACCTGAGGGCACCACAAAGCTAGATTTTTTAACCAAAAATTAGTCAAAGCATATCAGAATGCATAACTGTGTGGAAAGGGAAAATAGGAGGGCAGTTAACTACGAAAATCATTTCGTATCTCCTTTAACATACAAGCAAATGAATTGTGGTGTATTGATACTGCTGTCCCTGCTTAATGTAAACAGGTCAGTGAGGTCATTGATCTTTTACTAGTGCTGTTGTGCTGAAATATCAGTGCGTGGGTCCAAGCTCCTCAGTCAGTCAGGTTTCTTGATTTTTTTATCCATTTCATAATGCTTGGTGTCACTGTTTTTAATGCTAGGAATATACATCAGCATCTGTATGGTTATTAAAGTATAGCATGTGGCACTGTATAGAAAAACTGCTGCTCATGTGTTTGCCTTTAGCATGCCAGTTCTAGTTGTCAGCTGACAAACTGCAATGAGACAGACATGTAAGTGCCAAGTGAAGGCTTTGACATGAGGGAACCTGATACTGGACATCATTGTAAATGCTTAAATGTGGACTACAAATAGAATAAAGTATGGGATGGTGTGTATTACGAGAAGTTTACACACCCCCGAGGTGATGGATGCTACATAAACGCCAAGAGCGAAACTCAGGGTGTTTATTAAAGCTTCTAACACCCAGGGGGTGTGTAAACTTTGAGTTTTACACACTACCCCATATTTTATTTTATACAATTGCTGGATCTCCCCTTTTTCTCCTCAGAAATTATACAAAATAAAAAAGTTGCTGTGCGGCCGCTGTCCACTTAGGTGCCAGCGCACAGTTGCCTATCTGTGTTTATTTAAAAGTTGTTTGTTTTTTTTATTATTTTTGTGGGCAGCTGAAATTTTGTTGTGGAATATTTTTTTTTTTAGTTACTTACCACTGAGTTCGAGTGGCAGTTCAGTCTCCGATAGACATTTGTGGAGAAGGCAAGTAGAGAGCAGTTGGGAAGCACAGAACTGCAGCGGACGCATGCACAGAGTGAGGGAAACCATGCACATGTTTGCCATACTAAACTCTCCTTTATTACGACAAATTATGGCACAGTTTCCCTATGGAAAAAAGAGGGGAGATCCATTACCTGTAACATTTTAAAAGCCAGGTTTGTTTTCCAAGGGTAGTTACTAAATGGTCTTGATGAAATTTCTGGTCTGGCCATTTCTGTGTGAGTTTTAAAGATGTTTAAATTATGCTTTGGAACTGAAAACCCATGTGCATAAAATGACCACTTTTAGTGCACCTGCATGCCATATTTGCATGCAGAAATACTCTCCTATGCATTGAGAAAGTAACCATAAGAAAAGGTACAGGTTTTCCCTACTGCTTTGATTGCGACCACGGAGCAATTTCTGTTCTACTTTTGTGACAAAGGGGGCCATTTCCTCTCTTATGGCATTTGATAAGCATGTTAGGGGATTGTGCAAGTGCCTGGTGATGAGAGGTGGGTTTGCATTCTGTAAAGACCACAGGCAGGATTTTCAGAAGGATCCATCCAAGATGCATTGCTACTATTTTCAGTACAGAAATACATTCAAACTGTTAGGCCATCTATTCGATGATCTAACAGCATCTGAATTTTGTGACCAAAAAAAGCTATGCTGCTTCAAAAAATAATGCAAACCACATTTGCATTGTTTTTGTTACAATAAATCATGCCTTTGTGTTTTTGTAACAGACAGATACATCTTTTGAAAATAACAGCGGTGCTGCTTGGATACATTTGGGTAGACAAAGACACTGCGCAACATGCATTTTCATCCTTATCTGCCCGTTTGAAAATCCTGACCCATGTCTTTAAATGATCAGCTCTGTGTTAAGCATGAATGAGAACTATGCCTACAATATAGATGACTATATGTCAGTGACAGTAACAGGAAAATATGCTGTTACAGTCTTAAACCAGTCACTGGTGCTCTTTATGAGTATGGGGGACTGGGAAATAAAACAGTGGGCACTAGGACTCCAGGTTAGATGTAAGTAGTTTGAACTGAATTCCTGGTCACTGGCAGTCCATTGTATCCCCTTACATGAGAGCGAATATCCATCACTCATTTACTAATATCATTCTGCTTCCAGTCAGCACAGCTATAAAAGCATAGCTACTGTACTCTATGAAGCTCTGACAATGGGTTAGAAAATATATATACTAGTATTTCGAAATAGTACTATCATTTGATGATATTATGAACTTGATTTCAACAATCCTGTGACCTGACTAACTGAGAACAGTTTCAGCCATAATAATATCTCAGTTATATCATCGTAGTTGGAATTTTTCAATTCCAGCCAGCCTCTTTACTTGTTTAAATCCTAGTGCCTCTAACAGCACTAGGATACTCTCCAATGCATGTCCTATTCAGTTCACCAGCATCCTAGCCTCCTCTGTCCCCAAAGCATATGAGGTTCTAATTCTTAAACTCTCCCTCCCCTTCTTGCTACCTATCTATGTTGCGGGTTATACTGCCACCCTGGTCTACCCCCCAATGCCATCACATAACTTATAAACACCATAACCTCGCTCATTCCAGCAGGTGTAACCTATATATTGGGTGACTTTAACCAAAATTGGTTAGCCACCTCCCTATCTAAAACATGTAATGATAGTTCCTCCCTTATCTTGTCGCAACTCATCTCAGAACCAGCCTGCATGAATCAAAAGTCCGGTAACCACTCCCTTATTGACTGGGCCGTCACATCCCACCCTCACAGGGTAATTAAATCTGGCATCCTACCAGATGCCATTAGTGATCACCACATGATCTATGTGGTACATAAAATACACAGACCTAAAGCCCCCCCCGAAAAAAAACGATATTATTCCGCTCATATACAAACATACTAAATGCCAGCAGAGTAGGCCCAATGGTCTCACCGAGTCTGCTCGAGAGTCAGTACCCTAGAGGACACTGAACCATCCCCTGATTACTCTTCCAATACCCTCCCAGCCAGGGCTCCTCCCCAGTCAGGTGGCCCCCTATCATCCTTCTCCTGTACCTGCCCCAGCCTCTGTTGAACTCTTCCATGTGGACATCTCCACCAGTTCCTCAGGCAATGCATTCCATGGCGCTATCAGCCTCTCAGTGAAGTATCTCCTTCTTTCCCCATAGTCTCCCTCCTCCAGCCTGCAACCATGCCCCGTGGCCCTTCCACCTTCTCTGAAAGATCCTCTGTAAATCGTTGAATATCGCCTCCCATCCTCCCGGACCTAATGCACTCTATCTGGGAGCCGTTAGCAATGTCTAATTCTATAGATGCCACATATGACTATTTACTGTATGTACTAAAATTCTTGAGGTCTGGAACAAACATGCCCCCTTAAGGCGCAAGTAAGAATTAGAGGCAACCATCTCCTTGGATAACCCTCAAACTTATAGCATGTCAAGGGCTAGAGATCAAGCTGGAAAGCTTATAAATCTACCATGCTCCCACACACCTATGAATTTTACCAGTCTTTACACTACAAGTGTACAAAGTCAATGCTTAGCTACATCAGAATATTTCTGTTCAACCTTCCAGACTAATATAAATAATCCATCCAAATTCTGGAAGGTAATCCACTCTCTTTCTCTCCCACTCCTCTACCCCTGCTCCCATCTTTAAAATACACACATCGTAGTTGTCACCATCTTAGCATTGCCTCAGAATTTAATTCATATCTCACCACTTGTGCTTCAGCCTCCTCCTCCTCCTCCTCCTCCTCCTCTCCTCCTTGCCTCTGCCCTCTCATGCTAATCCCTCACCCTCTCCACCCTCCTCTCCCAACTTGCCCTCTGCATCCCCTCCTTCTCCTTCTCTAACATCACTTCTGATGCCATTATGGAGGCACTATATTCCCCTAAACCCCTCCTAAGGCAGTTCACCAGATGGTTTGGACCCCAAACTACTGTACCTCTCAGTGCCTGCCATCTCTGCTCTGCTAGCTTACCTACTTAACCGGTCTTTTGCCACAGCTTCCATCTCAACTATCTGGAAGCACGCTACTGTCCTTCCCTTTCCCAAGGGTGGTGACCCTTCCACTCCTGCCAGCTACTGTCCCATCTCTTTCCTTCCTACCTTTGCTAAACTCCAGGAGCATCTAGTCCTCGCTCAACTAACTACCTACATCTCTGAAACTAACTTTTTCACTCGGTTCCGATCTAGCTTCAGGAAGAATCATTCCAATACCTCCTCCCTGATTAGGCTCACTGGTTCCATTCTCACAAGGATGGACAATGGTCAAATCACATCTACCATCTTTGTCAACCTAGCAAAGGTTTTCGACACTGTCTCCCACACACTTCTTCTAGACTCCCTCTCCTTGGCTGGCCTGTCTCTGCCACTAGTTGGTTCAAAGATTACCTAGTAGGTAGGACCCAGTCAGTGAGAACAGTGGATGCCATATCTCTTCCTCTCTCTATCAACACTGGCATACCCCAGGGTTCCGTCCTGGGCCCTATCCTCTTCTCCATCTCCCTAAATGACCTTCCCTCAGCCTGCTCAACCACCTCCATCCACATGTATGCCAATGATATGGTTCTCTTCACCTCAGACCAATCCCTCATGGATGTGGAAACCAGACTTCAGCATGACTTCAATCAAGTCCAGCTCTGGTTTAACTCTCACCAATGCCAAGAAGACAGTTTCAATGACCTTCTGCACTAAGCAGAGACTCTCTCTGCTCCTCCCTGCCCTCTTTCTACACCCTTGATGGGACAATTATTGAGGACACCTCCTTTAGGTATCTGGGGTCTGGTTAGACCAACACCTCAGCTTCACTGGGCATGTTGACACCATCCTAGAAGTTGGCGCCCAAACTTGGCGCATTATGCAGTAACTGTAGTTGCCTCCCGATACCGTCCTAGGCATGAACTGGTCCAGAAGATGATACTTTCTATCTTTGATTACTGTGATATAGTCTACAGTACCACTCCCAAGTCCTCCTTAACCAGATTGGATTCTCTTTAACTCATTCTGTCATTTTACTCTTAATGCCTCTCCTTTCACTCACCACTGTTCTCTCTACCACTCCCTGGCTTTCTACTCCCTAGAAAATCATCGCCTCCTACACTGTGCCAAATTCATGCCAAAATTTTGGTTTGGTTTGGCTCACTCCCACCATATCTCACCTCCTTCCTTACTATTCACTCCCCGCCGACCCACTCCCTTAGGTCATATGACTCTCGACTGCTAGTAGTTCCACGTCAGTCCTCCATGGTTGGACAGATGGCCTTCTCGCATCGCCTAAGTTATGGAATAACCTCCCACCACAGATTTGTCACTCCTCTTCCTCCTCCTCACACTCCATTTTGCTAACCCTACAAAACTTTCTAGCAGTAAGCTGTACCTGTGGCTAGTCCTTATTTTCTCCTGTTCAAGCTGGCTCACTGCTTTCTATCTCCTACTTGGCTAGCTGTTCATATACAGGATACGCTTCTCTTTCATTTTGCTTAACTGGTCTTCTTAACACTATGCATAATTGTTTTCTACACAGCACTTCAATGTACAGTGATGTATACCCTGCACTCTATATCAAAGTACAATGTGATAATGTCCTTGGTCTTAATGTAACCAATGTATATACTGTGTAGTATGTTGTATGTCTACTCCATTAACCTGTTCACTTAATCTGTCAACTGTTATGCTGTTCTGTGTATGTACTTTATTATGTGTTCTCCATTATGACCCCCTCCCCACCAGGATGCACCGTGAGACAAGCAACTTGTTGTTCAGTATGCCATTCCTGGTGAAACATTTCAATAAATAAATAAACAGCGCCATCTTCCCTGCTTTAACATAGCCACCTTTCTTACACTACAATCCTATCGCATCACTGCAGTTAATGCTCCTCTGCCCAGCAGGCTCACTTTCAAAATGGTGCTACTCTCCAAACTGCAGGCAAACACAATATGCTGTAGAGATTTTGATAAATTAAGTCTCACATTGGTATAATTAGAGTAGAAATAATTGGAAAACAAAAAGAATCAACCATTTGAAATGTTGCTTGGATTTGCAAAGGGTTGTAGTCAATGGGGTCAAGTCAGCAGAGAGGGAGGTCACAAGCGGGGTGCCTCAGGGATCTGCTGTTGGACCAGTCTTCTTCAGTATGTTCATTAGCGACATTGGTGAGAGTATCTGGGGCAGACTGTGTTTCCTCACAGATAACATTATGCTCAGCGAGAGGGTGGATAGTGATGAGAGACTCAGGAAAATGCAGAGTGACGTGTGAAAGCTAGAGAGGTGGTCTAAGGTTTGGCAGTTGAAATTGCATGCCAAAAAGTGCAAGGTAATGTATCTAGGGAAGAAGAACCCCAGGACTGAGTACTGGATGGTTGGGTGAGATTTAGCATGATGGCTGAGGAAGGGAACCTTGAAGTTATCATCAGTGACTCCTTCAAAGAATCGAGTCAGAGCAACAAGGCATACAGCAAACTGAGCAGAATGCTAGGATGTATGGGGGAGTACTGATAGTAAATGAAGAGGTAATACTTCCCTATATTGATCCTTAGTGAGGCCACACCTGAGTAATGCACTTCTGGAGTCCTCACCTCCAGAAGGACAGACATAGGCTGGAGATGGTGCAGCACAAGGTACCAATAATTTTTCAGTACCAGTAGGGCAAATCCTATGAGGAGCACCTCAAGGCACTGAACATGTACTCTGGAGACCAGAAGGGAGAGGGAGATATGACAGAGAACTTCAAGTTCTTAAAAGTAATTAATAAGGTGAACTGTGGGGAAATGTTTAGCTTGAATACTAGTTCACGGTCATGTGGACATGAGTGGAAAGTGACAGGAATGAGGCTCAGGAAGTATTATTTTACAGAAAGGGTGGTGGAGTCATAGAACAGTCCGCTTGCCAAAGTGATGGGTGCTAAAACTATTGCTGGGTTCAAGCAGGGTTGAGATAGAATGAAGGGTATAGTGGTTGCATGTGGCAGCAGAAGCTGGGAGGAATGGGGAAGGATGGGAGGGCTAAGACCCTGAAGGAGAGTAGGTTCCAGGGCCAAATAGGGAACTCGGGCAGACTGGAGGGACCATTGGTCTTTTTTCTGCTGCCAATGATCTATATTTTTATGTAATATGTAATCAATAAGACATGATGGGTTGTGCATTGAACAGCTATTACCACACATCCAGGGATGTAGTGAGGTACAAGGTTGCAGGCCCAGTGTCTTCAGGCCCTGCAAGTGGGGTAATATCTGTTCAATGCATACCCTCGGAGTGTCTCATTGTGCTTATAAAATGGGTTTTTTTTTGTTACTTTTTACAGTTTAAAAAATCATGTCAGATTTTGAAAATTAGATTTTTATGAGAACTTATGATAAAATAGTCCTTCTGCCTGTTAGAAAATGACATCATGCATGTGCTGTACACATGTTTGTGCTTTACTGGCATAAATTCTATTGAACAGTGCAGGAATAATATCCCTACACCCCGTGTATTGCTGTGTATCTTTATCATAGAAGACAGAGAGAGACAGACACTGTAATATGTGTAAACTTTTTTTTTTTTGTTAAATTGAACCAGGGAACAACAGACCAACACAGCAGGATCGGATGGGGACTCCAGCAGAAGCAGGCAGGGATCTGGAGAAATGGCAGCCCAATAGTAGCAGAAAAAAGTTTTATTCAGGTTCAATTAAAACATACTGAATTTTTTTTTAAGGTTTACATTTACTTTCCCATCCTTTTCGTTTCAAGTGGTCCCTCCTCTTCCCATGATGGACTGAGTGGCATTGTTTAGTAAATGAATATCAACTAATATATACATGCAAAATTAAATTCACATATATATTAATTGTATTATGTATTGTATCTACAGTGTGTAATGTTTTCCTATGGCAAATGCTTCACAGATTAAGCCTCTGATGTGATGCAGTATGTATTTTTGTTCCATATGCGCAGAGCTGGTCATGTGAGGGTACATGGCAGATATAGTATATCTGTTTCAACATGAGAGTTATATTCTTAACTAACATACTCTGGCATAAGGCTTCTCATAGGAAGCTCGGATCACAGAGCTTTGATCATGACTCTGTGAAATTGTATTTATTTTACAAGTAATTCAACTTTCACTAAGTTATTTCTTCATGGAGAAAATATATTTTTCTATGGAACTCAGTTCAAGGAGTGAAATATAAAGTCTGGCCAAGGGAAAGGATTGCTACTATAGTCAAATCTGCTCCCTATGGGGCTATGCACTATTGTGGGCCGGGTACACAGAGAGGTGCATTCCAGCCCACATAGCTCTGCACCCATGGATAGGCAGATGGTAGCCACTGTGCATGAATGCTGGCCACTGCCAGGCACCTGTCCATGGCCCCAGCCCTGGCACACTGTTGAACAAGGGCAAATCAGAGACAGTGGGTATCCAATCAGATACCCATCTTGGTCCCATAATGGATTCCCTACTCCATGCACAGCAGGAGATTTTGGGATGGCATGGGACTTGGAAACTTAAATTGATGGGAAAGTGCCCAAATGGCTTCCCAGTCCTCACTGTCTCGCCCAGAGGGCTGGGGCAGCATGGTGAGGGTAGTGATTCATCCCACCACAAACAGTGGGTATAATTTGGAGGGTCTATGTTATAACGGCAAATGCCTAAAGGCAATCACCATTATCTCGCACAGTCAGAGTGCCGAAAACCTTTTGGCACTCTGACAACCAGCACAGGACAACAGTGCCAGGAATTTTTTGATGCTTTCTATGGGTGGGCTGTGCCCCCACACCCCTCACGGGAGGGGCTTTGCCCTTCACCACCCTACTTAAGGATTCTCAACTCCAGGGGGTGAATGTCGGTGGGTGAAAGCATTAAAAATAAAGGTTCGGGCTGGGCACAATAAAACGCACCAGCACCTAGACCCAACCCGATACCTCACCCATCCCAATCACTAGCCAACCCCTGACACCACGATGCAGCTCGGCCATCCACCACAGCCACCCTACAGCCCCTCCACCCCTTCCCAGCCCACCGCAATGCTCGCTCCCCTGCACACGTACACATAGTGACATCCTGTCACCCAGTTCACCCACCCTCATCCAGTTGCCCCTCCCATCGCCATGAGGGATTGCGCCAGGAAGAATCGCTGTTATGGATGGCGTCTCTTCCCCATGCGCCCACCTCACGGGTTACCCAATTTGGAGGGGGTGCAATGGATATGGCAGGGTCCCTGCTTTCTGCCCCTTGCCCAGCACTCTGCACCTTTGTGAATGGTATGGAATGTGATATTCTGTGACACCCAAGACTGTCCATGCTGGCAGGGGGTCGAGTGTGAAGGGCACGTGTCCCTTTAGTGAATGCTACCAGTGTCTGCAGGACCCCAGTGTGCAGCATTGTAACTTAGGGTTGCCTACGCCTGCAGATCTACTTCCTGTTTCCCATTTAGTATTTATCCTATATTCTGATATGTTTGGACTTTTTCTTATATTAATAATCCATTTTATAGCATTTTGTAACTACTTTGAATCTCTCACTGCTCTGCAGCTACTGGTTTCTCTTTTCATACTAGTACCTGAATATTCTATAACATCAGTTACACCATTCCAGACCATTCAGATGAATTTCATAAAATGGTGTAACTGATGTAGTGGAATGTTTTGGAAACAAGAAAAGAAAGACCAGTAGTTGCTAAGGTGAAGGCAACACAATAAACATTAGAGGGCATTTCCATGCTAGAGCATTCATTTATCCTGAAATGGCCAAAGCATAGCAGAATACATGGCTGACATGGAATGGAAAACAGGACAGCACTTACTGATATACAAATGATGTGCCTTGCACCCATACCAGCAGTGTTCTTTCTTACTCCAAAGGTGCTGCGGCTTCCATGGAGACTCTTTCCCATTTACACCACTAATCATTTTCATAAATATCTATAGCACCAAAGATGCAAATTGCAAGAACACAGAACCTTCGATTCAACAGATGGCCGCAGAAAGCTGCTGGAGAATGGTCCCGTGGTTAAGAGTGCAGAGAGTGCAAATAAAACAATAGAAAGGAAATCATCAGTAACAAGACTATGATTCCATCAAGGGATTCTGGTACATCATAAACCACAAAAGTGAAGCTTGACTGTTTTTCATGTCACTGGAATCCAAAGATGAGATGACAAGTCTAATCACTGATGGGTTACTTTTTTGTAGTATATGGGTGATAATGTTTCCAGTAGACTAATTGGTGACATCAAAAACTCATACTACATTGCTCTAACATCAGAAAGTCATATAATAACTGTTCTGGCATCAAATCAATAACAAAGTATTGTGAGATGTTATATTCAAAGATGTTACATATACCTGTATTACATAATAGTAAACTGTCCCAGCTTATTATTGACGGTTCTATTACCACTGACCCACTTAACATAGCTAACTGCCTTAACACCTCCTTCACTGACCTTAGCTCTGTCCTTCCCAGTAATTTCTTCGACCCAGCTCCCTATTCCCAGCCCCCTGTCCTTCAACGTCCCCAGTTCTACTTGCACAAAATATCTACCCATGAAGCCAGACCATTCATTCTAAAAACATTAGGCAGCAACAGCCCAAGCAATGACTCCTTGGATCCCAAAATACTACGACTGGTCCTGGATGACATCCTAATCCCACTTATGAGCTTACTAAACCGATCCCTCTGCCTGGGTCAATTTCCCAGTGTTTGGAAAATGGCTATTGTCACACCTATTCATAAAGGTGGGGACAGGTCCACCCCCAGCAACTACTGACCAATTTCCATCCTTCCCCCACTCTCCAAAGCCATAGAAAAAGTGGTGGCTACACAGCTCACTGAGTACCTGACTAAATATGCTGTTCTGTGCCCAGAGCAGCATGGGTTCCATGCAGGCCATAGCACTGGTACAGCCTTATTGGAATTCTCCAACTTTCAGCACTCCTCTCTTGACTCTGGCAACCTTTCTGGAGCAGTGTTCATAGACCTCTCAAAGGTCTTTGACACTGTCTGCCATCCCCTCCTACTTGACGCCCTCTACCATATCAGTTTCTCTACTGGTCCCCTCACCTGGTGCTCTAGCTACCTATCAGCTCATTCCCAGTGTGTCAAAATCAATGGGACACTCTCAGAGACCCACCCTGTCCACTCCAGGGTCCCCCAGAGCTTCATTCTGGTCTCCCTACTTCTTAGTCTCTACCTAAACACCCTGCCCAGTGCCTGCTCCGGCAAAATTCTTCTGTACACAGATGATGCCATTCTATATGCCTCTCACTGAAATTCTGCCTCCCTCCAGGACTGTCCCCAACACACCTACAACCAAGCAGAGAGCTGGTTCAAGGAGCACAGACTTGCCATTAATCTCAAAAAGACCAAGTCGATGCTCTTCTCCCATCATCAAAACAAAGCAAGAAATAACCTCCTCCTTATCCTCCCAAGCACTCAACACCCGCCCGAGCAAGTGCACACCTACAAATATCTTGGGATTACTTTTGACACTGCCCTCACTATTCATGCCCACATTAATGCCCTCACATCTGCCACCAACACCTGGATTGGCCTCCTATACCACCATAGGGACTGCCTTCCACCTGATGCTCTCTAACTGGCCATCACATCCTCAGTACTGTCCCTAGTGGACTATGGCCTACCAGTATGGGAGCCACTTATTACACAGCACTCAATAAGATCTGACTCACTCTGAACAAGGCCTGTAGACTACTGACCAGTTCCCCCAGGCTAACATACACCTGTCATCTCTATTCCACTACTAATTTCCTTAACCTGGAAGAATGTCTCCACTACCAAACCTGCCTCCTAGCCAAGAAAATTCTGCTTGAGCTGTCCCCCCCCCCCCGGGGTATCTGCCTCCCTCCAACATATCTCCCACAGTTTCCACCCAGCTCGGACAAGGCCACTCTACTGGTACCCAGAACTAGGACCTCCCTAGCTCAGAGATCCTTTTGCTACAGGGTCCCTTCCTGGTTTAACACTTTCTCTGTAACCATCACTAACACTCTGAAAATTGCCTCCTTCAAAACTGCTCTTCTGGACCACCTGTTCAACACCCACTGCTGGTCCTGTCACTAACAGGCTGCTTGCATATCACTGAATGTACTTCGACAAAGTCCTCCGGACTGCCTCCTCTGCCCCCCTCCTCCCACCTGGTTTCCTTCATTTCCCCCTGCCAGATATCTGTATTTATGTCACCACTGTATTATGAAATGTACAAAATTTATGTAACAATGTTTGTATACTACTGTGTAAAATATGTGTAAATCTGTATGTCAACCCACTGTAATATTGTAACACTGTCGACCTGTCTGTGACGAGGTACCTTTGTAAGTGAACCTCTGGCTCAAAGGTTGCAAATCCAACTGTACAAATAAATAAAATAAAATAGAAGAGCCTGTGTGTCCAAATCCTGCTACAGCCACACGCTCACTGGATGATCTTGAGCAAGTCATTTAACTTTTCTGTGCTTCAGTCTTTCCAGATGTAAAACAGGCTAGTAATAACACTACAGTGAAATGAAAAGAAGTGCTTCATTCTTTCTCCCGTCTACCTCATCCTTTAGTGAAAACCTTTCTCTGTTGTTCATATCCCTGCATTTGGGTTTTGAAAGTATGTTTCAAGTATTAATTTTTTTTAATGTGCATCATTAGATGAGTTCCAGTCACTACAGTTGGCATCAGCATGTGCCAAATGTGCATCATTCCTAAATACAATTGAATTGCAAGCTGTTTTTTTCTTTATTAATATCCACATGCAAATGCAACCCTTGCCCTTTACAGGTCAGTCGGTCCTGATGTTATTCAGGAGCGGAGGTCATAATCCTCTTTTCACAGTTCTGTATGTCTTCACCCTGTTATTTATTACTGAGGTCATAGGCATAAAGGAAGAACTTCTGCTCATTGACAGTTCATCAGCTTCCATTGTTTATTTACCACCTGAGGTCACAATGCTCTGTTTGACACATCACAGTTATTTTCATGGCAGCAGACTCTGATGTCACAACACAGTAGTATGCCTTCAAATCAGGAATAATCTCAGGGACTGATGAACTCTGAGGGGAAAAGATCCTGCTTTTGTTCCAATTTCTCAGTAAAAATAAGGCCAATAGAAATCCACAGAGGAAAATGGTATATGAAATGCAAGCTGAATTGTGCCTAAATATTAGGTTTACCAAAAATGTCCCCAGAGGTGTCAGCGGTTTTACGAGGCTGTTATATATTTACTTTTACAATTGGGCTTATGGGGATGTTAAAGAGCTGCTGACGCCTCAAAGAAAACCTTGAAAAACATAATAATTAGGTATAATTCAGCTTACATTCCATATCTATTATATAGATTTCCTCTCCACATTATTTACCACTGAGGAGATTTGCATGATTACATGCTCTATCTCCACAGTTCATCTACATCTCAAGCTTGCTCCCTACTTCAAGTCATAATCCTCTGTTGTGACATCACAATCTGTTACCATGGGAGTGACTGTGATACCACAAGCAATGCATTATCAATCAATCAGACTTTATTTTTAAAAGGCGCTTTTCCAGTACCAAAGCACCTATACATCATAAAAACATAAATATTCACACATAAAACATACAAAATAAAACAGGCAGCACCATAAATAAACCTCTAAACATTGTCCGTAATTACAACCTCAGGTAGGGAATAAGCAACAAGAATAGATGAACTCTTCAGGAGTGAGGCTCCTATTTTCATGCAAATGACATCAGTAATAAATAGTGGGGAGGAAAAACACAGAAGTAATGTGAAATACAAGCTGAACTGTATCTAAATAGTATGTTTAGTTAATATTCTCCTGAAGGTGTCAGCTGCTCTTTAATTAACCTGTTATATTTTGGTTTTGTTAAGTTACTACACTCATCTCTGCTACTTTGTTTCATGCCTCTGTCTTGTGCAGTTTCTGGGCAGCTGAGCCCTGGAGGGGTGACATATACAAATAAATAAATAACTATTACTCTTTCACAGTTTACCGATATGGAATTGATTGTGGTATCAAAATGTGAGGATTGGGGTATGACCTCAGCTGCTGATCAGCAGTATCTGGGCAAAATGGCCTTTCAAAGGCAAGAATCGTGTTTTGATGTGCATATCTTTATTTGAAAAGAACAGAATGGCATGGCATTCCATTTGATGTTGGAGTGTTGGGTCAGTGGGATCTGCCGATGCCAACTGTGCATTTTGTTTTCAGGTGCAGCTGGACTTCTAGCTCTATAAAACTAAAAAAAAAAGTAAAGAATTATATTTTGTTACTAACCAGATGGAAGCCATTTTTTTTCTTTTGACTAATATTCATGACACAGACGTGTTAAGCGTAGTTGTTTCTTAAAAGAATGTATCAGGTATTCAATAACATAGGCTTGAAGCATGGAGGGTTTAAGAGACTGCTGTATAAACACATTAAAGCATTTAATACATCTGGTATAGTATCTTTAAATATATACATAAAATGCACAACTTAACAAAATAAAAATCCATCATAAATATTCGTACATATGTCTTAGTCGTCTTTTTTTCAACCATTGCCTTAAATTACCATCTGCAGTCCTAGAGTCCTCAAATGTATATGCTTGGGTGCTGATTAGGCCTGGGAGGGGGCTGCGGGTCTTAACCCCCCCCCCTCTGTAAACTGGTAATAGCGCCCCAGATCCTCTGACCTACGGTTAAGCTCCCCCCAATAATAGTCAGCACCCGTCTTTCTTAACACATATGCGCAAGTATAACCATTATTTTCCGTTACTGTATTATAATCGAAAATTAACTTGTAGACACATACTTGAAAAATTATGTAAAAAAACTAAATGGCAGTGAAAACATTTAGAGTGTCGCTTGAATCAGTACCATTGGCCATAAAATTAAATGCTAAAAACCTGAGGGTTAAAAATAAAAAAAAACTGGCCTGGAGAAACACTAGAGAGTATTATAACAGTCTTTGAACGTCTGGGTCTTTCACCTTGCTGTAACACATACTGTATTTCCCATATGCACTTAATATGGTGAATTGATTTCTTAACTGTCCTTAACTGGCAATCCGGCCAGTGTCATTTACAAACCCTTATATCCGAAAAATTCCCAGTACTCTAGAAATGAACAGTCGGGGTTCTCTGGCTTAATCTGCAAGTCAGTGGAGAGCTCCCAAATGCGGTGCATAGAAGGTTGGTGGTTGCACATAGGCTGGGTTAAGGAAGGGGGACAGGAGCCCTCCGCTGGCCGCTAAAGGCATGGGGCCTGCGGCAGTGGGGAACAACAGTGAACCGGAATTGTACGTCTGGAAAGTCTGGAAGGTGAGGGCACCAGGAACAGGCGGACTGGGACAGCCAGCCCGGCCCAATGGGTTAGGTCCAGTCTGCACCGTGCTATCGGCTCCTGGGTTTTGTTTCTTCCACTTGGTCCTTCTGTTCTGAAACCAGATTTTGACCTGGGTTTCTGTGAGGCTGAGAGCCAAGGCCAGGTTCAGGCGTTCACACACTGACAGGTACCGGGTCGATCTAAATTTATTTTCCAGAGCTACCAACTGCTCATATGTGAATGCTGTCCTTGCTCTCCTGGGCTTGGTACAGCCGGAATCCGACCGACGTCGCTTAGGTTTGGAGGAATCCTGATCAGTGCACTGGACATCAGCCTGGAAACGGCTGTCTTTCTCTACTTCTTCCTCTTGGTCCGATTCTGATAATGCTTCTTTGGGTTCAGCATGGATTCTCTCGTCGGGTTCCCCATTCTCGTCTGACACTTCGAGTGCTGAAAGTCCAGACTGCTCTCCAAACTGCAGACCTAAAATATACACAGAACTGGTTATTAAGATGTGTATGTGTATATAAAATTTCAGAAACTACATGAACATACGTGTTTGCTTTACTTCGTTTTCTATACACAGCACCTATTAGACAGGATCTGCTTACATGTAAAAGCATTACAGTACCTTCTCTGTCCATTCTCACTTGCATTGCCCTGCAGCACATGGTCAGCAAAGCCATTAGTTTTCTCTCATCAAGCAACTGACCAGTTTTAACACCGATCTGTGCCTTGAAATGTATTGTATAGGATTAAACATGATGGCATTTTTAGCCATAGATATTGATCCCCTTCCCCGTTTTCTCAGGGTAAAAGTGTGGTATATAAGTTGAAAAAGAAGACCGTGCATGTCCCCCTGCGCCCTGACGTGCTTAATAGAGTTTCAGATTTGTGAGCGGTTCGATAAATGTCATCTATTAAAGGTAAGTTTTAATCGAACAATATTTAGGATCAGACAGGGATGGGGTTTGAAGTTTGTACCTGCAAGCTGTTGGAAGGAGATATGCAGGAGTCAGTAATGGGATATCGATCAATGTGAGCTAAGGCATCCTCTGTGGGGACGATTTAAACAATTATACAGCCTGCCTGTCCCAATGCCAATCACAGCCATTCAACCTCCCATACAGAAACAATTTACTGCAACTCCGTGTCAAAGAGGTGGTAAAATAGCGAGTAGCCTAAGCACCAAAATACCTAGATGGTATGTAGATATGGACACTGTTTCCAAGGTGATCCAAAGTAATCATTTTAGAAAAAATGGACATATGCGTTTAATTTCAAAAAACGCTGCTGGGATAAGACTAACTAACATAAGGATACTGAAGTATGACACCAAGACGTGTTAAAAGCTAAACATGTACAAGTTCCGGCAGTTAAATAATAATTATATTCAAGCAAATAATTCGTACATTTTGAGTAAAAAATACTGGTGGTGCTCAATGGAAGAATTGTGCATTTAAAGGAAAACAAATCACTGCAATGATTTTAGTGTACTCGGAAGTTTAAAATTCGCGTGCATTATGTCACAGATAGCATGATTGATATGCACTTGTACTGGTGACTGCTTATTCAAGCAGCGGTGCTTCGGTACGTTATGCTCATATTTTAATTAACATTTCACATTTATTGTTTTTATCGGAGTCACTTTGCTTATGTTAAACAACTTTCTTAACGTTGTCCTTATTCACATTCTTCCAATGTATCAGCTTTTCTCTGTATAGAAATCTATTAAATACAAACGTGTAAATTAGCCAGTCCTTACCTTGTTCACTGTCTCTGCTGGTGCTGTCCGTGTCAGCACCATCACCATCCTCAGCCGCTTCTACTTTCTCCAAACTTTTCAGCGCCTTTAACTGTAAGCTGATTTGCGGTTTGCAAGCCTCCTGTGGTATGAACGGATTGTTTTTATTGGTGAATTTATTTGGATCTAGAATATCCAGGATAGAGAAAGATATTTTGTGTGTGGGCGTCATCTGGACTCCACTGTTTTGGTATTGCAGCATTCTAATCCAACACCCTTAAGACCTGCGGACTTTCTCCTGAGGTTATGGCAGGAAAAAAATATATACAGGTTTCTGGGAGAATATGACCTTTTTCCTTAAAACTGGTGCATCAAGCTACTCCGAAGAGTAAGGTTGCCATGTGTTCCGACCCTCGGTGCTTGTAATGTCCCTCTTGAAGGCTGTCTAAAGATGAGAACACTTGTCTTTCTGCTGCTGGTCCTGTCTCCTGGTGTGAAGTTGTTTGGTCTCTGGGAGGCTGGATGAGGTCCACGTGGTTCGTGCTCAGCAGCCATTAGCACTTCAGAAAGACTTTAGTTATGCACGGTCTGTTCTGCCACGTGTGAATGGGACAATAGTTCAACTGAATTCCAAAAGGTCTGTCTACATGGACATGAGGTGCAAAGAATATGGGTTGCATTACAGTGAGCGAAATCGATAGTTTAGATTGAATATGTATCTCTGTGATTCAGATCATTCTTACACTAGGCTTTCTCCATTTGTATTCTTTTTCAGTTGGGATGTGCGCAACTTATTTAAAACAATTTTGTAAAGATAACAGGGCACGGGCAGCCGTGTCTTTCAAATAGACCCCCAACGTGCACATCATTTGAAGTAGCTGGGATTCTCCCAAGCATGAGGGAAAGGAAGAGAGTGCTGTGGCACACACCTAACTCACAGGTCGGCGGACAGTTAGAGAGGAAATATAGTACACCATGCTGTATTAAAAAAAAAACATCCTTCAATATTATATCATAGGGTTTACTAGTCACTAATTTAAAACATAACCTTAGCCACTCTGAGTTCTGAGCCTGGCTTTATTAGACTGTTTGAAACATATTTAGATCAACAATGACACTGGGGCCCCTAAGAAAGGTACGGGCTGCTAGTTTAAGTGCATTGTGAAGGAACACAGAAATAAAATAGATCTATACAGCGGTGTCACGTTTGACAATATCTCTGGGTCATTTTCTTTTCTGACACTGGACAGCTCGTTTTTTAAGTGTGTACTATTAAATCACAAACTCTTTTCCGTTTGCTCATTTTGGGTAAGCAATTTAAAAAAGAACTCTAATTATAATGACTTTTTTATAACTCCATCCAGTGCAATTAGGGAATTTACATTTAACATGAGTGAAGCACTCCCAGAAAACTGGAGAAGAATCAAGCTTCTGTCTTAACCTATTCCTGTATCCAGCTGGCCATGTAAATTGGGCTTTAAAGTGAAGACCTCTTTTTTTTAATTTCCTCCTCTCCACCCCTTGACTTTGGCTTTATTCACAATAGCAACAGATCATCCTATAATTTCCGAGGTTAATGTGTTTATATGGCTTTCTAACTAGCTTTTTACAAGCCATCTGTTGGGTGTTGGTAGTATTATAATGTGGAATAAAACAAGTGGTTAAGTCACGTTTATTGCCCCGCGCTAAATGCCAATAACAACACTATATGCTGCAGTGTATTTGTGTGTAATTTAGAGGCGTCCTTAACGTTTACCTTTTAGAAACACTACAAAAAGCACCGACCAGAAAACTCTGACTGATTATAGTGTGAACAAGCTACTTTCCAGTATTCACATTTTAATGACCTTTTTGATTGATCACACATTACTTGGTGGATCTCGACTCCTACGACCTACACAATAGCATTGCAGTATTTGACGCAATTCCATGATCAATTGGCTATGTTCTGTAATTCAAACAGGAATTTTTATGTTTTACTGTATAGTTTATTACTTTCCATGGAACCTAAATGCTCCATTTTCCTGTTGTAGCCATGTAAGTCTATGGTAACAATTTTCCTGTAAGCAGCTTCACTTTTCTGTAAAATGCAGGTCGGTGTCTCTGTACTGCAAATCTAATGGTTGCCTCTGTTTGAAAGTTGCAAGGTACATAATGACGTATGTCTGCTGGAGTTCGGCTACAGTTTCTCATTTAAAACATTGAAATTCCGTCTGAGTGCTGTCTTCAAATTGCTTTGATGCTAGGTGGGTTTCAACCCTGACCTGTCCTGATGGCAAGTGATGGCTGAAACAAGCTCTGGATCAATATTCACAGCGGGTGTCCTACGCTGATAACACTGTCCGAGACAATGTTCACTATCGGTGTGGACAGCTGAAATATTACACCATTAGTGATGTTGTTTTAAATAACCTGTTCCATTTCTGGCGCTTTAATGAATTTCACAGTTTAGATAGTATCTTTCAAGAGAAGCCAAAGGCTATTGCAGAAGCACCGATGCAAATCAATGCTACCCGGGGGATGTTTTAAACACAAATACATATATTTTCAAAACCATCTATCTATCTATCTATCTATCTATCTATCTATCTATCTATCTATCTATCTATCTATCTATCTATCTAAAGGTAATACAAAATATATCCCGGATTCCCCACCAAACTGACAAAAACATAATTTTTTTTACTTATTATTGGAGAAAAGAAGGCATATTGCTGTATAATGTGTAGTGTCGTATAGTAGCTTCTCGACAGCACCCCCCATTTAAGTTTATGATTTTCGTTGACAACTTTCAGCTGAAAATATAGACAATCAGAATATGGCAAGGTGTGCCATGTCTGCCCAAACCCTAACAGTGTTGCTGCTGATGTCACAGAGTTCTGTAATTAATGACAACAAGTAGCAATATGAGAAACTCATGCAATACATTAAATGTAAAAAAACTGCAGATTTGAAACCCCCCTTAGTTCAAAGCAGCAGTGCATGACAGTGGTGACAATTTTGACCTATACATTTATTATTGTAGTTTATCTCCTGATTTCTGTGATACCCATCTTTTTCCCATTCTGAGTCTGCTTTAACATTTTTTAACCTTTGTAATAATAAAAGGAGATCTCCATTTAATATGGCTTGAAACAGGTTTTTATTGGTTTTTGTACACTTGTTGTCCCATTAGGTCAGGAAGCAGTGTCTGCTGCATGGTAGTTTACTATGGTCATAAGAAAAGTGAGCTTAAACAATGACGGGATCAAACATAATACAGAGTACTGATGAAAACCTAGTCTGAGCCATATTACAAGGATCACTCCTTTTATTATTTTCAGGTGTAAAAACAGAGTGATAAAGCAGACTAAAAATGTGAAGACTAAAAATGTTAAAAATGCAGACCAGGAGATAGGTGGAATACTAAAATAAAATAAAAAAGGTAGGTGAAAAATGTTTACTGGTATCATGCACTACTGCTTTAAATAAAGTTTAGGGGGCAACCTGCAAGCTAAATGTTCCAATTCCATATGTGGATATCCATTGCACTGACTTGACTTTGTTTGCATGACATGCGTAATAATAAAGCTGCTACACACAATAATAATGAATAAAACTTCTGAACAGTTGCAATAATTCTAAAAAGGGTTGGGGAATTAGCACCCTTGACTGGGTGTAAACATTTTATTAGGCCTGTTAATCTTAGGTAAACATATCATAGGAATCATAGGAAAATAAAGTCAATAGTGTTAGCCAATAAGACTCACCTTTACATTAATCAATAAATGTGTGTTCAGTATACTATTCTATGGCCCGGATATTCAAAGGGGTTGCTCCTGGTGCAACAGAGGTGCACCGGTGTATCCCCCGCTTTGCACCCCAGTGGGATATTGAGATGGCTGCCTGGTGCAATGCAAATCCCAGTGCACTGGGGCGCAATGATAATGTATGAGGCTGTAACTGGGAGCTCCTGCCACTCTTGAGGACCGACCTTTTCTTAAATCCATTGCAACAGTTCTTCTATTTCTAAGCCTAATCTATTCTTTACTATTTCTAGTCCATAAGGTTGGCCACCTGTAGGCACCCCCTTCTTCCTCTCTTGACTATGCTAAAGTGTCCTATTTAACTTTCCTTTTCCCTCTCAGGTCCTCCTACAGGAAGGTTATTGTGGTGACCTCCAGATGCATGTAAAATAGGTTGTGTCTATTGTTGTTGGATTTAGTAGGTAATAGTACTATGTTATAAAATACCTTGATGTATATACCTTATGCTTCTGAAATCTGTAAATGTTAAATACCATGGCACTAGGTGTTTTTGATAATGATACAAAGTACTAGGTGTCTATTATAGAAATTAAGCTAGCTGTGCTATTTAAAATGCATGTAAATTGTTATAAACTTAACAAAACATAAATGTCATGGTGATTTGCATATATCCCATGATGCACTGCATTATGGAAGTATGTATAATGTTGTATTTCTTTGAAACTTAATTTCTTGCCAATGCCTTTTGGGGTAGCTGTTCTTTCAGTGATTCTGCATTGAGGTATTTTGTTTATAGCTTGTTTTGCTTTTCTTCTGTTTGTGCCCCTACTATGTAAGCAAGTGAGGGCTTGCATAAGGGTTATGGGTACATGTTAGCTAGTGGATTGGATCAGAGATTAGAAGGTGCTGGCTAAGTGCAGAGAAAGGGCATTTGTAGTATGTTGCTGTAAACTGATGTACTGAAGAAGGAATATGGCATTGCAGAAGCTTATTTCTTGTATTTTGAATAAACATCACACAGAGATTGTGTGTTGAACCTGAAGTTCGGTGTCTGATCCATCTGTTATCCCACAACCCCTCTACAGAGGTGCAGATGCAGGGAGGGCTTGCCCATGCATATGTGGCACATCCTGATATTCAGCCCGGGATGTGTGCACATATGCCAGTGACCTGTACTGTGCTGCATGGGGGGGCTCAAAGTTGAGCCCGTGCTGAGTAGGAGCAAATCCATGCAAATCCCAGCCTCCCACAGGTGGGCTGCTGTATTGCAGGGTGCAACACAGCAGCCCATCTGTGGGTGGCCACCCGTCCTCCTAGAACACCGTCTGCAAGCACACACAACCCTAGTAGTCGAGTGGACACCCCCCAACCCATAGCCATGATCACACGGTATATGTGTCTAAAGATAGCCCCGGTAATCTAGTGCCCCCCAGTCCCTGATGCTCTGATGTGTATGAAACACAACCATCCCATGGTGGTCTCGTGGTCCACCCGAGTCCCCAATTCCCCGATAAATGACATGAAGACGACCCTTGTGGTCTAGTGAACCCCCCCCAACCGTTGTCATGATCGCAGTAAACTCCCATATTGAAATGCCCATGTTATCCAGTGGCACCCCACCCACCCACACAGAACCCTTGCCCACCCTGCCCCCGTCATCGGCAGGCAGCTGCATCCTGCCCGCACACCACCTGGCTGTCCACCAAATGACAGGTACAGTATGGGCTGTATGCCCATTGGTCCCCAGTGTGGACCAATGGGCTTGCAGAGCATACTGTACTAGACAGTCCCGAATATGTGAATGGGGCCATTCACATATTTGGGACTGTCTAGTTATGTTGGCTTCTAGTACCATGCATTCCCACAGGTCGTTATTCCTGAAAGCCCTATAAACAAGACACAGATGACCTCTAAGGCATCTATATTCTAAGGTATAAAAACCCAATTTCTGCAGGCTTTCCACATATGGAAGATGTTTCAGTTGTTCAGTTTTCTTTGTTGCTTTCCTCTGCACCCCCTCTAACAATCTAACATCTCCTTTATGGTATGGTGCCCAGAACAGGGAGGCAGTATAGTGCAGCAGTTTAATGCTCTGAGCTGCAAATCTGGTGACATCCAGCAGACCAGACCTGAGTTTGAATCCCACAGCTTCCATTTGCATACTGTGTGACCCTGAGCAAGTCACTTAACTTCCCTGTTCTCCCAGGTCGCACCTGTCAAAAATGCTTTCAGCTTAGTGTGCTACTCCTAGTTAAACAACTAAAAAAAAAAAAAAAACTGTGCACAGTACTCCATCTGGGATTGTACCAATGTTTCATACAACGGCATCAAAACTGCACTTTCTCTGCTCCTCACATTTCTAGGTATACAGCCCACATATATGTAGAGTCCAATGAAATTCTTAACATGGCACAACTCTGTTCTGCTTTTTATGTGGGCATGACGTCACGCAGTTTTAAAGTGCGGGTAGGGGAACATCTTTGGAGGACTGATAAAAAAAGATTGTGCAAATGCAGTAGCCCAACATATCTGCCTGCAAGACAACAGTGGATCGCAGATCTTTACCTTCTGTGGCATTGAAAAAATAAGATTAGGTAGGAGAGGGGGCAGTTTGAAAACTCTAACTCTTGACAGAGAAGCTCTTTGGATTATTTAGCTGGGGGCTTTATTTAAACCAGGCCTAAATGGTAGAATAGAGTCCATCACTATCAACCAAAATAGAATTAGGAGATAGCATGTGAATTGTCCAGTACTATTTAAAGTAACAGTGTCTCTCTCTCTTTTCCTTTCCTTTAGTTTTCTAGGTGACCTCACCTATGCAGGATATCATATAAATTTGAAGTAGATGCTTGGAGATCATATGGAGTCTCAGTTTCCTTCTTTTAAAATTTTCTGCTATTTCCAACAATATTCCTAAATGTAGTTTACAATTAATTAATACTTGTAAGAATGCAATTGTGGGTTGTCATTTTTAGATACTTATTGGTATTTAAAATAATGTATACATTTTGCTAGTTATAGTATTGTGTGTATGCACTTGAATAACTTTTTATGGTGCACTGTTACTTTAACTGATGTCACTATTTAAATTGAGTATCTAGCAACTGGCAGACACACCTCCTCTGAAGAAGCCTAGTGTGAAATCGATCAGAGGTGCTTCTGCTCTAACTGCTGCTGTGTTGCTTCAGCTGTTTTTGTATGTTGTTAGTACTTGTTTTCAAGAATAAAAAGTTTAAGCAGGTGATTCTGACACCCAGGATTCCTGTTTGCTTTGTTGTATGTTTTTCTGGAGCACATAAATTCACTACTGGAGCATTTTTCTGCTGGCAATTAAATCTATTTTACAATACCCATTTTTATAACATCAGTATGACACTCCAGTAGTTTATGTTCAGTTAATCACACTCTGGGGCCATGCAGCACTCTGCTGTGCCACACCCTAGGTGCTGATTAACAGATTATAAACTTAACTCTTGTCTTGCCTGATTGCTTATTAACATAACTCATGACCATGCCTTATTGTTTAAAAAAGCAAAACAAAAACAGCTTTGACCAGGTGACCCAGTACAGGTTCTGTAAGGGGAATGTATGCCAAACTAATCTTTCCATGCTTTGAAAATGTTATCAAGGCACTAGTGATGCAATTCTTAGTCACAGAGTGTGGAGGCAAAGAGCCAGCCCATTGTACCGCCACATTTAGGAGCTATTCAAAAAAGTGACCCTTAGACAGTCACAGGTAAAGGAATTCTCCCTTTGACTGTTACAGTGCAAATCAGTTTGCCAGATATCACTGTTGTTACGGTGGCAACTGCTGCTGCAGAGGTTAATTCCCATGAGCATTTGGAGTGCGGAGTTTGGAGGCAAAGAGCCATCCCATTGCACTGCCATACTTAGGAGATTTTCAAAAAGTGACCCTTAGTCACAGGTGAAGAAGTTCTCCCTGTGACTGTTAACAATGCAAATCGGGTTGTCAGGTATCCCTGTTCTTATGGTGGCAACTGCTGCTGCACAGGTTAATTCCCATAAGCATTTGGGAGGCACTGCTAAATGAAGTCCTGCCCACCTGCCTTTCCTTACGTGCCACCACCATCTTGTCCACTGAACCCATCACTGGATTTGAGTTTCTGGGTGGGGGAGGATGTCCTCCCCTTGGCCCCTCCACGGGGGCAATCTGTGGGGGTATCTGGGTCTAGTTGGACTGGGTCGTGGTGGTTGCCAGATTGGGGGGGGCTGAAAGAGACTTCTGACCAGTGGGAAAAAAGCTATATTGACAAAAAAAAAAATCAAAGTTCATAGTATCCATTCAGACTGCACAAAATTTTAACAGTCTATAAAGCTAGGGCTCAATTATTTTCCAGAGGATTTTATTGCACCATGAACTGCAAAAGCAAATGTCTGGTACCTTCACACTGCGGCCAAAACTCAAGCTGATGCAACATCAAATAAGTCACATCATACATTATGTTGCAGTTGTGCCGGCAGTGCATGCTCAACTTTGTTGTGCCTTATTTCATATTATGAAATGGGTAGAGCAAATGCTGGCTCCTGATTAGCCAAAAGGTACTTTTAGCTGGGGCAGTATCCCAGTACAACAGCCCGACTGACAGTAGAGCAACAAAAATATGTTTAAAAAATACACCCAATTTACTAAAAAGGACCCAATTCATAATTGCAATAAGGCATTATTGCTTAAATATGCTCCTCAAATATGTTTATGTCTGAGTGCTGTAATGTAACCTGAAGGCAATGATTATGCTAAAATGAGAATTCACTTGAAAACTTATTGCACTGCCATGTTTCTTGTTAGATGATGTTTCTTTTTCATTAGTGAAACAGTGTGTTTAACTTTGGGCTACTGTTGACTTTCAATTGCTACTAGTGATTGGTTAAGTTATAGGCTGCTTGGAAAAAAGTGTGAGCTGGAGATCAAAGGGTGATATTCAAAAGTTTGTGTGGGCAGTGACCGGCCCGGTGGCACTGAGGGTTGAGGCGCTGGCTGTCACAACTCATGCTGTGCTGGTGAACCGGGTTTGGGAATAAGCCCAGGTTGTCGGGGGTTGGCCGGAGGGGGTGAGGAGTAAGACTGAGCCACAGCAAGGCAGCTCTCTCCTTCTGGGAGGAACCTGGGGCTCCCTGGCCATTGGCCACCACCTAGCGGAGGATGGATGGCAGCACCGACCAGAGGGAGCTCCAGCACTAGCCATGGGGAGGGGTGGAAGAGACTGAGCCAACATCACAGGGTGTATGTGTGCCTCCACATACTCATGATGCCCATGTTCTGGGGTCCCAGGAATAGGGAAAAAAGGGGGAAAAAGATAAAGTACTAATTAAAAAAAAAAAGTTTGTGCCGGCACTAATGGGTCCTTGCCCACACAAACTGGGGTTTGTGCTGAAGGATCCCCATATTGAAAAGGAGGTGTTGGGTGGCCAAAGAGGGTTAGTGCTCACACAAAACATAATGTATGCATGCGGACAAGGGAAGGAGTGTGGCCATGAAAAGCTGCACTACTCCATATTCAGCTGCTTTGCACTGTGCTAGAGGTTTAGCATGGTTCTTTTGCACAGCGCAAATACTGCTGAACAAACCCCTGAGTTAACTCTGGGCAACCTAGTGGCTGCTGCAGGTAATGCAGCCACCTTGCCAGTTGGCCACTGGAGAAACAACTGCCCCCTGTGGTCCCTGGCACCCTGCCCCCGATCACCAGCCCTGACTTGAATAATATTATCTCTGGTGCTAGTGGTTCCCCCTCCCTCCGATCACCAGCCACAGCATGAATAATATTATCTCTGCTTCCAGTGGTCCCCCCTCCAATCACTAGCCCAGAAGTACACAAAAAACCTCCCTGGTGTCCAGTGGTTCCCCCAGGCATACACCCCCAACTCACTGTAGCATAATCCATGGTGCCACGGGAGCATACGGTGACCAGCAAAGCCTTCCTTACACCTCCTCAGCTGATCGCCTTATGTACAGGCAGAGAGTTGCGCCTCCTATTTAAAGGACAGGATGCATCACCCTGTCCCATAAATAAGAGGACTGCTCCCTGCCAGTACGTACAGCAGCTGGCCAAGGAGGTGTGAGAAGGATTGTTCTGGTTGCCATGTGCTCCTGCGGCACTGCAGATAATGCTAAAGTGAGTGGGGGAGGGGTATGCCCAGTTCTGCAGGGGAGGGGTGGAATAATGGATGCCAGGGAGATTTTTTTGTACTTCTGGGCTGGCAAATGGGTGGGGGGCACTGGCACCAGGGATAATATTATTCATTCCGGGGCTAGTGATCGGAGGAGGGCAGACCACTAACACCCAGGACAATATTTCACGCCTGGGCTGCGTCCGGGGGACCACTAGCATCAGGAATAATATTATTATGCTTCTGCTGGTGATCAGTTGAGGGACCACTAGCATCAGGGATAATAAATATTTACACTGGGGCTGGCGATCGGGGGGGAGACCACTAGCACCAGGAATAATATTATTCATGCCGGGGCTGGTGATGGGGGATGGGCACTATCACCAGGGGTAATAATGTTTATGCCGAGGCTGTTGATGATTGGGACCCACTAGTACCAGGGATAATATTATTCATGCCAGGGCTGGTGATGGGGGGGCCACTAGCACCAGGGATAACATTATTTACACCAGGGCTGGTGATCGGAGGGGGGACCACTAGCACCAGGGATATATTTTGTTTACAAACTGGGCTGGTGACTGGCAGGAGGGGGACCACTAGCACCATGTATATATCCTATTTTACAGAATGGGCTGGCCATCGGTGTGGGGGGGACCACTAGCATCAGGAATATCTACATGTCTGAGACCAAGCAGTTGGGGGGGTGGCACCACACTAGCCTGCCTTGCTAGCCATGCAAATGAGCCCGTAATGGGCATGCAAATGGCACCTTAGTGCTTTACATGGCCAATGGGCTCATTGCATGGAGTCTTGAATACTGCAAATAGCACTCCAGTGCCATCCATTCTGACAGTGTACTTAGTAGAACTCTTAACCACTGCACTATACTGGCTCACAGGAGACAGTGAAAGAGGAACATGGCTTTGTGCCCCCTTTTCTGTCTGTGTAATAAATGGATAACCTATTGTGGGCATGTCTGAAATGTGGATAACCTGTGGGTGTTGCCAGAATGTGAATAATCTACTGTGGGCATGTCTAAAATGTGATTTCAGTAGTTTGTGGGATAATAACTGACAGTGTTCCTGTGTTCTGACTGGTTTAGAACACATACCCGTCATGATACAGAATAATCTGGAATAACTTCTGATTCATCCCTTGTTGCAAATAGGCTATGCACAATATCATCTTGCACATACCAGACAATAAATATGTATCCTGTATTTGATCTGGCCATGTACTGTCTTTCCTTGAAACTCAGTAAAGTTTAATCTGAAATAAACAGCCAAAGCTCACAGAAAACAGCTCACTTGAAAGCATTAGATCTGAAAATATGTGATGCAAAACTGAACACATTCATAGTATACCTTAGATCATCACTTGTGAAAGGGGAAGGACTTGCAAAACTCACTTGTGGCAAGATGCTTGAGCATTAAGACATGACAGGGTGAGGACCGGCCCATTGGCGCAGCAGTAGAGGTACTGCTTAAGATGATGACTACTCAGGCTCACGCCAAGATCCTGGGCTGGCAGAGGGTCGGCAGGGAAGAGCAGATTAGCATCTGACGGACTGCTCTCCTTCTCAGAGGTGAGGTGGGAGTGGCTCCTGGCACTGGCCTGGTCCCTAGCAGCAGCTGGGGACAAACCACTGGTACCACATGCAAGAGACACAGCAGACATCCAGTATGCTGCATATGGAAGCGTCGCATACTACCGCCACGACGCACGGCAGCGCCAGTTCCTCCGCACCCGGAGGAAGGGTGGAGAAAATGAAAAATCACCCTGGCTGGCAGGATGATTCTCTTATCTCTTGCAGGCTCCACACCAGCAACCTGGTGCAGCTCCAACTGAACCTGTCCAGCAGGTTGAGCTTGACTCTCCACTACCCCGCCATGGGGCAATCTGGAGCCAGTAAGTCCAGGAGGTGCCAAGTGATGGGGCTGGGGAAGGGGGGTGAAGTCAGGGAGAAGAAATGTGAACCAAAAAAAAAAAAGACATGACAGGGTGTGTGTTGTGATGGAGTAACAGCAAACTTAGGTTATGAGGCGCGAAGCGCCACCATGTGCCTTAAGTCACCCATGGAGTTCCGCTATCTCATCAAACTGCATACCTTGAAGTGTTTTATATCAACTGTAAAAGGAGTCCAAGATGTTTGGGACTGAAGTAAATGCATAAAAATAAAATAATTTTAAACATTTTGATTACTGTTTAAAGGAGAACTACAGTCAAAATTTGCAGAAACATAAGCTGTGCAGAATGTTTTGATTTGTGTGTAGTCCTACTGTGTCCTTCCCTTGGTCTGCTGTTAGGAGTTTTTTCTAAAGTTGCCTACTACTTTAATGGCCCCCGGGGATCTCTCTGTTTAATTTTTTTCTTCTTCTTTTTCCTACAATGGCTCCTGTCCCATGGGAGGGGAACAGGGGGACAAGTATGTACAATGGTGACGTGCACGCAATGTTATCAAAAATGATATACAGGCAAGTATGAACTACCAAGGCAAAATAAACAATTGGTGACAATACAGACAATAGTACAGTGAAAATTAACAATCAGGCAATAATGACAGTCTGCACAATGTCCTGACAGAATGTAGGCAAGCTGTACTGGGAGTATAATAAAATGTAACCAACAATTGCAGCGTGACCAGGAGTGAAGAGGAGATAAATTAGGATCTCCCAAGTCAGGGTGAGCTAGCTGGTATAAATATTTTTTTTGGTGAGGGGGTACAGAGGCAACAATCAAACAACAGAAAAAGGAAAGACAGAGAATAGACTAGCCATGGCCAGAGCAAGAGAGTGAAAAGGAGTCTGAGATTAATGAACAAGGAGTTCAGGGATTTTCCACACTTTAAAGGCACATTTACACGGTCACTCCAATCCAAGTTGTGACCTGCTCCAGTGCTGCCCCGACTTTGCACATCAGTCACATCTGCACAGCCCTCTCAGCACTGATGCAAGTCACGCTGAAAAATGGCCCAGAGTTGGGTGTTTGGAGATGTCAAGTGAAATGTTGGATGATGTAAAACTGCTGATGCCACACCACTCTCGCTGGGGAGGGGCATGCTAGAAACCCCCTATTTTTACTGGGCTTCTTCCTGATGTAGAGTGAAACAGACAATGTCATGTAGTATTTATATTTGCAGTCAGGTCTGAATTGGTTGCCTTCCCATCATTCTGTGTAGACAATCAATTTATCAGGGACTGAAATAAGGGGGTGCTGAGTGCCAATTTCACGCTTGTATTTCAAATAATTAGTGCTTGTCACTTTAAGAAATGGCAAGTCAGCGGTGCTACCAACAGCTCCCATCTACGTACAGTATTTCCATGCAGGAATAGGGAGAATGGGAGTGTCTGAGCTCCCAGGCTTGAAATCAGAGAAGAGCCAGTGAAAGCAGGAGAAGGGAGCATGGACTATGCAGAATCGAAGGTTAGTGAGCCATGTGATGGGAGGAGTGCTGAAATATGAGTCACAAACTCAGTGCAATCAGAAGGGAGGGAAAAGTAAAAATATAAGAGTAATGCAATGGGGAGGAGGGTTAAAATATAGTATGAGCAAGACATGTCGAAACCACAGAAAACATGTGAGGAAACCAGGTTTGCATTGACTAAGTGAAGCTGTATGCTTGCTAGCACTGTAATGCCTACTTTCTGTGACGTCATTATACAACTCTGCTGGAACAAGTGATGTACAGTGTGTTTTTTGTGTGTGTGTGTGTGTGTGTGTGTGTGTGTGTGTGTGTGTGTGTGTAACAGGTTGCAAAATGTTGGATATTTTCACATTGAAATAACAGAATGCTTGAAGTGGCAGGTGTTGTATTTAATAATTACCTCAGCCAACTACCCCAAACAGCTGCTGAAAAAGTTACCTGAACAGTAAAAAAAAAAAAAAGGAGGGATATATTTAACTCCTAACCTCCTAGGGCCTATGGGCAGACTGGATGGGCCTGGCGGTCCTTATCTGCCGACAATTTCTATATTTCTAACCCCACACACAAAACCTAGAAAAATCACTTTTATTAGCCATTAGGACACCAGCGGAAGCATGTACAAAATTCACAAGAGTTACAACTACCATCCCATGGCAGCCAGATTACCAGGGAGAATAAACAGAGAATACTGGATGAGCAACTATGCACAACTAGTGTGTTCTGATTCCCCATGACCTCAAGAGCAAAGCTCGAGAGCTCCATGGGAATCAGAACCTTGAGGTGGCAAAACACACTGGTTGTGCATAAAGTTGCTCATCCTGTATTTTTTTATATTAACTGGTCAGCAATTTCTCTCAGTGTACTGACCAGGCTGATATTTTCCATAACAACCAGCTGGTTGTTATGACATTCATGAGCCATGCGAGTCAAACTATGCTGCTGCCTCATTGGCCAACATTCTGTACGTGGGCGGGGCCAGTCTCACAAACTGCTGGAGAAAAAATGCTGGTCTGTTATTACAAAAAATAAAAGATGGGAAGGGTGTTTGATATGGGAATTAATGCACACCCTCGTTGTGGGATGCTGTGATAAACCCCTCTGGGTTTATGTAGCATCCCACAACTCTGGTGTGCAGTAAATTCTCATATCAAACCCTTCCCCATCCATTATTCTATATATAGTGTATAGTACTGTGTGAAACGTGTTTGTGAGTTCTTTTGCTTTCAAAATGAAACTGACTCATGCAGTCTCTAGAGGTTCTAGAATGTTGTTCTACCACAGTAGGGTAAAATCATATTCCATGACCTCTGAACTACGGTACAACAGTATTTTGAAAGGGACGGGATTCTATACAGAACAACACTCCACTATACACTATAACCTAGATATATAACAGTACTCTGTCAATGTGCTTAACAATTGAGCTCTTTATTTTATTCATACATTTCATTTAGGATAGTCCTGCTGAAACGCTACAACTTATTTTCAGTGCGGTCCCTTTCTACTCATTTTCACAGCTGGGTGTACTGGAGGATGGTGTGGGCAAGTGTTTTGGGTGACACTGTGAGTATCTGAGTCTATTAAGTTGAACATGCAATCTCTTCCCAAGCCATGTCACAACCACTAGACCAGTATCTTCTAGTAGCCACACTGTCTCCTAGTGACCACTCTGCATCTTGTTATATTTTTAATATATTTGTATTTATTTGAGTTTTGGTAACCAGGTAAGTCCACTGAGACAACTGCAGTCCGTTTTTCAAGGGAGACCCCGGAAGTGCAGTATGTTCATAGTGCGGTGCTTTAACATAGCAATGATAGTTACAATGGAAAAATCGATATACAGCGTTCAATAATTCACAGGAGTATGATACAGACAAATACAACCATAGGTTTATGAAATAACAAGCAGGTAGGTTACACAGTAGTGGCGACAAATACATGGCACATTCAAGAGAGTGCACTACAATATATAATTGTTAGCTAATGACATCAGATACAAGAGGGCTAACCTTAATATATTTTACCTTCGGCTCCTAATTTTGCCAGAGTAGCTCCTAGACAACTGGGAAATGCCAATGCCCAGGACCTATTAATGGCTCTTGGCTGCCACATACTTATTTCAGCCCCTGTTTATTTGTCCTCAAAATCTAATCTCCTTCAGTGCTTCTGACCAGTCTACCACTCTGACAAACATACGTTGAACTTCAAGCTTAATCCAGCAGCACATGGAAGCGTCTGTGTTGCGCTATACAAGCTGCGTGGCCCATCCACATGGCAGCTTACAATGTTTGCATCACACCACATCCCCAATCTGGCTGCAACTTCTGGAGAGAATTAGACATCAATCTTCACATCTGCACCGCAGTAATGCGAGCATTTGGGTTACAGGGGTTCAAATGTGGCACTGTAAACAGAACTTACGTCGGGTCTTGGAGAGCGAATGTTAGGTCAGAGCTCATTTGCCTTGAACAGCTAACTAGCACAGCTAATGTGCCTAGCTATATACACCATGATTTGCGAGTGGGTCTTCACTTGCCATAATGACATGTAATAGAGGATCAGCTTTTTCTGACCCGTATTTTCTGAATGTCATTCGCACGACTTTAGAACATGAAGAGCATGTTACTATGGCAATGAGGCAAGAATGTAGTGGAACCATTACACACCACAAAGCAGATGCACAAAACACAGCAGTTCCTTTCGGTTTTAAAGCATTACAGTGTATTTTCCATACAGCTACCAGTTTCATTTCTATCACCAGTCATCCGCCAAGCCGTTAAAGGGGAACTAATGTCAAAATCTGAAAGAAAAAATGCTGTGCAGTGTTTTGTAGGGATAGTCCTAGTGTGTTCTTCCCCTTTGTTTGCTGTAAGGAGTTTCTTTTTTATCTGCCTGCTAGTTCTATGGCCCTTGGGATCTCCGTGTTCAAAATTTTTTTTTTTTATGACTTCTTGTTCCTGCAACGTCTCCTGTCCCATGCCACAGTGATGCATCAAACACACAAACTGAAGGACTCCCTAGGACTACACCTATAAATCTAAACAGTCTGTATGACATTTTTTTATTTATAAATGTCAGCTTTAGTCCCTTTTAAATTTATTATAAAATATATAAAATTTATAAAACGAAATGTGACATCACTAGAACTCTCAAGATTCCCTCTGCTGGATATCACAGACCCCTCAGTGTCCTAATAGTGCTGTTCTTAACAGTAACCACTTAATTATTCTATAGATTCTGAATTAGGTCATTACACATCCTCTATATAGGTAACAGTTTTACAGGAAAAGAATATTCGTTCTCGTTTCTATCAAGATACAGCTTTACAGAATAAACATATTATTTTTTCTCCAGTTACAAATAACAGATCAAAACCCCGGAAGTGCCCAACTTGCCTTTAAAATGAAGCATTTCCAATGGATAAGTTAAGAAACAGCATCACTTCTAAACCCGTGTTTTGTTTGCTACATTTTGAATAGCTATTGTTTTCTTCCAACATCGGCCTCAAGTAATACTCTTTAAAATTCCACCCAGCATTATGTCATCACAGAGATCCGTTCTTCTAAAATGTAAACTTTTGTACAAATGTTTCTCCAAAACTGCAACTATTTTCATGAAGGGTCAGGAAGGAATATTCCTTTCTAGGGTGACAAGGGCACCCACTGATTTTAGAAGCCCAGCAGGCTCGCTTTGCTCATATTTTAACGTTTTTGTTAAAGCGACACATAGTCTTACTAAAATCTCACCACATCTCAAATTTAAAACACGTCCTGTGTTTTTAAAATCCATCTTTTTCCGGGAGCGTGTTTCACCCGGGGTACTGCTCAGCTCCCATACTTTTAAACACAATACAGTACTACACATGGCACAAGCTGCATTGGTATCAAAATGGAAATTAAAATTCCACCAGACACGACTGTCTACAGTGTTCTTAGATGCATCTATTCTAGAAATCTGAAGTAGTTTGACATAGGCAGAGAAAATCACTAGGAAAAGGAGGATACTGTAGGCTATTTGATTAACTAGAAGTCCCAATAATTAACGAAATAACATCTCTCAGTCACTTAAATTGGCAAGCGACACAATAGAAGGGATTCTGCCCTATACCAGTTAACACTTGTTGTACATACGTGATCAGAGTTGCTGTTACAGCTGTGAAAACACAGGGAAGTGAATGTATACCCCGAAATGGAAGCCGCCATGATGAAATTTCCCCACCTCCCCACAATGCACGGCGACAGGAATAGGCGTCACCGCCGAGGACTTCAGTGGGCGTCACAAACGTCTACATAATGTGCCGCGGAAAGAAATGTGTACATCGTGTGGGAGAGAAGGGGACGTTCTTGTCTGCTGTTAACAAACCCAGACTTCCTGTTAGTTTTACATCTATTTCAACTCGCATTTAGCTTACGTACTAAGTATATGTTTTCCCCATATGTTAACGTTCAGTGATCAAACTCTGAAGCATATTCATGCCGTACAAATCTGGAAGAGGAAGAAAAAAACGGGGACACATCTTTAATCAATGTACCAACCACAGACCTCAAAAGAAAGACAAGTAGCTCATCCCCAGTCAACCACTGTATCTACATCTGGACTCACACTAAGCCCAGTACCAGTTCCCTAGCACAACTGCCTGCCCTGCGTCTGGACCTCCTTTCCATCCCCAAACTGCTCCTCTCTCGCTGCTGGATCACTCTTCCATGCCCTTCACCCAGCAGACAACCATCCCTACAGCTAGACCTTTCCTGATCAAAGACCAGCCCCCAAACCGAGTGCCCTCCTGAGAGCTGCCCCCCATCAGCGCCTCACCCCAGATGACCACCACACCTGGATCAGACCAGACCACTATTTCCACCTATAGACTACTCCCACCCTTCCAGAGCCAGGACCAGCCTTCCCCAAGCTGAGTCCCGTTCCACTCTCTTTGCAGCTGGATCCCCCCCAATACCATTTCCACCCATGAACAGCCCCCACCCCCTCACCAAGCTGATCTTTCCTGGAGCTGGTCATCGGTTCTTACAGCCCCCGTGGCACCACCCTCACTCACTACAGCTGTACTTCTGCTTGTCTGAGTTCACAGCACCTTCTAGGTGTGGCAGCACTTTTACATGAAGGACAGAGCAATTCTGAGGGGCTGAATGAAATGAGGGACACTGTTAAGGTATGAGACCACCCACCCACTGCAGCTGGATGTCCCCCACCCCCAACAGCTGGAGCACAGTTGAAGAAAAGACTACCTGTGTGCTCCTGGTCCCTATCTGCAGTTTGGGACAGGACAGGGAACAGAATATACTGTATCTGTGTTTCAGCAACACAGAGCTGTTGCTGCAGGTAAAATTTAGCTGGCACCGATTCACAGGTTGAGGGGCCAGGAGAGCTTAAAAATGGTCTGCATGCAGTTTCTGGGCAAAACAGCATTATAAATGCTAAGTTGAAACTTCGTACCAAAAGATGTTGGCGGGCTTTATATGCCTTAGAAGGGGGTGTTGCCATTCTAGTCTTTCTGGATCCACTGTGGGACTTGGGTCGGACATCTGACTGGGACAGCCTGCCTGGGTCCACCCCTCCACATCGGGCTGCACCCCCCCAAACCTGTAAAGTGCGCCAACACACCTCCCAGTCAACCACAACACTCTGCACCTCCCCCCTCCGCCAGCCACCCTCCATGGACCAGAACCTAGTCCACCACCCCTGCATAAAGCTGGACAATCCCGGCCCCGACCAGCCTCCCTGCATCGGGACCAGCTTCTGACCTTACGGCAAGAAAACACCCTACAGCTGGATCACTCCCCCAAGCCCCTAAACAAGCGTCTCTCAGCAGATCACTGTCTTTGTAGCTGGTTCCCCAGCCCTGGACCATCACCGCCACAGCCAACCACCCTATTTACCTGCCAGTAGACTATCTTCACAGAATCCCTGGACTAGACCCTCTCTGCCAACCATCCTCCCTGCAGCAGGACCTTTCAATCCTTGGACTATCCACTCCGTCCCCAGTCGACAGCCCCCCTCCCCATTGCTGAATCACCCCTTCAGCTTGCAAATCCACCTTTCCTCCACAGAACACTACCCATGACAACACTCCTACAGCCAGAACACCCCACACCCACACACCTGGACCAACCTCTGAACTCCAGTCATCCACCATCTCTACACCTTTAACACCCATCCAGCACACAGAACCACTTAACCACCAACGACCCACCTGGCACCTGCAACACACCATCTGCTGCTCTGTTGTGGTGCTGTCCTTCAGGCGATACACCCCCAGGATAATCCTTCACACTCACAGAGCACCCCCTCCCAACCAACCTCCCTGCATCTGGACCAGCTTCCAACCCTATTCCACACCCTGCAGCTGGCTCACTCCCCAAGCCCACAAACAAGCCTTCCTCAGCAGACCACTGTCTCTGAAGCTTGTCCACCCAGCTCTGGACCATTAGCCACACATCTAAGCACCCCACCTACCTATCACTGGACCATCCTCAAAGAAGCCCTGCTAACCAACTCTACTCCCCTCTCCCCAGCCAACCATGCTTCCTGCAGCTGGACTTCTCATTTAGCCCTTGGACTATCCACACCCTCCCCAGTCAACAACTCTTTCTATTACTGGATCACCCTTCAAGCTCACAGACCCACCTTTCCTCCACAAAAAAACATCCACAACACTCCTAGACCAGAACATCCTACCCGACACCTGGACCAGTCACCAAATATTAGTCGACCACCATCTCTGCCTGTAACACCCATAGACCAGCCTCTACCCCTGAGCTGGACCAGGGTCACCACACAGCCCCCAACAAGCCTCTTCCCAATTGACGATCCACCCTGCAGCTGGCTGGACCAGCCCCTCCCGCCAACCACCCTAGCAACAGGTCTTTCAGCCTCCCACTGCCCTGCAGGTGCAACACTATAACCCTTGGCCTAACCTCCCTCTCCAGTATGATTCTGTGTCCCATGTTTTGAGTGTCTCCAGTATGATGCTGTGTCCCACATTTTGAGAGTCAGTGTCCCTAAATTCAATGACAAAGTTTTGGTCTAGCTTTGCCCCCAAACAGCAGCTGGAGACACGCGACTTATCTGCAATGTAGAAGAGGGCTGGAATTGTAATATACACTTGTGGCTTTGAGCCATACCAGACCCATGCTTCAGTTCTGTAAATGCTCCCTGGCACCAATCTGAAGTCGAGAGGGCCAGGAGAGAAAGTATTCAGAGGAAACAGGCTTTTAGGCTAGTACAGCTTTCCTCCAGTGATCTCCATAACTACCTTGTACCTAGCATTAACTGGCCGCAATACCTCCGAGGCAGTGCATTTGGTCCACCAAAAGATAGCAGCATGCTTTACGTGCATCAAAAGGGGGCATTGCCATTCTAGTCTTTCTTTCGAGTTCTGTGGTACCAATTGTACTAAGAGGCATCAAGCTGGCTTGTTACATGGCAATAATCAGAGTGCTGGAATGGGCACCGGCGATTGGCGAAAGCGGCATCACGGGGCCCAAGTTGGGCAGGTATTAATCCACGATAGATGCGTCCTCAAAATGATAGTACTGAAGTGAGCCAGACCCCTAGCTTAGCAGCACTGGGCACAGGTGGGGAGCGAGTGTCACAGGCGCAAGAGTGACAGACCAACAGGAGACCAGCTTCCTGCCAACGGAAATGGGGAGGGGACAAGAACTAGGGGCACCAAACAGAGACAGCACAGTGCAGAGACACATACAGCATGCAGGCAAGTGTGTATGGTTCTTGGGCACAGGAGGCATTCCGATGCAGCAGTGGGATGAGGAGCAGTTTGTGGGGGCAGGAGCTGCGAGCACCGAGGGAGAAGGAGGGATGAGCGGAGCAGCGACGGAGGAAAGAGACATCAGCAGCAGCCAGCAAGACGCCAAAGTCGGAGGACTGAGCAAGAGGCAAGGGGAAGTCACCGGGGAGCTCCATGCAAATCTGGATGCAGTTGCACACTATGGCAAGTGAACAGTGCAGCCAAGACCTCCAGCGCCAGGTATGAAGCAAATACAAACGCAGATCGGTAGAATTTCTGGACTGTGATGTGAGCCGCAGTATGTTTTTTAGTTCCAGCTACTGATTATGTTGACCGCATCAGTATGTTAATGTTGGTATCTACTAAGATTTCAAAGTGCAGTCAAAATGTTTCCTCATAGCTCTGACTCCCTGTGTTATGTTGTTCGACGAACACCAGGCAGGCTCCTGGCGACTCCATCGTCATGTGGCCCATGTAACAAGCGCATTAAGCTACTCCGGTTGGTGGCATCTAATGCGATTGATGCATGGTTGAGCAGTTGTTCGCCCTCAGCTTCCGGCCTCGGCCACAACGTGCCCCAACCATGCATTAATCCAGCATTAGATGCCACCTTCGTCATGGCTTACTGCTTACTTATGCATGCAGACCACACTAGAAATCAGATGTACTGTATCAGCTATATTATCCTGTGTAAATAAATTTCTTGTGAATCACTTTAGGACAGTGCATGAAAGTACTACATATGTGTACATTCTATACTTTTTATCAGTAACATTTTATTTTCATAAAAGATATTAGAGTCATGGCACTAACATTAGTTAAAAATATCAAAATCTTGCACCCCCAACCCCTGGCCACTGTACTGATATGCAAACAACCTTCCCTAGCAGTTTATCTGCCCCACCCCATCCCTGTACCAATATGCACATTCCTGTCAGTCTAGTGGCCCCCATCTCTGATTCTCTGCTCCAGCTTGCAAACAAGAATACCCTTTTCCTGGTGTTCCATGCCCCACCCCGATTCCTGGTCTGAGCTGTCAAATAAGAATACTACATTTCCTGATGTCCAGTGCCCCCCTCCCCACAAATATGTTTCTAAGTATGTGCACTCACCCCTGTAATTCAGATGGTGGCCAGCTGAGGTGATGAGTGGATGGGCAGTGCCGGTTGTTGTCTGATGACATGGCAGTGGACATTGTAGTATGGCTGGGTGGTGAGTCAGGTGTCTATGGGAGGTTTAGGTTGGTGGATGCTAAGTTGGTGGGCAAAGGAGGGGTTTGACAATGATCCGTGGAGGATGGGCCACTGGATACCAAGGAATGGAGTATTTCATATTTGACTTCTTGGACCAGGGATTGGGCGGGGGGCACTGTAAACCAGTGAACATTATATTATTTGACAGTTCAAGTTTAACCACTAGACTGTCAAGGAGGCTTGATGTGCATTAAGGATGCTCATATTTCTAGAATCCATTCTGGTTTGCATCCATCTGAATTTTGGGAATTCCACCTCTGAACACCTACTAGTATTCGCAAAATCCCTCCCCCAACCTGACCCACAGTAACCAAGACAAGTCAACAACTACCCTGCCTGACCCCCATGTCACACACCCTCCTGTGATGACTGACCCTATTAGCTGCTTTTGTGTTCAGGTCCGCTCTGGTTGCAGTCGATCAATCTGGCACTGTAGTGTGTGGCCTGAAAACTCCAGTTTTCCACTTCTGTGTCCTTTTGACACCATGTGCTTGTGTGTGGTGTAGTATCTGGACTGCTATGATGGTAGGGTAGTACAGAGGAACTGGGAGAGAGTTTTCATTCACCCCCCCCCCCCGCTGTTGTCATCACCGCCCTCCATTTCTACCAACTCAAGCTGTGTGGCTATCCATTCTGACAAAGAAAATGAAGCCTCCCAAGACAAGTCCCAAGACCCCATGACCCTTCCTGACTGAGGTCTAGGTGGCCTAGCAGCACAAAACCCTGGGTGATTTTAGCCACTACGCCATTCTTACTGTGAGAGAAGTAAGGGGCTCTTTCCAAGGGTTTTGTTGGCTGGCCACTCAGAGAGGGGTTAATGTTGATGCTCAGTACTTGTCCCTGACATTAGTAGTGGCAGGCAGCAGCAAGGCAAGGACTTCTTCGGTTGATGAAAAGAAAAGGATTAAAGGAGTCAAGTATTTGTTGATTCAGGAGGATTGTGGCTAAGCTACCAGAGGCCTAGGGTTAGGGCAAATAAGGTGTCCAGTGGCATGGCACCAGCAACTCCAGTGAGGTGGCAAGGCAAGGGGGAGGGGTGTGTGAGATTTCAGAATCCCTCCCAGACAGGATTATTACCTCAGAGACCAACAGCGGTGATGGGTGGCCTGCATAGAGTCATGATGGAAGATGAACATGGAGTCCACAGTAACAGCACTGGACAGACCAGCCTCGTAACAGCCAGGGACTCTTGTGGCTTGCCCAGCAGCAGCCAGCCAAGTAAGGTAAAATGAGGGAGATGGGCTACAAGGGTGGGGGAAGGGGGGAGGTTGGTGTACTTTCTCCTACCGTGCAAGCAGGTAGGGGGAGATTTTAGAGGTTTTAAAAGTTAATGAAATTGGATGCAGAATCTGACTCTGATTCCGCATCTGATTTCAAGTGTTTTTCAGAATTTGTTCGGTGGAGATGAATACTGAAAAAAAATCCTAAACGTGGATCAGAATCCAATGCTTCTGAATTTGCCATCCCAAATCCAAGCAACCCTAATGTGAATATCATTACAACAACTGGGAGCGGAGGGCTGCTAGGCTCCCTGGGTGGGTTGCTGTACATATGGGTACAGTGATCAGAGATGGGGGGGTCACTGAACTCCCTCGGAAGTTTGCTGTGCATATAGGTGCAGCAGTTGGGGGGGGCAGGTCATTAGACTGCCAGAGAAGATTGCTGTGCATATGGGTACGGTGATTGGGGGTGGGGGCTGCAAGACTCCCAAAGAGGGTTGCTGTGCAAATGGGTACAGTGCTCACATTGTGGGGGAAGCCACAGCTCTGCAAAGTGCCTCTGTGCATTCGTGCAGGCAACATAATGTGGCAATGCTACTGGACACATAATGGCATGTAAATGGCCCCTTAGAGCCTTGCATGCCATATGTGCTCATTCAGCATGGTAGCCGTAGAGTATGGTTCACAGGAGCAACGTCGGTGTCCCCCTTTGTTCTCATGAGTCACTTTCCTGCAGGGGCTGTGTTACCACTGTGCATTCTGTACTACTGCTTGACCCTGAAACTGTCTATATGTCGTGAACTTGAAACGTTGTAGATCCTTTACCCTGCCTGTACTTGTTACCACATTCCTTGTAATCTCCTGGGTCATACCTGAAAATAGGCATCTGTTTTGACTAGTGTGCTTACCTGGTTAATAAGAGCTAAATAAATAATAAATAAATAATCACTGTGCACAGTGCTTATACTGCCGCCATATTCAGACAGGCAGTACGCACTGGTTGATGTGCGTTGCCTGCCTGCATTATGACTTCTCCTGACTGGTCATGAGCATCTCATCTTTTCTAATTAAATGTCCTCTATTGATTTTTCACATTAAGTACACAGACGTTACAAAGACAACAAGATGATCCCCCCTCAGAACATAATACGCATGAAGATACATTTTCGCAGATGGTGACAATTTTTGTGACAAATACCCACATTATTTCTTCTGTTATAGTCACTTCTAGAGTTAATTCTACCAATATTAGAAAGAAGGTAATACTGTAAGCAACCTCGTGTGTGCACGACATTTCATATGGAGGTATTCTGCTCACGTACTGCCATGAGGCTAGCTCATCTGGCGCCACTAATAGATGCATGAGTGGAAATGAATGGGTTCGAAAATTGGGCCCATAGTCTCTAGAGCTTCAGCATTTTTTCCACACTGAGCCATACGATATAGCAGGTTTTGCAGGCCATCATTCCTATAGACTCATGGGAGGCACGTGCTGCTCTCCCCAGTTCTTATCAAAGTAGTGTTTTCTAGACAGAGAAGGCTTAAAATTGTAATTGATGGTAACCCTTTGAATAATTTTTAATTGTGTGCTCCCAAGAAATTCTCTTGGCATGATGTCCCTGTTAAGCTGTTACCATCTTTTAAGATGTGTCTCCAACTGTATCAAGCCTTGCTCGATTTGCAAGTTAGAAGGTTGAGATGTATGCTACTTTAGTTTTATTAATATTACTTTATTTATTTACTTACTTACTATATTTCACTTTATGTACTTATCAGTACAACGGTCGGGAGATGAGGGGATGTAAGACTGCCATGGGAGGTTGCAGTGCATATGGGTACACTGATAGGAAGGTAGGAGGTTACCCGACTGCTAGGGAGGATTGCTGTGAATATGGGTACAGTGGTAAATTGGGGGGGGGGGTGGAGACATTAACAGGGACTGACAGTTTTAACTGGCAGTCCACTGCCCAGTGCTCAGCCAAAGGGGAGGTGTTTGGGTGTTTGCATACCACTGTGCACTTTGGTAAGAACAGGATTTTGAATTCCTTAAACAGCATTTTGACAGTGGCTTTTTAGGGCTTTCAGAACCTCTGAATATTTTACTGCATCCTGTATGCAAGAGAGATCACTCATTTGCAAGGGCACATTGGTATATTCAGCTCACATGCGTTGTCTGCTAGTGCCATACACAGGGGACCACTGAATATGGCCCCTGCCCATCCAGTCTAAACCTTGTTATCATGCTCCTCTTCCCAATGCTCTTTCTTCTCTTGTCTCCATGACTTCACCTCTCATTCCTGCGACTGTACCTGATGCATATCCCTGCACACTTCTCAGTACCTTCTTCCCATCTTGTCTCCTTTACGTTTCCCCTTGATCTGCATTTGTTTACCCCCTCCTTAGTTTTCCTCTCCACCTTACAGCAATCTGAGTGTCCCTTGCACTTTGCAATGTATTTCCTTAAATCCCACATTGAGCCCAGTACCTTATATAAACTTGCCCTTGTTAATGCTTAGTATTGATATACTGTATAATTTACTTGTCACTTCTTAAACAGAACCTTCACCGATGTTGCGTCATTATTATCATTTTTTGTGTTATTGGCACATCTGTAGTGAAACCAACTTTGCATTAGTGTTTTCCTACTACAGGAGTAAATTTTTTCTAGCATGCTCTTTTGAATGTTCTTACCACGGCATTGTGCACATTGCTGGTCCTTACAATTCCTAAGCCTCGCGCCCGCTCAGTGTGACATCTTAGTAGGGTAGCACGTTCCCCTGTAGGGCTTCATCCATGATCGCGCTTTACCTACTAAAGAAAATGAGTGGGCACACGTGTGGCTTGAGGTGTGCACTGTGTAGCACCATGTCCAAAAGTAAACGTCCCTGACATGCTTCCTCTTTCCAGTGCATGACCAGAATCCACATGCACAATATCTGAAAGTAAGCTTTAAAGTTCAAATGTGATGGCTGAGTAATTTTAGCAATAAATGACACACACCATAATTCAATGACTTAGCGGCTTTCTGTTTCAATGCTGTTTATCAAGTGTTGCCAGTAACTGCTCGCCTGCTTTACTGCTGCCGAAAACGGAGCTTGTTAAAATGGACTATCAAAAATGTCCAGCTTGCACTGTTCAATGTAATTTTACAGGCATACATAATTTGTTTATAATCTGTTTTCCCTACTTCAGCCATTATCACAACAACCTCCCCGCCGTGACTTCATATATGTGGTGCCTCCTCAAAGGACTTCGGCTGTGTTCTGAGCTGCCAAGTGGGATCGGTGAATGAACTCTTGTATCTGCTACATCCCATTTCCACACTGCACGGTTTTGTTGAATATTGCTATTTATAACAGTAATTAGCCATCAAGAAATACTGTTCACCCTGTCCCTGATGGTCCTCTTCACCGACTGCATGCATATGTTGATTTGTGACCTTTGCCCTGATACTCCCATCCACATAAACTGTCTGTGTCACAACTGGTGCAGTTTCATCAAGACAATGTTTTTAATTACGGTGAATATGTATGTTTTTCTTTATTTTTTTTTACATAATAAATGTGACGTTCTAAAAAAAAAAGACAAATTTTCAGCTCCTTAGTCAAAATGTTGTATTGTTACCAGGTTGTGTTACACAGTGAATTACATACTTTTTTGGAGGGAAATCTGAAACAGTGTTGCGGGTAGTACTGCTGTATACAGCTGGTTTTATTGTGTGGTTTGTGTCACTTGTCAGAAAGTTAGTAAAACGTGCTTTATTTCTGGTTCACTGCTTTTTAAAAGTGATATGACACAGTGGTTAATTACTGTGTTGTTGGTAACTGCAGCAATACCTGCACACCTGGTGTTAGCATGTTCCATTTCACTGCAAATGCAGACCTTAGAAATCAGTGGTCTGAGAAGATGAAGTGGACCCGTGACAACAGGAAGGGACCAACAAAGTATAGTTTTCTGTGTAGGGGCCACCTTTACACAAGATTGTTTCCAGACGTCTTGTGTTATGATGCCAGAATTTAATTTCCCGACTAGAAACAGATTGAAGCCAGATGCCATCCCTACTGTCTTCAGTTCTACATCAGCATGTAGAGGTCCTTCTGGTCCCAGTGGTGTTTCTGTACCAACCAAGCAAATCAAACATGCTGCTTTTGTAACGCGTCAAAGAGCATTGGTAAGTCATATTTTGCAGCTTATATTTTGTCGCTGTCATGTTTTACATATTGATAGTTCATGTGTTACCTGTGTCTGTTCATGGTATGTGTATGTGATGCCCAGGTGTCAGCACAGGCTGTTTGCACTTAGTTGCCCAGCTTGTATTGTCTATTTATTTGCTGTGTGTCTCTGTTGTTAGTACCTGTGTATGTGTGTTGTGATGTGTGTTCTCAATGGCAGTCATGTGTTTCCGAGTGGTTTATATATGTCCCTGCATGTCAATGTATGTCACTGTCAAATCTGTAGTCTAACCGTATCACTGTTTGATCCTACTGCCATTAACATGTGTTTCTTTGACCAGTGCCAATTGGGAAAGACCTTGTCATGGTGGCACTGCTTCTCCCTAACACTTCCCACAGTATTGCTGTCTGCTGCCTATGTGGAGTATGTATGTTAGTCTCTCATTATCTTTACAGTGCACTGCTTCTGTGTCATTGCATGCAGACATTTTGTCTATACGACATTGTGGAAAGTTACCTTTGGTGTCAAAGTACTTGTGCTTTGTGTTAAAATTGATTGTCTTTCTTTCTTGGGTAATAAAATCAGTACTTGGTGATGGGTCACTGCTTACTGGGAACAACAACTCGCATGATACCTCTACTACTGAGGTAGGTACTATTGTGTTACTGCACGCTAACTGGTTCACAAGACAATACATACTAACATTTCAAACTTGCCACCATCGAAAGATTGCAACTAGCTACCAGTTCAGCATCTTCCCACACCATCTGCACTTCCCTGCCCTGACCCTACCCTTTGCCCTCTCCCACCTTCCTTGAATAATTCCACTGTGTAACATTCCTTCACCTCTGCTGTTACTGTGTTCCACTTTCCTACAAACCTCACTGTGAAGAAATGTCTCCTCACCTCCATCCTGAATGCACCACACCCACTATCAGTCTCATTCCATGTCCCCTACTGTCTATCCCCACCCTCATTCTCAATAGACCCTCTGTCTATGTTTTTATTAGCACCTCTATGTACTTTAATGTGTCAGTCATGTCCCCGTCCCTCCTCTCCTCCTGTGTGTATATCTTAACTGTTGTAGTCTGAAGTCATATTGCAAATCACATTGCCTTGAATAATCATCATTTCACCATGCTGATACAAACCCCAGCACCCTAATGTCCTGCTGTATTTAATGATGGCAGTAATATACTTAGTACTCTGAGCGGTGCAACCAAGGAGTCATAGAACAATATGATAAACTTACTTCTTCTAAATAAATGGTATAACGAGGGTGGCTGATCATGGTTGGGTGTTGGATGTGGCATAGCAGGACTTTGGGTGGGCATTCCACACAGTCCACAACCAGAAGGCTGGAAAAGAAATCGTGGAGTCTGTGTGTCTGGCTGAAAATAACAAGGCTGGTACAGATCTGACTGAAGGATAGTATCTACATGGTGGTGGTAGGTGTGGTGTACTCTGGTGAGGTAGTGGTTACAAATGGTGTCCACCAGGGGCCGGTGCTGAAGCCACTTCTGTTTCATAATCTATCTAGGTGACATAACGGCAGTGGCAGAACTAGAGGGGCGGCTGGATGGCGGTCACCTCTCCTGGCTGCCCCAGTGTGAGTAGTGGTGCCCCACCACAATCTTTATACACTGTTTAGTGCCCATTGTGGAGCCCATGATTGGCTGAATGCCCCCTCCCCCGGCTCCGAAATGCTCCTAAACCCGGCTCTGCCACTGCATAGCGGTGGTGCTTTAGTCGATGGTTTGCTATTTTTGCAGATGACTCAGAAGTGTGCAACAGGGTGGACATCCCGGGTGGGGGAAATTCCCAATGATCTCCAAGTAATAGAAGAGGGCGGTGAAAAGGAATGTGAAATTCAATGTCAGGAAGTGCACAATGATGTGCTTTTGGAGGAAAAACACAACCCAACCTACACACTGGATGGAGAGCAAGTGGCAGCAGCCAGACCAGAGATGGATGTGGGACTTCTAATCAGTGATGACCTTGTGGCAGGGGTCAGTGCATCAAGGCAGTGTGAAAGGCAAACAGGAGGATGGCATGCATAGGGTGTGGGACATCCAGCTGAAAGAGGAGGTGCAGATTCAACTGTATTGTCCAATGGTTAGGCCTCAAGTGGGGTAGTGGTGCAGTTCTGGAGTCTCCATATGATGAAAAAACATAGATTCTGTGGAGATGGTGCATAGAAGGGACAGTAAAGTAGTGCATGTGCTAATGGTGAAGTGTTATGTGTATAGTCTACTGGAGCTGAATTTTTATACCCTGGAGGCAAGGAGGGAGAGAGTGGACATGATTTAAACTTTCAAGTATGTGAAGGTGATAAAAAAATGGTTTACTACCTTTTTTATGCTAAAGGGGATACAAAAAGTACTGGAGATGGTTTTCAACTGGAGGGTTGAAGGTTTAGGGGCAGCATTAAGAAGCACTGCTTCACACAGAGAGTGGTGTAGCCCTGTATTGGCCTGTCGGAAGAGGTGGTGTGGGACAGTACACTACAAGGTTTCAGGAGGGCTTTGGACAAGCACAACTGGTTGTCAGTCGCAGGAGAAAGAGTGGGACAAGTAAGGATGGAAATGGTCACACTTGATGGTCCAGTAAGGTCCTTTTTGCAGACACATATCTATGAATCTCTGAAAGGTAATGTCCGTTGCAATTCACCCAAGCATTTTTGCATTTCTGCTTTTTTTTTTTTCATAGTGTGTACTTGTTCATTGCTCCATGATGAGCACCCCAGATGCTTCTCCTTTTCTGTTAACTCAATGTACCACCCACCACAACTTGTCTCATTATCCTTGCATTTTTTTACTACCAAGAGTAGGACCTTGCATTTCTGGTCTTTGAGCACATGCTTCCATTTGTCTGACCATGCCTCTAGCTTTGTAATATCCTCATGTAAGCAATGCTCCACGCCCCTGTAGTTCCACCACCGATCCCATCTTGTTGTTATCTGCAAGCAGGCAGGTGTTGCTGCTGATGCCCTATCAGATGTCTGCATTAAAGATACAGAACAGCACTGTGCCCAACACAGACCCCAGTGGAACAACACCTGTCATAAGCTTATGGGATAAGTGTTCCACCAGTAACACCACCCTCTGCTGCCTATCTTTTAGCCAGTTCTTTGCCAACCAAACCAGTTTACTTACTGCCCCTGTGCCCTGTACTTTATTTCAAAGTCTGCCATACATTACTGAAGTGAATGCCTGACTGAACTCTGTGTGCAGGACATCCGCAGCGTGGCCCTAACAGTTTTCGATTCACACATTCATGGTATTCCACCTGGTTGATCTGGCATGACTTTATCATAGATACATAGATAGATACATAGACAATTTTGGCAGATAAGGGCCTATGGCCACCCAATCTGCCCATTTGGGCTTGTAAGTTCAGTTTATGTTTTCCTAGAAGTCTGTTGCCCTTACCCTGACCTCCAGGATTCCTTTATGTCTATCCCATGCATTCTAATCCGTGATTGTTTCAGCCCACACCACTTCCTCTGGCAGGGTGTTCCACTTGTCCACCACCCGTTCTGTGAAGAAATTCTTCCTCATGTTTCCTCTGAATCATCCTCCTCCAACTTCATCCCATGCCCTCTAGTCCTGGTACATCTTTTTCACTTAAAAATACTGTATTCCTGCACCCTGTTCCTCCCTGTGAGATACTTGTATGTCTCTATCATATCCCCTCTCTCCCTCCTCTCCTCCAGGGAGTACATGTTCAGTTCCTTCAACCTGTCTTCATAGGACTTGTGATGCAATCCATGCACCATCTTTGTTTCCCTCTTCTGAACCTTCTCTACCCTGTCTATGTCCTTACGTAGGTATGATCTCCAGAACTGTACACTGTACTCCAGGTGAGGCCTCACTAGTGTCTTGTATGGCGCAGATTATGACCTCCCTTTTCCTGCTGGTAATGCCCCTGCCTATACATCCCAGCATCCTATTTGCTTTACCTGCTGCCTTGTCACACTGTTTCCCTATCTTGAGGACATCAGAGATGATAACCCCAAGATCCCTTTCCTGTTTGGTGCATGCTATATCCTCACCCCCTAACTGATATATTGTGCCATGGTTTTTGTGCCCCATATGCATTATCTTGCACTTCTTTGCATTGAATTTCAACTGCCAAACCCCTGATCATTCTTCAAGTTTCTGCAGGTCCCTTCTCATTCTGTCTACACCCTCTGGTGTGTCTACTCTGTTACAGAGCTTTGCGTCATCAGCGAACAGTGAAATCCTGCCTTCTAGGTCCTGTGCAATGTCACTGATGAAGATGTTGAATAGGACCGGTCCCAGCACCGATCTCTGTGGTACCCCACTGGTCACTCTTCCCTCTGTGGAGTGACAGCCATTTACCACCACCCTCTGTGTCCTGCCGCCCAGCCGTTACCTACCCACCACACTGCTGTCCTGCCCACACCATATTCCCCAGTTTGTGTAATAGTCTTCTATGTGGCACAGTGTCAAAGGCCTTGCTGAAGTCCAGATAGGCCATGTCCACTGCCCTCCCTGATCCACCTCCCTAGTCACCCAGTCAAAAATTCAACGAGGTTGGTCTGACATGACCTCCCCTGGTGAAACCATGCTGCCTTGGGTCCTGTAGTCCATTGACAACCAGATGTTCCACCAATCTCTCCTTCAGTAGTGCTTCCATGATCTTCCCCACTACCGAGGTGAGGCTGACTGGTCTGTAGTTCCCTGCTTCCTCTTTGTTCCGCTTTTGTATAAGGGGACTACATCTGCTGTCCTCAGTCTTTGGGTACCTCCTGTTTCCAGTGATTGGCTAAACAGGATAGCCAGAGGTTCAGCCACCACCTCTCTTAGTTCTTTAAGGACCCTGGGTGCACCCCATCTGGCCCCATTGCTTTATCAACTCTTATTACTCCAGTTCCTTCAGGACCCTTTCTCGTAAAGGGACTTGTGTCCATTTCTGCACCATTCTCACCCTTGTACTCCCTTCAGACCCATTACCCTCCTTTTCCTCAGTAAAGACTGAGCAGAAATACCTGTTCAGTATGTCAGCTTTACTGTTGTCATCCTCCACGCAGCCCCCGTCCTCACCTTTCAGTCTCACTATCCCTCCCTTTGTCTTTCTTTTTCACTTATGTACCTGTAAAGGTTTTGTCCTCTACCCACTGATTTTGCAATGTGTTCTTCTATCTGAGCTTTGGCTTCCCTTACTGACCTCCCTGCCTCCCTTTGCTTCTCCTGGTACTTCTCCTATCCCTTCTGCCTGTGTCTTTTGTATTGCCTGAATGCAATCTTTTGGCTTTCACTTTTTGCTACCTCTTTGGAAAACCATAATGGTCTCCTCTTCCTTTTCTCTTGCTAACCTGCTTAATGCATAATTCGGTTGTTCTTGTAATCCCCATTTTAAATACTGCCCACTGTTTCTCAACCCTGATTCCTGTCCCATTCCCTTAATGCCTCTTTCAAGTACCTCCCATTTTCCCAAAGTCTGCCCCCTAAAATCCAGGATACGTGTTTTTGTGTGGTTTGGTTCTGCTCTTTCTGTGATTTCAAACCACAATGACTGGTGGTCACTGTTCCCCAGGTGCCTCCCACTGTTACCCCCATCACACTGTCCCTGTTTGTGAGCACAAGGTCCAGTATTGCCTTCTGCCAAGTTGGTTCCATGACCAATTGCTGGAAGGCACCCTGAAGGAGTCAGGATAAATCTGCTCTAGTTGATGCTGCTGCTGGGATGCTCCAGTCCACGTCTGAATATTGAAGTCTCCAACCAGTACTACCTCACCTTGTTGCCATCCTTTAGATGGCTAGCATCAGCTCCCTATCTGTTTCTTCCTCCTGGGCTGGTGGTCTATAGACCACACCTGTGCGGATGGCTGGCCCCATTTTCCTTTCCAGCTTAACCCACAGTATCTCTCCCCATTTTGTTCGCCTGGATCTCTGTGGCCCTTATGTCATTTTTCATATACAGTGCCACTCCTCCTCCCTTCCTGCCTGCTCTGTCTCTTCTGAATACGTTGTAGCCAGGTATCATTATCTCCCAGTCGTGGTTATCATTACACCAGGTTTCAGTGATGGCCACAATGTCCAGGTCTGACTGCACCATGACAGCCTCAGATCTTCCATCTTGTTGCTAAGGCTCCTGGCATTTGCACACATGGCTTTCCATGATTTGACCTTCCTAGACTGTTTCACTGTTCTACTCTAGCCCTTCCTTGGTTGTCCTTTATCCCTGGTTCTCCTTGCTGTCTGCCTGTCTGCTGGTTGTGCCTTTGCTGCCTATCCACCTCTTGGGCACTAATCTCCATCCTTTGCACACTGCTTTGAAGAGATAGCCACTCCTCTGGTTCACTGGTTCCACTGCTAGCTGTGGGGGGTGAGCAAGTAGGTACCCTCCTTGCTGGCCTGCCACCCCCCCTTTGCTAGCTTAAATGCTTGTCAATGTAGCATTTAAACTTATCATTGAGTGCTTGGATTCCCCTCCAGGATGGATGCAGGCCATCAGGCTTGAACAAACCTCCATCCCTCCAGGTAGGTCCCGAGTCACCAGTGAATCCAAACCCTTCCTCACAGCACCAGTTCTTCAACCATGAGTTAAAGTTCCTGGTGCGTGCACTCCTATTCTCTCCCTTGCCTCTCGCAGGTAGTACCTCTGAGAAAGTGACAGAATTAGCTACTTGCTTGAGACCCCTCCCCAATTTCCTAAACTCTTCCTGAACTTCCTTTGGCTCCCCATTTGCCAGGTCATTAGTACCTAGGTGGATAATGACATCCAGCTCACCCTCCCGCCTAGCCTTTCCAGTGATCCCAGGATCTTCCTTCCATCCTCCATGCCGTGGCACCTGGTAGGCACCTCACCTCCTGTCCTCCCCTCCTGTGTTCCTAGCTGGATCCCACTTATGATGGAGTCCCCACCAGGATTCGCTTCCTCCTCCCCCTCTGGGGTCCACTGCTTTCCCTGCTGAGGTCATCTCCTTGGCTAACCTCCACATCCTTTCCTTCCACTTCTCTGGGTACCTCTATTTGGTTGTCCTCGTTTGCCAGTGTGGCATATGAGTTCTTGAGTGGAATAGGATCTGGGATGTGCCTCTGCCTGACTGCTCTAACCTCCCTGAGCCCACTGTCATCCAAGTGCTCTCGCTCTCGGCATCCTTTGAGGCAGTTGCATTGGACTGGGTGGTCTCTGGATAGGGGTGATGGTACCTGACCCAGTTTACTTCCGCTCTGAGTCTGGCTACCTCATCCCGCAGTCCAGAGAGATGCATGCAGATAGGGCAGCACCTCAGTGTCCAGAAGGTCTGCCTGAATATGACTGCCCTACAGCCACTGCATTGCACTACTCCCCACACTATACTGCAGTTATACTGCTATTCCACTACTTGTCTGCTACTGAAGCTCTCCTAGTTCCCTTTTTATTCATTTACTGTCCTAAAAATCCTGCTACTGATCCTCAGATAATTTTCTTTAAAAAAAAAAACAATAAATAAATAAATGAGTCAAAACACTTGTGCTGAGGGTGGGCTTCTTCCCCCGTATGCCCCACCTACTTATACCCCTTCCTATACCCTGTGTTTAGCTCCTGTCAATCAGATTTAACAGGGCATATAATTAAGAGATGGGGAAGGGGAGGGAGGGGCAGCAATTAAAAACAGCACAGAATTACACCACCACTACGTTTTAAATTTTCAACAGCCCAAAACAATTCTAAGTAAAGACAACAAAGAAAGTACAGTGTCACTAAAAGCCCACAATCTAAGTTTAAAGGAAAAATAGCAATTACCAGTTACTCTAAAGTACTGAATTGAATATGTTTCCTTCCTCCCCCTTCTGGCTTCTGAGAAAATAAAACTCTACTTGCTACCTCAACTCTGACTAAGCCCCACCTCCAGTTATCACGTAGCTGAGGTCAGAGGCCAGACAATTAACACCCTTCACCCAACCACAGGGCAGTCAGACAAGCCAAGATAAAATTTTGCAGCAATTAAAGACAGCACAGAATTACACCACCACTACGTTTTAAATTTTCAACAGCCCAAAAACAATTCTAAGTAAAGACAACAAAGAAAGTACAGTGTCACTAAAAGCCCACAATCTAAGTTTAAAAGAAAAATAGCAATTACCTGTCACTCTAAAGCACTGAATTGAATATGTTTCCTTCCTTCCCCTTCTGGCTTCTTCTGACTTTCCCTTGACGAAGCCATGCCCCCTCCCGCCCTGCAGTCTGTTCAGGTCAAGTACTGCCACTAGACTGTCCTTTACGATTGTCTCCATTACCAGTATCAGTATTGATGTTACTCTGACTGGCCTATATTTCCACCATTCGCACTTTGGTCCACTGTTGTGGTGGTGAACATCATGAGATGGTCTGCTGTCGTGTAGTGTGCATCCTATGTCTGTAGATCATTTAAATAAGTGCTCAAAGGGGCCTTTCTTTTAGGAACTCTGCTAGCTCCTTCATTACTCCTTGCTGTACTCCATGGTCCCCTTGGTGTGTAGACACTAAATGACCTCCTCTCCTCCAGCAACTTCCCCACTGTTATTTCTCCATCCGTCACCTTCCCCACATCTGTTTGTATGATCCCTCCTACTATTGGTATTACTATTGCCATTTCACAACCCTCTTCCGCCCATCACCCCTCCTTCTTCATTGTTACAATGTTTTCCTTACAACTTCTTTTTTGCGTGATGTATGTAAAAAAGTCATTTTCATGCCATCTTCACTTAAGTTCACACCTTCACTTCATATTCTGTATCTCCCCTGATCTGACACTTTCCTCTTCACCCTGTGAAACACCCCTTCTGTTATCCAGCTTCGTTACTTTCACCACGGCTGTGTACTATGGTATCTATGTCAAGTTTTGCTTGGCTATACTATCCTCCGTGTTATTATTATTTACCACCATTGCTGTGTGTCCATACCCATTCGAATTTTTCAAAGGAACACCTACACAAATTCCCTCATCCGATTATAGCTTTCATTCCTGAAATACAGCCCCATTGTGCCTGCTTACACCATGTCTTTTCACATCCATCAGTATAATATGTTGTTGAAGTGAGTCAATACTTTTATTAAATCATATCAAAACACTGAAGTACTGAATCGTGTTATGTGAAGCCACATACAAACATACTAATTTGCCAGCACATACATGCCATTCAGTCTATCTAGTGTGCTTGATTGTCCAGCACTTCAGTCCATTAAACTGTAGCTGCCCCCCACATGCCCCATCCTAGTTTATACCCCCAACTGAATCTGTCCCTCCCCCTCTTGAAGCCCCAACACTTTGCATCGATACGACTTCCTCTGGCAGAGTGTTCCACCCTGCCACCACCCTTTCTGTGAAATAGTGCCTCCTCCATTCCCTCTTGAATATGCACCCTTCCAACTACATATAGTGTCCTCTGGTTTAACTTCTGCCATTCAGACTGAACATACACCTGGTCCACTCTGAACATACCCTTCAGGTACCTGACGGCCTCAATCACATCCCCTGTCTCTCTTCTTTCCTCTAGGGTATACATATTAAGTAGTCTGTCTGTCTTCATATGGTCTGTCCCACAACCCCAGGATCAATTTTGTTGCCCTGCATTGCCCCCCAGTACTTTGATGTCCTTTTCAAGTATGGGCACCAGAACTGCATGCAGTACTCTCGGTGCAGTATCACCTGGGACCTGTACAGGGTCAAGATGATCTCCCACACCTGGAAGTAACCCCCGCTATGCAACCCATCATCCTCTTGGCCTTCTTGCACTGAGCAGAGTGTTTCATCTCCCTGGTCACCAGCACTGCCAGATCCTTCTCCTCCTTTGATTTTGTTAACAGTACACCCTCCAGCCAGTATTAGTGTCCTGTGTTCTCTCCTCCTAAATGCATCACTTTCCACTTATTGTCATTGAAAGCAAGCTGCCAAGTGTTTTAGCATTCCTCTAGATTTACAAAATCCTACTTAAATACTTTTGCTCCCTAATCCCCATCTACCTTGGCACCGATCTTTGTGTCATCTGTGAAGACACTGATCTTGCACTTAATCCCTACTGCAATGTCAGTTATTATAATGTTTAACAGTACCAGTACCAGCACCGAGCCATGTGGTACACCACTTGTTACTGCCCTGTGTTCAGATGCCTCCCTCCTCACTACTACCTTCTGCTCTCTACCCTTCATCAATTTCTAGACCCATCTGATCAGTTTCTTCTATGCTCCATGACTCTTCAGCTTGCAGGTCAGCCTACGGTGGGCCAACGAGTAAAAGCCCTTGCTAAAATCCAGTTGTAGGACATCCACTGCATGTCCTGTCCAGTGCCCTCATAACCCAGTCATTAAAAATCAACCAAGTTTGTCTGGCATGATCTGCCTGAGACAAACCCATGCTGCCTGCTGTCCTGGAGGTTGTTATCCTCAAGAAATTGCACCAGCCTTTCCTTGAAGATTGCACATCATGACATCCATGCCCATGTACTGTTGTCCCTACACCTATTGTCCAACATAGTGCATCTTGAACCACACCAATCTTTCACGTACCCCATGTTTCTTTCCCAAGTGGTCTATAATCCCTATACTGTATCAGAACTCACAGCCTCATCCTGAAGACCATTACACTTCTGCTCCACCATCTATGTGAAAATATTGACCTGTAACACTGCTCTTCAGCTGACCACTTCCAACCCCAACTCTTTGTTTTTATCCTTTTGTTGTCATTCACTTCTTCCTGTGCAATAACTTTCAGATGCCTCCCTTGTTCATCAATTTTATATGTAAGGGTCTCCATCCTGACTCACAACCCCCCCTTTCCCCACCTTTAATTCCTGGTCTCCATTGTATCATGGCACAACTACTTCATTCTGTGTTGGTGTGGTTTTTGTGATATGTTCTTGACATCTTTGTAAATGTTTCATTGCAGTGTGTATTGTGTTATTGAGGACTGCACTCTATATTTTTTGTTTTTCATCACAGAACTTCGATGTCAGCTTTGAAATACCTACCATTGACAGCCACGTCACTGATATAAAATTTTGATATTCAATTCCGATGTCCGAGTAAATCTGTGAAATTGCAAACTGATCTCTGTACTTCCAAAATTAACAAAGGTAAGAAGTTATAACAGTGTGACAATGTACAACTGAAAATGCATGGTCATGGAAATTTTTTGTCTGTTTTCTCTTCCCCCCACACACTCATAATTTGACCCTTTCACCTTCATTATTGCACCATTGGTTGCTTTTCTGTGCAGTGCCCCGAAGAATAAACATATGAACATGACAGCAGAAACAGACCATCCGGCCTTTGTACGTCTGCTCGGTTGTGCAGCTAGCTACCTACCTATGTTGCAGCTGATCCTACCCCACCCATCAATCCACCCTTTGTCAGTCATCAGCCCCACCCACCATCACCCACCCTTGCTCTCTACTCCAGGCTTTGTTGAAGCTATCCACATTTCTGCTTCAAATCACTCTATCCAGAATGGTGTCACACTTTGTCACCACTCTCTCCGTAAAGTAATGCCACCTTATCTCTCTCCTAAATCTTTACCCCTAAATTCTTAGTTCGTGGCCCATGGTGGCCCTTCCACACCTTAGTTTACACACTCCTTCCCCACATTCCTTGTTCATCCCCTTCAACTATTTTAAGGTATCTATCATATCCACCCTATCTCTCTTCCAAGGTGTACATATTAAATCCCCTTAGCCTGTTCTCGTAGTCCTTCTCTTCCATTGACTGAATCATCATGGTCGCCCTTTGCTGTACCCCCTCCTGTAATTCGACATCACACCTCAGATAAGGCCTCCATAACTGCACACAGAACTCCGATGCAGCCTGACCAGTCCCCCATCCAGCTTTCTTGTTAGCCAGTCATATTATTGTGTAAGGTTCATTTGGCAAGATCTTCCATAAATAAACCAATGCTGCCTCCTATAATGGCGGTTGTCCACACCCAAATCTGCAACACTCCTTTATTTCAGTATCATCTCCATGACTTTGTCCACCACTGTCGTGACACTAATTCGTCTGTATTTACCTGGCTCATCCCTTTCTCCAGTTTTGTGGATCCTCACCATGTGGGCAAACCTCAGATCCTGAGGTACAGACCCGGTTTCACATTCAGTGACACCACTTGCCTTGTTGCCTGCCTCCCCTCTTGCTCCTGGAAATCATTCTACCTCTGTGTCTTTTCTGCCCACTCCACGAACACATGTATTTTAGCCTTTGTTTTAGGGTCACCTGTCCCGCACTGCGGGTTCCCTGACGACCATCTGTTCACTCACCTCACCCCCTACCTAGTTGAAATGCATCATGACTGTAATGTATTCCTCCATCTTCCATTGTAGGACCACCTTCCCTTCCCCGCTGTAATGTGGCCTGTCCCTTGTGTATTAGTTATTGTTGTCCCATGTTCTGCCTCATCTACCAACTACTCCATACCAGCTATTCAACAATCCTCACCTTCATTGCGGTGGTTGCGCAGGACCCCATGAGCTGACACCTGTTTCCATGCCAACTTACACAATGTATGTCAACCTTCAGTCATATTGCTCTGCCCATTGTTCAACGGCATCTTAGGTAAATCCCTTATGTATTTCAGGTGCACAGACATCAAAAGATGAAGCAGACTTCAAAAGTCAGAAACGATGCTAATGCTGAAGAACAACAGAAGCTGCTTTACGTGGATGCAGCTGTGCAATGTGACATTGTAACTTCACATACAAATATGCCAGACATTCTACACCATGCAAAATGCTTGATTCTAGTGTCCTATCAGAACTGTCAGACATTCAGACAGTAATCTGGGACAATGATAAGGATGATCCTGACTACATGCCAGCTATTCTGGAGTCTTTGGACTGTCAAAGGTTTGAGTCACATGGTACTTACTGATAACATGAATATCATGCATATTGACAGCTTCAACATTGGCTGAGTAATGTCCATGACACATGACGAGAACTGGGTAGGTATGAAGGTGATTAGATTCAAGTCCTACTGCAGTGAACATTCACTTCGACAGTGCCCTGGCAATGTTGCAGATGTGCTATTGCGATCATTTCTTGGATTTATATTTCAAGAAGCATGGCAGCATGCTACATTGTGTGGTCAGTGTGCTTACGACAATGCCATGCTGGTTGTAAAACAAAACCAGTCATGAAATGTTCAGAAATGTATGTATCTAAACAATTGAAGTGATTGCTCAGAATTGGTGTATGATTTTTACGTAGCAGCACAGTACTGTGATGTACACATGTGTTGATGATGGAAGCTGGAATGATGTACAACACAATGAAATACTGTGGGTCTGCAGCATTCCAAGATACCACAGGACAGGCATAACTTCACCGAAATACTGGTGTCACTTTGTGGCATCCAGCAGTACTTTCAAATGTCATACTAATTAAGTTCATAAAAGAAATGCTTCTTACAGTATCTAAGCACAATGACCTTCACACACACACACACACACCTGCTACCATGTGTTCAAGATGCATTTCCTACACCATGTCCATACATGTGCATATAGTAGGCCCGATGTAACCCTCACACTTTCCTTGAGCACACTACCTCCTCCGTAACCTTTCTGCAAGCATCCTACAGTGGCTTACTAAGTTTGGCTTACTAAGGATGAATTCACCTTGTATGTGACTACTGAATGTCATTGCCCATGTCCTCTTGTTCAGCTGTCTTCCTTCAGGTGAAAATACATGACTGCACACCGGTTGCACATCAATGTTATATTTAAAATTTGCTACCACATTTCACATCTACAATATTGTCTGCATTGTATATACGTCTATTTCCTTGCACCTTACTATATAATGTTGTACCTCCATCCAGTTATGGTGGTGTGACATTGTCTAGTGCTGTGACTGAATGCTATGTATTGTTCTTGAACGTGCACTAAGTTAAACATGCAACGGAATACATGTAATCCAGTTGCTTAACGTGCTTCTTTCATTTATGTTTCCATATGCAGCATGAATTACGATGACTCACCATTCAAAATACATAAAGGCATAGTTTTCGTTCCAAATCTGATAGGACTATTCAGGTTATGCAGGAAATGTTTATCTGTTAATGTTGTGAATCACAGCTTCGACACTGGTAGCATGTTGGACATCAGGCAGCAGTGTACAGACTGCAATTATGACTACACATGGAGAAGCCAACCACTACTTTGTGATACTCTAGCTGGCAACATACAGATGTCTGCCTCCATTTTATTCTCTGGTTCAGCGCCAAAGAAGGCAATCAGACTATCTGAACACTTAAACTGCACCTCCATTGGTGAGACGACATTCTACAAACATCAAACGAATTTCCTGTTTCCAGCAATCGAGAAAGTTTGGAATTGGCACCAGGACATGATTATCACTGAAATGAAACTGTCCAAACTACCAGTAGTTCTAGGTGGTGATGGAAGGGCAGATAGCCCCAGACATTGTGCCAAGCTTGGCAGTTACTCACTTGTGGACCTCTGCCAGAACAAGTTGGTCACTGTTGTCCTATGACCTACCTGTTGACCTAAGGTACCTTCCCACAGTTTGAGGAGACATAAATTCCCCCCCACATATCCACCTCGCAGTTCAGAGGCATTCATGTTTTTTGTTTCATCCACTGCCAATGCAACCACTCTCTCCTTCCCTCTGTATCTGTACCAAAAAGGTATGTACTAAACTCTTGACATGTCAGAATCAGCCATGAGTGCTGATACATCTATGATCTTGGTTTCAATGATTATGGCATTTGTTGCAATTTGTCCATGTCAGTATGTAGATATATTGGATGGACGTCAAGACACAGTGGCGCCAATGGTGGAGTATGAAAGCAACGCTCTTTCACACAATGTGTTATCGGTTAACAATGTGTTAAACCACTGTTTATACTACTGTAAGAGAGATGGAGGGTGCTATAAGCATGGGAGAGTGGGCAGCTCAACACTGCAATCATACACTGCTACCTGTACAGTGTTACATACTTTGTTTGCCATTTTGCCTGTTTCGACTGTGCAGTTCATATGTACCAATGTTGCTGTTAGATAGCAGTGTGTCACTGTTGAATATTTAATTGCAGAGTAACAAAATGGGTGGTTCATACCACATGGAGTTGGAGGGCCTTAAGAAGGCAGTCAGTTATCTTGAAGAAAATGTAGTCCACATTGACAGAATAGTGACAGACAGAGACCCATCCATAAACAAATGGATACAAGAGGAACTTTCATCCGTCATACATCAATTTGATATATGGCATATCACTAAAGGTAACAATGGAAAAACAATGGTAACACCTCATACTCCCATGATTAAGTTTTGTTTAACTGTATCAGACCGCTACATTTCCCCTGTTCTTTTCAATCATGCTGATGGAATATGCTTAAAATGTGATTGCCATCTGCCTTCAATTCATCAGTAGCAAATCTGTACACAATGGCAAAACAGTTTTGTCTTGCTTACCCATGACAACTAGTCACATCATCCTGTAATTTTGTATATACTCGTACAGTGCATACTTTCACTGGTAAACATAATATGTACATTATGGTCCATGTGAAATGTCCAGGGAAGGTAGTAATGGACATGTTCCATGTGGAAAAGGGTACATTAACTTATGCTTTACGTGTCCTACATGAGTGGGGTACAGTACCCACAACAGTGAAACATGATATGCCCGATGACAGACACACATTGAAACAAACACAGCGTGCTTTCCTAGTGGCACTACATTCAGTTTGCGCCATAGTGCGTGGTGCATGGATTGCCGCTATGTGGCTTGTGAGACTGGGAATGCATAGGACAGTGCCAATACTGAAAGGACCAACAATCATGTCACTGTCTGCTGTGACGGCACTGTTAAAGATTTCCATACCGCCTGATGACCATTCTAGATAACAAAGCAACACACAGCAGAGCATCACTGTGTTGATTATCACTGTGAGTTGGACAACACAGTACATACACAACACCATGCTCTGAGTAGTTTCAGTCACCCACTCTTCTGTCTCCCACATGAAGCATGCAGTACTGAAATTGTTGTTTCCGCCATTACAGTACATGGTAAATAACAACACCCCTGTCAACTGCACAGATCAGAGCCGTCTGTTCCTTCTCAATATCATAAAAATTGCTTTGAGAATGATACATACAGCTTTTTCCCGCAACAAGCTGATGCCGTGAGCCATCATCGAGCATAAGCAACATACAACCACCATGACTGATGTAAGGTCTTGCATGGCACATAGCTGCTAATGTATGTACAGTACAGAGATGATACAAATTGAAATTACAGCACTGATTCCTGTCCGGGTATGACCGTCTGTAAACATCACCATGTCTATGATCTTGTTTTTCATTACTGACTTCCTCTTGTCAGGTCTTAAGCAATTGATCAATGCACTGTGCAAGCAAAAATAATGTGACGTGATTGCTGAATGGGAAAAAAGCATTGTCAACCATCTTTATTGGTCGTCAGTTTCCAGTCCACTAGGCAGTGGTGCAGTGGTTCGTAAGAAGTGGCTATCTCTGCTTAATCATGTTCAAAACATCCATGAAGTACACGGAGAGCTTTTCCCCAAGTGCCTTCACAGAGATCTCGATCTGCTTTCACGTGTTACAAAGTGGATACCATCAGCAGGTTACATTTTGCCATTGAAAGTAGAAGCAACTCTTGCTTTAAATAACTTCTGCCTGTCACATAATGCTACTAGGTTTGAGGGCAGCCACAAGGCTGGAGGAGACCATGTCACAGAAGTGACTACAGTCAGCTATTGAGCGGATGTCACCAGATGCACAGACCAGTGCGATAGTAGGTTACCACAGTGTAGTAATTCACTTTGCGCCCAAGCATACGGCCTACAGCTACTGTGGAATGCAAATCCGGTCAGATGTTCCTACTTACTTTGAAATTTACAACACTTTTAAATGCACTATAACAGGTCATGAATAATCTCACTTAGCATGATGCATAGAAAACAATATCATTCAGTGTCAATGACTGTCACTCATAAGGTTATCGAAAGTGAAACAGGGACGGCACACAGGTCACCAATGCCAATGTGAAATGTTGACATCATTGTGTGTTCATTGCATCCTCTCCCAGGGAAGGAGGGATGTCACTACCACCGAACAACTCCCCCCAGGTGGATGCCAATGGATAGTGCAAGTCAGAGGGGCCAGACAAAGGGAGGGAGCTGTGTTGCTTCTGTGGACCTGCGCACGCATCTACGTGCATACGTCCTGTGTGTGTGACACAGCAATGGTAAGGGAGAAAATGCAGAAACACCACACCACCTGCAAGATGACAACAGACCCTCCACAAGCTCCTTGCCTGTCGACTGGTCAGAGGTAAGTCCAGGTTATACCAAGGTGATGGGGCTGTAGTGGGTTAGTCAGAATAGGGCAGCAGGGGGACGAAGGAGTATAAAACCCATACAGGAATTTAAAAAAGAATGTCATACATGTATGCAGGGTGGAGCAGGCTGAGGGGCAAATGCAAGCACTATGGGTGACCTCGCAAGCACCTGTGGGTAAGAGGGTGAAGCTGGGTGTGGTATATAGGCTGCCTTTGCAGGCAGACGATGTGGAGGATGGCTTGATGGAGAATCTGAGGATGCAGTGTGGCCAGGGGGAAGGTAGAATGGTGGTGATGGGGAACCTTAATTTGCAGATGGGTAATTGGTGAATGATGTCATCCTTGTCAACCAAACAGCAGCGACTGCTGTACATCTTCCAGGATGCATTCCTGTCCCAACTGGTGGTGGGATCCAACAATGGATGGTCGTATCCTGGATGTGGTACTACCAGATTGCAAACTGGTTAGGAACCTTGAGGTGAGGGCCCATCTGGCATGGAGTAATCATGCATTGCTCTGGTTTTTCCTGAACCTAGGAGGAGAGGATGCCCATACTAAAACAGTAGTAATAGACTTCATGGGTGCATATTTCAAGGGTGTGGAGGGGATCCTGAGAGAACATATACAGGTGATCAGACCGGCATCCATCTTTTGGATGAGACATTAAACCGAGGTCCCATCTGCCTCTTCTGGTGGTAGTTCAGGTGGATGTTAAAGATCCCATGGCACTTCCTGGAAAGAGTAGGGGAATTTTTATTGTAAATACATCATAAGACAACAAAGGAAATTAAACAAACCTGGTATTAAGGCATACAAAAAAAGCAAAAATAACACTGAAAAAAATAAATGACATACATCCAAACTTATAGAAAAGCAAGAAATTTTTTTTTAAACAAAATCATAAGTACTGTAAACCTAATTACAAAACAATGTACAGAGGGTTCCGTAAAAAAAGGGGAAACCAAGTCAATTACAGTGATGAATGTGAGGTACATCTGATGTAACTATTTATATTTAATAAATATGGAAAAACCTGTTCACCATCTCAGAACTTTAAGGGGAGAAAAAATCTGTCTGTCCTTCTGAAAGACTAACCCCATAGCCTGACTCACTAGGATTGTAATAGTTTTAGAAGTCATTAATTTCTGATGTAACACCCATTGGTACCTGGCTTGCCACAAATACAATTTTAAAATACAAAAGAAAACTGCCAAGGTATCCTTATGGAATTTCTATAAACTTACTGGGTAAATCCCCAATACCAAACTGTCTTAAGTCAACTGAGGGAGCCAAGGCATACTCCATTTATTCCCCGTGTAGGTCCATAGTGCAGACGAAGAGGAACAGTCAAACAAAAAATGTTGCATAGATTCCTCTTTACCTATACAGTGTAAATTCGGACAATTCCAATCTCCCAAAGCCTTGTGTTTCCAATTGCCTCTCACATTTAGACGGCCATGCATTGAAAGCCGTAAAATTCCCCACATATGGGATGGGATTCTAGTATTTTTTAATTGAGCAAGCACAAACTCATTATTCTCAGGGGGACAGAGTTTAAATACAGGGGTAGCCGGATAAAGTAAAGTGAGGATGTTACCATAAAGTTGTTTAACTGACCTATCTTTAAGAATAGCTCTGTCCAATTTCCATTCAAGCAACTTTTGAACTGCTGGTCTGAAACAATTTGGTAAATGAAGTCTACTATGAAATCTTGGAGCTTCAGGTTTCCGTAATAAAAAGTAGTGCCCTAATGTATTCAGTATCCATTTACTATCTAAATGTTCAATGGGAAATAAGCCTAACTTAACCATTTGGGGGAAAAAATAGAGTAAAACAAAATAATGGGGTCAACCATCCCAAGCCCGCCTTTTTCTCTAGACAGGTAGGTGAATGATCTCTTAACCGGATTTAATCTCGAGCCCCATAACATTTGAAAAAAGCTATGATACAGTCTAGTTTCTAGCACTAAGGAAGGAGGAAATATCATAGCAATGTATAAGAAACTAGGTATAAATTGCTTAATTAATTGAATCCTCTTTAATTTAGACATCCTCCATGACTTCCATCTTTGAACTTTCTGTTCTATGCAATTTAAAACTAATTCCCAGTTGTATGAGGCTAAATTATGGGGACCAAAAACTACACCCAATATTTTAAGGGGTTCAGAAGAGATCTGAATGTCACGTATCATAAAGTCGGGATAACCCCCTGGACCAAACATTAGTCCTTTGCTTTTAGTAAGATTCAATTCTGCATTTGATACTGCAGAAAATCTACCCATTTCCTGTCAAAAAAATAGTGATCTGAGTAAACTTTGAAAAAAAAACATACGTCATCTACGTAAGCAAGTAGACATAACTCATCAGACTGAGATTGTAATGATATACCCTGCCATAAGCGAAGCTCATTTATTATTTTTATTAATGGATCTAGAGAAAGCAGGTACAATAGAGGGCTCAATGGGCACCCCTGTTGAACCCCCACAGTAACTCTGAAGTGTTGGGTAACCTGGTTCGAAATCATTGGACTAACTGTTGCAGATGAGTAAAGAAGTTATAATCAGTGTATAAAGTTTATTGGGACCCCTTATTGCTCTAAAGCATAAAAAATGAAAGGATGATGAACCCTGTCAAATGTTGTTTTTTGATCTACAGAGATCACATAGTGAGTTAGACATTGTGCCTCTGAAAATCCAGTCACGTCTCTGATGATTGAAAGAGCCTGGTATATTTTTCTGCCAGGTAAACCACAGAATTGAACCGGGGAAAGAACCAATTGTGTCAATCATTTAAGTCTGTTATTCAAAATTTGTGAAAGGATTTTAAAATTGGAATTCAGAATTGAGATGGGCCTTCAATTCTGAATTAACCTTTTATCCCTTGACTTAAATAGAAAAATCATTAATCCTTCTGTAAAGGAAGATGGAATGAGGTCATGTGAAAGAAAAAAGTTAAAAACTACTGCAAGACAATTACTTAATTCTTTTGCAAATGTTTTATAGAATTCGTAAGGGAGTCCATCAGGTCCAGGGGAGGCCCCTAATTTTAAATTTTGTATAACTAATTGTACTTCTGACACTAAGATAGGTTTATCTAAAGATGCAGCTGTATCAGGAAAATGAGGAATATGTAAATGTATAAAATAATCCTTAACATTTTGAAATTTAGGTTGAGAAGACATCTGCTGAGCCTGAAAATTAGCATGAATGATATTGAACATTCCAGAGCTAGACATCACAGAAATGCTGTCATCATCAATCAACTCATCCATAGACGGTTTAGCTTTTCTAGCTTTACAGGCTTCATACGGGTCACCTACTGGGGTCTTCTGAGTGCCGTACTGAAGCATAGCTCGTACAGTTGCTGCCCTATCATATTGATGGGATTTCATATCAGAGTTTATTTTATTGATTTGGGCAGAAAAAATCATATCGGGACGTCGAGGCTATGGAATACAAATATTGCAATTGTCGCCTATGTTTCAAGTATGTAAAAAATTTATCCCTTTCTGATGTTTTCCCATACTTCTGAAGCCACTCCTTAATTTCCCTCTTGGTATCCTCCCACCAGGGACCCATGTCCGAATAGAGAAAGCTAACCGATGTTCTAGCCCATAATAACTTATAAATTTCCTTCAGGACTTCGGGATCTTTTAAAGTAGCCACGTTCATTTTCCATCTGCCTTGAGGCTGGTGTGTACGTGCACTGGTTTAAAAATCAATCTGTAAAAAACAGTGGTCTGAGAATTCTACCGGGTATACCACTAACCTGGGAACAAGAACAGACTTGGAAACAAAAAAGTAGTCTATTGTAGTAAAAAACCTGCCCCTAGAGTATGTAAAATGTGGACTATTATCCTGGGTCACTTTACATTCCTGAAGTTCAGCAATTTCTATACAGCATCTAAAGGCATTTGAATCACAATACACATTTTTCCCAGCTGAGGTGGTGATGTCTTTGAGTACACAATTGAAATCACCTCCAAAAATTATAGTCTTAAATGTAACAAGATAAGATTGTAAAATCTGAAACATTTCCACTCTAACGACTTTTGACTGAGCCCCATCGAAATTTATGAGATGATATTCATTGTTTCCAATAAACCCATCCAGAATTAATACCCTCTCCGGCATCAAATCTATTAACTTGATTAATGAAAAGGAAAAGGAGGAAAACAATATACCAACCCCATCCGCCCTATCCAGGCCAAAGGACCAATAGGAAGAGCCAGCAGTCCATTCAGCTCGGAAAGCCCTTTCTTGATCTGCAGTATACATCCAGGTTTCTTGGACAAAACAAAATGTAAGGTGGGAAGATTGTATGTGATAAAAAATGGAATGCCTTTCATTAGGATTCAATAAGCTGTGAACATTCACAGAACCTACCCTAAAATCCAACATAACGGCATACCAAGTGTTAATTTAACTTTTTGCATTTCTTTTCTTTTTCCTTGGATTTATACCCCTCGGATTCATCTAGTTTCCCTGGATCCCCTGTATCTGGGAATTGTGGCAAAGAACCATTATGTTCACTCTCAGTCTCCCCCCACTTGGTAAAAACTGAAAAAGAGTTGCTAGTTTTCAGTGGTTGACTGGACTTGGGTAGGGCGGTACTCCTAGTCGTCCTTCGTAGGTTGTGAATGGGGGCTGTATCCAACACAGCAGGCAAAACCAGAGTCCCATCTCCCGGACCATCCTCATAACATACTGGCTGTAATACATGAGGGAGTGTTGAGGAGCCTTCCTGAACTATTATGGTGGATTCACCTTCTGGAGTTTCCATGGAAGGTTGTGGTAAGGGGAAGGGGTGGGATCCTCAGGAATCTCATCAATGCACATACCACCATCAGTAGGGCGATGTAGCCATGGTACACAATGCACAATGGAGCACACCACCACCACTATCGAAAACACAATGGTAAAGGACCTATATGTGACCAAGTGTTGTGGTTCGACCACTCTCCCAGGTCACATCCCAGTCATGATGTACAATAACAATAAAACCCATTTTCCAGACTTTGGCATTCCGCCCCCCATCCAAGGTGCACAGTACTTTTTATTAAAACACTTCCCCATTTCTGTACAATGGTGTCCCACCACCTACCCACACACAAAGGTAACCACATCCCAACACGCATCCACCCTCCAAGTAGGACCCCCCACAAGCAGCATGCAGCTCAGCCCACTACACACATCCCAGCTGTCCTATGCTAGAACTGTCATCGAATAACCATTTACAGTAGGCAGTGAAATCACATTGGTTGACACCATCGACCAATGGTCTTGCAGTGTGCACTATACACTAGCATGCAACAAGCTCACAAGTTTGTGAATGACATCGTATGGTACACACTGCAATCACATTGGTCGACAGTGTCAACCAAAGTGATCTTAGTGGGTACTGTAACCAGCCATTCAATGACAGTTCAGCCAGCGGACAGTATGAGGTGTGTGCTGGGATGTGATGAACTCCATCGGGGTTGGGGTATGGCCTCATGCTGGGACAGGTTGTGCAGAGTGGGATGGCATTACCGGAGTGGGTGGGTGGGTCTTGTGTACCACTATAGCACGGACACAAGTAACTATTTATCAAGAATGGTAGTGTGGAATGATGAGGATGCAGGGACCAGTATACAATGGAAAATGCCTTTATTTTTATAGTACATTATAATGGAGATCGGACCAGGGAGGGTGGAGCTAACACTATATTACAGAAACAGATATACTGTCAGCATATCGGGGATGGGAAGGGGGGGGAGATACAGTGCCGGCAGAACCCTCTAGTGTTTTCTTGGAGTACCGTCATTTTTTTGTGGCCAGTAATTTGCAGCAGGCAATGGCATTTGTGAACGCACATTGCGTGGAGAAAACGTTTGTGACTGGGAGTGCGTGGATATGCAAGTCCGCTTACATTCCCATTACATTCATTTGCATTGAGGCTCAACTCCCTACTTTGCGAAGGCACAAACACAGTTTGCAGGGGGAAAGTGTTTTGTGAATGTTAGATAGTCACAAAGAACAGTTTGCACAGAAACATAGAAACATAGAATTTGATGGCAGGTAAGGACCGCTTGGCCCACCTAGTCTGCCCATTTCCCTACCTAATGGATAAGCTGCAGATCCTAGTTATCCAACAGCCTACTTCCTCCTACCCCCATTAGAATTGGAAAGGCTATGCCTGGAGTTCAATGGCCAAGCAGCCAGCCACTCCCACTTCCTGAGCTATATACATAGTTCCTCTCAGCCTCATTGTGAAGCACTTTTTCTTTACAGCCAAAGGCTCTGTCCTCTGAGCTGGTTGGGGCCTGCAGGACTGGCTCAGCCCCCCACCCTTGCTGCTCCAGTTAGTCTTTGCTGGATTTATGTGTTTATTTTCCTGCTTCTGGTTTGTGTTTTGCCTTTGGCTGCGTGTGTGCTTCGTTTTCCTTTTGTTTCCTGTTTTCTGTGTCTTTTGTTTTGCTTTTCTGGGGGTGGGGTGCGCTTTGTTTCTAAACTCCTAGCATATTGTTCCAGAGCTCCTACTGTTTGCTTTCAGTTACTTGCAAATCTCAAACTACTACAATGCAACTGCGGTCATTATTTGTGTGTTTCAGCTCAACCATAGCTGCTCCATGTTGCATACTCAATTGATTTCACTTGACTCAGGCTTACCCTGAATCTATTTATGCAGCTCAATCATGCTCTCTCATTCTACTTGCCTCATTATAGCAGCTTTATTGGACTGCCTGGCTACACTTGCTTTCAGAGCATTGTGCTTCCTTGTTTATGTTTATTGCAGTTACAACTCAGCATACTCCATACAGCTGTTGCTTTTATGTTTAGTCACTCTGTTCTACTCTGAGGTCAGCCAAAAAGATCCTGCTGAGGCTGATAAACTAGCTTTAATATCTGCATGTGGTTCTCGGCTCTACCATCACTTTCAGGTTTGTCCTAAGGCGAAGACTGGGAAGTGTTTGGGGAGTCATAGCCCCATGTGGCTAATTATTTCTGTTCTAAATCCTGCCTTCGCCATTGAAAATCCTCAGAGTATTTGTCACCTTGATTTGGCTTTTAAATGTCTGGCTGGCTTGCCCCACTATTCAGTGCTGTTTCATTGCTACTACGTTATGCAGACCTATGTGCAGGTCCACTTATGACTACTCTGTTTACTGACCTACATACAGGTCCACACTTGCTTATGCAATCGATTGCTCATGCCTACTGCATCCTCCTGACTTCAGCCTCTGGGGTGTCTGCTGCACTCAATCTGCTTTTGACTTTGCAAGGTCTTAGCACTCACTGCTCATTACAATCAGGACACCAGTGCTCAATCAGCTCGACATCTTCTCAGCTCTCAATCTCATTCTGGGGCATGTCAGCCATTCTGTTCTGGTGCAGGGTTCCTGCAGCCAACGGTCTCGCTCTGCATTTAGTCCGCATCTTGTGCGTATACAACTTGGGGCGGGATCCTTCTTACCTGGCCCATAGCTGGTAGTGTCCTCACCCCCAGCTTGGCTTTAGCTGCCTGCTATGTGACAGCAGCTTCTGGTGTAGAATTTAAGACTAGCGGTGAAGGGTGATTACAACGATCTCCTTTGGCTCTAGTGTTCCACTATAATGGTTGTTCATTGGCTTTAGTGGTTTCTCTAGCAAGGCACCTTCACCACATTCTCCCTATGACTGCCTCTGGTTCACCTAGTTTGAGTTTAGGGTGGGTAGGACAGGTGAGTGCCTCAGCAGTCGTTGCTCTCCTCCTCCACCTTGGTTGCACGTATTGTTGCAGAGTTTTCTCGCAACCTTGCATGGTGTTCCCACTAGAGAGTTTGAGTGACAGTCTTCCTCCAAATTGGATATTTTCTACCTCCCATTAATTTGGTTTTCCAAATTGCATTGGCTGAGCCGTCACTAAATAAATTATCCCAAGCCTGGAGGGAAGGCAACCTAGGCCTTGGATCCCCAGAGATTTCTTCCTCATAGGGTTTTTTTTTCTCTCCTCCGTTGCCTCAGGTCATAACTGTTAGTTAGCATAGTAATGTCCCCTAGTTTCTTTGGGTAAGTTCCACTGTTGGATGGAGGTAGAGGATATCCTGCCATTTCCTCTCTCCTTAGAGGAGCCCCTCATTCTCAAGGCAAACCATTAGTATCCTGCTATGCGAACCTGGGCATTTCATTACGTTATCAAACTGAGCATCTCACTATGTTATCAAACTGCCTATGCTTCTCTACTACTACATTACAGTTACTGCTTTCTCATAAGCTTTGTGTCACCTCATTCTTTGGGATATGATCATACTACATTTCTTTTGGGGATTCCTACGGTACCTTTATCTATGTATGCAAAACTGTCTTGGACAACAGCAGGTCCATCTTGTAAATGAGCTTGCTCAATGATGATCACCTGGATAAATAAAGATTTGATTTGATTTGATTTAGCCACGGAAATCGTCCCGTGGCACCTCTTGGGGTGGAACCCTCTCTGAGGGTTTCTTGCCTTTTGTACCCCTACAGGGTGGTAATCCTCTGGAATAGAGAGTGTGAACGGGCCAAAACCAAACTAACCACAGTGTGCAAGACACATCATACTGCCCGCGAGGACATTAAATTGCCTCATGTCTGTCCCATGCATTCTTGAATTCCCCCATTGTTTTTGACTCCACTACCTCCTCAGGAAGGCTGTTCCATGCATCTACAACCCTCTCTGTGAAAAAAATACCTCCTCACATTACCTCTGAACCATACCCCCTTCTATCTTCAAATTGTGCCCCCTTGTTCTTGCACATCTCTTTTACTGAAAGATGCTACTCTCTTGGACTTTGTTGATTATCTTGAGGTACTTGAAAGTTTCTACCATCTCCCCCCCCTCATTTCCTCGAGGGTATACATGTTAAGCTCTTTTAGTCTGTCTTCGTATTTCTGGTACAGACCCTGCACCATTTTGGTTGCCCTCCTCTGGACAGCCTCCACCCTGTGTATGTGTTTGCAGAGACTGAATCTCCAGAACTGCACACAGTACTTCAGATGAGGTCTCACTAAATGTCTGTACAGAAGGATAACAACTTCTTGTTTTCTACTAGTGATGCTTCTCCCTGTGCATCCCAGTATCCCTCTAGCCCTCCTTATTGCCTTCTCACATTGCTTGCCTACCTTTAGGTCATCTGATATAACTACCCCCAGGTCCCTTTCCATTTTTGTTGTTGTCAGTATCTCACCCCACATTGTGTACTCTTCTCCTGGGTTTTTGTTTCCCAGGTACATTACTTTGCACTTCTTTGCATTGAATCTAAGCTGCCATACATTTGACCATTCCTCCAACCTTGCCAAGTCCCTTCTCATCCTTTCCACCCCACCTTGTGTATCAACCCTTTTGCAGATCTTTGTGTCATCTGCAAAGAGACATACTTTTCCTTCCAGTTCCTCTGCAATGTCACTTATAAAGACATTAAAAAGGACTGGTCCCAGTACTGAACCCCGCAGTACCCCATTAGTAGCCCCCCTTCTTCACTGTGGACTCCGTTTACTATTACCCTCTGTGGCCTGTTATCCAGCCAATGTTTTACCCAGGCTACCACCCTGGGACCCACTCCCAAGCTGGCTAATTTGTTTATTAATCTTTTGTGCGGGACTGTGTCAAATGCCTTGCTAAAGTCTAGGTAGGCCTTGTCCACAGCCCTTCCATGGTCTACCATTTTGGTCACTCAGTAAAAGAAATTGATTAGATTCAACTAACATGACCTTCCTGCTGTGAATCCATGCTGCCTTGGGTCAGTGCCCCACTGGCCTCTAGGTACTCAAGAATTCTTTCCTTCAAAAGTGATTCCATCATTTTCCCTACCACAGAGGTCAAACTGACAGGTCTGTAGTTTCCTGACTCTGTCTTGCTCCCACTTTTGTAAAAGGGAATCACATCCACCCTTCTCCAATCCTCGGGTACCACACCACCCTCCCATGATTGGTTAAAAAGGGTGGTCAGTGGTGTTACTAGCGCTCCTCTTAGTTCTTTTAGAATTTTAGGGTAATTTCCATCAGGCCCAATTGCTTTGTCTACCTTTAGTTTTAGGAGTTCTTTCGGAACCCTTTCTTCTGTGAAAGGACTGATATCGACCCCCCCCCATCCAGAATGCTTCTATTGACTGGATTAGGTATATCCCCCTCCTATTTCTTTGTGAATACTGAGCAAAAGTATTCATTCAGTATCCCTGCTTTTTCACTGTCCCTCTCTGCCCACCCACCCTACTCTTTATTCAGCCTCAGTATCTCTCCCTTTGTCTTTTTTCACTCCCTAATGTATCTGTAAAAGGTTTTATCCCCCTTCTTAACCGAGTTGATTATCTTTTCCTTTGTTTGGGCCTTTGCTATTCTGACTGCTTTCCCCGCTTCCTTCTGCTTTAACTGGCACAGTTCTCTGTCCTCCTCCTTCTGTGTTTCCTTATGCTTGCTGAATGCTGTCTTTTTCTCCCTAACCTTCCCCGCCACCTCTTTGAGAACCATAGTGTTTTTTTCTTTCATTTTGATTTGTTTATTTGCTGTACACAAAGGCTTGTAGCCTCTATGATGGCAGTTTTAATGTTTCCCCATTGTTGCTCCACCCTCCTTCTTGCCTGTTTGCAGTGCTTTTCTGAGGCACTCTCCACATTGACAAAATCAGCCCTCATGAAGTCCAGTACCTTCACATTTGTATGGCTTGACTCTACAGCTGGGCTTATCATGAACCACACTGTTTGGTGGTCACTTATTACCAGATGGCCACCCACTTCTAGATCTGAGATCCTCTCTCCCTCCCCATTTGAGAGTACCAGGTCTAAGACTGCTCCCTCCCGAGTGGGTTCCAACACTAGCTGTCTGAGGCATGCTCCCTGTAGGGCATTGAGAATGGCCCTGCTCTTGGATGTGGCTGCAGCAAAGGTGCTCCAGTTAATATCTGGCACATCCGGGTCCCCCATCAGCAATATCTCACCTTTCTCTGCCATCCTAAGGATTCCTTCTATCATTTCCTTCTCCATTTCCTCCACCTGAGATGGGGGTCTGTATACAACCCCTTTGCAGATTGTGGTGCCATTTCCAGTCTCCAGGGTGACCCACAGTGCCTCCCCTCCTCCCTGTTTATCCTTTAGTTCCATTGCTTTGATCCCTTCCCTTACATAGAGGGCTGCTCCTCCTCCTCCTCCTCTTCTACCCTCCCTGTCCCTCCTGTAGATTATGTACCCTGGTATGTTGACATCTCAGTCATGGTTCTCTGTGTACCATGTTTCTGTGACTGCCACGATATCCAGGCATCCCTCTTCCATCAAGGCCACCAGTTCAGGGAGCTTGTTACCTAGACTACAGACATTGGTACTCATTATCCTCCATTTTTTGATGGCCTTACCCCTTTTTGCCCCATCGCTGTTCATACTGCCTTTGTTTTTTTCTCCATTTATCCCAGCCCTTCTCCTGATTGACTTCTCTATCTTGGTGTTTACCTCACTAACTGCCCTAATTTTGGGGGGATTCTAGGATTTCCTTTTTGCTTTTCAGTGCCTCCACTCTTGGCTAGTTTAAATGTTTGCCAGTGAAGCATTTAAACCTATCACTGAGGATCCTGATTCCCCTTCTGGACAGATGTAGACCATAGCGCCAGTACAGGCCTGCATCCCTCCAGGTGGACCCCCAGTCCCCAATGAAGCCAAAACCCTGAGCTCTGCACCAGTTTTTCAACCACTGATTGAATCCCATGGTGTGGAGCACCCTAGCCTCACCCATACCATAGACAGGCATTGTGGCACGTGGACAGCTGGTTCTGATTTCAATATGATATTTTTTCTGCAATATAAAATATGTAAGGGAGGGTCTGTCAGGAGGAAACACTGTCTTGCTGAAATTGATAGATCAACCCCCCCCCCAGAGATAAGTTCAAAGGACAGGAGGCAGCTTAAACTGCAGATATCTGAAATACAATTACTTTGTTAAGTTTTCTTTGAAGCCCAAGAAATAAAATATCCATTCATGACGTCCTCAGGGAAATCCTTTGATTTGCACTGGGTGTCATGAGAAAAAGGGCATATGCATTTGTTTGGGGTGGCTCCCAAGATAGCCAGTGATTACATCAAAGAGGCTTTGGTGGTTGTGTGAAGCAGGTTCCAGACTGGTTCGTGAAGTCCAATATGCATGTGTTGGGGGGTGTCGTCTAAGGAAGCCAGAATTACATCAAAGAGGCTTTGATGCCTGTGTGAAGCAGATCACAGACCGGTTTTGGCAAGTCACATTTATGTCACCTATTATTTTTTTAACTATCTTAGTAGGACATTCTGTGATATAAAATATAAATTTTAATACACCAAGGCAGAGCTAGGTGGCCTCAGAGAGAAGGCCGGCTCAAGACTGCTTTTAAAAATACTGAGCAGACCTTACAGAGGTACATTATTTTCTGACTGAGAAAAGAGGAACAACAAAGCACTGAAAGATTAAGAAGTAAGGAGACCTTAGATAAGACCAGTCTGAGTGTATGCATTGTAGGAATTTGCGCTTTAAAACCTATTTTGTTTTTAAGATCATATGTGTTGGGATATCTTGTTCTGTATTTACTCTTTTTCTATTTTGCCTATATAAAAGTAAAGATATATTTTAAAAACAGAAACTGCCTGGTGTGCCTTGAAACTTCGTTTTATATAAGTGAAGCTTAGATGGTTATAGTTGATACTGTGCATGTGCTTATTGTGATACTAAACTGGGAAATGGATAAGAGTTCTCTAGGTCTTGTATAGAGTTCTAAGGGTTCATTTTGAAATACCTGGTTAGGTGCCCATAGGCAAAGATATCTTGCCCCCTGAAGACAGAATTATCTGAGCCTGACAATTGGGTACACTAACAAGAGGTTATCAGTTTGAATCCCTCCAGAACTTGGGACTAAGATGACTTGAACCCACAAAACAGACAAGAGGGTTACCTTGTTCTGTTCACTGTTCACAATTCTACGCTCAGAGGTTGGCACTTTGGGAGTAGAGAGCTGACCTGCTTAGTGGGTTTGTGACAGGCATCACCTCTGAGAAGGTTACCGTGCATGCTACTTGTCTAAGGCCCATTCCCAACTCCACAAACTCCTCCTGCACTGCTCTGACCCCTTTCCCAGGCAGGTCATTTGTCCCTAGGTGGACAATGACATCCAGTGCCATCCCCTGTACAGCTGCTCCCGCAATCCTGAGTATTTGTTCCTTGTCCCTCCAAGCCATGGTGCCAGACCGGCACCTTACCTCCCTCTCCCCACCTTTCCCCAGTTCTACCCTCCTAACAATGGAGTCTCCACCAGGAGTTGTTTCTTTCCACTGTGGGGTCCCATGCCACCCTTCTGTGGGTCTCCATTTTGGAGGTTCCCAGCATCCTTCTTGGTCTCCACAGTGGGTGCCTCCATAGAGCAGCCAGAACGGCATATAAATTATGGAGATGTACAACTGGAGGGATGAACCTCTGTTCCACCACCCTCACCCTCCCTGAGCCCACTGTGGTCCAACTGCTCCTCTTTCTTGGCAACCTCTGAGGCAGCAGTGGTGGCCCTGGTGGTCCCTGCATGGGACAGGAGGTCCCCAGAATCCTGGCCAACTCATCCTGGAGATGAGCAACCTCCTCCCTCATCCCAGAGAGGTGCCTGCATATGGGACAATACCACATCCTCCAGAATGTCTCTCAGAAGACTGCTGCTCCACAGCCACTGCACCGCACCACTCCCATCATGTCTTATTTGTGACCACTTAACTGTTGTTTTGTATGTTTACTCTTTCCTCTCTCTGTTTATTTTTTTTTCTCCCTACTTTGCTACTGCCTCCATGCCCTTAAAGCTCCTGATCTTCCTATTCTGGGACAAGAAGTTCCTATATTCCTCAGTAGTCTCCTCCTTACTTGCTAAGAGTCAGACCTCTAGCAGCTGGGGAGGGGGGTATAGAGCTACTCTTTCCCTTCTAGGATGGTGAGTCTTTTGTGCCTCTGTGATCACTCCCTTCCTGCTCCCAAACAGGAAGTTCCTGTTGTCAGTCAAATCCTGTGCCTATGAAAGGAGAACCAGCTATGGGTTGAGGGGTTGAGGAGAGGGATGCAGGGCAATATAGTCCCAGTAGAAGAGTAGTAAAGTTTTAACAGCATCTCCTTCCTCTTGCTGTTCTCTGCCACAAGCTATCTGGGTCAGTTTTTAAATGCAGCCACATGGCTTACTTCTCTCTAAGCCACTCCCCCTAATTCACAGTTCCTTTCTTCACCTAGCTAATTGCACAGATAACAATTCCTTCACCCAACTCAGACAAACACACTCTTTTTTTTTACCGTAAATTGAAGTTCCCAGTAGTAGAGTTCTAGTTCTTTAGTCCAGTAGAGTAGTAAAGTTCTAACTGCACCTCCTTCCTCTTGCTGTTCTTGCCCTTGTGCACACTGTTTTTTCGTCAGGGCAATTATTTGTTAATACTGGTCATCATGGGGGGAAATCATGTACAGTGCAGCGCAATAAAAATACTCACTCATTCAAGCTCTGTGACTTCAGGTTCTCCATGTTCCTGTCTGTACTGATAGTAGGCAGTTTGTAGAACAGGTATACGAAGACACACATCATGGAATCCAAAGTGATCGATTATACAGGATGGCTGAACATCGTGCTCCTCATATTTTGCCATGACCTGATCAATGTCCTTGCAGCAATGGCACTCATGCTCCATCGACATACTGGCACAGTTTCCACACAGACACCTAATGAACAATGAAAAATGAAGATAAGGTCATGAAATACATGAAATGGTTCAGTACAGTAACGTGCAATCACAAATAACATTCAAATTGTTGCATGGGCATTATAAGCAAATGCATGTGTATATAACTATATATGTATACATGTATATTACCTTCCTACCCACCTCATGTCCTCTCTAAACCTCCCTCCACTCCCACCACCATCCTGCGTCCACCTTCTCCTTCTGGGATATCTCCACAGCTGATGCCATAAAACAGCTGTACAACGTCAACTCGTGAAAAGGCTCCTCCCATGATGATCTACACCACAAAGTGCTCTCACTCTCGGCCCATGCCATCATTTTTCCAATCTCCCTCATACTGAACCTCTCCTTTGAAACTGGCTCGGTCACCTCCCCCTAGAAATATGCAGTAGTTCTCCCTCTTCATAAAGGTGTAGACCCTACATGACCATGCAAATATCACCCTATGTCACTCTTCCCCACCCTTGCTAAACTTCAGAAACACCTGGTCCTCTTCCACCTCACCTCTTTCCTATCAGACTCCTCATTTTTAACCCCTTTACAATTGGGGTTCAGGAAAAACCATCCCACCACCACCTCCTTAGTCAGGCTAACAGACCAAATCTTAAGTGGGATGGATAATGCCCTTATCACTTCAGCCATATTCAGTGACCTTGCAAAAGCTTTTGACACTGTCTGCCATATTATCCTCCTGTGTTCGTTCACTACAGCAGATGTATCACCCTCGAACAAATTGTTTTATGTGCTACCTGACTGCATAGATATGCAAATGAGGACATTATGCATGCAAGGCAGAAATGGGGACATTAGCATGTCATTATGGCCCCATTTGCACGTGTTGTGCAAGGAAGGCCGTTGAAATGCGCACAGCGCCCTGCACAGCATGCAGTTCCAGTACCAGGGATCACAGCGGTATCCCTCCCCATCCCATGCCACTGATCTCCATTATAATGATGTAGAAACTCCATGGTGGTCCATTGCTTCCCCCCTCCCTGACCGTAACCAACATCACACATGATAGCAAATTATTAATACCCTGGTAGTGTAGTGTAGTGGTCCCCCACACCCCTACTGTAGCTCAGATCGCCCATAAATGAGGATATAAATTCCATGGTAGTATTGTGGTACCCCCACCTCTCCCGTAGCTCCAATTGGCTAAAAACATTTGTGAATTACTATTACAGTATGCACTGCAAGCTCATTGCTCCACAATGTGTAGCAATGGGCTTGCAGCTGATACTGTAAGCTGTCATTCGGCAGTCAGCTGCGGAGGTAAGCGGGTGGGTTTTGTGATGCCCACCAGTGAAGGGGGTTGGGGAGGCTGGGTGTGCAGAGGGTCCTTTATGGGTGGGGGGGTGCCACTGGACCACCAGGGACTGATTTACATTGCTTTTACGTGCAGAGTGGTGGTTACATGTAGACTACCAGGGAATTAATATCCACATTTACAGATAATCAGAGGTACAGGATGGGATGGGGGGGTTCTGCCACACTATCACGGCATTTATAATAATTTATTTTGTCCAATCAGAGACACATGAGGGGTACAAATAGACTACCAGGGCATTAGTAATATTGCATTGCGGGTGATGGGTGTAATGGGTAGGGAGGGGGGAACCACTACACCACCAGGGTAATTCTTTATCATATTCCCACAGCGATCGGAGATATGGTTGGGGAGGGGGGTACCACTGGACCACCAGGGACATATGTGGGTGCTTGTGCTTGGTGTTCTGGGGGTTGTGGCCACCCATAGCTGGTGGCTGATGTGTTGCGCATTGCAATATGGCTGCACAGCTGTGGGTGTAAGGCACTTGACCCAGTTTTTATGTGCTGAACTTTGACCCCAGATATGCAGCACATCTCTGGGTTGTGCCAGCAGATGCACCATACATCCCATGCTGAATATAGGGATGTGCCGCATATGCATGGACATGCCCCATGGAAATGTGCCACATATATTATCTTTGCACATGGATGCATCAGGAATTGCGCAACCCAATTCCCACTTTTGAATATTGCCCATGCGCACATTTCTGGTGTTGCACTGACACAAATACTTTTAATATGTAGCCCTCTGAATACAACTGTGATGAAACAAGTAAAATAATGGTATCACACACTTACCGTGCCCGTCTTTGTAAAAGTACTCACATGGGCCTGGAATAAAAAGACAGTAACATTTGGGAAGTGTTCGTGGGAAGCAATGCCACCATGACAAGGTCCTTCCCAGTCAGTGGTTAGTATAGAGAAACACAAATGTGAACAAATACAGATGTAGACAAAGCAGTACATCACAAGCACATGACTGAATAATGAGTAACACATAATTTCATCAAAAAGACACGAATGAGTGTCACAAGTCATAAGTCATACACACGCACACTGTGTCTGACAGCATTGCAATCACAAATTGAATGTTGACATTGTGCCACACCTAGGGTGCTGTACCACACCACAGTATGTTGGCCAATACTAAAATATAAGTGTGACACTTCACCAGCTCTTCTTCATCAGGGAGTATGACACTGGAATGACCAGAATACCGCATTAACTATGAACAAACTAACAGAAACAATCCTCATACCATGTTTATTTTTATTTATTTATTTAGCTTTTGTTAACCGGGTAAGTGCACTAGCCATAAAATGACTATTTTCAGGCACGACCTGGGAGAGTACAGACATGCAGAAACTTAACAGGAAAACAATTTATAAGTGATTTACATACAATGAGTTAAAGTGGATACAATATATCAGAGACATACAGAGTAGACCATTCATAAGTTCATAGGTGCCTACCTATGCAATGAATAAAGGACCTTGGACAATAAATTATCAGGTGACATATCATATAAACAAAACAAGGTACACAAAAACAGGTAATACAACAGGAAGAAATAACCATTGAGAGCAGGGGGTGTCATTAAGGAAAAGGTCGGTAAGTGAGGAAAAGGGGAGCAAGCCATGACATTAGATTATATGAGTATATGTAAGTGTAAGAGAGATGCCTGCAGTGCAATATTGTATATGGGCAGGGAAAAAGAGCCGGGACAGGCTGAGGCAGTAAGAGGGTTATATAGAGGTGAGGAAATACTATTGTATGGCAAGAGACATCAGTCATTAGGTAGGGTGAAAGCAGGAACAGGTATCAGCAATCAGCAGATTTGAGCGCAATTTTATCTTAAAGCATGTGTGGGAGCTAGAAAGTCTAATGTCGAGTGGAAGGGAATTCCACAGCTGTGGAGCCGCATGCTCAAATGCAACAGTTCCTTTCCTAGTGCACCTCTGCAAATTCAGAAAGGATTTATCAGCTGATCAGAGACCATGGAGTGTGTCCTGAGGAACAAGATAGCTGCAAGACACCTAGGGGTTTGATTTGAATTATCGAATCAACAAGAGAGCCAAGGTAGTATTTCTTACTAGCTAATGGAGAGAGCCAACCAAGATCATTATAAAGTTGACAGTGGTGTTTTAAGCTGAGGAGCAGAGGCATAGCGACATATGTTGTTATACATAATATCCCATCTGGTAGGTCAGTTTATGAGCAGCCCCAAATAAGGGAGCCCATAGGTTAGGGTGGGGAGCAGAATCCTTCGTAATGGCCATTTTAGCTGATGGCATGAGCATATAACTAGTCTTATATGCCACACCCATTTTGGAGTTGACAGCTCTGCAAACAGACTGTACATGAAGATTAAGATCAAGAGATTGATCTAGCAGGATGCCCAGGTACTTGAAAGAGGTCACACATTCCAGTAATTGACCTTCTAAGTTCTGCACCATCAGTGCTGTTGTGCAAGCCCGGACCTTTGGGGCCGATCCAAGCAGCATGGCTTTAGTTTTGCTAGTGTTGACAGCCAGTTTGTGGTCATATAGCCAGTTTTGGATATTGTTAAAGTCAGAGGAAAGGGTTGTATTGATAGCCTCTGTATTAGTAGAACTTGTATAGATGACAAGATCATCAGCATATAGAATAGCAGAGCAGGATTTTAGAGCAGCTCCAATGTTATTTATATAAAGAGATAATAGGAGGGGCCCTAGGATGGAGCCCTGAAGTACACCAATGTTAATGGTGGTACTGTTCGATAGAGAGGAATTAAATTTCACCACTTGAGTTCTATTTGTAAGGTAGCTTTCGTACCAGTCAACAACAGAGGAGGAGAAATGCAGGTGTCGAAGCGAGGAGAGAAGCAAAGTGTGATCAACAAGGTCAAAAGCCTTTGTGAGGTCAATAAAGACAGCCCCAGTCAGATTGCCAGTATCCATTTTTGAAAGAGTGCCTATGGTGAATTTAAGGAGTGCAGTTGTTATGCTATGTCCTTTCCTGAAGCCATGTTGGGTATCCGAGAGCAGGCTGTGCTTAAGTAGATAGTCAGTTGTCTGAGTTGCGACAATTTTCTCCAGGATTTTGCTCAGTACCGAGAGTATGGCAATTGGTCTGTAGTTCATGACAACTTTAGGATCCCCTTTTTTATGTACAAGTGTGATCCGGGCAGCTTTCCAGAGGTCAGGGACCATTCAACCTGAAAGTGATAACGTATAAATTTTAGCCAGCAGTAATGCAATAAGGGGAGCCGCAAGTTTCAAGAGGCGGGGTTCCAGGGAGTCTGAGCCAGAGCTGGTATGATCAGAGATGGACCTCAGGAGCTTCAGGACTTCCTTTCTAGACACAGCCTTAAAATAGAATGGAGGAGTATAAGGAGGAACAGGGGACAACATTTCCAGCTTATCCAGACAGGTTCCTGATTAGGAGTGGGAGGACACTGCAGTGGGATTGAAGGAAGAGGTATATTGGGAGAGATCAGAGAAATGCAGGTTGAAAGAATTAGCTATGGTTTGTGAGTCATCGCAATGCACATCATTTATCAGCATATCACCAGGGGTAGTTGACTGTGAGGATCCTAGGAAGGATTTGATGTGTGACCAGAATTTTCTGGGATCATTGGCCGAGTTAATCAGTAGGTCTTTTCAGTATTTGCTCTTAGCAGCTCTGATTTGTCTTTTACATGAATTCTGTAGCGTATGGTAAGCGTTGAAATCTGTTTGCTGTCCTGATGTTTTGTAGTGCTTCCAGAGTTTATCTCTAAGGTGCAAACTTTTGAGCAAGTCTTTGTTTAGCCATCTTGTTTGTTTACCCCTCACTCTCCAGGTGATCTTTGGGGCATGTTTACATTGAACCGTAAGGAATTTAGTGATGAAGAGGTTGAGAGCATCCTGAGAACAGTGTGATAGATAGATCTCCGACCAATCAATTCTGGAGACATCATACAGAAACATCTCTTGGTCTAGGTGAGCAAAGTTTGTGAAAGTGATGAGACGTGGCGGAGGAGATGGAGGTGCCCCCAAGGACAGGATGCAGAAAGTAGGAGAGTGGACAGTTAAGGCATCAGCAACAGTACCAGCGGCTGAGATATGTTCGATCTGGTTTACCAGCACCCAATCCAATAGTGTGCCTAGTGGTGATGAAGACAGACTTCTAGTCGGCACTTTTACCATCTGATGCAGGTTGTAGCTATGAGTCAGAGATTGAAGAGAACTGAGAGCTGCTCCAAACCAGTTTAAGTGTAGGTCCCCTAAGATGACAACCTCATTATGATTAAAATTCTGAGAGATATTTTCCAACAGGTACTCTAGACCCACAATCCCTCCCGCTGGGGGGTTATATGCACAGATAACATGCAGTTTCTTGGCTCCCAACGCAAGGGTAGCATGCATGTATTCGCATACCGACTGAGCATCTGGGATAGCGAGAAGAGAGACAGTCAGATTATTTTGTAGTACAGAGCAACTCCACCACCAGGTTTGTTCGATTTCCTATCCCTTCGAATAATAGAGTAATTTGGCAGGGAGCAGAGGGAGTCAGTAACCGATGGTTTTAGCCAGGTCTCAGTGCGACAGAGGATATTAGGATTGTACAGTTTGACCCATGACTCCAGTTCCACGAAGTAACACATCAAACTTCTTATATTCAAGTGTGCAATTAACAGCCCATGTTTGGAAATACTATGTATGTCATCTACTGAGAAGTAAGCATCTAGTGGCCCAGGATTTGTCTCTATATTCCCAGATAGCAGAATGGCAATGATGGCAAGGAACCACAGCCCCATGTGTAGAAAAGGATGGGATAATGCAGACTTGTTCCGTAGTTTCCTAAACATATAGAAAGAACAGTAGGGACAGCCCTTTTGGTAGAGATGAAGATTAGTTTGTAGTATCCTTGCATTATAAACAATAAGGTTGGAGAAAGTAAAATCGCAGTGCTCGGTCCTAGATTTATTTGCGCCATCCTCATTCCATAAGGTTACTGTAATTCTGTCAAGGCAAAGTAGGACAAGAAAAGTTACGAGGGCAACCCCCAGACAGCGGTTGGACATGTTGTGACTGTTGGTACAATATTGGTTCAACTCATGACAGAGGTCACCCAGGGTCACAGTTAGGCAGGGATTGACAAGAGGCTTTGGCTATGCAAGACCTTGCAGGCATGCACTCCCCTAGCCCCATTACATTGATAGCCTGGGGCACACCTACTCAAGTACAAGTGCAGGATGTGAAATCATTTTGTCCTTGTGCTTTCTTTGTTATTTAAAGAGGTTGTTTAAAAGCCCACAAATAGATCCCTTAGGAGCAAGCCAGACGAAAATGTGGATTCGAGCAGGACCCAGAGTCACTGGAGTTTGTCAGACCTAGTTGTTTGATTTCTGTTTTGCTTGGGATAGCTTCCAAAAAGTTGATTTTAAACTGAAAATGCAAATACCTTGTGGTAATGTTTTGCAGAAAATCCAGTCCAGAAGACCTTCACTGACGTAGTGAGCAAGAATGGTGTAGTTACTCCAAGCAGAAGATCTTGTAAATCCCCAAAAATTTAGCTACAGACACAGACAAACACAAACAGCCTCCCACACAGACCTCAGTCAGCATTGTGCTTGAGTCTGCAGGTAGGCAACCTACACCTCAGCTGCAACAACACAATCACCTTGTGTAATATGGAGTTCATTCACAGCACCCTCTACTGAGAGTGTATCACAGCGTCTGTGACATGCCCTCTTGAAGCTTCAGATTATTTTACATGATACTATAATTTGTGGAAAGGCATCCCACCTAGCCACCAGCCTATCAATAAAGTACTGTCTCCTGATCTCTATCCTAAATGTTCATCCATTCCATATAGGCCTGTGCAAATTTTTTTTTCCCGCTTGTTTAACCAGGAGTGGCACACTAAGATGAAAGCTTGTTTACAGGTGCGACCTTGTAGCACAGGGAAGTTAAGTAAGTTGCTCACTGTTGTGTGAATACAGTTCACCAGGTTGACCAAGACATCAGCTACTGCTGCGTCTACACACATAAAATAATAGAACATTTCAATCAAGCTCAATAGCCCCATCTGTCCTACACTACAGAGTGAACATACTCTGTTTCCCCAGCCTCTCCTCGTAGGAATTGGCCTCCAGAGCACGGAAAATATATGTATACCTGCGTTGCACCACATCAAGTATGTAGTTCTAAAAATGGTGACAACATGATTACAGGCCCTGTTGTGAGTGCAGACTGACCAATGACATGTACTAGGTCATGGTGATCAACTTCCTATAAGTGTACAACAATCCACTGTCATGCATCATGGAATCATGTTGGCCATACAAGCATATTTCCTACGTTCAGCAGAGTTATCCATGATCCCTGTAAAAAACAACATTGTCTTCCTCACTGATCCAAAACATCACTCATCAAAACAAACGTTATATCCAGAACTGCATCACATTGAAATTCTAATTGGAAACCAACTACCACCTGAGATGGAACACAAAACACTTTTTAGGATGGCATTATGATGAAAAGGGGACACACATCATCACATAGCAATGTATTAGAACACTCCACAGCCCACACATTCACACGAACAATCAGTAAAGTCTCAGGTTACAGTAGGAGCAGATAGAAATGGAAGCCAGAAAACCAAACAAAATTTGACACAGACAAACAGGTACACGAGTTTGTGTGTGTGTGTGGGGGGCATAAAATGCAACACTATTTGCAGAAAGAAAGCATGAAGGGACACCACATGCTACACTGATGAATAAGATGTTCATTATAAAAACAGTTCTTCTGCTAAGGAGGGACTGTCATGCATTGCTTTGGTGGATTCAGATTCAAAACTGGTTAATTGCACCACAATGATACTGTTGAAAATAAACACAGAAACATTTTTTTTTTATTTAATTCGTTCTAGGATTACAAGTTACCTTTGAGCAAAGGGCTCTTTTACAAAGGTTCCACATCAAAACATTGGTTTCACATAATAGGTTACAAGAACACATGTGGCATGGAACAGACAGGGTGAGGATCGGAAAAGGGGGGGGGTAGGAGGATAGGAGGGGCAGTAACAGGAGGTCAAGGAGGAGGAGGGAGGAGAGGAGAGGGTAGGGGAGGAATATGGATGGGGGGACAAAGGGTGGGTGAGAGGCAGCTAGCCTGGTGGCATTGTCAGATTCAGAAGTGCGGGAGGGGCAGAGGCCTACTAGGGCAAGTGCAATGGGCAAGGGGCCCGGTAGGGGAGAGCATCGGAGGAGTGGTGTTGAATAGTTATCCATGGCAGTCGCAGGTGCTGAAAGCGACAAGGGTGTTACAGAGCCTGGATTTGAAGGCACCTAGACCAGTGGTGGTGACAGTATCATAGGCAAGACCATTAAACCAAGTGGGGGCCCTGTAGGTGAAAGATCGCTGGCCATGGGTTGTGCGGCAGCGGGGGATGCGAAACAGTTGTGGATTTGATCCCCTGGTGATTCTGGAGCTGGTTTTTGTTTGAAGAAGTGAACAGACTCTGGGAGAGGCAATTTCCAACTGGATTTTCTTTGCAACCACACAGATTTGGTACTGGATTCTATTTTCAAGTTGAAGCCAGTTTGCTTGTGAGTAGAGGTCACAGGTGTGTGTGAGACGCTTGGCCCCAGTGATGAGTCGACAGGCCTTGTTTAGGGTGGTGGTTATCGTTCTGAGTGTCGAGGTAGTGGCAGTGCCATAGATGACAAGGTCATAATCAATCTGGGAGATGATGGAGCTTTGAACAGCGGCAGCGAGGGCCTCTTTTGTCAGGTGCAGCCGTAGGCAGTAGAGTAGACCCAGTCTGGTGTTCACTGTTTTTGCGACATTGGTTATGTTGGTTGCAAAGGACAGGTGAGGGTCTAAGGTGATTCCTAGATATCTGAAGGAGTCAACCTGCTCCAGGGAGCTGCCAAGGTGGGTATATAAGGAGAGTTGGAGATATTTGTACCTGTTTTGGTGGCTGGTGAAAATCATGGTCTTGGTTTTTTTCTGGTTAAGGATTAACTTATGTTCTTTGAACCAGTTTTCAACTGAGATGAAACCATGTTGATGGGTTTGTTGCAGGTGGCTTGGGTCATGATGGGAGGCAAGAATCACAGCGTCATCTGCATAGAGTATAATTTGCTGAGGAGTGGAGTTGGGGAGAGAGTTGAGGAACAGGCTGAAAGGCAGTGGCCCAGGATGGAGCCTTGGGGGACACCAGAGCGTACTTCTTTAGTGTCGGAGAACACGTCCACTATTTTTACACATTGGGTCCTGTTGTCAAGATAGCTATTGAACCATGCCACTGATTCTGTAGAGAGGCCAATGTTCAGTAGCTGATGAAGCAGGAGGCGATGGTTGACAGTGTCAAAAGCCTTTGACAGGTCTATGAATATAGCTCCGGTTAGGAGACCATGGTCAAGGGAGTTGTGTATGGCGCCCGTGAACTCAAGAAGGGCCGTGGCAGTGCTGTGTCCTTTTCTAAAACCATGTTGCTGCTGGCAAAGGATATTGTATTTGCCCAGTTGATCGGTGAGCTGGTCCGCTACTATCCGTTCCAGGGCCTTAGAGAGGGGTGGAAGGATACAGATAGGGCGATAATTCCCATGGGTGGTTCGGTCACCGCTTTTATGGATTGGTGTGACTGTTGCTGACTTCCATTTATCTGGGAACTGGCTAAGAGAGAGGGAGAGATTAAAGATCCTGGTGAGAGGCCCCAGTACTTCTTCAAGAGTGAGGGACAGAAGTTTGAGGTCCAGTGTGTCAGCACTAGCTCTGGTGTTTTTGATGGCTTTGGAGATGTATTTTCTGGCCGGTATTTTGTTTACTGCTCTGAAGTAGAAAGGGGCATCTTTAGGTGTAGACTGATGGGTGGGAGAGGAGTGTCACCATCGCTAAGTCGGGGAGGCAGGAGGAAAGTGAACAGGAAAGTGCAGGAACTCAGTTCCTGTAATTTTTGCAGCAGGAACAGAGTTCCTGTACTTCTTCCCACTGACACTGCAACTGAAATTCTTAAACCAGCAAAATTATGACAGTTTTGGGCCTGTGACCTGAAATCAGGGTTTGATAACAACATTTGACTTGTACAACAATGCTGTGTTCCTAGAAATACTTCAATATCTAACTGAATCTACTCATGTCTAAACAGATAGATGTGTTTTGACACTGCTATCCTTCAGACTGAGGACCTTTATTCTGTATTTCGTATAATTGCCAATGCCAGAGTTCCTGTACTTCTTGTCTACCACTTGCACCACTGGGGGGAGGACGCTGCTGAGGTCAGTGAAGGCATCATTGAAGGTGTTAGCTATGACTTTTAGGTCCAGTGTAGTATTTCTGTTAATTCTGAGAGCAGTCGGGGGTGATTTGGACTCCTTCCTGATGACATTTTTTATCTTATTCCAGAATGCTCTTGCATTTCCTCATGAGTCGGTGAGTGCTTTCTTGTAGTATTCAGATTTCTGTTAGCGTATGGATTTGGTGCGATCATTCATTGCTCTTTTGTAATTTTATGTGTCTGCCTGGTTTCCAGTTGTTCTGGCCAGTTCCCAGAGGTGGTCCCTGTGTTTTAACTTCTTTAAGAGGGAGCCCATGAGCCAAGGGTTGCAGAGGGCTTTAATTTTGTGCTTTTTTAGCGGGGCAAAGATGTTACATGCTTCATTGAAGATGCGTATGAATTGGTCAAGGGATGTGTTCGTGTTGCAAGCAGATACAGGCCATTCAGTACCATTATTCTGGTTAATTGAGGGTCCTGCAACCTTATTCAGGTGCACCTCCATGCCTCCGGCTCACAACTTATTGAATGTTCAGGAAAAAAAACACATACTGTAAGGACCAGATGCTGATAGAAAAGAAATTCACAACATGAGCACTACATACCTTCCACAGTCCCAAACTATGCAAGTGGAGGTTGGGGAATCAAACCTCAGTCTACTGGTGTACCAAGCTCATTAACAGCTCATTACTCTAACCTCTAGGCTGTACTGCCAACCCCCAAAGATGAGCTAGACAGAGCATCTGAAGAGAAACAAATAATGTACAGAAAGTGCAAATTGCAACACAACTGGAGAATGACTAGTGCACTGCCAGATACAGTACTAAGTGCAGATGGCAGCAAAAACTGAAGGGTGAACAAAGCACTGTTGGATAGAGCGGGAAGAGTGCTGGAAACTTGGGGGTGGGGGGATAGTATTAGGATCAGAGACAACTACAAGAGTGTGTAGTGAATTCACAGAGGAGAGAGTTGAGTGAATGGGAGGAAGAAGCAGTATGAATGGTGGGGGAAGTGAGCCCCATAATCTGGGGAAGCAGACAGAGAATGCAGCTTGGCCAGCAGAGGATTTTATGGAGGGAAGTGCAAGGGAGTGAGGGCCCAAGCTGCGAAGGGAGTAGGAGGCAGAAGAGGGGAATTAAGGAGGTAGAAAATGTAAGTGGGAAGAGACTTAAGCCAAAATTTACAGATGAAGGTAGCACTGTGAGCGAGGCACCTAGCAAAAAGGGATGGAAAGGAGAGGAAGGAGTACAGGGAACAGTGGTGGGTTCTAGAAGGCAATCGATGGCAAAGTGGCAGAAGGAGTGAAAGAGAGGTCCAGTGTGACTAGGGTGATTTTGAGCAGCACTGTAGCAATGCCATTGTAGTCGAAGATAGGGAGAATCATCTTCAAAACAGTCTCTCCCACGGCAGGAAGTGGAATACTCATGTTGTTCCTGTAAAGCACACACCAGTTTGTGATGAAGCTTCTGGTGGACGGCATCCACATGAACTGAGAAATCAAGGTGATGATCCAGCCAGACCCCGAGGTATTTAAAAGAGGAAACATTGAATCACAACACCATCAAGAGTATGGAAGGGGTTGTATACGCTGGCGCGACAAAAATGATCGCGACCGGCATTACAGCGACAGGCTCCATGTTGACCGCAAGTTGCAGTCAGCATGGAGCTGCATTGTTTGGGAGTGTTTTTTACATCAGGGGCTTTGCCCCCGCACCCCTCGAACTAAAGGATTCTAACTCCAGGTCGGAGTTAGTCCGGGGAGGGGGTGCAAGTCGGGAGAAGTGGTTGCCCCTTCCAGCACCACTTCTATGATGGCATGGCGCTGTAGTTGATATCGACGCATGTCGCTGTAGAAATGTCACTGTAAGGGTGGCATATCATATAGAAGGGGGGGGTGAGTCTAGCTAGTATCTGCTTTGTGCCAAAGTCAAGGAGACCATTTTTATGGCATTAAGGGACAGCTGATTTGCCCAGAACCGCTGCTGGATGCTGATAAAGCCAAGCTGGAGCCAGGCCATGAGGTCAGAGGCAGAGGATGCAGAGATATAGATGTGAATGGATGCAGAGGAGCAGGTAGAGGGAAGGTCATTCATGAATATGTAGAATAGAATGGGGCCAAGGACAGACCCCTGGGGCATTCCAGAGCAGATAGGGAGTGGAAGGGATAACGTGTCACCAGTATGGACAGCTTGAGACCTGCCCTCAACATAGGAGCGGAACCACTCAGCTGAGTAGGTAGGGAGCCCTGCTTGTCCAGAAGGATAGTGTGGGCAACAGCATCAAAGGCTTTGGCCAAGTCAACAAAAATATCTGAGGTGACCAAGCCCTGATCTATACCAGACAGGATGAAGTCAGTGAGTCGCAGGAGGGTGGTGGAGGTGGACTGTGACTTCATAAAACCAGACTGGTAGGGAGTGAAGAAAGGAGGAGTTAGGGAAAGGGGAGAGTTGGGCGAGAACAAGGCATTCCTGGAGTTTAGCCAAAGTGGGCAGAAGGGTGATAGGGGTGGTAGTTACCAGGGAGGAGGGTCACCCTTTGGGGAAAGGGGCTGACCAGGCTGCTTCCAAGTGTCAGGATGGAGGCTAGAAAGAAGGAGAGATTTAGAAGGCTTGTGACAGGAAAGCAGTGGCAAGAGTGAGAGAGACAGGAGCTTGGGGATCAAGACCAACAGGGTTCCCTTTATTATTGGGTTTCAAATAAAAGGGCTTTAAAGGATGCAGAGGGGATGATGGGGAAGGAGAGAGGGAGGGAGGGGTGGAAGAGGGATTGAGGCAGGAGTGGAAGGGAGAAGTGGGGAGGAGGAAAGGAGGGAGGGCACAGGAGATAAAAAAGGAGCTGAAAGATGAGGTGACTGTAGCAAGGTCAGAGTAAGGGTGTCATCCACCTGGAGGACTGGGGGGCTGAGACAGAGAGGAAAACAGGTTGTGAAATGACCTTCCAGAACTTAGAGGGGTGGTTAAGGTTGTTCAGGAGTGTGGATGCAAAGTATTTGGCCTTTGTAAGCCTAGTAGCTCTAGTACAAGTGTTGTGAGGGGACCTGTAACTAGTATGGTCAAATGAGGAACCACTGGACTTTTAAGTCCACCAGGCAAGGTCACATGCTCGATGACAGGCCAGCAACTCAGTGCAGATCTAGGGTAGGTGAAAACTTCAGACTCTATTTTTTCTCGGGGGAGGGAGTGGGGGTGATCCCAGATGGACAAGAATTTGGAGTTGAAGAATTCAAGGGCCGTGCTGATGCTGCTGGCAGCTGAAATGGGAACCAACTGGTAGTAACCAACACAACATGGTGGATAGGTCCAGAGATTGGAAGAATCTGATCTGGATGAATTTGGGGGGAGCTTTGGGGCAATGTATCTTGCACACACAGTAGATCACATGGTGGACTCTGAGGGCATTGGGAAGGGTACCAGCATACACAGTACGATGTGGGGAGAGGAGACGGCCTATTCCAGGAGTGAGTGGTTGAGGGATTTGTGATTTAGCCAAGTGGGATCAGAAATTAGTTGTGAGAGCTGGAAGGACTTTACATTTTGGCATAATGGACCCCCCTTACCTCCTGGAGTACAAGATCTTCTATGCCCCTTCCCCCGTAATCCTTGCCGTACCTGAGGCTCCGAATCTCAGCTCCTACTGGTCCCTCGCTGCTGAACCTCCCTGGGAAAAAGGTCATTCACCCACAGGGCCCCTCTCTGGTTAAATGCTCTCGGTGGTGACATCTCCTTTGAACCTAAGCTGGGCCCATTCAAAACCAAACTTCAACTGTGTCTATCTGCATCAAGCTCATGTGATTGCCATCTGTAAACCCTCATTCCAATAACCCTGACTGTATAGTCTGTCCCTTAATCTTAATCTTAACAACTTAGCACTTTTGCTGTTAACCCCTCCCTGTCTCCTCTACCTCTACCCTCTCCTACCCTCCCTCCCCACCTTTCCTCTTGTCCACCTTCCCATCCATCCCCTCCCCACCCTACCTTTTCTCTCATCCTCCATCCACCCTGCCTCTTCCCAGCCCCCCGTGCCATGTGAGTCTTGAGAAAGCCTTTGGCTCTATTAAACTTGACTGTATGCACTTTCTTGTGCTTGTATTGTGAGTTATATGCATTAGAAGAAGTCTGCATCTCTGTTTATTTCACTTGACTGTTCAATATGCTTTGTCTTCCTTTTTATACTCAATTGTACCATTCCTTACTTGCCCTGTTTATACGTGTATTTTCTAATGACATGGAACCTATGTAAAAGAGCTTCTTGCTCAAAGGTATTTGTAAGTTAAGATTAAAATAAATAAATAAAAATAATTTGCAAAGGAAGGGGGAGAGAGACAATTAAGATTGATGTAACCTAGGATGAGCAACTAACCAGAGGAAGTGTAAGAGGACAGATGGACAGATGTTTCTATGTTCTCTGTTTCTATGGACTTATCAGCACAGAATGGGGTGAGAGAGGAGGGGAATCACTGGATACCAGGGACTCACTGGCCTGGGATGGGGTGAGTAAGGGAGGTAACACTGGATGCCTGGGACATATTGGTATGGGTTGAGGTGAGATGGAGCGGGTACCACTGGATGCCAGGGATTTATTGGCATGGGTAGAGCGAGAGAGGGAGTACCACTGGATGCCAGGTACTGTCTTGGCATGAGATGGGGTGAGGGAGGGGCAACTAGACAACATGGACTTATTGACATGGATGGGGCGAGGGAAGGAGTACCACTGGATACCAGGGACATATTGGCATGGAATGAGGTGGAGTGGGTGGGGTGCCTCTCGATGCCAGGTGCTTATTCGCATGAGATGGGGTAAAAGAGGGAGGTACCTGGGCTTAAAGGGAACATGAAATTTGTGTGCATATATAGCCTTTTTTAATATTCCTATTTTCAGAAATTAAAATTCGTGAACACCATGCAACAGTAGAAGATGCAAGACCTGCACCCTAATATACACAAAGACCACCATCGAAACAGGCCAGAGTAGCATAATAAAAATAAATGGATCCTACACATGCCAGTCAAGCAATGTGGTTTATCTAATTCAGTGCAAAAACTGCACAGATGAAGTCTATACAGGGTAAACAAGGCAACCACTGCAGACCAGGATGAACCATCACCAACGCACAATATTAAACCAGGTTATCAGCACACCAGTAGGACGGCATTTTTCCCAACCAGACCACTCTCTCTCTCTCTCTCTCTCTCTCTCTCTCTCTCTCTCTCTCTCGGTCCTGCCTGTCCTAATACTAAGAGGCAACTTCAAAAACACTCAGGAGAGAAGGTCATGGGAATTAAAATATGTCAAACAATTTAACTCGAATTATAACAGGCTCAGTCAGGACATTGGATTTATGCCACATTATGGAAAACTCTAATATTGTATGTTACTTCATATAAATGTTTTTTTTTCCTTTCTGTGACGCCCACAACACACACACACTTATTCAACTTCTTTTATGAATATGCTGGTACTTCCTGCTAATCATCCCCTCACATATATAGACATGTTCCTATGCACTGCTCACTCACCCTTCCTGTAAGTCCTTCTCAGCCTTCCTTTTCAACCTTTTCACTGTCCTGTCCTGTCATGAATAAGTCTGAAGCAACACATCACAGTGTGTGTGTGTGTGTGTGTGTGTGTGTGTGTGTGTGTGTATATATATATATATATTGGCCCAGGTATTCAAAAGGGTTGCACCATGCACAACCCACTGATGTGCCCCAGCGTGATATTTAAAAGGGAAAAGTGCGCCGCACAAATCCCAATGCACCGGAGCGCATCAGTAATGCATGCAGGCACAGGTATGGGGGGCATGCCCATGCATAACCTGCACAGCCCAATATTCAGCCCGGGATGCAGAGTCATGCATGCTAACCCTCACTTGTGCCTGCACAAAGTTACACCAGGAAAAGGACAGGATGGCCACCCACAGGTGAGCTGCCGATTGCAGGGCACAACACAGCAGCTGCCACCTGTAGGTGGCCACCCGAGTTCCTGCCACACCGCGGCACCCCCATGGTGGGCATCCGTGTTGCAAACCTCCCTCAAGTCCAATATCCCTGGTGGTCCAGTGATCGATCGCTGCTCGATCGAGTATCAGTACTGAATCACTGCCTCACTACCCGATGGTCCAGCCTCCACTGCCGACAGAGCCTCCACCTCCGCCTCCCGCCAGCCGGGCGGGTGGCAGCACCTACCCGCCTGCCACCCTCGCGCTTCATGCCAACTGACATTGGTAGGGTTGCATAACATTATAGCATGAGCCAATGGGCGGCAGCCCATACCGCATTACCAGTCCAGCTATGTGAATGAATTCATTCACATATCCGGATTGAGTAGCATGAGAGTGGTTGCACGCCCATTGGCTCATGCTGTGAACTACTGGACGGCAGCCCTACCGAGTTGTCAGTTGGCAGGCGTTGGACGGCAGGTGGTGGGTGCTGCCGCCGCTGACAGGGGGAGGGGTGGTGGGGCTCAGTGGCGCGGTGGGGTGGGGGTACACTAGACCACCAGGGTAGTAGGGGTATTTGATGAGGTACTGATGCCAGCAATCGGCTCAGTCGTGTTCACTGGACCACCAGGGATATTGGACTTGGGGATTGTACTGATGCCCGCGATCGAGCACATAGAGGTCCACTGACCACCAGGGATATTGGATATTTTTTTTTTATATTACAGGAATGCCCGCAATCGGGCTGCAGGGAGCGTCCGGTCCCCGACGGCTGCTGCCTGGCAGGGCGCCAGGCGCGAAGTCGTTGGGGATGCGGCGCACCTGCATATCGGTCATGCAAATGGGGCTATAATGAATGCAATGCCTCTGTGTGCCTTTATGTAAATTATGGCTCCATTTGCATGTCCTCGCTTGAATATCGCAGGTGCTGTGCATGGCACAATGGCACTTGCGCCAGCACATCTCCATGCTCACTCTGGCCACTTTGCGCTGGTGCAGTGCCATAAGCGCACACAGTGGGGAGTGGCGGGGTGCAGATATTCAAAGCTGCTGCACCATAGCGTAGCTCCATTGAATATTGCCCAGGCCACACCCCCTGCACAACAAAGTTGAGCTGGCGCCCAGGCTTGCGCCACAGCCTGGCAGTTTGAATATCCAGGCTATTATGGTATATATATATATATATATATATATATATATATATATATATATATATATATACATATATATATATATATATGTATGTATATATATATATATATATATATATATATATATATATATATATATATATGCTGCTTATTTTGATCAGTTTGTTATTTATTTATTTTATTTGCACAATCGGATTTACAAACTTTGAGCCAGAGGATCGTTTACAAAGGTACCTCATCACAGAGAGGACATACAGTGTAAATATATTTACAGAATACAGAACACAAGAATGACATAGTATTACACAGTTGTTTTCTATACAATGAGCAGTTTGAAACATATCAAGGTGACAAAAGTTTGGCACGTGTAGTACATACAGAAGGGTGGCGGGGAATGGGGGTGAGGTGGAGGTTCAGCCCAGCAGGCATCGCTGGTGCAATGCTCTTCACCTGAAGATGGGACTCATGCGGCCCTGAAAGCTTGTGGACTATACCATCTATGCTCAAGATGTATGTTGGTCCTATAAAAGGTATCAAATTATCCAGCAACTCATGCATTCATACACCCCCCATAATCCATTACTGACTGTACCCAAATACAGATTGTTCTAAAAATGCTGCTAGGTACTGTTTTCTTTAATTGCCAACACTGTATACAGTTTTTTCATGGAACCTGAAATTTGGAGTTTGACTGGGTCACTGCATTGATTAAAGACTCTGACCAAGATACACCGACCTATCAGAGCCATACTTAAAGTTCTGAATCTGTGCAGTGACATACTCCAAACTCCTGGTTCTATGAAGAGAACCTAGGGACAACTATGAGGGATTGGTATAGCATGTTGCCCATTAAAGAAAACAACTCAAAACAGAGGTTTTGCCTTAACTTTTATTCAGGCACAGTATGCTACGGATCATTTGGTGGGGTGGGGGTATGAATGCAATTTTTGAAAATAGGAATCTTGCAAACAGCTGCAAATTCATAAAATATTCCTGTCCCCTTTAAGTAAATTATGAGTTTGCTAGTGATTTCATATAGCTTGTATCAGTCTGATCCCTGACTCGTTGCCCCCAGAGACAGAACTTTAAAATGTTAAAGTTCAAACTCTGCACTGTGGTCATGCTCCCCTGAGCATTCTAACCGCAGATTTAATTCTCTGCTGAAGAGGTCGGATGCCCTGGAGTCCTGTTCCAGTCCTCATGGCTGAATTTTCATAAAATAATTATATTTTGTTTATTATTTTGTAATATTATTTGGTAGTTTGATACACTGAATTAAATTAATTTTCAGTGTTTTTATATTATTTGTGGCTTTCTTCTCAGTTCCACAGCTGTTCGAAGAACCAAAGAAACCACATTTTTTAGGGAGTCCTTGTTTGTGTTATTGCTATTTAAACAGACTAAAAATATATATATATATTTAATTCTGTTTGGCTTCATTTTTAAAACAGTTGTTCTTGTTTATCAAGAACAACAATCAAAAATGGGTTTGGAGCCTTTTGCAATCTGTTTGGCATAACTGAGACACCTGAGAAAAGAAGAGACTGTCCGTGTCCTTCCTGAGATGTGGTTTCCGGAACTGGACACAGTTCTAATGGTGGGGCTTACCTGCGATCCAAATAGGGTCAGCACCACCTCCCTCTTCCTGCTGCCAATACCCCTTCCTATGCACCCCAGCATCTCACTAGCCCTTCCAACTGCCTGGCTACCATTAGGTCATCTGTTATGATTATCCCAGGTCCCTTTCCTGCTTGGTCTTTGTCAGTATTACTTCGCCCATTTTTTACTTCAATTGCAGATTTCTATGGCCCAGTGCATTATTTTGCACTTTTGTTGCATTAAAACCCTGCTGCCATACCCTTGACCACTCTTCCAGTCTTTTCAGATCCCTGTCCATCCTTTCCACCCTCCCTGGCATGTCTACTGTGTTGCAGATCTTGGTCTCATCCTCAAAGAGGCAGACCTTCCCTTCCAGTTCCTCTGCTGTGTCACTTACAAAGACATTGAAGAGAATTGATCCCTGCAATGATCCCTGAGGTACCCCACTGGTCACCCACCCTTCCTTAGAGCGCATTTCATTTATCACTACCCTCTGTGCCCTATCCGCTAACCAGTTCCTTAGCCAGGTTACCATCTTATTACCCACCCCAAGTTACCCAACTTGCTTACCAGTCTCCTACATGGAAGGGTGTCAAAAACCTTGTTGAAATCCGACTAAGCCATGTCCACCACTCCACCCTGATCCAGCTTCTTGGTCACCCAGTTAAAGAAATCTGTCAGGTTTTTTTGGTATGACCTTTCCTTTTGGGTTCTGTAATCCATTGCATACAAGATATTCCACCATCCTTTTCTTTAACAGTGTTTCCATTAACTTACTCACCACCAATGTTAGGCTGGCAGACCTATAATTGCTCGCCTCTTCCTTGCTACCACTTTTGTGAACTGGGACTATATCTGCCCTTCTCCAGTCCTACAGGACCACACCAGTCTCCAGTGATCTGTTAAAAGGGCTGTCAGATGTACAGCTAGTGCCTTCCTGAGCTCCTACAGCACCCTTGGATGTACCTCGCCTGGTCGCATGGCTTTGTCTACCTTCAGATTAGTGAGTGCTTCCAGACTCTCTCCACAGAAAATAGACTAGTGTTCATTTCCCTCCCACCAAAGCTCCTTTTCATGGTCCCTCCCCTTCCTGTTCTACTGTGAACACTGAGCAGGAGTATTTGTTCAAGATGTTTGCTTTTTCTTGATCCCCCTCTGTACAGTCACACCTCCCTCTTTAACCTTACTATCCCTCCTTTTGTCTTCCTTTATTCACTAACATATCAAAAAAATGTCTTGTCCCCTTTTTATACTCCCTGAGCTATTCTTTCCTTAGTTTGTGCCTGCATCCATCCTGGAGGGGAATCTAAGCACTCAATGATAAGTTTAAATGCTACATGGACAAGCATTTAAACTAGCCAAGGGGGGCGGCAGGCCAGCAAGGAAGGTACATAATTGCCCACCCCCCACAGCTAGCAGTGGAACCAGTGAACAGGAGGAGTGGATATCTCTACAAAGCAGTGTGCAAAAGATGGAGCTAAGCACCCAAGGGGTGGATAAGCAGAAAGGGGCAACATTCAACAGAAGGGCAGACAGCAGGGAGAACCAGGTATAAAGGACAACCAGGGAGGGGGCTGAAGTAGAACAGCTAAACAGTCCAGGGACTTCACATCATGGAAGGTCATGTGTGCCAGTGCCAGGAGCCTCAGCAACAAGATGGAAGATCTGGAGGCTGCCATGGTGCAGTCGGACCTGGACATTGTGGCCATCACAGAGACCTGATGTAATATTGGGAGATGACCATACTCGGCTACAACATATTCAGAAGAGATAGGGCAGGCAGGAAGGGAGGAGGAGTGGCACTTTATGTAAAAGATGGCATAAAGGCCACAGAGATCCAGGAGGAACAAAATGGGGGAGAGATACCGTGGGTTAAGCTGGAAAGGAAAATAAGGTCAGCCATCCAGACAGGAGTGGTCTACAGACCACAAGCCCCAGGAGGAAGAAACAGACAGGAGTTGATGCTAGCCATCCAAAGGATGGCAGATAAGGGTGAGGTGGTGCTGGTTGGAGGCTTCCAGTATTCCAGACATGGACTGGAGCCTCCCAGCAGCAGCATCAACCAGGAGCAGATTTATCCTGACTCCTTCAAGGTGCCTTCCTCAAGAAACTGGTCATGGAAGCAACTCAGCAGAAGGCAATACTGGACCTTATGCTAACAAACAGGGACAGTGTGATGGGGTAACAACGGGGAGCACTTGGGAACAATGATCACAGGTCACTTTGGTTTGAAATCACAAAGGAGCAGAACCAAACACACAAAACACGTATCCTGGATTTTAGGGGCAGACTTTGTAAATGGGGAGATGCTTGAAAGAGGCATTAATGGGAATGGGAGAGAATCAGGGGTTGAGGAACAGTGGGCAATTTTTAAACGGATTATAAGAGCAACAGAATTATGCATGAAGTAGGTTAGCAATGAGAAAATGAAGAGGAGGCCATTATGGTTTTCCAAGGAATAGAGAAAGTGAAAGCCAAAAGATCAAATGTTGGCAATACAAAAGACACAGGCAGAAGGGATAGGGAGAAGTACCAGGAGAAGCAAAGGGAGGCAGGGAGGTCAGTAAGGAAGCCAAAGCTCAAACAGAAGAGCACATTGCAAAATCAGTGGCTAGAGGGACAAAACCTTTTACAGGTACATAAGTGAAAAAGCAAAGCAAAGAGGATAGTGAAACTGAAGGGGGAGGATGGGGGCTGTGTGGAGGATGACAACAGTAAAGCTGACATACTGAACAGATATTTCTGCTCAGTCTTTACTGAGGAAGAGGAGGGTAATGGGCCTGAAGGGAGTACAAGGGGTGGGAACGGTGTAGAAATGGACACAAGTCCCTTTACATGGGAAAGGGTCCTAAAGGAACTGGAAGTAATAAGAGTCAATAAAGCAATGGGGCCAGTTGGTGCACCCCAGGGTCCTAAAGGAACTAAGAGAGTGGTGACTGAACCCTCTGGCAATCCTGTTTAGCCAGACACTGGAAACAGGGAGGTACCTCAAAGACTGGAGGACAGCATATGTAGTCCCCTTATACAAAAGTGGAACAAAGAGGAAGCAGGGAACTACAGACCAGTCAGCCTGACCTCAGTGAGTGGGAAGATCATGGAAGCACTACTGAAGGAGAGATTGATGGAACATCTGGTTTCCAGTGGACTACAGGACCCAAGGCAACATGGATGGTTTCACCGGGGGGGGGGGATGGCCATGCCAGACCAGCCTCATTGAATTTTTCAACTGGGTGACAAGGGAAGTGAATCAGAGGAGGGCAGTGGACGTGGCCTATCTGGACTTCAACAAGACCTTCGACACGTGCCACATAGAAGGCTGTTAAACAAACTGGGGAATATGGGAGTGGGCAGGATAGCAGTGCAGAGGGTAGGTATCTGGCTGGGTGGCAGGACACAGAGAGCGGTGGTAAATGGCTGTCACGCCACAGAGGGAAGAGTGACCAGTGGGGTACCACAGGGATTAGTGCTGGGACTAGTCCTATTCACCCCGTCTTCATCAGTCGATAGCAGGACCTAAGAGGCAGATTACCTGTCCTGATGACACAAGCTCTGTAACAGAGTGGACACACCAGAGGTGGATAGACTGAGGAGGACCTGCAGAACGGAAGAATGGTCAAGTGTTTGGCAGTTGAAATCCAATGCAAAGAAGTGCACGATAATGCATATGGGGCACAAAAACCTTGGAACAACATATCAGTTGGAGGGTGAGGATATAGCATGCACCAAGCAATAAAGGGACCTTGGGGTTATCATCTCTGATGACCTCAAGGTAGGCAAACAGTGCGACAAGGCAGCAAGTAACGCAAATAGGATGCTGGGATGCATAGGCAGGGGCATCACCAGCAGGAAAAGGGAGGTCATAATTCCACTGTAGAAGACACTAGTGGAGCCCCACCTGGAGTCAGTGTACAGTTCTGGAGACCTTACCTACGTAAGGATATAGACAGGGTAGGGAAGGTTCAGAGGAGAGCAACAAAGATGGTACAGGGATTGCATCACAAATCCTATGAAGACAGGCTGAAGGACTTGAATGTGTACTTCTGGAGGAGAGGAGGGAGAGAGGGGATATGATAGAGACATACAAGTACCTTACAGGGAGGAACAGGGTGCAGGAATACACTATTTTCCAGTGAAAAAGATATTCCAGGACTAGAGGGCATGGATGAAGTTGGAAGGAGGGCGATTCAGAGGAAACTTGAGGAAGAATTTCTTCACAGAAAGGGTGGTGGACAAGTGGAACACCCTGCCAGAGGAAGTGGTGGGGGCTGAAACAATCACAGGATTTAAGAATGCATGGGATAGACATAAGGGAATTTTGGAGGTCAGGGATAAGCAGCAACAGACTTCTAGAAAAACGTAAAGTGAACTTACAAGCTCAAATGGGCAGACTGGATGGGCCATAGGCCCTTATCTGCCGACGGTGTCTATGTATCTATGTATCTATGCTCTCCTTACTGCTTTGCTTGCCTCTTTCTGTTTTTCCTGATACACTTCCCTATCCTCCTCTCTTGGGGTCTCCTTACACCTTCTGAATGCTACTCTTGTAGTCTCTACCTTTTCTGCTACCTCTTTGGAAAATCGTAGTGGTCTCCTCTTTCTTTTACTTTTGCTTACTTGCCTGACATAGAGGTTTGTTGCCTTCACTATGCCCTCTTTTAGTTTGGCCTCCCTTGAGTGCAGATATCTCTCTCACTGCCCAAGTTCACGTCTAAATTCTGGTTTGGGACTTTCCTCTTACCTCTTCTCTCCTCACTCTGCTCCACCTCCCTCCTCCTGCCCTCTCAGATCCACTGACGCATGCACTCTAGCTATTCCTCGTCACTCTACCTCCATAGGCCAGAAAACTTTCTCCTACCGCTTCCCAAAGCTTTGGAACTCCGCTGCCACCTCCTATCAGACTTTCCTCTTCCCATCTTCAATCTCCTTAGCCCTTCACAATTTCTATTCCCTAACTGCACTTGTTTTAGCCCCTTCAACCCTCCCTACCCTGGCACATTATCCTTTAGCCCTACTTTACTTCTAATCTCCTAACTGTACTTGTTCCTAGATCCTACAACCCTTCCCACCCTTGCAAAATATTCCCTACCTCTATCCCTGGCTTACCTCCTGTCTCCTAATGGAACCCTTCCTCTGATTACTACCCCACATGCTACCACCTATTATGCACCTCCTCCCACCCCTACCACAACCCACTGTGCCATTTCGACCTCTACTACCTTCCATAATGTACTGTGCTATTTTGACACTCTACTGCTGTCCTTTCACCCCCACTACCTCCTCCTCCCCACACTGATGACCTCCCTTTTTCCCTTCCTAGTTTACCCCTATTGTCTTCAGCCTTACTTTTCCTTATCCCTCTCCTCCCCTCCGGTCACCCTCCACACTCCACTCCTCCTCCCTGCCACCCTTTCTCTCCCCTCCTATTCTGCTTGGTCCTCTCCCCTTGCAGGGTTCTCTATCATTGTGAAAGGGTATAGATCTTGGCCCTCTTCTACCGCTCTTCCTTTCCCCACTTTCTAATTTCTGACCCCTTGCAGGTTTCTCTGCATCCTGAAGAGGTATAGATCTTGGCTGCCCCTCTCTCTCTCTCTCTCTCCCCTTCCATTCCCCCACTCTCTACCCCTCGCTCGTCTACTTCTCCACTTGACTTATAACTGCCCTCCCTTGGGTATACAATAGCACTTTGAATCTTGTGCTCGGCCTACCACCTCTAGCACTTCAAATGTGTTATCCATCCTCTAACCTTTACCCTACTGGATCACCTGCTCTTGGGTTGTTGCTATGTATTTTATATCTGAATATGGTCTTGGTTACCCTGGCTGGTTGGTCTGGGTTATTCTGCTCTGTAATTGTACTACACCATTTGTTTTTAGTAATTGTCGTGTATTGCTCTGTTATTGCTATGTGTTTACTTATAACCCCCGTGCGCTGCTGGAAACTGAGTTATTTACAGCTCATGTTGTCTATCCTGGTGAAACATTTTCCAAATAAATAAAAATAAAAACATTTCCTCCCCCCCCAGTCATCTCCCCATCAGGTCATTTCTGAGGCATTCACTAAGCTCAGTAAATCAGTCCTTCTGAAGTCCAGAACTCTAGCCATCGTGTTATGGATTCTGCAGCTGTTCTTACAGTATATTAAACCACACTGGTCCCAGATGGCTTCCTATCTTGACGTCCACAATACTACCCTGTTAATAAGCTCCAGGTCCAATACTGTCCCATTGTGAGTGGGTTCACTGACTAGTTGACTAAGGAATGCTCCCTGCAAGGTGTCTGCTTTTACCTGAAGCTGCAGCAGGGAGTCTGCAATCTACATCTGGCAGATTCAAGTCCCCCACCAGCAACACCTCCTTTTACGCCATTTTGCTTCTAACATACCTTATCTATGTCCTCCCCCCAGTGCTGGAGGCCTGTAGATCACACCTATCTGAACAGTGGCTCCATTTCCATATACAAGGGTAACCCAGAGTACCTCTGCCATCCCTTGAATTCCCTGTATTTCTGTTGCTATCATATTTTCCTTCACATAAATCCCCACTTCCCTTCTTTTTCCTCCTACCTTCTCCCTTCTGAACATCATGTAGCCTGGTATGACCATGTCCCAATCATGGTTTTCAGTGCACCATGACTCAGTAATGGTCACAGTAGCCAGGTCAGCCTCTGCCATGATGGTCTCTAGGTCTGGGATCTTATTTCCCAGGCTCCTAGCATTAGGACACATGGTCTTCCAGATTTTGTTAGCTCTTTGCTTGTTGCTTTCCCCCTTTGTTCCCCCTTCCTCCCTCTTTTCTTCTGCCTGCTTCATTCCCCCTCTTCCTCCTTTGCTAACTCCCTACTTTCTTGATTAACTCAATCCGTTGTGGGACTCTCACCCCTTGGGATCTCCCTACACTCTGTCTCAGCCTGTGGGCGGGGCAGTTTCTGCTTCCCCTTTTTCTTCCACCTCCCCCCTCAGTTAGTTTAAATAGTCATCAAAGTAACGTTTAAACCTTCCACTGAGAACTGTGGTTTCCCTCCAGATGGATGCAGGCCATCATCTCTGTATAGGCTCTTATTCTCCCAAGTGGGCCCCCAGTCACCAATGTAGCTGTATCCCTCCTCTACACTCAGTCCTTCAACCATGAGGAGAGGCCTTGGTGTAGAGCTCCCCTCTTCTTCTCCCATCATAGACAGGCAGTGTATCCACAAATACTGCAGAGTGTGCTACCTCTCTAAGACTTCTTCCATCCTAAACTCCCCTTGCACTGTTCCTGCCCGTCCTTAGCCAGGTCATTTGTCCCCAGGTGGACAATGACATCCAGCTCCCTCCTTCCTACTGCCCTAGTAATCCGTAGCATCGCTTCCCATCCCTCAGGGCCTGGCACTGGGTAGGCACCTGATCTCCCTCTCCACCCCTTTTCAATTTCCCAACTCTGTCCCCTAACCATTGAGTCTCCACCAGAGTTGCTTCCTCCTGGGGTCCTCTTTCACCCCTTGGGGCCTCCACTTGGAGGGACTCCACATCCTCCTGGCCACTATCACAGGTGCCTCCTCTTGGCAGTCCCACTCTGCTAGAGTGGTGTAGAAATTCTGTAGTGATACTGGTTGTGGTTCAGGAATTGTCTGCGACCACCCCAGCCTTCCTGATCCCATCTCAACTCCTCGAGACCACCGTAGGTCCAGCTGCTCCTCCCATCTGGCATTCTTTGAGGTAACAGTGTTGGACTTGGTAGCCTCTGGGTGGAAAAAATGGTCACCCCCCCTCCTTGTCAGCGCAGCCCTGAGTCTAATGACCTCCTCCTGATTCATAACAAACACAGTCTCAAGTCTAGAGACCTTCTTCGCCAATCCAGAGAGGCACACACAGATGGGGCAACACTCTAGTCTTCAGAAGGTCTCCCTGAAGACTGCTACTCCATAATCATTGCACCTGTCCCAGAACCCAGTAAGGTTAAGCTGTCCATAGGATGAGTAACTAAACTACACAACCTTGTAACTACACAGATACTAGGGTTACCACCTTTGGAAGGGGCAAAACGGACACTAAACTAAACCCTAAACTTTGCCCCTAGCTCCACTCACTTTTCATGACTGATCGTATATTGCTCCCTCTCAGAAGCCATTTGCTACATCAGTGAAGACTTTAATGGAACAGTAAATGACAACACTTAGAGCAGCAGTTCAACAAAAATGTTAACGTGCTGTACCTGTTAAATTTGCTTTTCTTCGTTCTTCCTAATTATTTATTTATTAATTCACTGAAATTATTTTACCAGGTAAACATGCAGGGATAAAGGAAATCTCATTTACAGATATAATTGTGGTGGGGAACGGGAAATACTGTAAATAGTATACAATTATATATGATAAACAACTTGCTTGTTTCCCATAATGTGTACTTTATATTTTTCCTAGATCCAGTTCCTTTTCGTGTCCACAATACTATTTTGAAGCCAAAAGTGAACATACTTTTTACTGAGAAACAATTATTTTATAAAAAAAAAAAATTTTAAACATTTCAAAATACTTACATTTTTAGAGATGAAAAAGTTTACGGCAAATAAAAGTGGAAGATAACTGAATCTTTTACTGTTACAATAAGTAGGGTCAGACTTTTGCCCAGGTTCTGCTGTTCTGCTTTTGAGATGCAGAGTGGAAAAGATTAGAGTAAGTTCATTCACAATGGTTTTAATGGTCATGCTTTATACCTCCCACATTGACTGCATTTACAGAGAAAGGGCTATACTGACAACAAAACGTGTTTTACTCCCCTTTAGTGCTGCCAAATGAGTCTTCAAGAATGTGAGAAAATTGCCACAGATAAGTGTATATGGGAAATAGTAGGATAGGGCATAACCCGGGGGCATAACCCTTCAATTTGTAAAATTTCTGAAGTTAAGCCAAATCAGAGTTTTAGAAGCTCAGAATGCAGAGCAAACAAAACCTGCTGGATCTGGAAGTGATATAACTGCTGCAAGTAAAGGCAATGAAAAGGGTCTCTGTTTCCTGAAGGAAAGGGAATTTTTCTTGGTACTTTTAACACTCATAGAATCATAGAACTTGATGGCAGAAAAAGGACCCCATGGTCCATCCAGTCTCAGTAAAATGGGGAATGATGACCCATTATACAATGGAAAGAAGAATCCTGGATTCCGATTGGTCAGTTGGCCATCACAGCAGGGATGTTATCCTGGCATACTAACATACTAACATACTAAAATGCCAGCAGAATAGGCCTAATGGTCTTTCGTGTTCTGCTCATTTGGTCACCTACACCTGGATGCTGACCTTGCTGTCCCCTCGCCCTTCTCTGGCTTCTCCTTCCCAGTTCTGGATATTCTTGCTGCATTGGATTTTGCTTCCTGAACCCTTCCCCTGTACCTGTCCCACCCCTCTTGAACCCCTCCACTGTCTCTGCCTCCACCAGCCCCTAGGTAGTGCATTCCATGGCTCCACCACCCTCTCAGTGAAGTAGCACCTCCTCCTTTCTCCCTGAATCTTCCCTCCAGCTTCCACCCCATGCCCTCTAGTGGCCCCTCCTCCTTCCTTTGAAGCACCCTGACTGTTCCTCCCTATTTACCCTCTTCATGTACCTGAAGACTCTATCATGTCCCCTCGTCCCTTCTCTCTTCCAATGTGTACATATTTAGCTCTTCGAGCCTCTCCTCATAGGTCCTGTCCCCAAGCCCCAAATCATTTTGGTTGCCCTCCTCTGGACCCTTCCAGGAGGTTAATGTCCCTCTTTAAGTGTGGCCTCCAAAACTGCACGCAGTACTCCAGGTGCGGCCTCACCAAGCAGTTATACAGAGGGAGTATCACTTCCCTCCTTCTGGAGGTGATCCCCCTAGTGATGCATCCCAGCATCCTGTTGGCCTTGGCTGCTGCCCTCCTACAAGTCTCAGAGTTGTTCATCTTGACATCCACCACCACCCCCAGGTCCCTCTCAGCCATTGAGACTTGTAGTATTCCCCCAGGGTGTACACTTGGCCTGGGTTTCTCGCCCCAGGTGGAGTACCTTGCATTTCCTCCATTGAACCTCAGCTTCCACTTTCTAGACCATCTTTCCAGAGCCTCCAGGTCCCCTGCAGGCCACCTCCCTCCTCCCCATCCACTACTGCCCCAGTTTCGAGTCATCTGCAAAGAGACTCATCTCACTCCTGATTCCTGTCCTTATGTCAGATATGGGCGTTGAACAGAAGGGGCCCCAAGGACTGATCCCTGTGGGACCCACTAATGACTCCTCCTATGCGGATGAGACTATCCCACTAACTCACGACCCTCTGGGTCCGGTCCTGAGCCAATTGCCTATCCATCGGATCATCTGGTTTCCCACCCCCATTTCTCCTAGCTTACCCAACAGGCCCACGTGAGGAACAGAGTCAAATGCCTTGCTGAAGTCTAGAAAGAGGACAAACACTGGTCTACCCAATTCCAAGGCACTTGTCACCCAGTCATAGAACTCCACCAGGTTTGTCTGACACGATTTCCTGGGATGAATCCATGCTGTCTATCGTCCAGGCACCCTGACTTATCCAGGTCCCCCCCTAGCCTCTCCTTGACAATGCCCTCCATCACCTTGCCCACCACCGATGTCAGGCTGACAGGCCTGTAGTTCCCTGCCAGCTCCCTTGATCCCCCCTTGTGGATAGGCACTACATGCGCCACGTTCCAGTCTTGGGGCACCCACCCTGTCCTCAGAGAGATGGTGAAAAGCTCTGCCAGGGGTTTCGCCAGGACATCTGAAAGTTCCTTCAGCACTCTAGGATGTAATTTATCTGGCCGGTGCTTTCTCCGTCTTAAGGGACTAGGGCTTCCTCACTCTCTCTGCTGTGATTTCCACTTCTGGTACCTCTTCTCCTGCTTAGCCCTCCCTCCACCTGCCAGTGATGCCCCCCAGACCTGCGTCGGTGAGGGTCCCCCCTCCTCATTATCTCTGTCTCCTCCCATGTATGATGCAGCATCCCACTTTCCCTGGTGAAACTGAGGTGAAGTACTCATTTAGTACCTCAGCCTGCTCCCTGGGTCTTGTGCCCATCTCCCCTGATTTAATCCTGCTAATCTGCCTTCACCCTTCGTCTTTCCCAATGTATCTAAAGAACCCTTTTCTCCTCTCCTAATTTCCCTGGCCAGGTTCTGCTCCTTCCTTGCCTTAGCCAGCCCTCACCACTCTAGTGGCCCTTCTAGCCATCAGCTCGTACTCCTCGATCCTTTCACTTCTTGAGCACTTGAATTTCTTATAGGCTGCTTTCTTTCCGCACCACCTCCTGGACCTCCTGGTCCACCAACAGGGTTTTTGGGCCCACCACATTTTGTCTTACTCTTGCACAGGTGCTGGTAGCATCCTGCACCCTCTCCTGATGATTTCCCACCTACTATCAGCGTCCATGTCTGACCCAATCCCATCCAAATGCTCCTAGGATCCTTCCCATTTCTTTAAAACTGCCCCTGAAGTCGGTTACTTCCGTCTTTGTGCAGCCTTCTACCCTCCTAGTTCCAGGCAGAACCAGACCGTGGCATGGTCACTCCTGCCAATGGGTCCTTACTCCAGGCCCCAATCTGGTCACTGTCTGCCAGGACCACATCCAGTACCCATGCCTCCTGGTCGGTTCCTCACCTGCTGAGTTAGGAACGCGTCCTGAAAGACATCCAACAACCTCTGTTCCTGGTCACAGAGGATGTCTAGTCTCCCAGTCTGTTCCTGGCATGTTTAAGTCCCCTAACACCACCACCACCTTCCTCTGCCCAGTCTGCAGTGTCTCCTAACATCTGCCACCAGACTGTCCTCAGCTCCTCCGCCAGGAGCAGGGGTCTATACACCACTCCTATTTTTACTCTCTTGCCCCCCCTTGTTATCAAGGTGACCCAAATCGCCTCTACGGTTCCCTCCGCCTCCTCTACTCCCCCTATGCCAATGCAGTTTTTGACTATCATAGCTACCCCTCCTCCCCTTCCCTCCCCCCTGTCCTTCCTGAACATAGTGTAACCCTCCAGGTTCAGGTCCGAGTCATGTCTTGCAGTGGCCCAAGTCTCAGTGACCGCTGCCACATCCACTGCTCCCTCAGTTAACATCGCCTGGAGCTCAGGCATTTTATTGCCCAAGCTCCTGGCATTTAGCAGGACTACCTTCCACCCTTTCCCTATAGTTCCATTTCCCCTGCTCGTGTTCCCATGGGGATTCTATTTCCTCCTGGCATAACATCCCTGCTGATGATTAGGATGACCATGATAACCATTACTTACTCTTTTTTTGCATTTTCTCTAAGAAACAAAAATATTTTTCCAGACTAACAAAAACATTCTTTAAAATTATTTTTTTATTCTGTATAAAATAACAAGCCATTGTATAATAGGAATAATGCCCTCCAGGGTGGGTGTTATGCTGGGATAACATCCCTTCTCGGGTGTTGGACGCCCTCGGCCGGTGGCCTCGGGCCCAACCACCCAAGGTGGGATGTTATCCCAGCATAATAACCACCCTGGAGGGTATTATTCCTTAATTTTGGACCGGAGGTGTCTCAACAGGCACCTGAAAAAGGAGAAACTCAGAATGGAAACACCGCAGACTGTAACATAGAAACATAGGAACACAGAAGTTGATGGCAGATAAGGACTGCAAGGCCCATCCAGTCTGCCCATTTTTCTACCTTATGAATGTGACATAGACCTTTATTAATCCCTGCAAAAGGGGACTGTCTGGAGTCCCTGGATCCAAAAGAAGCCTACTACTTTCATATATAACAGTAAGACCAAACACAGAAAATACCTGAGATTTAGGGTATGTTGTGCTCAGTGTCAATTTATAGCGATGTTTTTGGCCTGACCTCAGTCCCAGAGTGGTCACAAAATTCCTGTCAGTGGTGGCAGCACCCCCACACAGGCAGGGGCCAGTGGTGTTCCCCTATTTGGATGATCATTAATATGTAGGAAAACACAAGAGGAGGAAGTACACTCAATCCAAACTGTAAAAGCACACTGCACAAATTGAGTTCCTCCTAAATTTAGTAAAGTCCCTCTTGGAACCCAGGCAAATATTGGAACTCATAGGTGCAGAACTGAACACAGTACAAGAGAGGGCATATGAGCCAACTCAGAGTAGAAGCCCTCATTCAGAGTGCAAATTAATTCATGGTAGGCCACAAAAGCCTTCCCAGGAATTTCTGCAGTTTCTAGACACATAACCTAAACCACAGCAGTGATACCATGGGCAAGATTGAAATGGAAGATGTCCGTACCATCTAAGAAGGTACTGGCAACAAAAAAGGCATCTCTTGAACAGCCAGTATCGGCCATTTGGGCCTTGGTAGAGGCATTAGACTGGTGGAAGGAGGCAAGCAACTTTAGAGAGGATATCTCTTCATTCAGCCCTCACCAACAAGGGTCCCGATGACCGATGCCTCCCTTCTGAGGTGGGCAGGCCATCTAGAGGACTAAACAGTAAATGGAGTCTGGGACTCATAGAAATGGCAGAAGCACATAAACCTGTTGGAGTTCAGAGCAGTGCTCCTGTCTTGTAGTCTTTCTCCTCCTGTTGCAGGACCAAACAGTTCTGATAAAGATAGACAGTACAACTACAATGTATTACATAAACAAACTGGGAGGTACCAGATCCTCAACACTGTAAAGAAACAATGAAGATGTAGAATCTGGCATATCCTCTGAATGCAAAGCAGGCAAGGACAACGTACTAGCAGATTCACTGAGCAGGACGGGTCTGGTGAGCTCATGAATGGTCTCTGAACCAGCAAGTGCTTGACTCAGTTCCAGAGATGGGGAGTCCCAGAGGTGGACTTGTTTGCCCTTGGGAGAATGTAAAGTTCCCCACTTTGTTAATGACCACCCTCAGTTGGGACAATGCGATGGGATGCTTTCCTTCCCTGGAGGGAAAATTCTCTGTATTCTCTAAATTCCCACTGATCCAAAGGGTCATGTCTAAATAAAGAGAGTCAGCAACAATGATCCTGATAGTACCAGACTGGGTTAGGCAGGCCTGGTACCCTTTGTTGTTGACAATGTCACAGACAAACCATATTGCTCTGCCTCTAAGGCAGGATCTTCTTATTCAGTCTGTCCCAGGGCAGAGTAACTCACCCAGATCTCAAAACACTTCATTTGAGAGCATGTTTTTTTGGTGGTGACTGAAGGGATGGTGTTGGGAGGAGGAAGGGTACCATTTTGTGGGACAATGAGGGGCTTTTGGGACATGAGGCACTTCAAGGTGCGCCTTCACCTGACAAGAGAGGGGGTAGTTCACTGGAGGCAGAAGTTTGATGTCTATGTTGGGGACTTTTAAACTAAGGGGACTGAGGCTGGGAAACCACAGAAAAGGAGGACATAAGGGAATCTAGCTAGGACTCCCAAGAAGGGATAGAAACAGAGGGATGCTGGCATCCAGATAGGGGTCAAATCAATAGTAAAGTAAAAGAAGTCAGAAGGCAGGGACACACAGAACAAGCAAGGGGCAGAAAATAAAGGGGGGAAGGGGAGGACAAGGGGAGAGATGATAACAAAAAGGGGAGGGGTATAGGCACATGCTGGAAGGCAGTCTGCCTAAATGCCAGGAGCCTAGGGAACTAAATTAGTGAGCTCAAAGCGATGGTGGGAGATGTGGGATTGACTTTGTAGTCATCACAGGAACATGGGCCACCAGAAATATGACCAGGACTTAGCAATTCCAGGATACACCTAGCAGATGACATAGAGATATGGGAAGGAGATGGGGTAGCCCTTTATATTAAGGAAGACATAGAGGTGGTTGAGGAGGGTCTAGCAGGGATGGGAAGTGGGGATAGAATTGCTGTGGGGCAGCTCACAATGACATCAGAAAGAAGCTATGCATGGGGGTAGTTCTGAACTGCTGGAAAGGGGTGAAGGAGATGGGGAATTGCAGGCGAGGATTCAGAAGGGAGCAGCAAAGGGAGGTAGCGGTGGGTGGGGATCTCAGTCACACAACGAGACTGGCACCTTCCCGAGCTGAAGAACACCAGGGCTCACCTCAAAGAGCTCTGATCGACGCAAGCTACCACCAAAGGCAGCTTGGCATCAAAACCTAGTGCACCAGAGACACTGCGCCCAATTCTCTATTGGTTAGGGTCCCAGCGGCAAAGTCCCACAGCTTGTGGCAATCCTGGCAGTGTGCCAAACAGAGGGTGCATCCTGAGGGTCCACTACAAGCTGTAGGGTGGCTGTGTGCCATTCTAGCTTAGTCTCTGTGGCTAGCAGCCCCCCGATCCCTGATGTACTGGTATTTAATTAATGAAAATACCATTGGTGGTATAGTAGCCCTGCTCCTGATGTCCCTGAATTTAATGTACAACAATACTGTTGGTGGTATAGAGCCCTGATCCTGATGTCACCCATTACATTATTTTTTTTTTCAATTTAATATACTTTATTAATTTCTTATCACATTAATATTTAAAATCTCCTTTTCTGGTGGTCTAGTGGCCTCCTCCCCGATTCCCCATACACTCCTCACATTACTATTTAAAATATCCTTTCTGGTGAGCCCAGGCTCACCTCACCCCCTCGATGTTTCTCCAGCTTAATAAACTTCCTTCTGTGAGTCTAGAGCCCACCCAGGTGGCGCCCACCTCCCCTGTCCTGAACGCAGTCGCGACTGGCATAGCTCTACCTTCAACTCCACAACTGTCTGCCGATAAATCTGAAACACTGAGCACAGACTGTAATGTGTACAGCGTGTACATTGCAGTCTGCGCCAGTGATAGTTCAGTAGGCAGCCAGTCGTGGAGGAGAGAGGCGGGCTGTGCCAGTCACTGGCTGTGCTTCGGACTGGGGAGGAGGTAGGGCACTACCTGCTGGGGTAGGGGTGCCAGAGACCACCAGGAAAGGGAGTTTATTAAATAATATTATGCAGGTGACATTGGGGATTGGGGAGGGGCCACTAGACCACCAGAAAAAGGAGATTTTTAAATATAATGTATGGTCTGACAGCGGGGATAAGCGAAGTGGGGGGGGCCACTAGACCACAAGAGAAAGGAGATATTTTAAATATTCATGTAAGGGGCAACATCGGGGATCGGGAGGTGGGGCTCTATCCCACCAACAGTATTGTTGTACATTCAGATTGGGAACATCGGGGAGCGTGGCCGCTATACCACCAACAGTATTTTCATTAATTAAGTACTAGGACATTGGGGATTGGGGAGGGGGGTCACTGGATCACCAATGAACAGGGATTTATATATTGTAATATTGACTGGGACAACATATTCAGAAGAGACAGAGCAGGCAGGAAGGAGGAGGAGGGCACTGTATGTGAAAATGACATAAGGGCCACACAGATCCAGGAGGAACAAAATGGGGAGAGATACTGTGGGTTAAGCTGGAAAGGAAAATGGGGCCAGCCATCCACACAGGTGTGGTCTATAGACCACCAGCCCAGGAGGAAGAAACAGATAGGGAGTTGATGCAGCCATCCAAAGGATGGCAGACAAGGGTGAGGTAGTACTGGTTGAGACTCCAATATACCAGACGTGGACTGGAGCATCCCAGCTGCAGCATCAACTAGAGCAGATTTATCCTGACTCCTCTTCAGGGTGCCTTCCCACACAACTGGTCATGGAACCAACTCGGCAGAAGGCAATACTGGACCTTGTGCTCACAAACAGAGACAGTGTGATGGGGGTAACAGTGGGGAGCACCTGGGAACAGTGACCACCAGTCATTGTGGTTTGAAATCACAGAAAGAGCAGAACCAAACCACACAAAACACGATCCTGGATTTTAGGGGGCAGACTTTGGGAAAATGGGGAGATGCTTGAAAGAGGCATTAAGGGAATGGGACAGGAATCAGGGATTGAGGAACAGGGCAGTATTTAAAATGGGGATTATAAGAACAACAGAATTATGCATTAAGCAGGTTAGCAAGAGTAAAAGAAAGAGACCATTATGGTTTTCCAAAGAGGTAGCAAAGAAAGTGAAAGCCAAAAAGATTGCATTCAGGCAATACAAAAAGACACAGGCAGAAGGGATAGGGAGAAGTACCAGGAGAAACAAAGGAGGCAGGGAAGTCAGTAAGGAAGCCAAAGCTCAGACAGAAGAACACACTGCAAAATCAGTGGTTAAAGGGACAAAACCTTTACAGGTACATAAGGAAAAAAGAAGGACAAAGGGAGGGATAGTGAGACTGAAGGGGAGGATGGGAGCCAGGTGAGGATGACAACAGTAAAGCTGACATATTGAACAGGTATTTCTGCCCAGTCTTTACTAAGGAAGAGGGGGTAATGGGTCTGAAGGGAGTACAAGGGGTGAGAATGGTGCAGAAATGGACACAAGTCCCTTTACACGAGAAAGGGTCCTGAAGGAACTGGAAGTAATAAGAGCTGATAAAGCAATGGGGCCAGATGGGTGCACCTTGGGTCCTTAAAGAACTAAGAGGTGGTGGCTGAACCTCTGGCTATCCTGTTCAGCCAATCACTGGAAACAGGGAGGTACCCAAAGACTGGAGGACAGCAGATGTAGTCCCCTTATACAAAAGTGGGAACAAAGAGGAAGCAGGGAACTACAGACCAGTCAGCCCCACCCTCGGTAGTGGAAAGACTCATGGAAGCACCACTGAAGGAGAGATTGGTGGAACATCTGGCTGTCAATGGACTACAGGGACCCAAGGCAGCATGGTTTCACCAGGGGAGGCATGTCAGACCAACCTCATTGAATTTTTGACTGGGTGACTGAGGAGGTGGATCAGGGAGGGCAGTGGACATGGCCTATCTGGACTTCAGCAAGGCATTTGACACTGTGCCACATAGAAGACTATTACACAAACTGGGGAATATGGTGTGGGGGACAGTAGTGTGGTGGGTAGGTAACTGGCTGGGTGGCAGGACACAGAGGGTGGTGGTAAATGGCTGTCACTCCACAGAGGGAAGAGTGACCAGTGGGGTACCACAGGGATCAGTGCTGGGACCGGTCCTATTCAACATCTTCATCAGTGACATTGCACAGGATATAGAAGGCAGAATTTCACTGTTCACTGATGACACAAAGCTCTGTAATAGAGTAGATACACCAGAGGGTGTAGACAGAATGAGAAGGGACCTGCAGAAACTTGAAGAATGGTCAAGGGTTTGGCAGTTGAAATTCAATGCAAAGAAGTGCAAGATAATGCATATGGGGTACAAAACCCTGGCACAATATATCAGTTGGGGGTGAGGATATAGCATGCACCAAGCAGGAAAGGGATCTTGGGGTTGTCCTGATGACCTCAGATAGGGAAACAGTTGACAAGGCATCAGGTAAAGCAAATAGGATGCTGGGATGTATAGGCAGGCATCACCAGCAGGAAAAGGGAGGTCATAATTCGCTATACAAGACACTAGTGAGGCCCCACCTGGAATACAGTGTACAGTTCTGAGACCATACCTACGTAAGGACATAGACAGGGAGAGAAGGTCTCAGAAGAGGGCAACAAAGATGGTACATGGGTTGCATCACAAGTCCTATGAAGACAGGTTGAAGGAACTGAACATGTACCCTGGAGGAGAGGAGGGAGAGAGGGATATGATAGAGACATACAAGTATCTTACAGGGAGGAACAGGGTGCAGGAAAACACTATTTTAAGCAAAAAGATGTTTCAGGACTAGAGGGCATGGGATGAAGTTGGAGGAGGACGATTCAGAGGAAACATGAGAAAGAATTTCTTCACAGAACGTGTGGTGGACAAGTGGAACACCCTGCCAGAGGAAGTGGTGGGGCTGAAACAATCACGGATTTAAGAATGCATGGGATAGACATAAAGGAATTCTAGAGGTCAGGGGTAAGGGAAATAGACTTTAGGAAAACAAACTGAACTTACAAGCTCAAATGGGCAGACTAGGTGGGCCATAGACCCTTATCTGCCGACACTGTCTATGTATCTATGTATCTATGACATGGGGGAGGGGGGGCATGGCATATTGTCAAGAACAGGCTACTCCTCCCAGAAGAGAATTTTATACCCCTAGACCAGCCCTGGCTGGCCTAAGAGTACTTAGAATTTCTCCCTCTGGGAGAGTTCTGTGAATTCCACATTAGAGCATGTGGCAGCCAGCATCTGCCACATGTCCCCTAGCACCAGGTCGCAGCCCATTTTTGGGCACAGGGGTGGCACAAGTCCCGTTTGGGGCAGGCAGCCTATGGTTGACACAGGCTGCTTTTGTGAATAGCTTGGAGTGCAGTGTTTGACACAAGGTGCCACTTGCGCCATTTATGTTTGGCGTAGGCACCTTGCGTTAGTCTCAGGGCTTTAAGAATCGAGCCCCAGGAGTCAGGCCCTGCTAAATACATTGTAGGATTGCCTGCTCGTGAATTTGGTCAGAGAACCCACAAGGGAAACTGCCATTCTCAATGTGGTGCTCACCAACTCAGAAATGATAGGTGGGGTAAGGACTGGGGAGCCCTGGGTCTAGTGATCATAACACTGTATGATTTCAAGTAGCCCTGGAAACCAGTATACCTTGACAAAGGCTATGGTTCTGGATTTCAGAAGAGTAGACTTTAACCAAATGAAAGAACTAGTTAAGGGTAACCTTAAGGGAATGGACAAAATTAGGGGTGGAGGAGAGGTGGGAGTAATTAAAGGGCCATTCTAGAGACAAAGTCATGCCTGAGAATGGTTACCAAGAGTAATGAGCACAAGAGACCAATCTGATTCTCAAGGTAGCGAGGGCTAAAGCCTTCATTAGATACAAAGAGCAGGGGTGTAGCCAGGGATTTCAGATCTGCACACCAAGTGGACTCACTGCTACCCCCTTGTTAGAGTGAGCTACCCTCCCCTCGCAGACAGACAATATACAAATGTACACCAGGACCGTGTTTGTTGCCTCATTTGTCACAATAAATACAACTTTTGTATCTCATGACAGTGGTTGTTGCCATGCATGGATAAATACAAATGCCATGCATTGTTCCCTAAGACACCCACATACCAGCCCAGAGCCTGTGAAGTTGTATTGCCCTTGGGAAGCAAAGAGAGTATTAATGACCAGTCCTTCTAGTTTCGACTCCTATGAATAAAATTACAGAAAGGTTCAGTATTTTCTTTTAGTTTTCATGGAGAAAGGAAGCAGTTCAGAGCCTATTTGCTACCCCCTTAAATAAAATTGCACACCATGGAGTGCTTGGAGTATGCTCGTTCTGGATCCATAACAGTTCTCAGAAATCCTCTGTCATAAAGGGATTCAGCGGGCCTTGACCAGGCCACGGACCCCTTGATTTCTGGAACCTAAACAGTTTTTCAGAAATCCTCTCTACCACAAGGAATCCAGTGTGCCTTGACCAGGCTACGGACCCCTCGATTTCTGGAACCTAAACAGTTTTTCTGAAATCCTCTGTACTGCAGAGGATCCAGCGTGCCTTGACCAGGACAAGGATCCCTCGATTTCTGGAACCTAAACAGTTTTTCAGGAATCCTCTGTACTGAAAGGGATCCAGCATGCCTTGACCAGGCCACAGACCCCTCTAAATTCTGGAACTAGAACAGTTCTTCTGGATCCTCTACACTGCAAGGGATCCAGCGTGCATTGACCAGGCCAAGATACTTGCGAGTTCTGGAACCTAAACAGTTTTGCAGAATCCCCTCTCTGCAAAGGAATCCAGCATAGCAGACCAGATCCTGAACCCTCGATTTCTGGAATCTAAACAGTTTTCAAAATCCTCTCTGCAGGGATCAAGCATACCTAGACCAGGCCACTGACCTCTTGATTTCTGGAACCTAAACAATTTTCAGGAATCCTCTGTAATGAAAGGATCCAGCATACATTGGAGAAGCCCCGGACAACGGTTTCTGAAACCTAAACAGTTTTTAGTCCCCTCTTTACAGCACGGGATCAAGCGTGCCCTTGACCAAACTACGGACCTCGACTTCCGGGAACCTAAGCAATTTTCAAGAATTCTCTGATACTGCAGGGATCAAGCGTGCCGCCAGCCGACGCACCCCTCAATTTCTGGAACCTAAGCAGTTTTCAGAAATCCTCTGTACTGCAAGGTGCCTTCAGCTAGGCCATGGGATCCTGATTTCTGGAACCTACAGTTTCTCAGAAATGCTCTGTACTCCACGGGATCCAACATACCTTCACAGGCCACAGACATGCGGTTTCTGGAACCCTAACACTCTTCAAAAATCCTCTGTAGTGTAAGGGATCCAGCAACAGTTGTGGACCAGGAGGGACCCCACGATTTCTACAACCTAAACAGTTTTTTTAGAAATCCTCTGTACAGCAAAGGATCAGTGTACCTTGACCGGGAGCTGAATCCCTTGATTTCTGTAGCTAAACGGTTTTTCAGAAATCCTCAATTACCACAAAGGTGACTTGACAAAGCCACGGACCCAGATTTCTGGAACCTAAAGCTTTGCAGAAATCCTCTGCTTGCAACAAAGGGATCCAGCGTGTCTTCACCAGGCCACAGACCCTGTAGTTTCAAGAATCTAAACAGTTCAACAGAAATCCTCTGTACTGCACAGGATCCAGCATGCCTTCACCAGGCCACAGACCCTGAGGTTTCTGGAACCTAAACAGTTGTTCAGAAAACCCCTGTACTGCAAGGGATCCAGTGTTTGTTCACCAGGTCACAGACCCCGCAGTTTCTGGAACCTAAACAGTTTTTCAAAAATCCTCTGTACTGCAAGGGGTCCAGCGTGCCTTCAAGAGGCCATGGACCCTGCGATATCTGGAACCTAAATAGTTTTCTGAAATCCTCTGTACAAAGAGAGATCAGTGTGCCTTGACCCGGGCCACGGACCCCCAGATTTCTGCAACCTAAGCAGTTTTCGAAAGTCTCTGTGCAACTAGGGGAACCGTGAGGCCTTCACACCAGAGCCACGGGCTTTCGATTTCACAGGTAGCAGTTATTCAAATCCTCTGTACCAGGATCAGGCGTGCATTGACTAGGCCATGGACCTCGGCCTGGAACCTACAGTTTAACGGAATCCTCTGTTTACAAAGGATCCCAGATTGCCTTGTCAAGCCATGGACCCTTCCATTTCTGGAACCTTAACAGTTTTTCAAGAATCCTCTGTTCTGCAAAGGGATCAATGTGCTCGGCAGGCCATGGACCCTCGATTTCAAACTAAACAGGTTTTCAGAAATCCTAGTACTGCAAGGGGTCCAGCGTGCCTTCACTGGCCTCCAGACCCTGCGGTTTCTGGAACTAAACAGTTCTTCGAAATCCTCTGTACTACCAGGGATCCAGCATGCCTTCACCAGGTCATGGACCCGTGGTTTCTGGAACTGAAACAGTTTTCAGAATCCTCTCCACTGCAAAAAATCCAGCATGACGATGAGGACCACAGACCCGCGGTTTCCTGGAACCTAAACAGTTTTTCAGAAATCCTCTGGCCACTGCAATGTGTGCCTTGAGCTAGGCCATGGATCCCTCGACTTCTGAATCTACAGTTTTCAGAAATCCTCTGTACTGCAAGGTCAGCATGCCTTCACAGGCCACAGACCCAAAGAGATTCTGAAACCTAACAGTTCTTCAAGAAATCCCCTGTACTGGAAGGATCAGTATTCGTTCACCAGGCACAGACCCTCTCGGTTTCCATGGAACCTAAACCTTCTTCAGAAATCCCTCTGTACCTACAAGGGATCCAGCATTTGTTGACAAGGCCAAGGACTCAGCGATTTCTGCAACCTAAAACAGTTTTCCAAAATCCTCTGTACAGCAAGGGATCCAGTGTGCCTTGACCAGGCCACGGATCCCTCGTTTCTGGAACCTATTTCTTTTTCACAAATATCCTCTGTGCAGTAAGGTGACTTGACAAAGGCCATGGACCCTGTTTCTGGAACTAAACACCTTTTCAGAAATCACCTGTACAGCAAGGGATCAGCGTGCCATTACCCAGGCCACAAGGCCCGGTTTCTAGAACCTAAACAGTTCATCAGAAATCCTCCGTGCTGCAGGATCAAGCAAGCCTTCACCAGGCCACAGACACTAAGGTTCTGGAACCTAAACAGTTCTTCAGAAATCCCCCTACTGCAAAGAGTCCAGCGTTCCTTTGAAGGACACGGACCTGCAGTTTCGGAACCTAAACAGTTCTTCAGAAATCCTCCTGTACCAAAAGGGATCCAACGTTCGTTCACCAGACTTTACAGACCCTGCGGTTTCTGGAACCTAAACAGTTTCAGAAATCACCCTGTACTGGGGTCAGCGTGCCTTCAAAGAGGCCATGGACCACCGGTTTCTAGAACAACAAGTTTTTCAGAAATCCTATAATACTGCAAGGGATCAGCATGCCTTCAAGAGGCCATGGACGCCTGGTATCTAGAACCTAAACAAGTTTCAAATCCTCTGTACTGCAGGGTCCAGCGTGCCTTCAGAGGCCATGGACCCTCCGGTTTCCTAGGAACCTAAACAGTTTTTCAGAAATCCTCTGTACTGCAAAGGGATCAGTGTGCCTTGACCAGGGCCATGGACCCCACGGTTTCTGGAACCTAAACAAGTTTTGAAATCCTATATGCTGCAAGGATCAGCATGCCTTCAAGAGCCCATAGACCCTCACGGTATCTGGAGCGTAAACAGTTTTCAGAAATCCTCTGTACTGCAAGGGATCAGTGCCCTTGACCAGGCCACGGGACCCCGTTTCTGCAAACTAAACGGTTTTCAGAAATCCTCTGTACAGCCCTAGAGACCAAGCGTGCCTTGACCAAGCCATGGAGCTTTGATTTCCTGGAACCCAAACACTTGTTCAGAAATCCTCTCTCTGCAAGTGATCAGCATGCATCGGCCTAGGCCATGGACCCTCGGCTTCTGGAACCTACAGTTTTTCAGGAATCCTCCATTTGCAAGGGATCCAGATTGCCTTATCCAGGCCATGGACCCTTCCATTTCTGGAACCTTAACAGTTTTTCAGAATCCTCTGTTCTGCAAGGGGATCCAGTGTGCCTTGAGCAGACCCATGGACCCTCGATTTCTGGAAACTAAACAGGTTTCAGAAATCACTAGCACACTAAGGGGTCCAGTATACCTTCACCTGGCCACAGACCCTGAGTTTTGGAACCTAAATAGTTCATCAGAAATCCTCTGTACTGCAAGGGATCCAGCGTACCTTCACAGGTCATGGACCCCATGGTCTCTGGAACTGAAACAGTTCATACAGAAGTCCTCTGTACTCCAAGGGACCCAGCATTCCTAGACCAGGCCATGGACCCCACAGTTTCTGGAACTAAACAGTATTTCAGGAATCCTCTCTGCAAGGAATCCCAGCATGGCTTGACCAGGCCGGGACCCTCGATTTCTGGATCCTTAACAGTTTTCAAAATCCTCTGTATACTTGAGGGATTCGATGTGCCTTGACAAGGCCACAGACCCCCTCAATTTCTGGAACCTAAACAGTTTTCCACAAACTCTACCACAAGGGATCAGCGTGCCATCACCAGGCCATGGACCCCATGATTTCTGGACGTAAACAGTTTTCACGAATCCTCTGTACTGAAAGGGATCAGCATGCATTAGAAGGCCACGGACCGCGGTTTCTAAACCTAAACAGTTTTTAAAAATCCTCTTTACAGCACGGATCAGCCCGTGCTGCTTGACAGGCTCACGGACCTCTCGACTTCTGGAACCTAAGCAGTTTTCAAGAATTCTCTGTACTGCAAGGGATCCAGCATGCCTTATGAACCACGGACCCTCAATTTCTGGAACTAAACAGTTTCAGAATCCTCTCTCTGCAAAGGAATCCAGCGTGCCTTGACCAAGCCACGGACCCTCAATTTCTGGAACCTAAACAGTTTTCGAAATCTCTGTACTACTGAGGGGTCAGCGTGCCATCACCCAGACCATGGACCCCCACAGTCTCTGGAACTGAAACAGTTCTTCAGAAGTCCTCTTTACTCCAAGGGACAAACGGAACGAGGCCCACAGACACACGGTTTCAGGAATCTAAACAGTTTAAGAAATCACTCTGTACATAGGGAATCAAGCGTGCCTGACCAGGCCACGGATGCTGAACTTCTGAAACCTAAACAGTTTTTCAAAAATCTCTTTGCAAAGGGATCAGCATGCCATCACCAACCATGGACCCCATGGTCTCTGGAACTAAACAGTTCTTCAGAAGTCCTCCATTACTCAAAGGGATCAGCATGCCTTGTTGGGTCATGGACTCCTTGATTTCTGGAATCAGAAACAGTTTTCAGGAATCCTCTGTACTGCAAAGGATCAACATGCCCTTCCCACCAGGCCATGGACGATCGATTTCGAACCTAAACAGTTTTCCCAAATACTCTGTACTGCATGGGATCAGCATGCCATCACCCATGCCATGGACCCCATGGTCTCTGGAACTGAAACAGTTCTTCAAGTCCTCTGTACTCCAAAGGGAACAAGCGTTCCTAGACCAGGCCATGGACCCCACGTTTTCTGGAACCCTAAACAGTTTTTCGAAATCCTCTCTGCAAGGGATCCCAGCGTGCCTTAACGAGAACACGGATCCCTCGATTTCTGGAACCTAAACAGTTTTCTCGAATCCTCTGTACTGTAAAGGGATCCAACATGAAGTGACCAGGCCACGGACCCTCGATTTCTGGAACCTAAACTGTTTTCAGAATCCTCACTACTACAAAGAATCCAGCATGGCTTGACAAGGCCACGGACCCCTAATTTCTGGATCCTTAACAGTTTTCAGAACTCCTCTGTATCACAAGGGTTCAGCGGGCCTTGACCAGCCACGGACCCCGTGATTTCTGGAACCAAACAGTTTTCAGAAATCCTGTGTACCACAAGGATCCAGCATGCCTTGACCAAGCCAAGGACCCTCGATTTCACGGAACCTAAACAGTTTTCAGAATCCTCTGCACAAGGGATCCAGCATGCCTTGACCAGGCCACGGACCCTCGATTTCTGGATCCTTAACAGTTTTTCAAAATCCTCTGTACCACACGGGATCCAGCGTGCCTTGACCAGGTGACGGACCCTCTGTTTCTAGCAACCTAAACAGCTTTCAGAAATCCTCTGTACTAAAGGATCAGCATGCCTTCACAGGGCCATGGACCCCTTGATTTCTGGAACCTACAGTTTTTCAGGAATCCTCTCTACTGCAAAAGATCTGGCATGCCTTAACCAGGCCACGGACCCCTCAACTTCTGGAACCTAAGCAGTTTTTCAGGAAGCCTCTGTACTGCAAGGGATCCAGTGTGCCTTGAACAGGACACGGACCCCTCGATTTCTGGAACCTAAACAGTTTTTCAGAAATCCTCTGTACTACAAGGGATCCAGCGTTCATTCACTGGGCCACAGACCCTGTGGTTTCTGGAACCTAAACAGTTCTTCCAGAAATCCGCTGTACTGGGGATCAGCGTGAAAGCTTGACCAGGCCTGGCGCCTAGATTATGGAGCCTAAACAGGTTTCAGAAATCCTCTGTACTACTGAGGGATCCAGCATGCCTTGACCAGGCCATGGACCCCTCGTTTCTTGAACCTAAACAGTTTTAAGTCTCTGTATCTGTAAAGGATCCAAGCGTGCCATTGACCAGGCCCACGGACCCCTCGATTTCTGAAACCTAAACAGCTTTTCAGAAATCCTCTGTTATGCAAAGGGATTCAGCGTGCCTTGACCAGGCCATGAATCTCTCGATTTCTGGAACCCAAACAGTTCTTCAGAAATCCCCTCTGTATTATAAAGGGATCTGGTGTGCCTTGACTTCTGGATTAAAAGACATACCTTTTTTTTTTTTTTTTTTGTTAAATTAGCTTCCAAATCTAGACAGTCACTAGGCCTATAGTGAAGCTTACACTGGAGCAAGATCCCTGGCTTGCTGCTGCACAAGGCTTCAAGCTTCATAGCTGCTGGGCTTCAAGACTTAAAATTGTCTGGTGTGCGGTCTCACCACCTCATTTCATAGGACCAGGTAAAATTTGACAATGTTTGTTGCGTCTTTCAGATGAGACGTTAAACCCGAGGTCCCATCTGCCTGGATTGGCGGTAGTTCAGGTAGGATGTTAAAGATCCCCATAGCACTTATCGAAGAGTAGAATTTCCCGGTGTCTGGGCCATTTCTCTCATTCACTAAAATACCACCAACAACTGAATATGGTTCAAGGTCAGTTGGCATTCATCTGTATCCCCCTCCCGGAGTCGTTGCCTGAAAATAGGCAGGATTTGTTGAGTGCACTTACCTGGTCAACTAAAAATGAAATAAAAAAAAGCATAAAACAGCATGAAGGAGTGCAGGTGGTCAGCACAAAGAGGAAGAAATAAGACAAAAGGATGCTGAACCCTCTCTCCTAGTATGGCAACAATGACATACATTTTATTGGGTAGAGGAAAGTGTTTCAGCGACCATGTACCACTTGCTCCTCTGAGACCCTCTGCAGTAGAATGTGGGCTTTGAAGACAACCAGCATGCAATTCTCCAGCTCCACATTCCATTTCAATAATTAGAAAGATAAGAAAAAATTATTCACCTTAGTAATTTGTTTCTTCTAATGAGTTTTGCTATATTATGACATATACAGTTTGTCCAACGCAGAACTGCTCAGAGGTGAAAGGTTAACTTTCCATGCCAGGCATGGAACCTTGAGAAACGAGCTCAGTTGAAAACTCTGTCTGTTGTTCTTCTTCAAACTCAAACTGTCAGATCTTTACGAGCAAAACTCACTAAGATTCTGTGTGGAAGCTGTAAACCAACACTAGCCAACTGGCTACTAAAATATTAACACATTTTTTGGTCCCAAAACAAAGACTCAAGTCAGGGGATCCAAAAAATAAAATAAAATACAACACCCAAACACCCCAAAAAGGAGGGGTGAAAAACACAAGGTGGGCATCACTAAGTGCCAACACTGCACTGCCCATCCACATCCCAAGAGCAGAGGTTCTGAGAGGGGCAGGCGGGGGGGTAGGAGATCATAATATAGCAAGACTCCATTGGAAGAAACACCATTACTAAGGTGAGTAATTTTTCTTCAAACAACGCAAAGTCTTGCTATATTATCTTTATATCTGAACTACTCAACAGTACCTCCAAGGAGGAGGGACAGAACCTACTTAGGAAATAGGCTCTGAGCACAGCTGTGCCAACGAGCATCACTCCTAGCCTGGATGTCAGGAGTAATGCTTGGTGAAAGTGTGTACTGTTTTCCAGGTAGCTGCTTGACATATCTCTAAGATAGGGATGTCCTGGCGCAGCTAGGGATGCAGCTGTACCTCTTGTAAGAGTGAGGCCCTCAGGCCTGAAGGAACTTACAGTGTTTTGATAACAGGTGGATACAGAGACAATCCAACTGGCAATGGATCTTTTAGTGCAGGTTTCCCTACTACCAACCTCACCATAAGTGAGGAACAGTTGGAGGAGTCAAACCTGTGACCCTTGGTACGCTCTGTGTAGTAACTAAGAGCTCTCTTTACATCTAAACTGTGCAGCCTCCTCTGCCAGAGGAGGAGCGGTCAGTGAAGGATACACTGGAAGAGATATAGATTGATTAAGGTGGAAATCTGAAACTACATAGGCAAGAACTTCCTGTTAGTCCTGGGGACTACCTTATCTCTATGAAAGGATAAAAATCAGGCTCCACACAATAAAGCTTGTAATTCCCATATGTGCCTAGCAGAGTGATGGCTACTAGAAACAGAGTTTTCCAAGTCAAGTACTTAAGGTCTGCTGAGACAAAGGCTCAAAGGGGGTTGCAGTGGCTGAGCAATGCAAACATTAAGATCCCAGGCAGGGCAGGGTCCCTGAATGGAGGTTAGTGTCAAAGCAATCCCTTGAAAACTTGGAGAATACAGGGTGAGCAGAAATGAAGAAAGCTTTCCTGCAGAATAAAAGCAGAGACAGCTGCAAATGCACTTTCAGGTAGCTGGCCTAGCCCCAAAGTATTTAGATGGACCATATAATCCAGGACTGTGGGCAAATCAGCGGATTCTGAAATATACTTTCAGAGCACCATATGGAAAACCTTTTCCATTTAGAATTATAAGTAGCCCTGGTGGAAGGCTTCCTAGAAGCTTTCAAGATATTAAGTACACCTTGGAAAGGTGTAGGTCAACAAACTCTAACTCTTCAAGAGCCAGGCCTTGAGGTTGAGGGATTTGAGTTCGGATACCAAACTCTCCCTGGGCACAGGTTAACAGACTGTGATTCCTGAGAGAACACACAGGGAAGGTGGACTGCTAGGACAGAAGAAGTGGATACCAGGGCTGTCTGGCCCAATCTGGAGCAATCAGAATCATCCTGCAAGGTTGAGATCTGATTTTGACTAGCACCTTGAACAAGAGAGGGAAGGAGGGAAGGCATAGAGGAACCTCCCTTCCCAGTCGAAGAAAGCATCCAGAGGACTGGGCCCAACACTGGGGGCCTGCAACAAAAAAGCAGAAGTTGATGATTGTCTGGGGCTGCAAAAGATCTATCTGAGGGGTGCCCACCTGGCAAATACTAACTCAGTACTAGGGGATCAGTGACCATTCGTGAAGGCCCTGGGAAATCCTGCTGAGACATCTGCCAGGACATTGTCCTTGCCTGGGAGATGAACTGCCATGAGGAAGTGTTCAGGGAATCGGTCAGAGACCACAACTTCATTGCCTTGGTGCACAAGGCCGAGACTAGTGCCCTTGCTTGTTGATGTACCACATTGTAGTGGTGTTGTCTGTTCTAACCTGTACCACTTTGTTCTCAACAGATGCAGAAAAAACCTGAAGTGCTAGAAAAACAGCTCTGAGTTCCAACAGATTGATGTGGAGCAGAGATTCCTGAGGGACCACAATCCCTGGGTGGTGAGGTGTCATGAGCTCCCCATCCCAAGAGGGCGCATCTGTAGTAAGGGTCAGGGTGAGACTGAGGGATGAAGGAACCCCCTGTCTCAGATTGCTCTGATCCTGCCACCACCGCAGGGCCTGGATCAGGGTTCGAGTTACTGGGACCAATTTGGTTAGAGGATCTCTCCTCTGAGACCAGAAGGCTCTCAAATGAAACTGAATGTCCCTCATCTGAAATCTTGCTCCTTGCACTACAGCTGCGGAAGCAGCCATGTACCCTAGGAGCTGTAGAAAGTGCCTTGCTGGTCGGGAGACCTGCAGAGTGAAGGAGGAGGCCAGAGCCACCAGGGTCTTTACTCTTTCTAGAGGAAGGAAAGCTCTGGCCTGCTTTGTGTCCAATTCTGCGCCTATGAAGGTGAGCAGCTGAACAGGCTCTAGAACTGACTTTGGAAGATTGAGAAGAAAACCTAGAGATGTAAGCAGCTGCTGGGTAACCTGAAGGTGTAATTTGACTGGTCTGAGACTGACCTACTATGAGCCAGTCGTCCAGGTAAGGAAAGATGGCAATATTTTGCCTTCTTAAGTGAGCAACTGCTACTGCCAGGCATTTTGTGAATACCCTTGGGGCAGAGGTGAGGCCGAAGGGCATTGCTCTGAACTGGTAATGGCCTGTGGGCAGTTTGAATCTGAGATACTTTCGGTGGGAGCTTCTGATGAGAACATGGAAGTAGGTATCCTTGAGGTCCAGGGACGCTAGCCAGTCCCCTGGCCTTAGGAAGGGTAAAATAATTCCCAGAGTCACCATTTTGAATTTTGGTTTTAAAAGGTCCTTGTTTAGGTATCTGAGATTCAGGATGGGCCGCCATGCTCCTGTCTTTTTTGGGGTAAGGAAGTACCTGAAGTACAGTCCTTTGCCCTGGTGTAGGGGAGGAACCCTTTCTACAGCTCTGAGAGCCAGGAGGTTGAGACTTCTGTTTCAAAGCGAGAGCCTCTAATGGATTTGCAGGTGGAAAGGATCTGGTTCTCATCTTTGGAAATTTTTGAAGCTGAGAAACCAGTCCCTGGCACTACTTCCAGGACCCACTTGTCTGATGTTAAAGAACTCCCAGTACTGGATGAAGTAAGCCAGCCTCCACAGGTAATGGAGAATCGGCCCTGGGCATCCCATCAGGGTGCCTGTTTGGCAGGGGCTTTAGGCTGAGGGGTGGGAGCAGGCCTGCTCGTACCCCGTCTGCCTCTCCCTCTGAAGAACCCCCTCTGGGCATAAGCTGAAGAGGAGGCCTGGGCTTGGTAAAAAGGCCTGTGAAAAGGCCTGCCCCTGCCCCTGGAAAGCTGCCTCTGAGGAGTGGCTTACCTCTCCTTGGCCTGTGCACTCCTAGAAGTGGTCCTATACTCATCCCTTTTCTTCATGTAATTCTCTGTCTGCTCCCCAGAGAATTACCCACATCAGGAAAATCCATGGCCTTAGCCTGGGTATCATGTGACAGGCTAGTACACCTGAGCCAAGCCATTCTGCGAAAAGCCACAGATGTAGCCATGACTCTTGAAGATACATCATTAGAGTCCACTGCAGCATGGAATTGCACCTTGGATGCCTCAATACCATCAGTAGCCACCTGCTCCAGCTCCTTGGCAAGCTGGCCAGGGACCTGTTTCGCTAAAGCAACAACAGTATCCCATCTGGATTTCTGGTATCTTGCAACATAGGCCATATAATTTGCCTGTCTGAGTCCCAAGGATGCTGCCATGTATTGTTTCTTTGCCATGGCATCAATCCTCCTGGAGTCCTTGTCAGGGTGTGTGAAGCCAAAGGAATATTTGCCTTATCACAGGCTGCAGCCTGCACTACCGGACTATGGCTGCATTGTTGTAGAAAGAACTCCGTATCAGAGCCTGACAATGTGGACCTCTTGTCCATTTTTTATCCACAGGAGATATAGTGTTAAAGCTTTTAACATTTTATTGTCTGTTTCCTAAAGATTTATGTAAAGGAATAGACAATCTCCTGGACTCTGGGATATCCATCATTTCCACATAGTCAGGCTCTCCTGTCCATCCACAGCTTCTTCCAAAGGAGCTGGAGGGTCTTAGCAACTTTTTTATAAAACATAAAATAAGAAGGGGACTCGGAAAGCCTAGGGGGAGACACTCCTGAAGGTCTGTCTGGGGAGATGTCCGGTTCAATGGGCACATCCAGACTTTCAAAATCACATTCACTCTCTTCATAATCCTCCTCCTCCCCTCCTCCGGTTCATAAAATTCCTCTATATCCTTATTCCTGAACGTTGGAACCGACCAGAACCGACAACTTACCTGATGGTGCCGGTTCGGTCGGAACCGAAAGCGACTGGACAATTTGGATCGCTTTGGCTATCTCTGCAGCGGTTGGAGAAGAAATTTTGGCTCCACACCTGCTGATTTTCTAGTCCTCTTTGCTGGAACTGGCTCCTCCAGTCAGCTCTTCGTTTGCCGAGAAGTCTCGCCCTGGTCAGAGGGCACTCCCTTGAGTTCGGTTGGCACTGAACCAGGCTGGCCATCGGGTCAGCGGACTTTGACCTCTCGTTCCCTGAGCCTACCAACTCTCTTATCCAGGGTAGCTGCAGGAAATTCTTGCAAATCTGGCAGTCTGCATTGAGGTGGTCAAACCCAGACAATAAACACATGGTGTGTGGGTCAGCCTTAGCAAGAGCTTCCCACAGACACCACAGTGCTGAAACAGTGGGCCCGGTTTTCTTTTTGGGTTTCTCAGACATAATGCCACCCCTAACCAAAAACTTGCCCTTTTACGGCAAATCGCCAAGCAAGACACCCTTATCGGTTCCCAACTGTGTCACGGGTCGTGGAAAAAACCGTAATGAAATCAGTTTTTTTTAGAACCGATAAGAACCGGGAACCGCAATCTAAATGTAATTTAATAAAGTTTAACAACAACCTGATCGGTTCAAACTGAACCGATAATAACGTTTGCAAGTTCCACACAGAGAAAATGCAAAACCTATTACTTACGATACCACAGACAGAGCTTGAACTGACCGGTTGTGGTTAAAATAAGAGAAATGCGGTTTAAAAAAACGAGAAATTATACTTTTTAACCGACAAAATGAACCGAGCAGAAGTAGAACTCTCCGGAGCGACTGTTCAGTGAGGCGGAGTAAAGAATCTGACAGTTTGAGTTTGAAGAACAACAGACAGAGTTTTCAACCGAGCTCGCGCTCAAGGTTCCATGCCTGGCATGGAAAGTTAACTCTTTCACCTCCGGAGCAGTTCTAAGGCTGGGACAAACTGCATATGTCATAATATAGCAAGACTTCATGTTGTTTGAAAAACATTTCCAGGGTGTTACATCTGTTACTCTAACACTACAGCTAATGCTAGAGCTTATGCTTACATTAAAACTAATGTTTACAGTACAGTTTGCGCTTATGCTACAGCTCATGCTTATGCAGCAGCTTGCGTTTATGCTACAGCTTACACTACCGCTTGCACTAAACCCAATGCTTCAGCTTATGCCAATACTACAGCTTATGCTAATGCTACAGCTAACTTTGCAGCTAATGCTACATCATTCACTAAGGCTACATTTTACGCTAATGCTACAGCTTATGTTAATACTACAGCTAAGCTAATGCTACAGCTAAAGTAATGCTAATGCCAATGCTACAGCTAAGCTAATGCTACAGCTATACTTTTGCCACAGCTATGCTAACACCACAGCTATGCTGAGACTACAACAAAGCTAACACTACAGCTAAAGCTAGTGCTTATGCTTACATTAAAACTGTTTATAGTACAGTTTGCGCTTATGCTACAGCTCATGCTTATGCTACAGCTCGTCCTAATGCTACAGCTCCTACTAATGCTACAGCTTACGCTTGCACTAAACCTAATGCTTCAGCTTATGCTACAACTTATGCTAATGCTACAGCTTATGCTAATGCTACAGCTAACGTTACAGCTAATGCTACAGCATTCACTAACGCTACAGCTTACGCTAATGCTACAGTTTATGCTAATCCTACAGCTAAGTCACAGTAGTGCTACAGCTCAGCTAATGCTAACGCTATAGCTAGCTAATGTCAATGCTACAGCTAATGCCAATGCTACAGCTATACTTTTGCCACAGCTATGCTAATGCTACAGCTATGCTGAGGCTACAACAAAGCTAACACTACAGCTAATGCTAGTGCTTACATTAAAACTAATGTTTATAGTACAGTTTGCGCTTATGCTACTGCTCATGCTTATGCTACAGCTCATGCTTATGCTACAGCTTGCGCTTACGCTACAGTTTACGCTTACGCTACAGCTTAGGCTTGCACTAAACCTAATGCTTCAGCTTATGCTACAACTTACGCTAATGCTAATGCTACAGCTAACGTTACAGCTAAAGCTGCAGCATTCACTAATGCTACATCTTACGCTAATGCTACAGCTAATGCTAATGCTACAGCTAATGCTACAGCATTCGCTAATGCTACAGCTTATGCTAATCCTACAGCTAAGTCACAGTAGTGCTACAGCTCAGCTAATGCTAATGCTACAGCTAATGTCAATGCTACAGCTAATGCCAATGCTACAGCTAAGCTAATGCTACAGCTATACTTTTGCCACAGCTGTGCTAACAGCTATAACAAAGCTAACACTACAGCTGTGCTAACGCTACAACTACACTAACAGATAAAGCACCCAGGTCATTTTTTTTAAAAACTTTATTAGTTTACAATAGACATACAGTCGTAAAAGTGTCCGGAGACTGTACATAAGGATAAAACATAAAGGAAATTCCACAGGAAGGTGCCACCCCTCTTAATACACACAATTTAAAATGAATTCTTGGTACTGTTTCAATCAGACACAGATTTAGGAAGCTATCAGTAAAAACAACTTAATCAAAAATAGTCCCTTGTAGATATTGCTGTTGTTTAAGCCCATGAGCTGCATGATACAGTGGGATGATTTAGAAGTCCATATGGCTTACGAACATCTTCTCCCTCCTGAAAGAAAGACAAAAAAGCTTGTAGAAACAATTTAGGTACCTTATAGGTAACAACCACCATAAATGTCTAAACAAACCACCCTCTTCTGTACTAATATCTGACTCTCTGGCAACTTTGACATGCTACGAACTGAAATGGATATACAAATATTGTTCAGAGGCAACAAGTACCCCTTAAACCCCATCAACAGCATGGAAAGAAAACTCTGCTGCACCCAGACTTGAGCATAAATTAAAACAGGTATCTTAAGACATTTGTAAAGGAAGCCTTACTGGCTTAATAAATCCCCACAGAATAAACACATTTATTAAATAACAAAATATCCCTCATTATGTCCATAAAACAATTTCTGGAGGATCAATTTTAGCCAAAATTCAGCTGGATACCTGTCCCTTCACTGATTAATTCAGGTAGCATCATCCTCTGATTTATCCTGATCCAATTGATCAAAAATGGCTCTGTGTCTTGGTGGTGGAGCATGTTACTGTGCCCACTTAAAGGCCTCAGCTGGGTCAGTAAAAATGTAGACCCTGCCTTCATTGAGAATCCTCAGACACACTGGAAAAAGCATACTGTGTGGTACCTCTGCCTCTTGTAGAATGTCTCTAACCTCATCGAATCTCTTCTTTTTTTGCCTGGTGGCATAACCTAAATCTGGATAAAGTTGAACCTGGAAGCCATCCTGTAGCAAGGTTCTTCGTTGCCTTGCCAATGCCAGGATGAAATCTCAAGAGCCAACACCATCAAGGATAGCAACTATGGCTCTATGGGTGTCTGGACTACCTCTTATAGTGACCCCATAGGTCTTTTGAATAGTAATGCCCTTATCTTTATATGCTGGCCTCAACTGTTGCTCCAACCAGTCCAGTAAAAATAGGGTAAGGTGATTTCCCCCTCACTCTTTTCAGGCATGTCCACAATGTAGAGATTAGCCATCCTGGTCTGCTTTTCCAAGGCTTCAAGCCTGGACCTCATGTGAGTGTTCTCCTTAACTAATGTCATTGCAGTACCCAGCGCTGTCTCTGAACTTTTGCGGGACTCAGAGACCTCCGTTTTCATTACTGTGACATCCGACTCTAAAGTGGCAATTGTGTTTGTTAGAGTTGAATTTATCTGAGAGTCCAAACATAGTGAAGATCAAATGATTTATTCTGACGCCCACAGAGTGTGGCATTTCTTCTCCACATGTGGCATCTTCTGGAGCAGCACAGGCTTGCACGGACTTCAGAGCAGGTAGTCCTGAAGCACTTTGGCTTTTTGCTGCTTCTTGAGACCCCTTACCTTCTTTGGATTGCCCATCATTGTTCTCTATTAGTTCCGATAGCTGAGAAAAATATGTATGCGGTGCTGATGCATTTAAAATTATATTTCTAAATATACAGTGTCTGTGAGGTGCGGTGATTTCAGACGTCTGTCGTAATCATGGTCCACAGCACCCCCCCTCACCCAGGACATTTGTCTATATCTTACTGGTTGTGTTGCCTGTAAAATATTTCAGTTGTGGGATTTATGGGGATGAAATGAAAACTGACTCATATTGCAGTCTGAGGACCAGGGGCTGGGGCACTCAGCTAGGGAGACCTTTGTGTAAGGAATCTTTTTCCTGTTGAGAAGAAAGCTTTTTTTTTGATAAACTTCAAAGGATTTAGTCCCTTTTATTAAAAAAAAAACAAAAAAAAAACATGTTTTGAATGTAAACAGGGTTAAGAAAGTTTGACATGATTTACTGCTGGTCTAGCTAATCAGGACAATAAAAGGACCAGGTTTTAATCCACAAACCAATTTGGACTTGTTCTGGAAAAGGGTGGTCCCCAGAGCTTGAAGGAATGGTCCGGGGTGTGATGTCTGAGAGATCGTGGTCCACAGACCCAGAGTGCCTTGACCAGGCCACGGACCCCTCGATTCTGGAACCTAAACAGTTTTTCAGAAATCCTCTGTACTGCAAGGGATCCAGTGTGCTTTGTCCAGGCCACACACCACGCGATTTCTGGAACCTAGACGGTTCCTCAGAAATCCTCTGTACTGCAAGGGATACAGCGTGCCTTAACCAGGCTACAAACCCGTTGATTTCTGGAACCTAAACAGCTTTTCAGAAATAATCTGTACTGCAAGGGATCCAGCATGCCTTGACCAGGCCATGGACGCCGCGGTTTCTGGAACCTAAACAGTTCTTCAGAAAATCTCTGTACTGCAAGGGATCCAGCATGCCTTGACCAGGCCATGGACCTTGCGGTTTCTGGAACCTAAACAGTTTCTCAGAAATCCTCTTTACTGCAAGGGATCCAGTGTGCCTTCACCAGGCCATAGACCCCGCGGTTTCTGGAATCTATACAGTTCTTCAGGAATCCTGTGTACTGCAAGGGATCCAGCGTGCCTTGACCAGGCCACAGACCCTGCGGTTTCTGGAACCTAAACAGTTTCTCAGGAGTCCCCTGTACTGCAAGGAATCCAGCATGCCTAGCTGAGGCCATGGACCACACGGTTTCAGGAACCTAAACAGTTCTTCAGAAATACTCTGTACTGCACAGGATCCTGCGTGCCTTGATCAGGCCACAGACCCTGCGGTTTCTGGAACCTAAACAGTTCTTCAGAAATCCCCTGTACAGCAAGGGATCCAGTGTGCCTTGGCCAGGCCATGGACATCGAGATTTCTAGAACCTAAACAGTTCTTCAGAAATCTGCTGTACTGGAAGGGATCCAGCGTGCTTGACCAGACCATGGAAACCGCGATTTCTGGAACCTAAACTGTTCTTCAGAAATCCTCTGTACCTCAATTAATCCAGTGTGCCCTGACCAGGCCATTGACCCCCTTGATTTCTGGAACCTAAGCAGTTTTTCAGAAATCCTCTGTACTGTAAGGGATCCAGCGTGCCTTGACCAGGCCTCGGACCCCTCGATTTCTGGAACCTAAACAGTTCTTCAGAAATTCTATGTACTGCAAGGGATCCAGTGTGCCTTGACCAGGCTACGTACCCCGTGAGTTCTGGAACCTAAACAGCTTTTCTGAAATCCCCTGTACTGCAAACGATCCAGCGTGCCTCGACCAGGCCACGAACCTCTCAATTTCTGGAACCGAAACTGCTTTTCAGAAATCCTCTGCATTGCAAGGGATCCAGCGTGCATTGAACAGGCCACAGATCCCTCAATTTCAGCAACTTATACAGCTTTTCAGAAATCCTCTGTACTGCAAGGGACCCGTCGTGCCTTGCCCAGGCCATGGACCCCTCGGTTTCTGGAACCTAAACTGTTATTCAGAAATCCTCTGTACTACAAAGGATCCTGCATGACTTGACCAGGCCATGGACCCCATGGTATCATGAATCTAAACAGTTCTTCAGAAATCCTCTGTACTGCCAGGGATCCAGCATGCCTTGACCAGGCAACGGACCCCATAGTCTCTGGAACCTAAACAGTTCTTCAGAAATCCTCTGTACTGCAAGACATCCAGCGTGCCTTCACCTGGCCACAGACCCTGTGGTTTCTGGAATCTGAACAGTTCTTCAGAAATCCTCTGTACTGCAAGGGATCTAGTGTGCCTTCACCAGGACATGGACACTGCAGTTTCTGGAACATAAGCAGTTCTTCAGAAATTCGCTGTACTGCAAGGGATCCAGCATGCCTTGACTATGCCATGGACCTCGCGATTTCTGGAATCTATACAGTTCTTCAGAAATCAGCTCTACTGCAGTAGAAGCAGTATGCCTTGACCAGGCCATGGATCCCACGATTTCTGAAACCAAAACAGTTTTTCTGAAATTCTCTGTACCGCAGAGGATCCAGCGTGCCTTGACCAGGCCATGGACCCCTCGATTTCTGGAACCTATACAGTTTTTCAGAAATCCTCTGTACTGCTAGGGATCCAGCATGCCTTGACCAGGCCGTGGACCTCTCAATTCTGGAACCTAAACAGTTTTTCAGGAATCCTCTGTACCGTAAGGGATCCAGCGAGCCTTAACCAGGCCACAGCCCCTCGATTTCTGGAACCTAAACAGCTTTTCAGGAATCCTCTGTAATGCAAGGGATCCAACGTGCCTTGACCAGGCCACAGACCCTGTGATTTCTGGAACCTCAACAGTTCTTAAGAAATCCTCTGTACTGCAAGGGATCCAGCGTGCCTTGACCAGGCCATGGACCCTGTGATTTATGGAACCTAAACAGTTCTTCAGAAACCCACTGTACTGCAAAGGATCCAGAAATCGAGGCGTCCATGGCCTGGTCAAGGCAAGCTGGATCCCTTTCAGTACAGAATGTTTCTGAAAAACTGTTTAGGTTCCATAAATCGAGGGATCCATGGCCTCATCAAGACATGCTGGATCAATTACGGTACAGAGGATTCCTGAAAAACTGTTTAGGATCCTGAAATCGAGCTGTCCATGAAGTCTTCGGTTAAGGCATGCTGGATCCCTAGTGTGTTGTGACGATTGAAAACCGTTTAGTTCCAGAAATCGAGGGGTCTGTGGCCTGGTCAAGGTATGCTGGGATCACAGGCACAGAGGATTTCTGAAGAACTGTTTTAGTTTCAGAAACCGAGTGGTCCATATCCTGGTCATGGCATGCTGGATCCCTTGCAGTACAGAGGATTTCTGAAAAGCTGTTTAGGTTCCAGAACACACAGGGTCCATGGCCTGCTCAAGGCACACTGGATCCCTTGCACTACAAAGGATTTCTGAAGAACTGGTTACGTTCCAGTAAACGCAGGGTCCATGGCCTGGTCAAAGCAGACTGTTTCCCTTGCAGTACAGAGGATTTCTGAAGAACTGTTTAGCTTCCGGAAATCGTGGGGTCTGTGGTCTGGTCAAGGCATGCTGGATCCCTTGCAGTACAGAGGATTTCAAAATAACTGTTTGGGTTCCAGAAATCGAGGGGTCCATGGCCTGGTCAAGGTATGCTGGATCCCATGCAGTGCAGAGGATTTCTGAAGACCTGCTTTGGTTCCTGAAACCACCGGGTCCATGGCCTAGTGATGGCATGCTGGATCCCAGGAAGTCCAGAGGATTTCTGAAGAACTGTTTAGGTTCCAGAAACTGCAGGGTCCATGGCCTGGCCAAGGCATGCTGGATCCCATGCAGTACAGAGGATTTCTGAAGAACTGTTTAGGTTCCAGAAACCACGGGGTCCATAGCCTGGTCAAGGCACGCTGGATCCCGTGCAGTACAGTGGATTTTAGAAAAGCTATTTTCATTCCAGAAATCGAGGAGTCCATAGCCTGGTCAAGGCACACTGGATCCCTTGCGGTACAGAGGATTTCTGAAGAACTGTTTAGGTTCCAGAAACCGTGAGGTCCATGGCCTGGTCATGGCACACTGGATCCCATCCAGTAAAGAGGATTTCTGAAAAACTGCTAAGGTTCCAGAAATTGAGGGGTATGTGGCCTGTTCAAGGCATGCTGGATTAACTGCAGAACAGAGAATTTCTGAAAACTGCATAGGTTCCACAAATGGCGGGGTCAGTGGCCTGGTCAAGGCACGCTGGGTCCCTTGCTGTACAAAGGATTTCAAGAACTGTCTAGGTTCCAGAAATCGTGGGATCCGTGGACTGCTCAATGCAGGCTGGATCCCTTGTGGTACAAAGGATTATTGAAAAACTGTTTAGGTTCCAGAAACTGCGGGGTCCATGGCCTGGTCAAGGCACACTGATCCGGGCAGTACAGAGGATTTCAAGAACTGTTTAGCTTCCAGAATTCACGAGGTCTAAGGTCATTGAAGGCATCGCGGATTCCTTATGTTACCGAGATTTCAGAAAACTGTTTGGGTTCCAGAAATCGAGGGGTCCGTGGCCTTGTCAAGGCACGCAGGATTCTCTTTCGATAAAGAGAATTTCTGAAAAACTGTTTAAGTTCCAGAAAACGAGGAGTCCGTAGCCCGGTCAAGACATGCTGGATCTCTTGCTGTACAGAGGATTTCTGAAAAACTGTTTGATTCCATAAATCAAGGGGTCCATGGCCTGGTCAAGGCACGCTGGATCAGTTGCAGTACAGCGGATTACAGAAGAACTGTTTAGGATCCTGAAATTGTGGGGTCCGTGACCTGGTCAATTCACGCTGGATCCCTTGCAGTAGAGAGGATTTCTGAAGAACTGTTTAGGTAACAGAAACCGCGGGGTCCATGGGCTCCAAGTAAGGCACGATCCCTTGCATTACAGAGGATTTCTAAGAACTGTTAAGGTTCCAGAAATCGAGGGGTCCGTCGCCTGGTCAAGGCACACTGGAACACTTGCAGTACAGAGGATTTGTGAAAAACTGTTTAGATTCCAGAAATCGAGGTGTGCATGGACTGGTCAAGGCACGCTGGATCCTGTGTAGTACAGAGGATTTCTGAAAAGCTGTTTAGGTTCCAGAAATCGAGGGGTCCATGGCCTGGTCAAGGCATGCTGGATCCCATGCGGTATAGAGGATTTCTGAAAAACTGTTTAGGTTCCAGAAATCGAGGGGTCCGTGGACTGGTCAAGGCACGCTGGATCAATTGCTGTACAGCAGATTTCTGAAAAACGATTTAGGTTCCAGAAATTGTGGCGTATGTGGCCTGGTGAAGGCACGCTGGATCCAGAATTCGCAGGATCTGTGTCCTGGTCAAGGCACGCTGGATCCCTTGCCATACAGTGGATTTCTTAAGAACTGTTTAGGTTCCAGAAATCGTGGGGTACATGGCCTGGTGAAGGCATGCTGGGTCCCTTGCAGTACAGAGGATTTCTGAAGAACTGTTTGGGTTCCAGAAATCACGGGGTCCATGGCCTGGTCAAGGCACGCTGGATCCCTTGCAGTACAGAAGATTTCGGAAGAACTGTTTAGGTTCCAGAAACTGCAGGGTCCGTGGCCTGCTCAAGGCACGATGGACCCCTTGCTGTACAGAGGAATTCTGAAAAACCTAGAAATCGAGGGGTCCATGGCCTGGTCAAGGCATGCTGGATCCCTTGCAGTACAGAGGATTTCTTAAGAACTGTTTAGCTTCCAGAAATTGCATGGTCCGTGGCCTGGTCAAGGCACGCTGGATCCCTTGCAGTACAAAGGATTTCTGAAGAACTGTTTAGGTTCCCGAAATTACGGGGTCTGCGGCCTGGTCAAGGCACACTGGATCCCTTGCAGGTCAGAGGATTTCTGAAGAACTGTCTGGGTTACAGAACCCAATTGCTCCATGGCTTGGTCACGGCATGCTGGATCCCTTGCAGTACAGCGGATTTCTGAAAAACTGTTTAGGTTCCATAAATCGTGGGGTCCATGGTCTGGTCAAGGCACGCTGGATCCCTTGCCGTACAGAAGATTTCTGAAGAACTGTTTAGGTTCCAAAAATCGCGGGGTCCATTGCCTGGTCAAGGCATGCTGGATCCCTTGCAGTACAGAAGATTTCGGAAGAACTGTTTAGGTTCCAGAAACTGCAGGGTCTGTGGCCTGCTCAAGGCATGATGGACCCCTTGCTGTACAGAGGAATTCTGAAAAACCCAGAAATCGAGGGGTCCGTGGCCTGGTCAAGGCATGCTGGATCCCTTGCAGTACAGAGGATTTCTTAAGAACTGTTTAGCTTCCAGAAATCGCGTGGTCCGTGGCCTGGTTGAGGCATGCTGGATCCCTTGCAGTACAAAGGATTTCTAAAGAACTGTTTAGGTTCCCAAAATTACGGAGTCTGCGGCCTGGTCAAGGCACACTGGATCCCTTGCAGGTCAGAGGATTTCTGAAGAACTGTTTGGGTTACAGAACACGATTGCTCCATGGCTTGGTCACGGCATGCTGGATCCCTTGCAGTACAGCGGATTTCTGAAAAACTGTTTAGGTTCCATAAATCGAGGGGTCCATGGCCTGGTCAAGGCATGCATTATCCCTTGCACTACAGCAGATTTCTGAAGAACTGTTTAGGTTCCATAAATCGCGGGGTCCATGGTCTGGTCAAGGCACGCTGGATCCCTTGCCGTACATAAGATTTCTGAAGAACTGTTTAGGTTCCAAAAATCGCGGGGTCCATTGCCTGGTCAAGGCATGCTGGATACCTTGCAGTACAGAGCACTTCTGGAAAGCTCTTTAGGTTCCAGAAACCGACTGCTCCATGGCCTGATCATGGCACACTGGATCCCTTGCAGTACAGAGCATTTCTGAAAAGCTGTTTAGTTTCCAGAAATTGAGGGGTCCATGGCATGGTGAAGGCAAGCAGGACTCCTGGGGTACAGCGGATTTCTGAAAAGCTGCTTAGGCTCCAGAACTCGTGAGGTCCATGGCCTGGTCAAGGTACGCTGGATTCCTAGCAGTACAGAAGACTTCTGAAGAACTCTTTACGTTCCAAAAAACACAGGGTCCGTGGCCTGGTCAAGGCACGCTGGATCCCTTGCAGTACAGAGGATTTCTGAAAAGCTGTTTAGGATCTAGAAATTACGGTGTCCGTGGCCCGGTCAAGGCACGCTGGATACCTTGCGGTTCGGAGGATTTCTGAAGAACTATTTAGGTTCCAGAAACCATGGTGTCTGTGGTCTGGTCAAGGCACGCTGGATCTCTTGAAGTGCAGAGGATTTCTGAGCAACTATTTAGGTTCCAGAAACTGCGGGGTCCATTGCCTCATCAAGGCACACTGGATCCCTTGCAGTACAGAGGATTTCTGAAGAACTGTTTAGGTTCCAGAAATCGCGGGGTCTGTGGCCTGGTCAAGGTACGCTGGATCCTTTGCAGTACAAAAGATTTCTGAAGAACTCTTTAGGTTCCAAAAAACGCCGGGTCCATGGCCTGGTCAAGGCATGCTGGATCCCTAGTAGTACAGTGGATTTCTGAAGAACTGTTTAGGTTCCAGAAACCACGGGGTCCATGGCCTGGTCAAGGCATGCTGGATCCCTTGCAGTACAGCGGATTTCTGAAGAACTGTTTAGGTTCCAGAAATCGAGGGGTCTGTGGCCTGGTCAAGGCATGCAGGATACCTTGCAGTACAGCGGATTTCTGAAAAGCTGTTTAAGGTCAATAAATCGCGGGGTCCATGGCCTGTTCAAGGCATGCATTATGCCTTGCACTATAGCAGATTTCTGAAGAACTGTTTAGGTTCCAGAAATTGCAGGGTTCATGGCCTGGTCAAGGCATGCTGGATTGCATGCAGTACAGCAGATTTCTGAAGAACTGTTTAGGTTCCATAAATAGCTGGGTCCATGGTCTGGTCAAGGCACGCTGGATCCCTTGCCGTACAGAAGATTTCTGAAGAACTGTTTAGTTCCAGAAATCACAGGGTCCATTGCCTGGTCAAGTCATGCTAGATCCCTTGCAGTACAGAGCACTTCTGGAAAGCTCTTTAGGATTCAGAAACTACAGGGTCCGTGGCCTGGCCAAGGCATACTGGATCCCTTGTAATACAGAGGATTTCTGAACAACTGTTTAGGTTCCAGAAACTGCGGGATCTGTGGCCTGGTCAAGGCATGCTGGATCCCTTGCAGTACAGAGGATTTCTGAAGAACTGTTTGGGTTCCAGAAATCAAGGGGTCTGTGGCCTGGTCAAGGCACGCTGGATCCCTTGCAGTACAGAGCATTTCTGAAAAGCTGTTTAGTTTCCAGAAATCGAGGGGTCCATGGCATGGTGAAGGCAGGCAGGACTCTTGGGGTACAGAGGATTTCTGAAAAGCTGCTTAGGCTCCAGAACTCATGAGGTCCATGGCCAGGTCAAGGCACGCTGGATTCCTAACAGTACAGAGGATTTCTGAAAAGCTGCTTAGGTTCCAGAAATTGAGGGATCCGTGGCCTGGTAAAGGCATGCTGGATCCCTTGCAGTACAGAGGATTACTGAAAAGCTGTTTAGGATCCAGAAATCACGGTGTCCATGACCTGGTCAAGGCACGCTGGATACCTTACGGTTCAGAGGATTTCTGAAGAACTATTTAGGTTCCAGAAACCATGGTGTCTGTGGCCTGGTCAAGGCACGTTGGATCATTTGAAGTACAGAGGATTTCTGAAGAACTGTTTAGGTTCCAGAAATCGCTGGGTCCATTGCCTGATCAAGGCATGCAGGATCCCTTGCAGTACAGAGGATTTCTGAAGAACTGTTTAGGTTCCAGAAACCGTGGTGTCTGTGGCCTGGTCAAGGCATGCTAGATCATGTGAAGTACAGAGGATTTCTGAAGAACTGTTTAGGTTCCAGAAATCGCGGGGTATATGGCCTGGTCAAGGCACGCTGGATATCTTGCAGTACAGCAGATTTCTGAAAAGCTGTTTAGGTTCCAGAAATTAAGGGGTCCGTGGCCTTGTCAAGGCAAGCTGGATCCCTTGCAGTACAGAGGATTTCGTAAAAACTGTTTAGGTTCCAGAAATCAAAGGGTCTGTGGCCTAGTCAAGGCACGATGAACCCCTTACTGTACAGAGGAATTCTGAAAAACTGTTTAGGTTCCGGAAATAGAGGGGTCCGTCACCTGGTCAAGGCACACTGGATCAACTGCAGTACAGCGGATTTCTGAAGAACTGTTTAGGTTCCAGAAATCGCGGGGTCCATCACCTGGTCAAGGCACGCTGGATCCCGTGCAGTACAGAGGATTTCTGAAAAGCTGTTTAGGTTCCAGAAATCCAGGGGTCCGTCGCCTAGTCAAGACACACTGGATCAATTGCAGTACAGCGGATTTCTGAGCAACTGTTTAGGTTCCAGAAACTGCGGGGTCCATTGCCTCGTCAAGGCATGCTGGATTCCTTGCAGCACAGTAGACTTCTGAAGAACTGTTTAGGTTCCAGAAACCGTGGGGTCCATGGCCAGGTCAAGGCACACTGGATCCCTTGCGGTACAGAGGATTTCTGAAAAACTCTTTAGGTTCCAGAAAGAGGGGTCCGTGGCCAGGCCAAGGGATGCTGGATCTAATGCGGTACAGACGATTTCTGAAAAACTGTTTAGGTCACAGAAAGCGAGGGTTAATGGACTTGTCAGGAACACTGGATCCTTTGCAGTACAAGATTTCTGAAGTACTGCTCAGATTCCAATGCGGGTCCATGGCCTGCTGCAAGGAACGCTGGATCCCTTGCAGTACAGAGGATTCCTGAAGAACAGTATAGGATCCAGAAATCACGGGGTCCGTAGCCCGGTCAAGGCACGCTGGACCCTTGCAGTACAGAGGATTCCTGAAGAACTATTTAGGTTCCAGAGACCGTGGGGTCCATTGCCTGGTCAAGGCATGCTGGATCCCTTGCAGTACAGAGGATTTCTGAATAACTTTTTATGTTCTAGAAACCAAGTGGTCCGTGGCCTGAGCAAGGCACGCTGGATCCCTTGCAGTACAGAGGATTTCTGAAAAACTGTTTGGGTTCCAGAAATCGAGGGGTCCGTGGCCTGGTCAACACACACTGGATCCCTTGCAGTGCAGAGGATTTCTGAAGAGCTGTTTAGGTTCCAGAAATCGAGGGGTCCGTGGCCTGGTCGAGGCATGGTGAATCCTTTGCAGTACAGGGGATTTCAGAAAAGCTGTTTAGGTTCCAGAACTCGCAGGGTCCGTAGCCTGGTCAAGGCACTCTTCTTGCCACCCCCTGCGTCATTTCAAGGAGTGACATCTGGTCGGGGGGAGCCGGCATCAGAGGTGATGAAAGGCCCGGGGGCAGGGCATCATGAAGATGATCCAGGCCCAAATTTTTCTTCCCCCTGCAAGCAAGGGCAGGGACGTGCAATGATGGCCAGCGTCCGCCCTGCCCCTGAGGCATCCAGGTGTCTGTGTGCTTGCAGCAACCCAGCCTCCGCTGGGTGTTGCTAGACACCTAACACACACACACACACACACACACACACACACACACCCTCCCTCCGGAGAAGGAAAGCAGTCTAAAGATGCTCGATCCTTCTTCCCCCCAGCTGGCCCTCCAACAACCTGGATCCGCTCCCAAACCCGGGTTGCCAACATCGCAAATGGAAATCCAACTGCTCAACTGGCAGGCCAGCCTCCTTTCCTTTTTCAATCTACCCTCCACATGTGTCAGAATGTGATGCCTTGTGTTCCCCTCCCTTTTTAAGTTTAAAATGCCCTCCACTCCAACCCGGTTTATACCCATTAGGTCTTGAAGTTTTCTACCATATCCCCTTTACCTTCTGTCTTCCAAGGAACACATATTGGAGCTCCCTTAACCTCTCATCATATGGTTTGTCTCCCATGCCCTGGATCATCCTGGTCACCCTGCACTGGACCCCTCTAGCAGTTTGATGTCCTTCTTCAAATAAGGGCACCAGAACTACTGCACACAGTACTCCAAGTGTGTTCTAACCAATGACCTGTACAAGGGCAGAAAGATTTCCTCCCTCCTAGAGGTGATTCCTCTGGTGATACATCCCAGCATTTTATTTGCTTTGGCTACTGCTTTACAACACTGTGCACAGTGTTTCATGTCACCCCTGACTATTACCCCTAGATCATTTTCCTCCTTTGAGCTGGGCACCTGTACACCTCCCAAGCAGTAGCTGGCCCCTGGGTTCCTAGCTCCCAGGTGCTTGCACTTCTCAGCTTTTAACCCCAACTACCAGATGCCAGACCATTTGACTAGTCTGGCCAGATCCTCCCGGAGTTCCTATCTCCCCTCCTCTATGTCCACCCTCCCACAGAGTTTAGTATCATCTGCAAAAAGGCAGACCTTACTTTTGACCCCTACCGCTATGTCGCTGATAAAGATGTTGAACAGCACTGGACTAAGTACTGATCCCTGTGGTACCCTGCTGGTTACAGGCCTAGGCTTGGATAGTTCACCCCCTAGCGTCATTCTCAGATCCCTTTCCTGCAGCCAGCTCCTGAACCACCCCAGCAACTTATCCCAGACTCCCAGGTTACTCAGTTTGTTAAGCAACCTTCCATGTGGCACTGAGTCAGAGGCCTTACTGAAGTCCAGATATAGTACATCCACTGCCCTGCCTCTGTCCAACAACCTTGTGACTCAGTCCAAAATTCTATCATGTTCATTTGGCGGGATCTTCCATGACAAACCCATGCTGCCCATTGTCCTGGACACCGTTAACCTTCCGAAAGTTTACCAGCCTTTCTTTTAGAATGGTCTCCATTAATTTGCCTACAATGGATGTTAGACTGACCAGTCTGTAGTTACCAGGTTTATCTCTGGGACCACTCTTGTGGAGTGGCACCACATGAGCCATTCTCCAGTCCTCAGGCACACACCCCTCTCTAGCGAGGTGTTAAACAGATCCACCAGGGGAACCGACAATACCTCTGCCAGTTCTCTCAAGACTCTCGGCTGCATGCCATCTGGGCTAGGTGCCTTGTCCATCTGAAGGGCTCAGAGACCTTCTAAGACCCTGTCTACTTTGATCACCCCATCTGTTTCATCCTCCTCCATTCCCAACTCTATAATATCCTACAGCATAGGTCTGTCCTTTTCCCTAGTGAATACAGAGCAGAAGTACTCGTTCTGTGCCTCGGCCCATTCTTCACTGTTTTCCACCCATCCCCCCCTTCCTGATCCTAACAATCCTCTGCTTACTTATATATATATATACATACACACACACACACATAGATACATACTTACACACACACACACATATATATGTATGTATGTGTGTGTGTGTGTGTGTAAGTATGTATCTATGTGTATGTATATATATATATATATATATATATATGTATATGAAGAGGGTAAATAGGGGAGGAACAGTCGGGGTGCTTCGAAGGAAGGAGGAAGGGGCCACTAGAGGGCATGGCTGGAAGCTGGAGGGGGGAAGATTCAGGGAGAAAGGAGGAGGTGCTACTTCACTGAGAGGTGGTGGAGCCATGGAATGCACTGCCTAGGGGCTGGTGGAGGCAGAGACAGTGGAGGGTTCAAGAGAGGGTGGGACAGGTACAGGGAAGGGTTCTGAAGCAAAATCCAATGCAGCAAGAATATCCGGAACTGGGAAGGGAGAAGCCAGAGAAGGCGAGGGGAGCAGCAAGGTCAGCACCCAGGTTGGGGACTGACCAAACGAGCAGACACGAAAGACCGTTAGGCCTATTCTGCTGGCATTTTAGTATGTTAGTGTGTGTGTATATATATATATATATATATATATATATATATATATATATATATCCATACACACATTATATATATACACATTATATATATATATACATATACACACACACACACATATATATACATCTGAAAGTCGTTTTCCCACTCCTGATCCCTTGCTAGCCTTAGTTCCTTTGCAGGTTAAGCTGCCTGGACACTCTTCCTGCATCTCGGATTTCCCTGACTAAATCTCCCTGTCCTCTTCACTCATAGTATGCCTGTACTTCTGAAAGGCTGCCCTCTTCTCCCTCACCTTCTCTACCACATCATTTTTGAGCCAGCTTGGTCTCTTTATCCTGAACTTTTTACTCTGGGTCCTTGTGCGGTCTTTTGTGGCCTCATTCAGACCCAACTTAATAACGGACCATTTCTGCTCCAGATCCATCCAAAGCCAGATTTTTGCAAGATGCTCTACAAGTATGTCCTCCATTCCTCTAAAGTCCGCTCTCTTGAAGTCCGCCACACTCATCTTGGTCTTAGCTGTTTCTTTACCCATACTGAGGTAAAACCACACTGTGCGTGGTCACTACTCAGCAGAGTTCCTACATTGCTATATCTTGGGCGTGTCTCCATCTGACAACACCAGGTCTAGTATGGCACCATCCCTGGTCGGCTGGGTGACCCCTGCACTAGGAAACAGTCCTGGAAAACTTCCAGGAGGACATTTCTCTAGAACAGCAGGTAGCCAGGGTACTCCAATCTATTCCTGGCAGGTTAAAATCACCTGTTATGGCAAGGTTTCCTGTATCTCTAACTTCCTGATTTGATTCCCAGTCTCACATTCTTGTGACGGTGGTCTGTACACCACCCCAATCAAAGCCTTCTCTTTTATTGTTCTGGAGTGTTACCCATAAGGCTTCTATTCTGCCTTCCTCCTGTCCTCCCTGGAGCATATTATTCCTTCCTTACGATAAGGCCCCCATCCTTCCAGTACAATCTGTACCCAGGGATCTCAAGATCCCAATCATGGTATTGAGATGCCCATGTCTCTGTGTATACAGGTCTCTTATTCTCTCAAGTCCTTTCCCACTCACCCACCAGTCTGTACCCATTAGACACACACCACCCCTCAACCAAGTGTTTAACTCCTTAATCCTCTGGTTCCTAACAATACCTGCCCTAGGGACTGGAAGAACCTCCAAGAATGAAACTGATCTTCCTGCTACACTACAGAGCTTTCCTACCTCTAAAGCCTATCCTGCACCTGTTCTACTAGAACCCTTCAGAGGTTATTGGTACCAGATGCACCACAATATGAGGTAACTCCCTATTCTTTCCCACAGACTTTGGAATAAGAGGTCCTACCCTCCCTGTCATCATGCCTGACATACACTGTACCACCTACCTTGCTATTCCCTGCACCCCTTCCCCCCCATCTCACACCCTTTAGTACCAGTCTCCCAATATAACAATCCTCTTGCCCTTCCCCCCTCTCTTTTGCATATCTTGCTTGCATATCCCAGAGGCCCAGTACCTCCTATACACCTACTTACACTCAGGTTTGCCTCCTTTGTCTACCCTTTCCCTCCCACTGGTCGCCCTTCCCAGACTAGTCTCTCATCCTCCCCGTGCATCTTCCATCCCTTTCACCACGCCACTGATCCACCTCTCCACATCCCTCCTGCCCCACTTTTCCCTTTGCTCTGTTCCTAGACTCCACCCCTTCCTGATCCTTGACCACCTGATCTTCCCCTGCGCTTCCAAACCAGACAATATAGTGACACTGTTCAAGGAAGGCCCGCTTGACAAGACTAACTTCAATTTCCTCCATTATCCCTACTCTGCCATCCTTGCCCAGAAACCTTTCCTTACCTGCTTCTACCCTTCACCTCCTGACAGTTTATCCACTTTGTTTCCTCGTTGACACTTTGGTGAGAGAATGCCCCAATCCCTGTGTTGTTCTCCTTGGTTCTGCCCTGAGAGTACCTACAGTACATGCTGTTAGAAAGGGTCAACCCCTGACCATTCCACATATGAGATTCCCCAGACCTCTCCTCCCTCCCTGTCCCACTTCCCATCCAGTCTCCATATTGCATCCCTAATCTGCTCAAGCTGTCTACATAGTTGACAACCTCCTCCTCCACATTGTACCTACAGTGGTAGTCATAGAAAAGTTTCTCAGTACTGAGTTATACCTGGGTATAACATAGAAACAGAGAATTCGACAGCAGATAAGGACCGCTTGGCTCACCCAGTCTGCCCATTTCCCTACCTAGTGGATAAGCTGCAGATCCTAGCTAACCAGCAGCCTACTTCTTTCTACCCCAACCCCCTAGAATTGCCTTATGACTGTCCCATGCATGTCTGAATTCAACCACTGTTTTTGACTCCACAACCTCCTCCGGAAGGCCGCTCCATGCATCCACAACCCCTCTGTGAAAAAATACTTCCTTACATTACCTCTGAGCCACCACCCCCATCTTCAAATTGTGCCCCTTGTTCTTGTACACCTCTTTTTTGAAAGATGCTACCCTCTTGACTTTGTTGATCTCCTTGAGGTACTTGAGAGTTTCTATCATGTCCCCTCTCCCTCCTTTCCTCGAGGCTATACATATTAAGCTCCTTTAGTCTCTGTCTTCATATGTCTTCGGTGCAGACCCTGCACCATTTTAGTTGCCCTCCTCTGGGACAGCTTCCATCTGTCTATGTCCTTGTGGAGACTGGGTCTCCAGGACTGCACACAGTACTCAGATGGGTCTCACCAGCTGTCTGTACAGAGGGATAACAATTTCCTTTTTTCTACTGGTGATGCCTCTCCTATGCATCCCAAGTATCCCCCAGACCTCCTTACTATCCTCTCACATTGCTTGCCCCTTTTAAGTCATCTCTATGACTACCCCAGGTCCCTTTCCATTTTTGTTGTTGTTAGCATCTCACTCCCACTGTGTACTCTTCCCTTGGGTTTTGTTTCTCAGGTGCATTACCTTGCATTTCTTAGCACTGATTCTTAGCATTGAATCAAAGCTGCCATACATTTGACCATATTGAGGCAGAATGAGGCAGGATCACATTACAGTCAATGTAAATTGCTTCAATGGTGCCTTGAGGTAATCTTAGTGAGGAAACATTTAGATACCTACCACTATAAGATGACAGCAGCCCACCCATTACAACTGACCACTGCACCCTCCTGCTCCCCAGCGTCATGCCAGTTCCACCCCCACTCCACCTTTGGGCCTCACAGCTATCTTGATACCTGCTCCAGTTCCTTTGCTCTCACATACCCCTGCTAGCCTTACATATGATCCTCTTATTATATCCCAGAGTCCTGGTTATTCAACCTGCACTTAGACCTCCCTAGGTATGAGCATTAACTATTTAATCAATTTAAACTATGCAAGCCTAGATAATATTACTGGCAGATTAGTTAGGAGCAGTTAAGTAGCTCAGAACATTAAGATTAAACTACAGAACAGACAGTATAGCTATACTTCACAAAACTCAGTAGTATTCAAACAGAACGCAACTTTAGTAGGTAGTCAATGAAACAATTTGGCACTTACACTAACAGCTTTGCACTCTAGAACATACAATTGTAAAGAATACACATGGATACATTGCAGAACAACTTAAAACAAGATTCAGTGCACACACCCCATGTGAACAGCTAATGTATAAATTATTTGCCTCACTGAGGGTGCAGCATCTACCAGCTGCCACCTCACGCTGATGCCAACAGTATGACACTCCTAAGCTGCGGCCCTTTAGCACAAGGACTGCAGCAGAGGATCGTTAGGACATGCCCAAGAAATAGAAATGTATGTTGTATTTTATCCACTATTTATTATACTGGATGTTTTGTTATTCGTTGTTTGTAATTTCTGTTCTGTGTCCGGGGCCTCAATGAACATAGGCATTTAATGTCCTCTGAGTTACCCGGTTACCACATTTTAAATATGAAAATAAATGTAATGCAGTAATGATGTACTTGGGGAGAAAGGGCCAACTGGGTGGGTGAAGCGGTCCTTATCTGCCATCAAATTTTGTGTTTCTATGTTTTTCTCAGATACCGTTGGTGTCGGACCACTGGTCTTATCACATAGGATCAACAGAGATACTAATGACCCAATCTGACTATCCTGAGCTGGCAGACATCAGACCCCTGCTCCTGCAATCCGACCTTTTGGATCTGAAATCTGAATCGGGTTAGATAGATGGACTATCTGTCAGATCCATTAGCATAGTAAACGCCTTTTGCTGAGCATCACTAATGTACCAAATATACTTTTAGTGCAGGAGGACAAATTATTAAAATCAAGATGTAGTAATAAATCAACTATTATACAATGGGGTATGAAAATCCTGTAATATCATAGGTTAAAACACATCACATGACCGTGATAAATCCTCCAGTATACCCACTGTAAAAGTTTTATATCACTATAAAATCAAAAAAACAAGCTGAACATTGTATAATAGCAATATACCATGACAGGGAGTGGGTATATGTGTGGATTTACCACTTCTGGTGTGGTTAAGTCACTTGGCTGCGCCTTGTGACCGAACCACACCAGGTATGGTAAATCCACCATATACCCACTCCCTGTCATGGTATATTGCTTAAGTAATAGATGTTAGATCCACCAACTCTTGGGACAATTTAATCCTTGCTCTAGCAGCTCGTAAAATAATTATCTATTTTTTTAATATTTACTTTATAGATAATAAGCTGCTTATTGCGTGGCCTTAGGTTGGTTATTCTGACACAGAAATCAAGGCCACACTGGGATGATAATTCAGGATTTTTTTTAGTAGTTTGAATAACAGGAATAGCTCCCCCTTTTGCCTTCTTTCCTCCACACTAAATAGTTCAGTCTCAGTTAGTCTATCCTCGTAGGTCATATTTCTTAACCGCATGATTAACCTGGCTGCCCATCTCTGAACCCTCGCCACCAAATCGATATCTCTCCTTAAATATATGGGTTCCTAAAAGGAGGACCCATAGTCCAAATATGGTCTCATGTATGTTCGATACAAAGGAAGGGTACAATGTTCACTGCTGGATACAAATGATTGTCGTACAGTATTAAATAACCTATTTGCTCTTTGGTAAGTTTCCTGCAGTGATCAAACTGATACTTTATTGCTAATTATAACTTCTATGTCATGTTCTTTATTCACTGCCCATATCATGTGCACTATTTAAAGCGTAGGTATGATGGATTATTCCTAACTAAAATGAGCCACGTACATTTGTTGTGTTTAAATTTCATTTCTATTTTGAAGGCCTATACTTCTATATTTTTTAGAAGTATGAAGCAAAATGTCCTTTACTCCACTTATCATAGAATCACGCCAGCAGAAAAGGACCCAGCAGCCTGTCGAGTCTGCCCTTGCACCCCCTTTAGTCATATCCTTGCCACCTGACCTCCCTTCCCCAACTTCTCAACCCCATATGTCTGTCCCATGCCTTCCTGAATCCCTCCACCATATCAGCCCCCACCACCTCCTCTGGCAGATTGTTCTAGGTCTCCACCACCCTCCCCGTGAAGAAACATCCCCTCACATTCCCTCTGTATCTTCCACCCTCTAATTTTAGGCTATGCTGTCTTGTCATAGCCCCCTTCTTCCTTTTAAGTAAGCTCTCCTCCTTTACTTTATTGATCCCCTTTATGTATTTAAAAGTTTCAATCATGTCCCCACTCTCCCTCCTGGTCTCCAGTGTGTACAGGTCCAATTCCTTACATCTCTACTCGTATGTTTTCCCCTGCATACTGTGCACCATTTTGGTTGCCCTTCTCTGAACTTTCTCTATTCCATCTATGTCCTTGCATAGCTGCGGTCTCCAGAACTGTACCCTGTATTCTGAGTGTGACCTCACCATGGCTTTGCAAACAGGCACCAGTACCCCTTTCTCCTGCTAGTGATGCCCTTCCCTATGCATGCCAACATTCTGTTTGCCTTCCCCACTGCCTTGCTGCATTGGTCTCCTGCCTTGAGGTTTCTGGATAGTATGATCCCTACATCCTTCTCCTGTTCTGTTTTCTTGATTTCCTCCCCCCTAGAGTGTATACTGCTTGTGTGTTTTTTACATCCTAAGTGCATCACAGCACACTTTTTGGCACTGAACTTTAGCTGCCAAGTTTCCAACCACCCCTCCATTCTCTTCAGGTCCTGCCTCATAGCCTCCACCCCCCGGGGTGTCCACCCAGTTGTAAATTTCTGTATCGTCCGTCAGACAGACACCTTCTTCAGCCCTTCCGCTAAATCACTGATGTAAATGTTAAAAGGAGGGCCTTGAGTACTGACCTTTGGGGCACCCACTTCATCACCCCCCCACTCTGGAGTGCACCCCATTTACTGCCACTCTCCTCTCTCTGCCTCCCAACCAGCTTTCCACCCAGTTATTTCTTCCTACCCCTAAGCTATCCAGCTATCCAGCTTATTTACTAGCCTTCAGTGAGGGATGGCGTCGAAAGTCCTACTGTAGTCCAGATGGGCCATGCCCACCGCCCCTCCCTGGGCAATCACCTGCGTCACCCAATTGAAAATGTCAATCAGGTTGGTATGGCATGACCTCCCATTTGTGAATCTGTATTTGGTTATCATCCTGCAGACCGCTACTCACTGGGTAGTTCACCACCCTTCGTTATGAATACCTCCATCACCTTTCCAACCACTGAAGGTGGAGGCTGATCGGGCAATAGTTTTCAACAATCTCCTTACTGTCCCTTCTTGTTCAACGTCACTACATTTGCCCTCGTCCAGTACACCAGCACCCACCCTGTATCCACTGATAAGTTAAAAAGTGTTGTTAGTGGGGCTGCCAGCACTTGCCTCAGTTTCCTAAGTACCCTCAGGTATAAGCCGTCTTGCCCCATTGCCATGTCCCCCTGTAACCTGGCTGGTTCCTCCTTAACCCTGTCTATGCTGAATTGGCTAGGATCTACTTTTATGTGCCCCCCTTCCCTTCCCCTTCAGCTCAGGCCTTCTCCACCCCCCCCATGAAGACTGAGCAAAAGTATATATTTAGTAATTCAGTCTTCCAAATTCCCCTCCACAGCTAGGCCGGTGCATGAAGGTTGAGCTGCTGGATTTTACAACTCATGCACGATGGTGACCCAGAGTTTGGGGAGCGAGGCCTGGGCACAGGGGTTAGCCAGGAGAGAGGAGGAGTTAGGAGCATCCGATGGGTTGCTCTCCTCTCCCGGGGAGGAAGCGATGGGTTGTCTGGCATCCCAGTAACCCCCAGGTGGAGATTTGGGCGCTGCAGGATCTTGGACCACACAGATGGGTGGCAGTGAGCAGGCGTGAGAGCTTGGGGTTGAAGTGCTGCTATGGACTCCAGGGTTTGTTGCTGCTCAGGGGAGGAGGGAGCTTGGGGACACAGTACAGAAGAAGCCCCTCCAGCCCAGATAGGCGGTGACCCTCCGGCGCCAGCTCCACCACAGCCCTAGCGCTGGTTCTCCATTGCCTCTGCCACTTTGGTCTCCTCGGTCCATATCTGTCAGGGCTCGGGAGAGCGTAATGTCTTTGAAGAAGGCAGGAGTCCTGAGCGGGTGGTAGAGTGTGTTAAGCCAGAGTGAGGTTCAAGGAGTTTCGGTGCTGGGGGAGAAGAAACATAGCTAATAATATTAAACAACAACAACAAAAAAAAATAGTCCCTCCAGTTTGTAACCGCCCTCCCCTCAGCCACTTCTCTCCTGCTTTGCCTTCCTTCTTTCCCCCACATACCGAAAAAGTGTTGTCCCCCCCTTTTGGTCTGTTTAGCCATCTTCTCCTCCATGTCCGCTTCAACCCTACTTATCTTTTGCTCTGCTAACTTCCTGTTTTCTCTATATGCCTCCCTGTTCTCCTCCCATTGTGTCTTTTTATATTTTCTGAAAGCCCCCCTCCTTACCCGGATTGCTTCTGCCACCTCCACTGTAAACCAGAGTGGCCTCCTCCATTTCTTTTTCTTTCTCACCTTCTTTATGCAAATTTCCATAGCTTTTAGTACCCTCCTTTGATGGCCTCCCTTAGCTCTTCCACATGCCCTAAATTCTCAGTCCCTGCCGTTTCTTCCTCACATCCTCCTCCTCAGTTGTCAAGTCCATCCTCTGAAGTCCAAAACCCCGTTCCCTGCTCATTTCTTAGCTCCATGGGGTACTCTCTCCACCTCCTCTTAGCACTAAAATGTGTAACATTGTCCTTAAAATGCAAGAGCAAATTGGGAAATGGTTTACCAATGTAAACCGTGCAGAAGATCAGCAATGGTTAGAATTTACAGCACACTGTTACTTTAAAAAATAATTAGGTTAGGAATTGTGGGAACAATCTTAGACTTAATGGTTATTACAAAAAGGGTCTGAGAAATGGAGCTTTCTGATTGGCTGCAAACATTCTAACAGCCTTATATTAATCTTTTATTAACATACATGTAGAGCTTAACCTTAAACTGAATAAGGTTTAACACTGTTTAAAAACATTTTTTACATTTTTTAATATAATAGCAATCAGGCACTCCCAGGGATTATGCTAATGGTCAGTTAATCACCCTCTAGGGGCATGTGGCACTCGGCTACTCCTCGTGCCACAGTACACCTCTAGAAGGTGATTAACAGACCATTAACATAACCCCTGGTCATGCCTTATCTGCTTAATTTCTATTAAGTTAGCTAAAATTATTAAGGAGCCACAGATGCCTTGAGAATAACTTTAAAAAACATAATATTTGGACACAAAACTGCTTTTATTTCTCATTAGCTCTGTATTTCCATGTACGGACCTTACTTACCTTCCCAGACATAATGTTTTGGACAATATGCCACAGGACAAAATATAGTTACCACATTTGTTGCCAGTATGTTGAGGCGGACAATTTGTTGAGAAATAAATTAATTACTGGACAAATGGTCACCGATACAGTCAATATGTGGCATGATGAGGAAAATTAAACAAACAATCATCATTAAATCTAGTTTCTCCCTCCCAGAACCAGCTGTCTCCCCCACACAAGCGGCTCACATCTCTGTACATTACCTGGTCAAGTTCAGCATTCCACTTTTCCGTTGCTGACACAAAAAACTCCCATCTCTGCCCAAGTTCAGCAGTACATTACCTGGCCAAGCATCAGAAGCTGTCCCCCCCCCCCACTGCCCGCCGTCCCGACATAAGACAGTGTGAAACTGGCATCTCAAATATCTGCCCAAATTCAGTTATCCTCACAGCAGCACCTTACCTCCCTGCCCAAGTTCAGCAGCACATTCCCAAACGAAGCTATCTCCCTGAGCCAAGTTCAGCTGCACATCACTGAGCAAGCTGCTCACATCTCTGCTGCCCGCCATCCCCGATGTAAGACAATGTGGTGCCATGCTCTACAGAAGCTGTCTCCCCAAAACAAGCTGCTCACATCTTTGCCCAGTTTCAGCAGCACATTACCTGGGCAAGTTCAGCACTCCACTTTTGCCTCACTGACACAAATAAACTCTCTCCTTCCCAGACTCAGTCTGTCTTCAGCACCTTACCAAAGAAGCTTCATGCAACTACTAAGCAGTAAGCCAGGAAGCATAAAATATAAATTAAAAAACTGACAAATACTGTAGGTAATAGAGGATGTACAAGGCAGTTCGAGTATCCTTACTGCAATGATGGGAAGTAAGGTCGCCGTTGTAATGCCGCCGGTATTAGGTCGCGATATTGACATTTTGACCATGACCTCTGTAATGGCGGCATCATGGATTTTCAGCATATTGTCTGCTACATTGTGTCGGCAGCAAAATTTGCCACAACGAAATGTCTGTATGTCTTGTATTTCTCATACCAATTAGTTATTACTGAGGGCACATGCATGAAAACAGGATAGCTGTTCCTATGAGAGCTTATCAGCTCCATCTGCTTCTTCCCAACCTGATGTCACAATACTCTGATTGTGACATCACAGCTATTCCCATGGTAACAGAATGTGATGTTAGAACAGAGCATTATGATTTGAAATAGGGAATAAGTTATAGAGGCAGATGAACTCTAAAGGATAAAGATCATGTTTTTGTAAGAATTTCTTCAGCAGCAAGTAATGAAGGGAAAAATCTACAGAATATATGAAGTACAAGTTGAACTGTGTCTAAATATTATTTTCAAAGTATTCCCAAAGGTGTCAGCTGCTCTATAAACGTTTGTGTGTCCAACAATAAGCTCTAATATTGGGGTCTATTTATTTATTTAGTTTTTATTGATCAGGTAAGCAAACTTAGACAAATAAATGCCTATTTTCAGATATGACCCAGGCGGTTACAAAATATGCAGGTATGCAATTTTAACAGTACAAAGACAATACATATTTATAATGTAACCCCTAGGTGGCGCTATTCCAAGGGCTACCACTCCTACCTGTATGGCTATGCACAGGTTGAGGGGCCTGGATTCAGTAATAAGGTGCCTCCACTCAGAGTAATCGTATTGAGGAGGTTTACCAGCTCTGCTATAGCCATCTGAGAAGCTATAACCACCCACCAACCCTCCTAGTGGCCCAGTACCTGACACAGCAATAACTTCACAGTCAGTACAGAACAGTAATAATATGCACGCGCCCTTCACGCTTACCACCAGGGTTGGACTTGCAGTTATGTCCCTGGAGACCCACTGTAAAATAAGGTTAGCAATACAGTTGCACACTTTCGACATTGTAACCCAACTAATAATATGCACAGTAGCCAAGTTAAACATGAAAAAAAGACAATCAGGTTTATTTAGGGGTAGTGAACAAGGAAGGGGAAAACATTTAGTCAAATGATTAGCAGTCTGATTTGGTTCAGTTTTGGCATGCACTTTTAGTCCCAAAATGACAGTCACCCAACACTGGGTACCCAGGATGGAAAGTCTGGATAGCCAGAGGCGGTGGCCGGCATTGCAGCTGATGCTGGTGGGGCCCTTGATGGAAAGAAGAGGCAGTTAACATGCAAAACAATCACATGATTATCTGTAATCCATGCTGGAGGGCTGTCTCTTGCAAAACCCAGAAAATAGAAGCAATTAGATAGTACCGCAGATGATCTAAATATGAGTTGCATGGAGCTACCCCAATTGTACTCATGCTATCAGATTTCTGCTGGAATGCAGGAAATATAGAGACCTCGTGGTGTTTACCAATGAGCATAGGGAAGCGAGCTGACACAATGCACCTCTTCTTTACAGCCTTTCCTCCAGGTGGCTGCAACCTGCAAGCTGTTGTTGCGCAGGGGTTGAATCCCCGAAGCTGGGCTCTCCCCGAAACAGTCTTTGGTGCAGGAATTTTGGTCTGGGCCGGATTGGCAAGGCCCAGGTAGGAGGGACAGAGTGGCAAAGTTAGTAGTCTTCTGCTGGCGAAGCCTCCAGCTGGCATAACAGGTCTTGCTGTGGGCAAGCAGGTCTCCACCCATGTAACACATTCAGCACATTTAAAATAGGTAACTACTACTCTGAACAGTTCAGATATAGCCCAGTTGCAATTCAGCAGCTTTATTGACCAAACCTTTTGATCCGAGCACATCTCGCGCACAAGCTGGGCCGATAGCTTCACAGGAGCATATCTCCGTTCCAAATCACAAGTAGCACTGGTGACACTTCTTTCTGTCTTCTGCCGCAGTTCCAACTTTAATCAGAAAGTTCTGACTTCTGAGATAGGTAGTCCCAAAGCAGGAGAAACGTGGCAGGCCTCTTCTCACCGATTCCCCTATGCTCCTTTCAGGGAGCAGCTGCTCGAAGGCTTGAGCTGTTCACACTTCAGACTCCAACTCTAACTGATCCACTATCTCTTGGCACACTGGAGAATTCCCTTGTCGATCCAGCATGCAGATTGGCTGAGGAATCTGTCAGTCACAGTTAGGACCCCCCCCTCCAGATTAATTTGGCACCCACCTAAAAATTTCAAAACTACAGATTTTCCTTCCCATGAAACACTGGGGTAAGGATCCATTTTAGGTCTCCAAGTTTTACTGTCTAAGTACTGGAAGTTCCGGACCTAACATGGTGGCTCTCATTCCCGGACACAAGCTGCAAGGAAAGCAGGTTAGACAAACATCTCTACTTCAAAGATAACAGTAAATAAGCACAGTTCCTATACAGGTTCCCTTTGCTCAAATATCAACTGCAGAATGGAGCAAACTAGAGTGGTGTCTGGCTGGTCGCAAGCCCTAAATCACCTGGACCAGCTCAGACCATTCCATCACATAGATTTGCTAGCCTCTTTAAGGGACATGCACGGAGGCTCAGCATGGCACTCTCACGCAGATAAACAGAATCACACTGGGATGGGACACCAGCCTGGCAGTGGGCATTGAGTGGCACAGGAAGACATTACAGTAAACCCCAAATTGGAAAGAGGGATTACACTAGTGTATTTATTTTAACTGGGTAAGGTGCACTTGGCATACATTTGCCTATTTTCAGATAAGACCCAGTGGATATAGTGACAAAGTAAAAATCACAGCAGTTAAAACAGTATATGCATACAGGGCTCGAATTTGACGGTATTCCGGTACATTTTGGGTATCAAATTTCGTACTGGAATACCACAATTCAGGCCCTGGTGCTCCGCAGGAGATACCCGATTTTTCAACCCAACGGGGGGGGGGCCCAATCCCATGTTAGTGCTTGTCTGCCCCGAGTTTTTCTGCACTAGACCAACAATGGGGGGCCCCAATCCCCGTGTTGGTGCTTGTCCCTCCTTCCCAGTAGTCTGGGACACTGGGGAGCCCACTCTCAGTGTCCCGAAATGTTCAAGTAATCCATTCCATTTAAAAAAAAAGAAAAACTTCCCTCATCTCCCCCCGATCCCCTTCCCCATCCTGACCCTCCCACTGAGCAACCCCCCCCTGCCCTATACTTATCCGAGGTCAGCGGCTGTCATCTTCTGTGGAGTGGGACGCATCTGCAGTCTTCAAAGCCGAACCGCAAACTGAAGAATCAAGCTACGTGCCATATAGCGGCATTTTCAACTTATATTGATGTCTCGAGCATTTTTCAATATTTTTGCACCAAATTTTCAACATGGGGTTTTTGGTGCCCCACCTCATGAACATTGATGCTGTCATTTCATTACTCGGTCCCGAAAGGTGATTTTGCAGTCGCTACACAGAATCACCTTTCGGGACAGAGTAACGAAACAACAGTGCCAGTGTTCATGAGGCAGGGTCCCAAAAAGCTATGTCGAAAATCTGGTACAAAAATATTGGAAAATGGCCGAGATATGCACAGTCGTTAAAGTTTTTCTACGCACATTCCTAACTTATTTATTTATTGAAATATTTCACCAGGAAGGCACACTGAGCAACAAGTCGCTTCGGCAATTTTTAAATATTTTCAATCCAAATTCACAACATTGCTATTTTTTCACAACCCCTCGTAAAAAGTACAGCTGTCATTCTTCACATCCTGTCTGAAATGTGTTTTCACACTTGCGGTGCAGAATTTATTTTTATTTATTTAGTTTTTGTTAACCGGGTCGGTGCACTAGCCATAAAGATGACTATTTTCAGGCACGACCTGGAAGGTTACAAGGAAGACATTACAGGTAAAACAGACAGCGGTGACATCAGGATACAACAAGCATTTATCAATGCCGAATGTTGCTTGCTTGTATGTGCTGTTTAGGTATTTGGAAGTGATAGTTCCATGCCTTCCTCCCAAGACATACACTGTGTCTTTCCGTTCAGTATTCACAGAAGAGTGGGAGGGGAAAGGGCCACAGCAGTACAGCAGTTGCCGGGGGGGGGTGGATAATAGTCCATTCAAAGGCAAAAGAGTCCGGCAGGAGCTCATTCAATCTCTCTGTATACCTTTCAGTACCATTTTCACTCCCTCTATATTCCTTTCAGTACCATTTTCACTCCCTCTGTCTATCTTTCAGTACCATTTTCACTCTCTCTGTATTCCTTTCAGTACCATTTTCACTCCCTCTGTATAGCTTTCAGTACCATTTTGACTCCCTCTGTATACCTTTCAGTACCATTTTCACTCCCTCTATATTCCTTTCAGTACCATATTCACTCCCTCTGTGTTCTTTTTCAGTACTATTTTCACTCTCTCTGTATTCCTTTCAGTACCATTTTCACTCCCTCTATATTGCTTTCAGTACCATATTCACTCCCTCTGTGTTCTTTTTCAGTACTATTTTCACTCTCTCGGTATTCCTTTCAGTACCATTTTCACTCTCTCTGTATTCCTTTCAGTACCATTTTCACTCTCTCTGTGTTCTTTTTCAGAACAATTTTCTCTCTCTCTGTATACCTTTCAGTACCATTTTCACTCCCTCTGTATTCCTTTCAGTACCATTTTCACTCCCTCTGTATACCTTTCAGTACCATTTTCACTCCTCTTTATACCTTTCAGTACCATTTTCACTCTCTCTGTGTTCTTTTCAGTACCATTTTCACTCCCTCTGTATACCTTTCAGTACCATTTTCACTCCCTCTGTGTTCTTTTTCAGTACCATTTTCACTTCCTCTGATTACCTTTCAGTACCATTTTCACTCCCTCTGTATAATTTTTCAGTACCATTTTCACTCCCTCTGTGTTCTTTTTCAGTACCATTTTCACTCCCTCTGTATACCATTCAGTACCATTTTCACTCTCTCTGTATTCCTTTCAGTACCATTTTCACTCCCTCTGTATACCTTTCAGTACCATTTTCACTCTCTCTGTATACCTTTCAGTACTATTTTCACTCCCTCTGTATTCCTTTCAGTACCATTTTCACTCCCTCTGTATACCTTTCAGTACCATTTTCACTCCCTCTGTATTCCTTTCAGTACCATTTTCACTCTCTCTGTATACTTTTCAAGTACCATTTTCACTCCCTCTGTCGTTTCAGTACCATTTCACTCCCTCTGTATCCTTTCAGAACCATTTTCACTCTCTCTGTATTCCTTTTAATTTTCATTTCACTCCTCTGTATACCTTTCAGTACCATTTCACTCCCTCTGTATACCTTTCAATTTTCATTTCACTCCCTCTGTATTCCTTTCAGTACCATTTTCACTCTCTCTGTGTTCCTTTCACTACCATTTTCACTCCCTCTATATTCCTTTCAATACCATTTTCACTCCTCTGTATTCCTTTCAGTACCATTTTCACTCCCTCTGTGTTCTTTTTCAGTACCATTTTCACTCCTCTGTATTCCTTTCAGTGCCATTTTCACTCCCTCTGTGTTCTTTTTAATTACCATTTTCACTCCCTCTGTATACCTTTCAGTACCATTTTCACTCCCTCTGTATACTTTTTCAGTACCATTTTCACTCCCTCTGTATTCCTTTCAATTACCATTTCACTCCTCTGTATTACCTTTCAATTACCATTTCACTCCTCTATATTCCTTTCCAGTACCATTTTCACTCTCTCTTCCTTTCAGTACCATATTCACTCCCTCTGTGTTCTTTTTCAGTACTATTTTCACTCTCTATTCCTTTCAGTACCATTTTCACTCCCTCTATATTGCTTTCAGTACCATATTTCACTCCCTCTGTGTTCTTTTTCAGTACTATTTTCACTCTCTCGGTATTCCTTTCAGTACCATTTTCACTCTCTCTGTATTCCTTTCAGTACCATTTTCACTCTCTGTGTTCTTTTTCAGACCATTTTCACTCTCTCTGTATACCTTTCAGTACCATTTTCACTCCCTCTGTATTCCTTTTCAGTACCATTTTCACTCCCTCTGTATACCTTTCAATTCCATTTTCACTCTCTCTGTATCCTTTCAGTACCATTTTCACTCTCTCTGTATTCTTTTCAGTACCATTTTCACTCCTCTGTATACTCTTTCAGTGCCATTTCACTCCTCTGTGTTCTTTTTCAATTACCATTTTCACTTCCTCTGTTGCCTTTCAATTACCATTTCCTCCCTCTGTATAATTTTTCAGTACCATTTTCACTCCCTCTGTGTTCTTTTTCAGTACCATTTTCACTCCCTCTGTATACCATTCAGTACCATTTTCACTCTCTGTATTCCTTTCAGTAGCATTTTCACTCCCTCTGTATACCTTTCAATTACCATTTTCACTCTCTCTGTATACCTTTCAGTACCATTTTCACTCCCTCTGTGTTCCTTTCAGTACCATTTTCACTCCCTCTGTATACCTTTCAGTACCATTTTCACTCCCTCTGTATTCCTTTCAGTACCATTTTCACTCTCTCTCTGTTCTTTTTCAGTACCATTTTCTCTCTCTGTATACCTTTCAGTACCATTTTCACTCCCTCTATTTCCTTTCAGTACCATTTTCACTCCTCTGTGTTCTTTTCAGTACCATTTTCACTCCCTCTGTATACCTTTCAGTACCATTTTCACTCCCTCTGTATACCTTTCAGTACCATTTTCACTCCCTCTATATTCCTTTCAGTACCATTTTCACTCTCTCTGTATTCCTTTCACCACCATTTTCACTCCCTCTATATTCCTTTCAGTACTATTTTCACTCCCTCTGTATTCTTTTCAGTACCATTTTCACTCCCTCTGTGTTCTTTTTCAGTACCATTTTCACTCTCTCTGTATACCTTTCAGTACCATTTTCACTCCCTCTGTGTTCTTTTTCAGTACCATTTTCATTCCCTCTGTATACCTTTCAGTACCATTTTCACTCCGCTGTATACCTTTCAGTACCATTTTCACTCCCTCTGTATTCCTTTCAATTTTCATTTCCTCCCTCTGTATACCTTTCAATTTTCATTTCCACTCTCCATATTCCTTTCAATTTTCATTTCACTCTGTATTCCTTTCAGTACCATTTTTCACTCTCTCTGTATACTTTTTCAGTACCATTTTGACTCCCTCTGTATTCCTTTCAGTACCATTTTCACTCCTTCTGTCTATCTTTCAGCACCATTTTCACTCTCTCTGTATTCCTTTCAGTACCATTTTCACTCCCTCTATATAGCTTTCAGTACCATTTTCACTCTCTCTGTGTTCTTTTTCAGTACCATTTTCACTCTCTCTGTATACCTTTCAGTACCATTTTCACTCTCTCTGTGTTCTTTTTCAGTACCATTTTCACTCCCACTGTATACCTTTCAGTACCATTTTCACTCTCTCTGTGTTCTTTTTCAGTACCATTTTCACTCCCTCTGTATTCCTTTCAGTACCATTTTCACTCCCTCCATATTCCTTTCAATACCATTTTCACTCTCTCTGTATTCCTTTCAGTACCATTTTCACTCCCTCTATATTCCTTTCAATACCATTTTCACTCTCTCTGTATACTTTTCAGTACCATTTTCACTCCCTCTGTGTTCTTTTTCAGTACCATTTTCACTCTCTCTGTATTCCTTTCAGTACCATTTTCACTCCCTCTGTGTACTTTTCAATTCCATTTTCACTCTCTGTATACCTTTCAATAATTAGAAAGAAAAAGCATATCCAGAGTATAGCTGCTATAGTATGAAGGTTAATATTAAAAGATATTATTGAATAAGCAAATCGATGTACAACTTGATGATATGATGACTGCAAATTACTGCTGAGGAATATTATGAAATTATCTGAACCAGATGCTAGTGGATATTCTATAGTGGAATTTGAATTTGATTACATAATGTATGGATGTTTTACCTCGATGTGTATTTGTTTTTAGCTTATGTGCTATATATGAAGCTTTAAAAGTATTGTATTTTATTAAGGCTTTGTAAAGGCTTTATTTTAAGTGAACAATAAACTTGAAACTGAACTGAGCATCATAAAGTGATTTCTGGTCACATAATCCAAAATACTTTTGCCTTCAGCTCAAAGCTTCCCTCCTCTTTGCTCCAGATGTGAACAAAGCGAGGATTTGTTACATGTCTTCTGGAGTTGTAGTAAGGCGCCCTGTGGTCTCTATCAAAGATAATTTAGACCCATTACTAGGTCTCTCGGTCTTTTGCCCCCGAGGTCTGTATTCTAGGGACTATGCTAATATTGGTAGTGTGGAGCCTCGATATCACATAGCCATGGTGTCTATTGTGGTTAAAAATTGGTTCTTAAACACTGGACTGATCAGCTGACCCTGTCCTATGCTGAATGGTTGACCGAGCTCTCTGCCTGTCTCAATGCTGAAAGGTTGATAGCTAGCTCACGCAACCATCTAGATCTGTTTCAAAAGAAGTGGGGCAAGCTGTATACATTGTACCTTCATCAATGATTGTATGGCCTTCTCTCTGGTGCCTGCAGTGATTTTCTCTGTTTCTTTTATCTTGGTACAGCTACTTATTAGTACTTGGGGATTGGAATTTTTTTTTCTAGACTGGCTAATGTCGTGAAGTGGTTAAAGTAGGCATTTATATGTTTAGCACACTCATATTGGGGGTAGGGAGGATGTGGGAGGGTGGAGGGTATTTGGGTGGATGGGAGGGGAGGGTGGGTCCCCTTCCCCCTTTTTTTTTCCTTTTGTTGGGGTGTGTTATACACTACTGGCCTATCATTTCCTGTCATGTAATGCTGTATGGTTTCATATTTTTGGAAAATCAATAAACTTGAATTTCAAAAAAAAAAATACTTTGCCATGCCTGAAGGAGATTCTGGGAGTGGGACCAATCAATGTGCTTAGAATACTCAAGTTAAGAGGACAAGTTCAAAACTCACTAAAATACATTAAACCACATACCTGATTTCCTCAGTTTCTGGTCTTGTGTTGAAGAGTGAAGATGTGTCTCAATCCAGCATGGATTATGGCATTGGTAGGTAAGTAAGGGTGTGGGATGGTGGGTGCTGAGTGGGAGGGTTGAGTGGGGAGGTTAATGGTGGCAGTGGACTGCAGCAGCAACAGATATGGATGGACAGTTTTCTTTTACTAGTGTATAAAATAAAAAAAGACTACAAGGGTCAGCTTTCTTTTATTTCAGTTAGGGACACTGGGTACCGGGCACCCTGTGTCAGTGTTATGTTGGTGGAATCATTGGTGGACTCTCCACTGTTGCACAGTGAAAATGGGTAGGGTGGAGGTACTAGCTGGCAATAGAATTGGGCCTCCTGGTGTCAGAAAATTGAGAAGGAAGAGTGGAAGGACTGAGGGATGGTTTCTTTATTTCAGGTACCAACACTGAATTAGGCACCCCAGTGTCAGTGTTATATTTAGCAGCATCTAGGGTAGAGCTACCCAGTGTCACAGAGTGAAAATGGGTGGGGTAGGGATACTATCTGGTCCTGGGGTTGGCATCCTGGAGCTGGAAAATTAAGGAAGGTGGGAGGGTTTGTTTTTATGTTGGGGAGGTCCACAGCAGACTGATAATGATGCTGATCGGCTCTGCCTTCTGGGTGGCATTATGCAGATCAAAGGAAAGAGTAGCCTATGATGTGGGCAGCTCTTTCTTTGAAATACATAAGTTTCCACCCAGCAAGACAAGAAAAGTGTCATGAATAGTCGGATGATGACTGGTCTGACACTGTCAAGCCCCTTCCAGAGTGTCCTGCATTGGACCGATAGTGACACAACTCCAAGAATCCATTATCATACCAATAGGGTTTGCTTTGTGCAAGCACAAGGCTGAACATAACAAGTAACTGAAATGTGTATTACTATCAAAGTACAATTTTCTACATTTGATCACAGAGACACAAGTCCATTTTGGCAGTTTTCAGGGAAATGTTTAATAGGCTCGTGACTATCATCTCATGCTTCTGCCAATTGCTGACAGGAATCAGCTGTTCTTAATTGTGCAAGACTAAAATACCATAATAGCTGGATGTAGGTCACACACAGTTATTATGGTGATTTAACACTAAAAATGACCGAGTAATATGAGGGTGTCACAAGTTCTTATTATCAGAGGGCGTGAGGGGTGGAGGCTGAATCTCAGCTGCTAAGTTAGATCAGAAATCAGAGTCAGTAGGTGCTGGCTAAGTGCAGAGTGAGGACATACATAGTTTGTTACTGCAAACTGATGTACTGAAGAAGGGATATGCCATTGCTTAAGGTTATCTACTGCATTTTGAATAAACATCACAGGAGACTGTGTGTTGAACCTGAAGTTCGGTGTCTGGTCCATTTGTTATCCCACAACCTCCACAGACTTAGTGTCGAAGTGGGATAACTTGCTGGAAGCACCTGGACTGGCCAAAGAGGGACGTTTTCTGGTGGATATCTCCCAGATATTCCAGGTGGACTGATGCACCAGGAGTTGCCGGAGAAGAAAGTCTGTGGAGTTCTGACCAGAACCACGGCTGACAGATTGAGTGAAGCTGCTGCCTGGACTAGAACTGGGAGCTCAGAGGATGGCCTAGCCTGAAGATGATGAAGATGCAAGGGCCGAGGAGCTACCATGGGGTTGAGGCAGACCAGAGATGCAAGATGACACACCGATGGTGGAAACCTGATGATGCTAATATTGTGGATGAGTGGGCAATGGCTGGAGGCAGACCAACTATTCAGGTGCTTGAGAGGTCCCTGCCAGAGAATATGGAAGATGAATCGGAGGAAGATGTTTCATGGGCTCAGCTGGAGGAGGACCCACTGACTGAGCAGGATATTCCTTTGTTGCCTGTGCTCCCAAGATGCTTCATGTTGAAGGTCGGAGACACAAGTATGGAACTGATATGTGAGACCCCAGGTAAGACTGTGCTTATTGATATTGTGCTGGGTTGAAGACTCCAAACAAGAAAAGCCTATGAGGCTGAAGGACTTTCTTGTATTGATGTAGCTAAATCTATTAACAGTATTAACTGGGGTGTACTGCAGGCTAAAGATGCTAATGTTGCCAAAAAGTTTGCAATATGTTAAGATCAAGGAGGTGGTACATGCATTTTATTTATTTATTTTTATGAAAAACCTACAAAGGAGGAGGTGGGTGGAAAATGGACTGGAATCTGTGTTGGGGTAACACCTAGAATGTCTACCCTTAGGTGTCTGTATCAGTAGCAAGTGAAATGAATGAATAAAGAGACATAGTAGGTTTACGGGAGGTTGAACCTAGGACTGGGCCCCTGCTTAAAACAACATGCCTGGTGGGGTTGGAGCAGGTAATTACTCACCCCAGAGAAAGTCTTTCTGTGGTACTAAACTTTACAGCTGTCCAAATTTTCAGTTAAGGAATATGATGGACTTTCCCTGAAAGGAGATAGTGCATGGAAGGTACCATTAATCTTTGCTGAGAAATGTGTCAGTGTCTCAGGATAAGAGAATGATGATATCCACTATGTTTATAATGGAATGTTTATCGTTAATAGGGACCCTGAGACAGAGCTTCTGAAGATGGATGAGTGGAAGCTCCATCCCTTCCTGGGACAGGAAGATGGTAAGCAGTCTGCAACAACTGCTTAGAAACATAGAAGTTGACATTATAGCATAGTCAAGAAAGGGAAGGGGTGCCCTTTAGGTGGCCAACCTCATGGACTAGAAATTGTAAAGAATAGATTAGACTAAGAAATAGAAGAACTGTTGCAACAGATTTAAGAAAAGGTCGGTCATCAAGAGTGGCAGAAGATCCCTGTCATATATCCCCCACCTTAAGAGGACACTGCAGCACAGGAGCTAGCACAACAAAACTCACCCAAAACAGGAACAAAAACAAAAAAAGCAAAAGGAAATCCAAAAACTTCCGATCACAGGAGTCTCCATGATTCGGGGAGCTGATACTTATCTCCAGCCAGGGGTAATGGTCAGATGTCTCCCAGGTACATCAGCGTGGAGACACTGGCCACATTGCTAAAATTGTTCAGGAAGCAGGAAAAACATTGATGTCCTGGTACAACGACTAATGATCTCACCAGCCGGTCAGTTGTGGAGATCAAGGAACACCTGACCAGGCTGGGTGACAAACTATCATCCATTTCATCCGCATCTCCTTCTCTGAGATTCTACCAGTCTGGAAGAGGGAGCAGATAGACAGAAGGTCAGAGAAGGGAGATAGGGAGCTAAACATGAGGCTCAAGGGCTGGTGCCAGAAAAAGGACACAAATTTGTAGGAACTGGCAACAGTTTTGGGAGTGAAAGTTCTTTAAATTTGATGGACTGCATCTGGCTAAGGAGGCAGTCAGTGCATTGGGCAGAAGTTTAATGTCTTTGCAGAATATTTAAACTAGCAAATGGGAGAGGGTGCAGCACCCCATACGTTGAATGGGAAAACACCCTCCCCTCAGCTAGTGGTCAAACAGGAGTTCAGCATGTTTGCAGTTCATTTGCATCACCAGGTCAGAAAAAATGTCCAGCCCCTATCGACACACAGGGAAATGCCAGACCTCACCCAACAACTAACACAATGAAATCTGGTAAATGTAAAATCATGTACAATAACTGCTCGCAGTCTGGGAAACAAGATCCCAGACCTGCAGGCAATAATGACAGAGGCTAAACTGGACATAGTAGCATTAGCAGGCTGTGGTTTACCAGTAACCACACTTGGAAGACTTCAGTGCCCAGCTATGTACTGTTCAGAAGAGACTGAGGTGCAAAAGGGGTGGGGTGGCCCTGTATGTCAATGAAAATATCAAAGCTACAGAAATTCAGAATACACATAAGGAGCCAGAAGAACTGTTGGTCGCCCTGTAAACAGAAAATGGGACAGCCATTAGAACTGGGGTGGTCTACAGGCCCCAGACCAGGGAAGGACATAGACACATTACTGTTAAAAGATATACAAAATATGACAGCTAAAGGGAAGGTTCTGATAATGGGAGACTTCAACATCGAATACAAATTGGTCAATACCAGCAGGAACATCTGCCAGAACTAGACACATGGTGGATTCCTGCAGGGGAGGGCCTTAAACAACTGGTACAACAACCCACAAGGGACAGGGCTATCCTAGATCTGGTACTGACTAACAGGGAAAGGATCACTGATCTCCAGGTAGAAAGGTCACCTGGGGCCAGTGACCATCACATGGTATGGTTCAATTTGGCCACTACAACTAAATCATCCCATTCAAGGCACAAATATGGGACTTCAGAGTAGCTGACTTTGATAAGATGGCCATCAGAGTTAAGCTAGCCATGGCAAAAAGAAATACAGGTGAGGGATACAGGCAAATTGGGCAAGCATTAAGGATGCAATACTTGAAGCAACATCCCATTGTGTTAGAGAGAAAGAAAGTGCAAAAGAAGGAGGAAACCACTTTGGTTCTCAAAACAGTAGTAGGTCAGAGCCAAAAGGCTGGCCTTCAGGAAATATAAGGGAATGCAGAGGGATGAAGATAGAGAGGATACCAAACTTCCCTAAAGGAAGCAGGGAAGGCAGTAAGGCAGGCAAAGGCCCAGACCGAGGAAACATTAGCACAAGCAGTAACATAAGGTGACAAGACTTTCTGTAGATACATTAGTGCAAGGAGAAAGTCCAGAGGGTTATTACTAAGATCAAAGGAGATAAGGGGAATGTGAGGAGGAGGACCATGTAAAGCATCTATCCTAAATAGATAGTTCTACTCAGTATTTACTGAAGAAGGTAGGGCAGGGCTCACAGCTCAGCACCATGGACACAGGGCGGAGGAGGTGAGCACTAGTCCCTTCACAAAGAAAGGGTCCTACAAGAGCTTGATAAGCTCAGGGTGGACAAGGCAATGGGACCTGATGGCATACATCCCAGGGTACTAAAGGAGCTAAGAATGGAAATAGCAGAGCCATTATCAGAACTGTTTAGTGAGTCTATGAGTACAGGAGAGGTCCCAGAAGACTGGAGAAGAACTCATGTGATCCCTCCACAAGAGTGGTAGCAGGAGGAGGCAGGGAACTACAGACCAGTCAGTCTTACCTTAGTAGTGGGCAAAATTATGGAGGCACTCCTTAAGGAAAGGACAGTGCAACACCTGGAATTCATAGGAGTACAGGATCCAAGATAGTATGGGTTTACAAAAGTAAGGTCCTGTCAAACTAATCTCACAAATTTCTTTGACTGGGTAACCAGAGTGGTGGACCAAGGGGAGCAGTTAATGTCACCTACCTTGACTTCAGCAAAGCTTTTGATACTGATCCATAGAAGATTGATTAATAAGCTGCACAGGCTTGGGGTGGGCCAGACGTTGGTCAACTGGGTGGCAAACTGGTTGACAGGCAGAAAACAGAGAGTGGTGGTAAATGGTATACAGCCAGAAGAGATGCAAGTCACAAGTGGGTACCTCAGGGATCAGTCCTCGGGCCAGTCCTCTACACTATCTTCATCAGTGACATTGCAGATGGATTGGAGGGCAAGATTTGTCTGTTTGTAGATGATCCAGATGGGGTGGGCAGAATGAGAAGAGATCTGGATAAATTAGCAAAATGGTCGGAAGAGTGGCAAATGGTTTAATGGAAAGAAGTGCAAGATTATGCATGGGGAAGAGAAACCCTGAAGCCCCTTTAGGCTGGGAGGAGTTGCTGTCAGTCACAAGGGAAGAAAGAGACTTGGACATCATCATCACCAATGACCTGAAATCATCCAAGCAGACCACTAAAGCAGTAGGTAGGGCTAGGGGATGTTTGGGTGTATGAGTGGGGTATCACAAGTCAGAAGAGGAGGTAATAATCTCTCTTTACATGACACTGGTTAGGCCCAACTGCAGTACTAGCATGCAGTACTGGAGGCCACACCTTCACAAGGACATTAACCAAATTGAGTCGTCCAGAGAGGGCAACCAAAGTGGTGCAGGGATTGCATCAGAAAACATATGAGGATAGATTAACGGAGCTCAATATGTATATCCTACAGCAAAGGAGGAGAGAGGTGATATGATCAAAACATTTAAACACCTTAAGGGCATTAACAAGGTGAAAGAGTCTAACATGTTTTAATATAAGGAAAATAGCAGGACAAGAGGACACAGCATGAGATTAGAGGAGGCCAGTTAATGGGTAATGTGTTGAAGTTCTTTTTCACAGAAAGGGTGGTGGATGCATGGAATGGTCTACCTCAGGAAATGGTGGATATTAATATAGTGCAGGGCTTCAAACAGGCATGGGATAGGCATAAAGGAGCAATACAGATGAGTATGAATAGATAAGCCATTGGCAGAGCAAAGGCCGATGGCACATTTATAAGGTAGAAAAGAAATGGGCAGACTGGATGGGCCTTGAGGTCCTTATCTGCCATCAACTTCTATGTTTCTATGTTTCTATGTTTCTATGAGTCAGTAGGTTCTGCTAAGTGCAGAGAAAGGACATACATTGTATGTTGCTGCAAACTGATGTACTGAAGAAGGATATGTCATTGCTTAAGGTTATCTTCTGCATTTTGAATAAACATGACACAGAGATTGTGTGTTGAACTTGAAGTTCGATGTCTGGTCCATCTGTTATCCCACAACCCTCCATAGGGAGGCAGATGACAGTTCATGGGGACAGGAACAGGACTGAGAAGCCGCCTCAGATCCTGCATGGAAAAAGTTCTAGGACAAAAAACTGCTATCATAACAAATATGAGATCTGCTCCTCTTCCCACAAGGCCTTGTTAAATCACATAAAAATGGCAGAAAAAGTAGTAGAATGTCTTTAGAATCTAATCCCTACCCTCCTGAACCTACCTCTTTGCCTGATAACACATTTGCTGGGATTGATTCCCCAACTGAGAGGGAGGTAAAAATACCCTCACAGAATTGAATGTGGACACTTCTCATGATCTGACTAATGCCTGTATCTAAGGCCTGTGATTAATTACTGTTACCTTGCTTTATTTACTGTATGGCATGTTGCTTTCATCTCACCATCTCAGGAAGAATAATGTGACCACTCCCACCTGCAGAGTCTGATACTACGCCTTCCTATAATACCTGGACACAGTTCATAAGGCCTTTGGATGAATGGCACCTTTACTCGGTTGGTATTGGAGGTAATACAAAAATGGTGTGATGCCTCCTTCTATGGGGATCCTTTTAACAGATGGCTGTCAGGATATTACCCCAGGGAAAGAATACAACTCCACCCTCATGACAGGGAACCTTTATGATTATACACACCCCAACTTGGCACTATGCATGCAAAGACAACAACGTGCACAACACAAAAAATTCCAATTAAACTCAAAGGATATTTATTAGAGGGACAGAATGGATTAAATGCAGTGAAGCAGTTCTGAGGTCTCTCCCAAACCCACCACCCTCTGGTAAGTACCCACACATTACTGTTTCTCCTGCTGGGGCACCAGTATCCCAAAGTCCCTAGGAGCTCCCAGTGCAGTCCATTAATTGTGCACACAGTGGGCAGTTGCAAGCCTGATGCTGGACCAGTTGGCTAAGAATTAAAGGCTGGTGGTTGGGGATTCCAAACAAATTATTCAACACAAATGCTAGTTGCTGCTGACTGCTGTAGTTCTATAACTGGGCTTTGAATAATAATCACACAGAAATGCCCAAAAATTACTCTTATCTGCTCCTGACTAGCAGAACAGTTGGGGGTATCCACCCAGTACTTACAGTCTTAGCAGACTCTGCATGATGGTTCTTTGTGATGTCTCCCTCAGGGTTGTAGCTGCAGGTGATGGTACAAGAGTGGTGGACCCAACATGCTTCTGGGTGGTGAAGGTTGAGGGCCATGCTGGTCTCTGATGTCCTCTTTACCCGACAATGGACTTATCTTCACCTACCTCCAAGTAGTAGGCATTCACTCAAGGCCTCAAAAACTTAAATCCTCTTTCAGGACAAGTCCTGATAGTTCAAAAAGCCCCAGACAGGAGCTTTGGTGTTGTTCCTGAGGAAACAGAAATCTTTTGCAAAGATTCTTTAAACAGCTTTCTTCCAACCCTGTGGCTGACTGCTGACTTTTATCACAGGTCTTTCTCTTTGTGTCTAGCAGACCAATTTGCACTGTGCACAAGTCTCCCTTGCATAGAAATCCAGGGATCAAGTATCAGTGTCTTAGCATCTCTTGCATTATTCATTATGTTAAACCCCTGGCACTCAGTTACTGTCAGTTCCTGGCAAAAGCATGCATACAAGTCCGAGTCAACTTGCAACTCAGCAGTTTTACAGAGCTGAGCTAACCTCAAAATTAATATTGTTTCATGGGGAAAGGATGTACTACTTTAGCTGTTTTGAGCTAAACACAACATTCCCAGCCAGGTTGTGTGTCATCTGACCCTGTTTTCAGTAGTCATGGGGCTATAGAAACTGCAAACATGGCTGCATTGTAGTATTTCACTTTATGTCCCATTTTAATATGTTTCTGTCCTTGGTGCAGCTTTTGACCATCAGGATCAATACTTCCAGTCTCTCCAGCCATCTGGCGGGACATGGGGTGAATTGGTGGCAAGGGAGCACTGTTGAGTGTCTCCAAAGTTCATGCTCCCAGGGAAGAGTGGTTTTGTACTTTGTAGCTTTTAGAACTCTTCAAACTGAGCAACCTCCATGCTGTGGGTTTCCTGATCAAGAAGGCAGACCAAGGGCTGGATGAGTGAAGAAATGTGGTGACATCCAGGCCACGGTGAGAAGGACACTAAACAAGCCCACAGAACAAATGGCAGTGTCCAGTCCAGCTCTGGATCCAGCTGCAATCTGGCCTGGGACTGGGGTGAAATAGCAGTGCAAGGGGCAGGTGGCAGCAATGCTTGGAGAGGACCAAGGTTACCTTTTAGGAGAGGTTACAATAATTTTCTCTAACCCCAGTTGGATTATTTTACCTATATTGACTTTTGACCTGCATCAAGCAAGAAATTGATTTTCTTTAGCCACCTCCCCTGCATTCTCTCGCCAAATGTGACATTTCTCGGTGGCTCTTTATGAAAACAGACTTGATGACTAGCCTGTTATCTGGTTGCCCTGACTGATCATATCTCAAGGGGAGTGGTGTTGCTCCTTAAATTAAATATTCATTAGACCCTCTGGTTATGTTAAATTATATAATGAACATGCAGAGGAAATCTTATTTTGTCACAACACAAGGTGATTAGAGTTTAAGAACTGACAAATAAAGGGTTGTGCTTTATATACTTTTAAGTACTGGCTGAAATATTTGGCTTCAGTCTTAGAGAAGAAATGGCATATAATTGATATACTGTAGATATAAATAACATTGTTTCCCTTGAACCCTCCCCACCAAAAAACACATGGCACTTCCTTGTTTAGAGCATAATGCTGATATTTATATAATAGTATAACTTGTCTAATTATTACCCTTGTCATTTGGCTTCCCAGACACCTTTTTTATGAGTACAATATAGCTATATATGCGGTATATCCCTCATGTTCCTTTTATTTTATTTACTAGAAGGTTATTGGTTCTTGTACTTTGTGGTTTTAGGCAAATGCATTATAAAAGGTAGATAAAAAGATATCCTGCAGTAGAGGTCTAGGAAATTGGATTGGACCCTGCCCTGAACTTGCTTTTCCTAATGAAGTGAGCTATCAGCAAGGAACTCATTTATTTGGTTAGCTAGTTGGTGCCTCAAATGTTTTGCTTATTAAACACAATAATATGAACTGTAATGCATGCTTTGGATGCAGACCATGTAAACTGCTAGGTATATAATACTCGGTCTATATCTTGCTGCTGTTATAGAGCCAACATGATGAAAAGAAGTATAGAGGTTCATGGGTTTAAAATTTTCCCTCTTGCTCCTTCCTCTCCTTCAAGCATAAAGTTCATCATATTTTACATGTTTCTACCCCTCCATGTTTTAATACTTTTAGTGCTATCATAGTCACATCCTAAGTTATTTACTGAATTTGGAGTTTTCCAGCGTGTAGGACTCCTTGATAGTTTTTCACCTTTGTAGCATGCTACACGGCTTAGTGGCATCTAATATTTACTGGTAATCTTGATGCATACAGTATGCCTTCTGAGTTTACCTTTATGGTTCCTTTATAAATACCTGTACAGTAATTGTATCATTTTGTGTGTTTTGTGCTTAGAAACCTTTGTATAGTTTTTTTCTTTCTTCTCTACTTCAGTGTTTACATTTCCAGTTAAAGTAGTCTTTTAATGTATTATCTTTCTTTTTTTTTAAATCATGAATACCTTTATTGGTTTGATGCACAATTTGAATATTAGCAGAACATAAGAAATAGCAAGTTATATAGTTCACACAAATGGAATTTACCTAACTGGGCCTCAAACATTGACTACAATTTATGGAGGCATAGAGGAAATACTGATAAAAAGTATATTTATTTATTTATTTATTATATATATATTTATGTCTTTGTTAACTTGGTAAGAGTGCTGATCCAGTGGACCGTTTTTAGACATGACCTGGGCCACAAGGTGGCACCAACATAGTTCAACAGCCATAAATTTATATAGACAGTAGTATCTATTACACAGTGACGAACAATAGACTAAGGTCAAAACATGAGTCAAGCACATCTGTTCAAAACCTCAATATGAGGTCAATAGGGTACAATGTAAATTGAGCTGAGGATGTGGTAACAACTCAGATTACAGAGGATAAATGGTACAAAAATAACAAGCAGTAACTTTTATAATTAGAAGTAAAACCTCCATTTCTCCTGAACTGGCTGACAGACTAACAGACAGACTTGATAAGAAGACCTTGTAGGTCAAGGAGAAAGGAAATCAGAGATGGCCAGAAGGTCAAGACAGGATAGGATAGAGATACATAGCACCTGGGGTGGTTTGTGGGCACCACTTGTTATCCAGGACAGAACTACATGGGGATTCAGATAGGAGCCAGGCTCCTAGGTTCATTCTGAAGGACAGGTGGGAGGGTGATAGCGATTAGGCAGTGGTAGACTGTTCCATAGGATGGGGCAGAGACTGAGAAAGCTTTAGTTCCCATTAAAGTGGCGACACATGGTACTTCCAGAGGAGGGACTGAGGATATCCTGAGGCACCTGGAGGCAGTCCTATGAGTGAGCAATGGGAAATAGGGGACACGTGGTTGCATTGTTCACAACACAGGCCATAGCATACTCAAACTGACCTTGCAGAGGAGCCATCCTAGGGACTGGTAGAGAGTGAACAATGGTGGGTGGAGTAGGGGCTTGAAGAACAAAGCAACAGATGAGTTGTAAGTTGTGATTAGTCAAGAACATATGGTGGAGGACACAGAGGAATAGATAGGGGAGCAGTAGTCAAGAAGGGCAATAAGATACCTTGTGCAATAGCAAGACAAGCTTCAATACACATTTGATATGATTACAGTGAGAAATTCTGGATGAACAGTATGACAAATAGGCCATATCATCTGTCAAGTGAGCCTCAAATCTAGGTAACGTGCCACTATTTACTTTGTCTAGTTACAAGAAAAAGAGCAAAACCAAAAAAAACTAAAAATAAGAAAGAACAAAGCAACCTTCCAACAACTAGCGCTGTAGCGCAACACCCACCCTGAACAAAATACCATAGCCAGACTATCAATGAGATATGCCCTGATGTAACTGAAAATGGGGTACAACATCTGGCTATATCACCTTCCTCAAACACACCACGGCCATTGGGTCTGCCAGAGCTCTGTGAGGATTGGACCCATGGAGCCTAGATGCCAGGGGTGCCAAGCAGCAATAAATTTGTCTGTAGTCAAATGAAGAGTATGTGTGATCTTTCATTCTCTCCACCTCCTCCGCTCATTGGACCCAATGCTCAATTGTGGGGAAGTGGAAGAGAGCCAATGGGATGTAATACATTTAAGGGCCACCACTCTAAGTATATGACCTTATTGTGTTGTTACAGTTTTATGACAATAGATCAGGAAACCCAAAACAAGGTTTGTAAAAGTGCAGGGAATTGAGTTTCCATATGTATAGCCTGCCAAAAGGGTAAATTTTAGGGCAGCCCCAAAATATGTGCAGTGGGTACCTGTGGCATCCCTGCATCGCCTCCAACACTTATCTGAATGACTGGAATGGAAATGTTTAGTAATTGTAGGGGTTAGAAAAAAATTAGATTAAAATATTCCAATTGAATTCCCTCCAGATTGGAGAGGAAGTTACTTTTCAACCCAGTTTGAGATGTCGGCCCATTGGTCAGGTGGAGTGGAAATTTCACTCTCTGAGTCCCATTTAATTTGGATGTTCTCTAAAGGAGGCCTGTGTGAAGCCAAGGTCATATAAAGAACTGATACATATTGAAACTTATCTCTAAGCTGCACCAAAGTGTAGTAAAAAGATTCTAACTGGGTGTGGTCTCTGTGAAAGTTTTGGAAATTATTGGAGGAAAGACTAAAATTTCATACCTGCAGGTACCTGAAGTAGTCCTTCCATAGTAGGAAAAGTATCCTTTAGTTTAGCAAAGGGAAGACATTGCCTATTGTCAATACTACATTGGAAGAAAGTGGTGAGGCCCTGACATTCTCAATGCAAACTCAGCTCAGGTTTAATTTGAGGGGAAGAAAGAGTCTTCATGATGAATAATCGAGAGGCCCACCATTGACCCCACCCCAACCTCATCCTTAAAAAGGTAAGATCTGGATAGAGATGTGGCCCCTACCTCCCAGACAAATCAATGAATTTCTTATGTAACTTATTCCAAAACTGGTTAGGGATGGAAACTGGAAGGGTCTGGAATAAGAAAAGTAGCTGTAGAAGGCATTCATCTTGACCACTTGTACACGACTGGAAAAGACAAAGGGCAAGAGGGTCCAGCAGGCAAAGTCTGTCACTTGGGCATTATACAGCTTAAGGTAATTATTATTAAACAGGCAGGACATATCCGCCAAGATTTGAATCCTAAATATTGAAAAGTGTTATTTTGCCCAAGAGAAAGAAAAGTTGCAGTGAAGTCTGAAGGTAGAGATCCACTCAGGATCATTGCTTCAGATTTGTTTAAATTAATTTTGTAACTGGCTAAGTTGCCATATTCTTGCAAAGCCTGAAGAAGATGTGAGGGAGGACTGGGGTCTCCCCAAAAAGGAATCATATGCGTACAGGGCCAGCTTTGCTCAATCCCACCCGCTATGACCTTTTGATAAGAAAGTTATTGCAGACCTAAACTGCCAAAGGATCCAATGAGAGGGCAATACGTGGGGGGCAAGGAGCAGCCCTGCCTCATACCACATCTCAGTGGAAACCAGTGGATAGATGACCATTACTCAGACCCTCACCTGTGGCTGGGAGTTGGGGGTGACTGCCAATATGAATTTGGTGCCCAACCCAAACTTCTCTAGGGTGGTGGCCATAAAGGCCCAATCCACCCTATCAAATACCTTTTCAGCATCCATGCTGATTGCTAACATAAACTGGTTGGACCTACATTGGGCAAAAATTTTATTAAGAAATTTCTGAATGTTGTTTGAAGGAACCTACTGGAAATAAAGCCTGTTTGGTCTGGGTGTACTAACAGGAAATGTGCATCTGAAGATGGTTAGCAAGGATGCCTGTAAACATTTTAAATCCACCATCAATGCGTAACGATATGCACTACAGAGTTCTGAGTCCTTGCAGAAATTTGTGCTTGATTCGAAATGGGGAACCCCTTGAGCCCTCCAGAATTTCATTAAAGGTGGTCACCAGCACCTCCAGTATCTGTGGGTGGAACATTTTATAAAACCGGACGGGAATCCATCCATGCTAGTTGCTTTCCCATTCTTCAGTTGTTTAATTTTAATGGTGACTTCTACCAGACAGATTGGGGCACTGACTGCCTCCTGGCCTACTGAGTTCAGGATAGGTAAAGGGAGATTCTACAATACCACTGCACCTTCTCCAGGTGCTCATCGAGTGGCTGGAATTATACAAGTCAGAATAGTACTGGGCAAAAGTCATGCAATTTTGATCAGACAAGTGGTGGAAGAGTTACTAGTTGTATCCCTCAGATGAGGCATGGCTCTGTTGGCTGCTTTGTTATGCTTGCCATGCAAGGAGTTTGCCTGCCCTCTTGCCATGTTCAAAAAATTTTTGCCAGCATATCTAAGCTGCCCCTATTTGCGGTTCAAGAGCTGGTTAAGGAGTTCCTCTTTGCTCTAACTCTAACAAAACAGCAGCATCTAGAGTAGCTCAGTGTTGAGATTCCAGGTGGGCTATCTCTGACTCCAATGTGAAGCAAGTTTGCACATGTTCTTGTTTCACCTGAGCTGAATATTTTATGATCTCTCCATGGAGTCAACATTTGAGGGCATCACATCAATCCCTGCACTGGTATCCTGTGGGGATTAGTTTGGAGGAAAGACTTGGTGGCCTTAAAAACTAGATCTTTAAATTCTTCCTTCACTAAAAGACCACAAGGACTCAGTAGGCAGGGAGAAGCTGCCACATGCAAAGAAACTGGTGCATGGTCTGGCCGCGTAATAGACCCAATATCATGCTGAGTTAACCTGGAGACCCAATTAGCTGAAACCAAAAAAAAAAAATCCTAAAGTAAGTCTGAAAGTAGGGAAGAAATGCGTGTAGTCTTCACCTTGTGGGTGGTGAAACCACCACCCTCCAAAGCCTAGTTAAGTACATAGTCATGTAAGAAGTTTCCCTGTTCTAGAAGGCCTCCGGTCCCGCCCCCATATGGTCTTTTGTCAGATCAAGCACGTCGTTAAAGTCCCCCTACATTTATCAAGCTGTGGTGGTCCGCACACTATCCTTCAGAACCTTGATAAGAACGTAGGCGGGTCGCCTTCTTGCTAGGAGCATAGATCTTTCTTTTTAAGACAACCAAAGGGTGGTGCATTGCAACAGAAGTCAGAAGTTTAGTTTTTTATTTATTTAATTTATTCTGGGTAAATAATGGGAATCTCTCCCCAGTAAAAGCTACTTGGCAGATATGCTGGTTATGCAAAAATTTATTTTTTACAACTGTTATTATCACCATAATGCCAACAGTTGTTGTTCTAAATGTCAGTTAATAGTAGAATTCTAGAACTTGTCTTGTGTAATAGAAAGGTTGCAACAATCCAATAAAGTGCACAAAGGTTCTGCCATCTTTAAAATCACTTACAATAGACATAGCTTTGCTTCTGAAATGCATCTCACTGATGAAGAAACTACTAAACTCAAAATATCTTGGGTGAGTTTAGTATGTGCAACTCTTTCAATTCAAAAAGCAGAGTATGCATCCTTTTCAATAAGAATCTGAATGTTAATGTGGAATCATGTATCACAGACCAGAAAGAGATTTTTACTTATTAAGGCCAAAATGGATGGTCAAGTTGTCTTATTAGTTAATATATATGCAGCTAATACTAATCACTCTCTCAGCGTAACATTATCAATGAGGTGAAAGGATTTTGCCTTGGATAACTCCTAGATAGAAGTGATGGTCTACAATCTAGCCATTCCAGGTCTACACAAGCATTAAATAAGATATGCCAAGAATTTGGGTGGGCTGACACCTGACATCTTGTTAATCCAAAATGGAAAGGCTTTACTTTCAGATCTGATAGACACAACTACTACAACAGACTGGACTACACTTTTATCTCAAGGTCCTTAATTCCTGACTTTGCTAATACCAACATTAGTAACATTGCCATAGCTAACTACACCTCTGTCTCAGCTGAGATTTTCTAGTGAAGATTCAAAAGTATTGAAGATTCAGTAGCTCATTATTTAGAGACCAAGGGCCCAATTTTGAAGCCCCCTACAATCTGCTCACCATGCTCTGAAGTCCCAACTGCAGCAGTCTTGGGTGTGCCAGGGACCTGTACTGAATTTGCAAAAATCAGGGTCCCAGCACCAAAATCCCTGAGTTTACTGCAAGCTATCCTGTGTGCCACACAACTGGCACATGGGCAGGAATGCCACAAGAAGTGGCACATTTGGGCGGCAATGGTGGCCATGACAGGGACCCACCAGCCATGCATCCAATGATTGGCAGAGCTCATGGAGGGCAGGCAGGGCAGGGTTGGGGTGGGTAGTGGCAATGGACCCTGGATGGGGCAGTGGCACAACTGCCGCTGTGCCAGACACTGGGTGTGGGTGTGGGCTGGTACTGTGACTTGTGGTGGAGGCCCTAGAAGTCACCAGCTGTGGCCTATCATTGTCAGGACATGTGGCAGGGTGCAGGAGGGCATTAGATGTCCACTGTCAGCTGCCGAATGGGGGCATGGACTGCCTTCCACCATGGCAAGGCACTCAGAAATGGTGCATGGGCCATTAGACCAGTTCCTAGCTGGTTTAACTCTGGCAGCCCATGCACTCATTGGAGAGGTTTGCAGAATCCCAATAAGGAGATACTGCACTACTGCCTAGCTCAAGCCCCCTCAGCCGTGCCATACCTGTGCATCAGTCATAAGAACAGCACAAGCCTGGCCAGTGCAGTTATCCCCTAGTTGCTGCAGGGTGTCTAAAAATGGAAATGGTGCAAAGTGTGGTGAAAGATGCCCTTGTGCCAGTCCTTGTTGGTGCAAGCACCATACACTTTTCCTGATGGTTTGAAAATTGGGCCCAAGACTTCATTTAATGGTTAGGTAGGGAAATCAAGGAATATTTTAATAATAATAATAATAATAATTTGTTTTTATAGTGTTTTGTGGAATGCATTCAAAGCTTTTTCAGGGATGTATCACATCATATTCTAGTCTGAAGCATAAGAATAGAACTACAGAACTTCTTGATATGGAAATTCTTTGAAAACTAAAGAAAACTTTGCTTAGAAACCAAATGTAATGACAAGGATTTATTTCAGGAAATTGTAAGATTAAAATTTGCCATTAACTCAATTCATAACCAAAAGGCAGAATATGAAATTGTTTAAACTCAAACAAACATACTGGGATTTGAGAGAATCACAGGAGAAGTTAGTTGCATATAAATTATGAAAAATGTCAGTGGCAGCTAAAATGTCCTTTATATCCAAGGCTAATGGAAGCCCTTCTATCCTCTAAAACATAGCAATGGCATTTCAGGAATTCTATTCCAAATGATACTACTCAAAGATTAACTTTGATCTAGACAAGTAACTACATTTTGTCTGATCTTAATTTGCCATCCATCAGTAAGGAAGATAAGTCATTTCTTGACAAACCTGTAACCAAATATGAGCCTGTTAAAGCAACACTGTCAGTGTCATCTGGAAAGGCTCCTGGCACTGATGGATTTACTGTGGAATTTCACAAGACTACTATACAAAATATTGTGCCCAGACTTCAAAGTTGTTTTCAATGGGCCCATCAACTTGGTTCATTGCCCCCATCCATGAAAGAGGCGATTATTTCCATTATAACTGAAAAGATAAGACTCAACTACTGTACATTTGAAAATTATAAGTCAGTTTCTTTGATTAATGTTGATTGTAAAACTGTAGCTAACGTTTTACCCAACAGAATTAATAGAATAATTAAATTACTAATTCACTTGGACCACGCTGACTTTGTCCATTGTTGCCACAGCACATGTAATTTTAAAGGAACACTTTATATTACAGTATACATGCCTAAAACAAAAACAAAACAAAGAAACAGACCCCAAAAAATAGGTTATTTTTTTTTTTTATTCCTAGATGCCGACAAAGCATTCAACCATTATAAGTGGAATATCTTATTTTATTTTGGGAAAATATAATTTTGGCCCCTACATATGGAAGTGGATAAATACCCTCTGCGGAAATATTTGTGTTAAAGTTAAAGCGAATGGAATTTCCTGCAGCGTCTTCTCACTTCATGGAGGAACAAGAAATGGATGCTCCTTTTCCACTTCTTTTATACTTGCACTTGAACCCCTATTAATCAACATTAGATGCTCATCAGTTGTTGCTGACTTAAAATGGGGGTTACTCATAAACATATAGCTTATGCTGATGAGATTCTGTTGATTTTAAGCAATCTTACAATCTTGCTGAGATTCTGAGCAATCTCATGGCCTCACTCTCTCATCTTTTAAAGATAATAGATGATATCTCTTTTTGGAATTTAAAATTAATTTAAATAAATCTGAAGCCTTACCACTCTCTGAAAAGCTAGACCTAACTAGTCTAAAATCAGTAGGAATTAAATATCACTCTAGTTTTAAATATCTAGGTGTTTGGTTGCATAGAGATTTGAATATTATTGCTTGCAAGAATTTCTGTCCTTTGATAAAAATAAAATAGGCCTGGATTTTCAAAGGCGGTGCCCAATAGATATCATTAGGGGCAAAATTCAATCAGTCAACATGGCGACAGTACCTAAGATATACTACCTTTTACAACATCAATAATAATTATGGCAAAATGTCCTTTCAATATAACGCAGCTTGCATCTGGAATGAAATTTCCCACAATTGCATAAACCAGAAATATCCATTTAACTTTTAAAACTGTTATGATACAAGAAATGAGCTTCAAATGTGAATGTAGAAGATGAACTATTGAGGTTCAATACTGACCCCTCGTTTATTTTTTCTTGCAATCTTTGTAATTTATTTTATCTTTTTTATTATATGTCTCTGTTTTAGAGTGCTTGTATTTATATGTTTAATGTGTAACTCAAACCAGTTGTACCATCCTACAGGAAACACCTTGAAGTAGGATATTTATAACCCTAACAGTGAAAATGTTTTCCTTAAATTTCTGTATAAATAAAAGATTTTACTATTTACTACTACATCTGCCCATCTACATTCTGTCTCCCTATTCAAAAGATTAACCAATCTATAAGGAAAGTTTATTTGGGACAATAAGACAGTCTGTATTTCCTGGGAAAAGCTGCAGCAACCTAAACATAAAGGAGGGTTTGTTGTTTCAAATTTTCAGTTGCAGCATGATACTTTTACCATATCACATAACATCCAGGTATTGTGGCAGAATTACATAGAAAAACAGATGGTTCTATATGGAAATATTTTTGTTGACTGGGAAAATATTCTTTTCTTTTGATGTCCTTACATTATAATCACATCTTATTTTAAAACCTCAGTTGAAAGAAGGCTAAAGGTCTCAAGGCTTTTGAACTGGGATCCTGTTACTTCTCCTTATAGTCCTTTGTGGGATAACACATTGTTACTGTCTAAAGAAAATCCTTAATTCAGAATCCTGGAGAAGGAAGTGATCCTTACTCTATATGATCTTATTGATCCAAATGTGGCTATTATTCCTCCTTTTCTTATATAGTCAATATATTTTCTTTATCTAGATTAGATTTCACAATTATCTGTAGATCACACATATCCAAAAAAGCCTTTTTATTTATGTATTTGAAAACTAGTGACTGAAAAGGCACACTGAGCCAATGCTCATTTCCAGGTGTGACCCCAGTGAATGGAACAAAGGAGAAAATACACAGCATGGACACAGTACACAGGTAGTACAATTACATAGTACTGACACAGTTGCAGTTACAGTAAAGTGAAATAAAATACATGATTAAAACATGATGTATAACAGCAAAAATCAGACAACCCAGCCACATGTACCTGGGTAGGAGACAAATGTAAGAGGTCAGGCATGGGGAAAACAGGTGTGGGAGGAAAGGTGGAGTTTCAGCTGGTACCTGGGAAACAGGAGATATCAAAATGGAGGGATTATGGGAGCAGGTTCCAGAGTGAAGGAGATGATGGGAAAAGAATGATTACCAGCAGATGGGTTGGGATGAAGAATGGCAAAAGTGCAAAGATTCCTGGAGCGGAGGGAGCAGGGGCAGAGGAGATGGAGAAAAGAAGTGAGAAGAGGTAAGAGAAAGGACCCAAACCAGTATTTGGATATGAATGAGGCACAGTGGTTCTGGCAGTGTGAAGGTAGAAAAAATGGATAAGAAGGAGTTGAGTGAGCAGTGGTGGTTATAAGAGTGGGAGCTGGTAGCAAAATGACAGAATGCATTGCAGAGGTGTCCAGTCTGGCCAGGGAGGTGGATGGAGCAGTGCCATGCGGCACAGTCAATGACTATGAGCATCATTTTGGTAACATGCTAATGGCATAGTTGTGGAGGCAGACAGTCTTTATTGTGGTACAAGGCATCAAGCTTGGCGTGGATGCCATCAATGTGGGCACAGAAGTCAAGCTTTCTGTCTAGCCACACAGCGAGGTATTTGAATGAATGAACCACTTCAAGAAGGATGTCATTCAAGATGGGGAAAATAGGCAGAGTTGGGAGTCTGGCAAATTTTGTCTGTTGCCAGAAGTCATGGACACATTTTTTTGTGTTGACCCACAGATGGGTTTGGATCTTTCTCATGTTTATCCAAAGCCAGGTACAACTGGACAAAAATGAAACTGCTCACAGTGCATCCTTTGCTCTCAATCCGCTCAGCAGTTCTGAAATTACAGAGTGTGAGAGCAGGAGGTAACAAGCATGTACTTGGCAAAACATGGTGCAGCATTTTACAGCCTGCATGAGTGTGTCAGACATTAGCACATTGTTTGAACTTTTACTAGTGAAGCTACCTCCCTCAGTGATTACTCTGCACCTGCTTTTGAGACTGAGGCAGAAGTTGTTTGTAAATTGCACATAATTTTTGGCATAGACTTTTCTTTTGAAATGTTCCATCATGGGCAAAATAATTTGTGCTGCCACATACTGAATGTGCCAGTACTTTTGCTGTTACTGTGACCAGGCCTAGATTCTTTCTATTTGTCTCCATCTATTTTAGTAGCCCACACTTCCACTATAGAAGGATTATACTTGTTTGCACTTACGCCTAGCACCTTATACCTGCACTACAAAAAGTACTTTAGAATTGAAGTTTTGTTACTTAAACAAATTAGAACGATTTTGAATATGTGCTTTAGGTATTTTGCATTGCATACAAGCAATTATATACTACATGCTGATGTCAGATCATATGCAATACCTGGAAATTCTGTATGTGTGCTCTATACTGTTAGTATTCTTTGACTGTGTAAAGCAGGCTGTGGATAAGGGCCATGCTGTGGATTTACTCTACTCTGATTTCAGCAAGGCTTTAGATTGGTGCATCACAGAAGGTTGCTGAAGAAGCTGGAGGATCTGGATGCAGTGAAGGACACAATTAGTTGGATAAGAAACTGGTTTAAAGGGACACAGCAGAGGGTTGTGGTTAACAAAGTCAAATCAGAGGAGGGGTTCACCTGTGGTGTTCCACAAGGTTTGGTCCTGGGTCCAGCACTTTTCAATATGTTCATCAGTGACATGGGAGAAGGCTAAAGCAAGATATGCCTCTTCACAGATGACACTAAGTTCTGAGGCAGGGTAGACAACTAGGAGGTGGTTAGGGAAATGCAGAGATACTTGCAAAAGGCTAGGGAAGTGGGAAAATATTTGGCAGTTGACATTCAATGCCAAAAGTACAAGGGTGATTCACATAGGGAATAAGAACCTCAGGACAGAGTACTGGATGGGAGGAAGATAAAGCTGGGCATGACATCTGAGCAAAGAGACCAAGGGGTCATCATCAGTGAGTCCCCAAAACAATCAAGCCAATGTAACAAGGCCTACAGTAAAGCAAACAGGATGCTGGGGTGTACAGGAAGGGTACTGACTGCAGAAGGAAAAATGTATCACTACCTTCCTGTAGATCACTGGTGAGGCCTCGTCTGGAGTACTGTGCCAGTTCTGAGTCCTCACCTAAGGAGACATAAGGACAGGTTTGAGGCAGTGCAATGTATGGCATCCAAAATTATCCAGGGCCAGCAGGGCAGATCTTACAAGGATCAACTCAAGGCACTGAACATGTACTTGCAGGAGGCCAGAAGAGAGGGAGATACAATAGAGACCTTCAAGTTCCTGAAAGGAATGAACAAGGTAAACTGTGGTATATTTGGCATAAGTAGTGGATCAAGAATATGGAGTCACAAGTGGAAAATGAAAGTGGGAGGTTCAAGGGGAAGTGAGAATGTTTTATTTTACAGAATGGATGGTGAAGTCATGGAACAATCTGCCAGTTAATGTGGTAGATGTCAAAACCATTAATGGTTTCAAACATGGTTGGGATAGGAAAGACTTAGTGGTTGCTCAGGATGCTAGCGGTAGAGCAGGGAGCATGGGGTTGGATGGTGTGGATTAGAACCCTGTATGGAAATTAGACCTGAGTTTGTTAGTGTTTTATGGGCAGAATGGATGGACCAATGATATTTTCTGCTGTTACTGGCTATGTTTCTAAAGTAATGCATGCAGGGTCCAAGAACTGATGAATAGAGTACTGGATTAATAGGGTGGTAGTGGAGAGCATATCAAGAGAAAGGGATTGAGGGGTTAATAACAGAACATGAAGGCGTCAGCACAATGTAGTAGGGTTGTGGACAAGGCAAATAGAAAAGTGTGGTGCATAGGAAGATGGATCACTAGCAGAAGGAGAGAGGTATCATCGCCTTGTACAAACTAGTGAGTTACCCTCACTTGGAATATTGTGCGAAATTTTAAAGCTCACATTTTAGGTAGGACAGGGACAAATTGGAGGTGGTGCAGAGAAAAGCCTTCAAAATGATATGGGGGCAACATGGTCGGTAACCATGGGCAAACAGGATGGGCCATTGGTCTTTTTGTGCCATCATTGTCTATGTTTCTATGTTTCACTGTATATCTGAGCCCTTTTATCTAACCAAGCATATCTTAATCTCTTTGTCTGTCTATCTGTCTGTCTTCCTATATATATTGCTGTCTGTCTGTCTGTCTGTCTGTCTATCTATCTATCTATCCATCCAGGTGGGTGGGGGAGAGAGAGAGAGAGAGAGAGAGGAGAGAGAAAGTTCAAACAAACAAAAGCAGGTACACACAGACAAAAGAAGCCACTTGCAGTGCATCCTCTGCATTAGGCCACTCAGCAATTCTCAACCCATCAGAGTGTGAGAGCAGGAGTAAAAGGATGAACTTGACAAACCATGGTACTGCCCTGGCATCTCTATGAAATTTGCACAAGAAGCATTCTCAGCTCAGTTCAGTTATCCATATTAAGTGAGCCTTTTATGTTTCCTGAGGATGGGGAGAAGCCTTAAACTCTTCATTCTGTTCAGGAGATTTTCTTATCAGTGACATTGCTATCTTTTGTTATTTCAGATTCAGGAAAGTTGCTGCCTTTTGGCATTTTCTAGCAGCCTCATCCATTTCTATAAAACAGCATTTTATAGCCAGCATATATTTCAGTTTCAGCAATCTACTTATCTGCAACTGTCTTCTGCATTTTAGCACACAGTGTTGTTCAACCAGCCTATTCCCTACATGTATGGCATTTGCTGCAGTACCGCTGAGACTCTGTGAAACATCAGCACATTGTTTAAACTTTTACTACTGAAGCTATTTCCCTCAATGGATACTCTACTGCTGCTGAGACTGACAGATGATGTATCTACATTGCACATAATTTTTTGCATATACTTTTCTTTTCAAACATTAAATCATGCACAAAATAATTTGTGTTCTCACATATGAATGCGCCAAGTACTTTGTTATTACTGTGACCAAACCTAGATTCCTTTAGGAGTGCTAAAGTTCATGGTTCAATGTGGGGAATAGCTTCTCCCACTTCCCAAACAAAATGCAGCCTTCTCCAGCAGCTCACGCCTAGTGTGTTTCCAACAAGTGCATTTGGTGGCACTCTGGGCTCCTGCATGGCTCACGCAGCTGAGCATCTTCAGTTTCCTGCTTTCTTGCTCTCATCTCTCTCTCTCGCCTTTGCTTGCGCTTTTGTTTATCCCGTTTTCTTCTTGTGCATGTGTCTCCCCCTTCCATTCCCTTTCTAGTTACTTCACTTGTGCTCCCCTTTCCCTCTCCATCTTTTTCTTAGCTCAGCTTGTTTCCGTTGTGCTGTTCCCTCCACCCTTCCCATTCTCCATTTGTTCTTTGTCTTCAATTCTTTCCCTACTCCAACCTTCGTTCTGTGTCCCTACCTCATCATTTGTGCCTCCATTGTTTGTGTCATATCTGTTTCTGTTTGGGCATTTTGCTCATCCGTGCGATGCTTCATTTTTTTGCAGCAGTGCTTCCGAATTGTGCATACTCTCATAGTGCTCCATCTCCAGCTATACCTACAGAGCATTTAAGGGAATGCCAGTCTCATTCACCTCTGTTCATTCAAGGCTGCTTTCTCATGGTAAGCACTATACGGCATGGAGAACCTCTGCATACAAGCTCTACTCCATGTTTGACTTTGGTAATCATTGTCCTGCACTCAAACTAGTTCTGCCATTCCAAATCCAAAAGAATAAAAGCGGCACACTGGATTCAAGGTGCAGACAAATATTTATTATAACAACTGAATGCAAAATATCTGCACAGATCCAAACAGTGGTACAAAGATAAGTCTTTACCTCAGTGCTTGACTCCAGAATAGAGTCTTCCTCAGGGACCACCTGAGGAAGACTCATTCTTGGAGTTGAAGCACTAGGGTTAAGACTTATCTTTGTACCACTGTTTTGATCTGTGCAGAGTATCTCTTGCATTCAGTTGTTACAATAAATATTTGCCTGCACCTTTGAGCCCATGTGCTGCATTTTGGTTTGGTGTTGGCGGAGACAGGATGTCTCTTTCAGCCAGCACCGACCTTGCATGCTCCTGTTGCACACAGACATTGTTTAGTTCTGCCAATTGCAACTTGGTTAATTCCCATAGTTTATCTAGTAAAGTTCATTTGTACTATGCTCCTGGACTTCTCCACATTGAATTTCTCAGCTCATTTTGTGCACATAAAACTAAATTGTTTTGGTGATAATTTACATTGTTATTTTACTACTAAGTTTGCTCCATTGTTTTTATAATGCATGTTTTCACAACTCAAGAATCCCAGGATCCATGGCATTGTGCCATCTTGTTTCATTATGCACCCGATTTCATCCTCCTAGCATCTCTGTTTGCTGTGCCTTCAGTTTGTTTTCTTTGCATCCCATCTACTGTAGCAGTATATGTCCTCCTTCCTTGCTGCTTCCCTTTTCATCCTGTTGACCAGCTCTGCCTTGCTTATTTCTTTTCATGTGGCAGCTAACTACTCTTTCCTTTCTCAGCCCATACCAGCAGTCTGACAGTCTCCGCTCCTAACTCTGCCTTCTGAGGTATTGAGTGAAAGTGGGCTTCGCCTGTCTGCTGGGGAACAGGGGTCCATGTCTTCCATTACATTCTCCACCAATTGCTCTTCTATACCAGTAGTTTGACAGTTTCTGTCTCTAACTCTACCATCTGAGTATCGGTGAAGGTGGGCTTTGCCCTGTCTGCGGGGATGGGAATCCACATCTTCCAACTACATTCTTGACTAATTACATTTCTACACTAGCAATTTAACATTTTCCATCACTAATTACCTTCTGAGGTATTGAGTGAAATTGGACTTGTCTTGTCTGCTGAGGTTGAGAGTCCATGTCTTCCAGTTACATTCTCTACCAATTACACTTCTATACCTCCATTCGACAATCTCTGTCCCTAACTCTGCCTTCTTAGGTATTGAATGAATGTCAGCTTGCCCTGTCTGCTGGGGATGGGAGTCTGTGTTGTCCAACTATATTCTCTACCAAATCCATTCTTTACCAGCAATCTGACATCCCTCTGGGCTCTCAGAGACATATGCAGCGTAGTGGCATAATAGCATCCTCCATGTCTGCTGATTTCATGCCACCTATTCCTGAAGAAAGTCTTGCAAGGTCTCCTCGGATTTAGTCTTCAACTCCTCCAGCCCATCCGTGGGCTTCAAGTTTGAACTCCTCCATTATAGATGGGATACTTCTTGCCTAGTGGTTGACCTCCAAATGACGGGCTCTCCAGTACTTGGCTTCTGCTCCCACCCCAGACTTGTGAGCTTTGTCCTAGCTTTTCCACCTCCTCCCATTCTGGATATTGGACCCAACCAGCTTGTTTATCATCTGGACTTCAGGACTCTATGGCTCTGCTTGCCTTCCAGTTTCCAGACCAGCTCTCCTGTATATCAATGCTTGTAGCTCACTTCCCAGCACCACCTACTCCAGTCTTGGACTCATTGGGTCCTGTTGTGATCTCCTCCATCAGCAGTGCTCCTGACATTCCTGCTCCTCCAAGCTCTTGTTCATGTCTCTATTTCATCCACCTTGGAGCCATCACCACTCCATGCCTCAGACCTCGGCTTCATTTCCTGTGGTGTTGTTTCTGCATTTTGCTCTCTGCAGCTCCTGTATTCCTGCTGACACATCTGTTCTGGCTTCCCATCTATACTGCAACTGGATCTGTTCCAATACCCTTTCAGCCATGAGGCATTGGCCTCCCATCTGCTGTGCCGCTTCTCCCATGGATTTCACATTGCATCCTTGCTTCCTCCAATAACTGTTTTGCACCCTATGCTCATATCCCTGACACCATGTTAGTCTCTAGATTCTTTGGCCCCAGCTTCTTGCTCTCAACAGCCACCTTCATTGACGATTTTGGCTGAGTCCTGTTCATCCATCTCTCTGGCACCTGTGGCATGTCTTAGATGGACCACTGTCATGTAACAGTATGTTTTCTGTTCCGCTGCCTCAGCAGCCTGGGCTCAATATGTTTGCTCCATGTCTTTTCTTTTGGGCATTACTCAAGCGTTTGTGGCCATCCATCACTCAGTCATCTGCTTGATTACTTCTGCAGCTGCTCTGCTAGATTCTCCTCCCATGGCTAGCATTACTGCTCCCATCCAGCTATTCCAAGGCTTATCAGTTCCTCAGACCAATGAGGAAAAATTAGGTCTAGTAATACTCCTTGAATTGCTTGGCACCATATTGAAGCCCCATTGCATCCTGGTACTCCACAGGCTCATTCCTCATCATCTTTTGGATTCCGACTGCATGGCAGCCATTATCACTTGAAAACTCCTAAGGATCATTACTTGTATCTTATTGGATTCAGACCATATGGAAGCCATTACCTCCCGATAAACTCCACAGGATCATTTCTCGCATCTTTTAGATTCAGACTGTATGGAAGCCATATCTCTGATACATGTCTCAAGCTTTACTAGAGTTCTCTTTGAACTGATCCTCTACACGAAAAGGTGAACTTACTTCCCCTTGGGATACTTAAACTACATGATGATAATTCCTTAAGGTCAGTCCTTCATGTCCTTCCTATTGGCACTGGCATTATTGGTTTCCGAACTGCACCTTCAAATCCAACCTGGCAGCGGCAAATCAGATCTAGCTACATGGTCCCAATTGTACCCTCCTGGAATAACCATGTGATGTACTTCAAAGACCCTTTTTCTGTCTTGTGTCTCAAGAATATGAACCAATGCATCTCCAATGCATGGCTATCCTGCTTTCTTTGCACAATCCTGTATCATTGCTCACTGGCCTCTGTACATCACAATACTTCATGAATTCATCTCCTTTTCAAGATTTACCCAATCATGCCAGTCACCTCCCTTAGGGTCAGCACTGGTCCCTTCAGACATTATTCATCTTTCTTTGTACTCAGCTATGATGAATACCATCAAACAGGGCAAATCTCCATCCTATTCCATCATACTGTTCATGCAGAAGCTTCAGGATTCTTCTACATCTCCTCTTCCAGATTTCCTGATGGTGCCAGTCACTTTCTTTGGAGTCATCACTGGTCCCATCAGACAGTATTCATCCTTCCTTCCTCATACCAAACCCACAGTGCATATCTTCATCAAGGGCAGGTCTTTGTCCTATTCCATTATGCCATTCATGTGGAAATGACTTGAGTATCTGTTTATCGCATTTCACACTAGAAAGGTTCCAGATCAGGCTATGCGAATGAGCCAATTGATGAGTTATCCTGTTTCTGAAGTCAGACCTTTCTTTGCCTCCATCCTTCAGCAGACTTAGTTAAGACTTCTCATTACGACTGTGGGTGGAGCCTACAGCTATTTTGGATCAGTCTGTTGCTCCTAAAACAGCCAATCGTGGGACCTTCCATTGGACTTTTGGAAGTATCCTTCCAAAAGTCTAACAAAACTTGTAACACTCTGCCACAATTGGCTGCTACAGAGTAACAATGGCACTATTTCAGCTGTTACTTCCATATTCCGGCACAAGAGCTATGCATGTGCATGGTTCTCCTAGTGCTGCCATCTTATGAATGGCAGAAATCTATTCGCTGCAACTATGCATGTGTGAATGCCATGCATGCACGGGTTGTCGCCTCTGTCATCTTGTGGATGGCACTCCTCCCACACCCTCCTACTGCTCCTATCCTCCCACTCTCTCCATTCCCTCCCAGCACCATCTGGTATTAAAAGCCTCCCACTCCCTCCCATTGCTGTTGTCCTCCCCTCCCTCCATTTCCTGTCCATGCGCTGACATTGGGGGCCCAATCCCTGCATTATATAAGTGCCCCAACTCATGTGGCACATTAGGAGCCCACACCACTGTGCCTAAAGTTATTTATTTATTTTTTTCTCTCACGCCAACATCAGGGTGCCCAATCCCTGTGTTGGCATCATGTACCTCCCCACCAACTCATGTGACACACTGGTAGCCTGCTCCAGTGTGACTAACTTTATGTTTTATTTTTTCCCACCCCACTGACATTGGGGTGCTCAATCCCCATGTTGGCATCATGTCCTCCCCCAACTCATATGGCACACTGGGAGCCACCCCAGTGTGCCCAAATGTATGCTTTTTTCCTGTAAATAAAGAAAACCATCCCCAATGTTTTTCTATAAAAAGAAACGTCCTTCGCCATCACCCCAGTCCCCTTCTCTGTCCCCACTGAGCACCCATCTGTCCGAGCCCTGCCTTACCCTACTTACCTCCGGAGGTTGGCGCTGTCATCTTCTCTGGATCAGGACACATCTGCACTCTTCAAAGCTGAACTGGGAACTGAAGAATTAAAGGTAAGTACTGTATAAAGCCAGTCAATGGGGTTTCAATGTAGGCTGATATCTCAGCCATTTTAGAAACTTGGCCCCAAATTTTCAACATGGGGTTTTGGGACCCCACCTCATGAACACTGTCACTGCTGTTTGTTGCCTCAGTCCCAAAGGTTATTTCTGGTTGCTGCACAGAATCACCTTTTGGGACAGATAACAAAACAACAGTGCCACTGTTCATGAGGGGGTCACAAAGCCCATGTTTCAAATTTGTGCAAAAATTTGAAATGACTGAATTACGAGTGTGCATTGCACAGTTTTTATGTACACTCCTAACTTTGCCAATATTTAATATTTTCACTCCAGATTTTCAGCATTGGCAATTTTTCACACCTCCTTGAAACTGTCAGCCGCTCATTTTCACATCCTGCCCAAAACATATTTTTTACACCTGTAGCACAGAACAGAGTGGTCACACTATGAAATTACCTTTCAGGACAAGTGAATGAAATGACAGTGGCACTCTTCATGAGGTGGGGTCCTAAAAGGCCATGTTGAAAATTTGGCTCACAACTCCAAGAAATGGTCAAGTTTCACCCTGTTGTTCAAAATTTTCTACATACACGTATAACTTTGGTCATTTGGCAGCTCACTACAGTCATATCAGCTCTGGCTAGAACTTGTTTTATTTTAGTGACCTCATTAGGTGTATAAAATCAATTGCCAGCAAGTCAACACCACAAGTGGGCCACCCTAACTCCTGCCATCTGAGCTATGTATATTACATCTTGAAAAGTATCCCTCATTCTACACATTGCAGTTCTTCCTGAATATTTTGGTCACGTAAATGTACTAACATTTCTAACTTGTCATCAAGCCTTGAAACTATCATATGGAACAGTTACGCTATACCTATCAGGTATACAGTTATTTTCTTCATGGTCTACTCTATCCTCACCATCACTGTTTTTCAATCCTTCAGTTGCACTTCTATTGTGTATTCATGGAGCTTCAACTGCTCCAGCTCATCATTGTCTCCCTATAGATGGCTCCATAATGAAACATAGTGGATTTACTAAACTCGGATCCATTTGACTTTACCTTGTACATCATGGTTTGTCTGCTATTTTGTCTAGTCTTCTTTGGATTACTGCATCCTGGAACATACATTATCTCATCATCCTTCTCTGCCAAATCCTTCAAATCGATAATATTCATTGGGCTGATCATTATACAGTACCTTTACCTTCATCAAAGATGGACAGATTACATTAAGGAGTTCACATAACCAATTATCCATCCTGTAATTACTGGAGTCCAGCAGCTCATCAAGTTAAACTCATGCTCTTCATGCTCAGACCCATCATGTCCTCTGTTTACCTTTGATAAACAATCACCTATGACCACCAAATGGCTCCTGGATCATGCTGAACCTTTCTTTAATGGCTCAGACTTAATCCATATTCATTATCAGGACATTCATCTGGATTGTAGCAGCTTCTTCAGCCTCAAGAACTAATATTTCAGCTCACATCATCAAGTGACTAAGAAGATGGATTTCATCACACTGTCAATACTACACTAAAACCAGAACCAGTAATCAGTACAAGCAGTTAGGATCATCTCCTCTTAGTTTCCCAGAGGATGGGCAGGTCAGTAGATATGGGTCCTCAGAGGTTTCCTCCACAGGTGTTTTTCATCTCCTATGTGCTACAGGTCACACTCTCCATGAGCTAGAGCAGGTAATCTTTTGGGCCGTCTATTCCTACATGCTACCCAGCTTATCTACCAAGGATGGGAATAGAGATAGGACAAAGTTTCATAAATATCATGCAGGCACTACTCTATTCACCAAACATTGAATGGGAGGGCTAAAGCCCATGGTTCAGTGTGGGGAATAGCCCTCCCACATCCCACAAAAATCCAACCTCTCCCAGCAGCCCACACCTAGTGTGTTTCCAGCAACCACAATCCTCCCCATCCTCCTCCTCCAACACTCTGCTCACCCTTGGTGCTGGGCCTTCTATTCCCTACATGCTAACTGGCATATCTACCAAGGGTGGGACTAGAGAAAGACCAAAGTTTTATAAGTATACACAAGCACTACTCTATTCACCAAACATTGAACTATTTGTCTACAACTATTTCAGTAGCCCTGCAAACTGCCAATGCAGCTGGATTACACTTGTTTGCACTTTTACTCAGAGCTGAAATTTTGCTACTTAAACAAATGAAAACTATCTTGAATATGGCGTTAGGCATTTTGCATTGTATGCAAGCACTTATATACTATATGCTGATGTCAGTACACATACAATACTTGGACATTCTGCAAATGTGCTCTAGATCTGGAACTATTTATCTCTCTCTCTCTCTCTCCCCTCCTGTACCTATCTATCTTGGTATTGATGGAGAACATGCACTGTCTGTAAAAAGTTCAGACAAACAAAGACAGATACAAACAAACAAAAAGAAACTGCCCACAGTACATCATCTTCACTCAAGTCAAGCTGCTCAGCAGTTCTCATATAACCAGAGTGTGTGATCAGAAGGTAACAAACTCTGGTCATAGCCACTACAGCTAATGCAATCACTTCGATAAGGGGTATGCACATCTGTTGAACACTGTACATATCATCCGATGAACACAGCTCCATTGCAGAGGGGATTTGAAGATCGCCAGCAGTGGCACAACTCTGTTGCTGTGGGGTTGAGCACGAAGGGTGCTGCCAAGAGCAGCTTAGTGACTGGGTAAGGGGGCAGTAACCAGCAGTGCCAGTGTTCAGGGGTGGAGGAAGAGAGATTGGGAACGCTGAGCTGAAGACAAAGCAGGTCTTGAGGGAAGGAAAAGAAATTTAGAGAGGAAATGCAGTGAGCAATGATGTGATGAAACTCCACTGCTGAGGCCAAGCATGATTAGTGTCATATTTGGCGATGTACTTCCAGACCCTTTTTCAGGGAGGGAGGAGAAACAGGCATGAGGATTTCCTGCTCATCAGCAGAGCCACTGGAAAATTGTGGAAAAAGTTACCCCAAATTGCGGAGACTTGCAAAACTTGCAAGAGGTCTATTATAGACCCTAGAATGCTTCATAATAAAACTTTTACTGTTTTAAATCTGCATTAAAACTTAGTTTTACACTCTTGATTTCCCAGAATTTAAATGATCTTTTGAGATGGTTATTTATTTTACTATTTAATGAGATTTTTAACTGCTGCATTTTTAATAACTGTACAAGTGCTTTGATATCTGGACAATCGTACTCAGGCGGTAGCTTTTCACAAGCCCTATCCTCCCCAAAAAGATCACCCATGGAGTCCCACAGGGTCCACTCTCAGACCTCTCCTTTTCTCCCTTTTCCTAAATGATATTCTCTCTTTTCTGACATAGCTGCACTCTCATTACACACACGACCTGGTTCTCTACTCAGGATCTAAATTGATAGAAGACATCCACTCCACTCTCTAAATGATTTTCAAGTCCTTCAACTTTGGCTCTCGAACAGCCATCAATATCTTAACCAGGACAAAACACAAGCCATGCTGTTTGGTTCCTCAAAAAACTGCCCTCCACTGCCCCAAGCTCTTGGTTCACTGCCTGGAGCGGTTCCCCTATCACCAACACTACGTCCGCTAGGACACCTGGACTCACACTTTATCCCTTCCTTGACTTGACATTACATGTCAATGCGGTATGTCGTGCTTTTAATGCAAAAGTGGTGGTGCCTACCGAGTGCGCCACCCCTCACACCTTCAGCCAGATTATCTGTAGCAAGGGAGTCCTCTTACCCCAGCTCAATACGTTCTTCCTCTCATCTACACTGCCAACTCTAGTATACTCAGTAAATGGGACACCGCCTATAACAATATCTGCAGATTCCTTAACTGCCCCTCGCCTTACTCATCACTGCCTCCTCTACTCCAGCTTAAACTGGCTGTCACCTAAGGATCTACAGGCCCTACTCCCTGGGATGTTTTATAGATGCACTTACCAGACCCCTAGCCCGGACTACCTGGCTAACTTGCTGACTCCTGCCTCCCAAACCCGTACCCTCAGGTCCTCCTCTGTCCCTATGCTCTCAACCAGACCTTGTGCTACAAAATGGGTGAACAGGCATTCTCACACTTTGCTCCTAAGTTCTGGAACTCACTCCCCCTACAGGTTAAAATTCTGCCTCCCACCGAGTTTTTAAAGCTTGCTATTCTCTCACCTTCACACTTAGTCACTGCAAATGCTCATAATATAACTACACCCGACGCCGGCCTGTGTCATGGGCCTACTCCCATTTCTTGCTACAGTATGGCTTTTAATGTGCACTGTATCCTTGTAACAGATTTGTTGCTCTAACCACTGTGTATGATGTTAATTAGTTATTATTGCCTTATGTTTTCTTTGATCTTAGGATGTGCTGCTGTAATTTGTGTACCAATGTCCTCTGCTCTCGGTCGTGCCTGAAAATAGGCAGGATTGTTGCCTAGTGCACTTACCCAGTTACCAAAAGCTAATAAATATATAAAATATCTTGAATTGTGCTTTCTATAAATAAAGCTGAGTTGAGTTTTCTGCAGCATGTATTAGTCAGCATAAACTGCTAAATGAATACACTGCCACTTGAATATGTTTAAACATAAAGAAAAGCTTATTTTCCTTAAATTAATACTAAACTGATAAACGTGTTGCCTATTTTCCAAAATTTAAAACACATCGGCCTCATACAGTGTTAAATAGATTTTATTTAGTGAGCCTCAGCATATTAATACTAAATCAATCCAGAATAAGCAATTTTTTCTGTTTCTGGATGTAGAATAATGTATCCTGATCAACAGTTGTTTACAGTGCTCTGTCAACTGTTTGCCCACTTTAGTGCAAGAAAAAATAAGCAGATAGAGTGGCGAATAATTGAGTTTTAGTAAAATGTTATAGTGTTTAATATTCATAATTTGTACTGTAGGTACTGTACACTGTTTTTGAAATCACATATTAAAACATTAAATCTAGGGCTAGTAGTATAGCCTAGAGGTTACAGTAATAAACTGTGAATGAGCTGAGTACATCTAGTGGACCTGGTTTGACTCTCATGACTTCCACTTGCATACTGTGTGACTCTGAACAAGTAACTTAACCTCTCCAGTGCTCCTGTGTTGCCCCAGAAAACAGGCACTTGTGCCTACAGTAGTTGGCCTTATCTGTTTACCAAAGAATATAAAAACAGACCAATATATTTTACTGCATCATACAGTAATCAGGGTACCCTGTAATTTACCTTGTTTTACTCTTACTGCAATAATTTTGTTTAGTTAAAGTTAAATGTTCAGATACAATTTTGTGCTTTATAAACTTGTTATCAGACTTTAATCTGTTTTTACGGTAGTCTTTGCATGTAAGCTTCTAGGTTGTAGACTAAGAGCAAGATTACTGTTACCAACTAGCTTATTCAAGTTTATAATCAGCAGGGCAATCCAAAATCCTCAGCTGTTTGAATCAAAACTAGTCTGAATGAAAGTACTGTACATGTGTTCACAGGGAAAACCTGCCCTACGATTTACAAAATGGGCTTTGTACTTAGTGCCTCCTTTATGTAAATGGGATAATTTGCACATTTTCTCCCAGCTGCTGTTTCAAGCTCTGTAGCAACAACAAGCTTGCTGATAGACTGCTTCAACACAAACCAAATATTAAGTGTTTAAGTGTACTTATGTTTGGCCAGCAGATTTTGAAACCAAACAAGACAAGGATTCAAAAGAAAGTAGTGTCACATAAAACCCTTCCCCACCTTGCACTGCATTGTTTCAGCCAAACCCAAGTCTGCATGCAAAATTGTCAATATACTTGAGAGTATTTTATTAAAATGTTAATACTTTCAAAGTAAAAGCTCAAAAATTGCAAAAATTGTGGAACATGTCAATTTTGTGGAGAATGGTGAAAATTGTGGATTCCAAAAAATTGTGGGTGCAATTTTCCAGTGCTACTCATCAGCAGGAGCTGTGTGACCAGAGAGGGAGGCAGACTGCACTTTTTTTTGCAAGACAGAATCAGGGCTGAGGTAGAGAGAGAAGAGGCATGGAGTCCAAATGCAGTGCCACTTATAAGCACAGCTCCATTCGGGGTTGGGGGATTGGAAGAAGTGCGGTGATGAGTGTGGCTCCATTGTTATGGGGAGTGGGAGAGATGAGAAAGAGAGAGAGAGTAACAGACAGAAGAAGTGGTGGGGGGTCACAGGAACAGAGAGAGAGTGGACTGATTCTTGTCTACTAATTTGGTGCTTCAAATCCACTGCACAGAAAGCATTACTGCATTTATATGATGTGTTCAGTATCCAGTCGTGCCTTCTACAGCCCAAAATAGCTCTCACTATACAGCCATAAAAGAAGTGGGATATCAGATCTACCTTGGCATCTTGGCTGTTCTGTCCCAACCAAGTAAAAGAAAAATATTCTGCAAACAAATGCTAACTAGACAGCAGCACAAACTGCTGTTAGGAACCAGATCTGATTGTTAGAGGTGAAGTTGGGGTTGTTTGTAAAATGGGTCAGAGATGGAACCTTTGTAAATAAATATTCTTGCAAGCCGGTAACAATCATAAGACTTTACTTAACACCTGACTTCTCCCCAATCCCTCCACCTCATCTCTCTCTCCCTCTCTCTCTCCTCTCTCTCTCTCTCTCGTGAAGACTTTTATAACGCAAAGAAGGTAGAGACAGTTATCAATAAAAGGAGTGGCACACATAAAATGTTCACATAATTTAGAATCAAAATATAATGATGCATATACCCTTCTGGTACCCAGTGTACTTTTCCACTTTTCCACTCAGTATTCAACCCAGTAAGAAGAAAGCTTTGTGAGGAAGTTCTCCTCTACAGTATAGTACTAACCGAGACTATTGAGGCTGATGTTGAGAATTAACCTAATGCATGTCACAGAGATCCTTTAAATGTAGGTTTTCATTTTGCTGAATCCAGAAAATCATTTTCTTTAATAGGGCAGATTGATCTTTTTCGGACTGCAACCCATTTATGGTTGTGAATTATTGTCCATGAAATACTTCATAAGTTATTTCTGGCATGTCGATACACTTGCCCAATGGTTTCAAAACATATTACACTTCTAGTAAACTGAAAAGATAAATATTTACAGCTTTCCTAAATGCTGTTGTACTTCAGTCTAACCAGTGAGGGATTCACCATTTAAGAGTGTGAGTGCAGATCACAGCTAAATGTGCCTTTCCAGCAACAGTATCAAAACCCAGCACAGTAATGCTGATAATCGGCTCCTGTAAGGATCTGACATCTTCTTTCCCAGCTTATTACACAAAAGAGGATACACTCCCAGTGCAAACACTCTACACACTGGGAGGATTCTTCAAGGGTGAAAAGTATGCACCAATGGCACATATCCCACCCATGGAACTCCGTGCCCATGGGAAGATCTGCGAGGCCAGATTCACAGCCACTGTGCAGCTTCCTTCTGCAACCCCACCCTCCCAGTGCACAGATGAATGGGAGCTGTCTTGCAAACACAGATGGGCATCCAATGGGATACCTGGACCTGGTCCACCACTGGATCCCTTGCACTGCACAGCACCATGATTGCATGCCAGTTGACAGGGCCACCGGGTGGCCACCCCAGCCCTTGCAGTCATCCAGGCAGGCTGGGGAAACATGTCAGAGTGGCCCTACAGTGGTTGCTGCTGCTGGTGGTATACTGGTGGGGGCATGCAGTGACTATGACTGCCCCAGTATGTGCAGCCTGCACCCCTTGCCCGCACTCTGCACTTTTGAAAATAGTGCAGAACATGGGCACATTCCCTGCCCCACCCCTGTATCATCCCTGTGCAGAGATCACCAGTGAGCTGGGATTTGCTATGTAACAGCCCCACACCTCCTTGGTTAATCAGGCACAGGGGTGCAGCAGCTGTGGCATGACTATGCGTGGCAGATACACAGTGTGTAGCCATTCTACACCTTGGTGAATAGGGCCCACTAAGCTTAATAAGCGAGAAAAGAAGAAAACCAGCGGAATCTTCATCTTTCATCAAAGACATATAGAATGGTGTATGGGCAACCATACACAACAACTATATTTCCATTGAGGGATTGAGATGATATCATAGAGACTCATGAGCAAAGCTCGAGAGGTCCTGATGTCATTTGAACCTCAAGATGGAAACACAGCTCTGTTTGTATATGGTTGATCATATACTATTTTATATAGTACTGTATATGGTTCAAAATAGTAGTCAACCGACTGCCAGTTCATCTCCCCACCCACCCTCTCGCTTGTCTGCCCGCCCACTCGCTCATTCATCTTCCCCTCCCACTTGTTTACTCACTCAACAGAATCTTAGCAAAACGTTTCCCAACAACATCTAATAGTCTTATGGGCTATATATCTTGGGATCATCCTTTGGACCTTTTTATGGATCAGGACGATAATGAAACCTAGCCAAGAAGGGGGACAATATTTTGGACAATACAATTATTATAAAGATCAGGAAAACATCTGCCCACTCATCTGTCAAACATATGTAAACCTCACCAAGTATTCAATCAGTTTTGAAAGTGCCAGAAGTATTTCAGTTTTGCCATGAGTTTGAAATTTAACTCTATGTAGCTTACATCAAGCAGTATCCAGCAGCGAGCCAAATCAGAACAAAAAATCTCAGTAAAATCTCAGTCCATTTACCCAGTTTAATATAATCATCCAATTCTATTTGCCTTCCTTTATAGCCTTTGGCAACCATAGTCAAAATATTTTGGAATCTTTATTCAGTATTGTTAGTATCATATTCTTCCATTGAGTTTCATGATATAGTTGTTTCTTTCCTTTAAGAAAAGCCCTGTAGGTCTTCCTGTTGCATTTTAACTTAAATACACTATTCCTATCTGTTTTTCTTTTTGCAGTTCTTAATGCAAGACTTAATTGTTTCTTTCGAAACCTGCAGTCTGCATTGAACCATCCTCTTCACGAGGACTGGATTTTTCTTCCTAATCTTTTCATTATGAGAATACAGGTCTCTAAATAGGGCCTCTATGTTCAAGTTAATGCATTCAGGGCTCATTAGACTCAGATTTTGTTGGTTCCAATAAATTAAAAATATCTGATTATTTCTTTTACAGTATTCTCTAAAGTTGTTGTCCATGTTAATTTCTTGGAATACCTCACTTCAATATTGTTCATTTCCACCAGATTGTTTATAGAACCATCATTAAAGTGGAGAGCTCTCCCACTAAGTGAAATTGGAAAATGGTCACTTTTTGTCCCGGGATGAACAATAAAGCTTGTCCATAATTCAGAGGAGCCTTGCCACTATATCAGATCAATAATAGAAGCTTTAAGATTGGTGAAAGAAGTGGAGCACCCTTTAAGTCACCAGGCAGATGACCATTTAATGGATATAATAAATGTTCTTCCATAGCTTTGTCAAACTGTGCCCATTATGATTATACCTTTGGTCATTACTTGTTCTTATGTATGTACTAGCAGTAGGGAGCATACAACCCAAAATGGTATTATCACATAGACCATTGAAATTACCTATTTTGGTGTTAAACTCACCAGTTAATAGGAGATATGCATTAGGAAACTTTAGTTACGTCTCCCTAATGGATTCTGTAAGGTTCCCCACATACAAACTGGGTAAAATTTGGATTTATAAGTCACAATATAACAGTTATAGAGAATAATTTCTAAGTCTGAGTAAACCATTGTGATACCAAGAAAATTATTTTCCAGTGCTACCTCTTCATACCCGAAAGCACCTAGCTTTATAAACGTAACTAGACCACCGGCCCTACACCCGGCTTTTGCAGTTTTTAGTCCAGGCTTCTGTAAAACAGAGTACCCATTAATCCTAATACTGTCTGTAGGGTCATGCTATGTCTCTTGAAAGCAGATTATAGGATACTGTTTAATAAAATTGATCTAATCTGGATCACACAATTTAGACTTTATGCCAGCTATATTCCTAGAAATAAGAAAATTGCATTAAGGATTGGACAGATCTTCAGAATTGGTTAAATTTGTTAAAGAAACAGCAGAAGAGTGAATTCAGTGATGTATTTATTCTGGGTCAAATGCTGATTGTTTGTGCCTATATCTGTCATTCTCTGTCTGTTATTAAGTGGAGCGGCCCATCTTGGTTCCTGCAAGTCACCTAATCAGAATCTAGGTTGTTTAGATCAACCAAATACTACCCCACTGCATCTAGGTTGCTTATCTTTTGAAGAGCTCCGTATGCTATTTCTTGATTTCTAAATGATATGTCTATCTGCCCATCTCCCTTAAACTTTTATGTCTATAGATATTCACAACACCACTACAACCCAGTCTGATGTTCAAAAATTACTGAATAAGTTTCAGATAGCTCTAGCAAGTTTATCAACTTTTCGTTGTTCAATTTTTCACAACCAAATAGACTTAAAGTAATGGAATCATATGAATTTCCATGTTTGTAAGCCCTTGAACATACAGAGTAATTTCCAGGAACCTTTGTAAAAGAATCTCCTGAATTAGTAATGCAGTTAAGTTTAGCTGAGTTATTCTATGAATGTTCCTCCACAGATAGTTAAGAGTTCTAAGATTTGTACAGTAAATAGCCACACTGTCCACATATAGAATGATGGATGGTTGACCATCACAACAAGGCTGTGTTTCCATTGAGGGAGTCAATGGTGTCATAGAAATCTTGAGAGTGCTGAGATGTTTCTTTGATGCCATTGATGCCTGAGATGGAAACGACTTTGGTGTGGATGGTAAACCATCCACTATTCTATATAATAGTTACACAAAATTTAACAAGGTTCATACCTTATAGGTGTCAGCGTGGCTCAGTTGGTAGCACATCCACCTCTGGACCAGAAGGTCGTGGGTTCTTGTCCCACACCAGGATTGGACTTGCACCTAAAATTGCTGGCATCCAGAGTGCAGTATTGGGGGTGCTGTACTGCTGGGGTGTGCCATCCTTCGGATGAGGTATTAAACCGAGCTCCTTCTGCCCATCCTGGTGTTGTCCTGGTGGGTGTCCAGGTGGATGTAAAAGAACCCAGGGCACTCTTTGCAAGAGCAGGGAACATTCCTGGTGTCCTGGCCAACATTCCCTTCCCATAAACCGGTTCATGCAATTATCCAGGCTGTGTGTTGGTGATGATGTGCGATATGGCTGCCACCACACATTCAGTCACTTCACTACCAGTCTAGCATTGCTTGTAAAGTGCTTTGGGATACTGTGTGAAAAGCGCTATATAAATGTTGATTCTTCTTCTTCTTCTGTTCACTTTCCTGCCTCAGACCTCAGTATGTTGCCATCTCTCCCACTCCCGTGCCTGAAGATTCCAGTCCTCCTCGTTGCAGTCCTGCCCCAGAAGTTACAGTTCTCCCAACACCTCACTGCAGTCCTGCTCTGCTCTGACACCCGTAACTGCACCAGTAAATAAAAAAAAAAGAAACACTGAAAACAGATAGTTTGAATACATGGAGCTAACCATATAGTCCATGTCCAAACTGTATTGATGGACTGCTCACCTGATCACTCACTAAGTGACGTCATTTTATCCTGTGTTTTTAATCCCGCTCGAATCAGCCAATCAGGTGGTAGGGCAAATCTGAAAGGTTGTTGTACAATCAAGTGACATCAGAATGATAGTACAACAACTTTTTGACCTTTGAACTGTCCTAGTACAAGATTTTGAAAGCCACAGCTTTCTATTCATAATAAGCACTAACCATATACTATATAGCAGTTGTGCCCAGTTTCTCTAGATCTTTCGACTTAGCCAGATCATCCAGTTCTATTTCTAGTTCCAGGTCTGAACTAAGTACTTGTAAAATTATCTCCCTGAGAATTTGGGGTGTTTCCCTTCTGTTTTCTAAAGCTAAATAATCTAAAAAAGGATACACTGGTTCTCCAAGATTGTTCTGTATTAAGGCACCCATTTTTGCACATTTAGAAGGTTCACTACCTGCTGGGAAGGGATGATTCCTATTGTTACTGTTACATGAGGCATCTAAAATAGAACTTTGTTTGTTCTGAGACTGCTCTGTCTGCATGGCTATGTGGTCAGTCTTTGCAACAGCTGTAGATATAGATTTTTCTTTTTAGAGATTTTCAAGACATGATTAGCTTTTTTTATATTTTTCCCTGTTTTCTGTCTTCTTGACTTTTACTTTTTCTTTTTACAAGTTGTTTTCCTTTCTCCTAGATTCAATTACTGTGGTCAAAGGTATCACTACAGATGAGACATCAGGTCTAATGCCCTTGGTAGACTTCTCAGGGCTCTCTCAATCCTATGTTGCATTTGAGGAAGATTCTTTTGGTGGATGGATATTGTTCAGAATTCTAATGTCATCCACTCTAGTACGTTAATGGTGACATTCTCTTTTAATGTTTCTATTTCATACCTTGTAGTTGTAAATAGCTCTATGAGCATGAGATTGGCAGCATGTTGATTGTTCACAACATTAATGACACTATCACTAAGATAAGAGGGTATGTAAGTCAGAGAGTGGCTTGCCTGCATACCTCCCCCATCAAAATAGATGTACCCAATTCAATGTCTTCGGACTTTGAACAGTTCTCCTGATGTAAATTAACAGTTCTGTTATTTTATATGTTGTCTAGGTCCTTGAGCCCTGTATTGTGCTTTCTAACTCATTAATCACATCTCTCAGTATACTATTTCTGAGGGGATTACCCTTAGATTTATTATCATGTAACTTTGATGACAAAACAATCTGACATTGGTTAGGATTAGACTTACACAAGTCATCAGGTATATTTGAATAATAAGATTGGATAGAAACCCAACCAGTAAAATCTAGGTCAAAAGACCGATTAGTCAGAAGACCATTGTCTACCTGGGGAGAGACTATACCCTGAGTATTATCCATGATTGGGGCCTGGACTTGGTCAGTTACCCCACTAGTGGAGGGCCAATGGTTTGATATTTTGGAGCAGAAGTTGGCTAGATTCCATTATCACCCTGATCTATAAAAAGGTCAAAGGATGGCCCCAAGATGTTAAGGCCCATAAGCCTATTAGATGTTATTGGGAAACTTTTGCAAAGATTTCTGTTGAATAGATTAAATGCTGAACTTGAAAAATTAGGGATCTTTCTCCTCCCCAAGCAGGTTTCCATGAAAATCATTCCACGATTGACTATTGTTTTATAGTACAGCATTTGATAGAAAAATATGCTAAACTACAGAAACAAAAGCTGTACATGGCATTGATACATGACAGTTTAGCCTTTGACACAGTAAACAAGGATATTCTCAGGACCGCCATGCTCAATTGGGGATTTTCTCCTGTATTAGTAAATAGTATTAGGAACCTTTACTCAAACACTTGGGCCAATGTAAGAGCAGGAAACCAACTATCTGACCAATTTATAACCAACAGGGGCTAGGCAAGTCTCCATACTTGCCCTCTGTTATTTTGTATTTATAGCAATGGTCTTTTAATTGACTTGAAGGCATCCATTACAGACTTCCTAAGATTAATACTTTCCCTGTGGCATACTGGCTTATGCCAGTGACCTGGTGCTCTTTCCCTTTCATTTAGAATTCTGAAGAATAAACTGAATATCATCTCTAAACAATCAAAAGCACTCTCCTTAAAAATTAATTTACAGACAACTAAGATTATGATTATGGGAGCTAGGATTTCTAAGTTTACCTGGCCTATTGGCTCTGTTACATTAAAAGTAGTCAATAAGTATCCGTATTTGGGTCTGACTTTTGCCAATAATACATGATGGAAATTGCATTTTGATGCAGTTTTATCAAAAGTCAAATTGACAGTATCTGCTCTGGCTAGATTTAATTTCCTGTATGGTGGATTTTCTATAAGACCACTTATTACTGCAATAGAGCCAAATTCAATTCCCAGACATTGTATGGTGTACAAATCTGGGGCCCTTACTATATGGAAAGGCTGGAGAAGCTGGTCATATAACTACTGAGGTCAACACATCCACCATTGGAAAAGTCATGGAAGGAATAATTAAGAACTCCTTAGAAAAAATCTTAGTGGCATAGGTGTATTTGATGTTTCACAGCATGGGTTCACACAGGGATTTTCTTACATTACAAATTTATTAGATTTCTTTGAGCCCATTAATCAGGCCTTGGATCAGGGTCATCCAGTTGATATTATTTATCTTGATGTTTTGAAGGCCTTTGATTCTGTATCCCACCATCTTTTATTAGAAATTATGGGGAGTATGGTGTTGATCCCCATCTTATAAATTGGGTAGGTTCCTGGCTGATGGATAGGGCCTATTGTGTCTTATCAGGGTCATCAGTCAGACTGGGGTAGAGTCTGTAAGCAGTGTACCACTGGTCTCCATTTTGGGACCCTTGCTATTTGCTATTTTTGTTGCCAGTATGCAGACACAGAATGGAGTCTGGCTATGAAAGTATGCAGACGGTGCAAAAATTGGAGCTATTATTAATAATGGTATATCAGTCAAAAATTTGTGAAACAGCTCAGAGAATGGAACTCTGAGCAAAAAAAAATATAGCTGAGTTTTAATGAAGAAGTGTAAGGTTGTTCAACTTGGGCAAAAATCGAATGGCTACATATAAAATTAATAACAAAGTTCTCAGAATTTCTAACACGAGAAGGATTTGGGGTACTAATAACTGATAGTTTCAGTTTTGAACCCCACAATAAGGAAGCTGCTTAGAAGGCCAATAGATTAGTTGGAAACATTCTCAGGAATATAAAGAGTAGGAGTGGTGAAGTTCTGGTCCCTCTATATAGATCATTGGTGAGACTAGAGTTTTAGAATATGGCAATCCTGTATCAGCTCCAATGAATAAAGGAAGTGAGAAGCTTGTGGAGAGTGTTCAAAGAAGGTTGACAAAGAGAGTCAGATAAGTCAAGAATTTGAATTGTATACAAAGACTGAAGTCACTGGTATTTACTCAATGTCCTACAGGCATATCAGAGGTGATCTTTGTTTAGTTTACAAAGCCTTTCAAGATGAGCTTCTTTGGGACTCTGTGGATCTAGATAGAAAGCAAACTATGGGTCAAGTATCAAGGGCCCAAGGCATACAATCAAGGGTGAAGTGTATAGGAATAGAAGAGGTAACTGGTTTTCTCAGTGGGTCATGGATTCTTGGAATGCCTTACCCAAAGATATGGTTGAAGCTCCTGATCTGATTACTTTAAGAACAGATTGGATATTTTCATGGGACAAGCTAAGAGAAACTTTTCTCATTAAATACAAGTCTGACATTGCCATTCTTGGTCGCTTTACTTGAGGTACCTCCTATGAACCTATGACCCTATGACACTGGGTTGCCCAAAATCAACCCCTTCTTGTTTCATATGCATAGAATTGGGTTTACCAATTTACAGGCATCTGTTGATGCCAGATTAATCAACTATTGGGCTTGGTTTGCTGGCCAAGGCACCTAGCTTCACCTGAGCTCTTACCTTCAAGACTGCTTGAAAGGCAGAGTAGAAAACTTACCAGAGCAAGGGAAAAGGATTAAGACTTATTTTGGCTAAGCAGATTTACTGTGTGGTGTTGTTTTTATTTTTTACTCACAGGGATTGCTACTGTTTGTTGCTAACATTTCATTGTTTATGTTTCTCTGTAGCAAAGTGTTTCTTACAGCGTATATCTTCTCTGAAATTATTACAGGTGGTGCTTTACAGGTCTTACAGTTTTATCTAACATTAGGATAAGCTTTCAGGGTTACTGCATTTGTTGTTGACTGATTGTTTCTGCTCTTACCTCCTTGTTCTTTAGTCCGTGGTTTTTCTTTTTGGCTGGATGACAAACTATCATCTATTTTGTCCAGCATCTCCTTCTCTGAGATCCTGCCAGTCTGGGAGAAGGGAGCTGATGGACGGAAGGTCAGAGAAGGGGAGATAGGGAGCTAAACATGTGGCTCAAGGGCTGGTGCCAGGAAAAGGACACAGATTTGTAGGGAACTGGCAACAGTTCTGGGAGCGAAAGTTCTTTAAATTTGATGGACTGCATCTGACTAAGGAGGAGTCAGTGCATTGGGGCAGAAGTTTGACGTCTTTGCAGAATATTTAAACTAGCAAATGGGGAGGGTGCAGCACCCCATCGTCGAATGGGAAGAACACCCCTCCCCTCAGCTAGTGGTCAAACAGGGATTCAGCATCTTTGCAGTTCATTTGCATCACCAGGTAAGAAAAAGATTTGTCTCCTCATCGATGCACAGGGTAATGCCAAACCTCACCCAACAACTAACACACCAAAATCTGGCCAATGGAAAATCATGTACACAAATGCTCACAGCCTGGGAAATAAGATCCCAGACCTGCAGGCAATAATGTCAGAGGCTAAACTGGACATAGTAGCAATTAGTGAGATGTGGTTTACCAGTAACCACACTTGGGAGACTTCAGTACCTGGATACGTATTGTTCAGAAGAGACCAAGGTGCAAAAAGGGGAGTGGCCCTGTATGTCAATGAAAATATCAAGCTACAGAAATTCAGAATACACATAAGGAGCCAGAAGAACTGTTGGTCACCCTGAAACAGGAAATGGGACAGCCATAAGAACTGGGGTTTCTACAGGCCCCCAGACCAGGGGAGGACTTAGACACATTACTGTTAGAAGATATACAAAACATGACAGCTAAAGGGAGGTTCTGATAATGGAAACATCAACATGCCAGATACAGATTGGTCAATACTAGCAGGTACATCTGCCAGAACTAGACACATAGTGGATTCCCTGCAGGAGGGCCTCAAACAACTGGTACAGCAACCCATGAGAGACAGGGCTGTCCTAGATCTAGTACTGACTAACAAGGAAGGGATCACAGATCTCCAGGTAGAAGGTCACCTGGGGGCCAGTGACCATCACATGGTATGGTTCAATTTGGCTACTACATCTAAATCATCCCATTCCAAGGCAAAATGTGGGACTTCAGAGGAACTGACTTTGATAAGATGGCCAACAGAATTAAGCTAGCCCTCAGAAAAATAAACACAGGTGAGGGGTACAGGAAAAGTGAGCAAGCACTAAGGATGCAATACTTGAAGCAACATACCATTGTGTTAGACAGAAAAGGAAGTGCAAAAGAAGAAGGAAACCACTTTGGTTCTCAAATACAGTAGCAGAAAAGGTCAGAGCCAAAAGGCTGACCTTCAGGAAATATAAGGGAACACAGCGGGATGAAGATAGAGGCATACCAAACTGCCCTAAGGGAAACAGGGAAGGCAGTAAGGCAGGCAAAGTCCCAAACTGAGGAAAAACTTGCACAACCAGTAAAGAAGGTGACAGGACTTTCTATAGATACATTAGTGAAAGGAGAAAGTCCAGAGGGATTGTAAGCTTAATGGAGAAAAGGGCATGTGAGGAGGAGGACCCTGTAAAGGCATCTATCCTAAATAGATACTTTTGCTCAGTATTTACTGAAGAGAAGGTAGGGCAGGGCCCACAGCTCAACATCATGGACACAGGGGAGGAGGTGAGCACTACTCCCTTCACAAAGAAGGGTCCTACAAGAGCTTGCTAAGCTCAGGGTGGATAAGGCAATGGGACCTGATGGCATACATCCCAAGGTATTTAAGGAGCTAAAGGTGGAACTAGCAGAGCCATTAGAAGAACTGTTTAGTGAGTCTCTGAGCACAGGAGAGTCCCAGAAGACTGGAGAAGGGCTCATGTGATCCCGCTTCACAAGAGTGGTAGCAGGGAGGCGGGGAACTACAGACCAGTCAGTCTTACCTCAGTAGTGGGCAAGATTATGGAGGCACTCCTTAAGGAAAGGATAGTGCAACACCTGGAATCCATAGGGGCACAGGATCCAAGACAACATGGGTTTACAAAGGAGGTCCTGTCAAACTAATCTAATAGATTTCTTTGACTGGGTAACCAGAGTGGTGGATCAAGGGGAGCAGTTGATGTCGCCTACCTTGACTTCAGCAAAGCTTTGACACTGTTCCACATAGAAGATTGATAACTAAGCTGGGTAGGCTTGGGTGGGTCAAGTTGGTCAACTGGGTGGCAAACTGGTTGAGGGGCAGAAAACAGAGAGTGGTGGTAAATGGTATACAGTCAGAAGAGATGCAAGTCACAAGTGGGGTACCTCAGGGGATCAGTCCTGGGGCCAGTCCTCTTCAACATCTTCATTAGTAACCTTGCAGATGGACTGAGGGTAAGGCTTGTCTGTTTGCAGATGAAACCAAGATCTGCAACAGAGTAGATGATCCAGATGGGGTGGGCAGAATGAGAAGAGATCTGGATAAACTAGCAAAATGGTCAGAAGAGTGGCAACTGGGATTTAATGCAAGAAGTGCAAAATCATGCACATAGGGAAGAGAAACCCTGAAGCCACCTATAGGCCGGGAGGAGTTGCTAGCAGTCACAAAGGAAGAAAGAGACTTGGGCATCATCATCACTGATGACCTGAAATCATCAAGCAGACCTCTGAAGCAGTAAGTAAGGCTAGGGGGTGTTAGGGTGTTTAGTAGGGGTATCACAAGTCATAAGAGGAGGTAATAATCCTCTTTACAAGACACTGGTTAGACCCCATCTGAGTACTGCATGCAGTATTGAGGCCACACCTTCACGAGGATATTAACCAAACTGAGGCAGTCCAGAGAAGGGCAACCAAAATGGTGCAGGGACTGCATCAGAAGACATATGAGGACAGATTAACAGAGCTCAATATGTATACCCTTGAGCAAAGGAGAGAGAGAGTGATACGATCGAGGTATTCAAACACCTTAAGGGCATTAACAAGGTGAAAGAGTCTAACATGTTTAAATATAAGAAAAATAGCAGGACAAGAGGACACAGCATGAGATTAGAGGGCCAATTAAGGGGAATGTGAAAATTCTTTTTCACAGAAAGGGTGGTGGATGCATGGAATGGCTTACCACAAGAAGTGGTGGCTATGAATACAGTGCAGGGCTTCAAACAGGCATGGGATAGGCATAGCGAGCAATACAAATGACTATGAATAGATGAGGCCACTGACAGAGCAAAGGCCGATGGCACATTTATAAGGTAGAAAAAGAAACGGGCAGACTGGATGGGCCTTGCGGTCCTTATCTGCCGTCAACTTCTATGTTTCTATGTTTCTAAAATAACTAAATTGCCAGCTGTCAGACTGGTCTATCTGTGCTATGAAGAAAATTAAAATGGGGATGCCTAGGTTGCAAGAGTCACCATGGTACAGTAGTAGCCACAGGCATTGCTAGCTATTTCCAGATATTTTGTGACATTTCTAAAGAGTTTCTCTCTGCTGCCTCTACTGCGGAATGCAGAAAGCAGGAGATTTCTCTAGAAATATCACAGAAATTTCAGGAAATAGCTGGCAATGTCTGTGCTACTACTATAATATAAATGTAAAAACTTTCCAGAAACATGCATATAATATCTCCCATTGTACTGATCCAAAATATCATAAACAATCAGTACAGGCCTTATGTCAAAAAGAAAATTATAACTCACTATAAAACTATGACCTGGCTTTAGTCAAATCTTCAAGTATGCCAAATGGTATAACAATTTTGATTGTCAGCATAAGTTTAGATATTATCTGGACATTCTAGAAGATCCAAACATCCGCAAAATTTATGCTTGATTCAAGCTAAAACTGTCTTGAGTCAAACCTTACAAATGCTATATACAATAAATCTTTAGATCCAAAATGTTCAATGTGCCTATATACTGGTAAGGACAAGGAGAATCTAGTGCATGTAATTCTGAATTGTTCCTCGTACAACTAAGCCAGGCAAAATGGATTCAGCCAATCCTCAATAGTTTAATATCTGTTGATGCTGTTACTATTATAACAGTTCTTCTGACTGCAGAGGATCCATACATTATTACAAGGGTTGGAAAATGTCTCACTATAAACAGAAAGAATAGAAAAAGAATGTTGAATAATATCACGATTATTTAATGTATTACAGCTCTATAAACTGTGTTTCTGTATGTTTTATATATTTTATATATTTCTGTATGTGCTGATTAATACTTTTAGTAATAATCATTTTAATGATTGATCAATAGACATGATATCTAGTGGTGGGCGAAGTGGACTCAATCTGCTCCTTGAAGTGATTACGTGAGTAAAAGCGGTTGTGGAGTGCTCTGCAATGTGAAGCGGAGTACTTGGCGTTTATAATGGTAATGCTAAGTCCATTGAAAACAATCTGTTACTCCGCCTTCCCAGACCACTACTCCACCAAATTTTAAGGCGAAGTGCATTGAAAACAATGCACTTCACCTCACTAACTTTGTTTTAAGCTCTGAAGGTGAATTTTGCAGTGATTCATGGGATTTCAGGTCACATGGTCTCTATATTGATCTGCACAGCCTCAATTCGGGGTAGTGTGTGTAGGAAGCTATAGGAGACAGTGTGTTCTGAGAGCTGTCTGTGATTGAAACCTTCTAAAAGCTATTAAAAAGCGTTTTTGGGGACTCAAACTTTAGTTCATCGATTGTAGGAAACCCTCCTGTGCTCATATCATTGAGTGTTTTTGTTTGTGTGTGATTTTGAATGTTAATGTACAACACTGAGTGTGTGTAGTAAAAGACAGTGAAAGTGTGATTTGGGAGGGGCATATCTGTGGTGTAGGTAGATTTAAGTTGGAAAAATAGGAATTTCTTTGTTTTTGGTTATATTTTGTGTGTGGATTTTGAATGTTAATGTACAACATTGAGTGTGTGTAGTAAAAGACAGTGAAAGTGTGCTTTGGGGAGGGGCATATCTGTGGTGTAGGTAGATTTAAGTTGGAAAATAGGAATTTCTTTGTTTTTGGTTATATTTTGTTATATAACTGTCTGTGTTAATGTACACAGTAATATTGTCAGTAATTGTTGACATTTTCTTGCTGATTGTGTGTTGTGTGGATCTGGTGCAGCAGTTAATAATTTCAGGGTGTTTACAAAACGTGGCATATTACAGAACTTATCAATTTGCTACGCATTACTCATTCACCATTGTAGACAAACTGTTCTGTGTGTGTGTGTGTGTGTGTGTGTGTGTGTGTGTGTGCGGTGTTGTGTGACATCAAATAATACACCTTTTATTGTGCCACAGTGTAATTGCAGGCACAGCAGTGTGAACCTGCTATCCACTGCAGCTGCCTGATTTTGTGCTGCCATCGTGGTATCTGTTCTTTGTTTTGCTGCTTGTACTGCCATAAAAATCTGCAGTCAGTTCTCCCCCCATCCCCACTGGCAAAAGGAATTTTTCAGATTGGATTATTTGTGACCTCAGCACCACTGGTTACTGAAGGTGTTTTCACTTGTGAATTTGCGTGACCATTTCTATCTGCTGCTGAAGCCACAGTTGTTTATTTGGCTTCACATCCAGCATCCCCCAATGAGACAGTGAACGTACCAAAATCTAAATTTGTTTAGAATATTGTTGTTGATCCCCAAAATGCCATAAAGGGCGTGCAAGCAAAGCTGGTTCTCGGCATGGCACTGCTGCCAGTAAGATAGTCTGTGGACATGGTAGTATGCAGATGCAGAAGTGCATTGCTGATGTGAGGTAGGGTATTTCTCCTGCAATGTTTTACAGCCCAATCAGTAGCTTCACTCATAGTTGGAGAGATTATGTTTTCCCAGCTGGTGGTGTTAGTGCAGTTGCTGGTGGTGGTAGTATGAGTATTGCTGCCTCAAGTTCAAATTCTGACCACTGTACCATATCCAAAAATATAGTGGAGTGTGAAGCAGTGCAAGTGAGTGACAGTGTAGATGATGTCATACTTCCCAGTAACATCCCAGTAACTGAACCTGAGGATTCTGATAATCATGTCAACGATAGCATACAATGTGACATTTCGTCCACGGGGTTCATGTCACAATTTTCCATGCAATGATTCACAGTGTGGTGAAAAATATCAGGTGATGGTGGTGTTGATGATGATGATGAATGTGATGATAGCGATGATGTTGCTGTGGGTGCAACATGCAGTCCACATGCCAGCATCCAAGCAGAAAATGTGGATGTGTGTGATGTTGATAAATATGATGATGATGTAATTGACCCCAGTTTGGAACTGGAGAAAAAGAAATTCAAGGTGGCTGTGTCTGAGTCTGTTTGCATTAATCCCCCGCAAAACTTGTGATTTACCAGTTTCAGTTGGTGATGATGACCCAGTAATAATGATAGGTAGTCGTGGTGGTCAGTTGCAGTTCAGGTGTGCAGCGCCCAAAACATCATGTAGCCCCCAACTTCAGTGCTAAAGAACGGAGTTAAATAAGCAGTATCATGGACATATTAAAAGTAGAGCATCACAATCCCTTATTGATGAATCAGTTGCAATCTGCCAGGTTTGCCATGTGCGTGAGTCGAGGTAAAGGAGAGCCATCTGGGCACAGGAGGACAGCATACACATCTTAAGAATAGGCACATAGCTCGTGGATCCAGCACAAGATGGCAGCTAATACCACAGTGGGATGTTCACCCTCATCAGCAACTATAACATGCGTGTTATCCCTTCCATGACTGTTAAGTCCAGTAGGAAATTAAGCGTGTGCAGTAGTGAGGTAATAAGAGCAGAGGATTACTACAGGCATGATGAGGTGGAGGAGCATAATGATTTTGAAATGTTGTCCAGTGCTGGTAAGAGTAGCAGTTTTGCTGGTGGTGGTGAATGCAGTATGTCTAGTGCAAGTGGTACATCAACGTTGGTTGGCAAATCTGGCAAAATAACTGCATTTCTGGGTTTGTCATGATCACCTGTGCAACTGTCTTCATCAAACATCCACACTCCATCCCCTGCCAATGCCATTCATCACAGAACAGAACCATTTGTCATCACACCACATGTAAAACATTTGTCAGACCGTTTACCCCCTGCAGGCGACATTTTGCCAGTGAGGTCCCCACAGCGCTTCTGGCGCCTACCCTGTGGGAGACCGCTGGAACCCGCGCTGTTTGTTGGAGTCCTGCACCCCGCAATCAGCTCTGACTGTGGAGTTGAGAATCCTTAAGTGGGGGTGTGTGGGGTTGGGGTAAAGCCCCTGAAGAAAACAAAGACAGCAGTAGTGAACCTGCAGCCGACTGCGGAATGCGGTCGACCTGCTGGTGTCGCTGACAGGCGTTCGACAGACTTTCTGTCGGACTCCTGTCATGGATCCAAGTCAGTTGACATTACAGAGTGTTTTTGCGCATAAGCTGAAGTACCCCGCCAATCATACAGTGTCACGTGAACTTAATGCTGCTGTAGTTGAAATGCTGGCAATTGATCTTTGCCCTTCTCCTTTGTGGAGAATTCTGAGTTCTGGCAGTTTGCTACATATGCCTGTCCAAAATGGAAAGTCCCATCCAGGACATACTTTTCTACCCATGCTGTCTCCAAGTTCTTCCGTACTGTGTCCGAATCAATAAGACATGCCCTTCAACATTCCTCTCTCCATTCATCCATTTAAGTATGGATATGTGGACAAGTGGCAAAACAGCAGTGAATTCATATTTGTGTATAACTGCACACTGGGCGCAGGTGCCGAGGATTGTTTGTGATGTTGGTAGTGAATAATCAGTGCAGTAAGGTAGATTGTCGTGGTAGCAATCTTCCAGGAATTCAACAGCATGCAACGATTGCTATGCACAATGTGACCTGTTCACATACTGGTGAAAACATGTTGGACATGGTACTGAGTGAAATTGACAAGTGGCTGAACCCCTGTCCCTGAGAGCTGGGTTCATAGCAAGTGACAATGGGTCAAATGTGGTGAAATGCATCATGAATGGTGTTTTTTTCATGTTCCATGCATGGCCCATTGTTTAAATCTTGTGGTGCAGGAGTTTCTGCAGCACCCTGATATAAAGGAAATGCTGACTGTTGTACGCCTTATCTGCTCTCACTTTTCACGATCTGCAAAGGCCCGTGACCAACTGCAGCAGTTGCAGATGCAAAATAGCCTGCCTCAGCACCGCTTGAAACTGGAATTTGTTAACCAATGGAACTCCACTTTATACATGGCAGAGAGGTTGTATGAACAATACAAAGCCATCTCAGACTATCTTGTGATGCACACACAAGCCGTGACAGTTCAGGGCCTCCATGTCTATAACGACTGAACAGTGGCGTCTCATGGACTGTGTAATAACAATTTTGCCGCTTTTGATCATGCCACACAGCAGTAAGTGGCGAGTCTGCCTCCATTAGCCAATCAGTTCCACTGCTGCAGGTGCTGAGGCAGACATTGGTGAATACAGCGTGGCCTTGATGTTGCTGGAGACAATGCTAGCAGTATGTTGCTGAAACACAGGCTGACAGTATTAGACCAGAATCATCACATTTTTAGCATTCAGCATAGCGACAGCTTTGCCATAGCAACAATGCTGGACCCACGATACAAACATGGAATTGCATCAGTACTGGAGGGAGGGCCTGAATGGGTAAAAATATCAGTGGCCAACTTGTGCACTTGGTTCATGGGTTACAGAAGTCACATGCCAAGGTCAGCAAACCTCAGCAGCATAATCCGGCTGAAGGTGTACCTGGAGGACCATCAAGCGTATCCTGCAAGGGAAGGGACTGCAGTTCCAGGTGGTCTGTCATCCAAAGTAGCTGGCATCAACCCGCTTTGGGAGGCTTTGTCCCAAGTGGGGATTTGTGAAATTAATGATTCTAGAGAACAGGATGATGCATCAACACTGGACTTAGTGTGGCTCAGAGAATGGTTGAATTATATTTGTCTGAAAACAGGCATCTGACAATAACTGATGATCATCTTTTATACTGGAGTGGAAAGGTCAGTGAATAGCCAGAGCTGACTGCAGTGGCACTAAGTACCTCACATGCCCACCCTCCAGTGTAAGTGTCGAGAGGGTATTCAGCTCAGCAGGTGCAATAGTCAGGGACTGTCGGACAAACCTGTCTCCCAAATGTTAGTTTGCTAACATTCATTAAAATGAATGAGAGGCACATACCAGCACAGACTGCAACCTCAGTATTTGTACCCGCCTAGTCATGGTGGTTTTGGTGATGTGAAATGGACCATCCTGGTGGCACTGGAAGTGGCAGCAGAAACTGACCACCACTGACATAGATGATGACACAATGGAGAAAGAATTTCCCAGTGGTCAGACTTCAGACATAGATAACTGTGAGGCAGCTTTCTTTATGAGGATGATGATATGGTTAATGTTGGCGCGTTTTAACTGACGTTGATAAAGGCAGTGTGCCCCAGACCACCACCACCAGGACTGAGTTAGCCACTGCCACCACTGAGCATGAATTTGTCCACCCCGGACCACCACCACCGGACTGATGTTAGCCACTGCCACCACTGAGCATGAGTTCGTCCACCCCCGCCACCACCACTGGGACTGATGTTAGCCACTGCCACCACTGAGCATGAGTTTGTCTCCCCTCCAGACCACCACCACCACTGGGACTGATGTTAGCCACTGCCACCACTGAGTATGAGTTTGTCTGCCCCCTGGAGCACCACCAACACTGGGACTGATGTTAGCCACTGCCACCACTAAGCATGAGTTTGTCCACCCCCGGACCACCACCATCACCAAGACTGATGTTAGCCACTGTCACCACTGAGCATGAGTTTGTCTGCCCCTCGACCACCACCACCACCACCACCACCGGGACCGATGTTAGCCACTGCCACCACTGAACATAAGTTTGTCTGCCCTCCAGACTACTACCACCAGGACTGATGTTAGCCACTGCCACCACTGAGTATCAGTTTGTCCACCCCCAGACTACCACCACCACGGACTGATGTAAGCCACTGTCACCACTGAGCATGAGTTTGTCTGTCCCCCAGACCACCACCACCACCGGGACTGATGTTAGCCACTGCCACCACTGAGCATGAGTTTGTCCACCCCTTGGACCACCACCACCACCAGGACCGATGTTAGCCACTGCCACCACCACCAGATGCAGGAAGATATAACAGAGAATGTCAACATGTGCCACAGCTATCACCACCAGCACCCACCACCAGTGTCATTCAGACAATATTTCCATTACATTTACATTTAACATGCCAAGGCAGAGGACTTGAACATGAGACCACATCCATCAGCCACAGGCACAAAGCTTCTTAATATTTAAACTATAAAGTGAGTATGTGTACTAATGTTTTTATGCTATTTAACTTCCTTTAGTTGTATGTTTTGTTTTCTGCAGCTTTTCAGAGCCGCAATGGTCAAACACATATAGTAAACTTATTTTGTTTTTACAGGTTAACAAAAACTCTCCTTCTTTGCAAGTTGGTAGGATGGTACTGCAGCTGTACTGTACATAGGAAACCATGGAATATCCATTTGAGATCCATTCTGGTAAGTATCAAGATTTGAATTCATCCGTTCAATTTTTTTAAAGACTGCAGCAAATGCAACGGAGTATGATTCATAAACTAGGTGACATGTGTACGTCACCAAAACTACTTCTGTAAGAAATCATGCACTGTATTCTGAACTTGCAGCTGTGTAGCGTGACCATGACAGGGTTGAAAAAGTTGCACAATTGTGGTTTTGAAATGTAACTTGACTTGAGATTGAGAACCAGGGACACATTACAATCAAGTTGTAAGAATTCATTCATTTCTTTTTAGAAACTTCCAGATGCTTTGTTGTTGTGCCAAAGTGGCCTTATCCAAAGAAGTTCTTCAACATCAGGCCCCCACCCCGGCTGGGGCAGACATGCAACACCCAGAAGTCCTTTCATTCGATGACCATGACCATCAACAACCAGACTCGAGAAGGATGCAGATGAAATCTGTGAAGAAATGACCAAATAAAGAAACCATTAGAGACAAACCTGCAAATATGCTTCCCCAACCCCCAAAAAATACCTTCATTTGCTTGAGAGTTATCCATTTCAAATTTCTCACAAAAGTTCTCATCGAGCACTGGAATGTGCACACCAACAGTATCTGTGACCTGTGATACAAAACAATACAATGAGTACATGTTCATGTCACCCCCCACCTACAAAATACACAAATATATATATATATATCAACTCACTAAGGCTACTATTAGTGTGCAGACAAAGGGCACCCTTCCATCCGGTTGAGATGATCACATTGCATTTGCTGGAATTGCAGGACACGTTGGACCAGCAACAGTTCGCTCATGGTCATCATTTTATTCTGGGGACTTTTCATGTGGTGTAATGCTCCCATTTCACTTTGTTACCACTTGTCAATTTTCTGGACACAAGACAGATGCATTTTGGGCATGCAGAATAAATCTGGGGACTCTGTGTGACCACTGACACGCCTGACTGAGTGCGCCATTAATTCTGGGGACTTTGTATGTGCTGTAACGCCCCATTTCACTTTGTTACCACTTGTCAATTTTCCAGACACAAGACAGATGCATTTTGTGTGTTGTGATTGTGAGCTCATAATGTCATACTGAAATTATCAATTAAAGCAGCATTGCAAGAATGTGGTGACAATTTTGAACTGTACTTTTTTGCTATTTTACATTGCCACTAGTTACCGCTGAGTCATGACTTGAATGATACACTTCTTTTCACAATTTCTGTCTGCTTTACTACTTTTGTCATGTATGAAAAAAAGGACCACACCTTTCAATATTGTTATGACCAGGTTTGTAGCACTATTTACAGCTGCTTTTCAATAACTATTGTTCTGTGGGGTCATAAAACACTGCCTGCTGCATAACTGTTAATTGACAACACAAGTGATATATAACAACTAACTGATGTGATGGAGAAAAGCAGCGGAAAATGCTGACAAAGACCTGTCAGTACCGTATTGAAAGAGTGCTCCTTTTATTATTTCAGACATGAAAAAGTAGTACAGCAGACTCAAATACTAGAAATTATAGTATCATACAAGTCAGGATGTAAGTAAAGTAAGTGGCAATGTAACATAGCATTAAAAATATAGGTCAGAGTTCTCAACAGATTGTTGCACTGCTGCTTTACAGAGATTCACCACATTACATAGTTATTATGGTGTTGCACCTTTGTCAAAACCACCCAGTAATTTGTGCCCCATTTGTGGTGATAGTGTGGCACGCTTCCAGTAACAAGAGCACATAGTGGAACGCGTTTCATGTTCTCACCACAAACTGACCATTATAATATAAAGAAACATTTGAAAGCTGTCAAGCATTCACTATAATGGAGCACGCACCCGTGCTCTCCTGGCATCATGTCCTAATGTTGTTGAGAAAGGGGAGAATGTGGGTGGCTTTTCAGAATGGGACTTCCTCCGTGACACACTTGAATGAAATTATTGGTGAGTTTAGAGCGAAATGTACTGCTATGTGAAGTACATGTAGAGCAAGAAAGATTCCCTGAAGTAAGGCACCCATATATCGGGTGCAATGCTGTAAGTTGGTGAATCTCTTTCATGTCTATTTCACAAACAAAATAGTTATAGAGCCTCAGTAATGTTTACTTTGTGTCGGGACTCGTGAATTGGATTTAAGTGTTTACTAAAACAGCATGAAGACTGAGCAATGCAAGTATGTTGTGCTAAACTGCATGTGTGCCGTTAGTGTTCTTTCCTGTGTGTGCATACATTGTCCAGCTTCATGCAAACATATATATGGTAAGATTTATTGCAATATCAAGAATAAAGATAACAAAGAATACCTAATGTATATTTTATTGGTACCATCAGCACCAGTGGGTAAGTGATATGATATTTTTCAGAGGTATGGTCACTGTGTACCTCAGTCACTCACAGTGCACACATGACTTTGCAGAGATCATAGCACAAAAACACATGCTCTCTTAAAAGTTATGTGTGCAGTATGTGACTAAGGTACATTCTGGACAGACACCTCTGAAAAAGTATCGTATCACTTAGTCCACAGATGATGCTGGTAACAATAAAATATATGTTATTCTACGCTATTCTTTATACCATAAACACTGCAACAAGTCAGCAACAGCAATATATGTTTACAACACGCTGCACAATGTTTGATGTGACACACACACACACACACACACACACACACAGTGGAAACAACACTGACTGCACACATGCACTTTAGCACATCATACTTGCACTGCTCACACCAGCTTGTCCACAAGCACTCCACAACAGAAAGTCAACATTACTGAAGCACTGCAACAACAGAAGGGCAAATGTCTATTATTAAACAACAACAAAACCACACAAAACAGTACAGCACAGTAGTGGGGGAAGGGTCTCAGAAAAGAATCCTTAATGGGGATTCCATGGTGTTCGAGCAGCAGGTGGAGCATTGTCAGTATTTGCAGCTGCTGTTGCTGGATTTGATCCACCTGCTGCTGCACAGCACCCACCCTCTCATTGTTTCCTTAAGGGCTGGCACATCAGTGCAATGTCTGCCTACATTGCAGGCACTGTAGTGAGGTCCACTGCAGCAGAAAAGCCAGGTAGTGGTGGTGGTGGTGGTGAGGGTGGTGCTGGTGGCTGGTGGTGGTGGTGGTGGAGCAGCTGCTGCAGTTGCCCTCCTCCTGCTGTGGCAGCGAGGCACAACACCCCAGCACCCTCTGCCACTGCCACAGAAGGGCCAGCGGTGGATTCCTGACCCTTCAGTGGCAGCCTGCCACTCCACCTGTGGTGGTTTGCCATGTGCATATGCTGGCCACCGGTCCCCAAATGTGACCCCAGGCGCCGGCACACCAGCACACCACATAGATGGCATACCACAATGGTGCTGTCTCCCCACACAGTTAAAAAACTGCCACACTTGGGAGCTGCGGGGGACCAGATATACTGCCGGAACCACCTTCATTTACCTGGGACTCCACCTGTGGCTGTGGAGGGGTGCTGCTGGAGCCCTGCAGCTGCTACTGGTGGTGGTGGTAGTGGTGGACTAGGTGGATGCACCACCACCACCGTGGCACTGGTGCTGCTGCTGCTGTTCCATAGGGGAGACGCAATAGCCAAGAGTCAGAAGCGGTCCAATAACACCTGACCACCCCACATGTGTGTACTCCTCTCTTCTGCCCACTCCCACGTGACATAGACTCTCCTCGTCCCGGGTCCATTGCGCACAAGTCCCCGACTATGACTGATGCCTCAATACTCTGACCTTCACCCGCACTCACAGTCTCACCCTCAGACACACACACACAAACAAAACTTATAAAAAATTTAGTAGCAAAAAAAATGAAAACAGTACAAAAAATCAAGATGTAGCTTTTAAAAGCTGTTTTTGTGCTTGAAATCACAAGATGCAACTAGAAACAAACTCTCCTTTCTCCACACAAAAGTCTTCCTCCTTCTACAACTGCAAAGGAGAAAGTGAAACTAACGGCTTTTCTGACTCATTTCCTTCCTGCCTGGCTAAAGCATGTCACTTACAGTACTGTAAGCCATGTGATGTGTGGGGGCTGCCTATATTGTTGTCACTTCGCCTTACTTGGCGTTAAGATGGAATGACAATGCAAAGTCATAATGAGAAGGCTATGAGCACTTTACAGCGGCCACTTTATGAAGCATTCCGCCAACACGAAGTAGCCACTTCACATCCACTTCAAGGTGGATTTTAAATTCGCTGCATCTCTAGTGATACCACCACTCACTCATCCACCCAACAGTAAAGTGAAATGCATTTTGTAAAATATTTTCTTTTCTTACTGAAAATGACATGATGTTTGTTTGTTTTCAGAGAGTTGTGGTGTGTCTTTCCTCTGCAGCTTCACACTGTCGCGCACAACCTGCTGTCAAGCTGCTCCGCTCAGATGTTTTCACAATTAAAAGAAAAGTCAAACATTTAACCATCTTTTGGGGCATTAACAGACATTGGTAGGTGGAGAGAGGTGCTATTATTGTATTACTGTAAGTTGTGCACATCAGAACGATCTTCCTAACTCTAATGAAGAACGCGAGCAGTTCAGATATTAAAAAGTTGTAGTATCATTGTGATGTTACAACGATACTACAACAACTTTCCATGACCTTTGAACTGTCCTACAACAGCTTCTATAGAGCCACTGAGATCCATACACAATAAGCTCTAACCATATACTATATTCCTTTTAACAGCCAAAATGCTGTCCTTGGATCTGGCATCCTAAACCCTGCATCTCTCTGCTGCAGGTGTTACCTTTAAAAAGAAAGAGCGAAAAGGCAAGTGTTGGTTGTGCTTCAGTGCCAGCCTCTGCAGAATGTAAACTGTGGACTGCATAGAAGGCAATGGAACTTCAGGTCCCCTATAGTATGAGTACTGCTACATACATTTGGGTTTCTTTGCTTTCTACAGGGATTACCCTTCAGCTCTGATGCATGTTACAATATTTGGTACAATACTTGGTTCCATGTCATAATAGTGAATGCAAAGAGTGATTGCTATTATGGCGAGTGTATTGCGAAAAGCAATTCGGGAATATACCCATAATGGCAACACTGCATCCGCCAGTACTTATCAATGTGTATGGGGGCACTTTGCCCCTCAGCCCCCACCCCCACTGAAAGATTATCAACTCCAGGGGTGCATGTCGGAGGGGGCAAGACTCCGAAAAGGAAAAATAAAACAAGAGCCAGAGCAGTGGCAAAATATTTCTCCCTGCTCCATCCCAGACCCAGAACCCCTGTGCCAGAGCCAACCACCCTCACCACCACACCACATGGGCTGTCTCAGCAGCACCAGGAACTGCCCAGAGAAACCTCTATCCTATCCCTCCCTTCCCCTCACTATTCCTGCCTTCCGATTGCCCTTTTGAATGGTCACCTTCAACCAGGACACTACCCTTGCAGGGTAGCCATTAACTATTTCAGTGAAAAGGACTTGCTCATTTGTGAGTCGCTCATTTGTAGACACCCTTTGATGTGATAACCAATACTTGGTGTATGAGACAGAGGAAGGCAGTTGTCCATGTAATCTGTATCCTGCATTAGCAGGTCCACTTGATGATGGTTGTGTTTAATAAACGCTCATTAAACATGTTCTAAAAATCAAGAAGGAATCTACTTCCACAACTTCTTTGGGGATATTGTTCCATACTGTTATTGCCCTCTGTGTGAAAAAGTTTCTCCCGATGTTCCTCCTAGGAAAGTAAGTTTAAGGCAACATCATTTTAGTAGGCAGTAATGCTGCTGTGGAGGGTCTTGCTGGGATGAAAAATTGTTTTAGAATGGCAGTTTGACTTAATTATGAGTCTAATAGCCTGAACCTTTCATAATGAGGATAGCTGATCAACAACAAGAGATATAGTTAAACTGTTGTGGCAGTGCCACCCTGCCTGAATGTCTATTTAAGTTCCCTCCTCATTGACAGGAGCTGTATGACCAGCAAGAAAAGGGAGACTGTAAATTTCTTTAAGACAGATCCAAGCTGGGGTCGAGGGAGAAGAGGCATGGAGCCCAAGAGGACTCTGATGAGGAGAGCTCTGTTGTGGAGGTCGGGAGTGGAAGAAGAACCAGCAATAAACATAGCTCCATACGAGGCAGTATAGCATAGTGGTTAAGGGCATTGAGCTGCAAACCTGAAACCTGGGTTTGAATCCCATCTGCCCCACTTACATACTGTGTGAACCTAAGCAAGTCACTTAACTTTCTTCTGCTCCCAGGTCGCACCTGGAAACAAGTTCTGGCTTAGTGTGCCTTTCCTGTAAAACAATTTCCCATCTCCCTTTCCATTGCTGTGGTGGTGGGGGGATGAGAGAGATAGAAGAAGCAGGGGACACAGAGACATAGAAAGAGAGGGACTGATTCATGCATACTAATTATGTGCTTCAACTCAACTGCTTGGAGCAATCATCACTGCAATTATGTAACGCTGCAGTATCCAGTCATACCCTTCCAGAGACCCTTTTCACTCTCTCCTCCATCAGCAATATGCAGATATAATAAAGGTCTTTACTAGTACATAGTCCTGCCTCGCTTCATTTTGTGAATGCACATTTACACCTTGAACAGCCTCTGCTCACTACAATCTTCAGTCATGTAAAGGAGGTTGTTACTAGCCAATTAAAAATTATACCCTGTGCTAAAGTAGTCAGACATTCCTTAAGTTCTACAAAACAAGAAGAGAAATGATTGCGATGTGCTACCCTGTACCACTGTATTTTATGTTGTCAGCTGTTCTATTTATGATTATATGTGGGACTTGCTCTCTGGGGCCTTCCTTTCTTCAAGTGACTCTTTTGAACTCAGTTGGCTGCAGCAGGGCACAGGAAGATGCACGCTAGGTATTCTGAACACTCGCACTGCTCAAAAGCAGTCAGTACAAAAGACTTATTATTTAATCAGCTATACTTTATAGCACTATTTTAATGCTGCATGTTATGAATATTGCACTTTACTACAGCATGTGCTGAATGATTTGAAAAAATTCTGTCTCACAGTTTTACCAGGCGTATTGCATCCAATTTTTAGTTCTTACCAGCTATTCCAATTCACTTCTTACATTCCTGTTATTGTCAATCATTTACTAACTCAATATTTGCCTTAACTTTCATAATCTGTTTAGAAAAAACAAAATACAGAACTGACTGTTATAAAACAAGTCAGAAAATACTGTATTCTGTGGGCTGAGGAGAAGGAGAAGAATATATTTGGGGTCTGTGGGCTCAAAGCCAGCTTAGAGCTGTTGGGAGTGGTACCCAGTTGAACAGCACTAACCTTAACAGCACATGTTAAGAACAGTGCTGTAAGAATAATGAAACAAGGACAGCGACAGGGTAGAATAGCGAATGGCAGTTCTCGCCACCCTGTAGCTGTCACATCACAGGGAGTGACTGGAGGAAGTAAAGAAGAGCTGGAAAAAGTTGGTGGCTGGCTGAGTTGCTCCCATGGTGGAGAGGGCTAAGGCATAGAGGAAGTCTGGTCAGTAGTTCTGGGAGACCAGGTTCTGCCCCGGTCTCCTATATTTTTCTGTGAGATGGTTTACAACATTCTTTACTACAAGTCCCATCTCACAGTTCTTCCCCAAGTTTACATTTCCTAAACCTACTCCCTTGGAGTTGATTATTTGAGTAATGGGAGGGTATAGGGCGAGGGTGATGCCCCATAAAAATGTAAATTGAGTATTTTGTTTTATATCTGTGGTTTCAGTCCTCAGTGTGTGTTGGACCACTACCATGTGTATGTGTGTGTGTTTTCACTAGGCTATTTTTGCAGGTGCTGTTGTTGCTGTGCTATTCTGGGTAAGCTGTTGTTGTGTTGCGCTGGGCCTGGTGCTGTTGAGACCTAGAGTCACCATCAGTAACAGATAATAGAGGCACATTTCTTGAGAGGAGTGATTTGCCATACATAGTTATTTTTCTTTTTTTTTTTTAGACTACTGGATAGTTGAGGTCTCCACTAGGGCTCCAATTGATTATAACCAGATGAGTGTGGTTGGTTGTAAAAGCTGAGAACCCCAGTTTGAATCTGTAGCAACAAAGATGATAAGACATCAGTGATAATCTTAAAAGGTTACATTTTATTTTAAGTGTCAGTTTCCATGTAACTGTGGGTATGTAACTATTAATTGCATGCAACATGGGTAATTACACTGTAGTTACATTTTGTTGCATGTAACTACACTGCAATTGCAATGCAGTTACAGTGTAGTAAAGGAAATTTAAAGTGTTACCCTAGAAACACATGCCTGCAGTTTCATTTCTTAAATGATGGTGAAGTGACTAATAAAGCAGCACTATACTACATGGAGAAGCAAGTCAACTTGAAAGGGAGGCAGGAATGTATTTAAACTAGAGCCCTGGGTGGGGGTGGGGTGAAAACAGCTGTAGATAAGCATTTCCATCTGTTCAGTCTTATCGGAAACAGCAAACAGGTTAGTACCTGTGTTATGAGATGGCATTGGAATGGGGTTGGGTTTACAGTTCTGAAGCAGAACTAAACTAGGGCAAGAGCACTGAACAATTACAAAACAGGAGTGCTGCTAAATGCAGCAAATGTATATTAGGTGGAGGTGGGGTAGAAGAAAGAAATGCTGCAGAGTGCAACTTGTGACTAAGGTCAAGAAGAAAACTTGCAATGTGTGGGGTGCGGAGGAGAGTGAGTAAGTAAGTGAGTGAGTGATTGAGTGAGTGAAAAAGAGATTGGGACTTCCAAGTGCAGTAAAGGTGTATTGGGGTAGTAGAAAGATGTGCCACCAAACATGACTCATAAGTGGAGTTGAAAAGGAAACTACAGCAAGAGCATTGAACAAACATAAGAAAACAGGACAGCTGCCAAGTGTAGCAAAGTAAGTTGGGTGGGGTGGATAGAAGAAAGAAGTGCTGCCAAGTGACTAGTGAGTGGGATCAAGAGGACATCTGGAATTTCGGGGGAAGAGAAAGAGAGGAGTGAGAGAGAGAGAGAGAGAGAGACAGAGGGAGAGAGAGGGGCGGAGAGAGGGATCACACTGATTCATGCATATGTGCTTCAACTCCACTCTTCAAGGAGCAATTATTTGTGATGCATTCGGTATCCAGTTATGCCTTCAAAACACCCTTTTCTCTCTTGTATGTCAGCCATACATCAGCATAGTTTTCACTATGCAGCCGTAAAAAGCAGGAACTTGACAAACATGGTGCTTCCTTGGTATCCCTATGAAATTTGCACAGGGAGCATTCTCAGCTCAAGTTCAGTTCTCCATATTAATTGAAGCTACAATCCATTATTGTAAGGACTCCTTTTATGTTTGGGGGATGGAGGAAGAGCCTAAACCTTCCATTCCATTTAGGGATTTTCTTATTACTGCCACTGCTACCTTTTAATTATTTTAGGTTCAGCAAAGTGGCTGCCATTTGGCATTTTCTAGCAGCCTCACACATTTCTATAAGCAGCATTTTACAGTGTGCAGGTATTTTCTTTCAGCTGTCGAGTTATCTGCAACTGTCTTCTGCATTTCAGCACACAGTGTTGTTCAGCCAGCCTGTGTCCCTACATGTATGGGATCTGTGCAGTACCAGAGACTCTGTTAAACATCAGTGCATTGCTTGAACTTTACTACTGAAGTTACTTCCCTTAGTGGTTACTCTACTGCTGCTTTGAGACTGAGACAGATGTTGTTTCTAAATTGCACATCATTTTTGGTGTAGTCTTTTCTTTGAAACATTTCATCATTGGCTGAATAATTTGTGTTGTGACACATTGGATGTGGACAAGTACTTTCATTATTACTGTAACCAGACCTAGACTCCTTGTTTGTCTACAGCTATTTCAGTAGCCCTGCAGACTGTCAGTACAGAAGGATTATATTTGTTTGCACTTTACAACTACAAACATATACCTGCACAATGAAAAGCACTTTAGAACTGAAGTTTTGCTACTTAAATAAACATTATTTTGATTATGTGCTTTAATTATTTTTGCTGACATCAGCATGTAATATGTAAGTGCTTGTATGCAACAAAATGGCTGAGAGCAGTGGTGCACCCTCAGACAGCCTCCACCCTCTGGCCTTGGCCTTCATTCTGTATTCCTGGTGCTGACATTCAGGAGCAGGTTGGCTGCTGAGGTACTATAGTGAAAACTGTGTAAGGGGATGCAACTGTAGAGGTACAGAGTCATGCCACCCTGTATGGAAAGAAAAGGCCCTGTGATTGTTACAAACTCTAATAGGCCTTACCATCTTAGCTATTTACTCAGACCCTCTGGTATATACCTTCCTGACTATCCTGGGTAATGGTATGATCTGACAACAATTCAAAGAGGAGGAGATACCTTAGTGTCCCATTGCTTAGATCGTTTGTGATCAACATGCTTCTGAAAGGGTTCTTACAGAGGATGTGCAGATGAGAGAAAATAAAAACTCACCTCTCTGCGACTGCTACCCTAAGGAGCATCTGTATGATCATATGAGGTACCACAAAGAAGCCTAGTGCCTGTTTCCTAGTGCTGTGTGTTCTGGCCCATGTAAAATAACATCCTATAGCCAGATCATTTACAATGCAGGACTACTGATCTATAACCAATAACATAGCTCAGCTTACCAGTACTGACAGAGCATGCCCCTCAGGATGTCCATTTGGCAATGCTGCTGCTACCTTCCCTTTATGAGTGTGTGGCTGTTGCTGAGCACCAGGGGGTAGATATGTTGCAAAATAAAATTTTACCAGTGAAATTGTCGCGAAATCAGCAATTTTGCCATGTGAAATATTTTGCTAAATTTGAAAATTTTGCAAAATATTTCACGGTGTAAAATGAAATTTTGCCCAAAATTGCAAAATTGTGCCCTAATATTTCCAAATTTTTGCATTTCAATGCAAGGTTTTGCCGTTTTTGGTCAAAAGTTTGCATTTCGCACCCATAAAATATTTCACGAAATGAGCCAAGTTTGCAAAATTTTTGCATAATGAAATTTCTAGATTTCGCACAACACTACAGGGAGTTATGCATTGTGCTGCCCTGAGAGGATGCACAAATGTCCCCTGGGCAGCTGTGGCTGAGTGTCCATGAGAGGGAAGGACTAAGGCAGATGCTACAAGACTCATTGCCTCAGCCCAACATTTTGGTTGGGTCACAGATTCTAGCACTGGCATCTGTGACAGCTGCCATTGAGGGCCATAAACTTCTGCATCCTGTGGGATCTAGAGTAAGGAAGTGAATTTGTGAACCACTAGAAGACGTGAATGTCTCAGGATGCCAGAGTGTCTCTGCCACCACTGCAGCTTGTGCTTTGTGTCTGGGAAGATCAGTCTGGTTGTCATTGCTTGTCTGGCATAGGTTTCCACCACTTCTTGTGGGAGGGTTGCCAGGGATCCATTTCTACTGGTGGAGCACTGAGCAGTGCGCCATGCCACAGGTACTGGTAGTTGGTAGCCCAATATCTGTAGTGCTGGGGTCATATCCATGAGATGGGCTAGTGCTTCTCTCTTTCCCTGCCTGCCCCATAGTTTTAGTTTGGACCAGTCTATTTGGGTCAAGCATTTAGAGATGTACACCTCTACTGCTTTAGGGGCCTTGAACTGCTGGGTGACCCTTTCCTGGTAACTCACAAGGTGGCTGGGTACTGAAGACCTTATGGAATCTCCCCGCTCCATAAGGGCTTTCTGAGCTGGGTTGTAGGCCTTCCTGCAGGCTGAGAGCTCCTGTGAGAAGTTGGAAAAAATTTCCACCAGGTGGCCCTCCAAGTCAAATTGCCCTTTTGCCTATTTCATCATTTACTGCTTGTTAGTATACTGTAGAAAGTGGGCCAGTATCAGTCGGGGCAACTCCCAAAGCTTGGGGGCAGCAACCAATAAGACCAGTTGATCTTAAAACTGTCTGGGTACTGAGTGCCCAAAAGTTCAGGTGGCACTGTTTGTAGAAATGGTTCACATTTTCCCTCATAGCCTTAAAGGAAGCTACAAAATGGAGGTTGTTTTGTTTGATCCTGTTTTCTAAATCATTGACTTTGTCCCATAGAAGGCAGATAGCCCTGCCTTGCTCCCTGTTAGGCATAGTCAGCCATTTGGTATCCTTGGTATCCAGCACCCGCTGCTCTGCCACATTGATTTGGAGTGTGATTTGAAGTACATCTGCATTTGATTGCTGTCAGGATACTTCCAGTTTAGTTATCTGGGCCATTAATTTCTGGAACATGTCCTTTATCTTGTCTGGGGCTACTGGAGCTGAGCTGTGGCTTTTGAGCACCATCTCAGAGGTCAGGGCCTGCTGCTGGAGGGATGTCCTGAGAGAGATTTTCACTCAATGATATTCTGGCCAGTTCGGAGGTTACCCAGTCCGATTTGGCATCAGACTGATTGGGATGTGCTGCTCTATCAAACTACGTGCCGAGCTGACCTGTAAGTCCAATGGCTGAGTAGGATTACTCAGGATACTGTTAGTAGTTAAATAGAGCTAGGGATTTAAATGGCCATCTTATTGCCTGCAAAGCCACCCCCAAAAGGAAACTATTCTAAGGATAGGGTGGTAGAGTTTCTTGAGGCAAATTGGATCCAATACAACAAGACAGCATGGGTTTGTGGCAGGGAGATTGTGTCAAATTAACCTGATGTATTTTTTTGACTGGATCACAAAGTTGGTGGATAAGGACCAGTCAGTACACATACTGTGCAAGAAAAAATATGTGTGCTCTTAAAGTCAGGTAACAAAAAATATATTAGTTGACATGAATGGGCACACACGTCCAGGACATATAAAGTGCATAAAGTTTTCATTATTGTTTCCACATCTTGAGACCATGCATCAAGGACAAACTGTTACTGGAGCCAAGGAAAAATAATGTGCTAACGTTACATCAATTGATAAAATGCTACCTTACCAAAGACAACTGCCATCGGGTTTGATGGCAGCTATCCTTTTGGGAAAGGTACATTTTTTCCTTGGATTGTATCGCTATGCATATAGTTTAGCTAACCCTTTGCATGCACTGTCCCTGCATTACTAGCACAAATCTGTTCTTACTGGAATCTGTGTTTGAGTAGACATACTGTATGTAGTCAACAAGGCCTTTGAGTAGGTCCTTCATAAAGATTGATCAATAAGTTGAATGACCAAGGAGTGAGGCAAAATGTCTAGGAGGGTGACAAATGGGTTAGGAGGGAGAACCCAGTTAGTAGTGCTTGAAGGGACCATCAGAAAAGAGGCAGGTTACCAGTGGGGTATCACAGAGGTTGGTGCTCAGGCCAGTGCTGTTCAGCGTGTTCATTAATGACATTGAGGATGGCCTTGGAGCAGAGTTTACCATTTTGTGGTTGACACTAAGCTCTGTGGGATGGTGGACACAAATGAAGGGTCAGGGCATAAGGAAGGACCTAAAAGGCTGTCTGGAATCTAGCAGCTGGGGTTCAACATCAAAAGTGAAAGCCATGCATGTGGGGTGAAAGAACCTAGGGTGGAGTACAAGATGGGGAAAACTGTCACAGTGTCCCAAGAGGAGAAAGACCTGGGGATTGCAATTACTGAGCACCCTGATGCCCTCTACACAATGCAGTAATGTAGCAGTGAGGGCAAACAGGGTGATATGTTCTATAAGTTGGGGATCCATAAGCAGAGGAAAGGAGGTCATACTGCTTTAGTAAATGTGGCTGCACCTGAAGTACTGTGTGCAGTTCTGGAATCCATACAACTGGAGGTGGTGCAAAGAAGAGCCACAAAATGATTCTGGGGTATGAGCAGATGTTGGAGAACTTGAATGTATAGTCACTAGAGGATGGAAGGGAATGGGGACATGATAGAGACCTTAAAGTTCCTAAAGAACATCAACAAGGTAGACTCCACTGAACTCTTCAGGACCAATGAAGACAAAAACAAGAGGAGAAACAGCTGCAAACTGACTGTGGGCAGGTTTTGAAGGAAGTCAAGAGGCACTTCTTCACAGAGAGAGAGACAGAGAGTGTTGAGGGATGGAACAGACTACTGGAGGAGGTGGTAAGCACAAAAACTGTGGATAGCTTCAAGAGAGGATGGAATATAGTTAAGGGGAGGAAAAGGTGTTCGAAATGGGGTAGGGAAGCAGCATGTAACTTAAGAAACATGTGCATCGAGAAGACTTGATAGACTACAGGGCCTTCTTCTGCTGGCAAACATATGTACATATCGATGTATCTATTTTTTACTTGTTACCAGGAGAGACACACTATGCTGAAAGTTTGTTTACAGGTGCAACCTGGGGAAGTTAAGTGACTTGCTTAGGGTCACATAGTATGCAAGTGGGGGCTGTTTGCACTGATTAAGTTGTTATATTCCAGTGTGGCCCACACCAGTATCAATCTGCACCTGGCCATTTATGAAACCAGTGGTGTATACCACATTAGGATATCAGCTTCCACCCTGATGTCTTGGGAACTGCACTGTGGGACCCATCCTGCAAGTCTGTGTGTTGTGATGCTAAATTACCCTCAGGCAGTTAGGTGAAAAGTGGCCACTTTTACACAGCGCTTGAAACCACCCTCATGAGTTCATCTGCTCTGTCTTGGAGGCGCAGAAAGCCACACCAGTTTGATGCCTGTGCAGTTTACACATGCAAATGTACACCAGTGTGGCTCTCCAAACTGTCTACACTGATATATAGAAATGGCCAGTGTAAATGGGAATTTTGTGTTCATGATATGTAGAGACAGCTCATGGAAAGATCGACCAAAAACATTCATGTACAATGAATAGGGGCAGGTGCACCTATAAATTGGCTAACTCCAGGAACATACATGACAGCTAAGGAGAAGGCCACTCCCAGGGTGAAATTACTATGCAGGTTTGAAATAAAAATATAACTACTCAGTACTTTGTTGTGGATTAATAATCATCTGGTCATTCAGTTCAGTCAAAGATAAAGTGCAGAACATTCAGCAGTGCAAATCGCTAAACATAACTAATGTGCAAACCATAAAGTGACATAACTATTGCAAATTAAATGGCAACAATACAAGAAAATAATAGCAGGGCCTCCACCAGTTTACAATCAGTACCACAGTGCTTCACTAATGCATCTCCTGCCTGGCAAGGTGCTGGGGTATTGAAAGTTTTTTACTTCCAGCCTGCATATCAATTTCATTTATAGAAATGTACCTTCTCCTCGTGTCTCAGTTCAGCAAAAGTAATGATTCTTTGCAGGTGGCACCAAGATCTATGAAAGCATGCATACCTAGGAGGGATAAGGGCTGTAAAGAGATCTGAAATCTGGACAGGTGGTTGAGGGTGGCAGCTGAAACTGAACAAAAAAGTGCAAGGTAATGCATATAGTGGCCAAGAACTCGAGAAGAAAGTATAGGATGAATCGGTGATAGGGAGACCACATCAGAGGGTAGGGTCATAAAAGTGGAGACCATAAAGGCATCAGCACAATGTATTAGAGCTATATGCAAGGCAAACTGGATGATGGGATACGTAGAGATGGGGATCAGAAGCAGAAGGAGAAGTAATACAGCCCCTGTATAGATCCTTGGTTCATATTTACTTGGAATATTGTGTGCAGTTTTGGAGCCCACATTTGACGATGGACAGGGACAGGTTAAAGGCAGTGCAGAGACAAGGCACCAAAGTGATACAGAGGTAATAGAATGTGTCCTACGAGGAGCACTTGATGATCTAAAAGTACAGGCTGGAGGACCAGAGAAGAGGGGTGACAAGATTAAGGCATTCCAGTACCTCCATGGAATAAAGGTAGACAACAGTGAATCTTCACAATGAGTTGTAACAGGGTACCATGGCAACTCCCTGAAACTAGTGGGGAGGTTCAAGAAGGATGTCAGGAGGCACTTTCTTACAGAAAGAGTGGTGGCAGACTGCAACAAGTTTCTGGTGGAGATAATCAGGACTGAAAGAGTGGGACGATTTTAAAGGGTGGGAAAGACACAAGGGAATGTTGTATAAGGGGCAGACTGAGAGGAGGTAGGCAAGACTGACAGGGCACAGTCCCAAAGTTAGACAGCCTGAGGCAGACTAGATGGATGCTAGGCCATTCTATGCCATCATTTTCTGTGTTTCAGTATTACTGATAGGTTGTTTTTGATTTCAAGTATGGTTCCTGTAATTAATATGCCTATTTAGGAGATACTGTATTGCAAAGTGCAATTTGACTGGCAGCCGAGAAAGGTGTAATAACTACACTGAAACACTGCATGATGAGCGATGATGTGCCATGAGTAGCACATCTGTGCAACCTGATACTAGTTTTGTAATTTTTTTTAGTTGTGTACTATGGCTTTTGGCTGAATAAATGTGGTGACAATAATTATTAGCAACTTTGGTGTAGTTGCTTTTATGTGTGGACTCTTACACAGAGAGTTATCCCTGCTCATGGCAGTGTCCATGTGGAGTGTTTTAGAGGTAGAGAATCACCAGCTGCATGTGGATTTAGGATCTGGTTGCATCCAGGTTCTACTGTGGTATGGAGAGTCTTAATTCCCTTTAGTGTCTGTAGCCCTACATTTGCACTGTAACCACTGAGATCAGAGCTCCAGATACCCACAGGGACATGAAATAAGGTACTTCTTCTGTTGGTGTGTGTCTGTGAGGTTGTCTGTTTCAATATAACTCCTATAAGGGCTGGTGGTGACCAAGGTGGGACGGGAATGGGTGGTGCAGCTCAGTTTGGATGCAACCCATTGGGTAGTGAGACTTAAGGAGCTTTGGTTTGCACTACTACTTCAGCTATAACTAGAGAAATGAACAGAACCCCCTCTGCCTCCTTCAGAAGTGCTACCATCTGCATAGGTACTGCTTTGTACATACTGGGAGAACATGACTGCAAAATGCGAAGCATGATGCAATGTATTTGGCTTCACTTTATGCAGCAGTTTTCAAAACTGGTGTTCTCTGTGATTGAGAATGGCTGAAAATCAAGGATGAAGGGCAATCATTTCCTCAGTGAACTGCACCATTGAGAGGGATCTTTGGTGAGTAGGTGGATGGCAGTTTGATATGGGCATGCAATGACTAGGGCAGTATAGTTTGTTTTGTTGGTGATGTTCAGAGTGGTGCATTTAAAACAGTGGTGCCAGTACATAGGGATGCATCGGCTGGCAGCTGTGGCTGTCATGGTGGCTGTATTACTTGATCAAACCATCAAATCAAGAGACACATTTTTAAATGAAAATTGCCTGGAGGCAGGCATTATAGATACTGTAGGGCTGCCTCCCAGGCAGGGTTTTAACCTCTATTGCTGAAGAGCTGAGTGTCACTGCTGTACCAGCTTAGTGGCTGAATGTTCTGGCCTACTGCTGTGGCCCATCTGGCCAGTGTGTGGATTGGGAATGAATATGGTAGGTAGGTACAGTAGGTAGAAACTTTATTGCTCATCTTAAGACATTACAACATTTAGAAAAAACAAAACTATGATAAATGCAGATCAGTTAAAATCAGATTTAGAAAATTGTTTTCATATAATTCATACATTACGTTTGTAAATTATGAAAACAATTACAAATAAAGCATAATACTACCTTTTACCTTTTGCTCATTTTACATATGAATTCCTATGATTGCAATCAAGATTATTCCCAGCATAACTTTCAAGGTTTTGTTATCTGGTTATCCTCTATATTGACTGTCACATTTCCTAAATTCCTTTCTTGTTAATGTAAGTGTGATCCAGCCCTGAGTAAGACATTGTAATATGTTTATAGTAACAATACCATCATCACAGTTTTCTTATTCTTTTTTTTTTTAACAGAAAATGGATTCCAGCTACTTAGTTCTGATTTTGTCGCATCCATGGACAAATGCACATAACATGTTCAAAGTTACTTCATCACCTGTTTATAAAGCCATAATTAATTTTCTGTACTTTTTCCAGTTTACCATATCTAATATTGAGTAAGTTGCTAGGATGGGTATTAACTCTAAGCTGTGTTACTTTTTCTATAATTTCTGCATTGAGAAGAATTTTGAGAGTGTTCAATGCCATGTACTGCCTTTGATTGTTGATCGTAGACTTTGTCTATTTTCTCTTACAACATCTTTTGACTTGCTCTGTCAATGATCCTTTTGACTTGCTCTGTCAATGATTCTTCTGTTAATGATACATAAGTATTTAGTAGAGATAAAATATCCTGTATGGCCCAATTCCAAATATAGTTAAAACCCAAAGTGTATTTTTTCTAGATATCTATGCAAAGGGATTTTGCATTCCTTTTTAATAATGTAAGTTTTTTGCTGTATAGTAAGTAACCTGTAGTTGTTCATGGTTAAAACCCTTAGCTAGTAATTTATCATCCTTACACTACCAAGTGCCTCAGTGCCTACATTGGCTCAGTTCTGCTTTGACTAAAGATGAAGGGATATCCTGAGGCATAGTAAGTAGTTGTTCATAAACAGAGCTATTATAGGATCAGGTTTGACTATATTTGCTTCATAGTCCCAAATTTCTGTTGTATAAAGTGCTTGCATTACCATTTTGCTATACAAGCTACTATTGGTGCCTTTATTGCACGTTGCCCATATTTTTAATAAATCTATTGAGTACCCTGGTGGAATTCTGCAGCTTTTTAGTGATTTCGATATGTATATACCAATTCAATTTGTCAGATTCAGTCTCAGATGTGTTTATTGTTTTACACACTCATCTTTTGCTCTGTTAAGAGTTCAGTTGTATTTTATTATTTTGGACTTCTTGGGAAGATGGAAATCCTCTCTGTCAAGTGCCAGAATAATATAATTAATGTAAATATTAAATAGAGGGAGGCAATTACATGCCCTGGTTTCATGCCTGTGCTCACATAAATTTAGTCTGTCAGATTCCTAAATTATCATTCCTGGCCCTGATCCAGGTATCTTATATATATATACCTGTAGGTCAGTGATCAGATGAAACAGACTGGGATCAAGACCTTTGAATTTTCTGTTTGCCCATAATATATTCCTTGATAAAGTGATCAAAAGCCCCTTGATATCAATAAAAGCAAAGTACTGGCTGGCCCAGTGGTGTGGAGGGCTGAGGCATCCATGCCTTGCCTCCTGCCATGCTGGTGACCCATGTTCATGGTGTGAGCAGGCTGCTGGGGGTCAGCTGGGCAGGAGAGAATTGAGCATCTGAGGACTGCTGTCGCTCCCGGGACAGAGGACTAGCATTCCACTGAATGATTACCCCTGGTGGAGGCCTGTGGGTAGTGTGGGTCCTTGAGTGTCAGGAAGAGAAGGGTACTGTGGGACTTCCCGTGGCTGTGCATGCTCCTCCATGAATGCACATCTGACTGTGTGCACCCCAGCAACAGGAATGGAAAATAGAAGAAAATGGAAAATACGCAGCTGCAGGTGATGACCAACCTTCCACTGACTTGCACTCCAGCGACTGGGTGTAGAGAGAGAGGTAAGTCCTAATGAGATGGGGCTGGGGTGTTGGTCTGAAGGGGTAGCTGGAAAAGGAGTATACAGTGTATATATAGAAAAAATAAAAGCAAAGTAGACGAACGGTGAATTAATACATATTTTTCAACAGTATGGTGAATGTCAAAGCAGTGATTTAATGTGAAATAACCATTTCTGAATACTGCTTGACATTCTGAAAGGATACCATTGCTTGTAATCCATGTTTGCAGTGCCTTTTACTACCTTGGCAATAATTTTAGCAGCATCTAAAACAGCATTTGGTCTGTACACATCTGGGTTTGACATGCTGCCTTTCTTAAATATAACAATGACTGTTGGTCCTTTCCAAGAATCAGGAAAACAGTATGACTGAATGCATAAACTTAAAAAGTATCCAATATGGGGACCCATCAACTAGAATTTGTTTTACTGTAAATATGCATCCAGGGAATCTGGTCTGGACTAGGGCTTTATTTTATTTAAAAGTGTTTAGTGCTCTAATGACTTCTTTTCTGAAATAACTACAGGGTTAGTTTTAGCTTCGTGGGGTATAGTAAGTGCCACCTTGTAAACAAGGTGTAAATTGTGTAATACTGTATAAATTGTTTTACTACTACTACTAATTGTTCTTCCCAGTTGTAAAACTTCTTTGTAAAGTTTTTTTAATCTGTTTGTAGTTCAGTATATACATCTGGTTCTACACTAAAATTTTTAGTTTCTTTTGCTACCAGGCTCCAGAAGGTTACTGTACCATTGTTTCTTATTGCAGAAACAAATGTTCCACTGTTTTTGCTCACCTCTTTCTTTATACATAGATACATAGATACATAGACAGTGTCAGCAGATAAGGGCCTATGGCCCACCCAGTCTGCCCATTTGAGCTTGTAAGTTCAGTTTGTTTTCCTAGAAGTCTGTTGCCCTTACCCTGACCTCCAGAATTCCTTTATGTCTATCCCATGCTTTCTTAAATCCGTGATTGTTTCAGCCCCCACCACTTCCTCTGGTGGGGTGTTCCACTGTCCACCACCGTTCTGTGAAGAAATTCTTTCTCATGTTTCCTCTGAATCGTCCTCCCTCCAACTTCATCCCATGCCCTCTAGTCCTGGAACATCTTTTTCGCTTAAAATAGTGTTTTCCTGCACCCTGTTCCTCTCTGTAAGATACTTGTATGTCTCTATCATATCCTCTCTCCCTCTCTCCTCCAGGGAGTACATGTTCAGTTCCTTCAACCTGTCTTCATAGGACTTGTGATGCAATCCATGCACCATCTTTGTTGCCGTCCTCTGAACCTTCTCTACCCTGTCTATGTCCTTACGTAGGTATGGTCTCCAGAACTGTACACTGTACTCCAGGTGGGACCTCACTAGTGTCTTGTATAGCGGAATTATGACCTCCTTTTCCTGCTGGTGATGCCCTGCCTATACATCCCAGCATCCTATTTGCTTTACCTGCTGCCTTGTCACACTGTTTCCTACCTTGAGGTCATCAGAGATGACAACCCCAAGATCCCTTTCCTGCTTGGTGCATGCTATATCCTCACTCCCCAACTGATATATTGTGCCAGGGTTTTTGTGCCCCATATGCATTATCTTGCACTTCTTTGCATTGAATTTCAACTGAACCCCTGACCATTCTTCAAGTTTCTGCAAGCTTTCTCATTCTGTCTACACCCTCTGGTGTGTCTACTCTGTTACAGAGCTTTGTCATCAGCAAACAGTGAAATTCTGCCTTCTAGGTCCTGTGCAATGTCACTGATGAAGATGTTGAATAGGACCGGTCCCAGCACTGATCTCTGTGGTACCCCACTGGTCACTCTTCCCTCTGTGGAGTGACAGCCATTTACCACCACCCTCTGTGTCCTGCCACCCAGCCAGTTACCTACCCACCACACTACTGTCCTGCCCACACCCATATTCCCAGTTTGTGTAATAGTCTTCTATGTGACACAGTGTCAAGGCCTTGCTGAAGTCCAGATAGGCCATGTCCACTGCCCTCCCTGATCCACCTCCCTAGCCGCCCAGTCAAAATTCAATGAGGTTGGTCTGACATGACCTCCCTGGTGAAACCATGCTGCCTTGGGTCCTGTAGTCCATTGACAACTAGATGTTCCACCAATCTCTCCTTCAGTAGTGCTTCCATGATCTTCCCCACTACCGAGGTGAGGCTGACTGGTCTGTAGTTCCTGCTTCCTCTTTGTTCCCACTTTTGTATAAGGGACTACATCTGCTGTCCTCCAGTCTTTGGGTACCTCCCTGTTTCCAGTGATCGGCTAAACAGGATAGCCAGAGGTTCAGCCACCACCTCTCGTAGTTCTTTAAGGACCCTGGGCACCCCATCTGGCCCCATTGCTTTATCAACTCTTATTACTTCCAGTTCCTTCCAGGACCCTTTCTCGTAAAGGGACTTGTGTCCATTTTCTACCATTCTCACCCTTGTACTCCCTTCAGACCCATTATCCTCCTCTTCCTCAGTAAAGACTGAGCAGAGCTGAGCTTTCTGTATTTTGAAAAGTTTCGCATTCTCTTCTCTAGTTCTTCCATGTTTTACATCCTCTTTGGATAAATTCATTTTAGTAATATTGATGGTCTTTAGTAATAAAAGCTGTTCATTTTAACAGGCTGTGCTGAGCCATGAGGAAGATTTTTGTATTGTAATGTCTGTATAAATAAGTGGATGTAACTACTATGACTCTTTAATAATAAACAATGTTGCTGTACAATAGTTTCTGTAGTTAGTCATTTTTTTTATTTTATTAATTCATTGTTGGCCAAAACTGCATTATTTTTTCAGCCTGTATCAATTTTATCCTTCTATTTAGTATTTTCATCTTCATATCCATTTATTTTGGAAATTTGTGAGAAATTGGTAATGTTTCTAAGGCTCTTGAGAGTTTTAAAGAGAAGTGATCACTTTTGTACCTTCAGTTATCTCTAACTCACTATTTAGATCACTGTATCAGTAAATAAGATTACACAAATATGCAATCAATAACAGTCAAAGCTAATCCGCTATGTGTAGATTGCACTTTTGAAATCACCATCAGTAAATTCACTAAAATACACTCAACAGCTTAATCTGGTTCAAGGTCAGTTGGCATTCATCTGTATTCCCTCCGGGACGTGCCTGAAAATAAATAAATAAGTTTTCCATTCAGAATAATAAGCCTATTATTATTTAAAATCTTCTTATTTTATGAACACTTTATTTATAGTTTTATCTGTGGATGATGTTTAAACCTTTTTAATGTATGCAATCAAACTCAGCTAAGTTGTCATGTTTACCTGTCCATGTGTTAAAGTCATCTAACAGAAATATTTCCTTTCACCATCACTGTCAGTCTCAGTCAGACATCACAGTCAGTGTCAGTGGCTCAGTGGTCACACACTCACTCTAAGGTTGGAATATTGGAAGTTTGTGGGTTCTAGCCCCAAACGATGCTCTATTCTTCTATCTCAGTACCCATTGGACCAGGTAGGAGTTTCCTGTGTTAACCATTTGGTTGTGACACATTTCAAGGTGGCAACTCTTAGGATCTGACAGAGTTCCACTATCCTCCTTTTACCAGATAAAGTTGGGAGACCTAACACTAAGTCTTGGAAAGTGAAGGAATAGGGAAACCCCCCACCATTTCCATCACAAAGTGTATGTGGTTCCAGAATATTTGCAGCTTACTGCATCCCCAAAATATGTGATAATGTGTACCTAATGGTGCTCACACATGCGCTAACATGCTAATGAGGCCTGTGGGTTAAAATGTGTTGTGATCTCTGGGGTCGTAAGAAGCATGTAGGTATTTTCCGTTGAATTCTTGCCAGACTGAGGCTGCGGTGACCTGTCAACCCTGTTGAAGTCTACGGTTCCAGTCCTTCCTTAAAATTTCTTCCTCAGAGTCCCTTCCCACCTGATCCATATTTCCTCCAAGACAGGGTCTCTCCTTGTGTTGTCAGGGTTGAATATAATATGAAAGATATCTTAATTTATCTCTAATTCTAATGAGTCCCACCAAAATGACTCTAGGTGTTAATTCTCACGTATCCATAAAAGGTTTTCATTGGTAGTGATGAAGTGTCATACCTGCAGGAACCTATAAAAATCCTCTCTGTGAATATAATAATATAATAAAATTAATAAGCCTTTATACATATGTTGCCTGATAGTTGGTCAGTATGCAATAAACTGTTAAATAGATTTACTAATTCTTATGTTAAAAATGAAAATAGTTCTTTGTATATTTCACTGGTAAGCCATCAGTTCCAGGTGCTGATCCATTTTTCACATTAAAATGACTGCTGATATTTCCTGTGCTGTAATTGGCTGAATTAAGGTTTTATAAATGTTGTAGAATTTGTTGCAGACAGCAAAACTGTAACAGTTTTCCATATGAGATTCTGTTAAACGAGCGATTAATCATTTGTGAAATAAGTTTCAATTTTTGATAGATTTTCTTTTTTATTATTTAGTATCTTTCCATTACTTGTTTATTATGGTGAATAGTTTTCTTTGATATCTGTTTAGAACAAATATCAAATAGGTTAGTATGGAATTGTTTTCTTGTGTTCCAAATTTAAAATAAAGAAAAAATAAATGTAACTTTTGTAATAAAGTAGTGCATGTGGTATTGGAGTCACCACTGGAGGCACAGCTTTTATAAAAAAAAACTAGGTTGTTTAAATGAGGTTGTGCTCCATGTTTCCCTTCACACACACACATATACATCAGTAGTGAATAGTTAATTCTACCTTCTTTAATCAGAGTCTGTTAAAACACTGGAAAGGATAGTGTGCTGAGAGGTAAATTTTTATGGGCTTTGAAAAAGCAGTGATTGAGAGTACATGTCTCAAAGCGCACTGTCAGTTGACACCAGGCATGAATGGAAGTAGTGTTTTGTAAATTAAAGTACATTAGTTTAAAAAGACAATGTTTTTGTGTATTGTTGTTTTTTTGCAAGGAAAGTGTGGCCAAACTGAGGATGAGTGCTAGCTGTGTGAGCGATATCACTCTCTGAGGAATCGCTGTTGTTGCTTGGCATCGCTTTTTCTGTTCCTTTTTTTAATGAATGAAGTAGGAAGTAGGCTACATTTTGGTGATGGGTTGCTGTTTTTAGGAGAAAGATGTCTGTTTGTTGTCTGTTTGGTAGTTTGTGTGGTGTTATAATGTGTACTGAGGTTAATCTTAGTAAACGAGCAGGGAGACATAGGCGGTTGCTTAGGTTTACATTGGTTTCAGAATTCAGGGTTGCCCCAGAGATTTCCTAGGTAATGGGGCATCACCAAGTGGCACTCATTTGAAGCGGGCCATTGTTAAGAAATAACAGCCTGGGTGGCAAGCTGTTTCAGCCAATCTGGATGTGAGTTTCAGTTTAGGCATTATCTAATTTTTAATAAGTCTATTCTGCCTGCCTTAGTTTGATGGGCATAAATATTGAAAAGTCTGAAATCTATGGAATTTATTTGAATGTCTATTAAGAATGCTCTTTCAGGAGATATATTAACTATATGAAAATAATAGCAGATGGGTTGTTAATACAAATGCCTACACCACTGCAGATCTCTTCCCTATGGACCAATATGTGGATCCCCACATCCACGCTGTACTGGCTGTCTACATTCCATGTACAGAATGAAACCCTGTATCCTGTAAAAACAACATCATACTGACAGTTTTCAAACAAGGCAAAAGTGGTTAGTTTTTTTCCCCTGATTTCATGCTGTTTATATTCAGGGATGCCATGGATACAGTCGTTCATAAAGGAGAGGCCATAATTCAAGTTAGAAAAGTCATGTAATCCTCTTAGCACTTATTCTAATTCCCACTCTCTTTTGTTTGGGCTTGCTTTTAACTTCAGTGTTCTGTTCATCAATGTCTGACATGGCATCCTTCTGAGAAGAATGGATGGAGGCTGAGTCCGATTCATTATCCAGATCTGTATCTCCCCATTGCAGTATAGCAAATTTGTTTTTGTTGGTTATTGGCTCAAATTGAGGCTACAAGACTGATGTTTTTCCTTTCCTTTGTAACTGTTTGAAATGCATTTTCTTTTGGGATGGGAGGGGATCTCCATGTGTTCGTGTTCTGTGTATCAGAATACTGGGATGCTCCAGGGATAAGCGTTATTTCTGTACTGATCCATTCTGTTGTGGGATTTATCTGTACTGAATGTACCTCTTCAGCTTGATTAGGGTCACTAAGGGTAGTCCACCCAGAATTAAAAAAAACAACATATGTTATGTAGAGTGTTTTGATATATATGTTAAATCCTAGTGTGTCCTTCCTCTGTCTGCTATTTGAGTTTTCCTAAATTGCCTGCTAGCTGTATGGTAGTTTCTGACCCTATAGGGATCTCCATAACAAATAGTTTTATTGGCTTTCTTTCTCCCAGGATGCCCCTGTCTCATGTGACAGTGATGTAGACATGCCCTTGGATTTAGCATGTGTATTGCTTTAAAATTAGTTTAGCAACAGCAGAGCCTTGTAGCTTCTTATCCAGGGAGCACAAATGGCAACAGTTAGTTTAGCAGATACATGAGGGCCAGCTAACTGGGGTTTCTGTGGACAACAGCTACTAAATAGCTCTAATTCACTATTTTTTCTCTGTTCATCAGGTCTAGCTTGCGGAATGTTGTAACATCAAAACACAAATAATGAATTAAAGCTATTTAGTAGTTGTTGTCTTACAGAAACCCCAGTTAGCTTGCTCTCATGTATCTGCTAAACTAACTGTTGCCATTTGTGCTCCCTGGATAAGAAGTTACAAGGCTCAGTTGTTGCTAAACTAATTTTAAAGGATACACATGCTAAATCTAAGGGCATGGCTACATCGCTGTTACATGAGATGGGGCATCCTGGGAGAAAGAAAGCCAATAAAACTATTTATTATGGAGATCCCCAAGGGTCGTAAAACTACCATACAGCTAGCAGGCAATTTAGGAAAAACTCCAAATAGCAGACAGAGAGAAGAACACACTAGGATTTAACATACTTATCAAAATACTCTACATAATATATGTTTTTTACAATTCTGGGTGTACTACTCCTTTAAAGATTGGTATTTTTGTATTCATCTCTGTGGATGTATTTTTGAGTTATCTTGTTGGGGAAATGCGTAGCAGATCTAGCAGCTTTATTAATATAGAAATCTTGTTCCTCATAATTGGCATTTTCTGTATTGTGAGCAGCCCAGGGGCAGTCTGTAATTGAATGTCCTTCCTCATCATACAAGTTAAATTTTTGTGTTTTTGTGCAATGAAAGCATGAATGCCCAAGTTCACACACTGTGTACATTTTAAGATTTTACAGTTGTTGCTAATGTGCCTAGGTGATCTACATTTATAACAGGATTATGGCTGTCATGGATAAAAAAATAAAACCTTTTTCTCTCCCAAGTAGAAACAGTTGGGCAAATGTTGGATGCCTGTATCATTTTGTGTTAGTTTTACTTTTATCTTCACCCCCATTCCAAAATCCTTCTTCATCGATTATTGGATCTGGTGTACCTTATAGAGAGCATTGTTTTTCCAACCAATATAAAATGTCAGAGATATTTACCCTCATTTTGAAATAGCACTGTTATAAATTTGAAAGTTTGTTTTGTCAGGGGATAACTTGAAAGGGGTCCACAACGGTTTGTTTCTAGAGTAAGGTATTAACTCCAAAATATATCCAATAGAGCAGTGGTATGAAAGCTAACATCAAATATGCTCTCTCATGGGGCATGGATGACAGCATAAATATCAGTGGATAAAAAACACCAGGGATTGCTTTATAAGATTTTTCCCCACAAAGAATCTGTCGGGAGTCTCCATTCCCTCTAAATATATCAGTCGATTAGCATTATGTCATTTAGACAGTTCCACAGGTTTGTGGAAGAAACTGGCATATGTGGAAATTTGAACCTGTTGTGGTTCTGTATGCTGTGTTATAACCTCTGCACTACCTACTTTCTCTGTACTTGTCTGAAGTGGAACTGGTTGTGGGTTCACAGTCCCCATCTGTACAGCAGTAGTTATTGCATCATAAAAATTACATTTGTATTATCCAAAAGAGATTAAGTTAGCATGCCTGAAACTAAGACAGTAGAAGTGTCTTGTAATGTATTTGGTCCTGCTGCCTCTCCTGATACTGGCATGGTAGTTTTATTCGGTGGGACGATCCCTGTGAATCAGTCACATTTTCTGCACCGGTATTGTTATTGAAGGATCTGGTATCCAACTTCTTTCCAAAGTTTTAATCCATCCATTACCCATCAATGCAGATTCTGGCATCCATTTTTGTGTTGTCATTTGATTGCTGTGTCATCTGTCAGCAGGATCCAGGTTTGAATGCAGGTTCTTTAGATTTGCTGTAAAATAAATACTTTAGTTTGTTTTTATCTGGGATTCCTGGGGAGCTCCCCAGATGTCCTTTCCTTTTCTTTTCTGTTCTTTTCTTTTCTTCTTCAAGTTTTGTTTTTGAGTCAACATTATCCTTTCCACATTCGATATTTGTGTCTGTAAAAATTTTTTTCTATTGGAGTTCTTGCTGTAAGCTTAATTCTGCTTAATGGAAATCCTCATCATCTTCAATTTCATTGGTGAAAATCCTCTGTTGCATTGTCAATGTTGGTGTCAGCTGCACCATTGCCTCTACCTCCTCCTCCCCGTCCTCTGTCCATCTCAAACTGTGCTCCTCTATCCTGCTTACAGGAAGTTAGCACCCCTGCAGCAAGATTAGGGAATGTTTTATTCAAAGATCAAAACAAATCAACAAAGCACATTATAATCACTTTACATAATGAAACGAAATGTACAAATCAGAACTGAAACATAGTAAGTATGTATACATACAATCCATCCCTACTCCCACTATTTATATTTTTGAAAAACACAAAACCTTTCCACTATAAGGTAACTTTAGCTTTAGGATGATATTTACAATCAGCTCTATATAGCTCCTGTAGTGCATTCTTACAGATAGTGCACAATTTATAGTAAGGTATGTGCTTTTGCTGAAAAATATATTGGCATCTGGCTTGCCACAAATAGTACTTTAGGCAAGCACATACTACTTGTACAGTCCCTGTATCATATTGTTGCACTAACTGCTAAAATCTCCCAACACCAACTGTTCATACGTTAGGTTTTTCAGCCATAACAATTTCCATTTTGTTGCTCGTAATCCTCAAATTGGGCTGCATAATTACATGAAAATAAGAAAAGTTCCATCGTTTCAGTCTGAGTGATACAGTCTAAATAAGGACACATTCTGTTGTCCTGTGCTTTATTCATTTGATTACCTTTGACATTCAGCTTACTGTAGGAGCCGAGTTATAAGGCATCCCACATATTGTGTGGGATGCTTTTATTCTGCAACTGTTTACAGACCAGATGCATTTTGGAAGGCCTACAATTTTTAAATTTAGGTGTATTACTATAGCTCTCTAATACTTTAGCATATAATTGTTTCCTAGGTAGCCTCCTTAAATCTTGTTTAGTAATGTTCCATTTTCTTAGCTTCAATAAGGTGGGCCTAAGAAACAGGGGAATCACCATATTTTCAATAGTTTTGGTGGTGTAGTTTCCATTGTGCAAAATAATCTTTAAGTATTATTTGAATCCAATTCTGAGCTGGAGTAACTACAGTACTAAAGGCTATCTTAAAAAATCCTGCCCAAAACAATGTGTGAAGGAAGGCTATTGGGTTCTCATAGCTACAGGTAATCCCCATTCATTCTAGGTAAATATGTATATATCCTCTTGACTGATTAAGTCTGCTGCCCCACAGCATTTGAAAAATCTCAAAATCCTAGTTTCGTACTTTATAGGTAATGGGAATACTGTTCCTACATACAATGAGATTGGAATTAGAAACTGCTTAATGATATGTGCCCTTTTAATTTGGAAAGTTTCCACCTCTGAACTTTTGCCTTGCATACTTGTAACCCATCCTCCCAATTTACCTGAGCCATATTACCATACCTGAATTGTAGCCCTAAAATCTTACAAGGGCCTTCCACTATATTAATACCTGCTACCTGCATAATCAGGGTGTTTTGGGCCTAATCATAACCCCCTTATGTTTAGCCATGTTTAACACTGCTCCTGATACCGCTGTATATTTCTGCATCTCTTGTAGTACCCTGTGGACAGTACCTTCCTCCTGGACAAAATGCAAAGTCATCTGCATAAGCCACAATTTTCATGTCATCCTCCACATGACCCCTCTTATTCTGTTGATGTATGGATTCTGTATAATCTTCTTGATCAAAGGGTCTAGTGCAAATATATACAGTAATGGGCTCAAAGGGCACCCCTGTCATACCCTTACCCTGACCCTAAAACTATTCACTACTCTTCCTTGAGTTAAAGGAATTATTGCTGCATTCTTACACAAAATGTTCAGCCAGAGTACAAATTTTAGCGGGATGCCATAATGTTCCAGTACTTGAAATAAAGACTCATGGTTGATCCTGTCAAATGCTTTGCTCTGATCTAATGTCAATGCAAACCCAGCCATATCCATTCGATTACAGTAATATCCCTGATAATTGCCAAATTATCTTGAATTTTCCTCCTGGCAAGGATATATTTGTACAGGAAGTATTAAATCTTGTGCAACTTGACATAATCTTATTTTAAGAATGGTAGATAATATCTTAAAATCAGAATTTACCAAACAAATCGGCCTCTGACTATTAATACATCTTTTATCCCCAAATTTATACAAAAACTTATCAAACCTTTAGAGAATGAAGAAGGAATCTGCATGTGGAAGTTAAAAAAAACAATCTCACCAAACAAAACTCAAAATAGCCTTATAGGCTTTATAAAATTCATTAGGTATCCCATCCTTGCCGGGAGATATAACTGTTTTTAGGAAGTGTATAACCTCTGACACTTCTTGTTTAGTGATGGGACATAATAGGTCATGTTTCAGAACTCTAGATAGAGACTGAGGACAGATATCTTGTAACTACATATCCAGTCCTGATGGTGGAACTTCCTGTTCTGTACGAAACAACTTAAATACATTTCTATCTTCTTCTGAATTCTTGCTGTATTGGTTAGCAACTGACATCCAGCCTCAGCAGGCTGGTTATTTGTGAGTTCTGTTGCCTATCTTTATATGCCTCACACGGATCTACGTAAGGGGTCTTTTGTCTTCCAAAAGACATGGCTGCCTATAAGGAGGTTGCTGGATTTTATTGAAATTTCTTCATGTCTGCTTGAATATATGAAATGTGGTCTGAAAGATCATTATTAGTAATGTAAGTTGCTATGTATAGTATATAGTCACTGAAGCTAGTCCCTTAATTTTAAATACAGATATAAATTGTCTTGAACTTTTGTTTCTCATACCTAGTAAACCCTTCTCTTATGTCCCATTTCATATCTTTTCCACCAGGCCAATATTTTCATATAAGGCTAACATTGAGACTCTTGAAATTAATATGTTTAACACATTCAACATATGTTTTGGTTCTTGTAACACAGCTATATTAATTTTCCATCAGGTGTATGACTGTATGTGATGTTTATTTAAACTAAAACTGATTTAACCATTAGATGATCTGAAAATTGAATAGAGTATTGTTGCTGTGTGATGAATGAGCAATTGCTTAGATACAAAATTTAATCTATTTTAGATGTAAGTGAATTTTAATATATGTAAATTGTATAGGTGGTGTGCAAGGTGGGCAATCTGTAAGCTCTGCCAAGGAAATTAATGTTTAGAATGCATAGGGAAACACAATAAACCTTTTCCCTCTGGCCTGCCGCTCCTTATATCGAGTGACACTGAAGTCTCCTCCTAGGTATACTGTCTTGGTTGTGAACGGAAAAAGGTTGAATTTGGGTGAATATAGATACTGCTCAGCTTTCTGTTGAGGGCCATATACTGTGATAAGAATAGAAATTTCCTTGGTGTCCTGGCCATAAATGTTTAATAGATAAACTAATCTTGAGAGCAGTCAACAGTCCACCCGCTGATTTATCATGAAAGTTTAATTTATGGACTGGAGCAGTAACAATTTCAAGCCATTTAAATTGATCTCATCTTTAGGTAAATACCAGGGCTGGATTTTCAGCCATTCATGGGCTAAGTCTCTCTCTCTGCAGCTACTGCTATGTGATGAAATTCCAGCACCTGTGGAGATTCCTGTATTTAGCTTGTGCCCACAGAGGCGACAGGTACAGCTGCAGGAGATGTTATGTCTGGTCCCATCAAGCATAACATTTCAGTTAAGCTGTGCCAAAGAAAATGCTGCAGGCTGCCATAAATTGGGGAGACCATTGAAAACTGGCTCCTCTGTGAGAGTCTGGCACATGCAGGGAAAACTATGGTTCCACAAGTGAAGCCTCACTTGCATCATTTTACCCTGTACCTGTGCGATTTCTGGGTTTTGAAATTCTAGCCTCAGGCCTCCACTCTGGAGATGTGACAACTGGTTCATTGATAAAATGTTTCCAATCATTGCCACCAAATGTATTTATTGGTCTGGCTATTTTCAGAGATAAAAATATAATTGGTTTCCTGCTAATACCATTAATGTCGATGTACTCTGAAGATACACCTTGCTGATAAGAATTATTGTTTATTCAAAATAAAGAGGGACCTGTAACAGTAAGAATCAATTTCTCACTGGAATATACTAACATAGTAACATACTAAAATGCCAGCAGAATAGGCCTAACGGTCTTTCATGTCTGCCGTTTGGTCAGCCCCTCACCTGGGTGCTGACCTTGATGTCCCCCGCCTTCTCTGGCTTCTCCTTCCCAGTTCCGGATATTCTTGCTGCATTGGATTTTGCTTCCAGAACCCTTCCCTGTACCTGTCCCACCCTCTCTTGAACCCTCCACTGTCTCTGCCTCCACCAGCCCCCTAGGCAGTGCATTCCATGGCTCCACCACCCTCTCAGTGAAGTAGCACCTCCTCCTTTCTCCCTGAATCTTCCCCTCCAGCTTCCACCTATGCCCTCTAGTGGCCCCTCCTCCTCCTCCTTCCTTGAAGCACCCTGACTGTTCCTCCCTATTTACCCTCTTCATGTACCTGAATACCTCTATCATGTCCCCCAGTCCTTCTCTCTTCCAATGTACATATTTAGCTCTTTGAGCCTCCTCATAGGTCCTGTCCCCAAGCCCCAAATCATTTTGGTTGCCTTCTCTGACCCTCTCCAGGAGGTTAATGTCCTCTTAAGTGTGGCCTCCCAAACTGCACTCAGTACTCAAGGTGCAGCCTCACCAAGTAGTTATACAGAGGGAGTATCACTTCCTCCTTCTGGAGGTGATCCCCTAGCGATGCATCCCAGCATCCTGTTGGCCTTGGCTGCTGCCCTCCTACAAGTCTCAGAGTTGTTCATCTTGACATCCACCACCACCTCCAGGTCCCTCTCAGCCATTGAGACTTGTAGCATTTCCCCAGGGTGTACACTTGGCCTGGGTTTCTGGCCCCAGGTGGAGTACCTTGCATTTCCCTGCATTGAACCTCAGCATCCACTTCCAGACCATCTTTCCAGAGCATCCAGGTCCCCTGTAGGGCCACCCTCCTCTCCTCCCATCCACCACCACCCCCAGTTTCAGTCATCTGCAAAGAGACTCATCTCCTCCTGATTCCTGTCCTTATGTCAGAGATGTGCGTTGAACAGAAGGGGCCCAAGGACTGATCCCTGTGGGACCCCACTAATGACCCTCCTTGGGGATGAGACTATCCACCAACTACGACCCTCTGGGTCTCGCCTGGAGCCAATTGCCTATCCATCTGATCATCTGGTTCCCCACCCCATTTCTCCCAGCTTATCCAACAGGCCCACGTGAGGAAGAGTCAAATGCCTTGCTGAAGTCTAGAAAGAGGACATCCACTGGTCTACCCAGGTCTAAGGCACTAGTCACCCAGTCATAGAACTCCACCAGGTTTGTCTGACATGATTTCCCTGGGGTAAATCCATGCTGTCTATCGTCCAGGCACCCTGACTTATCCAGGTCCCCCAGCCTCTCTTTGACAATGCCTCCATCACCTTGCCCACCACCGATGTCAGGCTGACAGGCCTGTAGTTCCCTGCCATCTCTCTGATCTCCCTTGTGGATAGGCACTATATGCACCACCTTCCAGTCTTGGGGCACCCACCCTGTCCTCAGAGAGATGGTGAAAAGCTCCTGGGGTTTCATCAGGACATCCACAAGTTCCTTCAGCACTCTGGGATGTAATTTATCTGGCCCGGTGCTTTCTCCGTCTTAAGGAGCTGAGGCTTCCCTCACTCTCTCTGCTGTGATTTCCACTTCAGTGCCTCTTCTCCCTGTAGCCTCCCCCACCTGCCAGTGATGCCTCCCCTCTCCCCAGACCTGCCAATCAGTAAGGGTCCCCCTCAGTATCTCTGTCTCCTCCCATGTATGATGCAGCACCCCACTTTCCTTGGTGAAAACTGAGGTGAAGTACTCATTTAGTACCTCAGCCTGCTCCCCGGGTCTTGTGCCCATCTCTCCCTGATTTAATCCTGCTTATCTGCCCCATCACCCTTCATTTTTTCCCCAATGTATCTAAAGAACCCTTGTTCCTCTCTTAATTTCCTGGCCAGGTTCTGCTCCTTCCTTGCTTAGCCACCCTCACCACTCTAGTGGCCCTTCTAGCCATCAGCCTTACTCCCTCAATCCCTTTCACTCCTTGAGCACCTGAATTGCTTATAGGCAGCCTTCTTTCCCTGCACCACCTCCTGGACCTCCCTGGTCCACCAGCAGGGTTTTGGGCCTCACCGCATTTTCGTCTTACTCTTGCACAGGTGCTGGTAGCATCCTGCACCCCTCTCCTGATGATTTCCCACCTACTATCAGCGCCCATGTCTGACCCAATCCCATCCAAATGCTCATAAGGATCCTTCCCATTTCCTTAAAATCCACCCCTGAAGTCGGTTACTTCCGGCCTTTGTGCAGCCTTCTACCCCTCCTAGGTCCAGGCAGAACCAGACCGTGGCATGGTCACTCCCACCAATGGGTCCCTTACCTCCAGGCCCCAATCTGGTCACTGTCTGCCAGGACCACATCCAGTACCACGCCTCCCTGGTCGGTTCCCTCACCTGCTGAGTTAGGAATGCGCCTTGAAAGACATCCAACAACCTCTGTTCCCTGGTCACAGAGGATGTCATAGTCTCCCAGTCTGTTCCTGGCATGTTTAAGTCCCCAACACCACCACCATTCCTCTGCCCAGTCTGCAGTGTCTCCAACATCTGCCACCAGACTGTCCTCCAGCTCCTCTGCCAAGGCAGGGGTCTTACACCACTCCTATTTTACTCTCTTGCCCCCTTGTTATCAAGTGACCAAATCGTCTCCATGGTTCCCTCCGCCTCCTCACCCCCATGCCAATGCAGTTTTGACTATCATTGCTACCCTCCTCCCTTCCCTCCCCTGTCCTTCCTGAACATAGTGTAACCTCCAGGTTCAGGTCCCAGTCATGTCCTGCAGTGGCCCAAGTCTCAGTGACCGCTGCCACATCCACTGCTCCTCAGTTAGCATCACCTGGAGCTCAGGCATTTTATTGCCCAAGCTCCTGGCATTTAGCAGGACTACCTTCCACCCTTTCCCTATAGTTCCATTTCCCCGGCTGTGTTCCCATGGGATTCTGTTTTCCCTGGTCTGCACTTTGCCAGTCGGCCTTTTCCTGCAATCCTCCTGGTCCCCAGGGGTGGAGACAGAGTCCCTCCTTATTGGCACCCCTTGACAGCCTTTCTCCCATCCCACCCCCTTCACAAGTTTAAACCCCACTTTTCACCAATGAACCCTCTATTTTCAACTTAGGATTCCCTCCCTCCAAATTGAGATGGGAGTCTATCTCTAGCATACAGCTCCTTATCCTCCCAGGTCTCCCCCAATCCTCCATCAATCCATACCTCTGGCCTCACACCACCCCTGAGCCACTGGTTTATCTCCCTAATCTTCCTTTTGTGTTCCCCACTAGCCCTTGGCACTGGCAGGATTTCTGAGAAGGAAACTGTGTATCCTATGTCTAGACAGACCCTGGCGAGCTCCCTGAATCTTGCCTGTATCTCTAGCTTGCTATTTCCTCAATGTCATTCGTACCCAGGTGGACCAGTATGTCTGGGAACCCCACAATCCTTTGCCAGCTGATATACCTCGTGCTTAGCCCTGTGCACCATTAGTCCAGGGAAGCATCTTGTTCTAACTGGCCAGGCTTCTCCTCCCTATCCCATTTGATACCCCTGATCATAGAATCCCAACAGGAGCACTCTGACCGCTCCTTTCCTCCATTCCCCCCTTCCATGTCCTCATCCTTTCTCACCGCCCCTCCACCCAGCCGGCTCCTTGTTCCTCCCTATCTGGGTGCCACATGCCACCCCTCCTTATTTACCATGGCCACCCTCCTCCAATCCTATGCCTCCTCCTCCTGGTACCCTTCTGTACCTTGCTAATTCCCCCTTACTGCTCGTAACTGGTCCTTCTCCCCATCTGCTAAACTAGCCTGGCTCGTCCTCCCTTCCTTCCTGTCTCCATTTAGTTCCTCCTTGCTCGTCTGGCTCCCTGGCCTAAACCCTCAGCTCCCTTTACTGAATCCTCCTTGTACTTCTGGTCCTTCTCCTTACCTTTCCTCACAACTGGGCCTTCTCCTTGCGCTTTCATCCCTCTTCCCCGTGCCCCTCCTGCTCTGATTCACTGCTCCCCATTTTCCTGCATTCCAGGTCCCCCTGTTCTTCCTGCTATCTGGCCCCTGCCTCCTGCCTCCCCTCCCTTTCCGTCTTTAACCACCCCTGTCATGGCTACATCATCCCCTCATCCTCAAGCAGAAGAGAAGAATTGAAGCGGTTATTGAGTGTAAGGTCTGATCCACCTCCCGCCTTGCTTCCTTCTGTCCAGCCCTGGCCATCTGCCTACTTCCCAGAGAGTGTTGTCCCTCTGTCCCTCCTTTGTGAGGGTCCCCAGTTACCTTCCTGCTTCCTTGGTAGTGTCCTTTGGACCCCTCTGCCAGGGTCCCTATGTGACCCCTGAGTATGCTCCTGCACTCCTTTCCCTATGGCCCCACCCCCAGTGATTGGTGCAACCCTGTGGGAGATTCCCAGCCCCTTCCCCAACCATACCACCCCTTCCCCAGCTTTCTCCTAATCCCCGCAACCTCCTCCCTAAGCTGTGCTGTGGTAGCACACTGGGCAACCACCAAACTTCCAAGCCCAGTCCAGTATCATGGCTGCTCCACACCTCTGACCCCACCAGCCTCCCAAAGATGCCAGCCCTAATGACGTGTGGTTCCATCCCTTCCAAATAGGTTTCCTTGGGTGAGCCACCAGGTTCCCCTAGTCCAAGATACACCCTACTGCCTAATCAGGTCACCCACTAATCTTAGAGACAGTCCCACTGTACACCAGTAACCCTGTTACTAGGTGCAGTATAACACATTAAACTTATAAGGAAATGAACAACTCCCTAAGCTGCTCTCTCCCAGCCTTTAAATCCAACCCCCAGTGGCTAGAACTACATGAGCTGCACCTGCAGCCTTTTCCTCCAATTGCAGGGCAGGTGTTCCCCTATAAATTAGCAGACTTCTGGGGAGGGAGGGTGGGAGAGACACCTGACTCGAGAGAGAGTGTATCAGCCCTGTGTCTCCTCCAAGCCCACAGCCAAAGAACCAGGCCCAAGCAAATCCCACCAAATAGGTTTTAAATCAGAAGAAATAGGCTCTACCAGCGCAGCCTGTTACACAGTGAAACATCCACAAAATGAGCCCACTTACAGCCACCAAATCAGTTTTCAAACATCCAGCAGTCCCCAAAACAATACCCTGCTAGCCCCTTAGAAGTAAGAAAGAAAAGAACTAACCTACCAAGTAAAATCCACAAGAACCCTGTGAAAACAACAGCAGCAGCTACTGTCCTGGAACACAACTGATCCTGCCCTTCCAGTTCTTTCTGAGAAGACAAAGCAGCTAACACCTCAAACCTGATTCAGCTCTGCCTCCAGTCAATTGGCTGAGTGAGACCTGGCCAGACCATTAACACCCCTCCCCACTATGCACTAACCTTTGCAGCTAGTGGGTCAACAAAGGAATCAAAATTCAACTCAAAGCCCCCAAAATATGTTTGCTGCCAAAGGAAACAGGTCTCCAATTTAATCAGCTTCACTAACAACACATCAAAATAGGCTTGAAATTAACAGATATAGGTCTCCAATTCAAATAACCATCTCCAAGAAAATCCCACCAAATAGGTTTTAAATCAGAAGAAATAGGCCTCTACCAGTGCAGCCTGTTACACAGTGAAACATCCACAAATAGAGCCCACTTACAGCCACCAAATCAGTTTTCAAACATCCAGCAGCCCCCAAAACAATACCCTGCTAGCCCCTTAGAAGTAAGAAAGAAACTGACCTACCAAGTAAAATCCACAAGAACCCAGTGAAAACAACAAGCAGCAGCTACTGTCCTGGAACACAACTGATCCTGTCCCTTCTAGTTCTTTCTGAATATCATGAACCACAGTTTATTAACCTTTATTGACATTGTTGGTATCATCTTAGATGGGGCAGTAGATTTCTCCAATAAAATAAGAGGTTTTGAATCTATGGAAGACAATGTGTCAATGACTAGAGTGCCATATTTATCAAGTTTGGATGACTTTTTCAAAATCTGACCAGCACTGCAGCAGTAACTCACTTCTAGCTCCAATTTACCAGGTTATTCCAACCCTTCTGTCCATGCAGTTGAATAATTACTTTACCAGAAATTGATATTCCAGGTATTGGCTAATAAAGGAGATATAATAATTTTCAAGTTCTCATATTGTGTTTCTTGTAAACTATAAATGGTCAATTGTGATACTGCTGGCTTATTTTGAATCTTATTTGTATATTATCTACTAGTTAGACCTCTAGCTTGCTGCAATTGCTTATATTTAATACAGTACACTCTGCAGAATAAAGGGTGCAAGCTTCACATTCGAGCAGACTTGATAGACCTGTAGGCCTTTATCTGCTGGCAAATTTTGTATGTTCGTAACAGAAAATGAATATTCAGTTCTGGATCTGTTTCTTTTTTTTGCAGCTATTACTTTTTGCTCGCTGGCATACATCAGAGGCGCCCCCAGCCCTGTCCCCCGACATCCACCATCCAGCACTGACCTGTCCCCAAGGCTTGCCCTCTGTGGGCCAGAGGGGATCCCCAACACCCACCAGAGACCCGTATTCAAGGGGCTAGTGCTGTGGCTGGCCGGAGCAGAGCCTGCAGGCATCCTCCATCACACTGCTGTGGCGTGTGTATTTGTCTGTTCCTTCCCTAGGGGTAGGGATGTGCAAGGATGCCTCATGGATTGGAGTGCGCACTCATCTCGTCGCTCCTCCAAGGGTCTGCCCCAACTTCATGGCAGCCGTGTCCCCAGCCTCCACTAGGGCAACCAGGCGCTGGCAACTGACACACCCCTCCGCCCCTGCTGACCTCCGTGGTCCATGCTCATTCCTGAACATGGGTTGCGGCATTGCATAGGTAAGGCAACCAGTACCTCAGCCCTCAGCACCACTGGGCTGGCTGGATCTGTTTCTTTATATATTTATCACTGAGATTTTCCCATGGAAATGATGCATGGACAACATTACTTTGGGTGCTCAACTGACAATCTGTTTTATTACATTCCAATTTATACACACTTTGTTCAACATCATTATCATAGCAATTACCAAATATTCCATAATTCACATTATATTTACAACGTTTTACATCCATTTTTCTTCTCGCTTTTTCCTCTCTCTTCCACATTCTTCTTGAGGTCTGGATGCCTGACCCGATGCCCCCCTTCTGGTTACTATTTTTGTTCTCTTATTTTATCCCTGGGGTCAAATGCCAAGAACCTGAACCCCAGCTCACACCATCAGAGATGGCCTCCTCCCCATGTTGCAATCCCTGCTCCAGTCCATGCCTGATACTTACACCCTGCCTCCCGAGACCTCTACCTCCACTTCTTGTGCCTCCTCCTCCTATTTTTCTTTGTCTTTCCCTTTCTCCCAACTTTTTAGCCCCCAACAGACTGCTGACCTGCTTGCTTTCATTTACTTATTGCCCTCTTGCCAACAACGCATCCATACCTTGTTATTTCCACCTTTGTCAGTCATAACGTGCTGCCGCCTGCTGGCAGCCTCCTATGCCTACCCACTCTCCTTTTGCCCTCTGTTAGGCTCTCCATATTCTCCAGTCACTCTCTGGTCATTGACCTCATCCAGCAAGCCATTTTACCTCACTCATCCCCATCACAACTGTCCACCCTTTCCTTGTTTCCCTTTTCCATTGGGTGGGAGGTGGGTAAATCAATTCTAGCAAAAGAAGATAGAGCAGCATTAGTCAACAGTAGTGGTACAGCTGTATAACAAATTGTGCACTGATTCAAAGTGGAAGAGCTCTGTAGGTTGACTCAGACGAACTAAGGCTACTCTTATTTTCTGTCCTGTCCTCCAAATCAACTTTGAACTAATGAGCTAAGTATTGCACCTGCCTTTCTCTTTATTTCTTATGTTGAGTTATTGAGTTTGCTAGGGATGACTGCCATGAAACATATCTGCTGCTCCAGTTCCGTCTCTACTGATGCTGAAATCCTTCAATCTTGTGGCCAAAGTGAGAGCTCAGAGCACAAAACTGATCAGCTCAGAGGGTAAAACAGAATCAAGTTATAGACTACTGTGTGCAAATGTGATTTCGCTTAGTGTAACCCCAGATACAGGTTATCACAACAACAGAATCTGAAACACTGCCATAATCCCTGCTCCGCTTGATGACTTTATCTTTGCAAGCAGTTCTTTCTGTTATTGTACCTGATTCAGCTCTGAGAATGACCCAACTGAAGCACATCATTGCAGTCCATAATCCCTGATACCAGTATTGTTGCTCTGCTTGATGACGTTAACCTTTAGCAAGCAGTACCTTCTGTTAGTGTACACAATTTGGCTCTGAGAAATTACTCAAATGCAAGCACACCAATGCAGTTTCAGGCAGCAGTTCTTTAGTTCCTTTAGTGTCTTTTAACTGTGATTAGTCTCAAATCAGAAGTTAACTAACTGATAAGGTGATAGCAGCAGGTGATGACACTTACAGTGGGGGACAACAGAGGAGATTGTTAGAGATTCGGATTAGAGGGTGAAGATAAATCAGTTGGACTGTAACTCCATTTCAAGCAGATAGCGATTGTGCCTGTCAAGGTAACCCTTGTTTCATTTTTTACAATAGATACTCTTATTTCTACTGCCCATTCTGAACCTATTATCTCACGGTATTCAGTCTTCTTATTTCCATAATTTAACACTATTGTACAGTAGTCTTATTAAATGTAACTTGTTATACCTATTTTGCATCTAGTGGGATATTTCCTTTCTGATCCTTGGTTTCCTGGGGTGTCTAGCAATATTTAAGACATTAAGTTTTAACTCAGTTTCGCTGAGGTAATATTCCTTCAGTACCAGAGTTATTAATTGAAAATTTTGAATTCTTTTTTCCTCTATGCATCCTGTTTTGTAGTTTTACCTTATGTTTTATTTGTATTTCAGTTTGGTTTGTCTTTTATTTCCCTTCTTTTAGTTACATGTTTTGATGTTTTCTTTCTCTAGGTTCCTTCATTTTGATTGGATATTAATTTTGTGAAAGAAAATTTTTATCTATTGTAAATGTGTAACTTATTATCTATTTGTCTTTTGTTAGCTTCTCCTAGTCATTGTAAATAAGTTCTCCCTTAATATCAATTTTGCTTTTTAATATGGTCAGTGTTCCATTATAGAACACTGACCATATAAGAAGATATGTTACAGCCTTGACAAGATCTTTACTTAGACAAGTGGTATTTGTCATAAAAGACCAGAGCAACTGTATGTTTATGAATATTTATGTTAGCATTCTAAGTAATTTTGAGCCACTTGAAGAACATGAGTCTTTCTCAAACTGAAGTAAAGAACCACTCAAAGAGAATGAACTAAATAGACCCATTTTGGCTGCACCAATTTCACAGATTTTATTTAGATATTCTTCATCAGGTGCATTATTCATTTCATATTTGGGATGACTTATATGGAATGTCCACTAAATCATGCTTCTTTCTAAACTCAGTATTTCCTTCATCTTTACCCTTGTTTAGTAGACAGGAGGTAATTGATAGTTGGTCATTGTCCTCGAGACCCCAGCCAATAAATGAGAACAGAAACCTGTTGTGGGTGTCCAGATTGGTAAACAAACTTTATTACATAATCAGTCTCTTCCAGTCATCTTGTGATCATCATCATCATCATTTCCATCAAAATTGTTCTATTTAAATAAATTCCAAACTTTTATACTCCTATTTTATCAACCCTTTCCAAATATATATACATTCATCATTGCATTATCAATAATTTTTCTATAATTATTTTCTTTAATCAACACTCCTTGTTATCTTCTTTTCCTATTCTTCCCCAGGCGTACACCTGGGGACCACTCTCCTCCTTCTCTTTTCTTCCATGGGCACTAGTGTACACTAGTGCCCTTCATTCTATATTGAAGGCCTTCTGCATCTGCCTGTCTGCCCCTCCCTTTCCTCCTGTTGCCCCAATTTGTATGCCTGCCTCCAGCTCACGAAGGATTTCAGGTCTCCTCCCTATCTATCAGGGTCCCTCCTTTCTCCACTTTACAATACAATCCTCTGTCCCTGACAGATGAACCCATCATCTCTGTAAAATTCATCATCCCTCTCTTCAATTCCCCTCTAATCACCCTCCCCCATACTTACAAATAATGCCCCTACCTTTGATTCATTTTTCCTGGCTCTATCGAGTGCCCTATGGCTGTGTGTGCATACCTTCAAATCTGTCTGGGCACAATGTCTGACCATACTAAGGTAATCCCAGGCCACCATTGTTTTATCTTTGTAATGTCATGCTTAATTTAGTAGAAAATGTCCAGCCATGGCCTGGACCCAATGTCATTCCACCCAGGTGAATGATTAACATATTCAGCTCTGGGTGTGTCTCCCTCACCTCCCTTAGCACAGGTAGCAGCTGTGACCATCTCATGCCTCTGATTCCTCTTCATCTTAATTTACACTGCCTGGGATCTTGGTACAGGTGTTGGCCTCCTGGTCTCCTTGCTGCTCTCCTCTCCTCTCCTCTCCTCTCCACCCAGAATATGAATGAGTGACCACAAATCCAGATCTCTAAGCTCCTCTTTCCCTGTTGATGACAAACTAATTGGGAGAATGAATCCTGCTCCTATTCCTCCCCTCAATTCTTCTCCCCTTCTCTATCTTTTTATACTTACACCTGAAAAGAAAGAGAACACCATTAAAATATCAATCATGCAAAGGTCTCACATATCTTTTATAACAGCTGGAGGCCCAGTGGCTGAGTGCCATCAAATCACCCTGCAATCCCCCTTTGCTATGGCTACTGAAGCTGCCCCAATACGGAAAGAGTGCGAATAAAAGTTTTGGGGATCTTCCCTAGAAATTTGATGCCCTTCTTTAATACAGCAACCACTTGCATACCTGACCTCTTTTCTGTTCCCATGTTTAAATAGGAAACTGGTCCTCTTCCCTGCACTGCAATGTACACCCACAGTGCTTGATTAGGCAAATGTTTACATTCTGATGTTGTCTCAGTACTACCTTGGCTCCCTGCCCTGTCTGATCCATCTTTGACCATCTAATCAGTAGCTCTATAATTCCTTTGTCCTAGGGTCACGTCTTCCCAATGTAAGTCCCATAAAACTGTCTCCCTTGCCATACCCCACTACCTTGCTTAATCGAAAAGCCCATGCCATATCACTGAATATATAGTGGCAAATAGTATAGATTCATCCTTTGATCTGCAGACCTGGGGCATCGCTTTCACCAAGCCCTCTAGCAGCACTTTGGAAATCAGCCTTCTGGTATCACCTAACCTCCTTTGATCATTAGCCACCCTTGCATCATCCTACATACCAACATGCTTTTGTGGGGTCATCCCACCCTTTAATGGTGCAAATTAAGCTGATGGTGGACAGATGCACCCCATTGTTGCATGAGCTATCCTTTCTGCCACGCATGTACAACAAATTTTCCTACTTGATATTCCATTACTGTCCCACTTACCTCCATCTTTTGTCCCTCTCTGAAGTCCTGAAAACTCACCAAGACCCTTCATATGACTTTAAGGTCATAGGCAACCAGGAGTTATGAAACAACAACTCAATTCCCTCCAACCCATTTCCCAAATGAATGCTGGAACTGGCATCCTGTGCACATCTGCCCTCAGAGAGATGGCCCAGAATCTGTCCAGCTGCAGATGGAGAGGCTATCAGCTATGTCATTCTGTGCCCCTCGATGTATCTAGCCTCAAATTATGTTCAGCCTAGGTTCCTGCAACACCAGCTGCCATAAACTCTCATGACTGTCTTGAACATGGCTCCCATTTTGTTCAGCACCTCTACTACTGCCCTATTGTCACACCAGAAGGTGACTTTCTGGTTCCTTAATTCTCACTCCCACAGCAGTGTGCTGACCCATATAGCCAAACTCTCCAGCAGGGTGATGTCCTTAATCAGACCTGTTACTTTCCAATATTTCAGCCATGCCTCTGAAAACATTTCTCCCTAAAGTAAGCTCCATGCCTATACCCCTGGCTGCATCTGTGTACAACTCTAGATCTGTATTAAACACCAAGTCGTCCCTGCCAGAAGGTCTTCCGTTAAACTCTTTCCAGAAATTCACCCATATCTCTAAATCAGCCCTGGTTCCCTTAGCTATATCAGCCCAATGATGCAGCTTCAGTAGCCCTCTTTGTCACCCTGTCCAGTCACCATGTAAATGCCCGGCCAAGGTCCTATCGCCCCTACAGGCAAAATTTAAATACCCCATCAGTTGTTGTACTTGTCATAACTGCACTTCTTTTACTAGTGACTTGCAGCAGTTATCCCAGCCTCTCTACTTTTACTTGGCATCGGAAGAGCTCCGCTTTGCATCTATTTCTATGCCTAGAATTCTATGATCTGGCTAGGCCCTTCTTTCTTGTCAGGGGCTACAGGGCCCCCAGTTCCTGGCAAAGTTCTTGGAAATATGCCAACATATGCTTGGTCTCTGCTTTCCTTCACCTATCAGTAGGAAGTCATCTATATAGTGAATGACTGATTTATACCTGTATCTGTGCTGGAAAACCCATTGAAGCTAACTGCTAAATAACTCAAATGTTGCACAGCCAATGGAACAACCCATGGCATTGACTTGTCGAAGTAATAAACATTCCCTACCTTAAAGCCCAGTAGGTTCCAGTCTATGGGGTGGACCAGTAGCAGCCTGAATGTTGCTTCTATATCTGTCTTCACCAACCATGTCTCCTGGGTTGTCTGATCAGCTGCACCACCTACTCTAAGGTGGAGTATGTAACCTTACTGTCTTGTTCCATGATGTAGTCATTCACCAATTTCCCTCGGGAAGGACAAATAGTGTATCACCCAGAACTCTCCCAGTTGTTTCTTCAGGACTAGTTCCAATGGGGACACTCTAAGGTTCTCCAAAGGAGCCTTCTTGAATGGTTCTTCCACCTTCCCGCTAATATCTCCTTTTTTATTTTTGCTCCAATATCTCCACTTTCCTTTTACAGATCCCAAATTCTTTTCTGTCCTGCCTATCCAAGGCCCTTTGAAATGCAATTTGAAACCCTCCTGAATCCTTTGACAGTTTTTGGCTGCTGCCCTATCAGGGTATCCTTTTAACCAGTGGTCCAAAACATCCCGTTAATGGGGGTTACCACCATACGATAGCTTGTGATAATGTGTTATTGCTGTTGTCCAGGTGCTTCTTACTAGTTGAAACACTGTCTTCCCTATTCCCTCCCCTGTGCCCTCTACCATATTGCTGGCCCCAATATCACATCTGTCCCTCACAGAAATGGCTGGTTGTTCTATGTGCTGGCAGCTCCCCATTACTAGTATTGCCAGTTTGTCCTGCATTTTGATGATGGATAGTTGCTCCTGCACTTCAAGCAGGCATGCTTAAAATGGCTCTGAGGCCATGAGCAAAATGCCCTATTATAGCCCCAGCAGCATTTTGTACCAAGCTCTGATCTATCTTGAGTTGAGACAGCTTTTGCGATTGGCACCGGTGAGGCGGTGGCCACCTATAATAAGGTGGTGGCTGAGGCACTGGATGCCATTGCTCCAGTCCGTATACAACCCAGATGCTTTCACTTGAGATCCCCTTGGTTTGATGGGGATCTCAAGGCAATTAATATCAAGGTTCAGGTTGGAGCCTAACTGGTGGAAGACCCAGCTGGAGGCTGACAGACTGGTCCTGAGTGCTCACTATGGTGAGTACCAGGAGGCAATCTCCATAAGAAGGCAGAATTCCTGTCCAGGGAAATTGTGGCAGGAGGAACAGACCTTCTCAGCTTTCTCAGACTGTGGCTAGGCTTATCCATCTTGCCTGTCTACAGCCAAGAAGACTTTTTATCACCTTGTGTGACGAGTTTGCTCTGTCCTTCTCTGACAGAGTATCGTCTATCGGTCAGGAATTCCATTTGGGAGGCCTTTGAATCACAGTGGTCAGAGTAGTAGGAGCAGAGGCACTCTGCCTGTCTGGGAGGAGTTTAGGCTGGTGGAGATGTCTGAGGTGACTGAGGTGATCTTAGAACTGAAGCACATATTTCTGAACTGGACCCAGCCCGATGCATTTCTTAATGGGATGCGCCAAGGCTGTTTGGCTCAGTGTCCACCAGGATTGCCAGGTGCTCAATGGTGGAGGGGTATTTCCAGTGGCTTTGAAAGAAGTGCTGGTGAAACCCTTCTTAAGAAGTCTTCCCTCAACTCAGACATCCTGGAGAATTACCGTCTAATCTCCAACCTGCCTTTTTTGAGCAAGATTGTGGAGAAATTAGTGGCACAACAGCTCAGTTGTGTGTCCTTGACGTATGAACCATTTCAGTTGGGTTTTCGGACCAGACACAGCACAGAAACAGCTCTAGCTACAGTGCATAATGATCTGTTCAGGGATAGAGATAGAGGAGACAGGTCAGTTCTTGTGCTCCTTGCTCTCTCATCAGCATTTGACACTGTGGATTATGTGAGTTTTGTGGACTCACTGGGGTTGTCATCAGATGGTTTAAGTCATATCTCTCTCTTATAGGGTGCAGTGGGTAGTGATGGGGATTTCTCCTCCTCCCAATGCCCATGTTGTGTGGAATTCCACTGGGCTTGATCTTGACCCTGATGCTATTCATGGTGTACATGCTGCCCTGGGGAGATCATTCAACAATACAGTGTGGCGTTCACTACTATGCAAATGACACCCAGCTGTAGCTGCCATTTGCACCTGGAACATCTGACACTTTGACATGCTTAACATCTGTCAGGCTAAAATCAATGACTGGATGGCTTCCAGCTGGCTGAGACTAAACCCAGATAAGACAGAGGTGCTAGTGATTGAGCCAGGTCACAGGCATGATGGGTTGCAACCTGGGTGGACAGGGTCTTTTCCTGGGGTCTGCTCTATTGGTTGCTTCCCAAAGTGTGAAAACTAGGTGTGATAATGGATTGCTGGCTGACCTTTGAAGATCAGGTGTTGTCTGTGGTTAAGAGTGGTTTTACCACTTGTGGAACATCACCAGGGGTCAAGCCCCTCATTCCACCTGAGGATCTGCTGATTCTGGTACATGCCTTCGTTACCTCTAGGCTTGACTACTGTAATGCTCTTTACTTCAGGGTCAAGGGAGGGACCCTCTGCAGGCTGCAGCTGGTGCAGAATGCAGTGGCCTGGTTGCTGATGGGCCTGTCCAGGTCCTGTCATGTGACCCCAGTCCTCGTGCTCTGCGCTGGCTGCCAGTCAGGTAGAGGGTCCTTTTCAAGGTGGGCTTGCTCACCTATAAGGCCTTATATGGGCTGGGTCCTAGCTACCTGTTGGAGCACCTGACACCTGTGACCTCTGCTCGCTCCCTCTGCTCCTCTTTGAGGGGCCTCCTGGATGTTCCCAGGGTTCAGATCAAAACATCTGGTGATCGAGCTTTCAGAGTCTCTGGGCTGACCCTGTGGAACACACTCCCAGCTGCAGTCTGGGAGGCCCCTTCAATCAATGTTCTCAAGCAGAGGCTAAAGGCCCACCTCTTCAGTCTGGCCTTCACACAGTAATCAGTACTATATAGAGAACTCTATTATTTAAACTCCAATTTTATTTATCTGCTATTTATGGATTTTAATTAGTTGTTTTATCTGTAATACTTTGTTAGGCGCCAGAGACTCTGGGAATGGGCGCCATAAAAATAAATTTTGCCTTGCCTCTTCTTCTTGTCTCCCTTTCCCTTATTGCCTCCAGTTCTTGTCAGGCAATCCAACCTCAAATCTGATTGCCATGTATCCCATTTAACATCCCAAAATGTCGCCATTCATTGATGGAACTGTTAGTCATATTGCAACCAGTTATCACCCCCATAGCTTAGCTTTTCACATGATTACGGAGTAAGTGAGCAGCTGGGTTGCCAGCTTTGGTTTCTTTTCAATCACTATTGCTGTATAAATTTAGAAACCTATTGACCATGTACCCTGCGTCTCCCCCATCAAAGTTTTCTCTTCCTCCCTTCCCCTGCAGGATCACCGCTGCTGCCATGTCCTTCTTTCTTTATGCTTTCCTTTTCATCATATTTTGTAGTGGTCTCTTTACTTACCAGTGCAATATGTCTATGAATTCCCTGCCAGATTTTTCTCTTTGGTGGCCAAAGACACATGCTCGTCTATCCTCATGCTTGGTGATCCTATCTCCCTTGTGCCCAGTCCCTCCCCAATGATGTCCCTGCATTCATCTTAACCTCCTCCTTTTCCCTTTCTTAAATTCAGCCATTGCCTTCTCAAATTGGCCCTCTCCATCATTCCTCATAGCCTGCAGCATTTGTTCTACATACTCTTTAATAGTACTGCCTATATTGGAGACTACATTACCTGGTCATGGGAAGGGTCTGGGACTGGGACCGTCCCCGGCTCTGAAGGCCCAGCTGGCAGGTTATTGTCTAGAGGTGTCGGGGTGTAGATGGACCTGGCAGCAACAGAGGGTCTACTGGGTTTTATGGCTGCAGGGACAGTAGGTTAAGTAATGTTAGGGGACTAGACTCAGGGATCAGCAGTGGCATGGTGTAGGCACTGGAGGAAGTGGCACCACTGGCTTCCTGGGTACAGGGCATGCTGGGCTTGCCAGAGGCCTTTGTTGCCCCATCCTTCCTCCCATTTTCTACCTTCCACTTCTCCCTTGCCCAGTCTCCAAGCCTTCTGCCAACTCCCAGATTTTGTTTGCTTTGTCCACCAAGTCCACAATGGCCTTGCATGCATCAGCCTTGGTCATCTTGCTTTTCTTAGGACCCAGCTTTTAACTCTAGTCATACTGGGTCTGTAAAATAAATTCCAGGACATTTAAACATCTCCCAAATACCTCAATGTCTTTGCAGTGCCTGTGAGCACTGCCTTTGCAGAGCCTAGGAGCACTGCTGCTTAACATGGGCTGTGCAGCCACTGCGGTTCCATGTGGTTGCCTTTTTCCCATTTTGGTGGGGTTTTTAGCATTGTCTTTTAGTATCATAAAGCTTGACCCCCTTGCCCCTTTATCTGGCATGTTTTATTATTGTCTTGTTTTGTTTCATCTTCTCTCTTTTATTTATTTTTGTGTTTTATCTAAGTGTTTGAACCGTTGATCATTACCCTTCTATTGCATTTGCAGCTTTCTGTTATAATTGGCATGCACAAACCACTAAAACAACATATTTTTATTTTTTTAAATGTGGCCACCTGCCCACCGCCAAAATGGAGGCCAGTCTCTGCCCCACGCATTACTACCAAAATGGCCTCCTTCACCTTCTTTAAAATGGAGGCCGATACCCACGCTGCTTGAGTAAAAGGACAGAAAACAGCCTTCCTGAAGGCTTCCAATTTGTGTTTTGCAACTGCCTCGATCTATGTGTTAACTCCCCATCATACAGGTACCGGCACCAGCCATAATCGAACAATAAACTCCCAGTCCTGCTTTTTCTTCTGCCATCCCGTGTTCTTTTCTTTTACTCTGCTCTTAGTTTTATTTATTTTTTTAAACCTTGACCACATAGAAGACGTGACTTCCATCAAGCAGGTCTCCTGCTCCCCACCTGGTATCAGAATTGTGCAAATCTCATGATGTCACATGGCCCGCCTTAGCTGCATGATGTCATAGTCCCGGCCTTCATCCTCACCCCTGCTTCTTGGCCAAAACCCCTGCATTCTACCCTTTAATTAATTTACTTCTTTTTGCCACTCCACCTTGTAAAACCTTGCCCATAAAACAGAAGAACAAAATGAGTCCCGTTCGATAATCCTGATGTGATCCTGGCAACCAATATGCATCCCCTAACATGCCACATGGCCCGTCCTTTGCCTCCATGGCATCCCGTATCTGACCTAAGTCAGGTCCCAAGCCTCTTACAATTAAATCCCCTGCTCCGTTGTCAGGAGGTCTAAACCTCACTCTCAGGTTCTTGGCAATATTGGGAATGCAAGTAATCACAACACATTGCATTAGAGTAATAAACTGGTTTATTACTACAAAGAATAAATCACAATTGTCCTAAGCAGTTCTTACCAATATGAACCAGAGCTAATGCTAAGCTTCCCTATACCTCGAGTTTTCTGTGTCTCTTGGGGTCTCTGAGGTATAAGACTTAGTGTCTCACATTATATACCTATGATAATTACTATGGTTAATGTAAGATAGAAACACTTCTAATTACAGAGATGAGCCTATTAACTAAATTAGAGGTGGCTCCACGGTCCAAGATAACATTATACAATTTTGTAGTAGTCATCACTTTGTGAAACAAAAGAGTACAGTATGAACAGAGTCTTACATAACTCAGTGTAGTAGTACACATCATTAAAAGGTGGCAATGCTGACTTATATATCATAATCATTACAAGGACACAGATATACTAATATCTTTGTAAGTAAGAAATACACAGAAAATACATAGAAAATATTTATATCTATTAGCAAGCAAAGTGTAATACAATAATATGATATATCCTGACATCTACTGTTGTACGGTAGATGCCCTTATATCCTATATGTTTGTATAACATATGCTTAATCACTAGCTGTCTACGTGTACCTCTGGGGGTACCAATAAGGGTGCAGGGAACACTGTAACACCATGGTCACCATTGGGTGCAGAGCTACAAAAACAGGCCTGAGAAAAACAGAGAACTCTCCCGCCTCTCAGACATTGTCCCTCAGGTCACACAGAATGTCTCTCAGGTATGGCCTGTGGTCTGGGAAAACACAATTTCTGTTTAGCCAAATCACAGGTTGTGATGCGGGGTGGCACTCTGCTACTAAAAACCCAGCGCCAGCCTCAGACTGCACCAGAGAAAGATCCAACTATTTTCTCTCTCTCTCTTTTTTTTTAAACTTGACCCCGGAAACAAGGATTCAGAAACCAAACAGTTTCACCCTTGTAAGAAACTGTGCCCATTACAGGAGACTCCTGCCAGGACCATGCCAGCATTTAACATACTAACATACTACAATGCCAGCAGAATAGACATAACGACCTCTCAAATCCTTCCACAAGTACTTAGCCATGCTAAAAATATCCGAAATCAGTGCAGCTTCCTGCCCAGATAGCATGAACACCTCAACCAGGTAAAGATACAAATTATATTACTTTTAGCTTCTTCACAATGCTCACCAAGCTTGAACGCTCCTCCAGGAACTGGCTGGTTAAGTTTTAAAATTAAAACATGTGGCACTTAATAACATCAACAAAATGAACTTTTCTACCAAATTACCAGTCATTCAAGGAAAATTATATATCTGAGCACAGATATTCAAAGGAATTATGCCTGGGCGCAACAGGATTCGCCAATACAACCTACGATAATATGATGCCCAGATATTGGAAAAGCTGCACAGTGCAGTAAATCCTGATGCGCCTGGGCACAATGTAATCATATGTGGCACAGATGCAGGGGCGCATGATGCATATGTGGCACATCCTGATATTCAGTCTGGGATGTGAGGGCATATGCTGGCACAACCCTGCAGTGCGCCAGCACAGGGGACTCAAGTTGAGCCCTGGAAAGTAGGAACAAATACTGGACACCATAGGTGGGCTGCTGTATTGCATGGTGCAAACACAGCAGCTGACCACCCAGAACACCACCCCAAGCACACACAACCCTGGTTATCTAGTGGACCCCCACCCCATAGCCGCAATCACATGGTATATGGTACGACATAAATCCCTGGTAGTCTAGTGACCCTCCAAGTCTCTGAGACCCTGATATGTATAATACATTACCATCCCTGGTGGTCTAGTGGTCCCCTTCCCACCTGAGTCCCTGATTCCCCAATGTATGTAAATATGACCATCTCTGGTGGTCTAGTGGAACCCGCCACCCATCATCATGATCGTGGTAGACCTCCGTAATTAAATGCCCTGGTGATCCAGTGGAACCACCCACCCTCCCACCCACATAGGAACCCCTTTTGCTTCCCCATCATCAGAGGGTGACTTCATCCCACCCACATACCACCCAGCCACTCAGCCAATGACAAGTACAGTATGGGCTGTAAGCCCATTGTTCCCAGTGTGGGACCACAATTGTCTTGCAGGGCATACTGTACTAGACAGTCCCAAATATGTGAATGACTTCACTTGTGCTGGCACATCCCGATGCTCCCTATCCGTGAAGTGCTGCTGGCACAGTGCCACTGTGCCATGTGTAGTATTTGTGCTGACTATGCCATATTTAACAGTGCTGTGCCATGGCGCATCCCCATTGAATATCACCTAGGCCTGGCCTCAGCACATCACAGTTGCACTGTGACCAGACTTGTGCCACTGCCTGGTGCAGTCTGAATATCCGGCCCTAGAATTTAAAAGGTTTGAATTTTAAAATAGTTTGCCAATCTGATGTGCTAAAATAGAATGGTTAAATAACTCTAAATGCAGCAAAAGTGAGATCAAGGACAGCTGCTTTTAAACCCCTTTAACCCTCCCTTAAAGCCAACTGTTGCCCAATCATCTTCCTGCTCCTCCCTCAGTGTCCCTCACCTTTGTGATCTCACATGTGGTCACTCTGCCCTCCCCTGCCCCTCCCTGCTGTTGCTGCCAATGGTCCAACCCCATTGGCTACAGTCAAGGGACAACAGAGCTCGCCCTTAATCTGTAAACCTCATTATTTTCCTTAATCATTTTTTTCTTATTTATATTTTTCTTTTTCTTTTGGTTTTTCTTATGCATCTCTTTGGTATTAGTTCCTCCATCTCTGTTATGTAATTATGCTCTTGTTATCCCTAATATTTCCAAACTAACTATGTCTCTGGTTCAGAGCGTTACCCAGTATGAGTAAACATTGGGGCCTGGGCCTCAAACAAAAGGCTAGGGTCTGGGGCCACCTAGGCCCCCATAAGCTGTAGAACCTTTGGTGCTGTCTCATGCAAAATTACGCATTTTCTGCTACTTCAGCTTTGTTTTTGCCCCACATTCCTTTTTCATTATTTTGTGTCTTTTTTTTTTGGTTGGCTTGTCACTTGTCACTTGAGAGGCAAAAACTACATGTTGTGGATTAAAAGTTATAGAATTAATAGCATATTTTGTAAATATCAGTAGATCTGGGCTAAATCTGCTGATATTTAAGAAGTATGCTGGCATGGAGGAGGGCTGGGCCGTGGCATCCCTTCCTGAGCTGAGTGTGACCCTTATGAAATTATTTTCCACACAGTCACACAGCACAGGTCCATGATCTGACTAAGTAAAATATGATACTTGATGCACTAAGGAACTTGCAGAAGTACTAGAAAATGGAATTTAATGAAGTAAAGAACCACTGACGCCTTGAGAATAACTTTAAAAATATATTTGTACACAAAGCAGCTATATATTACTTATTCATTCTATATTTCTTATCCTTATTGGTTATTACTGAGGTCATATATGCATGAAAACAGAAACAGAATATCTGCTGGCACTGCTCTCTGAGTGTTCATCAGCTCCTATTGTTTCTTCCCAACTTGATGTCATAATACTGTGCTTGTCACATCACTGTTATTCCCAAGGCAATAGAAGGTGATGTCACAACAGACCATATGCAATTCAAGTAGGGAACACGCTACAGAGGCAATCAGTAATAAATAATGTAGAGAAGAAATCTATAGAAGATAGATAACAAAATGCAAGGTGAATGGTGTCCAAATTTAAAATGCTTTTAAAGTTTTTCCAACTGTTCCTAAAGGAAAGATGTCAGCTGCTCTTTAATGATTATATGCAGCAACACTGTATCCTACCTATGTCACCTAACCACGGTGCTAACCAAAATTGGAAAATGTGAAGCACAGGCATATGAAGGTGGCGCATGACATTAATGATACTCACATCACATGGGCCTTTAATAAAATACTTTGTTTTAATTTTTCTGCTCAGACTCAGACTGGAAATTCTACATTCAAAAATACTGCAGTGAAATACACAATAACAACAAAGAACATTAAATAATACTGCCTAATCATTTTATTTTTGTGCATTCTGTTGTTTTCTCCATGCTGTTCTCTCTCTTTCTCTGGTAATAACAACTGATGCCATCTGTTGCTTTTCTTGAAAATCATGCAATTACTTGATCTGATGATAACACAGAACACATTTCCTTTTCAATTGCTAGAATTGCAAGACCATGTAATCTGTTTTGAGTCATGGTGCCTCTGAGAGGTGTATATACCTTCGCGAGTGCACTAAAGGAGTGCTCACAGCTACAGCTTGTCACTGGAATAGTGAATGCTGCCTGGACCAACTGCTTGAGTATTGGAAACATAAGAGGTCTAGTAGCTTATAAACTTCATTTGTATTAATTTGTTTTTCTTCCATTTTCATTTCAGGTAATGTTTTGCAACAAACAATTCCTCCTTTTGCAGTTCAATCCCATAGTGATGAGCTAGAGATGCCAGAGATTCAGAGCAAAGGAATGTTGCAGACAATGGGTTGCAAGCATGGATGCCATTTATTATCTTGACTGCAACACTAGAAAACCTTTGCTTTAGTTCAACAGACATTCTGTTAAGGCATGGATAATAAAGCTTGTTTCAAAGTTCACTTGAGAAGAAGTTTGGTCCCGCACTCCAACTGATGCCTCAACAATAAAATCATCCATCTGTTTCTGCTTTTTCTTCTGTTTGTGTCATTTATTTCCACATTATTCCTGTTACAGAAATCCACAGCTTCCTTAAACAGTTCATTGCTATTGTCCTCACTCCGCATCTCTTCAAGAGTGTGACGAACTGAGTCAACAAAATCTACTGCAGTGGATAGATCTAGATCTTTCCTTTGTAAAAATTTGTGGGTATCTTCTGTTACCTTAGAAGAGAATGAAAGATGACCAGGCAGTAAACTGTGGTTGACTTTTGCAAGGATGCTAACAGTCCAATGGCTTTAGGAGTGTGAATAGTAGCAAGGCACTGAATACAGCTACATAGCAGTTCATCAAGGCCTTGATTGATTGGATCTGCAGAGACCAGCAAGTATCTGACAACTGGACCATTGATGAACTCAAGCCTAACTGACACTATATATTGACAAACTCATGATGATGAACAAGGAAGTGCTAAAAGCATACACAGTTTCCATAGTGCAGAAAAATTCTCTTGCTTCAGTAATACATTTGCATGTATGAAAGTACAAGATTCAGCTCATGTGCATAGAGTGCACATACACAGCCTCTGGATGATGCTGGCGGAACTTAGCTTGAAGTTCCCCTACCTCCACTCATAACAGAGGCACCATCAAATGCCTGTGCCACACATTTTGCACCTGTAATTCCACTGTCTTGTAGACATTTTAGCAGTGATACCACAATGGAGTCAGCATTAAAAGATTTAAGTTCTGTGAATCTATAAAACACTCTGTAATGCTTCCAGTTCCAGGTACAATATACCTCACGCAAACTGCCAGCTGCTCTTATGTTCATCTGTTGCTTCATCTGCCATAACAGCAAACATTCCTGAGCTGTTAAATTCAGCAACTATCTTTGAAATGACCTCGTCTGTGCAACATGCAATCACCTCATTTTGAGTTGGGGAGAAATATAACTGGCATTTGAAGGTGCCTATACATTTGAAGAAAAGGATCAAATTGTTTTAATAGATCCAAGCAGTCCGGAAAATTTCCTTTATTTTAAACTACCATGCTTTTCATCATGACCTGTCTACCCAGAAATAATGTGACAGCAATGATGCGCTCAAGATAGCATCGCCTGTCATTTACTTCTTTGATGTTTGCAGCTTGTAATCTTGAATAATATCACCAGTACTCTTCGTGTCTTTAAATCCAGCCCATAAGGTGTTTGCGTTGCATGATATGAAGTCTTTTCATGCTCTCAAATGAGTCAAGTGCCCTTTTCCAATTAACAAATCCTGTGCTTAACAAAGAATCTTTATTAAGGTGAGTTGCTCCATATTTCATTCCAAAGCATCTACAAGGATAGCAAAAAGCAACATCCAGAGTAACAGAATATTCTAACCAGTTATAATTTTCAAACCAGTGAAACTGGAATTTTCTTTTTCTCCTCCAAATATGCTCTGTGGGTAACAAGGCAATTTACTCTGAATAGGCTGTGTCTCAAGTGTTCCCAAGACTGTGATATTTTGAACATTTACTAGTTCACTATTCATTTTATTTATGCCTTCTGTGTCAGTGTCAGCATCAACATAACTGTGACTGTTCTGGTCACTTGTGCTTGGTTCATGTTCCCCTGCTACAGTGGTACATGATGCAGTAGAATCAGGAGTGCGACATTATCATCATTACTTTCTGAACTGGCAACTACTGCACTTCTTCATGTGTATCCTTTTCTTTGGACTTAAAGAAATGTCGGATATCCATTTTATGAAACAGTGGAAACCAACAAGTTCTGATATACAGTACTTCTTTGCAATATAACTGACTCTGAGCCACACACTGCCACGTCAGGGCTCACAGCAATGCAAAGGCAATGGCACAGACACACTAAGGTTTATTGTCACTCAGGCTGCTGTGACTTAAACTACAACTACAACTTTTTAACACAGTACAGTGACACACTGCTGCCCCTCAGCCTCCCACAAGCCAGGTACTACTAGCAAAAAATATCTCAGGTATGCTGGGTCACTGGTGAGGTGGATCAGAGGCTGCTGTGACTTAAACTGCAACTACAATTTTTATTTTAACACAGACAAGCCTGGTAATACTGGCAAAAAATATCTCAGGCACGCTGGGTCACTGGTGGGGTGGATCAGAGGCTGCTGTGACTTAAACTGCAACTGCAATTTTTAACACAGTACAGTGACACACACTGCTGCTCTCAGCCCTCCACAAGCCCGGTACTACTGGCAAAAAAATATCTTGGGTACATGGGTCACTGGTGAGGTGGATCAGAGCTGCTGTGACTTACACTGCAACTACAGTTTTTTAACACAGTATGGCGACACACCTGCTGCCCTCAACCCCTTCCACAAGACCGTACTACTAGCAAAAAATATCTCAGGCACGCCTGGTCACTGGTGAGGTGGATCAGAGGCTGCTGTGACTTAAACTGCAACTACAATTTTTTTAACACAGGCAAGCCCGGTACTACTGGCAAAAAAAATCTCAGGTATGCTGGGTCACTGGTGAGGTGGATCAGAGGCTGATGTGACTTAAACTGCAAATATAATTTTTTTAACACAGTACAGGGACACACACTGCTGCCCTCAGCCCTCCCACAAGTCCAGAACTACTGGCAAAAAATATCTCAGGTATGCTGGGTCACTGGTGAGGTGGATCAGAGGCTGCTGTGACTTAAACTGCAACTACAATTTTTGTAACACAGTATGGTGACACACACTGCTGTCCTCAGCCCTCCCACAAGTCCGGTACTACCGCAGAAAATATCTCAGGTACGCTGGGTCACTGGTGAGGTGGATCAGAGGCTGCTGTGACTTAAACTGCAACTACAATTTTTCTTTAACACAGACAAGCCAGGTACTACTGGCAAAAATTATGTCTGGTACACTGGGTCACTGGTGAGGTGGATCAGAGGCTGCTGTGACTTACACTGCAACTGCAATATTTTTTAACACAGTATGGCAACACACACTGCTGCCTCAGCCCTCCCAGAATTCTGGTACTAATGGCAAAAAATATCAAAGGTACGCTGGGTCACTGGTGAGGTGGATCAGAGGCTGATGTGACTTAAACTGCAACTACAATTTTGTAACACAGCACGGCAACACACACTGCTGCCCTCAGCCCTTCCACAAGCCCTGTACTACTAGCAAAAAAAATCTCAGGTATGCTGGGTCACTGGTGAGGTGGATCAGAGGCTGCTGTGACTTAAACTGCAACTACAATTTTTTTTTAACACAGACAAGCTCGGTACTACTGGCAAAAAATATCTCAGGTACGCTGGGTCACTGGTGAGGTGTATCAGAGGCTGCTGTCACTTAAACTGCAAATATAATTTTTTTAACACAGTACGGTGACACGCACTGCTGCCTGAGTCCTTCCACAAGCCTGGTACCACTGGCAAAAAATATCTCAGGACGCAGGGGTTACTGGGTGTGGTGGATCAGAGGCTGCTGTGACTTAAATTGCAACTACAATTTTCCTTTAACACAGTACAGTGACACACAGTGCTGCCCTCAGCCTCCCACAAGTCCGGTACTACTAGCAAAAAAAATCTCAGATGCAGCTGGGTCACTGGTGAGGTGGATCAGAGGCTACTGTGACTTAAACTGTAACTACAACATTTTTAACACAGTGCGGTGACACATACTGCTGCCTTCAGCCCTCCCACAAGCCAGGTACTACTAGCAAAACAATATCTCAGGTATGCTGGGTCACTGGTGAGGTGGATCAGAGGCTGCTGTGACTTAAACTGCAACTATAATTTTTTTAACACAGACAAGCCCGGTAATACTGGCGAAAAATATCTCAGGTATGCTGGGTCACTGGTGAGGAGGATCAGAGGCTGCTGTGACTTAAACTGCAACTACAATTTTTTTAACACAGTACAGCGACACACTGCTGCCCTCAGCCCTCCCACAAGCCTGGTACTACTGGCAAAAAAATATCTTGGGTACACTGGGTCACTGGTGAGGTGGATCACGGGCTGCTGTGACTTACACTGCAACTACAGTTTTTTTTTAACGCAGAGCAGCGACACACACTGCTGCCCTCAACCCTTCCACAAGCCCGGTACTACTAGCAAAAAATATCTCAGGTACACCTGGTCACTGGTGAGGTGGATCAGAGGCTGCTGTGACAAACTGCAACTACATTTTTTTTTAACACAGACAAGCCTGGTACTACTGACAAAAAGTATCTCCAGATGCGCTGGGTCACTGGTGAGGTGGATCAGAGGCTGATGTGACAAACTGCAAATATAATTTTTTTTAACACAGTACAGGGACACACCTGCTGCCCTCAGCCCTCCCACAGATCCAAAACTACTGGCAAAAAATATCTCAGGTCAGCTGGGCCACTGGTGAGGGTGGATCAGAGGCTGCTGTGACTTAAACTGCAACTACAATTTTTTTAACACAGACAAGCCTGGTACTACTGGCAAAAAATGTCTCAGGTACGCTGGGTCACTGGTGAGGTGGATCAGAGGCTGCTCTGACTTGAACTGCAACTACAATTTTTTAACACAGTATGGTGACACACACTGCTGCCATCAGCCCTCCCACAAGCCTGGTACTACTGGCAAAAAATATCTCAGGTACGCTGAGTCACTGGTTAGGTGGATCAGAGGCTGCTGTGACTTAAACTGCAACTACAATTTTCTTTAACACAATACGATGACACACATTGCTGCCCTCAGCCCTTCCACAAGTCCAGTACTACTGGCAAAAATATCTCAGGTACGCTGGGTCACTGGTGAGGTGGATCAGAGGCTGCTGTTAATGAAACTGCAAGTACAATTTTTTTTAATACAGTACGGACACACACTGCCACCCTCAGTCCTCCCACAAGTCTGGTACTACTGCAAAGATATCTCAGGTATGCTGGGTCACTGGTGAGGTGGATCAGAGGCTGCTGTGACTTAAACTGCAACTACAATTTTTCTTTAGCACAGACGGCTGACACACTGCTGCCCTTAGCCCTTCCACAAGTCTGGTACTACTGGCAAAAAATATCTCAGATGCAGCTGGGTCACTGGTGAGGTGGATCAGAGGCTGCTGTAAATGAAACTGCAAGTACAACTTTTTTTTAATACATGCAGGCGACACACACTGCTGCATAGCCTTCCCACAAGCCCGGTTCTACTGGCTAAAAATATCTCAGTGCACGCTGGGTCACTGGTGAGGTGGATCAGAGGCTGCTGTGACTTAAACTGCAACTACAATTTTTTAACACAGACAAGCCTGGTACTACTGGCAAAAAAATGTCTCAGGTACACTGGGTCACTGGTGAGGAGGATCAGAGGCTGTTGTGATTTAAACTGCAGCTACAATTTTTTCTTTTATTAGTAGATTACAGCAACACACATGCTGCCCTCTCAACCCTACCACAAGCCCGGTAACCAGTGCGGGCAAAAATCAAATCTCAGCCTCAGCCTGAGGGCCTCAGGTACTCTGGGTCACTGATATGGTGGTGGATCAGATTTAAACTGTCTGCAACTACAACACTTTTTTTTTACAACAAAATTTCCTCTGCCCTCCCAGCCAGGCCACCTAGATTGTGCTGACTTGAGTTGATGACTCAGTTCAGTCACACTCACACAACTACAGACTAGACTAGAAAGTTATGTTCCTTTGGCCTAGTAGGCCTTGAGTGAAAAATAGGCCTTCCTTTTTCCTTGCCTTACAAAGTGGCAAAAAGACCAAGAACCTCAAAGTTAGCAGCAGCAATTGCTGGAAATACAGAAAATGACTGTTTTATTTCAAAATATAGGTCGAATTCTCTTTTCAAAATCCACAAGCACAGAGAGAGAGGAGACAGACAGTGCACTGACTGAACATGCAGTGCTTTGCTTTCCTCTCTCTCTCTCTCTCTCTGTCTATCACTTCTGTCTCTGTCTGAATAAAGGCCATACCCTACATAATACTCACTGGCCACTCCACAAGGCTCTGTTGCTATGATGAAAGTCTGTAGTTTATGCTACTTGATAGTCACATGACTATCAAGTAGCATAAACTACAAAATAGGTATCCCAGTGCACATAGGTGGTCCAGAAAATGACTGTCTGTCATGTGACACAGTCAGTGACAGGCTACAGCAGCTGGCTGCTACTCGTTGCTGGGCCAGCCAGCATGCAACAAGTCAGACAAGCAGGGCAGAAGAAGCGCATCCTGGCCATAGTCCCTCCAGTAGTCCACCGCACCCCACCATTATATTTAATTATGTCATGACGTTGACTGTTGTGTTAGACTGTATCATGTATCTTGAGTTGACTCACCCACCTTGCACAGGCATCCATCCTTCAGTCTGTCTCTCTGTCTTTCTTTCTTGTTGTCTCCAGCCCAGTCTCCTCATCTTCTCCTCCCAGCTCTGTGGTCTGCTCATTCTCCCAGCACTGCAGTGAGCACTGGCAGCTGCATCTGCAGCAGCAGCTGCAGTCGGTCCCCTCGGCTTTCCACAGTCCACTCCAAAGTCCCCACACACCTGTCTATCTGTGTGTCCAGGCGGCCACTGTTGTCCATGTCCTCCTCCTGTGTCCTCCTGAGTGAGTGAGTTTTCCTCCCAGTCCCGGGCTCTTGGCTTCATCCCCATGACTATGACCCCTTCCCAACCTGACAACCAACGGAACAGCCGGTGACTTGCTGCATTGTGGCACACTGCAGCTGAGCAGAGTGAGGCTCTGAGCATTTCCATTTAGGCTCCCGATTCTGATCCCGAGTCCTAAACAGTACTCCTCGCTCCTGCTCTCCCTTTCAGATCCCATGATTGCCATCAGTGTCACCATATGAGTGTTGCATCACTAGGGCAACCACAGACTCCTCACCAATCAGAAACAGTCTGAAAGGAGCTGATGGGTGCCATGGTGATGATGGGGCTGAAACAAGCTCAGACAGTGAGCATTTTAATATTCTGTGTGGTGCACGGCAGGCTATTGGGGGCTGCACTGCTTTGCAATGCAAATGCAATCTGCAATGTGTTTTTTTTAAATGGGACAAAATGTTCAGGGCCCAAGACCGAAACATTCAGAGCTTCAGCCCTGGAGGCCCAGCCCTAGCAGAGCCTCAGCATCTCTATAGTTAGGGCTGAGTAGAAGTTTAATGTTAAACCTCAAATTCTGCACTTTAATAACTTACTACCAATCAATGGATTTGCTCAAAATTTAGCATGCCCTGTCCTGTTGAGTATATCCTTGATGTGTCAAATTTTGTTTTGGTTGGATGTGTGGATTCTGAGATCTGGACAATACAAGGAGTCATAGTCTCTACTTTCTGTAGTTTTTCCTCATCACTCTGCATCTATACGGTGTGGAATTTTAGTGTGATCTTTTATGGTAGAAACAGCTTGGGCAACAGAATAGGCATTCTTTGTTTTGCGTAAAAATATTAATCTGTTGCAAAGTTATTATGTTTTTCATTTCCTATTGTTTTCAATGGGAAGATCACTTTTCAGGATAGAGGAGAAAATCGGCCAAGGATTTGTTCTCATGAAAAAGGATTCACTCTCATGAGACCGTTCCTTTTTGTGAGAAAACAAATCCCTTTTTCATGAGAGAAAAAATCCTTTTTACCAGACGTCATCTTGTTTCTGATTTTAAAAAAAATTTCAACAGCCACAAAATGACATCCTGGAGGAGACCACCACACCTAGCTGGCTCATTGGTATCACCTTAGGTGCAATCTGCACATCAGTGTTTGAGTTATGCCCCAGAAATGCATTTTATTTACTGGCAGGAATTTTGGGGGTCTGATGGCTCCGGTCCCCAGCGGTGCCTACCGCCCCAACTCCAGGCTTCCCTCCCCAACAGTGCCACCTGGCGGTGACCCTCCACAAGAACATGGGTCACAAATCCTGGCTTCTCCCTGGGAGGAAATCTGCAATGATGCCAGCATCTGCCTGCCCCTGAAGCGTGTGGTTCTGACAGTTCGGGATCCCTAGCCTCCATCAGGGGTCCTCATTGTGCCAGACACTCTTCCCCCTTCCCCAGAGAGGGACAGCAGTCCCTAGGATGGTCAATCCTGCTCCCTCGGCTGACCCTCTGACTCCCAGGTCTGTCCCGAACCCGGGATGTCAGCACTGCAGATGGACACCTTGCGGCGGCATTAGGAATCCTTTTTCTTGACTGCATGATACAAAAAGAATCCTTTTTCATATCATGAGTCACAAAAGGGATCCTTTATCATGAATTATGTGCTGTTCCCCATGCTAGTGTCTAGTGGCACCCCCATCTCCCTGTTTTTTTTTTAAGTTATATACATATAATTTGACACTGGATGTCCAACTCCAGTGTCAGATGCTCCCACAGCCTGTTGTTTTAATAATTTTGCTGACATCAGGGGACCCAATCCCTGTGTCAGCATTCAGAATCTCCCAGCAGAGTGGGACACTGGAGAACCCACCCCAGTGTCCCAAAATAGATTTATTTGATATTTATCTGCAAAAAGAAAACTGCCCCAGACATCTTTATTTTGCCTGAATTAAAGAAAACAGTCCCTCATCATCACCGATGTTCCTTTCCCCGCATCCCAACCCTCCCACTGAGCACACACCTTCCACACACACCCCTTACCTGTACTTACTTCCAGAGGTCATATGCTGTTATAATCTGTGGACCGAGACATGTCTGCACTCTTTAAAGCTGAATTGTGATTTGAGGAATAAAGGTACATGCCCTATAATGTATTTCAATGGTGTTTTGAACTTATGTTGATATATTTGCCATTTGTTGGAATTTTTCACCAAATTTTCAACAGGTCCTCTTTGGGACCCCACCTCATAGACAATGCAACTGCAATTTTGTTAATTGGTCCCAGAAGATGATTTTGCAGTTAGTGCATGAAATCACCTTTCAGGACTGAATAACACAATTTTACCACCAGTGTTCATGAAATGGGATCACAAAAGGCCATGTAGAAAATCTAGTGAAAAATATCTAAAAATGCCTGACTTACAGGCATTTCTTGAATTTTTTCTATGCACATGCATAACTGACACATCAAGAGATCTATGCTGCCCACTCTAATGCTTAACCACCAAATTTTGTTTGCCATTTCCTTCTCTACATATTCTGCCTAATATTATGCTGTGCACTCTCCGTTTCTTGCCTCCTGTACATACCACCTCTAGATTTTTATCACTGTTAATTATAAAACCTTGTACATACTGTATGTAACCTATGTGAACTTTTGATGTTCTCTAATTTCTGTATTGTTTACTTGAAATGTACTTATCCGTTCCCTCTACCCCCAGGACACATCTGGAATTGAGTGGTAGTCTGCTCAGCATGTCTTTCCTAGTAAAACTTTTAAATAAATAAATAAACTGTTATAATTTTCAATGTCTTGACTCCAAATTTTCAACATAGCCATCTTTTCACACCAACTCAGGAACAGTACAGTAGTCATTTTCACATCCTGTCCAAAATATGTTTTTGCACCTGTGGCATGGAATGGCATTCTGGCATGGTTTGAACAGTTTCACCTACAGGATTCATGAGTTGGGCTATGTTGAAAATTTGGGGTCAAATTGAAAAATGCCAAAGTTATAACCATTCATTGCAATTCATTACTCCCTCGTAACTTTGGCAATGTTAAATATTTTACCCCAAATTATCAACATATCCTTCTTATTACCCCACAACTGTCATTCTTCAGATCCTGGCAAAATTAGTTTTCTGCCATTTCCTTTTACAGAACTATGTTTTGGTGGGGATTTGATACTTTCTTCACCAGGTACATGAGGTGGAGTAGTAAGATGTCTATGCTGACAATTTGGTCACTGTTGTCTTATAAATGGAAGTGCAGAGCTCAGAAGGCTCCGTGTTTCCACAGCTACATACATATACACATCTACGGAGTGAAGGAAGCACAACATCTGAAGGACCCTGTGCCCCTCAGTAAAATAAGGATGTAGACTATCTAAACAAACATTTGTCAATGTTGAACTTTCACTTGCAGGTATTTGCAGTGGTGCTTGGTACTGGCACTGGCTTCAGAGGAGTGAACAGGCCTTAGTGAGAATGGTGGGTGCTGTTGGCAGATGCTGCATCGTAAATGCAGAAAGGAGCTGAACAGGACTGGTCCCTGGACTGATCTCAGAGGTACCTCACTGGTCACTCCCTCTCCCCAGATTTGATCCTATTTACTACCAACACCATGTGCCTTCCTTGCTCCTTCCACCGCTAATGGCACACTGTTCTATGTGACCACCAACCTCTCTGAAGAAGACTGTTCTCATGTTTCCTCTTAATCTACCCCAGCCAATTTCATACCATGCCCTTCATTCTTGTACTCCTTGTACATTGGAAGATGTCTGCCTTGCACCTTGTTTATGCCCTTGAGGTACTTGAATGTATCTATCATGTCCCTCCACTCCCTCCTTTCCTCCAGTGAGTACATATTGAGGTCCTTTAATCTCTCCTGATATGTTTTGTGTTGCAAGCCATGTACCATGCTATTTGCCCTTCTATGGACTGCCTCCACCCTGTTAATGTTCTTGCAGAGTTGCAGCCTCCAGAATTGCACACAGTAAAGTAGGTGAGGCCTCAGTAGTCATTATACAATGGCATTTCATCTCATGCCTTCTGCTAGTGATACGTCTGCCTTTGCACCCCAGCATACCATTGGACCTCCTTGCAACATTTGTGCTCTGTTTTGACACCTTTAGGTCATCAGTACTGATAACTCCTAGGTCCCTTTCTTCCTTAGTGATTATCAGCACCTCCCCAATCCTGTAGCTCTCCCATGGTTCCTCTTCCAAGCTGCATTATTTATGCTTCTTTGCATTGAACATTGGTTGCCACTCTTCAGACCATTTTCCAAGCTTCTCCATGTCCCTGCTCATTTTTTCCACCCTTCTGGAGTATTCACTCGTTACAGATATTGGTATCATCTGGCAGCAGGCAGGCCTTTCCTTCTAGCCCTTCCACAATGTCTGTAATGAAGATATTGAACAGGACTGGTCCAAGGACTAATCCCTGTGGTACCCGCTGGTCACCCCTCTCCCAGCTTGGATCCCATTACCATCACCCCTGCCTCCTGCCCCTCAGCCAGTTTCTAACCCAGTTTATCAGCTTGTGCTCTGCCAGACTACCTATCTTGTTAATCAGTCTTCTGTGTTGGACAGTGTTGAAGGTTTTGCTGAAATCAAGGTAGGCAATGTCCACCCCTCCCTGATTTACTTCCTTAATGAGGCATTAGGGTTTCTAACCTTAACTCCCACCCCACCCTGCAGAGACTCACAGGCATTGGGAGTGTGCCTTTGGGTCATCGGCTGTAATGCACATGCCATTCGACACCCACACCCACCCTGCAAACATGGACAGACATAGTGGTGTGCCTTAGAGTCTTCAGCCCTTATGCTCACCTCATTCCATAATGAAATAAACTGAGATGGGTGCAGTATAGAGAATGCATTGAATATTAAGGCCAAAGATCCAAAAGGCACACCCCAGCATCTGACACTGTCTGCAGGGGGGGTGGAATGACATGAGCATTGTGGCTGATGACTTCAAGGCACACCCTGACACCTGTTTGTCTCTGCAGGGTGAGGGATGAGGTGTTACGGTTGGAAACCCTAATGCTCCGGGCATTTGTTAGTATTTTAGCTCAAATTTTCAACATGGACTTTTGGACCCCACCTCATGAATAGTGGCACTATCATTTTGTTACTCAATCCTAAAAGGTGATTTCATGCAGCGAATGTGCCATTCTGTGCCACAGGTGTGAAAACACATTTCAGACAGGATGTGAAAATGGCAGCTGTACTGTTCATGAGGTGGATGGAAAATGGCTATGTTGAACATTTGGAGGAAACTATAGGAAATTAACAAAGTTATGTGAGTTTGTAGGAACATTTCAATGAACCTGTGTAATGTGGCCATTTTAGGACATTTTCCATCAAATTTTGAACATTGGCTTTTGGCACCCCACCTCATGAACACTGGCACTGCTGTTTCTTTAATCAGTTCTGAAAGGTGATTATGAAGAGTAACTGCACAATCCTGCACCAGAGGAGTGAAAACAGATTTTGAGCAGGATGTTAAAATGACAGCTGAACTGTTCATGAGGAGGTGTGATAAAATGTTATGTTGAAAATTTAGAGTGAAAATATGAAAAATTGGCAAAGCTATGTGCCTGTTATGAACTGTGCAATGCATGCATATGCCACAGCCATGTTTTGAATTTTTCTACCAAATTTTCAACATGGCCTTTTGGGACCCCACCTCATGAACAGTGGTATGGTGATTTCATTAATCCATCCCAAAGTTGATTTCACACAGCGAACGCACCATTCTATGCCACAGGTGCAAAAACATGTTTTGGGCAGGATGTGAAAATGACAGCTGTACTGTTCATAAGGAGGTATGGAAATGGCTATGTTGAAAATTTGGAGTGAAACTATTGAAATTAACAAAATTATGTGAGTATGTAGGAAAGTTTCGATGAACCTGCATAATATGGCCATTTTTAGAATTTTTCAATCAAATTTTCAACATGCTTTTTAGCACTCCACCTCATGAACACTGGCACTGCTGTTTCTTTAATCAGTTCTGAAAGGTGATCATGTACAGTGACTGCACAATCCTGCACCAAGGGGTGAAAACAGATTTTGGGCAGGATATGAAAAATGACAGTTGTAATGTTCAGAGGAGGTGTGATAAAATGTGTATGTTGAAACTTTAGAGTGAAAATATCAAAAATAGGCAGAGCTATGTACCTGCTTAGGAACTGTGCAATGCATGCATGTGCTGCAGCCATTTTTTGAATGCCACCAGATTTTCAACATGGCCTTTTTGGGACCCGACCTCATGAACAGTGGCATAGTGATTTCATTAATCCATCCCAAAAGTTGATTTCACATAGCGACTGCACCATTCTGGGCCACAGGTATGAAAACATGTTTTGGGCAGGATGTGAAAATGACAGCTGTACTTTTCATGAGGAGGTGTGGAAAATTGAAATGTTGAAAATCTGGAGTGAAAGTATTACAAATTGGTGAAGTTAGACGTGAATAAAAACTGCACAATAGATGCTCATAATGCAGTCATGTTTGGGATTTTTGCCAAATTTTCAACATGGGCTTTGGGACCTCCCTCATGAACACTGGCACTGTCATTTTGTTACTTGGTCCCAAAAGGTGATTCCGCACAGAGACTGTGAAATCACCTTTGGGACAAAGTAACAAAAGACAGTGCCAGTGTTCATGAGGTGGGGACCCAAGAACCCCATGTTGAAAATTTGGGGTCACAATTCCTAAAATGGCTGAGATATCAACATAAGTTGAAAACCTAATTGACAGCCATTATACAACGTTACCTCTGTTCACAATTCAGCTTTGAAGAATGCAGATATGTTCCAGACCACAGAAGATCACAGCTGCTGACCTTTGAGGGTAAGTATATGATAAGGGGAGGGTGCGGAGAGGTGGGTGAGCAGACAGAGGGTTGGGATGGGAGGGGAGGGATGGAGAAACAATGAGGGAAAATTTTCTTCTTTTCAGGTAAAAAGATGTTTGGGAAAGATTTCTTTTACAGGTATGTTTGTAAGGATTTTTGAGGACACAAGGAGTGGACTCCCCAGTGTCCTGGACTATTGGGGGTATAGAAATGGGGACACTGGGAATGGGCTCCCCAGGGTCCCAGATGGAGCAGGGTGGGAAGAAATAGCTGGGACACTGGGAGTGGGTTCCCCAGCATTCCTCAGTGGCAGTCGGGATGGGTTGTATTGCTTACACTGGAATTGGGCACCCCAATGTTGGCTTTAAAGAGTTCCTCCTTATTTATCTCCTCTGGAAAAATATTCACGTTCATGGGGTCTTATGTTAAAACTTTTAATAACCTTTCATTGTCATTCATTGACAATAGGAAAACAGAAGGCAGAATATCTTGTTGCACTCAGATGAAAATGCTGACTCCCTAGCCTAGTGAATTTCCCAGTCGGCTATTTTCAGAAAACTCAAACGTTACCTACGCTCAGTAGGGTAATCCTCATGCATTCCAAGTAGCCTGGTGCTGGTAGTTTTGAACCGTATTTCATCCTTGGTGCTGTGTGTTTGCTGTGTTTACATGATTACTTAAATTCAGCATCACAAAGCATTTAATTTTGATGTTTATATGTGAATACATGTTATATTTCTGCATTTCCTTTTGTTTGAGTCAGTGGGGATTTCTATTAATTGTTTTGGTTGTTGGCGTGTTCCTAGATTCTCAGTAGTACTGTAGTCAGCTTTGAATGTATGCTTCAAGTGTGCAAGGTGCATTTCATTTACTATGCTGCTGACAGTATTGGACACATTTGATAGTATACTGGCATTTATTTTATTGTGCTGTGTATGATCCCCAGACCTGAAACCCATGGTCAAAGCTACTGCTTTATATATGTTTGGTGGCCTGATCGGAATAGTGCAGGATACTCTATTTTCTTGTTTTAACTTTTATTCGGTGAGCGAAGCAGTCAATGCTGTGTCCCACACATATTATTATTTATAGACTGGCTCCATGGTCCTGACCTCATCACCAGTAGTGCTAGTTTTATTGTGTAAGTCCTTATTAGTTCACGGATGTTGTCTGCATCTCAAGAACTAAACTTCTAGTTTCTGATGGTAAATTGTGTGTCACATGTTGATGTTCTGTATTTTTTTTACCATAGTACTAATGCCTCTAGGAATGAATGCAGTTGTATTATGCATTTCAATTTGTGTCCTCATAGTACCATTATTCAATATTATAAGGTGGACTGTCTAGAAAGACTCTGCAAATCATTTTTAGGAGCTCTGTCAGATTTTGCTTACTACTGTGTCTGAAATGTGACAGTTATTATTATTTCAGTGACTCGCTGTCAGGAAATTCATTATACTATTCTTAATCTGGATACATCAATTTGTCATAATCATCTCAATCACATTTTTACTTGTATTATTTGTATTTATTTGTTGAGTTGAAGCATGTATCCAGTGGCATTGCACTTTATTAAAGCAGCAGCGCAACAAAAAAGTTATTTCAAAAAGCAAATTTTCTGCTATGGTTATGAAAAATATTGGCAGAACTGTTGATTTGGGTTTTCTGGATGCTTCCTGTGCTGTGTTACTGTAGATCTGAATTTTGTCTGGATTCTTACCCTCCTCGGGTCCTCAATATTATTTCAATGCAAAAATTAAGCGACCATCTTTTTCTTGAGAAATAATTATTTTAAAACTTTCATAAAATTCTTAAATGATAATGAAAACTGAAAATTTTACCACCAAAATAAACTGGACGACATCTGGCATCGATTAAGAAGAAAAAAAGTAAGTTAAATTTTTAACTCATTTAGATTGCTGCTGCTTTAAGTCTGGGTGGGTTTGCTAATAAACCAACTCTTGCTGAAATTTGCCATGAAGACATTATTATTGCTTCATGCAAACAGATTGCTTATTTCTTCATGTTTTAAATATGTATATTTAAATGGCTGTCAACTGTATTTTGTTATTTCTGTCTCCTTTCTTCAATACGATCAAATCTCCCCAACCTGGATTCGAACCCACAATCTCATACAGCTATGAATGCACAAGTGAGTAAATAATGAGGTCTTATTTACAGATTTTAATGGCAAAATACAGATGACAACTATTTAAGTATAAAAATCTGAAACATAAAGAACTAAGTAATCCATTTCCATGAAGCAATACCGATGTCTTCATGGCCGATTTCAGAAAGGGCAGGTTCATTAACAAAACCTATCTGGTGTGACTAGACAACATGATGCCACTAGTACATGCTTCAGCTCTGCAAACATAAGACAAGTGATAAAGGTAATAAATGAGATTTAGATGATTATAACAAATAGAGGAATCCAGATTAAGAATTTTTAATGAAATCCCTGACTGTGCATCACTGAAATGCTAATAGCAGTCACATTTCAGAGTTTCACCACAGGACAGGCAGACAGGATAGAAAATCATGAAAATTACATCACTTTAAATGAAACATAAAGCGGAATAGAAGGAGCAGGGCTTTACAGAATATAAGAAGATATCTCTTTTCAGGGATCCCAGTACATTACTATGCAGCTTATAGCTGATTCAGCACTTATGAACAAAGCATGATTTGATGGTAAATTTGTAAACATCCAACAGCTGACAGAATGGTGCAATTTTGTTGCAAATGCAACAGCAACATAAAAAAAGATGTAATTCTGTTCCATGTATATAATACATCAGACAGTGACCTTTTGGTTACATATTTGTCTTTTCATACATTGAGAAACACATACTGAGCTAGGCGAAGATGTTACCTCAGTTTGAATTTCCCCACCGACACAGTAAAGCTGGCTTGACAGGTCATGAGGCAATATATGCAAATTACACCTATATACATCACCACCATCACAGTGTGCCAAATAGTTTTACTGTGATTCACTCGGCTATCACTGGAGATGTTCAAAACAAACTCAAAACAGATCATAATCATTAGAAACCGTTAAATAAATGGACAACACACTAACAAGGTATGCATAGATTTTTATTTAGAAGCTCAGAGGCAGTTACTAAATACCAGTTCTTTAAGAGAAAACTGCACTGTGGTTAATGTTGAAGCAGGGGCAGAGGGAAGGTCAGGAGAGAAAGCTGCACAGTGGCTAATGTTGACAGGGGACAGAGGAGGCGAGGCCAGGAGAGAAAGATGTACTATGGCCAATGTTGAAGCCTTTAGGAGGTCAGAGGAGGGATGGGAGAGAGAGAGAATACAGTGGCCATAACTCCAGCCATGTGCAATAGTGTGCACTATAATGCTCATGGCGAATTTACAACTAGAGGAGAAATGAAGCACTCCCATTGAAGCATTTCATTTCTTTCAACTAGACAACGTGCCACATCAGCAAAGCTGAACTTGAGTCATGACCAGAGTGCCTGGTCATTGGTGTACACTGCGAAGTCCACTGCAGTTTCAGCTGTAATTGCCTTGGCAGTGACACACCTCTCAAATGCCATATAGTCCCAAGACATTCCTTCCTCAAGCACAAGTGAGTGCAAAAGTAGGAAATAAGTTGCAAAAACTTTGTTAATGCTCCAGTTAGGGTCAAAGTGACAAAAGTTGAGAAATGAGTCATTATGGTGTCCCTAACACCCACCCTCTCAAACCAGGCAGGAGAGCAAGTGTGGGATGTGCCTTGTGCTTCTCAAAATATAGAATGAAAATATTAAAAATTGGCAAAGTTATGAGTGTCATAGAAACTATGCAATGCATGCTATAAAAGCAGTCATTTTTTTGGAATTTTTTCATCAAATTCACAACATGGGATTTTGGGACCCCACCTCAGGAACAGTGGCACTGTTATTTTGTTAATCAGTCCCAAAAGGTGATTCCACGCAGTGACCATGAAATCACTTTTCAGGACAGAGCAACAAACTGACAGTGACATTGTTCATAGTGGTCCAATTATGTTTAAAATATGGGACCAAATTCCTAAAATGGCTGAGATATCAACCTAAGTTGAAACCCCAATGACTGCCATTATAGCGCTTACCTTTGATTTTCAGTTTGCAGTTCAGCTTTGAAGAGTGCAGGCGTGTCCCAGTCCAGAGAAGATTGCTGCTCCTGACCTCTGGAGGTAAGTATGGGTAAGGGTGTGTGTGGGGAGGTGGGTGCTCAGTGGGAGGGTGGGGATGGGGATGGGGATTAGGGAGATGATGAGAGGCTGTTTTCTTTGCAGGTTTAAAAAATTAAAGACATTGCAGGTTGGTTTCTTTGTTAACAGGTCTTTCTAAATATAATTTATATTTTTGACACTGGGGTGGGCTCCCAGTGTGCCATATTATAGGGGCAGAGGGTGGATACATGCCAACATGGGGATTGGGCACCCGTGTTGGCAATTAAAGACTACCAGATTTGGGAGTGGGGCATCATCCAACACGGGAGTGGGCTGCTCAAAACCACACATTGCTTCAAAACAAAACTTGGCACATCAGGACATCTATCCCACAGGAGAGCACATACTAAATTTTGTGAAAATCCGTTGAGCGATTGAAAAGTTATTAAGGTGCAAAATTTGGGGTTTAACATTAAACTGCCTACTCAACCCTAACTATAAGGCACAACCGCTCCATTATTATTATTATTATTATTATATATAATATATATATATATAACATTAAAAGTAGCATTATTTGTTAGCAAAACATGTCTTAGTACAGTTTTTAGTAATAATGTATTTCTGGCATCCTTTGAGTAATTTACACTATATTTTATTTCCTTCAGATAACTTAGAACAACTTTTATTACTAGTTATGTAATTAATGACAGAAGTCAATAAATATGACCCCACTACCAATTTCTTTTGAAAAGTCTATTCTGTTACGATTACTTTTGACTGTACTTAGTGGATTCATACTGTGGATGTACTTACTACAATGGTGCTAGCACACACATTTCTTTAATGGTAAACAGCACAGCACCAACAAGTTTATTTGTTTCATAGTGGGCATGGCAATAGAAATAACTTTAAAAACTTCAAAACTCCATATCACAGTCCAGAAATTAAATGAGAGGAAAATGAGAATTCTCTGTGTGTGTGTGTGTAGGTGTGTAAATTACATTTTACAAAATAAAATACAATATTCTTTTTCTGAGAGCAACTAAAGGGAATATTCTCTTTGTTCAAGCTTTCAAAATTGTTTAATGCATTACCTCAGTCAATTATTAGCTTAAGCTCTTTCTCCAATTTTAAAGGTGTATTTGGAAATTATCTTTTTTCTACTCTAGGTGTGATTGCTGCTGTGTCTGTATGTTGTGTATTATTTATTTTGTTTGTATATGTATCTGTGTGTATGTTGCCAGTTGACTATGTAAATGGATTCATTTAGTCCTTGGACTTTTCAGTTAATAAGTAACATTCAAATTAACATGATAAAGTTTTGCCAACTAAAACATACTGTTACTCTAGACAGCAGGTCTCCCAAACCTAGTTGAAAACTAACCATGTGACTGAGTTAAAATGATGGAAATGATCCCACACCCAGCAGCTTAATTACCCACCCAACAGTTGCCACAAATAACATTGTTACTATTTAAATTGTGATTTAATGCTGGATTTTAACATCCTCTGATGCACAGAGTTATCTCACTCAGTAACTGTTTCAACCTGATTGAACATTTCTGGTTTATGTTGTGGTCAGTAACAGTGACAAATTGATGGGTCATTGTGGAGTGTTGGATGATAAATTTGACTATTAAAGCAAAACAACCAATGACAAGAATTAGTTGGGCAGCAGGGGGTGGATTATTCAGCAGCTCGGAGTTGGTTGTTTTAAATTTTAAATGAAAACACAGCAGCTTCAGATTGGTTGGTGGGGGCACTTGAGACACTTCCGGTTGCTACTGTACCACTGATGTCACATCAGGATGATGGTACAACATCTTTATGCACGCCAATGGCACAGCTGCACTTCTGAGGGGCAGAAATCCGTATGCTGCTCAACTAAGCATATAGTCCTTTTATACATATATGCAATACCTAAAAGCATTTCCCAAAATACTGACAACACCTTACTGCAGTGAGGTACTTGTACTAGTGTGCTTCCATGTACTGTAGGTCAGCAGAACAATCATTGTCTTTGTAGCGGTATTCCATATATAGTAATGGATAACTGCATTACAGTCTGTTTCAGTGAGCTAAGGATTTTCTTTGCTAGGTCATTGGGTAATTCCTTGCTCTAAAAATAAATCACACAATCTTGAACTTATTTGTTTTTTGTTCACCAGGTAGGTACAGTACACTAGGCAACTAATACCTTATTTACAGGTGTGGCTTATGCTTACAACTTCTGCCTAGACAGCCACCAGAGACTGGAAGATAGGACCTTGGCTTTAATGTTCTGACAATGGGTTGTACCTCTGACAACACAACACCCCCAGTAATGCATGGCACTGTATATGCCAAGGGATATATCAGTCTAGGTCTTCTTTATCTGTGCGTGCACCCTTTACTTCGTTGGATGGAGTCAAGGGTGCTGTTAACTGGGTCAGACTGATGTCCTAAAACACACTGCTGCTCTAATTTCCTACTGATGCTTCCTAATATTTTTTTTGTACATTTTATTTACCCATGATAATCTGTCTAAAATGTAACATCTCATTTTCTTTGGGGTCCTGCTAATACCTGTAACCATTTTCAGGTGGAATAACTGAAGCACATAAAAGATGAAAAACTTACTCACGGTCACACGGTTACCACCAAACACACAAATTCTGAGTGCTGCCTTATGTTGGAATTGTGGCCTTCCCAGGAAGTCTCCATAAAACAGCTAAAACAGCCAAAACAAAATAGAAGGCACTCTGACTTCCACATAACACACTGATCCAGAAAAGGAGATGGTACTTTTAGAGGATTCCTTGCTGCTGCAGTATAAATGAGGTACCGTGCAGCAGCTACAGTATCACCTTGGTCGTTACTCCCCAATGAAGTCCCATAGCAGGACAATATGCTCTTAGTGGCTGTTTTGCTTCCTGTGGTGGTTGCTGTAGGTTGCCAGTTGACTTGATAAAGCAATGGGGCCAGACGGGTGCACCCCAGGGTCCTTAAAGAACTAAGAGAGGTGGTGGCTGAACCCTCTGGCTATCCTGTTTAGCTGATCACTGGAAACAGGGAGGTACCCAAAGACTGAGGACAGCAGATGTAGTCCCCTTATACAAAAGTGGGAACAAAGAGGAAGCAGGAAACTACAGACCAGTCAGCCTCCACCTCGTAGTGGGGAAGATCATGGAAGCACTACTGAAGGAGAGATTGGTGGAACATCTGGTTGTCAATGGACTACAGGACCCAAGGCAGCATGGTTTCACCAGGAGAGGTCATGTCAGACCAACCTCGTTGAATTTTTTGACTGGGTGACTAGGAGGTGGATCAGGGAGGGCAGTGGACATGGCCTATCTGGACTTCAGCAAGGCCTTTGACACTGTGCCACATAGAAGACTATTACACAAACTGGGAATATGGGTGTGGCAGGACAGTAGTGTGGTGGGTAGGTAACTGGCTGGGTGGCAGGACACAGAGGGTGGTGGTAAATGGCTGTCACTCCACAGAGGGAAGAGTGACCAGTGGGTACCACAGGGATCAGTGCTGGGACCGGTCCTATTCAACATCTTCATCAGTGACATCATGCAGGGATCTAGAAGGCAGAATTTCACTGTTCGCTGATGACACAAAGCTCTGTAACAGAGTAGACACACCAGAGGGCGTAGACAGAATGAGAAGTGACCTGCAGAAACTTGAAGAATGGTCAGGGTTTGGCAGTTGAAATTCAATGCAAAGAAGTGCAAGATAATGCATATGGGGCACAAAAACCCTGGCACAATATATCAGTTGGGGGTGAGGATATAGCATGCACCAAGCAGGAAAGAGATCTTGGGGTTGTCATCTCTGATGACCTCAAGGTATGGAAACAGTGTGACAAGGCAGCAGGTAAAGCAAATAGGATGCTGGGATGTATAGGCAGGGGCATCATCAGCAGGAAAGGAGGTCATAATTCCACTATACAAGACACTAGTGAGGCCCCACCTGGAGTACAGTGTACAGTTCTGGAGACCATACCTACGTAAGGACATAGACAGGGTAGAGAAGGTTCAGAGGAGGCAACAAAGATGGTGCATGGATTGCATCACAAGTCCTATGAAGACAGGTTGAAGGAACTGAACATGTACTCCCTGGAGAGAGGAAGGAGAGGGATATGATAGAGACATACAAGTATCTTACAGGGAGGAACAGGGTGCAGGAAAACACTATTTTAAGCGAAAAAGATGTTCCAGATCTAGAGGGTATGGGATGAAGTTGGAGGAGGATGATTCAGAGGAAGCGTGAGAAAGAATTTCTTCACAGAACAGGTGGTGGACAAGTGGAACACCCTGCCAGAGGAAGTGGTGGGGGCTGAAACAATCACGGATTTAAGAATGCATGGGATAGACATAAAGGAATTCTAGAGGTCAGGGGTAAGGGAAACAGACTTCTAGGAAAACAAACTGAACTTTAAGTTCAAATGGGCAGAACTAGGTGGGCCATAGGCCCTTATCTGCCGACACTGTCTATGTATCTATGTATCTATGTATTCTATGCATTGCTTGCAGCTGTCTTTTATACCTCAGAACAAGCACTGGAGACTACAGGGTTATGAAGTAAATTACCTACCAGAAACTGTTCAGCTCAATATGTTATTTTACTGCTGTTATGTGGTAGTCAGATTGCCCTTCTAGTTTGTTTTCACAACGTGACCAGACTAGTAGGGTTTGTAACTGGATCTCCTAATTTGCAGTTCTATATTCAGCCACTAGGCTACACTGCATCTCTTAGATGGAGATATGACTGGTAATACAGCAGTTTCAGAAATGTAAATTTGTTATGAGTGCTAAAGTTTATGAAGTTATGACCGAATGGCATTAGACAGATTATACCAGAGTTTGAGTACAAACCAGAATGTGGTATGTTCTGCAACAGCTTCTGCTTTGGTGTCTGTTTATGAGTGCTGCAGACATCCGTAATGGGTATAGCATGAGCTCAGTAAATGCCAGTCGGGTTTTTACTGTCTGAAAAGTATATCTAAGGAAACTTAGATTTAGCTTTCCTAACATCAAGTAACACAATTTAAAAAATGTGTCCTTTTTCCCACAATCTCCATCTATTGCTTAACAATCTTTCTTATTTAGAAAACATAATCATTTCACTAATAGCCAGTAGATCATAACAAATGCATCAGTGTGAATGCGTGTGATAGACTATAAAAGTAGAATTCCCAGGCCATCATGTCCATACAGCTCCCCCCCCACCACCACAATATTTTGTGATCCACCTATTACTTTCTCTTAGGACGGGCTATAAAAGTGTAATTTTATTTTGTAAACTTTATTTTAAAAATCTTCCAAGTTGTACAGACAATTACCAGCCCTTAAAGGGCAGGTACTTATTTTAAATAGGCATATACAGGGTATATCAATATAAGGCAGATGAATGACATACAGACATGACATATCCTTAAAATACATTTTGACATGAAATAAGTTGCTCCTATGCAAAGATGGAGCCTGTGTAATTGCTTGAGCTCCACCTGTTAAACATGCAGTCAATATATGACACTGCAGACATATATAAAACAGGAATATATAAAACAAGTTATATATAAAAACAAGTTGAGGGGCAGGCCGTGTGGTTCACCGGAACACAGGAATCAAGGCTCTACAAGGTTAAAGCAGTGGAAACCAGGAAAACTGCACCACTCTTTCCACTGGTTCCCAGATTTCTTTAAATTTCTCTTCTTGATGTTTAAATTTGCATTGTATTCTCTCTAGTTTCAAACATTTTACCAGTCTTGGGCCCATAATGCCACAGGTGGGGTGTTAGCAAGCCTCCAGAACAAGGCCAGCTGGTGAAGGCCCAGCACCACTCCTAAGCATGTCAGAGTATATATCCAGCCTCACCCCTCTGTTGCCCTCCCCAGACCCATCAGTACCTCCACCGGGTCTAAAGCAATAGATTGCCCCAGAATATGCTGCAAGACCAAAATTATTTCTTTCAATAGAGACAAACTTTGGGCGTTCCCATATCAGATAGAAAAATGTACCAGTGTGAATATTACATTTGGGGCATGGGTCTGGAGTCGAGGTCAATCCTGTGGGCCAGAACTGGCGTGAAATATACTCTCATAAGAACATTGTACTGAATTGCTCGTAGCGATGATTCACCGTGCAGTTGAGAGAGTGCTTAAAAATTCAAGCCCAGTCACCCCACCATGAGAGAATCAGAGAATACATCATCCTCCCATCCCTTTTTGAGTCTGTTCAGCTGGTCCGGAAGGCCCCTATCAATAGCTTTAACATACCGAAGAGTTGAAAGTGTGGTCCTGATGTCTGCCTTTAAAAGTTTCTTCCAAAGGGATCACCCACAGCCTCATGGTCCCAGACCCACTAACCGTTGTTCTATTATTCTCCGTAGGAGAGATAGGAGAGGTAGGAGGCGGAGAAGAGGTTATATTTTGTTTGATTTATGAAAGTCCATGACATGCCCATCACTCAACATCTGCTCTATAAAGTAGAACCCTGTGATTCCACAGATCCAGAGTTCTCTGGGCAATTTCCCTCCTCCCAGCTTTTCATGGTTCAGGGGTGTCTAAAGACAATCCTATCTTATGCTGTAAAATACGATGGGCCATATATCAAGCCCTCAAAGTGGCTCTAGTACAAGGGTGACCGCACTTCTTCCCCCCACCATGCTGCCGACCAACACTCCCTGATATAATGGTACTCTAAGCCCACCCATGTTGGTTGGCACTCCCCACTACCATCAGGTCCATGATATGTGCCAGTTGGGACTGCCAAGTAATAAAGTTTAACATTGGGTAATCCAAACCTCCGTGTGAAGCTGGCTTCCACAATATGGCTTTTAATCTTAAGTCTCTTCCCACTCCCATAATAGCTGAGTTATAGTGCCCTCCAGGGCCTTGATATATCTATTAGGGATATAGACTGGTATCGTCCGGAAGAGATAAAGAAACTGCGGCAGGATGCTCATTTTTATGAGATTAACCCTGCCTAGCAGGAGTTAAAGGAAAGCTCTCCAATTGCAACAGTCTTCTTTGACCTTAGCCATCACTCTGCACATGTTAATGTCTTCCATTCTGGATAGCTTCAGCGGAGGTATATACTTAAATATTTAATTTCCTGGGATGGGGTATAAGGCATTGATTAAGTCTAATAGGAGCCTTGCTTTCACCCAACGACATCCATTCACACTTGCTCTAATTTATTTTATGGCCAGAAACTGGGCCATAAGTGTCAAAAATGTGGGTCAGAGCTGGAGGGCAGCCCCAGGTCCTTCAAAAAGCAGAATGTCATCTACAAAAGTGAAAGAACATGGTTCTTCCACCACCCAAAAATCCATGAATGTTTTATGGGGAACAAATAGTTTCTGCCAGGGCCTCTATGGTAAGCACATATAAGAGCGGGATATGGGGCATCCTTGCCTCGTGCCTCACCTCAGATGGAAGGGAGATATAAGTGGAGTTGGTTAAAATTTGGGCTTGGGAGAATTATATAAGATCCTAAGCCACCTCAGGATAGCATCTCCCAGGCTGTATTTTTTAAGGACTGCAAACATAAAGGCCACTACACGGTCAACGCTTTTCACCGTGAAGAGCTAGTAGGCCTCCTCCTTTCTGCCTCTTCAAGTCCACCATGAATAATATTAACTGTCCTTCGTATATTTTGTTTAGCCTGTCTCCTCCAGAAAAGCCCCTGATCCGGATTAATCACCTTTGGCAAAGTGGTCCAGTCTAAGAGCTAATAGCCTAGCCAGGATTTGTAATCAGAATTCAAGTGATATGGGCCTGTATGACCCACATTTAAATGGGTCTTTTCCAGGCTTAGGTAAAACCACTATAGTGGCCAGGCACATAGAAAGGGGTAAGCTCCTGTCTGGAAGGCTGAACGTATCATTTGGAGCATAAAGGGATCTATCTCCTCCACACCAATCTGTAGAACTCAAGGGTATCCCATCTGGGCCTGGCACCACCTCTCCTCCCTTCCAAGCTGCCCACCAGTTCCTCTTCAGATATTGGCATGTCCTAAATCTCCTATCCTCCTCTCCTACCAAGGGTAAATGAATGTTCTGAGGAAGCCCTCTGGGTCCCCACCCAGTGGGAAATCAGAGGTATAAAGATGTGAGTAAAACTCTTTAAAAGTAGCATTGATTTGGGATTGGTCTATGTGATGTCCCCCACCCGTCTCCTTCCCAGAATTGTCCTCTCAGCCCTTTTACTCTTTACCAGGCCTGTTAACCATTTACCCACCTTGTCCCCATCAAAATGTGTCCCTGCTTTGGCAATCAAAAGGTCTCTTTATTCTACGATCAGACAGTTTATTGAGGAGCACTTAAAAGTTTTGGTTGTCGTGCTTTCTAGGGGTCGATGCATCCCATCAAGTCCTTTGCAACTCCCTCACCTGTTTCTCTAATTCCTTTTCTTCTCAGTTCAACTTCTTTTTAAGGTAGGAGGAGTAGGAAAAAGCCTCCCCACGAATATGTGCCTTGAGTGCATCCCAGGTATTATGCACTGATGTCTCCTGAGGGTCATTATGTAGTAAATATTCCTTAATACTATCCTTAACTTGAGAAACAAAGCCCTCATCTACTAATAAGGAAGGGTCCATTTGTCCAGCTGGGCCTCGGAACCCCCGTCTGGAGTAGCAGTACTACCTGCAAGGGAGCATGGTCTGAAACCAACAGTGGTCCATATGCGGCCTCCTCCACCTGCCCGCCCACACCTTTGGGAGAAATAAATAGTCCAGACATGTATACACCTGGTGGGCTGAGGGAAAAAGAGAATATTCCTGGTGGTCGGGTGACCTGCCTCCACATCTCCATCAAGGCTCGTCCCTCCACCATGTTCCGTAAGGCTGCCGTGCTGCATGTGTGGGGGGTCTAGATCTCTGACCTAAATTATGTAAAACAGAGTCCAAGTATGTACTAAAATCCTCTCTAGTATTAGGTTGTCTGACAATGTGGCTAGTGTGACCCCAAGTGTGTGAAGAAATCAGGGTCATCAAAACTGGGGCCATATACGAAACCAAGGTGTAAACCTGTTCCTCCCATATCCACCTCTGCTATGAGGTATCTTCCCTGGGGGTCTGCAAGTGTTTTCAAAATTTTGTGGGGCAGGCCAGGCCTCAGCCAAGTGCAACCCCTCTAGCCCTGGAAGTAAAGGTGCCATCAACAAGTACCTCAGGTGAGCGACAGCCTCAAAGCCTCCTCTGAGGTAGAATGAATCTCTTGAGGAACACTATGTCCCCATCCATTCTTTCAATATTCACCCAGACTTTTTCCTTTTGACCACATGGCAGGCCATTGGCATTCCAAGTTATCAACATATTAATTTTACAAATCCATAATAGACATACAGCATTGTCATGTTCTCCACATTCCCGCCCTCTGTACATGCATTCAAACTTGGAAGAAAAGTTTTCAACTTTTAACATCTCCAACATGTCCCTCACCCCCAAACAGTGGTTCTGAGACTAAACAGAATTGCTCCATCTGGCAACAAACTAGCCAGTCATCACATAGTGAGTACAGTGCACTCCCTTGCCCCCACCAACAAACAATCCCATAACAACAACAGCAACTCAAGTAATCCCCTCCCAAACCCTATCTACTTAAGCTATTCACCCGCTACTTTGCATGGATCGAGTGGGCTATCCACCTTTGAAACCCTATAACTTTACTCTATAATTTTGCTTGCCACCCTTTACCTTCTGAAAGGCTGCCATAGGTAGTGGCTACTGTCAGTGGGTGAGGATTGACCTGGACCCCCAACAAAGCCCATTGAACAAGAATGGAAGACATGTCCTGGCTATTTATTAAATAAAACCATAAGAAAGCAGGGTCTCCCCACTTAATTTGCAGCCTCTTAAATCAGTCTTATATAACCCCATCCTATGCCCCCCATGGAATTATGGACACTTCCAACAGAACATAACAGAGAGTACGGATTCAAAATATGCAGAATACAGTTTTAAGCCACACTGCACAAACATCCTCATGCTTTAATTTAGGGCCCCCAAAGCACAAACTCTGGGTGGAGCCAGGAAACTGTCCCGGTGTTGAAAGGAAGACTTAAGCCTACAAAAGCTTCCTTCCAGTCACTGTTATAAAGATAAACAGTTCAGTCAGCCATCACAAAAGGTACGTTGTTCGAGCCAAACCTCCCAGGCCTGGCATGGCATTAGAAACAAGGCATAACCTCCACACAGTCACAGAAGACCCGCTTATTCATACTGCCTCGGGTCTTGCCCAGATGACCTTCAAGCTGGAGGTAAAGAAGAGAAGGTATTCTTGGCACTAATCTGGGTGTGCCCCAGAAAGATGCAACTCAGGGGTAATGTGGGGAGCTCACCAAACCAGCCATTCTAGGCCTCATAAAGAAGTTGCGGTCTGGCCCAAAGAAATGTGGTGCCCCCCCTTCGCCCCCACATCCCAATAACAGCACATCTCAGCCCCAGTACCTCTGAAAAATCTACATGCCTTCTGGAAACACCATAATGAAAGTCCCTCAGCAGCTCTCACTGCTCTTGTTGCTGCCCCAAGCTTTTTCCAGGTTGACTACACATTCCATAGCTGCATCTGGGCTGGTGAAAGATTTTGGCTTCCCTCCCTGTGGCCTGATGATCAGGCATGCGGGTATACTAAAGCGTAATAGCAACCAGGTCGTGAAGATGCTTCTTGACCTCGACAAATGCTCGTCTTTGATTTTGAAGCTACCAGGAATAGTTGTGAAACAAGCTTATATGTAGAGTGCTGCACCATTATTTTGCCCTTCTGCCTCGTCTTTTCCAGCACAGTTTGCCGATCCATGAATCGGAGGAATTTTATGATAATATGCCTGGGTCTTTGGTCAGGGAAGATTTAAGTTCAGGAGACCGGCGTGCATGTTGAATTTCAGGTAGTCTCTGGGAAGGTCCAGGGTGTCATGGAGCCATTTCTTTACAAATGAGGCACAGTCTCTCCTCCAGGCCCTCTGGTAGGCACACCACTCACATTGCACCTATGCTCCCTATTTTCATGAGTCGTCAATAGCTTGTTTTACAAATTCAATCTCTCATAAAGCTTTCTGAAGGTCAGTGTGGGAGCTTTGCAGAGAGTCCTCCTGTGTGCTGACCCATGCTTCTAATTCCCCAGCCTAGTCTCATGCAGGTGACTGTCTCCAACACAAAGTTCACTGTCTGCTGAAGATGCTGGATTTGTGCGGTGACATTCTCGAATCCAGCCTCCATCTTTGTCCCCAGATCATACTTTAATTCTTTTAACAGCCTTTACAGCACATGATACCCCTCGTTAGTGGTGAGGTGGCAGCTTGGTCCATTCTGGGGTTAACAGGAGGAGTACCTTCAGCTCATGGCGTTCCTGAACTGCCTGCACCCAAGGTGCTTTTCGAGTTGGATTTTGGTAGGCCTCTACTATCTCCACAGCTGGGTGTGATTGAAATGACAGTTTCGCCTGTTTTCTTCACCAATTTTACTGGCGCTGGCATTTAGCAGAGTTTTAGAGCACAGAATTAGCCAGACTGTTGGAATAACATGAAGGATGGCAAAATTATGTTGCGGATAGCCACAGAGCTTTTAGTTCAGACATCCATCTTGCTCCATCGCTGCCACACCCCTATAAAGTGTAATTTAATGACTCTCTTGATTTATTTTTAATTGTGCTCCCAACACGGACACTGAATTTCTTAGCATGATGTTCCTGACGGGACCCACCACTGCCTTCCATAGTTCATCATGTAACATATACAAAGGTAATTTACTTACAGAAATACTGTTCTGCTTTCTTTCATTTAAGAGTTAAAGCTCTTGCTACATGCTCCTAGCTACATTGTACCTATCCACATTTTGATTCTTTGTGTAATAGATTTTCCCTTAAAATGAAATTCCATACCAAATTTCTGGTGAGAATGTGTAAACCATACTGTGTTCCCTTAGTGAGAGGCTGTAGTTACCATGGTGTACAATATTGCCCCCCAAACAGGTCATAAAAGTGGAAACAAATTATTCTAGCTGCTTACTATGGCTTTGCTGCCAAAACTGCTAACAAAGTGTGGCTGCTTTCCTCCATCTGGCACTGCCAGCACTGACATGCCTTGGCTATGGAACTACTTCACAGTCGCGAGCATGATGCAACCATTCCAGTCCCAACCCCACATCTGAGAGAGCTGAATGTGATGTCATCCATAGTGGGACCTTGGGCTCCATTACTGAGCAAAAGAAAGACATCACTCTTCCCAAGGCTTGTGTGCATATTTTGGCTTCCTAATAATCTCAGAAGTACATAAAAGTTATAGCTCATGGTGAATAAAGATGAAATACATCAACTCAGCCTTCCTGCTACCTAATGAGTTAGACTTTCGCCAGACATCAGTGCATACATCTTATGCTGGTATTTGCATTTGGGCTAGTGAATTGGCAAATACACTTTTGTGAAAATGCCAGTCATTAAGGGTTGTATCTATTGCCTGGGTACACTGCATCAGCTGTAAATTGAAATGAGTTTATATTCAGCATCTGGACCTGGAACCCAGATATTATAAGTGTGTAACTGTCATATTATACTGTATGACCCTGTGTGTCTTAGTATTAACACAGAGAGTTTATAGTGACCAAAAGTATCAATACAGAATATCAGTCTGAGTGTGATATTGCATGAATGAAAGGCTTGGTTTAATTTAATGATGTAAGTAAATTGTTCACACAAAAATACAGATACTTGTTGAAAAGAAATCCATCAACTTGACATAACCAAAAGTGGAGTTTAAATCATTCTAGCCTATGTTAGAATCTCACCAGTGTATTACTTTTGTAACAAATTACAGCACATCACCTTTCTTTAATGCAGTTTCTTTTATCAATAACGGATAAAAAAGTTTAGACTATTTCTGGTGAATACTGTAAGGAAATCATTGGAGACAGCAAATGTGGCTGGAGATGAGATGATAATGCACTCTTTCCCATTAGCCATGGTGTCATGTACTATGTAGTGTTTAACCAGCCCAATGTGCCAAGCCCCTTAATTTAAACAGAAAAGGTAGAGTGACAACAAAATTAAGCGCAACCATCTTTAAATATAAAGAAATGTTCCGCTTGAAATTCAGAATGTGAAATAATATAACAAGTCTGACAGTTCTACCAATGCAGAGATTTGACAGTGGTTGTGGCATCAACACACCAGGAGAAGTCCCTAACATTTGTTTTCTCAGTCTGCAGCATCCTGTTTATTAAAGGTTCTGAGGCACAGGTTTTATCCTGCTGTAACCCCCCTACAAATGGGGTTCCTGGAAGCCTGGAGCTTGGGTAAATGCTCCGTGCCTGATTGGAGTTAGAGCTAAAGCGGTTAATTGGGTAGCCAGTGGCGCTTTAAAAAGCCTCCGTGAGCTGTCTCTTTAAGGGCTTCCTGTTGCAGCTGCAGGTAATTAAATGGAAGAGAGCTGTGGGGTTGTATGCCCGAGTCCCGCCCGGGACACTGAAATAATAACTCCTTCTGCCATCTCTAGTGGTGCAGAGGGAGTTCTGCTAAGCTGTACTTGTTTGCTGAATATAACATAAAAAAATAATAATAATGCAGTTGTTTAACCTGCCTTCCTTTGCAGCAAAGGACTGTGTCGACTGCCTCCTCCATGTTGGACCAGAACTGCTAAATGGGCCAATCAGCACCTTGGGACCTTACAGGGCTGACTGACCAATGGAAGGACTGCTTGTAATTTTGGGAAAGGCATTATGGGCTGCTGGCGCCGCACCACTGAAGGCTAGAGGAAATGACTGGCATGTTCAGCCAGCCAATGGCAATGGGTAGCGCCCGATCTGGAAGGAGTACTTAATGCTGCCAGCTTCAGATGCATTGTGGCTAGTGGAGAGTGAGGAGCTGTGTGCTTCGCGCTGAAGAGTGTTCACGATGGAAGCGCGTGAAGGCCTGAAGTGGCTGTTTTGTGCTGTCGGCTCCAGCGGACGAAATCCTCACGGCGGGCGGTCAGAGAAGGCTGTGCTCTGTACAACTACTCACCAGGCTTGACCTGAAGGAGGACTGGAGAAAATTGCTGAATCGCGCCGGTCCAAAGACAAGTGGAAGCTGCCTTTTGCAGTGTCTCAGTGATGTGAGTTTGTGGGAGCATTGGAAGCAGCTGCCTGGTGTGGTACCCTCTGTTGCTGTTAACCATATAAATGTGCAAGGAGGCCTGTGAGCTCAAGTTAATCCTGCTGCCAGTAAAGGACTTTGCCTTGTTAGGAATAACCATATAAATGTACCATATAAATGTGTGAGGAGGCTCGTGGAGCTCAGGAGTAGCCCTGCTGGCGTTGAAGGACCCTATTTTGTCTGGAGGTCGTGAGTACTAATTCAGGGTGCTCCCTGTTGAATTGCCACATTGGATCTGAATGGAATTACTGTACTGCTGACTGTTTAACTAACTTTTTTCTTTTCTTTGTGTGAAAGGGCCCCTACCAGCTGCCACGGTTTGGACTAGCCACTAGGCTTGGGGTACCGGGACAGTAACTTAGGATAGGCCTGTGCACAGACCCCTAGGTAGATGAGTATAGTGATAAGCTAATCAACTTGATTCCCCTGTCCTTGTTGTTTTCCCTGAAAAATCAGGTTGTTTTTGTACAGCTACATCCTGGCTATTGTGTACATTAATGGTGAACTGCTGCTTGGTGATTGCAACATAACTGTGCCTAACTTTACAGGGGGTCCCTGAAGGAGCTGGATTATATTTTCCATGGGGTAAGTGTACTGGTGAACAAGAATTGTTGGTACCCAGTGTGAGTCACTAGTGGGATGAAGGGGGTTGCAGTAGCTCAGAAGGCTGTAACCGTGGTAGTCTTAATTGTGCTAACCCCGACCTCTGGGTGGAGGCACCCATCAATGGATCTGGGCCCCTCAATCTGCCTCTGTGGGGGCAGACAGGGTAGTAGCCCTGAGGTAGTGCCCTGGGGTTACAAATTGGAGGCACCGCTGGATTAGTGTCCCCTAGTGGCTCAGTGAGGAAATACCTCAAAGATGGAAAAATGGAAGGGGATATGTTGGAAAAAATTAAACTGGGACCCATCAAAACCATGGTACACAAACTGATGGGTTGGGGTGAAGCCAAGATAGATTCTCAGAAGATTGTATTATTGTTAGATGTGCCATTGGGTACTTCAGCTGCTGATATTGTCTCTGTTGCAGAACGGTAAAGTGTTTGGGTAAGGTTGAAGTGAAAGGGCGATGGCTGATTTGCTTGACTAGACATTGCAGGTGCTACTCCTATGCAGTGTGGCCATCGACCCTGAGAAGGTACCTCCTGTACTTTACCGGAGGGTGCGCCCCAGAGGTGGAGGCTAATCCATATCCAGTGGGTCAGTCACTCCTGGGGGTCTCCTCAAATGAACAGTTTTAAGGATAAACTGCTTAAATTGTTAGCTGTGGAGGGAGTACTACCCAGGAGTTGCTACAAGCCTTGGATCTGTCCAGTGATACTACCCCTCGGGGTTCCCTGGGCACATCCCCTTGCCCACCCAAGAGTTCAGTGTTGGCTTCTCTGCCCTTGGCAGTCCCTCCATACAGCTAGATTCCTACCGTAAATTAAAACTTTTCTCCAGCGCGGTACCAGTGCCTTCGAGGAAGATGACCTGGAGGCCTGGATGGGCTATGCCACCCCTTTGGTCCAGGAGTAGCAATGCTCCGAGGGGAGAAACGGAAGAGGCTGATGGAGAGTCTGCGGGGTCCTGCCTTAGAAGCCATTAGATTCTTCGGGCCACCCATCCAGAAGCCACCACTGCAGTGTATCTCTGCTTTGGAAGGGTTTTGGGAGTACAGAGACTGGTGAAGATTTATTATGGAAATTCAGGTCTGCTATGCAGTGGAGAAATGAAAAACTGTCCGCTTTTGTTATTAGAGTGGAGAGGGCCTTGCAGAAGGTTTACAGAAAAGGGGAATCACTGCTACAGCCCTAAATCAAGTTCAGTTAGAACATGTTTTAAAGTCTGCCAGATTCTCTAATGTAACACTGCTGAAACTCAAGTTGCATGATCGTGGGCCACCCGCCTGAATATTGTCAATTGATGAGGAAATTCGGGAAGTGGAGACTGATGAAGAGGGTGGGAACCCTGTGTGGGGCAGTGAACCCTAGTGGGACCCCTGAGTCTAACACCCTGAGGAGACTGGCTCACCTGGAGGGTCCGAGGGTCCCAGATTTTTCAGGCAATGTGGGAATGCGAGCTGTTTCCTCCTGACCCTGCATGGAGGGGTGAGTTGAGGGCTGAGATCAGGAATTTCACGGGAACTAGTGAGAGACCTAAAGCAGTCTACTATGTACCCCACTCGGCCCGGGCCCCTGAGACATGTAGAGCCCCAACCCTAACCCCAGAGAGCTTTCTCACTCCCTCAGGGCCCCCCTCAGAACAGTGATCCCCAGGACCCCAAGTTTTGTTACCAGTGTGGGGAAAATGGGCATTTCCAGCCTGACTGCCAGAGAATCAGAAATTTAAGAAAAGCTAACAGCAGACTGATCGCCCAACACCTTGAGGCTCAGTTTCAGGCCCCAAGAAAAGTTTTGTGACTCAGGCCCATGCCCTGCAGGCTACCCATGCTGCTACCCCAACTAGTCCAATGTGGTGAGGCCATCTGAGAACCAGGTACAGGTAAATGGAATTCCCACTCGAACTGTATTGGACAGTGGCTCCCAGGTGACCATAATGTTTCAGAACTGGTACCAAGCACACTTATCTGAGGTGCCCTGCAGCCTCTAACTGGTCTACATGTATGGGGGTTGGTGACAAGGCCTATCCGTATTTGGGATACATCCCTACGTTTGTCTAGGTGGCTATGAACCTTGATGTCTTTACTGTCCTCAGCTGTCTTATGGTTACCCTAATTGCTTTATTTTACATCCTTATTATGATCTATGCCTAAAATGCACCTTATGTAACTATTACTGTGCTACCCAATGTATATCTTGTTTTGCTCCTGTACACCTATATTATGTCTGTGCATTTCTGCATATTATAACCAATGTCCTGTATCTCCCGAATTCGTGCCTGAAAATAGAGCAGATCTGTTGCCTAAGCACACTTACCCGGTTACCAAAAGCTAATAAATAAATAAATAAATGGTTATCTTTCCCTGCAACTGTGAATGGTATAGATGAGCAAGTGGAAACCTTAGTCTTAGTCTGCCCATCCACTGGACTGTATGATGGTGTGCCCTTGTTGATTGGAACAAATCGCACATGTTTGGACGATTAGCCCAGTTGTGCTCAGAGATGCGAGCGTTCCAGACTGGGAGAGCTTTGAGCGCACCTGCTGTAATTCAAAAGGTCAGGGCCACTCTGAAGAAGAGTAGTCCGGAGGAACCTGACGGTCCTGTGGGAGTGGTATGGAAAAGGATACGCCCTGTAGTGCTTGCCCCAAATGCACAATTTTTTTTTTTTATTTTATTTATTAAATTCTCGGATTACAAATATCTTTGAGCAGAAACTGCTTGTTTACAAAGGTTCCACGTCAAAGGATGAGGTCAACATACATACAGAGGTAGTAAAAGAATGCACAATAAACAACCAAAACAACTAAAAGAAAAATAAAGATACTCAGTTATAACATACTTTGAGATAATATTCATAAAATGAGCAGCTTGAGTAGGCAGCTGGCTGCGGTAACAATAAGAGAAAGAGGGCACCATAGGCAGTTAGTATTGCAGGCATGCGACCGGAGAGGAAGTTGGCAGGCTAATGGGCCACTGTCCGATGGTAGTGGAAAATGTCTTCTGCATGGAAGTACGACTAAAGACAGATGTCAAGAATAAGTTGTTGATGTTGGATGCGCTATGGAGGAGGATTACCTGAGGTGCTGTTGCTAAAACCCAGCATTTTGCGGCTAGGGTCCATGCTTATGTTAAAAGGGTGATGGTTCAAGTGCAAAATGTGTCTGATAAAGAATTCGAATAAAAGAGGGTGTACCTGGCTAAGCGTCCATTGTGCAGATACTGCTGTGATACCAAATAGAAAGAGTTCTTGGACGGGTGATAGAGTTACTCCTGATTTGTTTGATTCTGTGACTCTCGCCCACTGAATGGAAACGAAGGGTCAGTGAAAGGCTTGCCCAGAGGGACCAGGTTTTTTCCTGAAAGAGTGGGATGTGGGATGTGTACAAGGGGCTGAGCATCACATTCACCTGCATGACAACAGACCTTTCGAGAGAGATCCCGACATCTGACTCCTGCTGACATAGATGATGTAAGGCAGCATCTGCAAGAAATGTTGGCTGCTGGTGTAATTCAAGAGTCTAGGAGCCCTTATGCCTCCCCATTGTAGTAGTAAGGAAAAGAATGGGGCAGTTCGGATGTGTATAGACTACCGCACTTTGAATAGGCAGACCATTCCGGATCAATATACCATGCCACGCATACAAGGCGCCTTGGATTGTCTGAATGGTAGTAAGTGGTTCTCTGTATTGGATCTTCAGAGTGGATACTACCAGATCCCGATGGCCCCAGACGACTGGGAGAAGACTGCTTTCATTTGCCCCTTAGGCTTCTATGAGTTTATTCAGATGCCTCAAGGAATTTCAGGTGCCCCAACCACTATTCAGCGTTTGATGGAATGAGCTGTGGGGACATGAACCTACTCGAATGTTTGGTCTATTTAGATGACGTTATAGTGTTTGGCCAATCATTGGAAGAACATGAGCAATGATTATTCAAAGTCCTAGATCGGTTGGAGGATTTTGGCCTTAAGTTGTCTATCGACAAGTGTCAATTCTTCCAGACCGGTAAATATGTGGGCCACATAGTGTCCACTGAAGGCATAGAGACTGACCTAGCAAGGTGGAGGCATTGACCACTTGGCCTCAACCCAGAAATTTAAAAGAGCTGCAACAATTCCTGGGGTTTTGTGGCTACTATAGGCGGTTTGTCAGAGACTATTCACGAGTGATTAGCCCGCTCCTCAATCTCACTCAAGGGTACCCACCCACTCACAAAAAGTACAAGAAGGGTGTGCACACTGAGCGTAGAAAAAGTATTTTCAGCCAAACGATATGTTCGGGGATCAATGGACTGCTAAGTGTGAGGAAGCTTTTCATGACATCATATATCAACTCACCCATGCACCGTGTTGGCCTATGCTGACCCAGCCAAGCCTTACACTCTTCATACTGATGCCAGTCTGCAAGGATTGGGGCTGTATTGTACCAGGAGCATGAATGGGCTGAGACCTGTAGCGTTTGCCAGTAGAAGTCTGGCGTCGTCAGAAAAGAATTACCCGATGCACAAATTAGAGTTTTGGCTTTGAAGTGGGCCATTGTTGATCAGTTCAACGACTATTTGTATGGTGCCAAGATATTAGTAAAGACTGATAACAATCCTCTGACCTATGTACAAACCTCCGCCAAATTGGATGCTACTGGGCATAGGGTGGCTGTCTGCCTTGGCGACCTATGATTACGCTATAGAATACGGGTGGGCCTAAACCATATAGATGCAGATGCTCTCTCTCGGAGGCCTGCGTCCCAGACTGAATGGTCCCGGTTGTCTGAGCGGACATAAGAGCCCTGTGCCAGAAATTTGATAAAGAAGAACAGGTGTCTCCTGACATGGTAGACTGTGTAGTAGATTGTTTGGGGCACAGAAAACTGTATACCTGTCGCCTACTGCCATTTCTCTGCATTAGACACCAGCTCTCTGCCTAACTCAATAATGATGATCTCCAACAGGCTCAATCCTGTGACCCTATGATAGAGCAGGGTGTAGAGGTTTTGCGGGCTGGAAGGATGTATTCAAACTACATTCCACTGACTTGCGGACTACCTTGTTGTACAAAGAAGGGCCCAAATTAAAGCTGATCAACCAACTACTATATAGAGATGTGTGAGTAAGGAGGGCCGGGTGCAACGACAACAACTGGTGCCACCTCAGCTTTCAGAGAACTAGTTCTAAGGTCATTGCATAATCAGATGGGGTACCTGGGCATAGATTGAACACTTGATTTGATGCAGACCGATTCTATTGGCCGAAGATGAGTGCGGACGTGGAACAGTATGTCAAGACCTGTGGTCGTTGTTTGCAAAGGAAAGCGTTACCCCAGAGAGCTGCTCCTTGGTCAACATTACTACTAGTGCTCCTATGGAACTGGTCTGTATTGATTTCCTGAGTTTAGAGCCTGATCTGAAAAGTGTTAGCAACATATTGGTGGTCACTGATCATTTTACCTGAGTACGCACAGGCTTTCCTGACCAAGGATCAGAAAGCAACTACAGTGGCTAAGATACTTGTTGAGAATTTTTTGTTCACTATGGGCTCCGCAGTGGATTCATTCCGATCAGGAAGGGACTTTGAGAGTCGCTTGATTAAAGAGATGCTATCTTTGTGGGGGTACATAATCACGAACCACCCCTACCATCCTGAGGGGACCCTCAGCCTGAAAGGTTCAATCGTACATTGCTTGACATGCTGGGCACTTTACAATCCAAAGATAAATCAAGATGGAGCCAACAGATCAGCACTCTAGTTCACGCCTACAATTGTACAAAAAGTGATGCCACAGGTTCTCCCCTATCGAATGATGTTTGGGAGAGATGTTTGATTGCCAGTGGATGTGTGTTTGGGGTTTCCCCTGATGGGGTGTGAGCAGAAAACCACCTACAGTACGTACAGAAATTAAAGGCCCAATTAAATCATGCCTACCAACTGGCACAACCATGGCTGCTAAGCGAAATCTGGCTAACAAGGAGAGATATGACAAAAAGTGAAAACAGTAGAGTTGAGAAAGGGGATAGAGTGTTGTTGAGAAATCTGGGACTGCATGGCAAACATAAAATTACCGACCGATGGCATCACCTCCCTCATATTGTTGTGGGACAGCTGGCAGACCTACCTGTGTATAAAGTGCAGCCTGAAAACAATTCAAAAGATGTGAAAACCATACACGAAATCAACTGCTGCCAATTGGACAGATCTTGATTGAAGTTGAACCTTCCTCTACCCCTCCTTCCAGGCCCGTGACTAGATCTGTTACTAAGAGAGGAACCAAGCCCTTGGAGCCTTCAACAAGTCCACCAAGGGAGCCTTGTCCAACCCCCCCTGCAGAAGGAGATGGTCAACACTCAGTGTCAGAAGACAGTGAAGATGATGTTCAATACTATCCCTCTTATGAACTAAGCCAATTGTTTCGGGCAATCCCCCATTAACTCAGGAACTGAAGCAAGCCCATCTGTGTTGATTGAGCCCTCTACTTTGTCCCCAGAGGAAATGCCTCCAGAAGATGAATGGGGTAGCAGACAAACTCAAGGGGCTGAGTCCTTAGGCTTGGCTGAACTGTCTGGCCTGGCTGAATAATCTGACTTTTCAGAAGAAGAGAGTGAGATGGGGAACAAGCCAGTGATATGCCCGAATCGGAAGACTATTTTGAATGCCCTGATGGTTCCCTCTAGTACCTAAACCGCCCCAGATGAGCCCAGTGGGGTGGGTTCAGGATAGAAGGTCAAGCCCTAATAGTATTATGAGCACTGAACCTGTTCCCCTTGAGGAGATTCCGTTGCTAATGTCACTGATACTGAAGTGGAGTCAGGGCCTGGTTTAGGATCTCGAGACCCCTAGGCGATCCAGGCCGACAAATACGCCAGTAATAAAGTTGAGCTATGAATCTCTGGGTCAGCCAGTGGACCTGCCCTAAATGTGGTTCACAAAGGAGTGTATCTGTCCCTGAAGTTCCTTGCCTAAGTTAGCCTTGGGGGATAACTTCTGATTGTTAGTATTGTCCTTGAGTGTGGTGCCCCTGTTTCAGGTGACCCACCAGTAACTAAAAGGAGGGTTTTCCCCAGTCCCAGTGCCATAAGCAGGAGCTAAGGACCTAATTTAAAGAAGGAACAGGAGTTATGTGTACAATTTGTATAAACCATAATATGTTGTGAATGTAATATTCATGTATGTAATTCAGAATGTGATATAGTGTTAACTCAACTGTTTGCCTTAAATGTAATTAAAGGTAACTGCTTGGCGACGTCAAGCTTTCCCAAAACCAGGAAAGGTGTAACCCCCTACAAATGGGGGTTCCTGGAAACCCCAGAGCTTGGGTAAATGCTCCGTGCCTGATTGGAGTTAAGGCGCTAAAGCGGTTAATTGAGTAGCCAGTGGCGCTTTAAAAAGCCTCCGTGAAATCTCTCTCTTTAAGAGCTGCCTGTTGCATCTGTAGGTAATTAAATTGGAAGAGGGCTGTGGGTTGTATGCCCAAGTCCTGCCGGACTGAAATAATAACTCCCTTCTGCCATCGCTAATGGTGCAGAGGAGTTCTGCTAAGCTGTACTTGTTTGCTGAATATAACATAAAAAAATAATAATAATGCAGTTGTTTAACCTGCCTTCCTTTGCAGCAAGGACTGTGTTGACTGCCTCCTCCATGTTGGACAAGAACTGCTAAATGGGCCAATCAGCACCTTGGGACCTTACAGGGCTGACTGACCAATGGAGGGACTACTTGTAATTTGGGAAAGGCATTATGGGCTATAGCTTTTCGCACCACTGAAAGGCTAGAAGAAATGACTGGCATGTTCAGCCAGCCAATGTGGTGAAACCCGATCTGGAAGAGTGCTTAATGCTGCCAACTTCAGATGCATTGTGGCTAGTGAGGAGTGAGGGCTGTGCTTCTTGCGCTGAAGAGTGTTCGCGCGAAGCGGCGTGAAGGCCTGAAGTGGCCGTTTCTGTGCTGTCGGCTCCAGCAGATGAAATCCGTCGGTGGGCGGTCAGAGAGGCTGTGCTCTGTACAACTACCCACCAGGCTCAACCTGAAGGAGGACTGAGAAAATTGCTGAATCACGCTCGGTCCAAGACAAGTGGAAGCTGCGTTTGCAGTGTCTCAGTGACGGTGAGTTTGTGGGAGCATTGGAAGCAGCTGCCTGGTGTGTACCCTCTGTTGCTGTTAACCATATAAATGTGCAAGGAGGCTTGTGAGCTCAAGTTAATCCTGCTGCCAGTAAAGGACTTTGCCTTGTTAGAAATAACCATATAAATGTGCAAGGAGGCTTGTGAGCTCAAGTTAATCCTGCTGCCAGTAAAGGACTTTGCCTTGTTAGAAATAACCATATAAATGTGCAAGGAGGTTTGTGAGCTCAGGTTAATCCTGCTGCCAGTGAAGGACTTTGCCTTGTTAGAAATAACCATATAAATGTGCAAGGAGGCTTGTGAGCTCAAGTTATTCCTGCTGCCAGTGAAGGACTTTGCCTTGTTAGAAATAACCATATAAATGTACCATATAAATGTGTGAGGAGGCTCGTGGAGCTCAGGAGTAGCCCTGCTGACGTTGAAGGACCCTATTTTGTTTGGAGGTCATGACTACTAATTCAGGGTAGCTCCTGTTGAATTGCCACATTGGATCCGAATGGAATTACTATACTGCTGACTGTTTAACTAACTTTTCTTTTCTCTGTGTGAAAAGGGCCCCTACCAGCTGCCACGGTTTGGACTAGCTATTAGGGCTTGAGTGCCCCAGGATAGTAACTTGTAGGATAGGCCTGTGCACAGAGCCTAGGTAGATGAATATAGTGATAAGCTAATCAACTTGATTCCCCCTGTCCTTGTTGTTTCCCCTGAATAAATCAGATTGTTTTTGTACAGCTACATCCTGGCTATGTGTACATTAATGGTGAACTGCTGCTTGGTGATTGCAACATAACTGTGCCTTACTTTACAGGGGTCCCGAAGGAGCTGGATTATATTTTCCGTGGGGTAAGTGTACTGGTGAACAGAATTGTTGGTACCCAGTGTGAATCACTAGTGGGATGAAAGGGGTTGCAGTAGCTCAGAGGGGCTGTAACCATGGTAGTCTTAATTGTGCTAACCCGACCTCTGGGTGGAGGCACCCGTCAATGGATCTGGGCCCTCAACCTTCCTCTGTGGGGGGTAGACAGGGTAGTAGCCCTGAGGTGGCGCCCCTGGGGGTTACACTGCTGTTGAGGCCGTTTAGGAAACTAGTCAGCACTGGAGCCTAGTGCTTGGCAGAATAGTATTTGATTGAAATCTATTTCTGTTTCATCCTGCTATGCTCGTGGAAGTTTGAAGCAGCCTCGCCTTCACTTCCTCCCATATCTAAGTCTTGGGAGAGCAGTCTTCCACTCTTTTAGTTGTAGCACAGCATCCAGCTGTGTATCAAACACTTGACTCCCGATTCAAGGATATCTTCAGTTTAGCAGGGAAATTTAATTGGGCTTTGAGTTCTACTTTAGCTCTGATTTTTGGATGACTGCTTATACCATTTGCCTTTGGCTTGTAAGCCTGTTGACAAGTCTTGGTTAAAGTAAATATTTTGGTTTTGAAATTGAACACCTTTGAGTCATCAGGTCTCCACCAGTACCATTTCTTTGGTTTGAAATCTTAGCATATTAATTTTCCAGGGTGTGGTCTCGCTGCAGGATTCAGGTTGGGGCCCAAGGAGCTATGTGTGTTCTCCATATCTTGGGGTGTGTCAGCAGATCAAGAGAGTGTGGAATTCAGAATATGCTGAATGAAATCCATGGGGTGGCAAAACCCTCCATGGCCCCTTCTTTGATTTTGAGGATCCAGAAATTATTCCAGCATGCCAATTTTCTGTCTTCCACTGGGCCATGGAGATGTCTGTCTCTTTAAAAGATACTGAATAGCTGGATGCAGTTGTGTGCATCTTGAGTTTCTGAAAGTTCTCCCACCTCCAATTCTAAGGCAGTTACTATTTTATCTACTGTATGTTTTCAGATCCATCCTGAGATCTGCAAAGGATGACTCTACTTTATTCACAGTCCTCAATATTTTCTGTATTGTGACCTTCAAGTGGTCAGCCATTCTTTGACCTCCAGCTCCATGACCATAGATAAGACTGAGAAAGGATCTGCAGCATGAGGCTGTGGTGCGGACTGCAAATCCATCCATGCAGGCGCAGCCAGCATCAGTTTTCGTTCTCCATCAGAGTACCTGAGGTTGCTGATTTTGGCTGTGATGCTTTGATGGACATGCTCTGACAAAAGGTAGCAGTTGACTGAGACTGAAATTGCACTTTTAATGTCGAATTGTGATCAGTTCTTTAGGATGGTTGTGGGAGAGAGCAGTGTCACCTAATAAATTAATGTGTATTTTTCACACAAAATTAACTTTATTATATTACAATGCATATATATTTGCATGCATTGTACAACATACAAGTATATGTACAAGTTTGAAAAAGTCTCTAAATAGCACAAAACAAGCAAATGTAAAATACCTACCTCGATATTTTAACATTGATTTAATTGGGTTCTCATAAAGGGTCATATACAAATAGATGGGGTGGGAGGAGGAAGAGAGAGAGAGAGAGGTGCTAGAGAACAGGGTATCACTGGCTCACTGCTTCAGCTGAAGCCAGCAGCACAACTTCCAGCTGCAGCTTTAGCATTCATGAAAGTCCCGCTGTTCTCATACAGGGAATGCGGTGAACAGCTCCTCTCACTAATCTGGATACCCTGGATTTTTGGGTGCCCAGAAAAGGTATTTCTGGATATTATTTAAAAAAAACATCAGAATCTACCTAAACCTGCCTGTTTAGCTAGGTTCTGGTGTTTTATTAAAATAACAGCATTTTTTTGTTTTTCCATGCTTGTTAATTCACTTAAAAATCAACAAGATGGCGGTTGTCACGGCATGAAAAAATGTTTGTGCGTGACCAAACATGTGAGCGGAACCAAAAAGGGTCCTCGACATCAAATTTTAATTTCATACCAGAAAGTTATCTCAGAAACCCTACTGCACATGCTCAGAAGGAAAACACTAAACTTTACAGCATTATAACTCTGGAACCCTTTAATATTTTTTACCAGACCTATCAAAGGCACTACTTTTGGACATGACACATGTCCCCTGCAAGTTGGAGAAAAAATTCCATTCCATGTGGGCTGTTGGTGACAGCAAACAAGACTGATGTAAAATATAGGAAAAAGTTAGCCTTTATGAAAAATGACATATGCAGAGTTCAGAAACTGCATAAACTGCCATCACAAAGACTTCCACAGATCAAGACCTTGCCTGCTGGACAACACATGCAAAATGTCAGCTCATTTTGTCAAATGGTGTAAAGATATTAATATGCAAAGTTATGGGTTTAACATTAAACACCCTGCTCAACCCTAACTATTGTGGTGCTACCACAACACTAATATATATATACATTATGGTAGCACGGTAGTGCTACCATAGTTAGAGTTGAGGAGCCATTTCTATGTTAAACCCCAAAACTTTGCACCTTAATAACTTTGCAACCATTTGACAGAATTTACTGAGATTTGGAATACACAATCAAGAACCATAGGCCTTGGCATCTGACAAGTTTCGTACTGGTCAGACACACAGCTGTGGAGTTATTAAGCATGATTTGCACGCGTTCACGCTTTCTGGAATTCTCGGTTGCACTTACAGAGTCCATGCGGTTTGCGTGACCGGCCAAATCTTCAGGAAATGTGCGGCCAGGGTCCCGATTTGCCTTTGAAGATTTAGTAAAAATATTAAGGGTTCAAAAGTTATTAAAAACAATTTCCCATTATAAGTCAAAGGAAAAGTTAACAAAAAGTTCGACAGTGTCGCAAATGCACTTTTACTTTCTCAAATGGGCCTGTTACTTTTGCAAATCAGCCATTTGTTTTCAGTTGGTGATCAGAAAAATGGCTGGCATTTAAATTTGGGACCCTCTAGCAATCTAATTCTTTTTGTATTCACCTAGTCAGACCCTGAGGATGCTTGCCATGTCTTTATTTTGTGGTAAAACACCCCAGAAATATGTTTTCAAATTTCTGGAAAAATACTTTTGCAAAATTACTTTCATGCTCACGAAAGTGTCGAACTTTTTAAAGCTTACTTGAAATTGCAACAGTAATTTTCTACCTGTGGGAAAGTGACAGCGATTCTTTTGGCACTGCGCTGCAAAAGAACGGTTGGGAGTTTTGGGCTGAAATTTGAGGGAAGGCAGCCGACATCTCACAGATGTGCCGCTCAGTGTTGTGTTGAAAAATATTACAAGCGGCAAAGTTACGGCACTCCAACATTGACATTTTTCCCATAGGATAACATTACGGCGCCCGACGCATTACAGGAATCCTTTGGCTCCTGCTGCAAAATAACGGTTTGGTCTTTTTCCCTGAAATTTGGAGGAAGACAGCCAACAGCCCACACATCTGTGGTTTGGTGAAAAAATATTACAGGGATGCAAAGTTATGGCGCTCTGAACTTCTCTTTTTTTCCCATAGGATAACATTACGGCATTACTTGCGCCTTTCAGGGCCCGTATCTCGGAAGCGGTGCGAGTAATAGGACTTTGTCGGAAAATACTTAGCCCCCAAATGGGGCTAAGGCACAAATATTAGCTAGGACAGTTGTAAATAATATGAGTTTAAAATTTTTTCTATACATACGGTTCCTGACATATAACCTATTTAGTATTCCAAGTCCTCATTTTCTGCTCTGATATCCATTATTATGCATATATTGTTTGTACTCACTGTCTTTCTCTATGCAGCTTTTGGGAAAACCAGCCTGTGCACTTACATTACAGTTACTGTTGCCCTTTCTGCTTGTGGTCCCGTGCCCATTTCACTTACTGTTGGCGTCTATGCCATCATGTCGTTATCCATGGCGTTTTCATTTTCGGTTGCGTTTCTGCTATTTTTGCCATTTGTGTCTACAGTACTGTTTCTTTTCTGTTTTAGTTTGCATCATCATGCCCATTGAAATTTCCGTTTGCAGGCACCATGTTACTATGTGACAACATCACGTAGCGAACCGTTCCGTCACCACCATATGCATTACTTCTGTTCTCATTTGCGATTGTGTTACCATGTGCGCCCACTGTTACGCTCTGATCATGCTTGCTGTTCCTGTTACCATGCTCAAGAAATCATGGCGGAGGGTCCCACGCCTCCGCCACTGCATTACATTCACTATTTCTCGCTATCATTCTCAAAAGAAGGGAAATTAGAGGCAAAACTCCATTTAATGCATTAGTTAGGGTTGTTCCACAGCGACAAATTGAGGAAATTCGCTGTTAGGGTTGAAAACCCCTTGGACCCTCTGCCCACCCCCAACCAGCATCGGGGTGTGCATTGGAGTCGTCGGTCCTAACTCACCCCATTCTCCTGTACTTCTGCTGCTTACCGTGCCACTGGGGTGAAGGTGGGGACTGACTAATGCACACCTGTTGAAGTGGGCTGGGAAGAGAGGTTTTCTTAACATCAAATCCTCACTGTACTGTGGAGGCTAATAACAGATTTTTTACCTCTTATATATATATATATATAACACACACACACACATATATATATATATATATATGTATTTATATCCTGTAAAAGAAAACCATCCATCGATGTCTGTTGCTGCTGCCACTGTTAGTCCCTCACACAACCCTCCCACTCAATATCCACCTCTCACCCCCAACAAATATAACACCAATACTGGGGTGCCCAATCCCCAGTGTCACCACCTGAAATGAAGAAAACCATCCTCATAGTTTTTTTACAAGATAACCTGTAAAAAAGAAGACTGTCCATCAATGTCTGTTGCTGCTGCCACCATTAGTCCCCATCCAATCCTCCCACTCAGCACCCACCTCCCACAAGCCCTTACTTACCTACTGCCAATGCTATAATCCTCTGGACTGCAGACACATCTTCACTCTTCAATACTGGACCATGAACTGAGGAAATCAGGTATGCTGTTCAATGTATTTAAGTGGGGTTTTAAACTTAAATGCATAACTTGGTATTTTTAAATAGTTTTGCCCCAAATTTTCAACATGCCTTTTCAGGACACCACCTAATGAACAATGCAGTGATATTAGGCAAATTGTCCCAAAAGGTGATTTTGTGGTCACTGTGTGAAATCACCTTTCGGGCAGGATGGAACATTTATTCCTCTTGTTCATGAGGTGGGGTCATAAGAAGGCTATGTTGAATATTTGGGTAAAATTATTAAAAAACAACAAAGTTATGAGCCTACATTGAAATTTATGAATGCAGGATAGTTTTCAATATTTAACCCCAAATTTCAGCATAGCCATTTTTCACGGCACCTCATGAATGTGACAGCTGTCATTTTCAAATCCTAGTGAAAATGTGTTTTCACACTTGTGGTGCAAAATAAAATGTTCTCCACCCTTCTTCATGAGGCAGGGTCTTAAGAAGGCTATGCTGAAAATCTGGGGTAAAATATGAGAAAACAACAAAGCTATGAATCTACATTGCAATTTTTCAATGCACACTTGTAACTGTGGTAATTTTCATATTCTGACCCCAACTTTTCAACATAGCCATTTTGCACATCACCTCATGAACGTGACAGTTATGATTTCTCAAATCCTACTCAAAATGTGTTTTAACACTTGTGGTGCAAAATGACATTTCAGTCATTGTTTGATAAATTACACCTGTCATGCTCAGGGGTGGTCATAAAAGATTATGTTGAACATTTGGGATAAAAATGTGAAAAATTAAGTTATGAGGAAATTAATTGTTCCAACATTTACTCATAAATCTATTTTTCTACATTTTATCTTCTAATGTTCAAAACATATGCCTCGTGTTACCCCACCTCCTGAAGTAGGTGTAATTTTTCAAATCCCTCTGAAACTTGCTTCCACAGTCGCACAAAAATCATCTTTTGGATGGGATTTTAAAAATTCCACCTGTCTTGATCATAATGTCAGGTCATAGAAAGACTGTTGGACATTTGGGGTAAAAATGTAGGAGCTCATTTATAAGTAGAATGTTGCCTCTCAGTTGCTCTATCCTGGGCAATTACAGTCTAACAATGTGTCAAGGCAGGGCACCATTGAAAATAAGATATTGCATATCATCTGCTCTGTCCTGGGTAAATATGTAATAAAAATGTGTACAAGCAAGACTCGGTACAACAGCAATACCAGCGGCGAACATTCAGCATTGACAGATGGTTGTTTTAATAATAGTTTCCCATTGAGTATTATTCCCTGGTTTCCCACTGGTAGTAATATTTTCAGTTATTAACCTATAAATGTTTAAAATGCACCACCAGAGTGGTTGGTCTCTGAGTTTCATGTCATGCCTCTGCCCCTTTCTTGGTAAAGGCAAAACAATCAAGTTCACTGGTTGAGTTGGTGTGAGAGGCAGGGACAGACACAAACACATACACATTGCCCAAGTTGTTGATTAGGGCTCACTGAATCACATGTAACTGGGGAAAACATATTTGGCACATAATTGCAAAGCACAGTGATGTGATAGCTATTTATAGGAACACTTTTAATGAGACCCCTCACTCACCTGAACATGTTCCATCAATGCAGACCCACTCATCTTGCTGCTGGAACTGATGACTGTGATATGAGAAAGTAAGGTAAGTCTGGTTTAATGTATTTCAATGGGTTTGAACTTTCACCATAACTTTTTATTTTTAATATTTAAACACCAAATTTTCAACATGGCCTTTTGGGTACCCACATCATTAACATGGTAGGAGAATTTTCAAATCTATCCCAAAGGTGATTTCATGGTCACTACATGAAATCCTTTTAGAGCAGGGCCTTGAAAATGTTCACCCATGGGTTCATGAGGTGGGGCTATCATAATTCTTAGAAAACTGAGTGCACAGATATGATAAAATGACCAAGTTATGAGTGAACATTTATGTATTTCAAAATTGGCACATAGCTTCACTAATTTGTAACATTTTTCTACCGATCATTCGGCATGGCCTTTTGGGACCCCACCTAACCAGTCCCCATTTAAAAATTACAATCAAGCCAACTTTGATCTGATCAATGAGCATTTAAATAAAATCTCTTGGGAAAAATTATTAACACCTCTTCTCCTTGAGGAAGCCTGGACCTATGTAAAACTATTATTTTAAACCTGGAAAAAAGTATGTCCCAATAAGAAAGAAATACAATAAAAGGTAGATTCCTCTATGGTTCAATAAATCAATAAAAACAAATTAAACAGAAAGAAAAGCTTTTCCCAATTAAAGAAATGCAGTGAAAAGGATAAAGAAAGAATTACTCTTAAATATAAAAAACAGTTAAAATCTGAAAAATCTAATACTACAATCTAAAAGAAAATTAGAATTTAGATTAGCACATTCTAAAGATGGCCATAAATCATTTTTCCTATCATAATAATAAAAAGGTACTAATAGACACATTGGGCCACTTGTTGTGAATAATTCAACATTAACTCTGGATGAAGAAAGTGTTGACACTTTTAATGACTATTTCTGTTCCATATTCTCAAATAAAAGAAATACCTAACTTTTCTGCTGATCCTGTCCTAACTATAATGATTACAGTATGTAATTACTGAATATGTCACCTTATTGGTACTTACATCCTTAAATAAAACTTCAAGCTCAGGTCCTGATAATAAAACCCCAGATTCCTGCATGAGACATCCCAAGCCCTAGCACTCCCTCTATCCCTCATATTTAACAAATCTCTTCAGGAAGGTGCAGTACCCCAGGACTGGTTAAAAGCCACAGTGGTACCTATTTGTAAAAAGGGAATTGTTCAAAACCAGAAAATTATAGACCCATTAATTTAACATATGTTCTTTGTAAACTAATAAAACAAACTAATTAAGACACTTTTAGAAAGAGAAATGGACATATTGAACCTTACTAATCTGACACAGTATGGCTTTAGACAGGGCTTCTTTTGTACCTCTAACCTAATAGCATTTTATGACTATAAAAGTCAAGGTCTTGACTCTGGAACCCCTGGATGTGATCTTGTTGGACTACAGTAGAGTGTTTGACAAGGTTTCACATGGTAAACTTATTACTAAACTCTGAACAGTGGATTCTCTCAATTTTAGTTGAACGGATTAATGCTGGTTATCCAACAGACACCAGCAAGTTAGGATAAATGGCACCTTATCCAAGAAGGGTCTACAACCAGTGGGGTCCCACAGGGCTCAGTCTTTGGGCCCATATTGTTTAATATTTTTATTGGGGATATGCAGATCAGCTCAGCTAACCTTTTGTCCAAGTTTGCTGATGATACAAGCTGAGAGGGAGGGTTGATTCACCTATAAACAGAACCACAATAATCAAGGATCTGATGCAAATTGAAAATTGGGCCCTTTCAAATGGCATGGATCTTAATATAGACAAATGTATTGTTTTTCATTTTGGTAAACTAACCCTACAGATGTATACCCTAAACAACATCCCCTGAAGGAATCAATCTGTGAAAGAGACTTGGGTGTACTGATCAATAATAAACTTTCATCAGCAGATCAGTGTCTAATAGTGGCCAAAACATCCAACACACTACTTATGCGCATAAAGCACACTTTTGTTTCAAAAACTGAAGAACGTATTATTCCCTTGTACAGAACTTATGTCAGGCCCTACTCAGATTACAGATCCACCTTTTGGAGTCCATATCTGGCACATGATATACAGAGGATAGAGCAGATTCAAAGGAGGGCAACTAGGTTGGTGCCCCACTTATCATCTAGAAGTTACCAGGAGAGATTGCAGGCTACAGGATTACATTCACTGCAGACAAGAAGAATCAGGGTGATCTCCTCTTTCTCTTTAAAAGCAGTCACCAGATCTAATGCAACAATTTGGACTCAGTTTTACAAATAGAAGGATTGTTTCTAGGTTGCATAATAAACAAATCAATGTAAACAGAGCTAGAACTAATAAGAGACTAAACTTTTATACAGTTAGAGCCCCAAGACTATGGAACAAAATGTCATGAGAACTTGAGGATTCAACATCTGTTCTTGCCTTCAAAAAGGGATTGGATAAATGGCTAGAATCAAATCCAGTTTTAGACTAATGTACCACAATAATTATGGGGACAATCTCAGTGAGCCTTGGCCCTCTTTTGTCCTTAACTACCAAGTAAACCAAGTACCAAGTAAACCTGATGAACAAGGCAGGTGACATTCTTTAACTACGTCCCAAAAGGTGGTTTGCAGTTGCTCTGCAAAATCATGTTTCAGAGTGGGATTTGAACATTTCACCTACTGGATTCATATGCTGGGGTCATAAGAAGACTATGTGTACACTGAAAATTCGATGTAAAAATTTGGTAAAACAACCATTGTTATGAGTGAACACAGAAATATTTCAGCATTCACTCATAACTTCATTCATTTTCAATATTTTGATGCCAAACTTTCAACATAGCCATTTTTAAACCACCTCATAAACGTGACAGGTGTAATCTTTCCATTCCTGGATGAGACATGTTTTGCACTTGTGGTGCAAAATGATGTTCCACCAGTATTCTATAAATACCATACGTTAGGTTTATAAGGGAGTCATAAAATGACTATCTTGAAAATTTTGGGTCAAAATTAATAAAAATAATCATTAAGAAATGCTGTCTGCAGTACCAGTCTTTGCCTCAATGGGTAGTGCTTTGTGATCCTGTGCTGATAAGCTGAGTTTGTGGTGAGCTTAGTGACCCAACTAGATGGGCTAAGGGTGGCGGTACACACCACTGTCATGCAACACCATCCTCCAGCCTGGGAAGGGAATGTGTAGGGTTGCCCTCACAGTCCCAGGTACCATATAGTGAACAGTAATCTTCTCTTGGAATAGGCCATGCACCTCTGCAACTGTGGGTGAATGAGGGCCCTGTGCTTTGGCTGAGAGATGGATTTTTGCCCTGTACATCTGTATCAGCAGTCACATGTAAGTGGAGGGCCCAGAGGGCCTGTTGTTCCACAGCACTCCAGATAGCCCCATGAATTTTGACATCTATTACTGCATGGATGTGCAGGGTCTGCACAGCCCTGTATTTCCATAGGCAGATGGAATCTTCCTTGGCTCAGGGCCCAGACAGCCCTGCACATCTTCATCTGTTCACACAAGTCCTTCAAGAACTGTGTGAATGAGGATATGATTCCACTATCTCAAAAGAAAGGACATTCTTTGTAAAAAGAACTATGTTAATGCACCAGTTAGGGTTCAACTTAATGCCACAAAGGTAGGGAAATGTGGTGTTAGAATTCCAGCTCTAACTCTCCACCCCACTCTTTGCAGCAAAAGGACAAGACCACACAAGCAACCACAGACAGCAATCATCACTAAACACAACTGCAGACTTTAACCTCCCCTATGCCTGCTATGTTGGCCCTCTCTCACCCTAAGCACTTTCTAACTCACCACTATCACTTTATTCTCCCTCTCATAATTATTTTCCTCTCTTCTTTCCCTTACCTACTCCCCCACTTACCCTACCTTCTACCTTGACAAGGCTTGTTTAAGCTGCTCCTCTGCCTGATCCATGATGATTTGTCAACAAAATAGTTGTTGAATGACCTACAATGAAATCGGCAGGTCGACTGCATTTGCAGTTGGCTGCTGGTTTCCAGAACCTAAACATTCTCTTTGGGGGCTTCACCCCGTACCCCAATTAAGATTCTCAACTCCGAGTCAGAGCTGAGTTGTGGGGTGCAGGACCCCCACGCAGTGCTGGGTGCCAGTGGGTTCCCTACAGTGACGTGGCACTATTGTCGCCGTGGGGACTCCGCTGTTGACATGTCGATGTTGAGGCTGTAAACCCTCTCCCCCATATAGCCTCTCTAGCCTCTCCTACTTCCAGTAATGGTTGCTTGATGCCTATGACCACTGTATAATTTACTATTTACTTACTGTTTTATGCAAATTTCATGTATTGTATGTAATTATTCCTTAAATGTATGCTCACTGTGATCATGTTATGTAAGTTTTGTCTTTCCTAGATGTGGAATCTCTGTAAATGAGCTTTTAGAGCAAAGGTACCATAGTCTTAGTATTCAATAACTAACTAAATAAAATTAGGTAAGGCAAACAACATGCAACTGTTTCCAGATAACAGAAATGTAGTAGCACTGATGTGCTACCTTTGTGGATGTGCATCTGAGGCTGCATAAGCACAGGTTCCACAGAGGCCTGCACTTATGCAGGTGTTCCTGTGTGTATATATCATACAGTGTGCATGATGAGTATGGCTGCAGCAACTCAGAACCCATGGGGCCTGCACTTTTGCACATTGAAAGTCCCATGGGGCCTGTGCCTCTGCAGTCAGAAGCATTCATGCACGCTGTATGAGGTACCTCATTAGGTAGCATGATCTGCTAGTGTATGGTTTTCTATCTGCAGCTGTGTAACTGAAAACTACTACCCCTTGGGAACTTTCTAGATATTTCAGTACTTCTGTTTGCATAGAGCCTGCCATCTAGACCCAGAGTTGATGTGTATGTCTTACACCTGTGCTTGAAGAGGCAGATTCTAAGGGGCCTGTGCTTCGTAGAGTTACAAGTATTGCTGCAATTTTGCATCATAGGTTTTGTGGCATCCGCGCTCTGCAGCCAAAGGTTGGTGTGTATGTCTTATACCCGTGGCTGCAGAAGTGAAAGGCATGTCAATTGTGTGTATGTCTTACAGGATCCATGAGTATCTGATGCTGAAGCCTGTTTTTCTGCATTTGGATATTGTGGATTTGTATCTGGTGCAGGGCCGTGCTTCTGTACACAGAAGCAGTGTTGTGATTTCAGTGTTGTGGACTTCTATCTACAGCGGTGAGTGTGATGTCATGCAGTGTGCATGCCACAGATAAAAATCCACGAAGGGAGCATTAGTGCTACTGCAATTGTGTAATCTGAAATGCCACATTGCCTACTTTTGTGGCATTAAGTTGAACACTAACTGGTGCATTTTTATTTTAAAGAATATATATCTATGTAAATATTATAAATAGAACTGATTTTCTATGTTTCTACGTTATCTACATTAATTACAGAACAAAAGCCATATTCCTAATGAAATAGCCATTTGGCTATGAAATGTTTAAATATATAAATTATTAGATTTTATAATAAGTTTAAGAACTGGGTAAGTGAGATAGTCTCAGTTGGTGTTCTTTTGAAGATTTTCGAATGGGAGACTGTCTCTCTTTGATGAAAGTTGTTACTTCAGTTTACAGAGGACCATTTTCTAAGTGAATGAATGAATGAATGAATGAATGAAGTCTGCACAACAATCTCAACAGACTCTTCCACCAATGCTTTGCCTGAAGTCCCAGGAATCTGACTGCAATGGACTTTGAACCCCCCAGGAGACCAGCCAGCCCATCAGATTGTGCTGCCTGAAGAGCACATGTTTCAAACTTCCAAGCCCCTAGCTTTAAAATCATGACTTTCTGTTGTTGGGGATTATTTCACCACTGCTCTGCATGCTGTTAATCAAGGGGTCAAGAGAGTATGCACAGCAGTCTCAGCAGATTCTCTCCCCACAAAGCTCACCATAGAGACCCAGGAATCTGTCTGCAATGGACTTTGAAACCTCTCCCACAGAAGCCCATCCAGTCAATCAGATCACACAGTCAGAAGAGGCACATGTTTCAAATGCCCTAGCCCTTCACTTTAAAGTTCGGCTTTCCACCATCAGGAATTATTTCACCACTGCCCTGCCTGCTGTTCATCAAGGGTTCAAGAGAGTCTACACAGCAATCTCAACAGACTTCCCCAAAGCTTACCATTGAGTCCCGAGAATCTGACCATAATGAACTTTGAAACCCCCTTGGGAGCCCAGCCAATCAATCAGATTGCACAGACAGAAGAGGCACATGTTTCAAACTCCTGGGCCCTTCACTTTAAAGTCATGGCTTTCCACCATCAGGGATTATCTCACCATCGCCTTGCCTGCTGTTCATCAGGGTTGAAAGAGTCAGCACAGCAATTCCAACAGACCCCCAATGCTTGGCATGGAGTCCCAGAAATCTGACCACAATGGACTTTGAAACCCTATCCTTGGGAGCCCAGCCAGCCAGTCAGACCATGTAGCCTATTCCGCATTCCTTCATAAAAGTCTTTCAGTCTCAGCAGCCCTTCAGTGCTGTGGCTCACACTAAGGATCGAGTGCAAAAATTGACTGAAGTCTGCCAGAAGTCAGCTCAGGATGCTGCTGGTGGCCATGAGTGCTGCTCAAACTTTATCTTATTCTGTTTGTCATTGCTGAACTGCACCACTAAACAGAACACAGGTTGGAATCTGTTTTACACCACACCTTATTGTTAGGACTGAGGCTGTTTACACTGTGTATTTGCCATATGGGCTAGTAACACACAGGAATGCATCAGTGTACTTTTAGTCTGAATGCTGTATTGTTGTTTCCCTGAAGTACCCCATTTCTGGAACAGGAGAAACTCATGCTAGTTGATACAGTAGAAATCTCTCAGTTACTTAGTATCCTGTGTTATTGTTTCCAAGAATTACCCTATCAGGATCAGGTGAATTTTATACTATTAGAAGTTTTTCAGTTAAGTGGTGTCCTGTATTACTGTTCCATAGTAACACCCTATCTGGGGTAGGTGAACATGTAACTATAAGATGTATCATATCCAACCTCCAGGAACCCCATCTAGTCCCTAGCTGGGTGACCCTTGAGCCTCATGTTACATGATGGTAACCTGCCCTAGTATCATTGTTTTCTATGTGCATCACTAACAGTTTGTGTAGCTCTAATCCAGGCCTGTAGTACCAAATTAGGTCTGTGTATTTTTGGGTAGCACTCATGAGACCCATAGCACTCATAAGTATCTTCTTATCTGGGGTTTTCACAAATTCTCTGGCCTGCTGGTGTAAGCCTGTACTGGTCTCCCCGGTAAGCCATGGCCAGACCAAAGATGAACCCTCTAGGTATTGCATCACTGATGCGCTGACTGCTACTAGGACTTTTAATACTATGTGACCCTGTATCTACATTCTCTACTTGGGGCAAGCTGCTCTACTGCATTTTAAAAGCACTCCGTTGTAGAATCAGTCCTTTCTCCTCATTAGAATTTATCTGCCCACTCCCTACTGCAGCTTGGTCTCCTGGAGAAGAGGCCTTTGGTCACTTCCTGGGTGCTTATATTTATACCCTAGGTTTACCGGTGCCCACTACCACTGATGGGCTGGTTGAACCCTTTGGCTTCTCTTTCACTCCTACTACTGGGTGGTGATAATGAGAGTAACCCAGGACTTATAAGCTCTTCAGCATGTCACAATGACTCCTCTGGACTAACTGCCACAGACTAAAGATAGCTCATGTTAATGTGCACAGTCTTCTATCCAAGATCTCAGATTTGAAGATCAATCCCAACATTCTAGGCATCACTGAAACATGGCTAGAACCCTCCATTCAGACTCCAGCTGACACATCAAGGGCTATTAGTTGCTCAGACAGGATAGACAGGGCAACACATAAATTGAGTGCTCTTATATTTTAGAGAAGTCCTAAATTCAGTTTTGATTTTATGTAGCACCTTGGAAGATTCCATCAGCAAATGGGCCATCACTGAACTGACCCTTGGTTTTGCTAAGAAACTATTAATTGGCTGTGTCTATAACCTGCAGGGGAAGTCTAAAGGGTCTCTCACAACTGACTCAATATATTGGCAGTTGCTCCCCCCATGAGGGAGCTCATCATGGTTGGGGATTTTAATATTGACTGATAGGATGACCAGCAATTGGAGTGCACTGAATTACTGAGACAAATTAATCTTTGTCAGATCATCTCTACCCCACTTGCCTGAACCAAAGTCATCAAATCACTCACTATTGGATCCTTACAAACAGGAGGACAGGATCCTTCAGGGCTGGGGTACTACCTGATTCTATTAGTGACCACTCCCCAATGTTCTGTATCTGGTCCTGTAGGCACCTTGCCCACCCTCCCATGTTTCTGTCTTTCAGGGACTTTTCTAAATGGAATTTGGCAAAACTGCACCAGATATCAGGACTCTGAATTAGTAAGTCCTCCACACCCTATCTAATGTGAACTTGGCCCTGGGGTTCCTTACTACCACTTTGTCCTCCATCCAGGACAAACATTTCCTATCACCACCAGAGGGAGAGGTGAGAACAATAGAAGACTCACTAAAGAGCATCTAGCTAAAATGAGGAAGAGGGATGCCCTATGGGCTGATCACAAAACTGCCCCATTCTTCACCACTTGGAACAACTATCAGAGGGTCCATAACCTCTGTAAGCAGGAAACTAAAGCACTCAAGGCTGCCTGCCTTAAAAATCAGCAGGTCCACGTACTGGGTGACCCTCACAAGTTCTGTGATTGGTGAACTTACTAACTAAGCCTAGCACTAAGCACTAAGCAAAGCTCTATCTTCTTGTGCACCAATGATGGGACCCTAACTGATCTCTCATAGGTCTGAGAGGCCCTGAACAAGAAATTTACAAACCTGTAGGAGTATTTGGTTATGAGCCCATCCAGGCCTCAAGCCTGCACTCAAAGGTAGAAGTGAGGATGTGCTTAGAATCCCTACATTTCACTTCAAGACCACTTCACCCAAACAAGTCCATCAGCTGCTCATGGCCTCCCCAATTATGGCAGTGCTGGTAGTGAAGGTCTCTGGCCCAGTTCCTTAGACTTACAGTCAGCCTCATTGCTAAACACTTAGCCATCCTCTATAATCTATCATCAACCTTCTCAACCATCCCAATCATATGGAAGCAGGTCAGAGTTGTACCTATATTTAAATCAAGGGATCCAAAACTCCATGACTTCAGCAAATCTCAGGCTACGTATCTAAGTACAACTTCTTCTCCCTCTACCAAAATGGCTTTAGAAGCAGCTGCAGCCCACTACCACCATGTTGGCCTGTTTTGTGGACCATCTCTTCAGGAGTCTGGACCAATGCAAGCTAACTGGTGCCATTTTTCAGGTCTTATCAAATGTATTTGACCTAGTAGACCATGGCATCCTTTTATGAAAACTACCTCACAACTGTTTCTCAGCTAATACTTCAGCATGATTGGACAACTACCTCAATGGGAGATTGCAAGTGTGTCTGCATGGGGGGTCCACCTCCAGCTCTCTTGCAGGAACAGTGGCATTCCTCAAGGGTCCATACTGGGGCCCATCCTGTTCTTCCTCTTTGTGGACCCCCTACTCCAGGAAAAGTTAGGGTTGCCACAAGTTAATGTAGGCAAACAACTTGATCATCTACCATGGCGACAAGAACCCTAAGGAAGTATCCCTTGTCCTCAACAGGGAGTTCAACTTAATCCACAGGTGGTTCACTGCAAATAAGTTGCTCATTTATGCCAAAAGAAAAAGGCCATGATTTTGAGTCCAAACCCAGGCTTGCAAAGTGGGCAGTCGATCCAAATACCCTCTACCCTGGAGCATCTGGCTCCAGATAGCTTCTACTGAACAGGTAACTACATTCAAATACATAGGTGTCACCCTGGACCCTCACCAACTTTCATTTACCACATTGGAACATTGGTCAAGTGTGTTAACTAGCAATTGGGAGTCTGTTTTAGGCTGGCAAATCTCATGACCTCAGAAGTGCAGCTACTTCTCCCACTCCTGGATTACTGCTTCTCCTTTTATTCAACATTTGTGGGTTGCCTCACTGGTCAATTATAAGACCCACCACTCTCCCTTTATGAGATGCTTTGCTGGGTCTCCCCACAGACCCTTTATGACTACTTTATGGGTACCCTTGTTAAAGGTTCCTCAGGGAAAAGGAGACCTACCCCCATCAGGCCTTCTCAGTGTTAGGATTGGGTCATGATATCTCAGGTCCTCCTGCCAACATCTCCTTGACCTTCCTCAGATGGCTACTGAGATGGTCAGAAAGCTTCTCCAATGCTGCCCCTAGGCTATGGAATGGTTTACCAGCCCCTCCATTTGCTAGGCACTTCCATCCTATTCAAAACACATTTTAAAATGCCCTTCTAACCACCTCTGTATGCAAGTGTCCCACCTAACCTGGGATAGTGGAGATCCTCAGATCTGGATGTAGGTTTCTGGGCAGTTTACAAAGCAGTTGGCTCTTAGTTGTTAGTCATATTTTATATCATATGGCATTATGTTGCTAGCTATAGTCTGAGTCTAAATCCCAGTCCTGTCACAATATTATTGTGTCTTTTGCTGTTAACCTCTTCTCTTTGTTGTGGATTTTTCTGTATCTATTTCAGGGCTTAGTACTGTGGCCTCTAACTGTAATTATTTTATTGCAGGAACTTGTTATGTGAGTTCTAACTATCATTTATTTGTATTGCATCATTGTATGACTGTATTGAGGTTACCTATGTCATAGTTATGTATCTTGATGGCCCAGGTCATTTCTGAAAATGGTCCTTCAGACCAGGGTACCCACCTGGTTACCAAATAAATAAATAAATAAAATGAATGATGATGTCCTCCATAGTAGCACCTGATTGACTGACAATTCAGCCAAGCAGATGTTACTATAGAGGACATCATTCATTCATTATGTTTGAGAGCAGACTGCTGTTCTAAGGACTGCACTTCATTATTATTTAATAGCTGCTCAGACATATCCTTTATTTTGGGGGCTTTGAGGGGAGGACGGAAGTTAAGAAGAAGAATCAGCATTTATATAATGCTTTTTCATACATTGTATCCCAAAATGCTTTACAAACAATGAGAGACTGGTAGCAAAGTGACTGAATGTGTAGTGGCAGTTGTTTCACACACCAACACCCACACAAAGCCTTGGACAATTGTATGAATTGGTTTTATAGGAAGGGAGTTTTAGCCAGGACACCGAGGAAGACTAGTCGGTGGAAGATTCTTTGGAGAATGCTGAATGGACGCAACAAAAGGACGGCAGCTGGGTGCCCAATGAAGAATGGGTCAAAAGGAACATGGAGTTCTTGTGACATCTAACAGGCCTACTACGAGGGACGGAAAATATTAATTTGGAAGCACGCAACAAGGTACTGACTGAGTTTGGTATACGGATCAAAGTACTGACTCCATGTAACATGACTCTGGTACAAATTGTGAATGATGTTACGGACCCTTGTAATATGAAAAAGGTGCAACTTTGTGGAACTGTGGGGAACCTGTAAGGGAAAATGTTTCAAATAATAAGGAAAGCAAGGAAATACTGAAATGGATAGGGCTTCTGGAGGGTGTGATTCCTTCATGGGAAAACATGAGGGAAAGGAGGTTTATTGAAAATGAATCAGCATGAGGATGGCAGGGAGGAAGGGAAAACACTGCATACAGCAATGAGAGTATGGATAAAATAAATGATAATGCAATTGGAAGTGGAGGGCCTTCTGAGAATCAAAATAGGTGGGGAGAGGGCCAATTTGGCAGATCTTTTAAGAACAAATTAGAGCAGGCCCCAAGGAGGAGCATGAGTATGTCTCAGATATAGGGTGGGTTATCTGAGTATCCAAATAGGTATTATGTGGCAAGACACCTCCTTAAAGGTTCTATGCAGTTTTTACCTGTAGATATGTATGCCCTGATTCATGTGTCCAGAAAGGATACTTTCGATGTTAGTTTTAGAACTAATATTGGGCTGCAGAAATTTTGGGGTAAATAAAACAATTAAAGAAAACTCCATTATGGACACCCTTTATTGCCATACCCTTAACAAAGCCTACAATTAGAACAATCACCATTATGTTTAGGAATGAGGGTGTTAATGCTAGTGACATTTATCATTGGTTGCAAAACAAGTGTGATGTCCTAGACCCCCAAAACCATTGTAGATGATAAAGGCCTGTGGATGGGGATGGAAGTTCAAGGTCAAACTCTTTCAAGTGAACTCTGAAATTACACACCTTCCTAATAGTTTCTTTTTGGGTAAAGATAGACAAGTTTGCTTTTATGGATGGCAGCCAAGGGCCTGTTATAAATGTGGGACTTGAACCCATTTGAGTAGCACATGTGACATGCTGGAATGTTCCTTATGTGGGGGATGGCCACCCAAGTGTATATTGCAAAATGATTTCCACTGTAATCTCTGTGATGAACAGGGCATGCATACCACCAGTGCCCCTGGGCCGAAAGGAATAGAGCCCAAGGGTGGGACCAGGAGAACCTAGTGTAAATGGCCCAGGAAAGAAAGGGCAAGTAGGGGCCTAGTACATCACAGGACAGAAATGCACAGGGGCAAGAGGATCAAGAAAGACAGCAGGAACAGGAAGGGACAAGTGAACTAGTGAAGGAGCAGGACAGTGGTGGTAGACCTGAGCAAGAGAGCACAATGGATGTTGAGGAGAACACTCACTGCATGATACCCTAAAAAAAGAGCTTAGAAAACAAAAATTGTCAGGAAGGTAAGAAAGAAACAATGCCTCCCCTACAGAAGTACAAACAAGGAGGGTGACAAGAGCAAATGCAAAACCAAACCGGGGCGGGTTTGCCCTGGTGACTCAGAATCCTTTGCCCTTCAGGGGAGGGGAGGGATCTGAGCTGGAATCAGATGTCTCATTATGGTCAGGGATGATCTCAGAAGTAGAGGAAGAGGAAAAAGGCCCTTAAGTAGGGTAAAAAGAAGAATAGAGAGAAAAAGCAGAAAGGAAGAGAGGTTCAAGATGAGGTGGGTTAGTGAGGCAGGCAGCATAAAGGGCGTTTGGTTCAATTTAAAATAGTGGATGGCCACATTCAATTTTGCCACCACTAATATATATAGTCTTAAAACTACAAACGAAAATTAATAATAATACTGTCTTAGCTTCACCAGATACAGGCTGATGTTCTCTTTCTACAAGAAACATGTATTGCTTCATTATTTGAAACTGAACAATTAAAATGAAGTTGGGTCTGGGGGCCTTCCTATTGGACATTTGGGAAAGAAGCATCAGATGGCCTAGGGATCCTTTTAAAATAAAATTTTCTATATGAAAAGTTACAGACATTTGCCCTGGAAGAGCATTAGTGCTAGATTGTAGGTGTAGGGTTTTGATTTTTGATTTATCAATACATATCACCCCAGACGAATGTTGCTAAAATTGAACTATTTAATATAGTACAGTTGTACCTGTATACTAGAAAACATATAATATGGGGATTTTAATTGTAGTCTGGATATTTCTGATTCTGATCAAAAGAACATTTATTGTGGCTCCACACCCTTAAACAGATTATTAAAGAAGCTTTCTTAATAGACACATAGGACTCTGAAAAAGACTCCGGTGCCACCTACCACAGGCACTTATATTCTACCAGGATAGATTATCTATTTGTTTCCAAATATTGCATCCCGATACATGTATTTTAAGGCCCACTGAGTTTTCTGATCACATTATGTTAGTAGTGGAGTTTAGTATGGGCACGGCACCTCCCAAATTAATTTTGTCACAAAGAAGTTGGAAACTGAATGCGGCAGCGCTTTTATAAGGAAGGTGCCATGAGTAAAATGGACACTCTACTGGCTGCAAGATTATCTGTACAGTGTATGTACGATGCTATCTGGCAGTGGTTGGTTGACACAAAAAGACATTAAGCAGCTTTTATAACTCATGGGAAGGAGAAATCAAATGCAGATTATATCAAATACCTAGGTTATAGAAACCAGCTTTATAAACTAATGTCCTTTCCAGATAGAGAAAAGTGAAATATAAACAGCAAATACTAGAAGTAAAGAAATATATGACTCAGTACCATTTTGATAAAGCAAAATATTTGGAAGCTGAGATGAGGTATGGGACAATGAAAACTCCTGTATCTGATCCTGTTATGGCTTGTAAGCAAAAGTTAGACAAAACAATGATGGTTGGCCTCTATAATATGGAAGGTACCATTGAAAGTCAAGATATGAATATGTTAAAATTATTACATAAACATCTGATGAAGGAATTTTCTGAAGGAAGGGAAGAAGGAGCTTGAAACTTTGCTTTTGGCCCCTCGCCTAGCCTGTCAGAAGAAGATACAGATAACTTACAAATCCCTATTTCGAGAGAGACATTTTAAATACCCTTAAAACCTTAAAATCAGAACAGCTCCAGGAATAGATGGATTAACTAATGATTTTATAAAAATATGCTTCGAATTAAGTATTATCTTGAAACAAGTATTTGATTATATATTACAACAAGAGGGAGCTTCACTGCCAGATTTTGGCACTGTGATAATTAGTTATATATATAAGAAAGGGATAAGTTGTCTTTAGAAAACTGGAGACCTATTAGTCTTCTAAATTGCAATTATAAGATTCTTACCAAAATTTTAAGTAGCAGATTACAGAGAGTTGCAAGTGATTTAATTGATGAGGCTCAGACTTGTTCAATACCAAATATGAACCTTCAGCATAACCTCTTTCTTTTAAGAGAAATTTTTGAAACCAAAAGTCAGACAAATGATGGGGATAGCTTATGGTCTTAGATCAGGCCAAGGCCTTCGATAAGGTAGAGCATCAGTACTTATGGCAGGTTTTAAAAAATATAGAATTCCCCTAAAAATAATTTCTTAAGGTACAAATCCTGTACTAAAAGCCCATACTCCCAGCAACAAATAAACTTTTAGGAAGAAATCAGAAATTCCATTTAAGAAAAACATGAAACGAAATTTGCCACTTCAAAATCTAACACACTTTTATCTACATTAACCCCTAGGCTCTATCACAGCCCAAAATAAAAATAGAATAATACCAAAAATAACAAGATTATCCCCAAAAACAGGAAATTTAAATCCTATATATAAAATAATGTAATTATAATATAAAACAAAAATCCAAGTATTAAAAACACAAATTTTAAAAATTTACAAATACTCTAAAACTACTACCACTACTCAACAAAAGAAAAATGCCATCACCCACATCAAAGGAAAGATAAAGAACACAATAGAAAAACCAAAGTACTTGAAAACACAAAAACCCCAAAATTTAATAGCACTCAAAAATACACACTATTTAATAAAAACAATTAAGTATTTATGAAACGAAAAGTCAAAATTTGAAAAAACTTAGAAAATAAGAAAAAAAAATGTACTAATAAAAAATAACTACCCATTTTATTTATTTAAACACAATATTTAATCACACACTCAAGTGAAAACTAAACTCTTCAACAATTTTTCAAATACTATAGAAATCAATTAAGCAATGAAAGAAGAAGCAACACGAACCAGTAAACAAGGTAGATTGAACACAGCCATCCTGTATGCTTTTCATACTATTTTTAGAAAAGAACATCCAAAATTTATAGAAACAAACAAAATCTCAACAAAAAAAAAATAAATTAAAGAATACAACAAAATATATACCAAATAATAAAATTTACTACCCCAAAATATTAGCAGTAAACTATACACAAAGTATACTACAAATTCATTTAAAAAAATTAATACAGTAAGTAAGAAAAAAACAAATCTGGCTGCAAAACATTATATCAGAAAAGTAATTTAAAACACAACTTCAAAACACACAATATTTCCAAACTCTACACCATCTCAAACACACTTATATTTAAAAAATATTGATAAAAAATTACAATCCCATAGAATATTAATAACTTACATCACACAGCCAAAGCCAAAACCAAACACAAAACGTACAAAAGAACACCCAAATCTCATATATTAAACACAAAAGAAACATACATTTCACTTGCAAATTGCCCAAAAGTAAGCCCCATAAAAAAATAAAACTAACCCCACAAAATGAAATCAAAACTTTAGTATTAACACAAAGTATAGAAGATATTTCAAGCACTCTAAGACAATTTACTGCAAATACATGCAAACAAGACTCAATTGGCCTACAACAATTAAAACTCCCTCCAAAGGTACAAAAGTAATCTAGGCAACTCAAATTCGCAAAACCAATGAAAAAAGCCACACAAGAACAAAACAAATATTATAGAAAAACCACAAATTTATGCTGAAAAGAAAAACACAAAAACCTAAGTACAATGAAAGCAAAACAAGAAAAAGAAAAGAAAAATATATATAAATAAAAAAAGTTTTATACACATTTAAATTTCCAAAATTTTGCTGCTAGATCAAATTACATCTACAGTATGTTTACATTTTACAACAAGTCAATCTTAATGCATGTTTTTCTCTTTTGCTTTTTCCTTTGTAAGATATGTGAGTCACTAATTACATGTGTGATGTAATTTTTTTATTTCAATACAAATTCCCTACTCTTTGGTAGGGGGCACTGGACCAGTGTAAACATGGACTGATTCAAGCATTCCCCTTTTGGAAGCCTATGAAGGAGAAGGTGTGCTGGCGGTATGGCTGCTAATAGTGGAACGACTGCCATACCAAACCTGACTACTCCATTGAGTCTGTTCTGCAGGGTGCCGAGGTCACTGAAAGTGGAAAGCACACAAGTTGAAATGCTAACAGAAGATGACATGAACATAGACTTAAATATGCAGCATGATTTGCAAGAATCAAAATGACGACTACAACAAGCAGAGAAAGACTACCTGCAGGTGAAAAATCGCATGAAAGAGGAATGGAAGAGAAAAACCCCGAGCTAATTCACCACAAGTATATGAGGAAAGGCTCCAAAGGTGTTTGTATTCCCTGGATGTAGGAGTAACCTGGATATACAAACAGCCAGCCCAGAGGAGGAAAACTTGCTCGAAGAACCGCTTCCAGGACATTCATGGTCACCAGAGAGGCAATGGATGGGACAGGCTGGCTCCAAAACAAAGACAGGACGTGGACTCCAGACCCAGTTATTCTAGTTCCTGGAGCAGTAGTAGGAACTGCAAGGGACACTGAAGTGGGATTATAGTGCAGGCAGACCAAGTCTCTTCAGAAGCAGATGTGACAGCAGTTGATGGGACAGGGATGCAGCAGCTTGAGGAATCAGGAGGCACAGAAGGTACTATTTCATTTTCCCTGATGATGTACAGTCACAGTAAGTTTTTCAATGCCCAAACAGATGTGCAAAGCACAACTAGACTTGACATTTCAAATGGGAGTTGATACATCTGAGCAGGCTGAAGTTCCAACTTATGCCAGCCTATTTAAAAGTCAGTTTAATTTGCTAAACAGTGTAATGCTGTTCACTAGAGCTGTGCAGAATGGGAAAACTATGAATCTGTGGAATTTCGATGACATTTCACAAAATTCTGTGAAATTTCACGAATTTCATCAGAATTTCATGGAATTTTTAAAATTTAGCACTTTGGTTTTAACTCAGCTGCCATTCAAGGTAGAACTCTGAAATTTTAAATTTGATATATATACCCTTTGTGCCAATGGTCACTAATGTGCCAAATATCATGACATTTGGATGGATAGTTTCAAAATTATAGGTGCTCAAATGTTGTCATTTTATTGTCTGTATGAAATTTCATGAACATTTTATCTGCATATACCTTAACTGTTTGTTAGGCCAGGGATCTTAAATTTGGCATGATTTCTTGATGATATGTGTTCTAATAATGTTACAGATTTCATGACAATATGGTGCAGTGTCTCAAAATTATATGTGCTCAAAATCTGTCATTTTATTTTTCAGGAAATTTCATGAACATATTTAATCTGTATATAATTCAGACACCTTTGGAGCTAGGCATGTGTAAATAAGTATGGATAACTGTTTTGTAATGTGTATAGAATGATCTAAATATGGACAGAATTAGATAAGACTGTTTTAAGTTACAGGAGTTCACAACTTTACTATGTAAATATTTGCAAAACTTTGTGAAAACTATCAAAATGTGGATGTTTATAACTTCTCTGCTCTTGCATGCATAAAGTAAAATTTGAAATGCATATTCATAGTCAGTGTATCCTGTTGTCTAACACAGCTGGATAAATTGGTTAATCCATTTTAATTTTGCAGAAAAAAAATGATTGGTAACATTTCTCACATATTTATGATAGCATATACTGTAGACGAAGCATCCCAATTTTTTTTGGTGTGGTTTAACATGAACAATGCACTTATCACTACTTAATTTGATAAGCTGGACTGAGCTTTTGCAGTCCTGCTTTTCCTCTCTGGGTGACTATTCCCACCCCTTCTCTTTTGGCATAGCCAGATTGACTCAGTAGAACTACTGATCCCAGTGATATCCTCTTTGTTCTTTACAGTGACAAGCTCCCTTAAACGTGACACCTATTCTTTTCCTATTGACCTACCCTGTTCAATAGCCAGAATTCTTTCTTCCTGCTACCCAAGACATTGTCTTCCCACACTACATCTTTTGAGTACTCTAAGTCTTAGACTTGCATGTACACCAGGCTCCCCAGATAATAAATTTACTGGATGTGATACTTATATATCATGCATTCAGGTTGGAATTGTTGACACTCTGTGCTTTCTTGCTCCAACCTGAGGGTCTACCACTGTTGTGCTACCCAGCTCAGCTGTCCATTTCTTGGTGAAACTGGGCATCTAACTCCAGAACCTGGTGACCCCTGTGCTACCTGCCTCTTATACCCATATCCTTTAATTATAATACCCCAGATAAGGCTGAGTGAAATTAGAAAATTCCAACTTATGGGATTTTTCATGAAATTCTACAATTTTCACAAAGACTCATGGGATTTGACTTTAGGTACACATGTTATTTTGCAATTTCTCACAGCAAGCAATTAAAAATTGCACACATAGTATCATTTTAGTCTATGAACCTGCCAAATTTAATGGTATTGCATTCTCTGGTTTTAAAGTTTCAGGGTTTTATAAATTTATAGTTTATATTCTTGCAAAATTAAATTTTTAAATGTTGTGAAAGTTTGGTTACTTTTAATTCAATCCCATTTAAAATTGAAAATATGAAATCTTTCAGAAATGACATGTATCACATGACACAGAGCATTCATGGGAACCAGAAAAGAAAAGTGCAAAACAGGGTGTTACAGAGCATGTCTTTCCTGTTGCCTCAACTGCTAAAACCACCAAGGAGAAGGTCACCCCAACCACTGTTTCTCCCATTTTTTCTACATTGCCCCAGTCACCCCACAACATAACAAAGAGCAAATCTTCTCCTTTGCTATCACAATCACAGTCATCTTGGCACCAAGTAAATACAAGGCCCCATAAATACCTAGTGTAGGATTTGTATGTACCGGACCCATCTGATGAGACAGTGGCAATTTGCCAACTGTGTCAAAACCAAGTCAGTTGGGGGAAAAAAGGGTAGTCATTTTGGCACAGGTGGACAACACACACACTTAAAATAGGCACCCAATTCAGTGGCGTCAATACCAGAAGATACCAGTGCCAGTGATTCTGGTACATCCCAATCAGAGGGTAATGTAAGCAAAATACACACAGCACCACTACAGGGATATGGAAGAGCAGATGAGGAGAAGGACATCATTGTTGTACTAGATGAGGAGGATTCTGGCAGTGAGCAAAGTAGTGGTCCTAGCATCCAGAGTACCACCCCAACCCAAAATGTGATTGCTACCCACTAGTTATGAAACACAAAAGCCACCAAGGTGTGTTGTGCATCACCACAGGCCATGAGCATCATTGGCAGTCTCCAGGCAAGGAGCACCCCTTACTGGCATAGCAACAAGGCAAGCTGTTTGGCACAACACCAGGTGCATCACTGATGGCAGCAGTATCAAGAAAAGTTCAGCCGATGCTGCCTTCCATTTTGGATTGGTAAACAAAATTCCTACCTAATCATGGTACAGCGTGAAAATTGAATACAGCATGTGCAGAAATGATTGCTCTGGATTTGTTGCCATACTCCTTTGTAAAGAATGTGGGGTTTAAGTGGTTCTTGGACTGTGCCTTGCCGAAATGGTAGGTGCCATTACTTACATACTTTTCAAGGCCTGGTACCCACCTTTAAATACCTAGGCATCACCCTTGACTCCTCTCTCTCTTTCCACGAACACATCAATCTCCTCTGCTCTGCTGTCAATGTTAAAATAGGGCTCTAGTACAGGCATGGGGTTGCTTCCCCCAAACGTCCTAAACCTTGCTGTGACATCTTAGGTGCTCTCACTTATTGACTATGGGATTGTCATCTATGGCTCTGCTGACCCTACCACCCTATGCCATATTAAGGTCTCCTAAAATAAGCCTGCAGACTTGTCACAGGATGTGACTGGTGGATCCATACCTGTGAGCTCTACCATCGCACCAACTGGCTTAACTTCAACAGACGACTCAGATACTAGACCTGTCTCCTTGCCAGAAAGGTCTCATTCTGCTCCTTCCTCCTGGGACTTCACCGTCTTGTGCAGCACTCCACCCAACCATGGACAATTCAAAGCTCTCTGTCTGCCCTTCTCTGAGTACCCCGTTGCAGGACCTCCCTGGGCCAAAATTCCTTTTTTCATAGGGCCTCCCTCTAGCTGAATGAACTACCTCCTGCTGTCTCTCTGGAGCAACTTCTAGGCCCTTTTAAATTCCGACTTCACTCAGAAATTCTCTCCCTCCTGCTGCAACTGCACCTAGTCCCTATCTGCAATGACAACACAAGTCACCCACCACTTTCCCTTTGATTTGTGGTCTGCCCATACTGCTTGATCCTGCAGAAATTTGTAACCAGACTGTAGTTTATTGATCACTGTCTTTTGATACTGTAACTATTGTTGTTTACTGCTCGCTGTCTGACTCACGTTGGATCTCTCCGCCCTTGAATTTGTTACTTCTCCTCTTTTCAACACTGTAATATTGCTCTGTTCTTGTCCTTCTCGCACCCTGTTATGTTATTTCATTTTTGACATGGAGCCTTTGCAAAGGAGTCCTTGACTCGAAGGTTGTAATTCCAATTCTTTCAATAAATAAAAAATAAATAAAAACGTGCCATCCCTGAACTGTATAGTACTGTATGTGACATGGTACGTCATGCCCTGCAGCATTCCTCAGCACAGTATGTCCATCTGAGCATGGACATGTAGACCAGTGGGAAAACATCTGGTAGCTCTTACCTGTGCATTACAGCACACTGGGCACAGGTACCTGGGGTAGTGGCTGATTGGGAGAGAGGTGAGAATTGCACTAAGACAAACTGTGGTGGCAGCAACATGCCTGGTGTAAGGCAACATGCAACTTGGACCATGAAGAGTATCCCTGGGTCACACACTGGAGAAAAATGCTGGAAGTCATAGTAACCAAGATTGATCAGTGGCTCCACCCCCCATGCACTGAAAACTGGATTCATCACCAGTGATAATGGCTCAAATGTGTGGAAATGCATCACTGATGGGGGATTTGTCAGTGTGCCATGCCTGGCACATTGCCTTAACCTTGTGGTGCAGGCTTTTCTTAACCATCAGGGTATAAAAGAAGTTTGGGCTCTTGCCAGATGCATCTGTGCCACTTTGCATGTTCAACAAAAGCACATGACCATCTCTGTGATCTGCAGGTAAAGAACAAGCTGCCTCGGCACCATTTAAAGTTTGACATTGTCACGGGTGGAACTCCACCTTGTACATGGATGCATCTATACCAGCAATACAAGGCTATATTTGAGTATCTGCTAATTCATGTGAGTTGTGACAACAGTGGGGCATCCATGTGTCTCACAACAGAGCAGTGGCACCTAATGGATTGGCTCATCTGATTCTCAGACCTCGAGAATGCAACACAGGCAGTGAGTGGGGACACTGCCTGCATCAGTGAGTCCATTCCTCTGCTATGGGCGCTGAAGCAGACACTGCTGAATGTGCAGCAACAGCTGAAGGCAGGTGGTGACAGAGCAATTTGCTCATTAATGGAACACATGCTGTCCACATTAGACTCCAACACCCACATAATGTATATTATGCAATCTGAGGAGTTTGGAATTGCAACAGTGCTTGACCCATGTTATAAACATGGGCTGGCAGCCATATTACAAGGTGGGCATCATGAGTTGCAGAGACTGACAGAACTACTCATTCAGAGGGTAAGTGGTGCACAGTTGCTACTGTGGGCACAGGGGGCAAAGAAAGATGATGGTACTGCACAGCGATCCGGAGTTACCGCCACCCACTTCTCTTCATCTCAGCCAGGGTGTCAAACTGCAGAAAAGCAATGCAAGGTAAAGGAACCTATGCTGAATCCCACTTGGGCCACCCTCAGTCAGGTGGGTTAGGGTTAGGGTTAGGGTTAGGGTTAGGGTTATTTTCTTCTTCTCCCTCCACGTCCCCACCCATCCACAACCATGTATTCCTGGATATCAACTTAATAACAATAATATTGTATCACATTCAGTGCTGAGATATACATCAACAACTATTAATTAGTGCTGCTTCTTAATCATGTCAAATTCAACAGCCGTAAACAATGCACTATGTCACTTACAAATTACTGAACAGAACACCTGCTCTAGCCAGGAAGACACACCGCAGCCGAGCAGCAGTGACCTCAACACCTCACCCTTCTCCTCCTCCTTCTATTATCTCTTGTGTGCACTGTATGTAGAGTCCTTGGATCCTCCTCCAACACAGGCCAAAACAGCATGGCACAGCACTTCCACCACCAGTGGTATCGGTATGTACAGTAGTAGCCACAGACATGGCCAGATATTTCCAGATATTTAGTGAAATTTCTAAACAGTTTCTCTCTGCTGCCCCTACTGTGGAAATGCAGAAGGCAGGAGATTACTCTAGAAATATCACAGAAATTTTGGGAAATATCTGTCCATGTCTTTGGCTGTCACTGTAGTAGGCAGCCGACTGTGATAAAGAGAATCACCTCCTCTACCTCCTCTGTACTCCCTGGGCTGCTTCAGCTATGTCCTCCTCCTCCTCACAATCACATCAAGTAAGAAACAGCATTGGCTTGGCTACCACTTCCACCATCATAGTGACTGATTCATTGCCACCAATGTGCAACAGAATCGCCTCCTGTACCTCCTCAAAACTTTACTCTTGACAGATTCATCTTGGTCTTCTTCCTCCGTCAAATCACTGACTGAAGTCTGCAAGACATCATCATGTGAGTGTAACCACACTGCATCAAGGACTTTCTTCATCTGCTGTTGGTGAGGCACCTGCACTGTTTTTTAGACACTGCAGCACTAAGCATACAAGAGGCAGAAGATCAGACCATGATTGATGAGACTCACTGTAGCATTAAAATGTTTTCCTGTAATATCTTCTTCATGCAGGTTTTGCCGGTTCTAGTATAGAACACAGACACCAAAACTGAATTGCACAGCCAGCAGTTGTACTCTAACGGTAAGTATCATTGTGATTTAATGTTTTTCCTTTGCTTTCATTTCCTCTCCTTTCTTTTGCTTCCCTTTCTTTCAGTTTCCTTTACTTTACTTTTCTTTTCACGACTTTCATTCACAGAAATCCTTTCTTGTTTTCCAGGTGCTGTCTGTGGACTGACATCATTTACTTGGTGAATTATCAAGCACATTGTTGCAACAAATTCAGGCACAAGGAATACCTGTAAAGATAAGGAAGAACAGCAGAGTCAGTGATTAAGACATGAAATTGATTTGTCAGTTATGATACAGAAACAAGTAGCCACATCCTAAAAAAACAAAAAATACTTACATTTGTGGTTGAACAATGTTGTGTATTATTCAGACAACAGCAACTATGTTGTATCTGTCCAGCAGTATGATGTCATCTATCTGCATTTGGCACAAAATAACTGAAAATCAATGAAAGAGAAGTCCAAATGCATTAGACTTTGAACAATACCAATAACCACCCCTCCTGGAACAAAACAAAGATACTTACAGTACCTTTACACTATGTCTATGTGCCATCATGAACCCCAGAGAGCAATCCCTCCCTCACAAACAAAAAAATACTTACCGTCATGGTTGGTCAATATTGGGCATGATTCAGACTACAGCATCTATGTTATAGATGTCCAGCAGTATAATGTCATATGCACAAATAACTGAAAATCAATGACAGAGAATTACAAATATAGTAGACTTCGAACAGTAATAATAACCCCCCTCCATTACAATGAAAAGAAAACAAAGGTACTTACCTGTGCAGTATGTCTATTTGCCATTATGAATCAGGACCACAATGAGCAAGAGGCAATTTCTCTGGCTTTGGAACAACAGCAGCACACAGCAGCATCAAACACCTCTCCATGTGGCAATAGTGTTTCTCTTGCAAGTTTCACATATTGTTTTGCATCGCCTTCTCAGGCGTGTGTGGCAGAAGTATTTGACTGAAAAGATGTGTTTCTCTCTGGGGACACAACTTCACATTTCTGGCAAAGTGTTGTTGGTGGTGGTGGTGGTGGTGGGGTGGCAGGCCGAAAAATGCTTACTATGATAAATATGTTTATGTTCTCTTGCAAGCTTCACATATGCTTTGCACAACCTTCTCTGGTGGGTGCAGCAGAAGTATTTGACTGAAAAGATGTGTTTTTTCACTCTGGGGACACAACTTCACATTTCTGTCAAAGTGCTTGTGGTGGTGGGGTGGCAGGCCAAAAATGCTTAGTATGATAAATATGTTTATGTTCTCTTGCAAGCTTCACATATGCTTTACACCACCTTCTCTGGTGAGCTGCAACTGTATTTCAGTGAAGGGAAACAATTAATGTCTGGGGACTCAACATCACATTTCTGGCAAATGCAGTAAACACTTTAAGTGCTTAAAACAGATTTTTGCTTAACTTCTCAGTAGAATACCTCATGTTTCTGTAATGGTTTGCTCTTCTTTGGGTGGTTGGCGGTTGCACAGAACACAACTACCAGTTATACACCATCACATACCATGGGGGAACAATTTATGTAATGTGGCAAATACTTGACATTTGTGGATAGAAGGAGGGAGCACACATGATGAACCAGTGACAAAAATGAAAGGAAGGAATGTGGTTCATCATGTGTAAAAAGGATTAAAGAAATAACAGAACTGGACAAGCAAGGGATAGCCACATAAATGAAACAATACTAAAAACAGGACAGAGAAAACGGACCTTAAAATAACAGAGCTTTTTTTTTACTTTTTATATTTCTAGGGTGTTTTTTATTTTTAATGGGGGGACTAGAGAGTGGAGAAATTAAGAACACAGATGACAGAATAACTACATATAAACTAAAATAAAACCTGAAACAAATAAAATCAGATCACCCCATCAGCACTTCCAGAAGACAAGCCATGTCTACCACCACCACTACCATGCAGCTCAAATGGGGAGTGAGAATCCTCTCATGGCTGGACATGACACTGTCCAGCTGATTCATCTCCTCCTGCCAGAAGGTGTTGAATTCTTGGTGCAGATCATTCACCTCAGCCCACAAAACAACAAGATGGCCATATATGGCTGGTGCCATGGGTCATCATTACTGCCACTGTCATAATGCGCTGCTGAGATATACCAGAAGTACTGCTGTGGTGCACATCATGCCTGCCATGCCATCGCTGACTGCTGCTGGCACTGAAGCAGCACTGCTGACCTCATGCTGCTCCACATTTTCCCCAGGGCCATTACCACCACCACAATTATGTGATACATCCACATCACGCTCTTTAGCCCTCCAGTTAGTGAGGTGGTAGATGTGGAGGTGCATCCTCTGGCTGTTGGTCCCAAGATGGCTCTCTTTCTTGCCATGACTCACACACTGCCCACACACCTTGCAGATGGCCACTGTTTCATCTGCAGGGTGCATATCAAAAGAATCTAACTCCTCATAGTGCTGCAGGACTGGGGGAGCACCAGAAGAGGAGGAGGCAGCAGGCTCCTGCTGGGTGGGAGGAACTTGTGGCTGCTGCTGCTGTTGTTCCTGCTCCTGCTGTTTATATTTTTCTTGTTGCTGCTGCTCTGCAGCAGCAGAACTCTCTTCCTGAGCTGGGGGTGCAGTCACTTTTGAAAAAATACACCTGCTATGGCGTGGGTGCCTTACTGGTGCTCCAGCACCACCCAATCTGGACTCAGCAGAGTCCTGACGCTGCCCTTCCATCACAAACAGAAATGTAAAGCAAATGAAATAAAAAGGCAGTAAGAACTCAGAAAAAGAAGTATACATTAAAATAATTTATAAGATCAGAAAGTACAAGTACAGTTAAGAAGGATAAGGATTAAAACTAAAAAAGGAAAAAATTTTCAACACTCTAAATGAGAATGAGATATATAAAATGCTCTGTCTCCTAGACTCTGTGAGTCAGACACACTGTCTCCACTCTCCTTCAGCTACAACTGCTGAAATGAAAGTGAAACATTCACTGCCTGCCTGCTTGCTTGGAGTGTCCCATGTGACATGCAGTAAGTGAATCAAGTGACAAACCATGTTTTTCATTATTTTCGAAGTTACTAACAAAGTCGAAGTTGCCTTCGAAGATTCCCAGTGAAGCTTTAGCACCAGAGAGGTTATTTATGTGAAGTTCTTTGTGGGGCAAATTTGGTGACTTCATGGGAACTTCACTGGCAGATTTAAACTTCACAACATCTCTAGAAACCAGTAACTTGTCAGGGCAAATATAAGAGGTTTTTCAGAAGCAAAATAAAGTTGTTGGAAGATGGAAGGAAGTGTAATACTTCACAGTGCTGCTACTGTCTGCTATGAGATTTGCGATCCCACTGAGAGAAACCACACAGTTAAACATTACAATTAGGACTGTTTATAGAGCAAGTGATGGTTGGTGGGGTGTTGAAGGCAAGGAAAGCACTGTGGTACCACCAGCGACTGAATTTTATTTGCCTTGATATACAGGACATGAGAGGTTATCAAACAGTGGGGTTGATAATTAGTATCTAAATTCATGAGTGATGGTAGTCAGACAATCAATGCTAGATAAGGCAGTGGCGATTTGCTAAAGGAAAAAAAAGTATCCAAGTTCTATCACTGAAATTGGCAACAGGCCTACTATCTGTTCTAAAGTTAAAACATACTCTCAGTATGAAACAAAGTAAATCACTACTCAGGCTGTCAGCAAGCAGAGCACAATGCACATCATGTTAGCCTTTTAGCTACTCGCTACTACATTATATAGCACTGATTGTCTGATTCTATCATCACTTGTGAATTTAGATGGCAATTATCAATCTTATTTTTGATAACCTCTCAGCATATGTCCCATATATCATGCCAAATAAAATTCAGTTGGTGGTGGTGTCACACTGCTTTCCTCCATCAACACCCACCAACTGTCATCTGCACTAGTTCTTTAGTGATACAATCAGTGGCTGCTGTGTGAACTGACACTGTTTGCCAACCGAGACTCACTCATCAATGCTCACATCAGCAGTCAATGATGCTTCAGTGAAGAAGAAACAAATCACTGGGAATGTCAGCAAGCAGAGTGTGATATATCTTGTCCGTTGCTTGCTAACCTGACAGCCTGACACACACACAGTACCAATCTCCCATGAGCCCACTCTCCAATATGCAATGTGTCACATACATGAACACACACAACATAGTGTGTCATTGAAGATTCTCAGTACTGCTCTGACTTGCATCCCAATGAAGCATGACATCATGTTCATGGTTGTGCTTGAAGCCAGAAGTTACTGTAAATGAAATCATATTATTTTAGGCTTCAAATCACATTGAGAGCTGGTTGTACATTTACTGGCACAGTTATAACTGGCTAGCTTTGGAGTTTGGTCTCACTTTTTGAAGAGATGCACATATCTGAGACATTAATTGCTGTTGTGCTTAGTATTTTTTTTAAATAAAAGTTTATTAGGCTTTTATAGATATGAACATACATGACATACAACATATACAGGTGTATGAGAATAAAATACAATATAAATAGCACAAAAGATCAATATAAATAGCACAAAAGACCATCCAGCATAACAATCTCAGGTTGATGTGAGAACAATTAATTACATAAAGAGGAGAGACTAAAGGAGCTTTAATACGTATACCCTTGAGGAAAGGAGGGAGAGGGGGGACATGACAGAAACATTTAAGTACTTCAGTGGAATCAACAAAGTCCAAGAGGGTAGCATCTTTCAGAAAAAGAGATATGCAGGAACAAGGGGACCAAATTTGAAAATAGAGGGGGGATGGCTCAGGGACAATGTGAGGAAGTATTTTTTCAGAGAGAGGGTGGTAGATGCATGGAACAGCCTTTCTCAGGATGTTGTAGAGTCTAAAACTGTGGGAGAATTCAAGAATGCATGGGACAGACATAAGGCAATTTTTGTGGGGGGTAGGAAGAAATAGGCTGTTGGTTAACTAGGATCTGCAGCTTATCCTCTAGGTAGGGAAATTGGTAGACTAGGTGGGCCAAGTGGTCCTTATCTGCCGTCAAAGTCTATGTTTCAATGTTTCTGTGAAATACATTCCATCCAAAAGTCTCTAGATAATGAACAGAAATGCTCTGTTTAATTGATAGTGGGGACATAGAAACGAAAAGAAAAATAAAGGGGGAGCAGAAAGGTAGAACCATTGAAGGGAAGGAGAGGGGGTGGGAAGTCATCCAAAAATGGAAGGGATCCAGGAAGGAGTTCAAGACAGAGAGCTCTGTCCCAGTCCAAAACTGAGGGTAGGCGAGAACTTAAAGGAGATGACATCTGTCTCCTAAACGATTAACAAGCATACTTTGCTGTAACCTCCAGGGTGGATTTCTGTTCCTTATCCACAATATAGTGAAACAAAGGCAACCATCTCCCTTTAAATTTATCTACAGACAATCTCAGTTCAGCAGTGAGGAATTCCATCTCTAGGATTGTAAGCCAAATTCTATACCATAGATCTAATGAAGGGTGTTTGGGGAAAGCAGCATGATGTTATACTTTTAAGAGCTGCTCTACACAAATATAAAAGAGGTATCTAAGGGCTTGAGACTTTAATGAATCTGGGGAGTCCAAATAACCAAAATTGAGGGTCTCAGGAAGGGGTGTTGAAAATACTCTCTACTTCTGAGTGCACCCTTTTCCAAAAATTTTCTAGCACTTTACATTCCCAAAATATGTGGGAATAGGTGCCCTGCAACTGGCAATTTCTCCAGCAAAGATCCGAGGTGTGAGTGCCTAAATGTTTAGAGATAACTGAGACTTGGAAAAAATGAATTATTATTTTCCACTGAAATTCCCTCCACATTAGGGAGGCAGTAGTCTCATGGACCCCACTCCAGACTCTCAGCCAGTCTTTCTCAGGCAAGGAGATGTCCAGTTCCACCGACCATTTCTCCTTGATAGCTGTGAGGTGTTCTTCTTCGGCATCGCTCATGGCTTGTACCAGTGAGGAAATAACATGCTGTTGGGCATTAGAGGTTAGTAAGAAAATAAAAAATCTGTTGGAGTGGATTAGTCTGGTGTGTTGAGGAAGGGTCAAAGTCTATAGAGGAGAAATAATGCCGTAGTTGTAAATATCTATAAAAATCTGATTGTTGAAGGTTAAATTCTGCCTTTAGTTGCTGGAGCAACAGGGTAGATTCTATGAGAGCACATTGAGGATCTCAACATGTATACACTGAAGGAGAGGAGCAACATAACTGAGCTGTTCAAGTACCTCCACAGAATAAACAAGATGGACAACAGTGAGCTGTCCACAGTGAGTGTAGCAACACAGGTACCTAGGGTAGCTCCCGAATCTGGCAAGGAGGAGGAGGTTCAAGAAGGGTGTCAAGTACTTATTTTTCTTTTTTTAAATACAGTGCTGATGGACTGGAACAAACTTCTGGAGGAGGTCACTGGAGTAGGAACAGTGGGAGAGTTCAAAAAGTGGATTGGGTAGGCACTATTTCTCTATTTTTAGTAAAACTGTCTGCCATGCTGTGTTGAATGTTTTATGGTGTAATTCATGATACATAGCATTGTTTGGCATCTTTAAATTAAAAGATTCTATTGACGAAAAAGTACTATCGAGTCATAAATTATTCACCTCATAATGTAAATTTCACTACCTGGAACCTAAGCTGTCACTAAAAATGAATTAAAAGCAATTAAGTAGGTGCCACTACATTTTAACTCATCAAGCATCTGTGAAACAAAGATGCAGTGCATAAGTTTCTTTGAGCAATAACATTTCCATTATGAAAGCAATAACAAATAACATGGTGTGGGTTGTACTCCAGTAAACCACAATTGACTTGTTTTTAGTTTCCAGGAATTACTTTGGAAATATTGTGGTAGTAAAGGCTAGTATTTTCAATATAGCAGCCACTGTAGTATTTATTTTTTATTACTTTCTGTTTGGAAGCTTAGTGATATTGTTTGGTAAGCAATTTTTTTTTTTGGAAAGGAAAATAAGATTCGGCAGCTGGCTATGCATTATGTAGAGATTTAATGTTACAGTCAGCTGGCGTCTCAGTCAATGATATTATTACATTTTGCTTGCCATTTTATAAAACAGATATATCAGAACTTTCTTTGTTTTGCTTTAAATAGCAAAAAGCTTAAAAATAGTTCTTTGGGTGCTTATAAATGCCTAACTGTGCTCTAATAGACAATGGCCATGTGATTAGGTTCCACCAATCACACAAAAGATTTTTCAACCCATATTATAATAAAAATTTATAGCACTTGATTTACTTACGTCTTTATAGGTGTTTTTTTCTTTTTTGAAGATTTATTTAGATTTTCGTTATCTGTGCCATTCATTTCATTGTCATTGGCTGCAATCTCAAATGAGGCTGGGGATTTAGAAGGAGAACTGGCTAGCTTGGTGGATGTTTTAAAAGGGTCAATGGAGTCATCACAGTCATATGGGTCAAAATCATATGTTTGCCGTGTCAACTTTGGAGAGTTTGGTAATTTAGTTCCAGAAGAAAATGGGTTAAAATTTGGATCATCCCATTCATTTGGGTCAAAATTATACGAGACTCTTGGAATGGGAATATCATCTGGATCTGCCTGTGAATGAACAGGTGAAGATGGGGCATTATCTAGTTTTTCCACAGCCTTTTTATTTCCGATCTTTGGCTTTCTTAGTGGCATTTTGGCGCAGCCTTTTACTCAGTTTTTGGGGAGGTGTTTTCTTGCTGTCCCTCAAGTTTATCCTCGAATAATCAAACTCCAGTCTCAAAGACTGGCCTCTAGCCAGAGGGTTTCCTCCCTGTGACTTCTGATGGCACCTCCAGGGAAGTCTCTGGTGTGGCTATGAAAGACAGGCCTTTCCTGCTGGCAGGTGGGGTGCTCAACACCCTGCTACTTCCACTAATAAAAGGGTCAGTTCCTTCAAAGCCCTCTGTATCAAAGGTATATGAAGTCTGAGGACAAACTGGAGATTCCTGCTGATCGGCAGAGGGTCTGAAAAGAGCAGTACTTTCAAAGATCGTACATTCAGTTTCGGTACTAGTTCTTCTTTACCTAATACATCTTTATTAATCTCAGGACCTTGAGTTTTCTCTGCGAACTTAAGTTTACATTTGAAACTTGGATGTCTTTTTTGTCGCTTGTTTTTCTTCACTGATGCTGTCCTAGGTTTTTTGTCTTTTAAGGGTGCCAGATGCATTTTCTGCCCCAATACTGAAGGCCTCTGCTGGTTTGGATGATGACTCAAGATTACCCACATGCAAAGCTCCTTCAAAGTCACTAGCTTGTAGACTTAGAGATCGTGATAGAGTGGATTTGGAAACAGGGACAGAATCTGTGGATTTCCTCAGGCTTTTGCTTGGGTCCAGGTTCTTGTGTTTCTGGTGATCCAGGACTTGTAGATGAGATTTGAAAATGATCTAATACCTCAACAGTGTCGAAGTCCAAGTTGTAGGTCCCACTACTCGCTATTGGTTTATCTTCATCAAAACGGTGGATAAGGAACGGGGAGGTCGAAAGACTTCTTCTGCAGCGGATTATTTTGGGAATCATCTGTTTCTGCAGCAGTCTGTACAGCTTGTCCTGAAACAGCAAACGGAAAATGAAGTACTGATTAACATTTATGCATTATTAATGCTCATTAAAAGTTCACTGTAGGATCTGATTTTAGAAGGATATTGCTAAACCTGTCTAAATCCTCACATCCACACATTTCTGTTCTATACAGTAAAGAAATATGGCTTTTAGTCAGTCATTTAACTGTGTCTTAGTGTAAAAACATATAGTTACCTTGCCTAGGAACTAATTCCATTTAGTTTAATTCCCCAAAGCTACCAGTCCCTGCTTATGCCCCCACTGGGAAGCTACTGTATTTTAATGTATGTTTTGTATCCCTGCACCATTATCATTTGCTTTCTGTCACTCGTTTTCTTCTATTCATTGTACTGGTCCCTTACCTCTTGACAACTTGTATATTAATATTGTGTTCCTTGCTTTTCACAGTACCATTATTTGTTTGGTGTATCCCACATCCCGTAATTTTTCCTCTCTAGGGCCACACCAGGAAATGAACTCCAGTTCAGTGTGCCTTCCCCAGTCACCAACTTGTAGATAAATAAAATTATTCAGTATATTTCAGGAAAAGCAAATTGAGAGTTAAACTCTCATTTACAATTACGATTAACAGCACAACAAAGACAGGTAAAAAGTCATCAAGTAGGTAAACAAGGCATATACATAGTAAAAAAATCACTTATTGCATTCTCAGAGTTTATAGAAAATGTGGTGTACCATATTTCTAAATCTAGCTATGGAACCAAATTTTGCTATTTCAAATTTTCTGCAATTCATTCCAGGACTTCACCACTGTGTACCAGTCGTTGACCAAGCCAAATTCTGGTTGCATCTGTCACACACTCTATTGCAGATGAACAAAAAGTATTTGTTGTTTATTGATTATTAAGTATTTGCCTGTGTGTTACCTCATGTACACCATTTTTTAAACTTTCTCTTTTATTGGAAATTTTTACTGATAATCTTCACAGCACTGTAAACAGGCATACGTGTGACATGTATAACAATATCTAGAGTAATCAAAGGGTAACCATCACCGAGACTTAGTTATAGGCATCATACTGTATAAAATAGATACGGACGATGCATAAGAATCATGGAAACTTTTAAGTAAGTAAGTAGCTTGGTGGTGTACTTTGTGTATTTTGGGTTGAAGGATCTGAGTCTTTGCCATTTCAAAGTCTGGGTGAGTCTGTAAAACCATAAATACCATAAATAATTTATAGTTACAGAGTCACCCAGACTTTGGAAATGGCAAAGACTCAGATCCTTCAACCCAAAATACACAAAGTATAACCATGCCACTTACATGACCTGTAAAAGTCTTTGTTATAAAACAAAGTCTTCCTCTCTGTCATTAGTTATACTACCCATCCTTGCCACCAGTTATTAAATAAATTGGCGTTCTGTCTAGCTTTATGTGTCAATTTCTCCATCCTATAGATTTGTATAACAATTTCTAGCCATTGCTACTTAATTGACAAAGTTAATTGCAGCCACAGCTTTTTGATCACCTTTTGCTGCAGTAAGTGGTAAATTCAGCAAATATTTCTGGTGCCTGAAACAGGCCACCTGGAAATTGAAGGAAGATGGCTAGTTGTGAGGAAAGAGTAGAAAGGTTGGGGCATATTTGCCCCAGTTCTGCTGTCTTCATTCAATGGTTGTAGTAATGGGCAAAGCCAAAAATATGGGAATGGGAGGCATTCGTTTCCCCCCTTCCGGCCATCAGAATGCCCACCAGACGTGTCCATCATTAGGGTGCCACAAGGGAGTCGCCATCCCTTCCCGAGAGTCCACCCCCGAGTTAGAATAATTAGAAAGGGTGTGGGGGCATGGGGCACAGCCCCCACAAAAGACGGGAAGATGAATTGGGACTTGGCACCCTGATGACCAGGTGCATCACGACAGGCATGTTCCAGTGCCCACAAGCCCTCCAGCAGTTTGGTGTATATCGGAGTAAATTTTGAAATAATGTGGGGGCTCTGAAGTAGCATATGACTGTTTTCCATGCAAATTCCTTTCACATCTGAGGAAAAGACCCTGTGGTGCTGAGTCAGTATCCCATCCCAGTTTTCTAATTTTATTTATTTTTGATCATTGGTTTACAGACCTTTGAGTCATAGATTCATTTACAAAGGCACCTCGTCAAGAGAGCAATACATCACAGCAAACAAAACAGTACAGTACATAACGCTTAGATTAAAAAGCAACCAGTGTTACAGGCATTCACTGGTGGTACACGCTTAGTAATAGTAATGTTAGGACATTATCAAGTTCTCCTTCCCATGTTTTTTATTGCCTCCACTGTGATTTTGTTTGTTGTACTGAGTGTCTTATACACCACGGAAATAAAATGAGGAGGCATTGCCTGTGTCAGTGGTGTTATGTATATGAAAATGGTTAGCAAATGACAATGAATTGCTTCTGGGTGACTCCCATGGTGGTTGACAGGTAGTGCCTGACTTGTAGAAACCTGTAATGATCAGCATTTGAGAGCTGATATTTCATTTAAGCCAAGCAATAGAGGGAACACCCTCATAAAACTGAAAAATGTGTACAAGCCCCAAGTGTTCCTGAAGACCAAAGTGGAACCTAATCTGGCTGGGAGGAAGTCCCTGTCAAATGGCAGGGCTTACAGTTGCTGTAAATCTAGTAAAACATTTTCAGACCATAAAATCTGAGTCCAGGTCAAAAGTACAGTCTGTGATGAGCAACTATTTGTAATCTAGTTTCCCCTTCAGTGGTGGGCTGAAAAATAGCACTCTGGTCAGTAGGTGATTCAGATCCAATTTCCACTGTTTTTCAATGGGACAAGTATGTTTGGTCAATCCAAGAGCATACTTAGTCTGAAAACATAAAGATAGGTTTGTAATGCCAGACCTCCCACAGATTTGACAGTGGCTACAGTATTTACCATAAGCCACCTTGAGGCAGCCACCAGACCAAATATATCTAGAGATCTGTCTATTCCAGGCAGAAAAATCATTGGAAAAGGTCTGAAAAGGTAGAGCAGGCGTGGTAGAAAATTCATTCTGATAGAGTCTATTTGGCACATAAGTTGGAGAGAACAGCTGCCTTCTTAAAAAGCTTGATAACAATATATGTGGCAGGTGGACATAATTCTTGCTATGCAAAATGGTGATGTCCTTTGGAATGAAAACTCCCAAATATCTTATTTGGGATTGATTCCATAAATTTATAATGGTTTGTTATGTACAGTGGGGATCATAATACACATAAAGGGCCACCATTTTGTCCACATTCAACTTACAGTCTGATAGGGTGCCAAAATTACCAAGTGAATTCCAGAGTTGCAGAAGTCATTGGTTGGGGTTAGTTATATATATATATCATCCACATAGAATGCCAATTTATGGACATCCTCTTGGTAAGAAACTCCTTCTATAGCCTAATTTTTTATTTATGACTGGATATACTATGTTATCTGGAAACTCAGTATTTTGACACTCAGGATACGAGTCAGATGCCGAAATCCACAAACCGGCACCACTTGCCCGACATAATGTCGGGCAACATATCCGTGTTTACAATACAGGGGCTGCACCACCCACAACTAAAATATCTAACTCCGAGGGAGCAGACTCCAGAGTAAAATATTAAGTAGTTACAGGGGTGCAATGTGTAAAATGACATGACCTGGACCAGAACCGGGTCACATAGAAGCAGCTGGACAACCTACTGGTGGTTTACCCTCCATGCCACTGGAGCAGCTCAGCCAGCAGCCCCATCCAGCTGCCCTTTCCCATACTGCAGAAGGGTAAGGTAGCATTCCATCATCATCTACCTTACCCCATCGGGAGGAATACCGTCATGTTAATTACCATCGAGATTCCTCATCTATCGAGCAATGCTGGCCAGGGTACTGGATGTCGGGATAGTGAGCTTCAGGATATAAAGTATATCTCATGGCTCAGGCTAAGGCTTCAACTGTTAAGGCAAAAAGTAAGGTAGATAAAAGGCAACCCTGCCTGGTTCACGTTGCAATGTAAATCTATTCAATAAGCAGCCAGTGGCTCGAACCATAGCCTGGGGATCTCTGTATGTGATTTACTCACTGTTATTAAATTGGTGAAGGCCAAATTGAAATAAAGTATAATAGAGAAACTTCAAGAGATTCTATCAAAGGCTTTCTCTATGTCCAGATTCAACAGCAGAGTCGACTGCTGAGTTCTGGTCACTTGCTAAAACAATAACAGGGTTCTCTTAACCCTTGCATGGCTGCAGACCAATATATTAGTCCAAAATTCCTATCGTTCTAATTCTGTCAGCAGCCTAAGGGTTAGTACTATCCTGGGTTTGTCTTTTTGCCACAAATCGGCTGGGTCCAAATTAAGTAATACAGGAAGCATACATTCCAGCATCTTTGCTAGGATAGCTGTAAATATTTTATAATCCATATTTAGGATGTAAATAGGACAGCATGATGCCGGACTGGTAGAGTCTTTTGAGGTTTAAGTACTGTGGATATAGTGGCATATTTCCATAATGCTGGGGAAGTAGCATCTCTTGCATTGCTCTGTAACAAGCATGAGTGGGACTAACAATATTTCTTTATGTGTTTTGGAAATTCTGTGGAGAAACCATCAGGTCCCGGGCATTTTCCTGTTTCTAAGTCTACATAAGGCTGTTAAAACTTCTATTTGTGAAACTGGAGCTTCATGTATACCAATTTTAAGGTAGGTTGTTAAATTCTGTTAAGACGATCTGGAAGATTCCACGTGTCTAGGTGGGACTAATGGAAGAGATTACTGCAGGTCTACTATAAACAGCCTTCTGAACATTTCATTGGCAAACCATCACAAGGCTAGCCTTTTAGGACAAAAACTGGCTGGGCCCATCATCTCTGAGCCAGGTCAAGATGAAGAAGACCAACCAGGGTGGTTTTAAATCAGAAAACACTTCAGATTTATGCCTGGCATTATGGGATGCAAGTCATTACAAGTGCATGTTCATGAACTGTGGTCAGGTTCCCAGAGGAACTCAGAGAAGGAGAAATGCCATCATCCTGAAACTTGCCACATGCCTCTTGTTGAGGCTGAGGGTGGGATTGCAGGAAATGGTGCAAGCCAAACTTTGGCATTTTGGAAAATCTAATGCAGTTTCACTCTGGGTGCAGAGCTCAGAATAAGTTATTTGTGTGTGAGCTCTAGGCAATCAGCTTCTAAGAAGGGCCTCCCCATTCTCTGTGTATTCTTTTGGGGTCCAAGAAAGGAAGGGAGGAGGATCATTTTCTAGTGCTGTGTGATCTCTAAGAAAGTGCACCTAAGTAGAAAAGTTCTTTTGAGCAAACCTACAGTATGTGGTAAAGCATTTTAGGACTGAGCTTAGTTTAGACTTTTTCTATTTTGTATTAGCATTGTTTACAGCTGTTTTAACTAATTTTGCTAGTGAATTTAAATATTTATTTCCATACACTTCTTAAATATCTTGTACATTTGTGGACATACATATTTCATAGTTAATTATCTGTGACTGTTCACTGCTTTTTAAAAGTTCATGTAATTTAGTTTACTGCCAATCTGTGTTCCTTCTCAAGCGCACACTACTAAAACAATGTGAAACTGCTTCTAGTACTGGCAAAGAAGTGTTCAACGTGAGCAGTAATTCCCATATCTGTGCTCGTCGTGTGTGGCAACTGCATACATTGGACATTTATTTTATTTTATTTAAACATTTGGTAACCAGGAAGGCACACTGAGCCGAGGCTCTTTTCAGGTGTGACCAGGGGACATGAAAGAATTATCCAGTTGGGATCTTACAATGAACTAGTGGCAGCAAAGGTGACGGTGTTAAGACAGTTGACAGTCTGTGTCTCCTGACTGTGGCACATATGATTTTCACTGGGTTGAAGATGGTAGTCTGAACTAGAAAAGGAGAGTGCATTAGTTAGATAGGGTTGAAACTTGCCTCAAATTGTCTTAAAGATCAGTTACTACCCATAGGCTAGACTTCAGTCAGCAAAAGAGTTTAGCTCATGGGATTATAAAGCATACAGTGATGCCCAGGGTAGAAATTAAAAGAAAATAATCTGTTGTGGAGGTGACACACAAAACCCACAGATCTGGTGTTCCATATGAAGGTCTGGTTTCCGCCTTTCCAAAGAGCAGTGCTATAGAGTAAACTCCAGAGTGACAGCACAGATCAGTGGATATTTCAGGCAGAATACCAGCATGGTAAAATGGTATTCCACCTTAATCACTGGTATGCAAAAGGGTGGAATACCATTAATTTTGGGTCAGATGCATTTGATAATGAACCCTTGTAATAAATCTAAAGTGCTATGATAAATTGGATCTCGTTGTGAAAGTATGGACTTAGAAGCAATTCAACAGTCTCTCCATAGTCCACAAGAAGACTGCGATGGCCTGCTGTATTCTGACTTGACAAATAAAACTTTTCTTATGATAAAAACTGAAGTTTAATTTTTAATCTAGAAATAAGAACAAAATGATCATAAAAAGTACAGTATAATTACAGTCTAAATATATTCCAAAGTATCTGTAAGACTGGACATGCTCTAACACCACATTACCTAAGGTAAGAGATGGGGTTCAATAGTTTTTAAGCATGAGCTGAGTTTAGAAACATTACCCATTTTGCTTTTTGAAAATTTAGCAGCAAGTGAAGATCATATAAATCAGTCTGTATGTTGTTAAAATCACATTGTAAGATCGCACTTGCTCCCTCAGCTGAGTTATCAAAAGTGAATAAAATGCTATAATCTGCTTAAAGTTGTACTGCTGAGTCACCTCGGGACCTTCTTGTAAATAAGCACTGCTCAATGGAGCTTGTTCCCAGTAAAATAAATTAATACAAACACACCTTTTACCTTAGGGTGATCATTAATATAGCAACACAGTAAATGTGATGAGGAAGGGACTTTGGGTCCATCTTGTGCCCCTTCCATACATGGAACACCCTCCCCCATCAAAACACATATTGACTTGAGAAACATAGAAAGTTCTCAGCAGAAAAGACCTGTGGTCCATTGCATCTGCCAGTTTCCTACCAAGTCGTGCATGTGATGGGAGATTGTGCACGTGGGACTATCAAACCACTGAATAAATCACTGCTGTTTTGTCTGTTGTTTTTTTTTTTTCATGGTGGCTCGTGTATCCTTTCAGAACTAGAACTTTGTTATCTTGCTGTATTTAAATGTAAACTGAGTACTTTTTGTACCCTGAGTATCAGGAACCTCCACAAAACAAGATAATGTATCACAAGGGGCCATATTGCCATCAGTTTGATGGAAATACTAACTAAATCAACTAACAAAAAATTACTGTCTCAACGTTTCACTTTTTGCAGCTGCAGAGCATTGCTATGCAACAGGAGATGGGGTAGAAGTGAAACTGGAAAAACTGGTTTATCATTCCAAGATTAACTGTATGTCACAAATCAGAAACAGACTGTATAAATACGCCTCACACGTATAGCGAAAGTGTGCTAGAAATTAGATTTTGTGAAGCAAGTACATGGATACCTCTCAACTGTCCCTGATTTTCAGGATGTCCCTGATTTTGCTTCAAAATTTTACTCTGTCTCTCCTAAAATTGTGTTTCCCTGACCGAAGGGTGGGTGTTGTAAGCAGAAAATTATGTCGGACATTGGAGTTACAGACTTGTTCTTCCTTACAAAATGCATTTTACACTAAGCCCCTATTCTACCAGCTTTTGAGTGGATATCACCAATTTTGAAGACGTGTCCTGATTTTGGTCCTTTGTCCCTCATTTTTAAGCCTTGTCCCTGATTTCCGAGGCAGGAGGTTGAGAGGTAGTACATGCTCTGTAGCAAGCCCTGGCTGCATGGGGTCCCATGCTGTTCCCGGATGTACCCTTGTGACTCTACTTGGTTTGTCTTGCTGCTCGAGTGTCTATCGGGCCCAACTTCTTTATTACTGTCAGACACATTTTCTCACTTGTTCCATGGAGTCTATGAGATCCCCCATCCTCTCACTAGCCCCAGTCTTCTAGTTACCTGGTGTCTAGTGGTAACCACTCATCATCTCTCCAGTCCCATTCCTCTTGCTTGAAAGTTTAGTGACTATCCACACCATGTCCCTGGTCCCACTCTTTGTGGTTCCCTAGAGTCTAGTGGTAAACTCCTGCCTCTCCCAGTCCCATTCTTTGTGGTTCCCTGGTGTCTGGCGGTAACCCTCTGCCTTGTCTCATTCTACATTGTTCCCTGGTGTCTTGTGGGAACTCCCTTCCCTCTCCTAGACCCACTTCTTTCTAATTTCCTGGTGCCTAGAGGTAAGCCCTATCCTGACCCAGAGCTTTGTAGTTCCCTGGTGTCTGGTGGTAACCCTCTGCCTTGTGTCATTCTACATTGTTCCTGGTGTCTAGTGGAACTCCCTTCCCTCTCCTGGGCCCACTTCTTTTCTAGTTTCCTGGTGCCTAGAGGTAAGCCCTATCCCTGACCCAGAGCTTTGTAATTCCCTGGTGTCTAGTGGTAACCCCTCTTCTCCCTGACCCTGTTCCACACCCACACGCCCCTGTGGTGCTGGTAGTGGGAGTGGCAGCAGGACTGGTGGATACACTTGAAGTAGTGGTAGTTGTGGATGGGATAACAGGAAGCGCCAGGACCAGACAGCATTCAGTGCACTCCTGTCAACGAGATGGAGGGAGAGAGTGCTATTTATGACAGGTATGTACATGTGTTGATTGGGGAGGCATCTGAGACCAGCACTATATCCAAAATGCACTACAATCCATGAGATGGAGGAGGAAGGATGCTGCCCACAAATCTGTGTTGTGTGTGTGTGTGTGTGTGTGTGTGTAAGGTGGAGGCTGGGACTAGCACATTTCCCAAAACACACAATTATCCAGGAGATGGAGGAAAGAATGGTGCTTATATTTTCTTTTTTTTTGGGGGGTCTGGGACCAGCACTGTTTTCAAAACACAGTCCAGTCCTGGAGATGTAGGGACAGTGAATGCTGCTTAGAGGTACGTGGTGGGGCATCTGGGACCAGCAATGTATGCCAAAATGTACAACAATCCAGGAGATGGAGAGGATGGAAATGCTGCTGTTATATGTGTGTTGGTGGAGGAGGGGCAGCTGACTTATTAGGAACAGGACTGCATCCCAAAATACGTTACAATCTAGGACATTTAGTGGATAGAATGCTGCTGTTATGTGCATTTGGGGGGCACTGGCTGGGACCACCACTGCATCCCATCAAAGGCCAGTACAGTATATGCAAACTGTAAAAAAAGATGTTTCTGTATATTTAAAACTTAAAGTCTCTTGCCCAGATTCAACTAGACTAATGTAGGGGTCAGCAAATTAATAGTGCTAATGGATGTACTAGAGAATACAAGGTAAACTGGGAATGGTTTGTTTACTGAAGCTTAGGGCCAGTTGCTAATGGTGTAGGGTGTCCAGCCATTAAAGACATTGCAGCTGCCGAGCTTGAACAAAGACTATACACCCCAGGGATACCCAAGCCAAATGCCATAGTACCATGCACTGTGCTGCTTTCTTGAGTAAGCAATAAGACATGACAGAGCGTTGGTTGTGCTGATTTTACCAAATGCCCAGGGTGTAGTAAGGCACCAGGCCACAAGCAGTGTCTTCAGCCCTGGAAGTGTGGTAAAACCAGCAAAACCAATGCCCAAAGTGTCTTACTGCACTTATAAAATGTGTCCACAGGAAACTTTAAAACAAACTTTTAAAACCAAGCACTCTGAAAGTTTTAAAAGCCACAACAAATGTTGCTAAAAAATGTAAATGGTACCTCCACAGATGGCTTTCACCTGTCAGTCAGCTGTCTTTCTACATTCGATACACTGTGTTATAAAATGAGTAGAATATCCTGGCTCAGGCAGAAAGACACCCATATCCAAGGCACCTCAGCATAATGCCCATGATGAAAAAGTACAGGGCCTGCCAACACATCAAACATATCTACGGCACATGTTTGGAATCTTTTATTTTAAGTCAGCCATGTTTTTCCTTCCATAGCCCAAGAAATCCTCTCTAATTTACTTTTTTCCCTTGATTCCTACCCAGCATCCCTTGGCATCTGGCAACTCCAGCTGAAAAAGCTGTCCTGCTCCTCACATGCCCAACTGACTGCATGTCCACCCAATCAAAGGTACGCTGCACCACAACTGAAAACAGTGCTTCATCAGTCCGTCCCTGTGACACCTCTTACAGTGTGCATGACTTTCCAGAGGCAGCGAGGACTGAGACAATAGCCCTAAAATCACATGCACCACAGTCCACAGAGCAGCCAGCAAGGACTGAGAAAGTGCACATAAAACTGCCAGAAGCCACAATGAGCAACAAAGTCAATCAAGCCTCACTCCCAGTCCTCACTGCAGCAGTGAAGACCAGGAAACAACAAGCAAAAATGGCCAGACGCTACAAGGAGGAAAATAGCCCCTTTGCTCAAAGCCTACACGCTGTATATACATAGTGAGTAGGCTTCACTATGACCAGCCACCTCTCATCAGGGATCCAACAGTCCCCTGCAGCATTCACTAAAGGGGCACGTGCCTCTTGTCCATCTAATCCCATATCCATCCATGGCTGTGCATGCGGATGTACCAGCATAGTAGCTAGACTACAACACTACCCACTGCACCATGCGGAGGCACAGAGTGCCAGAGGAGGGAGGTACAGGCAACATGGACTGGAACCCATCCATAGCTGCTCGTGCCCCTCAGTTCCACCACAATCAGCCATAGTGGGAGAGCAATCCCCCTGCCAAACCGCCCCTGCCCTCTGCACCCTGCAAGGGCTGGGGTTGACCACTAGGGGCACTTGCGGAAATCGTGCCGTTTTAAGGAGACTTTGGGACCAACCATGTCCCACAATCCCCTGCTCACGTGGAGCAGAGGAATCACTATGGCGGCAGGGTGGGCATCAAATTGGATGCCCATCGAGTGTTCATCACCCACCCATGCCCTGCCTCCTATCCCACCGTACTCCTATGCACAGCAGGGTGAGGCCATGGACTGCCAGCTGGCAACTGTGAATGGTAAGCCATGTGTGCCTGTCTAGCGTAGGGGTGGGCAAGGATCAAGCATGCCTGTTGTGTGTAACTGACTCACTATAGTGCATAGGCTCAATTAAGTTTAAATAAAAAAAATAAACAAACAGGCAGTCTGTCACTAAATCACAGTTTTCAGAGCAGGCAGCAAGGACTGGGAAACAGGAGACTCATCTACTGCATAAATCACAGATCCCCTAGTGACAGCTAGTGGAGGAACTATATTACTTGTAAAACTAAACCTTTTATTTACTTCTCTTTTTATTTTCGTGTATATATATATATATATATATATATATATATATTTTAAACTTGCTATTACCCATTTTATAAGCACAATACTATTCTAGGAGTGGGCATTATGTTGAGATAACTGCCCTTCCAGGAGAGCAGAAGGCCTTGGCAGGCAATAATCTCAGCATAATGCCCACCCCATAATGTCTCACTGCTTGCTGATTGGTCACCATATAATACAAGGATTCAAAACTCTGCAGCATTCCAGTAGTAGACTGCTCCCTCCTCTCTCCCCCCACACAGAATGGTAACATGAAATATATGAAATCAAAATCTGCAGAATTCCACAGGCATACACAGAAATAAACATATACAGGCCTCAAATGTAGCCAGAACCTCAGTGTCATCTGTTACATGGTAAGAAGCAGGGATTTTCTGGCAAACTAGTAAGACTAGGAGGGTTGTTCTTGGTCATCAAGTAAACACCGGCAATGAAAACACTGAATAGTACTTGATTTTTTTTAATTTGTGTATGTCTGTAAGGAAGGCTCATTTGACTTAAGAACATTCAACTATTTACTTATTTTGTTTAATTTAATGGACTTACTTTTAGGGTCTAGTTGAAGGTTGTCATATATGAAGTAAAGGTAGCAGCCCATGTTTGTGATGGAAAGCAGAAGTGAGTTAAGTGGATCTTGAATTCTGTATGTGAGTTGCCCAATGAATGCCACTGCCTGAGCTTGTTCAAACTTGTGCAAGTGGGAGAATTAAGTTATGGGTCTCAGAACTTGTTTAGCATATCAAGAAACAGGACATTTCAACCCATTTTGTAGAGCAGCACTTCCATTTGCCTGGAAAGAGTCACCACAGGTGGAGACACCCTCTGAATCAAACCTTTGACTTTTAACAACACCAAACCAAGGTCCATCTGCCCAAAGGCCAGACCCACTAAGTCCCTTATAATGCCTTTTGTGCTATGGCGTAGCCCAACCTTGTGGGTAGGGGTTAATGCACTACAATTCAAGAGATGGGGACTTCCAGTGACGTCAACCCAGCAATGGCAGCTTGAATCTCAAGTTCCCTGCCCAATTCTGTGATAATCCTCTGACAATGCTGCTGTTTTGAAAATTAATGAGACTATAGAAAGCAGAAAGTCTAGCACAAGTGGAGAGACGGGAAGAGCATCACTCAGGTTCCAGTTTGCAGATGGAGAAAGATTTCAGGGCTGAGGATTGGACACAGATGGGTCACAAGCTTCCTCCATTGCAACCCGCTCACAGGCCTCTGCCCCCGCTGAAATCCCTGACTCTACTCAATACAAACAAAAAGCTGGACAAACTAATCTCTGAACTCTGTGATTTTGAAAAGAGGGTCAGCTCACAACAATGGTGCTCAGAACAGACATAAAGTAACTAAAAGACAGGATGACATGGAAAATCAGCTCTCCAAGCCTGACAGCTGCCTAGATATTACATAAGGCACCATTCTCCAGTTACATCAAGCGTGACAATGCACCAAGATAAAGCCAAAGATGCTTAAAGCCAAAATAGGTGCAACAACTTAAGGCCTTGTGGTTTCCTGAGGGAGTAGAAGGACAGGAACAAATAACTCTCCTCCTCCAGGACTTTTTCTACACCTCCTTCAACCTCCCGTGGACTGAACCCTGAAACTGAAAAGCCCCTGGGCCCACATCCCACCTCATCCGCTGCCAGACCAAGATCCACATTGTCCAGTTCTTTGCTACCTGGACGAGCAAGACTGACTCCACAAATCCTGTAAAAAGAAGTACTGAACCAGAACACTAGAATTTATTTTGACGACTGACTACTCTCCAGGCATTCAAGTGTAACCTGGTTGATGCCGTGTACCAGCGCAGGCTGGGTGGCCATATCCAGGTTGAGGGGCCTGGGTCCTATTCCTAATGTACTAGGAGTTCTTTTCCTAAAGAATGACATTAAATAGGCAGTGCCTCCACCCAGAGCAAAATTACAAGTGGGTCTGATTTTAACAGTACTACCCCTGGGATGCTGTACCTACCCACTTCATCATCTAGTCACCCCAGACATGGATTACCAGAAACCAGATTTTGAAAACGTTTAATTATTGACTTGAGCTAATAATATGCTCATATGGGATACAAACAATCGCTCATGAGTCAGAGTTGGTAAAAACAGTTATCCAACAATTTATTCTCATTGGGGAGGGCTAGGAAAGGAACAGTGGAGGCAACATTTCCATTTTGCAATGGCATTTAGTAATTAGCATCAAACTATCATTTGCATTTTGAATTTAAACATATTTCAAGGTTTGCACGCACCAACACTTTGATGGATCTGCATTAGCTTTCTGACTAACCAGCTGCTTTTTAATTTAATAATTATACAAACCCCAGCTGGTACCAGTTTAACCCCTAAGAGTCCTGTCTGGGTACTCAGTCCTGAACTGTTGCAGGCCTGTTTGTGGCAGCTGGTTGGCCAGTGTTGGTGCACTTTTAAAATTAATTAGATTTAACCCTTTTTATGACAGCAGTAACTACTTGCTGAATCTTGGTGCTTTGGAAGGCAATTAAACTTAAAGCGTAAACATCCATACTGTTTAACCTCAGAACTGGGTACACTGTTTTTGGCAACTATTTACAGTTCCCCAGGTGCAGGACAATCCTGCTTTTACTCACGGTTCTGTAGACAGTCTCAGGTAAAATTCGGACTGTAGCTCTGGGTTACTTAGTAGAACTTGGATACCAGGAGAGCTGAGATGAGGCGCAGGCTCTTGCAGCTTGAAACTTTCCATTTCAGCAGGCTGGAATCTCTCAGCTCCTCTACTGGACAGGCTGAAGTCACAATATGGAACAGAGACTAGCACAAGGACCAAGACCAGCATGCCTCGGACCCACGTCTAGGCATAACCGCTCAGGGAGGCACAATGGCAGTGCCTAGCTGGTGACACTACCAGGCTGATTCCCAACACTGACCTTGAAAGAAGACTCTTTTTTTCCTCTTTCTGGAAATTTAAACACATCCAGATACTACTGACATCTTCAACCACACTGCCAGCATAGCAGTCGTGGTCCTTTCTTATCAGGACACAGTTTCTGGATTTTCAGTGGACACACAATCTCAGTGAGACTTGGGTACATACAATGGGTTCCAACAGAAAACCCTGAAGCTGACACTGAAAGTACACACTTTTATTGAACAGTCCCATGATACTGGACATCACTTTCCTCACCGTGCAGTGCTCACTGAAACAGAAGAGGTCTCTCTTCTCACTTAGCATTACCAGAGGGAGATTTAGACAAGTCTCCCTACCATTTTCCATAACCCAGAACCATCCACGGTCATTCTTTCAGGCATACATACACCCCTTTTTGTTATGCTGAGTCAGCGCGAGGGTAACAGACAGGATTTACCACCTCTTGGAACTAGTGGTCCTCGACTCAAGCAGGTCTCCATCTTACTTGAAATTCAAAGGAGGGTTTCTCACTCAGAAACCTCCTAGGCAGAGCTTCTCACCGCTGAGGTTGTAAATACGTCACAGCTCTCTCACAGCTGAATGTTGCAGGTACTTGCAACTCTCTCACAGCTACATGTGGCAGAATTCTTACAGCTGATGTTGCAAAAACAGGTTCCTTGAACAAATTCCTCCAAAACATGGAAAGGCACAATGCAGGCCCTGGTGGACAAGTAACTGGCAACCACGAGGCCTCCCCAAGCCACGCAGCCACATATTTCTGTAATGGGCTGGAGCCCCCTCCCTGTGGAGGTGCTCCTGCCGAACTGAGCCAGAATCAAAAGTCTCTAGGGTTTTGGGAGCTTTTGCAGTTCCTGATTGACTGAAACAAGTGTCTGCCTGAAAAATTAAATATTCATCAGGCTCCTTCGCCTGATTGATCCCTCAAATGGCGCCAAGAATTGTCCCTGATTTTCCCCGTAAGTCCTTTGCACAGTTCCATAAGTCCTTGGAAAAAATCATGGCTTTCTGATTGGCTAAGGCTGCAGATATGGCTAATGTTCCAAGTTTTAAGCTCTGGTGCAGCCAGAGTATACAGTTTTTTAACAACAGCCCCACAGTCTGGTAGCAGTCCCTATGCCCTACTAAACCACTACCCCATATGAACATATAGCTTGTCCCCTAACCTGTCGCTAGCACTGAAATATACTGTTCTCAGGCACTAGGCAGACTTGCTCATTAATATGCCTGATCCCTCATTAATATTCATGAGGTCGATCTTAGCACTATTAGGCTCTTCAAATAAAATACTTGGTGGCCTCTCTTACACTCCCTCCAGGTCTCCGGCCCCATTTTAGATGATACAAGGGTTCAGGTCCCCTGGGGAGACTTCATTAAGTGTAAGGAGTGGCCAGAAAATAGCGATGCCAGTGCATGTGGCAGGCCACCACTTGCACACTGGTGCAGAAACAGAGCTGACTCCACAAGTTCACTCCTACCCACATTTCAACTGCAAAAGCATGCAGGGGCCGTACAGAAGATTTAGGGCACAACAAGTTTGAGCCAGATGGCAGGGACATATCGGGGATATAGGAGAGCAGGGCAGCCCCGAGGGCAACAGGTGTTTCCCCACGGGTGGGGTTACACACGCCGCTGCTGAGTCTACGCTCTGATCATGAAGCAAATAATGTGAGGTTTTAAACACCACATCCCTCCAGCATGGTGACATGTTTTTCCCCCAAAGAAAAACATTTCTAAACTAGAGAAGCAGCAACAAGAGAACTTACCAGCAGAGGCGTGACGGTCCCTCCAGCAAACAAAACTGCCCTCTCAAACCCTCACAGGGAAACTTGCATAAAAGCTCTGGCAGACAAAAGAGGGTTGGATTCCAAATGCCAGCATGCCGCAAAGGGTAGCACATGATAAAGGCGAGTCAATTGGGGCTACACTGAAACAGCAATGTTATAACGGTGAAAACAGACTGGCGACCACCACAATGGCAGCGACCTGTATTAAAAGGCTAATACAATAATGGCGACTCCAGCGTGTGTGCAATCCCCATTGTCAAAGTGCACCCCGGAGTTACATATATAGAAACAGTGGGGAAGCAAGGGGGCAGAACCTCCCACATCAATAAAGGGAGGACACTGGCAGCAGTATGGTATTGTTGATTGTGAGGATGGCAACACAATACCTGATTAGTCAACTTAGTGCGACTTGAACAACTGCTGTCTGGTGCTCACCACTGCAGGCAGGAGATGGTACCGACCTTAATGAGTAGCTAAGTTTGGTGCTTGCAGAATACTCGATTCATGATCGGTCGGAGTACCTGAGGGACCTGCCTATAATTTTCACTTCTAAGTGTAGTGCTGCTCATGTTTTGGTGCCAAAACCACTCTGAATTCACTGTATTTGGTGTTCACGTAATTTGCTACAGCAGTTTTTGAAGTCGCCATTATGTTTTCGCCATTTTGACGATCACTATTAAAAATTCACCATTATGACATGGAACCCACAAAAGACCATGAAACAATAATAACTCAACTGCAAGAAGTACAGTCACCCACTGAATGGCAACTGGCTACACCACCCTGAGAAAAGCAGCAGAGATTCATCCTGAAAACAGTTGATTGGGATCTTCCTTCTGCCCAGAAACTGCCCTTTCTCTCCCTCTTGTGGTACATAAGTTCCTCCCCACTGGGACCTGTCCAGGGGACCTCAGGTGGTTGGGGTTGTGGTAACTGTCTGGGGTCTGAGGCTGAAGCTCACTCCTTCCTGGTGAGCAGTACAGTAAATCATGGCAATGGGGTGGTGTGAGTGCAGCCTCTCCTGATTAGCATCTCCACAGACTACTTTTTTTTTCCAACTCGTTTTGCTTGGTCACCGGCTTCAAGGAACTCCCTCAGGCGAGACCCCCTCGAGCGGCTCCTGCCTTGCCTGAATCCCCCAACCAGGAAATCGGGGACAGAATCCTCTCTCTATGGCCCCAGACAGAGGACAGGATCCGGGAGAAGACCAGCGGTGGGCATGTGTGCCGCTCTCTTGGTGTCCGCCATCATCCTTCTGGCTGCTGGAGTTTTTCCACTTGTTTTGCCCCGAGGAAGAGGGCATGCAATGACGCCAGCACACCAAGTCGTGTGCTCCCACACAACTCCCATAGGCCTCCACCTCCTGCTGTACCCCTCTCAAGTGGTTCTGGCTGCAGAGGCTCCCAGTCACCATTGTGTGCCGTTGCTACACCAGGAAACCACAGAACCCCTCCTCAGGAGAGGGAGCTTGCCAGCGGCTGCTCAATCTTGTTCTCCCTCCCCTGGCCTAACCCCAATAACCCAAGCTGACCTCAACCTGGGTCACCAGCATTGCGCTGGCAGTGGCATCCAGCGCAACCCCGCCACCGGCCTACTCCACAGCCTACTTTGAACTCTCCTTCTGATGCACCAGCCTTGTTTCATAGCAGTCTGACACGCCATGCTAACAGAGCAGCAGGTTACTGGCACTCACGGCATAACGCCGGCTTAATAATGATCGGGGTGAGGGAGTGTGGACCTGAACGAGGGGTGGGAGATATCTCCCCGGTGGCCTTAACTGCACTCCTGGACCCCACACAGCTCCCAGAGGCAGAGCTATAGCATAAAAGGAGGGGATGGACTGGGAGACGGAGTGCACACTGCAGCCCTCTTCCCATGGCCCTTTCCACCCAACAGTGTACTGGCAAGAATGACAGAGAGGTTCACCTCAGCCTACAGTCTATACTTTGCAGCAGTGAATCAGATGAAGAGAGCATACAGGCAAGAGGAGAGCAGGCTGGGAGGTGAATCTGAACCCCACAAATTCCAAGCTATCTGGCAACGGCAGGCTTGGCCAGGGAGGCACTGGGCTACCAGCCCTGGGCAGTGGATCGCGACGTGGGTGGGACTGATGGCTGAGGGGCCCCAGGCATTGGGACATTCGTGGGGAGATGTGTGCCACAGAGGAGAGGGGTAAAGCAGTGAAGCAGCAGCTGGGACTGTGCACAAGAAAGGCAATGTCTGCCACACACCTTTTGACTATATCAAAGGCTGAAGCAGGCGGACGGGGAGTGGAAACTGGAATGGTAACTCTGCTGATGGCAGCTTGCAACTCTTCACATAATCAAACAATTTAATAAGACTGTATACCACACAGGAATATTCAGACGAACACAAAAATTACCGTGGGGAAACTTAACCCATCCAGGTCTGCGCTGGATGGTGTATCAACTTCTACTTGGTGGGCATCTGATGAAGTGGGATGCACAGAACTGACTAAATAATTGGGACTAAATGTTTATAGCACAAAACAATTGTTGTCACAGACATCCCGCTCCCTCCATCTACCCACAGAGTGGAAACGAGAGGTTCTACCACCACTACACTTTATCAAGCAGTGGTCACCACTGACCTGAAGGGAGTCTTGGCAGGTTCCCAGCCGGGCCTGCCAAGAGGAATCTGTGGCAGTCTCACCAGAGGAAATGTTGAGGATGTTCCTGGGGGTGTGAGACAAGCAGAATGTTGAATGTTGTATAGTCAAACTACAGTGAGGATTGGCGAGTGCATAACAAATGCAACCCTGGTACTGATCAGGACAAGCAACGGTTCTTTTTAACTAAGGGGTAACCTCCAAGTAAGAATATAGGAGACCTCCAGTCTGGAGCTATTTGATGGACTTTAGAAAATGGACTGAACAGCTGGAGGCTTCTGACTGCTGAGACACGTGTCTAGTTGGGCATTTATGAGACCTATCACCCACTGAAATTCCTTAGTCACGTCTCAAATTCAATCCTGGCAACTGCCATTTTTCCTGACCCATGAAGTGACCAACTGAAAAAAATGTCGGACAACTTTACCTAAATTCTGAAGTCATCAGCTAGCAACAGCTAAACACAATGTTTGCAGATAATGAAAGCAGTCTGCCATACCCTCCTGACAAAAAAAAAAACAAGACAAAGAAAACTCCTGTTTCAGCAGTATCACCTCGCACAAACTCAATGCTATAGAAGTGGACCAGCTAGACGAAATACCAAAAAGAACATTTACTGGGCAGTGAAAGTGCTTTCTGACTGGGCTGCTTCCAAACATATTAACATGAAATGGCAGACTGAGTCCTTTAAGGACCTCAACACCATCTTCGCCAATTCTATGCTGAGGTGCACACAGCCGCAGGAGAGCAGTACTCTGTTTCTAGCTACTGCACTTTCCACACCAGCCTTAACAGACACCTCAAATGCCCATCTGTCAGCCACAACATAAGCCATATCAGTGACCCCAGCTTCCAGTCCTCAAACAACGTTCTCACCTCAGTGTTAAAAATAAAAATGAAGAAAGAACAAAGGACTATGCTGCCACCACCCTGCTCTGACGGATAGTGATCTGCAAAAACTGGCATTCACCAGCACGAAGTCGAGATACCCCACCTGGCCTGTCAAACGTATGGTTTGCTATGCAAATTCATACAGCCAGGCGCAATCGTCAGAGTTTAAGGGAACTTACACTGGCATTGTTCAATGTGCACACTGACGAGCACGACCTCCGCTACATTGAGCCACAATGAGCCACTAAAAGCCACAAAACCCCACAGAACAAATTAGAGACAAGAACAGGGAAATCATGTACAAAGATCCCACAGACCCACTGTGCCCTGTAAACTTTTACAAATTACCTTTCCAAGCTGCCAAGAGACAACCCAACGTTCTACTGTCATCCCCTCAGACAGCCACAAGCCATCTTCGACTCCCTCCATGCTGGTATTTAAGAGAACCTATGGAGAAAAATTACTTGGGGACAGTGGTGGCAAGATAGAGCAAAGAGGCACAACTTACCAAATGTTACACCAACCACAGCATCAGGCCTGCTGCAGCGCAGTTCATTTCAACCTGGTCTGAACTGCTGAGAAATAACAATGAACTGGTCACCAAGCTGAAAGCAGCTTGGTGATCTACTGGGCTCCCAGACTTGAAGACCATGAACAGTCAAGCAGTATGCTAGGTTGGCAGCACACAGAAAAGAAGAAGCTAACTCAGCAGTAAAAGAAGAAACAATGCTGAAGCTGCAAACCAGCTCTTCCTGCCACCTGCAGGCACCTCCAACCCCATGAATCACTTCAGTCCAAACAACTGCAGTGTCTTCACTCCCATAAATTGCATTACCTACACAAGGTAGTGGCTCAGTTTCTTTTAACTCTTTCCCTTTACCGAATGTGCTACAGCGGGTGAAAAAAGTGTTTTATTATTTTCTTTTCTTAGGAACTGTTTTTGTCACACTATTTAAAACTTTATTAAACTTCATTATTCTAATTTTCAAAAGTTAAATCCTGTGAATGTGTCATTACTGCACCTAAAACCAATTTTCTAAGCACAATAATACCCTCCAGGGTTGGCGGTATTAGGCTATACCTGCCTACCCAGGAGCTATAAGGCCTCCACCTGCAGCATTGGGCCTCATTATGCTCCTGGTTAGGTGGGTATAGCCTAACACTACACCCTGTTGGATATTATTATCGCTGTTTATAGCCTTCTTCGACACTGGGACCCTAACCTGGCATGATACACAAGACTGAGCTGGGAAGGGGAGTCTGACGCCTATTCCCCTACTATCTTACACTCAATCTGTATGCCAAAGGAGGTCCCTAATCTGAAACACTTCTAGAGCCTGACTTCCTGGGTCTCTGCCTTGGAAGATCAGTTACCCTTCCCCAACTTCATTTCCCTTGAAGACACCAAGATAATATAGTCCTCCACATGAGGATTTTCCCAGTTATACACTCCCCTTTGTTTCGCCATTGGGACAGTTTTCAGATGCCCATTCTGGGAATCAGGGAACTTGTCACGTTATCATATTCTTTTTGTATTTTAAGCTGTGTGTTAATCTACGAACGTCTGGATGGATGCAGCTTGCATTAGCAGCGGTGGGGGAGTAGGTGAGAGGACAGATTAAATCCCTAATGGGTAGTATGAAATTGCTTTTATACTCATTGAACATAAATGGGTTCACTAACCCTGTCAAGTGGTCCAAAATCATAGTCCAAATTAAGCTGCCAAGCCAGACCTAATATACATACAGGAGACAGCTCTCTAAATAGAAGCATGAGAAATTAGTATGGTTTGGGATGGAGGCAGTTCTCCTCCTCCCATAAGGATATACAAGTGGGGTACCTCAGGGGATCAGTCCTGGGGCCAGTCTTCTTCAATATCTTTGTCAGTGACATTGCAGATGGACTGGAGGGTAAGGTATGCCTGTTTGCAGATGACACCAAGATCTGCAACAGAGCAGATGATCCAGATGGGTGGGCAGAATGAGAAGAGATCTGGAAAAACTGTTAAAATGGTTGGAAGAGTGGCAACTGGGGTTTAAGCAAAGAAGTGCAAGATCATGCACATAGGAAGAGAAACCCTGAAGCTACCTATAGATTGGGAGGAAGTTGCTGGCAGTCACAAGGGAAGAAAGAGACTTGGGCATCATCATCACAGATGAGCTGAAATCATCCAAGCAGACCACTAAGGCAGTAGGTAAGGCTAGAGGGATGTTGGGGTGTATTAGTAGGAGTTATCACAAGTCAGAAGAGGAGGTAATAATCCCTCTTTACAAGACACTAGTTAGGCCAGGTTAGGCCCCATCTGGAGTACTGCATGCAGTACTGGAGGCCTCACCGGCACAAGGACATTAACAAAATGGAGGCAGTCAGAGAATGGCAACCAAAATGGTGCAGGGTCTTCATCAGAAAACATGAGGACAGATTAACAGAGCTCAATATGTATACCCTAGAGCAAAGGAGGAAGAGAGGTGACATGCTCAAAGCATTCAAATATCTTAAGGGCATTAACAAGTTGAAAGAGTCTAACATGTTTCAATATAAGAAAAATAGCAGGACAAAGGGACACAGCATGAGATTAGAGGGAGGCCGATTAAGCGGTATCATGAGGAAGTTCTTTTTCACAGAAAGGGTGGTGGATGCATGGAGCGGTCTACCAGGATGTGGTAGATATGAATACAGTGCAGGGCTTCAAACAGGCTTGGGATAGGCATAAGGGAGCAATACAGATGAGTATGAATAGATAGGCCATTGACAGAGTAAAGGCCTATGACACATTCATAAGGTAGAAAAATGGGCAGACTGGATGGGCCTTGCGGTTCTTATCTGACATCAACTTCTATGTATGTTTCTATGCAAGAGAAAAGGGATTGCTATCCTCATCCTCAGACACCCTGCATTTCAGGAACAACATCAGAGGATGGACCCAGAGGGACACCTGGTGATAGTTCAGGGCCTCCAACATGGGGGACTTTACAGTAGTAAACATATATCCACCCACAGGCTCGAACACCCCAACAATCAGGAAATGTCTTGGCCAAATCATAACTCGCAGTTCTGGCATCTTGCTTTTGGCAGGAGATTTTAACCCGGTACCACATCCCACCTGGGATACCTCTAGCCTCAGGCCCTCCAGGCAGTCACTACCACATAAGGCATTTTGCCACTCGTAAAGAAGTTGGCTGGATGGATACCTGGAGGTTCCTGAACCAACACACTAGAAATTTCTCATACTGCTTAGCAGTGCATGGCATCTATTTCAGAATTTACTAATGTTTTATGCATACAGAACATTTGTCAGCACTGGCAAACCGTAAAATGGGTGCAGATATAGTGCAATCAGACCATGCCCCAGTACAAAGCTTCTGGTATCTAGGCCTGGAAGGAGGAACACCAGATGATGCCTAAATCCATATTATCTAAAGAATCAGGAGTTCCACCAGTTCATGTAGGAGGAGGTGGCAGAAACCCTACTCCACAATGAACACTCAGCCCCAACAAAAGCAGTCTGTTATGATACTGCTAAGATGGTCCTGAGAGGCCATATCATACAGTACACTATATGCCAAAAAAGACCATGGAGAAGACGACAGCAGTGGATGGAGGATGCAAGCTCCACTTTCTCTGAATGGCACATCAGCAAGGGGACACCTTGGTGACTCCTCAGATGACATGGGTTAAAGTGGAGCTGGTTGCCCCTTGCTCCAACAAATGGAAACAGCACTCACCTTCCTGAGACAGAAATACTATGAAGTGGGGCCCAGGCTTCACGCTTCATCCCCTACAACTGAGGAAACAACAAAAGATATCCACAGCTGCTGTGGTGCAACACCCATAACTGGAGAACAGCACAACTAATTGCAAGATATCATAGCAGACCTTCACTGTCTATTATTAAAATGTGTACATGCTTGTGGAAAGACCCCTCAGGTGAGGTGAAATATTTCCTCTCATGACCAACACTTCCAAGCCTGACCATGGAGCTGGGAAGAGCTGCTCACTCCAATAACAGAAGAGGAACTGGAGGCAGTGATTAAACATTCAAAGACACAGATCCACAGGGCCGTTTGTTACATAGTGGAATATTACAAAACAGCAGATACCATGTGCTGGGACTACTGCTGCAGGCAATGAGCGAGGTCCTGCAAGGGGAGCTCTGCCACCTCTGGGGCTTATGCAGCAATCTCGATGATACAAAACCTAGTAAGAATCCCTGCTCTGCCCTCCTACAGGCCAATCTCAGTACTCAATGCAGACTATAAATTTTCTAGGCTGGCACACAAAATGGGTGGACAAACTCCTTTCATGGGTGATAAGACAGGACCAGACAGGATTTGTTAGAGCACACACAACTGTAGGCAACATACAGAGAACCCTCAACATCATCCATGAAATGGGAGCTCCCACACACCCTCAGTCCTACTCCACTTGGGCTGAGAAAGCATTTGACTGGGTCTCCCAGCTGTTCCTATATGCAGTGATGAGACACCTGTGATTCTCGGTCCCCTTCATCCAGTTAATCCAGAGGCTATACGAGGTACCACAGGTGGTGGTAAAATGAATGGACATCATTCCCAGAGTTTCTGTCTATGGGGGACTAGGAAAGGTGTCTTCGTCACACCCCTTTTGTTTGCAATGTATATTAAGCTGCTGGCACAGGCAATTCAGGAGTCATAGGACTGCAGGTGTACAGGTAGGCACAAAGGAGCACTGAGTGGCTCTATATGCAGATGATGTGCTGCTTTACATGTGGTCCCAAAGCAGGCCCTTCTGGAAGTATTTGGGATCCTTGATTCCTATGTAAGTGTCAGGTACAAACTGAATACCAGTAAAACAGAATTGTTGGCCTTAACTACTCTCCATCCAAAGAAACACAGAAATATAGAATTTGATGTCACATCGGACCACCTGGCACACCTAGTCTGGCCAGTTTTCTTTACCAACAGTATCATAACAGACCCCACTTGATCTCCGGCTCTATCTCCCCCTTTCTTTTCACTAAGATTCTATTATGCCTATCCATGTATTCTTGAACCCCACCAATGTCTGTGCCCCCACCACCTGCACTGGAAGACTGTTCAGGAATCCCCACTCTTTCTGTGAAAAGTACTTCCTCATATCTCTCCTGAATCTACCACTCCCCTTCAGCTACAATGCATGTCCCCTTGTAATGAAGCACCTTTTATTCAAAAATGCTTCCCTCCTGTACCTTATTTACTCTAGTGAGGTATTTAAAGGTCTATATCACATCTTCCTCATTGAGTCAGTTAGAATGGTCACTCTCCCCAGGGCTCTGTAGCTCTACCAGAATGTTGCTCTGAATATAAAACACACAAGTTGGAGGAAGTGGAACAGAGATCTCCTACTTCATTTGGGTACAGCAATGTCCCAGGATTAAACAAAGAATGCTGATCGCTCTAGAAGAGCAGGTGTCAGCGTGGCTCAGTTAGTAGCACATCTGCCTCTGGACCAGAAGGTCGTGGGTTCTCGTCCACACCGGGATAGACTTGCACCTAAAATCGCTGGCATCCGAGTGCAGTATTGGGGGTGCTGTACTGCTGGGGTGTGCCGTCCTTGGATGAGGCGTTAAACCAAGGTCCCTTCTGCCCATCCTGGTGTTGTCCTGGTGGGTGTCCAGGTGGAAGTAAAAGAACCCAGGGTACTCTTCATAAGAGCAGGAACATTCGGTGTCCTGGCCAACATTCACCTTCCATAAACGGTTCATGCAATTATCAGGCTGTGTGTGGGTGATGATGTGCGATATAGCGCCACCACACATTCAGTCCTTCACTACCAGTCTAGCATTGCTTGTAAGCGCTTTGGGATACTGTGTGTAAGCGCTATATAAATGCTGATTCTTCTTCTTCTTCAGGAGGCCCTGGCATTGCCAAATTTAAAGATGAACTGTCATCAACAGGGCTTCTTAATGTCTGAAAGTCCATAAAAAGCTAATTTGGTGAGCCATTGTATTTATGTGAGTCTTTGCAGTCCAGAGTTATTCATATGTAAATCAGCCTGTAATTAAGGGCTAGGATGCAGCCATGTGTTTTAGGCTCCTGACAGGAAATGATGTCAGAGGAACTTGGCTCTCCGTTTACTATAGGTTAAATAGGAATTCATCTGTTTTATTAAGTGTGTCTTAAGGTGTTATTACAACACTTTCTACATTTATAATAATTTTTTGTATGTGCATTGAAACTAGTGAGTTATCACCTTTACATTTCAAACTGTTAGAAAAATAATCCATCTTTAGGATTGCTTTAACCTGTAGGCTATACTGCCAGCTGATCATTAAAAACTACATAGCACAACTATGGCCCAGTGATGCTTTGCTCACGGGCCCTCTGTGGACAAATGGTCTACCACCTGACATACGGTGAGCCAAAGCCTTGGTTCCTTGCCTTGAACTCCGTCAGCACCTCACCAACAAAAAGCACCTGTAGGTGCCTCCGCTTCTGCGCCCGCAGCTTTAGTCTGCCTCAGCACTACAGATCACCTTAGAAGCAACCTACAGAGTTAACTGAATTATTCCCCAAATCTCCACATATAACTTTGATAAAAATAGAGTGTCTTTGCCCAAGCACTTGCCTCCACCCCTACCTCTTGGCTTTTTCTCCCTCTGCCTTCCTTCCCAGCTCCCTGCCCTCCCTACCTCACCCTAACATGAAAAACAAATATAAACATACTGTACAAAATCTATGGGAGCTGATGGGTTTGGTGGACATCTGAAGAACCCCATCAGAGGACTCACTGACCCCATGAAACCCAGCCTGTAGTTAATCGTTAGATGAGCTTCCCTTTGCCTGCCAGCATGCTGCCCCCCCACCACCACTACAGATCACCTTAGGAGCACCCTAACAGTCTGCCTCTGCCTCTCTCTCTTCTGCAGGGCTGGCATACCATGTACTATACTTAGTACAATTTGTGTAACTGCTTGTCATTGCAACCCATGTACTGTTGGATTTTTTTGTACTCTGTATGTATAATTTACTGCAACTATATTGTGTCTTCTTGTGTTAATGTATCTGACGTGGAACCTCTTAACGAGCATCGGCTCACAGGTGTCATCAAGATTTCAATAAAAAATAAAATAAAAAAACCTCCAGATGGAGTGGATGGTTCCTGCATGTGATGGCTAAGGAGCTGAACTTTGTCCCATGAAAGAAACAAATATAAACACTGTACAAAATCTATGGGAGCTATTGGGTTTGGTGGACATCTGAAGAACCCCATCAGAGGGGCTCACTGACCCCATGAAATACAGCCTGTAATTAATCGTTAGATGAGCTGCCCCCCACACCACTACAGATCACCTTAGGAGCAACCTACAGAGTTAACTGAATTATTCCCCAAATCTCCACATATAACTCTGATAAAATAGAGTGTCAGAGGATGCTCCCTCTGCCAAATGTGCGGAGGCGAGGCGGGGCTACCATTTTTGTAGGTGGTATAGCCTGGCCCTATCAGTTTTACATTCATGGTCATTTATTGCTATTGAGGACTGTGCCTTTAAAATGAAGCATGTGCAGTAAACAGCGTTATTTACTAATCACTCTCTGTGGCTTGCGGTGTCAGCAGAATTTTGGAAAAAGAAGGCCTTAGTAGTGTTGTTAGTGTGGACTGGGGTCGTAGCCTACTGAGTTATATCACAGTGGTCAAACTTTAAAATGAAAATGAAGGACCAGGCCTTCTCATGGGAGGGAACCAAGGAATTGGGAAATGCTGTCAGTTGGTGGAAGGGACTTTAGTTATTGCACATATTACAAATCTGATTAATAAACAAAGAGTGTATTCAAACCCTCAAGAAACTCCGGTAAACAACTCGACATCCAGAATTATAAGCAGACGCAGGCCGACTGCACCAAATCCATTCGGCAACAGAAATCTGACTACTATAAAATGCCCTCACTAACTCCTGAGGAAATGGGAGGATTTCTGGAAGAACATTAAAGATGTCACTGGAAAGCAGTCAAAATCTTAGCGAACATACTCCACATAAATGGGCACACTACACTCGACTCTAAAACTATTCGAACACTTTTAACATCGCTTCACTGACCTTAGCAGTGTTCTCCCCTCCGACTCCTTCCAAGATGTGTCAACTCCCATCCTCCCAACTCCTTCACCCATGCCTGTCACCCACTTTTCTACTTTAAAGTACTAAAGAAACATCAAATCCGAAACTACGCTGCCAAAGCCATCAGCAAACCTAGAACAAGCAATGACACACTTGAACTCAAGCTACTGGCCCTAATGCTTGACGAGGTACTTGAGCCCCTCACCGAGATCTTTAACTCTCTCTTTCCTCTAGCCAAATCCAGGACAAATGAAAAATGGCCACTGTTACCCCAATTCACAAAGATGCTGATAAGGCTGACCATGGAACTTCTGCCCTATCTTTATTCTGCCTCCCTATCGAAGGCACTGGAGCGTAGGAATGTATAGTAGCGGACCAACTTACCGAGCATCTGGACAATTATAATATTCTCTGTAAACAGCAACATGGCTTTAGAAAGAGTCATAGTACATCCTCTGCCTTACTCGAATTCACGGCTCCATTCACAGCTCCCTCGACAATGGACAACTAACTGGTGCTATTTTCATCTACCTGACCAAAGCCTTGATACTGTCCACCACTCCCTCCTGCTGAGCCAACTCAAAATGCTGGTCTCTCCAATGATTCAATCTCTTGGTTCAAAGCTATCTTGAAAACCTCTTCTAGCATGTAAAATTGGAGGTGTACACTCTGATTCCAAACCTGTCTCTCTCTGGAGTCCCCAGGGTTCAATACTGGGCCCCTACTCTTCAATCTGTTCCTTAACACCCTACTGACTCTGCACTGAACATATCACCCTGTATGCCGATGATGCAGTAATCCTTGCCACACGAGGACCGAAGAATTGCAAGAAAATCTCAACTCAGCTTCCTCGGTTGAGAATTGGTTCAAAGCACTAATTGATCCTTAATTAAAAAACAAAGGCCATGATCTTCAGCAGCTCCATAATAAACATAAGCACTTCCAACTCTCTGTTATCACCAGACAAGGTGCCGCACTGGAACAGGTCAAAACTTTAAATACCTGGATCACCCTTGACCCTCACCTCTCCTACACTGCCTACATCGACCATGTCGCCAAAGCTGCTAACTCCCAGCTAGGCCTGCTATTCCGTCATAGGAAACACCTGACACCAAGCCCTCACTGTCACTGTCCAAGCTCCATCATATCCATCATTGATTATGGCATTATCATTTACGGCTCTGCTACAACCACCGCACTCAAACGTGTATCCACCGCCCTCAACAAGGCCTGTCGTCTTGTCACTGGCTCTCAACGCCTAACTCACACCTGTGACCTCTATTCTCAGACTGGATGGTTGAATCTTGCCAATCGAATAAAACACCAAACTTGTATTACTACTAAGAAAATCTTGCTGGGCCTTGCCCCCAGTCTGTGCCCTCATACAACTGAGAATCCACACCCGACATACCAGAGGATCAAAACCTCAGCTTCTGCAAATCCCGCATTGCCGCACAACACAAGGCCAAAGATCCTTTGCTTACCGGGCCCACTAGTTGGTACAGCATGCCTTCCCAAGCGATATTTCATCCTCACTATCGCTCCAGCACTTTTAAGACTCGTCTCCGCCTAACACTCACTGCCTCCAGCCTCTGTGACTGTTGTGGCTAAACATGTCTTTGGTTCCATAGCTGAAGATGCCCTTTGGATCCATCTACTCCTGCACTTTGCCAGAACCCCCTCCTATCTTCACCTCCCCTGCTGGCCTATGACAAATGCCACCCAGCTGCACTACCTCTATTCTTATCCGCCTTACACCTCTCCTCTGTCCCCCCAACCTACCTCCCTTTTCTCCCATCCACTTAGTCTCCTGATTTCACCTCCTCTTTCCCTTTCCCTCCCAAGGTTTCACCTTATTGTTCTTTTTCGTCTACAAGACTATGTGTTTTTTTATTTTATAAACCGTTATCTTTGCTTATGATTGTCTCAATTGTACCAGTGACGTGGAACTTTTTGTAAAGAGCCTCGGCTCAAAGATATTGTAATCCTAGAACAAATAAATAAAAAATAAATAAATAAAAACTCTGCGGGAGGGGCATTTACCTCATCATTGGCTATCACTTTTCAGACTCTTCTGACACCTATACCCTCCACAATGTACCAAAAGGGCTACTCTATCCTAACTGAAAACATCACTTCTTAAATGTGGAACATATGAAGTCTGAATAGTGCCTTGGCTTTTCAAGTAAGACTGTAACCACTGATGCATTGATTTAATTTTATTATTATTTTTTATTTAATTTTGTTGATGGGGAAAGGAGGACTAGACAATTCTACCTATTTTCAGCCTCGCCCATGGGAGGGAGATACAGATGAATGTCAACTGATTTTAACCAGATTAAGCTGTTGGTGGTATTTTTAATGAATTATCTGTAATATACTGTACACTGTATGGATCCACAATAAAGGTTCTATCAAAGAGATTCACCAAGGTAACTGAATTAAGATATGCACTTCACATATAGGAGCCTTATCTCTGCAAAAGCTTTTTAACCATATTTCACCTAAAATGTCCCATCAATTTAGATGTATGATTACTCATAAAAATGCCAGTATCAGGTCCCGAGGACTTTCTGGAGTGAAGAGCCACCCACATTCTGCCCCATGCACAGCAAACTTATAGCGAGATCCTAGGGAGAGTGGGGGACGCGCTCCATTTTATTCAATGGGCAGCAGTTTTCTGATCTTTTTTATACTGTTATGGTCACTGATGATGATATGTGGGCACTAGTTGACTAACAAGGCCCTTTGCTAGTCAACCAGTGGCCACGCTTCATCACCAAGTGACCATTACAGTACAAAAGCAGTTTGTCAATGCCGAATGTTTGCTTGCTGATATTGGGAATGCAGGAGTTAGACAGATGCAGAATAGGAATGGCAGTGAAGTATTAAACTTCACACCAACCCCACCTCCACCCTGCAGAGAGGACAGGCATTGGGGTATGCGTTGAGTCGTCGACCATAGCGTTCATGCCATTTCACCACCTATCCTGCAGACACCAACAAGTGTTGAGGTGTGCCTTGGGTGTTTGGCTTACAGTCACCCTCTTCCATAAGGGCGTACACTGAAATGGGTTGAGTATAGGAGAATGGGGTGAACTCGGGACGAAAAGTCCAAGGCACACCTCGATGCCTGTCACTGGCTGCAGAGTGGGGATGGGGTGGAATGGCTGATCATTACAGTCAGCAATCCAAAAGCACACCCCTGATGCCTGTCAGTCTGTACAGGGTGGGATGTTATGGTTAGAAACCCTAATGCCTGAGCGTTTGTTGGTATTTATGCTACAAATGTTCAACATGGCCTTTATGTGACCCACACCTCATGAAAGCATTTGGGACCTCTTCTCACGAACAGTGGCACTGTGATTTTGTTTGTGTGTCCCAAACTTTGAGTTCCCAAGTGACTGTGCCATTCTGCGCCCAGATGTACCAAAAACAGATCAGGCAGGATGTGAAGAATGACAGCTGTACCACTCATATAGAGGTGTGAAGAGATGGCTATGTTGAAAATCTGTAGTGAAAATATAAAAATGCTCAAACTTCCGAGCGGTACATGGAAACTCCACACGATCGCCGGGTAACACAGTCATTTAGTGGAATTGTTTCACCACATTTTCAACATAGGCATTTTGTGACCTCTGCTCCTGAACACTGTCACTATGATTTTCTTAATCTGTCTCGAACATTAATTTCCTAGCGACCGTGCTATTCTGCGCCAGATGTGTAAACACATATTTCAGGCAGGATATGAAAATTACAGCTGTACTGTTCATGAGGAGGTGTGAAAAATGCCAATGTTGAAAATCTGGAGTAAAATATTACAAATGCGCAAAATTATGAGGGTGTGTGGAAACTGCACAACGACGCTTGTAACAAGTCATTCTATGGTCTTTTGTCACTACATTTTCAACACAGGCATTTTAGCCCTCTGCTCATGAACAGTGTCACTGTGATTTTCTTAATCTGTCCCAAACACTGACTTCCCACAGCGATCACGCTATTGTGTGCCAGAAGTGCGAAACACATTTACGACCAGGATGTGAAAAATGACAGCTGTACTATTCATAAGGAGGTGTGAGAAAAATGCCAATGTTGAAAATCTGGAGTAAAATATTACAAATCTAAAATTATGAGGTGTGTGTAAACTGTACAACGTCGCTTATAACACAGTCATTTCATGGTCTTTTGTCACTACATTTTCAACACAGGCATTTTAGCCCTCTGCTCATGAACAGTGTCACTGTGATTTTCTTAATCTGTCCCAAACACTGACTTCCCACAGCGATCACGCTATTGTGCGGAAGTGCGAAAACACATTTCGACCAGGATGTGAAAATGACAGCTATACTATTCATAAGGAGGTGTGAAAAATGCCAATGTTGAAAATCTGGAGTGAAAATACTACAAATTCTGACGGTTACAAGTGTGTGTGTAACTGCATTAGCACGCCAGAACACAGTGATTTTATGAACTTTGTCACTAAATCTTCAACATAGGCATTTTAGGACCTCTGCTCATGAACAGTGTCACTTTGATTTTCATAATGTGTCCTGAACACTGATTTCCCCAGTGACCATGCTATTCTGTGCTGGAAGTGCGAAAACACATTTCGCCAGGATGTGAAAATGGCAGCTGTATTGTTCATAAGGAGGTCTGAAAAAATGGCAATGTTGAAAATCTGGATGAAAATATTACAAATTCACAAAGTTACGAGGAGCGTGGAAACTACGCAATGCACATGCATTAAAACAGTAATTTTGGATTTTTTCACCAAATTTGCAACATAGGCTTTTTGAGAAACTACCCTCATGAACGGTGGCACTGTTGTTTTCATTAATCGGTCCAAAAGATGATTCCGCAGTGACCGCGAAATCATCTTTTGGGACCGAATAACGCCATGACAGTGACTGTATTCATGAGGAGGGGTCCCAATAACCCCATGTTGAAATTTGTGGCAAAAGTCAAAAATGGCCAACATATCCACATAAGCTGAAAAAACCCTATTTATGTCATTATACAGCTTACCGGCATTTCTTCAGTTCACAGTTGGCTTTGAAGAGTGTAGACATGTTCCGGTCCACGAAGATCATCGTGCTGTGCTCCAGAGGTAGTATGGGGTATGAGAGGGGTAAGGGGAGCAGATGCGCAGAGGGTGGGCATGGGTTGGGGAGGGGGCATGACAGACTACGAGGGACCATTTCTTTATTTCAGGGACATAAATAATAAGAGATGCCGTGAGAAAGTTTTTTCAGGCTTCATTTGTGCACACTGGGGTGGGCTCCCAGTGTGCCACCTGCGTTTTGGGGAAGGGGAGACTTAAACCCGATGGGATTGGGCCCCCATCGGCAAATAAAGACTGTCTTGGGGGCATGATGCGAGGGAGTTGGGTACCCCTTGAGAAAACAACAATTGGGGAGGACATTATGCTGACAGGTGGGCTCCCGTTGGCAAATGAATTGAGGTCATTGGCGTGCTGACAGGGGATTTGGCACCCCGTCGGCTTACATGGGACTGTGGGGTGGTGGCATAGAGCCACCACCATGTTCCTAGAAATGTTACACAGGCAGGTACCACCCTGCAATGATGGGTCGCCCTCACTGCAGTAGAATTGCTGATGCTGCAATGACAAGGCGGCCCCTAATATGCAGCAGCCAAATTGTTTCAAGTTGGTGGCACTTCTGCAGAACCAGTGTCATCAGGACACTGGGCCTGCGACTGGTGAACACTGCCAAGCCCACAAATGCAGTGCTGGCATGGCGCCACACTGCCACACCTCCACAACCCGCTTCTCTCCTAAGCTGCGCATAATGTTTCTTGCTCATGTGCTCAAGCAAACATAAAAATTATCAGAAAGCTGCCGTCCATTGACTATAATGGAGTGCATCCCGCACTCTCCCTAGGATCTTGTTACAAGTTTGCTGTGAGCAGGAGCAGAGCATGGGCGGCTCTCCTTCAGGAAGTCCTCGGGATCCAGTGCTGGCAATTTCTGAGTAATCATACATCTAAACTAATGGGACGTTTTAGGTGAAATATGGATAAAAAGCTTTCCGCACTGGTAAGGCACCTATAGATGAGTGCATATCCTCAACCTAGCAAATCCTTTAACAAAAATAAAAACAATCCAGGAGATGGACTGGGAGAATACTGCTGGCGTGTCTGGTGGGCTGACTGGGACCACCACTATATCCTCAAACACGTTGCAATCCAGGAAATAAAATGGATAAAATGCTACTGATGTGTGTATGGGGGAGGGGAGGGCAAGAAAGCTTACTGAGACCAATACAGTATCCAAAAGCATTACTATAATGAGAAGAAATACAGAGAAACGCTGCTTACATATGTGTGTGTGTGTGTGTGTGTGTGTGTGTGTGAGTGTGAGTGTGTGTGTCGTGTTGGGGGGGTTACTGGGAGCAACAGTGTATTCCCAAAATGCACTTCAGTCCAGAAGATGGAGCAGAAAGAATGAAAGCTGAAAACATTAAACAAAACATGAAGCCAAGGTAAGAAAGACGAAACGTAAAAGTTAAAGATTTTGAATGTAGAATGTGGAAAAAAACCGTGCAAGTGAGAAAAAAGAAAAAGAGAAACAAGCCGAGCCAATGAAGCAGATATTTATGTAACCCCCTATAAATGGGGGTTCTAAAAAGCTTCCCGGAGCTCGTTTGAATGCTCCATGCCTGGCTGGTGTCCGCGAAAAGCCGATTGAATGCCGCTTGCCAGTGAGTGCTTTTAAAGCCTCCGTAAGCTGTCTCTTTAAGGGCTGCCTGTTGCAGTCGTAATTAACTGAAATGGGGCTGTGTGGTTGTATCCCGAGTCCTGCCGGGACACTGAAAATAGCTCCCTTCTGCCATCCGCTAGTGGTGCAGAGGGAGCTCTGCTGGAGGATGTGATTGTTTGCTGGAAATAACGTGAAATGATAATGATAATGTAGTTGTTCTAACCTGCCTTCCTTTGCAGTAAAGACTGTTTCGATTGTCTCCTCCATTTTGGTCCAGGACCGCTGAATTGGACCAATCAGTACCTCGGGACCCTACAGAGTCAGCTGACCAATGGGAAACTGCTTGACCTTTGAGAAAGGCATTATGGGCTAGGCGTTTCACACCACTGAGAGCAGGAGGAAATGACTGGCATGTTCAGCCAGCCAATGGAAAGCGAGGTAGCGCCTGATCTGTAAGGAGTGCCAATGCTGCCAGATCAGATGCGTTGTGGCTGAGGAGAAGAAAGGAGCTTTGTGCTTCTGCGCTGTGGTGTTGCACAGGAAGGCCTGGGGCAGCCGTTTTTGCCCTTTCAGCGAGTCGGACTAAATCCGCCAGCGTCTGCGGTCGGCGGAGGCTGGTGCCAGCCTAGCTACCTACCAGGCTCAACCTGAGAGGACTGGAGAATCTGCTGAATCACGCTCGGTCTACCGTGATGTTGAAGCTGCCGTTGCTGCCCGAGTTCTGCTGCAAGTTTGTGTGGGGCCTGAAAGCAGCTGCCTGGTATGGTACCCCTCTGTTTGTTTGCCATATAAATGTGTGAGGAGGCTGGTGAAATTCAGGCTCAGCCCTGCCAGTGTTGAAGGAATCGTTACTTGCGGAGTTGTGAGTACTGAATTGAGGCAGCTCCCTGCTAAGTGTGCAAACAGTGGTTTCCAGTTGTATTGTTATACTGCTGACTGCCTAATTAAACTTTCTTTCCATGCTGATTTGCTCAGGATTGTAACCGTTATCTGTGTTAGGGGCCCCAACCAGCTGCCACGTTTGGACTAGCCGTTAGGGCTTGGGTACCCAGGGACAGCAAATCTTAGGGTTAGGACTGTGCACAGAGCCCTAGGTAGATAATTATAATATAAGCCAATTAACTTGATTTTCCCCTTTCCTTGTTATCTGCCCTTTAATAAATCAGATTGTTGTGTTGCAACCTACACCCTGGCTGGTTTGTGCATCCCTGGTAAACTGCTGCATAGTAACTGTGATATAACTGTACCTTACTTTATAGGGGTCCCGGAGCGAGCTGAGAGATACTACCTGGGGGGTAAGTGTACTGGTGAAAAGAATTATTGGTACCCAGTGTGAGCCACTAGTGGGACAAAAGGGGTTGCAGTAACCCAGAGGGCTGTAACCAAGGCAGTCTTGACCCGTATTAACCCCGACCTCTGGGTGGAGGCACCTGTCAACAGATCTGGGCCCCTCACCCTGTCTCAGTGGAGGCAGGCAGGGGTAGTAGCCCTAAGGGTAGCGCCCTGGGGTTACATTTAATTTTTTTTCATTTTAAATATTTATAAGCAGCTCCAGCACAATATTATTAGCACTGGTACACCATGCAATAGTGGGGTAAATTTGTCCATACTGTCTCTGGCTTAATTACTTGAAAGACCTCCCAGTACCTTACGCCTCCTGGCCGCTCCCTCAGGTTGGTGGAGGCAGACCTCATGCTGTTCAAGATCTCATTTGAAATCCTTGGGTGATGGGGCTTTCAGAGTGATGGCTCCGATTCTTTGAGTGCCCTTCCCAGCAGGTGAGAGGTGCCCTTTCACTGGCCATTTTAAAAGTCTTTGAAAACTCATCTTTGTACTTGGAGTCTTGGGCCTGGAAGCTGCTATGTAATCTTTCTGAGGTTTTATATTTAGTGCTATTTATTGATTTTAATTAAAGTTTATTAATTCTGCAGTCATGCATTGTGAGGCACCTAGAGACCCTGGGACTGGGCTTTATAAATAAATTGCTTTGCCCTTGCTTCACCTTAATATAATTTTCATAACGCCTGGCTTTCTGCATCAGCAAGGTAATTAGCTACTTAGCAACCTTCAGTGGAAGCAGAAACAACCCACAGCCCTCCCTAACTACAGTATCTCACATTCCAATGAGACCTTTACATTATCCTATTGGGAAAATCAGTAGGACATTTTTAATGTAACCTGTACACATTTCAGGAGGCCATTGTAAATGAGCTTTGCTCAGTTGGCTGTATGACAACTATTCCTGTTTTAAATTAAAAAAACTTGAACTTGAAACTATCGGTTTCTTGCCACCCCTAGTCAGACCTGTAACTCCATCAGGCCTCTGTATGTTCCTCTTTAAACCTTAAAGCTGAACACATTCTTTCCAAGTGCTTAGGTTTTAGCCAATTACAGCTTTTTATTTTAAATCACTTCACCTGGGAAACAACCTTTTCAGGGATTGGACACAGAAAAGGCAATGCACTAATAAAATATAAATTGCTGTGCAAACTCAGGGGCCAGAAAAGCTCCCCAGAACCCTGGTTTGTCCCTTTCCCCAGGCAAACAATTTCCTAAGGCGTTAACGCTGCTGCAATGTATTCAGAACACTCATGTGCATGCACCTTGTGGCATGTGACCTGCTACTTTGGCTGTTCTTCGTGAGACATTAAACTGAGGGACCCTTCTACCAGTCTCTGGTGCTGTCCTGGGGTGTCCAAATGGAAGTAAAGGCACTTTTCACAGGAGCTGTGGATTTTCCCCACTGTCCTGGCCAATATTACCTTCCCGTAAAACGGTTCATGCCACTGTCCAAGGCTATGTATGGGTGATAATGTGTGAACTGGCTGCCACTACATTCAGTCACTTCACTACCAGATTTGTAAAGTACTTGAGGTACAATGTGTATGACAAGTGTTACATAAATGCTGAACTCTTCTTCATATAGAAGCATGGTAACCACCATATTTCTTTCTTTGCTATATTCATATATTTGCTATATCCATTTTTGGAGTGTTTACAAGAGGATGTCATTGTTTTCGTATTTTATTTTTTTTTGAATTTTGGAACAAATAAAATTACAAAAGATGTGTACTTGTTTCACTTTTCTTTTCACACTCATGTTGACACCTAAATCATTAATGTTGTAACTATATAAAACAATCTGACCCCTTAGGGATTTTTTTCCCATGAAGAGGGATTAATTCTCACCATGTAACTCTACAAAAAGCACTGCAGCCCTTATTTTTTGTTATGGATTATAAATGTTTAGATGGCCATCACATACTAGGCAAAAGTTACGGTTTGCCATGGGGCTGCTGAAACACTGGGGAATGTGATTAATGTCAAAGGGGTTACATAAAAAGGTAAATAATGTAACCCCTAGGTGGTGCTATCCAATGGCTACTACCTGCCTGCTTGGCTAGTAGCAGGTTAAGGGCCTGAGTTCTGAAGCGGGTGCCTCCACCTGGAGGTCAGGGTTGGTAGTGGCCAAGCTAACCTGGACATAGCCCTCCGGGACACTGTAACCCCCTCTTTCCCTCTAGTGGCCTGAACACTGTACAATAATCACTTTCACAATGCCCATGGTACACCACACAAGTACCCACATTGTTTGCACTTACCACCAGGGCTGGTTCCTCTGGATCAACCCTGGGGACCCCTGTAAAACAAGGTTATCAACAGCAAATAGCAATAGTACAGTACTTTGAGCACAAACTGGAACCACAGTCAGATTACATGCAGAAAAAGTTAGATCTGATTTATTCAGGGGACTTGAACAAGGGAGGGCAAAATCAGGTTAATTAGCTTAAAGGTTATATCAACCAAGCAGTTATGCATGCGCTTTGAGTCCCCACACAGTCCACCTCTGGGTACCCAGGTGGAGAAGAGATGGCTAGCCAGGACCGTTGCCGGGGTTGCAGCTGGTTGGGGCCCTGTGATGGAAAACACAACATTCACAGTACACAATATTTGTAATCCAGAGCCAGAGGTTCAGTTCAGTAAGGAAATGAAACAACAAGACAATCAGATGACACACTCAGATTAAGCTGTTGTTGCAGGGAGCTACCCTGGTATTTACTCACGATACCCAAGACTGGACACAGGCTGGACAAAAATCGAGACTGCAGGTGGTTGATCTGGAATGCCAGGAGAAGCAGGGCCCACAAGAGTCACGAGGCGTCATTCCTGTTCAAGCGTGGAGCAGGGGCTGATCCCCAGGCAGGTCTCTCGTTGATGGCTTCTCTGTGCAGTGGGTAGTCTGGCTGGGCCAGTCTAGCAAGGCCCAGACTGCATGGAGACAAATTCAGAGTGCAGTCCGTTTTGGGCTGGATACAGCTTCCAGCAAGCAGAACACAGTTCACACAGTGGGGACTAACTCACAACCCACTAGCAGCTCATAGCACATTTACATGTAGGGAATTCTACTGTACCAGGCAAAAGCGCCCCTGGTCACAATCGCAAAGTCTCTGCACACACTGGGAGCTTAGGGTAGCTGAACTCCGACAGGCCGATCGCATTCAGCAAAATCTTGGACTTCTTCAGGTTGAGCCTGGCCCACTTCTGTAGCTTACTTTAGTCACACAAACTTGGATTTAGTCCACAATAATTCTCTTCTCTCCTCAGGAGCAGCAGGCAGACATATAAGCCAAAAACTCAGCCTTTCACAGTTCTCCCATGTGAATCCACTCAGGATTGCTGCTCAGAATCACTTCAGCTCCTCTCATTTCACTTCCCAGCTCAGAACTAACTGAAAACTGCAAGCAGCCGGGACTTCCCAAGATCCAACAGATTTGGTTGGCCAGTTTGGCTGTCAGTCAAGGAAGATCTCCCCTTCAGTTGCAAAAAGGCTAAAAAGCTCCAAATAAAGTTCCTACAGATTCTGAATTCAGAAAGTGACTGTAGTCCGGCTACATTTAGGTCCCACCAGTACTGTTTTGGTCCAATTTCGGTCCAGGAATAAGATAGTGGAGACAAACAAAACAGTCCTTGCTGCAAAGAAAGCAGGTTAGACAAATTACATTATCATTATCACTCTATATGATTTTCAGTAAATAGTTACATCTTTCAACAGAGCTCCTCTCAGATAACAAGCTGCAATCAGGCAGCTCTTAAAGACACAGTACACAGAGGCTATACAGGCTCTGGTAATCCTATTAAACTGCTAAAGCGTAGGACACCAGCCTGGCAGTGAGCATTTAAGCAAGCTCAAGGAAGACTTTTGGAAACCCCATTTGTGGGGGTTACAATAAGAAACAGGATCATTCTCATAAAGTTGTAGTATAGACCATGCAGGGTTATACATTAAATGGGGGTACTGGCTGGGGTTGCTAGCAGTTCAATGCAGGTGTGGGATCTATGTCTGAGAAAGCAAGCAGAGGCTATGGCAGAATTTGTGGTTTCTTCAGTGCTGGCTAGAATTGTTTGCAGTTAGAAGTGAGGGGTAGGGACTTCCGGGATGGCTGCCTAGCCTTGGAGCTCCTTCTCTTTGCTCTGCTGAACCATGTTCAGTCGGACCAAATTTGAGAAATAACCAACACAACAGACATGAGGTGGGGTGCACGTGGTATGGTCAAGCCGAATTGACCAAAGCAATAGCTCATACAACAGATACAGAGTAATACCACTTGGAGTTGTCAGATTTGGAGCTCTCCCAGGCTTCTAGCATGGTGCCACCTAATTGAGACTCTCCTTCCAAGTCTAGCGAGCATCAGCTAAAACAATTTAATTGGACACTATATTCCACGAAATACCAAGCCTTCAGATCTGAATTCACAGGCGTGCTCAAGGATGTTAAAAGATGTTGCCAGTTTGGAACACCAAACAGACACTGTAGAATGCCTCGCACGGTGATGTTACCAGAGTGGACAGACTGGAGATGCAGATTACAGAGCTGATGGAAGTCCAGGCACAGACAATGGCACACCAAGAAGATTCCAAAAGTGGGCTAGAAGAAAAATATCAGGCTGTATGGATTCCCGAGGGCTCTGAGGGTGGACTTCTTAAAGAGCTTTTTCCATATCGCTGGAACTTGCTTCAGATTTACAGCTCTGTATAGAAAGAACACACAAAGCCCTAGACCCAAGATTGCCTTGTATGTGGGTGTTATTCTTCTATCTTTGCTTAATTCTGAAGTGTCCATCCCAGCTGTATGGGTCATTTGGAACAATATAGATTTTAGCTGTTTTTTCTTTGATTATTCAAAAAAGGAGGTTCTTCTTTAAACTTCCATCACTCTTTGTCCTTTAGACAAGCATACGGTTTGAAATTGAGGTTACCAAATTTAAATATCTAGGTAACCAAATGCTGAAAGACCTAGGGAACCTAGAAGTATAATTATGAGCCCTTGTCTTTGGTACTGTCTGAAGACATCTCTAGTTGGAGTCTCTTACCCCTCTCATATTTCTTCAAGACAGAAACAATACATATTTTTATTTTTATTTAGTTTTTGTTGACCGGGTAAGTGCGCTGTCAACATGTGACTATTTTCAGGCACGACCTGGGAGGTACAGTTACAGAACACAGTGATACATAAAAAAAAAATTACACAAAAGCAATACATTGGCAAAGGACAAAGTCACACAGTGAAGTCAAAGCATAACAATTAAGGATAAACTTACGTATTCATTGTTGATAATTAGGGGTGAGGTGGTTGGGGACAGGTGGATGGGTAAGGCATGAGAGGGAGGAAGGGGAGTAGAGCAAATAGTGAAGAAAGGGGAGGGCATGAGGGAAGGTTAAGGCGCAAGTGCGGCATTAGCGGGGAAGGTTACCACTGCAGCGGGTCGGTGGAACCGGGAGTCGGCAGGAGAGGACGGAAGGTCTGGGAGCAGGGGAGTAACTATGGGTGCAGAAAATAGGAGAGGGTGATGTGCAGGAGAGGGCGGTGGGAGGGACCAGGTGCAAGGGTGTAGAGGTTTGAACTAAGAGGATGGGGAGGACAGGAAGGTAGGGGGCAGGGCAGGATTGGGAAGTCAGGGGTATATGGGAATAGGGATGATGGGGCATGGAATAAAGTTGGGAAGCAGTGAGGGAGGTTAGATGGAGTGCTCCTAGTAGGCAGCGGCACAGAAGGAGGAGAAGAACAAGAATTAAGGCGGAATATGGCATTGGCGGCGTAGAGTAAGCAACCTGCAGCCGAGCCGGTGGAACAAGAGGCGGCAGGAGAAGAGGGAGATCGGGAAGTCACGGTCAGGCCATGACAGGTGGGCGGTATGATAAATAGGAGAGGGAGGGGTGATGACAGAACAAAAGGAGAAGAGGAAAGAATGAAAGAAGGAGGAATTGATGGCAGGGAGGGGCAGAAAGGTGAAAGGAGGTAAGAAGGGTGGCGATACGGCGTTGGCGGTACAAGGTTGCAACCTGCAGCGGACGGTGGAACCGAAGGCGGGAGAGGGAGTGAGGGCTGGAGAGGTGTAGCGGCAGAGAGCAGGAGGAGGGAGGGCAGGAAAAGGGGAGGTAAGGATAGAAAGGTACTGGAGGAATGGCTAAGAAGAGTGGGAAGGGAGAGAGGCGAGGATGGTTGGGGTTACAAGACCAGAGGGTAGAGGTTAGGAAGGAAGGATGGTAGGAAATAGGCTCAGGGGACGAGGCGAGCTAAGTGACTAGGCAGAAGTAGAGAACTTACAACAGGATGTTACAGTTACATCAGCATATCAGGGGTATGAGTACAGGGCATCAGAACACACGATTATACAGCATCATCAAACATAAAAGAAAACAAGTGCAAGTGCATATCATACAAAATAGAGGAGGAGGAGATCTGGTTAGGAACATGGGATTCAAGAGGATCAAAACAAACACATTTGTCCATCGAGGCAAGGAAAGTTCTGAGACTGTGCTTAAATGCAGCATGGAAGGAGCATTTCTTAGTTCCAGGGCAACAAGTTCCAGAAGTGAGGGCAGCATAACTGAAGGATCCAGAACCCTTGTTTGAGCGCAGAGAGGAATATTTAGTAAGGACTTGTCAGAAGATCTAAGGTCCGTGGAAGTTATTACGGCTGGAGCAGTTTTGAGAGATCAGCTGGCGGACACTCTGATGATGGTGTCAGAAAGACTGCAAAGGTAATATTGCCTGGTGGAGGAGGAGACAGCCAGCCTAGGTCTTTGTACAGCTGACAATGGTGTTTCAGGCGTGGTGCTTTAGCCACATACCTACAAACATTGTTAAAGGTGGTGTCCCATTGATGCAGGGCAGTTTTGTTGGCCATGGTTAGGATGGAACACCGTGGGTGAGGTTAGTAATAGGATTCCTCTGGCAATTGCCAGTTTGGCTCTTGGGGTAAGCAGGTAGTTAGTCCTGTGGCGGCCCCTAACACAACTGACAGATTTACAGGTTTCCTGGATATGCTGTTTTAAGTCAAGATTTTGATCTAGATGGATGCCCAAATAGCGAAAGAGCTAACCGACTCAGAGGGATACCATTAACATCAGGCACAGAGAGTGGAGAAAAGCAGGTTCTTATTTTGTGTGGTGATCCAAATAGCATAGCTTTGGTTTTATTTGAGTTGAGGACAAGGCGTTGAGTGTGTAGCCAGCGCTGCACCAAGTGGAAGTCAGTGGTAAGGGCATCATTCAGGTTGATTATATTGTCAGAGTGGGCATAGATGACCAGGTCATCAGCATAAAGTAGTGAGTGGCCAGAGGTTATTACGTCAGGGAGATTGTTTATAAATAGTGAGAAGAGGAGAGGACCAAGTATGGAGCCCTGAGGACACCAATATTGATTACTGCACTGTCAGAGATAGCCGAGTTGAATTTCACTGCTTGAGACCTGTTGGCAAGGTAGCTGCTGAACCAAGTAGCGACAGGGTAAGAGAAACCCAGGTTTCTGAGGGAGGCAAGTAGTAATGGGTGGTCAACAAGGTCGAATGCTTTAGTAAGGTCGATGAAAACAGCCCCTGTTAGCTGCCCTTTGTCCATGTTGGTGAGAATGTCAGAGGAGAATTTTGCTAGTGCAGTCATGGTGCTGTGGTGTTTTCTGAAGCCATGCTGTGCGGCACAGAGTAAACTGGAATTTTCAATGAATTGAGTAACTTGAATAGAGACTAATTTCTCAAGAATCTTGCTAAGGACTGATAGTATAGCAATTGGTCTGTAGTTGGACGTATCATTCTTGCTGCCTTTTTAAACACAGGAGTAATTCTGCGGCCTTCCAGATTTCGGGGACAGAGCCATTGGAGAGGGATAGGGTAAAGATTCTAGCTATAGGTCTGGATATGAGGTGAGCAGCTATCTTTAATAGACTGGTTCCATTGCGTCAGAGCCAGGGCTGGTATTGTCAGAGATAGCTTTGAGCAGTTTGAAGACTTGATGCCAAGTGACCGCCTTGAAGTAAAATGGTTTAGCCAAGGCAGATGAAGTGCCAGAGAATGTTGAGTTTAGTTGTGTGGCTGGAGATTGAAGGGAGGCTGTGTAGGCAGATGAGGCGGAAAACTGCTGGTTAAATCGTTTGCAATAGTGGGAGTCATTACAGTGGACACCTTGTAGGATCATTTCAGAGGGAGTGACAGCTTGCGTGGATCCTAAGAAGGTTTAATGTGGCTCCAAAATTTTCGAGGATCGTTGGAGGAGTTAGTCAGCAAGTTTGACAGTACCTGCTTTTAGCCTGCCTGATGAGCTTTTTATAATCATTTCTATGCTGTTTGTATAGGATGAGATCCGGGGAGCCAAATTCTTAAATTGTTTCCATTGCTTGTCCCTGGCTTTTAGTTTACATAGAAGTTCTTTATTTAGCCATCTTGATTGCTGACCTCTGACCCTTCTTTTTACCTTTGGGAGGTGTTTCTTTTGTATAGCAAACTTGGTAAGGAATATGTCAAGGGCAGTGTCAACACTGGATGTGGAGAGGCGTCAGACCAGTCTATGTCAGATATGTCAGATAGAAGAGCTTGTACATCCAGGGCAGCATAGTTCGTGAAAGTAATCAGGCGTGATCGAGGCAGCGGTGGGCAGGAGTGCCAATGACAGATCGTTGGTGAGTGATCTGTAAGTGAGTCAGCCAGGACAGCAGCTTTAGAAACATGATCGATCTGTTGGTAAGGACCCAGTCCAGTAGCGTACCTGATATGAATTAGTGATTCTAGTGCATTCAGTTATAAGTTGGTAAAATTGTGCTTCTGGATCAGTGAGGCAAGGAGACTGTGATGTGGGCCCAACCAGTTCAGGTTCAAGTCACCTAGGAGGAGGTTTCATTTACTTTTACAGTTTGAGAAGCGTGCTGCAGTAGATTCTGGAGACCGCTCAGCCCACTGGTGGGCGGGTTATCTACTTATCGATGTGCAGGTATTTCGACCCAAGTGTAAAGTACATGCAGCGTTCACATTGCATGAGGGAATCAGGGTTAGGCAAGATGCTAAGAGACAGATGATTTTATAGTATATGGTGACCCGCCCCCTCTTGGAACCAGATCGGTCTCGTCGAAAAATATTATACCCAGGCAGAGGCAAGAAGTATCAGATACATCCATGTTTCGGTGAGGCATAGTATGTCAGGATTCACCAACTAGCCCAGGCTTCAAGTTCAGCAAGGTGACTCAGGAGGCTTCTAATGTTCATGTGGGCTAGTACCAGGCCTTTTTGTGCTAGTTGAGTTAGACAGTGGGGTGTTAAGTTTGGGACCAGGGTTAGATTCAATATCACCTGATAGCATGAGGAGCCTCCATGCAAGGTGTATAAACATGTCTCTAGGGAACATGCCTAGTTTACGTTTGGTTTGTGACTGCCTCGGAGATAGAAACGGAGGGATAGGTAGGTACACCCCTTTGAGTAGTATAAGGTGGGTGATGGGTAGATGAGCATGAGAGGAAAGGAGAAGATTGGAAAATCTAAAGTCATTTGTAGACTGAGTGTAGCATTCCTCGGTAGTGGAGAAAGACACAGTGATCCAGTTCAGACCAAATAGGAGAAATAGGCAGATGATGGGGACTAGTTTAGGATGGCAATAGTACAGAGCAGATTCATCATGGAGTGACCGGAGTGAGGGGCATTCCAGCAAGTAGGGTGGAGAACAGAGGCGGGTTAGGAGGGTGTGAGGGGTCGGGATAAAGCTGGGATCCTGTAGTACACGTATAGCCGGTTTCAGGTTACGCGTAGCACTGCAGGACAAGCTAGTTAGGGCTAAGCGTGGGGGATAGAATGCTGCCCTAGTGGGAGGAGAATATAAGGAGCCAATGGAAAAGTAGACACTTAGTCATATGACAGACAGGAGACTATATAGCTAAAGGGTCGACCAGGGTGGGTGAGTGGGGGACGGTAGGGAGCCGTGCGAGCGCCAGCGGAAGAATGCTATGGAGGAGCTGTATCACAAAGCTGCGTGGCACGCTCACAGTCCCGGGGTTCCAAGTGGAAGCTAACTTCAGAAAAAGAGCGAGAACAGCCGCTTTCTATGTGGAATGGTACTGGTTAAAGTCCCACCCAGCAGAAGAGAGCCGCGGCAGGAGGATGAATGAGCGTACCTTGCGGGCTTTGCGCCTTCAGCGGCACAAGGTACCAAGGGAGCGCCGAGCTCCTGGTTCCCTTCCTCGGCTTTAGCGGTTTGATGTGGCCCTGGCAACAGGTGAACTGGAGGAGCGCGCTTTCTTTTGGAGGCGCCGCTTTAGGAGCGGAGACCCGCGGTTGTCTTGGCAGTGGTCCAAGGTTCCTGGTCCTGGAGGGGGATCCGAAGCCCGAGTGGCTCGGGAGAGTCCTGAGGAGGTAGGAAGGAGAGGTGATTAAGTACAGGCTTAAGACAATAGGAGAAGGTGGAGGTGAGAAAGAGGAGGAGAGCAATTCAGCAGGAGGTAAACTTTAGTAGAGTAAGGCAGGTAAGGAATACAGAGTTAGTACACAATTGCAGTTAAAATTTTAAACAGAAAAGGCGGGAAGGTGGGAATCTTAGGAGGGCAGTTGTAAGCAGTTCCAGAGACTATGCAGGCAGAATTTAACTTTAGTTAGAGAGAAAACACAAGTACAGGTTTCTAGTGAGTAGACTATGGAATGATAAAAGTACTTTACAATTGCTATGGAGGAGCTGTATCACGAAGCCGCAGTGCACGCCACAGTCCCGGGGTTCCAAAGTGGAAGCTAACTGAAAAGGAGCGAGAACAGCCGCTTTCTGTGTGGAATGGTACTGGTTAAAGTCCGACCCAGCAGAAGAGAGCCGCGGCAGGGAGGATGAATGAGCGTACCTTGCGGGCTTTGCGCCTTCAGCGGCACAAGGTACCAGGAGCGGCGAGCTCCTGGTTCCCTTCCTCGGCTTTAGTGGTTTGATGCGGCCCCTGGCAACAGGTGAACTGGAGGAGCGCGGCTTTTCTTTTGGAGGCGCCGCTTTAGGAGCGGAGACCCGGCGGTTGTCTTGGCGGTGATCCAAGGTTCCTGGTCCTGAGGAGGGGATCCGAAGCCCCGTGGGCTCGGAGAGTCCTTGCGGTTTTACGCCTTCAGCGGCACAAGGTACCAGGAGCGCCGAGCTCCTGGTTCCTTCCTCAGCTTTAGCGGTTTGATGCGCCCTGGCAACAGGTGAACTGGAGGAGCGCTTTTCTTTGAGGCACTGCTTTAGGCGAAGACCCCGGTTTGTCTTGGCGGTGGTCCGAAGGTTCCTGGTCCTGGAGGAGGGGATCCGAAGCCCAGGCGGGCTCGGGAGAGTCCTTGTGGGCTTTAGCCTTCAGCGGCACAAGGTACCAGGGAGCGGCCGAGCTCCTGGTTCCCTTCACCGGCTTTAGCGGTTTGATGCAGCCCTGGAAACAGGTGAACTGGAGGAGCGTGGCTTTTCTTTGGAGGCGCCCTTTAGGAGCGGAGACGGCGGTTGTCTTGGCGGTGGTCAGGTTCCTGGTCCTGGAGGAGGATCGAAGCCCGGCGGGCTCAGGAGAGTCCTAGTCGTTCTCCTTGAATTTTATACTTTCTGCAAACTCTTCCTTTGTCCCCACCCCTGTTATTATACTTCCTGGAAAAACTAATTTCCAGTTTCATATGGGAGGGTGTCATCCCAAGAATATGCTTTTCAGTGTTACAATTGCCAGCCTACTAAAGAGGGGTCAATTTGCAAATCTCTAATCTATGCTAGGGCCTGTCAACTACATACTGTCTATATACCTGGCTTAATCCACACTTAATCATCCCTGAAAACAATTAGAATTTATACTTAATGATTTACATGATAAAAGCCATTTCTCTTTTCTCCTTTATCCCAGAGGGGTACTGGTTAGGATTGCTAGCACACTGGCTGACTTAAGTACCTTCATAGCAAACACCTTTTCCATGTGGTTCAAACTGCAGTACCTCCTGCAATTACCTTTAGTTTTCTACTTTTGTAGGATTCTGGCTTCAGATGAAGAATGTATACCCTCCCAATTAGATCAGAAGTCCTTGTTGGAAACGCCTAGGCTTAACCTGCATATTTCAATTTATGGACCGGGGAGTCCTCCTTTTAAGTTTCTGCAAACTAAGTATGGCTTTTGCAGGTACGCATTTATCTTCTCCACAAAATACTTGAGAGGGTTAATTTGACAGACCTAGCTCTGTTGTTACTGACCTCGATTGTTGGGGTGATACAAGGGACAAACGGAGACCATTTGATTGGTAATTTTCACAGGGCACTGCAAGACCACTTGGAGGTTTCAACTAGATCAATATTGCTGAAATAGAACTCTGAACGTGGTGTTGAAATGAGATGTGACACTTGGCTCTATCATTCACTGCCTGCACTATAAAGGTACCCCTCCTCCCACTAAGTGTAGGGAATTTGCATGGAAATTAGTGTTGCCTCAGATAGTGCTTTTGTGGATCCCACCACTATCTGTCAGATAGTGCTGGTACCCTGACTTGGATCCTACCAGATATCTGCCAAAGACAGATGCAGGATCTAAGGTGATAGTGATGGATCCTAGTTAGGATCCACGGATCCTAGGGCAGACAGTTAGGATCCGGGTCAGATAGTGATGGATCCTGGTTAGGGATCCAGGTATCCTAGTTAGGATCCACAGATTCTAGGGCAGATAGTTAGGATCTGGGGTCAGATAGTGATGGATCCTGGTTAGGATCCAGGTATCCTAGTTAGGATCCACAGATCCTAGGGCAGATAGGATCCGGGGTCAGATAGTGATGGATCCTGGTTAGGATCCAGGTATCCTAGTTAAGATCCACAGATCCTAGGGCAGATAGTTAGGATCCAGGGCCAGATAGTGATGGATCCTAGTTAGGATCCAGGTATTCTAGTTGGTAGGATCCATGGTCAGAAAGCACAACTATCCTACCACAGCAACTATCTGGCCAAACTGGAGGTATCTGTTGGTATCCTGATTTCTAGGATACTATCTGAGCAACACTAATAGAAACACTGATATAGATTTTCCAGAATCCTGTGATCTTGGCACAATTTCTGCCCCCAGAGATTAGTAACTGCTGGCACCTTCTGTGGTCAGCCTGCAGCTAATCATGCCTATATATTCTGGTCATGTCCAGTGCTGCAACTGTTTTGCATGCCATGGCCATACAGTTCATAGAACTATCTCTTCCATGGAAACTGATCTCCTTCACAGTGGTGCTCCTATCCATTCCTCTATGGGAACTCACTTGAGTAAATGCTCACTGACTTATGTGTATATTCTTGCAGCCAAAAAGCAATTACTCAACTCTGGATGTAATCAATCCCACCTACAATAACCAATTGGCAGACGATGGTTCTAGAAGTTTACTATATGGATCATCTTATAGATTCCATTCCTGACTGACTGGAGCAATTCTATATCAGGTGGTTGGGATGGACACAATATATCCTTACAACGGACAATTCTTTGTGCCATAAGCTTTACCTGGCCTGACAATTGCAAGAGGCCTATTTGTGTTCTGGGACTTCACAGACATATTAGAGACAGTCAACTTGGGGCCCACACCACCACTAATGTACTTTATTGATATGTATCACCCATTGCTAACTTAAAATATAAATGTTTGCAATGAGCATTTTTGTTTTCCTGTGACCACTGATTATACATATGCCTTTGAGATGCATGGCTGTAATTAATCCTGTACTAATTGATGCCTCAATAAAAATTTAAAATACAAAAAAAAAAAAGTGCGGGGTGAGTATTTCATGCCCCACCCAGCCGTCCACAGGAATGTTGATGGAAGGAAGGATTTGGAGGAGTATATCACTAGTGCTTCTCCTCTCCCACTGTCCCTCCATGTGCTGCTTAACATCAATGTCGCTTCTGGTCTGCCTGAAAGCATCCAAAAGTTTCAGGATGTTTGTCTTTTTTTTTTTTTTTAATTCAAAATTTTTTATTGAATAATACATATGGCATTACATTCAGATAGCATACGCATATCATTAAAGAGATCAATCAAATAAATGCATTATGTCTCATTACATTCTCTGAGCAACATTGCTTGTGTATTTTAGTTAGTACTAATCTTAATAACTAGCTTTCCAAAAATCAATATAGGTTACTGCTGAGGGGTGTTATACTGGCATTTAGCTGAGTTTGGGGATAAGGTGAGGGGTGGATAAGTAGAGAAAGGGGAGGTCAAATTACAGGGATTAGAAACACAGGAAAGCAATTGGTAAGAGGAGGGTAGGGTGTATCTCACTCCAAAGCTCATTACATAAGCTGAAAATGTAAATACCCATCGATCCAGTGCTGCCCCTCCTAAGGTACAAAATCAGTGTAGTGTTCCAATTGATACAAGACCCACCTCGCCATCTGGTGTCAAAGGCAGGTATGTGCATTTTCAATTTCGCTGAAATCCTCTCCAAATTATATACTGTACCTCTTAAGTCAATTTCCTTCAGGCTTCTTTAGAAGGCGGTTGTTGATAGCCAAAGCCTGGTTATGAACTTTTAGCTATTAGTATTAAAAGTGTTATTACTCAATACTGTGCTTTATTTATCTTAAGTCCCACTGGAGGGACAGCAGTTAGAACATAAATAGGTGTGAATAATTTGGGGATCTCAAATATGCTTATCATTTCCGTGAGCACCTCTTGCCAGTATTTTGCAGGACTGAGCAGGACCACATTATATGTTTGGCACCAGCCCATTCGTGACCACATTCCCTCCAGCATCTTCCTGGTCTGACCCACAGAATTCAGCTGTTATATTAGGAGTCTGAAAAAAATTAACCCTGGACTTCCAGGCATATCCATGCCGGTATATGGTAGAGGAGACTTTTAAGGAGGGAGTGCAGTAGTCTGCCATAGGTCTTGATCTAGGTCCTGGCCAAGGTCCTTGGACCACTTGGTTCTAATATAGTCTAGATTATCAGGGGAATATGCTCTAAAGATCTGGTATAAGGTACTTATTATGTGGTCTTGGATATTGCCAAGATGGGACAGTACCAGTTGCATTAGGTTGGAAGGGATTCTGTGATTTTGATCAATGCTTCTTCATGAGGGTAGAGTGATTATTTCAGTGTCAGATATTTTGAGTACTCAGCTGAAGGGAGATGATAAGTTGCTTGTAAATATGTGAATGAGTGAATACCTGTGGGTCTTATTAACTGGTGCATAAATCGAAGCTAGGGGGTTCCCAGATATGTAGAGAGGCAGTGAACCAGGTTGGGTAGGAGACCGATCCTGTGCAAGGGCAGCAAGATATATTCTTTCAGTAGGAGACAGGAATTGGTCCATTACTTGTAACCACTGCCAGAAGAACTTGGCAGTATAGTGTAGGAATCTCCACAAGGGTAGACAGTTTGAGGGTTCCCTGCATATATGGAGGGAAGTCTGTCAAATCGTTGAGAGCGGATTCAATATCCTTCCAGTAGGCCTGGTATTTACTTGCTAAATGTCCTAAAATTGTTTGAATTTGTGTTGCTTGTGCATACCTTTTCATATTTGGTAAGTTTAGTCCCCTTTGTCCCTGGGAAGTTGCAGGAAAATATATTTTATCCAGGAGGTCTACCACCCCATATAAATCTGAAAATTAGTTTATCCCATGCCTGAAAATAATCTGGATGGTAAGACAGGGAGGGTCTGCAGAAAAGAGCATATGTGGGAGCACATTCTGTTGCATGGTTTCCATGCACTAAAGAGTCCTAAATGGTAGCAGTGACCAATGAGAAAGGTCTGAGGTGAGTTGTTGGGTAAGGGGTTCAAAGTTAACTACTGTAACTCCAGATGGAGAAGTTTAGCTGGTAGCTTAATCCCCAAGTAAACACATCTCCACTCTATTCCATTGAAATTGGAGGCATGCTTTTAGCCTGGGGTAGTAAAGGAGTAAGTAAAGGCTTCTGTTTTAGAGCTGTTTATCTTGTACCCCGCTAGGTTACTAAAAATTTAATTGTTTCCTGACAGCTGGAACCGAGGATTCCAGTGAGGTGAGTGTTAAGAGGATCTCATCCACAAAGAGCGTGGCTTTGTGAGAACGACTTCACTGGGACCCTTCAATATTTGCTCGGCACATATTTGAGACTAGGGTTCTAGTTAGAGAGCAAACAACAGAGGTGACAGCAGACATCCCTGACATGTTCCTCGACAGAGGGAAGGGGCAGAAAGAGATCCATCCAGCTAAAGATAGGCTAGGGGCTTGATATATGGCTTTAATCTGAGTGATTAACTTGTCTGGGAAAACAAGGAGTTTTAGAGTGGCCCATAGAAAGGGCCAAGATATTTATCAAAAGCCTTCTCAGCATCTAAGCCAAGAAGAACTGGGGATTTGTCTCTGTGTGGTATATTCGACCAGAAGCAAGACCTGTCAGACTGTGTCATGTGCTTGACGCTTAATGAAACCAACTTGGTCAGCATCGATGAGTTGAGGGAGAAGTATATCCATCCTGTGGGCCAATATGGACATAAAGAGTTTATAATTGCAGTTAAGTTTGGAAATTGGATGATATGAAGCTAAAAGTTTGGGGTCTTTATGGGGTTTGGGAATCGCTGCAATTTCTGAGTACCTCCACAAGTGGGGAGAGATTTCCCATCCTGTATGTCAGTGTAAGCCTCAGTGAGTGCTGGGACCAGCTCCCCAGAAACCTTTTGTAGAATTTTGAGGGGTAGCCATCTGAGCCAGGTGCCTTCAAAGATTTGGTCAGTTTAGCATCTCAGTACCTCCTCCCTCATGACTGGATGGAGCAAGGCCTGGGCCTGGTATGGGGAAAGTGATGGTAGTGAAGTGTTGTGTAGGTATGTTTCAATTTGTTGAGGGGAAGGATGGGTACCATCTGAGCATAGATGTCTCACAGAAGTCTGCCATAGCTTTTCTGATGGCTGTTGGACGGTGAAGAGAACGCCCAACCTTAGGGTCTAATAGTTTGGTGATGGTATCTTGGGCTCTTGCCCTAAGTCTCCTGGCCAGATTCCTGGCCCTTTGAGGATCCCCCTTCGTGAAAGTTAAATTTTAAGTATAGCAGTTGCTGCTCTGTCTTCTGGTCCAGTATAGTATAGTGTAGTTTTTGTTTCACAATCTGTAACTGAGGCTTGACCAGCCCCCAGGGGCAATCTACTTTGCAAGTCACGGAGTTCTATTTGCAGTTTGGTCTGCAATTCTTCCCGCCTTTTCTTACAAGCAGAGAACCTAATTATTTCTCCCAAGTATGACTTTGAGGGTGTCCCAGAAAACTGTCTTTGTGACATCTGGCTAAGCACTGTCAGCCAGTATTTTAGGGAAAGCATCCTTAACCATTTGAGTGAATTCCAGGTCTTGCAAGTGCAGCAAGTTTAGACGCCAGAAAGAGTGCCAGTTTGGTTTATCTATCGCCATCTTAAGATACATTGGAGCATGATCTGATAAGATAGTGGCTCCCAGTGGAGAAATCCCTATGGAATCTAGATGCTCAATTGAACCTAGAAAGTAGTCCACTCTAGAGGAGGTGTGGATCCTCGAGAAGGGTATGTGTGTATGCCCTAGTCAAGGGAAAGAGGTGTCTCAGAGGTCTACCACCCCAACATGGGCAAAATAGCTTTTAGATATTTTTGCAGAGGGAAGGCTCCTATGCTTGAGGGAGCCAAGGCATCAAGGGTGGAATCCATCACATTGAAATCTCCTCCCACTATGAGATGGCTTTGCAGGATGGGTAGAAGATCATTAAAAACTTTTGGCAATTGCTGAGGGTGAGCCTGGGGGTAGGAACACGATGCCAGCGGTTACCTGTGTATTATCTAGTTTTCTCACTGCAATGACATATCGCCTCTTTATCTATAATTTGGTCCTGAGGACAAAATGAACCCCATGGGAATTAATATGGCTGTCCCTCATCTCCTACCTGAGGTGTGGGAAGAGGAAATTACCATCTGGTATCTCATTGCTTAAATTTAGCATGCTCATTTTGGGAGAGGTGTGTCTCTTGCAGATAAAACCACGTCCAGTCTATCTTGCTTCAGAAGACGAGCAGCCTGGATTGCTTTATGGGGTTGTGAATGCCATTCACATTGAATGATAGTATCAAGGCTTTGCTATCCATGGTGCGTGTGGTTTTGTTGCTACTAGAAGTGAGGTACCCCATCCATAGAGAAAGTAGAGTGTCCGAGTGTGGGAAAGAAAAAGAAAAGACATAGGTTCCCCAATTCGAGGCATAAACAGTTTAAACTGATATCTCCAATTTATAATTTGTAGAAAATCAACACCTTGTTTCATGATCTTAGTAATTATAACAGTGCAGATTAACCAAGTGGCCAGTAACTCAGTACACTGCATTAAGGCCCCACAAGGAGGTAGTAGGCTTAAGGGTTTATAACGCCAAACACACTGGAAGCACCAGAACACTGGCAACCAGTTTAAAACTAACAGTACTGTTCCATAGTATGAATATAAAAGGCCAACCGCACCAAATAGAAACTCTAAAACCCAAAGAAATATATACTTGTATAAGTTGTCAGAGTCTAGGTGTAGGCCTATAATAACAGTCAGCTTCCCGTTAGTAAAGATGCTGCATTGAGCAGACACTGACTATCAAGGTGGGGCAAATAGTAAAATCTTCCTAGTAATCCCGATGGAAGGTCTAGGTGGGCGAGCTTCAATCAGGATTAGGGTATAGCAAGAGCTCCTTGTGCTCTATGGCACCCTGGGGCCTAGACAGCCCCAAATAAAGTATTTTAAAAGGGATGAGGAAACTTAAGAGTGGGTAGGGGTAAGATAGTCTGACAGGGTCTTAGCAGCCCAGGAACACAGAGAAACTCCATTTCCATCCCCTGCCCCCAAACTCCCAATTGTCTGGCTTTTGCAGTATCGAACCTGTAAAGCAAAAGGAAGTAAATAATGTACAATGCTGAGCAAGTCAAATACAAGCAGAGCAATCAGAATCGAGAAAAGGGGCATTCAAAGAGCCCAATGACACTCTAGAGTTACATTAATAATGCAGGTTCTATCTTCTATGTTTTGAGGTGATTAAGGAAGGGGAAGGAAAAGGAATATTGTTTAACCAAGAGTAGCACACTAAGCCGAAAGCTTGTTTCAGGATGTGACCTGGGGCACAGAGGAAGTTAAGTGACTTGCCAAGATCACACAGTATGCACCTAGGCTGTGTGATTTAAACCCAGGTCTCCTGATCAGCAGCTCAGAACCTTAACCCACGGCGCTATACTGTCCCTCTAAACCCTCGGGGCTGAAAGGGATGGTGAACCCAGACCCTCCCACCTCTCCAGTCAGGTTCCCAGTTTGTGGTGGGGTTGATCACCACTTTGGGGAGCTGACTAGGTAGTCAGTGGAAGTGTGGGCAACTTCCCCAGGGCCAGTCCTTATCTGGACTGAACTCAAGGGTATATCAGTATTACATGTCTAGAAATAAGAAATGGGACCTGAGACACCACATAATTATGGGGTTCCTCCAGACATAAGGTTCACAAAATATGTCCAAAAGGAGTATCTCAGGGCCTCAGTGAGAGCGGTACAGGACCTGGAGGAGGAAGGTCACCCCCCTCCCCCATAGAGAGGTTGTGAAGGGTGGCCCCAGATGAAACTACTGATGTTGTCCATATTAGTCCATGCTGCTTATTCTGACAGGGCCAGATGCAGCGGAAGGGCCAGAGAGTTATATAGCCAGGAGGGGATAAGGAGGAGGGATGACACCCGGGTCGCCACAACAAGTGATCGCGATGTGCCGAGTTCAATAGGCTAGTTAATGAAAGATGCCATGATCTACAGTCAGGCAAGCTGTGGGCATCCAGGAAGGAATAAATACCTCCCACCTCCCCAGTTCCCCAGCCCCCACCTGAGTCCAGATCAGGATGTTTATCTTGATGGTAGTGGAGTCCTGCAGAGTGACTTTGAAGCCAAGACAAGTCTTCAGCAGCAGCAGAGCCTTGTTCGTTAACAGCAGTGGTGGGTCCTGCCACAGAAAGCATTTTAATACTGCCAGTGACTGTGGGTGCTGGTCCTGGATGGCATTTTATTTTCATATTGCTGGCGGCAGAGGTATTGATCGCTGGTGGCTGTGGATCCTGCCAGTATGCATGGACGGGGTGAGGCTGAAGAGAAGTACTGCAAAGCGTTTGAGTTAATTCACAACACTGCCAGTGTGTGTGAAGTGGTGAGAGAGGAGCTGCAGAGAAAGTGCCCCATAGTAGCTTTACTTAATTCTGGCACTGTCAGTGTGTATGTGGAGGGGCAGGGTGCCAGAGACAAAGGGCTGCCAAGTGACTTTGATTCCAGCACTGCCAATGTGTGAAGGGATGCATCAGAGAGAAATACCACTGAGTGGCTGGTAGCCAGAGCCCAGAAGGGCTGTTTCTTCTTGACTCACCATGCTGCATCAGCAGCATACAGTCAGTCCTTGCCAGGTTTGAAGCACTGCCACAGTTTGTGAATGGGGAGGGTATCATTAAATGCCAGGGAGCGATGGTTATGAGCCAGGGAGTGGGAAGGTGGTATCAGTACATGTAAGATACTATGGTAGTTGGTGGCTGTCCAGCTGATCTGTTTGGCTGCCAATCATAGTTATTGGCAGCCTGACAGACAATGGGTATTCTGCAGCATAAGCAGCAAGCCCTTTTCACTGGTTTGAAGCAGCAGAAAAGGATATTATCTTTTACTGCAGTCTGACAGGCTGTTACTGTGCGAGGCCATAAAAGCTGGATTTATGCACACATTAGCAGCCATCAGCAATACTACTTTTCCACCGCAGCATACACATGCAAGAATTGATGCTAAAATACTACCACACGTAATAGTTTGCAAAAGCCTTTATTGAAATGCCATGATATATATATATATATATATTGCTTCCGATCCACCTAATGTGAAACAAAGAAGAAACTACTTGCTGTGTTATGCAGGGCATCCTGACTAGCAGTGGTAAAATAGCACACACGGCTGTTCTCAAGCTGATAGGCTGATGAGGACCAAGCCCATAAATATAGCTCCCAGAATGACTGACTCAGCCAAGTTCCCACTTACCCTGCACTGATACCAATATGTCTGCTTGCACCTTTGACAAGCAAATGTAAAAGGACATTGAAGCAGTCAAGATGGTGCAACAGAGGTCACCAAAAATGATCAGGGTATTGAAGATAAAAGCTATGAAAGAGACGGTGACCCTTATGAGACAGCGGGGCATAACCTTAGTTTTTGCACCCTATAGAGTCTCAACAAGATCAAACAAACAGAAATGTTTGATCTGGTGTCTTCAAATAGGACACAGGAATACACCCTGAAGTATGTAGGTGATATATTCAAAGTTAATATTAGGAAGCACTTCTTCCAGAGAGTGGGGAACTTTTGAAACAGCCTGCCAGTGAAGACATTGGCCTGAAGACAGTACAGACCTTCAGATTAAGCCAGAATAAATTATCTGCTTATCAAGGGATTTACTGGATACTGTACCTCTGTAGTAGAACAGGTAGGGAACCCCTTTCAGTTAGTACATGTTTATGTTGCATTGTTTGAGTGAACTGTCATGTTCTTTTCTGGACTCTGAAGTGTGGGGTAAAAGAACCAAGGAGGTATGTGTAAGAAAACAGCATGTACAGTAACTGAGCAATGGAGAAGTCTGAAAGAAATCATTAAATAGAAGTGTTATGCTGTGAAACAGGACTCTAATAGCCTTTTGAGTTATATTTTTACTAAAGGAAGTTAGAGAAACGGTACACAGACTACTAACTCAAACCTGCTTATGAAGCAGAGGGCAGACGTGATGGACCTAGAGCCCCTTCGGACCTTTTATTAGTATGTATTTCTGCCAGTTTAATGTTTTCAATATCGTGAAACCCAATTTCACCAATTTTGACTCCATAACTCCACCACCACCACCAGTCCATAACACCACAACAAGTTATGTAGTTTAGCAGGAAATGTTATTTTGTCTAGCCAACTGCAATGTGAACATCCTCAACTGGTTAGTCTCACCTGTGGGCCTGAATGCCGTAATCTCAAGCAAAGCATTGCTGTGGCAAGATTACTGGTGTTCAGGATTGATGGTGAGTGAGAGGATGAGAATGTTCACACTGCACTGGACCAGAGAAAATACTATTTTCGTATAAACAGGTGACTCGATGGGGAGTTAAGGACTGGATGAGTGCTGAGATGGTGAACTATGGGTTTTATGATATCAAAACACTAAATAGGCAGAAATGCTACAGAGGGGTGAATTAATCCATCACCCCCACCCTTGCATGGTGTACCAATGCTAATAACGACTCTCCTACCCATTTTTGTGAATTTTTTACTGAAGTTTTGCAGTACTTACATGATTTATATATCAATTGTTTCATAGTTATACAGAGCTTAGGAAAATATATGATCAAAAGAAAACATGTTATTTCTATACATTCAATTGATTCACGTCTATGGAGTTGGATTTGTGTCTCCTTTATATCTGCTGTCCACTAATTCATGCCTACATAACACTTTTCAATCTGTATAGATAAATGCAGGAGCGATCTTGAGGCATGCTGGAGTACACATTCCAACAAACTGGCTGTTTTGATGTTTGGTTGCGTGCATGCACAGAAACATTATGTGACAGCTTAGGAGAAGCGGGGTTTTGGAGGTGTGGCACTGTGGCGGTTAATGCCCCACTGCATTCTGAGGCTTAGCGTGTTTCCCCAATGCAGTGACATGCTGCTGACATTAGTTCAGCAAGTGTGCCACCAAGTTGAAACAAATTTGCCGCTGCAATAAGGGAGCGACCCGCCTTGCAGGGCATGCCCTTGCCTGGTGTAACATTTCAATAAACATGGTGGGCAGCGCTCACTACCCGCCGCCACAGTCCCTAGGAATTGACTTGGGGGTGCCCAATTCCCCTGTCAGCATATGTGCCCCTTTACTGTAGTGGTCTGCTGAGGGGTGCCCACCCCTGGCATCATACCTCCAAACACAGACATACTTGCCAACGAGGGTGCCCAATCCCTCTTGTCGGCATGTTAACCCCCACATCACGTCAGCATTTTCTGGCGCCACCCCCACCCTGATTGTGTGCCACACTGAGAGCCCACCCCTATGTGGCTAACATAACCCCCCAAACAAATTGCCATACTAGGAGCCCACCCCAGTGTGGACAACTGTGAAAACAGAAAATGGTCTAGTGATGCTTTATTTTTCTTACCTGAAACAAAGGAAACGCCTCGCCATCAGGTCCCCTCCCCAGCCCACACCCACCATCTGCTCACACTGCATCTCCACCCCCATCCCATACTTACCTCCGGAGCCTGGGCGATGATCTTTGGTGGACCGGAACATGTCTGCACTATTCAAAGCCGAACTGAAGAAATGCTGGTAAGCTGTATACTGGCATAAATATTTTTTTTTCAACTTAGGTGGATATCTCAGCCATTTTTGTGAATTTTGGCATCAAATTTTCAACATGGAGTTCTTGGGACCCCACCTTATGAATTCAGTCACTGGCATGTCGTTATTCGATCCCGAAAGATGATTTTGCGGTCACTGCATGGAATCACCTTTCAGGACTGAGTAACAAATGACAGTGCTGCCTTTCATGAGGTGAGCTCCAAAAAGCCTATGTTGCAAATTTGCGGAAAATGACTGTGTTATGAGCATGTGTTGCACAGTTTCTATGCAGCCATAACTCCGAGAATTTTAATATTTTCATTCCCGCTTTTCAGCACTGCCATTTTCACACCTCCTTATGACCAGTACAGCTGTCATTTGTCATATCCTGCCTTAAATGTGGTTTCGCACATGTGGCTTAATAATGGCACGGTCACAGTGGGTAATCAGCATTCAGGGCAGAGTAACAAAATCACAGTGACACTGTCCATGAGTGGAGGTCCCAAAATGCTTATGTTAAAAATTTGGTGTGAACATTTCACAAAATGACTGTATTACAGCGTAGCTAGCAGTTTCCACGACGCTTGTAATTTCCAGACTTTTAATATTTTCACTGCAGATTTCCAACATTGGCATTTTTCACACCTCCTTATGAACAGGACAGTTGTCATTTTTTGACATACTGCCGAACTGTGTTTCACACATCTGGCGCAGAATGGCGTGGTCGCTATAGCAAATCAACATTCAAACAGATTAACAAAATCACAGTGCCACTGTTCATGAGCAGAGAGGCACCAAATGCTTTCATGAGGTAGGGGTCACAAAAGGTCATGTTGAAAATTTGTAGTAAATACTAACAAACGTCCTGGCCTTATGGGTTTCTAAACATAACATCCCGCCCTGTACAGACTGACAGGTGTCAGGGGTGTGCCTTTGGATTGCTGGCTGTAATGCTCATGCCATTCACCCCATCCTGCAGCCAGTGACAGGCATCGAGGGTGTGCCTTGGACTCTTTGGCCCTAGAGTTCACCCCATTCTTCTATACTGCATCCATTTCAGCGTATGTCCTTATGGAATGGGGTGACTGTAAACACCTAAGGCACACCTCAGCACTTGATGGTGTCTGCAGAATAGGGTGAGATGACATGGCATGAGCGCTAGGTGCGACAACCCAAAGGCATACCCAATGCATGTCCATCTCTGCAGGGTGGAGGTGGGTTTATGTAAGTTCAGTACTTCCTGCCATTCCTATTCTGCATCTGTCTAACTCTTGCACTTCCAATGCTAATACCAGCAAGCAAACATTCGGGATTGACAAATGCTTGTTATAAGACTTGTCATGGTATACCATCAACTGTGTGTGTCTCTGGTCTTGTGACCACTGGCTTATTGTCCCTTACATGGCAGTTGCTCCTTCCTATGGCACCCCTAGGGGTGGAAAAGAGTCCTGTTCTATAGCTGCAATCAGTGATTGAATGATGGACTTAAATGTGTCCTTTTGATTAGTCACATTATTCTGAGCTCTCTCCACTCTGAGGAATTCTGTCATATTTTTCACCCAGTGAGCAGCTGGGGAGTGGGGATGAGACTAGCCAGTATTGCACTATGGCCTTCCATGCATTAATTAGTGCGAGTCCCCATAGTGGCAAGTCTTTGGCCAGGAGCTACAGGTAGTACCAGTCTCCACAGTGGCTGCTCTTTGGCCAGGGAGCTAGGGGGCTTCTGCCTCCAGCAGTAGTTGTAGCTGGTTATGGGGAGGTGCTTGTTGAGTATCCCGTCCATTATCTGATATACAGGCCACCAGGAGCTCCTAGCCTTCAGGCACAGTGAGGACTATATGAATCAAAACACCTTCTTCTATGGCATTTAGGCAGACAGGGTCATATTCTGTTTTCATTCTGTGTAGTTTAATGGGCATACAGTACACCTCATACAAGAAGTTGTACTGTATTTATCTAAGCTTGTTACTTTTTTGCACACTGTTGTGCATGGTATATTGGCCTGTGCCACACATTTTCTGAGCTTTCCTTCCCAGGTACTCAAACCATTTCTTTTTACCCCCGAAAGGGTCTGGAGTGCTCCCCATCAATGCTTTGAAATAGGCTGACAGGAGTCTGGATTGGAGGTGTGGCCTTATTATGATGTGTTCTATAGAGAATCCTCTGGACGGTGTCCAGTCAACTCATTATTGTTTCTACCAGGTTATGACTTTCAGATACACAAAGAAGCTGTTGGAAGCTAGCTTATACTCTCTCTCTTGAGTTGTATACTGTAAATGTTTTTAGGACTCTTCGAGCATATAGCATTCACACTTGGGAAAGGCCCTTCTTGGCCCAAGTCAACAGCCCTGTCTTAAGAGTGTAACCCCTGCAAATGGGGGTTCCCAAAAGATTTCAGGAGCTTGCTTGAATGCTCCAAGCCTGAATGGTGTTTGGCATTTAAGCCATTTATCAGTGAGTGTTTTTAGAGCCTCTTGGTACTGTCTCTTTAAGAGCTGTCTGCTTGCAGACATAATTAGTTTGTATGGGGGACTGTGTGCTTCTGAGTACCACTGAGCTGCTGCCAATTCACTTCATTTTTGCAGTCACTAGGAGTGCAAAGGGAACCTATCTGAAAGATGTAACTGTTTGCCAGAAATTATTTAGAGTAATAATGAAATTACAGTTTGTCTAACCTGCTTTCTTTGCAGTCAGAACTGTCTGCCTAGTTCCCCATTCTGGTTTTGAACTGCTGAACTGGACCAATCAGTGTGGGGTAAACTAGTTCTCAAAATGATGCCTTGGACGAATCAGAACTTGGGACTCATAATCTGAGCCAGCCACAAGAGGATTGTATGGGCAGTGACTCTGGGAGATGTAGTTTAGACTTCGGTGCCTTTTGGACCAACAGCAGCAGTCTATTGTGAGTGACAGCCAATCCAGTCAAGAACTGGGAGGAACTCAAAGGAAGTGCCCGTTTTTGTCTGTTGGGAGTTTCAGTTTGAGATCTGAAAGGAAGGGAAAGAAACCCTGTGCTCCTTCAGTGTGCAAGTGTAGTCAAAAACGGCAAGGCCTAGAGTTCCGCCCGCAGCTTGTGTAACAGCTTGTTAGGACTGAATCCTTCCTGTGAAAAGAATCAAAGGATCTCTGAAGAGTAGAAACCAGGCTCACCCTGTAGAAGACTGAAGAAATTGTTGAATTACACTCGGTCTGTCAGGAACTGAATCTGCTGTGTGTTCCTCCTGGTTAGTTGTGCAGTAATTGCGATTGGGATACAGATGCAGCCTGCCTGGTATAGTGCTTTCTTTTTTTACCATATAAATGTGTGAGGAGTCTCTTGAGATCAAAAGTAGCCCCTGCTGACATTGAAGGACCATATCTTCTTTTGAGGTCGTGAGTACTAATTGGGAGTCGCTCCTGTTGAATTGCCATATTAAATCCAAATGGAATTACTGTACTGCTGACTGTTTAATTTTCCTTTCTCTGGGTGAAAGGGCCCCTACCAGCTGCCACGGTTTGGACTAGCCACTAGGGCTTGGGTACCCAGGGACAGTAACTGATAGGGATAGGCCTGTGCACAGAGCCATAGGTGAGATTATTAGAGTGATAAGCTACATTAACCTGATTTCCCTGTCCTTGTTATATCCCCCTAAATAAATCAGAGCTGCTTGTTTCAGCAAAGTTATACTGCCTGAGTGTATTTGTCTATGTTAAAGTACTGTACTGTGATTGTTGCACTGTATCTCATTTCACAGGAGGTCCCAGTGCTGGAACCAGACATGGGGTGAGTGTATACCCGTGAAGGTAATTCTGATATATTGTGTGGGCCACTAGTAATTACTGGGTGAGGGGTTGCAGTGTCCCAGAGGGCTGTGACCAAGTTAGTTTAACTATTGCAAACCCTGACCTCTGGGTGGAGGGCACCCGCCATTGGATCCAGGCCCCTCAACCTGTTAGTGGCAAAATCAGGCAGGGTAGTAGCCCCTGGGATAGCTCCATCTAGGGGTTACATCTTGGAGGCTCACCGCTGGGATTGTGTGTCCTCTAGTGGCTATATTTACAACCACTGTTAAGAAAAAATGGTGCCTCGACAGAAGTGGCTGAGCACTCGGCTGGTGGAGTGGTGTACTGGGAGGAGATCGACCAAAATGCTAGTGCTTATCCTGGACATCCTGGGTATTGGCCTACGGACACTGCAGGGAGTACTTTCCAAGGTGGAAGGTTTACAAAACCCTGTGGTGGTGGGTCGGCATGCTAATCTGCTCACCCACACTTTCCTGGCCCTAGTGAGGTTGGGATCCCATGTAGATAGCTCCAAGTGCCACAGACCATTACCCCAGAGGAGCCCTCACTGCTTGGAGAGTGATAACTAAGGACAGTAAAGACCCGGGGATCAGCCCCACCACTATCTGAAACTTTTGAGGAGAAATTTGCTGAATGGTTGCTGGAGAGGGGAAACTGTGGAGGACTTGAAGAAACTATTCTTGCCACCTGGGGGGTGCTCTCCCAACACCTCTCCTGCTCCAGTGCCCGTGAATGGTGGCTGAACCAATGCAGAATCTTCATTTCTGCACCTGCCATTAGTCACGACTCCACCGGGTTGAGGATCTTCCTGGCACCCTCCCACTTCTAAGGAGGGATGACTGGGAGACCTGGATAGACTATGTTGCCCCCAAGTGCTAGAATGGCAATGCTCGGGAAGGCTAAAAGCGAGGGTTGGTGAGCCTCCGAGGTCCTGCCTAGCTACCATCCGTAAGCAAGCGGGCCAGTAACCCTGAAGTGACTGCACAGGCCTATCTTGAGGCCTTGGAGAGTGTGTATGGGCATTCCCAGATTCTGATGAGGACCTATGGTGGAGAGAAGAAATGCCAACAGTACCAAGGGAGTTGTTGTCTGTGTATGTATCTCGGCTGAAAAATTGTTGCAAGAATGCCTCAGAAAGGGTAGTTTGCCAGTGATTGAACCAGACCCAACCAGTTGGAAAAGAACTTTTAAGTCTGCCCCCTTCTCAGAACTGCTGTTGCTTCAGTTACTCTAAATCGACTTGAATCCCCACCTCCTATGATGAGTTAATGAGAGAAATTCGAGGAGTTGAGAAAGGCTACACCGGGAGGTACCTGCACCAACAGCTGTGGCTGTATTTGCCGTAAGACTGAGGGTGACCCATCAAGAAGTTCAGGGGCAGAGGTTGACAGTCAATGAGTGCTCTGACAAGGAAAAGATATGCCGCAATGGGGTGAACTGTTGAGAGAGATCCGGGAATTCAAAAACAGTCCCTTTATGAAGGCCACGCCTGCAAGTACGGCCCTGACCTATATCCGACTGCATCTGCTATGGGGGTGGGGGTACCCACCCATGTATCTCCTGCTGATAACAGCTCCAAACTCAATTCCTTGACCATGGAAGTGCAGAAACTGAACGAGATGTCTCCAAATGCTATCACATCGAGACAGAGATGGCACCCAGGTTTCCAGTTAGTAATACCTCGCCCTGGCTCCCAGTGTGGCTTCCGCCAGCTCAAACTCCAGAAAGTATGTTTTGCTATAATTGTGGGAAAGATGGGCACATGAAAAGGGAATGCCAGTCCCCAAAAGACACTGACAAAGTTGCATATAGGCTAAAGGAGAGCTTCGGAGAAGAAATTAGTGGTTAAGAGGTGCACTATGATCCCAGTGAGGGCACCAAAAATGCTAATTCACGCCCTTTGTGTCAGGTCTTGCCCAGGCCCCCACTACCGCCTCTCCAGACTGGTCCAGAATAGTGGGTCCCTCCATGGAGACCACTGTAAAGGTGAATGGAGTGTCTACAAGAGCTGTATTAGACAGTGGCTCCCAAGTGACAATTATGTTCCAGGATTGGTATCAGAAGCATTTGTCAGAAGTACCCTACAACCATTAGAAGGACTGCATGTATGGGGGTTAAGTGAGAAGGCCTACCCCTATTCCGGTATATCCGAGTCTGGCTGTCTTTCCCCACCTCCGTGGCTGGAGTGGCCGAACAAGTAGAGACCCTAGCCTTAGTGTGTCCCCCCACTGACTGTATGATGGTGTCCCTTTGTTGATTGGAACAAATGCTCATATGTTCGGAAGGCTGGCACAGTTGTTTATGAAAAACAGGGGTCAAAGACTGTAGAGCTTTAAGAGTTCGGCTTTAATTAAGAAGGCCTATGAGGCACAGAGAGATGCTGAAAAAACAGAACCAGAGGAACCGGTCGGAATTGTATGGAAGAAGGATCCTGAGTCTCTGATCCTGGCTGCCAAATGCCCAGTGTACCTTACAGGGAGAGGTCCGTATCAGAAAGGATGTTAAGAATAAAATATTAATGTTTGATGCACCAGGGCGATGGAAAATTGCCAGAGGGACTGCTGGTCGCTTCAGTATTTTGCTCATGCTAGAGCCCATGCTTATGCCAGAAGGGTAATGGTCCAAGTTCATAATGTGTCTGAAAGAGACATTCGAGTAAAACAGAGGTTGCATCCTGGCTAATGTGCATTGTGCAGACACTGCAGTGCTACCCAGCAGCAAGAGTTCAAGGAAGAATGACAGAGTAACGCCTGACTTGTTTGATTTCGCGACTCCCCGCTGCCAGCTGAATGGAAAGTGAGGATCAGTGAGAAGCTTGCCCAGAGAGACCAGGTGTTTTCTTTAAAGGAATGGGATGTAGGATGCGCAAGGAGCTGAGCACAATATCCGGCTGCATGACGAAAGACCATTTCGTGAGAGGTCTCGACGCCTGGCACCTGCTGACATAGATGATGTGAGACGGCATCTGCAAGAGATGTTAGCTGCTGGTAATACAAGAATCCAGAAGCCCTTATGTTTCCCCATTGTGGTAGTGAGGAAAAAGAATGGAACAGTAAGGATGTGTGTGGATTATCGCATCTTAAACCGCGTGGACTATCTCTGATCAGTACACAATGCCCCGCATTCAGGATGCTTTGACTGCCTAAACGGGAGCAAGTGGTTCTCTGTGCTGGATCTCCGCAGTGGGTACTACTAGATCCCGACGGCCCCAGAGGACCGTGTGGAGAAGACGCCTTGATCTGTCCGCTGGCTTCTGCGAATTCAGTGAGAGGATGCCTCAAGGGATTTCATGGTGCCCCAGCCACCTTTTCAACGATTGATGGAGCGTGCAGTGGGGACATGAACTTACTAGAGTGCCTGGTATACCTAGATGATGTTATTGTGTTTGGCAGCTCACTGGAGGAACATGAGAGCAGATTATTTAAGGTATTGGACCGACTGGAGGACTTTGGCCTTAAACTGTCCATTGATAAGTGTCAATTCTTTCAAACATCAGTAAAGTATGGGACACATAGTATCCACCGAGGGAATAGAGACCGACCCAAGTAAAGTTGAGGCCTTGACCACCTGGCCACAGCCCAAAAATCTAAAAAGAACTGCAAAGATTCCTGGGATTCTGTGGTTATTATCGGCGCCCATCAAGGACTATTCAAGAGTGATCCGCCTTTACTTAACTCCACTAAGGGTATCCCCAACCCACAAAAATACCAAAAGTCAGCGCCCTCAAGACTGAAAGAGTGTATTTTCATCCAGTGAAGTATTTGGGGCCCGCTGGACTCCTGATTGTGAGACTGCTTTTCATGAGATCATAATATCAACTTACCCATGCTCCAGTGCTGGCCTATGCCGATCCAAGAAAACCTTACGTCCCCTGCACACTGATGCTAGCTTGCAAGGGTTGGGGCTGTGTTGTACCAAGAGCACGAGAATGGCCTGAGACCAGTGGCCTTTGCCAGTAGAAGCCTGACCCCATCCCAAAAGAACTATCCTGTACATGGTTAGAGTTCCTAGCTTTGAAGTGGGCTATTGTTGACCAATTCCATGAGGCCTCTCAGGCGGGGCTAAAATACTAGTAAAACCGCCATACAATCCTTTGACCTATGTGCAGACCTCAGCTAAGTTGGATGCCACTGGCCATAGGTGGCTTTCTGCATTATCTACATATGACTATGCTCTCTAAATCGAGCAGGTCTGAACCACATAGATGCTGATGCTCTCTCCGGAGGCCTGTTCCCCAGAATGATTGGGTCCGATTGGCAGAACCTGACATTCGGCAACTTCTGTCGGAAGTTTGACAGGAGGAACAAATGTCCACGGACGCAGTGGACTGTATGGATTGCTTGGGACCTCTGAGAATTGCATACCTGCTGCTTATTGCCACTTTTCTGCACAGATATGGTGCACTGCCTCAGCTGGACAATGACAGTATTCAGGCGGCTCAATCTCGCCGATCCCATGATCAAAGCAGCTTTAGAAGCCCTCTATGCAGGAAAAGATGTGTCCAAATTACGCCCACTGATTGAGAACTGCACTGTTATACAAAGAAGGTCCTAAGTTGAAACTGATCAATAAACTGTTATACAGAGAAACAGTAGACAGAGGGGACAAGTAGACAAACAACAACTAGTGCTGCCCACTGCCTTCGAGACTCAGTACTGAGGTCCTTGCACAACCACATGGGGCACCTTGGTATAGACAGAACACTTGACTTGGTGAGATCCAGATTCTATTGGCTCAAGATGGGGGCTGATGTGACAACATCTCGAATCTCTGTAGTCACAGCCACAGAGTGGTTGACCCCAGAGGGCTGCCCCCTTGTTAACATCACCACCAGTGTACAACCATGGAGCTGGTCTGTGGTTGATTTTCTGAGTTTGGAGTCAGATCAAAGAAATATCAGTAATGTGCTGGTGGTCACCGACCATTTCACTTGAGATATGCCCAAGCTTTCCCACCAAGACCAGAAAGCATCCACTGTGGCCAAAGTACTTGTAGAAAACTTTTGTTCACTATGGGCTCCACAAAGAATCCATTCTGATCAAGGAGAGACTTTGAGAGTCGTCTGATCAAAGAGATGCTTTCTCTGTGGGGAGTGGAAAGTCCAGAACCACCTTACCACTTCAGGGGACCCACAGCCTGAACGCTTCAACCAGCACTTTGCAGATATGCTAGGCACCCTGCACCCAAAGGACAACCTAGATGGAGCCAACAAATTAGCACCCTGGTACATGCTTATAACTGCACCAAAGTGATGCCACTGGATTCTCCCCTACGCCTGATGTTTGGAAGAAGCTAGGCTACCAGTAGATGTGTGTTTGAGGTCTCTCTGATGGGGTTCAAGCTGACAACTATTTACAGTATGTGCAAAGTTAAAGGCCCAGCTAACTCATGCGTACTCAACTGGCTCAAACCATGGCTGCCAAAAGAAATCTGCCAACAAAGAAAGGTATGATAAAAAGGTGAAAGCACAGGAACTCCAGGAGGGAGATCGGGTATTGCTAAGAAATCTGGGACTGCATGGCGTTGCACAAGATTGCTGACAGATGGCACCATCTCCCTCACATTGTAGTGGGCAAACTAGATGATCTGCCAGTGTACAAAGTAGGTCCTGAGAATAATTCAAAGATGTAAAAACAATGCATAGAAATCATTTACCGCCCATTGGACAAATCTAATTGAGTCTGAGCCCCTAGAAGATGCCCCTCTGGACCAGTGACTAGAGCTGCTGCTAAGAAAAGATCAAGAAAGTCTGCACCTACAGAAGCAAAGTTAAAGTGTTCCTCCACAAGTCCCAGTTGAGCATGACTGTCAGTCCATATCGGAAGAAAGTGAGAGTGACTTTGAATACTATCCTTCTTACGAACTGAGTCAATTGTTTCGGGCAATCCCCTAGTCAATACTGGAGACAAAGCTGGGCTTGGACTGTCTAAGCCCCCAGCTTCATCCCTGGAGCCAATGTCCCAGAAAGTGAAGTGCAAAAGCATCAGATCAGATGAAATGGAATCATTGTGCATGGTTGAACTGTTTGAGCTTTGAGGAGGAAAATGATAGATTGGGGCAGACTGGTGATACACCGGAACAAGAAGAGTATTTTGAGTGTCCTACGTCCACTGCCAGTGTCCGGAAAGCTCTCCATGCGAGCCAAATGTTGTGGACTCAGAAACTGTAACTCCTGAGCTGAAAGTGCCCCAAGTTCTCAGCCTCTCTACCCCCATGGAGACTCCTGACAAGTGAGACAATGCTGAAAATGAGGCTCAGAGTGCAGAGACTATAACAGTCTCCCTAGAAAGACTGGTCGAGCTGTAAAGCCTGTGGTGCACCCTAGTTATGATTCCTTGGGAGGCCGTGGACTTGCCTCTCAATGTTGTCCATAAAGGAGTGTATGTGTCCCCGAGCTCATTGCCAAACTGAGCATCAGTGCCCCAACCAAGTTACTTGTGTTGCCCTATATGAAAGTCTGGTCTTGCCACTTGCAGCCCAAGGTAACTGATAGAAGGGCCCCCTCTTCAGGTTTCATGTACAAGAGGTATAACTTGAGTTGTGGTACAATGTGTATGTAATACTGTGTAAAGAGTACGATTGCAATGTTTCAGAAATGTGTTCTTGGTGAAATGATATATTGACTGATGATTATGCAGCTAATTGCAAATGTATATGGTTGCAGTTGAAACTTATGGGTACTTGCTTGACGCGACGCTAGCTTTCCCAGGCTCAGGAAGGGTGTAACCCCCTGCAAAATGGGGGTTCCCAAAAGACTTCCAGGAGCTTGCTTGAATGCTCCAAGCCTGAATGGTGTTTGGCATTTAAGCCATTTATCAGTGAGTGTTTTTAGCCTCTGGTACTGTCTTTAAGAGCTCTGTCTGCTTGCAGACATAATTAGTTTGTATGGGGGACTGTGTGCTCTTCTGAGTACCACTGAGCTGCTGCCAATTCCACTCATTTTTGCAGTCACTAGGAGTGCAAAGGGAACCTATCTGAAAGATGTAACTGTTTGCCAGAAATTATTTAGAGTAATAATGAAATTACAGTTTGTCTAACCTGCTTTCTTTGCAGTCAGAACTGTCTGCCTAGTTCCCCATTCTGGTTTTGAACTGCTGAACTGGACCAATCAGTGTGGGGTAAACTAGCTCTAAAATGATGCCTTGACGCATCTGAACTTGGGACTCATAATCTGAGCCAGCCACAAGAGGATTGTATGGGCAGTGACTCTGGGAGATGGAGTTTAGACTCTCGGTGCCTTTTGGACCAACAGCAGCAGTCTATTGTGAGTGACAGCCAATCCAGTCAAGAACTGGGAGGAACTCAAAGGAAGTGCCCGGTTTTTGTCTGTTGGGAGTTTCAGTTTGAGATCTGAAAGTGAAGGGGAAAGAAACCCTGTGCTCCTTCAGTGTGCAGTGTTTAGTCAAAAACGTGTGTAAGGCCCAGAGTTCGGTCTGTCAGCTTGTGTAACAGTTGTTAGGACTGAACTGTCCTGTGAAAAGAATCAAAGGATCTCTGAAGAGTAGAAACCAGGCTCACCCTGTAGAAGACTGAAGAAATTGTTGAATTACACTCAGTCTGTCAGGAACTGAATCTGCTGTGTGTTCTCCTGGTTATTGTGCAGTAATTGCGTTGGGATACAGATGCAGCCTGCCTGGTATAGTGCTTTCTTTTTTTACCATATAAATGTGTGAGGAGTCTCTTGAGATCAAAAGTAGCCCTGCTGACATTGAAGGACCATATCTTCTTTGGAGGTCGTGAGTACTAATTCGGGTCGCTCCCTGTTGAATTGCCACATTAAATCTAAATGGAATTACTGTACTGCTGACTGTTTAATTTTCCTTTCTCTGTGTGAAAGGGCCCCTACCAGCTGCCACGGTTTGGACTAGCCACTAGGGCTTGGGTACCCAGGGACAGTAACTGATAGGGATAGCCTGCACAGAGCTATAGGTAGATTATTAGAGTGATAAGCTAATTAACCTGATTTCCCTCGTCCTTGTTATATCCCCTAAATAAATCAGAGCTAGCTTGTTTCAGCAAAGTTATACTGCCTGAGGTATTTGTCTATGTTAAAGTACTGTACTGTGATTGTTGCACTGTATCTCATTTCACAGGAGTGTCCCAGTGCCGGAACCAGACCTGGGGGTAAGTGTATACCGTGGAAGGTAATTTGATATATTGTGTGGGCCACTAGTGGAAGAAAGGGGGTTGCAGTGTCCCAGAGGGCTGTGACCAAGTTAGTTTAACTATTGCAAACCCTGACCTCTGGGTGGAGGCACCTGCCATTGGATCCAGGCCCCTCAACCTGTTAGTGGCAAATCAGGCAGGGGTAGTAGCCCTGGGATAAGCGCCATCTAGGGGTTGGCATAAGCATATCTTAACCTGGGGATCCTTGGAATACTTGAGACAGCAATGCTTCCAGGAAATTCTGCCTTCATCCTAATGCTCCAAGCATCTACGTGCAGTTAACTATGCCTGGACCGTTGTTCTAGTATATGGGATTTTATTTTCTCCAGATGAACGCTGGACAGACAGCCTAAGATTTAGCACTCCAGCTAGTAAGGAGACCCTATTATGTCCTCTTTTTAACTACTTGTTAGGTTTGTATTGACTCCTTTATGGAGATTCAAGGTGGGCAAATTGTGATGCGAGATAATACATTTGCATATTAGGAGGATCAAGCCCCTCTGTTACCAGTTGCCTGTAAGACCGAGGTGCACTCACAGGCTGGTTTGTTGCTCCAGAGGAAGCTGTTTATGCTACTATTCAGCTGTGTGAACCAATTATTTGGAATTTGAATTGAGAGTGTTTGAAATAGGTATAGGACCCAATGGAGTATGCATGTCTGGACATTTTACCCAGTCTCTGGATAGCGGTGGCGAGAGCCAGTTCTCAGGGTCAACCTTGAGTTTCCATAGCTGCAGTGGATGCTCACATCAAATAGGGCAGCCACCTTGTTTGGAATTGTGATACCCAGGTATCTGAGAGAGTAGACCTGCTTTAATGTGAGATAACCTTCCTGGATGCTAGTGATTCACTTCCCTCTCCCAATAGCATCAATTCACTTTCCCCAGTTGATTTTTGTATTCTGCTAGTTTGCCATATTGGATCAGTACTTCTGCTATCTTAAGATGAGCTTCCTCACACCTTGCGCCACGCCAGTGACCCGGTTCGGAATGAGCCGGAGGTCGGCAGGGAGGGAAGGATCAGGATCAGAAAACAGCTCTCCCTTCCTGGGAGGTTCCGGGATGCACCGCACTGTAGCAGCACCTGGCGACAGTCGGGTGTAGCACAAGCAGTTGGTGCACGCTAGCGAGGGTGGAACTCGGCAGGCGGGCGGCACGTCATACCCAGCCACCACTGCACACCTGAGCTCCCTCAGGGACTGAACAAACAAAGAAAATCCTCTTCCCTTGGGGACAGGTGATGGCGCTTGCTCCCAGACCACACTCCCAATGCTGGTTGCTCTCTCTCCTGCCCTGGCACCCGGATCCAGCATGCTAACTACAGATAGAGTGCCTCGGTGGATAGGGCAGCCCTTCCCTGTGGGGTTCAGATCCGGGGTTTCACCGGTTTGGGGTGAGGAGACAGGAGCAGCTCAGCAGGAGGTACAGATCGGGTAAGGAAGTCGCCAGAGATAGTTCCCCTGGGAGTAAGCAGAAATAGTGTACAAAAAAAAAGATGAGCTTCCTCTTGGTTTAGGACATACAGCAGGATGCTGTCAACTAACAGTGTGATCTTATGGTGCATCTGGCTTCTAGTGAACCACTATGTCTTCCTTGCTCATTTCTACAGTACATACTCCTGTTCTCTTTCAGTAAATGTCTTTCTTTTATTTTGTTTTCTTTAAAAAACAGTTCTATATGTCCCTCTAATGTTCTCTTACAGGTGCTTCAAACAGTGACATCATCAGCTGCAATAAGCGGCCTCTCAGTTAACACTGCTACTTGCATGCACTGCTACATTCATGACAACAGAGCAGCACATTGAGAATCACCTGCATTTCCATCATTGAAGCTGCTCATGCAAGTAATGGAAGCCACTTACTGATTGCAATTGATGCTGTCACTGGTTAGAGTACCAGTAATGGCACAGTGGGGAATAGGGGCTGTATACAGAGCTGGTTTCAAAGACCAGTGACACAGTCAACCAGAGAGATGTACAGAAAGACAACAGGGGGTAAGTGAATATAACTGGGAATACCAATGCTTTCCTTCCACTTTAATGATCACTTCAGGTAGTACAGGCCAAGGTGACTGACCCACCCCATCCCCAGCATCCGTTACAAATGCCATTCTGTAGACCTGGGTACGCACACAGTGACAACTTTATACTTTTACTTCTGCAGACTATGGTCTGCATGGGAGTGGACTTCTGTGTACCCAGAGCTGGGAATGGATTCATATCAGGTGCACATCACCACCCACCAACTACCCCTAAAATAGTTTGAAAATAATGCCTTCAGAGTCAACAGGGCTTTTAACCAATAAAACCTGGACAAATCCTATTCTAGAGATAAAGTCCTCAAAAGGTGGAAAGAACATCAAGAAAATAGTGGTCCATCCCAGTACGTGGCGGCAGTCCTTGATGCTACATTTGGGACACATGCTTTATGAAGGAGCTCCAGGGTCCCACATGGGACCAGCTGTACCATGAAGTATATCACATGGGTCCCAGTGGAAAGATATGGGCTGCCAGGTACTTGCACCCCCCTTCCAGTTTATTACAGCATGACGCTATTTAACAGTGACAGCAGCCACTCACCTCCCTGACAATTGGAAGAAGGTTTCAGCCACACCAGCCCTGGATAATGATGATGATGTAGACAGGTGGTCATAGGAGAAAACCATGGAGAAATCATCATACAAACATAAAAATGGGGTGTCGTCATTCCCCAAGGGACACGGGGAATTTCCATAATTCTTCAAACTGCTGTCCTAATCAGTGATTCAGTTCTAATTCCGTTGTTGAATAACTTCATATTGAGCACATTGCCTGCATTTTTGTCACCAATTACGTTCAGAGGACACCATATGAAGTGCTGTACCACATGTCTTTTCTAAATGGCTGGCATCTCACAGTATCTCTTTCCATTGCACCAAACCTCACATGTTTGCATTACCATAAAACTGCACAATGATGACATCATTTGCAAAAGCATTACTGCAAGCCTAACAGTGAGGAATTCATACAAATAACTGGAGCGTATTCCCTGCAGTGCATTTAGACATCAAAACAGCAGACACAGCTCAAAGAGTATTACTGCATTAGACACACTACTTATGGTATGTGATCTTTTGTAGTCATATAATCTAATTAGTCTCCTTTTAAAAGGAAATCTTTAATTCTCATTTGATCCTCAACGGGGACCTGCTTCAGCTGCTCCCAGTGCCTCACCTGTCAAGGTGCCCCATATATCTTCCATTTGAGTCTCTCAGCTAACACTCAACCAGGCCACTGCTGCTGTACCCTAAGCTAACCCTCTCTAGGAGCCCTACTTCTCCTCCACAGCAGGTGCTGCCTAGAATCATGTCACCAACAGTGGGGGAGAAGGCATCTGGGCTTGGCCCTGGCGGAGATGGAGCCACTGTTTGATGTGCAGGTAGTATACGCATCATCATCCCAGGTGAGACTGCCCTTTGCCACCAAACTACTCTCCTCTTTCCCCTTCCCTCACGTACACAGCGACATTGGTATAGGCAATCCAGACACCTCACATATGCATCCCTTCACCCCCAAACTGAGCTCCCCTGTGGGAACCAAGGTGTCGGTATTACATAGAAACATAGATTTTGATGGCAGATAAGGACAGCTTGGCACAGTTAGTCTGCCCATTTCCTACCTACTGGATAAGCTGCAGATTCTAGTTAACCAACAGCCTATTTCTTCCTAACCCCCACAAGAATTGCCTTATGTCTGTCCCATGCATTCTTGAATTCTCCAGTTTTAGACCCCACAACCCCTCAGGAAGGCTGTTCCATGCATCCACCACCCTCTCTGTGAAAAATACTTCCTCACATTGCCCCTGAGCCATCCCCCTTTATCTTCAAATTGTGCCCTTGTTCTTGCACATCTCTTTTCTGAAAGATGCTACCCTCTTGGACTTTGTTGATTCCTCTGAGGTACTTAAAGTTTCTATCATGTCCCCCTCCCTCCTTTCCCTCAAGGGTATACATATTAAGCTCCTTTAGTCTTTCCTCATATGGCTTCTCTTGCAGACCCTGCACCATTTTAGTTGCCCTCCTCTGGACTGCCTCCATCCTGTCTATGTCCTTGTGGAGATAGGGTCTCGAGAACTGGACGTAGTGCTCCAGATGGGGTCTCACCAACTGTCTGTACAGAGGGATAACAACTTCCTGTTTTCTGCTGGTGATGCCTCTCCCTGTTGCAGCAGGAAATAACCCATCCACCCTAGAGAACTGCATCCACTGGGTTGCTTGATCCTCTTCCGGTTATCTAAACATGGTGCCCTACACTTGTGGCACAAACTCGTGCTTGTGGTATTAGAAAGGTGCTTTTACAAATAAAGATGATATTATATGACATGATATGATATGATATGATATGATATGATATGATATGATATGATATGATATGATATGATATGATATGATATGATATGATACGGTATGGAAAGAAGTATCCAACCACTGCTCTGTTGGGCCAGCTATGTAGGTATTTTTATTTATAAAAGCCTCTTTTTAAAAGGTTATGGAGATCTTTAGATCCACAAATTAACCATGCATTGTAGCAACAACAACAACAACAACAACAAAAGCTATTCTTGCAGCTCAGGTGTCACTCTGCAGCAAAGAACATGATTCAGTTCAGGAGCAGCCTTGGGTCTGCTACCTGCCACTTTGTGGGTCCAGTCAAGACTGAACGAATTTTGGAGGTGATTCTCTGACTGTAGACTAGAGGGAGGGCTCAGAGTTCATCACTAAGTAGCACCCCTAGTGGCTGGTTCATGAACAGTAGCTGTAGCTGGTCTAGAGGTGATCACTTGTCCACATCTATCATGGCTGAAGTGCAGTACTGTGAACTGTAATGCTTAGTCGCACCTCAAGTATTATGTACAGTTCTGGAGACCCCACCTCCATAAAGACATAGAGAGTGTGGAGGCAATACAAAGGAGTGCAACCAAATGGTGCATGGCCTGCATCAAAAGTGCTATGGGGTAAGGCTCAAGGAACTTAACATGTACTCCCTGGAGGAAAGGAGGGAAAGGGATATGATAGAGACATTCAAATACCTCACAAGTAAAAACAAGGTACAGGAAGGGAGCATTTTCCACAGAAAAAGATGCTCGAGGACAAGGGTCATGCTATGAAGTTAGAAGGAGGAGCTTCAGAGGAAATCTGAGAAAGAATTTCTTCACGGAGAGAGTGGTGGATGCATTGAACAGCTTACCGGTGGAGGTGGCAGGGGCAGAAACGGAGACAGAGTTCAAGAATGCATGGGATAGACACAGAGGGATCTTAGTGGTGGGAGGGGAAAGTCTGGAAACTGAGTAGGGTCTATGGCGCACTATAGGTAGGGAAAATAGGGCAGATTAGGTGGGCCATCAGGACCTTTCTGCTGACAGATTCTATGTTTTTATGTTTCTATGATATTTCAATAACAGTGAGAGGGTGGAGGGAAAGGAAACAGGATAAAATGCAACACGTAATGGAAATGAATAGCTACTAGTTAAGAAAATAAGATATTAGACCTCTTTACACTTCAACATTTGCACAGTAACAACTCAAGTGCTCGGGTTGTTTGTGCAAATGTAGTAGCGTGGACACTTACCGATTGTGGTAAGTTGCCCTTGCTCAGCAAACTACAGCCTCAGTGGAGTTGGGAATAAGCAGCAATGTGAGTATGTAAGCTGCCATGTGGACTGACAGCACCGCTCACATCTCTGCAATGAGCTTGTTCCACAATACCCCATTGGAACTAGGAAGTGTGACCTGCATATTGTAAGCTCAGGTTTGGCTTTGCTGACCAGATGAAACAGTCCCACCACTGGCAGCCACCCCTGTGATCTATGACCAGACCAGCCCTGCAAGCATTCCCCCATTAGTGTATGACACTGGCTCCCTGTGTCTAGTCCGTGCAACCCGCCATCTCTGTCAGTCACTTTTCCACTCAATCCTCCTTTTAGGGTGCTGTGAGAAAATGGGTGAGATGTTACAAAAGTAAAGCCCTGAATACCCTATAATCCTTCTTTTACATGGTTACCTTTGCCTGTGCTTCCAGTATTAATGGTAGGCACAGCAACATGAACAGTGACTTTTGCAAGTCACCAAATAGCTACCTGCCCCCAGACACATGGCCCCTCTTTAACATGGCTTGCATTAGCGAAAGGGATCATGTAAGCGTGACTGTTCATCGGCTTTGAGATTGAAGCAGCACTGGAGGGAGATCAGGTTATGTTGGTGGCTCAGCAGCTTGTACACTCACCTCTGAGGTCTGAAGATTGGAAGGCCGTGGGTTCCACCCACAACAGGAGCTTTGGTTAAATCTCAGGACTGACACTGTAGTGCAGCATGGGAGGGAGGGAGGGGCGAGGCGGGAGGGAGGAGGGGCTGCACTCCTGAGTTGACATTGACATTTTTCAGATAAGATGTTAAACCAAGGTCCTAGCTGCCTGTTCTAGTGGTTGTATAGGTGGACATTAAAGATCCTATGGCACCTCTCGAAAAGAGTAGGAAAGCTATTTATTAAGAAAATAAAGCAAATCATTCAAGAAAAAATACAGTTTCGTAAGAACTTACCATAACAGCAGATCTTTGAGAGGAGCTCTTGCAGCAGGCAACACTGGTAGGACTAAGCCACCAGGCACTAGGAGCACACAGAGAACTTCTAGCTAGCAGTCTACAGCAGGAGACCACCCCAGTGACGTCTGCCTATAGTATAAAGGCGGTCCCCAGCTCCACCTCAGTTCTCCTGCTGGAGACTCCGGCAGACTCAGAATAGAGAACTGAGGCAGTTCCTCATAACAGAGAAGCAGAGAAGCCAGGAATGGAGAAGCAGCCCTCAGAGGGCAGGAGGAGGAAATCAGTGCCTGCTGCAAGCTCCTCTCGAAGATCTACTGTTATGAAGTAAGTCCTTATGTAACTGTACTATCTTACTTCAAGGGGCTCTTGCAGCAGGCAACACCAGTGGGAGCTGAGTCCCAGGCTGTGGCTGAACTGAACAGGTCCAGAGGGAGGAAAAAATAAGCACAGGCCATAAAGAGAAGGCCCTGAAGGTCTTCAAGGCCAAGGCCAGCCCTACATCTAGAAGTAATGTCCAAACTGTAATGCCTGATGAAGCTATGGACAGAACTCCACATGGAGGCTGCACAGATATCTGCAGAGGATGCATTCTTGAAGGAAGCAACTGAGGCAGCTATGCCCATGGTAGAATGGCCTTTGACCGGGCCTGGCAAAGGCTTGTCGTACCTGCACATAATAGTAAACAATGCAATTGGCTAGCCACTTGGACAAACACTGTTTGGAAATGAGGGCTCCTTCTCAGTGGAGCAAAGAAATAAACAACTGATCAGACTTTCTGATAGCACAGGTGTGATCAAATAATACCCAAGCACCCAATGAACATCTAGAGTATGAAGTAAGGCCTCCCCTAATTTAGAATACTCAAAAAAATACACAGGCAGGTGGATGGATTGATTTAGTATGAACTCAGATACCTCCTGAGGAAGAATTTAGTATTAGTTCTCAAGACACCCCATCTTTGTGAGAAACCAAATAAGGCTCATTACACATCAGAGCCTGTGCTTGGAAATTCTCTGGGCAGAAGTAATGGCAACTAAAATAATGCTTTCAGAAAGGAAGCATAGCTCACAGCTCAGCAGGCTCAAAAGGAGTCAATGTAAGCTTTTCCAAAATGAACAAAAGATCATGGTGGGACAGAGTCCCTAACAGGAGGTTTCAAATGCAACATGCCCACAAAAGGTATTGGAAAGGTCCAGTTGGGCAATGGTTTTGCCTTCAACAGGTGCATGGTATGCAGAAAAGGCGTAAGGTGCACCTTAAGCAAGAAATGCCAGACTGGAGTCCAAAAGAGACAGGAGGTACTCCAGGATGAGATTCAATGGACAGGATAAGGGACCCAGTGCTGAGCGGTGGCCCAAATGGAGAAGCGCTTTCACCTCATGGTGTAGGTATTTGGTGGAAGGTTTCCTAGCAGCCACTAAGACATCTGCCACCCAGGAAGAGACTCCAAATCAGGCAATAGCTAAGTCTGCAGGAGCCATGCATGGAGGTGCAGTGACTTGAGGTCCAGGTGAACCCGAGTGCCCTGCTCCTGGGACAGCAAGTCAGACACAGGGAAGAGGTACTGGAGGCTCTACTGCTGAGTTGTTGCAACAGTGGAAACCATATCTGATGTAGCCAAAGGGTGCTATGAGAATCATCTCCACTCCTCTGACTGAAGCTTGAGGAGTACCCTCTGCAGAAATGGAAAGGCAGGTAAAGTGTAAAGGAACTCTCTGTCTGGGAGGGACAACACATCTTGCCAGAAAACACCAGGCCCTGGATCAAGCAAGCAGAAATTGGTCAGCTTTATGCGAGTAGGGATGTAGAAAAGTACACCGGGATGGCCCCACCTGTCAAAGAGGTCCTTGACCATGGTGAGAAGCTCCCATTCAAGAGCCCTCACACTAGACCTGTAAACTGTCATCCAGGATATTTTAGATGCCTGGAACAAGTACAGCTGCCAGTTCCAGGTTGTGTTGAATGGCTCAGTACCAGACTCTCATGGCCTCCCGGCAATGGGGGTAAGAGTGAGTCCCCTTTGCTTGTTGTTGTAATAGGCTACTGACTTGTTGTCTCTCTGTACCAAGAGGGGCCTGGAACCAGGTGAGTCTGGAAGGCCTACATTGCATAAAGGATGGCCCTCATCTCTAAGACATTGATGTGGAGATGTGTCTCTAGCCCTCCAACCAGATCCCTGAGTTTAACGATGGGCCCCATGAGCACTCCAGCTCAGGCCCAAGGCATCTGTAGTCAAAATCTGTTTGTGGGAGGACAGCTCTGAAAGGTACACCCTTGAGGATATTGGAGGAGTCTAGCCACCATTCCAGGGTCTGCCTCACAGGAGTGGAGGCCAGGACCTGCTGATCTAGGTTATTGAGTGCGCTGGTGCCATTGGGTTCAAAGAGTCCACTGAGGTACTTTCATATGCAGGCGGGCCAGGGGACTGTGATTATGGCGCTGCTATGTGTCTGAGGAGGCACAGGAAGGATCTGGCTGGATTACAGGAAGAGGCAATCAGCTGGACCTGTGCTACTAAACATTCTGCTCTGTCCTGAGGCAAGAAAGGTTTGCCCAGGGGCAGTCCAAGACAACTCCTATATACTGGAGGTGCTGGCTTGGCAGGGAGACAAGACTTGGGGAGATTGAGAGTAATCCCCAAAGTCTGGAACAATCGAAAGTTGGCTTCAGGGTTTTGATCAACTGAGTCCTGGAAGGGCTGTCAACAGTCAGTCATTCAGGTAAAGGAAGATATAATACCCATGTCTCTGAGGGCCACAGCCACCATTGTCAGACACTTGGTAAAGACCCAGGGGCTGAGGAAAGACCAAAGGGAGGGCCCAGAAACTGGTAGCGGTTTCCTTGGAAACAAAATGGAGGAACCAGCGGTGCAGAGGGAAAACCAGAATATGGAGATAGGCATCCTGCATGTCCAGTGAACAGAGCCAATCCCTTGGTGAAGAAAGGGCAGCAACCCTTGAAGGGTGACCATCTTGAACTGATTGTATTCTATGTACAGATTCAGGCGGCTGAGATCCAAGATTGGTCTCAGGTCCCCTGTCATCTTAGGGGCGAGAAAGAAGTGGGAGTAAAGCTCTTCCCTCTCTGTGCCAGATGGATGGGCTCTATGGCCCTTTTGTGCAGCAAGGCCTGAATCTCCTCTTGAATGAGAAAGATGTGGGTCTGAGGGTAACAGGATTGCAAGGGGTGCTGTCTGGTGGGATCTCCAAGAACTCCAGAGTATGCCCCTTTCCACCATCTGAAGGACCTATTGGTCTGAAGTTACAGTGCGCCACCCATCGGCATTATAGGAAGAGTGATCCCCACGCCGCCTCCCCAAAGGTTCTGCCAGGGAGGGTTGGGCAGGAAATAAAGGCAGTAGCACAGGGGGTGGGTAGAGTGGCTGGGGATGCTCTGGGAGCCCTCGGGCAGAGGCTCCAACCGACTGGGTGGGAACCTTAAGCTTAAAGGCACCTCTGGACTGCCGGCCCTTAGGCTGCTGTCTGGGGAGGGTCCAATGAAAGGACTAATGCTGGTTGGACCTGGGCTAAGAAGAGTTACATAAACTGTACCGGTAGCATGGCCTTTCCTGATTCTTGCAGGTGAGAAATAATGCCCTGGGCATCACCGCCAAGGACAGAACCCCAGAAAGGTGCATCCAGGATTTTCACCTGAACATCTGCGCAGCCCTGACATTCTGAGCTAGGAATGGGGGTGGATGCAAATGCCAATAGCCACCACTCGACCTGCCGCATCAACAGTGTCACAGGCGGCTTGGAGGGCGTGGTTGCCCACATTCTAGCCTGACTTAAGAAGATGCACAACTGCGTCTTTGTGGGATCCTCAGAGAAGGCCTGCATGAGGTCCAGAGCCTTGTCCCACAGCATTCGATACTACACCATGTGGGCAAGATAGTTTTGGGTACTGATGGCCAGCGTGGCTGAAGCATAGACCAGCTTGCCAAACTGGTCAACCTGGTGAGACTCCTTATCTGGAGGGTGGGAGCTAAGGTGCCTGGGCTTCTTGGTATGGTCATGAGCTGTATTCATGACTACTGAGTCCACCTCTGGTTGCTCCAGACAGGCTTTGCCAGTGAGGGAATGATACAGATGATCAGTCTTCTTGGCCAAGGCGTTGTGGAAAAGGAGTGTATCCCGGCACGAGTAACCCGAGTTGGTCCCTAGCATGTGGGGTACCCTGGCACAGGTCCAAAAGGCTGCTGGGTAACCAGGCTAAAGGCCCTTTGGGCTTCAGGTGCCCTGATGTTGGTCCGCAGGCACCAGCTGGTGTCTGCCCAAAGGACCAGCTGGCATCGGCTGAGGCGACAACAGTTGAAGCATCGTTGGTATTGACTCCAGCACAGTAATGGTATTCTAGTGCATGCTGTAAGCTGTCAGTTATGTGACAGCTCAGTTGGTGGGCAGCCATGGAGGTGTGCGGGTGGGTTTTGCTGCCCTTGGCTCAGTAGCCATGCTGGGATAGGGGAGTGGAGTGTGGGTGCCTCAGTGGGTGGGGGGTCCACTGGACTACCAGGAAATATTGGGATTAAGTTTTCTGTTATGATCTGGGCTGAGAGGCGGGTACCACTAGACTACCAGGAAGGTCATAATGTTACGTTATACTATGGATGGGGTTGGGGCTATGGGGGCACTAGACTACTAGGGAAATATGAGGATACTATTTTATTTTACATTTGGGGATGGGAGGGGTCTACTAGACTACCAAGGATGTTCAGGATTTAATATTTTATATGGACGGAGTTGGGATGGGAAGGGTTTCCCTACACTGTGGGGATATGTTCAAGGGTGATTCTTGTTGCAGTCGATGACTGGGAGGATGGGAGGGGTGGTTGCCACTTGACTGTTGGGAAGGGCAGGCTGCTGTGCACCTGCCTGCACTGCCATGGTCCACCTGTGGGTGGCTAGCTGATTTAGGCCTGCTTTTGTATGGGATCTTTGCACCACACATATCTGGACAGGAGCATTCCCTCTGAATATGCCGCTGCCTTATTCATAGGAACACCCCTCCACTCACATGACAGACATTACATTTTGGCACAGGCCAATCCCTTGGTCCGGCACATCCGCTTTTGAATATTGTACTGTAGGCATTGCTGCGGTTATGCGGTACATCTCCAGTTTCTGCCGGGATGCGCCTGCATCTCCTTTGCATATGGGGGGCCCTTGAGTCTTTTTTACTTTTTCAATCCTAACCCTTGCCAAGTCTAAAATGCAATTTCTATGCAAAATGTGGTGGCCATCTGTCTTTCAGAGAAGAAACTAAATTAAAACATTTATAAAATAACTCAGATTCTGGTGGAATTAAAAAGTAGTACCACCAAATTAAACTAGAAGATACCTGGAATCTTTTATAATGAAAAACTACGGTAAAATTTGTTGTCGAATTTTGTTGCACTGCTGCTTTAATTTTGTGATGCTCTCAATCTCCTTTCCCAGCATGCATCAGAAATGAGCTGGTTCCAGCACAGTATGCTCTTCCTGGTAAAACACTCAAGTAGATTAAAATACCAAAGACACAGTTTGTTTGAGGGATAGCAGGTAGCATCCATAAAATGATGCTTGGAATGAAGAACTAGCTTGGGAGTATGTGTGTGGCTTAGAGAGGCACAAAATCCTTTGGGATACAATTTGTATGAAGGGAATATTGAAAAACAAGGTCCTATTCTTATATGTTGTGTAGCGCATAGCAACCAGCTTCAGAGGAATACTAAGAGATAATGACATCTTACTTGTTCAAGACTATCACTTATTAAGTGTATTGACTTCAAAATCTGCTATAAACACTAACTAGGGTGATTAGAAGCTTGTGGCATGCTGGGCTACTCAAAATTAAACAAATCACTCTTCATAATCTGACTACAGATTGTTTTCATAGAATTTCTGCAAGGGTTAATTAGATTAAAATGTGATAATTACAGACTGGCATTATGGAGCTGGTCTAATAAAATCTTCTGCTGTTGTTAACCAACCATGCAGTTTGTTTTTCAAGTTGGCTAGTACCTTTTAACCGGACAGCTTAGAGAAGGCTACAAAGCATTCCAGTTTTATGGAGCTTCTAGACTTCCTGACTGCAGTACAAAGATGTATTTGTTTTTATTTGTACTGTGTGCCAAGCACTGCAGGTACATTTTTCTTTTGACTGCACAGACCCAAGAATCAGATTTTACTTCATTAGATGATATGAAAGTATTTTTATAAGGAGGTGAAACCCCCACCTCCCAAAGTCAAACGCCCAAACAATGCAATCAACCTTAAAGGAAAGCAACCCATCATACTGATCTCTCCCCAGCTGCAAGCTATCCCCTCTCTAATTAGACTTTTAAGACATAAAGTAAATCTATAATAATATCAAAATACTTTTTTTTCTTCGTTATGCTCTCTTGCTGTAACATATGATGCCTAAACTGCCTAAAGCCATCTCTCAGGCAGTGTAATAATTCCACCACTTGCTGTATGTTAATGAATACTGCTGATCTCTTCCATTAGTTGGCAGCCTACAATAGGCTGGAGTATATAGCTGACGTGTGATGCTGCCAGCAAACTGGCCATAGGCAGCTGTTGACTTTGTAAGTTATAGCAGGGGCATAAAGAAATTAAAAAGCATTTAAATGTTGTTAAAGACTTCACCTTTTCTGGCCTGGTGGCATGGTGTTAACACTCTCACCTGCCATGCCAATGTCCTGGGTACTGTATCAAGCTCTGGTCACAGGGGTCTAGACAAGGAAGAGAGATGAAGCATTCCATAGACTGCTCTCCTCTCTTGGGAGAGTCACTCTGCTGCTTGTTAGCCACCAGTGGAGACCAGGAAGCAACACATCTGCAGTGTCAAGTAAGGGGTCAGAATTTGGGTGGACGCCTGCGCAAGTGAACACCTGCGCAGGGTGGGCTTCAGCATGCTCACACACAGTGCATCGCCACAAGCTGGCAGCCTGGGGAAGAAATGTTCAGAAGTAAATCACCGATCAGCAGGATGAAGCGCCGGCCTCCTGCAGGCTCCACACCACTGACTGAGCTCCTTAACAGAATGCTGCTTGTCGTCTGGAAGAGCCTGGCCACACCAGATGGACCTGCCATGGGGGCATTCTATGGGCAACTCGGCAAAGGGAGAGGTTCCAGAGATGGTGGGAAATGGGGCTGGGGAAACTGGAGTCAATGGAGTTGGTCAGCGACCTAGAGACATAAACTATGAAACAATTTTTTCTGCCTTAAAAACCTGATTGGGAAGAGCTGCTGGCGAGGGCTCATTATTCAGTACAATTTTCCTTTGAAGGTGATAGGCAATCGTTTTACATCTTTAAATGCTCTTCTGTTTTCCGTTAATTGTCTACCCTATATTCTGATGTGTTTTACCAGTTTCATTAAATAATTAATTATGTTTTATCATCTTTGCTTTGAAAACCTTTACCCTTAGCAGTTGCTGCTTGCAGTTTTCATACTGCCTGGACATTCTATAATATCAGTTACAACATTCTGGGCAATTCGGATGAATAGCATGACATGGTATAACTGACAGCATAGAATGTCTTAGAACTATGACAAGAAAGATCGGTAGTTCCTGAGGAGGGGAAAACAACATAGATTTTAGGACAAAATATAAAGTGAAATTCATTAATTTTGTTCAAAAATGGTTAAAGCATATCAGAATATATGGCTGACATGGAATGGTAAACAGGAGAGCATTTAACAGTGGAAAATTATTTTGTGTCACCTTTAATATCTTATTAAGTAAGGTATTTTCAAACACGGAAAAACCTAAACTTTAAAGGCATATTTTACTAATACTGCTTATACCACAAGGATACAGATAAAATGTCACATGCTTTTACTGAAGAGAGAGCAGAAAAGTTATGAAGGCTCTGTACACACTCCTAAATAGTAATTATTTCCATACTGAAACCATGCTGTGCTCCCTTCTTCCTCTTTTCCTAGTGATTTGCATGAGTCTCTAAAGGAGACAACATAGCAGAGCCTTTCACAAGGTTGGATTGTTTTAAATAATACATTATTCATCACCACAAACTGCAATCCCTTGCCATAGAAATGTTTACAGTATCTCTAGCAGAGAGTTCTGATGACTTCTTACAGATTCTATAAAAGTAAGAAATCCATGGCCCTGATTGGCCAGGACCCATGCATAATGACAGTACTAACAAATCGTGAATTGTTTTCTTATTTTGGAAGTTTTTCTTTTTTTAAATATTCCTCAGAAACCCATTTTATAAGCACAATAGGACACTCCAGGGTTTTGGTGGTACGTGACAGCTGCTTGCCCAGGGCTGGAGCAGTCAGCCTGTGGCGCATACCTTACAACTCCAGCTGTCACAATGTTACTACCACCCTATCATTTCTTATTGCTTTACATTAGCAGCAGGAGAAGAATAACTGTAAGGTATCAACTTTCTGGTGTTATGCATGGCAAACCTTGTTTGTAATAAATAGGTACCTCTAGCTCTTCACAGCAATGGTTTTGCACAACTTAAAGAGCTAGTACACTGAAATGAATATTAACTTTTAAAAGTAGCCAACTGCTACTTTTTGTATCTGATGTACATTTCCGTTTGTTAATTAGAAGATTTTCTACCTAAAAGTACTAAGTGTGATGTGTGGAACACTTCTTTTCCTGCAGGATAGGATGTCAGCAGTAGTTCTAGTCCCTTTTATATCTCATCAGCATTGTGATAGCATGGACCATGACATTATAAGTGATCAGGAAGAGCCAATCTCCTTTAGCCACACTAGTTACTAGTGATGTCTACAGCAGCGTGGAATTAGAAAATTCTGAATTCACAGAATACTGATGGTATTGCATGAAATTCTGCAAACAACAGAATTCTGTTGGAATTTCATGGATTTTTAAATCTCTTTATTTGATCATAACCCATCCATCTATTGAGCTAGAAACATGAAATGTGGCATAGGTTACTTGGTATTACTTGGTATGAAAGAACAGAAGAAGGCCAGAGCCCATCGAGACTGTTCCCCACACTATGTGGGACATTATTCATCTATTATCCCTCAACCAAAGATCTGATTTGTTTTAAAGACAGCGGCACTGGTTGCCTCTACCAATTCTTGTGGCAAGGTGTTCCATACAATGGATGCTCTTATTGGAAAAAGTTTCCCCTTTTGCTGGTTTTATAAGTTTTACTTCAAGCTGTTTATTATGCAGTCTTGGAACATGTCTCATTTGGAGAGTGTTAGACCACATTTTCATTAGATCTGGTGAATTTATTAAATTAAAACCACAAGCATATAGCCTCTTAATCTTCTAGTTTGAAGAGAGAAGAGACCAGTAGCTTTTAATTTGTTCTGATAATCCAAGTTTGTTAATCTTGGAATCATTCTAGTTACTCTCCTTTGAACCTGTTCAAGAATTGCTATGTCTTTTTTGGTTTGGATTCCAGAAAGGGAGCCATAGTCTAGATACAGTCTAATGTATGCCTGTACAATGGAATAAGGCATTGTTCAGTGCGATTAACAGAAGTCGTTTTATTTGCCTCAAAAGTCTGTTGGTCATGCAAGCAGTTCTAACACAGTGATCATTTGATGTAAGTTTATTATTAACATATATCCTAAATCTTTTTCACAGTTTGATGAGTGAAGTGGTAGTCCATTTATATAATATATCATTTTGGATTACCTGATGCTGGTTCATGCTGTTAGGTGTCCTAAAGACATGCTAAGCACCATGTCATCTGTATTAATGGTTTCCAAAATCACAGGGGCTCAAAATCTGGCATTTATTTTTTGGGAAGCGTTGTTAAAAGTTTTATCTGATTATAACTCCACTCCCTTTGGAGCTAAATATGTGAACATTAGCAATGCATAAACATTTTGTAATGGTTATAGAATTTATTAAATATGAGAGTTTTGGTTTAGAAATTTTCCATTTGTTAGGATTATAGAACTGACTAAATATGGAGGATTTGGTTTTCTAAATTTTTAAGTTACGGGTTAAAAATTTTACTATATAATTATTTATAAAATATTGTGAAAACTTTCACAAAATGTGGATGTTTGAAACTTCTCTGGTCTTGCAGGTACAGTACATTACAGTAGCATAATAGGTAATGCCTCCAGAATTCCTCTTGTGGAATTTAACATTTGCAATGCACATATCACTACTTCATCTGATAAGCTGAGTTATTTGCAGTCCTGTGGTTTCACTCTGGGTGACTATTTTGACCCCACTTTTTTCTTGTAGTGTAACCAGACAGACTCAGTGAAACTGTTGGTGTCCCTGACACAACCCTTCACCCTCGTGATTTAAAGCATCAGTATTTGTCAGCAAAAATGTCGTTGTATAATTTTTCAGTAGAAATGTTTTCTGACATCCTTAGTTTCTTCCTCAGTAATTTCTCAGATATTTTTAAACAACTTTTACAGCTAATTTTGTAATTAATGACTCAAGTTATTAAAGATGGCTGCCACTTGCAGTTTTTAAAGATCTCTTCTGTTGAGGTTACTTTTTGAATATACAAACTAGATTTATACTGTGGCAGTATTAGGATGGTGCTACCACATGTATCTGATGGTAAACAGCACAGCACTGTACCTAAATATTTTAATGTCTTCATGGCCGACAAGTATGGGAGTGTGTACTTTCAAAAGCGTTAAAGTCCCATATCTTTGTTCAGGAATGAAAGAGAATGAAAATATAGGATAGAGTATGGTAGCCTCGCACAACAATGCTATTCCTACAGCAACACTATTGTTACACTGGGTGGTTAATGTGACATCAAGGACCTCCAGGCGAAGCTCGATAGTTCCGATTGATGGCAGGGTAACCACAAGGTAAAAGAATAGTGTGGTTGTGTTATAGGGGGCTACCATACACTTTTCTATATAGTGTATGGTGAAACCAGAAAAAAATCACTTACTATTTTGTGCTCCTACAAACTAGCCTCAGTTTCAGCAGCCTGCACTTTCGCTAACTGCCACCAGATAGCTCACTCACTCAACATTTCAACCACAGCTAGCCCTATCAAAAGCATCAATAGGGATGATTGCATTGTGGCGTCCATACTAGCATAGAATGAAAAGTCATTGTGTGTTAGTATGGACATCACTATGACTTTACAGTGTATAGGTTTCCTACACAACATCCTTCCACCATGCAGCATAGGTATACTGATGTTTTACCATCAGTACATTACTGTTGAAAAAACTACATGGTAACTAACAAATACTGCTGTTTAAGAGGCATCACACCCCTCAAGTGTGTAGAATTCTTGTCACACACCCATACATGTATTATTCTCTGTGTAATACTGGGCCACATCACTGAAAATCTAATCTGTGAGGAAGGATATACAACATAGAGCCCAGTACTTCTACAAAACCAGACAAATTATTTCTACTGAGACCTTGCATTGTAATGAAACTCTATATTTAGGTCAACTGTTCCCTAAGCAGCAGAAAATCACAATTTCACAAAGTAGAACACACAGCATTAGATCTGTGTCTTGCACAGTTTAACAAGATAAATACAGATTCACAGGGTTTATTCATCCTCTAGGACTTGGAAGTCTTTCATGGACCTAAGAAATGGTTGCATGCTGACCTTGATCTACCCTTTTATGTACAATTCATTGCCCCAAAGCCCACCCAAGGTTATCCAGCTCAGGTCTTTCAGGCCCCTCAGCCTGTCTGCCCTGCTGCATGGCCTGTATAATAATGTTTGTCTTTCATCACTACATCCACTGATATAGATGATGCTCTCAGTAAATTTCACTCTAAATTCATGGATGCTGGGGCAAAGCATACCCCTCTTTAGAAGATCTGTGTTAGGGGCTGCCATCTCCCTTGTTCTTATCTGAACTTATAGCCAGCCTGAAAGAGCATGATTCAGCTTGGCCTCCTTCGCAAGGCTATTGGCTCCTAAGATTTTAACAAGATACAAGCAGCTGCAGAATGCTTGCTCAAAAGCAATCAGACTAGCCACATCTGAATGCTTCACTTCTAACCCCCAGATTAACTACAATAAGTACTTATCTTTAGAGCTTGTTTGTTTTTCATGTGTATATTTTAGTCAGTGTGTAAAGCTATTTCTGGTGGACTATGTTAATCTGAGACTGCTGCTATCCCAGTTAGAGTAATTTTAAATAAATAAATGAATGACCCATCTAAATTCTGGAAGATCATTCATTCCTTATTTGGTGATCCCCACCTCACAGTCAATCAGTCTGGTCCTCAAGCGAGTATTCCCACCATATGTAACCCCTTGGAGGTCACCTCCTACTTCAGTGACTTGTTCTCTACATGTGCCTTCTCACTGCTCTACTCCCTCCCCTCCACATTCCTCCTCACCTTCTCCTCTCCTCTCCCCAACCTCACCTTACCTTTTGCTTTTCTCCTACCTCTCCTGCTAGCCACTCAGCTCTGTTGAACTTTTTTTCCATAGCCTGGTGCTCCCCATTGCCCCTCAACCTTCACTGGCAACAGGGAGACATGGTATTGTACTTTTCTCCCTTTACTCCTGGGGCCCCAGTACGTGTCGTGCATGCGGCGTGGAGGCGCACATGTGTCCCACAGTCCGGCGACGGATCTATCCTCCCTCCTGGTCTAGTGCCTAGGTTCCCCCAGCATGTCACTGCCATCTAGCCTCCACCAGGTGGCAACCAAGAGTCGAGGAAGCCTAGCGTCCCTCCCCAGAGAGGAGAGCTGCCTGGCAGCTGCTCAATCCTGGCTCCTCGCCCTCCCCGCTGAACCCTGGTGACCAAAGCTCGCTCCCAAACCAGGTTGCCGGCATGGCCAAGGTTTGGCATCCAGTGCCTCAACCCTCTGCATCATAGGGCCAGCCAGCTCTGCTGACCTTTAACCTTAGCAAGCATAATAGCCAAGATGAGGAACCCAAACTCCTTTACCTCTCTGCTATATTCACTCATCTCTGCACTGCTTAACCTCTTCTTCCTTACTGGTAAAGTCCCTGATATGTGGAAGGTGACTTAAGTTCTTCCCTTCACAAAGATGGTGCGCCTCTGTTTCTGGTAATTACTACCCCATTTCCCTTACCCTGGCACTGTCCAAATACAAGAGAAACTGGTGCTTTCCCAGCTCCCCTCTTCCTTGATTTTCTTCTTCCCTCAGCTCCTCCTAGTCTGGTTTCAGAAGGCTAACTGCTTAATTACGTCCCTCCTCAGGCTCACTGGTACCACCCCAAAGGTGATGAGTTGGGACCTCATAACTTCTGCTATCTCTGTCAACCTTGTAAGCGCTTTCAGCACTGATGCCTACCCTTCCTACTAGAGAAGCTTGCTAGGGCTGGTTACCCAACCTCACAGTCAAGTAGTTCTGCTTCTACTGGTGGACAGGTTCCAAGTGGTCTTAGTTGGTGACCCCCACCCCCCACACACACACACAACTGGATCAGGTGTCCCCAGGGTTGTTTCCTAGGCTTTATCCTGTTCTTGATTTTTCTAAATGACCTCACCAAGGCCTGTGTCTCTTCTACAGTGACATGAATGCAGATGAAACCATGCTCGTCTGTACCACCCACTAGAATTAGAAATGACCTGCTGTGATATATTTATTTATTTAGTTAGTTTTTGTTGACGGGTAAGTGCACTAGACAAATCCTGCCTATTTTCAGGCACCACCGGGAGGGGATACAGATGAATGCCAACTGACTTTGAACCAGATTAAGCTGTTGCTACCTCTTACATGTACTGTATTGTTCTGTCTGATCTGCTTCCTTTTTTCCTGTTTGTTATAAAAGGTAATAAAATATGAATATAAAAGAAACCATGATTTGTTTCTGCTTATCCTCAGCTCTGAATTTGATGACACAGCTTCAGCATAACTTCAGCAACATTCAGCAACTGTTTTGAGTAAATCAACTCACCCACAATGCCAAAAATAGCCTCTGTGACCTTATGTACCTGGCAGTTACCCCCCATCTTCAAGATTCTGAACATCTTCCCCTCCTTCTGAAGGAAATCCTACCTTTCTATAGCTAGGTGTCTGGTAGGATCATCAACACATCTTATCCTGCCACACACAGATGCCATTCACAAAGACATCCTCCTGTAACGGGGCTATATTGGAACAAAGTTGGTCCCTATTCCCTGCTCACTGTGAGACTGTTGTGAAATGATGGCAGGGATATGCTTTACAGTGCTATCCCAAATCCACCACGGCCAGACTGAACTCCTTCTTATATTCTTTTGGTTGCATTGTCTTTGCTGCCCTCCTTGTACCCACCACTGTTCTTTATATTCCTGCCTCCCTGGAGTGTAGTCACCTCTCTCTCACAGTACATCCTTCATCTCTAAATTGTGGTTGGATTTCCTCCCAGGCTACCTTAACTCTCTCCTTCCCGGTCTCATCCCTCTTCCAGCTCTCTCTAAAACAAGGACTCCTGCTCCTGCTCCTCCTCTCCACAAGACCCATGCTGGCCAGGTTGTCTTCTCTTTCAGGTTCTCTTTTCTCTGGTCTAACATTCCCTTCACCCTGTTTCTGCTTCCCACTATCCTGAACAAACTCTACTATGAACACATTACTCATGTTAGCAGCTGGATCTAATCTGCATTCCTCTCTCATGCCCCTGCTGCCCCTTCCTCCCAGTTTATCTTCCCTGTTTCATCCCCTTGGCCTCTCCACTACATCTGATCCCCCTGGATATGCCATCTTCCCTATATGAAGCTGTACTTACGTTACCCACTTAAAATCTCAGTGGATTTATCTGCAGTTGGCATTAAACCATGTGTTTTTCATAACTATGTACTCAGGTGTACCATAATTCTGCAATGCAAACTGTATGTATCACCATCCCTTTCTCCCAAGACATACCTGGGAATGAGCTGCTATCAGCTCTGTACACCCTCAGGTCATTTTATTTTAAATAAATAAATACCTTCTTGTGACTGGCTGTCGTCCTGTTTTTCTTCTATCAATGCTGAAAAAGAAATTCAACAAGTTAAACCACAGTAAACTTTTTCAAACAGACAATATACATTTTATTCCACACAGAGAGCATATTACAGTTTCAGAGTTCAGTATCTATCACATGCTACCACCTGCCTCCATTCTGAGATGAAGAGTGCTGGCTTTGGAGGATTACATCCTGGTAACAGTAAAGACATATACAAAACCTCAGATCTTCTAAAGTTAAAGTCAGTGATTGCAAATATTTTGGAATTAACAAAATTAACAAAATGCACACTAACTTGTATAAACATAGAAACACAGAATCTGATGACAGATAAGGGCACCTTGGCCCACCCAGTCTGCCCAATTTATTTCTATCTTCATTTTTTGCTGCAGACCCACTTGATCTATGGTGCTGTTTGTTCCCCTGCCTTACCCTTATGATTCCTTTGTGCCTATCCCAGGCAATTTTGAACCCCACCACTGTTTTTGCCCCTCACTACCTCAGCTGAAAAGCTGTTCCAAGAATCCACCACTCTTTCTATGAAGAAATACTTCCTCATGTCTCCTGGAATCTACTCCTCCAGCTTCATAGCATGTCACCTTGTTCTAGAGCACCTTTTTCGCCAACAAATCTCCTGTCCTGTATCTTATTAAACCTTGTGAGGTATTTAAAGGTCTCTATCATATCCCCCTCCCTCCTCTCCTCCAGAGTGTATATATTGAGCTTCTCTAGCCTCTCTTCATATGACTTTTGATGTAGACCCTGCACCATTTTTGTAGCCTCTTTGGGACAGCCTCCACTCTGCTTATGTCCTTCCCGAGATGCGGTCTCCAGAACTGGACCCAGTACTCTAAGTGGGGTCTTACCAGCGATCAATATAGGGGCAACACTACCTCCCTCTTTCTGCTGGTGATACCCCTTCCTATGTACCCCAACATCTCACCACCCTGCCAACAGCCTTATCACACTGCCTGGCCACCTTTAGGTTGTCTGATGTGATTACCCCAGGTCTCTTTCCTGCTTGGTCATTGTCAGCATTACTCCACCCATTATGTACTCAACCCCTTGGATTCTATGGCCTATGTGCATTATTTTGCACTTTTGCATTAAAACCCAGCTGCCATACTCTTGACCAAAGTTCCAGTTTTTCAGATCTCTTCCTCCCCACCGGACTGTCCACTCTGTTGCAAATCTTGGTGTTATCTGCAAAGAGGCAGACATTCCCTTCCAACTACTCTGCTATGTCATTAATAGACATTAAAGAGGACCAGTCCTGGTACTGAACCCTGAGGTACCCCGCTGGTCAATCTCCCTTCTCAAAGTGAATTTTGTTTACCACTTCCCCGTCTCTTATTCCCTAACCAGTTTCTACCCAGGTTACCACCTTCTTGCCCATCTCCAATCTACCCAGCTTGTTTACAAGTCTCCTGTGTGGACAATGTTGACCGCCTCTTGTCTGGAACAGTATTGAAAACCTTACTAAAATCCAGGTAGCCCACGTCCACTGCTCCACCTCTGATCTAACCTTGGTCACGCAGCCAAAGAAATGTATCTGATTTGTTTGGCATGACCTCTCCGATTGATCACTGGAGACCTCATTACCCTCTGACTGCTGAAAATGTGTGTTTGTTAACTGAATTCCAGCTCATGTCATGAATAAAATAGTTTCCAGTCATTGTGTTTTCTTAGATGACTTGATAGTTCTTAAATACACCATTAGTGGGTAGCCACAGTGACATTGGCATCAGTTGCAAAAGTGGATAATGGCTTGCCCTCAGAAAAGTACTGCTGCGCTAAGAGATGGTGCAGAAAATGGTGGTGGTGGAAATTTTTGGACCATAAGCCTTCAGGGAAAAAAATTAAGAATAGAAAACAGTGCTTTAAAAGAAGTGTCACCCTTCACCATGCCAAAATAAAAAAAATAAAAACATTACTTAAGTTGCCTTATGTAGCATACTGATTTTAAATATCAATTTCTTATTTGGCTTTAGCCCTCTTGATGTCTGTGGGTAAAACATATGGAGTGCTCTTTAATCTGACCAAGCCTACAGGGTATGAGAGGCCCATGTAAGAATTACTCTAATTAAACAGCAGGGGAACCATACAGTTCTAAAAGGGCAATAAACAAGGAGGGTTATTTGATGGTGTTCCAAGCCGAGGCATCAGCCAGGACACAAAACATGATGCAGAATTATTACAGTATAACCAAATTCATTAAACATGTTTGACAGAATAAAGGAGTTTTGGTGGATAACATTTTATTTAACTTAGAACACAAATGTTTAATCTTTTAACAGCTGTGCTAAATGTACCCATATCCTTACCACCTGATCTTTGTAAACCAAGTGCAGGACCTTGACCTCAAGATGTCGAAAATATTGACAAAATGTGGGACAGATTATCAAATCATCAAGACTAAAAGCATAGAGCACTGCAAAACTGGTGTGCAGTGTCAACATACTTTACTGTTAATACAACATCCTAGATTAACGTAAAATTTTGCTTTAAAATGTTATTGCATGACATGAGGGGGAAAGAATTGCAAAACAGTAACATTTATTTATTTACTTTGTTTATTTATTGATTTGTTTGTTTAGAAACTGGTGACCGAGAAGGCACTTTGTCCCCCAAGTAGTTTTATGGCAGTTTATATGACCTGATCTGCACCCCTGTGAGCAGAGCAGATGAGTGGCACTGGAGAGATCGGGTCATGTAAACAGCGAGCACAGCACTGAAGGTTGCTCCATTGTGACGAAGCGGAACAGCGCTTTGCCTGGAAACTGTACTGGTGTAGGTGATTTTTGTTAGCATGTAAATGTGCTACCCTATCTGTACTAGTGCAGCTCTGTAGTGTCCCGCGCCATGTCAAACTGTTCCCTCACAGCTGACAGCTTACGCCCATTGTTTTAAGCAGTGGAAAAAAAGTTACCTATCATGGTGAACACCCTACAGTTGCCAGCTCACCATCCGTTGTTTCAAGCACTGATCAATCTACAATCGGATTTGACTTCTCATGTCCTCCATTCTAACTCAAGGGGCTGCATCGCACTCATTTCCACATTCAGAATTCAGCCCATAGTTCTGTCAGCTTTTTATATATTTTTCCATTAGCATGTTATTCTACAAATGTTATTAGCCACTCAACCCCTCCCCTGCCTAGCTCTGGTGGAAATCTAGTAGTGAAGGACAGGAGGTTCAATCTGACATGCAGATGGACCCTGTACTGGTGCACAATGGCTGTTGTATAAACAGAGGTCGGTAGCGGTGTAGGTGGAGTGGCAGACAATCAGTGCAGATAGAAGCACAACAGTAAGGTTCGTGTAAATGCACTTTTATAGTGAGGGACCATGAATGATTGAGAGTTATTGTGACAGGGGAGGGTGCGGCAAGAGATGCGCGTTGCGTAAGGCCTGCACTCGTCAGGGGCTCACTGCTTTAGAGGTCAGCAATATGAAAACCTTTCATTGTCACAGACAAGCTTTCAGCTTTCTTTTTATTCATTGCATATCCTTTTGAAATTGGGACTGTCAGCAGTGGAGTTTGTACTGTAGATTCAAACCCTAGTTTCATGAGGAAGGGGAAGTACAGAACAAAGAAGCAATGGGGCCTGTTACTCAAAACATCTGATCTGGGTGCCAATGACCCCAGGAGGAAAAGAGACAAATGACATCATTCAGTTCCTTGACTGTGGTGCCAGCAAGGGTGAAGGGGCAACATGGATAAATTACAGACGCCAGCAAGACTGATACAGAGTAATAGAAGAACCTACTCATAAATATTTTACATGTGCTAATGGTTATTTTACATTTATTGGTGAGGCGGTAAGACCCCACAAAGTATTTTGCAGGAGGGGCCATACAGTCATTGGCACAACCCTGGTAGATGGGGGAGGGGAAAGAAAGGATGTTAGTTACGAGTCAGGGCAGAGAAACAAAATTTGGAGAGCAAAGAGAAGCAATGACAGAGAGATGAATAACAACTGAGAAATTTGACCTTATCTTCTAAGTTCACAACTCCATGTTTTCAAACCAGGCTGATAAATACTGTAGGCCCACTTTATTAAAATAAACATGCAGTGCCCCCCAGCCACTTTAACGCTATGTTTTCACCCACAGATCTTCTAATCTGAGCTTTCCATAAGGCTGCTGCTCTTCATGTCTACTTCTGACAAAAGAAATGGCAGTTTCCTTCGCACATGATCAAATAACCATAGTAAAAAGAACTATTATGTGTCATTGATTCAGACATCTGCACCCTTTTCAGTTAAATCTGCCAGATGCAGGCAACATCAAAGCCATGTTTGCAGATGCTGATTTATACATTTAAAGTGTTCAAAGCCCCTTTACGTCTAGAGCCATATGGATGCGTCTTAGCAGCTGCACAGTGTGCTCCAAAACGTACATAATATGTGCAGATGAAAAACAGTTTAACGACTGCACACTTTACAAAGTATGCTGCTCAGAGACGTACATACAGACTCAAATATGGACATTTTCTGCTGTTAGAGAGTCTTAATATCAGGTTCTTGACATGAACTCTTAGCATATTTGCTTTGTTGCCAATACTGGCAATACTTTTTCTGTATTCTGGCCATGATAATCCTCATGATTCATACTGATCTCATCATTACCTGTATCTTCTAACAGTAGGTCGTTACGGAGTTCCTGCTCTGTTACAACCGGTGTGGATGGCAGTGATACTGGAGGTGGTGGCGGAGGGGTCTTCACTGGTGTTGTCGATTCTGGTGTCTCAATGCCCTTCTGAGTCCGAACTCCTGCAGAATATTAGAAAAGGCAAGGCTTGGGTTCAGAGATCACTCTGCCTTAACTTGAAACATTACACTTTAAGTGAGTTACTGAATAGAGAATTCAGGCTATGAGGCTGTCCTATGCCTAGCAATAAAGAACCAGCTTTCCAGAGCAGTCCAGAGTGTAGAACCATGGCTGGTTCTTCCAAAGCTGAACCATTCCGGCACTTCTCTGACAATATTCTCATACCAGCCGACATGCTCGCAGCTCAATAGGAAGAGCCTGCATGGACAAGTCCAGTGATTGCTGCAAGCCATTCCACTGCCTGCACTGTATTTGAAATTCTTTTCTGGCAGAAAAGCAAGTATTCTTGAAAAAAACGAAAAAAAAAAAGAAGAACCTCTTGCACAAGAGCTGTTACTATAAAAAAAAATATATATGTTCTTACAGTGACTATTGAAATAAAAAGTTTAAAACTATTACATTTACAACAACTGTGCTTACATTTTCTAGTTTTTTTACTTGCTGTGTTGTTGGTCTATTAAATAGCTCAGGTTATGTAGTATGTACAGTATTTCAAAAACATATGACTTGGTTTGGGCTGCCCAATGCCCGCAGGCATTCCGCATCTTGCTTCCATGCTGGCAACTCGGTTTGGGAGCAGAGCTGGGAGCTGGGTCGGTGGACTCAGGGAGCTGGGGTTGAATGCTTCCAGCCAGGGTTCTGTGGCCACAGTGACCCCTGGTGTGCTGCTGAGGGGAGGGCTTGTCTCCTTAGGGTCAGAGCATGTGTGCAAGGTCTGCCAGGGCACTGCCCAGAGTCAGAGGAATGGGGACTTAAGGGGTGGGGGAAAATATCCAAAACACTAGGTTCTGGGCACTGGTTCTCCCCACTTTGTGTGGATCCCCACAGGCCTGATAGTGGGGAGAACAGCTGACAGGGCTGGAAGTTTGCCAGCAGAAGGGCCTGAATGGCAGGTGAAGGTGTTGGCCAGAGGGCAAACAGCTGTATGGCAAAAAAATTAAAGCATCCGACTGTCCCCAACGGACTTCATAACTGCTGTTTGTGACATCACAGTCTGTTGCCATGGTGAGAATATGAGGTCAGAAACAATGGCACAATGAGGTTAGCTTGGGAAGGACAAACACTTTAAATACAGTCTTTGTGGACAGAATACTAAGATGCCTTATAAACTCTGGAACAAAATACTAAACATTAAAATGTATTCTCTAGTAAAACTATAACAGCTGAAAGAGCCTATTTGTTGAAGTACTGTGCATTCACAAGGACTGTGTTGCTCTTTAAAAGTTTTTTTCCCTGCCTTCCAGCATTAATGGAGCATAGTATGTGGTAATCAAAGGCGACTATAACGAGCATCAATTCTCAAACAGAACTGACCGATTTCTGCAGCACACCACATTCATCCTTGCCTTCAAAGGCATATATTTTATACAACTGATTTAAAACACAGTGCTTTATGAAACACACTATTGCAACCATAACTGAGGCATGGAAGGAACAGCGGACTCCATGGTGACAGATAAAACTGCAGATATTACGCAATATACCTGCCATTCTTTATGACACAGTAGATGGCAATGAACAGAACTGTACAAACAAGCAAGTGTGAATACATCACTGAAACCAATTAAAACTTAGCTGTGTATGTTCGTATCTGTATTTTCAATAAAACTCCTACTCTATCATGGTGGTTGCATGATTGCTGATTCAGACGTGTCATTTTGTAACCCATCCAGGGGTCACCCTGTGAAACTGGGACCTCCTGTCCCAGTGAGCTTACCCGTCAACAAGGAACAAAACAAATACAAAAATAATTGGATCTGTTGTGAAGGTGTAGCTGCAGTAAACTGCCATCTCGAACTGTGATCTTACTTTCACATCTATCATTTATAGTAAGCAGTAAGGAGCTTTCAACCTTTTACCGAAATGTCTTTAATCACCCAAATGCCATTGCTAACATTATCACCCTTCTGTTATTGTTGAAAACAATTAGCAGCACCTTCCGTTATGGTTGAAAACAGAATTTATTTTTCACCAATAATTCCAAGCAGCACTCAGTGTTCCAAAATTAGAACATGTGAAGGCGCAAGAGAATGCATGCCAGTCTGTCTGCAGCACACTGAAAATTGACTTGCCTGGTTCCAGTGATTCTCTGCATGAACAGGAAGCTGTAGTCCCCATTGCCTCTCATAGCTGCCCATGTCCAGCGAGCCCATTGCACAGGGCTAAAAATCTGCCAGGGACTGAAAGCCATGTCTCCTAAATTAACTGATCTGCACACTGCCTTCAGGTCAAGAATCAAAGGCTTGAGTAGACATAAAAAACTTCACATCACTGTGGCCATATATTTCTCTTCTTTTTTCTCACCAGACTTCTTTTTGTTGCATTCACCAGCCAGGAGCAGTACAAAGTGCTGGATTAGCATTCTATTATCTTTCACTGTTCTGAGCTCTCAGTGTGAAGTGAATGCCTGGAGTGTTGCAGAAAGACCCCAGTGTTGTCGCCCCACAGCCCAAGTTGTTTCAGAGACCAAGTCCCTTTCCGTTATCTCCACTGAATTCCAATTAGATCTCGATTGTCGATAGTGCTGTCACAGCACACAGCTGCTGGATCCTACCACTAGCGTCTGGAGGTGTTCATTTACCATAATCACCTGCAGAAAGAAGGGGGTTCTGCCAGTCCCAGTATAGACCACCCTTTCAAAATGTTTCACCTCCAGTCCTACTGTGAGGAAAGTTGCCACCCTTCTGTCTACTGCAAGGGTTCAGACAAAGCTTTTGTGTTATAAATACACATTGAACGACTGTTACATAGCAGCAGCTTTAAAGATGTGATGCCCTTTTCCACAAGATGGTGAGTTACCTAAACATCAAACTGGCTTTCATAAATACGCTTAGATAGGAAGCACAGCCAGTTGTTTGCTCACTGTGGCTGTAACATGCTTTGGAGACACTGCAGTTTTTTGTTAGCCTTTTCTAAAGATGCCCTATCGTCCTCTCAGCAAAATATTTTAATAGCATAGAAAAATCCTCCTGTGTCACAAAACAAAGAGAACAATAGAGGAATGAAGAACAGACGTTTTCCAGTTCAAATGATTAATCAACCTGCAGAGCTCTTTAATTTGTTGACTATTGCATGGGGTCAGTGTTTGAAGAATGAACTATTGCTCACTGAAGTCATTTGAACTTAATTTTACTCTGGAGGGCTGTCTACAAATAAAAGCCTGGGAAAAGCAAAATCAACCTTTGAAGAGACTTTTTTTGTAAATAGTATAACGGCACAACCCAGTGGATTAACTAATTCTATTCACTAGTATGTTGCTCTCCTACACTTCAAGATATTTATTTTGTTTAAACTGATAACTGGGAAAGGAACACTGAGCAGAGGCTCATCTGTAGGTGAGGCCCAGGGGACAGATAGAGGGTAAAATACAGAGAGTAGGAGCATACCTCTCAACCTCTTTTCTCATGAATCAGGGACAAAGCTTAAAAAATCAGGGACAAATACCCAAAATCAGGGACACATCTTAAAATCTGGTACTATTCACTCAAAAAGCTGATAGAATAAAGGATTTGTGTTAAGATACATTTTCTGAAGAATAGCAAGTCTGTTACTTTAATGTTTGACATTATTTTGTGCTTTAATCCCCACTGTTCTGTCAAAACAACACAAATTTTACGAGGGACAGAGGAAAATTTGAGGCAAAATCAGGGACGTCCCTGAAAATCAGGGACAGTTGAGAGGTATGAGTAGGAGCTAGGTAGGGCAGGATTTCAATAGGGCAGACATGGGCACAAATGCACATTTCAGCTGTGTCAACCCGAACATGTCAGAGCTGACCCACCGCTATTTTCAAACGATGCACCAGTTGGTGACAAAATAAATATTTTCTGAAAAAAAAGAAAAAGAAAATGTGGTTTACGTCATCATTTGCCACAACTGCCATCTGTTTTGTCACCAAATTTAAATGCTTGTTTTTAATTATGTTGTTTCCAGAAATTTTGTTTACAACATGTTCAGAAACTGATTCTATAACGGTGAGCAGGTTCAAAACAAACTCTAAATGCTGTTAAACCATTTACATAGTAGTCTAACAGTTTGGACAGATTTCCATTTTGAAAATAGCAGCCGATGGATCTTGAACAGATCCTTTGGAAAATCCTGCCCATTGTTAGTCTAGGCTGGACTTTGAAATGCTTGTCCAGCAAGCAGATCCAGACATCGCCAGCAAAAGGTCTTGTTCATGTACATGAACAATAAAAGCAAGGTCCAAGTAAATTCGGAAAAGATAATCATGAATTGTAAAAGGAAGATCACTGTTATACATGTCGGATTGTCTCACAATAAAGTACTGCATGTCAATATCAAAAGCTTTATATACTGCACTTGGGGCCAGTTTCTACATTTATGGAAGTTTAAACTGTCACAGTCACTAACCAATAGCTCCACTCATGTACAGTGGTAACCCACCCTTCCTTAACGTAAGTGCTGCGATAATCTAAGTTACAAAAGGCACGCTCACTGGAATGACTACCTAAAACAACAGCACACAATCATGTAAAGTGAGTATGTGTGGTACAGTATTGTACCTACACTCATGAAAGAAACAACTCAATATAACTGTGCTGGCATTGTGTGTGTGTGTGTGTGTGTGTGTGTGTGTGTGGAGTGTGTCTGAAAGTCAAGTGAAAGTTGGAAAACATAGTTAAAATGCATATTAGTCAGTTGTGTAGAATGTGCCTAGTTTTTGTCCTTTACCTTCCTCTCTGCCATCAGACAATGCTGCACAGTGACCCTTCCCTTTAATGGTGCATACCACTGTTGAGACTATCACCTTCCACTCCATAACACAACATAACAACGGTCCAGCAGCTCCCAACCACACCAGCTTTGCAAGAGATCAGACCAATTTGTTATTTATTAAGGTACTTGTATAAAAATGTTAAACATTATGCCCAGTTTTCCTGCAGTGCCAGATGTAACAAAAAACACGATGAACTGTTAATGACACATAGCAGAGCCACGTTGAATAAAGCAGCACTTTAGCATTTTGATTGCATATGAAATAAAGGAGCACCCTTTAAATATGGTTAGCCCCAGGTTCAGCATTCAAAACATAGAAACATAGAAGCTGACAGCAGATAAGGACCCAAGGCCCATCCAGTCTGCCCATTTCTGTTTCTAAACAAGCAGCACTCAGAACCAGAGGTCTGCTTACCCTGAACACAGGTTTCATCTCATGCAGGAAGGTTAAATTGGAGTGTTCCATTTCCAAGGTGGTGGGGTGAGGGAATGTTACACTTGTTTTTTTATTATTAAAAGAAATCAAATATAAATTATAAATCACTATTGCTAGCTCAAGTGATGTATAATGAGCTTATTGGTGCTGTGAGAGATACTTTTTTGGTGAGAAAGTAACATTGCAGACGGTTTGGGTGGACGGAACTGGTTCACTTTGCTTCACAGTCATGGCGCCCAAACCCACACAAGAGACTCTCTAATACCATAAGAGCTATATCTAAGAGCACCTACAAATTTATAGTACTCTCAGCTGTCGGGAAGATTAGTACTCCATTAATTATTTCAGATGTTAAACAGTGCTAAAGCAGACTCAAAATGGGGAAAATTGTCTCTTACAACACTGATGAAAATGTACAGTCAAAACAGAACAAAGGTATTGGTACAGCATTTTCTCTATAAAAACACTACTGCTTACATTATTGTTTTAAGCAGTATTTTTAGTAGACATTGTCAGGGTGAAAGCATCCACTAGCCTGCCCATCAATGGTTCCTTTAACAAAAATCACCTATGGCCACGTGAGAATATGTTGACGCGTCTCATATAGCCACTCAAATATTTCTAGTGCCTGCCTTATACAATTAAATGTAACAGTCACCATTCCAAATGCCACCATGGAATCTCTGACCATTAGATATTTTGGCCTCTTGCCCACAGAACATAAAATGAAATGTTACACCATCTATTCATTAGTGCAGTATGAACAATACCATGAAATAATTTTGATAAAATAAGAGAAACCCCGGAAAGCAGGGCTATATGTTCTCAATGGACTGAGCAGTGCAGTAGTCAGATATTCTGTATGTTACCACCATTACAGTAAAATGTTGGACTAATCCTTTCTGCTGTCAGAAATTAATACTACGTCAGTTCCTGGTGCTACAGAGAATATAGCTATGTGGTACACATTAGTGCCAGAAACAGGACGTACTCAGATATCCATTTAAAGCTTTCATTGCATAACAAAGACAAAAGATCCAGTTAAAGAAAACATTTCAATGTGTTTTTTCACCGTACTGTTAGACCTGAGTGCTGCCTTTATCATGAAATAAAAATATGAAATATTTCCTTTTAATCGATACACTGCTCTGCCCCTCCCTTCTGTGTACTCAGTTGAACAACTCCATCATATAATTACAGTTGCATACTCTTAACAAGACAACTTTGTAAAACAGGGCTTTTAAGTACTAACAGTTATATCCCATCTCAATCACTGACGACAGCATTCTTATGAAGTCAGGGCACATAATCCAGCACAGCTGTCAGTCTGTGCTCCAGAGAAATGAAGCAACCACACAGAAAGACTTAACAAGTGAGAGTTGAGTGATTTCCTCTGGCCTGTGCAAAGGCATAGTGGTTCACAGGGTATGGGGAAGCCTTGCTGGGCCTGGTCAATGGATAAAGGTCCAGTTTTCTTGTGTTGCCAACATCTCTTATTAGATAGGAACACTGAAACATACTGTATACAAACAAAATCAGGAACAATTGCTAAGTATCGGAGGAATGTAACTTTATATTGCAGATCAGCTCCTAGCTTAGTAGAAGCTGAATGTGTCACCACCAGCATCAAAGCATGGACAGCACTGAAATACAACTGTTCATAAAACCTGGGTAACTGAAGCTACTGAGTCCATTGTCAAGAATGGTTTCCAGTGGAAATTCTAAACAAGCAAGACAGCTATGTCTGTATAACGACAATAACCCACTAACTGCGGGTTAAGACAATCAGATCCCAGTAGTATGATACCACCAAGGTACAATACAATGAGTTATTTAATTGTACAATTTATTGTGCATCTGTGTATGTCAACCACACAAGTAGGTCACAACTGAGGTCAGCCCTGAACATCAGCAAATACCAGGTATAATAAAATAAAGTAACATATACCTGAAGGTAGCTAATCTGAAAACAGAGTTCTTCTGGTCTAAAGTTATTACGAACATTCAAAAATTTGCAGCAGAAAAAGGCCTTAATGGTCTATCAAGTCTGCTCGAGTGTGTAGCTCAGTCTATTTAACTGAAGCTGCCCCACCCTCCTATTGCCCCCCAAGCAAAAGTCCCTCCCTCCCCAATCCCCTTCTTCCCTCACATTGCCACTCTATTTTTACCCTGTCCCACGCCACTTTAAAACATCCCAGTGTTTTCTGTGATGTCACCTCCTCAGGGAGTTCATTATATTTGGAACCCTTTCTGTGAAAAAGTGCCTCCTCATTTCCTTTTAAATCTACCCCCCACAAGTTTCAGACTGTGGTCCCTGTGACACTTGGCCAGCTGGTTATGACTGTTGGATGACAGTTGTAATATAAAAATAGTATGAGTGTCACAGTATGCCATGGGTGTCTCCACCCCAGGTTTCAGTTACAGTCAAGTGACCTGAAACCAAGAGGTAACTAAAAGACTAGAGAGACTTAATTAGGGTCTCCTGTTTTCCTATCTTAATTAGAACTGACCCAGCTGCCAGAATATAGGCTCGTGAACTTTATGACGCCTTAGAGGAAAACATATTATACCACCTTGGTGTGAAAAGTTGTAAAATCTTTGACCTGTTTTGGGAACAGGAAACCACACAAGACCAAAAGAAAGGCTTGATTAAAGACTGTCATAATTTGGGAAATTAGTTTTTGCTGAAGTCACAGTATTTAAAATATCTCCTGACAGGAAGATCATTGTTTGTATTTTTTTATATTCTAAAAGGAGGAGCTAGATGACATCATAGAAAGGGTGTGGAGAGACACAGGTGTCTGATCTTTGTGATATATCTTTTGAGCTCTTAAGAAACAAGATCTCTGATCTAACTTAGCACTGTATGGAGGTAATACATTAGATAGAAAAGATCTAACTTTATGTTGGTAGGAGTTTGTAGTTTTCCTTGTTTTCTTTATGTGATTGTATGCTCTTTGATATATTGTTCTGTGTTTACATTTAACATATTTTATCCATTTTAAGTAAACCTTTCATTTGAAAGATGCTGCCTAGGTCTTCCAAGTTCTTTCTTTGGCATGTGACGTATAGAAGGTTAAGACTAACAAAATTGTTCAAGAGCTTGATGGTGTTACCAAACTGGGAAAAGGTGAGAATATACCTAAGGTCGTTATAGAGTTTTAAGGGTTCTTTTTGGAAGCCGGGCTTGGTGCCCCTGGCATAAGACTGTACCGCAATCCCCAAAGAGGGTATGAATCTCGCCTGTACATTTGGGTATGCTAGCATAAGATTCACAGTTTGAATCCCCAGAACTTGAGACTAAAGGTGATTCAGACCCAAAAGCAGAGAGGAGGGTTGCCCAGTCTGTTACATGTTCACATTACTGCACTCAGAGGTTGGCACTGTGGGAGCAGAGGGCATGACCTGCTGAGTGCATTTGTGACAGATTTGGTTGGCAGCAATGTGGATAAATTTGGTAACACAAGCTTTAGCTGTTCAGTGTATCAGCTTAGTATTGTACAGCTCACTTGCAAAAAAGGCAGTGATTTATTTTTAAAAAGGAAACAGAACTATATCATTTTGCTAACAGTGAAGTTCCTACCTGTTTTATTTTTTCTAAAGTGCAAGTTAGAGTAGCAGTTAGGAAGAAGATGGCTTCCAACCACAGCGGGCACACTGTAGACTACTTGAAGCAGTTGTGTCAGGACAGAGGAGTCCTGATGAGGGGACAGCCACCAAGCAGAACCTCGTGGATGCCCTGATGGCAGCAGATGCCCAGAGCATCAAGTCACAGACTGTGACTGTAAGGACCAAACCTTGAGCATGGAGAGGCCAGCAGCCAGTGCAGTGTCCAGATCCAGTGAGGATGACAGCTGGGCCAGTGCCAGGAAGGGCCACAGCAGCAGGAGAAGGTCACCAGCATTCTGAAGCCAGAAGCAATCAAGCTGCAGATTAAGTTGCACAGAATGGAGCTGGAGTTCCAGAGGGAGGCTGAGACGAGAACAGCAAGAAGCTGAATGAGAATGGCGAGATGTATGGCGAGAACAGCGGGAGGCTGACCGTGAACAGCGTGAGCGCCAGAGGTGACATGAACTGGAGAAGCTATGACTCCAACCTCCAGCACCAGAGCAGGTAAGTGGCTAGGGTTTAACTGGAACTACAGGACTGGGTTACACATTGAATTCCAAATTGATAGCTGAATTTAAAGAGGGGAAGATATGGATGCCTTTTAAATTCCTTTGAAAAGTTTGCATTCAGGCTAAAATTCCTAGAGGGTCCTGAGCTTCCAGCTATCCCCACTACTTACCGGAAAGCTCAGGATGCATTGGGTCAAATGGACAATGATGACACTAATGATTACAGCAAACTTAAAGCTGCACTTTTAAAAAGTTTGATTTAACTGCAGAAGCATACAGGGCTAAATTCGTAAGCTCAGGAAAAGCCCTGAAATGAGCTATGAGGAGCTAGCCATGAAACAATGTTAGTTTTAAAATGTTGGTGAAGGAATTAAAGCAAACTCTGTAGATAAAATTGAAAATGCTATTTTGTTAGAACAGTTTTTGGGGCATGCCCAGCAGAGCTGAAAACCTGGCTGGAGGACAGAGATCGAAAACAGTGCAAGAGGGTGCTGAACTCTCGGACCGCTATGCCAGGAACAGACCTGCTCTGAGAGTGAATGGAGTGGGCGTGGCAGTGCAGAAAGGGAAAAGTGTGCCTTCAGGGCAGCTAAAACCCTCACTGCCTCCACTGAAACCAGTTAGCCCCAGGTTTCAGAGAAAGATTTCTCTGAGAAAAGAAACGAACGTTGGGTCTGTAAAGAAAGTGGGCATATTGCCAGACAGTGTCCCAAAAGGGTGAGCAATGCTCAGAATGGGGCTAGGAAAGAAGTGGCTTGTTTATGTGTCCCTGGAAGCATGTCTGGAACATGATGGAATACATACACCCAGTCATGGTGAATGGTACAGACACAAGGGTTAAGGGACACAGGGCATCCTTGATGCTGGTAAAAGGGATCTGGTAGAGTCTGGTCAGATTATACCCAATAAATATGTCACTGTACAAGACTTCACTGGTGAGAAGAAAACATTGCCACCGCTAGTGTTCTTCTAGACTGGGGTGAAACGGGAACCACAGACCAGAGGGAGGACATAGACACATTACTGTTAGAAGATATACAAACATGACAGCTAAAGGGAGGTTCTGATAATGGGAGACTTCACATGCCAGATACAGATTGGTCAATACCAGCAGGAACATCTGCCAGAACTAGACTCATAGTGGATTCCCTGGGAGGGCCTCAAACAACTGGTACAGCAACCCACAAGAGACAGGGCCATCCTAGATCTAGTACTGACTAACAAAGAAGGGATCACAGATCTCCAGGTAGAAGGTCACCTGGGGCCAGTGACCATCACATGGTATGGTTCAATTTGGCTACTACATCTAAATCATCCCATTCCAAGGCAAAAATATGGGACTTCAGAGGAGCTGACTTTGATAAGATGGCCAACAGAGTTAAGCTAGCCTTAGCAAAAAGAAACACAGGTGAGGAGGTACAGGCAAAGTGGGCAAGCATTAAGGATACAATACTTGAAGCAACATCCCATTGTGTTAGACAGAAAAGGAAGTGCAAAAGAAGAAGGAAACCACTTGGTTCTCAAATATAGTAGCAGAAAAGGTCAGAGCCAAAAGGCTGGCCTTCAGAAAATATAAGGAACACAGCGGGATGAAGATAGGGAGGCATACCAAACTGCCCTAAGGGAAGCAGGTAAGGCAGTAAGGCAGGCAAAGTCCCAAACTGAGGAAACACTAGTACTAACAGTAAAGAAGGTGACAAGACTTTCTATAGATACATTAGTGAAAGGAGAAAGTCCAGAGGGGTATTGCTAAGCTTAATGGAGAAAAGGGAGCATGTGAGGAGGAGGACCCTGTAAAGGCATCTATCCTAAATAGATACTTTTGCTCAGTATTTACTGAAGAGAAGGTAGGGCAGGGCCCACAGCTCAGCATCATGGACACAGGGGAGGAAGGTGAGCACTACTCCCTTCACAAAAGAAAGGGTCCTACAAGAGCTTGCTAAGCTCAGGGTGGATAAGGCAATGGGACCTGATGGCATACATCCCAGGGTACTTAAGGAGCTAAAGGAGGAACTAGCAGAGCCATTAGCAGAATTGTTTAGTGAGTCTCTGAGCACAGGAGAAGTCCCAGAAGACTGGAGAAAGGCTCATGTGATCCCACTCCACAAGAGTGGTAGCAGGGAGGAGGCGGGGAACTACAGACCGGTCAGTCTTACCTCAGTAGTGGGCAAGATTATGGAGGCACTCCTTAAGGAAAGGATAGTGCAACACCTGGAACCATAGGGCACAGGATCCAAGACAGCATGGGTTTACAAAGGAAGGTCCTGTCAAACTAATCTCATAGATTTCTTTGACTGGGTAACCAGAGTGGTGGACCAAGGGAGCAGTTGATGTCGCTTACCTTGACTTCAGCAAAGCTTTTGACACTGTTCCACATAGAAGATTGATAAATAAGCTAGGTAGGCTCGGGTGGTCAGAAGTTGGTCAACTGGGTGGCAAACTGGTTGACTGGCAGAAAACAGAGAGTGGTGGTAAATGGTATACAGTCAGAAGAGATGCAAGTCACAAGTGGGTACCTCAGGGATCAGTCCTGGGGCCAGTCCTATTCAACATCTTCATTAGTGACCCCGCAGATGGACTAGAGGGTAAGGCTTGTCTGTTTGCAGATGACACCAAGATCTGCAACAGAGTAGATGATCCAGATGGGGTGGGCAGAATGAGAAGAGATCTGGATAAACTAGCAGAATGGTCAGAAGAGTGGCAACTGGGATTTAATGCAAAGAAGTGCAAAATCATGCACATAGGGAAGAGAAACCCTGAAGCCACTTATAGGCTGGGAGGAGTTGCTAGCAGTCACAAAGGAAGAAAGAGACTTGGGCATCATCATCACTGATGACCTAAAATCATCCAAGCAGACCTCTAAAGCAGTAGGTAAGGCTAGGGGTGTTAGGGTGTATTAGTAGGGGTATCACAAGTCGAAGAGGGAGGTAATAATCCTCTGTACAAGACATTGGTTAGGCCCCATCTGGAGTACTGTGCAGTATTGGAGGCCACACCTTCACAAGGACATTAACCAAATTGAGGCAGTCCAGAGAAGGGCAACCAAATGGTGCAGGGACTGCATCAGAAGACATATGAGGACAGATTAACGGAGCTCAATATGTATACCCTTGAGCAAAGGAGGGAGAGAGGTGATATGATCGAGACATTTAAACACCTTAAGGGCATAAACAAGGTGAAAGAGTCTAACATGTTTAAATATAAGAAAAATAGCAGGACAAGAGGACACAGCATGAGATTAGAGGAGGCCGATTAAGGGGGAATGTGAGGAAATTCTTTTCACAGAAAGGGTGGTAGATGCATGGAATGGCTTACCACAAGAAGTGGTGGCTATGAATACAGTGCAGGGCTTCAAACAGGCATGGGATAGGCATAAGGAGCATACAAATGACTATGAATAGATAGGTCACTGACAGAGCAAAGGTCGATGGCACATTTATAAGGTAGAAAAGAAATGGGCAGACTGGATGGGCCTTTATGGCCCTATCTGCCATCAACTTCTATGTTTCTATCAACTTCTATGTAACCATGCAACAGGTGGCTGTAGCCAAAACTTTAGCAGTTGACGCTATCCTCGGCAACAATCTCAAACAGGGGATGGTGTGCAGTTACCCATAGCCAACCAGGAAGGGGAAATTGTAGTTCCCTGGACCCCACAGAAGCCAGAGTGGAAATTACTGGGAGGCCAGTTCTCAGCCTGCGCTCCTGATATGGAGACTAATAAAAGGGGTAGAAATTTCCTCAGTAGCAGTTAACCACACAGCTACGGAGGGTACTCCAAAGAAGGAGGGGTGACCCATTGTGAGAGGATTAGGAAGACAGTGATCCTGAGTGCCCTAACACTAGTGCTAGGGACCCTAATTTAGAGACTGAAGGGGACCTGTCCCATACCTTGGGAATGTGTAAAGAATCTGCAGCTGCTCAGAAAAATGACCCTAGTCTAGAGAAGCTGAGAGCTTGGGCAGACTCTGACAGAGCACAGGGAGGTGATGGTAAACATAAGGTTTATTGGGAAATGGACTGATGTATAGTCAGGCTGCAAGACAGAGGGAGGCGTATAGGCAGGCAGCTTGTCGCTCCCCAGGGATATCGTGAACAGTTGCTCAAGATTGCACATGATATTCCCTTGTCTGGTCATCTGGGAATCGTGACGCACTACGCAGTGGTTGGCCCAGAATTTCTATTGGTCCAACTTCACCCAGCAGATGAAGGAGTATTGCAGTTTTTGTCACTGGTGCCAAGAAATAGGGAAGGCAGGTAAGAAAACCCAAGCCACCCTAATTCCATTGCCCTTAGTGGAGGAGCCATTCCAGATGGTGGGCATGGATATTGTGGGCCTTTAAATAATCCCAGCTCCTCCAAGAAGAGGTTCATCCTGACTGTGGTGGATTATGCCACCCCTATCCAGAGGCAGTTGCCATATCCTCACTGAGGACAGACAAAGTGGCAGATGCCTTACTTGGGATTTTCTCCCATATTGGGTTTCCGCAGGAGGCTATCACTGATTGAGGGGTTCCTTCATGTCGGACCTGATGAAATGTTTTGGGAGAAGTGTGGGTGGTGCAAAGGCACAACACCTTATCACCGCATGCTCAGTGGGCTTGTGGAAAGATTTTACGGTACACTGAAGTCACTGCTCCAAGCATTTGCTGAACAGCATGGGAGGGACTGGGAGAAATACCTTCCCACCTGTTGTTTGCATACAGGAGGTGCCCCAAGAGTCGACAGGATTTTCCCCTTCGAGCTCTTATATGGACCCCGGGTATGTGGGGCATAGACTTAATCTGGGAGGACTGGGAAAGCAAGCATGCCACCCAGGAACTCCCATAGTGGTTTATGTCCTTAGGTTTAGGAAAGGCTGCAGGAGCTTATGGGGACAGCCCAGAGCAACCTGGCAGCTGCCCAACAAACAAAAAGCGTGGTACGATCGGCAGAGCCAGAGCTCACTCATATACGGTGGGTAAGAAAGTCATGGTCCTTATTTAGGTCTGAAAGACAAGCTGCCGCTGAGTGGGCAGGACCATACAAAGTAGTTAGGAAGGTAAATGACATGAACTATGTCACAGAGTTACCTGACAGAAGACATACAGAAAGGATGTACCATGTCAACATGATGAAGCCATATGCTAATAGGGCTGACATGGTGTTTGCAGTATGTAGTCCTGGGGAGGGGATTGGATTGAAGGAGACCCCTTCTGGACTTACTGAAGAAAGCAAGTGGAAGTCCTCTGTGGAGGCAGTTAAACTGTCATCCCAGCTGGCCCCAGACCAGATCCAGGAAGTAAGGGAGGTTTTAACAGACTTTTGCCCCACTGTTTAGCGCCAATCTTGACTAACCCCTTAGCAACACACAATGTGGAGACAGGGCACAGATGCCCATACGGCGTAACAGCATATCAGGTGTCAGAGGCTGTCTAAAAGCACATTAGGAGAGAGGTGGAGGAAATGCTGGTTTAGGGTAATCCAGAGATCCCACAGCCCCTGGGCCTCACCAGTAGTATTTGTGCCCAAGCCAGATGGCTCTACTCATTTCTGCATGGACTATCATGGACTGAATGCAGTCAGAAGTCAGATGCTCCACCCGATGCCCAGGATGGACGAACTCCTGACAAGTTGGGAGGGCGACATACTTTATGACTATTGACCTGACAAAGGAGTATTGGCAGGTAGAGTTGACTGACAGAGCTAGGGACAGGCTGGCCTTCATCACTCCAATAGGCTTATTTGAATTCAAAGTAATGCCTTTCGAATGAAGAACACCCCAGCCACTTTCCAAAGGTTGGTGAACCAGGTGTTATGGTGCTGAGGAGTATGCTGTGGCATACCTGGATGACATTGCCATCTTTAGTGCCAGCTGGGAGGAACACCTGTCCTACCTTAGGGAAGTGCTGGGGATACAGAGGGCTGGGCTCACTGTCAAAACTGAGAAGTGCCAGGTTGCCAAGGCTGAAGTGGCATACCGGGCATGTTGTAGGCCAGTTACAGCTCCATCCTAACCAAGTAAAAATAGAGGTGATCAAGGCATGGCTCAGGCCAGAAATGCAGAAGCAGGTCAGGAGTTTCTTGGGACAGCAGGATACTATAGGAAATTTGTACCCAACTACAGTGCCTGGCTGCTCCTCTATCTGACCTAGTAAAGGAAAAGACGCTAAGAAAATTACCTGGGAACCAGCCTGTGAAAAAGCCTTTACTAGACTGAAGGAGACACTGTGCAGTGCTCCTGTATTGACAAGTCCTGACTATAGCAGACCCTTTACAGTCCAGACTGACGCCTGACATTGGTATTGGGGCAGTACTGAGTCAGACATCCAACCAAGGGAAAAATCACCTGGTAGCGTATCTGAGATAAAAAATTACTTCCCAGGAAGCAGGCTTACTCTACTGTGGAAAACAGTGTCTTGCCATAGTGTGGGCCCTAAAGAAGTTGGAGCCCTACTTATATGGGCAGCATTTTGTGGTACAAACTGACCACAACCCCTGGTTTGGCTGACTCAAATGGGAAAAACTAATGGTAGACTGCTAAGATGGAGTCTTGTCTGCAAGGGCATGACATGATGATCTCATCATAGGGTTGGAGCGATCAATCAGAACACAGATGGCTTGTTGCGTCTGTATGAGGAGTAAACTGATTTGGGAAGTTCATCCCATGTAACATAGAAACATAGAAACATAGACTTTGACAGCAGATAAGGACCACTTGGCCCACCCAGTCTGCCCATTTCTACCTACTGGATAAGCTGCAGATTCTAGTTAACCAACAGCCTATTTCCTGCAACCTCCCACTATAATTGCCTTATGTCTGTCCCATGCATGTTTGAATTCCTCCACTGTTTTAGACCCCACAACCTCTCCAGGAAGGCGGTTCCATGCATCCACCACTCTCTCCGTGAAAAGAACTTCTCACATTACCCCTGAGCCGCCCCTCTAACTTTATATTGTGCCCCTTGTTCTATACATCTCTTTTTCTGAAAGATGCTACCCTCCTGGACTTTGTTGATTCCCTTGAGGTACTTAAAAGTTTCTATCATGTCCCCCTGTCCCTCCTTTCATCAAGGGTATACATATTAAGCTCTCTCAGTCTCTCTTCATATGGTTTCTGATGTAGACTCTGCACCATTTCAGTTGCCCTCCTCTGACTGCTTCCATCCTGTCTATGTCCTTGCGAGATGAGGTCTCCAAACTGCATGCAGTACTCCAGATGGGGTCTCACCAACTGTCTGTATAGAGGGATAACCACTTCCCTTTTCTATTTGTGATGCCCCTCCCTATGCATCCCAGTATCCCCTGGCTTTCCCTACTGACTTCTCACATTGCATACCCACCTTTAGGTCATCTGATATGACTACACTCAGATCCCTTTCCATTATTGTTGTTGTTAGTACCTCCCGCTATTGTGTACTCTTCTCCTGGATTTTTATTTCCCAGATGCATTACTTTGCACTTCTTTGCATTGAATCTAAGTTGTCATATGTCTGACCATTCCTCCAACCTTGCCAAGTCCCTTCTCATCCTTTCTACCTCTCCTTGTGTATCAACTCTGTTACAGATCTTTGTGTCATCCGTAAAGAGGCATACCTTTCCTTTCAGACCTCTGCAATGTCACCTATAAAGACGTTAAAGAGGACTGGACCCATACTGAGCCCTGAGGTACTCCACTAGTAACCCCCTTTCTTCAGAATGTGTTCCATTCACTATTACCTTCTGTGTCCTGTTGTGCAGCCAGTTTTCTACTCAGGCTACCACCCTGGGACCCACTCCCAGGCTGGCTAACTTGATTATTAATCTTTAAGTGCGAGACTGTGTCAAATGCCTTGCTAAAGTCTAGGTAGGCCATATCCACAGTCCCTCCCTGGTCTATTACTTTGGTCACCCAGTCAAAGAAATCGATTAGATTTGTCTGACATGACCTTCTTGCTGTGACTCCATGCTGCTTTGGGTCCAGTGCCCTGCTGGCCTCTAGGTACTCAACAATTCTTTCTTTCAGAAGTGATTCCATCATTTTCCCCACCACTGAGGTCAAACTAACAGGTCTGTAGTTTCCTTCTGCCTTTGCTCCCGCTTTGTGAAGGGAATCACATCTGCCCTCCTCCAGTCCTCAGGTACCACCCATCTTCCCATGATTTGTTAAAAAGTGTGTTTAGTGGTGTCACTAGGTCCTCCCTTAGCTCTTTTAGGATTCTAGGGTGAATCCCTTCAGGCCCATTGCTTTGTCCACCTTGAGTTTTAGAATTTCTTTCAGTACTCTTTCTTCTTTAAATGGACTGGTATCAACCCCACTATCCAGAGTGCTTCTACTGTTTGGTTTAGGTAACTCCTCTTTTCTTTTGTGAATACTGAGCAAAAGTATTCATTCATTATCTCTGCCTTTTCACTGTCTCCTCTGCACATCTCCCTCTCCTTTATTAATCTTCCTTATCCTCCCTTAACCTTTCTATGTTCCCTAATGTACCTATCCCATGTAGGGACAGAGCCCCAAATTCAGTCTAGGTGAGGAGGATTGTGATGCTTGGCCAGCCTGCTTTGATTGTTGGATGATATTTGTAATATAAAAATAGTGAGTGATTGTCACAGTGTGTTATGTGCCCCCAGGTTTCAGTTACAGTCAAGTGACCTGAAACCAGGAGGTAATTAAAAGACTAGAGATACTTAATTAAGGGTCTCCTGTTTTTCTATCTTAATTAGAAATGACCCAGCTGCCAGGATATAGGGCTCGTAAACTTTTATGATGTCTTAGAGGAAAACATGTTCTACCACGATGGTGTGTAGTGTTGTAAAATCTTTGACCTGCTTTGAGAACAGGAAACCACACAAGATCAAAGGAAAGGCTTGATTAAAGACTGTCATAATTTGGGAAATTAGTTTTTGCTGAAGTCACAGTATTTAAAATATCTCCTGACAGGCAGATTATTGTTTGTATATTTTTATATTCCAAAAGGAGGAGCTAGATGACATCATAGCAAGGTGTGTGAGAGAGACACAGTTTAACTAGGACTTGTGTCAGATCTTTGTGATATATATTTTGAGCTCTTAAGAAATAAGATATCTGATCTAACTTAAGCACGTATAGCGGTAATACATTACATAGAAAAGATCTAACTGTATGTTGGTAGGAGTTTGTAGTTTTCCTTGTTTTCTTTTATATGATTGTATGCTTTTTGATATATTGTTCTGTGTTTACATTTAACATATTTTTATAACATTTTAAGTAAACCTTTCATTTGAAAGATATTGCCTGGGTCTTCCAAGTTCTTTCTTTGCATGTGATGTATAGAGGGTTAAGACTTACAAAACTGTTCAAGAGCTTGATGGTGTTAATAAACTGGGAAAATGTAAGAATATACCAAATGTCTTTATACAGTTTTAAGGGTTCATTTTGGAAGTCTGGCTTGGTGTCCCCACAGCATGATTGTACCACATAAGAGGGTACAAATCTGCGCCTGTATATTTGGGTACACTAGCATAAGGTTCACACTTTGATTCCCCCAGAACTTGAGACTAAAGGTGATTTGGACCTCAAGCAGACAGGAGGGTTACCCTGTCTGTTACCTGTTCACATACTGCGCCAGAGGTTGGCATTGTGGGAGCAGAGGCCTGACCTGCTGAGTGCGTCTGTGACAGTCCTTTCCTATTTGAACTGAAAATGTCCTCCACTCCAACCCTGTTCATACTCTTTAGATACTTGAAGTTTTCTATCATATGGCCTCTTTCCTTCTGCCTTCCAAGGAATGTATATTGAGCTCCTTTAACCTCATTTCATATGGTTTGTCTCCTATGCTCTGGATCATCTTGGGCACCCACGTTGGACCCCTCAAGTAGTTTGATATCTTCTTCTAATACAGGCACTAGAACTGCACACAGTGCTCCAAGTGTGGTCTAACCAAAGACCTCTGGACAGAATGACTTCCTCCCTCCTGGAAGTGATTCCTCTGGTGATGCATCCCAGCATTTTATTTGCTTTGGCTGCTACTTTTCAACACTATGCAGATTGTTTCATGTCACCCCTGACTATCACCCCAGATCCTTTTCCTCCTTTGAGTTGGACACCTGTACGCTCCCAAGCCAGTAGCTCTCCTGGGTTCCTAGCTCCCAGGTGCATGACCATGCACTTTTTGGCACTGAACCCCACTGCTAGATTCCAAATCATTTCACTAGTCTGGCCAGATCCTCCCAGAGTTCCCATCTCCCTTTCTCTGTGTCCACCCTCCCACAGATCTTAGTATCATCTGCGAAAAGGCAGATCTTACTTTTGACCCCTACCGCTATGTCGCCAATAAAGATGTTGACTCAACATTGGACCAAGTACTGATCCTGTGGTACCGCCACTGGTTACAGGTCTAGACTTGATAGTTCACCCTCACTCTGTGCTCCCTTTCCTGCAGCCATCTCCTGACCCACCCGAGGCAGTTTGTCCCTGACTCCCAGATTATTCAGTTTGTTAAACAACCTTCCATGTGGCACGGAGTCAAAGGCCTTACTGAAGTCCAGGTATCATACATCCGCTGCCTGGTCTTTCTTCTAATCACCTTGTGGCCCAGTCAAAAATTCTATCATGTTTGTCTGACAGGATCGCCCCTTGACAAACCCATGCTGCCTATTGTTCTGCAGACTGTTAACCTCCAGATAGTTCACCAGACTTTCTTTAAGAATGGTCTCCATTAATTTGCCAATAATTGATGTTAGACTGACCAGTCTGTAGTTGCCAGGTTCATCTCTGGGACTCACTCTTGTGGAATGGCCCCATATGAGCCATTCTCCAGTTCTGAGGCACACACCCTGTCATGAGATGTTAAACAGATCCACCGGGAGGGGCTGCCAACCTCCGCCATTTCTCTCAGGACCCTTGGTGTATGCCATCCAGACCAGGTGCCTTGTCCAACTGAACAGCCCTGAGACCTTATAAAGACCCTATCCACCTTGATCTCCCATCTGTTTCATCCCCCATTTCTTACCCCATAATCCCTGTGGCATAGGTCCGTCCTTTTACCTAGTGAATACAGAGCTGAAGTACTGCTCAGTGCCTCGGCCTGTTCTTCACTGTTTTCCGCCCATCCTTCTTGATCCTAATAATCCTCCTTACGACTTCTTTTCTACCTTATATATCTGAAGAAGTCCTTTTCCCCTTCCTGATCCTCTGTGCTAGCCTCAGTTCTTGCAGCTTTAGCTACCTAGACCATCTCTCCTCCTCCTCTCGTGATTTCCTGAGTAAATCTCCCTGTCCTCCTCACTCATAGTATGTCTGTACTTCTGAATGGCTGCCCTCTTCTCCATCACCTTCTCTGCCGTGTCCTTGTTGAACCAGCTTGGTCTCTTTGTTCTGGACTTTTACTCTGGGACTTCATGCAGTCTTTGTGGCCTCATTCAGAATCAACTTAATGATGGATCATTTCTGGTTCACATCCATCCCCAGCCTGATTTTTGCAAGATGCCCTACAAGTATATCCTCCATTCCTCTAAAGTCCACTCTCTTGAAGTCCACCACCCTTGCCTTGATCTTAGCTGTTTCTTTACCTATATTGAGGTAAAACCAGACCGTCACGGTGGTTGCCACCACAAGGGGTTCCTCCGTGGCTATATCTTGGGACATGCTCTCCGTCTGATAGCACCAGGTCTAGTATGGCACCATCCCTGGTCAGCTGTGTGACCCCTGCAACAGGAAACAATCACAGTAAGCTTCTTGCTACTGCTTGCTTGAAAAGTGTATTGATTTTGTACTCGATAATGACTAGTTTGCTAAAAATGAGAATACAGCTCCTGATCGGGCTTCAAGCAGCTCAGCCACAGCTCATTCAGCCAGCCACCCATGCCACCTCCACAGGCCACCTCCGACCTCTCCTCACGGGATTACAGACCCTGATCAGGCTTGAAGCAGCACGGCCATGGCCTGCTCAGCCAGCCACCCACCCCACCACCACAGGCCACCTCCACCTCTCCTCAGCCGGATTACAGCCCTGATTGGTCTTGAAGCAGCGCAGCGTGGCTTGTTCAGCCAGCTGCCACGCCACCTCCACAGGCCACCTCAATCTCTCCTCAGCCGGATTACAGCCCCTGATCGGGCTTGAAGCAGCGACTGCAGCTCGCTCAGCCAGCTACCCACACCACCTCCACAAGCTGCCTCCGCCCTCTCCTCAGCCGGATTACAGCCCCTGATCAGACTTGAAGCAGCGTGGCGGCTGGTTCAGCCAGATGCCCACGCCACCTCCACAGGCTGCCTCTGACCTCTCCTCAGACAGATTATAGCCCCTGATTGAGCTTGGAAGAAGCTGCTCGCTCAGCCAGCCACCCAAGCCACCTCCCACAGGCCGCCCTCCCGACCTCTCCTCAGCCGGATTACAGCCCTTGATCTGGCTTGAAGAAGCGCTGCTCATTCAGCCAGCCACGACGCTACCTCCACATGACACCTCCAACCTGAGCGCCCCCATTGGCCACCACCACTGCTGCCGCTTGCTGATTGGACTACTGAGCTCTCTCAGCCACTGATTGGCCATGCTCCTTCTGTTCTCTATCTGCCTTCCTGGGCTTCTGCACCGATAAGATTGCTTAGTGAAGTACCAAAATGTGTTAGCCTGCTTGCTGTTGTCTGTACCTTTATGAACAGTAGGCCTCAGGTCCCTGTTTAAATTTTTAAATTGTAGGACCTGCATTGTAAACGCTTTGTCTTGTAGAAACTGCCTAAAAAATCAGCTTATTAAGCTACAGTAGCCTGATTATACTGTCATCATTTCGCACTCGAAACTGTTTTGTTGAAAGTATTTTTGAACCTGCTATAATTTGCTTAGTCTGCCTCCTCTGACTCTGCTAACCTCTATCTCGGAGCTACCACTACCTCTCTTCCCCCACCACATAAATCCTCTCTAACTCGCTTGGTCCCCATAGCTGTGCTTTACTTTTTCAAACTCCTCTTCATCTCCTAAACTGCTTTCTCCTTGTACTGCAGCATGGCACCAGAACAAGCAATCCTCCATCTTGGTCCTGGTCGCCCTCCCCGCCCGACTCTTTCCTTTCTCTCACTCTGCTCCCCATGCCCACTGATTTAGCACCTGCCTCACTCCTTTGTTTCCCTGAACCAATCTCTTGTCTGGTTCCCTCCCCAGAGATTACAGCCCTGATCAAGCTTGAAGCAGCATGGCCTCGGCTTGTTCATCCAGCCACCCATGCCACTCCATAGGCCGCCCCACCTCTCCTCAGCCAGGTAAGATCCGTGGCCTGGACCGGGGTAAGCACAGAGTGGCCCCTATTGGCCACCGCTGCTGCTGCTGCTTGCTGACTGGACTACTGAGCTTCTCTCTGCCACTGATTGGCCAGCCCTTCTGTTCACTATCTGCCTTCCTGGGCTTCTGCGCCCATAAGATTGTTTAGTGAAGTGCCAAAATGTTGCGCCCACCCCCCCCTTCCCACCTCCTTCCTAATTAAATAAGCCTGGCTCCTCCCACCTTTATAAGGGACCTCCTTTTTAAACTTATTGGATCCCTACCTTAGACCTCCTCTTCTACCGTCCACACTCTCTGTCTCCTCTTCAGCACCCTTCACACCTCGCCCCATCTGCTTTCTACCCAGCTCTTCCCTCACACCTGTCTTTCCCTCGCTCTTCCCTCCCTCCCATTCTTTTTTTTTCTTCTCTGCTAGTGCTGGGCTCTCTCCCCTTTGACCCTCTCAATCTTTGATTCACAGGGCACAATGGCGCTGTCTTTCTTGCCCTTTTCTCTGGTTATTCTTGCATCACTGGTACCTCTCTACTATCTTCCTGGAGCCCTCTTCCACTTAGCTTCCTAGTTGACTCTCTACACCCACTTTAGCCATTGCTCCTTGCTCCCTAACCACACCCTTCCCGACTTTATCGGGATGCACTTAAATAAGCATGACTGGGGAGACTGGCCTGGTTGATTGCCATCCCATTCCTGGCACACACTTCATCCCTCTGGAGCCAAAGACAACATCTCGCCTCACGCATGATCAAAGCAGTCGAATAAACTCTCTTCCAGACAAATATGTTGTTGCACCTAAGTTACCGCCTCCTCCTGCTCCTACTATCTGGTAAAATTCACTCCAATCCTGGCCCTATGACCACCCACTCAACCACCCAAGTAAAGCGGACAGGGTCTCTCACCCTTGAAACAATCAACATCTGCAGCCTACTACTAAACTTGGCCTTGCAAGTATTTGACCTCCATAATCCGATACTCACAGTTGTTGAAACCTGTCTTTCTCCAAAAATCCCAGACATGTCTATTGCCCTACCAGGCAATAGCATCTTTCGACTTAATAGAAAGACTAAAATACATGGGGCTGTGCAATTTACCTGAAAGAGCTCTCCTGGGTCACAATATAGAATCCACAATCTCAAATACATCTGCATAGATTCTACTTGTCAAAATCATTCAAGGGGCCCATAACAAAGCTCCTGACAGTTGCCGCAATGTACATTCCCCCTAAAGAACAAGGCATAGGTATCAACGCTGTCCTAGACCTCGTACAAACCCTCCTCTGACTCTGAGACAATTCTGTTGGGTGACTTCAACATTAACTGGCTGGCACCGGATATAGGGGTATCAAGGATGCGATCTCTGCCATCAATCTTCCTCAGTTAGTCAACTCCCCACCGCACAACTATAAAACTGGCACTAGTACCTTCCTAGATTGGGCAGTAACTAGCCATCTGACTCGCGATCTCAAACATCTCCATCCTCCCTGATGCAATAAGTGACCACTCCCCAGTCATCTGCAAATGGTCTAACAAATTCAGCATGCCTCTGCCCTTACTCATCTCCAGTACAGTCCTCCCAAAGGGCAGCTGAAACACCTTAAAACCCACCTAGACAACAAGATTGGTTCTCCTATTTACAATGCTACTGATGTTAACTCGGCCTGGAATTTTCATTAGCATCTTTAATTCCACCTGTGACTCCTATGCCCCCTTCAAAAAAATGCAAAGTCAAAGGCCTATGCAACCCTTGGCTCTCTGCTTAACTACTTGCTCAACTAAAAGCTAGGACTATCTCTGGATGAAGGCATCGGCCTCAGGAATGCAAGCTGACATCCAGAACTACAAACATGCCCATAATGCGTGTACAAAATCAATTTGACTAACAGAAAGCCTCTATTATAATGAAGCTCTCACAAATACTTGGTGACATGGCAAATCTTTTTGGAACAATATTATAGAAGTTACTGGAAACAGCCAAAACTTCCCCCACCATGCTGAATATTGATGGGGCTACAATTCCGGACCCTAACTATAGCAAATACCTTCAATGCAGCCTTCACCGACCTCAGCAGTGTTCTCCCCTGACTTTTCAACAATGATGATGCCACTGCACGTGACTCCAGCCCACCTTCTTCTTCTAAATACCCGCCTTCTACTTCAGGCAGTCAAGATGCATGATGTACACACATACATTAGTAAAGCAATTGCAAGACCCGAATAAGTGGGACACGCTTGACCTTAAACTGCTATCCTTCACTCTTGAAGAAGTACCCCCTCTAACAAAAATTTTCAACCTCTCCCTCAGCCTCAGTCAGTTCCCAGATAGATGGAAAACCGCACTGTTACTCCTATCCACAAATGTGGAGACAGGGCCCTCACATGAAGTACCGGCCAATCTCAATTTGCCTCCCTCTCAAAGGCAATTGAAAGGATTGTATCAGACCAACTTACTGGATTACCTGATAAATATATCTTGTGCACCTCAGCAGCACAGGTTCGCAAGGGCCACAGCACCACCTCAGCCCTACTGGAGTACACCAGAGCAATCCACAGTTCCCTGGACAATGGTCAACTAACTGGCTCGTCTACATTGACTTAACTAAGGCCCGATACCAAAGCGTCAAAATTGGTGACGTCCTCTCTGATGCTAGACCGGTACACTCTGAGTCCCACAGGATCCATTCTAGGTCCTCTTCTTTCAATCTCTTTCTGAATAGCGCCCACAGTCCTGCCCTGAGCAAATACTACTCTGCACTGACGATGCCATAATCCACTCCACCCACAAGGAACTCCATCCCCACAGTGCAAACTACAGCTTGGCTTCTCTTCAGTCGAAACTGGTTCACTAAACATAAGCTAGTCCTCAACTATAAAAACAATGTCAATGCTCTTCATGCATCCACAACAGGTACAAGCACCATCCCTTGACCATCTCTAACTGTAATGGTGCTGCCCTCAAACAGGTACACCTTTAAATATCTTGGAGTCACAATCGACAGTCACCTATCTTATGGTCTACACATCGACAATGTTGCTAAAGCTGCTAATAATCACATTGGACTTTTCTACAGGCACAGGCAATGCCTTACTCCTGAAGTCATAAGGGTTGTAGTTCAGAGCTCTGAGGTCTGACTAATTGACTATGGCCTTATCATCTATGTCTCTGCCACAGCCACTGCTCTCTGACGTATTTCTACTGCCCTCAACAAAGCCTGTCATCTCATCTCTGGACTCCACCGTCTCACCCATCGTGTGACCTCTCACGCCCATACTGGCTGGTTACAACTCTAACTGCATAAAATACCAAACCTACTTAATGGCCAAAAGACAACCCTGGGCTTTCTTCTGCTGGCATCCAAGCTCTCCTTTCTCCTGCTCGTAACTCATGCCATACTAGGGGCTCTGACTCTCAACTCCTTCTGATCCCTCACTGCCATTCCTGTCAGGGCAAATAGCTTTTGCCTACAGGGCCCACTCTGGTTGAATGATCTCAGTAGTGACATCTCCTCCTGGGGGTAATTATATCAGATGACCTAAAGGTGGGCAAGCAATGTGAGAAGGCAGTAAGGAAGGCTGGGGATACTGGATGCATAGGGAGAGGCATCAATAGTAGAAAACAAGAAGTTGTTATCCTCTATACAGACAGTTGGTGAGACCCCATCTGGAGTACTGTGTGCAGTTCTGAGACCCCATCTCCACAAAGACATAGGCAGAGTGGAGGCTGTCCAGAGGAGGGCAACCAAAACGGTGCAGGGTCTGCATCAGAAGACATACGAAGAAAGACTAAAGGAGCTTAATATAGTATACCCTTGAGGAAATGAGGGAGAGAGGGACATGATAGAAACTTTCAAGTACCTCAAGGGAATCAACAAAGTCCAAGATGGTGGCATCTTTCAGAAAAAGAGATGTGCAAGAACAAGGGGCACAATTTGAAGATAGAGGAGGGACGGCTCAGAGGTAATGTGGAGGAAGTATTTTTTCACAGAGAGGGTTGTGAATGCATGGAACAGCCTCCTGAGGAGGTCGTGGAGTCAAGAACAGTGGGGGAATTCAAGAATGGCTGGGACAGACATAAGGCAGTCCTAGTGGGGGGGTAGGACAAAGTAAGCTGTTGGTTAACTAGGATCTGCAGCTTATCTGTTAGGTAGGAAAATGGGCAGACTAGGTGGGCCAAGCGGTCCTTCTCTGCCATCAGATTCTATGTTTCTATGTTTCTTCTCAAGCTTGGCCCCTTCAAATCTAGGCTGCATCTATTCCTCTCAACCTCCAGCACCTGCGACTGTTTCCCTTAACGGCCATCCTGTCCCTCAACCTTTCTCGGCTGCCCCTGCCCTTTACTCTCAGCACTTACTCTCTCTTCTGCCTATCTCCTCTCCCCTCCCCCCATGTCCACCCATCCACCCCACTTGCCTCTGCACTTCCAATGCACTGCTGACAAGACCTCGGCTGATACTCCCTATTGTATCCTACCTAGTACTGTCTCAATATGTATGTTTGCATTGACAAAATATGTTACGCTCCATGTTTTCTGTAACTCAATGTTTATCTACAAATCTTGTACTTATTGTTCTGTGTTACATTGTATCCCACCTGACGTGGAACTTTGTAAAAGAGCCTCGGCTCAAAGGTACTTGTAATCCTACATTCAAATAAACAAATAAACTCTGCCACCATACTGCTGCATTTCTCATCATAATTGTTGTGATTTGTATGTTGTCAGCACCAAGATACAGGTGAGGAGAGGGTCCAGTTTTCAAATGATTTATGGATGCCACAAGCCCCTGGCGCCCAACATATGGCACTGGTGCATGGAGCTTGCAGCATTCTTTTGGTGCCAGTCACGATTTTCATTCACTCGCCAATGCTGTGTTAGGCCAGCTCCCTGCTGGCCTAACTTGCACCATTTGGGGACCCTTTTATGGGGCTTCCGCCAAACCTTTGGTTCAAGCTGCTATAAATTGTGGAAAATGTTGCAAGTGCCAACATTCTAAAATTGGGCGCAGTTGCATCAGTGAGTTTGGCGCAGTTATGTCAACCATCGGGTTGATGTAGGGCTTGACGAAACCCCCGCGCCAGCCTTTGGAAAACCGGGCCCAGTATGTGGGCTAGCAGTATGGCCTGGGGGTTGGAGCTGCAAGCTATGAATGAGCTTGGTACATCCAGAAGTCCAGGGTTTGAGTCTCACAACCTCTATTTGAATACTGTGCGACTGAGAAGTCACAATCTCCCCAATGCTCCCGGTCGCTCCTGAAAACAGGCACTTGTGCCTAGTGGGCCTCACCTGGTTACCAAACAGAATAAAATACAAATTAACTAGCATGAGTTAATGCCCTCGTAAAAGCTTACATATGACATAATCCATGGTTACAGCTGATAACAAAAGCCATAGCAGCATGATTTCAAAATGTTTATCGAGTTTAAAATGAAAGCAGAATCACTAGCTCTCACTGAACTAACCCATAAAGAATAAAAGAATGTGACGATTTGTAAACGCCTCTTCAATCTTATTAAAAGGGCCATGTCCCTGAAAATGTTCAAGAGACTAGGCTTAGTTAACAAACATAATCTTACTAGATCCTAACTAGAAGGTAGTGCTCTAAACACTAAGAAGACTATAAAAGCAAATGTTTTGAACACTAAGATAATTTCTTTGCTTATTTCATTCCTGCAGACAAGAAAAAGCTTTATTAAAGTTCAGAAACAGGTAGATATAAACAGCTGCATAGATAATCTTACGACCATTTGTATAAAAATACTATATATACAACTCTATGTTTAAAATCTTGCAGAAATCGACAGCAAAACAGTGATGCACAAGTAATGTGCTTACTGTGTCAAAGAAACAAGGTATGATCTTAATGGACTTATGATACTGCTTTTATCATATATTGTCAAAACTTTCATTTATGGATAAAATGTTTGTACATCTATACCTAGAAAAGCTGTTTTGCTTATAAAAGACTTGTGCAGATGGAATGGACTAGGCAAAGCCCAAGGGCTAGTTAAAGCAACAGGCAGTAGTATGCATATTATACGAAGAACAGGAGGCTGAAAAGTATGTTAAAAACACAAATATTTAATAGTTTTGCATAAATATGTTTGTGGATAAAAGAGTTGATTTTCCTTATAAAAACAAATAATTTTCTCCAACATTAATTGATAAACTGCTTTATGTATATGTGATGATGAAATTATAATTTTATCAATAATTTTCTAAAATACATTTTTGTAGATAAGATGCATGCATATTAATTCTAAAAATTTATGTTTATTTTCATTCATAGCCCCTAAAGAAGCCTAAACAGCAAAACATTGGGGCTAGCAATATCTACAGGAATAAAGAAAAAAAAAAAGATTTATTCTTTAAGAACTTTTGTGTTTTGAAGGATTCATTTAAATTAGAGTGACCACAAGCCCTAATTTTGCTGACTCATATAGTTGATAACAACCCAAAACAGTAGGCTGAATTCTCCATTACAGGAGTGTGATGACATCATACCTGTGCATAATGGAGACACTGTCTCATGCTCATGGCTTCTCTGTGTGGGATAACCTCTCACCAAAGGAACCAGTAATTATAAACAGTATAATATGGGCATCATTCTTAACCTGTTTTCTTACACTCTCTCCCTCTTACACTCTCTCAGTGTGTGATACCTGTAAGAACTGCTCGAGCTGTGCTCCCACAGTTTCTGCAGTATAACACACCTTGGATGTGTAAAAGCAACTTATAGTGTATAGTGACCCCTTGTTCTGCATAGAAATCAATCGTGGGCAAAATGGAATGCAGTAATACCATACTGTGGTACAACATCATCTTGGCTGTTTTTGAGCGCACGTCAGTCAGTTTAACTAAAGGAAAACCGCTGCACACACATCTCAGAAGTCAAACAGTAAATGTTCTGACAGGATGGCGCTGGCATTTTTTCGAAAGTGACAGAGAAGTGCATTAAATTCAAAATAATTTCAAGTACTGTATTTTTTTTTTTTTGTGGGGTCAATATACACTATAAAAATACTGAAAGCAGTAACTTTATGTAACCAGCCTGAGCTACCACTAAAGGTTCTGATTCTGTGTGACTTCTAGAACTTCGCTCTCGAGGACTAACATAATCAGAACCCTTGGTGGCAGCACAGGCTGGCTGTGCACAGTTGCTCAGCCAGTATTTTCTATGTAACACATTGCCACCCATGCTTTATCTCTGTACGCTATGAACACAGACACTTTGGGGTGGGACAGGCACGCTCCATGTAAAATGGCAAGCTGAAGCAATTTGTGTCAGTGAGTTGTGGACCCTGAAATAATAGCACCTGAGAAACCGATTTTCAAATAGTGCAGAATTCTGCCAGCTAAAAATAAATGGCGTGAGTAGAATTGACACTAAGAACACGCCTCAGAATGCTATTCTGCATGTTCATATTAAAGGCAAAGAAGAAATAAATAGTAACAAAGAAATCAGTGCTCTCATTCTTTAGTCTTGCTTGAACATAGCTATGCATCCTTTGGGATATTATGAACTCATTTTCTATTGTACCGACTAAAAATTAAACTGAGCTCAACAAATGTACTAGATCTCTGAACAAGATAAAGTTAATGAAAGAGAATTCCCATGTGTGAGCTGGAACAGGCCTATACACAAATATGTAGATCTTCACTACCATTATCTCAGGACAATCAAACCTGCTCCAACAGAACAGCACGTCAAGCCTGAAGCTGCCTCGGTCCATAACCTTTTGGTTCACTTAGCATGAGCTTCTGTCTCTGGGGACTCCATCCCTCAATGTGCAGTGACATGACTTTAGCTACATTTTATAAAACTATAGTACTTTGGTTTTAATTGTCACTAAATCAGTCTTGCTCCTTTTGGGCTTGTAGATGTCTCCAGGTTTTTTGTTTTGTTTTTAAAGGGGCCTGTCTTTTGAATCTCATGTCAACCATGTGATACTCTAGGACTGAAAGGCAATGCTATCCTTAGTGTATGAAAATGCCAGAGAGTAGCTCCCAAAACAAAGAGAGGCTGGAGTCATTTCCAATTCCATTTGCTCTACAGGCAAGGTCAAGACAATATCAGAGAACCCCATCTTATTCAACTGACTGCATCCGAGTAGTCCTGAGGCAGAGAATGAAAGTAGCAGTCCACGTTACACCAAAAATATTGTGCCCATACTTAATGTAGTCCATTTCAAATGATGCCCACACATAGACCAGTGCAAGTGGCTTGGTACTGCAGCTTCAAAGCATGTTTACTGAACAACTGATCTAAAAGACTGCACTGTTACCTCAATACCTCCCAGATGTCACTGATTTTCAGGGATGCCCTGATTTTATCTTGGATATTTCCACTGTCCCTCCTAAATTTAGGATTTCTGTTATAGAAGAATAAGAGTCAAAGCATTAAATAATGCCAGACTTAAGTGTTACAGTCCAGTTCTCCTTTGAAAATGCCTTTCACATGCCAGCCGGTGGTGCTGAGGGTTGAGTGCTGGACACCACATCTCGTACTATGCCAGAGAACTGGGTTGGGAATGCAGCCAGGTTGTCAGGGTCGGCCGGGGAGAGGATTGAGCGTCCGATGGACTGCTTCTCCTCTCTCCTTGGGAGGGTTCGGGCTTACCTTGCTCTGTGATGGCCTCTGATGGAAGTCAGGGACATTGCAGGTGCAGTGTGTTCAGGGGTGAATGCAGTGGATGTCAGCACGCAGTGCCTGGATGTCGTGCATGTCTGTTCTCCGAGGGAGAAAAATGGTGGTCAGTTGTGGTGGCTTGATGGCTGTGCCTCCTCATCCAGGGATCTGGAGAAATCGCACTCGGTGGTAGATCTGGGCCCAGTGGATGGGATAGAGGACCCCTCTGTGGGTACTGTGTGGCTAGCTGGATGTGAGTGAGCTAACAGGTTGACGGTGTGAGAAAGGATGACAGCGGATGACAGGCAGACTGAGCTGCAGAGTAGAAACAAAGAATATAAAACAAAAAAGAAAGAAAATGCCTTTCACACTAAGCCAAAATTATGGCAACATTGTTGAGCTAGAATTACAATTTCTTAAAGTGTCACCGCCAACCACCTTAAGCCTCAAATTGTCCTTAGTTTAAAAACAAATTTTTAGTTACTTATATTCTGTAAAGATTACCAATGTAGCTGGTTGTTTGATTCTGATTCCTTTTTTCTTTTGAAAAGTTAAAACAGACTGCCAACCATGCTGGTGTTACCACACAATAACATTTTGGTTTACATTTCTTGATCAACTTCCACTGCATTTTCCTGAACTTGGGAACACCACCAACAGTCTAGCCACTTATGATGCAGTGGAGGAGAGAGATTATTGCATTGTGAGTGGCTGCATTGTTTTCAGGGGTGTTCATAACATTCAGGAAGTATGCAATAAGAGTTGATCATGGATTTGAAATAAAACAAAGCTGGGTATCATTACACCATAACCATGCAATTCAGTTCTGCTAAGAAAGGAAGCATTTGCAGCCACTCATGATGCTTTGGCCCTATTCACAGCAGCGTACCTTAAAACAATGAAGGCACCAGCGATGGCGGTACTTTCTCAGACTGGTGCTGCAGATCCTATTACTAAGATGATGTAACATTCACCCCAACCCTGGTCCACCCCAGGGGTGAACTACGACAAAACTCCCAGGTTACCTTACAACTTGCCTCCCTGAACACTGACAGCCTCCTACCAAAGATGGCCCAGTTCAAAGCCTGGGTGAGACAAAACCAGCCAGTCATCATCTCACTCACTGAGACATGGCTATCCTCCAAAACCCCAACACTCTATCTCCCTACAAGGGTATAACCACTTCCGGTTAGATCATATAGGTAAACAGGGAGGTGGATGCCTAGTCTATCTGAAACACCTTGCAAGGTTATAAAATCACCCTAGGCAGGACCAGTGGTAGCTGTGAGTGCCTAGCAGTACACCTAATATTAGGAAATGAGGAGGAAGACTCTAACCCTTATGACCGTTTACATTCCCCAGGAAAGCAACAAGTTGGACTAGACACTTTTGCCTTGCATTACATGGAAATAAGCCAGAATTGAGAAACTGTAGTAGTGGGTGATTTTAATGTCAATTGGAAGGCAAAATCTAGCACAGGTTACAAAGACCAAATACACACTCTTTACCTTACACAAGCTATTACAGAAAGCACCAGTACTAATGACAAAACAGGCACTTCAACCCTCAGAGACTGGGTCCTCACTACTCACCCAGATAGGTTGAAGGAGGTTACTGTGATGCCTGATGTTCTGAGTGATCACTCGCCAATTGTGTGTAGTTGGTTTGCAAAACTAACCTGACCATCTCCAGAACAACCTACAATATGGTACTACAGAAAGGGGCACTGTGTGCATTCAAATCCCACTTGGCCCATCTAAACTGGAGCCAACTAGATTCCACCACCAACACTGATGCAGCCTCGACCATTTCATAACTGTGTTTAAAGCCGCTGCAGATAAATCTTCCTCTTTCAAGAAGTGGGTCGTCTGAGGAGACTCTGCCACATGAGTTACATGGTCACCCTATGGCACAAAGTCAAGGAACTCGTCACGAGGCACACTGGTAGGAATACAGAGCAGCTAGGAGTAGGTGTACTAAGAATATCAGACAGGCTAAGGCTAACTTTTATAAAGAGCAGCAGACTAGCTGCTGGGGAAGGTATTCTGAAACTGCTAAAGGATCTCCTGGGTAGGCGTGATAAAACATCACCAACAATGCACAACTCAAATGGAAGCATCACACGCGACCCTATTGAGATAGCCAATTCATTCAATAAAGCCTTCACCGACCTTAATGCCATCCTCCCCTGAAGACAAACCCGCTGCCACCACTGTATCCCATGATGACACCCAAAAGACCAATGCAGGCCACAATTCCACTTTAAATCTGTCTCGGTAAAGGACACGGTCCGCTATGTTAGCAGTACTGGGAAAACAAGGATGGGAAGTGACTCACTTGACATGAAACTAGTTGCCCTGGTCCTGGATGAGCTCGCCATTGCCCTGACTAAATCTTTTAACCTCTCCCTCAGATCCTCACAGTTCCCAAGGAAAGGAAAGGAAAAGTGCCCTGGTCACCCCCATCCATAAAAGTGGAGACCACACATTAGTTGCAAACTACAGGCCTATATCCATTCTCTCCCCACTGTCCAAAGCACTCGAGAGAATTATATTTGACCAACTCATCTCATACCTCAGCCAATATAATGTCCAGTGTGAACAACAACATGGTTTCCATAAAATGCACAGCACCTCCACTACACAGATCGAATACACAAGCATACTACACAAGGCTCTTGACAAAGGATACCTGCTGGGCTTTATCTACATAGACCTCAACAAGGTCTTTGATTTAGTAAACCACACACTACTACTAACAAAGCTACCCACATTAGGTCTCTCTGCAGACACTGTGCTCTGGTTTAAAGCTACCTCTCAGGCAAATTGCAGCAGGTTAGGATAAATGGGGAGCTCTCTAATGCCAGGCCTGTCATGTCGGTGTGCTGCAAGGCTCCATCCTGGTGCCCCTTTTGTTCAACCTCTTCATCAATAACCTTCCTGAAGCCTGCCCTAGTTTCACTGTCTTCCTTAAGCAGATGATGCAGTTATCTGTGCAAGTAACCCTGCCAGGACTTGCTCAAGACCTCCAATGCAACTTTGCATCCCTCGAAATTGATTCCAGCAGAACAAGCTTGTACTCAACTACAAGAAGACCAAAACAATGCTCTTCTCAAGTGCACAGAAGAGAAGTAAGGTACAAGCGCTCAACATCCTCAAGGGTAAGGGCGACCCTCAGAACAGGTAGAAACTTTCAAATACCTTAGTGTCACCATCGTCCAGACTCCTAACATTTGCACCACATGTCAACCAAATCTGCCTCAACATTAACAGGAGACTAGGGCCACTATATAGACAAAGGAACAACCTTACCTCGAAGCCAAAAAGTGGAGTTACAAGTTCCATCCTCCCGATAGTTGACTATGGTCTAACAATCTATGGGAGTGCCACAGACACTGTGTTAAACAGGGTCTGGTTAGTCCTAAAAAGCCTGCCACTTTGTAACTGGGGCTGACAAACTCATGCACAGCTGCACTCTTTTCTCTCACAAAGTGGCTTCCCTGCAGGACAGAATAAAATATCAAACCTGCCTGCTAGGCATGAAAGGCCTCATGGGCCTGCCCCGGGCTGCAAGGTCTTCTATAACCTGCCCAAAATTCTTAACCAACCAGAGGCATGACTATCGGTACATTGGCTGTTCCATTCAACCGAAGAGCCCTAGCCAAATGCTCCTTTGCAACCAGGGCACCGAACTGGCTTAATGAACTTCAGGTAATACAAAAGACACCAACTAAGCTGGGTCCTTTCTAGTGTTGCTCAGATAGTGCTTTTGTGGATCCTACCACTGTGTGTCAGATACTGCTGGTATCCTACCTTGGATCCTACTAGAAATCCTACCAGAAGACAGATGTAGGATCCGAGTCAGATAGTGATGGATCCTAGCTAGGATCCAGTGATCCTAGGTCAGATAGTTAGGATCCAGGGTTGGATAGTGATGGATCCTAATTCAGATCCAGGGATCCTACATAAGATGGTTACTATCCAAGCTGGATCCTAGAGGGCAGGATCCATGGTCAGATAGTACTACTATCCTGCCACAGCAACTATCTGGCCTAATGGGAGGTATATGTTGGTATCCTAATTTCTAGGATACTATCTGAGCAACACTAGTCCTTTCAAATGGGAACATCTAAATTTACTCCTACCTGGCTCCAAACGTAGTTGTTGCTCCTAATGAAACCCCATCCCACGCACTGTCACTTGCCAGCTGCACCCCTACCCAACCCGACCCTTGCACCATATGATCGTGATGCTTCTGCCCCTAAGGACCCTTCTACACATGCACATGATGCCAGAACCTTACCCACCTCATGGTCTCCTCATGCATGTGCTCTCCTCCATTCCAATGTGCCGAAAACACACAAACTTAACCTCTGACAATGCCCAGATGGACTACTACCTTTGTATGGCTCCTAGTGCTTTGTATTATTTGACCTATTGAATGTTAACTTTTGTTCACTCTGTTTGCCAGAATGGTACTTATGTTACTCATTCTGGTTTGTTATGTCACTGAATCAATATTGTCTATTCTTTGTTAATCAGTTTTAATATTGTCTTTGACATGGTGTAAACAAATTGTTATTCTGATGAGGAACCTTTGTAAATGAGCATTTCTCCTCAAAGGTGTATTTCCGAACTTTGAATTAAATGAATAAATAAAATGACCAGCAATATCAATTAATTTTGAGAAGGTAAACCACCATAAAATGTGGGCTTTCAACTAGAAATAATATATGATGCAAAAAGGTTGACAGTGTTCCTTTAAGATGTGCCTTTATTTTGGCAACTTGTCCCCGATGTTTTTTGGCCTTGTCCCTGATTTGTAGTGCAGGAGGCCGGAGGAATGGACACCATAAATCCAGGTTTGCAGAACAAGCACTTTGACTGATGTTGAAAGTTATTAGTTGTGGCTAAAGTTACAGGTACAACATTTCAAATGAATAAAAACAGTCCTTCATCAGAGACTATTTTCCCTTTTTTGGAGTTGTCTGTTTTCTTCAAGTGTCCTGCAGCATTTTTAGTCTAAAATAATTAAAAGCATTTTTAAATAAGGCTGTGCCCATGTTTCCCAACATTCTTGCTTTATTCTGAAACACCATGTGTTCTCTGTCACTGTTTTAGTGACCGAGCTAGACCAACAGACAAGAGACACTGGTCTATATTCAGAAGTTGTATACTAGGGCATTAATGGTCTGATGTTCATATCTTTACTGATGCGTAAATCACTGTGCATAATGTAAACACAGGGTAGTGCTGTGAATCTAGACTTAGTGTGGAACTCCATGTATTAGAAGTCTCTGCACAGTGTACAGTGAGTTGTGTGGCACCATACAGTTAGTGAGTGAGTACATGTGAATGGAGTATGTCTGCATAAACTGTGCAAAGCTATGTTCAAGCATTTGTACAGCACTAAGGGAGAGCTGATTAGCACAAATGTCCACTTTTCACATCCTTGTTTAACTGTGCACAGAGTATGGGAGACACTGTTAAATCAGCCAGAAATGCCATTCAAGGCTCAGAATACATGAAGTACAGGCATAAGTTGGTCTGTGCCAGTCCTACCTGGAGGAGGACATTCCTGCGACTAGGGTGTGACAATTATCTGAGCATGACTTGATCACAGGGATTGTATGTCACCACATGTCATGCCACACTTTAAATGTAAACATAAATGTGGTAACAATCATTAATGTCACTCCAAGCACAGCACATTAGTAACTGTGCTGCAGTACTATAATGTAACAGGGTTGCACTGCAGCTGGAACAGCCATCTGTTAATACTGATCTCTTGTCCTACCTCCCTGCAGTCCAAGGAGGAAAGTCCTGTTCATGAGGTTGCAATGGACGATAAGAAGGTAGTGATGGTCCCTTAGCACCTTAAAGGTAGAATGGTCTCATTTACATAGGGAAATTCCAATATAGCACCACTGCATAACTGCACTTACTGTAAATGACTGCAATACACTGACCAGTACTTTGCTCCTGGGCTACCTGTTACATAGCCAGTGCCATCCCCTCACTGGCCGGGCATGGGGATGTGCTTTGTGACTTCACAAATCTTTGGTAACTTGCTTGTGCAGCACTGCGGGAGGGGGAATTTGTATATGTTGTATACTTACAGTGTGATTTGCACTTGTATGAATTTACCAGATAGGATCCACCGAGAATCCTAAAGGAGCTCAAGGAAGAGATTGCCACTCCACCAGCTGAACTTTCAATAAGTCACTAGAAAGTGGTGTAGTACCAGAAGACTGGAAAAGGGCAACAGTGGTGCCCTTGCACAGAACGGAAGCAGGAGGATTCAGGGAACTATCACCCTGTCTGCCTAACCTCAGTGGTGGGTAAAATTACAGAGGCATTGATCAAAGAGAGGATAATAGAATACCTTAGGATAACGGAAGACTCGACCCAAGGCAATACGGATTCACGCCAGCTGCTTATGTGTAACAAATATGGTAGACTTCTTTGATTGGGCAACCAAAACAGTAGACCAGGGGCACAGTGGATGTGATTTACTTAGATTTTAGCAAAGCCTTTGACACTGTCTCCCACAGGAGATTAGCAAACAAGCTAGAGAACACAGGCACAGACAAAATAGTTATTTGGATTAGGAGCTGGCTTCAGGGCAGATCCCAAAGGGTCCTGGTTAATGGGGCATTATCAGAGGATGGCAGAGTTACCAGCTGTGTTCCACAGGGGTCAGTACTTGGCCCAATCCTCTTTAACATATTCATCAGTGACATTACTAAGAGACTGGAGGGAAGGTCTGCCTGTTTGCAAATGATACAAAGCTCACAACAAGGTAGAAACAGAGTAAGGTGCCTCTAGGATGGAAGCTGACCTGAAGAAGCTAGAAGACTGGTCCGGAACATGGCAGCTGAAATTCAATGCTAAGAATTGTAAAGTGATGCAAATGGGTAAACGTAACTTAAGGAAGACGACACACTGAATGGGCATCAACTCGAACAAACTAGCATAGAGAGGGACCTCGGAGTTATTGTTACCAAGAATCTAAAAGTAGGGAAACAGTGTGAAAAAGCAGCTCAGAGGGCCAGTAGCATCCTTGGCTGTACAAGTAGGGGATTACAAATAGGAAGCGTGAGGTAATTATCCCACTGTACAGGTCCTTGCTCAGGCCACACCTGGAGTACGCGTGCATGGTTCTGGAGATCACACCTAAGAAAGGATATAGACTGCTTGGAGAGGTTCAGAAGAGGGCCACCAAGATGGTTCAGGGCCTGCATCAAGAACAGTATGAAACAAGATTAAGTTAATTAAATTTATACTCACTGGAGCAAAGAAGAAACAGGTAGGATGTGATAGAGACATTCAAATACGTGAGAGGAATCAACATGGGCTAGACTGCAAACCTTTTCCAGGAGAATAAAACAACATGTGCTAGGGGACACAATCTGCACCTAGTGGGAGGCAGATTTAAAACCAATGTTAGAAAATACTTCTTTACAGAGAGGTGGTGGAACCATGGAACAGCCTGCCCCCATAGGTGGTGGCATCAATGACAGGAAGTCAAGCTAGCTTGGGGCAGACAATGTGGACACTTAAGGGATAATAAAAGCAGGTAGGGGGTAGAAATGTCTTGGGCAGACTAGATGGAGCATGCGGTCCCCATCTGCCATCTACTTCTTATTTTCTTATTACAACCTTTTCCGCACCATGCACACCAACGCGTAGGGAAGGTCTTAGTGCAGCACAAACTGCAACTTTCAAATATCAGACCCTCAGAGTATTCGTTGCCACTGTTGATGATGCATCTTCTCCCTTTATTAATTCTATTTTTGTACTTATCTTGTGGTTTTACTCCTTCTTCAATTCAGTGCTACCCTTTAGGGTGAGTAAAATGACAACATGAGTGAAATAGATCCAAACCAAATGGAGCTCTGTAAAGTGCTTTGTGAACTGCAGGATAAAAGAAAGTTAAAATGCTAAGTGCTTCATCAGTAACAAAACTTCGAGAATATAAGCCATTGCACCTTGACATTGATGGACACACTGGGAATGTCAGGGCTAACTCTTGCACGTGGAATAAATATTCCAAAATGACAGCACTGTGGAGAGCAGAAAACAAAATGAGCACCCTATAAATGGATTTGGAAACTGGAAACAAAACAGCAAGGATCAACAAACAGGGCAAGCAGAATATAACATGAAGTATTTGTTTACCATGGACTGTAGCATTAGATTATATCTTAATGTAACCCTAGATGGCGCTATCCCAGGGCTACTACCCCTGCCTGATTTGCCACTAACAGGTTGAGGCCTGGATCCAATGGCGGTGCCTCCACCCAGAGGTCAGGGTTTGCAATAGTTAAACTAACTTGGTCACAGCCCCTGGGACACTGCAACCCCTTTCTTCCCACTAGTGGCCCACACAATATATCAGAATTACCTTCACAGTATACACTTACCCCCAGGTCTGGTTCCGCACTGGGACCTCCTGTGAAATGAGATACAGTGCAACAATCACAGTACAGTACTTTAACATAGACAAATACCTCAGGCAGTATAACTTTGCTGAAACAAGCAGCTCTGATTTATTTAGGGGATATATAAGGACAGGGGAAATCAGGTTAATTAGCTTATCACCTAATAATCTCATTTATGGCTCTGTGCACAGGCCTATCCCTATCAGTTACTGTCCCTGGGTACCCAAGCCCTAGTGGCTAGTCCAAACCGTGGCAGCTGGTAGGGGCCCTTTCACACAGAGAAAAGGAGAATTAAACAGTCAGCAGTACAGTAATTCCATTTGGATTTAATGTGGCAATTCAACAGGGAGAACCCTGAATTAGTACTCACGACCTCCAAATAAGATAGGGTCCTTCAATGTCAGCAGGGCTCACTTGAGGTACACAAACCTTCACACATCCATATAAAAGAAAGTACTATACCAGGCAGGCTGCATCTGTATCCCGATCGCAATTACTGCACAATACCCGGAGAACACACAGCAGATTCAGTTCCTGACAGACCGAGTGTAATTTTCAGCAATTCCTCCAGTCTTCTACAGGGTGAGCCTGGTTTCTACTCTTCAGAGATCCTTTGATTCTTTTCACAGGACGGATTCAGTCCTAACAAGCTGCAGACCGGAACTCTGGGCCTTACACACGTTTTTGACTAAAACTGCACACTGAAAAGCACAGGGCTCCTTCCTTCTTCACTGCCAAAGCTCAACTGAACTCCAACTGACAAAACTGGCACTTCCTTTGAGTTCCTCCCAGTTCTTGACTGGATTGGCTGTCACTCACAATAGACTGCTGCTGTTGGTCCAAAAAGGCACTGAAGTCTAAACTACATCTCCCAGAGTCACTGCCCATACAATCCTCTTGTGGCTGGCTCAGATTATGAGTCCAAGTTCTGATTCGTCCAAGGCATCATTTTAGAGCTAGCTTACCCACACTGATTGGTCCAGTTCAGCAGTTCAAAACTAGAATGGGAACTAGCAGACACAGTTCTGACTGCAAAGAAAGCAGGTTAGACAAACTGTAATTTCATTATTACTCTAAATAATTTCTGGCAAACAGTTACATCTTTCAGATAGGTTCCCTTTGCACTCCTAGTGACTGCAAAATGAAGTGAATTGGCAGCAGCTCGAGTGGTACTCAGAGAAGCACACAGTCCCCCATACAAACTAATTATGTCTGCAAGCAGACAGCTCTTAAAGAGACAGTACCAGAGGCTCTAAAACACTCACTGATAAATGGCTTAAATGCCAAACACCATTCAGGCTTGGAGCATTCAAGCAAGCTCCTGGAAGTCTTTTGGGAACCCCATTTGCAGGGGTTACACCTTCCTGGTTTGGGAAAGCTTGACGTCGCGCGCCAAGCAAGTACCTCATAAGTTTCAACTGCAACCATATACATTTGCATTAGGCTCATGTAATCATCAGTCAATATATCATTTTACCAAGAACACATTTCTGAAACATTGCAGTACGTCACTCTTTACACAGTATTACATACACATTGTACCATAACTCAAGTTATTACCTCTTGTACATGAAACCTGAAGAGAGGGGCCCTTCCTATCAGTTACCTTGGGGCTGGATGGGGCAAGGGCACCATACTTAGAGGGCAACACAAGTAACTTTGAGTTAGCACTGATGCTCAGTTTGGGCAATGAGCTCGGGACACATACACTCCTTTATGGACAACATTGAGAGGCAAGTCCACAGGCCTCCCAAGTGAATCATAACTGAGGTGCACCACAGGCTTTACAGCTCGACCAGTCTTTCTAGGGGAACTGTTATAGTCTCTGCACTCTGAGCCTCATTTTCAGCATTGTCCTCACTTGTCCGGGAGTCTCCATGGGGTAGAGAGGCTAGAACTTGGGGCACTTTCAGCTCCAGGAGTTACAGTTTCTGAGTCCACAACATTTGGCTGCATGGAGAGCTTTGGGACACTGGCAGTGGACTGTCAGGGCACTCAAATACTCTTCTTGTTCGGTGTATCACCAGTCTGCCCCAATCTATCATTTTCCTCCTGAAAGCTCAAACAGTTCAACCATGCACAATGATTCCATTTCATCTGATCTGATGCTTTGCACTTCACTTTCTGGGAGCATTGGCTCCAGGGATGAAGCTGGGGGCTTAGACAGTCCAGAAGGCCCAGCTTTGTCTCCAGTATTGACTAGGGATTGCCCTAAACAATTGACTCAGTTCGTAAGAAGGATAGTATTCAAAGTCACTCTCACTTTCTTCCGATATGGACTGACAGTCATGCTCAACTGGGACTTGTGGAGGGAACACTTTAACTTTGCTTCTGTAGGTGCAGACTTTCTTGATCTTTTCTTAGCAGCAGCTCTAGTCACTGGTCCAGAGGGGCATCTTCTAGGGCTCAGACTCAATTAAGATTTGTCCAATGGGCAGTAAATGATTTCTATGCATTGTTTTTACATCTTTTGAATTATTCTCAGGCCTTACTTTGTACACTGGCAGATCATCTAGTTTGCCCACTACAATGTGAGGGAGATGGTGCATCTGTCAGCAATCTTGTGCTTGCCATGCAGTCCCAGATTTCTTAGCAATACCCGATCTCCCTCCTGGAGTTCCTGTGCTTTCACCTTTTATCATACCTTTCTTTGTTGGCCAGATTTCTTTTGCAGCCATGGTTTGAGCCAGTTGATACGCATGAGTTAGCTGGGCCTTTAACTTTGCACATACTGTAAATAGTTGTCAGCTTGAACCCCATCAGGAGAGACCCCAAACACACATCTACTGGTAGTCGAGCTTCTCTTCCAAACATCAGGCGGTAGGGGAGAATCCAGTGGCATCACTTTGGTGCAGTTATAAGCATGTACCAGGGTGCTAATTTGTTGGCTCCATCTAGGCTTGTCCTTTGGGTGCAGGGTGCCTCAGCATATCTAGCAAAGTGCGGTTGAAACGTTCAGGCTGTGGGTCCCCTGGGGTGGTAAGGAGTGGTTCTGACTTCGCACCCCACAGAGAAAGCATCTCTTTGATCAGACGACTCTCAAAGTCTCTCCCTTGATCAGAATGGATTCTTTGTGGAGCCCCATAGTGAACAAAAAGTTTTCTACAAGTACTTTGGCCACAGTGGATGCTTTCTGGTCTTGGTGGGGAAAGCTTGGGCATATCTCGTGAAATGGTCAGTGACCACCAGCACATTACTGATATTTCTTTGATCTGACTCAAACTTAGAAAATCAATACAGACCAGCTCCATGGGTGCACTGGTGGTTATGTTAAAGAGGGGCAGCCCTCTGGGGCAAAGCTTTCTCTGTAAGCAGCGACTACAAGTTCGAATGTGTTGCTCCACATCAGCCCCCATCTTAGGCCAATAGAATCTGGATCTCACCAAGTCAAGTGTTCTGTCTATACCAAGGTGCCCCATGTGGTTGTGCAAGGACCTCAGTACTGAGTCTCGAAAGGCAGTGGGCAGCACTAGTTGTTGTTTGTCTACTTGTCCCCTCTGTCTACTGTTTCTCTGTATAACAGTTTATTGATCAGTTTCAACTTAGGACCTTCTTTGTATAACAGTGCAGTTCTCAAATCAGTGGAGTGAATTTGGACACATCTTTCCTGCATAGAGGGCTTCTAAAGCTGCTTTGATCATGGGATCGCGGGATTGAGCCCGCCGAATACTGTCATTGTCCAGCTGAGGCAGTGCACCAATGTCTATTGCAGAAAAGTGGCAATAAGCAGCAGGTATGCAATTCTCAGAGGCTCCCAAGCAATCCACCATGCAGTCCACTGCGTCCGTGGACATTTGTTCCTCCCTGTCAAACTTCCGCAGAGTGCCCGAATGTCAGGTTCTGCCAATCGGACCCAATCATTCTGGGGAACAGGCCTCCGAGAGAGCATCAGCATCTATGTGGTTCAGACCTGCTCGGTATTCGAGAGCATAGTCATATGTAGATAATGCAGAAAGCCACCTATGGCCAGTGGCATCCAACTTAGCTGAGGTCTGCACATAGGTCAAAGGATTATTGTCAGTTTACTAGTATTTTAGCCCCATACAAGTACTCATGGAATTGGTCAACAATAGCCCACTTCAAAGCTAGGAACTCTAACTTATGTACAGGATAGTTCTTTTCGGATGGGGTCAGGCTTCTACTGGCAAAGGCCACTGGTCTCAGGCCATTCTCGTGCTCTTGGTACAACACAGCCCCCAACCCTTGCAAGCTAGCATCAGTGTGCAGGACGAAGGTTTTCTTGGATCGGCATAGGCCAGCACTGGAGCATGGGTAAGTTGATATATGATCTCATGAAAAGCAGTCTCACAATCAGGAGTCCAGCGGCCCCAAATACTTCACTCGGATGAAAATACACTCTTTCAGTCTTGAGGGATGCTGACTTTTGGTATTTTTGTGGGTTGGGGATACCCTTGAGTAAGGTTAAGTAAAGGCGGATCACTCTTGAATAGTCCTTGATGAAGCGCCGATAATAACCACAGAATCCCAGGAATCTTTGCAGTTCTTTTAGATTTTTGGGCTGTGGCCAGGTGGTAAGGCCTCAACTTTACTTGGGTCGGTCTCTATTCCTCGGTGGATACTATGTGTCCCACATACTTTACTGATGTTTGAAAAATTGACACTTATCAATGGACAGTTTAAGGCCAAAGTCCTCCAGTCGGTCCAATACCTTAAATAATCTGCTCTCATGTTCCTCCAGTGAGCTGCCAAACACAATAACATCATCTAGGTATACCAGGCACTCTAGTAAGTTCATGTCCCCACTGCACGCTCCATCAATCGCTGAAAAGTGGCTGGGGCACCTGAAACCTTGAGGCATCCTCATGAATTCATAGAAGCCAAGCGACAGATAAAGGCTGTCTTTCACGGTCCTCTGGGGCCATCGGGATCTGATAGTACCCACTGCGGAGATCCAGCACAGAGAACCACTTGCTCCCGTTTAGGCAGTCCAAAGCATCCTGAATGCGGGGCATTGTGTACTGATCAGGATAGTCCGCCGGTTTAAGGTGCGATAATCCACACACATCCTTACTGTTCCATTCTTTTTCCTCACTACCACAATGGGGGAAGCATAAGGGCTTCTGGATTCTTGTATTACACCAGCAGCTAACATCTCTTGCAGATGCCGTCTCACATCATCTATGTCAGCAGGTGCCAGGCGTCGAGACCTCTCACGAAATGGTCTTCGTCATGCAGCCGGATATTGTGCTCAGCTCCTTGCACGCATCCTACATCCCATTCCTTTAAAGAAAACACCTCTCTGGGCAAGCTTCTCACTGATCTTCACTTTCCATTCAGCTGGCAGCGGGAGTCGCGAAATCAAACAAGTCGACGTACTTTGTCATTCTTCCTTGAACTCTTTGCTGGGTAGCACTGCAGTGTCTGCACAATGCACATTAGCCAGGATGCAACCTCTGTTTACTCGAATGTCTCTTTCAGACACATTATGAACTTGACCATTACCCTTCTGGCATAAGCATGGGCTCTAGCGGCAAAATACTAGGCTTGACCAGCAGTCCTTCTGGCAATTTTCCATCGCCTGGTGCATCCAACATTAATATTTTATTCTTAACATCCTTTCTGATACGGACCTCTCCTGTAAGGTACACTGGGCATTTGGCGCCAGGATCAGAGACTCAGGATCCTTCTTCCATACAATCGACCGTTCCTCTGGTTCTGTTTTTCAGCATCTCTGTGCCTCATAGGCCTCTTAATTAAAGCCGAACTCTTAAAGCTCTACTAGTCTTTGACCCCTGTTTTCATAACACAACTGTGCCAGCCTTCCAACATATGAGCATTTGTTCCAATCAACAAAGGGACACCATCATACAGTCCAGTGGGGACACACTAAGGCTAGGGTCTCTACTTGTTCGGCCACTCCAGCCACGGAGGTGGGGAAAGACAGCCAAATTGGATATACCCGGAATAGGGTAGGCCTTCTCACTTAACCCCCATACATGCAGTCCTTCTAATGGTTGTAAGGGTATGTCTGACAAATGCTTCTGATACCAATCTTGGAACATAATTGTCACTTGGGAGCCACTGTCTAATATAGCTCTTGTAGACACTCCATTCACCTTTACAGTGGTCTCCATGGAGGGACCCACTATTCTGGACCAGTCTGGAGAGGCGGTAGTGGGGGCCTGGGCAACTGACCTTGCCACAAAAGGACGTGAATTAGCATTTTGGTGCCTCACTGGGATCATGTCGCACCTCTTAACCACTGATTTCTTCTCCAAGCCTCCTTGTAGCCTATATGCAACTTTGTCAGTGTCTTTTGGGACTGGCATTCCCTTTCATGTGCCCATCTTTCCCACAATTATAGCAAAACATACTTTCTGAGTTTGAGCTGGCCGAGGCGCCACACTGGGAGCCAGGGCGGGGTATTACTAACTGGAAACCTTGGTGCCATCTCTGTCTCGGCGTGATAAGCATTTGGAGACATCTCGTCAGTTTCTCCACTTCCATGGTCAAGGAATTGAGTTGGAGCTGTTATCAGCAGGAGATACATGGGTGGGTACCCCACCCCATAGCAGATGCAGTCGGATATAGGTCAGGGTCTGTATTGCAGGCGTGGCCTTCATAAAGGGACTGTTTTTGAATTCTCGGATCTCTCAACAGTTCGCCCCATTGTGGCATATCTTTTTCCTTGTCAGAGCACTCATTGACTGCCAACCTCTGCCCCTGAACTTCACTTGATGGGTCACCCTCAGTCACTCGGTCGAGCCGCAGCTGTTGGTGCAGGTACCTCCCGAGGTCGCCTTTTTCTCAACTCCTCGAATTTCTCTCATTAACTCATCATAGGAGGGTGGGATTCCAGTCGATCTGCCAGGTGTAACTGAAGCAACAGCAGTTCTGAGAAGGGGCAGACTTAAGGATCCTGTCCAGCCTGGTTCGGTCCAGTTCAATCGCTGGCAAACTACCTTTCTGAGGCATTCTTGCAACAATTTTTCCAGCCGAGATACATACACAGACAACAACTCCCCTTGGTACTGTTGTGCATCTCTTACTCTCACCATAGGTCCTCATCAGAATCTGGCTCCCATACACATTCTCCAAGGCCTCAAGATAGGCCTGTGCAGTCGCTTCAGGGTTACTGGCCCGCTTAGCACGGATGGTAGCCAGGCAGGACCTCGGAGGCTCTCACTAACCTCTTCGCTTTCACCTTCCGAGCATTGCCATTCTAGCACTTGGGGGCAACATAGTCTATCCAGGTCTCCCAGTCATCCTCCCCTTGGGGGTGGGAGGGTGCCAGAGAAGATCCTCAACCTTCGTAAGAGTCGTGACTAATGGCAGGTGCAGAAATAGGAGTCTGCATTGGTTCAGCCACCATTACGGGCACTGGAGCAGGAGAGGGTGTTGGGGAGGAACACCCCAGGTGGCAAGAATAGTTTCTTCAAGTCCTCCACAGTTTTCCCTCTCCCAGCAACCATTCAGCAAATTTCTCCTCAAAGTTTCAGATAGTGGTGGGCTGATTCCCCCGGGTCTTTACTGTCCTTAGTTATCACTCTCCAAGCAGTGAGGCTCCTCTGGGGTAATGGTCTGTGGCACTTTGGAGCTATCTATGGGATCCTTAAACTCTACTAGGGCCAGGAAAGTGTGGGTGAGCAGATTAGCATGCCGACCCACCACCACAGGGTTTTGTAAACCTTCCACCTTGGAAAGTACTCCTGCACAGTGTCCGTATTGATACCAGGGGATGTCCAGGATAAGCATAGCATTTGGGGTCGATCTCCTCCCAGTACACCACTCCACCAGCCGTGCACAGCCACTTCTGTCGGGGTACCCATTTTTTCTTAACAGTGGTTATTAAATATGGCCACTAGAGGACACACAATCCCAGCGGTGAGCCTCCAAGATGTAACCCCTAGATGGCGCTATCCCAGGGGCTACTACCCCTGCCTGATTTGCCACTAACAGGTTGAGGGGCCTGGATCCAATGGCGGTGCCTCCACCCAGAGGTCAGGGTTGCAATAGTTAAACTAACTTGGTCACAGCCCTCTGGGACACTGCAACCTCCTTCTTCCCACTAGTGGCCCACACAATATATCAGAATTACCTTCACAGTATACACTTACCCCAGGTCTGGTTCCGCACTGGGACCTCCTGTGAAATGAGATACAGTGCAACAATCACAGTACAGTACTTTAACATAGACAAATACCAGGCAGTATAACTTTGCTGAAACAAGCAGCTCTGATTTATTTAGGGATATAACAAGGACAGGGGAAATCAGGTTAATTAGCTTATCACTCTAATAATCTCATTTATGGCTCTGTGCACAGGCCTATCCCTATCAGTTACTGTCCCTGGGTACCCAAGCCCTAGTGGCTAGTCCAAACCGTGGCAGCTGGTAGGGGCCCTTTCACACAGAGAAAAGGAGAATTAAACAGTCAGCAGTACAGTAATTCCATTTGGATTTAATGTGGCAATTCAACAGGAGCAACCCTGAATTAGTACTCACGACTCCAAATAAGATAGGGTCCTTCAATGTCAGCAGGGCTCACTTGAGGTACACAAACCTCTTCACACATCCATATAAAAGAAAGTACTATACCAGGCAGGCTGCATCTGTATCCCGATCGCAATTACTGCACAATACCGGAGAACACACAGCAGATTCAGTTCCTGACAGACCGGTGTAATTTTCAGCAATTCCTCCAGTCTTCTACGGGGTGAGCCTGGTTTCTACTCTTCAGAGATCCTTTGATTCTTTTCACAGGACTGATTCAGTCCTAACAAGCTGCAGACCGGAACTCTGGCCTTACACACGTTTTTGACTAAAACTGCACACTGAAAAAGCACAGGGCTCCTTCCTTCTTCACTGCCAAAGCTCAACTGAAACTCCAACTGACAAACCGGGCACTTCCTTTGAGTTCCTCCCAGTTCTTGACTGGATTGGCTGTCACTCACAAAGACTGCTGCTGTTGGTCCAAAAGGCACTGAAGTCTAAACTACATCTCCCAGAGTCACTGCCCATACAATCCTCTTGTGGCTGGCTCAGATTATGAGTCCAAGTTCTGATTCGTCCAAGGCACTCATTTTAGAGCTAGCTTACCCCACACTGATTGGTCCAGTTCAGCAGTTCAAAACTAGAATGGGGAACTAGCAGACACAGTTCTGACTGCAAAGAAAGCAGGTTAGACAAACTGTAATTTCATTATTACTCTAAATAATTTCTGGCAAACAGTTACATCTTTCAGATAGGTTCCTTTGCACCCTAGTGACTGCAAAATGAAGTGAATTGGCAGCAGCTCAGTGGGTACTCAGAGAAGCACACAGTCCCCCATACAACTAATTATGTCTGCAAGCAGACAGCTCTTAAAGAGACAGTACCAGAGGCTCTAAAACACTCACTGATAAATGGCTTAAATGCCAAACACCATTCAGGCTTGGAGCATTCAAGCAAGCTCCTGAAGTCTTTTGGGAACCCCCATTTGCAGGGGTTACATTAAAATACAAAAGAACTCACATTTTGACCATTTTTGCAATACAGTCATGCCCAAAAGAGTCTATTTTGTATTGAGCACCACCCCCACCCCACCATGAGCACTTTCATTCATCCGCTTTAGGAAACCTATCACTTAAGTCAGATGTCTTGTGCTAATCTGCAATCTAATTTGAGGGAGAAAATTCAATTATCTAAGTGTAAAATAATTACCATATTAATGACTTCCTGTACCTCACAGAAGGGTATTAGTTTTGATGTGCAAACCCTGCAAAAGGTTTTCAGTAATTGTCCTTTCTTTCCCAGTTTAGTTACTCAAGATTAGCCCATCTGAAATCGGCATCTTAATTTTAATGGAATCCTACTTCTCTAAATCACAGGGAGTGCAAGAGACTTGCTCAAGGTCACGAGTGTGTAAGTGATTCTAGTGAAATTGAACTTGGGACTCCTGGTTCCCAAGCCTGTGCACTAGCCACTACACCACCATGCCTTCTGGAAAACAGCAAATGCCTACTGATGATGGTGAACAGCACCACAGGTTGAGTTTAAAAACAGCATGCTGCTTGCAGAAGTCACACACTCTGCCATTTATTTTCTGAAGGACTATATCTGGGATATATAATTGTGAACTGTCAGATAAATGATTTATCTACACAAGTGCTGTTTGACCTCGGTAACCTCATGAGTGGCGTAGGCCACAAGTGAAATGTCCAAGGTCAAACAGCACGAGTGTAGATAAATCATTTATCTGACAGCTCACCATTGTATATTTCACTTATGTGTAACTCCTCACCCCTGCCTTTTAGCAAAACAACAGGTAGCATGCTGTTGAAGCTGACAGCAGTACCTGGTGGGGACTGGGTTATGGGAGGATGAGGTTACTCAGCACAGGGGAGCCTAGGTTTGGCTACTCTGCACAGGGGCACCAAGTAAGTCCAGACACAGGAAGCAGCAACTGTAATGTCCAGGACCAGGAATGGGATTCTTCATTGTGGCTTTTATTCATCCAAGCTGAACAAACAAAGCATAGGCGGACCCCCATGGGGCTACATTTCCTGGTAATGCAGATTAGAGGCAACAGAACACTTTATCACTGTTTCCAGCCCTCAGGCTCTAAACCCACCAGGCACACAGCCTGGACTTGCATGCAGCTTTGGGTACACAGCCCGACTTGTACACTACTTGGGTTTTCCCCACTGGCCCAGCTCCCCACCAGCCACTTGATCCAGTGGTCCATTTGAGGAATGAACCAATTATCCTGTTGTGGCTCCCCAAACCTCACTAGAGCCTTGACTCCTAGAGAGAATTTTCCTTACAATCCATGTCTGGGTACTTCCCTCATCACTGGCCAAGTGTCTGAGGTAAAGTAGAAATCCACAGAAGAAATCCGTAGAGGTGGACCTGGTCACTAAAGATGGGGGCACCCGCCTCCAGTTCCCACAGCCCATACCCGCCATTTCTCTGGAAACTGAACAATTCCTTTACTGAAAACTTTCAAATGTAGATTCTGGGTAGACGTCTGTCACATCTCCTCTACATATCATTTTCATCCCAACACGCTCTGGACTTGAACCTACTTTTAATTTGCTTAGCCCATTACTCTAGGCTTCCACTATTTCAATAGTTCAATCCCCACATTGTCACACAAGTTCCAGGGTGAAAAACATAAGCCCTTTTAGCAAGAGCAGACACTCACCTCACGTTGCAGGTGCCCACAGGCGACTCACAAATCTTGTTCTCCCAAATAAACTCTGGAACACATGGGCAGCTTCTCCTTTACAAGCAGTACTAGGGGGTTGCCCCAGGAATCTGAGGGAACCCTTTCCTGCCCCCCATCCCCCAAGGGAGGGCACTGGGAACCAAAGCTGCGGGTCTCCACCACTTCAGTTATCTTCTGTGTCTCTGTTTTGGTGGAGACACACACCCTCTTCTTAAAAGTAGCCCTCTGTCAGGGCTGAGACTCCTAGAGCCTTCACTGAGCTGCTGAGCTGCTTTCACAGCAAGCTCCCAACACCAACTCCACACTGAACTGACTGAACTGAAAGACTGATTTCAAAACCTCCCAACGTTCTATACTAACTCCTTGCTGCAGATTCCAATGTGGCTCATGCAGCTGTGATAGTTCTATTGGTGATGTCATCCCTCAGTCCCAGCTGAAACTGAGAACAGAGTGAGACAGTGTGAAACCCATTTAACTGGAGTTTCACAAGCTGCCTTCCCTGCCTACCATTAGGTCTTATTGGGATTCTAGTAACCCCAGGTAACAAGGGGTTACATATGCAATAGGGATGCTTTCTGTCAGTGCAGGGACATTTGCTTTTGATTGTTTATCCTTTTTGCATATGTTTGTCAAAAGTGAACAAAAATTGCATTTTCTGCTCTTTTTGCCAATTATGAAAAAATCTATAAGGTATCTATAAATGAACTACCACTCATTTTATAGATAATTGTGTGCCACAACTTTCATGCTCACAGCACTATGCTATCTTTTCTCATTTTAAAATGATTTGCATTTGACTATAGTTAGTACCGGTACTGAGGTTGAACATTCTAAATGAGTTCGGAGTGATTGTGACATATCTACTATGTGAATAAATCTGTAATGTTGTGTCTACAATGTGTATAAATGTAACATTTTGAATTTATCTCATAGTAGCTCAGATTTATCTCATAGGATTTATGTCCATGCCAACTGCATAAATAAGATTATACTGTAGCAAGGGACTACTGTTATCTCTTTGATATAGGGCTGTTTGTGTTATATGGGAGGTATCCCTCTTTGTTTCTCCCACTGGCTGGCATCTGGATTACTCCTTCAGGCTCCTACTAGTCTGGGTTATTTTGGTTTATAAAATGGGCTTCAGAATCCTAGCAATTTCATTGGTCTACACACATCATCTGATCACTGATTAATCTCTGGCATACTCACAGTTTGTAACTAATCTGCCCAAATCTACCTAGTGAAAACCTAACTAAATGATAATAAAATCTTTTCTACTAAAATAAAAACTTACTGTTCAAATAACGAATCTGCAGCTGGGCATTTTTTAAATAAATGTGCCTTCTGGGTCCCAAAGCGCTTGGCCCAAGGCTTGGGACACATCTCTGCCCACCCAGTTCCTTCCTTGGTCACTTGACTGACTTCCTCTTTCTGGACACACCAGCGATAAACCCTCTAGTGGACGATAGGTTGGGAAGACAAAATAATTTTAAAAGAAAGGGAGGAGAAGACCAAAACTACCAGATGTCTGAGCAACCCCTTATGAACAGAAATGATCCACCCTAGCCCACGTGTTTTAGGGCTGGCCTGCATAGCAGACCAGTTCCTATTGGGATCAAACTCAGGGGGCTTAATTTTCGTTGTCAGAGAATGACATGCGCTTGTGCTAGAAAGGAATGATTTGAAGGAGCAAGTCATACGATTCAGATTTTCTAACGCTGTTGCATCAAAAAGCGGAACTGCTTGCACCAAAGTGGCTTGTGTCAGGCTTGCATCAAAAAATGGATGTGCAATGTCACAACAGGGCTTGCATCAAAAATGATGCACCAACCCATTTTTGGGGAATTTTCTAAAGTGGAAGCTGTCAACATTGTGTCAGAGATGCATGCTGCTGCTAGACCAGCCAGATCTGGTCTAACTAACACTAGAGCATATACAGGGGCCCACAGCAGGTGGCAGACCTGACTATAGTACTATGAATGGCAATCTTGCTACAAGAGTCCTGCATTGTAAACATCATAATGCTGTCTCAAGGGCTGTGGCCCATAAAATGTTGCTTCAGAGGCCATTTCATGTACTGTAATTTTGTCTCAACTTGGGTCATTTTTTTGCCCCATGCATTGTACTTTTGTCTCAACTTGCATCATTCTCAGCTTGGGTCACTCTCACCCCATGCATCATGTGTTTGATGTAGCGGATCTCTTGCATCAGTTTGGGAGACTTTGCCACAGAGAATGCTTTTCTTGCAAAATATGGCGCATAGTATTTGATGCACCTGGATTTGAGGAAAGATGGTGGTTTGATGCACCTAAGGGCCCTTTGAAAATCTGGCCTAGGAAGTGTTTTGCAGCTGTCCCACTGAAATGTACTGGGGATTGGGATACTCTTTGTTGTGGTTGTCAATGAGTGAGTTGTGCCTTGCTATTGCTCCTTGCAGCTGCTGTTATACTTTGCTAAATTGTTGTTGGCTGCAAGGGTGAGAGTCAATGAGACCTGCCTTAAGCAAGTGGACAACTCTCTCAAGAATGTGCAGCTGACCTAGGTAATATCATTAAAAGAAGTCTTTGGGTTGTTTAGCCTAGCCTCCCCCATTGGGATGACATCAGTATCATTGAATGAGCTCAGAGAGGAAGTATAGTTAACTCTCAATCTGCAGAACTTTATGAATAGAAAGTTAACCTTTATTTTATCAACAAAAGAAAAAAAAAACTATTATGGAGGGTGCTGTAAGTGTGTTTGGTGCTGGGGGATGAAACTAATTGTCTGGTGCTGGACTGACTTGAACCCCTGCGTACAGTGCAGGGAGCATTACTGAAAAGCACTGCCACTATGTCAAAGTCTTCCTTGAAGTCGCTGCACAAAATTTCATAAAACTGATGTTGGATGTGGTTCTCATATAACACAATATAATAGTGAGACTGGTGAGACAGTAGGGCCTGCTACAAAAATTTATGATGACAACATAGAAAGGCAAGGCAAGCCTTGGTGGCACCAGCCAAGTCTTGTTTTTCTTGTTCTTCCCATCTACCACAACCACCCCATACCCTTGAATGGAGCCCCAGTCCTTGCTGACCCACATCCTTTAAATGCTCAGGGTTCTGACTTGCACAGCATGTTCCTGGAATGGTGGAGCCCCCCACACACACACACACACACAAGAAACCAGGGAGAGCATCCTGTGTGATGCTCACTTCTCCTCTGCTGTTCTGCACTGATACTCATGTTCAGAATGGGAACCCAGATTACTGGTATGGCAAATGCCTTCACAGGCATGGAGGACCAATGGCGTGGAGGGCTCAGGCATCCATGCCTTACCTCCTGCCACGCCAGTGACCCATGTTCATGATGTGAGCGGGCCACCGGGGTTGGCTGGGGAGGGAGAGGATCGAGTATCTGAAGGACTGCTCTCCTCCCAGGGAGGGAGGACTGGTGCTGCTGCAAACAACCACCCCGGATGGAGGCCCGAGGTTAGTGAGGGTCTGTTGGGACCAGAGAAGAGAGGTGCTGCAGGACTTCCACAGGCATGTGAGACCTCCACGATGCACATCTGGTGTGTGCACCCCAGTGACAGGGATGGAAAAAAGAGAAAATGGAGGAAAACACCCCAGGCTACGGGTGATGACTGACCCTCTGCAGGCTCTGCACCCGGCAACTGGGCACTGCTGCAGCCCTGTGGCTGAGGGCGTGAGGCCAAGGTAAGTCCGAGGATGCCAGGTGATTGGATTGTGGGATGGGTCTGAAGGGGCAGCCAGGGAGACTGTAGGATAAAATATCTATCGGAAAAAAAATGCTTCACATGGGCCTGATTGATTTATGAGATTTTTGTTTGTTTGCTTGCATAGTTGCTAAGAGAAAGGTTTCAAAACTAAAGATGTTAATTAGTATTAAACAGTTTAATTTACACAAAGACTGCTTGCTACCTGGGTAAGTCGGAGAAACTGTTTGAAGTAGATCCATTTCTAATTCAGAGTCAGAAGAAAACTAATTGTTTTGTCTGTAAGCAGGTAATTTTCCCTCAAGAAAGTTGCACTTGTATGGCAATGTCTGTTAATGACTTTCTTTATTACCACTGTGCTTGGATTCTAGACAGTGCCAAGCCTAACTCCCTAAGCCACAACATCTTTCCCAATAGCATACCTCTGCCACCCAGGGTGGGGTCTCCATTTCAACTGTGCTTGAGAGTACTCAGGACTGAGCACAAGATCACCAAGCCATGGTCACCAGTAGGACTTCTCTTTTGGAGTGTGTGGTGAATGTGGGAGGAAGTAGGATCTTCCACCATTCTGCCTGTAGTGCTGAATTTTCTAGCTTTGTCACCACCCAACTCTCTCTGTATAAGCGCTCACAAGCACCACACTTCTGGTGGGGAGGGTCTCCAGGCAACAGGTAGTCACCTATGCTGCCAGCAGTGTCTCCATTTAGCCCGCTCCAGATGCCGCTCTGAGAATGATGTGACCCTTAGCCCACCCTGGAGAAGGGGGTCCAGTCAAAACCATGACAGCAAATAGGCGGATGTCAAAAACACGCAGTCACAACAGTGCCACGTGGTTTCGGAGTTAATGTATCTAATCTAGCGTGGTTTTGTATTGCGGGTTTTGTATTGACCAAGTATTTTGACTGCATGGTCTTAACATGGTGCCTGGGAGAAGAACATCTACACAGCTGATATGTACCCTCCCTGCCAGTCTCTGCTCCTGACATCCCAGGAACAGGTTGCAAACCCAAGTTGCCAGTACTAAAGTAATACCCAACTGCTCAGGATCATGGATCTGACCAGAAATGTCTTGTTTAACTTGCTATTTCTTTACTAAGGCTAGCGCAATGCAAATGTAGCATCTCACTCTCGAGAAGTCTTACTTCTCCCCAGTTTTACAGCTGGGAGAACTAAAGTACAGGGATGTCATGTAGCTTGTTTAAAGTCCGACAGTGACGCAGTGGCTAGAGAAGGATTTGAATCTGTAAGATCCACAGTCCAGTTCACTAAGCAGTAGACCACACTGCCTTCATGAACATTTCTCATAAGAGTAATTTGCAGCTTAAATGTGGGATGGCTGTATGACCTATTGACTGGAGCACAGAACTGCAAAACTGAAGATCACGGTTCAAATCCTTCTATAGCCACTGGTCCTGGGTTTGAATTCCACCACAGCTAGTGGCTCACGGCATGATCTTGAAAAGTCACTGTGGGCACTATTTCACTGCTACCAAATACTACGCACAACAACCTGGCACAATTGTCAGGGAGGAATCTCCATGGCGACTAAGTCACAATGCAAATCACTTGATCAGGTGTTAGTGAGCACAAATGGGATTTGTAGTCACTAACATTCTGGCTAGCAATAGCCTCGGAGGTCTTGCCATTGGATAGCACGGTATTAAATAGCTGGCCTGGCATGGTATGGTATGGTACAGCAAAATGCTTTACAAAACAGGGGGTATGCTAACCATTTCCAGACATGTGTAGCAGTAAACTGCTAACAATTTTTTTTATTGAGTCCCTGGCACAGTAGACAACATAAATAAAACTATACATATTTTTCAAAATGTGACTAATTGTTCTGAGTCAAGTGCTATGTATTTTCACAACTGATTAGCACTTTTACATGTAAACCTGTGAATCAATTTTTTTACTTATTTAATATTCTGGATAGTATCAGTTGATTAGTGTTAAGTCACAGCCAGAGCCTTGTGTGAGCAGTGCTACCACCGCTCCTCCATAACCTCAAAACTAGGTCTGCTTTTGGGCCAGTGAATCAGTAAATCAATAAATTTCCATTCTTGTTGCCAATCCACCCTGATGGTACAGTGCCCCACCCCGTTTCCCAATCCATTAGCATTCCCTGGCTTCCATTGGCATCACCTGCCAAGCCCTGTACCCCTGTGCAGTCACTCAATTCACTGATCCCTCACCTACCTCTGCACCCTGCAATTCCTTGGCTGACTGCTGCAGTATTGCAATATGTCCTAACACCAGCCTATAGGTTGTCCTAAGGGCAGGAAGTGTCTCACAACTCAATGGCAGCCCCTGGGTGGGTGGCCGTGCTCTGTATAGCCCTTGCAGACCATTTGCATGATGAAGCCCACCTGTTTCCAGCACGGTAGCAACATGTTTAGTGACAATGCAGGTAAAGGCTTCACCTTGGCCGGCACAGTGGTAGCATCACAGACAACCTCGGGCTTAGGGATTGAGCCCGGTCATCGGAGCTGGCCTGGGGTGGAAGGACAGAGCATCCCAGAAAATGCTGTCTTTCTGTAGAGAGGGAGGGTCCCATCTACCACTATCATACTGTCCTCTGGATGTAGGGAATGGTAGGGAGCGGCAAGACAAGGGGTGAGAGAAGCACTGCTGGTTGCAGATGACGTCCAAGTTTGCATGCATACATCATTGCAGTCCTTGAACAAGTGGCTCCTGCGTGACAGGGACAGAAAATGAGAAATACAGTGCCCTGTGCCTAACGATGGTCTCCTAGAACCACTGCGTCCCTATGCCTGATCAGAAAGAGGTTGTCTCCTGACAAGACAAAGAATGTTCAATCATATATCCCTCCACTCATCCTTATCGGGGGGCAGCCACAGCTCTGTGGAGGATGACACCTCAAGCGCTCAGGTAGGACCAGGATCATTTGTTGGCCTTAGAGGACCAGAGGGAGTTCTGGTGCACTATAGAAGGGAGCAGAAAAGAAATTACAAAAAGCTGCACCCCATGCAACCACTAAGCAACTATTCCTTGTCACTATGTATAGGGCCCCAGATCTTGCAGTGCTTCAGTCCTCCAAGCTGTAACATGGCAAATGAGATGCAGTATCTCCTCCAGGTGATCCTGAGTGAACAGGTATAAAAAGAAATTCATAATTCTGCATCAAGTTTATTTTCCTTTGATAACACTGATTCTCCCAGTGGAAAGATTTCCTTGAAATGGTGCCAAACCTCAATGGTAACCAGGAGAATGTTGTAGGCTCTGCTGGGAAGCTAAATAAGCTGCACAAGAGCCCACGGGAGTCCTTTCTGGGTTTTACTACAGCCAGTCTTGCTTTCATGATGGTCCCAAGGCACTTATCCTGTTTACCACTGGGGCCTGGTGGTGGGGCAGCTATAACTAACTAACACAAGTCTGAAAACTGAAGCAAATAACATTTACAAACCTTTCTCTACTGCCAAAGAATATGTGAGGTGGCACTTTTATAGGTGTTTTGTGTGTTTCATTTGTTAAAATTAAATAAAAGTTGACAAGGTTGTCGGTGGTGATGGACTAACATCTAAAATAGTAAAAATCGCCTCCATTATTGCCAGACCAGTGACACCACTAACAACTATTATTAACTTGTCTCTCACTGAGCAGTTGCCAGGTGACTGGATGCAGGTTCACATGGTCCCGTTTCATAAGGCTGTGTCAGTCACAGTTCTTGAGAACTACAAGCCCATTGCCATACTTTCTTTTGTTTTCAGGAAAAGGCCAATACATAACTAGTTATTAACTTATAATGAGTCACATAAGCTGTTGACAAGGTGCCAACACAGGCTCAGGAAGGGACATAAAACCTCAGCAGAGTTTTCAGGTTAGTAGATAGTATACTGTACACCTTTCTATGGAGGAGGAGATGACAACTTGTACTATGCTTGTGGACCTGAACAAGGCTGCTGATTTAGTTAAGCATAATGTACTTACAGTATTTGTACACTGAGGGAACTAAGCTTGCAGCAGTTGGCTTAAAATTAATTCCCTGATTACCTGACTAACCATATAAAAATTGTTGAATGTCATGGTGTTTTATCCTCCCTGAAGTTGTAAACTGTGGTGTTGCACAAGGATCCATTTTAGTTTGGTTTTGTTTTCAATATTTAGTAACGCTGATGCAGTCTGCTCTTAAATTTTCTGAGGTCCTGTTGCATGCTGATATGCTGTGATTCACTTCAAAACTGGTTAATGAAATCAAAAGTAACTTAATGAACAACTTTGTTAACTTACAGAACTGGATGTTTGTTAATCGACCTACCTTAAAACTAAAACAATGACAGTTGGTTCAAAATTGAAAGTACGTGAGAATAAAGGTACAGTCCAAGTCGATCAAATTATGGAACAGCTTCAGATGTTCCTGACAATTTATTTAGAGGAGATATACCAAAGACTAGGCCTGCTGTACATATAAAAGACTGCTTAGCAGCAGAGAGCAGTACAGCAGATTAAAAATAACATTTTTTTAAATATGTAAACTATATCTGAATATATCTAAATATATAACAAGCATACTTTGGACATATGTAGATTTTCCCAGATATATTTTAGATATTTGTAATATTCAATGAGATGTGTCATGTACTTGGCACAAATATATTAAATATATATTTTGTTATACTATTAAAATATTTTTTCTATTTTGTCCTACTTTTTAAAGTTTGTATGGAGACTAATGAAAAAATATATACAGTATGTATGCAAGTGTAATTTTACTCTAATTTCTACAATATGTGTCTATTAAACATTTTTCAATGCATTAGAGATATATATTCTGAGATATACTATATATACAGTTAAAATACAGTAGATGTGGCTCGATATATATATACACTACATTTGGAAAATATCTAGAATATATGTGTTATTCATCCCATTGTGTACTGATAATAAATGTTAAATATATGTTTTACATAGCAAATAAATATATTTGTATAGTCACATATGATTAGTTTATCTTTTACATATACCTTTAAAATATACATGGACTGCATTCTGCAAATATATATTGAATGCAATATTTCTTTTTTAATTTAGTATGCTTTTTCATATCATCTTATAGTAAAACATATACATTGTTCATATGCAAGATACAGTATGTGTAGACTATATGTAGAAAATATTTTCTTGATGTATGTTAAATATATTTTTTGTAAAGGCTTATTTTGGTACTGTGTACATCTTTGCATAAATAATTTGCAAATTTCAAAAGTACTGTTTATCAAATAAAATCATGGTCCATTTAAAATAATTTTGAATTTTTCAACATTAGCTTACAGACCAGAAGGAAAGGTAAAGAGTATAAGCCATGCACATTTAGGAACTCACTCCAACCTAAAAGGAACCAAAAAAGGTGGTATAAATACCAATTAAAGCCTTTATTAAAAATTAGATCGAGAGACAAGACACATGTGTAAGTCTGAAAGTTTAATTTGTAAGTCTGAGTTAAAGGTGCACTATTAAATGATAATTCCAGTAGATATATCTAAATGGTTCTTGAAGGAAAACTGTGCAACTTGTAACACAGATGAAAAAACACACTCAGTACTGAGAGCTGAGATTTGCAAAGTTTAATCAGCCAGTGGCACACAGGTACAAAAGAACTCAATGTTTCACTTGCCAAATACAAGTCTTGACAAAGCTTGCATTTGGCATGTGAAACGTTGAGTTCTTTTGTACCTGTGTGCCACTGGCTGATTAAACTTTGTAAATCGTAGCTCTCAGTATTGAGTGTGCCTTTTCATCTGTGTTAGGAGTTGCACTGTTTTCTTCAGGAGTTTGACTGTTTACTTAAGATGCACCATAACTGCTGAAGCTGCCCTTTCTGGTTGTTCCATATCTAAATGGTTGCTAAAAGATCAGTTCCAAATGTACAGCTAAAGATACTCAAATCCAATCAATCTTTATTTATAGAAAGCACAATTCCAGGTTTGTTCAAAGCACTTGTGCAATAGTATTAAAACACAGACAAGATAAAACAATCAATTTAAAATCACATAGTATCTAAAAGGTTCCTAACCACTTTAAAAATGTCTTTAAACTCATGCCTTAAATATAATTTAATTAACCATCACAAATTCTACAGGCAATCCAGAAAGGCCAGGCTGAACAAGTGAGTTTTAAAAGCAATTTTAAAACTCTGGACAGTCAGGCCCTCTCTCACCTGATGACGAGAGTTCCACAGGGTAGGGGTTGTAAAGCAAAAGAGCGGGCCCCTGAGGTCTTACATCAAAACCTGGGAACCTCTAGCAATCCCTCATTGGAGGAACGGAGTGGGTGGAAGGAGCAGTAGGGATACAGGAAATCTTGCAAGTAATGAGGTCCCTGCCCATGTTATTTTATAGGTCAGTAACCTGACCTTGAAGGTGATCCGCCACTGCACCGCAGCCAGTGCAGTTCAAGAGCACAGGTGTGATATGGCAAGATCTTGAAATGCCAGTCAACAGCCTGGCTGTCACATTCTGTATGAGTTGCAGTGGTGGATCTCAACCTCCGGAAGCCCTAGATAAGGGCATTGCAGTAGTCAAGGTGGGAGGTCATGAAGGCATGGACCAAAGTTGGAAGATCATCAGGTGGAACCAGGTGCTTTATCTGGGTGATATTCCTCAGATGATAAAAGAGGTCTTGACAACGGCCGACACCTGAGATTTAAGCATCAGGCTGTTATCAAAATAAGCCAAGATTCCACACCAGGTCAGCGGTCATCAGTTGGATGCCCTGAGCCAAAGCCCAGAGGGCTGTCTCGCCAAAGATCCCACATCCTGATGACCTAGGTCCACCACCGACACCTCAGGTTTATCTGGGTTCAAACTGCAGCCAGCTGTCACTTATCCAGTTCTGTATCTTGGAGAGACAGTTGTTAAAGACCTAGAGGGATGATGATTAAATCTAACCTGACTAATCTGGTGCATATCGTGCAATCAGATCTGGATAGATGGGGCTCTTCCGCTGTCACTTTGGGGCGGATAAATATTCTTAAAATGAATGTTTTGCCACGGCTGCTCTATCCGCTCAGTATGTTGGGCCTATTTCTTCCCAAAGCCTGGTTCTCGAAGCTCCAAAGATTATTTAATAATTTTTGTGGAAGGGTAAGTCCGTGAGAAGGGCATATTTTAAGTTAACAGCTCCTAAGCTTAGGGAGGACTTGCCCTCCCATCTCTCTTTATACTATGGGGCCCAGCATATAAGCAAGTTAGTATACTGGATTAAAGCAGATTTACCTTTGGCAGAAGATGCATATGTCATGTCTGGCTTGACATTGAACGAGGGTTTGCCCGTAGTTGCTAATTCCCTACAAGCCTTGGTTTACTCAAAACCTTCCTGCCTTTCTGGCTTTCTTAAAACTTCCCAATAGCCTGGTCCCTTAAGGCTTTTCAGCAAATTCAAAGCATTTTTCAGAAAATTGGCACACCTCAATGGCCCAGCCTCTTTTTAACAATTGTCATTTCAGATTGGGCATCATCCTATATTACCCTTCTTTTGCCTCAACTTAAGCAGCGCATCTTAGCAGATCTTATCCAGGGTAATGATTTAATACCTTTTCAGGCCCTACAACTTTGCTTTCAGTTTAGACCCCAAGATATATTTAAATATTTACAAATTAAAGCAGCCCTACTAGCATTTAAAGGTAATCAAGAGTGGACTGTGCAATCAACGGATGGCCTTTTAAGACCTTCCAGGAAGCAGACCAACACCATGCAGTTTCTAGGATATATAAGCAGTTTCAAGCTGTGACTCGTCCCTTCCCGAGGGATATGTGTTATGGGTACAGGAATTGTCCCTTCCTGTGGACACGGAGTACTGGGCGAAAGCCTGGGGTATGACTTATAAATACATTAAGCAGGATAGACTAAGTTTAATTCAATTTAACATCCTACATAATATCTACTACACTCAGCTAAATTACATGAAATGGGTTACCATTCCTCTTCCTTATGCCCCATCGTAATCAAGCCTCGGGTCACTGTATCATATGTTGTGGCTGTATCCTCATACCCAGAATTTTTGGAAAATGATACAACGAGTTCTGGATCCTCTTCTGGATTAGACTCTTATTTACACCTGAGTGTTGCCTGTTGGCAATGTTCCTCTGGGACACCCTATATATGAAAGCTCACATGGTTCTAATTTCTGCCACTGCAAAACTGGTTATGCTACAGCACTGGAAGGAAGAGTTACTACCTACTATTATAGAATGGTACCAGAAATTCTATTAGCCATCCAGGTAGAGAAGCACATAGCATATTTCAAACACACACCTCACAAGTTTAAAAGTACTTGGGAGCCCTAGCCAGCCTACTGATGCTGCTGAAATTTTAGGGATCAATTCTGTCCCTGATTGTATGGGCTCTTTGTTTTTTCTTTTCTATGGTCTAAGAGTAACTTGTTTTTTTGTTGTTGTTTCAGAGCACAGACCGGGAGGGGAGTTATTGGTTGGTTGTGTGTGTATTTTGTATTGTCTTTATATTGTTTTCTTTGTTGTTTGCTTTTAATAATGCAGCTCCTCGCTTATTGTTATGTGTTTGTCTGTTTTCTGCAAAGAATTAATAAAGTATATTGAATTTAAAAAGACCTAGAGGGCTTCATCCTGCTCGGCACAAATGACATGTACAGCTGAGTATCATCTGCATAGCAGTGAAAACTCAGACCAAACCACCTAATAGTGTCTCCCAACAGCAGCATACACTCTGAACAACATGGGTGACAAGACGGAGCCCAAGGCATCCCGTGAGGATAGGAGAGAGGGGCTGAGGAATAAATCCCCAAACCACTCTCTGAGTCCTACCTTTGAGGAAAGATCGAAACCAACTGAGGACTGTACCTGACAGTCCACAGATCAGCTGCAGGCACTCCAACAACACACCATTTTCCACAGTGTCAAACACTGCAGAGAGATCAAGGAGGACCAATTATCGAACTAGTTCTCCGATCTCTCACTATTAGGGATAATTTAGTACCCGAACAAGTGCCATCTTGGTACTATGTCTCTTCCGAAATCTGACTGGAGAGGATCATAGACATCATGGATGGTTAAATGATCATACAGCAGCAAAGCAACCACCTTCTCAATAACCTTACCCACAAAGGGCAGGTTAGAGACAGGTCTGTAGTTAGCCAGACAGTCCAGGTCAAGGGAGGATTTTGAGGAGCGGTCGTACAACCGCCTCCTTCAGGGTCAGGAAACACCCCTCTCCAATGACTTCCAGACTATCTCAGCTAGGACAGGACAATTCTCAACACACCCCACCAGGAGGTGTGTTGGGCCCAGGTCCAGACTACAGCAGGTTGGTCGCAGAAAGTCTGGATAATCCTCACAATATCAGTGATTGCCGGCTGGCTGAAGTCAGATCAGGTAAACTGGGCACTCACAATCTCCTGCTGACCTCCACAACACCCAATGGAGGGGCTGGACAGATTCCAGATCTGAGTGTGGCAACCTTATCTGAGAAAAAGTGAGCAAACTCATCACACTTATCTTGTGAAAATGTTCTTCCAGACAGAAGACAAGTTGGACTGCACAATCTGTCGACAGTCCAGAAGAGCGCAGCAGCAATTTCCCATACAGGAATTCTGCCTTCTTACAGGTGACTGCTGATTGATAGACCTTACAATGATCCATCAATCTAAGTTTGCCTCAGCCAGACCTGTTTCCCACCAGCGCCTCTCCAACCTTCACCCACTCTCTCAACTCCTTCAAGGTCCCATCAAACCACGGGACCTTGGGCAAGAGTGAGGGGCAAACTCAGACATGAGTGATGGAATTCAGTGCCACTGTCACCGTTTTATTATAGGCATGTACCAGATCCTCTGGATCCATGCATTCAATTAGCATACTCGATAGGTCAAGTACCACCATTAGATCATCCCTTAAAGGGCGGTACTGAACCATCTCCATAGAGGCAGATCTATTAGGGGAGCCACGAAACTGAACCCTATGGTGTGATGGTCTGACCATCTGATGAGTTCCACTGCCAGTTCGAGATCTCCATCCCAAAAGGAACACCAGATCCACTGAGTGACCATGATTGTGGGTCGCGGAGGTAATTACCTTTTATTTAGTTTAACTAGAGTAGCACACTAAGCTGAAAGCTTTTTTACAGGAGCGACCTGGGAGCACAGGGAAGTTAAGTGACTTGCTCAAGGTCACACAGTATGCAGGTGGAAGCTGGGGATTCAAACCCAGGTCTGGCCTGCTGGATGTCACCAGATTTGCAGCTCAGAGCCTTAAACCACTGCACTATACTGCCTTCCTTTGGCTCTTACCTGTAAGGCCCAACAAGGCCATTAGTTGGAGGAAGTCTTGACCAATTAGGAGAGTTCATCATCGATCTAGGCATTGAAATCCCCAAGAATTAACCATTTGGGGATTCCAATACCATGTCAATGATGAAGTCCATGACTTCCTGCAGGAACTCCTTCCCATCACTGGGTGGACGGTAACTGAGAAGTATCCTACATCCTACACCCATGCGCATGATACACTCAAAGGTTCTGATCGCCCCACTGGAACATCCATAAGGCCCAGTTCCAATTTAAAACAGATGGCTACACCCCGCCCCTATGATCCACTCGGTGGTGTATCACCAAGGACCCAGCTGGAATATCTGGTGCCAGAACTGGACCAGCATTTTGTCCAGCCAGGTCTCGTGATGCAAGCCAAGTCAGATGTACCAACAAGATCTGCTATTACAGCGTTTTGTTCTTTATAGACCTGGTATTGCATAATACTGCCTGAGTAGGATGGGCAGCCAAGGAAGACCACGCTACTAGTCTAGATAAAGCAGAGCCCTTGGGTATGGGAACCAGGTAGGGAAGCCTCTGTCCTAGTCCCATTTCACCCAGGGCATTTCCTTGTACCCACAACCACAATCTGCCCACTCCCTCCACTCCCCACAAGGCCCAATTCCCACCCCTTCTTCCTTCTGGCTATCCCCAAGGCATGACACCACCTATATACCTCAGCTGATACAGGGGACAGCTGAAAGGGCAGAGGTCCCTGAGCCTGGTGAGGAGTAGTGCCTGACCATCTGTACTCTATTTCAACACATCTTAACTAATGGGAGATGAATAGAGCAACAAACACACTACTATATGCCACACACACACACACACACACACACACGCACACGCGCACAGCACACAAACACACACACACACTCAATCTTACACCATCCAAACACCTAAATTAATCCCACAATCCCACCAACCAACAATAACTACAATCCTCCACTAAATAATAACCCAAAATGAAAAGCTCAGTAAGGTAAAAGACACAAAGAAACAAAATATGTAAAATGAAAAAGTCATCTGGCAGTTTGTCAGTCTTTCTGCAGATCAATGAGAGTCACTAGTTCTTTTAAATAGTTTATGGAAGTCTGTCAGAGCTCACCTTTTCAGGCAACTGAAACCCAATAAATGCCCGAAGCTAAAGTTCAGCTCTCACCTTGAACATTAATAATGAGCAGCAAAATTATATGAAAAACAGTGGTATTTATAGGCACTCTCACTGCCTAAAAAGTATGCAATAAACCAAGCTCAAGAAAATATCCTGCCTGGCAGCAGATTAAATACAGAGTTCTTCCAGTCGATCCTGGTCTGAACTGCTGGTATCTTCTCTTCTCCTTTCCAGGCGTCTTCCTCCGGGATTGGTAACAGCCTGCCACACTGTGCAGCCTTTCCTAGAGATAGCCACCTCTGCAGCTACCTTTGGCTCTTACACAGGCTGCAGGCAGGAGCACTGGCTAGAAACAAAAGAGGAGTCCCCCAAACACTCACCCCAGGAGGCAGCTACCCCACCCAGATGAACCCACAGCTACAGCCCGAGGATCAGAGTCTGCTCACCAACAAGCCCTCCCAAGAGACTTAAAGGCCACCATTTTCAGACGCCCACCCTACAGCGCACTTGAGCCAGCGCCCAGTTATGGATCCTACACACAGCAGCCATCCTGACAGATCAGAGAAAACCCTCAATGCTTCTACCAGCCTAAAGGTTTGCGGTCCCGATAGCACTTTAGGGATTCCTGACACAACACAGTCCTCCAGTATATGTAACATCATGATTAATTCTTCAACTTTATGTTTGGGTATTTTAAGACTTTTTACAACTTATATATTTACAAAATATTGTTAGATATATGTCAACTACACAAAATGTATATCTATTAAGTATTCAAGATGTATCAGCAGATACATAAAACATATATCATGCACCTATAATACATATATAATTGAACCATAACTAATGGCTCTCCTTTTTCCCATTGGGAGATTGTGCCATAATTTGCCATTATAAAGGGCGTTTATAATGGCAAATACACGCACGGTTTTCCCTCTGTCTGCGCATGCCCACCACAGTTGGTCCCTTCACGCCACTTGCTGCCGTCACTCACCAGTTCTGTTTTCAGTGAAACTCAGCCGCCACATAAGAACTTCAGTGTAGTTATTTTTAAAAAGTCATTTTCTTTCCACATAAAGGGGCAAACAAAACAGCTACAAACTAGAAAATCTATTTAGCGACAAAAAAAAAAAAAAAGGATCAGAGCGCAGCAGCACCAGAATGTCTGGGGAAATATTTTAGTTTTTATATAATTGCTGTGGCAAAAGTGGAGACCAGCAATTATATAAAATAAAATATGGGTGCTGTGTGTAAACTCGAGTTTACACAAACCCTTGGGGTTAGATGCTTTTCATAAACCCCTCAAGTGTGTGTAAACTTCTCCTTACACACAGCACCCCATACTTTATTCTATTTATATTATAGGGCACAGTCGTGTTCCTGTAGTTACAATTGAGTAGCCTGTTTAATATTAAATCTCAAATTTTGCACTTTAATAACTTTGCAACCAATCAATGGATTTGCACAAAATTTGTCATGCGTAAGTTCAAGGTGAGAGCCTGTGTTCAGCCTGTGGCCTAGGTCTCTTGACGTGGCAAGTTTCATTCCAGTCATTGTACAGATTCTGAGATCTGGATGGTGCAAAAATTCTTAAAGTCGCTAGTTTTTGCAGTTTGTCCTCATCGCCTTGCCCAGATTGTGTAGAATTTTGATGTGATTTTTTATGGTAGATACAGTTTGGGTAACAGAACTGCCATGCTTTGTTTGGTGAAAAATATTAATCTGTTGCAAAGTTATTCAACTTTCAAGGCACCGCCCAGAATAGAGGATAAACTTCAACAAAGGATTGACCTCATGAGAAAAGATTTTCTCACAAGATGTATTCCTTTTCATGTGACTAAAATCCTTTTCGTGGGAGAAAATTCCTTTTCATGAGACGCCATCTTGTTTTTCTTCCACCAACTAAAAACATGGAAAATACATGAAAATAAAGTAATACTTTTAAAAACAAACATCAGAGCTTAGGTAAATGAGACCCATTTAGCTAGATTCTGGTGTTTGTTTTTTTACAATTAGTCAAAACACAGGTTACTCACCTGTAACAGTATTTCTAGGAGTGGTACATGTTGCTCATCCACACTATCTGGCAATGTCCTTTCCCCCTTAAATCTTGCTGGAAGTCTACAGCCTGGCTCCTCCACCCACCTGGGTGGTATAACCTCGGCCTGGGCCCCATGATGCTAGATCTTGCCCGCTGGAAGCAGTGTTGTGCACCTGAGCCAGGGGCGGTTGGGTAAGTCTGTATGGATGAACAACATATACCACTCCTAGAACTACTGTTATAGGTGAGTAATCTGTGTTTCTAGGGATGTGGATATGTTGTTCTATCCACACTATCTGGCAGACTCCTAGCAGTTCTCTGGGAGGAGAGAGGCAAGCTGCACGCCTCTATTTAGGAAATAAAGCTTGGAGAACTGAGGCCCCAAAACCAGCATCCTGGCATGACTCTAAGTCAATGGTAATGGGAAATGAAGGTATGTGCTGATTTCCAGTAGCAGCCCTGCAGATTTCCTGGATAGGTATGTCCTAGAAGCAGCCACCGATGGTAGCGGTATGGCAGGTGGAATGAGCCCTTAGCCCTCCTGGAGGCTCCCTACCTGCCAACCTATAGCAGAGATCAATGCAGGATGTGATCCACCTGCCAATCATCCACTTGGCTGCAGGTCTGCCAGGTACGGCTTCAGAGTAGGTGACAAACAGATGGCAAACCTCTCCCGAACTCCAGCCACGTGTGCTTTGTAGAAAGCGAGCCACCTCTGGTCCAAAGTATGGAGCCTGTGTTCGGCCTCCGGGGTGTGATTCTGGAAGAACACTGGAAGGGTCATCACCTGGTTAGGTGAAACTCTGATACAACCTTCAGGAGGAACTTTGGGTTGGGGTACAGGACAACCTTTTTCCTGTGGAAGATCAGGTAAGGAGACTCCACCGAAAGCACCTGGAACTCACTGATCCTTCTGGCCGGTATGATAGCCACCAAGAAGGTGGTCTTCCATGACAGGTGAGACATCTCACACCTGTGCATCGGTTCGAATGGCTTGCCCATGAGCTTTTCCAAAACCAGCAGTAGATCTCACGGTGATGGTGGTTCATGCATCGGAGGGAAATGTGATCTAAGCCTTTGATAAAGTGCCAGAAAACCTTTCCTGTGCCACTAACCGATGACTGGCCCATGCCCAGTAAGCAGAGATGGCTGCCAGGTGCTCCTTAAGGGTTGTCAACCAGTCCCGCTTTGGAAAGACACCATAGGTAGTCCAAATGCTAACCACTAGACAGGCCAAGGGGTCCAGTCCTTGACCTGGCACCAAATGGATAATCTCTTCCATTTGAAGGCACAGCACTTTCTGGTCGATTCCTTTCTAGATGCCTCCGCTATGGTGAGGACATCTTTGGAGATACCCAAAGCCTGGAAGTCTAGCCACTCAGGAACCAGGCTGTCAGGAGCAGAGATTGAAGGTCTGGGTGGAGTATTTTCCCTGTCTGATGGACAACAGGTCCTGGCATATGGGAAGACACCCTGGGAGCTTGTTGCTGAAGAGATTGGGGTACCAAACTGGCATGGTCAGTCTGGAGCCACCAGAATCACCTGTGCCTTGTCCCTCCTGACCTTGAGAAGCACCTTGTGAATCAAATGAAGTGGAGGGATGGCATAGAAGAGGCTGGGGTCCATGGCCTCGAGAAGGCATCCCCTGCAGCGAGCCCTGCTGAGGGGGTGGGCACATACAGCCTCAGCTTTTGTTCTCCTTGAGGTGAACAGGTCCACCTGAGGGGTACCCATTGGGAGAACAGACTGTGAACTACCTCTGGATGGAGGGACCAATTTTGAGAGACCTCGCCTAGCTGGCTGAGGGCATCTGCCAGCTGATTAGAGACTCCTGCCACATGGATGGCTAGGAGATCCACCTCCAGGCTGTGCACGAGGGTCAAAACATGGAGAGCTTCCTGCACAAAGGCAGGGAGTGTGTCCTGCCCTGCTTGTTGAGGTAGTACATGGTCATGGTGTTGTCTGTCTGGACTTGGACCACTTGACCCCAAACAAACAGAGTGCATGCAGTCAGCGCTAGCTGAACTGCTTGGCACTCAGCAGGTTGATGTGGCATTGGGACTCCTGGGTCCAGAGTCCATGGACTCTGAGTTCTCCCAGTTGGGCACCCAAGCCCGCAAGAGAGGTGTCGGTCATCAGGATGACCATCGGCTCAGGGCAGACAAATGGGATCCCTTCTGCAGATGCTCTGGGACTAGCCACCACTGGAGGCTGCCCACATCTTCTGGGTCACAGTGACCAGCTGGTTAAAGTGACCATTGTGCTGAGACCACTGATTGGCCAGCTCCCATTGCAGGGAGTGCATATGCCAGCAGGCCCATTGGACCACACTGGTGCAGGCCACCATGTAACCCAGAAGGTGCAGAAAGTCCCAGACAGGGCGCAAGTGCCCAACCGATGGGATGGATGGATCAGGACATAGAAGAACGCATCCTGAGATCCAGAGAGCAAAACCACATGTCTTGCTCAAGAGATGGTATGATCTCGGACAGAGTTACCGCCCTGAAGGTGCAGTACCTGAAGAATGTGTTCAGGTTGTGCAGATCTAGAATGGGTGCCAGCCCCCATCCGTCTTGGCACCAGGCAGGTACCTGGAGACAAACCCTGGGTTTTCTCGGAGGATCCGCAACTCTGACCACGATCCCTTTATGGAGGAGCTGGCCCATGTCATCTTGAAGAGCCATCTGAGTGTCTTGTGGATAAGTCCTCTTGTGGGGTGCAGGCTCAGCTGGGTGGGTACTGCTCGAAATCTAGAGGCAGACCCTGACCGACCACTTCCAGAAACCACCTGTCCATGGTGACAGCAGACCAAGCGAAAGAAAGTGGTGGAGCCGGCCCCCACAGGAGGACCCTCGGGAGGCATGATGGGCATGAGGGTGGCACCCCATCCCATCACTGAGCAGGCTTAGAGGAGGAGGACCCGGCTAGAAGCCACCGGGTCCCTTCCCGCTGGGTTTTGACCACCGAGGCCACAGACTTGGGCCTTGGTCACCAGGATTGAGCCTTCTGGCCAGACTGATGCTGGGCTAGTTTTGCTGCAGGAGTGGAGGATCGAAAGGTCTTGCACTTCTGCTGCTTGGAACCCTTGGGATCCCTCTGGGCAGATGTAACAAAGTCCAAGGTGACATTGGACTTCTCGATACGCTGGAGGTGACCCTCCACTCCGGCCCAAACAGGTCAGTGCCTAAGAACGGAACATCCGCCAGCTTGTGCTGAGTGTCTGCCATGACAGCTAAGATCCTCAGCCGAGCCCCTACGGTGCATGGCAACTGGCCCCACCACCAAGTGGGCAAAGGAATCCCCACTATCCAGAGCTGTCTGAAGTTGCTGTTTGGCCACAGCCTGGACCTGCCTGACTGTACTCTGGAGGTCCACAGGAAGATAAGGAGTCACCTCATTCAGAGAGCCCAAAAGTGCATGGGAGAAGGGTACCATCATGACAGCCAAGCTCGCCTGGTGGAGGCCGAGCAAGGAGGCAGCATAGACCTTTTAGCCTAACAGTCCAATTTCTTGGACTCCTTATCTGGCAGTCTGTCGACACCCCCAGTATTGCCCAAGCACTGAAACATGGAGCTGGCCATCAACTCTTTAGCTGGTGCTTCCATGAACCCCAAGATAGTACCGTGGGCCCAGCATATTTGTGGGCCATCTGGGCTGAGGGAGCAAGGCAGGAGGCGGGATCTACCAGAGCTCCTGGGCAGGCCGACAATGACCTCAGCCACTGGGAAAGCCTCCATTGGAGAGTTCCCTTTATCCAGAATCTCATAGGGATAGTGATATCACTTCTGGACAGGCACCAATTTCATCCCCAAGGACTCGAGATAAGACGGAGGATGCCCATGAAAGACATGGGACCATCCTCCATCGAGGGTTCCTCACTGACTCCAAGTTGACTGAATGGGAGTGCAATGAGGAACTGCAGATTCTGAGGAGTCCGTGATAGAGTGGCCAACCACCCGAGTCACTCTGGACCTGCCACGGGCGGTCAGGTGTAAGAGTGACCGACAGCTGATGGGGGAGCCAGTGAGCCAACTGAGACTCCTTCATCGGAGCCCCGGTTGGTGGCTGTACGGGTGGTGGCTCCACCACAATTGGTGGAGAGGCCAGCTTGGCCGAATCAAGATGGTCTGTACTGGCTCCATGGGCAGAGGGGCAGTGTGTCGACCAGCCCACCGTGTCGGCCCATCGGGTGACGAGCCAAGTGATGGCCAGTGTGTGAGCCGGGTCAGCTTCAGACAGGACAACACCAACTGTTGCCACATGAGGTCTTTGTTGCTTCGACACAACTTGAGTCAAACCTTTCCTCGCTCGAGGAGGATGAAGATGAATAGCAGCTGCACCGCTTCTCATGGCATTAAGCGAGGACTGCCAGCGTTAGCGGGACCTGCTCAACTGACTGGATGAGGAAGACCTAGACCTCAACCTTGGCTGCCGGGGATCTCAGAGGAATCAGGGCGAGCTGCAGCTCCACCTGATCTGGGTCAGTGACTGGAAGGTCTGACTCAGTGGGCTGAGTTGCCCCTTCAGTGGTTACTGGCAAGGCCAGAGTCCTGAACAAGGAGTTGTCAGCCTATTCCAGTGACAATGGGTCGACAGGGTCGAGAAAAATCTTGGCTACATCGTTGGCACATGTCTCCACCGACTAGCCTGATGGGGTCTCTGTGAAGCCAGCAGACAAGGCCGTGGTTTGACTGTGGTCAAAACTGGAGATTCCTGAGACCGAGAATGTTCCGATCCCAAGAATGTTGATGGTGAGTTGACTCCTTTTCTCTCTTGGACTCCTTCTTGCAGGAATTGTCTGCGAACCAGAAGGGCCCTCTCCCTTGGTTGGGAGAGACTGGGACAACTGCTTGAAGGAGCTTGAATAAATGGGGCCCAACTTGAGCAGAATAAGGCAAAAAGCTGGCGAGAACTGCATGGCAGCCCAAGCCGCCTCCTCCTTGAAGGTCTTAAGTTGCTCAAGCTGCTCGGTGGACCCACAGCCATGGAGACTCCAGCGGGCATCCTTGAATTTGACTGGCGGAGGTAATTTTTCTGGGTGGCCCAACTTCAGGTGGGTGAGGCGGTCCTTGATGACTGACGCATGAAACGACCAGCAAATATTGCAAGTCTGGGGATTGGCTCATGGCCCAGGCAGCAAACACATGGCATGTAGATTGGTATGTGACATCTTCTGCCCACATGGACACCAGCAAAATCTGGGCAGGACTGGTCCTTCATCGTGGTTGCAATCAAAGATCGTGCTGAAGATGAAACTCTAACGAGTTTAAGTTCTGGAAGTAAATCTGAAGATTTAAGCACTAGGGTCTACTCAATGCAGAAGCGGTAGGAGGAACCTGCTTCTTCCGGCAGAAAGGAAAATCTGGTGTCATGGGGTGGAGCCAAGGGTTATACCACCCAGGTGGGTAGAAGCAGCCAGCTTAAAAGACTTTCTGGCAAGATTTAAGGGAAAGGACATTGCCAGATAGTGCAGATAACACAACATATCCACGTTCCTAGAAATACTTTTTCCGGCACCTGAAATCCTGGGTGCCCAGCTTATGGAAGGCGCTTCCCCATGTACTCTGTATCAGAACCACAGATTTTCTTGACTTCTGAAGCTGCAACTGAACTCCTGCTGCTGGCTGCAGTGTGAGCTGTAAGCTGCACCGCCCTTTCCCTGGTGTTTGGTGGCACGACCCTCCCACACACACACAAACTGTCCCCATAAATAATATCTTCCTGGTGTATAGTGACACCCCCACCCTCCGATCACCATCCCATTGACTTACCAGACATCAAACACCACCCCTCTGACACCCTAAGGCTACCACCAATATGGAACGAACAGTTTGAGGCAGACAAACACAAAGAGGTCATGGATCTGGAGTGAACAAAGGAGCAGTGGGCAAGAAGGGCATGCAGAGGAAGAGATTAAAAAAAAGAAAAAATGTCTACATGATTTGCCTTGCATGACAGGGCTGCTGCCCCATCTAACAGTTTGGGTAGAAATGAACTGAAAACAGACTGGAGTCACAGCATGGGACAATACACATCATTGAGGAGCACTGTGACGGAGGTGGTGGATCTCCCGTGACTGAGTTTTGTTTACTTTCTCCCTCAACAAAGATTCTCTGAGATCTTGAAAAACATTTATTTTAAAACTATTAAGTTGTTGTATTGTAAATGGAGGCTGATGCATAAGAAGGACAGAGCACTTGCAGATGGACTAGCTATAGTGAGCATTCTTTACTTAGACCCTGTAAAAAGAAAACAGTCTCGGTCCCCATCCCCCCCCTCAACGATCTTCCCACTTAGCACCCATCAGCCCACCCCACCCTTACCATATACTTACCACTGGAGGTCATAGGCTGTCATCTTCTGTGGACCAGGACATGTTTGCACCCTTCAAAGCCGAACCATGAACTGAGGAAATAATGAAAGTCCATATAATATATTTCAATGACATTTTTAGCTTGTGTTCAAAACTTTGCCATTTTAGAAATTTTCACCAAATTTTCAACATGACCTTTTGGGACCCCACCTCATGAACACGGACACTGTCATTTTAGTTAATTGGGCGGAAGGTGATTTCGCAGTCACTGCACAAAATTACCTTTTGGGACCGAATAACGAAAATTCACCTGCACGCTCATGAGGTGGGGTCCCAAAGCCCATGCTGAAAACTTGGTGAAACTATTCTAAAATGGCTGAGTTATGAGCCGCTCATTGGAATCTTTCTACGATGGTCATTTTCAATATTTTGAGTCCAAATTTTCAACATAGCCATTTTTCCACACCACCTCATGAACAGTACAGCTGTAATTTTCACAACCTGTCCAAAACGTGTCTTCACACCTGTGGCATAGAATGGCATTTTGGCACAGTTTTGAAAATGTTCAAAATCACCCCAGGTTCCGCACCCATTCAGATGAGGAAGCTGGACACCTCCCAGAAATAAACCGAGGAAGACCAACTCCACCCCTCTACCCTGTGACCCGGGTCCACCACGTTACCTCCGTCTTTTCTGAGTTCAACTTCAACCAGCTTGAATTCATCCAGCACTAGATTTCAGTGAGGCAGCTATTAAAGATGGAGAGCTCTATCCTGGTTGAGTGCAAAAGATAGGTAGAGCTTAATGAAGAATAAACTGTTTCTATTTGATTTCACTGCTCTATTTTCAGTACAGCAGTGGTCACTGTGATGTCATCAGTATTGTTCAAGTTGCTGGCCGTTGGTTAACACCTCCTTTGGACCAGCCTCAAGTGATGATAATGTCGATGTCCCACCTCTAATGATGATAAATGATCTATCATGACTACAGGTCCTACTGCCAAGGAAATATTTCATTTATTTGTACATTTGTGTCTCACCCCATTGTATAAGTGTGTTTGCCATACTATCTAACCTCTAGACAATTATTTATCTATAAGTTAGGTATCTTACAATCACTTTCCTTGACCTTTGCAGAGAACAGAACCAATCACAGAGCAGCTAACACAATGCTGATGACATCATAATAGGCCTGTACAGCACTGAGCGTTAGCAGTTCAAATAATTGAAAACCTTCAAAATATTCACACAAAAAGCTGATTTTAAAAGTTATAATAGATAAACTGAAGTTATATAAATTGAACAAATAATAGCTCGACTCAAAATACACAGTTTTTCTCCACTTGTGAGGCGAGATTTTCATAACTAACTCATGGCTTTGCCACTCATGAGTTATGGTCTTGCTTCCTCATACATGGAGATAAATTGCTTATTTTGAGTCAGGCCATAGTGAATCCCTATCTATCACAGGTATTTTGCAGATAATAAATCAGACACTTCAAATCAGCCAATCTGAGATATTTTGCATCTACTTCAGACATATGATGAAAATATATTTCACAATTAAATTACACATATACGGTATTTGAAAAACATCACTAAATACATTTTAAATAGATTTATTTTACATATGGATGGCCCTGTTACTGTGCTAAGCTGACTGCGGTGCTTTAAAATAAGATTGGAAAAGTTGCCTTATTGGCTAATAACAGAGCACATCAGTGTCAAGCACTGGTTACCCTCAAAGCTTAATTTAAGGTAGGTAGGTAAAATGTTATTTTTAGACAGGAGAAACATCATGTCATTTGGACTGTTAGGTCCAGTTTGCAAGACGGTCTTGAATTGAATATCAAAAGTTTCAAATAAAATGACAATACTCAAAGTACAAAATAAACAACATAAAATAATTTTCGATATGAAAAAATTTAAATATAAAATTCAAGTGCAACAATTGCAGAATATGAATAGTGTAAACTTTAGTGATAAAGTGCTAAGTCCAATGACAATTTAAGTATGTTATGGTTAATCTAGTGGCTTTTGTAATGACTTATGGTATTGCTGAATGTTTAACAGAGAAACTCATCCCTAGTAGTTGCTTTAATTCTATGCCATCTAAAGGACATTTCCTAGAAAGTTCTTTGATGAAGTCCAGCATGGGTCAAAATAATTTAGGTGAACAAGCCCAGGATTTCTGGGCCTGGCTGGGAGGAGGACTCTGCATCCCAGAGGATGCTGTACTTGGAGAGGGGGCTGTGGTACGCTACAAAACTGCCACCTGGGTGACCACATGTGGCGGTGCAGTTGGAGTTGCATTTGTGGGAGAATGACGTTGCCTGGCTCCAGTCTTCTGACACTCACTTGTGTGTTCATGTGCACACATTTGAGCCCTTGTTGACAGCATTCTACGGAACGGGATAATAAGGAAACAAACCCAATGTGAGCATCATGCTGCCGACACTCTTGGGCCCTGCAGGCTGTGGCCCACCCAACTCCTGCATGGAGATATGTTGGGATGTCCTCCCAAGAGATTCCACCATGGAGGATAAATCCATGGGAAAAAGAACAGCAGGAGTAAGTGGCAGAAATAATGATGATGGGATTGTTGGGAAGTTGCCTGGCTGATCTCAGGGCAGCTCTGGAGATATGGAGGAATAATTAGAGAATAAAAACAAAAAGAAATCACTTGCATTTGTTGCAGTGCACTCTAATAACTCGTTACAGTCTTATTGTTCTCAGGGATATACCCTGGTCAGGCTGAGGAATCCTGGTCATCATATGGGTGGCAAGTTTTTCCTCCCATGCCCCCTTTCAAGCATGGACCAATGCATTTATCATCCTCACTTACATTCAGCATCCTACTGTGGCAGGAGGAACCTACCAGGCCAAGCCACAGTGGTTGCTGTTGTGGTGAAACATAGTGCAAGCCCTCCTCCTGGCTGGGCAGTCTGCCCCATGGCAGCTGTCTCAACCTGGTCTGACTCACAACATGATGCACAGAGTTTGTCCTGAAACCGAGACGAACACAGCTGCCAAGCCATTAGTGCAGCAACTTTCTGTCTTACTTAAACCAAAAATCTCATGAAGCTTTTCTCTCACAAGTAAAGGCTTATCTTCTTGGTAATTCTACTTGTAATTTTACTAATATTAATTTGACAGTTGCTACCTTTGTTAATTATTGCACTAACATGTGTTATTGTATTCTGTCTGTTGTCTCTTTAATTTGTATGCCTGCGATTTGAACTGGTTTCATTATCTATGCAGTAGTTTGCATGGGTCATTCCTATACTTAACCAGTACACAAAAAATCAGTAAATATAGTGAGCCCATATTAACATATCAAACAATAACCCATTACTAAATTTAATACAAAATGTAATTCAGAAAAGGCCCAATATAAAAGCTACATTAAGTGACTATAATGATAAGCTATTAATAAACAGGAATACTTTAAGTACTACTCTAGAGCAGGCGTTCAGTTAAAATGGTTACACTTTAAGTATCAGTTAACTATGGTGCAGTTACAGTGTAACTACACTGTAACTACACTGCAACTGCAATGTAGTTGCATGCAACAAACATGTAGCTACAGTGTATTTACACTGTTGCATGAAATAATGGTTATTTACATTGAAACCGACACTTAAAATAAGTTTAACCATTAAAATAAGTCAGCAGTAAGTGCACCAAGCGTCATTGGAATTAAACTCTATTGTGCAGTGGGTGTGTGTGGGGGGCTACAAGACTGTCTTTACACAGACACATCCACCAGTACTTTGGAAGCCTCGGTTTCCCAGTACAACAGTCAGTGCCCAGTGGACGTTCCGGCACATATGTCTGTGATGTGACAGATGGCTTGAATCAGGGACAATAGTTAAATGAACATGCTCAAATAAAGAAGAAGTGGCTAAATTTGCATGACTGGCAGAATACGTGTTTAGAGCAGGTCTGAAGACTCTTTGTGATGCTTAATGTTCCATTTAGTTCTCAATCTGTATCCCAATATCCCTTGGCATCCACAAAGCCATACAAATTATAATATTACATTTTTAAAAATACCTGCATAGGATATAGCATTATCAGTATTCCAAAACATTATTTAGGGGTAATGAATTTACTTTTCAGAAGCGGTGCATAACATATAGAATACAGTAAGGCACACCTCAGGGTTTATGCAGTATCCCACACCTTGGGTGCATGTAAAATTCTGGTTACGCACACCTACCCATGTCTTATTTTATTTAATTACTGGTCATCATTTTTTATGACATTGTCCTTAAAAATCAAACAGTGAGCAAGTATTTAATTGCTGTAAAGTGTTTTTATTTCAGTAAAGCTCAACACAAAAATAAAACTTTTCTTTGTTTTATGTGAACAGCATTTATGTTTAAATTTTTTAAAAATGAACTTGTTTTAGAAGTGACTTATTTGAGCTTGATTGACAGCTACTGATTATAACTGCCCAGTTATAACCAAAAATAACAGCTGGGCAGTTATAATGCAGGATACAACTCTTGTTATCTGTATATAAAAATGATGACCGTAATTAAAATATAGTTATAATGTTAAAGAGCTACTGATGCCTCAAAGAAAACTTTAGAAAACATTATAATTTGGTACAATTCTGCATGCATTCCACTTATATTTTATACATTTCTCCTCCCATAATTTATAACTAAATAAATGCATATGAATATATGATTGTTGTCATATAGTTCATTTTGAGTTCATGTGCCTCTATAGCTCTCCCTACTTCAAGTCATAATCATCTGTTGTGGCATCATAATCTGTCGCCATGGGAGTAACTGTGAGGTCACAAGCAGTGCTCTATGACTTCAGGTAGGGAGAAAGCAGCAGAAATACATGAACTCTTCAGGACCAAAGTTCCTGTTTTATACAAATGACCTCACTACTAAATAATGGTGAGGAGGAATACAGAAATAATGGGAAATACAAGCTGAACAGTGCCTAAATATTATATTTTGTTAAAGTTCTCCTGAGCATGTCACCAACTCTTTAAGAATATAATATCTTTTACTGTAAAATCATCTAACAACCATATTTTCAATGACCCGATCATACAGACATCACCACGTTGCTTTTGAAACATCATGGGCACATTTCTAGAATGGCCTTTCTACATACTTAAATGAGTACTTCTGCTCAGTATTTACTAAAGAGAAGAGGGAGTGACACCCAAGGGGTAGAAATGGCAAAAACAGGGGAAGGGGTGACAGATGCAGAAATCATGGAGGCAGAGTTCGGGAGGGTTTGAAGGCACTGAGGGTGGACAAGGCACCAGGCCGGATGGCATCCACCCAGGGTACTGAAGGAGCTGGCAGAGGTCCTTGCAGGACCTTTAGCAGACCTATTTAATACCTCACTACATTCGAGGTGTGTACCTCAGGACTGGAGGATGGCTCATGTGGTGCCCCTCCACAAGAGTGGCCCAAGGATGAACGGAAACTACAGACCAGTGAGCCTCACATCCATCATTGGTAAGCTAATGGAGACTATCCTGAAGGAGGCTGGTGGCCCTCCTAGAGGCCAAGGACTACAGGACAGCAGACAGCATGGCTTCATATGGGGCAGATACTGCCAAACCAACCTGGTGGAGTTCTATGACTGGGTAACTAGGCAACTGGACGGGGACAGGGGCCATGCAGTGGATGTCCTGTATCTGGACTTCAGTAAGGCATTTGATTCGGTGCCGCATGGAAGGCTGGGAAGTAAGTTAGTAGGCACAGAGTGGTGCAAAGCTGGTGAGATGGGTGGGAAACTGGCTTCAGGGAAGGCAACAGAGTGTGGTGGTGGTGGGTGGGGAGCCTCAACCCAGGGTAGAGACGCAGCGAAAAGTTCCACAGGGCTCGTGTTGGGACCAGTGTTATTTGGGATATTCATTGCAGACATATCATGGGACCTCAAGAGCAAGATCAGTCTGTTTGCTGATGATACAAGGCAGAAGCGGTGGTGGATGACTTAGGGGATGGCAGGGGTTGCAGGATGATCTGGCAAAGCTTGAAACCTGGTCAGACACCTGGCAACTGGGGTTTAATGCCAAAAGTGCAAGGTGCTGCATTTTGGGATGAAGAACCCAAGGAGGAGTTACCAGCTGGGGAGTGCAGCTAGCCCAGACAGAGGAGAAGGATCTGGGGTGCTCATTACAGGGTCAATGAACAACTCGGCACAATGTGGGAAGGCAGCTGCAAGGCCAACAAAATGCTGGGTTGTGTTGCAGGGGTATATCCTCTAGGAGGAGGAGGTGATTCTGCCACTGTATGGGTCATTAGTTAGACTGCACCTGGAGTACTGCGTGCAGTACTGGCACCGATATCTGAAGAGAGACATTAAGTTACTGGAGGGAGGTGCAGTGCAGGGCGACAAAGATGATCAAGGGACTGGGGGACTTATCATATGAGAGGAGGTTAAGGGAGTTGAACATGTACTCACCGGAGGAGAGGAGGGAGAGGGGACATGATTGAAACCTTTAAATACATGAAAGGAATAAACAAGACAGGTACAGAGGGCTGTTCAAAGTAAGGGAGGGAGGGACACCAGAGGCCATGATATGAGGACTGGTGGGAGGAAGGTTCAGGAGGAGATGAGGAGACACTTTTTACAGAGAATTGGTGGCTGGGTGGAATGTGTTACCTGCAGAAGTGGTATCCAGCAGAACAGTGGACTGCTTCAAAGGGGATGGGACAGGACTAGGGGAGGGTTAATGAAGGGAAGGGTGGAAGGGAGGGCAGCTGCAGAATAAGGGTGCTAGCTGCACAGTCGAGCAGACTTGATAGACCTCTAGGCCTTTATCTGCTGGCAAATTTCATGTTATGTAAAATATTACTTACTGAATGCTAGCGAATCTGTTGAAAATGACTAGCTACAACCATGAATTGTGAAACCTGCCCCTGCAGGAAGAATTGGAAGAGTATTTTATATCCAAGATATAGATTCCCTTTAATTAAAACAAGATTTATCTCAAAGCACACATGTTAAATGGCATGGATAGATCAATGCATGTTAAGACAAAAGGTACCAAGGTTTTCCAAATAATATACTAAATTCCTATCTTCTCCCATATCCAATACTGATTCATCAGATTTGGTCATGGTTATAAAAACAGTACTGTACGTGGTACTCAGATGAGATATAACACTGTGTCCTTCAAACTTGAGCAAAGCCAGAGTTGTTTTATAATGAATAAACAAAACAAACAAAAAAAAAAAACATAAGTATCACATGGTTCTTTCTCTTTCTGCATTGTCACTATATTATGAATAACTTATTGGCTATCAGATATATCCAAAATGCTTTTAATTTATAAAATGGATATGAGTTTGAAAATTCTGAAAATATCACTAAAATGAGGAAATCCTCTATATTATGGGAGAAAGGATCTGAGATCTTGATCAGTTTCTTCAGTCTTCCTCTCTAGGCTTCTGCAGTGAATGGAAGTCTTACAGCTCCAAAGCAGGATCTTAATAAAACAAGCATTTGTCAATGCGCGAATGTTGATTGCATTGGTCTATTGAGCAAGCTCATTGCCCTTCTGTCACTGCTCAGTCTGTTTCTCCTGGTGCTGCAGGCTGCTCTTTGTACTGGGCTCCTGCCTGCATTGGCACCTTGTTCTGCCCACAAAGAAATCCGTAGCTGTCCCGACAGCGTTCCATTGAGTGGCTCACTCCCCTCTCTCACTCGCTCATTCTGTTTCTCCTGGTGCTGCTGGCTGCCCTTTGTACTGGGCTCCTGCCTATGTTGGCGCCTTTTTCTGCCCACAAAGAAATCTGCAGCAGTTCCGACAAAGCTCCATTGAGCTCGCTCACTCCCTTCTCGCAGCAGCTCATTTTGTTTCTGCCAGTGCTGCAGGCTGCCCACAAAGAAATCTGCAGCAGTCCCAACACAGGTCTGTTGAGCCTGCTCACTCCCCTCTCTCCTCCCTCATTCTGTTTCTCCTGGTGCTGCAGGCTGCCCTTTTGTACTGGGCTCCTGCCTATGTTAGCGCCTTTTCTACCCACAAAGAAATCTGCAGCAGTTCCGACAAAGCTCCATTGAGCTCGCTCCTCCCCTTCTCTCACGCTCATTTTGTTTCTGCCAGTGCTGCAGGCTGCCCTTTTCTATTGGGCTCCTGCCTCGTTGCCATCTTCTTCTGCCCACAAAGAAATTTGCAGCAGTTACAATAGAGCTCCACTGAGCTCATTCACTCCCCTTTCTCTTTCGTTTATTCTGGTTTTCCCACCACTGCAGGCTGCCCTTTTGTACTGGGCCCCTGTGTGCATTGCTGCCTTTTTCTGCCCACAAACAAATCTGCAGCAGTCCCAACAGAGCTCCGTTGAGCTCACTCCTCCCCCTCCCCCACTCACTCATTGTGTCTCTCACGCTGCAGGCTGCCCTTTTGTACTGGGCTCCTGCCTGATTGAGTGGCTTTTTCTGTGAAAGACATCTCAAAACAGTCCCTACACAGCTCCATTGAGCTTGATCACTCCCCCTCTCTCACTCACTCATTCCATTTCTGCCGCGCTGCAAGCTGGCCTTTTGTACTGGGCTCCTGCCTGCGTTGCCGCATTTCCTGCCCACAAAGAAATCTGCAGCAGTCACAATAAGCTCCGCTGAGCTCGTCACTACTACTCTGTCTACTCGCGATTCTGTTTCTGTTGGCACTGCAGGCTGCGCTTTGTACGGGCTCCTGGCTGTGTTGGCACCTTTGTCTGTTCACAAAGAAATCCGCAGCTGTCCTGACAGAGCTCCGTTAGTCGCCAGTCTCCCTCTGTCCGCAGGTCATTCTGTTTGTCCTGGCGCTGCAAGCTGCCCTTTTGTATGGGGCTCCTGCCTGCATGGCGCCTTTTTCTGCCCACAAAAAATCCACAGCAATCCTGATAGAGCTCCATTGAGCTCACTCGCTCCCCTGTCTCACTCACTCATACTGTTTCTCCCACCGCTGCAGGCTGGCCTTTGTACTGGGCCCCTGCCTGCATTGATGCCTTTTTCTGCCCACAAAGAAATCGAGCAGTCCTGACAGCGCCCGGCGAGTTTGCTCACCCCCTCCCTCACTCGCTCTCTTGTTCTGTTTCTCCCACTGCTGTAGGCTGCCCTTTTGTACTGGGCTCTTGTGTTGGGGCCTTCATCTGCCCACAAACAAATCCGTAGCAGTACTGACAGAGCTCAGTTGGGCTCGGTCCTCCCCCTCTCACTCGGTTCGATCTTAATCTGTCCCAAACACTGATTTCCCACAGCGACTATGCCATTGTCTGGCAGGAGTGCAAAACATATTTTAGCCAGGATGTGAAAAATGACAGCTGTACTGTTCATAAGGAGGTGTAAAAAATGCCACTGTTGAAAATGTGGCGTGAAAATGTTACAAATTTGTGAAGTTACAAGGCGCATGGAAACAGTTCAACGCACGCTGTAACACAGTCATGTTATGGAGTTTAGTCACCAAATTTTCAACATAGGGATTTTAGGACCTCTGCTCATGAACAGTGCCACTGTCATTTTCTTAATCTGTCCGAACACTGATTTCCCACAGCGACCGCATTATTCTGTGCTGGAACTGTGAAAACACATTTCAGTCAGGATGTGAAAATGACAGCTGTACTGCTCATAGGAGGTGTGAAAAAAATGCCACTGTTGAAAATCTGGCGTGAAAATATTACAAATCTGTGAAGTTACAAGGTGCGTGGAAATGCGCGTCCGCACACTTGTAACACAGTCATTTGATGGGCTATCATCACCAAATTTTCAACATAGGCATTTTAGGACCTCTGCTCATGAACAGTATCACTGTCATTTTCTTAATCTATCCCGAACAGTGATTTCCCACAGTGACTGCTCTATTCTGCGCTGGAAGTGCGAAAACACATTCGCCAGGATGCAAAAATGACAGCTGTACTGTTCATAAGTAGGTGTGGGAAAATGGCAATGTTGAAAATCTGGAGTGAAAATATTATGAATTTGCGGTTATGAGCATACGCGGCAAACTGCAACGACGCTTGTAACACAAGTCACTTTATGGAGTATTGTTACCAAATTTTCAACATAGGCATTTTAGGACCTCTACTCATGAACAGTGTCACTGTCATTTTCTTAATCTGTCCTGAACACTGATTTCCTACAGTGACTGCGCTACTCTGCACGATGAGAACACATTTTGGCCAGGATGGAAACAAAGACAGTTGTACTGTTCACAAGGAGGTGTGAAAAAATGATAATGTTGAAAATCTGGCATGAAAATATTGCAAATTCAACGAGTTACGGGCGTCATGTAATAACCTGCGCAACACACGCCAGAAACAGTCATTTTTGGATTTTTCCACCACATTTGCAACATAGGCTTTTTGAGAGCCCACCTTATGAACACTGGCACTGTTGTTTCATTAATCGGCACCGAAGGTTATTCCGCACAGTGACCACGAAATCACCTTTTGGGGCTGATTAATGCCATCACAGTTCCAGAATTCATGAGGAGGGGTCCAAAACCCTATGTTGAAAATTTGTGCCAAAATTCAAAAAATGACTGAGATATGCATTAAAGTTGGAAAACCCCATTTATTCCATTATACAGCTTACGGTATTTCCTCAGTTCATGGTCCAGCTTTGCAGAGTACAGGCGTGTTCCGGTCCACCAAAGATGAATGCGTGCGAGCTCAGAGGAAGTATGGGGTGAGGGGTTGTGAAGCTGACGGGTGCACAGTGGGTGGGTGCAGGTTGCGAGTGGGGGACAGGGAGACCACCGAGGGACAGTTTACTTTTTAAAGGTTAAAAACAAAACAAAAGACATTGTGGGACCATTTTTATTTTACAGGGGCATGTGGCACACTGGGGTGGGCCACAGCATGCCACTGGAGTCTGTCTTTGGGGGCAGTTGTAGCTAATGGGGATTGGGCATCCCCGTCAGCACACAACAAGAGGGGAGGAGGTATTACATAATGCCAGTGGGATTGGGCACCCGTCGGCAGACAATAAAAGAAGAAGGTACATAATGCCAACGGAGAGTGGTCTCCCCATTGGCAAAATAAACAGTGGAGCACTGAAGCTGAGGGATTGGGGCTGGCAAATAAAACACGTGGGGTTTATTGTTTAGAACACGGCGTGTCAGCCATGTTCATAAACAATATCAGTGTTTCTTATTATCCCGTCTGCAATGACGGGTCGATCCCTCATTGCAGCAGATGGCTGACATACAATGACAAGGTGGCCCCTGATTGCAGCGGCTAAATTTTCACTAAGTTGGTGGCATGCTGGCTGAACTAGTGTCAGCAGCAGCATGCCATGGCATTGGGGACACGGGACAAGCCTTTACAGGCTGTGGGGGCATTGGCCACAACAGTGCTGTGCCTCCACAAACTGCTTGTGGAGAAACTGCCACAACATGCTTCTTGCACATGCAACATAAAAAAGAGGTTTCTATGGTCTCTATGTGCTCCAGTACAAGCTACTAATCTTTTGCATTTTCATACTAAAGTCATCTTAGTGCTATTTGTGCTACACTTTGGTAGCATGGTAGTGTTCCATGAAATTTACCTAATTAACCTTTACTGGGGTGCAATAAAGAAATCAACCCATGGACATTTAGTGCACTTTGCATTTAGCACAGGGAACTGGACAAAATCTCGAGGTGTTCTACAGTAATTTCAGAAGGAGGGTTCTTCTTTTAAGCAATAATGCACAACAGGACATGTGTCATGCTACAGGCTAACGTGACATTCCTCCAGCATGACACACACCCTGTCATGCATTATTGTAATTATAAAATGGCCTGCTTGTAAACAAAAATGGTAAAAACATTTTAAAAATACATTTCTAGTGCCTTTGAATAGATTTGATCACTGCCGAAGGGCAGCACTGACCCATCAGAGCCCAGGAATTTTTCTGATGTGTTAAGAGCTGGACCCTGGATCTCAAGGTACCCAACTGACCATGCTGTTGTTGGGGAAATGACACTGACACTTTTCAGAATTGCTTTTCTGCCATAGGACAGATTCTGACATGTTGCAGTATCCAGTATCGGAACCGGAAACAAATCAGCCCCAAACTGCCATAAGCTGCAATAGTGTAGCTGACAAATGACAGCCTTTACAGAGCAGCCATGTATGTGGTGATACTATGTGTGTTCTAGCCATCTGGGGAACAGCATGATTAGAATATTATAACTACTGTTTATGCTGTCATGTATAATTTCATTCATTTATCTCAAATTTTGGCCAGAAGAGAACATATTGAGCTGTGGATAATTTTTTCCTGCTATGTTCCAGGGAAGGGTGCAAAGAAGAAAAAGGCCTAAAATACAACAAATAGCACAAACAAAATAACAGGAGATACAAAGAAGGTAGGCAAGTAACCAGGAATTGATCATACAAAAGACCTGGATAAGCAAACAAATTATCTGGCCCTTAGCGCAAGTGGTGGGGACTGCTCTGAGATGCTAGTGAACTGGGTTCTCAGCCTTAGCCCAGGATGCCGGGAGGACAGGCCAGCAGCAAGGACTCACAGTGTCCATGCAGATGCTCTCATCCTAGGGTGGGGTGTGCATCTGGATGGTGCTGCTCTCAAGGGACACCTGAGGGTTTGTAAGTGGCAGCGTTATGAGTAGATGTGTGCACACATTGCCATGCACTGTCCCCAGGATTTTCACAAGCTTGCACAGTGAGGTGGAGGGTCAGGATAAATAAAGGGGCACAACCCCACCCCATGAATGAGTGCAGGATGATGGCTGCATACTGCTCACTCATTCTACCCCCTCCACCAAGCTGCATAGAAGAAATGAACTCGCCCTGGTTAGTCCAAAGGGAGCTCCATGGGAAGGGGGTAAACCAGGGTACAGGGCAGCAAACTTGAGGTTCTGGTAGCTGGAATGGAGGGCCTGTGTCAGTAGACTGTGACCACAAGCAGAAGCCTGGCAGAGGCATACCAGAAGGTAAACCAGTAATGGGGTCCTACAAAGAGGATAAAAAAACAGACAAACTGAGGGCACTGTCAACTGAATAGCAAAAAAAGGGCAAGGTGGGGGCTGGCATGGAGAGTATATTTTATACAGTGGCTAGCATGGATGCACTGCCATCTACCTTGGAAAGCATCCATAAGTGGGCTAGGTCCACTCCATGGACCAGTCTCTTGAGAGTTAGCTGTGAGGGAGGACTGGAGCTGATGAGGAAGGGGATTCCAGAGGGAGGAAGGATGTCTCCAGGAGGATGCAGCCTGTGCAGCAGTGTGGGGACATCCTGGAGTTCAGAAGGATCAGGGATTAGAATGATCGAGGGGTAGGACTGAGAGGGAGGATAGATAGCATATTAGGTCAGAATTTGGAGTTTATCAGGATTACATGCATGGTCCATCCCTTCCAGGGAAGGGCAGCCTAAGCTTGAGTACAAATTGCTGTGGTGGGTACAGGTGCTGAGTAATATTTGTTGTGACTGAAGTGCAGCCAGTTGCTGTGGCTCCTTGTAAATGAGTTGTTCATCTTGCAGGGAGGACTTTGGAGCGGCAGAGTAAACCAAGCAGATCATCAGGGCAGACCCAATGTGCTCGTGGTTAGTTTCTGTCCTTATTCATCTATGCATCTAAGTTTCTTTTGTATCTGTGTATCAAGGGGCTTATCCAAGTGGGTACAACTTCAATAAATAAAGTTGACCAGCAAGTGGCCAGAACTTGGGTGTAGATAGTGTACAGTAAGATGGCTCAGGCCAGGTTTTCATCAGTATTCTCTGTGGTTTTGAACACCCATTCTTTAAGATCACTTTTCTTGTGGCTGTGATGAACTAGTATGTAGCAGACACTGCTGCCTGACCTTATGGGACAGCAGGTGTACCAAAACAGCTGAGAATACTGATAAAACCTGGTCCAAGCAATAATAAAAGGAGGGCTCCTTTTATTATTGCAAATGTAATCAAAACTGATAGAAACATAGAAACACAGACTTTGACAGCAGATAAGGACTGCTTGGCCCACCCAGTCTGCCCATTTCCTACCTATTGGATAAGCTGCAGATTCTAGTTAACCAACAGCCTACTTCCTCCCACCCGCCAATATAATTGCCTTATGCCCGTCCCATGCTTGATGATGATGAAGCAAACTCAGATTTGAAAAGGAGGGTATTCTACAAGTCAGAAGATGAGAGGCAATGTAAAATACAAACATACAAAATTTGCCAGCAGAAAAAGGACATTCTATTAAGTCTGCTCGATTTTGCAGCTAGCAGCCCTATTCTGCAGCTGCCCTCCCTCCCAGTTTAGGTCAAAATGTTCACTGCTACCATGCACTGCTGCTTTAAGTGCAATATTTTCAGTACATTAATTTATTTGCAATAGAGGGATATGTGCAGTGAGACCTTGTAATGTGTGCAATAGATAGATATCTTAATGTGTACACCAAAGTGGTATTAATGTACGTGCTGAGATGCCCTAACAGCAACATATTTTTGATATGTTGATAGTGTTGTCATAAGTCAAGATATTACTTTTATCTTGTCATTTTACCCCACTTCACTTGAATAAATTCTATATAAAATTAAAACATTTTATATCCCTGTTCTTATGGGTGAGGTATTAAACTGGTCTTACTCAAATGAGTGCTTACCCTTCCGAGCACTTTCTAACTGTTCAGATTGTTCATGATGTCTTAATCATATGATTTGAAAATAAATATTTTCACAGATATTACATTTTCAGGATAACATGAAAGGATAACTTTGCAGAATCAAAATACCTGGCTCTTCAGACAACGAATCTGATTGCTCTACAAAGCAACATATGAAACAAGCCATCTTTGTGTCCATTTCCTGTCCATTTTATTTGGGAACTGGCATATAATGCTTATTGCTGAAGCTGTCCATATCAGTCAAGTAAATACTTTGCACCCTTTTCACTGATATCTACTGAAGTGACATCTCTCAGCACTACAAAACATACTACAAACATGCTTTATCACTAGCAATACAACAGCATCTACTTACAAGGAATTCTGGGCTTAACCCATACACCTGGGACATCAAGCTTAGCAGTTAATGCTGTCACGTGCTGACACTTTGTGAAATGGATATTTCTGTAATCAGTGGCACAGGACAAAGCACTCTGGTGAATATCACATTACATAGTTCAGAATTTGTCAGCAGATAAGGACCGTTTGACACACCTAGTTTGCCCATTTTCCCCTGCCTATACTGTCACTGCAGACCCTACCTGCTCTCTGGCTACCTCCCCCACCCCCACACAAACTTTCCTACCAACATCCCTTTGTGCCTATCCAATGCATGCATGAAGCCAACCATTGTTTGCCAACACCACCTCTACTGGAAGACTGTTTCAGGCATCCACCACTGTTCAATGAAGAAGTACTTTATTTATTTTATTTGGAAAATGTTTCACCAGGAAAGACATCATGAGCTGTAAACAGCCTGTTTCAGAAGCGTCCGGGGAGTTGGGAGAACAAGCAAACACATAGCAATACAAGTACAATTTCTAAAATAAAACAGTGTAATACAATTACACAATAACCAGACCAACCGGCTAGGGTAAACAAAACATATTCAGATGTAGCATGCATTGCAACAGCCCATGGGCAGGTGATCCAGTAGGGTAAAGGTTAGAGGATGGATAACACATTTGAAGTGTTAGAAGTAGAGGCTTAGCGCAAGATTCAAAGTGCTATTGCATACCCAAGGAAGTTCAGTCATAAGATAAGTGGGGGAAGTGGACAGGCGAGGTAGAGGGTGGGGATGAAAGAGGGAGGTATAACCAAGATCTATACCCATCCAGGTTGCTGAAAACCTGCAAGGGGTTAGACCTGACAGAAGGGAAGGGAGAGAAACAGACCAGGGTGGCAGAGGTAGAGGGCAGGGAGGAAGGGATAAGGAAGAATGGAGGTGGGCAGGCGATGGATTTGAAAGTGGGGAGGGAGGAGGGGGAAGAGAGAGAGAGAGAGACTGTCTATACCCTTCAAGATGCAGAGAACCCTGCCAGGGGACAGGACCAGGCAGAAAAGGAGGGGTGAGAAGAGTGGGCGGGAGGAGAAGTGCAACACCTGGAATCCATAGGGGCACAGGATCCAAGACAGCATGGGTTTACAAGGAAGGTCCTGTCAAACTAATCTCATAGATTTCTTTGACTGGGTAACCAGAGTGGTGGACCAAGGGGAGTTGATGTCACCTACCTTGACTTCAGCAAAGCTTTTGACACTGTTCCACATAGAAGATTGATAAATAAGCTGGGTAGGCTCGGTGGGTCAGAAGTTGGTCAACTGGGTGGCAAACTGGTTGACGGGCAGAAAACAGAGAGTGGTGGTAAATGGTATACAGTCAGAAGAGATGCAAGTCACAAGTGGGGTACCTCAGGATCAGTCCTGGGGCCAGTCCTCTTCAACATCTTCATTAGTGACCTTGCAGATGGACTAGAGGGTAAGGCTTGTCTGTTTGCAGATGACACCAAGATCTGCAACAGAGTAGATGATCCAGATGGGGTGGGCAGAATGAGAAGAGATCTGGATAAACTAGCAGAATGGTCAGAAGAGTGGCAACTAGGATTTAATGCAAAGAAGCACAAAATCATGCACATAGGAAGAGAAACCCTGAAGCCACCTATAGGCTGGGAGGAGTTGCTAGCAGTCACAAAGGAAGAAAGGACTTGGGCATCATCATCACTGATGACCTAAAATCATCCAAGCAGACCTCTAAAGCAGTAGGTAAGGCTAGGGGTGTTAGGGTGTATTAGTAGGGGTATCACAAGTCAAGAGGGAGGTAATATCCTCTGTACAAGACACTGGTTAGGCCCCATCTGAGTACTTGCAGGTATTGGAGGCCACACTTCACAAGGACATTAACCAAATTGAGGCAGTCCAGAGAAGGGCAACCAAAATGGTGCAGGGACTGCATCAGAAGACATATGAGGACAGATTAGCAGACTCACTATGTATACCCTTGAGCAAAGGAGGGAGAGGTGATATGATCAAGGCATTCAAACACCTTAAGGGCATAAACAAGGTGAAAGAGTCTAACATGTTTAAATATAAGAAAATAGCAGGACAAGAGGACACAGCATGAGATTAGAGGGAGGCCGATTAAGGGGAATGTGAGGAAATTCTTTTTCACAGAAAGGGTGGTGGATGCATGGAATGGCTTACCACAAGAAGTGGTGGCTATGAATACAGTGCAGGGCTTCAAACAGGCATGGGATAGGCATAAGGGAGCAATACAAATGACTATGAATAGATAGGTCACTGACAGAGCAAAGGCGAAGGCACATTTATAAGGTAGAAAAGAAATGGGCAGACTGGATGGGCCTTGCGGTCCTATCTGCCTTCAACTTCAATGTTTCTATGTTTCTATGGAGTGTGGCAGGTGACTGGAGGAAGAAGAGGATAAGAACTAGGGATGCTGAAGAAAATAGGGGTAAACTAGGAATGGAAAAGAGGAGAGCATCAGAGGGATTGTGGGGAGAAGGAAAGCAGTAAAGTGTTGAAATAGTATAGTAGCTTGTGGATGATAGTAGAGTGTCGAAATGATGCAATAGGTTGGGGTAGGGGTGGGAGGAGGGGGTATAATGGGGTAGCATGTGAGAAGTAATCAGAGGAAGGGTTCAGTTAGGAGACAGGAGGTAAGTCAGGGATAGAGGGTAGGGAATAATGTGCAAGGGATTGGGAGGGTTGTGAAGTGGGTTAAGAACAAGTTCAGTTAAGAGAATAGAAGTAAAGTAGGGCTAAAGGATAATGTGCCAGGGTGGAGATTGTTGAAAGGGGGGCTAAGAGCAAGTGCAGTTAGGGGAATAGAAATTGTGAAAGCCTAAGGAAATTGAAGATGGGGAAGAGAAAGTCTGATAGGAGGTGGCAGCGAGTTCCAAAGCTTTGGGAAATGAAAGGAGAAAGCTTCCTGTCCTGTGGCAGTAGAGCAATGGGAGGTTCAGGTCAGAAACATTGTGGGACAAAACATTGTACAAAAACACATCACAGGCATATCACCGCCGACTGCAATGTCAGCTAGCCATCACAGCGTAGCCAATACTGTGTAGGCAACTCATATAAAACCCTGGTGACAGGAGGGTCCCCATCCCACTGGCTGACCATCTGCCCCAGTAATTGTAATGGTAGCCCTCCCTGGTGTGATGTCCCCCGCTTCTCGCGATTGCCGACAAGCAATGTCTCAATGTACAATGAAATGCAAACCATCCCTGGTGTCTAGTGGACCCTCCTTCCACCCTGGGGCAGATCCCCACCACCCCGCCCGCCAAAGAGGCATGGATGACCAGCACAAGCCTCTACTCGCGCGATGGCTGGCTGCCTAGGTAGAATGAATGAGCATGCATCGCCTACATGCACATTCATTCTGCTTAGTTAAGCGACCTGCTATGATGGTGAGTGAAGGGCTGTGCTGGTGATCCACTCTTCATCAGGAGGGAGTGTGGGATGGTGGAGATCTGCCTCTGGGGGGTCCACTAGACGCCAGAGATAGTTTGCATGTCATTGTACATCAGCACAGCCGATGTTAGCGATCGTGATGGGGGAGGAGCAGGAGACCGGACATCACACCAGGGAGGGATACCATTATGGTTACTGGGGCAGATGGTCAGCCAGTGGGATGGGGACCCTCCTGTCACCAGGGTATTATATCATTTGCCTATGCAGTACTGGCCAGCATTAGGATGGTTAGCCGACATTGCAGTCGCCATGTTATGCCTCCGATGTTTTGTTGCATGATGTTTTGTGCCACGGATGTTCCTGTCCAGAACCGAGGGGAATAGCTAGAGGTGTGCGCCAGTAAATTTGAGAGAGCGGGAGGAGGGAGGTGAGCAGAGAGTAAGGAAGAGAGGTAAGAGGAAGAGTTCCAACCCAGAATTTAGGTGTGAACTTGGCACAGTGAGACGACATATTCAAGGGAGGGAAAGCTAGAGAATGATGCAAGGTACAGTGATGTGTGGGAGGGGAGTCAAGAGCAAAGCAACAGAAAGCATCCTCATTTCCTCCTAAATCCCCCTCTTCCAGCTTCATTTTATGCTCCCTTGTTCTTGAACACCTTCTCTTCTGAAAAATAGTGCTCTCCTATACTTTATTCACCCCTGTGAGGTATTCATAGGTGTCTATCATCCCCTCAGATTCTACTCATAGGGCTTTTGATGCAGCCCTAAACAATTTTAGATGCCCTCCTCGGACAGCCTCTATGCTGTCTATGTCCTTCCTGAGATGTGATCCCCAGAACTGGACACAATGCTCCAGGTGGGGTATCCTTTCTGCCAACATCCAACATTTTGATGTCTCTTCCCACTCTAGGTAAAACATTAGAATACTATTTTCTCTCTTCTTTGTTGGTTTATAAATATTCGAGGACAAGGAGAACTTTTACTGGTCTCCAGTGCAGTCAGTTCTGTGAATTCAGTTGTTGATATTTTTATGACTTAGAAACCCATCTAATTTCCGAGGGGTCCTGAATACAGTGGCAGCATGTACTTCAGCATCATTACAAGTAATAAATGCATACCACAATGTGCCTGATATTTAGGAGAGGCGTCTATGCAGCCACACTAGTCAACCTGGGTGTACAGAGTTTGACACTGACCACACATTCCTAAGCTAAGTTAAAACATGCCTTTCAACATGGTAATTTGTGTAGAGCAGAACTACCTTAATGTCTTCAAAAAGCTTTTAGTGCAGCCTCTAGCACACTGTAAGTAGGTATTTCCACCCATTTGCATGTGCACAATCCCTTGCTTTGTGCCGCTATACCACTAACTTTGTGCTTTACGATCGGACTGAGGGAATGTTGAATTTTCATGAAAATGAGCAAAACAGGTACAAAACTTTATTTTTTATATTGCTGGGTGCATTTTACAGCACATGTATGATAGGTCTGTGCCAGAATGTACACTGCTCAGATATGACCACAAATGAAGGGAAAAAGCTGATGGTGTGCCCCTTTAAGCTTCAAATACAGGAACTCCCATACTAAGTTCAGACTCAAGGTACAAATCTCAGTTTACATGGTGCAAAGTAATTGTGCGAGTGTTACAGCTTTGAATATCTGGCCTTCTTTAAAAAAATTGAACTCGAATTTCAAATTAAGATGCTTTACTTTGCAAAAAATACAAAAATTGAAAGACTCCTATGTGGGAACTGCTACCTAAGCTTAAAACCTCAGAACTGTGGAACTATCAACATAAGACACCCTCTTGTATGTTTATATGCTCAGTTAATGTGTCTTTTATCATTATAAGAGTGCATTCTCAAGTTCTTTGGGTGAGAGAACTTCAAAGCGTGGCTCAGCAGTTCTAGCACACTTATAACCATAAGTAACTGTAACATATAAACAGTGTTGGAATTACGGGGGCTTGGCCCTCCAGCTCTGAAGTGAGCCCCAGTAGCTCATGCATCACTGTCATTGACTTACAAAGGTAAGACAGAGCCTTTATGGGAACCCCTAGCTCCTAAACCCCATAAAGTGTAATTCCAGCACTACATATAAACATATAGATCACGTTAGACACCTTTGCCAAAACAATTTTTAAAATCAGAATGTTTTATTTTGCAGACTCTTAAAGAATCCCCTTGTTGAAATGGACTGTGCAGACTGAACTTAGAACTTCAGAATTTTAGAACTATGTGTAAGAGACACTCTCTTATGGTCATACAAGTCCTAGAATGTTTAAAAATAATCAATTCTGATTGGCTAAGAATGATGTCATGATTTATAATCATTAAAACAGTACCTGGAATGTCTGGAAATAATTCTGATTTGGCAAGAATGATGTCATGGGGCTTGATCTTCAAAGCCTGCAAAGCCACAAGCCCCTGAGTGCCAATCATTTGGCGCACAGGGCTTCTGACATTAAGCCTGGCTGAGTGGGATATTTGGTCCTGAGAGCCAAATGCCACATGTTAAACCAGGTTTTCCCTGGCCTAATTTGAGTCATGTGGGGACCCATTTTACAAGGCTTGCGCCAAATATTTGGTGCAAGCAGCTGTAAGTGTGGAAAGTGTCAATTATACCTAATGTACTCAAATCAGGCGCAGCTGCATCAAAGAAGCTGTCGCAGTTGAGCCAAAGAACAGGGTTGCTGCAGGGCTTGATGCGAGACCTGTGTCAGCTTTTGATAATTGAGTCCATAATGTATATTTATTTATTTAATTTATTTATTTAAAGAGATCTACCAGGAAAGACATACTGAGCCATAAAGCTCATTTCCAGATGTGCTGAGGGAGGGATAAGTACACAATAACAAATAAAAGCACAGAATATAATAATACACAAGGCACAGCAATGCACAGTAACACACAGTATTGTCTAGGCATAATTAATAACAATGTCGTAGTACATCAGGAGAGTGAGGCACTAGGCACTCACAGGCTGTAGGTCAGGAAACAGGACAGGGTTGGAAGTAGTCAGTAAATCAGGAAGAGCCACAGGCAGCAGCAACAAGAATGCTACATGAGAGAGGAAAGAGAAAGGAGGCAGAGAGAAAGAGAGGAAGGGAAGAAAGGAGAGAAAGATAGGTGGAGGGATAGAAGAGAGGGAGAGGGATTGGTTTGAGGATAGCAAGTATGGAGTTGGGGACAAAGTGATGGGGAAAGGATAAGTGGAGGGGAGAGTGGAGAAGTCATGACATTGTTCTTAACCAATCAGGACTGTTTTTTCTAAACATTCCCAGTATTTTTATTGGCATTGTCCATTTCGCACAAGAAGTGTCTCTAATTTTCTGTAAAATAAAACATTTTGATTTAAGATTCAAAGTTCCATTTTTTTAAAACAGAACTCTGTGGAAATATTAAGCGGGATGGGTGGTTTTTGTCTTGTTTTATGTCTGCTGAAGATAGTTTCTGTGTTTATATGGTTATGCAGTTTGTTCACTTGGTTGTTTGGTATGGTTGTTGTATTTTGTTCTGTATGTATTTCCTGTTTGAAAATTTAATAAAGCACATTAAATTAACAGAAAACATTTACATTTTTCATACTATAATTATATAAAAAGTTCCTGTGTCTCTTATATTGCCTGAACTGCTAAGCTTTGCCTCACAGTTCTCCGATCCAAAGAGCTCGAGGGTGCACTCATATAACCAGTAAAGAGACAGGAACTGCAAGTATAACTAGGAGAAATGCAACATGGCAGTGCTGAATAAATTATTTATCCATATGAGTTGTGGTGACCTCAGAAGACCTCATGAATGGCAAACTGAAGTGTAGCCATGAGTGAAGTGTCTCTGAGGTTACTACAATGAGTAAGCATGAACAATTTATACAAACACTGCTCCTTGCTACATATTCAATTTAAGCAATGTAGTTTTTTAGGTAACATTTGATTAATTTAAGTATATGTACTTTTTATGAATTTAAATAAAACTTGTGAAACTATTTTTTAATATGTCAGTATTTACACTGGTTGTTCAATGTGAGGAATACAGGACTTTCCAATTGGTCCAAATAATGCAGGAATGTGACTGTGATCCAACAGCTGCTTCAGGGAAGGGAGGGAGGGTTGTGATGTGGAATGTGAGGATAAATTTACAGGAGAGAATAAACTGTTTAGTCATATTAAGAATGTAGAACCTGGACAGAAAAATTATTAATCCTGAATTTTTTCACACTTACATTGTATAAAAATATAGAGTAGCACTCATACTTAACCCCTCCATAGTTATACAGATACACAGCCAGGCTCCAGGAAAATAATGGACCTGGAAGAAACTTACTGCATCAAGAGACCAGGCAGGATTCAAAGTTTCTTTTAATTTCCTGAATATCATAACACTAAACAGCAGATACTATTCATTATTCAGTTATGAATGACAATTAGCCCATAATACAGTATGTGGTATGCAGGAAATACTTAAGTAATAATGCACAACATGGTGTGGTATATCATGAAGATATTGTCATGCCTTGGGTGCACTGTGTGACACAAAGGCAATGCTGAGTGCCTTCAACTACCCAAGAAGTGGCAATACCTATGATATACCACACCTTGGAGTGTATTACTGCAATTATCAAATGGTCCCAAAGTGTTAGGAAGTGGCTGTGCTTGGTAATCAAAGACTATTATGGCAGCTGGTTCAATGATGTGGAGAGTTGAATGCAGGATGTCACATCTACTGCCAAACCTGTGACCCAGGTTTGGATGCAAATGTGGGTTGACAGGGGTCAACTGGAAGGAGAGGATCAAGCATCCAGAGGACAGATCTCCTTTTCCCAGAAGGAGGGTTCAGCACCCACTGTTGACTGCCACCGAGTAAAGGCTGGGTGATAATGCAAGAATTGGGTGCCATCAAAGGGTAGGTGCTGCTGGTTTGACAAAGTACATATATGCCTCCACACAGCATGCCCTGTAATTTCATGCTGTGGCAAGGTGTTGGAGGGAAACCAAAGAAAAGTGGTTTGGGATGTATGAAGCCCCACCTGCCTTACCCTGATCCATGTCACCACCAGATTGCTGTCCTCTGGTCCAGATGTGTTCCCCTAAGGGAGGAGGGAGAGCCCCTCCTCCCTCGGCCCTGTGACGTCTGCCACCTGCTTATTGTTATATTGTATAATATTTGTCTTATACATAAAATGTGTATGGTATGTGACTGCCTGCTTAAGGATGGTAGTTAGTGTAAGGAGACTTGACCTTTGACCGAAAGTTTCAGTGTGAAGACACAGCAGGATGTGGTAAACAGACCAGGGAATCCCCTAATGAAATGCCTTCCTTCCAGATGGACAGTTTATTAGCCCTTATAACCTGCTCCTGCATTTGAAGCTGGGAACTAAATATGAATTTTGTGACCATAGTAGGAAGGGAAGTTATTTGGCTGATCCTTTATGGTTTTCTCACCTAGCAGAGAACTAGTGACAGATGGTGGGGTTGTGAAACATCAAAGGGGATGTTTTGAACAAAGAGACTCATATTTTGGGAAATTGCTAGTTGTTGATTTTCACAGTAGTAACATACATCCTTGTGAGTATCCATACTCAGATTACAGATTTATCACATATCTAACAGTGACCTCATGGGTGACATCACCAGGAGGTGGAGAAACTGACTTTTGAATACCATGCAAGAGAAGTTGGTGAAGGACTCCCTGAAAATCAAAGGCATATTTAGTCTGTGGACTGGTAACTAGGCACTTTAGAAAGATAATTCATCTGGAACGTTCAAGTATTTGTGGTAGGTGTATTTGTGTTCTGTAACTTCCCATTTATTTTATGTGACTGTAAGTTATTGATATATTTGTTCTGTGTTTGATATTTTATCTATTTTACCATTTTAACAAACAATATTTTCTTAAAATGCTGCCTGTGTTTTCTCAGTTTACTTTTGCATGTGAATGCTGGACCAGTGTTTAAGTCTGACAGCTGTTAAGGGCCTGAATGTGTTACTAATCTTGCTAAAGGTAAGAATATACCTAGGTCTCATATTGAGTCATAAGGGTACATTTGGAAACCTGCCTGGGTGCCACTGGGTGAAAGATTGTACTGCATTCCCAAAGAGGTACATACCTGTACTTGTTAACTGATGCCTTAGCACAAAGTTCACATTTGACCCCAGGACTCAAGACTAGTAGGTGATACGGACCCAAAACAGACAGGAGGATTACCCTGCCTGTCCCCTGTTCACACTATTACACTTCGAGGTTGGCACTGTGGGAGCAGAGGGCCTAACTCATGAGTGCATTTGTGAAAGGCCCACCACTGGGGAATCTGTGGGGGAATTTCAGGAGGACAGCAGGTCTTAGGGAGGTGGGGGTGGGCTGATAACCCCCCAAGTCACACCTGAAAGAAACAGCTTTATGGTGAAAAAATAATGCTTCAGCTAATCAGTTTTCAGGATTTTTCCTGTCCATTTTAAAATACTTGTTCCTCATACACAAACACCTAATCCATTCACTACACTACATACCCACGTGATGCACAGTAAATGGGAAAAACATAAGACCCAGCAACAGTAATGAGATCTCTGGTGGTGGTAGTTGGGATTGCAGTGTATGAAGTCAAAGCTTAGTCCATCCTCCGAGCTAAAGCAGGATTTCCTTTTAGCTAAAGGTTAGAGTCTTCTCCTTTATTACTTGGGATTCCAGGTCTGATTCTCAGCAAGGGCTACAGGTGCCTCTTCCTCAGTAGAGGAGACAGACATAACATCAGGATCTGCATATTCTTGTGACCACAGCCAGGATGTGATGTGCACCTGCTGCTGCTGTTACCATGCACAAAACAGAGAACATACATGTTACTTATTATGTGGTTCTTTGAGAACTGGGCCTGTGCAGATGAAAAGGAAACTGCTATGATGAGAGCTGCAAGTGATCTTGCCAAACTGCTTTTGCCATCTGCTGCTCTTAAAATTCTAGCAAAATCAGCATTTCCCAGCCCGTCATTAACGTAAATCTTGATTTTTATCCAGGTACATATAGTAAATGTATAGAATCCATTTACAGCTGCAGACCTGCTTTTACAGTATTTTAGGAACATGTAACAATAGACACAAAGGAGACTAATACAAGTATAGAACAACAACATTATGTAAATAACATTAACAACGTGATAAAATGTATACAAAGTGTGTTCTCAGTGTGCACAATTACATGGATGAACTACTGTTTTCTAAGAGCTGATAGGAAGGATTTTCAAAGAATTATGGCACATTTCTGCTGCAATTCCGGATCATATCACAGCAATTTCCCTTTCATCTGTACAGGCTCAGTTCTCAAAGATCCACACGATAGGTAACAGTGCAGTAAAATGTGCACTCGATATGATGTTCTCACAGCCTGACCAAAACTGCACTGTAGGGTGTTTACGATTGTGGCAGTTCTGCCCTATAAATTATGGTTTTGTCTTTGTTTGTTTTTTTGTCCCAGTATCTCGAGGCATTCCCCCTTTCTATGCCCTATACTCTTTATTAAATCTGCTGCAGCAGTCTTCATTTTCTATTATACTTCCCTTTTCCCACTATAATAGGGTGGCCTCCTATTATAGCTCTTAATATTCTTTTCCTGCTGTTTTCTTTTCCTGCCTGGGATATAGTTTCCTCAGAATGGTGGGGGGTGTCATTTAGCTTCATCTGAAAATGCCCTTAAAAGAAAGTAATAAGTTCCTTTCAAAACCCCCTTTAGCAAATAAGCAGTCTTATGTTGAAATATGTAGTATTAGTAGGCTAAATATAGCTTTTGCAGATGAAAGTGCTAGGTTGCGCTGTAAAGGGAAAATGAAAGTGCTAATCCTGCACTTTACAGTGAAACTGCTTTTCCCTGATACATAAAAAAGAGGACCTGCTTCTTCTCTTGCCCTTCTTTGTTGTTTAATTGTCAAATGAAGTCAAACACTTTGGTAATGGCAGTGGCAGCAGTCAGCTAGCCAGTCTGCTGTACAGTTTCAGCCATTCTCCCTGCATCTTCTCTTTTAGGTTTAAATGGATCGGCTGCAACAAGCAAAACTCTGCATCTCACAATTTCTCTGGGAAAACATGTTTTATATTTACATTTATTTGTGCCACATTAGTCAGGGTAGTTAAAGCAAACAATTAGGTCTTTTAAGAAGTAAGAATAAGTGATGTATGTAACAAAATCATTTTACTGCTTACCTAAAGCTTGGCTCTGTGCCTTAAAGGGATAGTTCCTACTAGAGGAACATCAGCCAACATGAGGCTTATTTATAGGACAGAATACTAACCTAACTCCTCCTTGTAGGCTGAACCTTTTGTTCTAATGAGCCATTAGATATGCAACCTTGTTTTTTGTCTTTTCTATTAACATGTTCTGGAAATTGGAATACTTTATGATGCAATCATATCTTTATGCAAAGTATACTTAGGATTTGATATTCCTATAATTTGTACAAAGGAAGGAATTGTTAATAATAAAAATAGGGAGGATCTACACAATCATGTGACTTCTTGTTCTTTGCTCCATAGAGGTATATAAGAAGCTCTAGTACACAGAACAGATTGGTGGGAGAGAGCAGATCTCCTCTCTTCCAGGAAATACGTGAGATGTAGTGGGATCCTTTAGCAACTTCCACTGTATGGTGTAAGTTTTATTGTGATGTAGCTGAAACGCCTTGGTGAGCCAGACTTTGATTTGTAATTTTTAATCCAAAACAGTGTTATTTTCCTTTTACTTATTTTGTTTTTGATTCTTCAATAAACAACACACATGAAGTAAATGTGTGTTTAACTCAAGTACTGTCTCCAGTCTCTGCTTCTTGAGTTGTTTATACCCACACACTCACAGTGATACCAAGGGAATGGGTGTAGTACAGAAATATGTGTAAAACAGATCACACTGCTTACTCAGACAACTTACTATAATGACACCTGATGCTCCCTGGTGGACAAGATAAGCCAATTCCAATTAAGAGAGAAGAGACACGAGGGCACAGTCTCAGACTGGGAGGGGATTCAGAAGGGAGGTAAGAAGACAGTTCCTCACGGAAGGGTGGTGGGCAAGTAGAACACTCTACCACAGGAGGTGGTGGCCAGTAAGATGGTGCAGTTTCAACCAGGGATGGGACAGGGTAAGGGTAAATCTAAGGAGGGGGAGGTGGGAGGGCAGCTGCGAGATGAGGGGCTAGCTGCACAATCGAGCAGACTTGACAGACTGTGACACCTATTTCTGCTGCCATTTTGTATGTCCATATGTTTGTAAGCCAACGGAATACACCCAAAAAATGTTCACTGCCCTTTTGGTCTAACTGCAGACCCTTTTGTACCTCAAAACATTGTTACATTGTCTTAAAATGAGTGACGTGTGGCTGCAGTTTACGTCACTACAAAAGTTAAAAAATGTTTGCAGGCGTTGTTGTCAGACATTTTGATGCTTTTGAGACATTTGTCACACTTTGTGGCAAAGTGCTGCATGCATCATTTTTGATGCATGGTTCATTTTCATTGCACAACATGCAGCACTTGCATCATGAAGTTAGACTCCTTTTTGTGGTCTGTCATCTCGCAAGCCATGCAACTGCAACAAAAATAAATGTACTGCAATTCTTTGAAAATCCAGCCTATAGACTTCTAAACATTGTCACATTGTCATTACATAACCTCTTACTCACTGTCTTCAGCTGGAGGAAGAGAAAGTTCTGCAGTAAGCTACTGTGTGCCTAATTAATAACTAGGAAGAAAAGCTGTGGTTCTCCTTGATGGAATACCACTAGTATCTACTGATGCAGTGGTCCACATTGTATAAAATACTGTCCACCTACATTTAACACTTTGACACCTGAGCTGATGTGCATCAATGCGTAGAAAACTGTATTGACAACATGGATCTGTCAACCTCACACCAAGCTTTTATTGAAAAATAAATAAATAAATAAATTAAGTTCCTAGCCCAAGCAGTTCCAAAAACAGGCATTTTGAAAACATATCTTTAACATGGTCTAACTTTGGCACTGTTAGGGCTAGGAACTTATTTTTTTAATGAGAGCTTGTTATTAGGTGACATTGCTGTGCACATCACAGCACTTATGTATCGATATACTAATATTTATATTGATGTATTTGTCTTTACATCAATAATGAGAATGCAACCTTAAAGCCGATATATTTTACATTCACATATGGAATAATACATGGGGCTGTGTGTAATGAGATTTTACACACACCGCGGGTTGTTGGATGCTACACAAACCCCAGAGCCAAGTCGAGGGTGTATGTACATCCATCACCGGTGGTGTGTGTAACATTTGAGTTTTACACAACTCCCCACATGTTTTATTTTAAATAATTGCTGTGTATTGTTTTTCACCACAGCAATTATATAAAACAAAAGATGTCTGGTCTGGTCGGGTTTCAGCCATGGTCCAAGTGCCTTGTATAATACACAATAACCTTTTCCTATTTTTGTTTTTCATTTTTCAAAAAGAGCCCAGTTAAAACCAAGTTAGCCCAGTGATTTTTTTTTATTTAAAGAACTTACTGCTGAGTCCAAGTGGTGGTGAAGTTTCAGGTAGAAATTGTGGCGGTGCTGAAAAAGGAAGAGCTGTGACTGGGGCATGCACAGTGCGAGAACCCACCTCGTGTTTGCTGCTATAAACACTCCTTTACACCAGCAAATTACAAACCGGTTTCCCTTAGGGAAAAAACGAAACCCAATTATTATATTACTATATAGTACTGCATGTCTCACCATTCCAGTGATGTATAGCATTAACCTCTGTGCAGTCACACAGATACTGGCATCCTAAAGTTACATTGATGTACCAATTCAATAAATACATTGATGTAACAATTCAATAAATACATTGATGTACCAATTCAATAAATACATTGATGTAACAATTCAATAAATACACTGATGTACCAATTCAATAAATACATTGATGTAACAATTAAATAAATACAGTGATGTAACAATTCAATAAATACATTGATGTATCAATTCAGTAAATACACTGATGTACCAATTCAATAAATACATTGATGTAACAGTTTCACAGACAGTTGTTTCTTTTTAAAATGTTTAACGTTTTTCAACATTTTCTTATTTCAGTTTCGTGTACATGGAAAATAAATAGTAGTGGAATCAATTGGGGCATGGTAAGTATTTCAAAAGTGGTCTAATTGTGTTATATAAAATCTCCTTTTACTTGAGCAACTCTTAATCTTATGCCTTCACTGATCTGTGAAAACATCGGAAGATACAATAACACAAGAAAAGCTACAGGGTGCCAGTTCTCATTGGATGCTGGTTTAAATGCTGTAATTGTAACATTTTTGACTTCACAAGCATTGGTGGCAGCCGGTTCCTCACCTCAGGGATTCAGAATGTGGACATGATCACATGTGTATGTGACAATATTAGCAAACATCTCATCTTAAATGTATGATGACATTTTCACTTTTTGCACTGAAGAAGTTGAAGAAATGTGACCCTCTTATCTGTAAGAAAATGTGTTTGTCCTCTAAAATATTACTAGGTTTACTGGTGATAGAAAACAGCTGTACACATGTCTAACTTTAAATACTCTCTGGCTTCTTAATTTTAATGTATCCATTCTTTCAGCATACTTTGACTGCTATCTTTGTTGCAGAAATTATTTGCATTTATTAATGGCCCATGTCTGCCTTGTTTTCATCCTTGTCACTGTTTACTGCTGTCCATTTCTATGCCCTGGACAGTACACAATGTCATGTCCACTGTTCTAAGCTGTTCAGAGCCAATGGACTCATGGAATGCCCACAAAACGTGGAAATAGACAGCAGTAAACAATGAAAACATGAGGAAAAAGAGGCAAACACAGTGGGAGCTAAATGTAATCAAAACTCCTGAGCCTGATTTTCATTCACAATCGTGGGTGTCAGATGGGTGCAAAAACAGTTTGTGTCTGCTCTAAGTTTCCACCTCCATAATCAAGGGGCTGCAAATGCTTCCCAAGTGTCAGTAGAATCTGTTGTGAGCACTCAGGATGGAAGAAGGCAGGGCCATAAAACAAAGGCCCTGTTTACACTATAGCACAAGTAACACAAACCGTTCTTAAAATTGGGCTGTCTTACCATGCTGTAGCGTCCGCACCAGACCCAGCATGTTTCTAGTCTGTTTTTCATAATGGACCAGAGCTCCTGCACTTGAAGCCACATTTCATGTTTGCTGCTGCTTGGTTTGAAAGCCTGTCAGGAAACTGCTTACTATCATGTACTACACGGTAGCCACAAATCCTAATATGCACCACTACAAACATAGCTAACATATGAATGTGCCACCAGAAACAGACCACCGGTCTAAGTCTGCTCGAGTGTGCAACTAGCACCCTAGTTTCTAGCTGCCCCACCACCCACCCTTTGTCATCCCACTGCCACCCACCACCTCTTCCACCCTCACTCTCCCTGTTCCCTGACCCATGCCATTTTGAAGCAGTTCACAGATTTACATGATACCACCCATTCTGGTAGTGTGTTCCAGTTTGCTACCATACCCTCTGTGGAATAGTGTCTCCTCATTTCCTTCCTAAATCTTCCCCTCTGTTCTTAGCCCATGCCCCGGTGACCCTCCCCACTTAACTTAAAGACCCCATCTGCCTCATCCTTACTGATTCCCTCAGACACTTGAATGTCTCTATCATGTCCCCCGTCCTTCTATCCTCCAGGGTGTACATATTCAGGTCTCCCAGCCTGCTGCCATAGTCTCTCTCCTCCATTCCACATATCATCTTTGTTGCCCTCCTCTGTACCCCCTCAGTAGCCTGATATCATGCTTTAGGTATGGCCTCCAAAACTGCACATAGTACTCCAAGTGCGGCCTTACCAGTGACCTGTTGAGGGCAAGATCACCTCTCTTCACCTGGACGAAAAACCCTCGCTATGCACCCCAGCATTTGTTCACTTTTCAGCCACTCTCCTGCATTGGGCAGTGTTGTTCATGGTCCCTGTTATCATTACCCCAAGGCCCTTCTCCTCCTCAGTGATCCCCAGCTAACCCCCAGCCAGTATTCTCTCCTTGGTTTCTTCATACCAAAGTGCATAACCTCACTTCTTTGCATTGAACCCCAGCTGCCCCCTCTAACCACTCCTCTAGCTTGCTTAGGTCCCTTGCAGCTGCTTCCATCCCTCCTCTCCATTCACCACTGCTCTGATTTTGGTGTCATCAGTGAACAGACTTACCTTGCTCACCACCCGTGTGCAATGTCTGACATGAAGAGCCCCAAATAATACTGGCCCCAACACAGAACCCTGTGGTACTCCACTTGACACTGGCCTTGGGTTGAGAGCTCCCCTCCCACCACCACCTATTACGGCCACCCACACAGCCAGCTTGTAATCTAGTTCATCATTTTTGCCCTTCCCCTACACCAGTTAGCTCCCCAAAGCCACCCATGAGGCACAGAATTGAAGGCCTTGCTGAAGTCCAAGTAAAGAACATCCACCGCATGACCTTATCCAGTTCACCTGTCACCCAGTCATAATATTGTATCAGGTTGGTTTGACAAGACTTCCTGAAATGAACCCATGCTGCATCACATCCTGGAGGCCATTGTCCTCCAGGTATGACATCAGTCTTTCCTTTAGTATCATTTCCATGAGTTTGCACACTATGGAGGTGGAGACTTACCGGTCGATAATTACCCGATTCATCCCTTGGTCTGCTCTTGTGCAATAGTACTACATGTGCCATCCTCCAGTCCAGTGGCACACATCCGACTCCAGTGAGGTGCTGTACAGATCCACCAGTGGCTCTGCCAACACCTCCACTATCTCCCTCAGCACCCTGGGGTGGATACCATCTGATCCTGGTGCCTTGTCTACCTTCAGTCCCCTCGGTCCCTCTAAGGCTCTACTTACCTCAATTCTTCCATCTGTCACCTCCTCCCCTGTCCCCACCCTCCCAGACCATGGTGGTAGCGGTCCCCCGTTTTCGTCCATGAACACTGAGCAAAAGTATTCATTCAGTGCTTCTGCCGCTCTTCCCCCTTTTCCGTCCACTCTCCACCTTTTATCCTCACTAATTTTCTTTGCTTCCTTTTCTCCTGATGTATCTGAAAAAGTATCCCCCTCATTAATTCCTTGTGCAAATCTCAGCTCCCTCTGGGCCTTGGCTTCTCTCACTTTTGGGTCGCCTCCTGGACCATCTTGCATACTCCTCCTGTCCACTTCCTTCCCCATCCTTCTATACCTCAGCGCGCCTCTCATTTTATCTCACCACCTCCATTACCTCACTGTTCAACCAGCATGGTCTTCATGCTCTGCTTCTCTTACTCTGTGTCTTGGTGCAGGCTTAAGTTGCCTCTGTAATCCCATTTAATAATATCCCATTTCTGCTCACATACATCTCCTGCCTTGTGCCCTCCAGTTTCCTTTCAGTATTTCCTGCATCCTCTAAAGTCTGCCCCTGAAGTTTACCACCTGAGTAAATGATTCCTCTGGCTCCCCGCACATCGTGATATTAAACCACACTGTTTGGTGATTGCTTCGTCGGCTAGTGGGTCCTCCACCTTTATTTCCCTTACTACCTCCCTTTCAACAACACCAGATCTAAAGTGTTCTTTAGCCTAGTAGGTACATTAACTAACTGTGCCAGGAGACCCTCCTGGATCGTGTCCAGGAGCACTTGCTCCCTAGTGCTGGAAGTGACCGAATGCTCCAGTCAACCCCAGCAACTCGAAATCCCCAATGATGACCACCTTCCCTTTTCTACATACCTTTCTGATTTTTCCTGCAATTCTCTGTCAAGCTCCTCAGACTGGGAGGGTGGCCTGTATACCACCCTAAACCTCAGTTTCCTACCCTTGAGTCTACAAGCTGCAGTCAGATTGCCTCTGTTCTCCTTTCTTCCCCTCATCCTTGTGCATTTGATCCGTCCCTCACATAGACTGCCACCTACGCCCCTCCACTCCTTATGGTCCTTCCCATATAATTTGTATCCTGGGATTGCCAGATCCCAGTCCAGGTGCTCAGTTGCCCACATTTCTGTGACAGCTGCAATATCCAACCTCCACACTGCTAGAGTGTCTGTAGCTCAGCTGATTTGTTGCATAAGCTTCTTGAATTCAGCAAGATCACCTCCATCCTGCCCCTTCCTTCAGTGGCCTCCATTTCCTCCCTTCTACTCCCTCCTTTCTCAGCTGCCCTGAGTCCTTCCATGCTAGCCTGGGGGTGAGCTGTGACTCCATTCTATTGGATCCCTGCCTACCTGCTGTCCACTGCTGAATCATGTTGAGACACCCATAGCGTCATGTACTAGTGGCTGGTCCAAATTAAATCCTGAAATGTTTTTAAAACTGTGTAAGCATAGGTCTTATCAGGAAGCTTAGCATGTTTTTTAAACATGGACCTAAAGTGTGTTGTGTGTGGACATGAACCGTACTATGGAGCTTTAAAATGGTTTAACCTCTTAAACCATTTTAACACCATAGTTCAAACAGGGCCAAAGGGCCCATGTAGCCATATGAGACTGCAGCCCTCACATGCTGAGGTGCTGGCTGCAGTGCCTCTTTATGCTGGCACCTGTCAAAAGCAAACAGTACCTTGGGAGGAGTGGGGTGGGGTTGGAGGATAGGGATTGGGATAGAACAGTAAGGGGAATGACTGTATGTTAGGGAGTGATCACAATGGAGTTTGGCAAGTGGGAGGCAGGAAGCAATGGATGCCAGGAACTGCATCTTATAGGCTTAACTACTGGGAAGGAAACCTGCATCACTATGGGGGCATTAGGATGCTGAAGTGGGAGGGTATAGGATTGCTAAGAGTGGATGTTGGATCGCTATATAGAAATACATTTGGAAACAAGTGGGGGTGTAAGACTCAGGAAACACCTGGAACAAGTGGTGGAGTGGGAGGAGGACCACTATACCCCAGAATTACTCTGAATATGTGAGCAGTGATGCTGTCATTAAATATCAAGGGATGCTTTGAACAAGGTGGAGAGAGTCTTACAACACAGATGCAGCATTGTGCCATGCACTAAGTGCAGGTTGCAATGCCACATGATGGCACATGCATGAGTGCTTGCTGAGGCTGTCAGCGGGCACTACTACAACTGAATCTGTTCTTTGCATTACGCACCACTTGCAATGGGGACCCTCTCTGCAGTGTGCTGCCCTTCCTTATGCACTGCAGTTTCAGGTGGCGGCATGATGGTGCAGACACAAAGCACCCATTTTACACCACCTCCCAATGATTTATAGATATGGAAATTATTGTCTCCTGCCAAGGAAGAGTATAGGTTGCTAAAGGAGAGAGAAAATGTTTGCAATGTAATTAAGGACTGAGATAAATGAAAATTACATTGCAAACTACACTGTTTCTAATTAAATTATGTGTTCAGTAGTTGAAATTCAGAAAATTCAAAAATAAATTAGCAATTGTTTTACTAGTCATGTTATTTTCTTTATCAATACAAAAAACTGAATTGCTAGTCTGTTGACACAAAGAATAATCAGTAACAATACAGTGTGTTTGCCATTTTTGACTCTGTCCCAATGAAAAAAGTCTCAATATTTCACTCAAAGCAGTTGCAAAACAGTATTAATATGTATGGAAAATATCGACACACAAATGCCTCATTATATCCCCTGGGGTGGTTCTGTATAGCCTAGCACTGCCCACCCTGTCACGTATTGCTAGTAAAATGTTTCAATAAAACTGATACTTAGTAATTTTACTCCCAGCTTTCACTTAAAACAAAATGTACATTTCTAAGCCTACAAGTTCAAAAGTTACAGCTTTTGAAATATAATTTTAGGCACTAAAAATATCATAAACATTCATTTTGAAATGGTCAGAAGATACTAGTTGTCAGCCTGCTTGAGTATAAACACATTCTTTTATAGTTTGTTTTCCAGGATGGGCCCACTAAGTTGAAACAGTTAATTGACAGGGTACCCTGGAGACGGCAGCAGCGCAGAGACTGAGTATCAAGCACCTATCGTTAACAAAAAAGTCCAAAGCACAACAAAAGAGTGGATTCCATTGAAGAAGGACAACAAGAAGATGTGTGTCCCAACGCTTATAAGTAGTAATAGTAGTAGTAGTAGTAGGCAGTAAGTAGTAGTGGTACAAGCAACAGCGTGCAGCAGTAGTAATTAAGTAGAAGTACTGAAGCTGTAGTAGCAGAAGTAGGCTTTGCTTGTCCTAGATGCTTGTGTACACCGAGTATCACAATCTGTTGCTGTGGAAATGGTAATGTTGTCACAAATAAAAGGATTCTTCAGGTACAGACAAGCAGCCAGAGCACATCAAGTCAAGTGGACAGTGATCTTGTTATCATGTTAATAACGTGCACGCTAGTAAAGAAAGCTACATGTAGTGTTACACATTGTTTCTTGTAAGTATATCTACTCTATAGTGAAGCAGGGGCTTACTGTGCTGTACTGCAGGCTGTTATACAATATGTCCCTGTGAACTACATAGACCAGAATACTTTGCACAGCAACTTTATAGTAAGGAAGTTAAATTTAAACTGATTTGGGGGTTACAGAAAAGACCACTCATACAGGTAGAAGAGTTGGGAGGCTATCAGCCTCCCCAAGACAAAGAGGAAAAGCAGGCAACATGCAACAACAGGAGGGTTGGAAGGGAAGACAGGAAGAGGGATACAAGGTGTGGATTTGTAGTAAATGCCAGGCGCTTTGAGGAATTGGAGGCCACCATGGTGGAAGAGGGTCTCAACATAGTAGCAGTAAGTGAGACTTGGTGGACTGAGCATCATACCTGGGAGACAGTCATACCTGGTTACCAACTGTTTAGGAAAAGACAGGGCAGGGAAGAGGGAGGGTGTAGCATTATACACAAAAAGAAACTGGGGCCACAGAGGGTCTGGAAGAGGAAGGAGACTGAGATAATGTGGGTTACTTTAGACAAAAAGGAATGTATAATCATTGAGGGTGGGGTACTTTACAGACCTCCTATGCAGGGGGAAGAGGGGAAAAACAACTTATAAAGTTGAACCGGCATAATATTCTGTGGTGATTTGTATGTACAGTCCACGGTGCTTTGCATTGTGGGGGTATGTGTGATTTTGTATGTCTTATATAGCCAGTGACAAAAATGGCACAAAAAGGGAGATTCTGCCATTAGGGGACCTAACGTCCCTGACATTGACTGGGAGAGCCCAGCAGCAGTATCAGCTAGGAGCAGAGATCTTAGAGGCACTACAAGGGTATTACTCCGACAACTGGTAAGGAAACCACTAGGGGAGAAAACCTGTTGGACTTAGTCCTCACAAATGGGGACACTGTGGAGGAGGTGGAGGTGGGGGAAGGATTAGGCACAAGTGAGCACAGGGCTGTAAGGTTCAGGGTAAAACGGGAGGAAGTAAACAGGACAAGAACTAGGGTAATGGACTTCAAGAAAGCAGACTTTAACAGGATGAAGAGGATATTTGGGAAAGAAATGTCGGGGATGGGGAATATAAAGGATATGGAGGAATTATGGGCAGCTATTAAGGAGGTGCTGAAAGCCACTGAAATTTGCATCAAGAAGGTTATAAAAAACAGAAAGGGAGACCTCTATGGTTTACAAGGAGGTGGCAAGGGGCAGTCAGGGAGAGGAAGCGGGCATTCAGGAGATATAAGGCGACACAAGGGAGGAGGATAGGAGGCATATAGAGAGAAGAGGAGGAGGCAGGGCAGTAGATAAGGAGGGCTAAAAAGGTCACTGAGGAGAAAAATAGCAAAGCAGGGAAAGAGGAGAGATAAAACTTTTAGGTATGTGGGAGAAAGTAGGAAGGCACGGCAGGGAATAGTGAGATTGAGGGAGGGAAGAATAAAACTGAGGGGAGGGAAGAATAAAACTGTAGGGGACTTCAAAAGCAGAGGTATTAAATAGCTACTTCTGTCTGATCTTAATGAAAGAGGGTGAGGGTAGAGGACCAGAGCTGGATGGGAAGGGAGGGAATGCAGGGAATGGATATTAGAATGTTCACAATCAATAGAGTAAGGAGGAACTGGGCAGGTTAAAGGTGGATAAAGCAATGGGGACTGACAGCTTGAACCAAGGGTACTCATGAGCTGAGGGAGGAGCTGGTAGCACCTTTGACAAGACTGTTTAACTTGTCCATGGATACAGGGTGGGTGCCTGGGGACTGGAAGAGGTGGAGGTGGTTGCACTAAACAATGGGGAAGCAAGGAGTTGACAGAAAACTACTGCCTGTCAGTCTCCACCTCAGTGGTGGGAAAGGTAATGGAGACATTAATAAAAGAAAGGGTGGTAGACTACCTGGTGGCAAGTGGTATGCAGGACGAAAGGCAGCATGGCTTCACAAAAGGAAGTCATGTCAGACCAACCTGGGGTTTTCGATTAGGTGACTCAGGTAGTGGACCAGGGAGAGCAGTGAGACGTGGCCTAACTGGACTTCAGTAAGGCCTTGACACCATCCCACACAGAAGGCTAGTAAATAAGCTGGAGAACTTGGGTGGGCCAGAAGGTAACTATTGTAGGTGCGTGGAAAACTGGTCAATGGGAAGTAGTCAAACAGTGGTGATAAATGGGATACACTCCAGGTAAAGGGGGTAATCTAGTGGGGTGCCTCAGGGGGTCAGTACTGGGACTCCTACTTTCAACATTTATATCAGTGATCTAGCAGGAGGACTAGAGGGTAGGTGTGTCTATTCATGGATGATATGGAGGTCTGCAATAAGGTGGACACCAAGGTGAAGTGGAGGCCATGAGGCAAGACCTGGAAAAGCTGGAGAGGTGGTCAGAAACCTGGCAATTAAAATTCAATACGAAAAAGTGTGCGGTGATGCACCTGGGGTGGAAAAACATTCGAGCAGCTTATACCCTTGGGGGAGGAAATCAAAGAAACAGAGCAGGGAGAGGAGTCTAGGATCATTATATCGAGCAATCTTATGGTGGGGGCACCAGTGCAGCAAGGTGGTGGGAAAGGCAATGATATGTTGGCCTGCATTGGAAGGGTATAACTAGTAGAAGGAGGGAGGTGCTATGCAGCTGCACAAAAACAATGGTGAGACTGCACCTGGATTATGGGGTACAGTTCTGAGACCGCACCTAACGAGGGACATTGAGGGATGAGATAGTTCAGAGAAGAGCAACCAAGATGGCGCATGGGATGCAGGGAAAACATATGAACAGAGGTGGAGGAGCGAATCTATACCCACTAGAGACTAGAAGGAGAGGGGGACATGACTGAAACTTTTAAGTATTTCAGGGGATCAATAAAGTGAAGGAGGAGCTTATTCAAAAGGAAGGACGGAGCTAGAACAAGGGACATATCAGATTGGGAGGAGGGAAATACAGAGGCAATGTGAGGGGAAGTTCTTCACAGAGAGGGTGGTGGAGGCCTGGAACAGACTACCAGAGGAGGTGGTGGGATCTGAAATTGTGGGAGTTCAAGAGGCAGGGACAGACATATGGGGTTGGGGGAGTTCTAGGCCAGTAAAGGAAGGGGGAGGGGATAGGGCAGACTAGATGGGCCGGTGTGGTCCTTTTCTGCCGTCAAATTTCTGTGACTCTGTGAAACAGAGAGAGAGATAATACCAGAGTGGAGCGAAAGTGTAAGGAAATAAAGGTGTTGGTGGGTTGGTAGTAAACCCATGCAGTCTGCTGTTTTGCAGTCCACAGACTAATTCTATTGCACAGAAAATATGTACAGTTTAAGCAGAACTGTGTATAAAAATTATGTTTTTCTTTTCAGTTTCCGTAAGATGTTGAGGCTCTTTAAAGTAACTGGCAGTGATTGACAGAAGCTAGCTTCCATTGCTACATTCCTTTCAAGAGATTATTTTAAATATTATCCCCCCATGGAAGCAATTAAAATACATGTAATACTCCTCCACTGCCATTGTGTAAAGTAGTGGAGCAATCCACATCCCAATCCTTACTTAAGTCAAGAATCATAGAAATTTGATGGCAGAAAAGGACCCTTCCAGCCCATCTAGTCTACACAACCCTCCCTTTCACATACCCCCTCCCACCTGCCCCCACCTCCCAATACTCAGTCTCATATGCCTGTCCCATGCCCTCTTAAATTCCTCCATGTCTCAGCCCCCACTACTCCATCTGGCAGTCTGTTCCAGGGTTCCACAGCCTCTGTGAAGAAGTCTGCTGAGACTGAAACAGGGAGAGTGAGAAAGCAGCCACAGCTTCCTTGAATCAAGGAGGTTATTTTCTAGACTACACTGAACTGAATTATTACTTTTTGGACCTGTGTAGTAACTAGTATTGATTCTGTTTTTGGGGTGGACTTTTCTTAGTTTTAACTTTAATTTGCCTGGGAGGAACTGTAGCTGGGAGATATTTACAGTCAGTTGTGACTAGAAAATACAAAATCACACATGCCCACACAATGCAAAGCATCATGGGCTCATATGCAAATCACCACAGAATGTTATGCTGGTTCAACTTTAAGCAGAATTGCATGGTGCCAAAGGCCTCTCACACAGTTTGCAAGGGTGCTAACAGATGACACAGTTGTGACTAGACCTGTTACTTAGCCTTTGTGAAATAGGTATCTGAAAGGAAGGAAGGCACTCCCGGGGTGGAGGGTGCAAGTTGCAGGTGACTGTTTCTGGAGCGGCATGGAAGGTTCTCCACCACCCTTCCCTCACCCCACCCATCCTAAGCACATAACTTCCTTTATAGCAGGCCTCGGACATCACTTCCCAAAAACTGCTAACAACATACACCTGTTCATATCCTTAAAGGCACAGCACACTAAATAGGGGATAGAGACACTCACAAGCTTGCACACACTAAAACAAGAAGAAAAAAAAAAAGCATCCATAACTGGAAGGACACAGACATGTGGGGAGTGGTGCAATGCACTGGCTGTGGAGCAGCAGTCTTCCGGGAGACATTATGGAGACTGCGTTGCTGCCCTATTTGCAGGTACCTCTCTGGTCTGAGGGAGGAGGTTGTTCATCTCCATGCTGACCTGGCAAGGATTCGGAAACCTGCTCCCCACCCAGAGACCACCCAGGCCACCGCCACTACCTCAGAGGTTGCCAAGAAAGAGGAGTGGTTGGACCACGGTGGCCCAGAGAGGGTGAGGTGGTGGAACAGAGGTGCATCCCTCCAGTTGTACCTCTCACAATTCATTCACCACTCTGGTGAAGCATGGTTCCTCTACGGAGGCACCTGCAGTGGAGACCAAGGAGGATGCTGGGAACCTCCACAATGGAGACCCACAGGAGGGTGGTCCAGGACCCCACAGGGAAGGAAACAACTCCTGGTGGGGACTCAGCTGTTGGGGGTAGAACTGGGGAGGGAGGGAGGGAGGGGAAGGGAGGTAAGGTGCCTGCCTGGTGTCAAGGCTTGAGGGACAGAAATTAATCCTCAGGATCATGGGAGCAGCGGCAAGGGGAGGGGAGCTGGATGTCATTATCCACCTAGGGACAAATGACCTGGCTGGAGAATGGGATCAGAGCAGTGCAACAGGAGTTTGTGGAGTTGGGAGGGGCCTTAGACAAGTAGCACACATTGTAACTTTCTCAGAAGTGCTACCTGTCTATGGCATGGATGAGCTAGGGCACTCCACCATGGGATTCAATGACTGGTTGAAAAGCTGGTGCAGAGCTCAGGGTTTGGCTTCATTGGGGACTGGGCTCCACCTGAGGGATGCAGGCCTACAGGCGCCGATGGTCTGCATCTATCCTGGAGGGAACCAGGATCCTAGGTGATAGGTTTAAATGCTTCAATAGCAAGCATTTAAACTTGCCAAGGGGAGGCACTGAAGAGGAGAAGGAAATCATCCCCCTAGAAAATCAGGGTAATTAGTGAGGTAAACACCAAGATAGAGCAGTCAACAGGAGAAGAGCAGGGGTAAATGGAGAAAAAGACAAAGGCAGTAGGGACAGGGATGGGGCAAAAGAAATAAAGCCATAAAAAAATGGAGGGTAATGAGTACCAATGCCTGTAGTCTAGGTAAAAAGCTCCCTGAAATGGTGGTCTTGATGGAAGAGGATGCCTGGATATTGTGGCAGTCACAGAAACATGGTACACAGAGAACCATGATTGGGATGTCAACTCACGAGGTACACAATCTACAGGAGGGACAGAGAGGGACGAAGAGGAGGAGGAGTAGCTCTATGTAAGGAAGAGTTCAAAGCAACAGAACTAAAGGAATAACAGGGAGAGAGAGACACTGTGGGTCACCCTGGAGACTGGAAATGGCTCCACAATCCGCACAGGGGTTGTATACAGACCCCCATCTCAGAGGGAGAAATGGACAAGGAAATGATAGAAGGCATCCATGGGATGGCAGAGAAAGGAGATATTGCTGATGGGGACCTGAATATGCCAGATGTTGACTGGAGCACCTTTGCTGCAGCCACATCCAAGAGCAGGGCTATGCTCGATGCTCACGGGGCATGCCTCAGACAGCTAGTTTTGGAACCCACTGGAGAGAGCAATCTTAGACCTGGTACTCTCAAATGGGGACAAGAGAGGATCTCTGATCTTGAAGTGGGTAGCCATCTGGGAACAAGCGACCACTGAACAGTGTGGTTTATGATAAACTTAGCTGTAGAGTCAAGCCACACAAAAGTGAAGGTACTGGACTTCAGGAGGGCTGATTTTGTCAAAATGGGAGAGTGCCTCAGAAAGCACTAGCAAACAGGCAAGAACATGGGGTGGAGCAACAATGGAAACATCAAAACCGCGCCATCACAGAGGCAGCAAGCCTTTGTGTGAAGCAAATAAACAAATCAAAACGTAAGAAAAAACACTATGGTTCTCAAAAGAAGTGGCGGAGAAGGTAAGGGAGAAAAGATAGCATTCAGGAAGTATAAGGAAACACAGAAGGAGCAGGACAGAGAACTGTACCAGTTAAAACAGAAGAAGAAGCGGAAGGCAGTCAGAATAGAAAGGCCCAAACCGAGGAAAAGATAGCCAACTGTTAAGAAGGGGATAAACCTTTATAGGTACATTAGGGAGCAAAGAAAGACTAAGGCAGGGATACTGAGGCTGAACAAAGAGGAAGGGTGGTTGTGCAGAGAGTGACAGTGAAAAGCAGGGCTACTGAACAAATACTTCTGCTCAGTATTCACAGTGGAAAAGCAGGGGAAATACCTAATCAGGTCAATAGAAGCACTCTGGATAGGGGGTTGATATTAGTCCTTTCACAGAAGAAAGGGTTCTAAAAGAACTCTTAAAACTGAAGGTGGATAAAGCAATGGGGCCTGATGAGATTCACCCCAGATTTCTGAAAGAACTAAGGAAGAACTAGTAACACCACTGACTACCCTTTTTAATAAATCATGGGAGGATGGTGTGGTACCTGAGGACTGGAGGATGGCAGACGAGATTCCCTTCACAAAAGTGGGAGCAAGACAGAGGCAGGAAACTTCAGACCTGTCAGTTTGACTTCAGTGGTAGGGAAAATGATGGAATCACTCTGAAGAAAGAATTGTTGAGTACCTAGAGGCCAGTGGGGCACAGGACCCAAGGCAGCATGGATTCACAGCGGGAAGGTCATGTCAGACAAATCTAATTGATTTCTTTGACTGGGTGACTAAAGCAGTAGACCAGGGAGGGGCTGTGGACATGGCCTACCTAGACTTTAGCAAGGCATTTGACACAGTCCCACACAAAGATTAATAAACAAATTAGCCAGCCTGTGAGTGGGTCCCAGGGTGGTAGCCTGGGTAAACACTGGTTGGACAACAGAACACAGCAGGTAATAGTAAATGGAGTCCACAGTGAAGAAAGCAGGGCTACTACTGGGGTACTGCAGGGTTCAGTACTGGGGCCGTTCCTTTTAATGTCTTTATAAGTGACATTGCAGAGGGACTGAAGGAAAGTATGTCTCTTTGCATATGACACAAAGATCTGCAACAGGGTTGATACACAAGGTGGGGTGAAAAGGATGAAAAGGGACTTGGCAAGGTTGGAGGAATGGTCAAATGTATGTCAGCTTAGATTCAATGCAAAGAAGTGCAAAGTAACACACCTGGGAAAAAACCAGGGAAGGGGTACACAATGGGGGTGAGATACTGACAACAACAAAATGGAAAGGGACCTGGGGGTGAGTCATATCAGATGACCTAAGGTGGGCCAGCAATGTGAGGAAGGCAGTAAGGAGGGTTGGGGGATACTGGGATGCATAGGGAGAGGCATCACCAGTAGAAAACAGGAAGTTATTGGCCTCTATACAGACAGTTGGTAAGAACACACATCTGGAGTACTGTGTCAGTTCTGGAGACCCCATCTCCTCAAGGACATAGACAGGGTGGAGGCTGTTCAGAGGAGGGCAACCAAATGATGCAGGATCTGCATCAGAAGACATATGAAGAAAGACTAAAGATGCATAGCCTCAAGGAAAGGAGGGAGAGGGGACATGATAGAAACTTTCAAATACCTCAAGGAATCAACAAAGTCCAAGAGGGTAGCATCTTTCAGAAAAGAGATGTGCAAAAACAAGGGGCAAAATTTGAAGATAGAGGGGGACGGCTCAGAGGTAATGTGAGTCGTATGTACCCACATGCAACACTAAATGACGCTTCTTCTTCCCCTTACTGCACACTTGAGCAGTGCCTGCCCTGCCTCTCCTGCAGTCAACTCCAGGATAGCTTCTACCCAAATACAGCTGTACCTTCCCTTCCACCCCATCTCACCTCTTTCAGTATAGAATGCCCCAGGATGAGTACCCCCTGTCCCTTACCCACTTTCCCTTCTAATGCTCCTTCCACCACTCCAGTATTCGTTCTTCTCTGCCCCTTACTCCTGCCAGCTGCACCCTCTGTGACTTCTGTATCTGTACCCCCTACTTCTGGTTCACCGCTTTTCTCTGCCTTATTCCTCCCATCCCCCTTGAACCCCTTCCCAGCCTGACTACTTCCTACTGGGCTTCCCATGTCAACCTCCCCTCCTCCCCTGCTGATTTCCAACTCCTCTTCTATCCCTGCTGTTGTTGATTTAGAGCCCCCATTCCCTTCTACCCCGATAGTGATTCCCCTCCCATCCTTCCCCCTTCCCGTAGCCTTCTCTCCTCCAGTCACCACCCACTCCTTCCTTACTAGTCCCTTCTAACCTTTCATCTTTGCTATTTCTTCCCCTACCTGTTGCCATCCCTCTCATGCTCCACTTGTCCTCCCTTTCAGTATGTTCCTGCTCCCCCTCTCTCTCCCATAGCAGAGGCTTGAATCTATTCCTAGTCAATACCCCTACTACATCTCTTCCCCCTATCGGTTCCCCCCTCCTACTTGTTCCCCTCTGTGCCATCCCTGGTCCCACCCCTGGTCTCTTCCTACCCACAGCTATCTACTCGCTTCCCTGGTACTCCTCGTGGTCTCTTCCTCCCCATCAGGAGGCCCCCCTTGCCTTTGGACGTCCCCCCTTCTCCTCTCTTTTCTGCTAGTGCCTCTGATACTGGGGTCAGTTTCACCCCTAGTTGCTCTTCCTCCGTCCCCCTTGCCATCCCTTCCCCCCAGCCAGGATGCTACCACACTCATCTGCCCTGCCACTTAGACTCCTCCCTAACCTCCACAGTTCCTCTCTCAAACTAGCCAGTTGTCTATAGACCATACACCCCCCCATCATCCAATCCCAGTCCAGGATCATGGCGGACCCACACCCTGTACACACCGCCACCCTTCCAAAGATGCCAGCCCTATTGACATGTGGCACATGCCCCATTTTGGCCCCCATCTTATGTTACAGGCTCTTACTCCCAGGTTCTGTGCCCTACTACAACTCTTAGGCCCCTATTTACTCAAATTTCTGCCCCCCCAACTAGTCCCCCTACTGCCCGCCTACCGACCAGGTTAATTCAGTCTCAAATCTCATCCATTAGCTACTGTATTACGTAGCAAGCCTAAAAGACTCCTTGTCCGTTTTCACCCCTCAGCTACCATTCTTTTGTTCTCAACTCTCATATAGTTTCACTTAGCCCACTTAGAAATCCTATTGCACTCCCAAGTATTACTTAGCTCAGTTAGAGAAATAAACAGAATAAATAAATATGTATTATTACAGCAATCATAACAGTATAGCTCAGTAATTAGCTCAGTTAGAGAAATAAACAACAACTAAATCTGTATTATTGCAGCAATCCTAAAGTATCCAATCATTGCTTTGTCTCCATTCCAGAGACCCTGCTGTAATATAGGACCACAGAAGATCCTGGGCGAGAGGGTGGGCAACTCTAAAGTCCCTGCAGAGCTCTGTTGAGCTTCCTCACTCCACCTGTTTCACTCACTCATTCTGTTTCTCCTGGTGCTGCAGGATGCCCTTTTGTACTGGGCTCCTGCCTGTCTCGGCACCTTTTTCTGCCCACAAAGAAATCTGCAGCAGTCCCGACAGAGATCTACTAAGCTCACTCACTCCCCCTCTCACTCGCTCATTCTGTTTCTCCTGGCGCTGCAGGCTGCCCTTTTGTACTGGGCTCCTGCCTGCATTGATGACTTTTTCTGCCCACAAAGAAATCTGCAGCAGTCCTGATAGAGTTCCATTGAGCTCGCTTACTCCCCCTCTCTCACTCGCTCATTCTGTTTCTCACAGCGCTGCAGGCTGCCCTTTTGTACTGGGCCCCTGCCTGCACTGATGCCTTTTTCTGCCCACAAAGAAATCTGCAGCAGTCCTGACAGAGTTCCATTGAGCTCGCTCACTTCATCTCCCTCACTTGCTCGTCTTGTTTCTCCTGGTGCTGCAGGCTGCCTTTTTGTACTGGGCTCCTGCATGCATTGCTGCCTTTTTCTACCCACAAAGAAATATGCAGCAGTCCCAACAGAACTTAGGTGATCTTTTCATTCCCCTTTCTCCTCGTTTGATCTTAATCTGTCCTAAACACTGATTTCCCAAAGCGACCGCGCTATTCTGCGCAGGAAGTGCAAAAACACATTTTGGCCACGATATGAAAAATGACAGCTGTACTGTTCATAAGGAGGTGTGAAAAAATGCCAGCGTTAATAATGTGGAGTGAAAATATTACAAATTTGCGAAGTTACAAGGGTGCGTGGAAACTGCACAACACACACTTGTAACACAGTCATTTTATGGACTTTCATCGCCAAATTTTCAACATAGGCATTTTAGGACCTCTGCTCATGAACAGTGTCACTGTCATTTTCTCAATCTATCCTAGAAACTGATTTCCCACAGCGACCGCATTATTCTGTGCCAGAAGTGCGAAAACACATTTTGGCTAGGATGTGTAAAATAACAGCTGTACTGTCCATAAGGAAGTGTGGAAAATGGCAATGTTGAAAATCTAGAGTAAAAATATTACAAATTCATGAGGTTACAAGTGTGCCTGCAAACTCATAACACTTCGCTCATAAAACAGTCATTTGAGGATTTTCACCAAATTTGCAATATTGGCTTTTGAGAGACCACCTCATGAACAGTGGCACTCTCATTTCATTAATCAGTCCTGAAAGGTGATTCCACACAGTGACCACGAAATCACCTTCGGGACTGATAACTCTATTGACAGTGATTGAATTCATGAGATGAGGTCCCAATAACCCAATGTTGAAAATTTGGTGCCAAAATTCCCAAACATGCCCATATGCACCAAAGTTGAAAAAACTCTATTTATGCCATTATACAGCTTGCCAGCATTTCTTCAGTTTGCAGTCAGCTTTGAAGAGTGCAGACATGTTACCAGTCCACCAAAGATGGTCACATTGGGCTCTGAGGTAAGTATGGGGTGGGGGTGTGGGGAGACAGGTGCGCAGAGGTGGGCATGGGTTGGGGGAGGGACACCGGACTCATCAAGGGACCATTTTCTGTTTTAAGGTTTAAAAAGAAAATGAAAAACATTGTGGGAAGGTTTTTATTTTTTACAGTGACATTTGGCACACTGGGGTGGACTCCCAGCATGCCACCTGAGTGTTTTGGGGAGGTGGCTGTAGCCAATAGGGTATTGGGCACCCCCGTTAGCACATACTGAGTGGGGGCAAGAGCAGAGGGGGATTGGGCACCCCCCTCAGCTCACAACAAATTGGGGGGGGACATTATGCCAATGGGGAGTGGGCTCCCCCATCAGCAAATTGAACTGGGAGGGAGGAACTGCAGCCGAAAGGGATTGGGCCCCCATCAACAAAGAAAGACTGTTGGGGGGTACATGATGCCAAGGGGGATTAGGCAACCCCTTGGCACACAACAAATGGGGGGCATTATGCCAATGGGGAGTGGCAAATGAACTAATACTGTGCCACTTAAATTGGGGCCACTCCACCATTGCAGCTTCAGCTTCTGTCAACAAACTGCATAGCTGAAACAACAGGCTGCTGCTGCTATGACTAGGCACTCCCAGACTGGTGCGGCTATTTTCATTCAAGGTGGTGGCGTGCTTTAAAACTAGTGTCACAGGCAGCATCCTCCTTTATTGGTGCCCAATACACAAGCCCCAAAATGTAGTGGCAGCACTGGCCACAACAGTGCCGCACCTCACAACCTGCTTCTGCAGCAAGCTGCCGCAACATGTTTCTTGCACATGCATGCAAGCAAACATAAAATAAATGTGTATTAAAATGCACAAATTCATATATACAATGTCCTTACCTACATATAATGTGTATGGCTGTCAGCAGTATAGAGGATAATTTATGGTCCTCTATAGTCTGCTAACTGTCGAGAGGTTGCCAGGGCGACCGTGTAAACCTTGAGAGCGAAGCTTGAGAGGTTTATGTCACCATGGCAACCTTGAGATGGTTAACAGTAACCGGTTACCGATAGAAGGACCATACATTGTTTTTTATAGTGTATGGTCCCAAGAAAAAGGGAAAACGGTTCCTTACTTTTCTAAACGGAGTCACCGCCGCAGCCATTCAGTCCTTCCCTTACCGCTGCACGCATCTATCAGTTCCTGAGTAGAAAAGGCACGCACATGCGCAGACCAATCCCTATTGTTAACCTATCAATGTGAGGTAGCATCAATACGTTAACAACATTACCACGTCACATCGATGGTAAAACAACCTTAGGAAATGATGATTTCCTAAGGTTAACAGCGTTCTACCATACATTATAGATGTGATAGGCAGTCTAGCTAATGTAACCACACAATGAAATACAGATTTATATAATTGTGGGAATGAGTAGCAGATGTTGTCAGTATTGCAAATAATATCATCTTTATCTTAACTTCATATAGTACTTTGTGAAAAAATCTTCTTGTACACTCTTACTGAAAGAAAATACTCCAGGTGTAAAACAGCTTTTCACATCATATCTTCATTTCTTTCACAGCAACCACTGGAGCCACAGCTGTGGCATCTACATCTGCCCCAGACCCGGTTGTCGTAGGGGAGGGGACAGACGAGGCTGACGATGATGAAATGATCATCACCACAGAAAATCTAATGCACTGTGCAAACACTGTTTTAATAAGGTTTGTTGAAGACAACTAAATAAGTTCCTAAAAACACAGTAATAAGTAGCAATGAAAAAAGTTACATGAAGATAATTCATAATTTTCATGAGGTAGCCTCAGAAGAGGCAAAAGTAAGTACAGTACAACTTTCCACAAAGACTGTTCAACCTTGGAATAGTTTGTCATGTCAAACCATGGGTGCAAAAACAGTAAGAACAATTAAGCTTGCCAATTAAAGGGCAAGCCAGGTTATCCCGGTCCCTCCCAGAAATCAAGGGAGGAAGCCTGGGGCTGGTGGGGGGGGAGGAGCAGCTGATATCACAAGGCAGGGTTGGGGACAAGGGTGAGTGTCATATGACAAGGAGCCCCGGGGCCTGGGGAGGAGCCAATAGAAACATAGAAACATAGATTTTGACAGCAGATAAGGACCGCTTGGCCCACCCAGTCTGCCCATTTCCCTACCTATTGGATAAGCTGCAGATCCTAGTTAACCAGCAGCCTACTTCTTCCTACCCCCACCCCCCTAGAATTGCCTTATGACTGTCCCATGCATGCTTGAATTACACCACTGTTTTTGACTCCACAACCTCCTCTGGAAGGCTGTTCCATGCATCCACAACCCTCTATGTGAAAAAATACTTCCATAAATTACCTCTGAGCCTCCCCCCTTCTATCTTCAAATTGTGCCCTCTTGTTCTTGCACACCTCTTTTCTTGGACTTTGTTGATTCCCTTGAGATACTTGAAAGTTTCTATCATGTTCCCCTCTCCTCCTTTCCTCGAGGCTATACATATTCAGCTCCTTAAGTCTCTCTTCATATGTCTTCCGGTGCAGACCCTGCACCATTTTAGTTGCCCTCCTCTGGACAGCCTCCATCCTGTCTATGTCCTTGCGGAGTTTGGGTCTCCAGAACTGCATGCAGTACTCCAGATGGGGTCTCACCAACTGTCTGTACAGAGGGATAATAACTTCCTGTTTTCTACTGGTGATGCCTCTCCTAGGCATCCCAGTATCCCCCCAGCCCTCCTTGCTGCCCTCTCACATTGCTTGCCCACCTTTAGGTCATCTGATATGACTACCCCCAGGTCCTTTCCATTTTTGTTGTTGTTAGTATCTCACCCCCACTGTATACTCTTCCCCTGGATTTTTGTTTCCCAGGTGCATTACCTTGCACTTCTTAGCATTGAATCTAAGCTGCCATACATTTGACCATTCCTCTAACCTTGCCAAGTCCCTTCTCATCCTTTCCACCCCACCTTGTAGGGTCCTGATTGGGATCCTAATGGGTTATTTAAGGGCAGCTCACAGGCAGCTAGCCCTCTTTTGCTGGTATTTTTTACAGTTTCAGCACATTCATTGGTGAACAAGGTAAGGCACAATTTGTTTAACTAGGCCACTACAAGCTATATGGTGGTAGCATGGCTAGGCCCAGTGGAAATTGCATAATTTTTAAAAGGGCCAGCCATGTAGATACACGATTGGTTTTAAGAAGTATGTTAGCAACTGCTGTGGTTTTGTTGCTTTAAGGAATTGTTTTTCAGTATTTGTGTGAGAAAGAATGTAGCAACTGCTGTGGTTTTTGTTGCTTAAGCCAGCCAGAGGCTACAGCATGGTCTGGCTGCAGGCTGTAGGGGCCAGTTTTAATACAGAATGGAAGTTTTGTGGTTTAAGGTATTTATTTCTAAGATTTGTTTAAAAAAAAAAAAGATACACTGCAAGATTAGCCACTGCTTGCTAGCTGTTGTTAAAAAAAAAAACACACACAAAAAAAAGGTGAGTTAAGAATTGATGGTTTTCTGATTAATATGTTAAAGCAGATGTTGCAGACAGACAAATTACAGGCTGGTTTGGTGAGAGGTTTTTGTCTTGGCCTGCTGGCCGCATGGTCGACCACATGGAATTTAGGCCCTAGTACTCTGGTTCAGGCAGCCAGCAGAATCCTTTTGTAAGGGAGTTTTGCTAGACTAAGGGAGAGCCAGTTTTTAATACAGAATGAACTTTTCATGGTTTAAGGTATTTATTTCAAAGATTTGTAAAAAAGAAAATATATGCTAGAAGATTGGCCACCGCTTGCTAGCTGTTGTTAATAAAAGCAAGTGATTTAAGAATTTATGTTTTGCTTGATTAACAGGTTAAAGCAGGCATGGAGACAGACAAATTACAAATGAGTTTGCTAAGAAGTTTTGTCTTGCCTGGTGGAGACTAGAAAGTAAATTAAATTATTTAAAGGATTAATAAAGCTAAATAAGAGAATATAGGCTTTGAGGCCTGATGACCACATAGCACGCCAGGCCCAGTAAAGTATGTATGGCATTTGACAGGTTTTAAGAATTGGATTTAACAAGAATAATGTTTATTTTCAGCATTTTAAAAGATTCACCATTAACAGGCATTAAAAAAAAGAAAATTTGTGGGAATTTAAGATGAGCAGTTAGGGGCTGGGAAGCATATTCAAGCTTGTAGTGACTTATTATTTGGCTACTGCTGGTTGAAAAATGGAGCATTCCTCTTTCACAGAGTTTGGGAAGGTGTTCTTGGTATGCTGGATGCTAGCGTTTTAAATGGAATGGCGTTTTAGTAGTATTTATGCTTTAAAAAGGCACTCATGCTAGGCATTTGCTTGGCGTTTTGCATTGAAGCTGAGCAGTGGGATTGTTTGTAGAGGCTGATACTGTTTTAGGATGGGACTTTAGTGTGGTGAGGCTAGTGTGGGGACAGTCAGTGAAGCATGTCTCGCCCAGTGTATGTTTTGAATGTAGCTGCAGGATTTAGTTTGGAATTTGTAGCAGCCCCCTCTTGTTATTTCTCTACCTGCCTGTGGTTCCACTGGAAGATAGACAGGTGGGGTCATGGGGCCATGGGCCTCTCTCGTGCCTGTCAGGAGCTTTAGTACCCATTTTAATTGTTGGCCGCGAAGGTAGAAGTCCTAGTGCCTAGGGGGCTTCAGGTCAAATCTGTGTCACACACAGGTAGTTAGCGAGCTCTGGTCCCCCTAGGCTGTAGGTTTTAGGCACCGGTCACATGGAAAGTCCCAGGGCTGGTGGCCTAGGCTCTGTGTGCCATGGAGCAAGCTTTGGGGGAGGCTGATCATCGGTTGCAGATAACCCCAAGCATGGGGCAAGCCCGGCTATGGCTGGAGGCATAGCACCGGGGTGAGTAGTGGACAAACCCCAGCATGAGGCGAGCCTGGCTGTGGCTGGAGGCATAATGCAGGGGCGGGCTGGCAGAGAGAGACCAGTAGGACTGTGGTTTGTCATGTTCTCTTATTTCCACCATAGTAATTTTACAGAAAAGGCACCCAAGAAAACCAAATGACCAGCAAGAGGATGATGGAGGAGGCTGCTAAACTGATGGGACAGATGTCAGAGCTCATGGTGGCGAAAATGGAAAGAGGAGGAGGAGGTGGTGCAGTGGAAATAGAAGAAGTGGGATGAATGAGCGGGAAAGGGCAACCAGCCAAGAAGCCCCGAGGTGAGGGCCAACCCTAAGCCAGCAGTGGTTCCACGGCTAGGCGGAGCCAGATAATGGAAGCCGGATGGGGTTAAGGACATGGTGAATATCACCAAAGATGGCAACCTCAAGGAGTACTTGGAGTGGCTGCTGGGGACATGGGGAGGCAGGGATAGACAAAATGGAGAAAGCACTCCAGGACATATGAGGAAAGAAGGGGCAGGGGATAGGGCACAAGCCATGGGCCAGAAATATGATGGACCCTGGGACTCATGTTGGGTGACCACATGTCAGCCTCACTGAAGGAGTGGATATGGAAAGAAGTTTGTGGACATATTCAGATTGGTGGATGAGGATACCGCCAAGTATGAACAGAAGGAGTAAGTGGGAAAGTCTGAGATGGCCATGGCACTCACAGTGGTGGGCCACAAGGCAGAGGAGGCAAAATGGAAAGGGAATACCTTTGATAATTGGCAAGTGGGGTTCATGGTGTATAGCACCATAGTCCTGGAAAAGAGGTTGGAACTGGCCATCCCACTACTGACCTACATAGCAACCATCAGGGACGATACAAGGCCAAGTTGATTCGGATGGCTCAACACGATGAGACCTTCCAGAGGTGCATGACAGCAAGGGGAGATTTGAGGTGGGACAGTACCCATTCTGAGTTGTGGGTGAAGACCATGTCCATGTCAGGCCAGGGGACTCCAACCAAGGGGAACACTGGAAGGCAGACCACGCCGGCCACAGATACAAAAATCTGTTGGGGGTTCAGCAAGGCATCCTGCAACTGGGCACACTGTAAATTCAAGCACGTTTGCTCCAGATGTGGGGGAGCACACCTGTTGACAACCTGCAGGCAAGGGGGGAGGTGTGGACAGGGGAGCAGCCATCAACAGGACCTCCCCTTTTGAGGGAGTGGGGGGTGCTCCAACAGAGGTCAGGGGCATGCCAGACCATAACTGGCCTCGGGGCCACCTATGGTTATTAGACAGGAGCAGGAAAGGGGGAGGTGGGGGTACTCACTGGCCCACACCCCCATTGTATGGGAGGTGGTGGAGGCATGGACCTGGGAGTACCCAGACAGGGAGGTGGGAGAGAGCCTCCAAGTGGGTTTCAAGGTAGGTTTCCCACTGGGTTTCCATGGGCTGCAAAAAGGGATGTGGGCCAAGAACTTGTGGTTGGTGAGAGGAGAGGAAGGGTTGGTCAGAGAAAAGATTGCGAAAGAGATAAGGGTGGGCTGGGTGGAAGGGCTGCTAGTGGCACCACCAAGCCCTGAATTCTGGGTATCCCCCTTGGGGGTGGTCCCCAAGAAGCAGACAGGTGAATGCAGGCTGATTCACCATTTGTCATACCCAGAAGGTCAATCAGTGAAGGATTGCATTCCAGACCACCTGTGAGTAGTATCCTATGCTTCATTAGATCAGGTTGGAGAGCTGGTCAGGGCAATAAAGGGGGCCTGGTTGGCGAAAACAGACATAGAGTCTGCGTTCCAGCTGTTGCCAGTCGGCCCAGCTGACTGGGACCTGCTGAGGGTCCAGTTCAAGGGGGATTTATGCATTGACAAGGCTATGCCCAAGGGCTGCTCGGTGGCCTGCTTGACTTTTGAGGCTTTCAGCTCTTGGGTCCAGTGGTTGTTCAGGGAGAAATACATCTGCAAAAGGGTCGTGCACTACCTGGATGACTTTCTGATCATCGGGTGGAGCAAATGGAGATGCAGGGCATGTTGAGGGACTTCAGCGATGTGCAAATGGATTGGTATCCTGCTGGCACTGGGGAAGACTAAGGGCCTAGAAACATAGAAACATAGAATTTGGACGGCAGATAAGGACTGCTTGGCTGACCTAGTCTGCCCATTTCCCTACCTAATGGATAAGCTGCAGATCCAAGTTAACCAACAGCCTACTTCCTCCTACCCACCACTACAATTGCCTTATGTCTGTCCCATGCATTCTTGAATTCCCCCACTGTTTTTGACTCTGTGACCTCCTTAGGAAGGCTGTTCCATGTATCCACAACCCTCTCTGTGAAGAAATACTTTCTCACATTACCTCTGAGCCATGCCCCCTCTATCTTCAAATTGTGCCCCTTGTTTTTGCACATCTCTTTTTCTGAAAGATGCTACCCTCTTGGACTTTGTTGATTCCCTTGCTGTATTTGAAAGTTTCTGTCATGTTCCCCCCCTTTCCTCAAGGCTATACATCTTTAGTTCCTTTAGTCTGTCTTCATATGTCTTCTGATGCAGACCCTGCATCATTTTGGTTGCCCTCCTCTGGACAGCCTCCACCCTGTCTATGTCTTTGCGGAGATGGGGTCTCCAGAACTGTACACAGTACTCCAGATGTGGTCTTACCAACTGTCTGTACAGAGGGCCAACAACTTCCTGTTTTCTACTGCTGATGCCTCTCCCTATGCATCCCAGTATCCTCCCAGCCCAGGGAGGGCATTTATGAGAAGCCTCAGGAGGTGACCAGGAAGGCAAGAAAGCCGCACCACTGGGTGAACATTGTAAAGGGCATTCAAGAGGACCTTGAGGTTTGGGAGGAATTTATAGACCTGTATAATGGGGTAACATTCTGACAGGTGGAATGGGAGTGCAACATGGACATAGAAGCTACTGTATACACTGGCGCCTCAGGGACGCTAAGGATGGGAGCATATTTTAAAGGGGAAATGATGGCAGGAGGCCTGGCCAAGCCAATGGGGGGAGAAAGGCCTCTTGAGAGACATCACTTTTTGGGAAATATTCCCAATTTGGGTGGCTATGGAAGTTTGGGGAGAGCAGATGAGGGGAAAGTGGATCATGCTGTGGTGTGACAATAAAGGGGTGGTGGAGGTCATCAACAGGCAGGGTGGGAACACAGAGATAGTGGGCTGAGTTATGAGGAGGTTGGTACTGTTGAAGCTGAAGCTGAATGTGTTGTTCAAAGCACAGCATATCCCAGGGGTCAAGAATGAATTGGCTGACAGTCTTTCCCACTTACAGCTTGACAGGTTCCAGAGTCTGGCACCACAAGCAGTGGCACACTGGACCAGGGTCCTGGACAGGATGTGGGAGATTGGAGGTCCACTGGAAGGGTGCTGTACTGGGGCTCCTGGGCAACCAGGACCCTGAGAGCATACAAAGGGGCTTGGGCCAGCTTCCAGGAGTTCAGAGCTAGATAGGGGTGGGACAGGATAAAACCAGTCCAGGACGAGCAGGTCAAGAGGTTTGTGGTAGAAGCATGGGAATCAGGGATGGCGCATACCACAATAGTGGTTCAATTAGTGGGAGTGAGCTGGGTATGCCTGGACAGAGGGTGGCCATATCCATGGTGGACAGGATGGTCAAGAGGATGCTCACCGGATGGCCGAGGAGACAGTGGAGCAGGAAGGATGGCAGGCATCCAATCAGGGGCCAGCTGTTGGACAAGGTGTTGGGGGCCACATGGAGCACATGCAGCTCAGCCCAGGAGGCCCACCTTTTCAGGGTGGTCTTTGCAGTAATGGCAGCTGAGACATTCAGGGTGAGGGAGGTGGTGGCCCCCCCAAAGGGGGTGCCCGAACTCTCATTACGACATGAAAGGGTACAGGTAGAGGGGGACGCCATCTCCATCAGGTTGGCCAGGTCAAAAATGAACCAGGATGGGTGGGGGACCACAGTGACCCTGCACCGGGAGCACTGGGTGCTGAGTTGTGCAGTGGCTGTATGGGATGAGTATAAGAAACACAGAGGCAGCACTGGAGGGTTGATGTTCCAGCATGCCGATGGAGCGCCAGTGGCGGCATTCCAGGTGGGGCAGTGAATTGGGAAGACACTAGCTGTTATAGGGGAAGAGCAGGCAGAATTCACCCCGCACTCTTTCTGGATTGGGACGGCCTTGGAGGTGTCAAAAGGGGGACACAGTGGAGGAACTGAAGGGAATCAGGCTTGGAGGTCAGACAGTTACAAACAGTATATCAGGTGCTAACAAATGATGATTCCCACTATTTTCTTTTGTTCCTGTGGCAGGTACCAGACAGAAGGTGTGTCTCATGGGTCATTCATTTGTGTACTGGGCAGAATGGGTTGCAGCCACCATGGGCAGAAGGACCTAACTGCACCCAGAGTCAAATTGCACCAGAGTACAATGAAAAGGCATCAAGGGTAGAAATGGGCCCAGATGTTGCCTCTCCTGCAGGAAGTGAATGGGAAATGGGGCAGGCCAGATTGCATAGTGGTGCATTTAGGTGGCAACAACCCGGGAGAGTTAGGGCAAAAAATGTTGGGGGATTTTTGAAGCCATTTAAGGATGGTGGCCGGGCGTGATCATCAGCTGGTCCAAGATCATGTCCAGGAGGGTATGGAGGGGAGCCAAGGATGTCAAACCTATAGAAAAGGTCAGAAAGCAGCTCAACAAAATGGGGAGAGAGATCATAGAGATGGTGGGGTACACATCCAGCACAGGGACATAAGGTACAAGCAAGTGGCGATCTACAGATCAGATGGGGTGCACCTGACCAAGTTCAGGATGTGTCTATTCCTAAGGCTGATAAGTGAGCTAGTGGGAGGATAGCCACAGAGGTCTGAGTTTTAACCTGCAGGAAACCCACCATCCAAGTGCAAGTGGGAGGTGGGGCAGTGGAAGAAATAAAGGGGCAGGGGCTAGAGGTGGGGAGGGAGGACCATGGGCTGGGGGCAAGTAGCCCAGGCATGGATTAAAAGGGGAAGGGGGAATAGGTCTGTATGCCGGATACAGAGTGTCTGGGCCTGGAAGGGGAGTCCCAGGTTCAACAGGGAACTGGCCTAATTCTTGTGACAGAGGAGGGAGCCAGATTCAGTGTCCAGACCCGGAAGAAAGGAAGGAAGATAACAACCAGGAGGAAGATGAGGCCAGAAGGAGAAGAATGTGGAAGATTTTATATTACGTCTAACAGACCACATGACTTTATTGGAATTTGAGATGGACTCATTAATCTGTGCTGGCGGATTGAAATCTATAGAAATGTTTACTCCAAGATCCCTTTCATTTGATGTTGTAATAAGAGTTTTTCCTGCTAGTAGGTATTTAGCCTGATTATTTAACAATCCCAAGTGAATAACCTTCACTTGTCAGGATTCAATAGCATATGCCATTTAGTAACCCAATTTGACATTTTATTTAAGTCAGACTGAATGGTATCTATTTGGTCCAAAGTTAGATATGGTCCTCCAATTTTTACATCATGTGCATGTTTTGTTGACAAAGAAAGACATTCTGTAGTTAGGTCACTTATAAAGATTTGGAATAAGCATGGTCCTAGTACAGAGCCCTGTGGGACACCACTTGTAACATTGCCAATATCTGATAAATGGCCATTAATAATCACACGCTTTGTCCTATTTGATAACCAGTTAGAAATCCAGTTAATAATATATCTATTGATGTTTAAGTTATGTCATTTTTCAATTAAGGCCCAGTGAGGCATGACATCAAAAGCCTTACTAAAATCGATAAAAATTATATCATAGAGTATTTTCTGATCTAACGGTAGCTGATGTTCTCATAAAAGAACATCAAATTTGTCAAGCAACTATGTCCCTTCTTAAGGCCATGTTGAGTTGTGTTAATACTGTCAGAAATTAGGGAGATTATATCCTTAATTAGGCTTTCCAATATTTTACAAAGTGATGATGTTAGACTAATTGGCCTATAGTTCTCCCAGTTATTTTTAGGCCCTTTTCTGTGAATCGGAATAACAAAAGCTGTTTTCCATGAACTAGGGACAAAGTTCAGGGCTAAACATTTATTAAACAGGAACCAAAGCGGAACAATAAGAGAGTCTCTTAGTATGTATAAGCAATGCCCAGCTAAGTGATCGGTAGAGGTGCTAGATTTACCTTTCTGCAGGGATAATTTAGATAAAATGTTCTCCTTTGAAATAATAACAGGTAAGTCAGAACATAAAACTGGAGTTAGTTTATTTTGGGAAGTCTGAAATATTTCACAGAATTTCATATTAAAGGTATTTGCCATATCAGAGGTTAATTAATCAACTTATCATTAAATTGCAGGGGTCCAACTTGGCAAGTAGTTTTTTTAAGCGAATTAACACATGAGAAAAAAGATTTCCTGTTATTTTTATTAGCATTGAATGCTAAATTATATTCCCACTTGATTTTAACTTTTCGTATAGCACTTTTACATTTCTTCTGACTAAGAAGGAATGAGTTTCAAGTTTCAACAGATTTATTTTTCAAATATTTGCAGTATTTATTATTTTCATTTTTAATACATTTTTGTAAAGTTTTATTCATCCATTTAGGGCAGTGTTTGTTCACCGTAATGTTCCAATTTGATTTATGATCACCCCAAGTTTCTGTTACTGCTAATACATCAATGTTATCTGTTGCCAATCTTAAATTTAACTCATCTAACTTATTAGTAAAGCTTCTTGCATTTAAGTATAAAAAATTCAGTTGTGGTGTTATGTGTTTATGATCATCAGTTTTTCCCTTGTTCAGAGAGGAAGGAATTTCCTTCCTGTCTCCTGCATAGATTAGTTTAAATTCAAATGAGTGTATCCCATGATGTGTTTAGCAAGTATGGAAGAACCACGCCTGCTTAGGTGGAGCCCATCCCCACAGAAGAAATCAGTTCTATTTGAGAATTCTTCCCAATGTGTAATACATTTAAGATTTTAAGACACCACTTTCTAAGCCATTCATTATAGCTTTTGATTTTCTGATTAATCATATAAGATGCTCTAGGAATTGGAAAAATTTCTGAAAAGCTAATCTCGTATCCCATTTCCACTAGTATGTTGGCCACAGCAACAGTGTCTTTTTTTATATCAATTAAGTCATCATTGATTATTTTGTTGGTGCCGACATATAGAATTACTAATGGATTTATTACCGTTTTTTAACATGTTAGGTAACATGGCTGTAATATCAGCAATACGAACACCATGAAAATTGGAGCACATTCTACTGTCTTTATCATGGTCACAGATGTATCTATCTTGGTGTTTTATAATGGAATCCCCTAATACAAATATCTGTCTTTGGCTGGGTTATTGGACATATTTTGAGAATGATCCATAGGGGTGATCTCATTAACTGTAAGTAGTATAAGGGGATATATCTTGTCAAATGTTAAATTTCAGCCAATCAGAGTATGCCACATCATTTGACAGGTGATTACCATGGCAACGCCCTGCCCCTTTTCCAACCGGAAGTCCCACCTTCCCTGCACAATGGCAACACCTCTCCCCCCTTCCTGTCACAGGAAGTGATGTGCATTTTCGTCCTCAGACCCAGAAGTCCTCCCCTTTTCTATGCCGTACATGCCTCCTTCTTCTTCCCCTCCTCTTGCATCCGTGCCACAGACTTGCACTCGAATTCCTCCACCTCCTCTCCCTCCCCTCACATCGGAGTGCTAGCAGCTTCTCGAACCCCTCCCCTCAGACCCAGTTCGGCCTCCTCACATCGTAACCCAGCAGCACCATCCTAATTCACACCAGAGTCTCCCTCCTTGATCCACCACTACTTGCACCTGAGTCCCTCTTCCTCCACACCACCCTGCTCCTTCTTGCACCCCTGCTGAAACATCCTAGCTCAAACTTGAGTCCCTCTGCTCACCACACACCCCTGCTCCCTCCTCCTCCCCAACCCTTTTGCACCCCTGCTCCCTCCTTCTCCTTGATCCACCCACCTCTTGCACCCGAGTCCCTCTTCCTCCACACCACCCTGCTCCCTCCTCCACCCCTGCCACTGTGTCCTAGCTCAAACCTCGAGTCCTCCTCCTCCATTCCCTTCCCCTCAAACTCCTGCTCCCTCCTTCTCCTCCCCATCCCCATCGCACCAGAGTCCTAGCACCTTCATACCACCTATTCACTCGCTATTCATTCGCACACCTGTTGGTCTGGGGATATAAGGACAGGATGTGTATAAATGCTTTGTGACTTGGAAATCTGTATAAGGAAAACATCATCAGGCATCTCTGTATAGATAGGTTCTATGTTTTTTGGTGATTTTTGTAATGTTTGTAATTATTTTGTCTTGTTGCCTGTATGTTTGAAATAATGTCCCTGCTTTTGCTACTTATAGAAATATAGGCTGATGGCAGATAAGACAGCTTGGCCCCCACCATCTGCCTGTACCTATTGGAGATGCTGCAGATCCTAGTTACTGTAAACATCAATGACTTCCTCCTACCCCCACTATTAATTGCCTTATGTCTGTCCCATGTATTCTTGAATTCCACTGTTTTAACCCCACAACCTCCTCAGGAAGGCCGTTCCATGCATCCACACCCTCTCTGTGAAACAATACTTCCTCATGTGTGCCCGAGCTGTCCCTTCTGGTCTTCAAATTATGACCCTTGTTCTTGCACATCACTTTTTCTGAAAGATGCTATCCTCTTGGACTTTGCTGATTCGCTTGAGGTACTTGAAAGTTTCTATCATGTCTCCCCCCACCTCCTTGTGGATACACATATTAATCTCATTTAGTCAGTCTTCATATGGTTTCTGGTGCAGACCCTGTACCGTTGTAGTTGCCCTCCTCCTGACGGCATCCATCCTGTCTATGTCCTTGCCATGATGGGGTCTCCAGAACAGCAAGCGTTACTCCAGATTGGGTCTCACCAACTGTCTGTACAGAGGAATGACAACTTCTTGTTTTCTACTGGTGATGCCTCTCCTGTGCATCCCAGTATACCCCCAGCCCTCCTTACTGCCTTCACACATTTGTCTGCCTACCTTTAGGTCATCTGATATAATCTAGCCCCAGGTCCTTTCCATTTTGTTGAAGTTAGTACCTCCCCAATTATGTACACATGCCCTGAGTTTTTGTTTAGAGCATTTCTTGCACTTTTGCATTGAATCTAAACTGCCATACTTTTGACCAATCCTCGAACCTTGCCAAGTCCCTTCTCATCCTTTCAATCCCCTCATCTTGTGTATCAACCCTGTTGCTGATCTTTGTCTCATCAGCAAAGAGGCATACTTTCCCTTCTAGCCCCCACTGCAATGTCACCTATAAAGACATTAGAGAGGATCGACCCCAGTACTGAACCTGTGGTATCCTGCTGGTATCACCCTTTCTTTGGAGCGTAGTCCATTTACTATTACCCTCTGCATCCTTTTGTCCAGCCGATTTTTATCCAGGCTACCACCCTGGGACCCACTCCCAGGCTGGCTAATTCTTTATTAATCTTTTGTGCATGACTGAGTCAGATACCTTGCTAAAATCTAGGTTTGCCATGTCCATAGAAACATAGACTTGATGGCAGATAAGGACCGCTTGCCCCCAGTGCTCCACTTCCTACCTAGAGGATAAGCTGCAGATCCTATTAATCAACACAGCCTATTTCTTCCAACCCCACCAAAATTGCCTTATGTCTGTCCATGAATTATTGAATTCTCCCACAGTTTTAGACCCCACAACCTCCTCAGGAAGGCTGTTCCATGCATAGTCCCTCCCTGGTCTACTACTTTGGTTACCCAGTCAAAGAATTCTATTAGATCAATAGTTCTTAGACGTTGTCACAGTGAGCCTCCCAAATCCATGGAAAAGATTTTGAGCCTTCTCCAAAACTGAAATAATCTTGGGCCTCCCCAAAGTAAAATAACGTACTGTACTTTCACTGATACCATGAATAAATTGAAACCCCTTTGAGTACTTGGCTCACATTCAGTTCTTTGTCTTATACTGACATGGAACCTTTGGAAAAGAGGTCATGTGCTCAAAGGTGTTATCTGAAAATAAATAAAATAAACAAATATTATTATTCAGCTTATTGAACTCCCCCACAGGCCAACCTACTTGCTCCACTATTTTCATTCTTGAACCATTGTTACCCCTTGTTGCAGTACCTTCATGGGTCACACTACTTTCTCAGTTTCCTCTCTACATGAAATAACCTTCCCACATACTTTGCCTCTCCCCCCTCCTTCCCTGCTCCTAAGCAACTTCTCTGGGATTACTTTGCTCCTTCCTGCTATTGTTCTTAGCACTTTTATGCTCAACCCTTGTATTTGGGCTGTTCTGCCATCAGTCTACAAACTGATTAATTACCACCACTCATTATTAGTTTACTGTTCATATTTGTTTGCACTATTGTTCACTGAGTATTTCATGATTGTTTTGCAGTTACCTTTTGAAATGGTATTCACTCCCTCCCCTCCCCGGGTACACCGGAAATGAGCCTTGGCTCATTCACCTTCCCTTGTCACCTATTAGTAAATAAATACATAAAATTCACCTACGATTATCCTCTTTCAGTTTGCTTCATCTCTTCACACAAAATATATAAAACTCAAAATTTAAATACAGTATTTTTTCAGACTTGCTTGAGCCTCCCTGGAAGAGGTTGGGGACTCCCAGGAAGGCAGGCCTCACCATTGAGAATCCCTGTATTAGATTAATCTGACATGACCTTCACACTGTGAATCCATGCTACTTTGTGTAATGTGCCCTGCTAGGCCTCTAGGTACTCAATAATTCTTTCTTTCGAAGTGATTCCATCATTTTTCCTACCACTGAGGTCAAACTAACAGCTCTGTGGCTTCCTGCCTCAGGTCTTGCTCCCACTTTGTAAAGGGAATCAGATCAGCCTTCCTCCAGTCCTCAGGTACCACACCATACTCCCATGATTTGTTAAAGGGTAGTCCGTTGAGTCACTAGCTCACCCCTTAATTCTTTTAGAATTCTGGGGTGAATCCTGTCAGGCCCCATTGCCTTGACCACCTTGAGTTTTAGGAGGTCTTTCAGGATCCTTTCTTCTGTGAATGGACTTGTATCACAACCCCCCCAACCCATCTACAGTGCCTATATTGTATGAGTATGGTATTGTATATATGGAAAGTGCAATTAAGTGACCTCCTTGAAAATGAGTTTAGCTCAATAGAGCTCCATCTCTGTTCATAGTTTGTGAATAAAAACATTTGATACTTGCTAATGTTACCTATGAATGTCCAATTAACATTCTACAGAACACTGTGTGTGTGTGGGGGGGGCATCATTTTGAAGTACATACAGTAGTTAAAGGAAGACCCATCTAGTTCTATGAAAGGCTGTCTAGCATACAAGCAATATCAGCACAATACTCAAAAAAGGCTCCTAAACTGAAAATAATCACCAACATTTGAATTACTGTATTTAAAACATCATGGGGGCAGAAAAGCAATGACAGTCCATCCAGTCTGCCAATGGTTAGCTATTTAACTTCATGATCAAATTTCATGCAAATGTACATATTTGTTATAGCATCTTTTTCTTCGAAATCTTCACTGTGTGGCAATCTCGATGGTATAACATGGCAGTGAACCACAATAATAGTAATGATAAGCACATTTGTTATATTGATGTAGCAGGATCAAAATTTCATGCAAATGTACAAAAATTATTTTTTATAAATGTGTTCATGGAATCATGTTTATAAGTGATTGTAAATACTGATATATTGTCGCATATGACAATCTTTCATTGAGAAACATTAATTACTGACTTAAGAGCAGTAGGAACAGAATTTCATGCAAATGTCAAGCATGCCCCCTGGGTCTGTGTGGTGGCTGCTTGTGTTTGTCTGTGTCTGTAGCTTAGCTTTTGTGGATTTACATGTTTTTCTGCTTGTGGTAACTATACCATTCTTGCTCACTACATCCGTGAAAGTCTCCTGGACTGGATTTCTGCAAAAAATCATCAAGGTATATTTATTTCATTTTAAAATAAACTTTTGGAAGCTATCCCAAGCAAAATATAAGTGAAGCAACTACATCTGACAAACTCGGTGACTCTGGATCCTGCTGGAATCCACATTTTCGTCTGACCTGCTCCATGATCTGTATGTGGGCTTTTCAGCAACCTGTTTGAATGACAAAGAAGCATACAGACAAAGGATTTCACATCTGCATATGTGCAGGCACAAGTAATACCTCAGGAATTTTAACATTTCAGTGACTTGGACCTCAGCTGTTGATCATTCTTTGGCTTTTGACTTAACACCAGGTACCTATCTGAGCGACTGGGTGCAACTGACAAGCTACAACAAGGATAAATGGACATATTGTCCTCTATTACTAACAACCTTCTTGCTCTGGGACCCTAGACGCCTGCACTGGTCCAAGCCGCATAAGCCTCAGAATTGTAATTCTATTGGCTATGAAGTAGGGCAACTGTCTCTTAAACTCCTACTCCTCCTCCTCTTGATATCAGGAAGTGTCCACTCAAATCCTGGCCCTGTCTCCTATAGTACAACAAAGCCTGCCAAAATGAAGGGGGGGCTCAGAATTGCTACTTTAAACATCTGCAGTCTCCTCCCAAAACTGGCCTCCTTCAAATCTTTGCCAGCCAACACAACCGGATATCCTTGCCATCGTCGAAACTTGGCTGACACCTAATACTCCGGATCATGCCATCTCTATACAAGGCTACAAGATATTCAGGCTGGATAGGACCTCGAAAAGGGGTGGTGGTGTGCAATCTACATAAGGACTACCTCACCTGTCTCCTGGTTCTTACCCCACCACAGAAACCTCAGTGCAGCTCCCCTATCAAGATACTACTTGGTGCCCAAAACAAAGTCCTCACGATTGCTGCTGTCTATATCCCATCAAAAGATCCTATTCCGTGCCACAGGCTGTCCTCGAGTTCATACACAACCTTTGACATCGAACTCCTTCTCCTTGGGGACTTTATATAAATTGGTTGCCCCTGATGTAGGGTCAAACAAAGATGCTATCCTAGCAGCAAATTTAACACAAGTGGTAAACTTCCTACCAGGAAAAACTACAAATCAGGGACCAGCACCCTCATGACTGGATCCTTACCAGTCACCCTACCCAGTATAACCAACGTAAGTGTTCTCCTGACTGCTCAGTGATCACTCTCCAATAATATGTACCTGGACAAATAAGTTTCGTAAAGCTCGCCTCCAAAAACCATCTATGGCAGAGTCCACCTTATGGCAACCTTACTCATCTCAAGACCTGTCTTGGGCAGATAGACTGGTCCTTGATTTACAAAACTCAAGATGTTGACCTAGCCCTTGATTACTTTATTACTACTTTCAACACTGCCTGTGACACCTATGCACCAGTAAAAAGCGCAAAATCAAAGCACTCTCACAAATCCCTGGCTCACAGTGAGCTATTGGCACAACTCAAAAGTAGGGATCACCTCTGGGCCACTGCAAGAGCTACTGGCACTCTGTCGGACATCCAAAAATATAAACAGGCTCACAACCACTGTACTAAACAGATCTGCTTGATGAAGAGCTCCTACTTCAAGAATGCCCTCTCCAACTCCTGAGGTGAAGGAAATCCTTCTGGGACAGCATAAGAAATATCATGGGTCAGCAGTCCAAATCCTCTCCTACAGTAATGAATGTGGATGGAACCACTACATTAGACCCGAGATCATTGCAAACACCTAAATGATACCTTCACGGACCTTAGTGGTGTCCTCTCATCTGATTTCTTCACTGATGCTGACTCTCAATTTCTACTTCTACTACTGCCTCTCAACCAAACCACCTTCCATTTCAAACTAGTAAAGGCACATGAAGTCTATAAATATGTAAAGAAGGCCATTTCTAAGTCCCGAGCAAGCAGCAACTCTATCGACCTTAAACTTCTGTCCCTCACTCTGGAGGAGTACTGCTCCCCTCACAAAATTTTCAATCTCTCCCTCTGCTACAGCCAATTCCCTAGAAATGGAAGGCTGCAGTTGTCACTCCGGTGCACAAAAGTGGTGATAAGTCACTGCCTGGTAACTATCACCGATATCAATACTACCACCTCTCTAAGGCCCTTGAGCGCTTGGTGGCGGAACAACTTTCAGACTACCTGAAAGCACAACATCCTATACCCAGCAGCATGGATTTAGGAAAGAGCACAGCACATCGACTGCCCTACTTGAATTCTCAGGAGCAATCCACAATGCCATGGACAAAGGAAACCTAAATGGAGCAGTCTACATTGACTTAACCAAGGCATTTGATACAGTACACCATGGCCTACTTATCAAACAACTACTACCCCTAGGGCTCTCACAGGGTCCTGGTGACTGGGTAAATAATTACCTTGCTCAGCGCTCTCAATCTGTAAAAGTAGCTGGAGTTCTCTCAGACTCAAAACCGGTTCGCTCAGGAGTTCCCCAGGGATCCATCCTGGGCCCCCTCCTTTTCAGCCTTTTCCTAAACTCCTCCCTGAATCCTGCCCTGAACAAATAATCCTCTATGCCGATGATGCCGTGATTCTTGCCATTCATAAAAGATCCAAACCTCTTATGCCTCAACCTTCAGCATGCTTTCTCCAAAGTTGAGATGTGGTTCCTTGAACATAGCTGGTTCTAAACTACAAAAACTAAATCCATTCATCTAACCCACAAAACAAGAAACGCAAGTCCCTCACCATTAATACATACCTGGGAAATACCCTTGAACAAGTGCCAATTTTCAGTATCTTGGAATCAACTTTGATCAATGCCTAACCTTTGCAACTCACATTGATAGTACAGTAAAACTATTAATCAGCGAATTGGGATTCTGTATCAGAACTGACAGCTCCTTACCCATTCTGCACTGAGGTTGCCATCCAATCCTCTATCATCTCAGTCGTTGACTATGGCTTGGTTATGTACGGATCTGCCACTACTACAGCACTTGAGTGCATTACAACACATCCTAAATAAGGCCTGTCAGCTGCTCACTGGTGCACATCGGCGTACCCACACATGCGAACTCTATGCTGACTCAGGTTGGTTGCAACTCTCAAACCGGATAAAGTACCTTACCTGCCTGATAGCCGAAAAAATCCACTCTGGGCCTCACTCCACCTTGTATCCAAGACCTGTTATGTCCAAGCGCTAGCACCCGTTTTCAGAAGATCAGAACACCAGCCTCTCCAAGTCCCCCATGCCGGACTTCTCGGGACAAGATCATTTGCCCTATCGTGCTCCCCAGCTGGCTAAAATGCCCTCAGCACTCATATTACTGCCTCCACCTCTCTAGTATTTTCAAATCAAGGCTGTTCTCTCCTTGCCACCGCCAGCTCCTGTGACTGCTGATTAAACCTCCTATTTTTCTCACTACCACCCTGTTCCGTTATTTGACAAAGACATGTTTGGAAACCTTTTCCCTGCTATTGTCTGCTCCCCGCCTTTCACTTACCTCTCTGTTCTGGACTTTTCCCTATTTGTTTCTCCTAATCTGGCATGACCTCTTTCTTGTAATAATAATGTGATTATTGATATCTCATGTCCTTTGCACAATGATTTGATATGTATTTGTATATGTTTCTCTCTTGACACAGCACAAATTGTTGTGTTATCTATGTAACCTTTTTGTACTGTACCTAATTGACGTGGAACCTTTGTAAAAGAGCCTCTGGCTCAAAGGTAGTAATTCCTAGAACAATAAACTAAACTAAACAAATCTATTTGTTGGTGTCTTTCATGAAATCTTGATTAGGTGTTAATCTCAATGGTATAACATGGCAGTAAATCATAATAATAGGTTAAAAGTAATGAATTTGTGACACAGTTGTAGTCAGGATCAAGAATTCATGCAAATGTCTTCACAGTATTTTCTTATAAGTGTATTCATGGAATTGTGATTATATCCTAATGGGAATATTAATATATTGCTTAATAGGACAGTCATTCATTAGGAAATATAAATTACTGACGATAATGCTCTAGAATCAGAATTTCATGCAAATGTACACCGGGTGGGGGGGATCTTTACATGAAATCTTCATTGGGTGGCAATCTGAATGGTATAAAATGGTTGTGAACCATAATAATAAGTTACGATGAACACATTTGTGACACTGCCGCAGTTGGGATCAAAATTTCATGCAAATTTCTCTAACTCTTGTTTCACATTTTTCCTTTATGTCACCTTATCATTAGAGCATACAGTCTACCATTTTTCCAACAACCCTTTCTGTGCCAAAGGGTAACAATTTTGCACAAATATCCTCATTTTAGACCAATTTTGAGACCAAACTTTAATCAGTCTCATTAGTCTTTGTGAGGCTGAACCAACTCTTGAACAAGCAAGATCTTGCAAATCATCGCCCCTTACTCCCATCCTTTTAAGATCAACTCCTACCTCTGTAAATTCCTGCCTAATATCATCATCATCGATGCTTCTACCGATGTCTTGTGTTCCTACATGTAGTACTGCATCTGGGGTCACTACCTGGCTCTTTAGTACATCCACAGTCCTACTCTTGGGTGAACTTTTGTAACCCCTGTAACACAGCTTCCATCCTATGTTATTTATTTTCCTTACAAACTGTTCCATCTAGGAGGATTTTGAATCTCTGATAGCTCCTAGCTGTCTAGGTGCCAAAGGTACTGTGCTCCTTTTCCCTCCTCCACTGGCCACTTACAGCCTTCCTTCTCTTACATTACATCAGCTAGAACCTCCGAGTTATTACTATGACTCACAAGAGAATATGCTGTCCCTTGTCTACTTTTTGTGCCCCGACTGTTCTCACTCGTTATACTATGGTATTGTATATATGGAAAGTGCAATTAAGTGGCCTCCTTGAAAATGAGTTTAGCTCAATAGAGCTCCATCTCTGTTCATAGTTTGTGAATAAAATGTTTGATACTTGTTAGCGTTACTTATGAATGTCCTATTAACATTCTACAGAACACTGTGTGTGTGTGTTGGGGGCATCAGCCAACTCGTAGGTAAAGAAAAAAAAATCTCTACATTGCTTTAGACAGAAAACTAACTACAAATCTTACCTTGTTTGTACTAAAAAAAAAAATAATATATATATATATATGTCCCCCAAGTTTCCTGGGAATGTTACAGAAAAAAAAAACATTCCTATTGAGGCTGATAACATTTTTAACACACAATAAAAAGATGATAATCCACAGAAAAAGTTCTCAACTTTTGTCAAGGGTTGCCAAAGTGTATTTCCCATTTACTCCAGTGAGTCAGGAAAACAAATTCCCCTTTTAACACAGAATAACAAGATGATAATCCACAGAAGAATGTCCAAAGTTTTGTCAAGGGATGCCAAAGTATATATCCCATTTACACCGGTGAGTCAGGAAAACAAATTTCCCTTTTAACACACAATAAAATGAAGGTAATCCATAGAAAAGTTCCCAACTTTAGTCAAGGCTTGCCAAAGTATATTTCCCATTTACTCCGGTGAGTCAGGAAAACAAATTTCCCTTTTAACACAGAATAAAAAGTATATAAAGTTCCCTGAATGCCCACATAAAATGTCTAACAGTGTTAAATCCATCTGTAGTCATTGCTTCATTAGATGTAAAATGGCTAAATTCTGAAATCTTTGCTTACAGATAGATTATCAGCCTATAGCTAGCGTCTATGTGAAACACTCTGAATACTGATAAGCTTGTCGTGAATTCTTAATGAATAGGCAAAGTGTGAGACCATTGGACATACATTTACATATATAAAAGGTAGTTTTGTTAAATGCATATGGGGTGGGGTGTTAGTAAGCTGGAGACTCGCAGAGCTCATCTTTGAAGAATAGAATAAGACACAGATTTACACGTGAAAGGATACTTTTGTTAAATCTTACTAGGATATCATCAGCTATACAAAAACTCAGTACATACATTTACATAATAGCCGTCTGGGAACTGTATTGTTTCTTTTTCATGAAAAGAAATGGGGGGAGGGGTTTGCATAAGGGTTGAAAATGTACCAGTGGTAAAGAGACTCAGAGAACACACAGTCTAAGTTTTCAGAACTGTAAAATGGCAATGCATCCAGCACACAGCAGTGGCCTTTAGCTGGGTTAGAATGTAGAATCCTTCCACAGGTGCATACTGTGTGTACACAGGCTGACAGAGGCTCATCAGCAGATCAGCCAGTCATTTTGACTTTTGTGTGATGTTTCTGTTACATTGACTAACTACCACACAAAAGTCAAAATGACTGACTGATCTGCTGATGAGCCTACTTTATGCTAGAAGATTGAACAGAGCACGTACCGACATTGTCAGTATGATGTTTAGGTTGCAATATGTTGAAATAGGCTATTGTATCTGTTCAATTCTTACACTCTGCTGTTGCTTTAATTTGACTAAGGATATTTAAAATCAGCATGTTACTCTTCACAGAAACTGTGATGTGTTTTCCCAACAGAATGAAACACAATTCCATATAATATCCTGAAACAGAGAAGCCTTGATTATATGCAGTATCTCTTGGTTCTCAAAACTGTGATAGTCAAAACGAAATGCCACAAAGTGTCCCTTTGTAGTGGGGACTCACTCTTACACCTAAGGATGCTACCTCAGCCCAATTTCCCAGCTTCCTCATGCCAGCAGTGTTACAGTAATCAAGAGGCTGAGCTTCCTGTGGGAGAAGGGTCTGGGAGCTAGACAGTGCAAGTTAACTCTTCTGCAACCCACTTGACACCTGGCAGCAGGAAGAGACACATGTTCACCTGCAGTTTTGGCAACATAATTAGTTAATAGCGTATTAAGGGCTTAATACAGAGGATACTACCCTCATTAAAGAACCCTGCTACTTATATGAAACCTTTGAAAAATGTAGAAACATAGAAGTTGATGGCAGAAGGAGACGTCTATGTCCATCTAGTCCGCCCTTTTGTTTTAGACCTATTTTGACACTCTAATTGCCCTTCGTACTCAGGGTTGCCATGTGTCTACCCCATGCATTCTTGAACCCCCCCCACAGTGCTACACCACACAACTTATTAAGTCAGGCTGTTTCAAGCATCCACCATTCTTTCTGTGAAGAAAAACTTCCTGGTGTTGATAGAGAACCTGCCAGCTTTCAGCCTGAGGTCAGGTCCTCTAGTCCTGGAGGCCTTATTGAAGTGAAAAGTTCTAGTACCTGCACCTTGTCAATGCCTTTATGTACTTTAATGTTCCAGTCATGTCCCTCTCTCTCTCTCTCTCTCTCTTCTCTGCTCCTCACAGAGTACATACTCAGTACCCCAAGTCCTTCCTCCGTAGGACATGCAGCGCAAGGCTTATAATGCAACATAAATGCAATGTAAGGTTTATAATAAATCAGTTTCTATTTCAAAAACTTCAATGCAAAAGCCCTGAAGCAAGGCCTACACTAAAAGTTATTTGCCTGTGAAGTTAGAAGCATAACTCTAATCTGCTCATAACCCACAGCACCCACAAGACCTGAGATGGGTGTATTTACACAACACAATATAAACTTGTCCTTTGATTTATATATTACATATTGTTAGACTTTTTTTTTTATTATTTGCAGATTGTGCATTTTTGTAAGTACTCTTGATGATTCCCACAGTGAATGGGTATTCAGTAGTGCAGTAGTGGTATATGTGGGTGGTGTTTGTCAGTGTTTTTCCATAATGTATGGTTTTTGTTATACTGTAACGGTGTATAAGCAAGCACCCATGAATGCATCTTTGCACGTATGATTGCATTGTTGATACACATATAAAAGGGGACATGATACAGGCATGCCTCCTTTTTTGTGTATTAGTTTTTATCCTTGCCCCTTACTTTCATCATTTAGAGATAAACCTTACGAACTGGGATATACCCTTCTCAGGCCAAAGTCATTATATAGAAGGCAACCAGGTATTTTTTCTCTCTTGGCTTTCTTGTGTTTTTATTCCTCTGCCCCTGGCATAGGTGAATGCCTCTGTTAGCCTGTGTACACAGAGTATGCACCTGTGGAAGGATTCTACTTTCTAACCCAGCTAAAGGCCACTGTTGTGTGTTGGATGCATTGCCATTTTATAGTTCTGAAAACTTAAACTGTGTGTTCTGAGTCTCTTTACCGCTGGTACATTTTCAACCCTTATGCAGTGAATATCGTCTAACCCCTTCCCCCATTTCTTTTCATGAAAAAGAAACAATACAGTGTTTATCAACTTGTGAGAAACTGCAGTTCCCAGATGCCTATTATGTAAATGTATGTACTGACCTTTTGTATAGCTGATGATATCCTAGTAAGATTTAACAAAAGTATCCTTTCACATGTAAATCTGTGTCTTATTCTATTCTTCAAAGATGAGCTCATCGGAGTCTCCCAGCTTGCTAACACCCCCACCCCATGTATGATTTAACAAAACTACCTTTTTACATGTAAATGTATGTCCAATGGTCTCATCACTTTGCTTATTCATTAAGAATTCACGACAAGCTTATCAGTATTCAGAGTGTTTCACATAGACGCTAGCTATAGGTTGATAATCTATCTATAAGCAAAGATTATAGAATTTAGTCATTTTACATCTAATGAAGCAATGACTACAGATGGATTTAACACCGTTAGACATTTTATGTGGGCATTCGGGGAACTTTATATACTTTTTATTCTGTGTTAAAAGGGAAATTTGTTTTCCTGACTCACCGGAGTAAATGGGAAATATACTTTGGCAACTCTTGACAAAAGTTGGTAACTTTTTCTATGGATTACCTTCATTTTATTGTGTGTTAAAAGGGAAATTTGTTTTCCTGACTCACCAGTGTAAATGGAAATATACTTTGCAACACTTGACAAAACTTGGGACATTCTTTTGTGGATTACCATCTTGTTATTCTCCGTAAAAAGGGGGATTTGTTTTCCTGACTCACTGGAGTAAATGGGAAATACAGTTTGGCAACCCTTGACAAAAGTTGAGAACTTTTTCTGTGGATTATCATCTTTTTATTGTGTGTTAAAAATGTTATCAGCCTCAATAGGAATGCTTTTTTTCTGTAACATTCCCAGGAAACTTGGGGACATATATATATATATATATATAGGTACAAACAAGGTGAATTTGTAGTTAGTTTTTTGTCTAAAGCAGTGTAGAGATGTTTTTTCTTAACCTATGAGTTGGCTGATCCCCCCAACACACACAGTGTTGTGTAGAATGTTAATAGGACATTCATAGGTAACATTAACAAGTATCAAACATTTTTATTCACAAACTATGAACAGAGATGGAGCTCTATTGAGCTAAACTCATTTTCAAGGAGGCCACTTAATTGCACTTTCCATATATACAATACCATAGTATAACGTAGAGTGGAGAACAGTCGGGGGGGCACAAAAGTAGACAAGGGACAGCATATTCTCTTGTGAGTCATAGTAATAACTCAGAGTTTCTGGCTGATGTAATGTAAGAGAAGGAGGCTGTAAGTGGCCAGTGGAGGAGGGAAAAGGAGCACAGTACCTTTGGCACCTAGACAGCTAGGAGCTATCAGAGATTCAAAAGCCTCCTAGATGGAACAGTTTGTAAGGAAAATAAATAACATAGGATGGAAAGCTGTGTTACAGGGGTTACAAAAGTTCACCCAAGAGTAGGACTGTGGATGTACTAAAGAGCCAGGTAGTGACCCCAGATGCAGTACTACATGTAGGAACACAAGACATTGGTAGAAGCATCGATGATGATGATATTAGGCAGGAATTTACAGAGGTAGGAGTTGATCTTAAAGGATGGGAGTAAGGGGTGATGATTTGCAAGATCCTGCTTGTTCGAAGAGCTGGTCCAGTCTCACAATGACCAATGAGACTGATTAAAGTTTGGTCTCAAAATTGGTCTAAAAATGAGGATATTTGTGCAAAATTGTTACTCCTTTGGCACAGAGAGGGTCATTGGAAAAATGGTAGACTGTATACTCTAATGATAAGGTGACATATAAAGGAAAAATGTGAAACAACTGTTAGAGAAATTTGCATGAAATTTTGATCCCAACTGTGACAGTGTCACAAATGTGTTCATCATAACTTATTATTATGGTTCACAACCATTTTATACCATTCAGATTGCCACCAAATGGAGATTTCATGTAAAGACCCCCAACCCGGTGTACATTTGCATGAAATTCTGATTCTAGAGCATTATCGTCAGTAATTTATATTTCCTAATGAATGACTGTCCTATTAAGCAATATATCAATATGCCCATTAGGATATAATCACGATTCCATGAATACACGTATAAGAAAATACTGTGTGGACATTTGCATGAATTCTTGATCCCGACTACAACTGTGTCACAAATTCATTATTTTTAACCTATTATTATGATTCACTGCCATGTTATACCATTGAGATTAACGCCTAATCAAGATTTCATGAAAAGACACCAACAAATACATTTGCATGAAATTCTGTTCCTACTGCTCTTAAGTCAGTAATTAATGTTTCTCAATGAAAGATTGTCATATGCAACAATATATCAGTATTTACAATCACTTATAAGCATGATTCCGTGAACACATTTATAAAAAATAATTTGTGTACATTTGCATGAAATTTTGATCCTGCTACAGCAATATAACAAATGGGCTTATCATTACTTATTATTTTGGTTCACTGCCACGTTATACCATCGAGATTGCCACACAGTGAAGATTTCAAGAAGAAAAGATGATATAACAAATATGTACATTTGCATGAAATCCTGATCATGAAGTTAAATAGCTAACCATTGGCAGACTGGATAGACTGTCATTGCTTTTCTGCCCCCATGATGTTTTTAAATACAGTAATTCAAATGTTGGTGATTATTTTCAGTTTAGGGAGCCTTTTTTGAGTATTGTGCTGATATTGCTTGTATGCTAGACAGCCTTTCATAGAACTAGATGGGTCTTCCTTTAACTACTGTATGTACTTCAAAATGATGCCCCCCCCACACACACACAGTGTTCTGTAGAATGTTAATTGGACATTCATAGGTAACATTAGCAAGTATCAAACGTTTTTATTCACAAACTATGAACAGAGATGGAGCTCTATTGAGCTAAACTCATTTTCAAGGAGGTCACTTAATTGCACTTTCCATATATACAATACCATACTCATACAATATAGGCACTGTAGATGGGTTGGGGGGTTGTGATACAAGTCCATTCACAGAAGAAAGGATCCTGAAAGACCTCCTAAAACTCAAGGTGGTCAAGGCAATGGGGCCTGACAGGATTCACCCCAGAATTCTAAAAGAATTAAGGGGTGAGCTAGTGACTCAACAGACTACCCTTTTGAACAAATCATGGGAGTTTGGTGTGGTACCTGAGGACTGGAGGAAGGCTGATCTGATTCCTCTTTACAAAGTGGGAGCAAGGCCGAGGCAGGAAGCTACAGAGCTGTTAGTTTGACCTCAGTGGTAGGAAAAATGATGGAATCACTTCTGAAAGAAAGAATTGTTGAGTACCTAGAGGGCAGCAGGGCACATGACACAAATTAGCATGGATTCACAGTGTGAAGGTCATGTCAGATTAATCTAATACAGGGATTCTCAAATGGTGAGGCCTGCCTTCCTGGGGAGGCCCCAATCTCTTCCAGGGGAGGCTCAAGCAAGTCTGAAAAAGTACTGTATTTAAATTTTGAGTTTTATATATTTTGTGTGAAGAGATGAAGCAAACTGAAAGAGGATAATAGTAGGTGAATTTTATGTATTTATTTACTAATAGGTGAAAGGAAGGTGAATGAGCCAAGGCTAATTTCTGTATACCCGGGAGGGAGGAAGTGAATACCATTTCAAAAGGTAACTGCAAAACAATCAAGAAATACTCAGTGAACAATAGTGCAAACAAATATGAACAGTAAATTAATAATGAGTGGTAATTGATCAGTTTGTAGACTGATGGCAGAACAGCCCAAATACAAGGGTTGAGCATAAAAGTGCTAAGAACAATAGCAGGAAAGAGCAAAGTAATCCAGAAGTTGCTTAGGAGCAGGGAAGGAGGGGAGAGGCAAAGTATGTGGGAAGGTTATTTCATGTAGAGAGGAAACTGAGAAAGTAGTGTGACCCATGAAGGTACTGCAACAAGGGATAAAAATGGTTCAAGAATGAAAATAGCGGAGCAAGTAGGTTGGCCTGTGGGGGGGGGGGGAGTTACAATAAGCTGAATAATAATAATATTTGTTTATTTTGTTTATTTTTCAGATAACACCTTTGAGCACATGACCTCTTTTTCAAAGGTTCCATGTCAGTATAAGACAAAGAACTGAATGTGAGCCAAGTACTCAAAGGGTTTCAATTTATTCATGGTGTACTGCATAAAGTACAGTGCGTTATTTTACTTTGGGAGGCCAAGATTATTTCAGTTTTTAGAGGGGCTCAAAATCTTTTCCATGGATTTGTGGAGGCTCACTGTGACAAAGTCTAAGAACTATTGATCTAATAGAATTTTTGACTGGGTAACCAAAGTAGTAGACCAGGGAGGGACTATGCATGGAACAGCCTTCCTGAGGAGGTTGTGGGGTCTAAAGCTGTGGGAGAATTCAAGAATGCATGGGACAGACATAAGGCAATTTTGGTGGGGGGGTTGGAAGAAATAGGCTGTTGGTTAAATAGGATCTGCAGCTTATCCTCTAGGTAGGGAAGTGGGCAGACTGGGGGGGCAATTGGTCCTTACCTGCCATCAAAATCTATGTTTCTATATGGACATGGCACACCTATATTTTAGCAAGGTGTCTGACTCAGTCATGCACAAAAGATTAATAAAGAAATTAGCCAGCCTGGGAGTGGGTCCCAGGGTGGAAGCCTGGATAAAAAATTGGCTGGACAAAAGGATGCAGAGGGTAATAGTAAATGGACTACACTCCAAAGAAAGGGGGATACCAGCAGGATACCACAGGTTCAGTACTGGGGTCAATCCTCTCTAATGTCTTTATAGGTGACATTGCAGTGGGGGCTGGAAGGAAAGTATGCTGATGAGACAATGATCAGCAACAGGGTTGATACACAAGGTGAGGGGATTGAAAGGATGAGAAGGGACTTGACAAGGTTCGAGGAATAGTCAAAAGTATGATAGTTTAGATTCAGTGCAAAAAGTGCAAGGAAGTGCACCTGGGAAACAAAAACTCAGGACATGTGTACATAATTGTGGGGGTACTAACTACAACAAAAATGGAAAGGGACCTGGGGGTAGTTATATCAGGTGACCTAAAGGTAGGCAGACAATGTGTGAAGGCAGTAAGGAGGGCTGGGGGGGGGATACTGGGATGCACAGGGAGAGGCATCACCAGTAGAAAAAAAGAAGTTGTCATTCCTCTGTACAGACAGTTGGTGAGACCCAATCTGGAGTAACGCTTGCTGTTCTGGAGACCCCATCATGGCAAGGACATAGACAGGATGGATGCAGTCAGGAGGAGGGCAACTACAATGGTACAGGGTCTGCACCAGAAACCATATGAAGACTGACTAAATGAGATTAATATGTGTACCCTCGAGGAGGTGGGGGGGGACATGATAGAAACTTTCAAGTACCTCAAGTGAATCAGCAAAGTCCAAGAGGATAGCATCTTTCAGAAAAAGTGATGTGCAAGAACAAGGGGTCACAATTTGAAGGTAGAAGTGGGACAGCTCGGGGGCAACATGAGGAAGTATTGTTTTACAGAAAGGGTTGTGGATGCATGGAACGGCCTTCCTGAGGAGGTTGTGGGGTTAAAAACAGTGGGGAATTCAAGAATACAAGGGACAGACATAAGGCAATTAATAGTGGGGGTAGGAGGAAGTCAGCTGATGGTTACAGTAACTAGGATCTGCAGCATCTCCAATAGGTAGAGGCAGACGTGGAGGGGGGAAATCGGTCCTTATCTGCCATCAAAGCCTATGTTTCTGTAAGTAGCAAAAGCAGGGACATTTCATTTCAAACATACAGGCAACAAGACAAAATAATTACAAACATTACAAAAATCACCAAAAAACATAGAACCTATCTATACAGAGATGCCTGATGATGTTTTCCTTATACAGATTTCCAAGTCACAAAGCATTTATACACATCCTGTCCTTATATCCCCGGACCGACAGGTGTGCGAATGAATAACGAGTGAATTGGGGGTATGAAGGTGCTAGGACTCGGGTGCAATGGGGATGGGGAGGAGAAGGAGGGGAGCTGGAGTTTGAGGGAAGGGAATGGAGGGGACTCGAGGTTTGAGCTAGGACACAGTGGCAGGGATGGAGGAGGAGCAGGGTGATGTGGAGGAAGAGGGACTCAGGTGCAAGAGGTGGGTGGATCAAGGAGGAGGAGGGAGCAGGGGTGCAAAAGGGTTGGGGAGGAGGAGGGAGCAGGGGTGTGTGTGGTGAGGAGAGTTCAAGCTAGAATGTTTCAGCAGGGGTGCAAGAGGGAGCAGGATGGTGTGGAGGAAGAGGGACTCAGGTGCAAGTAGTGGTGGATCAGGGAGGGAGTCTCTGGTGTGAATTAGGATGGTGCCGCTGGGTTGCGATGTGAGAAGGCCGAACCGGGTCTGAGGGGCGCGGTTCGAGGAGCCGCTAGCACTCCGATGTGAGGGGAGGTGCAGGGATTCGGGTGCGAGTCTGTGGCACAGATGCAAGAGGAGGGGAAGAAGAAGGAGGCACGTATGGCATAGAAAATGGGAGGACTTCCAGGTTTGAGGACGAAAATGCACATCACTTTCTGTGGCAGGAAAGGGGGTGAGGCATTGCCATGGTGCGGGGAAGGCGGGACTTCCAGTTGGAAAAGGAGCGGGGCGTTGCCATGGTAACCACCTGTCAAATGACATGGCACGCTCTGATTGGCTGAAATTTTACATTTGATGAGATATATCCCCTTATACTACTACTATATCAGGATAAGTGGGGGTACTTATAGTGTCCAAGACAGTTATTATAGGGTTATCAGAAGGTTTCACCACATTCGATGTTGGAATATTTTCAAGATTGTCAGAATCTGAAAAATGTATGTGATTGGACATGACAATTGAACTGTAGATAGATGGCTGGATTGTGCTAATAGTAATTAATAAATATGTTTGCCAATGAGCATCCAAAGATTTCAAAATCGTGTGTTTGTGGTTCATTTCTGGGGGGGGGAGTTCAAGGGACAATTAGTAACAGCTGTAAGACAAACATCTGAATTGTTGGTACCAGTCCACAGCAGAGTCAAACAGGTAAATAGACACAAAATAGCTACTGCTCCAAACCTGCAACCACAGAATGTTTCAGGAATTAAGGGATACACTGCATCCACTTTTTATTGCTTTTCTGTTCTTACTGTCTATGCTTCTACACTTCTATGCTAATCCAATATCAGTACCTTGTGTGAAAGCAAGATTAAGCAGGACATTATACTATGTACATCAGTTCTTTTCAAAGTAACAATATAATTGCACTGTATTTGCATATAAATTCTATACTAGACAGTCTAAGCCTAACTACATATAATGTCAAAACACTTACAGTCTCTTTTTCTATTCCAGAACCACTGGAGACCAGGGCCTTACCAGAGATAAAGGAGGAGGAGCCCGGAACACCAAACCATAAGTATACTTAAACTAACTTCTAATAACTGTATTAAATATTTACCTCCTTCTGGATGGATTCACAGCAGGAAGGTCATGTCAGATGAATCTAATAGATTTATTTGACTGGGTGACCGAAGTAGTAGAACAGGGAGGGGCTGTGGACATGGCCTATCTAGACTTTAGCAAGGCATTTGACACAGTCCTACACAAAATATTAATAAACAATACCCTTGAGAAAAGGAGGGACGGGGGGACATGGTAGCATCTTTCAGAAAAAGAGATGTGCAAGAACAAGGGGACACAATTTGAAGATGGGGGGGCGACTCAGGCAATGTGAGTAAGTATTTTTTCACAGAGAGGGTGGTGGATGCATGGAACTGCCTTTTTGTGGAGGTTGTGGGGTCAAAAACAGTGGGGGAATTTAAGAATGCATCGGACAGATATAAGACAATTCTGGTGGGGGGTAGGAAGAAGAAGTAGGCTGTTGGTTAACTAGGATCTGCAGCTTATCCAATAAGTAGGGAAATGGGGAAACTAAGTGGGCCAAGCGGTCCTTATCTGCCATCAAAGTCTATGTTTCTTTGTTTCTAAGGTAAACAAAATTCCACAGTCATAATGTACCTTTTAAATTAACTACTTATCAGGAATAACAACTTCAGTGTCAGGGGCTCAACGCACAGGGGTACCAAGTGGGGGAAGGGAGGACAGACAGTGCAACTGTCCCAGGCCCAGGTAACTCAGGGAGGCCCAAACTGACACATTTATATATCTTAGGGATGGGAGGGGGGGCAGAACTAAACATGTGTCCCAGGCCTGGAAATTTCTAGCTGCACTCCTTCTCAGCACATACCACACTGTCATCTAATGCCAGTACATCACTCTGCTATCAGAGAGCTGTGTGTTTATTTCCCACACCTGGCAGAGAAGTGTCAGAAGGTATTGGATTGAATTTACACATCTGGCACTTGGATTACTGTCATGATAGTGCAACATGAGGAGGGTTGCTTAATTCATGAGGTGGTGCCTTTCAGATCAGATGTTAAACCGATGTCCCATCTCCCTGTTCTGGTGTTAGTTAAAATGCATGTTAAAGATCCAATGAGACTTATCAAAAACAGTAGTGAAATATCCCCACTCTCCTATCCAAATTTCCCCAAATCACTAGAAATATCAACAGCAGTTTAATCTGCTTCAAGATCATATGGCATTCATCTGTGTGTGTGTGTTTGGGGGGGGGTGTTACAGTGAACCAAGTGGAAGGAAGAATAGCAGCTGCAAAAAGTGAGGTGCTACCTTCACACTCAAGCACACTTCATAGACGATGAGGCCTCATTTCTTATGGCAAGCACTGCATAGGTAAGTAAGTAACAATAACGTTCATCGCTTCAACAACAGTAGCAAATGTCACCATTACAAGTACCAGTGCATTAACATGTCCATAATCAAATATAACCAGTAATGCATACCACTGAACTTGACATCCTGCTCATAAGTCAAAATCTACATTCATTTTTGTCTAGACAGTTATTTTAAAACTGCATGATACTTACTGGCTACAACAGTGGAGGTTAAGCAACTCAGGTTGAGGTCTGTGGAGAGGTGGGGAGGAAAGAAACACTCACTGACTGACTGCATACAAAGCAGAAGTGTTGTAAAATCTAGATTTTGTATTTCAGAACTATAGTGCTAGGATTTGTTCCCAGTAGTTCACAAGAGTGTTTTTCTCTGTTGCAGTAACCACAGCCCAGATAGAAATCTATTAAAGTTCAATGTAAACTAATAACATAAATGCACAACTGTAACAAACGCTAACCAGCACACATATACAGTAATTATACTTATGATGCTTTTATTTTCTTTTAGAAACAACAACATCACAGCATGCAGCCCTCTGTGAGCACCTGGACAATCTGATACAGGTAAACACAGACACTAATGAGGCCATAAAACAAATTAAGACATTAATGGAAAAGCAAAATAAACATCTAAAGGACATAAATAATTGAATACATACATGTCAAGCACTGATTCAAACAAACAATGAACAAAATACTAGCCTGTATCAAACTGTCCACGGGCTCTCCAAGACACTGCAGAAACTCATAGCGAAACAAAGGCTCCGGCAGAACCACCTGCAGCAAGCGAAAAAGGTCCTGTTCTCCAGTGAACACCCAGTCTGTCCCCTCTTCTGCCCCTCTAGGGCACTTTCCCCAAACACAGACCCGTTTTCACTTCCTCTTGCACCCTTCCAGCTGGCCACCTGCTTCCAGGACTCACCCCCAAACAGCCTCCAGCAGCTGAGGCGGCTCTTACCATCCCTTGTCCATGTACAGTATATACTTTCTTTAAAATCCATTTTTTCTAAATTGTTTTATTAAAGGTGACAGAATCTTTTTTTTTCTTCATGTAAAAAAAGATAAACAATGTAAAAGGCAAAAGTATTTTTTGGTTGTATTTTTGTAAACTGTACAATTTTCTTTGTTAAAAACAAGCTGAAGAAAGCATATTTTGTTTATTTTTCTTGCCAAATCGTATTTCCAGTAAGAGCTTTAGAAAGCATATTTATTTTAAAATATTTTTGTACAACAACAAAAAAAATTGAATATAAAATAACTATAACTGTACAGCACTGTGTCTTTTGTCTCATTCATAATGTTACATGCATGTAGCTGTACATACTAATATGCAGAAGTGGGATTGTGGGTCCTCCGGGACATCAGCTATGTTTTATAAAGTTATTCTGCACAGTTGTGGGTGCTCTCTGCATGTCAAATTAAGGATCGCTCTGCTGTAAATGACTCAAGTTGCACATATTTAGATGCATCAGTGGGAGCGCAGGGCCCGGAGAGCTTGTGCTTTCACTTATGTATGTGAGTATCTATCATTTTTGAGGCTGAGGGGAGCACACTGTCACCAGAGGCTGCCATCCTACTTATTCATGTGAGTATATATACAATTTGGAGGTTGAGAGGATTGTAGAGGCTGGAGGGGCTGGAGGGCCTCTGCTCTCCTCAATGTCTCAAGTCGTAGATACTAGGATGTATATGTTGGAATACAGGCCGTCATGTACCAATATCCTCAACGGGCATTGATTCCATAGTAGGGCTCTCTCTGTCATACAGTACTGCTTACATGTACTAGCCCAGTTCATAAATATGTTCAACTGTGTCTAATGACAGTGAGTTCCAAGGGTTAAAGTCAAATGTTTAATACAGAGATATTTAGAAAATCTGGATTCCATGTGTAAAGAAGCTGACATGATACAGTATAGGAGAATAGGGTGAGAGTTAAGTCTGAGGACCCCATGGCACACCTTGGCAGCTGTTAGTGAGAGGAGGGTGGAGGGTTGGGGGTGGTAGGTGGTAACCCTAACATCACATTCCATACCTTTGTTGCTATGCTATCAACCATAACTGATGTATTAACAATGTTTTTTGCAATGAATTTCCCTTCTTTTTGAGAAAATGCAAAGTAACTGCTAACTTGTATGTGTTTGTGGGAGCTCGGGTCCTCTGAGATCTGCGCTCCCTTCACGTTGCCCATTTTTTGTGTAATGGTATGCATATGTGGGAGTGTGGGCCCTCTGGGCCCTGCACTCCCATTTACTCATAAGTATGGAGCCATACAGCAACCCCATAGTACTGAAAATGAACCCTCTTAACACTTTTTGTGCATTATCTCAGTAACCGTAGCAACTATGAAAAAAATTCCACTGCAGTTGTAATCATGACTTCGAAACTTCCACGTATACTTTGTCCATGGTGGACTAAGCTGTGTAGAATGAAAAATCCGTATTTTGAATCGTTTCCGAGATATGGGCTACGCAATGTTATCCTATAGGAAATTTCTTAACTTTGGAATGCTGTATCTATGGGTCCATTGAATGTTTTGTGACCGAATCTCCAGAAGGCACATCTGTGGGACCAGGGCTTTCCACCCTGCAAATTTCAGCTCAAAAGCACAATCCTCCTTGGTACAATAAAGTGACAAAGAAAATAGCACTTGGAATAATGTTTTCGAGCATTGTTTTCACAAAAACAAAGTTTTCGTGGCACTCTTATATCTTGTAATTAAATCTTTCTGTGCAAAAAAATATGTTTTCATGCATATTTTTTTTTTGTACGCGGTCATCACCCTGCACACAAAAAATGTTTTTGTGAAATCAAAACACCACCATGGCGGAACCATATATTTCCAGTTAACCTGTAAAAAAACTGATGCCAGGGGTAAGTTCCTCAGCCCCGATTAGGTAAACACAAGTATTTGTGTTTAACAAGGAGCAGTACTTTTCAAGTTACATAGTTTTTTCTCTCTCACTAACTGAAAACAAGATGGCGGCAGCATTAAAAGAAAAATGTAAAGCACCAAAAGAAAAATGTTTTCATGAAAGTTTTTGTGTGCCCATATAAATTTTCCCATAGGCTAAAATGGGACATAAAAAACGTCCATAACTTTTGAATGGATTAATATTTTTTTACTAAATTTTCAAAAGGCACCACCCTGACCCAGACCACATATACAAATCTACATTTGAACCCAGACACACACACACACACACACACACTGTTCGCTCTCTGGAGCCTGACAAAGAATTGCACAAAAGTTGAGGATTTACACATTTTTGACACTCCACAGCTCAGTAACTGTACATCCAACCAGAACAATGCTTTCCAGATTCAGAGACCATTGACAGGACAGCACGCATGCAAAATGTCAAGCAAATTGGACAAACGATTGCAAAGTTATTAAAGTGCAAACCTTGGGGTTTAACATAGAAGTGGTCTGCCAGCCCTAACTATACTTGCACTACCGTGGAGGTATAATATGTGTAAGTTAAGTGTAAGTGGCTTACGGGGGGTAAATGTAAGATAGGATATCATATACTGTATGTATAAGTTAAGTGTAAGTTATCTAAAAAATGTAATACAGATGGTATATGTTAGAGAGGAATAATTTGTCTATTTTTTTTCTCAATATACAGCCTGTATAAATAGGACTTAGACAGGGCACCCTTTGATGTAAGGGGTTTAGAGGTTCTGTTTTGATTATATGTCATTTGTTTCTTATCCAGGATAAGTGACGGGCTTTCCCCATGCTTCCTGAAAATTATAGCCCCTCTCATTGCCAAACTCCTGACCACAGTTTTCAACCCTCCTTCTCCACATGCTCTGTGCCCACTGTCTGGAAGAATGTTAGGGTTGTCACCATCTTCAAATCTGGTGATACCCAGTCAATGGACAACTACTGACCCAGCTCTATCTTGCCGTACCTTAGCAAACTCGAGAAAGTCATTCACTGCCAACTGTCTGAGTATGTCGCTAAGTATAATCTCCTCTGTCCCCAGCAGCATGGCTTTAGGAAGTACCACAGCACTACCTCTGCCCTGTCCCACTCTACAAACCATGTTTTCAGGAATATGGATGCAGGGAACCTCACAGGTGCTGTCTTCATGGATTTGACCAAGGCCTTTGACCTGGTGGACCACAGCATCCTACAGGGCAAGCTAAAGGGCCTTGGCAGCTCCCTGGGGACTGCTACGTGGTTTCAAAGCTACTTTGCCAGGGTATGCCACCCTAACAGAGACATTTCTATGGTGACATGAGTCGATATCGACTACAGTGCCTTGCCACCGTAGAAGTGCCGCTGGAAGGGGGCAACCACTTCTGCAAGACTTGCACCCCCTCTGCAAACTAACTCCAACCTAGAGGTAGAATCCTTTAGTTTGGGGTGTGTGGGATGAAGCCCCCTGCATGGGGTGTTTGTGGGGTGAAGCCCCCATGTGAAAAATAGATCCGAACAGTGCGACTTCATGCCGACTGCAACTTGTAGTTGCCATGGAGCCTGTCACTGTAATTACGGTTGCAATCTTTTTTGTCACACCAGCATGTGCAACCCCCTAGCTGGCCACTCCCAAACAGCACCAGGGGAGTCACCTCCTCAGCTAGGGCTGTGACCACAGGTGTTCCCGAGGGCTCTATCCTTGGACCTCTCCTGTTCTTTCTCTTCATCAATTCCCTCTCCAATGATAGCCTCACTTGTAATTCCATCCTCTATGCCGATGGTCTAGTGTTGTTCCTCAGTGATAAATCTCAGGCTAGCCTCTCAACCATGCTCACTTCTAATTACAGCAAAATAGATTCCTTTTCAACATAAACAAAATAAAGGCCATGCTATTTGGGTCCAAACCAAAGCTTACCAAATCTGCTAACATCTTAGCCATTCTCTGTGTCTTTTCTACTGGTGGCCTTCCTCTTGAAGTGGTATCCTCCTTTAAATACATTGGCAACATTGTCTGGTGTATCAGTCAAAAACTGGCAGTGGGATACAGACGGAACCACTACCTAACTCCAGAGGCCCGTCTTGCCATAGCCCAGGGCAATCTCTTTCCTCTAATGGCATACAGTGCCCCCATCTATATGCAAACCTCCACCCATAAACTTGCCAGGCTAAGTACCACAGACAACAATATCTGTAGATTTGCACTGATGGTACAGTACTCTACCCAGCATTGTTCCCTATACCAGTCTCTTGCCTGGCCCTTCCCCTGATCCACAATGACTACATCCTCAGTTGCACCATCGACAATGCCATCAGAGGCAGGGACCTATTACCCTCTTCCTCCTGCTCAAAACAAAAAAATGCCACTCAACCTTCGAAACCCCTCCAGCCTTCTGTTGGATGCTACTCAGATCACCACCTTTCTGGGTAGCAAAGCATTCAGATCAGCTGCCCCTAAACTATGGAACAGTCTGCTCTCCTCACTTCACTGTCTTGACTCACACCTCTCATTTAAATCCCACTATTAAGCAGCCTTGACTGTTGCTACCACTTGCACCTGCCGCCCTGGGTGACAACCCCCCTGCACCAAACCGACAAGCTCACTATGATCCCTGAGGTCATCCAGTAACTCAGTCACCTTAAGTTATGTACATCCTATGTACATTATCCTATAGCAGATAGCGCGGTCTTGAAATTGTTTGAGTGGTTATGCTTAGCTACCACTACTGTGCTTTGTATTTTGTGCACTTCTGGAATACGCTGTACAATAACTACACTATTGCTTGCACAATACTGTACTGTATTTATAACTCTTGTTTGAGATGTTCCTGTACTTTATTTTCATATTTGTATTTTTCATGTACTGTAACTTTAAACTTTATGCTTGCATTTAACCTTGTGCCATCTTCATGGCCAGGGTCGTGCCTGAAATGGTCAATTGGATCAGTGTACCTACCTGATTAGCAAAAACATAAATAAATCCTCCAAGCAATGGACTAGAACCTATCCCCTATGTACATGGGACAGTGTTTGTTGTCTCAGAGTACGTGTGTTAAATTACTATAAAATCAAGAAAATATAAATATTAAAAAAAACAACAACAACAGCGGAAAGGATCACTAAGGATGTCAAAAAAGGAATAAGACTTTCTTCAGGTATGTGAGTGAAAAGATGAAAGCAAGGCATGGGTTAGTGAAAATCAGGAGGGCAGTGAGAGACTGCAGACGTGGATCAAGAAAAAGATAACATTTTAAATGAGAACTTCTGCTCAGTCTTCACAGTGGGGGGGATGGTCGACCAGCATATATCAGCAGACATGGGGGGGGAGGGGAAGTGGACACAAGTCCATTTTCAGAGGACAGAGTCCAAAATAGATTGGAAACCCTAAAGGAGAACAAGGTGATAGGACCTGACAGGATTCACCAGAGGGTTCTAAAGGAACTGAGCATGGTGTTAGCTGGTCGTCTGGCAATACTGTTCAGCACATCATTGGAGATGGAGGTAGTTCCAGAGGACTGGTAGAGGACCAGTGTGATCCCTTTGCACAAGAGCAACAGCAGGGAGTAGGCTATCAACTGCAGGCCAGTAAGTCTCACATCAGTGGTGGGGAAATTAATGGAGACCCTACTGAAAGAGAGGCTGATGGAATACCGGGAGGCATATGGGCTACAGGACCACCGGTAGCACAGTTTCACAAGGCAGGAGGTCATGCCAAACAAACCTCATAGATTTCTTTGACTGGGTGACTAGGGAGGTGGATCAGGGAAAACAGTGGATTTGGCCTATCTCAATTTCAGTAAGGCCTTCGACAATATGCTGCACAGAGGTTAGTTAAGAAAATAAGAAGCCTGGGAGTTGGTGAGAAAGTTGTAAGCTGGGTATCAAACTGACAGAAGGACAGAAAACTGTGGGTGCTGGTAAATGGCAAACACTGTGGGGATGTTAGAGTGACTGGTAGGATGCCAGAGGGATCAGTACTGTGACCAATCCTCTTCAATGTCTTCGTAAGTACATTGCTGAGGAACTGGAGGAAGATGAGTCTCTTTGCAGATGACACATAAATCTGCAACAGGATGGACACTCAGAAAGGGTGGAGAGAATGCAAAGGGATCTAAGGAAACTATCTCGTGGTCTAGGGAGTGGCAGCTGGCTTTTATTGACAAAAGATACAAAGTCATGCTCCTGGGGCAGGTAAATCCAGGAGCTAGGTATAAGATAGGAGGAGGTACTTACAGTCACCAATCAAGAAAGGGACCATGGGGCAATCAAATCTGATGATCTTAAGATGGCAAGGCAGTGTTGCAAGGTAGTAAGCAAGACAAGTGAATTGTTGGGGTGTATAGGAGGGGATTTCTAGCAGGAGAAGGGAGGTGGTGTTGCCACTGCACAGCTCACTCAGTGAGACCCCACCTGGAGTGCTGTGTCAAGTTCTGGGCTGCACCTTTGCAAGAACATTGACAGGGTGGAAGCAGTCCAGAGAGGGGCTACCAAAATGGTGCAGGGGTTTCATGGGAAGTCATACAAGGAGACGCTGCAGAATCTCAACATGTACTCCTTGGAGGAGAGGAGAGGAGAGGAGAGAAGAGAAGAGAAAGTGTGGACAGCCTCACAGGGATGAACAAGGTGCAAGTGGGGAGTCTCTTTCAGAGGAGGAAAAGCACCAGAGTACAGGGGCATGCAATGAAGCTAGAAGGTGGGCAATTTTAAGAGGGATGTGAGAAAAAACTTCAAAGAAGGGGTGGTAGATGCCTGGAACTGACTGCCAGAGGAGGTAGTGGTTGCTAAAATAGAGGGCAGTTTCAAACATGTGTGGGATACGTACACAGTGATAGTAAGTAGAGAAAAGTGAATTAGGAAGGATGCCAGTGACCAAACAGTGTCTGAGGTGTTGGAATAGGCAGGGAAAAATAGGGAAGACTGGTTGGGCCTACTGGTCCTTTATCCTTTTCTGCTAAATTCTAAATTTCTATGGCATTTTGTGCCCTTGTATCAATTGTCTAACATTTATAATGGGCAAATCCAGTAAATTATGATGGCGCAAAGAGCAAAGATAAAAACAATAATGGCTATGAAAAGAATTTGACTTCAATCTCATATTTTCATTTATAAATTTAAAAATACCAGATAGAAAATGTATCCATGAATGCCATCAATACCATGGTACTGAAAAAAGTATCAAATGAATGCAACTTATTAGCTTGGAAAAGCTTAATCAAAACAGAGGTACTGCGTGGTGTTTAGAGACATTCCAACGTTTTAATTTGCAGGCAAATTTTGAGTAAAGTTACTGATTTTGCCTCTGCGGAGCAATCCGCAAAGTTTTACCATTACCTTCAAGATTTACAGTTAGGTTTGCCTTGTAACTTTTCTTTTAACTTTGTTTTTGGGATGTCAAAGGCAATGTTTTTGAAAATGAGGCTTCCTGAGTGGTAACCAACTTCCCTAAAGGGCATGGGTTGGATTCACATAGCTTTCTGAAGGTGCAAAACCTTCCCTAAGTCCCCAAAACTGCCGTAGCTATGGAAACAAAGGGGAACTTGCACTGAGTGTTATTCACAAAACCCTCCGCAGCTGCGGAAAACAACACCAAGGACTGTGGAAAAAAGTGCAGCTGCAAAAATCCCTGAGGAAAAAAAGGTGTGAGATAAGTAAGGCACAGCTCCTGAAAGGCTATTCACAACCAGTTTTTTACCACAGGTGCGGAAAAAAATGTTACACACAGTGGAATGAGGTGTAACTCTCCCTCAACAAACTGCAGTAGCACCCCAGCAATTGAAATCAATTAAGGTGGAGGTGAGGCACTGGTAATAGCATCCCAGATAGTACAACTGTGGCTGCTGTAACAGCAACAAAAGCACACATTGCCATGATATGGCAACAAGCAACAACCACCAGACACAGTGCAGCCCATAGCAGGGCCCCACAGGCAGTAGAGCCTGGCCAGCCTGCAGTGAGTGCCACCCCTGTAGGCAACAGGAACACCCCAGGGAGGGAGAACCAGCAGTGACAGTTGACCACTGTGGTACCATGGTATTGCAGGTACCTGTGGTGCTGCAGTGGTCCCAGTTGAGGGACTGGTTGCTGGTCTCTTTGTGGGTGTTTTCAGCTTCATTCTTTGGCAGCCCTGTTAAAGTCTGCTGTTCCAGTTAATTAAGTTCACTGTTGCTGTGCCTCCTAAGCTATTTCTGCAGCTCGCGGATCCACAGTTGTGGATTTTCAGCACATGCACAATTTCCGCAGCTGGTGGGATTTTACAAAATTCCGCACCTGCTCAAAATTTCTATATGAATATCATGCAGCTGCATTTCCACAGTGCTGCAGGCCTTTTTCCCACAGTTGCGGGATTTTTGGCTTTCTTTGTGAATCCTGCCCCATATGTTTCAGCTTCTGCACTCACATGGTACAACTTTACACTCACAGTCTACAAGAAAACATTTTTTGAGAGATTTGGAGAATCAGAGTGTATTTCTGACTGTTTTTTCTTTCTGGATTTATTAATTTTGTTCTTGTGAAAAGTTTTGTTCCAGCTAGTTAAGCTTTTTAAATGTTTTTTTTTTTGTACTTTGTAAGCAGTTTCATTTTAATGTTTTTCTACAATTTTCCTATCTTTCTCATTCAATCTCTTGTTTTTGTTTTGTAAGGTCACAGTGATAGTAGTGATAGACAGAGAATAGGTCTGCACTTGTGGCAGTGCCATATGGCTGTGTGCCCCCTAGCACCTCCTCAGCATTCCCTCCAGCAGCAGCAAGTGTCCACAGAGGAGTGCCGGTCAATGTACCCATGACCAGCAGCAGCAACAGCAACAGCAGCCTCAAGTTCCACCAGTTCCCTGTAAGGGTCAGCAGCCAGAACCTGCTATGCCCCCCTCTGTGGAACCACCACTGCCACCAGCTCCACCCAAGCAGGGGAGCCCCCCCCCATCATCCTCTGTTCCTCCACCACAAGCTTATCATGGTCAGTGCCGTCAGATCTTTCCTTGTGGGGAAGTTTTTTGACAGTGATGAAAGTGATACTGGCATCGTCACATGTAAGAGCTATAAAGCCTGGGTAAGGTGGGGAAAAAGGGGCACACTTGGGCACAGGAAGCCAGAAAACACATCTGAAAATTCGTCATGGAGAGCAGTGGATGAACGCTGCAAAGAGGTGGCAAGTGGTGGTGGGGGTTGTGGTCCCTCCTCTGTGCCTGCACAGGTGTTGCACACCATGCATTGGGCATGTGAGAGAGGTGCAGTGGGCAACCCCCATTGAAAGGCTGCACTGTATATTCTGGCATGGCAGCAGAAGCAGCAGCAGCACCACAAGCATGCCAGTCAGCATCGAGGATAAGCTGGCAACTTTATGGGAGAAATGGTGGACTACCAACGTGGGGTCACTGTTATGGATGACATGATGACAAGAATCCTGGCCAACCACTACCACAGGTGTTTGAAGAGAGGCAGAACTTCACCGAGGCAGTGCTGTTGGTGCTGCTAGCACTTCTGGGCCAGGGGCCAGTGATGTTTAAAAAGCTCATGCCTTTCCTTTTCTGTATAACTTCTATCATTTTTTCCAAGTGTGTGCTACACTTTCTTACTCTGTTTTTATAAAAAATATATAAAAAGGTTGTAAAAAAATTGAATATTCATTTCATTACTGTTCCACTTGTCTGTATTTCTATACTATCTGCCTCAGTTCTATCTTTAAAAAAAAAGTTATTTCCTATCTATATTTTCTTCCATGTTGTTTTGTCTCCAATTTTCCTACATCACACCTTTCCTTTCTTTCTGTTTCTCACTATGTTTACTGAAATGTTTCTCAACTACCACAATAAATATGTCAGGCATTTTCAGGTTAGTAGCACTGCCACTGGCCCATGGTACTGTGTTGTGTTTCACTATCCCCAACACTGTTCTTTTTGCATTTTGTGTTAGTTGTGCGTTAATCACAATATGCATTACTTCTGTTCTCCCATGATTTATCTCAAGTGTCCAGATTTCAAGTACTGTAGTACACAACTGCAAGCATAATTTACATAGTAACATTGTAATTGATGGCATATAATGACCACTAGGCCTAGTCTGTCCATGAACTCTGCCTGCATCAGTGGCCACTGACCCTGCTTGGTCATTGGCTTTCACCTCTTTTCCAATGCTAGGGTTCCTTATGCCTATACCATGCATGTTTGAAACCGCCCACTGTGCTAGCTCCCTCCACCTCCTGGGGTAGGCTATTCCAAGCATCCACCACCCGCTCTGTGAAGAAAAACTTCCTCACATTCCCCCTTATCCTGCCCCGCTCTAATCTCATATCATGTCCCCTTGTCCTTGTACACCTACTATACTGAAAGATGTCCTCCACCTGGTCTTTGTTTAAGCACTTTAGATACTTGAATGTTTCAATCATATCTCCCCACTCCTGCCTGTCCTCCAGTGTATACGTGTTGAGTTCTTTCATTCTCTCCTCATATGTTTTCTGGTGCAAGCCCCTTACCTTCTTAGTTGCCCTTCTCTGGACCACCTCTACCCTGTCCACATATTTGCACAGATGCGGCCTCCAGAACTGGACCCCATACTCCAGATGAGGCCTGTTTTGTATAGTGGTATCGCCGCCTCCCTTCCTCTGCTGGTAATACCCTTCCTATGCACCCTAACATTCCACTGGCCTCTCCACAGCCTTGTTATACTGTTTGGCCACCTTTAGGTCATTTGAGATGATTATTCCTAAGTCTCATTCTTCCCTGGTGACCGTTAGCAACTCCCCCCATCCTGTTACTCTCCACTGGGTTTTTGCATCCTAGGTGCATGATTTTGCACTCCTTTGCATTGAATTTTAATTGCCACATTTTGGACCATCTTTCCAGCTTACCTAGGTCATGCCTCATTCTTTTGACCTTCTCTGGAGTTTCTATCCTGTTGCAGCTCTTGGAGTCATCCGCAAACAGGCATACCTTCCCCTCTAGCCCTTTCAAAATGTCTGCTATGAAGACATTGAAAAGGACTGGCCCTGGGACTGATCTCTGAGACACCCAACTGGTCACCCCCCTTCAGATTTAATCACATTTACTACCAACCTCTGCTTCCTGTCCCTTAGCCAATTTCTAACCCAGTTCTCAAATTGTGGCCGATTCCCAGGCTTTCCAATTTGTTTACCAGTCTTCTGTGTGGAAAGGTATTGAAGGCCTTACTGAAATGGAGGTAGGTGATATCACCACCCTTGTTCCACCTCCTTCATCACCCAGTCAAAAACTTCTATCAGGTTTGTTTGACATGACCTTCCTGCTAAGAATCCATGTTGCCTCTGATCCTGTGTTCTGCTGGACCCCAGTTTTTCCACAATCCTTTCCTTAAGAAGCGCTTCCATAACCTTACCCACTACTGAGGTGAGGCTGACTGGCCTATAGTTTCCTGCTTCCTCCCTGCTACCACTCTTGTGAATAAGGGGTCACATGTGGCATAAATATATACATTTCTCACTTTTAGAAATTATCTCCCAAATCAGAAATCAGTAGTGCTGGTAATAAACTGTTGCTGCTGCCTCTGCTACAATGCTGTTTAAGTTGCCCTCTCAGGCAGCCTTTGCTGTCCAACATTTTAGTACACATAACTGACAAGCACAATATATAAATTTTGCCCTTCTGGAAATGTTTTCTCCCAAACCAGAAATTGCTAATGCTGGTAATAAACTGATGCTGCTGCCTCTGGTACTGTACTGTTGAAGTCGCTCTCTTGGACAGTCTGTGTTGTCAAGGAACTTTAGTACATGACTGCCAAGCACAATATATAGATTTTTCAGTTCTGGAAATTCTATAAAAGGTAAATAATAAAAGAGCTCCTGAAGGAATTTGAATGCTTCACTCTACCCTTCTGGAGGATCTGCTTGAACCTGTGCATTGGCCCTTCTACATTTACGCCTCCATTTATGCCAAATGATATACAAACTGAAAAAAAACATTAACAGGCCATTGCATGAAAAAGATGCAGTTTGTTGTTCTCTCTCTACTCGATAGTTTTGTGACCTACCAGCAAAGGTAAGTATTTAATTTCCTTTTATGACTGGGGGGTAACCACTTTCTTTCTAACCATTTTTTCTTACTGTTTTTTTTATTTTCAGGTATTATCACGTGGGTGATGAAATCATGTTGTTGAATAGGTCCAGCCTGTATCTTTTTTTTTAATAATTTAGCTATTTTTCTAAATGCAGAAGGTAAGTTTTTCTTTGCTTGTTTATTTGTTTTCTAATTCTGAAAAGTGTTGCAGCTATTAGTCCATCTGTTTTCTATTAGTGTTGCTCTAACTTCAGGTATTTTTCAGCAGGTGTCTTATGCAATGTTGTTCTGATGGAGAAGATGGCAATGGTTTGATTGCTGGGAAAGGAGACAACAGCACAGAAGACCTGTGAAGACAAGAAATGATTATTTAGACTGCTCAAGTACTCATTGTGGTGGTGGCTGCATGGTATGGTTGTTGTCAACTCCTTCTCTTCTTATATCTGTCACCTGTGAAGAAAAAAAGAGAAATTATTTTGCCTCAGTCGGCCACTGTGGTGGCCCGCACAGTTTAGCTGTTGTTGACTCCCCATCTTACCAAGCCTGTCACCAAGGAAGAAAAAAAGGAAATTTTTTTGCCTCTCTTGGCCACTGTGGTGACTGCACAGTATAGCCATTGTTGACTCCCTGCCTTACCATACCTGTCACCTGTGAAGAAAAAAGATAAATGACTTGCCTCATTCAGCCACTGTGGTGGCCACAAAGTATAGCTATTGTAGCATTTTGGTGCAGCAGCTATAAGCCATGCCTTCTCTGTCGTTTGGAATACTATACAAAAGTACTCATTATGGTGGTGGCTGCATGGTATAGTTGTTGTCAAGTCCTTCTCTTCTTATATCTGTCACCTGTGAAGAAAAAAAGAGAAATTATTTTGCCTCAGTCGGCCACTGTGGTGGCCCACACGGTTTAGCTGTTGTTGACTCCCCATCTTACCAAGCCTGTCACCAAGGAAGGAAAAAAGTAATTTTTTTTGCCTCACTTGGCTACTGTGGTGACTGCACAGTATAGCCATTGTTGACTCCCTGTCTTACCATACCTGTCACCTGTGAAGAAAAAAGATAAATGACTTGCCTCATTCAGCCACTGTGGTGGCCACAAAGTATAGCTATTGTAGCATTTTGGTGCAGCAGCTATAAGCCATGCCTTCCCTGTTGTTTGGAATACTATACAAAAAACTTTGAAGCTCGCAGTCCCCATAAAACTGTCTTCCTTCCAATCCCTGTTCATAAGTGTATTCAAGGATACATGTAATTGATTCCATTAAGTGTCTACTTCCTCTGACCACTGACCAACCCCCCCAACAACTGTCATTCTTTGTTTTTTCCCACCCCTGCCAGTATATTCTCCTTCCCTTACCTCCCCTGACTACATATGGCCTTCTTCCACCCTTATCCCTCTGTCTGTTTATTCCTGCATATCACCTGGATTCTGTAAATATTGTATATATAACTTGTTGATGTGTACCAAGTATTAACTACGTATGAAATGTTGCCATTTGTTACTTCTTGTACTATATATTGCATTGTTCTGATGACCTTGTGGTCTTTTACATATATTTTTATAAATGTATTTTCCACTTGTACCTTGTCCAGGTCCACCTTGCAAATTAGTCTTCCTCAATGGTGTTTCATCTGGTAAAATAAAGATTGATTGATTGATTGTTGACCCCCTGTCTTACCACACCTGTCACCTGTGAAGAAAAAGAGAACTTATTTTGCCTTATTCAGACACTGTGGTGGCTGCCCAGTATAGCCATTGCTGACTCCCTGTCTTACTATACTTGTCACCTGTGAAGAAAAAAAAGAGACATTTTAGCCTTCCTTTGTACACGTGGCACACTGTGTACCTGTGAAAAGGAGAATAAAAAAGTAAAAAAAAATAGAAAATCATAAAGATACTTACAATTACTTTAGTGCTGCTAGCCATGCTTTGTACTGGTTGGTGCATGACACTGAGATGGTGCAGGAAGATGCTACATAGCTCCTATTTCTTGAGGCTGTCTGGTTTTGTGACTGCCTTTGGCAGTTGTTCCTGTGAATGGCTAATGAAACCAGAGAGGATAAGGTCAGTTAACAACAGTGAAAGTGACTTACCATCACAACAGACAAAGACAAGCCTTGCAGGAACTGAGGTCTTGCTGCCTTGATGAGTTGGCTGGCTGGAGGTCGGCTTGGCTATCCTGTCATACAGTTCCAGATGGGACTGCTGAAGCAGAGTTGTGATGGCGCCATTCCCAATATCGATTCCAGATTTTCTGCAAAGTGTTTTTAGCTGCTTCACATGATGTGGACTGTTAGTTCCAAATCCACTAGTTATTATCTCAGAAAGAACATCATATTCATTTATATGAATTTTTAAGTCAGGAGTTTTGTACCTCATACTGGAGGATCAAGTCAAAAGTATTCTCTGGAGTCAGGACATTTTTGTATCAGAGTGGAGATGGTGGCACATGTTGTTTGTGGATGTGTATGACCCAAAGCAGGCCAAAGGAGAGGAGGAGGAGGAGTGCTCTGTTTTGCTGGCTGGACCAAGCATTGTCTAGACATCATATTCAGGTGGTGGAGGCACATAATTGATTAGGTGCAAGGAAACAGCAGCACAACAGTTTGGGATGGGGAACGGTAAAATCACTGAAAATAAAACTGTGAATCATAATTAAGTAAAGGATTATACTGATGAGAGGAATGGAGGGAAACACCACATCTTTTTTTATGCTTTAGAACATCAAGGAAGCAGCCCTCACAGTCTTCCAGACTGGAGTTGTCACCAGGTAGGAATTCTCTCTCCATTGCTGCGACATCCATTTTAGTGTTAGAAGACAATGTGCTAATGCCAACAGCACCTTGCTCTTCATCTTCACCACTACAGACACCTTCATGTGGTAGGGACATGGACATGTTTGTCTTGTGTGGAATGTGCCCTTCATTTATTTTAATAAATGTTAGCATGCCAGCATTTTTTGGTGACAGATTGATGCACCTGTCCTGCACAATGGCCCCAGCTGAACTGAATACATGCTCCACACTGACACTCAAGGTGGGCAGCTGAGGTATTTCATTGCAACTGAGGTCAGTGGTAGCCACTCAGTGACCTTGCAGCTACAGTATAGCAAGGGCTTATAAGCAATGTTAAGGTGCCTTGTGTCAGTGAAATATGCCTATACCATGCATTGTGCTGCCTGCTGATCTGCTGCCTTATATGCCTCCTCCTCCTCCTCCTTCTTTTCTTCCATGTCTTAAACTTCTACAGATCTAACACATCCCAAATAGGATTTGGCATTTTCTATTTTTTTTATTCAGATGTTTATGCTCCCCGGCCTGCTGGCAGGCTTTTTCTGTCCCCACCAGTCTCCAGCCACCATCTTTGCCCCCCCCAGAACCTCCCAGGCCATATAGCCCCCCCTCAGATTAACCCCTGAGGTAGGACAGAAGGAGGAGGGCCATCCTCCCCACTCCCAAGCATATATATGAAGCAGGCCCAAGAGCTCTGTGAGGCCACAGTGCTGGAGTACCTTAAGGGCTTCCATGAAGCTGGCAGGCAATTTCCTCTTTTCTGCTGTCCTTCCCCTCATGGCCATGAATGCATGAGCATGAAGGCATGCATGCATCACAATGCCATGCTGTCTGTCTCCCAACCTCTGGCGCTACCCCCCATCCTCCACTGGGAAGGCAGCCAAGGAGCGGGATGACATGCCCATCCTTCCCTGGGAGAGTATAGCTCTCATTGGATGCTCAGTCCTCTCCCTCCCTTCCTGACCTCTGGTGGCCTGTGCTCATTCCCAAACACAGATCATCAGCATGGCGAGAGGTGTGGTGGCCAGCGCCTCAACACTCAGCACCACTGGGCCAGCTCGGCATTTTCTCTTTTAACTTGCATGTTTTCTCAGCCTGTTTCCCATGTGAGGGGGTGGTAGCAACACCCAGTCTCTGTGGACTTTCATGTTGTGACTTAGATAAATGTGTATTTTGCATCTGTGCCCCATGTGTTCTTCTATGAGACAATTGGTCAACTTTTAGACCTGCTGACACACACCTTTAATTATTGATTCCATTACACTTTAATAGCATGGATCCAGCATGGTGGCAATCCCAAAATCTTCAGACTACAGAAGGCTGGAAATATGTGTATTCTAGTCTAAGATGTGGAGCATGTGTTCCATTTAGGCACAATTTCTACTATCTCCACCTGTTTTCAGCAAGTTCTTCACATTCACCAGTGTCTTCCTCAGCAAACATAGTAGTGTAATGGACTGACTGATAAGCAGTGTCCCCACTCACTGCCTGTGTAGCATGTTCTAATGGCCTATGAATCATGACCAGGCTACCCATTTGGTGTCACTGCAGTGTTGTCAGAGATATTTATTTATTTATTTATTTTTTATTTAGTTTTTGTTAACTGGGTAAGTGCACTAGACAAATCCTGCCTATTTTCAGGCACGACTCGGGGAAGGGGGATACAGATGAATGCCAACTGATCTTGAACCAGATTAAGCTGTTGGTGGTATTTTTAGTGAATGAGAATCGGCCAGGACACCGGGGAAATTCCCCTACTTTGTTTCCTGTGAGCAGAGGGGACCCTTTTGCTGGTGACTCCAAGATGGCTGCTGTTCCAGATGGAGACTTGGTGGAACTGATAAGTATGGATGTATCAGCAGAGGTATGCGGGAATACAGAAGCGCCGGCTGGGGAGCACCCGAGGGGTGGCCAGCTTATCGCCCGCGAAGATATTACTAGCATGAATCAAGGAGAAATGCTTAATTTGGAACAAAAAAAACAGTGTCTTCAGGATGAATTAGGGAGACTCAATCAGCAACTTGATACTGTGCTGGTACAGTGCAAGGAAGACCAAAAAGAAAATGTTCAGCAGTTTCCCCTATGTCTGACACCTCTTTGGGTCCTCTGAGGTTCTGGCTTCTGCAGAGCCTGTCACTCTACTTCCTGGTCAGGAAGAAAGGCCCCATGATGTGACTGGAGTGAGGGAGATGTCATTGTTTGGTTGCGGAGAAAGCGCTCTTTCAGCAGGATGGACATCCCCTCCAGTGGAGTATAGCAGCAGACCCGGTTTGTTTACCAGTTGCAGCAGCAAATTCATCAGTTTCTCCATTTTGGCTTCAGGACAGTCTCTAGTTCTTTCAGGTACTGTTTGCACAGGGGACTTGATGCTGCAGCAAGGGAGGGTAGAAATGGAACTTCCACAACCTGAACAGGGCTTCTTCTCCAGATGGAAGGGCAGTTTTGGATACAGGACCCCCCAACCTATGCGAGTCACTTTCATAAAACCATTGATCTAGCAAAATGTAGGAATGCAGTGAGATTATGATATGTGGGTCATAAGGAGCTGGCACCAGATTGCTTTCATGTGGGGAAAGTTTTACTTAAACAGTCTTTGGGTTTTTCCCCTTCAGAGGTCTATGCTTTGATTCATGCACCAGGAGAAAGTACTTTTGACATTAGTTTCCAGACTCTGGCTTTGCTGAAAAAATTCTGGTGTAGATTTTTTAATTTGAAAACCAACCCACTGTGGGTAGACTTTATTGTAATACCCTTAACTAAACAACCTTTTCTGGCTATTACTATTCTTTTTCATAATGAAGGGTAAATATAACTGACATGGTATACTGGCTGGAAAAATGGTGTACTATTCAGGAAATCCTTCCCTCATTATGGATGATGAAGGATTTTGGCCTGGGGTTGGAAGTTTAAAATTAAGTTACACCAAACTGATCAGGATGTTATCCATTTGCCTAACTGTTTTTCATAAGTGTGATAAGCGTTTTTGTTTTACCCTGGGCAACCAAGGATGTGTTTTAAATGTGGGTCTACCAGGCACATTAGCACAACATGTGAGGTGTTGAAATGTACTTATTGTGAGGAATTGGGTCATATCAGTGCACATTGTTTCCAAGACCCTAAATGTAATCTTTGCGATGAGGTAGGTCACGTTTTTACTGATTGCCCTTGGCCGGCCAGAAATACAGAAAATGCAGATTTTGGGGTCCAAGATTATTATATTAAAGAAGCTATCTCCTCTACGGTCTTTTCTGGGCCAAAAACCCCTGGTAGTAGACAAATGTAGCAGGTACCTGGAGATGGACCCCCTCATTTCATCAGATACCTTGCCTGTTTTTTTTTAGTTCAGTCCACTTCCCAGATAGGTATAGATGGGCCTCTCCTTCCAGTAGATCCTTTGCCTAGTTCCCAAGAATTTGTAGTGGTTCATCCCAAGAGAGGAAAGGGTTCTAGGCCAAAGGTTCTGAAAAAAACAACAGAACCCTTGGAGGATATAAATAATTATGAGGTTTTAAGGGATGTCTCCTCTGATCAGGACACAGAAAATACTATAGTGGAAGGGAGTCAGCCTCTGGGTGGAGATTTGTTGGGTCCCGGTGGATTGTTGGTTGGTACTCCAGGGCCTAAAACTAGTGGCAGGGTTACTCAAGCCTCTAGCAAAGTAAAGTGAAGTACATCCATCCCTGGGTTTAAATTTTTATGACTACTTCTCGGTATCAGTTTCAAATTGCATCATTGAATGTGAATAGCATCCAGTCTGAATTTAAAAGACTTGCTAGACATGGGCTTTTTTAAAGATCTGAGTTGGATTGTGTTTTTTTTCAGGACATTCGTTTGCACTCCCCATGTCTTCTGGAGGCAGCCTCTGGAGGTTGGTTATGGGGGATAGTTATTGGTTTCAGGGGTCTGAGCAGTGTTCCGGGGTGGGGATTTGTTTTTTTCCCCTGGTTAAAATAATTCGGCATTTAGAAATTTTGAAAGGGCAGGCCTTGTTGTTAGACATTGTATGGAAGAATTTACCCATAAGGCTAGTGAACATTTATGCACCCCAATTAAAGTATGACAGGGTAAGGCTTTTTCGTACTATACAACCTTTTTTATTTACAAGTATGCAGGTCATTTTTGGGGGGGATTTCAATTGTACCTTCCTGCAGATTGGAAGTAATGTGTTGGGGAAAAAACAATATTGTGATGTCTCCTGTTTATTGAAGGTTATTTTGGATGTAGGTCTCATTGACGTATTTGGGTATGGTGGTGCAAGGGCTCCTTATACATATGCCTTTGGTCCTCATACATCACGGATTGATTATTTTTATTTCAGCCTGCTTTTGTATTCAAAAGGCCATAGTACTTCGATGTAACTTCTGATCATCAAATGCTGGTTTTAACAATAGGAATATACCTGAACAAAGAAGGGTCCAGGGTTCTGGAAGCTAAATATTTCTTTATTAGATTTACCTATGGTACAGGAAGGGTTCAACATGTTGTAAAGCATGGAAATCTGTGTTTTTCTTTATGATGATAAAATCAATGGGAGGATTCTAAACATGATTTTCAGTTTTATTTTCAGTCTGTAGGGAAGCTTAATGGGTCCTTTAAACAGCATACCTTGTGGAATTTAAGGGCACAACTGAGGGTTCTAGTTGCTCAACACTATGAGAATGGTGCTGGGGATATTGGTGCTATTAAGATTCTTAAAAATAGATTAACAGTCTTACAAAAAGAAATGATGCAGGGGGTGGTCAAACAACAATGGTATCGGGTTTTGGGGAAAAAATCTGATACCATTCCTTTTGATACCCTGGCCCAGGTTTGGGAGCAGAGAATTATGGATACCTTATGGTTACCTAATGGTACTTTAATAACAGATAACTCTGCCATATTGACTGAAATTGGTAGGTATTTTACGAATGTTTTCAAGAGTGCTAATTTACCAGAGGATGTAATGACCTCTTAGTTAAAGGGTTGTGACCTCCCTCATATTTCAGAGGAGCGTGGGCATAGTTTAGTTACACCTATTTCTGGTGTAGAACTTAAGCAGGTTATTTGGTCCCTTTCTAAAGGGACGTCCCAAGTCTGATGGCTTATCACATGCCATCTATAAAGTAATCTGGAAAGTACTAGGGGATAAATTGGTGGTGGTATTGAATAATGCTCTCCTTACAGGAAGTTTACCAATTAGTATGTATGAAGGGGTTCTGGGTTGAGGTGCTGGGCCACACCTTGCATGCCGCGGTGACCCAGGTTTGAGGAATATGGACTCGGGTTGGCGAGGTCGCCAGGGAGAGGAGGATAAAAGCATCTGAATGGATGCTCTTCTCCCTCAGGGTGGGGACACCAGGGTGCAATATGCACCGACACCTAAGAGAGCCAGTGGTAATTTTTTGTTTTCATGTGTTTGAAGTTCTCAATAAAAATTCCCTACTCTTTTAGTGGGGGGCGTTCTTCCTGTCTTGGGATTAAATTTGAGTTCTACTTCTGTATTAGACAGCCTGTTTGGATATGTATGACTGTAATACTTATTTGCTTTTGTTATGATTTGTACTTTTCTTTCGTGTGAGGCAACACTGTTTTGTATTGTTTGATTTTGTTATTCTAATAAAAATTCCTACTCTCCTGTAGGTGGATGAGCAATCTTGCTGTAAGATGGCCACTTTGGGAGAGACTGCAGAGAAGAAGGACACTAGTTTAGTGGTGGGGAAGGCCTCACTGCTAACTGATCAACAAATCCTGGATAAAATGTTCGAGAATCAGGAAACTGATGGTGATGAAATATTTCATGAGGCTAGTTCTATACCAGATATCTTTCTACCTACTGAAAATGTTGCCACTGAGAAGAATATCAGAGCTATTGATGGAATGAGTGCTTACCAAGCTGATAAACAAGCAGAGGTTCATTCTGTTCTAAAGGGACGTCATGTCCAAACCAGAGCCCAGAGCTAATCAGGGCTTCAGCTGAATCATCTGACAGACTGAGAGAACAGACTGACAGCAATAATGATGATGCGTCAAAAGAAGTGTCTCCACTAGAGGGTGAGTGGTTGTATTCAAACAGAGCTAATATTGCAAATATTGACTGTGTTAAAGCTGGCAGCTCTTTTGCTCAGTTTAGCGAGTGCCAAAAGCCTGGAGTAATGCCGAAAAATGGCAAAATCGGTTGCGATAAAGTTTCCTCCCCACTAGCACGCAGTAGTGACAACTCAGCTTCTAGCCATCCTGTTCAGAGTTTGCCCTTTGTGGGGAAGGAGCGCCTTACAAAGGAAGCACGGTTCATGTTTAAACCACCTGCCTGGTGGGGGAATGAAACTGACATATCCGCCCTGATAAAATTTCAAACTGATGATAATCTTCAAGAGGGTGTGACGCAATTTAGTTTTCAGTGGCTGCTGGATCCACAAATACTGTCTACAAATACAGAAGCCTCTAAGTCTCAGGTACAGGAGCGTCAAGTAATGAATGTGAATTCTATGGCAGCTCAAACAGCTTCTGCTAATCAAGTGCAGGAATCGGTAACACAGGAGAACATGACAAGAACTGGTCACCTCAGAAGGCACTCCTAGAGGCAGAATGGGAAAGGACTGCCACAGGGATTTGGTCTCCAGACACTGCATGGGTCGCTACATTTAACTTACAATCTGATTCCCCAGAGTGGAAACCTAGAGTATTAAATTACCATTCATCTGGAAAAATGAATCTGGGCCAATTCCTGCAGACAAGAAGGCAAGCTCTGTATTAAACATGCCTTTACAGCCTAACAATGAGCAACCTGCTATACAATCAAAACTTTCACTATTCTCCATAAAGCAGCAAGTAAGGATGAACAAGGTTTTTCAGCCAATTCAAATAAACCTTTAATGTCTGAACTTTTCTCTCATGCAAAAAGAGAAGCAGCACCTAGGCGTAATGCAGTCCACGTCCACTATAAAGGAGGTCTGGAGGAAAGGCCTGACAAACATTATGTAGGAAAATGTCTTATTAAAGAGTCATTACATTTCTCTCCTAGAGATGTATTCACGTTTATTAATATTTCTGGGGAGGATAATTTTGACATAAGTTTTTGAACATCTTATGATTTAGACCTGTTTTGGAGAGATATGGGCAAGTTAAATTTTCCCCACATGGACCCCCTTTTAGTAATTCCACTAACCAACCATTAATAAAAAAATTACTGTAATGTTTAAGAATGAGGGGTCCATGTAGAGAACATAACATATTGGTTATCCCAAAAGTGTGAAATAAAAATGAACCTGAACCCATTTTGGATTCAGAACAATTCTGGGCAGGGGTTGGAAGTATAAAGTCAAACTGAGACAATCTGACACAGGGATTGAACATATCACCAATGCTTTCCTGTTGGGTAGAGATGAGGGGTATGTTTTTATAGTGGTCAGCCTAGGGCTTGCTACAAGTGCAGTTCTAAAACTCACCTTTCTAGTATTTGTGACCAACCCAGGTGTGACAACTGTGGGGAAGTGGGTCATGTAACCATTCAATGTGCCAACCACACCAAGTGTGACCTTTGTGAGGAATATGGGCATGTATTCAAAGAGTGCCCTTGAGCAGCAAAAAAATAAAGCCTCTTGTGGGAGTCCTGATTTATTGATTCAGCAAGCCCAAGATGCCATGGCTAAACAGGCTGAAACATCATCGGAGAAACCCACAGCAATCTCACTTCAGGAATCAGAGATTGTAGTTTTGGCTAAAGCAGCCCCCCCCCACCCTCTCCCCATCCACAGGTGGAACCTGCAGGAATAGTAAAAATGGAAAGGGATGCAGAGCAGTTTAAGCCAGTATGTTGCAAAGACCTAGATGATTCAGAAGTTCCTGGTATGGAAAGTACCTCGCTTCCCCCTTATCCCCTAGAAGATCTAATAGAAACATAAAAGCAAACGCTGCACCTCACAATGAGTTAATAGAATCCTTGAATTCCTACACTGCCTTATTCACCAATTGGGGTGACTCTGAAATGGAGGTAGGGGATTCAGATTCCCAAAAATCAATTCAGGAAAACATAGGAGCTCCAGTAGAGGATTATAAAGAAAAGAAAAAACAAACGGAGCAAAAATAATACGATCTCAACATGAAAAAGGAATAATGACAGTAAACATAAGGGGTTCATTAAACACACATAGCATACTAAATAATATGAGAAGACAAGCTGTATTTCAATTCCCTCATGATAATAATATTTTAGTAAGCTTCTTGCAGGAAACATGGATGTTTGCATTGGAGCAAATAGCCTTCTTTAAAAGGGATTTGCCTTGGGGTCCTTCTTACTGGTCATTTGGTAGAGACTGTGCAGATGGGATAGGGATATTATTTAATTCTTTCCACTTTGTATTACATAACTTGATAGAGTTAATACCAGACAGAGTCCTAATTATAGACGGGAACTGGCATTCCATGAATTGTAGATTCATTAACATTTACAATCCCCAAACCAAGGCACTTAGAATTGAATGTATGAAAGCAATCCAGCCCTACCTGGCAACCTCTCTCAGAATCTTTTGGGGGCAGAGATTTTAATTGCAGTAAAAACACAAATAAAATATCAAAAAAGAAAGTTTATTGTGATTCAAACTGTTTCAAGTCTATCACAAAAGTAGCAGATTTGTCTAACTGTAATCGCTTTTTAACTACGTGTCCTAGTTGTACCTTTTTTAAGGGGAAAGTAAGTTCAACAATTGATTATTTGTTCACATCAAAATCAGTCTCAGTGGATAAGTTTAAAACTTTACCAGTCGAATTTTCTGACCACTTACTTGTACAAGTCGAAACTGGGGTTGCACCCTCCAATATATGTAAGAAACCTAGATGGAAATTAAACACTTCCATTCTCCTAGATGCACTGGTAAAAAATTAAATATTACTTATTCTTCAAGCTAGATTGTAAGTGGTATTTTTATACCCAGACCTAGGTGCCTGGTGGACAGAAACAAAAAAAGACTGTAGTAACTGGTTTAAAAAATATGGCAATCACCAGAGGAATTTAAATTTCTTTTCTTATTTGAAACTTAGAACATATTTACAGTATCTAATCACAATAGCAAATTCATCTAGATTAGACTTTTCAATTCAAAGTGAAAATATCAAAACCTTAGATGAAATACTTTCAGCACAATAGAACCAGAACACTTCAGGTGCTCTTAGCTAATCATTTGAAGAACACTGTGGTTGGAGACCCTTTTGAACTATGTAAAAAGATTAAGGAGTCTACAGTTATGGAATTTTTAGACTATAATAAAATTAGAGTTGAAGACAAAATTTCTATTAATTCCATTGTAGAAGCCGGTTTTAATAACTTACAACCTGAGATTTATCCATCAACAATAGAGAAAAGAGAATATCTGGACCCCCCTCCTGCCTATTAGATTCTCAGGAAACTAGATACATAATCGAACCATTTTTTTGCAAAGAAATAGAAATGGTCATTCATGATCTAAAAGATAACACTACACCAGGTTTGGATGGCCTACCCAACTGATTTTATAAAACCTTTCAGTCAGAAATAATATCTTGTTTAAATTTAGTATTTCAGTTTTTTATGTCAGGTAAGACTATTCTGGTTGCATTTGCGGAGGGCTTAATGATATATATCTTCAAAACAGGGGAAAGGGGACATCAGAAACTGAGACACATCACAATTTTAAACTCTGACTACAAATATTTACTACTTTACTAAATAATAGACTAAAAATCTGGCAAATAAGTGATTTTGCCACTACCATATTATGGTCAACCAGACAGGTGGATACAATCAGCTATAACAATTATAAGAGACTTAATTGAATCCTTATCTTTAGAAGGAAGATCAGGATGCTTACTTTTGGTAGATTTAGAGAAAGCTTTCGATAGGGTCAATCACATGTATTTGTTCATTGTATTAGAATGTTTTTGGATTCCCAGTTCAATAATTAAGATCATTAAATAGAGAATAATGTATGAGGAGGTGGTTGATACGAGAATTTAATGCACACCCGAGTCGAGTGATGCTACATAAACCCCGAGAGCGCAGCTCGAGGGGTTTATTCATGCATCACTCGACAAGGGTTTACATTAAATTCAAGTTAAAACCACCTCCTCATGATTAATTTTATATAGTTGCTTGGCATTAATTTTTATGCAGTGGAGATCACATACATATAAAAGCAGGGATTCAGCGTGGTGAGAACACATTTATAGGAACAGAAAACTGAGTACAGAGAAAAAAAAAAGTTTCTTGTCTACAACTGTCCACTAAAATGTAGATTTTATAGTCATTGAAATGTTAAAAACACCGCACGATCTTCTTGGTTCTTCATCGGTTGGTCGTCTAGGTAACACGCCCACATGTTCAGGGCTTCTGGTGGAAAGGGACTGTGTTCGCATTACTGATTTGTTTTTCAGTAAAGAATCATGGCTAAACACTCTTTTACTTTATTTTTCATTACTTTTACACATGTTACTGGTGAATCGAAGGGAGGAACACTTTATTGAACTAATCCGTGAACCAAGGAGACCTGGAACAGACATGCAGCGCTCGGCAAGTAAGAGTGGATTTGATTCAAATTCTGATGCTGTTTTTTTCACTTGCTGTCTCTCGGCTGATGCATACACTCTAAGAATGCTCAGGGCATCACTAGGAGAACTGCAGCGCATGAATCTCGTATATCAACTGCTTATTCCAATGTTAAAAATTGATGACCAGTAATTATATAATTATATAAATCTGCTAAAGTATATCCAGTGATAAAGGGAACAGTAACAAAAGGTACTGAAATAAAAACAGGGGTACATCAAGGTTGCCCTCTAAGCCCCTTGTTGTATACAATATTTTTTCGCTTGAACCTCTAATAAGAGCATTAGCTATTTCACCAAAATGGGAAGGGTTAAAAATGCCTCAGTTCAATATTCAGTTGATTGTGCAAGCCTATGCAGATGATGTTTGTCTATTTTTAATAACTATGATCAAATGGAGGAGTTTTTAAGGAATTCAAGTTAGTTTCAATGCCAAATTAAATAAATTAAAATCTAGAGGGCTAATGATAGGGATTAGGAATCAGACTGTTATTAATCAAAATAATATCATGATATCTGCAGAACCACTATCCATCCTGGGCATTCAGTTTGGGCCTCAACATCTTCCTGAAGACAACTGGGACTGGGTATTGAAAAGCGTTGAAATGAAAGTGACTAGAGCGGAAACAGTTTAAATTTTCAAAACAAAAGAATTCAAATTCTTAAATAATTTATCATGCAGTGTTTACAATATGTTCCTATCATCTTTCCTTTACGTCTCAATATGAGACAAGATTATATAGTTGCTTTTTCAAATGTTATGGGGAATAGATTAAACCTGGTAAAGAGATGCTACACTTATCTAGAAAGAGAAGGGAGGTTTAGGAATGATCAATCCTGTCACTTTCTGCCATGTTCTCTTTTATCCATATAATCAAATGAAGGTTGATACATCCAGATAGTAGAGATAGCTTATGGATTGAGAGTGCATTAGGACATTACCTGAAAGCATAGCTCATTAGGGCTAAAAATTAATCCACATATTCACATTCCGCTATATTTTAGACCAGCAGCACAGAAACTATATAAATGGCAGGTCTCAAAATTACAAATTGGTTCTAACACCACAAAATCACTTTATAAGGCCATTATGACCCAAGTCTACCTACACATCCTAGTTTTAAGAATTGTCCCACAGCTATGAACACCAGGATATTAGACCAACTAAACAATCCCAGATTACCAAAATATATGTGGGAGACACAGTGGCTCATTATGTATGGTCAGTTAAAAGTAACGGGTACAGCTAAATATAAAGTGAAGGAAGAAAGAAACTGTCCATATCCAGATTGTATAAACCACGAAGAAACTATGGAACATTTTTTTCTATATTGCTCTTTTGTTAAACCTCTATGGATTTATGCTGCAAATAAATTGAGTCTGCAATGGTTATCAAAGCTGAATTATGACATTTTAGTAATTGGAAATGTACCACCTAGTTTAAAAACTTATGAATATAGAACACTGATGGTCTTTTTTGCATGTTTATGATTTTATTTATGGCAGGTGAGATGCCAATGGGTAATTTATCAAAAAAAAGTTACGTATGAAGGATTTTGTCCATTTGTAATGAATGAATTACAGAAAGTATATTTTAATGATAGGCAACTATATAATGTAGATAAAGTTAAAATTTAGTGGAAGGGTTTTCTCATATGATTAAATATAAATAGATTTTTTTGTCTGTAACGGTGACATGTAACCCCTTTGTGTTAGTAAATTAGATGTTTGGTTTCTTTTCAATACAGTATTTAATATATTCATTTCTTTTAGAATTATTGTATTTATGCACTATTGTAAATAAAAACACCCCTACTCTTTTCGATAAGTGCCATGGGATCTTTAACATCTACCTGAACTACCACCAATCCAGGCAGATGGGACCTCAGTTTAACATCTCATCTGAAAGATGGCACCTCAGAAGTGCAGCACCCCTCTCATGCTGCACTACAGTGTCAGTACTAGAATATTAACCCAAGTGCCAGATATGGGAACTGAACCCACAGATCTTTGATCTCCCGGCCCCAGAGGTGAGTGTGCTACCTACTGAGTCACTGACACTATACTATACTGCATGGATACTGTACTCCAGGACTGTCATGGCTTGTATATAGTAACAGATATCCAGATATGGCTTTATACCCTCACACAACTGCTCAACCATATTCAGTGTTCAGCTCCATCTGCTGACAATATTCAGCTTCATATGGTGCTGAGGCAGTTTGTTTTATACAAAATTGTGCTCACAGACCATAAGCATTGTAGCTGCACTACTAGTGTATCTACTGTAGGACAGAAACTTTTAATATCTTTTTAATAGTACAAAATTATTTTATTCTGTTACTTCACTTACAGTACAACTTTTCTTTTCCCACTTTTGCCATCTGATATGCATCAGAGTCAGCATTTTAGGACTTTAAAGTCATTTCCAAATTGTTACTGTGTTGCCAGCAGTTGCTTAGATGGTCTGTTTTACCCTTTCATTCAATTTGCTCCTTTCGTGGCTCAATTGCCTATTCCATTTTCCGTGAGTGTTGCAGCCTTTTGATGTAATTTCTTGTCACCAGACTGGTTCCATCACTAGTTGTCAAGGTATATAGAAGCTGTGTTGAAGCCATTAAAAGATTTGCACTCTGAATGCTTCCCTACTAACCGCTCACTTCCAGAGTGTATTAGTTCTAACATCATAATGAGCTGATTCCTGCTTCCTGTGTGATGGTCTGAAGTGTTGCTCCTAATATGAAGATGGAATAAAATGAGTGAGACACCAAGGTCAGAATTATTGTGGATAAGATAACAGTTACCCAGACAAGGAGAGGCAGGAGTTGTCCAAGAGAGTCAGTGCCCGCAGTGCATTTATTTAGTACCAGTAGGTAGGGAGACACAGTCACAAGAGAAGATAGGCCCCACAACAATAACAGGGTGATAAAAGGACAGAATTATTTTATATCTAAGACTGCTAAAATGATTACAAACAATATTAGAATATGTATCTTGGCCTACTGCCACTATACTTCTACAGTTCTTCAACAACAACCTATTAGTATAACTAGAACGTAGACAAAAATCAGGTGTTATTCACTACCCACAATATAATATTTGGATTTACAATGACCACAGATTTCTACCAAAGTCCAAATGTCTGACGTCTTCGTGCGCACCGTCATTCTTCTTTGGTAGTTACAAGGGAAGCAAACAGAATGGTTGAACTCTAAACACAATTCCCAGTAGGGACCTAGTTAAGGCCACTGGGGTGGTGAGAGGTTTGGTAAACTATCTTGTGTTAGACCATTATTGGATTTTGTGGTCAGGTATTCCCTATAAACAAATTGATATAAACAGACTTGAAAAGGTTCAACGACGCTACACAAAATTAATATAAACTGTAAAATACGACAGTTATTCAGAAAGATTATATAAGCTAGGTCTGCATAGTTTGGAAAAGAAGGAGGCAAAGAGGGATTTATTACTTTATTATGACAGCATGAATGACCCATTGTTAATGACAGAAATGAGTATTGAGTATAAAAATGATTTTCTCCGTGTTAGAGGTCATCCTCTTCAAGTTAAAATAGATAGGTTTAAAACAAGTAAAAGAAAAAATTTCTTTACCTTGCGAACTACCAACTTGTGGAACAGTCTACCATTGGAAATAATATTAAGTCCAAATAAAGAGCAATTTTAAAAAAGTTTGGATAAGTACATCTCTGAAGGGGGAAATATGGAGTATTTTATTCTTTCATAATGGAGCTATTTGTGGGCTTTGGCCTTTTTTTTGCTGCTATCAACTAAGTCAAAACTTAAGTCAAATATATTTCATCGGCAAAAGCCTACTCTCTCCAAGGCTGCCAGAAAGAAAGAACCAGAAGAAAAGGGTTCCTGGAATAAACCCAAGGATGGGTTGTTGGATTCCACACTGGATGCAAAGGATTCCTTGGCCAAAACCCACTTCTAGGGCCACCAGAAAGAAGCGAAACCAGGAAATGTGTGGTGACGAATCCACTCCAGGACTACCACAACCTGGACAATGCTGCAGCACTCCAAGGGCCAGCAAGACTCTGAAGGATTTAAGGCGAAGATGGGTCTCTGATAGAACCAGGAACTAGAAGGATCTGTAGTGAAGATGGTTGATTCTGCAATCTTGTCACAAGGAACTGGAACAAAATAAGAAAACGGTGGACATGTCCCAAACTGGGCTTTCTACAGACTCAACTTACAGCGAACGACCAGGGGTGCAGACCAGGTTCTTCCAGGATGTTCACCCTCTCTTCTGTGGAGGCAACCAACTTCGGGACATCCGGAACAGGAACCAAAACAAATGACACTAGCACGACGGTCATGATGCATTTGAACTTCGGTGAACATAACTTTGAAGTGGGAAACAAAGGAAATGGAGGGTATAACTTGTACAAATGGCGATGAACTCGACTTCGGCGGATGACATGGATGGAGAAGATGATCTGATGATCAGACACTTCTCTGGTGAAGAATGATGATGGAGACGTCCTCTTCTGGGTAGAGACTGATTCTGGATACGTTGGATAACAGACCACACCATGGAACATCAATGTAGTAGAAGATTGAGGCTATCCCCATACATTTGCAGCAATGTTGCTATATGATACACCTTCTTGCAATGCCAAGAGAACTGCGTAATGACCAGATAATTTGCCAGGAGAATGGGCAAATTATCAATTTTGGGACAATTATTTACTTGTGGGGCAATTGTTCAGATGCACGGGCAATAGTTCAGATGCCTGGGCAATAGTTCAGACAACCAGAGGCAAATAACCACAATCCTAATGTTACAATGCAGTCTTGGTGCTTTTAGCAATTACTCAGTCTTTCAGATACTTTAGCACTAAACAGTTGCATGAACAGTACAGTTGTTACAGTTACTTTGCAGTATTTGTGAGCTAAGCACCCTTGGATGGACCATTTTCCAACTGTAGGGCCTTCTTGAATAGGATCTGACTATCCCTGAATGTTTTGTTATGAATGCCCCAATCACTATACTAGTGGGTCTCACTTACCCTATACTAGTCACCCTGAACACTAGAGGCCTAAATGCCTTATTTGCTATGGGGTCTATGTGCCCTACTTACTACTAGGCTGGCTTGCCTTTGCTGTCTAAGCCTGGGCCGCCCTTACTACTACTGGGCTGGCTTGCCCTTACTACCTAGGGCAGGACCCTTTACTCTGGGCCTGGAAATCCAGCTGTACCTCAGGCCTGGTGCCCTACATTTACCTCAGGCCTGATGCCCTGTTTTGCATTGGGCATAAAGCCCTACTTTACTGTGGGCCTGGTGCCCCTCTATTCTGGGCCTGGTGCCCACTGCTTTACATTGGGCATGGTAGCCCTAAACACTATGGGCCTGGTGCCCTCTTTATTTTAGGCCTGGTGCTCCACTCTATTCTGGGCCTGGTAGCCCACTTTATATTGGGCCTGGTAGTCCTCTCTAAATGTGGGCCTGGTGTCCTCCCTTTAAATCCCAGGCCTGGCAGCCCTACCTTCAAATCACAGGCCTGGTAGCCCTTTTAATACTCTTGGGGCTGAGATATGACCGAGCCCCTTTAATTATGCAGCTCTCAGAGAGCTGTCACTTCTTTTTCTTCAGCCACGCCTCCCTCATGAATAATTATAGGCCTTATACTGGCCTTGCTTCCCTGGTCTGTCCTATTTGGGCGTCGCTAACCCTGCCCTCCTCAATATTTAATTTAGGGTCCTTCTGACCTAACTGTCCTGCAGCGCTCAGCTGCTTTTCCCAAGTGTCTCTTGCGCTAACTACTTAAATAAATAAAAACTTCTTTCTTTAACATTGGATGGCCAGCACACTTCTACGTGCTGCCGTCTGACTCACCCACACCACCAGGGAATCAAGAAGGAGACTGGGAGGTGGGAGGTATGGCTTCAGAGAGAGAGGGAATGTGCAGACAGAGCGAGGGATGGCAGAGGGCCTCAGGAAGGCCGACAGCTAACCTGTCACGATGCGGCTCTTCTCTGCCACCGACTGGGGAGCAGATTTAGCTTTTAAAATTAACTAAGGGTCAAAATAATAAGACGTCGGGGCTCACGAGCCCAAACCGGAGCAAACAAATGATTTTGTTAGTTTCAGTGCCCTGATGGCACCGCAGACCGAACCAGAGCTTCACAGGGTCTTTACCAGCTGGAGACCAGAGCAGGCACCCCACCAAACCCTCTGGGGAAATAGCTTCAACCAAGAGGTAAGCCCTATAAAGGTTTCCCCTTAGTTTGTGGTGTCCTCTCTTCTCCACAGCCTGGCAGGAACTCCCTACTAAAACAGTTAAATTTTTTTAAAAACAAACCCTCTGATTCTAGAATGTTTAGACTGGAATGCTGTGCATGAGCAGCTCAGCACAGCATTCTATCCAAACCATTGTCTCTTGTGCTGCATTAACTCTACTTTTTGACATGGTTTTAAGTACATAGGGTACTTTTCTTTATTTTTTACAGTTTCCCCACTATAGGGAGGGGAAATTAAATTAAGAGGGTTCCCTTTATGATTGTACCCTGCTGCCCACACCTACAGTAGGCACCCTGGGCACCTGTAAACCCCTAGTTTATTACTGCTTTTTACTTTTTCTGTGATGTCCTAACTTTGGGGCATTACACCTGCTTCTCCCTCTGATCCTGCAAACCCCACCTGGTGTGCTGACGTTTCAGAGCTTTCGCTCCTTCTTCAGAGCTATTGGTTAGCTGGGGATCATAATATTTTTTATGTGTATAGTTGCTTGGCAATAAGAATTTTATCTTTTTACAGATTTAATATAACATTTCCTAACAAATATGCAATCACATTCAAAATCCATACTTTATGGTACTCCATGGTGCTGTATCTTAAAAGGTTCCCATAGTTTTACAGATTTCTTTCCAATTTTTTTCTCGCCAATTAAGTGTGCAATACTTTAAATCCAAATTACTTAATTTCTGCTTTTTATAGCTAGTGGTACTATGCACCTTTATTACTAATATGTTCATTTAACTTTCCCACAGGATATCTTTTCTTTTTACTTCACTTGTTTAGAAAACATTCTAAATACTATTTTATTAATTTCCTTAAAGTGCTTAACCTACACAATAGTGAAACTATCTAATGCATACCTATCTAATTTCTCAATATAAAGTGCATGCTTTAAGTGCTGCTTATTATATAAAGTGCATACTACAAGCGCTTACCAAATTCATATATTCCTATTCTAATAAAGTGCAAAACCATACATAAATTTTCATACCATAAATATCTTATTTACAAAATATTAACAATGATTTAAAATGTATTTCTAGTATATAGCTATTGTCTGGGAACAAGAATAATAGAATTACAGATAGCTCGTATAGCATGTCTCATTGTTAAAGCCTTTGGGTGACAAGGTTTGGCGTTCATATATCAATTACCAGCAAGAGGAGGAAATTTGAAAGAGATCTTATTACAAACATGTCTTTTGGATATATGAACTCCAAACCTTGTCACCCAAAGGACTTAAAGATGAGATGCAGTCTATAAAAAGATACAATTCTCATTGCCAAGCAACTATACACATATAAAATGTAATGATCCCCAACTAACCAATAGCTTTGAAGAAGGAGCGTAAGCTCTGAAACATCAGCATGCCAGGTGGGGTCTGCAGGATCAGAGGGAGAAGCAGGAAGCAAGAGGCAGCTCGTGTGGATGCCTGAATGAATACATGCTGGAAGTGTGCAGTTAGTAAGGAAGCATTCAAAGTGCAAACATTCTAGTGGCTTCAACACGGCTTCAATATACCCTTGATAACTAGCGATAAAACCAGTTTGGCAACAAGAAATTACGTCAAAAGGGCAGTAGCACTCATAGAAAATGTAATGGACAATTGAGCCATGAAAAGGAGAAATCTGAATGAAAGAATGAAACAGACAACCCAAAAACAACTGCTGGCAACTGCTGGCAATACGGTAACAATTTGAAAATGACTTTAAAGTCCTAAAAACCTATTAACTCTGTTGTATATCAGATGGCAAAAGTGGGAAAAGAAAAGATGATTGTGAAGTAACAGAATACAAATCATTTTGTGCTACTAAAAAGGATATAAAAAGTTTCTGTCTGGGGCCAGCCCGGTGGTGCTGAGGATTGAGGTGCTGGATGCCACATCTCACACCATACTGGTGACCCGGGCTCAGGAACAAACTTGGGTCACCAGGGGTCAGCACGGGGAAGGAGTATTGAGCATCCCAATGGATGCTGCCCTCCTTCGGGGTGGGTTTCAAGGGGTGCTTCATGCACCTAACATCCCTGGGGGTCAATGGGAACACTTACTTTCAGGGCTTTGGTGGCTCCCACGGTGATGGAGTCAGGAAGGGGAGGATGCTGTAAGGCACTTGGTAGCGACGTGTGTCAGCACATGCCTACCCAAGCCGGTGTCCTCAGGGGTGGAAGGGGATCACAGAAAAACAGAAAAACCCTCATCGGTCCTAGATGATGATTGATCCATGCCTTCCAGCCACCAATCCATGGCCAGACCCCATTTTGCAGGCTCTCTTCTGAAGGTAGAGGAGGGTGGTCCCTCCTTGCCCCACCCAGGATGTTACCTGGGCATCAAGGAAGTACAAGGAGAAGACTGGCACTCTAGGGGAAGACCGTGACAGTGGCCTGGTGGGTTCACTGGTCTGAAGGAGTGGATGATGGAGGGCAGGACAGGTAGATAAACAGAAAATTAAAAAAAAAGTTTCAGTCCTACACTAGATACTGTACACTAGTAGTGCAGCTACAACACCTATGGTCTGTGAGCATAATGTTTGTATTTTTACTCCCTGGTAGCAACACCTAGAAGGTCATCATTGCCCTAGTAGAGAGGGAAAGAGTATAGCCAAAAAATCTTTACAGTCTCATAAAGCATTTTGTTTTGTATCTGCAGATGACAGAGCTGGTCTCAAGTCTTTCTAAAATGGGCAAAGTGGACACAGATGCGACAGGCCACAGTCAACATGGCCTTGATATCAGAATGGGTTAGAAACTCCTGCACAATGAGATTAAGACAGTGTGCCGGGCATGGCACCTTGAGAAATCCCCCACACTGATGCATTTCACAACATTCGAGCCATTATCACTTGCAACAAAAATCTGCTTTCAGTGAATGGGGCTGAAGCCACTCATCAGTCTCAGTAAAGAGCATTTCCAGCATTTTCTCACCTGTGTGTGGATCCACTTATACTCTTCATTGGTAGCGTGGCATGCTGTTGAATGCCCTAAGTGTTACTACCACCACAGTTGGCTACTGCAATTTTTCCTATGCCCAGAATCAAATACTGCCACAGGTACCTGTGCCCAATGTACTGTAATGCACAAGTAGGAGCTACCAGCCATTCTGCCACTGGTTCACATATCCATGCTCAGCTGGATGTATGATGATGCTGAATGCTTCAGGGTACAAAAGGGCAACAAAGACAGTGCAGGGTATGCAGGGTGAGACATACGAGCAGAGGTGTAAGGAGCTGAATCTGTACATGCTAGAAACAAGAAGGAAGGGAGACATGACTGAAACCTTTAAATATGTAAAGGGGCTCAATAAAGTAGGTGAAGGGGGTCAGCTGAGGAGGAAGAAGGGAGCCAGAACTAGAGGACACAGCCTCAGATTGCAAGGACATAGGTTCAGGGGCAATGTGAGGGGCACTTCTTTATGTAGAGGGTGGTGAAGCCCTGGAACAGACTGTTGGATGGAGTGGGAGGGCAGAGATGGTGGAGGAATTTAAGAGAGTATGGGACAGGCATATGGGACTGAGTATTGGGGGAAGGTTGGGAAGGGGGGTCTGTAAAAGTGGAGGGTTGGGCAGACTAGCTGGGCCACAAGGGTCCTTTTCTGTTGTCACATTTCTATGATTCTGTGATTCTATGGTTTACTGTAGGTGACACTGTTCCATAGAGGTCAGGAATGGTACATCTAGAAAAGTATGTTCTTAATGGAATCTGCCATTTGGGACAGGCACATGTCATCAACCTCCAAAATCCAACATTCTCAACAAAAGATACTTGCAATAGATAAAGTGCCAGCATTTCAGCATTTGCTACATTTTACTCATGTGCAGTAGCATGATTGGAAGGGAATATGGAGTGCTGCTCAAATATGCTATGTAGCATAAGCTGGATCATTCTTGGGGCTTGGTACCAAACAGATGGACTCATTGTGGGAGCATTGTTGGCAGAGTGGTATTTTACTTTTGGGGATTCATATGTGCTGCTGATTGAATGACACCAGTGATTTGGGGTAGGGATGTGCGAAAATGAATTTCCGCTGGTGGAATTATGGCGAAAGTGCGAATTTCGCTTCCACAAAAGTTTGGAAATCATTTTTGGAACTTTTGCAGAACTTCAACCTTAAAACTGCAGAAAAAATATAAAAAACTGTGGGATAATTTATTAAACCGTGGAAAAAAATCCGCTGAAAGAATCATTGCCAGTGGTCATTTCTGAGGCTTTTTTAACTGCAGTTTAACTCATTAATCCACTCCCCACTGATCAGGGGTCCCAGTAAAGACCTTCAATCCCTTCCTTGGACCCTCATAGTTTATAGTGCCCCCCCACCCACTGATCATGGCTACCAAAACATTTCATTTCCCTGATGTCTAGCAGACCCCCTCCCTATCCTGTATTCCTTAGTCCACAAATAAACAGCCGGCAGTCCACCAACTCATCTCACTCTAGTACCAGTACTCCCTGGTGTCTAGTGGATCTCCCCATCCCAAATCCCTTGTTAAAAAAGAAATCTCAATTTCCTGGTGTCTATTAGACCCCCACAAACACCATCCTGACAGTTCATCTGCCACCACCCAACTCCCTTCCCCACCTTGCCCCAGAGCAGGCCACCAGCACAGCACTCCTCTCTTCTCCACTACCAGTGACCCACTGAATTGTCAGTGAATAACCGCATGGTTGTACAAGCAGACGCTCATTCATTGACAGTTCATTAAACAGTGGAAAGAATAAATTCTGCAGTTTATATGTATTTTTCTGCAGTTCACAATAAAAGTCCATAGAACTCAATGAAAATCCATGGAAAATCCTACTTTCGCAAATGGCAAAAGTTCGGCAATTTTCCCAAAATTTCCAAAATTTCACAGAAGTTCCACGAAAGTGGAATTCGCAACTTTCGCCCGCCCCTAATTTGGGGAGTTTTCTGCACTGGCATTACTGTGCTTTACTGACTCTGGGTGGTACTACTCAACCCATCACTGCTGCTATGCCCACTATGAGGCAGAAACACATCATCCTCCTCCTCCCCCCTCTCTGCAGTCCTCCTCACTCACCCCTTTGTCCACCTGCTCTATTGCCCCGCCACTTCTATTTGCCTTGCCTTGCCTAATGAGGAGGATGAGGGGCAGGGATCCCCTGCACTGGCTTCCTTCTAGTGTTGACACCAGAGTAACAGATGCCTGTTCTTCAAGCATGAGTGTTTTCCACCAGTACCTAGGTGGTTGCCCTTTTTTTCCCCCTACTTATTTCTACTTGACATAGCTGACAGATAGTGACTGTCTCATAAGCTGGGTCAAATATATGTGAAAATCCCAAACTAACCCAAACTAAGGATTTTGTAACCCTTGATTTACCATGGTGACTGGATTCAGACAGCTGAGGGAAAGGGGTGGACATTTTGGTTTTTTGGGTGATTTCATAACTTCAATAAGATTGGGGGGGACTTTGGTAGTTGTATCATTGCAAACAATGTCCACTGCACTATCAGCAGCACTACCCTTATGCATTTTCTCCTCAGGCTCCCAAAAGGGATCCAGCAAACATCATCAGCACAACTGCTGATGTCCTCCTCTGCCGTGGGTCTGTTCTCTTCATCATTACTGTCTCTAGTCTCTCTGACCCTCCCATCATCAGGAGTCTGAGTGTGATGCACATTTTCCAGATCTCCCGCCTCAACCACTGACTCAAGCTCCACATTAGCAGGCTCAGTACCACCATCAGAACCACCAGCCACGGGGACACCAACAACCTCTTCCTCAACCAATATTCCTTGCTTACTGCTACCTCTATTGTCAACTCCAACATGCCCCACCAGCATGGCTGCTACAGATGTGACAGAGAGAAATTTGGCTGTTCTAATGTCACAACTGCCAACTATTCCTTTGCTACTACCAGCCCCGTAGCCCACAGAACATGCTGCCATATACATATATATATATATATATATATATATATATATATATATATATATATATATATATATATTCTATACAAAAACATCATTAATGCATCAGTTAAGGTTCTTCTACAGTGAAAAAGTGAGGAAATTCGATTTTAGGGTTCCCACCCTTGACCCCACCCTAGCCCGCCACCACCAACAGGCATCAAAGTGTGCATTGGGGTCCTTGGCCCTAACTCTCATCCCATCCCATGTGTAAATAGCTGAGATGGTGCAGTATAGGAGAATGGGGTGAGAGTTAGGGCCAAGGACCCCAATGTGCACCCCGATGCCTGTTGGTGGGGGCAAGCTGGGGTGGGGTACAAGGGGTGGGAACCCTAAAATTGAATTTCCTCTCCTTTTTCACTGTAGAAGAACCCTAACTGATGCATTAACAAAGTTTTTTTGCATAGAATTTCCTTACTTTTTAAGAAAGAATAGAAAACTAGAAAGTTGCGCAAGTTGGTGGGAGCGCAGGGCCCTTTGGGCACTGCACTCTCACCAACTTGTAAGTGTCAGACCACATTAAACACCCAATGACTAAAAAGCACATTCACAACAGCAAGGCCAGCCACCAAACAAATGTTAATTTAGTAGACCAATAGAAAACGCTGTCCACAAAATGTTAACTGCGCCACACAATATGTCCACAAAAAATATATTGTCTGACATGTAAACACCTCTATTAACATCTACAGCACATGCCATCAACACCCTCCCAATTTCAGGGAAAAAGACCAAACCGTGTCCAAGTTATGACATGTCAAAATTAGTAATTTTCAATCGTCAGAATGGCACAGTTCCACACCTGTTGACATTTAGCACACACAATGACTGAAAACTACATCCATGACACTAAGGCTAGGTATCCTAGCAATTTTAAGCCACCACCACAAGCAAAACACTGTTTGCAGAATGTAAACTGCACCACGCCATATCTGCACCCAAAATATATTTTCCGACAGAGAAACACTGTAATTTTCATCCACATGATATGCTGCCAACACCCTCCAAATTTCAAGTGAAAAGACCAAATCATGTCCAAGATATAACATTTTAATGTATGAGATTTTCATTCATCAGGCTGGCACAGATCCACACCTGTTGACATTTAACACACACAACAACTGAAAACTACATCCATGACACTAAGGCTAGGTATCTCATCAGTTTCAAGCCACCACCACAAAGCAAAACACTGTATGCAACACATAAAGTGCGTCATGAAACATCTCCCCAAAATAAATTTTCTCCAACAAGTAAGCACAATACTTCATATCCACAGGACATGCTGTAAACACCCTCCAAATTTCAAGTAAAAGACCAAACCATTTCGAGTTATTAAATCTTAAAGTTTGGTAAAATGTTCCTATCCATTCCATTATAAAAAATCTGGTCTTCTTGTCCTGTCCTCACAATCAAAGATGGCGATCAAAGAATCTCATGATCAAAGAATTTGCAGGCTTGTGATTAAATAATTTGTAGACTCACGAACAAAGCATAACAACTTTAATAATTTACAAAATTGAAAGAATTGCAGTAAACAGCCATCATGGCTCGACAGAACGAAGCCCCCTGAGCAAAACCCATCCTCATCTGACTTCCTAGCACACCCCTGGGATGAGAAAATAGATTTTTTAACCTGTCCATCTTGTCCTACCCTCACAATGCGTGGTCGCGATCAAAGACTTTTGCAATCAAAGAATTTGCAGGCTCACGATCGAAGAATTTGCATGGTCACAACCAAAGAATAAAAACTTGTGTAATTAACAAAATTTACACAATTGCGGTAATCCACCACCATGGTTCATCAGAACGAAGCCCCCTGAGTAAACCCACCCTCATTTGTCTTGCTAGGACACCCATGAGCTGAAAATGCATTTTTATCTGGCCATCTCGTCCTCACTCGCGATGCATGATCGCGATCAAAGATCTCGTTATCAAAAGAATTTGCATGCTGGCGGTCAAAGAAATTGTTCGCTCATGAACAAAGAGCTAGAGACGAGATGGCCAGATTTCAAAATAGTGCTATTGTGGTCCTGGGGTACCCTATTAAGTAAAACAAAGTGGGTTTGCTCAGTGGGCTTCGCCGTCCACATCTGAATAAAAATTGTAGTTTTTATTAGCCCTGGTAGTCTAGTGGCCCTCTCCCCATCATGGCAATATATATAATGATACCTGTTATCACTGGTAGTCTAGTGCCCCCCTAATGAGTATAATATAAATATCTACCATGTGCATAACCCTTTGTGTTTTCATTTGTGCTTGCATTTGTGTTTGCGTTATTTTTACCATTTGTGACTACAGTACTGTTTCTCTTTCTGTTCTGCTTTGCAACACCATGCATATTACCATTTGCGTTTGCAGGCACCATGTTATTATGTGACAAGACATCATGTGGAGGGAGCGCAAGGCCCAAAGGGCCCTGTGCTCCCACCACTGCATTACATTCACTATTTCTTGTTATCATTCTCACAAAGAAGGGAAATTAGAGGCAAAAAACTCCATTTAACGCATCAGTTAGGGTTGTTCCACAGCGACAAAAGTGAGGTAATTTGGTGTTATGGTTGAAAGCACCCTTAGACCCTCAAGCCCACCCCCCAACTGGCATTGAGGTGCACATTGGGGTCATTGATCCTAACTCTCATCCCATTCTCCTATACCTTTGCTTCTTCACATGTGATTGGGTGAGAGTTAGGCCAACTCAATACACACCCGGATGCCAGTTGAGGGGTATTGTTGTCCATAGCTTCAACCCCAACAACGACTCTCCTCATTTTCAGTGCATTCCACTTGTATGCAATTCAGATGAGTGCAATGTTCGGCTGTATACACATAATGCTAATGTTCCATTTTTTTCCTATCTCTCCCTGCATAAAATGACTGGATGTATGCAACCATTTTTTGGTTATATGCACATTCTCCCTAGCTTCAAAGACTTTTCTAAGCTGCTGAATTCTGAGGTGACATTTGGCTTGCATCACACAAGGTTATAAGCTCATTAGTGGACCAGTTTGTCCTGACGAGGTGGTAATTGACTTCCACGGCTTTATTGCCTTGTTACAATGCTACCCTTGAATTGTAATAATCTGTACTCTGTTTGCAATGTCCACATTGTTGCAATGTCTGTCTTGATGTTCCCCATAATTTGTATTTCTCTGATGCGGAACATTTGTAAAAGAGCCAAGGCTCAAAGGTATTGGTAATCCTAGACTTGATAAATAAATAAATAAAAATATAATGGCTGTGGCTCTTTCACTTGTTAATCCCCCTGTACTCCCAATGCAGAAGGTGTCATGCTAGGTTTTGAGCATTGAACAAAAAGCTAAACTCCTTGTGAAGTCTGAATAGCCTAGCATTTCCAGAAAAGAACTAACTGCTTTGTGGAGAGGCATGAGTGAAATGATTTTACATGGTTGTACAGTTTTGGGGCACATTTGGAGGCTGTTGCTAATACCAGTAATTAAACAAAATAACTACCTATTTTAAAATGAAAATGAACATTTGGGGCTATAAATGATACAAAATAATGATTAAATGCATAATGCTGCTTTTAAAATGTATTACTGTGCTGCTCTAACTCATTTTTAGTTATTTTTACCGTTTGTTACCATTAAGAGATTTTTAAACAGTACCTGAGTTTGACGGTCCTCTGATTTCCGTTTTGTATGCACATTCCGCTTGTACACACATATGCAGATTATCCCAGGGTGTGCATACAAGTGGAATGCACTGTATATGTATTTCTCCTACCCAAGCCCAGAAAATGCCCTGAATTAGTATTTAGTTACAGACCTATCTCTCTTCTTAATCAAGACATTAAAATCCTAACTAAATTGTTAGCTGATCAGATCAGCATAATTCTTCCTGATCTCACTGGGCCAGAACAGGTGGGATTCATGAAGAGAAGGTCCTCAGTAGATCATTTTCATACTCTTTCACATGTTTTCTTGGCTTTCAGAGATGCAGACTATTCAGCAGTTCTAGTTTCTTTGGATGCCGAGAAGACTTTTGACAAGGTTGATTGGGAATTTTTATTCAGAACTTTGCACACCTATGGTTTCCTTCCAAATTTTAGAATTTGATACAGGCCTCTACAGGTTCCCGACAGCCCAGGTATCCTGTAATGGGATAATATCTGAATGATTTCCTCCACTCTGGTACAGGGCAGGGCTGCCCTTGTCTCCTTTACTTTTTAACTTATACCTGGAACCCCTATATCGTAGATTATCTGTATGCCTCTGGATACAAAGTATCACAATTCAAAGTCATGAGATCAAGGTATCAGCCTACACAGATTATCTCCTGCTTCAGCTATCATATCCGGCCTCTTCCATTCCTCCCATGCTGGAGATCATTAATGAATTTAGTGAGTTTTCCCATTACAAATTGAATTGGGAGAGAAGACAATGGTGTTTTCTCTCAATCATAAAGCTCTGAAGACAGACATTGTCCCATTGGGGCTGTCCTGTGAAGCCGACTCCCTAAGGTATTTAGTGATTGACCTCACTAGAAGTCAGACTCTTCTGCAGAAAAAGAATTTCAATTCTTTGCTTGTTACACTCAAACAGAATTTAAATAGATGGTCCCTTCTTCTGATTTCACGTTGGGGAAAGGTTAATCTGATCAAAATGAATGTTTTCCCTTGTCTCTTTTACCCCCTTAACATGTTAAATGTATGGGTTCCCCTTTTCTGGTTTAAAAGAGTTCATAGTCTTATCACCCATTTTATCTGGACTGGTAAAAGACCAAGGTTAGCATTTCACAAATTAGCAGCTCCAAAGCCTAAGGGAGGCCTGCGTCTCCCTCATATAGGCTTGTACCATCAAGCCATGCTAGTAAATATCTTAGATGGTTGACCATGGGGAACCTAATGACAATGGTAATTACATTCTGATATGATACAAAATAGAAATAGCTCAAATCAGATCTCAAGGTGTTTCCCCTTCTGCACTTCTATATACCAAGGTTAAATTTCTCCCTACTTAGTTACACAGTTCACTTAAAGGTATCTCCGTCAAAGTCCACTCTCAACTTTGTGCCTTCCTAAAGTAAAAACATACCCAGCACTTGGCACAACCCTTAAGAGGCAATACCAACTTTAGGATAGAGGGCAAAACTCTGTCTTCTCATTGGCTCCCTCAATTGGAGGATTGCTCACTATTGCAATTAATTAAAGACAATGGCACATGGCTCCCTTCTCCTGAAATTATAAATGACTTGGGTATCCCACCTTTCAATATATTAAACATTTTCCAGCTTCAGCATCTCATAGTAAAAGTCATCAGGGTTGTCCCTCAACAACTGCAACATCCAGGTTTATCTTTTCAATCTGATCTGAGTCCTTTCGAGGTCTCCCACATGCAGTATCCAGACTGTTTGGATACTTACAGGATTGGATATACCCAGACCATTTTGGCCATTCAGCTTATTGGTCTTCTACTTCCAAATGCAAGTATCGATTGGTCTCTTCTGTGGCAGAATTGTCACAAATTTGTCACCCAGGATATGCTCTGTCTTATGCAATTTCATATATTTCATAATTTATATTACTCTCCACAAAAAAATGGCTAGATTGGTGATGGTTGCTTCTTTCACTTTTATTAGATGTGACTCAGAGGAAGGGTCATTGCTTCATATCTTTTGGGACTGTTCCAAAGTGGCCCCTTTATGGGCAATTATCAAACAAAGGGCAGATCCCCTGTTAGAGCTTGAGGAAATATTCACTGTAGAAGTCTGTGTACTTGGGGACTTCTTGAACATTTCAGTGTGTACCTGTAAGTTTCACATGGCCTTAATCTCCATGTCTGTTAAGAAATTGGCACTGACTGTGCCATAGAAAAGACAAAGAAATAATTACTTATACTGAATGGTTACACAAGTTGTTGGCCAGTTTGAGAACAGAGAAGGCAATTGCAAGCCTTCACCACAACTCGGTAAGATTCTCCAAAATCTGGAGCCCCTTACAAGCACTTTGCACCCTATAATCTACCTGAGCTTGGCTATCACATTGGGACTGAAAGAGAGTGGTGACTCTTTTCTGTGTTGGGAAGGTGGGGGTGGAGGGGTGGTGAGGAAAGGTTCATTCAGATGGTTATGGTTCATGCTGTGGAATTCTTGTATCATGTTGACCTTTTCTCTGTAAGAAAATCTTCAATAAACTTTGAATGGAAAAAAAAAATATATATATAATAGTGGCGCAGTCACGCCACTATAGTTAGGGTTCAGCGGTCAGTTACATACTAAAGTCTAACGTTTGGGCGTTAATAACTTTGGACCCATTCAATGGATTTGCCTGAAATTTGGTACACACGTTGGGACATCGTACATCTCTTGATCTGCCAAATTGCATTTTGGTCGGAGTGCCAGTCTTTGTGTATGAAAGCGCTGACAAATGCAAAATTATCCATTTTTGGAAGCACCTTATGGCATTCTGAATGTGGTCCTGCATGGCCATTGTGAGGTGTGCCCCTGTGTGAGATGGCTGGCTTGTTTGAAAGAGATTTGGTGGCCAAACATGCTTTTTGTTTGGTGTAAAAATATTAAGGCATTCAAAAGTTATGGCACTTTTAAATTCCCATTTAAGTCAATGGGAAAATTTATATGTATATCTTGCAATCAAAGAATGGGGTTCTGGCATCTTGTCCCACCTGGCGTCAAAGAATTTACAGCCTCGCAGTTCAAGAATCTTTGTGCCTGAGGATTTTTTCAAATTCTTTGATCGTGAGGTCCGCCATCTTGTTTTCAGTTTTCTGATCACACAAACAAAATATCTCGGCTCGGGGTCACTTCTGAATTAAAACTTTGATGGGTTTTACTCAGGGGACTCCGATCTATTGAGCCATGGCTTTGGTTCTATCCAAATCAGTTTAAAAATAGAGTTTCCAAGTTTTAAATTCTTCATTCGCAGCTCGCTAATGATCTTTGATCGTGAGCCTGCAAATTCTTTGATCGTGAGAATCTTTGATTGAGATTGTGCATTGCAAGCGAGGGACAGAGATGGGCAGATTTTAAAATTGATTTCTGTAGCCCAGGGGTGCCCTATTAAGTAAAATAAAGGTGGGTTTTGCTCAGGGGCCTTCTCTCTTCCACATCTGAATAAAACAAATTGTAGTTTTCATTATCCCTGGTAGTCTAGTGGCCCCCTTCCCATCATGGCAATGTACATAATGATATCTGTTATCCCTGGTAGTCTAGTGGCCCCCTAATGAGTATTATATTTATATCTTTATTTGTTATCCGTGGTAGTCTAGTGCCCCCCATGTGTCTTTATGTATATTTTTGTAATTATATCACTGGTAGTCTAGTGTCCCCACCCCAATTTGTAGTTCTTTATAATTAATATTGATGTCCATGGTAGTCTAGTAGTCCCATCTTCCCATCACAATATATTTTATTTCAATTTAGCAATACCTGGTAGTCTGGTGGTTACTATTTTCCTTTTCACCTACCTTTCGTTGCTAGCCCAGACTTCCACCCTTCCCCAGCTGGTGGTTGGCATACTACTCTGTTTCCTCCATGGTTAGCTGAAACATCGACATTAGCAGCAATTGGAAACAGGCTCTAGGAAATTATTTCTGAGTGGCTGTTTCAATTGCTGCTGGTAATACACACAGTCGGTGGCTTGGCCATGGAGGTGATAGGTGGATCAGCCAACAAGCAGGCTGTAGAAGGGTGGGAGGGTGCTGGTTGGGCTGGCAGGGGTGGGTGGGGGTGGTGGGGGCCACTGGACTATCAGGTATTGCTAAATTGAAATAGATTATATTATAAAGGGAGGCAGGACAGCTAGATTACCAGGGATATCAATATTAATTATAAAGAACTACAGACTGGGGGTGGGGAGCACTAGACTAACAGGGATAATAAAGAAAGATATTTATATGATACTCATTGGAGGGGCCACTAGACTACCAGGGATAATAAAAACTACAATTTGTTTTATTCGGATGTGGAAGAGGGAAGCCCCCTGAGCAAAACCCATCCCTATTTTACCTAATAGCACACCCCGAGCTACAATACACTATTTTGAAATCTGGCCATCTCGTCCCTCGCTCTTTGATCATGAGCGAGCAATTTCTTTGACCACCAGCATGTAAATTCTTTGATCGCGAGATTCTTTGATAGCGATCATGCATCGTGAGAGAGGGACGAGATGGCCAGATAAAAAAAATAACTTTCTCAGTTCGGGGGTGTCCTAACAAGACAAATGAGGGTGGGTTTTACTCAGGGGCCTTCGTTCTGATAAACCATGGTGGTGGATTACCGCAATTGTGTAAATTTTGTTAATTACACAAGTTTTTATTCTTTGGTCATGACCATGCAAATTCTTTGATCGCGAAAGTCTTTGATCGCGACCATGCATCGTGAGGGTAGGACGAGATGGGCAGATTAAAAAATCTATTTTCTCAGCCCAGGGGTGCGCTAGGAAGTCAAATGAGAGTGAGTTTTGCTCAGGGAGCTTCATTCTGTTGAACCACAGTGGTGGTATACCACAATTCTTTCAATTTTGTAAATTATTAAAGTTTTTATTCTTTGTTCATGAGTCTGCAAATTCTTTGATCGTGAGCCTGCAAATTCTTTGATCATAAGATTCTATGATCATCATCTTTGATCGTGAGGACAGGAAAAGATGGCAAGATTTTTTATAATGGAATAGATAAGGAAATTTTACCAAACTTTAAGATTTAATAATTTGGAATCAGAAACAGTTTGGTCTTTTTACTTGAAATTTGGAGGGTGTTACAGCATGTCCTGTAGATGTGAATGATGGTATTTATGTGTCAAAGAAAATTGATTTTGCGGAGATATTGCGTGATGTACTTTACATGTTGCGGATAGTGTTTTGCTTGTGGTGGTGGCTTGAAAGTGATAGGATACCTAGCCTTAGTGTCATGGATGTAGTTTTCAGTCATTGTGTGTGCTAAATGTCAACAGGTGCGGAACTGTGCCACTCTGATGAATGAAAATTAAAATTTTGATATGTTATATCTTGGACACGGTTTGGTCTTTTTACTTGACATTTGGAGGGTGTTGACGGCATGTCCTGTAGATGTTAATAGAGGTATTTATGTGTCAGACAATATATTTTTTGTGGACAAATTGTGTGGCACAGTTAACGTTTTGTGGACAGCATTTTCTATTGGTCTACTAGATTAACATTTGTTTGGTGACTGGCCTTGCTGTTGTGAATGTACTTTTTAGTCATTGGGTGTGTAATGTGGCCTGACGCTTACAAGTTGGTGGGACTGCGGGGCCCAAAGGGCCTCATGCTCCCACCAACTTGAGCACCTTTCTAGTTTTCTATTCTTTCTTAAAAAGTAAGGAAATTCTATGCAAAAAACTTAATTCATGCATCAGGTAGGGTTCTTCTACAGTGAAAAGAGTGAGGAAATTTGATTTTAGGGTTCTCATCCCTTGTACCCCACACCAGCCTGCCCCCACCAACAGGCATCAGGGTGTGCATTGGGGCCCTTGGCCCTAACTCTCACCCCATTCTCCTACACTGCACCACCTCAGCTTGTTTACACATGGGATGGGGTGAGAGTTATAGCCAAGGACCCCAATGCACACCCCAATGCCTGTTGGTGGGAGTGGGCTGGGGTGGGGTGCAAGGGGTGGGAACCCTAAAATCAAATAGCCTCACTTTTTTCACTGTAGAAGAACCCTAACTGATGCATTAATGGAGTTTTTTGCATAGAAAATATACATATATATTTTTTTAACTGCAGTACTGTTTTGCCCAACATATTCTGAACACTTCTTTACTGCCTCCCTGGCACATCTCCCTTTATTACAGAGTCTCTTCTCAGTCATTCTTATATGCTAATTGTAACTAATTTGGGATGAAAAATTACAAAATGTAAAATAGCCTGCAGCACAAATAAGTACCAGGAGCAGACAACATCTCCTCCTAGTGAATCAGGGATCAGCAGTGTGATCTGAAAAAGTACTGCACTAATAGTATGTAGTAAAACAAACCAAAAAGAATTTAACACAACTCATGGATTAATAAACTAACATAACACTACAAGTAAGTACCAGGAGCAGATAACACCTCCCTCTAGGAAATCTGAGATCAGCAATGTGATCTGAAAAACTACCACTAAAAGCAATCAAAAAGTTATTTTTTTCCCTTTAAAAAAAACAACAAAGATTAAAACAACAGGAGTAACAGGGGTTACTGATGCCGCCAAGAAAACTTTGAAAAACATAATAATTAGGTACAATTCAGATTACATTCCATATGTATTCTACACATTTATCTTACTCTTTATTTATTACTGAGTAAATTTGCATGAATATGTGATTTTTATCCCTTAGAGTTCCTTAGTGGTTATCTGCTGCTAGAGCTTACTCCCTACTTCAAGTCATAATTCTCTGTTGTGATATCACATTCAGTTTCCATGGAACTAACTGTGATGTCACAAACATTGCATTATGACCTCAAGTATGGAGAAAGCAACAGGAACAGATTAACTCTTCAGGAGCAAAGATCCTTTTTTCATGCAAATGACATCAGTAATATATAATGGGGGAGGAGGAATATAAAACTAATGTGAATAAAAGCTGGATTGTGCTTAATGTTATTGTTTGTTAAAGTTCTCCTTAGGGTGTCAGTTGCTCTTTAATATTAAGTATAACGAAAACTGACAGAACACCATCACTTTAAGAAAAATAGAACTACAAAATCACTAAACCTTAAACACACCAAACTAAACCACAGAAATAACAAACACTGGCCAGAGCCAATAGGGCTGCAGCCAAGGAATTTGAGGTACAAATATAAAAAATGTGTTTTTTAAAACATTTTACACCAAATTTTGAACATAGTCTTGTTGTGACCCTGCCTCATGAAGAAGTGCACAGAAAATGTTCATCCCCTGGCCTAAAGATGATTTTGCACATGGACAGTGAAATCAACTTTCAGGACACAAAAATACATTTTGGGCAGGAGTTGAAAAATGACAGCTGTGACATTCACGAAGTGCTGTAAAGAAATGGCTATGTTGTAAATCTGGGGTAAAAATATTAAAAAGTCCCAAAGTTGTAAGCCTGCATTCACAAAATTCAATGTAGGCTCATAACTTTATTGTGTTTAATATTTTTACGCCAAATTTTCAACATAGCCTTTTTATGACCCCTCCTCATGAACAAGGGCAGAAAAATTTCAACTTCTGCCTGAAAGGTGATTTCATGCAGGGGCAAGTAAATCACCTTTTGGGATGTACAAAAACCCATCTTGGCAAGGATTTGAAGAATGATATCTGTCACATTCATGAGGTGCTGTAAAGATATGGCTATGTGGTAAATTTGGGGTAAAAATATTGAAAATTACCAAAGTTACAAGCCTGTGTTTGCAAAATTCAACATAGGCCAATAACATTATTGTTTTTAATATTTTTACACCAGATTTTCAACATACCCTTCTATAACCCCACCTCATGAACAAGGGCAGAGACACATTTTTCAACTGCTGCCCAAAAGGTGATATCACACAGGAATCACAAAATCACCTTTCAGAACATATTTGCCTAATGTCAGTGCAATTGTTCATGAGGTGGGGTCCCAAAAAAGGCATGTTAAAAATCTGGGCCAAACATATGCAAAAATGCCTAAGTTACACAACTAAGTTCAAAACCCCCTTGAAATACATTGAACCGCATACCTGTTTCTTCAGTTTGTGGTTTGGTTTGAAAAGTGAAGTTGTTACTCTGGTCCGGACAGGATTATGGTGTTGGATCCCTAATGGGTAAGCAAGGGCTTGGGAGCGTGCAGGGTGGTGGGTGCTGAGTAGGAGGGTGAGGTGGGGTATCTGGAATGGCTGCAAAAGACTTTGGCATCAATGGATGTTTTTCTTTTTCCAGGTGAAAAAACAATAAATCATGACAGAGGGTTCCTGAATACAACACTGGGGGATTGTGCACCCTCAGTGTCACTATTATGTTTCTGGGGGTGGTGCGGTGGTGGGTGCTGAGAGAGAGAGGATGGGGTGGGGGAAGAAAAAAACATGTAAAAAAATCACGGTGGAACTTGATCATGACACTGGGGGATTGGGCACACCCAGTGTCATTGTTATGTTTTGGGTTGGCGGGGGTGCTGAGAGGGAGGGTTTGGGTGGGGGTCTAATTGGGACGGGGTCAGGAATGTCAAAAAAGAACATTGATAGACAGTTTTCTTTTTACAGGTGAAAAAAACAGTAAATCATGATGGAGGATTCCTGAACATGACACTGGGGGATTGGGCGCCCCCAGTGTCACTGTTATGTTTCTGGGGTGGGGAGTTGGGTGGTGGGTTCTGAGAGGGACAGTTGGGGAAAGAAAAAACATATGTAAAAAAGTCACTGCAGAACTCAAATCACGACACTAGGATTAGGCACCCCAGTGTCATTGTTATGTTTCTGGGGAGTGTGGGTGGTGGGTGCTGAGAGGAGGGAAATATGGTCAATTTAAAAAGAGAAATCATTAGTCATGGTGGAACAGAGCACAGTTCACCATGACCAAGATAGCGTGTATTGTACTGTGCACATGCAAGTAGTCACTAATGCACAGTGGAGTGCTGCAGCCATCTTGGACACAGCAGAATGTACCATATTCCGTCATGACCAACAATTTCTTTTTATTAAATTAGGCATATCCCTCGATCCTCCATCTTAGCAGCCACCATCCCACACCACCCAGAAACATAAGAGTGACACCGGGGTGCCTAATCCCCATTGTTGTGATCAGGACACCCCTGATTATTTTAAGTGCAAAATAGCAGAGCAACTGATAATGGGAGCAATGATGGAGTGCTCCACAGATGCAGAGATGACTGTGGTGTAGCTCCAACAGGATGTTCGATTGGAAAGAATGCAAGGAATGTTGAGCCCTTTTTTTGATAGCAAGAGAACTGCAGGGCTCTGCCCACTGCAGCCCTAAAATTAGAAATTAATCTCTACATATCAAAAATGATGAACAAAAAAGAGTCAGAAAACCAAAATATAACACAAAACTCCTGCTTACCCTAAAAGGCTTTGGATCTTTGTGGCCTGCCTTGCCTTACAGACTACACCAACCCTCCCCATCCTATTGCTTCACAGTCTGACAAAACAGAAACTGCCACTTTAAAGTAAATAATTACTAAAAAAATAAACAACAAAAACATAAATCTAGCAGCACAAGGCCCTCTAGAACAACTTGTGAGCAATTTGGATTCAAAAAGCTCAGTTTCAACGTGCATTTTAAAATTGTTTCCCTCAGACGAGCACACGCAGACTTCTCTCCTACTCTGTCTTCAGAACACTGCACTGAAGACAGCCTTCTCATGTAATACAGCTTGTTTAAGCAACATGTGGCCTCCAATCCCATAGTAAATTGCAAACTTTGTCTCTGCACCAGACTTTGCTGATGAAGTTATCAACTTCGCATGTTATAAACTTTGCCTCTGAAACAAACTCTGTAGGCGGAGTTGCCAACTTTACATTTCATGGAGTTAATGTTTTCTGCAAACTTAGACTTTACACAGAGGATTAACTCTGCAAAATGAGGTGAATTCAAGAATTAATCCATGGAGCGAAGTTTTTCAACTTTGCACATCACTAATGGTATTAAAGAGAAAGTATACACTTATTTTTTACTTTTTTTATTTGCTTAATTTTTATGTATGTTGATGAAGAAATACATAATCCCTGTTGGAGTGTGTGGTTTATTTCATTCTCTGTCCCACTTATTAGTCTGACCACTTTCAATACTGACCCACGGAAGATGTGCCCAAGAAGGATTTCTTCAAAACCATGGTACTGGGAAGCTTGAGTCAGTATAACATCAGTTATACAAAACTAACTCAGGCTTCCTTCACTGGCACCTCTGCATGGCTTGTATTAGTGTAGTACCATAATCTAACATCATCTCATGCATTAAAGACAGTGGGCTCAATTTCAAGGGGTGACTCAGGGCTTGGATCAAGCCCTGCATCAGACCCATTTTTTGGCACAGCTGTGCCAATCTCCTTTGACTCAACTACACCCAATTTTAGTACATCAGGTGGTGCAGTTGCAGCAGTTTTCTCAGTTTACGGCAGCTTGCACCACAGACTTTATGCAAGCCCTTTAAAAAGGGTCCCCCAAATGGCACAAGTTAGACCAGGGAAAAGCTGGTCTAACCTGCAGCATTTGACACTCAGAATTGAAAATCCAGATCACAGGCCAGGAGTAGAGATGGGTGAAATCCGCAAATTTAATTCTGTGAAATATTTTGTGAATGCCGTGCACTTCACAAAATATTTTGAGGGTGCAAAATGCAAAATTCCATTCCCGAAATACAAAATTTCACCCGCGAAATGTGGAATTTCACCTGCGAGTAGCAAAATTCTGCATTTTGCAGGGCCTTTTCTGTAGTTTAGTGTCATTCCTCCCACCCCAGTCCCCGATCCCCATAATAATAAAACATTAATGCCCTTTTCTATAGTACAGTGTCCCTCCCTAGTCCTAGATCCCAGTAATAATAAAAACATGAATCCCCTTTTCTGTAGTATAGTGTCCCTCCCCCCACCCTGGTCCCCGATCACCCTCATAATAAAAAATAAATACCCTTTTTGTAGTATATCATCCCATTCCCCTCCCCAGTCCTGATCTCCCACCTGTACTGTACTTACACTTTTCCATAGCAATGAACTTGTAGTGTATACTGTGAACTGTCATTGACAGTTCAGTCAGCAGGGAGTTGTGGAGGTGAGAGGAGGGTTGTGCTATTTTTGACCAGTGGGACATGCTGGGATGGGGGAGCAGGGTGGGATGTGGTTACCAGAGCTGGTGGGGGGTTTGGGAGACCACTACTGTATGCAGTCATGAAACAGTCATCCGTAAATGTTTGAAATTTAGAAACATTTGCAAGGCAAAATTACTGATTTCACCAGAACTTTGCTGGCAAAATTAAGTTTCACTGCATCTCTAGCTGGAGAATGCCACAAGTCCCTTTTCCCAGATGATCAGCACACCAGGACTTGTAGCATTCTTGGGGCATTGAAAATCAAGCTCAGTGTCTTTATGTGAGTTAGTTAATGTGATGGGATTAAAACCTTTGAATTTGCTAGCACTGTCTAAGCATCTCTGTTTGAAAGGAGTTCAAGTCAATCACTCAATCCCCAGTGAAATTTGAAAGTACCCATGGAGCACCAGGAGAAACTGTCAAGGGAGGAGCTGATTTCTTACAGATACTGTTGTTCTCTTTATTCATACCAATCCTTAACTGTCGTTACCTGTGGATATAATTAAAATAAATTAAAACAAGTGAATTTTTGTATGACTGATGATAAAGTTTTACTTTGACTCCGCACTACCAAGAACCAAAAGAAATAGGATCAACAACAATATGGGAGAAAGGCAAATACTGTGTGATAACAGCTGTTCCCTTGACAGCTCCTTCTGGTGCTCAGTGGGCAATGCTGAATTTTGCTGGGGAGTGAGCGACTGGCTTGCACTCCCTTCAAGAGGAGATGCTTAGACTCTGCTAGCCAATTCAAAGGTTTCAGTCCCATCACATTAACTAAGTCACATAGAGATGCTGGGCCCAATTTTCTAACAAAGTGGAATGATGCAATTGACTTGTGTCAAGAGTTTAACTCAAGTAGTGATTTGCATCACCACTTGAGTCAAACGTGATTTTCCAAAGCAGCCTGCATCTCTTCCAGACACTGCTGCACCAAAGCCCCTTGTTCCAGGGTTGCAACAAACAACCAGCTGCACCAGGATGCAAGGGGGCTTGCACCATGGTGGGGCTGCAAAATCTTCTTTTTGGGGATTTTCGAAGCACCACCATGAATGCAGCAAGGGTGACAACCTAGATCAGCCCAGAGCTGGTCTAAGTGGTTTGTGCCAGTGGAATGGGGTCCTACAAGGGTGCCAGGGGTGCACCGGGGCAAAGAAGGTGGCAGTGTGAGTGTCAGAGACATAATGCAAAATTGTCTGGTATGTGGGCACCTGTCAGGGTGCTTGTGCCATATAGCATAGCACAGTAAAAAGCACTGCACATATTCCCCCAATCTCCGATGTCACCAATAATATAGCAAACCCCAATCCTTAATAGTGTTGCAGACCCTGATACCCAATCTCCCCCATGCAGTTACAAATACCCTCTGTTGCTGTACTGTGGACTGCTCTCCCTCCCAATGATCACCCCTTTATAACATGTTATAAGTATCCCTGGTGATCCAGTGGAACCCCCATCACAACACCCTGTCAGGTATTATCCTTACCACCCCAATCCCAAATAGAAGCTGGTAGCCAGCACAGCCCTCCTCTCTCCACATGGCTGGCCTCTGACTGGGCTGCAATGACCGTGTACTGTATACAGTATGCTCAGTGGATGACAGCAGCTGTCATTCACTGACTATATTATGTACAGTATATGGTCATTGCGAGCTAGTTCTATGAGCTGCCATGGAAGTGAGAGGTGGACTGTGCTGGCCACTGGCTTCTATTTGGAACTGGGGGTGTGTGAGGTGGTGGGGCAATACCAGGAGTGGTGGGGTGGGTGGTTCACTGGACCACCAGGAATACTTATAACATGTTATACAGGAGCGAACTTGGGGAGGGAGGGCAGTCCACAGTACCACAACAAAGGGTATTTGAAACTGCATGGAGGAGATTGGGGATCAAGGGTCTGCTGTCTTTCCCAAGACACAGCCTTCTCTCTCCCTCACTTTCTCTTTCTCTTTAATTTCCACACAAAGAAGTTATATAATAAGAAAATTAAATAAAAGGATTCCTAATATAAATAAAAGTATCCAGGATATAAATAAAAGTATCTGTGATATAAATAAAAGTATCCTGGATAGAAATAAAAGGATCTATAATTAAAAGTATCCTGGATAGAAATAAAAGGATCCCTGATATAAATAAAGGTATCCTGGATATAAATAAAAGGATCCCAGATATAAATAAAAGGATCCCTGATATAAATAAAAATATCCCAGATATAAATAAAAATATCCCTGATATAAATATAAAGGTATCTCAAATATAAATAAAAGGATCCCAGATATAAATAAAAGTATCCCAGATATAAATAAAAGGATCCCTGATATAAATAAAAAGATCCCTGATATAAATAAAAGTATCTTGGATATAAATAAAAGAATCCCAGATATAAATAAAAATATTCTGGATATAAATAAAAGGATTCCTGATATAAATAAAAGTATCCCAGATATACATAAAAGGATCCCTGATATAAATAAAATATCCCTGATATAAAGAAAAGGATCCCTGATATAAATAAAAGTATCATAAATAAAAGGATCCCTGATATAAATAAAAGGATCCCGGATATAAATAAAAAGATCACTGATATAAATAAAAGGATCCCTGATATAAATAAAAGTATACTGGATATAAATAAAATGATCCCAGATATAACTAAAAAGATCCCTGATATAAATAAAAGGATCCCTGATAGAAATAAAAGTATACCTGATATAAATAAAAGGATCCCAGATATAAATAATAATATCCCTGATATAAATAAAAGGATCCCTGACATAAATAAAAGTATCCCGGATATATAAATAAAAGGATCCCAGATATAAATAAAAGTATCCGCAAGGAAGTAGGACACTGGCAAAAGTGACTTTTTTTCTTTAAAACATTTGCAGGATCGTGTAGTAAACAAAACAGAAAGCACTGAGAGAAAACAGCTGTTCCTTTAACAGGTTGTAGTCATGCTCAGGTTTAAGCACGACTGTACTGTAGTGCATAGTAGTTAAAGGAGATTTTCTGCACAAATGCAGTGCACCAGCAGTCTTGGGAACTTGCATGAGATGACATTAAGTTATCAAATCAATATCAAATCAATATTTATTTGTAGTGCGCTTTTCAAAATATCAAAGCGCAAATATATAACAGAATTAACATCCATCACAATAAATACAAATATACAAACAATTAAAAAGGCAACAGGATAGCTTATTCAAAGGCTAGTTCAAATAAATAGCCCTTCAAAGAGGCCTTAAATGACTCCATGGACAGGCACTCTCTAATAATAAGTAATGTCACTACACTCACAGCAGCCATGTAGGGGTGCCAGCATGTGAAGCCTGAGTCAGTTTTTTGTAACTGACATCATACTGACTCAGGCTTCGCAGCACCATAGTTTTGAAGAAATCCTTCTTGGGCACTTCTTCTGTGAGTCAGGACTGCAAGTGGTCATACTAATTAGTGGGAAAAGGATGATATTAACCACACACACTAATAGAGATTAAGTATTTATCAATATACATAGAAATTAAGGAAATAAAAAAGGAAAAAATAAGTCAATAAAAAAATGTCTCTGAGGCTAGCCTCTCCTTTAAAAGGAGGCATTCTAATAAGACACCATCCTCTGTGAATTTTGATTTCATGAGGGAGTATAATAGGCCTTTGTTTACTTTTAGTGACATGAGAGAGGAGACATCTATGTGGAGCTTGTTAAATGTGATACTAACAAAGAAGCAGGTTTTGATAACATAGAACCAGTTTTTCATAAAATTAATGCTAACACTTTGGCTAAGAATTTAGCATATCTTTTCAACTTCTCCTTACAAATATCACAAATGCCTGATGATTGGAAAATAGCCCACATAATACCTGTATTTAAAGGGGGTAAGGCATAATTTCCTGGTTGTTATTGAACATATTCCATCTTTTCACAAACAATAAAAATATTTGAAGATTAATCCATAAACAGCTTTTTCTATACTTCTCTAAGCATACTGTAACGTACTGACTGATTATCAGTCTGGTTTTAGAAAAGGTTATAACACTACTAATGTGGTGTCAAAGGTAACCGATTATGTGTTTACCTAATTTAATATAGGACATAGCACACCAGCAATCTTTTTTGACCTATCAAAAACATGTGATACTGTAGATGATAATATTTTATTAAACAAACTAAAAAATACGGGTCTAGGATTTACTGCACTGTTATGGTTTTATTCATACTTGTCCTTCCATCAACAATGTGTTAAAGCAGAAGAATTCAGATCTCATATGCAATGATTAGTAGGTAGGGAGTCCCTCAGGGGTCAGTCCTTGGGTTCCTCCTATTCTTGATATACATAAATGAACTACCTTAACACTGTTCTTGTTCAACAGATGTTTACTTATATGCTGATGACATTATGCTGTATACTCACCATAGTGATGTTAGTCTAGCAATTGAAACTAAAAAGACTTAAGTAAAATACAGGCTGCACTGTTGAATCTGAGATTACTGCTCAATGAAAAGAAGACTCAGTGGATGTTGTTCATAAAAAAAAGAGTTCAGATACTTCTCAACTGAATTTAAGATCTAACAACTGAACTGAGATTACTAGGGTCCCTACTCACAAATATCTAGGAATAACATTACCAGTTAACATTTAAGTTTCATATTCAAAATCCTTCTTCTAAATTAAAAAAGTTGTAAGCTTTTTTATAGAAATAAAGCTTATTTTAGTTTCCCGCTCAGAAAATTGTTCATTATTTTTGCCTCAAATAGACTATGGGGATTCTATTTATAGACATACCATGGTAACATTAGTTGGTGTACTTGATCCACTTTACCATAGTGAACTTAGGTTTATAACTGATTTACCTTGAGTACACTCCATTGTTGTCTGTATGCTGCAGTTGGCTAGGGTTCTTTAACTAGCCAAAAACAAACACATCAGTACTTGTTTGTATATAGATTTGTTCGAAATGTACTTTCTCCATTTCCTTTAAATTCACTAAATTATAAATCGGTATCCAATCATAATCTCAGGTCAGCTAAATTCTCAAATTTTTCCATACCTAGATCCCGATCAAAATATGTGGATTATACTTTAGCTGTTTCTGTTCTTTTTTTTATTTACTATGCTTTATGTGCCGGCTCTCCAACAACCTGTCCCTGAGCCTCGTCCCGTCATACCACCACCACCAATCTCACTGGCAATACACTCAGGATTACCCCCCAGAGTGGGGCCATGTGAGGGAACCCAAACACCCAGTGAACAGCAGAATATGGCCCCAGGACATTACTGTCCAGGGGTGCACACCTGGCTTACCCCCAAGGGCAGAGCCATGGGGATGGGGATTATCCCCCCAGTGGAAGGCTGGATACATCCCCGCTGGAAACCAGGGGGTGCTGCATGGGACCTCAGACTTGGGGTGGGTGGCATTCTGCTTGGTGAAGTATTTTTTGGTGGGTATGTGGAGGTGGGGCATGCAATGACTCAGTGATGTAAATGCCACTATCTGGCCAGCCTCTGCAACACATAAGGTGCTGGATGCTTGTTGCACCCCGGCCTCTGCCAGAGGTCACTCTATATGCTGGACACACAACCTCTCTTTCCCCGGAGAAGGAGAACAAGCCACAGGGCACTCAGTCTTCCTCCCATTGGCTGGCCCTCTGACTCCCAAGTCCATTCCTGAAACTGGGATGTTGGTGTCACATGCAGAAACTCAACTGCTGCACCGGCTGGCTAGTTAACTGTTTCTGTTTTTCTGACATACGAAATAATTAGGAAAAAATGTAACCTAAATGCACTATTGTCTATTTCCTGTTGTAAGACTTTTATTGATAGACTGCTGTTTAGCCAGAGTGATTGCTTTGGTTGAACTTTTACTCTCACTTATTTTAAACTTGTATCACTCTTGGAACTAATGTACTTTGAATTTGTATTATATGCCTATCTAGACTTATGTGTTGTTTGTTTAATGGGAGGACTAAAAGCCCAAGGTTCAATAGGGGGAATAGCTCCTCCTACAGCCCCTACTTAAGCCTTGAACTTCCATTTGCTCAGCTTCAGCATTTCAAATTCAGTCAGCAGCTTGGCTTGTCTGTGGCTTCTCCTTGCTCCTGCACCTGGTGTCACCTTTTCTTCCTCCTCTCCTGGCCTTAGCTGCCTGATCCATTCATTGTCTGGCCTTGCTTCACCCAGTTTCCTTGTTCGCAGTTCTCCCACTGCCCAGGGACTGTTAGGTGGTTGGAGCTTCAGCTCCTTGGTTGGCTGGGTCAGTCCCCTCCCTCTGCCTCCCTTTGCCTTCTTTGTTCATTGTTTTCTTTGTGCTGTAGGTTTTCCCTCCTGTGTTGTCTGCCTTTGGGCCTCCTTTCCTGCTGCCCCTCCACCCCCCATTTCCCTTCCAGATGCCTGTTGTGCTGCCAGCAAGGCTGCATCTGGCACAGTGTGTGTGGACTTTCTGACACAGGATGCCTTGTTTACCTGCATTGCCACTCCCCACCTTGGTATTCTCATCCCAATGTTGCACTGAGGCCTGCCTGCTTGCCTCAACACATCCCCTGCCTCGCATCTCATTAGCCTAGCTTGTTCAGCTCCATTCCAGACTGCTGGGGTGTCTGATCTGCTAGTATCCTTCTCACACAGCCGTCCAGTGCTGTATTCTGGGTTGCCTGGCTTGTTACTTCTCCATGCCGGTACTGTCCCATATTTGGCTGTGCATTCTGCCTTGGTCTCCTTTGCTGCCTACTTCTTGCTGCCTCTCCGGAATACCTCAGCTCAAGCCATTGCTCTGTTTCTTCCCTGGCGATCACTCTGTTGCTCTGCCAGCACTTCTGGGTGCGTCATCTGCCACACTCCAGTCTGGGGCGTGGGTCTGCTTCCTCCATGTCTGCCTTGGTGTCCACTTTTTCTTTTTTCTTTTGCAACATTTTCCCTACAACCTAGTATTCATTTCATTTGTTTGAGTGGTCAAGTGGCACATGATTAGTACCTTGCTCCGAATGCTTCCCCTGCACTTCCCTGCCTCTTGTCCTGGACTTTGCTCCCATCCCATATTGGCATTTTTCTTGGCCTTCCAGAATGTAATTGGGAAATCTGCCTCTCCATACCCTACTGCCTGGAACTAATTGCTCTATAGTGGTAGTGCTGACTGCATTCTTTGAATTCACCATTGCTTTCTCATTCTGACAATGATCCAATCATATTATGTTGAACTGAATCCTGACCCTGGTTATCTAATACTGCAGGTCTCTGCTGCAGGATCCAAGACCGAAGAAAAGCTAGCTTGTCTACCAGGTCTAGGAGCCTGCTCCACATTTTCTGTTCTAACATCATTCCATCATTCCTCTGATCAGCGGGCTTGCTCATCCGCCAGGGTTGGGAGCCATTCCTTGTTTCCATCTCTACCATCATTCCATCATTCCATCACCATTGATTTGATAGCTTGCATCCCTAGCTCTGCTTCTTGGATATTGAGTGAAGATGACCTTGCCCTGGCCACTGAGGATGGGAGTCCCTGTCTTCCATCTCCATTCTCTTCTCAGATGGTCTCCGTCCCTAGCTCTGCTCGTCAGGGTATTGAACGAAGGTGGGCTTGCCCTGTCTGCTGGGTATAGGAGTCCATATCTTCTGACTCCATTCTCCACTCCTTCCATGTCATTCCACTCCTCGGCCAGTCTCCATCTCTGAGCTCTGCCTGGGAGCCATTGTGTGAAGGTCGGTCTTCCTTGCCCACCAGTGCTGGGGGGCCTGTCCCTCATATTCCATTCTCCTCCATGGACTGGGCCTGGCTCTGGATTTGGACTGCCTCCTGGACTTCCTTGTTCTGTATTCTTTTTGGGGCCTCCAATGTGCCACCATCTAGTGCTCACCTATCCATCGAATGCACTCCTTAGATGCACTTCCCCTAAAGGCTTCCAGTAACTATTCCTCCATCCTACCATGGCTTCTCCATCCATTCCTCATGTCATCATTCCATCAGCCACCTCTCAATCCTCCGTTATTCCATCGCTCAAGTCTTCTGCTCCAGCATTACCTTTAATTACATCTCTGGCATCCAATCAAGACTTTCTAATCTACCAGCATTCCTTGACCTGGCTGCCATCATAAACTTCAGCTGCTCCAAAGCACTATTACTTTCCCATAATCACTACCTATTGACTGTGAACCCCTCATGTCATTATCTTTAAGTACTGAACACCATCACCCAAACATGAAGCTTGTGCTTATCCATGTGTTCAAAACTAATTGTATGTATACTTCCAAGACTTTAAAGGAGATAGAACATGATTTTTACATAGTTAACTGCCCTTCCAGCTTTCTTTCCATGCCAGTTATGTATTCTGACATGCTTTGATGATTTTTTAATAAATAACTAATCTAGCTTTAGGGTATCTTCAGATCTACATTGAGTTCCCACTCTCCTTACCAGCTACTGCTCTTGATTTTCATATTTCTAAGACATTCTATGACATCACAAACTCCCATTCCATGCTATTCATCTCAATGGCCTGGAGTGGGTGTTTCTGATATCATAGAATGTTCAGGCAGTATGAAAACAGAGAAAAGCAACTGCTAAGCACAGAGGGATTCAGGGTAGTTACAAAGGCAACAAAATTAGATAATTAAATAAGAAAGGTCAAAAGCATATCAGAATACTGGGTGGCCAATAAAAGAACAACTAGAGGGCATCCAGAGGTTTAAAAACTGTTTCCTATCACCCTTAATGCTGGATACCATGAAGACATCCTGGATATATTTAAAGGATACCCAAACAACATTGTGACAACAAACTATTCAAAATCTGATTTCATAGAGGACTAAAGGAAGGCTGCTGTACACATTAATACTAAAACTACACTTACATAGTTTACCTAAATGTGGTTCCAAAGCATTTGAAAATGTAAATCAGCCTTCCAGTTTCAAAAAACTGACTTACCTACTTCCTAAAATGGCTGCCAAATGTGTTACGTGATTACATAATTGGAGCCAGTCGAGAGTTATATGATTCTCACAGTGCTAATTAGTTGTTTTTTTCACTTTGTTTAGAATTGCATCACCAAAATGGTCAAAACCGTGTGCATTATTGTGATCAATACATGTTAGAATATGGTTTTGTTCATTTTATTTACTTTAACATGCTGAAATTGTGTTTTAATCCAACCGACTTTCTCTTTGACACATCACGGTGCAGTACAAATCTTAAATATCCTGGTGGTCTAATGGTTATGGTGGATCCAGGATGTTACAATAGGGGCACTGGGGTGGTGTGCTTACTTAATATGCACTTTTTAGCATTTTTATTCCTTTATACTATCTGCTATTATTCTTTTTAGTGCGTTTTTGACAGAACCTACAAATGCAATCTATAGTTTTGAATGTAAACATTTGTGAAATCAATAAATCAGACTTATTCAACAAAGTGAAATGCAGCAGCATGCAAGTAAGTTACAATGGGAGGCGGTGCAGCCACACCTTCACCACCCTAGATCCACCACTTGTTTGTAACAAAGTTCTTGTGCAGTCCAATGCCAGAGTTAATACTTTCTTGGAAATCAAAAATATGCTTGTCTTGTCTTCTTTTCAATGAGAAATAATAATAATAAGAATCAGCATTTATATAGTGCTTTTCATACACATTGTATCTCAAAGTGCTTTAAAAGTAATGCTAGACTGGTAGTGAAGTGACTGAACATGTAGTGGCAGCTATTTCACATATTAATACCCACACACAGCCTTGGACAGTTGAATGAACTGGTTTTATGGGAAGGGGAATGTTGGTCAGAACAATAGGGTCAGGTAGTGATCATGGTGCTGGCAGCCCCACATCTTATATCTCACAGTGATCTGCTTGTATTTCTCCCCTTCTGTCTTCCCCTTTCCTGAATATAGCAGTACCTTGCAAGAGTGGCCTTCTCAGTTCCCCTCTAGTATTCATTCTTCCCTCCTCCTTCCCACACCAAAAACTGGTGAGCTCATCACCCTTCTGCTTAATGAATGCAGGCAGTACAGTCCTTGGGTTTTTTGACATATCAAAAGTAAACAAATGTTACTCATAAGTCAGGCTGATAGCAGCAGGGCACAAGGGAAAAGGTGGGCTTTTCTATCCTTAAAGATCTAGGCTACCTTTATTAGGCACTATTAAATGATGGGTGGGCACATCATTATGCATGTCATTTAACAGTACCAAATCATAGGTAGCTTAGGTCTTATATGGGTAGGAAAGCCTATTTTTCCCTCTGTGCCCTGCTGCTATCAGTCTGGCTTACCAGAAGATCATGTTTATTATTATGTAAAATAACACAGGAGACTGTACTAACCACACTCATGATGCAGAAGGGTAGTGAGCTCACTAGTTTTTGGTGTGGGGAGCAGGTGAGACAAATGAATTCAAGAGAGGGACTGAAGAGGGCATTCCAGCAAGGTACAGCTATATTCAGGTTAGGGGAAGACAGGGCGGGGGAAGTTGAGCAGATCATTGTGAGATCTGAGATTTGGGGCTGCCACCACCATGATCACTACGTGACTGTGGATGACAGCAGTCAGCGATGACAAATACTCAAAGTGGCATGGCTGCACCTAAATTTTTACTTGAATTCAGTGTTGGTAGATTACCCTCTGGTGGGTGGGGATGTTGAGGTTTGTTGGGACAGTATAAAGGGAGCTGTGTATAGCTCATTCACAATTCTGAAGAGTGGTAGCAAGCCAAATTACATTGTGGTGTAGGGTACAGAAAAGTAATGGAGAAGAATTGCCGAGGACTGTCCTGTGGGGTTCTGCAGATCACAGGTAAAGGAGTAGACCAACTATGGAAGTTCGGTGGATATCATGTTGTTGTGTGATCCACAGATGCTGCACCTGTGGCATGGGATGTACACAGTGTCATGTACATGGCCGGCAGTGTGTGCTGTGACATCTGTACAATTGAGTGGTAGGTGGCTGGGGGGCATGTAGGATCCGACAGGCACACAGGTGGTGGCGTAATCCAACTACTGGCCCACGTGCACTGAAGATGTGTCCCAGCCTTGTGGCCACACCTGGTCTGTGGTGAGGTCTGGCCATGCATACACCCTCCCCTCACTGGCCACCATGCCCACAGTGCTGCTTGTGTGTGCTGGCATCTTTTACGCACCACAGACATATGGTCTGCAGATGTGTGCTATATGACAACACTACCATGCTGTCCCCTGTGAGTCAGATCACCCCTCACTGTTTGTGCTTGGCTCGGGCTGGTGGCAGTTGACGGCATCATGGTGGTGCCATCAGTGAGCCGCATGTGTTCTCCATGTCTGGCAGTTTCTAAGTGTGATACTCATATGTTAGGGTCCTGCAAGCCGCGCTAATGCAGCGCTATCACCAGGCAAAGAAACAATGTCGCGCATAGCTGTTTGCCAAGGGTTAAGACCAGCTTTTCCTGGGCGGTAATTTGTACTGTGCTATGGTTTGCACTAAGTTGCACTAAACACCTTAGCGCGGTGCTAGTCGGTGAATATCTCAATGCGCCTATATTCATGTTCACTTTGCCCATTATATTTACTTATGGTTTGCCCGGCGCCAATGTGGTTTACTTGTGCTAGTTGGACTTTTGAATATTGCAGACCCGCACTAATCCCGCGCTAAACCCACACAAATATTTTTTGTCCAGCGCAAAGCTTTGAATATGTGGCCCTAGGTGTTTAGTAAAGGTGCATATCTTAAAGAACTAAGATTTGGGGCCTCTAGACGCATCTGCAATCATTCAGTTTGCTTTTATTTATTTACTTTCTTTTCCATCTTTTTCTTTGTATTTTGCCAACTGCGGGCCAGATATTCAAAACTTTGCGCCGGGCAAAAATCATTTGCGCAGGTTTAGCGTGGTATTAGCGCGGGTCTGCCAGATTCAAAAGGTCAAATAGCGCTGGCAAACTGCATTAGCACCAGGCAAAATTATAATGTATGCAAGAGGCAATCTGACATGAATAGAGGCGCAATGCTATATTCAGCGACTAGTGCCGCGCTAAGTGGTTTAGCGAGACTTAGCGCGGTGCACATTACCGACCAGGAAAAGCTGGTCTTAATCCTCGGCAATCAGCTTTGTGCGACGTAATGGCTTTGCGCCTGATTTGCGCGGGTTTAAGCGTGGTTTCGGCGACCCTAACAAATAAATATGACTCATAGATAAAGCCACATAGAGGAAGCATGTTGTCAATCCGATGGCATCACAATGATGCCATCATCTGCCACCAGTCCCAGCCATGCCAGGCAGTAAGTGGTGACCATGCCACCAGTGGATAGCATGGCAGTGTAGCCATACACACACCTGCAGACCACACATCTGTGGACAAAAACAGATGCCAGCACACATGCAGCACTGTGGGCATGGAGGATATTGGGGAGGCGTGTATGGGTGGCCAGGCTGTGCCACAGACCAGGTGTGGCCACATGGCTGGGACACATCATAAAGTGCACATGGGCCAGTATTAGGAATACCCCCAACACTAGTGTGCCTTTCGGATAATATATGCCCCCGGCCACATACCACACAGTTGTACAACTGCCACAGCACACAAAGCCAGATATGTACATGTCACTGTGAGCATCCCATGCCACAGGTACAGCATCTGTGGGTCACACAACAGTGTAACAGTAATGCCAACTGTCAGTAAACACCTGCAGGTTGGGCTTGTCACTGTGTACAGTGCAGTCAGCATCACTGTCCTACACACCATATGCAGTGCTGTGTCCCTCACACTACTGTCCCCCTTGCTACTGTAGTGTCTGCTGTGCACTGTAGCATGCCCTACAGTGTGACAGTTGCATGAAGCACCACCACCACCTGTGCCTATTCTGTCTTGTCCCCTGGGGTACAATATGCAATGCTGTACTGTTTACATGTGGCCTGCAGCTATCATTGTGCACTGCCAGACTGACCTACAGGTGGAGCTGCGGTTGGACCTGGTCCGCTCCTGTACTTCCAGACTGACCTACAGGTGGAGCTGCGGTTGGACCTGGTCAGCTTCTGTACTTCCAGACTGACCTACAGGTGGAGCTGCGGTTGGACCTGGTCAGCCCCTGTACTTCCAGACTGACCTACAGGTGGCTCTGTGGGACCCTGCAGTAATGCTGGGCAAACTGCATGCAAATCAGAGTATAATGAGATACTAAGTAGGTCGTCTGTACCTGCTGTCACGTTGCTGTGCACTGTGTTGTTGTTGTGGGTTGCACTTCCTGGTTGCTTTATTCAGTGCTGTCTTATTCCCTGGCTATTTTTGCCCTGCACTCCCAGACCAGTTTGCCCGGCTTCCTTAGCCTGCAATATTCAGCAGGATTAGCACCAGGCTATTTCCATTTCAATATAGCTTGCTCTGTGCTCCCGGCTAAGTTTGCCGTCTGGGCAGTGCTAATTTAGCCCCTGGGCAAAGTTTTGAATATCTGGTCCCTGCCAGTGATAAAAAAAAGAGTCCAATGGAGTCCCTGGGCCAGATATTCAAAGCTTTGCTCCTGGGTTAAGTTAACACTGCCTGGCGTGCAAACTTAGCCTGGAGCACAAAGCAAGGTATATTTAAAAGGAATAGCCCAGGGAAAACAGCTTCTGAATATAGGATGGGAATGAGGCCATGCAAACTGGGCTGGGAGTGCAGAGCAAATGCACCCCTGCAATAAGACAGCACTGAATGGAACAACTAGGAATTGCGAACCACAACAACAACACAGTGCGCAGCGACGTGAGGGTAGGTAGAAAGGAACTATGTAGCCAATGTGTGTTCTGGCAAATGCATGGACCCAGTACAGCTGCAGGCAGCAGCACAGATGAATAAACAGTGATCAATACTGTATAACATTCTCGAACCGTTTAGCACGGAGCTAAGCAGTTTGCCCTGTGGAAACACATTAGCCCTAAGCTAAACCTTCTTCATATCAAAACTGACATACAAATGAGCCTTGTTAGATAGTCTCTGGGCAAACAGCCATATTAGCAGCTCATCAGGCCCTGATTTGCATGCAGTTTGCACAGCGTTACTGCAGTGTCCCACGCGCCACCCATAGGTCAGTCTGAGGTACAGGGCTGGCCAGCTCTTATCCGCCGCCCCACCTGTAGGTCAGTCAGGGCAGTGCATAATGATAGCTGCAGGCTTCATATAAATAGTACAGCATACCATAGCATGTTGTTATGGATGTGTTGTCATGGATGAGGGTTAACAACTCACTGGTTGTTAATGGAATCAGTAGTATTCTGTCACGTAGTTACTGTTGCTGCTTTTGATGACAATACTGAAAGTCATGGAAGTCCTGTATAAAGACCAAACATCATGGAATCTATGACAAGTATGACTGCCATGACAAACTTACATACCTACATATCGTACCCCAGGGGACAACGCAGCATAAGCACAGGTGGTGGTAGTGTTGCATGCAACCTTCACACTGTAGGTCATGCTACAGTGCACAGCAGACATTGCAGTAGCAAGAGGGCTGGTAGTGTGAGGGACACAACACTGCCTATGCTATGTAGGGCAGTGATGACCACTGCACTGAACACAGTGACAGACACAGCTTGCAGGTAATTACTGACAGTGAACAGCACTATCACCCTGTTGTGTGATCCACAGATGCTGCACCTGTGGCATGGGATGCACACAGTGTCATGTACATGGCCGGCAGTGTGTGCTGTGTCATCTGTACAGTTGTGTGGTAGGTGACTGGGGGACATATAGGATCCGACAGGCACACAGGTGGTGGCGTAATCCCACTACTGGCCCTCGGGCACTGAGAGATGTGTCCCAGCCTTGTGGTCTCACCTGGGCTGTGGTGAGGTCTGGCCACCCATACACCCTCCCCTCACTGGCCACCATGCCCACAGTGCTGCATCTGTTTCGCACCACAGACGTATGGTCTGCAGGTGTGTGCTATATAACCACACTACCATGCTCTCCCCTGTGGGTCAGATCACCCCTCACTGTTTGTGCTTTGCTTGGAGCGGTGGCAGCTGATGGCATCATGGTGATGCCATCAGTGAGCAGCATGTGTCCTCCAAGTCTGGCAGTTTCTAAGTGTCATACCCATATGTTACAGTCATGCAAGCTGAGCTAATGCAGCGCTATCACCAGGCAAAGCAACAATGTCGAGCAAAGTTGTTTGCCAAGGGTTAATACTGGATTTCCTGGGCGGTAATTTGTACCGTGCTATGGGTTGCGCTAAGTCGCACTTAACACCTTAGTGCGGTGCTAGCCGGTGAATATCTCAATGCGTCTATATTCATGTTCACTTTAACCATTGTATATACTTATGGTTTGCCTGGCGCCAGTGTGGTTTACCCATGCTATTTGGACTTTTGAATATTGCAGACCCGCACTAATCCCGCGTTAAACCCACTCAAACGTGTTTTGTCCGGCGAAAAGCTTTGAATATCTGGCCCTAGGTGCTTAGTAAAGGTGCATATCTTAAAGAACTAAGATTTGGGGCCTTTAGACACCTCTGCAATTATTCAGTTTGCATTTATTTATTTACTTACTTTTCCATCTTTTTCTTTGCATTTTGCCAACTGCTAGTGGTAAAAAAAAAAGAGTCTAATGGAGTCCCTGGGCCAAATATTCAAAGCTTTGACCCTGGGTTAAGCTAACACTGCCTGACGTGCAAACTTAACCTGGAGCACAAAGCATGCTATATTCAAAAGGAACAGCCCAGGGCAAAGAGCTTCTGAATATAGGATGGGAATGAGGCCGTGCAAACTGGGCTGGGAGTTCAGAGCAAATGTACCCATGCAATAAGACAGCACTGAATACAGCAACTAGGAATTGCAAACCACAACAACAACACAGTGTGCAGCGACGTGAGGGTAGATGGAGTGGAACTATGTGGCCAATGTGTGTTCTGGCAAATGCATGGACCCAGTACCGCTGCAGGCAGCAGTACAGATGAAAAAACAGTGATCAATACTGTATAATATTCCCCAGACCGTTATGCGCGGAGCTAAGCGGTTTGCCCTGTGCAAACACATTAGCCCTACGCTAAACCTTGCCATATTCAAAAGTGACATGCAAATATGCCTACTTAGATAGTCTCTGGGCAAACAGTCACATTAGCATCTCATCATTCCCTGATCTGCATGCAGTTTGCACAGCGTTACTGCAGTGTCCCACAGCTCCACCTATAGGTCAGTATGGGGTTACAGGGGCTGGCCAGTGCTATCCACGGCTCCACCTGTAGGTCATTCAGGCAGTGCATGATGATAGCTGCAGGCTTCAAATAAACAGTAGAGCACAGCATATTGTTAAGGACGTAAGTTTGTCATGGATGTGGGTTTAACAACTCACTGGTTGTTCATGGAATCAACAGTAAATTTCCTGTCACGGTCTTTGTTGCTACTTTTTGATGATAATAGTGAAAGTCATGGAAGTCCTGTATAAAGACCAAACGTCATGGAATCCATGATGAGCATGACTGCCATGACAAACTTACAACCCTACATATCGCACCCCAGGGGACAACACAGCATAAGCACAGGTGGTGGCAGTGCTGCATGGAACCTTCACACTGTAGGTCATGCTACAGCGCACAGCAGACACTGCAGTAGCAGGAGGGCTGGTAGGGTGAGGAACATGGCACTACCTATGGTATGTAGGGCAGTGATGACCACTGCACTGTACACAGTGACAGGCACAGCTTGCAGGTATTTACTGACAGTGGACAGTACTATCATGCTGTTGTGTGATCCACAGATGCTGCACCTGTGGCATGGGATGCACACAGTGTCATGTACATGGCCGGCAGTGTGTGCTGTGACATCTGTACAATTGAGTGGTAGGTGACTGGGGGGGCATGTAGGATCCGACAGGCACACAGGTGGTGTCGTAATCCACTACTGGCCCACGTGCACTGAAGATGTGTCCCAGCCTTGTGGCCACACCTGGGCTGTGGTGAGGTCTGGCCACGCATACTCCCTCCCATCACTGGCCACCATGCCCACAGTGCTGCTTATGTGTACTGGCATCTTTTACGCACCACAGACATGTGGTCTGCAGGTGTGTGCTATATGACAACACTACCATGCTGTCCCCTGTGAGTCAGATCACCCCTCACTGTTTGTGCTTGGCTCGGGCTGGTGGCAGTTGACGGCATCATGGTGGTGCCATCAGTGAGCCGCATGTGATCTCCATGTCTGGCAGTTTCTAAGTGTGATACTCATATGTTAGGGTCCTGCAAGCCACGCTATAATGCAGCGCTATCACCAGGCAAAGGAACAATGTCGCCAGATAGCTGTTTGCCAAGGGTTAAGACCAGCTTTTCCTGGGCGGTAATTTGTACTGTGCTATGGTTTGCACTAAGTTGCACTAAACACCATAGCGCGGTGCTAGTCGTTGAATATCTCAATGCGCCTATATTCATGTTCACTTTGCCCATTACATTTACTTATGGTTTGCCCGGCGCCAATGTGGTTTACTTGTGCTAGTTGGACTTTTGAATATTGCAGACCCGCACTAATCCCGTGCTAAACCCACACAAATATTTTTTGTCCAGCGCAAAGCTTTGAATATGTGGCCCTAGGTGTTTAGTAAAGGTGCATATCTTAAAGAACTAAGATTTGGGGCCTCTAGACGCATCTGCAATCATTCAGTTTGCTTTTATTTATTTACTTACTTTTCCATCTTTTTCTTTGTATTTTGCCAACTGCGGGCCAGATATTCAAAACTTTTCGCCGGGCAAAAATCATTTGCGCAGGTTTAGCGCGGGATTAGCGGGGGTCTGCCAGATTCAAAAGGTCAAATAGCGCGGGCAAACTGCATTAGCACCAGGCAAAATTATAATGTATGCAAGAGGCAATCTGACATGAATAGAGGCGCAATGCTATATTCAGCGACTAGTGCCGCGCTTAGTGGTTTTGCGAGACTTAGCGCGGTGGACATTACCGCCCAGGAAAAGCTGGTCTTAATCCTGGGCAATCAGCTTTGCGCGACATAATGGCTTTGCGCTGGATTTGCGCTGGTTTAGCGCGGGTTTTGCGCGACCCTAACAAATAAATATGACACATAGATAAAGCCAAACATAGAGGAAGCATGTTGCTAACCGATGGCATCACAATGATGCCATCATCTGCCACCAGTCCCAGCCATGCCAGGCAGTAAGTGGTGACCGTGCCGCCAGTGGACAGCATGGCAGTGTAGCCATACAACACACACCTGCAGACCACACATCAGTGGACAAAAACAGATGCCAGCACACACATGCAGCACTGTGGGCATGGAGGATGTTGAGGGGAGCGTGTATGGGTGGCCAGGCTGTGCCACAGACCAGGTGTGGCCACAAGGCTGGGACACATCATGCAGTGCACATGGGCCAGTATTAGGAATACCCCCAACACTAGTGTGCCTTTCGATAATATATGCCCCCCCCTGGCCACATACCACACAGCTGTACAACTGCCACAGCACACAAAGCCAGATATGTACATGTCACTGTGAGCATCCCATGCCACAGGTTCAGCATCTGTGGGTCACACAACAGTGTAACAGTAATGCCAACTGTCAGTAAACACCTGCAGGTTGGGCTTGTCACTGTGTACAGTGCAGTCAGCATCACTGCCCTACACACCATAGGCAGTGCTGTGTCCCTCACACTACTGTCCCCCTTGCTACTGTAATGTCTGCTGTGCACTGTAGCATGCCCTACAGTGTGACAGTTGCATGAAGCACCACCACCACCTGTGCCTATTCTGTCTTGTCCCCTGTGGTACAATATGCTATGCTGTACTGTTTACATGTAGCCTGCAGCTATCATTGTGCACTGCCAGACTGACCTACAGGTGGAGCTGTGGTTGGACCTGGTCAGCTCCTGTACTTCCAGACTGACCTACAGGTGGAGTTGCGGTTGGACCTGGTCAGCTTCTGTACTTCCAGACTGACCTACAGGTGGAGCTGCGGTTGGACCTGGTCAGCCCCTGTACTTCCAGACTGACCTACAGGTGGCTCTGTGGGACCTGCAGTAATGCTGGGCAAACTGCATGCAAATCAGGGTATAATGAGATACTAATCTGGTTGTTTGCCCAGAGACTACCTAAGTAGGCTCATTTGCATGGCACTTTTGAATATGGCACATTTTAGCTCCGGGCAAACATGTTTGCCCCGGGCTAACTGCTTAGCTCCGCGCTAATGCTGCGCTAATGTGTTAGCGCGGTGCTAACGGTACGGGTAATAATATACAGTTTTGATCACTGTTCTTTCACATCTGCTGCTTCCTGAAGCTGTACTGAGTCTATGCATTTGCTGGCGCACATATTGGCCATGTAGGTTGTCTGTACCTGCCCTCATGTTGCTGTGCACTGTGTTGTTGTTGTGGGTTGCACTTCCTGGTTGCTTTATTCAGTGCTGTCTTATTCCCTGGCTATTTTTGCCCTGCACTCCCAGACCAGTTTGCCCGGCTTCCTTAGCCTGCAATATTCAGCAGGATTAGCACCAGGCTATTTCCATTTCAATATAGCTTGCTCTGTGCTCCGGGCTAAATTTGCCCAATGGGCAGTGCTAATTTAGCCCCTGGGCAAAGTTTTGAATATCTGTCCCTGCTAGTGATAAAAAAAAGAGTGCAATGGAGTCCCTGGGCCAGATATTCAAAGCTTTGCTCCTGGGTTAAGTTAACACTGCCTGGCATGCAAACTTAGCCTGGAGCACAAAGCAAGGTATATTCAAAAGGAATAGCCCAGGGAAAACAGCTTCTGAATATAGGATGGGAATGAGGCCATGCAAACTGGGCTGGGAGTGCAGAGCAAATCCACCCCTGCAATAAGACAGCACTGAATACAGCAACCAGAAATTGCAAACCACAACAACACAGTGCGCAGCGACGTGAGGATAGGTAGAAAGGAACTATGTAGCCAATGTGTGTTCTGGCAAATGCATGGACCCAGTACAGCTGCAGGCAGCAGCACAGATGAATAAACAGTGATCAATACTGTATAACATTCCCCGAACCGTTTAGCACGGAGCTAAGCAGTTTGCCCTGTGGAAACACATTAGCCCCACGCTAAACCTTCTCATATCCAAAACTGACATACAAATGAGCCTTGTTAGATAGTCTCTGGGCAAACAGCCATATTAGCAGCTCATCAGGCCCTGATTTGCATGCAGTTTGCACAGCATTACTGCAGTGTCCCACAGCTCCACCTATAGGTCAGTCTGGAGGTACAGGGGCTGGCCAGCTCTCTCCGCGGCTCCACCTGTAGGTCAGTCAGGCAGTGCATAATGATAGCTGCAGGCTTCATATAAACAGTACAGCATACCATAGCATGTTGTTATGGATGTAAGTTGTCATGGATGAGGGTTTAACAACTCACTGGTTGTTAATGGAATCAGTAGTAAATTTCCTGTCACGGTTACTGTTGCTGCTTTTTGATGACAATAGTGAATGTCATGGAAGTCCTGTATAAAGACCAAACGTCATGGAATCTATGACAAGTATGACTGCCATGACAAACTTACATACCTACATATCGTACCCCAGGGGACAACACAGCATAAGCACAGGTGGTGGTAGTGCTGCATGCAACCTTCACACTGCAGGTCATGCTACAGTGCACAGCAGACACTGCAGTAGCAAGAGGGCTGGTAGTGTGAGGGACACGACACTGCCTATGCTATGTAGGGCAGTGATGACCACTGCACAGTACACAGTGACAGGCACAGCTTGCAGGTAATTACTGACAGTGGAAAGTACTATCACGCTGTTGTGTGATCCACTGATGCTGCACCTGTGGCATGGGATGCACACAGTGTCATGTACATGGCCGGCAGTGTGTGCTGTGACATCTGTACAGTTGTGTTGTAGGTGGCCGGCAGGGCATGTAGGATCTGGCAGCCATACGGGTGGTGGCGTAATCCCACTACTGGCCCACGTGCACTGTGCGATGTATCCCAGGCTTGTGGCCACACCTGGGCTGTGGTGAGGTCTGGCCACATTACACCCTCCCCTCACTGGCCACCATGCCCACAGTGCTGCACGTGTGTGCTGGCAGCTGTTACACACCACAGAGGTATGGTCTGCAGGTGTGTGCTATATGGCCACACTATCATGCTGTCCCCTGTGGGTCAGATCACCCCTCACTGTTTGTCTTTGGCTTGGAGTGGTGGCAGCTGATGGCATCATGGTGGTACCATCAGTGAGCAGCATGTGTCCTCCATGTCTGGCGGTTTCTAAGTATCATACTCATATGTTAGGGTCGTGCAAGCCGAGCAAATGCAGCGCTATCACCAGGCAAAGCAACAATGTCGAGCAAAGCTGTTTGCCAAGGGTTAAGACCGGCTTTTCCCTGGCGGTAATTTGTACCGTGCTATGGGTTGCGCTAAGTCGCACTGAACACCTTAGTGCGGTGCTAGTCAGTGAATATCTCAATACTCCTATATTCATATTCACTTTGCCCCTTGTATGTATTTATGGTTTGCCCGGCGCCAATGTGGTTTGCTCGTGCTAATTGGCCTTTTGAATATTGCAGACCCACACTAATCCCGCTAAACCCACACAAACGTTTTGTCCGGCGCAAAGCTTTGAATATCTGGCCCTAGGTGTTTAGTAAAGGTGCATATCTTAAAGAACTAAGATTTGGGGCCTTTAGACGCCTATGCAATTATTCAGTTTGCTTTTATTTGTTTATTTACTTACTTTTCCATCTTTTTATTTGTATTTTGTCAAGTGCTAGTGAAAGAAAAAAGAGTCCAATGGAGTCCCTGGGCCAGATATTCAAAGCTTTGCCCTGGGTTAAGTTAACACTGCCTGGCGTGCAAACTTAGCTTGGAGCACAAAGCAAACTACATTCAAAAGGAATAGCCCAGGGCAAACAGTTTCTGAATATAGGATGGGAAGGAGGCCGTGCACACTGGGTTGGGAGTGCAGGGCAAATGTAGCCCTGGAATAAGACAGCACCGAATACAACAACCAGGAATTGCAAACCACAACAACAACACAATGTATAGTGATGTAAGGGTACATAGTGAAGAACTATGTAGCCAATGTGTGTTCTGGCAAATGCATGGACCCAGTACACCTGCAGGCAGCAGCACACATGAAAAAACAGTGCTCAAAACTGTATAAAATTCCCTGAACCATTTAGCGTGGAGCTAAGCAGTTTGCCCTGTGCAAACACATTAGCCCCGCGCTGAATCTTGCCATATTCAAAAGTGACATGCAAATGAGATTACTTAGATAGTCCCTGGGCAAGCAGCCACATTAGCATCTCATCATGCCCTGATTTGCATGCAGTTTGCACAGCGTTACTGCAAGGTCCCACATCTCCACCTACAGGTCAGTCTGGAGGTACGGGAGCTGGCCAGATTCAACCGCAGCTCCACCTGTAGGTCAGTCAGGCAGTGCATGATGATAGCTGCAGGCTTCATATAAACAGTAGAGTATAGCATAGCATATTGTTAAGGATGTAAGTTTGTCATGGATGAGGGTTTAATAACTCACAGGTTGTTCATGGAATCAATAGTAAATTTCCTGTCATGGTCATTGTTGCTACTTTTTGATGACAATAGTGAAAGTCATGGAAGTCCTGTATAGAGACCAAACATCATGGAATCCATGACGAGTATGACTGCCATGACAAACTTACATCCCTACATATCGTACCCCAGGGGACAACACAGCATAAGCACAGGTGGTGGTAGTGCTGCATGCAACCTTCACACTGTAGGTCATGCTACAGTGCACAGCAGACACTGCAGTAGCAAGAGGGCTGGTAGTGTGAGGGTCACGACACTACCTATGGTATGTAGGGCAGTGATGACCACTGCACTGTACACAGTGACAGGCACAGCTTGCAGGTAGTTATTGACAGTGGACGGTACTATCATGCTGCTGTTGTGTGATCCACAGATGCTGCACCTGCGGCATGGGATGCAGACAGTGTCATGTGCATGGCCGGCAGTGTGTGCTGTGACATCTGTACAGTTGTGTGGTAGGTGGCTGGGGGGGTATGTAGGATCCGACAGGCACACAGGTAGTGACGTAATCCCACTACTGGCCCTTGTGCACTGAGCGATGTGTCCCAGCCTTGTGGCCACACCTGGGCTGTGGTGAGGTCTGGCCACCCATACACCCTTCCCTCACTGGCCGTCATGCCCACAGTGCTGCATGTGTGTGCTGGCATCTGTTACGCACCACAGACGTATGGTCTGCAGGTGTGTGCTATATGGCCACTTTGACATGCTGTCCCCTGTGGGTCAGATCACCCCTCACTGTCTGTGTTTGGCTCGGACTGGTGGCATCATGGTGGTGCCATCGGTGAGCAGCATGTGTCCTCCATGTTTGGCAGTTTCTAAGTGTCATACTCATATGTTTGGGCTGCGCAAGCCACGCTAATGCTGAGATAGCACTGCGCAAAGCTGTTTGCCCAGGGTTAAGACCAGCTTTTCCTGGGCAGTAAATTGTACCGCGCTATGGGTCACACTATGTCGCGCTAAACACCTTGGCACAGCGCTCGTCGCTGAATATCTCATAGCGAATTTATTCATGTTCACTATGCCCCTTGCATATCATTATGCTTAGCCCAGCGCTATTTCTGTTTGTCCATGCTAGTTTACCTTTTGCATATGGCAGATCCGCACTAATCCTGTGCTATTCCCATGCAAACTGTTTGCGGACCGTGCAATGCTTTGACTATCTGGCCCCCTGTGTGATGATGTCAGAAAACCCTTATCAGCTAGCCTGCCAGTGTATTTTTCTACTTTTCAGATATTTCTTTCAGACTGACCTATAGGTGGAGCTGTAAGCAGACCCAGCCTGCCCCTGTACTTCCAGATTGACCTACAGGTTGAGCTGTGAGCTGACCCAGATTGCCCCCGTACTTTCAGAGTGCCCTACAGGTGGTGCTGTGAGACTCTGCAATTGTGCTGTGCAATCGACATGCAAATCAGATCATAATGAGATGCTAATAAGGATGTTTGCCCACTGACTGCCTATGCAGGCTCATTTGTATATCACTTTAGAATACAGCAGATGTTTGCCCTTGGCAAATGTCCTGGGCAAACGTGTTCCAAACCTTCGTTCTTTAAGATATGTACCTTTATTAAGAACCTGCTGTTTAAAACAGAGTGGCTGCATTCACGAGTCTGACATATAGGTAGCATCCAAAGTTTGTTCATACAGTATTACATGATAAAAGGTATTGTTTTGGATACAGCTCATCATTTTCAACAGTATCAGGGTTTATATCCATGGTGATACATGCTCAGCCTTTCTTTGATGTTGTTAACCACATGTTATACAATAACTTTATGAGTTTTAAGACATGGGTATTTACATGCCATGCATTTGGTTGTAACTTATATTCAATGCAACTGCTGTACATGATTTAATACAATTATATATTAATCAGATACTATTTACTTGCCTAATATAGACATACTGAATTCTTCTGTTGTAGTATGATACCTTTCCTCCTCCACTGAATAGGCAAGCAATATACTGAAACAGAGTGGTTGCTTTCTGAGGTCTGACATACAGGTGGTGCCAGCAGTATGTTCATACAGAATTGCATGGTAAAAGGCACTGTTTTGGATAAAGTCCACACTGTTTAACAGTGCTAGGTTCATATGCATGGTGGTATGTACTCTGCCATCATTTGATGTTGTAACCACATGTAATGCAAGTGCTGTATAAGTTTTAAGCTATGAGTATTTACATGCCATGGTTTCTGTTGTATTTACGTGTACAGATTAAGCCACAACTTTCTGTTTAAATAACACCTCCTCATTGAGTACACATGCTATGTAATAACATATGTACGGTAGCTGCATTCTGATGTCTGATTTACAGGTGCCAGCAGCTGCACCATGCTGCACAACAGTAGATGAAAATGATGTATTCTGAATATGACTTACATCGTCTAATTGTGGCATGGCACATATGCATGTTGTTATCAAGCACATAGTATTTGCTTACCTAATACTGATGTACTGAATTTTGTTGTACTACAATAACCCCACCGCTTAAAAGTGAGTGGTTGCATTCTTAAGTCTGAAATACAGATGGCGCCAACAGTATGTTCATACAGTAATGCAAAGTGCCAGGGTTCATTTCCTGATGGTACGTAGTCTGCCATCATTTGATGTTGTTAACCACATGATATACAATTGCTGTATATGTTTTAAGGCATGGGTATTTACACGCCACGCCTTAAGCTGTACTTAGATGAACAGACTGAACCACGACCTTCTGTTTAAATAACGCCTCCTCATTGGGTACTCATGCTAAAATACTAACAGTTGAAGCATTTTGATGTCTGTTTTACAGGTGCTGGCAACTGCACCATGCTGCAAAATGGTAGGTGAAAGTTATGTATTTTGCATGGGATTTACACCTTCTAACAGTGCCAGGGTTCATATCCTTGGTGGTATGTACTCTGACATCATTTGACATTGTAACAACTTGTTGTTTTAAAGCATCGGTATTTACACCCCATGTTTTATGCTGTACTTATGTGTACAGATTGAGCCACAACCTTCTGTTTAATTATCACCTCCTCAGTGAGTACTCATGATTTGTATTTAAATCCTTACACAGCTGCGTTCTGATATCTGATTTACAGGTGGTGGCAACTGCAGCATGCTACACAATGGTAGGTGAAAGCGATGTATTTGTAATGTGATTTATCTAATTGTGGCATGACACATATGAATGGTATGTACTGTACCATTATTGAACAGTGTAACTTACATTGAATTCGACTACTGCTTGTGTGTTATACATTTGTATATAGATCACATACTATTTACTTGCCTAATATTGACATGCTGAATTCTTGTGTTGTAAACTGGAATAACCCCCTTCCCCATTTGATAGGCAAGCTATATATTAAAACAGAGTGGTTGCATTCTCGGCTTTGACATACAGGTGGTGCCAACAGTTGTTCATACAGTATTGCACGGTGAAAGGCACTGTTTCGGATACAGCTCACAGCGTCCAGTAGTTCCAGGGTTCATATCCATGGTGGTATGTACTCTGCCTTAATTTGACGATGTTAACCACATGTCATGCAAGTGCTGTATAAGTTTTAAACATCGGTATTTACACGCCACGCCTTATGCTGCACGTACATGTAGTGATTGAGCCCAACCTTCTGTTTACATAACACCTACTCACTGAGTACTCAAGTTATGTATTAATATACTTATGGCAGTCTGATTTACAGGTGCCGGCAGCTGCACCATGCTGCACAATGGTAGGTGAAATTGATGTATTCTGAATTTGATTTATTCCGTGTAATTGTGGCATGGTACGTATGCATGTTATGTACGGTGCATCATTGAACAGTGCAACTTACATTCAGTGCAACTGCTGTACATGTTTAGATACATGTATATATTGATCACATACTATTTACTTACCTAATATAGACATACTAAATTCATATGTAGTTCTACAATACCCCCCTTCATCATTTCATCTGCAAGCAATATATTAAAACAGAGTAGTTGCATTCTCAAGACTGACATACAGGTGGCACCAGCCGTATCTTCATTCAGTATTGTATTGTATAGTAAAAGGCAGTCTTTCGGATACAGCTCACCATGTCTAACAATGCCAAAGTTCATATCCATGGTGATATGTACTCTGCTATCATTTGTCATTGTTTAACACCTGTTATGCAACTGCTGCATATGTTTCAAGGTATGGTTATTTACACGCCACGTCTAATGCTGTACTTACGTGTACTGATTGAGCCACAAATATCTGTTTAAATAACAGCTCCTCATTGATGACTTATGCTATTTTTTAAAATATTTTCTGCATCCGCATTCTGATGTCTGAATTCAGTTGTCGGCAGCTGCACCATATTGCTCAACAGTACGTGAAAACGATATATTCTGAGTGTGATTTACACCGTCTAATTGTGGCATGGCAGATATGCATGTTGTTATTTACTGTGCCATCATTGAACTGTGTAACTTACATTTAATGCAACAGCTGTAAGTGTTTTAATACACACACACATATATATATATTGATCAGATACTATTTACCTGCCTAATATTGACATATTGGCCCAGATATTCAAAAGGGTTGCGCATGACGCAACAGTATTGCACCATGTGCAACCCATTTATGTGCCCTGATGCAATATTCAAAAGAGGAAAGTGCGCGGCACAAATCCCGATGCGCCGGAGCGCATAAGTAATGTATGTAGGTGCAGGTAGGGGGACGTGCCCATGCATACTCTGCACATCCCGATATTCAGCCCAGGATGTGCTGAGCCATGCATGCGCAACCCCTGCCTGCGCTGCACAAAGTTGATCCAAAAAAAAAAAGGGTCGACGGCCAGCCACCCACAGATGAGCTGCCATATTGCAGGGCGCAACACAGCACCTGCCACCTGTGGGTGGCCACCCGAGCTCCGGCTGCACCTCCATGGTGGCGCCCCCCCATGCCCGATCGTGGGCATTGTTATGAAAAAAAATGATTCTTATATCCCTGGTGGTCCAGTGGACCACTGTCAGCGTGATTGCGGGCTTCAGTAAAAGGAAAAAACAATTCCTATATCCCTGGTGGTCCAGTGGACGCTGTCTGCCCGATCACAGGATTAAGTAACAAAAAATCCTATCCCTGGTTGTCCAATGGACCCCTCACCCGCCCACAGATCCCACCACCCCGCTCCCCCGGTCAGCAGCACCCCACCCACCGCCCCTGACTGCACCATCAGTTGGACTGCTACACCATTGCTCACAGCGTGAGCCAATGGGCATGCAAGCCTGCACATGATATTACATTCCAGATATGTGAATGGATCCATCATCTGGAATGTGTAGTATGGTATGGTTGCACGCCCATTGGCTCACGCCAGGACCAATGGTGTACAGACCTATCGACGGTGTCAGTCGGAGGGCGGCGGGGTTGCAGGTGAGTGGGGTGCTGCCGCCCGCCACTGACCGAGGGGAATGGGGTGGTGGGGATCAGTGGGTTGGTGGAGAGTGGGGTCCACTGGACCACCAGGGATATAGGATTCTTTTTTTTTTACTTAATCCCACGATCGGGCAGACAGTGGTCCACTGGACCACCAGGGATATAGTAATCGTCTTTTATTTTACTGAAGCCCGCGATCGGGCTGACAGCGGTCCATTGGACCACCAGGGATATAGGAATCATTTTTTATTTTACTGAAGCCCGCAATCGGGCTGATAGTAGTCCACTGGACCACCGCGGATATAGGAGTCTATTTTTATTTTATTGTAGCCTGCGATTGGGCTGACAGCAGTCCACTGGACCACCAGGGATATGGGATTCTTTATTTATTTTACTAATGCCCATGAGCGGGCTGTGGGGCACATTGCCATGCTGCAGGGGGTGTCGGTCCCCGACGGTTGCTGCCTGGCAAGGCGCCAGGCACAAGTCGTCAGTGATCGGCGCACCTGCATGCAAATGGGGCCATAATGACTTGCAAATGGCCCCATTTGTGCCTTGCATACATTATGGCCCCATTTGCATGTGCACTTTTGAATATCACGGTTGTTGCACCTAGCGCAATGGAACTTGCGCTAGCTCATCTCCCTGCTCCACTCTGGCCACTTGTGCTGGCGCAGTGCCACTGCGCCATGCGTACTGTGGGTGGCCAGGGTGCGATATTCAATGATACTGAGCCATGGCGCAGCTTCGTTGAATATCGCCCAGTCCACGCCCCTGCGTAGCCATGTTGAGTTGTGCCCAGGCTTGTGCCACAGCCTGATGCAGTTTGAATATCTGGCCCATTTAATTCTTGTGTTGCACAACAATATACCGTCCCCTATTTAATAGGCAAGCACGATGTTAAAACTGAGTGGTTGCATTCTCGGCCCTGATATACTGGTGGTGCCGACAGAAAGTTCATATAGTATTACATGGTAAAAGGCATTGTTTCGGATACAGCTCACCGCGTCTAACAGTGCCAGGGTTCATATCCATATTGGTATGTACTCTGCCATCATTTGACATTGTTAACCCCCTGTTATGAAGTTGCTCTGTACGTTTCAAGGTCTGGGAATTTACATGCCGTGTCTTATGCTGTACTTTCATGAACAGTTTGAGCTATAACCTTCTGTTTAAATAACAGCTTCTTATTGATTACTTATGCTATGTATTAAAATACTTTAATATATGGATCTTCAATTTAATAGGTCTGTAAAGCAAACAAAAAAAATCCAGTAATACCCTCAGAGGTTCAGTGATAATAGTATTGTCAATCACTGGTAATAGTACTGTCAATCACTGTTAGTAGCATCGTTTAGTGGTGATAATAGTATTGTTGCAAGCTTCCAAAAATATAGCTTCTGCCCCTACATCATAAGCGTGCCTCCTCATTGGCTGCTTTTCCTGTGTGGGCGGGCAGAACAGTTTAAAAAACATGGCAGCCCTTCTCTTGGTTAGCGAGAGCGAACTCTGTCGTCGCGCTTCTCGCTTCTTATTTTACTTTTTTTCCCCTCAGAAAATGAAACTATCTGGTTGATCCTGCCGTTTCGGTCCTGAAGAGCAGGTAGGAACTCAATTTTTAAAAAAAAACAGGCAGGGGCCGGGAACCATCATGAGCAGAGTGAGCAGACAGCAGAACCCACAGCGAAGAACAGTGTGGCGGTCGACCAGTACAAAGTCAGTTCTCCACTGAAATGGCCGACCACCAATTCGAAACAAACCTCGCATCCATATATTAAAAAAAATAACCGATAGGTTTCTGTGTCCATTACCAGGGAGTACTAGCATCTCGAGGTTCTGGACATATTGGAACCTCATGAGCTTCGTTCTCGAGGTTCATGTGTCCAGAACCTCTCGATGCTATTACTCCCTGGTAATAGACACAAACCTATCGGTTATTCTCTATTTCTGCTTCTGCATTCTGATGTCTGATTTACAATTGCCAGCAGCTACACTGTGCTGCACAACGGAAGTTGAAAACGATGTGTTTTGAATGTGATTTACACAGTGTAATTGTGGCATGGCATATATGCATGTTGTTATGTACAGTGCCATCAGTGAACAGTGTCACTTACATTCAGTGCAACTGCTGTACATGTTTTAATATGTGTATATAGATCACATACTATTTACTTGGCTTGCACTGCCCAAACGGTGCCCCACTACCTGAGGCGGAGCAAGATGGCTGTCACGCTGGCTGCTGCCCACCAGGAATCTACATCCTAAGGCCTCTCCCCTGGTCCCCAAGCTTGGATCCAACAACAGGTACTTGCCGCTATTACTTGCTCTGTACCTTCGCCACTGGGGATTTCTGACTGGTGTGGTGTCTTTGTGCTGAGACGCCAATTGGTCTACCTGCCGCAGGCTGCCCTGCTGATTGGTGCGCCTTTCTTTCAGCTTTCTGATTATAGACTCCAGCACTTTTCAGCACCTTTTTTCAAAACCAGAGACTGTAGCTGATCTTAGACATTAACTGCATTTACTGCTGAGTATTCCTCTAGAATTTTAACTGTACTTGCCAGTCATAGCCAAAACTGTGTGTGAAACATTAACTTAAGCTAAAAGTAGATGAATTGTTGCTTGCTAGCCTGACTGGTCTGCTCAAAGTATTACTGTTTTAAAGTCTGAAACTGTTTAAGTTGATAGCCTAAAACTGTCCTCTCTCTATCTCCTTTTGTAAATACTGCCAGCCTGCTCCTTACTCAAACCTGCCTGCTCCTATTTTTCTCTAAACTTGCTTACAGCTCCTTCGCCAAGAAATTTCCTATCTTTGAACTCTGTCTGAAATTCCCTAGCCCCTCTTGGCTCTTGGCCCCCTTGCTGTTAATTACTCGCTCCTTTCTTTTGTCTCTATAACCCCACACCTGACTATCTATAGCTCCTGGCCTTTTGTCTAAGCCCTGATCACTCCTACCCCCTGCTGTCGGTCTGCTGCCAGCCTCCCACCCCCAGGTCTCTCTGTTCACAGTGCTAGGTATTTATTCTTGCTGTCTCCTTTCCTTCTCAGGCTTTCACCGCCCCAGCAGAGCCCCACTACCCGAGGCGGAGGAAGACGGCCATCACGCCAGCCGCTGCCTGCCAGGAATCTACATCCTATGGCTGCCCTCTTGGTCCCCAAGATCAGATCCAACAACAGGTACTTGCCACTGTTACTTGCTCCGTACCTTCTCCACTGGGGATTTCTGACTGGTGTGGCGTCTTTTTGCTGAGACGCTGATTGGTCTCCCTGTCTCCGATATCCTGCTGATTGCGCGCCTTTCTTCAAGCTTTCTGATTATAGACTCCGGTGCTTTTCAGCCTATTTTCAAAACCAAAGACTGTAACTGATCTTAGACTTTAGCTGCATTTACTGCTGAGTATTTTCTCCTGCCCCCCCCCTCCAAGGCCTCCATTAAATACACAATTGCTCCTCCCTCCTCAGTGCCCCCCTCCCCTATTGGCATATTTCTATCTCTGCTCTTGACAGATCATTAATATAGAGGTGCAAAGTGACCCCAAAACTGCTGAGTTCACACTCCCCATTTCTGCATGATCTAATACCTGCCTCTTAAGCTCTATTACCAAGGTTACTTTCCCTGCCAGTTTTTCCTCACACAAACCTATTTCTGTCTCACTATCTAAGTTGTTTCCCAGTGAGGCTGCAAAAGCACACTAGCTTATTTGCCAGTTAACTCCCTTACTTAAGTGGGCTGTGTATAACACTGCCTGTCAATACCTTCCGCTGTCTTGATTACACTCTCATGCTAATACTCTAGTGGACTAATTGGCTTACCTGACTCAGCCACAGTTTTGGCTTGACCCTATAGTAAGGGTATCCTATCCGGCTGTCAATCCAACCTCTTGTGACCTTGGGCTGTTTAAGTCACAGTGACCTGTCTTTCCACTGGTTTGCCTCCAGGTATACTTGTCCACTCTTTCTATCTATAAGACAGCTAAAAATGTACCAACAGATGATACTATCTCTTCTTGCGATCACACTACCATTACTCCTCGTTGAATATACTGTCCCCAGCTTCTTGCCTCAAGATTACTACTACTCGAATCTCCTATTACTTCCTACTACCCCCTGCTGGGACCCCTCCTTAGTACTATTAAATAGGACCTGGATCCACATGGTTGCCCATGCACAAAATAAATGTCACTTGCATCTACATGCCCTAGATCCCTTCCTGTGTCACAAGCTCTGGTACCTCCTCCTACTTGCTATCCTGCTCTCTGGTGGTGTTCAACTAAATACATGACTGACTAATGTTTTACCTGACTATATTAGTAACACTAAAGGACTTACTATAGCATATCAGAATATTAGGAGCCTTGCACACAGTCTAACTGAACTGGAATCCTGGACCTCCCTCTACAAGCCTGATATCATATGCCTAACCGAAACCTGGCCAAAACCATCCACACCTGACTCTCTGTGTTCCTTTCCATCCAAAGTCTTTTAAGACTTGATAGAGCTGCACCCAAAAGAGGGGGTGGTACAGCTGTCTACTTTAGAGATCATCTCCATGTCACTGCCGTGGAAATCATCTAACCTACTCCACTGTGAGGCATTTCATGTCCTTCTCACCATTGGTACCCAAAACTACATATTGTGAGTGCCTACAATCCCCAACAATGGACTAAAAGGACTGGATGAGTTAATGGAACAAATCTCATGCCTTCCTGGGAGAAACAAGGTCCTTATACTAGGGAACCTAGGCATTAATTGCCTGGGCAGCAACCAATCCACACTACTGACCAAACTACAGAGTTATAACCTACACCAGCTGATGTGTGAACCTACCAGAACTGCCCCTCGCTCAAACACAAACATGTTACTAGACTGGATAATGACCAATCACCCTGAAAATGTAATTGCCTCTGGGGTACTACCAGATGCCATCACTGATCACTCCCCAACATACTGTACTTGAGGCAAAAGCAGGCCTACCCAGTCAGGGCCTCGTTTCATTACCTTCCGAAACTACACGAATTTTGACTTACACCTTTTCCTACGTGACATTGCCACTACTGATTGGTCCTCCTTTCTTATATCCAATGATGTTCAGACTGCCCTTAATCTATTCCTGACACACTTCCTATTGCTCCAGGATAAGCACTGCAAACTTGTAACCCGCCGGGTAAAAAATAGACAAACCCGCTGGCTAAAATCTAACCTACTCTCTAAACTTAAACAAAGGGACAAACGTTGGCTCCATTACAAAAGCTCAGGGATATCCGCTGACCTTCATACTTACAGGGCTCTGCACAATTCTTGCAAAAAGGACATCAATAAAGCCAAGAGCTCCTACTGCAAAGATCTATTAACCAACTCCTATGGTTTCTCAAAAAATTCTGATCCCATATTGAATTCTTTCCTGGTTCAATTGGCATCCACCCCTAATGACATGTCACTTAATGGGGTAAACTGTAATTATCCCAGAACTATTGGCAACTTTCTCAACAATAAATTCTCTGACTTAACTAACTACACCTCCTCTTTCCCTGTCCAATTGAACATATCCACCCTGCCAGTTGTAAACAGTCCTCATTTCTTTATCAAGGCAGTCTCAAGATGTGATGTGCTTAGACTGCTAAACAATATCTCAGACTACACTGCAGCTGGCTCTGACAATCTAGAACCAAAGCTCCTGAAGATAGTTGCCCCCTACATTGCTGCTCCCCTAGCCAAGATTTTCACATTCTCCCTGTGCCAGAGCTGCATCTCTAATATATGGAAGGTAGCTAGGATTATGCCGTTTTCAAAGGAGGAGATCGTAAAGATCCCTCAAACTGCAGGCCCATTGCCATCCTGTCATTCCTCAATAAAATTCTTGAGAAGCTTACAACCGCCCAGACAATTGACTTCCTACAAAAACATGATCTACTTACCTCTGCCCAGCATGGCTTTTGCAAGGGTCATGGCACCACTGCCGCCCTTCTCAAATTTACGTCAGATACACTAGTGGCTATGAACTCTGGTCTTCTCACTGGAGCCATTTGCATTGCCATGACTAAGGCATTTGACTTACTTAATCACTCCATCCTCCTAGCCAACCTTAGATCGCTAGGTTTCTCGACTACCGTTGTAAGTTGGTTTGTGAACTACCTATCTGGTCCGAACTCAGCTCCACATGTAGGTCTGTCTGAGAGTGCACGTTGATAGCTGCAGGCTACATGTAAACAATACAGCATAGCATAGCATATTGTACCCCAGGGGACAACACAGCATAGGTACAGGTGGTGGTGGTGTGGTGCAGCATGCAACTGTCACACTGTAGGGCATGCTACAGTGCACAGCAGACACTACAGTAGCAAGGGGGTCAGTAGTGTGAGGCACACAGCACTGCCTATGGTGTGTAAGGCAATGATGCTGACTGCACTGTACACAGTAACAGGCCCAACTTGCAGGTGTTTACTGACAGTGGACATTACTGCTACGCTGTTGCGAGATCCACAGATGCTGCACCTGTGGCATGTGATGCACACAGTGACATACATGGCCAGCTGTGAGTGCTGTGACATCTGTACAGTCTTGCTGTATGCAGCTGGGGGGCACGTAGGATCCGATAGGCATACGGGCGGTGGGGTATTCCCACTACTGGCCCATGTGCACTGCGTGCTGTGTCCCAGTCTTGTGGCCACACTTGGGCTGTGGTGAGGTCTAGCCACCCGTACACCCTCCCCTCAATGGCCAGTTTGCTTTTGTTTGTTTATTTACTTACTTTTCCATCTTTTTATTTGTATTTTGCCAAGTTCTAGTGAAAAAAAAAAGAGTCCAATGGAGTCCCTGTGCCAGATATTCAAAGCTTTGCCCCTGGGTTAAGTTAACACTGCCTGGCGTGCAAACTTAGCCTGGAGCACAAAGCAAACTATATTCAAAAGGAATAGCCCAGGGCAAACAGCTTCTGAATATAGAATGGGAATGAGGCCATACAAACTGGGCTGGGAGTGCAGGACAAACATAACCCTGGAATAAGACAGCACTGAATACAGCAACCAGAAATTGCAAACCACATAGTGCATAGCAACATGAGAGTAGGTAAAAAATAAACTATGTAGCCAATGTGTGTTCTGGCAAATGCATGGACCCAGTACGGTTGCAGGCAGCAGCACGCATGAAAAAACAGTGATCAAAACTGTATAAAATTCCTTGAACCGTTAGCGCTGCGCTGCTTTAGCATGGAACTAAGTGGTTTGCCCTGTGCAAACACATTAGCCCCACGCTAAACCTTGCCATATTCAAAAGTGACATGCAAATGAGCTTGCTTAGATAGTCTCTGGGCAAACAGGCACATTAGCATCTCATCATGCCCTGATTTGCATGCAGTTTACACAATGTTACTGCAGGGTCCCACAGCTCCACCTACAGGTCAGTCTGGAGGTACAGGGGCTGGCCAGATCCAACCGCAGCGCCACCTGTAGGTCAGTCAGGAAGTGCATGATGATAGCTGCAGGCTTCATGTAAACAGTACAGCATAGCATAGCATATTGTTAAGGATGTAAGTTTGTCATGGATGAGGGTTTAATAACTCACTGGTTGTTCATGGAATCAATAGTAAATTTCCTGTCACGGTCATTGTTGCTACTTTTTGGTGACAATAGTGAAAGTCGTGGAAGTCCTGTATAAAGACCAAATGTCATGGAATCCATGACGAGTATGACTGCCATGACAAACTTTCATCCCTACATATAGTACCCCAGGGGACAACACAGCATAGGCACAGGTGGTGGTAGTGCTGCATGCAACCTTCACACTGTAGGTCATGCTACAGTGCACAGCAGACACTGCAGTAGCAAGAGGGCAGGTAGTGTGAGGGACACAACACTGCCTATGGTATGTAGGGCAGTGATGACCACTGCACTGTGCACAGTGACAGGTACAGCTTGCAGGTAATTACTGACAGTGGACAGTACTATCACGCTGTTGTGTGATCCACAGGTGCTGCACCTGTGGCATGGGATGCACACAGTGTCATGTACATGGCCGACAGTGTGTGCTGTGACTTCTGTACAGTTGTGTGGTAGGTGGCTGGGGGGGCATGTAGGATCCGACAGGCACACAGGTGGTGACATAATCCCACTACTGGCCCATGTGCACTGAGCGATGTGTCCAGCCTTGTGGTCACACCTGGGCTGTGGTGAGGTCTGGCCACCCATCCACCCTCCCCTCACTGGCCACCATGCCCACAGTGCTGCATGTGTGTGCTGGCATCTGTTACGCACATCAGACATATGGTCTGCAGGTGTGTGCTATATGACGACACTACCATGCTGTCCCATGTGAGTCAGATCACCCCTCACTGTCTGTACTTGGCTCGGACTGGTGGCAGCTGATGGCATCATGGTGGTGCCATCAGTGAGCAGCATGTGTCCTCCATGTCTGGCAGTTTCTAAGTGTCATACTCATATGTTAGGGTCGTGCAAGCCGAGCTAATGCAGCGCTATCACCACGCAAAGCAACAATGCCGCGCAAAGCTGTTTGCCCAGGTTAAGACCAGCTTTTCCTGGGCGGTAATTTGTACCGCGTTATGGGTTGCGCTAAGTCGCACTAAACACCTTAGCGTGGTGTTAGTCGGTGAATATCTCAATGCGCCTGTATTTATGTTCACTTTGCCCCTTGTATATAATTATGGTTTGCCCAGCGCCAATGTGGTTTGCTCGTGCTATTTAGCCTTTTGAATATTGCAGACCCACGCTAATCCCGTGCTAAACCCACACAAACATTTTTTGTCCGACGCAAAGCTTTGACTATCTGGCCCTAGGTGTTTAGTAAAGGTGCGATCTTAAAGAACTAAGATTTGGGGCCTTTAGATGCCTCCGGAATCATTCAGTTTGCTTTTATTTGTTTATTTACTTACTTTTCCATCTTTTTATTTGCATTTTGCCAAGTGCTAGTAAAAAAGGTGTGTGCTATATGGCCACACTACCATGCTGTCCCCTGTGGGTCAGATCACCCCTCACTGTTTGTGCTTGGCTCGGACTGGTGGCAGCTGATGGCATCATGGTGGTGCCATCAGTGGGCAGCATATGTCCTCCATTTCTGGCAGTTTCCAAGTGTCATACTCATATGTTAGGGCCGCGCAAGCCACGCTAATGCTGAGAAAGCACCACGCAAAGCTGTTTGCACAGTGTTAAGACCAGCTTTTTCTGGGCAGTAAATTGTACCGCGCGCTATGGGTCTCACTATGTTGTGCTAAACACCTTAGCACGGCGCTAGTCACTGAATATCTCATAGCGAATTTATTCATGCTCACTATGCCCCTTGCATATCATTATGCTTAGCCCTGCGCTAGTTGGCCTTTTGAATATGGCAGACCCGCACTAATTCCACGCTATTCCCACGCAAACTGTTTGTGGCCTGCGCAAAGCTATGACTATCTGGCCCCCTGTGTGATGATGTCAGGAAACCCTTATTAGCAAGCCTGCCAGTGTATTTTTCTACTTATCAGATATTTCTTTCAAACTGAACCTATCGGTGGAGCTGTAAGCAAGACCCAGCTTGCCCCTGTACTTTCAGAGTGACCTACAGGTGGCACTGTGAGACCCTGCAATTGTGCTGTGCAATCGACATGCAAATCAGATCATAATGAGATGCTAATAAGGATGTTTGCCCACCGACTGCCTAAGCAGGCTCATTTGTATATCACTTTTGAATACAGCAAATGTTTGCCCTGGGCAAATGTCCTAGTGCTGGGCAAATGTGTTCCAAACCTTCATTCTTTAAGATATGTACCTTTATTAAGCACCTGCTCTTTAAAAGAGAGTGGCTACATTCACGAGTCTGACATACAAATAGCATCAAAAGTTTGTTTATACAGTAGTGTATGAGAAAAGGCATTGTTTTGGATACAGCTCGTTGCATGCGGTAGTATCAGGGTTTATATCCATGGTAATATTTTATCAGCCTTTGTTTGATGTTGTTAACAAGGCATGGATATTTACATGCTATGCCTTTGGTTGTAACTTATATTAAATGCAACTGCTCTATGTGTTTTAATACATTTATATATTAATCAGATACTATTAATTTGCTTAATATAGACCCACTGAATTCTTCTGTTTTAGTATAACAACTCTCCTCCTCCATTGAATAGGCAAGCAATATACTGAAACAGAGTGAATGCTTTCTCAGGTTTGACATACAGGTGGTGCCAGCAGTATGTTCATACAGAATTGCATGGTAAAAGGCACTGTTTCGGATAAAGCCCACACTGTTTAACAGTGCCAGGGTTCATATGCATGGTGGTATGTACTCTGCCATCATTTGATGTTGTTAACCACATGTAATGCAAGTGCTGTATAAGTTTTAAGCTATGAGTATTTACATGCCATGGCTTCTGTTGTATTTACGTGTACAGATTAAGCCACAACTTTCCATTTAAATAACACCTCCTCATTGAGTACACATGCTATGTAATAAAATATGTACGGTAGCTGCATTCTGATATCTGATTTACAGATGCCAGCAGCTGCACCATGCTGCACAACAGTAGATGAAAATGATGTATTCTGAATATGACTTACATTGTCTAATTGTGGCATGGCACATATGCATGTTGTTATTTACTGTGCCATCATTGAACAGTGTAACTTACATTCAATGCAACTGCTGTACGTGTTAATTGCTTTAATATATTTGTATATCAAGCACATAGTATTTGCTTACCTAATACTGATGTACTGAATTGTGTTGTACTACAATAACCGCACCACTTTAAAGTGAGTGGTTGCATTTTCGAGTCTGACATACAGATGGCGCCAACAGTCTGTTCAAACAGTAATGCAAAGTGAACGGCACTGTTTTGGATCTAGCTCACACCATCTAACAGTGCCAAGGTTCATTTCCTGATGGTATGTAGTCTGCCATCATTTGATGTTGTTAACCACTTGATATACAATTGCTGTATATGTTTTAAGGCATGGGTATTTACACGCCGCGCCTTAAGCTGTACTTAGATGAACAGATTGAGCCACAACCTTCTGTTTAAATAATGCCTCCTCATTGAGTACTCATGCTAAAATACTTACAGTTGAAGCATTCTGATGTCTGATTTACTGGTGCCGGCAACTACACAATTCTGCAAAATGGTAGGTGAAAGTTATGCATTTTGCATGGGATTTACACCTTCTAACAGTGTCAGGGTTCATATCCTTGGTGGTATGTACTCTGCCATCATTTGACATTCTAACCACTTGTTATGTTTCAAAGCATCGGTATTTACACCCCACATCTTATGCTGTACTTATGTGTACAGATTGAGCCATAACCTTCTGTTTAAATATCACCTCTTCATTGAGTACTCATGATTTGTATTTAAATACTTACAGCAGCTGCGTTCTGATAACTGATTTACAGGTGGTGGCAACTGCAGCATGCTACACAATGGTAGGTGAAAGCGATGTATTTTGAATGTGTTTTATCTAATTGTGGCATGGCACATATGAATGTTATGTACTATACCATTATTCAACAGTGTAACTTACATTGAATGCAACTAATGCATGTGTGTTATACATTTGTATATAGATCACATACTATTTACTTGCCTAATATCGACATGCTGAATTCTTGTGTTGTAAGCTAGAATAACCCCTCCCCCATTTGATAGGCAAGCTATATATTAAAACAGGTTGGTTGCATTCTCGGCTTTGACATACAGGTGGCGCTAACAGTTGTTCATACAGTGTTGCACGGTGAAAGGAACTGTTTCGGATACAGCTCACAGCGTCCAGTAGTTCCAGGGTTCATATCCATGGTGGTATGTACTCTGCCTTAATTTGACGATGTTAACCACATGTCATGCAAGTGCTGTATAAGTTTTAAGCATGGGTATTTACACGTCATGCCTTATGCTGCACGTACATGTAGTGATTGAGCCCAACCTTCTGTTTAAATAACACCTACTCACTGAGTACTCAAGTTATGTATTAATATACTTATGGCAGTCTGATTTACAGGTGCCGGCAGCTGCACCATGCTGCACAACGGTAGGTGAAATCGATGTATTCTGAATGTGATTTACACCGTGTAATTGTGGCATGGTGCATATGCATGTTATGTACGGTGCATCATTGAACAGTGCAACTTACATTCAGTGCAACTGCTGTACATGTTTAGATACATGTATATATTGATCACATACTATTTACTTACCTAATATAGACATACAGTACTAAATTCATATGTAGTTCTACAATAACCCCCTTCATCATTTCATCGGCAAGCAATATATTAAAACAGAGTAGTTGCATTCTCAAGACTGACATACAGTGGCACCAGTAGTATATTCATTCAGTGTTGTATGGTAAAAGGCAGTGTTTCGGACACAGCTCGCCATGTCTAACAATGCCAAGGTTCATATCCATGGTGATATGTACTCTGCTATCATTTGTCATTGTTTAACACCTGTTACACAACTGCTATATATGTTTCAAGGTATGGTTATTTACACGCCACGTCTAATGCTGTACTTACGTGTACTGATTGAGCCACAAACATCTGTTTAAATAATAGCTCCTCATTGATGACTTATGCTATTTTTAACAATATTTTCTGCATCTGCATTCTGATGTCTGAATTCAGTAGTCGGCAGCTACACCATGCTGCTCAACAGTAGGTGAAAACAATATATTCTGAGTGTGATTTACACCGTCTAATTGTGGCATGGCACATATGCATGTTGTTATGTACTGTGCCATCATTGAACTGTGTAACTTACATTTAATGCAACTGCTGTACATGTTTTATACATACTATATATATATATATATATATATATATATATATATATTGATCAGATACTATTTACCTGCCTAATATTGACATATTGGCCCAGATATTCAAAGGGTTGCATGGCGCAACAGTATTGCACCATGTGCAACCCATTTATGTGCCCTGATGCAATATTCAAAGAGGAAAGTCTCGTGGCACAAATCCCGATGCGCTCGGAGCGCATAAGTAATGTATGTAGGTGCAGGTAGGGGACGTGCCCATGCATACTCTGCTCATCCGATATTCAGCCAGGATGTGCTGAGCCATGCATGCGCAACCCCTACCAGCGCGCACAAAGTTGATCCAAATAAAGAAAGGAGCAACGGCGGCCACCACCATGTGAGCTGCCGTGTGCGGGGTCGCAACACGGCAGCTCCCACCTGTGGGTGGCCACCCGAGCTCCGGCTGCACCTCCGTGGTGGCGCCCCCCCATGCCCGATCACTGGCATTGTTATGAAAAAAACTGATTCCTATATCCCTGGTGGACCAGTGGACTGCTGTCAGCCCAATCGCGGGCTTCAGTAAAAGAAAAAAATGATTCCTATATCCCTGGTGGTCCTGTGGATGGCTGTCAGCATGATCACGGGCTTCAGTAAAAGAAAAAACAATTCCTATATCCCTAGTAGTCTAGTAGACCGCTGTCTGCCCGATCACAGGATTAAGTAAAAAAAAAAAAATCCTATATCCCTGGTGGTTGAGTGGACCCCCACCCGCCCACTGATCCCCACTGTCCTGCTCCCCGGTCAGCAGCACCCTACTCGCCTGCCACCCACCGACTGACACTGTCAGTCAGGGGCTGTCGCCCGGTGGTCCTGCGGCGTGAGCCAATGTGGCGCAGCCTGTACTATACTGTACATTTCAGATGAATTGGGAGCGGGCAAGTGGGGATCAGTATGGTGGGGATGGGGTCCACTGGACCACCAGGGATATAGGATTCTTTTACTAATCCCATGATCGGCAGACAGCGGTCCTATGGACCACCAGAGATATAGGAGTCTCTTATTTTGCTTTACTTAAGCCCGTGATCGGGCAGACAGCGGTCCACTGGACCACCAGGGATATAGGAATCTTTTTTTTTTTACTTAAGCCCGCGATCGGGCAGACAGTGGTCCACTGGACCACCAGGGATATAGGATTCAGTTTTTCCTTTACTGAAGCCCGCGATCGGTCTGATAGTGGTCCACTGGACCATCAGGGATATAGGAATTGTTTTTTATTTTACTGAAGCCCGTGATCGGGCTGACAGCAGTCCACTGGACCACCAGGGATATAGGAGTCTATTTTTATTTTAATGTAGCCCGCGATTGGGCTGACAGCAGTGCACTGGACCACCAGGGATATAGGAGTCTATTTTTATTTTACTGTAGCCTGTGATTTGGCTGACAGCAGTCCACTGGACCACCAGGGATATGGGATTCTTTATTTATTTTACTAACGCCCGTAATCGGGCTGTGGGGCACATTGCCACACTGCAGGGAGCGTCGGTCCCAGACGGCTGCTGCCTGACAGGGCGCCAGGCGTAAGTCGTCGGAGATCAGCACACCTGCATGCAAATGGAGCCATAATGACATGCAAATGGCCCCATTTGTGCCTTGCATTCATTATGGCCCCATTTGCATGTGCACTTTTGAATGTTGCAGTTGTTGCGCCTAGCGCAATGGAACTTGCGCTAGCACATCCCCCTGCTCCACTCTGGCCACTTGCGCTTGTGCAGTGCCACTGCACCATGTGTACTGTGGGTGGCCAGGGTGCGATATTCAATGATGCTGAGCCATGGCGCAGCTCCATTGAATATCGCCCAGTCTATGCCCCTGCACAGCCATGTTGCGCTGCGCCCAGGCTTGCGCCACAGCCTGGCGCAATTTGAATATCTGGCCCATTGAATTGTGGTTAAGTTGTCCTCTTGAGTTGTATGACAATAAACCCTCCCCCATTTACTAGGCAAGCACGATGTTAAAACTGAGTGGTTGCATTCTCGGCTCTGATATACTGGTGGCGCCGACAGAAAGTTTATATAGTATTACATGGTAAAAGGCATTGTTTCGGATACAGCTCACCGTGTCTAACAGTGCCAGGGTTCACATCCATGGTGGTATGTACTCTGCAATCATCTGGCATTGTTAACCACTTGTTATGAAACTGCTGTATATGTTTCAAGGTCTGGGAATTTACATGCCGTGTCTTATGCTGTACTTCCACGAACAGTTTGAGCTACAACCTTCTGTTTAAATAACAGCTTCTTATTAATTACTTATGCTATGTATTAAAATACTTTCTGCATCTGCATTCTGATGTCTGATTTACAGTTGCCAGCAGCTACACCATGCTGCACAACGGAAGGTGAAAACGATGTGTTTTGAATGTGATTTACACAGTATAATTGTGGCATGGCATATATGCATGTTGTTATGTACTGTGCCATCACTGAACAGCGTAACTTACATTCAGTGCAACTGCTGTACATGTTTTAATACGTGTATATAGATCACATACTATTTACTTGGCTTGCACTGCCCAAGCGGTGCCCCACTACCTGAGGTGGAGCAAGACGGCTGTCACGCTGGCCGCTGCCCACCAGGAATGTACATCCTAAGGCCGTCCCCCTGGTCCCCAAGCTTGGATCCAACAACAGGTACTTGCCACTATTACTTGCTCCGTACCTTCTCCACTGTGAATTTCTGACTGGTGTGGTGTCTTTGTGCTGAGACGCTGATTGGTCCACCTGCCGCAGGCTGCCCTGCTGATCGGTGCGCCTTTCTTTCAACTTTCTGATTATACACTCCAGCACTTTTCAGCACCTTTTTTCAAAACCAGAGACTGTAGCTGATCTTAGACTTTAGCTGCATTTACTGCTGAGTATTCCTCTAGAGTTTTAACTATACTTGCCAGTCATAGCCAAAACTGTGTGTGAAACATTAACTTAAGCTAAAAGTAGATGAATTGTTGCTTGCTAGCCTGACTGGTCTGCTCAAAGTATTACTGTTTTAAAGTCTGAAACTGTTTAAGTTGATAGTCTCAAACTGTCGTCTCTCTATCTCCTTTTGTAAATACTGCCAGACTGCTCCTTACTCAAACCTGCCTGCTCCTGTTTTTCTCTAAACTTGCTTACAGCTCCTTCACCAAGAAATTTCCTGTCTTTGAACTCTGTCTGAAATTCCCTAGCCCCTCTTGGCTCTTGGCCCCCTCGCTGTTAATTACTCACGCCTTTCTTTTGTCTCTAAAAATCTATACCTGACTATCTATAGCTCCTGGCCTTTTGTCTAAGCCCTGATCACTCCCACCCCATGCTGACGGTCAGCTGCCAGTCTCCCACCCCCAGGTCTCTCTTTTCACAGTGCTAGGTGTTTATTCTTGCTGTCTCCTTTCCTTCTCAGGCTTTCACTGCCCGAGCGAAGGCCCACTACCCAAGGTGGAGGAAGACGGCCATCACGCCAGACGCTGCCTGCCAGGAATCTACATCCTATGGCCGCCCTCTTGGTCCCCAGGATCAGATCCAACAACAGGTACTTGCCACTATTACTTGCTCCGTACCTTCTCCACTGGGGATTTCTGACTGGTGTGGCGTCTTTGTGCTGAGATGCTGATTGGTGTGCCTGCCGCCGGATATCCTGCTGATTGGTGCGCCTTTCTTTCGGCTTTCTGATTATAGACTCCGGTGCTTTTCCGTGCCTATTTTCAAAACCAGAGCCTGTAACTGATCTTAGACTTTAGCTGCATTTACTACCAAGTATTTTCTCCTGCCCCCACACCCCCTCCAAGGCCTCCATTAAATACACAATAGCTCCTCCCTCCCTCCTCAGTACCCCCTCTCCCCACTGGCATATTTTTATCTCTGCTCTTGACAGATCATTAATATAGAGGTGCAAAGTGACCCCAAAACTGCTGAGTTCACACTCCCCATTTCTGCATGATCTAATACCTGCCTCTTAAGCTCTATTACCAAGGTTACTTTCCCTGCCAGTTTTTCCTCACACAAACCTATTTCTGTCTCACTATCTAAGTTGTTTCCCAGTGGGGCTGCAAAAGCACACTAGCTTGTTGCCAGTTAACTCCCTTACTTAAGAGTGGGCTTAGTATAACACTGCCTGTCAATACCTCCACGCTGTCTTGATTACACTCTCATGCTAATACTCTAGTGGACTAATTGGCTTACCTGACTCAGCCACAGTTTTGGCTTGACCCTATAGTAAGGGTATCCTATCCGGCTGTCAATCCAACCTCTTGTGACCTTGGGCTGTTTAAGTCACAGTGACCTGTCTTTCCACTGGTTTGCCTCCAGGTATACTCGTCCACTCTTTCTATCTATAAGACAGCTAAAAATGTACCAACAGTTGATACTATCTCTTCTTGCAATCACACTATCATTACTCCACATTTTCATGCCTACAGTACCCCAAACTGAATATACTGTCCGCAGCTTCTTGCCTCAAGATTACTACTACTTGAATCTCCTATTACTTCCTACTACCCCCTGCTGTGAACCCTCCCCAGTACTATTAAATAGGACCTGGATCCACATGGTTGCCCATGCACAAAATAAATGTCACTTGCATCTACATGCCCTAGATCCCTTCCTGTGTCACAAGCTCTGGTACCTCCTCCTACTTGCTATCCTGCTCTCTGGTGGTGTTCAACTAAATACATGACTGACTAATGTTTACCTGACTATATTAGTAACACTAAAGGACTTACTATAGCATATCAGAATATTAAGAGCCTTGCACACAGTCTAACTGAACTGGAATCCTGGACCTCCCTCTACAAGCCTGATATCATATGCCTAACCGAAACCTGGCCAAAACCATCCACACCTGACTCTCTGTGTTCCTTTCCATCCAAAGTCTTTTAAGACTTGATAGAGCTGCACCCAAAAGAGGGGGTGGTACAGCTGTCTACTTTAGAGATCATCTCCATGTCACTGCCGTGAAATCATCTAACCTACTCCACTGTGAGGCATTTCATGTCCTTCTCACCCTTGGTACCCAAAAACTACATATTGTGAGTGCCTACAATCCCCCAAGCAATGGACTAAAAGGACTGGATGAGTTAATGGAACAAATCTCATGTCTTCCTGGGAGAAACAAGGTCCTTATACTAGGCAACCTAGGCATTAATTGCCTGGCAGCAACCAATCCACACTACTGACCAAACTGCAGAGTTATAACCTACACCAGCTGATATGTGAACCTACCAGAACTGCCCCTCACTCAAACACAAACACGTTACTAGACTGGATGATGACCAATCACCCTGAAAATGTAATTGCCTCTGGGGAACTACCAGACGCCATCACTGATCACTCCCCAACGTACTGTACTTGAGGCAAAAGCAGGCCTACCCAGTCAGGGCTTCGTTTCATTACCTTCCGCAACTACACACATTTTGACTTACACCTTTTCCTACATGACATTGCCATTACTGATTGGTCCTCCTTTCTTATATCCAATGATTTTCAGACTGCCCTTAATCTATTCCTGACACACTTCCTAGTGCTCCAGGATAAGCACTGCAAGCTTGTAACCCGCCGATTAAAAAATAGACAAACCCGCTGGCTAAAATCTAACCTACTCTCTAAACTTAAACAAAGTGACAAACGTTGGCTCCATTACAAAAGCTCAGGGATATCCGCTGGCCTCCATACTTACAGGGCTCTGCACAATTCTTGCAAAAAGGACATAAAAAAGCCAAGAGCTCCTACTGCAAGGATCTATTAACCAACTCCTATGGTTTCTCAAAAAATTCTGGTCCCATATTAAATTCTTTCCTGGTTCGAATTTGGCATCCACCCCTAATGACATGTCACTTAATGGGGTACACTGTAATTATCCCAGAACCATTGGCAACTTTCTTAACAATAAATTCTCTGACTTAACTAACTACACCTCCTCTTTCCCTGTCCAATTGAACATATCCACCCTGCCAGTTGTAAATGGTCCTCATTTCTTTATCAAGGCAGTCTCAAGATGTGATGTGCTTAGACTGCTAAACAATATCTGACTACACTGCAGCTGGCTCTGACAATCTAGAACCAAAGCTCCTGAAGATGGTTGCCCCCTACATTGCTGCTCCCTAGCCAAGATTTTCACATTCTCCTATTACAGAGCTGCATCTCTAATATATGGAAGGTAGCTAGGATTATCCCGTTTTCAAAAGAGGAGATCGTAAAGATCCCTCAAACTGCAGGCCCATTGCCATCCTGTCATTCCTCAATAAAATTCTTGAGAAGCTTACAACTGCCCAGACAATTGACTTCCTACAAAAACATGATCTACTTACATCTGCCCAGCACGGCTTTTGCAAGGGTCATGGCACCACTACCGCCCTTCTCAAATTTACGTCAGATACACTAGTGGCTATGAACTCTAGTCTTCTCACTGGAGCCATTTTCATTGACATGACTAAGGCATTTGACTTACTTAATCACTCCAACCTCCTAGCCAACCTTAGATCGCTAGGTTTCTCGACTACCGTTGCAAGTTGGTTTGTGAACTACCTATCTGGTCCGAACTCAGCTCCACCTGTAGGTCTGTCTGGCAGTGCACATTGATAGCTGCAGGCTAAATGTAAACAATACAGCATAGCATAGCATATTGTACCCCAGGGGACAACAACATAGGCACAGGTGGTGGTGTGGTGCAGCATGCAACTATCACACTGTAGGGCATGCTACAGTGCACGGCAGACACTACAGTAGCAAGGGGGCCAGTAGTGTGAGGGACACAGCACTGCCTATGGTGTGTAAAGCAGTGATGCTGACTGCACTGCACACAGTAACAGGCCCAACTTGCAGGTGTTTACTGACAGTGGACATTACTGCTACTCTGTTGCGTGATCCACAGATGCTGCACCTGTAGCATGTGATGCACACAGTGACATATACATGGCCAGCTGTGAGTGCTGTGGCATCTGTACAGTCATGCTGTATGCAGCTGGGGGGGCATGTAGGATCTGACAGGCACACAGGCAGTGGGGTATTCCCACTACTAGCCCATGTGCACTGCATGCTGTGTCCCAGTCTTGTGGCCACACTTGGGCTGTGGTGAGGTCTGACCACCCGTTCACCTGCCCCTCAATGGCCAGTTTGCTTTTATTTGTTTATTTACTTACTTTTCCATTTTTTTATTTGTATTTTGCCAAGTGCTAGTGAAAAAAAAAAAAAAAAAAAAGAGTCCAATGGAGTCCCTGGGCCAGATATTCAGAGCTTTGTCCCTTGGTTAAGTTAACACTGCCTGGCGTGCAAACTTAGCCTGGAGCACAAAGCAAGCTACATTCAAAAGGAATAGCCCAGGGCCGACAGCTTCTTAATATAGGATAGGAATGAGGCCTTGCAAACTGGGCTGGGAGTGCAGGGCAAACGTAGCTCTGGAATAAGACAGTACTGAATACAGCAACCAGGAATTGCAAACCACAACATAGTGCACAGCGACATGAGAGTAGGTAGAGAGAAACAATGTGGCCAATGTGTTTTCTGGCAAATGCATGGACCCAATACAGCTGCAGGCAGCAGCACACATGAAAAAAACAGTGATCAAAACTGTATAAAATTCCCCGAACCGGTAACGCTGCGCTGCTTTAGCGCAGAGCAAAGCAGTTTGCCCTGTGCAAACACATTAGCCCCGCGCTAAACCTTGCCATATTCAAAAATGACATGCAAATGAGCCTACTTAGTATCTGGGCAAACAGCCACATTAGCATCTCACCATGCCCTAATTTGCATGCAGTTTGCACAGCCTTTCTGCAGGGTCCCACAGCTCCACCTATAGGTCAGTCTGGAGGTGCAGGGGCTGGCCTGATCCAACCGCAGCTCCACCTGTAGGTCAGTCAGGCAGTGCATGATGATAGCTGCAGGCTTCATGTAAACAGAACAGCATAGCATGGCATATTGTTAAGGATGTAAGTTTGTCATGGATGAGGGTTTAATAACTCACTGGTTGTTCATGGAATCAATAGTAAATTTCCTGTCACGGTCATTGTTGCTACTTTTTGATGACAATAGTGAAAGTCATGGAAGTCTTGTATAAAGACCAAACGTCATGGAATCCATGACGAGTATGACTGCCATGACAAACTTACATCCCTACATATCATACCCCAGGGGACAACACAGCATAGGCACAGGTGGTGGTAGTGCTGCATGCAACCTTCACACTGTAGGTCATGCTACAGTGCACAGCAGACACTGCAGTAGCAAGAGGGCTGGTAGTGTGAGGGACACAACACTGCCTATGGTATGTAGGTCAGTGATGACCACTGCACTGTACACAGTGACAGGCACAGCTTGCAGGTAATTACTGACAGTGGACAGTAGTATCATGCTGTTGTGTGATCCACAGATGCTGCACCTGTGGCATGGGATGCACACAGTGTCATGTACATGGCCGGCAGTGTGTGCTGTGACATCTGTACAGTTGTGTGGTGGGTGGCTGGGGGGCATGTAGGATCCAACAGGCACACAGGTGGTGACGTAATCCCACTACTGGCCCATGTGCACTGAGCGATGTGTCCCAGCCTTGTGGCCACACCTGGGCTGTGGTGAGGTCTGGCCACTCATACACCCTCCCCTCACTGGCCACCATGCCCACAGTGCTGCATGTGTGTGCTGGCATCTGTTACACACCACGGACGTATGGTCTGCAGGTGTGTGCTATATGGCCACTCTGCCATGTTGTCCCCTGTGGGTCAGATCACCCCTCACTGTTTGTGCTTGGCTCAGACTAGTGGCAGCTGATGGCATCATGGTGGTGCCATCAGTGAGCAGCATGTGTCCTCCATGTCTGGCAGTTTCTAAGTGTCATACTGATATGTTAGGGCCGCGCAAGCCACGCTAATGATGAGATAGCACCGCGCAAAGCTGTTTGGCCAGGGTTAAGACCAGCTTTTCCTTGGCAGTAAGTTGTACCGCGCTATGGGTCACACTATGTCGCGCTAAACACCTTGGCACAGCGCTCGTCGCTGAATATCTCATAGCGAATTTATTCATGTTCACTATGCCCCTTGCATATCATTATGCTTAGCCCAGCGCTATTTCTGTTTGTCCATGCTAGTTTACCTTTTGTATATGGCAGATCCGCACTAATCCTGCGCTATTCCCATGCAAACTGTTTGTGGACCGCGCAAAGCTTTGACTATCTGGACCCCTGTGTGATGATGTCAGAATACCCTTATTAGCAAGCCTGCCAGTGTATTTTTCTACTTTTCAGATATTTCTTTCAGACTGACCTATACGTGGAGCTGTAAGCAGACCCATCCTGCCCCTGTACTTCCAGATTGACCTACAGGTTGAGCTGTGAGCTGACCTGGCTTACCCCTGTATTTTCAGAGCGACCTACCGGTGGCGTTGTGAGACCCTGCAATTGTGCTGTGCAATCCACATCATAATGAGATGCTAATAAGTATGTTTGCCCACCGACTGCCTAAGCAGGCTCATTTGTATCACTTTTGAATACAGCAAATGTTTGCCCTGGGCAAATGTCCTAGCGATGGGCAAACGTGTTCCAAACCTTCGTTCTTTAAGATATGTACCTTTATTAAGCACCTGCTCTTTAAAACAGAGTGGCTGCATTCACGAGTCTGACATACAGGTAGTATGAAAAGTTTGTTCATACCGTATTACATGGTAAAAGGCATTATTTTGGATACGGTTCATCGCATCCCGCAGTATCAGGGTTTATATCCATGGTGATATTTTCTTAGCTTTTCTTTGATGTTGTTAACTTAACCACATGTTATGCAATTACTTTATGAGTTTTAAGGCATGGGTATTTACATGTCATGCGTTTGGTTGTACCTTATATTCAGTGCAACTACTGTACATGTTTTAATACATTTATATATTAATCAGATACTATTTACTTGCCTAATATAGACATACTGAATTCTTCTGTTGTAGTATAACTCTCCTCCTTCATTGAACAGGCAAGCAATATACTGAAACAGAGTGGTTGCTTTCTCAGGTCTGACATACAGGTGGTGCCAACAGTATGTTCATACAGAATTGTATGGTAAAAGGCACTGTTTCTGATAAAGCCCACACTGTTTAACAGTGCCAGGGTTCATATGCATGGTGGTATGTACTCTGCCATCATTTGATGTTGTTAACCACATGTAATGCAAGTGCTGTATAAGTTTTAAGCTATGAGTATTTACATGCCATGGTTTCTGTTGTATTTACGTGTACAGATTAAGCCACAACTTTCTGTTTAAATAACACCTCCTCATTGAGTACACATGCTATGTAATAAAATATGTACAGTAGCTGCATTCTGATGTCTGATTTACAAGTGCCAGCAAATGCACAACAGTAGATGAAAATGATGTATTCTGAATATGACTTACAGGTCCAGATATTCAAAGGTTTGCCCCTGGGCTAAATTAGCACTACCCAGCAGGCAAACTTACCCTGGAGCACAAAGCAAGCTATATTCAAAAGTAATAGCCCAGAGTAAACAGCTTCTGAATACAGCATGGGAATGAGGCCATGTAAACACAGCCCTGGACTAAAACAACACTGAATACAGCAACCAAAAAGTGCAAACCACAACAACAACACAGTGCATAAAGACACGACAATAGTTATAGAGGAACCATGTGGCCAATGTGTGTTCTGGCAAATGCAGGGACCCAGTACAGCTGCAGGCAGCAGCACACATGGAAAAAAAACAGTGATCAAAACTGTATAATATTCCCCAAACCGTTAGCGCTGCGCTAACACGTTAAGCGTGGCTTTAGCGATGAGCCTAAGCGGTTTGTCTTGATTACTAAACACGTTAGCCCGCTAAACTTTGCCATATTCAAAAGTGACATGCAAATGAGCCTACTTAGATAGTCTGTGGGCAAACAGCCACATTAGCATCTCATTATGCCCTGATTTGCATGCAGTTTGCACAGTATTACTGCAGGGTCCCACAGCTCCCACCTGTAGGTCAGTCTGGAGGTACATGGGCTGGCCAGGTCCGACCGCAGCTCCACCTGTAGGTCAGTCAGGCAGTGCATGATGATAGCTGCAGGCTTCATGTAAACAGTACAGCACAGCATAGCATATCGTACCCCAGGGGACAACACAGCATAGGCACGGTGGTGGTAGTGCTGCATGCAACCTTCACACTGTAAGTCATGCTACAGTGCACAGCAGACACTACAGTAGCAAGAGGGCTGGTAATGTGAGGGACACAACACTGCCTATGGTATGTAGGGCAGTGATGACCACTGCACTGTACACGGTGCCAGACACAGCTTGCAGGTAATTACTGACAGTGGACAGTACTATCACGCTGTTGTGTGATCCACAGATGCTGCACCTGTGACATGGGATGCACACAGTGTCATGTACATGGCTGGCAGTGTGTGCTGTGACATCTGTACTGTTGTGTGGTGGGTGGCTTGGGGGGCATGTGGGATCTGACAGGCACACAGGTGGTGGCGTAATCCCACTACTGGCCCATGTGCACTGAGCGATGTGTCCCAGCCTTGTGGCCACACGTGGGCTGTGGTGAGGTCTGGCCACCTGCCACCCTTCCCTCACTGGCCACCATGCCCACAGTGCTGCATGTGCTGCGTGTGTGCTGGCATCTGTTACACACACAGGCGTATGGTCTGCAGGTGTGTGCTATATAGCCACACTACCATGCTGTCCCCTGTGGTTCAGATCACCCATCACTGTCTATGCTTGGCTCGGACTGGTAGCAGCTGATGGCATCATGAGTGGTGCCATCAGTGAGCAGCATATTATCCTCCATGTCTGGCAGTAACTAAGTGTCATACTGATATGTTCAGACGCGCAAGTACGCTAATGATGAGATAGCACCATGCAAAGCTGTTTGCCCAGGGTCAAGACCAGCTTTTCCTGGGCGGTAATTATGCCAGCGCTATGGGTCGCGCTAAGTCGCGCTAAACAACTAAGCGCAGTGCTAGTCGCTGAATATCACATTGCACATGTATTCATGTTCACTTTGCCCCTTGCATATAATTATTGTTTGCCTTGAGCTAATGCAGTTTGCCTGCACTATTCAGCCTCTTGAATATAGCAGACCCGCGCTAATCCCGTGCAAACGTTTTTTGCCCGGCGCAAAGCTTTGAATATCTGGCCCACATTGTCCTATTTTGGCATGGAACATATGCATGTTTTTATTTACTGTGCCATCACTGAACAGTGTAACTTACATTCAATGCAACTGCTGTATGTGTTAAATGCTTTAATATATGTGTATATCAATCACATACTATTTGCTTACCTAATACTGATGTACTGAATTGTGTTGTACTACAATAACCCCACCACTTAAAAGTGAGTGGTTGCATTCTCAAGTCTGACATACAGCCGGCGCCAACAGTATGTTCATACAGTGATGCAAAGTGAATGGCACTGTTTTGGATATAGCTCACACCATCTAACAGTGCCAGAGTTCATTTCCTGATGGTACGTAGTCTGCCATCATTTGATGTTGTTAACCACATGATATACAATTGCTGTATATGTTTTAAGGCATGGATATTTACACGCCACGCCTTAAGCTGCACTGAGATGAACTGATTGAGCCACAACCTTCTATTTAAATAACACCTCCTCATTGAGTACTCATGCTAAAATACTTACAGTTGAAGCATTTTGATGTCTGATTTACAGGTGCTGGCAACTGCACCATGCAGCAAAATGGTAGGTGAAAGTTATGTATTTTGCATGGGATTTACACCTTCTAACAGTGCCAGGGTTCATATCCTTGGTGGTATGTACTCTGCCGTCATTTGACATTGTAACCACTTGTTATGTTTTAAAGCATCGGTATTTATACCCCAAGTCTTATGCTGTACTTATGTGTACAGATTGAGCCACAACCTTCTGTTTAAATATCACCTCCTCACTGAGTACTCATGATTTGTATTTAAATACTTACGGCAGCTACGTTCTAATATCTGATTTACAGGTGGTGGCAACTGCAGCATGCTACACAATGGTAGGTGAAAGTGATGTATTTTGAATGTGATTTATCTAATTGTGGCATGGCACATATGAATGTTATGTACTGTACCATTATTGAGCAGTGTAACTTACATTAAATGCAACTACTGCATGTTTGTTATACATTTGTATATAGATCACATACTATTTACTTGTCTAATATTGACATGCTGAATTCTTGTGTCGTAAACTAGAATAACCCCCTTCCCCATTTGATAGGCAAGCTGTATATTAAAACAGAGTGGCTGCATTCTCGGCTTTGACATACAGGTGGCGCCAACAGTTCATACAGTATTGCACGGTGAAAGGCACTGTTTCGGATACAGCTCACAGCGTCCAGTAGTTCCAGGGTTCATATCCATGGTGGTATGTACTCTGCCTTAATTTGACGATGTTAACCACATGTCATGCAAGTGTTGTATAAGTTTTAAGCATGGGTATTTACACGTCACGCCTTATGCTGCACGTACATGTAGTGATTGAGCCCAACCTTCTGTTTAAATAACACCTACTCACTGAGTACTCAAGTTATGTATTAATATACTTATGGCAGTCTGATTTACAGGTGCTGGCAGCTGCACCATGCTGCACACCAGTAGGTGAAATCGATGTATTCTGTATGTGATTTACACCGTGTAATTGTGGCATGGTACATATGCATGTTATGTACGGTGCATCATTGAACAGTGCAACTTACATTCAGTGCAACTGCTGTACATGTTTAGATACATGTATATATTGATCACATATGATTTGCTTACCTAATATAGACATACCAAATTCATATGTAGTTCTACAATAACCCCCCTTAAACATTTAATAGGCAAGCAATATATTAAAACAGAGTAGTTGCATTCTCAAGACTGACATACAGGTGGCACCAGCAGTAGCTTCATTCGGTATTGTATGGTAAAAGGCAGTGTTTCGGATACAGCTCACCACGTCTAACAATGCCAAGGTTCATATACATGGTGATATGTACTCTGCTATCATTTGTCATTGTTTAACACCTGTTATGCAACTGCTGTATATGTTTCAAGGTATGGTTATTTACACACAATGTCTAATCCTGTACTTACGTGTACTGATTGAGCCACAAACATCTGTTTAAATAACAGCTCCTCATTGAAGACTTATGCAATGTTTTAAAATATTTTCTGCATCCGCATTCTGATGTCTGAATTCAGTTGTCGGCAGCTGCACCATACTGCTCAACAGTACGTGAAAACGATATATTCTGAGTGTGATTTACACCGTCTAATTGTGGCATGGCAGATATGCATGTTGTTATTTACTGTGCCATCATTGAACTGTGTAACTTACATTTAATGCAACTGCTGTAAGTGTTTTAATACATGTATATATATATATTGATCAGATACTATTTACTTGCCTAATATTGACATATTGACCCAGATATTCAAAAGTGTTGCGCATAGGCGCCAACGGTATTGCACCATGTGCAACCCACTTATGCACCCACAACCGATATTCAAAGGGAAAGTCACGCGGCACAAATCTCAATGCACGGGCGCATAGGTAACATATATGCAGGTGTAGGTGGGGAAGTGCCCATACATACTCTGCATCCAATATTCAGCCGGGATGTGCTGGGCCATGCATGACAACCCCTACCGCGCCGCACAAAATTTATCAAATAAAAAAGGAGCAATGGCGACCACCCACAGGTGAGCTGCCTGTTGCGGGCGCAACACAGCTGCCACCACCTGTGGGTGTACCCGACTCCGGCTGCACCTCCGTGGTGGCGCCCCATGCCCGATCGCGGGCATTGTTATAAAAAAATGGATTCCTATATCCCTGGTGGTCCAGTGGACCGCTGTCAGCCTGATTGCAGGCTTCAGTAAAAGAAAAAACAATTCCTATATCCCTGGTGGTCCAGTGGACCGCTGTCTGCCCGATCACAGGATTAAGTAAAAAAAAAAAATCCTATATCGCTGGTGGTCCAGTGGACCCCCCTCCCCACCTGCTCACTGATCCCCACCGCCCCGCTCCCCCCCAGTCAGCAGCACTCCACCCACCTGCTGCCCTGCCGCCTGCTGACTGACACCATTGGTAGGGCTGTACGCCCATTGGTCCTGGCGTGAGCCAATGGGTGTGCAGCCTGTACTATACTACACATTCCAGATATGTGAATGGATCCATTCACATATCTGGAGATATCGTCTGAAGATCCGCCCATTGGCTCACGCTGTGAACAATAGTGTACAGCCGGCGACGTCGGTCGGCGGGCGGCGGGTGAGGTGGATGATGCTGCCGTCCCGCTGACCGGGAGGCGGGCGGTGGGGTCAGTGAGTGGTGAGGAGAGTCACTGGACCACCAGGAGATATAAGTTCTTTTTTACAATCCGTGATCGGGCAGACAGCGTGCGAACCACTGAGATATAAATTCTTATTTTGTTTTACTAAGCCCGTGATCGGGCAGACAGTGGTCACTGAACCACCAGGGATATAGGAGTCTATTTTTATTTTACTGTAGCCCACGATTGGGCTGACAGCAGTCCACTGGATCACCAGGGATATAGGAGTCTATTTTTATTTTACTGTAGCCCGCGATTTGGCTGACAGCAGTCCACTGGACCACCAGGGATATGGGATGCTTTATTTATTTTACTAATTCCCATGATCGGGCTGTGGGGCACATTGCAACGCTACAGGGGGGTTGGTCCCCGATGGTTGCTGCCTGGCAGGGCGCCAGGCGCAAGTTGTCGGGGATCGGTGCACCTGCATGCAAATGGGGCCATAATGACATGCAAATGGCCCCATTTGTGCCTTGCATACATTATGACCCCATTTGCATGTGCACTTTTGAATATAGTGGTTGTTGCAGCTAGCGCAATGGAACTTGCGCTGGCACAGTGCCACTGTGCCATGCGTACTGTGGGTGGTCAGGGTGCAATAGTCAATGATGCTGAGCCATGGTGCAGCTCTGTTGAATATTGCCCAGTCCACGCCCCTGCGCAGCCAAGTTGCGATGCGCCCAGGCTTGCGCCACAGCCTGACGCAGTTTGAATATCTGTTCCATTGAATTCTTGTGTTGTACAACAATAAACCCTCCCCCATTTAATAGGCAAGCATGATGTTAAAACTGAATGGTTGCATTCTTGGCTCTGACATACTGGTGGTGCCGACAGAAAGTTCATATAGTATTACATGGTAAAAGGCATTGTTTTGTATACAGCTCACCACGTTTAACAGTGCCAGGGTTCATATCCATGGTGGTATGTACTCTGCCACCATTTGACATTGTTAACCACCTGTTATGAAATTGCTGTATATGTTTCAAGGTATGAGAATTTTACATGCCGGGGCTTATACTGTACTTTCATGAACAGTTTGAGCTACAACCTTCTGTTTAAATAACAGCTTCTTATTGATTACTTATGCTATGTATTAAAATACTTTCTGCATCTGCACTCTGATGTCTGATTTACAGTTGCCAGCAGCTGCACCATGCTGCGAAATGGAAGGTGAAAACAATGTGTTTTGAATGTGATTTACACAATGCAACTGTGGCATGGCATATATGCATGTTGTTATGTACTGTGCCATCGCTGAACAGTGTAACTTACATTCAGTGCAACTGCTGTACATGTTTTAATACGTGTATATAGATCACATACTATTTACTTGGCTTGCACTGCCCAAGCGGTGCCCCACTACCTGAGGTGGAGCAAGACGGCTGTCACGCTGGCCACTGGCCACCAGGAATCTACATGCTAAGGCCACCCCCCTGGTCCCCAAGCTCGGATCCAACAACAGGTACTTGCCGCTATTACTTGCTCCGTACCTTCTCCACTGGGGATTTCTGACTGGTGTGGTGTCTTTGTGCTGAGACGCTGATTGGTCCGCCTGCCGCAGGCTGCCCTGCTGATTAGTTCGCCTTTCTTTCAGCTTTCTGATTATAGGCTCCGGCGCTTTTCAGTGCCTATTTTCAAAACCAGAGACTGTAACTGATCTTAGACTTCAGCTGCATTTACTGCCGAGTATCTTCTCCTGCACCCCCCACCCCCCTCCCAGGCCTCCATTAAATACACAATAGCTCCTCCTTCTTCAGTGCCCCCTCTCCCCATTGGCATATTTCTGTTTCTGCTCTTGACAAATCATTAATATAGAGGTGCAAAGTGACCCCAACACTGCTGAGTTCACACTCCCCATTTCTGCATGATCTAGTACCTGCCTCTTAAGCTCTATTACCAGGGTTACTTTCCCTGCCAGTTTTTCCTCACACAAACCTATTTCTTTCTCACTATCTAAGTTGTTTCCCAGTGAGGCTGCAAAAGCACACTAGCTTCTTTGCCAGTTAACCCCCTTACTTAGGTGGACTGTGTATAACACTGCCTGTCAATACCTTCCACTATCTTGATTACACTCTCATGATAATACTCTAGTGGACTAATTGGCTTACCTAACTTAGCCACAGTTTTGGCTTGACCCCATACTAAGGGTATCCTATCCAGCTGTCAATCCAACCTCTTGTGACCTTGGGCTGTTTAAGTCACAGAGACCCGTCTTTCCACTGGTTTGCCTCCAGGTATACTTGTCCACTCTTTCTATCTATAAGACAGCTAAAAATGTACCAACAGATGATACTATCTCTTCTTGCGATCACACTACCATTACTCCATGTTTTCATGCCTACAGTACCCCAAACTGAATATACTGTCCCTAACTTCTTGTCTCAAGATAACTACTATTCGAATCTCCTATTACTTCCTACCCCCTGCTGTGACCCCTTCCCAGTACTATTAAATAGGACCTGGATCCAAATGGCTGCCTATGCACAAAATTAATGTCACTTGCATCTACATGCCCTAGATCCCTTCTTGTGTCACAAGCTCTGGTACCTCCTCCTACTTGCTATCCTGCTCTCTGGTGGTGTTCTACTAAGTACAGGACTGACTAATGTTTTCCCTGACTCTATTAGTAAAGGTAAAGGACTTACTATAGCATTTCACAATATTAGGAGCCTTGCACACAGCCTAGCTGAACTGGAATCCTGGACCTCCCTCTACAAGCCTGATATCATATGCCTAACCGAAACCTGGCCAAAACCATCCACACCTGACTCTCTGTGTTCCTTTCCATCCTATAATCTCTTAAGACTTGATAGAGCTGCACCCAAAAGAGGGGGTGGTACAGCTGTCTACTTTAGAGATCATCTCCATGTCACTGCCGTGAAATCATCTAACCTGCTCCACTGTGAGGCATTTCATGTCCTTCTCACCCTTGGTACCAAAAAACTACATATTGTGAGTGCCTACAATCCCCCAACCAATGGACTAAAAGGACTGGATGAGTTAATGGAACAAATCTCATGTCTTCCTGGGAGAAACAAGGTCCTTATACTAGGAACCTAGGCATTAGTTGCCTGGCAGCAACCAATCCACACTACTGACCAAACTACAGAGTTATAACCTACACCAGCTGATATGTGAACCTACCAGAACTGCCCCTCACTCAAACACAAACATGTTACTAGACTGGATAATGACCAATCACCCTGAAAATTTACTTGCCTCTGGGGTACTACCAGATGCCATCACTGATCACTCCCCAACATACTGTACTTGAGGCAAAAGCAGGCCTACCCAGTCAGGGCCTCATTTCATTACCATCTGCAACTGCACAAATTTTGACTTACACCTTTTCCTACATGACATTGCCACTACTGATTGGTCTTCCTTTCTTATATCCAGTGATGTTCAGACTGCCCTTAATCTATTCCTGACACACTTCCTAGTGCTCCAGGATAAGCACTGCAAACTTGTAACCCGCCGGGTAAAAAATAGACAAACCCGCTGGCTAAAATCTAACCTACTCTCTAAACTTAAACAAAGGGGCAAAAGTTGGCTCCATAACAATAGCTCAGGGAGATCCGCTGATCTTCATACTTACAGGGCTCTGCGCAATTCTTGCAAAAAGGACATCAAAAAAGCCAAGAGCTCCTACTGCAAAGATCTATTAACCAACTCCTATGGTTTCTCAAAAAATTCTGGTCCCATATTAAATTCTTTCCTGGTTCGAATTTGGCATCCACCCCTAATGACATGTCACTTAATGGAGTACACTGTAATAATCCCAGAACCATTGGCAACTTTCTCAACAATAAAATCTCTGACTTAACTAACTACACCTCCTCTTTCCCTGTCCAATTGAACATATCCACCCTGCCAGTTGTAAATGGTCCTCATTTCTTTATCAAGGCAGTCTCAAGATGTGATGTGCTTAGACTGCTAAACAATATCTCAGACTGCACTGCAGCTGGCTCTGACAATCTAGAACCAAAGCTCCTGAAGATGGTTGCCCCCTACATTCCTGCTCCCCTAGCCAAGATTTTCAGTTTCTCCCTGTGCCAGAGCTGCATCTCTGATATATGGAAGGTAGCTAGGATTACTCCGTTTTCAAAAGAGGAGATCTTAAAGATCCCTCAAACTGCAGGCCCATTGCCATCCTGTTAGTCCTCAATAAAATTCTTGAGAAGCTTACAACTGCCCAGACAATTGACTTCCTACAAAAACATGATCTACTTACTTCTGCCCAGCAAGGGTCATGGCACCACTACCGCCCTTCTCAGATTTACGTCAGATACACTAGTGGCTATGAACTCTGGTCTTCTCACTGGAGCCATTTTCATTGGCATGACTAAGACATTTGACTTACTTGATTACTCCATCCTCCTAGCCAACCTTAGATTGCTAGGTTTATCGACTACCGTTGTAAGTTGGATTGTGAACTACCTATCTGAAAGTACTCAAACTGTGAAATACAACTCTACCCTCTCGAACAAAGCCACTATAAACATTGGGGTGCCACAAGAGTCCATCCTTGGGCCCCTGCTTTTCTCTATTTTCATAAATAACATCTCCACCTACCTCCATAGGACAGCCTCCCTGCTATATGCAGATTACATTATTCTGTATGCTAGCACTAAAAGCATTGATGACATAAACAATCTACTCTTACTTGACTTTCAGCTAATATAACAGTGGCTATCTACTCACAAACTTGTCCTAAATGAGTCCAAAATCAAAGCTATACTCTTTGGATCAGATGCCAAACTCAAACACACCCATCCTAAATTTAAAGTCTCCTTCTTAAATGGTTCAATAGTTGGGAAAGTGAATTTGTTTAAATATCTGGGCATCACACTTGATCCATCACTAAACTTCAACCTACACATCCAACAGACCTGCAAGCTGGTCAGCTCCAAACTTGGAATATCCTACCGAACCAGCCATGTGTTCACTCCCTCAGCAAGGCTTGCCATTGCCCATGGCATACTCCTAACATCACTTACCTATGGTGCTGCTACTTATACCTCTGCATGCCAATCAAGTCTTGGGAAGTGGGATGTCTCATATAACTACATCTGTCACTATGCGTCCTCCTCTCACTGGCTGAAACACCACTGTCTCCTCTATTCAGATCTGGGATGACTTCGTCCTCCTGAGCTAAGGCTTCATGCTTATGACTCTGTCATAGACAATATTGTCCGACTACAAATACCCAAACCCCTGGCAGGCCTGTTCCAAAATCTGACACCTTGCTATGGGTTGAGGTCTGCTGACCAAGCCCCTGTCTTCATCCCCAGACATAACACCTCTAAAGGCACTAGTGCTTTCACCTCTTATGCGCCCAAATACTGGAACTCCCTTCCACTAGCCTTGCACCAATCACCATCCCATGCATCATTTAAGAAAGGGTTACGTAATTATCTCAATACTTCCCACAAGTGCTCCTGTTTCAAACCTCCCTAGCTCATACTTCCATCCTAGCCTCGTCTCTCCTTACCATTTCTGATCTGCCCTTCTAATGCAAAGCACTTCTCCTCTATATGTCTGTCACACTTTCCACCTTGCCTCACCCTCAGCCCTTCTCTGGCCTCTTACTTCTATCACTTACTATTATCCCTCCCCTAAACTGCCTATATTCAATCCCATATTAGCGCTAAAATATTTAAAATCTTTCTGTGTTTTTCCTCAAAACAAACTGAGATGTAATTTTGGTTATTGAACTGTTTCTGTATTTTTCCTGCACTGTCACTGTAACTACCTTGTCTGTAGCTATTTTTTTCTACTTGCTCTGTATACTGCTGTCAACTATGTTGAACTTGTATTGGAATGTTTGCCTGTATTGTTGTAATGTACCCTCCCGTGTCGTGCCAGAAAATAGTCATTGCTATGGCTAGTGCACTTACCTGGTAAACAAAAACTAAATAAAATAAAAATAAATATAGACATACTGATTTCTTGTGTTGTATTACAATAACTGCCCCCAATTTAGCTGGCAAGCAATATATTAAAACTGAGTGGTTGCATTCTCAGGGCTCACATACAGGTGGTGCCAACAGTATGTTCACACAGTATTACATTGCAAAAGGCACTGTTTCAGATATAGTTGACACTGTCTAACAGTGCCTGGGTTCATAGCCATGGTGGCATGTACTCTGCCATCATTTGGCGCTGTTAAACACGTTACGTAAGTGCTGTATAAGTTTTAAGGCATGGGTATTTACACTCCACTTCTTATACTGTACCTAAGTGTACCGATTGAGCCACAACCTTTGGTTCAAATAACACACCCTCTTTGAATACTCATGTTACGTATTAAAATACTTTCGGCAGCTGCATTCTGATGTCTGACTTAGAGGTGCCGGCAACTGCACCATGTTGCACAACAGTAGCTGAAAATGATATATTCTGAGTGTGAATTACACCTTCTAATTGTGGCATGGCACATATGCATGTTGTTATGTACTGTTTCATCACTGAACAATGTAACTTACATTCAATGTGAATGCTGTACATATTTTAATACATTTGTGTATTGGTGACATACTATTTACTTGCCTAATATAGACATACTGAATTCTTGTGTTGTACTACAATAACCTCCCTATTAACCCGAGCTGATCCTATTCATTATACATGAATTTTGAAATGGGTAGAAAGAATGCAGAATTCTGAATGGTTCAGAGCTGCTTTCAGCTGTTATCCCAGCACAATGTCCCAGCTGAAAGTAATATGTTTAGAAATGCATATACTTACTAAAAATTATCCATTTCATTATCACAATAAGGCACTTCATGGGGTGTGTTAGGGTGGGCTAACGGCCCTTCTCGGGTGGTAGAAGCTCTCGGTTATGCTTGTACTTCAACCCACCCGAGGTGGGCCTCTATCCCACCATAACACACCCCCAGTCAAGCCTTATTGATTAATTGTTGTGCGGCAACATTATATCATGTCACGTTAACAATTTGTTGCCGAGGTTATTTGACCCTTTACCTTAGCTTCAATGACCCTTTGCAACCAGGAATTGGCTAAAATCAGTCCCAAAACACGCTAGCAACCACATAATGATGCACAGGACAATAATAAAAGTTACAGACCCTTATTAAGCTGTCGTAAGTACACACAAGTAACATACTCATGAAGAAAGAGGTGATAATGTGATTAAATTATCCACTAAACCCACTAAGAGCAGCCATGTTTTTTTCTGAAAGAAACACCCACATACCACAGCTAATTAATAACAGTGCAGAGAAAACAAGATTGACTGTCTACAATAGGAAAAAATGTCATCATAGCACTAATGTATGTAATTAAAATATTTTTAAAGATTTTTTTTTGTTCCTTCCATGACTGGAGCGAGGTTGTACCTTTAGTTTCTCCCCCATCAAGCCAACTAGCCCGGTTGCTGCCTAGGTCATGGACTAAGCTGTGACCTCCCCCATCACTACCTTCCCTGGTTGCTTTGTAGTGGGTACTTACCCCACCACTGTGGAAACCAGGAGGGTGGACCCAGGAGGGAGCTGGCTTGTGTGTGACCGTGGAGGCACCGGCCAGCAGCCTTCATGCTGCAGAGGATTTTTTCTTGTGTGTGGTTCCCCTACGGGAAGGGGCGTGCAATGATGGAGCATGCAATCTTCTGCACATGATCTTCCTGGCATCTGCCTCCTCCTGCCCCTGCTTCTGCAGCATTGGTGGTGCTGCCCCTCAGACTCCATGTGAGGCCAGTCACGTGCCAACTGCTGATGTCTCCCCTCTCTGGAGAAGGAGAGCAATCCTCCAGATGCTTGATCCTTCTCCTACCCTGCCAACCCCTGGCAGCCCATTCTCATTCCCGAACATGGATCGCCAGTGTAGCACAAGGTAAGGCATCCAGCACCTCAGCGCCACAGGGCCAGTCTAAATATTTTTAAAGTTAATTTTACACATCGCAGGAAATTCTTCATCCAACCAATCAGACAAAAATACAATTGATGAAGAAGGAAAAATGCTCCATTTTGTTCACACTGCAGCAAGAACAGTAAGTACATCACATTAAAATTAATTTTAAAACATAATTTGCACTACTTCTTTCCTGCTAAAAATAGACTTGTTTTAAATTATTTTTTATACAGTTTACTGTAAGCCTAAACATGTACAATGTCCTATTTTATACAAAATTATAACAATTTAATGCACAGCTCCAAGGAGTACACACCACCACAAGTGCCAGCACAACAGGGAGGCAGTACAGCATGGTGGTTTAAGGCTCTGAGCTGCAAATCTAGTGACATACAGCAGACCAGACCTGGGTTTGAATCCCACAGCTTCCCCTTTCAAATTGTGTGACCCTGAGCAAGTCACTTAACTTCCCTGTGTTCCCAGGTTGTATCTGCAAAAAAGCTTTCAGCTTAGTGTACTAGTCCTGGTTAAATAACTAGCAAAAAAAAAAAAGAGAGAGAGTGTGCAGCAGGCATGTGTATATGTATGAAGATCACAGCCAATCACAATTGTTCTTGTGCTGTGTTCTTTCAAATAACCCTATCAGGAAATATCAAATTCCCCCCAAAACATACTGGGCCAGATATTCAAAGGTTTGCCCCTGGGCTAAATTAGTACTATCTGGTATGCAGATTTAGCCTGGAGCACAAAGCAAGCTATATTCAAATGGAATAGCCCAGGCAAACAGCTTCTGAATATAGCATGGGAATGAGACCGTGCAAACCGGGCTGGGAGTGCAAGGCAAACGTAGCCCTTGAATAAGACAGCACTGAATACAGCAACCCGGAAGTACAAACCACCACAACAACACAGTGCATAGAAACGTGTGGGTAGGTAGAAAGAAACTATGCGGCCAATGTGTGTTCTGGCAAATGCAGGGACCCAGTACAGCTGCAGGCAGCAGCACACATGAAAAAACAGTGATTAAAACTATATAATATTCCCTGAACCGTTAGCACGGCTTTAGCGCGGAGCTAAGCGGTTTGCCTGGTGCAAACACGTTAGCCCCGCGCTAAACTTTGCCATATTCAAAAGTGACATGCAAATGAGCCTACTTAGTCTGTGGGCAAACAGCCATATTAGCATCTCATCATGCCCTGATTTGCATGCAGTTTGCACAGCATTACTGCAGGGTCCCACAGCTCCACCTATAGGTCAGTCTGGAGGTACAGAGGCTGGCCAGGTCTGACTGCAGCGCCACCTGTAGGTCAGTCAGGCAGTGCATGATGATAGCTGCAGGCTTCATGTAAACAGTACAGCATAGCATAGCATATCGTACCCCAGAGGACAACACAGTATAGGCACAGGTGGTGGTAGTGCTGCATGCAACCTTCACACTGTAAGTCATGCTACAGTGCACAGCAGACATTACAGCAGCAAGAGGGCTGGTAGGTGAGGGACATGACACTGCCTATGGTATGTAGGGCAGTGATGACCACTGCACTGTACACAGTGACAGGCACAGCTTGCAGGTAATTACTGACAGTGGACAGTACTATCACGCTGTTGTGTGATCCACAGATGCTGCACCTGTGACATGGGATGCACACAGTGTCATGTGCATGGCTGGCAGTGTGTGCTGTGACATCTGTACAGTTGTGTGGTAGGTGGCTCAGGGGCATGTAGGATCCGACAGGCACACAGGTGGTGGCGTAATCCCACTACTGGCCCATGTGCACTGAGCGATGTGTCCCAGTCTTGTGGCCACACATGGGCTGTGGTGAGGTCTGGCCACCCATACACCCTCCCCTCACTGGCCACCATGCCCACAGTGCTGCATGTGTGTGCTGGCATCTGTTACACATATGGTCTGCAGGTGTGTGCTATATGGCCACACTACCATGCTGTCCCCTGTGGGTCAGATCACCCATCACTGTCTGTGCTTGGCTCGGACTGGTGGCAGCTGATGGCATCATGGTGGTGCCATTAGTGAGCAACATGTGTCCTCCATGTCTGGCAGTTTCTAAGTGTCATACTGATATGTTAGAGCTGCACAAGCTGTGCTAATGATGAGATAGCACCGCGCAAAGTGCGCAAAGCTGTTTGCCCAGGGTTAAGACCAGCTTTCCTGGGCGTATAATTTGTACTATCGCTATGGGTCGCCGCTTAAGTCGCTTAAACAACTTAGCATGGCGCTAGTTTGAATATCTCTATTGCACCTGTATTTATGTTCACTTTGCCTCTTGCATATAATTATTGTTTGCCTTGCGCTAATGCAGTCTGCCTGCACTATTCAGCCTTTTGAATATAGCAGACCCACGCTAATCCTGCGCTAAACCCGCACAAACGTTTTTTGCCTGGCGCAAAGCTTTGAATATCTGGCCCACTGTGTTTTGTCTTTAGCACACCCAATCAAAACCTGTTTACTGGTATCTGTGAAGTGTGATTTTTTTTATTGGCCCAGATCTACTGCTATCAGCCAATAAATATTTATGTAAACTCACTCTTGCTATCTGCCTGTGCAACATTCCACTAGAATAAGAAAAATTGCTCAATTTGTCTATTAGATCAGATCTCAATGGCCACCAAGAGATACAGACTAACTTTTCTGAACTCTCTGTCACTTTGTTTTCTAAAGAAGACTCAGCATGGCAGAAAACTACAGAATCACGGTGTGGATGGTAAGCAGCAGTTTAATTCGTAGAGGTGGTGAATATGCTCAAAGAAGTCACTTTGGTAGTGACTTGCACCTGCCTAATTGCAGGGTGCATTGTTTGGTAAGGGAGGTATGAGATTTGAGCAACTCATGCCAACCATACACCAACTAGTGAGCACCCACTATGCACCAGACATACTGCTGATCCATCTAGGAAGGAATGATTTAGGAGACAAAAGGTGGATAGATTTAGTAGCTGAAGCTAAATCAGATCTACTTTCACTTTCAGAGATGTTGCCCACCTGTAGGATTGTCTATTCAGACATCACAGAGGATATGGTCTGGTGTGCACATCAACACATGTATCTGCACGACAGGGTAAGGAAAAAAGCAAACATACACATCTCTGCATTTTAATGTGATCTGGGTATGCACACAATTCGTCACCCTCAAATTAACTGTTTTAAAGATTGGCTCTACCTAACAAATGGAGTGCACATCTCAGATGCTGGCAATTGCCTCTTCTTGGGGGATCTCCGAGATGGCAACTTTTCCATGATCTGAAGTACAGTGTGTCTGACAAACTTGGCAAGGTGTACAAAAAAGACAAAGGCTCTTTTAAGAGCCAAACTTTTCTGGTAAAAATAGAAAAATTTCACACAACAAACAAAAAAATGTTGTAGGTGCCGTATTGGTCCTTTTAAAAAACAGATCCAGAAACAATAAAAGGTATCAAATCATTTGTTTCTGGATCACACAACAAACACAAATTCTTATAGCAAACATTATAATACACTAGTATACTTACTAGTCTTACTATTTACATGGCATAGACATACTCATAATATTCATAAGTATACTTGAAAAATAGCGTCTCCCTTAGAAAGCAGTGACATTTTTTTTTTTTGGTGGGATTGGAGTGTCTTACCTGACGGTGACCATGCAAGTTCCAACAATTGTACAATATGCACAGTTTGCATCAGTTAGCAATAGCAATAATATTTACCAATACAACTTACCTCTAACCATTACCTCAGGTTTCAATACCTGTTTTTTTTGTAGGGGGGAGAAGAGAGCTTTCACTGTCTGAAATCCTGCAAGGTACCACCATAGTAACATATCTGCTCTTTCAATCAGGGATGTATACCGATAATGTCTAGGGGTTCAGCTGAACTGTTGCTGCTACCTCAGGATCCAGTGCCTACTGCTGTATTGGTGTGCAGGGAGCCTTACCTGATGGAGACCTTGCAAGTTCTTACAACTGTACAATGTGCACAGTTTGCATCAGTTAGCAATAGTGATACTATGTACCAATACAGCTTAGCTCTAACCACTACCTTAGGATTCAGTACCTGGTTGTTTTTTTTGGGGGGGGGCGGGGGCTTTCACTGTCTGAAATTCTGTAATGTACCACTGTAGTAACGCATCTGCACTTTCAATCAGGGAAGTATACCGATAATGTCTAGGGCTTCAGATAAACTATTGCTGCTACCTCAGGATCCAGTGCCTACTGTTGTTTTGGTTCATTGGGGGGGGCATTCCTTGACTGACACCATGTAAAACCCCAGTGTTGTAACACATATGTAGTTTGTATCAGTGAGTTATTCCAGTACTGATTATGGATTCAACTACCTAATGTATACTGTTAATTTGAATAGTCAGTGGTACAGCTAAAATACAGCACCTCATGTTTTTGAGGGTGAACACTCATTCAGTGTTACTATAGTAAGTTCCACTGTTTAAGCATATTACAATTTTGTACCATGCAGGTGTAATCCTAATGTACACTGTAGCTATTACTTCAACATACATTGGACAGTGTTCTAAAACATGCATAAACACCATTTGTAACCCTTGATGCCTTCACTGTACACCCCAATGTCCACATAACTTAATGTATTAACATTTAATTATAATTTCTTCTTTTGTTTCAGAAATTGTCAAAGTACTGAACCATGGATGAACTGCCTCAGCTGCTGAAGGCTGTCTCCCGGGTTGCTGACCCAGCAATAATCATGAGGGGAACAATCCTGCCACTAGAGGAGACCTGGAAGGGATTGGCCAGGTACCTGAGATGAGAGAAGGGGTTGGAGAACAAACAATGGTGAGGGTGCAAGAGGAAGTGGAAGCTGGTCCAACAAACTTTTTCAAGATAAAGAGTTGGGGGAACGTGTCAGCAAGAGACCGTGTCTGGTCTGACATGACATACCAGCTGTGGTTCCAGGCAGGGAAACCTGCTTTTGGAGAATGTGTCATGCACCATAAGTAACTTATCATATTACTATTAAACAACACTATGTAACAACAATAAATAAATTACTCATACTGCATTATTTCTCTGAGTAAAAACTTTGCTAATAAATATGTCTATATAATAGCAATGGCTATAAAATAAGCATTTGTCAATGCCAAATGTTTGCTTGATGGTATTAATATTGGAAATGCAGGAGTTAGACAGATGCAGAGTAGGAATGGTAGTGAAGTATTGAACTTTACTCCAACCCCACCTCCACCCTGCAGAGATGGGCAGGCATTGGGGTATGCATTTGGGTTGTCACCCATAACGTTCATGCCATTTCCGCTCATGCTATCCTGCAGACACTGAAAAGTTTTGAGGTGTGCCTTGGGGTGTTCGGCTTTACAGTCACCACACCCCATAAGGACATACACTGTAATGGGTGCAATATAAAATGAGGTAAACTCAGGGGCCGAAGAGTCCAAGGCACAGCTTGATGCCTGTCAGTGGCTGCAGGGTGGGGGGTGGGTTTGGAATGGTATGAGCATTACAGTCAGCAATCCCTGACACACCCTGATGTTTGTCAGTCTGTACAGGGTGGAACATTATGGTTAGAAACCGTAATGCCTCAGGTATTTACTGGTATTTGCAGTAAAAATTTTCAACCTGGCCATTTTGTTGCCCTCACATCTTACAAGCATTTGGGACCTCTTCTCATGAACAGTGGCACTCTGATTTTGTCAATGTGTCCCAAAATTTGAGTTTCCACAGCGACTGTGCCATTGTGCGCCAGATGTATGAAAACACAGATCGGGCAGGATGTGAAGAATGACAGCTGTATCATTCATAGGGAGATGTGAAGAGATGGCAATGTTGAAAAACTGTAGCGAAAATATTGAAAATGCTCAAACTTCCGAGTGTACGTGGAAACTGCGCAACGTATGAGCGTAACACATTTAGTGGAATTATATCACCAAATTTTCAATATAGGCATTTTGTGACCTCTGCTCTTGAACACTGTCACTATGATTTTCTTAATCTGTCCCAAACATTGATTTCCCACAGCAACCTTGGTATTCTGTGCCAGATGTGTAAACGCATGTTTCAGGCAGGATGTGAAAAATGACTGCTGAACTGTACATGCTGTAGGGAGGTGTAAAAAATGCCAATGTTGAAAATCTGGAGTGAAAATACTACATATTTGTGAAGTTACGAGGGTGCATGGAAACTGGACAATACATGCTTGTAACACAGTCATTTTCTGGACATTTGTCACCAAATTTTCAACATAGACTTTTAGGACCTCTGCTCATGAACAGAGTCACTGTGGTTTTACATACAAACATACATACGAACATACGAATCTGCCAGCAGAACACACCAATCGGTCTATGTAAGGCTGCCTGAGTGTGTAGCTAGCACCCTAGATTGCAGTTGACAGTGCCCCCTCCACCTCAGTTTCTTCCCCACTTGTCCCAGCCTCTGCCCCCTGACTCTTCCTCATGCTTTATCCCACTCCTCCTTTAAGCTATTGACTGTTCTACATGTTACCACCCCCTCTGGCAGTACATTCCAACTAGACACCACCCTCTCAGAGAAGTAGTGCCTCCTCATTTCCCTCTTGAAATGTCCCCCTTCCAATCTTAGTCCATGCCCCCTCGTCTCTGTTCCACTCCTCAGTTTAAACACCCCCTCGGTGCTAGGTTTATTTAACCCCTCAGGTATTTAAATGCTTCAATCATATCCCCCCATCCCTCCTCTCCTCTAGGGTGTACATGTTCAGCTTCTTCAGCCTAACTTGATATTCCTTTCCTTCAATCCCCTTTAACATTTTTGTTGCCCTCCTTTGCACCCCTCCAGTAACTTTATATCTCTCCTCATGTATGGCCTCCAGTATTGCACACAGTACTCTAGGTGTGGTGTTACCAATGATCTGTAGAGAGGTAGGATCACATCCCTGTGTCTGGATGAGAACCCCCTTGCGATGAACCCCAGCATCCTGTTTGCCTTCTCTGCTGCTTTCATGCACTGGGCCGAGTTGTTCATGCTCTCAGTTACCAACACCCCTAGGTCTTCCTCTTCCTCTGTGATGCCCAACCAAAAGTCCCTCTTCTGGTTCTTAGCCCTGAAGTGCATCACCTTACACTTCTTTGCACTGAATCCTAGCTGCCACACCACCGACCATGTCTCTAGTTTGGTTAGGTCCCCCTGCAGTTTTTCCCATCCGTCCTCTTCATTCACCACTGCCCCCAATTTGGTACAATGTGTGAACAGACTAACCCTGTTCCTCACTCCGTGTGCTATATTGGAGATAAAGAGCCCAAATAGCACCGGGCCTAGCACTGACCCCTGTGGCACCCAGCTTGTCACTGCTTCGGGTGCTGAAAGCTCCCCCACCACCACCACCACCACTTTCGCACCCTCCCCTGTAACCAGTTCTCTATCCATTTAGTCAGACCACCTTCCTCCTGTACCCTTCCTTCTCCTCACTCTTCTCCTCCTTGGCCTGTGTTCCTCCTCCCAGTAGTCCGCACCCTTTCTCCTCCTTATTCTTACCGGGTGGTGGTGCCTTCTGTATTACACTCAGACCACTCTGCTCACCCCCTCCCAGGGTTACTATGCCTCCGTCTTTACCTATATCTAGAGAAGTGAACTCATTAAGCTCCCCTGTCCGGACATTTCTACCAGCCTCAGTCTTTGGCCACCCCCCCACTAGTTTAAATCCAAATTAGTAGAGATATAGACCTCTAATCCTGCCTTTAATACTCCTCTCCCCTTCCTACTCAAATGTACCTTGTCCCCCGTGTACAAGTCACTATTCCCGCAGGCCCTACCCCAGTTAGTCACTAACCCATAATTTTTGGTGTGGCACCAATCCCTCAGCCACTCGTTGAACTCCTTGATCCTACCCTTCCTCCCCATGCTTGCACATGCTTGCACATGGTACCGGGAGTACCTCAGAGAATGCACTGACTCCTCCACCCCCTCACACTGCCTGTCTGCCCAACTACTCGAACCTCCCCCTCACTACTTCCACAGTCTCCCCCGCCAAGTCGTATGTACCCACATGCAACACTAAATGACGCTTCTTCTTCCCCCTTACTGCACACTTGAGCAGTGCCTGCCCTGCCTCTCCTGCAGTCAACCTGGTGATAGCTTCTACCCAAATACAGCTGTACCTTCCCCCTTCCACCCCATCTCACCTCTTTCAGTATAGAATGCCCCAGGATGAGTACCCCCTGTCCCTTACCCACTTTCCCTTCTAATGCTCCTTCCACCACTCCAGTATTCGTTCTTCTCTGCCCCTTACTCCTGCCAGCTGCACCCTCTGTGACTTCTGTATCTGTACCCCCTACTTCTGGTTCACCGCTTTTCTCTGCCTTATTCCTCCCATCCCCCTTGAACCCCTTCCCAGCCTGACTACTTCCTACTGGGCTTCCCATGTCAACCTCCCTCCTCCTGCTGATTTCCAACTCCTCTTCTATCCCTGCTGTTGTTGATTTAGAGCCCCATTCCCTTCTACCCGATGTGATTCCCTCCCATCCTTCCCCCTTCCCGTAGCCTTCTCTCCTCCAGTCACCACCCACTCCTTCCTTACTAGTCCCTTCTAACCTTTCATCTTTGCTATTTCTTCCCTACCTGTTGCCATCCCTCTCATGCTCCACTTGTCCTCCCTTTCAGTATGTTCCTGCTCCCCTCTCTCTCCCTATGCAGAGGCTTGAATCTATTCCTAGTCAATACCCCTACTACATCTCTTCCCCCTATCGGTTCCCCCCTCCTACTTGTTCCCCTCTGTGCCATCCCTGGTCCCACCCCTGGTCTCTTCCTACCCACAGCTATCTACTCGCTTCCCTGGTACTCCTCGTGGTCTCTTCCTCCCCATCAGGAGGCCCCCCTTGCCTTTGGACGTCCCCTCCCTTCTCCTCTCTTTTCTGCTAGTGCCTCTGATACTGGGGTCAGTTTCACTCCCTAGTTGCTCTTCCTCCGTCCCCCCCTTGCCATCCCCTTCCCCCAGCCAGGATGCTTACCACACTCATCTGCCCTGCCACTTAGACTCCTCCCTAACCTCCACAGTTCCTCTCAAACTAGCCAGTTGTCTATAGACCATACACCCCCCATCATCCAATCCCAGTCCAGGATCATGGCGGACCCACACCCTGTACACACTGCCACCCTTCCAAAGATGCCAGCCCTATTGACATGTGGCACATGCCCCATTTTGGCCCCCATCTTATGTTACAGGCTCTTACTCCCAGGTTCTGTGCCCTACTACAACTCTTAGGCCCCTATTTACTCAAATTTCTGCCCCCCAACTAGTCCCCCTACTGCCCGCCTACCGACCAGGTTAATTCAGTCTCAAATCTCATCCATTAGCTACTGTATTACTGTAGCAAGCCTAAAGACTCCTTGTCCGTTTTTCACCCCTCAGCTACCATTCTTTTTGTTCTCAACTCTCATATAGTTTCACTTAGCCCACTTAGAAATCCTATTGCACTCCCAAGTATTACTTAGCTCAGTTAGAGAAATAAACAGAATAAATAAATATGTATTATTACAGCAATCATAACAGTATAGCTCAGTAATTAGCTCAGTTAGAGAAATAAACAACAACTAAATCTGTATTATTGCAGCAATCTAAAGTATCCAATCATTGCTTTGTCTCCATTCCAGAGACCCTGCTGTAATATAGGACCACAGAAGATCCTGGGCGAGAGGGTGGGCAACTCTAAAGTCCCTGCAGAGCTCTGTTGAGCTTCCTCACTCCACCTGTTTCACTCACTCATTCTGTTTCTCCTGGTGCTGCAGGATGCCCTTTTGTACTGGGCTCCTGCCTGTGTCGGCACCTTTTTCTGCCCACAAAGAAATCTGCAGCAGTCCCGACAGAGATCTACTAAGCTCACTCACTCCCCCTCTCACTCGCTCATTCTGTTTCTCCTGGCGCTGCAGGCTGCCCTTTTGTACTGGGCTCCTGCCTGCATTGATGACTTTTTCTGCCCACAAAGAAATCTGCAGCAGTCCTGATAGAGTTCCATTGAGCTCGCTTACCCCCTCTCACTGCTCATTCTGTTTCTCACAGCGCTGCAGGCTGCCCTTTGTACTGGGCCCCTGCCTGCACTGATGCCTTTTTCTGCCCACAAAGAAATCTGCAGCAGTCCTGACAGAGTTCCATTGAGCTCGCTCACTTCATCTCCCTCACTTGCTCGTCTTGTTTCTCCTGGTGCTGCAGGCTGCCTTTTTGTACTGGGCTCCTGCATGCATTGCTGCCTTTTTCTACCCACAAAGAAATATGCAGCAGTCCCAACAGAACTTAGGTGATCTTTTTCATTCCCCCTTTCTCACTCGTTTGATCTTAATCTGTCCTAAACACTGATTTCCCAAAGCGACCGAGCTATTCTGCACGGGAAGTGCAAAAACACATTTTGGCCACGATATGAAAAATGACAGCTGTACTGTTCATAAGGAGGTGTGAAAAAATGCCAGCGTTAATAATGTGGAGTGAAAATATTACAAATTTGCGAAGTTACAAGGGTGCGTGGAAACTGCACAACACACACTTGTAACACAGTCATTTTATGGACTTTCATCGCCAAATTTTCAACATAGGCATTTTAGGACCTCTGCTCATGAACAGTGTCACTGTCATTTTCTCAATCTATCCTAGAAACTGATTTCCCACAGCGACCGCATTATTCTGTGCCAGAAGTGCGAAAACACATTTTGGCTAGGATGTGTAAAATAACAGCTGTACTGTCCATAAGGAAGTGTGGAAAAATGGCAATGTTGAAAATCTAGAGTAAAAATATTACAAATTCATGAGGTTACAAGTGTGCCTGCAAACTGCGAAACACTCGCTCATAAAACAGTCATTTTGAGGATTTTTTCACCAAATTTGCAATATTGGCTTTTTGAGAGACCACCTCATGAACAGTGGCACTCTCATTTCATTAATCAGTCCTGAAAGGTGATTCCACACAGTGACCACGAAATCACCTTTCGGGACTGAATAACGCCATGACAGTGATTGAATTCATGAGATGAGGTCCCAATAACCCAATGTTGAAAATTTGGTGCCAAAATTCCCAAACATGCCCATATGCACCAAAGTTGAAAAAAACTCTATTTATGCCATTATACAGCTTGCCAGCATTTCTTCAGTTTGCAGTCAGCTTTGAAGGTGAGACATGTTACCAGTCCACCAAAGATGGTCACATTGGGCTCTGAGGTAAGTATGGGGTGGGGGTGTGGGGAGACAGGTGCTGAGAGGGTGGGCATGGGTTGGGGGAGGGGACACCGGACTCATCAAGGGACCATTTTCTGTTTTACAGGTTTAAAAAAGAAAATGAAAAACATTGTGGGAAGGTTTTTAATTTTTACAGTGACATTTGGCACACTGGGGTGGACTCCCAGCATGCCACCTGAGTGTTTTGGGGAGGTGGCTGTAGCCAATAGGGGATTGGGCACCCCCGTTAGCACATACTGAGTGGGGGCAAGAGCAGAGGGGGATTGGGCACCCCCCTCAGCTCACAACAAATTGGGGGGGGACATTATGCCAATGGGGAGTGGGCTCCCCCATCAGCAAATTGAACTGGGAGGGAGGAACTGCAGCCGATAGGATTGGGCCCCCATCAACAAAGAAAGACTGTTGGGGGGTACATGATGCCGAGGGGATTAGGCAACCCCTTGGCACACAACAAATGGGGGGCATTATGCCAATGGGGAGTGGCAAATGAACTAATACTGTGCCACTTAAATTGGGGCCACTCCACCATTGCAGCTTCAGCTTCTGTCAACAAACTGCATAGCTGAAACAACAGGCTGCTGCTGCTATGACTAGGCACTCCCAGACTGGTGCGGCTATTTTCATTCAAGGTGGTGGCGTGCTTTAAAACTAGTGTCACAGGCAGCATCCTCCTTTATTGGTGCCCAATACACAAGCCCCAAATGTAGTGGCAGCACTGGCCACAACAGTGCCGCACCTCACAACCTGCTTCTGCAGCAAGTTGTCATAACATGTTTCTTGCACATGCATGCAAGCAAACATAAAATAAATGTGTATTAAAATGCACAAATTCATATATACAATGTCCTTACCTACATATAATGTGTATGGCTGTCAGCAGTATAGAGGATAATTTATGGTCCTCTATAAGTCTGCTAACATGTCGAGGTTGCCAGAGGCGACCGTGTAAACCTTGAGAGCGAAGCTTTGAGGTTTATGTCACCATGGCAACTCCTTGAGATGGTTAATAGTAACCGGTTATCGATAGAAGGACCATACATTGTTTTATAGTGTATGGTCCCAAGAAAAGGGAAACGGTTCCTTACTTTTCTAAACGGAGTCACCGCAGCCATTCAGTCCTTCCCTTACGCTGCCGCATCTATCAGTTCCTGAGGTAGAAAAGCACTTTGTCGCCAGACCAATCCCTATTGTTAACCTATCAATGTGAGGTAGCATCAATACGTTAACAACATTACCACGTCACATCGATGGTAAAACAACCTTAGGAAATGATGATTTCCTAAGGTTAACAGCGTTCTACCATACATTATAGATGTGATAGGCAGTCTAGCTAATGTAACCACACAATGAAATACAGATTTATATAATTGTGGGAATGAGTAGCAGATGTTGTCAGTATTGCAAATAATATCATCTTTATCTTAACTTCATATAGTACTTTGTGAAAAAATCTTCTTGTACACTCTTACTGAAAGAAAATACTCCAGGTGTAAAACAGCTTTTCACATCATATCTTCATTTCTTTCACAGCAACCACTGGAGCCACAGCTGTGGCATCTACATCTGCCCCAGACCCGGTTGTCGCTGGGGAGGGGACAGATTAGGCTGACGGCGATGAAATGATCATCACCACAGAAAATCTAATGCACTGTGCAAACACTGTTTTAATAAGGTTTGTTGAAGACAACTAAATAAGTTCCTAAAACACAGTAATAAGTAGCAATGAAAAAGTTACATGAAGATAATTCATAATTTTCATGAGGTAGCCTCAGAAGAGGCAAAAGTAAGTACAGTACAACTTTCCACAAAGACTGTTCAACCTTGGAATAGTTTGTCATGTCAAACCATGGGTGCAAAAACAGTAAGAACAATTAAGCTTGCCAATTAAAGGGCAAGCCAGGTTATCCGGTCCCTCCCAGAAATCAAGGGAGGAAGCCTGGGGCTGGTGGGGGGGGAGGAGCAGCTGATATCACAAGGCAGGGTTGGGGACAAGGGTGAGTGTCATATGACAAGGAGCCCCGGGGCCTGGGGAGGAGCCAATAGAAACATAGAAACATAGATTTTGACAGCAGATAAGGACCGCTTGGCCCACCCAGTCTGCCCATTTCCCTACCTATTGGATAAGCTGCAGATCCTAGTTAACAGCAGCCTACTTCTTCCTACCCCCACCCTAGAATTGCCTTATGACTGTCCCATGCATGCTTGAATTACACCACTGTTTTGACTCCACAACCTCCTCTGGAAGGCTGTTCCATGCATCCACAACCCTCTATGTGAAAATACTTCCATAAATTACCTCTGAGCCTCCTTCTATCTTCAAATTGTGCCCTCTTGTTCTTGCACACCTCTTTTCTTGGACTTTGTTGATTCCTTGAGATACTTGAAAGTTTCTATCATGTTCCCCTCTCCCTCCTTTCCTCGAGGCTATACATATTCAGCTCCTTAAGTCTCTCTTCATATGTCTTCGGTGCAGACCCTGCACCATTTTAGTTGCCCTCCTCTGGACAGCCTCCATCCTGTCTATGTCCTTCTGGAGTTTGGGTCTCCAGAACTGCATGCAGTACTCAGATGGGGTCTCACCAACTGTCTGTACAGAGGGATAATAACTTCCTGTTTTCTACTGGTGATGCCTCCCTAGGCATCCCAGTATCCCCCAGCCCTCCTTGCTGCCCTCTCACATTGCTTGCCCACCTTTAGGTCATCTGATATGACTACCCCCAGGTCCCTTTCCATTTTTGTTGTTGTTAGTATCTCACCCCCCACTGTATACTCTTCCCTGGATTTTTGTTTCCCAGGTGCATTACCTTGCACTTCAGCATTGAATCTAAGCTGCCATACATTTGACCATTCCTCTAACCTTGCCAAGTCCCTTCTCATCCTTTCCACCCCACCTTGTAGGGTCCTGATTGGGATCCTAATGGGTTATTTAAGGCAGCTCACAGGCAGCTAGCCCTCTTTGCTGGTATTTTTTAGTTTCAGCACATCATTCATTGTGAACAAGGTAAGGCACAATTTGTTTAACTAGGCCACTACAAGCTATATAGGGTAGTGGCATGGCTAGGCCCAGTGGAAATTGCATAATTTTTAAAAGGCCAGCCATGTAGATACATGATTGGTTTTAAGAAGTATGTTAGCAACTGCTGTGGTTTTGTTGCTTTAAGGAATTGTTTTTCAGTATTTGTGTGAGAAAGAATGTAGCAACTGCTGTGGTTTTTGTTGCTTAAGCCAGCCAGAGGCTACAGCATGGTCTGGCTGCAGGCTGTAGGGGCCAGTTTTAATACAGAATGGAAGTTTTGTGGTTTAAGGTATTTATTTCTAAGATTTGTTTAAAAAAAAAAAAGATACACTGCAAGATTAGCCACTGCTTGCTAGCTGTTGTTAAAAAAAAAAACACACACAAAAAAAGGTGAGTTAAGAATTGATGGTTTTCTGATTAATATGTTAAAGCAGATGTTGCAGACAGACAAATTACAGGCTGGTTTGGTGAGAGGTTTTGTCTTATCTGCTGGCCGCATGGTCGACCACATGGAATTTAGGCCCTAGTACTCTGGTTCAGGCAGCCAGCAGAATCCTTTTGTAAGGGAGTTTTGCTAGACTAAGGGAGAGCCAGTTTTTAATACAGAATGAACTTTTCATGGTTTAAGGTATTTATTTCAAAGATTTGTAAAAAAGAAAATATATGCTAGAAGATTGGCCAACGCTTGCTAGCTGTTGTTAATAAAAGCAAGTGATTTAAGAATTTATGTTTTGCTGATTAACAGGTTAAAGCAGGCATTGGAGACAGACAAATTACAAATGAGTTTGCTAAGAAGTTTTGTCTTGCCTGGTGGAGACTAGAAAGTAAATTAAATTATTTAAAGGATTAATAAAGCTAAATAAGAGAATATAGGCTTTGAGGCCTGATGACCACATGGCACGCCAGGCCCAGTAAAGTATGTATGGCATTTGACAGGTTTTAAGAATTGGATTTAACAAGAATAATGTTTATTTTCAGCATTTTAAAAGATTCACCATTAACAGGCATTAAAAAAAAAGAGAAAATTTGTGGGAATTTAAGATGAGCAGTTAGGGGCTGGGGAAGCATATTCAAGCTTGTAGTGACTTATTATTTGGCTACTGCTGGTTGAAAAATGGAGCATTCCTCTTTCACAGAGTTTGGGAAGGTGTTCTTGGTATGCTGGATGCTAGCGTTTTAAATGGAATGGCGTTTTAGTAGTATTTATGCTTTAAAAAGGCACTCATGCTAGGCATTTGCTTGGCGTTTTGCATTGAAGCTGAGCAGTGGGATTGTTTGTAGAGGCTGATACTGTTTTAGGATGGGACTTTAGTGTGGTGAGGCTAGTGTGGGGACAGTCAGTGAAGCATGTCTCGCCCAGTGTATGTTTTGAATGTAGCTGCAGGATTTAGTTTGGAATTTGTAGCAGCCCCCTCTTGTTATTTCTCTACCTGCCTGTGGTTCCACTGGAAGATAGACAGGTGGGGTCATGGGGCCATGGGCCTCTCTCGTGCCTGTCAGGAGCTTTAGTACCCATTTTAATTGGCCCAGCGCAAGGGTAGAAGTCCTAGTGCCTAGGGGGGCTTCAGGTCAAATCTGTGTCACACACAGGTAGTTAGCGAGCTCTGGTCCCCCTAGGCTGTAGGTTTTAGGCACCGGTCACATGGAAAGTCCCAGGGCTGGTGGCCTAGGCTCTGTGTGCCATGGAGCAAGCTTTGGGGGAGGCTGATCATCGGTTGCAGATAACCCCAAGCATGGGGCAAGGCCGGCTATGGCTGGAGGCATAGCACCGGGGTGAGTAGTGGACAAACCCCAGCATGAGGCGAGCCTGGCTGTGGCTGGAGGCATAATGCAGGGGCGGGCTGGCAGAGAGAGACCAGTAGGACTGTGGTTTGTCATGTTCTCTTATTTCCACCCATAGTAATTTTACAGAAAAGGCACCCAAGAAAAACCAAATGACCAGCAAGAGGATGATGGAGGAGGCTGCTAAACTGATGGGACAGATGTCAGAGCTCATGGTGGCGGCAAAATGGAAAGAGGAGGAGGAGGTGGTGCAGTGGAAATAGAAGAAGTGGGATGAATGAGCGGGGAAAGGGCAACCAGCCAAGAAGCCCCGAGGAGTGAGGGCCAACCCTAAGCCAGCAGTGGTTCCACGGCTAGAGCCGGAGCCAGATAATGGAAGCCCGGATGGGGTTAAGGACATGGTGAATATCACCAAAGATGGCAACCTCAAGGAGTACTTGGAGTGGCTGCTGGGGGACATGGGGGAGGCAGGGATAGACAAAATGGAGAAAGCACTCCAGGACATATGAGGAAAGAAGGGGGCAGGGGGATAGGGGCACAAGCCATGGGCCAGAAATATGATGGACCCCTGGGACTCATGTTGGGTGACCACATGTCAGCCTCACTGAAGGAGTGGATATGGAAAGAGAAGTTTGTGGACATATTCAGATTGGTGGATGAGGATACCGCCAAGAAGTATGAACAGAAGGAGTAAGTGGGAAAGTCTGAGATGGCCATGGCACTCACAGTGGTGGGCCACAAGGCAGAGGAGGCAAAATGGAAAGGGAATACCTTTGATAATTGGCAAGTGGGGTTCATGGTGTATAGCACCATAGTCCTGGAAAAGAGGTTGGAACTGGCCATCCCACTACTGACCTACATAGCAACCATCAGGGACGCATACAAGGCCAAGTTGGATTTCGGATGGCTCAAATACGATGAGACCTTCCAGAGGTGCATGACAGCAAGGGGAGATTTGAGGTGGGACAGTACCCATTCTGAGTTGTGGGTGAAGACCATGTCCATGTCAGGCCAGGGGACTCCAACCAAGGGGAACACTGGAAGGCAGACCACGCCGGCCACAGATACAAAAATCTGTTGGGGGTTCAGCAAGGCATCCTGCAACTGGGCACACTGTAAATTCAAGCACGTTTGCTCCAGATGTGGGGGAGCACACCTGTTGACAACCTGCAGGCAAGGGGAGGGTGGACAGGGAGCAGCCATCAACAGGACCTCCCTTTTGAGGGAGTGGGGGTGCTCCAACAGAGGTCAGGGGCATGCCAGACCATAACTGGCCTCGGGGCCACCTATGGTTATTAGACAGGAGCAGGAAAGGGGGAGGTGGGGGTACTCACTGGCCCACACCCCCATTGTATGGGAGGTGGTGGAGGCATGGACCTGGGAGTACCCAGACAGGGAGGTGGGAGAGAGCCTCCAAGTGGGTTTCAAGGTAGGTTTCCCACTGGGTTTCCATGGGCTGCAAAAAGGGATGTGGGCCAAGAACTTGTGGTTGGTGAGAGGAGAGGAAGGGGTGGTCAGAGAAAAGATTGCAAAAGAGATAAGGGTGGGCTGGGTGGAAGGGCTGCTAGTGCACCACCAAGCCCTGAATTCTGGGTATCCCTTGGGGTGGTCCCAAGAAGCAGACAGGTGAATGCAGGCTGATTCACCATTTGTCATACCCAGAAGGTCAATCAGTGAAGGATTGCATTCCAGACCACCTGTGAGTAGTATCCTATGCTTCATTAGATCAGGTTGGAGAGCTGGTCAGGGCAATAAAGGGGGCCTGGTTGGCGAAAACAGACATAGAGTCCTGCGTTCCAGCTGTTGCCAGTCGGCCCAGCTGACTGGGACCTGCTGAGGGTCCAGTTCAAGGGGGATTTATGCATTGACAAGGCTATGCCCAAGGGCTGCTCGGTGGCCTGCTTGACTTTTGAGGCTTTCAGCTCTTGGGTCCAGTGGTTGTTCAGGGAGAAATACATCTGCAAAAGGGTCGTGCACTACCTGGATGACTTTCTGATCATCGGGTGGAGCCAAATGGAGATGCAGGGCATGTTGAGGGACTTCACGGCGATGTGCAAATGGATTGGTATCCTGCTGGCACTGGGGAAGACTAAGGGGCCTAGAAACATAGAAACATAGAATTTGACGGCAGATAAGGACTGCTTGGCTGACCTAGTCTGCCCATTTCCCTACCTAATGGATAAGCTGCAGATCCAAGTTAACCAACAGCCTACTTCCTCCTACCCACCACTACAATTGCCTTATGTCTGTCCCATGCATTCTTGAATTCCCCCACTGTTTTTGACTCTGTGACCTCCTTAGGAAGGCTGTTCCATGTATCCACAACCCTCTCTGTGAAGAAATACTTTCTCACATTACCTCTGAGCCATGCCCCCTCTATCTTCAAATTGTGCCCCTTGTTTTTGCACATCTCTTTTTCTGAAAGATGCTACCCTCTTGGACTTTGTTGATTCCCTTGCTGTATTTGAAAGTTTCTGTCATGTTCCCCCCCTTTCCTCAAGGCTATACATCTTTAGTTCCTTTAGTCTGTCTTCATATGTCTTCTGATGCAGACCCTGCATCATTTTGGTTGCCCTCCTCTGGACAGCCTCCACCCTGTCTATGTCTTTGCGGAGATGGGGTCTCCAGAACTGTACACAGTACTCCAGATGTGGTCTTACCAACTGTCTGTACAGAGGGCCAACAACTTCCTGTTTTCTACTGCTGATGCCTCTCCCTATGCATCCCAGTATCCTCCCAGCCCCAGGGAGGGCATTTATGAGAAGCCTCAGGAGGGTGACCAGGAAGGCAAGAAAGCCGCACCACTGGGTGAACATTGTAAAGGGCATTCAAGAGGACCTTGAGGTTTGGGAGGAATTTATAGACCTGTATAATGGGGTAACATTCTGACAGGTGGAATGGGAGTGCAACATGGACATAGAGCTACTGTATACACTGACGCCTCAGGGACGCTAAGGATGGGAGCATATTTTAAAGGGGAAATGATGGCAGGAGGCCTGGCCAAGCCAATGGGGGGAGAAAGGCCTCTTGAGAGACATCACTTTTTGGGAAATATTCCCAATTTGGGTGGCTATGGAAGTTTGGGGAGAGCAGATGAGGGGAAAGTGGATCATGCTGTGGTGTGACAATAAAGGGGTGGTGGAGGTCATCAACAGGCAGGGTGGGAACACAGAGATAGTGGGCTGAGTTATGAGGAGGTTGGTACTGTTGAAGCTGAAGCTGAATGTGTTGTTCAAAGCACAGCATATCCCAGGGTCAAGAATGAATTGGCTGACAGTCTTTCCCACTTACAGCTGACAGGTTCCAGAGTCTGGCACCACAAGCAGTGGCACATGGACCAGGGTCCTGGACAGGATGTGGGAGATTGGAGGTCCACTGGAAGGGTGCTGTACTGGGGCTCCTGGGCAACCAGGACCCTGAGAGCATACAAAGGGGCTTGGGCCAGCTTCCAGGAGTTCAGAGCTAGATAGGGGTGGGACAGGATAAAACCAGTCCAGGACGAGCAGGTCAAGAGGTTTGTGGTAGAAGCATGGGAATCAGGGATGGCGCATACCACAATAGTGGTTCAATTAGTGGGAGTGAGCTGGGTATGCCTGGACAGAGGGTGGCCATATCCATGGTGGACAGGATGGTCAAGAGGATGCTCACCGGATGGCCGAGGAGACAGTGGAGCAGGAAGGATGGCAGGCATCCAATCAGGGGCCAGCTGTTGGACAAGGTGTTGGGGGCCACATGGAGCACATGCAGCTCAGCCCAGGAGGCCCACCTTTTCAGGGTGGTCTTTGCAGTAATGGCAGCTGAGACATTCAGGGTGAGGAGGTGGTGGCCCCCAAAGGGGTGCCCGAACTCTCATACGACATGAAAGGGTACAGGTAGAGGGCGCCATCTCCATCAGGTTGGCCAGGTCAAAAATGAACCAGGATGGGTGGGGGACCACAGTGACCCTGCACCGGGAGCACTGGGTGCTGAGTTGTGCAGTGGCTGTATGGGATGAGTATAAGAAACACAGAGGCAGCACTGGAGGGTTGATGTTCCAGCATGCCGATGGAACGCCAGTGGCGGCATTCCAGGTGGGGGCAGTAATTGAGGAAGACACTAGCTGTTATAGGGGAAGAGCCGGGCAAATTCACCCCGCACTCTTTCTGGATTGGGACGGCCTTGGAGGTGTCAAAAAGGGGGGGACACAGTGGAGGAACTGAAGGGAATCAGGCGCTGGAGGTCAGACAGTTACAAACAGTATATCAGGTGCTAACAAATGATGATTCCCACTATTTTCTTTTGTTCCTGTGGCAGGTACCAGACAGAAGGTGTGTCTCATGGGTCATTCATTTGTGTACTGGGCAGAATGGGTTGCAGCCACCATGGGCAGAAGGACCTAACTGCACCCAGAGTCAAATTGCACCAGAGTACAATGAAAAGGCATCAAGGGTATGAAATGGGCCCAGATGTTGCCTCTCCTGCAGGAAGTGAATGGGAAATGGGGCAGGCCAGATTGCATAGTGGTGCATTTAGGTGGCAACAACCCGGGGAGAGTTAGGGCAAAAAATGTTGGGGGAATTTTGAAGCCATTTAAGGATGGTGGCCGGGCGTGATCATCAGCTGGTCCAAGATCATGTCCAGGAGGGTATGGAGGGGAGCCAAGGATGTCAAACCTATAGAAAAGGTCAGAAAGCAGCTCAACAAAATGGGGAGAGAGATCATAGAGATGGTGGGGTACACATCCAGCACAGGGACATAAGGTACAAGCAAGTGGCGATCTACAGATCAGATGGGGTGCACCTGACCAAGTTCAGGATGTGTCTATTCCTAAGGCTGATAAGTGAGCTAGTGGGGAGGATAGCCCACAGAGGTCTGAGGTTTTAACCTGCAAGGGGGAAACCCCACCATCCAAGTGCAAGTGGGAGGTGGGGCAGTGGAAGAAATAAAGGGGCAGGGGCTAGAGGTGGGGGAGGGAGGACCATGGGCTGGGGCAAGTAGCCCAGGCATGGATTAAAGGGGAGGGAATAGGTCTGTATGCCGGATACAGAGTGTCTGGGCCTGGAAGGAGTCCCAGGTTCAACAGGGAACTGGCCTAATTCTTGTGACAGAGGAGGGAGCCAGATTCAGTGTCAGACCCGGAAGAAAGGAAGGAAGATAACAACCAGGAGGAAGATGAGGCCAGAAGGAGAGAATGTGGAAGATTTTATATTACGTCTAACAGACCACATGACTTTATTGGAATTTGAGATGGACTCATTAATCTGTGCTGGCGGATTGAAATCTATAGAAATGTTTACTCCAAGATCCCTTTCATTTGATGTTGTAATAAGAGTTTTTCCTGCTAGTAGGTATTTAGCCTGATTATTTAACAATCCCAAGTGAATAACCTTCACTTGTCAGGATTCAATAGCATATGCCATTTAGTAACCCAATTTGACATTTTATTTAAGTCAGACTGAATGGTATCTATTTGGTCCAAAGTTAGATATGGTCCTCAATTTTTACATCATGTGCATGTTTTGTTGACAAGAAAGACATTCTGTAGTTGGGTCACTTATAAAGATTTGGAATAGCATGGTCTAGTACAGAGCCCTGTGGGACACCACTTGTAACATTGCCAATATCTGATAAATGGCCATTAATAATCACACGCTTTGTCCTATTTGATAACCAGTTAGAAATCCAGTTAATAATATATCTATTGATGTTTAAGTTATGTCATTTTTCAATTAAGGCCCAGTGAGGCATGACATCAAAAGCCTTACTAAAGTCGATAAAAATTATATCATAGAGTATTTTCTGATCTAACGAGTAGCTGATGTTCTCATAAAAGAACATCAAATTTGTCAGACAACTATGTCCCTTCTTAAGGCCATGTTGAGTTGTGTTAATACTGTCAGAAATTAGGGAGATTATATCCTTAATTAGGCTTTCCAATATTTTACAAAGTGATGATGTTAGACTAATTGGCCTATAGTTCTCCCAGTTATTTTAGGCCCTTTTCTGTGAATCGAATAACAAAAGCTGTTTTCTCATGAACTGGGACAAAGTTCAGGGCTAAACATTTATTAAACAGGAACCAAAGCGGAACAATAAGAGAGTCTCTTAGTATGTATAAGCAATGCCCAGCTAAGTGATCGGTAGAGGTGCTAGATTTACCTTTCTGCAGGGATAATTTAGATAAAATGTTCTCCTTTGAAATAATAACAGGTAAGTCAGAACATAAAACTGGAGTTAGTTTATTTTGGGAAGTCTGAAATATTTCACAGAATTTCATATTAAAGGTATTTGCCATATCAAGAGGTTAATTAATCAACTTATCATTAAATTGCAGGGGTCCAACTTGGCAAGTAGTTTTTTTAAGCGAATTAACACATGAGAAAAAAGATTTCCTGTTATTTTTATTAGCATTGAATGCTAAATTATATTCCCACTTGATTTTAACTTTTCGTATAGCACTTTTACATTTCTTCTGACTAAGAAGGAATGAGTTTCAAGTTTCAACAGATTTATTTTTCAAATATTTGCAGTATTTATTATTTTCATTTTTAATACATTTTTGTAAAGTTTTATTCATCCATTTAGGGCAGTGTTTGTTCACCGTAATGTTCCAATTTGATTTATGATCACCCCAAGTTTCTGTTACTGCTAATACATCAATGTTATCTGTTGCCAATCTTAAATTTAACTCATCTAACTTATTAGTAAAGCTTCTTGCATTTAAGTATAAAAATTCAGTTGTGGTGTTATGTGTTTATGATCATCAGTTTTCCTTGTTCAGAGAGGAAGGAATTTCCTTCCTGTCTCCTGCATAGATTAGTTTAAATTCAAATGAGTGTATCCATGATGTGTTAGTAAGTATGGAAGAACCACGCCTGCTTAGGTGGAGCCCATCCCCACAGAAGAAATCAGTTCTATTTGAGAATTCTTCCCAATGTGTAATACATTTAAGATTTTAAGACACCACTTTCTAAGCCATTCATTATAGCTTTTGATTTTCTGATTAATCATATAAGATGCTCTAGGAATTGGAAAAATTTCTGAAAAGCTAATCTCGTATCCCATTTCCACTAGTATGTTGGCCACAGCAACAGTGTCTTTTTTTATATCAATTAAGTCATCATTGATTATTTTGTTGGTGCCGACATATAGAATTACTAATGGATTTATTACCGTTTTTTAACATGTTAGGTAACATGGCTGTAATATCAACAATACGAACACCATGAAAATTGGAGCACATTCTACTGTCTTTATCATGGTACAGATGTATCTATCTTGGTGTTTTATAATGGAATCCCCTAATACAAATATCTGTCTTTGGCTGGGTTATTGGACATATTTTGAGAATGATCCATAGGGGTGATCTCATTAACTGTAAGTAGTATAAGGGGATATATCTTGTCAAATGTTAAATTTCAGCCAATCAGAGTATGCCACATCATTTGACAGGTGATTACCATGGCAACGCCCTGCCCCTTTTCCAACCGGAAGTCCCACCTTCCCTGCACAATGGCAACACCTCTCCCCTTCCTGTCACAGGAAGTGATGTGCATTGTGTCCTCAGACCCAGAGTCCTCCCTTTTCTATGCCGTACATACCTCCTTCTTCTTCCCCTCCTCTTGCATCCGTGCCACAGACTTGCCTCCGATTCCTCCACCTCCTCTCCTCCTCACATCTGGAGTGCTAGCAGCTCTCGAACCCCTCCTCAGACCCAGTCGGCCTCCCTCACATCGTCCCAGCAGCACCATCCTAATTCACACCAGAGTCTCCCTCCTTGATCCACCACTACTTGCACCTGAGTCCCTCTTCCTCCACACCACCCTGCTCCTTCTTGCACCCTGCTGAAACATCCTAGCTCAAACTTGAGTCCCTCTGCTCACCACACCCTGCTCCTCCTCCTCCCAACCCTTTTGCACCCCTGCTCCCTCCTTCTCCTTGATCCACCCACCTCTTGCACCCGAGTCCCTCTTCCTCCACACCACCCTGCTCCCTCCTCCACCCCTGCCACTGTGTCCTAGCTCAAACCTCGAGTCCTCCTCCTCCATTCCCTTCCCCTCAAACTCCTGCTCCCCTCCTTCTCCTCCCCATCCCCATCGCACCAGAGTCCTAGCACCTTCATACCACCTATTCACTCGCTATTCATTCGCACACCTGTTGGTCTGGGGATATAAGGACAGGATGTGTATAAATGCTTTGTGACTTGGAAATCTGTATAAGGAAAACATCATCAGGCATCTCTGTATAGATAGGTTCTATGTTTTTTGGTGATTTTTGTAATGTTTGTAATTATTTTGTCTTGTTGCCTGTATGTTTGAAATGAAATGTCCCTGCTTTTGCTACTTATAGAAATATAGGCTTTGATGGCAGATAAGGACAGCTTGGCCCCCCACCATCTGCCTGTACCTATTGGAGATGCTGCAGATCCTAGTTACTGTAAACATCAGCCGACTTCCTCCTACCCCCACTATTAATTGCCTTATGTCTGTCCCATGTATTCTTGAATTCCCCACTGTTTTTAACCCCACAACCTCCTCAGGAAGGCCGTTCCATGCATCCACAACCCTCTCTGTGAAACAATACTTCCTCATGTTGCCCCGAGCTGTCCCACTTCTGTCTTCAAATTATGACCCCTTGTTCTTGCACATCACTTTTTCTGAAAGATGCTATCCTCTTGGACTTTGCTGATTCGCTTAAGGTACTTGAAAGTTTCTATCATGTCTCCCCCCACCTCCTTGTGGATACACATATTAATCTCATTTAGTCAGTCTTCATATGGTTTCTGGTGCAGACCCTGTACCGTTGTAGTTGCCCTCCTCCTGACGGCATCCATCCTGTCTATGTCCTTGCCATGATGGGGTCTCCAGAACAGCAAGCGTTACTCCAGATTGGGTCTCACCAACTGTCTGTACAGAGGAATGACAACTTCTTGTTTTCTACTGGTGATGCCTCTCCCTGTGCATCCCAGTATACCCCCCAGCCCTCCTTACTGCCTTCACACATTGTCTGCCTACCTTTAGGTCATCTGATATAACTAGCCCCAGGTCCCTTTCCATTTTGTTGAAGTTAGTACCCTCCCCAATTATGTACACATGCCCTGAGTTTTTTTTTCCCAGCATTTCCTTGCACTTTTTGCATTGAATCTAAACTGCCATACTTTTGACCAATCCTCGAACCTTGCCAAGTCCCTTCTCATCCTTTCAATCCCCTCATCTTGTGTATCAACCCTGTTGCTGATCTTTGTCTCATCAGCAAAGAGGCATACTTTCCCTTCTAGCCCCCACTGCAATGTCACCTATAAAGACATTAGAGAGGATCGACCCCAGTACTGAACCTGTGGTATCCTGCTGGTATCACCCTTTCTTTGGAGCGTAGTCCATTTACTATTACCCTCTGCATCCTTTTGTCCAGCCGATTTTTTATCCAGGCTACCACCCTGGGACCCACTCCCAGGCTGGCTAATTTCTTTATTAATCTTTTGTGCATGACTGAGTCAGATACCTTGCTAAAATCTAGGTTTGCCATGTCCATATAGAAACATAGACTTCGATGGCAGATAAGGACCGCTTGCCCCCCCAGTCTGCCCACTTCCCTACCTAGAGGATAAGCTGCAGATCCTATTAATCAACAGCCTATTTCTTCCAACCCCCCCCACCAAAATTGCCTTATGTCTGTCCCATGAATTATTGAATTCTCCCACAGTTTTAGACCCCACAACCTCCTCAGGAAGGCTGTTCCATGCATAGTCCCTCCCTGGTCTACTACTTTGGTTACCCAGTCAAAGAATTCTATTAGATCAATAGTTCTTAGACGTTGTCACAGTGAGCCTCCCCAAATCCATGGAAAAGATTTTGAGCCTTCTCCAAAAACTGAAATAATCTTGGGCCTCCCCAAAGTAAAATAACGTACTGTACTTTACGCAGTACACCATGAATAAATTGAAACCCCTTTGAGTACTTGGCTCACATTCAGTTCTTTGTCTTATACTGACATGGAACCTTTGGAAAAGAGGTCATGTGCTCAAAGGTGTTATCTGAAAAATAAATAAAATAAACAAATATTATTATTCAGCTTATTGTAACTCCCCCCCCCACAGGCCAACCTACTTGCTCCACTATTTTCATTCTTGAACCATTGTTACCCCTTGTTGCAGTACCTTCATGGGTCACACTACTTTCTCAGTTTCCTCTCTACATGAAATAACCTTCCCATACTTTTGCCTCTCCCCCTCCTTCCCTGCTCCTAAGCAACTTCTCTGGGATTACTTTGCTCCTTCCTGCTATTGTTCTTAGCACTTTTATGCTCAACCCTTGTATTTGGGCTGTTCTGCCATCAGTCTACAAACTGATTAATTACCACCACTCATTATTAGTTTACTGTTCATATTTGTTTTGCACTATTGTTCACTGAGTATTTCATGATTGTTTTGCAGTTACCTTTTGAAATGGTATTCACTCCCTCCCCTTCCCGGGTACACCGGAAATGAGCCTTGGCTCATTCACCTTCCCTTGTCACCTATTAGTAAATAAATACATAAAATTCACCTACGATTATCCTCTTTCAGTTTGCTTCATCTCTTCACACAAAATATATAAAACTCAAAATTTAAATACAGTATTTTTTCAGACTTGCTTGAGCCTCCCCTGGAAGAGGTTGGGGACTCCCCAGGAAGGCAGGCCTCACCATTTGAGAATCCCTGTATTAGATTAATCTGACATGACCTTCACACTGTGAATCCATGCTACTTTGTGTAATGTGCCCTGCTGGCCTCTAGGTACTCAATAATTCTTTCTTTCAGAAGTGATTCCATCATTTTTCCTACCACTGAGGTCAAACTAACAGCTCTGTAGCTTCCTGCCTCGGTCTTGCTCCCACTTTGTAAAGGGGAATCAGATCAGCCTTCCTCCAGTCCTCAGGTACCACACCATACTCCCATGATTTGTTAAAAGGGTAGTCCGTTGAGTCACTAGCTCACCCTTAATTCTTTTAGAATTCTGGGTGAATCCTGTCAAGCCCCATTGCCTTGACCACCTTGAGTTTTAGGAGGTCTTTCAGGATCCTTTCTTCTGTGAATGGACTTGCATCAACCCCCAACCCATCTACAGTGCCTATATTGTATGAGTATGGTATTGTATATATGGAAAGTGCAATTAAGTGACCTCCTTGAAAATGAGTTTAGCTCAATAGAGCTCCATCTCTGTTCATAGTTTGTGAATAAAAACATTTGATACTTGCTAATGTTACCTATGAATGTCCAATTAACATTCTACAGAACACTGTGTGTGTGGGGGGGGCATCATTTTGAAGTACTTACAGTAGTTAAAGGAAGACCCATCTAGTTCTATGAAAGGCTGTCTAGCATACAAGCAATATCAGCACAATACTCAAAAAAGGCTCCCTAAACTGAAAATAATCACCAACATTTGAATTACTGTATTTAAAAACATCATGGGGGGCAGAAAAGCAATGACAGTCCATCCAGTCTGCCAATGGTTAGCTATTTAACTTCATGATCAGAATTTCATGCAAATGTACATATTTGTTATAGCATCTTTTTTTCTTGAAATCTTCACTGTGTGGCAATCTCGATGGTATAACATGGCAGTGAACCACAATAATAAGTAATGATAAGCACATTTGTTATATTGATGTAGCAGGATCAAAATTTCATGCAAATGTACAAAAATTATTTTTTATAAATGTGTTCATGGAATCATGTTTATAAGTGATTGTAAATACTGATATATTGTCGCATATGACAATCTTTCATTGAGAAACATTAATTACTGACTTAAGAGCAGTAGGAACAGAATTTCATGCAAATGTCAAGCATGCCCCCTGGGTCTGTGTGGTGGCTGCTTGTGTTTGTCTGTGTCTGTAGCTTAGCTTTTGTGGATTTACATGTTTTTCTGCTTGTGGTAACTATACCATTCTTGCTCACTACATCCGTGAAAGTCTCCTGGACTGGATTTCTGCAAAAAAAATCATCAGGTATATTTATTTTCATTTTAAAATAAACTTTTTGGAAGCTATCCCAAGCAAAATATAAGTGAAGCAACTACATCTGACAAACTCGGTGACTCTGGATCCTGCTGGAATCCACATTTTCGTCTGACCTGCTCCATGATCTGTATGTGGGCTTTTCAGCAACCTGTTTGAATGACAAAGAAGCATACAGACAAAGGGATTTCACATCCTGCATATGTGCAGGCACAGTTAATACCCTTCAGGAATTTTAACATTTCAGTGACTCTGGACCTCAGCTGTTGATCATTCTTTTGGCTTTTGACTTAACCACCAGGTACCTATCTGCCAGCGACTGGGTGCAACTGACAAGCTACAACAAGGATAAATGGACATATTGTCCTCTATTACTAACAACCTTCTTGCTCTGGGACCCTAGACGCCTGCACTGGTCCAAGCCGCATAAGCCTCAGAATTGTAATTCTATTGGCTATGAAGTAGGGCAACTGTCTCTTAAACTCCTACTCCTCCTCCTCTTGATATCAGGAAGTGTCCACTCAAATCCTGGCCCTGTCTCCTATAGTACAACAAAGCCTGCCAAAATGAAGGGGGGGCTCAGAATTGCTACTTTAAACATCTGCAGTCTCCTCCCAAAACTGGCCTCCCTTCAAATCTTTGCCAGCCAACACAACCCGGATATCCTTGCCATCGTCGAAACTTGGCTGACACCTAATACTCCGGATCATGCCATCTCTATACAAGGCTACAAGATATTCAGGCTGGATAGGACCTCGAAAAGGGGTGGTGGGTGTGCAATCTACATAAAGGACTACCTCACCTGTCTCCCTGGTTCTTACCCCACCACAGAAACCTCAGTGCAGCTCCCCCCTATCAAGATACTACTTGGTGCCCAAAACAAAGTCCTCACGATTGCTGCTGTCTATATCCCATCAAAAGATCCTTATTCCGGCCTACAGGCTGTCCTCGAGTTCATAAGTACACAACCTTTGACATCGAACTCCTTCTCCTTGGGGACTTTAATATAAATTGGCTTGCCCCTGATGTAGGGTCAAACAAAGATGCTATCCTAGCAGCAAATTTAACACAAGTGGTAAACTTCCCTACCAGGAAAAACTACAAATCAGGGACCAGCACCCTCATGACTGGATCCTTACCAGTCACCCTACCCGTATAACCAACGTAAGTGTTCTCCCTGACTCGCTCAGTGATCACTCTCCAATAATATGTACCTGGACAAATAAGTTTCGTAAGCCGCCTCCAAAAACCATCTATGGCAGAGTCCACCCATGGCAACCTTACTCATCTCAAGACCTGTCTTAGGCAGATAGACTGGTCCTTGATTTACAAAACTCAAGATGTTGACCTAGCCCTTGATTACTTTATTACTACTTTCAACACTGCCTGTGACACCTATGCACCAGTAAAAAAGCGCAAAATCAAAGCACTCACAAATCCCTGGCTCACAGCGAAGCTATTGGCACAACTCAAAAGTAGGGATCACCTCTGGGCCACTGCAAGAGCTACTGGCACTCTGTCGGACATCCAAAAATATAAACAGGCTCACAACCACTGTACTAAACAGATCTGCTTGATGAAGAGCTCCTACTTCAAGAATGCCCTCTCCAACTCCTGAGGTGAAGGGAAATCCTTCTGGGACAGCATAAGAAATATCATGGGTCAGCAGTCCAAATCCTCTCCTACAGTAATGAATGTGGATGGAACCACTACATTAGACCCAGAGATCATTGCAAACACCCTAAATGATACCTTCACGGACCTTAGTGGTGTCCTCTCATCTGATTTCTTCACTGATGCTGACTCTCCAATTTCTACTTCTACTACTGCCTCTCCAACCAAACCACCCTTCCATTTCAAACTAGTAAAGGCACATGAAGTCTATAATATATAAAGAAGGCCATTTCTAAGTCCGAGCAAGCAGCAACATCTCGACCTTAAACTTCTGTCCCTCACTCTGGAGGAAGTACTGCTCCCCTCACAAAATTTTCAATCTCTCCCTCTGCTACAGCCAATTCCCTAGGAAATGGAAGGCTGCAGTTGTCACTCCGGTGCACAAAAGTGGTGATAAGTCACTGCCTGGTAACTATCACCGATATCAATACACCACCTCTCTCTAAGGCCCTTGAGCGCTTGGTGGGGAACAACTTTCAGACTACCTGAAAAGCACAACATCCTATGCACCCAGCAGCATGGATTTAGGAAAGGCACAGCACATCGACTGCCCTACTTGAATTCTCAGGAGCAATCCACAATGCCATGGACAAAGGAAACCTCAAATGGAGCAGTCTACATTGACTTAACCAAGGCATTTGATACAGTACACCATGGCCTACTTATCAAAAACTACTACCCCTAGGGCTCTCACAGGGTCCTGGTGACTGGGTAAATATTACCTTGCTCAGCGCTCTCAATCTGTAAAAGTAGCTGGAGTTCTCTCAGACTCAAAACCGGTTCGCTCAGGAGTTCCCCAGGGATCCATCCTGGGCCCCCTCCTTTTCAGCCTTTTCCTAAACTCCCTCCCTGAATCCTGCCCTGAACAAATAATCCTCTATGCCGATGATGCCGTGATTCTTGCCATTCATAAAGATCCAAACCTCTTATGCCTCAACCTTCAGCATGCTTTCTCCAAAGTTGAGATGTGGTTCCTTGAACATAAGCTGGTTCTAAACTACAAAAAAACTAAATCCATGCTCTTATCTAACCCACAAAACAAGAAACGGCAAGTCCCAATCACCATTAATACATACCTGGGAAATACCCTTGAACAAGTGCCAATTTTCAAGTATCTTGGAATCAACTTTGATCAATGCCTAACCTTTGCAACTCACATTGATAGTACAGTAAAAACTATTAATCAGCGAATTGGGATTCTGTATCAGAACTGACAGCTCCTTACCCATTCTGCACTGAGGATTGCCATCCAATCCTCTATCATCTCAGTCGTTGACTATGGCTTAGTTATGTACGGATCTGCCACTACTACAGCACTTAGTCGCATTACAACATCCCTAAATAAGGCCTGTCAGCTGCTCACTGGTGCACATCGACGTACCCACACATGCGAACTCTATGCTGACTCAGGTTGGTTGCAACTCTCAAACGGATAAAGTACCTTACCTGCCTGATAGCGAAAAAAATCCACTCTGGGCCTCACTCCACCTTGTATCCAAGACCTGTTATGTCCAAGCGCTAGCACCCGTTTTACCAGAAGATCAGAACACCAGCCTCTCCAAGTCCCCCGATGCCGGACTTCTCAGGGACAAAGATCATTTGCCTATCGTGCTCCCCAGCTGGCTAAATGCCCTCAGCACTCATATTACTGCCTCCACCTCTCTAGTATTTTCAAATCAAGGCTGTTCTCTCTTCCACCGCCAGCTCCTGTGACTGCACTGATTAAACCTCCTATTTTCTCACTACCCACCCTGTTCCGTTATTTGACAAAGACATGTTTGGGAAACCTTTTCCCTGCTATTGTCTGCTCCCCACGCCTTTCACTTACCCTCTCTGTTCTGGACTTTTTCCCTATTTGTTTCTCCTAATCTGGCATGACCTCTTTCTTGTAATAATAATGTGATTATTGATATCTCATGTCCTTTTGCACAAATGATTTGATATGTATTTGTATATGTTTTCTCGCTCTTGACACAGCACAAATTGTTGTGTTATCTATGTAACCTTTTTTGTACTGTACCTAATTGACGTGGAACCTTTGTAAAAGAGCCTCTGGCTCAAAGGTAGTAATTCCTAGAACAATAAACTAAACTAAACAAATCTATTTGTTGGTGTCTTTTCATGAAATCTTGATTAGGTGTTAATCTCAATGGTATAACATGGCAGTAAATCATAATAATAGGTTAAAAAGTAATGAATTTGTGACACAGTTGTAGTCAGGATCAAGAATTCATGCAAATGTCTTCACAGTATTTTCTTATAAGTGTATTCATGGAATTGTGATTATATCCTAATGGAATATTAATATATTGCTTAATAGGACAGTCATTCATTAGGAAATATAAATTACTGACGATAATGCTCTAGAATCAGAATTTCATGCAAATGTACACCGGGTGGGGGATCTTACATGAAATCTTCATTGGGTGGCAATCTGAATGGTATAAAATGGTTGTGAACCATAATAATAAGTTACGATGAACACATTTGTGACACTGCCGCAGTTGGGATCAAAATTTCATGCAAATTTCTCTAACTCTTGTTTCACATTTTTCCTTTATGTCACCTTATCATTAGAGCATACAGTCTACCATTTTTCCAACAACCCTTTCTGTGCCAAAGGAGTAACAATTTTGCACAAATATCCTCATTTTTAGACCAATTTTGAGACCAAACTTTAATCAGTCTCATTAGTCTTTGTGAGGCTGAACCAGCTCTTCGAACAAGCAAGATCTTGCAAATCATCGCCCCTTACTCCCATCCTTTTAAGATCAACTCCTACCTCTGTAAATTCCTGCCTAATATCATCATCATCGATGCTTCTACCGATGTCTTGTGTTCCTACATGTAGTACTGCATCTGGGGTCACTACCTGGCTCTTTTAGTACATCCACAGTCCTACTCTTCGGGTGAACTTTTGTAACCCCTGTAACACAGCTTTCCATCCTATGTTATTTATTTTCCTTACAAACTGTTCCATCTAGGAGGATTTTGAATCTCTGATAGCTCCTAGCTGTCTAGGTGCCAAAGGTACTGTGCTCCTTTTTCCTCCTCCACTGGCCACTTACAGCCTTCCTTCTCTTACATTACATCAGCTAGAACCTCCGAGTTATTACTATGACTCACAAGAGAATATGCTGTCCCTTGTCTACTTTTGTGCTCCCCCGACTGTTCTCCACTCTACGTTATACTATGGTATTGTATATATGGAAAGTGCAATTAAGTGGCCTCCTTGAAAATGAGTTTAGCTCAATAGAGCTCCATCTCTGTTCATAGTTTGTGAATAAAAATGTTTGATACTTGTTAACGTTACTTATGAATGTCCTATTAACATTCTACAGAACACTGTGTGTGTTGGGGGGCATCAGCCAACTCGTAGGTAAAGAAAAAAAAATCTCTACATTGCTTTAGACAGAAAACTAACTACAAATCTTACCTTGTTTGTACTAAAAAAAAAAATAATATATATATATATATGTCCCCAAGTTTCCTGGGAATGTTACAGAAAAAAAACATTCCTATTGAGGCTGATAACATTTTTAACACACAATAAAAGATGATAATCCACAGAAAAAGTTCTCAACTTTTGTCAAGGGTTGCCAAAGTGTATTTCCCATTTACTCCAGTGAGTCAGGAAAACAAATTCCCCTTTTAACACAGAATAACAAGATGATAATCCACAGAAGAATGTCCAAAGTTTTGTCAAGGGATGCCAAAGTATATATCCCATTTACACCGGTGAGTCAGGAAAACAAATTTCCCTTTTAACACACAATAAAATGAAGGTAATCCATAGAAAAGTTCCCAACTTTAGTCAGGCTTGCCAAGTATATTTCCATTTACTCCGGTGAGTCAGGAAAACAAATTTCCTTTTAACACAGAATAAAAGTATATAAAGTTCCCTGAATGCCCACATAAAATGTCTAACAGTGTTAAATCCATCTGTAGTCATTGCTTCATTAGATGTAAAATGGCTAAATTCTGAAATCTTTGCTTACAGATAGATTATCAGCCTATAGCTAGCGTCTATGTGAAACACTCTGAATACTGATAAGCTTGTCGTGAATTCTTAATGAATAGGCAAAGTGATGAGACCATTGGACATACATTTACATGTAAAAAGGTAGTTTTGTTAAATCGTACATGGGGTGGGGGTGTTAGCAAGCTGGGAGACTCCGATGAGCTCATCTTTGAAGAATAGAATAAGACACAGATTTACACGTGAAAGGATACTTTTGTTAAATCTTACTAGGATATCATCAGCTATACAAAAACTCAGTACATACATTTACATAATAGCCGTCTGGGAACTGTATTGTTTCTTTTTCATGAAAAGAAATGGGGGGAGGGGTTTGCATAAGGGTTGAAAATGTACCAGTGGTAAAGAGACTCAGAGAACACACAGTCTAAGTTTTCAGAACTGTAAAATGGCAATGCATCCAGCACACAGCAGTGGCCTTTAGCTGGGTTAGAATGTAGAATCCTTCCACAGGTGCATACTGTGTGTATACAGGCTGACAGGGCTCATCAGCAGATCAGCCAGTCATTTTGACTTTTGTGTGATGTTTCTGTTACATTGACTAACTACCACACAAAAGTCAAAATGACTGACTGATCTGCTGATGAGCCTACTTTATGCTAGAAGATTGAACACAGCGACAGTACCGACATTGTCAGTATGATGTTTAGGTTGCAATATGTTGAAATAGGCTATTGTATCTGTTCAATTCTTACACTCTGCTGTTGCTTTAATTTGACTAAGGATATTTAAAATCAGCATGTTACTCTTCACAGAAACTGTGATGTGTTTTCCCAACAGAATGAAACACAATTCCATATAATATCCTGAAACAGAGAAGCCTTGATTATATGCAGTATCTCTTGGTTCTCAAAACTGTGATAGTCAAACACGAAATGCCACAAAGTGTCCCTTTGTAGTGGGGGACTCACTCTTACACCTAAGGATGCTACCTCAGCCCAATTTCCCAGCTTCCTCATGCCCAGCAGCTGTTACAGTAATCAAGAGGCTGAGCTTCCTGTGGGAGAAGGGTCTGGGAGCTAGACAGTGCAAGTTAACTCTTCTGCAACCCACTTGACACCTGGCAGCAGGAAGAGACACATGTTCACCTGCAGTTTTGGCAACATAATTAGTTAATAGCGTATTAAGGGCTTAATACAGAGGATACTACCCTCATTAAAGAACCCTGCTACTTATATGAAACCTTTGAAAAATGTAGAAACATAGAAGTTGATGGCAGAAGGAGACGTCTATGTCCATCTAGTCCGCCCTTTTGTTTTAGACCTATTTTGACACTCTAATTGCCCTTCAGTACTCAGGTTGCATGTGTCTACCCCATGCATTCTTGAACCCCCCACAGTGCTACACACACACAACTTATTAAGTCAGGCTGTTTCAAGCATCCACCATTCTTTCTGTGAAGAAAAACTTCCTGGTGTTGATAGAGAACCTGCCAGCTTTCAGCCTGAGGTCAGGTCCTCTAGTCCTGGAGGCCTTATTGAAGTGAAAAAGTTCTAGTACCTGCACCTTGTCAATGCCTTTTATGTACTTTAATGTTCCAGTCATGTCCCTCTCTCTCTCTCTCTCTCTCTTCTCTGCTCCACAGAGTACATACTCAGTACCCCAAGTCCTTCCTCGTAGGACATGCAGCGCAAGGCTTATAATGCAACATAAATGCAATGTAAGGTTTATAATAAATCAGTTTCTATTTCAAAAACTTCAATGCAAAAGCCCTGAAGCAAGGCCTACACTAAAAGTTATTTGCCTGTGAAGTTAGAAGCATAACTCTAATCTGCTCATAACCCACAGCACCCACAAGACCTGAGATGGGTGTATTTACACAACACAATATAAACTTGTCCTTTGATTTATATATTACATATTGTTAGACTTTTTTATTATTTGCAGATTGTGCATTTTGTAAGTACTCTTGATGATTCCCACAGTGAATGGGTATTCAGTAGTGCAGTAGTGGTATATGTGGGTGGTGTTTGTCAGTGTTTTTCCATAATGTATGGTTTTGTTATACTGTAACGGTGTATAAGCAAGCACCCATGAATGCATCTTTGCACATATGATTGCATTGTTGATACACATATAAAAGGGGACATGATACAGGCATTCCTCCTTTTTTGTGTATTAGTTTTTATCCTTGCCCCTTACTTTCATCATTTAGAGATAAACCTTACGAACTGGGATATACCCTTCTCAGGCCAAAGTCATTATATAGAAGGCAACCAGGTATTTTTCTCTCTTGGCTTTCTTGTGTTTTTATTCCTCTGCCCCGGCATAGGTGAATGCCTCTGTTAGCCTGTGTACACACAGTATGCACCTGTGGAAGGATTCTACTTTCTAACCCAGCTAAAGGCCACTGTTGTGTGTTGGATGCATTGCCATTTTATAGTTCTGAAAACTTAAACTGTGTGTTCTGAGTCTCTTTACCGCTGGTACATTTTCAACCCTTATGCAGTGAATATCGTCTAACCCCTTCCCCCATTTCTTTTCATGAAAAAGAAACAATACAGTGTTTATCAACTTGTGAGAAACTGCAGTTCCCAGATGCCTATTATGTAAATGTATGTACTGACCTTTTGTATAGCTGATGATATCCTAGTAAGATTTAACAAAAGTATCCTTTCACGTGTAAATCTGTGTCTTATTCTATTCTTCAAAGATGAGCTCATCGGAGTCTCCCAGCTTGCTAACACCCCCACCCCATGTATGATTTAACAAAACTACCTTTTTACATGTAAATGTATGTCCAATGGTCTCATCACTTTGCTTATTCATTAAGAATTCACGACAAGCTTATCAGTATTCAGAGTGTTTCACATAGACGCTAGCTATAGGTTGATAATCTATCTATAAGCAAAGATTATAGAATTTAGTCATTTTACATCTAATGAAGCAATGACTACAGATGGATTTAACACCGTTAGACATTTTATGTGGGCATTCAGGGAACTTTATATACTTTTTATTCTGTGTTAAAAGGGAAATTTGTTTTCCTGACTCACCGGAGTAAATGGGAAATATACTTTGGCAACTCTTGACAAAAGTTGGTAACTTTTTCTATGGATTACCTTCATTTTATTGTGTGTTAAAAGGGAAATTTGTTTTCCTGACTCACCAGTGTAAATGGGAAATATACTTTGGCAACACTTGACAAAACTTGGGACATTCTTTTGTGGATTACCATCTTGTTATTCTGCGTTAAAAGGGGGATTTGTTTTCCTGACTCACTGGAGTAAATGGGAAATACAGTTTGGCAACCCTTGACAAAAGTTGAGAACTTTTTCTGTGGATTATCATCTTTTTATTGTGTGTTAAAAATGTTATCAGCCTCAATAGGAATGCTTTTTTTCTGTAACATTCCCAGGAAACTTGGGGGACATATATATATATATATATATAGGTACAAACAAGGTAAGATTTGTAGTTAGTTTTCTGTCTAAAGCAGTGTAGAGATGTTTTTTTCTTAACCTATGAGTTGGCTGATGCCCCCCCCGACACACACAGTGTTGTGTAGAATGTTAATAGGACATTCATAGGTAACATTAACAAGTATCAAACATTTTTATTCACAAACTATGAACAGAGATGGAGCTCTATTGAGCTAAACTCATTTTCAAGGAGGCCACTTAATTGCACTTTCCATATATACAATACCATAGTATAACGTAGAGTGGAGAACAGTCGGGGGGGCACAAAAGTAGACAAGGGACAGCATATTCTCTTGTGAGTCATAGTAATAACTCAGAGTTTCTGGCTGATGTAATGTAAGAGAAGGAAGGCTGTAAGTGGCCAGTGGAGGAGGGAAAAGGAGCACAGTACCTTTGGCACCTAGACAGCTAGGAGCTATCAGAGATTCAAAAGCCTCCTAGATGGAACAGTTTGTAAGGAAAATAAATAACATAGGATGGAAAGCTGTGTTACAGGGGTTACAAAAGTTCACCCGAAGAGTAGGACTGTGGATGTACTAAAAGAGCCAGGTAGTGACCCCAGATGCAGTACTACATGTAGGAACACAAGACATTGGTAGAAGCATCGATGATGATGATATTAGGCAGGAATTTACAGAGGTAGGAGTTGATCTTAAAAGGATGGGAGTAAGGGGTGATGATTTGCAAGATCCTGCTTGTTCGAAGAGCTGGTCCAGTCTCACAATGACCAATGAGACTGATTAAAGTTTGGTCTCAAAATTGGTCTAAAAATGAGGATATTTGTGCAAAATTGTTACTCCTTTGGCACAGAGAGGGTCATTGGAAAAATGGTAGACTGTATACTCTAATGATAAGGTGACATATAAAGGAAAAATGTGAAACAACTGTTAGAGAAATTTGCATGAAATTTTGATCCCAACTGTGACAGTGTCACAAATGTGTTCATCATAACTTATTATTATGGTTCACAACCATTTTATACCATTCAGATTGCCACCAAATGGAGATTTCATGTAAAGACCCCCAACCCGGTGTACATTTGCATGAAATTCTGATTCTAGAGCATTATCGTCAGTAATTTATATTTCCTAATGAATGACTGTCCTATTAAGCAATATATCAATATGCCCATTAGGATATAATCACGATTCCATGAATACACGTATAAGAAAATACTGTGTGGACATTTGCATGAATTCTTGATCCGACTACAACTGTGTCACAAATTCATTATTTTTAACCTATTATTATGATTCACTGCCATGTTATACCATTGAGATTAACGCCTAATCAAGATTTCATGAAAAGACACCAACAAATACATTTGCATGAAATTCTGTTCCTACTGCTCTTAAGTCAGTAATTAATGTTTCTCAATGAAAGATTGTCATATGCAACAATATATCAGTATTTACAATCACTTATAAGCATGATTCCGTGAACACATTTATAAAAAATAATTTGTGTACATTTGCATGAAATTTTGATCCTGCTACAGCAATATAACAAATGGGCTTATCATTACTTATTATTTTGGTTCACTGCCACGTTATACCATCGAGATTGCCACACAGTGAAGATTTCAAGAAGAAAAGATGATATAACAAATATGTACATTTGCATGAAATCCTGATCATGAAGTTAAATAGCTAACCATTGGCAGACTGGATAGACTGTCATTGCTTTTCTGCCCCCCATGATGTTTTTAAATACAGTAATTCAAATGTTGGTGATTATTTTCAGTTTAGGGAGCCTTTTTTGAGTATTGTGCTGATATTGCTTGTATGCTAGACAGCCTTTCATAGAACTAGATGGGTCTTCCTTTAACTACTGTATGTACTTCAAAATGATGCCCCCCCCACACACACACAGTGTTCTGTAGAATGTTAATTGGACATTCATAGGTAACATTAGCAAGTATCAAACGTTTTATTCACAAACTATGAACAGAGATGGAGCTCTATTGAGCTAAACTCATTTTCAAGGAGGTCACTTAATTGCACTTTCCATATATACAATACCATCTCATACAATATAGGCACTGTAGATGGGTTGGGGGGTTGTGATACAAGTCCATTCACAGAAGAAAGGATCCTGAAAGACCTCCTAAAACTCAAGGTGGTCAAGGCAATGGGGCCTGACAGGATTCACCCCAGAATTCTAAAAGAATTAAGGGGTGAGCTAGTGACTCAACAGACTACCCTTTTGAACAAATCATGGGAGTTTGGTGTGGTACCTGAGGACTGGAGGAAGGCTGATCTGATTCCTCTTTACAAAGTGGGAGCAAGGCCGAGGCAGGAAGCTACAGAGCTGTTAGTTTGACCTCAGTGGTAGGAAAAATGATGGAATCACTTCTGAAAGAAAGAATTGTTGAGTACCTAGAGGCCAGCAGGGCACATGACACAAATTAGCATGGATTCACAGTGTGAAGGTCATGTCAGATTAATCTAATACAGGGATTCTCAAATGGTGAGGCCTGCCTTCCTGGGGAGGCCCCAATCTCTTCCAGGGGAGGCTCAAGCAAGTCTGAAAAAGTACTGTATTTAAATTTTGAGTTTTATATATTTTGTGTGAAGAGATGAAGCAAACTGAAAGAGGATAATAGTAGGTGAATTTTATGTATTTATTTACTAATAGGTGACAAGGGAAGGTGAATGAGCCAAGGCTAATTTCTGGTATACCCGGGGAAGGGAGGAAGTGAATACCATTTCAAAAGGTAACTGCAAAACAATCAAGAAATACTCAGTGAACAATAGTGCAAACAAATATGAACAGTAAATTAATAATGAGTGGTGGTAATTGATCAGTTTGTAGACTGATGGCAGAACAGCCCAAATACAAGGGTTGAGCATAAAAGTGCTAAGAACAATAGCAGGAAGGAGCAAAGTAATCCCAGAGAAGTTGCTTAGGAGCAGGGAAGGAGGGGGAGAGGCAAAGTATGTGGGAAGGTTATTTCATGTAGAGAGGAAACTGAGAAAGTAGTGTGACCCATGAAGGTACTGCAACAAGGGATAAAAATGGTTCAAGAATGAAAATAGCGGAGCAAGTAGGTTGGCCTGTGGGGAGTTACAATAAGCTGAATAATAATAATATTTGTTTATTTTGTTTATTTTTCAGATAACACCTTTGAGCACATGACCTCTTTTTCAAAGGTTCCATGTCAGTATAAGACAAAGAACTGAATGTGAGCCAAGTACTCAAAGGGGTTTCAATTTATTCATGGTGTACTGCATAAAGTACAGTGCGTTATTTTACTTTGGGGAGGCCCAAGATTATTTCAGTTTTTAGAGGAGGCTCAAAATCTTTTCCATGGATTTGTGGAGGCTCACTGTGACAAAGTCTAAGAACTATTGATCTAATAGAATTTTTTGACTGGGTAACCAAAGTAGTAGACCAGGGAGGGACTATGCATGGAACAGCCTTCCTGAGGAGGTTGTGGGGTCTAAAGCTGTGGGAGAATTCAAGAATGCATGGGACAGACATAAGGCAATTTTGGTGGGGGGGTTGGAAGAAATAGGCTGTTGGTTAAATAGGATCTGCAGCTTATCCTCTAGGTAGGGAAGTGGGCAGACTGGGGGGGCAATTGGTCCTTACCTGCCATCAAAATCTATGTTTCTATATGGACATGGCACACCTATATTTTAGCAAGGTGTCTGACTCAGTCATGCACAAAGATTAATAAAGAAATTAGCCAGCCTGGGAGTGGGTCCCAGGGTGGAAGCCTGGATAAAAATTGGCTGGACAAAAGGATGCAGAGGGTAATAGTAAATGGACTACACTCCAAAGAAAGGGGGATACCAGCAGGATACCACAGGTTCAGTACTGGGGTCAATCCTCTCTAATGTCTTTATAGGTGACATTGCAGTGGGGGCTGGAAGGAAAGTATGCTGATGAGACAATGATCAGCAACAGGGTTGATACACAAGGTGAGGGGATTGAAAGGATGAGAAGGGACTTGACAAGGTTCGAGGAATAGTCAAAAGTATGATAGTTTAGATTCAGTGCAAAAAGTGCAAGGAAGTGCACCTGGGAAACAAAAACTCAGGACATGTGTACATAATTGTGGGGGTACTAACTACAACAAAAATGGAAAGGGACCTGGGGGTAGTTATATCAGGTGACCTAAAGGTAGGCAGACAATGTGTGAAGGCAGTAAGGAGGGCTGGGGGGGGGATACTGGGATGCACAGGGAGAGGCATCACCAGTAGAAAACAAGAAGTTGTCATTCCTCTGTACAGACAGTTGGTGAGACCCAATCTGGAGTAACGCTTGCTGTTCTGGAGACCCCATCATGGCAAGGACATAGACAGGATGGATGCAGTCAGGAGGAGGGCAACTACAATGGTACAGGGTCTGCACCAGAAACCATATGAAGACTGACTAAATGAGATTAATATGTGTACCCTCGAGGAGGTGGGGGGACATGATAGAAACTTTCAAGTACCTCAAGTGAATCAGCAAAGTCCAAGAGGATAGCATCTTTCAGAAAAAGTGATGTGCAAGAACAAGGGGTCACAATTTGAAGGTAGAAGTGGGACAGCTCGGGGGCAACATGAGGAAGTATTGTTTTACAGAAAGGGTTGTGGATGCATGGAACGGCCTTCCTGAGGAGGTTGTGGGGTTAAAACAGTGGGAATTCAAGAATACAAGGGACAGACATAAGGCAATTAATAGTGGGGTAGGAGGAAGTCAGCTGATGGTTACAGTAACTAGGATCTGCAGCATCTCCAATAGGTAGAGGCAGACGTGGAGGAAATCGGTCCTTATCTGCCATCAAAGCCTATGTTTCTGTAAGTAGCAAAGCAGGGACATTTCATTTCAAACATACAGGCAACAAGACAAAATAATTACAAACATTACAAAAATCACCAAAAAACATAGAACCTATCTATACAGAGATGCCTGATGATGTTTTCCTTATACAGATTTCCAAGTCACAAAGCATTTATACACATCCTGTCCTTATATCCCCGGACCGACAGGTGTGCGAATGAATAACGAGTGAATTGGGGGTATGAAGGTGCTAGGACTCGGGTGCAATGGGGATGGGGAGGAGAAGGAGGGGAGCTGGAGTTTGAGGGGAAGGGAATGGAGGGGGGACTCGAGGTTTGAGCTAGGACACAGTGGCAGGGATGGAGGAGGGAGCAGGGTGATGTGGAGGAAGAGGGACTCAGGTGCAAGAGGTGGGTGGATCAAGGAGGAGGAGGGAGCAGGGGTGCAAAAGGGTTGGGGAGGAGGAGGGAGCAGGGGTGTGTGTGGTGAGGAGAGTTCAAGCTAGAATGTTTCAGCAGGGGTGCAAGAGGGAGCAGGATGGTGTGGAGGAAGAGGGACTCAGGTGCAAGTAGTGGTGGATCAGGGAGGGAGTCTCTGGTGTGAATTAGGATGGTGCCGCTGGGTTGCGATGTGAGAAGGCGAACGGGTCTGAGAGGGCGGTTACGAGGCCGCTAGCACTCCGATGTGAGGAGAGTGCAGGGATTCGGGTGCAGTCTGTGGCACAGATGCAAGAGGAGGGGAAGAAGAAGGAGGCACGTATGGCATAGAAAATGGGAGGACTTCCAGGTTTGAGGACGAAAATGCACATCACTTTCTGTGGCAGGAAAGGGGGTGAGGCATTGCCATGGTGCGGGGAAGGCGGGACTTCCAGTTGGAAAAGGAGCGGGGCGTTGCCATGGTAACCACCTGTCAAATGACATGGCACGCTCTGATTGGCTGAAATTTTACATTTGATGAGATATATCCCCTTATACTACTACTATATCAGGATAAGTGGGGGTACTTATAGTGTCCAAGACAGTTATTATAGGGTTATCAGAAGGTTTCACCACATTCGATGTTGGAATATTTTCAAGATTGTCAGAATCTGAAAAATGTATGTGATTGGACATGACAATTGAACTGTGATAGATGGCTGGATTGTGCTAATAGTAATTAATAAATATGTTTGCCAATGAGCATCAAAGATTTCAAAATCGTGTGTTTGTGGTTCATTTCTGGGGGGGGGAGTTCAAGGGACAATTAGTAACAGCTGTAAGACAAACATCTGAATTGTTGGTACCAGTCCACAGCAGAGTCAAACAGGTAAATAGACACAAAATAGCTACTGCTCCAAACCTGCAACCACAGAATGTTTCAGGAATTAAAGGGATACACTGCATCCACTTTTTTATTGCTTTTCTGTTCTTACTGTCTATGCTTCTACACTTCTATGCTAATCCAATATCAGTACCTTGTGTGAAAGCAAGATTAAGCAGGACATTATACTATGTACATCAGTTCTTTTTCAAAAGTAACAATATAATTGCACTGTATTTGCATATAAATTCTATACTAGACAGTCTAAGCCTAACTTACATATAATGTCAAAACACTTACAGTCTCTTTTTCTATTCCAGAACCACTGGAGACCAGGGCCTTACCAGAGATAAAGGAGGAGGAGCCCGGAACACCAAACCATAAGTATACTTAAACTAACTTCTAATAACTGTATTAAATATTTACCTCCTTCTGGATGGATTCACAGCAGGAAGGTCATGTCAGATGAATCTAATAGATTTATTTGACTGGGTGACAGTAGTAGAACAGGGAGGGCTGTGGACATGGCCTATCTAGACTTTAGCAAGGCATTTGACACAGTCCTACACAAAATATTAATAAACAATACCCTTGAGAAAAGGAGGGACGGGGGACATGGTAGCATCTTTCAGAAAAGAGATGTGCAAGAACAAGGGACACAATTTGAAGATGGGGCGACTCAGGCAATGTGAGTAAGTATTTTTCACAGAGAGGGTGGTGGATGCATGGAACTGCCTTTTGTGGAGGTTGTGGGGTCAAAAACAGTGGGGAATTTAGAATGCATCGGACAGATATAAGACAATTCTGGTGGGGGTAGGAAGAAGAAGTAGGCTGTTGGTTAACTAGGATCTGCAGCTTATCCAATAAGTAGGAAATGGGGAAACTAAGTGGGCTAAGCGGTCCTTATCTGCCATCAAGTCTATGTTCTTTGTTTCTAAGGTAAACAAAATTCCACAGTCATAATGTACCTTTTAAATTAACTACTTATCAGGAATAACAACTTCAGTGTCAGGGGCTCAACGCACAGGGTACCAAGTGGGGAAGGAGGACAGACAGTGCAACTGTCCCAGGCCCAGGTAACTCAGGAGGCCCAAACTGACACATTTATATATCTTAGGGATGGGAGGGGCAGAACTAAACATGTGTCCCAGGCCTGGAAATTTCTAGCTGCACTCCTTCTCAGCACATACCACACTGTCATCTAATGCCAGTACATCACTCTGCTATCAGAGAGCTGTGTGTTTATTTCCCACACCTGGCAGAGAAGTGTCAGAAGGTATTGGATTGAATTTACACATCTGGCACTTGGATTACTGTCATGATAGTGCAACATGAGGAGGGTTGCTTAATTCATGAGGTGGTGCCTTTCAGATCAGATGTTAAACCGATGTCCCATCTCCCTGTTCTGGTGTTAGTTAAAATGCATGTTAAAGATCCAATGAGACTTATCAAAAACAGTAGTGAAATATCCCCACTCTCCTATCCAAATTTCCCCAAATCACTAGAAATATCAACAGCAGTTTAATCTGCTTCAAGATCATATGGCATTCATCTGTGTGTGTGTGTTTGGGGGGGGGTGTTACAGTGAACCAAGTGGAAGGAAGAATAGCAGCTGCAAAAAGTGAGGTGCTACCTTCACACTCAAGCACACTTCATAGACGATGAGGCCTCATTTCTTATGGCAAGCACTGCATAGGTAAGTAAGTAACAATAACGTTCATCGCTTCAACAACAGTAGCAAATGTCACCGTACAAGTACCAGTGCATTAACATGTCCATAATCAAATATAACCAGTAATGCATACCACTGAACTTGACATCCTGCTCATAAGTCAAAATCTACATTCATTTTTTTTGTCTAGACAGTTATTTTAAAACTGCATGATACTTACTGGCTACAACAGTGGGGGGGGGGGTTAAGCAACTCAGGTTGAGGGTCTGTGGAGAGGTGAGGAGGGGAAAGAAACACTCACTGACTGACTGCATACAAAGCAGAAGTGTTGTAAAAATCTAGATTTTGTATTTCAGAACTATAGTGCTAGGATTTGTTCCCAGTAGTTCACAAGAGTGTTTTTTTTCTCTGTTGCAGTAACCACAGCCCAGATAGAAATCTATTAAAGTTCAATGTAAACTAATAACATAAATGCACAACTGTAACAAACGCTAACCAGCACACATATACAGTAATTATACTTATGATGCTTTTATTTTCTTTTACAGAAACAACAACATCACAGCATGCAGCCCTCTGTGAGCACCTGGACAATCTGATACAGGTAAACACAGACACTAATGAGGCCATAAAACAAATTAAGACATTAATGGAAAAGCAAAATAAACATCTAAAGGACATAAATAATTGAATACATACATGTCAAGCACTGATTCAAACAAACAATGAACAAAATACTCGCCTGTATCAAACTGTCCACGGGCTCTCCAAGACACTGCAGAAACTCATAGCCGAAACAAAGGCTCCGGCAGAACCACCTGCAGCAAGCGAAAAAGGTCCTGTTCTCCAGTGAACACCCAGTCTGTCCCCTCTTCTGCCCCTCTAGGGCACTTTCCCCAAACACAGACCCGGTTTCACTTCCTCTTGCACCCTTCCAGCTGGCCACCTGCTTCCAGGACTCACCCCCAAACAGCCTCCAGCAGCTGAGGCGGCTCTTACCATCCCTTGTCCATGTACAGTATATACTTTATTAAATCCATTTTTCTAAATTGTTTTATTAAAGGTGACAGAATCTTTTTTTCTTCATGTAAAAAGATAAACAATGTAAAAAGGCAAAAGTATTTTTGGTTGTATTTTTGTAAACTGTACAATTTTCTTTGTTAAAAACAAGCTGAAGAAAGCATATTTTGTTTATTTTTCTTGCCAAATCGTATTTCCAGTAAGAGCTTTAGAAAGCATATTTATTTTAAAATATTTTTGTACAACAACAAAAAAAATTGAATATAAAATAACTATAACTGTACAGCACTGTGTCTTTTGTCTCATTCATAATGTTACATGCATGTAGCTGTACATACTAATATGCAGAAGTGGGATTGTGGGTCCTCCGGGACATCAGCTATGTTTTTATAAAGTTATTCTGCACAGTTGTGGGTGCTCTCTGCATGTCAAATTAAGGATCGCTCTGCTGTAAATGACTCAAGTTGCACATATTTAGATGCATCAGTGGGAGCGCAGGGCCCGGAGAGCTTGTGCTTTCACTTATGTATGTGAGTATCTATCATTTTTGAGGCTGAGGGGAGCACACTGTCACCAGAGGCTGCCATCCTACTTATTCATGTGAGTATATATACAATTTGGAGGTTGAGAGGATTGTAGGGGCTGGAGGGGCTGGAGGGCCTGCGCTCTCCTCAATGTCTCAAGTCGTAGATACTAGGATGTATATGTTGGAATACAGGCCGTCATGTACCAATATCCTCAACGGGCATTGATTCCATAGTAGGGCTCTCCTCTGTCATACAGTACTGCTTACATGTACTAGCCCAGTTCATAAATATGTTCAACTGTGTCTAATGACAGTGAGTTCCAAGGGTTAAAGTCAAATGTTTAATACAGAGATATTTAGAAAATCTGGATTCCATGTGTAAAGAAGCTGACATGATACAGTATAGGAGAATAGGGTGAGAGTTAAGTCTGAGGACCCCATGGCACACCTTGGCAGCTGTTAGTGAGAGGAGGGTGGAGGGGGTTGGGGGTGGTAGGGGTGGTAACCCTAACATCACATTTCCATACCTTTGTTGCTATGCTATCAACCATAACTGATGTATTAACAATGTTTTTTGCAATGAATTTCCCTTCTTTTTGAGAAAATGCAAAGTAACTGCTAACTTGTATGTGTTTGTGGGAGCTCGGGTCCTCTGAGATCTGCGCTCCCTTCACGTTGCCCATTTTTTGTGTAATGGTATGCATATGTGGGAGTGTGGGCCCTCTGGGCCCTGCACTCCCATTTACTCATAAGTATGGAGCCAACAGCAACCCATAGTACTGAAAATGAACCCTCTTAACACTTTTGTGCATTATCTCAGTAACCGTAGCAACTATGAAAAAATTCCACTGCAGTTGTAATCATGACTTCGAAACTTCCACGTATACTTTGTCCATGGTGGACTAAGCTGTGTAGAATGAAAAATCCGTATTTTGAATCGTTTCCGAGATATGGGCTACGCAATGTTATCCTATAGGAAATTTCTTAACTTTGGAATGCTGTATCTATGGGTCCATTGAATGTTTTGTGACCGAATCTCCAGAAGGCACATCTGTGGGACCAGGGCTTTCCACCCTGCAAATTTCAGCTCAAAAGCACAATCCTCCTTGGTACAATAAAGTGACAAAGAAAATAGCACTTGGAATAATGTTTTCGACATTGTTTTCACAAAACAAAGTTTTAGTTGGCACTCTTATATCTTGTAATTAAATCTTTCTGTGCAAAAAATATGTTTTCATGCATATTTTTTTTTTGTCTGTGTCATCACCCTGCACACAAAAATGTTTTGTGAAATCAAAACACCACCATGGCGGAACCATATATTTCCAGTTAACCTGTAAAAACTGATGCCAGGGGTAAGTTCCTCAGCCCGATTAGGTAAACACAAGTATTTGTGTTTAACAAGGAGCAGTACTTTTCAAGTTACATAGTTTTTTCTCTCACTAACTGAAAACAAGATGGCGGAGCATTAAAAAGAAAAATGTAAAGCACCAAAAGAAAAATGTTTTCATGAAAGTTTTTGTGTGCCCATATAATTTTCCATAGGCTAAAATGGGACATAAAAACGTCCATAACTTTGAATGGATTAATATTTTTTACTAAATTTTCAAAAGGCACCACCCTGACCCAGACCATATATACAACCACATTTGAACCCAGACACACACACACACACACACACACTGTTCGCCTTCTGGAGCCTGACAAAGAATTGCACAAAAGTTGAGGATTTACACATTTTTGACACTCCACAGCTCAGTAACTGTACATCCAACCAGAACAATGCTTTCCAGATTCAGAGACCATTGACAGGACAGCACGCATGCAAAATGTCAAGCAAATTGGACAAACGATTGCAAAGTTATTAAAGTGCAAACCTTGGGGTTTAACATAGAAGTGGTCTGCCAGCCCTAACTATACTTGAACTACCGTGGAGGTATAATATGTGTGTTAAGTGTAAGTGGTTACGGGGGTAAATGTAAGATAGGATATCATATACTGTATGTATAAGTTAAGTGTAAGTTATCTAAAAAATGTAATACAGATGGTATATGTTAGAGAGGAATAATTTGTCTATTTTTTTTCTCAATATACAGCCTGTATAAATAGGACTTAGACAGGGCACCCTTTGATGTAAGGGGTTTAGAGGTTCTGTTTTGATTATATGTCATTTGTTTCTTATCCAGGATAAGTGACGGGCTTTCCCCATGCTTCCTGAAAATTATAGCCCCTCTCATTGCCAAACTCCTGACCACAGTTTTCAACCCCTCCTTCTCCACATGCTCTGTGCCCACTGTCTGGAAGAATGTTAGGGTTGTCACCATCTTCAAATCTGGTGATACCCAGTCAATGGACAACTACTGACCCAGCTCTATCTTGCCGCACCTTAGCAAACTCGAGAAAGTCATTCACTGCCAACTGTCTGAGTATGTCGCTAAGTATAATCTCCTCTGTCCCCAGCAGCATGGCTTTAGGAAGTACCACAGCACTACCTCTGCCCTGTCCCATCTACAAACCATGTTTTCACAGGAATATGGATGCAGGGAACCTCACAGGTGCTGTCTTCATGGATTTGACCAAGGCCTTTGACCTGGTGGACCACAGCATCCTACAGGGCAAGCTAAAGGGCCTTGGCAGCTCCCTGGGGACTGCTACGTGGTTTCAAAGCTACTTTGCCAGGGTATGCCACCCTAACAGAGACATTTCTATGGTGACATGAGTCGATATCGACTACAGTGCCTTGCCACCGTAGAAGTGCCGCTGGAAGGGGGCAACCACTTCTGCAAGACTTGCACCCCCTCTGCAAACTAACTCCAACCTAGAGGTAGAATCCTTTAGTTTGGGGTGTGTGGGATGAAGCCCCCTGCATGGGGTGTTTGTGGGGTGAAGCCCCCCCCCATGTGAAAAATAGATCCGAACAGTGCGACTTCATGCCGACTGCAACTTGTAGTTGCCATGGAGCCTGTCACTGTAATTACGGTTGCAATCTTTTTTGTCACACCAGCATGTGCAACCCCCTAGCTGGCCACTCCCAAACAGCACCAGGGGAGTCACCTCCTCAGCTAGGGCTGTGACCACAGGTGTTCCCGAGGGCTCTATCCTTGGACCTCTCCTGTTCTTTCTCTTCATCAATTCCCTCTCCAATGATAGCCTCACTTGTAATTCCATCCTCTATGCCGATGGTCTAGTGTTGTTCCTCAGTGATAAATCTCAGGCTAGCCTCTCAACCATGCTCACTTCTAATTACAGCAAAATAGATTCCTTTTCAACATAAACAAAATAAAGGCCATGCTATTTGGGTCCAAACCAAAGCTTACCAAATCTGCTAACATCTTAGCCATTCTCTGTGTCTTTTCTACTGGTGGCCTTCCTCTTGAAGTGGTATCCTCCTTTAAATACATTGGCAACATTGTCTGGTGTATCAGTCAAAAACTGGCAGTGGGATACAGACGGAACCACTACCTAACTCCAGAGGCCCGTCTTGCCATAGCCCAGGGCAATCTCTTTCCTCTAATGGCATACAGTGCCCCCATCTATATGCAAACCTCCACCCATAAACTTGCCAGGCTAAGTACCACAGACAACAATATCTGTAGATTTGCACTGATGGTACAGTACTCTACCCAGCATTGTTCCCTATACCAGTCTCTTGCCTGGCCCCTTCCCTGATCCACAATGACTACATCCTCAGTTGCACCATCGACAATGCCATCAGAGGCAGGGACCTATTACCCTCTTCCTCCTGCTCAAAACAAAAAAATGCCACTCAACCTTCGAAACCCCTCCAGCCTTCTGTTGGATGCTACTCAGATCACCACCTTTCTGGGTAGCAAAGCATTCAGATCAGCTGCCCCTAAACTATGGAACAGTCTGCTCTCCTCACTTCACTGTCTTGACTCACACCTCTCATTTAAATCCCACTATTAAGCAGCCTTGACTGTTGCTACCACTTGCACCTGCCGCCCTGGGTGACAACCCCCCTGCACCAAACCGACAAGCTCACTATGATCCCTGAGGTCATCCAGTAACTCAGTCACCTTAAGTTATGTACATCCTATGTACATTATCCTATAGCAGATAGCGCGGTCTTGAAATTGTTTGAGTGGTTATGCTTAGCTACCACTACTGTGCTTTGTATTTTGTGCACTTCTGGAATACGCTGTACAATAACTACACTATTGCTTGCACAATACTGTACTGTATTTATAACTCTTGTTTGAGATGTTCCTGTACTTTATTTTCATATTTGTATTTTTCATGTACTGTAACTTTAAACTTTATGCTTGCATTTAACCTTGTGCCATCTTCATGGCCAGGGTCGTGCCTGAAATGGTCAATTGGATCAGTGTACCTACCTGATTAGCAAAAACATAAATAAATCCTCCAAGCAATGGACTAGAACCTATCCCCTATGTACATGGGACAGTGTTTGTTGTCTCAGAGTACGTGTGTTAAATTACTATAAAATCAAGAAAATATAAATATTAAAAAAAACAACAACAACAGCGGAAAGGATCACTAAGGATGTCAAAAAAGGAATAAGACTTTCTTCAGGTATGTGAGTGAAAAGATGAAAGCAAGGCATGGGTTAGTGAAAATCAGGAGGGCAGTGAGAGACTGCAGACGTGGATCAAGAAAAAGATAACATTTTAAATGAGAACTTCTGCTCAGTCTTCACAGTGGGGGGGATGGTCGACCAGCATATATCAGCAGACATGGGGGAGGAAGTGGACACAAGTCCATTTTCAGAGGACAGAGTCCAAAATAGATTGGAAACCCTAAAGGAGAACAAGGTGATAGGACCTGACAGGATTCACCAGGGTCTCTAAAGGAACTGAGCATGGTGTTAGCTGGTCGTCTGGCAATACTGTTCAGCACATCATTGGAGATGGAGGTAGTTCCAGAGGACTGGTAGAGGACCAGTGTGATCCCTTTGCACAAGAGCAACAGCAGGGAGTAGGCTATCAACTGCAGGCCAGTAAGTCTCACATCAGTGGTGGGGAAATTAATGGAGACCCTACTGAAAGAGAGGCTGATGGAATACCGGGAGGCATATGGGCTACAGGACCACCGGTAGCACAGTTTCACAAGGCAGGAGGTCATGCCAAACAAACCTCATAGATTTCTTTGACTGGGTGACTAGGGAGGTGGATCAGGGGAAAACAGTGGATTTGGCCTATCTCAATTTCAGTAAGGCCTTCGACAATATGCTGCACAGAGGTTAGTTAAGAAAATAAGAAGCCTGGGAGTTGGTGAGAAAGTTGTAAGCTGGGTATCAAACTGACAGAAGGACAGAAAACTGTGGGTGCTGGTAAATGGCAAACACTGTGGGGATGTTAGAGTGACTGGTAGGATGCCAGAGGGATCAGTACTGTGACCAATCCTCTTCAATGTCTTCGTAAGTACATTGCTGAGGAACTGGAGGGGAAGATGAGTCTCTTTGCAGATGACACATAAATCTGCAACAGGATGGACACTCAGAAAGGGGTGGAGAGAATGCAAAGGGATCTAAGGAAACTATCTGCGTGGTCTAGGGAGTGGCAGCTGGCTTTTATTGACAAAAGATACAAAGTCATGCTCCTGGGGCAGGTAAATCCAGGAGCTAGGTATAAGATAGGAGGAGGTACTTACAGTCACCAATCAAGAAAGGGACCATGGGGCAATCAAATCTGATGATCTTAAGATGGCAAGGCAGTGTTGCAAGGTAGTAAGCAAGACAAGTGAATTGTTGGGGTGTATAGGGAGGGGGATTTCTAGCAGGAGAAGGGAGGTGGTGTTGCCACTGCATGGCTCACCAGTGAGACCCCACCTGGAGTGCTGTGTCAAGTTCTGGAGGCTGCACCTTTGCAAGAACATTGACAGGGTGGAAGCAGTCCAGAGAGGGCTACCAAAATGGTGCAGGGGTTTCATGGGAAGTCATACAAGGAGACGCTGCAGAATCTCAACATGTACTCCTTGGAGGAGAGGAGAGGAGAGGAGAGAAGAGAAGAGAAAGTGTGGACAGCCTCACAGGGATGAACAAGGTGCAAGTGGGGAGTCTCTTTCAGAGGAGGAAAAGCACCAGAGTACAGGGGCATGCAATGAAGCTAGAAGGTGGGCAATTTTAAGAGGGATGTGAGAAAAAACTTCAAAGAAGGGGTGGTAGATGCCTGGAACTGACTGCCAGAGGAGGTAGTGGTTGCTAAAATAGAGGGCAGTTTCAAACATGTGGATACGTACACAGTGATAGTAAGAGAGAAAAGTGAATTAGGAAGGATGCCAGTGACCAAACAGTGTCTGAGGTGTTGGAATAGGCAGGGAAAAATAGGAAGACTGGTTGGGCCTACTGGTCCTTTATCCTTTTCTGCTAAATTCTAAATTTCTATGGCATTTTGTGCCTTGTATCAATTGTCTAACATTTATAATGGGCAAATCCAGTAAATTATGATGGCGCAAAGAGCAAAGATAAAAACAATAATGGCTATGAAAAGAATTTGACTTCAATCTCATATTTTCATTTATAAATTTAAAAATACCAGATAGAAAATGTATCCATGAATGCCATCAATACCATGGTACTGAAAAAAGTATCAAATGAATGCAACTTATTAGCTTGGAAAAGCTTAATCAAAACAGAGGTACTGCGTGGTGTTTAGAGACATTCCAACGTTTTAATTTGCAGGCAAATTTTGAGTAAAGTTACTGATTTTGCCTCTGCGGAGCAATCCGCAAAGTTTTACCATTACCTTCAAGATTTACAGTTAGGTTTGCCTTGTAACTTTTCTTTTAACTTTGTTTTGGGATGTCAAAGGCAATGTTTTTTGAAAATGAGGCTTCCTGAGTGGTAACCAACTTCCTAAAGGGCATGGGTTGGATTCACATAGCTTTCTGAAGGTGCAAAACCTTCCCTAAGTCCCCAAAACTGCCGTAGCTATGAAACAAAGGGAACTTGCACTGAGTGTTATTCATAAAACCCTCCGCAGCTGCGGAAAACAACACCAAGGACTGTGGAAAAAAGTGCAGCTGCAAAAATCCCTGAGGAAAAAAAGGTGTGAGATAAGTAAGGCACAGCTCCTGAAAGGCTATTCACAACCAGTTTTTTACCACAGGTGCGGAAAAAATGTTACACACAGTGGAATGAGGTGTAACTCTCCCTCAACAAACTGCAGTAGCACCCCAGCAATTGAAATCAATTAAGGTGGAGGTGAGGCACTGGTAATAGCATCCCAGATAGTACAACTGTGGCTGCTGTAACAGCAACAAAAGCACACATTGCCATGATATGGCAACAAGCAACAACCACCAGACACAGTGCAGCCCATAACGGAGCCCCACAGGCAGTAGAGCCTGGCCAGCCTGCAGTGAGTGCCACCCCTGTAGGCAACAGGAACACCCCAGGGAGGGAGAACCAGCAGTGACAGTTGACCACTGTGGTACCATGGTATTGCAGGTACCTGTGGTGCTGCAGTGGTCCCAGTTGAGGGACTGGTTGCTGGTCTCTTTGTGGGTGTTTTCAGCTTCATTCTTTGGCAGCCCTGTTAAAGTCTGCTGTTCCAGTTAATTAAGTTCACTGTTGCTGTGCCTCCTAAGCTATTTCTGCAGCTGCGGATCCACAGTTGTGGATTTTCAGCACATGCACAATTTCCGCAGCTGGTGGGATTTTACAAAATTCCGCACCTGCTCAAAATTTCTATATGAATATCATGCAGCTGCATTTCCACAGTGCTGCAGGCCTTTTTCCCACAGTTGCGGGATTTTTGGCTTTCTTTGTGAATCCTGCCCCATATGTTTCAGCTTCTGCACTCACATGGTACAACTTTACACTCACAGTCTACAAGAAAACATTTTTTGAGAGATTTGGAGAATCAGAGTGTATTTCTGACTGTTTTTTCTTTCTGGATTTATTAATTTTGTTCTTGTGAAAAGTTTTGTTCCAGCTAGTTAAGCTTTTTAAATGTTTTTTTTTTTGTACTTTGTAAGCAGTTTCATTTTAATGTTTTTCTACAATTTTCCTATCTTTCTCATTCAATCTCTTGTTTTTGTTTTGTAAGGTCACAGTGATAGTAGTGATAGACAGAGAATAGGTCTGCACTTGTGGCAGTGCCATATGGCTGTGTGGCCCCCCTAGCACCTCCTCAGCATTCCCTCCAGCAGCAGCAAGTGTCCACAGAGGAGTGCCGGTCAATGTACCCATGACCAGCAGCAGCAACAGCAACAGCAGCCTCAAGTTCCACCAGTTCCCTGTAAGGGTCAGCAGCCAGAACCTGCTATGCCCCCCTCTGTGGAACCACCACTGCCACCAGCTCCACCCAAGCAGGGGAGCCCCCCCCCATCATCCTCTGTTCCTCCACCACAAGCTTATCATGGTCAGTGCCGTCAGATCTTTCCTTGTGGGGAAGTTTTTTGACAGTGATGAAAGTGATACTGGCATCGTCACATGTAAGAGCTATAAAGCCTGGGTAAGGTGGGGAAAAAGGGGCACACTTGGGCACAGGAAGCCAGAAAACACATCTGAAAATTCGTCATGGAGAGCAGTGGGATGAACGTCAGAAAGAGGTGGCAAGTGGTGGTGGGGGGGTTGTGGTCCCTCCTCTGTGCCTGCACAGGTGTTGCACACCATGCATTGGAGGCATGTGAGAGAGGTGCAGTGGGCAACCCCCATTGAAAAGGCTGCACTGTATATTCTGGCACTGGCAGCAGAAGCAGCAGCAGCACCCACAAGCATGCCAGTCAGCATCAGGGATAAGCTGGCAACTTTATGGGAGGAAATGGTGGACTACCAACGTAGGGTCACTGTTATGGATGACATGATGACAAGAATCCTGGCCAACCAACTACAGGTGTTTGAAGAGAGGGCAGAACTTCACCGAGGCAGTGCTGTTGGTGCTGCTGGCACTTCTGGGCCAGGGGCCAGTGATGTTTAAAAAAGCTCATGCCTTTCCTTTTCTGTATAACTTCTATCATTTTTTCCAAGTGTGTGCTACACTTTCTTACTCTGTTTTTATAAAAAATATATAAAAAGGTTGTAAAAAAATTGAATATTCATTTCATTACTGTTCCACTTGTCTGTATTTCTATACTATCTGCCTCAGTTCTATCTTTAAAAAAAAAGTTATTTCCTATCTATATTTTCTTCCATGTTGTTTTGTCTCCAATTTTCCTACATCACACCTTTCCTTTCTTTCTGTTTCTCACTATGTTTACTGAAATGTTTCTCAACTACCACAATAAATATGTCAGGCATTTTCAGGTTAGTAGCACTGCCACTGGCCCATGGTACTGTGTTGTGTTTCACTATCCCCAACACTGTTCTTTTTGCATTTTGTGTTAGTTGTGCGTTAATCACAATATGCATTACTTCTGTTCTCCCATGATTTATCTCAAGTGTCCAGATTTCAAGTACTGTAAGTACACACAACTGCCAAGCATAATTTACATAGTAACATTGTAATTGATGGCATATAATGACCACTAGGCCTAGTCTGTCCATGAACTCTGCCTGCATCAGTGGCCACTGACCCTGCTTGGTCATTGGCTTTCACCTCTCTTTTCCAATGCTAGGGTTCCTTTATGCCTATACCATGCATGTTTGAAACCGCCCACTGTGCTAGCTCCCTCCACCTCCTGGGGTAGGCTATTCCAAGCATCCACCACCCGCTCTGTGAAGAAAAACTTCTCACATTCCCCTTATCCTGCCCGCTCTAATCTCATATCATGTCCCTTGTCCTTGTACACCTACTATACTGAAAGATGTCCTCCACCTGGTCTTTGTTTAAGCACTTTAGATACTTGAATGTTTCAATCATATCTCCCCACTCCTGCCTGTCCTCCAGTGTATACGTGTTGAGTTCTTTCATTCTCTCCTCATATGTTTTCTGGTGCAAGCCCCTTACCTTCTTAGTTGCCCTTCTCTGGACCACCTCTACCCTGTCCACATATTTGCACAGATGCGGCCTCCAGAACTGGACCCCATACTCCAGATGAGGCCTGTTTTGTATAGTGGTATCGCCGCCTCCCTTCCTCTGCTGGTAATACCCTTCCTATGCACCCTAACATTCCACTGGCCTCTCCACAGCCTTGTTATACTGTTTGGCCACCTTTAGGTCATTTGAGATGATTATTCCTAAGTCTCATTCTTCCCTGGTGACCGTTAGCAACTCCCCCCATCCTGTTACTCTCCACTGGGTTTTTGCATCCTAGGTGCATGATTTTGCACTCCTTTGCATTGAATTTTAATTGCCACATTTTGGACCATCTTTCCAGCTTAACTAGGTCATGCCTCATTCTTTTGACCTTCTCTGGAGTTTCTATCCTGTTGCAGCTCTTGGAGTCATCCGTAAACAGGCATACCTTCCCCTCTAGCCCTTTCAAAATGTCTGCTATGAAGACATTGAAAAGGACTGGCCCTGGGACTGATCTCTGAGACACCCAACTGGTCACCCCCCTTCAGATTTAATCACATTTACTACCAACCTCTGCTTCCTGTCCCTTAGCCAATTTCTAACCCAGTTCTCAAATTGTGGCCGATTCCCAGGCTTTCCAATTTGTTTACCAGTCTTCTGTGTGGAAAGGTATTGAAGGCCTTACTGAAATGGAGGTAGGTGATATCACCACCCTTGTTCCACCTCCTTCATCACCCAGTCAAAAACTTCTATCAGGTTTGTTTGACATGACCTTCCTGCTAAGAATCCATGTTGCCTCTGATCCTGTGTTCTGCTGGACCCCAGTTTTTCCACAATCCTTTCCTTAAGAAGCGCTTCCATAACCTTACCCACTACTGAGGTGAGGCTGACTGGCCTATAGTTTCCTGCTTCCTCCCTGCTACCACTCTTGTGAATAAGGGGTCACATGTGGCATAAATATATACATTTCTCACTTTTAGAAATTATCTCCCAAATCAGAAATCAGTAGTGCTGGTAATAAACTGTTGCTGCTGCCTCTGCTACAATGCTGTTTAAGTTGCCCTCTCAGGCAGCCTTTGCTGTCCAACATTTTAGTACACATAACTGACAAGCACAATATATAAATTTTGCCCTTCTGGAAATGTTTTCTCCCAAACCAGAAATTGCTAATGCTGGTAATAAACTGATGCTGCTGCCTCTGGTACTGTACTGTTGAAGTCGCTCTCTTGGACAGTCTGTGTTGTCAAGGAACTTTAGTACACATGACTGCCAAGCACAATATATAGATTTTTCAGTTCTGGAAATTCTATAAAAGGTAAGTAATAAAAAAAGAGCTCCTGAAGGAATTTGAATGCTTCACTCTACCCTTCTGGAGGATCTGCTTGAACCTGTGCATTGGCCCCTTCTACATTTACGCCTCCATTTATGCCAAAATGATATACAAACTGAAAAAAAACATTAACAGGCCATTGCATGAAAAAGATGCAGTTTGTTGTTCTCTCTCTACTCGATAGTTTTGTGACCTACCAGCAAAGGTAAGTATTTAATTTCCTTTTATGACTGGGGGGTAACCACTTTCTTTCTAACCATTTTTTCTTACTGTTTTTTTTATTTTCAGGTATTATCACGTGGGTGATGAAATCATGTTGTTGAATAGGTCCAGCCTGTATCTTTTTTTAATAATTTAGCTATTTTTCTAAATGCAGAAGGTAAGTTTTTCTTTGCTTGTTTATTTGTTTTCTAATTCTGAAAAGTGTTGCAGCTATTAGTCCATCTGTTTTCTATTAGTGTTGCTCTAACTTCAGGTATTTTTCAGCAGGTGTCTTATGCAATGTTGTTCTGATGGAGAAGATGGCAATGGTTTGATTGCTGGGAAAGGAGACAACAGCACAGAAGACCTGTGAAGACAAGAAATGATTATTTAGACTGCTCAAGTACTCATTGTGGTGGTGGCTGCATGGTATGGTTGTTGTCAACTCCTTCTCTTCTTATATCTGTCACCTGTGAAGAAAAAAAAGAGAAATTATTTTGCCTCAGTCGGCCACTGTGGTGTACACACGTTAGCATTGTTGACTCCCATCTTACCAAGCCTGTCACCAAGGAAGAAAAAAGGAATTTTTGCCTCTCTTGGCCACTGTGGTGACTGCACAGTATAGCCATTGTTGACTCCTGCCTACCATACCTGTCACCTGTGAAGAAAAAGATAAATGACTTGCCTCATTCAGCCACTGTGGTGGCCACAAAGTATAACTATTGTAGCATTTGGTGCAGCTATAAGCCATGACCTTCTCTGTCGTTTGGAATACTAATACAAAGTACTCATTATGGTGGTGGCTGCATGGTATAGTTGTTGTCAAGTCCTTCTCTTCTTATATCTGTCACCTGTGAAGAAAAAAGAAATTATTTGCCTCAGTCGGCCACTGTGGTGGCCCACAGTTAGCTGTTGTTGACTCCCCATCTTACCAAGCCTGTCACCAGGAAGGAAAAAGTAATTTTTTTGCCTCACTTGGCTACTGTGAGTGACTGCCAGTATAGCCATTGTTGACTCCTGTCTTACCATCCTGTCACCTGTGAAGAAAAAGATAAATGACTTGCTCTCATTCAGCCACTGTGGTGGCCACAAAGTATAGCTATTGTAGCATTTTGGTGCAGCAGCTATAAGCCATGCCTTCCTGTTGTTTGGAATACTATACAAAAACTTTGAAGCTCCAGTCCCCATAAAACTGTCTTCCTTCCAATCCCTGTTCATAAGTGTATTCAAGGATACATGTAATTGATTCCATTAAGTGTCTACTTCCTCTGACCACTGACCAACCCCCAACAACTGTCATTCTTTGTTTTTCCACCCTGCCAGTATATTCTCCTTCCTTACCTCCCTGACTACATAAGGCCTTCTTCCACCCTTATCCTCTGTCTGTTTATTCCTGCATATCACCTGGATTCTGTAAATATTGTATATATAACTTGTTGATGTGTACCAAGTATTAACTACGTATGAAATGTTGCCATTTGTTACTTCTTGTACTATATATTGCATTGTTCTGATGACCTTGTGGTCTTTTACATATATTTTTATAAATGTATTTTCCACTTGTACCTTGTCCAGGTCCACCTTGCAAATTAGTCTTCCTCAATGGTGTTTCATCTGGTAAAATAAAGATTGATTGATTGATTGTTGACCCCCTGTCTTACCACACCTGTCACCTGTGAAGAAAAAGAGAACTTATTTTGCCTTATTCAGACACTGTGGTGGCTGCCCAGTATAGACATTGCTGACTCCCTGTCTTACTATACTTGTCACCTGTGAAGAAAAAAAGAGACATTTTTAGCCTTCCTTTGGCCACCGTGGCACACTGTGTACCTGTGAAAAAGGAGAATAAAAAAAAGTAAAAAAAAAAATGAAAATCATAAAGATACTTACAATTACTTTAGTGCTGCTAGCCATGCTTTGTACTGGTTGGTGCATGACACTGAGATGGTGCAGGAAGATGCTACATAGCTCCTATTTCTTGAGGGCTGTCTGGTTTTGTGACTGCCTTTGGCAGTTGTTCCTGTGAATGGCTAATGAAACCAGAGAGGATAAGGTCAGTTAACAACAGTGAAAGTGACTTACCATCACAACAGACAAAGACAAGCCTTGCAGGAACTGAGGTCTTGCTGCCTTGATGAGTTGGCTGGCTGGAGGGTCGGCTTGGCTATCCTGTCATACAGTTCCAGATGGGACTGCTGAAGCAGAGTTGTGATGGCGCCATTCCCAATATCGATTCCAGATTTTCTGCAAAGTGTTTTTAGCTGCTTCACATGATGTGGACTGTTAGTTCCAAATCCACTAGTTATTATCTCAGAAAGAACATCATATTCATTTATATGAATTTTTAAGTCAGGGAGTTTTGTACCTCATACTGGAGGATCAAGTCAAAAAGTATTCTCTGGAGTCAGGACATTTTTTGTATCAGAGTGGAGATGGTGGCACATGTTGTTTGTGGATGTGTATGACCCAAGCAGGCCAAAGGAGGAGGAGGAGGAGGCAGTGCTCTGTTTTGCTGGCTGGACCAAGCATTGTCTAGACATCATATTCAGGTGGTGGAGGCACATAATTGATTAGGTGCAAGGAAACAGCAGCACAACAGTTTGGGATGGGGAACGGTAAAATCACTGAAAATAAAACTGTGAATCATAATTAAGTAAAGGATTATACTGATGAGAGGAATGGAGGGAAACACCACATCTTTTTTATGCTTTAGAACATCAAGGAGCAGCCCTCACAGTCTTCCAGACTGGAGTTGTCACAGGTGGAATTCTCTCTCCATTGCTGCGACATCCATTTTAGTGTTAGAAGACAATGTGCTAATGCCAACAGCACCTTGCTCTTCATCTTCACCACTACAGACACCTTCATGTGGTAGGGACATGGACATGTTTGTCTTGTGTGGAATGTGCCCTTCATTTATTTTTAATAAATGTTAGCATGCCAGCATTTTTGGTGACAGATTGATGCACCTGTCCTGCACAATGGCCCCAGCTGAACTGAATACATGCTCCACACTGACACTCAAGGTGGGCAGCTGAGGTATTTCATTGCAACTGAGGTCAGTGGTAGCCACTCAGTGACCTTGCAGCTACAGTATAGCAAGGGCTTATAAGCAATGTTAAGGTGCCTTGTGTCAGTGAAATATGCCTATACCATGCATTGTGCTGCCTGCTGATCTGCTGCCTTATATGCCTCCTCCTCCTCCTCCTTCTTCTTCCATGTCTTAAACTTCTACAGATCTAACACATCCCAAATAGGATTTGGCATTTTCTATTTTTTATTCAGATGTTTATGTCCCCGGCCTGCTGGCAGGCTTTTCTGTCCCACCAGTCTCCAGCCACCATCTTTGCCCCCAGAACCTCCCAGGCCATATAGCCCCCTCAGATTAACCCCTGAGGTGGGACAGAAGGAGGAGGCCATCCTCCCACTCCCAAGCATATATATGAAGCAGGCCCAAGAGCTCTGTGAGGCCACAGTGCTGGAGTACCTTAAGGGCTTCCATGAAGCTGGCAGGCAATTTCCTCTTTTCTGCTGTCCTTCCCCTCATGGCCATGAATGCATGAGCATGAAGGCATGCATGCATCACAATGCCATGCTGTCTGTCTCCCAACCTCTGGCGCTACCCCCCATCCTCCACTGGGAAGGCAGCCAAGGAGCGGGATGACATGCCCATCCTTCCCTGGGAGAGTATAGCTCTCATTGGATGCTCAGTCCTCTCCCTCCCTTCCTGACCTCTGGTGGCCTGTGCTCATTCCCAAACACAGATCATCAGCATGGCGAGAGGTGTGGTGGCCAGCGCCTCAACACTCAGCACCACTGGGCCAGCTCGGCATTTTCTCTTTTAACTTGCATGTTTTCTCAGCCTGTTTCCCATGTGAGGGGGTGGTAGCAACACCCAGTCTCTGTGGACTTTCATGTTGTGACTTAGATAAATGTGTATTTTGCATCTGTGCCCCATGTGTTCTTCTATGAGACAATTGGTCAACTTTTAGACCTGCTGACACACACCTTTAATTATTGATTCCATTACACTTTAATAGCATGGATCCAGCATGGTGGCAATCCCAAAATCTTCAGACTACAGAAGGCTGGAAATATGTGTATTCTAGTCTAAGATGTGGAGCATGTGTTCCATTTAGGCACAATTTCTACTATCTCCACCTGTTTTCAGCAAGTTCTTCACATTCACCAGTGTCTTCCTCAGCAAACATAGTAGTGTAATGGACTGACTGATAAGCAGTGTCCCCACTCACTGCCTGTGTAGCATGTTCTAATGGCTATGAATCATGACCAGGCTACCCATTTGGTGTCACTGCAGTGTTGTCAGAGATATTTATTTATTTATTTATTTTTATTTAGTTTTTGTTAACTGGGTAAGTGCACTAGACAAATCCTGCCTATTTTCAGGCACGACTCGGGGGAGGGGGATACAGATGAATGCCAACTGATCTTGAACCAGATTAAGCTGTTGGTGGTATTTTTAGTGAATGAGGGAAATTCGGCCAGGACACCGGGGAAATTCCCCTACTTTGTTTCCTGTGAGCAGAGGGGACCCTTTTGCTGGTGACTCCAAGATGGCTGCTGTTCCAGATGGAGACTTGGTGGAACTGATAAGTATGGATGTATCAGCAGAGGTATGCGGGAATACAGAAGCGGCGGCTGGGGAGCACCCGAGGGGTGGCCAGCTTATCGCCCGCGAAGATATTACTAGCATGAATCAAGGAGAAATGCTTAATTTGGAACAAAAAAAACAGTGTCTTCAGGATGAATTAGGGAGACTCAATCAGCAACTTGATACTGTGCTGGTACAGTGCAAGGAAGACCAAAAAAGAAAATGTTCAGCAGTTTCCCCTATGTCTGACACCTCTTTGGGTCCTACGAAGGTTCTGGCTTCTGCAGAGCCTGTCACTCTACTTCCTGGTCAGGAAGAAAGGCCCCCATGATGTGACTGGAGTGAGGGAGATGTCATTGTTTGGTTGCCGGAGAAAGCGCTCTTTCAGCAGGATGGACATCCCCCTCCAGTGGAGTATGGCAACCAGACCCGGTTTGTTTACCAGTTGCAGCAGCAAATTCATCAGTTTCTCCCATTTTGGCTTCAGGACAGTCTCTAGTTCTTTCAGGTACTGTTTGCACAGGGGACTTGATGCTGCAGCAAGGGGAAGGGGTAGAAATGGAACTTCCACAACCTGAACAGGGGGCTTCTTCTCCAGATGGAAGGGCAGTTTTGGATACAGGACCCCCCAACCTATGCGAGTCACTTTCATAAAACCATTGATCTAGCAAAATGTAGGAATGCAGTGAGATTATGATATGTGGGTCATAAGGAGCTGGCACCAGATTGCTTTCATGTGGGGAAAGTTTTACTTAAACAGTCTTTGGGTTTTTCCCCTTCAGAGGTCTATGCTTTGATTCATGCACCAGGAGAAAGTACTTTTGACATTAGTTTCCAGACTCTGGCTTTGCTGAAAAAATTCTGGTGTAGATTTTTTAATTTGAAAACCAACCCACTGTGGGTAGACTTTATTGTAATACCCTTAACTAAACAACCTTTTCTGGCTATTACTATTCTTTTTCATAATGAAGGGGTAAATATAACTGACATGGTATACTGGCTGGAAAAATGGTGTACTATTCAGGGAAATCCTTCCCTCATTATGGATGATGAAGGATTTTGGCCTGGGGGTTGGAAGTTTAAAATTAAGTTACACCAAACTGATCAGGATGTTATCCATTTGCCTAACTGTTTTTTCATAGGTCGTGATAAACGTTTTTTGTTTTACCCTGGGCAACCAAGGATGTGTTTTAAATGTGGGTCTACCAGGCACATTAGCACAACATGTGAGGTGTTGAAATGTACTTATTGTGGGGAATTGGGTCATATCAGTGCACATTGTTTCCAAGACCCTAAATGTAATCTTTGCGATGAGGTAGGTCACGTTTTTACTGATTGCCCTTGGGCGGCCAGAAATACAGAAAATGCAGATTTTGGGGTCCAAGATTATTATATTAAAGAAGCTATCTCCTCTACGGTCTTTTCTGGGCCAAAACCCTGGTAGTAGACAAATGTAGCAGGTACCTGGAGATGGACCCCCTCATTTCATCAGATACCTTGCCTGTTTTTAGTTTCAGTCCACTTCCAGATAGGTATAGATGGGCCTCTCCTTCCAGTAGATCCTTTGCCTAGTTCCCAAGAATTTGTAGTGGTTCATCCCAAGAGAGGAAAGGGTTCTAGGCCAAAGGTTCTGAAAAAAACAACAGAACCCTTGGAGGATATAAATAATTATGAGGTTTTAAGGGATGTCTCCTCTGATCAGGACACAGAAAATACTATAGTGGAAGGGAGTCAGCCTCTGGGTGGAGATTTGTTGGGTCCCGGTGGATTGTTGGTTGGTACTCCAGGGCCTAAAACTAGTGGCAGGGTTACTCAAGCCTCTAGCAAAGTAAAGTGAAGTACATCCATCCCTGGGTTTAAATTTTTATGACTACTTCTCGGTATCAGTTTCAAATTGCATCATTGAATGTGAATAGCATCAGTCTGAATTTAAAAGACTTGCTAGACATGGGCTTTTTAAAGATCTGAGTTGGATTGTGTTTTTTTCAGGACATTCGTTTGCACTCCCATGTCTTCTGGAGGCAGCCTCTGGAGGTTGGTTATGGGGATAGTTATTGGTTTCAGGGGTCTGAGCAGTGTTCGGGGTGGGGTTTGTTTTTCCCTGGTTAAAATAATTCGGCATTTAGAAATTTTGAAAGGGCAGGCCTTGTTGTTAGACATTGTATGGAAGAATTTACCCATAAGGCTAGTGAACATTTATGCACCCCAATTAAAGTATGACAGGGTAAGGCTTTTTCGTACTATACAACCTTTTTTATTTACAAGTATGCAGGTCATTTTTGGGGGGGATTTCAATTGTACCTTCCTGCAGATTGGAAGTAATGTGTTGGGGAAAAAACAATATTGTGATGTCTCCTGTTTATTGAAGGTTATTTTGGATGTAGGTCTCATTGACGTATTTGGGTATGGTGGTGCAAGGGCTCCTTATACATATGCCTTTGGTCCTCATACATCACGGATTGATTATTTTTTTATTTCAGCCTGCTTTTGTATTCAAAAGGCCATAGTACTCGATGTAGCAACTTCTGATCATCAAATGCTGGTTTTAACAATAGGGAATATACCTGAACAAAGAAGGGGTCCAGGGTTCTGGAAGCTAAATATTTCTTTATTAGATTTACCTATGGTACAGGAAGGGGTTCAACATGTTATGAAAGCATGGAAATCTGTGTTTTTTCTTTATGATGATAAAAATCAATGGGAGGATTCTAAACATGATTTTCAGTTTTATTTTCAGTCTGTAGGGAAGCTTAATGGGTCCTTTAAACAGCATACCTTGTGGAATTTAAGGGCACAACTGAGGGTTCTAGTTGCTCAACACTATGAGAATGGTGCTGGGGATATTGGTGCTATTAAGATTCTTAAAAATAGATTAACAGTCTTACAAAAAGAAATGATGCAGGGGGTGGTCAAACAACAATGGTATCGGGTTTTGGGGAAAAATCTGATACCATTCCTTTTGATACCCTGGCCCAGGTTTGGGAGCAGAGAATTATGGATACCTTATGGTTACCTAATGGTACTTTAATAACAGATAACTCTGCCATATTGACTGAAATTGGTAGGTATTTTACGAATGTTTTCAAGAGTGCTAATTTACCAGAGGATGTAATGACCTCTTAGTTAAAGGGTTGTGACCTCCCTCATATTTCAGAGGAACGTGGGCATAGTTTAGTTACACCTATTTCTGGTGTAGAACTTAAGCAGGTTATTTGGTCCCTTTCTAAAGGGACGTCCCAAGGGTCTGATGGCTTATCACATGCCATCTATAAAGTAATCTGGAAAGTACTAGGGGATAAATTGGTGGTGGTATTGAATAATGCTCTCCTTACAGGAAGTTTACCAATTAGTATGTATGAAGGGGTTCTGGGTTGAGGTGCTGGACGCCACACCTTGCGCCACGCCGGTGACCCAGGTTTGGGAATGGACTCGGGTTGGCGAGGGTCGACGGGGAGAGGGAGGATAAAGCATCACAATGGATGCTCTTCTCCCTCAGGGGTGGGACACCAGGGGTGCAATATGCACCCGACACCCTAAGAGAGCCAGTGGGTAATTTTTTTTTGTTTTCATGTGTTTGAAGTTCTCAATAAAAAATTCCCCTACTCTTTTAGTGGGGGGGGGGCGTTCTTCCTGTCTTGGGATTAAATTTGAGTTCTACTTCTGTATTAGACAGCCTGTTTGGATATGTATGACTGTAATACTTATTTGCTTTTTTGTTATGATTTGTACTTTTCTTTCGTGTGAGGCAACACTGTTTTGTATTGTTTTGATTTTGTTATTCTAATAAAAAATTCCCCTACTCTCCTGTAGGTGGATGAGCAATCTTGCTGTAAGATGGCCACTTTGGGAGAGACTGCAGAGAAGAAGGACACTAGTTTAGTGGTGGGGAAGGCCTCACTGCTAACTGATCAACAAATCCTGGATAAAATGTTCGAGAATCAGGAAACTGATGGTGATGAAATATTTCATGAGGCTAGTTCTATACCAGATATCTTTCTACCTACTGAAAATGTTGCCACTGAGAAGAATATCAGAGCTATTGATGGAATGAGTGCTTACCAAGCTGATAAACAAGCAGAGGTTCATTCTGTTCTAAAGGGAACGTCATGTCCAAACCAGAGCCCAGAGCTAATCAGGGCTTCAGCTGAATCATCTGACAGACTGAGAGAACAGACTGACAGCAATAATGATGATGCGGTCAAAAAGAAGTGTCTCCCACTAGAGGGTGAGTGGTTGTATTCAAACAGAGCTAATATTGCAAATATTGACTGTGTTAAAGCTGGCAGCTCTTTTGCTCAGTTTAGCGAGTGCCAAAAGCCTGGAGTAATGCCGAAAAATGGCAAAATCGGTTGCGATAAAGTTTCCTCCCCACTAGCACGCAGTAGTGACAACTCAGCTTCTAGCCATCCTGTTCAGAGTTTGCCCTTTGTGGGAAGGCGCCTTACAAAGGAAGCACGGTTCATGTTTAAACCACCTGCCTGGTGGGGAATGAAACGACATATCGCCCTGATAAAATTTCAAACTGATGATAATCTTCAAGAGGGTGTGACGCAATTTAGTTTTCAGTGGCTGCTGGATCCACAAATACTGTCTACAAATACAGAAGCCTCTAAGTCTCAGGTACAGGAGCGTCAAGTAATGAATGTGAATTCTATGGCAGCTCAAACAGCTTCTGCTAATCAAGTGCAGGAATCGGTAAACACAGGAGAACATGACAAGAACTGGTCACCTCAGAAGGCACTCCTAGAGGCAGAATGGGAAAGGACTGCCACAGGGATTTGGTCTCCAGACACTGCATGGGTCGCTACATTTAACTTACAATCTGATTCCCCAGAGTGGAAACCTAGAGTATTAAATTACCATTCATCTGGGAAAAATGAATCTGGGCCAATTCCCTGCAGACAAGAAGGCAAGCTCTGTATTAAACATGCCTTTACAGCCTAACAATGAGCAACCTGCTATACAATCAAAAACTTTCACTATTCTCCATAAAGCAGCAAGTAAGGATGAACAAGGTTTTTCAGCCAATTCAAATAAACCTTTAATGTCTGAACTTTTCTCTCATGCAAAAAGAGAAGCAGCACCTAGGCGTAATGCAGTCCACGTCCACTATAAAGGAGGTCTGGAGGAAAGGCCTGACAAACATTATGTAGGAAAATGTCTTATTAAAGAGTCATTACATTTCTCTCCTAGAGATGTATTCACGTTTATTAATATTTCTGGGGAGGATAATTTTGACATAAGTTTTTGAACATCTTATGATTTAGACCTGTTTTGGGAGAGATATGGGCAAGTTAAATTTTCCCCCACATGGACCCCCTTTTTAGTAATTCCACTAACCAACCATTAATAAAAAAAAATTACTGTAATGTTTAAGAATGAGGGGGTCCATGTAGAGAACATAACATATTGGTTATCCCAAAAGTGTGAAATACAAAATGAACCTGAACCCATTTTGGATTCAGAACAATTCTGGGCAGGGGGTTGGAAGTATAAAGTCAAACTGAGACAATCTGACACAGGGATTGAACATATCACCAATGCTTTCCTGTTGGGTAGAGATAGAGGGGTATGTTTTTATAGTGGTCAGCCTAGGGCTTGCTACAAGTGCAGTTCTAAAACTCACCTTTCTAGTATTTGTGACCAACCCAGGTGTGACAACTGTGGGGAAGTGGGTCATGTAACCATTCAATGTGCCAACCACACCAAGTGTGACCTTTGTGAGGAATATGGGCATGTATTCAAAGAGTGCCCTTGAGCAGCAAAAAAATAAAGCCTCTTGTGGGAGTCCTGATTTATTGATTCAGCAAGCCCAAGATGCCATGGCTAAACAGGCTGAAACATCATCGGAGGAAACCCACAGCAATCTCACTTCAGGAATCAGAGATTGTAGTTTTGGCTAAACAGCCCCCACCCTCTCCCCATCCACAGGTGGAACCTGCAGGAATAGTAAAATGGAAAGGGATGCAGAGCAGTTTAAGCCAGTATGTTGCAAAGACCTAGATGATTCAGAAGTTCCTGGTATGGAAAGTACCTGCTTCCCCTTATCCCTAGAAGATCTAATAGAAACATAAAAGCAAACTGCACCTCACAATGAGTTAATAGAATCCTTAATTCCTACACTGCCTTATTCACCAATTGGGTGACTCTGAAATGGAGGTAGGGATTCAGATTCCCAAAATCAATTCAGGAAAACATAGGAGCTCCAGTAGAGGATTATAAAGAAAAGAAAAAAGAGACAAAAATAATCTGATCTCAACATGAAAAGGAATAATGACAGTAAACATAAGGGTTCATTAAACACACATCTAAATAATATGAGAAGACAAGCTGTATTTCAATTCCCTCATGATAATAATATTTTAGTAAGCTTCTTGCAGGAAACATGGATGTTTGCATTGGAGCAAATAGCCTTCTTTAAAAGGATTTGCCTTGGGGTCCTTCTTACTGGTCATTTGGTAGAGACTGTGCAGATGGGATAGGGATATTATTTAATTCTTTCCACTTTGTATTACATAACTTGATAGAGTTAATACCAGACAGAGTCCTAATTATAGACGGGAACTGGCATTCCATGAATTGTAGATTCATTAACATTTACAATCCCCAAACCAAGGCACTTAGAATTGAATGTATGAAAGCAATCCAGCCCTACCTGGCAACCTCTCTCAGAATCTTTTGGGGGCAGAGATTTTAATTGCAGTAAAAACACAAATAAAATATCAAAAAAGAAAGTTTATTGTGATTCAAACTGTTTCAAGTCTATCACAAAAGTAGCAGATTTGTCTAACTGTAATCGCTTTTTAACTACGTGTCCTAGTTGTACCTTTTTTAAGGGGAAAGTAAGTTCAACAATTGATTATTTGTTCACATCAAAATCAGTCTCAGTGGATAAGTTTAAAACTTTACCAGTCGAATTTTCTGACCACTTACTTGTACAAGTCGAAACTGGGGTTGCACCCTCCAATATATGTAAGAAACCTAGATGGAAATTAAACACTTCCATTCTCCTAGATGCACTGGTAAAAAATTAAATATTACTTATTCTTCAAGCTAGATTGTAAGTGGTATTTTTATACCCAGACCTAGGTGCCTGGTGGACAGAAACAAAAAGACTGTAGTAACTGGTTTAAAAATATGGCAATCACCAGAGGAATTTAAATTTCTTTTCTTATTTGAAACTTAGAACATATTTACAGTATCTAATCACAATAGCAAATTCATCTAGATTAGACTTTTCAATTCAAAGTGAAAATATCAAAACCTTAGATGAAATACTTTCAGCACAATAGAACCAGAACACTTCAGGTGCTCTTAGCTAATCATTTGAAGAACACTGTGGTTGGAGACCCTTTTGAACTATGTAAAAGATTAAGGAGTCTACAGTTATGGAATTTTTAGACTATAATAAAATTAGAGTTGAAGACAAAATTTCTATTAATTCCATTTTAGAACCGGTTTTAATAACTTACAACCTGAGATTTATCCATCAACAATAGAAAAAGAATATCTGGACCCCCTCCCCTATTAGATTCTCAGGAAACTAGATCCATAATCGAACCATTTTTTTGCAAAGAAATAGAAATGGTCATTCATGATCTAAAAGATAACACTACACCAGGTTTGGATGGCCTACCCAACTGATTTTATAAAACCTTTCAGTCAGAAATAATATCTTGTTTAAATTTAGTATTTCAGTTTTTTATGTCAGGTAAGACTATTCTGGTTGCATTTGCGGAGGGCTTAATGATATATATCTTCAAAACAGGGGAAAAAGGGGACATCAGAAACTGGAGACACATCACAATTTTAAACTCTGACTACAAAATATTTACTACTTTACTAAATAATAGACTAAAAAATCTGGCAAATAAAGTGATTTTGCCACTACCATATTGTGGTCTACCAGACAGGTGGATACAATCAGCTATAACAATTATAAGAGACTTAATTGAATCCTTATCTTTAGAAGGAAGATCAGGATGCTTACTTTTGGTAGATTTAGAGAAAGCTTTCGATAGGGTCAATCACATGTATTTGTTCATTGTATTAGAATGTTTTTGGATTCTCAGTTCAATAATTAAGATCATTAAATAGAGAATAATGTATGAGGAGGTGGTTGATACGAGAATTTAATGCACCGAGTCGGTGATGCTACATAAACCCGGGCGCTATTTCGAGGTTTATTCATGCATCACTGGGACAAGGAGACTACAGTAAATTCAAGTTAACTCCCTCCTCATGATTTATTTATATAATTGCTTGGCATTAATTTTTTATGCAGTGGAGATCACATACATATAAAGAACGGGGATTCAGCGTGGTCGGGAACACATTTATGGGAACAGAAAACTGAGTACAGAGAAAAAAAAAGTTTCTTGTCTACAACTGTCCACTAAAATGTAGATTTTATAGTCATTGAAATGTTAAAAACACCGCACGATCTTCTTGGTTCTTCATCGGTTGGTCGTCTAGGTAACGCACCCACATGTTCAGGGCTTCCGGTGGAAAGGGACTGTGTTTGCATACTGATTTGTTTTCAGTAAAGAATCATGGCTAAACACTCTTTTACTTTTTTATTACTTTTACACATGTTACTGGTGATGAAAAGGAGAAACACTTTATTGAACTAATCCGTGAACCAAGGAGACCTGGAACAGACATGCAGCGCTCGGCAAGTAAGAGTGGATTTGATTCAAATTCTGATGCTGTTTTTTTCACTTGCTGTCTCTCGGCTGATGCATACACTCTAAGAATGCTCAGGGCATCACTAGGAGAACTGCAGCGCATGAATCTCGTATATCAACTGCTTATTCCAATGTTAAAAATTGATGACCAGTAATTATATAATTATATAAATCTGCTAAAGTATATCCAGTGATAAAGGGAACAGTAACAAAAGGTACTGAAATAAAAACAGGGGTACATCAAGGTTGCCCTCTAAGCCCCTTGTTGTATACAATATTTTTTCGCTTGAACCTCTAATAAGAGCATTAGCTATTTCACCAAAATGGGAAGGGTTAAAAATGCCTCAGTTCAATATTCAGTTGATTGTGCAAGCCTATGCAGATGATGTTTGTCTATTTTTAATAACTATGATCAAATGGAGGAGTTTTTTTAAGGAATTCAAGTTAGTTTCCAATGCCAAATTAAATAAATTAAAATCTAGAGGGCTAATGATAGGGATTAGGAATCAGACTGTTATTAATCAAAATAATATCATGATATCTGCAGAACCACTATCCATCCTGGGCATTCAGTTTGGGCCTCAACATCTTCCTGAAGACAACTGGGACTGGGTATTGAAAAACGTTGAAATGAAAGTGACTAGACGGAAACAGTTTAAATTTTCAAAACAAAAAAGAATTCAAATTCTTAAATAATTTATCATGCAGTGTTTACAATATGTTCCTATCATCTTTCCTTTACCGTCTCAATATGAGACAAGATTATATAGTTGCTTTTTTCAAATGTTATGGGGGAATAGATTAAACCTGGTAAAGAGATGCTACACTTATCTAGAGAAAGAGAAGGGAGGTTTAGGAATGATCAATCCTGTCACTTTCTGCCATGTTCTCTTTTTTATCCATATAATCAAATGAAGGTTGATACATCCAGATAGTAGAGATAGCTTATGGATTGAGAGTGCATTAGGACATTACCTGAAAGCATAGCTCATTAGGGCTCAAAAATTAATCCACATATTCACATTCCGCTATATTTTAGACCAGCAGTACAGAAACTATATAAATGGCAGGTCTCAAAATTACAAATTGGTTCTAACACCACAAAATCACTTTATAAGGCCATTATGACCCAAGTCTACCTACACATCCTAGTTTTAAGAATTGTCCCACAGCTATGAACACCAGGATATTAGACCAACTAAACAATCCCAGATTACCAAAATATATGTGGAGACACAGTGGCTCATTATGTATGGTCAGTTAAAATGTAGGTACAGCTAAATATAAAGTGAAGGAAGAAAGAAACTGTCCATATCCAGATTGTATAAACCACGAAGAAACTATGGAACATTTTTCTATATTGCTCTTTTGTTAAACCTCTATGGATTTATGCTGCAAATAAATTGATCTGCAATGGTTATCAAAGCTGAATTATGACATTTTAGTAATTGGAAATGTACCACCTAGTTTAAAAACTTATGAATATAGAACACTGATGGTCTTTTTTGCATGTTTATGATTTTTTTATGGCAGGTGAGATGCCAATGGGTAATTTATCAAAAAAAAGTTACGTATGAAGGATTTTGTCCATTTGTAATGAATGAATTACAGAAAGTATATTTTAATGATAGGCAACTATATAATGTAGATAAAGTTAAAATTTAGTGGAAGGGTTTTTCTCATATGATTAAATATAAATAGATTTTTTTGTCTGTAACAGTGACATGTAACCCCTTTGTGTTAGTAGATTAGATGTTTGGTTTCTTTTCAATACAGTATTTAATATATTCATTTCTTTTAGAATTACTGTATTTATGCACTATTGTAAATAAAAACACCCCTACTCTTTTCGATAAGTGCCATGGGATCTTTAACATCTACCTGAACTACCACCAATCCAGGCAGATGGGACCTCAGTTTAACATCTCATCTGAAAGATGGCACCTCAGAAGTGCAGCACCCCTCTCATGCTGCACTACAGTGTCAGTACTAGAATATTAACCCAAGTGCCAGATATGGGAACTGAACCCACAGATCTTTGATCTCCCGGCCCCAGAGGTGAGTGTGCTACCTACTGAGTCACTGACACTATACTATACTGCATGGATACTGTACTCCAGGACTGTCATGGCTTGTATATAGCAACAGATATCCAGATATGGCTTTATACCCCTCACACAACTGCTCAACCATATTCAGTGTTCAGCTCCATCTGCTGACAATATTCAGCTTCATATGGTGCTGAGGCAGTTTGTTTTATACAAAAATTGTGCTCACAGACCATAAGCATTGTAGCTGCACTACTAGTGTATCTACTGTAGGACAGAAACTTTTAATATCTTTTTTAATAGTACAAAATTATTTTTATTCTGTTACTTCACTTACAGTACAACTTTTCTTTTCCCACTTTTGCCATCTGATATGCATCAGAGTCAACGCATTTTTAGGACTTTAAAGTCATTTCCAAATTGTTACTGTGTTGCCAGCAGTTGCTTAGATGGTCTGTTTTACCCTTTCATTCAATTTGCTCCTTTTCGTGGCTCAATTGCCTATTCCATTTTCCGTGAGTGTTGCAGCCTTTTTGATGTAATTTCTTGTCACCAGACTGGTTCCATCACTAGTTGTCAAGGGTATATAGAAGCTGTGTTGAAGCCATTAAAAGATTTGCACTCTGAATGCTTCCCTACTAACCGCTCACTTCCAGAGTGTATTAGTTCTAACATCATAATGAGCTGATTCCTGCTTCCTGTGTGATGGTCTGAAGTGTTGCTCCTAATATGAAGATGGAATAAAATGAGTGAGACACCAAGGTCAGAATTATTGTGGATAAGATAACAGTTACCCAGACAAGGAGAGGCAGGAGTTGTCCAAGAGAGTCAGTGCCCGCAGTGCATTTATTTAGTACCAGTAGGTAGGGAGACACAGTCACAAGAGAAGATAGGCCCCACAACAATAACAGGGTGATAAAAAGGACAGAATTATTTTTATCTAAGACTGCTAAAATGATTACAAACAATATTAGAATATGTATCTTGGCCTACTGCCACTATACTTCTACAGTTCTTCAACAACAACCTATTAGTATAACTAGAACGTAGACAAAAATCAGGTGTTATTCACTACCCACAATATAATATTTGGATTTACAATGACCACAGATTTCTACCAAAGTCCAAATGTCTGACGTCTTCGTGCGCACCGTCATTCTTCTTTGGTAGTTACAAGGGAAGCAAACAGAATGGTTGAACTCTAAACACAATTCCCAGTAGGGACCTAGTTAAGGCCACTGGGGTGGTGAGAGGTTTGGTAAACTATCTTGTGTTAGACCATTATTGGATTTTTGTGGTCAGGTATGGTCCCCCTATAAACAAATTGATATAAACAGACTTGAAAAGGTTCAACGACGCTACACAAAATTAATATAAACTGTAAAATACGACAGTTATTCAGAAAGATTATATAAGCTAGGTCTGCATAGTTTGGAAAGAAGGAGGCAAAGAGGGGATTTATTACTTTATTATGACAGCATGAATGACCCATTGTTAATGACAGAAATGAGTATTGAGTATAAAAATGATTTTCTCCGTGTTAGAGGTCATCCTCTTCAAGTTAAAATAGATAGGTTTAAAACAAGTAAAAGAAAAAATTTCTTTACCTTGCGAACTACCAACTTGTGGAACAGTCTACCATTGGAAATAATATTAAGTCCAAATAAAGAGCAATTTAAAAAAGTTTGGATAAGTACATCTCTGAAGGGGGAATATGGAGTATTTTATTCTTTCATAATGGAGCTATTTGTGGGCTTTGGCCTTTTTTTTGCTGCTATCAACTAAGTCAAAACTTAAGTCAAATATATTTCATCGGCAAAAGCCTACTCTCTCCAAGGCTGCCAGAAAGAAAGAACCAGAAGAAAAGGGTTCCTGGAATAAACCCAAGGATGGGTTGTTGGATTCCACACTGGATGCAAAGGATTCCTTGGCCAAAACCCACTTCTAGGGCCACCAGAAAGAAGCGAAACCAGGAAATGTGTGGTGACGAATCCACTCCAGGACTACCACAACCTGGACAATGCTGCAGCACTCCAAGGGCCAGCAAGACTCTGAAGGATTTGACGAAGATGGGTCTCTGATAGAACCAGGAACTAGAAGGATCTGTAGTGAAGATGGTTGATTCTGCAATCTTGTCACAAGGAACTGGAACAAAATAAAGAAAGCGGTGGACATGTCCCAAACTGGGCTTTCTACAGACTCAACTTAGCGAGCGACCAGGGGTGCAGACCAGGTTCTTCAGGATGTTCACCCTCTCTTCTGTGAGGCAACCAACCTGGGACATCCGAACAGGAACCAAAACAAATGACACTAGCACGACGGTCATGATGCATTTGAACTTCGGTGAACATAACTTTGAAGTGGGAAACAAAGGAAATGGAGGGTATAACTTGTACAAATGGCGATGAACTCGACTTCGGCGGATGACATGGATGGAGAAGATGATCTGATGATCAGACACTTCTCTGGTGAAGAATGATGATGGAGACGTCCTCTTCTGGGTAGAGACTGATTCTGGATACGTTGGATAACAGACCACACCATGGAACATCAATGTAGTAGAAGATTGAGGCTATCCCCATACATTTGCAGCAATGTTGCTATATGATACACCTTCTTGCAATGCCAAGAGAACTGCGTAATGACCAGATAATTTGCCAGGAGAATGGGCAAATTATCAATTTTGGGACAATTATTTACTTGTGGGCAATTGTTCAGATGCACGGGCAATAGTTCAGATGCCTGGGCAATAGTTCAGACAACCAGAGGCAAATAACCACAATCCTAATGTTACAATGCAGTCTTGGTGCTTTTAGCAATTACTCAGTCTTTCAGATACTTTAGCACTAAACAGTTGCATGAACAGTACAGTCGTTACAGTTACTTTGCAGTATTTGTGAGCTAAGCACCCTTGGATGGACCATTTTCCAACTGTAGGGCCTTCTTGAATAGGATCTGACTATCCCTAGATGTTTTGTTATGAATGCCCCAATCACTATACTAGTGGGTCTCACTTACCTATACTAGTCACCCTGAACACTAGAGGCCTAAATGCCTTATTTGCTATGGGGTCTATGTGCCCTACTTACTACTAGGCTGGCTTGCCTTTGCTGTCTAAGCCTGGGCCGCCCTTACTACTACTGGGCTGGCTTGCCCTTACTACCTAGGGCAGGACCCTTTACTCTGGGCCTGGAAATCCAGCTGTACCTCAGGCCTGGTGCCCTACATTTACCTCAGGCCTGATGCCCTGTTTTGCATTGGGCATAAAGCCCTACTTTACTGTGGGCCTGGTGCCCCACTCTATTCTGGGCCTGGTGCCCACTGCTTTACATTGGGCATGGTAGCCCTAAACACTATGGGCCTGGTGCCCTCTTTATTTTGGGCCTGGTGCTCCACTCTATTCTGGGCCTGGTAGCCCACTTTATATTGGGCCTGGTAGTCCTCTCTAAATGTGGGCCTGGTGTCCTCCCTTTAAATCCCAGGCCTGGCAGCCCTACCTTCAAATCACAGGCCTGGTAGCCCTTTTAATACTCTTGGGGCTGAGATATGACCGAGCCCCTTTAATTATGCAGCTCTCAGAGAGCTGTCCTCCTTTTTCTTCAGCCACGCCTCCCTCATGAATAATTATAGGCCTTATACTGGCCTTGCTTCCCTGGTCTCTCCTATTTGGGCGTAACCCTGCCCTCCTCAATATTTAATTTAGGGTCCTTCTGACCTAACTGTCCTGCAAGCGCTCAGCTGCTTTTCCCAAAGTGTCTCTTGCTAACTACTTAAATAAATAAAACTTCTTTCTTTAACATTGGATGGCCAGCACACTTCTACGTGCTGCCGTCTGACTCACCCACACCACCAGGGAATCAAGAAGGAGACTGGGAGGTGGGAGGTATGGCTTCAGAGAGAGGGAATGTGCAGACAGAGCGAGGGATGGCAGAGGGCCTCAGGAAGGCCGACAGCTAACCTGTCACGATGCGGCTCTTCTCTGCCACCGACTGGGGAGCAGATTTAGCTTTTAAAATTAACTCAAGGGTCAAAATAATAAAACGTCAGGGCTCACGAGCCCAAACCGGAGCAAACAAATGATTTTGTTAGTTTCAGTGCCCTGATGGCACCGCAGACCGAACCAGAGCTTCACAGGGTCGTTACCAGCTGGAGACCAGAGCAGGCACCCCACCAAACCCTCTGGGGAAATAGCTTCAACCAAGAGGTAAGCCCTATAAAGGTTTCCCCTTAGTTTGTGGTGTCCTCTCTTCTCCACAGCCTGGCAGGAACTCCCTACTAAAACAGTTAAATTTTTTTAAAAACAAACCCTCTGATTCTAGAATGTTTAGACTGGAATGCTGTGCATGAGCAGCTCAGCACAGCATTCTATCCAAACCATTGTCTCTTGTGCTGCATTAACTCTACTTTTTGACATGGTTTTAAGTACATAGGGTACTTTTCTTTATTTTTTACAGTTTCCCCACTATAGGGAGGGGAAATTAAATTAAGAGGGGTCCCTTTATGATTGTACCCTGCTGCCCACACCTACAGTAGGCACCCTGGGCACCTGTAAACCCCTAGTTTATTACTGCTTTTTACTTTTTCTGTGATGTCCTAACTTTGGGGCATTACACCTGCTTCTCCCTCTGATCCTGCAAACCCCACCTGGTGTGCTGACGTTTCAAGCTTCGCTCCTTCTTCAGAGCTATTGGTTAGCTGGGGATCATAATATTTTTTATGTGTATAGTTGCTTGGCAATAAAATTTTATCTTTTACAGATTTAATATAACATTTCTAACAAATATGCAATCACATTCAAAATCCATACTTTATGGTACTCCATGGTGCTGTATCTTAAAAGGTTCCCATAGTTTTACAGATTTCTTTCCAATTTTTTCTGTAATTAAGTGTGCAATACTTTAAATCCAAATTACTTAATTTCTGCTTTTTATAGCTAGTGGTACTATGCACCTTTATTACTAATATGTTCATTTAACTTTCCCACAGGATATCTTTTCTTTTTACTTCACTTGTTTAGAAAACATTCTAAATACTATTTTATTAATTTCCTTAAAGTGCTTAACCTACACAATAGTGAAACTATCTAATGCATACCTATCTAATTTCTCAATATAAAGTGCATGCTTTAAGTGCTGCTTATTATATAAAGTGCATACTACAAGCGCTTACCAAATTCATATATTCCTATTCTAATAAAGTGCAAAACCATACATAAATTTTCATACCATAAATATCTTATTTACAAAATATTAACAATGATTTAAAATGTATTTCTAGTATATAGCTATTGTCTGGGAACAATAGAATTACAGATAGCTCGTATAGCATGTCTCATTGTTAAAGCCTTTGGGTGACAAGGTTTGGCGTTCATATATCAATTACCAGCAAGAGGAGGAAATTTGAAAGAGATCTTATTACAAACATAAGTCTTTTGGATATATGAACTCCAAACCTTGTCACCCAAAGGACTTAAAGATTAGATGCAGTCTATAAAAAGATACAATTCTCATTGCCAAGCAACTATACACATATAAAATGTAATGATCCCCAACTAACCAATAGCTTTGAAGAAGGAGCGTAAGCTCTGAAACATCAGCATGCCAGGTGGGGTCTGCAGGATCAGAGGGAGAAGCAGGAAGCAAGAGGCAGCTCGTAGTGGATGCCTGAATGAATACATGCTGGAAGTGTGCAGTTAGTAAGGAAGCATTCAAAGTGCAAACATTCTAGTGGCTTCAACACGGCTTCAATATACCCTTGATAACTAGCGATAAAACCAGTTTGGCAACAAGAAACTATGTCAAAGGGCAGTAGCACTCGTAGAAAATGTAATGGACAATTGAGCCAAAGGAGAAATCTGAATGAAAGAATGAAACAGACAACCCAAAAACAACTGCTGGCAACTGCTGGCAATACGGTAACAATTTGAAAAGACTTTAAAGTCCTAAAACCTATTAACTCTTGTTGTATATCAGATGGCAAAAGTGGAAAAAGAAAGATGATTGTGAAGTAACAGAATACAAATCATGTTGTGCTACTAAAAAGGATATAAAAAGTTTCTGTCTGGGGCCAGCCCGGTGGTGCTGAGGATTGAGGTGCTGGATGCCACATCTCACACCATACTGGTGACCCGGGCTCAGGAACAAACTTGGATCACCAGGGGTCAGCGCAGGGAAGGGTGTGAGCATCCCAATGGATGCTGCCTCCTTCGGGGTGGGTTTCCAAGGGTGCTTCATGCACCTAACGTCCCTGGGGGTCGATGGGAACACTTACTTTCAGGGCTTTGGTGGCTCCCATGGTGATGGAGTCAGGGAGGGGAGGATGCTGTAAGGCACTTGGTAGCGACGTGTGTCAGCACATTGCCTACCCAAGCCGGTGTCCTCAGGGGTGGAAGGGGATCACAGAAAAACAGAAAAACCCTCATCGGTCCTAGATGATGATTGATCCATGCCTTCCAGCCACCAATCCATGGCCAGACCCCATTTTGCAGGCTCTCTTCTGAAGGTAGAGGAGGGTGGTCCCTCCTTGCCCCACCCAGGATGTTACCTGGGCATCAAGGAAGTACAAGGAGAAGACTGGCACTCTAGGGGAAGACCGTGACAGTGGCCTGGTGGGTTCACTGGTCTGAAGGAGTGGATGATGGAGGGCAGGACAGGTAGATAAACAGAAAATTAAAAAAAAAGTTTCAGTCCTACACTAGATACTGTACACTAGTAGTGCAGCTACAACACCTATGGTCTGTGAGCATAATGTTTGTATTTTTACTCCCTGGTAGCAACACCTAGAAGGTCATCATTGCCCTAGTAGAGAGGGAAAGAGTATAGCCAAAAAATCTTTACAGTCTCATAAAGCATTTTGTTTTGTATCTGCAGATGACAGAGCTGGTCTCAAGTCTTTCTAAAATGGGCAAAGTGGACACAGATGCGACAGGCCACAGTCAACATGGCCTTGATATAGAATGGGTTAGAAACTCCTGCACAATGAGATTAAGACAGTGTGCCGGGCATAGCACCTGAAATCCCACACTGATGCATTTCACAACATTCGAGCCATTATCACTTGCAACAAAATCTGCTTTCAGTGAATGGGGCTGAAGCCACTCATCAGTCTCAGTAAAGAGCATTTCCAGCATTTTCTCACCTGTGTGTGGATCCACTTATACTCTTCATTGGTAGCGTGGCATGCTGTTGAATGCCCTAAGTGTTACTACCACCACAGTTGGCTACTGCAATTTTTCCTATGCCCAGAATCAAATACTGCCACAGGTACCTGTGCCCAATGTACTGTAATGCACAAGTAGGAGCTACCAGCCATTCTGCCACTGGTTCACATATCCATGCTCAGCTGGATGTATGATGATGCTGAATGCTTCAGGGTACAAAAGGGCAACAAAGACAGTGCAGGGTATGCAGGGGTAGACATACGAGCAGAGGTGTAAGGAGCTGAATCTGTACATGCTAGAAACAAGAAGGGAAAGGGGGAACATGACTGAAACCTTTAAATATGTAAAGGGGCTCAATAAAGTAGGTGAAGGGGGTCAGCTGAGGAGGAAGAAGGGAGCCAGAACTAGAGGACACAGCCTCAGATTGCAAGGACATAGGTTCAGGGGCAATGTGAGGGGGCACTTCTTTATGTAGAGGGTGGTGAAGCCCTGGAACAGACTGTTGGATGGAGTGGGAGGGCAGAGATGGTGGAGAATTTAAGAGAGTATGGGACAGGCATATGGGACTGAGTATTGGGGGAAGGTTGGGAAGGGGGGTCTGTGAAAGTGGAGGGTTGGGCAGACTAGCTGGGCCACAAGGGTCCTTTTCTGTTGTCACATTTCTATGATTCTGTGATTCTATGGTTTACTGTAGGTGACACTGTTCCATAGAGGTCAGGAATGGTACATCTAGAAAAGTATGTTCTTAATGGAATCTGCCATTTGGGACAGGCACATGTCATCAACCTCCAAAATCCAACATTCTCAACAAAAGATACTTGCAATAGATAAAGTGCCAGCATTTCAGCATTTGCTACATTTTACTCATGTGCAGTAGCATGATTGGAAGGGAATATGGAGTGCTGCTCAAATATGCTATGTAGCATAAGCTGGATCATTCTTGGGGCTTGGTACCAAACAGATGGACTCATTGTGGGAGCATTGTTGGCAGAGTGGTATTTTACTTTTGGGGATTCATATGTGCTGCTGATTGAATGACACCAGTGATTTGGGGTAGGGATGTGCGAAAATGAATTTCCGCTGGTGGAATTATGGCGAAAGAGCGAATTTCGCTTCCACAAAAGTTTGGAAATCATTTTTGGAACTTTTGCAGAACTTCCACCTTAAAACTGCAGAAAAAATATAAAAAACTGTGGGATAATTTATTAAACCGTGGAAAAAAATCCGCTGAAAGAATCATTGCCAGTGGTCATTTCTGAGGCTTTTTTTAACTGCAGTTTAACTCATTAATCCACTCCCCACTGATCAGGGGTCCCAGTAAAGACCTTCAATCCCTTCCTTGGACCCTCATAGTTTATAGTGCCCCCCCACCCACTGATCATGGCTACCAAAACATTTCATTTCCTGATGTCTAGCAGACCCCTCCCTATCCTGTATTCCTTAGTCCACAAATAAACAGCCGGCAGTCCACCAACTCATCTCACTCTAGTACCAGTACTCCCTGGTGTCTAGTGGATCCCATCCCAAATCCCTTGTTAAAAAATCTCAATTTCCTGGTGTCTATTAGACCCCACAAACACCATCCTGACAGTTCATCTGCCACCACCCAACTCCTTCCCACCTTGCCCCAGAGCAGGCCACCAGCACAGCACTCCTCTCTTCTCCACTACCAGTGACCCACTGAATTGTCAGTGAATAACCGCATGGTTGTACAAGCAGGCGCTCATTCATTGACAGTTCATTAAACAGTGGAAAGAATAAATTCTGCAGTTTATATGTATTTTCTGCAGTTCACAATAAAGTCCATAGAACTCAATGAAAATCCATGGAAAATCCTACTTTCGCAAATGGCAAAGTTAGCAATTTCCCAAAATTTCAAAATTTCACAGAAGTTCCACGAAAGTGGAATTCGCAACTTTCCGCCCCTAATTTGGGGAGTTTTCTGCACTGGCATTACTGTGCTTTACTGACTCTGGGTGGTACTACTCAACCCATCACTGCTGCTATGCCCACTATGAGGCAGAAACACATCATCCTCCTCCTCCCCCCCTCTCTGCAGTCCTCCTCACTCACCCCTTTGTCCACCTGCTCTATTGCCCCGCCACTTCTATTTGCCTTGCCTTGCCTAATGAGGAGGATGAGGGGCAGGGATCCCCTGCACTGGCTTCCTTCTATTGTTGACACCAGAGTAACAGATGCCTGTTCTTCAGGCATGAGTGTTTTCCACCAGTACCTAGGTGGTTGCCCTTTTTTCCCTCCTACTTATTTCTACTTGACATAGCTGACAGATAGTGACTGTCTCATAAGCTGGGTCAAATATATGTGAAAATCCCAAACTAACCCAAACTAAGGATTTTGTAACCCTTGATTTACCATGGTGACTGGATTCAGACAGCTGAGGGAAAGGGGTGGACATTTTTGGTTTTTGGGTGATTTTATAACTTCAATAAGATTGGGGGGGACTTTGGTAGTTGTATCATTGCAAACAATGTCCACTGCACTATCAGCAGCACTACCCTTATGCATTTTCTCCTCAGGCTCCCAAAAGGGATCCAGCAAACATCATCAGCACAACTGCTGATGTCCTCCTCTTGCCGTGGGTCTGTTCTCTTCATCATTACTGTCTCTAGTCTCTCTGACCCTCCCATCATCAGGAGTCTGAGTGTGATGCACATTTTCCAGATCTCCCGCCTCAACCACTGACTCAAGCTCCACATTAGCAGGCTCAGTACCACCATCAGAACCACCAGCCACGGGGACACCAACAACCTCTTCCTCAACCAATATTCCTTGCTTACTGCTACCTCTATTGTCAACTCCAACATGCCCCACCAGCATGGCTGCTACAGATGTGACAGAGAGAAATTTGGCTGTTCTAATGTCACAACTGCCAACTATTCCTTTGCTACTACCAGCCCCGTAGCCCACAGAACATGCTGCCATATACATACATATATATATATATATATATATATATATATATATATATATTCTATGCAAAAAACATCATTAATGCATCAGTTAAGGTTCTTCTACAGTGAAAAAAGTGAGGAAATTCGATTTTAGGGTTCCCACCCTTTTTACCCCAACCGCCACCACCAACAGGCATCAAAGTGTGCATTGGGGTCCTTGGCCCTAACTCTCATCCCATCCCATGTGTAAATAGCTGAGATGGTGCAGTATAGGAGAATGGGGTGAGAGTTAGGAGCCAAGGACCCCAAGTGCACCCGATGCCTGTTGGTGGGGGCAAGCTGGGGTGGGGTACAAGGGGTGGGAACCCTAAAATTGTTCTCCTTTTCACTGTAGAAGAACCTAACTGATGCATTAACAAAGTTTTTGCATAGAATTTCCTTACTTTTTAAGAAAGAAAGAAAACTAGAAAGTTGTGCAAGTTGGTGGGAGCGCAGGGCCCTTTGGGCACTGCACTCTCACCAACTTGTAAGTGTCAGACCACATTAAACACCCAATGACTAAAAAGCACATTCACAACAGCAAGGCCAGCCACCAAACAAATGTTAATTTAGTAGACCAATAGAAAACGCTGTCCACAAAATGTTAACTGAGCCACTCAATATGTCCACAAAAAATATATTGTCTGACATGTAAATACCTCTATTAACATCTACAGCACATGCCATCAACACCCTCCCAATTTCAAGGAAAAAGACCAAACCGTGTCCAAGTTATGACATGTCAAAATTAGTAATTTTCAATCGTCAGAATGGCACAGTTCCACACCTGTTGACATTTAGCACACACAATGACTGAAAACTACATCCATGACACTAAGGCTAGGTATCCTAGCAATTTTAAGCCACCACCACAAGCAAACACTGTTTGCAGAATGTAAACTGCACCACACCATATCTGCACCCAAAATATATTTTCCGACAGAGAAACACTGTAATTTTCATCCACATGATATGCTGCCAACACCCTCCAAATTTCAAGTGAAAAGACCAAATCATGTCCAAGATATAACATTTTAATGTATGAGATTTTCATTCATCAGGCTGGCACAGATCCACACCTGTTGACATTTAACACACACAACAACTGAAAACTACATCCATGACACTAAGGCTAGGTATCTCATCAGTTTCAAGCCACCACCACAAAGCAAAACACTGTATGCAACACATAAAGTGCGTCATGAAACATCTCCCCAAAATAAATTTTCTCCAACAAGTAAGCACAATACTTCATATCCACAGGACATGCTGTAAACACCCTCCAAATTTCAAGTAAAAAGACCAAACCATTTCCGAGTTATTAAATCTTAAAGTTTGGTAAAATGTTCCTATCCATTCCATTATAAAAAATCTGGTCTTCTTGTCCTGTCCTCACAATCAAAGATGGCGATCAAAGAATCTCATGATCAAAGAATTTGCAGGCTTGTGATTAAATAATTTGTAGACTCACGAACAAAGCATAACAACTTTAATAATTTACAAAATTGAAAGAATTGCAGTAAACAGCCATCATGGCTCGACAGAACAAGCCCCCTGAGCAAAACCCATCCTCATCTGACTTCCTAGCACACCCCTGGGATGAGAAAATAGATTTTTTAACCTGTCCATCTTGTCCTACCCTCACAATGCGTGGTCGCGATCAAAGACTTTTGCAATCAAAGAATTTGCAGGCTCACGATCGAAGAATTTGCATGGTCACAACCAAAGAATAAAAACTTGTGTAATTAACAAAATTTACACAATTGCGGTAATCCACCACCATGGTTCATCAGAACGAAGCCCCCTGAGTAAAACCCACCCTCATTTGTCTTGCTAGGACACCCATGAGCTGAAAAATGCATTTTTTTATCTGGCCATCTCGTCCCTCACTGCGATGCATGATCGCGATCAAAGAATCTCGTTATCAAAGAATTTGCATGCTGGCGGTCAAAGAAATTGTTCGCTCATGAACAAAGAGCTAGAGACGAGATGGCCAGATTTCAAAATAGTGCTATTGTGGTCCTGGGGTGCCCTATTAAGTAAAATAAAGGTTGGGTTTGCTCAGTGGGCTTCGCTCGTCCACATCTGAATAAAAAATTGTAGTTTTTATTAGCCCTGGTAGTCTAGTGGCCCTCTCCCCATCATGGCAATATATATAATGATACCTGTTATCACTGGTAGTCTAGTGCCCCCCTAATGAGTATAATATAAATATCTACCATGTGCATAACCCTTTGTGTTTTCATTTGTGCTTGCATTTGTGTTTGCGTTATTTTTACCATTTGTGACTACAGTACTGTTTCTCTTTCTGTTCTGCTTTGCAACACCATACATATTACCATTTGCGTTTGCAGGCACCATGTTATTATGTGACAAGACATCATGTGGCGGGAGCGCAAGGCCCAAAGGGCCCCGTGCTCCCACCACTGCATTACATTCACTATTTCTTGTTATCATTCTCACAAAGAAGGGAAATTAGAGGCAAAAAACTCCATTTAACGCATCAGTTAGGGTTGTTCCACAGCGACAAAAGTGAGGTAATTTGGTGTTATGGTTGAAAGCACCCTAGACCCTCAAGCCCACCCCCCAACTGGCATTGAGGTGCACATTGGGGTCATTGATCCTAACTCTCATCCCATTCTCCTATACCTTTGCTTCTTTACACATGTGATTGGGTGAGAGTTAGGGCCAACTCCAATACACACCCCGATGCCAGTTGAGGGGGTGGGCTGTTGGGTCCAAGGGGGGCTTTCAACCCTAACAACGAATCTCCTCATTTTTCAGTGCATTCCACTTGTATGCAATTCAGATGAGTGCAATGTTCGGCTGTATACACATAATGCTAATGTTCCATTTTTTTCCCTATCTCTCCCTGCATAAAATGACTGGATGTATGCAACCATTTTTTTGGTTATATGCACACATTCTACCCTGGCTTCAAAGACTTTTCTAAGCTGCTGAATTCTGAGGTGACATTTGGCTTGCATCACACAAGGTTAGCAAGCTCATTAGTGGACCAGTTTGTCCTGACGAGGTGGTAATTGACTTCCACGGCTTTATTGCCTTGTTACAATGCTACCCTTGAATTGTAATAATCTGTACTCTGTTTGCAATGTCCACATTGTTGCAATGTCTGTCTTGATGTTCCCCATAATTTGTATTTCTCTGATGCGGAACATTTGTAAAAGAGCCAAGGCTCAAAGGTATTGGTAATCCTAGACTTGATAAATAAATAAATAAAAAATATAATGGCTGTGGCTCTTTCACTTGTTAATCCCCCTGTACTCCCAATGCAGAAGGTGTCATGCTAGGTTTTGAGCATTGAACAAAAAGCTAAACTCCTTGTGAAGTCTGAATAGCCTAGCATTTCCAGAAAAGAACTAACTGCTTTGTGGAGAGGCATGAGTGAAATGATTTTACATGGTTGTACAGTTTTGGGGCACATTTGGAGGCTGTTGCTGCTAATGCCAGTAATTAAACAAAAATAACTGCCTATTTTAAAAATGAAAATGAACATTTGGGGCTATAAATGATACCAAAATAATGATTAAATGCATAATGCTGCTTTTAAAAATGTATTACTGTGCTGCTCTAACTCATTTTTAGTTATTTTTACCGTTTGTTACCATTAAGCAGATTTTTTAAACAGTACCTGAGTTTACGGTCCTCTGATTTTGCGACTTTCGTTTGTATGCACATTCCGCTTGTACACACATATGCAGATTATCCCAGGGGTGTGCATACAAGTGGAATGCACTGTATATGTATTTCTCCTACCCAAGCCCAGAAAATGCCCTGAATTAGTATCTAGTTACAGACCTATCTCTCTTCTTAATCAAGACATTAAAATCCTAACTAAATTGTTAGCTGATCAGATCAGCATAATTCTTCCTGATCTCACTGGGCCAGAACAGGTGGGATTCATGAAGAGAAGGTCCTCAGTAGATCATTTTCATACTCTTTCACATGTTTTCTTGGCTTTCAGAGATGCAGACTATTCAGCAGTTCTAGTTTCTTTGGATGCCGAGAAGACTTTTGACAAGGTTGATTGGGAATTTTTATTCAGAACTTTGCACACCTATGGTTTCTCTTCCAAATTTTAGAATTTGATACAGGCCCTCTACAGGTTCCCGACAGCCCAGGTATCCTGTAATGGGATAATATCTGAATGATTTCCCCTCCACTCTGGTACAGGGCAGGGCTGCCCCTTGTCTCCTTTACTTTTTAACTTATACCTGGAACCCCTATATCGTAGATTATCTGTATGCCTCTGGATACAAAGTATCACAATTCAAAGTCATGAGATCAAGGTATCAGCCTACACAGATTATCTCCTGCTTCAGCTATCATATCCCGCCTCTTCCATTCCTCCCATGCTGGAGATCATTAATGAATTTAGTGAGTTTTCCCATTACAAATTGAATTGGGAGAGAAGACAATGGTGTTTTCTCTCAATCATAAAGCTCTGAAGACAGACATTGTCCCATTGGGGCTGTCCTGTGAAGCCGACTCCCTAAGTATTTAGTGATTGGCCTCACTAGAAGTCAGACTCTTCTGCAGAAAAAGAATTTCAATTCTTTGCTTGTTACACTCAAACAGAATTTAAATAGATGGTCCCTTCTTCTGATTTCACGTTGGGGAAAGGTTAATCTGATCAAAATGAATGTTTTCCCTTGTCTCTTTTACCCCCTTAACATGTTAAATGTATGGGTTCCCCTTTTCTGGTTTAAAAGAGTTCATAGTCTTATCACCCATTTTATCTGGACTGGTAAAAGACCAAGGTTAGCATTTCACAAATTAGCAGCTCCAAAGCCTAAGGGAGGCCTGCGTCTCCCTCATATAGGCTTGTACTACTGGGCAAGCCATGCTAGTAAATATCTTAGATGGTTGACCATGGGGGAACCTAATGACAATGGTAATTACATTCTGATATGATACAAAATAGAAATAGCTCAAATCAGATCTCAAGGTGTTTCCCCTTCTGCACTTCTATATACCAAGGTTAAATTTCTCCCTACTTAGTTACACAGTTCACTTAAAGGTATCTCCGTCAAAGTCCACTCTCAACTTTGTGCCTTCCTAAAGTAAAAACATACACACTTGGCACAACCCTTAAGGCAATACCAACTTTAGGATAGAGGGCAAAACTCTGTCTTCTCATTGGCTCCCTCAATTGGAGGATTGCTCACTATTGCAATTAATTAAAGACAATGGCACATGGCTCCCTTCTCCTGAAATTATAAATGACTTGGGTATCCCACCTTTCAATATATTAAACATTTTCCAGCTTCAGCATCTCATAGTAAAAGTCATCAGGGTTGTCCCTCAACAACTGCAACATCCAGGTTTATCTTTTCAATCTGATCTGAGTCCTTTCGCAGGTCTCCCACATGCAGTATCCAGACTGTTTGGATACTTACAGGATTGGATATACCCAGACCATTTTGGCCATTCAGCTTATTGGTCTTCTCTACTTCCAAATGCAAGTATCGATTGGTCTCTTCTGTGGCAGAATTGTCACAAATTTGTCACCCAGGATATGCTCTGTCTTATGCAATTTCATATATTTCATAATTTATATTACTCTCCACAAAAAAATGGCTAGATTGGTGATGGTTGCTTCTTTCACTTTTATTAGATGTGACTCAGAGGAAGGGTCATTGCTTCATATCTTTTGGGACTGTTCCAAAGTGGCCCCTTTATGGGCAATTATCAAACAAAGGGCAGATCCTATTAGAGCTTGAGGAAATATTCACTGTAGAAGTCTGTGTGCCTAGGGACTTCTTGAACATTTCAGTGTGTACCTGTAAGTTTACATGGCCTTAATCTCCATGTCTGTTAGAAATTGGCACTGACTGTGCCATAGAAAAGACAAAAGAAATAATTACTTATACTGAATGGTTACACAAGTTGTTGGCCAGTTTGAGAACAGAGAAGGCAATTGCAAGCCTTCACCACAACTCGGTAAGATTCTCCAAAATCTGGAGCCCCTTACAAGCACTTTGCACCCTATAATCTACCTGAACTTGGCTATCACATTGGGACTGAAAGAGAGTGGTGACTCTTTTCTGTGTTGGGAAGTTGGGAAGGTGGGGGTGGAGGGGTGGTGAGGAAAGGTTCATTCAGATGGTTATGGTTCATGCTGTGGAATTCTTGTATCATGTTGACCTTTTCTCTGTAAGAAAATCTTCAATAAACTTTGAATGGAAAAAAAAATATATATATATAATAGTGGCGCAGTCACGCCACTATAGTTAGGGTTCAGCGGTCAGTTACATACTAAAGTCTAACGTTTGGGTGTTAATAACTTTGGACCCGTTCAATGGATTTGCCTGAAATTTGGTACGCACGTTGGGACATCATACATCTCTTGATTTGCCAAATTGCATTTTGGTCGGAGTGCTGGTCTTTGTGTATGAAAGCGCTGACAAATGCAAAATTATCCATTTTTGGAAGCACCTTATAGCATTCTGAATGTGGTCCTGCATGGCCATTGTGAGGTGTGCCCCTGTGTGAGATGGCTGGCTTGTTTGAAAGAGATTTGGTGGCCAAACATGCTGCTTTTTGTTTGGTGTAAAAATATTAAGGCATTCAAAAGTTATGGCACTTTTAAATTCCCATTTTAAGTCAATGGGAAAATTTATATGTATATCTTGCAATCAAAGAATGGGGTTCTGGCGATCTTGTCCCACCTGGCGGTCAAAGAATTTACAGCCTCGCAGTTCAAGAATCTTTGTGCCTGAGGATTTTTTCAAATTCTTTGATCGTGAGGTCCGCCATCTTGTTTTCAGTTTTCTGATCACACAAACACAAATATCTCGGCTCGGGGTCACTTCTGAATTAAAACTTTGATGGGTTTTACTCAGGGGACCCCAATCTATTGAGCCATGGCTTTGGTTCTATCCAAATCAGTTTAAAAATAGAGTTTCCAAGTTTTAAATTCTTCATTCGCAGCTCGCTAATGATCTTTGATCGTGAGCCTGCAAATTCTTTGATCGTGAGAATCTTTGATGGAGATTGTGCATTACAGCGAGGACAAGATGGGCAGATTTTAAAATTGATTTCTGTAGCCCAGGGTGCCTATTAAGTAAAATAAAGGTGGGTTTTGCTCAGGGCCTTCTCTCTTCACATCTGAATAAAACAAATTGTAGTTTTCATTATCCCTGGTAGTCTAGTGGCCCCCTTCCCATCATGGCAATGTACATAATGATATCTGTTATCCCTGGTAGTCTAGTGGCCCCCTAATGAGTATTATATTTATATCTTTATTTGTTATCCGTGGTAGTCTAGTGCCCCCCCATGTGTCTTTATGTATATTTTTGTAATTATATCACTGGTAGTCTAGTGTCCCCACCCCAATTTGTAGTTCTTTATAATTAATATTGATGTCCATGGTAGTCTAGTAGTCCCATCCTCCCATCACAATATAATTTATTTCAATTTATCAATACCTGGTAGTCAAGTGGCTACCCACCTCCCCAACCACCCCTGCAGCCCACCAGGACCTCCACCCTTCCCCAGCTGGTGGCTGGCTGCAGCCCACCTCTCACCTCCATGGCCAGCTGCCGACTGTGTGATTACCAGCAGCAATTGAAACAGGCTCTAGGAAATTATTTCTGGTGGCTGTTTCAATTGCTGCTGTCTCCCCATTGATGGCTGACCATGGAATGAAGGTGAACTGTGCCATCGCGAGGCTGTAGAAGGTGGGAGGGTGCTGGCTGGGCTGGCAGGATGAGTGGGGTGGGGGCCACTGGACTATCAGGTATTGCTAAACTGAAATAGATTATATTATAAAGGGAGGCAGGACAGCTAGATTACCAGGGATATCAATAATTATAAAGAACTACAGACTGGGGGTGGGGAGCACTAGACTAACAGGGATAATAAAGAAAGATATTTATATGATACTCATTGGAGGGGCCACTAGACTACCAGGGATAATAAAAAATACAATTTTTTTTATTCGGATGTGGAAGAGGGAAGCCCCATGAGCAAAACCCATCCCTATTTTACCTAATAGCACACCCCGAGCTACAATACACTATTTTGAAATCTGGCCATCTCGTCCCTCGCTCTTTGCTCATGAGCGAGCAATTTCTTTGACCACCAGCATGTAAATTCTTTGATCACGAGATTCTTTGATAGCGATCATGCATCGCGAGAGAGGGACGAGATGGCCAGATAAAAAAAATAATTTTCTCAGTTCGGGGTGTCCTAGCAAGACAAATGAGGGTGGGTTTTACTCAGGGGCCTTCGTTCTGATGAACCATGGTGGTGGATTACCGCAATTGTGTAAATTTTGTTAATTACACAAGTTTTTATTCTTTGGTCATGACCATGCAAATTCTTTGATCGCGAAAGTCTTTGATCGCGACCATGCATCGTGGAGGGTAGCGAGATGGGCAGATTAAAAAATCTATTTTCTCAGCCCAGGGGTGCGCTAGGAAGTCAAATGAGAGTGAGTTTTGCTCAGGGAGCTTCATTCTGTTGAACCACAGTGGTGGTATACCACAATTCTTTCAATTTTGTAAATTATTAAAGTTTTTATTCTTTGTTCATGAGTCTGCAAATTCTTTGATCGTGAGCCTGCAAATTCTTTGATCATAAGATTCTATGATCATCATCTTTGATCGTGAGGACAGGAAAAGATGGCAAGATTTTTTATAATGGAATAGATAAGGAAATTTTACCAAACTTTAAGATTTAATAATTTGGAATCAGAAACAGTTTGGTCTTTTTACTTGAAATTTGAAGGGTGTTACACATGTCCTGTAGATGTGAATGATGGTATTTATGTGTCAAAGAAAATTGATTTTGCGGAGATATTGCGTGATGTACTTTACATGTTGCGGATAGTGTTTTGCTTGTGGTGGTGGCTTGAAAGTGATAGGATACCTAGCCTTAGTGTCATGGATGTAGTTTTCAGTCATTGTGTGTGCTAAATGTCAACAGGTGCGGAACTGTGCCACTCTGATGAATGAAAATTAAAAATTTTGATATGTTATATCTTGGACACGGTTTGGTCTTTTTACTTGACATTTGGAGGGTGTTGACGGCATGTCCTGTAGATGTTAATAGAGGTATTTATGTGTCAGACAATATATTTTTTGTGGACAAATTGTGTGGCACAGTTAACGTTTTGTGGACAGCATTTTCTATTGGTCTACTAGATTAACATTTGTTTGGTGACTGGCCTTGCTGTTGTGAATGTACTTTTTAGTCATTGGGTGTGTAATGTGGCCTGACGCTTACAAGTTGGTGGGACTACCCGGGGCCCAAAGGCCTCATGCTCCCCACCAACTTCTGCCTGCCTAGTTTTCTATTCTTTCTTAAAAGTAAGGAAATTCTATGCAAAACTTAATTCATGCATCAGGTAGGGTTCTTCTACAGTGAAAAGAGTGAGGAAATTTGATTTTAGGGTTCTCACCCTTGTACCCCACCCAGCCTGCCCCCACCAACAGGCATCAGGGTGTGCATTGAGGCCTTGGCCTAACTCTCACCCCATTCTCCTACACTGCACCACCTCAGCTTGTTTACACATGGGATGGGGTGAGAGTTATAGCCAAGGACCCCAATGCACACCCCAATGCCTGTTGGTGGGAGTGGGCTGGGGTGGGGTGCAAGGGGTGGGAACCCTAAAATCAAATAGCCTCACTTTTTTCACTGTAGAAGAACCCTAACTGATGCATTAATGGAGTTTTTTGCATAGAAAATATACATATATATTTTTTTAACTGCAGTACTGTTTTGCCCAACATATTCTGAACACTTCTTTGCTGCCTCCCTGGCACATCTCCCTTTATTACAGAGTCGCTTCTCAGTCATTCTTATATGCTAATTGTAACTAATTTGGGATGAAAAATTACAAAATGTAAAATAGCCTGCAGCACAAATAAGTACCAGGAGCAGACAACATCTCCTCCTAGTGAATCAGGGATCAGCAGTGTGATCTGAAAAAGTACTGCACTAATAGTATGTAGTAAAACAAACCAAAAAGAATTAAACACAACTCATGGATTAATAAACTAACATAACACTACAAGTAAGTACCAGGAGCAGATAACACCTCCCTCTAGGAAATCTGAGATCAGCAATGTGATCTGAAAAACTACCACTAAAAGCAATCAAAAAGTTATTTTTTTCCTTTAAAAAAAACAACAAAGATTAAAACAACAGGAGTAACAGGGGTTACTGATGCCGCCAAGAAAACTTTGAAAAACATAATAATTAGGTACAATTCAGATTACATTCCATATGTATTCTACACATTTATCTTACTCTTTATTTATTACTGAGTAAATTTGCATGAATATTGATTTTTATCCTTAGAGTTCCTTAGTGGTTATCTGCTGCTAGAGCTTACTCCCTACTTCAAGTCATAATTCTCTGTTGTGATATCACATTCAGTTTCCATGGAACTAACTGTGATGTACAAACATTACATTATGACCTCAAGTATGGAGAAAGCAACAGGAACAGATTAACTCTTCAGGAGCAAAGATCCTTTTTCATGCAAATGACATCAGTAATATATAATGGGGAGGAATATAAAACTAATGTGAATAAAAGCTGGATTGTGCTTAATGTTATTGTTTGTTAAAGTTCTCCTTAGGGTGTCAGTTGCTCTTTAATATTAGATATAGAAAACTGACAGAACACCATCACTTTAAGAAAAATAGAACTACAAAATCACTAAACCTTAAACACACCAAACTAAACCACAGAAATAACAAACACTGGCCAGAGCCAATAGGGCTGCAGCCAAGGAATTTGAGGTACAAATATAAAAAATGTGTTTTTTAAAACATTTTACACCAAATTTTGAACATAGTCTTGTTGTGACCCTGCCTCATGAAGAAGTGCAGAGAAAATGTTCATCCCCTGGCCTAAAGATGATTTTGCACATGGACAGTGAAATCAACTTTCAGGACACAAAAATACATTTTGGGCAGGAGTTGAAAAATGACAGCTGTGACATTCACGAAGTGCTGTAAAGAAATGGCTATGTTGTAAATCTGAGGTAAAAATATTAAAAAGTCCCAAAGTTGTAAGCCTGCATTCACAAAATTCAATGTAGGCTCATAACTTTATTGTGTTTAATATTTTACGCAAATTTTCAACATAGCCTTTATGACCCCTCCTCATGAACAAGGGCAGAAAAATTTCACTTCTGCCTGAAAGGTGATTTCATGCAGGGCAAGTAAATCACCTTTTGGGATGTACAAAAACCCATCTTGGCAAGGATTTGAAGAATGATATCTGTCACATTCATGAGGTGCTGTAAAGATATGGCTATGTGGTAAATTTGGGGTAAAAATATTGAAAATTACCAAAGTTACAAGCCTGTGTTTGCAAAATTCAACATAGGCTCATAACATTATTGTTTTTAATATTTTTACACCAGATTTTCAACATACCCTTCTATAACCCCACCTCATGAACAAGGGCAGAGACACATTTTTCAACTGCTGCCCAAAAGGTGATATCACACAGGAATCACAAAATCACCTTTCAGAACATATTTGCCTAATGTCAGTGCAATTGTTCATGAGGTGGGGTCCCAAAAAAGGCATGTTAAAAATCTGGGCCAAACATATGCAAAAATGCCCAAGTTACACAACTAAGTTCAAAACCCCCTTGAAATACATTGAACCGCATACCTGTTTCTTCAGTTTGTGGTTTGGTTTGAAAAGTGAAGATGTTACTGTGGTCTGGACAGGATTATGGTGTTGGCTCCCTAATGGGTAAGCAAGGGCTTGGGAGCGTGCAGGGTGGTGGGTGCTGAGTAGGAGGGTGAGGTGGTGTATCTGGAATGGCTGCAAAAGACTTTGGCATCAACGGATGTTTTTCTTTTTCCAGGTGAAAAAACAATAAATCATGACAGAGGGTTCCTGAATACAACACTGGGGGATTGTGCACCCTCAGTGTCACTATTATGTTTCTGGGGGTGGTGCGGTGGTGGGTGCTGAGAGAGAGAGGATGGGGTGGGGGAAGAAAAAAACATGTAAAAAAATCACGGTGGAACTTGATCATGACACTGGGGGATTGGGCACCCAGTGTCATTGTTATGTTTGGGTTGGCAGGGGTGCTGAGAGGGAGGTTTGGGTGGGGGTCTAATTGGGAGGGGGTCAGGAATGTCAAAAAAGAACATTGATAGACAGTTTTCTTTTTACAGGTGAAAAAAACCGTAAATCATGATGGAGGATTCCTGAACATGACACTGGAGGATTGGGCACCCCAGTGTCACTGTTATGTTTCTGGGGTGGGGGATTGGGTGGTGGGTTCTGAGAGGGACAGTTGGGGGAAAGAAAAAACATATGTAAAAAAAAGTCACTGCAGAACTCAATCACGACACTGGGGGATTAGGCACCCCCAGTGTCATTGTTATGTTTCTTGGGGGGGGGAGTGTGGGGTGGTGGGTGTTGAGAGGGAGGGAAATATGGTCAATTTAAAAAAAAAGGAAATCATTAGTCATGGTGGAACAGAGCACAGTCTGCCATGACCAAGATAGCGGCAGTATTGTACTGTGCACATGCAAGTAGTCACGAATGCACAGTGGAGTGCTGCAGCCATCTTGGACACAGCAGAATGTACCATATTCTGTCATGACCAACAATTTCCTTTTTATTAAATTAGGCATATCCCCCTGATCCTCCATCTTAGCAGCCACCATCCCACACCACCCAGAAACATAAGAGCTGACACCGGGGGTGCCCAATCCCCCATTGTTGTGATCAGGACACCCCTGATTATTTTAAGTGCAAAATAGTGCTGTGCAACTGATAATGGGAGCAATGAGTGGAGTGCTCCACAGATGCAGAGATGACTGTGGTGTAGCTCCAACAGGATGTTCGATTGGAAAGAATGCAAGGAATGTTGAGCCCTTTTTTTGATAGCAAGAGAACTGCAGGGCTCTGCCCACTGCAGCCCTAAAAATTAGAAATTAATCTCTACATATCAAAAATGATGAACAAAAAAAGAGTCAGAAAACCAAAATATAACACAAAACTCCCGCTTACCCTAAAAGGCTTTGGATCTTTGTGGCCTGCCTTGCCTTACAGACTACACCAACCCTCCCCATCCTATTGCTTCACAGTCTGACAAAACAGAAACCGCCACTTTAAAGTAAATAATTACTAAAAAAATAAACAACAAAAACATAAATCTAGCAGCACAAGGCCCTCTAGAACAACTTGTGAGCAATTTGGATTCAAAAAGCTCAGTTTCAATGTGCATTTTAAAATTGTTTCCCTCAGACAAGCACACGCAGACTTCTCTCCTACTCTGTCTTCAGAACACTGCACTGAAGACAGCCTTCTCATGTAATACAGCTTGTTTAAGCAACATGTGGCCTCCAATCCCATAGTAAATTGCAAACTTTGTCTCTGCACCAGACTTTGCTGATGAAGTTATCAACTTCGCATGTTATAAACTTTGCCTCTGAAACAAACTCTGTAGGCGGAGTTGCCAACTTTACATTTCATGGAGTTAATGTTTTTCTGCAAACTTAGACTTTACACAGAGGATTAACTCTGCAAAATGAGGTGAATTCAAGAATTAATCCATGGAGCGAAGTTTTTCAACTTTGCACATCACTAATGGTATTAAAGAGAAAGTATACACTTATTTTTTACTTTTTTTATTTGCTTAATTTTTATGTATGTTGATGAAGAAATACATAATCCCTGTTGGAGTGTGTGGTTTATTTCATTCTCTGTCCCACTTATTAGTCTGACCACTTTCAATACTGACCCACGGAAGATGTGCCCAAGAAGTTTCTTCAAAACCATGGTACTGGGAAGCTTGAGTCAGTATAACATCAGTTATACAAAACTAACTCAGGCTTCCTGCACTGCTACCTCTGCATGGCTTGTATTAGTGTAGTACCATAATCTAACATCATCTCATGCATTAAAGACAGTGGGCTCAATTTCAAGGGTGACTCAGGGCTTGGATCAAGCCCTGCATCAGACCATTTTTGCTAGCTGTGCCAATCTCCTTTGACTCAACTACACCCAATTTTAGTACATCAGGTGGTGCAGTTGCAGCAGTTTTCTCAGTTCTGACAGCTTGCACCACAGACTTTATGCAAGCCCTTTAAAAGGGTCCCCAAATGGCACAAGTTAGACCAGGGAAAAGCTGGTCTAACCTGCAGCATTTGACACTCAGAATTGAAAATCCAGATCACAGGCCAGAAGTAGAGATGGGTGAAATCCGCAAATTTAATTCTGTGAAATATTTTGTGAATGCGTGCACTTCACAAAATATCTTGAGGGTGCAAAATGCAAAATTCCATTCCCGAAATACAAAATTTCACCCGCGAAATGTGGAATTTCACCTGCGAGTAGCAAAATTCTGCATTTTGCAGGGCCTTTTCTGTAGTATAGTGTCATTCCTCCCACCCCAGTCCCCGATCCCCATAATAATAAAACATTAATGCCCTTTTCTATAGTGCAGTGCCCCTCCCTAGTCCTAGATCCCAGTAATAATAAAAACATGAATCCCCTTTTCTGTAGTATAGTGTCCCTCCCCCCACCCTGGTCCCCGATCACCCTCATAATAAAAAATAAATACCCTTTTTGTAGCATATCATCCCATTCCCCTCCCCAGTCCTGATCTCCCACCTGTACTGTACTTACACTTTTCCATAGCAATGAACTTGTAGTGTATACTGTGAACTGTCATTGACAGTTCAGTCAGCAGGGAGTTGTGGAGGTGAGAGGAGGGTTGTGCTATTTATCGACCAGTGGGACATGCTGGGATGGGGGAGCAGGGTGGGATGTGGTTACCAGAGCTGGTGGGGGTTTGGGAGACCACTACTGTATGCAGCTGTGAAACAGTCCGCAAAATGTTTGAAATTTGTGAAACATTTTGCAAGGCAAAATTACTGATTTCACCAGAACTTTGCTGGCAAAATTAAGTTTCACTGCATCTCTAGCTGGGAGAATGCCACAAGTCCCTTTTCCCAGATGATCAGCACACCAGGGACTTGTAGCATTCTTGGGGCATTGAAAATCAAGCTCAGTGTCTTTATGTGAGTTAGTTAATGTGATGGGATTAAAACCTTTGAATTTGCTAGCACTGTCTAAGCATCTCTGTTTGAAAGGAGTTCAAGTCAATCACTCAATCCCCAGTGAAATTTGAAAGTACCCATGGAGCACCAGGAGAAACTGTCAAGGGAGGAGCTGATTTCTTACAGATACTGCTGTTCTCTTTATTCATACCAATCCTTAACTGTCGTTACCTGTGGATATAATTAAAATAAATTAAAACAAGTGAATTTTTGTATGACTGATGATAAAGTTTTACTTTGACTCCCCACTACCAAGAACCAAAAGAAATAGGATCAACAACAATATGGGAGAAAGGCAAATACTGTGTGATAACAGCTGTTCCCTTGACAGCTCCTTCTGGTGCTCAGTGGGCAATGCTGAATTTTGCTGGGGAGTGAGCGACTGGCTTGCACTCCCTTCAAGAGGAGATGCTTAGACTCTGCTAGCCAATTCAAAGGTTTCAGTCCCATCACATTAACTAAGTCACATAGAGATGCTGGGCCCAATTTTCTAACAAAGTGGAATGATGCAATTGACTTGTGTCAAAGAGTTTAACTCAAGTAGTGATTTGCATCACCACTTGAGTCAAACGTGATTTTCCAAAGCAGCCTGCATCTCTTCCAGACACTGCTGCACCAAAGCCCCCTTGTTCCAGGGTTGCAACAAACAACCAGCTGCACCAGGATGCAAGGGGGCTTGCACCATGGTGGGGCTGCAAAATCTTCTTTTTGGGGATTTTCGAAGCACCACCATGAATGCAGCAAGGGTGACAACCTAGATCAGCCTGGAGCTGGTCTAAGTGGTTTGTGCCAGTGGAATGGGGTCCTACAAGGGTGCCAGGGGTGCACCAGGGGCAAAGAAGGTGGCAGTGTGAGTGTCAGAGACATAATGCAAAATTGTCTGGTATGTGGGCACCTGTCAGGGTGCTTGTGCCATATAGTATAGCACAGTAAAAGCACTGCACATATTCCCCGATCTCCGATGTCACCAATAATATAGCAAACCCCAATCCTTAATAGTGTTGCAGACCCTGATACCCAATCTCCCCCATGCAGTTACAAATACCCTCTGTTGCTGTACTGTGGACTGCTCTCCCTCCCAATGATCACCCCTTTATAACATGTTATAAGTATCCCTGGTGATCCAGTGGAACCCCCATCACAACACCCTGTCAGGTATTATCATACCACCCCGCAACCCCAATCCCAAATAGAAGCTGGTGGCCAGCACAGCCCTCCTCTCTCCACCATGGCTGGCCTCTGACTGGGCTCGCAATGACCGTGTACTGTATACAGTATGCTCAGTGGATGACAGCAGCTGTCATTCACTGACTATATTGTGTACAGTATATGGTCATTGCGAGCCTTGTTGGTGGGCTGCCATGGAAGTGAGAGGTGGACTGTGTAGCCACTGGCTCTGTTGGGCTGGTGTGTGTGTGAGGTGGGCAATACCAGGAGTGGTGGGGTGGGTGGTTCACTGGACCACACAGGAATACTTATAACATGTTATACAGGAGCGAACTTTGGGGAGGAGGGCAGTCCACAGTACCACAACAAAGGGTATTTGAAACTGCATGGAGGAGATTAGATCAAGGGTCTGCTGTCTTCCCAAGACACAGCCTTCTCTGTCCCTCACTTTCTCTTTCTCTTTAATTTCCACACAAAGAAGTTATATAATAAGAAAATTAAATAAAAGGATTCCTAATATAAATAAAAGTATCCAGGATATAAATAAAAGTATCTGTGATATAATTAAAAGTATCCTGGATAGAAATAAAAGGATCTATAATTAAAAGTATCCTGGATAGAAATAAAAGGATCCCTGATATAAATAAAAGGATCACTGATATAAATTAAAGGATCCCAGATATAAATAAAAGGATCCCTGATATAAATAAAAATATCCCAGATATAAATAAAAATGTCTCTGATATAAATAAAGGTATCCTGGATATAAATAAAAGGATCCCAGATATAAATAAAAGGATCCCTGATATAAATAAAAATATCCTGAATATAAATAAAAGGATCCCTGATATAAATAAAAATATCCTGAATATAAATAAAAGGATCCCTGATATAAATAAAAATATCCCAGATATAAATAAAAACATCCCTGATATAAATATAAAGGTATCTCAAATATAAATAAAAGGATCCCATATATAAATAAAAGTATCCCAGATATAAATAAAAGGACCCATGATATAAATAAAAAGATCCCTGATATAAATAAAAGTATCTTGGATATAAATAAAAGAATCCCAGATATAAATAAAAATATTCTGGATATAAATAAAAGGATTCCTGATATAAATAAAAGTATCCCAGATATAAATAAAAGGATCCCTGATATAAATAAAATATCCCTGATATAAAGAAAAAGATCCCTGATATAAATAAAAGTATCCCGGATATAAATAAAAGGATCCCTGATATAAATAAAAGGATCCCGGATATAAATAAAAAGATCACTGATATAAATAAAAGGATCCCTGATATAAATAAAAGTATACTGGATATAAATAAAATGATCCCAGATATAACTAAAAAGATCCCTGATAGAAATAAAAGTATACCTGATATAAATAAAAGGATCCCAGATATAAATAAAAATATCCCTGATATAAATAAAAGGATCCCTGACATAAATAAAAGTATCCCGGATATATAAATAAAAGGATCCCAGATATAAATAAAAGTATCCGCAAGGAAGTAGGACACTGACAAAAGTGACTTTTTTTCTTTAAAACATTTGCAGGATCGTGTAGTAAACAAAACAGAAAGCACTGAGAGAAAACAGCTGTTCCTTTAACAGGTTGTAGTCATGCTCAGGTTTAAGCACGACTGTACTGTAGTGCATAGTAGTTAAAGGAGATTTTCTGCACAAATGCAGTGCACCAGCAGTCTTGGGAACTTGCATGAGATGACATTAAGTTATCAAATCAATATCAAATCAATATTTATTTGTGATGGCTTTTCAAAATATCAAAGCGCAAATATATAACAAATTAACATCCATCACAATAAATACAAATATACAAACAATTAAAAAGGCAACAGGATAGCTTATTCAAAGGCTAGTTCAAATAAATAGCCCTTCAAAGAGGCCTTAAATGACTCCATGGACAGGCACTCTCTAATAATAAGTAATGTCACTACACTCACAGCAGCCATGTAGGGGTGCCAGCATGTGAAGCCTGAGTCAGTTTTTTGTAACTGACATCATACTGACTCAGGCTTCGCAGCACCATAGTTTTGAAGAAATCCTTCTTGGGCACTTCTTCTGTGAGTCAGGACTGCAAGTGGTCATACTAATTAGTGGGAAAAGGATGATATTAACCACACACACTAATAGAGATTAAGTATTTATCAATATACATAGAAATTAAGGAAATAAAAAAGGAAAAAATAAGTCAATAAAAAAATGTCTCTGAGGCTAGCCTCTCCTTTAAAAGGAGGCATTCTAATAAGACACCATCCTCTGTGAATTTTGATTTCATGAGGGAGTATAATAGGCCTTTGTTTACTTTTAGTGACATGAGAGAGGAGACATCTATGTGGAGCTTGTTAAATGTAATACTAACAAAGAAGCAGGTTTTGATAACATAGAACCAGTTTTTCATAAAATTAATGCTAACACTTTGGCTAAGAATTTAGCATATCTTTTCAACTTCTCCTTACAAATATCACAGATGCCTGATGATTGGAAAACAGCCCACATAATACCTGTATTTAAAGGGGGTAAGGCATAATTTCCTGGTTGTTATTGAACATATTCCATCTTTTCACAAACAATAAAAATATTTGAAGATTAATCCATAAACAGCTTTTTTCTATACTTCTCTAAGCATACTGTAACGTACTGACTGATTATCAGTCTGGTTTTAGAAAAGGTTATAACACTACTAATGTGGTGTCAAAGGTAACCGATTATGTGTTTACCTAATTTAATATAGGACATATTTCACCAGCAATCTTTTGACCTATCAAAAACATGTGATACTGTAGATGATAATATTTTATTAAACAAACTAAAAAATACGGGTCTAGGATTTACTGCACTGTTATGGTTTTATTCATACTTGTCCTTCCATCAACAATGTGTTAAAGCAGAAGAATTCAGATCTCATATGCAATGATTAATAGGTAGGAGTCCTCAGGGGTCAGTCCTTGGTTCCTCCTATTCTTGATATACATAAATGAACTACCTTAACACTGTTCTTGTTCAACAGATGTTTACTTATTTGCTGATGACATTATGCTGTATACTCACCATAGTGATGTTAGTCTAGCAATTGAAACTAAAAAGACTTAAGTAAAATACAGGCTGCACTGTTGAATCTGAGATTACTGCTCAATGAAAAGAAGACTCAGTGGATGTTGTTCATAAGAAAAAAGAGTTCAGATACTTCTCAACTGAATTTAAGATCTAACAACGGAACTGAGATTACTAGGGTCCCTACTCACAAATATCTAGGAATAACATTACCAGTTAACATTTAAGTTTCATATTCAAAATCCTTCTAAATTAAAAAAGTTGTAAGCTTTTTTATAGAAATAAAGCTTATTTTAGTTTCCCGCTCAGAAAATTGTTCATTATTTTTGCCTCAAATAGACTATGGGGATTCTATTTATAGACATACCATGGTAACATTAGTTGGTGTACTTGATCCACTTTACCATAGTGAACTTAGGTTTATAACTGATTTACCTTGGAGTACACTCCATTGTTGTCTGTATGCTGCAGTTGGCTAGGGTTCTTTAACTAGCCAAAAACAAACACATTGGTACTTGTTTGTATATAGATTTGTTCGAAATGTACTTTCTCCATTTCCTTTAAATTCACTAAATTATAAATCGGTATCCAATCATAATCTCAGGTCAGCTAAATTCTCAAATTTTTCCATACCTAGATCCCGATCAAAATATGTGGATTATACTTTAGCTGTTTCTGTTCTTTTTTTTATTTACTATGCTTTATGTGCCGGCTCTCCATCAACCTGTCCCTGAGCCTCGTCCCATCATACCACCACCACCAATCTCACTGGCAATACACTCAGGATTACCCCCCAGAGTGGGGCCATGTGAGGGAACCCAAACACCCAGTGAACAGCAGAATATGGCCCCTGGACATTACTGTCCAGGGGTGCACACCTGGCTTACCCCCAAGGGCAGAGCCATGGGGATGGGGATTATCCCCCCAGCAGAAGGCTGGATACATCCCAGCTGGAAACCAGGGGGTGCTGCATGGGACCTCAGACTTGGGGTGGGTGGCATTCTGCTTGGTGAAGTACTTTTTGGTGGGTATGTGGAGGTGGGGCATGCAATGACACAGTGATGTAAATGCCACTATCTGGCCAACCTCCGCAACACATAAGGTGCTGGATGCTTGTTGCACCCCGGACTCTGCCAGAGGTCACTCTATATGCTGGACACACAACCTCGCTTTCCCCGGAGAAGGAGAACAAGCCACAGGGCACTCAGACTTTCTCCCCTTGGCTGGCCCTCTGACTCCCAAGTCCATTCCTGAAACTGGGATGTTGGTGTCACATGCAGAAACCCAACTGCTGCACCGGCTGGCTAGTTAACTGTTTCTGTTTTTCTGACATACGAAATAATTAGGAAAAAATGTAACCTAAATGCACTATTGTCTATTTCCTGTTGTAAGACTTTTATTGATAGACTGCTGTTTAGCCAGAGTGATTGCTTTGGTTGAACTTTTACTCTCACTTATTTTAAACTTGTATCACTCTTGGAACTAATGTACTTTGAATTTGTATTATAATCCTATCTAGACTTATGTGTTGTTTGTTTAATGGGAGGACTAAAAGCCCAAGGTTCAATGGGGGGAATAGCTCTTCCTACAGCCCCTACTTAAGCCTCGAACTTCCATTTGCTCAGCTTCGAGCATTTCAAATTCAGTCAGCAGCTTGGCTTGTCTGTGGCTTCTCCTTGCTCCTGCACCTGGTGTCACCTTTTCTTCCTCCTCTCCTGGCCTTAGCTGCCTGATCCATTCATTGTCTGGCCTTGCTTCACCCAGTTTCCTTGTCTGTGCAGTTCTCCCACTGCCTGGGGGACTGTTGGGGTGGTTGGAGCTTCAGCTCCTTGGTTGGCTGGGTCAGTCCCCTCCCTCTGCCTCCCTTTGCCTTCTTTGTTCATTGTTTTCTTTGTGCTGTAGGTTTTCCCTCCTGTGTTGTCTGCCTTTGGGCCTCCTTTCCTGCTGCCCCTCCACCCCCCATTTCCCTTTCAGATGCCTGTTGTGCTGCCAGCAAGACTGCATCTGGCACAGTGTGTGTGGACTTTCTGACTCAGGATGCCTTGTTTACCTGCATTGCCACTCCCCACCTTGGTATTCTCATCCCAATGTTGCACTGAGGCCTGCCTGCTTGCCTCAACACATCCCCTGCCTCGCATCTCACTAGCCTAGCTTGTTCAGCTCCATTCCAGACTGCTGGGGTGTCTGCTCTGCTAGTATCCTTCTCCCACAGCCGTCCAGTGCTGTATTCTGGGTTGCCTGGCTTGTTACTTCTCCATGCCGGTACTGTCCCATATTTGGCTGTGCATTCTGCCCTGGTCTCCTTGCTGCCTACGTCTTGCTGCCTGTCCGGAATACCTCAGCTCAAGCCATTGCTCTGTTTCTTCCCTGGCGATCACTCTGTTGCTCTGCCAGCACTTCTGGGTGCGTCATCTGCCACACTCGACTTCCAGTCTGGGGCATGGGTCTGCTTCCTCCATGTCTGCCTTGGTGTCCACTTTTTCTTTTGAGGGGCAACATTTTCCCTACAACCTAGTATTCATTTCATTTGTTTGAGTGGTCAAGTGGCACATGATTAGTACCTTGCTCCAAATGCTTCCCCTGCACTTCCCTGCCTCTTGTCCTGGACTTTGCTCCCATCCCATATTGGCATTTTTCTTGGCCTTCCAGAATGTAATTGGGAAATCTGCCTCTCCATACAGTACTGCCTGGAACTAATTGCTCTATAGTGGTAGTGCTGACTGCATTCTTTGAATTCACCACTGCTTTCTCATTCTGATAATGATCCAATCATATTATGTTGAACTGAATCCTGACCCTGGTTATCTAATACTGCAGGTCTCTGCTGCAGGATCCAAGACCAGCTAAAGCTTGTCTTGCTCTGGGTCTAGGAGCCTGCTCCACATTTCTGTTCTAACATCATTCCATCATTCCTCTGATCAGCGGGCTTGCTCATCCACCAGGGTTGGGAGCCATTCCTTGTTTCCATCTCTACCATCATTCCATCATTCCATCACCATTGATTTGATAGCTGCATCCCTAGCTCTGCTTCTTGGATATTGAGTGAAGATGACCTTGCCCTGGCCACTGAGGATGGGAGTCCCTGTCTTCCATCTCCATTCTCTTCTCATATGGTCTCCGTCCCTAGCTCTGCTCGTCAGGGTATTGAACGAAGGTGGGCTTGCCCTGTCTGCTGGGTATAGGAGTCCATATCTTCTGACTCCATTCTCCACTCCTTCCATGTCATTCCACTCCTCGGCCAGTCTCCATCTCTGAGCTCTGCCTGGGAGCCATTGTGTGAAGGTCAGTCTTCCTTGCCCACCAGTGCTGGGGGGCCTGTCCCTAATATTCCATTCTCCTCCATGGACTGGGCCTGGCTCTGGATTTGGACTGCCTCCTGGACTTCCTTGTTCTGTATTCTTTTTGGGGCCTCCAATGTGCCACCATCTAGTGCTCACCTATCCATCGAATGCACTCCTTAGATGCATTTCCCCTAAAGGCTTCCAGTAACTATTCCTCCATCCTACCATGGCTTCTCCATCCATTCCTCATTCCATCAGCCACCTCTCAATCCTCCGTTATTCCATCGCTCAAGTCTTCTGCTCCAGCATTACCTTAATTACATCTCTGGCATCCAATCAAGACTTTCTAATCTACCAGCATTCCTTGACCTGGCTGCCATCATAAACTTCAGCTGCTCCAAAGCACTATTACTTTCCCATAATCACTACCTATTGACTGTGAACCCCTCATGTCATTATCTTTAAGTACTGAACACCATCACCCAGACATGAAGCTTGTGCTTATCCATGTGTTCAAAACTATCTAATTGTATGTATACTTCCAAGACTTTAAAGGAGATAGAACATGATTTTTACATAGTTAACTGCCCTTCCAGCTTTCTTTCCATGCCAGTTATGTATTCTGACATGCTTTGATGATTTTTTAATAAATAACTAATCTAGCTTTGGGGTACCTTCAGATCTACATTGAGTTCCACTCTCCTTACCAGCTACTGCTCTTGATTTTCATATTTCTAAGACATTCTATGACATCACAAACTCCCATTCCATGCTATTCATCTCAATGGCCTGGAGTGGGTGTTTCTGATATCATAGAATGTTCAGGCAGTATGAAAACAGAGAACAGCAACTGCTAAGCACAGAGGGATTCAGGGTAGTTACAAAGGCAACAAAATTAGATAATTAAATAAGAAAGGTCAAAAGCATATCAGAATACTGGGTAGCCAATAAAAGAACAACTAGAGGGCATCCAGAGGTTTAAAAACTGTTTCCTATCACCCTTAATGCTGGATACCATGAAGACATCCTGGATATCATTTAAAGGATACCCAAACAACATTGTGACAACAAACTATTCAAAAATCTGATTTCATAGAGGACTAAAGGAAAGGCTGCTGTACACATTAATACTAGAACTACACTTACATAGTTTACCTAAATGTGGTTCCAAAGCATTTGAAAAATGTAAAATCAGCCTTCCAGTTTCAAAAAAACTGACTTACCTACTTCCTAAAATGGCTGCCAAATGTGTTAAGTGATTACATAATTGGAGCCAAGTCAGAGAGTTATATGATTCTCTACAGTGCTAATTAGTTGTTTTTTTTTCACTTTGTTTAGAATTGCATCACCAAAATGGTCAAAACCGTGTGCATTATTGTGATCAATACACATGTTAGAATATGGTTTTGTTCATTTTATTTACTTTAACATGCTGAAATTGTGTTTTAATCCAACCGACTTTCTCTTTGACAAATCACGGTGCAGTACAAATCTTAAATATCCTGGTGGTCTAATGGTTATGGTGGATCCAGGATGTTACAATAGGGGCACTGAGGTGGTGTGCTTACTTAATATGCACTTTTTAGCATTTTTATTCCTTTATACTATCTGCTATTATTCTTTTTAGTGCGTTTTTGACAGAACCTACAAATGCAATCTATAGTTTTGAATGTAAACATTTGTGAAATCAATAAATCAGACTTATTCAACAAAGTGAAATGCAGCAGCATGCAAGTAAGTTACAATGGGAGGCGGGTGCAGCCGCACCCTTCACCACCCCCTAGATCCACCACTTGTTTGTAACAAAGTTCTTGTGCAGTCCAATGCCAGAGTTAATACTTTCTTGGAAATCAAAAATATGCTTGTCTTGTCTTCTTTTTCAATGAGAAATAATAATAATAAGAATCAGCATTTATATAGTGCTTTTCATACACATTGTATCTCAAAGTGCTTTAAAAGTAATGCTAGACTGGTAGTGAAGTGACTGAACATGTAGTGGCAGCTATGTCACATATTAATACCCACACACAGCCTTGGACAGTTGAATGAACTGGTTTTATGGGAAGGGGAATGTTGGTCAGAACAATAGGGTCAGGTAGTGATCATGGTGCTGGCAGCCCCACATCTTATATCTCACAGTGATCTGCTTGTATTTCTCCCCTTCTGTCTTCCCCTTTCCTGAATATAGCAGTACCTTGCAAGAGTGGCCTTCTCAGTTCCCCTCTAGTATTCAATCTTCCCTCCTCCTTCCCACACCAAAAACTGGTGAGCTCATCAACCTTCTGCTTAATGAATGCAGGCAGTACAGTCCTTGGGTTTTTTGACATATCAAAAGTAAACAAATGTTACTCATTAGTCAGGCTGATAGCAGCAGTGCACAAGGGAAAAGGTGGGCTTTTCTATCCTTAAAAGATCTAGGCTACCTTTTATTAGGCACTATTAAATGATGGGTGGGCACATCATTATGCATGTCATTTAACAGTACCAAATCATAGGTAGCTTAGGTCTTATATGGGAAGGAAAGCCTATTTTTCCCCTTGTGCCCTGCTGCTATCAGTCTGGCTTACCAGAAGATCATGTTTATTATTATGTAAAAATAACACAGGAGACTGTACTAACCACACTCATGATGCAGAAGGGTAGTGAGCTCACTAGTTTTTGGTGTGGGGAGCAGGTGAGACAAATGAATTCAAGAGAGAGACTGAAGAGGGCATTCCAGCAGGGTACAGCTATATTCAGGTTAGGGGAAGACAGGGCAGGGGAAGTTGAGCAGATCATTGTGAGATCTGAGATTTGGGGCTGCCACCACCATGATCACTACCTGACTGTGGATGACAGCAGTCAGCGATGACAAATACTCAAAGTGGCACGGCTGCACCTAAATTTTTGCTTGAATTCAGTGTTGTTGGTAGATTACCCTCTGGTGGGTGGAGATGTTGAGGTTTGTTGGGACAGTATAGAGGGAGCTGTGTATAGCTCATTCACGATTCAGAAGAGTGGTAGCAAGCCAAATTACATTGTGGTGTAGGGTACAGAAAAGTAATGGAGAAGAATTGCCGAGGACTGTCCTGTGGGGTTCTGCAGATCACAGGTAAAGGAGTAGACCAACTATGGAAGTTCAGTGGATTTGCTCAAAGCATTAATATGCCTCTTCTGTTAATAATATTGTAATCCATATAAGTGCAGCCCTTATGAGGGTGTGAACAGCAATTTTTCTCATGTGTCCTGATGCTTATTGCTTGGCCCTCTAGGAAGACCTAGCTATTGGTTAATGAGGAGGGGGAAAAAACAACAGGAGGCTGTACATACTGCCTTCACTGTGCAGAAGGGTAGTGGTCCACTCAATGTTTACTTTGGGAGCAAAAGTTAAACTTTAAGAATGAGGACAAGAGTGATTTGGGAGGCATGTTTTAACAGTGCCAGCTGACAAAGTATATTGGTATAGGAGTGCACAACTCTCTGAGGTACAAGATTACAATCTGAGGTGTGATAATTCACTTCATGAGATTGCAAGCTTATATGAGGCCCCAGGTAGTACTAAGGACAGAGAATGGATAGTGGAGTGTTCAACAGAAGGCAGGCTAGGTGCTGGGGGTTCACGTGGAAAAAGACTACATGAGAAGCTTATTTGGGGATTACCAAGGAAGCATGAGCTTTGGAATTGGGCCAGACCAGTACTTCACTACAAATTTCAGGACATCATATAACCACTAGATTATCAGGTATTTGAAGTGTTGCACTGTACTGTGGTTTGCCAAAGAGAGTCAGCTGGATTACAAAACAATTTTAGCAAGTTAAAGTAAACAAAAATGAACAAAACCATAGCCTAATGTGTTCTGATCAAAATAATCCATTTGTTAACACATGATGATGGTCATTCTGGTGAAACAATTGAAAACAAAGGGGGGCAAAAAGAACTAGTTAGCACTGTAGGGAGCCATGTGGGTCTCTGCCTCTGGCTCCAATGATGTCATCACTTAACACACTTGGCAGACATTTTAGGGACCAGGCAAGACTGTTTTTTTTTTTAAATTGAAAGGCTGATGTTTTACATTTTTAAAAAGCTATGAGACTGCGCGTATGTTATTTACATAAATGCAGTTTTAGCATCAATGTAAACAGCAGCCTTTGCTCTACTTCTCTATGAAGCCAGATTTTGGAGCTTGCAGTTTAAAAAAAATGCTTGTTAAGATTTCCTTTAACCACCATCTTCCTTCCTCTGGACCCATCTTCCTTCGTCTAGGACATCCATCCAACTTGAATTCTCCTTCATCTTCCAGAATTGAACTGCCTACACACACTGTCAAAGATTTGAAGAATATGACTCATTGACCAGATAGATTCAGAGGATAAGACTCTTCAACTTAACCAGAACCAAATTTTAATCCAATCATTTAGGATTATCTCTTCATAGATTGCCCAGAAGATGGGCTGGTCAGTAGCGATGGGTCTTCAGAGGTTTCCTCCAGTGGGGGGTTTTCATCTCCTGTGTTCTACTGGTCACACACTCCAGAGTTGGAGAAGGTAACTGAACCAATAACAATCTTTTTAAGCCTTTATTCCTACACCTACCCAGCATTCTTACCAAGGGTGGGAGTAGGTAAAAAACAAATTAAAAGTTTGTAACATCAAGTTCATAAGTATACAGAAGTACTACACTATACACCACACATTGAATGGGAGTGCTAAAAGCCAGAGTTTCAATGGGGGGAAATAGCTCCTCCCACATCCCCTACTTAAGCCTTAAACTTCCATTTACTCAGCTTCGAGCATTTCAAATTCACCCACCATCCTCCTTGGCCTCCTCCTCCGGTACTCTTGTCTCACTCTTGTCACTGGGCCTCTATTCCTACATCTACCCAGCATTCCTACCAAGAGTGGGAATAGAGAAAAGCCAAATTAAAAGCTCATAACTTCAAATTCATAAGTATACACAAGGACTGCGCTATGCACCACACGTTGAATTGTATTTTGGATGCAATTGTATATGATAGTTTCTCTCAATTTGTTTTCCAATAAATACTGATGATGATGATGATGATGAAATGAATACCTCTCTTTAAAGTAAGTGTGTGAGGAGGAGTGTGGGACAGGTTGTGACAGCAAAAGGAAAAATGATAAAAGTCATCTGCTCTCTGCTTCACATGCTGTCTAGACACATGGGGGGAGGGTTGCAAGAATGACCTTTACTAAAATACAGCATTTGATGCAATAATAATATAATATTAATAAGAGGCAGTATAACATAGCAGTTAAGGACATTGAGCTGCAAATATGGAGACCTGGGTTTGAATCCCATCAGCCCCCACTTACATAGTGTGTGACCATGAACAAGTCACTGAACTTTCCTGTACTCCCAGGTTGCTCTGGTTTAGTATGCCTTTCCTGGTTAAACAATTTCTCCTTTCCCCTAATGCACAGATGTGTATTGGTTGTTGCTTGTAATGTGCATTCCAAGTTGCCAGAGGTTCAGCAAGCATGCCAAACAGGACAATGGATCAAAAGTCACCTAGAGACAGATTGAAGTATTACAACAGTCAGTATTTATTGTTCCGACATCGGATGTTCTGTCCAAGGCCTTATAGTCACCACAGCGAGCTGATTTGGCCAATGTTGTTCATTGTGGTGATAGTTAGCAATGTAGTTAGGTGTCTCTTCAGTATCTCTCCTATTTTCCTATAGTCGGCCATTTTGATGTCCAGCATTTTTGTCTTAGTGTTGACTGTTTCCTTCCCCATAATCAAACCAGAACCACACTGTGCAGTGGTCACTGCTCCCCAAGGGCTCCTCTACTGTACCTTGAGTCCCCTGACATGTTCATCATTTGTTATTACCAGATCTGGGATTTTTCCCTCTTATGTAGGTTTGGTCACTTTTTGGACCTTTAACCAATCCTGAACTGTGTCCAAGATCAATTGGCTTCTGTCACAGAAGGTGGATGGGACATTTCAATTCACCTTAGGCAAATTAAAGTCCCTTTTACTACCACCTCACCCTTGTCTACTGTCATACTAATCATGGTGCTCAGATCCTTGTCCTTGTTCTGGTCTTAATTTGGTGGCCTATATGCTACCCCAAGCTTCACTTTTTCTTTTTGCTGTTTGGATCTGTAGCCACAGTGCCCATACCTTCCCTTCCCCTGGCTCCTCCCTGATGGCAGCGATACCGTCCGTAATGTCAAAAGTCACCACCTTCCCTTTCTTCCTGTGATGGTTGTAGAGAATATACCCCAGTATGGTAAGATCCCATTAATGGTTTGGACAAAGTAGCCCAAGTTTCTATAACCCCCACAAGATCCCCCTGCCATCTTGGTCTGCAGGTCATCCATTTTGTTTCCTAGACTTCTGGCATGTGTGAGTGCTACCTTCCATCACTTTTGATTCTTCCTTTCTTTTTCAACAAGAGTCACCCCTCAACTTCGCCTGTATGACCTCCCCTTTCTTCAGCATCCCCTTATCCCCTCCCATTCATTCATACATCTTTAGCCCTCTCCTATTCCTCCTACTCCTCCCTTCCTTACCCCCATACTTTCTTCCTGACTGACCCTTCCTTCTGAAATCTCAGCTCCATGCTGTCTTCCATTCACCCCTCTTCCTCCCCTTACTAACCCCTTTGAGTTTTCAACCTGGGATGAGCCTGGAAGCACCCTCTTCTGGGAAATCCTTTGTGCTGCACCCCTTTTTAGACTCCCTTTAGTTTAAATTCAGGTTGACACTGATATAGTCCCCTCTCCATTCCCAAAGTAGCCTGGATCCCCTCCAACTTAGGTGCAACCTATTAGATTCATAGCTGGTTTTATCATCCCAGGATTGTTCCCAGTTCCCTACTATATGTATCCAAATCCTTCCTCCCTGCACCATTCCCTCATGCACCCATTAAATTCCTCTATCCTACATCTCCCAGTTGTACTGGCTCTAGGTTCTAGCAGCACTTCCAAGAAGACTACTGACCTAGCCTCCCTTTGCAAACCTGCCCTAACACTCTAACCTCTCCTTCACTGTTTCCACCTCGCATCCAGCTAGGTCACTGGCACTTAGATGAGCAACCACATGTGGCTTACCCCTATTCCTTGTATGGGTGGGCCTACCACTGGGCCTATGCACTCTGCTTCATTCCGTAGATGCACACCACCCTCCTACCTTGCTGTCCCCATGCCTCCTAACCCATCTAATCACTTCCACTATTGAATCCTCTATTACTATGACTCTACTGCTGCCCACCCCTCCCCTTTCATTTACATTCCTCCATTCTACAACCTCTCTTCCTGCTACCTCCTCAGCTCCATCCTTCCCCTCAACAGTTGTCTGTCTGTCATCCATTCACCCTCATTTCTGCTCTCTCTTCCTCCCCATCTCCAGTTGAACCTTGACCTCCTTGTCTCTCTCCACTGTGTCTTCTTGCTATTTCCCCAAGGTTCCCCCTTCTTTTCTTGTGGTCCTTACCTCACCTCACCTCCTCTTCCCCTCCTGTCCAGATTCAGCTTCTCCCAAATCCACACTGTAGACCTGATGCCTCTGTGCCATCTGTGTCCCACTGAGAGTCACCCTCTCCCCTGCAGTCCTCTTTTACCACTGCGGGTGCACCTGCCCTTCTTTCTCCCTGCTGAGCCCATCCTCTCCTCCCTACAGTCGTCTACCCCTCCTCCCTAGAATTTCTTTCCCTTTAGGGCAGTGGGTCCCAGTGCAACTGGATCCCCAATCTTCCTGCCCTGTCTACTTCTTGTTCTTTTCCTTGGTGCAGTCCAGCTCCCCTGCCTCCCTGCCAGTATTTCTGACTCCCTCCTTAACAGATGCACCTCAGTCATTAAAAATACCTAGCTTACTACACATTGGATAACATCCTGCCTTCCATATTGTTCACAGGAACACTGCAGCATCACACCCCCTACAGCACACCACACTTCCCTTTCCTGTCTCCTGACTCAGCATTTTTCCAACTGCTACCTCAAAGGTAGTTCCAAAAAGTACACCTCCCTGCCTTCACAGGCCTATTCCAGATAGGGAGTATTTCAAAGCAGTACACCCTCCTGCCTTCACTGGCCTATTACAGATAGGGAGTAGTTCAAAATAATACCTCCACCTGTCTTCATTGGTCTATGACAGATACGGAGTATTTCAAAACAGTACCTCCACCTGCCTTCGCTGGCCTACCCCAGATAGGTAATAGTTCTAAGCAATATACCCTCCTGCCTTCACAGGCCTACCTGAGATACAGAGTAGTTCAAAACATTATCCACACTAGTCTTTCTAGACCTACCCCAGCTAGGGAGTATTCCCAACTGCTATCTCACCCTACCTCCACAGGTCTATCTGGATTATGTTTGTTTGTTAACCAGTAACTCCCTAACCACCTTAGTGTTTCAGCCCTTTAACTTTAACTTTCATATTAACTAAGTAGCAACTCCATGTTTTATTTATTTATTTATTTGATTATTTGGATTACAACCTTTGAGCAAGTATCTCATTTACAAAGGTTCCATGTCAGTTCAAGTGTTACAGAGCCATACTGTACATACATTAATTACATCACAAGATTCCATGTCATTTCAGAGAGTTACAGAGATACACATTATTTACTTTACATATACAATATTTACAATTGCATTAGATGCAACATGCAGCAGTGTTTAATGAGAACAAGCCAGTGTTTTAAGACAGAATTGTAGGCATGCAGTGAATGGGTTCTGCCCAGGTAAGCATTGTCAGAGAGTCATATGAATATATATGGAGGGGAGAGTTAGCCACCCAGCAGGCTTTGTCAACGGTGTACAGTGTTACCAGATCATAGGATCATCATAGGATCATAGGAAGTGTATGAATTTGGTAGGCAGGATTGCATTTTATGAACTTGCCACCACTATTAATCATGGAAAACAAATTTTTTATCACCCATATGTGTGTCCAATCATTTCTTAAAAATATTCATTGTTCACTCTCCACTACAGTTTTGGTAAAGCATTCCATGCAGTTCTAATTCTTTGGGAGTACCATTGGCTTCTTTCATTGGCTTTATTATGGCCTCCTTTTAATTTCATATCATGAGTTCTGGTGGTTTTGTTTGAGTTATTTTTAATTAGACCAATGGTTTCCAGAACTGACTCATTTTTTATTGCTTTATATGTTAAGCATAACTCTCCCCTTACTCTCCTATATTGCACAGAGTAGAGACCCAGTTTTTTTAATCTTGTACCATAGTCCAACCTACTCACAGAAAAAAATATTTTAGTAGGTTTTGTTGTACCCTATCTATTACTTTTTCCCTCTGACCAGTTCCGGGGCACACACGGGTGAACAAGATGCTAAATGTGGTCTTACAAGACTAGCGGGGGACCAGGACCTCCAGGTTTCTACTTTTAATATTTTTTTAGGATACAGCTCAAAATTTGATTTACCTTTTTACAATATTTTGGGTGTGCATATCAAGTCTAAAGTTGCACAAAAAGTGACCCCATGGTCGTTTTCATTTTCAGTGATTTGTAAGATGATGTTGTTTAGTTTATAACTGTAACATGGATTGTTTTTCCCCAATGCATCGCCTTACATTTTAATTCATTAAAGGATAGTTTGTTGTCCTTTGCCAATTCTCAAGATGAGTAAGGTGTGATCGCAAATTCTCTCACTGTAAGTATTAACTGAGCAACCACTCCCGTCGTCACGGGGCAAAAACCACACCACTGGGTTTTGTCTTAACGTCGCTTTATTTGATCAAATATCTCACACATGCATGTGGGACTTCTACAAAGGAGAATAGTCATTGATTAAAGTTTACAGCAGCTTTATAAGCTAGATTTTGCATGTCTTATCTTGAAAATACTAACATTTCAGTATGAGCCAATCATCAACCAGCATAACAAGTTTTCAGCAATGTAACAGAAAAAGAAAAACATGTCAATTTTGTATGAGGTACTTTTCCACTGCAAGTCATTCCTCTCCCATTACTGCTGGATACATATGCCTGGGTCAAGCTGACCTGAGAGAGACAATGAGTTTCACTCACTCCATAGCAACGTACAGCTTATCTTCAATGCCACTACGTGCTGTTATTATATTTTTGCCCAGGCATGTTCCTATCTCTATATTTGTCCAAGCCTGCTATCCAGGCTGGTACAACCAGTTCTGCTCAGTTTTATCTAGTTTTCTGTTTTCCCAAATGTACCTCAAGTAACCTCAGTACAAATTCTATAACCCTTAAAAAAAACATGAACTCAGAAATTTCTACTACATTCATTATTACTTTGTTACAGCATGGCTTTTAAAGCAAGCATAACTTCAAGGCATATTATAGCAAATATAGCTTTAGGATATAAAAAGAAGCATATATAAAATTCCTCACACTCTCCTCCTTTTGATACTTTGTATCAACTTGTTAACTATTATACTTTAGTCACATCTGGTATATCACAGAACGGGAACACCCTGGCTAATTCACTAGGGTCTTGGTCCTCGGTGTAGTAAGGGGTGCAGCTGATTGTATGTATAACAAGGTGCTACACAATTGTCGCAAGAGAAATTTGAGCAACACAATTAGGGAGCCATAATGCCAGTATCACCACCACGATTACTGCCACCCAGTGGAGGAGGGTAGTGCCCCATTCACCAAATATGCTTGAGAACCATGACCAGGGGTCCCAGCCTCACGATACAGGTGCATGCTCACTTAGAACACGTTGCTGTAGCGTAGTATTCCTTCAATTACTTGCTCAAGTTCTTGGGAATTATCTGGTATATAGGTGCAGCATTCTTCCCCTACAATGGCGCACACCCCCCCTTGCGAAGCTAATACATAATCAAGTGCGGCTCTATTCTGCAAAGCTACGATTCTAAGTGCTTTAATTTCAGCTGTCAATAAGTCATTTGATTTCAAGGTATCATTAATTAACGTTTCTAACTCATAGCTTAACTGGTCAATGTAATGCATGTTTTGAACAACACCCCACCATGGTAAGATTCCTGCCCCAAATTTTTCCCCCACTGGGACACGTTTATTCGCATCCGGCACCTCCCTTTTTTGAATTTGATTTATATAGCTTACATGCTGATGTATAGCAGATGCATTGTACTTATATACATGGGCCGCAGGGTGGAGTGTGGCTAGATAGCAGCATCCTGTCCACCCTATAGGTAGGAAAAAATAAGCCCTATCCCCACATACCCAGTATAGACCTGACAGACTGCCCACGGCAGTGAAATCAGGATGTACTGTGTGGGCATCTGCTTGAGAGCAGTTGTTTATGGTGGATTCGGACTTGGTGGTGCTGTTGTAGTGTCTACAATATTGGCACATGGACCATCCCAGTGGTGCTAAACTCATGGTTAATTGTTTATTACACAGGCAAAGCCTGGCTGATATTTTCTGTTGTCTAACATCTAGATACAACAGGGTTGACACATTTGTATCATTCGGTGGGCTGTACCATGCAGTAAAATCATGCCCCCGAAACACAGTTAGGTTCTTTATTTTACTTGTAGCATAATCTGGGGCATTAGTGATGTTTCTTCACTGATGGCACGAGAATCTCGCTGGCCTCAGTGCTATTTACAGGCTTGGTTTTAGGTGGAGCCCTCACGGCTGCAGAGAAAGGAGAGCTAGTGCATACATAGCAATCAGAGACATTAGCATTATTAGCATGTAAGTTCATTAAAGTCCACCAAGTGTTGGTAATGTGCAATGGCTCTGTGCTCAAGGGAGCAATGGCCCCTCGTATCCAGAGCCCCATAGCAAAAATAGCAGCGATAGTCCCAACGAAAACAGAACGATAATAATTTTCATGGCTGCTCAGTTCACTGTGCAATGGTATCGACTGTAGATGCTGTCACCAAACGACAATGAGATGCGAATCCACGCTTCCCTCCTCCACGATCTTTATGGCAGTGGCGGTAGTCAGGAGTACTTGAAACAGTCCTCGCCACCTGGGCAGCACCACTTTTTCTTCGGAAGTCCTTGATAACCACGAGTCTCCTGGCTCTATCCTATGCAAGGGTCCTCCCAAGGGAACTGGAAGTACAGCTTTTACCCTAGGATAGAGAGATCTTAAAACAGCATTAGAGATAAACAATAGGCAATCATTTCATTATCTAAACCGTGCAATGTTATTCGGTTTGTGGGAAGGACATTTGTCATTCTGAGAGGCCTTCCCATCAAAATTTCATGAGGTGATAAACCCACGGGCCAGCTCTCCTCATACTCATTAGGCTATTGGTAGTGCTTTTACCCAACTAAGGCCAGTATCTGCGATAATTTTGGTCAATTTTAGCTTAATGTCTGATTTGCCCTTTCTACTGCCCCTCCCGATTGTGGGTGGTAGGCACAGTGCGTTCGTAAATCCACTTGCAGTGCCTCACACAAGGTTCTGATGACTTCATTTGCAAAATGCGAGCCATTATCGCTGGAGAGCCGGGTGGGAATCCCCCACCTTGGTATGATTTCTCTAATCAGGGCCTTAGCTACTGTACAGGCCGTGGTTTTCCGTACTGGGAATGCTTCTACCCACTTTGAAAACATGTCTATAATCACTAAGCAATATTTATACCCTTCACATGGGTTTAGCTCAATAAAATCCATCATTAAATGTTCAAAAGGTCCTGTAGGAAAAGGATGGGCAGAGGGGGTTACTTGAGTCCTCTGCCAACATTATTCATACATATTACACTTTTACAAAAATCTTCAGCATATACGGTAAAGCCAACAACATACCAATGTTTATTTACAAGGTGTACACTCCACTTTTTGAAACATGATCGCCCCATGGGCCAATTTGCCAAAAAGGAATATTGTCTAAGGCAGGCAGAGCCTGCCATCGGGTTTGTCCACACCTTAGTGCTAGCATCAAATTTACAGTTTGTTTGCCAGTACGCTTTCTTACACTGGCCGACTGTTGTAAAGTTGCAACATCCTTTACTGAGAATAAATCAAGTTGGTTAGTTATAGTCAAGACATTAGAAATTCGAACACTCCCAGAAAGAGCTGCTTCCTTTGCAGCTGCATCAGCCCTGCATTTCCTGCAGAGACAAAATCTTGGTTAGAAGTATGGGCTTGACATTTTACAATTGCTAACTTTTCTGGCTTCGATTGCTAACAAAAGATTTTTACCAAATTCGCATGCGCAATAGGTTTTCCAGCTGCTGTTAAAAACCCTCTATGTTTCCATAAGGTGCCAAAATCATGAGCTACCCCAAATGCATATCGACTATCTGTGTATATGTTAACTGTTTTACCCTCGGCTATTATACAAGCTCTCGTCAGAGCTATGAGTTCAGCAGCTTGGGCTGACGTTCGTGGGGGTAACTTTGCTCCTTCCATGACATAGTTTGGAGTACACACTGCATAACCTACCAAGGGGGATCCTTTTTCATCTCTTTGTGCTGAGCCGTCAACAAATAATTCTAAGTCTGCGTTTTGTATGGGTACGTCAGTAATATCCGGTCGAGGCTTACAGTCTAAGTCAATTACTTGCCCACAGTCATGTCCCCCCTCCTCCGGGTGGGGAGCAATGTCGCTGGGTTTAAAATGGTGCACCTTTTCAAAGTTATGTTAGACATGGTTAGTAACACATTTGATACTGAAGCAATCGCAGGCGTTAATGAGCTGTAGAGTAGCTAGCAGAATAGAATGTACAGAATGAGGCACATGCACTGTCAAAGCACAGAATCCTACCAAACCACGCATGCCAACACTGCTTCAGTAGCCGCTGCCACTGACTGCAAGCAAGACACCATCCCACATACCACTGAGTCCAAACGCCGAGTAATATGCTATGGGCCTCTGCCTCCCCATGCTCCTGTGTCAATACAGCTGACATGTAACCTCCTTTGCCATTTCTAACAAATTGAAACCCTTCTCATAATTTGGTAGTCCCAAACAGGGACTTGTGATCAATACATTTTTAAGTTTTGCAAAACTGGTCTCTAGACCAGGTGTCCACCTGATCTCCTCATTCATCTGCATTTTGTGCCATATGGCTTCATGGAGGGTTGTGCCAACATAGCATAATCCACGATCCAAGCTCTGCAATAGCCCACCATACCCAAAAAGACATCATTTGCTGCTTTGTAACTGGGCGTGGCCATGCTGCTATGTTTTTAATTCTCTCAGGATCTAACTTTCTACCACTGCCAGACAACACATGACCCAAATATTTCACTTGTCTTCACAATTGCAATTTTTCGAGACACTTTATGCCCATTCTCAGCCAAGAAAAGTAATAAAGCTTTTGTATCCTGTTCATTTGCTTCCTACTGGGGCTAGCAAGCAATAAATCATCCACATACTGTATTAGGGTACTGCCAATGGGGCACAAAAGCGGATAGGTTCTCTCTCATTTGAGCTGAGAATACTGCTGGAGACTCAGCATAGCCTTGGGGCATGCGAGTCCAGGTCCACTTTCCCTTTGTAAGTGAATGCAAACCATTCCTGGCTTCTGGGTTCTACGGGGATACTATAAAATGCATTTGCTAAATCAATGACTGTGAAATAACAGCTATTATGTGGAATGGATGACAATACTGTAATTGGGTTTGGCACTACCGGGGTACGCACATGTACTGCTTCATTTACCACTCTCAGGTCCTGCACAAAGCGATAACTTCCATTTGGCTTTCTCACTGGTAAAATTGGTGTATTTACCGTTGCATATGGGCAGGGGACGATTACTCCCCTCTCCACTAATGCTGCATGCACTGGGGCTATTCCCTCCTCCGCCTCTTTACCCAGCGGATATTGATGCCTATTCGGTCTGTAAGAGGACTTTGGCTTGACCATAAGGGGTTGTGCATTCTTCAGTAATCCCACATCATACTTTGATTCTGCCCATAGCTTTGCTGGTAACTCATTTATCCAACACACTCTCCGCATGCCTATTTCTTCACAAACCTTTCGCATCCACTTCTCTTTCATCCACTCGTACCTGAACTTTTCTGTTGATTATGTATTTTTCACAATTTCCAGCCTTTGATATTAGCTTGCTTCCTACATGTTCCCAATCATGCAACTATACCATTTCTGCTACCCATGACCCCAAGTCTTTCCACTCAAGGGGGGCTCTGGCCAAAGAAATGTGGATATGACCCTGGCACTTGGAATACTTTCAGTTGCTCTGCATTTAGTCTGACTGAGGCTGCACAACAATTCTTTACATATATCTCTGACACCCAGATGGTCTGCTCTATGGGCTGTTTCCCCCTCTTTGCACTCATAATCCATGTCCCGACCCCCTACTGCATAGTGTGTAGTGCAATGCAAATCTGTTTGTAACTGCAACCCACGATGTGTTATTTCTTCTGCCCACCCTTGTAACCAACACATTTCCCTTGGTTCTGTCAGTTCTCAGCTATACAGCCAATCCCCTGTTCTTTCAGCTATACATGGGACAAGCCTATTCCTGGTGCTTCTATATTGACCCCTCTGAGGTACATGTAATTTGTGCATTTACCTTTGATAGGAGATCCCTCCTCAATAAATTCACAGGACAGGTCGTGCTACATTGAGGAAAATATGTTGTAATTCCATTTTCCACACCGAACTGGTAATGAGATTGCTAATTGTCTTTCTGGTAATTCCTGATGCCCTATTGTTGTCACCATTCGACTGGATAAGGGTGCATTTAACTTGCTTTGAATTACTGACATTGAGGCACCTGTGTCTATTAAGAAGGTCAACTTGGTGTTCATGATTATTAAGTCTATTACTGGACTACCGTCTGGCGTTGTTGAAGCACATAGCATTTGTGAAAAGGGGGAGGGGGGGTGTTCCTCTAACCTTCAGCTGTCATTGGCAAAGCCAACATTATTAGTCCAGAATTGAGGATCCCGAGGATTTCCATTCCATTCTTGCTGCTGATTTGGCTGCCACTGTTGTGGAGCAGGAGGGGGTGGTGGCGGAGGCAAGAGGGCATTGGAATCTTGATTACGCTGCCACTGGTTTGCCTTTACACAATTTCTTGCTATGTGTCCCTGTTCTCCACAAGCAAAGCAGATGATACCCCCTCCCTGTCCGGGTCTTTGTCCTGCCATTCCTTCTTGCCCTTTCCCCTCCTCCCTGTGGATAACCTCCATTATTTCGTCCTCTCTGTCTTCTTCTGTTGCCATTTCCACCTCCCTGTTGGGGCTGTTTATTGTCTCTTTAAAATACATTAGCTGAGCCTTTTCTAGCTTTTCTTTCTTTTCCTTTTGTCTCTCCTTCTGCTGTCTCTCAGCATGTTCAGCATCGACACTAGGTCAACCATTTTCTTTGTCTCCCATCCAATGCACACTGTGGTAACTCCCAATCTAATTGGCTCACTCAGTCCAGCGCAAAAGCCATACCCAACTGATGCTGGTATGCGGATTATCCGGTCCAATACCGAAAATTGCCTAAAGACCCCTGCAATCTTTCCTGTAATCGCTGCGACTGATTCCTCATATCTTTCTGTCTCATATCCCGGATGCGAGGCCAAGTCTGTCACATCCTGGTATTTCTCCGTAGTTTTATGCACACAGCATAAAATTGTGGCATAATTTCAGCCCTTGGCTCTCTGTCCCAGGCTTCCTTTACTTCCTCCCACATGCCCTTTAATGTTCGTTGAAAACATTCTCCAACCTCAGTCGTAGATAGTTCATACATTTTGATTAAGTTTGTTAACTCCTTGATATATTCTTCTATGTTATTCTGAGGTTTTGGTATATCTTTCAGGGCCTCTCTCAACTCCTCAGGGTTCCATGGGCGGTCCACTTCAATGTATTTAGGGACTGCAGGCTGGTCTGCAATAGCCAGTCTCCCTGCCTCGGGGTGTGGGTTGGGATAACGTATCAAAGGCAACTGCTGTTTTAGTTTCTGTCTTCCCCCTGCCTGTTTTGGGCCCTTAGCCCTTGCATTAGTTTGCCTAAACACCCAAGCCTTCCCATCTCCCTTGCCCTGTACCTTTCCACCAGTGACATAGATTCCACTGCTTCTACCAGGTCCTCTTCCATCCTCTATTTCTATCTCCTCATCTGAGTCAGTGTCCAACTGAACAGGGTGGGGGACCATTGGGGTTTGACTGCAACCCCCGCATCGAGTCACAGGAGGTTGAACAGGCTGTTTTTGAATTGGTGGGACCTGAGTTGGTTGGCAGCCTGTTGTACAACCTGCACTGGTTGTACTGCTTGGGCTGGTTGTACTGCTTGGGCTGGTTGTACTGCTTGGGCTGGTTGGGCCACCTGTACTTGCTGAGCAGGAAGGGCAGCCTGTACAGCTGGGGCAGCTTGTTGTTCAGGCTGCACTACTCCCTGTATTGGTGGCCCTTCTGGCACCATCCCTGCCTGTGGTTCCGTAACAGTTGGTGGAAGGGGCCGATATGGTGGGGGGGTATCGTGATGGTGAAACACCCTCCTACAGCGTTCAGTTCCTTCCTCCTCTTGCTTTACCATTAATCCCTTTACTTGATTTTCATGTCGCCTTTCTGCCTCTCTTTCCCATATTCTAAACCTTGACCAGTCTACCTTGCACCCTTTTTGTTTGCTCTTTTCTTTTTCTGCCAATGCTATCCTTGCTTCCTTTAGTACATCTATACTAAAAGTACCTATAAGGGGAAATATTCCCCTGGTCAACTTATGCCATTGTCCTATCTCAGAGACGAATCCTGGCCAAACTTATCAACCATACATTTTGCTGGTCCAGATAATACTAACTCTGGACCTAGGTTATTTTGTTCCCTTGTTTCCATTTTATCTAGGCCTGTTCTTTAGTGCACACTGCTCCAAGGTATACTATATACTTACAAGTGATGATGAGTGTCGCCGCCCCTAGGCGCCACGCCCTGATGGGGTTCCACAAAATGTCCTTCTTTTGTCCAGAGAAACAACCCGATCACGAGGTGACACGGACCGAAGAACTCATCCTGCTGACTACGCCAAAACTGTGATCGCAAATTCTCTCACTGTAAGTATTACCTGAGCAACCACTCCCGTCGTCACGGGGCAAAAACCACACCACTGGGTTTTGTCTTAACGTCGCTTTATTTGATCAAATATCTCACACATGCATGTGGGACTTCTACAAAGGAGAATAGTCATTGATTAAAGTTTACAGCAGCTTTTATAAGCTAGATTTTGCACGTCTTATCTTGAAAAATACTAAAATTTCAGTATGAGCCAATCATCAACCAGCATAACAAGTTTTCAGCAATGTAACAGAAAAGAAAACATGTCAATTTTGTATGAGGTACTTTTCCACTGCAAGTCATTCCTCTCCCATTACTGCGGATACATATGCCTGGGTCAAGCTGACCTGAGAGAGACAATGAGTTTCACTCACCCATAGCAACGCACAGCTTATCTTCAATGCCACTACGTGCTGTTATTATATTTTGCCCAGGCATGTTCCTATTCTATATTTGTCCAAGCCTGCTATCCAGGCTGGTACAACCAGTTCTGCTCAGTTTTATCTAGTTTTCTGTTTTCCAAATGTACCTCAAGTAACCTCAGTACAAATTCTATAACCCTTAAAAAAAGACATGAACTCAGAAATTTCTACTACATTCATTATTACTTTGTTACAGCATGGCTTTTAAAGCAAGCATAACTTCAAGGCATATTATAGCAAATATAGCTTTAGGATATAAAAAGAAGCATATATAAAAATTCCCTCACAAAGGTTATTTTGAATTTCTAAAGCTGATGTATGATTAATTACAATACCACCCAGTTTGCAATCATCTGCATATTTTCCCATCCAGCAATTTTTATTAAGAGGAAGCATAGAGGATATTAATATGTTGAGAAGAGTGGGACCCAGGACAGAGCCCTGGGGAACTCCACTTGTAACCAAACCCCTTGGAGATAAGTGACCCTTTAATGAGACCCTTTGTTTTCAATCTGAAAGCCATGATTTGACCCAAAATATGATTGGGGATGGATATCTAACTGTATCATCTGTTCAATTAATATTCTATGTGAAACTGAGTCAAAAGGTTTTGAAAAGTTAAGAAAAATAACAGCTACTGATAATCCATTATCCAATGCTTCACTCACCAACTCGAAAAAATTAAGAAGGTTTGTTAAACATGATCTGCCCTGGACAAACCCGTGTTGTATTACATCAATATGCCCTAATTCTGCTAGATGTACCGTTATTCTTACTTTCAGTAATGTTTCCATTAATTTACAGATTACTGCTGTTAAATTTATAGGTCTATACTTTGTTACACTGTTTTTGCTACCACTTTTGTGTAGTGGAATAACTGTGGCCTCATTCCTAATTGGAAGAGTTGTACCTTCATTAAGTGAGGCATTAAACAAAGTAATCAATGGTCCTGACATTTGTTGTGCCACTTCCTTAATAAATTTAGGTAGAATCCCATCTGGGCCTGTGGGACTATTATCTTTAATGGAGCTAATAACATTGAGAACCTCTTTTGTATTAAATAGTTTCACCCTGTTGGTGTTCTCAGTAGAAATATTTGGAATAAAATCTTTAGGTCCAAAAACACTAATGAAATATCTATTTAATTCAGTTGCCATTTCCACCTCATTAAGTATCAATCCATTTGTGGTTTGCAAGGGGCCAATTGTTGTATTGCTCTGTTTTTTTATAGATCCAATATACTTAAAACATTTCTTTTTGTTATCTTTAACAGAAGTCTCAAGCTTTACCTGTAATTGTTTTTTTTTCAATTTTCTAATAAGGCTTTTGTTTTTGTTCACAGATTTTTTTATAAGTTACCCAATTAATTGCTGATTTTTTATATATATTTTTATATAATATTTGTTTTTGCTTAGGTTACATTTGATACATTTGTTCCAACAAATTGGTACTTTCCTATTATTATTATATTTAGTCCTGGTGGGAACCCAAAGATTTATACAGTACATACATGTTTTCATTTATTTTCTGCCACATCTCATTTAAGGTACAATTTGCTAGATCAATATTCCAATCCCAGTCATTGAGGAATGCATTCATTTTCTTATAATCTGCTTTGAAGAAATCTTTACTTTGAGTTTGGCCCTGAGTACCAAACTTCTGATTAATATTTATTTCAATACGGAGCATGTTATGGTCACTATTAGCCAGAGGATGTATAACATCTATCTTATTTATTTCTTGCTCCCAGTTTGAGAAAAATAAATCTAGAATAGTCTGCCCTCTAGTTGGAATTTTAATTAATTGCTCCATATTGTATATACTGTAGTCATCAAATCAATAAATCTATTTTCTAGGCTGGATGATCCCCTCCATGATTCCCAATTAATATTAGGGACATTAAAATCTCCCATTAGAATATAATCTCCCTCAATTTCCATATTTTCAATGTCATTCATGAACATGTTATTTTCATTACTATCTAAATTAGGTGACCTATATCCTAGTCCTATAGTTATGTTGTGTTTTTTAGGAAGTACAACATTAGTCCATAATAATTCATTTTCTTAGACAGCAACAGATCTGTTGACTACTTCATATGATTTAAATTAATTGTTGACATATATGATTTTTTTCAAACTTTGAATATCTAGTAATCTCAGTGCCCCAGTCACCGTCATTAAGCCAAGTCTCTGTAACTCCACAAATATCAGTTTATTAAGTGACTTATAGAGCTTAAGTTCATCAATTTTGTTTGAAAGACTGCATGCATTTACCAATAATATTTGTAATGTATCTTTTTTTGTTTAAATATTATGCTGTCCATAATTAGAGAAGGGCTCATGTCTATGGTAGTGCTTGTGGCCTGTGCCAGATCTAAAGTTAAATGGTTTGGCATTATATCTGTCTCATTAGCTGTGTTCAGAGATTCCAATAAATTTGTCATCTCCCCCTATGTTCTAGTTTAAATTATTTTTTTTTATAATTCAACCTTTATTGACAAAATATTCAACAACATTGGAGGCAGTTAACATGACAAGTAGGACAGGAATACAATAGATATTCTTCTAAAACTGTCCCCCACCCCTCCCCCCATACAGCAGTATCACATCACTTTCAGTATGGGAACTATGACATTATACATAAGTATACAGGGCTACTTACTATGAAACAGTGCTTATATCCGGGTAGCAATAATTAAAGAGTGAAGAGGATCCCATATATGTGTGTAGATGGATAATCTATTATGGAGGCTTGCTATAGGTTTCTCTGTATGCAAGTTAGCAAGGATTTCATTCACCCATTCCTGTAATGTCGGAATGGCCTTATCTTTCCAGTGGTGCAAAATAAGCTTTTTGACAGATAGTGCAATCATGGAGATATGAAACCTCCTTGCCTTAACCATAATGGAGGACAGTTCCCCAAGGAGACAAATATCGGGTGTGAAACACTCCTGCAGACCCAGTAAGGGGTCCAGAAAAGTTTTGATAGAGTCCCACAACAAAGATATTTTAGGACATGACCAAAATATATGAAGGAGTGTTCCCTCCCCCTGGAAACATCGAACACATAAGTTAGAGTCAAGAAGACCCCATTTCACTAACTTAACAGGAGTGTAATACATGTTATGCAAAATGTGTTATTGCATAAGATGCAGTCTATCTTGGGACACATATTTACGACAGAACCTCCACAAGGCCTGCCAGTTGGGAGCATATTGAGGGAATAAGGAACTCCAGAACCTGGTCAGTCCAAAGGAGTCACCTACCATCTATAAAACAAGTTTTGGTATAATTTGGAAATGACCCCTGAGGACCCTAGTAGGGAGGAACATTCCTGGATCAGGGCCCCAACCACTTGACAGGGGGGGCATTGCCTATCACTGTTGTAAGTAAATGCTTTAACTGAACTGCTTTGAAATGTGAGTGTACTGGAATATTAAATTTCTGAATGAGCTCATCCGCTGAGAGCCACTTTCCCTCATCATCCAGGAAGGAGGATACTATCCCATCACCCAGTTGGGGAAACCATGTGCGGGGAGTCTGCTGTTTATTCATGGTAAAGGACGGAGAGTTCCAGATGGATTGGGCCAGGTCAAGCTGAGGGGTACAGTGCAAAAAAGAACAAAACTGCGCGTATACTTTTAAAGAGGTCATATGAACATATGAAATTTGCCAGCAGATAAAGGCCTAGAGGTCTATCAAGTCTGCTCAAATGTCATAAAAGTGGGACATTGCTCAGCACCTTGTAACTGGGACATTTTTACATAAAACAAAGTTAAGGGGTCCATATTCATAGACCGGATTAAATCTAACTCTATTTTGAGCCATATCGGTCTCACATTCTCAGGACCAGGACATACCAATTTCAGGCATTTAGCCAGGTGGCTAGCCCAATAATAAATAGCCAAGTGGAGAATCCGCAGTCCTCCGTCAAACTTAAATGACCAACTTATAGTATGCCAATCGGGGTACTTGTCAGACCAGATAAACTTGGTAAAATACTATGCATTTCCTGAAACCAGGATAGAGGAATGAATGAATTAAGAAGAGAGAGGGGATAGAAAATTCTTGGGAAGACATTCATCTTGATTATGTTAATCCAGCCCCATAATGAAACTGAGAGTTTGGACCATCTATCCAGGTCCTGAATTATAAACTGGAAAGAGGCTCCATATTTTCCTTAAACCATGCTGAGGGATTACGCATTAAATTGATGCCCAAGTATTTCAATATCCGGGGTGCCCAACACAAACTGAAGGGAGTAATGTCGGCCTTAAAAATCTCATGATTCAGAGGAAAAAAGGAGGATTTATTAGCATTTAGTTTATAGTTTGAGAGGGCACTAAATTTAGCAATTTCTCCCAACAAGGCCGGAGCAGAGGACACTGGGTGGGATAAATAAAGAAGGAGATCATCCGCGTATGCAGTAACCATAACCTCATGACATCCCAACCGGATGCCCTGTATTCCGCATTGCTGAGAATGTTTTGAATGAGAGGTTCCAGATAAAGGTTAAATAGGAGGGGTGAAAGGGGGCAACCCTGTCTAGTGCCTGAATATAGTGAGAAAGATTTAGAAAATGCACCATTTCCTGAAATCTTTGCTGAGGAAGGCTTGGTATAATGCATGGATCCAGTCTATAAAAATGGTGGGAAACTGGAAGGCCTTAAGGACCTGGAACAGAAAGTTCCAATTCACATGGTCAAAGCCTTCTCGGCATCCAGGGAGACCAGCCTGACAGGAAAAGCAGCATCCCTGGACACCGAGAAGACATGTGACAGCGTGCGCAGATGGTCTGAGGACCAACGTCCCTTCATGAACCCGACCTGGGTCATACCTATTAGGTCTGGAAGGACCACTGTTAACCTATCGCCAACATCTTCGAAAGAATTTTGATGTCTTGATTTAAAAGGGATATGGGCCTGTAACTTTGGACTAACTCAGGGTCTTTGTCCGGTTTGGGGACAACAATCAGGGCTTCGAACAGATAGGCATCTACCCCCAACCCGGACAAAATGTGCTGAAAATGCTGGTGAAGCACCGGCAGTAAAAGTTCTCAAAAACTTTGTAAAATATTGGGGAGAAACCATCCGGCCATGGAACCTTATCCGATGGCAAGGCTCCTATAACCCCTGAGATCTCCTCCTGGGATATTAGTTTAAATTATTTTAGATATGGGATGCAACTTTGTTTGCCTAAAAGTGCATTACCTTTTCTACTTAGGTGGAGACCATCCCAAGAAAAAAGTTTGGTTCTTTCATTAAAGTCCTCCCAATGAGTAATACACCCTATTTGTTGCTTTAGACACCATTTACTGTATGTAAACAGTCATTCAGCCTTTTGATTTTTATATAGTCATATTAAGTTGCCTTGGGGATAGGGAAAATCTCTGAGAATGCGATTTTGCATCATAGTTCAATAAGTTTGTTTGTCATTGTTATGATGTCTCATCTTATTTCTATTAAAGGATCCCTCAGAATATTATTTGCCCCTGCATGGATTATGACTAAAGATGTTTCAGCAGAATTTAGAATGTTATGTAGCATCAAAGTGATATCTGCTATTTTAGCTCCTCTAAAGGATGACATAGTTCTGTTTTCTTTATTATTATTACAAACTGTCCTATATAGGTGCTTAACTATTGAGTCACCCAGCACATATATAGGTTTTGCATTGGGTTCAGTTTGATTAATTTCCGGAGGTGTTTCAGTGTTGTTTGACATTGACTGCAAAATGATGGATTCACTGTTTTGAGTATGTTTGGTTGGGTACAGGGGATGCTGCAGACTCTAGCAATGGGGGATTTAAGTCTACAATACTTAATTGATGGACTACAACATTATCTGAGGTTCAGGTATTAATGTCAATAACCAACTGTGGAGGCAATATAGGGATACCTTGGATTGAGCTTATAGAAGCCCCCTGTTGGACATGTTCAGATTGCTCCTTATGGGTAAAGGTGTTTTTAACTGACTGTGGGGATATAGGAGGAACATCAGGGTGCACTCCACATTAACAATAAGTTCAGTCAGACCATTAAATGGGTCAAAGCGATTGTATAGGGGTACCATAAAAGTGCCTGCTTTACTTCCCTTTTTAGGGACTTTTGCACTCTGTACAAGGTACCATTCCTCATCAGTGTTTTCTATAGTTTTGACTCCCTTACCCTTTTCTTTGCATTAGATGCAGAGGGTATACTAAATAATGGCATAACAGCCGATTCCTTAGCAATAAGCAATGGTATAGTATTAGGTTAGTTGATTACTTTTGGGGTAGTATCTTTTAATGCTGTAGATGCAAATAATGGACTATCTCTGACCTGCAATCTAATGGCCATTTATCTCTGGCTGATTTCAAGTATATTTAATCTGATATCAAATAATGCTATCTCTTGCAACAGTTCTTCATTCTTAGAGCATTTGCCACATTTAAAGGTTTTATTTTTTGATGCAGTCTGATAAACAATAATATACATGCCATGCAGAGACACTAGACTTATCTGCACACTGGCCTGTCAACTATCAGACTATTGTCCAAGTGTATGACTGTGATGTTTGTGAAATTCTTGGTTCAACTTGAGCAATTACAGTTGTTTATAGTGGCCAGGTAGAGATGTAGGTCCTTCTTGAGGATGCCTATTTTACCGGTACTGGCTAGGGTGTTGGGGAGTTCAATAAGCCATTTAGGCCTTTATAGGCAATAGACCTTCGTGCAAGTGAAGTGTGTCTGAACAGAACAGAGAGGATGTTCCTGTCTTTTGATTTTGTGCATAGCAAGGGGTTTGTTGGGGTGAAAAGACTTAGTAGCTTAGCTGCTGTTTGGTCTAGTAGGATCTTTTTTCCCAGTACACATATTTGGCATTTAACCCTGCTTTGTAAGGGTAGCCATTCCATATGAGAGTAGAGGTTACAGGTATGAGTTGTCTGGTCTGCCCAAGAGCCAGTCTGCAGGCCTTGTTTAGTATGGTGTATCCTTTTTTTTCCATATACATTTTTTACTCCTCTGTTGGATCCGGCAGGCAGCACCAGCCCCTTCCTTGGAGGGGACTCATCACTCCAGTGAGCTTTCCCCGCACCCACCCCAAATGGCCATCCTCCATGGGTTACCCTCCTGTGACAGGGCCAGAGGTGAGGGGTGCCATCCTCCCCCCACCCACAGAAGCCAATATCTTGATTGCCAGGGGGGAGGCATGGGTGCAGCCTGCCATCACACAGCCTGTCAGCTCTGACCTTTTCCATTTTCTCCCCAGACCCATACACGTGCAAAGGGTGGAGTGACTGTCTCTACCTCCATGGATGCACTCTTACACCCTCTGTGTGGGTCCACCCCATTCTAGCATTGCACCTGTGCTGACACCCAGCTTCTGCTGAGTGTCAGTCTACAATGTGGTGCTGAGTCCCCCCACACCCAAGGAAGGAGAGCTGTCAGCAGATGCTCTATCCTTCCTTGCCCGAGCCAAACCCTGAGTGACCTGAGTTTGAACCCAAACCCGGGTCACCGGCATAGTGCGAGGTAAGGCATCCAGCAACTCAGCCCTCTGCACCATCGGGCCAGCTTGATGTGTATCCTTTTAAGTGCTGTATATGTGGTGGCACTGTAGATAATAAGTCCATAGTCAATTACTGACATGATTGAGCTGCTTATGGCCAGCTTCAGTGTGGTGGTAGTCAAGGCGTTCCTATGATGGTCTAGAATGACGAGTTTAGCATTGGCTGTTCTAACAACATGGTCAATATGATGTGTGAAGGATAGGGTGTCAATAAGATATAGGTCCAGCTACTTGAAAGTGCTGACTTGTTCCAGATGCACTCCACCTTTACTAATAATGGCTAGGGGGCCTACTCTGTGTTTGACGTGTGTTGTGGTGAACATCATGACCTTGTTTTTTTTGTAATTTAAAATTAGTTTATTTTGCTGGAACCAGTGTTCCAACTTGTTGAAACTAAGTTGTAGTTCTTCTACGAGATGGCCCTTTTGCTAACTGCTAGCATAGATGACTGTGTCATCTGCATAAAGCAACACTTTTGATGTAAACATGTGTGGCAATGTGTTAATGAACTGACTAAAAAGGAGTGGGCCGAGAATGGACCCTTGGGGTACTCCAAGCATGACTGCTCTAGGGCTGGAGAAGGTCCCATTTATTTTAATGCTTTGTGTTCTTAGTTCCAAGTAACTATGGAACCATGAGACTGGATCTGCAGATAGACCCAAGGAATACAGTTTGACCAGTAGTACTTGATGGTTTACTGAGTCAAATGCTTTAGTGAGGTCAATGAAATTTGATGTTAATCATTTATACTTTATATTAAGTAAATTAGACACAATGCTAACCAGTTTTCTAGATATAAACAACAATGAGACTGAAATAATCCTCCTTACCTATTAAAGATAATTTGTGCACTATAGCATCAATGCATATCTGTAATTTCACAATAAAGAACTTATATCAGCATGCCTTAGTGTAAAAGATATATTATGCAATGGGCTTTGAAATCAAGACATCTGATTGGTTAACTGGCACATTTGCAGCGTTGTAAAATTCAGCATTACCAATGCAAAGGTGCCAGTCAGCCACCTTTCTAAAATAAATCCGACACTAAATGTTAGAGGTGAGAAACCGCCATCTTTAATGCCCACTAAGCAGCACATAATGTGTGTCTTTTGTAACTCATGGCTGCTCCACACTCAGCCCTCTTGCTGCTCGCAGCCAGCCCAATACACTTCCTTCAATTGAAACATGCAGCCATTGCTGCTCAGAAACCCCAAGACAACTGCATACTTTTTTTACCCTGACTCAACCAGCTCAACTGAAACATGCGGCCGTTGTTATTCGGAACCCTCACAAACACCTCATACGTTTGTTACCTCATCTGAGCAGCGGAGAACAGCTAGGGAACAATTTTTCAACACACCAGGAATGTAATTTTTGTTGTACCTGCATTTCCTCTGTATCTCTATCACCACTACATTCCCGATCTCTCACTCCACTCCCACTCTCACCATTCCCCCAGTCTGTCACTCCACTCCCACTTCATTCCCAGTCTGTTGTCTACCTGAACTCCTGCTGCTGCCTTGTGAATACTTTAAACAAAAAATAGAAAAAATGTAAATGGACAAAAAAGAAACTCAAAAGAAATTCTCCCAAGGTACACAGTTACTGTCTCCTTCCTGAACAGCTGAACCCGGAAGCACACAGTCTCCGGTGGCACCCGTTACCTGCTTTCAGCAGTGACACTCACTTATCTGTCACATCCTGTTTCTGTAAAAAAAAAAAAGTAGCCCACAACTGCAGTCCTCTCTTCAATGGCAAAAGAAAAAACACCCAAACAAAACAGCAGTTCTCTATATCGTTGCATTATGATAAACAGGGAACTATTTTTTGTGGTGGAATGACAAATCTTATAAAAATGATTAAAAGCAGAAAAAAACTCTATTTTTCTTTTCATCTTTGTTATAAATAAATGAAGGGGAACATTGAATAGTCACAAGAAACCACTCCAGGGTGTGGGTGATGCTGGGATTTACCCACGCCGGGCTGGTTTGGTCATGAGGCAGCACCACGCCAGGCGTGGGTGAACCCAGCATCACCCACACCCTGTCGTGGTTTATTGCTTTAATATTGTAGTAATAGGTATAATTTATCCCCTTTTTAAAGTAATACTTCTACTGTAGTTACCCACCCCCTCAGAGTAAGCCATTTATATATCCAGCATTATTCTAACTCCACTGTCTACTCACGATGTTTGAAGCCTTGATGCTGGGTGATGCCCTCTTTACCTTTTGAACACTCCTCCAACTTCACATTTATGCAATTTAATTACATGTCAGATTAAACAAACTCTGGTCAGAGCCAACACGGCTGCTGCAGAGTGGTGAGCCTGAGTCAAAAGAGTACTCAGAGCTCCGCTGCAGCTGATGCTGTACCACACATGCACAATGAGCCCATGGTGGCCATCTTGGGCACAGTGGGCTCTTCCTATCCAAACACAACTGTGGCAATGACAGGCAGAAAAAATAGAGCCCCCCCTTGGAGAGGGGTTGTGTACCCATGGAGTGGAAGGGTGGCAGAGAAGCAACTCCCCAGTACTGATGCCAGGACTGTGGACATTGACCACAGCATTGTCAAAGCACAGAGTTTAGGTATCCAGCCACAGGCTTCCAAAGTCCCCTTTCTCTCTCCTAGCCCTAGCAAAACTGCTGTAAATCAAGCTTAAAGATGTGTTTCTAAATAAGCTATCACTGTGTAAACCTTGCCTTTGTGCATTAGATTGAAATATCAGCATATGTAGCAATTTGTCAGTACTGTACTAAGATGTTATTCAAGTCATATTGCTGTTGTTGCAGTACAGATCCTTACTTTTTGTACAGGGACCCCCAAGAGATTGAGATGCAAAACTCAACATATAGCCTTCTCAGTTACAGAAATGCAAACACAACAGTGGAAAAAGTGTTATACTGTTGAAAACATCTGCAGTAGGTTAAACTGACATACCACTTTTTTTATTCATAATAAGTTTTCTTTAGATTTCTCTTCATGTGAGGTAATAGTTTCAGTGTGTACAGGTAACTAAATGCATTAATTTCAAACTTTCAATTCCCTTTTGGTATTCTGCTTTCTCTTTTTATTAAGAATTTGCATGAATGCAAATAACAAAATAAAGAAACATGGAAACAGTAATGAAGATACCACAGTCTCAATTTAAAAAATGCAATTCACAGAACTGCCATTAAATCTATAAATAATACATCAGAGTACAACAGAAGTAAAAAAGAAGCCTGCACATCAAGTGAGTTCATGGAAACTCATAATATAGTTACTTTTCAAACTCTGATTAGATAAAAGCAGTCCTTTCCATATGTGCATTTGTAAAATCAGTACCACAGAAGAATGGTTTTTGGATGTTCAGCAAAATCACTTGGTTTTGGTTCAAATAAAATACTAAGCATGTGACTTCCAGTGATGTCACCCCCTGGAATGGCTGCCTAGTTCGGAGCTCCATGCCTCGAGTGTAGAATCAGTCACCATTGCACTATTTAACAGCCATTTTCTAGTGCCAGCTACACTACATCACCTGCTGTTATGGGTCGCACCAGAAAGAAGCTTGCATCAGGCTGCCAGCCACATACTCTCAACCTGAAAACTTCACTCCCTCAAGGCCTCAGCCCTCAGCCCTCACGCTCGTCCCTGATCTCAGGCTCTCCGATTGAAGACTCAGGTTCTGACTCGGGCTCCTCATGTTCTCAGATTAACTCCCACAAGATATTAAAGCTCTTACAATGTATTGACAGCAAAGTTTTGGATATTCAGAAAGATTTCAGGAAACATGAAGCTCGCACTACAGCAGTAGAGTTCCATGTAGAAACTATCCAGAATGAACACATGGCCTTTGGTAAATTCTTGGCCTATCTGCACGAGAGAGTACACATTAACCCTGAGGGCAGAAGATGCTGAAACTCACTCCAGGCGAAACACTATCTGTGTATTTGGAGTCCCTGAAGGGGTTGAACAGCAAGATATGGAATGCATTATTGAATGCTGGTTCAAAACCAAATTGCAGTTGGGAGACGATTTTGCACTGGATATTGAATATACTCATAGGGCTATAGCCCCTAAACCTAAACCAGGGGCTCCCCAAGGGCCATTCTGATACAATTTCTTAAATATCCAGTCAAGGAAAAGCTGCTGCAGATGGCTTGGGCCAAAAAAGATCTAAATCTTGATGGCACCAGAGTTTATGGGGACCACGACTTCCCCCCAGCAATGATGGATAAAAGAAGAAAAGTCCTCTATGTGGTCAAGCAGCTACAGGAGAAGGGTTTAAAAGCTCAGTTAAGATATCCCACTAAACTCTGGTTGGATACAACAGATGGCCCAAACATTTTTGATTCACTCTTAGAGGCCTGTTCATTTCTGAAGAATCTACAAATTGCTCTCCCTGATCTCAAGGAAGAGAAAGCAGAATAGGACATCGAAGCACTTCTGTGGTCCCTTGCCCCTGGAAAACACCCCACAAGCAATTCTAGAGTGGATGCCCTACTGCCTCTATATGCTGATATGATATGATGGCTTACTTCTAACAAGTGATCTGGGCCCTGATTGTACTGGTTATTCTCTACATTTAGTTTTAGGTCATTGGACTCGTTTGTTTGTGGACAGATCATTTCCACAGATAGACGACCTCGCTAACCTGGAAGTTCTGGGCTGAACCCTCCCATATCACTGGCCCGGTTGCACTCCTCGTTCTTTGGGTTCAGCAGTGAAGTTCATTTGTTCAACGTTGCTGTGTTTTTTTTTACATTCCTTGGCAATCAGAACTTTACAAGGTGGGACTGTACCTGGAACGCTTCCACTGGGACTTCAGTTTCCATTCTGGACTTCCTTACTAGTGACACCAAGATGGTCTGGTGTTATTTGGATCCCCCCATCCTGAACGAGAGTGCTATCAATATGCATGGTGGTGGAGAGGATCGCAGCGGGGCCTCTGGAATTTTACTGATTTCTGTTCGTTGATGATCTGGGACTGTGAGGATGTAAACTAAGGCTATTACTTCTATTCTGATTTCAGTTACCTGTTCGGGCCTTATAACGGACATGTTATACCTGATTGCTGAACTATATACTGGCTGCTCAAAATGGTTGTGTGGTCAAGTTTAAACTCCCTTATGTTCTATAAGGGTGATGGCTGCCTGATATTTTTGTATATCGGGTTGTTTCTCTTTTTAGAGAGATTCATCAAGACCAGACCACACCCTCAACTTACTCGATATTTACCCATGTTATGATTTTAACTACCTTGATATTTTGGACACTACAGCAGCAATATTTAGACGAGATAATATTACTCATTTGGGATTCGACAGCAATATTTCTTATCCTCTAGGTTATTAGGAGGAGGTATAAGCATTTACAAAATCGAATTGTACATTGCCCCAAATCTTGCTAGATACATCAGGGGCAACCTGACCTGACAAGGCCCTCCATTGCCCCCGGAATGTTACCTATCAGGATACAGGTTGTGCAGTTCCCCCTTGCAGAGGTGCTGCCAACCCCCAGGAGGGTATGAGTCCTTTGTAGGGTGGAATTTCTCACCCCTATACTCTCACAGGAGGTTCTGCTCCATCCACAGTCTGCAGAGAAGGTCTTTGCTAACTTCTACTGAGATTGACCTGCTATAAACCCCTTGCCCATTGAGTGGTTCTTAGGCAATAGCTGTTTAATCATTTTAAACTGTTTTTTTGTGTATTTTATGTGGACATCCTTTTTTTTCTCCTTGTTTACTATAACACTCTCTTTTTCCCCTCTTCTCTATCTATTCCCACCTCTTCAGTTGTATCCGGTTGAGGGCAATGAAGGGATTGCAGTGAGCATTCCTTTTAAATATTTAGTAGTAAAAAGGACTATGTGGTGTCTCTTACAGGGTGACTATGTCTGAGTTACTTGTTCATTCTGTGACTGTTAAAGGTGTTACTAATGTAATTAAGAGATCTAAAATTCTGGTAGAGTAAAACAGGGAAACGTGCAACATAGCTTGTCTTCAGGAAACCAAGCTCTCCACATAAGAGCACCTGAAATGGCGCAGATCTTGGGTTGGGCAGGTTTACTCAGATGAGCACCCTGATACTAAAAAAGCTGGAGTGGCAGTTCTTATACACAGAGATTTACCATTTCAAGTACAAAATGTTTTGAAAGCAGGTTCGGGTCATATGGTAGTTGTTTCTGGAATTTACGGTGGTCACTCCCTGCACATTGTGATGGTATATGCCCCCACACCTCCAACAGGTGAATACTTTTGTTCCTTATTTGATACCCTTGACAGCCTCCCCCCATGGCAAATTATATGTGCTGGGGACTGGAACTGTGTTGAACACTTGGCATATGACAGGAGTTCCAATGCAGCTAAGGGCTCTAAGGCATGTTCCCGGTTACTGCGGAATCTGCTAAATGAAGCTGGAATGATTGACCCCTGGAGACACTTTAATCCTTCAGTGAAGGACTATACCTTTTTTCCCCTGCAGCCAACTCCCATTCAAGATTAGACCATTTTTATACTCAAAAAAACTTGCTTAGTTACTTAGTTTACTTAGCTGAATAGGACAAAAGAAGGCCGAAGCCCATCGAGATTGCTCCACACCTTTAGGGATATTACCATCTTTCCCATGACAATTTCTGACCATGCCATGGTCCGAGCTGGATTGAGGTGGGACACTTCAATGAAAACAGGGTGTTGTAGATTTAACCCCAGCTTAAATAATGATAAGCAATAACGTGGAATCCACAAAAAAAGTGATTCAGCATTATCGCCAAGACAACACTGAGACCACTCCATCCCTTAGCTACCTTTGGGATGCTTTAAAGGCTGCTGTAAGAGGGCACATTATTTCATACTCCACCCATAAAAACAAACTCCATAAGGCGGAACTGAGAGAGGCTTTGGAAAACATTAAGCAGTTAGAAATCCAACATAAGCACTCCGGTTCAAAGCGGATTTTGAAACAGCTTTGAAAAGCCCAGGAGTTGTGTGACTCTTTAATGCTGAGACATATTGAAAACTCTCTAAGATTTACAAACCAGAGGGATTATGAGAGGGGAGAGAGGGTGGGCAAGCTCTTGGCCCAGAGATTGAGGAAACAAGCTGCTGAAAGGTATATCCCCAAAATCTGTCCCAACGTTCGCAACACTGAACCCAAAACACAACCCTCACAAATAGTTGAGGAATTTCTGCAGTTTTATAGTGTGCTTTATCACCTAAAAAGGGACTTTGCTCAAAACTGAAAATTGGCTTAGTTGTTTTCCAAAATAAGTCTTCCTGAATTGTCTCCCTCTCTAAGCGAAGAACTAGAAGCCCCCTTCTCAGCTGAGGAGATTAAACACACAGTTAATTCCCTTAAATCCGGCAAATCCCTAGGCCCAGATGGCTTTTATGAGGAATTCTTTAAGTGTTTTGAGGAAGAAATTATCCCTCTCCTCACATGAATCTGCAATGCTGCCCATGAATCTAATGTCCTTCACTGTTCCTGGGGTAAAGCCCTCATTTCAGTAATCCCTAAACCTGGGAAGGACACCTCCAAATGCTCAAGTTATAGACCAATCACCTTGCCGAATCAAGATGCTAAAATATTTGCAAAAGCAATTAGTCAGAGACTCATGAAGGTGATTCCTGGTTTGACCCATCCAGACCAGACAGGCTTCAGCCCAGGCAGTCACATCCAGGACAACATACGCCTCCTGCTGAATGTTCTCTCCTCGGTCGGTCCCCTTCCTGGTGAACCAGTACAAGAAGTCCTCTCTCTGGATTGCGGAAAAAGCCTTCGATCAGCTAGACTGGAACTTTTTGGATTACACCTTGGGGTGTTTCAGGTTTGGGGAGAAATTCAGGGGCTGGATAAGTAATCTTTACACTAATCCCAGTGCAAGGATCCATACCAATGGGGTGATTTCTTCAAATTTTTCAATTAGCAGAGGTACAAGACAGGGCTGCCATCTCCCCCTCTCTTATTTGCCTTAAGTCTTGAACCCCTAGCTGCCTGTATCAGACAGGGGGAGATTTTCAAAGGAGTTAAAGTTCAGGACATGGAGATTAGGGTTTCTATGTACATGGATGACACTCTTCTGTATGTCTTCAATCCAGTAACTGCCTTACCCAAAATCTTTGGGTTCTTGTTGGAGTTCAGAGAATGTTCAGGGTACAAAATTAACCCAGGAAAAGCATAAATTCTCCCCATTGGGGTACCCCCTAGATCATCACTGCCTGATCTAATTGAGTTGAACTGGTCTAAAATTTGGTTTGGGTACCTAGGGATATCTATCCCAAAAGACATTACAAACTGCATCAAGTGAATTACCTGAAGATATTACAAAAGATTAGATCCGATTGTAACCGAGGGAAACATCTCCCCCTCTCTCTGGCAGACAGAATCGAGGTGGTCTGTATGAACATCCTCCCCAGATTGTTATTCACTTTTTCCTCCATCCCACTCAAGTCCCCTAAGGCTTTTTGGATTGGGGTATGAACCTCTCTGTTCAAATTTATTTGGTCTGGGAAAAAAAACAGAGTCAGATGGAAGGTGATGGCATTACCTAGGCAGAAGGGTGGGATAGGGGTTCCAGACCTACAAGTTTACTTTTGGGTGGCGCAGATGAGACGATTCCTCCTTCTCATGTTGAACTCACCACTTCACCAGACAGAAATTGAATTGGCCTCAGCTCCACTGAAAAACATGGCAGATATGTTGTATCTGGATTTGCTAAGACTTAAAAAACTCTCATTTCTCAACTCCCTCATGGAGATATCTGGGATGGCGTGGAAGGAGGCATGTGTAGCCTTAAAACTTCTGCTCAAATTAAGCTGTTCAACCACAATCCTGAGCTGCCTGGACTTTCCACCTCTAACCTGTGACCATGCATATAGCCATTGGGCTAGGCAGGGGCTATGCAACCTGGGGCATTGCTTTCTGGGAGCTCATTTCAAATCATTCCAGCAACTAAAGGCAGAATTTAACCTTCAACAATCAGATTTTTATAGATATTTACAACTACAGCATTATTTCTCCTCCATAGACTTTGACCCTTCCTCAACACACCAGACTAATCCACTCCAACAGATTTTTTATTTTCTTACTAACCTCTAATGCCCAACAGCATGTTATTTCCTCACTGGTACAAGCCATGAGCGATGCCGAAGAAGAACACCTCACAGCCATCAAGGATAAATGGTTGGTGGAACTGGACATCTCCTTGCCTGAGAAAGACTGGCTGAGAGTCTGGAGTGGGGTCCATGAGACTACTGCCTCCCTAATGTGGAGGGAATTTCGGTGGAAAATAATAATTCATTTTTTCCAAGCCTCAGTTATCTCTAAACATTTAGGCACTCACACCTCGGATCTTTGCTGGAGAAATTGCCAGTTGCAGGGCACCTATTCCCACATATTTTGGGAATGTAAAGTGCTAGAAAATTTTTGGAAAAGGGTGCACTCAGAAGTAGAGAGTATTTTCAACACCCCCTTCCCTGAGACCCTCAATTTTGGTTATTTGGACTCCCCCCAGATTCATTAAAGTCTCAAGCCCTTAGATACCTCTTTTATATTTGTGTAGGAGCAGCTCTTAAAAGTATAACATCATGCTGCCTTTCCCCCAAACCCCCTTCATTAGATCTATGGTATAGAATTTGGCTTACAATCCTAGAGATGGAATTCCTCACTGCTAAACTGAGATTGTCTGTAGATAAATTTAAAGGGAGATGGTTGCCTTTCTTTCACTATATTGTGGATAAGGAACAGAAATCCACCCTGGAGGTTACAGCAAAGTATGCTTGTTAATCATTTAGGAGACAGATGTCATCTCCTTTAAGTTCTCGCCTACCCTCAGTTTTGGACTGGGACAGAGCTCCTCTGCTTGAACTCCTTCCTGGATCCCCTTCCATTTTTGGATGACTTCCCACCCCCCCTCTTCTTCCCCTTCAATGGTTCTACCTTTCTGCTCCCCCTTTATTTTTCTTTTCGTTTCTATGTCCCCGCTATCAATTAAACAGAGCATTTCTGTTCATTATCTAGAGACTTTTGGATGGAATGTATTTCACAGAAACATTGAAACATAGACTTTGACAGCAGATAAGGACCACTTGGCCCACCTAGTCTACCCATTTCCCTACCTAGAGGATAAGCTGCAGATCCTAGTTAACCAACAGCCTATTTCTTCCTACCCCCCACAAAAATTGCCTTATGTCTGTCCCATGCATTCTTGAATTCTCCCACAGTTTTAGACTCTACAACATCCTGAGGAAGGCTGTTCCATGCATCTACCACCCTCTCTCTGAAAAAATACTTCCTCACATTGTCCCTGAGCCATCCCCCCTCTATTTTCAAATTTGGTCCCCTTGTTCTTGCACATCTCTTTTTCTGAAAGATGCTACCCTCTTGGACTTTGTTGATTCCACTGAAGTACTTAAATGTTTCTGTCATGTCCCCCCTCTCCCTCCTTTCCTCAAGGGTATACGTATTAAGCTCCTTTAGTCTCTCCTCTTTTATGTAATTAATTGTTCTCACATCAACCTGAGATTGTTATGCTGGATGGTCTTTTTGTGCTATTTATATTGATCTTTTTGTGCTATTTATATTGTATTTTTATTCTCATATACCTGTATATGTTGTATGTCATGTATGTTCATATCTATAAAAGCCTAATAAACTTTTATTTAAAAAAAAATACTAAGCACAACAGCAATTAATGTCTCAGATATGTGCATCTCTTCACAAGAGTAGACCAAACTCCAAAGCTAGCCAGTTATAAATGTACCAGTAAATGTACAACCAGCTCTCAATGTGATTTGAAGCCTAAAATAATATGATTTCATTTACAGTAACTTCTTGGGCTTCAAGCACAACCATGAACTTGATGTCATGCTTCGTTGGGATGCAAGTCAGAGCAGCACTGAGAATCTTCAATGACACACTATGTTGTGTGTGTTCATGTAGTGTGACACATTGCATATTGGAGAGTGGGCTCATGGGAGATTGGTACTGTGTGTGTGTCAGGCTGTCAGGTTAGCAAGCAACGGACAAGATCTGTATCGCACTCTGCTTGCTGACATTCCCAGTGTTTTGTTTCTTCTTCACTGAAGCATCATTGACTGCTGATGTGAGCATTGGTGAGTGAGTCTCGGTTGGCAAACAGTGTCAGTTCACACAGCAGCCACTGATTGTATCACTAAAGAACTAGTGCAGGTGACAGTTGGTGGGGTGTTGATGGAGAGGAAAGCGGTGTGACACCACCACCAACTGAATTTTATTTGGCTTGATATATGGGACATATGCTGAGAGGTTATCAAAAATAAGATTGATAATTGCCATCTAAATTCAAGTGATGATAGAGTCAGACAATCAGTGCTATATAATGTAGTAGCGAGTAGCTAAAAGGCTAACATGATGTGCATTGTGCCTGCTTGCTGACAGCCTGAGTAGTGATTTACTTTGTTTCATACTGAGGTATGTTTTAACTTTAGAACAGATAGTAGGCCTGTTGCCAATTTCAGTGATAGAACTTGGATACTTTTTTTCCTTTTAGCAAATCGCCACTGCCTTATCTAGCATTGATTGTCTGACTACCATCACTCATGAATTTAGATAGTAATTATCAACCCCACTGTTTGATAACCTCTCATGTCCTGTATATCAATGTAAATAAAATTCAGTCGCTGGTGGTACCACAGTGCTTTCCTTGCCTTCAACACCCCACCAACCATCACTTGCTCTATAAACAGTCCTAATTGTAATGTTTAACTGTGTGGTTTCTCTCAGTGGGATTGCAAATCTCATAGCAGACAGTAGCAGCACTGTGCAGTATTACACTTCCTTCCATCTTCCAACAACTTTATTTTGCTTCTGAAAAACCTCCTATATTTGCCCTGACAAGTAACTGGTTTCTAGAGATGTTGCGAAGTTTAAATCTGCCAGTGAAGTTCCCATGAAGTCACCAAATTTGCCCCGCAAAGAACTTCACATAAATAACCTCTCTGGTGCTAAAGCTTCACCGGGAATCTTCGAAGGCAACTTTGACTTTGTTAGTAACTTCGAAAATAATGAAAAACATGGTTTGTCACTTGATTCACTTACTTCATGTCACATGGGAGACTCCAAGCAAGAAGGCAGGCAGTGAATGTTTCACTTTCATTTCAGCAGTTGTAGCTGAAGGAGAGTGGAGACAGTGTGTCTGACTCACAGAGTCTAGGAGACAGAGCATTTTATATATCTCATTCTCATTTAGAGTGTTGAAAATTCTTTTCTTTTTTAGTTTTAATCCTTATCCTTCTTAACTGTACTTGTACTTTCTGATCTTATAAATTATTTTAATGTATACTTCTTTTTCTGAGTTCATACTGCCTTTTTCTTTCATTTGCTTTACATTTCTGTTTGTGATGGAAGGGCAGCGTCAGGACTCTGCTGAGTCCAGATTGGGTGGTGCTGGAGCACCAATAAGGCACCCACGCCATAGCAGGTGTATTTTTTCATAAGTGACTGCACCCCCAGCTCAGGAAGAGAGTTCTGCTGCTGCAGAGCAGCAGCAACAAGAAAAATATAAACAGCAGGAGCAGGAACAACAGCAGCAGCAGCAGCAGCAGCCACAAGTTCCTCCCACCCAGCAGGAGCCTGCTGCCTCCTCCTCTTCTGGTGCTCCCCCAGTCCTGCAGCACTATGAGGAGTGAGATTCTTTTGATATGCACCCTGCAGATGAAACAGTGGCCATCTGCAAGGTGTGTGGGCAGTGTGTGAGTCATGGCAAGAAAGAGAGCTATCTTAGGACCGACAGCCAGAGGATGCACCTCCACATCTACCACCTCACTAACTGGAGGGCTAAAGAGCGTGATGTGGATGTATCACATAATTGTGGTGGTGGTAATGGCCCTGGGGAAAATGTGGAGCAGCATGAGGTCAGCAGTGCTGCTTCAGTGCCAGCAGCGAGTCAGCGATGGCATGGCAGGCATGATGTGCACCACAGCAGTACTTCTTGTATATCTCAGCAGCGCCATTATGACAGTGGCAGTAATGATGACCCCACGGCACCAGCCATATATGGCCATCTTGTTGTTTTGTGGGCTGAGGTGAATGATCTGCACCAAGAATTCAACACCTTCTGGCAGGAGGTGATGAATCAGCTGGACAGTGTCATGTCCAGCCATGAGAGGATTCTCACTCCCCCATTTGAGCTGCATGGTGGTGGTGGTGGTAGACATGGCTTGTCTTCTGGAAGTGCTGATGGGGTGATCTGATTTTTTTTGTTTCAGGTTTTATTTTAGTTTATATGTAGTTATTCTGTCATCTGTGTTCTTAATTTCTCCACTCTCTAGTCCCCCATTAAAAATAAAAACACCTAAAAATATAAAAAGTAAAAAAAATGCTCTGTTATTTTAAGGTCCGTTTTCTGTCCTGTTTTTAGTATTGTTTCATTTATGTGGCTATCCCTTGCTTGTCCAGTTCTGTTATTTCTTTAATCCTTTTTACACATGATGAACCACATTCCTTCCTTTCATTTTTGTCACTGGTTCATCATGTGTGCTCCCTCCTTCTATCCACAAATGTCAAGTATTTGCCACATTACATAAATTGTCCCCCATGGTATGTGATGGTGTATAACTGGTAGTTGTGTTCTGTGCAACTGCCAACCACCCAAAGAAGAGCAAACCATTACAGAAACATGAGGTATTCTACTGAGAAGTTAAGCAAAAATCTGTTTTAAGCACTTAAAGTGTTTACTGCATTTGCCAGAAATGTGACGTTGAGTCCCCAGACATTAATTGTTTCCCTTCACTGAAATACAGTTGCCGCACACCAGAGAAGGTGGTGTAAAGCATATGTGAAGCTTGCAAGAGAACATAAACATATTTATCATACTAAGCATTTTTGGCCTGCCACCCCACCACCACAAGCACTTTGACAGAAATGTGAAGTTGTGTCCCCAGGGTGAAAAAACACATCTTTTCAGTCAAATACTTCTGCTACACCCACCAGAGAAGGTTGTGCAAAGCATATGTGAAGCTTGCAAGAGAACATAAACATATTTATCGTAGTAAGCATTTTTCGGCCTGCCACCCCACCACCACCACCACCACCAACAACAACACTTTGCCAGAAATGTGAAGTTGTGTCCCCAGAGAGAAAACACATCTTTTCAGTCAAATACTTCTGCCACACACACCTGAGAAGGCGATGCAAAGCATATGTGAAACTTGCAAGAGAAACACTATTGCCACATGGAGAGGGTGCTTTGATGCTGCTGTTGTTCCAAAGCCAGAGAAATTGCCTCTTGCTCATTGTGGTCCTGGATTCATAATGACAAATAGACATACTGCACAGGTAAGTACCTTTGTTTTCTTTTCATTGTAATGGAGGGGGGTTATTATTACTGTTCGAAGTCTAATATATTCGTAATTCTCTGTCATTGATTTTCAGTTACTTGTGCATATGACATTATACTGCTGGACATCTGTAACATAGATGCTGTAGTCTGAATCATGCCCAACATTGGCCAACCATGACGGTAAGTATTTTTTTGTTTGTGAGGGAGGGATTGCTCTCTGGGGTTCATGATGGCACATAGACATAGTGTAAAGGTACTGTAAGTATCTTTGTTTTGTTCCAGGAGGGGTGGTTATTGGTATTGTTCAAAGTCTAATGCATTTGGACTTCTCTTTCATTGATTTTCAGTTATTTTGTGCCAAATGCAGATAGATGACATCATACTGCTGGACAGATACAACATAGTTGCTGTTGTCTGAATAATACACAACATTGTTCAACCACAAATGTAAGTATTTTTGTTTTTTAGGATGTGGCTACTTGTTTCTGTATCATAACTGACAAATCAATTTCATGTCTTAATCACTGACTCTGCTGTTCTTCCTTATCTTTACAGGTATTCCTTGTGCCTGAATTTGTTGCAACAATGTGCTTGATAATTCACCAAGTAAATGATGTCAGTCCACAGACAGCACCTGGAAAACAAGAAAGGATTTCTGTGAATGAAAGTCATGGAAAGAAAAGTAAAGTAAAGGAAACTGAAAGAAAGGGAAGCAAAAGAAAGGAGAGGAAATGAAAGCAAAGGAAAAACATTAAATCACAATGATACTTACCGTTAGAGTACAACTGCTGGCTGTGCAATTCAATTTTGGTGTCTGTGTTCTATAGTAGAACCAGCAAAACCTGCATGAAGAAGATATTACAGGAAAATATTTTAATGCTACAGTGAGTCTCATCAATCATGGTCTGATCTTCTGCCTCTTGTATGCTTAGTGCTGCAGTGTCTAAAAAACAGTGCAGATGCCTCACCAACAGCAGATGAAGAAAGTCCTTGATGCAGTGTGGTTACACTCACATGATGATGTCTTACAGACTTCAGTCAGTGACTTGATGGAGGAAGAAGACCAAGATGAATCTGTCAAGAGTAAAGTTTTGAGGAGGTACAGGAGGCGATTCTGTTGCACATTGGTGGCAATGAATCAGTCACTATGATGGTGGAAGTGGTAGCCAAGCCAATGCTGTTTCTTACTTGATGTGATTGTGAGGAGGAGGAGGACATAGCTGAAGCAGCCCAGGGAGTACAGAGGAGGTAGAGGAGGTGATTCTCTTTATCACAGTCAGCTGCCTACTACAGTGACAGCCAAAGACATGGACAGATATTTCCCAAAATTTCTGTGATATTTCTAGAGTAATCTCCTGCCTTCTGCATTTCCACAGTAGGGGCAGCAGAGAGAAACTGTTTAGAAATTTCACTAAATATCTGGAAATATCTGGCCATGTCTGTGGCTACTACTGTACATACCGATACCACTGGTGGTGGAAGTGCTGTGCCATGCTGTTTCAGCCTGTGTTGGAGGAGGATCCAAGGACTTTACATACAGTGCACACAAGAGATAATAGAAGGAGGAGGAGAAGGGTGAGGTGTTGAGGTCACTGCTGCACGGCTGCGGTGTGTCTTCCTGGCTAGAGCAGGTGTTCTGTTCAGTAATTTGTAAGTGTCATAGTGCATTGTTTACGGCTGTTGAATTTGACATGATTAAGAAGCAGCACTAATTAATAGTTGTTGATGTATATCTCAGCACTGAATGTGATACAATATTATTGTTATTAAGTTGATATCCAGGAGTACATGGTTGTGGATGGGTGGGGACGTAGAGGGAGAAGAAGAAAATAAATAGTAGAGTTCATTATTCTTCCACATCCTCCACGAAGCATCCCTCACAGTCTTCAGTACTGGAAGTGTCATCATACGGGAACTCCCTCTCCATCACTGCTTTATCCACTTTAGTGTTGCAAGATAATGATGAAGTACATCCCGATCTGCCTAAAGCACTTTCCTCCTCCTCATCATCACTGTCAATCAGTGCTGTTACCATGGACATTACTCTTTTTGAGGGTATGTGAGCTGCATTCATTTTTATAAATGTCAGTATGCCAACATTTTTAGGAGATAGATTTGTGTGCCTGTCATGCACAATGGCACCTGCTGAACTGAGCACCCACTCAACACTGACACTGGAGGATGGGCAGCTAAGAGATTTCAGGGCAACCACTGTTAGTGCTGGCTAGTCATTGATCTTAGTGCCCCAGTATAGTAGTGGCTCATCTCCAATATCGAGGTTCTTTGTATCTGCAAAATATGCATCTACCATGCATTTTGCCAGTCAAAGACGTGCAGAGTGATCACCCTCCTCCTGTTTCCTCCATGTCTGTGAATCCCACCTGACTGAGGGTGGTCCAAGTGGGATTCAGCATAGGTTCCTTTACCTTGCATTGCTTTTCTGCAGTTTGACACCCTGGCTGAGATGAAGAGAAGTGGGTGGCGGTAACTCCGGATTGCTGTGCAGTACCATCATCTTTCTTTGCCCCCTGTGCCCACAGTAGCAACTGTGCACCACTTACCCTCTGAGTGAGTAGTTCTGTCAGTCTCTGCAACTCATGATGCCCACCTTGTAATATGGCTGCCAGCCCATGTTTATAACATGGGTCAAGCACTGTTGCAATTCCAAACTCCTCAGATTGCATAATATACATTATGTGGGTGTTGGAGTCTAATGTGGACAGCATGTGTTCCATTAATGAGCAAATTGCTCTGTCACCACCTGCCTTCAGCTGTTGCTGCACATTCAGCAGTGTCTGCTTCAGCGCCCATAGCAGAGGAATGGACTCACTGATGCAGGCAGTGTCCCCACTCACTGCCTGTGTTGCATTCTCGAGGGGTCTGAGAATCGAGATGAGCCAATCCATTAGGTGCCACTGCTCTGTTGTGAGACACATGGATGCCCCACTGTTGTCACAACTCACATGAATTAGCAGATACTCAGATATAGCCTTGTACTGCTGGTATAGATGCATCCATGTACAAGGTGGAGTTCCACCCGGTGACAATGTCAAACTTTAAATGGCACCGAGGCAGCTTGTTCTTTACCTGCAGATCACAGAGATGGTCATGTGCTTTTGTTGAACATGCAAAGTGGGCACAGATGCATCTGGCAAGAGCCCAAACTTCTTTTATACCCTGATGGTTAAGAAAAGCCTGCACCACAAGGTTAAGGCAATGTGCCAGGCATGGCACACTGACAAATCCCCCATCAGTGATGCATTTCCACACATTTGAGCCATTATCACTGGTGATGAATCCAGTTTTCAGTGCATGGGGGGTGGAGCCACTGATCAATCTTGGTTACTACGACTTCCAGCATTTTTCTCCAGTGTGTGACCCAGGGATACTCTTCATGGTCCAAGTTGCATGTTGCCTTACACCAGGCATGTTGCTGCCACCACAGTTTGTCTTAGTGCAATTCTCACCTCTCTCCCAATCAGCCACTACCCCAGGTACCTGTGCCCAGTGTGCTGTAATGCACAGGTAAGAGCTACCAGATGTTTTCCCACTGGTCTACATGTCCATGCTCAGATGGACATACTGTGCTGAGGAATGCTGCAGGGCATGATGTACCATGTCACATACAGTACTATACAGTTCAGGGATGGCACGTTTTTATTTATTTTTTATTTATTGAAAGAATTGGAATTACAACCTTCGAGTCAAGGACTCCTTTTCAAAGGCTCCATGTCAAAAATGAAATAACATAACAGGGTACGAGAAGGACAAGAACAGAGCAATATTACAGTGTTGAAAAGAGGAGAAGTAACAAATTTAAGGGCGGAGAGATCCAACCTGAGTCAGACAGCGAGCAGTAAACAACAATAGTTACAGTATCAAAAGACAGTGATCAATAAACTACAGTCTGGTTACAAATTTCTGCAGGATCAAGCAGTATGGGCAGACCACAAATCAAAGGGAAAGTGGTGGGTGACTTGTGTTGTCATTGCAGATAGGGACTAGGTGCAGTTGCAGCAGGAGTGGGAGAGAATTTCCGAGTGAAGTCGGAATTTAAAAGGGCCTAGAAGTTGCTCCAGAGAGACAGCAGGAGGTAGTTCATTCAGCTAGAGGGAGGCCCTATGAAAAAAGGAATGTTGGCCCAGGGAGGTCCTGCAATGGGGTGCTCAGAGAAGGGCAGACAGAGAGCTTTGAATTGTCCATGGTTGGGTGGAGTGCTGCACAAGACAGTGAAGTCCCAGGAGGAAGGAGCAGAATGAGACCTTTCTGGCAAGGAGACAGGTCTAGTATCTGAGTCGTCTGTTGAAGTTAAGCCAGTTGGTGCGATGGTAGAGCTCACAGGTATGGATCCACCAGTCACATCCTGTGACAAGTCTGCAGGCTTATTTTAGGGAGACCTTAATATGACGTAGGGTGGTAGGGTCAGCAGAGCCATAGATGACAATCCCATAGTCAATAAGTGAGAGCACCTAAGATGTCACAGCAAGGTTTAGGACGTTTGGGGGCAAGCAACCCCTATGCCTGTACTACAGCCCTATTTTAACATTGACAGCGAAGCAGAGGAGATTGATGTGTTCGTGGAAAGTGAGAGAGGAGTCAAGGGTGATGCCTAGGTATTTAAAGGTGGGTACCAGGCCTTGAAAAGTATGTAAGTAATGGCACCTACCATTTCGGCAAGGCACAGTCCAAGAACCACTTAAACCCCACATTCTTTACAAAGGAGTATGGCAACAAATCCAGAGCAATCATTTCTGCACATGCTGTATCTAATTTTCAGCTTGTACCATGATTAGGTAGGAATTTTGTTTACCAATCCAAATGGAAGGCAGCATCGGCTGAACTTTTCTTGATACTGCTGCCATCAGTGATGCACCTGGTGTTGTGCCAAACAGCTTGCCTGTTGCTATGCCAGTCAGGGGTGCTCCTTGCCTGGAGACTGCCAAAGATGCTCATGGCCTGTGGTGATGCAACACACCTTGGTGGCTTTTTGGTTTTTCATAACTAGTGGGGTAGCAATCACATTTTGGGTTGGGGTGGTACTCTGGATGCTAGGACCACTACTTTGCTCACTGCCAGAATCCTCCTCATCTAGTACAACAATGATGTCCTTCTCCTCATCTGCTCTTCCATATCCCTGTAGTGGTGCTGTGTGTATTTTGCTTACATTACCCTCTGATTGGGATGTACCAGAATCACTGGCACTGGTTATCTTCTGGTATTGACGCCACTGAATTGGGTGCCTATTTTTAAGGTGTGTGTGTTGTCCACCTGTGCCAAAATGACTACCCTTTTTTCCCCCAACTGACTTGGTTTTGACACAGTTGGCAAATTGCCACTGTCTCATCAGATGGGTCCGGTACATACAAATCCTACACTAGGTATTTATGGGGCCTTGTATTTACTTGGTGCCAAGATGACTGTGATTGTGATAGCAAAGGAGAAGATTTGCTCTTTGTTATGTTGTGGGGTGACTGGGGCAATGTAGAAAAAATGGGAGAAACAGTGGTTGGGGTGACCTTCTCCTTGGTGGTTTTAGCAGTTAAGGCAACAGGAAAGACATGCTCTGTAACACCCTGTTTTGCACTTTTCTTTTCTGGTTCCCATGAATGCTCTGTGTCATGTGATACATCATCATCATCCACATCATACTCTGGAAAAAAACTGGCAGTCTTATCAGCCTCAGCAAGTCTGTCTGCCTCAGTAGCAAGTGCCACAGGCTCTATAACACGCACCTCCTCTTCATGACTGTTGTCCTCATGTTGCTCCACATGTACCACCACCTCACCCTCACTCACTGGACATGGACACACATTATCCAGCTACTCCTCCTACCTACCATCACCAACAGCACCACTTTCAAATTGCATTTCAGCACCAACAGCCTCCAAGGCCACAGTTGTTTGTTTGCTGGTGGTGCTGCTGCTTCCTCTCACTGTGTCACTTGACACTGAGACATCCATCAACATGTCTGCCACAGATTCTGCAGAGAAAAACTTAATGGCAGGAAAGCAAACATCAGGCCCATATACTTTGCTACTACTGCTACTGCCTGCCACAGAGTCATCTGAATGCTGTTCCTGTGCTCTCACAGACACGTTTCTGGTTCTTGCACCACTATTAGGATTAGCATTAGGAACCACAAATTGGGAATTGTTTGTGGCCACTCCATGGCCTCTCCCTTTAGTTGCCCTTTTCTTCACAGTCATTCTTCAGCACATGCAGGGACACAATAATCACTCGGCTTAAATCGCTGTCTGGAAAACAGTGATTTTTTTTCCCTAACTACAGGTGTGTATGCAGGGACACAACAATCACTTGGCTTAAATCGCTGTTTGGAGAACAGTGATTTTTTTTCCTAAGTATTGGTGTGTACGCAGGGACACAACAATCACTTGGCTTAAATCGCTGTCTGGAGAACAGTGATTTTTTTCTTAAATACAGGTGTGTACACAGGGACACAACAATCACTTAGCTTAAATTGCTGTCTGGAGAACAGTGATTTTTTTCCTAAATGCAGGTGTGTACGTAGGGACACAACAATCACTCGGCTTAGGTCGCTGTCTGGAGATCAGTGATTTTTTTCTTAAATACAGGTGTTTACGCAGGATAACAATCACTGGTTTAATCACTGTCTGGAGAACAGTGATTTTTTCCTAAATACAGTTGTGCATGCAGTCACACAATAATCACTCAGCTTTATTCGCTGTTTGGAGAACAGTGACTTTTGTCCTAAATATAGTTTTGCATGCAGTCACACAAAATCAGTTGGGCTAAATCACAGTCAGGAGGACAGTGATTTTGTTTCTTAAGAAAAGACAGAGCACTTGCCAACTGATTTTGTTCAGAAGAAAACTGTGCCTTCTAAACGGCTCCTACCCTCTCCTGGCCCACACAAGCCACCAAACCACAGCTTCTAACAGAAAACTAAATACTGCAAATAAACAATACAGGATGGAGAAAAGCAACACAAAAAATCACTGTGTGCAAAGAGCACTCACAGTAACAGTTCTGAAGCAATTTGACAAACAAAATGCTCTTTTATATAATGTTTTTAGATTTGACTCTAAGCTGCAGTACAAGCTATGCTCTCTAAGTCTCTCTCAAATACGCTATACTCACAGAATGAGAAGATTATCTTCCCATTGGCTGTTCAGCAACATGCAATCTTATATCCCATGGTTCACTGCAAACATAGACTATTATGCTGAGCTTCACCGGCGAAGTTCAAGCTTTGTGGATCTGGGACACCCGCACCATTAACTGTAACATGAATCGAAGTTTTTGACTACAAAATTTCATGAATCCACCCAAAATGCTTCGAAGTGGAACTTCACAGGGTGGAAGACTTTGTGGAATTGTCAAAATCCGCAAATTTTTATGCATAGCGAATCTTAACAATTTTGCACACCTCTACTTATTTCTTATCTGTGTTACAAATAAATTCCTTGCCTGACAAAACAGAGGTTACCAGTAATCAGCTTTCTGGAGTTATGGGTGCCTCCAACCTTAGCTAACATATGCAGAGCTCATTCATTAATCTAATTGAAGCCACAATCTGTGTGAATGCTGACGTTCTTTATCTGTTTGAAAAAAGCATTACTTTACCTTTTTTATTAAAAGAAAAAGTCAGTTTTTTTTTACAGTAAAACTGAGGCTTCAGTCGTGAGACACGCTCTGCAGTGCACCTGTAGCTTTTGATCAGCACGCTGAACAGTGGCTAGAAGCTACACTGTGCAGTTTGATGTCCCAACCACACTTTGCACTTAGAAACATAAAAAATGGAGTGTGAATAAAACAACACTAAACTTGTTCATAGAAGTGCTAAATAACACATTGTGGTGCCTTTTACCCACGGAGCGCTTATTGAGAAAAAAATAGAGTGTCAGCTGTATTTTCGTGCCTATTGGATTAATTTGCAGGGCATGTGGAGAAAACATCATTACTGTTAAATAAATATCAAAATAGTCAATTTTTGTGCACAGTAAGGCTGACAGTTTAGACTTAATACACATTCTTCAGTAACCCTGTAGCTTTGGATTTATGACATTTGGATTTTACTGCATCCACAAAACCTACGTTCTGTGGTATATCAGGCAGAAATTTTACAAGAATTTGAATTAAAAACATATAAGAATTTAATAAAGTGCTGCTTTAAAATAATCAGTCCTGTGTCTTGATTTTTTAAATTTCTTTATAGTTTTCTCACTGGCATGTACGAAAGTGTAGTGCATTCCTACTGAACGTTAATGACAGCCCAATGTTGGCAGCTCATGTCAAACACCTAACGCATGTTATGACTTAAATATATACCGTTTCTAGCCCTTTGAAAAAAGCATATGTAATACATCAGTACCTACTTCTGTATTTAAGCACCTTTATGAAATACAGTCTTGCAATTATAAATCTTAATGCTTCTTTCTCATTTCTCTGAGGGAGAAGCTTATGATTGCAATATGGCATTTTCCCAGCCAGACCATACTCTATGACCAGACTGATGTTGTTGGGACCAAGTTTCTTTTCAAATCTGTCACTCGCCTCAAAGTTCTAAGACTGCTCAATAGTATCTCTGATTTTACTGCTGCTGGATCAGATAACTTTGAGCCTAAACTCCTAAAGCTAGCATCCCCTCATATAGCAGCACATCTTGCAAAAATGTTTTCCCTCTGTCATAGCTATGTCCTTGTTATCTGGAAGACTGCCAGGATTACCCCTGTTTTCAAAAAGGGACCGTAAAAATCCCTCAAACTATTGACCATTGCCATATTACCTGCTCTTAGCAAAATCCTTGAGAAGCTCATTGCCAACCAAACTGTTGACTTTCTACAGAAACTAAACCATCTCACGTCAGTGCAGCATGGCTTCCGCAAGGGTCATAGCACCACCACTGTCTTACTCAAGTTTATCTCTGATACCATAGCAGCCATGGACTCAGGTCTCCTAACGGGGGCAATTTTTATAGACATGACCAAAGCATTTGACATTGTGGATCATCCTATTCTTCTCACTACTCTAAGATCACTAGGTTTCTCACAGGGTGTGACTGCCTGGTTTGACAGCTACCTGACAGATCGCAAGCAACTTGTTAAATTTAACTCCACCTTGTCAGATTATGCTACCATAAATATTGGTGTGCCACAAGGATCTATCCTTGGATCCCTGCTTTTCCCCCTCTTTATAAATGATATTACCTCAATCATCCCAAATTCTGCTTCCCTGCTATACGCTGATGACATTGTTTTGTACACCAGTTCAAAGAATATCTCTGAAATCAATCAACGACTCTCCCAAGACTTTATACAAATTGAAGAATGGATGATAAGAAAGAGGCTTGCACTAAATGTCTCAAAGACTCAAGCCATGCTGTTTGGCTCCAATGCTAAACATAAACTCGCCCAACCCACCTTTAATGTCGCCACTAAAAATGGCTCAGCTGTCATGGTTGTACCCTCCTTTAAGTATCTGGGTATCACACTTGATCCTGCTCTCACTTTTGATCTTCATATCCAGCAGACATGCAAGTTGACAAACATGAAACTCAGTATGGCCTACCACTCTAGCTATGTACTCACTCCATCAGGTAGGCTTGCCATAGCTCATGGCATACTACTTCCATCACTCATGTCTGGGGCCTCATCATGTAAGACTAGCTTTCAGAAGTGGGACATTGCATACAACAATATCTGTAGATATGCCTCTTCCTCAAAGCGGCTAAAACACCACTGCCTCCTCTACACTGAGCTAGGATGGTTTTCTCCTGCAGCCTCCATGATTATGCACTCTGCTCCATCATAGAAAATATCATCCAAAATCAAATGCCAAAACCTCTGGCGGAACTATTCCTTAACCAGACGTCCAGCTATGAACTACGCTCAGCTGCCAAAGCCCATGTCGTCATCCCTAGACATCACTCTTCCAAAGGTGCTAGCACCTTCTCCTGCCATGCCCCAAAAAAATGGAACTCCCTCCCACTAACTATTCATCAGGCATCATCCCATGCCTCTTTCAAACTATTACCATGTGATCATCTTGCTGTCTCATGCTCTTGTTCCCACTTCAAACCCCCTTAGCACAGCACTTCATCACTATATCCTCTAACCCATTAGCCTTTCAGTGCTCCTTTCCTCAACCAACTAGTTCAGTACTGTCCTGTCTCTTAGCTTGTTACAATGTAACTTTAATTATAATCCCTTACCTCAGCCCTTTTTCTTCCTTTCATCCCCATACACTTCCTCCCTACCTCAATTACTCCTTATTTTTTTTCTTTTGCATTCCATCTTCCTTGACTACCAGTTGACACTCTCGCTTGTTTTAGCTTAATTGATGGCTACCACAATGTTGCTTATGATTTTTGCTATTGTTATATTTGTCTTGCAGAATCAGTTGTATCTACTTGTATCTATTTGTTCCCCTTACTTGCACTTTATTGCTATTTTATATGCACCTACTGCTTATATGATTGTTATGTCATTTGTTAAAAATGTTTTGTTTCTGTATTCTCCCGGGTTGTGCCTGAAAATAGTCATTGCTATTGCTAGTGCAACTTACCCAGTCAACAAAATGAAATAAATAAATAAATAAATTTTATAAGGGTGCTTAAACACAGACCTAGGTAAAGGTGTATTAAATAAGCTTTTTCAAAGGGCTGGAAATGGTATATATTTAAGTCATGAAAGGTGCTAGGTGTTTGACATAAACTGCAAACATCGGGCTGTCATTAACATACAGTAGGAATGCACTACTTTCCATGCTTGCCAGCAAGAAAACGATATAGAAATGTATAAAATCAAAACAAAAGACTGGAAAACTGATAATTATATAAGACTGTTCTCACTGCTGCCATACAGGACACCAAATAAAATAGACCAATTTTACCTTCTGCCAGGAATACACCCTGAGACATTGCATCACTGACTGAAACTTGGAAAAAAACAAACAGAAATTAAGATGGGATGGGACATTGGTTGTACTACTGTAATCTGTGCATTGAGAGAACCTATCAATCAATGGCTGTCACACATGAATGCACTGGTACACTCTTCCATAAGTTAGCCTTGTGCAAGCCTGAGTCTAGGTGACATCACTGAGTCATTTGTTCTTGAAATGATGTGTAACACTATCTGCAGAACACAGGAAAAAAATGTTAGCCCTTCTCTGATTATTAATATGTACCCACTGTTGCACAGTGACTAAAAAAGCTTCCTTTGTCCCAGCAAGACTAACTACTTTGGGACAGCCAGGCTGCAATCACACAGCAGCACTATATACAGCAATTAGCCTGAGACATTTGAAATTCCTGCAGCTGTGCGATCCCTGGTCAGAGCTGCATTGGAAGTGTGCAGTGCATTATGGTAAGCCTCCTTTATGTAAACAGTGGAGAAAACTGGAAAATGGAGTTAGAAGATTTAAGGTAATTTCTCTAAGTAAACTGTTCAGATTGGAATAAAAAGTGCATATTAGGCAAACAGAAGAAAGGCTTATTCTAAGTAAACATTTATTTATTTATTTAGATCTAGGATTACACATACCTTTGAGCCAAGGCTCTTTTAAAAAGGTTCCACATCAGAGAAATACAAATGGTAGACAAAACATTTCACAGATTGAAACAATGCCATGGTTACAGACAGTATAGGTATTAGGTCTGCTAGTATGACAAACAGCAGCATGGTGGAGAGTGAGACGATGAAGCAGCCAGAGGCATTTGTCAGAGGAGATATCCAGTAAGTGCTATGTCATGAAAAGGGGGGTTATGAAGAGGAGGGATAAATGCAGCAGATGGGAAGGAGGGGCAGGAAGGGAGGATGGGGAGGCAGGGGATGGGAGAGAGGAAGTAAGAGCATTTGGGGTAGGAGATTTTGAGGTGTGGCAGTTTGGACTGGTCAGTGTGGTGGGTGCCACCTGCTTGCTATGAAAGTGAATGCCTCAGTTTAGGGGAAGCAATCACAGGAGCTGGAGATAGAGAGATAATGCCAGAGACTGGTTTTGAACAACCCAAGTGTTTTGGCTGAGGAGATGGTGTGGCTGAGGTCATTTAGCCAGAGTGGAGCTTTGTAGGCAAAGGAGCATTGGCCCAGACTAGTACGACAGTGGGGAACTTTCAGAAGCTGCTGCTTTGATCTCCTGGGGCTCCATTGATTGGTGTTCTCAGGTAGTAGAGCTATGACTCCAGGGGGTTCAAGGCTGAGGTGGATTTTCTTTGCCATTGTACAATTGAGGTACTTGATTAGGCTTGATAGTTGGAGCCAACCGGTCTGAGCATACAAGTCGCAGGTGTGGGTAAGATGGTGGGCACCAGTAATTAGTCGACAGGCCTTGTTTAGGGTAACTGCTATCCTCTGAGAGTTGTCATCATGGCAGAGCTATAAATGATGATACCATAGTCGATGACCTCTGTAACGAAATTGTCAGTGCCTCAGGAGTAAGATGTTGCCTATGTTTATAGAGTAGACCAAGTTGGGTATTTGCAGCTCTGACAACGTTGTCAACATGAGCCACATATGTGAGGCAAGGATCTAGTAGGATCCCTAGATATTTGAAAGACTGGGCCTGATCAAGGGTATTACCATTTGCATTACAGATAGCCAGCTGGTGTTGCTTATGCAGGTTTTGGGGACTATGGAAGAGCATTGATTTAGTTTTCTTGTGATTTAACACTAGCTTGTGCTTGTGGAACCACGATTCAATGGAGCTGAAATCATGTTGGAGAGTACGTTGCAGTGTTAAAGGTTCTTTGTGGGATGAGAAGACTACTGCATCATCCGCATACAATAAGATGGGCTCAGAACAGGATTGTGGCAGTGAAGTCAAAAAGAGGCTGAAGAGCAGGGGGCTCAGGATGGAACCCTGAGGTACACCTGAGTGGACAGGCAGGGAATCAGAAAGAACACTGGCAATTTTTACTCTTTGCCATCGGCGATCTAGGTAGCTGTTGAACCATAATGGAGAGTCCGGTGATATGCCAGTGATTAGTAGCTGGTCAATAAGAAGCCTGTGGTGGACAGTATCGAAGACCTTGGATAAGTCAATGAAAACAGCCCCCGTGAGCTGCCCATTGTCAAGGGATTTATGAACTGCTCCAGTGAGCTCAAGGAGGGCAGTGGTTCTACTGTGACCTTTCCAGAAGCCATGTTGTTTTGCAGTTAGGATGTTGTATTTCTCCAGATGGTCAGTAAGTTGGTCAGACACGATCCGCTCACGGGCCTTAGAGAGCAGAGGTAGTATTGAGATAGGGCGATAATTAGAGTAATTTGACCTGTCACCACTTTTGAGGACTGGGGTCACAATCGCAGTTTTCCATATGTCCGGGAATTTACTACTAGTAAGGGAGAGATTCAGAATTTTTGTTATGAGGAAAAGAAGTTCATCAAGGGTAAGTGACAGAAGTTTAAGGTCCAAGGTATCGCCACTGGTTCTGGATTTGGAGATAGCTGTGACAATATAGCAGCGTGCAACATACGGTTTGACCTCCTTAAAGTAGAAGAGAGGTAGAAGAGATTGCGGTTGAGAGGGGCTGGAGATGAAGGTGTTTTGTTTGAAGTAGTCAGGGGGGAGGACTGAGCTGAGATCTGTGAATGCCTTGTTGAAGGTGTTTGCAATGACCATTAGGTCGAGGGTAGTTGAGCCATCTACTACCAGCATGGTCAGAGGTGTTTCAATCTGCTTCCCTGTGAGTTCCTTCATATTATCCCAGAAAGCTTGTCCATTACCCCAGGTATTTGTGAGTGCTTCTTTGTAATAGGAGCTTTTTGAGAGCCATATGGCCTTAGTACAGACATTTCAGACTTGTTTATATTTTTGAGTGTCAGGTAGCTTTCCAGTAGTTTGAGCCACAGCCCAGAGGTGGTCACTCCATTTCAATTGGGCTAGTAGCCCCACTGTGATCCAGGGGTTGCAGATAGATTTAGCCTTACACCTCTTAACAGGGGCATAGAGGTCACAAGCTTTGTTGAAGGTCGAGATGATATGGTCAAGACCAAGGTTGACATTGGTTGCCAGATATATCGGTGACCAGTCTTGAGACTTTAGATACCGTTTGAGGTGGATCAGATTGCCACGAGGTAGGACTCTACTGGAGATGATTTTTTTTTGGGGGGGGCTTTACGAATTTGTTTGTCCATTCACAGATGATTGGTGAGTGGTCACTGAGAGAGTCTGGCAGGACTGTGGTGCAAGAGATCCTAGCAGGGTGGTTGGTGAGTACCCAGTCAAGTAGGGTACTGGTGCCCATTTTGTAGTTAGTCCTGGTAGCAGATGTAACCATCTGCAAGAGGTTAGCAGCTGTAATAGAGTCTTTGTCAGTAGGTGTCAGCGTGGCTCATTTGGTAGCACATCCGCCTCTGAACCAGAAGGTCGTGGGTTCTCGCCCCACACGGGATTGGACTTGCACCTAAAATTGCTGGCATTTGAGTGCAGTATTGGGGGGTGCTGTACTGCTGGGGTGTGCCGTCCTTCGGATGAGATGTTAAACCGAGGTCCCTTCTGCCCATCCTGGTGTTGTCCTGGTGGGTGTCCAGGTGGAAGTAAAAGAACCCAAGGCACTCTTCGCAAAGAGTAGGGAACATTCGCGGTATCCTGGCCAACATTTTCCTTCCCATAAACTGGTTCATGCAATTATCCAGGCTGTGTGTGGGTGATGATGTGCGATATGGCCGCCACCACACATTCAGTCACTTCACTACCAGTCTAGCATTGCTTGTAAAGCGCTTTGGATGTATGAAAAGCGGTATATAAATGCTGATTCTTCTTCTTCTTTGTGGGCACTTGCATCAGGTGCAAGCCAGTTAATATTGAAATCTCCTAGTAGAATAACTTCATGTTATATTGTTGTATAAAGTAGCTGGAAACTTACTTTAAAGTACTGTGCCCATGGGGGGGAAGGCTACCACGCCATTGAGGGGAACTGTGACTGCAGAGGGGAGGGGTGGGGAAATGCCACACACCACCAATGAGATGTACACTGTGGACAAATGACCACTTCACTGTAGTGGACTGGGACCAAATACTGTCACAGTCACTTCACTCTCCTACAGTGATAGCAAAACACCTGCAGGGCTCTGCCTATGCAGCCATAAAAATGGGGCTGGGTAGGGCATTACACTTGAGTGCAGCATCTCCACCAACTGCCACCCCATGCTGACAGACCCAGTGTGATGTCCATGTCTCTGGCCCTTTCACGCTGCACTGCAGCAGAGAATTGCTAAGTAATAGTTCCTAAATCGGAGTTGTAGACTCTGCCATAACAGATTTGGCCTCCTGACTGGAGGAATGCCTATCACCAGAGCTGGTCACTGAGCTGATCACAGGAGCAGAGCTTACAGATTGCTCTGCCCTGACAGTCTGCTGCCCAGAGTCAATAAAATCCAGTTAAGCCTGCTTGGATCAAGACACACTGTGCGTATAAAAAAAATGATTCAGGGTCAGCAGGGCATGTCCTATGAAGAGTGCCTCAAGGCACTAAACATGTACTCATGGAGACCAGAAGGGAGAGGGAGATATGATACAGAGCTTCAAATTCCTAAATGTAATTAACAGGGTGAACTGTAGAGAACTATTTAACTTGAATACAAGCTCATGGTTATGTGGTCATGAATGAGAGCTAACAGGAGGGGGGTTTAGGAGGGACATAAGAAAATACTATTTTATAGAAAGGGTGGTGGAACTGATGAACAGGCTGCCAGCTCAGGTGATAGGTGGAAAAACTGATAATGGTTCTAAGCATGACTGAGACAGAATGAAGGATATAGTGGTCACTCAGGCATCAGAATCAGAGATGAGAATGGAGGGTGGTGGGGAGGGCTAGGTCCCTGGAGGAACAGTAGGTCCCAAGGTTCCAAATAGGGAACACAGGCAGACTGGAGGGACTTTGGTCTTTTTCTGCCGTCATTGTCTATGTTACTATATTTCTATGTAACTACGGATATAAACCATAGAAAACAATATGGTACATTCTAATTAAAACAGGAAAGACACACTTCTAGAGTTACAATGGTGTTCTGGTTTGTAGCCTGACCAAACAAGTCCTCAACCCACAAACTGCAGGTTAAAAGTGCACTACACGGGTATACTGTGGGTCAACATGTTCATTTAAGGCTAAATCGCCCAGGCAAAATGAAGTTAATTAACTCATGAAATGTGAAGAACATTCATGAATCATTTATGAACAGACATTAAAGTTCCCTAATTGTTCTTTAACTCAGTTAATTAACTCATGAAATGTGAAGAACATTCATGAATCATTCATGAACAGACATTAAAGCTCCCCAATTGTTCTTTAACTCAGTTCATGAACCATGGGTAAAGACATACTGTGCAAATTAACAAAATGATTCAGGATTGGCAGGCCATATGCTGTGAAGAGTGCAGATAAAGAATTGGCTACGCGGTAGGCTGCAGAGGGTGGTAGTAGGAGGGGAACTCTCAGCACCGAGGGCAGTGACAAGAGGGGTGAGACAGGGATCAGTGCTGGGACCGATGTTGTTTGGGTTATCCACAACTGATATCTCACATGGGATCCAAAGTAAGATCAGTCTGTTTGCAGATGACACCAAAATTGGGGCAGTGGTTGATGACACTGAGGGATGGAAGGGGCTAGAGGATGACCTAACTAAACTGCAGGAATGGTCAGAAACATGGCAGCTGTGATTAAATGCTAAAAGAAGTGCAAGGTAATGCACTTCAGAGCAAAGAACCAGAGGAGGGACTATCATCTGGAGGGATACAGTTAGGTAGCACCGTGGAGGAAAAGGACCTACAGATACTTATAACAGGGAGCATGAACAGCTCTGCTCAGTGTAGGAAGGTGGCAGCAAAGGCCAACAAGATGCTGGGATGCATAGTGAGGAGAATCTCCTCCTGAAGTAGGAAGGTAGTCCTCCCCTGTAGAGGTCACTGATCAGGCCACACCTGGAGAACTGCGTGCAGTTCTGGCACCCGTACCTGAGGAAGGATGTCAGATTGTTGGAGGGGGTGCAGCGTAGAGCTACAAAGCTGATCCAGGGATTGGAGGGAAAGCCCTATGAGGAAAGGCTGAGTGAGCTAGATATGAATTCATTGGAAGAGAGGAGGGATGGGGGGACATGATTGAGACCTTTAAGTACTTGAAAGGGATCAAGAAGACTCGAACAGAGAGGGGATCTTCCAACTAAGAAGAGGAAGAGACACAAGAGGGAACAGTCTCAGACTGGAGGGGGGAAGATTCAGGAGGGAGGTAAGCAGACAGTTCTTCATGGAAAGGGTGGAGGGCAAGTGGAACACTCTACCACAGGAGGTGGTGGCCTGCAAGATGGTGGGCAGTTTCAAGAGGGGATGGGACACGGTGTGGGGGAAGGTTAATCTAAGGAGGGGAGGAGTGGGATGGGCAGCTGTGAGATGAGGGGCTAGCTGCACAATCAAGCAGACTCAACAGACTGTAGCCTATTTCTGCTGGCATTTTCGTATGTTTGTAGGTTCGTTAGTTCAAGAACTGTTCATCAACACAAAGTTTGTGAAGTTGCAAAACATTAAAGAATCTTGATGAACTGAGACACAGAGCAATTTGCATAAATGATTTGCAAATTGGAATACACAGTTTCCCACTATAATAGTTATAAAGCATTACAAAATCATAATTTTTTTCAGTTTAGTAGTGGAAAATATATGTTCTACATGGCAGTTAACTATCTGAGCAGCTAAAAAGCTTAACATTTAAACTCATCACATTTTAAAAGAGTTTCAGATTCTGCTCATATAGGACTATTGTGCAGAGGGTACATGTCAGAAGTGTGTAGCCTTACTGTGTAGCTACACATCCATGGACAGGTGCACCCATACTGGCATTCACTAACACAGGCCACCTGTCCGCAGTCCCACCCCCTGGCACACAGGTGCACGGAGGACCATGCCGTGAACCGGGCACACATCCAAGGGGATGTCTGAACCTGGTCTGCTAGTCTATTCCTTGCACCCACAGGGGGCAGATGGCATGCTGTGCACCAGTGTCACAGGGATGGTGGATGCCCATTCAGCCACCCCCAGCCCTCTGTGTGGTCCCCATGGGCAGGGGAAGTATGTTGAGGAGGTCTGCTGTGCCCCATCATTCTTGCCAACCTGGTGATGGCATTCTGAGGGGCATGTATACCTATGGCAGGTGTCACCCAGCATAAGGTGCACTCCCTGTGCCCAGCACTCCCCACCATTGTGAATGGTGTGGAGTACTGGCACACCTCTGAGCATGCCCCAGGTGCATTGCTGTCCATGTGGCCAGGGGATCAGGCACATACCTGCCCTGCACCCCTTTAGTAAATGACATGTGTGGTCCACGGGACCTCACTCCATGGCATTCCGATGTAACTATGCCAATGCACCTGGTTTATTCAGCAAGTTGGCATAGTGCATAGAGCCCAATAATAGTAATTGGGCCTTTATAGTTTCAGAAGGAAAGTGAGCAGTGATTGTATTTACTTGGAGAGCAAAAGAAATCAGCCAACGAAAAAATAAGTTACTAATTCTATAATGCATTGAAAGAAAAGCCATGCATTAGAACAAATTCAGTTTCTTAAACAAATTAAATGTTTATGGCAAATTGCTTAAGTTGTGTGATAAAACAATTATATTTATTTATTTAGTTCTTGAAGTCTTTGGAGAGTTTCCTTGAGCACAAGTGCTCGTTTACAAAGGTTCCTTGTTAAATACATAGTCAGGAAAACAATTACAAGTATAATAAGCAGTTCCAGAGGAAATGCAGTTGAGTCAGGCTCAAAGCACTTAAGATAGAACAGTTACATATAGTTTGAACAAAACAAAATCCACACAGATCATTGTATAAAAGTTACAGGTAATGTACAGAGAGAAACCAGATAAAACTGTTTAGCAGTTACAATTGCACTGGACTGGAAGGCAGACTGCAAAGATCTCTTAAACTGATTATATTTTGGGAGATTCAGCAGTGTGTCAGGCAATTCATTAAACCAGTTAGCAGCCCTGATAACAAATGACCGCTTGCCCAGCTAAGTACATCTGAAAGGAGGCTTAAGGCTTCAATCAAGGGTTAAATGGATCTGCCTTGTACAGAATGCAAAATCTTTTGAGTATAGGGCTAAAACATACTGTAGTTGCCTAATGAATTAATTAATAATATGAAAGCAGAGAACAGTATTTATTTGGTTTATATATATACCAGGTAGATGCTCTACACAAAAACAATTGCCTATTTTCAGGCACGACCGAAGAGAATTCAATAGAAGTGGTCAATAATAATGTAATAGGAATGACACAGTAATTCATAACAAGCATTTGTCAATGCCGAATGTTTGCTTGCTGGAATTGGCAGTGGTAGTATAGAAGTTACAGAACTGCGTAATAGGAATGGCAGTGAAGTATTGAACTGAAGCCAACACCACCCTGCAGAGAGTGACAGGCATTGGGGTGTGCGTTTGGGTCGTCAGGCATAACGGCCACACCATTTCACCACACCCCACCCTGCAGACACTGTCAAGTGTCATGGTGTTCACTGGGGTCTTTGGCCCTTAAGCGCACCCCATGTCATTAGGAAATATGGTGAGATGGGTGCGATATAGGAGAATGGGTGAACTTTGGGGCAAGAGTCCAAGGCATACCTCGATGCCTCTCACTGGCTGCAGGGTGTAGAATGGTATGAGCATTACAGGCAAGAATCCCAAGTCACACCCTGATGCCTGTCATTCTCTACAGGGTTGGGCATTATGGTTGGAAACCCTAATACCTCAGGCATTCGTTTTCACTCCAAATTTTCAACATGTTTTTGTGACCCACCTCATGAACAGGGGAATATCAGTTTGTTGAGAAGCTGCTTATGCACAGCAACTTCGGCATTTAGCACCACAGGTGCAAAACATTCCAAACAGGATGTAAAAATGACAGCTGTACTGTTCATGAGGAGGTGTAAAAATGGCAATGTTGCAAATCTGTAGTAAAAATATTAAAAATGGTGAAGTCACGGCGTACATAGAAACTGTGCAACACACCGTAATATATATTAGGTTGGGGATTTTTAGCAGATTGTCAACTCAGGCATTTTGGTGCCTCCGATCATGAACAGTGTCACTGTGATTTTCTTTATCTGTGCCGAACAATGATTTCCACAGCGACCACGCATCTCATGCGTTGAAAGTGTGAAAACACACTTCAGCCATGTTGTGAAAATGACAGCTGTACTGTTCATAAGGAAGTGTGGAAAATGCCACTGGTGAAAATCTTGACTGAAAATACAAAGTCATGAACTTATGAGGTGCGTGGAAACTGTGCAATGCTCACTCGTAACACAGTCATTTTATGGACTTTTGTCACCAAATTTTCAACATAGCCATTTTAAGACCTCTGCTCATGAACAGTGTAACTGTGATTTTCTTAATCTGTCCTAAACATTGCTTTTGCACACCAACAGCACCATTGTGCACTACATGTGTGAAAACACATTTTGGGTGACATATGAAAAATGGCAGCTGTACTGTTCATAAGGAAGTGTAATAAAATGGCAATGTTGAAAATCTGGAGTGAAAATATTAAATTCGCAAACTTACGAGCATGCATAGGAACTGCGCAATGCAAGCTCGTAAAACAGTCATTTTTAAGAATTTTTTCACCAAATTTTCAACATAGCCATTTTAAGACCTCTGCTCATGAACAGTGTCACTGTGATTTTCTTAATGTGTCCCATACATTGATTTTGCACATCAACTGCGCCATTGTGCGCTACATGGGTGGAAACACATTTTGGGCAAGATGTGAAAAATGACAGCTGTACTGCTCATAAGGAGGTGTGGTAAAATGGCAATGTTGAAAATCTGGAGTGAAAATATTGAAAATTATGAACTTATGAGTGAACGGAACGCAATGCACGCCAGAAACAGTCATTTTAGGAATTTTTCATTAAATTTCAACATAGCCATTTTAAGACCTCTGCTCATGAACAGTGTCAGTGTGATTTTCTTAATTTGTCCCGTACGTGATTTGCTTTACTACTGCGCCATTGTGCACTTCATGGGCGGAAACACACGTTTTGGGTGAGATGTGAAAAATGACAGCTGTACTGCTCATAAGAAGGTGTGTAAAATGGCAATGTTAAAATCTGGAGTGAAAATATTGAAATTTGCGAACTTTAGAGTGCGTGGGCGTATGCAGCATTGCACAGTTGCTATGCATGCTCGTAGTAACCTTAAAAACTAGAACATGGATTAAATCTACGAAAATCAGGAGCAAGAGATTTCCTTATTCCAAAAATTAAAAATAGATATAGTACAATGACTTTTCAGTATAAAGTCTCAACAAGTTGGAATAGGTCCCCCCCCCGGACCCAAACCTGTCCTTTTTAGAATATAAGACTGCAGTGAAACATGAGCTGTGTTTTAAATGTTTGTGTAATAGGTGAAGTTTGAATGGTATTATATATGATGTTTGGCTGTTTAAAACAAAATAAATGACTGTATGTATCTAAATGTATGAGAATTGTATTTGTAAGATGTGTACATGTTTATTGTGTTTATTTATTTTGGTACTGAACAGGAATGCATTGTAAATAGGGATTCTCAAACCCCTAATGGCATAATTTTCTGTATAAATAACATTTTACTTACTACTCTACAATGCATGCTCGTAAAACAGTCATTTTTTGGAATTTTTTCACCACATTTTCAACATAGCCATTTTAAGACTTTGCTCATGAACAGTGTCACTGTGATTTTCTTAATTTGTCCCGTACATTGATTTCACACACCGACTGTGCCATTGTGAGCTACATGGGCGGAAACACGTTTTGGGTGAGATGTAAAAAATGACAGCTGTACTACTCATAAGGAGGTGTGGTAAAATGGCAATGTTGAAAATCTGGAGTGAAAATATTGAAAATTCCGAACTCTACGGCGTGCGTGAAGGAACTGTACAACGACGCACAGAAACAGTCCTTTTTGGAATTTTTTCACCAAGTTTTCAACATAGCCATTTTTAAGACCTCAGCTCATGAACAGTGTCACTGTGATTTTCTTAATTTGTCCCATACATTGATTTCGCACATCGACTGCGCCATTGTGCGCTACGGCGGAAACACATTTTGGGTGAGATGTGAAAAATGACAGCTGTACTACTCATAAGAAGGTGTGGTAAAATGGCAATGTTGAAAATCTGGAGTGAAAATATTGAAAATTCGCGAACTTCTGATGCATAGGAACTGTGCAATGCGCTCGTAAAACAGTCATTTTGGAATTTTGCCCAAATTTTCAAAATGAGTTTAGGACCCCTTCTCATGAACGATGTCACTGTCATGGCGTTATTCAGGCCGAAAAGATGATTTCGGCGCAGTGACAGCGAAATCACCCTTCGGGCCTGAATAACGCCATGACAGTGACATCATTCATGAGAAGGGGTCCCAAAAACCCCATGTTGAAAATTTGGTGCAAAAATTCCAAAAAATGCCTGAGATATGCAACAAAGTTGAAAAAACCCTATCTAGCCCATTATACAGCTTACCGGCATTTCCTCAGTTCGCGGTCGGCTTTGAAGAGTGCAGACGTGTTCCCGGTCCATCGCAGATCGTCACGCCAAGCTCGGAGTATGTATGAGGTGGGGTGTGTGGAGGCTGATGCGCGATGGGTAGGTGCGGGTTGTGGGGAGGGCAGGAAGACTACGTGGGACCATTTTTCTTTTATAGGGATTTAAAAAAAAGATGGCGTGGGATGTTTGCCATGCTGGGGTGGGCTCCAGTGTGGCACAAGGAAGGCTGGGGGACTGTGGAGCTGACGGGGGATTGGGCACCCCCGTCGACTTCATGATCAGTTGCCACGCTGGGGTGGGCTCCCAGCGTGGCACCCAGTACTCTGGGGGTGAGGACAGTGGAGCCAACGGGGGATTGGGCACCCCCATCGGCTATTCTATGAGTTGCCACGCTGGGGTGGACACCCAGCGTGGCATGTGGAAAGGGTTTGGGGGAGCGCAGCACAAGCTGATGGGGGAATGGGGTCCCCCGTTGGCTATACGTGTGTGCGGGGGGAGGGCAGCATGCAGTATGCGTGCATTTCTCTGTGTGTGTGTGTTTAAAGGGAGCTGCACATGAGTAGGCAATATCTTATTGCTGCTCACTGAAGCGTAGCTCCCCCTTTCAACTGTATGCCACTGCATTTTGGAGCTTGTCATAGACAGCTCCAGCATGCATTGGCTTACAGGGGCCACGCCTGACAACACACTGACTGAATTGGAAGAGGGAGTGACACATCTCCAAAATCTCGGATGATGGCTGTATGTTTCTTGCACATGCATGCAAGCAAACATAAAAATGGTACAGTACATAAAATACAAAAGTGCAGAGATAAAATAGTGATGGAAGTTACACAAAACAATACTCTAGGACATAGATTCAAAACATTACAATTCAATGTTCAACAACTGCCATACAGAACACAGTTCAGAGGTATGTGACATCAGTTGTTAGCAGCATTGTGCAAAGATAGGAATGTGTATCCCATCAGTAGCAGCCAAACCAATAAAATATAGTTGTCTGGTTTAGGAAGGCACAATATGGTGTTTTAAAAAAATGAAGGGCTGAACACTGACAGACTAAAGTAGGGATAGAGTTTCAGATTGTAGGGGCAGTGAAGGAGAAAGATATTTCACCATGTTTGAGCTGGATTTTTGGAATACATAAGGATCTAGGGTCATTAGACCAGAATGAATAGGCTAGGCTATCTGGTTTCAGTAGCATTGAGAGGAACATTGGGGATTGTGTGTTCACAACTGTGTAAATCAGACTTCCCAAGGTAAGCTTATGTACTGTAGGGCTGCAAATGGGAGCCATCCAAGCCTGGAGTATAGGTCACAATGATGAGTGTACAGTATCTGTTAGTGGCCAGGGCAAACCTGCAGATGTTATTGTAGGTCACTTCCCATTTTTGCTGAGTGGCTTTAGAGATGGAGTGGTAGACTGCCATCCCATATCCGTGTGGGTAGAAGAATGTTTTGGGCAACAGCATTATGGGCTAAGGGTATAAGGCTGTCTCTGACTTTATAGGATGGTCCAAGTCTGGTGCTTGCTGCCTTGCAGGCTACAGAGATATTTGCTGAGAAGTCTAAGGAGGCATCAAGTGTCACTACAAGGTAGTTAAAATTTGAGTCTAGTAATATAAGACCCATCTGTACATTCGGTATTTCTGGTCACCAAAATTATTGATGGACTGCATCCCTTAAAGTTTAGTGGAGGAGTGTCATAAACTTTCATGGAGGTTTATGTACCTTTATATTCAAGAATGTACATAAATACAGTTTGCTCGTTTGTTGTTCTTGCACAATTCATGAACATTCATAAATATGATTGCTGAACTTTGACATAGGTGCATGAACCCAGTTCATGAACTGTTCTTGAATAATTTGTGCTTGTTCAAGAACAGTTCATGATAACTTTGCCTGGGCAATGCAAAAAGTTGATTAAATTAACAACCTGTAAAAATGCTCAGCATTGTGCATTGCTCTTGACACCTTTTCAAGAGTCACATCATAAACCTCTCTCATAATTTTAAAATCTTTTCAAGTATAATTTAAACATACTTAAACATGTTCTTACATGTGTTGTGTTGGTGGTCTACAGACCTCTAGCACAGGCAGAGACGCTGGATAATTCACTTGGGGTGGACATCATCAGGATGGCAAATAATGGGGGAGGTGCTGCTAGTTGGTGACTTCAGGCTGCCAGATATGGATTAGAGTCATCCTTGACTCTCTGCTGGGGGCCTTTCTAAGATAGCTAGTCAATGAACCCACTAGGGAAGGGACAGTGCTGGATCTGGTGCTTATTAACAGTGAAAGCAGGGCAGACATAGAGAATACTGGATGGGCAACTATGCACAACCAGTGTGTTCTGCCACAGAGGGGTTCTGATTCCCCGAGGTGACAGAACACACAGGTTGTGCATAAAGTTGCTCATCCTGTATTTTTTATAGTGTATAGTTGTATTATGTGAAATGTGTGCTTTGTGTTTTTTTCTCTCTTTTTTCCTAATGAAACGGACTTGAAAAATCTCTAGAGGTTCTGGAATACTGTCACCACAGAATTAAACAGAGGAAAGCAACAATGTGCCCGGATTCCAAGTGGTTCTGCTGCAGTAGTGACAACAGTACTGCAGCAGAACAACATAATGACATCACTAATGCAGCAGAACATGCATATTCCAGGCATGTAATTTCATGCATAACAGCATTCTACTATACACTATATATAGGATAGTGCATGAGTAACAGTTAACAACAAGGCTATTCTTTACCGAGTTGGTACTATGACAACAGATTACCTTCGAGAGCGCAGCTCGAAAGGTAATCAGTCATCATAGTACCAACGAGGTGAAAGAACAGCCCTACCGTTAAATGGTACGCATGCACTGTTCTGTATAGTGTATAGTAGAATGTCGTCGCCTCAAAAAAATAATTACTACATCTTTCTTTTTAAAATAAGACTAACTGTCAGATTGCTGCTCGAGGACACCATGTGTGATGTCCACACTGCAGGAGAATGAAAAGTAGTTCTGCTATCCTGCAGACGTCACTTTTTGGTTCTGCTGCACTGCGGACATCACTAGTGCAGCAGAACAACATTTTTAGTGCACTAGATTTCAGTGTATATAACGACGTTCCACTATACACTACATCACAGTGGGCAGTCTCCAGGTACCAATGATCACCATACACTGTGTTTAATATTAAGATGGGAGCAGAGGCAAACCATACGAGGATGAGGTCATGGACTTTAGTAAGGATAATTTTAAGAAAATAGGAGACTGGCTCAGAAACTGCCTTATTGGGGGGACAGGAAGGGTACAAGAAACAGTGGGAAAAGTAAGGGAGGGCATAATTAAGGCAACTAGACTCTGCATGAAGGAAGTGAGTAAAAGCAAAAGGAAAAAGAGACCATTATTGTACTGTAGGCAAGTGGCCATGGCAGTGAAGGAAAAAGAGTGGCATTCAGGAGGTATAAGAAATGCAAAGGAGGAAAACAGGAGGTAGTGCCAGTTAAAACAGGGGAAGCAGGTAAGGCAATGAGGGCAGCAAAGGCACAGATAGAGGAAAGGACTGTCAAAGGGGTAGCAAATAGAGATAATACTTTCTTCAGGTACATAAGCACGAAGAGGAAAGCAAGGGGAGGGATAGTGAGGATAAGAAAGGTGACAGGGTGACTGTGCAGAAAACCAAGAAAAAGGAGACACCCTGAACAAGTACTTATCCTCAGTCTTTACAGTATGAAGAGGGGTATGGATCATCAGTGATCAGGAGGAAAAAAACAGGAGGGGAGGCAGACTCAAGTCCATATTCAGAGGAAAGATTCTTGAAGAAACTTGCTACTTCAAAAGTGGGCAAGGCTACAGGACTAGATGGGATACACCCAAGGATGCTGAAACAACTCAGAAAGCTGTTGGCTGCCCTGCTGATGGCATTATTTAACAACTAAGTGGAATCAGACTTGGTTCCGGAGGACTGAAGGAGTGCAGGCATGGCCCTTCTACATAAAGGCAGTAGCAGGGAAGAGGCTAGTAGCTATAGGTCAGTGAAGCTCACCTCAGTGGTGGGAAAAATAATGGAAACACTGTTATAGGAAAGGAAGGTAGAGTATTTTGAATCCAAAGGGCTGCAAGACCAAAGACAGCATGGGTTCATGGGGGGGAGGTCATGCCAAACAAATCTGATTGAGTTCTTGGATTGAGTGACCCAGAAAATAGATAAAAGTGGACATGGCCTATCTGGATTTTAACAAGACCTTTGATACTGTACCACAGATAAGATTGATTAAGAAACTGACCAGACTAGATGTGGGATCCAAAGTGGTGAATTGAGTTGGAAACTGGTTAATAAATAGGCAACAGAGGGTGGTATTTAACAGTACTCACTCTAATGATGGCAGAGTGACCCACAGGGTGCCACAGGACTCATTACTGGAACAGTCCTCTTCAATGTTTTCATAAGTGACATTGCAGCTGAACTGGAATTGCAGTTGATATCAAAATCTATAATAGGGTGAACAACAAGATAAGGTGAAAAGAATGGGTAGGCATCTTGGGAAACTTGAGGAGAAGTCATAGGCATGGCAGTTGTAGCTCAATGCCAAAAAGTGCAATATCATGCACTTAGGCCATAGGAATCCAAGAACTTAGTACAGGATGAGTGGAGAGGTACTGTCAGTCACTAAGCAGGAAAGAGACCTTGGGGTTAGCGTATCTGATTATTTTAAAGGGTGTGCTGTCAACACAGTGATCACATTGCAACCAGTTCGACACTCACAGTGGTGAACTGGTTGTCAGAGCACCATACACCACTGTGCAGCACTGGTGTTGCCTTCCCTCCTCAGTAAACCCCCCTGGAGGTGATTATATTAATATTTTGGGGAGGTGCAGGGCCAAATTCCCCCATGGTGGGGGGTGAAGGGGGAAAAGACCCCTGCAAAAAGCCTGGATGTGTCCCAGTTCTTTGGGCACCACGGCGGTCCGGCAGCACAATTGCCAGGTGACATGGTGGCCATCAGCATTTTTGCTGCCGTAATGTCAGTCGACCATCTTGGTTTTGAACCAACATGGTGTAACCCTTCAAAGTGGCAGGACAGTGTGACAAAGCAGTGGTTAGGGCCAGTGAGATGCTGGGATGCATAGGGAGATGTATCTCCAGCAGGAGGAGAGAGGTGATGTTGTCACTATGACACTCACTGGTAAGGCCCCACTTAGAGTGTTGTGTCCAGTTGTGGAGGCCGCACCTCAAAAAAGACATAGCTAGGTTGGAGGAAGTCCAGAGAAGGGCAACTAAAATGGTGCAGGGGTTGCATCAAAAGCCATACGAGGAGAGACCAAGGGACCTGAACATGTACACTCTAGAAGACAGGAGAGCAAGAGTAGACATGTTAGATACTGTACAAGTCACATTAAACTGTCTAACCAATGAGTTGGTTTAGCATTGTTTCTTATTGAATTTTATTGTTTTAATTTTACTGTATTTTAATCTTTATTTTTGTGTATTTGTGATTGTGAGGCACCGTGATCCTCCAGGAATGGGCGCCTTATCAATAAAATTGCCTTGCTGTTGCCTTGCCTTACAGTGGATAATGCACTGGAAACTCATATCCTGGGTCGTGCCTGAAAATAGTCAATTTTTGGCTAGCTCACTTACCTGGTAAACAAAAACTAAATAAAATAAATAAATATGACGTTGTTTTGTAATGCTTAACCAACACAAGAGCAATGTTTGTAAACTGTTTTTGCAACTCAGTTGCAATGCAACTGCAGCCAAGCATAAAGAAATGCAAAACTGAGTTTTTACTCTTAAGAAACAGTTTATGCAGGGTTTTGTGCTGGATACAGAAACACTTCTGCTACTCAGTCAGAAATGCTAAAACAACTCATTGGAGGAACAGCTTAATGTGACTTGTACTGTACCTACAAATACCTCATTGGAGGGCAATCTCTTTCAAATGAGGAAGAACACCAGAAGCTGGCGGGGGAGGATTAGGAGGGATATGAGAAAGTACTAGTTCACGGAAAGAGTTGTGAACATCCAGAATAGACTGCCAGCAGAAGTGGAGGATGTGAAAACAGTGAGAGGCTTCAAGTATACATGGAATAGACATAGGGGCACATTAGGAAATGAGTAGTGAGGTGGGAAGGTTTCTGGTGACCAGTTAGGGTCTATGGAGACAGACTAGACAGTGACCATCTGTGCAGACTTGGTGGGCCAAGCAGTCCATTTCTGCCAACACATTCAATGTTTCTATATTTTATGTATGAGCAAACTGAAAATTATATCAGCTCCAGCAATTTCTCTTATTTTCTGTTACTAAAAGTCCCTTTTCCTGTTAAATGTTGCTTCATATTTTGGTGAGGCCTAAGCAAAATAACATAACATTTGTAACAAAATATACAGCTAAGTAATCCAGCACTGGAAGACAAGATGGCAAATATCTCCACAGCAACCATGTATTTGCCCTTCGTGCTCAGATATGCTGGGATGAAGGACAGCCACACACTAACAAAAACAAGCATGCAGAAGGTGATGTATTTGGCTTCATTAAAGCTACCAGGTAGCTGCCTTGCCAGGAAGGCTACAATAAAGGACAGTGAAGCCAAAAGTCCCATGTATCCCAGCATGCAATAAAAAAATCCTCTTTGACCTTTATTACATTCAAATATTATCTTCCTATTTTTAGTATTCATGTTCAGTTCTGGGAATGGAGAAGATGTTGTTAACCAAGCAATACATACAATAACTTGAATTAAGGAACAGAGTACCACTATAAAATGTTGTATTCTTGACCCCACCCATTTTCTTAACTTACTATTGGGGTTTGTTGCTTTAAAGACAATGACAACAGTGATAGTTTTAGCTAGAAGAGAACTGACACTGATGGAAAATACTGTCCCAAAAACAGTCTGACGGAGCATACATGTCACTTTCATTGGTTGCCCAATGAATATCAAAGTGCAGAGGAAACACAGCATGAGGGCTAACAGTAGGATATAGCTAAGTGCACGGTTTTTGGCTTTGACTATTGGAGTGTCCCGATATTTAATAAAGATGCACAAGATGGAGGCAGTGGTGAAAGATAACAAGATTGCAGCCGCTGTCAAAGCTGCCCCCAAGGGCTCCTCATAGCTCAGGAATTCGATGATTTTTGGAATACAGCCATCACGTCTTTCATTAGGCCACTGATCTTCGGGGCAGGTCAGGCAGTCAATTGCATCTAAAAGAAAAGGACATTTTAGATCTGAATGCACCAGAACGTCTAATTTTCACATGACAATTGAATTATTTGCAATTAAATACACGAGTAAACAATCATTTACTAAATACTATTGTTTTATTGTTTAGTTGAAATCGAATAACCACAGAGTATTAGAAAATGTGACAAAGTTTTATAAAACCATTGATTGGAAAAAGCAACACATTATACAAGATTGTGTAGGAAATATCTAGGTAATTAGATGAGACAGTGAATATGGATCCCCCCCCCACTATGTTTATTTGATTCTGATTTGTGCAATGGTCCTGTTATTAATTTAACACATAGTAGATGGACATCTTATGCACTTTAAGTCATTGTAAATGTGGCAGGATTTAATGTACTTTTTAAAGAAACTGGTTTATATTATGTATATGAACAGTTTTTTAACCAGAAGAATTGACTGTTTATTTTTGTAATTTGTGTATGTGTTTGTCTGAATCTGTAATGACAATATTGTTTGTCAACAATAAATTGAACTGAATTAAATATTCTTTGGTTTCCTAAGCGAATAGTGTATATAAAAAAAAAATTAAGTTTTTTATCATTTCACGGATTGATGGAAATGGTTAGCAGTTCCCATTTATTACTGCCATTTTTGGCAGGACAGAGATCAGAACTATTCTATCAGTTCAGAGTGGGCAGAATCCTTTCTGTCATGTAATGTAACCCACTGGGATTTCATTGTGGGGAAAGAGCTTGTACACAAGAAATGACCACTACTGGGAGCTTAAAACAATTATCTTTGATGTTGCAACTAGTCTGTTTTGCTATCACTGCTTTTTTTGTTTTCATTTTACAGGACTGGGAAGCAGTAACATGCAGTTCAACTGTTTACAATAATTAAGACTGTGCATATGATTAATTGTCTTTCCTGAATACAATGTATAATTATTATTTCCCAAGACAGAACAACAAATGGGGGGCACTAATGAGCCACTGTAGACATGGCTACCTCATTCTGAAATTGCTAATAGCTGCTACTTTAACCTTTAAATCTATTTGCACCATTTGATGTCGCACCATTTGATGTCTCTCCATGTGAACCCACTGGCTCCAGTAGCACCGATCATTGGCACCCCACAGACATGCTGGCTTCATCTGACGTCAAAAATGTCCTTCTGTTTTGATGCTTTTACATGGGCGGCTAATGAAACAGCTGGATGTTGTAAGTATCTACCACCAGGGAAATGTTTTACATTGGTGGCTAATGAAACAGCTGGATGTTGGTAAGTATCTAACACTAGGGAAATATTTTACATTGGTGGCTAATGAAACAGCTGGTTGTTGTTAAGTATCTACCACTAGGGAAATGTTTTACATTGGCAGCTAATGAAACAGCTGGATGTTGTTAAGTATCAAACCCTAGGGAAATGTTTTGCACAGCTTCTCAACTACTTGAGGCGGGGGTTCCCATTTGAAAAAGAGTCAGTATGATCTCCACAGTGGAAGTTGACTTGTACTTGTAGTCTTGTGGAGCACCTCTACTTGGGTGTGGGGGGAGGAGTGTAGTATAAAGGTACTACCATGGTGGGGATGGGGAGACTTGGGGGAGTATATCTATATGGTGCAAAGAAGTACTTTTTGTTGTACCAGATGGTAGCCAGCTATGGAAGTAGGTGGGTTGTGCCATTCATTTATTGTGGGGCTCCTGAATATTCAGAAGCCCTACTATTTGTGGTACTTAGAAACTCTATTCAGTTCCTGCACAGCCTGGCTGCTAGTACAGGCTCACACCATACATTTCCTTCTCTCTTCTCCTCTGCAGTACAATTTTAATTGCCTTTCTTTCAGAAACTGAACTTTAATGGAACTGGAATCATAATGCATGCTTCTCTGATAACATCTCTGAGATGGTCTTCTGCAAAATATGTTCTCAAACTGCTATGGCACAATCACTTCTTGCCTATTGGGGGTGACACTGTACTTTTTCCAGTTAGGTGAAGATGAAAAATGGACCCTGGAGAATGTGGTGGCTGAAACATATAACACTGTTCCTCCTTTGCTCAGCTACAGTCATCCTTTGGTCTTCTGAGAGCTGCCTTTTAGGAGTACCATGACAGGGTTGGGTAAGACTCAGTCCCATTTGTTATGCAGAGGAGCATTAAAAAGTAAGGATACATTTTGTCCTCTCCTGTCTTTTGTCTGTCTCTTGTCTGTTTGATTGCACAATCACATTTTTCTTGTGGCACCTACAAATTGGCCATACCAATGGTACCACCAATTTTCCCGTTATCTCCCTTTCTTCACTTGCTGTTTCCATTCTTTCTTTCTCCCATTTCTTCTCAGTGTTTAAAACATATTAATATGAATTGTTATGTGAAACTGGGATCCCTTGGTTTGTAAATGTATATATATATATTGTTGAAATGAATGCAGAAAGCTATGTGAGTTTATTAGAAGAGATGTCAGTCTGGAATACAGGAGGTTGACCTTGAGATATATTTTGAACTCCACAAGCTTGTTTACAGAATTGTCAACAGAAGGCCAGCTCTGGGACAGAATGTTCTGTTTTGTTGCAGCTGTTTCAGACTAGATGTGCTCTGCAGGCTGGCCTCAGGAATAGAACTGACCAAAGTCTGGTACATTTTGTTAGAAACAGGAGCTGTAACTTACAAGAACCGCATGCAGTTTGAACTGCCAGGCAAAAGCATCTATATAAAGAAGCAGCAATGTTTTGTTTAGAGAGAGAGAGAGAGAGAGATGGAGATTTAAATTGAGAGAGTGTTTTGGATGTAGAACTTTATTTGATTGAAATGCCTGTATGAAGAGCTATCCAGCACAGTTTTATTATTTTTTTATTGATTCATAATAAAATGCTACTTATGAACGATGAATGTTATAACTTCTACTGATCTGCCTATGTTTCCTTATCTATGCCTCTATAACAAGTACCTAAAACTCAGAAGTGTCCTTACTTGCTGGCTGGGGAAACCCTGCACATACCCTCACCTCTGCCTGTGGAACCCTGGTTCATGCAGCACCTTGAGACCAATGGGCTGGCAGGCACCCTATACAAAAACTATGAGCTGAAGACACACCCAAAGTATCTAGAGCTAGGGAACACTGGTAGAGGGAAACCAAGAAGTAGATAACATTGGAAGCCTCTGAATGGATTTGGAAAACTGCCACAGTGTCCATCAGAGAGATTAGTGCCTGCAACATGCAGTACAAAATCTTGCATAGTGCACATTTCTCATCCCTTGTACTCCATAAGATGGGCTTCCTCCCTCACAATAATTGCAGGCAATGTTCCCAAACAGATGATGACTTAGGGGATATCCTTTGGGAGTGTTCAGACATTTGTCCCTTCTGGACCCAAATCTGGATATATCTGTCTTCCTTTCTCCCAAATACTCTCATTCAGTTTCAAGTGGAGGCCCTGCTGGCTATCTTTCTACAGTATAGTACCTAGATCTCCCCCAGAAGACATAGTTTGCTAGTGCCTTATCAGAGGCAAATCAGGTCCTATTGTGTCACTGAAGAGGCACTAAAGGGACATAGACCTAATGGGTTTGTTCTATGATATATCCACATAATAAAGGCTTATAAGTACAACCTCATTTCTCTGAACCTCAGTTTTTCGAACCTCCAGATTATCTGAACTGCGTTTGTGTCCCCTGAGTAAACAATTAAATTTATAATGCGGTCTATAATTGCGGTTGATGAGGAGGAGGTAAATGAAACTGTCATAGTTCTGCCAACAGCTGCAAAAGCCGCAGATTCATTTAAAAGGTGTATCTTGTGGTTGGAAAGCCTGGCAGACTGCGACTACCTCCATACACTGCTGCTCAGACAGCTTAAATAGAAGGCTTCAAAAAAAAATTAAAGCACAAAGCAGCGTGCAATCACTTGCTACTTCAATTAGTAGTAACAATGAACTTTTTATTTTAAATTGTTACCTGTTTTATTTATTAAAATAAAGTTTTTATTTGAAGATAATCTTTTCTTAGTAAGTACAATAAAGGTTACAGCTGCGTAATGAAGAACAGCGCTAACATAAACTGCATGCCGTATACGCTAATGCTGTTCATGACTGCATTGCTTTCTATGGGACTCCCGGTTTCTGAACCACTTGTTTATCCAAACCAAAGTGATGGCTCCCACTGAGTTTAGATAAACGAGGTTGTACTACTCAATTGACCTCACCATCCTTGGACTTTCTGTAAATGATGACTGTATTTGTAATTACTCAATTACTTGAATGTATACTAAATATGGATTCAATCAGGTGTGCTCCAGTATATGGATTCTGTACAATAGTAATTCTCTTTTAGTTTACATATGCTACCCCTATGATTTAAACTGTTGATGTATTGTTCTAAAATTCTATATGTCTATTGTCTATTTTGTAATGACTATAATAGTCAACCAATAAAATAAATTACTACTATGTTTTAGGAACAGTTCTGCAGGTGTTTACTCTGTGACTGTGTGGGGATTGTTTCTGTAAGTGAACAGAAATGAGCCAACCTTGAGTTGTAGGTATTGACTGTGAAGCTTGTTTAATCTAAGCTTGTTTGAACATCTGTATAGCTTGTTTGGCAGCACCACTGGATGCTGGATGGTATGGTGGAGTCAAAATATGTTGGACCTCATTCTGCATTAAGAACAGTTTAAAGTCATGGAATGAAAACTGGGGACCATTTTCCAGTGCTAACTCTCATGGTAGTCTATATGAGGCAAAAGGTTTTCTCACAAGGTTTACCATTTCTTCAGTGGTGGTGAGTGGTGTAGGAAGCACTTCCAGCCATTTGGAGTTTACATCAGTTACCACTAAGTAATGTGGTTTGTCCACTTATGCATAGTTGACATGTATGCACTCCCACAGTGTGGTAGCCCTGGACCAGGGATGCAAGGGTGCAGTTGCAGGTTGGTTGCAGACAGCTGCACATGGCACACATTGGTTGACATGACGCTGGATATTTTCATCAGGTCCTGGTCACCAGAGGTATTTTCTGGCCAATGCCTTCACCCAAGATATTCCATGATGACTGTTATATAAGTCAGAAAGCAACCTCTTGCAGAACTTTGGAGGTATCATGACTTGAGCTTCCCACAGAGCACAGCATTGTTCTGTGGACAATTGGTCCTTCTTGCCCAAAAAAGGTCAGAGAGTATGGCCTCCTGTGAAGTTGGACCAACCATTTAGGTTGAAATCTAGGACTTTCGGGAGGACAGGATCTCACTGTGTCTCGCTGTGACATCCTGTGAAGCAATGGGTAATTCCTTGAGAAGTGAAAGGTGGAATACTGCCCCTTCATCTTCCTTCTGTGCAGCATCTTTGCATAGCAGTCTCTGTAATGCATCTGCATTTGTTTGATCCTGAGACAATCTGTGTTCAATGTCATAGTCATGAGCCAACAAAATTGGGGGGCCATCGTTGCATCTGAAGTGCTGCAAGAGTAGGTATTGTGACCTATGGTCCCAGAATTGCCAGTAGAAGCTTGTGATCTGTTAGAAGACTGAGTTTCTGTCTGTACACATACTTATGAAAATTTTTGACACCGAACATTATGCTCAAGGCTTCTTTCTCAATCTGAGCATAGTGTCTTTTGCTTAGGGACAAGGTTCCTGAAGCAAAATTGATTAGGTGTTCCTCCCCAGAAGGTAACACATGAGAGATAATGATTCTCACTCTATATGGGGACACATCACATGCCAGCCTCAGAGATTAGGCTGGGTCATAGTTCACTAGCCACTTGCTGTTTAGAAGATGTTGTTTACAAGCCTGGAATGCTTCCACATATTGTGGTGACCAATTCCATTTAGCTTTTGCCTTCTTTCTGTATCTAGTCATGTAGGGGTTGCAACAATGTGGATAAATGTGCCAGAAAATGTCCATAGTAGCTTAGCAGGCCTAAGAATAATCATAATTTAGTGACATTTGTTGGCACTGGTGCACTGACTATAGCATCTACCTTACTGTCTGTTAGGTGTAGACCTTGGGCATCGATCTGATAGCCTAGGTATTCAACAGAATTTTACAAAAGTTGACATTTGGCAAGCTTCACTTTCAGTCCATACCACTGAAGTCTTGGCAAAACTAGGCCCCAGATTGTCAGATGCTCTTCCATTATGGGTGCTGTTACCAAGTTATCATCCATAAACCAGACTACACAGTACAGTCCATACAGTATCTGGTCTATCATGTTCTGGAAAATTGTTGGCACTGTGGAACTCCATAGGCCAAGCAATGATATCAGTAAAGTCCCTTGTTGGTGTTGATGGGTAGATATGGTTCAGTCTCTGGTTCCAATTCCAGCTGCTGGTATGCAAAAGATAATTCAAACTTGCTAAAGAGCTTTCCACCTGCTAATGTGGCAAACAAGTCCTGCACATTGGGTAATGCAAATGGGTCTGGCTCTATACAACAGTTCAGTGTAACATTGTAGACACCACACAGCCCCACTGCTTTATCATGCTTCTTTACCACAATGATGGGGGCAGCCCAGCTGCTCCTTTCTATTCATGACACAACACCATGGCCTTCAAGATGGTCTGGTTCCTTCTCTACCACTTCCCTTAAAGCATAGGGTACTGGTCGAGGTTTGTGTAAAATTGGTGAGGCTCCCAGTGGCACTTAGCTCTTCACCTTGAAATCTTAGATTTAGTTGTAGACTTCCTGGAAAATAGGACCATGTTTGTCCAGTGCCTTCTTCAGTGCATTTTTTGGTGCCATGGTCACACTGCTTAAGCTGAAGATCTTTTCCCAGTTCAACTTGATCTTCCTGAGTCAATATCATCCTAGTAATGCAGTTCTTTCCCTTGCACTACCACCAGAGGCAAGGTCCATGTTCCACCCCTGTAGATGACTGGTATCTGAATCTTCTCCAGCACAGGAATGTCATCTCCAGTGTAAGATAAAAGCTGAATATGTGATGGTTGCAATGGAAACTGCTGAAGTTTCTCTCTGTAGATGTGATCTGGCACAAGAGATACTGATGCTCTGGTGTTAAGCTGCATGATAACTGTTTGGCTCACCACCTCAATTTGTAGGCAAATGTCCTCTCCATTGGCTTGTGTTGCATAGACCAGAAAGTGTGCAATTACTCATCTTCCATGCTGGGTGCTGATGCAGCATCTGTGACATACTGTGCACGAGAAGTTTGTGCTACACTCTTGCACGCTTTATGTAAGTGACCAACTTTTCCACAGCCGTGACATTTCTCTTGTTGAAAACAGGACATGCTTAGCTGATGGTTATCCCCATATCAGTAGCACAGTTGTTTCAGCCTTGTAGAAGTGTCCTGTGGTGCTCACTTTAAATGTTTGGGGTTGCTGATAAACTGGTGGTGGACCACTCTGGTGTGGAATGTACCTTGGGTCCTGGTGTATGGGTGACATTGTAAACACCAGACTTTAAGGTTCAACATGTCCACTAACTCCCTGAATTAGTTCTGGGCTAGCTCCATAGTGAGTGCAATGTCACAGGCCAAGTGGAAAGTTAAATTCAGTTCTGACAAAAGCTACTTGTGATAGTCTTCCCCTCTCAGACTGAACACAAATTAATCCCAGAGAGCCTCATCCAGGAATTTACCAAATTCACAGGTACTTGTCAACCACTTCAGTGCAATGATATTGGTGGCAAGAGATTCCCCTCCACTTGGAGCTGAGAACAGAAATGGAAATATTTGGCAGCCATGAGTGGCTTGGGTTTAAAATACTGTACAAGTTTTTCAGTGATTTTCACAAATGGTATGTCATGGTGAGGAGGTCAACATATGCAGTGAGATTTTGAAGATGTCACAGTGAGCCTCCCCAAATCCATGGAAAAGATTTTGAGCCTCCCCCAAAAACTGAAATAATCTTGGGCCTCCCCAGAGAAAAATAACATACTGTACTTTGCGCAGTATACCATGACTAAATTGAAACCCCTTTGAGTACTTGGCTCACATTCAGTTCTTTGTCTTATACTGACATGGAACCTTTGAAAAAGAGCTCCTGTGCTCAAAGGTGTTATCTGAATAACAATAAATAAAATAAACAAATATTATTATTCAGCTTATTGTGAACCTCCCCAAAACAGGCCAACCCTCATACTCCGCTATTTTCATTCTTGAACCATTGTTACCTTGTTGCAGTACCTTCATGGGTCAGAGTACTTTCTCCATTTCCTCTCTATATACAATAACCTTCCTACATTCTTTGCCTCTCCCCATCCTTCTCTGCTCCTAAACAACTTCTCAGGGATTACTTTGCTCCTTCCTGCTATTGCTGTTAGCATTTCTATGCTCAACCCTTGTATTTGGGCTGTTCTGCCATCAGGCTACAAATTGATCAATTACCACCACTCATTATTAGTGTACTGTTCATATTTGTTTGCACTATTGTTCATTGTGTATTTCTTGATTGTTTTGCAGTTACCTTTTGAAATATATTCACTCCCTACCCTTCCCCGGGTACATCTGAAATAAGCCTTTCATTCACCTTCCCTTGTCACCTATTAGTAAATACATTTAATTCGCCTACTATTATCCTCTTTCAGTTTGCATCATCTCTTCACACAAAATATATAAAACTCAAAATTTAAATACAGAACTTTTTCAGACTTGCTTGAGCCTCCCCTGGAACAGGTTGGGGCCTCCCCAAGGAGGCTGGCCTCACCATTTGAGAACCCTTGGCATAGATATTTGGTTACAAAACTTCCAGGAAGCATGCACTTTTTTTGTCCTCTGCAAAGTAATTTGCCAGCGACCACAGTTGAAAATGCTCCAAGTAAAAATCAAACGTTTTATGTGTGTCATCAGATTTGGTGCACATCCAATTTGTCCCCTGTTGCCAGTAATTTGTGCTATTTTGCAGTTAGTTACACATATGTGGCTGTACTTCTGCAGTTCAGCCACTAGGAAGTAAAGTTGTTCTGTTTTTGTGCTAAGAGAGGTGCAGTTCCAGTCTTCTAGACTACAGGGCACTGTGGACAGAAATGATTGCTGTGGCTGTGAAGGCTGAATGGAGGGGGTGCCAGCTTTAAAGTTTTAGCAGTCACTGTCTGGGAGATTTATTGTTCCCTTAGTTTGGGATGCCTGGAATTCTTGCTGTTTTTTTGCTTGTTACAGCAAAGTACAGATGTATGTTAATCAAGTAATAAGGCACAGACGGAGAGGGTGTTATGGTGGGATAATGGCCCACCTTAGGTGGGTTGCAGCACGAGGCAAAGCTGAGTGCTTCCACCACCCGAGAAGAGCAATTATCCCACCATAACGACCCCCCTGGAGTGCCTTATTGCAATTATGAAACGGGTCCTGATACTATTAATAAAGAATAAAAAAAAAAACATTTTTCTGTTTTTTATATCACAAAATGATAAAATTTAAACAAGTAGTGGAAAACTGGGACAGTAGTGCCTGCTTGCTCGCTGTCCCCGAGTGACTTCCCACTTCAGTACTTCTGGGATCCGGCCCTACTCTCTGGTCTGTGTCACTACAGTTGGAGAAACAAAAAAGTTACATTCCTAACTGGCACCAAGCATTTTACTCTATTTTTTTTATGTTTCTGTTACTTGGGACACATGGTACTTGGTGGCCGTTGGTGTTACGTGTGAGAGACACAGATTCAGCCATATAATGTAAGTAGAGAAAAGCAGATTTAAAAAAAAATGAGAGAGAGAAACCTGTTTAAAGAATGTGACACTGTGGACACAGGAGCTGTGTATACCTAGGTGTTATGTGGGGGCAAGCTGGGGGCAGTTGCGCGTAGGGCTTCTTCTAAGGTGCAGAGTCTGTTCTTCCAGGAGCTACTTTCACCTGGGCTGTTGTGCCAGGATATTGGCCCTGCTGAAAGTAGCTCTGAACCAATCAGGAGCCAAGATTCAACAAACCCATTTCATAATGTTTATTATATACTGATGTCCCCCAGAGGCTGGGCAATTGCCAGAGAGTGTGTGTAGGGTGGGCTGCCTGGATCACAATGTCAGTCCAGCAGCAAAAAGGAAGGCAAACACATAAACAAAAGCAGCAGCCCTGCTTATCAGAGTGCTCTGTTTTCTTTTGGTGGATTAGATTTCTTGAGGCAGCTTAGGTAGGAAGCAGGCAGGAACAGCATTGATGCTGTGTGTTCCCTTTGTGTAAGACAGTGACTGCAACTGGCATGGAAAAGGTGTTTGGAGCAGCTGGTTGGGGGTTTTAGCAGCCTGAAGGCCCAATGTGAGGCATTAGCAGGGATTTTTTTTTTGCACTTAGAGGACATGCAGCTGCATATCCAACCTTTCTGGCACCTGTGGAGGTAATTTTCTTTGTGATCCTTGTCACCAGTGTAGTACAGTGCTCCCTCACTATAACGAATGCAACTGGAGCCAGTCCTTGCATTCATTATAGTACCCCATTTGCTATAGTGAGGATCAGTGAAAATATGAAAGCAGAAACTGTAAATATGGTATATGAAAAGAATACAATGCCTTTATTCAATTACAAAAGCAGACAATATTCGAAAAATAAAGTTAAATAAAAAAAATAATGTTTATGCATGTCATGTGCCATGTGCAACTGATATTTGTGCACAACAAGTAAGTTACCCTGTCCTTTGCGACTTTGAACCCATTTGAGGCATTATTCTCATTTTGGCAGCCAAGGTAACATCTGGAGACGACACCAAAAAGCCCTGTCTCATCACAATTGTACAGCTGGTCTGGGGTGTATTCACCATCCTCAATAATTTTTTAAGTTTGGGCAAAAACTCTGAAGCAGCCACCTCATTACTCGATCTCTGCTCCCCAGTAATGCAAACATGGTGGATGCCATGATGGCATTGAAAGCACCAGAGCCAACCCGTTGAGGATCAAAATTGGTTTGCTTCTCCATACAGCTCTGCAGCAAACTGGTTTGCCTTCTCTCTGATGAGGAGGCCAGACACAGGTACCCCATTAAGACACTGCTGTGAAAACCAGGTTTGCATAGCTTTGTCTCTGTCAGCCTTATCAGCTTTCGAAAGTTTTTTTGGCTGAGACCCTCACTCTTTGAGCACTCCATAACAAATTCTCTCAGGGAATCTTCCTGTTTTCTCCAAGTACATATTATAGACTTGGAGAATCCAGTCTCAGCTGACAGTTTTTTTAAGCTCTCACTGCTGTTCAACCTGTCAAGGATCGCAAGCTTGGTTTTTACTGAATTCCTGGACTGTTTCATTTTGGCTGAGGAAATGTTTGAGCAGTGCTTGAGTAGTGGCTTATAAGGTTTGATTAATTAAGTTTAAGTTGTCTCAGCTGCCTGCCATGTTATTAAAAGCATTGCCAATTAACTTCATTTAAAGAGATAGTGACTACTGAGGAACGTGGTACACTGCAAGCAGTGAGATTGGCGTTTTTTCTCAGGAGCTGTCAGTGCCATTCGTTATAACAATGTATTCACTATAATGAGGCTTGTTATAGCAAGGGAGTACTGTATTCTGGTGCCCTGTACAGATGGACTCAGATGCAGCACATCTACAGTAGTTAGTAGCCATATTTATTCAGACTGCAGATATTGGTCACATACTGTTGGACACAGACAAAGGAATGCCCACTGAGCATGAAAGGAACTATACATACAGTGCCTACAGTATAGCCTAGAAGTTAGAGGAATGAGGTGTGAACGAGCCTGACACATCCAGCAAACCAGACCTGAGTTTGATTTTCACAACCTCCACTTGCATACTGTGTGACTCTGAGCAAGTCACTTAACCACCCAGTGCTCCCAGGTCACCCCTGAAAAACAGGCACTTGTGCCTAGTGGGCCTTACCTGATTACAAAAGACTAAAAAAAAAATAGGACTACAACTATCTATATACATGGACTATAGCCCTAGTGGTATTTCCTTTATTTCCTACTACCATACATATACCTACTGTAGGGAATAAGCAAGGGACACTGTCAGCTACTTAGTTGTTCTCCCCCTCCAAACCCCACAGTACACACTATCTTACTGCCAGGATCCATCCTATTTTGACGCTTGCTGACCTGGTTATGGTTATCCATGCCTTCATTACTAGTAGGCTTGATTACTGTAATGCGCTGTACCTAGGTTTGTCTGAAGGTTTGATGCATCGACTGCTGCTGGTGCAGAATGCTGTGGCCAGGATGTTGACAGATACCTCTATGAGGGACCATGTCACTCCTGTTCAGGACGCTCTACACTGGCTGCCAGCGAGTTTGCGCATCACCTTCAAGATAGGCTTGTTAACATACATGGTCCTAAGTGGTTTGGACCCGACTACCTAAAAGAGCTCCTGGTTCTGTACTCTCCTATCTGCCCCCTATGCTCTGCCGAGGCTGGTCTGCTGGCTGTACTAGCTTCCCACTTAAAGAGATCGTGAGACAGCTCTTTTGCTACAGCCACACCACTTCTGTGGAATTCTTTTCCACCATATATTCGAGCAGCCAGCACAGTGGAGGCCTTTAAAGTCTCTTTTAAAGCCTACTTCTTTGAAAATGTTTTTAATCTTTTGTGATTATATGATTTGCTGGGGTTGTATCATATTTATTTATTTATTATAATGTTTGTTAAGCACTCTGAGCCCCTGTATAGGGTGCTGTATAAATAAAATGTGTCTTGCCTTGCCTTACTAAATGTATAGGCAGTTAGTTGTATGTTGACATGTTGAGCATGGTCAGCCTACTGTAGCATCGCTGGGTGGCTAAAGGCATGCTGTAATAGAAGTGGCTGGCAGGGTGGTAGATATATCTCAGTGACTCAGTAGGTTGCATGCTCATCTCTTGGGCTAGAGATCAGGAGGCTGAGGTTTGTAGTCCGACATTAAGAACTTGCACGGATGCCCAATATCGATACTGTTCTGAATGCTTTTAAAATTTCCATCAATTGTGAAATTGAGCTTTCGTGTACGGGCTTGTTACAGATCTGCATTTATTTGCATTGAATCACAGAGTTGTTGATAATTTTTCCTGGCTGTGGTGAAGATCTAAACAGGTCTTTCCTGTCCTGGTGACATTGACTTCTTCTGTTTGGCTGTCACTGTGAAGATCCCCCCCCCTTCAACTTGATGCAGGGAGCATGTTTTGCTGTGCTGTTCTCGACATAGCTGAGTGGATTATAATTGTGTCAGTGAGAGATGCCATAGAAGCGGCATTTCTCTAGCAGAAATGGACCCTTATCATCTGGCTTACCTGTTTACAGAATGCGGTGGTAAGGTGCTCCCAGAGATTATTATGTGCACTAACCTCAATGAAAGAGCAGTGTCGGGGGAGAGGGGGAGTTACAATTTTTCTTAGTGGAGGGTAGGGATGGGCGAATTTGTCTTTTGCCAGTGGAATTCTGGTGAAATGCTGATTTCACTTCCATGAAATTTTGCAACATTTTGCCAAAATTGTGATTTCTGTTATTTCCATTTAAGTTAAAAAGTATTTCTCCATCTTGCACCAAAGTTAGAACATGTTCTATCCCTGTATCCATATAGAGGTCTACCAATATTCAGATCTCTATCTTCAAAAATGACTGAGTTATAAGCCTCCAAACGTTTGGAAATTTTAAAATTACAGTTAACATCTACCTTAACTATAAGCATTTGTGTAAATTGCATCAAGTTTGGTACGGTGACATTACCCATGCTCATACACATGTGTGACATGTGTCAGATCTCTAGTTTTAAATGTGACTGAGTTATAAGCCTCTGAACTGTAATACATTTTAAAATAATATTTCGCAGTCACATAAACTGCTGAATTTTAAGCCCCTATAAGTTTAAAGCTAAAGAACAGACTGTCACCAATGTTGTTAGGTTCATTGTCCCTACATAATTGGCTTTAAGGCAACCACCATGTTCCAGCATCAGAACATCATGTTGCCATGCTGACGACCTAGGTCCGGAAGGGAGCCCCTGGAAGTTATGTTGGGAGGTAGGTCACAGCTAAACCTTACAATCTCTGTTTAACAGTCTCTATGACTTGTCCATGAAAGTATGCATCTAAGTTTTCAATTTTCTAGCTCCAAAGGTGGCTAAGTTGTAAGCATAGAAATATTTTTAGAAATTTTCACATGAATATTAAATTGCTAGACTTTGAGGCCCTATAACTTCCCCACCTTTCAGCCAAATGTCCTGCAACTTGGCAAGATGTTAGGGTCAGGATCAGACAATATGCATGCCAAATTGATCCCTAGACTTAACACTCACTGTGTTATGGCCAATTACAAAATATCTGAAAATTTCAAAACATTTTACGAAATATCCAGGAAAAGTTGTGGAATTTCAAGAAAATTCCACAAATTTTGAATGTGCTAATTTTGCCCAGCTCTAGTGGAGGAACTGTACTGGGTGAAAGTCTGTCCTACCAGAATATAGAGTTCTATGGTACGATTGTCCCTTTCCTTTTATTCTGCAGAATGTCCACATGGTGAAACAGCGTGGTTGAAGGCTGGTCTGTGGACTTGCCCTTTATAATCACTGTGACTAATATCCTACTGCCTTGGTTTGCTGTCAGGATGCACATTTATTTGCTGCTTTGACTTTTGGTATTATCCCTCAGCGGCAGTGAGGATGATTTTACCATGAATTTAAAAAAAAGTCAATATGGACATTGAGACTTGTACTACAATACACACATATATATATATATATATATATATATATATATATATACAGTATATCTCGAGATGCACCTTTTACTTCTATATCTGTTAATATTATTTTACCGTTGACTGAGTGTTGTTCCTTTTGGTGTGAGTGGACTTGGGTGAGAGCTATTAGTGCTTGTATAACTGTATTTGTGAATGTGAGTGTGGGAAAGGGTGTGGTGGCATATTTGAGGGTTGTTTGGTGGGGTATTTTAGCAGTTGTAGTTAGTTTAATTTTGACTGTTGGGTGGGCACTGTGTGCAAGGGAGAGGTTTCTAGGTGCAGCTACACTTTGGACTATCTATGGCTGTTCTATCCTTTTAGGGGATCCCCTATAGCCAAGCCAACAGCAGTAATTAACCATTGTGCAGAACTGGGGATCATCCAAAGGCTAATTTGGAGGTTCTGGTTGACTGATGGGGGTGGTCAGATAGGGTTAGTGATGACTCAGAGGCACCTGGGGAGGAGATGGAATAATGACAGAGGCTCTCCCTGTCTTGTTCCCCTCCTATGGTAATGACAAATTCCATCAGGCAACAGGTAAGCAGACCAGCCAACTTTGCTCATTTCCTTCAGGCCATTCTTTATCACACAAGATTGATGAAGAAAAGATGGCAGTGATGGAGATCTCCACTGCTGATACTGTACCTCAGTCAGTCTTGTTTGTATCCCAGAGACCTGTCTAGGGGTTGACTCCAGCACTGTGCTGGGGGCATCCATTCTGGCTAGCTATTCCATGGTGCAATGCCTGAGGCAGGATACTGGGGGAGGCAGGGGGGCAATCTGCTTTAGATCCTCTCTGGGATTCATGGCGTATCCCACAGGAACTTTCAGGTCTTTTGAGAGTGTGACTGCTAGGGGTGGGCAAGTGTGGGCTGTGAGGTTATCGTCACTTACTGACCTCTGGGTTATGCGGGTCATTTACTACAGGAACTGGTGGATTTCATAGCAGACCAGATGTTGGATGCTTCCAGGCTGTTAGTGTTGGGGGACTTTAATACCTGGGTTGATGATGGAACCTCACCCTTTGATAAGCAGCTCCTTCAGCTGACGTTATTGCTGTGCCTTATGCAGGCAGTTGTCACTGCAACTCACCTGCATGGTCACACATTGGTAGGACTAGGAGAACTTGATGAAGTTCTGACCCTTATTAAATAAGAATTGGAACCTAGGGGGCTCTGATTATGTATAAATATTTTAAAAAATGTGATAAAATGCATAAAAGGGTCCAAACTCTGTATAATTTAACACACCTCAAAGGGGAATAATTAAATTAGTTATTTGTATGAAAAGTAAAGTGCTAAAGCAATGCAATAAGTAATGCCATGCCTTGGCCTGTGAACTCCTTGAGTGTGCTTGGAGAGAGAGAGAGAGAGAGTGAGATGGCAAGTGAGAAAGAGACAGATGCAAGTCCATACCTACCACCATCAAATAAGCAGCTAACATATATTTTTATTAATGCTGCTTGTGGAGGAGGGGGTATAATTATTTATGGATGTTCCAGAGCAGACCAGACTAATGGCTAATACGTGATAAAATGAGCAGCAGTAAGAGCTCACCCACTCTGCCCTACCCATGTGATGCAGCTGCACTGCATGTCCCAGTGTACAGTGGTATGGTACACTACTTGGTCAAATAGGTGGCAATGTTTCTACTGCTGCTTCAGCTCCACACAGCAACATCTTTTAAAGAAGAAATAAAAAATATCTTCTTACTGAGCACTGTCTAGGCAGTCACATCAGTCAAGTGCAGTGCAGTCAATAAAATACAATAGTTTCCCATTGCTATGTGAGCCTGACAACACACAGTTATAAATACATCCTTTCTACGTCCAAGAAACAGTTAATTTTATTTTATTCTTTTTTAACCAAGTAAAGCCCACTAGGCAAAAGTGCCTGTTTTCAGGAGTGACCTGGGAGCACTGGGTGGTTAAGTGACTTGCTCAGCGTCACACAGTATGTAAGTGGAGGTTGTGGGAATCAAACCCAGATCTGTTGGATATACATAGCTAATTCAACAGCTCGTTACTCTAACCTCTAGGCTATACTGCCAGCCCAGTTGCTGACTAGTGCCAAGTTCATTATAAGTAAATATATAACATATAATTTCTGTCCAATTACTGTAACCAAGAGAAAGTAGTACATCATTCTACAAGCAATGAATGAAATGAATTAATGAGGGGTGCGTGGCCAGCAGCTGGCATGATAAGATCTGTCCCTCAGGAGCTCCTCAACACTGTGCTGAATCTTATTAAAATCGAGGATTATTTGGAAATTCCAGTTTTCTTTTGGTCTGCATCATTAAGCAGTACTTCGGCATTGTTGCTATCTCCATCATACAAGATAACATTATGGGGAAGGCGTGAAATACCACCCTACAAGATTCAGGAAAGGGAAAGGCCCAGCAGACATTGGTGATGCATCGTGACGGTGGCCCAACAGCAGAGGGGAAAGATACTTTGAAGTCCACAAATAGTACCTTGCTTCAGGCAATTTGAGACCTCGACACCAAGATGAATCGACTGTGTACCTGCTTCATGAATATGGAGGCTAGGATAGATGTAGTGGCTTCTGAGGCAAAGCAGGCTGTGGATTCCGGCAATATTTCAGTGGCAGTGGTCACCGGCACAGTGGTGGAAAATAAACTATTGTGCCTTAGGCTGGAAAGTGTGGAAAACTCAGTAAGAGCATTTAATATTCGATTGCTAGGGGTCCCAGAGATGTCAGAAGGGGAGGACTTGAACTCCTTTGTGTTGGACTTAATAAATCAGAATCTGCAATTGGACTTAACTGGTCATATGTACAAAACCTATCGGCTGACCCCACGCAAGAAAGTTTCAGGAAACCTTCCTCACACTATAATGATTGTGACCAGCGGCCCTCATGTTTAGGATGACATTTTACTACAAGCCAAGTTGCAAGGTCCACTCAAACTGATCACCAGAGACCACATACATCCATTTCCATATTTAAGCTTTGCCACCTAGCAGCATTGCAAGAGTTTTGATGCCATCTGAGCAGGGCTCCAAGCCTTGGGCATCAATCATTCATTTCAGCAGCCTGCCAGACTGCGCATTAACTATGCAGGCAAAATGTTTATGTTTTCAGATCTGGCTGAGGCTGGGAAGAGGCTGGATCTTCTTAAACATGATTTTATACATCAAAGAGCCACTCCAGGTTTGGAGGAGGAAGGTTGAACTTTCCTATGTTCTTAATAATATCAAAAAATGAAACTGTGTGCTAAGTCAGGTAACAGGGTGAAGAGCAGGGTAACAAGTCCCAAAATTATTACAAGAAACTAAAAAGAAAACTCTGCACTCCACTGCAAAAACCACTATTAGCCTTAGGTAGCTGTTGTTCTTCAAGTAATTTATTTCTTATAGCACTGTAAAGTTTTTTTACCAGTACAAATGATATGGCATTAATAGCCTTAACAGCATACTACTCAGCCTTCATTAGGGGGTAGAGTTTGTTTCATATTCTTCTCCTTAAATAGCCACATATTCAGTCATTAAGTCATTAAGTGAATTAATTAAACCATCAAGTGGGGAAACCCCTATTATTATTTCATCGTTTTATACAACAAATAGCAACAAGTGGCTGTAGAGGGATTCAAACATGCTTGCATCTATTATATAAATTAATACAAATAACTATGATTCTTAAATCTATATATTGATCTTAATACAGACTCACAAAATACAAGTCACAAATAACTTTTTACACCAATAAAACCAATCTTGATGTTTAAAGAAGCAGCTCCATTGAAACAATAAGGACATACCTTATTATATGTATGTGATAGCCAAAAATGGACACCACACAAATTTTAAAAGCCTACTTGAGCCATTTTGATCATGCATGCACTAGGAGAGTAACATCTGCAATTGTTAGACCATAATTTTTTCTGTGTCTGTTTGTTTCGTTTATTAACTTGTCAGAGAAGATTCACCTGAAGTGGTAACAATGAAGTTTATTTGACTACTCCGAATCAAGTTACTATCTCGAACGATTTAGTAAAATTTGTAAAAAAAAAGTGCGGAGCATTTTAGATGGAAATTTAAGTGCTGGCAGTGGCACAGAATCTGAAATTGATTCAGGTGGTTTCGGCAAGTTGACGAACTTAGCATGTAGAAAATTAAGAGCAAAGGGAAAACTTGGAAGGACTGAGATTGGATCGACATCAGAAGCATGTAATGGTGAGCAGAACAAGGAACTGGGCATTGTCAAGTTATTTAACACATTAGAAAAGTTAAGAATACAAGAACTCAATGTAACTTATAATATAATAACTCTTGAAACTTATCATGAAAAAGAACAAGTTCCTAGAGGTTTGAGATTGACTAAAGTTCCATCATTGTGGTTTAATGAATTTTAAAAGGAAGATTGACTGAGAAAAGGCAGCGGCAACCTATTCTAAGATATTTATTGAGTTGATAATTGCTGAAGATGGGGAGAAATAGGAAACATTAAAAGAGGAAATTAATTCATTATACAAGAAAGCAAATAAATTTAAGAGTCATTTGTATTTTAAAAAACTATCCAAGCGCTTGAATATTAAATTGGATAAATACGAACAAGAATTAACTAAGAAAAAACAGAGGAAATTGGAAAGAGATGATAACGATTACAAGTTGGGAAACATTCATTCTTGGCCAAGGAACAATATATCTTATAGTAGAGGATGCTCAACATCAATTGAGAAAAAAGTTAATTTCCAAAAACTACAGAAGATTCTGAACCTACATTGGGAGTTAATAAAGATCGTTTTTTACCACAAGAAAGAACAATCAATGCACAGCTGGAACATCTAAAAAGCAAAGAGGCAAGGCAGAAAGGAAGAAAAAGACTAGATGGGGAGAAAAAGCAGGGGTGGAAAGAGAACTCTGCAGCAGCAACAAGAAGGACTAAAAATTATAAACCTATCTAAGGTAATTTTGACTGATGTACAAATGAAGGTGTTGGAAAAAGATTTGAATTTTGTTCCAACTAATACACCTAATAAATTTAAAGTTCAAATTGATTTATATAAATATTTCCATACAATAAGGTTAAAAGAATTCTTTGGTAAAAAACATCAAGCAAATATGGGTTTTGAAGAATGTGAGGGTATTGATAAACACATAGTGCCGGGGGGGGGTAGAAAAAGACCAAGAAGTGGAATCAATTTATATTGACATGAATATGATGAATCTTTTAACAGATTTAAGTGAAACTACTCATGAGGAAATGTTGCAAATGGAAAACAGTTCAAATTTGGATATTTTAGAACCCTTATATCAAGAAAATGTAGGGCACTCTTCACCTCCAATCCTGGAGTACACCCTGTTTAGCACCACCCTCTGGGTTCTTCCCGCTAACCAGGCCTCCACCCACCTTGTTATTTTCCCACCCACCCCTAGACTTTCTAACATGTTCACCAGCATTCAGTGGTGGATAATGTCGAAGGCCTTACTGAAGTCTAGGTAGGCCATGTCCACCACCCCTCCTGGTCGATCACCTGAGTCACCCAATCAAAGAACTTGATCAGGTTCATTTGGCATGACCGTCTCTTTGTGAAGACATGCTGTCTGCTGTCCTGTAAGCCACTCTCCTCCAGGTAGTCCATCACGCTCTCCTTGATTAGTGCCTCCAATACCTTCCCCATCACCGAGGTGAGGCTGAAAGGTAGATGGTTCTCTGTCACCCTGAAAATGGTACAGAAAGGAATACAGAGAGAGAAAATGGTACTGAAAAAGAACACAGAGGGAGTGAAAATGGTACTGAAAGGTATACAGAGAGAGTGAAAATGGTACTGAAAGGAATACAGAGGGAGTGAAAATGGTACTGAAAGGAATATAGAGGGAGTGAAAATGGTACTGAAATAGTATATAGAGGGAGTGAAAATGGTACTGAAAGGAAATATACAGAGAGAGTGAAAATGGTACTGAAAAAGAATACAGAGGGAGTGAAAATGGTACTGAAAAGAATACAGAGGGAGTGAAAATGGTACTGAAAGGAATATAGAGGGAGTGAAAATGGTACTGAAAGGAAAATAGAGGGAGTGAAAATTGTACTGAAAGGTATACAGAGGGAGTGAAAATGGTACTGAAAGGTATACAGAGGGAGTGAAAATGGTACTGAAAAGAATACAGAGAGTAAAAATGGTACTGAAAGGAATACAGAGAGAGAAAAATGGTACTGAAAGGTATACAGAGAGAGTGAAAATTGTACTGAAAGGTATATAGAGGGAGTGAAAATGGTACTGAAAGGAATACAGAGAGAGTGAAAATGGTACTGAAAGTATACAGAGGGAGTGAAAATGGTACTGAAAGGAATACAGAGAGAGGAAATGGTACTGAAAGGTATACAGAGGGAGTGAAAATGGTACTGAAAAGGAACACAGAGGGAGTGAAAATGGTACTGAAAGGTATACAGAGAGTGAAAATGGTACTGAAAAGAACAGAGGGAGTGAAAATGGTACTGAAAAGAACACAGAGGGAGTGAAAATGGTACTGAAAGGAATACAGAGGGAGTGAAAATAGTACTGAAAAAGTATACAGAGGGAGTGAAAATGGTACTGAAAAGTATACAGAGAGAGTGAAAATGGTACTGAAAGGTATACAGAGGGAGTGAAAATGGTACTGAAAGGTATACAGAGAGAGTGAAAATGGTACTGAAAAAGAACACAGAGGGAGTGAAAATGGTACTGAAAAGTATACAGAGGGAGTGAAAATGGTACTGAAAGGTATACAGAGGGAGAGAGAAAATGGTACTGAAAGGTATACAGAGGGAGTGAAAATGGTACTGAAAAGAACACAGAGGGAGTGAAAATGGTACTGAAAGGAATATAGAGGAGTGAAAATGGTACTGAAAGGAATACAGAGAGAGTGAAAATGGTACTGAAAGGTATACAGAGGGAGTGAAAATGGTACTAAAAAGTATACAGAGGGAGTGAAAATGGTACTGAAAGATATACAGAGAGAGTGAAAATGGTACTGAAAGGTAAACAGAGAGAGTGAAAATGGTACTGAAAGGAATATAGAGGGAGTGAAAATGGTACTGAAAGGTATACAGAGAGAGTGAAAATGGTACTGAAAGGTATATAGAGGGAGTGAAAATGGTACTGAAAAAGTATATAGAGGGAGTGAAAATGGTACTGAAAGGTATACAGAGGGAGTGAAAATGGTACTGAAAGGAATATAGAGGGAGAGAAAATGGTACTGAAAGGAATACAGAGAGAGTGAAAATGGTACTGAAAAGAACACAGAGGGAGTGGAAATGGTACTGAAAGGAATACAGAGGGAGTGAAAATGGTACTGAAAAAGTATACAGAAGGAGTGAAAATGGTACTGAAAAAGTATACAGAGAGAGTGAAAATGGTACTGAAAGGTATACAGAGGGAGTGAAAATGGTACTGAAAGGTATACAGAGAGAGAAAATGGTACTGAAAAAGAACACAGAGGGAGTGAAAATGGTACTGAAAGTATACAGAGGGAGTGAAAATCGTACTGAAAGGTATACAGAGGAGAGAAAATGGTACTGAAAGGTATACAGAGGAGTGAAAATGGTACTGAAAAAGAACACAGAGGGAGTGAAAATGGTACTGAAAGGAATATAGAGGGAGTGAAAATGTTATTGAAAGGAACACAGAGAGAGTGAAAATGGTACTGAAAGGTATACAGAGGGAGTGAAAATGGTACTAAAAAGTGAAGAGAGGGAGTGAAATGGTACTGAAAGATATACAGAGAGAGTGAAAATGGTACTGAAAGGTATACAGAGAGAGTGAAAATGGTACTGAAAGGAATATAGAGGAGTGAAAATGGTACTGAAAGGTATACAGAGAGAGTGAAAATGGTACTGAAAGGTATATAGAGGGAGTGAAAATGGTACTGAAAAAGTATACAGAGGGAGTGAAAATGGTACTGAAAGGTATACAGAGGGAGTGAAAATCGTACTGAAAGGTATACAGAGGGAGTGAAAATGGTACTGAAAGGTATACAGAGGGAGTGAAAATGGTACTGAAAGGTATACAGAGGGAGTGAAAATGGTACTGAAAAAGAACACAGAGGGAGTGAAAATGGTACTGAAAGGAATACAGAGAGAGAAAATGGTACTGAAAAAGTATACAGGGGGAGTGAAAATGGTACTGAAAAGAACACAGAGAGAGTGAAAATGGTACTGAAAGGTATACAGAGGGAGTGAAAATGGTACTGAAAGGTATACAGAGAGAGTGAAAATGGTACTGAAAGGAATACAGAGAGCGTGAAAATGGTACTGAAAGGTATACAGAGGGAGTGAAAATGGTACTGAAAGGTATACAGAGAGTGAAAATGGTACTGAAAGGAATACAAAGGAGTGAAAATCGTACTGAAAAAGAACACCTAGGGGGTGAAAAGGGTACTGAAAGGTATACAGAGGGAGCGAAAATGGTACTGAAAGGAATACAGAGAGAGTGAAAATGGTACTGAAAGATATAAAGAGAGAGTGAAAATGGTACCGAAAGGAATACAGAGGGAGTGAAAATACTACTGAAAAAGTATACAGAGGAAGTGAAAATGGTACTGAAAGGTACACAGAGGGAGTAAAAAATGGTACTGAAAGGAAAATAGAGGGAGTGAAAATGGTACTGAAAGGTATACAGAGAGAGTGAAAATAGTACTGAAAGGAATATAGAGGGAGTGAAAATGGTACTGAAAGGTATACAGAGGGAGTGAAAATGGTACTGAAAAAGAACACAGAGGGAGTGAAAATGGTACTGAAAAAGAACACAGAGGGAGTGAAAATGGTACTGAAAGGTTTACAGAGTGAGTGAAAATCGTACTGAAAGGTATACAGAGGGAGTGAAAATGGTACTGAAAGGTATACAGAGAGAGTGAAAATGGTACTGAAAAAGAACATAGGGGAGTGAAAATGGTACTGAAAGGAATATACAGAGAGAGTGAAAATGGTACTGAAAGGTATACAGAGGGAGTGAAAATGGTACTGAAAAAGTATATAGAGAGAGTGAAAATGGTACTGAAAGGAAAACAGAGAGAGTGAAAATGGTACTGAAAAAGTATACAGAGGGAGTGAAAATGGTAATTGAAAAGAATACAAAGAGAGTGAAAATGGTAGTGAAAGGTATATAGAGGGAGTGAAAATGGTACTGAAAGGAATACAAAGGAGCGAAAATGGCACTGAAAGGAATACAGAGGGAGTGAAAATGGTACTGAAAGGTATACAGAGGGAGTGAAAATGGTACTGAAAGGAATACAGAGAGAGTGAAAATGGTCCTGAAAGGTATACAGAGGGAGTGAAAATGGTACTGAAATGAATATAGAGGAAGTGAAAATGGTACTGAAAGGTAAACAGATGGAGTGAAAATGGTACTGAAAAAGAACACAGAGGGAGTGAAAATGGTACTGAAAAAGAACACAGAGGGAGTGAAAATGGTACTGAAAGGTATACAGAGGGAGTGAAAATGGTACTGAAAGGAATACAGAGGGAGTGAAAATGGTACTGAAAAAGTATATAGGGGGACTGAAAATGGAACTGAAAAAGAACACAGAGGGAGGAAAAATGGTACTGAAATGTATACAGAGGAGTGAAAATGGAAATTGAAACGGTATACAGAGAGAGTGAAAATGGTACTGAAAGGAATACAGAGAGAGTGAAAATGGTAGTGAAAGGTATACAGAGGGAGTGAAAATGGTACTGAAAGGTATACAGAGAGAGTGAAAATGGCACTGAAAGGAATATAGAGGGAGTGAAAATCGTACTGAAAAAGAACACCTAGGGAGTGAAAAGGGTACTGAAAGGTATACAGAGGGATCGAAAATGGTACTGAAAGGTACACAGAGAGAGTGAAAATGGTACTGAAAGGTATACAGAGAGAGTGAAAATGGTACTTAAAGGAATACAGAGAGATTGAAAATGGTACTGAAAAAGTATATAGGGGGACTGAAAATGGAACTGAAAAAGAAGACAGAGAGAGTGAAAAATGGTACTGAAAGGTATACAGAGGGAGTGAAAATGGTACTGAAAGGTATACAGAGAGAGTGAAAATGGTACTGAAAGGAATACAGAGAGAGTGAAAATGGTAGTGAAAGGTATACAGAGGGAGTGAAAATGGTACTGAAAGGTATACAGAGAGAGTGAAAATGGCACTGAAAGGAATATAGAGGGAGTGAAAATCGTACTGAAAAAGAACACCTAGGGAGTGAAAAGGGTACTGAAAGGCATACAGAGGGATCGAAAATGGTACTGAAAGGTACACAGAGAGAGTGAAAATGGTACTGAAAGATATAAAGAGAGAGTGAAAATGGTACTGAAAGGAATACAGAGGGGAGTGAAAATATTACTGAAAAAGTATACAGAGGGAGTGAAAATGGTACTAAAAGGTATACAGAGGGAGTAAAAATGGTACTGAAAGGAAAACAGAGGGAGTGAAAATGGTACTGAAAGGTATACAGAGAGAGTGAAAATGGTACTGAAAGGAATATAGAGGGAGTGAAAATGGTACTGAAAGGTATACAGAGGGAGTGAAAATGGTACTGAAAAGAACACAGAGGGAGTGAAAATGGTACTGAAAAGAACACAGAGGGAGTGAAAATGGTACTGAAAGGTTTACAGAGGGAGTGAAAATGGTACTGAAAGGTATACAGAGGGAGTGAAAATGGTACTGAAAGGTATACAGAGAGTGAAAATGGTACTGAAAAAGAAAATAGAGGGAGTGGAAAATGGTACTGAAAGGAATATAGAGAGAGTGAAAATGGTACTGAAAGGTATAGAGAGGGAGTGAAAATGGTACTGAAAAGGAATATAGAGGGAGTGAAAATGGTACTGAAAGGTATACAGAGGGAGTGAAAATGGTACTGAAAGGTATACAGAGAGAGTGAAAATGGTACTGAAAGGAATATAGAGGGAGTGAAAATGGTACTGAAAAAGAACATATAGGGAGTGAAAAGGGTACTGAAAGGTATACAGAGGGAGCGAAAATGGTACTGAAAGAAATACAGAGAGTGAAAATGGTACTGAAAGATATAAAGAGAGAGTGAAAATGGTACCGAAAGGAATACAGAGGGAGTGAAAATGGTACTGAAAAAGTATACAGAGGAAGTGAAAATGGTACTGAAAGGTATACAGAGGGAGTAAAAATGGTACTGAAAGGAAAATCAGAGGGAGTGAAAATGGTACTGAAAGGTATACAGAGAGAGTGAAAATAGTACTGAAAGGAATATAGAGGGAGTGAAAATGGTACTGAAAGGTATACAGAGGGAGTGAAAATGGTACTGAAAAGAACACAGAGGGAGTGAAAATGGTACTTGAAAAGAACACAGAGGGAGTGAAAATGGTACTGAAAGGTATATAGAGGAGTGAAAATCGTACTGAAAGGTATACAGAGGGAGTGAAAATGGTACTGAAAGGTATACAGAGAGGAGTGAAAATGGTACTGAAAGGAATATAGAGAGAGTGAAAATGGTACTGGAAAGGTATACAGAGGGAGTGAAAATGGTACTGAAAAGTATATAGAGAGAGTGAAAATGGAACTGAAAGGAATACAGAGAGTTGAAAATGGTACTGAAAGGTATACAGAGGGAGTAGAAATGGTACTGAGAAAGAACACAAAGAGATGAAAATGGTAGTGAAAGGTGATACAGAGGGAGTAAAATGGTACTGAAAAGGTATACAGAGGGAGTGAAAATGGTACTGAAAGGTATACAGAGGAGTGAAAATGGTAATGAAAGGAATATAGAGGGAGTGAAAATGGTACTGAAAGGAACACAGAGGGAGTGAAAATGGTACTGAAAGGTATACAGAGGAGTGAAAATGGTACTGAAAAGAATACAGAGGGAGTGAAAATGGTACTGAAAGGTATACAGAGGGAGTGAAAATGGTACTGAAAAGAACACAGAGGGAGTGAAAATGGTACTGAAAGGAATACAGAGGGAGTGAAAATGGTACTGAAAGATATACAGAGAGAGTGAAAATGGTACTGAAAGGAATACAGAGGGAGTGAAAATAGTACTGAAAAGTATACAGAGGGAGTGAAAATGGTACTGAAAGTATACAGGGAGTAAAAATGGTACTGAAAGGAAAACAGAGGGAGTGAAAATGGTACTGAAAGGTATACAGAGAGAGTGAAAATGGTACTGAAAGGTATACAGAGGGAGTGGAAATGGTACTGAAAGGTATACAGAGGAGTGAAAATGGTACTGAAAAGAATACAGAGGGAGTGAAAATGGTACTGAAAGGTATACAGAGAGAGTGAAAAATGGTACTGAAAGGTATACAGAGAGGGAGTGAAATGGTACTTGAAAGGTATATAGAGGGTGGAAATTTGTATTGAAAGGAATATTAGGGAGTGAAAATCGCATTGAAAAGGTTAACAGATGGAGTGGAAATGGTACTGAAAAGTACACTGAGGGAGTGGGAAAATGGTACCGTGAAAGAATACAGAGGGAGTGAAATGGTACTGAAAGGTATACAGAGGGAGTGAAAATGGTACTGAAAAAGAACACAGAGGGAGTGAAAATGGTACTGAAAAGTATACAGAGATAGTGAAAATGGTACTGAAATGAATACAGAGGGAGTGAAAATGGTACTGAAAGGTATACAGAGGAGAGTGAAAATGGTACTGAAAGGTATACAGAGAGTGAAAATGGTACTGAAAGGTATACAGAGAGAGTGAAAATGGTACTGAAAGGTATACAGAGAGAGTGAAAATGGTACTGAAATGTATTCAGAGGGAGTGAAAATGGTACTGAAAAGAACACAGAGGGAGTGAAAAATGGTACTGAAAGTATACAGAGGGAGTGAAAATGGTACTGAAAGGAATACAGAGGGAGTGAAAATGGTACTGAAAGGTATACAGAGAGAGTGAAAATGGTACTGAAAAAGTATACAGAGGGAGTGAAAATGGTACTGAAAGGAATACAGAGGGAGGAAAATACTAATGAAAAGTATAGAGGGAGTGAAATGGTACTGAAAGGTATACAGAGTGAGTAAAATGGTATTGAAAGGAAAACAGAGGGAGTGAAATTGCACTGAAAGGTATACAGAGAGAGTGAAAATAGTACTGAAAGGAAATATAGAGGAGGAAAATGGTACTGAAAGGTATGAGGGGAGTGAAAATGGTAATTGAAAGGAGATCACAGAGGGAGGAAATGGTTCTGAAAGTCATACAGAGTGAGTGAAATGGTACTGAAAAGGAACACAGAGGAGTGAAAATGGTACTGAAAGGTATACAGAGGAGTGAAATGGTACTGAAAGGTACATAGAGGAGTGAAAATGGTACTGAAAGAGCATACATAGGGAGTGAAATGGTATTGAAAGAGTATATAGACAGAGTTGAAATGGTACTGAAAATGCAGACAGAGGGAAATGGTACTGAAAGGAATACAGAGAGAGGAAAATGGCAATTGAAAGGAATATAGAGGGAGTGAAACTGGTACCGAAAGGTATAGTTAGGGAGTGAAAATGAACTGAAAGGAATACACAGAGATGAAATGGTACTGAAAAGTATTATAGAGGGAGTGAAAATGGTACCTTTGAAAGGTATATACAGAGAGTGGAAAATGGTACTGGAAAGGAATACAGAGGGAGTGAAAATGGTACTGGAAAGGAATACAGAGGAGTGAAATGGTGATTGGGAAAGAACAGAGGGGAGTGAAATGGAATTGAAAGGTCATACAGGAGAGAGTGAAATTGTGTATTGAAAGGAACACAGAGGAGAGTGAAATTATAGCATTGAAAGGAATACAGAGAGTGTGAAATAGTAACTGAAAGGAGTATAGAGGGAGTGAAAATGGTAGTTCTGAAAGGCATACAGAGGGAGTGAAATGGTTACTGAAAAAGGTACACAGAGGGAGGAAAATGGTAATTGAAAAAGGAATACAGAGGGAGTGAAATGGTAGTTGAAAGGTTTACAGAGGAGTGAAAATGGTACTGAAAATATATACAGAGGGGAGGGAAATGGTACTGAAAGGTATACAGAGGGATTGAAAATGGTCATTGGAAAGGTAGACAGGAGAGAGTAAAATGGTAATTGAAAAGAACTTAGAGGGAGTGAAATGGTCATTGAAAGGAATATGAGAGAGAGTGAAATGGTACTGAAAGGTATACAGAGAGAGTGAAAATGGTAATGAAAGGTAACAGAGAGTGAAAATGGTAATGAAAAGAGCAACAGAGGGAGTGAAAATGTCACTGAAAGGAAACACAGAGAGAGTGAAATGGTACTGAAAAAGCATACAGAGGGAGTGAAAATGGTACAGAAAAGTATATAGATGAGGGAAATGGCACGAAAGGTATAGGCCGGAGTGAGGAAACTAGTACTGAAAGGTATACAGAGGGAGTGAAAATGGTACTTGAAAGGAATACAGAGGGAGTGAAAATGGTACTGTGAAAGTATACAGAGGGGTGAAAATGGTACTGAAAGGAATACAGAGGGAGTAAAAATGGTACTGAAAGGAATACAGAGGGAGTGAAAATGGTACTGAAAGGTATACAGAGAGAGGAAATGGTCTTGAAAGGTATCACAGAGGGAGTGAAAATGGTAACTGAAATGCATATGGAGGGAGTGAAATGGTAATTGAAAGGTATACAGATGAGAGTGAAAATGAAAATTGAAAAGGTATACAGATGGAGTGAAATGGTAGCTCTGAAAAGAACACAGAGGGAGTGAAATGGTACTGAAAAAGAACATAGAGGGAGTGGAAATGGTAATTGAAAAAGAACACAGAGGAGTGAAAATGGAATTGAAAGGTTTACAGAGGGAGTGAAATACAATTGAAAGGTATACACAGAGGGAGTGAAAATGGTCCTGAAAGGAATACAGAGAGAGTGAAAATGGTACTGAAAAAGTATATAGGGGGACTGAAAATGGAACTGAAAAAGAACACAGAGAGAGTGAAAAATGGTACTGAAAGGTATACAGAGGGAGTGAAAATGGTACTGAAAGGTATACAGAGAGAGTGAAAATGGTACTGAAAGGAATACAGAGAGAGTGAAAATGGTACTGAAAGGAATACAGAGAGAGTGAAAATGGTAGTGAAAGGTATACAGAGGGAGTGAAAATGGTACTGAAAGGTATACAGAGGGAGTGAAAATGGTACTGAAAGGTATAGAGAGAGTGAAATGGGTATTGAAAGGAATACAGAGAGTGAAATGTAGTGAAAGGTATACAGAGGAGGAAAATGGTACTGAAAGGTATACAGAGAAGGGAAAATGTCATTTTGAAGGAATATAGAGGAGTGAAAATGTATTGAAAGGTACACAGAGAGTGAAATGGTAATTGAAAGGTATACAGAGGGAGTGAAATGGCACTGAAAGGTATAAGGAGAGGGAGTGGTACTGAAAGGTATATAGAGGAGAGTGAAATGGTAATTTAAAGGAATACAGAGAGACTGAAAATGGTAATTGAAAAGCATATAGGGGACTTGAAAATGGAACTGAAAAGAAGACAGAGAGATGGAAAAATGGTAAGAGTGCTGGGTACAGAGGGAGTGAAATGGTATTGAAAGTATACAGAGAGAGAGAAATGGTACTGAAAGGAATACAGAGAGAGGAAATTGTAGTGAAAGGTATGCAGAGGGAGGAAATTGGACTGAAAGGTATAAGAGAGAGTGAAATGGCACTGAAAGGAATATAGAGGAGTGAAAATTTGACTGAAAAAGAATAATTTAGGAGTGAAAAGGGTACCTTGAAAGGCATACAGAGGGATCTAAATGGTAATTGAAAGGTACAGAGAGAGTGAAATGGCATTGAAAATATATAAAGAGAGTGAAATGAAATTTAAAGGAAAACAGAGGGAGAAAATACTATTGAAAAGTATACAGAGGAGTGAAATGGCATTAAAAGGTATACAGAGGGAAAATGGTACTGAAAGGAAAAGAGGGAGGAAAACTGAAAGGTCTACAGAGAGTGAAAATAGTACTGAAAGGAATATAGAGGGAGTGAAATGGTAATTGAAAGGTATACAGAGGGAGTGAAAATGGTAATTGAAAAGAACATAGAGGATGTTATTTCCTCACTGGTACAAGCCATGAGCGATGTCAAGAAGAACACCTCACAGCTATCAAGGAGAAATGGTCGGTGGAACTGGACATCTCCTTGCCTGAGAAAGACTGGCTGAGAGTCTGGAGTGGGGTCCATGAGACTACTGCCTCCCTAATGTGGAGGGAATTTCAGTGAAAATAATAATTCATTTTCCAAGTCTCAGTTATCTCTAAACATTTAGGCACTCACACCTCGGATCTTTGCTGGAGAATTGCCAGTTGCAGGGCACCTATTCCCACATATTTGGGAATGTAAAGTGCTAGAAAATTTTTGGAAAAGGGTGCACTCAGAAGTAGAGAGTATTTTCAACACCCCCTTCCCTGAGACCCTCAATTTTGGTTATTTGGACTCCCCCCAGATTCATTAAAGTCTCAAGCCCTTAGATACCTCTTTTATATTTGTGTAGGAGCAGCTCTTAAAAGTATAACATCATGCTGCCTTTCCCCCAAACACCCTTCATTAGATCTATGGTATAGAATTTGGCTTACAATCCTAGAGATGGAATTCCTCACTGCTGAACTGAGATTGTCTGTAGATAAATTTAAAGGGAGATGGTTGCCTTTGTTTCACTATATTGTGGATAAGGAACAGAAATCCACCCTGGAGGTTACAGCAAAGTATGCTTGTTAATCGTTTAGGAGACAGATGTCATCTCCTTTAAGTTCTCGCCTACCCTCAGTTTTGGACTGGGACAGAGCTCCTCTGCTTGAACTCCTTCCTGGATCCCTTCCATTTTTGGATGACTTCCCACCCCCCCTCTCCTTCCCCTTCAATGGTTCTACCTTTCTGCTCCCCCTTTATTTTTCTTTTCGTTTCTATGTCCCCACTATCAATTAAACAGAGCATTTCTGTTCATTATCTAGAGACTTTTGGATGGAATGTATTTCACAGAAACATTGAAACATAGACTTTGACGCAGATAAGGACCACTTGGCCCACCTAGTCTACCAATTTCCCTACCTAGAGGATAAGCTGCAGATCCTAGTTAACCAACAGCCTATTTCTTCCTACCCCCACAAAATTGCCTTATGTCTGTCCCATGCATTCTTGAATTCTCCCACAGTTTTAGACTCTACAACATCCTGAGAAAGGCTGTTCCATGCATCTACCACCCTCTCTAAAAAATACTTCTCCACATTGTCCCTGAGCCATCCCCCCTCTATTTTCAAATTTGGTCCCCTTGTTCCTGCATATCTCTTTTTCTGAAAGATGCTACCCTCTTGGACTTTGTTGATTCCACTGAAGTACTTAAATGTTTCTGTCATGTCCCCCCTCTCCCTCCTTTCCTCAAGGGTATACGTATTAAGCTCCTTTAGTCTCTCCTCTTTTATGTAATTAATTGTTCTCACATCAACCTGAGATTGTTATGCTGGATGGTCTTTTTGTGCTATTTATATTGATCTTTTTGTGCTATTTATATTGTATTTTTATTCTCATACACCTGTATATGTTGTATGTCATGTATGTTCATATCTATAAAAGCCTAATAAACTTTTATTTAAAAAAAAAATACTAAGCACAACAGCAATTAATGTCTCAGATATGTGCATCTCTTCAAAAGAGTAGACCAAACTCCAAAGCTAGCCAGTTATAACTGTGCCAGTAAATGTACAACCAGCTCTCAATGTGATTTGAAGCCTAAAATAATATGATTTCATTTACAGTAACTTCTTGGGCTTCAAGCACAACCATGAACATGATGTCATGCTTCATTGGGATGCAAGTCAGAGCAGTACTGAGAATCTTCAATGACACACTATGTTGTGTGTGTTCATGTAGTGTGACACATTGCATATTGGAGAGTGGGCTCATGGGAGATTGGTACTGTGTGTGTGTCAGGCTGTCAGGTTAGCAAGCAACGGACAAGATATGTATCACACTCTGCTTGCTGACATTCCCAGTGATTTGTTTCTTCTTCACTGAAGCATCATTGACTGCTGATGTGAGCATTGGTGAGTGAGTCTCGGTTGGCAAACAGTGTCAGTTCACACAGCAGCCACTGATTGTATCACTAAAGAACTAGTGCAGATGACAGTTGGTGGGGTGTTGATGGAGAGGAAAGCAGTGTGACACCACCACCAACTGAATTTTATTTGGCTTGATATATGGGACATATGCTGAGAGGTTATCAAAAATAAGATTGATAATTGCCATCTAAATTCACAAGTGATGATAGAATCAGACAATCAGTGCTATATAATGTAGTAGCGAGTAGCTAAAAGGCTAACATGATGTGCATTGTGCTCTGCTTGCTGACAGCCTGAGTAGTGATTTACTTTGTTTCATACTGAGAGTATGTTTTAACTTTAGAACAGATAGTAGGCCTGTTGCCAATTTCAGTGATAGAACTTGGATACTTTTTTTTCCTTTCAAATAGCCACTGCCTTATCTAGCATTGATTGTCTGACTACCATCACTCATGAATTTAGATACTAATTATCAACCCCACTGTTTGATAACCTCTCATGTCCTGTATATCAAGGCAAATAAAATTCAGTCGCTGGTGGTACCACAGTGCTTTCCTTGCCTTCAACACCCCACCAACCATCACTTGCTCTATAAACAGTCCTAATTGTAATGTTTAACTGTGTGGTTTCTCTCAGTGGGATCGCAAATCTCATAGCAGACAGTAGCAGCACTGTGAAGTATTACACTTCCTTCCATCTTCCAACAACTTTATTTTGCTTCTGAAAACCTCTTATATTTGCCCTGACAAGTTACTGGTTTCTAGAGATGTTGTGAAGTTTAAATCTGCCAGTGAAGTTCCCATGAAGTCACCAAATTTGCCCCACAAAGAACTTCACATAAATAACCTCTCTGGTGCTAAAGCTTCACTGGGAATCTTGAGCAACTGACTTTGTTAGTAACTCGAAAATAATGAAAAACATGGTTTGTCACTTGATTCACTTACTGCATGTCACATGGGACACTCCAAGCAAGCAGGCAGGCAGTGAATGTTTCACTTTCATTTCAGCAGTTGTAGCTGAAGGAGAGTGGAGACAGTGTGTCTGACTCACAGAGTCTAGGAGACAGAGCATTTTATATATCTCATTCTCATTTAGAGTGTTGAAAATTTTTTTCCTTTTTAGTTTTAATCCTTATCCTTCTTAACTGTACTTGTACTTTCTGATCTTATAAATTATTTTAATGTATACTTCTTTTCTGAGTTCTTACTGCCTTTTATTTCATTTGCTTTACATTTCTGTTTGTGATGGAAGGCAGCGTCAGGACTCTGCTGAGTCAGATTGGGTGGTGCTGGAGCACCAGTAAGGCACCACGCCATAGCAGGTGTATTTTTCAAAGTGACTGCACCCCAGCTCAGGAAGAGTTCTGCTGCTGCAGGCAGCAGCAACAAGAAAAATATAAACAGCAGGAGCAGGAACAACAGCAGCAGCAGCCACAAGTTCCTCCCACCCAGCAGGAGCCTGCTGCCTCCTCCTCTTCTGGTGCTCCCCAGTCCTGCAGCACTATGAGGAGTTAGATTCTTTGATATGCACCCTGCAGATGAAACAGTGGCCATCTGCAAGGTGTGTGGGCAGTGTGAGTCATGGCAAGAAAGAGAGCCATCTTGGGACCAACAGCCAGAGGATGCACCTCCACATCTACCACCTCACTAACTGGAGGGCTAAAGAGCGTGATGTGGATGTATCACATAATTGTGGTGGTGGTAATGGCCCTGGGGAAAATGTGGAGCAGCATGAGGTCAGCAGTGCTGCTTCAGTGCCAGCAGCGAGTCAGCGATGGCATGGCAGGCATGATGTGCACCACAGCAGTACTTCTGGTATATCTCAGCAGCGCCATTATGACAGTGGCAGTAATGATGACCCCATGGCACCAGCCATATATGGCCATCTTGTTGTTTTGTGGGCTGAGGTGAATGATCTGCACCAAGAATTCAACACCTTCTGGCAGGAGGAGATGAATCAGCTGGACAGTGTCATGTCCAGCCATGAGAGGATTCTCACTCCCCCATTTGAGCTGCATGGTAGTGGTGGTGGTAGACATGGCTTGTCTTCTGGAAGTGCTGATGGGGTGATCTGATTTTATTTGTTTCAGGTTTTATTTTAGTTTATATGTAGTTATTCTGTCATCTGTGTTCTTAATTTCTCCACTCTCTAGTCCCCCCATTAAAAATAAAAAACACCCTAAAAATATAAAAAGTAAAAAAAAATAGCTCTGTTATTTTAAGGTCCGTTTTCTCTGTCCTGTTTTTAGTATTGTTTCATTTATGTGGCTATCCTTGCTTGTCAGTTCTGTTATTTCTTTAATCTTTTTACACATGATGAACCACATTCCTTCCTTTCATTTTTGTCACTGGTTCATCATGTGTGCTCCTCCTTCTATCCACAAATGTCAAGTATTTGCCACATTACATAAATTGTTCCCCATGGTATGTGATGGTGTATAACTGGTAGTTGTGTTCTGTGCAACCGCCAACCACCCAAAGAAGAGCAAACCATTACAGAAACATGAGGTATTCTACTAGAAGTTAAGCAAAAATCTGTTTTAACACTTAAAGTGTTTACTGCATTTGCCAGAAATGTGATGTTGAGTCCCAGACATTAATTGTTTCCCTTCACTGAAATACAGTTGCGCTCACCAGAAGGGGTGGTAAAGCATATGTGAAGCTTGCAAGAGAACATAAACATATTTATCATACTAAGCATTTTTGGCCTGCCACCCCACCACCACAAGCACTTTGACAGAAATGTGAGTTGTGTCCCCAGAGTGAAAAACACATCTTTTCAGTCAAATACTTCTGCTGCACCCACCAGAGAAGGTTGTGCAAAGCATATGTGAAGCTTGCAAGAGAACATAAACATATTTATCATAGTAAGCATTTTTCGGCCTGCCACCCCACCACCACCACCACCACCAACAACACTTTGCCAGAAATGTGAAGTTGTGTCCCCAGAGAGAAAACACATCTTTTCAGTCAAATACTTCTGCCACACACGCCTGAGAAGGCGATGCAAAGCATATGTGAAACTTGCAAGAGAAACACTATTGCCACATGGAGAGGGTGTTTTGATGCTGCTGTGTGCTGCTGTTGTTCCAAAGCCAGAGAAATTGCCTCTTGCTCATTGTGGTCCTGGATTCATAATGGCAAATAGACATACTGCACAGGTAAGTACCTTTGTTTTCTTTTCATTGTAATGGAGGGGGGTTATTATTACTGTTCGAAGTCTACTATATTTGTAATTCTCTGTCATTGATTTTCAGTTATTTGTGCATATGACATTATACTGCTGGACATCTATAACATAGATGCTGTAGTCTGAATCATGCCCAATATTGACCAACCATGACGGTAAGTATTTTTTGTTTGTGAGGGAGGGATTGCTCTCTGGGGTTCATGATGGCACATAGACATAGTGTAAAGGTACTGTAAGTATCTTTGTTTTGTTCCAGGAGGGGTGGTTATTGGTATTGTTCAAAGTCTAATGCATTTGGACTTCTCTTTCATTGATTTTCAGTTATTTTGTGCCAAATGCAGATAGATGACATCATACTGCTGGACAGATACAACATAGTTGCTGTTGTCTGAATAATACACAACATTGTTCAACCACAAATGTAAGTATTTTTGTTTTTTTTTAGGATGTGGCTACTTGTTTCTGTATCATAACTGACAAATCAATTTCATGTCTTAATCACTGACTCTGCTGTTCTTCCTTATCTTTACAGGTATTCCTTGTGCCTGAATTTGTTGCAACAATGTGCTTGATAATTCACCAAGTAAATGATGTCAGTCCACAGACAGCACCTGGAAAACAAGAAAGGATTTCTGTGAATGAAAGTCGTGAAAAGAAAAGTAAAGTAAAGGAAACTGAAAGAAAGGGAAGCAAAAGAAAGGAGAGGAAATGAAAGCAAAGGAAAAACATTAAATCACAATGATACTTACCGTTAGAGTACAACTGCTGGCTGTGCAATTCAGTTTTGGTGTCTGTGTTCTATACTAGAACCGGCAAAACCTGCATGAAGAAGATATTACAGGAAAACATTTTAATGCTACAGTGAGTCTCATCAATCATGGTCTGATCTTCTGCCTCTTGTATGCTTAGTGCTGCAGTGTCTAAAAACAGTGCAGGTGCCTCACCAACAGCAGATGAAGAAGTCCTTGATGCAGTGTGGTTACCTCACATGATGATGTCTTGCAGACTTCAGTCAGTGATTTGACGGAGGAAGAAGACCAAGATGAATCTGTCAAGAGTAAAGTTTTGAGGAGGTACAGGAGGCGATTCTGTTGCACATTGGTGGCAATGAATCAGTCACTATGATGGTGGAAGTGGTAGCCAAGCCAATGCTGTTTCTTACTTGATGTGATTGTGAGGAGGAGGAGGACATAGCTGAAGCAGCCCAGGGAGTACAGAGGAGGTAGAGGAGGTGATTCTCTTTATCACAGTCGGCTGCCTACTACAGTGACAGCCAAAGACATGGACAGATATTTCCAAAATTTCTGTGATATTTCTAGAGTAATCTCCTGCCTTCTGCATTTCCACAGTAGGGGCAGCAGAGAGAAACTGTTTAGAAATTTCACTAAATATCTGGAAATATCTGGCCATGTCTGTGGCTACTACTGTACATACCGATACCACTGGTGGTGGAAGTGCTGTGCCATGCTGTTTTGGCCTGTGTTGGAGGAGGATCCAAGGACTCTACATACAGTGCACACAAGAGATAATAGAAGGAGGAGGAGAAGGGTGAGGTGTTGAGGTCACTGCTGCACGGCTGCGGTGTGTCTTCCTGGCTAGAGCAGGTGTTCTGTTCAGTAATTTGTAAGTGACATAGTGCATTGTTCTACGGCTGTTGAATTTGACATGATTAAAGCAGCACTAATTAATAGTTGTTGATGTATATCTCAGCACTGAATGTGATACAATATTATTGTTATTAAGTTGATATCCAGGAATACATGGTTGTGGATGGGTGGGGACGTGGAGGAGAAGAAGAAAATAACCTAACCCTAACCCTAACCTAACCTAACCCACCTGACTGAGGGTGGCCCAAGTGGGATTCAGCATAGGTTCCTTTACCTTGCATTGCTTTTCTGCAGTTTGACACCCTGGCTGAGATGAAGAGAAGTGGGTGGCGGTAACTCCGGATCGCTGTGCAGTACCATCATCTTTCTTTGCCCCTGTGCCCACAGTAGCAACTGTGCACCACTTACCCTCTGAATGAGTAGTTCTGTCAGTCTCTGCAACTCATGATGCCCACCTTGTAATATGGCTGCCAGCCCATGTTTATAGCATGGGTCGAGCACTATTCAAACTCCTCAGATTGCATAATATACATTATGTGGGTGTTGGAGTCTAATGTGGACAGCATGTGTTCCATTAATGAGCAAATTGCTCTGTCACCACCTGCCTTCAGCTGTTGCTGCACATTCAGCAGTGTCTGCTTCAGCGCCCATAGCAGAGGAATGGACTCACTGATGCAGGCAGTGTCCCCACTCACTGCCTGTGTTGCATTCTCGAGGGGTCTGAGAATCAAGATGAGCCAATCCATTAGGTGCCACTGCTCTGTTGTGAGACACATGGATGCCCCACTGTTGTCACAACTCACATGAATTAGCAGATACTCAAATATAGCCTTGTATTGCTGGTATAGATGCATCCATGTACAAGGTGGAGTTCCACCCGGTGACAATGTCAAACTTTAAATGGTGCCGAGGCAGCTTGTTCTTTACCTGCAGATCACAGAGATGGTCATGTGCTTTTGTTGAACATGCAAAGCGGGCACAGATGCATCTGGCAAGAGCCCAAACTTCTTTTATACCCTGATGGTTAAGGAAAGCTTGCACCACAAGGTTAAGGCAATGTGCCAGGCATGGCACACTGACAAATCCCCCATCAGTGATGCATTTCCACACATTTGAGCCATTATCACTGGTGATGAATCCAGTTTTCAGTGCATGGGGGGTGGAGCCACTGATCAATCTCGGTTACTATGACTTCCAGCATTTTTCTCCAGTGTGTGACCCAGGGATACTCTTCATGGTCCAAGTTGCATGTTGCCTTACACCAGGCATGTTGCTGCCACCACAGTTTGTCTTAGTGCAATTCTCACCTCTCTCCCAATCAGCCACTACCCCAGGTACCTGTGCCCAGTGTGCTGTAATGCACAGAGTAAGAGCTACCAGATGTTTTCCCACTGGTCTACATGTCCATGCTCAGATGGACATACTGTGCTGAGGAATGCTGCAGGGCATGATGTACCATGTCACATACAGTACTATACAGTTCAGGGATGGCGTTTTTATTTATTTTTATTTATTGAAAGAATTGGAATTACAACCTTCGAGTCAAGGACTCCTTTGCAAAAGGCTCCATGTCAAAAATGAAATAACATAACAGGGTGCGAGAAGGACAAGAACAGAGCAATATTACAGTGTTGAAAAGAGGAGAAGTAACAAATTCAAGGGCGGAGAGATCCAACGTGAGTCAGACAGCGAGCAGTAAACAACAATAGTTACAGTATTAAAAGACAGTGATCAATAAACTACAGTCTGGTTACAAATTTCTGCAGGATCAAGCAGTATGGGCAGACCACAAGTCAAAGGGAAAGTGGTGGGTGACTTGTGTCGTCATTGCAGATAGGGACTAGGTGCAGTTGCAGCAGGAGTGGGAGAGAATTTCTGAGTGAAGTCGGAATTTAAAAGGGCCTAGAAGTTGCTCCAGAGAGACAGCAGGAGGTAGTTCATTCAGCTAGAGGAGGCCCATGAAAAAGGAATTTTGGCCCAGGGAGGTCCTGCAACGGGGTACTCAGAGAAGGGCAGACAGAGAGCTTTGAATTGTCCATGGTTGGGTGGAGTGCTGCACAAGACGGTGAAGTCCCAGGAGGAAGGAGCAGAATGAGACCTTTCTGGCAAGGAGACAGGTCTAGTATCTGAGTCGTCTGTTGAAGTTAAGCCAGTTGGTGCGATGGTAGAGCTCACAGGTATGGATCCACCAGTCACATCCTGTGACAAGTCTGCAGGCTTATTTTAGGGAGACCTTAATATGGCATAGGGTGGTAGGGTCAGCAGAGCCATAGATGACAATCCCATAGTCAATAAGTGAGAGCACCTAAGATGTCACAGCAAGGTTTAGGGCATTTGGGGGCAAGCAACCCCCATGCCTGTACTAGAGCCCTATTTTAACATTGACAGCAGAGCAGAGGAGATTGATGTGTTCGTGGAAAGTGAGAGAGGAGTCAAGGGTGATGCCTAGGTATTTAAAGGTGGGTACCAGGCCTTGAAAAGTATGTAAGTAATGGCACCTACCATTTCGGCAAGGCACAGTCCAAGAACCACTTAAACCCCACATTCTTTACAAAGGAGTATGGCAACAAATCCAGAGCAATCATTTCTGCACATGCTGTATTCAATTTTCACGCTGTACCATGATTAGGTAGGAATTTTGTTTACCAATCCAAAATGGAAGGCAGCATCGGCTGAACTTTTCTTGATACTGCTGCCATCAGTGATGCACCTGGTGTTGTGCCAAACAGCTTGCCTTGTTGCTATGCCAGTAAGGGGGTGCTCCTTGCCTGGAGACTGCCAATGATGCTCATGGCCTGTGGTGATGCACAACACACCTTGGTGGCTTTTTGGTTTTTCATAACTAGTGGGGTAGCAATCACATTTTGGGTTGGGGTGGTACTCTGGATGCTAGGACCACTACTTTGCTCACTGCCAGAATCCTCCTCATCCAGCACAACAATGATGTCCTTCTCCTCATCTGCTCTTCCATGTCCCTGTAGTGGTGCTGTGTGTATTTTGCTTACATTACCCTCTGATTGGGATGTACCAGAATCACTGGCACTGGCTGTCTTCTGGTATTGACGCCACTGAATTGGGTGCCTATTTTTAAGGTGTGTGTGTTGCCCACCTGTGCCAAAATGACTACCCTTTTTTCCCCAGCTTACTTGGTTTTGACATAGTTGGCAAATTGCCACTGCCTCATCAGATGGGTCCGGTACATAAAAATCCTACACTAGGTATTTATGGGGCCTTGTATTTACTTGGTGCCAAGATGACTGTGATTGTGATAGCAAAGGAGAAGATTTGCTCTTTGTTATGTTGTGGGGTGACTGGGGCAATGTAGAAAAAATGGGAGAAACAGTGGTTGGGGTGACCTTCTCCTTGGTGGTTTTAGCAGTTGAGGCAACAGGAAAGACATGCTCTGTAACACCCTGTTTTGCCCTTTTCTTTTCTGGTTCCCATGAGGGCTCTGTGTCATGTGATACATCATCATCATCCACATCATACTCTGGAAAAAAGCTGGCAGTCTTATCAGCCTCAGCAAGTCTGTCTGCCTCAGTAGCAAGTGCCACAGGCTCTATAACATGCACCTCCTCTTCATGACTGTTGTCCTCATGTTGCTCCACACGTACCACCACCTCACCCTCACTCACTGGACATGGACACATATTATCCAGCTACGCCTCTGACCTACCATCACCAACAGCACCACTTTCAAATTGCATTTCAGCACCAACAGTCTGCAAGGCCACAGTTGTTTGTTTGCTGGTGGTGCTGCTTCTTCCTCTCACTGTGTCACTTGACACTGAGACATCCATCAACATGTCTGCCACAGATTCTGCAGAGAAAAACTTAATGGCAGGAAAGCAAACATCAGGCCCATATACTTTGCTACTACTGCTACTGCCTGCCACAGAGTCATCTGAATGCTGTCCCTGTGCTCTCACAGACACGTTTCTGGTTCTTGCACCACTATTAGGATTGGCATTAGGAACCACAAATTGGGAATTGTTTGTGGCCACTCCATGGCCTCTCCCTTTAGTTGCCCTTTTCTTCACAGTCATTCTTCAGCACATGCAGGACACAATAATCACTCGGCTTAAATCGCTGTCTGGAAAACAGTGATTTTTTTTCCTAACTACAGGTGTGTATGTAGGACAACAATCACTTGGCTTAAATCGCTGTTTGGAGAACAGTGATTTTTTCTAAGTATTGGTGTGCACGCGGGACACAACAATCACTTAAATCGCTGTCTGGAGAACAGTGATTTTTTTCTTAAATACAGGTGTGTACACAGGGACACAACAATCACTTAGCTTAAATTGCTGTCTGGAGAACAGTGATTTTTTTTCCTAAATGCAGGTGTGTACGTAGGGACACAACAATCACTCGGCTTAGGTCGCTGTCTGGAGATCAGTGATTTTTTTCTTAAATACAGGTGTTTACGCAGGGACATAACAATCACTGGGTTTAATCACTGTCTGGAGAACAGTGATTTTTTTCCTAAATACAGTTGTGCATGCAGTCACACAATAATCACTCAGCTTTATTCTCTGTTTGGAGAACAGTGACTTTTTGTCCTAAATATAGTTTTGCATGCAGTCACACAAAAATCAGTTGGGCTAAATCACAGTCAGGAGGACAGTGATTTTGTTTCTTAAGAAAAGACAGAGCACTTGCCAACTGATTTTGTTCAGAAGAAAACTGTGCCTTCTAAACGGCTCCTACCCTCTCCTGGCCCACACAAGCCACCAAACCACAGCTTCTAACAGAAAACTAAATACTGCAAATAAACAATACAGGATGGAGAAAAGCAACACAAAAAATCACTGTGTGCAAAGAGCACTCACAGTAACAGTTCTGAAGCAATTTGACAAACAAAATGCTCTTTTATATAATGTTTTTAGATTTGACTCTAAGCTGCAGTACAAGCTATGCTCTCTAAGTCTCTCTCAAATATGCTATACTCACAGAATGAGAAGATTATCTTCCCATTGGCTGTTCAGCAACATGCAATCTTATATCCCATGGTTCACTGCAAACATAGACTATCATGCTGGGCTTCACCGGCGAAGTTCAAGCTTTGCGGATCTGGGACACCTGCACCATTAACTGTAACATGAATTGAAGTTTTTGACTACAAAATTTCATGAATCCACCCAAAATGCTTCGAAGTGGAACTTCACAGGGTGGAAAACTTTGTGGAATTGTCAAAATCCGCAAATTTTTACGCATAGCGAATCTTAACAATTTTGTACACCTCTACTTATTTCTTATCTGTGTTACAAATAAATTCCTTGCCTGACAAAACAGAGGTTACCAGTAATCAGCTTTCTGGAGTTATGGGTGCCTCCAACCTTAGCTAACATGTGCAGAGCTCATTCATTAATCTAATTGAAGCCACAATCTGTGTGAATGCTGACGTTCTTTATCTGTTTGAAAAAAGCATTACTTTACCTTTTTTATTAAAAGAAAAAGTCAGTTTTTTTTCACAGTAAAACTGAGGCTTCAGTCGTGAGACACGCTCTGCAGTGCACCTGTAGCTTTTGATCAGCACGCTGAACAGTGGCTAGAAGCTACACTGTGCAGTTTGATGTCCCAACCACACTTTGCACTTAGAAACACTAAAAATGGAGTGTGAATAAAAAAACACTAAACTTGTTCATAGAAGTGCTAAATAACACATTGTGGTGCCTTTTACCCACGGAGCGCTTATTGAGAAAAAAATAGAGTGTCAGCTGTATTTTCATGCCTATTGGATTAATTTGCAGGGCATGTGGAGAAAACATCATTACTGTTAAATAAATATCAAAATAGTCAATTTTTGTGCACAGTAAGGCTGACAGTTTAGACTTAATACACATTCTTCAGTAACCCTGTAGCTTTGGATTTATGACATTTGGATTTTTCTGCATCCACAAAACCTACGTTCTGTGGTATATCAGGCAGAAATTTTACAAGAATTTTAATTAAAAACATATAAGAATTTAATAAAGTGCTGCTTTAAAATAATCAGTCCTGTGTCTTGATTTTTTAAATTTCTTTATAGTTTTCTCACTGGCATGTACGAAAGTATAGTGCATTCCTACTGAACGTTAATGACAGCCCAATGTTGGCAGCTCATGTCAAATACCTAACGCATGTTATGACTTAAATATATACTGTTTCTAGCCCTTTGAAAAAAGCATATGTAATACATCAGTACCTACTTCTGTATTTAAGCACCTTTATGAAATACAGTCTTGCAATTATAAATCTTAATGCTTCTTTCTCATTTCTCTGGGGGGAGAAGCTTTATGATTGCAATATGGCATTTTCCCAGCCAGACCATACTCTTATGACCAGACTGATGTTGCTGGGACCAAGTTTCTTTTCAAATCTGTCACTCGCCTCAAAGTTCTAAGACTGCTCAATAGTATCTCTGATTTTACTGCTGCTGGGTCAGATAACGTTGAGCCTAAACTCCTAAAGCTAGCATCCCCTCATATAGCAGCACATCTTGCAAAAATGTTTTCCCTCTGTCATAGCTATGTCCTTGTTATCTGGAAGACTGCCAGGATTACCCCTGTTTTCAAAAAAGGGGACCGTAAAAATCCCTCAAACTATTGACCATTGCCATATTACCTGCTCTTAGCAAAATCCTTGAAAGCTCATTGCCAACCAAACTGTTGACTTTCTACAGAAACTAAACCATCTCACGTCAGTGCAGCATGGCTTCCGCAAGGGTCATAGCACCACCACTGTCTTACTCAAGTTTATCTCTGATACCATAGCAGCCATGGACTCAGGTCTCCTAACGGGGGCAATTTTTATGGACATGACCAAAGCATTTGACATTGTGGATCATCCTATTCTTCTCACTACTCTAAGATCACTAGGTTTCTCACAGGGTGTGACTGCCTGGTTTGACAGCTACCTGACAGATCGCAAGCAACTTGTTAAATTTAACTCCACCTTGTCAGATTATGCTACCATAAATATTGGTGTGCCACAAGGATATATCCTTGGATCCCTGCTTTTCCCCCTCTTTATAAATGATATTACCTCAATCATCCCAAATTCTGCTTCCCTGCTATATGCTGATGACATTGTTTTGTACACCGGTTCAAAGAATATCTCTGAAATCAATCAACGACTCTCCCAAGACTTTATACAAATTGAAGAATGGATGATAAGAAAGAGGCTTGCCCTAAATGTCTCAAAGACTCAAGCCATGCTGTTTGGCTCCAATGCTAAACATAAACTCGCCCAACCCACCTTTAATGTCGCCACTAAAAATGGCTCAGCTGTCATGGTTGTACCCTCCTTCAAGTATCTGGGTATCACACTTGATCCTGCTCTCACTTTTGATCTTCATATCCAGCAGACATGCAAGTTGACAAACATGAAACTCAGTATGGTCTACCACTCTAGCTACGTACTCACTCCATCAGGTAGGCTTGCCATAGCTCATGGCATACTACTTCCATCACTCATGTCTGGGGTCTCATCATGTAAGACTAGCTTTCAGAAGTGGGATGTTGCATACAACAATATCTGTAGATATGCCTCTTCCTCAAATCGGCTAAAACACCACTGCCTCCTCTACACTGAGCTAGGATGGTTTTCTCCTGCAGCCTCCATGATTATGCACTCTCTCCATCATAGAAAATATCATCCAAAATCAAATGCCAAAACCTCTGGCGGAACTATTCCTTAACCAGACGTCCAGCTATGAACTACGCTCAGCTGCCAAAGCCCATGTCGTCATCCCTAGACATCACTCTTCCAAAGGTGCTAGCACCTTCTCCTGCCATGCCCCGAAAAAATGGAACTCCCTCCCACTAACTATTCATCAGGCATCATCCCATGCCTCTTTCAAACTATTGCAGCGTGATCATCTTGCTGTCTCATGCTCTTGTTCCCACTTCAAACCCCCTTAGCACAGCACTTCATCACTATATCCTCTAACCCATTAGCCTTTCAGTGCTCCTTTCCTCAACCAACTAGTTCAGTACTGTCCTGTCTCTTAGCTTGTTACAATGTAACTTTAATTATAATCCCTTACCTCAGCCCTTTTTCTTCCTTTCATCCCCATACACTTCCTCCCTACCTCAATTACTCCTTATTTTTTCTTTTGCATTCCATCTTCCTTGACTACCAGTTGACACTCTCGCTTGTTTTAGCTTAATTGATGGCTACCACAATGTTGCTTATGATTTTTGCTATTGTTATATTTGTCTTGCAGAATCAGTTGTATCTACTTGTATCTATTTATTCCCATTACTTGCACTTTATTGCTATTTTATATGCACCTACTGCTTATATGATTGTTATGTCATTTGTTAAAAATGTTTTGTTTCTGTATTCTCCCGGGTTGTGCCTGAAAATAGTCATTGCTATTGCTAGTGCAACTTACCCAGTCAACAAAAATGAAATAAATAAATAAATAAATTTTATAAGGGTGCTTAAACACAGACCTAGGTAAAGGTGTATTAAATAAGCTTTTTCAAAGGGCTGGAAATGGTATATATTTAAGTCATGAAAGGTGCTAGGTGTCTGACATAAACTGCAAACATCGGGCTGTCATTAACATACAGTAGGAATGCACTACTTTCCATGCTTGTCAGCAAGAAAACTATATAGAAATGTATAAAATCAAAACAAAAGACTGGAAAACTGATAATTATATAAGACTGTTCTCACTGCTGCCATACAGGACACCAAATAAAATAGACCAATTTTACCTTCTGCCAGGAATACACCCTGAGACATTGCATCACTGACTGAAACTTGGAAAAAAACAAACAGAATTAAGATGGGATGGGACATTGGTTGTACTACTGTAATCTGTGCATTGAGAGAACCTATCAATCAATGGCTTGTCACACATGAATGCACTGGTACACCTCGCTTCCATAAGTTAGCCTTGTGCAAGCCTGAGTCTAGGTGACATCACTGAGTCATTTTGTTCTTGAAATGATGTGTAACACTATCTGCAGAACACAGGAAAAAAAATGTTAGCCCTTCTTTGATTATTAATATGTACCCACTGTTGCACAGTGACTAAAAAAAGGCTTCCTTTGTGCCAGCAAGACTAACTACTTTGGGACAGCCAGGCTGCAATCACACAGCAGCACTATATACAGCAATTAGCCTGAGACATTTGAAATTCCTGCAGCTGTGCGATCCCTGGTCAGAGCTGCATTGGAAGTGTGCAGTGCATTATGGTAAGCCTCCTTTATGTAAACAGTGGAGAAAACTGGAAAATGGAGTTAGAAGATTTAAGGTAATTTCTCTAAGTAAACTGTTCAGATTGGAATAAAAAGTGCATATTAGGCAAACAGAAGAAAGGCTTATTCTAAGTAAACATTTATTTATTTATTTAGATCTAGGATTACACATACCTTTGAGCCAAGGCTCTTTTAAAAAGGTTCCACATCAGAGAAATACAAATGGTAGACAAAACATTTCACAGATTGAAACAATGCCATGGTTACAGACAGTATAGGTATTAGGTCTGCTAGTATGACAAACAGCAGCATGGTGGAGAGTGAGACGATGAAGCAGCCAGAGGCATTTGTCAGAGGAGATATCCAGTAAGTGCTATGTCATGAAAAGGGGGGTTATGAAGAGGAGGGATAAATGCAGCAGATGGGGAGGAGGGGCAGGAAGGGAGGAAGGGGAGGCAGGGGACGGGAGAGAGGAAGTAAGAGCATTTGGGGTAGGAGATTTTGAGGTGTGGCAGTTTGGACTGGTCAGTGTGGTGGGTGCCACCTGCTTGCTATGAAAGTGAATGCCTCAGTTTAGGGGAAGCAATCACAGGAGCTGGAGATAGAGAGATAATGCCAGAGACTGGTTTTGAACAACCCAAGTGTTTTGGCTGAGGAGATGGTGTGGCTGAGGTCATTTAGCCAGAGTGGAGCTTTGTAGGCAAAGGAGCATTGGCCCAGACTAGTACGACAGTGGGGAACTTTCAGAAGCTGCTGCTTTGATCTCCTGGGGCTCCATTGATTGGTGTTCTCAGGTAGTAGAGCTATGACTCCAGGGGGTTCAAGGCCGAGGTGGATTTTCTTTGCCATTGTACAATTGAGGTACTTGATTAGGCTTGATAGTTTGAGCCAACCGGTCTGAGCATACAAGTCGCAGGTGTGGGTAAGATGGTGGGCACCAGTAATTAGTCGACAGGCCTTGTTTAGGGTAACTGCTATCCATCTGAGGGTTGTCATCATGGCAGAGCTATAAATGATGATACCATAGTCGATGACCTCTGTACGGCAATTGTCAGTGCCTCAGGAGTAAGATGTTGCCTATGTTTATAGAGTAGACCAAGTTGGGTATTTGCAGCTCTGACAACATTGTCAACGTGAGCCACATATGTGAGGCAAGGATCTAGTAGGATCCCTAGATATTTGAAAGACTGGGCCTGATCAAGGGTATTACCATTTGCATTACAGATAGCCAGCTGGTGTTGCTTATGCAGGTTTTGGGGACTATGGAAGAGCATTGATTTAGTTTTCTTGTGATTTAACACTAGCTTGTGCTTGTGGAACCACGATTCAATGGAGCTGAAATCATGTAGGAGAGTACGTTGCAGTGTTAAAGGGTATTTGTGGGATGAGAAGACTACTGCATCATCCGCATACAATAAGATGGGCTCAGAACAGGATTGTGGCAGTGAGTTCAAAAAGAGGCTGAAGAGCAGGGGAACTCAGGATGGAACCCTGAGGTACACCTGAGTGGACAGGCAGGGAATCAGAAAGAACACTGGCAATTTTTACTCTTTGCCATCTGCGATCTAGGTAGCTGTTGAACCATAATGCAGAGTCCGGTGATATGCCAGCGATTAGTAGCTGGTCAATAAGAAGCCTGTGGTGGACAGTATCGAAGACCTTGGATAAGTCGATGAAAACGGCCCCCGTGAGCTGCCCATTGTCAAGGGATTTATGAACTGCTCCAGTGAGCTCAAGGAGGGCAGTGGTTCTACTGTGACCTTTCCAGAAGCCATGTTGTTTTGCAGTTAGGATGTTGTATTCTCCAGATGGTCAGTAAGTTGGTCAGACACGATCCGCTCCACGGGCCTTAGAGAGCAGAGGTAGTATTGAGATAGGGCGATAATTAGAGTAATTTGACCTGTCACCACTTTTGAGGACTGGGGTCACAATCGCAGTTTTCCATATGTCCGGGAATTTACTACTAGTAAGGGAGAGATTCAGAATTTTTGTTATGAGGAAAAGAAGTTCATCAAGGGTAAGTGACAGAAGTTTAAGGTCCAAGGTATCGCCACTGGTTCTGGATTTGGAGATAGCTGTGACAGTATAGCAGTCAACATACGGTTTGACCTCCTTGAAGTATAAGAGAGGTAGAAGAGATTGCGGTTGAGGGGGGCTGGAGATGAAGGTGTTTTGTTTGAAGTAGTCAGGGGGAGGACTGAGCTGAGATCTGTGAATGCCTTGTTGAAGGTGTTTGCAATGACCATTAGGTCGAGGGTAGTTGAGCCATCTACTACCAGCATGGTCAGAGGTGTTTCAATCTGCTTCCCTGTGAGTTCCTTCATATTATCCCAGAAAGCTTGTCCATTACCCTAGGTGTTTGTGAGTGCTTCTTTGTAATAGGAGCTTTTTGCGAGCCGTATGGCCTTAGTACAGACATTTCAGACTTGTTTATATTTTTGAGTGTCAGGTAGCTTTCCAGTAGTTTGAGCCACAGCCCAGAGGTGGTCACTCCATTTCAATTGGGCTAGTAGCCCCACTGTGATCCAGGGGTTGCAGATAGATTTAGCCTACACTCTTAACAGGGCATAGAGGTCCAAGCTTTGTTGAAGGTCGAGATGATATGGTCAAGACCAAGGTTGACATTGGTTGCCAGATATATCGGTGACCAGTCTTGAGACTTTAGATACTGTTTGAGGTGGATCAGATTGCCACGGTGAGGACTCTACTGGAGATGATTTTTTGGGGGCTTTACGAATTTGTTTGTCCATTCACAGATGATTGGTGAGTGGTCACTGAGAGAGTCTGGCAGGACTGTGGTGCAAGAGATCCTAGCAGGGTGGTTGGTGAGTACCCAGTCAAGTAGGGTACTGGTGCCCATTTTGTAGTTAGTCCTGGTAGCAGATGTAACCATCTGCAAGAGGTTAGCAGCTGTAATAGAGTCTTTGTCAGTAGGTGTCAGCGTGGCTCATTTGGTAGCACATCCGCCTCTGAACCAGAAGGTCGTGGGTTCTCGTCCCACACCGGGATTGGACTTGCACCTAAAAATTGCTGGCATTTGAGTGCAGTATTGGGGGGTGCTGTACTGCTGGGGTGTGCCGTCCTTCGGATGAGATGTTAAACCGAGGTCCCTTCTGCCCATCCTGGTGTTGTCCTGGTGGGTGTCCAGGTGGAAGTAAAAGAACCCAAGGCACTCTTCGCAAAGAGTAGGGAACATTCTCGGTGTCCTGGCCAACATTTCCCTTCCCATAAACCGGTTCATGCAATTATCCAGGCTGTGTGTGGGTGATGATGTGTGATATGGCCGCCACCACACATTCAGTCACTTCACTACCAATCTAGCATTGCTTGTAAAGTGCTTTGGATGTATGAAAAGTGCTATATAAATGCTGATTCTTCTTCTTCTTTGTGGGCACTTGCATCAGGTGCAAGCCAGTTAATATTGAAATCTCCTAGTAGAATAAGTTCATGTTATATTGTTGTATAAAGCAGCTGGAAACTTACTTTAAAGTACTGTGCCCATGGGGGGGGGAGGGCTACCACACCATTGAGAGGAACTGTGACTGCAGAGGGGAAGGGTGGGGAAATGCCACACACCACCAATGAGATGTACACTGTGGACAAATGACCACTTCACTGTAGTGGACTGGGACCAAATACTGTCACAGTCACTTCACTCTCCTACAGTGATAGCAAAACACCTGCAGGGCTCTGCCTATGCAGCCATAAAAATGGGGCTGGGTAGGGCATTACACTTGGAGTGCAGCATCTCCCACCAACTGCCACCCCATGCTGACAGACCCAGTGTGATGTCCATGTGCTCTGGCCCTTTCACGCTGCACTGCAGCAGAGAATTACTAAGTAATAGTTCCCTAAATCGAGTTGTAGACTCTGCCATAACAGATTTGGCCTCCTGACTGGAGGAATGCCTATCACTAGAGCTGGTCACTGAGCTGATCACAGGAGCAGAGCTTACAGATTGCTCTGCCCTGACAGTCTGCTGCCCAGAGTCAATAAAATCCAGTTAAGCCTGCTTGGATCAAGACACACTGTGCGTATTAACAAAAATGATTCAGGGTCAGCAGGGCATGTCCTATGAAGAGTGCCTCAAGGCACTAAACATGTACTCATGGAGACCAGAAGGGAGAGGGAGATATGATACAGAGCTTCAAATTCCTAAACTTAATTAACAGGGTGAACTGTAGGGAACTATTTAACTTGAATACAAGCTCATGGTTATGTGGTCATGAATGAGAGCTAACAGGAGGGGGGTTTAGGAGGGACATGAGAAAATACTATTTTACAGAAAGGGTGGTGGAACTGATGAACAGGCTGCCAGCTCAGGTGATAGGTGGAAAAACTGATAATGGTTCTAAGCATGACTGAGACAGAATGAAGGATATAGTGGTCACTCAGGCATCAGAATCAGAGATGAGAATGGAGGGTGGTGGGGAGGGCTAGGTCACTGGAGGAACAGTAGGTCCCAAGGTTCCAAATAGGGAACACAGGCAGACTGGAGGGAACTTTGGTCTTTTTCTGCCATCATTGTCTATGTTACTATATTTCTATGTAACTACGGATATAAACCATAGAAAACAATATGGTACATTCTAATTAAAACAGGAAAGACACACTTCTAGAGTTACAATGGTGTTCTGGTTTGTAGACTGACCAAACAAGTCCTCAACCCACAAACTGCAGGTTAAAAGTGCACTACACGGGTATACTGTGGGTCAACATGTTCATTTAAGGCTAAATCGCCCAGGCAAAATGAAGTTAATTAACTCATGAAATGTGAAGAACATTCATGAATCATTTATGAACAGACATTAAAGTTCCCAATTGTTCTTTAACTCAGTTAATTAACTCATGAAATGTGAAGAACATTCATGAATCATTCATGAACAGACATTAAAGCTCCCCAATTGTTCTTTAACTCAGTTCATGAACCATGGGTAAAGACATACTGTGCAAATTAACAAAATGATTCAGGATTGGCAGGCCATATGCTGTGAAGAGTGCAGATAAAGAATTGGCTACGCGGTAGGCTGCAGAGGGTGGTAGTAGGAGGGAACCTCAGCACCGAGGCAGTGACAAGAGGGGTGAGACAGGGATCAGTGCTGGGACCGATGTTGTTCGGGTTATCCACAACTGATATCTCACATGGGATCCAAAGTAAGATCAGTCTGTTTGCAGACAACACCAAAATTGGGGCAGTGGTTGATGACACTGAGGGATGGAAGGGGCTAGAGGATGACCTAACTAAACTGCAGGAATGGTCAGAAACATGGCAGCTGTGATTAAATGCTAAAAGAAGTGCAAGGTAATGCACTTCAGAGCAAAGAACCAGAGGAGGGACTATCATCTGGAGGGATACAGTTAGGTAGCACCGTGGAGGAAAAGGACCTACAGATACTTATAACAGGGAGCATGAACAGCTCTGCTCAGTGTAGGAAGGTGGCAGCAAAGGCCAACAAGATGCTGGGATGCATAGTGAGGAGAATCTCCTCCTGAAGTAGGAAGGTAGTCCTCCCCTGTAGAGGTCACTGATCAGGCCACACCTGGAGAACTGCGTGCAGTTCTGGCACCCGTACCTGAGGAAGGATGTCAGATTGTTGGAGGGGGTGCAGCGTAGAGCTACAAAGCTGATCCAGGGATTGGAGGGAAAGCCTAATGAGGAAAGGCTGAGTGAGCTAGATATGAATTCATTGGAAGAGAGGAGGGATGGGGGGACATGATTGAGACCTTTAAGTACTTGAAAGGGATCAAGAAGACTCGAACAGAGGGGATCTTCCAACTAAGAAGAGGAAGGGACACAAGAGGGAACAGTCTCAGACTGGAGGGGGAAGATTCAGGAGGGAGGTAAGCAGACAGTTCTTCATGGAAAGGGTGGAGGGCAAGTGGAACACTCTACCACAGGAGGTGGTGGCCTGCAAGATGGTGGGCAGTTTCAAGAGGGGATCGGACACGGTGTGGGGGAAGGTTAATCTAAGGAGGGGAGGAGTGGGATGGGCAGCTGTGAGATGAGGGGCTAGCTGCACAATCAAGCAGACTCAACAAACTGTAAGGCCTATTTCTGCTGGCATTTTCGTATGTTTGTAGGTTCGTTAGTTCAAGAACTGTTCATCAACACAAAGTTTGTGAAGTTGCAAAACATTAAAGAATCTTGATGAACTGAGACACAGAGCAATTTGCATAAATTATTTGCAAATTGGAATACACAGTTTCCCACTATAACAGTTATAAAGCATTACAAAATCATAATTCTTTTCAGTTTAGTAGTGGAAAATATATGTTCTACATGGCAGTTAACTATCTGAGCAGCTAAAAAGCTTAACATTTAAACTCATCACATTTTAAAAGAGTTTCAGATTCTGCTCATATAGGACTATTGTGCGGAGGGTACGTGTCAGAAGTGTGTAGCCTTACCGTGTAGCTACACATCCATGGACAGGTGCACCCATACTGGCATTCACTAACACAGGCCACCTGTCCGCAGTCCCACCCCCTGGCACACAGGTGCATGGAGGACCATGCCGTGAACTGGGCACACATCCAAGGGGATGTCTGAACCTGGTCTGCTAGTCTATTACTTGCACCCACAGGGTGCAGATGGTGGCAGATGGCATGCTGTGCACCAGTGTCACAGGGATGGTGGATGCCCAGTCAGCCACCCCCAGCCCTCTGTGTGGTCCCCATGGGCAGGGGAAGTATGTTGAGGAGGTCTGCTGTGCCCCATCATTCTTGCCGCAACCTGGTGATGGCATTCTGAGGGGGCATGTATACCTTATGGCAGGGTGTCACCCAGCATAAGGTGCACTCTCCTGTGCCCAGCACTCCCCACCATTGTGAATGGTGTGGAGTACTGGCACACCTCTGAGCATGCCCCAGGTGCATTGCTGTCCATGTGGCCAGGGGATCAGGCACATACCTGCCCTGCACCCCTTTAGTAAATGACATGTGTGGTCCACGGGACCTCACTCCATGGCATTCCGATGTAACTATGCCAATGAACCTGGTTTATTCAGCAAGTTGGCATAGTGCATAGAGCCCAATAATAGTAATTGGGCCTTTATAGTTTCAGAAGGAAAGTGAGCAGTGATTGTATTTACTTGGAGAGCAAAAGAAATCAGCCAACGAAAAAATAAGTTACTAATTCTATAATGCATTGAAAGAAAAGCCATGCATTAGAACAAATTCAGTTTCTTAAACAAATTAAATGTTTATGGCAAATTGCTTAAGTTGTGTGATAAAACAATTATATTTATTTATTTAGTTCTTGAAGTCTTTGGAGAGTTTCCTTTGAGCACAAGTGCTCATTTACAAAGGTTCCTTGTTAAATACATAGTCAGGAAAAACAATTACAAGTATAATAAGCAGTTCCAGAGGAAATGCAGTTGAGTCAGGCTCAAAGCACTTAAGATAGAACAGTTACATATAGTTTTGAACAAAAACAAAATCCACACAGATCATTGTATAAAAAGTTACAGGTAATGTACAGAGAGAAACCAGATAAAACTGTTTAGCAGTTACAATTGCACTGGACTGGAAAGGCAGACTGCAAAGATCTCTTAAACTGATTATATTTTGGGAGATTCAGCAGTGTGTCAGGCAATTCATTAAACCAGTTAGCAGCCCTGACAACAAATGACCGCTTGCCCAGCTAAGTACATCTGAAAGGAGGCTTAAGGCTTCAATCAAGGGTTAAATGGATCTGCCTTGTACAGAATGCAAAAATCTTTTGAGTATAGGGCTAAAACATACTGTAGTTGCCTAATGAATTAATTAATAATATGAAAGCAGAGAACAGTATTTATTTGGTTTATATATATACCAGGTAGATGCTCTACACAAAAAACAATTGCCTATTTTCAGGCACGACCGAAGAGAATTCAATAGAAGTGGTCAATAATAATGTAATAGGAATGACACAGTAATTCATAACAAGCATTTGTCAATGCCGAATGTTTGCTTGCTGGAATTGGCAGTGGTAGTGTAGAAGTTACAGAACTGCGTAATAGGAATGGCAGTGAAGTATTGAACTGAAGCCAACCCCACCACCACCCTGCAGAGAGTGACAGGCATTGGGGTGTGCGTTTGGGTCGTCAGGCATAACGGCCACACCATTTCACCACACCCCACCCTGCAGACACTGTCAAGTGTCATGGTGTTCACTGGGGTCTTTGGCCTTTAAGTGCACCCCATGTCATTAGGAAATACGGTGAGATGGATGCGATATAGGAGAATGGGGTGAACTTTGGGGCCGAAGAGTCCAAGGCATACCTCGATGTCTCTCACTGGCTGCAGGGTGTAGAATGGTATGAGCATTACAGGCAAGAATCCCAAGTCACACCCCTGATGCCTGTCATTCTCTACAGGGTTGGGCATTATGGTTGGAAACCCTAATACCTCAGGCATTCGTTTTCACTCCAAATTTTCAACATGTTTTTTTTGTGACCCCACCTCATGAACAGGGGGAATATCAGTTTGTTAGCCGAAAGCTGCTTATGCACAGCGACTACGGCATTTAGCACCACAGGTGCAAAAACATTCCAAACAGGATGTAAAAAATGACAGCTGTACTGTTCATGAGGAGGTGTAAAAAATGGCAATGTTGCAAATCTGTAGTAAAAATATTAAAAAAAATGGTGAAGTCACGGCGTACATAGAAACTGTGCAATAGCACAATGTATATATAATTAGGTTGGGATTTTACAGCAGATTGTCAACTCAGGCATTTTGGTGCCTCCGATCATGAACAGTGTCACTGTGATTTTCTTTATCTGTGCCGAACAATGATTTCCCACAGCGACCACGCATCTCTGCGTTGAAAGTGTGAAAACACACTTCAGCCATGTTGTGAAAAATGACAGCTGTACTGTTCATAAGGAAGTGTGGAAAAATGCCACTGGTGAAAATCTTGACTGAAAATATTACAAAGTCATGAACTTATGAGGGTATGTGGAAACTGTGCAATGCTCACTCGTAACACAGTCATTTTATGGACTTTTGTCACCAAATTTTCAACATAGCCATTTTAAGACCTCTGCTCATGAACAGTGTAACTGTGATTTTCTTAATCTGTCCTAAACATTGCTTTCACACACCAACAGCACCATTGTGCACTACATGTGTGAAAACACATTTTGGGCGACATATGAAAAATGGCAGCTGTACTGTTCATAAGGAAGTGTAATAAAATGGCAATGTTGAAAATCTGGAGTGAAAATATTAAATTCACAAACTTACGAGCATGCATAGGAACTGCGCAATGCAAGCTCGTAAAACAGTCATTTTTAAGAATTTTTTCACCAAATTTTCAACATAGCCATTTTAAGACCTCTGCTCATGAACAGTGTCACTGTGATTTTCTTAATGTGTCCCATACATTGATTTTGCACATCAACTGCGCCATTGTGTGCTACATGGGTGGAAACACAATTTGGGCAAGATGTGAAAAATGACAGCTGTACTGCTCATAAGGAGGTATGGTAAAATGGCAATGCTGAAAATCTGGAGTGAAAATATTGAAAATTCATGAACTTATGAGTGTGCGTAGGAACTGCGCAATGCACGCTTGTAAAACAGTCATTTTTAAGAATTTTTTCATTAAATTTTCAACATAGCCATTTTAAGACCTCTGCTCATGAACAGTGTCACTGTGATTTTCTTAATTTGTCCCGTACATTGATTTCGCACACCGACTGCGCCATTGTGCGCTACATGGGCGGAAACACGTTTTGGGTGAGATGTGAAAAATGACAGCTGTACTGCTCATAAGAAGGTGTGGTAAAATGGCAATGTTAAAATCTGGAGTGAAAATATTGAAAATTTGCGAACTTACGAGCGTGCGTAGGACGTGCGTGCATTGCACAGTTGCTATGCATGCTCGTAAGTAACCTTAAAAAACTAGAACATGGATTAAATCTACGAAAATCAGGAGCAAGAGATTTCCTTATTCCAAAAATTAAAAATAGATATAGTACAATGACTTTTCAGTATAAAGTTTCAACAAGTTGGAATAGGTCCCCTCCCCGGACCCAAACCTGTCCTTTTTAGAATATAAGACTGCAGTGAAACATGAGCTGTGTTTTCAATGTTTGTGTAATAGGTGAAGTTTGAATGGTATTATATATGATGTTTGGCTGTTTAAAACAAAATAAATGACTGTATGTATCTAAATGTATGAGAATTGTATTTGTAAGATGTGTACATGTTTATTGTGTTTATTTATTTTGGTACTGAACAGGAATGCATTGTAAATAGGGATTCTCAAACCCCTAATGGCATAATTTTCTGTATAAATAACATTTTACTTACTACTCTACAATGCATGCTCGTAAAACAGTCATTTTTTGGAATTTTTTCACCACATTTTCAACATAGCCATTTTAAGACCTTTGCTCATGAACAGTGTCACTGTGATTTTCTTAATTTGTCCCGTACATTGATTTCACACACTGACTGTGCCATTGTGCGCTACATGGGTGGAAACACGTTTTGGGTGAGATGCAAAAAATGACAGCTGTACTACTCATAAGGAGGTGTGTAAAATGGCAATGTTGAAAATCTGGAGGAAAATATTGAAAATTCTGAACTACGAGCGCAAGGAACTGTACAACGACGCACAGAAACAGTCCTTTTTGGAATTTTTTCACCAAATTTTCAACATAGCCATTTTAGACCTCAGCTCATGAACAGTGTCACTGTGATTTTCTTAATTTGTCCCGTACATTGATCTCGCACACCGACTGCGCCATTGTGCGCTACATGGGCGGAAACACATTTTGGGTGAGATGTGAAAAATGACAGCTATACTACTCATAAGAAGGTGTGGTAAAATGGCAATGTTGAAAATCTGGAGTGAAAATATTGAAAATTCGCGAACTTATGAGCGTGCGTAGGAACTGTGCAATGCACGCTCGTAAAACAGTCATTTTTTGGAATTTTTGCACCAAATTTTCAAAATGGGGTTTTGGGAACCCTTCTCATGAACAATGTCACTGTCATGGCATTATTCAGGCCCAAAAGGTGATTTCGCGCAGTGACTGCGAAATCACCCTTCGGGCCTGAATAACACCGTGACAGTGACATCATTCATGAGAAGGGGTCCCAAAAACCCCATGTTGAAAATTTGGTGCAAAAATTCCAAAAAATGCCTGAGATATGCAACAAAGTTGAAAAAACCCTATCTAGCCCATTATACAGCTTACCGGCATTTCCTCAGTTCGCGGTCGGCTTTGAAGAGTGCAGACGTGTTCCCGGTCCACGCAGATCGTCACGCCAAGCTCCGGAGGTAAGTATGGGGTGGGGGCGTGTGGGGAGGCTGGGTGCACAGTGGGTGGGTGCGGGTTGTGGGGAGGGGGACAGGAAGACTACGTGGGACCGTTTTTTCTTTATAGGGATTTAAAAAAAAAAGATGACGTGGGATGTTTGCCATGCTGGGGTGGGCTCCCAGTGTGGCACAAGGATGGCTGGGGGACTGTGGGCTGGCGGGGGTTGGCACCCCGTCGGCTTCATGATCAGTACCACGCTGGGGTGGGCTCCCAGTGTGGCACCCAGTACTCTGGGGGTGAGGACAGTGGAGCCAGCGAGGATTGGGCACCCCATCGGCTATTCTATGACTTGCCACGCTGGGGTGGACACCCAGCGTGGCATGTGGAAGGCTTTGGGGGGGAGTGCAGCACAAGCTGATGGGGGATTTGGCACCCCCGTCGGCTATACATGTGTGCGGGGGGAGGGCAGCATGCAGTATGCGTGCATTTCTCTGTGTGTGTGTGTGTTTAAAGGGAGCTGCACATGAGTAGGCAATATCTTATTGCTGCTCACTGAAGCGTAGCTCCCCCTTTCAACTGTATGCCACTGCATTTTGGAGCTTGTCATAGACAGCTCCAGCATGCATTGGCTTACAGGGGCCGCACCTGCCAACACACTGACTGAATTGGAAGAGGGGGTGACACACCTCGGATGATGGCTCTATGTTTCTTGCACATGCATGCAAGCAAACATAAAAATGGTACAGTACATAAAATACAAAAGTGCAGAGATAAAATAGTGATGGAAGTTACACAAAACAATACTCTAGGGCATAGATTCAAAACATTACAATTCAATGTTCAACAACTGCCATACAGAACACAGTTCAGAGGTATGTGACATCAGTTGTTAGCAGCATTGTGCAAAGATAGGAATGTGTATCCCATCAGTAGCAGCCAAACCAATAAAATATAGTTGTCTGGTTTAGGAAGGCACAATATGGTGTTTTAAAAACATGAAGGGCTGAACACTGACAGACTAAAGTAGGGATAGAGTTTCAGATTGTAGGGGCAGTGAAAGAGAAAGATATTTCACCATGTTTGAGCTGGATTTTTGGAATACATAAGGATCCAGGGCCATTAGACCAGAATGAATAGGCTAGGCTATCTGGTTTCAGTAGCATTGAGAGGAACATTGGGGATTGTGTGTTCACAACTGTGTAAATCAGACTTCCCAAGGTAAGCTTATGTACTGTAGGGCTGCAAGAGGGAGCCATCCAAGCCTGGAGTATAGGTCACAGTGATGCGTGTACAGTATCTGTTAGTGGCCAGGGCAAACCTGCAGATGTTATTGTAGGTCACTTCCCATTTTTGCTGAGTGGTTTTAGAGATGGAGTGGTAGACTGCCATCCCATATCCGTGTGGGTAGAAGAATGTTTTGGGCAACAGCATTATGGGCTAAGGGTATAAGGCTGTCTCTGACTTTATAGGAGGGTCCAAGTCTGGTGCTTGTTGCCTTGCAGGCTACAGAGATATTTGCTGAGAAGTCTAAGGAGGCATCAAGTGTCACTACAAGGTAGCTAAAATTTGAGTCTAGTAATATAAGACCCATCTGTACATTCGGTATTTCTGGTCACCAAAATTATTGTTGAATAATTTGTGCTTGTTCAAGAACAGTTCATGATACCTTTGCCTGGGCGATGCAAAAAGTTGATTAAATTAACAACCTGAAAAAATGCTCAGCATTGTGCATTGCTCTTGACACCTTTTCAAGAGTCACATCATAAACCTCTCTCATAATTTTAAAATCTTTTCAAGTATAATTTAAACATACTTAAACATGTTCTTACATGTGTTGTGTTGGTGGTCTACAGACCTCTAGCACAGGCAGAGACACTGGATAATTCACTTGGGGTGGACATCATCAGGATGGCAAATAATGGGGGAGGTGCTGCTAGTTGGTGACTTCAGGCTGCCAGATATGGATTAGAGTCATCCTTGACTCTCTGCTGGGGGCCTTTCTAAGATAGCTAGTCAATGAACCCACTAGGGAAGGGACAGTGCTGGATCTGGTGCTTATTAACAGTGAAAGCAGGGCAGACATAGAGAATACTGGATGGGCAACTATGCACAACCAGTGTGTTCTGCCACAGAGGGGTTCTGATTCCCCAAGGTGACAGAACACACAGGTTGTGCATAAAGTTGCTCATCCTGTATTTTTTATAGTGTATAGTTGTATTATGTGAAATGTGTGCTTTGTGTTTTTTTCTCTCTTTTTTCATAATGAAACAGACTTGAAAAATCTCTAGAGGTTCTGGAATACTGTCACCACAGAATTAAACAGAGGAAAGTAACAATGTGCCAGGATTCCAAGTGGTTCTGCTGCAGTAGTGACAACAGTACTGCAGCAGAACAACATAATGACATCACTAATGCAGCAGAACATGCATATTCCAGGCATGTAATTTCATGCATAACAGCATTCTACTATACACTATATATAGGATAGTGCATGAGTAACAGTTAACAACAAGGCTATTCTTTTACCGAGTTGGTACTATGACAACAGATTACCTTGAGAGCGCAGCTCGAAAGGTAATCAGTCATCATAGTACCAACGAGGTGAAAGAACAGCCCTACCGTTAAATGGTACGCATGCACTGTTCTGTATAGTGTATAGTAGAATGTCGTTGCCTCAAAAAAATAATTACTACATCTTTCTTTTTAAAATAAGACTAACTGTCAGATTGCTGCTCGAGGACACCATGTGTGATGTCCACACTGCAGCAGAATGAAAAGTAGTTCTGCTATCCTGCGGACGTCACTTTTTGGTTCTGCTGCACTGCGGACATCACTAGTGCAGCAGAACAATATTTTTAGAGCACTAGATTTCAGTATATAATGACGTTCCACTATACACTACATCACAGTGGGCAGTCTCCAGGTACCAATGATCACCATACACTGTGTTTAATATTAAGATGGGAGCAGAGGCAAACCATACGAGGATGAGGGTCATGGACTTTAGTAAGGATAATTTTAAGAAAATAGCAGACTGGCTCAGAAACTGCCTTATTGGGGGAGTGACAGGGAAGGGTACAGAAACAGTGGGGAAAAGTAAGGGAGGACATAATTAAGGCAACTAGACTCTGCATGAAGGAAGTGAGTAAAAGCAAAAGGAAAAAGAGACCATTATTGTACTGTAGGCAAGTGGCCATGGCAGTGAAGGAAAAAGAGTGGCATTCAGGAGGTATAAGAAATGCAAAAGGAGGAAAACAGGGAGGTGTACCAGTTAAAACAGAGGGAAGCAGGTAAGGCAATGAGGGCAGCAAAGGCACAGACAGAGGAAAGGACTGTCAAAGGGGTAGCAAATAGAGATAATACTTTCTTCAGGTACATAAGCGCAAAGAGGAAAGCAAGGGGAGGGATAGTGAGGATAAGAAAGGTGACAGGGTGACTGTGCAGAAAACCAAGAAAAAGGAGACACCCTGAACAAGTACTTCTCCTCAGTCTTTACAGTAGGAAGAGGGGTATGGATCATCAGTGATCAGGAGGAAAAAAACAGGAGGGGAGGCAGACTCAAGTCCATATTCAGAGGAAAGATTCTTGAAGAAACTTGCTACTTCAAAAGTGGGCAAGGCTACAGGACTAGATGGGATACACCCAAGGATGCTGAAAGAACTCAGAAAGCTGTTGGCTGCCCTGCTGATGGCATTATTTAACAACTAAGTGGAATCAGACTTGGTTCCGGAGGACTGAAGGAGTGCAGGCATGGCCCTTCTACATAAAGGCAGTAGCAGGGAAGAGGCTAGTAGCTATAGGTCAGTGAAGCTCACCTCAGTGGTGGGAAAAATAATGGAAACACTGTTATAGGAAAGGAAGGTAGAGTATTTTGAATCCAAAGGGCTGCAAGACCAAAGACAGCATGGGTTCATGGGGGAGGTCATGCCAAACAAATCTGATTGAGTTCTTGGATTGAGTGACCCAGAAAATAGATAAAGGTGGACATGGCCTATCTGGATTTTAACAAGACCTTTGATACTGTACCACAGATAAGATTGATTAAGAAACTGAGCAGACTAGAGGTGGGATCCAAAGTGGTGAATTGGGTTGGAAACTGGTTAATAAATAGGCAACAGAGGGTGGTATTTAACAGTACTCACTCTAATGATGGCAGAGTGACCCACAGGGTGCCACAGGACTCATTACTGGGAACAGTCCTCTTCAATGTTTTCATAAGTGACATTGCAGCTGAACTGGAATTGCAGTTGATATCAAAATCTATAATAGGGTGAACAACAAGAAAGGGGTGAAAAGAATGGGTAGGCATCTTGGGAAACTTGAGGAGAAGTCATAGGCATGGCAGTTGTAGTTCAATGCCAAAAAGTGCAATATCATGCACTTAGGCCATAGGAATCCAAGAACTTAGTACAGGATGAGTGGAGAGGTACTGTCAGTCACTAAGCAGGAAAGAGACCTTGGGGTTAGTGTATCTGATTATTTTAAAGGGTGTGCTGTCAACACAGCGATCGCATTACAGCAACAGCCATTGGTGCTCTGCAACCAGTTCGACACTCACAGTGGTGAACTGGTTGTCAGAGCACCATACACCACTGTGCAGCACTGGTGTTGCCTTCCCTCCTCAGTAAATCCCCTGGAGGTGATTATATTAATATTTTGGGGAGGTGCAGGGCCAAATCCCCCCATGGTGGGGTGTGAAGGGGGCAAAGACCCCTGCAAAAAGCCTGGATGTGTCCCAGTTCTTTGGGCACCAGGGCGGTCCGGCAGCACAATTGCCAGGTGACATTGTGGCCATCAGCATTTTTGTTGCCGTAATGTCAGTCGACCATCTTGGTTTTGAACCAACATGGTGTAACCCTTCAAAGTGGCAGGACAGTGTGACAAAGCAGTGGTTAGGGCCAGTGAGATGCTGGGATGCATAGGGAGATGTATCTCCAGCAGGAGGAGAGAGGTGATGTTGTCACTATGACACTCACTGGTAAGGCCCCACTTAGAGTGTTGTGTCCAGTTGTGGAGGCCGCACCTCAAAAAAGACATAGCTAGGTTGGAGGAAGTCCAGAGAAGGGCAACTAAAATGGTGCAGGGGTTGCATCAAAAGCCATACGAGGAGAGACCAAGGGACCTGAACATGTACACTCTAGAAGACAGGAGAGCAAGAGTAGACATGTTAGATACTGTACAAGTCACATTAAACTGTCTAACCAATGAGTTGGTTTAGCATTGTTTCTTATTGAATTTTATTGTTTTAATTTTACTGTATTTTAATCTTTATTTTGTGTATTTGTGATTGTGAGGCACCGTGATCCTCCAGGAATGGGCGCCTTATCAATAAAATTGCCTTGCTGTTGCCTTGCCTTACAGTGGATAATGCACTGGAAACTCATATCCTGGGTCGTGCCTGAAAATAGTCAATTTTTGGCTAGCTCACTTACCTGGTAAACAAAAACTAAATAAAATAAATAAATAAATATGACGTTGTTTTGTAATGCTTAACCAACACAAGAGCAATGTTTGTAAACTGTTTTTGCAACTCAGTTGCAATGCAACTGCAGCCAAGCATAAAGAAATGCAAAACTGAGCTTTTACTCTTAAGAAACAGTTTATGCAGGGTTTTGTGCTGGATACAGAAACACTTCTGCTACTCAGTCAGAAATGCTAAAACAACTCATTGGAGGAACAGCTTAATGTGACTTGTACTGTACCTACAAATACCTCATTGGAGGGCAATCTCTTTCAAATGAGGAAGAACACCAGAAGCTGGCGGGGGAGGATTAGGAGGGATATGAGAAAGTACTAGTTCACGGAAAGAGTTGTGAACATCCAGAATAGACTGCCAGCAGAAGTGGAGGATGTGAAAACAGTGAGGGGCTTCAAGTATACATGGAATAGATATAGGGGCACATTAGGAAATGAGTAGTGAGGTGGGAAGGTTTCTGGTGACCAGTTAGGGTCTATGGAGACAGACTAGACAGTGACCATCTGTGCAGACTTGGTGGGCCAAGCAGTCCATTTCTGCCAACACATTCAATGTTTCTATATTTTTATGTATGAGCAAACTGAAAATTATATCAGCTCCAGCAATTTCTCTTATTTTCTGTTACTAAAAGTCCCTTTTCCTGTTAAATGTTGCTTCATATTTTGGTGAGGCCTAAGCAAAATAACATAACATTTGTAACAAAATATACAGCTAAGTAATCCAGCACTGGAAGACAAGATGGCAAATATCTCCACAGCAACCATGTATTTGCCCTTCGTGCTCAGATATGCTGGGATGAAGGACAACCACACACTAACAAAACAAGCATGCAGAAGGTGATGTATTGGCTTCATTAAAGCTACCAGGTAGCTGCCTTGCCAGGAAGGCTACAATAAAGGACAGTGAAGCCAAAAGTCCCATGTATCCCAGCATGCAATAAAAAAATCCTCTTTGACCTTCATTACATTCAAATATTATCTTCCTATTTTTAGTATTCATGTTCAGTTCTGGGAATGGAGAAGATGTTGTTAACCAAGCAATACATACAATAACTTGAATTAAGGAACAGAGAACCACTATAAAATGAGGTATTCTTGACCCCACCCATTTTCTTAACTTACTATTGGGGTTTGTTGCTTTAAAGGCAATGACAACAGTGATAGTTTTAGCTAGAAGAGAACTGACACTGATGGAAAATACTGTCCCAAAAACAGTCTGACGGACATACATGTCACTTTCATTGGTTGCCCAATGAATATCAAAGTGCAGAGGAAACACAGCATGAGGGCTAACAGTAGGATATAGCTAAGTGCACGGTTGTTGGCTTTGACTATTGGAGTGTCCGATATTTAATAAAGATGCACAAGATGGAGGCAGTGGTGAAAGATAACAAGATTGCAGCCGCTGTCAAAGCTGCCCCCAAGGGCTCCTCATAGCTCAGGAATTCGATGATTTTTGGAATACAGCCATCACGTCTTTCATTAGGCCACTGATCTTCGGGGCAGGTCAGGCAGTCAATTGCATCTAAAAGAAAAGGACATTTTAGATCTGAAAGCACCAGAACATCTAATTTTCACATGACAATTGAATTATTTGCAATTAATAAATACACGAGTAAACAATCATTTACTAAATACTATTGTTTAGTTGAAATCGAATAACTGCGGAGTATTAGAAAATGTGACAATGTTTTATAAAACGATTGATTGGAAAAAGCAACACATTATACAAGATTGTGTAGGAAATATCTAGGTAATCAGATGAGACAGTGAATATGGATCCCCCCACTATGTTTATTTGATTCTGATTTGTGCAATGGTCCTGTTATTAATTTAACACATAGTAGATGGACATCTTATGCACTTTAAGTCATTGTAAATGTGGCAGGATTTAATGTACTTTTTAAAGAAACTGGTTTATATTATGTATATGAACAGTTTTTTAACCAGAAGAATTGACTGTTTATTTTTATAATTTGTGTATGTGTTTGTCTGAATCTGTAATGACAATATTGTTTGTCAACAATAAATTGAACTGAATTAAATATTCTTTGGTTTCCTAAGCGAATAGTGTATATAAAAAAAAAATTAAGTTTTTTATCATTTCACGGATTGATGGAAATGGTTAGCAGTTCCCATTTATTACTGCCATTTTTGACAGGACAGAGATCAGAACTTTTCTATCAGTTCAGAGTGGGCAGAATCCTTTCTGTCATGTAATGTAACCCACTGGGATTTCATTGTGGGGAAAGAGCTTGTACACAAGAAATTACCACTACTGAGAGCTTAAAACAATTATCTTTGATGTTGCAACTAGTCTGTTTTGCTATCACTCCTTTTTTTGTTTTCATTTTACAGGACTGGGAAGCAGTAACATGCAGTTCAACTGTTTACAATAATTAAGACTGTGCATATGATTAATTGTCTTTCCTGAATACAATGTATAATTATTATTTCCCAAGACAGAACAACAAATGGGGGGCACTAATGAGCCACTGTAGACACGGCTGCCTCATTCTGAAATTGCTAATAGCTGCTACTTTAACCTTTAAATCTATTTGCTCCATTTGATGTCTCTCCATGTGAACCCACTGGCTCCAGTAGCACCGATCATTGGCACCCCACAGACATGCTGGCTTCATCTGACGTCAAAAATGTCCTTCTGTTTTGATGCTTTTACATGGGCGGCTAATGAAACAGCTGGATGTTGTAAGTATCTACCACCAGGGAAATGTTTTACATGGGCGGCTAATGAAACAGCTGGATGTTGGTAAGTATCTAACACTAGGGAAATATTTTACATTGGTGGCTAATGAAACAGCTGGTTGTTGTAAGTATCTGCCACTAGGAAATGTTTTACATTGGTGGCTAATGAAACAGCTGGATGTTGTAAGTATCTAACACTAGGGAAATATTTTACATTGGTGGCTAATGAAACAGCTGGTTGTTGTTAAGTATCTGCCACTAGGGAAATGTTTTACATTGGTGGCTAATGAAACAGCTGGATGTTGGTAAGTATCTAACACTAGGGAAATGTTTTACATTGGTGGCTAATGAAACAGCTGGTTGTTGTTAAGTATCTACCACCAGGGAAATGTTTTACATTGGTGGCTAATGAAACAGCTGGATGTTGGTAAGTATCTAACACTAGGGAAATGTTTTACATTGGTGGCTAATGAAACAGCTGGTTGTTGTTAAGTATCTACCACCAGGGAAATGTTTTACATTGGTGGCTAATGAAACAGCTGGATGTTGGTAAGTATCTAACACTAGGGAAATATTTTACATTGGTGGCTAATGAAGCAGCTGGTTGTTGTTAAGTATCTAACACTAGGGAAATGTTTTACATTGGTGGCTAATGAAACAGCTGGTTGTTGTTAAGTATCTACCACCAGGGAAATGTTTTACATTGGTGGCTAATGAAACAGCTGGTTGTTGTTAAGTATCTACCACCAGGGAAATGTTTTACATTGGTGGCTAATGAAACAGCTGGTTGTTGTTAAGTATCTACCACCAGGGAAATGTTTTACATTGGTGGCTAATGAAACAGCTGGTTGTTGTTAAGTATCTACCACCAGGGAAATGTTTTACATTGGTGGCTAATGAAACAGCTGGATGTTGGTAAGTATCAAACCCTAGGGAAATGTTTTGCACAGCTCCTCAACTACTTGAGGTGGGGGTTCCCATTTGAAAAAAGTCAGTATGATCTCCACAGTGGAAGTTGACTTGTACTTGTAGTCTTGTGGAGCACCTCTACTTGGGTGTGGGGGGAGGAGGGTAGTATAAAGGTACTACCATGGTGGGGATGGGGGAGACTTGGGGGAGTATATCTATATGGTGCAAAGAAACACTTATTGTTGTACCAGACGGTAGCCAGCTATGGAAGTAGGTGGGTTGTGCCATTCATTTATTGTGGGGCTCCTGAATATTCAGAAGCCCTACTATTTGTGGAACTTAGAAACTCTGTTCAGTTCATGCACAGCCTGGCTGCTAGTGCAGGCTCACACCATACATTTCCTTCTCTCTTCTCCTCTGCAGTACAATTTTAATTGCCTTTCTTTCAGAAACTGAACTTTAATGGAACTGGAATCATAATGCATGCTTCTCTGATAACATCTCTGAGATGGTCTTCTGCAAATATGTTCTCAAACTGCTATGGCACAATCACTTCTTGCCTATTGGGGGTGACACTGTACTTTTTCCAGTTAGGTGAAGATGAAAAATGGACCCTGGAGAATGTGGTGGCTGAAACATATAACACTGTTCCTCCTTTGCTCAGCTACAGTCATCCTTTGGTCTTCTGAGAGCTGCCTTTTAGCAGTACCGTGACAGGGTTGGGTAAGACTCAGTCCCATTTGTTATGCAGAGGAGCATTAAAAAGTAAGGATACATTTTGTCCTCTCCTGTCTTTTGTCTGTCTCTTGCCTGTCTGATTGCACAATCAAATTTTTCTTGTGGCACCTACAAATTGGCCATACCGATGGTACCACCAATTTTCCCGTTATCTCCCTTTCTTCACTTGCTGTTTCCATTCTTTCTTTCTCCCATTTCTTCTCAGTGTTTAAAACATATTAATATGAATTGTTATGTGAAACTGGGATCCCTTGGTTTGCAAATGTATATAAATATATTGTTGAAATGAATGCAGAAAGCTATGTGAGTTTATTAGAAGAGATGTCAGTCTGGAATACAGGAGGTTGACCTTGAGATATATTTTGAACTCCACAAGCTTGTTTACAGAATTGTCAACACAAGGCCAGCTCTGGGACAGAATGTTCTGTTTTGTTGCAGCTGTTTCAGACTAGATGTGCTCTGCAGGCTGGCCTCAGGAATAGAACTGACCAAAGTCTGGTACATTTTGTTAGAAACAGGAGTTGCAACTTACAAGAACAGCATGCAGTTTGAACTGCCAGGCAAAAGCATCTTATATAAAGAAGCAGCAATGTTTTGTTTAGAGAGAGAGAGAGAGAGAGAGAGAGAGAGAGAGAGAGAGAGAGATGGAGATTTAAATTGAGAGAGTGTTTTGGATGTAGAACTTTATTTGATTGAAATGCCTGTATGAAGAGCTATCCAGCACAGTTTTATTATTTTTTTATTGATTCATAATAAAATGCTACTTATGAACGATGAATGTTATAACTTCTACTGATCTGCCTATGTTTCCTTATCTATGCCTCTATAACAAGTACCTAAAACTCAGAAGTGTCCTTACTTGCTGGCTGGGGAAACCCTGCACATACCCTCACCTCTGCCTGTGGAACCCTGGTTCATGCAGCACCTTGAGACCAATGGGCTGGCAGGCACCCTATACAAAAAACTATGAGCTGAAGACACACCCAAAGTATCTAGAGCTAGGGAACACTGGTAGAGGGAAACCAAGAAGTAGATAACATTGGAAGCCTCTGAATGGATTTGGAAAACTGCCACAGTGTCCATCAGAGAGATTAGTGCCTGCAACATGCAGTACAAAATCTTGCATAGTGCACATTTCTCATCCCTTGTACTCCATAAGATGGGCTTCCTCCCTCACAATAATTGCAGGCAATGTTCCCAAACAGATGATGACTTAGGGCATATCTTTTGGGAGTGTTCAGACATTTTTCCCTTCTGGACCCAAATCTGGATATATCTGTCTTCCTTTCTCCCAAATACTCTCATTCAGTTTCCAGTGGAGGCCCTACTGGCTATCTTTCTACAGTATAGTACCTAGATCTCCCCCAGAAGACATAGTTTGCTAGTGCCTTATCAGAGGCAAATCAGATCCTATTCTGTCACTGAAGAGGCACTAAAGGGACATAGACCTAATGGGTTTGTTCTATGATATATCCACATAATAAAGGCTTATAAGTACAACCTCATTTCTCTGAACCTCAGTTTTTCGAACCTCCAGATTATCTGAACTGCGTTTGTGTCCCCTGAGTAAACAATTAAATTTATAATGCGGTCTATAATTGCGGTTGATGAGGAGGAGGTAAATGAAACTGTCATAGTTCTGCCAACAGCTGCAAAAGCCGCAGATTCATTTAAAAGGTGTATCTTGTGGTTGGAAAGCCTGGCAGACTGTGACTACCTCCATACACTGCTGCTAGACAGCTTAAATAGAAGGCTTCAAAAAAATTAAAGCACAAAGCAGCGTGCAATCACTTGCTTACTTCAATTAGTAGTAACAATGAACTTTTATTTTAAATTGTTACCTGTTTTATTTATTAAAATAAAGTTTTATTTGAAGATAATCTTTTCTTAGTAAGTGCAATAAAGGTTACAGCTGCGTAATGAAGAACAGCGCTAACATAAACTGCATGTCATACGCTAATGCTGTTCATGACTGCATTGCTTTTATGGGACTCGGTTTCTGAACCACTTGTTTATCCAAACCAAAGTGATGGCTCTCACTGAGTTTAGATAAACGAGTTGTACTACTCAATTGACCTCACCATCCTTGGACTTTCTGTAAATGATGACTGTATTTGTAATTACTCAATTACTTGAATGTATACTAAATATGGATTCAATCAGGTGTGCTCCAGTATATGGATTCTGTACAATAGTAATTCTCTTTTAGTTTACATATGCTACCCCTATGATTTAAACTGTTGATGTATTGTTCTAAAATTCTATATGTCTATTGTCTATTTTGTAATGACTATAATAGTCAACCAATAAAATAAATTACTACTATGTTTTAGGAACAGTTCTGCAGGTGTTTACTCTGTGACTGTGTGGGGATTGTTTCTGTAAGTGAACAGGAAATGAGCCAACCTTTGAGTTGTAGGTATTGACTGTGAAGCTTGTTTAATCTAAGCTTGTTTGAACATCTGTATAGCTTGTTTGGCAGCACCACTGGATGCTGGATGGTATGGTGGAGTCAAAATATGTTGGACCTCATTCTGCATTAAGAACAGTTTAAAGTCATGGAATGAAAACTGAGGACCATTTTCCAGTACTAACTCTCATGGTAGTCTATATGAGGCAAAAGGTTTTCTCACAAGGTTTACCATTTCTTCAGTGGTGGTGAGTGGTGTAGGAAGCACTTCCAGCCATTTGGAGTTTACATCAATTACCACTAAGTAATGTTGTTTGTCCACTTATGCATAGTTGACATGTATGCACTCCCACAGTGTGGTAGCCCTGGACCAGGGATGCAAGGGTGCAGTTGCAGGTTGGTTGCAGACAGCTGCACATGGCACACATTGGTTGACATGACGCTGGATATTTTCATCAGGTCCTGGTCACCAGAGGTATTTCCTGGCCAATGCCTTCACCCAAGATATTCCACGATGACTGTTATATAAGTCAGAAAGCAACCTCTTGCAGAACTTTGGAGGTATCATGACTTGAGCTTCCCACAGAGCACAGCATTGTTCTGTGGACAATTGGTCCTTCTTGCCCAAAAAAGGTCAGAGAGTCTGGCCTCCTGTGAAGTTGGACCAACCATTTGGTTGAAATCTAGGACTTTCGGGAGGACAGGATCTCACTGTGTCTCGCTGTGACATCCTGTGAAGCAATGGGTAATTCCTTGAGAAGTGAAAGGTGGAATACTGCCCTTCATCTTCCTTCTGTGCAGCATCTTTGCATAGCAGTCTGTAATGCATCTGCATTTGTTTGATCCTGAGACAATCTGTGTTCAATATCATAGTCATGAGCCAACAAAATTGGGGGGCCATCGTTGCATCTGAAGTGCTGCAAGAGTAGGTATTGTGACCTATGGTCCCAGAATTGCCAGTAGAGGCTTGTGATCTGTTAGAAGACTGAGTTTCTGTCTGTACACATACTTATGAAAATTTTTGACACCAAACATTATGCTCAAGGCTTCTTTCTCAATCTGAGCATAGTGTCTTTTGCTTAGGGACAAGGTTCCTGAAGCAAAATTGATTAGGTGTTCCTCCCCAGAAGGTAACACATGAGAGATAACGATTCTCACTCTATATGGGGACACATCACATGCCAGCCTCAAAGATTAGGCTGGGTCATAGTTCACTAGCCACTTGCTGTTTAGAAGATGTTGTTTACAAGCCTGGAATGCTTCCACATATTGTGGTGACCAATTCCATTTATCTTTTGCCTTCTTTCTGTATCAAGTCATGTAGGGGTTGCAACAATGTGGCTAAATGTGCCATAAAATGTCCATAGTAGCTTAGCAGGCCTAAGAATAATCATAATTTAGTGACATTTGTTGGCACTGGTGCACTGACTATAGCATCCACCTTACTGTCTGTTAGGTGTAGACCTTGGGCATCGATCTGATAGCCTAGGTATTCAACAGAATTTTACAAAAGTTGACATTTGGCAAGCTTCACTTTCAGTCCATACCACTGAAGTCTTGGCAAAACTAGGCCCCAGATTGTCAGATGCTCTTCCATTGTGGGTGCTGTTACCAAGTTATCATCCATAAACCAGACTACACAGTACAGTCCATACAGTATCTGGTCTATCATGTTCTGGAAAATTGTTGGCACTGTGGAACTCCATAGGCCAAGCAATGATATCAGTAAAGTCCCTTGTTGGTGTTGATGGGTAGATATGGTTCTGTCTCTGGTTCCAATTCCAGCTGCTGGTATGCAAAAGATAATTCAAACTTGCTAAAGAGCTTTTCACCTGCTAATGTGGCAAACAAGTCCTGCACATTGTGTAGTGCAAATGGGTCTGGCTCTATACAAAAGTTCAGTGTAACATTGTAGACACCACACAGCCCCACTGCTTTGTCATGCTTCTTTACCACAATGATGGGGGCAGCCCAGCTGCTCCTTTCTATTCATGACATAACACCATGGCCTTCAAGATGGTCTGGTTCCTTCTCTACCACTTCCTTAAAGCATAGGGCACTGGTCGAGGTTTGTGTAAAATTGGTGAGGCTCCCAGTGGCACTTAGATCTTCACCTTGAAATCTTAGATTGTGTTGTAGACATCCTGGAAAATAGGACCATGTTTGTCCAGTGCCTTCTTCAGTGCATTTTTTGGTGCCTTGGTCACACTGCTTAAGCTGAAGATCTTTTCCCAGTTCAACTTGATCTTCCTGAGTCAATATCATCCTAGTAATGCAGTTCTTTCCCTTGCACTACCACCAGAGGCAAGGTCCATGTTCCACCCCTGTAGATGACTGGTATCTGAATCTTCTCCAGCACAGGAATGTCATCTCCAGTGTAAGATAAAAGCTGAATATGCGATGGTTGCAATGAAAACTGCTGAAGTTTCTCTCTGTAGATGTGATCTGGCACAAGAGATACTGATGCTCTGGTGTTAAGCTGCATGATAACTGTTTGGCTCACCACCTCAATTTGTAGGCAAATGTCCTCTCCGTTGGCTTGTGTTGCATAGACCAGAAATAGTGCAATTACTCATCTTCCATGCTGGGTGCTGATGCAGCATCTGTGACATACTGTGCACGAGAAGTTTGTGCTACACTCTTGCACGCTTTATGTAAGTGACCAACTTTTCCACAGCCGTGACATTTCTCTTGTTGAAAACAGGACATGCTTAGCTGATGGTTATCCCCATATCAGTAGCACAGTTGTTTCAGCCTTGTAGAAGTGTCCTGTGGTGCTCGCTTTGGAAATGTTTGGGGTTGCTGATAAACTGGTGGTGGACCACTCTGTGGTGTGGAATGTACCTTGGGTCCTGGTGTATGGGTGACATTGTAAACACCAGACTTTGAGGTTCAACATGTCCACTAACTCCCTGAATTAGTTCTGGGCTAGCTCCATAGTGAGTGCAATGTCACAGGCCAAGTGGAAAGTTAAATTCAGTTCTGACAAAAGCTGCTTGTGATAGCCTTCCCCTCTCAGACTGAACACAAATTAATCCCAGAGAGCCTCATCCAGGAATGTACCAAATTCACAGGTACTTGTCAACCACTTCAGTGCAATGATATTGGTGGCAAGAGGTCCCCCCTCCACTTGGAGCTGAGAACAGAAATGGAAATATTTGGCAGCCATGAGTGGCTTGGGTTTAAAATGCTGTGCAAGTTTTTCAGTGATTTTCACAAATGGTATGTCATGGTGAGGAGGTCAACATATGCAGTGAGATTTTGAAGATGTGCATAGATATTTGGTTACAAAACTTCCAGGAAGCATGCACTTTTTTTGTCCTCTGCAAAGTAATTTGCCAGCGACCACAGTTGAAAACACTCCAAGTAAAAATCAAATTTTTTATGTGTGTCATCAGATTTGGTGCACATCCAATTTGTCCCCTGTTGCCAGTGATTTGTGCTATTTTGCAGTTAGTTACACATATGTGGCTGTACTTCTGCAGTTCAGCCACTAGGAAGTAAAGTTGTTCTGTTTTTGTGCTAAGAGGTGCAGTTCCAGTCTTCTAGACTAGAGGGCACTGTGGACAGAAATGATTGCTGTGGCTGTGAAGGCTGAATGGAGGGTGCCAGCTTTAAAGTTTTAGCAGTCACTGTCTGGGAGATTTATTGTTCCTTAGTTTGGGATGCCTGGAATTCTTGCTGTTTTTTGCTTGTTACAGCAAAGTACAGATGTATGTTAATCAAGTAATAAGGCACGACGGGAGAGGGTGTTATGGTGGGATAATGGCCCACCTTAGGTGGGTTGAAGCACGAGGCAAAGCTGAGTGCTTCCACCACCCGAGAAGAGCCATTATCCCACCATAACGACCCCCCTGGAGTGCCTTATTGCAATTATGAAACGGATCCTGATACTATTAATAAATAATAAAAAAAAAAAACATTTTTCTGTTTTTTATATCACAAAATGATAAAATTTAAACAAGTAGTGGAAAACTGGGACAGTAGTGCCTGCTTGCTCGCTGTCCCCGAGCGACTTCCCACTTCAGTACTTCCGGGATCCGGCCCTACTCTCTGGTCTGTGTCACTACAGTTGGAGAAACAAAAAAGTTACATTCCTAACTGGCGCCAAGCATTTTACTTTATTTTTTTTATGTTTCTGTTACTTGGGACACATGGTACTTGGTGGCCGTTGTTGGTGTTACGTGCCCGAGACACAGATTCAGCCATATAATGTAAGTAGTGAAAAGCAGATTTAAAAAAAAATGAGAGAGAGAAACCTGTTTAAAGAATGTGACACTGTGGACACAGGAGCTGTGTATACCTAGGTGTTATGTGGGGGCAAGCTGGGGGCAGTTGCGCGTAGGGCTTCCTCTAAGGTGCAGAGTCTGTTCTTCCAGGAGCTACTTTCACCTGGGCTGTTGTGCCAGGATATTGGCCTGCTGAAAGTAGCTCTGAACCAATCAGGAGCCAAGATTCAACAAACCCATTTCATAATGTTTATTATATACTGATGTCCCCCAGAGGCTGGGCAATTGCCAGAGAGTGTGTGTAGGGTGGGCTGCCTGGATCACAGTGTCAGTCCAGCAGCAAAAAGGAAGGCAAACACATAAATAAAGTAGCAGCCCTGCTTATCAGAGTGCTCTGTTTTCTTTTGGTGGATTAGATTTCTTGAGGCAGCTTAGGTAGGAAGCAGGCAGGAACAGCATTGATGCTGTGTGTTCCCTTTGTGTAAGACAGTGACTGCAACTGGCATGGAAAAGGTGTTTGGAGCAGCTGGTTGGGGGTTTTAGCAGCCTGAAGGCCCAATGTGAGGCATTAGCAGGGATTTTTTTTGCACTTAGAGGACATGCAGCTGCATATCCAACCTTTCTGGCACCTGTGGGGGTAATTTTCTTTGTGATCCTTGTCACCAGTGTAGTACAGTGCTCCCTCACTATAACGAATGCAACTGGAGCCAGTCCTTGCGTTCGTTATAGTACCCCTATTGCTATTGTGAGGATCAGTGAAAATATGAAAGCAGAAGCTGTAAATATGGTATATGAAAAGAATACAATGCCTTTATTCAATTACAAAAGCAGACAATATTCGAAAAATAAAGTTAAATAAAAAAAATAATGTTTATGCATGTCATGTGCCATGTGCAACTGATATTTGTGCACAACAAGTAAGTTACCCTGTCCTTTGCGACTTTGAACCCATTTGAGGCATTATTCTCATTTTTGGCAGCCAAGGTAACATCTGGCAGACAACACCAAAAAAGCCCTGTCTCATCACAATTGTACAGCTGGTCTGGGGTGTATTCACCATCCTCAATAATATTTTTAAGTTTGGGCAAAAACTCTGAAGCAGCCACCTCATTACTCGATCTCTGCTCCCCAGTAATGCAAACATGGTGGATGCCATGATGGCATTGAAAGCACCAGAGCCAACCCGTTGAGGATCAAAATTGGTTTGCTTCTCCATACAGCTCTGCAGCAAACTGGTTTGCCTTCTCTCTGATGAGGAGGCCAGACACAGGTACCCCATTAAGGCACTGCTGTGAAAACCAGGTTTGCATAGCTTTGTCTCTGTCAGCCTTATCAGCTTTCGAAAGTTTTTTTTGGCTGAGACCCTCACTCTTTGAGCACTCCATAACAAATTCTCTCAGGGAATCTTCCTGTTTTCTCCAAGTACATATTATAGACTTGGAGTATCCAGTCTCAACTGACAGTTTTTTTAAGCTCTCACTGCTGTTCAGCCTGTCAAGGATCGCAAGCTTGGTTTTTACTGAATACCTGGACTGTTTCATTTTGGCTGAGGAAATGTTTGAGCAGTGCTTGAGTAGTGGCTTATAAGGTTTGATTAATTAAGTTTAAGTTGTCTCAGCTGCCTGCCATGTTATTAAAAGCATTGCCAATTAACTTCATTTAAAGAGATAGTGACTACTGAGGAACGTGGTACACTGCAAGCAGTGAGATTGGCGTTTTTTCTCAGGAGCCGTCAGTGCCATTCGTTATAACAATGTATTCACTATAATGAGGCTTGTTATAGCAAGGGAGTACTGTATTCAGGTGCCCTGTACAGATGGACTCAGATGCAACACATCTACAGTAGTTAGTAGCCATATTTATTCAGACTGAAGATATTGGTCACATACTGTTGGACACAGACAAAGGAATGCCCACTGAGCATGAAAGGAACTATACATACAGTGCCTACAGTATAGCCTAGAGGTTAGAGGAATGAGGTGTGAACGAGCCCGACACATCCAGCAAACCAGACCTGAGTTTGATTTTCACAACCTCCACTTGCATACTGTGTGACTCTGAGCAAGTCACTTAACCACCCAGTGCTCCCAGGTCACCCCTGAAAAACAGGCACTTGTGCCTAGTGGGCCTTACCTGATTACAAAAGACTAAAAAAAAAAAATAGGACTACAACTATCTATATACATGGACTACAGCCCTAGTGGTATTTCCTGTATTTCCTACTACCATACATATACCTACTGTAGGGAATAAGCAAGGGACACTCTCAGCTACTTAGTTGTTCTCCCCCTCCAAACCCCACAGTACACACTATCTTACTGCCAGGATCTATCCGATTTTGACGCTTGCTGACCTGGTTATGGTTACCCATGCCTTCGTTACTAGTAGGCTTGATTACTGTAATGCGCTGTACCTAGGTTTGTCTGAAGGTTTGATGCATCGACTGCTGCTGGTGCAGAATGCTGCGGCCAGGATGTTGACAGATACCTCTATGAGGGACCATGTCACCCCTGTTCAGGACGCTCTACACTGGCTGTCAGCGAGTTTGTGCATCACCTTCAAGATAGGCTTGTTAACATACATGGTCCTAAGTGGTTTGGACCCGACTACCTAAAAGAGCTCCTGGTTCTGTACTCTCCTATCTGCCCCCTATGCTCTGCCGAGGCTGGTCTGCTGGCTGTACTATCTTCGCACTTAAAGAGATCGTGAGACAGAGCTTTTGGTACAACCACACCACTGCTGTGGAATTCTTTTCCACCATATATTCGAGCAGCCAGCACAGTGGAGGCCTTTAAAGTCTCTTTTAAAGCATACTTCTTTGAAAATGTTTTTAATCTTTTGTGATTATATGATTTGCTGGGGTTTTATCGTATTTATTTATTTATTATAATGTTTGTTAAGCACTCTGAGCCCCTGTATAGGGTGCTGTATAAATAAAATGTGTCTTGCCTTGCCTTACTAAATGTATAGGCAGTTAGTTGTATATTGACATGTTGAGCATGGTCAGCCTACTGTAGCATCGCTGGGTGGCTAAAGGCATGCTGTAATAGAAGTGGCTGGCAGGGTGGTAGATATGTCTCAGTGACTCAGTAGGTTGCATGCTCATCTCTTGGGCTAGAGATCAGGAGGCTGAGGTTTGTAGTCCGACACTAAGAACTTGCACGGATGCCCAATATCGATACTGTTCTGAATGCTTTTAAAATTTCCATCAATTGTGAAATTGAGCTTTCATGTACGGGCTTGTGACAGATCTGCATTTATTTGCATTGAATCACAGAGTTGTTGATAATTTTTCCTGGCTGTGGTGAAGATCTAAACAGGTCTTTCCTGTCCTGGTGACATTGACTTCTTCTGTTTGGCTGTCACTGTGAAGATCCCCCCCCCTCCAACTTGATGCAGGGAGCATGTTTTGCTGTGCTGTTCTCGACATAGCTGAGTGGATTATAATTGTGTCAGTGAGAGATGCCATAGAAGCGGCATTTCTCTAGAGGAAATGGACCCTTATCTTCTGGCTTACCTGTTTACAGAATGCGGTGGTAAGGTGCTCCCAGAGATTATTATGTGCACTAGCCTCAATGAAAGAGCAGTGTCGGGGGAGAGGGGGAGTTACAATTTCTCTTAGTGGAGGGTAGGGATGGGCGAATTTGTCTTTTGCCAGTGGAATTCTGGTGAAATGCTGATTTCACTTCCATGAAATTTTGCAACATTTTGCCAAAATTGTGATTTCTGTTATTTCCATTTAAGTTAAAAAGTATTTGTCCATCTTGCACCAAAGTTTGAACATGTTCTATCCCTGTATCTATACAGAGGTCTACCGATATTCAGATCTCTATCTTCAAAAATGACTGAGTTATAAGCCTCCAAACGTTTGGAAATTTTAAAATTACAGTTAACATCTACCTTAACTATAAGCATTTGTGTAAATTGCATCAGGTTTGGTACGGTGACATTACCCATGCCCATACACATGTGTGACATGTGTCAGATCTCTAGTTTTAAAGGTGACTGAGTTATAAGCCTCTGAACTGTAATACATTTTAAAATTATATTTCGCAGTCACATAAACTGCTGAATTTTAAGCCCCTATAAGTTTAAAGCTAAAGAACAGACTGTCACCAATGTTGTTAGGTTCATTGTCCCTACATAATTGGCTTTAAGACAACCACCATGTTCCAGCATCAGAACATCATGTTGCCATGCTGACGACCTAGGTCCGGAAGGGAGCCCCTGGAAGTTATGTTGGGAGGTAGGTCACAGCTAAACCTTACAATCTCTGTTTAACAGTCTCTATGACTTGTCCATGAAAGTATGCATCTAAGTTTTCAATTTTCTAGCTCCAAAGGTGGCTAAGTTGTAAGCATAGAAATATTTTTAGAAATTTTCACATGAATATTAAATTGCTAGACTTTGAGGCCCTATAACTTCCCCACCTTTCAGCCAAATGTCCTGCAACTTGACAAGATGTTAGGGTCAGGATCAGACAATATGCATGCCAAATTGATCCCTAGACTTAACACTCACTGTGTTATGGCCAATTACAAAATATCTGAAAATTTCAAAAAATTTTACGAAATATCCAGGAAAAGTTGTGGAATTTCAAGAAAATTCCACAAATTTTGAATGTGCTAATTTTGCCCAGCTCTAGTGGAGGAACTGTACTGGGTGAAAGTCTGTCCTACCAGAATAAAGAGTTCTATGGGACGATTGTCCCTTTCCTTTTATTCTGCAGAATGTCCACACGGTGAAACAGCGTGGTTGAAGGCTGGTCTGTGGACTTGCCCTTTATAATCACTGTGACTAATATCGCACTGCCTTGGTTTGCTGTCAGGATGCACATTTATTTGCTGCTTTGACTTTTTGGTATTATCCCCTCAGCGGCAGTGAGGATGATTTTACCATGAATTTAAAAAAAAAGTCAATATGGACATTGAGACTTGTACTACAATACATATATATATATATATATATATGTATATATATACAGTATATCTCGAGATGCACCTCTTACTTCTATATCTGTTAATATTATTTTACCGTTGACTGAGTGTTGTTCCTTTTGGTGTGAGTGGACTTGGGTGAGCTCTATTAGTGCTTGTATAACTGTATTTGTGAATGTGAGTGTGGGAAAGGGTGTGTGGCATATTTGAGGTTGTTTGGTGGGGTATTTTAGCAGTTGTAGTTAGTTTAATTTTGACTGTTGGGTGGGCACTGTGTGCAAGGGAGAGGTTTCTAGGTGCAGCTACACTTTGGACTATCTATGGCTGTTCTATCCTTTTAGGGGATCCCCTATAGCCAAGCCAACAGCAGTAATTAACCATTGTGCAGAACTGGGGATCATCCAAAGGCTAATTTGGAGGTTCTGGTTGACTGATGGGGGTGGTCAGATAGGGTTAGTGATGACTCAGAGGCACCCGGGGAGGAGATGGAATAATGACAGAGGCTCTCCCTGTCTTGTTCCCCTCCTATGGTAATGACAAATTCCATCAGGCAACAGGTAAGCAGACCAGCCAACTTTGCTCATTTCCTTCGGGCCATTCTTTATCATGCAAGATTGATGAAGACAAGATGGCAGTGATGGAGATCTCCACTGCTGATACTGTACCTCAGTCAGTCTTGTTTGTATCCCAGAGACCTGTCTAGGGGTTGACTCCAGCACTGTGCTGGGGGCATCCATTCTGGCTAGCTATTCCATGGTGCAATGCCCGAGGCAGGATACTGGGGGGAGGCAGGGGGGCAATCTGCTTTAGATCCTCTCTGGGATTCATGGTGTATCCCACAGGAACTTTCAGGTCTTTTGAGAGTGTGACTGCTAGGGGTGGGCAAGTGTGGGCTGCGAGGTTATCGTCACTTACTGACCTCTGGGTTATGCGGGTCATTTACTACAGGAACTGGTAGATTTCATAGCAGACCAGATGTTGGATGCTTCCAGGCTGTTAGTGTTGGGGGACTTTAATACCTGGGTTGATGATGGAACCTCACCCTTTGATAAGCAGCTCCTTCAGCTGACATTATTGCTGTGACTTATGCAGGCAGTTGTCACTGCAACTCACCTGCATGGTCACACATTGGTAGGACTAGGAGAACTTGATGAAGTTCTGACCCTTATTAAATAAGAATTGGAACCTAGGGGGTTCTGATTATGTATAAATATTTTAAAAAATGTGATAAAATGCATAAAAGGGCCAAACTCTGTATAATTTAACACAGCTCAAAGGGGAATAATTAAATTAGTTATTTGTATGAAAAGTAAAGTGCTAAAGCAATGCAATAAGTAATGCCATGCCTTGGCCTGTGAACTCCTTGAGTGTGCTTGGAGAGAGAGAGAGAGAGTGAGATGGCAAGTGAGAAAGAGTCAGATGCAAGTCCATACCTACCACCATCAAATAAGCAGCTAACATAATTTTTTATTAATGCTGCTTGTGGAGGAGGGGGTATATTTATTTATGGATGTTCCAGAGCAGACCAGACTAATGGCTAATACGTGATCAAATGAGCAGCAGTAAGAGCTCACCCACTCTGCCCTACCCATGTGATGCAGCTGCATTGCATGTCCCAGTGTACAGTGGTATGGTACACTACTTGGTCAAATAGGTGGCAATGTTTCTACTGCTGCTTCAGCTCCACACAGTAACATCTTTTAAAGAAGAAATAAAAAATATCTTCTTACTGAGCACTGTCTAGGCAGTCACATCAGTCAAGTGCAGTGCAGTCAATAAAATACAATACTTTCCCATTGCTATGTGAGCCTGACAACACACAGTTATAAATACATCCTTTCTACTTCCAAGAAACAGTTAATTTTATTTTATTCTTTTTTAACCAAGTAAAGCCCACTAGGCACAAGTGCCTGTTTTCAGGACTGACCTGGGAGCACTGGGTGGTTAAGTGACTTGCTCAGCGTCACACAGTATGCAAGTGGAGGTTGTGGGAATCAAACCCAGATCTGTTGGATATACATAGCTAATTCAACAGCTCGTTACTCTAACCTCTAGGCTATACTGCCAGCCCAGTTGCTGACTAGTGCCAAGTTCATTATAAGTAAATATATAACATATAATTTCTGTCCAATTACTGTAACCAAGAGAAAGTAGCACACCATTCTACAAGCAATGAATGAAATGAATTAATGAGGGGTGTGTGGCCAGCAGCTGGCATGATAAGATCTGTTCCTCAGGAGCTCCTCAACACTGTGCTGAATCTTATTAAAATCGAGGATTATTTGGAAATTCCAGTTTTCTTTTGGTCTGCATCATTAAGCAGTACTTCGGCATTGTTGCTATCTCCATCATACAAGATAACATTATGGGGAAGGCGTGAAATACCACCCAACAAGATTCAGGAAAGGGAAAGGCCCAGCAGACATTGGTGATGCATCGTGACGGTGGCCTAACAGCAGAGGGGAGAGATACTTTGAAGTCCACAAATAGTACCTTGCTTCAGGCAATTTGAGACCTCGACACCAAGATGAATCGACTGTGTACCTGCTTCATGAATATGGAGGCTAGGATAGATGTAGTGGCTTCTGAGGCAAAGCAGGCTGTGGATTCTGGCAATATTTCAGTGGCAGTGGTCACCGGCACAGTGGTGGAAAATAAACTATTGTGCCTTAGGCTGGAAAGTGTGGAAAACTCAGTAAGAGCATTTAATATTCGATTGCTAGGGGTCCCAGAGATGTCAGAAGGGGAGGACTTGAACTCCTTTGTGTTGGACTTAATAAATCAGAATCTGCAATTGGACTTAACTGGTCATATGTACAAAACCTATCGGCTGACCCCACGCAAGAAAGTTTCAGGAAACCTACCTCACACTATAATGATTGTGACCAGCGGCCCTCATGTTTAGGATGACATTTTACTACAAGCCAAGTTGCAGGGTCCACTCAAACTGATCACCAGAGACCACATACATCCATTTCCATATTTAAGCTTTGCCACCTGGCAGCATTGCAAGAGTTTTGATGCCATCTGAGCAGGGCTCCAAGCCTTGGGCATCAATCATTCATTTCAGCAGCCTGCCAGACTGCGCATTAACTATGCAGACAAAATGTTTATGTTTTCAGATCTGGCTGAGGCTGGGAAGAGGCTGGATCTTCTTAAACACGATTTTATCCATCAAAGAGCCACACCAGGTTTGGAGGAGGAAGGTTGAACTTTCCTATGTTCTTAATAATATCAAAAAATGAAAACTGTGTGCTAAGTCAGGTAACAGGGTGAAGAGCAGGGTAACAAGTCCCAAAATTATTACAAGAAACCTAAAAGAAAACTCTGCACTCCACTGCAAAAACCACTATTAGCCTTAGGTAGCTGTTGTTCTTCAAGTAATTTATTTCTTATAGCACTGTAAAGTTTTTTTACCAGTACAAATGTATGGCATTAATAGCCTTAACAGCATATACTACTCAGCCTTCATTAGGGGGTAGAGTTTGTTTTATATTCTTCTCCTTAAATAGCCACATATTCAATCATTAAGTCATTAAGTGAATTAATTAAACCATCAAGTGGGGAAACCCCTATTATTATTTCATCTTTTTATACAACAAATAGCAACAAGTGGCTGTAGAGGGATTCAAACATACTTGCATCTATTATATAAATTAATACAAATAACTATGATTCTTAAATCTATATATTGATCTTAATACAGACTCACAAAATACAAGTCACAAACAACTTTTTACACCAATAAAACCAATCTTGATGTTTAAAGAAGCAGCTCCATTGAAACAATAAGGACATACCTTATTATATGTATGTGATAGCCAAAAATGGACACCACACAAATTTTAAAAGCCTACTTGAGCAATTTTGATCATGCATGCACTAGGAGAGTAACATCTGCAATTGTTAGACCGTAATTTTTTCCGTGTCTGTTTGTTTCGTTTATTAACTTGTCAGAGAAGATTCACCTGAAGTGGTAACAATGAAGTTTATTTGACTACTCGAATCAAGTTACTATCTCGAACGATTTAGTAAAATTTGTAAAAAAAAGTGCGGAGCATTTCAGACGGAAATTTAAGTGCTGGCAGTAGCACAGATTCTGAAATTGATTCAGGTGGTTTCGGCAAGTTGACGGACTTAGCATGTAGAAAATTAAGAGCGAAGGGAAAACTTGGAAGGACTGAGATTGGATCGACATCAGAAGCATGTAATGGTGAGCAGAACAAGGAACTGGGCATTGTCAAGTTATTTAACACATTAGAAAAGTTAAGAATACAAGAACTCAATGTAACTTATAATATAATAACTCTTGAAACTTATCTGGAAAAAGAACAAGTTCCTAGAGGTTTGAGATTGACTAAAGTTCCATCATGTGGTTTAATGAATTTTAAAAGGAAGATTGACTGAGAAAAGGCAGCGACAACCTGTTCTAAGATATTTATTGAGTTGATAATTGCTGAAGATGGGGAGAAATATGAAACATTAAAAGAGGAAATTAATTCATTATATGAGAAAGCAAATAAATTTAAGAGTCATTCGGATTTTAAAAAACTATCCAAGCGCTTGAATATTAAATTGGATAAATACGAACAAGAATTAACTAAGAAAAAACAGAGGAAATTGGAAAGAGATGATAATGATTACAAGTTGGGAAACATTCATTCTTGGCCAAGGAACAATAGATCTTATAGTAGAGGATGCTCAACATCAATTGAGAAAAAAGTTAATTTCCAAAAACTACGGAAGATTCTGAACCTACATTGGGAGTTAATAAAGATCGTTTTTTACCACAAGAAAGAACAATCAATGCACAGCTGGAACATCTAAAAAGCAAAGAGGCAAGGCAGAAAGGAAGAAAAAGACTAGACTGGGGAAAAAAAGCAGGGGTGGAAAGAGAACTCTGCAGCAGCAGCAACAAGAAGGACTAAAAATTATAAACCTATCTAAGGTAATTTTGACTGATGTACAAATGAAGGTGTTGGAAAAAGGTTTGAATTTTGTTCCAACTAATACACCTAATAAATTTAAATTTCAAATTGTTTTATACAAATATTTCCATAAAATAAGGTTAAAAGAATTCTTTGGTAAAAAACATCAGGCAAATATGGGTTTTGAAGAATGTGAGGGTATTGATAAACACATAGTGCCTGGGGGGAGCGGGGGGGTAGAAAAAGACCAAGAAGTGGAATCAATTTATATTGATATGAATATGATGAATCTTTTAACGGATTTAAGTGAAACTACTCATGAGGAAATGTTGCAAATGGAAAACAGTTCAAATTTGGATATTTTAGAACCCTTATATCAAGAAAATGTAGGGCACTCTTCACCTCCCGTCCTGGAGTACACCCTGTTTAGCACCACCCTCTGGGTTCTTCCCGCTACCCAGGCCTCCACCCACCTTGTTATTTTCCCACCCACCCCTAGACTTTTTAACTTGTTCACCAGTATTCAGTGGTGGATAATGTCGAAGGCCTTACTGAAGTTTAGGTAGGCCATGTCCACCACCCCTCCTGGTCGATCACCTGAGTCACCCAATCAAAGAACTTGATCAGGTTCATTTGGCATGACCGTCTCTTTGTGAAGACATGCTGTTTGCTGTCCTGTAAGCCACTCTCCTCCAGGTAGTCCATCACGCTCTCCTTGATTAGTGCCTCCAATACCTTCCCCATCACCGAGGTGAGGCTGACAGGTAGATAGTTCTCCGTCACCTCCTTACTTCCTCTCTTGTGTAAAGACACCACATTTACACTCTTCATCCTCTGGCAAATTCCTGTATCCAGGGACAAGTTGAATAGCCTTGTCAATGGGGCAGCCAACTCCTCCTTCAAGTCCCTGATCGCCCTGGGGTGTAACCCATCCAGCCCCATTGCCTTATCCACCTTCAAACTCTCTAGTTCTTTCCTAACCACAGTGAATGGGCCATGCTTAACCCATTGGCCCTCCTTCCCCTTCCTCTTTAGCTCGGGTGCCCTCCCATCTTCCTCCTCTGTGAATATTGAACAAAAATACTTATTTAATACCTCTGCTTTTTCACAGTCCCCTTCTAATTTTATCCCTTCCTCCCCCTCAGCCTTGCAATCCCCTGCCTTGCCCTCCTCCTCCTCCTCCTCTCCCTCACATATTTGAAAAAAAGTGTTTTTTAGCTATTTTCTCCTCAGCATCTGCTTTTGTTCTCCAGATCTTCTGCCCTGCCAGTCTCCTCTTCACCCTATAAGCTTCCCCATCTTCCTCTCTGGGTGTCTGCTTAAATTTTCTGAAAGCCCTCCTCCTTTTCCTGACAGCCCTCACTACCTCCTTAGTAAACCAAAGCAGTCTCCTCCTCCTTTTGCTCTTCTTAACCTTTTTTATGCACATTTGTGTGGCTTTCAGTATCCCTCCTTTTATAGACTCCCATAACTCCACCACTGCCCCTATATTCTTGTTCCCTCCACTTCTTCTCTTGCTATCCTTTTCATCCTGATGAAGTCTGCACATCTGAAGTCCAAGACTGTAGTACTGGTTTGATTTGTCACCCTCCCTGCCCTAACCCTGAACCTTACTGTCCTGTGATGACTGGTGCCCAAGGCTTCTCCCACTTGCACCTCCTTCACATTCTCTCCGTTTGTCAGGACCACCACATCCAGCAGGTTGTTGCCCCATGTTGGCTCCCTGACTAGCTTTTGTAGGAATGCCCCCTGCAATGCAGCTAGGAACTCCCTGCTTCCAGTTGATACTGCATCTGGGATTTCCCAGTCTATATCTGGGAGATTTAGGTCCCCCACCAGTAATAGTTCCCATTTAAGGGCCATCCTCATGACTGCCTGAATTAGCAGTCTATCCCCTCCTCCCCCTGCATAGGTGGTCTGTATACCACCCCAAGCTGCATAGATTCTCCAGTCCCCCTGCCTAATGTCACCCACAGTAGCTCAGTCTTCCCATCTTCCTCCTGTCCTTCGGCTACTGTTATGTTGTCCTTGATGTACAAAGCAACCCCCCTTCTTGCCCTCCCTGTCCTTTCTAAACAGTCTGTAGCCTGGAATAGTCATCTCCCAGGTATGGTGCTCTGTTCATCAAGTCTCGTTTATTGCTACTATATCCAGCCCTTCTTCCCCCATGATGGCCTCCAAGTCCACCATTTTGTTCCCTAGGCTTCTGGCATTGGCAGTTAAGCCTTTCCACCAAGTTCCCTCATCCCCCCTTTTAATTGATACCCTCTTTCCCAATATTCTATCTTCATCCTGGTGGGGGAGGCTGGTAGCCCCCCCATTTCTCCTGTCCTGTGGTGTGGATTTGTTCCCACCGCCCCCAATTTAGTTTAAATCATAGGTTTGTTCTATGAACTCTCCTAATTTGCTCTTTAGCACTGCAGTATCCTTCCTATTCAGGCATAGTCTATTTGGGGCAAATAGGCTCTCATCCCCCTACGTGGCTCCCCAACCCCTACTAACCCATACTCCATCTGTTCACACCATCCCATCAGCCATTTATTAAACTCCTCAGTCCTCAGTTTCCTTTCAGTACTTGCCTTTGGTGTGGGCAACACCTCTGAAAAAGCCAGAGATTTGAACCCCAGACTGCTGCAGTACCTAGCAAGTGCTCTGAATCTTGCTTGCACCTCCAACAAGCTATTCCCCATGAGATCATTTGTTCCCAGGTGGAACATCAGGTGTGTTTTCCCATCCTGCTGTTTCCTCTTTGGGGGATATAGTGAATGACCTCTGCTGCTGTCATACCTGGTAGGCATTCAACCCATACAGTACTGTGCTTGTCCCCCTTGCCCCCATCAAATTTCCTTTATCATTGAGTCCCCGACAAGTAATACCCTTCTCTCCATTACCTTCTGCTTGTATTTCTCTTCTGTCATTCTCCCAGTTCCTTGCATTCCATTTTTTACCCTATTCTCACTTCCCTCTTTACTCATAGTATCTCCCCGAGTACTTATTTCCCACTCCTCTCTACTCGCTCTGTGCCCCCCCCAGGCATTGTCTGCTAAACTGCCCACCCCTCCCCACTATTCGTGAGCTCTGTCTCCCCCCTTTGCCCAGCCCTTTTCCATGCTCTGACTGAATTTCCCGACACTCCGGTCATTTCCCCATTTCCATCTTGTTTTAGCCCCCTAAACCTGCACTCACTGCCTCCTCTCCTTTGAGAGTTTTCCCTTTCTGATGTGAGTTCACCCCTGTGCCCTTATCTTTATGTTTTCTACCTTCTTTGTTCTCTCATGAAGGGGCATCCCCCTTCTCCCTTTCTACTGAGCCTTCCTTCATGTTTGCCTCTCCTGTTTCCCCCTAAGTCCTCCTCAACTCCATTTTCCTTATTCTCTCCCCCATTTTGTGGCCCCCGTGGTGCAAATCTGTTTTTCTGCTCTAGGCCCACTGCCTGTATCCCTCTGACTGGGGCTCCTCCCCCTGTTTTCTCATTTCTTCTCTTCCATGCATGCTTTGGACCTTATCTCCTGCCATTCCCCCTAGTCCTTCTTGTGTCCTGTACCACCTCTACCTGAGCCCCAAGAAGTCTCCCTTATGCTCCCCTCCACCCCTCCTTCCCTGCTTGCATAATCCTTTGTGTTCTTCCAGTCTACCTCCTGTCTTCGCCTGCCTATTGCTGTATTTGCTCCTTGACCCCCTACAGCTCTACCTTTGCTCACTCTTCTACCCCATCCCATCTTACTCCCTCAGTGGATCCCCACCTGTCCTCCCCTCTACCCCTCACCCCTGTCCATCCTAGTGTCCATCTCAACCACCTTACTTACTCCCTTAGTGGTGCCAGCTGCTTACATACCATGCAGCCCCCCTGGCTGACCCACATCTAGCACACCCTACCACCTTCCAAAAATGCCCCCTGCCCTTGAAGTCTGGGGACCATGCCCCAGACCTGCCCCTGCTTCACTCCATCCGCCCTTCCAATCTGGTTGCCCTTCCATTTTTCCTAATACAACCAGAGTCCCAACTGCTTTCAGCACAACAACTGTTATATGGAATTTATCTTCTGATGCCTGTTAAAGAACACCTTGGAAGCCTTATACTTATGGCATAAAACTTCTAACTGTAGTAAAACTTCACTGTATCAGACTTTTCCACCTTATATCAAACCTATAAACACAGACCACTCTGTATCCCCTTGTAACCAGACTTGTATCTTAAATATATAGGGTCAGATATTCAAAGCTTTGCTCGGTCTGCAAACAGTTGGCTCGGGTTTAGCACAGGATTAGCGCGGGACTGCGATATTCAAAAGGCCACATAGTGTGGGCAAAGTGCATTAGCACCGAGCAAGCCATAATTATATGCAAGGGGCAAAGTGAACATGAATATAGGTGCTATGAGATACTCAGTGTCTAGCACTGCGCTAAGGTGTTTAGCGCGACATAGCGCAACCCTTAGCGTGGAACAAATTACCACCCAGGAAAAGCTGGTCTTAACCCTGGGCAAACAGCTTTGCATGTCATTGGTGCATAGTGCGGTGTTTGCATGGGATTAGCATGGCTTGCGCGACCCTAATATAAGAGCATGACACTTCGAAAATGCCTGACATGGAGGACACATGCTGCTTACTGCTGGCACCACCATGATGCCAACAGCTGCCACCAGTCCCTGCCAAGCACAGATGGTAAGGGGGGATCTGACCCACAGGGGACAACTAAGTAGTGTGGCCATACAGCATACACCTGCAGACCATACGTATGTGTTGACCAACAGATGCAAGCACACACATGCAGCACTGTGGGCATGGCGGCCATTGAGGGGAGGGTGTACGGGTGGCCAGACCTCACCACAGCCCAGGTGTGGCCACATGACTGGGACACATCATGCAGTGCACATGGGCCAATAGTGGGAGTACCCCACCACCTGAGTGCCTGTCAGAGCATACATGCCCCCCAGCCACATACCACACAACTGTACAGAAGCCACAGCTTACACAGCAGGCCATGCAGATGTCACTGTGAGCATCCTATGCCACAGTTGCAGCATCTGTGGAGCACACAATGGTGAAACAGTACTGTCCACTGTCAATAATCACCTGCATGCTGGGCCTGTCACTCTGTACAGTGCAGTGGTCATCACTGCCCTACATACCATAGACATTGCTGTGTCCCTCACACTACCAGCCCCCTTGTTACTGTAGCATCTGCTGTGCACTGTAGCATGGCCTACAGTGTGACGGTTGCATACAGCACCACCAACGCCTGTGCCTATGCTGTGTTCTCCCCTGGGGCACACAATGCTATGCTGTACTGCATACATGTAACTTGCAGCAACCATCATGCACTGTCAGACTGACCTACAGGTGGAGCTGTGGCCAGACTTGGCCAGCCCCTGTACTTCCTGACTGACCTACAGGTGGAGCTGTGGGACCCTGCAGTAACTCTGGGCAAACTGCAGGCAAATCAGGGAATGATGAGATGCTAATCTGGTTGTTTGCCCAGAGACTACCTAAGTAGGTTCATTTGCACTTCACTTTTGAATATGGAAAATCTTATCACCGGGCAAACACGTTAGCACCGGGCTAATAGCTAAGTTCCGCGCTAAAGCCGCACTAACGTGTTAGCATGGCGCTAATGGTTCAGGGATATTTATACAGTTTTGATCACTGTTCTTTCACATCTGCTGCTGCCTGCTGCTGTACTGGGTCCACGCATATGCTGGTATGCACATTGGCCACATAGTTCATCTCTACCTGTCCTCACGTCGCTGTGCACTGTGTTGTTGTGGTTTTCACTTCCTGGTTGCTATATTCAGTGCTGCCTTATTCTAGGGCTATGTTTGCCCTGCACTACCAGCCCCGTTTGCACGGCCTCATTACCATGCTATATTCAGAAGCTGTTTGCCCTGGGCTTTTCCTTTTGAATATAGCTTGCTTTGTGCTCCGGGCTACGTTTGTCTGCCAGGCAGTGTTAACTTAACCCAGGGGCAAAGCTTTGAATATCTGGCCCATAGATTTTTATATCTGTACTTATAAGTACTTATACATAATTATAAGTGATTCAGCCCCTTTTAGGAGAATGTCAAATTAAATTAATTTAAATCACCAGTTATTTTTGCCCTTCAAGTGATGCATTTTTGATTCCTACATGGACCCTTAAAACACACATTGTGGTGTTGTTCAGTGCTGATGCACCTGGTAAATTTGTTTAGGTGATATTATTGTTAAGTCCATGCACATGGTGCATATGGTCCTTTTTTATTAAACTTTTTGGTAATAGTAAAACATAAAGCTGAAGGGACCTCCCCCCAAACATATGCTGTAACCCCAGTCATAATGCATGTATCCTACCATTGCATAACCTTATATTTCAATTGTTATGTTTCACTGTGACTTGAATGTTTTTTTCATTGTGTAATGTACACAGTAAGAACTGAATAAACATAAATTGAAAAAAAAAAGAAATGAATGAATGATTTTAGTAACATTCTTCTCCAGTAATCACAGCCAAATATGGACAGAGGGATGTGAAAAAATTGTATTTATCCAAAGAAGAGCATTGAGGCTTCAGCTAACCATCTGTTGTAAGAAAATTAAAAAAAGTGACTATGGTATTAACATCATACTGCAATATAGTCAGGTGGTAAAATAAAATAATGTTGTTTATGCAGTTGCTAACAAGAAGAAGTAGTAGTAGGGAGCAGTACCTATCGTCCAGATAAGATAAATAGCACTTCCAAGTAAGTCTGGGACATGAAACGCAGTTGCTTGCTGTATTATATGCACTCAGACCCACTGATATATATATTTTTGCTGCGTATTGTGCTCATCCAGGTAATCATGGCCTACTCTGGCCTATCCTGGGTCTGACCTGACTTATCTCATGTGTACATCATAGTAAGTAGACCCTATTCACTAAAGATTTTCCACCACAGGCACAATGGGAATGTGTTTTGTGGATGGGGCCTGCTCAGTATGCAAATGTTTCCTTCAGATATCATACTTGAAATTTATGTGAGGAATATTGACTTTCAAGAATGTCAAATGCTCATTGTTTTTGGGTGTGAAACAGGCTCTTGCATCAGTAAGAATGTTACCAGCTGAACTAAACAATCATTCTGAACAGACACTAGGTGGAGGGCAATTCATGTACTTAGCTGCAATTTGTACTAAAGTAGGCCATGTATTTTGTTTTGATGTCCAGTATTTCAAAGGCTCAGCATTCCAGTTAATATTGGGCTCTGCCAGGTATATCTCAACAATGGTCTGTGCTGAGGCCATGTTAGAAGAAATGGATGAAGATGTCACAATTACATCTTGTAAGTGACTCCAGAGACCCGAAGCTGAACTGGATGGGACAGTGCTGCTGTTTTTGAATGGTGGTGAAGAAGAAGATCCTGATGCAGTGGTCAAAGAAAAGGGGCAAAAAGCTGGAATACCACCTGATGCTGTGCTGCATTGTGACGAAGGCTGTGAATATGATGCTATACTCCATTCCATGACAGCATGCACTTCATCAATTATTTCTTGTTTATTTAACTCAAAAGAAGTGTCATCATCATTCAAACATTGCTTTGATTTGTATCGTGGGTCCTAGATTGTTGTTTTAATGTAATGCTGTAACTGAAGCATGTTACGTAGTTTTTCATCTTCATCATGTTTTTTGATCATTCGTCTTGTCATGTTTTTTGTATTCTGGTTAGCAACTTGTTCACACAACTTGCAGCATATGTGATGGAACTGTCTGTGTTCTCTAAATTTCCCTAATCAGACTCAATTTGAAACAAGTGATGGACTTTGCTTGAGTGACTGAAATAAGTGCAGATTCTTTTAACAGTGCTAACAAGAGCCTAAATGTCTCTGTCTTCATCAATAAAACTGTAAGCTATTAAATTCAAGCAGTGTGCAAAGCAGCAGAATGTGAACAAAGCCTTCCTCCTCCAAAGCCTTCCTTATGTTGGATCCGTTATCTGCAACAATAAAGCCAATTGAGAATCCCTGTGATGTGAGCCATTGCTGTATTGGCTGGTCAAGTTCCTTACTGATATTGTATGAGTTATGTTCAGATGGAAAAGAAAACATTCTTAGAACAGCAAACTAGGATTCACTGTCCCCACAAGAATGATCAAAACATGCCCGCTGTGCTGTGAAGGATTCAGACTAACAGCTTGTCCAAATATATGTTTTGAGATGCACCACCCTTCCAACAGCACTGTCCAAAACTTATCTCAGTTTTTTACACATGACATTGAAGAGATCTGGAATCCCTGCTTAGGAGAAATAATTTCTCAATTTTGTGTTATATCGAGGTTCAAGGTCTCAGGCAGCCACCTGCATTCTACATGTTCAACCATGTTATGTGGTAGCAAGTCAACAGCTATCATCTCTGAAATGTTCTTTGTTATTGTAACAGCAAAAGGGTGGGTTGAGGGATATTTGGCTTTACATTTATATGTTTCTGAAATGGTAAGCTCTTTCCTTGAAGAAGGGGGCATCTGAACACTTGGCCACTACCAGTAACAGTAAGACTCAGAGTCATTTGAATGGCAGAAAGTGCTGGTGATGCTTTTGTAGTGTTGCAGGGGCTGCCACTGCTTTCATCTATCAGAGTTACCCCTGACTGTAGTGGGCTATCATCACTGTCACTTTCTCTTCTATTCTCAAAAATGGATTCCTCATAAATGTTATGACATCTGACTACAGTAGGTGCCTTTTCAGTGCTGAAGTTCCTAATGTGCCTTTCTTTTTACCCCTGCTGATTGTCTGTTTACAAATAGCATATGTTGCCACCAACTCATAAGAAGCACTAACAGAGAAGTATGACCAAATGTAAGATGATATCTTTTTAGTTTGGTTGCCAGGTAGGGACTGCAGCTCAGTCACCTTAGGGTTTTTTTATGTTTTGGATTTTTCTTGGGCCTCTTAATATTGTGCTTTATTCCCCTCCTCTAACCTGTTGTCTTCTTCCCCGGCCACAGAATTAGAAACATTTGTTTCTTCTTGTTCCTCATTTACAGCTTCCATCCCCTCCAGTAAACCTGCCCCATCACTGCCTCCTTCATCTTCTTTATCTTCTTTACCCTCATCAGCTCAGCCTCAGAGGAATCAGATGTTTAGGGACTAACAGTAGCTTAGTATGCAATTGTTCCGTACCTGAGAGTGCTTCTGTGGGTGGTGCCCACCAACCCTTTTGTTTTAACTAAATAACCTATTTTTGTCTGGGAGAGGTACTGATCTGGCAGATGTAACTTTATTGGGCTCAAGCAAGATGACGTTTTAGATTTACCAGAAACACTTTTTGTGGTTTTATTTTGTTAGCCCAGTACAGGACAATCACTTAGCCTGTCTTTTGGCCCTCTCTTTTGGTTGCCAAAAGCTACAGTGTCTACATGACAGTCAGAATTTGCCTCAACATTTTCATCCATTTTTTTCATTTTTGTGTTTTTCAACTCCCACATCTACATGCCCAGATGACCAGTACCACTTCCTTCTCGGTTCACCAAGAGTGACTCTGAGTCCTGCTGTCACTGTTAGTGAATGTCTACAGTATATTCAGCAACTGAACAATGTTATGCTACTACAGCCTTGGAATATCAACTGGTGATGTAGACGTCCAAAGCACAGCACACTGGTATAGTGGTGAATTGGTGTTTGTTACTGAAGATAATGAACACATTGAAAAGTAAGGAATATGACCAATGATGACACTTGTATACTTTTACTGGACAGTGTGTTATCAGTAGTCAACTCTCAATAAAGCAATGAATGAGAAAAACAGCCCATATGAAATTTCTGTTTCTTTCCTCCTTTTGTTGCAAAATTTGTATTTTTTTATTATAGAACTGTATTTTCTTTAATAATGATTGCTTAGCTTTGCCTTCTCCTGGACTACTCAGCCAACAGCACACCACTACCCATGACTTTGAGCTATGGCAACTTGTATGTATTTTAATTACTGATGGCTTTGCCTTCCCGTGGACTACCCAACCAACTGCACTGCACCATCCATGACCATGTCCAATAGTAACTTAATGATTGCTGTGTTTTACCTTCCCTTGTACTACACAACGAGCAGCACTGCACCACCCATGACCATGATCTATGGTAACTTAATGATTGCTTTGCTTCTTAATGATTACTTTGCTTTGCCTTCCTCTGGAGTAGTGTTTTGTGAAACTGGAAAATGTTGCCGGGCAAAATATTTTGTGGAATTTGTGCATTTTGCCAAATATTTTGCCAGGTGAAATGCAAAATTTTGCCCATTGGGTGGGCTAAATTTTTCTCGTGAACCGGCAAAATTTGCCACTCATGGGCAAAATTTCACCACCAGTGAGCAAATTTTTTTTAATTTTACCACCGGCCCCCAATCTTTCCAAAAACAACAATCCCCTCCCACGTCCCTAGTTTCTAGTGGCTCCCCCAGCTGATCACTGGTTGAATTCAAATTAAGAACCCTCCCTCCTCCCCAGTCACCCTGAGCCCTGGCCCTGTATCTTTGTAAAAATAAAAGAAACAAATAATTCTCCTCCCCTGTTCCTGGTGTCTAGTGGACCCCTCACCCTGTTTTAAGTCAGAACCCACCTCCCTCCCCTGTACCCTGATTGGGCCATCAGCACAGCCCTCCACTCACCTCCATGGCCAGCAGCCCATCTGAGTGCTCAATGAATGAGCGAGTGCTTGTACAAGCATGTGCTCATTCATTGAGTGCTCACATGGGCTGTTGGCTGTGCAGGTGAATGGAGGCCTGTGCTGGTGGCCCAATCAGGGCATGGGGGAGTGAGGTGGTCTCTGACTTAAGACAGGGTGGAGGTGGGGGTCCACTATACACCAGGGACAGGGTAGGAGATTTTTTTTTTTTGCAAAGATATACGGCCGGGGCTCACAGTGACTGGGGGAGGAGGGAGGGTTCTTGATTTGAATTTGGCTGGTGATCTGCCATGTGGACCACTAGACACCAGGGACATGGGGGGATTGTTGGGGAGGTTTGAAAGATTGGAGGCTGGGGCTCAGGGTGATGGGGGGGTTCTGGATTTGGATTTGGCTGATGATTGGTCAGGGGGGCCACTAGACACCAGGGACTTGGGGGGGGTGCAGAATGCATTGGCATATGCAGATGTGGGCAAAATTATGGGCAACATTTTGCAATTTCGTGAAATATTTCATGTAGCGAAATTGCCTATTTTGCTGTAATTTCGCAGACGAAATAAAATTTCATAGCATCTCTACTCTGGAGTACCCAACCAGTGTACTGCACCACCCATGACTGTGACCTATGGCATACTGTATATGTTTTAATTACTGAGGTCAAAGGTCCTGAAATCTGGTTGGCTGCCCAAACTGTAATTCAAAGTCCCAGTCTCTTAATTGGTCAGATTTGGGGTGCCTAGATTGATCACTGCTTTTTCCTCCAAAAACCTCTGGCAAAGTACCACAAGTCTCTGGCTAAAATCCAGGATCATGACTGGCTGCTTGGCTGCAAAGATGGCTGCTGAAGATAAAGTCCCCAAGTAGTTTGCACATTATCCCATAATTAACGTTCTGGTGCAGCCAGCAGGAATACTTTTAATTTACAACTTCCTCACAGTTCAATAGCCCAAACGGTGCCCTTTTAAACACCATCATTTACTTACATTTATATACTATAGTTCCCCCATCATTGCTGCCGAAACATGGTCTCACTAGGTGGCAGGCAGCAGCTAATTAATATTCATGAGGGTGTTTTAATATTCATAAGCCCCATTTTTATGCCCCATTCCAAACTCTATTTTTTAAAGTACTAAGGCTTCTCATCAGCCTCCTTGAGGTCACTAGTCCCCATTTAGGCACACAAGGGCACCAGAACCACTAAAACACTCCCCCCTTGACCACAAAATTGGTGGACGGTAAATCAAAGCACTCTTAGGTGCATGCGTGAGCACTGTCAGTTCAGATAATTGCCAGTGACTCGTGAGTAATGTTTTAAGCCCAATATGGGCTAAAATCTAACACAGTGATGTACAGGGGACTTGGGGACTCATAAACAACCTGGGTTATGGTGGTGCACCAAAACGGGGGAAAACGGGGATGTCAGGAAGCAACCAGCAGATAGGAGAAACTGGGGCAATTTATGTAAGCCCCCAAAGGGGAGTGACATGGTTACCTGATAGGTGAACAGTTGGAAGCACCATGGTAACATTCAGGACAGCCGGTGCACACAACGGAGAGACTCATCCCGGGTAGGTACTTCTCACTGCTGCTCTTGGTGAGTTGACTGGAGTTTATATTTGTCATTGAGGAATTCCACATTGTACCAGCTGCAGAATTGGATGAATTTATGATGGGGAGACTGTTCACTGACAGGGGTGCTGCAGTGGAAGTATCCATACTTGGGGTATGCAGACTCCACTCCCACCACAGCTAGACCCTACCAACTGCAGCTAAGGCTGTGGGTATTGACGGGAAGGTGGAATAATTTACCAGCAAACATGTTATTGACTATCTAGTTCATACTTGTAATATGGGCACTGTTTCTTTGATATTTAAAAAGTTTGGATCATAACTTCTATGTGCAAGAGTGATAAGTGTCTGAGGGTGTATTAGACAGTGGGGATCAGCGGTACTGCAGAGGACTGATCATCACAGTGATCCTCTGTCTTGGAGTGTATGTACATTGGATGCAAATGGTTTTGGTTAAATCATGGCCAGGAGTGGTCATGAGACCAACTTAATGATTAATGCAGTTAGGAAGGCTTTTCCCCTCCAGCAGTCACATTTAATGTTAGCTGCAAAATACTGAAGCATGCAGCTGGGGGATTGCTCTGAAATAGCCACATGGGGCTGCTCGACTTGAACAATTGTTTCAGCCATCCCCAATCAGATTTTATTTGGTTTCTCTCTACTCAATAAATTACAAAAAGTGTGTAAAAATACAATAGAAAGTCTTTTCTGCAATTTTCTGCCTTTATTTAGTAGATGTTATATGAATGGTATTAGGGTGCCCGCAGTGACGTAGATCACCCTAGAAAAGCGGGATGCTGCAGAAGATTAGTGCAAAGTTCAGGGAGATAGAGAAGGAGGATGTTAACTGTTTTGTGGGGGAAGAGTTTGAGGGGGAAGGGGATATTCTGGTTCAGGGTGGGGAAATGTGGCAATGTACTTTTTGCAGAGGGATAATATTGTTTTGGCCTCTCTAGTTAGGCAGAGGCCACACTTATGGTTAATAGTTAAGGTTTTTATGTTAAAAAATTAAGGCTGCTGAATAGCATAAAAACATATTCAACTTTAGGCTTGCAGATGTACAAACCATTAGTATCTACTGTTGAAATATACAATGGATAGCAATTTGAATGTGTGTACTTGGAATGTTAATGACCTAAAACACATACTAATAGAAGAAAGGTATTAGGGACAATCAAAGCTAAATATGCAGACATTGTGTGTTTACAAGAGACCCACATGACAGGCAAAGAGGGAAGCCACATGGCAAACAATTGGGGGGGAAGGGAGTGGTGTGGCTCATATTTTACAACAAATGCCAGGGGGACAAGCAATCTGGTTAAGACCTAGATTCCCAGGGTGGTTACACAAACTATTATAGACAGCAGGGGAAGATATGTTTTGTTACAAATACAGCTTAATACAGGTTAAACCATAGTGGGAGGGTCAGTTTAGGTGCCCAGTATAGATAATATGGAATTATTTACCAATCTTTCCCTGGAGATGACTGCCTATGTGGGACACTGGCTGCTGGGCAGTGACTATAGCTGTGTTATGGATACTATTCTGGGTAGATCCTCAAACTTAGGGTGGCAGCCAGCTAAAAGTACAAAGGCACTGAGAGCTTAGATGTCAGATTACAGGCTGGTTGATTCTTAGACATACTTCAATCCAAGAGGGAGGGACTACACATTCTATTCACACTCGCCAGGGCCTGTGCCTATCTGGATATGATGCTAGTATCACAAGGCATATTGGGAGCTATCAACACTATTGTACATGACCCTATTTTGACTATGGATCACTCACTTGTAGCTGCATCTCTGGCTGGAATTTGCATATCACTAACTAACATAGCCTGGAAAGTAGACCCAACTTTATTAAAACAAGAACAATTCTAAGATTACGTAAAAGAGCAAATAGTGGATTATTTCCTGATTAACTCCCCCAGAAACCACATCTGCGATGGTGAGATGGGAGACATTAAAATCAGTTCTCAGAGGGAAGATAATTTCATATGCAGTGCATAAAAAGAAGGTTGATGGTCAGTACCTGGAAGCCTTAAAGGATAAAGATACCAGTAGCAGAAAGCTGGCAAAAGCCCACCCAGTCTGTCTAGTCCTATAGCTCCTTACAGAAGCTTAAATGGAGTATATTATGGCACATAATGTTAAAATTGAAAGAGATTTGCTGCTTAACCAGGCAGGGAATTATTTCAATGGGGATGTGGATGGGAAATGGCTGGCTTTACATCTTAGAACTAGAGAAGTCTGTAAGAACATACTGTAGTACAGATAAAAGACAGTAGTAATAAAATGCAAACCGGAGATCAGGAAATTGGTGGATGCTTTAGTGCATAGTGAGTCACTGTATGCTTCTGAGGTTTTCCTGTCTCGGTAACAACTTGACAGCTTCTTTGCCAAAGCTAACCTGCCATCAATATGGGAACAATATATACTTCAGATGGACAAACCAATCAGGTGGGAGGATGTTGAAAGAGTTGTTAAGCACTTAAAAGGGGGCAAAGTCCCAGGATCAGATGGCTTCCCAATTGACTTTTTTGAATTGTTTCTTTCTGAAATACAGACTTCTTTGTTCGACATGATAATTGAATCCCTCAAAAGCAGTGAGCTGCTACCCTCAATGAGAACCGACACAATCACAGTTCTTCCAAAACAGGGCATGGACCCTAAGTGCTGTTCATCATATAGGTCAATTTCCCTTGTTACAGCTGCCTATAAAATAGAGGCTAGAATCCTTACTCACAGAATGCAGATTATCTTGCCCTCAATAATACATGAAGACCAAACGGGGTTTATTAAGGGTAGACAAGGAAAGCTAAATGTCAGATGTATGCTTAATGTTGTTTGGAGGTGGTAAAGTAAGTAAAATAGGGTCAGTCCTGGTATTTTAGCCCTAGATGCTGAAAAGACATTTGATAAGGTGGAATGGAGGTACTGTACTTATTCAAGATGATGAGAAGGTTTGGCATGGGGGATGCAATGTTAAACTGGATTGGAGCACTGTACAGTGGCCCAGATATGCACATTTGTGTAAATGGGATGTTGACTAAATCCTTCCACCTGGCTGAAGGTATGAGACAGGGATGCCCACTGCCCCCCGTACGTGATGTCCCCAGAACCTTTGGCTGCTGTTGTCTGACAAGATGAGTGAATTCAAGGGGTGCTCCCTGGAGGACAACACCATAAGCTTGCACAATTTGTGGATGATATGTTGTTGTATCTCCAGGATCCCCAGCAGGATATACCAGTTCTGCATGAAATATTACAAGAGTATAGCCTATTAGCTGGGCATAAGATCAATCAGGCCAAGAATGAAATTCTGATTTTGGGTGAAGGGAACTCTAGCTATCTTTATGACTCCCCTTTGAACTTAATTAAGGTGCAGACATTAAAACATGGGTATCAAGATAACTAACAAGGTGGCACACCTATACAAAGAGAATTATGTGAAGCTACTAAATGGTATTCGTAAAGACTTTCAAAAATGGTAACGATTGCTCTCAGCTTGATAGGCCTGGTTAACTTGATCAAAAATGAACTTGCTACCCAAGTGTTTGTACCTGTTCCAAAACCTCCCCATCAGGGTGCTTGAGTACTTTTTTAGACAGTTAAAGAGTGTTGTCAATAAATTTCCATGGAGTGGGAATCCCATCACAATAAAAAGAACCATACTACAGTTACCACTTAGCAGTGTGTGGGGGGGGGGGGTTTGGCTCTCCCAAATTTAAAAAATTATTATTGGACTGCTCAATCAGTATTTCTGGAGAACCCTAGGACCACACCTGTTCTGGCTTGGAGAGAGATGGAGGATGAATGCACAATGGGGGGGGAGGAGGTTGTTACAGGGAGTCCTGCCACCACTGCTGTGCCACTCTCCCTCCAAGAGGTACATCAGCCTTATTCTTGAACCCTTTCAAGGATGTGGATCGGGATCCATAACCATATACTGTGGACATAGAAAGGGTCTGTCCCTCAACTCAGCTATTCATATGAGCTTTACAGATAAAAAGGGCTATAATGTATTTTTGTACCAGGCCCTGTTATGGTGGTGGACGGTTGGGTTTACAAATAGTTTGTGATTTGTTTATGGAGATGATTGAAAACTTTTATGGAACTAAGGCAACAGTTTGGGATCCAACCAGGGTATTTCTTTGCCTATTTAAGGCTTAGAAGCTACCTACCTGAGTCCAATTTGTCGATGATCCTGCTAGAGGAAATCATGTACACAACCAGCCACTCCATTGATAACTATTCTTTACAGATTATTTTTAAAAGCAGCACTAGCCCCATCAGTTAAGGCCAAAACACAGTGGGAGTATGGTTTGGGCATTAACATAGATGCAGAGACCTGGCAAACAGCTATAAAACATGTACACAGTTGTTCAGTATCTAATAAGCTATGGGTAGGAGAAATACTGTGCTGTGATTGGTAGAATCCAGTCACATGACTGCGTTGTTATCCCAGCACAACTGCACAGGTCAGAAAGGCTTGACTTTCTGAACCTCATTACTTGGTCCTAAAATAAAAAATCAGGGAAGCCATTTTATTATCATATTAAGGCATTCCAGGGAGTGCATAATTGAGAGATAACAGCACTTCTCAAGTGCGTAAAGCCCTTGGCTTCACCTCAGGCTTCACTTTCTGAGGTGTGCTGTTATCCCAACATAATGTACACTCTGCCATGCCTTATTGTTTAAATAAATGCATGTAATGAGAAGAGCGGTGAAGGACATGACTGCAGGCGTGGAGGTGGGCCACAGGTTTAGCCTATAGCCCAGCAGGGGAACAGGAAATGGTTTTTGCTTTTGTTTTGGCTGAATAACATATACTTGGTGAATATTTACCATAATGTATTTATACACCCCTGCAATAAGCATCCCGGTGTGAAAAGCTATAGATACTATACTTAAGGCCTTAAGAACACATAAAGAGATAAAAGGGACACTGTCAACCCCCTTGGGGCTCTAAATGTCCCTAGTTTAAACAAAATATGAGCAGAGCTGATAAGGTTGCAGCTGAGGAATTTGGGGTAAAAGCATTTAAAATTACCAAAGTTACAAACCTGCATTAGCAAAATGTAATGTTGGGTCATAAATGTGTTGTTTTGTAATATTTTTACACCACATTTTCAACATAGCCTTGTTATGAACCTACCTCACAAAGAAGGACAGAGCAAATGTTCGACTCCTGCCCAAAAGGTGATTTCATACAGGGACTGTGAAATCAACTTTCAGTATGCAAAAACACATTTTGGGCAAGAGTTAAAAAATGACAGCTGTCACATTCATTAGGTGCTGTAAAGAAATGGCTATGTTGAAAATTTGGGGTAAAAATATTGAATATTACCAAACTTGCAAAGCTGTGTTTGCAAAGCTCAACACAGCCTCATAACTTTTTTTTTTAAATATCTTTAAATCAAATTTAGAACACAGCCTTCTTATGACCCCCACCTCATGAACAAGGGCAGGTAACATTTTCATCTCATGCCCGAATGGTGATTTTGCTAAGGGACCGTAAAATCACCTGTTGGGGTGTAAATAAAAATATTATGGCTAGGATTTATAAAATAACAGCTGTCATGTTCATGAGATGCTGTAAAGATATGGCTATGTTGTAAATTTGGGGCATAAATATTAAAAATTATCAAAATTACGAGCCTGTGTTAGCAAAATTCAGTATAGGCTCATTACTTTTTACACCAAAATTTCAACATAGCCTTCTTATGACCCTACCTCATGAATAAGGGCAAAGAAAATGTTCAACTCCTGCTCAAAAGGTGATTTCACACAAGGAATGCAATATCACCTTTAGGGACAGCTTTGCCTGTCAGTGTTAGCATAATGTCAGTGCAATTGTTCATGATGCAGGGTCCCAAAGAAGGCATGTTGAAAACTTGGGTCAAAAATGCTTTGAAGAGTGAAGATGAGTCTGTGGTCCAGAGAGGATTACAGCTTTGGACCCCTGATGGGTAAACAAGAGCTTGAGGGGGATGTGGGGTGGTGGGTGCTGAGTGACAGCATCAATGGACAGTTTTCTTTTTACAGGGTAAAAAAGCACAATTCTGGATTGTGACACTGGGGGATCGGGCTCCCCCAGTGTCACTCTTATGTTTCTATGGGGTGTGGGGTGATAGGCACTGAGAGGTAGGGTTGGGTGGAGGAATATAACAAAAAACACAGAAGAGTCCTGATCGTTACACTGGGGGATTGGGCATCCCCAGTGTCATTCTTATATTTCTGGGGGTGGGAGTGGGGTGGGGTGGTGGGTCTTGAGAAGGAGGGTCGGGTGGGGGGTATATCTTTAACTAAAATATGGCAGCATCCTGATCATTGTTCTGGGGACTGGGCACCACCAGTGTCACTCTTATGTTTCTGTGGGGAAGGGGGTGCTGAGAGGGAGGATCGAGTGGGTGGGATATCTATAATTAAAATAAAATTGGTGGTTATAGAGAAACATGGCACACTCCACCATGTCCATGATGATCACCGCACTGTGCTGCACATGCACAACTACTAATGCATGCACAGGAGGGCATGGTGGCCATCGTGGACACGGTGGAGTGTGCCATGTTCTGCTGTGACTGCTGACAAAGTAAAAACTAGTGCAGTGCAGCTGCTAATGGAGACAGTGAGCAGAGTGCTTCATGGACATAGGGGCAATTGTGTTGCAACTCCAACATGTTGTTCCATCAGAAAGAATGCACTGAGTCCTTTTTTAATAGCAATAGGTCTGCAGGGTTATGCCCACTGCAGCCCTAAAATGACATTTTATGATTGTTCAACTTCTGTAGAGACTTCTGAGGCAGCTATTAGCTTGATTCTGATTCGTTTTTCTTTTAAAAAGTGAAACACTGACTGCCCACCATACTGGTGTTACCACACAAAAGCATGTTTGTTTACATTTCTTGACTGACTCCCATCACATCTTTCCTGGATTTAGGAACACCCCCAACACAGTCTAGCCACTCATTATGCAGAGGGGGTAAAATAGACTATTGAGTGGTTGTACTGTTTGAGGGTATTTTTTAATGTTCAGGAAGTATGCAAGAAAAGTAGATCAAGGAATGAAAGCAAAACAAGGTGAGGTCTAACTATACATTGCCATGTTTTTCAGTTCTACTAAGCAAGGTGGCAGAAAAAGACAACCAGCAACATCAGTGAATTTTAGAGAAGGTAAGCAATCGTAAAACGTGTGTTTATGCCTAGAAATAATACGATGCAAAAAGGTAGAAAGTGTCCCTTTAAACAAGAGAAACTCAGGAAGGACACCATCACAAATAACAAAATATAAAAATGCATTTCACCCCTGTATGTTTCGGTGCACTAAGCTTGGACTCACTAGGAACCGTAAGCAGTTAGCTTTAAGTCAACATTGCAGTTTAGCAATTGATTACCCACCTGTTTCATTTGCAAATTCCCCATTAGAGCATGGAATGCAGTCAAAACAACAGAGTGGCTGTCCCTGTCGGACCACTTTTCTGAATCCAGGAATGCAGCTTTCACTGCACACAGATCTGGGGATCTAGGTAATAAAAGTGTATAGTAAAACTGTTAAAAATTGGTATTATCTTACAAACACTCTAGCATGCTCTAGAGTTAGAGTATAACCCAGATATATAGCAAATGTTTCCTTTTATTGGTTAGGATTTGAAGCCGTATTTGCAAGACCACTGATTAACAATGATTAAAGTAATGGAATTCAATTTCCAATACTTGAAATTCTGGGAATTATACTAGTGATTGTAAATCTAATTATGGATTTTACCAGGATTCTACTGCCATTCTTTTAGCATGTGTGTCAATAAACAGAATAAAAGAAGGCTTAATATATAGAACATTAAATGATGCAAAGTGAAGATAGTACAGGAAGCAATAATAAGAAAAATACAAGTTCTGTAGATGTACTGATCTGGTATAAAATGCCACATTTAGTGAAATTATTTGTTTCTACCAGTTTGCAGGCAGTTCACATTCTGAAATTTTACTGGGGTTTCTGGTAAAAACTGAAAACCAATGGTTTTGCATATTTGTTATTGTGTAGAATACAATTGCAGCAATAGACATGGTCAGCTATTTCCAGATATTTTGTGGTATAGTTACATAAGTACATACTCTAGGTACATAGGTACACACTGTAGGTACATAGGTGCATACTGTAGGTGCATAGGTACATACTGTAGTTACATAGGTACATAGGTATATAGTTACATAGGTACATACTGTAGTTACATAGGCAAATTCTGTAGGTACATAGGTAAAACATACAAATACAGGTCAAAGTTGACCAAACAAGTTTTTTGCCTCTATCTGTGATTTCACCCTTTCATGCCATGCTGTATCAAATGAATTTCCAAACTTTTCTTAAATGCTGTACATCCAGAGTTTGTTCATAAACCATTGATTCTAAGGAATATAACTGAAGGTCAGCTAATCTATCTTTATGTCCCAGGTGTTGCATTTCCATAATATACTTGGCTGCTCTTCTTTGCGCTGCTTCCTGTTTAATGATACCGATTCTCTGTTCATGTATAGAGACCAAAATTGTGCACCGTATTCTTAAGTGAGGTCTGATCAAAGCTCTACAGAGTGCCAATATTACCTTGCTGTTTCTGCTCACAATATTTCTCTTGATACATCCCATAACTATTTGCATTTACTAACAGTCTGCTGACAATAGCTTGAGCTAAAGAAATTATTAGATACTGTAATTCTGAAATCCCTTTCCATTGTGGATGTCCTTAGTATTTTGTTATCTAGCTTATGTTTATTTTTATTTATTTATTTTTGAAAGTCAGATTTACAATCTTTGAGTCAGGGACTCATTTACAAAGGCACCTTGTCGCAGGGAAGGTAGACATGGTTGCAGTGTGAGATACAACAGTGGTAACATACAGGTGCAATACAGATAACAAAAGAACACAATATAACAGTGGTTTGTGGAATAAAGTTACATGCAGTAAATAGCAATCGTATAAAGTATAACAATAGTAGAAGTCACAACCCTGGTCATACCAGGGAAATACCTATGTGGAAGGGTGGGGGGGGAACAGGGGTGAGGAAAAGAAAAAAAAGGGGAGAAGCAGTCCAACGGACATCGTCAAGTTATTGTTATAGGTGTATACTTGTTTTTGTTATCCAAAATGCACTGCCACACATTTATTTGAAATATACTTGATTGAGATCATTGCACAATAAATCAAGATTTTTCTCTAAATTTTCCTTTTGCACTTCCAGATTCACTATAGTACCTATGTTAGTGTCATCTGCAAGTTTTGATAGCCAAATATTAGTGCCATTCTGCATGTCATAAATGAAAAAGTTTAGAAAGGATTGGTCTCAAGATCGACTGCTGTGGGTCTCCACTAGTAACATTTCACCATCCTGAGCTGTGCCTATGTATCTTAGCACACTGTGATCTCCCTTTGATCCAATTTCCAATACAGGTCACAAAATCTCTATACCATTATTCTCTGGTTTTTGAATCAGCTGTTTGTGTGGGACTTTATCAAATGCTTTATTTAGGTTAAGGTATATTATGTCAACTGCTCATCCCTTTTCTAGAGCTCTACTGATTGGTTCAAAAAACTCAACAAGACATGTTGTCCTATTAATAAAGCCATACTTTTATCTGTGAGTATTGATGCAGTCAGGCACTCTTCTATGGCTGATTTAACTATTCTCTTTATTATATTGTATTTCAGCTCTGTTATTTGTGTAGATTATTTAACACCCTGGGATGTAAGTTATCAGAACCTGGTGTTTTGTTAACCTCCAAGTTCCTAAGCTACGTACTAATGATGTCATGTGTCACTTGCAAGCAGGGCATTATCTGTCTGCTGTTTCTTTAAAGTTCAAAGTATTCTGGGTGTAGTGGGTAATGGTTCCTCTCTCTGTAAAACACCAAATAGTTCCTTCCCAATGTGGACCAATCATTTCTTCAGAATTCAAAAATGGGGAGGAGTCAAAACTTCATCTTCAAATTTTGTTCACCTTTATTCTTAATTTTCTATAGCCCTGACGTTTTGCATGTAAAATGCATTTTCAAAGGGCTTCCTGTACTTATAAACATATTTTATTTTATTCCAAATATCTTTTTGGCAAAATTTCTTCATTTAAGTACTTCACTAATTAATTTGAAACATTACCAGTGAATCTTGGACTGTATCATGTCTCCTAAAAGTGCAATGCTACTTGCTGTAACAATGAGTTTTACTTCTGTAACACAGAATGAGAAGTAAAAAAGTGTAAAACTAAAAATTAAAAGCAAAACAAATCTCAGATTTTTCATTTTCTTCCTTCTATGTATTGCAGTTGCTGCACCATTTTGCTAACAGACCAGCTGGTTCAAAAGGGTAACATCAGTCATGTTATTGCCACCGAAAACCTTGCCCCCACTTTGTTTACTGGCTACACATTCAGTTTATGTTGTTTTACTTTGTCACCAAATATCTTTTTTTTAACATTTAATCATTGCTTACTCTCTCTGTTACCCATAACATTGCTGAAAAGCTTGCCTCCATTGGGTTACACATTAAATTAACTGTTGTTTTTCTTTGTCACTAAACATAGTTTTATCATTTATGCTTGCTTGCTCTATGACATTGTTTCTAACAGGTAACATGTTACTAAGCTTTCTTGTTTGTTATAAGCCATTTTTTTACCTGGAAAAGTCTTGCAATCTTTCCCATTCATATTGTGTTCACACCAGTTTATACAGGAGTTGCTGTTCCAAAGAGCTCTGTGTGGTCATTCTGGCTCACTCTCCCTAAAGCAGAATTAAATTATCTTTCTTACCTCTAGTTCATATTGCTCTCATAATTCTTTTAACAATTCTATTTTTCTTTAGAATCTTTAAAAATGCTTTCTTACTTGTTTTCGGTTCCTCTGTTTGCTGCTTTTTGCTTGTACTGTTCCTCAATCAAACAATGTATGTTACATAGATACATAGATACATAGACAGTGTCGGCAGATAAGGGCCTATGGCCCACCCAGTCTGCCCATTTGAGCTTGTAAGTTCAGTTTGTTTTCCTAGAAGTCTATTTCCCCTTACCCCTGACCTCTAGAATTCTTTTATGTCTATCCCATGCATTCTTAAATCCCGTGATTGTTTCAGCCCCCACCACTTCCTCTGGCAGGGTGTTCCACTTGTCCACCACCCGTTCTGTGAAGAAATTCTTTCTCATGTTTCCTCTGAATCGTCCTCCCTCCAACTTCATCCCATGCCCTCTAGTCCTGGAACATCTTTTTCGCTTAAAATAGTGTTTTCCTGCACCCTGTTTCTCCCTGTAAGATACGTGTATGTCTCTATCATATCCCCTCTCTCCCTCTTCTCCTCCAGGGAGTACATGTTCAGTTCCTTCAACCTGTCTTCATAGAACTTGTGATGCAATCCATGCACCATCTTTGTTGCCCTCCTCTGAATCTTCTCTACCCTGTCTATGTCCTTACGTAGGTATGGTCTCCAGAACTGTACACTGTACTCCAGGTGTGGCCTCACTAGTGTCTTGTATAGCAGAATTATGACCTCCTTTTTCCTGCTGGTGATGCCCCTGCCTATACATCCCAGCATACTATTTGCTTTACCTGATGCCTTGTCACACTGTTTCCCTACCTTGAGGTCATCAGAGATGACAACCCCAAGATCCTTTCCTGCTTGGTGCATGCTATATCCTCACCCCCAACTGATATATTGTGCCTGGGTTTTTGTGCCCCATATGCATTATCTTGCACTTCTTTGCATTGAATTTCAACTGCCAAACCCTTGACCATTCTTCAAGTTTCTGCAGGTCCCTTCTCATTCTGTCTACATCTTCTGGTGTGTCTACTCTGTTACAGAGCTTTGTGTCATCAGCGAACAGTGAAATTCTGCCTTCTAGATCCTGCACAATGTCACTGATGAAGATGTTGAATAGGACCGAACCCAGCACTGATCCCTGTGGTACCCCACTGGTCACTCTTCCCTCTGTGGAGTGACAGCCATTTACCACCACCCTCTGTGTCCTGCCACCCAGCCAGTTACCTACCCACCACACTACTGTCCTGCCCACACTCATATTCCCCAGTTTGTGTAATAGTCTTCTATGTGGCACAGTGTCAAAGGCCTTGCTGAAGTCCAGATAGGCCATGTCCACTGCCCTCCCTGATCCACCTCCCTAGTCACCCAGTCAAAAAATTCAATGAGGTTGGTCTGACATGACCTCCCCCTGGTGAAACCATGCTGCCTTGGGTCCTGTAGTCCATTGACAACCAGATGTTCCACCAATCTCTCTTCAGTAGTGCTTCATGATCTTTCCACTACCGAGGTGAGGCTGACTGGTCTGTAGTTCCCTGCTTCCTCTTTGTTCCCACTTTTGTATAAGGGACTACATCTGCTGTCCTCCAGTCTTTGGGTACCTCCCTATTTCCAGTGATTGGCTAAACAGGATAGCCAGAGGTTCAGCCACCACCTCTCTTAGTTCTTTAAGGACCCTGGGGTGCACCCATCTGGCCCCCATTGCTTTGTCAGCTCTTATTACTTCCAGTTCCTTCAGGACCCTTTCTCATGTAAAGGGACTTGTGTCCATTTCTGCACCATTCCACCCCTTGTACTCTCTTCAGACCCATTACCCCTCTCCTCAGTAAAGACTGAGCAGAAATACCTGTTCAATATGTCAGCTTTACTGTTGTCATCCTCCATGCGACTCCCATCCTCCCCTTCAGTCTCACTATCCCTTCCTTTGTCTTTCTTTTTCACTTATGTACCTGTAAAGGTTTGTCCCCTTTAACCACTGATTTTGCAATGTGTTCTTCTGTCTGAGCTTTGGCTTCCCTTACTGACTTCCCTGCCTCCTTTGTTTCTCCTGGTACTTCTCCATATCCCTTCTTCCTGTGTCTTTTTGTATTGCCTGAATGCAATCTTTTGGCTTTCACTTTCTTTGCTACCTCTTTGGAAAACCATAATGGTCTCCTCTTCCTTTTCCTCTTGCTAACCTGCTTAATGCATAATTCTGTTGTTCTTATAATCCCATTTTAAATACTGCCCACTGTTCCTCAACCCCTGATTCCTGTCCCATTCCCTTAATGCCTCTTTCAAGTATCTCCCCATTTTCCCAAAGTCTGCCCCCTAAAATCCAGGATACATGTTTTGTGTGGTTTGGTTCTGCTCTTTCTGTGATTTCAAACCACAATGACTGGTGGTCACTGTTTCCCAGGTGCTCCCCCACTGTTACCCCATCACACTGTCCCTGTTTGTGAGCACAAGGTCCAGTATTGCCTTCTGCCGAGTTGGTTCCATGACCAGTTCCTTGAGGAAGGCACCCTGAAGGGAGTCCAGGATAAATCTGCTCCTAGTTGATGCTGCTGCTGGGATGCTCCAGTCCACGTCTGGAATATTGAAGTCTCCAACCAGTACTACCTCACCCTTGTCTGCCATCCTTTGGATGGCTAGCATCAGCTCCCTATCTGTTTCTTCCTCCTGGGCTGGTGGTCTATAGATCACACCTGTGTGGATGGCTGGCCCCATTTTCCTTTCCAGCTTAACCCACAGTATCTCTCCCCCATTTTGTTCCTCCTGGATCTCTGTGGCCCTTATGTCATTTTTCACATACAGTGCCAATCCTCCTCCCTTTCTGCCTCCTCTGTCTCTTCTGAATATGTTGTAGCCAGGTATGGCCATCTCCCAGTCATGGTTATCATTACACCAGGCTTTAGTGATGGCCACAATGTCCAGGTCTGACTGTACCATGACAGCCTCCAGATCTTCCATCTTGTTGCTAAGGCTCCTGGCATTTGCACACATGGCTTTCCATGATGTTGTACCTTCCAACTCTGTCTTACATTCAGCAATGCAAAAAACTTGCTTAGACTCTGTCTGTTTCTGCACTGTGCAATATAATATCCTCTTTTGTATTTAGTGATCCTATGTTTCTATTTGTTTGATTCCTATCCCTGACATAATTACATAATTATTTGTAATTCCCCTTTACTCTTCCTAAGATGCGTCTTGTTTTTCTTTTCTCCTTCCTTATTTCTATTTTTAACCTCTTTTGTGCTGTTTTTAGCCTTGTTAAATTTTCTGTAGTCTTGCCCTTTATCCAGGCACTACATGTACCTTTCTTCATGCCCATCCTCTCAATTACTTTCCAAGGCATGCTTTATGGTTTACTGCCATTCTAAAGAGATTCTTTCTGGTGACTATACAGATGTACTGCAGGGTAGCAGGGCATTTCTGTAGCAATATCACAGAGATTTTAGGGAATATCTGGCCACATTGATTGATAAATCTCTACACAGACAAAGTACATGGTGCAGCACCTTGTGCTAGATCGATGAGTAACATCTGATACATTATACTCTTCTCTATACAGGTAAGCATTTTCATACTGCAGGCCTGCATGATGACCTTGTATCCCACACAATCCCTAAGTATTTGCAACTCGACACAATGGGGTCACAAAATCACTAGGGAGTGTTGTGAAACCCCACAGTGATTGTGTACAGGGCCCCTGTTCTCTATCTGGCTGCACCTTAAGGCAGCAGGGTAACACAATTGCATAACAAATTAGACCCTACCATTTTTTCACTATTAAAGACTCCATGCCTCTTCCAGTTTCATTTGGTGGTAACATTTTCTAATTCCACCAAAATGGGAGTATTTTATAAATTTTTAATGCAATTTCATTCTCAACAACAACAACAACAAAAAAGATGGCCATCACATTTGGCATAGAAATAGCATTGTACACCTGACAAGCATTTGGACCAGGAGAGCAAAAATATCCTCATGGTGTGCAGCATAGAAAATACCTTAACAAATAAATTAGATAGGTTTGCTAATAATTTTTAAGTATAGTTGAAACTAACTTTTTGAATAAAAATGTTGTTGTTGCACATACATCTCCTTCTTCTAGATCCATCCACAGGGTTCTTGTTTGTCTTACTACTGATGTTCTGCTATTTTAATAGTGATTTTTTTCTCAGTGTTAATTCTTTATTCTCTATATGCCAGTTAAACATTCATAGTAGTTTTCAAAATGTTTTGACAATAGATTGTAGGACATGGCCTTTAGATACTTTGATAAACTAGGAGTAGAAGTGCACCATAGGTGCTTCAGATCTACTCACCCACTATACAGTGATTATCCAGTTGCTCTCCCAGGAGTCCATAATGGCATCTAGGTATTTCTTAAAGCAGTTCAGACTAGGGGCATTGACAATGTATTGAGGCAGGTTATTCTAATATTTTATTATCCGTTGAGTGAAGTAAGAACACCTTTTTTCAGTTCAAAAGAGTTTGCCATGTACTGTAGTTGTTTGGTATGGGTCCTAGAATTGTATGCTACTACTTTGAATTCCAGGCCCATGTCAGCCATGAGCAAAGATGGTTAGTTCTGGGTGACTTCAACACCTAGACTGAAGATAAACTCTCATATTTCAGTCGAGACTTCCTCCAGACTATGGAATCACAGGGCCTGTCACAAATTGTTACTTCTGTGGCCCACACTCATGGCCACACTTTGGAGCTGGTATTCTCATTGGGACTTGAGGCTGATAATCTCGAGATTGATCTGGTCATTTGGTCAGGTCATTGTACAGTGAAGTTCTTGTTTGAGCTCCCCCACCCGGGAGTCCTACCCTTTTGGAGATGGTCTACTAACATTCTTTAAGGGGCTTTACTCCAATAGGACTCCAGACAGTTTTGGACCTATCGTCATGATGACTGCCTATGAGGCAGGACTGGAGGAAGCGGTAATGGCCTATAATAAGGCTGTTGCCTCAGCTCTCAATTCTGTAACACCTGGTCGTGTATAACCAAGGTCTTCTAGCTTGAGATCCCCTTTTTTTGGCAGGGTGCTCAAAGAGCTGAAGACAAGGGGTTAGAGGTTGGAGAGCCACAGGCAGAATTCCTGGGCTGAGGAGGACAAACTGGCTTTGAGTCTCATTATAAGGAGTACCAAAGGACAATCTCCCATAACAAGACAGAGTTCTTATCCAGGGAGATTGCCACAGCAAAGAACAGACCAGAGCAGGTGTTCTGGACCATGGCAGGCTACTCCACCCTGTGTGACTTCAGATGGTTAGAGCCTTGTCATCCACTAGATGTGAAGAGTTTGCTCTATTCTTTGTTGACAAGATTTCCTTTGTCAGGAAGGGTATCTCCCTGGGGGGGCTGCAGTGGGTGTGCGGTGATGAATCTGACACTAGCAGAGGTCATCCTCATGTCAGGAGTGAAGTTGGTACAGTGGGGGTGGAAGAGGTTAGTGAGATGATCTCGAAGCTGCACCCTACATGTCATCTGGACCCAGTCCCAACACGTCTCCCGGTGGGCTGTGTGCAGTCTGTTGGTCCAGTGTTCACTGAGATAATCTGGTCTTCCCTCTTGAAGGGGGTATTTTCTGGGGCCCTAGAAGAGGCACTTGTGAAGCCTCTTTTGAAGAAACCATTGCTGGACCCAGACTGCCTAGCGGACCATAGATCCATCTCTAACCTCCCCTTCCTGGTAAAGGTTATTGAGAAAGTAGTGGCAGTGCAGTTCAAGGTGCATCTCACTACCTTTGGCATCTAGGAATCACTCCAGTCTGGATTCAGTTTCAGGCACAGTATGAAGATAATACTTGTTCGGGTACAAAATGATCTCCTCAGGGTGAGAGGTAGAGGTGAATGGTTAATTCTAGTTTTATTTAACCTCTCCTCAGCATTCAATACTGTGAATCATGAGGTGTTATTGGATCACCTGAGGAAATTCTGTGAACTCACCAGCATTGTCATCAGCTGGTTTGAGTCCTTTCTTACAGGCAGGGCGCAAAGAGTGGTGATGGAAGATTATTCCTCATACCCGAAGCCCCTGTCCAGTGGAGTTCTCCCAGAGTTTGATCCTTTCACCCATGTTAATTGGGGTGTATATTTTACCCCTGTGGGATATCATTAGGTGTTACAGGGTGGGTTTTCACTGCTATGCAGATGACACTCAATACTCAACTCTATACGTCCTTTACACAAGGGACACAGGATGTGGTCCAGTATTGAACTCTTACCTGGCTGAAGTCCAGTACTGGATGTCCTCCAACTGGCTAAGGCTTAAGCCAGACAAGTCAAAATTGCCGGTGTTCAAGCCTGGTCATCAGTAGGATGTTGTGATAGTGGTAGAGGCAGCTGGCCTCTTGCTTTGTTCCTCCCTTCTTGCTGCCTTTGCTAAGGTGAAAAATCTGAGTGTTTTCCTCGACAGTGAACTGACACTCAAGGCTCAGGTGTCCATTTTCCAAAGTGTTTTTTTACCATCACAGGGATATCACACTGATCAAACCTTTTATCCTGCTGGGCAACCTGCCATCACAATTACATGCCTTTGTGATATCCAGACTTGGTTACTGCAATGCCGTTTACCTTGGGCTGAATAGAGAAACCCTATGATGCTTGCAGCTAGTGCAAAATGCTGTGGCTAGACTGTTGATGGGCCTCTTTTGATCCTGTCACATTACTTTGGTCTTGCATGATCTGTGTTGGCTGCCGGTGAGGTGGTGGATCTCCCTGTTTCAGTTTGCTAACCTATAAGGTCCTACATGGTCTCTTCATCATACCTACTGCCCTGTTTGTTCCTCTAAGGTAGGCTACCTAGTGGTTCCTAGGTTTTGGCTAAAGTCTTCCAGTGAAGAAGGCCTTTGTAATAGCTGGCCCGATCCTGTGAAACTCGCTCCCAAGGTTTATGAGGGAGCCTCTCTCATTGGAAGCCTTTAAGGAGGGGGGTCTGAAAGCCCATCTTTTCAAGAAAGCTTTTTGTTTACTGTAACACTTTGGCAGTTTACAAATATTGTTTAGATGAATTTTATTATTGAGTTAAGTTATTTACTTTTATCAATTTAATTTTGTGGTTGTTTATAATTATTTTACACTGTCAATGTTTGTGATGTCTCTTTTGATGTGATTTATATTGTCCCAGATCCTTCAGGGATGGGCCCCTTATAAATAAAGCTTACTCACTACCTACTTATGTAATTGATTTCTTCTCCTTATTACCTGAAGACAATTTTTGTAATAATTTTAATCCCCCTTCCCAGTTAAGCAAAATGTAGTGGGGTACTTACATGCCTCCTTTGTTAACATCATATATAAATGCTGGCAAGGTACACACTGGATTAATATGTTGCTGTTTTTTTTGTAAGAAACTTAAAAACAGAACATTTTGGAAAAAAACACTCACCCACTCTGTCTTAAACTCACACAAAGAGGAGGAGGAGGAGAAGGAAGTAGTCCTGCCCAAAAACAGACAAGAGGAAGTAAGTGAAAGGCTAGTGGTATGAGTGGATAGTCCAGTGCCCATGTTAATGAAGAAGTGGGAGAGGAGGGATGGAGGAAAGACAGAAGTAAATGTTTCACCACTACTAGGAATTGAATTAACCCCAGAAAACTTGGCTGCACTGTGCCACATAGCTGCTGCCCAAAACAGAACTTTGCACTGAAACTTTGCTGATGTAGAATTTGTCAGATGGAAGAAGGATGGCAGCAGTGTGGTAATCTGCCAGCTATGCAGGAATTACATGCACATCAGTTGGGGTAAGCACTGGTCAGTTTGCTGCCCTTTTCCCCCAGTTATACCTGTATGAATAGTCCCCCCCACCTATCAATACTCAGTTTGTATCCACTTCATATACTTGCTGTGCTGATTTGCCTTGAAGTGTTTATGATTATGCTCTGTTGACATACAGTATAGTATTGCTGTACATGACTTTTATTTTTTGTAATAGTCTTAATACTTTTCTTTTTTTTTTTTTCTTCCTCTTGAACTTTCTCCAGTTCCACTCACCCCTAGGAGGCATCTGGTAATGAGCTGTTAGCAGCTCAGCATGTCTTTTCTGGTAAAACTTTTAAAATAAATATGCACATACATACATACTGTACATACATTCATACATACATACAGAGAAGTCCACCAAGATGAGGCACAGTGCTGCAGAATTCTGCAGTAGAGTTACTGCAGCAAACAATGCAATTTGAATGGGAGTTAATCCCTTTTGTCATACAGTAAACCAGTAACACTGCATTTCATCCTGGTGGGCTTCACTGTACATATGTAAGCTGGGGTAAGTCAGGTATACATTCAATGTCAGGTGGGCAGTGCAGTCATCTAAACAATATACATGGATGTCCAATCATTTGAAGGCAGTTTCAGAAAAGGTTGGTGTTACTGATTAGGATCTAGGAAAAGGAAGGCTGAAGGGTAAAAAAAGAGTGCCATTTCAGCAGCATGTGTAGAAGGGTTTTGTTGAGGTGGGTATGTTAGTCCCCAAAGGTACTGCAAGTCGTCAAAGGATTTCCTGTATTTTCATTAAAAATAGCTTAAAATTGACTATTTGAACAGAATAGATGTAGAAACTGTAAAGTAGCTCAGTTTAGCTTGTTTTCAGAATATTTGCAGGATAAAAACAACATTGAGTTAGTATTACAGTAGTTGTGTAAATAAATGAGTACAGAAAGATTCACGAGACAGGTAAGTATGTCCTGATGCCCTACACCTAATCACTCTGTACCTCCTGGATCTGCACACTTTCTGTCACACATGGATTTTGCATTTGTCATGTTTTGTTAGTCGATTATTGATTTTTTATTGTCTATGTTCTCCAGACTGGCTCCACCTCATCTCCTTCCCTGGTCCCTATCTCCACAGCTTCCAACTCCATGAGCTTATACCCTGTGGTGGCTGTTTGCCAAAACAGACTTAAACCTCTCACCTCCTCTAGAGTGCCAAATTAGAGCATGGCTGGCATTCCCCCTTTGCACTGCCACCTATGGTCACTCTGTAGATAGTGTTGAAAGGGAGGTAACTACATTCCATCCCCTGATGAAGAGAATATCCTCAGGGCTGCTGGATCTGTCTCCACCTGGCCAGCCCTTAATGATAGAGGCTTGTTTCTGATTCCTAATTGATGGCACTATGAACAGTATGTACTACTGGACTGAAGGATGGGCCTGTTTTTGTAGTTATTCCCACCTTGTAATCCCCTCTCCCTTGGATACCCCAGGAAACCAGCATTGGCTCAGTTTGCATCCTCTGGTCAACACATTTTAAATCAGTAAATACATTAATAATTGAATGACAATGGAATCATGTTCACGTACATATCTGATATTGCCTGCAGAGAATGCATGCTGTGTGTGTATGGATGGGGGCATACGACTTCTTCACCTTTTTTGTCTATGCAATTTGTTGCTTATGATTCTCTATTAATACAGAAATATTTCCTCTATGCAATTGTTGAGAATCATTGTTCAATGCAATCTGATGTATTTATGGGCGACTCATCTCTTGATATGTAAATATGCTGTTAATTAATTTATAAATGACCAGAGTCTTTGAATACCTACGGTTTCAACTTAAACACTTTACTAACAAAATATTTCCCTTGCATTTAGTGTCAACACTCTCACCCCAGTTTTCATTTACCCATTGAGATAAACATTGCCTAGTACTGCACTTACTAATTCTGTACTATAGCTAAAAGCCTGCTGTAAGTGAAATGGCAACAGATAGACTGAGTATCCTGGGCTGAGTGATACAGAAAAATGGTTTTGCTTTTTGTTAATCTCTCAAACTTTTTGCTGGAAGCTAAATATAATTTGAATGGTCTCTACAGAATCTGCTTCAGACAAAATATTGCACTGTATAAAAGCAGATGGTGGATGACTGCTGCAGTTGTCAACTAAGCAGTGAGATTCAACAGGGTGAGTAGTTATGTAATAAACACATGCCCAGTGCACTGTGAGACATGTAACCTAACTGTGAAGTAATGGACTGCAGAATAGTAAACAGTATGGGTTTGCAGTAGGGAGGTCTTGTCATACTACTCTTACAGTATTATTTTACTTGGTCACAAGGGTGGTGGATAAGTGACTAGCAGTAGATAGACTTTATTTCAGCTTCAGCAAGGCATTTGACTCAGTACCAAACAGAAGGCTGATGAAGAAGTTAGAGGACCTTGAGTTAGTAAAGAACTGGGCTAAATGGCTGGAAAACTGGTTAGGGGGGAGAAAGCAGAGGGTAGTGGTTAATGAGGTCAAACTGGGGGAGAGGCAAGTCATGAGTTGGTTGCTTAAAGGGAGAGTCCTGCAACCTGGCCCTTTCAATATGTTCTTCAGTGACATAAAGGAAGTTATATAAGACAGGAAGTGCTTGTTTACACATGACACTAAGCTTTGGAGCAGGGACAGTCTGAAGTTGGAATGGAACAGTCTGAAATCATTAATAAATGATGAGCTGAAAAATATTTGTCTTTCTTCATTTTACAGGCTCTCGTGTAGGTGCTAGATTTTGTTTGTGCTAGGAGCAGGGTTGACAGTGAGAAAAGGAAATGCAAAGGTTAGAGAGATAGTCTAAGGTCTGATAGTTGAAATTCAGTTCCAAAAAATAAACTCGATATATACAGACAGTAGGAATCTTAAGACAGAATACTGGATGGGAGGGGTCAAGTTGGCCACTACTACTACAAAGGAAAGGGATCTGGGACTTCTCTTACGCAACTCTAAAACAAATTAGCCAGTCCAATAAAGACTACAGCAAGGCAACCAGAATGCTGTGGTGTATCGTGAGGGGGTTAGATAGCAGATACAAAAGAGGTAATACTACCTCTTTATAGATCACTGGTGAGGCCACAACTAAAATAGCATTCCCAGTTCTGAAATTGCCACCTAAGAAAGACAGAGACAGACTGGAGTAGTGCAGTGAAGGGTAACCAAGATGTTTCATGGTCAACATGCAGATTCTTTGAGGAAAACTTAAGGTACTGAATATGTACTCACTGCAGGCTAAAAGAGAGAGAGGTGAGATGATAGAGATCTTCAAGTTCATGAAAAGAATAAGATAATCTGTAAGGAACTATTTGTGAATAGTGGATCAAACCAAGGGGTCATGAATAGATGCTGGTCAGGAGATTCAGGAAGGGTGTGAGAAACTCTGATTTCATGGAGAGAGTGACTGAGCCATGGAACAGCTTTCCTGCTGTGATATTGAGAGCAAACACATACACAGGGTCACGCATAAGTGGGGCAGAGTAAGGGGTTTAATAGTTATGCAGAGGTGAGCAGTGTGGCAGGGAACAGGAAGGAGGTCAGGATGAAAACCCCATCTAGACAATAGATCATGGGGTATGGTATGTTAAAACAGGGCAGACTAAATGGACCAATGGTCTTTATCTGCTGCTGATGTCTAAGTTTCTGTGTTTATGTTTACAACTAGCTTTAGTGAGTGCCAGCACCTATGAAAAATGGAGTGAATATCCTCATTTAATGTAAAAAACTGAAAGTAATAACTTATAAGTATTGTTCTCCTGAGGATGTACAATTTGTATTTAACAAGGGATTCATTTTTGTGGAATGGACATCAGAGTGCATTGATGGATTCCTAACATTACCATGCATTTGATCGCAATGTTATAAATTACCCTTTGCATTATTGTTGGATTTGTCTTCAGTCAAGACACTGTCATTCTCATCCTCCATCCCATCTCTGGCTGCTGGCCTATGTCTTATTACCATCCTCTGGGAAACTAGATTTGGCACTTATTCTTTATTGTGATAGGATGTGCTTTTTATTAATTTTGCTGAAAGTTAATGCTTATCCTCACTTATGTAACAGGCAAGTTCTCAAGTCACTTGTGGTGGCCCCTGTTGCAGCATGTTGCTGTTTGCTTTCCAGCCCTTGCTGAACTGTCACCATCTGTTTATACGTAATATGCCCTGTCAATGCCCTAATGTGCCTATCCACCTCAAACTTTTCTCGTCAGGAAGTAATATGATCCCATATCTGTAATGGGTATGTAAAATGGTCACCATAATTTGCACTTTGGACTCATTCATGCTACACAAATGATGGTCTGTGTATACATGTTTAATCATCCCATCCCAGCAGTGTCACCATTCCATTCAAACTGTGTCTAGATATTCAAAAGGGCACATGAATCAGTGGCATGAACTGGCTGATATAAGCATCTGCTGCACTAACAGCTTGAGTAGCATGCTCAAACGGCTGCAGGATTTGGATCAAGATGTCCATTATTTGTCATTGATCTATACTGAGGCAGAGCAATGCAGTGTCATGATCTCTGTGTTACATAGTAATGTCTGTCAGTGCTTTGTACAGCTCAAAAATATGTTTAATCATGTACAGAGTAGAATTCCACCATGTGGCAACCTCACTTTTGTGGGTGCTGTGGAATTCCATTTTCATCTAGAGATTTTCAGCTGGTTTCTGCCCTTTGTGGAACAGCTAAACTGTCCACACAAGTAGTAGGCAAACCCCAACATGGAATCTACTTCTGTATTTTGTTTCAGGTTGTCATTCTGAACATGATAGATTGAACCATCCTCAGTTGTCTTGTACATGTTCCTGCCATTGCTGCTGGCTATTTATCCCAAGTTCAGGCAATGCCACATGAACATCTCTTCAGTTTGACTGTTCAGCTCTGGCAAATCATTAGTGGAATTGTGCTATATATCATCCATGCATGTTAAGCTGAACATGGCCTGCAAATACACACCAGATCGGGGCAGAGGGCTTAGGCATTAAGAAGCTTAAGAAGACAGGGCTTCACACTAACCTTAGGAAAATGTGCCAGGGTGTGCTGTAGTACACATCTATGAAGAGGCTGCCCTGGGCCCACTGCTCTACATATTGGTAATGGGGTTGACATTATCCACAGCACAATGATTAAGGCCTTGAAAAAGGAAAGATTTAAGGTTCAAGTATACTGTAATTCAGGAACTACTGTTGAAAAATAGGTTCTCGATGGAATATTCCATTTTGGAACTGCACTACTCACTGAATGTGAAACCCTGAATTTTATACAAAGGTATAGGAAAGCATATGCACTAAACATGCATAGTGTATGGTAGAATGTGACTGAGTATAAAATCCAGTTACTGGAATCAGTTGGTTGTGCTGCAGTAGTGATGTCAAATTGTTGTTGTGCTGCACTAGCTATATCACTACTGCAGCACAACAACTTAGAATGTATTTGCGCATGTGCAATGAAGTGACCATGATGATGAGGGCTAGCCAGGAAGTGAGCAGTGCTGGAAAGAATTACATCACAGTAAAGTACTTTTAAGTACTGGGGGGACAATTTTTGGACACGGGATCAGAATAATGGTTGCCCATATACTATAAAAGATTGTGTATGAGCAACTATGCACATACAAGGCAATTTTCTGAACTCGAGGTTTCCGTGGAAATGAGACCTCTCAAGCTATGCCCTCGATGTCTCCAGCTACCACAGAAACCTCTCGATCAAAAAACAGCCTTGTTGTGTATGATTGCTCATATACAATCCTCTATATTCAGTTCTCTGCACACTGGGTAGTCACAGTAGGATGATAGCTGTATTTACTATGTTTAGAAAGTATCTCTGTGATTTTGTTCTTTTTGGTTAGTATGATAACTGTATTTACTTTGTTTAGAAAGTGTCTCTGTGATTTTGTCCTTTTTAGGTTTACTTAAAGGTTGGTTAACAATTTTTCTTTTGATTTATTATGCTTTCTCCCCACCACTCCCACTTTTCAGGTTCAGCCCCCACCCCTGGCCCAGTACTCACCGCTCCGGGACTTACCTCAGGTAGTCTTCCTCCCTGGCTTGTCCCCCAGGGTGGAGCTGATGAGTAGGTGTGGATCCTGATGGAGTTATAGCCAGGTTCCCGATAGATATCTCTGCTGGTGTTCCTTCCTGGCTTACGCCCAAGGCAGGGCCACAAGTCCGGGCCCCTCCCTGTGGCATTAGAGCTCAGTTCTCAGATGAGTACCCTGTGGTGGTGGTGCAGGGCTCATTAACTGCGGCTGGCATTTTTCCCAAAGTTGTTCAAGGGGAGGCATGGTGTTGAATGACATATGGTGTAGAAGCACTCACATCTGGCATGGCTCCCAGCAATATGAGCTTCTGCTGCTGACCTCCCCCCCAGCCTCCACCAGAGGTCAGACATGTACTGGATAATTCCTTCCCCCCCGGGAAAAGGAGGAGAGCAGTCTATGGGATGCTCAGTCCTACTTCCCCTGGCCTGCCCTCCGATGCTCCAGGTCCATTCCCGAACCTGGAGCATTGGCGCTGCAGGCAGAGACTCTACCACTGCACCAGTAGGCCGGCCAGTTGGTGCACAAATTGAGCAGATGCTCAGTCTGGAGACCTGAACAGATTCTTATGGGTCTATGTGATAACGGCGAACGCCTAAAGGCGATCACTGTTATCGTTCAGTCAGAGTGCTGAACACATTTTCGGCACCCTGACAACCCTGGCGCTTTCAGCACAACAGTGCAGGACATATTTTACCTACTTTCTGCCAGGGGGTCGCCCCCACATTCGTTGGTGGTTTCACCCACTACTTAAGGATTCTCAACTCCAGGGGGGTGCATGTCGGGGGGGTGAAAGCAGTAAAAATATAAAGGTTTGGGCAGGGCGCAATAAAAATGGTGCCAATGCCCAGATCCAAACCCAGTACCTCAGCCACCACAGCCATTAACCAATCCATGATGCAGCTTGACCGGCAACCACAGCGCCACTCCCTACAGCCTCTCCAACCCTTCCCAGCCCACTCTCGCCGTGCTCGCTCCCACTCCTCCGTGCGCATATGTATTGCGACATCCTGTTGCCTAGTTCACCCAACCCCTCATCCGGTCACCCTACCTGTTGGTCACCGTGAGTGGATTGCATGGGGAAAGTGTCACTGTAATGGACGGCGCCCTTCCTTATGCGCCCACTTCACGGGTTACCAATTCTTACTGCCATGGATTCTGTAGGTCTGTTAATTGTTTTAAACTGGGAACAACTGAAAAATATAGAATGTTATGCTTTACTTGCAGGAGTGCTTGTGGCATACATGGAAAAGGATCATGTATTGAAACATAGAAGCACAGAATTTGTGGCAGATATAGACCAATTTGCCCATTTAGTCTGCCCAGTATCACTGCAGACCCTACTTGATCTCCGTTTCCTTTTTCCCACCCTCATTCCTTAGAGCTAATATAGTCTTATGCCTATCCCAGCCTTTTTGAACCCTTCCACTGTTTTTGCCCCAACTGCCCTGACTGGTAAGCTACTCCAGGATTCCACTACCCTTTCAGTGAAGAATTACTTTCTAACATCACTTCCGATTTTACCACCTCCAGCTTCTTATCATGTCACTTTATTCTTGAGTACATTTTGCTTCTGAAAAATACTCCACTCCTGTATGTTAGTTACCCCATTTTGATATTTATAGGCCTCTATTATGTTCCCCCTCTCCCTCCTCTCTTCTGGGGTGTGCATATTGAGTTCCCTCAGTTTCTCCTTATAAGGCATGTGATGTAGATCTCTCACCATTGCCCTCCTCTGGAATGCTGCCACTCAGTCTATATCTTTTTGTAGATGTCATCTCCAAAACTGTACATGGTATTCCAGATGTGGTCACACAAGTGACCTATATGGTAGCAACAACATGTCTTTCCTTCTGCTGGTGATCCCTCTCCCTGTGTATCCCAGCATCTCATGTGCCTTTCCAACTGCCTCGTCACACTGCCTGGCTACCTTTAGATCATTTGAGATAATTACATCTAAATCTCTCCCTTGCTTTGTTGTTGTCGGTAACACTTCTCTCATTTTGTATTCTGACCCTGGGTTTTCGTACTCCAAGTGTATTATCTTGCAATTTTTTGCCTTGAAAGACAGGTGTCATACCCCTAACCACTCCTTGAACTTTCAGGCCTCTATTCATCATTTACACACACACACACACATGGAATGTGCACCCTATTAGAGATTTTGGTATGATCTGCAAAGAGGCAGAATCAAAGAGGACTAGTCCCAGTACTGATCCTTTAGGCACGCTACTGTGTTGGTAGTGTTCCATGCTGCAGTCACTTCATGCTGCACTGACCCTGGGTTCCAATATGTAAGACACCTTTGCCATGACTGACTCTAGCTTTTCAGATCTTACATAGGGCAAAGTTTAGCTTTCATCTTTTGGATCTTGAACAAATAAATCTCATACTAAAGATATTTGGGACAATGGTTGCCTCCTTTCTGTTTGGTCATGATGAGGAGGCATGACTGGGACCACTGCTGTAACTATAACAGCATCATTACCACTGACATCTTCTCTGCTACCACCCTGATTCAGAGCTGTGCAAAGTTGCTGAAATTTGCTCTGCACAAACAATTGCAAATTTCTGCAAATCTGGTTAATTGATGACTGCAATTTGCATATTTATTTGCCTGGCGAATTGCCTAAATTCACATGGCATAACTATGAAAACATTCAATTTGTGGGCAAATTAGCAATTTGTGTAGTTCTGTCACACAAATTTATTCAACTCTCAAGGACCCTGGTTTTCTGTTTTTCATGGAAAACCAGCAAACATCACAGAATCCTGATTGGTTTGTGGATTTTGATGGATATGGCATGTCATTGCCTGGTATCCCCAAGATTTCAACATTTTTTACAATGGACGCTTCCCTGCTGTGCATTCCCTTTGCTCTACTGCTTAGAGAATCAGTAAGGAAACCACCTATGCTGCTTTGTTGTAACCACCCATGCTTCAGTTTAACCACCCACACTTCCCTCCAAACATTTGATTAACTGAGGACTGCTCTTCATTCTGAAAACAGAGTTTTAATTTAGTATATATCCTAAACTTATTTTATTATTTGCATTAAGGTGGATGATATTAAAAAAAAACAACCTAAGTATTGGCACACTCGGATAACTGGACTAGGCAGTGGGGGTGGTGGAGTAAGGTTTACAATTTAGCTGCTCCTGAATTTAAACCTTAATTCAATCAGCTGATGTGACTGCTCATCAACCTAAAAGTATTGTTTTGTGTAGAAAAGGTATATGCCTAAACATTTTCACACAAGATGATTTAAAATAACGAAGAAAAAGTTAAATATCAGACCACTCGGGGAATTGGGCAGAGCAGCAGAGGTGGGAATGTAAGGTTTAGAGTTTAACAGCTCTGCAGCTAACCCTTTGATCAGCTGATACAGCTGCTCTCCATCCTGAAAATATAGTTTTTGTATAGAAAAAAGTATATGCCTAAGCACACTGCATGATTAATCCCCACCCAAAGTTTAATATCTGCTCACTTAGAGACTCAGGCGGGGGTAAGAATGGTGTCCTTAATTGCATTTATTTAAAAGAGTGTCTCTGAGATGTGGAACTGTTGGTTTTGCAGAGCTAGGAAGTTCAAGGGATGTTTGCTTATCTGGGTGTCTTTGTGTGGGGATCAACCAACCTGGAGGGGATCTTACAGCACTGGCTGGTCACCCACAACATCATCAAGGCAGCTCACTGCTTCCTCCTGAGGCATGACCCCCAGGTCAATATGCAGTACATCTGTATCATGCTCTAAACCTCTGCAGCCCAGGAGAGGGTTGGTTCTGCTCACAACCCCAGTTCTTGTGCAGCACCAGGCTGTGTTTTGTTTTTAATTTTGCAAGTATTTTATTGAACTGGGTGGATGAATTGGGCTACTGATAGTGTAAGCGCTGGCTGTTCTCCATGTTTCCATTGCTAGTTGTGTGTCCCTGAGTGAAAGAGGCTTTGATTCAGTGTGCTCCTGTATTTGCTAAATGGAGTGAGTGCTGTTGTTGCCCTAGCTGCCATTGTATGTTGCCACCAGCACAAGTGAGGGAGTTCTGTAATAACACCCAAGCCAGTCTGCACACTCAGAGGCATACAACAGTTAAGGCACCAAATACTATACGATGCCAGTGGGCAGAGTGGGGCTGCTGCTGCTGTGCTTGTTATGTTCCCCTAAGTGAGTCGGGGGGGGTCCTTAATGTCTGTATGTTCTTCAGTTTGCTATATGGCTCAATTGTTGTTGTCCCTTAGTCCTTGAGGCTGTACGATGCTGTCAGGGATAAGCTGGGTGCTACAACCGCATCCAAGCCAGACAGCACACTCAGGAACACACAGAACGTAAGGCCCCAGGTACTGTAAAATGACATTATGCAGAGTAATTCTCAATTCACATCTGACCTCAGAGACCAATTTAAACAAAAATGTTTTGGGGATGCATGATTTCCCATTAGAAGGCCATCCACTAATCACTTGTGAATTTTTTAGGTGGAGATACTTTATTTCAAAGAATTAATTCAGGTAGTTAAGTGTTACATACGGCCAAACAAAGTAAGTCCATACTGTCATCTGGTAGTTTGGCTTAATTCATGTTTAAGTTCTGACAAGCTAAGAGACCCAGAAATATGTAACCTGAGAATGTGAGGTGTGGGTGTTGAAGGAAGGGGATTGTAGTGCTCCCTCTACTGCCATCACCCCTGAGGGATGGGGCTGCACTGTTGCTACTGTTATCACACTAGAGGGATGGGGTTGTAGTGCTTTTGCCATCACTGCTGAGTGATGGGGGCAATAGCAGTGGTGCTGCTGTTGTCACACCTAAGGGATAGGGGTCATACTGCTGCTGTTGTCACACCTAAGTAATAGGGGTCATAGTGCTGCTGCTGTCACATCTGAGGGATGTGGCCCATAGTGCTGCTGCAATCCTGACTGATGAATCAGAAGAAGCCTTAGTGCTGCCATCACTCCTGAGGGAAGAAGACCGATATCCAGTGAGCATGGCAACTGTGATTGAGCAATTGCAAAAAGTGTGACTCAATCACGGCACCTGTATTTTGGGCTACTTGGCAGGGTGGCGATGGGATAGGGGTGGGCGACTAAGGTGACAGGATCTATGTACTGTATATACATGAGCATGGGGGGGAGGAAACACGCTGAGTGATGGGCAGAAGGGGAGGGAGGGTATGTGGGGTGTACCGCAGTGGTTCGCTGCCAAAATTGCCGTGTGGTGGGTAGGGTGGCAGGCTGGGGTTGGGAGGGTGCAGGGTTTGGGTTTGGGCTGCGATCGCTTTTTGCATCAAGTCAATTTTTTTATTTGTTTAGGTTTTACACCCCCTCAGCATTCACCCACCTGAAGCTGAGAATCTTTATGTAAGAGGGTGCAGGGGTATAACATGTACATTGCTGTTATTTATTTTCGGCGATGTACACTTGTCCAAACGGCGATCACTATTCCACAATTGCCATTATAACATAGAATCAAGAAGACCATAGTGCTGCTGGTGTTACTGGTGAGGGACAAGGGCCATAGTGCTGTTGCTGTTATACCTGAGGGTTGGGTATGGTAATGCTGCTGCTGTTATCACACCTAAAAGATGGGGCCGTAGTGCTGCTGCTGCTGCAGCCATCACCCCTGAGGGAAGGGAGTTGTAGTGCTGTTGCCATAACCTTGAGGAGTGAGGGCCATAGTGCTGCTTTCATTACCCCTTGGGGGATGGGATCCGTAGTGCTGCTGTTATTACCCCTGAGGAGCAGGACCATAGTGCTGCTGCCATTTCCCCTGAGGAGTGAGGGCCATAGTGCTGCTGCTGTCACGTCTGAAGGCTGTTTGACTCAAGAAGCCAAGCATGAGGTCAACTACATATATACACAAACACACACACACACACACACACACACACACACACTTACACACACACTGGCCACCAAGATCTACACAGTTGGGTCACTGGGGCAGATATGCATTGATAAAAGCAGTGGGACTGTGTATACATATAAGACACAAAACAAAGTGAGGTACAGGTTGAGCTTATCTTAGAGTTTATTATTTTTAATAACTACAAGGAATGATGCACAATACTAGACAGCAAAAATGCTAAAATTCATGCTAACTGAGAAAACAAATTGTTAAAGCTCACTAAAGAAAACACCGGTAAAAATTGATTTTGGCTTTGTAGACACCAGCGACAATCCTAGTTTTTCCATTTGGCAAAACAGTTTGCACTTTCTCAATCACGGTCAACCACTGTCCATGTGAATTCGCAAGTGGAAAAAAAAAACAGAAATTGCAGTTGTTATATTCCATAAAACTGTGGTTGTTAAATTTCATAAAATTCCTCCCCTAACCCACTATGCTGTAATTCCAACTTCTCCCAAATAAGCATTTTAAAATCTCAATCCTCTCCCATCCCTCAGCTAGCACTTTCCACACGTCCTCTGCCATGGCGAATATCTATATACAACTAAGTAATGTCCTCTGACTGTATTGTCTGTAAATACCCTTCCCCCAACCCATATGCTGAATACACTCCCCCACTATCCCCCAGCTGACCCTACCCTATTGTGATGGGGGATGGAGGGAGAGAGCTGGAAGGAGTGGACTGGCAAAAGACTAGGGAGCAGAATAACAGAATACTAATCCCTACTCTGGGAGTTTACTGGAGCTGCATAGAAAAAGAGCACTAATGAGTTATTTGAGACTAGGGGAATGCAGATTCATTTCTATTGGTTGGAACTAGAGTGTGGAGGATGTCAATGGTGCTGTGAGGGTGGGAGGAAGGTTTTTATTTAAAATAAAAAAAGTAAAATCACAGACTACACAAAGTGGCACTTTGCTAGCAAAGAGGCTCTTCACTGGCTGAAGTACTAATCTTGTCCACACTTTGCAAAAGGAGTGGCAGTTTGTGACAGCAGTGCCACCTTGTGAAAGGAGTGCACACTTTGTGAAAGGTATGCACACACTGTGAAAGGAGTGCTGCTTCATGAAAGAAGAGACGCTTTGTGAAAGGAGTGCACATATTGTGAAAAAAGAGCACACTCTGTGAAAGGAGTGAACATTGTGTGAAAGAAGTCTCACTTTGTGAAAGGAGTGCACACATTGTGAAAGTGCTGTCACTTTGTGAAAGGACTGAAACTTTATGAAAGGAGTGCACACTTCATGAAAGGAGTACCACTTTGTGAAATGAATGCTCACCTTGTGAAAGGAGGACCCCTTTGGGAAAGAAGGGCTCACTTTGTAAAAGGAGTCCACACTTTGCGACAAGAGTGCCACTTTATGAAAGGAGTGCCAGTCTGCGACAAGAGTGCCACCTTGTAAAAGGAGTGGGCACTTTGGGATAGGAGAGCCACTTTGTGAAAGGAGTGCCACTTTGTGAGAGGAGTGCATACTCTTTAAAAGGAGTGCATGCTCTGTGAAAGGAGTGCACACATTGTGGAAGGAGTGCTCACTTTCTTTTTCAGTTGGTAATTTTTATTGATTTTTCCTATATACACATACACAACAGAGTAGACATATATGACATACACATAATAGCAGAGAAGGATCATTACTGTAGCATAGCCACAAAACTGTAAAATACAGCATGCATGTAAGAAGGAGTAATATAAAGGCTAAGGAAGGGGGGAGACCCCCCGGGTCTCTCTGCCCTATAACAATACAAACTACAAAATAAGACTGGGTATACATAGGTGATAAACATGCTGTGTTTAGTGCACTGTAAATTACACCAAATATTACACTTAGCATGAGTATACTGGACTGTTGCACGAGACAGCAGGTTCCGGGAGTATGTAGAGGAGATGCAAACAGTGACCATGCACAAAACTCACCTTATCCCAGTCCTTGGCTTTAAATAGGTAAGAAAGGGGGCCCAACAAGCAAAGTATACTGCAAATTTGTTGATAGTAACATGTGACAAGCGATCAAGTGAAACCAGCAACGTAAGACCGTGATAAAGCTCTGAGATGAAGGGGGTTTCAGTAAATATCCAATGACACAGGATAAGGCGCTTGGCTGACATACCAAGAAGGGCTAGCCAGCAGAGTTGGCGGGCTTTTAGATGAGTTTCTGGGGGGGGGGCTTAAAATCCAGACTTGGGGGTCCAATTGAGCTGCAAAGCCTAAAATTTGGGTGGCCAGTTGATTTACTCCATGCCAGAAAAGGACCAATGGAAAGCATTGCCAAAGAATGTGATACATATCCCCTACTTGAGTCTGGCATCTCTAGCAGAAGTTGCTATCCAGAAGCTTAGCTTTGTATAGTACATCTGGTGTTCTGTACCAGTGGTGTAAGATTTTATTTTGGATAAGTCTGTTTTGAACATATGGATAGCTTGAGTATGCCAGTTTCCAGCAGAGGGCCCACTGGGCATCTTCTAGTCTCAGATTTATTTATTTTATTTATTTATTGAGTCTTGGATTACAACACCTTTGAGCAATACAACTCATTTACAACGGTTCCACGTCAGTAGTACAAAAGCAAAACAAGGTAAACAATAGATATGTAAATAGCAGATATCAAGAATATACTTTCAACAAATTAATACATCAAAAGCAATAAAAATAGCACTGAATGTTGCTCAATATAACAGTAGAGTGGTCTAGAAGAGAGGGCAGCCTGGGAGGCCTTATCATAATCTAGGAGAGAAAGTAATGGGGTATAAGGTGGGGGATGGGGTGAAACAAGAGGGAGAAGGAGATGAGTTGCACAGGAGGTGGAGAGGGAAGGAGTGGAGTTACAAGGAGGTAATGGGGATAGAGAGATGAGAGGATGGGGAGGTGGAAGGAGGGAAGTACGATGAGTGCAGAGAAAAGGGGGGACTGCTGGTGAAGTGAGGGGAGGTAGACAAATTAATAGTATAAGGAGAAGAGGTGGTGTTTAGTCAGCCTAGCAGGCCTTGTCGAAAACCCGAGAGAGAGTAATATGGGTTGGAGAGAGGTAAGAGAGAGAGAGAGAGAGAGAAAACGTAAGGAGAAGGAGGGGAAGACGTTGTGAAAGAGATGGCATAAGATAAGAGAATGGGTGGCGGGTGGAAGAGGGAAGGTGAGAAGGAGCAAAGGAAGAACTTGAAGATACATGAGCAGAGAAGAAGCAGGGGTGAGGGGTGGAGGGGAAAAGGCTCGAAGGTAGGATCAAAATGAAGCGCCAAGAGCTAAAAGTGCTGAAAGGTATAAGTACAAAGAGAAAATAAGCAGAAGGCTGCGAAGGATGGCAGTAACATATACTGTTTGCTAATAGATGTTGTCGGAGTTTGTGTTTGAAAGGGCCGAGTTTTGACTCAGCACAGATGTCCCTACCCAGGGAGTTGAGCCAGAGGGGATCTCTGCAAGCAAAAGACCTCTGACCTAAGGTGGTGCGGCATCTGGGAACAGTAAAGACCTGAGTTGCCAAGCTGCAAGTATGTTGGGTACTGTGACAATGGCTAAGGAGCTGTTGGACCCCAGAGGGTAACAAACCAAGGTGTGCCTTCTTGGCAAGTAAGCAGGTTTGATATTGGATCCGGCTGAGCTTAGAGCTCTTCCCAACTTCTGCTTTGATTCCCCAGACTGTCAGGGGATACTCTCTCATATGTCAATGTATACTTTACTGGCTTGGCCCCTAGGAAGCTTAAGCCAGCCAGATAGCTTCTGAGCAAAGGCAATACTGGGCGGGTTCAGTTTAAGGAACTCAGCCAGAGAGCTGCGTCATTGTTGGTATCTCCCAAAGTCATTCTTGCCCAAACCTTTCACCTTGGCAAGGTCTTGGAAGGATTGGAGCCTTTGCCCTATCTCATCCAAGACATCCGCCAGAAGCGTAATGCCTTTGTGCTCCCACTGAGGCCATGAAATGGGCTTGTTATCCACTAATATTAGCTTGTTGTTGAAAATAGGTGTGTAGAGGAGATGCACCTTGTTCCATAGCTAGACTGCTGGTGCAATAGTGGGGTGGGCCTGTAGAGGCTTGGGTAAGGGATTATATATTAGGAGAGGAAGGCTATGCACCTGGGCAATCGCCTTTTCCATGTACAGCCATTGTGATGACTGGGGACAGGGCAGCAAACCATTTTAGAGATGGCGCTAGGGAGTAAGCCCATGTGTACCCCTCAAACTACGGCAGGCCCCCCCCACCGACCTTCCAATGGGAGCACAATTTTCCCCTGCATATCAAGGCTTTTTAATTTCCCAGATGAAATTCCCACTATCGTGTCTATGGTGTGGAGTCATTTAGTGGGGGCGGGGCAGGGGAATATGATAAAGGGGTATAAAAGTTTCAGAGCTGAAATCATTTTAAGGGCTGCTATTTTGCTTGCTAGAGTAAAATGAAGCATTTTTCACCTGTCCAGTTCCATTCTAAGGTCGGCAACTAGTGGGTGCATATTGAGATCCCATATTTTAGAGAGATCAGAGGAGATACGGATACCAAGATACACTAAGCATCCGGAGTTCCAGTTAAACCCTGGGGGGGCTACCATGTTCTGAGTGCATCTGGGATTAAGAGGGAGCAGCTCAGTTTTGGATTTTTTCATCCTCAGGTCTGACAATTTCGCAAAGTCTGTTAGGAGGGTGAGAAACGCCAGAAGGGATATAGTCACATCTTCCACTGGGACCAACAGGTCGTCTGCATACATAAGTGTGGCATATGCGTGCATCCCGAGTGTAATTCCACAAATGGTAGGGTGCTGCCTGATAGCGGCTGCTAAATGCTCCACCGTTAAGATAAAAAGTAGAGGGGATGGGGGCAACCTTGTCGAGTACCTCTACCTAATTGAAAGGGGCTGGAGATCACTGCATTGGTCTGGATTCTGGTCATGGGTTTCTGATATAGTGCCTTTACCCACCTTTGAAATGGGGCCCCAAAGCTGAACTGGTGCAATATCTGCTCCAGATAGTCCCATTCTAGGGGGTCAAAAGCTTTTTCAAAGTCTACTGCTACTGCTGTAGCTGGAGTAGGGAGAGTCCTAGGGTGATGAATGATATTAAGCAGGGACCTAATATGATCTCGACTGAGACACCCAGGGATGAAGCCCACCTGTGAAGGGTGGCTAAGGGAAGGGAGAAGCGGACTGATCCTGGTGGCAAGAATTCTGGCAAAAATGTTGCTATCAGTATTGATAAGTGATATTGGGCAACAGCTCGAGGGGAATGTAGGATCTTTGCCTTTTTTACATTCACGTGCACGCATGCGCAAGGAACATTTTGGAAGAGTAGCACACTTGGAGGTGTGCCTCTCCCATCCAATGCACTGCTCCCTTGAGCAGGCGTGGTGGTCCTGCACCAAGGGGTGCAGAAACTCAGTATGGTAGTGGTGTTCCTCTGCTTCAAAGGAAAACACCGCTGCCATGCTAATTACCATAGATCTCTCCGCCCGTGCTCCCACCCCCACCGGCGTGTCGCCTTCCCCAAAGCTTTCCTGCCACGCTGGGAGCCCACCCCAGCATGGCAAACATTGCTTGTTTTGCCGATGGGGTGCTCAATCCCCTGCGGGCCCACGGCCCCACCAAGCCATCCTGCTGCCAAGCTGGGAGCCCACCCCAGCGTGACAAACCGCTAGTTTGTTTTGCCGACGGAGGTGCCCAATCCCACATCGGCTCCTCGGCGCCCCCGTGTAGTTTGCCGATGGGTCTGCCTAATCCCCCGTCAGCTCCTCGGCCCCCCCAAACATCTTCTGCCACGCTGGGAGCCCACCCCAGTGTGGCAAACATCCCACATTGTCTTTTTTTTTCCCCTGTAAACAAAAACGGTCCTGCAGTGCGTCTCCCAACCCCCACAACCCGCACCACTGTGCACCAGCTCTCCACACCCCCTACCCATACTTACCCTCTGGACTCTGGCGGATTTATCTTCGTGGACCGAAACACATCTGCACTCTTCAAAGCCGACCACTAACTGAGGAAATGCCGTAAGCTGTATAATGGGCTACATGGGTGGGGTTTAACTTATTAGATATCTCAAGTCATTTTATGCATTTTGCACCAAATTTTCAACATGGGGTTTTGGGGCCCCATCTCATGAATGATGTCACTGTCATGGCGTTATTCAGGCCCAAAGGGTGATTTCGCAGGCACTGCGCAGTCACTGCATGAAATCACCCTTCAGCCTTGAATGACACCATGACAGTGACATCATTTATGAGAAGGGGGTCCCAAAAAACCCAAGTTGAAACTTTGGTGCAAAAATTCCAAAAAATGACTGTTTTACGAGCGTGCATTGTGCAGTTCCTACGCAGGCTTGTAAGTTCACAAATTTTCAATATTTTCACTCCAGATTTTCAACATTGCCATTTTATCATACCTTCTTATGAGTTATACAGCTGTCATTTTAAACATCTCACCCAAAATGTGTTTCCATCCATGTAGCGCACAATGGCGCAGTCGGTGTGCGAAATCAATGTATGGAACACATTAAAAAAATCACAGTGATACTGTTCATGAGCAGAGGTCTTAAAATGGCTATGTTGAAAATTTGGTGAAAAAATTCCTAAAAATTACTGTTTTACGAGCGTACGTTGCGCATTTCGGCGCACGCCAGACATTTGGCGTAATTCTTCAATATTTGCACTCCAGATTTTCAACATTTCTATTTTACCACACCTCCTCATGAGCAGTACAGCTGTCATTTTTCACATCCTGCCCAAAATGTGTTTCTGTCCATGTAACGCACAATGGCGCAGTCGGTGTGTGAAATCAATGTATGGGACACAGTAAGAAAATCACAGCGACACTGTTCATTAGCAGAGGTTTTAAAATGGCAATGTTGAAAATTTGGTGAAAAAATTCCTAAAAATGACTGTTTTACGAGCATGCGTGGTACAGTTCACACCATCGCAGGTTTTCAAATTTTCAATATTTCACCCAGATTTTCAAACATTGGCATTTACCACACTTCCTTATGAGCAGTATAGCTGTCATTTTTTACATCCTGCCCAAAACGTGTTTCCGCCTATGTAGCACACAATGGGGGTAACAAAAAGATCATGCTGACAATTTATTGTGCAAATACCAGCAGTGGCACAGGGCATTAGGGTAAAGCACCATACATCCCAAACACCACTGCAAATACCTGCAAGCGAACGTTCGGCGTTGACAAATGCTTGTTTGGAAATATGATGATGACCGCTTCTCAGATAGTAGGGGGGAAGATACCATTACTCAGAGCCTCATTATAGGCTTGTGAGAGGAAAGGGGCAATTTGAAGCGTAAGGATCTGCCAGAGTTCAACTGGAAAACCATCTCCTCTGGGGATCTTACCAGAGTTTACAGCCTTAATAGCGGCTGTAACCTCAGCAGGTGAGATAAGCAGGTCCAGCTCTGCAGCCTGAAATTGTTGTAGGACAGGGAGCTGGAGGGAAGCGAGAAGGAGTTCAGCTGTCCCGGCATTCTGGGTCCTGGTGGAGGAGTAAATATCTGAGTAAAACTGTTTTATAATAGAATTTATTAGGCTAGGGTCTGTTTGGGTTGTGCCAGACTGGTCCCTCAGGCTGGGGATGTGGCACTCAGCCTGCTGTTTGCATAGTCGGTAGGCCAATAATTTGCTGGCTCCCCCCGAATAGTGGTGGCATAGCCTCAGTATAGCGACCTCTGCCTTGCGGGTCAGCAAGCCATTAATCTCCATATGGGTCTTAAGCATTTCTTTGTTTAGTGGAGAGTTTGACTATAAGTTAGGGATCTGCTTAGCTTGAGATTCTAAGGTCTTCAGCCTTGCTTCTAAAGAAACCAGGAGATACTCCTGCTTCTTTCAGTGTATAGATGTGAACCCAATTATTGCCCCCCATAAGGTGACTTTAAACGCCTCCCATGTAATACCTGGGAGGTATCCTGAAGGGGTTTTTCTGCCAAGAATAAGGCAGCCTCCAAGGATACCCATTGCACAAACTCAGAATCTTTAAAAGGAGAGGTTCCAACTTCCAGGTGGCTGACTTAGGAGGATGCGAGCCCCTTATGATGTGCAGGTATACCAGACCATGGTCTGAGATGACCTTAGGTAGAATTACTGCATCAACTGCACTCTGGCAGATATCCGCAGATACCAACTAGAAGTCCAGCTGGCTGTGAGAGCCATGCACCAGCAATGTGAAGGAGTAGTCCCTCACCCTGGTATGGAAAGTCCTCCAGATGTCAGTTAGACCTAATTCTGCCATCAACTGCTGTAAAGTGAGGTGACCTTTGAGGTGCTGTGTGGAAGTTAGGATACTACGGTCTAGCTGGGGTGCCAAGGTGAGGTTAAAATCCCCCCCCCCAAGAATGGTCAGCGTGAGATTAAGGGTGAGGGAGCTCAATTCTTGGGCCACTGCATGAAAAAAGGAGGTGTCATCCTTGTTTGGGGCATAGATAGAGCCTAAGATCAGGGAATCATCAGGAGTATTCATAAGAGCTAGCACCCATCTTCCCTGAGGGTCTGTCCGGACCTGAATGGGGGACAAAGTGAGTGATTTATGGAGAAGCATAGCAACACCTCTTTTTTTTTGAGGAGGAAACGGAGAAGAACACCTGCCCCAACTAGTCTCTAGCCAGTTTAACATGTTCTTGTTTTGTTAGTTTGGTTTCCTGTAGGAAGGCCAGCGTGGTCCTCAGCCTCTTCAAATGGGGCAATGCCTGTTTACATTTTACTGGGGTATTCAGGCCCCATACGTTCCAGGTATAGGCATGAAGGTCACCTATGATCCCAGAGGGAGAAGAGAGTGTGAGAAGATGCTGTGATATCATCATGGGTGGAGGCTGAGGGGGCAGCTGCTCTTTCCCACAAGAGAATCCCATTGGATCCCTGCAAGCCAGTAGAGTCATACCATGCAGTACCCTGAAAAAATGCACATCAGAACATTACCCAGTCTTTACAGTGAAACCAGAACCTGAGCAAGCAAATGGTCCGATTCAACATTTAACTATTTACAGCAACCACAAAAAGCAGTAACAATACTCTATATGGAGGGGGGCAGTTATGCCAAGGCCACCTCCATCCTTCTCATGGGGTGGGTATGAGGAGAGAGCAGGCAATCCACTGTGCGCAGATCATTAATGAATCACTACTATGTGCAGCCTGCACCGCTCCTTCCCCCTGTGGGAGTGTAGACTACCGGGGGGGGCAGAGGAGCGGGGACCTACCCCATAGTCAGGCAATCAAAATATGGGAGAGCTCATTGCAGCTATTACTGTGAGGAGGTTTTCGGCCCTCACTGACCAAAGGGCAGAGTAGGAGACCCCACCTATGACACTGGGCATTGAGTCTTGGCATCAGGCTCAGGGCCGAATGAAACGAAGGGGGGGCAGCATCCCTCCCTATAAACATTTCGGACCCCAGACAATAAAGGAGGCCAAGGGCCTGGGAATGCACAATTGCAAGTACCTTCGGTCCATGGGTGGGGTACTGCTCATAAAAGCAGTGCGAATGTGAAGTACAGCTGTTTATACCACAATGGGAAGTTAAGAAAAATGAAAATAAAAACAGTTTGTCAAAACACAGGGCCTTGAGACCTCAATGCCAGTGGTAAACACAGAGAGCTAATAGCATCAGAAAATACAGCCCCAGAGGGGCCCATGACTGATAGTCCACAGTCTGATATGAGACCATAGTTTGCCAAAACCAAGTTGATGTTAGTCCCAGTCTGTGCACAACCTATTAACCTGGAGGCCAAAAGACTGAGGCATTAATATTACCAATCCAAAACCACGGGTCTCATAAACATTCAATGCTGCATTCTCTGGTGCCTTGCAATAGCTGAAAACAAACAGTCCTCAAGGCTTCTGAGTAGAAGACAAAACCAGAAAAAAGCAATCAAGAAGATGGAGAAAAGCCCAGCAGTCAAGTAAGTCCCAAACCCCAATTTTCTGTCCATCTGGGAAAGAAAAAGCAAGCATCCCACCTATCTGTGCTAACAGGGTGGTGCTTCCATTGTCTGCAAGGAGGATGAACACTTCAGGGCCTCACATCCTTGCACCTGCCATCAGGAAGGGCTAGATAGGTCTGGGAGCTGTTTCTTCGGGGAAGTCTGCTGCACCTCTGCCACTACCACTGCGGCCCAGGATTTTTGATCACTTAATGGTAAATGGGATGCCGACAGCACTTCTTCTTGAGGGCTACCATCCGGCAGGGTCAGCAAAGAAGAGAATTTGTTGGGGAGTGATACTGATTTATACAGTCTCCGTCCTGCTTGAGTTACTTATCCTCCTTCTGCCTAGCATTCGAGTGTTGCCTCCTTTCACGTCAGTACGGCGTGTGGTGCTTCTTATTCTGAGGAGGAAGGGAGGACTCAAAATGGTGAACCTGGGGTCTCGGAGATTGAGCAGCTGAGCTAGGCATGTCATCCATGTGGCTCAGGACATCAGGAGAACTGCATTGTGCACTGAAAAGTGCTGGGTCTTGAAAATCTTTAGAATATTCCCTGTGGAGATAGTTCAACAGACTTTCAGGGGTAGGAAAGAGAGTAGAAGCTTCTTTTATAATCACCCTCATTATTGCTGGGTAGTGGAGGGAGAAAGAAATGTGGTGCACATGAAGAATCTTTCAGCACTTTGTGTATGCCTTACACCATTTGGTCAGCTCCTGGGAGTAATCCTGGTAGATCTGGATGGCCTTGCCATTCCAGGTGAGAGAGCCCTTGTCCCTGGCCACAGCAGTGACTATTTGCTTTTTCCAAAAGTCTAGAAAGTGGGCCAGGATAGGGCACAGGTGTTCCCCTGGCTTAGGTGGTGGGGCAAGTGTACAATTGGCCTACCCAATATACAGGACAGTGGTGGGTGGCAGGCCAAGGATCTGAGGTAGGGTGTTCTGTAGAAAACTGATGGCATCTCATTGTTCAGCACCCTCCGGGAAGCCAATAAACTGCAAACTGTTGCGGCGGCTGCAATTTTCAAAATCATCCACCTGGTCTTGGAGTAGATGAATTAGGTGGGCCTGCTCCCTGATAGTAGCGGTAAGGTCTTGTAGTGCTGATTGATGGGCCTTGAGGTGCCTCTCCATGTGGAATAGCTGAGTTTCAATTGCCTGAAAAGTTTGCGTGTTGCTATTTAGAGCCATGGTCATTTGTACCATCTGAGCAAGTAGCTGATTAAACATGTGTTCCATTTTTGTAGAGTCATCAGAAACATAGAAACATAGAAACATAGAAGTTGACGGCAGATAAGGACCGCAAGGCCCATCCAGTCTGCCCATTTCTTTTTCTACCTTATAAATGTGCCATCGGCCTTTGCGATGTCAGTGACCTATCTATTCATAGTCATTTGTATTGCTCCCTTATGCCTATCCCATGCCTGTTTGAAGCCCTGCACTGTATTCATAGCCACTACTTCTTGTGGTAAGCCATTCCATGCATCTACCACCCTTTCTGTGAAAAAGAATTTCCTCACATTCCCCTTAATCGGCCTCCCTCTAATCTCATGCTGTGTCCTCTTGTCCTGCTATTTTCTTATATTTAAACATGTTAGACTCTTTCACCTTGTTTATGCCCTTAAGGTGTTTAAATGTCTCGATCATATCACCTCTCTCCTCCTTTGCTCAAGGGTATACATATTGAGCTCCGTTAATCTGTCCTCATATGTCTTCTGATGCAGTCCCTGCACCATTTTGGTTGCCCTTCTCTGGACTGCCTCAATTTGGTTAATGTCCTTGTGAAGGTGTGTGGCCTCCAATACTGCACGCAGTACTCCAGATGGGGCCTAACCAGTGTCTTGTACAGAGGGATTATTACCTCCTCTTACGACTTGTGATACTCCTACTAATACACCCTAACACCCCCCTAGCCTTACCTACTGCTTTAGAGGTCTGCTTGGATGATTTCAGGTCATCAGTGATGATGATGCCCAAGTCTCTTTCTTCCTTTGTGACTGCTAGCAACTCCCCTCCCAGCCTATAAGTGGCTTCAGGGTTTCTCTTCCCTATGTGCATGATTTTGCACTTCTTTGCATTAAATCCCAGTTGCCACTCTTCTGACCATTCTGCTAGTTTATCCAGATCTCTTCTCATTCTGCCCACCCCATCTGGATCATCTACTCTGTTGCAGATCTTGGTGTCATCTGCAAACAGACAAGCCTTACCTCTAGTCCATCTGCTAGGTCACTAATGAAGATGTTGAATAGGACTGGCCCCAGGACTGATCCCTGAGGTACCCACTTGTGACTTGCATCTCTTCTGACTGTATACCATTTACCACCACTCTGTTTTCTGCCAGTCAACCAGTTTGCCACCCAGTTGACCAACTTCTGACCCACCCGAGCCTACCTAGCTTATTTATCAATCTTCTATGTGGAACAGTGTCAAACGCTTTGCTGAAGTCAAGGTAGGCTACATCAACTGCTCCCTGGTCCACCACTCTGGTTACCCAGTCAAAGAAATCTATGAGATTAGTTTGACAGGACCTTCCTTTGTAAACCCATGCTGTCTTGGATCCTGTGCCCCTATGGATTCCAGGTGTTGCACTATCCTTTCCTTAAGGAGTGCTTCCATAATCTTGCCCACTACTGAGGTAAGACTGACCGTCTGTAGTTCCCCGCCTCCTCCCTGCTACCACTCTTGTGGAGTGGGATCACATGAGCCCTTCTCCAGTCTTCTGGGACCTCTCCTGTGCTCAGAGACTCACTAAACAATTCTGCTAATGGCTCTGCTAGTTCCTCCTTTAGCTCCTTAAGTACCCTGGGATGTATGCCATCCGGTCCCATTGCCTTATCCACCCTGAGCTTAGCAAGCTCTTGTAGGACCCTTTCTTTTGTGAAGGGGCTTGAGTGGAGGACACCATCCTGCAGGCCACAGAGAAAGGGAGGGCTCCTGATTTTAGCTGTGCCTCCCTGAAGAGAAGAAAATGAGGACTCCAAAGTATAGCAGGTAAGTCCCTCTTCTGAGTCTTGTGCCAACAGAGGATAAAAGTGATCCCCCTGTTGCCGGATGTCTCAGGATATTGCTCCACAGTCAGGGAGCTAAGCACTTAAGCTGCCATCTCAGTTCAAGGCTAGGCCACGCCCCCAGAGTGCTCACTTTCTGAAAGGGGTGCCACTTTGTAAAAGGAGTGGATACTTTGTGAAAGGAGCACACACTTTGTGAAAGAAGTGCCAGTTTGTGAAAGGAGCACCACTTTGTGACAGGAGTGCACACTTTGGGCACACTGTGTGAGAGGAGTGCCACTTTAGTGCACACTTTGTAACATGAGTGCACACTTTATGAAAGGTGTGCACACTGTGAAAGAAGTGCAAACATTAGCCCCTAATCACGTGTGGGGTGTGGGTATGTGCAAAAAGCATGTACCTGCCCCATGCTGTCCCACACCCACAGGCTGTGCTGGCCGGCATTCATTATTGCTGTCCACCTGTCCATTGCTCCCCCTGGTGCACAGTGATGCTGGTGAGGAGCATGGTGGTGTGGGGCAGGCATCCAATCGAATGCATGTCCTGGGTCCTGGAGTGGATTCCCTGCCATGCACATGCAAGGGATCCTGGGGAGGTGTGTAGGCTGTCAGTGTTCAAACAATGGGCATATGATTGAATGGACACCCCTGGACCTCCCAGGAAGCACAGTGGGCTGGTGCTGCTAGGTGCAGGGGGATCCCGCTGCCACCATGCCCCACTGGTGCCCTTTGGGGAGACATGTAAATAGTTATGGCAGGGTACCCCCTCATGCAGCTTTCACCCTACCAGCATGGAGCACAAATGCTGTAGTGAATGCATGCAGTGCTTGCATACCCATGGACCAACCCTGGTGCTGGCCAGGGGATTCAGTGTGTATGGCTCTATTGTGCTAGTAGTGTGAATGCTGCTGCTGATCCACTGCATAGCATTCAGGCATAGAACTGCCTATGTGCCCCAGATGCACATCATGTAGGCAATCTACACCATTGTGAATAGACCTCATTGTGAAAGCAGTGCACACTCTGTGAAAGGAGTGCACACATTGTGTCAGGAGTGCACACTCTGTGAAAGGAGTACACACTGTGTGAAATGAGTGCACACTTTGTGAAAGGAGTGCACACTATATGAAAGAAGTGCATGCATTGTGACTGGAGTGCACTCTTTGTGAAAGAAGTGGACACTCTCTCAAAGAGGTGCATACATTGTTAAAGGAGTGCCACTTTATGAAATGAGTTCCAGTTACTGAAATGAGTGCACACACTGTGAAAGGAGTGCCACTTTATGAAAGAAGTGCACAGGTTTGTGAAAGGAGCACCACTTAGCAAAAGGAGTGCCACTTTGTTGAAGGAGTGAACACTCTGTGAAAGGAGTGCCACTTTGTGACATGAGTACACACTTTGTGAAAGGAGTGCATACTTTGTGAAAGCAATGCCACTTTGTGAAAGGAGTGACCCTTTGTGAAAGGAGGGCTCACTTTCTGAAAGGTGTGCTCATTTTGTGAAAGGAGTGCACACTATGTGAAATGAGTGCCAGTTTGTGACAGGAGTGCCACCTTTGAAAGTATTGCAAACTTTGTGAAAGGACTGAAACTTTATGAAAGGAGTGCCACTTTATGAAAGGAGTGCACACATTTTGAAAGGAGTGTACCTGTATGAAAGGTGTACCACAGTATGAAAGGAATGCACACATTGTGAAAAAAGTGCTGCTTTGTGAAAGGACTGCCACTTTTGAAAGAAGTGCCACTTTGTGAAAGGAATGCACACTTTGTGAAAGGAGTGCACACTTTGGGACAGAAGTGCCATTTTGTGTAATGAGTGCTCATTTTGTGAAAGTAGTGCAGACTTTGTGAAAGGAGTGCCAGATTGTGAAAGGAGTGCTGCTTTGTGACAAGAGTGTAGACTTTGTGAAAGGAGTCGTACACTCTATGAAAGGAGTGAACATATTGTGAATGTACTACTGCACACTCTGTGGAAGGAGTGCACACATTGTGAAAGGAGTGCCACTCTGACAGGAGTGCACACTTTGTGAAGGGAGTGCACACTCTGTGAAAGGAATGCTGCTTCATGAAAGAAGAGCCACTTTGTGAAAGGAGTGCACACATTATGAAAGGAGAGCACACTCTGTGAAAGGAGTGAACATTTTGTGAAAGAAGTGTCACTTTGTGAAAGGAGTGCCACTTTATGAAATGATTGCAACTTTGTGAAAGAATTGCCACTTTATGAAAGGAGTGCACACATTGTGAAAGGAGAACACACTCTGTGAAAGGAGTGAACATTTTGTGAAAGAAGTGTCACTTTGTAAAAGGAGTGCACACAGTGTGAAAGTAGTGTCGCTTTGTGAAAGGACTGAAACTTTTTGAAAGGAGTGCACACTTCATGAAGGGAGTATCACTTTGTGAAAGGAATGCTCACTTTGTGAAATGAGGTCCACTTTGGGAAAGAAGGGCTCACTTTGTGAAAGGGGTTCACACTTTGTGACAAGAGTGCCACTTTATGAAAGGAGTGCCACCTTGTAAAAGGAGTGTGGACACTTTGGGATAGGAGTACCACTTTGTGAAAGGCATGCACAATATGTGAAAGGAGTGCACACTATGTGAAAGGAGTGCCACTTTGTGGAAGAATTGCCAGTTTGTGAAAGGAGTGCCACTTTGTGAGAGGAGTGCATACTTTGTGAAAGGAGTGCACACGGTGTAAAAAGAGTGCAGACTCTGTGAAAGGAGTGCACACATTGTGGAAGGAGGGCTCGCTTTCTGAAAGGGGTGCCACTTTGTAAAAGGATTGGGACATTTTGTGAAAGGAGTACATGCTTTGTGAAAGAAGTGCCAGTTTGTGAAAGGACTGGAGTACCACTTTGTGACAGGAGTGCACATTTTGGGCACACTATGTGAAAGGAGTGCCACTTTAGTGCACATTTTGTAACATGAGTGCACACTTTATGAAAGGTGTGCACACTGTGAAAGAAGTGCAAACATTAGCCCCTATTCATGTATGGGGTATGGGTACATGTGAAAGGCATGTACCTGCCCCATTCTGTCCCACACCCATGGACATGACTGCACTGGTCAGTATTCATTATTGTTGGCCACCTGGCCATTGCCCCCCCAGTACACAGTGGAGCTGGTGACGAGCATAGTGGTGTGGACAGGCATCTAATCGGATGCCTGTCCTGGGTCCAGGAGTGGATTCCTTACCATGTTCCTGCAGGGGATCCTGGGGAGGCATGTAGCCTGTCAGTGTTCAAATAATGGCCATTTGCCTGAATGGACACCCCTGGACCTCCTAGGGAGCAAAGTGGGCTGGTGCTACTAGTTGCAGGAGGATCCCGCTGCAACCATACCCCACTGGTGCCCATTGGGGGGACATGTAAATAGTTATGGCAGGGTACACCCTTATGCAGCTTTCACCCTAGCAGCATGGAGCACAAGTGCTGTAGTGAAGGCATGCAGTGCTGGCATGCCATGGACCAAACCTGGTGCTGGCCAGTGGATCTAGTGTGTACAGTGCTACAGCGCTGGTAATGTGAATACCACTACTGGTCTGCTGTATAGCATTCAGGCATAGTATTGCCTATGTGCCCCAGATGCACATTACGTAGGCAATCCACACCATTGCGAATAGACCTCATTGTGAAAGCAGTGCACACTCTGTGAAAGGAGTGGACTCTCTCAAAGAGGTGCATACATTGTTAAAGGAGTGCCACTTTATGAAAGGAGTTCTGGTTACTGAAATGAGTGCACACATTTTGAAAGGAGTGTTACTTTATGAAAGGTGTACCACTTTATGAAAGGAATGCACACATTGTGAAAGAAGTGTTGCTTTGTGAAAGGGCTGCCACTTTTGAAAGAAGTGCCACTTTGTGAAAGGAATGCACACTTTGTGAAAGGAGTGCACACTTTGGGACAGGAGTGTCACTTTGCGAAATCAGTGCTCACTTTGTGAAAGTAGTGCAGACTTTGTGAAAGGAGTGCCAGATTGTGAAAGGAGTGAACACATTGTGAATATAATAATGCACACTCTGTGGAAGGAGTTACACTTCGTGAAGGGAATGCACACTCTGGAAAAGGAGTGCACACTCTGTGAAAGGACTGCCACATTGTGACAGGAGTACCAGATTGTGAAAGGAGTGCATATTATGTTAAAGGAGTACACACTCTATGAAAGGAGATCCACTTTGTGAAAGAACTATGCTCTATGTCACTTCAACTCATTTTCATGAAGTGAAGTTTAATGACATTGCACCTCTCTAATGATGATCCAAAGGAGTCTTGCTATCATGCAACAGTGACTTATTTACTGATTGATTTATTCATTTAATTATTGATTAATTGATTTATGTATGTATTTATTCTTCATTTTATTTATTTAGTGGTATATTTATTTGTATTTTTGTTTATTTGTAAGTTTTGGCTATAAGGGAACGCTGTACTAGATTGCTTGATTCATGGTGCGTGGTCATGGAGAGGGAAGGGAATACTTCAGACACAGGAATAACAAAACCATACAAGTAAAAAAGAGCACAACAGGTGTGAAGCATTGCACAAAGGCAAGTAAGATGCTTAAGAACCCATGCAGTTGAAACAGCAGTAGTGCAATTTTTGCCAGAGCTGAAAGTCCTGGGTAGAGAGATAGGATGGGATACATCACATATTGGAGAAGACAATTTTATAAAAGAATAACAGGCATAGTAGAAAAGTTTCATAAGAACAGGATTAAAATTAACCAGAGATTACCTGTGTGTATTTTTCATGCCACAAGATGGCACTCACATTGATGCTAATTTGCTCACCCTGTGGGGCTCTGGAGTCAATTTTCCCAACTTTTGCAAACCTGTAGGAGCCATCTGGAAATATTTGCACATTAATGATATTATACAAGGGCACTGCATCTCCATTCACATCAAACACTAATTCATCACCAGTTCTGGTGTGGAAACAGATATTTTTCAAGAAATGGAGTACCTGATTTTAACACAGAGAAATTATCCTCTTTTAATACACTTTTATTTAAGAAAAGCAGTAACATTTCTTCTGGGTAAAATAACTTAGCAATGATTCTTGTAGTCACACTGTATTGAAAAAGAGTCATGAACTGCCTCCTCCTTGCATTTTTAGGTGTTTCGTGTAGTTATTGATAAACTGATTTCATTTTAACATGTGTAACTTATTTATTTAGTTAAAACGGTTCATCAGGTAGACATGATGAGATATAAAAAATAATCTTGTTTACTGATGTGACCTGGGGGAAGGGGGAAGGGAAGGCAGAACACAACAGCAATTCAAAGCAATCAGTACATACAGATAAAGATACAGCATATCAGAGTATAAAAATATATCAACAATATCAACAATCATCTGATAAATACTACCAAGATAGCACACAAAGAAGGGCATTAATATGCAGTTGTGCCATGGTGTTAGAGTAGTGGGTTGGCACTGCTGTGTGTACAGCTGGTGATCTTTGTATTATGCGTGCTTCAAGTCATTGGTGATTGTAGGTACACAGAAACATTTACTAGGTAAAGATATGCCAAGCCAAAAAAGATAGTTCACAATTATAGACAATGTAAATTCCAAACATTATATATATATACTGTATATTCATGGCAAAAAATCCATTTAATGCATCAGTTAGGGTTGTTCCACAGCGACAAAAGCGAGGAAATTCGGTGTTAGGGTTGAAAACCCTAACTCCGCATTCACCCCCCCAGTACCACACACACACACAGACACACACACACACACACATATGCAAGTAGGGGGGAGGACCAAGGCAACATGACCAATCACAAACAACCAGCAACAGGTGACAGAAATAAAAAACAACTGTCTAAATGTACTACAAGACATCCTCACCAAACTGACCAGGTACTGCATGCTCAGTGGAGATCCACAGCAAAAATGAGGCCATGTACACATCCCTGATTGCAGGTGCACACTACATACCACACTTAGGAGTTGTATGGCCTTACCTAGTGATGCCCCACACCCCACCACACCTGGTACTGCACCCTGACTGGACATCAACAATGTAACTCTCTGATTGCAGCTGTACAAAGGTTTGTACACTTATGAGTAAACAGAAATAAAAACAACTGTGTAAATGTAGTAAAAGACACATCCGTCATCAAGATACAAGAACTGTTGCATTTCAGTATGCGATGTGTGTAGTAGTAGTAGGTTTACTGCATCTGTCCACTCGAGATACACAACCTGATCTGGAGGTACGGGGGACCTATTGCCTGTACAAGGCTGTGCAACTCCTAATGGCACTAATATACATACAGTTTCAGTGATGTAGGTGTACTGTTGTTGTCCATGGACTTACTTTCACTGTGTTTGTATACTAAGAATGCAGTAACTGGTCTGTCTATCAGGGAATGGAATCAGTTGGCTGAGGCCAAGCAACTTCTAAATGTACTAACATTAGTGTACTTACAATGATGGAGATGTATCACGGATGTCCATAGGCTCAGTTTTGCTGTTGCTTTCTACTGAGGATGTAGTACCTGGTAAAGACAATGGCATTGCCTGTCTGATGCCACACAAATCCAAATTGTGGTAAGTTGAGTATCCTTGCAATGAGTGAGGTGCACCATTTATCTCCACACCCTCAGTTTTTTGCAGTCGGTTTCCACTCAGGTTGTAGTACCTGGTCTTTGGGTTTGGAAGACCATTATGTGGCTGACACCATACAAGTGATAACTATGCTAATTGTACTACACCAGCAATCAGGTAGGTGTACCATAGATATAAATAGACTTTTTTTTACTATAGCTTTCAGTCACAATGGACCAAGTATTGTAGGAGGGGAAGGGGCATTCTCTCCCACAGACTATGTGACTCATTATTGTACTAACCTTTGTAAGGCTGCAATCATGGATTAACAGTGTTGATGTTCATGGGTTCATTTTAACTGGGGTTCTCCAGTAAGTATGCAGTACCTGGTCTCAGTGGGTGGGGCATTGCCTTGTGAAGGTCCTCCATTGCCTAACAGTGGGAGGTTATGTATACCTGAAATCAACCACACATACCATACCTGTCCAACTACTTAGTTTTGCTGTGCTCTAAAGCCGGGGTGCAGCACCAGGTGTGGTGGGGTGTGGGGCATCGCTAGGTAAGGCCATGCAACTCCTAAGTGTGGTACATTGTGTGCACCTGCAATCAGGGATGTGTACGTTTGGTGTACATGGCCTCAGTTTTGCTGTGGATCTCCACTGAGCATGCAGTACCTGGTCAGGTTGGTGGGGATGTCTTGTAGTACATTTAGACAGTTGTTTTTTTATTTCTATCACCTGCTGCTGGTTGTCTGTGATTGGTCGTGTAATGTTGCCTTGGTCCTCCCCCCTACGTGTGTGTGTGTGTGTGTGTGTGTGTGTGTGTGTCTGTGTGTGTATGGTGCTGGGGGGGGTGAATGCGGAGTTAGGGTTTTCAACAATAACACCGAATTTCCTCACTTTTGTCACTGTGGAACGACCCTAACTGATGCATTAAACAGAGTTTTTTGCCATTAATATCCTGTCTTTTTGAGAAATCATACTGACATGCAATTTTTCATATCTTATTAAGAACATGTCTTTCTTTTCAGAATGCATACTAACCAATATAGAGATACATTTCTCTCTATACATAGTTGTCTAATAGTATTCATACAGCCATACTTCATGTTCTACACGTTACATATGAAAATAAAATTATTTGCTTATGAAACACAGTTGTATATCTTCAACATGTAGAGCAATAGTATGTTAATTTACCAATAAGGGATGAGCAGAGCTTATGTTACTGGTCTGTTAACCACCTTCTATGTCTGTACAGTGTTACAAGGTAGAGTCTAGTGCCACATCCTCCTAGATGGTAATTAAGTCACCAGTGATATAATCCCTGTGAGTGTGTTATTCATGTCATAATACAAAATACTAGTAAACACTGTTAAATTGTGTTCATCATATGGCTAAGCTCTACATGTTTGTCAATTAACATTTACATATGGCAGTTTGAATGTTTGCAGCGAATCAGAAAGCTCCACTTGTCACACCCTTTGTATAATTCTGCTAAGTAGAAAGTGTGCAGTAATGAACATCATACAACATGGTTTGATGCAACAATACACCAACGTGAATATACATATTATCACTGTCACACAATGATAAGGAAAGACACAAAACAGGCAGATAAGGCTTAAAAAGATTTATTGCCCAATTAAAAAGTATTGAAAAGGCCAATTAAGAATCCAATTAACACAGAACATCAGTCTCACAAAACAATCATATAAATCTTTTTCACTATTGTTTGAAATACATGCAAAACAGTATTACAGATAGTCAATGGGTGACATGTGACACAATATAAAAATAACTAAAAACAAGCATCACAGCACCCTCTGAACACTGATTACACATATAAAACAGTAATGGTCTTGTTGTTATTGTGTGACTGATACTGTGAATGTTCCTGGGGTGTGCGAAAAACCAGATGCAAGTTGTTCACTAATACCACTACTAACAGCCAATAGTTTGTAAAGAAATATATACATGAAACTGTCAGTGAAGATGAAATGGTTATGTATTTTATGTATACATATATATATATATATATATATACATATTATGGTAGCACGGTAGTGCTACCATAGTTAGAGTTGAGGAGCCATTTACATGTTAAACCTAAAATGTTGCACCTTAATAACTTTGCAATTGTTCAACAGATTTGCCTGAAATTTGGAATCCATGATCAAGACCCATATGCCTAGAGATCTGCCAAGTTTCGTACCAGTAGGTTATATGACTGCGGAGTTATTAAGCATGATCTGCATGTGCATTTACACTTTTTTGGAATTCTACGGTCGTGCCTACAGGTCGCACGGTTTGCACAACCAGTCTGAAATCTTCAGGAAAGGTGCAGCTGGGTCCCCGATGTGCCTTTCAAAGATTTCGTGAAAAAATATTAAACGGTTCAAAAGTTATTCAAAAAACAAGTTCCCATTATAAGTCAATATGAAAAGTTAACAAAAAGTTCGACAGTGTCGAAAATGCAGTTTTTACTTTCGAAAATGGCCCTTTTACTGTCACAAATCCGCCATTTTGTTTTCAGTTGGTGATCAGAAAAATGCCTGGCATTTAAATTTGGGACCCTCTAGCAACCTAATTATTTTTGTATTCACCTAGTCGAACCCTGAGGATGTTAGCCATGTCTTTATTTTGGGGTAAAACACCCCAGAAATACGTTTTTCACATTTCTGGAAAAAGTACTTTCTCAAAGTACTTTTGCACTTGCGACACTGTTGAATGAATTTGTGAAAGCTTTTGCAAATTGCGACAGTACTTTTCTAGGCTGTGGGAAAATGACAGCAATTCTTTGGTACCCCGCTGCAAAAGAACAGTTTGGTGTTTTGGGCTGAAATTTAGAGGGAACGCTGCCGACATCTCACAGATGTGCCTTTCAGTGTTTTGTTGAAAAAATATTACACAGCGGCAAAGTTACAGCATTCCAAAGTTGATGCTTTTTCCCATAGGATAACATTACGGCGTCCGACGCATTGCAGCAATCCTTTTGCACCCTGCTGTAAAATAATGGTTTGGTCTTTGGGCTGAAATTTGGAGGGAAGACAGCCAACATCCTACAGATGTACGTTTTAGTAGTTTGGTGAAAAAATGTTACAGGGAGTCAAAGTTATGGCACTCCGAACTTCTCTTTTTTCCCATAGGATAACATTACAGCGTTTGCCGCGCCTTTTAGGGCCCGTATCTCGGAAACAGTGTGAGATACAGACTTTTCATCAGAAAAATATGTAGCCCCCATACAAAACTAGCCAGGAAAGTCATAAATCATATGACTTTTAAATTTTTTTCCTATTTTCTACGTCGTACGTTTCCTGAGATATAAGCAATTTAGTATTCTAACTACTCATTTTCTGTTCCGAGACCCATTATTATGCATACATTCTTTGTACTCACTGTCTTTCTCTATGAAGCTTTTGGGGAACACCAGCCTGTGCACTTCCATTACTGTTACCATTGCCCTTTCTGCTTGCGGTTCCATACCCATTTCACTTACCGTTCACGTCTACACCACCATGTGAGTTATCCTTTGCGTTTGCGTTTCTGTTTTTTTTTTGCCATTTGTGTCTACAGTACTGTTTCTCTTTCTGTTTCACTTTGCGTCACCATGCCAATTACCATTTGCATTTGTGGGCACCATGTTACTATGTGACAAGACATCACGTGGTGGAACGTTCCCGTCTACGCCACCGTGTGCGTTATCCTTTCTGTTCTCATTCACACTTGCATTACCATGTGCACCACTGTTAGCGCTTCTGTTTGTATTGCTGTTCCTGTTACTATGTCACAAGACATCACATGGCGGGAGCGCGGTGCCCGCGCCGCATTACATTCACTATTTCTCATTATCATTCTCAAAAGAAGGAAATTAGAGGCAGAAAACTCATTTAATGGTCAGTTATGTTGTTCCTCAGTGACAACAGTGAGGAAATTTGGTGTTGGGTTGAAAACCCGTGACCCCATCCCACCCCCCACTGGCATTGGGATGCGCATTGGGGTCTTCAGTCTCAAGTCTCACCCCATTTTCCTATACCTCTGCTTCTTTACACATGTGATGGGGGTGAGAGTTAGGGCCAATGACCCCAATGTGCACCCTATGCTGGTTGGGGTGGGCTGGGGTTCAAGGGGCTTTTCAACCCAACACCAAATTTCCTCACTTTTGTCACTGTGAACAAACCTAACTGATGCATTAAATTGAGCTTTTGCTTCTAATATATATATAATGTATATATATATATATATATATATATATATATATATATATATTACACATAAATGTACATGTTAAAATATCACTATATATTATTGCATTTGGAAAATTTCCACCCAACCCCTCATTAGAGGTGATCAGAAAATATTATCAGGAACACAAAAAAATTATTTATTATCAGTGAAAGTGTCTGATGTACAATTTTCAACTATTATAAACATACATAAAGATAAGTGAAAACATAAACACAACAAATAGTATATAGTATCAGGTATCATACACATCAGTTAAAATGATCACATCAACACTTAAATAAGTACTGAACTACTTGACTACTTAGGTCTGTTGCATGTTCTACTTATATAACAAGAATTTTTAAGCAGATAACATGTACATAACATGTTATCACATCATAAGCAGAAACTGTGCACTACAAATGATCAAGGTATATGTAATAGAACATTGTACCTTATTATGAAGAATACCATATAAAATAACAGCATAGTAGTTATATCCAAGTCCATAGTATCTTATATTTACAAATAGCTTTATATCACATGTGAATGTTTATCAATCTATGACTCTAAAACTGTAAAATCCTACTTATTCTCTAATCAGTGGACATATATAGTTATTAACACAACAACTTTAAAATGTCACAACACTAAGTACTACCAAGAAATATATTGAACATCATATATACATATATATATATATATATATATATATATAGACATGCACGAGAATAAATCAGGTATAGCAGTACACTGCTGCAAAAAAATAGAGATATTTACTCACAGCACAACCATATGAAGAAAGAAAGTAATACAGGCCATACATCATGGTATGCAACACGTGATAGAGTGATCATAATCTTTAGTAAAAGATATGTTACACAATGACGTAAATCAACATGGTGAAGTATTGTGTCTTAGTACAGGCACACACCTAGCAAGTGTGCCAAGTGCTACTTCTTATGCCTGCATATGATATACTCATAAGAAAAGACAATGACAGAAGAATTTGACCAGACAGGAATACTCTTTTGGCACCTGCAACTATTTCTTAGACATGTAAGTGTGGTTTCTCTAGTGACTGTGATGACAGCTGGTGCTGATTTAAGACCAGTGCAGCTATTTCCACTGTGTCACTGATCAACGCAACAATCTTATATGTCACATTGAGTTAACATATACAAGAAAACCATGAGATGTTACCTGTGTGATCACAACTGTGCATTCGCAACAAATGAAATGGTTATGTTCCAGAACAGATTGTGTAACAAAATGGACAGCAAACTAAACGAATGTCACATGTTCTGTGACTATTCCTCTTACACATGAAGATTGTCATAATTCTTCAGTATCAGTACATATGCATTTAGTAAGTGTTGCGGTAGTCTCTGTTTGAAATAACTTGATGAGTCGTTGCACTCAACCCAGCCAGTTCTGTACCTCAACAAACAAATATAATATCCAGAATGTATAGACTGACCACAGTGGTAGATCACAGCATGGGTGTCAAACACTGCTTGGTTAAATACTATTCTACCAGCTGTGAAATCAGTGATAGGTGTGTCAACTCTGAGCCCATTGGAGTCAAATCTATGCAATACTAGCATAAGGTATTGAGATGAAGTCCTCAAATGGATGGACTGAGTACATGAACCTCCACACCTTATACACAAGTGACCACTGTCAGCATTTGTAAACAGCGGATGGAACTTTACACTTTTAGCCTGAGGCACAAACAGAGAAACCCAAAGCATATCTTCTGTGGTTTCTCGCTCTGAATGACCACATAGGACACATATGTATTTACTTACATATGATACAGTAAAATACTGATGCATTGAAGTACCCTCTTCATCCAAGCTGTTTATGATTGCCATCATAAACTTACTGGCGTCCTGCTGCATGTTATCAGCAAATGTACTGCATCCATCATATGTGCCCAACACCTGTCGTAGAGGTGTCAGTGACTGCACACTGCTAGACTGATCACAAGCCACATTGACAACCTCTTTCAATGTCCTTGATAAGGGAGTCTCTTGTGAAGCAGATTTTGCCTGCACAAAGTGTGGTATGTGGAGAAAGACTTGCATAGCTGAATTAGCATAGCAGTTCACTTTAGTACTGGTATCAAACACTGGGGCAACTGCCACACCAAGTGACTTCTGACTGACAGCTGGTTTAGCACCTGTATTTGGAATTGTGACCTTTTTCCCACTTTGCAGACTTGTATCAGTTGCAGAAGCTCATTTCCTTTTGTTGCCAGCTGTAGCTGAGACTGTTTGATCTGAGACAACCACATACATTGGCAGTTGTTTTAAAGGCATCTGTGACTGATATAGAGTATGTAATCTGTTATACTCAACAATACAACGCTTGTCAGCGCATATCTTCTGAGGTGCAAGTGTTATAATGTGCAACCTAGAAAGACTACGAACGCGTAAAAGTGCGACGTAGCTCATGCCATCTTTGAAAATGTCTTTACCCATGTCCACCATTGCTGAATCCAAACTTAAGCCTTGCGATTTGTGAATAAAAACAGCATATGCAACAAATAATGGGAACTGTTTCCTGTTCACATAGATATACTTCAATACCTGGAACTTAACACAGGTACGATTAATCTGTACAGGATGTTCCATGTTGTCAAAGTGGACAAGTGTCTCAATAAATGTCTTTTGAACATTGTAGAGAAAGTCAATGATGTTACCCATGGCACCATTTATGATACCATGCTCCACATCAAGATTTCATCATAGCATGACACGTGCATTCTTACAAACTGTAAGTACAGCTTCTAGACCAGCTGTGCGTGAAACATCTGACTTCAATTCAGACAGTCATTCAGTCATCTTAGCTACCAGTTTCCAACTTAAAATGACACCATCGACTGTGTCAACAGCATGTAGTGTGAGAATTGATTGATTTTCTCTCTGCAACATGACACTGTTGAACTCAGTGCTTTTCTTTAGTCATGGCATAAGACACACGATGTGTGTGCCCCTGGAACACACATCACTGAAAACATCACATGCAGCTTCTAAGGATGTAGAGTCCATTTAACATTGCAACATGTTCTGGTGACAGAGAACTTGTACAAGCTTGATCCAACAGTGCCTTGTAAGTCAAGTCAGCACTTTGGCACATGTTCTGATACAGCTCAACATAGGTAAATAACTCCTACAGGTTAAAACTTCCAATGCAGCCAAGTGTATTCTTGGCCTGCTTCACAGTCAGACCTGAAAAGACATGTTCTGCATTCACAGGTGCAAGCTGTAAAAGGTCTCCAAATACAACAATGCTTTTTCCACCGAATGTCTCCATAGACAGTCCCCAGGATCTCCTGTAGACGTAGATGTATACAGGCAAGCATCAAATTAGAGACCATACTAATCTCATCAATGATGAGTAACTTCATCTTATAAAACATTGAACAAAGCTGAGATGCAACCTCAAATGACAGTTTCCGATACTCTCCTGCTTTGCCATGCTCCACTGGCAACATGAACAGATGATGTAACATCACGCCACCAATGTTGTATGCTGCCAGTCTAGTGGGAGCACTAACAGCAACAGACATCGCTGATCCTGTCAAGTTCCATATTTCAGCCCTAATGGCCTCAATAAGGAAACTCTTCCCTGTACCAGCTGACCCACTAACAAACATTAGCAGTGGTTTGTAGTCAAGACAGCCACATTTCTTCTCTTCATGCAGTATCCCATGCCATACTGCATCAGTTACCTGAGAGTGAACCACACGCTGTTGCTCATTGAGTCTCTGTCTCAACTCAGCTGGGTCAGCACCACAGTGCATACCATGTTCCATGGCACTCTCCACTTCTGACATGAGTACTACTGGGGCATTCAGAGGCAGAGGTTCCCCAAGGATACCTTGTCCTTCTGGATCAAGATTGTCCTGTGAGCTAACAGGAGTATCCTCCTCGAGTAGTTTCTCTGCCTTTTCAAGCTGCTCCTTCTCAGTATCTAGTCTCTGTATGTATATCTCTCAGTATTGACTTTTGAATATCTGATAACTGCGATTGAACTCTTGCTCGAATGTATCACAGTCACCTTTCAATTCAGCCTCCTTCCTCCAGGGTCTAAATAGGAATAACAGAGCAAAGTAAGTGAACCAAAAGGGTGTGGTTAGTTCTCAAGGCCCTAAAGAAAAACAAATCTCCAGGGCCGGATGGCATTCATCCCAGAGTACTATGGGAATTGGTGGACATACTGGCTGCACCCCTGGTGGAGCTTTTCAGCAGGTCACTTGAGACAGGGAGGGTACCTAGTGATTGGCGAGAGGCACATGTGGTACCAATCCATAAGGGGAGTCAAGGGAAGTACCAGGTAACTATAGACCCATCAGTTTGACCTCGGTGGTGGGAAAATTAATGGAGAGATACTAAAGGAATGATTGGGGGTGTACTTGGAGGAGGTGGGAGGTCTAGATAGTTGGCAACATGGGTTTGTGCCAGGTAGATCATGTCAAACCAACCTTGTGGAGTTCTATGAATGGGTAACATCAGAACTGGACAGGGGTAAGCCTGTGGATGTATTATTCTTGGACTTCAGCAAAGCATTTGACTCTGTCCCCACAATGGTCTGGTGGAGAAACTGATGGGGTTAGGAGTAGGCCCTTTGATGGTCAGATGGATTGAAAACTGGCTAGCTGGATGCACTTGGAGAGTAGTGGTCTGTGGGGAGCTCTCAAACCCTAGAGAGGTTGGTAGTGGGGTACCACAGGGCTCGTTCCTGGGTCTGATCCTGTTTAATGCATACATATAGGACATCAGGGAGGGTATATGGTGTGAAATGAGTCTCTTTGTGGATGACTCCAAGATGGGAGCAGTAGTTGAGGGAGAAGAGGGGAGGGTGGCTCTGCAAGGGGACCTGGACACCCTGAAAGCTGGGCTACACATGGAAATTAAATTTCAATATCACCAAGTGCAAGGTGTTGCATTTTGGTGGGAAACCCTAAACACAGGTACACCCTGGGAGGGAGGCGCTGGAGGCCTCAATAGGGAAAAAAGACCTAGGGGTCATGGTGGATACATGTATGAATAACTCTGAGCAGTAGGAGAGCAACTAGCAAGGCAAACAGGATGCTGGGATGCATCGTAGGGGGATCACCTCTAGGAGCAAGGAAGTGATTCTGCCGCTGTACAATGGACTGGTTAGACACCTGAGTACTGTGTACAGTACTGGAGACCACATTTGAAGAGGAACATACAGCTCCTGGGGAGGGTACAGAGGAGGGCAACAAAGATGATACAAGGGTTAGAGATTGACTTATGAGGACAGACTTGAGGAGCTCTGCCTGTTTTCATTGGAGGAGAGGAGAGACAGGGAGGACATGATTGAGGTCTTCATGTACCTCAAGGGAATAAATAGGGTAAACATGGAGGGGATCTTTAGGTTAAAGCAGGGAGGTATCACCAGAGGGCATGGTTTGAAGTTGGAAGGTGGAAGGGTGAGGGGGGAAAAGAGGAGGAGGTTTTTCACCGAGAGGGTGGTGGACCCTTGGAATGCACTGCCTGGTGAGCTGGTTCAGAGATCCACTGTGGAGGGCTTCAAGAGAGGGTGGGACAGACACAGAAAGTGGATGTATCAGACGATGGCCTGTCCCGGGGGGGTGGGGATGGATGATAGGGGTTTCTAGAGAACAAGGGATGGGAGGGTCTCGGCACCCAACTAAGGATCTAGGTTCGAGCAGACTCGATAGACTGTAAGGCCTAATCTGCTGGCAAATAGTATGTTAGTAAGCAGTAATGCTCTCTGCTCTCAGATGTGCCTAGATGTAACTTACAGTGATCAATGAGCCAAGGCTTATGTCTCTTAACAAGACAGCCATCCACTCCTCTGACCTTGTAAACATCATGTGTACAATCAGGTGTAACATCTGTCTTGTAGTCATACCACTTAGCCACCTGAAATAGACACGTATCATCCATGTCTTCATGTCTACGGGGGTAGTATGTGTCAATGAGGCTATTCTTCAAGATATGTCTTGAAGAGTGTCTATTGACAGCCAGTTCCTCAGTCTCAGCATGAGGAATAAGTACATGCTTTTCCTTCTCTTTGTAGTTCACACTGAGAAAGCGGACAGCATCAGACTTGCTGTACAGATGTGTAACAATCAAGCGATCACCAGCCTCATAAGCACCACATTCTCTGTGTGAAAGGGTCTTCAAGCCTAGTGACCACAATTGAGATGTCAGGCTCTTGCTAGAACTAGCAGTATCTTCCCAAAGATCTTGCAAGCTAGTCTGCTCATGTTTAGTAATGTACGAAGTGACATACTGCACCAGAGCCAGTGAGTTGTCAGCCACAAACTGAACATCTATGTTTGCTTGCCACATTAGGAGATGAGTAGGGTTGTAGTCATTGATGTACACCTCTTTCTCATCTCTCGGTAACTCATATACCCTCTTGGTAGATTTTGCCTTCAAGTGGTGTCACATTGCTGAAAACAGATCATTCATGCAACCATCCTGATAGACACGTCTAGGAAAACTGAAACGACATCTTGTGTATCAATCAGATTTATTCTTCACTACCCAGTGGCAGTATTTCACACAAATATGGTGCTGAAACTTTTGCACCAACTTCCACAGTGTTGGACTGTCATACTTGTCCGGAATGTGGCAAGTGATATATTTCTTGATGAATGCGAGCACTTATGCTGCTTCATGCTCACCTATGCAGGGGGGCATCCTTGATCCACAGCAACATGTGAATATGAGGAGTCCTAGTGCCTGATACTCTGTCCACCAAAAGTAATGTTCCACAACACCAAGAAGCAGATTGCCCTTTGACAAAATGAAAGTCAGAATATCATGGAACCACTTGTGAAAATGCCTTGTGACAGAGACAGGGTCAAGTGAGCACATCTCTCTGACAGTCATTGATGCAATACCATCAACATCAGAGTTTGCCCACCTCAACAGTTTTATGACCTCATCCCAGGCATACTCAGCACAACTGAGTGTGACAAACCATGTAGCTGCACCATGCTCTTGCACCATTGTCATCACCTCAGAGTGTCTGTGGTACCAATATTCTTTGGTGCCACGTAGACTTGACAGAATAGAGGACAAATTAACTTGCACATTTTCATCTTTCTGCTTCAGTTTCTCAAGAAACTGTGCGGCTGTAATTCCATCAAGTGGAGTAGTCAGACAAATAGTATGCGTAATAGATGCAGACAATATGCTAAGTTCACTCTCCCACAGGAGATGAAACAGGTACTGTATGTTGCATCTGAATTTGCCATCTTTACTGAGCACATGGCTTGTTCAATACTCAGCACCCTGTACACGCACTTCTCTTTCATCCAGGTGACCACCTAACCCTTTTGGGAACAAGTCTGGGAAATCACATGCTTCCAGTGTTGCCTCCCAAATGCTGACAGGCTCACCTTCCTCCTGTTTCATTTGATAGAGATCAATGTTGTCCCCTGCTGAATCTCTACCATGCAGTGGGTGCATTGTGTACTGCTCATACACATTATCATTTGTTGCAACATTCACCTTCTCAATCATTGATTTGGTGCTTCCCAACACATCTTGTTCTACAGACACAGTGATCATGCGATCAATATCAAGGTCTGCATAAAAGGGATTGTTGCTCTTTAAATAAGTAACAGCAAGCTTCACCTTCTCTACATTGACAACATCTTGCCAAATGACATTTGACTTAGTTTGAACACCATTGACAAGAATCACCAAAGTATTATCACTAGAGATCACCTCCACATTTTCCTGGAGAGGAAGTGGAAGATACATAACAGAACCCTTAAGAGATCTAATGAGTTCTTTTTGTGGGATGTTCTGTGTCTTAGTGTTCAGACGTGGAATAGTTTGGAATGGTTTCATGGTCTGAATTAGAATCTGTTCAAACATATTCAATGTGGCAATCTCACTTGGTGTAACATCTGCCTCCATGTTGTTCAAGACTGACCTTGGTGGTAGAACGTTAGACTTTACTTTGGAGAAACAATGTTTGCACATCACAATGATTAGGTCTAACTGAAATTCACACCTTAAGAGCAGAAATGCTACAAGACAAGACCACATATCATTGTATGGTGACAAGGTTTCCAGGTCCACTGTCACCGTTTGTTTTATGTAACAAAGGCGATGACATAACACACATACAGAGTCAAATTTCTCTGTCTTTGCTAACTCAAATTTGGCAATTGATTTCCCAAACTGTTTGAGAATATCACTTTCTAACACAGACACACAATTTTCATCAACAATTGATGACTGATCAATCACAGTTTCAGTCACACCGCTGATGCGCCGCAGCTGTTTCAGAAATGTCATGGCACCATGCATGTCACCAGACTGCAGTAACTCATTCAGACAAGTATACTGAGTGACAAATCAATGAACATCATAGACCCTGTACACAAAATTGCACATGCCTGATTGATGCACTCCCAGCATTGGCATGTGATGAAAGACACTGTCACATACACCACTATCTAGGCATGCAAGTGAGTGACCCATGAGTCCAGTATGTGGACAGATCTCACAAAGGTCTATACTCTTAAACAGTTTATGTCTGTCTTCACGATCAGTAATGACAAACAGGTTGATGAAGTGTGCAACTTTGTCAAATGATGATTGCCTCCGGTTACAAGTCGCATCACATATCCATGAGAGACAGTGTCGTTTACAAGGCTGAGTACTTTCCTCACATTCATCATCTGACTCCATTTTAGTGTCATCACACACACTGAGTACATTGCACACTTTACTGGATTCATCAATGCACAAGTTGCTGTCCTTTTTCTGTGAGTAATATGACTCCTCCCAGAAATACACCTCTAAGTGCTGTGTGTGCAGCCACCATCCTGTGAAAACATCACAGAAATAGTGCACGCTAAAGATGCGGTACCATTGTAGTCTCATCTTTATGTCATACACAATTTTTCTGAACTGCTCAAGTGCATGAGACATTTTACACTACAGATGTAAGAACAAAGAAGAACAAAAACTGCTCTATTTACAAATGTCCATACTTGTAGTCACAGTTTCATCAAACTTACATAATTTTGACTTTTTTCCCTCCCATCTCAACACAGCAGCAATAAGTCTATCAATCTTAGCTTTAGCAGCTAGTGATTGAAAATACTTTTGCTTACTCAGATGTCCATCAGCAGCTACACATTTGCAGCACTGCTTACCACGTGTGTTGATGCGTGTCTTTGCAACAGTATCCTTACTGTTCACAGACCTATGCAACTGTTGCTTAGCCACACATTCTTTCCTTGGTCTAGAGCAAACACGTTTCTTTACTGTAGAATCATGAATGTCTGGATTAACACTTTCACTTGAATGCTGATTTGTTTTACGTCTTGAGTTACCATGAATGACTTTTACATTACTCTTAAGCAACAGTGACATACTGTTATACCTGTTTTATCTCTGCATAGACTTCTGTCTCTGTCTGGATGGCATATTCCCTGTTTCGCAATTCACAGTTCAGTACAGCAATCTTACAGCAAAATCAGACACCAGTATGGAAAGCAGAGGAAAAAAAATCATCTTTTTACCTTGATCGTAACATAACATAGTATGCTACACTTTACATATCTCATACCAAAAGAACAAAAACAACTCCATACTTAACACTGTGTAGACAATTACTGTAGTAACCGAAGATCAGTAAAGCAATACACATTCTTTTCAAACAGTGACGAACATAAGCTCTATAATAATATGATTATAAATATGTTAATATCTGAGCAATCAAGCAGAACTGTTATCAGGCATCTGCAGTGCTGTTTCACCTAAAAAAAAACCTGTTTTTTCTAACATTTTTAGAAACAGTGTTGAATGTGTGACACTTTCACGAAATTAATGTTGTACGTTCTACACTTTTGCAAATTATAGTGTCACACTCACGGAAGTGTCGCAAAGTAGTGTCACACGTACTAAAGTTTTGTAAATACCAATTGCGTTATACCCCTTTTCACACTCAGCCAATCACATACTGGTGTCTATTTGAGTGACACATGGTTCAACCAATATATCAGTAGATTTATCAGGCCACATCAAGCAGCCAATCACAACAACAGAACACGGAAGAAGAAAGACATAGCAGCCATCTTAAGAATAACCAGCAAGACCCTGTTTCTGACTATGTAAGTACATCATACCTTTTAAACAATTTTTACAGTATCATATAAAGTATAATCAGTGCAAAAATAGCATTAAAATGTTTTTAATGCTGCATTTCAGCATAACAATATTATTTAGCTAGCATACTGTTAAACAAAGCTATAACAGTTTAAAGTCAGAGTGTCAATCAGTACTTACTAGCACAGATAGAGCTGCAAATGGAGGCAGAAAGAAGCAGCACATGTATCATAAGACACACAACCAATCATATGCCTCTGTCACCCTGTAATTGTTTGAAGTAGCCAATGGCAGTGTTATCTTTTCCCACTAAGAAATCGTCCTGCATTAGTGGTTGACATCAAGAACAGCCATTAAGTGTAATAATAGTCAGTGCATCCACTGTATTGGTTAACCATGACAAATCACTAACCAATAACATGTCAAAATGACTGTGTTTTGGAACAGCCCACAAAACCAATGTTAAAGCTGGGAGGGAAATCTTAATTTTACATTCACTTGTCTCTAGCTACTGCAGGACAAACACTGATTTTTTTGGTAGCTCTCTGTCCACTTCTCAGTTTAACACCTAAGAATGGCAGAAAACAGCAAATGGACTGTGTGTGTAGTGGGCAGCAGCATAGTAAGGCGTGCTTCTGAGTATGCCCAGAGGAGTAATTTTGGCAGAGACCTGCAGCTGCCCAGTTGCTCTGTTAAGTGGTTTGAAAGAGGTGACATGAGGTGGGAGCATCTCATGCCAACTATCCACAGACTTTTGAGGACTTATGCTCAGCTGGACATGCTGCTGATTCATCTCATGGGCAATGATCTTGGCACAAAAAGATGGGTTGATTTAGTGTCAGAAGCAAAATTGGACCTTGCTTCTATCATGCACATGTTGCCTGCCTGTAAAGTAATATTTTCTGATATTACAGAGTGTAGAGTCTGGCAAGCAGAACAGCACATGTACCTGCTTGACAGAGCTCGCAGAAAGGTAAACATTAAAATATCTGTATGCCTTCGCATGGCTGGAATGCACACCATATGTCAACCTCAAATTAAGCATTGTAATGATTCACTCTACCTGACAGATGGTGTGCACTTCTCACATGCTGGCAATTGCCTTTTCTTGAGTGACTTCCGAGATAAAATACTCGCAGTCCTCTAAAAAATATCAGACTGTTACAGCAGACAGAATCATAAAACAAAGGTTCTTTTAAGAACCACTACTTTTGTAAACAAATAGAACAGCTGCAGTACTCACACACACACAACAAAATATACTATGTCAGTATGACAGTCTCACTGACACATAGATGCATGCACACGACTGCACTAGAAGCATATATAGTGTATAGTGGAACATCATTGTTCACTGAAATCTAGCGCTCTCGAAATGCTGTTCTGCTGTACTAGTGATGTCCACAGTGCAGCAGAACCAAAACGTGATGTCCACAGGACAGCAGAATGACTTTTCATTCTGCTGCAGTGCAGACGTCACGCATGGTGTCCTCGAGCAGCAATCTGACAGTTAGTCTTATTTTAAAAAGAAAGATGTAGTAATTTTTTTTGAGGCAACAATGTTCCACTTTACACTATACAGAACAGTGCATGCATACCATTTAACGGCAGGGCTGTTCTTTCACCTCGTTGGTACTATGACGACTGATTACCTCTCGAGCTGCACTCTCGAAGTAATCTGTCATCATAGTACCAACTCAGTGAAAGAATAGCCCTGTTGTTAATTGTTACTCATGCACTATCCTATATATTTAGATATACATAACAGATACATCTTTGTAAACATCTTTTTAGTGTTTTACATACATCTGTCATATAACAGCATGTATACATCGAAGACAGTAATTGTGTTACAATACCATATTATTTCTTAATTACTGCAACCTTTTGTGACATTCTGACCAGCATTAATTATACTGTCCACCACCACACAGCTGTCTATACAACATGTTTGTGACAGTAATAGTGTAAGTAACCCCCCCAAAAAATGCCTATACAGTGACACAACTCACAACATGTTCCCAATGTTGTGGACCACAAGGTGTACAATGCTGGTAATAACAACACTAAATCTCATCATATTGCTGGTGACATTGTACAAGAAGCTATACAATGAAAGCATAGTCTAATAAGACACAACCACATATTGCATTCACAAAGTCCATAGCTTCACTTAATCCTGGGAATACTGTTCTCTAAGTATTGAATCAGAAACTAATAACTGTGTGACACTGTGTACCACATTTGAATATGTGTGAAAAATAAATTTTTGATAACACTCTGTAATAACATACTGATAATTCTCTATTTATTGCAGCTGTTCAGCAAAAAAAAAAATCAAAATGCGTATGTGGTCACAGAGAGAGGTGTGTTGTCTGGTCCATTCAGCTCAGGCATGGGGAAATCCACACATCCTCATGTGTAGCAGTAACATGAAGCTGGAGAAAATGTGGAGGTGCATCCACACATTCATGTGGGCCTCATACAAGATCTGAAACAAGTGCCCTGTGCTTTGCAAGAAGAAGTGGAAGCTGTTGCACCAGTGTTTCTACATTTTAAAAAACAGAGAGGAGATACCGGATAATGACATCACCTGGTACTACCTCACTTTTGAAATGTGGGAAACAGTAGGAAAGCCACAAGCAGGGGAGCACCTAACAAGTCATAAGTACAAAATCCACCTGTCAGCCAGCAACTGTTTGTGTCCACTGAAACAAATACTGTCACTGTTCTGTCAGTTAAGGAATGATAAAACACAATGGTTATATAAATGAAGTACTTAATCAACAGCTGGGTTCATTATGTCCAAGAAGGCAGACCTGGGTGTCATATAGTGTTAAAGGTCTAATAATGTTGAACAATCATGCAAGCCCAACCTTTTGTAACCAGGCTGAATAAACAAAGGTGTATGGATATAGATATAAGGTTTTCACAATAAAAAGTATTAATAAGATTCTGAAAAATATGAGTGAACAGGAAAGTTCTTAACATCAGAGCAGCCAAATATGTATCTTGTATTAACATGCATATAAAAAAAAGTAGTAGGTAGCAAGGTTTTACAGTGTGCCTCACTATTATTAATAGCGATACCAAAAAGGTACAGTATAGATGGTCCCAATCAAAAGACACTTACATTCATATTCCGCATAGGTAAAAGAACTGTAGCATGACACTGTATTGCTGTCATCCAGCACCTTAGATATCATATTACTGGTATGATCTCATCCTAGCATGATAACAGTAAGATAAATGTTTCTCTTTTGTTAGCCATAAGAGAACAATTACCTGAGTGATATCTTACCTGGTAAAAAAGATAATCATTGTTTAAATAAATGACTTATCAATACGTTTACATACAAATCCCCCACTCAATGCAATCTTTTAAATCTCTCATTTCATAGAACGCCAAAGGTGCCCCGTTCCTCAATGTGAGGTAGTACCAGCTGTGATTGAGGCTGTGGAGGCTGAACACTCTGATGACAGTGTCATCATCGTCAAGTCAGAAGGTAAGAAAATTGCACAACTCATAATAAAAAATGATTACTATCTGCGATGTGCAGGGGTTACACATACTGAAGCTGTGACCTACAAAATATTTCTAAAATTCCTATGTTCTTAACCATTGTTTACATGCAGGACAGTACAGACCTTAAGTTATATCTTCATCATTAGTGAAAACAAATTTTGAGACCACATAGAAATACTTATTTCCCAAACATATTAAACTGTATAATTCTAAAACTATCATTCAATTATTCGCAGTTCTACTTTCCCTGTGTTTCCACAGTAAAGAAAGCAGATTTTTTTTTTCCTCATAGAAAAAGGAAAAGTTTGTAAAACAGTACTAATGACTTAGGAAGCATGGTATACAGAGCAAGGTAGAAAGTAACTTTTTTTTCTCACAATGAACAGTTCTATCTGGAAATAGTTAACTCATTTGTATTTACTTAAGCTATTGCCATAGTACTGGTAGTGGAACTGCAGTTCACATCCAACCCATCACCGCTTCGGCAGTGGAGACTAGACCCCACTCTTCTGCAAGGCCATGGGTATAAATAACATTAAATGTAGTATAAAAGAGTTTCAGGAGGTTAACAGGGTAGAGGATACAGGGGTGTTGAACACATGGGACACCTTAAAGGCCTATATGAGTGGAGCTACCATAGCTTATGCTACTCACAAGAGGAAATCAGAAGTATGAGAAGAAAAAGAACTAGAGATTGAGATACTGTAGTAACTAAAGAGAAGGAGATCATGATGGGGAGGGGCAACTTAAAAGATAAGGGAGAACTTAGGCACCTCAGAGGTAGATTGAATAAGCTCTCAGAATGAAAGATTGGACAGCAAGGGCTCTATGATGCTGGTTCGACAACTAAGTTGTTGACCGCCATCGCAGCAATGGATTTAAGTTGACTGCAACCTGCAGTCGACATAAATCAGTCCCTGAACCCCCATGTTGGGGGGCTCTGCCCCCCTACCACCAATCTCTAGAATTCTAACTCCGAGTAGGAGTTGGATCGGGGGGTTGCAGGACCAGTCGAGAGAGTGCCGGGATCTTGGACGGTCTTTTACAGCAAAAATTTCAATGTTGTCCTCATCGACATTTTCACTGTAATAGTGTCACCATCTGGGGCACATACCAATGGCAAGCTCTCACAAGTAAAGCAGTAGCCTACTTTAACTGGGACAAAGGGGGGTGCTGGATGTCCTGGTTAATTAAACAAAAAAAGGGAAAGGCAAATTATTGAATTGCAAGGGAAGACCGGGGCTTTAACTTCTGACCAGAAGGAGATAAATGACATTTTCAAGCAGTTTTATCAAAAGCTATATTCATCAGAAACTCCAAACATGGCAGAACCCAACTCCTTCTTAGGGACAATAACCCTTCCGGCTCTGACCCCAGAAAATGCTGCAGAACTGGATGGCACCGTAATCCTAGATGAGATCCATAGAGCAGTTTGCACATCAAAGGGGGGGTAAAGCCCCGGGCCCAGGCAGCATCCTGGTAGAGTTTTACAGAATCTTTTGAGATAACCGTAGCAAGGTTATGTGTTTAATGGTAGAAACGGTATTAGAGAAAGGCTCCTTAACCCCAACACAACAAATAGCGACTATCACGGTGCTGCCCAAACTGGGGAAAGACCTGTTGAAGTGTGCTTCCTACTGGCCTATTTCTCTTCTAAATGGCAATTATAAAATGATTGCAAAAATCCTGGCAACATGTATAAAACCTGTTATGCCAAAGCTTATCCATCATAATCAGGGAGGGTTTGTCAGTGGCCAGCAGGCAAAGCACAATACTAGGCAGGTTCTAAATGTAATTCAGTGCTGGAGGCAGGAAAAGTGAGATAATGAATGGGATTTGCTTATGCTCGATGCCAAAAAGGCATTTGACTGTGCTGAATGGCCATTTATGTTTCAGGTTTTAAGTAAGTTTGGCCTGTGTCCAAAACTGTGTTCTTGGATAGCTGCCCTTTATAAATCTCCTAAGGCCCAGATTCTGACAAATGACACAATGTCCAACTTTTCCCCCTGGGCTGTGGAACCAGACAGGGGTGTCCCATATCCCCTCTGCTTCATGTATTAACCATAGAAGTCCTTGCACAGGCTGTTAGAGAACACCCTGATATTAGGGGCACAGTGTTGGAGGGTAGGGTGCATGTTATATCCCTTTTTGCAGATGATATTTAATTGTTTATTAATAATCCTGGAACTACCCTGCTGGCGCTCACCATGCTCTTTCATCAATATGGCCCCCTATCTGGGTATAAAATAAATTGCACAAAATGTGAATGGTTGCTGATGAGGGGTTGAGCTGGACCCATACACATTGGAGGAGCTATTATAAAACCAGCACAATCAATCAAATATCTTGGAATTTTAATCCCTAGAAGAGTATCTACACTCTGCCAAATGAATTATAAGCCATTACCGGAAAAAGTCAGGGCAGATGGTGACTGGTGGAGGACTCCCCCCCACCGTCATCAGTAGAGCAAACCTAGTCAAGATCTGTGTATTACCCCACTGCCTTTATTTATTCCAAACGTTGCCCTGTCATGTACCAAGAAAGTATTTTAAATCCTTGTGGAGTGCGGTTTTAACTCTGCTCTGGAGAGAACGTATACCAAGATTAAAACAGGAGACCCTGTGGCACCCACTTAAGAAGGGATGATTGGGTCTACCCAATTTTGTGCTGTACCACTTAGTGGCACAACTATCTTTCCTGATAGATGCAATAAACAAGGCAGAACCTAAAAGAGAGTGGCTATTACTAGGAGAGGTGGAGTACGGTGTACCCCTGTACTGATCCCTTTTTGCTACCTCACAGGCCCCCCAAATATTGAAATTCATTCCAAACCCCTGCACAAGATCCTCAGCACGGGCATGGTTACAAGCCCATGACTTGATTAAACATCCCCATTCCCTGTCACCGGAGGCCTCCACTGGGGTAACTTTATGGGGAGAGAGAGGCTCTAGTCCTGACCTTCAGATGATATTAAGGTGCTGGATGGGCAAAGGATTGATGACCTTGGCCCAGTTAATGGATGGGGGTTGGTTAAATCCTTCCAGGAGCATGACATACTAATTGGGCACCATTATGCTTACTCCCAGATATGTGTCCTCCTGCTGGAAAAGGGATCACCACCTGAAACATACCCGAGTCTATCTAGATCACCAATAGATGAAGTATTTATTGAAGAGGCAAGGAAGGTTCACCTGAAACCTCTTTCCAGACTATATAAGGTATTAGTAGGGAGCCTGCCAGGCCCTTTAGAGGGAATCAAGAAAAAATGGGCCAGGGACCTATTGCCAGAGGTTTTGACAGCTGGGGACAGGGATGAAGTATTGAAAAAGGCAATGAGGTGCTCAAGGAGTAATAGACTGTGGGTAATTCATTACACCATCTTTCATAGAGTGTACTTTACACCCTCAAAAGCAGATAAAATTAATGAAACCAGTTCTGATACATGCTCAAAATGTGGAATCCAGGAGGGTACTTTTTATCATCTACTTTGGAAATGTCCCCAAAATATTCAGTTTTTGGGAGGAGGTAGTAAGACTATTAAATCAAACTCTGCACTTAGCCAGGCAGATGAACAAGGCCCATATCCTACTAAACCACCCCACAGCTATAAGGAGAAGAAGAAGAAGCCAGGGGGAAAGTCATCATCTCTGGGAGATAGGAATAGTTACTGCAAAGAGGTGTATTGCTCAGGAATAGGGAGGTGATAGAGTACCTACAGTTGCACAATGGACTGTGGCCGTGTTGTAGGCTATGAAACTTGAAAATATACAGTATAACATCCTAGGACAGGAAAATATATATCATAGGATCTGGGACCCTCTAGAGGTGGCACTACAATTGCATTGGTTTCCAGATGGATAAGGAGAGGGGAACACTGGGAGGACTGGGGGCAAGAGCAAATATAACACACACAGGGTTACCGTATGAGAGTGTAAATGTGGTTAAAGGGGAAATACAGTCATGTGTTCCTGTCATATGGTGTATTGAACTGCATAAATACAATCCAACTGGTTGTGCAATGTGTGTACAAATATTTGTATTAAAAGTTGTAAATAAAGTTTACAAAAAAAGGTTGAGAATTCTGCTGAAAAGTGCTTAAAGAAACTAATTGTCAAAATTGCAAAGTTCCCTTTGATTTTGAGCAAAAAAAAATTATTTCTGCAGATTACAAATGTTTTTGAGTGCTTGTGGATTACAGTGCTGGAGTCACTAAAGGAATTGTGCAAACATGTATTTAAATTTCTGAGAAAGCACTGCCAAACTATGAAATTCCAAGCAGTGAAAAAAAATTTGTTTTTGCAATTAAAAATTGTTCCCCAGCTCAAGAATGGCAGTGTGTGAGAAGGAGAGAGAGCTTCCAGGTCATTTTTATGGTGTCAAGTGATTTACCCTGGTGCACAAGCCCTGCCCCTGGCTAGAGCTCTGTGGGCTTGCTCAGTGTTTGAGGAAGAGAGAGAGAGTGTGCAAAGCATCATGCTGAGCAGTAGTGGCATGGCTGAATTTGGACTTCTTTTGACAGAAATAACTAAACAAATGCAAAAACTTTTAAAGCAGGCTTCTCCCATACAGTGATTGCTCCGGTAGCCACCGCTGGTGTGTGCATTGTGGAAATCATCGTGCAGGGCCACCTAGAAGCAAAGAAAGTGCCACTGAGTCAGTAGCAGGCTGCAGCATCAGGAGGGAACCAGCTACTTCTGTAAGTACACCAGCGAGTATCTGGTAGAAAAGCAAAAGGCTCTGGGCAGTGTTTGAGCAAAGTAAAACAAACAAAGTTGTGAACAGAGAGCAAGGACTGAACTAGTAGGTGTATCTATTTGCAAGCAACCAAGCTGTGTTAACTAATCCAGTACTGAGTAAGGTTGCTAAGTGTGTGAGTTAAGAATTTAAAGACTGAACAGAGTAAACAAGATTTTTGAGCCAAACAACAAATGTTGAGCAGTGGAGCAAAGTGCTATGCAAGAGAGAAATCAAGTGCAAAACAGTGAGTGTGTTGGTGATGCCAAGAGAAATCAGCAGCCAGGTTGGGGGCAGGGGGGCCTAGAAGCAAAAGCAATTTAAACAAACAAATTGAGGCGCGCCATGCTAGGGCTGGGGCCAGATAGTGAAACCACCAAAGCGTCTACAAAGTTTGGAAATAAACCACACAAAAACAAAGTAGCAGGTTTCAGCAACAGAAAAGAGTGAGACATTTTCTTTAAGATCAAACCAAGTGTGTCAGTGTGCAGTATCAGTAACTTCAGACTTGTGTGTTGTTTCGTAGAACAAAATGTCTAGCAGAAGGAAAGGGTATCTGCTCATACCAAGATCTGGATAACCCAGTGAGAGAGAGAGATTTGTAACAGTTTGAACAACTTTATGGATGTGAAGGAGCTCCAGCTAATGTTGCCCTGCCAAATTTTCCTTGAATGTGTGTGTAATCTGCATGAAAACAGGGAGAGATGTTTTGATTATTCCTCATTGCAAGGACTGTAGAAAACAGTATAGCATGACCATGGACATTGATACTGTAAAAGCAAATACTAAAACCATATGTCTAGCTCTGAAATAAACGTTTGGTGAGGGCCCATACTGCAAACTACTGAAGACCTGCTACAGGCAGGTAGGGAGAAACAGAGGAGTTGAGAGGGATGGAGGTTTGTTCAAGCCTGATGGCCTGCATCCATCCTGGAGGGGAATCCAAGCACTCAATGATAAGTTTAAATGCTACATTGACAAGCATTTAAACTAGCAAAGGGGGGGTGGCAGGCCAGGAAGGATGGTACCTACTTGCTCACCCCCCCACAGCTAGCAGTGGAACCAGTGAACCAGAGGAGTGGCTATCTCTGCAAAGCAGTGTGCAAAAGATGGAGATTAGTGTCCAAAAGGTGGATAAGCAGAAAAGGGCAAAATTCAGCAGAAGGGCAGACAGCAAGGAGAACCAGGGATAAATGACAACCAAGGAAGGGGCTGGAGTAGAACAGTGAAGCAGTCTAGGGAGGTCAAATCATGGAAAGCCGTGTGTGCAAATGCCAGGAGCCTTAGCAACAAGATGGAAGATCTGGAGGCTGTCATGGTACAGTCAGACCTGGACATTGTGGCCATCACTAAAAAACCTGGTGTAATGATAACCATGACTGGGAGATGGCCATACCTGGCTATAACATATTCAGAAGAGACAGAGCAGGCAGGAAGGGAGGAGGAGTGGCACTGTATGTGAAAAATGACATAAGGGCCACACAGATCCAGGAGGAACAAAATGGGGGAGAGATACTGTGGGTTAAGCTGGAAAGGAAAATGGGGCCAGCCATCCACACAGGTGTGGTCTATAGACCACCAGCCCAGGAGGAAGAAACAGATAGGGAGTTGATGCTAGCCATCCAAAGGATGGCAGACAAGGTGAGGTAGTACTGGTTGGAGACTTCAATATACCAGACGTGGACTGGAGCATCCCAGCAGCAGCATCAACTAGAGCAGATTTATCCTGGACTCCTTCAGGTGCCTTCCTCAAGCAACTGGTCATGGAACCAACTCGGCAGAAGGCAATACTGGACCTTGTGCTCACAAACAAGGACAGTGTGATGGGGGTAACAGTGGGGAGCACCTGGGTAACAGTGACCACCAGTCATTGTGGTTTGAAATCACAGAAAGAGCAGAACCAAACCACACAAAAACACGTATCCTGGATTTTAGGGGCAGACTTTAGGAAAATGGGAGATACTTGAAAGAGGCATTAAGGGAATGGAACAGGAATCAGGGTTGAGGAACAGTGGGCAGTATTAAAATGGGGATTATAAGAACAACAGAATTATGCATTAAACAGGTTAGCAAGAGGAAAAGGAAGAGGAGACCATTATGGTTTTCCAAAGAGGTAGCAAAGATAGTGAAAGCCAAAAAGATTGCATTCTGGCAATACAAAAAGACACAGGCAAAAGGGGATAGGGAGAAGTACCAGGAGAAACAAAGGGAGGCAGGGAAGTCAGTAAGGGAAGCCAAAGCTCAGACAGAAGAACCACATTGCAAAATCAGTGGGTAAAGGGGACAAAACATTTTACAGGTACATAAGTGAAAAAAAAGAAAGACAAAGGGAGGGATAGTGAGACTGAAGGGGGAGGATGGGAGCCGTGTGGAGGATGACAACAGTAAAGCTGACATATTGAACAGGTATTTCTGCTCAGTCTTTACTAAGGAAGAGGTGGGTAATGGGTCTGAAGGGGAGTACAAGGGTGAGAATGGTGCAGAAATGGACACAAGTCCCTTTACACAGAAAGGGTCCTGAAGGAACTGGAAGTAATAAGAGCTGATAAAGCAATGGGGCCAGATGGGGAAAACCCCAGGATCCTTAAAGAACTAAGAGAGGTGGTGGCTGAACCTCTGGCTATCCTGTTCAGCCAATCACTGAAACAGGGAGGTACCAAAGACTGGAGGACAGCAGATGTAGTCCCCTTATACAAAAGTGGGAACAAAGAGGAAGCAGGGAACTACAGACCAGTCAGCCTCACCTCGATAGTGGGAAAGATCATGGAAGCACTACTGAAGGAGAGATTGGTGGAACATCTGGTTGTCAATGGACTACAGGACCCAAGGCAGCATGGTTTCACCAGGGGGAGGTCATGTCAGACCAACCTCATTGAATTTTTTGACTGGGTGACTAGGGAGGTGGATCAGGGAGGGCAGTGGACATGGCCTATCTGGACTTCAGAAAGGCCTTTGACACTGTGCCACATAGAAGACTATTACACAAACTGGGGAATATGGGTGTGGGCAGGACAGTAGTGTGGTGGGTAGGTAACTGGCTGGGTGGCAGGACACAGAGGGTGGTGGTAAATGGCTGTCACTCCACAGAGGAAAAAGTGACCAGTGGGTACCACAGGGATCAGTGCTGGGACTGGTCCTATTCAACATCTTCATCAGTGTCATTGCACAGGATCTAGAAGGCAGAATTTCACTGTTCGCTGATGACACAAAGCTCTGTAACAGAGTAGACACACCAGAGGGTGTAGACAGAATGAGAGGGGACCTGCAGAAACTTGAAGAATGGTCAAGGGTTTGGCAGTTGAAATTCAATGCAAAGAAGTGCAAGATAATGCATATGGTGCACAAAACCCAGGCACAATATATCAGTTGGGGTGAGGATATAGCATGCACCAAGCAGGAAAGGATCTTGGGGTTGTCATCTCTGATGACCTCAAGGTAGGGAAACAGTGTGACAAGGCATCAGGTAAAGCAAATAGGATGCTGGGATGTATAGGCAGGGCATCACCAGCAGGAAAAGGAGGTCGTAATTCCGCTATACAAGACACTAGTGAGGCCCCACCTGGAGTACAGTGTACAGTTCTGAGACCATACCTATGTAAGGACATAGGGTAGAGAAGGTTCAGAGGAGGGCAACAAAGATGGTGCATGGATTACATCACAAGTCCTATGAAGACAGGTTGAAGGAACTGAACATGTACTCCTGAAGGAGAGGAGGAGAGAGGGATATGATAGAGACATACAAGTATCTTACAGGGAGGAACAGGGTGCAGGAAAACACTATTTTTAAGCGAAAAAGATGTTTCAGGACTAGAGGGCATGGGATGAAGTTGGAGGGAGGACGATTCAGAGGAAACATGAGAAAGAATTTCTTCACAGAACGGGTGGTGGACAAGTGGAACACCCTGCCAGAGGAAGTGTTGGGGGCTGAAACAATCACGGGATTTAAGAATGCATGGGATAGACATAAAGGAATTCTAGAGGTCAGGGGTAAGGGAAAATAGACTTCTAGGAAAACAAACTGAACTTACAAGCTCAAATGGGCAGACTAGGTGGGCCATAGGCCCTTATCTGCTGACACTGTCTATGTATCTATGTATCTATGAGTTTTTGAGAGAATTCTTTGAGGGTGTGACAGAAAGAGACTCATAGTGGCAGGCAGAGATATACATTTCCATCCAAGAAGAGAGTTAGAGGGACTAGCCAGAAATTGAGGTTGTGGATTCATGGGCAGCAGGCCCTAGCCAAGTCTGATTGGTGAGGATGAGATTGCAGAAGCCTTAAAATGGGATGTGGTTACCTCAGGGATTAGTGAGGAATGGACTGTGACAGGGGCTGACTCAGCTATCAGCTCCTGGTCAGAAGAAGTAGAAAAAGGAAAACTTGAATTGCTTAGAGAGGCATCTGGTAGTGAGCCTGGGCTACCAGTGCTACTAACAGCAAGTGAGCCATCAGAGACTGTGCAGGGCTCAAGAGGAATGGTAATGAGTACAGGGATGGATTGCAGCTTCCCTGACTGAAATAGATCAGACTGGCTTGACCAGTCCTGGCCTCGTCCAAGTCAGGCCACTGGCATAAGTCTACCTGAAAGTAGTAAAGAGGATCACCTGATCAGACACAAGGCTGAAAAATAATTCAGACTGAAATATCCATTTTTCAAAAGATGGATGTGGGAAAAAATTGAGGACTGTAGGGAAATGGTTCTGGAGGAAGCCAGAGCTACCATTAAATATGACATGTGTTTGTTCATGCGAGTCAGAATTTGCCAAGACAAGCTAAAATTGTGGAAATTGGGTTGCACCCTCCATCTCAAGTCGGTCAGAGTGACAGACAGAAATGGCAATGAGACAGTCCACACTTCCAGAATTGTCCACCCTATTAAAACAGTAATATATGATCCTCAACCCAAGTGGTAATGCCCTTGAGTGTCAAAACCATAAGATGTCCAGTGTGATGCGCTTACCACTCAACTCAGCAGGCAATTGGCTGAAGAAAGAAGATCCAAAGGCCAGAGTACAGTGTCCCCCCCCCCAGGAGCAACGGAGGATTTCGTGTCTGCAGCTTTCATCATTAATCAGCAGCAACCATGTCCAGATGTGGCGTAGAAGAGCTTGTTCTGAAAATTTGTCTACAGCCAAAGAAGAGAAGAGATTCAGACCAGATCCAGAGAGGTGATGCAGAACTCTCAGCCTGCACTTCGAAAATGGTAGGATTATGCTTTCCTCTTACTTTTTTTTTACATTTATGAACTTTCCACTGAAGAGGATATGTCCCTACTCTGTTTGGTCCAATAGATATCTGGATCTGGACTAAAGTTTCCAGCAGGCCTTGAGCCTATGGCAAGAACAGTTCTGACTTGGCTCAGGCCTACAGTGATTTTTCTTGAATGTGAGTGCCTCATGCACATGGGACATTTCCTCTTTAGGCTGGACATTGTAGGGTAACCCTCACCTCCCCCCAAATGTTTTGTATGTATTACTTTGGTACTTTTATACTGCCTTTTGTAGAAAACCATTTAAAAACCTTTTGCGATTGGATTGTATTCTGCTGGTGGGAGGTGTGGTTACTGTTTTTCTTGCAGGTTGTTTCTTGTTTGCAGGAAGTTTTCTTTAACAGGTGTGGCTTGGAGAAGAAAAGAAGACAAGAAGAGGATGTTTAGGACTCAATGGAGTCCTCTGTTTTGGTGTTTTGAAATATTTTAACTGGGAAATGTTAAACATTTTGCTTTTCAGGTTTAAAGAGTGCAGTACCGAGGTTTGGGAAATGCATAGCAATGCCATATGTATCTTTCTAAAGCAGTACACTGTGTAAATTATGAAAAATGTGTGGGTATAGGTTACTCCTTTGGTAGTGTAGGTTAGATAGCTTTTCCCTAGTGTGCTAGGGGGATGGATAGGTTGATGCTTCTGACCAGGGTAGGGACCATCAGTTCTATCCTGTCAGGGCATGCTTCAGGCAGTTTCTTGGAGCCACTTTAAAGAGTCCCAAGCTAGTTGTTAGGTAGAGCTGAAGTTGCTACAGCAGGCCTCTGTTCTCTGCATAACCTGCATATGCCTTGGCTTGGGTAGGGGAGCCTGGCCACCTCTACCTGTAGGCCACCCAGGGGTTGGATGGTCTGTGTTGCAGTCCAAGATCCTTTCTGGGACAGAAAGGTTCATCTGGTGGTGGTGAGTGTAATCACCCAATCCCCTGGGGTTGCTAGAATCCTATCTGTATTAGACCATGTAGGACTCTGGGAAGCCATAGAGGGTTTTAAACTCTCTACAATATATTACCTCATTGTTTACCTAGTTCAGCTGAGCAGAGAATGAGTTATGTCATTTGGAACTCTCTCAGCAGCATAAGCTCTTCTGGCTAGCTGAAGGGGAAGCAGTTTAGAATCTTGGAGAGTTCCAGCTTGGAGAATGAAAGAGAAAGGGAAGGAGCTCTCTGTGATTGCAGAGGGCTAGGGGTGCCTGCCAGCATCCCTTGGCTGGGAGAAGGACCTCTGGTCATCATTTTTCTCACCTTAGTTTGTGAAACAGCAGTGTTGCCTAAAGAAGTGGTGGAGACCTGTGCCAGTGGAGCCCCAGTGGGTGCACAGCTTGACACAGGTTGACAGCTGCTGTCATTCACTGAGTACAAACTATTTACAGTACGTACTCATGCATAGCTCAGTCAGCAGCTGGCCATGGTGATGAGAGGTGGGCAGTGCCAGTCACCAGCGGGGTATGCGTGGGGAGGGAGCGGGGTGATCTGGCACTACCGGGTGGGGGGTCACAAGACTACCAGGGCTAATGGGGATGTGGGAAGGTTTTTTTTAATCTTTTTCAGTACTGAGCAGACATTGGGGTTCGGGGATCGAGGATCAAGGCTGAGGGGGTTCTGCTAGCCCTGTAGGGCTTTGTTTGTTGGAATATTGGGGGAACAGGGAATGGAGGGCACTTGCACCCTTACACTGTGAGTGCTGTGGGCTTGTTGCAACCCATTCAGTTACATCCTCTGTTTGGCATACCATTCAGGCTGGCTCAAGTCATTAGTCGAGGGGACCCTGCCTGATATAGAACTGGGTGCAGGGTCCCTGGCGCAATGGCTTATGGCGCAAGTCACCTTTGGCGAGACTTGCACCAGCCCTTCTGGAATCAAACCCATACAATACAATCACAATTTTATGGTTGTGGATGCTCGAGCCAAGTATTTACCCTAATGCCAGGGGTGATACTGATTTTCTGCTAACTTGTGGTTTGTTGCCTTGTTTGTGTAACAAGTAGGGGAGTCCTGGTTGCAAGATGCCACTCTTGACCGGGATAAGAGTTGCATTAGTATTAAAAGGTTACAAAAATGACAAAAAGAAAAAAGTAGTCTTTCTGACTAAAAAATTACATTGTAGTGCTGCTATACATAGATTCATAGATACTGTCGGCAGATAAGGACCGACAGGCCCATCCATTCTGCCCATTTATGATATCTGTATAAGGGGCCTGTGACCCTACTTGGTCATTGGCTTAAGCTTTTACTTCCCATCTCTAAAATTCCCTTATTCCTGTCCCATGCACATTTGAAACCTGCTACCATATGGGCAGCCACCACCTCCTGGGTCAGGCTATTCTATGCATCCACCACCCTCTCAGTAAAAAATAATTTTTTCACATTTCCCCTTATCCATCCCCCACCAGTCTCACGGCATATCCTCTTGTCCTGGCACTGCTTTTAAACTGGAAGATATTACCCCCTTTAACTTTGTCAATGACATTGAGGTATTTAAACATTTCTATCATATCACCCTGCTCCCTCCTTTGCTCTAGTGTGTAAATATTGAGGTCCCTCACCCTTTCCTCATAAGGCTTGTGATGCAAACCCATCACCATCTTAGTTGCCCTCCTCTGTACCTTTTCTATATTGTCAATGTCCTTACAAAGGTGAGGCCTCCAGAACTGGACAGTGTTCCAGGTGAGGCCTCATTAGGGTTTTGTACAGTGGAACTATTACCTCCCTCCCTCCTTCAGCTTGTGATACCCCTTCCAATACAACCCAGCATCCTGCTGGCCTTCCATACTGCCTTGGCTGTCTACCTGGTGGCCTTCAATTCATCTGTAATTAAGACCCCCAAGTCCCTTTCCTCCCTAGTAACCATCAGCAGCTCCCCCCATCCTGTAGCTCACTCCAGGGTTCTTGCTCTCTGCATGCATAATTTTGCACTTCTTTGCATTAAACCACTGTTGCCATGTTTCCAACCATCTCTCCACTTTTTCTATGTCATTTCTTATCCTTTCCACCCCCTCTGCAGTATCCACCCTGTTGCAGATCTTGGTGTCATCTGCAAACAGGCACACCCTTCCCCCTAGCTCATCTGCAATGTTGCTGATGAAGACATAGAGGAGGACTGGCACGAGAACTGACCCCTGAGGTACTCCGCTGGTCACCTCCATTTCCTCTAATGAGGTTCCATTTACCACTACCCTTTGTTTTCTGTCCCTTAACCAGTTACCAGTCCAGCTCACCACCTCGTGGCCCACCCCCAGACTACCATGCTTGTTGACCAGTCTCCTATGTGGAACGGTATCAAAGGCTTTGATGAAATAGAGGTAGGTAACATCTAATGTCCCCCCGGTCTACTGCCTTTGTCACCCAGTCAAAGAAATCTATCAGATTAGTCTGGCAGGACTGTCCTGCTGTGAAATTATGACACCTGGAATCCAACATTCCTGTGGCTTCCAGGTGCTCCACTATTCTTTCCTTAAGGAGTGTCTTCATTATATTTCCGACTACAGAGGTTAGACTAACTTGCCTGTATAGTTCCCTGCATCATCTTTGCTGCCACTCTTGTGAAGAGGGATATTTGCCCTTCTCCAGTCTTCTCGGACCACTCCAGTGTCTAGGGACTCACAGAACAGATCTGCTAGAGGGGCTGCCAGTTCCATTCTTAGTTCCCTTACGATCCTGAGATGTATGCCATCTGTTCCCATGGCTTTGTCCACCTTCAGTTTTGCAAGCTCTTCTAGGACCCTTTCCCCTGTGAATGGACTGGAGTTTACCTCCTTTCCCTCTTTTCATTTGAAGTCTAGTTGTGGTCTCAGACCCTTCCCTCCACTGTGAAGACCAAACAGAAGTACTTGTTCAGGAGTGATGCTTCCCTTCCCCATCTCCCTCTACAATCTCCCTGTCTCCCCTAAGTTTAACGACTCCCTCCTTGGCCTTCCTTCTCTTGCTAATGTACCTGTAGAATGTCTTGCCCCCTTTAACTGATCAAGCTACTCTTTCCTCTGTTTGTGCTTTTGTGCTTCTCACAGCCTTTCTTGCCTCCCTCAGACAATTCCGGTACATTTTCCTGTCCTCTTCTCTTTGTAGCTCCTTATACTTCGTGAAGGCTATCCTCTTGGACCTTACTTTTTATGCCCCTCCCATATTGAACCAAAGTGGTTTTCTTCTTCTCTTTCCTTTGTCTTGCAACCTAACACATTGTCTTGTCACCTGCTCTATGGCCTCTCAGATATGTGCTCATTTCTCCTCAACTCCTCCAACTGTTCCCCCTCTTTGCCAGTTTTTCCTTGAACTGTATTCCCATCCTGGTATAGTCAGCCCTTCTGAAATCTAAGACCCTTACCTTTAAATTGGTAGACTGAATTCCTGTGTTCACCTTGAACCATACCACATTGTGGTCACTGGACCCTAGCTGATCTTCCACGTTGAGATCTGCAACCTTGACCACATTAGTCAGTACCAAATCCAGGATTGCCCTGTCCCTGGTGGGTTCCTGCACTAGTTGCCTGCCCCCTCAAAGAAGTCCATGAAGTCCGGTGTCATGGCTGAGGACTCTGCTGGTATGGACCAGTTTACTTTCAGCACATTAAAATCTCAGTAGACCTTCCCCTTTTGCTGCCATGTCATGCATGTTTTCCATTAGTAGCTTGCCAATTTCTTCCATCTGAGCTGGGGGTCTGTATGATGACCTCCGTGTGAATGGCTGTTCCATTGCTTGTCTCAAAGGTGAGCCACACTTCCTCTGTTTGTTCATGTTTTCCCTGAATTGCAGTTGCCTTTGTGTTTTCTTTGATGTAAAGGACAACCCCACCTCCCTTTTACTTTTGCTTTCTTTCCTGAACAAGGCATATCCCAGTACATTTATGTCCCAGCTGTGGTTACTGGTGTTCCATGTTTTGGTTATTGCCACTATGTACGGATCAGCCTCTGTCATTGCCACCACCAGGTCTGGGACTTCATTCGCCAGACTGCGCCCATTTGTGTGCATGACTTTCCATTTGATGCCTCCCCCTTTTGTCCCCTCCTTGTGATTGACCCATTGTTTTTTCTCAAAACCCATGGCACATTCCACGTGCTGCTTCCCTTTTTTTGCTTTTCCTTGTATCCGTGGTTCAGGTCTTTTTGTCAATGATGTTGTACTCTAGTCCTGTGTGCAGTGTTCTCTGAACTGTGGCTCTGGTGTATCTGCCCCAGACCTGACTTTCTGGTCCTGCTTGTTGTCTTCTCTAACCTGTGTTATGGTATGTAGTCATTGGATGATGACAACACTGCATGTGAGGAGCTGTTTATTTTGTCAAAAGTACTTTCAAAGTAATATCAGCTTAATTCACAGTAAGAACAAATGTTTGGGGCCAGACCCCTATTTCATTCTCTTTGTTGCCATCCCCCATCCCCACTCTCTGGTCATTGTCTAGCACAGGCCTATCAAGAGGTGCTGCAATGGTAATTTAGCTAGAAGCTTACTAGTGTTCAGCATCAGTTTAAAGTAGAAGGAAAAGCCACAGACAATCTAAGTGCTACAGCGGTTGTTAGACCTACCTTTTTTGAAGACTGGGAAAACTGTTTATGTGTTGGTGGTGTGAAGCTGAGTGGAGTTGTGGTCAACAGTTTCATCAGACAGAGGCTTCGTGTAGAAAAAATAAAGCCTACAGAAAAGCTAAAAAACAATGGGTACTGACATTGCTAGAAACAAGTACAAAATTAAATTTAGGCTTGTTTGAAAAGTTAATAAAACAAAATAAAAGGGTTGAACAGAAGCTATCAAATAGGGTGGGAGATAATCAGAGACTGTTTTATAATTATGTAGCAAGTCTCAAGAAAAAAATAAACAGGTAAGACCCCTAAACAAGGAGTTGAAGTGATTATGGATTGCCAAGAAATGACAGAAGTGTCTAATGGTTTCTTTGAAAGTGTCTTCCAGAAGGACAACAGCTTAGAATTCACTGTTGAGGTTGATGGGCGCAGTAATATTGTAATAACTCCCACCAGAATTAAGGACAAGCTGATGGGACTGGATGTAAATAAATCACCGGGACCTGGATGGTTTACCTCCAAGACTCCTAAAAGGACTAGCCAATGAAATTAGTATGCCACTAAGTGTTATATTCCAAAAATCTCTGGATGAGGGAGTGGTACCTGACGACTGGACCATAGTAACAATAATTCCTATCCATAAGAAAGGGATCAGATCAGATTATAGAAACTACAGGCTGATAAGCCTAACATCCATCTTGAGCAGATTTATGGAGGCAATTACAAAGGAAGAAATTGAAAATTATGTAGTAAATAATGGATTTGTAGACCCAATCCGGCATGGATTTGTTAAGGGGAGATCATGCCTCACTAATTTACTATATTTTTTTTAGAAATAAATAAGGCATTAGAAGATGACATACCAGTGGATGTGCTCTATAAGGACATTGACAAGTTGTTTGACAGCATCTTCCATAGAGAATTAATCAATTCATTAGTAGAAATAAGGTTAGATGACACTATACTTGCATGGATAGCAGATTGGTTGGGTAGGAGATCTCAGAGAGTAAGGATCAAGGGGCAGCATTCTAGCTTGGCTAGGGTGCCTAGTGGAGTCCTGCAGGGGTCCGTCTTGCAGCAAGTATTATTCAATATCCTAGGAATATCTATTACTTGTAAAAACAACTTATGGATGGCAAAATTTGAGGATGATTTAAAGATTGGTTCTCTGGTAACAAATAAGGATGATGCAGAGTGCCTACAGGTAAATACAAATGAGACAGCAGAAATAGTGAGGGTAAAAAAACAACTGAAGTTTAAGTTTAATAAGTGTAAAATAATGCACTTTAGAAAAAAAAAACTCAAATTCACACACTGCATAAATGGAGTAGAATTAACAACATCAGAGGATGAAAAAGATATTGGTGTTCTTATAACACATAACCTAAGCTTCAACAAGCATTGTGCAAATATAACTAGGACAGGGTATGGGATATTGGCATCAATAAGAAGGAATATAAGGAGTAGAGAGAGAGGGATGTTATCCTGCCTCTCTATGTGTCCTTGGTGCATCTACATCTAGAATACAGTTGTCAAGTATGGACACCGACCAGCAAAACTTATATTAAGAAGCTCAATGGGGTCCAGTGGCTGGCCACCAAGATGGTGGCTGGCTTGAAGGAAATATCCTATAAAGAGCATTTGAAAGCATTAGGTTTATATTCCGTCCAGCATAGGCATAACAGGAGAGATATGTGTTATGTCTACAACGCCTTTGAGAATGTTGATTTGTGAGATGGTGCAGGTTTAAACTGAAGACCAGAATCCATAAGAGTTAGAGGGCATACTAAACTTTTGAAGGAAGAGTATTATGGGAAAATACAAAGAGTGGCATGGTTCTCACAAAGAGAGCTGGGAACGTGGAATGTACTTCTTGTATCTGTTGTGGAGTGAAAATATTAGATTATTTAAAAAACAAATGGATGAGGTAATGGAAAATCATATACTTTCAGTAGTACTGTAACTTTGTGGCTCAGGTTGTTATGACTAACGCTACAAACCTGATCCTATGAATCCTGGCTGAGTTTGCAGGACTTATATCAAGCATCATTGGAAAATATTCATGATGTTGCTTCAAGAGGTGTGACAAGCCAGTAATTTTGTCCCATTTTCTTAAAGCACAACCTGTTTTATCCTATGGAATTGCTGATATAACCAGGATTTCAAGGTACTGGGGAGGTGGGTGGGAGCTGCTGTTTTGCCAGTTTATGATGCCATGGCAGCCTTGTTTGGTGTAAGAATCTGAGCAGTGGGCAACAGGTGGATGATTCTAGGGAACTGTGCTGAGGCTAGCAAGCCACAGATCTTCTTTTCTTGCTGTTGTGCTGAGATATCAGCATGGGGTTCAGAAGACCTCAGTCAATCTGCACTCTTTATTTTCCAGACTCATTTCTTAATAGTGGTTAACATAAATGTGCTTCTCAACCCTAAATATAGTGGTGCTACCACACCACTATAATATACAGACATGTTTACAAATTCATAGGAGTACATGCAGCTAAATTTGCAACCCATGACAGTCTGATTAGTAGTTAACTGTGGTAGATCAAAGAGCTGGTTGCTCCACTGATGAATCCTGGTGCTCCAGTGTAAGAAAATCCAAAAAAGCAAAGAACCAGGCACACAGATCAGCATTTACCTAAGGAGGTGAATCCTGAGATGATTGTCTGGTCTTAACATGTTTTGTCAGGTGAAGTATCTACATCCAGTTTTTAAACTTAGTTTAAGGATGCTAGGTTCACTGTACCTGTGCATTTTGTGTGTGTGTGAGTTGGGGGGGGGGGTCCAAAGGTAAAGGACAAGAAGACTCAGCTCATCCTTTGGAAAAAAGGGAATTGTTGCCCAAAAGGGTGTCCAGTTAACATTTAAATAAATACATTTGTAAGTACAGCTGTACTTTGGAGCCATGTGTCTGAGATGGGTCCTTCACCTAGTGGTGTGCAGTCATTATCATCAGAGGATTCTTAGCTGATGGGAAGGGGAGCTCAGGTGTGTTAAGACATCAGTAGAATAGGCTGGTAGCAATCCCCCTTCTAATACCTCATGTGCATGGAACACCAGACCTCCAGTGAGGTCCATCCCAATGACTCTTTACTGATCTGAAAAGTCTGTGTATACTCTACAGTCATGTCCTTTAAATTGCTGTACAACATAATTCAACTCCAAGTGATTTTCTTTGGTTATTGAGCAACAGATGTTTCTTAAAATGGTTAGTTTATTCTTTTCAACCTTCTAAATCATTGCAATGGCTTAATTGACCCTAACCAAGTTTTCAGGAATTGGAGTTCTTGGTCTAGCATTTGTTCATTTTAAATTTTCAGTTCAATGTGTGAAACCTCACAGAAGACATTAATACCTGAATATAGGGCTTTAAGTAGATGTCCCTTCTCAAGCCCTCACTGTTTGTTCAGTTATTATGAAGGGATAGATTCCTTTGAACATGCTCATTTACAAGGAGGTCCCTTATAAAACATATACATGATACAAGATCACATTAAAAAATGCCATATGCAACGATGGTACATAAGTGTTACAATACACTAGACACACAAATATAATGCAACAAGGTAAAAGCAATGCACATTAATGGTGCAGGGAGAAGTAAGACAACCTAACATGAAAGGACTAAATAACCAAGCCTAGTTAATTACTGTATACAAGACATGGAGGGAGACACAACAAAAGATAAAACAGGAGAAGGGGGACACAGAGGAACAAGTGCTAACATGAGGATAGCATACATAGGCAGTATTTGGGTTGCTAGAGGCACTGACAGGTGACAGGTACACTGTAGTGGTGCTGCTGCTGCACCACTATAATACACAGGCCTGTTTACCAATACACAGCTATACAGGCCATTTGGCTCATCTTGGCATCCCACTGTCTGATTTGTGGTTAGGTTTTGCAGACCAAAGGACTATGTGTGCAACAGTGAATCCCACTGTTCTATTACAGGGGAGAGAGAGTCCAAAAAGGCAAAAAACCTGGCACTTGACTCATCTTTTACCAAACTGAGTAAAACAAGAGTCAGTTGCTGGGTACTTTGCTTTTTGGTCAGGTTTAGTACTTACAACTTGTTGCCAATCTTTTTTTAATTGAAGGTTACTAGCTTCATTGTATGTTATCTATCACATCTAGTAATGGCTGAAGCATTACAGTGGTTAAGGGTTAGGATACTAGTCAAATAGCCTGGTAGCATTTTCTCTTCCTGTAGTATCATGTGCTTGGACCACCAGGCATCCAATGAGATCCATCTCAGTGACACTTTACAAATTTCAAAAGTCTGTTTACATTTACCTACAACCATGTAATTTAAACTGTCATACAGCAAATAACATTTTAAGGGAGGATGAAGGTACAATACCTGCCAAGGTTGAATATCATCCAGGCTCGTACAGCTCAAATTAACAAATGGTTCATAGCTGGATCGTAATGAAATCAGATTATGTAAGGCATGTGCAAAGGCATATACTGCAAGGTAAACATGATAGGTGTAACTCAAATCATTCAATTCAAATACAAGCATTCGATCTTCATTAAGCTTTAACTCTTTGCACAGCAATATTTCTTCACCAATATCTTTAGGATGCACTGCTTCAGAACTGTCATTCACTGGCCATAGACAGTCAAATGCCTTCTCCCAGAAGGTTTTAATGAAAATATTATTTGGAGATGTGGAAGGATGTAGACCATAAAGGTACTCCCTGAAGCCCGGCATGTCTCCAGTGTAGAGGATCAGCCCAATAGTACCATTTAGTAAAGTCCAGGTCTCCTCCGTGAACCAACCTGGTGTGATGGAACATGATGCTGTCAAAACTAAAACCATCCCAGTTACATTCTGTTGATAAAGGGCTTCCAGCAATGGCTTCACATGCACTTCATCGCTGTAAACAAGGACAACATTAACAAAGGATTTCTGGATTACTCTAATTATTTTAGTAAATGTTTCTTTGGAATATTGTATGTGGATTTTTTCTAGGAATGCAATGCATATGTCAGTCTTTTCTATCTCCCTTTTCAGATCCTGGCTTCCAGTTTCACCAACATCATTGTCAGATGCTAGAATTCCTACCCATGTCCAGCCAAAGTGCCCAAGTAACTGAGCAAGGATATATGTCTGGAACTTGTCACCAGTCACCGTACGTAGGAAGGATGGAAATAATGTTTTATCACTTAATATATTGTGTTCGGCTCCAGGGCTAATCTGAAATGAAATAGAAAACAAGCTTTCAAATTATGTGGAAGGAAATAATTAATTGGGCCATATAGAATTTAATGTCAAAGTACATCTTACAGGAGGGGAGAGTCTGCTTCTGCCATTAAGAACACAGGGAGATTTAGCCAGCCAGTCGTGTGGAGGGCTGAGGCTTCCGTGCCTTACCTCTAGAGATGCAACAAATTTTTAATCCACTGGCAAAGTGCTCACTTCGCTTTATCATTATTATTGCTTTGCATTGCCATTATGCCTTAACGTGAAGTAAGGCGAAGTGAGAAGTAAATAGGCAGCCTCCCACACATCACATGGCTTACAGTACTGTAAGTCACATGCTTTAGCCAGGCAGGAAGGAAGTGAGTCAGAGAAGCAGTTTCACTTTCTCCTTTGCATTCATAGAGGAAGAAGATTTTGTGGAGAGGAGAGTAGTAGTGACTGAAAGTGCTTGATTGCCGCTTTGAGTGAAGAATAACAATAGATTTTTTAAAAGTTATATTTTTAGTTTTTGTATTGTGTTTGTGATTGTTTTTTTGTTAGCGAATTTTTTTTTTATAAATTTTGTTTTGTGTGTATGTGACTGTGTGTGTGTCAGTGTCAGTGTGTGTCTGTGTGTGTGTTGGCCCCGGGGACTTGTGTCAGTATGAAGGTAGGATGGACCCTGATGAAGGCAAGTCGCTGGCTCATGGGTGCGGTCAGAGGAGCGGAGTGCAGACACGTGGGGGTGGTTGTGTCATGCTGGACTGCTCCTGACTCCTGGGTGTTGCTACCCCTCATGTGGAAGCAACAGCAGCAGCACCAGTGCAATTGGCGTGTGCTGTGTGTCCACCTTCTCTGCCACTACCACCGGTAGCAGCTGTAGGGGCTCCAGCAGTACCCCCTCCACCACCTCCACAGCCACAGGAGGTGCCCCTGGAAAATACAGGTGGTAAAAGGACTATGTCTGGTCCCCCCCGCAGCTCCCCAGTATGGGAGTTTTTTAACTCTGTGGGAGGAGACAGCACAGTCATGGTGTGCCATCTGTGTAGTGTGCTGGTGTGCCATGCCATGCCCCCCTCGGGGACACATTTGGGGACCGGTCACCAGTGCACCCACATGCTCAACCACCACAAGGCAGAGTGGCAGGCTGCCATGGAAGGGGCCAGGTGTCCACCTGCTGGCCCTTCTGTGGCTGTGGCTGAGGGTGCTGCTGGGGTCGAGGTTGTGCCTTGCAGTCACCACCACAGCAGGAGGAGGGCCAGTAGAGCAGCTGCACCACCACCACCACCACAGCCACCAGCACCATCCTCTGCACCACCACCCCCACTACCTGGATTTCCACCTGCAGTGGACCCCGCCACAGTCCCTGCAACAGAGGTCGACATCACCCTGGTGTGTGCGGCTCTGGAAGAGAATAATCAGAGGGTCTGTGCTTTGCAGCAGGTCAACACAATAAAAGAACAGCAGCAGCAAATAGCCACAATGCTGCATCTGCTGCTGGACCACTACGGCATCCCACGGCCACAGTAAGGGATTGTTTTCTGGACCCCCCCACCTCACTACTGTGTTGTACTATTTGTGTGTGTTTTTTCTTTGTTGTTGTTTAATAATACGCATTTTCCCTTCCAGGGGAATCTTTCTTGCTCTACATAGTGCAATACATTTCTGTGAAAAACGTCCATAATTTCATTACAGTGTGTCACATGACGGAAGAATTTCCATTGTGAAAAGCTGCCCACATTCTGTCTCCCTTCTCAGCAACGTTAGGATGTGATGCCAAGGAAACCGTGGGTGCGTGCTGCATTACAGTGAATATATGATTGTCTAGCAGCTTTCTGAATGTTTCTTTGTTATAATGGTCTGTTTGTGGTGAAATGTGTGGGCACATTTCCAGTAAGAAGAGCCTTGTTAGTGGAAATGTTCCCACATTTCACCAGAAAGTGAACCTTTTAACATAATGAAACATTGGGATAGCTGCCGGACATTCACTATAGTGGAGCATGCACCTTCGCTCCCCCTGGCATCATGTCCTAATGTTGCTGAGAAAGGGGGGCAGAATGTGGGCGGCTTTTCTGAAAGGTAATTCCTCCATCATGTGACACACTGTAATGAAATTATGGGCAGTTTTCACAGAAATATATTGCACTCTGGGGAGCAAGAAATATTCCAGTGGGAGTAAGGCCCCCACTTATTAGGTTATGTGCATCACCATAACTATGTAACGTGGTGAATCTCTGTAAAGCAACAGAGCAACAATCTGTTGAGAACTCTGACCTATATTTTTTAATGCTATGTTACAACTTCCTTTACTTACATCCTGACTGACTGGAATGATACGATAATTTACAGTAGTTGAGACTGCTGTACTACCTTTTCTCATGTGTGAAATAATGAAAGGAGCATTCCTTTTAAATTGGTGCTGACCAGGTCTTTGTCATTGTTTTCCACTGCTTTTCTCCATCACATCAGTTAGTTGTTATATATCACTTCAGTTGTTAATTAACATTTATGCAGCAGGCAGTGTTTTATGACACCACAGAACAATATTTATTGAAAAGCAACTGCAAACAAGTACAAACCTGGTCAGAACAATATTGGAAGGCATGCTCATTTTTTTTTCATACATGAAAAAAAGTAGCCAACTAAGTAAAGCAGACAGAAATTGTGAAAAGAAGCGTATCATTCAAGTCATGACTCGGAGGTAACTAGTGGCTGTGGCAATGTAAAGTAGCATAAAAAAGTACAGTTCAAAATTGTCATGACATTCTTTCAATGCTGCTTTAATTGATAATGTCAGTATGACATCAAGAGCTCACAACAATCACATGACACACAAAAGTGGCACAGAGTCCCCACATTTTTTCTGCAGGCCCAAAATACATCGCCCTTGTGTGCAGAAAATTGGCAAGTGGTAACAAAGTAAAAAGGGAGTGTTTCAGCACATACAAAGTCCCCCAGAACTAATGGCGCACTCAGTCATGCGAGCAGTGATGGTACAGTGTCCCAGATTTTTTCTGCAGGCCCAAAATGCATCCTCCTTGTATGCAGAAAATTGACAAGTGGTAACACAGTGAAATGGGAGTGTTTCAGCATATACAAAGTGCTCAAGTATAAAATGATGACCGTGAGCATCCTGCTGCTGGTCCAATGTGTTCTGCGAGGCGATTCGAGCATATGTAATGTGATCATCTCAACTGGATTGAAGGGTGCCCTTTGGCTGTACACAAATAGTAGCCTTTGTGAGTATATATATATATATATATACAGGTATATGTTTATGTATTTTGTAGGTGAGGAGGGGGTTGACATGGGCATGTACTTATGGTATTGTTCTGCATCACAGGTCACATAAACTGTTGGTGTGCACATTCCAGTGCTCGATAAGAATTTTTTGTGTTGAAATTGGAAACGGATAACTCTCAAGCACATGAAGGTTAAGTAATTTTTTTGGGGGGGGTGGGGGGAATCATATTTGCTGGTTTGTCTGTAATGGTTTCTTATTTTGTTACCTCTTCACAGATTTCATCTGCATCCTTCTGGAGTCTGGTTGTTCTTAATGATGGTCATGGTCATCTAATGAAACAACTTATATGTGTTGCATGTGTGCCCAAGCCCGGGGGAAGGGGATGCTTGATGTTGAATAACTTTTTTGGATAAGGCCACTTTAACAGAACAACAAAGCATCTGGAAGTTTCCTTAAAAAAGAAATGAATGACTTCTTACAACTTAATTGTTATTTGTCCCTCCCTGGTTCTGACTCTCAAGTCAAGTTACATTGAAACTCACATCTTGTCAACTAACACAACCTGTGTGCAATATTTGCTGCAGTCTTTCCAAAACAATGAAATGGATGAAATAAAATCTTCATACTTACCAGAATAGATTTCAGATGGATATTCCATCGGTTCCTCTCTGTACGTTACTGCTGCAGTACCATTCCCACTGAGTTTTAGCGATGGAGACTTTTTTTGTTAACGTGTAAAAGAAGCAAAGTAAGTGTACCGTATGTGTTTTACCATTGCAGCTCTGAAAAGCTACAGAAAACAAAACATACAACTAAAGTAAGTGAAGCAGCATAACAAACATGAGTACACATACTCACTTTATGGTTTAAATATTAAGAAGCTTTGAGTCTGTGGCTGATGGATGTGGTGGTCCGGACAGACTCAGGCTCAGTGTTGGCAGTGGCTAACAGCAGTCCCGGTGGTGGTGGTCCAGGGGGACAGACTCAGGCTCAGTGGTGGCAGTGGCTAACAGCAGTCCCGCTGGTGGTGGCCCGGGGTGCAGACAGACTCAGGCTCAGTGGTGGCAGTGGCTAATGGCAGTCCCAGTGGTGGTGGTCTGGGGGGGTGGACAGACTCAGGCTCAGTGGTGGCAGTGGCTAACAGCAGTCCCAGTGGTGGTGGTCCAGGGTGTGGACAGACTCAGGCTCAGTGGTGGCAGTGGCTAACAGCCGTCCCGGTGGTGGTGGGCCAGGGGGGTTGACAGACTCAGGCTCAGTGTTGGCAGTGGCTAACAGCAGGCTTGGTGGTGGTGGTCTGGGGGGGCAGACAGACTCAGGGTTAGTGGTGGCAGTGGCTAACAGCAGTCCCAGTGGTGGTGGTCCGGGGGGGCATACAGACTCAGGCTCAGTGGTGACAGTGGCTAACAGCAGTCCCAGTGGTGGTGGTGGTGGTCCAGGGGTGGAGAGACTCAGTCGTGGCAGTGGCTAACAGCAGTCCCGGTGGTGGTGGTCCGTGGTGGCACACCGCCTTTACAACTTCAGTTAAAACCTACCAACATTAACCACATCATCATCATCCTCATAAAGAAATCTGCCCTCACAGTCATCTATGTCTGAAGTCTGACCACTGGGAAATTCTTTCTCCATTGTGTCATCATCTATGTCAGTGGTGTGCTGTTTCAGGCAGCCACTGCCAGTGCCACCAGGATGGTCCATTTCCACATCACCAAAACCACCATGACTTGGCTGGGGTATGAATACCAAGGTTGCAGTCTGTGCTGGTATGTGCCTCTCATTCATTTTAATGAATGTTAGCTTACTAACATTTGCAGGAGACAGGTTTGTCCGACGATCCCTGACTATTGCACCTGCTGAGCTCAATACCCTCTCAACACTTACACTGGAGGATGGGCATGTGAGGTACTTCAGTACCACAGCAGTCAGCTCTGGCCATTCACTGACCTTTCCACTCTAGTACAAAAGAGGATCTTCAGTTATTGTCAGATGCCTGTTTTCAGACAAATATGACTCAACCATTCTCTGTGCCACACTAAGTCAAGTTGTCGATGCATCATCCTGTTCTCCCGAATCATTTATTTCACAAATACCCACTTGGGACAAAGCCTCCCAAAGTGGGTTGATGCCAGCCACTTTGGATGACAGACCACCTGGAACTGCAGTCCCCTTCCCCTTGCAGGATATGCTTGAAGGTCCTCCAGGTACACCTTCAGCCAGATTATGCTGCTGAGGTTTGCTGACCTTGGCACATGACTTCTGTGCCCCATGAACCAAGTGCACCAGTTGACCACTGATATTTGTTACCTGTTCAGGCCCTCCCTCCAGTACAGATTCAATTCCATGTTTGTATCATGGGTCCAGCATTATTGCTATGACAAAGTTGTCACTATGCTGAATGCTGACAACATGATGATTCTGGTCGAATACTGTCAGCATGTGTTGCAGCAACATACTGCTACCACTGTCTCTCGCAACATCAAGACCATGCTGTACATTCACCAATGTCTGCCTCAGCACCCGCAGCAGTGGAATTGATTGGCTAATTGAGGCAGACTCACCACTCACTGCCTGTGTGTCATGTTCAAAAGGCCGCAAAATTGTTATTACAGAGTCCATGAGGTGCCACAGTTCAGTTGTCATAGACATGGAGGCCCTGGAACTGTCACGGCTAGTGTGCATCACAAGATATTCTGAGATGGCTTTGTATTGTTCATACAACCTCTCTGCCATGTATAAAGTGGAGTTCCATCAGGTGACAACTTCCAGCTTCAAGCGGTGCTGAGGCAGGCTGTTTCATATCTGCAACTGCCGCAGTTGGTCATGGGCCTTTCCAGATCTTAAAAGGTGAGAGCAGATATGTCGTGCAATGGTCAGCATTTCCTTTACATCAGGGTGCTGCAGAAACTCCTGCACCACAACATTTAAACAGTGAGCCATGCGTGGAACATGAAAAAAAAAACCACCATTTGTGATGCATTTCATCACATTTGACCCATTGTCACTTGCTATGAACCCAGCTCTCAGGGACAGAGGGTTTAGCCATTTGTCAATTTCAGTCAGTACCATGTCCAACATGTTCTCACAAGTGTGTGAACAGGTCACATTGTGCATAGTAATCATTGCATGCTGTCGAATTTCTGGAAGATTGCTACAGCGACAATCCACCTTATTGCACTGATTATTCACACTACCAACATCACAAACAACCCCCGGCACCTGCGCCCAGTGTGCAGTTATACACAAATATGAACTCCCTGCTGTTTTGCCACTTGTCCACATATGCACGCTTAAATGAATGAATGGAGAGGAGGAATGTTGAAGGACATGTCTTACTGAGTCAGACACAGTGCAGAACAACTTGAGGACAGCCCAGGTACAAAAGTATGTCCTGGATGGGACTTTCCATTTTGGACAGGCACGTGCAGCAAACTGCTGGAACCCAGAATTCTCCACAAAGGAGAAGGGCAAAAGATCAAATGCCAGCATTTGATTTATAGTATAAGTTTAGCCAGTTGCAACTTACATAACATGCTTTTAAAACAATTGAAACCTTAATTTAAGGAAGAGGGCAGGGTTTCATGTCTAAGCCCTTCCTTCCGTGACATCATACCCTGATTCTCTATAAAGGCAGCCATTTTGTGGGCTGCCAGCCCTATAGTAGGAGTTTCCATCATTTTATGACATACAGGTACCAAAACTTAAATATTTTTAGGCAGAGAACATGGCTAACTTTTGTCAGTAACAATTATAATTCAACAGAGATTAACCTAGCTGAGGGAAACATTATCTACCTAATTTCCTTCAGAATTCTTAGCCTTTTATCTCAATTACACATAAGCAAAAACTCTTGTGATACTGTTATACAGCTTGTTTAAATATATTTATAACAACCCTGTACAGTTTATCCTTCATTTTGTGAGGTACAATGTCTTTGATACTGTTTCAGGCAATTTCTATATCTCAAGTACTTTTCCCGATGACTGCAATTTCTGACGATGGCTCTGTGCACTGCAATCTTCTACCTAATAGAGGGCTTCATAAAACATGAACACAGCTCCTTTATATTATTTCTGTGGCTCCTCAGAGCTGTATATTCATGTCCTTGTTTATTTTATTTTGCAGCCACTATTATTTTCTGACTTGGAGGAGTGGATAGCACCAGAATACATCGGAGCTAGAAAGTGCAGCAATGCTGATAGCAACTGAATAGCAGTTGCTGGTTTGTAGCCTTTCACTAGGCTGCACAGGTCTTTTGCTCCTAAATCACAATTAGCAGTTGCAATAATGCTGCTTGGGGACTCTATTTCGGCTGTAGTTTCCTGCGCGAATGTGCGCACTGTTCCTGCACGAATGTGCGATTGTGCACATATCATTCCTACACCATCGTGCGATCGAGACATTACCCTTGTTAGTGAGCAGCTGCAGATTAGTAGCACAACCTCTCCTGTTACATCATTTATGAGGTTTTTAGAGAATCAGCCCTACTTGCGAAAGAAAGTAATATTCAGCAATGCTTTTGGGGACATGTGATATTTTAAAGAATAAGGGATAGAAAAGGTATAAGAAGGTCTTTTTGTCAGGTTGGCCACCCTGACAAAAGAAGATAAAAGGATAGACTTAGAATAAGTAGTAGTGTATAGAACAGAGTGAAAAGAATAATTTATTTTTTATTACACTTGAATTCAATTTCTTATACAGGCAGGGAACAACTTTATTATATAACAGGGCACCTGTTGCACTCCTCCCTACCCAAAATGGCAACAAATCATGTTGTCAAAACCCTTCACCCTTGGAAGGGTTGGAACTTCCGCCCACCCTCACCAGAAGTTCCCCCCAGGGACCTTGATTACACAACAAAGAATGGGCATGAACATCATTCTATACCATCATGCTTATCATTCTTTCACTGTGGTTTAAAATCAACTCTTATATCTATACCACTAGCCCCAAATCTGGACAAAAAATATGCATTTTTGTGCATGGTACCTGACCTATGCTTTACTGAAAAATGATAGGGCTGTAGGGCCAAAGTACCAGCGCATTATTCTGGTATTTTTATCTTTTATCTGATTCATCCACGTTAACAGATTATGATCCATTAGTAGGGTAAATTCAGTTCCCCATAGATAATATTTCAGGGTTTTGATAGCCCATTTCATAGACAACATCTCTTTTTCAATTGTAGAGTATTTTCGTTCCCTTTTGTGTAACTTTCTGCTGATGTAGATGATTGGTTGTTCACCCTTCCGATCATACTGGGTCAGTACAACTCCAATTCCAGTAGCTGAGGTGTCAGTGTGTACTTTGAAAGGGAGGGAAAAGTTTGGGCTCATGAGTACAGGAGAAGAACACAATATTGCCTTTATTTTAATAAAGCCTTCCTCACACTCTGGATTCCACACAACTTTATTGGGGTATCTATTTTTTGTAAGCTCAGTTAGAGGAGTGGCAAGGGTAGCAAAATCAGGGATAAATCACTGATAATAACCTGCTAAACCTAAAAAGGAACGAAGGTGCTTTTTCATCAGTGGTGTGGGGCTACTCATTACTGCCTCTGCCTTACTCCGTTCAGGCTGTACAACTCTGTGACCAACAACAAATCCTAAATATTTTGTTTCTGTGTTTGCTAATGTACATTTCTTTGGATTAATGATTAGACCTGCATCAGTAATAGTCTGGAGAACTTCTTTTAGATGTTTTACATGACAGTCCCAATCCTGGCTAGAAATGACCACATCATCCAGGTATACTGCTCAATATGCTGTGTGAGAATGAAGGATGTGATCCATATAACGCTGGAATGTTGTAGGGGCCCCATGTAACCCAAAAGGCATAGTTTTAAATTGGAAAAATCCTAAGGGTGTACAAAAAGCAGTCAACTCTTGGGCTTTATTGGCTAATGTTATTTGCCAATAACCTTTTGTGAGGTCCAGAGTGCTAATATACTGTGCTGTTCCTATCTTGTCTAGCAGGTCATCAATGCAAGGCATAGGGTATCCATCGAAAGAGGAAACAGCATTTAACTTGTGAAAGTCTAGGCATAAACTCAATCCTCCCTCCTTTCTTTGAAACCACTACCATAGGAGAGGACCATGTACTTTTAGATGGAACAATAACCCCCATCTGTTCCATTTTCCAGATCTCTTGGATCACCTCCATTCTTATCTTCTCAGGTAACCTATAAGGTTTTTGACAAATAGGCTTATCCTGAGTAAGAGAGATCTGATGCACTACCCCTTTAGCTCTCCCTGGTTTGTTACTAAAGGTATGACCACATTGTTGTAACACTTGATCAATATTCAGTTTCTGTCTATTAGTTAACTCAGGGTTAACCTGTACTGTCTCTTGCTCTCCCTGTGAACATAACCTATCATAGGCTATTTCTAGATTGGTAGTTTGTTCTTCTGAGTGTATGAATAAGAAAGGCTGGGTTTCTGTTTTTTCGACCTATTTTCTTAATAGATTTGCATGATATATTCCCTTTGGGTGTCTCCTACCTGATAATTCAATTTCATAATTGACAACCCCTGTTTTCCTTATAACTGTAAAAGGACCCTGCCACTTCATTAGAAGCTTGTTTTCTACAGTGGGTAATAATAGTAAGACCTTTTCCCAAGGATTAAAACATTTTTCTTTCAGCCCTTCATCATACAACCTTTTTTTGATCATTTTGTACATCCACTACGTTGTCATGAGCTATTTTTACAAATTTAATCAACCTCTGTCTCAGTGAAGTTAAGTAATCTAACACATTTGTGAAACCTACTGTTTTACCCTCTTCCCAGTGTTCCTTCACAACATCCAAGGGACCCCTGGGATTTCTGCCATACAGCAACATAAAAGGGGAAAAACCTGTAGCTGCCTGGGGTACCTCTCGATAAGCAAACATCAAATAGGGGAGAAACTTATCCCAGATCCTCCCTTCCTCCTCCTCCATGTACTTTCTTAGCATCCCTTTTAACGTCTTGTTAAATCTCTCGACAAGACCATCGGTTAGGGGATGATAAGGAGAAGTATAGAGAGCAGATACCCCAAGTAGTCTGGATAATTATTTTAATAATGGGAGGTAAAATTACTTCCCCTGTCAATGAGAATCTCCTGAGGTATACCAACATGACTAAAAATTTTGGCCAACTCCTCAGCAATCCAAGGGGCCTTTGCAGCCCGTAATGGTATAGCCTCAGGGTACCTGGTGGCATAATCACAGACTACAAGGATGAATCTGTTTCCCTTAGTACTTGTAGTTAATGGGCCTACGATATCCATAGCTATGCATTGGGATGGAATAGCAACATAGGGAATGGGATGTAGGGGTACCTTATCCCTTTTTCACCCTGGGGCAATTAACTGACATTCTGGGCAGGCCCAACAATATTGGACTACATTCTCATGGATGCCTGGCCAGAAAAATCTTAAGGTAAGTCTTCCCAAGGTACGGTCTCTCCCTTCATGACCTGCCATGGGAAGATCATGAGCTAAGGCTATTAGTTTTTTCTATACACAGATGGTACCATTAGCTGTTCAACATTAACATGTGTTACAGGATTTAAACATTCGCTATATAATAGTCCTCTCTTCAATAAATAGTGAGGTTGCTTCAAGGCTGTAACATTGTGCACCTGTAAGAAAAAAGGTTTGAGGGATTCAACCAACATTTGTTCATTTTTAAAGTCATTTTTAGTAATACCAGCTATCTCAGTCTGGTGACTTTCATCCATTCCAACTTCTCTCTTTTCTTTTGCTTCCGAGATTTTTGAACTTTGCTAGATGTCTCAATTAGTTCATTTTCAGAAGGGAAAATATCAAATAGTTGTGCCTTTTTAGCCTGAGAATGGGTCACCACTAGTACAAGATCACCTGTTGCTGTATGACCTTTTAACACTCCATTGAAGTCAGGGTAGTCTTGTCCTATAATAATAGGCACAGGCAATTTTGGAACTAAACCCACCTGTAACAAATGAGTTTAATTCCCCACAGTGACCTCTAGATCATCAGTTTGGTATTTATGAGTATCCCCATAAACACAAATGACAGTAGTCTCTCTGTAATTACCATTCCCAGTGGGGTAAAGATCTGTATGTATCAAAGTCTGCCGACTCCCAGAGTCCAATAATCCCACAGTTTGATGTTGCCATACTCCCACAGATGTTACATAGTAAATATTTGTCAGTGCCAAATGGGAGTGTTTTACCCATTTGTTTAGACAATTATGAACCATGTGCCCCTTCCCCAAACATCCACGACACACGATATCCACCATAATATACCTTCCACCTCTAGCTCTCCATCCATAATTATTCTGTCTCTGATTGGTAGCATGAAAGGGTCTTACCACCTCTGTATGATGAAATGTTCCTGTCTGTACCCATGGTCGGGAAGGTCATACTGCCAAAAAATCTTCAGCCAATTTTATAGTTTGTTCTGTATTGTCCTGTTTATGCTCCTTGACCCACACCTGAATCTCTTGGGGAAGGACCTGTACGAATTGTTCAATTATCACTAATTCAACTAAGTGGGCAACTGTTTTTGTAGAGGGTTGTAACCATTTACAACAAAAGTCATTTAACCTGGCATAGATTTCTCTGGGCACATCAGTATAGGTAATTTTTAATTGTCTTAAACTTTGCCAATATATCTTAGTGTTAATATCATATTGTCGCAAAATTTCCTCTTTTCTTTTTCATAATTTGTAGCATCTACTCCACTCATTTGGCTATATACCATCTGGGCTCGGCCAGAAAGGTATGAAACCAGTCTGATGACCCACTGGTCACATGGCCATGTACAAGTGGCTGCAATTTGTTCAAATGTTGTTAGGTATGCTTCTATATCATCCCCCTCAGTTAGCTTAGTTAATTTAATATCACGGGGTACTGACCGGTCAGGTTGTCCTGGAATCATGGCCTGAAGTAGCCGCATGGTGTCCGCCCATTTATCCTCCTGACGTCTCCGATCTTCTTCTTGTCCTTTCCGATCTTCCTCTCTTTGACATCATAGAAACATAAAAACATAGAATTTGATGGCAGATAAGGACCGCTTGGCCCACCCAGTCTGCCCATTTCCCTACCTACTGGATAAGCTGCAGATCCTAGTTAACCAACAGCCTACTTCTTCCTACCCCCACCCCCTAGAATTGTCTTTTGACTGTCCCATGCATGCTTGAATTCCACCACTGTTTTTGACTCCACAACCTCCTCTGGAAGGCCATTCCATGCATCCACAGCCCTCTCTGTGAAAAAATACTTCCTTAAATTACCTCTGAGCTCCCCATCTTCAAATTGTGCCCTTGTTCTTGCACACCTCTTTTGAAAGATGCTACTCTCTTGGACTTTGTTGATTCCCTTGAGGTACTTGAAAGTTTCTATCATGTCCCCCCTCTCCCTCCTTTCCTCAAGGCTATACATATTAAGCTCCTTAAGTCTCTCTTCATACGTCTTCCGGTGCAGACCCTGTACCATTTTAGTTGCCCTCCTCTGGACAGCTTCCATCCTGTCTATGTCTTTGTGAAGACTGGGAATCCAGAATTGCATGCAGTACTCCAGATGGGGTCTGACCAGCTGTCTGTACAGAGGGATAATAACTTCCTGTTTTCTACTGGTGATGCCTCTCCCTATGCATCCCAGTATCCCCCAGTCCTCCTTGCTGTCCTCTCACATACGTTTCCTTCCAGTCCCTCTGTGTCGATCCTCTAGTTGTTGCTGTTCCATCTCCTGTTGCTGAATACATAACCACCACAACAATTCACTTGTGTCCTCTGTTACCTCCTTCTTCTGGGTCTCCTGGATATCCTCTTTCTGGTTTTCCTCAGGTTCCTTCTCCAGTTTCCTCTTAGGCTTAGCCCCAAACTCCAGTCCTAGTCCAGGAAGCACTCCGGTTTTATCTGCCATGGATCTAGTCAAATGACCCAATATCTCCTCTTGCCCCTTCTGCATCTGCTGGGTACTAGATCCAGTACACCTGACAGTGTTTTCCAGGCAACCGATACACCATCAGAATCCCACTTTTGACGCCACTGTAATGGAGTGGGATAAACAGACACACAGACAAGAGGATACAGTGCATAAAATAAATGCAGCTTGTGTTTATAGTTTTTATTTTCTAAACAGGTCACAATTATTTTCAGAAATCAAACAGAAATTTGGTGTTAACAGCACACCTAAATTAACAAGCAAATCTCTAGTTTGCAGCTTCACTTTCTTTCTAGTGAAAATTAAAATACTGCTGGTGTGGAAACCTACACACCTCTCTCACCTTCTACCAGCATACTACTGGCCTATCTGACCACTGTGGAGTCCTTGAGCTTTTTATTCCATTCCCCAGCATGACATCAGAGACATGTGACTTTAATTAAAGAAAAAACTACAATTTCTATTCTTTCTAAATACCCATACACTGATATGTGGGTAGCTAGCAAAATATATACTTAATAGTATAAGTTTTAGCCAGTTGCAACTTATGTAACATGCTTTTAAAAGAATTGAAACCTTCATTTAAGGAAGAGGGCAGGGTTTCATGTCTAAGCCCCTCCTCCTTCTGTGACATCATACCCTGATTCTCTATAAAGGCAGCCATTTTGTAGGCTGCCAGCCCTATAGTAGGAGTTTCCATCATTTTGTGACATACAGGTACCATAACTTAAATATTTTTAGACAGAAAACATGGCTAACCTTTGTCAGTAACAATTATAATTCAACAGAGATTAACCTAGCTGAGGGAAACATTATCTACCTAATTTCCTTCAGAATTCTTAGCCTTTTATCTCAATTACACATAAGCAAAAACTCTTGTGATACTGTTATACAGCTTGTTTAAATATATTTATAACAACCCTGTACAGTTTATCCTTCATTTTGTGAGGTACAGCGTCTTTGATACTGTTTCAGGCAATTTATATGTCTCAAGTACTTTTCCTGATGGCTGCAATTTCTACCAACGGCTCTGTGCACTGCAATCTTCTACCTAACAGAGGACTTCATAAAACATGAACACAGCTCCTTTATATTATTTTTGTGGCTCCCCAGAGCTGTATATTCATATCCTTGTTTATTTTATTTTGCAGCCACTATTATTTTCTGACTTGGAGAAGCGGATAGCACCACAACACATTGGAGCTAAAAAAGTGCAGCAGCGCTGCTAGCAACTGAATAGCAGTTGAGAGTTTGTTACCTTTCACTAGGATGCACAGGTCTTTAGCTCCTAAATAGCAATTAGCAGTTGCAATAACACTGCTCTGGGACTCTATTTCACCTGTAGTTTCCTGCGTGAATGTGTGCACTATTCCTGCACGAATGTGTGATTGTGCGCACATTACCCTGCACGAATGTGTGATCGTGCGCACATTACCCTGTTAGCGAGCAGCTGCAGATTACTAGCACAGCCTCTCCTGTTACATCATCTATGAGGTTTTTAGAGAATCAGCTCTACTTGCAAAAGAAAGTAATATTCAGCAGTACTTTTCAGGACATGTAATATTTTAAAGAATAAGGGATAGAAAAGGTATAAGAAGGTCTTTTTGTCAGGTTGGCCACCCTGACAAAAGACAATAAAAGAATAAACTTAAAATAAGTAGTAGTATATAGAACAGAGTGAAAAGAATAATTTATTTTTATTACACTTGAATTCAATTTCTTATACAGGCAGGGAACAACTTTGTCATATAACAGGGCACCTGTTACAAAGGAAACAATTGTCCATCTCAAAGGGGGACGACCAAAGTTCCACCAGCATGTTACATGGGATCCAAAAAGCAGTATCCCATGAAAGAAAGATCAATGAGTAAAACAGCAAAAATAAAATATTGGTTGTAGGGGACTCTATGGTTAGGGGGTGGAGGACAAATTGGTGGGGGAAATCCCTTTGAAGGTGTCAGTCAAATGTCTCCCGAGAGCATCTGCTAAACGGGATACAGAAAAGATAGGAAAATTGGTTGACAATGCAGGGGAAGGACTAAGGGTGATAATTTTTGTAGGTATAAATGACCTAGCCCACAAACCAGTTGATGAGATCAAACAAAGTCTGGTAAAACTAGCAGGAATGCTGGAGGTGGGATCATCATCCTTGGCCTTCTCAGAGGACCTACCAGTGTTGGGGGGGGAGAGGAGAGAAGAGGGACAGAATTAGACAAGATGAGATAGTGGAACTTAATGGATGGATAAATGCATGGTGCCAGACTAGGGGGTACCACTTCATGGACAACTGGGGTGACTTCTGGGAAAGGAGACTTTTTAAGAGAGATTGTCTCCACCTGACAAGGGAGGGGGTTCACTCATTAGCACAAAAGCTTGACATTTGCATTAATCAAACAGGATGACTGGAGCAGGGAGTTGGACAGCAGAAGGAAGGAAGCAAGAGAAAGGATAATACAAAATCAAGGAGAGGGAAATAAAGGGAAATTTAGGTGGCAGTAAGACACACGGAGGGAGTAAGGAAGGTAGGAAGTATAGGGTCACCAGCGAGGAAGGAGAGCTAACAAGAGAAAATCCTCAGCAAAGGAGGGTGGGGGCCAATACAGAGAAGGGACAAAGAAGTAGATCTGAGGTATGGAAGGTCATGAGCACCAATGCTAGGAGTCTGGGAACCAAGGTCCCAGACAGCAGACCTAGATGTTGTGGCTATCATGAAGATGTGGAGCTATGGGGAACAGGATTCTGACATGACTGTACCGGCATATGCTCTTTTCAAAAAGGACAGAAAAGGCATAAGAGGAGGGTGGGGTAGTGAGGATGACATAAAGGCTACTGAGGCATTGGGCAAGTGGGGGAGGCAGAGACTCAGTCAGTCACCTTGGAGGTGGGGAAAGGGGATGTTATTCACACAGGGGTGATATATAAGCTGCAGTCACATGAAGCTGGGGTGGACAAAGCCATGATGGAGGAAATACAGAGGGCAGCAAATAAAGGGGCGGTGCTGCAGTTGGGGGATTTCAACCTACCAGATGTGGAGTGGAGTACTCTAGCAGTGGCCTATGCCAGGAGTAGAGATATCAGGGACTTCTTACATGGGGCACTCTTGAGACAGCTAGTCAGGAAACCTACTAGGAAAGGGTAGTACTGGACCTGATTTTCACAAATGGAGACAGAGTGGGAGGGGTTTCAGTGGAGAAATGCCTAGGCACAAGTGACAGTAATACAGTATGGTTCATGCTAAGGACAGCACCAGAAAGGAAACACTCTAATGTGAAAGTCCTAGATTTCAAGAGAGCAATTTTAAGAGTATGGGAGAATGCTTCAAGAAAACTCTTGTAGGGGTGGGAGATCTGGAGGGTGTGGAAGGAAAATTGAAAAAATAAAGGGGGCTATAGTAGGATACCACTATACTCTGTGTTAGACAGGTTAGTAAACACAGGAAAAACAAGCATTTGTCAATGCCGAATCTTGTTTGCTTATATGCGCGGGTATTTGGAAGTGATAGTACCATGCCTAAGAACTATCATGTGCCCCCCCAGACAACCACTGTGTCTTTCTGTTCAGTATTCATGGAAGAGGGGGAAGGGGAGAGGCAAGGGTCACAGCAGTACAGCAGTTGTGAAGGCATGAAGAGGTGGACAATAGTCCATTCATAGGCAGAAGAATCCTGTAGGAGGTGACTAAATTGAAGGTAGACAAAGTGATGAGACCAGATGGCATACACCCAAGGATAGTAAGAGAACTGTGAAGGGAGATAGCAGTACCTCTGGTAGCTATGTTCACTGAGTCATTCATCACAGGGGTGGTACCAGAGAACTGGAGGAAGGCACATGTGGTCCCTCTATACAAATCCAGCAGCAGGGAGGAGGTGGGGAACTATAGGCTGGTCAGCCTTACCTCAGTAGTGGGGAAGATCATGGAGACATTGCTTAAAGAAAGGATAGTGGGGTATCTAGAAGCCATTGGAGCCCAGGACCATAGGCAATATGGATTCACAGTGGGGAGGTCATGTCAGGCAAATCTGGTTGATCTCTTTGACTGGGTAATATAGGAAGTAAATCAGGGTGGGGGGCAGTGGATAATGCTTACCTTGATTTAAGCAAAGCCTTTGACACCGTCCCACATAGGAGGCTGATAAACTAGCTGAGTATGCTGGGCTTGGGGGAAAGCATGGTAAGCTGGGTTAGAAGATAGCTAACAGACAGGAGGCAGAGAGTGGTGGTATATGGGGTGCAGTCTGGGGTGAGGGGGTGACCAGTGGGGTGCCGCAGGGATTGGTCCTGGGGCCAGTCCTGTTCAATGTCTTCATTAGTGACATTGCAGAAGGGTTGAAGGGAAAGGTCTGCCTGTTTGCAGATGACACCAAGATCTGTAAGGCAGTGGATATCCCAGAGGGGGTGGAGAAAATGAGGAGGGACCTGGGGAAGCTTTAAAAATGGTCTGACAACTGGCAACTGAAGTTGAATTCAAAAAAGTGCAAAATTATGCATGTGGGACACAGAAACCCTGGGGAAAGCTGCAAGAAGGGGGGAGGGAGTTGCTGACCGTCACAAAGAAGGAAAGAGGCCTGGGGGGTTCTTATTTCAGATGACCTGAAAATATCAAAGTGGTAAGGCAGCTGGGTGGGCCAGTGACATGCTGGGGTGCATAGGCAGGGGTATCACCAGCATAAGGAGGGAGGTAGTGATGCCATTATATAAAACCATGGTCAGGCCTCACATGGAGTACTGTATGCAGTTCTGGAGGTTGCACCTTTGTAAGGATATTAACAGGCTGGAGATGGTCCAGAGAAGGGTGAATGAGATGGTACAGAGCTTGCAACACAAAACCTATAAGGAGAAATTAAGGGACCTCAATGCACTCACTGGAAGAGAGGAGGGAAAGAGGGGATATGATAGAAACATTCAAGTACCTCAAGGGTATAAGTATAACTACTGATAAGCAGGAGACAGCTGCAGTAGACACGTGCCAGCTTCTGTGTGATTCTTTTGTTCTTATAAATCTGTAATATCCAGTATTTCTGTAACCACATGACCACACTGCCTTCTTTAGGCAGTTTTTTGTTGGTTGATATCTGGTGTCAGACGGCAGACAAAGGGCTCACCAGATTGTGTTGCCATTTGAAAAACTTCATAGAGTGTTCTTTTACTGGTAAGCATTTTCAAGTTCAAGTTCAAGTTTATTGAAGGAAGACTCCATTGAGCAAGCTCATTCACAAGGAGGTCCTGAAGCATGTGTGCAGTCAAAGAGACATTACATTAAAAAAAAAAAAGAAAGGCATCCTAAAAATACAGTTAAAGTTCATGTGAACCATTACATAGAATAGTACATCACAGTTTAATTCAGCACAGTTGAGGTCATATGAAACATAATGTTCGGAAACACAAGGAGAGGATTAAAAAAAATAAAATAAAAAGCCGTAAATGAGGACAGTATAGAATATCAGTAGAGAGAAGTTAGTTTAGAAGGAAGAGTTAAGGATTAATAGAAAGTGATAGCGAGAGAATCTGCTTACAGCACCACCTATAGGTCAGTCTGAAAGAAATATCTGAAAAGTAGAAAAGTTGTAGTTTCCCTTTGAGATACACTGGCAGGCTTGCTAGTAAGGGTTTTCTGACATCATCACACTGGGAAGCCATTGGACTCTTTATTTTCACTTGCACCTGGCTAAATACAAATAAAAAGATGGAAAAGTAAGTAAATAACAAATAAAAGCAAACTGAATGATTACAGAGGTGTCTAAAGGCCCCAAACCTTCATTCTTTAAGATATGCACCTTTACTAAGCACCTGCTCTTCAAGATCAGCAAACTGGTGTGGACACTGCAACTAGAACCCCAGCTGTTTAAGCAGCCTTATGAAGAGTAAAGGCTTCTCGAAGCACTGGGGTTCTGTTCATTGTACTGTAAGTGGGCTGCATCTAATTCGGTAATTTACTGTACCTTACATCTGGATGTACGGTAGGCCCAACTTTAAATAAACACTGCACCTGAATGAACACATGATGCCATAGAATCATAGAATTTGTCAGCAGGAAAGGACAGCTCAGCCCACCCAGTCTGTCCAAGTGTTCTTTACCTACTTGTAACTCCTGCCTGTATATGTTACTGCATGTCTTATTCTGCCAGTGTTCATCAGGACCTCCTTGTGAATGAGCTTGGTTAATGGATTTTTCCTGCAATGAACTTGAACCTACTTCACCTCCATAGCCCTATTGATCTCCGTTGACCCCCTCCTTCCCCTTTTTCTAATATAGCCCTATGTTTATCCCATGCATGTTTCATGCCCCCTACCATTTTAGCTTCCACCACTTCTCCTGGCAGTGTGTTCAAGGTGTCTACCACCCTTTCTGTAAAAAAATGTTTCTTCACATCTATCCTGAACTCTGCCCCCCCAGCTTCATAGCAAGTCCCTTGGTTTGGGTGCTCATCCTCATTTGAAGAAAACTCCCCAACTGTACCCTGTTTACCCCTGTGAGGTACTTTGTAGGTCATGATCATGTCACCTCTCGCCCTCCTCTCTTCCAGAGTGTACGTGTTGAGATTCTTCAGCCTTTACTTGTAGGGATTCTTGTGAAAATCCTGAACCATTTTAGTTGCCCTCCTCTGGAAAACCTCCACCTTATGTCCTTTCTGAAGTGTGGACTCTAAAACTGGACACAGTACTCCAGCTGGTGGTATACCAGGGAGTGATACAATGGCAGCACAGCATCCCTTCTCCTCCTACTGGAGATGCCACTCCTTATGCATCCAAGAATCCAATGTGCCCTGCCCATAGCCTTGTTACACTGTACTACCACCTTGAGGTCCTCTGATATAATAACCTCAATGGCTCTTTCATGTCTAGTGAGTGTTAGTACCCCCCCCATACTTAGCATCAGGGTTCCTATGCCCTAGGTTCATGATTTTACACTTGTTGGCATTGAACCCCAACTAATAAGAAAATGGAATTGATTTGAATGGATTGCAGGCTTTTAAGCAGCTTTTCAGGGAGTGTGTATATGCGTGTGTGTGTGTGGGAAGGGGCGGGCTCTGCTACTATAACTATTTGGTTTTGATTTTGGCTTCAAATCAGGTGCACTCCTGTAAACAGATACTGTAAAACATGTTTAAGAAAGACTCATAAGAAATGTGATAAAGTCTTTGTACACTGGCCTGGGCTGAGCTTACAGACAGGAGAGATAGAAACATAGAAACATAAACTTTGGCGGCAGATAAGGACCACTTGGCCCACCTAATTTGCCCATTTCCCTACCTACAGGATAAACTGCAGATCCTAGCTAACCAAGAGCCTATTTCTTTCCCCCCATTAATAATTGCCTTATGTCTGTCCCATGCATTCTTGAATTCTCCCACAGTTTTAGACCCCACAACCTCCTCAGGAAGACTGTTCCATGCATCCACCACCCTCTCTTTGAAACAATACATCCTCACATTGCCCCTGAGCTGTCCCCCTGTCTTCAAATTGTGTCCTCTTGTTCTTGCAAATCTCTTTATATGATAGATACTAACCTCTTAGACTTTTTTGATTCCACTGAGGAACTTAAACGTTTCTATCATGTCCCCCCTCTCCTTTCTTTCAAGGGTATACGAATTAAGCTCCTTTAGTATCTCCTCATATGTCTTCTCTTGCAGACCCTACACCATTTTAGTTGCCCTCCTCTGGACTGCCTCTATCCTGTCTATGTCCTTGCGGAGATGGGGTCTCCAGAACTGGATGCAGTACTCCAGATGGGGTCTCACCAACTGCCTGTACAGAGGGATAACAACTTCCTGTTTTCTACTGGTGATGCCTCTCCCTATACATCCCAGTATCCTCCTAGCCCTCTCTACTGCCTTCTCACATTGCTTGCTAACCTTAAAGTCATCTGATATGATTACTCCCAGGTCCCTTTCCATTTTTGTTGTTATTACTAACACCCCCCATTATGTAATATTCCCCTGGGTTTTTGTTTCCCCAGGTGCATTAGTTTGCACTTCTTTGCACTGAATCCAAGCTGCCATACGTCTGACCATTCCTCCAACCTTGCCAAGTCCCTTCTCATCCTTTTCATGCCTTCTTGTGTATTAACCCTACTGCAGATCTTTGTGTCATCTGCAAAGAGGCATACTTTTCCTTCCAGTCCCTCTGCAATGTCACTTATAAAGACATTAAAAAGGAGATGCGTCTGTTCTTACTACACAAGCATTTTTCAATGCTGAATGGTTACTTGCTGGCATTAGCAGTGGAAGTGCAAGAGTTAGGCAGATGGGGCCTGATTCTCAAAGCCCTGCATCGGATGCAAGGTGCCTGCGGTGAACAGGTATGGTGTAAGGTGCACATTGCGTCCATGACTGCCCTCTGTGTGATTCACAAAGTTGGCCTGCATCGACCGCAGTCCACCTGCCCCAAACAGGGCTTGCTCCTGCAATGCACTGCGACACGGTGGTAGGGCTACTGTGACTGATGCAAGCTGCATCCTGTAATTCACAGACATCAGCTGGTGGAAGAAATTCTAAGTGCCCTTAGACCAGCCAGGGTAGGCATAAGGGGACTTAGACATTCTCCCCTAGGTGACATGCCTGTGTGTGGCACACCATGGGTGATGGTCCACCCACCATACACCCCTGAGTGTGACCCCGTATGTGTGGCCTCCATCCTAGTGGTCCAATGGCACCCCTCACAGCTCCCCGATGCCACCTATGTACCATGTTGGTACCCCTAGCCTGATGCTGCCCATACTAGCAGCAGCTCCCCGATCCCTGATGCCTGCCCCATCAGTGCTGCTGCATCACCAACATATGGTGGTACCGTGCCCACCCAAGCCCCAGCAGGTGGTGCCCAAACCCCCCAGTACACCAGTTCCCGACTGCTCCCCAGCACCCGGCACATTCCACCACTCACCTCCATGGCCAGGCATGCACCAATTGCACCAAATATGGTGGGGGACACTGGCCCAACAGGTTGGGTTCACATGCCCATTACCTAGTGGGACAGGGGTCCTGTGTTACTCTCTGGTGGCCTGCAGTGGACCTGTGTGGTGCACCAGGGGTTTGCCGCAGGGTTCTGGTCAGAGCAAGTGTGTGGACTTAGCCACTGGTACCCCTCCTGTACCTGAATCAGGTGCAGGGTCCCTGGCACACCAGGCATTAGTGCAAGCTGCTGTTTGCCACAGCTTGTGCCAGATGCAGGCCCCTATGAGAATCAGGCCCATGCAGTATAGGAATGGCAGTGAAGTACTGAACTGATGCCAACCCCACCCCCACCCTGCAGAGATGGACAGGCATTGGAGTGTGCCTTTGGTTTGTCACCCATAACAGTCATGACATTTTACCTCACCCTACACTGCAGATACTGACAAATGTCAAGGTGTACCTTGGGTGTTTGGGCTTTGCTCATCTCATTCCATAAGGAAATATGCTGAAATGGATGCAGTATAGGAGAATGGGATGAACTCTGGGGCCAAAGAGTCCAAGGCGCACCTCAATGCCTGTCACTGGCAGCAAGGTGCGAGTGGGGGTGGAATGGCATGAGCATTACTGTTGACAATCCCAAGTCACATCCCTGATGCCTGTTAGACCCTACTGTGTAGGGTGTTATGGTCAAAAATCCTAACACCCTGGGTGTTTCTTGTTATTTTTACTCCAAGTTTTCAACATGGACTTTTTGTGATCCCACTGCATGAACAGAGGCACTATCAGTTCATTAGCCAAAAAGTGATTTTACACAGTGATTGTGCCATTTGGCACCACAGGTGTGAAAACACATTTCAAACAGGATGTGAAAAATGACAGCTGTACTGTTCTTGGAGGAGGTGTAAAAAATGGCAATTTTGAAAATCTGGAATGAAAATATAAAAAAAAATGGTGAAGTCACAAGTGTACGTGGAAACTGCACAACACACCCGTAATGTAATTAGTTTGGGGATATTTTACAGCAGATTTTCAACACAGGCATTTTGGGACCTCTGCTCATGAACAGTGTCACCGTGATTTTCTTAATTTATCCCGAACACTGATTTCCCACAGCGACCGTGCTATTCTGCACCGGAAGTGCGAAAACACATTTCAGCCAGGGTGTGAAAAATTAAAGCTGTACTGTTCATTAGGAGGTGTGGAAAAATGCCAGTGTTGAAAATCTGGACTGAAAAGATAACAAATTTGTGAACTTACGGGGGTGTGTGGAAATTGCACAATGCATGCTCATGACACAGTCATTTTTTGGACTTTTGTCACCAAATTTTCAACATAGCCAGTTTAAGACCTCTGCTCATGAACAGTGTCACTGTGATTTTCTTAATCTGTCCCGAACATTGATTTTGCCCACCGACCACGCCACTGTGCACTATATGTCCAAAAACACATTTTGGATGATATATGAAAAATGACAGTTATACTGTTCATAGGAAGGTGTGGTAAAATGGTAATGCTGAAAATCTGGAGTAAATATATTAAAAATGCTCGAAGTTATGAGCGTGTGTAGGAACTGCGCAATGCACGCTCGTAAAACAGTCATTTTGGGGAATTTTTTTCACAAAATTTTCAACATATGGTTTTGGGGGCATACCTCATGAACAGTGTCACTGTGATATTCTTAGTCTGTCCTGAATATCAATTTTGCACACCTACCTTGCTATTATGTGCTACATGTGAGAAAACATATTTCAAGCGAGATGTGAAAAATGACAGCTGTACTGTTCATACGAAGGTGTGGTAAAATGGCAATGTTGAAAATCAGGAGCGAAAATATTAAAAATGCTCAAACTTACAAGTGTGCATAGGAACTGCACAACACAAGCTCTTAAAAAACAGTCATTTTGGGGAATTTTTCACCAAATGTTCAACATAGGGTTTTTGGAGACCTACCTCATGAACTGTGACACTGTCATTTCATTAATCAATCCTGAAAGGTGGTTCCATGCAGTGACTTTGAAATCACCTTTTGGGACTGAATAGCAAAATGACAGTGACTGAGCTCATGAGGTGGGGTCCCAAGAACCCATGTTGAAAATTTGGTGAAAACATTCCCAAAAATGGCCAAGATATGCACCAACATTGAAAAAAACATTTATGTCATTACACAGCTTACAACATTTCTTCGGTTCGTGGTCGGCTTTGAAGAGTGCAGACATGTTCCTGGTCCACTGAAGATCATAGCACCATGCTTCAGAGGTAAGTATGGGGTGAGGGGGGTGTGGTAAGGCTGAATATGCTGAGGGTGGACGTGGGTTGGGGGAGGGACCACCAGAATTGACGAGGGACTGTTTTCTACTTTACAGATTTATTTAAAACAAAAAAAACAAAAGAAGTCAGAGGAAGGTTTTCTTTTTTACAGGGGTATTTAATTTTGGCAAGCTGGGGTGGACTCCAGCATGCCACCTGAATGTTTGGGGGGACTATAGCCGATGGGGGATTGGACACTCCCCTCAGCACATATTGAGTGCTGGAGGGGAACAAGAGCCAAAGGGGATTGGGCACCCACCTCAGCACACAAGAAATTGGGGGGAGCATTATGCCAATTTGAAGTGGGCTCCCCCTGACAGCAAAATGATGAGGAAGGGGGCATGCCAACAGGGGGACTGGGCACCCCTGTCAGCATATATAGGTGTGGGGGTTGAAAGCACCAAGGAGGATTGGGCATCCCCCTCGGCACTCAAGAAACTGGAGGCGAAGCATTATGCAGACAGGGAGTGGGCTACCCCATCGGCTTTTTTTTATTGAAATGTTTCTCCAGGAAGACACACTGAATGGTAGGCGGTGGCTTTCTGTCAGCTTTTGAGGACAGTGACAGGCCAACAGAGAAGCTGTCACCTGTCATCATGGAAACACAGCACCATGGAGCTCTGTAATTGACTGCTGCAGTCAGGGAGGCCCCGCCATATGAACAGCTGATTGCATAGTGACGGGGCATTCCCTGGTTGTAATGGCTCAGTTACTTTGATGTAGTGGCCTGCTCGTTACCTGCCAGTGATGACAGCATGCTACTCTATTGGCCAAGGCAGAGACCAGCCCCTGAATGGGCTGCTGCCATTTGGCACAACACTGCCGTGCCTCCACAACCTGCTTGTGAAGAAAATGTGATGCAATGTGTTTCTTGCACATGCGTGCAAGCAACACAAAAAATGAAACCTCTGTGGTGCAGTAGGGAGGTTGCAATAAAGGTCAGGATGAAGAGAGCAGCGTTCAGGAGATATAAACAGATGCAAAGGGAAGAAGACAGAAAAGCATACCAGGAAAGGCAATAGGAGGCAGGAATTGAGGTCAGGAGAGCAAACGCACGGACTGAAGAGAATAAAACCTTCTTCCGGTATGTGAGTGAAAGGAGGAAGACAGAGGGTGTGAAAGTTTGGCTGAGGGACAATGGTGTGGAGATGGTGGAAAGGGATCAGAAGAAGGCAGCTATCTTAAATAGCTACTTTTGCTCCATGTTCACAGTGGAGGGGGAAGGGGAAGGAGGGCAGATCGGGAAGTGGGGGAAAGCTGAGGATGGGGTGGACTCCAGCCTATTCAAAATGGAGGAGGTCCTTGTATTTATTTATTTAGTTATTTATTTATGTATGTATGCATGCACATATGTATGTATGCATGTATGCATATATGTATTCATTGTGTATCTAATTTGGTGACTGGGATAGGCACACTGGTCTGGAGCATATTACTACGGGCACTCCAACCAAGAGGATACAGCCAGGAGTCAAACCACAATAACAAATAAAGTGACAGCAATGGATGAACGTACATGAACAATAAATACAAGGTACAAGTAATAAATTCCAGAAAAAGAAAAACAAATACACTGTAGAAAGCATATAAAGTACAAGCAAATGTATGTATGGTCTACTCAAGACAAACCATGTTTGATTAAATAAAGTTATAGGAATGAATATATTTTGTGTACCTGAGGAATGTGGTAGACCCCTAGTATCTCAGCCATGGGGATCGATATTGATGACATTATGTCTCCAATGATTCCAGGCAGAAATGGGTAGGACTTACACTTGTAATTTGGAATCAGTTCCTGTATTCCAGATAACAGGGACATAGTACTCTTAATAGCCCTGTTGTCAGAGTAGCAGGAATCATAAATCCTGAAGCCTAGAGTGAGGTTAGGTAATATTTCAGGATTTTGGTTGATTTCATCAATGGCAAATACCATGGCCATCACATTTCGATACATCCTGATGTGAAATCTGTAAAGTAGAGCAATATGACTAAGTTAAATGGGTCTCGATGGGCACGTTTTAGACTTCTTCTGTCCATTTCTCCTAGAATAAAACCTAGCCTGAGAATTGCAATCTGCTTCACCGAAAAATTCTTTATTACAGTTGTTGCAAAAAGAATGGATATATATCTCCAAGTATTTACCAATATTCCTAAATAAATTCTCTCTGATGGTCCTACTGTTGTACTGCAGGCTGGTGGGGAAATTCTGTAGCGATATAACAGAAATTTCAAGAAATATCTTACCGTGCCTTTTGATGTAACTGTGCATTAGATAGTCTAATAATATTACTGGATTGGGTGGACACTCTGGAGTTCTGTATATACTGTGGTCTATATTGAGGAGCAGGTTGCATAAGCAGTGCGGGGCTGGCTGCAAATCTACATGAATAAGACGTGACCCATTATATTTTTATAGTATATAGTTGGCTCTTATCATGCACCAAAATCAGAGGATCTCAGAAAGTTGTTGTAGGGCAGTTCAAAGGTCAAAAAGCTGTTGTACTATCGTTCTGACATCACATCGATAGTACAACAGCTTTTTAGCCTTTACCTGTCACCAGATCGGCTGACACAGTGGGATGTCCCAGAAAAGCAGCGTAAACATGGCAATAGGATTTAGCGAGAGCCTACCAACTGAACCTCCGGAGCAAGCGAGTGAGTGGCAGCGGCACCACTGATTTTATTTTGGAAGTCGGGACTTCAATTGCCACACAGATCTCCATGTAGCAATTCGTTTTTTTCCAAAATTTAAAAATAAATGTTGCAGCCACAGATGAGCGAAATTGGAGAGTGTATGAGTGGCACCACAGGGAGTGGAAGCAGCACGTAAGAGAGTGGGAGTGGGAGCAGTAGCAAACAGCAAGGTAAAGGATCTCAAAGAAGTAAAAAAACACACAAAAAACATGTACTATATAAAACAGTGTATGGGAGACCATCCATAACAAAGGCTGTATTTCCATCTCAGGAGTTGAAGACATCAAAGACCTCTCGAGCTTCGCTCTCGAGGTCTCTATGATGTCATCAACCCCTCGATGGAAATACAGCCTTGTTGTGGATGGTCTTCTATCCACTATTCTATATGTAGTGTCTTGAGACAGTAACATGATACAGAGCTAGTCACGATGAAATGTCCAGTGTTGGTCTAGTACTTTTTTAGTCAGCTACAAATTGACCTTCAGTCACCATGTGGTCATTTTAAATTATGTCTGATTCTGTATGCAGTACCTGTCACCAGTACATAGGAAGAATGTCATTGTCTCAGGGAAAGTTAAATAAATCACAAGTTCATGTTTTTTGTATGTTCTGGAATGTAATTAGGTGATACACATGCTACAGATAATTCTCATTCAGATTGACCCAAAATGACTGTGCATTGACTCAGCCTAAAGAGATGGGCAGCATCTTACACCAAAACATTGTAGACATCTCTGACTATAAAACATGTTTTAAATGCCACCCTTAAGGCAACCACCAAACAACATGAAACCTAAAGATAGAGACAGCTTCTCATACTAAACCTTAAATAAACTATCTAGCTAAAAAAAATAGCTATGGCACCCATCAGACTTCACAGGCAACACAAACACATGGCCAGCATGCTAAATCACTGTGTTACTGACCTCCCCATCTACAATGACTAGCATAGCCTGAAGAAATTTCTGACTTCCAGTAGACAGCCTATACCAACTTGCTGTTTAAATATTTAGGGATCTCCACAGCTGATGTTCTCATAAACATTCTCATCCTGGTACAGATCCTTCCAACTCAGGTTGAAATACTGGTGCCCATCTTTACCTACAAAATATTGCTGTGCATGTGATATTTTTCCCACCAACTCATGCCCTAAACCTTCCTTTCATGGCTGACCTCATATCAACTTTCTAGAAATCTCTCTGTGTTGTCCTACAGTTCAACACAGGGAATGTGACCAGTGTTTAAAAAAACAAAAATGTGTCCTATTTCTATCATGTTTTTTCACATATTAAGTAACTATGTAAACCAGTATTTCCTATTCACTTACAAAATGTTACACTTGCTAAAACATCTAGCTTCTACCTTGCTTTCATTGGCTTTGTAAATGCTGTGGCCTTGCTGTAGCTATGGACAAGGAGGGGCTTGTCAGTGTGATTTTCAGAGTGCTAACAAAGGCCTTTAACTGTGTTAACCATGACATCTTAATTATGAAATACAAGCTTATTAACATTAGTGGGCCATCCATTAGCTGATTTCCTTATTACTTCTCAAAGAAGACACATTCTAAAATTGATCCTTCTCTACCACAATCAATCACTGTCACAGACAGAGTTGCCAAAGGGCTCATCTTGGGCAACTGACTTGTCTTAATTTTATAAAACAACCTCGGTAATCAGTATCAAATTAATACACATAATATCACTGTTCACTACAAAAGCAGCTTCCATAGTGAGATGCAGGAAAAGCTTTACACCAGTTTGAATATGCTGTGGCACTAGGTCTCAAAAAATCTTCTCCTAAATGACAGCAATAAAATGTAATGATTTTTCAGGACAAAGCAAAAACCCAATCTCTGGCAGCCTGATCTAAGTCACCTTTCTAGACTTGTGAAAATACAACTTCCTGCATTTACCTGTGAATGTTGATTGACAAAAATAGACAAAAACATGAGCATAGGTGAAAACGTGTTGAAGATTTTATGGCAGTAAATACCAGATCTAGTTTCCTATATAGCGTTATAAATAATGTAACTAAAGTGGCTAAAATAATTGCCACACATTATATACTCTTATACATGCTGGACTATGGTAATAACCTTTTTTTCTCTGATATTCAGTATTCCTCCTTGTGGCCAGGACAGGCTGGCCTCCTTCAGTGCTAATGTCGATATCACCATCCTGCACCTTCTTGGGTACTTACCTGTGAGCTGGATCATCCCCCCAGATCCCTCATCCATGGTGGGATCAGGAGAGGATGGCTGTCCTCCCTCTAAAGCACAGTCCAGTTCTCCTGTCCCAGGGTCCCTAGTGATTCCGTGGGTGAGGACTGGAAGGCAGGATTCATTAATACTTGTTCTCCCACCATTTGCCATATTTTGTTTGCATCCTGTCCTCATGCTGGGGCACACTCATCAATGTGTGTGTGTGTGTGGAGGCACACACACATGCTATGTAGTACTGTAGTACCTCCCTTCCTCTGCCCTCCTCAACCTGCACTGCTACCAGGCCTCTACCTGGTGGAAGTCATTTGGCAGAACTTGTAGCTCTCCCTCCCCTGGCAAGGAGGGCAGTTCTGTAGGTGCTCAATCCTCTCCCTCCCCAGCTGACCTCTGGCAGCCTGTGCACATTCCCAAACATGGGTCGCTGGAGTGGTAACAGGTAAGGTGCTTAAGGAACCGCAGCCCTCTGCACTATTGGGATGGCTTTGGAAATATTCTATTTAATGTGATTTCTGCTGCAGATCATTCAGAACACATAGCTGCAAGAGAAGTGATTCTGGTATCACAAGCAGATTATAAGTGGGATTTTTGAAAGTGAGGGTGCAACACTTGTGTCTCTATTTTAAATGCATGCTGTATCCACACAGATGTGTCCGGATGTCTGCATCCTAGTCAGACATTTGGAAGCGTTTGAGACAACTCCTACAGTTTATGGCAATTTCTGCCACAACTGTGAGACTCACATCCATTTTTTGGATGCAACTGTGGAATTCTGTCCAAAGATTTACACCAACTTTTTTTAGACTACGTTCTCAGATGGAATTCTGCATTTGCTTCCAAAAAATGGATGCAGATGTCTTAAAATACTGCCCTATGACTTAAAGGCTGGAAAAGCAGCAAAACAGATCAAGTATAAGAAGCAAATAGTCTGGTTTCATGTAGATGTTTTTGGCAAGAAGAGTGGAAACAGCAAAGTCGGGTAGTGCACTATAGAATAATATTCATAATTTAGAGGTGTAGGACGCTTAGCTTTAACAATGGGAAATGTACGTTGATACACCAATGGGCAAGGAATCTGGATCATGCATATACCTTAAGTGGTGCTAGACCTAACAGCATAAAAAGTCAGAGGTACTAGTAGTAGTTGTTGACAGTACTCTGAAATCAGTCAGGAAATAAGCCGCTGTAGCCAAATAAGTAGACACAACCTCAAGATTCAAAAGGCAGGCCTAGTGAGCAGCTCAGTGTTTGTGGTCAGTATTTCACTTGCAGACTCACTTCTGAGAGCAGAAGATTTATTTTTTGTTTTATCTTTATGTATTTTAGATAGCCCATTTAGTTGACTGGAAAAGGAGAACTAGGCAATTTTGTTAATTTTTAGCATTGTCCCAGGAGTGTGGAATACAGATGGAAACGAACATATTGAACCCGATATTTTAAATGATTGGGGGAAATCTTGCCAGGATACTGGAGAAATTCCCCTACTCTTTTTTGAGAAGTGCCATAGGATCTTTACTGTCCTTCTGAACAACACCAGAACAGAAACATGGGACCTCAGTTTAACATTTCATCCAAAAGACAGCAAGACAGGCTTGCAGTGCAATGTGCACTCATGCTGCACTACAGTGTCACATACTGTTGCTACAGTGACGGTAAGACAGTGAAGACCAATACAGCGACAGAATCAGCTGTTTGCTGTACTGGCCTACTGTCTTACTGATGCCTCTGTCTCCAGGGAGTTTGCTCCCTAACAGAAACAACTCTGACTGGGAGTTGGAAATCTTTAGTGTGGGAGGTGAGGGGTGGCAAAGCCCCCTGCAAAAATACACTTGTATTCCTGTATGGCACAATGCTGACTGTCTGCATTGTGCCGTCACTGTAATAGCATTCGACACAATACCTGTCAGTATTGGGATTTACCCCATGTTCCTGCAGGAAGGCTAGAATGCCAGCCTTCTCATCTTTTGGCCTCAGAGGTGAGTGTGCAATTGCTGAGTCCCTGACACTACTCAGATTGGAAGGTCATGGCTTCTACTCCCACAACCAGAACATGGATTAATACCCAAATAACACAGTAGTTTAGTGCTAGTGGGGGCTGGACAGCTGGGGTGCCACCCATCAGATGATATGCTTAACCAAGGACTCTTCTCTCTAGTAGTTTTAAAGTTTTAAGTTAAGATCACATGGCACTTCTCAAAAGAGTAAGGGATTTTAACAAATGTCCTGGCCAACAATTCCTTAGTCAGAAAAACAGGTCATTGTAACCCACTTCCCAATTAGTGCCCATTTTGTATTTTGTACTTGTGTTTTTTTTTCAGTTATATTGTATTGCTTTTATAAGTGCATACAGTACATGCATCAACTGAATACAGAGAATGACTAAATCTGGAATCGTGCAAAATAATATCAGTACAGTTACAATCATGTCTTATTTGTGTTACTGCATGATGGGATAGCTAATAATTAATATGTTTCAAAGATGTTTCACAAATGGAACCCTCTGTGTTTCCAATGCAAAATATATTTTATAAACTCTACATACAGTAGGTATTATAGTCTGTAACCCAGCTATGGCAGCTGCTTAAAGTACATAGAAAAAAATATATATACTCATCCTAGTATTTATTTATTTAGGAAATCGGAATTACAACCCTTTGAGTCATAGACTCATTTCCAAAGGCTCCACATCAGAATAAAACATAGACATTCATACACTACATACATAGAATAAATGTGGGTGAGCAACTATACAGAGTATAAATACAACGAGCATGGGTTAATGCCTATACATTTGTTAGCTAAAACAGGGCAGAGCTATCGACATATTTACTTAAGTGGTTAAGACCTATACAATTGGTAACTAAAGCAATGCATGCTATGAGTTGGTAGTAAGCCACCTCATGGAGGTCTTGTCTTATACATAATACAATGCATTCAAAGTCCAGTGCAACTATATGGTAGTAGGCTTTCTATTAAGCCCCTTAGGCATGACTGAACATGCAGTGCTATAACCTTTATGAACATTAAATTGATTACAAATTTGTAACTTGCTGAAACAAAAACCACAGTTATGCAGCTAACCATGTAAAGTAACACACTGAGTTAAAATTCAAATGCTAGAGGATGTACCTCAGGGGGAAGGGTAAGTGTGTAACAGGGTGATGGCTCGTTGTTTATTACATGCCATATGTGAAGCACCCTTACAGCTACTCAGGCTTTCCTGAGCTCCATAAAGGGAGCTGACATGCCATTTTATTTTAATGGACAGTGCAGAAAAAGGCAGTGAGACCGCCTAACCTCTGTCCCTCAATCAGACCCCATCACATGTTGAAAATGTACCCAAGTCTTATCTATAACTGAGCAACTGAAAAACAAATTTACCTTTAACCCAGACTGCACCAAAAAAGTTAACACAGTGCTTTAAATACTATAACATTTGGCATGAATCCTTGCAGATGCTGTCCACCATCTAAGTGCAGCAAGAAGCACTACATTAATAACATTTAAAGTGCAGTTCAGCATGTGCTGTTTGAGTCCATTTATTAATCAATTTGTTTTTGTTTTACCAGGGAAATGTCCACTGAGCAGTGCTCATTTGCAAGGATGTCCAAATTAGGACATATAACATGAAACAATGGTATAAATTGGAGAGCACTTTATTAGTTGTCTCTAGGATCAAATCAAGTTCTGGCCGTTGGTCCTTAGCCTCCACAGCCCTAGTCCTTTGGAATATTCTTCCAATGGAGGTCTGAAACTGATCCTTGGCTACGGCCTTTAAAATCTCTCTTAAGACAAATCATTTTAAGTACTGTCACCATAGCTCTAGTCACTGAGGAAGCTCCTCTAAGGTCAGTGTCTGAGGGTGACTGTTTATTATGCACAAGATTGTCCAGCTATCTGTTTAGACTACTGTAATGCATGACTTTGTTATCTTGTACACTGTACTAGCATTTTCATGTTTGTCCCTCTCAATGTATACTCAGGGTCTTATGGTATTTGTATGAGTAGCAGAGGCAATTTATCCATTTTTGCTCACCCTTTTCTCAAAGGTTATATGCACTAATACTGGTCATCACATAAAATCTGTCAATTTATTTATTTATTTTCTTTTTATCATTTAACATTTTTTGCTCCTCACCATCGTCCCCCATCTGATCAACCCTCCCAGCTCCGTCCCCCAGAATTACCAGGGCTTACCTTATGCTGGCCTGGGAGAGGAACCTGTGGGGAGTCAATCATCATCCTGCCAGTGGTGCTTTTTTGGCATTTTCTCCCAGGGGCCCCAGGAGTAGGAGTGCATGCATGTGGGAGCGTGCATGTGCCTTATGGCCCTAGTAATGACCACTTTCCCCACCCCATTAGCCTAATGCCTGGCACTCTCTGGGCCTGTGCTGTCTCTGGACTCCACCAGGAGGCAGCCATTAGCCAGGGGTAGCCACTACACCTCCTTGGAGATGAGAGCTGCCTGCTGAAAGCTCCATCCAGCTCCGCCCTTCCCCAAGTGCCAACCTCCGATGGCCCAGGCTCATTCCCGAATCTGGGTCGCTGGCATGCTGTGATGTAAGGCGTCCAGCACCTCAACCCTCAGCACCACTGGGCTAGCATTTGTACAATTTATTTTTAAACTCCACTATATCCTTGCTACCCACCACATCAAGGGGCAAGCAGCTCCATTGAGTTGCTACTCTTTAAGAAAACCACATAGCACTTTTTTAGAGTAGCTTACATCCCCTTTCAATTAAAGTATATGTGATCTTGTATCGCTCTGTACCTCTCTCATTTCTAGGCCTAGACAGTCCCATAGTTCATGGTTATGGAAACCCTAAAGACCAGACATAGATCTCCCCTCAGTCTATGATATTCCAAAGTGTGTAGCTGAAGTGTGTTCAACTTTTCTTTGTACTCTAGAGATTTAATGTCTACAGTCATCCTGGTTGCATTTTGCTGAACTCCATCCAAGATGCTGATTTCTTTTTTTTTAATTCAAATGTTATTGAAGTTTCCAATACAGAGAACGATCATAGCAGTGCATAATAAGACCGCATACATCGGATACAAGATACAGAATGATTCTCTCTCCCCTAGCCCCCCACCCACCCAACCTGACCCCCACCCTGAACAACTCAGTGCCATTTTACTCCTTTAGCACTATATCTGTGAGTGTAACCTAACAGTGCCTAAACTTGAAGTATGTAGTGGGTTTACAGTGGGCCCCAAATCCTATCAAACATCTTAAGTTTGTTAAATAAACTGGCAATAGTCCTTTCAGTTCTGAGGTTTGCAAGTAACTCCTGAAGCCATTCAACATATGTTAGTATCTCTGTATCCTTCCAGTATCTTAACACCACCTTTTTGACAGACATTGACATCAAAGCTATGTGATACCTCCTGTTTACTACCGGAATGGAGGAGAGGTCCCCAAGAAGGCAAATTTTGGGGGGATGAACAAGTCTGAGAGCCCCAACAGAGGATCAACACGCTGTTTAATTGCAGTCCAGAGTGGGACAACTTTAGAACAGCTCCAGAAAATATGGAGAAGATCTCCTTCTTGAGATTGACATCTTGTGCAAAGGGAAAAGGACACAAGACCAAGTCTAGCAAATTTCTGAGGCAAATAATAAATATTGTGCAAGATTTTAAATTGCATTAATCTGAGTCTATTCTGCTTGAGAAACTTATGGCAACTTTGCCACAGAAGAGACCAATCCAAATCTCTGCCCTGGAAGAGAGAGGCCCAAAAGGAGACGTGAGCATAATTGTCAGAGTAGGCCCAGTTAAAGAGAGCACTGTACATTTTGGATACAGCATGAGGCAGACCTGCCAGCGCCATTAAGGTAACCTGAAAACTGATATGAGGAGCTGGGGGGGGCGGGTTGAGCCCATTACCTTAACCAGGAGATGACAAAACTGGAAAATCTTGAAAATACTTGTACGAGGTATTGAAAACTTGGACATAATATTAGCTGAGGAACGCCATTGACTATTGGGTGACACAAACTCCTCTAAATGGCAGTTTCCTATATGAGGAAGCAAGGTGACTGGGAGAGGCTTACTTTCTAATAAAAAATTGGGACTGCCTATTACGGGTTGAAATAAGTCCTTGAGATTCTTATATCTCAGAAATGCACACAGCTGGGTATGAACCCTGCTTGAGACAGCTACAGGGGAACTATGTAGAGATGCTGGAAGGGAACTAATCTAGGCAAGACAGGAGGGTGAGCTGGATGTCATTATCCACCTAGGTACTAATGACTTGGCAAATGGGGAGCCAAAGGAAGTTCAGGAAGAGTTTAGGAAACTGGGGAAGGGTCTCAAGCAAGTAGCTACTTCTGTCACTTTCTCAGAAGTACTACCTGTGAGAGGCAAGGGAGAGCATAGGAGTGCATGCACCAGGAACTTTAACTCATGGTTGAAGAACTGGTGCTGTGAGGAAGGGTTTGGATTCATTGGTGACTGGGGACCCATCTGGAGGGATGGAGGTTTGTTCAAGCCTGACGGCCTGCATCCATCCTGGAGGGGAATCCAAGCACTCAATGATAAGTTTAAATGCTACATTGACAAGCATTTAAACTAGCAAAGGGGGGTGGCAGGCCAGCAAGGATGGTACCTACTTGCTCACCCCCCAGCTAGTAATGGAACCAGTGAACCAGAGGAGTGGCTATCTCTGAAAGCAGTGTGCAAAAGTTGGAGATTAGTGTCCAAAAGGTGGATAAGCAGAAGAGGCAAAATTCAGCAGAAGGGCAGACAGCAAGGAGAACCAGGGATAAATGACAACCAAGGAAGGGGCTGAGTAGAACAGTGAAGCAGTCTAGGGAGGTCAAATCATGGAAAGCCATGTGTGCAAATGCCAGGAGCCTTAGCAACAAGATGGAAGATCTGGAGGCTGTCATGGTACAGTCAGACCTGGACATTGTGGCCATCACTGAAACCTGGTGTAATGATAACCATGACTGGGAGATGGCCATACCTGGCTACAACATATCTAGAAGAGACAGAGCAGGCGGAAGGGAGGAGGAGTGGCACTGTATGTGAAAATGACATAAGGGCCCACAGATCCAGGAGGAACAAAATGGGGAGAGATACTGTGGGTTAAGCTGGAAAGGAAAATGGGGCCAGCCATCCGCACAGGTGTGGTCTATAGACCACCAGCCCAGGAGGAAGAAACAGATAGGAGTTGATGCTAGCCATCCAAAGGATGGCTGACAAGGGTGAGGTAGTACTGGTTGAGACTTCAATATACCAGATGTGGACTGGAGCATCCCAGCAGCAGCATCAACTAGAGCAGATTTATCCTGACTCCTCTTCAGGGTGCCTTCCTCAAGCAACTGGTCATGGAACCAACTCGGCAGAAGGCAATACTGGACCTTGTGCTCACAAACAGGGACAGTGTGATGGGGGTAACAGTGGGGGAGCACCTGGGTAATGGTGACCACCAGTCATTGTGGTTTGAAATCACAGAAAGAGCAGAACCAAACCACACAAAAACACGTATCCTGGATTTTAGGGGGGCAGACTTTGGGAAAATGGGGAGATGCTTGAAAGAGGCATTAAGGGGAATGGGACAGGAATCAGGGATTGAGGAACAGGGGCAGTATTTAAAATGGGGATTATAAGAACAACAGAATTATGCATTAAGCAGGTTAGCAAGAGGAAAAGAAAGAGGAGACCATTATGGTTTTCCAAAGAGGTAGCAAAGAAAGTGAAAGCCAAAAAGACTGCATTCAGGCAATACAAAAAGACACAGGCAGAAGGGGATAGGGAGAAGTACCAGGAGAAACAAAGGGAGGCAGGGAAGTCAGTAAGGGAAGCCAAAGCTCAGACAGAAGAACACATTGCAAAATCAGTGGTTAAAGGGGACAAAACCTTTTACAGGTACATAAGTGAAAAAAGAAGGACAAAGGGAGGGATAGTTAGACTGAAGGGGAGGATGGGAGCAGCGTGGAGGATGACAACAGTAAAGCTGACATATTGAACAGGTATTTCTGCTCAGTCTTTACTAAGGAAGAGGGGGTAATGGGTCTGAAGGGAGTACAAGGGTGAGAATGGTGCAGAATGGACACAAGTCCCTTTACACGAAAGGGTCCTGAAGGAACTGGAAGTAATAAGAGTTGACAAAGCAATGGGGCCAGATGGGGAACACCCAGGGTCCTTAAAGAACTAAGAGAGGTGGTGGCTGAACCTCTGGCTATCCTGTTCAGCCAATCACTGGAAACAGGGAGGTACCCAAAGACTGGAGGACAGCAGATGTAGTCCCCTTATACAAAAGTGGAACAAAGAGGAAGCAGGAACTACAGACCAGTCAGCCTTACCTCGGTAGTGGGAAAGATCATGGAAGCACTACTGAAGGAGAGATTGGTGGAACATCTGGCTGTCAATGGACTACAGGACCCAAGGCAGCATGGTTTCACCAGGGGAGGTCACGTCAGACGAACCTCATTGAATTTTGACTGGGTGACTAGGGAGGTGGATCAGGGAGGGCAGTGGACATGGCCTATCTGGACTTCAGCAAGGCCTTTGACACTGTGCACATAGAAGACTATTACACAACTGGGGAATATGGGTGTGGGCAGGACAGTAGTGTGGTGGGTAGGTAACTGGCTGGGTGGCAGGACACAGAGGGTGGTGGTAAATGGCTGTCACTCCACAGAGGGAAGAGTGACCAGTGGGTACCACAGGGATCAGTGCTGGGACCGTCCTATTCAACATCTTCATCAGTGACATTGCACAGGATATAGAAGGCAGAATTTCACTGTTCGCTGATGACACAAAGCTCTGTAACAGAGTAGACACACCAGAGGGTGTAGACAGAATGAGAAGGACCTGCAGAAACTTGAAGAATGGTCAAGGGTTTGGCAGTTGAAATTCAATGCAAAGAAGTGCAAGATAATGCATATGAGGGACAAAAACCCTGGCACAATATATCAGTTGGGGGTGAGGATATAGCATGCACCAAGCAGGAAAGGGATCTTGGGGTTGTCATCTCTGATGACCTCAAGGTAGGGAAACAGTGTGACAAGGCATCAGGTAAAGCAAATAGGATGCTGGATGTATAGGCAGGGGCATCACCAGCAGGAAAACGGAGGTCATAATTCCGCTATACAAGACACTAGTGAGGCCCCACCTGGAGTACAGTGTACAGTTCTGGAGACCATACCTACGTAAGGACATAGACAGGGTAGAGAAGGTTCAGAGGAGGGCAACAAAGATGGTGCATGGGTTGCATCACAAATCCTATGAAGACAGGTTGAAGGAACTGAACATGTACTCCTGGAGGAGAGGAGGAGAGAGGGATATGATAGAGACATACAAGTATCTTACAGGAGGAACAGGGTGCAGGAAAACACTATTTTAAGCGAAAAGATGTTTCAGGACTAGAGGGCATGGGATGAAGTTGAGGGTGGATCGATTCAGAGGAAACATGAGAAAGAATTTCTTCACAGAACGGGTGGTGGATAAGTGGAACACCCTGCCAGAGGAAGTGGTGGGGGCTGAAACAATCACGGGATTTAAGAATGCATGGGACAGACATAAAGGAATTCTAGAGGTCAGGGGTAAGGGGAAATAGACTTCTAGGAAAACAAACTGAACTTACAAGCTAAATGGGCAGACTAGGTGGGCCATAGGCCCTTATCTGCCGACACTGTCTATGTATCTATGTATATAGCAGAGCAGCGGGGGAAAAAGACGTGTTTTTTAATGGAGGCAGACTCGACAGCTAACCAAGTCGGGATGTATGAAGCAGCCACGGATAGTTGATCCACGGTCAGCCATCTGAGATATTTATTGGCCTGACTGGCCCAGTAATATAACCCGATATGGGGAAGCCTTAAACCTCCTTTGGCCTTTCAGGGCTGCTAATGTATGGAAAGCCATCCTGGCCTTCTTATCGCCCCACATAAAAGTGGAGATCATACTGTGCACTTTTTTAACCCAGGACAGAGGAAGCCATATATTTAACATGTTGAGGGGGTAGAACAGACGGGGAAAAATGTTCATTTTGATTACATTTTTTCTGCTCCATAGAGAGAGGGGAAGTAGGGTCCACCTACAAAGGTCAAGATCTACTTTGTGTACCAGTGCATCGATATTTAATTGTCTGAGCCATGTTATATTCCTTGTTAAAAGAAGCCCCGGGTATTTAATATAATCAGACTTCCAGGTGAGTCCAAATGCAATAATATCCTGTTTACAAACCCTGTGGTTAAGAGGAAAAACCACCGTCTTTCCTATGTTAAGTTTATAGTTTGAGACCTTACTAAAATCCTCTATTAGCTTTAGGATAGTGGGAATAGATGTGAGTGGGTATGATACCTACAGCGGAAGGTCATCTGCATAGGCTGCTACTTTAACCATCTGCTACCCTAGAGAAATACCCAATATGCCCTGGGCTCCTGATAACCTCCTGATAAATGGCTCTAAATAGATGTTGAAGAGAAGGGGAGATAAGGGACACCCCTGTCTGGTCCCTACATGCAATTTGAATGAGCTAGAAATAACCCCGTTACATGAAATTCTAGCAGAGGGAAACTAATATTGAGAACTCACCCAATTCTGGAAATCCATAGGAAAACCAAAAGCTTCCATCGCAACAAAAAGGTAGTCCCAATGGACTCTGTCAAACGCCTTCTCGTTCACCAGCGAGATCAAGACCATTGGATGAGGAGCATCTTTGGATGCCAAGAAGACATGAGACAGGGCCCTCAGATGATAAACCGATGATCTCCCATTCATAAAGCCAACCTGATCTGCCCTGATTAGAAAGTGAAGTACTGCCTCCACATGGTCAGATAGTAATCTTGCCAGGATTTTAATATCATGGTTAAGTAGGGAGATCGGCCTATAACTTGAAACCTGATCCAATGGTCTGTCTGGTTTGGGCAACAAGACTATTAACGCCTCAAAGACAGAGGGATCAAACACCTGACCAGAGAGAATAGCCTGGAAAAGCAGCAGCAAAATGGGAATCGGTTGTTTAGAAAAAAACTTATAAAAATTGGAAGTAAACCCATCAGGGCCTGGAGATTTATCGGATGGGAGAGATTTGATAACTCTTTCGATCTTGCCCTCAGAGATGGGAGACTCCAGAATCTTTTGCAGGGATTATGTAAGACTTGGCAACTGTAAATCACTCAGATATTCATAAAGTCTTTCCCTGGGTGGGGAATTGACCATAGGGCCATATAAGTCCTGGAAATACTTTGTAAACTCCTCCACAGTCTCCAAGGGCTAAACCTTAAGGGAATTGTCGCTAGCAGAATGAATAGCAGGAATGAGTCTGGTGGATTCCTGTTGCTTAATACACAGTGCTAACATTTTGCCTGCCTTCTCACCCTGATCAGTATACACCGCATTTATTTTCAAAATTGCGAATTCGGCTTGTTCCGTTAACATTGCTAGGTAGGCATCTCTCAGTTTCGCTAAGTCTTGTTTAAATGTCTCAGAAGAAGATGGAGAAAGGACATTCTCCATAGACCTAATTTGGGAAAGAAGATCAGAAATCCGAGATTCCCTCCCCTTTTTCCTTTTCGATGTTAGGCCAATTATAATCCCCCTTAAATACGCTTTACAGGCACCCCATATCATATCAGGCTTCCCCAAGGAGTTAAAATTAGAAGCAATAAACTGCTCTATTTGGGATGTTATATATTGAACCGCCTTTGGGTCCTTCAGAATTTGGTTGTTTAACTTCTACCTGCCCCCTTTGTTTGGCAATGAAACTAGGGCAATTAGGCAGGTGACCACAGAGTGATCCGACGGGGCCCCTGAGACAATACTAGAACATATAACACCTGGTAATAGGGTTTGAGAAATGAGAATATAATCAATCCTAGAAGAGCTTGCATGCACCGAGGAAACAAAAGTATACTCCCTTACATTGGGATATAATATGTGCAATATATCACAAAGACCAATAGAATCCACCAGGACCCTGAAGGCTCTTTGTGCCAGAGAGAGACCCTGATGGGAATGACCTGACCTGTCGAGAGCCTGATCAAAAATGAGATTGAAATCACCCCCTATGACCATGGGGGCATCCAGAAATGGGGTTAGGACTTTTATTATCTGAACAAATAAACTAGGGGGAATCTACATTAGGGCCATAAATATCACCCAGGACAATGTCCAGGGCATGAAATCTGCTTTTTACAAACAAGAATCTGCCCAAAGGGTCAGATATAACTTGAAGAGACTTAAACGGAACTGACCTATGCAGAAGGATCATAACCCTTCTACTGTGGGTCATACCCTCCATTGCAAACATCTGCCCAATTTGTTGCCATCTCATCTTGTCAGACTCCCTCTTGAGCAAGTGAGTCTCCTGCAAAAACATAACTTCTGCCTTCAGATGATTTATATGTTTCAGTATTTTATATTGCTTGGTCTTGTGCCTCACCCCCTTAACATTCCAACTGATAAATTGAATGTTTCTAGCCATCACTCATGTTGCCAGTCCAAAATCCTCCAAAACACACATATACATGTATATCCACCAATACTACTCCAAACATAATATGCGCTGGGTTGTTCTACCCTTCCCTCAATTCTACCTCCACTAAATCCATTCCCCCAGCCACCCCCAATCCCCCCACCCAGAACACCCCATAAACCCTGACCCCCCTCCTCCCACACCCTTCCATATTTTGCATGGCACATGATGACCAGCAGACTGAAAAGTTCCTCTCCCTCAACCACCCCGCCCTCGTAAAGCAGGAATCAGGAACAGAATTACCACTGTATAATCAGAACACTTCAAAGAAATAGCCTGTCCTCAGTGGTGATTGCCTAACAGCGCCCCTAAATAGTACCAGGGAGTTGACTATACTAGCCCCTTAGAGGAGGTGATCCTCCCTGCAGAAACCCCACGAGCCATACAAAAATGTGGCCCGCAGAGTGCGAGGCATGTAACACCTTGGTATCATGTGTAAAAATGAATCTCAGATTCCCTCTTGTGGCGCAACCCACAAACATCAGAAGTTAATGGCCAAGAGCAGGTAAACCCTATCTACCCTCTATGATATGGGGGAAAACTGAGAGTCCCAGAGTCACTATCCAGACTGCATTGTTAAATCAAAGACAGTGACCGTCACAGTTCTAAAAGAGAAATTTGAGAAAGGTGAGAACACAGGAATCCTCCAGAGACAGCACTTAAGCGGGGTTATAGAGAAGGGGTGGACCAAAGCCCAGTAGGGGCATACAAAACCCTGGTGTTCTCATCTATCCTTAAGTGCAGGATCTCCCTTGATATTCGGACTAACCATACTTATTGCCCGATAAAGACAAGGAGCGAGAAAGGAGGGAAACCTGAAAAGAAACAGGCCATGCTAACAGGGCCAGGAAGAGACCACATATGCAAACAGAGTCTCATATTAAGATCTGAGAGAGGAAAGCATTGCCTCCCCATTGCCATGAGATTGGGACAACACTCCTGAAAAACTGGGACACCAAAACTAACAAGTTGGGGCTTAGCATGAGAACAAGTACTTGTTCATTGGTACCAGAAAAACTCAAATGAGCCCGCTATCACCTGACTTGTGAACCAAAATTGAAACTGTGTTAAGCCAGAGTAAAAATAAAAGTCAACAAAATATTAAAAAGTCCTGAAGATGAGAACCAAATTGAGAACTAAATTACCATTTTTTTATCCAAAAGAGGACCCCACTTGAGAGCTGTAGTGAAAGATTAAGCAGCCAGTTGCACAGTTTGTCAGCGGGATGGCCCCAAAAATATTGTAATGAATTATGATTTGCTGCAGCTAGACAATGCCACCAAATGAAAACTCGGCATAGCTCCCGGCACCAGTTCAGTTCTCATGTAGGCTTGAATAGATCAGGAAGCGCTTCTTTAAGCCCAACAGTTGCCATCTCCACCTCCTCATAGGTCACCCAGGTGCCATTCAGGGAAACTTGAAGCCTTGCAGGGAAACCCATGTGGAACTTGATTCCTGTGGTGATCGGTTTGAGGACCACTTTATGAAATGTAGCTCTTTTCTGATGCACAAATAGGGGCAGATCTTGTGCCACCCTCAGTTTTTTTACCTTCCCATTGCAAATCTTTCACCTCCTTGACCTTGTATAAGAAATACTGTCACTCCTGGAGGTTTAGAAAATGAAATATGAGTGACATGGGGGGGCTCCAACTGGGGGAGGGAGGCGTAGTGCTAAATGAACTCTTTCTATGATGTAGCTAGCACTGAGGGGGGAAGGGCCTAACACCTTCTCCACAAACTTTTTAACAAACTTGATGGGTTCTGAGCACTCTTCGTCCTCAGGCAAGCTGATGAGAACTGTGTTGTTATGGTGACTACGCCCCTCCAGGTCTTCCACCTTGTTCTCCATTTTCACTAGCCTTTGCCTCAGGGCCACCAACTCCAAATCAGTTTTACCCTGCTTCTTTTCAACAGATCATATACATACTTCATTGTCAGCAGTCTTCTTAGAGAGCTCCTCCAGGGTGTTAGAGATACTTTTGATTTCCCCTGCCATATTCTATATTTCAGCCTTAAAAGGCTGAAACTCCTCTAGAAACTTCGAGAGGGTGAGAAGATCTGCATCAAGACACTCAGCGGTAGCAGGCAGTGAGAATTGCGAGAAGGAGGCCCTGGCTTTCTTAGAGGCCTTCTCCAGTGTTGCAGGAGGTGTATGTTTTGAAGCAGTTTTCTGCATCTCCTCATCCATTGATTCCTTATAATGAAAGCTGAAGTGTTCAGAAAGGCGACAGACAGGCGATCTTTGGTAAAAAAAATGCAGAAAAACAGGGTTTTGAAGGGTAAATAGTGGGCGGTAGGTCAGAGTGGGCAGAGAGGTGTCTTACCCAGTGCACTGCATCATGTGACCATCCAAGATGCTGATTTCTAATATATGATATGGTGATAAAAACTTGGCACAGTAATCTAGATGTGATCTCATCAGCGATGCGTACAGTGGTAGAATAACACTTTTATCCTGACTGTTGATGTGCTTCTTGTACAAGCTAAAATACTGTTAGTCTTTTTTGTAGTTAACTGACAATGCTTCTTTAATCTCATTTCATTAGTTAGGGTGATTCCCAACTCTCTGTCCTCTGTTGTTACTCTTGTTACCTTTCCTTTTAGGGAATATGATTTTAGGCAGTTATTTTTACCCAGGTTTATTTCTGAGCACTTGTCCACATTGAATTCTAACCTGTGTTCCTGTGCCCATAATTCTAGTTTGTCCAATTTCCTCTGTAGATTCACAATTTCAGAGGAGTTCTCAACCACTGAACCATTCTCTGTATAGTCCGCAAACTTTGACATCCACACTCCTGCGCTACAATTTATAGTTGTAACATAAATATTAAAGGTTTTTTGTCCCCCTTCCATTGCTCTTTTAAGACCTCCCTGCCTGCATCCTAGACTCCAAGATAGCCAAGATAGACTGTCACCTGATCACTGACCTTTGTGTAGTACTGGGGTGCGCTTCCATGATTGTCTGCAAAGGTAGGGGCAGGGGCCAAGTTGCTGAATGATGATTAACTTTTTCTGCTCTCTCTTACAACATCATGATGAATTTTATTTGTGAGGAACAGGATGCCATGGCTATTGTAGCATGTTAGCCCTGTCACTGTGATTCCTCCACCCCAAGCCCTCCTAGGCTATCTTTGACAAGGTGAGTGGTGACAAGCCAAAAAGTATCCTTATTTACTGAATGACTCACTACTCCCATTTGTCTACACTGCTATGGTGACAGAGGTCAGTGACAGACTGATAAAGTGAGTTTTTTTAATTATTGCTTTTTATGGCTCCAGGGCGGAGCTCTGCAGACTTCTTGCTATCAAAGTAGAAAAATGGAGCTCTCCAGATTCCAAAAGGACTAGACAAAATTGGAGGTAAAGTACAATAACTCCACTAACTGAAGCAGTCTTCTGTATTCATTCAGCTGAGCTGTGTTGCACCACACTAGTTCACGTGATAACATGGTTACAGTACTAGCTTCAATCTGAGTAGTATTCTCTTTCAAGAAAGATTCATAGCTTATAAACATGTAAACTTAGTCAGCCTTTCCCAGCCATAAACTATAATTGAGACTGATGAAGGAGGTTCAGATATCAAACTATATTGGGATATTTCTTGGGGTCTGGATGGTGATCGAGGACCAGGGGGGAGGGACCACTGTACCACCAGGAATTATATGAAATATTGAGAAAGTGATTGGGGCTAGGGAAACATAGATGTTGATGGCAGATAAGGACCACTTGGCCCACCCAGTCTCCCAATTTCCCTACCTATTTGATAAGCTACAGATCCTAGTTAACCAACAGCCTACTTCTTCCTACCCCTCCACCAGAATTGCCTTATGTCTGTCCCATTAATTCTTGAATTCCCCCACTGGTTTTGACCCCATGATGACCTCCTCAGGAAGGCCATTCTATGTTTCCATGTTTCCACCACCCTATCCATGAAAAAAATACTTCCTCACATTATCTCTGAGCCATCCCCCATATCTTAAAATTGTACCACTTTGTTCTTGCACATCTCTTTTTTTTAATTAAAGAAAGCTTTATTACATCTGAGCACCAAAAGAGATACACAGGTTCATCAACCAAAGGAACAACATTTACAATTCCCCAGAACCAAAACAACCCCTTCCCCACCCACCCTCCAGACTACACACAGTTACCAGTCAAATAAAATTAAAATAATCACAGACCCATATCACTTGAGCTTCCAAGATGTCAGAATAGCCTCTAGTCCACCCCATAACAGAGTAAAAGCCTGCACTCTATCTCGTATAAATGTGATATGTCTTTCCTGTTGCAGTGCCAAGATACACTCACACATCTCTTTTTTTGAAAGATGTTACCCTCTTGGACTTTGTTGATTCCCCTGAGGTACTTGAAAGTTTCTTCCTTTCCTCAAGGGTATACATATTAAGCTCCTTTAGTATCTCTTGGTATGGCTTCTGGTGCAAACCTTACACCATGTTAGTTGTGCTCCTCTGGACTGCCTCCATCCTGTCTATGTCTTTGCAGAGATGGGGTCTTTAGAACTGCATGCAGTACTCCAGATTGGATATCCCCAACTGTCTGTAGAGAGGGATAACAACTTCCTGTTTTCTACTGGTGATGCCTCTCCAGATGCATCCTAGTATCCCCCAGCCCTCCTTACTACCTTCTCACATTGCTTGCCTACCTTTAGGTCATACTAAGGTGCATACTAAGGTGAGGAAATGAGTAGGTAGACCAAAAGGCACATAAGAGCTCATATACTATCATAATCAATAATAAGATAATTGAATGCCAGAATTAAGATAATTATCTAGTCTAGTTTTAAACTGAGTTTTGTCTTTACTAATGATAACAGACAAAGGTAGACTATTCCCAGGTTTGTATAGAAAAAATTATGTTTATTATTTTTCTGATATGACTACCCCCAGGTCTCTTTCCATTTTTGTTGTTGTTAGTACCCCCCTTGTTCTTGCACATCTCTTTTTCTGAAATATGCTACCCTCTTGGACTTTGTTGATTCCACTGAGGTACTTAAAAGTTTTTATCATGTCCCCCCTCTCCCTCCTTTCCTCAAGGGTATACATATTAAGTTCCTTTAGTCTCTCCTTGTATGGCTTCTATTGCAGACCCTGCACTATTTTAGTTGTCCTCCTGTGGACTGCCTCCATCCAGTCTATGTCCTTGTGGAGATGGGGTCTCCAGAACTGGATGCAGTACTCCAGATGGGGTCTCACCAACTGTCTGTACAGAGGGATACAAACTTCCTGTTTTCTACTGGTGATGCCTCTCCCTATACATCCCAGTATTCCCCCAGCCCTGTCTACTGCCTTCTCACATTGCTTGCTAATCTTAAGGTCATCTGATATGATTACCCCCAGGTCCCTTTCTATTTTTGTTGTTATAACTGATGCCCCCCCCCAGTGTGTACTCTTCTTCTGGGTTTTTGTTTCCCAGGTGCATTAGTTTGCACTTCTTTGCATTGAATAAAAGCTGCCACACTTCTGATCATTCCTCTAACCTTGCCAAATCCCTTCTCATCCTTTCCACCCCCAACCCCCGTGTATCAACCCTGCTGCAGATCTTTGTGTCATCTGCAAAGAGGCATATTTTTCCTTCCAGTCCCTCTGCAATTTCACATATAAAGACATTGAAAAGGACCAGTCCTAGTACTGAACTCTGCGGTACCCTGCTAGTAACCCCCCTTTCTTCAGCGTGGACTCCATTACCCTCTGTGTCCTGTTGTTTAACCAATTTTTTACCCAGGCTATGACCCTGGGACCCACTCACAGGCTGGCTAACTTGTTTATTAATCTTTTGTGTGGAACTGTGTCAAATGCTTTGCTAAAGTCTAGGTAGATCATGTCCAGAGCCCCTCCCTGGTCTGCTACTTTGGTCACCTAGTCAAAGAAATCTATTAGATTTGTCTGACACAACCTTCCCACTGTGAACTCATGCTGCCTTGGGTCTTGTGCCCAATTGACTGCTAGGTACTCAACAATTCTTTCTTTCACAAGTGATTCCATCATTTTCCCTATCACTGGGGTCAAACTAACAGGTCTATAGTTTCCTGCATCTGCTTTGCTACCACTTTTGTGAAGGGGAATCACATCTGCCCTTCTCCAGTCCTCAGGTACCACCCCTTCCTCCCATGATTTGTTAAAGAGGGTAGTCAGTTGTGTCACTAGTTCTCCCCTTAGTTCTTTTAGAATCCTGGGGTGAATCCTGTCAGGCCCCATTGCTTTGTCCACCTTTAGTTTAATGAGTTCTTTCAGGACCCTTTCTTCTGTGAATGGACTGGTACTGACCACCAATCTAGGATGCTTCTATTGATTGGTTTAGGTAACTCCCCTTCTCTTCTTTTTTGAATACTTAGCAGAAGTTTGTTCAGTATCCCTAGTTTTGCACTGTCACCCTCTGCCTGTCCACCCTCCCCTTTATTAAGCCTCGCTATCCTTCTCTTGGTCTTTCTCCACTCCCTAATGTACCTATAAAAGGTTTTATCCCCCTTCTTAACTGAGTTGGCAATCTTTTCCTCGGTTTGGGCCTTTGCTATTCTGAGTGCCTTCCCCACTTCCTTCTGCTTTAATTGATACAGTTCTCTGTCCTGCTCCTTCTGTGTTTCCTTATACTTCCTGAAGGCTATATTTTTCTCCCTTACCTTCCCCACCACCTCTTTTGAGAACCATGGTGTTTTTTACCTTTGTTTTGATTTGTTTATTTGTTTCACACAAAGGCTTGTTGCCTTTGTGATGGCAGTTTTGATTTTTTCCTCATTGTTCCTCCACCCCTCCTTTTTGCCCATTTGCTAGTGCTTTTCTGAAGCACTCTCTTATTTTGCCAAATTCAGCCCCCCTAAAGTCCAGTACCTTCTACAGTTGTGTTTATCATGAACCATACTGTTTTGGTGGTCACTTGTTCCCAGATGGCTACCTACTTCTAAATCTGAGATCCTTTCTCCATCCCTGTTTGAGAGTACCAGGTCTAAGATTGATCTGCCCTGAGTGGGTTCCAACACTAGCTGTCTGAGGCATGCCCCTGTAGGGCATCAAGAATGACCCTAATTTTGGATGTAGCTGCATCAAAGGTGCTTCAGTTAACATCTGGCATATTCAGGTCCCCCATCAACAATATCTCCCCTTTTTCTGCCATCCTAAGGGTGCCTTCCATCATTTCCTTGTTCATTTCCTCCTCCTGAGATGCGGGGTCTGAATACAACCCCCATGTGGATTGTGGTACCAGTTTCTGTCTCCAGGGTGACCCACAGTGCCTCCTCTCCTCCCTGTTTACCCTTTAGTTCTGTTGCTTTAATCCCTTCCTTTACATAGAGAGCTATTCCTACTCCTTTTTTACCCTCCCTGTCCCTCCTGTAGATTGTGTACCTTGGTATGTTGACATCCCAGTCATAGTTCTCTGTGTACCATGTTTCTGTGACTGCCATGATATCCAGTCATCCCTCCTCCATCAACGCCACTAGTTCAGTACCCAGACTACAGGAATTAGTACTCATTGCCCTTCATTTTTTGATGGCCTTATCCCTTTTTGCCCCATCCCTGTCCTTACTGTCTTTGCCTTTTTCTCCATTTACCCCTGTCTCTCTCCCTATGGACTTCTCCACTTTGGTATTTGCCTTACTAACAACCCTGTTTGTGGGGGGGTGCTGGGATTTCCATGCTCCTTTTCAGTGTCTCCCCCTTTGGCTGGTTTAAATGCTTGCCAAGCAAGCATTTAAACCTATTATCTAGGATCCTTGTTCCTCTCCCGGACAGATACAGACCATCATGCCAGTATTAGCCTGTATCCCTCCAGGTGGACCCCCAGTCTCCAATGAAGCCAAAACCCTGAGCTCTGCTCCAGTTTTTCAACCAATCACTGAATCCCATGGTGCACAGCACCCTAGCCTCACCCACACCATAGACAGATAGCACCTCCGAGAAGGTTACCATGTATGCTACCCATCTAAGGACCCTCCCCATCTCCACAAACTCCTCCTGCACTGCTCTGATCCCATTCTCTGCCAGGTCATTTATCCCTAGTGGGCAATGACATCTAGCTCCCTCTCCTATGCTGCTGCTCTAGTGATCCTCAGGATTTACTCCTGGTCCCTCCAAGCCATGGCATTAGAAAGGCACCTTACCTCCCTCTCCTCTCCCTTCCCCAGTTCTACCCTCTTAACAATCGAGTATCCTACTAGAAGTTGTTTCCTTCACATGTGGGGTTACATGCCACCCTCCTGTGGGTCTCTTTTGTGGAGGTTCCCAGCATCTTCCTTGGTCTCCACTCTGGGTGCCTCCATAGAGGAACCCCACCCCACCAGAACAGCGTGTGTATTGTGGAGAGGTACAACTCGAGGGATGTGCCTCTGTTCCACCACCTTCATGCTCCCTGAGCCCACCATTGTCCAACCACTCCTCCTTCTTGGCAACCTCTGAGGCAGCAGCGGCAACCCTTGTGGTCTCTGGGAGGGAGCGGAGGTCCCTCAAATCCTGGCCAACTCATCCTGGAGATGAGCAACCTTCTCCTTCAGCCAGGAGAGGTGCCTGTAGATGGGACAACACCGCATCCTCCAAGATGTCTCCCAGAAGACTGCCACTCCACAGCCACCGCATTGCATCACTCCCATCATATCTTATTTGTGACCCCTCACCTGTTGCTTTGTATGTTTAGTCTTTCCTCTTTCTGTTTCCTCTTTTTTTTGTTTTTTCTCCCTTCTTTCCTACTACCTTCATGCCATTACAGCCCCTGCCTTTCCTGTTCTGGGACAAGAAGTACCTTTATTCCTCAGTAGTCTCCTTCATACTTGCTCAGAGTCAGACCTCCAGCAGCTAGAGGGGAGGGAGAGCTGCTCTTTTTCCTTCTAGAATGGTGAGTATGTTGTGCTTCTGTGATTACTCCCTCCTGGCTCCCAAACAGGAAGTTGCTGTTGTCAGTCAAATCCAGTGTCTATAAAAGTGGAATTGACTAAGGACAGTAGGGGAGGAGGGAGGGAGTGTCATAGAGTGTGGGAATAAACTTCAGACTAGGAAAATTTGCAGGTTTAAAACACACCTTGGTGTGATATTTATTTTTCAAAAGTTTGAAATATAATAAATGAAAACAAAAAAATTACAAAGAAAATCACTACTTAACATCAGTAGTTTCTCACACACTACAGTTCTGGATTCCAGAGCTCCTAAGACTCTTCTCATCTGTAATCAACAGCTTGTCTTCAGTAGCACCTCTCTCCTTCACTCTCAAGACTTAACTCTACTAGACTGAACTGAAGTAAACTCTGTGCAAAGGTTTTTATATTTTTTTGGTAGGGTCACCTGACTGAGCCCTTACATGTCTGGACATGTTTCAAAACCAAGGGGGGGAATTGTGTCAGGGGATTTCCTGATTCTGTTAAAGATACAGTGTATATATCCACAGATATTGACTTTCTGTATCTCTGATCCACAGTGATTAAGCTCTTTTCTAAATAGAACCATATACAGTAACAGGTTTATAGTGTGAATTTATGAAGATACATTAAGGATTTCTTTTAACTGTATTGATCATGACATTATTATTGTTTTATATGGCTTCTGAGTCCTTTTTTCTTTAAAAAGGCCTTATTAACTGTAAGTATTCCTATTTAAAATAGCTTTCATGTTTTTTTGTACACAAAATGCACTTATGCACTTTACACAATGCCTATTCAGGTGTTTGGCATTATTTCAGGGACTGGTTGGATGGAAATGGAAAAAGAATGACAAGAGAGAACTAGTAAGAAGTTTAGTAATGACAGTAAAGAGCTACGCTAGGTGGCCAACCTAGGATGGGGGAAAAAGAAGAAAAGCAAGAGAAAAGCATTAACTGTTACACAACATAAGTTTTAGTAGCTAGGAAATAAGGAGATAGAAAAGTTGTCAATCAGTCACAGCTGAGGGTGTAGCCTAACTCTGCGACACACCTCCCTCCTTAAGAAAAAAAAAAAGTTCTCAGAACTACACTATTTTTTCCAAGAACCCTCTCTCAGTCATAAATATTCTACCAAAACACTACAGTAGAATGAGGATTGGTTGAAACTTTCTCTCACCCACTGTGAGAGCTTCACCCCAGGGTCCCTTATTCATAAGCAAATGAAGGGTGACAACATGTCACTATACAGACATTCTTCTTAAATACATACCCTGGGGCTTAATTCACACACATACTGCCTATTATCCTATGACTAAACACAAGTTTTCACATTCTGTTTCACAACTCCTCATTCATTGCTCCATGACAGGACAGGAAATCAGCGTTCTTGTGTAAGGTTCCAGATCGATGTCACACCACAAAACTATATGTCTGAAGGGCCAAATACCACCTCATTATTCTATCATTCTTATCCTTCATTTGATGGATACAACATAAAGAATTATGATCAGTAACTAAGGTGAATTTGGCTCCCCACAAATAAAATCTTAAGGCTTCTGCTGCCCATTTAGCTGCCAAAGCCTCCTTCTCTATAGTGGAGTACTTTTGCTCCCTTTTGTATAGTTTTCTTGATATGTACAAAACTTTGTGTTCTTCCACATCAATTGTTTGGCTCAGCACTGCCCCTATTCCTGCCTCTGAGGCATCCATATGTACTTCAAAGTCCATCTCACAATTAAGACTCTTTAATACAGGGGATAAACAGAGGGAGGCTTTGATGGTTCGAAAGGCCTCTTCACATATAGGGCCCCACTATACCGTGCTGCTACACCGGTTCTTTGTCAGATCTGTCAGTGGTATAGCAATCAATGCAAAGTTTGGGATAAAACATCGGTAATACCCTGCAAGATCTAAAAATGACCTCACATGTTTCTTTGTAGTGGGGATGAGCCAATTTGCCACTGCTTGTAGCTTATCTACTTTGGGCTTGACTTGCCCATTACCTAATAGAAAACCTAGATAGTGGTTCTCAGTCATGGTAACTGCACATTTTTGGGGGTTAATGGTAAGCCCTGCTGTTTTTATTGCTTTAACCATGTCAGCCAAGTGTGCCATATGTATACTCCAGGTAGGACTGTATACCACCACATCATCCAAGTAGACCGAACAGTATCCAGTATGTGGTGCCAGTATACAGTCCATGTACCACTGAAATGTAACTGGCACTCTATGCAACCCAAACAGCATTGCAACAAATTCATACAACTCCACAGGGGTACTAAAGTCATTTTTTTCCCTGCCTGTAGGTCTAATGGAATCTGCCAATACCCCTTGGTCAGATCCAATGTTGTGATGTATCTTGCATTCCCTATGCAGTCTATGATGTTATCACTGTGGGGCACGGTATATGCATCGAACTGGGACAACCACTATCGGTGACCCCCGAGCACTAGTGGATGGAGTTATGATCCCCAGCTGTCTCATCTTGTCAATTTCTTTCTTGACTGCTACCCTGACTCTTTTGGGTAACCAGAAAGACTTCTACCTGATGGGAGGTGACTCAGTCCTAATACAATGTTTTACTCCTATCACCCTTCCTGGCACACTTGTGAAGGTCGTTGGAAAATAATTGATCAGACTCTCTACTTTCTTTATTTGGGCATCTGACAGTGCAGGGTTTATTTTTATATCATTGTTTCCCTCATGACTCTCCAATCTCTTATAGGCAGTATCTGGTTCAGATTCCCTTTCTGGCATCACTGTCATACCCATTTGTACTGCTGACTTCTCTTCCGGTTTCTCATGTCACTTTTTCAGCAAGTTGGCATGGTAAATCTTTCTACCCATATGCTTCTCGTCTGTCTCAATCTCATATGTGACAGGGCCTACCTGACGTACTACAGTATATGGCCCTTGCCACTTCATTAACAATTTCTGCTCTGAGGAAGGCAACAATAATAACACCTTCTCCCCTTGGTTAAATTTCTTGTCTCCCACCTTCAGGTCATTTTGTTTCTTCTGGATCTTTTGTGCTCCACACAGCTTTGATGGGCCTTGGTGGCATAAGTGATCAACCTCTTTTGCAACTGTCCCATATATTCAACAATGTTTAAATGTTGCATATCAGTCCCTTTTTCCCCAAAATTTTTTAAATACATCTAATGGGCCTCGGAGATTGACCCATATAACATCGAGAATGGGGAATAACCTGTCAAGGCCTGGGGCACTTCCCTATAGGCAAACAAAAGAAATGGCAAAATGGTATCCCAGTTCCTCCCTTCCTCATGCACAAGCTTACAGAGCATTCACTTCAGTATTTGATTGAACCACTCCATTAGTCCATCTGACTGGGGATGATAAGGGAAGGTTCGAACAGTCACTATCCCCAGTAACTTGTAGAGCTCTTTTAACAAGACTGCATTGAAGTTTATACCCCTGTCTGTAAGTATCTAGTTTGGGATGCCCAGGCAACTAAGCACCTTAACCAACTCCTCAGACATCCTTGTTGTAGTGACTGTATGCATTGGTATGACCTCCAGGTATCTCATGGTGTAGTCACATATCACCATGATGAATTGGTTCCCTTTATAACTTTTTAACAGGGGTCCCACAATGTCCATACCTATTCTTTCAAAAGGGTTGGTAACCAAAGTTAGGGGCATAAGGGACACCATGTCCTTTTTGCCTCTTTGGGCCACTTGTTGGTACTCTTTACATGTTTGGCAATACCTGGCTATTTGATCATATAGCCCTGGCCAATAAAATCTATGCAGAATGTGCTTCAGGGTGCAATCCCACCCTGCATGGCCAGCCCATGGGAGATCATGCCCTAAAAACATTATTGGCTTTCTATACTTCTCAGGCACCAATAACTGTTTGACACTTTCTCGAGTGTCTGGAGTGGTATATAATCTGTACAATAAATCATTTTTAAGTATAATCAAAGGGACCTCTTTTGACAGTTCCTGTCCAATGTGCAGAAAAAAAGGTTTAAAAGAAACATCACATTTCTGTTTGGCAGATATATCAATGCTATTAAACACAGCCTGGATTTTTGTTTCAGGAAGTCCATTTAGAGTCTGGTTCCATTGTTTTTGCTGTTTTTTCTTCAGGTTCAGGGGTTTCCTATCCTTACCAGGGTCCTCAATAATATCCCCTTCAAAAGGGAAGGTTTCTCCCAAAGTCTGCTCTTTATTGTATTGGCCCTGGAAGTCATGGCTGTGACTATCTCTTGCTCAGTTATCAATGCTGGAAAGTTTGGGAAATCATGACCTATAACCATAGGCAGTGGTAGGGTGGGCACCAGTACTGCTGTGACCACCTGGTTCTGTCCTTAAACATCCACCACTATTGCAGCAGTTGGGTAGTGGTGCATGTCCCCATGGACACATACAATTCTCATGTCTGGCCCTCTTTGTTGCATATCAGTCACCAATTCTAGAAAAATCAAAGTACTCTTACTGCCAAAATCAATCAGGCCCATCACAGTTCAATTAATACAAAAGTCTTTCACAAAGTAACCATCATTCAACAAGGACAAATTGGTGGCATCAGCTCTAGGTCGGGTACAAAACCTAGCAAGGTGTCCATTACCCTGACAATTCCAGCAAAGGGAGTCTGGATTACAAGGTCTGACTCCTTGATTCAGTGTTCCCTCTGTTCTATGAGTATATTCATTTGGGGCTTGATTAACAACAGGGGCTTTCACTGTTTGGGGGGAAGGTGCAATGGGTTAGTTCTATAACCTTTTCTCATGGGCTGCCATGCAGATAAAATGTCTTCTGCCAAAGTGATGGCTAACTCAGCTGTCTCTAAGTGATGTTCCCTCACCCATATTTGTACTTCAGTGGGAAATATTTGGAGATATTGTTCAACTACTAAAGTCTCAATAATATCTATGACACATTTCCCTCAGGATGTAGCCATTTTAAACATAGTTCCCTTAGCCCGGTAAAGGTTTCCCTAGGGGAATCATTCTGATAGTGTTTAAGGGAACAACATCTCTGTCTGTAATTATCTGCATTTATATCATATTTTTTCAGAATCTCCTTTTTTACCAGGTCATAATTATCAGCATGCCTGATGTCCGTATTGTTGTACGCTAACTGTGCCCACCCAGTAAGGCATGGAGCAAGGCGTACTACCCAATGTCTTTGATCACACCCACAGGCTTGAGCAACCCTCTCAAACGTAGTTAAAAATGCTTCTACATCATGGGTTGCTGCCATTTTAGTCAATTTAATGTCTTTTGGATTATTACCTGGCAGCTCTGCCCCATGTAGTCCTTGTCCAGTCAGTTGGAAAGCTTGAAAGGTGTCCACCAACCTCTGGTCCTGGCATCTCCATTCCCGCTCTCTTTGTCTTTCCATATCCAATTGCTTAACCACCAACCATTTCAACAAATTACTGATGTTTTCAGGTGGCGGGTCCTTATACGGTGGTTCCTCCTCCTCATCGTCTCCAATTCCAGCACCCATCGTCATCTCATTTGCCATCTTCTTCTTCTTCATCCCTCCTAATTCTATGCCAGGTAGAAGGTCCTCTCCAGTCCTCAACACTTGTGCTCTGGTATGCATGCCTGGCAGGCCTTCCTTCTCCTCCTCCTCCTTCAGACCTTTGGCATCCATTGATTCTGGAGGTCTGCCACCCTACTCTTTGCACCCTATATCTGGATACCAGGGCTGGTATCTGGGTACTGCTCTCTCCCTTGTTTCTCTGGACAACCAGTACTATCCCACTTCTCACACCAAGTTTGTCACAGCGTGTGGGAATAAACTTCAGATGAGGCAAATTTACAGGTTTAAAACATACCTTGGTGTGATATTTATTTTTCCAAAGTTCGAAAAATAATAAATGAAAACAAGAAAATTACAAAGAAAATCAATACTTAACATCAGTAGTTTCTCACACAATACAGTCCTGGATTCTAGATCTCCTAAGACTCTTCTCATCAGCATTCAACAGGTTGTCTGCAGTAGCACTCTCAAGACTAAACTCTACTAGACTGAACTGAAGTAAACTCTGTGCAAAGGTTTTTATATCTTTTTGGTAGGGTCACCTGACTGAGCAATTACATGTCTGGACATGTTTCAAAACCAAGGGTGGAGGGGGCTGTGTCAGGGGATTTCCTGGTTCAGTTAAAAGTACAGTGTATATATCCACAGATATTGACTTTCTATATCTCTGATCCACAGTGACTCAGCTCTTTTATACATAGAACCTTATACAGTAACAGGTTTATCGTGTAAATTTATGAAAATACCTTATGGATTTCTTATAACTGTATTAATCATGAAATTAGTATGGTTTTATATGGCTTTTGAGTCCTTTCTGCTTTAAAAAGGCTTTATTGACTGTAAGTATTCCTATTTAAAATAGCTTTCATGTTTTTTCGTACACAAAATGCACTTATGCACTTTACACAACACCTCTTCAGGTGTTTGACATTATTTCAGGGACTGATTGGATATAAATGGAAAAAGAATGAAAAGAGAGAACTAGTAGGAAGTTTAGTAGGGACAGTAAAGAACTACGCTAGGTGGCCAACCTAGGGTAGGGGGAAAAAGAAGAAAAGCAAAGAGAAAAGTGTTAACTGTTGTGCAACAGAAGTTTTGGTAGCTAGGAAATAAGGAGATAGAAAAATGGTCCATCTGTCACAGCTGAGGGAGTAGCCCAACTCCCAGTAGTAGAGAAGTAAAGTTCTAGCAGCACATGTTTCCTCTTATTGCCATCTGCCAAAAGCTATCTAGGTCAGTTTTAATTGCAAACACATGGTTTTTTGCTGCCTAAGCCACACACCCTAATTTACAGCTCTCTTCTTGACCTAGCTAACTGCACAGATAATCGTTCACATCACCCAGCTCAAACAAGCACACTAACTCTTGTTTTTTTGTTTGTTTGTTTTTAATCTAACTTAGCATAGCACAAACCTAGTTTGTGCCATGCCAACCTTCTGAAAATGTGGCACACAGGTTTTTTATGGTTTTATTAATGTTTCACATATTTTAGTCTGTTGTAACAAAGACTACAGTACCTTTACCATGCTGCCAATCATTCTGGAACCAAATTATGAGTGTTTCATAATAGTAAACAACTATTTAGCCCACATTTATTAAGACTGCATAATGAACTGAAAATGGTCTAAAACCTATAGTATATAAATAAGAGAAATAGAAACATAGAAGTTGACAGTAGATAAGGACTGCAAGGCCCATCCAGTGTGCCCATTTCTTTTTCTACCTTATGAATGTGCCATCAGCATTCACTCTGTCAATGGTCTATCTATTCATACTCATCAGTATTGCTCCCTTATGCCTATCCCATGCCTGTTTGACACCATGCACTGTATTCATAGCCACCACTTCCTGAGGTAGGCTGTTCCATGCATCCACCACCCTTTATGTGAAAAAGAACTTCCTCACATTACCCCTCAATCAGCCTCCCTGTAACCTCATGCTGTGTCCTCTTGTCCTGCTATTTTTTCTTATATTGAAACTGAGCTCAACATGTATACCCTAGAGCAAAGGAAGGAGAGAGGTGATATGATTGAAACATTCAAACTCTTTCACCTTGTTAATGCCCTTAAGGTGTTTGAATGTTTCAATCATATCACCTCTCTCCTTCCTTTGCTCTAGGGTATACATATTGAGCTCAGTTAATCTGTCCTCATATGTTTTCTGATGCAGTCCCTGCACCATTTTGCTGCCCTTCTCTGGACTGCCTCAATTTGGTTAATGTCCTTGTGAAGGTGTGGCCTCCAGTACTGCATGCAGTACTCCAGATGGGGCCTAACCAGTGTATTGTAAAGAGGGATTATTACCTCCCTCTTCCGACTTGTGATACTCCTACTAATACACCCCAACATCCCCCTAGCCTTACCTACAGCTTTAGTGATCTGCTTGGATGATTTCAAGTCATCAGTGATGATGATGCCCAAATCTCTTTCTTCCCTTGTGACTGCCAGCAACTCCCCTCCCAGCCTATAGGTGGCTTCAGGATTTCTCTTCCCTATGTGCATGATCTTGTGATTTTTTGCATTAAAGCCCAGTTGCCACTCTTTCAACCATTTTGCTAGTTTATCCAGATCTCTTCTCATTCTACCCACCCCATCTGTATCATCTACTCTGTTGACGATCTGGGTGTCATCTGCAAATGGACAAACCTTACCATCCAGTCCATCTGCAACATCAGTGATGAAGATATTGAAGAGGACTGGCCCCAGGACTGATCCCTGAGGTACCCCACATGTGGCTTGCATCTCTTCTGACTGTATACCATTTACCACCACTCTCTGTTTTCTGCCCATCAACCAGTTTGCCATAAGTTGACTAACTTCTGACCCACCCCGAGCCTACCCAGCTTATTAATCAATCTTCAATGTGGAACAGAATTGAAAGCTTTTCTGAAGTCAAGGTAGGCAACATCAACTGCTCCCCCTTGGTCCACCACTCTGGATACCTAGCCAAAGAAATTTATGAGATTAGTTTGACAGGACCTTCCATTTGTAAACCTATGCTGTCTTGGATCCTGTGCTCCTATGGATTCCAGGTGTTGCACTATCATTTCCTTAAGGAGTGCCCCCATAATTTTGTCCACTACTGAGGTAAGACTGACTGGTCTGTAGTTCCCTGCCTTCTCCCTGCTACCACTCTTGTGGAGCAGGATCACATGAGCCATTCTCTAGTCTTCTGGGACCTCTCCTGTGCTCAGAGACTCACTAAACAGTTCTGATAATGACTCTACTGGTTCCACCCTTAGCTCCTTTAGTACCCTGGGATGTATGCCATCAGGTCCGATTGCCTTGTCCACCCTGAGTTTATCAAGCTCTTGTAGAACCCTCTGTTTTGTGAAGGGACTAGTGCACACCTCCTCCCCCCTGTGTCCATGGTGCTGAGCTGCCGGCCCTGCCCTACCTTCTCTTCAGCAAATACTGAGCAGATGTATCTATTTAGGATACATGCTTTTACATGGTCCTCCTCCTCACATGCCCCCTTATCCCCTTTGATATTAGCAACACCCCCTCTGGACTTTCTTCTTTCACTAATGCATCTATAGAAAGTCTTGTTACCTTATTTTACTGTTTGTGCTAGTGTTTCTTTGGTTTGGGCCTTTGCCTGTCTTACTGCCTTCTCTGCTTTCCTTAGGGAAGTTTGGTATGCCTCACTATCTTCATCCTGCTGCATTCCCTTATATTTCCTGAAGGCCAGCCTTTTGGCTCTGACCTTTTCTGCTATGGTTTTTGAGAACCAAAGTGGTTTACTTTTTCTTTTGCATTTCCTTTTCTCTCTAACACAATGGGATGTTGCTTTAAGTCAGGGTCTGACTAGGATACAGAGGGCCCACCTGGAAAGAAGATACAAGGGCCCACCTGGAAAATCAATAGAGGAGGGCCCAGGTTGACGACACACTCATATCAGTATTACACTTCAATCTGATACACTAGCTCTGTGTTGGCATCTTACATTTATCAACAGTATCCCAGAAACCCCATTTATTTAGAAAAAAGATGATAAATGCAAAAGTTTTCAGAGTTCAGAAGGTAACCACTTAGTCAACTGAGGGGGGCCCACTTGGAAATTTCCAGGTATCCAGGTGGGCCAGTCAGACCCTGCTTCAAGTATTGCATCCTTAATGCTTGCCCACTTTGCCTGTACCCCCTCACCTGTATTTCTTTTTGCCAGAGCTAGCTTAACTCTGTTGGCCATCTTGTCAAAGTCAGCTTCTCTGAAGTCCCATATTTTTGCCTTGGATTGGGACGATTTAGTTCTAGTGGCCAAAGTGAACCATACCATGTGATGCTCACTGGCCACCAGGTGACCTTCTACCTGGAGATCTCTGATCCTTTCCCCATTAGTCAGTACTAGCTCTAGAATAGCTCTGTCTCTTTTGGGTTGTTGTATCAGTTGTTTGAGGCCCTTCCCCTGCAGAGAATCCACCATGTGTCTAGTTCTGGTGGATGTTCCTGCTGGTATTGACCAATCTGTATCTGGCATGTTGAAGTTTCCCATTATCAGAACCTCCCCTTTAGCTGTCATGTTTTGTATATTGGTTAAATATTGTTAATACATTAAGGAGCATAGAATAAGCTAAACATATGTTTACAGTTATGAAACACACATAAATGGGTTCCAAAATTCTGTGAAACAAGGATTAAACCATAAAAAGCTAAGGCTTCAGAGACACTATTAATTGTTGCATACAATCAACACATTTAGGCCCAGATATTCAGACTGCACTGGGCAGTGATGCAAGCCTGGGTGCAGTGCAACTGGGCTGCACTGGGGCCAGGACCAGGTGATATTCAACGGTGATGCACCATGGCACAGCACTGTTGAATATGGCAGGGTAGGTGCACATATTGCGCATGGTGCAGTGGTACTGTGCCAGTGCAAGCCACAGAGGGGGAGCACGGGGATGTGCCAGCACAAGTGCCATTGTGCTAGGTGCATCACCTGTGATATTCAGCCAGGGGCTTGTAAATTAGGCCATAATCTATGCAAGGTGCAAATGGGGTCATTTGCATGCCATTACTGCCCCATTTGCATGCGGTGCACTGAGCATCCTGTCAAAATGTACCTGTCACCCTGCCAACCTGCTGACATTGGGGGTTGGCTCCCTGGTGGACATATGTAGCCTCCCCCCTCCCATATGCCCAATCACTGTCAGCGTGGCTCAGTTGATAGCACATCCGCCTCTGGACCAGAAGGCCGTGGGTTCTCATCCCACACCGGGATTGAACTTGCACCTAAAATGCTGGCATCCATGTGCAGTATTAGGGGGGTGCTGTACTGCTGGGGTGTGCTGTCCTTCGAATGAGATGTTAAACCAAGGTCCCTTCTACCCATCCTGGTGTTGTCCTGGTGGGTGTCCAGGTGGAAGTAAAAGAACCCAGGGCACTCTTCACAAAGAGTAGGGGACATTCCCAGTGTCCTGGCCAACATTCCCCTTCCCATAAAACTGGTTCATGTAATTATCCAGGTTGCGTGTGGGTGTTGATGTGTGATATGGCTGCCATTACACATTCAGTCACTTCACTGCCAGTCGAGCATTGTTTGTAAAGTGCTTTGAGATGCACCATGTATAAAAAGCACTATATAAACGCTGATTCTTCTTCTTCTTCTGTAGTGAATAGAAATATAAACCTGGTGATCTAGTGGAACCCACCCCATAAGCCTGAACACATTCAATAACATACCTGGTCCTGAGTAGTACAGTATGGTCTGCAAGCCCATTAGTCCACACTGTGACCCAATAAGCATACAGATCATACTGTACTCTGTCATTCAGCTGGTGGCCAGGTGGTATGCAAATGGGGTGCTGCCCCCCACTGATGCTGGGGGGGTGCTGGGCGGCCATGGGCCTCTGTGGGTGGGTGGAGAGGGGGGTACCACTGGACCACCAGGTAGACATCTATTATTACTATGGCCCACAATTGGGCTTATGGGGTGGGTTCCATTAGACCACCAGGTTTCTATATCTATTCACTACAGCCCACGATTGGGCATGTGGGAGGGGAGGGGGGTCCACTAGACTACCAGGTTTATATTTCTATTCACTACTGCTGGTGATCAGGCATACAGGAAGGGAAGGGGTCCACTAGACTACCAGAGGGGTCAGGGAGCTTGTGGACGGTGTTCCCGCTGGGCAAGTGGCCACCCATGGCTGGTGGCTGTTGTGTTGCACCTTGCAATACAGCCACCCACCTGTGGGTGGCCAGCTTCTGTGCCTATATTTTATGGCTCAACATTGAACATCAGTGTGTTGCGCATGTAGGGGTTACACCAGCACATGCACCGCACATCCCAGGCTGAATATCAGGATGTGCTGCATATGCATGGGAACACCCCCTGCATCTGTGCTGCATGCATTACCAATGCACCCCATCACATCGGAGGTTGCACCATGCAATCTGCCCCTTTGACTATCACACCGGGTTGCATTGGGGTTGTGCATGGCACAACCCTGCTGCGCCATGTGCAACCCCTTTGAATATCTGGGCCCTAGTGTGAAAAATTTCCCTCTGCACCATTAAGAGACCCAAACATACAATACATGTAAAGCTGGGCAATATCTATTCTTTTAAAATCTGCATTAGCGGTGAAATAAAAAAAAAATTACTGCAACATGATAAAAATCAGTGCATGTTTACAATTCATAAAGTAAATCCTGTAGAAAATGGGCACAATTTATAAGACTAAGGCTGCATAGCCACATTTCACTAATGCAGATAATCAGCACTTCAGCGAAAGAGATTTATCTTGAGCTGACCTAATAGAGACTGAAGAAGAAGGAATATAATTAATTTACCTGTTTCTAAAGGAGGAGGAAATGCGGGGTTCCACCACAAAAAAAACTGCAGAGGTCCATCTTGTAATGATGTGAATTAATGAATAATGACATCTTTTGCTTACATTAAAACCTGATTGGGTGAATTTTCAGCATGTCAGGTTGTACTAGGAACAAAAGACATCACTATTCATTCATTTAATCATTGATTCATTGATTCATTAATTCATGCACTTACAAGATGAGCACCGAACAGAGCAGACACTCTGCACCGGGGGACTGTTTTCATTATTGCAGGTTGATTTTGTGGTTGCTGGTTGGGAACACTGGTGCTGGGCACCAGAGGGGATTTGAATGGGGTATTTGAATGGGGGACTGGGTATGCTTTATTGACTGTGAGTCTAGTGGGGAGGCAGGGGAGTGGGTTTGGCATGCATGACTGTCAGAAGCGCAAAGGCCCAAATGGAAGAAAAAATAACCCCGGCAATAACAAAAGGGGACAAGCACTTTTTCAGGTATGTTAGTGAAAGAAAAAAAAACTAAGAGTGGAATTGTGAGACTAAAAAGGGAGGGAAAGAAATGTGCAGAGGGGGACCAAGAAAAAGTAGAAATCCTGAACAAGCATTTTTGTTCAGTATTCACAGAAGAAGGCGAAGGAGAGGGACCAAAGTTAGATGACAGAAGCACCACTGAGAGGGAGCTGAACACCTGTCCATTTAAGGAGAAGACAGTCTTAAAGGAACTCATGAATCTGAAAGTAGACAAGGCAATGGGGCTGGATGGGATACATCCCAGAGTATTAACAGAACTCAAGGATGTGCTGGCAGCACCACTGACAGCCCTGTTCAACAGTTTGTTGGAAACAGGTGTGGTACCAAAGGACTGGAGGAGAGCAAATGAAGTCCAGCTGCACAAAAGTGGGAGCAGGGAGGAGGCTGGCAATTACAGGCCCATCAGCCTGACATTGGTGGTGGGGAAACTAATGGAATCACTACTAAAAGAAAGGTTTGTGATATATCCTGAATCCAACAGAACACAGGATCCGAAGCAGCATGGGTTCACAGCAGGAAGATCTTGTCAAACAAATCTGATAGATTTCTTTGACTGGGTGATTAAGAAGGTTGATCAGGGAGGGGCAGTGGATGTGGCCTACTTCCTGGATTTCAGCAGGGCCTTTGACACTGTCCAACATAGGAGGCTAGTAAACAAGCTGAAAAGCCTGGGACTGGGTTCCAGGGTGATAACCTGAGTCAAAAATCAGCTGAGCAATAGGACACAAATGGTGGTGGTGAATGGAGTTTAATCCAAAGAGTGAGGGTTGACCAGCAGGGTCCTGCAAAGATCACTGCTTGGACCAGTCCTCTGTAATAGCTTCATAAGCAACATTGTAGAGGGGCTGGAGGGGAAGATGTGTTTCTTTGCAGATGATGCAAAGATCTGCAACAGGTTTGACACTCCAGGAGGGGTAGAGAAAATTAGAAGGGACTTAAGCAATCTTGAGGAGTGGTCAAGGGTGTGGCAACTATGATTTAACACAGAGAAGTGCAAGATCATGCACTTGGAGTACAGAAATGCAAGGGAATAGTACATGATGGGGGGGTACTGATGGCCAACAAACAGGAAGGGGATCTAGGAGTAATTATATCTGATGATCTAAAGGTTACCAAACAATGTGAGAATGCAGTGAGGAGAGCCAGTGGAATGTTGGGATGCAAAGGGAGATGTATCTCCAGCAGAAGGAGGTGGTGATGCCATTGTATAGAACATTGGTGAGATGTCATCTAGTATACTGTGTCCAATTCAGGAGGCCGCATCTCTGGAAGGACATAGACAGCGTAGAAGCAGTTCAAAGAAGGGCGACAAAAATGGGGCAGGGGCTGTACCAAAAGTCATACAAGGGGAGACTGGAGGATCTCAATATGTATTCCCTGGAGAAGATGAGAGAGAGAGAGAGAGAGAGAGAGAGATAGAGACTTTCAAAACCTCAAGGGTGTAAATAAGGTAGAAGAGGGTAGCATCTTTCAAAAAAAAGATGGTCAAGAACAAGGGGCCAAGATATGAAGATAGAGGGGTTAGACCTAGGGATAACCTAAGAAAGAATGTTTTCATGGAATAGGTGGTGGATCCATGGAACAGCCTCCTGGCAGAGGTTGTAAGGGCAAAAGTAGTAGGGGAATTAAAAAAAAATGCATGGGACAGACATAAAGGAACTCTAGTGGTTGGAAAAAGAGGGTAAGTCACAGATCATTTCAGATTTGTGGTATAGGAAACCAGTAGTAGTAAGCAGTAGTAAGTAGCAAAAACTTTTATTTTTATACAGGATACTTGTCATTTGGATTGATAACCCAGTTTACAAGACATACCTGTTTGTTAAATTAACAATACACATAAACACATGGACAGTCTATAATCACCCCATTACACATAAACTTTCTAATATCTAAAAATTTATAATGCTTGTCACTATACATTACCACATAAACTAAACCATTTAAACATAAATTGTAAGTCCACTTACACATGTTAGTTATAATTTTGAAAAATTATAAATATAGTCTATAAACACTGTATGAATTCTGTCTTACCTCTAGATAGTTAGTTATACTGATAATCCAACAGCACATTGAAATATAACTATCTTAAAATTATGCTACCACCCAAACATCAGAATCCCTAATCTCAAAATTTTAATGCAGCCCCTCTAACTACATAAACATCTAAACTTATATTATTTATCTCCTGAATAAATAGATCATAAGATAGTGATATACGAGCTGAATATGGTAGAATATTCTAATATTTGGATGCTTGATAACCTAATGTTTGTTCTTCATATCTATTTCGAATTTTGGGAACATAGATTTTTTCCAAATGAACTGTTCTTTAAGTTTATCAATTAACTTTTGTTTATTAAATGATACAACATTTATGTAATGGTTTGGATAAAAAAATGTGATACTTGTATATTATTTTCTGCCATGACCTAATATAATTTATGTCCAGGAATTGCCCTGTAATTGAGACAGTAATACACAGTGGTGAGTTCTAAAATTGCATTGTAAAATATACCTTGACAATTTGTAATGTACCTTGTCTAATTTAGTTAACATTTGTTTATTTGCTGTATGATACACGAGTTCTCCATAAGTTATTATGGGCATAATTAATTACTCTGCCACTGTTTTTCGAGCACTCTTCCCCAGGAACTTAGTTGTTCTGCTTAACACACCTATTTTTCTATTTACTTTATCTATCAGTATATTCACATGTACATTAAAAGACATTTGTGCATCAAAAACAATACCAAAATAACTATACTGATCCACCTGCTATAAGATTTCTCCTTTGTCTATTTTAAATTGACATTTTTCTTTTTGTTTTGATGCAAAATGTAGTAATTTTGTCTTCTTTACATTCATAATAAGACCTGACCTAGTGAACCACTCCCTCAAATGATCAAAATCAGTTTACAATTTTGTTGTAATTCCTGAATACTTGAACCAGATGCAATAATTGCAGTGTCATCGGCATACAGTCTTACCTGTGAGTTGTTCACAACTTGTGACAAACTATTATTGAATTAAAAAAATAACAGGGGTCCCAAAATGGACCCCTGATGTATACCTCTTTTTACAGTTCTGGTAGATGACATACTTCCTGAAACCGTCACTCTTTGTGAGTGTCCTCCAGGTAGGATAATGGACAGACTAGATGGGCCAAGCAGTCCTTTTCTGCTGTCAGATTCTATGTTTCTAAATATCTATGTATGGGAGCAGGGGATTACAATTTTTGATATCCAAAGACAGAACGTCCAACAGCAAAAACTGAAATCCATTTAAAAAGTCAAGGCATGCCGAAAAAGAGTTCTGCTTTCATTTTGGTCGAGTGCTAACTAAAAACTGCTATGAGCATTCATATCATTAGTATACACTGAAATGCAAGAGGGGCGTTCAGTACTCACCTGTCTCATCAGAGTTTGCTGCACCTATATGAGACATTTCTTTTTGATGGCCTGCACCATGGTCTGCATTAAATTTGATGGGACAGGGAGTGGGGGAAGAAGGAGGGTACCAGTGGGGGCTGGGAGGGTGGTGTCAAGGAAGCTATCATTTTGGGAGGGGATGGTTTTATAGCACAGTTGGTGAGGGAAGTTTTTTTTAATGTTTCAATTTAAAAAAAACAACTCTGCTGGTGAAGCTGGTGCATCAGCAAAAAAAATTATGAATTTTGTGAATTGCAAATTTCCAGATCCACACCAACTTCACCAGAGGATTAGAAATTAGAAATTCACAGCATCTCCAGTTGCCAGTTGTCTCATACTTTGATTTCCCCCTGCTGGAAGCCCAGTGGTAGTGCAGGTGTGAGCGACTAAAAGGGAGGGGTAGCAGTTCCAGGGTGCATATGTACCTCCACACACATGCACCTGCATGCCACTGTTGTGAGGTGAAAAGGTACAGAAACAGGTGGGCTAAGTGAAGCCCTGACTGCTCCTTCTCAACTCACTCTGTTGCTCAGTCTCTGGGTATATCTGGATGTGTGTTCTGGTAGGAAAGACAACCTTCCCCAGGCCTCATCACAGGAGAAAATCCATGGAGAACTTTGCCTGGGGGACCGGGAGAGGAAGAAGCTGGACAGAACATGTGGGGATGGGGTTGAAAGCCTGCCATCCTGACTCAATGGGAACAAAGTATAATAGAAAAAAGGAAACTGGATAGTGGATAGAACATACGTGGTGTTGGTTAATGGCACTCACTTTAATGAGGGGAGAGTGACAATGAGGCTTCTGCAGGGCTCTGTACTGGGACTGGTCCACTTCAGTGTCTTTAAATGTGACATTGCAAAAGAACTGGATGAGAAGTTATGACTTTTTGCAGACAAGATCCAAAATCTGTAGTAGGGTGCACACTCTGGAGATGGTAATGAGAATGTGCAGGGATCTCAAGAAACTAAAAGAGTTGTTAAGAGCATAGCAGTTGAGGTTTAATGCTAGAAAAATGCAAAATCATGCACATACGGCATATGAACCCAGGCACAGAGTATAGGATGGTGGAGATGCTGTCAGTTACTTATTATTTTAGTCTTTGGTAACTGGGTTAGGCCCACTAGGCACAAGTGCCTATTTTCAGGGGTGATCTGGGAGCTCAAGGGGGGTTAAATGACTTGTTCAGAATCACACAGTATGCAAGTGGAGGTTGTGGGAATCAAACCTATGTCTGCTAGGGAGAGGCATCACCAGTAGAAAACAGGAAGTTATTATCCCTCTGTACAGACAGCTGGTCAAACCCCATCTGGAGTACTGCGTGCAGTTCTGGAGACCCAGTCTTCGCAAAGACATAGACAGGATGGAAGCTGTCCAGAGGAGGGCAACTAAAATGGTGCAGGGTCTGCACTGGAAGACATATGAAGAGAGACTAAAGGAGTTTAATATGTATAGCCTCGAGGAAAGGAGGGAGAGGGGGACATGATAGAAACTTTCAAGTACCTCAAGGGAATCAACAAAGTCCAAGAGGGTAACATCTTTCAAAAAGAGGTGCAAGAACAAGGGGCACAATTTGAAGATGGGGGGTGGCTCAGAGGTAATTTAAGGAAGTATTTTTCACAGAGAGGGTTGTGGATGCATGGAATGGCTTTCCGAGGAGGTCTTGAGTCAAAAACAGTGGTGGAATTCAAGCATGCATGGGACAGTCATAAGGCAATTCTAGGGGATGGGGGTAGGAAGAAGTAGGCTGCTGGTTAACTAGGATCTGCAGCTTATCCAGTAGGTAGGGAAATGGGCAGACTGGGTGGGCTAAGTGGTCCTTATCTGCTGTCAAATTCTATGTTTCTATGTTTCTATACTGGATGTACCAAGCTTATCCATAGCTTGTTACTCTAACCTCAAGGCTATACTGCCAGCCCCAACCCAGCAACTTACTTGGTAAGGGACCTAGGGGTTTTCATGACTGATGACCTCAAAGTGTCAGGGTAGCAAAACAAAGTAGTAGGTAGGGTCAGTGGAGCGCTCTATGTATAGGGAGGGGTGTCTCCAACATAAGGAGGGAGGTAATGTTGCCACTGTATTGCTGGCTGGTGAGAGTCACCTGGAGCACTGTGTCCAATTTTGGAGGCTGCAACATAGGAAGGACATAGACAGGATGGAGGCAGTCCAAAGGAGGGTAGCTAAAATTGTGCAAGGGTTGCAGGACAAGTCATATGAGAAGAGACATATACACCTCGGCAGAGAGGAGAGCAAGACTGGATGTGATAGAGTCCTACAAGTACCTCAAGAGGTGCAAGATGGGAGTCTCTTTCAAAGGAGAAAGTGCACCAGGACCAGGAATCATGTAATGAAGCTGGGGGGGGGGGTAGTTTAAGAGGGATGCGAGGAAGTACTACTTTACTAAAAGGGTGGTAGATACCTGAAACAGTTTTTCAGCAGAAGTGAATAAAGCCAAAAGAGTGGGGAGCTTCAAGTACACATGAGATAGACATTAGAGAATATTAGTCAATAGACAGGGAGGGGGAGGCTCACGGGAGACCAGTTTAGATCTATTGAAACAGATTAGGCAGGGAACAACTAGGCAGACTTGCTGGGCCAAGCGGTCCTTTCTTGCCAACAAATTCTATGTTTCTAAGCAATTTTGATTTTTCTGGTAGAAATGTAACCTTGGGCATAGCTTCTTACAAAAGTTTTTAATGTGTGTGCTGAGGGAGAGTCTACTATCTACCCATAAATCCAAGTATTTAAATGTGTCTACTAGCTCCAAACCAACACCCAACAGAGTAAAAATACTAGGGGCAATTGTGTTTGACAGCTGCTCTCTGCTAGAGAAAAGGTAATGGATTGTGTTTTTGAGGCGTAAAGGAGAAGTTTGGAAACAAGCAGTTTGCTGTGAAGGGTTTTAAATGCTGATGACAGATCAGTCAGTGCATCAGATAGAGTGGGTCTTGTAACATACAGTACATCACCCACATAAGCCTCCAGGTCATTAGTGTAAATCATATGTGGAAGAATCATAGGAGAGATCAGTCAGGGACTCCTTTGAGTATCAGGGAACAGGAAGCTTGAAGCCCATCAAATTTAAGTTGCAGCTGCTTACTGCTTATACATTTTTTAAACCAAGGCAAAGCATGGGAGCCAAAATTGTTAGAGTTTGTGCAGCAATATATGGTGGTCTGCTGTATCGTTGGCCTTGCTAAGGTGAAGAAAAAAGGAACATTCATGAGCTTCAGTCCAGAGTGGAAACTCAATCATTCAGAATCTTACCTAGCGCTGCTAAGGTGCTGTGTAGAGCTTCAATCCAGGGTAGAAAATCAATCACTCAGAATCTTAACTAGTGCAGCTGAGGTGCTGTGCAGATCCTTTAAACCAGACTAGACTGGAATGATGATGCTGCTATAGGACAGATGCTCACAAAGTTGGTAATTTATTCATTTTTCTAATATTTTTGCCAAGACAGAGTATGGAGATAAGCCTATAATTAATTACCGAGGCTTTGTGGTCATTTGAAGAGAGAGATAATGTGTGCTATTTTCCATAGAAACACAAAATTTGATGGCAGATAAGGGCTGCTTGGCCCAACCATTCTGCCATTTTTTCCTACTTATACTATTACATCAGACCGTGCCTGATCTACAGCTCTTTCTCCCTCCCCCCCCTTCCTTTTTACAATGATTCCTTTGCTTATCCTATGCATTCTTGAACTCCAGCACTGTTTTTTTCCCCACCACATCCGCTGGAAGGCTGTTCCAAGAAACTACCACTCTTTCTGTGAAGAAGTACTTCATCACAACTCTCCTGAATCTACCCCCCAGCTTCATAGCATGTCACCATGTTCTTGAGCACTTGTTTGTCTTAAAAATACTTCTGTCCACTACTTTATTAACCCCTCTGAGGTATTTAAAGGTCTTTATCATATCTCCCTCTCTTTGCCCCTCCTCTGTTACAGGGTGTACAGTACATATTGAGGTCCTTTACTTTCTTTTCGTAGGGATTTTGATGCAGACCCTGCACCGTTTTAGGAGCAGTCCTCTGGACTGCCTCCACTGTATATGTCCTTCTGGAGATGTCGTCCCCAGAACGGGAACCAATGCTGTAGGTGTGGTCTTATTAGTGACCTATATAGAGACAATACCACCTCCCTCTTTCTGCTGGTAATACCCTCTCCCCCATGCATCCAAGCATCTCACTTGCTTTCTCTACTGCCTTGTCACACTGCCTGGCCACATTCAGGTCATCTGATATGATTACCCCAGGTATATTTCCTGCTTGGTGGCAGTCAATACCATGCCACTCATTTTGTACTCCACCTCTGGGTTTCTGTGCCCTAAGTGCATTATTTTGCACTTTTTCACACTGAGAACCAACTGTCATATCCTTGACCACTCCTTTAGTTTTCTCATGTTTCTGCTCATCCTTTCCACCTCCTGGAGTGTCCATCCTATTGCAGATTTTGGTGTCATCCAAAAACAGGCAGACCTTCCCTTCTAGCTCCTCTGCAAAGGCAGTTATAAAGACATTAAATAGGACTGTCCCAGCACTGATCTCTGAGGCACCAGGATGGTCATCCTCCCTTCCTTGGAGTGAACTCTGTTTACCACCACCCTCTGTCGCCTATCTCCTAACCAGTTTCTTATTCAGTTTATCATATTTGGACCTACTCCTAAGCTACCCAGCTTGCTCACTAGTCTCCTATGTGGAATGGTTTTGAACATCTTACTGAAATCTAGATAGTCCACATCCACTGCTTCACCCTGATCAAATTCCTTGGTCACCCAGTCAAAGGAATCTATCAGATTTTTTTTTTATCTACACTTTATCTTCACATCAGCGGAGCTGGCAGGAGGCTCAGGCCCTTGTCTGATGGCTAGTCCTCTGAATCTGGCCCCTCCAACTCAGCCTTGTCCCCCTGCATTTCCCCCACAGATTACACCCTGTGGTGAGGCCAGAGTGAGAGAGGAATGCCAGCTTCCCCCACCCCCAAACACAATCCAGAAGTTAGGGGAGGATGGTACGTGGCATGTCCGGGCCATCATGGAGCTTGCCAGCTCCAGTTTACCACTTTTTCTCCCTGCCTCACTGCAGGTATGCATGCCCACGTGTGGAGGAATGCACACGCTGCTTCCCACAATGCCATCCCTTTGTGTTGCTCCCTTGTACCACACTACCCTTCAGGCCTTCACCAGGGAGTGGCAACCCACCCAGGAGAGGAGAGGAGAGGACAGCAGTCCCTCGGATGCTCAATCCAGCTCCCTCTCTTTCCCCTGGCCAACCCCCAGTGACATGCAATCACTCCTGAACATGGGTTGCCAGCGTGGAGTGAGGTGTGGCATTCAGCATCTCAACCCTCAGCACCACCAGGCCAGCAATCTATCAGATTTTTTGACATGACCTCCCCCTGTGAAACCATGCTGCCTTGGGTCTTGTAACCCACTGGATTCAAAATAGTCCATGATTCTTTCCTTCAGCAGTAATTTCATTAACTTTCCCACCACTGATATCAGTCTGACTGGCCTGTAATTTCCAACCTCCTCCCTGCTACCACGTTTGTTTAGTGGGACCACATCCACCCTCCTCTAGTCTTCTCGAACCATGCCTGTTTCCAGTGAGCTCTAAAATAAAACTATCAGAGGTGCTGCCATCATTTTCCTGAGATCCCTCAATGCCGTTGGATGCACCCCAACTGGCCCCATTGCTTTGTCCACCTTCAGATTAGCAAGTCATTTCAGGACTCTCACCTCCAAAAAAGGACTAGTACCCACCTCCCTCCCTCTAAATACTTTGTTGCTGTTTTGTGGGTCCTCCCCTCTCCTTCCTTTGTGAACACTAAATGAAAATATTTGTTTAAGATGTCTGCTTTTTCCTTGTCCCCCTCTGCACAGTCCTGACCCTTCCCTTTTTAACATTACAGTCCCAACCCTGGTCTTCTCCTTTTCACTTATATAACTACAAAATCACTTAGAAACATAGAAAGCGACAGTAGAAGGAGACCAAGGGTCCATCAAGTCTGCCCATGAGTTACCCAGGACCTACTGCTCATCCTGGGTCTGGTAATCTGGATCTCCTTGAAAATGAGTTTCGCTCAATGGAGCTGTTATCCAATTCATGGCTTTTAAATAAAATATATTACTACTACTGCTGGGTCCTAACCCCCTTATGGTTTTCGCCCTTTCCTATTCTGTTTTTTTTTTTTTTATTTTAACCCTTGCTCTGTCCCACCCATGATTGAATGCAGCTACAGTCTTTGTTCCTACCACCTTGGTAGGTAGACCATTCCATGGTTCCATCACTCTTTCAGTAAAGTAATGGTTCCTTAGTTCCCACCTAAAGTTTGCTTCCCTCATCTACCGTTTATCATATTTGGACCTACTTCTAAGTGGTTGCCCTCTAGTGGTTGAGCTGATGACTCTGTTGAATAGTTCTGTGTAGGGCCCTTTATTTATACCTACATACGACTATACGAATCTGCCAGCAGAAACAGACCAACTGGTCTATCAAAGTCTGCCCGAGTGTGCAGCTAACACCCTAGATTGCAGCTGCCCCAACCTCCTCCCCCCCTGTCCCTCCCTTACCTGTCACAGCCCTGCCACCCAGACCCTCCCTCTTGCTTTGTCCCACTCATTCTTAAAACTTCCTACAGTCATATATGATACCACCCCCTCTGGTAGTGCATTCCATTTTGACACCACCCTCTCAGTGAAGCAGTGCCTCCTCTTCTCCCTCTTAAATCATCCACCCTCCAATCTTAGCCTGTACCCCCTCATTTCCCTACCTTTCCTCAGTTTAAACACCCCCTTGGTGCTAGGATTATTTAACTCCTTAAGTATTTGAATGTTTCAATCATATTCCCCCATCCCTCCTCTTCTCCAGTGTGTATATAGTCTGATCGTGCAGCCTGTCTTCATAGGCCTTTCCTTCTATCCTCTGTAACATTTTTGTTGCCCTCCTTTGTACCCCTCCAGTAATTTTAGATCCATCTTCAGATATGGCCTCCAGTATTGCACACAGTACTTCAAATGCATTCTGACCAAAGATCTGTAGGGGGGGCAGGATCAGCTCCCTATGCCTGATGAGAAACCCCTTGCGATACAACCCAGCATCCTGTTTGCCTTAGCCGCTTCTTTCCTGCATTGGGCCAAGTTGTTCATGCTCCCTGTCACCAACACCCCAAGATCTTTCTCCTCCTCAATGATCCCTAGCCTCACCCCACCCAACCAGTAATGCCACCTATGTTTTTTTGCCCCAAAGTGCATAACCTTGCACTTTTTCGCATTGAATCCCAGCTTCCACATCTCTGACCATGCCTCCAGTTTGGTTAGGTCCCCCTGCAATTGTTTCCATCCATCCTCTTCATATACCACCACCTCCATTTTGGTGTCATCTGCGAACAGACTAACCCTGTTCCCAACTCCGTGTGCAATATCTGAGATAAAAAGCCCAAATAGCACCGAGCCCAGCACTGAACCCTGCGACACCTCACTTATCACTGCTCTGGGTGTTGAGAGCTTTCCCCCTCAACCACCCATTGCACCTTTCTCTGTAACCAGTTCTCTATCCAGTTTGTGAGCTTCCCCCCAGCCCTTTGGCAGTCAGCTTCCCTCCCAGTTTCCCGTGAGGCACTGTATCAAAGGCCTTGCTGAAGTCCAAGTACAGGACATCTACCACATGACCCCATCTATCTCCCTTGTTACCCAGTCATAATACTTTATTAGGTTTGTCTGACAAGACCTCCCCGAGATCAACCCGTGCTGCCACCCATCTTGCAGGCCATTTCCCTTGAGAAATAACACCAGCCTCTCTTTCAATATCATCTCCATAAGTTTCCACACTATGGAAGTGAGACTGACAGGTCAATAATTTTCTGGCTGTTCCCTAGGCCCATTCTTGTGTATGGGCACCACATGGGCCACCCTCCAGTCCTGAGGCATACAACCTGTTTCCAGGGAGGTGTGGAACAGATCTGCCAGTAGCTCGGTCACACCTCCGCCATCTTCCTCAGCACCCTGGGGTGGATACCATCAGACCTGGTGCCTTGTCCACCCTTAACACCCTCAGCCCCGTAGCACTCAACTCCCCATGATCATTTTGTCTGTCACCTACTCCTCCCCTTCCCCCCCCCAGTCCATAGTGGTAGTGCTGTATCCTTCTTAGTGAAAACAGAGCAGAAGTAGTCATTCAGAATTTCTGCTTGTTCCTCTCCCTTTTCCACCCATTTTCCTCCCCACTTTATCCTTGCTATATGTTCTTTGCACTTCCTCTTTTCCCCGACATATCTAAAAAAGTCATTCACCCTTCCCTTTATGCCCTGTGCTAACCTTATTACCTGGAGGCCTTGGCAATTTTCACCCATTTGATCACCTTCTTGGACCAACTCCTGTAAGCCTCCTTATTCTCTTCCTTCCCTGTTCTATTATACTTCCGATACGCAGCCCTCTTCACCCTCACCCCCTTCAGCACTTCAGTGTTCAGCCAGTATGGTTTTCTGGCTCTGCCCTTTTTGCTCCTAGCCCTGGTGCAGGCTACTGTAGCCTCTGTTAGCCCAGTTTTAATAACTTCCCACTTTTGCTCTGCATCCACCTCTAGCCTTATATCCTGGAGTCCCCCTTTCAGTATTTCTCTCATCTCCCCAAAGTCCACCCTCTTAAAGTCTACCACCTTAGTGCCCATGCCTCCAGTCTCCCTGCCCATCATGAGTATGAACCACACTGTTTGTTGGTCGCTACCAGCTAGTTGGTCCTCAACCCTTACCTCTCTCACTGCCTCCTCATTTGCCAGTACCAGGTCCAGTGTGTTGCCAAACCTTGTAGGCCCTCTTCCCATCTGTGTCAGGAGACCATCCTGGATTGCATCCAGGAGCACCTGCTCTCTGGTGCTGTTGGTGGTAGGGGTGCTCCAATCAACCCCTCATAGGTTGAAGTCCCCCACTATCACCACACTCCCCTTCCTACACACCCTCCTTATTTGTCCTGCCAACTCCCTGTCCAGTTACCCTGACTGGGCAGGTGGTCTATACACCACTTCCAGTCTCATCTTTCTACCCTTGGAATCCAGAAGCTGGACTCAAAGTGCCTCTGTGCTCCCTTCCTCCCCCTCATCCCTCTTGCATTTGATCCCTTCTCTCCCGGATTGTACCTGAAAATAGACAAATGTCTTGTCTAGTGTACTTACCTGGTCAACAAAAGCTAAATAAATAAACATAGAGTGCTACGTTATCCCCTCTTCCAATCCCCTGGTCCTTCCTAAAAATACTATACCCTGGGATTGCCAGATCCCAGTCATGGTACTAGGTGGCCCAAGTCTCTGTTACTGCAGCAATGTCCATATTCCCCTCTGAAAATAGAGCCTGGAGTTCCTCAATTTTGTTTCCCAGGCTTCTTGCATTTAGGGAGACCACCTTCAATCTGTACCCCCCTTCCTCTCTCCCCTCTTCTCCTTGGTCTTCTCCCCTCCTCTTGGTAATCCACATCCTATATATGCCTTGTTATTACAGGGTGGTGGCACATTCTGCACTCCACCCAGGCTGCCATGCATACCCCTTCCCTGTGTTGTTTTGCCTCTGCCTTTACCCATAACTAGGGGATGAGCTCACTAGGCTCCCTTTTCCAGACCCTTTTACTATCATCAGTCAGCTTGAAAGTTTTAATCATATTCTCCCTCTCTCTCCTTATTTCTAGTGAGTACATGTTGAGTGAATGCAGGCACTCCTCATAAGGGAATTCATGGGGGCCCTGGGTAATTTTTGTCATCTTTCTCTGTATGGCCTCCAGCCTATTCATAACATTCTTTAGGTGAGGGCTCCAAACCTGGTCACAATACTCCAGGTGAGACCTCACCAGGGACTAATACAGGGGTAGAATCACCTCTGTGTTCCTACTGTCGATTTCTGCTATATGCACCCCAACATTTTATTTGCCTTGTTGTAAGCTTTGTTGCATTGATTTGATCGCTTTAAAGTTTCACATGTGATGACTCCCAAGTCCCTCTCTGCTTGGGAGATACTGAGCTTAACCCCATTTAGCAAATATTCTGTCCTAGGATTTCCTCTCCCCAAGTGCAACACCTTGCGCTTGTTTGCGTTAAACCTCAGCTGCCAGACATTTGACCATCTTTCTAGCTAGCATGAGAAGGTCTTTTTGTAGGACCCTAATCCCTTCCACACTGTCCACCCTTCTTCCAAGTTCAGTGTCATCCACAAAGAGGGCAAACCTGCCCCGGATTCCTTCTCTGGTGTCACCAATGAACATGTTAAAGAGGACCGGGCCCATGACCAATCTCTGAGGTACTTCGCTTCTGACCTCACCTTCACTTGATCTCACCTCATTGACTACTACTCTCTGTTGCCTATCCTTGATCCAATTTTCCACCCACCTGACAATGCTTTTAGCAATACCTATGTCCTCCAACTTCTGTAACAGTCAGTTATGCGGCAGCAAGTTAAATGCCCTGCTGAATTCTAAGTAGAGGAGGTTCACTGGAATGGCTGTTATCAAGTTTCTTAGTTACCCAACTGAAAAAATGAAGGGAGGTTTATCTAGCAGGGTCTTCCTGCCATGAACCCATGTTGTTTGCAATCCTGAAGACCATTTTTTTCCAGGTATTACACAAGGTCCTGTTTGATTAGGGTCTCCGTTAGGTTCCTCATAATAGATGTGAGACTAACTGGTCTGGTCTGTAATTTCCTTCCTCTTCCCTATTCGCTTCCTTGTGGAGGAGCATCACATCTGCCTTTCTCCAGTTTTCTGTCATGACACCTGTCTGTATCGATCGGCTAAACAAATATGCCAAGAGGATAGCCAATTCAAGCAAGCTCCCTCAGCACTCTCGGGTGTAACCCATCAGGCCCTGGTGCTTTGTTTGCTTTGAGGTGTGCTAGTGACTCCCTGACCATGCCTGTGGCAATTGTTACTGATTTCATTTGTGAGATCCCCTTATTGGCTGCTTTGAGGCCACTTTCAGGCATTGGTGCTGAATTTTCTTTCATGAATATTGAGCAGAATAAGTTATTTAGGACAGTGGCCTTTTGTCTATCTTCCTCAATCTTCCTGTCACCATCTACCAGCTTTACTATCCTTCTACCTTTCTTTTTTCCTGAATGTAACAAAAAAAGTATTTTCCTCAGATTTGATCCCTTCAGCAATCTGAAGCTCAGTTGACACCTTTGCTTCCTTTACTGCCTTCCTTGCCTCCATATTTTTCTGGGTGTATTCCATCCAGTCACACCCTCTCACCTGGTTCTTTTTGTACTTGTGGAAGACTTTTCTTTTGAGCCTATTGCTTTTTTGACCTGGGTTGTGAACCATATGGGTCTCTTGTGTTTATTTCTTTTTGTTACTGTCCTTATGCATAATTTTGTAGCCTCTAGTATGGATTGCTTTACCAACTTCCAGATATCTTCTACCTCTGACTTTTCTTGGACCTTGGACAGTTTTCCATGACTAACTGTCTCATTTTTAAGATAACCCCCTTTAAAGTTCAGGACCTCAGCCCCAGATTGAGATTTGACATCCCCTAGGGATAACTCAAACCAGATGGGGTTGTGATCACTGTCGGCTAGTGGGTCTCCTACCCTGGCAACTCCAACTACCTCCGAGTTTGTTAGGACTACATCTAGGATGGCTTCCTGCCTGGTTGGAACATTCACCGGTTAGGTAAGCAAGCAGTCCTTTAAGGCTTCTAACATAGCTTGACTTCTTCAGATTTTTGCTATTGTAATACCCCATTCTACTTTGGGCATGTCCAGACTGCCAACCACCACTGTCTCCCTCCTTTGCATCACATGTCTGATTTCTTCCAAAAGCTCCACATCCCCCTCCTCCCCCCGTCCCAGTGGTCTGTATATCACCCAGATATGGATCTTTTGCCTGATATCAGACTGAGTTGGTCCACCGGAATTCAACACCTCCTCTTTTGTTAATGTTGTATGCTGTGGCTTTTATTTCTTCACAAACATAAAGTGCTAACCCTCCCCTCTTGTCTCCCTTTCTGTAGAGTGAGTAGCCTGGGACTGAAAGGTCCCAATCATTGTTTTCTGTGACCCACGTCCCCATGATGATGATGAGGGCTAATTTGGTATCTGTTATCAATGCTTACAAATTGCTTGTTTTATTTCCCAGGTCCCTGACGTTTAGGTACACTGTCGTTCATGAACTGGTAAGAGTATTTTCTTTTCCCCCTTTTTGTCTTATTTGCTGTTTAACAATTGTCTTACCCCATTGCCATCCCTGCTATACCCCTTTTGTGTTATGTGTTTGTTCCTATCGGTTCCACCATGTCGGTGGGAAAACCAGATGGTCAACCGACATTACAGCTACACCCAAATGCTGATGACGACCACATCACCCAACAAATGTACCACATGACCACCATGGCACCCAAAGCACTAGGGCACATCTAGGCTGTTTGTCGGGGGGGCTTGACCATGTCAGGGTTTCACCCACTGCACCCCCCAAAATATTAAATAATCACCTCGGGGGGGGGGGTTACTGGGGAGGGAGGCCAACACCGGTGTGGTGCTGTGGGTGTACTGCCCTCTGACAACGAGTTTGGCACTGTGAGAGTCAAACTGGTTGTGGTGCACCCATGGCTGTCGCTGTAATGCAATCGCTGTGCTGACAGCACACCGTTCCTAACCCTCTTTGTGGGGGAGTGCCAGCTATGTTCCCATCTTTTATGTTGTTTCTAATAGAATTCCTAGCTTCATACTCCCCCTCACCTAGTTTAAACATCCAAGCTAGACATTGAACTTCTGCCCAAGCGTTATCACCCTTCCTTTTTTGGTGTAGTTCATCAAACTTGAAAAATGTCCTCTCCCAGAAGTTTCCCCAGGCACCTACAAAATAATACCCTTTTTCTTGACACCATTATTTTTAGCCATTCATTAAATTCTTCAATCTCTCTTTTTCTAATCTCGTCAGTACTTCCTCCTACACCCCATACTGAGAGAACCTCAGATAAGGATAGGGAGTTCTATCGTGCAACCCATTGTTTGTCCAGTTTTTCAAGGCTCTTTTTTGCTGTTTTCACCAACCAGTTCTCTAGGTTGTTTGTTCTTAGATGAACCAGAACTCCAGGGCCTTGCACCTCACTGTCTACCATCCTCGTGATGCATTCTGTGCCACACTTAGCTGAGCCTCAAGGGAGGATTTTGACTGACACGTTTATTTGTGTATTTTTATTCAGATGTGTCTTTTCTCCTCTTTTCATGGGGTCCCCCACAATGAGCAATTGCTTGCACTTATTTTTGCAGTGTTTTTTTTTTTTTTTGCTGCCACAGGATGCCATCCTCATGTTCTGCCTTGGCCCCTCGAATGACATGTTGTCATCCCTTATGGAGTCAGGTTCTTGTATCTTTACTGGGGCACAAAGCAGTTTGTGGTTGAGAAGGCCTTGGCCTGAACAGGGTACTTTGGGTCCATCCTAACAATTTCACTTCCCCATGCCACACCACCTTCCATCCCCCTGGACCAGTGGGTCTCTGAGGGAGTGGACATAGAGGGAATGAACTCTAGTACAGTTGATGATGCAGCCTAGATATTTCTTCCCATGCTGCATTCAGCAGAGCCCTGAGTTCAGCAAGGCATTTACATATGGGACAATGATCCATTCTCCAGAGTAGCTCCTGGAGATGAGTGCCCCGCTCTCATTGCAGCTTCCAAATTCCATTGGATTATCAGGTTTTTACTGCTTATCTTTAATAAAGCTAACCTTGGGTAACTGACCTAGGAGCTAAATACAGATTTTACCCTACAAATGAACGCAAGCATACACAAGCAATAATAATGTTTAACAGTACCTTATAGCAAAGCAGTTTAGGTATCACACAGTTATATTCTAGGCAGAAAGTTAAATAGAAGCTTACTCATGAGTATTCTCACTAAACAATCCAAACCCTCCCTCAGTCCTCTCACTGCTGCTCCCCCATTCGATCAATATCTTCAACACAAAAATTTAAGCATGTTTTTTGTTTTGTTTTTAACATTTAGCCCAGAAAAAAAAGAAAAGCATAAAACACAGTCTATAAGCCTTCAATGCACATATTATATAAGCTCCCAAATGCACACAGAATCACCACTTCATGTCACCCTGAGTTCACACTGCAATTTGCTAGCCATTGATGTCAGACACTTTCAAGCCTATACTGTGATTAGGGGTGGGAGGAAGGGCCAAAATCTCCTTGGGAGAACTGGCTGGCAGTGGAGACTTGCAGCGTCCAAGTCCCAATTTAAAAGACTGCAGCCAAGTTCCACAAAAAAGATTTCAACTGCCTTAGCCCATCGTGCGGGAGGGAGGGCAAGGAAGGAAACATTCGGTGGTGTCCTCCAATCATGGTAAAGGTAACTCCGGTGGTGACAAACTCTGGCGGCGACTGGTGAGTTAGCTGGTAGACCCAGCTATTTAAAGACTTCTACTAGATTTTGATGTTGTAGATGTCTGACCCCTTTTGTCACCTCCTGGGCTGTTCTCTCTTCAGTTTGTTCCTTTGCAGTCCTTACTGTTTTCCCTACTTCTCTCTGATACACCTCCCTATCCTCCTCTCTCTGTGTCTCCTTATACCTTCTGAATGCTAACTTTTTAGCTTTCACCGTTTCAGCTACCTCTTTTGAGAACCATAGAAGTCTCTTTTTCCTCTTGCTTTTGCTAGCTTGTTTGATGCAGAGGTTTGTTGCCTTTACAATGCTCCTTTTTATCTTCACCATCTATTCTTCCTGAACACCCAGGTCACCTACCCTTGCTAGATCATTGCTGAGGCATTCATCTATCTTTTTAAAATCTACTATCCTGAAGTCCTGGACCCTTGCCCTTGTGTGGTTCAATTCTGCAACCATCCTTATACTGAACCACACTGTATGGTGATCGCTGAGTTCCAGAGTGAGGGTATTTCATTGCTATTTAGTGAGAGGTTAAAGAGGTCAGTTTCATTTCCCTTACTTTTTATTAATCAGGTGGGTGCACTAGATAATCATTTGCCTATATTCAGACATGACCTGTGTGAGTTGTTGGGGTGGTCAGCATGGTGTATCCAGCTCTGAGGAAGAAGGGCTCTATACAGTGGTAGCCAGAGACATTGCAAGCTATTTCCAGATATTTCATGACATTTCTGAAGAGTTTCTCTCTGCTGCCCATACTGTGGAAATGCAGAAAGCAGGAGATATTTCTGGAAATATAACAGAAATTTTGGGAAATATCTGGCAGTATCTGTGGCTGCTACTGTACTGTTGGTCCTTGTGCTCTTCTTGATTTAGAAGGAGATCTTCTACAAGTTCATAAGTCATGGTCTGGAAGTGGAAGACCAATACTGAACATCAAGTACAACATAATTTTTCCCTTGGGCTCAGATTCATCCTGATACACTAATCTCTGGCACCTATATCCAGCAGTCACTGTAACCACTCATGCTGCCAGGCTACATTATAATTCATCTGTGTTCACCTCAAACTCTTCCGGATACAGAGCATCAATCTCACTGTTCCCACTGAACATCCATGTTCACTTATGTCATATGTGTGCAATTGATGAGCATCTCCAAAAATAACCCCAAAACTGGAGGGTGAGAGTCCTGCGTTCATGCCCCACTCACATTGAATCATTTCACTGGGGCATTAATACAATTGGCATAGCCACTGTGCTAACACCCTTGCCTTTATCTGTTGATTATACTGCTCATATTGATTATAAGCTTTCATTTCAATGTACCACTGTAATTTATTCAAGAACTGCCTTTTCTTTCTTCTGGTCTGCTGCCTGTAATCTTCAATGGATATAATCATTGTGTTTAAAACATTTACTCTGGCAGCAGATTCTGTTCTGCCTATTGCATTCTGTTTGAATGATGGACAAAGAATCCATAACTTGGGGATTACTGTGTTTATTTTTTTCTGTAATTGTTTATCTTTTCCTTCCACAGGTCATAGCTGAACCAGCTCATTGACCTTACCTACCTTTCCTGGAAAACTAAGTACAGATGTTACCTAGCATCAATAATCATTGTAACAAGCAATTGTAAAGAGATTTCCCAATTTCATGAATAAAATTCACAGTTATGATCAGCAGAACCCAATTACACCAAATGTCCCTGAATGTAGAATAATATGTTGGCAACCATGTACAACAAGGCTGTGCCTCCACTGAGGGATGAGATGACATTATAAATCTCCAGGGCAAAACACAAGAGGTCCCTTTGATGTCCTCCCACCAGAGAGGAAAACTTCAGCCTTGTTGTGTATTCTTGCCCATTTATTATTTTGTACAGTATACACAGGCTTGCATAACCCATTTACCTTCCTTCTAACTCTGTCTTTAACTGTAGTCAAATAATCAGAAAGCAGTAAACAACAAGAGGGGATTGAAACACGTTAATGTGATTTAAGTAATAGTAACATGAGCTGGCAACATTTCTAGTAGGTCATCTTTCAACAAACAGTTCACTTTGGAGGTTTCCTGTCTTGTAGATATATTTGCTGCATAAAATCTGCAGTGTACTGTAGGTAAGCATGAGGATTCTTAATAGGCATGGTATTCTATGCTACTGTATGACAGTAGTGCTATAACTAACATAGTATAACAGAACTACTGCTTTACAATGGTATCTGGAAGGGTATGGATTTCAATACAACACTGAATCACATACTATTTTATAATTCTATTTAGGACATTACATTCTGTTGCCAGATAAATTATTCTGATGTCACAAATGGAAGAATGTGATTTCAGGGCCAGAAAGCAGCAAAAGAAAATGGGCTGGATTCCCAAGGGCTCTTAGACCAATACAAAGTGCATCAAACACCTACCTTGCATCAAATCAGTCACTGCAGCAAAGTTTCCCTAAATGACACATGTCCACTGTGTCACAAATATGATGCATGATGGGAGAAACATAGAAACATAGAAACATAGAATTTGACGGCAGATAAGGACCACTTGGCCCACCCAGTCTGCCCATTTCCCTGCCTACTGGATAAGCTGCAGATCCTAGTTAACCAGCAGCCTACTTCTTTCTACCCCCACACCCTAGAATTGCCTTATGACTGTCTCATGCATGCTTGAATTTCACCACTGTTTTTGACTCCACGACCTCCTTCGGAAGGCCGTTCCATGCATCCACAACCCTCTCTGTGAAAAAATACTTCCTTAAATTACCTCTGAGCCGCCCCCCTCTATCTTCAAATTGTGCCCCCTTGTTCTTGCACACCTCTTTTTTTGAAAGATGCTACCCTCTTGGACTTTGTTGATTCCCTTGAGGTACTTGAAAGTTTCTATCATGTCCCCCCTCTCCCTCCTTTCCTTGAGACTATACATATTAAGCTCCTTAAGTCTCTCTTCATATGTCTTCTGGTGCAGACCCTGCACCATTTTAGTTGCCCTCCTCTGGACAGCTTCGATCCTGTCTATGTCTTTGCGAAGACTCGGTCTCCAGAACTGCACACAGTACTCCAGATGGGGTCTGACCAGATGTCTGTACAGAGGGATAATAACTTCCAGTTTTCTACTGGTGAAGCCTCTCCCTATGCATCCCAGTATCCCCCCAGCCCTCCTTGCTGCCCTCTCACATTGCTTGCCCACCTTTAGGTCATCTGATATGACTACCCCCAGGTTCCTTTCCATTTTTGTTGTTGTTAGTATCTCACCCCCCATTGTGTACTCTTCCCCTGAGTTTTTGTTTCCCAGGTGCATTACCTTGCACTTCTTAGCATTGAATCTAAGCTGCCATACATTTGACCATTCCTCTAACCTTGCCAAGTCCCTTTTCATCCTTTCCACCCCACCTTGTGCATCAACTCTGTTGCAGATCTTTGTGTCATCTGCAAGAGACATACTTTTTCCTTCCAGTCCCTCTGCAATGTCGCTATAAAGACATTGAAGAGGACCGGTCCTAATACTGAACCCTGCGGTACCCCACTAGTAACCCCCCTTTCTTTAGAGTGGACTCCATTTACTATTACTCTCTGTGTCCTATTCTCCAGCCAATTTTTTACCCAGGCTGTCATCTCGGGACCCACTCCTAGGCTAGCTAACTTGTATATTAATCTTTTGTGTGGGACTGTGTCAAATGCCTTGTTAAAGTCTAGGTAGGCCATGTCCACAGCCCCTCCCTGATCTACTACTTTGGTCACCCAGTCAAAGAAATCTATCAGATTTGTCTGGCATGACTTTCCCACTGTGAATCCATGCTGCCTTGGGTCCTGTGCCCCTCTGGCCTCTAGATATTCAACAATTCTTTCCTTCAGAAGTGATTCCATCATTTTCCCACCACTGAGGTTAAACTAACAGGTCTGTAGTTTCCTGCTTCTGCCTTGCTCCCACTTTTGTGAAGGGGAATCACATCTGCCCTCCTCCAGTCCTCGGGTACCACCCCATCCTCCCATGATTTGTTAAACAGGGTAGTCAGTGGTGTCACTAATTCCACGCTTAGTTCTTTTGGAATTCTGGGATGAATCCCATCAGGCCCCATCGCTTTGTCCACCTTCAGTCTCAAGAGTTCTTTCAGAACCCTTTCTTCTGTAAATGGGCTGGTATCAACTTCTGTATCCAGAGTGTTTCTACTGTTTTTTTTAGGTACCTCCCCCTCTTCCTTTGTAAATACTGAGCAAAAATATTTGTTTAGTATCTCTGCCTTTTCACAGTCACCCTCTGCCCCCCCCTTATTAAGCCTCACTATCCCTCCCTTGGTCTTCCTTCACTCCTGATGTACCTATAAAGGTGTTATCCCCTTCTTAACTGAGTTGGCTATCTTTCCTTAGTTTGGGCCTTTGCTGTTCTGACTGCCTTCCAGCTCCTTTGCTTTAACTGATACATTTCTCTGTCCTGCTCCTTCTGTGATTTCTTGTACTTCCTGAAAGCTTTTTTTCTTGAACCTTGACTGCACTTCCTTTGAGAACCATAGTGGTTTCTTACATCGTTTAGTTTTGTTTATTTGCTTCACACAAAGGCTTTTTACCTCTGTGATGGCAGTTTTTATTATTCCCCATTGTTTTTCCACCCCTCCTTCCTGCCCATTTGCTAGTGCATTCCTTAGGACTTAGGGAGAATGCCACAAGCTAAGGTGCAACTGCATAGAGTGAGAATGCCCCAAGCTGAGCCATAAAAATGATGCTGGGGGTGAGATGGACCCTAGCTCTGACAAAAAGACCATGCAGAGGGCTTGAATGCTGCAAGATGAGTAGACATGACACTTGAGGCATGGAGCAAGAATGATGCATGCTGCATCAAAAAGATGATGAAATGAGCAAGAACTGATGTAAGATGTGTCAAAAAATGTTGCGATGGGTGAGAACTGACTCAGGCTATGCCAAAACATATGGTGAATGAAATGGCCATGACACTGGCATGTGCATCTCCCACAGTGTTTGACACTAGTCCCGCAGGGGATGAAATGCTCTATAACTGACCCTCTGTGGAATATACCCTCCCCATTATGTGCAGCACTGTTGATTAGACCTGCTTCACCTTGGTCTAATATATACATGCTAGCATCAGGACAGTGTCATGGCATCCACCTTTAAGAATCCTAAACACGGGGATGTTGCATCTTTTTTGTGATGTAGACCCCATTGCAACATGGCACATCAATTTTTTTGGCAGAAGCCTGATGCGAACCACTTTGACACAAGTAGCCCCAGGTTTGACACAAGGTGTGTTATAGAACTGGAATTGATGCAAACTGTGATGAAATTTGTAACTTGCATCAAATGTTTTTGGCACAACCACAGCACATCATTCCCGGCCCTTTGAAAATCCAGTCTATTGACTTTTAAGAGGAAAATTACTTGTTTTCATGGAGATGCCTTTAGTAATGATGAGTGAAATCAAGAATGGCACTAAACTGGTAAGAAGAGTGGAGCCAGTAAGGGAATCAGAACCCTAAAAAAAGAACCAGAAAATGCTGATAGGAAAAGATCATTGGTCCATCCAGTCTGCCCCTGTTGTACCCTTCCCTTTCCTCCCCTGGGATATAATGTCTAGTTGGGGTTATTGCCCTCACCTCCTCCTTTGCCCACTGCCTTTAATGATTTTCCCTGTGTAACCATTAAGCCTTTTACTCAGTCCTAGCCTTGTTTGAAACCATAAAATGTTCTTGTACCCACCACCTCTGCTGGTAGGCTATTCCTTGGCTCAACCACAAATTGACACGCACAACTGAGAGATGTAGATTGAGAAAAGGAGGTTAGATTTAATGTGTAGAAATATAAGGGGCTACACTAAGGGGCAAGGGATCTAGAACATGCATATATCCTGTGTTATGCAAAACTAGGAAGACCAACCAAGGCAGAGGATCTAGGAGCAATTGTGGGCAGTAAGCTGAAACCAGGCAGACAATTTGCAACTGCAGTGAAGATAGCAAATTAAATGCTGGGGTGCATTAAGCAGTAAGAAGTAACTCAGTTTCAGTGGTCAGTAGACTGCACACTCCACACTCACAAATGCAGCTGGAGCTAGAAGATCAGATGATCATAGATTCTTACCCCTCACTGGAACTTTGACTAATAGATAAGCTGATGCTATAGTATAGAACCTAGGGATGTTGCTCTGCTGAGGTCCTGTCCATGAGAGAAGACAGTAAACTGTGAACTCTTCTGCTCATCTATGGTGCCTGCCCTCCAGTTGGAAGATAAGATCAGATGACTTTTATTGTAAGAATAGGAGATTTTACCATGTTTCCAGAGTGATATAATATCAGCTAGGTATTTTAACTCACACCTATCTCTCCCCAGATGCACCTTGGTATTAGGGCTGGTGGCTATGGGGGGATTTGGATTAGCATTGGGTTTGCTAACCTCCCATTTGTTTTTATTTGAATTTGTTACAGGATTTGGATTTGGGCTATATTCAATTAAATATTTCTTGTGGCTTAAAAACATAAAATGCAGAATTACAAGGTGAGCTCAGATAATTGCATCCTTTATTTACTGTATTTGAACTGAAGTTACAGGTAGCCAAGCCACATTAAGAATTACATGTGAGAGTGTCTAGGTCAGGTTAAGAAACACAAGTGAGAATGTCCTGATCTGAGCAGTAAACCAGTTCACAGTTGGATAAACACAAATCACATTGCACCATAACAAGCAACAAATCAGTTTCCTTCATTTTGCTGGCAGATACAGTGCTCTTCCAAATAAAATTGCAACTTAAACTGAAAATTACATGAAGACTATGCCTGAGAGTGACTAACAATAACTTTTATAAAGAATGGAAATATGAGGAACCCACCCACCCACCCTATTAGGAACCTGGTTTTCCACCGTTACTAAATAATGTCTGTAGCTCAACGTGGCTTTTTGTTATGATGACTTATCTTTGCCAGCATATGGTGTTAATATGGAAACAGGGGCCCCTTTTAAAAAAAACTATCATTCCCCATCAAGTTTTTATTTATTTATTTGCTATTTTTTATTATTTGTTTTCCTTTTTTGCATTTAAGTCTGAGAAAACAGCTGACAAGAACTGCAAATGTGCATGGCAATGTGCAACACTTAACAAACTGGCTATTTTCTTGCTTTATCTCCCTTGAAAAGGAGTTATGTTTGTCTTCATATTATCACTTCAATGTGAACATGCCAAACCACCACATGCCAATGTAGAACTACATGGTTTGGTCCTAAATATGAAACACATGCTGTGGCATTACAGGCATTTCATACTTAGGATCAAGCTATGGGGTTCCACCTTGGTATCTGGTGGTTTGGCTTGTTTACAATACAGCTATAAAATAAAGACTAAGAGAATCTCTTTTCCAAAAAGATACAAGTAAGAAAATAGCCAACTGAGACAGAAATAAATTTTAACTTCTCAGATTTATCATGGGGTTGGGATGCACTAGACATTGTCTGTGTGTTGTTACTTGCCACAAAACCAGCAGCACCCCTCATCAGAAATGTGATTTAAATTTTGTGAATAAAGCAAGGGTGGAGTGTGCTAGTTTGGAATTTGTTTAAAGTTTTGGAGGTGTGTTGTACTCCCATATAATGCTCCCTTTGATCACCCATGAAGTACCTAGGTGAAAGCACTTTACTTCAAAGGAGTCAATTTTGGCAATGTACTCTATACAAGAGTAGCCACTGCAGGCATTTCATAGTTAGGACCAAACTGTGGGGGTTCCACCTTGGCAGCTGGTGGTTTGGCTTGTTCACTTTACAGCTGTGAAATGGAGACTAAAAGAAACCCTTTCCATGGAGATAAAAGTAAAAAATATCCAGTTTAGGCAGAATTAAATTTTAACTTCTTAGAATCCTACCAGGTCAGTCTGTCACATGCTGCACCGCACACATCAAAACCATACAACAGGTACAGCGCTGTTGTGAAAAGCAAGAGGGTGCAAAACTATGAAAGAGTGTATGCATGGTTGTGCACCTCTCACTGTTCACAGGAAGAGGATAAGAACTCTGCTGGGAGGAGGGGTTGGTGAGCAGCTTCCGTGGCTCAACATGATGAGCCACAGACAGCAAGGGAGACAGTGCATCTGTGGACCGGGTTTCGATTCCTGGTCCCAGACGCATAACATTTTTTTTAATTTTCACACTTTGTGTGATTTTAAGTATTACTCTCCCCCTGGAGTTGGTAATTTAAGTTGGGGGGTTCAGGGAGTGCAGCTCCCCATAACAGGGGTGCGGGGGCAGAGGCCCCTTAAGACTTGCAGTAATTGAGTTGGCAACATACTGCATTGTATTGGCAGTGTGGTATATTGCTGCACTGTAATGTCTTGCAACATTATGACCCTGTACCTCTCAGATTTACCATGATGTGTCTCTGCACTGGACTCTGCTTCTTTGAAATCAGCAGAATTAGACTGATCCAGTCTATTACACTGCAGTGAATAGTAAGCAAAACAAACAAAAAAAAAACAACAACTGTTTGCACACCAAGTGGAAATTGAGACCCACTGGGTAGGTGTCCTACAGAACTACAATAATGTGCACTGAATGTGTACTCCAGGAGTTTGGGTTCTCACCTGGAGGGCTATCAAAAATTGCAAGGGACTAGGAAACTTCTAGTTAACTAAATATGTACTATAAAGAATACAGGTGTGGTGCAGCAGGGGATGATGCCAGTGATGGGCTACTGCCTTTCTTCTGAGGGAAACTGTTCATGTGCCAGCACGATATCTTGGGCAGTTGTGGTGATTCAGTAGTCTCATTATGGTTCAGACTGTTATTGTTAAGGCTACTGAAGAATCTGGGTACAGGGTACCACATCAGACAGATTGTACATTTGCATAGCAACTAGATACAGTATGCTGAGAAATTTTACTTTGCCATCGAAGCTACAAAATTCACCTTTGGGAAGCACTTTACAAAGTTACCACTTTGTGATGTCACAATGAGTTTTCCTGTGAAGTGGCACTGTTTCAGGTGAAGTCATTGTGAAGAGGCAACTTTGCCAGCAAATTTGCATAACTTTGCTTGTAAAAGTGCCACTCCCATCTGCAGAAAAGCTCACAAAGTTGGTACTTTGCAAAGTTGGCAAATCTTGTAAATTAATTCATGCAGCAAAATGTGCCAACTTTGTACGTCTTTAACACCAACCCAGTGCATATCTCTGAAATAGTTTTCTCAACATGAATCCTAGTCACCTGCCCATAACAAGGCATGGCATAATCTAAAGGTATAATTTGTACATCACAGAACATGAAAGGGGCCAACAATAATATTAACAGACATAAGGGTCTCATAAGCCTGACTACATTACAGGCACAAATAATCTTTTTACACAAAACACACTTAACATTCATGGAAACATTCTTATTCTGCAGGGTGGATAGGATATATTTCTGCCACAGGTATGAACATAAAAACATAGGGATAGTATCCCTGGTTGACAGAAATATCTCTTTTTGATTGGAGGAAAAACATTTCAGACACACAGGGCATATACAGTACCTAATCCAAATAGGAAAGTTGAATCTCAGTCTAGTAGCTTTGGCACATACAATATATAGCCCAAAACTGGAAGGACCCTCAGTTCTGTAGCAACCTACTCATAAAATTAACACCTTTCACACACTCAGCAGGGTTTCTACTTACAGGGCTTCTACTTAGGATCCATCTTTCCAAGGTGACCACTGCACACTATACTAGCTAAGAAGGAGCTGCAGGAGCAGGATTAGAACATGCATATTATTGCTTTTTAGCAGGTATTCCACTATTGCCCAAATTCTAGTCTTTCCAGTCTGTCTTGTGTGGTTTGTGTTGGCTATGGTACTATGGTGTGTTCTGTCTTTTTCTTTCTTGGGAGGAAAGCACTGAACGGTGGTAGCATGGGACCAGAGAAAAAATGGAGAGCTAAAATGCCAGATGCAGTTCCACTCATCCAAAGATTTTAGAAGTACCTGTCTGCTCAGTGGTTTACTTGGTGGAGTCCCTGCATCATAAGGAGAGAGAGCACAGAATTTTTCAGGAGCGAATGAAATCTTTACCTGAATTTGAGTGTAGGAAGCATACATCACATACCATACAATCTCAGAGCCTTTGACTTGGTCCTGGAGTGGTTTTCTCAGAACCACACCATAGATCTGATCAGGCAAGGGAAGGTTTCCTATACAGTACATGATAAATGGTATCAAGCCAGGAACTGAAAGATCACAAAAAATACAAAACTAACCGAGGAAACTTGATCAGGTCGTGTTAATTTTTACCCATTTAATCTTTTAACTTTTTAACAAAATCCTTTACTGGTTTTCAGTACCTAACTTTAACTTTGATTGCACGAGTATTGTTTGTAATTGCTTATTTTGCTTACTGTAATTGCTGCATTGTCACCCTATTGCTGATCTTTCCATGACCCAAGACCCTTTGACTCTCTCCTCCTCACTCATCTTTTTTTCAATAACTTTTAAACATATCAAAACTGAACAGAAAATGGAGGAAAAACTGACTGTTTGCAGGCTGAGATACTTCCTGATGTAACAGTCCAATGTATTAATTTTCTTAGCTTTTATGCCTGCAGGAGCCGTTTCATTTTTAAATTTATTTAAGGAAAAATCTGACACCATTATTTGACAGGTTGCTCATAACCTAAACTGCTTCATCCAATGTGCCAGTATTAACCTTGAACAAAAATGTTCCTCTTTTTTATTTATTTTCCTTCTTGTTTTTAACAACAAAGGAGTGTTCGTTAAGAAGTGAGCCATTATTAGTACTGACTGTTGGTGCTCTCTTACGGCCATGTGGGCTGCAGCTGAATGCCATTAGAGATGGTTTTCCTGAATTTATAACATATTATAATCTATTTTCCAAGACACAGTACCATCTATTTTAGTTTTTTTAGTGTACCTTCTTGTATCTCACATGACATCGATCACATGCTGCACTTGCTTTTCTTTTCTCAAAGTTGTTTACTGAATCATTGTAATTCACCCATGAAATTTAGCTGCACTAGCTTTGCACACACTTCTTAAACCTCAACTAACTTTAACACTTCCAAGTTTAACCTAATTAGTTGTTGTAATACTAATATTAGAGTATCTGGCTACATTTTTATTATCAGCTAATTTTATCATATTTATCATAAACTCTATTTACCTAGTTTTGAATGTGATTATCTCTCTTTTTAGCTATTTTGTTTATTATCCTTCATCTATTAATATCCTAGAGATTTTTTACTTTTTACAGGGCTCTTAACGGAATCTGGCGATCGTAGTTGTGCTATAAAAGTGCTATACAGTGCCTTAAAAGTGCTAGTGTATCTCATATGGGGTTCCCTCCTTGGAGTAAAATATTGACTAGAAGAAGTCAGGAAAGGTTTAATGAACCTGAGGTTTTGGTAAATTTAGTTTGATGTGCTTACGGAACTGGATGAGATGCTAAGAGAAGATGCTTGTGTAACTTGATTTGATTTGTGGCTTTCTGCCTCTCCTTCTGTGGGATATACAACCCTGTAGGTGTATGATGCAAGGAACCCTAGAGGAGGGTTCCCCCCTACAGGTGCTTTGGGAATTATTGCATCAGCTAAAGGTAGGTTAGGAAGAAGCCCCAAAAGAATACCCAAAGATGTTGAGCATCAAAGAGGCAAGGATAATGAATGAATTCTGAGAAGATAAAGGCTGATTTCTTAAGGAGAGAGGGGAAAGTCGGGGCCACCATCCACCCCCATCCAACAGTGGAACCTAACTAACTAACTTGAAAAAAGCACTAATTCTAACTACTACTATGACCATTGGCACAGAGGAGAGAAAAAAAACCCTTTTAAGGAGGAAACCTCTGGGGATCCAAGGCCTAGGTCACCTTCCCTCCAGGTTGACAATGTTTGATTTGAGGAGGTATGTCAGTAAAGAGAATGGATCATTAACAAGGGATATAAGTAGGGACGATGATGACAGGATAGGGAAACAGCTCCAAAGCACAGATTAAAGAAGGAACATGAGGCAGCAGGGACCCAAAAAAGGGTATGCTCGAGTAGCTGCTAGGATGGAGTAGATCCATGTAGAAATCAGAGGAGCAAAGGGTATCCAGATGTGCTCATGAAAAGATTCCAGATGTGCTCACTAGGAGAACAGGGATGATACAGGGATGATTGATTGAGATAGGTGAGTAAGTAGACACTGAGGCTGACAAGGCATGATTATGCAATGTGAACAATTAGATCCTGGTGTTGTGGATGAAGGACGATAGGGAGGTCAATGGGGTAGCATAGAACCCAGCTGGTACAAGTCATAGCAAAGTAGTCGAAGCTGGGGTGGCTCGATGAGAGGTGGCATACGATTCGTGAGAGGTACACCCAAATATGACCAAAGTCAGGAACTTGATGAATACAGCACAAGTGCAGCAGTTCTAGGAGGTGGCATCAGATGCATGATAGATGGGGCCCAAAATAAATATTGATTGCAGGCCTCAATTGGCATGAATCCAGAACAGTCGGTAAGGAATGAGAATAAGAGGAGACAGGAAGGAACTTGAAAATGAACTGTATGAAGGTAAGTAAGCTCCTCAAAAGAAGGTAGACTCTGAGGTGATGGAGGAAGTCTTTGATAATGGTTGAGAAGACGGTAGTCAGGAACCTGCATAGATGTGGCAGGAAGGCCACAGGTCAATGAGAGGGCATAGGAGCGAGGATAAGTATTTCCAAAAGAATAACAAAAGCAGATTGTTTGTCAAGAGAGCTGAGGAGAGGGAGCAGAATGAGGGCTTGCTGAAGTATGAGTAGTCGATGTGGTGGAATAGATCTATAGGATGGTTGAAGGAGCAGACTGAGTCAAGGTAGCAAGGACCAGGGAAGGTATGCTTAAGTAGTAGAAATGAACACTGGAAGTAGTGAGTATGAGACATGACAGCACAAATGAATTGAAGCCTAGAGGGCTGGTAGAGATAGGCATGAACCCCAGTAGGCTATGAGAGGCAGGAGTATTGGTAGGGCAGAAACCACCAAAAAGAAAACACTGACTGCAAGCTGGCTGAGGCCAATAACCCAGGGGCAGAACACCCTTCAAGGTAAGAGGCAGCACCAATTCAACAAACCTTGCAAGAGAAGGAAGAAAAGGTAGCCTCATTCAAGGAGGACCATGAGGTGGTATAGAAGGCATGGAAATAGCACCTGTGAGTGAGGGCTGAGACACAGCAGGTGTGCAGGAGAAATTCAGAGTAACATAGTAATGGTGTACACTCAGCCAGGCTGGCAACTGTCTCCCCATAGCAGCAAATGAGGCAGAATGCCTGCTTTGGTGTAGATGGTTCAAACAACTGCTGCAATGCAAGACTATGGGTATAGCACTGAAAGTGGAGTACCGCCACCCACAGGTGATAGAGCCACATGAGCAATGCAGTTTGGATAGAGGCACACGAGAGTCAGAGAGGTGAAACTCCAGGAACTAAAGCAAGCTTCCAGTCATGGAGCAGTCATTGTGTCTAAATCCATCCCCAAAAGGTGAAGTAACTGTAGGGGGTTCACAAAAGAGGCTGAGAGAGCATGGGGGTCCAGAGAACTGGAAATGGACCGGGAACCAATGGCAGATACAGATGGTGATGGCCATGCAAGGCAGATGGTCAGTGAAGGGAACGAGTACAGAATGAGGAGCAGTGGGGGATGCCAGTGAGCCTCATCTGGGAGGAAAAGAGTGTGGTCGAGACACAGCAGCATGGGATGGTCAGCTGTGGATGAGAACAGGCAGAAATACTAGTTGCAAAACAACACGAAAGAGAAGCGTACAGCTAACAATGGGTGCCAGCTTAAAAAATTCGTAGAAAAACACGAAAGCAAGCAGCAAACTGGTGGCAGCAAAGAAAAATCAAATACAAGTGAACTGCATAAATTCAAAGGAGCCTGTGACCACTCTCCCTGGCACTTCATGTCTAAATTGTGACCCTTTCTCAAGAAACACTAGTCGAGTGTGGAAAAACAGGAGTCAATGCTGAAAGGAATAAATGAACAGTGACACAAAATGGATGCAAGAGGGAGGTCAGCAGTGCATAGCCCGTAGTGGGAGGGGAATGAGAGGTGCCCAAATTTCAGATTGATGACAGAGCAAAGCAGTACAGCTAATAAGAGGGGCGCTGAGGTGTCAAGATGAGGAGGGAGGAAAATGGGAAATGAGCAGCAGCCCACAATGTAAGGTACTACTGTATAGGTACTGCTGTATACTGCTGTATTATGCACTATGCTTCAATGCTTGATGGCCAAAGTGAAGAGTATGAAAGGTTCATGGAAGGTTCAGAGTAAAGTTCATGTAAAGTACAAACCTTGTGGTCAGGAGCTAGTTAAAACTGACATCATTCTGAATTGACATTATTTTGACCTGACATTATTCTGACCTATTCTCACCTGATGTTGAGTATGTGATGGAAAGAATGTACTAAATTTGCAAGTCTTTAATAAGCTATTTAAGTAGCTGTTTGTCTGTTCAACAGGCTATTCATTAGCCCTATTCATTAGTTATCTGCATAACTTACAAAAGGCATCAGTTCATAAGCTCTAGTTATTCACTCTCATTTGAATATTTGCATACCTTCTCTGGAAGCAGCTATCAGGCAGAGTGTAAAGTGTATATAATCTGGCTGAATTAGCCAGAGTTGAGCTGATAATTCCAACATCCTAAAAACCTGCTGTCAGCTTCCAAGAGAATGGGGTAATATTTTCTCTATTATCTTGTAAACTATTGCCAGCTACATTTTTATTATAGTGCCTGTAATGCTAATGCCTATATGCTGAAATAAATCTCCTCCAGGTGAGGAAACAAGAACTCACTGTGTTGAGTGGCATTTATACTATTCTCAGTACTGGGATCCCAGAAGTCATAAATCCAAATCCTGCAAGAATCTTACAGTGGCAACTGTGTGGCAGGACTTCTGGTTACTCCTGAAGGCTGAGAATAAGTTTGGCAAGTGTTACAGGCTGTGTCCTTGATAAGGATTGCAACCTAACAAGGCACAGGGGAGAAGGACTGGAAATGGTCCAAGTATTTGTATAGTCCTCAAACCAATAGTAAAAATAGCAGTGAAAGACATTCTTAGTTTAGAGCATCTTATTGAACAAAAAGTTACTAAAGTTAAACCTTATTCATCCTTACAGGATGACCTCCAGGGAGATGCACCATGGAGGGCAGTGCTGATATCTGTATTTAGGGAGTGTAGTGATAAAAAATTATCTCACAAACAGGCTGTCAAATTGTGTTTGAGAGCCGCTGTTGCAATTGTTAAAAATTCTGATGTCTTAAATAAAGAACGTATAGACAGGCACTCATGAGATCAAGCTAAAATTACAGATCTCAGTGACAGATTATAACAGTGTAACTTAATAACACAGGACAAAGTAATGAAGCAACAGTATGTTGCTAACTTAAGGGAAGAAAATTACATTTTAAAGAATCAAGATGGTGAACTCATTCACTCTTTAGAAGATGCCCAAGCCACCATCAGTTACCATCTGGACTCTATAGGTGAAGATAGAGACCCATATGGCATGGAGCATCACAGATGTAAACAAAAAACTAAGCAATTAGAAACTGAAATGCAGTGTTTGTCATCAGTCATAATGGCTATCAGTGGCAAAAAGGCGCCGCTGTATGTAAGAGCCACCGACTATCAGAGTTCCGACAATGACACAGGTTCTGACGATGCCCGTAGCCAACATAGTTGTCGAACAGATGACTGGGACTTACAGAGTAAAAGTAATAGAGACCATTGTCAAAAATATCCTAGTGATTGCATACCGACGTAACCGTCAACACCACCCTTCCCTGAAGCACCTGTGTGCACTATTACCACTAAGGTAGGGGCAGGGGTGGATGCACAAACAACCACAACTAAAAAGACCGAACCCTTCACCTATGCAGACCGGCAAGCATTGGCAAGGGAATTAGGAGACATTTGCCCGGGAGACAATGGCTCTGATATTGTCCAATGAGCAAACACCTTTAAAAAGGTCCACTCTGAATTGGAAGACACAAACATCATAGATGTAATGCATACCACCCTGCATGCAGACTTACAGTCCGCAATGCCGTCTAAAAAGGATGATGAAAAATTCAATGATGTTCTGGGAATAATTGTTAATTTGGCCATGCGAGGGACCCATGATTTTTTGGCAGACTTTTTAAATGCCACACAAAATGATCAGGAGTGCTATAAGTCTTGGGCTTACTGCTTATGGGTAAAATATGTTCAAGCCTATCCGACTGGGGATGGTACCTTGCAGGGATAAGACCTGCTCTCAAAAGTATGGTAGGAGTGATAGTTAATCACAAGTCCTGTTTAAAGAAATTGAAGCAGCCGCTATTAGGGTGGATGCCATGCTTCCCCCAGAAGAGAAGTCAAAGAAAGCAAAGGGTTCAGCAGTCAAAGAATTGCCCAAAGGAGGCCGTCCTAAGTTAAACAAAGGGAGGAGAGACATAGACCAAATCATTTGTCACAATTGTGACAAGCCAGGACACATCTGGCCTAATTGTCCTGAGTTCAAGAAACATTCAACTATGTGGAGTAAGGCACCACAAGCTGGTAAGAGACAGGACGGACCCCTTATGCAGAAGTAGTGAGGCAACTAGAAGAGCTTCACCATAAGTATGGAGAAACATCTCCGGATGCAAAGTTAGGTAGTAAATAGGAATTACAGGTCTCTCCAGTCACTCCGTGTGTGAGGTTACAGAGAGATGCATGGAATCATCCAGTTGTTCAGGCAGCTGTGAAGGGAGGCCTACAGCAAACTATGCTGGTGGATACTGGTGCATCCATGACAATTGTACATACCTCACAACCTGTTTCGCACCCGCTTGCTACAAAGCAATGTAAATCTATGATGGCATTTGAAGGAACTGAGACTAAAGCAGTAGTTGCAAAGGAAACAAACCTGTGTTTTGATGACAATAATGAGTTTGCTTGTGCACCTTTTCTTATGTGTTTGCCTGATGGTAGAGGTATTCTAGGTTCTGACTTTCTAACAAAACACAATGAGGTCTTAGATATGACTAATAACTGCATGTGGTTTAGTGATTCTGAGTCACAGGCTGGGATGATTGATGATGCATTTGTTGTTGCTGCTATTAATGGCATGGAAAACTTAGAGTTGCCCACCTCATCTGAAGAGTCAGTTGCTGCTATAATTCAAAAACATGCTGATGTATTTGCTACCCATAAACATGATTGTGGTAGGATGGAAAGGGAAGAGCATGTCACAGGCAAAGCACACCCACTTCAAAAGCAGTATAAAATCCTCCAAAAATGTGAACAAGCAATTGACCAAATGATCCAGTCACTTTTGGATCAAGGGGTGTTGAGAGAATGTGAGTCTACAACTAACTCCCCTAGTTGGCTGGTGAAAAGCCGGACTCTTCATGGAGACTAACAGTAGACTATAGGGCTTTAAATGCCACTACCCCACCAATAGCACCCATAGTCCCTGAGGCTCCCACCCTCCTGAGTACAGTGCCACACAAAGCTAAGTGGTTTTCCACTTTGGACATAACTAATGGATTTTGGAGTGTGCCTCTGCAAGAATGTCAGTATAAATTTGCTTTCACATGGAGGGATAGACAGTACACTTGGACTGCCCTCCCACAAGGGTTTCACTGCAACCCAACCATTTTTTACAAATGCATGGCAGCCATCTTAACACACTTTTCCAAGCCAGATTGTTTGTTGCAGTATGTGGATGATTTGTTGGCAACTGAGACAAGACAGGAGCATATAACATTGTTAAATGAGTTACTCGCTTTGTTAAAAGCAGCCAGATTAAAAGTAAATTCGAAGAAATGTCAATTGGTTGTGTCAGAAGCTTCCTTTCTGGGTGTGGTAGTTTCTGGAGATGACAAGTCCCTGGACCCTGCCAAAGTGGCCCTCATTAAAGGAATTCAGCTCCCGATGACAGTTACTGCTCTATGCTCCTTCTTGGGCTTAGTTAACTATCAGAGAGACTTTATTCCCCACTTCACAGAGATAGCACTTCCTTTGTATGATTTATTGAAGGGAGTTAAGGACCTGCCAAGTGACTCAATTGCCAAGTGCTGGACTATGCAACATGCTGAGGCTTTCAGGGCACTACAGGATGCGGTGGTGGAGGATTCCCTACTTGTTGTCCCTGACCCACAGGAGCCATTTTATGAAGAGGTGGCAGCCTCTCCCAATGCCATTTTGGCTGTACTGTGTCAAGAGCATCATGGCAGGCTCCATCCCCTTTCATAAGCTTCTTGTGTTCTTACAGAAGTGGAGAAAAAGTTTACAGCCTGTGAAAAGCATCTTTTGGCTACATTTTGGGCTGTTCAGCATTTTACCTATATTACGGGACTACAACATTTAGTCATCCACACACCACACACACCCTTAAACTACCTCCTCAAGCCAGGGGACACCCACATCTCCTCCTTGTGCTTGTCCAAGTGGACCTTTATGCTTATGCAGAGAGACATTAATGTCACCTGCCAACAACTCACGATGCTGCCTGCCCTTGCTCTTGCAACTGGAGAGCCTCATCAGTGCCCCGATGACACGGCAGCCTATGACATACTCCTTCCCCTGCCTCTGATCCAACATACTCCAATTGCAAATGCCCATCACTGGTATACAGATGCCTCATGCTATTATAAGGACGGTCAGCCCTATACAGGCTTTGCAGTAGTTACTGAAACCAACACACACACAGTTATCGCTGTTTACCCCATTTGGCCCAAGTGGCTGAGTAGTCCACCATTATTTGTGCATTTTCTTTGGCACACTCCCTTTCAACAAACATCCATTCTGACAGTGCTTATGTGTGTAATGCCTGCTCCATGCTTCCCATTTACCATTGAAGTAATTATCTTGCTAATGATGGAAAACTGCTCAAGCACAAACATTTGTTGCAACTTTTACATGGTTTGTTGACTACTACTACTACTGTTTCAATTGCTATTGTAAAAGTTAAGGGAGATTCTAAGGGCACTGCATGCTGATGGTAAACAAAAAGCTCATGATGCGGCACAGCTGGCGGCTATCTCAGGATAATTGTGGGTACCCCCCACATGTCCTTTTCCCATCATAGCAGCAGCTACCCCCACCACTATGGATTAGCTATCCATCCAAAATTCTCATCCACTTTTTGTGGAGATTTGAGACTTTTTGCAAGGCTCTGCATCGCATCTTCCCACCTACGACTGGGCTAAGCATGTCATTTTGTCACCCAGTGGGGGAGAATCGGCACCAAAACTCTTAATGTATTCTAAAGATACTTCACAACCACCAGTAGTCTGTGTGCCTCCAGCACTTTTCCCAGAGGTATGGCATCTGTACCACTCCCAACCCACTGCTGGCCATTTCTCTTTAGAGAAAACTCTTTCTAAAATCACACAACTCTGTGGTGCCCAGAACTCTGTCAGCTTTGTCAAGAGGCCTACGCTTCTTGCCTACCCTGTCTTCAAACTAACCCTCCTCCATTCACTAATTGAGCCCTACTGTGCTCAACCATGCCCCCTTCTGGTCTTTGATGTCATATACAAGTAGACTTTATTGAAGGTCTCCCTAAAACTAAGGGTAACTATGCGCATGCTTTGGTCATAGTTGACTTGTTCACCGAGTGGATAGAAGCATTCCCCACAAGAGACAGCAAGGCTTCCACTGCAGCATGCCTACTGGCTACAGAATTATTTCCACATTGCAGCTTACCTCACATTATCTCTTCGGATCAAGGGCTGGCCTTTACTGGTAAAGTTTTTCAACAATTGCAACAGATGTTACACATTCAACAACAGCTCCACATTCCTTACCATCCTCAATCCTCTGGAGTCGTGGAGGGGGCAATTGTACATTAAAAACTAAGCTCACTAAATTTTGTTACCAACACCCTACCCAGTGGGATGCTATGTTGCCTCTTTGCCTAATGGTGATTCGCTCCACTCCATCTGCCTCCACAGGGATCTCACCTTACCAGGCTATGACTGGGTGCCTGATGTGTACTCCAGCGCAACTACTGCTGCCATCTCAAACTCCATGTCTCAATGCTCCCATAACTAACGCATGGCTTGAGACATATTTACAACACATTTTGGAGGTTAATAAGTTTATAGCCTCTCAACTGGGTAAATCTAAAAAGCAAATCAAAAAGTATTTTGATAACAAGGTTAATCCATTTCAGTATGAAGTGGGGGACTCAGTCATGATAAAGAACTATGCTCCAAAAGAACATACATTTGATGTAAAATGGAAAGGGCCCTTCCCCACTGTGGAAAAGGCCAGTCCTTCTGTATATCTAATTAAGATGATAGGAAAGAAAAATGCTGTCATACTGAAATGGTTTCACATTAATCAGCTGAAATCAGTAAACTAAGAAACAGATATTGACCTTGAAGTTTTTATTTTTTAGGTATAAAGAGTAGTGAAATGATGTGGGTGTGGCTACTCCTATATGTGTCCGTATCCACTGGCCTACACATACGGATACCAGTTAAAAACATCATGTGTAAGCCCCAGCAATCAGTAATTTTATTGATTTCATATGACTGGGACCCTGAGGACAATTTTTATGATGGGGCTTACTGGAATGTAACAAGAAAAAAGGACAATGGTACTGAAATAGCAGATGGAGGACAATATGCATGTTTGACCAAATGTCCACAGCTGATCTCATGTACTTCAGAGTACAGCACCCTTGCCCCCATCCTACTGTATCGAAATACAGGGTCCTTGATTATTAAGAGAGCTCAGGTGAATGACACTGGCACTTACACCATGCAAGTGAAATACTGTATTAGGATCTGGACCGTGCAAAGCCCAGACAGATGTAAAGGCCCCCAATATATGGAACATTACTGAAAGATCAGTTCACATGCAGGTTCTACCACCCCAGTGCCCTAATGTAACTCAAGGACCACCCAGTGGACAAACATCTTCCCCACTAGAAAACACTTTAATAAATAATGTACAATATGTTAGATTACCAGTGGTACTTAACATTTCCTCTTGGGACTTAAATACAATTGGACAATGCACTCACAAAAATGTCTAAGTTTTTTGCTACCATGTTAGTAGATATGGTTAGTGCTTTTCATGCCAAACAAATGAAATGGGATACAGAAGGTCCTGTACATAAGAAGAATGTTAGTGAAAGTAGATATTGGAGGAAAAGAGACCTGTTATGAGATATTACAGGTCTGTTTGGATCAGGTATGAATGTATGGAACTGGGCAGACTTGGATGCTCTAACAGATCATATGCCCAGTCGCAAAGTAAAATAGCAAGAGAAGCTTTACTGTCCCTGTCAGTTAATCAAGAAGGTTTGGCTCAGGAAGAATGCTTGACTGTATATGATATGCATGAAATTGCTAAACTTTTTAAGTAAGTACAAAATAAGATTAATGAAATTATTCAAGCTCATAATCAGCAAATGAAAGATAAGACTATACGGTCATCTATTGTATGTACAGCTTATGGATCATATGTACTTACAACTATCACTAAGCTTTTCCAGCAGCATGAGCTGGGAAAACTTCCAGATATGGTAACAGATGCCCAAATTAAGTTATGGCACTGTTCCATGTGTAACAGAACTGACAATAAATGCTTAGAACAGTGCACTAAGCACAAGATGCCATCCATCTCAGTGATAAGGAGGCTCACTACCACAATGCCTCACAAGCCTAGATTTAATTGCCAGCCTAGCTGTACCCTTAGCCAAATGATGGTGGTCTCCTTCACTGTAAACCTTCCATAAGTGGATGTGCAGACCCAAATATTCAAGAGAGTGGTTAAGATACATTCAGTGGGCTGGTTACTCAAAGGCTTTTATGCTAAGTGGGTTAACCCCCCTGAATTTTTGGTATGGAATAATAATGATACCTGGATGCAACCTAATCTCCAGTGCTGCAGGGACCTTCAGGACATTTGGCTATGTAACTGTGATTTATTGTCATTAGCCAGTCCTGTTTGTGGGCTGGAACCATTGGAGGTGCAATTTAATAAGTCGATGCTGTGTCCAGTGCAGTTGTCCAAATGGACTACTGAGCAAATAAGAGTCACATATAATAGTACTAACCAATATTGTGTGGCCACTAATCTTCCCTTTATGACTCACCAAGGACTTCAGTGTCTGATTCCCTGTCTAAATTTTTGTTTTGAGCCACTTGGGGACACGTGGATAGGAAACCAAGCCATACATCCTATAGTCCAATTCTCCTTCACTTATTACATCAACAGCTCCGCCACTAGACAAAGCATTATGATTATAGAATACGCCCCAGCATTTGGAGTACCCATACCACCCTTAACATTAAATGTGCAAAAGTTACTTGATAGGAAAGATACCCATCTCATTCAAATTGAAAATTCTGCCAAAAAGGTTCAGACCATTGCCAGAGAATTAATGCATGATGGAGATCTGGTGACCATGTTCTCCAGCTCATGGTTGACACTTACATTTAAGGGCTTACTACTATTACAAGTTGTATTGGTGTTCATTTTATTAATTTCCCTCTGCAAAATGCATATGATGATGAGACACATGAGAAATTAAATGTTTATGATTAGAGCTGCAGGTATCACTTACTCTATTCTATAGCTTATGCCATGTGAATGATCACGTTATCTCTCTCTCCTTCAAGTGAGGGACTGTACTACTGTATAGGTACTGTTGTATACTGCTGTATTATGCACTATATTTCAATGCTTTATGGCAAAAGTGAAGTGTATGGAAGGTTCAGAGTAAGGTTCATATAAAGTACAAACCTTGTGGTCAGGAGCTAGTTGAAACTGACATCATTCTGAATTGACATTATTTTGACCTGACATTATTCTGACCTATTCTCACCTGATGTTGAGTATGTGATGGAAAGAATGTACTACATTTGCAAGTCTTTAATAAGCTATTTAAGTAGCTGTTTGTCTGTTCAACAGGCTATTCATTAGCCCTATTCATTAGTTATCTGCATACCTTCCAAAAGGCCATTCATCAGTTCATAAGCTCTATTCATTCACTCTCATTTGAATATTTGCATACCTTCACTGGAAGCAGCTATCAGGCAGAGTGTAAAATGTATGTAAACTGGCTGAATTAGCCAGAGTTGAGCTGCAAATTCCAACATCCTAAGAACCTGCCATCAGCTTTCAAGAGAACAGGGTAATATTTTCTCTATTATCTTGTAAACTATTGCCTGTAATGCTAATGCCTATATGCTAAAATAAATCTCCTCCAGGTGAGGAAACAAGAACTCACTGTGTTGAGTGGCATTTATACTATTCTCAGTACTGGGATCCCAGAAGTCATAAATCCAAATCCTGCAAGAATCTTACAACAAGAAGCGGGGAGGTGGTGAGTGAGGGAAGGAGAAAAGAGTCAGGCAGGAGATGGAAGTTGAAATGCCGGGGGGGGATTGAGGAGGCAGCCAGAGGTGAAGCAGCCAACTGGCAGCAATGAGGAAATGTGGAGACATGGAGAGATAAGGACCAGATGACCGAGCCTCCGGCTGCAATGAAAAAGAATCCTGGCAATGCTCAGGATGTTGATACCTTTTAAGCTCGATGGGGGAGTGATGTTCTTGCTCCACCCATTGAACCGTGGGCTTAAAGCCCTCCCATTCCTAACATGGATTACAATCCAAATATAAATAAAAACCCAAATACTTATCAAAAGGGAAAAAAATCAAACAGGAATGAAATCTAATAAAGATAAGAAGCCTAAATCCACTAATTTGACTACAGACATTACTAAATATTTTCCACCCAACAAAAAACTTGTTTTGGATAATCCTTTGAATAATTCTAAATCTGCAGATTTAAATTGCTTCAGCCTTTAATGATCTACTTCAACTCCCAAACATCATCCTGGGGCCTTTTCAATTGAAAGTAGCAAAATCACACCAATAAAACTAGGTCCTGAACACAGTCCAGAGACAGAACCAGGGGAACTGAATACTTCTCAAACTCCCACTAGAAACTCAGAGTAAGATCCTTCTGATGAACTTCTTAGCCCCCTCAATGTTACTGAGATTTATTTACTAACCAGTTATGTTTCTCTACCCTCTAATAGCCTGCAGAAGATTAATAGTATAAAGAACAGTACAAACTCTACAGACAAAGAAGAATAGAATACGGGAATATACAGACATACGAAAATGCCAGCAGAAACAGGCCTAATGGTCTATCGAGTCTGCTTGATTGTGTAGCTAGCCCCTCAACTTGAAATACTAATATAGATGAGCTCATAAATGAACTTCAGTCTATGATACCAGGCCTTAAGGAAATAGATAATCAAAACAAATAATTGCTGAACTCTGTTTATAAAAGACAGGAAGTCCAGACACAATTAACTCCCTCTATAGCCTCACTTTACAGAAATAGCAGCTTTTTAGAAGAAACTAACCTGGTCAATGCACATGAAAAACATTTTTTCAACAAGTCTCTCAATTACATTCCCACCTTCCTAAGTGAAGATATTATCACTACAATGAAACACCAGTATGCTGCTAACCTCATGATTATGGAGCAGCTAGTGATCACACATAATGACATTGAGACCTTAAGAGAAGACAATGCAATTAACAGGGCTAGGCTGGAAGATATTGTAAGAATTATCAACAAAATTAATCCTCCAAGGGTTTCTTCATCAGTAGAACAATCTTATATAGAAATGAGTCCCCCCAATAACCACTCTGTCACAGGGTGTGGGAAATAATTAGACAAGGCTATGTGTCAGGATTTAAAACACACATACTGTATATATGACATTTATTTACAAATAGGAAAATAAATAATTGAACAACAAAAGAAATTGCAGTCAGAATGACCACTTGACATCAGTGGCTTCTTGGAATACAGTCGCAGATCAATAACAACTCTGATATTTTACCTTCTGTAACACTCTTGTCTACCTTCACTGTAGACCTTTTCATTTAACATCCAAGGCTCATCTGATAAGGCTCAACTTAGCAGGGTTTTATGTAGGAAAGGCAAGGATCATCTGACCTGGTTGTTAACTTATACAGACAATGTTCTACTGACTAACAACATCATACAGGTGGGAGGGTCTAAGTCCAGTACTACTATAATAAACAACATTGTATAAATGCACATTTACAGTTTTAGATCCCCTTGGAAGCTTTGAACACCATTTTCCATATTAAATTGGTTCCTAATGAGCTCTAAGCTCCTCTCATTTATATTTGATTGACAGCACAGTCCTATAAAACTAGACCAGAGAGAGCACTGATCTCCCTATACAACACAGTTTTCTGACATCACAGGTGGGCAGAGGTCTGCCTAGGGGAACTGGTAGGACCTGGGAAAATGGACTGCCCAAGAGAGAAAAGAAAAACACCTTTGTTTAACAACAGTTTCAGTTTTACAGAAGCCCTTCTGTCTTACCAATACCAATGACTACGTACAGGTACTCCTTTATGAATTAGCTACAGATATTTATATTGGGGCTGCTTATTTATTCATCATGCTCTCTTCCTAACAGGCAGTGCATTTGTTCCTACTGTCAGCTATAGATGAAGTTAGAAAAAAGGGTTTCATGCAGTACAAGGAGCGGCTGGCTGAAATGGTCAAAATGCTTCCTTAGCCGCTAACTCCTCTAACCTGCTTTACAAGCATTTCTACTTTTAAGTTTCCAGGAGCTTACTACCTGCAGACATTACCTTAGGTAGTAGCTCTTTTGTACTCATAACAGTGACGCGGTATTTCTCTTGCTGTCCCTTAAACTGCATACTGCTTCATAGACATTCCTGCATAGGGATAAACATTTCTGCATATGGATTCCTGTCTCTTTACATTTCTAGGGCTCTTTAGGTTGCAGTAGAGCAGTAGTCTGCAAGAAAAAGACATACACTCGCCGCTCTGCTGTGGGACTGAAACACCCTCTGGTCAGCCCCTGTATATTTCATTAAGATTTTTAGGAACACCACTGTCCCTTGCACCATAGCAATTGTTAGAGTACTTAGTGCTAGAATAGGAAGCAGGAGCAACCGAAAGGAAAAGTGATTGCCACCCTGCTTGAACTGCAGCAGTTACCTCAGTGGGAGAAAGAGCAATCAAGGAGCGAGTGCTCCTCTATTCTACTAATAACAAAGCTCTCTCTCATTTCTTGGTGTATTTAGACCCTGCAGGCTTATTTCTGTTAGCAAGGTGGGGCCAGGAAAACTTTCAAAGAGCACAGAGCAGCTAAAATATAATACTAAGAGCTGACTGCTGCTCCATGCTGGGATCCAATGTTGAATCAGGTTTTCAGCCTGATCAGCAGTTTATTCCTTCTGCTCCTCCACAGCTGGTTTAAACAAATATGTGTTACTCTGCCAGCAGCTGGGAAATATGAATAAATTTTAAAAAAGTCAAGGGGGAATCTATTACATACCGAGCAGCAGCTGAATGTAAAGAAATGACCCCGGTTAACCATGAGTCCTGCTGCGATGCAGGATGTATGTAAGCAATACTACCCTACAGGGTGGACATTACTGAGAAATACTGGACCTCCCAGGGGCATAATGAGGCTCGACGTTGCATGCGGAGGGTCTTATGACCCCTGGAAGGTGTGGTATTTCCCAATAATTCCCACCCTGGAGGGTATTATTGCACTTAGAAAATGGCGTTCTTAGTAAGTTTTAATCAAGTGGTAAAAGAATAGAGGAAATGATTACAAAAAAATGAACAGAATTAGAAACAAAAGTATTGAAAAAGTAGTCCATGTTTCTTTAAGGCTGTTCCACCTCCTGTTGCTCCTCCCCACAGCTATCATGGCCCCCTCCCCCACAGACACACACATCCACCGGAACAACAAAATGAGTGTCTAGTAAATATACCCCTAGCAGTATCTGGGCATTGTTTTTAAGTTGTGTTGAGTTTTTGTAAGATTTTTTTTTTAAATTGGGCTACAGTTGGATGTTGATTCTGTTAAGTGCATGACCTGAAAAAAGTGGATAATAACTATCTGCCATGAGGAACAGCCCCAAGGTAAATGATGTATTTCATTTAAATTGATACATTGAATAACTGTGGGAGCATTGTGTTTTGAGGGAGTACTGCCATCTGTGGAGGCAGTATGGTAGGGTTTTCAAAAACCTGCTTCTCACTAAGAAGCTGTTTGGAGCAACAGCTTCATTTTAGTTCCTGTTAAGTGCAGTATTGCGAGAGTGCAGTCGGGAGAGTGCAGCTATGAGAAAAAATTTTTTGTCACTCTTCCTGTCCCCAGAATAAGTGGAATGTGTGTTTTTATTTTTTATGAAGTGGGAGTGAGCTGATAGTGAAGGAAGGAGTGTTTGGGGGGGTCCAGTAGCTCTCGTTAAATGAGAGAAAAACATGGTTGGGATTTGTAATTTAATCAAGAGCTTTCAGCCAATGACAAACTAGGCTGAGCACTCCTGTACAAGGATATGTGGTGAGGTGGCACTTGGGCTGGTACTTACTTTTAGCTGGGCATCTATTAAGAAATAAATGCCCAGCTAGGAGGCTGTGTCAGCCAATCAGGATTGTGAATTAATTATTGCCGTTTTCTAATTAAACACTATACAACAGAGTGGTAGCTAAATTAACTATATTCATACATGCCACTCTGTTTCACTCCTATAATAATTGGCTTTACTTAAAAGCCTTACAATACCTTTCTTCAGCAGCTGTTTTTAAACCCCTCACATATTTATTTATTATGTTGCATTTTACTACATAGTTTCTATTGGCACTGCAGCACTTAACTCACACAATAATCACCGTACGTCATTTCATAAAAAAAATATTTAAATGCACTGTTGCACTTTACTTCATTCTTTAAAGTATATTTAAAGGCACAGAAGCACTTTATTGAAACCCAGGCATGAAATGCCATATAAGCACCTTAATTGTTTTTATGGCCAGCTGGCATGCTGGACTTGAACATGATGCTAGAGGGGAATGGTGGTGAGGGACAGATGTAGAGAATAGGAAAAATAAGGCAGTAGGAAAGAGACATATAGAGCAATAAAAAAGACTGATGTAGATGGCCAAACTACACCAGGACTAGAAAGAGGTAAAGAACAGGGCAAAAAGATACTATTGCACAACAGATTTAAAGTGAGAAGAAGAAGATAGTAGAGTAGTCCCTCCACCAGGGTTTAGGAACTAGTAGAATGCAAAACTGCTACATGTTCTAAGACCAGAATTCCCTTCAATTGTGATTCCATCAGATGGAAAGAAAAAATAAGAAAACATACAAAATACAAAAAAGGAAAACAAGAGAAATAAGAATAAGAAGTTAAGAATATAGAATCATCTCTAACCTCAATACCAAAACCAAGAAAGAAGAGTATAGGGACCTCAAAAAAGGAAAAGGAAGTATTGAACTAGCAGATGATCAGTATTTATTAGATAATAAAGATTCAAGTAAAAAGACACCATCTAGCTTAACAGACCTCATAATCTCAAGCATAAATAATGTTTCACATCATAACAAAAAAAATAAGAAAAGTGATATTAGAACCGAAAACAATGAATCATCATCAATAAAAACGGTACTTCAGAGTAACTCAGACAATTTTGTAAGGCAAATTGCTAATTCTCACACAACAATGCAAACCAGTACAGAAAAAAAAACCAGAACCCCAAAATACTTCCCATTTTAAACCAACCATTTATAAGGATTTATGGAATTAAAAGATCAGACAATGAAAATCCAACATTATTAAAAGAATTGATACTAAAACTTCTCAGGACAGTATTGGAACTTTCATTAGAGGACGATGATATCCTGACTACAGTTAGATGTAAAACAAATATCTTTGTTGAAGCAGTGGATACTTTCTTGAGCTGTGCAGAATACAAAATTCTGCCCATGGAATGCCTGTGGAATGACTGTTCCAATTCCGTGGAATTCTGCAGAATTTTCATGAAAATTCTGCAGAATTTTACATTTTCCATTTTAGTTATTCAAATATAATTTTAAAAGTGCACATCCAAATAACACTACATTTGGAAAGCAAACAGTACCCCATAGTTTACAAGAGTGTATCAAATGTCTGAGTTGTAGATTGAAAGGGGACAGAGATATGGATGGCCAAACATTTAATCAAAATTACATTTTTAGTTATTTTGAGATCATTTTAAAATATCTTATCCAAATTTCTCCATAATATCAGGATTTAGAGAAGTGCATAGAATGCTTATATGCATTATGTTTTATGACTCAAGCTTCAATGGGAGCTGAGCTATAGGTAGCCAAATATTTGCCAAAATTTGGATTTCTATAATTTTAGTATAATTTTGGCAGTATTCATTGAAATATTACAAACATTGACAGGTATACATGTTATCACTACATTTGTATATGCACATAGTTTCATATTTCTAGCTTTAAACAAACTGAATTATAGATGCCAAACATGTTGCCAAAATTTAAATTTCGGTTAGTTCCCTCTAATTTTAAAACTGCATATCCAAATTTAACCAGAGTTGAAACATTTAAATTACTATACCACATAGTCATTTCTGAAAAAGTTCACATTTGCAGCTTTAAATGGGATTGAATTAATGTAGTGAAACTTTCACATTTAAAAATTAAATTTTGCAAGAATGTAAACTACAAATTTATAAATCCCTGAAACTTTAAAACTAGAGAATGCAATACCATTAAATTTGACAGGTTCTTAGACCTTACAAGGAGACTGTGTGTGCCAATTTAATTAATTGCTTGCAGTGAGAAATTGCAAAATAACATCTGTACTTAAAGTCAAATCCCATTTGTCTTTGTGAAAATTGCAGATTTTCATGAAAACTTCTATACAACTGGAGTTTTCAAACTTCACTCAGCCTTATCTGGGGGATTCTAATTAAAGGATAGGGGTACAAGAGGCAGGTAGCATGGGGGTTACCAGGTTCTGGAGTTATATGCACAGTTTCACCAAATAATGGACAGCTGAGCTGGGTAGCACAACAGTGGTAGACCCCCAGGTTGGGGCAAGAAAGCACAGCGTGTCAACAATTCCAGCATGAATGCAGGATATTTAAGGATGACATTCAGCAAATTTATGATCCAGGGAGCCTGGTGTACATGCAAGTCTAGGACACAGAGATACGTAAAAATACATAGTGGGGGAAGACAATGTCTTGGGCAGCAGAAAGAAAGAATTCTGGTTATTCCAACAGGGAAGATTGATAGGAAAAGGAGTAGGGTAACTCACTTTCTAAGGGAGTTTGTCACTGTAAAGAACAAAGAGAATATCAGTGGGATCAGTAGTTCTACTGAGTCAATCTGGCTATGCGGGGGGGGGGGTTAGTCACCCAGAGAAGAACAGCAGAACTGCAAAAAGCTCAGCCCAGGTTATCAGTTGAAGCAGTGACATCTGCATTGTTAATGTTAAATTACACAAAAAAATATGGATGCTTTATCAACTGTGTAAGCTTTCATAAATATGTGAGAAAATGTTACTAATCATTTTTTCTTCTGCAAAATTAAAATTGCTTAACCAGTTTAGCCAGTTGTGTTAAACACCAGGATACACTGACTATTTGGATATGCATGTCAAATGTTAACTGTATGCATGCAAGAGCAGAGAAGTTACAAACATCCACATTTTTGATAGTTTTCACAAAGTTTTGCAAATGTTTACAAAGTAAAGTTTTGAACTCCTGTAACTTATCTTATCTAATTCTCTCCATATTTGATCATTCTTTAAGTATTATGAAAGGGTTATTCATACTAATTTACACATGTCAAGCTCCAAAGGTGCCTGAGTTATATGCAGATAAAATATTTTCATAAAATGTCCTAAAAAAAATAAAATGACAGATTTTGAACACATATAACTTTGAGATGATGCATTGTATTATCATGAAATCTGGTACATTGTTAGAACACCTATCACCAAGAAATCATGCCAAATTTAAGATCCCTGACACTAACAGTGTCAGTGGCTCAGTAGGTAGCACACTCGCTTCTGAGGCCGGGAAATCAGAGGGCTGTGGGTTCAGTTCCCACATCTGGCACTTGGGTTAATATCCCAGTACTGACACTGTAATGCAGCATGAGAGGGATGCTGCATTTCTGAGGTGCCGTCTTTCGGATGAGACGTTAAACCAAGGTCCCATCTGCCTGTATTGGTGGTAGTTCAGGTGGATGTTAAAGATCCCATAGCACTTATCGAAAGAGTAGGGGAATTTCCCGTGTCCTGGCCAAATTTCTCACTCACTGAAAATACCACCAACAGCTTAATCTGGTTCAAGGTCAGTTGGTATTCATCTTTATCCCCCTCCTCCGGGTCGTGCCTGAAAATAGGCAGGATTTGTCTAGTGCACTTATCCGGTCAACAAAAGCTAAATAAATAAATAAATAGATGGTTAAGGTATATGCAGATAAAAATGTTCATGAAATTTTGCACAAACAATAAAATGACAATATTTGAGCACCCATAATTTTGAAACTACCCATCCAAATTTCATGATAGTTGGCATGTTAGTGGCCATTGACCCAAATTGTATATATGTGTCAAAAGTCAGAGCTCTAGCTTGAACTATAGCTGTGTTATAACCAAATTACTAAATGTTTAAAATTCCATTAAATTTTCCATGAAATTTAGTGACATTTTGCAAAATCTCATGAGAATTCTGTGGATTCAGAATTTTCACATTCTGCACAGCTCTAATATTTTCTTCTCCTCCTCCAGGATGAACAGCACTGGATTAATTATTTCAGCAATACATTCTTTGACCCTACCCTAGTGACAGTTACAATTCCCCCTGACATCATATAATACTAGCAAACTCCTCTTTTAGTCTCATCAGCACTCAGGAAGTCTTTCTGGCAATTAACAATCTGAAGAATAAAAAGCCACCAGGTCCAAACAAAGTTCCCGCAGAAGCACATATATGTCTAAAAGATCGCTTGACAGAAACTCTATCTCCTTTTTTTCAACAACTGTATAAAAGAAGAAAGAATACTGGATTCCTGGAAAGGCTCAGAATCCTTCCTATATTCAAAAAAGGAAATAGGCATGACCCCAAAATATACAAGCCAATCAGTTCACTTGACATTATAACAAAAATATATGCCAAAACACTTCTAGGTAGACTACAACAGGAATTTATCATAACCAGTGATCTATCCAATCTTCAGACTGGCTTCAGATAAGGCTAAAGAAGGCAGAAGTCATGGCACTCACCAGCATGTACAGAAAATGCAAAAGGGAGACTTACAAAAGTTTCTTGCTTTAACAGCTCTCCATTTAATGAATTGCTAAAAGTCACCAGCAATATAAAACCTATGTAGGCGAAACATCAGCGCTCATTTGTGTTGCTGTCTCTGACCCAGGAGAAGGTCAATATTATTGCTGGTGACTGTTGGCAATTCATTAAATGGAGAGTTGTTAAAGCAAGACACTTTTGTAAGTCTCTGTTTGCATTTTCTGTCCATGCTGGTGAGTGCTGTGACTTCTGCCTTCTTAAGTACATTTGTTATCATTGAGCACCTCTGCTCACCCCTTGTGTGGCTCTATTTTGCTCCTCTTCAGGCAAGGCTACTCAGCCATGGATAATTGTTTTATCCTACATCATTTATTGGAGAAACACCTTAGAGTAAGAGGCCAACAAATATTTGTTGCATTTGTAGACTTGTCTCTGCCTTTTATACCATAAAGAGGAATAAACTATGGACTATAATGTGAGAATGGGAAATATTCCCAGTTCTTATAAATGCAGTTAAAACCCTCTACACGGCCATGTGGGCTCAAGTAAGAACAGGGTCCAGTTACCAACTTACCAGAAGCTTCCAAACCAACATGGGAGTTAGATAGTGTTGTGTCTTAGTACCCACTTTATTATTTATATACATTAATGGTCTCTTAACAGCCCTGCAGGCCCCCAGTTCTGACTCCCCTAAAATTGACAAGATCTTCTGCCCTGCTATAGCATATGCAGATGATCTGGTGATTTTATTATTATCACCAAGTGGCCTGCAAAAAAAGCTGGAAATCCTAAACACTTCAGCAACAAAATTTCATTAAAAATAAACATAGATAAAATCAAGATTATAGCCTTTTTATTAAACAGAAACAAATTTCACTAGAAATTAGGCTCAGAAAAGATTGAAGTTGCAAAGTCATACTGTTTTCTCGACACGACTTTCTACAGAAACCTGTCCTGGAAATCCTACCTTGATACTACTTACAACGAAGCCAAATCAGTCATGCTTGGCTTCAAGAGATTAAATCATCTCTATGGTGGGTATACTGTTAGACCATTATTAAAGGCTATAAATTCAAAATATATTAACCAAGTACTATATGGCACAGAAATCTGGGCTACCTCAAAAACTGACAATCTGGAAAAACCAACAATGTAAATTCTGGGCACTGCTCTCAGTTTCAATAAATCTATCCCCAGTTGTATTGTAAAGGCTGAGCTAGGCCTCACCAGTATGCAGACTCATGTTGAAAGCAAAATTATTATTTTCTGGTTTAAAGAAAGTTCCTTCACAGAAGAAAGAATTGTTAAAAAATGTCTAATAGAAAAGGAATCGTGAAAAAAGATGGGACATAAGAACTCTCCATGGCTACATCAGGCACATAAACTCTTGTGCAAATACAGCATGGATGATCTTTTAACCTTACTGGAGAAAAATATTATCATCATTACAAAATACAACTAATTCGTATTTAAGAAAATGATAGCCTATTAGAATAAGAAAGACCTTAAAGCAGTCTCAGAGTCAAGATTTGCCAAATGGCATAGTAAAAATGGTTGCAATTTCAAATATATGTATTATTTGGATGTGCTAACAAACCCTTTCCTCAGGAAAATATTTGCCAAATTTAAAACAGAGATGTTAGGATCTAATTTACTAATGACTAGATTTAGCAAAACCTCTTCACCAGAATCTAAACTATGCAATTGTAATATTAAGGAAAGTGAAGACTTCTGCCATGTTGTTTTGCACTGCATCTGGTACAACAAGGCCAGAAGGAAATGGTAACTACCCATTTTCAACTGCATACAGACATCTGATGAAAAAATGATACTTGTTATTCTTTTTATAGTAGAAGAAGGCATTATAATAACCAATGTCACCAGTTACCTAACAACTATTCAGAAAGTGAGAAAATGAGGGATTCTAAAACCAAGCTATTTTTAATCTGTATCATCTGCTCAAGCTCAAATATTTTTAGGCTGCACCAACAGCAATCGATGTCAAGAAAGGAAGCGAGAATAGTTTTCTCAGGGTGCTAAAAATGCTTCATTTTATTCAAATAAATACACCCTACTTCCATTAAATGTAAGACCCGTGCTGGTTTTCTTATATTATTTACTGCTCATTACTATACATTACGCTTTAGCTACATATCACACACAATCAAGAATTGCATTTTTCCACTTTGGTTTACAACTGCAACAAATAACACAGTATGCAATGTTTAGTAAGTCATTTTGCCTGATTACTCTCCGATGCAACTATTTCAATCAAAGCCGGCTCCGTGGTTCTGAGGGTTGAGGCATTGGATGCCACACCTTCCCCTACAATGGTGACCCGGGTTTGAGTATAGGCTCGAGGCACCAGGGGTCAGCTGGGGGGGTGAGGAGATGACTGAGTTGCCAGCTGGCAGCTCTCATTCTCAGGAGGGCTCTGTGGTGTTCCTCAGAGTTTGGTTGCCTCCTGGTGGAGGCCAGGTGGCAGCATCATGCATGAAGAGCCCTGGCGTTAGACCAGGCAAGGGCGGAAGGGGCTGTGGACCAGAACTGTGGTGCACATGTGCGCCTCCATGCACAAGCACTACTGCTTCTTGTGCCCCAGGAAAATGAGGGTGAAAATGGGGAAAAGGCTGGGATCACAGCAGGATGATGCCTCTGGGTCAGTCCCAGGGATCCGCCAGAATGCATAAAGTGCTAGAAGATCCTGAACAACCCCAGGGACTGGTGAAGTTGGCCAACATAAGCAGCAGCCTGCCAAGGAGGATAAAGAAACTAAACAAAAAAAACCTCTCTCAATCAAGTCTATATTAAAGGTTGCTGCAGACCATCATTGGTGCATCAACATCCAGTTACTAAACACTTGCAGAAATTATACTCCTTATGGGACTTCACTAGACAGTTTGTTCTATCAGACTCTGACTATGCCACTTTTTGCCTCACAGTCTTGGTGATGTTCAGATCTGCAGTTCTTGGGGAGAGTATCAGTACTGTGCTCACAAAAAAAGGAAAAAATAAACATCTTAAATGCTTTTGCAAACAAGGCTACATAACTGAAAAGGATAACTATAGTATCTACAGAGCTGAACTAAGCCCTCTGAAACTGCAGCCCAATGAGCTCTTGCAGAACAAGTGGATAAAGCAATTCTCCATATTAAGTATACATATTGTACCTGGACTAAAGTGCCAAAGACAGCAAATGAATGGCACAAAGTCATAGCAAGGAAAACCACACTGAGCTAATTCCAGTAATTATTTTGCTCTTCTGGTGGATAGTGGTTCCTCTACAGAGGCACCTGCAGTGGAGACCAAGGAGGATGCTGGGAACCTTCACAAAGGAGACCCACAGGAGGGTGGCATGAGACCCCACGGGGAAGGAAACAACTCCTGATGGGGGACTCAATCATTAGGGGGGTAGAAATGGGGGAAGAAGGTAAGGTGCTTGCCTGGTGCCACAGCTTGGAGGGACAGGAAGCGAATCCTCAGGATCATGGGAGCAGCTGCACAAGGGAGGGAGCTGGATGTCATTGTCCACCTAGGGACAAATGACCTGGCTAGGAATAGGATCAGAGCAATGCAAGAGGAGTTTGTAGAGTTGGGGAAGGGCCTTAGACAAGTAGCGCATACAGTAACCTTCTCGGAGGTGCTGCCTGTCTATGGCAACAGTGATGCTAGGGTACTCCTCACCAAGGAATTCAATGAATGGTTGAAAAACTGGTGTGGAGCTCAGGGTTTTGGCTTCATTGGGGACTGGGGAGCCACCTGGAGGGATGCAGACCTATACTGATGCGATGGTCTGCATCTGTCCGGGGACCAGGATCCTAGGTGAGAGGTTTAAATGCTTCATTGGCAAGCATTTAAACTAGCCAAGGGGGGAGGCACTGACAAGGAGCAGGGAAATCCCAGCCTCCCCCCACAAACAACAGTAATTAGTGAGGTAAACACCAAGGTAGAGAAGTCATTAGGGAGCAGGACAGAAGTAAATGTAAAAAAAGACAAAGGCAGTAAGGACAGGAATGGGGCTAAAAGGGGTAAGGCAATCAAAAAGAGGAGGGTGATGAGTACCAATGCCCGTAGTCTGTGTAACAAGCTTGCTGAACTAGTGGCCTTGATGGAAGAAGGTTTCCTGGATATTGTGGCAGTCACAGAAACATGGTACACAGAGAACCATGACTGGGATGTCAACATACCAGGATACACAATCTACAGGAGGGACAGGGAGGGTAAAAGAGGAGGAGGAGTAGCTCTTTATGTAAAGGAAGGGATCAAAGCAACAGCACTAAAGAGTAAACAGGGAGCAGATGAGACACTCTGGGTCACCCTGGAGACAGGAAATGGCACCACAATCTGCATGGGGGGTTGTATACAGACCCCCATCTCAGGGGGAGGGAATGGACAAGGAAATGATAGAAGGCTTCCTTAGAATGGCAGAAAAAGGGGAGATATTGTTGATGGGGGACCTGAATATGCCAGATGTTAACTGAAGCACCTTTGCTGCAGGCCACATCCAAGAGCAGGGTCATTCTTGATGCCCTACAGAGGGCATGCCTCAGACAGCTAGTATTGGAACCCACTCAGGAGGGAGCAATCTTAGACCTGGTATTCTCAAATGGGGACTGAGAAAGAATCTCAGATTTAGAAGTGGGTAGCCATCTGGGAACAAGCGACCACCAAACAGTGTGGTTCACGATAAACACAGCCATACAATCAAGCCATACAAAAGCAACAGTATTGGACTTTAGGAGGGCTGACTTTGGGAAAATGAGAGTGTGTCTCAGAAAAGCACTAGCAAACAGGCAAGAAGGAGGGGTGGAGGAACAATGGGAAGTAATCAAAACAGCCATCACAAAGGCAACAAGCCTTTGTGTAAAGCAAATCAACAAAACACAATGAAGAAAAAAAACACTATGGTTCTCAAAAGAGGTGGCAGGGAAGGTTAAGGAGAAAAGGATAGCATTCAGGAAATATAAGGAAACACAGAAGGAGAGGGACAGAGAACTTTATCAGTTAAAGCAGAAAGAGGCTGGGAAGGCAGTCAGAATAGCAAAGGCCCAAACCGAGGAAAGGATAGCCAACTCTGTTAGGAAGGGGGATAAGACCTTTTATAGGTACATAAGGGAGCGAAGAAAGACCAAAGGAGGGATACTGAGGCTTAATAAAGAGAAGGGAATGTGGGTAGAGGGTGACAATGAAAAAGCAGGGATATTGAACAAATATTTCTGCTCAGTATTCACAAAGGAAGAGGAGGGGGAGGTATCTAAACCAAACAAGAGAAACACTGTGAAGATGGGAGTTGATACCAGTCCATTTACAGAAGAAAGGGTTCTGAAAGAACTAATAAAATTGAAGGTGGACAAAGCAATGGGCCCTGATGGGATTCACCCAAGAATTCTAAAAGAACTAAGGGTAGAACTAATGACACCACTGACTACTCTCTTTAACAAATCGTGGGAGGATGGGTGGTACCTGAGGACTGGAGGAGGGCAGATGTGATTCCTCTTCACAAAAGTGGGAGCAGGACAGAGGTAGGAAACTACAGACCAGTTAGTTTTACCTCAGTGGTAGGTAAAATGATAGAATCACTTCTGAATGAAAGAATTGTTGAGTACCTAGAGGCCAGTGGGGCACAGGACCCAAGGCAGCATGGATTCATGATGGGGAGGTCATGTCAGACAAATCTAATAGATTTTTTTGACTGGGTGACCAAAGTAGTAGACCAGGGAAGGGCTGTGGACATGGCTTACCTAGATTTTAGCAAGGCATTTGATACAGTCCCACACAAAAGATTAATACACAAGTTAGCCAGCCTTGGAGTTGGTCCCAAGGTGGTAGCCTGGATAAAAAATTGGCTAGACAACAGGACGCAAAGGGTAGTAGTAAATGGAGTCCACAGTGAAGAAAGGAGGGTTACTAGCGGGGTACCACAGGGTTCAGTACTGGGACCGGTCCTTTTTAATGTCTTTATAAGTGACATTGTAGAGGAACTGGAAGGAAAAGTATGTATCTTTGCAGATGACACAAAGATCTGCAACAGGGTTGATACACCAGATGGAGTGGAAAGGATGAGAAGGGACTTGGCAAGGTTGGAGGAATGGTCAAATGTATGGCAGCTCAGATTCAATGCAAAGAAGTGCAAGGTAATGCACCTGGGAAACAAAAACCCAGGGGAAGAGTACACAATGGGGGGTGAGATACTGACAACAGTAAAAATGGAAAGGGACCTGGGGGTAATTATATCAGATGACCTTAAGGTGGGCAAGCAATGTGAGAAGGCAGTAAGGAAGGCTGGGGGGTACTGGGATGCATAGGGAGAGGCATCAATAGTAGAAAACAGGAAGTTGTTATCCCTCTGTACAGACAGTTGGTGAGACCCCATCTGGAGTACTGTGTGTAGTTCTGGAGACCCCATCTCCACAAAGACATAGACAGAGTGGAGGCTGCCCAGATGAGGGCAACCAAAATGGTGCAGGGTCTGCACCAGAAGACATAGGAAGAAAGACTAAAGGAGCTTGTATACCCTTGAGGAAAGGAGGGAGAGGGAGGACATGATAGAAACTTTCAAGTACCTCAAGGTAATCAACAAAGTCCAAGAGGGTGGCATCTTTCAGAAAAAGAGACGTGCAAGAACAAGGGGGCACAATTTGAAGATAGAGAGGGGACGACTCAGAGGTAATGTGAGGAAGTATTTTTTCACAGAGAGGGTTGTGGATGCATGGAACAGCCTCCCTGAGGAGATTGTGGAGTCAAGAACAGTGGGGGAATTCAAGAATGCATGGGACAGACATAAGGCAGTCCAAGTGGGGGATAGGAGGAAGCAAGCTGTTGGTTAATTAGGATCTGTAGCTTATCTGTTAGGTAGGAAAATGGGCAGACTAGGTGGGCCAAGCGGTCCTTATTTGCTGTCACATTCTATGTTTCTATGTTTCCCACCCATGCAGTCTACACCAAATATGTTCAATCCCAGCAATATTGTTGAGATGTTTAGCTTTGTTATGCTGACCTACAGTTGACAAGGTGGAAGAGGGACAGGTCTCTTTGGAGGAAATACATAGATTCCCACAGCATGAAAAACTGCCTAAGCTTTCAGAAGAGAAACAAATGCTTTTACCCCAGACCATAAACCAACAAGTGTAACACTTTTACTTTGTTTCCTTAACTACACTGGAGTTATAGTGTAACTGTAGCTGTCCAGATAAGAAAATCCATTTCATCTCCACTTCCCATTAGCTCAGGTGTCCCTCACGGGTCTGTTCTGGGTGCTATTCATTTTTTTCATTTTCTTAAATGACCTCCCCACTGTCTGTTCCTCTGCATCCATTCATATGCACACTGATGACACCGTTCTTTTTGCTTCTAGATCCTCTTCCCATGACCTAACCTCCCGGTTGCAGTTGGATTTTGACAACATCCAGTGCTAGTTGAAGTCTAACCAAGTGTTCCTCAAGGCCAAAAAAACAGTCTTCTTGACTTTTGGCACCCACCAGTCTTGCCAGACTTACTTCTCTCCCATTATTTAGTACCCTTGATGGTACTAAGATAGAGGATGCTTCTTCCTTTAAATTCTGTGGGCTCTGCCATGACTGGCATCTTGATTTCTCAGTGCATATTGATGCTATTCACCATAAGCTGCATTCTAACCATGGAGTATTGTACAGGAAAAAAGCAAGTCTTCCACTTCCTGCCCATGGGAAATTGTAGTAAAAATGATTCTTCCAATTTTTGACTATGGTGACTTAGTCTACAGTGGTGCCCCTAAATCTTCCCTTGCCAGATTGGACCTCCTTTTCCATTCTTTCTGTCATTTTGCTTTAGATTGCCCCTCTCATACTCACCACTGCTATCTTTACTCATCGCTTTCTCTCTCCTTTCTTGATGCTAGACACCTTTCCCATTGTGCTTCTTTTATATCCAAATTCTGGTTCAGCTCCCTTCCTTCCTATTTTAAATCCTTTCTATACTCTCCTCTTTCTTCCTCCTACCTTATCCGCAACACTAATTCCCCTTCTCTTTCTATTCCTTCCAGAAAATTTACTGTTTGTTTATCTACATTTTCTTACTGATTTCCTAAGCTTTGGTCCTCCCTTTCTATTCATTCTGCCTCTTCTCCTTCCTCCCTAAAGTCTCGTCTTTACAACTTTTGTTATCCTACTTGCAATTGTCTATGACCCTTTCCTCTTTTTATTCCCTTTTTCTGTACGTATAAGAGTGTGTTTTATTGTCTACTTGCATTCATTTATTAATTTGCCTCTAATTATTGATAATTATGCTTCATGTACTATATTACTTTAATTGACTTCTTATTTTTATCAGTTTATTATTTAGCTATCTTGGAAGAATGGAAAGTCCATCTAAATTAAATATTTAAATAAATTTCATAGAAAAAGCACAGTATAAATTAGAAAGGACAACAGTCAATCATCTCTATGATTTCTGTATATAAAAAATCATAATATCTTAAAAATATTTTATGTAGAGTTACATTGAAAACTGTTGAACTCAATACATGTATGCACAATATATGATACCATACCTTTAAGAGAAATTGGTATTTAAGGAGATCTACCTCTATAGTTAGTCAGCCTTTGAAAAAGCACCATGTGTGAAATGCATCAGGTGACACAGCTTTATAAGCTTTGTGATTGAGGAAGCAGGGTGAACATTTCTCCAGGACTTGCTTCTGTGCTGCTCAGTGGATTTGTTATGTGAGTTTTTATGTGAATTTTTACCACTTGTCTACAATAAAGGAAAGCACTGTTTGGATACATACTAGTTTCATGCTTCTATGTTTGAGTAACTGGAGATGAGAGAGAAACTAGAAGAAGAGCTGTGGAAAGTGTAAGTTATACTTTAGCAGGTGCCTGCCCCAACATTCTTTGTCTTTACTTACTACCAATGCCTAATAGAATAATAAAAAAAGCACATAAAGAAGGAATAACATAATCAGAACCTGTATTTAAAAATCAGCTTCTATGGGGGATAAAGGACCCACAGGTTTAGTGCAGTTCTCCTTTAATGTAAAAAGCATTACATGGACTTGGGCCTGACTACCTGAAAGATCTCCTGGCTTTCTGCACTCCATTATTCCCTGTCCATGGCACTGAAGGAATTTTGCTGGCAATTCTGATATCCATATTAAACAATCAGGGACTTGGCCTTCTTCTGAGGCAGTGCCAGAAATTTTGAATGCCTTCCCCATCATCCTGCAGAATGTTATATGGAGGTATTTACAAAGGGTCTGAGAACCAATCTATTTGATAAGGCATTCTGTAGTTTCCAAGCTAAATAGCTTTGGAAATCTGTTTTAAGTTAGGGTTTTATGCTTTAAAGATACTACCCATTTTTTTTGTACTGTTATGAATCTGCTGTATTTATTGTTATATACATGTTTAGTGCCCATTTGTGTAGCATAAAGCACCATAAGAGCCTGGGATAAGGCTGTACAAAATAAAGGTTGTTTTATCTTTCCTATGTTTCCTGGTATATTAAAATGCTAATAAATGTAATTACATATACGGGACACAAGGCGTATCACTGTAACAACATGCTGCTCAGCACCAAATGAGAAATGCTTTTGTTCCTTGTAAGTAGCCTGAAATTAGACTCTTGAACACTTTAACAGTTAAATTCATAGTTCTGTGATCTACAGCAACCCCTGGTAACTAAACACGTACAATATTTTAATGTTACAGTACAAAAAAATTAAAATAAATAAAAATAATACAGCAGTCACTGAGACATTTTAAATATGTCAGTCTAAACACAGGCAGTGCCTGCATCAATCCCTGTGGCAATGCTGTGCATCGCTGCAGCTGTGCCAAATCCAAATGCAGCAACTGCGCCAATTTTCTAATGTCAGATGCAATTGCAACATGCAGATCCCCCTTTATGGTGACTTGTGGCAAAGACTGGCTGAATGCTTCTCACAAGTAGCCCTGGCACTGGCACATACTAGACCAAAGAATTGGGATCTAATGTAGACTTCTCATTGACACATCGGATGGAATATACTGTTTCTTTGCTGCACTGCCAGTGCAGTACATCTTTGATGCACCCAGCACCTATGGCAATAAAAACTCTTGAAAATCCAACCCATTGTGTTAGTAATACTATGACCATCCATACATCTATTCAATATATTAATAATATACCTTGTAGAGTATAAAGCACAATTGTAAAGCTTCATCAACAACTCATGTATTTTCTGTATGGAATCTTAGATAATACAAACCATTTTCTACAAACTAAGTAATCCTTACCCTTTGCAGGAAATTGGTTGAGGTAGCTCTGTGAAGTCAAATTCAGGGTTAAGAAATGTGGAGTGGACCAGAAATATCCCACCTATGGTGATGTTACCTTCTTGGGAAAACTCTTCTATGGTTTTGGTCTTCAGTACACACCCAGACTGTGGGGACTGATGAACAGTAGTAGAGAGGTGAAATAGAAATTGAAATATATTGAAAAGCCATTTGGCTAAAACAGGATTTACTTTACTCAGCATTTCATGGAAGAACTTTATCTCTGAGTGAGTGAAACAAATAGAGCTAACAGAACACTACAGTTTTTACCCTAATAAGCATAGATTAGGCAGCCCAGGAAACATTAACCATTTAAACCCTCTAATACTTTTACTGTCAGGTTTTCACTAATTAACTGTGAGAGGTTAAAATACAGAAAAATATACAGCTCTTATTCAATCACAGCATATTCAGACTGCAGATTCACAAACAACATGTATGCACTCTGTAGCAAATACTGCATATACATGGTGCATCTACAGTATTATATGCAAAGGTTATTTCAGAAATATATTCTCTAAGAAATTAAATCAGTGTACCAGGTGAAGAGTTATGATCCCTTTTTATGAAGTGATGAAGAAGTTATATCATGTTGTTTTGCAAAAGATCAAGACTGTATTGCTTCAGGGCCCAGAAGGATATACTTAATATGACACTTGCGACCCTTTACTTTGCACAACAGACTGGAAAACAGTGTTTATTTTAATGGCAGGCCTATTGAAATAATAATGGTAACCCTCACTGACTAATTGGGGGGGGGTTACAATTGTAAATATGTTTTTTTCAGAACTTAACTTGCCAATGTACAATCTCTGTGGAGAAGAATGAACACTCTGTGGTCAACAGCATGCTGGAACTGTATTAATTACAGGTTTTCAATATTTTTGAAAATGATTTCCACTATGCTAGTTATTTTATATGTACATACAGATTTCACTATATGATATATAGGGGCAGTCATTCTGGGACAAAATGCCAAACCAAAGAAAGGTGATCCTAACCATCACCAGAGATTGCATCAGAAGACTTACTATAACTCAGGTGCTGCGCAAGGTTTTAACTGTAAACACCTCACTTAGCAATATGTGTTTTTTTAAATGCATACCCTGTTATAGCTTACAATCTTTCTGCTCTGATATAATGTTGCATGTGCAGTATGACTATAATACAGCCTATCAAAGGATTTTATATTCCAAATGAACAGTTTTCTGTTGGACTCCAAAGGTATGATTTCTGTTTATTTCTTGAACACTGAGAGGTGTGTCATGTAACCAGACTGTTGCTTCCAGGTAGGGACACAATAAAAAGTCACATAAAGCTAGTGGAGCAGTTTCTCTAAGATAACACTGAATGAGCTGACCTGTGAGACTGCCGAAAGCAGTGAAACAGGCAACAACTCTGAAAAGTGAATATTGTTTTAAAATCTAATTTATCACTCTAAATAGAGCTAGATCCAGACTCCGACTGAAAGGTGTCTGCATCTGATATTAAGGGCAGGACTAGTGTGGTGAAACAAATTAGGAGATAGGAAAGGCTGTGCATAGTAGGTTTTGCAAGTTGTCCTTGCAAAACAGGATAGCAAACTAGACAGCAATTTTTTTTCCAGTTATTAAATGACCACATTAACTGTATATGCACTCTGTTTTTTAAAGGGCTATGCTAGTGCATTGAGATTGTTTTAAACAAATATAGTTTTAGCACCGAGAGGTGTGTCACATGACTGGACTGTTGCTTCTGGGAGGGGACACTATACAAAATCACACAATGTGAGTGGAGCGAGTGTGTGCAGGGCACAAGCACGCAAAGCCTCGCATGGAGATGCGTACTCAGAGAAGCACGTCAGCACATGTCTGGTGTGTCTGGGGAGGACAGTGAGGATTGAGGCCACAAGAGTAATAGATTAAGTGAGGAAAAGATCTTTAATTAAGGTATCATCAACACAGTAGAGATAGATTAATCTAGAGATAGACTGATAGTGTTAGCAGGATTAGTGATTTGCACATGGACTATTTGGCAGAATTGTATCAAAATAAATATAAGAAGTCTTAAAACTTGGTGTCATCCTGTAAAAGACTTTAAAAGTGAGGTTCAAGGAGAACAGAATGTACAGTATCCCACCCAAGAGAGAAGAGACATAGTAGTAATTGAGGACTCTGTGTTCAAATATAATGATAGAATAATTTGTGAAGAAAGTAAAGAAAATACCCATGTAGCTTCTCTATCATTATATATAAAGAGAACCATAAAGGGATACATATATAATTCCAATAAACCAATAGTAGTAGTGCACACAGGCACAAATGATGTGGGAAGAAGAAGTATGGACAGCATAATAATGGATTTTCATGAACTAGGAAGTATATTGAAAACTAGAACAGGACTATAAATAGAATAATAGATAGGTTACAGTGAATTACAAGGCTGTAATTCCATCGAGAGGTTCTGGGGACATATATAACCTTGAGAGCGGAGCACAAGAGGTTTCTGTGTCCCCAGAACCTCGAGATGGAATTTTAGCCGAGTAATTCACTGTAACCTATTTTTTAATTTTTGTAATATATGGATGCGAGAAGGTGGTGAGGTCTTACTTGTTGGAGTGTTGTGTAGGCTGAGGCATAGCTTGAATGAGGAATCTGGAAGCTGTTTTTTTATTTCGTTGTTTAACCAGGTATAGCACACTAAGCTGAAAGCTTTTTTACAGGAGCGACCTGGGAGCACAAGGAGATTAAGTGACTTGCTTAGGGTCACACAGTATGCAAGTGGAAGCTGTGGGATTCAAACCCAGGTCTGGTCTGCTGGATGTCACCAGATTTGCAGCTCAGAGCCTTAGACCACTGCGCTATACTGCCTCTGAAGGGAAGTTTGAAGAGGTCATTAAGAAAGTGAAGGAAACAGTTCTAGTAAGAGTAACAGCTAAAGGCTGTTTTTTGTTTTTTTTTAAAGTATTTTGATTTTCTTGGTCAGAGCTGAACTTTAGCCTGTTTTCTGTAACTGTTTGTGGCTTTCAAAGAGATATTATTGTTGCCGATGGAAAGTTTTGTGGTGTTTGTTTCCCGCTGAGCAGATTTTTAAATTCTTCGTGCTGACTGCTGAAGAAGCTGACTTGTGGTGAGCACGAGGTGGCAGGGTGCACTTGCGCTTTTCTGCAGGAGTGATAATACTATCATTCTAAAGCCTGAATGATAGTATTATTGAGAGTGGTTTATTGGTGGTGGTTTATTGGGAGGGAATTATTGGGAGTGAAGTGTGCTATTATGGGGAAATGGTATCTACTACAACGATTTTTTACACTGTTTTTGATAGTATTATTTTCATGATCCATATGTTACATACAAATAGATTGATTTCACAACTAAATATATGGTTAAGACATTGATATAATGCAGAGGTTTTTACTTTCTTGAGAAATCGGGCTCAATTTTAAAATGATGTACTCTGTAGATCTGATGAATGGCATTTAAATAACAGTGGAACAAGACTATTGGTAAATCACATCAAAACTCAATCAATATTCATTTAAACTAGTAAAGCAGGGGGATAAGAGTGGTGACACGCAAAAAACAATAATAGTACATTATTCTGTAACTAAAGAGGAAAGTATGAATCAAGCTGAAATTGGAGAGGAAAGTACCAAGAATTACAAATATAATGTAAAAACCAGTAATATTAAGGAATGGAAGTTCTTATTAATAAATACAAGACTATTAAAGAATAAAATGTCAGAACTTGAAGAAATAATGGCTACAAAAAATGTAACCTTATGTGCCATTATGGAAATCTAGTGTCAACCAGGAGACAAATGGGAAAGAAATATGAAGGGTTACAAACTGTTAAAAAAAGATAGGGACAGTAAAGTTGGTGGAGGAACTGCAGTCTGTATAGATGAAAATATTAAAGTTATAGAAATTGACACATCAGAAGAATTCAAAGAACTCAAAACACTGTGGTTAAACATAATTCTGGAGAAGCATAAAAAATCACCTTAGGATTGATTTACAGACATCCTTCACATAGTACTGAACAGACAGCACTCTTATTAAAGCAAATACATTGTGTAGATATAAATAAGAGAATATTAATATTAGGCAATCTTAGCTTCCCTTCTGTAGACTGGGAAGGGGGTTTAGGATCTACAAAATCTGAATGAGAATTCTTGAATGTCCTAAATGAATTAGGACTTGAACAACATGTCAAAAACCTCACATGAGGACTAAATATCCTAAACCTGATCATAAGTAATATGGGAGAAAATATAACCAACTGTTATATCACATGTCCATTGATAAATAGTGACCATAAGAGTTAATTTCATGATAAATGATTGCAACATACCTATGCAGGGTAACTCTATTTATGAGGATTTTAGCCATGCAGACAATAAATCAATGAAGGTAGAAATAAGCAACAGGAACTGAATTAAATATTTTGAAAATAAAAACCTTATTGAAAAGTGGGACTTGTTTAAAAATAAAATTGAATAAGCTACAGCAAAGTATGTGCCAATTAAGGTTAAATATAATAAGAAAGGAAGAATGTCTCCATGGTACAATAAAAAAATCAGAAGATTATTTAATAAAAAGAAGAAATTATACAAAAAGCTAAGAAAAAGAATAACACTACAGCGATTGAGGAATATGATAAAATAACAAAAGAATACAAGAAGGCATTGCCAAGGCAAAAATAAATCAGAATATAATCTGGTTGCAAAGGTGAAAGATAATTATAAGTCCTTTTATACTTATATAAATTCAAAAAGAGGAGGGAACTTGTCTATTGATCCTCTGATTAATGCTATAGGGGACCAAGTGCATGATGAAAAAAAAATTGCAGATATGCTTAAATTATGTTTTGCTTCTGAATTCAATGAGAAACATACTATAGATACTGAAACATCTGGAAAAATACTAATGTAATCCTAGGGACAGATATAGAAGAAGTGAGAAACTGATTAAAATAATTAAATAAATATTAGTCTCCGGGGCCAGATGGACTACATCCCAGAATACTGGAAGATCTGGCAGATGAAATAACAGCACCCCTGACAGCCATCGATAATGAATCTTTAAGAACAGGAGTTATTCCACAGGTATGGAGGGATGCAAATGTCCCCATCAATAAAAATGGTAAAAAATGTGAACGTTTAAATTATAGACCTGTCAGTCTAACATCATTGCCATGCAACATATTAGAGGGACTTGTAAAAGTAGAAATAGAAAAACATCTAGATTTAACAGAAGGGTGGGATTCAACTCAGCAGTTTTAAAATAGGAAGGTCATGCCAGACAAACCTCCTACAATTCTATCAAAACATCAGCAAATAATTAGATATGGGAAATTCAGTTGATATAATATATTTAGATCTGAGCATGGCGTTTGATAAAATATCACACAAAGAACTTCTCGAGGAATACAAGATAAACTTAGATACCAACATAATCAAATGGATTGAATCATGGCTGACAGATAGGAGACAGAGTTAATATCAGATGAATACTTTTGGGATGACAGGGAGTGACAAGTAGGGTCCCCCAGGGTTCCATTTTTGGATCCATACTTTTTAACATCTATATGGCTTCACTGAATACAGGCAATAATATTTGGTTAACAAAATTTGCAGATGGTAGTAAGTTGGGTGCAACTGTTAACTCCTCTGATGCAAAGAGACTTCAAGGGGAACTAGATAAGATAGACACCTGGGCTACAGACCACAAGTTATCTTTTAATTTAAAAAAAGTGTGCCGCCATGCATTTTGGGAAGTCAAACATTATGGCCAAGTATATATTTGAGAGTGAAATTCTTAAAGAAACAAATGAAGAGAAAGATTTATGAGTCATTATTACAAAAGATTTAAAAAATAATACAAACTGTTTGACAAACAGAAAAAGAGCAGAAAGTATTTTAAATTGAATATTCAGACATATTCTAGTAGAAAACTGGAGGTCATTCTTCCATTGCATGGCTCATTGGTGAGACCACTTGTGGAGTACTGTCCACAATTCACTGCACCTCTTACTCAAACAGATGTTAAGAGGCTGGAGGGAATACAGAGGACAGTGACTAAAACGATAAAAACATTAAGGGATCTGAGCTACGAGGACAGACTTAGAGAGCTGGATATGTACTCTCTGGAGTACAGGAGGCTTAGAGGGGAAATGTGTTCTGTCTACATTGCCTTCCTAAATGATGATCTTTGTGGAGTCTCAGGGTTAAGCTTAAAAGGAAACAACTTAGCAACCAGATCTCATGACATGCAATTAAGAAGTCAAATTTGTAGAACTAAGAAAAAGGCAACATTTTTTAGTCTGAAAGTGGTAAGTATGTGGAATTGTCTTCCACTAGAGGCAGTAGGAAGCAATAATATGACTAGATTTAAAACTAATTTGGACAATTATTGTTCTATGAATTCAATAAAAGGTTATACCCTTTGAGAAACCTGCGAGCTATATAATGGGCACATGCCAGTCTCAGATCGAAACAACTCTTTGATCCCATTTGTTCTGGCAGTGATCCTAAAACACAAAACTTGTTTTTATTTTTTTCAGGTTTGTTTGATTACTCAAGTCTCAGATATGAAGCAAAGCTCCTGGACAGGCAGTGCATTTCTTGTAAAGTAATTGATGGCTAGTTTAGCACATTATGGTGAGTGGAAATACAGCAGAAATATTTTAATGGGTAAGCTTTTCTTAGACACTCCAGTTCCAAACAGCATTGAAAGATGATATGAAACAATTTGAACAATGTAGCTTTTAAAACTTATTTTCCCTTAATGTTATCCCTAGTTCTACTATATATATATATATATATAGGAGCACTGTGTTATTTGAAAAAAAATCATAGTATTTTGTTGCCACAAAGTCAATGTTACATTCTCCCTCTTCACTGTTTACTCCTGCCTATTTTATGTATCTTTGGCATTCTATGTTAGTTTCACTGGTAGGGTTGTGCAGAATGTTTGAATTCTGACAGAACAGAATTCCACAGAATTCTGGAAAATCCTGCTGAATTCCATTGGTAGCATAATCCCAACATTTCACATGAGAAATGGTTTTCATGGGTTAACAATCTTCAGCCTACATAAACTGCGGATTCTTTTTCCACAATCCACAAAAAAATATTCCACAGTTAATGTAATTCATAGAAAATTATTTTGCAGTTTACACAGAAATGCTTTCTGGAATTCTGTGGAATTTAACAAAAATTCAAGGGAGAATTTCATAAGAGGCATTGCCATTCCACACCATTTCTGAAGGCAGAATTCCACATCCAGCACAGCCCAATTCACTTGCTATTCATCTACTGTAGCTGAGCAGAAATTCGATCCAACATCATGGAATATCCAGGATACACAGAAGCAAACAGCAGTAAACTGGAAGAGTGAGACTACCAAGCATGATCAGTGGCAGTTAAGCCAAAAAATCATAAAGATCTTAAATGCTTTGATACCATTTAGAGATAGGCAAAACCATCAAATTCTGCTTTGCAGTAAGTTTTGACATTTCAAGGAGTTTTGCAAAAGTTTTGATTATTTTGTTTGTTTTAGTTCTGACTCAGCTATCCATTTAGCTAGAGATTTGGTGACTAGCATGCTTATTTGTTATCAAAAGATCTAAATGGTTGCCGAATATTATGACATGTAGTCAAGAGGTTCTCCTAGGGCAGACACCCGACTCAACAGCCAATATCTTTCGATGTGTTAGATCAGCCAATCCCACCAGGAGATCTGCAAAAGGTGCTCTGAAAATACATTTCAGGTGCACAACATTTGTACAATGTGCCCTTTTGGTAAAGGGACCACATTGGTTCAACGAGCTACCAGCTTCACTGATAGAGTTACAAAAAATTATCTGTTTCAAAACTGACCTCTGCCTCCAGCTGTCACAAGAGATAGAGTGTGACTGTACATCTTAATATTTGTCCTATCCATAGCTAAAACCCAGCTTCTACTCTCTTCCCCTTGTATTCCCTCTCATCTCTCCCTCCACTGCCCTCACTTCTTCATCTTGCCCTGACCGTTAACTGTCCCCTCTCCCCCTTTCTGCACCATCCTAGCTGTTTATTCCCATCCTCACCCTAGGTTCTCCCCTTACTAGACAAAGCCTTCCCCCAGACTGCTACCCAGACACTGACCAGCCCTGCTATCCTTATCACCCTTGCCCTGCTGTCCCCTTCCTCCCTCCCCTGCCTACACTACCCTATATCTAAACCCACCACCCATTTTTTCATGCTCCTCCATACTTAAGGTTGGTGTGCGTTTCCCTCTCCCTCCTATATTCACACGCTCACACCCACCACATTCCTCACCTCCCACTGCTTCCATCTGACAATGTCAGTACTCCCTGGCAGCTTTCTCTTTACAGGTTGTACTTTGGAACTGATGTTAACTCCTAAGTTAATGCACTTAGCAACAAATTATTATGGTCTACATGTTCTCTATGTCAAGGATATCTCATGTAAACATCACCCAGTGTTTTGTATTTTACTGTGATATGTTTGTACTTGTATTTCCTGTACCCACCTTGACTTGGAGCCTTTTGTAAAGAGCAAATTGTGCTCGAAGGTTTAATCCAAATTCTGAAATAAATAAATAAAATAAAAAGTTTAAAACTTACAGGGGCTCAGATTCTGACTATTCAGTTCTTTTTCCTAATATGATGCAAACATATATGGTTGCTTGTAACTCTTCCACCTTTGGAGCCACAGTACCTGTAGATGCAGCAAGACTAAAGATATCAGCTACTACTCTTATGCTGTGCCTTTCCTTCATCCTCCACTACACGTACTCCTACCCCACTCCTATTTCATTCTTTCCATGCTCTCTTGGTCTTCCTTTTCTCTGTTATGTATCTGAGGAATGCCTTGTAATTCTACTTCACCCTGTCAGCAGTCCAAAACTTTACTTCTACATTTCCCTTCACAGATTTACTAGTTTCCTTCAGTTTGCCCTGCTGTATCTCCCTATTACCCTCAGTCTGGTCTGTTTGGTACCTCTTGAAAGCCTCTTTTTTAACATTTCAGGCAGCTTAAGACTGTGGAAGGGTACTGGAGCCTGTTTTTTTTTTAACCTGCTCTCTGTCTTCTAAAAGCCTACTGCAGTAGTGCCGTTTCCTTTTTGTTTCTCTGCTACATCTCTAACTTTGTTTTACCCCTTTGCCAGGCAGGCCACCTGGCGTTAGGGATCTTTTTACCTCTTTACCCTTGTTCTCTTCTGCAGGTGTTAACAGCCCAGTTCTCAACTTCTTGCCTCCCCTAGACAGAATTGGAATAATGTTTATATTCCCATGTGCATAAACAGGAAGAATCAAGTAGAATGAAGCGGTTGTTGGGTGCATGGTTTATCTGAATTGTGCTCCAGGCTTAAGCACTCTTCGAGCTTCGAGCATACTGCTAACCACCCTGCTGCTAATCCCCCCCCCCGAACGTGCAAAACATTTTCAGATATTTTGAAATGGGAAGGGAATGTACATACAAGGATAAGTATGTTGTTGATAACCTTGAGTGAGTTGGAGTCCAGATTAGGTTTTAAACCTCACCCCCCTTTGACTCGCTTATAGACATACTTTTCTACCATAGCAAAAACAGCTCTTCACACTCGCAGTAGGGATATAAATGCTAAAGCAAAACAGAGGAAACAGAGTTATTTTGTATAGAATGCATGACATAGACTGGAGCTTTTGAGAATAGCTGTATTTCTGAAACAGCAAAGGCAGCCCATCCTCAGGTTTAATACTCCGGTGTTCTAAGAGTCCCTAGAAATGACAAAACAAATGACATAAACAAAACATGTTATGCTACTGATGCTAGGGATATTTAGAGGAGGAATGTTATTATTATAAAACTATTTATTCTCTTTGCACAGTTGAAACCAGGTTTGCAGTACAGAGCCTCTGTGTATAAGTACTTCTCAGCGGCTGGGTGCTCACATCGTTTGAAATTTACAAACTCCTGGACTGTGCAGAAATTCAGACTTTAGTTAGAGATGTGTACACATATGTAAATACTAGAAGTTTATACACTTCCTGTTCAAGTCATTCTTATAAAGGATAATATAGTTAGACTATAGGTGCATTTGTTAGTATTCTTAAAGGATTGTACCTGGGTCTGCTGGAAAGTATGCTGATTCTGCTGACACTCCTACCTTCTTAGGAGTCAGCCAGCCCATTCTTTACACTTGATATTGTGTCTTGCAAGGGGTGGAGTTACCTTGAACATTGTTGCTTGTTCTTTGTCCTTTAACACATTTTTTTCTGTGAAATATGAAGGTTATTAAACCTGTTTAGGTATCCTTAATATTATGTGCTTATGAATTAAATATACTAAGGTAATTTAAGAAACTTTGTACATTGTCTATGGTTAGAGGTGGAGCCAGCAATAGTCACATGATGGTTCTGTCCTTTAAATGATAGCTTTTTCTGTATGTGGTCAGATTCATTTTGGGATCAGCAGGTTACTGACCCCTCTGTGCAGGTCTATGCCTTTTCAGACCTTTGCCAAACTCTGTATGCTGGTGAGGTGACTATTGCTGACTGGACCTCTAGAAAGCAGGAGTTTGATGTGATAATTGTTTGGCAGTATAGCCTAGAGGTTAAAGGAATGAGGTGTGAATGAGCTTGATACATCCAGCAGACCAGATCACCCAGTGCTTCCAGGTCACCCCTGAAAACAGGCACTTGTACCTAATGGGCTTTACACGGTTACCAAAAGACTAAAATAAAAATACATTTTTATTTTATTTTGTTGCTTTAGTTATTTTGTTGCATTGGATTTTGCCTGAAAGCTTTACAATGTTTTTCTTTTGCTCCTCTGAATAAATTATTAGCTTGGCAATTGCTTTACCACCAACCTACTACTGTGTCAGTGTCCATCCACACACCCACTTACCATGACACTGGTGTTAGAAGTAGGATGTACTGGTGATACTGATTCCTTCCAGAGGGTGGCTACTGGATGCAGGGTGCTACAGACGAGCTGAAGCTGAATAAGCCAAGTGGTGTCCTAACTCGTAGGATGGTGGAGAAATATGGAGAGGTCCCATTGCCTGGTTTGGAACCTGATGTGCACAGAAGGATTGTGAAGGATGAAAATTTGGAGGAAGAAGGCGAGGATACTGCATCTGCTGAACCACCAGAAGATATTCATGAGCTGTTACACTGGCTATGTGTAAAGCAGCTGGCCATGGACCAGAAGAGGGAGGGGGACATTCAGAGGGCTGAGGCCCACTGGAATGACACATTGCAGGCTATCAGAGATATAGGGGCATGAAACCCTTCTCCAACTGATGCCCCAAGGACATTAAGCTTCTGAAACTGGGTCTGACTGATGACATAGAGGCCTGTATGACAACCTTCAACAGGATTGCACAAGCTTGTGGGTTGCCCAGAACCCAGGGGGGCATACGTCTAGTTCTGTACCTCTCTGGAAAGGTTCAGTTAGCCTACAGCCACATGGACAGTGCCCAAGCCAATAATTATGACACGGTGAAACAGGCTATACTCCAAAGATGATATTAGCCCATAGACATATCAGCAAAGGTTCATAACATTTCAGTTTGACAGAGTAGACAAACCCAGAGAAGCCTTTATGTGACTTAAGGATCTGTGCCACAAATGGCTCCAGCCAGGAGTAAAATCTACTGAACAGATGATTGAGATGGTGATTCTGGAACAATTTATCTGGATCTTGCCTGGCGATATCCAAGTGTGGGTGAGGGTGCACCAGCCGGAAATGTCTGAGAAGGCAATTACCTTGGCTGAGGACTATTTAACAGCAAGACCCAACCACCAATGATGACATAATGGTGCATCTTCACCCATGGTAAGACCCTCTTCTGTCATTGTTTCTTCTTCTGCTACCTCTGCCCCTTCAGTGAATGCTGGGAATGTTAAGACTGTGACCTCCTCCCAACTCTTTAACCCCAATATAATATGCCATGAGTGCCAAGAGAAGGGACATATTGCAAGGTTTTGCCCCAAAAGAAAAACAGCCCTGGTTCAATTAGCCGTGGCCAACATGGGATGTTTTGCTATTCCAGTAAGACTAGGAGATGTAGATATCATTGGTCTATTGGACTCAGGTAGCAGATGGACCCTGGTGCATAGTGAACTGGTACCATCAAATAAGAAGCAAGGACCTGGCACCTCAGTTATTTGTATATATGGGGACATGCACCAGTATACTGTGGCTACCCTGGATATGCAGAACCAAGGAAAGAATCATACGATGACTGAGGGGATGCTTCCTCAGTTGCCTGTTCCAGCCATAGTAAGTCAAGACTATCCTAACTTTCATGCATTAATAGCAGCTGATAACCTCTTGTGTGCCATTACAACCTGAGCCCATACTAAACAGGAGGAGCAGTGGGCCCAGCTGTTTCCTTTTGTTGATGACATCTATGGGGTGCCTGGCAAGAGCCCTAAATCAAGACAAGAAAGAAGAGATGAGAAGAAATAATGGACTAAAACTCAGTATAGTACTGTTTCTGAAGTGATCAATGATAATGTTGCTAAAGAGCATGTCAGTGATAAGGCTAATATTCCTGTAATTAATGTACAGTATTAAAAAGAGTTTAGCAAGGAACAGCAGGAAGATAAGTCACTCATACCATTATTTCAGTCTGTAGGAACAATTGAAAAAAAGGGGCCAAGTAGCATTCTGAGGGATGGGTTATTGTACAGATGCTGTATTCACCCCTCCACCGGGGAACAGATTGACCAACTGGTAGTACCTGAGAAATATAGGGAAAGGTTAATTTCATTGGCACACAATATTCCATTGGCTGGGCACCTGGGATGAGATCGGACTACATAACATTTACTTTTAAGGTTTTTTGGCCAGGTATTCATACCCAAGTGGCCAATTTCTGTCCCAGTTGCTCAGAATGCCAATGGGTGGCCACAATTAACAAGAAGAATATGGTTCCCTTACAGCCTTTATCGCTTATTATTACACACTTCAGTAGGATAGCTATGGATGTTGTAGGGCCTCTCCCTAAGAGTGCAAAGGGGAACTGCTTCATTCTTGTTTTGTGTGACTATTGCACTAAATATCCGGAGGTCATCCCCCTTAGAACAGTTACTGCCAAGAAAGTGGTGGATGAACTTATTAAGGTATTTAGTCAGGTTGGGATACCCAGAGAAATACTAACTGACTGGGGGTGCAATTTTTGTTCTACAATGTTGGCATGCCTGTATATGATGCTAGGGGTAGAAGCCATTCACACCACCCCCTATCATCCACAAACTGATGGGCTGGTGAACGCTTCAACCAGACCCTAAAATGAATGCTGCAGAAATATGTAGAGGATGAGGGTAAAACCTGGGATGTGTTTCTTTTCCTCTTACTATTTGCATATCGAGAGGTACCCCAGGCCTCAATGGGATTTGAGGCATTTGATTTATTATATGGATGGCACCCCAGAGGACCCCACAATGCTGTAAAAGAAGAATGGGAAGACAAGAAAAGGGATTTACCTAGTACCACACTTGATTACATTATTGCCTTGTGGAAAAGACTGCTGAAATAAACACAATTGGCACATCAACAAAATACAGCCAAACAAATCATCCAAAAGACATATTATGACCAAGGCATGGGGGAAAAAAACTTCAAACCAGGTGACAAGATTTTGTTGTTACTCCCCTCATCCTCTGGTAAACTATTAATGAAATGGCAAGGCCCTTATGACATCTTGAGGTGAATTGGCCCAGTAACATATGCAGTGGAAACCCCTGATGGACAGTAGAAAAAGAAAGTGTATCATGTCAGTTTGTTAAAAAGATGGGTTGAGAGGCCAATGGCTAGCTACTGCGGGTACCCTGAAAATGATGTGAATGAACTTGAGGTGGCCTATGACAGGTTACAGCATTGAGGGGAAATGTGTGACCTCACTATTAACCCTACCCTATAGTCTCACCAAAGAAAGGATTTGGATCAACTATTAGGTGAATATAAACAAACATTTACATCCTTCCTGGGTAAAGTCACTGGTATACAACATCATATAGAAGTAACTAGCCCATATTGGCTACCTGAAAGGATTAGAGCAGAGGTAGTGAAGGAGGTTCAGAAAATGTGTGATCTGGGGGTCGTAGAATCATCAAACTGTGAATGGGCATTTTGCATCATTATAGTGGATAAAAAGGAAAGTGGTATTCATATCTGCATAGACTTTAGGAGACTGAATGCTATCTCTAAATTGATGCTTATCCTATGCCTAGGATAGACAACATAATAGACAGATTGGATAATGTCAGGTACATCTCTACCTTTGACTTAACAAAGAGATATTGGCAGATCCCATTAGATGATGCCTCAAAAGAGAAAGCAGCGTTCAGCACTCCCATTGGTCTATTTCACTTCACTACTATGCCTTTTGGCTTACATGGTGCCCCCGCAACATTCCAGCATTTTATGGATCAGACCTTACGGTGCCACTTACCATAGTGCGCTGCCTACTTAGATGATGTAATTGTTTTTAGCCCTACATGGTAAGCACATCTAGACCATCTTAGAGCAGTATTGGAGACTCTTAGCCAGGCAGGACTTACTATAAATCCAAAAAAATGCTCTATCACTATGCAAGAGTCCAAATAGTTGGGGTTCATCATCGTGAATGTTCAGGTGAAACCAGAAATTAATAAAATTGTTGCAGTAGCTAAATGCCCCAGGCCTGAGACCAAGAAACAAGTACGATGTTTCTTAGGCCTAGCTGGGTACTACCATAGGTTTGTACCGAATCTTTCCACATTGGCAGCCCCTTTAACTGAGTTAACCAAAAAACATAGATCCAACAAAGTTAAATAGTCTTCGGAATGTGAAAGAGCATTTTGTGATATAAAACCACACCTTTGTGCAGTCCGGTCCTGAAAAGCCCAGACTTTAATCTTCCCTTTCACTGTCCAAACAGATGCCTCAGATTGTGGATTAGGGGCTGTACTGTCTCAAATGATGGGGGGGGACACACCACATTATTTACTTAAGCAGAAAGCTGCATGAGAGAGAGACCCCCAGTATTCAGCCATCGAAAAGGAATGCCAAGCAGTTAATTGGGTGATTGAAGCCCTTAAGTTCTGTTTGTGGGGTACTACATTTGATGTTATCACTGACCATAACCCCTTGTGTTGGTTAAATGTAATGAAAGATAGAAATCCAAGGATTATGAGGAGGTACCTGTCCCTATAGCCTTACTGTTTCACTGTACATCATCGACCTGGTACCACCATCAAAAATGAAGACTTTATGTCCCGTTATGGGGCAGATCAATGTATGCATGCACAATCAGACCTCGTGGAAAATACATTTGCAAAGAAGAGAGGAAGTAACAACCTTTCTTCATTTTGTTGTTAAAAGGGTTCCCAAGGTGGAGCTTTGGGAGTGGGTTGGCTAAAGCTCCATCTCTCTTTTGGAAATGAGAGAGAGAGAGATCTGACAAAGTGGTGCATGCTGGAAAACCATCCTGTTACATTATGAAAACTAGGTGATATAAGATATCCCCTATAGTTTCCTCTTAAGCAGGGAGGAGAAGTGGAATGGTAGTAGAGCTTGTTTTTTTTTTAACCTGCTCTCTGTCTTCTAAAAGCCTACTGTAGTAGCACCCTGTTTCTTTAATTTTTTCTCTGCTACATCTCTAACTTTGTTTCACCCCTTTGCCAGGCAGACCACCTGGTGCTAGGGATCTTTCTATCCCTTTACACTTGTTCTCTTCTGCAGATGTTAACAGCCCTGTTTTCAACTTCTCACCTCCCTAGACACTTGATATTGTGTCTTGCAAGGGGTGGCGTTACCTTGAACATTGTTGTTTGTTCTTTGTCCTTTAACAAATTTTTTATTATGAAATATGAAGGTTGTTAAACCTGTTTAGATATCCTTAATATTATGTGCTTATGAATTAAATATAATAAGGTAATTTAAGAAACTTTGTACATTTTCCATGGTTAGAGGTGGAGACAGCAATAGTCACATGATGGTTCTTTCCTTTAAATGATGGCTTTCTCTGTATGTGGTCAGATTCATTTTGGAATCAGCAGGTTACTTACCCCTCTGTGCAGGTCTGCGCCTTTTCAGACCTTTGTCAAACTCTATATGCTGGAGAGGTGACTATTGCTGACTGGACCTCTAGAAAGCAAGAGTTTGATGTGCTATTTGTTTATTTTCATTTTATTTTGTTGCTTTACAGCCATTTTGTTGCATCGGATTTTGCCTGAAAGCATTACATTGTTTTTCTTTTGTTCCTCTAAATAAATTACTGGTTTGGAAATTGCCTTGCCACCAGCCTACTACTGTGTCAGTGTCCATCCATACGCCCACATACAAGGACAAAGACCAAGCAATATATTTTCATTTTTCATTTTATTGAAGGGTTAGACCGTTGAGTAAAACTCATTTAAAAAGGTGACCCATTATGTCACAAAATAAATACAGTTTCAAAACAATATTAATTAACATAAGTAACAATAACAACAACTTACATACATTATATATCAATACAATACATACTAAAACATTAATGAATGCAACAAGACTTCATTTGTGCAGTTGCAGTATTCATAAACCATTGTTTGATTACTTTGAAGATCAAGGTTTAACATTAACCTGACAAAACTGAGGTGGAAAATTATTCCAAACAAAGGGAGTCATACAGCTAAAAAAATTCTCAAAACATTGAGTTCTAGATTTTGACACAACAAGCTGTTTATATGCTGCCTTCCTAAGAGTTGGATTTACATCCCTAGTTTTTATTCTTACAGGTAAATAATCTGGCATACTACCTGTCACACTTTTATGGACAAATAATATTTTATGCAGCTGTCTCCTTTCAGGTAATGAAACCCAACCCAAATCAGAATACACCAAACAGTGATGAGTTTGTTGAGGACAATGAAGGATTAATCTTGCCAATCTGTTGTATAACACATCCAGCTTCTGTAATTTAACTTTACTAGAATAATCATACAATATATCACAATAATCGAACACTGGGAAAACCTGAGTCTCAACTATCTCCTTCATCACACATTTCCCCAGATAATTTTTGTTTTGGTATGACATCCCCACTCTTTTCCCTATTGAACATATAAGCTTTTCCACATGAATATTACCAGTTACTGATGAATCCACCCAGAAGCCAAGGTACTTGTATGATGGCACCTGCTCTAACTTAATTCCTCCTGTATCAACAATAAGCAGATCTTCACAATTTTCAGCATATTTACTGACCCTAGCACCATACATTTGGTTTTGCTAATATTCATTTTTAACCTTGAAGTTGTAAAAAATTATTGGACATTGTCAAAACTCTGCTGTAAATTCTTCTGTAACTCACTCAAAGTACTGGCTGAGGTGTAAATTTAAGCAATAATGCCCAACAGGGTGTGTGTCGTGCTGGGATAACGTCAAGCGTCAGGTGGTTGGGCATGAGGCCGCAGGCCGAGTGCGTCCAACAACTGAGGCATGACGCTATCCCAAACGACACACACCCTGGAGGGCATTATTGCTATTAGACAATAGCTCGTTGTTATATATAAAATTAAAAAATTATTTTAAAGAATGATTTTTAGTGTGGAAAAATATTTTTGTTTCTTAAGAAGAGATGCAAAAAAAGAGCTCTTGGTCCAAAAAATCATCTAGTGCCAAAAAATCATCTACATTCACAGTGAGGCTGAGACTAGACTTGTGATGTTGTACTGGGATAACATCACGGCTCCAGCCCAAGACTGACCAGTCAGAATGCAGGATTTTTTCTTGCCATTATATAATATTGAATCATCTGCATGAAAATGATATGCCGCATTATTTACAATTTTTTCAAATCCTCTCAGGTATATCAAAAATAATAACGGCCCAAGTACTGAGCTCTGGGAGACTCCACGTACAACTGGCGAAGGGGCTGAATTTACTTTATTTACAGTTGTTACCTGCATTCTCCCTCCCAAATAAGAAGCAAACCATTTTAAAGCAGTAGATGACAGTCCCCCATCCCTTAGTTTTCAGAGTAAAATTTGGTAGTCTACCGTGTAGAAGGCCTTGGAGAGGTCAACAAAGATGGCACCTGTTAACCTGAGTCCATTTCTTTGTTGACATCATCCAAGACCTTCGCACAGAGACCACATTACCATGGGATCTGTGAAAGCCTGATTGAAACTTGTCATAGAAATCATTTTGGCTTAAATGATCAGTCAGTTGCTTGGCTAAAAGCCTTTCAAATAATTTGGAGACCTGGGGTAATAAGGAAATGGGGTGATAATTCATCAACAAATCAGGGCTGCCCTCCTTATAAATGGGAATAACCCTGGCCAATTTCCAGCTCTCTGGGATAACTCTCTCTAAGATAGACCAATTAAATAACTTTGTCAAAGGGGCTGCAATCTGCAGAGCAAAGAATTTTAATAATGATGGGGATACCCTGTTAAGACCACTACTGTTGCCCATTTTTAAACCCAGCAATGGTTCTAACACCTCATATTTCTCAACTTCCTGGAATGAGAAAGAGTTATGCCTGCCTTTATTTAGTGAGGGAACTTTCAAATTATCAGTAGTATCTGGGTTACCAAAAAAACGTCCAGAATTTACAAAATAATTATTGAAGACGTCAGCCAGTGACTCAGGTCCAGTATGACCAGGAATCTTAGTTTTATGTACAGTGCCTCTTTGGGCATTATATCCATTTACATCCTTTACAGTTTTCCAAAATGCCTTAGGGTCTCTGGCCGAGGCCTTCAATGTAGTGTTAAAAAACACTTTTTTGGATTCTCTCACTGATGCCATGTAAATATTCCTTAATTTCCTGTAATGATCCCAGTCTACCTTCTGTTTTGATCCGTGAGCCCTCTCTCAGGCCTGCTTTTTTTTGATGTTTCAATTTTCTAAGAATAGGTGAATGCCAAAGGGCAGAGTGTTGTTTTATTTTTTTTAGTTTTAAGTGGTAAATTAACATCAATCACATGCATTAATTCAGTAACAAAATAATTCCAAGCTAGATCTATGGCTGGTATTAGTAAAAGTCTATCCCAATTAATTTTATCTAAATCTCTAGCAAACACCAGAAAATCGAAGTTTTTAGTTGCATGAAAAGACACAAATCTAGGCTGGGAATGAGTAATATTTTTATCTCTAACACAGTAAATAGTGTTGTGGTCACTGTTCATATCTTCTGAAATCTACGCTGTGTATTTATAGGGTACATTAGTCAAAATTTGGTCTAGTAAAGTTGAATCATTTGGGTTTTTGACATTTATCCATGTTGGGTCTTTTATTAGTTGTTCCAGACCCAGTGACAGTGCCACATTTTTTATTATAGTAGAATTACACTCTTCCAACCAATTTTCAATAAGATCTCCTAATACAAGTAGTTCATGAGTTTCAACAAAGGGACTAAGTATTTCTCCTAGACATTTCATCCTACTTTTTGGGTCCTTAGGGGATGGTAAATTCCTTTAAGTAAAATTGGTTTCCCTGCTGGGAATGTAATTTCCTTTGCTAAGTATTCACAAATACTAGGCTGAATTTCAAAAAACCATTGCTTGGGGGAGTATTTATCCAAAACATATATCAAGATCCCCCCTTCCCTTTTATTCCTGTTTACCCTGTAAATTTTATACCCACTAATCAAAAGATCATTTTCATAGTTTATATTACATAACCATGTCTCCATGAATATCATAAAATCAGGGCTGTATTCCAAGGAAAGCTCCTTGATTAAAACCATTTTGGGGGCAATACTCCTTACATTAACATGTACAAAACATATAACCTTCCCTAATTTTGAGAGATGGATAGGGCCAGGGTTGGGATTGATATCTCCATATTGTAGCAAGCAAGAAGCAAAAAACATTTTATTTATCATTTTTCCATTTAGCCCATGCTTTCCAAGGAAATAAAATTTAAACAGAAAGGTCTCTGACCTCATGTCACAGTTTAAAGTTTAATGTATTTGATGTTTAATCAATAAAGATAGTTGTAAAGTAGGACATTGTAACACTGAGAACTCCAATGTTAATCGAACATTTCTAAATCTATAATCCCTAGGGCATGGCCAGGTATTACTAACATGAATTGCTGTGGGGACAATTAAAACACAACTCACTTGGACAGGCTCTTGTCTGTATTGAAGCATCTGTCCTACCCCGCCCAGAAAAACTAAACAAAATAACCATACCTTTGGGCTGACATCCTACAAATGTTTCAGTTTACCTGTGATAGCAATTTTGCACTAATATACCCCAAATAATTGGTATGCCTCACGTACAGTGACACCAACACAGCGAACTACAACCCTGTTGGCAAAATCAACACTTTGCCAACAAGTCACTGTGTTGGTGTGCCCACAACAGGGACACACTGTCTCCTAGTCCTGCACCCCCACCCCAAATCAACTCCAACTGGAGTTGATAATCCTAAAGATGGGGGCCAGGGGCAGAGACCTCCCCCACATGGGGGGGTTGGGGGCAAAGCCCCTAAAAAAACAGAATGGGAGACACACAAGAATCATGTACACTACAACTTGTGGTTGACATGATTCCTGTCTGCGAGATGCCGGTCGACAAAGAGTTGTCGAACTGGCATCGTAGAGCCCAAATAATTTGTACAACAAAAACACAACACAAAAATCTAAAAAGCAGAAACTTCAATATTATGATCTTAAAAAAATTTAGTCAAGGTTGTCTAAATCATCATGATGTATGAAGTCCAGTACCAAATGCTGTTATAATATGACTAAACAGTAAGTACCATTTACTTTATATCTGCTTAATTTTATACCAAAGTAAATTTCTCTAACAAGTGGCACTGCCACTCATGCTCATGCCACACACTTGCGCTGTGTGGCGAGCACTTACTTTTTAAAGGGACAGATGCCCTGCCTCTTGAGGCAACCCCGCCTCATGATTGGCCAGACGCCGAGCCCCCTCAACTGAGCAGTATCATCAATATATCACCTTGAAAGGCTCCAGAGAATGTGAACCTTTGAGGTGTTGGTGTGATAAGGTCAGAGTCCTTGTCCTGTAGGATGAGGGAGGTTGGTATGAAAGTAGTATATGGTGGTGTATGATGAAAGGTCTCAAAGAATGGATAGAGGAGGGAATGGTCGGGTTGGGGGGGACTCAGCATAAGGATGAAGAGAAGGAATAGTAGAGCTTGCTACCACCAGATGTTATGGGTGTCACCACTCACAATTCAGAATCACAAGGCAAAGGCAGGATGAAGGCAGAGGACATGGTTGCCAGGATCCTTAAGGAAGTAGGCAGGATGACTGAAATCCAGCCAATCCCAAAAAGTATTTCCAACACCTAAGGAGCAGAGCCTATCAAGGAAAAGATTGTCAAGGATAAGGGGGTGAGACTAGAAGATTAGTGAAGAAGAAGCGGAGAAGATTATTGCTGAAAGTGATGATGCAAAAAATGCTCTCTGAGATCCTTAATCCACAAAAAAAGTAAAAGTCAGTAACTGTGATCCCAACAACAAGCATCTGATTCAACCTGTCAATTTAAGGCAACAATTACCAAAAATGTAAAAGGTGACACTGCCATTGATATAGTGGGTACCCCCTCTCCCAGCCAAGATGGACAACAGAAACAAAGAAGCAACCACAGTCCACACCACCAGTGAAAGTACTTCTGGATGTACACCCTCACTCCCATCATGGGGGTACTTTCTGCCCATCAAAATACTGTAGTCTGTGTGGGACTATCATTATTGTTCCATCAGATGAGACTCAGGTAATGTTCCACCTGTATCAGGCAAAAGGGGAACACATCATGGCACTGCCAGTAGCATATCCACTATAAACCCAGTCATGTGCTGATGTGGGCAGAACACCAGAGCACAGCATCTTTAATACATCACTATACATAGCCAGTGGGGGCAGAAGAGGAAGGGTAGGATGGGGTACTTGATAAAGGAGGTACCACTAGTGCTTCTAGCACTTCAGCAAAATGGAGGGGGAACATTCAGCTTCTTTTTCTTATCCCAGGAGGAGTTGCTTTTGGGTGGGGGTGGTCAACATCATTCGTGCTCCTCTGGTGGTAAAGTGATGAAAAAAGTATTTCTGTTCAGAAAAGTTATGTCATCAGCCAACAACAGTGCAGTCATTGACCCATTTTACAAAGTAACCCCATAATTGCACAATATCCAGAGAACATACAGTGATGGCATGCTGTTATTGAGAATAATAATAATGGGCCCTATGCACGAAGTGTGCAGAGTGGCTATGTGCATGCAACTGGGGTGCTCAACCACTCCATGCCCTATGTGTCCCCTGCATGGGGTGTACAGAGGGGGCATGCAGCACAGATGTGCCCAATATCCTGGCCATGCATGGAACAATGTGCCAGGGTGGGCGAGGAGCAGGCAGGCACCTACGTGCCATGCACCATGCGAGGTTGACACGGGTGAGTAGGTCACCGGGTATGCCAGTGAGACCCAGCCATAAACCCCCTATGCACCCCATGCCCACCCCACTGGACAGGTTACACAGCCCACCAACCCCCCCAGGGTCACAGGACCAGGATGCCAAATGACACCAACTCACTTGCCCCAGCACACAGTGGTGCATTTGGTGATCCCCTTCAACATCACAGTGGCACGGACATGGGCACAGGGCTGCCACCCCCCCACCCTCCACTACAACTCACAGCGATCCTCACATGGTGCTGAGCACCCCGACCCCCCTGCATGGTGACATACCCCGCATCTCTCCCACTGTGCCAATCAGTGCTGGAGGATGGCCAATGGCATTGACCTCCCTCACCTGCCACTGCCACAGGCTGTCAGGTTTCCGTGGGATGTGCTGCCAATGAGCGCCCCACTGTGCAAGGGTTCCAGTGTGGGTCCCAGTCCGGCCATCCGATTGGGTGCACGGCCAGTCCTGCGACCCTGCCCCCGGCTGCCGCACTGAGTCCTGAACCCTGGGGGCAGGTAGAGCTGCTGACAGGTGGCTGGTGTCATGCATACCACCATGCACACCTGTCCATGGGTGTGCAGCTTCATGGGTGGGGTTATGCATGGTTTCTAGGTACCTCTGCCTATTCATGCATAGGGCCCAATGTTTGTTAAGGAACAAAACCAAGAAGCTGATGGCAGATTTGCAGCAATGTTTTCAGTGTGGTTCCTCTAGTGTCCACTCTTGGATCTTTCCTATTTTCCTTATATATTCCACACCAGTGGTGAATACACTGGAGAAATACATCATGTTATTTTAGGATAGATGCTCATTTTCACTTAGAACACTATTTATTTCACTTAGAACACAATTTTTTGCACTTAGAACATGTCATTTATATGAACATATGAAAATACAAAACTTGTCAGCAGAAACAGGCCTCACAGTCTATCAAGTCTGCTTGAATGCACAGCTAGCACCCTTATATTGCAGCTGCCCCATCCCCGCTCACCTCTGGAAACTGCTCAGTGTCGTTTACTCAGTCCCCCCCTTGCCCTGTGCCATGGCCTTCTGAAACTGCCCACCGTCCTGCATGACACCATGTCCTCTGGTAGTGTTCCATTTCAACACCACCCTCTCAATGAAATAATGCCTCCTCATCTCCCTCCTGAATCTGTCCCTCTCCAATCTTAGCCTGTGCCCTCTCATGTCCCTTCACTTCCTCATCTTAATAAGAGATCTGTGCCAGATTTGTTGATCCTCTTCAAGTATTTTAAAGTTTTAATCAGATCCCCCCTGATCTCTTCTCTCCTCCAGGGTGTACAAACTCAAGTGTCTCAGCCTTTCTTCATAGGTTCTGCCTACCATTAACTGTATAATTTATGAAACCCTATGCTGCACTGCCTTGAGCAGCCTGATATCCTTTATCAGAAATGGAAGCCAGTACTGCATGCAGTACTCTAAATGCAGCCTGACCAAGGACCAGTACTGGGGCAGGATCACATCCTTGTGCCTGGATGAGATCCCCGGCACATTGCACCCCAGCATCCTATTGGCCTTAGCTTCAGCCTTCCTGCACTGAGCAGAGTTATTCATGGCCCCCGTTACTACCACCCCTAGATCCATTTCTTCCTCAGTGACTCCCAACCACACCCCACCCAACCAATATTCCCTCCTTGGGTTCTTCACCCCGAAGTGCATAACTTTGCACTTCTTTGCATTTAAGCCCAATTGCCACTTTGCTGACCACTCCTCAAGTCTGGTTAAGTCACCCTGTAGCTTCTGCCACCCCTCTATGTCATCCACAACTGCCCCCATCTTGGTGTCATCTGCCAGAAAACTGATCCTGCTCCCAAACCCATGAGTGATATCCGATATGAACAGACCAAACAACACTGACCCCAACACAGAGCCCTGCAGCACATCGCTGGTCAGTGGCCTAGAAGATGAGAATCCCCCCCAAAACCACCCATTGCAATCTACCTTGCAGCCATTTCCTGATCCAGTTAGCCATCTTAGCCCCCACCCCTATGTATTTCAGCTTTGCCCTAGCCACCCGTGAGGGACTGAATCAAAGGACTTGCTGAAATCCAAATATAGGACAACCACTGCATGGCCCTTGTCCAACTCCCTTGTAACCCAGTCATAGTATTCTATTAGGTTGGTCTGGCATGATCTCCTGGAGATGAACCCATGCTGCTGCCCATCCTGGAGCCCATTGCCCTCCAGGAAGGTTACCAGTCTCTCCTTCAAGATTGCTTTCATAAGTTTACCCACTATGGAAGTGAGACTGGCAGGTCTGTAATTTTCCATCTCATCCTTTGGGCCACTCTTGTGGATAGGCACCACATGAGCCAACTTCCAGTCCTGTGGCATGCAACACATGTCCAGGGAAAGTTGAACAGGTCAGCCAGCGGCCCGGAAAACACCTCTGACATCTCCCTCAACACCCTAGGGTGAATGCCATCAGGACCTGGTGCTTTATCCACCCTAAGTGCCTTCAGACCCTCCAATACCTTGCTTTCCAGAATCATCCCATCAGTTACCTCTCCCCCCATCCCCACCTTCCCAGTCCATGGAGGTAGCAGACCTTCTTCCTCCTTCGTGAACATAGAGCAGAAGTATTCATTCAGTACTTCTGCTTGTTCCCCCTCTCTTTCTCCACCCACCCCTCACCCTTCTTGATCCAGACTATCCAGTCCCTGTAGTTTCTTTTCTCCCTTACATATCTATAGAATTCCTTCTCCCCCTCCCTGATGCCCTGAGCCAGCCTCAGCTCCTTAGTGGCCTTGGCCTCTCTTACTAACTTGGTTACCTCCTTGGACCTACTCGCGTACATCTCCCTGTCCTCTTTCCTCCAGGTTCTTTTCACTGTCCTATAAGCCGCTCTCTTAGCCCTCACCCCTTCCAACACATTCCTGGTTATCTAGTATGGCACCTTAGCCCTGGTCTTCTTGCTCAGAGTCCTGGTGCTTGCTACAGTAGCCTCCCTTAGCCCAGACTTTATGATATCCCACTTCTGTTGTGTGTCCATCTCTGACCTAATCCTCTCGAGAGCCCTCTTAGTATTTCCCTCATCTTCTCAAAGTCCACCCGTCTGAAATCCACTACCCTTGTAGCTGACCCCACAGCCTCCCTGCTCATGCTGAGCATGAACCACACTGAAAGGTGGTCACTCTCAGCCAGTGGGTCCTCCACCCATAGCTCCCTCACCATCTTTCTATTTGATAGTATCAGGTCCAATTTATTACCTAGCCAGGTTGGTTCACCAACCATCTGCACCAGGTGGCTATCCTGGAACACTTCCAGAAGTACTTGTTCCTTGGCACCAGAGGTAGTTTGGATACCTCAATCCACTCCAGATCGATTGAGGTCCCCTGTGATCACCACACTCCCCTTACTACATACCCATTGAATATGATCTGCCAACTCCCTATCCAACTCCTCAGACTGCACCGGTGACCTATATACCACCCCTAGCTTCAATTTCCTACCCCTAGAATCCAGGAACTGCATCCACAGTGCCTCTGCCCTCCCCTTTCCCCCTCATCCTTTGTGCATCTAATCCCATCCTTTACATAAATTGCTACCCTCATCTTCCCCAGCCCTCTGTCTTTCCTATAAACCCTATACCTTGGGATCACCAGATCCCAATCCTGATGTTGATTGGCCCACAACTCCATGATGGTTGCAATGTCCACCATCCCTATGTTTAACAAAGCCTGTAGCTGAGCTACTTTGTTACCCAGGCTCCTCACATTCAGGGAGACCACCGTCCACCCAGTTCACACCTTCTCCCTACCCCTCACCCTCTCTACCTGACCCTTCACCACTGGTCCACCCTCATTACAAACACTGCTGTCATGGGAGGTCATCTCATTCAGCTCTCCTACCTGGCAACCTTGCACCCTAGCTGTGCACTCACCTCCCCACCTGCTTAGTTTTAAACCCCCTTGGCAGCTATGTATTCCTCCAGCTTCCACTTCAAGACCCCCTGCCCAGCCCTACTCAACTGCAATCTGTCCACTGTGTATAGGTCACTGTTGACCCATGTGTTCAACCAATCTCCCACCAGCCCATGCCCATGAGAGTGACACCACCCCTCCAGCCAAGAGTTAAATTCCACAATCCTGTCCTTCCTTGCCCTGCTCACCCTGGGTACCAGTAGCACTTCCAAGAAGGCCACCGAGCACCCAACCTCCCTGCACAACTTCCCTAGTTCCTGAAATCTCTCCCTAACCAACTCCACCAGACTCTCCCCAAGGTCACTGATGCCTACATGCACTACCATGTGAGGTTTTTCTCTTCCCACCCTAACACACCTAAGCAAAGCCTGGCCCGCCCTACCCGCTGTCAAGCCTGGTATGGATTACACCCATATCTGACTAGGACATTCACCCCTAGCTCCCCACCTGATCCCCTTTAGTATAGAGTCCCCTATCACTACTACTCTGCACCCCTTCCCCACCTTTTGCCTGCAGCTGCCTATAAGCCCTGTCACTCCCTTGAGTGCTCTTCCTTCCCTGAACACCAGCACCCGGTCCCTCCCTCCTGCACATCTCCCATTCACTTCCTGCCAGACCTCTCTTCCCCCTATGGTTGCCTCCCCTCTTCCTCTGACCAAATCAGCATATATTCTCCCCCCTGCCTCACCAAGTGCTAATCCATCCTGCCCTTGGCTGCATCCCATCATGGCTTCCCCTGCCCTGCTCCCCCACTCTTACCTGTCTACCCTCCCTCCTCTCCCCTCTGGACTGTCATCCCCTGCATATTCCCTACCCTCACTGCTGCCTGCCTCACTCCTTAGAGTCCCATCCTCCTCCTCCTCTGCTACTGATGCCAGAACCGCATACCTATTACTTTCTCCTACCCCCTACTACTGGCATTGTCTCTGTTGCTACCCCAATAAGGACCCACATTGCTGCATGGGTTCCCCTTCTCCTCCCCTCCTCGCCCAGTCACCACAAGCTCAGATTCCCTCTATGCCCAAGGGGGGAATCCAACCTATCTGCACTCTGACTCTCTCCTCTCTTAACCTCCTTATCTTCCCTGTCAGCCAATTGACCTCTGCCTCCAGTGCTGTCAGCCTGTGGCAAATGGGACATTCTCATAGCTTCCACAATGTACCCATCCAGACGGCTGCCCCACAGCCATTGCAGCCTACCAGGCTGTCACCCCTGGATTGCATTCTGACCTCCTGCCCCATGCACCAGCCCCATTCTCCTGGAACCAACCCCATCACCCATGCCACCCATCCCTGTCCGGCCATTCCAAACACCCCTGACCCCCTGTCAGTTGCATCACCCCCACTCCACCCCCTTCTTGTCCCCAGAATTCCTGCTATACATGGTGTAGCTGAACCCCCCCGCCTTCCTCTGGTGTTCCTGTCCAAGTACACAGGTGTGTGGGTATGGTCAATGATCATCCGATAGTGACTACCCCTTACTCAAAAAAACAATTGTGTACAACCCACAGAATAATGCCCATCAGAATACACCTGCATCAACACCCCCAGTCATCAGTCCCACCCAATGACAGTGACCAGTGTCACAGAGTATTACCCGTTCCTCCCAGTACAGTTACAATCAGCCCACAGAGCCACAGAGAATTACCCCCTTCCTCCCAGTATAGTTATGATCAGCCCACAGAATTGCACCCTTAAATAGTAAGACCCACCCAAAACATATGTAAACAGTCCAGATGGCAAATGTTGATTTACTTCTAGGGCTCCAAGTCCATAGCAGTTCCTGCCATATTAGATTGCACTGTATCTTGATTATGCATTGCTTCCCAGCTCACAGTGTCCAGTATCCAGGATCTGGGCCTTTAAGATGGTCGAACTTGCAGGCTTGCCAGTCAGATCAAAGTTAAAGTAAGTCTTGGTGACACCCCTCCAGGGAACACCGCCCCTGCTCCTCTCCTTATTGGCTCATCGCTAAAATGGGTGGATTATGTAGCCCATTTTATACTGGTGCTGTCATGGGGTGTGAGGGTGGGAAAATATTCAAGCTGACATCCTCCTGCTTCCTGATTGGCTCCCCATCTGTTCCTGCTGCTGCTTTGATGCTCAAACTCCCTCCATGGCCACCAATGCAGCCCTGCTGCTCCATGGCCAACTAATGGTCTCTTCCAGTGGCCCCACCACTTGCAGCTGGTGTCCTGGTGCTGCACCAGACTCAGGATGCTCACCGCTGGTGCGGCACTGTGCCAGGTCAGTGAATTTCTTCTTTTTTGTTAGTGTGGCTAGGCCTAGGCTATTTATAGCCCAGCCACAGTTTAAAGCCTCCTGCCTCTTCCACTGAGTGGACAAAATTCAAGCTGGGAGCCTCCTACTTCCTGATTGGCTCCCCAGCTGGTCCTACTGCTGCTCCAATGCTTGAACTCCCTCCATGGCCACCAATGCAGCCCTGCTACTCCCTGGCTGACTGATGGTCTCCTCCAGTGGCCCAGCCACCTGCAGCTGGTGTCCTGGTGCAGCATCAGGCTCATGATGCTCTCTGCTGGTGCGGTGCTGTGCCAGATCAGTGAATTCTAGCTTTAGAATTTATGCTTAGAATTTGGAAATAGAACACTGAGAACAATGGACCAGATAGAGAACATTCAATGAAAAGAAAGACAGTTTTAAGATAAAACAAGGTAGAAAAAGGAAAATGCTAATAAGAGTATTACAAATGATGTGGTATATATCAAATACATAATGGGTTGTAGCAGCATACCATATTTATCTCCACACATGAGTGGTAAAGACTTTTGTACTGTATTTAACTCAAGGTTTTGCCACTCATGAGTTATGAGTGTTATCACTTGCTAGTAGACACAAATCTGTTAATCCACTGCAACCCATTATGTATTCCCTAATTATCCATTCCCAACCACAGTTGGGAGTCATGTCAGTAATGTAATACACTGTAATATGCAGATGTCCTCATCATAGACCACAGAGTCAAATCCCCCGTTGACATCTCCAGTACCCTTATCTTTGAATTTGGCTGTGCTTAAAGTTAGTGGCTAAAACACTGATTGCTGGCAAATGCTAATAAGACAAAACCTTCAGGAGATTGTTTACACTGAAGCCCAGACTTAGGAAATTCAATGCTTCTGATATCCATTTTCGAATACTTACTCCTGATGGGACCCCTATAGAAGAAGTCTCTTGGATTCAGTACCCCACTGATTTTATCAATGCCCCCTTGACCTTTTCTGAACAAACTGGGGCAGAGTTTCAAAGAGTGGTGCAGGGCTTATGTCAAGCCTTGCATCAGACCTTTGTATTACTACAACTGTGGCAGTCCTGATTGTCACAGCTGCACCCGATGTTACTGTCTTGGGTGCAGTTGTGACAGTGTATCTGCTTTAAGACAGCTTACACCAAATCTCTGGTGCAAGCTACATTAAAATAGTCCTGGTTACTAAACAAGCTAGATCAGAAAAAGATGGTCACGCAAGCATCTATCTCCTTAAGGATAGAAAATCCCTTTAGAAGGCTGCACCATATGTTTGGTACATCTGCGGCTTGCGACAATCTCAGTTAATTTGAAAATCCAGCATTTATGTTTATTGGTAAATATGTAAATTTTGAAAGTGGAATTGTCTGTAGACTGAAACATTTTATCACTACAAAAAGTTGCCTAGCTACTGAAATGGGCATGCTACTGCCCCTGTTTAACAACTGTTCCCACAGTTTTTCTCAGACCTCTACCAATAATTAAACTAAGCTGAATACAGTTTATACCAATACTTGTAGGTTTGCTTTACTCACCAATTTCAGTTCTCTTCACTGCTCTGTTGCCAAACCAATGGCTGGGTCATCCCCCTCCCCGGCACATATCTCTATGGCATTCTGATTGGCAAGTGCATGCAGGAAAATAATTATTCCCCCTTAAATGAACTGACAACTAAAACTATAAAAATAAAACAAATAAATAAAGTACATACATACAAAAATCAATCAATCAATCACTCGATCAATCAATAATGCCTTGTAATTCTATTTCACTCTGTAAGTAACCCAAAGCTTTATTTCTGTATTTCCCTTCTTCACAGATTTACTTACTTTCTTCAGTTTGACCTACTATACCATATAAAACAGTTATAAAACTGACCTCCTTAAATCTAAACAAAGTTCCTTGTATGCTAAGGTCAACTTCTGAACTGCTTCTTGACATAACCCTGTCTCTACCAGTATAGTCCAAAAGGCCCATTCTGTTGCTGCCTTCAGGATCTGAAAAATATCCCTCACACACTCCAGTATGTTGCCTTGCCTCCAGTTCCCTATTTCAGGCTCTATTTAGGGATACCCAGTTATCCACCTCTGCCTGGAAATGTTTCTTCCGAACCTTGGCTTCTCTAATTTGTTTATTTGCTGCAGTGCCGGTCAAGATGCAATGTAGAAATGCTGCAGTATATCACAAAATGCTGCAGTAAACTGCATTGAACAGTCTAATTCAATAGCAATTAAGCCCTTTTGCCATACAGTACTTTGTGACATGTCATTTACTGCAAGTTCATGTGTTGCATCGTGGCTGACTCTGCTGTTAATGGACAATCATGATTACACATCAGTGCACAAACATACAGGTTGTAGGTTCATAGGGATGCACAAGTCTAGAGCTGATGGTTTTTTGGACTTGACCACTCAGAATAATAAAACTTACTATCCCTAGCACCTGACACTACCTGATTTGGTAGTCTGTTCTACACATTCACCACTTTTTGATTTAACCAATGGCCATGAATGTTAGTCTTATAAAATCACCTTTTAATTGAAATTGATGGACTCTATTACTCCTTGTTGTGTCACTTCCTGTGAAACCTATACATTCCTATAAATCACCATCACTTAGGACTTTATCTGTCAGACACAGATCACACCTAAGTCTCCTGTACTCCAAAGAGTACAGGCCCAGCTCTTTAACCTTCCACCTTTAGGAGTGTGCTCTAATTGTCTGATTTTCTTCATGGCCCATCTCTGTGTCCTCTCTAACATTTTAACATTAGTAACAATGAGGTGCCCAGAACTTCACACAATACTCCATGTGCGGTTGCACAAAGAACATATACAATGGAAGCAATACCTGTCTGTCTCTACTGTTGATATTACCTAGGATACAACTCAGGATCTTGTTTCCTTTACTAACTGCAGCCTTACATTGTTCTGAGGGACAGAGATCATTTGTTACTAGGACACTCAAATCATTCTCCTTATCCGATACAGTACTGGTGTTTCTTTTCCATATAGAAAATATGTTGCATGTTTGTTCTTTTTACTCAGGGGCATTGTCTTACATTTCTCAATATTTAGAGCTAATTTATTCTGCTTAACTCATTCTTCAGTTTTATTTCAGTTTGAAAGAGATTGACAGATTTTGGTGTCATTGACTGTGACACCTACTTTGACATCATCTGCAAACTTGCAATTCCTGCAGCCAGCTGAAGTCTGTAGTGATGCAATAAAAAAGACTAAATAATGTGGGGCCCAATACTAAGCCCTGCAGTACTCCACTTGTAATCTCTGCCTATGGAGAATAATGCCCTGTCATTCAAACTCTTTGTCTTCTCCATTCTAATAAAGATTCCACCCATCTTATAATATTGATGTCTAACTCAATGTCTAATAATCTTTTGACTAGCGGTTAATGGGGCAAGGTATCAAAAGCTTGTGAAAAGTCCAGATATAGGACATCAATGAGTAGTCCCATATCAAGTGCACTACTGACTGGATTGAAAAAAATTAGTAGGTTCATTTGGCATGACTGACTCATACTAAAACCATGCTGGGTAATATCAGTTAGTTCTATTTTTTGACATATGTTCACAAAGAATATTTTTCACTATTCCCTTCAATACCTTACCAACAATGGAGGTCAAACTAATGGGTCTAAAGTTACCACAGTTACTCTTAGACCCCTTCTTATGGATGAGTATCACAGCTGCATCCTTCCAAACTTTTATTACAGGCCCCTCACCAGTGAGCAGTTAAAAATATTTGCCAATGGTCCTGCCAGGGCCACAGCCAAATTCTTTAACAGAGCAGGGTACAAATTGTTGGGTCCCAGGGATTTGTTACAGATTAATTTTTGTAACTGAGTTTGGACTTCTTCCTCAGTAATCACTTTCTGCATGACAGTGATCGGTTAATCCCTCAGTGTAGAGGAGCAAGCACTTACGGGTTGATAAATGTGAGCAAAGTACGTATTAAAAACAGTGGCCATTTCTTGTTCACTCCTACTAATTTGATTGTTTACCACAAGGGGCCCTATAGCAGCGTCTCCTTTCCTTACACCATTGATATAGTTAAACAGGATTTCTTATTGTCCCTTGAGTTACAGTACATGCTAACCATAGTTCAAATTCTCTCTGGGACTTCCTAATTGAATTCTTACACAATTTACATTTTTCCATGTATTTAGATAAATTGCTGTCTGAAGGAGTTTTCTTTTACTTTTTGAATGCCTTTTTGGTCTGTCTTATCAGTTTCCTAATGGTGTTGTTGAACCAGATAGGTATTTTACCCTTCTAATTATACTTAATCCTTTCAGGGATAAATTTACCGGCACAATAATCTAGTTTAACAATCAGTTTATCCCCTGTAGTTACAAGGGGTTGATCCTTAAAATCCTTTTCCATGTTCTATCCACTGATATAGCTCCTAATTTTAACATTATCCACCCTTGCATAACTCCTAACTCTAGTGGTATATCTGATCTGAAATTTAAGCCGGCTGATAAAAGTTGAGCGATAGTGATACTGCATAATACAGACTATATTAAAGAAATATGGAGACAGCTAAATGATGAGAATGTCTATAAAAAATTACATCTAGACCACACCTGAGATTTGAAAAGAAGAATAGACAACTTTATAAAATGAGTCTGTACTTTTCTGCCTCCTGATTGGCTGAGGGGTACCGTTTGCCATGTCCTTATCAGCATATATTGTGGCAACCGGTACCTCTTCAGCTAATCAGGGCTTTTTACCACACAGATCATTGTCCCAGCTGCTGCAGCTCCTCAGCATTACATGGAAGGAAGACGACCCTAATCTTCAAAGCTGGTGTGGTAGTGAACTGCTCGACATGCAACAGACCCACTCCCCACACACAGAGACAAACAAACTCTATATTTCACTACCAAGCAAAGAATATGATCCAGTCACCTTAAATCATTTTAAAATAATTGTCTAACCTCTGTTTCAATGTTGAAAGGTGAGCGTGAGTTGAAAGACGAGCGTGAGCGTCAAAGCTGTCCACGGACTTGCTCTTCCCTTACATTGTAAAAGGAAAATAAAAAAAACTCAGCACTGCTCAGCTCCTCCATTAAACTACCCAATCACCAATGATGCCACATACCGGCAGTTATGGTTTCGAAAACTGCAAGGAAGGAAACGGCTGTGTGTATGGTGTCCTCAAATGGTCACGCTTGCTCCCAGTAAAGCGGAACTCTAAAATTTATCAAAAAAACTAAATTAAATCAAACAAGAATATTAAAAAAAATGATTTGTGTATGGGGGGATGGGAGGTGCAAAATCCTAAACCAGACACTAACTTCAGCTGATAACATAAAACATGGATCCCGCTGACTACAACCAAAACTCACTGGGCAGTCACTTCTCAGGCACACAAACTAAAAATGTGAAAGAAAAAAAAACAAAAGAAGCATATTCTATAACATTTTCTTTGTTGCTGTTGCTGTGTGTGGGTGGCTGTGTGGGGAGTGGAGACAGAGACACCAATCACTGTACTGACGAGCCAGCGACAAGGACTACTTTTTCTTCTTTTCATGCTTATACTGTTTTTTTTTTATTCTACACTTTTTATGTACATTTCTTTTTAAACTTTATTTCTTTACCAGAAATGTTATAAGCGCAATAACACACTCCGAGGTGTGGGTTATCTCCTGATAAGAGCACACCCAGGTGCATAAAGCACTCAATGCAAGCACCTTGTGCCTAACAACGCACCTGGGCATGCTCTTATCAGGAGATAACCCACACCTTGTCGTGTGTTAATGCTGGCTTATCAGTCAGGTATTTATGCAGGGTGTTATAAGTGAAAACATCAGTGATTTCCTTATGATGGATCATACGGTGCCGACCACATTTTATGTTTTACCTAAAATACATAAGACCTTACAGAAACCTGTGACGGAGTTAGGCTACACCCTCATAACTTAACTGATGAAACACTTTTCTATCTCTTTGTCTCCAGCTATAAAACCACTGTTGTGCAACAGTTAATGTTTTCTTCCGTTCTTTACTCTTTTTCCACCCTACTCTGGGTTGGCCACCTAGAGTAGCGCTTTTCTATCCCTTCTAAATCTCTGGTCTCTTGCTATTTACTCTTTTTCTCTTTTCCATCCATTCAGTCTATAGAACAAATGAAGAATGCCCCGTCAAGTATGGCAGAAACTGTATAAAGTGCATAAGAGCATTTATAAAATAGGTCGAGAATTCTCTGAGTCCTGGTTGACCGAGAGGTACATTTGGCCGTGTCCTTATCAGTGGATATTCTGCCAACCAGTACCTCTTCAGCCACTCAGGGCTCACTACACCACAAATCATGCTGCCAGCCTCCCAACTTCCTCAATCTCTGAAGCTGAGCTGGCACCCCTAGGACACAATCTGCTACTGCAGCCACAGTCTAGAGTCCACAACATCACCCGAAGTTATCAACCCATTTACTTTAATTTAATCATAAAAACAAAGTATAACCTGTTAGGCTGTTTCTTTCTCCTCTCTCTCTCTTCAAAAGACCTGTCCCCAATCAAATCAGTGTCTCATGTTTCACCACAACGCAACGTTCAACCATATCAAAAATGGGCAAAAGCAGAGGTCCGCTGCTGTATCAATCCTAAGCTGTGCAGTATTAACAGAAGCTATGAAATAAAAAATAAGAGCCAGCTTTCCTTTTTAAAAATAAAGACCTGCTGTCTTTTCAAAACCGGAGCTGCCAGTTTGGCAAACCACTACTAAAGAAAAGTGCTACGTATGGCAGCTGATGTCAGACATACTCAGTCCTGCTCAGTCTTGCTGCGTACTCCCTCGCATAACAAGTAAACACTGGCAAAGTGACAAATAAAAAAAACATATTGAAGTAAACCTAGTCTATGGGATTCTAAGTGTGTGTGTGTGTGTGTGTGTGTGTGTGTGTCAGGAGGACACACATTCGCTCCTGCACAAAATCACATAATTTGCAACAAACCACCTCCTTGCTCTTAAATGTCTCTTGTAATAAAACCATGATAGCTATGTTCCTCTCACTAAAAGCAGCTGGTATATTTAAAATACATGGGGGTTACAGGTTCAAAACACTGCGATAGGGAGGCACAACATGAGGTACTCTCATTGTACTGTTGTGAGGGAAGAGCACCCCCTAGTTGCCGTCATATAATTGTACAGGGAACTATTTTAATTACTTCTCTTAAAAAGCTCCTTTTAAAAAAAAACATTCGATTTTTTTTCTCTCTCCCTTTTTTTTTTTATTTACTGCTGGGATCCATTTTATAAGCACTATAACACATGACGAGGTGTGGGTTATCTCCTGATAAGAGCATGCCCAGGTGCATAAGGCATTCGGTGCAAGTGCTTCATGCCTAACAATGCACCTGAGTGTGCTCTTATCAGCAGATAACCCACACCTCGTTGTGTGTTATTGCTTGCATATGACACGAGGCATGAAAGCTTAATGAATAGAATGAATAAATACAGTACTGTTAAAGACCTGCTAAATATACATAAAACCAAGGTCAATACAATAAAATCCTTATGGTATTACCAAAATACATTTATATTCTGTTATTTTATGCTGCAAACACTAAAGTGTAAAGCAATGTGGTATGTTTGTTTCATCTTTAATTTAAGAGATACCTTAACTATGAATTCCATATGGTTTTAGCTAGCCATTTATAAAAGAAACTAAAAACATAGCCATGTGGCTATAGGTTGAACAGGCTGTTTGTCCTGTTAGGATCCTTTGGGACCATTTATATTATTATTGTTGTGAGTGGGATGGCTTTCAGTTGGCAGGTTGCCAAAGCCGCCCACTATATCCACATAATTACGGTCCATTTTTTTTATTTTCTGTATATTTGATTGTTTTGCCCCTAAAATGTTCAAAAGAGGGAGAGTGTGATATTAAATAAAATAATACCGGAGTGCGTATGCTCTGGTTGCACTTTCCCCTCTGAGTCGGTAGGGTTTTTTATGTGTAAAAATGGAGCCAGTGGCTGATGTTATTTACGTAAGTTTCAAGCCATTGCTCCGAGTTCCAGGTTCCAGCTGCAGTAAAACAAAACCCCTCAAAAAGGCCAGGAGCCTGAAATAAAGAGGGAGTGAGAGCAGCAGAAAGTAAGTAAAAGGATGAGAGCAGACATGCTCTCTGTGTGCTGTCTCCCCCCTCCAAAAGCTGGTACATGTTACCCTGTCCACAGAGTGAGGTGGCCTTGGTAAAGTTCAACTGCTGCTCAACTTAAGACCTTACAGTTCACTCGCAAAGAGAATAACATTTAGTTTGTTAAAAGAATGCCCTGAGAAGAGAGAGAGAGAGAGAGAGAGAGAGAGAGAGATATTAGTATATATATATATATATATATATAAGCAATAGAAGCTTAATAGCTCCATGTTCTCTCTCTCCTTTGCTACACCCATACCAGCTTTTCTCACTGAGCTGGCAGTTGACAGAACTTAGTAAATTTTAGCTGCCCCACCTAAATACAATGTCTACTAGAACAAGCATTTGTCAATGCTGAATGTTGTCTTGCTGGCATTGGCATTGGTAGTGCAGGAGTTAGAGATGCTTTATAGGAATGGCAGTGAAGTATTGAACAGATGCCAACCCCACCCCCACTCTGCAGAGATTGACAGGTGTTGGGGTGTACCTTTGGGTCATCAGCTATAACACTCATGCCATTTTACCTCGCCCTACCATGTAGACAGTGACAAGTGTCGTGGTGTGCTTTGGGGTCTTTGGGCCTTATACTTACTCTGTTCCATAAGGAAATATGCTGAGGTGGGTGCAGTATAGGAGAATGGGGTGAACTTTGAGGCTGAACACTTCCAGGCACACCTCAATACCTGTCACTGACTGCAGGGTGGGGGTTGGGGTGGAATGGCAGGAGCATTACAGCTGATGATCCCAAGTCACACTCCTGATGCCTGTCAGTATGTACAGGGTGGGGTGTTACAGTTGGAAACCCTAACGCCATAGGCATGTGTTGGTATTTTCACTCCAAATTATAAACATGGGCTTTTTGTGACCCCACCTTATGAAGAGTGGCACTATCAGTTTGTTAGCCAAAAGGTGATTTTGCACAGCGACTGTGCCATTTGGCGCCACAGGCACAGAAACACATTTTGGGCAGGATGTGGAAAATGACAACTGTATTGTTCATGAGGATGTGTAAAAAAATGGCAACGTTGAAAATCTGGAGTGAAAATATGAAAAATGGGTGAAGTCATGAGCATGCATAGCAACTGTGCTACGCACGTCCATAGTCCAATTATTTTGGAGATTTTTTTAATCACATTTTCAACATAGGCATTTTGGGATCTCCCCTCATGAGCAGTGGCACTGGGAGTTTGTTAATCTGTCCCAAAAGTTTATTTCCCACAGCGACCATGTGATTGTACACCACAGGTGCAAAAACACATTTCAGGCAGGATGTGAAAAATGACAACTGTACTATTCATAAGGAGGTGTGAAAAAATGCCAGTGTTGAAAATCTGGCATGAAAATATTGCAGATTTGCAAAGTTACAAGTATGCATGGTAACTGCACAATGCATGCTTGTAACACAGTCATTTTATGGATATTCATCACCATATTTTTAATATAGGCATTTTAGGACCTCTGCTCATGAACAGTGTCACTGTCATTTCGTTAATCTGTCCCTAAAATGGATTTTCCACAGCAACAGTGGTATTCTGCACCAGAAGTGTGAAAACACATTTTGGCCAGGATATGTAAAATGACAGCTGTACTGTTCATTAGGAGGTATGGGAAAATGGCAATGTTAAAAATCTGGAGTGAAAATATTACAAATTCATGAAGTTACAAGCATACGTGGAAACTGCACAATGCATGCTCATAAAACTGCCACTTTTTGGATTTTTTTCACTAGATTTGCAACATAGGCTTTTTGAGAGCCTTCCTCATGAACAGTGGCACTGTCATTTTGTTAATCATTCCCGAAGGGTGATTCCATGCAGTGACTGCAAAATCACCTTTCGGGAATGAATAACACCATGACAGTGACTGAATTCTTGAGGAGGGGTCCCAATTACCCCATGTTGAAAATTTGGTGCCATAGTTCCCAAAAATGGCCGAGATATGCACCAAAGTTGAAAAAAACCTATTTATACCATTATACAGCTTACCAGCATTTCTTCAGTTCATGGTCAGCTTTGAAGAGTGCAGACGTGTTCCCGGTGTAGTATCAAATCATGCTACCCATCTGAATTTGCTACCCTTGTCAACTGTGCATGTGTACTAGCGTCACGCATGCACACTGCAACAGTCAGAGGGTAGCAAATTCTGACAGTGAAGTCCAGGGGAAAAACTCTGACAGGCGGTCATTAAAAAATTGTACAAAAGGTGAAACCCTGCAAGTGAGGCATACGTTTTTAAACAAAACCTGTATATCGTCTCCTCTGTCTCTTGAATGATCATTGGGCATGATGGATAAGTTCAGTTTCCGTCTGCTTATGTTCGATGACAATCAAAGGAAATTGTACAGTATCCTGTACTCAAATGCTAATTTATTCTTTATTGCACACAATATATTGTAATAGTGATGTGATTTTTCACTGCAGACTCATTTTGGTTTACTAAGTTTATTTATTCGGGTACTTAAGATTACTGTTTTTATATTTTGAGTATCACCTTTCTTTGTAGTCTGAGTTCACTGTTAAAACCCGAGTCGTGTGTGTGTGTGTGTGTGTGTGTGTGTGTGTGTGTGTGTGCCAGTCTTGTTGTAGCATTACTCATTAAAAAAATAAAGGAAATCCTGACACCTCACCCTGTGTCCCAATTAATGCTTAAAATGTTTCCTTAAAATATCAAGGTATTAAGTGTTCTTTTATTCATTTGTGAGTAGGGTAAGGGATAAGGATACTGTCACTCTACTGTACTGTACATATCGTGTGCCTTATATAATTTTGCCCTATATTTGAGTGAACTTGTGTGGTATGCACTTTATGTCTTATAGGTAGTCATAATAGCTATTGTAAGTAGCTCTTGTCAAATGTCAGAACTACTACATATTATTCTGTTAAGCAGTATAGGGGGAACACTGTTTAACCAGGAGTAGTACACTAAGCTGAAGCTTGTTTCCAGTTGCAACCTGGGAGCACAAGAAAGTTAAGTGACTTGCTCAGGATCACACAGTATGCATCTACATGGCTGTGGGATTCAAACCCAGGTCTCCAGATCTGTAGCTCAGAGCCTTAACCTACTGCGCTATACTGCCTCCGATATAAACTACATAGAGTAGATGCAAGTGGTTATTTGAGAAGCTGAGCACCTTGTTTGGTGATTATTACAATCTCTGTTGTGAAGCCTATTGAGGTATTGTGCTACAGTTGTGGTATACGGAGTGGGTACCTATGGGATACTCTTTACCCTATACTCTATACTCTGCAGGTGTCAGAATGTAACATAAGTTTTTTATGTTCAATTTATGTCTGTTCTTGGGTGCTTGGCCACTGAATCCTCTGTAGTCTGTTAAAAAAAATAACTTGCTATCTGCTGTGATTTTGTTCTTCATTTGCATACCTTCCTGATTGAGAATTGTGCCCCATTTTTTAGCTTTTTACTCATTTTATGGGCGTTTCAGGGGCTACATAGCTTCCTAATGTTTACATGCTGTGGGTGCTGGGCTGATGTCCTTATAAATGGAGCAGCTCCATGGCTTCCCCACTCGTTTCACTGAAGAGCGATGTTTTTCTTAGTACTGCACTCTGTCATTTTTTATTTAAAATATTTTTATTGTGCCTTGTGAAAATAGTATCTTACCCCATACTGACTGTGTCATGTTTTTAGTTGGAAAAGTTAAAATTTTTCCAGCAGATGGGCTGATGGAACCCTTCCCCACTCCAACAGCATTCTCAGTTGTATGTGGGTACTATATGGAGCAGCTCCATGGCATCCCCACTCGTTAGTGGTGTTCATAACAGTTTGTGAAATTAATCTTTTCAGTAAAGTGTTTGAATAAAGTGGCTTAACCCATACTACCTTGATGTGCTTTATTTCTGAAATCTGGACTTTGGAACCTGATAGGCTGAAGGAAACAACCCCCTTCCCCATTAGCATTCCGAGTTGCATGAGTGTCAGGGAGATTATATTTTGGACTGTCAGTAGTTCACGTTCCTGAACAGCAGCTATTTACAGACAGTGTAAATGATTAGGAGTTTCACATTGATATTATAACTCTGTGTTTTACATTGATATTATAACTCTGTTTTACACTGTTCTGCAAGCTGCATGTATCCTATGCAATATAAAGAGCCGTATGTGGTTAGTGTTGTTATCTTCACCCTCCAACGGTTCCATGTCACAAGAGTGAATCTTTTTCAGTGACTCGCACAAGAGTGAGTACATCATGGTGAACTCAAATACAGCACACAGCCATGTACGTCGAATACTAAATTGGTGCATATCTGATTGCATGTTTAATGCGGGGGTGTTGTGGTCCCCACATCTCCCTTTGTGGGGTTCAAGTCACCACCCCCAAAACTTTAATAACCATGTTGGGGGTGGACACCGGAGGAAAGATGAGGGACTGAGGACAGCAATAACTTGCCAAAAATAAAATGACATACCTGTCTGAAGTTCTGAGCTTGGGGCCACCACCACTGCAGCCGGTATCCCTACCCACTATGCTACATGAGTAGCTTGGTGGCATCATGCTCCACATCCCTAGTTCGCACATCCCTCTTCTCCCTCTTCTGTCCTGTTGCTCTTCCCTTCCCTCACCATTTGTTCCAATCCTCCTTGCTATTCTGTCCTTCGCTATCCCTCCACAGTAGCCAAACTAAATCATCCCATTCCAAGATAAAAATATGGGACTTCAGAGGAGCTGACTTTGATAAGATGGCGAATAGAGTTAAGCTAGCTCTAGCAAAAAGGAAAACAGGTGAGGGGGTTCAATCAAAGTGAGCAAGTATTAAGAATGTAATACTTGAAGCAACTTCCCATTGTGCTAGAGAGAACGGGAAGTGAAAAAAAGAAGAAGGAAACCACCTTGGTTCTCAAAAACAGTAGCAGAAAAGGTCAGAGCCAAAAGGCTGGCCTTCAGAAAATATAAGGGAACACAGCAGGATGAAGATAGGGAGGCATACCAAAGTTCCCTAAGGGAAGCAGGGAAGGCAGTAAGGCAGGCAAAGGCCCAAACCAAGGAAACACTAGCACAAACAGTAAAAGAAGGCGACAAGACTTTCTATAGATACATTAGTGAAAGGAGAATGTCCAGAGGTGGTATTGCTAAGACCAAAGGGCATGTAAGGAGGAGGACCATTTAAAAACATCTATCCTAAATAGATACTTCTGCTCAGTATTTACTGAAGAGAAGGTAGGGCAGGGCCCATGGCTGAGCACAGTGGACACAGGGGGAAGGAGGTGTGCACTAGTCTCTTCACAAAAGAAAGGGTCCTACAAGATCTTGATAATCTCAGGGTGGACAAGGCAATGGAACCTGATGGCATACATCCCAGGGTACTAAAGGAGCTAAGGGTGGAACTAGCAGAGCCATTATCAAAACTATTTAGTGAGTCTCTGAGCACAGGAGAAGTCCCAGAAGACTGGAGAATGACCCATGTGATCCTGCTTCACAAGAGTGGTTGCAGAGAGGAGGCAGGGAACTACAGACCAGTCAGTCTTACCTCAGTGGTGGGCAAGATTATGGAGGCACTCCTTAAGGAAAGGATAATGCAACATCTGGAGTCCATTGGAGCACAGTATCCAAGACAGCATGGATTTACAAAAGGTAGGTCCTGTCAAACTAATCTCATAGATTTATTTGACTGGGTAACCAGAGTGGTGGAGCAAGAGGGAGCAGTTCATGCCACCTACCTTGACTTCAGCAAAGCTTTCGATACTGTTCCACATAGAAGATTGATTAATAAGCTGGGTAGGCTTGGGGTGGGTCAGACGTTGGTCAACTGGGTGTCAAACTGGTTGATGGGCAGAAGACAGAGAGTGGTGATAAATGGTATACAGTCAGAAGAGATGCAAATCACAAGTGAGGTACCTCAGGAATCAGACCTGGTGCCAGTCCTCTTCAATATCTTCATCAGTGACATTGCAGATGGACTGGAGGGTAAGGTTTGTCTGTTTGCAGATGGCACCAAGATCCGCAATTGAGTAGATGATCCAGATGGGGTGGGCAGAATGAGAAGAGATCTGGATAAACTAGCAAAATGGTCACAAAAGTGGCAACTGGGAGCCAGGCCCGGTGGTGCTGAGGGTTAAGGGACTGGATGCCACACCTCACACTATGCCGGCGACACGAGTTTGGGAGCAAGCTCAGGCATCAGGGTCAGCAGGGGCGGGTGAGGTTTGAGCACCTGATGGGCAGCTCTCCTCCATGGGGGGGAGGACGGGTCTTCGCTTGGCATGCCAGTGGCTCCCAGTGGAGACTGGGGGTGCTGCAGCATGCAGGGTAGCACTTACATAGCATGGCTGATGATTGGCAGGGTTGCCCTATGCCATAGCATCAGGGATGTGCACCACACATGGAAGGGGGGAGTGCACACCAGAACAGGGAAATCACCAGTCTGCGGGGTAGGTGATAACATCTGCCCCCATGCCCACTGCTGGGTCTATCCTGCCTGGCCTTCCAGTGTCCTCTACCTGAGCTCTCTGCCACAAGCCAGAGACTGACTGTATAGAGCACCCAAGATGAGGGATGACCCCACCCCAGAGGGGTTAAGCTGGGGGTGCCAGTTCTGTGGGCTGAGATAGAGGAGTGAGGAGGCTCAGGTAGGAAGACTTCAAGAGGGGCAGAAACAGAAAGGATGCCTGAGAGAGGCTCCACAGATTGTGACCGGAGGGGGAAAAAAAAGAAAAAAAAAGAGTGGCAACTGGGGTTTAATGCAAAGAAGTGCAAGATCATGCACATAAGGAAGAGAAAACCTGAAGCCACTTACAGGCTGTGAGGGGAATTGCTAGCAGTCACAAGGGAAGAAAGAGACTTGGGCATCATCATCACCAATGACTTGAAGTCATCCAAGCAGACCACTAAAGCAATAGGTAAGGCTATGGGGATGTTGGGGTGTATTAGTAGGGGTATCACAAGTTGGAAGAGGGAGGTAATAATCCCTCTTTACAAGACACTGGTTAGGCCCCATCTGAAATACTGCATGCAGTACTGGAGACCACACCTTCACAAGGACAGTAACCAAACTGAGGCAGTCCAGAGAAGGGCAACCAAAATGGTGCAGGGACAGCACCAGAAAACACATGAGGACAGATTAAGGGAGCTCAATATGTATACCCTAGAGCCAAGGAGGGAGTGAGCTGATTTGATTGAAACATTCAAACACCTTAAGGGCATTAACAAGGTGAAAGAGTCTAACATGTTTCAGTATAAGAAAAATAGCAGGACAAGAGGACACAGCATGAGATTAGAGGGAGGCCGATTAAAGGGTAATGTGAGGAACTTCTTTTTCACAGAAAGGGTTGTGGATGCATGGAACAGCATACCTCAAGAAGTTGTGGATATGAATACAGTACAGGGCTTCAAACAGGCATGGGATAGGCATAAGGGAGCAATACAGATGAGTATGAATAAATAGGCCATTGACAGAGCAAAGGCCGATGGCACATTCATAAAGTAACAAAAGAAATGGGCAGACTGGATGGACCTTGCGGTCCGTATCTGCCATCAACTTCTATGTTTCTATGTTTCTAAACCTGAAAGCAAGCAAAATGATATGGTCTCTTATCAATCGCTCATTTTGGTTTGCTCTTTTTTGACATGATACCCCTTCCAACAAAGTCTGATTGTATTGCAATTATGTGTCAATGCAGGCATTATTACCTCAGTAGTTATGTATGCTTTCACTGGCCTATCAGGAATGCTGTCAGCCACATGCCAAGTATGATACAGTGGTCCTGCGATGTGTGCATTATTACATAGAATGGTGTCCTAGAATCATAGCACTTGGCTGCAGATGAGGACCAATAGTGTTGTACAGTGTGTCCATTCACTCTACTTACTGTAAAAGTTGCATACCCTACTTGATATCTGGCTTTACCTTCTCTTTCCTGTCGCTGCTGTTCCCCTTTGCCAGTCCCATGCTTTATTAAATTCACCCACTGTGTTGTCCCCCACTTCCTCAACTAAGAGTTAGTTCATTGTAGGCATCCACCACCCTTTCTATGAAGAAATACCTCCTGATGTTACTCCTGAGACTACCCCCTTCCAAACTCATGTCATGCCCCCCCCTTCATGAACATGTACCTTATGAAGATGCTATCCTCCGATACAATATTTATGACCATTAGATACTGGCAAGTTTCTATTATGTCTCCTCTGTCTCTCCTCTCCTCCAGGGTATACATAGGGAGGTTTCTCAGTCTCTTTTATTATGAATTTTGTTTTAATCCCTGCATCATCCTTGGTGACCCTATTGGAACTGAGTCCACACTGTCTAACTCCTTACAGACATGTAGCCTCCAGAACTGGACTTAGTAGGAGATGTGGCCTCCAGAACTAGACACAGTACTCCAAATGAGGCATCACAAATGATCTGTACAGTGGCATCACCACCTCTTTTCTTCTGATGGTGATACTGATCCCTATGCATACCATCATCACACTGGCTCTCCCCGCTGACTTGAAATATGGTTTGGTTGCTGTTAGGTCATCAGGTGTGATTATCCCCAAATCCCTTTCCTGCTTGGTGACCATCAGTATCACCCCCCATAATGTAATCCTCTTCTGTCTTGCACACCAATTTCATGATAAAGCACATTTTTGCATGGAATCTCAGATGCAGCACTGTACACCATCACTCTAGTTTACCTAGGTTCCCCTCATTTGCGCCCCATTCATTGAGTGAGCTCCCACTTGCAGATATTATTGCCATCTTCAAAGAGGCACACCTTCCCTTCCAGTCCCCTCCCCAAAATGTTACTTAACAAGCCATGAAATGGAACTGGCCCCAGAATAGATAACTGTGGCACCCCGCTGCTCACCCTATTTTCCTTAGATTGACCTCCATATATCATCACCCTCTGTTATCTATCATTCTACCAGTCCCTAACCCGGTTTACCACCTTATGACCCACTCCCTGGCTGCCCAGTTTGTTCAGTACTCTTCAACGTGCAGTGGCATTCAAGACCTTACTGAAATCAAGGTAGGTGTTATCCACAGCTTCTTCCCCCCATCCACTTCCCTTTTCACCTAGTCAAACATATCAATTATATTTGTCTGACATGTCCTTCCTGCTGTGAAGCCATACTGTGTCAGGTCTGGTGCTCTGCTGGTTTCTAGGTGTTGAGCAATCCTTTCCTTAAGTAGTAAAATCCCTACTTTTCTGCACTATTGAGGTTCTGCTGATTGGTTTCCACTTTCAAGCCTCCCCACTACCCCACTGTTGTGAAAAGGGACTATGTCTTCCTTCCTCCCATCCTCTGTAAACACTCCCATAATGACTCATTCATTCAAGATCCATTGGTTGTGTTGGTCACTTGCAAGTCATGCAACTGCATGTGGGCAGCGAAGGCTGTCTGCTGTCATGAGTGTGACTCACTACAGAGCGTTGCGTGTTTGAATTAATCAGCAGGCTGACATGAGAGTAGAATTAATGAACCTGTTGTTATGATGACAGGCCAAGCAGAGTTTAACTCACATTTGCTCCCACTCCCGGTTCACACAGCTCTCCCCAGAATGGCATAATAGAATGCCTGTCATCCCAATTTACCTGTGTCATCAACCTATCCACCCGCATTCCCTCCTCATCCTTTTAGAAGATGTCTGGATTGTAATTGCTGGTCAACCATTGAAGTGCTATGATGCATGGGCTGGCAGTATAGCCTAGAGGTTAGAGTAAAGAGCTGTGAATGAGCTTGGTACATCCAGCAGACCAGACCTTGGTTTGATACTCACAACTTCCACTTGCATACTGTGAAACTCTGAACAAGTCACTTAACTGCCCAGTGCTCCCAGGTCACCCCTGAAAACAAGCACTTGTGCCTAGTGGGCCTTACCCAGCTACCAAAGACTACAGAAAAAAAGCATTTGTCAATGCTGAATGCTGTGTTGCTGGCATTGGTATTGGCAGTGCAGCAGTTAAAGATGCATAATAGGAATGGCAGTGAAGCATTGAACTGACGCTAACCTCACTCCCCTCCTGCAGAGAGTGACAGGTGTTGGAGTGTGCCTTTGGGTCATCAGTTCTAATGCTCATGCCATTTCACCTCACCCTACCCTGTAGACACTGACAAGTGTTGTGGTGTGCTTTGGGGTCTTTGGACCTTATACTTACCCCATTCCATAAGGAAATATGCTGAGATGGGTGCAGTATAGGAGAATGGGGTGAACTTTGGGGCCGAAAACTGCAAGGCACACCTTGATGCCTGTCACTGGCTGCTGGTTGGGGGTGGAATGGCATGAGCATTACAGACAATGTTCCCAAGTGACAATCTTGATGCCTGTCAGTCTGTGCAGGGTGGGGTGTTACAGTCGGAAGCCCTAACGCTGTTTGTTGGTATTTTCACTCCAAATTTTCAACATGGGCTTTTCGTGACCCCACTTCATGCAGAGCAGCACTATCAGTTTGTTAGCCGAAAGGTGATTTTGCACAGCAACTGTGCCATTTGGTCACCACAGGTACAAAAACACATTTTTGGGCAGGATGTGAAAAATGGCAACTACATTATTCATGAGGAGGTGTAAAAAAATGGCAACGCTGAAAATCATGAGCATGCATAGAAACTGCACAACACACATCTGTAACCCAATTATTTTTGGTATTTTTTTAACCACATTTTCAACATAGGCATTTTGGGACCTCCCCTCATGAACAGTGGCACTGTGATTTTGTTAATCTGTCCCAAAAGTTGATTTCCCACAGCAACCACACCATTGTGCGCCACAGGTGCAAAAACACATTTTGGGCAGGATGTGAAAAATGACAGCTGTACTGTTCATGAGGAGGTGTGAAAAAATGGCAGTGTTGAAAATCTGGCATGAAAATATTGCAAATTTGCGAAGTTACAAGTGTGTGTGGAAACTGCGCAATGCACGCTTGTAACAGTCATTTTATGGACTTGTGTCACCAAGTTTTCAACGAAGACATTTTAGGACCTTTGCTCATGAACAGTGTCACTAGTCATTTTCGGAAACTGTCCCAAAAACTGATTTCACACAGCGACTGCTCTATTCTGCGCCAGACATGCAAAATCACATTTTGGCCAGGATATGTAAAATGACAGCTGTACTGTTCATAAGCAGGTGTGGTAAAATGCCAATTTTGAAAATCTGGCGTGAAAATATTACAAAATCCACAAAGTTACAAGTGTGCATTGAAACTGCACAACACATGCTAATAAAAAGCCATGTTTTGGATTTTTTTCACCAAATTTGCAACATAGGCTTTTTGAGAGCCCCCCTCCCCATGAACCGTGGCACTGTCATTTCGTTACTCGGTCCCGAAAGGTGATTCCGCACAGTGACTTCAAAATCACTGTTTGGGACCAAAAAACGCCATGACAGTGACTGATTTCATGAGGAGGGGTCCCAGTAACCCCATGTTGAAAATTCAGTGCCAAAATTCCCCAAAATGGCCGAGATATGCACCAAAGTTGAAAAAACCCTATTTATGCCATTATACAGCTTACAGGCATGTCTTCAGTTCACGGTCGGCTTTACAGAGTGCAGACGTGTTCCCAGTCAACCGAAGATCATCACACCAGGCTCCAAGGTAAGTATGGGGTTAGGGTGGGTTGTGGGGAGGCAGGGTGCACAGAGGGTAAGCGCTGGTTGGGGGAGGGCCACCGGACTCGACGAGGGTCATTTTCTGGTTTGCAGATTTAAAAAAACAGAAAACATTGCAGGACTTTTTTTTACAGGGGCATTTGGCATGCTGGGGTAAGCTCCCAGCATGCCACCTAACTGTTTGGGGGGCTGTAGCTGATGGGGAATTGGGCACCCCTTTCAGCATATACCGAGTACTGGGGAAGGCAAGAGTTGAGGGGGATTGGGCACTCCCCTCGGCACACAACAAGTGGGGGGGCATTATGCTGACTAGGAGTGGGTTCCCCCATTGGCAGATTGAACTGGGAACTGGAGGACTGAGGCTGATGGGGTTTGGGTCCCCCATCGGCAAAGAAAGACTGTTGGGGGGCTCATGATGCTGAGGGGAATTGGGTACCCTCGGCACAGAATTGAAATGGAGGGGGGCCATTATGCTGACAGGGATTGGGCTCCCTCGTTGGCACATGAACTGGGTCAGGGCATGCCAACAGAGGGATTGGGCACCCTCTAAGTGGGCATTATGGCAGGTGGCGGTGACAGTCACTGCCGCCATGCTTATTGGACTGCTTCACCAGGAAGGGGATGTTTGGAGGCATATTCTGGTGCCACTGCATGAGAAGTTTGCCTCTCATTGCAGTGGCACTTTTGTTTGATCTGGTGGCCAGTTTATGTATTGCTGGTGTGGCGCCTGCATGCTGGCTTATTGGGGAATGAGGGTTGCACCTACTGATGCGTGCCCTGCATTTGCCCACAGTGACCGCACAGCCAAATCTGCTACTAATGCAATATGTTGGCTGGCGTGCAAGTGCAAGCCAACATAAAAATTAGGTTTATTCCTGCAGTGCCAGTGGTTTGTTACTGTATAAATAAGCTAAATGTCCTTTCCAGGCACAAGAGTCAGGCAATCTCTTGCACAAAAAGCTCTCTTTTTGTTTTGAAAAGTCATGATAAATAAATACAATTACATAAGAAGGGCTTACATCTAAAGGTCAATAAAGAAATTCCTTCATCATAATAAAGCTAGGGATTTTCAACTGCTTTAACTACTGTATAACCCCTTAATTCTGTGGTATTTTTATTTCTGTGCTATTTGCTGATCACTTAGTATACGCGAACAGTAAGTGCACGCGTATATTTATGTAGCGCTTACTTTGAACCTCTTTTATCCATATCCAATTTAAGCACTCGCCATGCATTGTGGTAAAACAGGTAGCCAAACATCTAACATCTAAATTGAAATCAAATCACGTGATACTCTATTAGTTCACGTGATTCTACGTGCTAACTGTTCCATTCTCCATTTCGCAAGTGTGTGTGTAGGGAAACCGAACAAAACTAAAATTACAGGGCCTGGACTTACTGGATTAAAGAATTAATGGATTGTTCAAGTCACATATCCAACTCACCAAGTGGGCACAACACGCCACAGTACTTCAAAAAGTGAGTGTCTGTGTTAATGTGTGGATGTACGAACAGCGAGCGGGGGGGGGTGTAACATCCATGCTTATGATGGGTTGTTGAACCATGGAGTCAGTGTGGCTTGTAGAAAAAAACTGTGTGAGTAAACTTGCTTATGCCATGGCTCTGTGTTGTGAGGGTAGTGATGGTGACTGGCTGACAAGTGATTGTGCACTGTTTTTTGTGTTGGTGTTCACATTTAAAAACAAAAAACTTTATTAAACTTTATTGAAGTTGAAGTTAAAAAAAAAAAGGAGAAAAAATCTGGCTCTTCTTCTGTCTTAGCAGTTTAGGCACTGAGCATGTGCCTCTAAGATTCTGGCTTTGTGGAATCCGCTGATGATTTCATCTTCCCTTTCTCCAACTCTGTTTATGCTGTCCACCAGCCACTGGGCGTGCTTCACTTTTAGACTCTGCATTTGTAGGTCAACTTTAATGCTCTTCCACTTTGAAGCTGGCCTGACACGGCATCAGCATACCATTTGGTAAAATATTGCTTTAATTCATCTTTAAGCAACTTGTTCACCATTAGATCAAGCAGCTGTAATAAGTTGGTGCATGAGGCGGGAACAAAAGCAGGGACGATTTCATTTTGCTCCAGGCATTGCAGTACCTCTTCAGTGGTGTGACCCCTGAACAAATCCATTACCAGCAGCGATCTCTGTTCATGGGGTAGGTCCATCTGCAGCTTGATTTCTTTAGTGTACGGGACAAGCACCTCCATGATGAACTGTTGCATTGTGACACTGTTTGCCCAATGATTTTCGGAATGGCTTATTAACCAGCCAACAGGAAATGTGAAAGCAGGGTGGCAGTAGTCAGTCTTTCCCTTATAAATGATCTGGGGAGGTAGAAGTTCACCAATCATTGATACTGCAAGCACGACTGACACCTGCCTCTTGTCACCCAGCCCACAGACCTCTACTTGCTTCGAACCAACAGTCACCATGGTCCACTGACTGCATGGCACTAATTGTACACCAGTCTCATCTAAATTAAAGATAAGGGCAGGAGGGATCAGTTCTTGCCCACAAGCAGTAGCCACTCTTTCCAGGAATTTAGCCTTCAAGTCTGGGAAGTCGAATGGGGTTTCTCTAGCAGCTTTAGTCGCCTTGCATTTAGAATACCCCATGCGACTCAGAAGCTTCCAGGACCACTGCCTTGAAAATGTAAGATGCCCACCATTCTCAGATAGCAGGTCAGGGTTGTGTGCCTTGACTACCCCAGATGCTATGGCTGATACCACATGAGCATTCACAACTGCCCCCTCCGATCTAAGGCTTTTAACAATTTTTCTCAGCTCATCCTCAACTTCATCAAGGAGCAATGCAGGATGACCACAGGGTTTACTGGGCAGTTCAGGAGTCAGTTTGGTGGGGTCATGGGTTTTGCCAAGCTTCGCAAGGTAGTCCTTCTTGAACCCACGTACAGTACTCTCATTTATGCTGTTTGAGTACTTCTTGCAGTAGTAGCGAATGGCATTCATAACACCGTTCTCCACTGCATACTTGTCAACCTCAAATCGAACACCTGCAGTGTATTTTGTGTATTCTGTCCGGTGCTCCTTTGGGATAGGACCAGAGATGTCAGTAGCGAGTTCAGTGATCACTGCCTCGGCAACCTGCAGTGGGACTGCAGCAGTCTGGCTAAGACCTTCAGCACTCAGGGGCTCACCGGACAAGTTTCGCTCGACAGCAGGCTTTTCGTTTAACCAGGATAAGAGAGACATCTTAGTAGTCAGTTAGTAGTAGTTTGCAAAATGATGGAATACAGTTGGAATACAGTCACTGGTATTGTCTTCATTTTGTAGACTTCCGGGTACCGTACACCTCGAATATGATTTTATGCTAAATTCCTCCAGTAGTACCATCGTGCAGAAATTTACCTGCATGGATATTTTGCGTTATACAGTACATTTCCCTATGGAACCTATTAAAATGTAATTATACATAAGAGAAAGTAAAAAAACATGGTCTTATCAGATGTCAGGACTGTAACTGAGGTTTTCTATAGGAGAAAAGTTCCCTCTATATTCCACTTTCTATACACTCATCCCTGTCACTCAAGGTAACTAAGGAGGGACCCAAAGTGTGTTACTATGCAATTAAGCATATTTAGGGTTACTGTAGCCCTTTAGTAAATATTTTAGATTTTTCTTTGCCTGCATATAAAGTTGAATTTTAGTCTAAATGATGTGGAAGGGCACCACGTGATAAAATGCCTAACCAAGTTAGTTATTTTTTCTGTATTTAGGTTAAGGGTCTAGTCAGGTGACCCAACCAAAACAGTATATAACTGCTTCACTAAGGCTAGTATGGCAGTGCAACCTTGCCAGAGGACGTGAGAGGTTCTACTGATTGAGTAGGAGGTCATGAATGCAGATGAGTAGGATCTTACAAGTCCTAAGGTCCAGGATTGTATAGTTATAAGAAGCTAACAATGTTATGTAGCAATTTTCTTTGCATTTTTGTTTCATTTTCTGTTTTCTTATTTTTGAACTTTTGAAAAATAAATATCACACTACAATGTGTTTTACACCTAACATCTGTCTGGTCTGAAGTTTATATCCCACACGCTGTGATACAACATCCAGGTCACCCAATAGTAGATAGCATCCAATGTCTCACAGAAAAAAATGTCCCAATATGTAGATGTGCACCTCCACCGTATGGTTTCACAACTCCCATCGTATATAAAAAAATACTTCAGATTTGCTATATAAGCTGTCCACTGTGAAAGTGAGCCATGAACAACTTCTGGTTACTATGAATGTGGCCTCTCTGTACACAAGTGTGCCACATGTTGGGGGGCTGACAGCTATAAAATATGTTTCAGAGCAAGAGAGGACATACATCTGAATATGTCAATTTTTTGGTAGAATGTGCAGAATTAATATGTACATGTAATTATTTCACATTAATGGAAACATATTTTTTACAAATTCATGGTACGGTGATGTGGACATCATTTGCGCTTAGTTATGTCAATTTATACATGGGGTATTTGGAGCAAGTACATCTATTGAATGCAGCATTGAATAAAAATTTTGAGAAGATTGTAAAATATTTTAGATTTATTGATGACCTGTTTTTTTTATTTGGAGAAGCTCAAAAGAAGAACTGGATGGCTTCACAGAAATACCTGCATAAATCAAATCAACATCTAATGTTTATGGGTAATCATGATGTAAATAGCACTGCATACTTTGATGTGCATATTTTCAAAACTGAAACAGAGGAATTTGCTGCTGATTTATATTGTAAACAGGTGGGCGGGAATTCTGTTTTGCAAGTTTCAAGCATGCACCCTTAACATACAGTAAGAAACATCCCCAAAAGCCAATTTATATGAATTCATAGAAATTGCACCAAAGAAAGTGATTTTTAGTGGGATCAGGGGAAATGCATGAAAGGTTTGTGGACAGAGGTTATAGTAAAACCCGTCTAGATTCAGCATATGAATGGGCAAGTGAACAAGATAGGTCACAACAGTTAGACCCAAATATACACAAAGAAATGGGTAAAAATAAGATTTTACCATCAGCACAGGACTGACTTAAATATGTGACTACCTATACTTTTAGATTAAGTGATGTCATAGAAACTATAGTAATGAAATGGAGAATAATAGAATCAGATCCTGTATTAAGTCAAACACGCTAAGAGCAACCCCCACAAATAGTTTACAAAAGAGGTCAGAATATCAGAGACCATCTAGTGCATTCTGTGCAGCCCCTGAACAAAGGATGAGAGAATATGGACTTTGTCATGTATACTCCAAAGGGTTGCATGGTCTGTGGAATATGCAAGTTTCGCAAAATATATGCAGAACAAAAACCTTCAAGCTAAAACCACTAAAACAAAGATGTATGAGATACATGACCTCATTACTTGTGATACAGAAACCATAGTATATTTGAATAATTGTACATGTGGGAAATTCTATATAAGGAAATTGAACCGCAGTTTTAAATTGAGGGTGGGGGAGCATGTGAGTGACATCATTAATGGGGAGATTAAAAATGCACTACCCATGCATATTAAATTTGCTGGTGGAAATGTAGAACAAGCTTGGACATATACAGGAATAGAATGAGTGCGATTGGGTGTGAGGGGTGGCATTTTGGAGAATGTATTACTCCAAAGGGAGGGAAGATGGATATGCAATTTAAATGCACCCCCGACCAGCATAAATGGAAACTTGAGATTAAACCCTATCTGTAAAAAAGTTTTTGTAAAACAAATTGAAATGTGTTATGTAGTAGATATTTAATGTGCTGTTTTTTATGTTTTTATAGTATGGATTTATTTTGCTTCATGTGGGATTCAAGACTGGGCAACAATACTGACACTATCAGATGGCACGAAAAGAAGATGAAGGCACATTGAAACTTTTGGAAACCTGGATGGGAACCCTGTGCTGTGATATTAAGGATTTTAACATGTTTTTGATGGTGGACTGATATATTAAGTTCATTACCCTCAGCCATATGGGGCAATGTTTAAAGGCAGGGACCCGATCTGAAGAAGTGTATTTTTCAATCATTATAACAAGTGGATAATGAAGAGCTTTATTTTGTCAGTATTGCCTTTTAAGTTCAGCATCCTTTTTAGTCATACTGTTTAATGAGCGGTGATTGATTGTTAGTATGGACTGTATAACAGATAGGTGGCAGTAGTTTAAGATAATTGATGTGATGGAACTATAATTAATGATCACTACTACCTTTACATATTAGTGAATCACATAATAATTTTTGTAATTGATGTGGTTTTACATTTTCACGTTTGGTGCTGGAACATATATAAGGGCTATGAATTGTTGTATGAATGCATCCCTTGAAAAAGTATGCGTAAGGGTGCAAAATGATCATTGGGTGTTCTTTGTGCCTATGGGGATTTTTATCTAGTGTGCATTTTTGTAATAAATAAGCATGATTTTTAAATTTTACAAACAAAATAAGTTTTTTGTGCTCTCCTTTCTCAGTATAGAGTAGAGTCTTTTTTGTGATGGACTTGTCTCTGTGCTGTGACTATGTTCCTTATACATTACATGAACTAAATACTAGGAACATGCAGTGTACTCATAGAATAGTGATATTTCAGGGGGTTAAAGAGGTTATAATCCCACTCAGCCTGGTCATACATCTCATTAGCCCTTTGAAATGGAATTATTTCCTTGAGTAATGCATATCCCTAGCATTTATTATTCTATCTGTTAGTCCTTCTGACTGTCTGTCTGTCTGGCTATCTATCTATCTGTAAATATAATAAAGAAATGTACAAAGCACAAGAAAGGGGTCTCTCAATCTGGCATTGCCATGTGTACATACCTGGGAGTCACTTATGAACAAGCAATAGTACACATGAAAAGTGGGGTCAAGGTCAGCACCATAAATTCAGCTATACCAAGGAGGCCAAACAGTATACAAACCTCTGGCTTTTATTTACATATGTAGATTGTAACAGGGTGTGGGAATGATAACACAACACAGGATATTGCTGTAAAACATGCCAGAGTGTAATATTTAATTTTTCTTCAGTTCTTTTGAAAATAATAAACTAAAATAAAAAAAATGCAAAATAATATACTGCTACTTCAGGTAGCTTAGCACAGTCCAAGATCTATACAATATTATCAGATCTCCTTCTGTGTTCAACACAGAGCTACTCCTCTGGTAGATCCTCTCACTACACTTTGCAAGACTCATCTGTCTTTCCTCTCCACTAGAAGGGACATTTATACTGTCTACCTGGGTCACCTGTCCTGCCCCCTTAACTAATACAGACAATTTTCTAGGTCTAACTTTATAAAATCAGGTAGGATGACCCATGAACATGAACACTGTTGTATTAGCTGTGTCTATCTGGCAGGTAATGTGGTAACAACAGATATCTAGGACTACTAAAACAGCCATGAATAACTAATTAGGGAATAATGAGTGATTAGCCCCCCACTCTCCTGAGAGTGGCAGCTCTATGCTGTATAAAGCAGGGCATTAGAGGGCACTGCTTTCCCTATAGGAACTCATACATTCAACTCCTGGCTACAGGTAACCATTACACAGGTGTATGAGTAGGGTGCAGAAAAACTGATACCTTACAACAAGACATATTATATGTTTTTAGGAATTTAAAACATGTTTAGAAGCCTAAGCTCCTTATCTCTGTGTATAATACACAACTATGGGCTCCGTTAGCAGGCACATATGCCCTTCGTGATAGTGAGTTATTTTATTTTATATTACTTACTGTCTGCAACATGGGTCATAACAACTGTAGAAATTAAATGTAAAAAGGTATTGTTTCCCCTGTTTATATTTTGTATAAAAGGACTCTGCATGGTAGTATGTAGGGGCACAATAAGAAGAGAGAGCAGAACGGTGGCTGCAATATTTCTGAGCAGCTGCCTGCTCTAATACTGCTGCATCAGAACACTGAGAAAGAGAGAGGGAGTAAGGAGCAGCTTTGCTCCTATGTCTATTCATTTTATACTCCCTCTCTGTCTTGGAAGGAGGAAAGGCTACAGAAATCTGTGTCGGAAGTCATGCAGTGGCATGGAGTGGTGGTTGTTAAAAGTGAAAGTAAAAGCCACATGGCTCCGTGCAAGACCAAGCTCCTTTTTACATGTGGGCACCTATTTAATTTAGAGAGAGAGAGAGTGATTGTTTGGCAAACCAATTGGTCCACCACCAGCTCTCTTCATACCTTCACCCATACTGCTATACAAAGGGAGTTCCAAAGTAAATTTACTGTAAAAAGACATATTGCTCTACTCCCGGTTCAATTACGTGTGCCAGTAAGCAAATGCGCACCATTGTCGGCAGGTGAGCTTTCATTTAATCACTCAGCATAGGTGAGGTTTTTCATATAGCAATAATTATGCCACTTACACCTTATGCTGTATCTCGACTGTACAGAAGTTAATACAAACCCTCCTCCCTATATTCCTGACATGGTATAGACAGCAGACTTGGGCTCGTACCTTGTACCTTACAGTCCATCATACATGTACAGAAAGAAATGCACAGCACACAAGAAACCCATGCCACTTTATGTATGTCTTTGCATTTTATATGCATTTTATACAAGTTCCCTGGCACATCAAAGTGCCTTTTTTCTTATTACAAGGCACATTTCATATCAGGGCCCAAAGAAAGGAAAAGAAAAAGAAAGGATACCAAGCAGACTGAATAAGTCAACACGATAGGACAGAGCTACCATAGGTGGCCAACCCACCGTAACCAGGGAAAAGAGGTAGTTAGATATAGAGAAACTGCTGGGCAGCAGATTTTAAGGAGGAAAAATATTACAAAAGAAAAGAATAGCTTCCTATGGTCCAACTCATTCATACTCAAGAGTGGAACACTGGTCCACCACATCAATAGAAAAGGAGGCTTACCCACACTTGGTGAGGTCTTTAGAAAAACCACAAACAGGTCAGGTAGATTTGAAAATCATTTTGGCAATAAAAAGTTGACTGCTAAAGAGGAGGTTCTGATAATGGGAGACTTCGATATGCCAGATACAGATTGATCAATACCAGCAGGAACATCTGCCAGAACTAGACACATAGAGGATTCCCTGCAGTGGAGGGCCTCAAACAACTGGTACAACAACTCACAAGAGACTGGGCTATCCTAGATCTGGTTCTGACTAATGGAGAAAAGATTACAGATCGCCAGGTAGAAGGCCACCTGAGGACCAGTGACCATCACATGGTATGGTTCAATTTGGCAACTAGAACTAAATCATCCCATTCCAAGGCAAAAATATGGGACTTCAGAGGAGCTGATCTTGTTATGATGGCCAACAGAGTTAAGCTAGCCCAGGCAAGAAGAAATATAGATGAGGGGGTATAAGCAAAGTGGGCAAGCATTAAGGATGCAATACTTGACGCAAAATCCCATTGTGCTAGGGGAAAAAAACAAGAGCAAAAGAGGGAGGAAACCTCTTTGGTTCTCAAAAATAGTAGCAGAAAAGGTAAAGCCAAAAGGTTGGCCTTCAGGAAATATAAGGGAATGCAGTGGGATGAAGATAGGGAGGCATACCAAACTTCCCTAAGGGAAGCAGGAAAGGCAGTAAGGCAGGCAAAGGCCAAAACTGAGGAAACACTAGCAAGAACAGCAAAAGAAGGGGACAAGACTTTCTATAGATACATTAGTGAAAGGAGAAAGTCCAGAGTGGATATTGTTAAGATCAAAGGGGATAGGGGGACTGTGTGGAGGAGTACCAAGGAAAGGCATCTATTCCAAATAGATACTTCTGCTCAGTATTTACTGAGGAGATGGTAGGGCAGGGTCCACATCTCAGCACCATGGACACAGCACAGAGAGCAAGGAGGTGTGCACAAGTCCTTTCACAAAAGAAATGGCCCTACAAGAGCTCGCTAAACTCATGGTGGACAAGGCAGTAGGACCTGATGGCATACATCCCAGGGTACTAAAGGAGCTAAGGGTGGAACTAGCAGAGCCATTATCAAAACTGTTTAGTAAGTCTTTGAGCACAGGAGAGGTCCCAGAAGACTGGAGTGGGACTTATAAGATCCCACTCCATAAGAGTGGTAGCAGGGAGGAGGCAGGGAACTACAGACCAGTCAGTCTTACCTCAGTAGTGGGCAAGAGTATGAAGGCACTCCTTAAGGAGAGGATAATGCAACACCTGGAATCCATAGGAGCACAGGATCCAAGACAGTAAGGATTTACAACAGGAAAGTCCTGTCAAACTAATCTCATAGATTTCTTTGACTGGGTAACCAGAGTGGTGGACCAAGGGGGTGCAGCTGATGTTGCTACCTTGACTTCAGCAAAGCTTTCAATACTGTTCCACACAGAAGATTGATTAATAAGCTGGGTAGGCTTGGGGTAGGTCAGAAGTTGGTCAACTGGGTGGCAAACTGGTTGGCGGGCAGAAAACAGAGAGTACTGGTAAATGGTATACAGTCAGAAGAGAAGCAAGTCACAAGTGGGGTACCTCAAGGATCAGTTCTGGGGCCAGTCCTCTTCAATATCTTCATCAGTGACATTGCAGATGGACTGGAGGGTAAGGTTTGTCTGTTTGCAGATGACACCAAGATCTGCAACAGAGAAGATGATACAGATAGGGTGGGCAGAATGAGAAAAGATCTGGAGAAACTGGCAAAATGGTCTGAAGAGTGGCAACTGGGGTTTAATGCAAAGAAGTGCAAGATCATGCACATAGGGAAGAGAAACCCTGAAGTGATCTATAGGTTGGGAGAGGAGTTACTGGCAATCATAAGGGAAGAAAGAGACTTGGGCATCATCGTCATCATCACAGATGATCTGATATCATCCAAGCAGATCACTAAAGCAGTAGGTAAGGCTAGAGGGATGTTGGGGTGTATTAGTCGGGATATCACAATTCATAAGAGGGAGGTAATAATCCCTCTTTAGAAGACACTGCTTAGGCCCCATCTGAGTACTGCATGCAGTACTGGAGGCCACACCTGCGCAAGGACATTAACAAAATGGAGGCAGTCCAGAGTAGAGCAACCAAAATGGTCAGGGACTGCATCAGAAAACATATGAGGACAGATTAACAGAGCTCAAAATGTATACCCTAGAGCAAATGAGGGAGAGAGGTGATATGATCAAAACATTCAAACATCTTAAGGGCATTAACAAGGTGAAAGAGTCTAACATGTTTCAATATAAGAAAAATAGAAGAACAAGAGGTCACAACATGAGATTAGAGGGAAGCTGATTAAGAGATAGTGTGAGGAAGTTCTTTTTCACAGAAAGGGTGGTGGGTGCATGAAACGTCCTACCTCAGGAAGTGGTGGATATGAATACAGTGCAGGGCTTCAAACAGGCGTGGGATAGGCATAAGGGAGCAATACAGATGAGTATGAATAGATAGGCCATTGACAGAGTAAAGACCTATGGAACATTCATAAGGCAGAAAAAATGGGCAGACTGGATTGGCCTTGAGGTCCTTATCTGCTCTTGACACAGCAGAGGATATGGACACTGCACTTGAGTACTTCATCAAACAATTCAATGCTGCTTGTGACTGCGATGCCGCAGTGCTGAGGACAAAGATCCGTGGAAGATACAGCCCCTGGATCACACCAGACTTAATAGGCTGCATAAAAAACAGGGACAACTGGTGGCATAGGGCACAGAACTCTGACAAGCAATCAGACTTCCAGGAATACAGAAGACTACAGAATGACTGCACCCAGACCATCTGCTCTGCCAAAAGTAAACATTTTATGGAAGCATTACAAACATCATGGGGAAACAGCAAGTCTTTTTGGAATAACCTAAAAGATGTAACAGGGAAAGTCAAGAAAGAGGCTCCACAAATGCTCAACATCGATGGTGCCCCTACCCTTGACCCCCTCACTATTGCCAACACGTTTAACAAAGCATTTACTGACCTTAACAGTGTACTTCCGACAAATTTGTTTGAAGAAACCAACCCAAGCTCAAGCCAAAGCCTAGGGCCCACTCAAACATTCCCCCCTCCCTTCTATTTCAAATCTGTCAACTACAACCAAGCAAGAAAGTACATCCATAAGGTACTTGGAAAATCCAGGAAAAGTGGGGACACACAACCTCAAATTTATTTCCCTTGCACTTGATGAAATCCTAGCTCCCATTACTAAACTGCTGAACTTATCCCTGCAGCTGGCTCAATTCCCCCAAGCTTGGAAGTCAGCCCTGGTAACTCCAGTGCACAAGAGCGGTGACCTGGCACTGCATGCCAATTACAGACCAATCTCTATCCTTCCACCACTGTCAAAAGCGCTGGAGCGCATAGTCTTAGACCAGCTGGTTGAATACCTTAATAAATACAATAGTGATGCACAGATATCCAATCTGGAGATCTGATCCGGTCGGATATCAGGCTTTTTCCTCATATCCAACCTGATTGGTTTTTAAATTTAAATTTGGTCAAGTCGAGTATTTTAAAATGCATCTGCCCAGGAACAGTACACTTTGTGGTCTCTGCCACACAGGAGTCACAAGAGGCATACCTCCAAGAAGCACAGCAAGCAGGATCATCTGACAGACAGGGTGAGATCAAGGAGCCCAGGAACTGACTTTCATCCCTCCTCCCCAGACATTGTTGGATCTGGTAACCTTCCACACTACAAACAGCTTAGCAGTTCTGGTCCCTGCAGCTGTGATTCCTGCAACTGCATCATCTAGAATCAGCTCTAAGGCCACGAGCCGGAACTCCAGCTCACTGCAGATGGTGAAGGAAACTTGGGCAGAAATGGCAGCAGCTAGTTCTCTCATCGATGAATCTGCCCCAGTTGCCTCCAGTTACTCTCATCATCAGCCGATACTACAGACCACATTGCACTTTCCGACTGACATTGCTGAAGCTCTCCTCTCCAATCCAGCACTAGTAGGTCGTTTATCACAAACCTAATATGTGAAACCATACTTATTTTTCTTATCAGCCATAAAGTATCTGGTTACAGCTGACTTTCTAGTACACAGTGGTACAGTCTGCATATCTGTGTAAGCTTAAAAGCGAGACACGTCTGTCCTTCAAGGTATTGATTTAACTGGGCTCTAAAGTGGGTCAGCCTAATGCTGTGTATATCTAAAGCTGTTTGCTGCTGTTAGAGTTTTGCTGCAAAGTCAGACCTGCACTACGAGAGCATTTTTTAACATCACACTAACTACCATCCGACCCGATGTTGAACCGATCTGGTCGGATAGTAGATGATGGATATCCAGATCCGATATCCGGTGTAAAAGTGATATCCATGCATCTCTAAAATACAACATTCAGTGTCCGGATCAACATGGATTTCAGGAAGGGCACAGTACCTCCATAGCTCTTCTGGAGTTCACCAGCTGCATACACAGTTCACTGGACCAGGGTAACCTTGCTGGTGCAGCCTTTATTGATCTAACAAAGGCCTTTGACATGGTCAGTCACTCCCTACCACTTCAACAACTCACCTCGATAGGCCTGTCTAACCCCGTTACTAACTGGTTCAAAAGCTATCTAGCTGATCGTTACCAACAGGTAAAGGTTGGAAACATCATATCTGGGCTCCTGACAGTGCACTGTGGGGGTTCCCCAAGGGTCAATCCTAGGACCCCTACTTTTCAGCATCTTTCTAAATAGCCTACCTCGATCATGTGACCAACGGATACTTCTCTATGCAGATGATGCTGTTATTTTTACTTCTCGACATGACCCTCACACCCTAAACTATCAGCTACAACATGCTTTTAAACTAACTGAAGATTGGTTCAGAGCCCACAAAATGGTTTTGAACTATAAAAAGACAAAAGTAATGCTTTTTAGTGGTGCTAGAAGCAAACACAAGCAGCATCCCTTACCATAACTAACTGCGCTGGGGTTTCACTTGAACAAGTGGAGCAATTCAAATACCTGGGGGTTACGCTTGACTGTTCCCTCTCCTATGCAGAACACATTGAGAATGTGGCCAAAACAGTCGACATAAGAACTGGGCTCCTGCACAGACACAAGAAATGCCTAACACCTGAAGCACTCTAAATCGCAATCCATAGCACAGTTGTCTCCGTCATCGACTATGGATTGGTCATATACTGCTCAGCCACTCCCACCTCACAATGTAGGATAGCAGTAGCCATAAACAAAGCCTACAGACTGCTCACCAATTCCTCCCGACTAACGCACACATGTGACCTTTATGAGCAAGCCGGGTGGCTACAACTTGAAAATAGGATACAATACCAAACCTGCCTTTTATCTAAAAAATCACTACTCGGACTTCAGCCTCCTGGAGTCACAAGCCTATTAAGCTTATTCACAGGCCCACACTGCACCAGGAACTCTGACCATCAGGTTCTCACCATCCCTCACTGCAGAACCTCCCATGGGCAGAGGTCATGTGCCTTTCAGGCACCACTTTGGCTCAATAACCTCGGCACTGAACATAATGCCATGCATAGATTGGGGCTTTTGAAGACCAAGCTAAGACAACACCTACTGAAGAAAAGCTCCTGTGACTGTACTTTCTAATTATTCCACACACACACACACACACACACACACACACACTTCCGACCCCGGTCTTATTCACCTTTCAGGTTATTACCATCTCCTCGCTACTCCTACTTTGTCCTTCTACCCTGAATTGTCCCCATTTTTGCCCTGCAATACCCTGCACTCTCCTCTCCCATCTCCCTCTAAATAGTCATCATGCCCCCCCTCCACTCAGTGCCCCCTACTCTCTTTTCTGGATATCTGCTTACTATCTTTTACCTGACAATGCCGCCTAGGCTACTACTTTCACCCTAATTATCCTAGTGTTAAAACCATCTCTGTTTCCTATTTACAATGTATTTTTGTCTATGTTTATTCACCTAGCTAGATACTCCTAAACCCACAATGTATGTATACCCACCCTTTACGACGTGGAACCTTTGTAAAAGAGCAGTCTCCTCTTCAAAGGTATTGTAATCCAAGATTGAATAAATAAATAAACTTCTATGTTTGTATGTGGTGATTCTAAAGGCTTCACCAAGTGTGAGTAAACCTCATTTTCTATCTACATATGTAAATAAAAACTGGATGCTTGTATACCATTTGGCCTCCTTGGTCTAGATGAATTTATGATGCAAAGAAAGGAGAGTATAACAAGCAGTAGCAGTGGCAAGTGGGTGCTGGAGAAAGGTAACATAGTTGGCTCTAGCCAAATTTAGAACTGCATTTCTACTTACAAGTCTCTACAATACAAAATGAAGATTGAAAGCATTTATGAACTTAGCGCAATTGTTAATTGTTTTTTATGCTTTTCAGTGTCTTGGAATTATACCACACTTACAAATGTTTATAAATGTAAGGTTACCAATATTATAAACTCTGTTGGCACACTATTTTTCAAAGTTCTACATCTTATTAGAAAAATACCTTTCAGCTCAACTGGGGGAGAGGGCTGGAGGAGAAGGATGTATGGTGGTAGCAGTAAAAGAGGAGATTCAGGGAGGGTGGTTGGCTGCAATGGGTGCAGGCAGCTATATTCTTACGAACTGTGTGGAGAACACAGGGTTGTCTTCTGTGTCTTTAGGCGCCCAGGACTAGCGGAGGACCTGGAGGATTGCCTGTTGGCTAACATTAAGGGGCAGTGTGGACCGGATGGGGAAGGAGTGGTGCTGATGGGGGACCTTAATATGCCTGCTACTGATTGGGGTACTATGACGTCCACTGTAACCAGGGAGCAGAAGCTGCTGGATGGCTTCCTGGACGCATTCCTCAATCAGCAGGTAATGGACCCAACAAGGGAGGGTCATATCCTGGATGTGGTTTTAGCGGATGGGAATCTTGTACGAGATCTGGTTGTGAAAGAAACCCTGGCTGGGAGTGACCACAACACAATCTGGTTTTGGCTTAAACTGGGGGGGATCAGTCAAGAACAATGATAGTTGATTTTAGGGGGGTTGACTTTCAGAACATGGGGGAATTCTAAAAGGGCATTTGCGGGAGATAAAACTAGATTTGGATGTGGAAGGTAGGTGGGAGATCATAAAGTGGCGGCTACTGGAGGCTACCAGAACTTGCGCAAGAGTAAAGTGCAAGGGCAGTAGGTCTCATAAACCATGCTAGTGGACCAAGGAGGTCCAGGAGGTGGTAAGGGAAAAGAAGGCTGCCTACAGTAGGTATAAAAAAATGAGAGGAGAGAGGGATAGAGAGAACTATCACCTTGCAACCAGGAAAGTCACCAGAGTGGTAATGGGGGCCTGGAAAGAGCAGAGGCTGGCACGGGGGATACAGGGTGGGGAACAGGGGTTCTTTAGGTATATTGGTGAGTGGAGGAAGGTCAAGGGCCAGTTCAGTAGGTTGAGGACAGCTGGGGGATGGGTGGAAGGGGCTGGAGAGCAGGCAGAGGTACTGAATGACTACTTTGCCTCAGTGTTCACTAGAGAGGAGACTGGGGAACTTCCAAAAAAGGGGTTGAAGGACACAGAAGGTGCAGCAGACCTGACTATTAGGGTACCTGCTGAAGAACAAGCCACTGGGGGAGGTAGGCCAGGGGTGAGATATCAGGCAGGTTCTGCTGAATGGGGGGAGGGGCAGATGCTGATATTCCTATATGTCGGATGTGTCCCTTAAAAAGGTTAAATCTTTGGGGCCTGATGCTATTCATCCCAGAGTACTGAGGGAGATGGCAGATGTTTTGGCTGCGCCATTGGCGGATCTCTTTAACCTGTCACTCCAGACAGGGAAGGTGCCAAGGGATTGGAAGCAGGCACATGTTGTGCCCATTCATAAAGGGGGATCGAGAGAAGAGCCAGAAAACTATAGACCCATCAGTTTGACATCGGTGGTGGGGAAGGTAATGGAGAGCATACTTAAGGAAAGGCTGTGAGGTCTCTTGGAGGAGATGGGTTACCTGGATGGGTGACAGCATGGGTTTGTGCCAGGTAGATTGTATCAAACAAACCTTGTAGAGTTCTATGAGTGGGTGACATCAGCACTTGACAGGGAGAGACCAGTGGATGTACTGTTCCTGGACTTCAGCAAGGTATTTGATTCAGTCCCTCACATTGGCCTAAGGGAGAAGCTGGGGGATGGGGGTAGGCTCATTGATGGTTAGGTGGATTGGAAATTGGCTTTCAGGTCACACTCAGCGGGTAGTGATCAGAGGGGAGGATTCATCTCCTAGGGAGGTCATAAGTGGGGTCCCACAGTGATCAGTCCTGGAGCCACTCCTGTTTAATGCCTACATCTCCGATATCAGGGAAGGTATTGGGTGTGAAATGAGTCTCTTTGCTGACAAATCTAAACTGGGGGCAGTGGTGGAAGAGGAGGAGGAGGGGAGATGGCCCTGCAAGAGGACCTGGATACTCTGGATAGGTGGTCCTGCACTTGGAAATTGAAATTTAACTCCTCCAAGTGCAAGGTGCTACACCTAGGGTGGGAAAACCTCAACTATGTGCAAACCCTGGGGGATGAGTTCCAGGCCATGGCAGGGGAAAGAGACCTAGGAGTCTTGGTGGATGTTAACATGAATAATTCAGAGCAGTGCAGGAGGGCTGCAGTAAGGGCAAATGGGATGCTGGGATGCATTGCTAGGGGGGTTGCCTCAAGGAACAAGGAGGTGATTTTGCCACTGTCCAACAGGCTGGTTAGACCACATCTTGAATACTGTGTTCAATTCTGGAGGCCGCACCTTTGGAGGGACATCCAACTCCTGGAGAGGGCTCAGAGGAGAGCAACCAGAATGATCTGGGGCCTGGAGGATATGACATATGAGGAATGACTAGGGGACCTCAACCTGTTCTCACTGAAGGAGAGGAGGAACTGGAGGAACATGATTGAGGTGTTCAAGTACCTCAGGGGAGTAAATAAGGTAAACCGAAATAGGATCTTTTGACTGAAGAAGGGTGGAATCACCAGAAAACACAGTTGGAAGATTGAGGGTGGTAGGATTAGTGGGGAAAGGAGGAGGTGCTTCACCAAGAGAGTGGTGGAACTGTGGAATGTGCTGCCCGGGGAGCTGGTACAGGCAGCTATGGTGGAAGGATTCACGAGAGGGTGGGACAGGTATAGGCAAGGGGTGAAGCAGAGTGTGGTTTGCCTGGGGGGGGCAGGACTGGGGATGGAGTAACAGTGGAAGGAGACAGATAGAGGGCTACGGTACCCAATCAGGGTGCTGAAGCATGAGCAGACTTGATAGAGCAACAGGCCTACTCTGGTGGCATCTAGTATGTTAGTATGTTAGTAGGCAGCTTGGGCCACTTAGGGAAGAGGTTGTGTGGCTAAGAAGTGAATTGACAAGACAGGGTTGGAGAGGTTGGGGGAGCATTTGGGGCCAAGGGATCAGAGGATGGCTCTGCCAGATAGCACATTAGGTGGACTGAAGGCAAATAATGGAGAGAGACCATCAGGGCCAGAAACAGCAACACTTCAGGGACAGAGTAGAACTGAGATGGAAATATAGAGGGTGGTAAAGAATAGGGGGAGAAAGGGATCAGTGATAGAGCAAGGAAAGAAGTTACAGGGCATGGCAACAGGGGGAGCTCAGAACAAGGGGAAGGAGTCTAGGAATAGGTTCTCACTGTTGGCCAGCTTGAGGGAACTGGAGGAGGGGGAAGTCATGGAGAAGGAGAGTGTAACAGGCAGTAGCAGTGGCAAGGTGGTAGCAGGGTGTCAGAGAGTGAAGATGGGGTGCTGGAGTGCAGCAATAGCAAGGAAGATATTAACACAATAGGAGGGATACTTGACACAAAAAAGGAATGGGTGACCAGGCGGGGTGGTGGGTGGGTGGGGAAGGAGTTATCCTGGGCAAGAGGCATGGGGCGAAGGGGTGGGATAAAGCAGGGGATACATGGGGCATTGAAAGAGGAGAGGGGGCTCTAGACTGTGAACAGATGGATGGGAAGCACATTGGAGGAGAGGGGGAGGGTCATCATACTGGGGACTCAATACTGAAGGGCATGAGATGGGGAGGCAAGGGTGTAAGGAAAAGCTGCACATGGGTGGAATGTATGCCAGGCATGATGGTAGGAAGGGTGGGGCAGTTTATTCCTAACTGTGTGGTGTGGGGAGGGATGGGGATAAACCTCACATTATGGTACACCTGGGTACAAATAACCTGGAGGGGTGTAGGGTCAAAGAAGTGCAGGAGAGGTTCAGAGAAGTTGGAAGACTCTGCAGTGAAGCAGAAAGATCAGTTCCATTCTTCCAGTTCAAGTATGGCTAGTAAACAAAGAATTAAGGAGATCAACAATTGGCTGGGTGAATGGTGTGTGTCTATAGGGTATGGTCTAGTGGGTGGAGGTCTGGTAGGATGTAGGAGATCAAGGAACCGCAGTCACCAGGTAGGCTACATTTAAGTAAGGATGGCTCAGGGGTCCTGAAGCATAAGCTGAGGGAATACATATCAATTAAAATTAATTTAAACTAAGGAAGCAGGCTGACGAAAGGGTGTGCTTTAGACAGAGCCACCAGGCAAGGTACTTTGAAAGGCCTCCACCCAACTAGTCAGGAGGGGAAGGGGGAATTGAAAAAGAGGAGGTGTAGAGGAGTAGGAATAGTGAAAGAGTGGGTAGGGGTCACGCTGGAGGGTGGTATCCTTGAATGCAAGGAGTCTGGGAAAAAAGGCAGTAGAGCTGCAGACACTGATGGCAGCCATTACAGAAACTTGGGCCACCTAATACCAGGACTAGGACCTTGTGATCCCTGGGTATAGGCTGTACTGAAGGGACAAACAGAATGGGAAGTGGGATGGGGTGGTTATGTAAGAGAAGAGATTTTATGCAACAGAGAGATGGGGGAGGAGGGCAGAGATGAAGCTTTATGGGTACAGCTCCAAAACTCGAAGGGGAGGAAGGTTAGATTAGGGGTAGTGTACAGACCACCCTCTCAGAAGGAGGAAATAGACAGAGAGGTGGGGAAGCAAATTAGAAGGCTCAGTGGTAAGGGCAATACTGTTACAGTGGGGGATTTCAGTTTTCCGGGGGATGATTGGAGCACCCAGGCTATCTGTAGTGCCAGGGAACAGGTCCTCCTGGAGGCATTCCAGGACAAACTTCCTGGTGCAGAGGGTAATGGAGTTAACTAGGGAGGGTAACATACTGGGCCTTATGTTGACAGATGGTGAGCACATCAAGGACATAGGAGTGGAGGACCCCCTTGCAGGAAGTGACCACCGTACAGTGTGGTTCTTCTTCAATTTAAGTAAGGAGGCAGCCAGGACCAAGACAAAGGTGGTAGACTTCAGAAGAGCAAACTTTGGCAGAATGGGAGACTTACTAGAGTGGCATCTTGACAAGATCTGCCCAGACATGGGTGCTGACCAGAAATTGGCAGTTATCAAGCTGGGTCTGGTGGAGGCCACTAACATGTGCGCAAAGTCCCAAAGTAATAAGTCAAGGACCAAAACACCAAGCAGGCTCTGCAAGAAGGTAGTAGAGAAAGTGAGGGAGAAGAGGGCTGCTTTCAGAAAGTACAAAAGATCCATGAGTGAGACTGACAGGGAGGAGTACTCGAGAAAATTCAGACAAGTGACTAGAGTAGTCAGGAGAGCCAAGGCTTCACGGGAACTAAGGCTGGCACAGGGGATCAGAGAAGGGGAAAAGAATTTCTTCAGGTACATAAGGGAGAAAAGAAGCTTTAAAGATGAGATTGTCAGAATCAAGAGAGAGATGGGGTGGGCAGAAAAGAGGGGGGAACAGGCAGAGGCACTCAAAGAGTACTTCTGTTTGGTATTTACCATGGAGAAGTATGGGCCAATGCCAGAGGGGAGAAGTGGAGTGGGCATGGGAGGAGTGAGGGTAATGGATGGGGAAATCCCAGTCAACAGGGTTTTGGAGGGCCTTAAGTCCCTACAGGTGGACAAGGCACCGGGACTGGACGGTGTGCATCCAAGAGTCCCAAGGGAGTTGGCAGAGGTCTTGGTGGGCTCCCTGGCAGACCTGTTGAACACTTCTTGATAACAGGGTGTGTGTGCCAGGACTGTAGGATATCACATGTGGTGCCTCTTCACAAAAGTGTACCCAGGGATGAGCAAGGTAACTACAGACCGGTGAGCCTTACTTCCTTGTAGGGAAGTTAATGGAGACCATTCTTAAAGAGAGACTTCTGATGTTTCTAGAAGCAAATAGTCTCCACTATGAAATGCAATATGGGTTTGCCTCAGGAACAGCTTGCCAGACCAACCTCATTGACTTTTTTGATTGGGTGACAAGGGCACTCGATAGGGCCATGCAGTGGATGTCCTGTATCTGGACTTCAGCAAGGCCTTCGACTCAGTGCGATATGGAAGCATGCTCAGTAAACTGAGGAACCTGGGAGCTGGGAAGAAACTAGTATGATGGCTTAAGAGCTGGCCGCAAGACAGGCAGAAGACAGTAATTGTAGGGGGAGAACTCTTGAAACACAGAGCTGTAACCAGCAGGGCCCCATAATGCTCAGTACTAGGACCAGTGTTATTTAACATCTTCACTGCCGACATAGCAGATGGGATTAAGAGTAAAATCAACCTGTTCAAAGATGACAAAGATATGTGTGGAGGTGGACAGTGTGGAAGGGAGACAAGAACTTCAAGAGGATCTGACAAAACTTGAGCATTGGTCAGACTGATTGTAGAGTGTTCGGTTAGCCACTTCAGAGGAGGTACTAATCACAGGGGACATGAATCATTCAGCACAGTGCAGGAAGGTGGCAGCCAAAGCTAATAAAATGCTAGAGTGCACTGTCAGAGGAATCAACTCAAGGAAAGAGGAAGTCATCTTGCTATTGTACAGGTCACTGGTGAGAACACACTTGAAGTACTGTGTGCAGCTCTGGTGCCACTATTTAAAGGACTATAAACTACTGGAGGGGGTGCAGTATAGGGTGACAAAGATGATCCTAGGCCTGGGGGACAAACTATATGAAGAAAGAATGAAGGAGCTCAACTTGTATTCCCTGGAGGATAGAAGGGAGAGGGATGACATGACTGAGACCTTCAAATACATAAAAGGAATGAATAAGATTAGTACCAAGGGCATTTTCAGACTAAAAGGGAGGGAGGAACACAAGGGGGACACAGTCTGAAATTGGAGGGGGAATATTCAAGAGGGAAATGAGGAGGCACTATTTCACAGATAGTGTAGTAGCAAGGTGGAACGCAATGCCTGAGGAGGTGATATCACTGAAAACTATGGGTAGTTTTAAGAGGGGGTGGGACAGGGTCAACGGAAGGGTAAAAACTGAGAGGAGGCTAGGGAGGTGGGAGTCAGCGAACTAGGTGGATGAATCTGGTGGATGGTGAAGTGGGCTAGTGGACAGCTATGGTAGATTAGACTGGGAGCTTCCCACTTGAGCAGACTTGATAGACCATTATGGCCTATATCTGCAGGCATTGTCATATATTCATATGTATGTTCGTATACGAGCCCTAGTCATCAAAAGAATCTGCCTTAAATAAGAATAAAATGGGTCTGACAGTATAGCTTAAAGGTTAGAGTAATGAGCTGTGAATGAGCTTGGCACATCCAGCAGACCTGGGTTTGAGTCCCACAACCTCCACTTGCATACTTTGTTACTATGAGCAAGTCACGTAACCTCCCCAGTGCTCCCAGATTGCCCCTGAAAACAGGTGCTTATGTCTAGTAGGCCTTACTCAGTTAGCAAAGAATAACAAAATAAATAAATAAAAATAAAATTATTCTTAGAAATTAAGTACCTATCAAATACATAAATAAAATATAAGTAGTACCCACTGCAACACAGAATTAGCAACACACTTTCAAAGTAATCTGCTGAAGGCTATGAATATAGGTTGCATTTATTTGTTTAACCATGTTTTGCAAAATACATACAAACTGCTCCAAATAATCACCCTTCTTACATCCATTTATTTTAGTTAATGTTTCATGGAAATATTAAATTAATGTCATCCTGCTTCCCTTGTCTACAGTATGTAATAAAAAAGAGAACTTCTGTTTACTGTGCATATTATTGTATCATATTGTTATTGTATTTTAAGTATTTTGTACTTTATTGTATTTTGTTTCCTTGTAATGATGTTACATAGATACATAGATGTTGTCAGTAGATAAGGGCTTTTGACCCACCTAGTGTGCCCATGAATGCTATTAACTGTCTTTCTTCAAGCTTCCCAGGAACTAGTTTGTCCCCTTCCCTCAACTACCAGGATCCCCTTATGCCTGTCTCATGCATTCTTAAATCCTATAATTGTTTCTACCCCCACCACCTCTTCAGAAAAGTTATTCCATTTGGCCACTACCCTCTCTGTGAAGACGTACTTCCTCACATTCTCTCTGAGCCTCCCTTCCTTCCTTCAGTCTCATCCTATGTCCCCTTTCCCTGGAGCATCTTTTTCTCTGAAAAATTGAATTTTCTTACACCTTGTTCTTCCCTGTTAGGTATTTAAATGTCTCAATCATATCCCCCTAGGGTTGCCACCCTTGGATGGGGCAAAAACCGGATCCTAAGCTCCGCCCCTAGCCCCACTCCTTTTCATGACTCATCACGCATTGTTCCTCCTAGAAGGCCATTTGTTATATCAATAAAGGACAACACTTAAAGCAGCAGTTCAACAAAAATGTTAAGCTACTGTACTGTACCTGTTAAAGTTACTTTCCTACGTTCTTTCTAGTCATTCATTTACTGATGTATTTTATTTATTTATTTAAAAGTTTCACTAGGAAGGCATACTAAGCGGAGTACCACTTGATTCCAGATGTATCCTAGGGGTGGGGGAGTGGGGAAATACGCAATAAGAACATTGGACATGAAATACAAAAATAGGAGTGGTTACAAAGAATGTGCTACACACATGGGAAATCTGAATAACCCATGACAGCAGATTAAACATTTTTGCTGTACAATAGAATATTTACATAGCAAGACAGAGAAAATGCCATAGCCAGTCCCAACATAGTGCTGAAAGTTAAAGGTAGCATAGAGGGCAGATGCAAAAATCGATACTGCTTGGTAGTGGTCTGCGAGCACCTAGCAAGTGGCTGGGGTAACTGTGCAGCAGGAGGTTAAATTAAGTTTGGAGAGGAGAGCACTGACCCTTCCTGGAGCTAGAAGCAGGTGCATGTGGAGGAGAAATGAGACTTGAGGAGGGAGTTAAGTTTTGGAGTGGTGTCAGTGTGCTGAATGGCTGCTGGCAAGGCATTCCAAATTTTTGGCATGCGGTAATTGAAGGTTGCTTGGCCTTTGAATGTGGACATATGTGGGACATGGAGAAGCCTGGCGTCAGTATTCCTGAGTGAGTACTGGGGTGGGGGTTGATACTGATTTACCAAATAAACATACAGGGATAAAAAATATCTGTTACAGATATGATCTGGGGGGAAGATAAGGGAAATACTGTAAATAGCATACAACAGTATATATGTTATATAATACATAAGCTATTGTTTCCTGTAATGTGTACTTTATATCTTTTTCTGGCTCCATTCCCTGTTCATGTTCACAGTACTATTTCAAAGCCAAAGAAGTGAGCATACTTTTTTCTTGAGGAAAGAAATAATTTTAAACATTTAAAATGCCTAAATTCTGTTAGAGATGAAAATGTTTACCAGCAAATGAAAGTGGAAGACAACTGGCTCTGTTACTGGTGGGGGCAGCTGTGCTGCTATTCCACTTTAAAATGTAGTGGAAAAGATTAGGTTAAATAAGTGCAAATGGTGTTAATGGCCGTACTTTAAATCTCCCAGGCTGACTGATTTCACAAGCAAAGGACTATATTGACAACAGAACTTGTTTGCAAGCTGGACATGCAGCTGAAACAATGAATAATATGATGTTTGTTTCAAAAGTATGTGAGCACTCAAAATGGCTGAAAAGCTGACCAGCACAGAGCAAAACCAGATTACCTGATAGGGACCCTGAAACCCTGATTATCAGGTAAAAAAACCTGAGAAGTGGCAACCTTATATCCCCTCTCCCTCCTGTCCTCCAGGGAATACATATTATAATTGGTTCTTCAGCCTGTCCTTGTAGAGTCTGTGATGTAATCCCTGCAAAATGTTGTTTGCCCTCCTCGGAACTGTCTCCACCCTATGTCCTTATGTAGGTAAGGCCTCCAGAACTGGACACTGTACTCGAGGTGTGGACCTCAGCAATGTCCTGTATAGTGGAATTATTACCTCCCCTTTTCCTGCTGGTGATACCTCTGCCTATGTATCCCAGCATCCCATTTGCTTTTCCTACTGCCTTGTCACAATGACTACCTACCTTGAGGTCCTCAGAGATGATAACCCCTAGGTCCCTTTCCTGCCTGGAGCATTCTATATCCCCCCCCCCCAGCTGGTATGTTGTTCCCGTGTTTTTATGCCCCATGTGCATTATCTTACACTTCTTTGCATTAAATCTCAACTGCCAATCCCCTTGACCAGTCCTCCAGCTTCTGCAGATCTCTTCTCATTTTATCCGCACCATCTGGTGTATCCGACCAATTGCAGAGCTTTGTGTCATACGCAAACAGGCATATCTTCCCTTCTGGGTCCTCTGTGATATCACTGATAAAGATATTGAAAAGGACTGATCCCTGTGGTACTCCACTGGTCACTTTTCCCTCTGTGGAGTGGCTGCCACTAATCACCACCCTCTGGGTCCTGTTATCCAACCAATTCTCCACCCACTTTACCACCACCTTACCTACACCCATGTTCATTTACTCATCTGCAACTCTCCCAGGTTGTGCCTGAAAATAGGCAGTACTTTTGTCTACTGCATCTACTCAGTCAACAAAAACTAACTAAATAAATAAATATGATAAGGTAGAGAAACTTGTCCATTATATGGGAGGGAGGCTTCAATATTTCTGTTCAATATTAAATATTGGGACTTGAACATGGGTTACATTTTTGTTGTTACTGTGACCATAATTTCTTTTCTCCAAAAATCAAAAGCATTGCAGTCACATCTCAATCCCTGATCTATGTCATCATGCAGTAAATTGCAGAAAGATCAAGACAATGTAGTCATTAATATTTTAACAGGATTCTTTCATTTCAAGGCTCAATGCTTTCATTAAGTTTAATAAAGTGTGTGCATGAGCATTCAGACAATGTTTTCTTATTGTGATATTATTTATAGAATTCTGCCACTAGTGTAGCAATGTCAAAGCATTTATATGTTGTAAAATTAAACCTGTTTGAAGATATGTGCATAGGTTAGATTTAATAACTGACATCACCTAACTTAGTAATTGTATTGTTCTTGTTTAATATGGTCATTAGCAGCAAATGGTCAGTTCAGCAAAGCTCATTTTCAATGATTTCAACAGATTATGATTGATATGGTGGCATTTAAGTGCAGAAACACACATCTGGGTTAAAGCTTAACTTGATATCTTAATATAGCTCCTATTTTATGAAGAAAAGTTAACAATCCAGATTGACATGATTATACTATCCTTGGACAAAGTGTGACACTTGCATATTTCCCCATTACAGGAATATTCATGTTTTTTTTCTTAATATTATTTTATATATCAGTGGGCTAATATAGTTCACTTATAGAAGTAAGTATTTTTGTTGGAAGCTCAGCATGGGACTCCTATCTTTCAAAGTCTTTAGCCACCAACCATAGCCTGTGTACTGTGCTATCAGCATCCCTGCTGGTAAACAAAACAGTTTATCATGTGGGCATAGAAGACATGGGGCCTGAATCTCAAAGGGGCCAGCATCCAGCGCAAGCTGCAGTGAACAGCAGCTGGCACTGATGCTCCCTGTGCCAGGGACCCTGCACCAGATTCAAGTATAGGACAGGTCTCAGTGCCTAAGTGCCCACACATGTGGCAACCTCAGCAGTGTGTCAAATGCCCGGAGCATGGGAGAGATTCAGCAGAGGCTCGCATGCACCCAGTGCAGTTGGCACTGGCAGTGGTGGGGAGGGTGTCCAGTGCCAGCTCAAGGGACAGGTTGGGGGAGTGGGGTGGAGGTACCACCTGCTAGGTGTATGGGGTGGGGGGCCACTAGACCAACAGGTAGGTGACACAGTCATACTGGACTAGGCAGTACTGGGGGTTTGGGGAGGGGGTTCCACTAGACCACCAATAATGAGTCTTATTGGGGGCAGGGGCACTGTGCACAGCAGGGGGGATAGGGGCAGGGGTCTGTCCACTGCACAGGTACACGGTGCCCAGCACACCAAGAGGGTGAGTGTCACAGTACCCTTATGCCAGCCCTGGCTGGTCAAAGGGTACTTAGTAATCCCCCCTCTGGGTGTCCTTTGTGACTCCCACCTGTGGCACACTGGCAGCCTGCCCCGATGCAAGCCACATGCACCATGTCGCAGCCCATGTCTGAGCACAGTGGTGCTGCAATACCCATTTGGAGCAGTCAGCCTGCAGTTGACAGAGACGGCCTTTTGATAATCATTTCTGGCATTGTCTGTCTGCACAAGGTGCGCCTTGTATCACTTTTTATGGTGCAAGCACCTTGCGCCATGCTGGATACTTTGAGAATCAGGACCATGGTAACTAATAAACTCTGGTTAGAGCCACTATGGCTGCTAGTGCAGTCCCTCGATAAGGACAGTTTCAAAAATGATTATTTCCTGTATCAGCAGTCAGCACGTGTCAAGTTTTGAAATGCTGACATCACTTGCACCATTTACAGGCAGGGTCATTGATGTCAGTATTTCAAAATTTGGCATGAACTGACTTTCAAATACTGAAACTGATACCTTGAAATGGTTCTTATCAAGTGACTGCATCAGCAGCCATAGTGGATCTAACCAGATTTTGTTTCCAAATTCATGTTCTATTTGACAGAAAAGACAGCCTTTAGGAAGCAATTGCAAAAGCATGTCAAAAAAGTAAAGTTCTTTCAAATTCACATTTCTTGGACTGGGCTTGGCCCAGGCTTAAAGATACTATTGTGCACTGCCTGCTACACGGATTGTCAAGGAACCAACTGTGTGCTTCCTGTTACATGACTTGTCAGGTATACTATTGTGAACTTGAGAAATCCACAAAACAGTTGCACTCCAGAGGTCTGTGTTAGAGATCTAATAGGCAGTACACACCAAGTAACTTTCATAAATTATTTATTGTGCAGAAAAACACAATAGTTCTTTGATCAAGCACACACCAAGTGAATCAATATTGGAAACCATTACCCAGATGCCATGGCATTTCACTCATTAGAGCTTCATCAGGAGGCACTCACCTGGGGGATTAGGGACCCTTAAATAATGAAATGTATGTATGACATCTTCATCATTTTCAGTTATTAACTCCTGATCCCAAATTCAAAAAACTCAAAAAATATTGTAATAGCCAAGTTAACAGAAACAATAATTCAACACTATATAATGTTTTAAATGAATGATATTCATAGTTAGCTAAAACAATGTGTAGAGTGAAACACAGTACAGCAGGAGTCAGGAGCTGGCTTGTGAATGATACCAAAACAGGAAGATCCTGCGCTCGCCACACCTCCAGGCAGAAAAGGCTGGAAAAAAAGTGAATAATTTATTAATGTGCATAAACTTCATAAATGGGTAGCACAATAGAATTAATCAAATAATTAATTATTTTCATTATACATTTTCAGAAACTGATTTATAAGAGGTCCTATTTTATATGAATGTATGGGGTATTTGTTTTTATTGTTGTTGTTTTATTTTTTCTTCCCCTACATGCTGCCACATCAGCCACTCCTTCAGACTTACCAAGGCCTCCTCCAATCCATCTGCCCTCCCTCCAAGCCTCAGTTCTCACATGGCAGTCACCCCCAGGATAACCTGGCATAACCCTTCGCCAGATGGGTCCCCTTCCTCCGAGGGGGGGAGGGCGCCAGCCAAGGGGAGGCAGACCAGTGCAACAATTGGCCCTAGGGTGCTCCTAAGATGGAAAGCTTGGCAGGGACATGGATGGCATCAGAGAGCCTGGCAGCCATCATCTGACTGAACATGGAGTGGTATTTCTGCTTTTCTGGTGTTGTTCCCTCCTGTGTGCTTCTGCAGTGCTCCTGGTCTCCACCAGAGGCCACTGCAGTGTGATGCTGTCCCACTACCCACCCCAGGAGAGGAGATCAGTCCTACGGATGCTTGATCCTCTCCTTCTCCTGCCAGTCCCCAGCATCCCAAGTCCATTTTCGAACCTGGGTCACCGGCGTGGTTCAAGGTAAGGCACCAGCGCCTCAGCCCTCTGCACCACCGGCTCAGATATTTGTTTTTTAATGATCTGGAAGCTGTTTAGTGCTTGAAGTTTAAGCATTTATGTACCCCAAATCTTAGATTGAAACAGAATTGAGTAATTTACAAGCCAAGATGTGTAAATAAATTATGGGGGATCCATTGCAAACCTATGTTTCAAACACTGATTATAAGCAGCATCTAAAGTCAAATTTAGAGTTTAAATCTCTTGGTTGGTGGTTTCTAATGTGAAAATCCTGAAGGTTTCACGTTGCAAAAATCTTTGCAGCCGGTCAACCCCCCTTCCCCTGAAACTCTGAAACCTACCCTTACATGTTCAAGTCCCATAAATCTGAGCAATATGGCATTACATTTGTGACAATTAAAAAAATGTTCAGCTACAGGGTTTTCCACATAAATATTTTTTATGTCTTGAACATAGTCTTGCACCATAGTTTTTAAATGTCTTGTGGTTCTACCTATGTAAACCAATTCACAGGGGCACCAAAGTGCATTCAAGGCAAATGTTGTCACACATGAAATTAATTGTTTGATATAAGCTTTACATGAACAGTGTGGCTATCAAATTCTGATCCGTGTACACACATTGTGCAACTAATACAGTTGCCACATTTGAACATTCCATTTGGATTAACTGGTAACCAAGTACTGACAGTTCTGTTGATGCAAGGCAATTGATTTTTGACAAGTTTATCTTTCAAGCTAACCCCCCAATTAAATGTGAGTCTGGGTTTAGCCCCAATTGTTTTAAATAATTCCTGATCACCCTGTAGTATGGTCCAGTATTTCATAATGAGGTTGCCTATTTGACCAGCAACATGGTTGTACCCAGTTGCAGAACGCACCATCTTATTTTTCTGTGAGCCCCTGATTTTTAGTACCAATAGGGAGTCCTTGGGCTTATCTTTTGCTCTGTCTAAATCAGAGTCCAGCAGTTTAGGATCATATCCCTGGGTCATAAACATATTTTTCAGTACCTCGGCCTGCTCCAGAAATTCCTGTATTTTTGAGCAGTTCTGCCTAAGCCTTAAGAATTGGCTAAAAGGAATTGAATCTTTTAAAGATTTTGGGTGTGCCCTGCTGCCTAATAAAATATTATTGGTAGCAGTGGATTTTCTGTAGCCCTTCACTGTAACCTTGTTTTCAGAGTTTAACAAGAAGGTGACATCCAATAAGTCAATGGTATCTGGATTAACATTATGGGAAAACCACAAATTTAACTCATTATTATTTAGACAACTTATAACATGATCAGCTTCCTTTTCAGTGCCCTTTCATATGTTTCACATGTAGTTAATGAAAACATATCATGCCATTATATGTCACGTTTGAAGTAGTTATGTGAGAGTACAACTCTCAAAGCCATCTTGAATTAATTCAAGGGGCATGTGATCCTTAAGTGGGTCTCTACATAAAATGTATTCCCATGCATCTACATTATCATGATGTCTAATGGTGGTGTAGAGTGCTTCTGCATCTATTGTGAGCCATTTATATGCATCCTGCCAATCAAAATCCGCAAGTTTATTCAAAATGTCCATGATATCACTAATGTGTGATTTCAAACATACGACAGTTCTCTGTAGAAAAATAATCTAGAAATTGACATAAGTTGTCTATTAAGGAACCAGTCCCTGAGGCAGTTGGTCTGCCTGGGGGATTGGTGAAATTTTTGTGTATTTTGGGGAGGACATAACAGTTGATGCTATGGGTGTATGTGGTAACAGATATCTATAATCTATCTCACAAATTTCCCATTTAGTTTTGGCTCCATCCAATAGTTGCATAAGCTCTGCTCTAAACACAGAGACAGGGTTTGATGACAATTTTCAAATGTGGAAGTATGGGACTTGAACATGTGAGGGTGGGTTTCAGGGGGGAAGTGACTGGCTGCAAAGATTGTTGCAATGTGAAACCTTCATGACTGTCACATTAGAAACCCTCCAACCAAGAGGTTTAAATTCTGAAACTGACTTTAAACCTTAGGAGTTTCAATCATAGGTTTGCAATGGACCCCCTTCCCTTAATTGACTTACACATCTCAGCTTGTAAGTTACTCAGTTCTGTTTGAATCTAAAATTTGGGGTACATAAGTGCTTAACCTTCAAGCACTATACAGCTTCCAGTTCATGAAAAACAAATACCCCCCCATACATTCTTATGCATAAACTATCACCTTTTATAAATCAATTTCTGATAATGCATATTGAAAAGATTTAATAATTTGATTAATTCTATTGTGCTACACATTTATGAAATGTATGCACATTAATACATTATTCACTTTTTCTTCTTTTCTTTTTTTCATCCTGGAGGTGTGGGGAGCATAGGACCTTCCTGTTTTGATATTGTTCACAAGCCACCTCCCAGATCCTGCAGTACGGGACTGTACTTTACTCTTCACTTTGTTTCAGCTAACTATGAATATCATTTATAGTGTATAGTGGAGTGTTGTTCTGCATAGACTTCCATCCCTTTCAAAATGCTGTTCTACCACAGTTCTAAGGTCATGGAATGCTGTTCTACCTTACTGTAGTGGAACAGCATTCTAGAACCTCTACAGACTGCATGAGTCAGTTTCATTTTGAAAAACAAAGAACTCACAAAACACATTTTTCACACAGTACTACGCACTATAAAAAATACAGGGTGAGCAACTCTATGCACAACCAGTATTCTCTGCCACCTTGGGATTCTGATTCCCATGGACCTCTTGAGCTTCGCTCTCAAGGTCAGAGGGAATCAGAATCCCTCTGTGGCAGAACACACTGGTTCTGCATAGTTGCCCATCCAGTGTTCTCTATATTTGAAACATTATATAGTCTTAAATTGTTGTTTCTGATAAGTTAGCTATTACAATATTTTTTGTATTTGCATTTTTATGTTGTTTTTTTTTTTTGCATTTGGGACTAGGAGTTAATTAACTAAAAATGATGATGTCATACATACATTTTATTGTTTAGGGGTTCCTAATCCCCCAGATGAGTGCTTCCTGACACAGCTCTAATGAGCAAAGCACCAAGGAATCTAGGTAATGGTTTCCAGCATTGATTCACTTGGTGTGTGCTTGATCAAAGAACTGTTGTGTTTTTCTGCACAATAAATAATTTACAAAAGTCACTTTTTATGTACTGCCTGTTGGATCTCACACACAGACCTCTGGACTGCGACTATTTTGTGGACTTCTCATGACTGTTTTGGGCTAGCCAAGCCCTCAGTTAGTACCACACCTGCACTAGTGAGCACTGCATTCATTTCTTCTGGATACTATTGTGAACTGTCTGTTACATGCTTTGTCAAGTATACTGTTGTGTGTGGCATGTTACTTACTTTGTCAGGGATACTAATGTGTGCTGCCTGTTACATGCTCTGTCAGGTATAAAGGTGTCTGTGGCTTGTTACATGCTTTGTCAGGGATAGTATTATGCACTTCCTGTTACATGTTTTGTCATGGATATTATTGTGTACTGAATGTTACATGCTTTGTCAGGGATCCTAATGTGTGCTGCCTTTTATGTGATTTGTCAAGTATACTGTTGTGTGCTGCATGTTACATGCTTTGTCAGGCATAGTGTTGTGCACTGCTTGTTACATGCTTTGTCAGGGATACTATTGTGCACTGCCTGTTACATGCTTTGTCAGGAATGCAATTGGAGTTGCCTGTTACATGCTTTGTCAGGGATACTATTGTGCACTGTCTGTTGCATGCTCTGTCAGGTATACTGTTGTGTAGTGCCTATCACGTGTTTTGCAGGGATACTGTTTGCTGCCTGTTACATATTTTGTAAGGTATACTGTTGTGCACTGCCTGTTACATGCTTTGTCAGGGATTATATAGTGCACTGCCTGTTACATGCTTTATGAAATATATTACTGTGCATTGCCTGCTACATACTTTATCAGGGATACTAATATGTGCTGCCTGTTACATGTTTTGTCAGGTATACTGTTGTGCATCACCTGTTACATGCTTTGTCAGGGATATTAATGCATGCTATGTATTATATGCTTTGTCAGGTATACTGTTGTGTGCTGCATACTACATTCTTTGTCAGGTAAACTGTTCTGCACTGCCTGTTACATGCTTTGTCAGGGATATCATTATGTGCAGCCTGGTACATGATTTGTCAGGTATACTGCTGTGGGCTGCTTGCTTCATGCCTTGTCAGGGATACTACTATGCAGGCTTGTTACATGGTTTGTCAGGGATAATAGTGTGCACTGCCTATTACATGCTTTCTCAGGAATAATATTGTATGCTGGCTGTTACATTCTTTGTCAGGGAGTCTTATGTGAACTACTGGTTGCAAGCTTTGTCATAAATACTATTGTACACCACCTGCTACATGTATTGTCAGGGATACTATTTTGCACTGCCAGTTACATGCTTTGTAAGGGATAATACTGTGCACTTCCTATGACGTGCTTTGTCAGCGACAATATTGTGTGCTGGCTTTTACATTCCTTGTCAGGGATTCTTATGTGAACAACCGGCTGCATGCTTTGTCAGAGATACAATTGTGCTCTGCCTGTTGTATGCATTGTCAGGGATAGTATTTTGCACTGCCAGTTACATGTTTTATAAGGGATACTTATATGCACTGCCTGTTACATGCTTTGCCAGGGACACTATTGTGTGCCACCTGTTCCATGCATTGTCAGGGATACTATTTTGCACCGCTAGTCACGTGCTTTGTAAGGGCTACTAATGGGCAATGTGTGTTACATGCTTTATCAGGGATACTATTGTGCACTGCCTGTCACATGCATTGTTAGATGTGTGCTACCTGTTACATCATTTGTCAGGGATGCTAATGTCAACTACCGCTTGCATGCTTTGTCAGGGATACTATTGTGCGCTGCCTGTTACATTCATTGTCAGTGATATTTTGCACTACCAGTTACATGCTTTGTAAGGGATATTAATGTGCACTTCCTGTTATATGCTTTGTCAGGGATAATATTGTGCACTGCCTGTTACATGCTTTGTCATTGGTATTACTGTGCATTGTCTGTTACATGCTTTGTCAGGGATACTATTGTTCATTGCCTGTTGCATGGTTTGTCAGGGATACTGTTGTGCACTGTCTGTTACATACTTTGTCAGGGAAAATACTGTGCACTGCCTGTTACGTGCTTTGTCAGGGATACTATTGTACATTTCCTGTTACATGTTTTGTCAGAGATAGTATTGTGCATTGCCTGTTACAGGCTTTGTCTAGGATACTGTTGTGCTCTGCCTATTACATACTTTGTCAGGGATAGTATTTTGCACCATCTGTTTCATGCTTTGTCAGGGATACTATTATACACTGCTTGTTACTTGCTTTGTCAGGGATACTATTATACACTGCTTGTTACTTTCTTTGTCAGGGATACTATTGTGCACTGCTTGTTACATGCTTTGCCAGAGATACTATTATGTGCTGCCTGTTACAAGCTTTGTCTGGGATACTCTTGTACATTACCTGTTACATGCTATGTGAGGGGTAGTAATGTTTGCTGCTTGTAACATGCTTTGTCAGTGTACTATTGTGTGCTCCCTGTTACATGCTTTTTCAGGGATACTATTGTGCACTGCCTGTTGCATGCTTTGTTAGGGTTACTGTTGTGTGCTGTCTGTTACATGCTTTGTCAGAGATACTATTGTGCACTGCCTGTTACATGTTTTGTCAGAGATACTACTATATATTTCCTGTTACTTGTTTTGTCAGGAATACTGTTGTGCATTGCCTGTTACATGCTTTGCCAGGGATACTATTGTGTGCTGCTTGTTACATGTTTCATCAGGGATACTATTGCATGCTGCCTTCTACATTCGTTGTCAGACATCCTACTGTATGCTGCCTGTTACATGCTTTGTCTGGGATACTAACGCAAATTGCCTGTTGGATGCTTTGTCAGGTATACTGTTGTATGCTGCCTGTCACATTCTTTGTCAGTGGTACTGTTTGCACTGCCTGTTACATGCTTTGTCTGGGATATTAATGTGCACTGCATGTTATATATGGGATACTATTTTGTGCTTCATCTTACATGCTTTGTGAGGTATATTGTTTTGCATTGGCTATTACATGCTTTGTCAGGAATACCATTTTGTGCTGCATCTTCATGCTTTGTCAGTGATACTAATGCACATTGCCTGTTTGCCTGTTACATTCTTTGTCAGCTGTACAAAGTGAACTGAAAGGGGAACAGTCAGTACAAAGGGGCCTATACTCAAGTGTGGGGCTGGTGTCCAATATGCACATGGGCCCAGATATTCAAACTGTGCCAGGCTGTGGCGCAAGCCTGGGTGCAGTGCAACTTGGCTGTGCAGGGGCGTTGACTGGGCAGTATTCAACGGAACTATGCCATGACTCAGCATCATTGAATATCGCACCCTGGCCACCCACAGTGCACATGGCGCAGTGGCGCTGCACCAGCGCATGTGGCCAGAGTGGAGCAGGGGGATGCCCTAGCACAAGTTCTGTTGCGCTATGCTCAGCAACCATGATATTCAAAAGTGCACATGCAAATGGGGTCATAATGTATGCAAGGCACAAATGGGGTCATTTGCATGTCATTATGGCCCATTTGCATGCAGGTGCGCTGATCTCCGGTGACTAGCGCCATGCCAGGCAGCAGCTGTCAGGGACTGATACCTCCTGCAGTGCGGCAATGTGCCTCACAGCCCGATCATGGGTATTTGTAAAACATGAATGTATCCAATATCCCTGGTGGTCCAGTGGACTGCTGTCTGCCTGATCACGGCCTTCTGTATTACAAATTGAGAATCCAATATCCCTGGTGGTTCAGTGGACCATTGTCAGCCCGATTGTGGGTTTAAGTAAAATAAAAAACAATCCCCCCTCCCCACCTGCCCACTGAGCCCCACCACCCCACTCCCCCCCAGTCAGCAGCAGGTGGCAGCACCCCACCTGCCTGCCATCCCGCTGCCCGCCGACTGACACCATCGGTAGGGCTGCATGCCCATTGGTCCACAGCATGAGCCAATGGGCGTGCAGCCTGTACCTTACTACACATTCCCGATATGTGAATGAATCCACTGACTGCGGGGAATGGGGCAGTGGGGCTCAGTGGGTGGGTGAGGAGGGGGGGTCCACTGGACCACCAGGGATATTGGATTGTTCTTTATTTTACTGAAGCCCACGATCAAGCTGACAGTGGTCCACTGGACCATCAGGGATATTGGATTGTTTTTTATTTTACTGAAGCCTGCAATTGGGCTGACAGCGGTCCACTGGACCACCAGGGGTATTGGACATTATTATTTTTAATTGATGCCTGTGAATGGGCATGGGGGTGCCACCACAGAGGTGCAGCCGGAGCTCGGGTGGCCACTCACAGGTGGCAGCTGCCATGTTGCGCCCTGCAACATAGCAGCTCACCTGTGGGTGGCCTGCCATTGATCCTTTTTTTATCAACTTTGTGAGGTGCAAGTAGGGGTTGCACATGCAGGGACCACATGCATGGACTCAGCACATCCCGGGCTGAATATCGGGATGTGCAGAGTATGCATGGGCACGCCCCCCTACCTGCGCTGCATACATTACTGATGCAATCCAGCGCATTGGGATTTGTGCCAGGTGCAGTTCCCATTTGAATATTGTGCCGGGGCACATCAGTGGGTTGCGCATAGTGCAAAACTGTTTCACCATGTACAACCCTTTTGAATATCTGGGCCACTGTATACCAAAACATTTTTGTTTACTTACGGTTTATTGTAATATAGTGAATTGTGTCAGACTAATTTTGCTAAGTTCTAGGCTGACATCTTCTGTTACTACAAATCCCAGAATCCCCTGCAGCTTGTCGAAAAATATTATGGTGCATTTTTTGATATCAAACTCTATTACATACTCAGGTTTTTTTATACATTATGAACAACTCCATGGCTATCTATGGAAAAAACAACTGCTGGCACCACATGATCTTTTAGACTTTATATTTACCCCTTTGACAAGCTTCCCTTAGGACAACCCAGTAATAGGAATCTACAATGCCGATGTGACAACACTAACAATGATGATGCATACAGAGAAAGCAGAGCCATGACCACAAGCATGCCGCATATACAGTGCAGTGACAATGGCATCATCAACGTCCCTGATGATGACCAGAGCAGAAAACCACAGCCAACAGTAGTGAAATAGCAACTAACACCCCCCATACTGGATACCAGCACTGGGTAGCCCACCCCCCACCAGAGACCGGCACCAGGCAACCCACCCCACCTCCCAGAGACCAGCACCAGGCAGCCTACCCCCCTTCTGGAGACTAGCACAGGGCAGCCCCCCCCAGAAACCAGCACCAGGCAGCCTGCCTCCTCTCCCTACTCACATGTACCAGGGCATTGGCCCAAGGCAAACAACACAGTGACCAGCAAAAAGGAGAAAGGGGAGAGGCTGCAGTGCTCAGTTTTAATGAAGGACACACAGCCAGATCAACACAATAGTGCCTTCAACACACACCCTCCCCCCACCACAACCAGTGGCAGTCCAGCCAGGCTCAGTCCATACTCCACAGGGCATTATACCTTCACACAGATGTTCATCGCGATGCCCATGAGGTAGTCCCACAGGGTTCTGTGCTTGTACTGCTCCTCATTGTCCATCAGGCACTCCCTGCAGTCCCAGGCCTTCTTCCTCTGTCCGATGACATTAGTGACATGCAGCAGCTGCTGCATCTTGAGCTCTGTCAGCCACTGCTGACCCTGGAGCACGTCAATAAATTTCCACACTGTGGAATGGGTCACCCCATCAGGGAGTTGAAGCCCCTGTGCCAGCTCTTGATATCATTTATTGTCCAGAGTAGTCCTTCCTGCGCTGCAGCATAACAATTCCAGAAGTCAATGGGGAAGGTTGGGCACTGCCGTACACTACTCCGGACAGGGCATCCCAGACAGGTATCCTCATAGTAGTCGAGGAAGAGTGCCAGTTCCTCCTCGTAGGACACATAAAAATTCTCAGCCACACAGCTCCTCAAATGTGCTTTAGACATCGGAAGGGGTGCCAGTGCTGTCAGCCTGCATATGTGCATGGTAAACTCATCATTCACCACATAGGGCTGTGCTAGGGTGCCATGCTGCTGCATCTTCCTCAACAGGCACTGTGAGAAGTGAAAGAAGCAGCCACACAAACAGACCTGTGGGAACATGATCTTCAGTGTCTTGTATGCAGCCAGCTTGTAATCAGTCATGATGGACATTGGCTAGAGTCCAGGACAGAGCTCCGGCAGCTTCAGGAGAACTGCATTGTAGCACCCCTGTCAGACTGGCCATTAGAATGTACTCAGCTGGCAGCACTGTTGGCAGCTCCACCCCTTGCAGGGTGTACAGCTGGTGGAGCAAGTGGGGACAGCTTTTGAATGTGCCATAAGCATACCATGCTGTGCACTGACTTAGATAGTCAAGATTCCATTTAGTGCTGAATATCAGGTATCATGCCTCCCCACCACCAGAATCATGCAGGAAGAATGGTTCCCCTGCATCCGTCATCCAGTATTCTTTGGGTATGCACAGACCTGACAGTGCCATGGGTTCCATGGGTGTGTGCCATATGCTCCTCCAGGGCCTGTGGATGACCAGCTTCAGGTTGCCCATGGGTGGTAGACTGTCCCCAAACACATCGGTAAGTCTACTGCAGCAGGTGGCAATGACCTGCCAGCTGCTCTCTGTTGTCTCTACCTCATGCCACTTTAAGAATGCACGGACCTGGCAAACTGGTACAACAGCACTGTCGGGCATAGGATTGTGCTACCCAGTCAGCAACACGTGATCACATCCATAAATCATCCTCGCCTGGCCAAGACATCTCCAAGAAAGGTATTCAACACACTTTCAGTACATTGATGCCCCCCCTGGTTTGATCCCTGTGGTACAGGTGTCTACAGAAGGTGATTAGATTGTTACCACAGGTGCTCTTCAGAAATTCGAGTGGCATGGCTCCTCTACCCAGTCGCAACAGTTGTTGCTGCTCCCCTTCACTCTGTCCCTCTCTTTTGTTGGCAGCCACTGTGTGTGACTGTGGGGATTTGCTCAGGGTGTTGACAAGCTGCGCCTGTCAACCTGTGGAGTTTTATTGCCCGCACACCTGGTGCAGGTCATCATGGCATGACAGAGTCACAAGTTATTTGATGTGCCTTTCTGGCACTTCTTCCCTGTGCCAGGGCACCATGTCACCGTGCTGCACCTGCCTCTACATAGCAGCTCGATATATTGCCCCTGTCGCCATGATGCACCAGTCACTTTTGAGAACTTTGCTGCCGGGACTTTGCTATTCTGGTTTTGCCGTTGGGTGGTTGCCGTTAGGTCGGCATACCCAGTAATAGTAGGATCGGTTAAGATTCACACAAAAATATTTTCACAGATCAATCAAAAGGCTATCCCTGTTAATGAAATGCCATTGTCAAAAATCAGTTCATACTATATAATGGTAAATTCCTTAAAGGTCATGCATGGGGGAAACTCAGACTGTGCAGACTCAGATGTCATAGACAAGGAATCTAGAGGGTTTCTATCATTTGCAGAACTTAGAGAGAAGTTTAAAATTCAAAAATTTCACTTATGTCATGTAAGCCCCCCTCCTCATCTAGGAACATCCAGGTGGAAACTATATGGAGGGGGGCATTTCACAACACAAGCAACACAGTCCCAAGAATTAAAACAGAAGCATCTCATTATCTGAGTTCAGTGAGTGGTTGGGACTGGAGATCACTGTAGTCACAGGGGAATCAAGCTGCTGTGAGGTGTTCAGGAGGCCACAGGGGGAATTCTGATTAGCAGGAAAGCATGCACAGTCACACTGATTAAGTTCATTGTCCACTCTAGAATCAAAATGTAAAATGATTTAATTAAACTTGAATCGACAGTAACAGCAACTCCATGGAGCAGGGGGTATTATACGATGGGTTTCATTCACAAGCACAGCAGGGACACCTACTGCAACAGTCTCTTGTACTAACAGACTATTCAGTTCATGAAGACCTCCATTCAACTAAACAGGCTAGAGTTGCAAGCAGCATTTCCTAGGGCCAAAAAGGCCTCTAAAACATGAGCTAGCTTGACACTGAGACAATTCACTGACTCATATCTCAGTCCTTTCTCTCTACAATCATTACATTTCCTTCCCATTGCTCTTCTTTCAGACACTTCCATTCCTTTTACTTTTGCTCTAGTTCATGACAGCACAAGACATTTCCACTCTCCCAAACCTTTGCACTCTCTTCAGTTCTTTTCCACCAGCCTGATTTTATATCGTTTCCACCAGGGGGCTCTGTCTTAATGGAGCAGACTTTTCTTTCCTTTCCAGATCTTATTTCTGTGATTTTCATTAGGTATTCTTATAGCAAGACTCAAACCACCAGAACACCTTCAAACATCCAATCACTGATGCCTCGGCTGGTGGCTGGGCCTTATTCTGGGGTTTTTGGTGCCCCAGACTTGATCCCAGTCCTACCAACATGCTGTGCTAATGCAGCGATTCCAGCCTCAGAACTGAGTCATTGGGGGACTTCTGCCAGTGCCACACAGATCACCCAATGAACTGGCACCCTGCTGGGGTCCCAAACATCACTCCCCCAAATGTACTTTCCCCGTCTCCATAAGTGGCTCACAACATGGATCCTAACTCTGTGGTAGCCTCCAGCCTGGGGAATAGGGGTAACTCTGCCACTGTCACACTCTCAACTACTTGGGCGGCCACTTCCAAACCATGCCCAGGCCCTGTTTGCCATAGCATGCCCACCCACAGTAAACCATTCCAACCCAACTGCTGAACTACCCACAGGCAACCTTTCTTTTGGGCATTTAGGCCCTATCAGTACTTACCATACCAAGGCACTGAAGTTCACTTGGCGGGCCTCCATTTTTCTTTCTTTTCCCCAGGCTTCGGCTCCCAAATGCATTGACAGGCCCCTTCTGCTTTGCTCCATGGATCCCTTTATTATACTCCCAAACTATTGATTTCAATTTGCAGATCTTCAGGGGTGGAGGGCACCAAGCTGACCACCCCAGCCCACCATGGCCCTCCACCAAACTTGTGGGCTGAACCCCTTGACTTTTCTCTTCCTGGGTCTCTCCCTTGATCTCCTCTTTTGGCGCCACATCCCAGACTCAGTGGCACCACTAGCTCTCTCTCTGCCTAATTAACCCCTAGCAACCATAAATTAACTAGCAAGCACCCAGTGAGTGCTTACAGTTATTACTTACAGCTGAAGGAAGCATACCTCTTAACTTTTTGTCCTCCAAATATGGAACATTGCCTCTCAAAATGTGGAACAAATGAACAAAATGTGAACACTTAATCAAATCTTCACCTAGGTGGCTCAGAACACTGTTAAAGTGTTTGCATTTATGTTCAGAAAATCTGTTATTAATCAAATAATATATTTTTTGCATCATTTACTATAGATTTTTGCTTTAAAATGTTAATACTGAATGTGGAACAAGTCCTCACAATGTGGAACAGGGAGATTTTGTGAAGAAAATGAGGAACGTTCCTCATAATTAGGTATAGTTGAGAGGTATGGAAGGAAGCATGGTCACATGGTCTTGATGTAAAACTCTGGATTCCCAGATTAGCAGTCTTCTTTACAAACTGCTTTCTAAACCTGAAGAATACATAACAAACTTTGCTAATAACAAATGGGAATTAGAACTTCACCTTTCAATACCTCCTGAAGATTGGAGATTAGCATGGCAAACTATTAAGATGTCCAGTAGAGAAATGCAAGGGAGGCTAATACAATATAAAATGTTGCATCATTATTATTACTTCCCTTTTAAACTGGAAGGTTTAGGTCTATTAACAGATGGGATATGTTGGAAGTGTAATGCTAAGTGTGCCAGCCTTGCACATATGCTATAGGATTTCCCTAAGACTAAGCCACTTTGGAGTCTGGTTTTAGATGTATGCTCTGTAGTACTTAAGCAAACCCTCCCCCACAACAACTTTATATTTACTAGGTATCTTTACTGACAACAGCACTCTATATAGAAATAAAAAAGCATGGATTTTGGCAGCTTTGCTGGGTGTCAAAAAGATCATTCTCCATAACTGGAAAACAAGTACAACCCCCACCATGGCGGAATGCTATTATTACACAGCCAGTAATAAGGGGATCAGCTATAAGTTATTAAACAAGCTGGACATGCTTAATGCTGTTTAGCGTCCTTGTCTAACTGCACTAGCTACAGTAACTGAGTTAACTCTCTGCAACATTTTATGTGATTGTGAAGTACTATGCAAGTTTTATTCGAGCAACTGCTTGATTAATTTTTTGAACACTTAGTCACAGTCCATATTAAGTTCATAAGGTTATGTAGTTTTTATTGATCAAAGTAAATGATAGGGTAATTATATAGGGTAGTTATATTATGTTATAACTTCATCTTTAACATGCTCTTTGACATTGTTATGCTTGATCTTACAGTTACTTGTTGATGTTTTATGTTTCCATTTTGTTTTTACGTAAATGTATTCTTGGTTTGAAAATTAATAAACTTTTTACTGTAAAAAAATAAAAAAGTCCCCTTCAGCTGACATCAGAGCAGTAGGCAGCAATGGGAGATTCAATAGCCAGCAGTGCATGTTGGAGCTTTTATAGTTTCCGATCAGATGTTTTCTGGATTTACTTTTCTCCAGGGGCTAAGTACAGTCCTCTGTGACTGTACCTAGCCCAGGGGGGATAGAAGGACCAACAAACAAAAGAACATATCTTATTTAAATTTTAACATGCACTGTAGGCTGTTGAATCTCCCTCTGCTGCTTACTGTTCTGATGTCAACTGCAGGGGATTCTGGGATTTTTAATAACAGAGCATGCCAGCCTAGGAGTAAATTAAATTAGTCTCAAATAATGTATTGTACTACAGTAAACAGTAAGTAAACCAAAATGTTTTTCACACAAAGTACACATTGGAGACCAGTCCCACACTTGAGAGGTGGTGGGCCCTTGGTACAGACTTCTACCCTTTAAGACTACTGATACGAAGCTCACATAACTCCAGTTTCCTGGGTCATCCTTTCTAAATTTTTATGGAGGGATAACACATTTGCTGTTTTCCAAGCAATGGGCACCTGTCCTGTCTTGAAGGGACAATTGAAGAGATGCAACCAAGGCTCAGCCAGTAGATGTGCCATCTACTTCTATCCCCTTGGGTGCAGTCTGTCTGGCCCTTGCAATTTCTTCATCATCAGTTCTCCTACTCCCCTTAAGGATGGGAGCAGGTGAGAAGAGAAGTTGCTGAGTGCTGAGGTACTGTGGTGTAGTGCAAGACAGCAGGAGCTGGTCAAGGTGTTTTTTTATCTGGAAAAGGTAAGTCAGCATTGCCTACAACTGTGGTTTGGGCTTATTACCTGTCCAAGTGAGCAGCCTTACTGGAATATCTTGTGCAGCTGGTTTTTGGTCTCCCTTCCCTGTTGTTCTCTTTTTTCCCTTGCAGCTGTTCGAGTGCGAGCTGGCATAGCCATCGGTGGAGAGCCTGAAGAGATATCCCCACCGGGAGTACTTCAACCGGAAGGAAAAAGACCAACGGGGGTTGTAAAGCAACAATCCGGTGAGTAACATTTTTAGCCTCCTCTCAACTGGGCTGTGCACACTTCATCTTATCCTGCAGGGAAGTTATGTTTTAAACTGTATTATTTTGTGATTTTTCTTCATTGATTTTGTTTTATTTTCAGGAGTTTTTGCACTGTCCATTTATATGGTGATTTTTTGAGTGGGAACTAGGGGAGATAGCTTGGGTACTTAACAGATTAAAATGTTATCATTTTATTTTGAAATCTCAAACTTTAAATTTTCACAGGCAAAAGCTTGCCTGCGGTCACATAACTCAGTCTGTAGTCTTAAGACGCATGTGCCAGCATTGTCGTACAGAGGTGCCACTTATTCACAGGTGTAAGCTGGTGTAAGCTTTAGTAGAGTTGCCAAAACACATTGTTGAAGGAGCTGTGTCTTTCATGTCTGAGCAGGGATTGATATGTTTGCTTCTTGCTCCCTGCTTTAGTCCTCAAATTCAAGCTCTTAAAGATTTTGGCTTTTTGGCTTCTTTTGGTTTTGTCACCCTTTTTGGCTCTTTCATAAAGTTATTGAGCTACCAAGCTTCTGAGCTATTGAGCTACCAAGCTGTTGCCTAATTTCTGACCACCATGTTGGTTTGGAGGCGACGGTGAAGCTGGTATTCAGCTGGTATTTGTGTCGGGTCAACATTGGAAAGGGACTCAGCTTTTAAAAAAAAAAACTATGAACCTACGGTTGTTTTCTCCTGAGTAAAACTGGCTACTGGGGCACTGCTTGCTTATAACATGAGTAAGTTTAATCCTTTATAATCATTTTTGTATTTATTTGGGATCATTATACTATTATACTATGATCTGGAATATTCTAATAGTGTTATTTTATTTGAGAAGATATTTGAATTTATCTATTTTTTATGGTTTCTATGGCTCTTTTAGAATCATTTTGGAATAATCTGTTTAGTCTGTTAATCTCAAAGACTCTTAGTTCCTTTTTTTGGATGCTCTAAATTGCTATAGAAATTGTTTCCCTTTGGTTTTTTATTAAGGTTTTTTTACTTTATTTTCTCTTAGACATTCTGCCACTTTTGCACCGTGGGTTCTGCTTACTGGCTACATTGGCTACATCACGTGGTCCTTACACTGTTACCCCACATTGCAGAGTGGTGCTGTACTGGGATAAAATATGACGGTGTTCTGGATGCCTTGAGACTGCTTTTTACAGATATATTTCTGAGAGATGCAAAGTATTACAAGGCCTGCCCTCTGTAACATCCCATATTGTATGGATGCTGGAGACTTGAAACAAACAAAGGGGCTCTAGAGAGATTCTCTTGGTTTTAGAGCTGTATGGCTTGGTCTTAACCTTATTTGGAATACAGGATTTTATGGACTTGCAGGATCCTGTGGACATTTTCTGGATAACTTTGTTTTTTCTGGATTAGGACTTTGGCCTATGACATTGATTGCACTATTTATGTCTATTTGTGTCTATTGATGTTATTAGTGCATATTGTCTGATTGTCTGATATCCCATAGATCCAGAATTTACCCCTAAACACTTATGTATTAACCCTGGACTAAAGGATTGTACCTGATATTTTGCAGTAGAACCTCTCATTTAATACTTTTCCCCTAGGCCTCTGATAGATTCCCTAAGTAGTAACATTTGGGTTACTTAACTTAGGTGGAATGATGGTAATTACTAGAAGTGGTAAAAGTAATCTGCCCAAGGGGGGTGCTGCAGGGCATTCCTTTTCACAAATTATTGTATCCCTGAAACTCAGGAGGATTTGCAAGGGGCCACCAACTCAAGTATTAATAAAAATAAAGTTTAAAATGGGAGAAAGTCAAGGAAGAATGGGAAAAGCAAGGAGCAGGGAAACCACGTTGCCACCCTTGGAAATGAGGGACCTTTTACTATAAAAGGTACAGAAGAGGAGAAAAAGCTAAAAATTATGGATTTATGAATAAGCCAGGAACAGGGTCCTAGACGTCTCTCTACTCCTGTTTGTCTTGCAAAAAGAAATTTGGAACATTTAGAGGATGTCAGGGATTCAATTAGCAGAACCGGAGTGGATAGAGAAGGGGGTGGTCAGCACTCAGAAATAATTTCATATTATCAGAATGAGTGGCAGACTTTCATGAATGGATTAAGTAGGGAGGTGGATTTAGAGTAGTACAATTTGAAATTTTCTCTGACCTCACATGCTGATCATATTTAATTGGAAGATTGTTCTACACCAGAGGTAACCCCTGAACAGAAGATACATTACGGGGGTTACAGTGTGGTTGAGGATACCCCCTCCCTACACTCTCCTATTCTTGAGAACATAAAAGAAAATCAAAAGCTTAGAGCCATAATCCAGGAGACGAGTGTTACCTTAGAAGGTCTTAAAAGAATGGAGCAAAGTCATAGAGCAGGGTTGGGGACTGTGATTAATCCGGCTATAGAAGGACCCCAAAATAGAAGCTCTGTTGAGCCTCAGGTGGTGAGGATTCCTTCTGCGGAGCCTTTTCCAGATAAAGAGAATTTTGTAACTATTTCCACCATTTCTAAACAGATGCTGGAGATGATAAAGAATAGATATTATGCAGATACTGTAATTTTAGAAAATATCTCAGTGCTGAAAGATGAAATTGGTAATCTAAGAGCTGATGTCTTCCATAATAGAGTACTTCTAGAAAGAATAGTAGAGAATGGTAAAAACCAACATCTGTAGCTAAACAGGTTAAATGTTTCTCCCCCAGAAAAGGCTACCAGAAGAATACAAGTACAGCTTCCTGCTCCTTTTCGTAAAGACCAGATATGCTCTTGTTGTATGCCAAGCACAAGTACCTTCGGCCCAAAAAGGGGATTATATTAGAAGATCTCCTAAGTCACTAAAAGCTGGGACTCTTCAGAATAGAAATAAGCATTTATTTACTTATTTAGTTATTACATTTTGGTAACCAGGTAAGCCCACTGGACCCCAAAGGTCCCTTTTTCAGGGGTGACCTGGAGTTAGTTACATAGTGCTGAGTAAGTACAATCAAGTAATACAGGGTAGGACTTTGCATATAGAAATTCAACGAGAGTGTACAATAATCATAAAAGAAGGTGGTGACATACAGCACAACAGCAGTGGCAGCTGCTAGGCTTAGGGCAATAGGTTTAGAAGTATAAACAAGTAGTACAACAAACCATACAAGCATTGTAAACAAGTAGTACAACTCACTATACAAGAAATACAGTATAGGACATAAGCAATACAGTATAGGACACAGAGTAAGGGTTACATTGGCAATGGCTGATTTTCATATAAGAGGATTAGAAGTATAGACAAGTAGTACAACAAAATATACAAGCAATACAGTATAGGACATAGGGTACAGGGTTACATTGGTATTGACCGGTTTTATACACAAAAATCAACAGTGGCAGCTTGATGCCAATTAGGGCAAATTAGACTTTTTGTAGCCAGACTACAGGGGGCATGATTAGCTAGCCTTCAGGACAGGTGGGGGAGCTGTGGTTTAGGAGGTGAGTGCAGAGTTCCATCTGAAAAGTCTCTAGGGAGGGGGCTTCCTGGTGTTGACAGGGGAGCTTATTCCACAGCATAGGGGCTATATGGGCAAAGGATTTACTGCCAGCTGTGGATCTGGTCCTGGGCAGTTCTAGTTGTGTTTTGCCTGAAGTGCAGAGAGGCCTGCTGGACTGCTTTGGGGCAAGTAGCCTGATGAGCCCTGTGGGAGGATCATTGGAGTGGAGCTTATAGGTCCAGCTTAATTGGGGCACTGGAGCCTAAGGTTCAGGGTGGGCCATTTGAGTGAGGCAAGGGCTTCACAGTGGTAGGTCCTTGGATGGACTTTTGTGGTGAATCACGTGATTCTGTGGTACAAAGTCTGCTGTCTGCCATGGTCAAGCTTTGCAATGCCGAGTAGGATTGGGGCCGCATAGGTAAGAATAGGTAGGAGGACACTCTGGGAGATTGCCAGTCTTGTCTCAGGTATCATGTTAGTGCTTAGACAGTAGAGCAGCCCCAGTTTTTGGTGGACGTTTTTTGTCACCAGATCCACATGAGGCTTTAAGGCAAGTCCCTGGTCTAGTGTAAGACCCGGGTATCTGAAGGATTGGACCACCTCAATTGTAGAGCCAGTTGTAGTGACCAATGGCAGAAAATGTGCCCAGGAGGGACCCAAGGATCTTGGACCAAACAGGAGCACTTTGATCTTGTTTGGGTTAAGAACCAAGTGATTCTCAACCAGCCAAGCTTCTACCTGGGTGAAGTCTGACTGGAGCAGGGGTCCTAGATCATCCAGGTGCAGCGTAATTCTGTAGAGTACTGCATCATCAATGTACTGCATCATGGAGCTGCTCCCACAGTGGTGACAGAGGTCATTGATGAACAGGGAGAACAGGAGAGGGCCCAGGATGGAGCCTTGAGGTACCCCCTCATTTAAAGGTAGAGAGTTGGAGGTTGCACCTCTCCATTTGACCTGCTGGGTCAAATGATCTCTAAAAAACCAAAACAGTAAAGGGACTCTAAAAAAATACAAGCTGATAAAGCAAACAAGAATCAGGAGACACAAGTAGTAAAAGAGGATAGCCTGCAAGGGGTGCTGGGAATTACAGTTGAGGGCACAGGTGTCCAAAAAGACCAGAATCAGATTGCACTTTCCTATAAAGAGATTTTAAGCAGAGATTCTCAGATTCTGGAATTGGGGGAGACTGAGACCACCCACAGCCCACCCTCCAAGAAACCCTATAAGAAGTTTAGGGAAGGGCTAAAGGAATCTAGTAGTGGAAATAGTTCTAAGAAAGCAGAATATTTGGCTGAAGTGAAGGGAGTATCCTTGTTAGTAAATGAAATGGAAGCTAAACTTTCCTGATGGATGGTTAATCTTTTTGGGCTCCATTTTGATATTGATGGTGAGGAATATTTTGTGTCAAGGACACCTAATTCGAAATTTCAGAGTATAGTATTATTTTATTGTCTGATTAAAGACATGGCAAACTCTATTTTAAGTAAAATCCCGATACTAGCTATACAAGGTTATCAGATCACTCTCCCTTCTTTGATTCCTAAATGTATAACTTTGGAAGAAACAGGGGTAGAGTGTATTGATAACTCAAATTCCACGCTAGATAATTATCCCCCTATAAGCGGTAAAAGCTAGACAGAAGGGGAGGCACAAGAGAAGATCCTTAAGGTGATTGAGAAGTTCTCCCAGGGGCATAGCAATCAATGGCTATGTAGGACAGTTTCTGTCTTTGGGCGGGAGACATCTAGGTATGACTCCTATAGGAAGGTGAGGGATGAACTACTCTCATTTCTTGCAAGAGCTCTTGGTGTACAAATTTCATGAAACATTGTTGACTATATAAAGTTATACAGTGCAGTGAACCATTCCTCCAAAACTGATATTACATTTAAAAACACTATGATGGCTACTACCTTGCTATCTTTAGCTGGTAGGCTGGACTAACTAGGTATATATATGGTTGCTCCTAATGAATTGGGAGAAGTTTCCTTGGGATGCAAAGACCTGGAGGGTCACAAGGGAAAGAAATTAGGTAAAGATGCTCTTTTAATAGATCTAGAGAAATCAATAGATCTAAATCCCTTTATGCCACTGTTAACCATAGACTCTGCTTGACAATCTCAGCTGACAAAGGATGCTCTGGAAACAGAACCTGATTTCTGCATTCTTTCCATGCTTCCTTGGAAAATAGAAGGCCTACATCTTAAGACAGCAGATCCTGAGATTCTTTGTTTCCTAGAGTCATTTGATGTTATTAGTTTCCCGGAAACTTGGTGTTCTGATTTAGCCACCCCTAATATGGCAGGATATACTGCTTTTTCATTTGCTGTCACCTGAGATAAAAATATGATATAAGGGGGTGCCTCCTGCTGTATGTTAAAACCCAATTGAATCTAAAAATTATTGAGTATCGAATTAAGTTGGATGGCCTCCAGGTCCTAACCTTATCAGTTGGGACTGGGAAGATCATCTTAGGTAACATATACTTTCCATCAAAGATGTAAAGGGTCTAATACAGGAGACCACTATGTTCCTTATCTGAGTTCAACATCGGATGAGTTGATGGAGGATGGGATAGCATGCCCTGTGATTATACTGGGTGATTTTAACTCAAGAATTTCCTCCCGGCTATCAGAAATGCTCACTCATAGCTGATTTCTTTCCTTCTGATTAATCCCAATGTTGTATGCAGAAGAAATACATGTGACCCAAAGTCAAATTCGAGAGGCAGGGAACTTTTGGCAGCCCTTGCAAAACAATTTCTGCTTATTAAATGGGAGAACCAGAGGACATATGTCAGGGGCTCTAACTTTTAGGGGCCTCTATGGGGCTTCCACACCTAATCTGATTTGATATGGACTAACATGGAAGGCATAAAACTGGTCTCCAAGCTGAAGAGTTTGGATTGGGTGGAATTGGTACATTCTCCAGTTGCGCTTTCATTCAGGAATCCATTTATAAGTCATAAGCAAGATGTGACTCAGATGGAGAATGATTTAGAGATTATTAACGAAAAAATAATCAGATGGGGACCATCACAACACACTCAATTTGAGGAAATTTTAAACACTGGTGATTTACTTCAAATAAATAATTTAGCTGTGTATAACACAGAGCTATTTAACATCCAGGAGAAGTGGGAAGAGGTGCATAAAATACTAAGACCCCAGAGTTTATGTAGGAAAATATCCTCTACTGAACATATCAATAAAAAATTGTGGTTTAATGTGAATGTATAAGGGACTTGGAGTTGGAGAGCATGTTGCTTGATGCTCTCATAAGACTACATGAAGATAAATGGGCAAGAATACAGTATAATCAGCATGGGCATTTGACTGAAAAGTTTGGTACAAATGTGGGTGTTAGACAGGGGTGCATTCTAGCACCTACCCTGTTTAACATCTACTTTAACTCCATTCCGGATCAAATTACAGATTTGGAGTTTCATGCCCCCAAAATTAACAAAACCAGGGTAGATTTCCTGGCTTATGCAGATGATCTGGTCTTGCTTTCAACTTCTGCATGAGGCCTTAAGAGGAAATTAACCCTTTTTGAGTCCTTATGTAAAAAAAAGAAACTGAAAGTTAAACTTGGTAAAACTAATGCAGTGATATTTGGAACTAAATTAAAGAACAACACCAGTTTTATGATTAATGGGAACTTTATTGATATTAAGATTAGTTATGACTATTTGGGAGTTCGATTCTCTCAGACTTCATCTTGCATAAAACATGCGGAATTTATTAAAAGCAAAATGACTTCCTCAGTTAATGCTTTAAAAATATTTAATAGCAAAATGTGGAAATCATCGATTAAAGGCATTTTGAGGGTTGCTAATGGCAAGATAAGAACTAGTATGCTTTATGCATCAGAAGTTTGGGGTTTTACCAAGGTTACAGCACTTGAAACAATATTAAATAAACTTTATAGATACATCTGAATGCTCCCCCAGGGTACACCAAATTGTATTTTGGCCTTGGAACTAGGGCAATGTTCTTTGCTTTCCCTTATCCAAGAAATACAGATTATTTTTCCTTTAAAATGTTTCTGTTGCCTGAATATAGCTATCCCAGGATGTGCCTGGAAGAAGGTGTATGTCTAGCTAGTATGGCTTATGTACACCCATTCCTGAAGCTCATCAAAGAAACACTTATGCCTGCAGGGCTGGGAAACCTTTATACAAGATTTATGTTAGACCTTTTGATGATATCAGGGCAGATGTTAAACTGAGGCTTAGAGATTTAGATAATAATTATTTGCTCTCACAACTTTCTCCCTTGAAGTTGCACAGTAATTGCAAAATCATTAAAACTATATGCATCTTTGAGCCTTATCTCACTTTACTCATATGTCCTAAGCTCAGGAGAATTTATACCAGATTTAGGACTGAAAATTATAATGCTCAATTTGTCCATTTTAGACAGAAGAGAATTGGAATTCTCACACCTCTCTGTTAATGCGGGACTGGGGCTATTGATGACCTCAAACATGTAATCCTCCTATACTCCCTGTATGAAATAAATCAGAAAAAATGGCTGGGTGGGTTGTTGGAGGGTCTCAGTATCCCCCTAGTGACATATTGACACATTTTTCTCAGGTCAGAGATAAAAATATGCTTGAAATCATAGCAAAATTTTTGTTGTCCTCACATCTATAGACATACATTATCTACTGCTATGCACTTTATTATTAATTCGGTATACTGTGAAAGCAAGGAAAGTCTTTGTTCTGATCTCTAACTATTGTACATAAATAGAAGATTTGAGATCTGCTATGGACTTCTATTTATTGTTGTTTTAAGACTTGTGTGCTTTATTTTTTATATCTATTTATGTAACTTTTGGTACTGTAGTGTATTGTAATAACACTTTGTTGAACAATACTTTTGTACTTGACTAGTCCCCTTAATACCTTGTCTATGATACGTGTACCTATGCACATATTTTCTCCCCTACTGGTCTAGCATTAACTTTTCTCTGAGGTTTCCTTGGAAAATACTAAACAGCAGTAATTGTTTAGTATTTTGCCTTGTTTTTGCTGTCTTCCACCCATCCCTCACTCTGTTTCAGCTTGATAGTGCTTTCTTTTCAATTTCAAGCCCCCCTCCCTCCACCGCAGCTCTGACATTTGCCAGGAAGAAGCTTTATCCATGACCTTCATATGACAAGCAAAAGCTATGGCTAATACAGTATCCTGCTCAAGCTGATGGTGAAAATTGGCATTTGGCTGTACCAACAGTCATTAAAAGTTATCTGCATACCTAGTGATAATGAGAAATATGGTTTAAGCAACAGAGAATGGTGACTAATTCAGTATCAGGTATATCACATTGTATTAACCTCAGTTTTCAATTTCAGTTTCAGTTTTATTGTGAGAAAGATCCACTGAGCAAAAGCTCATTTACAATGGACCCCTAATATATTGCCATATGAAACATTTACACATACAGTTAGTTACAAACATATAGTATATAGTCAAAAATGTACATATTATATCCTACACCAGTAGATAAAATGCAATAATTTGGTCCTGTTGTTTTACCTGGTAGTGTTGGACTTTCTCAGCCAAGCAGACATTAAGGAGTTGAGGTGTATGTCTCTACATTTGTGGCAATTTTACCCACTCATTCAAGGCAAGGTACAGTAGCAAGCTGCAGAAGCCAAAAATCAAAAATGCCCTACCTTAGCATCGCATGAAGCAAGAAGGGATCACATGGTGAAATTCCACTCTTAACATGATTGAGCATGTGTTCCTCCAGTACAAGATGCTGTTTGACTGTATTGTAAGCTCATTTACACTTCCCATGGTGCCTCATGAGCTTTCAAGTGTTTACCAGATGAACAGTCAAATCACATTCATGGCCTAATTCTCATCTAATGACCTTTTGAAAATGCCTTCCAGGCAGTATATTTTTTAGTTTATTCACCCAGGATGACCCAGATGAGTTGTATCATCTCATTTCCATTAGGGTCCTGCTGCTTTTACCTGTTTTACCAGCTGGGTGACCTGGAGCACAGGAATGCTAACTGACTTGCCAAAAGTCACACTGTGAGTATTTGCCACAAGTGAAATTTGAACCTGTGATCTCCTTGTTCCCAAACTTGTGCTCTGATCACTAGATAACACTGCCTCCTTATCATAGTTTGTGGACACACAGTATGCATAATCAAAGCAGTCCCACTTCTGCATGTGCTGAGGCTGGCAGTGCGTATCATCACCTGGACATAAGTGGTAATTATGTTTGCATTGAACACATACTGACATTACCTGATAACGATTATCACAGAGAGGGTTGTAGATGCATGGAATGGCCTCTCAGAGGAGACTGTAGAGTCAAGAACAGTGGGGAAATTCAAGAATGCATGGGACAGACATAAGGCAATTGTAGTGGGGGTAAGAAGAAGTAGGCTATTGGTTAACTAGGATGTGCAACTTATCTATTAGGTAGGGAAATGGGCAGACTAGGTGGGCCAAGTGGTCCTTATCTGCCATTAAATTCTATGTTTCTAATTAATTAGTCATGAGCCTAGTGAGGCTCCTGCTTAGGTATTGGATCAGTCATTAACATCTTATAAATGACCAATCTAGCTGCCACTTGATGTTATGTGGCACACATAGCTCATATCACACAGCTAAGACCAAAATATAAGTAATTAAGACAATAAAAATGAAAGTTGATATTGCAATTCCCTGTCTTGCTCTGTTCCCCTTTTGCTTACTTGCCCTACTTTAAGGGTGGGAGGGCAGGCAATTCAAATTCTAGCAAAAGAGAGGCTTTTCTCCCCTTTGCAGTCCCTTATATTGACCCTTGTAACATTCCCCATGGAACCACCTATGGCCCAATCCCCTTGTCCACCCCCCTGATATGACTTATACCTGTGAGTCACCTATCCCTACTTCTGATCCCCCTCCCCTCTCTCATCCCTCTACTGCCTGCACCCTTGGCATTTCATCAGGGGAAACCCATGACAAGCCAGATTGCCCTTAAACAGGCAAACTCATTTGTCAGTGGGATTTCCCCATGAAATGATACACTGGAGAAAACCTTCTTAGGGTGCTCAATTGGCAGTACAGTTTATTGTACATTCCACATACCTCACACTTTATTCTCCAAAACTTTATACACTTTAATATCATGTAAATTAATCACCATTATTATATCATTTGCAAAGTACATTCTTCTTCACCACATTTTCCTTTATATTCCAACCTCTTCTCGGGGTCTGTATGCATAACCCAGCCCCCTCTTCATGAAAACCACACTTTACTTCTGTTTCTTGTATCACTGGGGTTGGATGCCAAATAAACAACCCCAAGCTCCCCCTTCTGGGATGCTCTCAACCCCTTCAGGTGCAGCCACAGCTGGATGTCGACTCAGCCTGTGCCTGATTCTTTACCACCCTGCCCCTTCCTCTGTCCCTCCTACATCCTCTTCTTGTTCCCCTTCCCATCTCCCCTCCTCCCCTTCTCTATCTTCCTTCCACTAGCCCATCTCCAGCCCTAGCAATGGATGATGGGCTTCCCACAACCCAAGTCTCCCTTTCCCCACTCTTCCAATAACCAAATTATAACTAGGGCTATGACTGGAAGAGCACAAAGTTGCATCCTGTGAAAAGAAATAAATTGAGATATAGCTGGAAGAGCACAAAATTACAGCCTGGGAAAAGAATAAATCAGGCTATGGCTGGAAGAGCAGTACATTACAACCTGGGAAATGTATAAATTGGGCTTTTGCTGGAGGAGCACAAACTCACAGCCTGGAAAAAGTATAAATTAGGCTATGGCTGAAATAGCAGAATATTACAGCCTGAAAAAAGTATAAATTAGGCTATGCCTGGAAGAATACAGAATAAGACCATGAGAAAAGAATAAACTGGGCAATGGCTGGAAGAGCACAAAATTACAGCTTGTGAAAAGTATGAATTGGCATATAGAAGGAAGAGCACAAAATTACAGCCTGGGAAAAGTATAAATTAGATTATTGCTTGAAGAATACAGAATAGAATAACATTTAAAATTGGGCAATGGCTAGAAGAGCACAAAATGATGGCTTGGGAAAAGTATACATTGGGGCTATAGCTGGAAGAGCACACAATTGCAGCCAGTGAAAAGTATAAATTGGGCCATGGCTGAAAGAGCATAAAATTGCATGCCTGTGAAAAGAATTAATTGGGCTATGGCTGGAGGAGCACAAAATTAAACCAAAGAAAAATATAAAATGGGTTATAGCTGGAAGAGCGCAAAATTACAGCCTGGGTAAAGTATAAACTGCGCTATGGCTGGAAGAGCTCAAAAATGACACCCTGTGAAAAGTATAAATTAGACAATAGCTGGAAGAGCACAAAATTAGAAAGTGTGAAAAGAAAAAATTGGGCTACAGCTGGAAGAGCATAAAATTGCAGCCTGTGGAAAAGTATAAATTGGGCTATGGCTGGAAGAGCACAAAATTGCAGCCCGTGAAAAGGATACATTGGGCAATGGCTGGAAGAGCACAAAATTACAGTCTGGGAAAAGTATAAATTGTACTATGGCTAGAAGAATGCAGAATAAGAGCCTGAAAAAAAATATAAATTCAGCAATGGCTGGAAGAGTACAAAATTAGAGTCTGTGAAAAGTACAAATTGGACTATAGCTGGAAGAGCGCAAAATTAGAGCCTGGGAAATGTATAAATTGGATTATGGCTGGAAGAATGCAGAATATCAGCCTGAGAAAAGTATAAATTGGGCAATGGCTGGAAGAGCACAAAATGACGGCTTGGGGAAAAAAAAGTACATATTGGACTATAGCTGGAAGAGCACACAATTAGAGCCTGTGAAAAGTACAAATTGGGCTATAGCAGGAAGATCACAAAATTGCAGCCAGTGAAAAGTATAAATTGGGCTATGGCTGGAATAGCATTAAATTGCAGCCTGTAAAAAGTATAAATTGCACTATGGCTGGAAGAGCACAAAACTAAAACCTAGGAAAATATAAAAGGGGCTATAGCTAGAAAAGCACAACATTACACCCTGGGAAAAGTATAAATTAGGCAATAGCTGGAAGAGCACAAAATTACAGAGCATGAAAAGTACAAACTGGGCTATAGCTAGAAGAGCATACAATTGCAGACTCTGAAAAGTATAAATTAGGCTATGGTTGGAAGAGCACAAAATTAAAGCCTAGGAAAATATGAATTGGGTTATAGCTGGCAGAGCACATAATTACAGCCTGAGAAAAGTATAAATTACGCTATGGCTGGAACAGCAAAAAATTACACCCTGGGAAAAGTATAAATTGCGCTATAGCTGGAAGAGCACAAAATTAGAGACTGAGAAAAGCATAAACTGGGCTATAGCTGGAAGAGCACAAAATTACAGCCAGGGAAAAGTGTAAATTGGGCTACAGCTGGAAGAGCACAAAATTGTGGCCCATGTAAAGTATAAATTGGGCTATGGCTGGAATAATACACAATAAGAGCCAGAGAAAAGTATAAATTTGACAATGGCTGAAAGAGCACAAAACTACAGCCTGAGAAAAGCATAAATAGAGCAATGGCTGAAGAACACATAATAACAGCTTGGGAAAAGTATAAATTGGGTTATTGCTGGAAGAGCACAACATTACAGCCTGAGAAAAGTATAAATTGAGCTATGGCTGGAAAAGCACAAAAGTGCAGCCCGTGAAAAGTATAAAATGAGCTATGGATGGAAGAGCACATAATTGCAGCCTGCAAAATTATAAATTCTGCTATGGATGGAGGAGCATAATATTACAGTCTGGGAAAAGTATAAATAGGGCTATGGTTGGAAGAGCACAAAATTACAGCTTGTGAAAAGTACAAATTAGTCTGTAGCAGAAAGAGCACAAAATTACAGCCTGGGAAAAGTATAAATTGGGCTACGGCAGGAAGAATATAGAATTAGAGCCTGAGAAAAATAAAAATTCAGCAATGGCTGGAAGAGCACACAATTAGAGACTATGAAAAGTACAAATTGGCCTATAGCTGGAAGAGCAAAAAACTAAAGCCTGGGAAACATATAAATTAGATTATGGCTGGAAGAATAGAGAATTGCAGCCTGAGAAAACTATAAATTGGGCAATGGCTGGCAGAGCATAAAATTACAGCTCTGGAAAAGTACACATTGGGCTACAGCTGGAAGAGCACAAAATTGGAGCACGGGAAATGTATAAATTGGGATATGGCTGGAAGAATACAGAATAGCAGAATGAGAAAAGTATATATTGGGCTATAGGTGGAACAGCACAAAATTGCAGCCTGTAAAAAGTATAAATTGGGCTGTGGCAGGAAGAGCACAAAATTACAGCCTGGGAATAGTACAAATTGGCTATAGCTGGAAGAGCACAAAATTACAGTCTGGGAAAAGTATAAATTGAACTATACCTAAAAAAGACAAATTATAGTCTGTGAAAAGTACAAATTGGGTATAACAGGAAGAGCACAACATTACAACCTGGGAAAAGTATAAATTGGGCTATGGCCCGGAAGAATATAGAATAAGAGACTGAGAAAAGTATGAATTGGGCAATTGCTGGAAGAGCACAAAATTATACACTGGGAAAAGTACAAATTCTGCTACAGCTGGAAGAGCACAAAATTGTAGCCTGTTAAATGTACAAATTGGCTATGGCTGGAAGAATACAGAATAAGAGCCTGAGGAAAATATAAATTCAGCAATGGTTGGAAGAGCACAAAATTAGAGTCTGCGAAATATACAAATTGGGCTATAGCTGGAAGACCACAAAATTGTAGCCGATGAAAAGTATAAATTGGGCTATGGCTGGAAGAGCACAAAATTGCAGCCCGTGTAAAAGTATAAATGGGCTATAGCTGGAAGAGCACACAATTACAGCCTGGGAAAAGTATAGATTGTGCTATGGCTGTAAGAATACAGAATAAGAGCCTGAGAAAAAAAATTCAGCAATGGCTGGAAGAGCACAAAATGAGGGTCTGTGAAAGGTACAAATTGGGCTATAGCTGGAAGAGTGCAAAATTAGACCCTGGGAAATGGATCAATTGGATTATGGCTGGAAGAATACAGAATAGCAGCCTGAAAAAAGTATAAATTGTGCTATGGCTGGAAGAGCAAAAAATTACACCCTGGGAAAAGTATGAATGGGCTATAGCTGGAAGAGCACAACATTAGAGACTGAGAAAAGTAAAACTGGCTATAACTGGAAGAGCACAAAATCACAGCCTGGGAAAAGAATGCCTTGGGCTATAGGTGGAAGAGAACAAAATTACAGCCTGGGAAAAGTATAACTTGGGCTATGGCTGGAAGAATACACAATAAGAGAAAAGAATACATTTGGCAATGCCTGGAAGAGCACAAAATTACAGCATGAGAAAAGTATAAATAGGGCTATGGCTAGACAAGCACAAAATACAGCCTGTGAAAAGTACAAATTGGGCTATGGCTAGAAGAGCACACAATTACAGCCTAAGAAATTGATAAATAGGAATATATCCGGAAGAATACAGAATAGAAGCCTAAGAAAAGTGTAAATACTGCAATGGCTGGAAGAGCACAAAATTGCAGCCAGTGAAAAGTAAACATTGGGCTATAGCTGAAAGAGCAGAAAATTAACACCTGGGAAATGTACGAATTGAGCTATAGCTGGAAGAGCATAAAATGGGAAAAGAATGCCTTGGGCTATAGGTGGAAGAGAACAAAATTGCAGCCTGAAAAAAGTATAAATTGGGCTATGGCTGGAAAAGCAGTAAATTACAGCATGGGAAGTATAAATAGGGCTTTTGCTGGAGGATCACAAACTCACAGGCTGGGAAAAGTATAAATGTGGCTATGGCTGGAATAGCAGAATATTACTACCTGGAAAAAGTGTAAATTGGGCTATGGCTAGACAAACACAAAATAACAGCCTGAGAAAAATATAAATTAGGCAATAGCTGGAAGAGCACAAAGTTACAGCATGGGAAAAGAATAAATTGGGCTATGGCTGGCAGAATACAGAATGAGAGCCTGAGAGAGGTGTAAATTGGGCAATGGCTCGAAGAGCACAAAATCACAGCATGTAAAAAGTTCAAAATGGGCTATAGCTGGACAGCACAAAATTACTGCCTGGGAAAAGAATAAATTGGGCTATAACTGGAAGAGCATAAAATTGCAGCCTAAGAAAAGTATACATTGGGCTATGACTGGAAAAGCAGTAAATTATAGCATGGGAAGTATAAATTGGTCTTTTGCTGAAGGATCACAAACTCACAGGCTGGGAAAAGTATAAATGTGGCTATGGCTGGAATAGCAGAATATTACTACCTGGGAAAAGTGTAAATTGGGCTAAGGCTAGACAAACACAGAATAACAGCCTGAGAAAAATATAAATTAGGCAATAGCTGGAAGAGCACAAAGTTACAGCAAAATAAATTGGGCTATGGCTGGCAGAATACAGAATGAGAGCCTGAGAAAGGTGTAAATTGGGCAATGGCTCGAAGAGCACAAAATTACAGCCTGTGAAAAGAACAAATTGCGCTATAGCTGGAAGAGCACAACATTAGAGCCTGGGAAACATATACAATGGGATATGGCAGGAAGAATACAGAACAGCAGCCAGAGAAAAGTATAAATTGGGCACTGGCTGAAAGAGCACAAAATTACAGCCTGGCAAAAGTACAAATATGGCTATAGCTGGAAGACCACAAAATTATAGCCTGGGAAATGTACAAATTGGACTACAGCTGGAAGAGTGCAACACTGGAGCCTGAGAAAAGTATAATTTGGGCAATGGCTGGGAGAGCACAAAATCACTGCTTGAGAAAAGTATAAATAGTGCAATGGCTGGAAGAGCATGAAATTACAGCCTGGGAAAAGTATAAATTGGGCAATGGTTGGAAGAGCACAAAATTGCAACATGTGAAAAGTATAAATTGGGCTATTGCTGGATGAGCACAAAATTACATCCAGGGAAAAGTATAAATTAGGTTACAGCAGGAAGAGCACAAATTACAGCATGGGAAAGGTATAAATTGACCTATGGCTGGAAGAGCACAACATTACAGCATGGGAAAAGTATAAATTGTGTTATAGCTGGTAGAGAACAAGATTATAGACTGGGAAAAGTATAAATAGGGCTATGTTTGGAAGAGAACAAAATTACAGCCTGAGAAAAGTATAAGATGGGCAATGGCTGGAAGAGTACAAAATTACAACCTGTGACCTGCTTCAGCTGCATTTTAAGTAACTTATGTGTCTAGCATGTGCCTAGTATGTTCATATGTCATTTAGCCAAAAGACCCAACAAATGTTTTTTTTTTTTTGTTTTGGTTTTTTTTTACTTTTGACTTAGACTCTCTCCAGCTGCATCATTCATATCCTGTGCATTTCATTTCAACTGACTTCTCCAAAGGCCAATATAATCTTTGATTTAGGGTACTGCTGCATACATCACAAGGTTTCTGTACCTGCGAACTCAACCTGTTAGCCCTGTTAATGCTGTATACTTAATTTAACTCAACTGTGGTGTCAGCTCAAATCCTTTAGTCTGCTGCTACAAGCCAAGCCGATGCTACACGATCTCCTGCATCCTGTCCTGTCTGCACCTAAGTATCCTTACCAGATCAATGCAAATTCAGACTCGTGGTGAAGTGATTATTAACTTCTTATTGAATTGATTATTAAACCCTTACCAGATACAGACAGGGAAACATCATGTACCCTGTTCATTGGAACAATGGTATTATCCTGTCCATAATCTACATTCTGGCTCAAATTGGGACCGATACCTAATCAGAATGCTTACAGCCCCCGACACACGAGGGGTCAGGAGAGGATATGGCTGAGGCACTTTATGCCCTTTGCCAAGGATTAACATCCTTCTCCTAGCGGCCCATGAATTTTCTAGGAAGGGGTCCCTTCAGAGTCCTTCTCTGTACCAGGAGCCCGACCCTATGGCAGGTTAAGCTGGCGCTACCTCCCTACCTCTCTCTCCTTAGCTGTCTTGCTGCCTTACTCCTACTGGCCAGGGACATCCAACCTAATCCTGGACCAGGGACATTGAATGCATCTATCTCCTCCCCAATGGATAAGGCCTGGGATGGAGCTAAGGGTCTGTGGCTGGTCCACATGAACATCCGCAGCCTGAGGCCAAAGATCCAGGAGGTACAAGCATGGCTGGCTGTGTACAAACCGGACTTACTTGCGGTCTCGGAGACCTGGCTAAAACCCCACATTCTAGATCACGAGATTGCAGTCCCTGCTACACCTTTTTAGAAAGGACAGACCCTGAAAAGAGGGGTGGAGTACTAATTTACGTTAAAGACACTATCTCAGCCTCATTAGTTAGGCAGCCCTTGACTTGTCCCTGGACTCAGAAGCAGTTTTTCTGAAGGTCACATTAGGTGGGGCTAAACACCTCACTATTGGTTGTATCTACAGCCCCAACCAATGCCCTCGGCTCCCTTGATTTGCTCCTGAAGAGCCCTGTGGTGGACTCAGCTTCGGAGATTATCCTATTGGGTGACTTCAACCTAAACTGGGCACAAGAGGCTAAGTCCGCAATAAACGGAGTCTTAAACGACTCCCACCTTGCTCAAATTATCTCCCTCCCAACCAGATTGAACTACAAATCAGGGAGACATTCCACAATAGACTGGGTCCTGACCTCATCCCCAAGTAACGTAAAGTTGGCTGGGACTCTGGCAGATGCCTTAAGTGACCACTCACCTATATTTGCCATATGGAAGAATAATGGGACTAAAGTCCCGCCTCGAATTATCACTGCCAGGGACTACTCTAACTTCCATCCAGACCAGTTCATTGGCTACCTAAATGGCATTGACTGGAACCCCATAAGACTTCTACCCAACCTGGAGGAAGCGGTCAAATTTTTCCAAACCACCCTAACTGGTATCACCGACCTCGTAGCCCCTATGAAAACCCACAGGGTTAAGGGGAACTGCTATAAGTGGATCTCTCCCCACCTAAAAGCCCAGATGACCACCCAGGACAAAGCTTGGAAAAAGTGCAGGAGAACTAATCTTCCTGAGGACTTAGTCAGATACAGAGCCCTGAGAAACCAATGCAAACAGAACATAAAAAAAGCTAAGAAAGATTATATCTCTAATCTCCAAAAACTAACCTTGAAACCCTAAGTTCTTCTGGTCACATATTAATGAACTCCTAAAGGGTCACAAAATCCACAACCGGCCCTATCCTGGTGAACGGGCAAGTACTTGATGAGGGGCCTTGCATCGCAGAGGCCCTAAACGGCTACTTTACGAATCTGGATGCATACAAGGTGGGGCATATAGACAACGGGCATAAGCCATATGAGCCTCTGCCCCGTGAACTTGACCACCCACAGTTTCATCTGCGGATGGTTAAGGTAAAGGAAGTTCTGCTTATCCTTAAATCCCTACAGGCGAGAGGCACTGGAGGCCCTGATGGGATCCAGCCAAGAATCCTTAAGGAAGGGGCCCCAGCTCTAGTGAAGCCACTAACCTGGCTGATAAACCGGTCCTTCTTGGAGGGGTTGGTCCCCGAACCATGGAAACAGGCCATAGTGATTCCCATTCACAAGGGAGGGCCTACTGAATCTATAGGGAACTACAGGCCTATTTCCTTGCTGTCTGCAATAGCAAAATTACAAGAGAAGCTAGTCTACTCCCAACTTCGCGAATACTTGGAAACACACCGGGTAATCTCCTCATCTCAGCACGGCTTCAGAGCCAAGCATGGGACAGATACTGCCCTAACCAAATTCTCAGCGGATGTCCTGAGCAATACTGATTCAGGGGCCAGTACAGGCGCGGTATTTATTGACCTCTCCAAAGCTTTTGACTTGGTAAATCATAGTCTCCTCTTGCATAAAATGAGCGCTATAGGCCTGGACACCCATGCACTAGGTTGGTTTGAGAATTACCTCACTGACCAAACCAGAGGGTTAGGTGGAGGACAATGTTTCCTGAACCGCACCGCTCAAAGAGGGTGTACCACAGGGTCAATACTTGGCCCCTTCTCTTCACCCTGTTCATTAATGACCTGCACTTACACTGGGGAGCAGCAGCTATCCAATATGTGGACGATGCTGTAATTTACCGAGCCTCCCCTGATGTAAAGGAATTGAAGATTGCCCTCCAAGAGGACATCCTTCAGATGGAGGACTGGCTCACATTGAACAAAATGGTATTAAACACCAGCAAAACCAAGACGATGCTGTTTGGGCCCAGATCCCTGGCATCTGAGTGTTCGATGCTCCTTCAACTGCAGTCCAGAGGGGGGGAGACAAACTCGAGGTGGTTACCCACACGACGTACCTCGGTCTAACCATTGACCAGGGTTTCTCCCTAAAAAATCACGTGGACCAACTCACCAAAGCCATCCATGTGAAACTCGGCATCCTCTATAGATTAAAGGACCAGATTATCCCCATAGCCAGGGTTGCCATTGCAACCAGCGTCCTACTCCCTAAGCTCACCTATGCAGCCTCCATTCTATGCGGTGTGGCCTCTACGGAACTAAGCCGACTCCAGACCTTATACAACAAGATCGCTCGGTTTGCCACAATGTCCCACCCTAGAACACACCACTGTGAGGCCCAGGCCAGGCTCAGGTGGCCGTCACTGGAAGCCTGCCTCATCTACCCAACTCTTTGCCTGGCTTCAAAGTTACTGGGCCCCTCTCCTCCCCCTAGCCTCAAAGGGCTAATCACGGTCAAGTCCATTCATAGGAGCCTCCGCACCTCAGGACAAACTCTCCTCGTGGTTCCTAAAACAAGGACCAAAGCTGGGTCCAGATCCTTCGCGTTCACAGCCCCTTCCAGCTGGAACAACCTCCCACAGGAGGTAAGGGAGGCAGGGTCAGGCCCCTGCTTCTGGTCCAAACTCAAAGCCCACCTGCTCAACAGGAGTACTTGCCAATGCCTTAGGACCTGACCTCACATCACCCCCCTGTTCCCTCTTAGGAAGGTGACCTGACTCCTAGCAACGTAGCTGTTATCCCGTGCTCTCCCTAGATCTTCATGTTTATGTGCATGCAACATGTTGTTATATTTCCTACTCTGGAGGTCTCTCTGACTGTATGTTCCAACTCTTCCTACTCTGATTGTAACCCTATGTAATCCAGCTCTGTAACACAATAAGTCATCTTTCAACTTGTACTGTTCTGTTACTTGTATGTTATTTTTGTTATTGTATGTTATTTTTACCCCCGGGTTGCCCCTGAAAAAGGGACCTCCGGGGCCCAGTGGGCCTACCCGGTCAACAAAATTCAATAAATAAATAAATAAAATTAGTAATTGGGCTATTGCTGGAAGAGCACTAAATAACATTCTGGGAAAATTATAAATTGGGCAAGGGCTAGAAGAGCACAAAACTGCAGCCTGTAAAATGCATAAATTAGGCTTTGGCTGGGACAGCATAAAATTACAGCCTGAGAAAAGTATAAATTGAGCTGTGGCTGGAAGAATACAAAATAAGAGCCTGAGAAAAGCATAAATTGGGCTATAGCTGATAGAGCACAAAATTACAGCCTGTGAAAATTAAAAATGGGCTATAGCTGGAAGAGCACAAAATTACAGACTGAGAAAAGCATAATTGGGCAATGGCTGGAAGTGCACAAAATTGCATCCTCAGAAAAATGTAAACTCGGCTATAGCTGGAAGAGTACAAAATTATAGCCTCTGAAAAGTATCAATTGGGCTATGGCTAGATAAGCACAGAACTGCAGCCTGTAAAATGTATAAATTGGGCTATGGCTGGAGGAGCACAAAATTGCAGCCTGCGAAAATTATAAATTGAGCTATGGCTGGAACAGCACAAATTTACTGCTTGACAAAAGTATAAATTGGGCAATGGCTGGACGAGCATGAAATTACAGCCTCGGAAAAGTATAAATGAGGCTATTCATGGAAGAATAGAGAATAAGAGCCTGAGAAAAGTATAAATCGGGCTATAGCTGGAAGAGCACAACATTACAGCCTATGAAAAGTCCAAATTGGGCTATTGCTTTAAGAGCACAAAATTACAGACTTAGAAAAGCATAAAATGGGCAGTGGCTGGAGGAGCACAAAATTACAGCCTGGGAAAAGTATTAATTGACCTATGGCTGGAAGAGCACAAAATTACAGCATGGGAAAAGTATAAATTGGGCTATAGCTGGAAGAGAACAAAATTACAGACTGGGAAAAGTATAAGTTGGGCAATGGCTGGAAAAGCACAAAATTACAACCTGTCAAAAGTAGTAATTGGACTATTGCTGGAAGAGCACTAAATAACATCCTGAGAAAATTATAAATTGGGCAATGGCTAGAAGACCACAAAACTACAGCCTGTAAAATGTATAAATTAGGCTTTGGCTGGGACAGGATAAAATTACAGCCTGAGAAAAGTTGAGCAATGGCTGGAAGAGCACAAAATTACAGCCTGGGAAAAGTATAAATTGGGCTATAGCTGGAAAAGCACAATACTGCAGCCCATGAAAAGTATTACTTGAGCTATGGCTGGAAGAATACAGAATAAGCCTGAGAAAAGTATAAATGGGCTATAGGTGGAAGAGCACAAAATTACAGCCTGGGAAAAGTATAAATTGAGCTGTGGCTGGAAGAATACAAAATAAGAGCCTGAGAAAAGCATAAAATGGGCTATAGCTGGTAGAGCACAAAATTACAGCCTGTGAAAATTACAAATGGGCTATAGCTGGAAGAGCACAAAATTACAGACTGAGAAAAGCATAATTGGGCAATGGCTGGAAGAGCACAAAATTGCATCCTCAGAAAAAATGTAAACTCAGCTATAGCTGGAAGAGTACAAAATTACAGCCTCTGAAAAGTATAAATTGGGCTATGGCTAGATAAGCACAGAATTGCAGCCTGTAAAATGTATAATTTGGGCTATGGCTGGAGGAGCACAAAATTGCAGCCTACGAAAATTATAAAGTGGGCTATGGCTGGAGGAGTACACAATTACAGCCTGGGAAAAGTATAAAAAGGGCTGTGGCTGGAACAGCACAAATTTACTGCTTGACAAAAGTAAAAATTGGGCAATGGCTGGACGAGCACGAAATTACAGCCTTAGAAAAGTATAAATAAAGCTATTCATGGAAGAATAGAGAATAAGAGCCTGAGAAAAGTATAAATTGGGCTATAGCTGGAAGAGCACAAAATTAAAGCCTATGAAAAGTATAAATTGGGCTATAGCTGTAAGAGCACAAAATTACAGACTTAGAAAAGCATAAATTGGGCAATGGCTGGAGGAGCACAAAATGACAGCCTGGGAAAAGTATAAATTAGGTTACACCTGTTAGAGCACAAATTACAGCCTGGGAAAAGTATTAATTGGGCTATAGCTGGAAAAGCTCAAAATTGCAGCCTGAGAAGAGAGAGTATAAATTCGGCTATGGCTGGCAGTGCACAAAATTGCAGCCCGTAAAAAGTATAAATTGGGCTATGGCTGGTGGAGAACAAAATTACAGCCTGGGAAAAGTATACATTGAAGAGTTTTGAAGAGCACAAAATCACAGCCTGAGAAAAGTATAAGTTGGACAATGGCTGGAGGAGTACAAAATTACAACCTGTGAAAATTAGAAATTGGTCTATAGCTGGAAGAGCACAAATTACAGACTGGGAAAAGTATAAATTGGATATGGTTGGAAGAGCACAAATTGCAGCCTAGAAAAATTATGACTTGGGCTATAGCTGGAAGAGCACAACATTACAACCTGGGAAAAGTATAAATTGGACTACGGCTGAAAGAGCACAAAATTATAGCCTGGGAAAGGTATAAATTGGAAAATTGCTGGAAGAGCACAAAATTGCAGCCTGTAAAATGAATAAAGGGGGCTGGATATTCAAAAGGGTTGCGCCATGCACAATAGGGTTGAGCCTGCGCAAGTACAAAATAGCGCCATTCTGCCATATTCAACAGGAGGCAGTTGAGCCCCCAAGTCAAGCTGAGCAACAGCGCAATGCTAATGAAGGCATGCTGAACCGGAAGGGGAGGAACCATGCATAAACTGCACAGCCCAGTATACAACGGGCTGTGCAGAGTTATGCAGGTGCAACCCCCCAACCTGCACCTGCACAACTTTGAGCAAAAAAAAAAGGAGTAAGTCAAGGGCCACCCACAGGTGAGCTGCCACAATGCAGGGCACAACACAGCAGCTGCCACCTGTGGGTGGCCCTCGACGTACTCCCTGTGCCCCCCTGCAGCCCAATCATGGCATATAGTAACCCCTCTCCCCTCGACTGGCCCAATTACGGGCATAATATTAGAAACATCCCTTCCCCGACTGGCCTGATCGCGGGCATAATAGTAGAAACCCACCCTTCCCCTGACTGGCCCAATCATGTGCATAATAGTAGAAACCCCTCTCCCCCAACTGGCCTGATCACGGGCAAACCCATAGTAATCCCCCCAACCCCCACTAGCCGATCGTGGGCAGAACAGAGTTCTACCCCCTCAAGAACATATCCCTGGTTGTCCAGTGGACCTCAAAGCCTGATCGTGGGCATTAGAGTCCCCCCAAGGTCCCAGTAGCCTGGTGATCTAGTGGCCCTCACTCCACCCACCCACAGAGCCCCACCACCCTGCTCCCCCCATCAGCTGGTGGGCGGCAGCATCCCACCTACCTGCCACTCCGCTGCCCACCATCTGACTGCTCGGTAGGGCTGCATACCCATTGGTTCAGAGCAAGAGCCAAAGGGCGTGCAGCCCATACCGTACAAGGCAGTCCAGATATGTGAATGAATTCATTCACTAGATCACCAGGTTACTGGGACCTTGGGGAGGACTCTAATGCCTGCGATCTGGCTTCCAGGTACACTGGACCACCAGGGATACGTTCTTGGGGGGGTTGAACTCTGTTCTGCCCGCATTGGGCTAGTGGGGGTGGAGGATTACTATGGCTTGCCCACCATCAGGCCACAGTCGGGGAAGGGAGTTTCTACTATTATGCCTGCGATCGGGCCAGTTGGGGGGAGGTTTTTTTTTATTATTATGCCCGCGATTGGGCCAGTTGGGGGAAGGGGTTTTCTACTATTAATCCCATGATTGGGCCAGTCGGGGTGGGGGTTTTTACTTCACTTATGCCCAAGATCGGGCTGCAGGGGGCGTCAGTCCCCGACGGCTGCTGCCTGGCACGGCGCCAGGTGCAAGTCCTCGGGTATCGGCGCACCTACATGCTAATGGCATGCAAATGGGGCCATAAATAGATGCAAATGGCCTCCCCTGTGCCTTGCATGAATTATAGCCCAGTTTGCATGTCACCTTTTGAATATCAGAAATTTGTGCATGGCGCAATGGAACTTGCACCACCGCATCTTGAATGCTCCACTCTGACCACTTGCGGTGGCGCAAGTTCCACAGCGCCATGCACAGTGGCTGAGGCTGGGGGTCATATTCAAAGGAGTTGCTCAATAGCACAACTCCATTGAATATCACCCTGGCCACACCCCTTCGCAACTATTTTGTACAGCGCAAAGGCTTGCACCACAGAATGGCACAGTTTGAATATCCAGCCCATGGTGTTTTGGCTTGGAGAGCACAAAATCACAGCCTGAGAAAAGTATAAATTGTGCAATGGCTGGAAGAGCACAAATAACAGCCGGGGAAAGTATAAATAGGGTGTGTCTGGAAGAGCACAAATTACAGCCTAGGAAAAGTATAAATTGGGCTACAGCTGGAAGACCACAAAATTACAGACTGTGAAAAGTATAAATAGGGCTATGGCTGGAATAGCACAAAATTACAGCCTGAGAAAAGTTTAAATTGGAAAATATCTGGAAGAGGATGAAATTACAGTCTGGGAAAAGTATAAATTGGTCTACAGCCTGAAGAGCACAGATTACAGCCTGGGAAAAGTATAAAGTGACCTACGGCTGGAAGAGCACAAAATTACAGCCTGGGAAAAGTATACATTTGAGCTATAGCTGGAAGAGCACAAAATTGCAGCCTGAGAGAACTAAAAATTCAGGTATGGCTGGAAGAGCACACAATTGTCGCCTTTAAAAAGTATAAATTGGGCTATGGCTGGAGAAGAAAAAAATTGCAGCCTGGGAAAAGTATAAATAGGGCTATAGCTGGAAGAGAACAAAATTATAGACGGGAAAAAGTATAAATAGGGCTTTAGCTGGAAAAGCACAAAATTACAGCCTGGGAAATGTATAAATTGGGCTATAGCTGGAAGAGCACAATATTGCAGCCCGTGAAAAGTATTAATTGAGCTATGGCTGGAAGAATACAGAATAAGAGCCTGAGAAAAGTATAAATGAGCTATAGTTGGAAGAGCACTAAATTACAGCCTGGGAAAAGTACAAATTGGGCTACAGCAGAAAGGGCACAAAATTACAGCCTGAAAAAAGTATAAATTGATCTGTGGATGGAAGAATACAAAATAAGAGCTTGGGAAAAGGATAAATTGATCAATGGTTGGAAGAGCACAAATAACAGCCTATGAAAAGTGCAAATTGGCTATAGCTGGAAGAGCACAAAATTACATCCCTTAAAAAGTATAAATTGGACTATGGCTTGAAGAGCACAAAATTGCAGCATGTGAAAAGTATAAATTGGGCTATGGCTGGAGGACCACACTATTGAAGCCTGGGAAAAGTATAAATATGGATATGGCTGGAAAAGCACAAAATTACAGCCTGAGAAAAGTATAAATTCGACAATGGCTGGAAGAGGATGAAATTACAGCCTGGGAAAAGTATAAATTGGGCTATAGCTGGAAGAGCAAAAACTACACCATGGGAATGGTATAAAATGGGTATGGCTGGAAGAGCACAAATTACAGCCTAGGAAAAGTATAAATTGGCCTATAGCTTGAAGAGCACAAAATTATAGCCTGGGAAAAGTATAAACTGGGCAATGGCAGGAAGAGCACAACATTGCATCTCAGGAAAAGTATAAATTGAGCTATAGCTGGAAGAGCACAAAATTACACCCTGGGAAAATAATTAATTGGCTATAGCTGGAAGAGCACAAAACTGCAGCCTGTAAAATGCATAAATGGGGCTTTGGCACGGAAAGCACAAAATCACAGCTTGAGAAAAGTATAAATTGTACAATGGCTGGAAGAGCACAAAATTACAGTCTGGGAAATGTATAAAATGGATATGTCTGGAAGAGTACAAATTACAGCCTGGAAAAACTATAAATTGGACATTGGCTTAAACAGCACAAAATTACAGCCTGTGAAAGTATAAATTGGTCTATAGCTGGAACAGCACAAATTACAACCTGGGAAAAGCATAAATTGGGCTATTCCTGGAAGTATACAGAATAAAAGCCTGAGAAAAGTATAAATTCGACTACAGCTGGAAGAGCACAACATTACGGCCTGTAAAAATTACAAATTGGGCTATGGCTGGAGGAGCACAAAATTTCAGACTGAGAAAAGCTTAACTTGGGCAATGGGTAGAGGAGAACAAAATTATAGCCTGGGAAAATGTAAATTGGGTTATAGCTGGAAAAGCACAAAATTACAGCCTCTGAAAAGTATAAATTGGGCTGTGGTGGGAAGAGCACAAAACAGCAGCCTGTAAAATGTAAAAATTGGGCTATGGCTGGAGGAGTACAAAATTGCAGCCTGTGGAAAGTATAAATTGGACTATGGCTGGGGGAGTACACAATTACAGCCTAGGAAAAGTATAAACAAGGCTATGGCTGGAAGAGCACAAATTTACTGCATGAGAAAAGTATAAATTGTGCAATTGCTGGATGAGCACAAAATTGCAGCCTGGGACAAGTATAAATTGGGCTATTACTGGAAGAATACAGAATAAGAGCCTAAGAAAAGTATAAATTGTGCTATAATTGGAAGAGCACACAATTACAGCCTATGAAAAGTACAAATTGGGCTATAGCTGGAAGAGCACAAAAATATAGAATTAGAAAAGCATAAATTGGGCAATGGCTGAAACAGCACAAAATTACAGACTGGGAAAAGTATCATTTGGGCGATGGCTGGAAGAGCGCAAAATTGTATCCTGTAAAAAGTATAAATTGGGCTGTGGCTGAAGGAGCACACAATTACACCCTGGGAAAAGTAGAAATAGGGCTACGGCTGCACAAACACAAAATTACAGCCTGGGAAAGTAAAAATTAGGTTACAGCTGAAAGAGCACAAATTACAGCCTGGGAAAAGTATAAATTTAGCAATGGCTAGAACAGCACAAAACTGCAGCCTGTAAAAAGTATAAATAGGGCTAAGGCTGGAATAGCACAAAATCATAGCCTGAGAAAAGTATAAATTATGCTATAGCTGGAACAGCACAAATTACAGCCTTAGAAAAGAATAAAATGGGTATGGCTGGAAGAGCACAAATTACACCCTAGGAAAAGTATAAGTTGGGTTATAGCTGAAAGAGCACAACATTACAATCTGCGAAAAGAATAAATTAGGCAATGTCTGAAAGAGCACAAAATTACAGACTGAGAAAAGTATATATTGGGCTATAGCTGGAAGATCACAAAGTTGCAGCCTGTGAAAAGCATAAATAGGAATATGGCAGGAATAGCACAAAATAACAGACTGAGAAAAGTTTAAATTGACAATGGCTGGAAGAGGATGAAATTAGAGTCTAGGAAAAGTATAAATTGGACTATAGCCTGAAGAGCACAAATTATAGCCTGGAAAAAGTATAAATTGGGCAATAGCTGGAAGAGCACAACATTGCAGCCTGAGAGAAGTGAAAATTCCGGTATGCCTGGAAGAGCACATAACTGTAGCCTATAAAAAGTATAAATTGGGCTATGGCTGGAGAAGAAAAAAAATTGCAGCCTGGGAAAGAGCACAATATTGCAGCCCATTAAAAGTATTAATTGAGCTATGGCTGGAAGAATACAGAATAAGAGCCTGAGAAAAGTATAAATGGGCTATAGTTGGAAGAGTACTAAATTACAGCCTGGGAAAAGTCAGTGTCAGTGGCTCACAAGGTAGCACACTCACCTCTGAGGCCGGGAGATCAGAGGGCTGTGGGTTCATTTCCCACATCTGGCACTTGGGTTAATATCCCAGTACTGACACTGCAGTGTAGCATGAGAGGGGTGCTGCACTTCTGAGGTGCCGTCTTTCAGATGAGACATTAAACCAAGGTCCCATCTGCCTGGATTGGTGGTAGTTCAGATGGATGTTAAAGATCCCATGGCACTTATTGAAAAAGTAGGGTAATTTCCCCAGTGTCCTGGCCAAATTTCCCTCATTCACTAAAAATACCACTAACAGCCTAATCTGGTTCAAGGTCAGTTGGCATTCATCTGTATCCCCCTTCCCTGGGTCGTGCCTGAAAATAGGCAGGATTTGTCTAGTGCACTTACTAGGTCAACAAAAGCTAAATAAATAAATAAAAATAAAAAGAATAATTAGGGCAATAGCTGGAAGAGAACAAAATTACAGACTGGAAAAAGTGTAACTAGGGCTTTAGCTGGAAGAGCACAAAATTGCAGACTGGGAAAAGTATACATTGGGCTTTAGCTTGAAGAGCACAATATTGCAGCCCGTTAAAAGTATTAATTAAGCTATGGCTGGAAGAATACAGAATAAGAGCCTGAGAAAAGTATAAATGGACTATAGTTGGAAGAGTACTAAATTACAGCCTGGGAAAAGTACAAATTTGGCTATAGCAGAGAGGGCACAAAATTACAGCCTAGAAAAAGTATAAATTGAACTGTGGCTAGAAGAATACCAAATAAGAGCTTAGGAAAAGGGTACATTAATCAATGGCTGGAAGAGCACAAATAACAGCATATGAAAAGTGCAAATTGGCTGTAGCTGGAAGAGCACAACATTGCAGCCCATAAAAAGTATACATTGGGCTATGGCTTGAACAGCACAAAATTTCAGTATGTGAAAAGTATAAATTGGGCTATGGCTGGAGGACCATACTATTGAAGCCTGGGAAAAGTATAAATAGGGATATGGCTGGAAAAGCACAACATTACAGCCTGAGAAAAGTATAAATTGGACAATGGCTGGAAGAGGACAAAATTGCAGCCTGGGAAAAGTATAAATTGGGCTATAGCTGGAAGAGCACAAATTACACCATGGGAATGGTATAAAATGGGTATGGCTGGAAGAGCACAAATTACAGCCTAGGAAAAGTATAAATTGACCTATAGCTGGAAGAGCACAAAATTATTGCCTGGGAAAAGTATAAACTGGGCAATGGCTGGAAGAGCTCAACATTGCATCTTGGGAAAAGTATAAATTGAGCTATAGCTGGAAGAGCACTAAATTACAGCATGAAAAAAGTACAAATTTTGCTATAGCAGGCAGAGCACAAAATTATAGCCTGGGAAAAGTTAAATTGAGCTGTGGCTGGAAGAAAGCAAAAATGAAGCTTGGGAAAAGGCTAAACTGGTCAATGGCTGGAAGACCACAAATAACAATGTGTGAAAAGTGCAAATTTGCTATAGCTAGAAGAGCACTAAATTACATCCCGTGAAAAGTAAAAATTGGGGTATGTCTGCAAGAGCACAAAATTGCAGCCTGTGAAAAGTATAAACAGGGCTATGGCTGGAAGAGCACAAAATTACAATCTGAGAAAAGTTTAAATTGGACAATGGCTGGAAGAGGACGAAATTACAGCTTGGGAAAAGTATAAATTGGACTATAGCTGTAAGAGCACAAATTACAGCCTGAGAAAAGTACAAAATGGGTTATAGCTGGAAGAGCACAAAATTATAGCCTGGGAAAAGTTAAATTGAGCTGTGGCTGGAAGAATACAAAATAAGAGCTTCGAAAAGGGTAAATTGGGCAATGACTGGAAGAGCACAAATAGCCTGTGAAAAGTGCAAATTGGCTATAGCTGGCATAGCACATAATTACATCCCGTAAAAAGTATAACTTGTGCTATGGCTGGAGAACCACACAATTGCAGCCTGGGTAAAGTATAAATAGGGCTACGGCTGGAATAGCACAAAATTACAGCCTGAGAAAAGTTTAAATTGGGCAATGGCTGGAAGAGGATGGAATTACAGCCTGAGAAAAGTATATATTGGACTATAGCTCGAAGAGCACAAATTACAGCTTGGGAAATGTATAAAATGGGTATGGCTGGAAGAGCACACATTACAGCCTAGGAAAAGTAAAAATTTGTCTATGGCAGGAAGAGCACAATATTTCAGACTGGGAAAAGTATAAATTATGCGATAGCTGGAAGAGCACGAAATTACTGCCTGGGAAAAGTACAAATTCGGCTATAGCTGGAAGAGCACAAATTACAGCCTGGGAAAAGTATAAATTGGGCTATGGCTAAAAGAGCACAAAATTACATCCTGGGAAAGGTATAAACTGGAAATAGTTGGAAGAGCACAAAATTGCAGCCCGTGAAAAGTATAAATTGGACTATGGCTGGAAGAGCACATAACTGTAGCCTATAAAAAGTATAAATTGGGCTATGGTTGGAGAAGACAAAAATTGCAGCCTGGGAAAGAGCACAATATTGCAGCCCTTTAAAAGTATTAATTGAGCTATGGCTGAAAGAATACAGAATAAGAGCCTGAGAAAAGTATAAATGGGCTACAGTTGGAGGAACACTAAATTACAGCCTGGGAAAAGTCAGTGTCAGTGGCCCAGTAGGTAGCACACTCGCCTCTGAGACCAGGAGATCAGAGGGCTGTGGGTTCATTTCCCACATCTGGCACTTGGGTTAATATCCCAGTACTGACACTGCAGTGTAGCATGAGAGGGGTGCTGCACTTCTGAGGTGCCGTCTTTCAGATGAGACATTAAACCGAGGTCCCATCTGCCTGGATTGGTGGTAGCTCAGATGGATGTTAAAGATCCCATGGCACTTATCGAAAAAGTAGGGGAATTTCCCCAGTGTCCTGGCCAAATTTCCCTCATTCACTAAAAATACCACTAACAGCTTTATCTGGTTCAAGGTCAGTTGGCATTCATCTGTATCTCTCTCCCCCGGGTCGTGCCTGAAAAAAGGCAGGATTTGTCTAGTGCACTTACTCGGTCAACAAAAGCTAAATAAATAAATAAAAATAAAAAGAATAATTAGGGCTATAGCTGGAAGAGAACAAAATTACAGACTGGAAAAAGTATAAATAGGGCTTTAGCTGGAAGAGCACAACATTACGGACTGGGAAAAGTATAAATGGGCTATAGCTTGAAGAGCACAATATTGCAGCCTGTTAAAAGTATTAATTAAGCTATAGCTGGAAGAATACAGAATAAGAGCCTGAGAAAAGTATAAATGGACTATAGTTAGAAGAGCACTAAATTACAGCCTGGGAAAAGTACAAATTTGGCTATAGCAGAGAGGGCACAAAATTACAGCCTAGAAAAAGTATAAATTGATCTGTGGTTAGAAGAATACCAAATAAGAGCTTAGGAAAAGGGTACATTGATCAATGGCTGGAAGAGCACAAATAACAGCATATGAAAAGTGCAAATTGGCTGTAGCTGGAAGAGTACAACATTGCAGCCCATAAAAAGTATAAATTGGCCTATGGCTGGAACAGCACAAAATTTCAGCATGTGAAAAGTATAAATTGGGCTATGGCTCGAGGACCATACTATTGAAGCCTGGGAAAAGTATAAATAGGGATATGGCTGGAAAAGCATAACATTACAGCCTGAGAAAAGTATAAATTGGACAATGGCTGGAAGAGGATAAAATTGCAGCCTGGGAAAAGTATAAATTGGGCTACAGCTGGAAGAGCACAAAATACACCATGGGAATGGTATAAAATGGGTATGGCTGGAAGAGCACAAATTACAGCCTAGGAAAAGTATAAATTGACCTATAGCTGGAAGAGCACAAAATTATAGCCTGGGAAAAGTATAAACTGGGCAATGGCTGGAAGAGCTCAACATTGCATCTTGGGGACAGTATAAATTAAGCTATAGCTGGAAGAGCACAAAATTACAGCCTGGGAAAAGAATGAATTGGGCCATAGCTGGAAGAGCACAAAATTGCAGCCCGTGAAAAGTATAAATTGGGCTATGGCTGAAAGAACAAAAACTGCAGCCTCTAAAACGTATAAATGGGGCTTTGGCTCAGAAAGTACAAAATCACAGCTTGAGAAAAGTATAAATTGTGCAATGGCTGGAAGAGCACAAAATTACAGCCTGGGAAATGTATAAACTGGATATGTCTGGAAGAGCACAAATTATGCCTAGGAAAAGTATAAATTGGACTATAGCTGGAAGACCACAACATTACAGCCTGGGAAAAATATAAATTGTGCAATGGCTGGAAGAGCACTAAATTACAGCATGAAAAAAGTACAAATTTTGCTATAGCAGGCAGAGCACAAAATTACAGCCTGGGAAAAGTTAAATTGAGCTGTGGCTGGAAGAACACAAAAATGAAGCTTGGGAAAAGGGTAAACTGGTCAAGGGCTGGAAAACCACAAATAACAATGTGTGAAAAGTGCAAATTTGCTATAGCTGGAAGAGCACAAAATTACATCCTGTGAAAAGTAAAAATTGGGGTATGTCTGCAAGAACACAAAATTGCAGTCTGTGAAAAGTATAAATAGGGCTACGGCTGGAAGAGCATAAAATTACAATCTGAGAAAAGTTTAAATTGGACAATGGCTGGAAGAGGACGAAATTACAGCTTGGGAAAAGTATAAATTGGACTATAACTGGAAGAGCACAAATTACAGCCTGAGAAAAGTACAAATTGGGTTATAGCTGGAAGAGCACAAAATTACAGCCTGGAAAAAGTTAAATTGAGCTGTGGCTGGAAGAATACAAAATAAGAGCTTCGAAAAGGGTAAATTGGGCAATGGCTGGAAGAGCACAAATAACCTGTGAAAAGTGAAAATTGGCTACAGCTGGCATAGCACATAATTACATCCCGTAAAAAGTATAACTTATGCTATGGCTGGAGGACCACACAACTGCAGCCTGGGAAAAGTATAAATAGGGCTACGGCTGGAATAGCACAAAATTACAGCCTGAGAAAAGTTTTAATTGGACAATGGCTGGAAGAGGATGGAATTACAGCCTGGGAAAAGTATAAATTAGACTATAGCTCGAAGAGCACAAATTACAGCTTGGGAAATGTATAAAATGGGTATGGCTGGAAGAGCACACAATACAGCCTAGGAAAAGTAAAAATTTGTCTATGGCAGGAAGAGCACAAAATTTCAGACTGGGAAAAGTATAAATTGTGCGATAGCTAGAAAAGCATGAAATTACTGCCTGGGAAAAGTACAAATTCGGCTATAGCTGGAAGAGCACAAATTATATCCTGGGAAAAGTATAAATTGGGCTATGGCTAAAAGAGCACAAAATTACATCCTGGGAAAGGTATAAATTGGAAATTGTTGGAAGAGCACAAAATTGCAGCCTGTGAAAAGTATAAATTGGGCTAAGGCTGGAAGAGCACAAAACTGCAGCCTGTAAAATGTATAAATTGATCTTTGGCTGGGACAGCACAAAATCACAGCCTGAGAAAAGTATAAATTGGGCAATGGCTGGAAGAGCGCTAAATTACAGCATGAGAAAAGTACAAATTGGGCTATAGCAGGATGAGCACAACATTATAGCCTGTGAAAAGTTAAATTGAGCTGTGGCTGGAAGAACACAAAATAAGAGCTTGGTAAAAGGGTAAACTGGGCACTGGCTGGAAGACCACAAATATCCTGTGAAATGTGCAAATTGGTTATAGCTGGAAGAGCTCAAAATTACATCCAATGAAAAATATAAATTGGGGTATGGCAGGAATAGCACAAAATTACAGCCTGAGAAAAGTTTAAATTGGACAATGGCTGGAAGAGGACAAAATTACAGCCTGGGAAAAATATAAATTGGACTATAGCTGGAAGAGCACAAATTACAGCCTAGGAAAAGTATAAATTGAACTACGGCTGGAAGAGCACAAAATTACAGCCTGGGAAAAGTATAAATTGGACAATGGCTTGAAAAGCACAACTTTGCATCTTGGGAAATGTATAAATTGAGCTATAGCTGGAAGAGCACAAAACTGCATTCCATGGAAAGTATAAATTGGGATATGGCTGGAAGAGCACAAAACTGCAGCCTGGAAAATGTATAATTTGGGCTTTGGCTGGGAGAGCACATTCTCACAGACTGAGAAAAGTATAAATTGTGCGATGGCTGGAAGAGCACAAAATTACAGCCTGTGAAAAGAATAAAGTGGGCTATGGCTGAAACAGCACAAAACTACAGCCAGGGAAAGGTATAAATTGACAATTGCTGGAAGAGCACAAAATTGCAGCCTGAGAAAAGTATAAATTGGGCTATGGCTGGAAGAGCACAAAAAATGCAGCCTATAAAATGTATAAATGAGGCTTTGGCTCGGAGAGCACAAAATCACAGCTTGAGAAAAGTATAAATTGTGCAATGGCTGGAAGAGCACAAAATTACAGCCTGTGAAATGTATAAACTGGATATGTCTGGAAGACCACAAATTACAGCCTACTAAAAGTATAAATTGGGCTATAACTGGAAGAGCACAAAACTATAACCTGGGAAAAATAGAAATTGGGCTATGGCTAGAAGAGACCAAATTACAGCCTGTGAAAAGTATAAATTGGTCTATCACTGGAAGAGCACAAGTTACACCATGGGAATGGTATAAAATGGGTATGGCTGGAAAAGCACAAATTATAGCCTAGGAAAAGTATAAATTTGCCTACAGCTGGAAGAGCACAAAATAATAACCTGGGAAAATAATAATCTGAAAAATGGCATGAAGAGCACAACATTGCATCTTGGGAAAAGTATAAATTGGGCTATAGCTGGAAGAGCACAAAATTACAGCCTGGGAAAAGAATAAATTGGGCTATAGCTGGAAGAGCACAAAATTGCAGCCCGTGAATAGTATAAATTGGACTATGGCTAGAAGAGCACAAAACTGCAGTCTGTAAAATGTATAAATTGGGCTTTGGCTCAGAAAGCACAAAATCACAGCTTGAGAAAAGTATAAATTGTGCAATGGCTGGAAGAGCACAAAATTACAGCCTGGGAAATGTATAAATTGGATATGTCTGGAAGAGCACAAATTACAGCCTAGGAAAAGTATAAATTGGAATATAGCTGGAAGAGCACGAAATTACAGCCTGGGAAAAATATAAATTGGGCAATGGATGGAAGAGCCCAAAATTACAGCCAGGAAAAACTTTAAATTGGACATTGGCTTAAACAGCACACAATTACAGCCTGTGAAAAGTATAAATTGGTCTATAGCTGGAAGAGTACAAATTACAACCTGGGAAAAGCATAAATTGGGCTATTCCTGGAAGTATAGAGAATAAAAGCCTGAGAAAAGTATAAATTTGGATGTAGCTCGAAGAGCACAAAATTACAGCCTATGAAAATTACAAATTGGACTATATCTGGAAGAGCACAAAATTACTGACTGGGAAAAGTATAAATTGGAGAATGGCTGGAAGAGCACAACTTTGCATCTTGGGAAAAGTATAAATTGGCCTATAGCTGGAAGAGCACAAAATTACAGCATGGGAAATGAATGAATTTGGCTATAGCTGAAAGATTACAAAATTGCAACCCGTGAAAAGCATGAATTGGGCTATGGCAGGAAGAGCATAAAACTGCAGCCTGTAAAATGTATAAATTGGGCTTTTGCTGGGAAAGCACAAAATCACAGCCTGAGAAAAGTATAAATTGTGCAATGGTTGGAAGAGCACAAATTACAGCCTGGGAAAACTATAAACTGGATATGGATGGAAGAGTACAAATTACACCCTAGGAAAAGTATAACTTCGACTATAGCTGGAAGAGCACAAAATTACAGCCTGAGAAAGGTATAAATTGTACAATTGCTGGAAGAGCACAAAGGTGCAGTCTGTAAAATGTATAAATGGGGCTTTCGCTGTGACAGCACAAAATCACAGCCTGAGAAAAGTATAAATTGTGCAACGGCTGGAAGACCACAAAATTACAGCCTGGGGAATGTATAAATTTGGCTATAGCTGGAAGAGCACAAATTACAGCCTTGGAAAAGTATGAATTGGATATCTCTGGAAGAGCACAAGTTACAGCCTAGGAAAAATATAAATTGGACAATGGCTGGAAGAGCACAAAATTACAGCCTGGGGAATGTATAAATTGGGCTATAGCTGGAAGAGCACAAATTACAGCCTGGGAAAAGTATAAATTAGGTAATAGCTGGAAGAGCACAGAATTACTGCCTGGGAAAAGTATAAATTGGACTATGGTTGGAATAGCACAAAATTACAGACTAGGAAAAGTATAAATAGGGCTTTAGCTGGAAGAGCATAAAATTACAGCCTGGGAAAAATATAAATTGGGCTATACCTGGAAGAGCACAAAATTGCAGCCGATGAAAAGTATTATTTGGACTATGGCTGGAAGAATACAGAATAACAGTCTGAGAAAAGTATAATTGGGATATAGCTGGAACAGCACTAAATTACAGCATGCAAAAAGTGCAAATTGGGCTATAGCTGGAAGAGCACGAAATTACACCCTGGGAAAAGTTAAATTGAGCTGTGGCTGGAAGAATACAAAATAAGAGCTCGGGAAAAGGGTAAATTGGGCAATGCCTGAAAGAGCACAAATAACAGCCTATGAAAAGTGCAAATTGGCTATAGCTGGAAAAGCACAAAATTACATCCTGTGAAAAGTATAAATCGGGGTATGGCAGGAGGAGCATACAATTGCAGCCTGGGAAATATGGCTATGGCTGGAATACCACAAAATTACAGCCTCAGAAAAGTTTAAATTGAACAATGGCTGAAAGAGGATGAAATTACAGCTTGGGAGAAGTATAACTTGGGCTATAGTTGGAAGAGCACAAATTACAGCCTGGGAAAGGTATAAAATGGGTATGGCTGGAAGCGCACAAATTACAGACTAGGAAAAGTATAAATTGGACTATAGCTGGAAGAGCACAAAATTACTGACTGGGAAAAGTATAAATTGAGGAATGGCTGGAAGAGCACAACTTTGTATCTTGGGAAAAGTATAAATTGGAGTATAGCTGGAAGAGCACAAAATTACAACCTGGGAAATGAATGAATTTGGCTATAGCTGAAAGAGCACAAAATTGCAACCCGTGAAAAGCATGAATTGGGCTATGGCAGGAAGAGCACAAAACTGCAGCCTGTAAAATGTATAAATTGGGCTTTGGCTGGAAAAGCACAAAATCACAGCCTGAGAAAGATATAAATTGTGCAACGGCTGGAAGAGCACAAAATTACAGCCTGGGGAATGTATAAATTTGGCTATAGCTGGAAGAGCACAAATTACAGCATTGGAAAAGTATAAATTGGAATCTCTGGAAGAGCACAAATTACAGCCTAGGAAAAATATAAATTGGGCTATAGCTGGAAGAGCACAAATTACAGCCTGGGAAAAGTATAAATTAGGTAATAGCTGGAAGAGCACATAATTACTGCCTGGGAAAAGTATAAATTGAACTATGGCTGGAAGAGCACAAAACTGCAGCCTGTAAAAACTATAAATTGGGCTATGGCTGGAGGAGCACAAAATTGCAGCCTGTGAAAAGTATAAATTGGACTATGCCTGGAAGAGTACACAATTACAGCCTGTGAAAAGCATAAAAAAGTCTAATGCTGGAAGAGCACAAATTTACTACCTGAGAAGAGTATAAATTGGGCAATGGCTGGAAGAGCACAAAATTACAGCCTGAGAAAAGTATAAATTCAGCAATGGCTGGAAGAGCATGGAACTACAGCCTTGGAAAAGCATAAATTAGGCTATAGCTGCAAGAGCACAAATTACAGCCTAGGAAAAGTATAAAATGCACTACAGCTAAAAAAGCATAACTTTACAGCCTGTGAAAAGTATAAATTGGGTTTTGGCCAGAGGAGTTCACAATTATAGCCTGGGTAAAGCATAAATAGAGCTATGGCTGGAAAAGAACAAAATTCCAGCCTGAGAAAAGTATCAATTGGACAATGGTTGGGAGAGGATGGAATTACAGCCTGGGAAAAGTATAAATGGGGCTATAGCTGGAAGAGCACAGATTATAGCCTGGGAATGGTATAACATGAGTATGGCTGGAAGAGAACAAATTACAGCCTAGGAAAAGTATAAATTGGCCTATAGCTAGAAGAGTACAAAATTACAGCCTGGGAAAAGTATAAATTGGACTATGGCTGGAAGAGCACAAAATTATAGCCTGGGAAAAAAATGAACTGGGCTATAGCTGGAAGAGCACAAAATTGTAGCCTGTGAAAAGTATAAAAATGGACTATGGCTGGAAGAGCACAAATTACAGCCTTGGAAAAGTATAAATTGGATATGTTTGGAAGAGCACAAATTACAGATTAGGAAAAATATAAATTGGGCTATAGCCGGAAGAGCACAAACTTACAGCCTGGGAAAAGTATAAATTGGGCAATGGCTGGAAGAGCACACAATTACATCCTGGGAAGAGTACTAATTGGGCTATAGCTGGAAAAGCACAAAATTACAACCTGGAAAAGTATAAGTTGGACTATGGCAGGAAGAACACAAGACTGAAGCCTGTAAAATGAATAATTTGCTGTATTGCTGGAGGACCACACAATTGCAGCCTGTGAAAAGCATAAATTGGGCTATGGCTGGAGGAGTACACAATTATAGACTTGAAAAAGTGTAAATAGGGCTTTGGCTGGAACAGCACAAATTTACTGCCTGCAAAAGTATATACTGGACAATGGCTGGGCGAGCACAAAATTACAGCCTCAGAAAAGCATAAATTAGGCTATTCCATGATGAATACAGAATAAGAGCCTGAGAAAAGTATAGATTTGGCTATAGCTGGAAGAGCACAAAACTACAGCCTGTGAAAAGTACAAATTCGGCTATAGCTGGAAGAGCACAAAATTACAGCCTGGGAAAAGTATAAATTGTGCTATGGCTGAAAGAGCACAAAATTACAGCCTTGGAAAAGTATAAATTGTGCTATGGCTGAAGGAGCACAAAATTACATCCTGGGAAAGGTATATATTGGGCAATTGCTGGAAGAGGACAAAATTGCAGCCCGTGAAAAGCATAACTTGTTCTATTGCTGGAACAATACAAAATTGCTGCACATAAAAAGTATAAATCTGGTTATGGCTGGAGTAGCACAAAATTACAGCCTTACAAAAGCATGAAATCGGGCAATGGCTGGAAGAGCACAAAATTACAACCTGAGAAAAGTATAAATTGAACAATGGCTGGAAGAGCACAAAATTACATCCTGGGAAAAGTACAAATTGGTCTATAGTTGGAAAAGCACAAAATTATAGCCTGGGAAATGTATAAATTGGTCTATGGCTGGAAGAGCACAGAATTACAGCCTGGGAACAATGTATATTGGGCTATAGCTGGAAGAGCACAACATTACAGCCTGGGAAAAGTATAAATTTGGGCTATGGCTGGAAGAACACAAAATTGAAGCCTGCAAACTGTATAATCTGGGCTATGGCTGGAGGAGCACAAAATTGCATCCTGTGAAAAGCATAAATTGGGCTATGGCTGGAGGAGTACACAATTATAGCCTTGGAGAAGAGTAAATAGAGCTATGGCTGGAAGAGCACAAATTTACTGCCTGAGAAAAGTATAAATTGGGCAATGACAGGACAAGCACAATTTTACTGCCTCGGAAAAGCATAAATTGGGCTATTTCTGGAAAAATACAGAATAAGAGCCTGAGAAAAGTATAAATAGGGCTATAGCTGGAAGAGCATAAAACTACAGACTGAGAAAAGCACAAATTGGAAATTGCTGGAAAAGCACAAAATTACAGCCTGGGAAAAGTATAAATTGGGCTATGGCAGGAACAGTACACAATTACAGCCTGGGAAAAGTACAAATAGGGCTAATGCTGAAAGAGCACAAATTTACTACCTGAGAAAAGTATAAATTGGGTAATGGCTGGATGAGCATGAAATTACAGCCTGGGAAAAGTATAAATTAGGTTATAGCTGGAAGAGCACAAATTACAGCTTGGGAAAAGTATAAATTTGGCTATAGCTGGAAGAGCACAAATTACAGCATTGGAACAGTATAAATTGGATATCTGTGGAAGAGAACAAGTTACAGCTTAGGAAAAATGTAAATATGGCTATAGCTGGAAGAGCACAAAATTACAGCCTGGGAAAAGTATAAATATGGTTATGGTTGGAAGAGCACAAAATTACAGCCTTAGAAAGGTATAAATTGGGCAATGGCAGGAAGAGCACAAAATTACAGCCTGGGGAATGTATAAATTGGGCTGTAGCTGGAAGAGCACAAATTACAGCCTGGGAAAAGTATAAATTAGGTAATAGTTAGAAGAGCACAGAATTACTGCCTGGGAAAAGTATAAATTGGTCTATGGCTGGAAGAGCACAAAACTGCAACCTGTTAAAACTATAAAGTGGGCTATGGCTGGAGGAGCACAAAGTTGCAGCCTGTGAAAAGTATAACTTGGACTATGGCTGGAGGAGTACACAATTACAGCCTGCAAAAAGTATAAATAAGGCTAATGCTGGAACAGCACAAAGTTACTACCTGAGAAGAGTATAAATTGGGCAATGGCTGGAAGAGCATAAAATTGGCTCAATGATTACCTATCACAAAGGAGTCAACGGGTCAAAATCGGGCAGACACTATCCAGCTCTGGTGAGGTACTCCTAGGAGTTCCTCAGGGATCAGTCCTTGGCCCCCTGCTTTTCAACCTCTTTATTAATGAACTGCCCATGACCTGTGACACCAGTCTCATCCTGTATGCAGATGATGCTGTGCTGCTAAGCAGTGGCACCTCCCAGGCAACACTACAAACAGAACTACAAACCTCCTTCAACAAACTCGAGGACTGGTTCTGTAGGAAAACGCTGCTACTGAACTACAAGAAAACCAAGGCTGTGATCCACTCCAGCCATTACAATAAGCGCAGGCTCTCCCCCACCCAATATCTTCAATAATGCAGTGAGCAGATTGAGCAGGTTCAATCATTTAAGTACCTAGGGGTCATCCTTGATGACTCTCTCATATACAAACCACATTGACTCCCTTGTCAGATCAGTTAACATAAAGATCGGGGTCCTCTACAGACATAAGGAACTCCCTCACCCCGGAAGCACTCCGACTCTCGGTCCCCAGCTCAATACTTCCCATGATAGACTACGGGCTTGTGATCTATGGAGCTGCCACTGACACTGCACTCAACAGGGTCCAAATTGCATTAAATAAGGCATGCCGCCTAACCCTGAGTGCAGACCATTACACTCATACTTTCACTCTGTTTAAAAGCACTAACTGGCTGAGCCCTCTCTCCTCGGAAAAACACCACCATGCATAGTAAACCTGCTCGAGGCCTCTCCCTCATCACATAACACCAGGGGGAAGAAAAACCGTGCACTGTCCACCCCATTCCGGCGAACCTCACTTGGTCAGCGTACCTTCACCTACCGAGCCCCCCTCTGGCTAAATGAACTCCCGCAGGAACTACATACACACAGCCTGCCTCAGTTCAAAACCGGCCTCAAACTGCACCTACAGTCTGTCTCACAATGCATGTGCCCCCCAGGAAAGACCTGTTAGACTCTCCCACTACCGTCATTAAACCCAGCACTGAAACTGTGACTACTGAACTGCCTAATGCGCTGAACCTGTATGACTGTATCCTTCTGTTGTCTGTAACCACTGTATTTGTGCTAATCCTGAAAAAAACTGTAAATGACCTGAAATCTGTATTTACTGTACTGGTGTTTCTGTATCATTTGTCCTCCATGACGTGGAACCTTTGTAACTGAACATGTTCCGAAACCTGTAACCACTGTATTTGTGTTCTTATATGTTTGTCTACCCTGACGTGGAACCTTTGTAAAAGATCTCACGCTCAAAGGTTTTTTCCAAATGATCATAAATAAATTACAGCCTGAGAAAAGTATAAATTTAGCAATGGCTGGAAGAGCATGAAACTACAGCCTGGGAAAAGCATAAATTAGGCTATAGCTGCAAGAGCACAAATTACAGCCTAGGAAAAGTATAAAATGTGCTATAGCTAAAAAAGCTTAACATTACAGCATGTGAAAAGTATAAATTGGGTTTGGCTGGAGGAGTTCACAATCATAGCCTGGGTAAAGTATAAATAGAGCTATGGCTGGAAAAGCACAAAATTACAGCCTGAGAAAAGTATAAATTGGACAACGGTTGGGAGAGGATGAAATTACAGCCTGGGAAAAGTATAAATGGGGCTATAGCTGGAAGAGCACAGATTATAGCCTGGGAAAGGTATAAAATGAGTATGTCTGGAAGAGGACAAATTACAGCCTAGGAAAAGTATAAATTGGGCTATAGCTGGAAAAGCACAAAATTATAGCCTGGGGAAAAAAAATGAACTGGGCTATAGCTGGAAGAGCACAAAATTGCAGCCTGTGAAAAGTATAAATTGGGCTATGGCTGGAAGAGCACAAATTACAGCCTTGGAAAAGTATAAACTGGATATGTCTGGAAGAGCACAAATTACAGCCTAGGAAAAATATAAATTGGGCTATAGCTGGAAGAGCACAAAATTACAGCCTGGGAAAAGTATAAATAGGGTTATGGTTGGAAGAGCACAAAATTACAGCCTTAGAAAAGTATAAATCGGGCAATGGCTGGACGATCACAAAATTACATCCTGGGAAGAGTACAAATTGGACTATAGCTGGAAAAGCACAAAATTACAACCTCGGAAAAGTATAAATTGGTCTATGGCTGGAAGAGCACAAAATTACAGCATGAGAAAAGCATAAATTGAGCAATGGCTGGATGAGCACAAAATTACAGCCTGGGAAAAGTATAAGTTGGACTATGGCTGGAGGAACACAAGATTGAAGCCTGTAAAATGAATAATTTGCTCTATTGCTGGAGGACCACATAATTGCAGACTGTGAAAGCATAAATTGGGCTATGGCTGGAGGAGTACACAATTATAGCCTTGAAGAAGTGTAAATAGGGCTTTGGCTGGAACAGCACAAATTTACTGCCTTACAAAAGTATATATTGGACAATGGCTGGGAGAGCAAAAAATTACAGCCTCAGAAAAGCATAAATTAGGCTATTCTGGGATAAAAACAGAATAAGAGCCTGAGAAAAGTATAGATTGGGCTATAGCTGGAACAGCACAAAATGACAGCCTGGGAAAAGTATAAATTGTGCTATGGCTGAAGGAGCACAACATTACATCCTGGGAAAGGTATATATTGGGCAATTGCTGGAAGAGGACAAAATTGCAGCCCATGAAAAGCATAAATTGTTCTATTGCTGGAACAATAGAAAATTGTAGCAGATAAAAAGTATAAATTGGGCTATGGCTGGAGTAGCACAAAATTATAGCCTTAGAAAAGTATAAAATCAGGCAATGGCTGGAAGAGCACAAAATTACAACCTGAGAAAAGTATAAATTGGGCAATGGCTAGAAGAGCACAAAATTACTTCCTGGGAAAAGTACAAATTGGTCTATAGCTGGAAAAGCACAAAAATACAGCCTGGGAAATGTATAAATTGGTCTATGGCTGGAAGAGCACAGAATTACAGCCTGGGAACAATGTATATTGGGCTATAGCTGGAAGAGCACAAAATTACAGCCTGGGAAAAGTATAAATTTGGGCTATGGCTGGAAGAACACAAAATTGAAGCCTGTAAACTGTATAATCTGGGCTATGGCTGGAGAAGCACAAAATTGCATCCTGTGAAAAGCATAAATTGGGCTATGGCTGGAGGGGTACACAATTATAGCCTTGGAGAAGAGTAAATAGAGCTATGGCTGGAAGAGCACAAATTTACTGCCTGAGAAAAGTATAAATTGGTCAATGACAGGACAAGCACATAATTACAGCCTCGGAAAAGCATAAATTGGACTATTTCTGGAAGAATACAGAATAAGAGCATGAGAAAAATATAAATTGGGCTATAGCTGGAAGAGCACAAAACTACAGACTGAGAAAAGCATAAATTGGAAATGGCTGGAAAAGTACAAAATTACAGCCTGGGAAAAAATGCAATTTGGGCTATAGCTTGAAGAGCACAAAATTACAGCCTGGGAAAAGTATAAATTGGGCTATGGCAGGAACAGTACACAATTACAGCCTGGGAAAAGTACAAATAGGGCTAATGCTGTGCTGGAAGAGCACACATTTACTACCTGAGAAAAATATAAATTGGGTAATGGCTGGATGAGCATGAAATTACAGCCTGAGAAAAGTATAAATTAGGTTATAGCTAGAAGAGCACAAATTACAGCTTGGGAAAAGTATAAATTTGGCTATAGCTGGAAGAGCACAAAACTACAGCCAGCAAAAAGGATACATTTGGGCTGTAACTGGAAAAGCACAAAATTGCAGCCCATGAAAAGTATAAATTTGGCTGTGGCTGGAAGAGCACAAAATGTCAGCCTGTAAAAATTATAAATTGGGCTATGGCTAGAGAATCACAAAATTACAGCCTGGGAAAAGTATAAGTAGGGCTATGTTTGGAAGCACACAAAATTACAGCCTTAGAAAAGTATCAGTTGGACAATGGCTGGAAGAGTACAAAATTTCAGCATGTGAAAAGTAGAAATTGGGCTATAGCTGGAACAGCACGAAATTACAATCTGGGAAAAAAAAATTGGGCAAATGACTAGAAGAGCACAAAATTACAGCCTGAGAAAAGTATAAATTGGGCAATGGCTGGATGAACACAAAATTACAGCCTGGGAAATGTATAAATTTGTATATGGATGGAAGAGCACAAATTACAGCCTAGGAAAAGTATAACTTGGGCTATAGCAGAAAGAGCACAAAATTGTAGCCAGTAAAAAGCATAAATTTGGCTATGGCTGGAGGAGTACACAATTACAGCCTGGGAAAAGTATAAATAGGACTGTGGCTGGACGTGCACAAAATTACAGCCTGGGACAAGTATAAATGGGGCTATAGCTGGAAGAGCACAAAATTGCAGCCAATGAAAAGTATAAATTCAGCTTTGGCTGAAGGAGAACAAAATTACAGCATGGGAAAAGTATAAAAAGGGCTATGTTTAGAAGAGCACAACATTACATCCTGAGAAAAGTATAAGTTGGGCAATGGCTGGAAGAGTACAAAATTACAACCTGTGAAAAGCAGACATAGGGATATAGCCGGAAGAGCACAAAATTACATCCTGGGAAAAGTATAAATTAGGCTATAGCTGGAAGAGCACAAATTACAGCCTAGAAGAAGTATAAATTGTGCTATAGCTGAAAGATCACAACATTACATCCTGAGAAAAGTATAAATTGGGCAATGTCTGAAAGAGCACAAAATTACAGCCAGGGAAAAGTATAAATTGGACTATAACATAGAAACATAGAATTTGACGGCAGATAAGGACCGCTTGGCCCACCCAGTCTGCCCATTTCCCTACCTACTGGATAAGCTGCAGATCCTAGTTAACCAGCAGCCTACTTCTTCCTACCCCCACCCCCTAGAATTACCTTATGACTGTCCCATGCATGCTTGAATTCCACCACTGTTTTTGACTCCAACCTCCTCCAGAAGGCCATTCCATGCATCCACAACCTCTCTGTGAAAAAATACTTCCTTAAATTACCTCTGAGCCACCCCCATCTTCAAATTGTAGCCTCTTGCTCTTGCACACCTCTTTTTTGAAAGATGCTACCCTCTTGGACTTTGTTGATTCCTTGAGGTACTTGAACATTTCTATCATGTCCCCCTCTCCTCCTTTCCTTGAGGCTACATATTAAGCTCCTTAAGTCTCTCTTCATATGTCTTCCGTGCAGATCCTGCACCATTTTAGTTGCCCTCCTCTGGACAGCTTCCATCCTGTCTATGTCTTTATGGAGATTGGGTCTCCAGAACTGCACACAGTACTCCAGATGGGGTCTCACCAGATGTCTGTACAGGAGGATAATAACTTCCTGTTTTCTTCTGGTGATGCCTCTCCTATGCATCCCAGTATCCCCCAACCTCCTTGCTGCCCTCCTCATTGCTTGCCCACCTTTAGGTCATCTGATATGACTACCCCCAGGTCCCTTTCCATTTTTGTTGTTGTTAGTATCTCACCCCCCATTGTGTACTCTTCCCTGGTTTTGTTTCCCAGGTGCATTACCTTGCACTCTTAGCATTGAATCTAAGCTGCCATACATTTGACCATTCCTCTAACCTTGCCAAGTCCATTCTCATCCTTTCCACCCACCCTGTGCATCAACTCTGTTGCAGATCTTTGTGTCATCTGCAAAGAGACATACTTTCCTTCAGTCCTTCTGCAATGTTGCTTATAAAGACATTGAAGAGGACTGGTCCTAATACTGAACCCTGTGGTACCTCACTAGTAACCCTCCTTTCTTCTGAGTGGACTCCATTTACTATTACTCTCTGTGTCCTATTCTTCAGCCAAATCTTTACCCAGGCTGTCATCTTGGGACCCACTCCCAGGTTGGCTAACTTGTATATTAACCTTTTGTGTGGGATTGTGTCAAATGCCTTGCTAAAGTCTAGGTAGGCCATGTCCACAGCCCCTCCCTGATCTACTACTTTGGTCACCCAGTCAAAGAAATCTATCAGATTCATCTGGCATGACCTTCCCACTGTGAATCCATGCCGCCTAGGGTCCTGTGCCCCTCTGGCATCTAGATACTCGACAATTCTTTCCTTCAGAAGTGATTCCATCATTTTCCCTATCACTGAGGTTAAACTAACAGGTCTGTAGTTTCCTGCTTCTGCCTTGCTCCCACTTTTGTGAAGGGAATCACATCTGCCCACCTCCAGTCCTCGGGTACCACCCCATCCTCCCATGATTTGTTAAAAGGGTAGTCAGTGGTGTCACTAGTTCTACCTTTAGCCCTTTAGAATTCTGGGATGAATCCCATCAGGCTCCATTGCTTTGTCCACCTTCAGTTTTAAGAGTTCTTTCAGAACCCTTTCTTCTGTAAATGGGCTGGTATCAACTTCTGTATCCAGAGTGTTTCTACTGTTTGTTTTATGTACCTCCCTCTTCATTTGTAAATACTGAGCAAAAATATTTGTTTAGTATCTCTGCCTTTTCACAGTCTCCTCTGCCCACTCTCCTCCCCTTTTAAGCCTCACTATCCTCCCTTGGTCTTCCTTCACTCCTGATGTACCTATTAAAGGTTTTATCCCCCTTCTTAACTGACTTGGCTATCTTTTCCTCGGTTTGGGCCTTTGCTGTTCTGACTGCCTTGCCAGCCTCCTTTTGCTTTAACTGATACAGTTCTCTGTCCTGCTCCTTCTGCGATTCATTGTACTTCCTGAATGCTTTCTTTTTCTCTTGAACCTTCACTGCCACTTCCTTTGAAAACCATAGTGGTTTCTTACATCGTTTTGTTGTGTTTATTTGCATCACACAAAGGCTTGTTACCTCTGTGATGGCAGTTTTTATTATTCCCCATTGTTCTTTCACCCCTCCTTCCTGCCCATTTGCTAGTGCATTCCTTAGGCACTCACCCATTTTGGCAAAGTCAGCCCTCCTAAAGTACAGTACTTTTGTCTTTGTATGGCTTGACTCTATTGCTGTGTTTATTGTCAACCATACTGTTCAATGGTCGCTAGTTCCCAGATGGCTACCCACTTCTACATCTGTGATCTCTCTCCATCTCCATTTGAGAGAATCAAGTCTAATATTGCTCCTCCTCGAGTGGGCTCCAGTACTAGTTGTCTAAGGCATGCCCCCTGTAGGGCATCTAGAATAACTGCACTCTTCGAAGTGGCAGCTGCAACTGCACTCCAGTTAACATCTGGCATATTCGGATCACCCATCAGCAATATCTCCCCTTTTTCTGCTATTCTAAGTAAACTATCTATCATTTCCTTGTCCATTTCCTTCCCCTGAGAAGGGGGTCTGTATACAACCCCTGTGCAGATTGTGGTGCCATTGCCCGTCTCCAAATTTACCCACAGTGCTTCTTCTCCTCCCTGTTTACCATTTTGTTCTGTTGCTTTTATTCCTTCCCTTATGTAAAGAACTACTCCTCCTCCTCTTTTACCCTCCCTGTCCCTCCTGTAGATAGCATATCCTGGTATGTTTATGTCCCAGTCATGGTTTTGTGTGTACCATGTTTCTGTGACTGCCATGATATCCAGTTGTTCCTCCTCCATCAAGGCCACTAATTCAGGAAGCTTGTTACCCAGACTACGGGCATTGGTACTCATTGCTCTCCATTTTTTAATGGCTTTACCTTCTGTTGCAGCATCCCCCACTGACCGTTCTACCTCAGTCTTTTTCCCATTTAGTACACTGTTTTGTAGGGAGAGGCTGGGATTTTCCTGCTGCTTGTCAGTGCCTCTCCCTTTGACTAGTTTAAAAGTTTGCAAATGAAGCATTTAAACTGATTGCTTTAAAGACTTGTTCCCTTCCTGGACAGATGCAGACCATCCTGCCAGTATAGGCTGGTGTCCCTCCAGGTGGAACCCCAGTCCCCAGTGAAGCCAAACCCCTGTGCTCCGCACCATTTTTTCAACCATTCATTAAACTGCATGGTGCTAATTACCCTCACCTCCCCCATGCCTTTGACAGGCAGCACCTCTGAGAAGGATACTGTGTGTACTACTTGTCTTAGGCCCCTTCCCAACTCTGAAATGTCCTCCTGCACTGCTCTAATCTCATGATGAGCCAAGTCATTTGTCCCTAGGTGGACAATTACGTCCAGCTCAGACTCCCTTGCAGCTGTTCTCATGATCCTAAGGATGTGCTTCCTGTCCCTCCAAGCCATGGCACCAGGCAGGCACCTTACTTCAGTTTTCCCAGCTCCCCCCAGTTCTATACCCATAATAATTGAGTCCCCCACCAGAAGCTGCTTCCTTTCACTGTGGTGTCCTCTGCCTCCTTTCTGTGGGCCTCCCTTGTGACAGTTGTCATCAGTCTTCTCTGTGGGTGCATCCATAGGGGAGCTATGCTCCCCCAGAATGGTGTATGGATTGTGGAGTGGAACAATTGACTGGGTGTGCCTCTGTTCCACCATCCTCACCCTCCCTGAGCCCACTGTGGTCCAACTGCTGTGCTTTCTTCACAACCTCTGAGGTAGTGGTGGCACTAGTGCTCCCTGGATGGGGAGGTTCCTTCCCTCGTCTAGTGTGGCCTGGGGGAAGGTTTCTTACTACTGTCCAGTGCGGCCTGAAGACGGGCAACTTCCTCCCTCAGGGCAGATAGCTGTTTGCAAATAAGGGCATCTCAGCCTCAGAAAGACTCCGGAAGACTGCTGCCCCACAGCCATTACATTGCACTACTCCCCACATGTTTATCTACTTTTTGTGTGTGTGTGTGTGTGTGTGTGTGTGCACGTCGTGTGTGATTAGTTATATAGAAATATATATATTATACAATGTGTATGCTTATATTGTCAGTGCAGTGTGCTAGAGGGGATATGACAGTGAAATGCACCTTGCACTCTTGAGGAAATGATGTCAGAACCTCAGGTATAAAGGAACTATTTCCAGGGGTGGGTGGGGTGAGGGTGGGAAGGGGTTGGGCTAAACTGTGCCCTCACAAAACAATCAGCTAAAAGCTCTCACCCACTGCTGCAATGAGTGCCTTCCAGTCAGCAAGATACCCTATACAACAATTTGACAGAGAAAGTACCCTGCTAATCAAACAAAGAAAAATCCAGACATCCAAGTCAGACACAGGTAAACCTCTCCAGCCCCAAAACAGCCCGGTGGTTTGTTAGCCACAAAGGAAAATCAAATATGCAGTTATTTCAGCCCTTCTGGAGATGCTGACAAGATAAGCAGTTTTGAAAACCCCCTTCCTGAATTAAAAACTAAAATAATTAAACACAAAGCAATACCACTTTAAAAGTGAGGAAAACTTATCTCAGATGTAAGCAAGAGAGAGAGAGAGAGAGAGAGAGAGAGAGAGAGAGAGAGATTAGTTACAGATATTTAGTCCAATATAGTATATCCCATGCAGCTTCTCAGTTGTTTCAACGCACACCCAGTACACAACTTGGAAGAAGATGGACTTCTGTCTAAAACAGGATCCTACCAGTAGTTTATAGCAATAGAACAATGCTGAAATAGTCAAGCTAGACACTTGGCTGTGATGCAGGCCTCTGAGTTGTGAAGACAATTTCCCCCACCTTAGGCTATGTCTGGCATCCAATTACAAACTGCAGCCTCTGCTATTTTAAAATCACAACCCCACCAAAAGTTGCAAAATATATTGATGCAGATTGTCACAGAATTCTAGTAATCAGTCCAGTTAGCCACAAAGGAAAATCAAATATTGTCTAGCTTGACTATTTCAGCATTGTTCTATTACTATAAACTACTGGTAGGACCCTGTTTGAGACAAAAGTCCATCTTCTTCCAAGTTGTGTACTGGGTGTGCTATGTCTGGCATCCAATTACAAACAGCAGCCTCTGCTATTTTAAAATCACAACCTCATAGTACTTGAACAATGCTGAAATAATCAAGCTGGAAGAACACAAAATGCAGCCCATGAAAAGTATTAATTGGGCTATGGCTGGAAGAATACAGAATAAAAGACTGAGAAAAGTATAAATGGGCTACAGCTGGAATAGCACAACATTACAGCCTGGGAAAAGTATAAATTGGACTATAGATGGAAGAGCACAAATTACAGCCTTTGAAATGTATAAAATGGTTATGGCTGGAAGAGCACAAATTATAGCCTAGGAAAAGTAAAAATTGGCTATAGCTTGAAGAGGGCAAAATTAAAGCCTGGGAAAAGTATAAATTGAACTATGGCCGGAAGTGCACAGCATTGCATCTTGGGAAAAGTATAAATAGGGCTTTAGCTGGAAGAGCACAAAATTACAGCCAGGGAAAAGGATGAATGGGCTATAATGGTAAGAGCACAAAATTGCAGCCCATAAAAACTATAAGTTGGGCTATGGCTGGAGGAGCACAAAATTACAGCCTGGGAAAAGTATAAATAGGGCTATGTTTGGAAGAGCACAACATTGCAGCCTGAGAAAAGTATAAGTTGGGCAATAGCTGGAAGAGTACAAAATTACAACCTGTGAAAAGAAGAAATTGGGCTATAGCTGGAGGAGTACAAAATTACAACCTGTGAAAAGTAGAAATTGGGCTATAGCTGGATGAGCACTAAATTACGTCCTGGCGATAGTATAAATTGGGCAATGGCTGGAAGAGCATGAAATTACAGCTTGGGAAAAGTATAAATTAGGCTACAGCTGGAAGAGCACAAATTACAGCCTAGGAAAAGTATAAATTGCGCTACATCTGAAAGAGCACAACATTACAGCCTACAAAAAGTATAAATTGGGCAATGTCTGAAAAAGCACAAAATTACAGCCAAGGAAAAGTATAAATTGGTCTATAGTGGGAAGAGCACAAAATTGCAGCCCATGAAAAGTATTAATTGAGCTCTGGCTGGAAGAATGCAGAATAAGAGCCTGAGAAAACTATAAATTGGGCTATAGCTGAAAGATCACAAAATTACAGCCTGGGAAAATTATAAATTAGGCTATAGGTAGAAGAGCACAGAATTATAGCCTGGGAAAAGTATAAATTGGACTATGGCTGGAAGAGCACAAAACTGCAGCCTGTGAAAAGTATAAATTGGACAATGGCTGGAGGAGTACACAATTACAGCCTGCAAAAAGTATAAATAAGGCTAATGCTGGAACAGCACAAATTTACTACCTGAGAAAAGTATAAATTGGGCAATGGCTGAAAGAGCACAAAATTACAACCTGAGAAAAGTATAAATTTAGCAATGGCTGGAAGAGCATGAAATTACAGCCTGGGAAAAGTATAAATAAGGCTATTGCTGCAAGAGCACAAATTACAGCCTAGGAAAAGTATAAAATGCACTATAGCTAAAAGAGCATAACATTACAGCCTGTGAAAAGTATAAATTTGGCTATGGCTGGAGGAGTGCACAATTACAGCCTGGGAAAAGTATAAGTAGAGCTATGGCTGGAAAAGCACAGAATTACAGCCTGAGAAATGTATAAATGGGACAATGGCTGGGAAAGCATGAAATTACAGCCTGGGAAAAGTATAAGTCAGACTGTGGCTGGAAGAGCACAACATCACATCTTGGGAAAAGTATAAATTGAGCTATACCTGGAAAAGCACAAAATTACAGCCTGGGAAAACATGAATTAGACTATAGCTAGAAGAGCACAAAATTGCAGCCCGTGAAATGTATAAATTGGGCTATGGCTAAAAGAGCACAAAACTGCAGCTTGTAAAATGTATAAATTGGGCTTTGGATTGGAGAGCACAAAATCGCAGCTTGAGAAATGTATAAATTGTGCAATGGCTGAAAGAGCACAAAATTATAGCCTGGGAAAAGTATAAATTGTGCAATGGCTGAAAGAGCACGAAATTATAACCTGGGAAAAGTGTCAATTGGATATGGCATTAGAGTAACTGGTAATTGCTATTTTTCTTTTAAACTTAGATTGTGGGCTTTTAGTGACACTGAACTTTCTTTGTTGTCTTTACTTAGAATTGTTTTTGGGCAGTTGAAAATTTAAAATGTAGTGGTGGTGTAATTCTGTGCTGTCTTTAATTGCTGCAAAATTATCTTGGCTTGTCTGACTGCCCTGTAGTTGGGTGATGGGTGTTAATTGTCTGGCCTCTGACCTCAGCTACATGATAACTGGAGGTGGAGCTTAGTCAGAGTTGAGGTAGCAAGTGAGTTTTAATCTCAGAAGAAGCCAGAAGGGGAAGGAAGGAAACATATTCAATTCAGTGCTTTAGAGTAACTGGTAATTGCTATTTTTCTTTTAAACTTAGATTGTGGGCTTTTAGTGACACTGTACTTTCTTTGTTGTCTTTACTTAGAATTGTTTTTGGGCAGTTGAAAATTTAAAATGTAGTGGTGGTGTAATTCTGTGCTGTCTTTAATTGCTGCAAATTTTTTCCCCCCTTCTCTCCCCTTCCCCCAACTCTTAATTATATGCCCTGTTAAATCTGATTGGCAGGAGCTAAACACAGGGTATAGTAAGGGGTGTGAAGTAGGAGGGGCAAGCATGACAAATGTTTTCACTCATTTATTTACTTATTGGTTTCTTTTCTTTTTTTTAAAGAAAATTATCTGAGGATCAGTGGCAGGATTTTTAGGACAGTAAATTAATAAAAAGGGAACTAGGAGAGCTTCAGTAGCAGACAAGTAGTGGAATAGCAGTATAATTGCAGTATAATGTGGGGAGTGGTGCAATGCAGTGGCTGTGGGGCAGCCATATTCAGGCAGACCTTCTGGACACTGAGGTGCTGCCCTAACAGCATACATCTCTCTGGGCTGCAGGATGAGGTAGCCAGACTCAGAGCAGAAGTAAACTGGTTCAGGAGTAACATCACCTCTATCCAGAGACCACATAGTCCAATGCAACTGCCTCAAAGGATGCCGAGAACAAGGAGCACCTGGATGACAGTGGGCTCAGGGAGGGTTAGAGCGGTCAGGCAGAGGCACATCCCAGATCCTATTCCACTCAAGAACACATATGCCACACTGGCAAATGAGGACAACCAAATAGAGGTACCTAGAGAAGTGGAAGAAAAGGATGTGGAGGTTAGCCAAGGAGGTGACCTCAGCGGGGAAAGCAGTGGACCCCAGAGGAGGAGGAAGCAAATCCTGGTGGGGGACTCCATCATAAGAAGGATCCAGCTAGGAACACAGGAGGGGGAGGACAGGGAGGTGAGGTGCCTACCAGGTGCCACGGCATGGAGGGATGGAAGGAAGATCCTGGGGATCACTGGGAAGGCAAGACGGGAGGGTGATCTGGATGTCATTATCCACCTAGGGTACTAATGACCTGGCAAATGGGGAGCCAAAGGAAGTTCAGAAGAGTTTAGGAAGTGGGGAGGGTCTCAAGCAAGTAGCTACTTCTGTCACTTTCTCCAAGTACTTCCTGCGAGAGGCAAGGGAGAGCATGGAGTGCATGCACCAGGAACTTTAACTTATGGTTGAAGAACTGGTGCTGGAGGAAAGGTTTGGATTCATTGGTGACTGGGGACCCACCTGGAGGGATGGAGGTCGTGCTCAAGCCTGACGGCCTGCATCCATCCTGAGGGGAATCCAAGTACTCAATGATAAGTTTAAATGCTACATTGACAAGCACTAAACTAGCAAAGGGGTGGCAGGCCAGCAAGGAGGGTACCACTTGCGCACCCCCCACAGCTGGCAGTGGAACCAGTGAACCAGAGGAGTGGCTATCTTTGCAAAGTAGTGTGCAAAATATGGAGATTAGTGCCCAAGAGGTGGATAGACAGAAAAGGGGCAAAATTCAGCAGAAGGGCAGACAGCAAGGAGAACCAGGGATAAATGACAACCAAGGAAGGGACTGGAGTAGAACAGCGAAACAGTCTAGGGAGGTCAAATCATGGAAAGCCATGTGTGCAAATGCAAGGAGCCTTAGCAACAAGATGGAAGATCTGGAGGCTCATGGTGCAGTCAGACCTGGACATTGTGGCCATCACTGAAACCTGGTGTAATGATAACCATGACTGGGAGATGGCCATAACTGGCTACAACATATTCAGAAGAGACAGAGCAGGCAGGAAGGGAGGAGGAGTGGCACTGTATGTGAAAAATGGCATAAGGGCCACAGAGATCCAGGAGGAACAAAATGGGGAAGAGATACTGTAGGTTAAGCTGGAAAGGAAAATGGGAACAGTCATCTGCACAGGTGTGGTCTATAGACCACCAGCTCAGGAGGAAGAAACAGATAGGGAGCTGATGCTAGCCATCCAAAGGATGGCAGACAAGGGTGAGGTAGTACTGGTTGGAGACTTCAATATTCCAGACGTGGACTGGAGCATCCCAGCAGCAGCATCAACTAGGAGCAGATTTATCCTGGACTCCCTTCAGGGTGCCTTCCTCAAGCAACTGGTCATGGAACCAACTTGGCAGAAGGCAATACTGGACCTTGTGCTCACAAACAGGGACAGTGTGATGGGGGTAACAGTGGGGAGCACCTGGGGAACAGCGACCACCAGTCATTGTGGTTTGAAACCACAGAAAGAGCAGAACCAAACCACAAAAACACGTATCCTGGATTTTAGGGGGGCAGACTTTGGGGAAAATGGGGAGATACTTGAAAGGGGAATGGGACAGGAATCAGGGGTTGAGGAACAGTGGGCAGTATTTAAAATGGGGATTACAAGAACAACAGAATTATGCATTAAGCATCTTAGCAAGAGGAAAAGGAAGAGGAGACCATTATGGTTTTCCAAAGAAGTAGCAAAGAAAGTGAAAGCCAAAAAGATTGCATTCAGGCAATACAAAAAACACAGGCAGAAGGGGATAGGGAGAAGTACCAGGAGAAGCAAAGGGAGGCAGGGAGGCCAGTAAGGGAAGCCAAAGCTCAATACAGAAGAACACATTGCAAAATCAGTGGGTAGAGGGGATAAAACCTTTTTACAGGTACATAAGTGAAAAAAGAAAGACAAAGGGAGGGATAGTGAGACTGAAGGGGGAGGATGGGTGCCACGTGGAGAATGATAACAGTAAAGCTGACATATTGAACAGGTATTTCTGCTCAGTCTTTACTGAGGAAGGGGAGGGTAATGGGTCTGAAGGGAGTATAAGGGGTGAGAATAGTGCAGAAATGGACACAAGTCCCTTTACACGAGAAAGGGTCCTGAAGGAACTGGAAGTATTAAGAGTTGATAAAGCAATGGGGCCAGATGGGGTGCACCCCAGGGTCCTTAAAGAACTAAGAGAGGTGGTGGCTGAACCTCTGGCTATTCTGTTTAGCCGATCACTGGAAACAGGGAGGTACCCAAAGACTGGAGGACAGCAAATGTAGTCCCCTTATACAAAAGTGGGAACAAAGAGGAAGCAGGGAACTACAGACCAGTCAGCCTCACCTCGGTAGTGGGGAAGATCATGGAAGCACTACTGAAGGAGAGATTGGTGGAACATCTGGTTGTCAATGGACCACAGGACCCAAGGCAGCATGGTTCTCACCAGAGGGAGGTCATGTCAGACCAACCTCTGTTGAATTTTTGACTGGGTGACTAGGGAGGTAGATCAGGGGAGGGCAGTGGACATGGCCTATCTGGACTTCAGCAAGGTCTTTGACACTGTGCCACATAGAAGACTATTACACAAACTGGGGAATATGGTGTGGGCAGGACAGTAGTGTGGTGGGTAGGTAACTGGCTGGTGGCAGGACACAGAGGTGGTGGTAAATGGCTGTCACCCACAGAGGGAAGAGTGACCAGTGGGGCACCACAGGATCAGTGCTGGGACCAGTCCTATTCAACATCTCATCAGTGACATTGCGCAGGACCTAGAAGGCAGAATTCCATTGTTCACTGATGACACAAAACTCTGTAACAGAGTAGACACACCAGAGGGTGTAGACAGAATGAGAAGGACCTGCAGAAACTTGAAGAATGGTCAGGGTTTGGCAGTTGAAATTTAATGCAAGGAAGTGCAAGATAATGCATATGAGGCACAAAAACCCTGGCACAATATATCAGTTGGGGGTGAGGATATAGCATGCGCCAAGCAGGAAAGGGATCTTGGGGTTATCATCTCTGATGACCTCAAGGTAGGGAAACAGTGTGACAAGGCTGCAGGTAAAGCAAATAGGATGCTGGGGGTGTATAGGCAGGGGCATCACCAGCAGGAAAAGGGAGGTCATAATTCCGCTATGCAAAACACTAGTGAGGCCCCACCTGGAGTACAGTGTACAGTTCTGAAGACCATACCTACGTAAGGACATAGACAGGGTAGAGAAGGTTCGGAGGAGGGCAACAAAGTTGGTGCATGGATTGATGCAAGTCCTATGAAGACAGGTTGAAGGAACTGAACATGTACTCCCTGGAGGAGAGGAGGAAGAGAGGGGATATGATAGGGACATACAAGTATCTTACAGGGAGGAACAGGGTGCAGGAATACACTATTTTTAAGCGGAAAAGATGTTCCAGGACTAGAGGGCATGGGATGAAGTTGGAGGGAGGACGATTCAGAGGAAACATGAGGAAGAATTTCTTCACAGAATGGGTTGTGGACAAGTGGAACACCCTGCCAGAGGAAGTGGTGGGGGCTGAAACAATCACAGGATTTAAGAATGCATGGGATAGACATAAAGGAATTCTGGAGGTCAGGGGTTAGGGGCAACAGACTTCTAGGAAAACATAAACTGAACTTACAAGCTCAAATGGGCAGACTGGGTGGGCCAAAGGCCCTTATCTGCCAACACTGTCTATGTATCTATGTATCTATGGCTGGAAGAGCACAAATTACAGCCTAGGAAAAGTATAAATTGGGCTATAGTTAGAAGAGCACAACATTAATGCCTGGGAAAAGTACAAATTGGGCTATGGCTAAAAGACCACAAAATTACAGCATTGAAAAGGTATAGATTGGGCAATTACTGGAAGAGAACAAAATTTTAGCCCGTGAAAAGTATAAATTGTTCTATGGCTAGAAGAGTACAAAATTAAAGCGTGTAAAAAGTATAAATTGGGCTATGGCTGGAGGAGCACAAAACTGCAGTCTGAGAAAAGTATAAATAAGGCTATGGCTGGAAGAGCACAAATTTACTGCCTGAGAAAGGTATAAATTGGACAATGGGTGGACAAGCATGTAATTACAGCCTGGGAAAAGCATAAATTGGGCTATTCCTGGAAGAATGCAGAATAAGAGCCTAAGAAAACTATCAATTGGGCAATAGCTGGAAGAGCAAAAAATTACAGCCTGGGAAAAGTATAAATTGGCCTATGGCTGGAACAGCCCAAAGTTACAGCCTGAGAAAAGAATGAATTGGACTATGTCTGGAAGAGCACACAATTTCAGCCTGTGAATAGTATAAATTGGGCTACAGCTGGAACAATACAGAATAAGAGCCTGAGAAAAGTATAAATTGGCTATAGCTGGAAGAGCACTAAATTACAGCCTGTGAAAAGTGCAAATTGGCTATATCTGGAAGAGCACAAAATTACAGCTCGTGAAAAGTATAAATTGGACTGTGGCTAAAAGAGCACAAAATTGCAGCCTGTGAAAAGTATAAAATGGGCTGTAGATGGAGGAGCATGCAATTACAGCATGGCACAAGTGTAAATAGGGCTATGGCTAGAAAAGCACAAAATTACAACCTGAAAAAAGTATAAATTGGACAATGGCTGGAAGAGCATAAAATTACAGCCTGGAAAAAGTATAAATTGGACTATAGCTGGAAGAGCACAAAATTGCAGCCCGTGAAAAGTATAACTTGCTATATGGCTGGAACAGTACAAAATTGCAGTCTATAAAAAGTACAAATTGGGCTATGGCTGAAGTAGCACAAAATTACAGCCTAGGAAAAGTATAAATAGGGCTATGCTTGGAAGAGCACAAATCGACAGCCTGAGAAAGGTATAAATTGGGCAATGGCTGGAAGAGCACAAAATTACAACCTGTGAAAAGTACAAATTGGACTATAGCTGGAAGAGCACAAAATTACAGCCTGGGAAAAGTATAAATTGGGCAATGGCTGGAAGAGCATGGAATTACAGCCTGGGAAAAGAATAAATTAGGCTATAGGTGGAAGAGCACAAATTACAGCCTAGGAAAAGTGTAAATTTGGCTATAGCTGAAAGAGCACAAAAATTATAGCCTGTGAAAAGTATAAATTGGACAGTAGCTAGAAAAGCACAAAACTGTAACCTGTAAAAAGTATAACATGGGCTATGGCTGGAGGAGTATAAAATTACAGCCTTGGAAAAGTATAAATTGGGCTATGTCTGGAAGACCCCAAAATTACAGTCTGTGAAAAGAACAAATTTCACTATAGCTGAAGGAGCACTAAATTACATCCTGAGAAAAGAATAAATTGGGCTATTCTGGGAAGAATACAGAATAAGAGCATTAGAAAAATATTAATTCAGCAATGGCTGGAAGAGCACAAAATTAGAAACTGGGAAATGTATAAATTGGATTATGGCTGGAAGAATACAGAATAGCAGCCTGAGAAAAGTAAACATTGGACAATTGCTGGAAGAGCACACAATTATTGCCAGGGAAATATATAAATTGGGATTCTGCTGGAAGTGTATACAATTGCAGCCTGATAAAGGTATAAATTGGGCTATAGCTGGAAGAGCACAGAATTACAGCCTGAGAAAAGTATAAATAGGGCAGTGGCTGGAAGAGCAGTACATTACAGCCTGGGAAAGTATAAATTGATCTTTTGCTGGAGGAGCACAAACTCACGGCCTTGTAAAAGTATAATCAGGCTATGGCAGGAGGAACACAAAATAACAGCCTGAGAAAAGAATAAAGTAGGCAATAGCTGGAAGAGCACAAAATTGCAGAGTGTGAAAAATACAAATTGGACTATAGCTGGAAGAGCATAAAATTACAGCCTTTAGAAAAGTATAAATTGGGCTATGAGTGTAAGAGTACAGAATAAGAGCCTGAGAAAAGCATAAATTGGCACGGCTGGAAGAGCACAAAATTACTGAGTGGAAAAAGAATAAATTGAGCTATAAGTGGAAGAGCAGAAAACTACAGTCTGGGAAAAGTATAAAATAGGCTATGGCTGGAAGAATACAGGTTACAGCCTGTGAAAAGTACAAATTGGACTATAGCAAGAAGAGCACAAAATTACTGCCTGGGAAAAGAATAAATTGGGCTATAACTGGAAGAGCAGAAAATTACAGTCCGGGAAAAGTATAAATTGGGCTATGGCTGGAAGAATACAGAATAAGAGCATGAGAAAAATATGAATTGGGCAGTGGCTGGAATAGCACAAAATTAGAGCCAGTGAAAAGTATAAATTGGGCTATAACTGGAAGAGCACAAAATTAGAGCCTGGGAAATGTATAAAATGGGATATGGCTGGAAGATTACAGAATAGCAGCCTGAGAAAAGTATATTTTGGACAATGGCTGGAAGAGCACAGAATTACAGCTTGGGAAAAGTACAAATAGGTTTATAGCTGGAAAAGCACAAAATTAGTGCCTGGGAAATGTATAAATTGGACTATGGCTGGAAGAGCTCAAAATTATAGCCTGAGAAATGTATAAATTGTTCTATGGCTGAAAGAGCAGTAAATTACAGCCTTTGAAAGCATAAATTGGGCTTTTGCTGGAGGAGCACAAACTCACAGCCTGGGCAAAGTATAAATGTGGTTATGGCTGGAATAGCAGAATATTGCAACCTGTTAAAAGTATAAATTGGGCTATGGCTGAAAGAACACAAGCTAACAGCCTGAGAAAAGAATAAAATAGGCAAAAGCTGGAAGTGCACAAAATTGCAGAGTGTGAAAAGTACAAATGGGCTATAGCTGGAAGAGCACACAATTACAGACTGGGAAAAGTATAAATCGAGCTATGACTGGAAGACTACAGAATAAGAGCCTGAGAAAAGTATAAATTGGGCAATGTCTGGAAGACCACAAAGTTACAGCCTGTGAAAAGTATAAATTGGGCTATAGCAGGAAGAGCACAAAATTACTGCCAGGGAAAAGAATAAATTGGGCTATAACTGGAAGAGCAGAAAATTACGGTCTGGGAAAAGTATAAATTGGGCTATGGCTGGAAGAATACAGAATAAGAGCATGAGCAAAATATAATTTGGTCAATGGCTGGAAGAGCACAAAATTACAGCTTGTGAAAAGTATAAATTGGGCTATAGCTGGAAGAGCACAAATTACAGCCTGGGAAAAGCATAAATTGGGCTATTCCTTTAAGAATACAAAATTACAGCCTGTGAAAAGTACAAATTGGTTATAGCACTAAAGTACCCTATTCCCTCCTCCTTTATCCCAGTATAACTGCCCCTGTACCCCCCTGCCTTTATCCCTCTACTAAGGCCCCTGTACCTCCAACCATACTTCTCAACCTTTTGTCCCCCCAAATGTGGAACATTGCCTCTCAAAATGTGGAAAAAATGAGCAAAATGTGGAACACTTAATCAAATCTTTACCTAGGAGGCTCAGAACACTGAAAATGTTTGCATTTATGGTCAGAAAGTCTGTTATTAATTAAATAATATGTTTTTTGCATCATTTACTAAAGATTTCTGCTTTAAAATGTTAACGCTCAATGTGGAACAAGTCCTCACAATGTGGAACAGGGAGCTTTTGTGAAGTAAAATGAGGAACGTTCCTCGTAATGTGGTACAGTTGAGAGGTATGCCTCCAACATTTATCCCTCAATTAAGGCCCCTGTACCCCCACCTTTATTCCTCTTTTAAATCCCTTGTACCCTCATCTTCATCCTTCTATGACTGCCCCTATACCCCACCTTTTTCCCTCTATTCAGTCCCATGAGACCCCCACCCTTATAACTCTATAACCGCCCCTGTACCCCATACCTTTATCCCTCTATAACAGCCCAAGTACTCAAACTTTTTCTCTCTATTAAGGTTCTTGTTCCCCCATCTTCATCCTTCTATAACCACCCTGTACCCCCACATTTATCCTCTATTAAGGTCAATGTAACCCCCTCCTTTATCCCTCTATAACTGCCCCTGTACCCCCCACCTTTATCCCTCTATTATGGCCCCTGTACACCCATCATTATCCCTCTATTAAGGTCCCTGAACCCCATATTTTTATCCCTCTATTAAGGCCCTGTACCCCCACCTTTATCCCTCTATAACCACCACTATACCCCCACCTTTATCCCTCTATTAAGGTCCCTGTGCCCCCACCTATATCCCTCTATTATGGGCCCTGTACACACACCTTTATCACTCTATTAAGGCCCCCACACCCCCTACATTTATAACCAACTCTGTACTGTCTATGTTTATCCCTCTATTAAGGCCCTGTACACCCCACCTTTATCCTTCTATAACCACCACTATACCCCCATCTTTATCCCTCTATTAAAGTCCCTGTACCTCCAACATTTATCCCTCTATTAAAGCCCCTGTACCTCACACCTTTATCCCTCAATAACTGCCCCTGTATACCACACCTTTATCCCTCTATTAATGCCCCTGTACCCCCCCACCTTTATCCTTCTTTTAAGGCCCCTGTACCTTACACCTTTATCCCTCAATAACTACCCCTGTATACCCTACCTTTATCCTCTATAACCACCACTGTACCCCAACCTTCATCCTTTTATAACCGCCTGCACAACCCATCTTTATCACTCTATTAATGCCTCTGTACCCCCAACTTTATCCTCTTAAGGTGCTTGTACCCCCACCTTTATCCTCTATTCAGGTCCCTGTACCTCTACATTTATCCCTCTATAACTGCCCAGTACCCCCACCTTTATCCCTCTAATAAGGCCCTGTACCCCCCCACCTTTATGCCTCTATAACCACACCTGTACCCCTACCTTTATCCCTGTATTAAGGCCCTTGTACCAGTGGTGCAAGTATTAGACAAGACGTACAGGAACTCAGGCACTGACAAATATGAAATGCAGAATGAAGGTCATAAATCTGAAGGATAGCTGTGTGAAGACATGTCTATCTGTTTAGACACTAGTATATTCAGTTAGAGATACTGAAGTATTTCAAGCAAAATTGCACTGTTGTACAAGTCAAGTGCTGTTATGGAAACCCTGATTTTAGGTTACATGGCCAGAAACTGTCATTATGTTGTTGGTTTAAGAATTTTAGTTCCAGTGTCAGTGGGAAGAAGTACAGGAACTCCGTTCCTGCTGCAAAAAGGGTACAGAAACGGAGTTCCTGTACGTTCCTGTTCACTTTCATCACTGCCTTGTACTCCTCACCTTTTTAACTCTATTAAGGCCCCTGTGACCCCCACCTTTATCCCACTATAACCACCCCTGTACTCCCACCATTATCCTTCTATTACCACCCCTGTACCCTGCACCTTTCCCCTCAATAACCGCCCCTGTTCCCCCCACCTTAGTCCCTCTATAACCATCCCTATACCCCCACCTTTATCCCTTTATTAAGGCCCCTGTACCACCCCACCTTTATCCCTCTATTAAGGCCCCTGTACTCCGCACCTTTATCCTTCTATAACCGCCCTTGTACCCCACCACCTTTATCCCATTATCAAGGCTCCTGTACCTTCCGCCTTTATCCTTCAAAAACTGCCCCTGTACCACCACCTTTATCCCTCTATAAAGGCCTCTATACCTCCCAACTTAACCCTTTTACAACCGCCCTTGTACCACCCACCTTTATCACTCTATCAAGCCCCCTGGACCTTCCACCTTTATACCTCTATAAAGGCCCTTGTACCCCCAACCTGTATCCCCTCTATTAAGGTCCCATACCCCCACCTTTATCCCTCTATAAACACCACTGCACCCCCCAATTTTATCCCTCTATTAAGGCACATGTACCCTCCACATTTATCCCTCTATAACCACCCCTGTATCCACCACTTTTATCCCTCTATTAAGGCCCCTGTACCCCACCTTTAGCTCTCTATTAACACCCTTGCAGCCCCCATATTTATCACTCTATTAAGGCCCCTGTACTCCCCACCTTTATCCCTCTATAACCACAGTACCCCCACCTTTATCGCTTTATTAAGGCCTCTGAACCCCCACCTTTAACCCTTCTATAACCATCCCTGTACCCCCCAACTTTATCCCTCTATTAAGGCCCCTGTACTCCCCATGTTTATCCCTCTATAACGGCCCTGTAACACCACCTTTATACCTCTTTTTAAGGCTCCAGTGCCCCTCTTACCCTCTGCTAAGGCCTCTGTACCTCCATCCCTCTATTAAGGCCTCTATACCTCCACCTTTATCCCTCTAAGGCCCCTGTACCCCACCTTTTTCCCTCTATTAAGGCCCCCGTACCCCCACCTTTATCACTCTATTAAGGCCCCTGTAGCTCCCACCTTTATCCCTCTATAACCTCCCCTGTACCCCAATTTTTCCCTTTATTAAAGGCACTGTACCCCACCCTTATCCCGCAATAACCACCCCTGTACCCCCACATTATTCCTCTATTAATGCCCTTGTACCCCCACCTTTATTCCTCTTTTAAGGCTCTTGTTCATCCTACCTTTATCCCACAATAACCTCCCCCGTACCCACACCTATATTTCTCTTTTTAGGCTCCTATGCTGCTCACTTTTATCCCTCTATTAAGTACCCTTTTTCCTCCACCTTTATCCCACTATAACTGCCCCTGTACCCCCCACCTTTATCCCTCTATTAAGGCCTCTGTACCTCCCACATTTATCCCTCTATTAAGGCCCCTGTAGCCCCCCACCTTTGTCCACCTATTACCGCCCCGTACACCCCACCTTCATCCCTCTATTAATGCCCCTGTACCTCACAAATTTATCCCTCTATTAGGGCCCCTCACCTTTATCCCTCTTTTAAGGCTGCGGCAGGGTCTGTCCCTGCCACTAAGACTTGGGACCTTTTCCTCTTCTTAAACCTCGGGTTGCAACCACTTTCCTGTTCCTTTTTATGCTGTCCCTATTTTTTGGTAAGGAGGTGGCCTGCCTACATACAGAAAAATAGGGACAGCATAAAAAGGAACAGAAAAGTGGATTACATGAAGTGTTTAGAAGAGAAAGGTTCCAAGTCTCAGTGGCAGGGACAAACCCTGTCACACTTACCCCCGTTCTTAAGAGGAAAGGCGTATTACCATAACCCCCACTTCAGAAACCCGGGAGGGGGGTGGAACTCCTGCCCACCCACTCTCAGGAGTTCCATTGCAGGGTCCCTTTACGAACAGAAAACAACAATTTCTGTTCTGGCTCATACCAGAACCTTATGCACCCTGAGACTATGACATTCAATAACATCATTCCTATTGATATAATAACCAGTACAGTTTAACCATAACCTGAACAGTCCAACCTCTTACTTTCCTAATGGGTTGGAGGAGCTCCAGCCCACCCACTCCATGAAGCTCCATCCCAGGGTCCCATTACACATTTTCTATCTAAAAAAACTTTTACAGAGGAAACATTACTAACTTTACCCTGGGATCTGTATTTACATTTGTTCAAACCTGCTAGGTACCTGTTATTGTTTACACTGATACGTTTTTGTCTGCCTCTGGTATCTCAAGGTCTGGACCTAAATGAGCCAGAAAATCTGCATTCACATTTTCACTCCCTTTGCGGTGTATCACTGTAAATTGTTAGGGCTGTAAAGCCAAATACCACCTCATTATTCGAGGGTTCTTTTCTCTCATTTGTTGAATCCAACATAATTGTGATCTGTCATTACTTTAAATTCTGCTCCCCACAAGTAATATTTAAATGATTCAATGGCCCACTTGAGAGCGAGACACTCTTTCTCTACTGTAGAATATCTATGTTCCCTCTCATGCAATTTTCTGCTTACGTACATTACAGGGTGTTCTTCCCCTTGTATGAACTGTGTTAAGACTGCTCCTATTCCTACTCCGATGCATCAGTTTGTACCACAAATGGTTCATCAAAATTGGGGCTTCTTAGGACAGGGTATGCACACAGTGCTGCTTTGATTTTTCTAAAGGCAAGTCACATGCTGGGGTCCATTCTACCTTGTTTGCATATCTCTTCTTTGTTAAATCAGTAACGGGACTTGCTATCTCAGAAAAATTCAGAATAAAGCGCACATAGCACCCGGCCAGTCCCAAAAATGCACGTACCTGCTTTCTTGTTTTGGGTATGGCACAATCAGACACAGCAGACACTTTATTTACCTTAGGTTTTATTGTCCTATTCCCTATTATGAACCCTAGATACCTGGTTTCTGTCTGCCCTAGACAACATTTTTTTGGGTTTAATGGTTACCCCTGCCTTTTTAATCACCGCAAATACCTGCTCTAGATGTTTCAGATGGGAATTCCAATCAGGGCTGAATATTATCACATTGTCCAGATATGCAGCACAGAAATCAGAATAGGGACTCAATATTTGGTCCATAAAGCGCTGGAATGTTGCAGGCGCTCCATGGAGACCAAATGGCATGGTAATGAATTTGAACAATCCAATTGGTTTAATAAAGGCAGTTTTCTCTTTTGATTGAGGGGTAAGAGGGATCTGCCAATAACCTTTGGTAAGGTCCAGGGTGGAAATGTATGCTGCACCTCCCAAACAGTATATAATGTTATCTATTCTGGGCATTAGGTATCTATCCAGAACAGAGGCAGCATTCACCTTGTGAAAATCAAGGCAGAGATGAATACCCCCCTCTTTCTTGTTCACTACTACAATAGGTGATTCCCATCCACTACATGAGGGTGTGATAATGCCCATCTGTTCCATCTGTCATACCTCTTTTATCACTTCCTCTCTGATGTGGATAGGAAGTCTATAAGGCTTCTGATATTTGGGGGTAGCTTGGGTAATTCTGATGTCATGCTCTACCCCAACTGCCCTGCCTGGGACACTGGTGAGGGTTTCCCCATAGGTACAACAGATTTTGCAGCTGTTCCTGTTTCTGGGCTGGTAATGCTGGGTTAACAACAACTTCTTGGATTTGTCCCCTCTGTTCCAACCTGCTATACGCTATATCCAGTTCTGAGGTATCAGTCTCAGTCTGGATGTAGCAGCTTAGCTTGGGTTCCTCCTACCGCTCATGCCATAGTTTTAACAAGTTAGCATGATAAATTTGCTTATTACTTCTTCTTGTGAGCATCTGTATCTCGTAGGTGACTGGTCTGACCTGCCTGAATACAGTATATGGCCTCTGCCACTTCATTAGCAGCTTGTTGTCAGTGGCTGGTAAAAGAAGTAACACCTTGTCACCTGCAGAAAGTTGCTTGTTCCCTACCCCCTTATTGAGTTTTCAAATTTTCTTCATTCCTCCCTGGACTCTGGCTCCCTCACCAGGGCAGTGTTTATTGACCTCTCTAAGGCGTTTGACACGGTCTCCCACCCCCTCCTGCTGGATGCCCTCAGCCGCACCGGCTTTGCCCCATGTCCAGTCTCCTGGTGCTCCAGCTATTTGTCTGCCCGCTCCCAACGTGTTAAAATTAATGTGACCCTCTCCGATACATGCCCTATCCACTCAGGTGTCCCCCAGGGCTCCATCCGTGGTCCTCTTCTCTTCTCATTATATCTCAACACCCTCCCCAAAGCCTGTTCTTGTAAAATCCTGCTGTATGCAGATGATGCCGTCATTTTCGCCACCCACCGAAACCCCAACTCCCTACAAGACTCCTTGCAACAAGCCTTTGTCGATGCTGAAGCCTGGTTCAAAGAGCACAGACTTGTACTCAATCTAAATAAAACCAAAACAATGCTCTTTGCCCATCCCCAAAACAAATCCAGAAATTTCCCTCTCCGCATCCTCCCTGGTTCCAAGCATCCTCTTGATCTAGTCCGCTTGTACAAATACCTCGGGGTCTCCTTTGACTCAGCCCTCACATTCCATGACCACATAGATAATCTAGCCTCAGCTACAAACATGCGGCTAGGAATCCTTTACCGCTACAAGCATTGCCTCCCCCAATGCCTCCGACTAGCAGTCACCCTCAATACTGTCCTTGTAGACCATGGCTTGCCTGTTTATGGTGCTGCAGACACGACCGCCCTCAATAAAATTCACCTCACCTTGAATAGGCCTGTAGGTTAATCACGGCACCTAGGCTCACATACCTGCGAACTATATGACATGGCCAGGCTACTTAATCTGGACGAACGGCTCAGATACCGAACCTGCCTCATTACTAAAAAAGCCCTCCTTGGACTATTCCCACCTGGTCTGACAGCCTCTATTCACCTTGCACAACCCTTAGTCCAAACTTGTAACACCTCTAAGGCCACCCTGCTTGTCCCTAGGTCCAGGACCACTCATGGGCAAAGGTCCTTCTGCTCCAGAGCTCCCGCCTGGTACAACACTCTCCCCACCTCCATCACTGACACCCGTACAATTTCCCGTTTCAAAATCTCACTTCGGAGTCAGCTCTTTAACATGCGTAGCTGTTCCTACCACTAGGTGATCTAGTTCAAAATGCCCTGACAAAGCTCTCTGAGTGGCTCCTCTCTTATACTGGCTGACAAAACTCTCTGAGTGGAGCCTCGCCCAAACTTTTCACAAACCATGTCCTTTGCCCCTGAACTCTTTCGCCTCTAGCAGTCCAGGCTCAAGACTTTTTATCTACATTACCAATGTAGAGGAGTCACGTGATGGCATTCATCTGAACAGCAGCTGACATCCTGAGCTCCCCCTTCTGGCCACCTATTTTGTTATTTAAAGTACCTTTTGATCGGGCTTTTTGAAGAAATTAACCAAAAAGCTAACCTAATAACATCTGCTGATCGATTCAGTAACTCAATTTGGGTTCTTTTAGCCCTTGCTGGAACAGGATGGAAGTGGATCTGAAGCAGGCCTTAGCTAAGCATACCTCCTGCATCTCCTGAGAAGGCCTAAAGAACCAGAGGAACCAGGCCTCAAATAGGCCAGACCGTGGCAGTGAGAAAATGGGGCAGCCTGCACCTCTGACAGAAGACAGATTTCTTCAAGAGCTTAGCTCAGTGAAAGATCTTTTGATGGGTTTGACAGGTGAAATTAAATCCCTACATGGTGATCTCTCCGATGTTGCCAGGAAGGTCTCAGATGTAGAAGCCAGGGTTATCTCCATGGAGAACTGGAAAACTAGGGCCGAGGAGGAAATATCTGGGCTTAAGCAGCATGTGAAGAGGCTCCAAGCTAAATCTGAGGACCTTGAAGGGCACAGTTGCCGCAATAATTTGTTAATAATGGGCCTCCCAGAGCTAGAGGAAGGCCCAGACCTCATGGCTTTTTTGCAAAGATTCCTACTGAAGGTGGTGGGCCCATCGCCTGTCGGGCCTCCTATCACCTTGAGAAGGCCACGCTCGCTGCGACCTCGTCTAATGCTGGATCCCCCCTACGCCCGGTATTATTAAAAATTTTGAGCTATTTGGACAGGCAACATGTGCTTCAGAAATCCCGAGACCTGAAGGAGATTTTGTGGGGCGTTTCTAAGATCCGGATCACCCAGGACCTTCCCAGAGAGATTCGTGCAAAGAGAGCAGCATACCACCAAATCGTGCAAAAACTCATTGCAGCTGCAATACCCTTTAGGATGGTTTACCCTGCCACTCTCAAAGTAACTGTTGGAAATACGGCCATGAGTTTTGACACTCCTGAAGCAGCTCACACTGATCTGATGGACAGACTGCCTGAGCTTTTTAAGGGTTCTGGCTGAACAATTACTGTGGCCCCTGTGAATTTTTGTATAATTTGATGTACTGTATGTTAAATGTGTCCTTTCTGTGGTTTGTATGGTTGTTATGCACTGCTGGTGGTGAGATTGCTGTCCCCCCCCGTCTCCTCCTGCCCCTCTGTCTCTGTCCTGTGCTCTCCCAAACCCCCCCTGTTGTTTACCTTGAGTGAGGTGGTCTGGTTGTCCTCCCGCTGTCTGGTTTGATGTTCCGATGCCTCCAGGGATCTTCAGAGGGGGTCAGCGTTGAGGCAGGGTGGCGGTTTGAGTTGGGCCCTGGTCGGAGCGTGGATTCTGGGCCTTCTCCTGCTGCTAGGCCTGCCTCTGAAAGGGGGAACTCCGGTTAGGGTCGCGGTTTCTGGGGGAACTTCCGGTAGTGGTGCGCTAGGTGGGTCCGGCTGTTTTTAAGGTCCCCGGGAAACAGCACTCATGCTGAAGCTTCCGATAACTCCTCCCTTACCCTTCGGCTGGCGTTGGTGGTGGTTTGGCCTCCTGTATTGAAATATGCCATCGTGGGTAAGTGGATTTCTGTTAACTATGTGCAGCTTGAGGAGTCGTGGGGGGATCGGACCGGATTAGACGGTCTCTATGGGAGGTCCACCGGGGTTGACGAGGGGTGTAAGCCTACTTACAGGGACTACCCCTTCATCTACATACTGGATTTTGATCTCCTTTTCTTCCATATGTGATGTCTTTAATTGGTCTCTGCTTCTGTGAGTACGCCGAGGGAATGGGCGGGGGCGGCTGAGGAGGGATTGGGCAAGCTGGCAAGCTGAATGTGGGATCACGAGCTGAGCGGTTGGGGTGGCTAATCCCTGCCCTGGGTCCAGTGAAATGTTGAATGTTGTGGGCTCGCACATTGGGGTTTGGCCGGGAGTGGTGGGATTCGCACTGGGGACCCGAGAGGCTCGAAATCCGATATGAGGACTGGATTAGGCTTGTGGATTTTGGGGCCTCTGTATATAGTTTTGGGGATCGGGGGTGGGGGCCTGAGAAGGATTGATGTCTCTCCTCCCACTGCGGATGTTGGGCTTATCACCGTTCGTGGGGGGCTCTACTTGGTTGATGAGGAACTTTGGTGGTGGGTGGGGGTGAGTGCAGGGGTCCTGGTTTGTTGTATCCTGTCAGTTATATAGAAATTGGAGTTTTCTTTGTACCGGGGGGAAAGGGAATATTAGATTGGGGTTTGGGACTAGGGATTGGGGAGGTGCACCCTGATACTAGTGGATGGATCTATGTCATCTGGGCTCCGGACTATTGTAAGTTCTATTTGAAATGGCTATGAATACAATTTGTATAGCGTCCTGGAATGTGAGAGGGCTCAGGGATCGCAGTAAACGGCTGCAGATTTTTAATCACTGCTCCATATTAGGTATAGATATCCTTTTCTTGCAAGAAACTCATCTGGGCCGGAAGAGGCTAATCTCCTCTCTCTCGATCTGGTTTCTCCCAGGTCTATCTTGCTGGGAATTCTCACTTTAGTAGGGGGAGCTATCCTAATTAAAAGACATATTTTGTTCACTAAGGACTCAACCTGCTCAGACCGGAAGGAGATTCATTTTAGTAAAGGGTAATTTAAATGGAGAACACGTGGTACTGGGTTCGATGTATGGACCAGTGGGGCGATCAGACTTTTTATGAGGCTGGCAGACAAGCTGGCTACTTTTTGCCGACTCAATATGTGCTGGGTGGGGACTGGAACGTACCTTTCCCTTCCGTTTTGGACAGGGATCCCCAAGATAGAAGAGCACCTTCCTCAGCGCAGAAAGCTCTCTGGGAATTAGTCTCATTGTTGGGTCTTAGCGACCCATGGCGTGTTTCTAACCCTTCTCTTAGGGCCTTCTCCTTTCAGTCGCAGTCACATGGCACTAAATCTAGACTAGATATGATTTTAGTAAGTGTCTCTTCCCTCCCGATGATTTTCCTCTCTGGTATAGAGCCGATAATTGTATCAGACCATGCTTTGGTTTGGATACGTATGTCTATCAAGCATGATTTTGCCCGTGACTCTATGTGGAGATTGAATACCCAACTATTGAAGGACCGACATCATGTTTCGGAGATTAGTTCGAAAATATCGCAGTTCCTGGCAGACAATCTGGACTCTACCCTAGAGTGGACATGGTATGGGGGGCATTAAAGTGCTATCTCAGGGGGGTTTTTATTCAGATGGCTTCCCTTAGGAAGAAGGCACGGTCAGCTAAGGCATTGGAATTAGTGGGTAAGATTAGAGTTCTGGAAGGTAGGTACTCACTAACCTCTTCGTTGTCAGATCTTAAGGAACTGCTTTCAGTCAAAAATGAGTATTCGGACCTTTTGAAAGATAAGATTGAATACTGTCTGGTCAAAACCCAGGCGAAATATTTAGATCTCGGTGAGAAATCCGGGAAGCTTCTGGCTTTACGTCTCAGAGCATTAGAGAGCTCGAGGATTATCCCCTCTTTGGTTTCCTCCTCTGGTTTGAGGGTTTCCTCACCCAGAGAGATTGTTTCGGCTTTTCGGGAATATTATGCTAATCTTTATAGCCCCCCACACCCCACTCTGTTGGTAACCTTAAAAGTTACTTAAGTAGAGTGGCACTTCCCAACATACCGGAATCTCAGCAGACTCATCTAGTGGCCCATTTCAGCTGAGGAGATCAGAGTGCTATTGCTTCCCTTACCCCAGACAAATCACCGGGTCCAGATGGTTTTCCGCAATTTCTACAAAGCTTTCTCTAAAAACTTGATCCCTATACTGCTTAAACTGTATAATTACTTTCAGGTGACTTCAGAGCTTGATCCGACCTTATTTGAGGCCACCATAGTCCTAATCCCCAAACCAGACAAACAGCCCTCAGATCCAGCCAGCTACGCCCTATCTCATTACAGAATTACGATATTAAAATACTGGCTAAAATTCTTGCGAAAGGATTAGAAGGATCTGGGTGGACCTCCTGAGCCCTGAGCAAGCAGGTTTTGTCTCTGGGAGATCTGCTGCAGACCATCTAAGGACACTATCCCATATCTCACAATGCAGCCAGTCTGCTTCAGAACCACTTGTTTTGGTCTCTTTAGATGCTGAAAAAGCTTTTGACCGGTCGACTGGTCCTTTCTATGGCGGTTCTGGAAAAATGAGCTTTCCATCTCCTTTCCTAAACATGATCCAGGTACTATACAAATGTCCCTCCTGAAAATCTATTATGTGAGTTCTATCATCTTCTTTTACACTCTTTGCGGGCACGAGACAGGGCTGCCCCTCTCTCCTTTGTTGTTTAATTTGTATTTGGAGCCTTTGCTGATTCAGCTCAAATCCTGCCCTCGGGTGAATGGGATTAAGATCTTAGGAAAGGAGCTAGTTCTCTCTGTGTATGCAGATGATGTTCTGCTACATTTGTCTGACCCGAGTACATCGTTAGATGCAGCTCTAGACATTATTCAGCATTTTAGTTCCTTTTCTGGTTACCAATTAAATACATCAAAGTGCGAGATATTTCCTTTAAATAACCATGTCTTCAAGAGCCACTTTCTACCCTTTGGAATGAGATGGACTTCCAGTTCCCTTAAATACCTTGGGATTCATTTCTCCACTGACCCGTTTCTGCTCAAGAAATTAAATCTAATTAAGATTAGAGACTCGGTTAGTCAGGATCTGCAACGTTGGGCTTCTCTCCCTATTTCCTTGATGGGCAGAATCAATATTATTAAAATGAACGTTCTTCCCGGATTTTTACCCATTGAACCTCACCAATCTCTGGCTTCCTCTTTCCTTTTTCAACGGCTCCATAGTATGTTCTCTTCCTTTATATGGAAAGGGAAAGGGTGCGCTCTCTTATAGCTCCTTCGCTTCCCAAAGACAAGGGAGGTCTAAGACTTCCCAACTTTCAGCTTTATTACTGGGCGGCTCATCTAGCTAAGTTAGGACAGTGGTTTGCGGCAAGACCTGAAAATTCCTCTCCGGTTTGGCTTCATTTAGAATCGACTTTTCTTTCTGAACTTAAATTTGACACAGCTACCTTACCCTATCTTACTCCGAGTGCATTTTCACGCCTGATTTCTAATAATACGGTGGTGGCTTCTCTTAAAGTGTGGGCCCAATGTCTTAAGTTCTTCCGGATCTCTAATCAAGCCAGTTTGGGACAACCAATTATCTCCAATCCTAATCTTGTTATTGGTAATTCGAAGGTAGGAGTAACTTGGTTGTCGCAAATCAAAGACTCAAGTAGAACAGTTGTATAACTCAACTTCTCTTCTCACAACAGGCGATATCCTCACCAAATTTGGTATACCAATCCGGAGACCTTCAAAGTGTTCCAACTCCGTCATTTGGTCTGTAACAAGTTTGGCTTAGTATTAAACCATCTAGGGTACACCCCTTTTCTCTGATATTATTAGACTGGCTACTCAGCCCCATTCCATTTCAGAATCTATTCTTATTTACTGACTTTCAATCTGAAGGAGGAGGTTGCTGGGCCCTCGCTTTGAGCCGTCTTCTTCCTGAAGAGGTCCTTCTTGGAGGACCCTATGGCCTAACTTGCACAAATACCACACTCAAGATAGGTTTCGGTTAGTGCAATATAATATTGTTAATAACTTATACTACACTCCAGTCAAGCTATTTCAGCGTAAGATGATCTCTTCCTCGCGGTGTTTTCGGTGTCTTCGGGACGAGGGTAACCTGATTCATATTTTTTGGGAGTGCCCTAAAGTGGCCCCGTTGTGGTCCGCTATTATTGATAGCCTAGATCCCCTTTTGGGTCTGAGCAGGTTTTTCTCTCCTAATATCTGTGTATTGGGGGATTTCTCGCATATAGACTCTGTGGAGCGCAGATACCATATGGCTTTGATTTCGATGGCAGTCAAAAAATTGGTGTTAAGACACTGGAAAGACCAATTAGTACTATCCTTTATGGACTGGTTAAAGAATTGGTGCTGTACCTCCAGTCCGAAAGTCTGATTGCCAGCTGTAAACAAAGTGGGGATCTATTTTATAAAAGATGGGTAAGCTTCAATCCCTTTACCTATCAGGAGATTAGGTTGGGATCTGATCCCTGGACCCTCAATTTATGTTATATAATGAATTTCATTTCAATATATGAGCTGAAAGTGATAAACCCAGTCTCTTTCACTGTACTGTGGACCCATTAACATAGCCAGCTAAGATGATAGCCTAAATGTGATATCAGACTCTGAAAGTTACTAAATATGCTTTGTCTTGGGTGCACCTAGGGGAGGGGGTGGGATTGGTTTCCCCTTTTGGGGTTTTTCCGCATATGTAAATCATGCTTTATGTTATCCTTGTGAATTATTAGGTTTGTTATTTTGCCTTTGTATAGCTGACTGGGGGTGATTTTGATGTCCTCTTAACTGACTACTTTCCTAATACTGTGTAGGTGTATTTTCCTTTTCTTTGTGAAAATAATAAACTTAAATTTCAAAAAAAAAAATACATTACCAATGTGAAGCTTGTCGCTCAACTTGTACCCATATAACTGTAACAACCTGTGATTACCATTCCTGTAACACTTAAATTGTAACTAAGTTATAACTGCCTGTATCTACCAAACTAACCACAGAGATGTATACTGTAACATAATATTGTAACTAAATGTTGTACTGTATTTGTCCTCTTTGTGACGGTACCTTTGAAATGATCCCCTGGCTCAAAGGTTGTAAACCGATGTATAAATAAATAAAATAAAATAAATAAATACTCTATTTTCTGCTGCACTTGTTTCTCCAACAATGATTGACGGGCTAGGGTCACATATTTCAAGAGGCGCTTTCTTAAGGCAGACATATACTCCAGTATCCCTTCCTTCCCTATCTGGAGGTTTTCCTCCAAATGTTCCTTGATTACATTCAACGGTCCTCTAAGTTTCTCCCATACAGAAGAAAATGGGGAAAATCCAGTAGATGTAGGGTACTTCGCGGTATGAAAACAGAAGGTATGGTAGAAAGGTGTCCAGTTCCGTCCCTCTTCATTCACAGTTTTGCAACATCCACTTCAGTGTCTGGTTAAACCTCTCTACCAAACCATCTGTTTGTGGATGATAGTGGGAGGTTCTTACTGCATGAATCCCTAGTGACCTATACAATTCAGTTAGCATAACTGACGTGAAATTGGTACCTCTATCAGTCAGTATCTCTTTTGGAATACCCATCCTACTGAAGATTTTTGCCAATTCCTCAGCCACCATGGATGCTGTTACAGTACTCATGGGTATGGCTTTGGGGTACCTAGTGGCATAATCACAAACCACTAGAATGAACCTATTCCCCTTGGAGCTAGTTTTCAGGGGTTCTACTACATCCATGACAATGCGTTCAAAAGGTTGGCTAACTAATGGTATGTTCTGTAAGGGTACTAACTCTTTCTTTCCTGTCCGAGCAACCTTCTGGCATACAGGACAGCTGTGGATATACTCTGTTATCTGTCCATGTATACCGCGCCAGAAAAATCTTTGCAACAGTCTGCTCAGAGTAGTATCCCTCCCTGAATGTCCTGCTAGGGGTATATCATGGGCTATCTGCATCAGCTCTTTTCAATATTTAAGGGGGACAATTAATTGAGTAGCCAGGTTTCCATTTCTGGGGTTCACACATTCCCTATACAATATGTCATTTACTATCACATATCTTGGAAACCCTTCCCCTGGTTGTTTTCCCACCTGCGAAAAAAAATTGATTAGTGTACCATCTTGCTTTTGTCCATAAGCCAATGGCTCTGGTTTTATGTCCATAGGGCCCATAATATGTTTATTCTGCCAGTCTCTCTTCTCTTGTTTTCTGATGGTCTTCCCCTTCTGATCTTTCCCTGGGGTCTCATATAGTTCATTAGAGAATGGAAATAGTCCCCCCAGTTCACCCTGCCACTTTGCTTGTGACGAGTGGTTGCGCTACAAGAGTGAACAGTTCTGTTTCACTAGTAAAGTCGGAAAATCAGGATAGTCTTGCCCATTAATCACTGGGATGGGTAAATGGGAACAATTCTGACTGTCAGTTCCAAAGGGGTGGTGGCATAAAAATTAGTATCCCTGTGTATACAAGTTACCTTGGTGCCTCTCCCAGTTCTTTCTAGATCCTCAACAAGATCTGCACGGACCAAAGTCTGTCGACTTCCAGAGTCCAGCAAGCCCAGAACATTATGTGCCCCTACTTCTACTGTTGCCACATATGGTGCCCAATTGACTAAGGCAAGATGTCCCGAATATCTTTTAATTACTGGACAATTTCTTATTAAATGTCCCTTCTTCTGGCAACCATGACATACTATCTCCGATAGGGGTAGTCTCTCTCTCTCTCTCTTCTCTCTCTTCTTACATCAGGCTGTGATCTAGTATTCACAGAAGAATAAGGAGGTCTTACCAGGTTGTTGGAGGGGGCTGTTGTACTTCCCCCTTGGTTCCTCCCTCTTGTAGGTCGAGAGGTCAGGAAGTCCTCAGCCAATGCAATGGTTTTCTCTGCACCTTCCAGTTTATGCTCATGCACCCATAGTTGTACATCTTGAGGCAGAACCTTTATAAACTGCTCAATGGTTAGTGCCTCCACAATTTGTTGCACAGTCTTGCTACTGGGTTGTAGCCACTTGTCACTTAGATCTTTAAAATGGGCATAGACATCTCTGGGGGCATCCAAGGCTTGCATTTTCAGGTACTGAAACCGCTGTCTGTAAGTCTCAGGACTGATATCATATCTCCTCAGGATTTCATGCTTCACATGATCATAGTCATTGGCCAGTTGAATATCCAGTTTGCTGTAAATGACTTGGGCTCGTCTAGTCATTTGAGAGGCAAGTCGCACCACCCATTGGTCTTTGGGCCAACAACATGTCTGTGCTACCCTTTCAAAAGTGGTAAGGTAGGCTTTGATGTCATCCAAGTCCTGTAATCTGGCCAACTTAATGTCTCTCAGGCTTTGTGGACGTTCTGCATGCTCTGTCCATATAGCTTGGAGCACCCTCATTGTATCTGCCCACTTAGTATCTTGACGTCTGCGGTCAATCTCCCTCTCATGATCCAGCTGCACCTTTCATACACACAGCCACTTCAATAGTTCTCCCACATCTTCCATGGGAGTTTGTTCCAAGTAGGAGGTGTCCACTTCTTTTTCTTGACCCTCAGTCTCCAGGGGGCTGTTCAGGGTATCCCTTCTCCATGCTCACTGGGATCCCTTCAGAAGACCTCTCTGAAGGCGTCCATTTCACTTTTGGACGCACATCCGTAAACAGGATAGTAGCGAGCCCCTGTTTGTGCTGCCATATTTCTGGTGAGGATGCCTTGTGCCAGCCACCCTCCACCATGTCTACCTTGGGCACCAGGAGTACCCACCGTAACACCTCCCTTCCTGGCAAGGCATCACAGGCAGTAGAATCCCACTTCTGACAGCAAAATGTTATAGGTGGGTCTACAGGCAGACAAATAATGTACACAGAAGCAGCAGTTTAGGTGCAACCCACTGTTTGGTGGGATGTTTATTACTTCATAAACAATTTACAGCACCAAAAGTAACAAGCATTTGTCAATGCCGAACGTTCACTTGCAGGTATTTGCAGTGGTGTTTGGCACGTATGGTGATTTACCCTAATGCCCTGTGCGATTGCTGGTATTTGCACAATAAATTTGCAGCATGACCTTTTTGTTACCCCCATTGTGCGCTACATAGGCGGAAACACGTTTTGGGCAGGATGTGAAAAATGACAGCTGTACTGCTCATAAGGAAGTGTGGTAAAATGGCAATGTTGAAAATCTGGAGTGGAAATATTGAAAATTCGCAAACCTACAAGCGTGCGTGGGAACTGTGCAACGCACGCTCGAAAAACAGTCATTGTTAGGAATTTTTTCACCAAATTTTCAACATTGGCATTCTAAAACCTCTGCTAATGAACAGTGTCACTGTGATTGTCTTACTGTGTCCCATACATTGATTTTGCACACCGACTGCGCCATTGTGCATTACATGGGCAGAAACACGTTTTGGGCAAGATGTGAAAAATGACAGCTGCACTGCTCATGAGAAGGTGTGGTAAAATGGCAATGTTGAAAATCTGGAGTGAAAATATTGAATATTCGCAAACTTATGAGCGTGCGTAGGAACTACACAATGCATGCTCGTAATACAGTCATTTTTAGGAATTTTGTCACCAAATTTTCAACACAGCCATTTTAAGACCTCTGCTCATGATCAGTGTCACTGTGATTTTCTTAATGTGTCCCATACATTGATTTCACACACCGACTGCGCCATTGTGCACTACATTGGCAGAAACATGTTTTGGGCAGGATATGAAAAATGACAGCTGTACTGCTCATGAGGAGGTGTGGTAAAATGCCAGTGCTGAAAATCTGGAGTGCAAGTATTGAAAAATTAAGAAATGTATGAGCGTGCTGAGGAACTGCGTAATGCATGCTCGTAAAACAGTCATTTTAGAATTTTTTCCAAATTTTCAACACAGCCATTTAAGATCTCTGCTAATGAACAGTGTCACCATGATTTTCTTAATGCGTCCCATACATTGATTTCACACACCGACTGCGCCATTTTGCGCTACATGGGCGGAAACACATTTTGGGCAGGATGTGAAAAATGACAGCTGTACTGCTCATAAGGAGGTGTGTTAAAATGGCAATGTTGAAAATCTGGAGTGAAAATATTGAAAATTTGTGAACTTAGGAGCCTGCGTAGGAACTGCGCAATGCATGCTCATAAAACAGTCATTTGTAGGAATTTTTTCACCAAATTTTCAACATAGCCATTTTAAGATCTCTGCTCATGAACAGTGTCACTGTGATTTTCTTAATATGTCCCTTACGATGAGTTTGCCACCACTCATACTGCGCATTGAGCATTTGGGCGGAAACACGTTTTGGGCAGGATGTGAAAATGACAGCTATACTGCTCATGGGTGATGGTAAAATGCCAGTGTTGAAAATCTGGAGTGCAAGTATTGAAAATTCGCCAAGCGTCTCGGCGATGTGTAGGAACTTCACGCCAATGCATGCTTTCGTAAAACAGTCATTTTTAGGAATGTTTTACCAAATTTTCCACAGCCATTTAAGATCTCTGCTAATGAACAGTGTCACCATGATTTTCTTACTGCATCCCATACATTGATTTCACACACCGACTCGCCATTGTAAGCTACACTTGGCTACACGTTTTGGGCAGGATGTGAAAAATGACAGCTGTACTGTTCATAAGGAGGTGTGGTAAAATGGCAATGTTGAAAATCTGGAGTGAAAATATTGAAAATTTGTTAATTTCAAAACTGAAAGTTCAAAGCTGAGGTTTTGTGAGGGTCAATTTTTAAAATAAGTTCTAGATAGGTAGAATTTATCTTTTTTGATGATTCAATGAGCAGAATTTTGAAACAGTGGAACAAGGTCAAAAGTACCACAAAAGATCTTCAGTGTATCAGACTTAGAAATAAACCAATATCAGTTGAGGCCCGACATTATAAAGGTGTCATTACCATGGTTTTGTATAAAAGAAGACAGCTGAATAAGGATGTCATCCTTAGTGTGAGGTAATCTGTCACAGCTGGCATTTAGACTGTTCCACTGGGATGAAGTCAGCCTTATACCTACAAATTTTAAACTACCTGATGCAATGTTAGTAATGATTAGGGAAGGATAGAATAGCGGGCACAACCTCAACCCTTGGTAGCATTGATCAGCCCTAAAAAATTAGCCATCACTGCTTGAGACTCTATAGTATGAATCATGTGTCAGCCCTGTCCAAGAAACAGCTAACACATCAGCCTTTTTACTGAGTCAAATTTGGGCTGAAGGCTACAAATGTTCAACAAACCTCTGCACACAACAGACCAATTAATAATAAAAAAAAAACATAAATATTGACTCTGGGTTTAAAGGTGAGGGAATATAAAGAACCAAAGATAAACACCTCTCATGGTGAGCAAGACTTTGGTCATAACGGTATTTTATTGATATGTATAAAAAAAACGTTTATACTACTTAAAAGGAAAATGTTTAGGCCTTTTTGGACAGAAAAATGGCAGGTAGCAATTATAACTGGTCCAAGATTAAGTTCAACATTTCCAGAGCACATCAGAAGAAGTAAAAGAGATATCATACTGTTCTGGCGTTAACATTTGAACAATTTCTAATTTCACAGGGTAAGCCAAAACTCAAGAGGCAAATATTACATACATACCCTGAAAAACTATAACAAATAAGGGAACAAGCCTTAAATAATATAATTCCAGTGCGAACATTTGGAAAATTTCATACTGAGTAAGAACTGGATGAGTCTTACAGCACCTGCTTTGCTTAAGGATTACATGTTTTGCTATAGCTTTTAAAGACCGTTTGCATTCATTCAATTGGCCATTTCCAACCCTTTTTCCTGGCCATTATGACTGACTCTGTAGCAAAGTCACTGGTATTAAATAGCTAGTGCAATGCCTGAAACGTGTATTAACTTTTAAGTCATCAACTGTTGCTTTTTGAATTTAAGGTACTTTTATTTTTTGTTTTTACTAATTAGAAGATTTTGTACCTTATAGTCAGTCCCAAGTGGGGTGGGTGGAACCATACTCCTTCTGGAGGTTGCAATATCTAGTTCTAGTCTTCTTATGTCTTATCAGTGTTGTGACTTCAGTGACTGTGACATCGCCAGGAGTTGTTTAAGTTTAAGAATAGTTCATCCATCAGTGGCCAATAGCTCAAGCTAGAAGTGGGGGTGGTGGGGTGGTGAGATTCAAAAAGGACAATAGGAAGTTTTTTTGTTTTTTTTGTTACCAAGTGGATGGCTGGCAGTTGGAATCATCTTCCCAGCAATGCAGTTATTGTTGGGGCTATGTATGGGTTCAAAATACAAAGGGGAAATTAAGGGGATTATATGAAACATAAAGGGTGGAAGGAGACAGGGAACATTCTGAGAAGAAGACCAATCCAGAGTAATACATTTGTACAAATGATGGCACAGATACCAGTACACTAGCCCTGCGTTATGTGCCCAAATAAAGTTGAGGAGCCTAGGCTGATAACTAATTTGGGGATTTGTTAGGTGATATCTTAAAATGTAGAATACATTTGCATGGTGCTTTCACACAAATTAAAGTTCAGTAGTAATTTGTGTGGTGTCTCTACCTAGGGAAAAATTAAGTGAGCTAGATTAAAAGCTAGTATGGCCCCCTGTGAAACAATACCAATCCACTATGCTGCTTTACAGTACACCCCACAAACTTTCTACACAATGTAGTCATCAGTTTGGTGAAAAAGAACACTTTAACTTATTACAAATAATTCAATTCAATTCATCTTTATTTTTAAAAAGCCCTATTCACACTGATCATAGTGCTTGTACAGTAAAATCCCATACATATCATACTTAAATACATAAAAGAACTCACATAATCCTTCAGCAAGTCAGCAAATCAATAAGCAGGAAAGGCAAGCTCAAACAGGTATGTTTTTAGGGCTATTTTGAAGCCCCCCACCATTAGGCATTCTTGCACCCGATGAGGTAGAGAGTTCCACAGGGTGGGGGCCACAAATGCAAAAGCCTGGGCCCCAGATGTCTTCAACCAAACCCTGGGAACCTCTAGCAATCCCTCGTTGGCAGAGTGGAGTGGTCAGAGAGGGCAATAGGGATGCAAGAGCTCTTGCAGGTATAATGGACCCTGTCCATGTAGGGCTTTAAAAGTAAGCAAGCTGACTTTAAAGGTGATCTGCCACTGTACTGGCAGCCAATACAGTCCATGCAGTACAGGCATGACATGACTAGATTGAGACAGCTCCATCAACAGCCTGGCTGCAGTATTCAGCACCAGCTGCAAGTGGTGGATATCAATCCCAGGAAGCCCTAGGTACAGGGAGTTACACTAGTCAAGGCAAGAGATCACAAAGGCGTGTACCAGAGTAGGTAGGTCTCCAGGAAGAACAGGGTGCTTAATCTGAGCAATATTCCTCAGATGATAAAAAGAGGTCTTGATGATGGCTGACACCTGAAAATGCAGTGTCAGCCCGTCGTCAAGGATAATGCCCAGATTCCACACCCATTAAGAGGTCAACAACTGGGTACCCCCAGGCCAAAGCTCAGAGGCTGAGCCAGCCTCCAACCCCTCTTCCCAATGGCCTGGATCCACCACCAGAACCTCGGTCTTATCCGGATTCAACCTCAACCAGCTGGCATTCATCCAGTCTTGGATCTTGGCAAGGCAGTTGATAAACACAGAGACCACACTATCCTGCTCAGGCACAAAGGACCAATGTAGTTGGACATCATCTGCATAACAGTGAAAATCCAACCCATACCAGCTTATAGTGTTTCCCAATGGCAGCAAGTACTCTGCAAACAACATGGGTGACATCACAGAGCCCTACGGAACCCCACACAGCAAAGAAAATGAGTCAGAAGAATAAATCCCCAACACCACCCTCTGAGATCTGCCAGTGAGGAAAGAGTGGAACCATCTGAAGACTATAACTGACAGGATGCAGATCAACTGTAGATGCTTTAGCAACACCACATGGTCTACAGTGTCAAATGCTGCAGAGAGATCAAGAAGAACCAAGATGGAATGGCTCTTCCGATCCCTACCTATCAGGGGATCATTGAACACCGGAACAAGGGCAGTCTCCATACTATGCCTCTTACAAAGTCCCAACTGGAGAGGATCATAGATATCATGGATGGTAAGATGATTCTCCAGCTGCCGTGTGACTGCCTTCTCAATAACCTTCCCCACAAAAGGGAGGTTAGAGACCTACCTGTAGTTAGCAGGACAGTCTGGGTTGAGAGAAGATTTCTTAAGAAGGGGTGTCACCACTGCTTGCTTCAGGAAGTCTGGAAACTCACGTGTCTCTAATGAACACTGGATGATCTCCGCTAGGATCAGGTCAATGACTGCAACACACTCCACAAGGAGGCGTGTTGGGCCGGAGTCCAAACCACAGCTGGTTGGCTGCATACTCTGAACAATCTGCATGATATCTTCCATCTCCAACCAGTCAAACTCAGACTAGTCAAACCGAGGAAATGTAACCTCCCACCAACCACCACCACCCCAACGGAGCTTGCCAGCTGGATCTTGAGCCTGATGTCGGCAACCTTATCAGTAAAGAATTGAGCAAACTCATCACACTTTTCCTGTGAAAATGCTCTCTGAATCTGCAGACAGGCTGGACTGCACAGTCCGTTTACAGTTCAAAAGAGCTAAGCTGGTCAATTCTGTGCTGCAGCTATCTCCCCAAACAGGGAATCTGCCTTCTTATGAGAGATAGCTGATTGATATTCCCTATAATGGTCCATCAATCTAAGTTTGTCAGTATCCAGGCCTGATTTCCACCAGTGACACTCCACCCTTCATCTCATTCATTGCAACTCCCTCAAAGTCATGTCAAACCAAGGGTACTGAGGGCAAAAGGTGAGGGGATGAACCCGGACACGAGTGATGGAATCCAGAGCCCCCATCACAGCCCTGTTGTAGGCTAGCAACAGATTGTCTGGACCCATGCTTGCATTCAGTAATCCTGATAGATCCAGTACTACCATCAGACCATCAGGTGTCACATCCTTCAAAGGGCGTTACCCAACCGTCGCCACAGGGGCATGTCTATTGGGGGAGCTTGGAAATTGAATCTTATAGTGTGGTGGTCAGACCACCTGACTGGCTCCACCACCACATCAGAGGTCTCCATACCCAGTAGAAAGACTAGGTCCAATGAGTGACCACAATTATGTGTCACTCACACAAATAATATGCTCACTCATTAGTGATTCAAACAAATAACAAGGGCTTTATTGAGGGATCAGGAACAAGGTCCTAGGGGATGGAAAGGGTAAACAGGCAAAAAAAAATTATTTTGCTACCTAACCTTATATATAGCCTGTCCCACAACCAATCCTGTCCCCTACCCAACTGTACTGTTTGGCCACTAAACCCACTAAACCCACCCTCACTGGTACCAGTTAGCAATATCCCTAGTCCTAGGGAGCTCCCGTGGAATCCTGGGTACTCAGGTGTTGAATCAGTGTAGACCCACTGGTTGGTGTACAGGGTTGGCTGGTGTTGGCACACCTAAACAATAAGCAGCCCAGCAATTGTAATCCTGGATGGATGGCTGAGCCCATTAAACAGCAAAAGCTCTCAAACAATGGCCATATCTAAACAAAACTGTCTGGGTTGCAGGACGTATAGGCTCTGACTGGTTGCTCAAGGTTACCCTCAGACTGGTAGTCTCCTTGCAGTCCTGGACAGATGTACCTGCTCTGTTCTGCAGTCCTGTATGGTACTGATGACACTCTCAGTTTTCCTTTGCCAGTCACTCTCTCTGGTGCATCACGCAGGTTCAGCTGGGCTCTCACTCTGTGTCAGTCTCTCAGGATGTCTTGAGGATGCCAAGCCTCTGGAGCTCACCTCTGCAAAGCACCAAGACAACACCTATTGCAGGCTGTCCCTTGATGGTGGTGATCAACATGGTGGCTTTTGGCCCCCTGGTTCCATCGCAGTTCAGACCGTCAGGTCTAATCAGCAAAATGTCTCTCATCTGCATATCAAGGCTCAGCTGCAAGCCATCTTGCCCTTACAAGCCCTGAACTGCAGTTTGCACTCTCTTTTTCTCTCCCACTCCCTACTTCCTTTGTGGCTGTCAAAGCAGACTTTTCTACCTAATGTTGCTGTGCATCCCTTCTCTCCCTCTGACAGATGAGAGGTCTGCTCTCATTCACTGTCTCTTGTAGGACTCTAGATGCAGGCTCTGACTGTCATAGATGATAGGTCTTCTTCTCTCAAGCTCCACGCTCCACTGCAGACTGAGGATGTCCCGGGACGTCCCTCAGTCTCACGACATGGAAACAGCCTTTTGATTGGTGGAATACCTCTGTTGCCCACTTGGGAGGGTCTGTCTGATTGTCACTCAATGGCTGATTGGACACCTCATACCTGGGTGAATTAATGAGTTCTTCTGTAACCAATGAGCCCTCTGTGCCCCCCAAGCAGCCTTCTGAAGCCTGATTGGCTGTTGTGTTGCCCTTAACTCCATTGCTATTGTAATGGGGTCAGCGTTTTTAAAATATGGCTGCTGTTTCCATAGTCCTCTGTGCTCTGGCCCAAATGTCTTTATTTATGAAAGGTTCCTGCCACCCTTAAATGTTTGTTTTTGCCCCTTTGTTTTTGCATGGGTTTATGCACAAGTGTCTGGCCAGTCAGACAACAGCATACCTCTCAACTGCTAAGAATTCGGCACAGCGCCATGATTTTTACACTGAACTTTACCCATGCTCTGCAAAAGTTTTCTAATGTTCTTAATAATGTTAGAGCTATTTCTGGATGCACAAACTATTAAATCATTGAGCTAACTTGACAGAAATATTCCTTAATGCTAAATATACATGGCCTACATTTGTATACAAATTTTTTAAGTAAGTGCTACACATTCTGGTCATTTCTCTGAACTTGGAAGGGTAGTGCTATGAATTTTAATGCTGAGAGGTTGAGTGGTATGGATGACAGTATCATGGAGAGTCCCTGATCATTGAGATTGTGATCACTGCACTGTTGGTGGCCAAATTTGATATGTGGCAGTATCCAATGGTTATTAATCTAACTCTGATTCCCACTTACAGAGTCCACATCCTCAGGATTGGAGGGGAGCAGTATTAGGGCAGCTGACTCTACCTGGGGAACTGTAGAGACAATGTACTGTAAGCCAGCACACATGGAGGAAGATTGTATATTTATTTTTATTTATTTATTTAAAATTTGATTACCGGGAAAGGCACACTGAGCAGAGGCTCATTTCCAGGTGTGACCCAATGTATCACAGGGCATCAGGGCAGACTTGATGGATTTATCTTCCTTTCCTGTCCATATTCTTATATGTTTCACCTCCTGCGAGACTGGTCCCTTGTGATGTCGCAGTGAGTGAGATCACAGTGCTGATGAATTATGTATGAATGGCATTAGATATGTCAGCTTCTAGGGAGAGTGATGTTCTGTATGTCACACCTTAATGCTATCGGGTAGCAAACCTTCGAACTAGCAAAAGGATAAAACAAAAATACTTCAGAAATTAAATGCAACAGCTGGATACTTTAAAAAAATAATCATTTCTGTATGTAAGTATGTCTTTGATAATTGGAAGAGCCCACTGAGAACAAGCCCATTTACAGGGCAACCCAGAACACCGGGGAAATACATACAAAATACCAGGATGAACAAGAGGGTAAACAATTATTAACATCTTCCGTCTACTGTTTTCATCACTGCTAGCTCTTTAGGATAATTTGCACTGACAAAAGCTACTGTACAGTGAGTTTTTTGTTCTCTCCATGCAAATAGCATTACAGTCGGGTGGAGCTGTTTGGAAATTAGACCTTCAGCTGTGAAACTCAAGGATCATCTTATGCTAATACCTTCCCTAAAGGTTCTGTGTATTTATTCATGTACTAGTTATAAAGAAGTTTAGTCAACTTTTACGTAAGAAAGGGCGTGGCAGTGTCATAACTGGAAACCATTTAAAGTGCTTTCAAAATATTGTGTTTTTGCCAGCATGGTGGTTGAACAAGCTAAGTGACTATAGCTTGAGAACCTTTTGTGCTGGAAGGCTTTTTGATCTGAATCCTGACGCTGCAAGTTTATTTATAATTAGGAGATGTGCTCAGTGTTTCCCCTAGAGCATTTATGCTAGGAGGTGGCTGCATGCTTCTGTGTAGAGCTCCCTTGCTTTTGTGACACCCTTATCCTTCAACCATGTTTCAAGAAGAGTCCTAGTCATCCATATTGTTACAGCTACAGAACAGAGAGGAAATCAATGAAGGCAAGAAGATGCAGAAAGAAGGAGAAAATAAAAGATACAAATGGGGGGAAAAGAAAAAAGAACAGGACAGTATGTACAGTATTTTGCCTATGTCGCTTGATAAATGCCCTGATCCTTTCAGTTTTCCTGAAAAAAGCACTGCATGTTATAAACACAACATTCTCTGTTCATTCTTCTCCACTTTTAGCACATTTCCCCTAGTCTCCTCCCCCATCTCTGAGAACACCCGCCTTTCCACTCACACTGCAGCTCCTGGACACTGGAACTGTGGTGCTGCAGGTAGCCACTTAAAGCTGAGTGGTTTATGCAAGCAAAACACACTGAGGACATGTGAAAATAGAGGAGTTTTGACACCATGGAGACCTTTTGAGGTCTATGATGTCATCAAAACCCTTGATGACTTTCAGTTAGAATCTCCTATTTAGAAACACAATGGACTTCCTTTATAGCCAAAAAGGTAACAAAAAAAAAAAGGGAAAAATGGGGCCAAATGACTGTGTTCTTTTCTTGCAATGTTTTGAGGTTCTGGGTAATATCAGACCCTAACAGATATTATGAAATATAACATATGAGTGTCTGTGTGAAACTCATTTTTATGTTGATTGGGCGCATGCGCAAGAAATATATTGTGTCAGTTTTCTCCACAAGCAGGTTGTGGAGGCATGGTACTGTTGTGGCCAATGCCCCCACAGCCTTTACAGGCTTGTGCAGCATCCCACAATGCCATGGCATGCTGCTGTTGACACTAGTTCAGCCAGCGTGCCACCAACTTGTAAAAAATCAACCGCTGCAATCAGGGGCCGCCTCATCATTGCAGCTTCAGCCATTCGCTGCAATGAGGGGGTGACCCGTCATTGCAGGGTGGGATCTAGAAGCCCTGATATTGCTTGTGAACATGGTGGTGGCTTGCAGCCATGTTCACAAACAATATTAACCCCCCCACCAAGGGGGTCCCCAATCCCCCTTAGCAGCATGTGCCCCCGATCATAGTTTATTTGCCGACGGGCCCCAATCCCCGTCGGCTTCAGTGCCCCAATCCGCTTTTGTCTGCCGATCGGGGGCCCAATCCCCGTTGGCATAATGTCAACCCCCCCTTTTGTTGTTGCCGATGGGGTGCCCAATCCCTGTTGGCATAATGTGATAACCTCCACCCCTTTTGCTGTGTGCCGGTAGGGGTGCCCAATCTCCCATGAGCTACAGCTGCCCCCCCAAAAGGTAAGACTCCTTTGGCATGCTAGGAGCCTACCCCAGTGTGCTACATGCCCTGTAAAATAAAAAAACGGTCCTGCGATGTCTTTTTATTCTCTACCTATAAAGCAGGAAAGCGGTCCTTGGCGGTCTCCCTGCCCCCCCACAACCTACACCCACCACTGTGCTCCCTACCTCCCCACCTCCTCCCTACCTCAAGCTTACCTCTGGGCTCCATGTGACAGTCTTGATGGACGGGAACATGTCTGCACTCTTCAAAGCCGAATCATGAACTGAGGAAATGCCTGTAAGTTGTATAATGGAATAAATGGGGTTTTCCAACTTTAATGCATATCTCAGTCATTTTGGGAATTTTGGCACCAAATTTTCAACATGGGGTTTTTGGGACCCCTCCTCATGAATTCTGGAACTGTCATGGCGTTAATCGGCCCCGTAAGGTGGTTTCGCAGTCACTGCATGGAATCACCATTCGGGGCTGACTAACAAAAATGACAGTGCCAGTGTTCATGAGGTGGACTCTCAAAAAGCCTATGTTTCAAATTTGGTGGAAAAATCAAAACAATGATTGTTTTACGAACATGCATTGCGCAGTTGACACACACACACACTTGTAACTTTGTGAATTTGCAATATTTTCATGTCAGATTTTCAACATTGCCATTTTTTCACACCTCTTTGTGAACAGTATAGCTGTCATTGTTCAAATCCTGGCCAAAATGTGTTTTCATAGTTCCGGCGCAGAATAGCATGGTCACTGTGGGAAATTAGTGTTAGGGACAGATTAAGAAAATGACAGTGACACCGTTCATGAGTAGAGGTCCTAAAATGCTTATATTGAAAATTTGGTGTTGATACTCCATAAAATGACTGTGTTACAAGCGTGCATTGCGCAGTTTGCATGCACGCTCATAACTTCGCGAATTTGTAATTTTTTCACTCCAGATTTTCAACATTGCCAATTTCCCACACCTACTTGTGAACAGTACAGCTGTCATTTTTTTCATCCTGGCTGAAATGTGTTTTCACACTTCTGGCGCAGAATAGGGTGGTCTCTGTAGGAAATCACTGGTTGGGACAGATTAAAAAAATGACAGTGATACTGTTCATGAGCAGAGGTCCTAAAATGCCTATGTTGAAAATTTGGTGATGATAGCCCTTCAAATGACAGTGTTACAAGTGTGCATTGCGCACTTTCCATGCACCCTTGTAACTTTGCATATTTGTAATACTGTCACACCAGATTTTCAACAGTGTAATTTTTTCACACCTCCTTATGAACAGTACAGCTGTCATTTTTCACATCCTGGCTAAAATATGTTTTTGCACTCCTGCCAGAGAATAGCATGGTCACTGTGGGAAATCAGTGTTTGGGACAGATTAAGACCGAGCAAGTGAGAGGGGGGAGTGACCGAGCTCAGCTGAGCTCTGTTGGGACTGCTGTGGATTTGTTTGTGGGCAGAAAAAGGCCCCAATGCAAGAGCCCAGTAGAAAATGGGCAGCCTGCAGCACTGGGAGAAACAGAATGAGAGAGTGAGTGAGGGAGAGGGAGTGAGCGATCTCACCAGAGAACTGTCAGGATTGCTGCGGATTTCCTTGTGGGCAGTAAAAGGAACCAATGCAGACAGGAGCCCCATACAAAAGGGCAGCTTGCAGCACCAGGATGAACAGAATGAGTGCGTGAGAGAGAGGAGAGGAGAGAGAGAGAGAGAGAGAGAGAGAGAGACTGAGCGACCTCAACGGAGCTCTGTCGGGACAGCTGCAGATTTCTTTGTGGACAGACAAAGGTGACAATGCAGCCAGGATCCCAGTACAAAAGTGCAGCCTGCAGTGCCAAGAGAAACAGAATCAGCGAGTGACAGAGCGGTAGTAAGCAAGCTCAACGGAGCTCTATTGTGACTGCTGCAGATTTCTTCATGGGCAGAAAAAGGCGGCAATGCAGGCAGGAGCCCAGTACAAAAGGCCAGCTTGCAGTGCCGGCAGAAACGGAATGAGTGAGAGAGGAGGAGTGTGCGAGCTCAATGGAGCTGTATCGGGACCGCTTCAGATTTCTTTATGGCCAGAAAAAGCCAATAATGCAGGCAGGAGCCCAGTACAAAAGGGAAGCCTGCAACAGCGGGAGACACAGAAAGAGTGAGTCAGGGAGGGAGAGTGAGTGAGCTCAGTGGAGCTCTGTTGTGACTGCTACAGATTTGTTTGTGGGCAGAAAAGGGCAGCAATGCACGCAGGGCCCCAGTACAAAAGGGCAGCCTGCAGTGGCGGGAAAACCAGAATGAGTGAGTGAGAGAGAGGTGGAGTAAGCGAGCTCAATGGAGCTCTATTGTAACTGCTGCAAATCTCTTTGTGAGCAGAAGAAGGCAGCAATGCAGGCAGGAGCCCAGTAGAAAAGGGCAGCCTGCAGCGCTGGCAGAAACAGAAAGAGTGAGTGAGAGAAGGGGAGTGAGTGAGCTCAATGGAACTTTGTCGAGACTGCTGCAGATTTCTTTGTGGCCAGAAAAAGGCACCAACAGATGCAGGAGCCCAGTACAAAAGGGCAGCCTGCAGCACCAGGAGAAACAGAATGAGTGAGTGAGATGGAGGGGTGAGCGACCTCAACGGAGCTCTGTCGGGACAGCTACGGATGTCTTTGTGGGCAGAAAAAGATGCCAATGCAGGCAGGAGCCCAGTACAAAAGGGCAGCCTGCGGAGCCAGGACAAACACAATGAGCGAGTGAGACAGGGGAGTGAGCAAGCTCAACGGAGTTCTATCATGACTGCTGCAGATTTCTTTGTTGGCAGAAAAAGGCGGCAACTCAGGCAGGAGCCCACTACAAAAGGCCAGCCTGCAGCACCGGCAGAAACGGAATAAGTGAGTGAGAGAGGAGGAGTAAGCAGGCTCAACAGACCTGTGTCAGGACTGCTGCAAATTTCTTTGTGGGCAGAAAAAGCCACCAACAGAGGCAGGAGCCCAGTACAAAAGGGCAGCCTGCAGCACCAGGAGAAACAGAATGAGCGCGTGAGAGAGGGGGAGTGAGCCACCTCAACAGAACTCTGTCAGGACAGCTGCGGATTTCTTAGTGGGCAGAAAAAGCTGCCAACAGAGGCAGGAACCCAGTACAAAAGAGCAGCCTGCAACACTAGGAGAAACAGACTGAGCAAGTGACAGAGGGGCAGTGAGCGAGCTCAACAGACCAATGCAATCAACATTCAGCATTGACAAATGCTTGTTTTATACACCCTCGGTGTGTTTTGCTTATGTAAGCCACTCAACCTTCTGTCTCATGATTTATGTGGGAAAATGCACCTCAGGTGTGTGAAAAAACTCATGACACAGTCACCCATACAGTATGCTGTATTTGTTGAATACATGAGCTCAATACATGGGGGGCAGATTTAGAATGAGATTTGTTATCACACCCGGGCCCCCATGTTCAAAGGAGATGTGCGGCACGTCTCGGCAGAAAATGGAGATGTGCCACGTAACTCCATCAATGTGCTGCAGCATAATATTCAAAAGTGTGGGATGCGCCAGCTGCAAGGCAATGGGCCAGGGTGCATAAAAATGTAAGCCACATGTGGAGGGGGCCCCATGCATTTGCCATGCAGCAGCATATTTAGTGGAATGTGCCCACAAGTGCCAGGAATGTGTGTGACTTGTAAAGATAGGGTTGTGAAAAGCTGGCCCAATTGGCCAGCTACCCACAGGTGGGTCATGGCAGACAGGCAGGTGCACAGCAGACTGCTTGGCCCAGCAGTCTAGTGGCAATGTCACCCTTTCCCGATCCCCGATTGCAAAAGATTCACCCCTGAGCCCATCTCCACAGTGTAGGGCAATCCTCCTCCCACCCCTGATCCCTGAATGCAATAAACTCACCCCAAGCCATTTGCATAATGTAGGGCAACCCCCTCCCCAATGGTAACATGTTATAAGAGCGACCCAAAATGAGTGACAAGAAATATAGCAACTCAATTTGGGTACTTTTATGGTGGGCTACATTGCAGAATAGCAAGGATATGGGACAGCGAATATGGGGAAGGGCAAATGGAGGGGGGGAATAGTGAGGGGAAGGGGAAGGACAGGGAAGAGGTTTTCAGGTACTGGAGTACCTGCTGCTGCCAAGCTAGCCATGTAGAGTGGTGGTGTGGGAGGCTACCTGTGGCAGAGCAGGTATTGGGTTTGGGACTGGGTGCAGGTTGCATTTTGCTGCGGCACTTAATTTTTTCCTAAATCTGGATTTTGCCCCTTCCTGACATGTACCCCCTGGAGTTGAGAATCCTAAGTCGAGGGTGTTGGTTACGCAAGTACAGCCCCCCAGAAAAACTGTTTTTGTAACTCTGGAAGCTGGGTCACCTTAGTGTATATAGGCAATTTGCTTGTCAGCTACATACAATTGACATAATAGCAATCACTGTTTTGCATTTGCTATTGTGACATGGAACCCTCCCAACCCCGATCTCAAACAAACTACGCTACCCACAAGGCATTTTCCATAGTGTAGTGCCCCCCCACCCACTCACCCATTTTGGGCATGTAGTACATATTGTACACTGTCACAGACAGTTCAGTCGGCGGGTAGCCATGGAGGTGTGAGAAGGGATATGCAGCTCGCCGGCTGATCAGTCATGCTGGGATGGGGGGAGTGGGGTTGGATGTGGGTACTTGAGTGAGTGGGGAGATGGGGGACCATTACACTATGGAAAATGGCTTGCTGGTAGTTTGTTTGTGATCAGGGTTCAGGGTTGGGGGAGGTTGCCCTACACTACAGAAATGGGCTTGGGGTTATTCTTTTTGCTATCGGGGATGGGGGGGTACCTCTAGCCATACAGGGCTGGCAGGGTTGTTTTGTACTCTGTCCCTTTATGATCAGGGCAGGGAGGGGGCTGTCCTGGTGCATTCAGCCAGTGCAGCCATGCTAATGCATGCCCAATGAGCTCATTAGCATTTCCCAGCTGAATATCGTACTTGGGGTCATGGCGCATCTAGGTATGCACCATATATAGACCACTGGTGGTATTCAGCATAGACCCAGGTTGCGCTGTGCGGGACTCGGCAGCAACCCGTTATGGGCTGTGCATCCAGGGTCAGTTATTCAGACAGTGTGTGCGATCAGTACCGATCATGCATACTGTTTGAATATACCCTCAGAGCCAGCCGGCGCATCTATGCGCCCGCGCAACCGACCAGCTCTGAATATGTTCCCCCCCACAAGGTGTGGGATGACACATACATCACAACAGTCAAGCTTGAGTGGTTTATGTATTCATGCCCCACTGAGAGTGTGTTACGCAGGCTGAGTTTACACCATCACCTAGCTTTTTTATTTTTTATAATTGCTGGTTTTACTATAGCACATGGCAGGAACAGTTTGGTGAATACGTGGCTAAGCAGTAAACACTGTCAACAAGTGAATCATTTTAACAATAAGACATGCAGTATCAGAAAAGTCTATCATACTAAAAGAATATTTGATATTTTGAAAGAAGAGTTGAATTTATCAAAACGAATCAGTTTGCAAACAGGTTAGGTAATCAGCAACAACTGGAAAAAGTACACTTGCTTGAGCCGAAAGATAAAGTAAAACTCTGCACAAACAATATTATGCTATTCATGGTTTTAATATATTTGCCAAACACAATGTACAAATAAGCAGTAACAGCCTGGAAAGGGACAAACCGTAACATCCCTGGCGTGTGACCGCAGACCAGTTTACCTAAGGGTAGCAGTGTATGTACATAGAAGCCTGCTTTTTAGACACAAAAGTTCAAACTTTATTGGCAGGTGCATGTAATACAATCCAGCCAATACAAACACCCCAGTGAACAGTGGTAAGGATTAAAAGGCAGCAAAGACAAGTACCAGAACTAATTAGTTGTGCCCCAACTTGATTGGCTAATATTTAAAACAGGGTATACTAATACACACATTTTAGATGTACAAAATTATCAACCTAACCTCCTCTCTCCTGGCCCTGCCTCCCTCGTTTTTCTGTCCCCCCACATTGCACTTATTTTACCCTCACCCTTCTGTCTCTTACACCCCCCACTGTGACTCCAGAAAAGCTCAATATTCTGACTGCTTCATTTTATGTTTGTAAAATTGTATCCACCTGTATGTACATTATACCCTGTAACACTGCACTTCATTGTTTTCATTGTTTCTTTTCTCCTTGTACTGTGTTTCTTTGTTTGACTTGACCTGGAACCTTTGTAAATGAGCTTCCAGCTCAAAGATCTAATTCCAATAAATCAATCAATCAATCAATCAATCAATCACTTTATTTAACCAGGCATATACACCATGGAGCAAGCTAATTTTCAAGATGGTCCTGGGCAATAGGACATTGCAGTTCAGTACAAGCAAAATACAGATAAGTTAAGGTAGTAACTAAAATTTAGGAAACATTGTACAATAGTACATTGCAGTTCAGAACAAACATAACACAAATAGGGTAGTAACAAAAATGTAAAAACATTATACAGGTAAACCGCAGAAGGCCGGTATCTAATAGCCTATCATAATGGTGAACACATACAATCCAGAGCAAAAATTATGTAAAAGTAGAGGAGCAAAAATCCAAGACATTGTACATATAGTAGTAAAGGTAAGAATGGGGGGAGGCAGGTGAGAAGAAAGTAGGTATGTTAGAGGTAGAGGAAAGGAAGAGGAAGGCCAGAGTGAAAGGGAATGAGTTAAGAGAGCTAGATAGCCCTAACAGAGAGGTATCTTAATCAACATTTTAGCCATAGGTTTTGTGTGCTGAGCATGATGTAGGTTGTTCAGTATCTACGAAAACAGTTGCAGGCCTAAATAAAATTAGTATCTTTAAATACAACAACATTTACTGGAGCTTATTTATCAGAAAGGGGGAGAACATGTGATTTGTTTGGACAAACAGTATCACAACTTTGTTATAACTATTGCACAGTGTTATCAGGATTAAAGTTAAAATGAATAAGGATTGGTGCAATCGAAGCAGGCAGTATGCTTCATAATTAGCCTATTGTTCAATATTTCCCCACCTTCAGCATTTTTGTTTTCATTTCTCCACTTTTCTTCATATTCATTTCTGTAGATTTCAAAAGACATCAGGAATACATACCACCTCCATAGATCTGGGTCTCCATTTTCTGCACATAATGACAGAAGAGCAGACCATTAGTTATGTCTTCCTAAGAAATGCTTTAAAAAGTGCCTGTAATTTACATGATGAAATGGGGAAGGAAAATATTGCATCCTGGTCGATACCCGTGCATTAGATCTGTCTAATGAATGGGTGAAAATAAGTGCAGACAGCCAGAACGTAGCATAGAAAACAAATAAAGGCTCATTATTTAGAATGTTTAAAAAATTAGAATGTCATCAGCTGCCATTTTCTTTTTTAACCCCTGATCAACTTCACTGATAGAACATTTAGAAATCGGGCAGTCATGGCATGGAATTCTTATCCCTTGAGAGTGACAAAATTAGACAATAATTTGGGCACTTTAAAAATGGGTTAAAGTTGTACATAAATAAACTTGCAGAATGGAGCTGTTTAAAGTAATTTTATTGTATTTGTATATTTTGAAAATTTTTTGTTTACAAAGTATCTTTAGGTTTCATGTCATGATAGTGATTGCAATACAGCGATCGCTATCATAGCGAATGAATATCGCCTAAAAGCATTTTGGCGATATACAAACCAAAGTGACCCAATTTCTGGCTGTTTTAGTGTTTTTTGTGGAGGGCTGTTCCCCCTGCGCCCCTCATGGAAGGCTTTGCCCCCCGCCCCTCCTGACTTAGGATTGTTAACTCCATGGGGGTGCATGTCGAAAAGGGGGCAAAACACAGGGATGAAAAAAATAAAATCAACAGAGAGCTACAATCAGCAGCAAAACAATCACCCCCAGCAGGTCCCAAACCCCGTGCCTATTGCACCATAGCCAGCCACCCTCATCACCACACCACAGGGCTGGCTTGGCTACAGCAGGATCCCCCTATCCATACAAACCCTCTCTCTTATCCCTCCCCTACACCTCCCTATCCCTCCCCTTCCGGTCACTTTCTTCGCTATACCATTGCTACCCTTGCAGGGTAACTGATGATGACAGCGTTATAAATGAGTCGCTGTTTTTATAGTCGCTCATTTATAATCACTGTCATCACTGGCTACCGTATCTTTATATTGGTATTGTGCCTTTTATACTTAATGTCAATTCATATATGATTGGGTCACTTTTGCAAACAGGCACTTGCTGCCTAAAAGTTTTCTCCCAAATAAATTGAATTGAATCAAATAAACTGTTCACAAATGTGTAAATGCATTCACACAATAACATATAACCCTGCAGAAAACATTGAACTTAGATTTGCTTTTAATTGTTATGATGTGATGAAAATCCCTCAACAAGGACTTCAGGTTCACCACCACCACCAAGTTGGTTCACCAGCAGTAACCAGGAAACCTCTTTCTTACCTCATCCTTTGCTCAAGGTCAGAAAGGTCAACACAATAACTGTGAGTAGAGTGCCCCTTCAGAGACGGACTGCTAACAGAGTCCAACAGAAATACCTAATTACCTTTAACAAATAAACAGGCAATCGCTTGCTCTATTAAAAAATAGATGCTTTACTAAAAGACGACAAGTATTTACAACAGGATTTATGTACAGTCAAACGAAACGATTTCAGTTTACTAAAAATGAAAATAAATGGGGTTAAGCCAGACAGCAGATAAAATGAGCTAGTCTCACTCTATAACCTATTTATTTACCTTCTGCTATCTGAAGAAACACTATACCCTAATCTGTATTTCTCACCAGATCTCTTTAGTTGCAAGGCTCTGGAGTGCGGGCTTAGAGCACCTCAGTTTATTCCTTTACTCACTGTAGGGAGGGGTCTCACCCACTTTGAGTGACAGTTCCTTGCTGTCTCAGCCTCCCTGAGTGTGTGTGTGTGTGTCCACACCCTTCAACACCTCCGTGCTAACTTTACGATATGCTCCTTGGTCCTTTATCCAACATGGGAACATCTCCAGGAAGAACTCCCCTCTGGGGTTATTGCATTATTGCCTCCTCCCTAGCCTTCCTGTTAGCTTTCCCACGAGAACATCAGTCCCTCCACCCTGACTGACATAAGCTGTCATATACTACTTTATCATGTGATCTAGTAGCTGTCTTGGATCTGAAGCAGATGCATATTCAGAAAAGAATGAATAAATCAAAAGAATACATGGCTCTGGTCCCCTTTCCTGTCACATGTGGGTTTCACCAATTTAGTTTAGTAGCAACTTCTCCACTCCCTCCATTTCTTGCTTGCTCAATCACTTTACATGCTGATTTTTTTTTTCACTCCCCATTCACAGTGCCAATTCCCCATTCCTGCTCTGCTCAGATGCCATCCTCCTTATTAACCTCTGTTCAAACCACAGAACTTGTGCTGGCAGTATAGCCTAGAGGTTAGAGGAACGAGGTGTGAACAAGCTTGATACATCAGGTAGACTAGACCTCAGTTTGATTCTCCCAACCTCCACTTGCATACTGTGTAACTCTAAGCAAGTCACTTAACTTCCAGTGCTCCCAAGTCACTCCAGAAAATAGGCACTTGGGCCTAGTGGGCCTTACCCTGTTACCAAAGACTGAAAAAAAAAAATATTGAATGGAAAGTAGTTCTGTGGTTCAAACTATTAAACATAGTTTCATTTTACTTTATGCCCATGAGTCATGCTGAATCCATCAGTCTCTCAGTCCTGCACTTGCATGTCCCATCTGAAACCAGCAGCCTCTCGGTCCTGGATTCCTCCTTAAAACAACTACTGCTAAATAAAATATAAAAATAAAACTGTTCAGTTGCACAATCTCCCCACCACAGCTGCTGTTACTTGTTCATTCCACCACATATTAGATTTGCCAACCTTTCTCTGCCACAGTAGCCGCTACTCCCTTACTCACTTATTATGTCTTCAGCCTATTTCGCACTCAATTAATGGCCTAAGCATCTGGGATTTCTTGGATGGCTTTTCCCACATGTTGATGCCTGTTCAACAATTTTACCATGACTGACATTACAGCAACAACATTGACAGGTCGCTGTAATGTTGGCGCGAGACCCCGGCACTGCTTTATGTGGTCTTGCACCTTCTCCCAGAATCAACTCTGACTCAGAGTTGATTATTTAAGTTAGAGGGGTAGGGAGACACAGCCTTCCACATGGGGGGGTTCATGGGGCAAAGTCCCCCCACCAAGGAAAACAGAGTCTTCACGGAACAGCTTTATGCTGACTGCAATTGCGGTCAACATAAAGTCATCACTGTAACATCATTCAACAATGGATTTGTAGAACTGGTGCCATTGATTTGGCTTTCTCTCCCACACATTAATCATTGGCTTTTCTCTGTAGCTTCCATGATGGTGGGGAAACATAGAGTCCACACTGCTGGCACTCTGGTTCTACCCAGCAGCCTTTCATTCATTAACCTCCATGCTCCATGACATTTAAAGAACAAAATAAAATACTATAATGCTTTTTAAAGCTATCTGCTCCCTCAGTATGACTGCATACAAGCAGCAAACACACTCGCTGTTCAAGAAACATCACATAATAAGAACTACAAGAATAGAAAAAAACTACAGCTAGGGAAGCCTACTTAGGACAAAATACCTAAAGAAAGGAATGAAAAAAGGCATTAAGCTCATGCAGGCAGAGGAACTATTTTATGTAAATATAAATCATTGGTTTTGTTTTTTTTAGCATTTAGAGCTCATAATGTTAATTTAACATACATGTTAAAATGTGTGTCCATTTTAAAAGCACAATAAGACACTCTGGAGATGTACATTAGACACTTCTAACACACAGTCAGAGCTGTAAGCACTTGGCCTGAGACCTCATGCCTTACTATGCCCCGTCTGTACATTAGAAGTGTCCAATGCACACCCTGTCATGTCTTATTGTTTACTTGTAACACATGATAATCTGTGAATACAAATACGCAATGTTCTAAATTAATATAGGAGAATTTTATAAACTGTTATCTTTTCTTATGTTTGTCTCAATTGTACCAATGACATGGAACCTTTGTAAAAGAGCCTCGGCTCAAAGGTATTTGTAATCCTAGAACAAATAAATAAATAAACAAAAATACATAGACTGATTCCCTAGAGGCTAACCCATAAGATATTCTTATACACATGTCCTACATATTAGTATTTCTGAATAGTGTCTGTGTTTCATATACTGACTATGATCATATACAAAATTAAGAGAGTATTGAATGGTTGTGTCAGCTTTTAGTGCTAAACAGTAACCAACCTGGAATAATAACTTACTACTCAAATACCCATGAACAAATATCCATACTGTAGAATCTTACATTTAATATACATGTTTCTACAAATATCTATATTATGAAATCTTTTTTTAGTTGTACATAATACTAGTCTTGTAGCCCTACAGTGTTCTTTTCCATTTTTAACCACAAATCCAAAGTCTCAACCTATATGATACTGATGGGAACAGAGGCAACAAAGGGATGGGGGAGATGAAAGGGGAATTAGATTCAAAGGATGATAAAAGAAAACAGAACAGAATAAAACAAAGCCAAAAGGGACACAGCTTTTCAAATATTATTTAATTAACTTAGCATGACATTTAAAAGATAAAACAATATTAAAGAAATTAAAACCTGATTATTGACTGTTTCACCTGGGTGGCCATTTTGTATCAGGTTAAGCAGTGGATGGATTAGACTTCATACAGAGTTGTTGGAAGTAATGGGTTAATAACTCAGAGGGTACTGTCAGTATCATAGTAATAATGTTGCCACTTGCAAACAAGAATGAAGGAATACAAATTGTTAATATTCCTATGTAACCATTTCTTACTGATATCTTAATAAGTAATCAGTTACCAAATCCACTTGGAGTACAATCAGTTTGGTCCTTTAGCCCAAATGTTTTTTTAGGATTGTGAATGTAAAATACATCTTGTGTCTCATTGTAACGACCTTTACATTTTGTCTCAGCACCTTGGCATGCCTAGGATTTTTTTCAAGTCCCACAAATCTAACTTTTTGGGCATTTGACTGATGATGTGCTTTAACGTGAGCACTCAGAGCATCATTCTCATTCCCGTTTATTATTGCTTGGATATGCACTTGGATTCCCACCTTTAGCTTACAGATCGTTTGTCCAGTATACAGTGATCCACAGGCACACCAAATGGTGTAGACTACAAATTATGTAGAGCAACTGATAAAGTTGGCAATCGGTAAATCTTTTGCAGTTTTAGGATGGCAGAACTTTTTCTCCTGCATTGCAATTTGGCAAACATTGCAGTGACCACAATAATAAAAACCCCTGTGGTGGGGGTTGTAGTCATTGTCTAGGCTATGTACCACCAGAACAGAAATGTTCCTTCCACTTGAAAATGAAATTAAGGGATTACGCTAGTAAATACGTACACTCTGGAAGAGAGGAGAGAGAGGGGGATCTGAAGAGACCTTTAAATATCTCACAGGGGTTAATAAGGTACAGGAGTAAAGTATTTATCAGAAAAAAAGATGCTCAAGGACAAGGAGGCATGATAAAAAAGCTGGAAGGTGTGGATTCAGGAGAGATATGAGGAAGTACTTCTTACAGAAAGATTGGTGGGTTCCTGGAAAAGACTTCCAGTGGAAGTGGTGGGGGTGAAAACAGTGGCAGGGTTAAAGAATGCATGGGCTAGGCATAAGAGAGGTTCCATGTCATAACAGTGAAGAAAAAATAGTTCTGTACAGCTCTGCAAGTGCACAATGCCAAAAACAGGAACAGTGGCAGTGCAGTACAGTGAGCCCAACATCAGTGGGCATCACAACACTCTATACAACAACAATTTACTCTGCCCCCCACACCTCCTCCCTTATTATAATCAACTCTGAGGGGGGTCTGACACTGGGGTATGGGAGGCAACTTGGGAGGAGGCTATTCGGAGGAAGGGGGAGATACAGGACCATGGTGCACAGTTCTGGGGAATGGTAGAAAAAAAATAAGTACAACACACACTCATAAAAAAAATCTATATGCACCTAGTGAGGTCCGAACCTGGGTCTTCTCACACTGGAGGCACTGACTCAAGGCACAGCACCAAGCGGCCACCTGGGAATCCCAGTGCCTGGCCCAAATACCTCTCATATACTTCTTCCCTATAACTCCCTCTACCATTCACTTTACTCCTCAGTCACCATTATTCCCCTTACAGTGTAGCTCATACCACGCCTTGCTATCCTCTTCCATTCACTAAACTGACAGGCGAACAAACTGAGTCGCTCAATTTGACTTGCCCATATCTCTGGATACCCATAAGGGATGTCAACAGTAGGGGATTTTGAGATTTGTGCGTCCAGAAGATGGCCAGTTGAGAAGTAAATATAATTAGTGTGATACAATCCACTACACTGTGGTAAACAGTAAGTAAAATAACATGTTTTTGCATAAAGTGTGCATTGGGACCAGCCCCCACAATTGGTGTGGAGACCTGTGTGCTTTCTGTTCCCTTTAATGTATTCCATAAATTACACCAAATCCAGTTCACTGCTATCCCAGACATAAATCATACCATCAGTGTACCCAAATCACAATTTAATATGGTCCATATACATGTTTTCAGCATCATTGAAAATCTTTTCTCCATTCCACAGTCCCATGAAAATGTTGGCATAAGAGAGGGCCTCCATTGCTGTACCACATTTCTGCAAATAATATCCTCCACCAAATGTAAAATAGTTGTAGAACAGCATAAATTCAAGGAACTGTCGGAGGAACGTCACTGGGATGCCATCATCTATTCCTTGTAGAGCCTGCCATACTTCATCCAGACCATGTCTGTGGTCTATGCAGTTATACTATGATATCACATTTATCGTGAGCAATGTAAATTCATCCTGCCAGTCAAAATCCTGAATATTTTTGATCCTATACTATATATTGCATCTCTCAAACAACAATGAGTCTTGGCCACAAGGGGAATAAAAAATGAATCCATATACTTGCCTAGATTTCTAGTCAGGGACCCAATGCTCAAAAGTATCAGTCTTCCGTGGGGGGGTTATCTTTATGAACTATATGGATAATAGACATTTATTTATTTATTTACGAGTTTAACCAGGAAGGCATACTGAGCAGGGTTGCTCGATTCCAGATGTGTCCTGGGGGACAAGTCCCAATAAAATAGTACATCACAGGGCACAGTAATTGTACATCACAGCGTGGGGGCCACCTGTCATTACAGACAATCGGCAGGTAGAAAAGAAAGAAAACAGAGGAAGGGGAAATAGAAATGGATAAAATTACACAAAATACCATCTGAGAACACAAAATACATGCACACAGTGGAAACTAGCTAAAAGCAAGAGCAGCTGGAGGAGAAATGTGTGCTGAGTAGGAGATTGAGGTGGCGGGGGTTAGATGAGTGTCTAATATTGGCCGGCAAGGCGTTCCAGAGCTGGGGGATACGGAATTTGAAAGCTGCTTGTGCTTTGATTGTATGCATGAAGGGGACATGGAACAGCCTGGGATCCGTGCTTCTGAGGGAATAGGCAGGGGGAGGTTGTGGGGAGAGGACAGAGGCCAGCTAGGGGGAGAAGGGACTGGGACCAGAATTTGGCTGCGGTCTTAGTGCAGTGGGTTAATCTGTGGTCTTGGAGGGATGGCAAGGCTAGGGAGCTGTATAAGGTGCAGTGATGGGTTGTTTGCGGGCAATCCAGGATAAAGCAACAGAAGAAGTGAAAAAGTGTGTCAAGGCTGGCTAAAGAGGAGGGAGCAGTGCCATAGACTATGTTGCCATAGTCGAGTATTGGGAGGATCATCTTTTGAACAATAGCTTTCTGGGCTAGACAGGGGAGGCAGCCTTTGTACCGATATAGGACGCCGAGTTTAGGGTGTAGTTTCTTATGGATGGAATCAATATAAGTGGAGAAATCTAGGTGCTGGTCAAGCCAGACACCTAAATATCTGAAAGTGGTGCATGCTTCCAGGAGGGTCCCGTCCAGTGTTTGGAAGGGGGGCCAGAGGCTTGGCGGGAGAGTCTTTGCTGTGATCTGAAGGTTAGCGACATAGTTTTCTTAGGGTTTAGGAATAGTTGGTTTGAGCAGAACCAGTGCTGGATGACATTGAAATCCTGCTGTAGTAGATTAGCCACATCACTTGTGGAAGGGCCCATGACGTACAGCACTGTGTCATCTGCATACATGTGGATGCATAAGTAAAGACAGGCTGATGGGAGGTCGTTTAAAAATATGGAGAAGAGCAGTGGGCCCAAGACTGAGTCTTGGGGGATGCTGCCAGTAACTGGTAGGGGGCTAGAGATGTGGGAGGTGATTTTTACTGACTGGTGCCTACCTACCAGGTAGTCGTGACACCAGTTGGAAGCAGGCTTAGAAAGGCAGGCATCTTTTAGTTTAGAAAGGAACAGAGCATGGGAGATGGTGTCGAAAGCCTTGGTCAAGTCGATAAAGATGGCAGAGGTGATGTGGCCATTGTCCATGTCGGTGAGTATGCCATCAGTGATTCTTAGCAGGGAAGTGATAGTTGAGTGTGATTAGTGAAAGCCAGATTGGTATGCGGTGAAGAAGGAGGATGCATCCAGATAGGGAGAGAGTTGGATAAGGACAAGACATTCCTGTAGTTTGGCCAGAATCGGGGGGAGGGAGATGGGGCGATAGTTACCCGGTGAGGAGGGGTCACCTTCTTTAGGGAGGGGTATGATGGTAGCCTGCTTCCATTCAGTTGGTAATTTGCCTAGTGAGAAGGAGAGGTTGAAAAGATCGGCTAATGGGGCGGCTATGGCAGGAGCGGACAAGTATAACATCTTGGCGTCCAGGGCCATAGGGCATTTACCTTTATTTGGGTTCAGGGACCATAGGGATTTGAGTAATTCAGCCGGGGATACAGGGTGAAAGAAGAAGCTGAATGGTCAGTAGGAGTGCTCTTGGTGGAGGGGGGACCACGGAGTGGGTGGGTGCTGGAGGGACGATCAGAGCGAGTCCGCACAGCTGGAGAAATAGGTGTTGAAAGCGGCGGCTACCTCGCAGGGCTCAGTGATGGTAGTGCCCTGTAGTGATAGTGTCAGTGATGGCGTTGGTTGGGGGGAGAAGAAGGATTTGAATGATTTCCAAAAATTTGTTGGGTGGTTAAGGTTTGCACTGAAGGCCTATAGGAGGTAGTTCCTTTTAGCCTGGTGAATGAGTGTGGTACAGGAGTTGCTGCTGGCCCAGTAGCATTGGAGAGATGCTTGGGTGCCCAGTTTCTTGTGAATTTTCCAAGGGTGGTCCCTGGAGTGGCATTTGTTGATGATATCAGCAGTGATCCAGGGAAGGTGGACGCCTCTGACCCTTTTTGTGCGCAGGAGAGCATGGGAGTCCCACACTTTTAGGAACCTAGCCTTGAAAGTTGTGAATGTGGCCTTGATAGATGGGGCCGCTGGGATGAAGGACCAGTCTACTTGTCCTAGGTTGCATAAGAGAGATACTAGGTTTAAGGAATTATATGACCTTGTGAGCAGTATCCTGGGGGGGGGGTGCAATGGGGCTGTGCACTTTCCTGATCATGTAGATCATGTGGTGGTCACTTAGGGAGTCTGGGAGCAGGCCCGCACTTAGGATTCCGTGGGGGTGGGAGGATAGGACCCAGTCCAGGAGTGAGTGATTTTGCTTTTTGTGGTTTAGCCGGGTGGGGTCCACGATTAGTTGGATGAAGTTTAGTGCCTTGATCTTGGTCTTGAGGTGGGCATTATCTTTGGATAGCCAGTTGAAGTTAAAATCGCCGAGGGCATGAAGCTTGCCTCCAAGTTAAGGACTTTAGTGTGTCCAAGTGGGTTAGGATGTCAGGCGGGGGATGCCGGGGGGGGGCAGTAGGTACCTGCAACATACACTGGGGTGGTAAGCAGGAGTGAGAGTTTGATTAGGAGAGAGTTGATGTGAGCTGGAAGGGAGGGAATTTGCACCATGGTGAACTGCAGCCTAGAGGAGATGTACATGGCTGTTCCCCCGCCTCTCTTTTTCCCTTGTCGATCACGTCTAATGATTGAGTAGCCAGGGATGGATACCTCGGCATCAGTGTGGTGAGGCTTTATCCAGGTTTCAGATATGATCAGGATATCAGGGCGAAGAGAAAGGGCAATGGGTTGCAGCACGGTTATTTTGTTTAGTAAACTGCGGGAGTTGAGGTGCAGGAGCCTGAGTCCTTTGAGAAAGAAAACGGAGGAAGAGTTTGGGGGTGGGTCCAGGGTTGGTTTCAAAATCCCTGGCAGGAGGAGTAGCAGTGATATACTGTTTGGATTTATGCCAGAGGTATTTGGGTCTGGGGGCTGGGGTGGGACCTGTGGAGGAGGCGGAGGACTACATAGGGCTGGGAGGCGGAGAACTGTATGACCTGGGTGAAAAGGGGGGGGCAGGATGGTAGCGCTAATGGCCCAGTTGTGCACTTTGGCATGGGATTGCTGTTCGTGGGTGTTTTCATAGTTGGGCTGGGGATAATGAAGGAGGACATGAGGGGGAGTTGCCATATTGGGAGGGCAACTGGAGGAAGGGAAGCTAGTGGGGCAAGTGAGAAAATAAGCAGGGTTAGAAAAGGTGACATAGTGGCAATAAGTAGAGTAAGCTGGAACAGAGGGATAGCAGCCACTAGTGGTTGCAGCTGATAAGCTGCAAATGGGAGAGTGGGCAGATAGGCTGTGGAGTCACGTGAGTGATTGCTATAAGCTAGGAGCTCACCGTGATGGTGGTGGGTGGCGGGAGCCGGGCGAAAAGGCAACAAGTGGGCTCACAGACTCAGATTCAGAGCCATGCCCGCAGGGAGAGAGTGTCTGTACATTCAAACTTGCAGCTTTGAGGGGGTGTCATTGGATGCACTGGCTGGGGAGGGCAGCTCCTATCTGGACCCTTGCAACCCTGCTGTGGAAGGAAAGGAGAAAGATCTATATAGCCAACTGACAGGGAGGAGCAACAGGAAGGTACGCGTACAGGCAGTCAGTAGCAAAAACATGCACAAATTAATTAAGAATCAACTGGAGAGATGCAGACCATTTGGATTGAGCAGTAGCATGCATCAATTACCAAACTGAAGTTAATAAAGGACCAACTGCATTCAATAAAGCTAGCAGCATTAAATAAAGTCAGCGTGTGTTTTGTCTGTACTAGGCAGTGAGCTAACTTCTTAAGGGTCCTATTGGATGCATCAGAAATACAGTAGAAAGCGTGTTACAGGCTGGTAATCGGCATTAAAAAACAATCTATAAGCCTGTGTCAACAGAAAATTAAATTAAAGTCCTTATGGATAGAGCACTTCAAAGTTCATTGTTCAGGATTTCAAATTCAAATTTTGGCGTCAAACACAGACTCAGATTCAGAGCCTGCCCGTAGGGGGAGAGTGTCCGTACCTTCAATCTTATGGCTTTGGGGAGGGGGGTCGTTGGATGCACTGGCTGGGGAGGGCAGCTCCTATCTGGACCCTTGTGACCCTGCTGTGGAAGGAAAGGAGAAAGATTTATATAGCCAATTGAGAGGGCGGAGCAACAGGAAGGCAATGTGTACCTGCCCAAACTTGCAGCCTGGGGTGTCCTCGGATGCACTGACTGGTGAGGGCAGCTTCTATCTGGACCCTCGCGACCCTGCTTCAAACTCTGCAGCTCGGGGGTATCAATCGGATGCACTGGCTGGAGAGGGCAGCTTCTATCTGACCCTTATGACCCCGCTTCAAACTTGCAGCTTGGGGCGCTCGGATGCACTAGCTGGGGACTCTGTTGAAATCCACCTTTAGAAAACCTGCCACCTTTCCTGTAATGTCCCCACAGTGTAATGCCTGATCAATCAATTCATATCATTCAATTTTAAATCTTTGTGTTGGGTCTTTTGTTTTGATAAAAATTGTATATGAGGTCGGATACAGTAATTTAACAACTCTTGGACCTTTTGTTGTAAAATTTCCTATCCATGACAACAATACTGCAATCCTTATCAGAACTTTTGATTATAATAACCTTGTTATGTTTCAGCTCTAAGAACCCTGCATTTTAAGTGTGGCATGTTGTTGCCATGGAGAGCCGAGCCCTCCATCAACAGTTTGTGAGTCTGCATGGCCACTACATTCTCAAACATACTTATTGCAGTGTTTTGAATTTATGTACAAAATATAGATTTTACTTGAAAATAATCAATACCTTGAGTAATAGTTGCCAGGGTATGAGTCCCTCCACTAGCAAATGTTTCATTTACTTCTGTTAGCAAATTATCGAGGTGAATCTTATTTATCAAATTGTGTCCAAACTGTAGAATGTCCATGTTGTTGTCATCCTCTGAATTGCCTAATTGCTTGTCTCCTCCATCCAATGTCTGTAATCCCTCAAAAGACCCTGATCCCTCTGTTCTGACCCCTTGATATCATGATAATTCCTCATTTATGCTGGGCATTTCTGTAGAAGATATTCTAGATAGCTCCCCTTGTTTATACCCTCTTTCTTCTCTTCAATCATCAATCAATCAATCAATCAATCAATCAATCAATATCTTTATTTATCCAGGTGGGCACCACTGAGCAAGCTCATTTACAAGGTGGACCTGCGGCCCTACAGTAATAATACAGAAAGACAAGTTGCAATAGTACAAACAGTAAAAATAGCTGCTATTATAGTAAAATTGCACATTTACAGGTAATATACATTGAACATAGAACTACAAGGAGTCATGGAAAATGAACTTGTGCTGGATCCAAGCCCAAAAACTGTGCATTTTGTAGTGGGAAATGTTAGGGAGAGGGTAGGCATACCAGATAGAAGATATCAAGCGCATAATGTAGGGAGAGGTGGGGAATAGGCGCACAAGCGAAGAGGACCCAATTGTTAGAGCAGAGTGAGGGATCGGGAGGGCAGAGGACCATACAAAAGGTGATGAGGCGATTTTAGCCCCAAAACGCAGCGACATATGGAGGAGAAAAGCTGCCATTGTACTAAGTGCAAGAGGAGGAATATAGTAGCGGGGGCATAACTGGGAGCGTCCTGGAGGTTGGGGCAGAGGGAGGTGTTGGATGGATGAGGGACGGAATATTTTTTGGGGCGTAAAACGATAATTATCCCCAAGTGCAGTAGCATGTGCTAGAATCAGGCTGCAGCTGTTCAGAGCGCCAAAGAATAAGATATGGGAGTTCAGCAATAAATCCTGTGGATCTGTTGGTGGGCATGCTAGAGGCACACATTTCAGCTGGGGGGCCGCCATTTGAGGGAGGGAGGTTAGTTAGTGTCTAGTAAAGCAGTTGCAAATTTCCGTAATGCTATTATGGTAAAGCCTTTTGAACAAAAGGGTACTTACTGAGGTTTTTAGCTTAAGTATTTTTTGGGTTTTATTCCATATTGATGGGAGTGCGAATCCAAAGGCGGCTCTCCCGACTTGTGTGAGTGCCCTAGGTATATTTAGCAGGAGCTGTGAGCAGCTTCTAAGGGAATAATTCCTGGGCACAATCGGAGACAGACAGTCGATGATGTATTGAGGGAGTTTGCCACTGAGGGCTCTAAGTGTCCAGAGTGCTGCATTAAATTTGTGCCTATAGTGAAGTGAGGCCCAGCCCTTGGCGGCATATAGTGCACAATGATGGGTAGAGAAGGGGAGGTCAGTGATGAAGCGTATAGCTCTGTGGTAGAGCATATCCCATTTTCCAAGATAGGAAGCCGCACAGCTACTGTATATGAAGTCTGCATAGTCAATTAAGGACAGGAACGTGGCTTGGACTAGTAATTTCTTTGCGTCTGCTGTAAGAAGTCTTCTTATCCAGTAAAAAAGGCCAAGTCTTTGCCTTAATTTTTTCAACAAGTCTTCCAGGTGGTTAGTGAAGGAGAGTTTACAGTTGATCCAGACCCCAAGATATCTGAATTTCAGAATGTACTCTAAGCACTCTCCCAGCATCGTGATTATTAGGGGGAGGGAGTCAGTAGCGCTTGTGTAGTTTGCGGGGGAAAATAACATGGCTTTAGTTTTCTTAGTGTTTAATAGCAGTTTTTTATTGATTAGTTGGAGTTGCAGGAGGTTGAAATCTTTTTGTAGGTCAGTACAAGCTTCTTTTGGTGTGAGACAACTCAGGTACAGCACTGTGTCATCCACGAATAAGTGAATACTTGCATCCTTGATTCCCTCATCAATGCTGTTGATATACATTTCGAAGAGGAGGGGACCTAATATGGATCCCTGAGGGTCACCTCTTTGTAAGAGATTTAGGACAGATAGTTCGCCATCCACTTTCACCTGCTGGTATCTGTCTGTCAGATATTCAGAGAACCAGTTTAGAGAAGTAGCATCCAATCCTAGTGTTTTTAGCGAGTCGAGGAGTAGTCGTGGGTCGACTGTGCTCTAATGCTTTGCTGAGGTCAAGAAACACAGCACATACTGATTTTGTGCTCCAACTCCAGTTGCCAGTCATTGGTTACTTTAGCTAATGCTGAGACTGTACTGTGGTTGGCTCTGAATCTGGATTGAATGGGGTTTAGCAATTTTTCTCTGTCGATGAAGGATCTTAGTTGGCCATTTACTATTTTTTCCAGTAGCTTCGAGAGTGTGGGTAGGAGAGAAATTGGCCTATAATTATTAAGGTCGCAAGGGCCTCCAGATTTAAATAGCAGGATAACGTGTGCAATCTTCCATATTTGAGGGAGGTTACCTTGTGTTAGGGACAGGTTGAATAAATGAGTAATAGGCACTGCCAATATGCGGCATGCTATCTTTTAGGAAGTATGGTTCAATGCATCTGCGCCGCACTTTTCTTAGTATCCAGGTGAAGAATCAAGTCTTCCACTTCCTTGAGGGAAACCGATGAGAATGAGAAATGTTGACTAACGGAGCCAACATTTGGTGGGGTCATGCCCAGTTGCGCAGGCTACATGCAGGTGAGTTATTGAAGGCTAAGCCTGCTGTGGCGAAGTGCGTGTTGAATGCCTGCAGTATCTCTTTTTTGTCATTGATTACTGTATTGTCAGAGATAATTTTAGTAGGGAGCATATTTTGTGACATGGCTCCCGCCAGTTCTTTGATTGTGGCCCAGAATTTGGAAGGACAATTGGCTGCAGTACCTAGTTCTGCTTGGTAATAGCAGGCTTTAGCTTCCCTAATCAGTTTGGTGCAGCAATTTCTGGCTGTTCTAAAGAGGCACCAGTCTTTCTCTTTTTGGGATTTGGGGGCAGTTTTCCAGAGTTTATCCCTGGACAGTAGTGCAGCTTTGAGATCTTGAGTGAACCAACGGCATTTCCTAGCCTTTATACATATTTTTGACATTTGCACATTCAAGTACTTGAAAGGGATAAATAAGGTTGATAAGGACAGTCTCTTTAAGCTGAGTGGCAACCATATCACGAGGGGGTACAGTCTTAAGCTGGAGGGTGGGAGGTTTAGGAGGGAGGTCAGGAAGCACTTTTTCACAGAGAGGGTGGTGAACACTTGGAATGCGCTGCCAGAAAAGGTAATCTCTTTAAAGACAGTGGGAAGCTTTAAGAGAGGCTGGGATAGGCACAGGGAGAAGGTAAGTATCATGGTAGGGAGGAAGGGTGGGAGGTGTGGGGAGGAGGGCAGGACATTAGCTCAAGCTGTGGACCCTGCAATACGAAAGCAGACTTGATAGACCAAATGACTTTCTTCTGCTGGTTTCTTCACATGTTCATATGTTTGTATGTTATAGAGAGAGAGGCAGACTAGACCAATTAAAGTAAAATTTGGACGATTATTTGAGAGAGGAAAATTACAGGCAACATCCGCGATAAGTGGTGGACATTCACATTCACAGTGGGACAGTAGTCTTCATTAGTGACATAGTGGCAGGGCTGGAAGGGAAGGTTTTCCTGTTTGCAGATGACACCAAGATCTGCAACAGGGTGGACACTCCTAATGGGGTGGCGAGAATGAGGAAGGACCTAGGAAGTCTGGAAGAATGGTCAAAAGTGTGGCAACTGTGGTTCAATGAGAAGAAGTGCAAAATCATGGACCTAGAGCACAGAAATTCTGCAGAGAGTTACAGGATGGGAGGAGAATTGTTGGTGGTCACCAGGGAAGATAGGGATTTGGGTATTATCATCTTGGATGATTTAAAGGTGGCCAAACAGTGTACAAAGACTGTAGGGAGTGCCAGTGAAATGTTGCGGTGCATAGGTAGGGGTATCACTAGCAGAAGGAGGGAGGTGGTGATACCACTATACTAAAGGTTGGTGAGGCAGTGCCTGGAATACTGTGTACAGTTCTGGAAACCACATCTTCGTAAAGACATGGACAGGGTGGAGATGGTTCAGAGAAGGGCAACTAAGATGGTGCATGGCTTGCAACAGAAGACATATGAGAAGAGACTGAAGGACCTCAATATGTATACACTGGAAGGGAGGCAGGAATGTGGAGATGTGATAGAAACTTTCAAATATCTGAAGGGCATGAACAAGGTGCAGGTGGGCAACATCTTTTAGTATAGACAGGGTGCAAGAACGAGGGGGCATGTTATGAGTTTGTAGGTGGGGCAGGTTAAAGGGACAAGGTGCGGACATTTTTTTCACAGAAAGGGTGGTGGACACATGGAACAGCCTTCCACAGGAGGCGGTGGGAGCGAGCACAGTGGGGGGATTCAAGCATGCATGGAATAGGCATAAGGGAACTATAGATGCGGGTGGGAGAGGCTAAAGTCGATGATCGAGTAGGGTCAGCAGGTGCTGACTTAAGTAGGATATATGGTCATACTGGATGGGCCTAGTGGTCCTTATCCGCCATCAATTTTCTATGTTTCTATGTGTGATGGCTCATAAACTCAGAGAGTGAAACTTGAGTGGTCTTTCAAGTAAACAACCAACACGAAAGAAACCCACATTCAGAAGCCAAGAAAAAATGAAATAGTCACCAAGTGGTGATAAAGTTTATGTATTTATTGTGACATAAGACCTGGAGAAAGTGCCAAAAACACCCTGGTGCCTCGACTTGGAATGAGTTTTCATCAGTGGTTTACCAAGGCAACACACATTGAGGATGTGTGTAAACAGCAACAACACCAAAAACCAAAAAATAAACACAAACAAAAGTACACTCCCAACCAATGTATTGTTTTTTGTAATTGCTGACCTTACTGATCTCTGTTTTACTGCACTTGCTCCTTCACGGTGCCATCCTGACATTGAGCATTGAGTTCTTCCTGTTTCCCAGGCCTACTGCCTGTCATGGGGCTGGAAAAGACCTTTTTGTGCCTGAGTGATGCTCCTCAAAGATCAGTCTTGGTTCTTTTACCTACCCTGGAGTCTAGGCCCCAATAACACAACAACAGCTTTTTCAGTGCATGGCTGGTTTGGGCAGTTTTGCTTTCAGTGGTTGGCAGTGGTTCTGGCAGTCAGCAGTTTTATACAGACCATACCTTTACCGCTGCTCTTTGACAATTCTCAGCTGTTTTGTGCTTGCTGTTATAAACAGCTGGTTATAACAACGGATTACACCATGGTTATCTATTTGTAATCAAGTATAATTATGTTTAGATTACTACAAAGTCCATGCTACTGGAGCCATGGGATGGAATGTTTGAGATTAGTCCCACTGTTCCAAATGCTATTTATGGTATGTGATATATGAGGTTTGAGGAGGGGAGAACAGTGCTGGCACTGTCAGCAGCATTCAGTATTGCCATATCTTCCTTGCCGACCTAAACTCCTTACAAAAGTTAATGTCCACCATGGCAGAGCACCTCATTGACACTATGGGCACGTTGGGGACTTTTTGTGCAGCAAGATGGTGAAGGGGATATGTGTTCCACAGGATGTAGTAGTAGTAGTAGTAGTAGTAGTAAAAATCTTTATTTTTATACAAGATAAAGGATAAGTTGGTACATATCTTATCACACCTTAGGACCAAAGTCCTATTTTCAAGGTAGTCTTGTTTTGATTTATCTGGTGCAGGTTAGCAAAAAACAACATACATTCAACATACAGTGCTTATAAAATATATTTAGCTGCCATCTAGAAGGATACATCCAATATTATGAAACAGACTAGAATAACAACAATCTACGAAGTACATTCAATATTATAAGACAGACTACATTTTAAATTAAAAAAATTAATTATGCTGTGATGTGTGGCCAGAAGTGAAAATTTCAGCCATTACACATACTATACATCTATTCCTTCTTTAGTTTAGTGTCAAAATTCTTTGCTGATCTGGCAAGTTTAGTGTGATCACTAAGGTTTGCCCAGACAGTTAGTGCATTAAATGAAAATGTCATCTCACTAAATTTATTCCTAATTTCTCGTATTCTCAGTTCCCTAGAGGATTTATTTCATAATTTATGTTTATGCTCCACTTTGTTAAGCATTGCTTGTTATTTTATACATTTGAGTTGCCCAAGCTATTTTTCATTTCTGTTCTAATGGAAGCCAATTTAATTCCTGATACATTAAGCAGTGATGAGTTTTATAATCACATCTGAGAACAAATCATGCCATTTTATTATATAATACATCATGGGCCAGATATTCAAAACTTTGTGCTGGGCGCAAACTGTTTGCACATGTTTAGCGTCGGGTTGGCGCAGGTCCGCTATATTCAAAAGGCCAAATAGCACCCACAAACTGCATTAGCACTGGGCAAAATCATAATGTATGCAAGGAGCAAACTGAGGGGCATGTCAGCACATTGCTATGTTCAGCAAATAGTGCCGTGCAAAGTGGTTTTCTGTGCCTTAGCACAACACTTTGTGTGGTACGAATTACCACCCAGGAAAAGGTAGTCTTAACCCTGGGAAACCAGCTTTGCATGACATTGTGACTTTGCGCAGTGTTTGCGCTGCTTTTGCACAGTTTTACATGACCCTAACCAATAATTATGACACATAGAAAAAGCCATACATAGAAGAAACATGCTGCCTACTGATGGCATCACAATGATGCCATCATCTGCCACCAGTCCCAGCTATGCCAGGCAGTAAGGGGTGACCCAGCTCCCAGCGGACACCATGGCAGTGAAGCCATACAGCACATGCCTGCATACCACCCTTTGGTGGACACCAACAGATGACAGCACACACATGCAGCACTGTGGGCATGGAGGGTGTTGAGGGGAAGGTGTACAAGTAGCCAGGCTGCACCACAGACTGGGTGTGGCTAGAAGGCTGAGACAAGCCGTGCTGTGCACATGGGCCAGTGCTGGGAATACTCCAGCACCAGTGTGCCTGTCTGATCGTATGTGCCACCCCCAGCCACATACCGCACATCTGTACAGACACCACAGTCTGGAAGAATGGTCAAAAGTGTGGCAACTGTGGTTCAATGAGAAGTGCAAAATCATGCACCTAGGGTGCAAAAACCGTGCCACCATGTATATGTCACTATGAGCATCCCATTCCAGTGGTGCAGAATCTGTGGGTCGCACAACAGCATAACAGTAATGTCCACTGTCCGTAAGCAAGTTGGGCCTGTCACTGTGTACAGTGCAGTGGTCATCACAGCTCTACACACCATAGGCATTGCTATGTCTTTCACACTACTGGTCCCCTTGCTACTGTAGTGACTGCTGCGCACTGTAACATGAACTACAGTTTGACGGATGCATGCAGCACCAACACCTGTGCCTGTGCTGTGTAGTCCCCTGGAGCACAATATGCTATGCTATACTGTATAAATGTAGCTTGCAGCTACCACTATGTACTCCCAGACAGACCTACAGGTGGAGCTGTGGACATACCCAGCCAGCCCCTGTACTTCCAGACTGACCTACAGGTGGAGCTGTGGGACCCTGCAATAATGCTGAGCAAACTGCATGCAAATCAGGGCATAATGAGATGCTAATCTGGATGTTTGCCCAGAGACTGCCTAAGTAGGCTCATTTGCATGTCATTGTTGAATATAGCAAAGTTTAGCCCCGGGCAAACGTAACTGCACTGGGTAAACGGCTTAGCTCTGTGCTAAACCTGCGCAAATGTGTTAGCGTGGTGCAAACATTTCGGAAATATTGTACATTTTGCACAATGTAATTTCACATGCACTGCTGCTTGCAGCTTCACTGAGTCAACACCTTTGCTGGTACACACATCAACCACATAGTTCACCTCTACCTTCCTTCACGTCACTGTGAACTTGGCTGCTCTTGTGGTGTGCACTTCCTGGTTGCTATATTCAGAGCTGTATTATTCCTTGGCTATGTTTGCACTGCACTCCCAGCCCAGTTTGCCCAGCTTCCTTAGCATGCTATATTCAGCAGGTTTAGCACTGGGGCTATCGCTTTTGAATATAGCGAACTATTGGGTCTGGGCTAATTTAGCACACCGGGCAGTGCTAGTTTAGCCCCGGGGCAAAGTTTTGAATATCTGGCCCCATGTTTATTAAGTTGAGTCAGGATCAATCAGATATAAAGCTAAACATTAAAAAAGTAAGTAAAACATTGTATTTATCCTGTCGATTTTGCTTATTATCCCCCTGTATGTATCATAGGTATGATTTCCTTCCCCCTTTAACTGGGTTTCTACATCTGACTGAAGCCTATGGTTACAGTCCGTGCTCTAAAAATGAACTGTGCTTTATAGTTCCTAGAATCAGGACCAGACAGATCAGACAGCCTTTATTCATATAGCCCCTTTTTCCTGAGATCATCTTGGTCCAGCACCCAACACTTCCTTAGCTGCTCTTAAGCACAAGAACAATATTTTACAAGCATTTGTAAATGCCGAATGTTGTCTCGCTGGCACTGGCATTGGTAGTGCGGAGTTAGAGACACATAATAGAATAGCAGTGAGTATTGAGTGATGCCAACCCCACCCCCATCCTGTAGAGACTGACAGGCATTGGGGTGTGCCTTTTGGTCATCAGCTATAACGCTCATGCCATTGTACCTCACCCTACCCTGTAGACATTGACAAGTGTTGTGGTGTGCTTTGGGGTCTTTGGGCATTATACTTACCCCATTCCATAAGGAAATACACCGTGGTGGGTGCAGTATAGGAGAATGGGGTGAACTATGTGGCCGAACAGTGCAAGGCACACCACCATGCCTGTCACTGGCTGCAGGGTGGGGGTGGGGTGGAACGGCATAAGCATTGCAGCCGATGATCCCAAGTCACACCCCTGATGCCTGTCAGTCTCTACAGGGTGGGGTGTTACAGGTGGAAACCCTAACACCCCAGGCATGTGTTGGTATTTTCACTCCAAATTTTCAACATGGGCTGTTTGTGAGCCCATCTCATGAAAAGCGGCACTATCAGTCTGTTAGCTGAAAGGTGGTTTTGCACAGTGGCTATGCCATTTGGCAACACAGGGACGAAAACACATGTTGGGCAGGATGTGGAAAATGACATCTGTATGGTTCATGAAGAGGCGTAAAAAATGGCAACATTGAAAATCTGGAGTGAAAATATGAAAAATTGGTGAAGTCATGAGCATGCATAGAAAGTGTGCAACACACGTCCATAACACAATTATTTTGGGGATTTTTTTAGCCACATTTTCAATATAGGCATTTTCGGGCCTCCCCTCATGAACAGTGGTGCTGTGATTTTGTTAGTCAGTCCCAAAAGTTGATTTCCTACAGCGACCACGCCATTGTATGCCACAGGTGTGGAAACACATTTTGGGCAGACTGTGAGAAATGACAGCTGTAATGTTGATAAGGAGGTGTGAAAAAATGCCAGTGTTGAAAATCTGGCATGAAAATATTGGAAATTTGCAAAGTTACAAGGGTGCATGGAAACTGCACAATGCACGCTTGTAATACAGTCATTTTATGGACTTTTGGCACCAAATTTTCAACATAGGCATTTTAGGACCTCTGCTCATGAACAGTGTCACCGTCACTTTCTCAAACTGTCCTGAAAACTGATTTTGCTGGCGACTGCGCTTATTCTTCGCCAGAAGTGTGAAAACACATTTCAGCCAGGACATGACAGGAGGAAAGAGTAAGGATTGCAAACAGTTTAGGGGCCAGAAATAATACATGATTGGAGTGGTGCAGTGCAGTGGCTGTGGAGCAGCAGTCTTCCGGGAGACGTTCTGGAGGATGCGGTGTTGTCTCATCTGCAGGCACCTCTCTGGGTTGAGGGAGGAGGTTGCTCATCTACAGGCTGAGTTGGCCAGGATTTGTGGGACCTCCTCTTCCACCCAGGGACCACCAGTGCCTCTGCCGTTGCCTCAGAGGTTGCCAAGAAAGAGGAGCGGTTGGACCACAGAGGGCTCAGGGAGGGTGAGGGTGGTGGAACAGAGGCGCATCCCTCCAATTGTACCTCTCCACAATTCCTATGCCATTCTGGCAAAGTGTGGTTCCTCTATGGAGGCACCCGCAGTGGAGACCAAGGAGGATGCTGGGAACCTCCACAAAGGAGACCCACAGGAGGGTGGCAGGGGACCCTGCAGTGGAAGGAAACAACTCCTGATGGGGAACTCCATTGTTAGGAAGGTAGAACTGGGGGAGGAAGGGGAGAGGGAGGTGAGGTGCCTGCCTGGCGCCATGGCTTGGAGGGACAGGGAGCGAATCCTCAGGATTGCCGGAGCAGCTGCACAGGGGAGGGAGCTGGATGTCATTGTCCACCTAGGGACAAATGACTTGGCTAAGAGAGGGATTAGAGAAGTGCAGGAAGAGTTTATGGAATTGGGGAGGGCCTTAGTCAAGTAGCATGCACTGGTAACCTTCTGGAGGTGCTGCCATCTATGGCATAGGAGAGGCTAGGGTGTTCTGCACCATGGGATTCAATCAGTGGTTGAAAAACTGGTGTGGAGCTCAGGGATTTGGCTTCATTGGGGACTGGGGGTCCACCTGGAGTGATGCAAGCCTATATTGGCATGATGGGCTGCATCTGTCCGGGAGGGGAACCAGGATCCTAGGTGATAGGTTTAAATGCTTCATTGGCAAGCTTTTAAACTAGCCAAGGGGAGGCACTGGAAAGGATCAAGGGAAACCCAGCCCCCAAAATAATTATGGTAGTAAGGCAAACACCAACATAGAGGTGTCAATAGGAGAAGGGCACAGGTAAATGGAGAAAGTGACACAGGCAAGAAGGACAGGATGGGGCAAAAGGGAGTAAGGCCATCAGGAAATGGAGGGTAATGAGTACCAATGCCCATAGTCTGGGCAACAAGCTCCCTGAGCTGGTGGCCTTAATGGAAGAGGGATGCCTGGTTATCGTAGCAGTCACAGAAACATGGTACACAGAGAACCATGACTGGGATGTTAACATACCAGGGTACATAACCTACAAGAGAGACAGGCAGGGGAGAAGAGGGGGAGGAGTAGCTCTTTATGTAAAGGAAGGGATAAAAACAACTGAACAAAGAGTAAACAGAGAGGAGAGGCGGCACTGTGGGTCACCTTGGAGACTGGAAAGGGCACCACAATCCGCACAGGGTTGTGTAAGACCCCATGTCAGGGGAGGGAATGGACAAGGATATGATAGAAGGCATTCTTAGAATGGCAGAGAAAGGGAGATACTGTTGATGGGAGACCTGAATATGCCAGATGTTAACTGGAGCACATTTGCTGCAGCCACATCCAAGGGCAGGGCCATTATTGATGCCCTACAGGTGGCAGGCATTAGACAGCTAGTTTCAGAACCCACTGTGAGGGAGCAATCTTAGACCTCGTACTCTCAAACGGGGGCAGTGAGAGGATCTCAGATCTAGAAGTGGGTTGCCATCTGGGGACAAGTTACCATCAAACAGTGTGGTTCACATTAAACTCAGCTACAGAGTCAAGCCATACAAAAGTGAGGGTACTGGACTTTAGGAGGGCTGACTTTGGCAAGATGGGAGAGTGCCTCAGAAAAGCACTAGCAAACAGGCTAGAAGGAGGTGTGGAGCAACAATGGGGAATCATCAAAACTGCCATCACAGAGGCAACAAGCCTTTGTGTGAAGCAAATAAACAAATCAAGACAAAGAAAAGCACTATGGTTCTCAAAAGAGGTGGCTGTGAAAGTCAGGAAGAAAAGATAGCATTCGGAAGTATAAGGAAACACAGAAGGAGCAGGACGAGACCTGTACCAGTTAAGGCAGAAGGAAGCAGGGAGGGAAGTCAGAATAGCAAAGGCCCAAAGGGAGGAAAAGATTGCCAACTCAGTTAAGAAGGGGGATAAAACCTTTTATAGGTACATCAGCGAGCGTAGAAAGACAAAGGGAGGGATAGTGAGGCTGAATAGAATGAACGGTGGGTGGGCAGAGGGGGACAGTGAAAAAGCAGGGATACGGAACGAATATTTCTGCTCAGTATTCACAAAAGAGGAGGGGGATGTGCCTAATCCAAGTAACAGAAGCACTCTTGATAGGGGGGTCGATCCCAGTCCTTTCACAGAAGAAAGGGTTCTGCAAGAACTCCTAAAACTGAAGGTGGACAAAGCAATGGGTCCTGATGGAATTCACCCCAGAATTCTAAAAGAATTAAGGAGGAACTAGTGAAACCACTGGCTACTCTTTTTAATAAATCATGGGAGGATGGTGTGGTACCGAGGACTGGAGGAAGGTGGATGTGATTCCCTTCACAAAAGTGGGACCAAGACAGAGGCAGGAAACTACAGACCTGTCAGTCTGACCTCTGTGGTAGGGAAAGTGAGAGTCACTTCTGAAGGAAAGAATAGTTGAGTACCTAGAGGCCAGTGGAGCACAGGACCCAAGGCAGCATGGGTTCTGGCGGAAGGTCATGTCAGGCAGATCTAATAGATTTCTTTGACTGGGTGGCGTAAGTAGACCAGGGAGGGGCTGTGGACATGGCCTACCTAGACTTTAGCAAGGCATTTGACACAGTCCCACACAAAGATTAATAGTCAAATTAACCAGCCTGGGAGTGGGTCCCAGGGTAGTAGCCTGGGTAAAACATTGGCTGGACAACAGGACACAGAAGGTAATTGTAAATGGAGTCCACTCTGAAGAAAGAGGGGTTACTAGTGGGTACTGCAGGGTTCAGTATTGGGTCCAGTCCTTTTAATGTCTTCATCAGTGACATTGCAGAGGACTGGCAGGAAAAGTATGCCTTTTGCAGATGACACAAAGATCTGCAACAGGGTTGATACACAAGGAGGCATGGAAAGGATGAAAGGGACTTGCAAGGTTGGAGGAATGGTCAGAAGTATGGCAGCTAGGATTCAATGCAAAGAAGTGCAAAATAATGCACCTGGGAAACAAGAACCCAGGGAAGAATACACAATGGGTGGGGAGGTAGTAACAACAACAAAAAGGAAAGGGACCTGGGGTAATCATATCAGATGACCTTAATGTTAGCAATCAATGTGAGAAGGCAGTAGGGAGGGCTGGCGTATACTGGATATATAGGGAGAGGCATCAGCAGCAGAAAACAGGAAGTTATTATCCTCTGTACAGACAGTGGGTGAGACCCCATCTGAGTACTGTGTCCAGTTCTGAGACCCCATCTCCAAGGACATAGACAGGATAGAGGTAGTCCAGAGGAGGGCAACTAAAATGGTGCAGGGTCTGCAAGAGAAGCCATATGAGGAGAGACTAAAGGAGTTTAATATGTATACCCTTGAGGAAAGAAGGGAGAGGGGGACATGATAGAAACTTTAGTACCTCAGTGGAATCAACAAAGTCCAGAGGGTAGCATCTTTCAGAAAAGAGACTTACAAGAACAAGGGATACAGTTTAAAGATAGAAGGAGGGCGGTTCAGGGGCAATGTGAGGAAGTATTATTTCACAGAGAGGGTAGTGGATGCATGGAACAGCCTTCCTGAGGAGGTTGTGGGGTCTAAAACTGTGGGAGATTTCAAGAATGCATGGGACAGACATAAGGCAATCTGTGGGGGGTAGGAAGAAATAGGCTGTTGGTTAACTAGGATCTGCGGCCTATCCTGTAGGTAGGGAAATGGGCAGACTAGATGGGCCTAGCGGTCCTTATCTGTCGTCAAAGTCTATGTTTCTATGTTATGTAAAATGACAGCTGTACTGCTCATAAGGAGGTGTGGAAAAATGGCAATTTTGAAAATCTGTAGTGAAAATATAAAAAATTTATGAAGTTACGAGCGTGTGTGGAAACAGCGCAACGCACGCTCGTAAAACAGCCATTTTTTGGATTGGTTTCACCAAATTTGCAACATATGTTTTCAGAGACCCTCTATGAATAGTGGCACTGTCATTTTGTTACTCATCTCAAAGGTGATTCCACGAGTGACCGCCAAATCACCTTTCAGGACTGAATAACGCCATGACAGTGACTGAATTCCTGAGGAGGGTCCCAGTAACCCCATGTTGAAAATTTTGTGCAAAAATTCCAAAATAGCTGAGATATGCACCAAAATTGAAAACCCTATGTGTGCCATTATACAGCTTACCAGCATTTCTTCAGTTCGCAGTAGGCTTTGAAGAGTGCAGACATATTCCTCGTCCACCAAGATCATCAGCCGGACTCAGAGGTAAGTATGGGGTGAGAGGGGTGGGGAGGCAGGGTGCACAGAGGGCGGGCATGGGTTGTGGGAGGGGTGGGAGACTGTGAGGAACCGCTTTCTTATTTCACAGGAAAAAACCAAAAACATTGCAGGACGGTTTTTCTTTTTCAGGGGATTTGGCACACTGGGGTGGGCTCACAGCGTGCCACCTAAGTATTTTGGGGGGATGCTGTAACTAATGGGGGATTGGATACCCCATCAGCACACAACGAAAGTGGGGGGGGGCAAGAGCTGAGGAGGATTGGGCACCTCCTCGGTACATAACAAATGAGTGGGGTGCATGATGCTGATGGGGAGTGGGCCCCTTCATCGGCACATACATTGGGTCAGGGCATGCCTACAGGGGGATTGGGCACCCCCGAGGTCGGCATTATGGCAGGCAGTGTGCCGCCATGTTTCATTTACTTTTCCACCAGGGCAAGCACATCGGGAGGTGCCGCTGCATATAATGAGTTTTTCTCACATTGCAGTGGACCTTTCGTTAGATGTGCTCACCACATTATGTATTCATGGTGTGGCACTGGCATGCAGGCTTATTGGGGAATGAGGGATGCACCTACTGATGCGTGCCCTGCATTCGCCCAACAGTGACCGCACCTCCAAATCTACTACTGCCGCAATATGTTGGCTGCACATACACGAGCCAACATAAAAAGCTCCTTACTGACAAATCCAAATTCACATGTGAGAATTTCTAGAGTTAAAAGAGAATTACCAAACAATAGCTTTAATTTCCTGTTACAAGATTAGCTTACCAAAGGTGTCCCTTCTATTTGATACTATCTTATCTAAATATAATTGAAAACTTTACTTTCAAACTTACTTCAGTTGTGTTACAGCCAGTTTGATAGCACAGCAGCAGTGCTTGCACTCTCTATGCAAATGACTCAGGTTTGGAAATGAACTAAGGTTACTTGGTGGGCATCTAATGGTGGAAGGATTAGGCATCCCATGGACAGCTCCTATCCCTTGGGGATGGAGACACCATGTTCCCCTACATGCCTGCCTTCTGGTGGAAGCAGGGAGGCAGCACAAGCGGGTGCATCACAGTCTGGAGTGGAGGTCGCCAGCACCCTGCATGTGTACTACTGTGTGTGTGCACCACTGCACACCAGCATTCCTTGGGTAAAAAACAGGTGGAACATGGCCAGGCAACAAAATGACAAAAGCACCCTTGAAGGCCCCACATCTCCGACTGTGGTACCCACCCACCAGATACTGGTGCCGGAAAAGAGGTGGAGGTAAGTTTCAAGGAAGTTGGGTGACAGGCTGGAGGATGCTAGCAGATGAGAACAGGCTGGACAGTAGAAGGACATAAACATGGAATTTGGAAAAAATTATGTGTATTGTTGTTTCGTGTCTCTGTATACTGTCAATGTGAATGAGTGTGCCACTGTTCACAGTATGCAACCATAGCTGACAGCCATCATAAAAGATCCACAAAGGAAAGTTGACATGTTTTGACTGTGAGTGTATTCCCATGTGCAAATAATGTTTTAATAAAATTAAAATGAATAAAAGAAGTCTTTCGCTAGTAGTCAGGTAACTTGCAGGTTCTTTTTGTGACAGAAAGGAGTTGGTTAAGAATTGACTGTTTACACAGTTAAGTGAGGTATTTGCTTCCTTTTACAGCTGTGTGCTAATAACTTGACACACACAGCTGCAGCTGTGGAGTGAAGTCTACATATGTGCAAAAGTCAATTCTGCTTATTTGTTTGCACAAGTATATTTGTCTAGTGGGCAGTGTCCCTTTTTTTTTTTTTGTTTTGGTATGAACCAATACAGCCAGTACTTTGACATTTATTGGTAAACGTTTAGGTTGTCCTTACTAAGTCTTGAGGTTTTGGAGTGTAGAAAATCAATAGTTTGAAAGTACTGTGGAAGCAGAGTTACAAATAACTAACTTTTATTACCCCACTATGGGCAATCATTCAGACTCCAGTTTTACAAACATACGAACATACGAAATTGCCAGCAAAAAGGCCATCTAGTCTGTTGAGTCTGCTCAGTTTTGCAGCTAGCTCCCCTATTCTGCAGCTGCCCATCTTACATTTGGAAGCCTGAAGTTTGTACTTTTTTTATCAACATCCCTTGGGTTTAGGACATTTGATATGGGAAGGACGGACTACTGTTTGTAAGATCAGTACCTAACCGACCAATCCCAGATACTCTTCCGTGACTTCTTTACCATTTATGCAGTGAAGCACATTACATGTTTATCTGGTATAAACCTGTGTCCTTTGTTGATATGAATACCTGATGAAGGGATCTGTCTGACCTCAAAAGTTAGTGTACTTAATTATTAATGTACAATATCTATTTTTGTCCAATAGCAGGTATCATAATATTTAACAAAACAAGTAAAAACTAGCAACTGTGTACAGCACCACAAATAATAGGTGTCACTGTAATTGCTGTAGAACTGGTATGGCAAACCCATGTTGATCTGTGACTACATCCTAGCACGCCCTCAAGGAATTTCAGTAAGCTTTTAGCACTTGTACACAGTCATGAGACAGAGAAACTCTTCTCCTTCCTGGTGCATTCAGACGGTAGCAGTGCTTTCTTAAAGCAGGTCACATAGCGATGTTGATCAGATGCCGTGTGGTATGTTATTTTTGACTAAACTGTTAAGTCCTGAAGTAAGTACCTGTTTTTTTCAATTTTCTGCTTCTTCGTTTTACAATCTGTATATAGCAATGAATAGGAGCATACAATAGTAGTCATTGAAGTTTGATAACAATAGCTTAAACCTACAATTGAAACATCTGTTCAATTTTAAATGAAGTCATTTTTTCTGTCAGAAGTTACACTGTGCATATGTTTTAGACTTAAATGCTGGGACACTACTGTGTGGCAATGGTTCTTGACACAGTTTCATTAGTTGCAACCTCCAATCTTAGCAGCAATTTCAGATTCTACAAATGCATTAAAATGGTTCATTATGGTGCTCTAATACATTTTCATTTTCTGTAACTGTGCTTGTTTTATCTGCAGTGCATGAGAGGCTGTGCTGACTTGTACACTTTCCACATGAGAATACATGGATATTACACACCTTCCCTTAAAACACTGGAAAAACTTACTGTTGTACTAAGATGGGCAGCACCTTTATCTTGATTACAATGGGCTTCTTTAAACTTTATTATGTTTAGGAAAGAGATTTTTTTTAATTAGTCACACACACACACACTATCACAAAGTACTTTACAATCAAGTTAAGTGAGATACAAAAGTAAGGGAAAGCTTAGGGGATAAGTGAGTAGATAAAAAGAGTGAGGGAGTGCAGGTGAAGTGACTTGTCAAGGGCCACACAGTGCAGTACGTTGTTCTGGTGTGACTCAGACCTGAGTCTTCAGGTTTACAGCTTTGCGCTCTAACACCTTGGCTACTCTGCATAAAAATCTTTGTGTTTGGTAAGGTTATAATACAAGTATTTTTTACTGTTCAACACAAAGCCATTTCAAAACAATAGATACAAAAATTTTCCAGAATGAACAATATTGCACTATTATCACACTTAATGCATCAGAAAGTTTTGTAACAGTTCTACAGAGCCTAATGTCCTTAAATACTTTTATTATCTCCTATAGTCTGTATACATTTTGGGTTGGTATAATAGATCTTCAGTATACATATCATGTCAATGGTAAGGTTATATGCCAGACAAAATGAGAAGCCCGCTCTCTGGGTGTCCATGTTTTCACGGAAAAACAAGGTTATCCCAGCATATCCATGGTCATCACAGCTCTTTGCTTGATTTTTGCCCATGATAACTTCATCCATGGTTTGTCCTTGATTCAACCACACAACCAAAAGAGACTAATCAGGAAAACTATATCCATTTCAATTTGGTAAATCAAAGAAAAAAGTTTCTGATAAAATAACATTTTAAATTATTTCAAGTAGGAGCCATGATTGTCCATGATATAAATATGTTTTATAGTGTCAATTAAGAAATAATGACTGAGAAACCAGTAATTGCTGAAGGATTAACAACCGTTGGAGGATGGGTCCACCTCCTTGCAGCTGGTCATTAATCAAAGGAAATGACCAACTTTGAGGTTATTATTGCAATTATAAGTCTAATTGCAATAACAACATTTTATTGTGCGATGTTCCTTTTTAATTTCATTTAGGCTTTTAGCTTGTGTGGTGTGAGCTGTGTGGCTACACAGCATCATTTAACAACTGGATGGTCATTTCTTTTTTCCATACATACATACTCTGCGCCTTCTTTCAGCACTGGCAGACAGCTCTGGACCATCCCTCAGAGGGACTCATCTCTCTGGTGAGGCTTTCCCGCACCCACCCCAACCGGCCATCCCCATTGGTTACCCCCATGACAGGACCCGTGGAGAGGGGTGTCAGCCTGCCCCCACCCCCAGAAGCCAAAATCTAGATTGCCAGGGGGAGGCGCAGGCACAGCCCACCATAATTGAGCCTGCCAACTCTGAACTCTTTTTCTATTTTCTCCCCGGACCCACCCACGTGCAATGGGTGGGGTGACTGTCACCACTTCCGTGGAGGAAGTCTTATGTCTTGTGTGTGGATCCACCTTTTTTTAACATCACACCTGTGCTAACTCCAGGTGTCAGTCTACAGCGCAATGCTGAATCCCCCCATCCCTGTGGAAGAAGAGCTGTCAGCAGACGCTCAATCATTCCTCACCCTGGCTGACCCTAAGCATCCCTAGCCCATTCCCAAACCTCGATCACTTGTACTGTGAGGTAAGGCATCCAGCGCTCAACCTTGTGTGCCACTGGGCTGGCTCAGGATCAGTAATTTCTAAGACATTAATGATTGATCCAGTAGCTAATCCAGAGCCTTGCTAGGTTCATGAAAAATTAATTAGACTTATAATTTATTTATTGAATTTTGTTGACCCAGGAAGCCCACTGGGCCTAGAAGCCTCTTTTTCAGGGGCGACTGGGGCCAGGACACAGGGACATTCCCTACTATTTTTCAATAAGTGCCATGGGATCTTTAGCATCCATCTGAGCTACCACCAATCCAGGCAGATGGGACCTTGGTTTAACATCTCATCCGAAGATGGCACCTCAGAGCGCCAGCACCCCTCATGCTGTACTACAGTGTCAGTATTGGGATATTAACCCAAGTGCCAGATGTGGGAACTGAACCCACAGCCCTCTGATCTCCCAGCCTCAGAGACAAGTGTGCTACCTACTGAGCCACTGACACTGCTAATGCTTGATAATAACGATAATACAATGCTTGATAATGGTTTTGATGAGATATTTTCTAATTATGGTATTAATAAAATGTATTATCTTTGAGTCTTGTTTAAGATAATTTAGAAAATGGGCAAGTTAAATACTAGATTATGACTGGCCTGTTGCCATTCCATTGGCATATGCTTATGTGCCAATACCCTCTATAAAGAAAAAGGTCCAACATTGATCTGGGATTTGGACACATCACATATAGAATTCATGAGCCATTTCACTCATTCTTGATTTCCATCACAAACATGTCTGCCATCTTTACTCTTACACAAAAACCTTCGACTAGGCCCTAGAAATACATTTAAAAAGAAAAATATATAAATAGAGTGCAGTATTGATCTAATGAACCCTTATTATATGGACATCCCTATCTGATGGACTGGTAACAGGTCTCCCAAGAGAACAGAGTGAACATTTTAATTTCAGTTTACAGTCTCTCCATTATCTGAACGAATGTCATGTCTCCCAAGTAGTCAGGATAATCAAAATTGTACTGTAATTGATAATTATTTCTACACGATCCTTTTCTTAGACACATAAACAAATTTAGAAAAAAATCAAGCACTATTCATAATTTTTATTTTTAGCGTTTCTTTGTTGATCATGAAAAATCTCCCCACAGGAAGCTGGTCAAAAAGATGAGGGACTTAGGGGTGGGGAAAAATTGACAACTTAGGTGGATAACTGGCTGAGAGAAGCAACAAAAATGGTAGTAGTTAATAGGGAGTTTTCATTTATAACAGAAGTAACAAGCAGAGCACCCCAGGGGTCGGTGCTGGGCCTTGTTCTTTTCAATGTATTCATCTGTGACATAGGGGACTGCAACAAGGGCAAAATCTGCCTCTTGCAGATGGTGCAAAGATCTTGTACAAAGGTGCATGGAGGAAGGGAGAAGGGAACTCAGAGGATCGGGACAGCCTAGAGAGCTGCTCAAAGATTTGGTAGCTGAGGCTTCAATGCAGAAAATGTAAGTGATGCACATTGGGAAGAGGAACCCAAAGTGAAATATCACATGGGGAGTGGTGCTGGAAAGCACCATGGATGAAAAAATATTGGGGTTATGATATTGGAGAGCCTAAAAACAGTGTGTGTTGTAAAGAGCTGTGTAAAAGCAAATAGGATGCTGGGCTGCATAGGGAGGGGGGATAAGTAGTAGGAGATGAGAGTGATCCTTCAGTTGACATTCACTAGTGTGACCGTGCCTGGAATACTGTGCAAAGGTATTAGTGTCCACACCTGAGGTGAGACTGTGACAAAGTGTACACAGCACAGTGCAGAACAACCAAGATAGTTCATGAACAGGTGGGCAAGACATGCGGGGAGACTGCAGGACTTGAACATGTACACCCTTGAGAAAAGAGGGGTGACATGCTCTAGACATACAGTACAAGTACATGCATGGAATAAATTGGGTGAATGCCAAGGAACTTTTCTACTTGAGCTCAAATACAGGGATGAGTGGGAACTGTCTTAAAATCATGGGGAGGGGGGATTCACAAGGGACGTCCATAAACACTTTTTCACTGAAAGACTGGTGGACAAGTGGAATAAGCTGCCAGAGGAAGTGATACTTTCCAAATCATTGAACGGCTTCAAGCAGGGATGGGACAGGCGTATGAGATAAGGTAGAAAGGGGAGCAGAAACAAAGGGGAGGGCTGGCCACTAGGGCCAGTGCAGAGTAGTTAGGTAGGGTGGGCAAACTGGATGAGCTGGCAGGCCTGTTTTCCTGCTATCATTGTCTATGTAGCTATGTAAACTACTTAAGTATGCTATTGATTCTACACTAGAATTATGTAAATATTTCTAGTTGTTAGAGTAGCCTCATTTTGAAATGGGCCCAATGAAGCCCTTTACAAGGGTCTAGATAACGTTGAGCAGTGTTAGAGGTATCAACTTCAGTTGTGAAGAGTTAATGGAAAGATACAACTCTATTTAATTTCAAGTTGGACTGTTTTTTTAAGGATGCTTGGCATAAACAAGCAGACTTCTTGCGGGCACTTGAGAGTAGGCCTACCAGCAGGTAGTTTGGAAAATTGCCCCATGAATTGTGGGCTTCTTTTGAGTGTTCCTCCACTACCACATGCTGCCCAAGGATAACCAACATAGAGATCACATTTAAGTAAGCCTCATATATCCCAGGATGCCTTTGAAAATGAGCTATTTTCGCTCACTAGGCTTTTTCTGATAAAATTATTTCAGTAAGTGGTAGAGTTACTGCTTGTCATCCAGTTGACCTGGATCTGTGTCCTGAGCCTGGGACGTCAGGGACTAACTGGTGAAGTGGGGTTCGGGTGTCACTTGGCTACCTCCTGCCTCGGGGAGGAAGGGCACATCATTCTGTTGCATGACCACCCCCTAGTGACTGAGGGGGGTGTTATGTGGTAAGGAGCAAGTGGTCCCTCTGGGGTGCCTTTGCACTGGCATGTGTCCACTCACCTGGCAAGTGACACGGAGGCAACACATCCCCAGAGTGGTGCTGGCAGAGGATATGATACCTCTGAGTCACTTGCCAGGCCTGTTACCCGTCACCAAAATTCAAATAAATAAATAAATTACATAAAGTAGGCGGAGCTCACCCACCCTTCCAGTGGCCCTGACAAGTGAGTCGCCATGACACCTCCCAGGACCACACTCTGGGCTGGGATTAAGGGAAGGTATTAGCAGGGAAAAAATACCCTCATCAGTGCCAGGCAGATGAAACCACCCCACCTCACCCCATGCCACAGTAGGGTCTCTTCAGCTCCACCCATGCCTCACTGGCTCCTTGTCATGGGCTCCAACAGTCAAAGCAAAGTAAATGAGGCACTGGGAATATGCCATGGGTTATGGTCAGGGTATCCAGGGTGGTTGTTGTGCAAAGACTGGTGGTGGGCTGGACCACTGAAGAAATCCTGCAGTGAGTAGAAAGGCTTGGGTAGGTGGAAGGAGGTCCCAGTAGCTGGCGAGGTGAAAATGGGAGACAAATACAGAAAGTAAAAAAAAAAAAATAAAATAAAAACCTCTTTCAGTAAATAAATATACAATCTCTGTGTGTTGGGTGTTGTAGGTGCAGGAAAAGACACTTTGTGCATTTTTGCATTGGAGATGTAGTGAATCGAAATGTTACTGATGAGTTTTGAAGTCAGGAACTTCACACAACACATAGAAGTGTCGCTTCCTGACTTTACCCCATTTTCATGTGGTGAAGTTCTTTTGTCCCCAAAGTCTTAAATGAAAACTCACCCGCCTACTTTGGCATACTGTGCTTACTCCTTCCCACATTCCAGACATTTTAGAAGGATACCACCCAAAGTTGCTTAATGAAGAACATGTTGGCAGTGGTGCCCAACCTTGTCTCCAGCCTTCTTCCTACATGCCCTATCACTATAAGGAATACACTGGTGGTAGGTGCCCACCACCCCAATGGTCTGTCTTCCCTCCCAGATGACTGGTCTTACAGGACATTAGTGAGGCCACACCTCGAATACTGCATCCAGTTCTGGAGGCTTCATCTATCTAAAGACATAGATAGGGTGGAAGCAGTTAAGAGGAGGGCAACAAATGGTGCAGGGACTACACGCAAGAACCCTCGAGGATAGGCTGAGGAAATTAAATATGTACCCTGGAGCAGAGGAGGGAGGGGGATATGATTGAGACATTTAAGTACTTCACAGAGAAGAATAAAGTACAGGAGAATACTATATCCAAAGAAAAAGATGCTCAGGACAAGAGGGCACAAGATGACACTGGAGGGAGGTTCAGAGGAACGTGAGGAAGTACTTTTACAGAGAAGGTGGTGGATAAGTATAACAGCCTGCCAGCGGAGGTGGTGGGGGCAGAAATGATTACAGGTTTTAAACATGCTTGGGATAGGTATAGAGGATTGCTGGCAGTTTGGGAGGAGGGTACAACCCAATGCCAGCAGTGCATGAACCACAATTGTTAGTGGTAATAGGGCAGACTAGGTGGGCCGAAGGCCCTAATCTGGTGTCAATTTTTATGTATGTTTCTTTGTTTCTATCTTTACACAGAAACAACAAAGGTGGGTGCCCAACCTCACCACAGGTACTTCCCTCTCTCCCAGCCACCCAGTCTATAAAGCCATATACCAGCGGTGGGAGTCCAAACCCACTGCCAGTACTTCCCCCTCCTGATCACCAGATCTATACAGAATACACTGTGGTAAGTGCGCATTGTAGCCACAAGCACCCCACCTCTCTCCCACCATATAGGATGACATGGCCTAGTAGTAACATCTGACTGGTTGACCACAGTGACTATTAGGGCACATCGTTACCAATCTATTCATTGATAAGGGAGCCAGGAAACATAGAAGCTCAGCTGTTTGCCACAGCAAGGGTTGTATTTCTCTTTACAGGTCTTGAATGGCTAAATGTTGACAACAGCACAGCACATATCTTTTGGGTGAGTGGGGGTGAGGAGAGTGGTGAGTGCCACAGGGTGGTGGGGTGGAGGTATTGATGTATTTCATTGGATGGGTGGGTAGGCATGGGGTGCTGTTGGGAATCCAGCTAGGGTGAGGGAAGGCAATTTATTTTACTTATGGATGTGACTGACTGCAAAGAAAAAATTGTTGGGATAGTGTGGGGCAAGGAGAGTGGTGGGCCCTACAGAGGGAGGTGGAGTGGTGGTACCTATTTAATCATCAGGTTTGGTGTGAGGGGGTAGTTATGGAGTTCGGGAAGGTTGTGTGTGTGTGTGTGTGTGTGTGTGTGTGTGTGTGTGTGTGTGTATGTACATACGTGTGTGTGTGTGTGTGTGTGTGTGTGTGTGCACTCAAATGTGCGTGCCTGCATGCATGCGTGCATGTGCGTAGCTAATGAGAGTGGAAGGATAAGTGCCAAAGGGTATGTGTGTTTGCAGGTGAGTGTGTGTGTGTGTGTTTTCATTCACAGCATACAAGACTGAACTGCTGTAGTCTGCCAATATTTATTTATAATTTTTGCATTTTTAAAAGTGGGATGCCATACTCTGAGGTGTGTGATCATGATAGGAAGTTCTTGGGTGGTTAAAGACCTTTGGCACTACATCTTCAACATGTGTGTATATTGGAGTATGACTGCAAACACTGTTGTGTGCTATCTATAACATAACATACAGCCAGCCCTTGTAATTCACAGATTCTCTATAGAATTATGATCCTGTGACTGATAGTTGTGACATCAGAAATCTCATAATTCACAGTTGTGATGTCAAAGCCTAGAATTATTTTTTTTTTTTAGAATGTCTGTGTCAAGACCACTGGTAAACACCAATAAGATGGCTGCCTAACTCTGTGGCTCTGTCAATGGAGACCTGCCACCCTGTAGCCATCCACCTGGTTTGACATTTATGTTTGGGAGGAAAGAAGACCCTCTTCTTGAATGCTCCAACTCCCTGGTGAAATGGAAAATGGCCGAAAAACTATCACCTCCTGCTGCACTTCCTGAAGCAAGATGGTACTGCTACCTACACATCTGATCTTGGCAGAGCTTAGGAAAATGAAGATCTTTCTGATTAACATTACCTCGGACATGGTGGTCCCAAATCATCAATGTCCACCATGCAAACTTCTTTGGATGGTCCCACTGTTTGGGTAGCAGAGATGGAAGCATGGATTGTGTGGGTGGAGGAGACAACTGAAAGTCAGTATGGGATCTATTCAGTGTGTGGTGCATGTTGACAAAGATGTAGGCTAAGGCAGATGACCTGGAAGGTTGAGGCCAATGAAAAAATGTCCACATGGTTGGGCTCCTGGAGGGCACTGGCAGATATGGTGGGCATTTTTGATACTATATTGCCTCTGGCCTTTCAACTGCCAGTTGATCTCCCATGCCAGACTGAACAGGCCCATAGTACCCTCCGAGCAAGCCTGGAGAAAGACTGCAGGATATTCTGGTGCATTTCTTGCACTTTCCTACCAAGGAAAAGATGCTGCATAAGATGTGTATATTGCCCAGGGTGTTGGGCACCAACCAGCTTGTTATGTTTTTTCTGGACTCTTCATAAGTGATTCAAGTACATAAAAGGCATGAACAAGGTACAGTTAAATGGACTTTTTCAGTTCAAAAGGGGCAGCAGAACCAGGGGACATGACCTAAAGAGAGAGGTTCTCTACCAACACCAGGAAGTTCTTCACGGAAAGAGTGGGGGATGCCTGGAACAGCCTGCCTGCAGAGATGGTGAGGCTAACACAGTTGTGGGATTCGAGAATGCATGGGACAGACATGAGGGAGCCTTCACACCTAAGGGCAGCTAGAAAGGTAGGTTAGGTCTAAAACACTGGGCAGACTAGATGGACCTGGCAGTCTCCTTGCCGTCAGCTTCTATGTTTTTGTTTCTATGTTAGTGAAGCAGAGGAAATTCAACCACTTGAAACAGTTCCTGGCCAAGCAGAATGCAAGTATGCCACAAACTTCCTGCAGTACTTCAGATGCAGTGGAATAGGGCTTCCGCTAGTTTGAAAATGCAGATGAGACTCTACATTTTTACTACAGTGCATAGCACCACCAATGAGGAGTTGCAGGAGTTGAAGAAAAGAGAACTCCAAAGGACTGTCGATGTGGACTTCTCCTAATTAAAGTTTTACTGTTGCTTTCTTTCCCACTGTGTGTACTGTTTATTCATTTATATTATTTTCCTCAAGATGGCCTTTCCAGTCTGATGTTGCCAAATTTGCAAGCCCTGCCTTTTTTTGTCTTTGGCTGAGTGTCTGTGTGTCTCCTGTTTGACTTGCTGTGTTTAGGAGGTTGAGGGCTGGAGGGGGTGGAGGCGGGAAGCTCAGAGTTCACCTGCCGCTGTGCAGTTAGTTTGGGTCTGTTTTGGGAGGTCATGCAGCTTGCTCAAAGAGAGAGGTATTCCTTCATAATTATGGCACAGTTGCCCTCTGCTGGGCTGGTTGCCCTTTTTTTTTTTTTTTTTTATCTGCATGTTCATGTGAGTTGGGTCACTAAAACTGTCCTGTTTATTTGTGGCCTGTGGTGGGGACTGTGGGGAGCTAGGAGTGTAAGGCCAGGTCCAGGGCCTATCAAACTTTGATATGTCGGGTTTTCCACTATCAAACTTCCTACAGGGCCTTGCTCATGTCGCACTACAACGTGACACCATCCTTCTTCGTGACCTCAATATCAACTGGGCAGCAGTGCCTGACACTGAATATGCGCGATGCTCTTAAAATTCTACACTCTGGAGCAAGTCATTTCCTAACCTACCAAGTATAACCACCACTCCCTAAACCATACTACCCTAGACTGGATTATTACAAACCAAGTTGATCTAGTTCTCTAGGCAGGCACTATGGCCGATTCTGTCAACATCCACTCCACTTATATCGTCGGTTGACCACAAAGGCCAGCCATCCACCTCATAAGCTCCTGTCCACCAGGAAGTTTTACAACCAAGATCCTAATGCTGCCCTGAATTATGCCAAGAGTATAAACTGGTCTGCCTCTACCTCCTTAACAATGTCTCCTCCGCGGTTACTTTCCTGACTGATGTTCTTCAGAGGCTACAAGACAAACACTTCCCCATCACCACCAGGAAGATCAGAGGGCAGCACCAAATGGCTATTTAAGGAGCTGCTGGCTCAAATAAAAGCTAGGGACTCCAAATGGAGGCCTACAAATCCTCACCTCAACACAACTCTGCGATGCTTATAGGCACCTCGTAACACTTGTAAAAAGCAGTCAAAGGGCTGAAACGCACTTATTTCACTAACATGCAAAATCCCACAGCTTCTGGGTCTCTATTGGTTCCCTTATAAATCCCAAATCAAATGAGAATTATGCAACTCATATCCCTGACTAGCCTAATTGATGACCCCCTAAGATTACCGATACCTTTAACTCTATGTTCATAGACCTTAGGATGTACCTAAGCAAGCTCCCCCCAAGTCCATTACTGGACATGATAGTGGCACCGATGGTGCCTACCCCAGCTCTTTGGCAAGTGCCACTTCCACTCCCTCCTTCTATTTTAGGACCACTGGTCACAATGTCACCACTTAGTCGTTGAGGCATTGCCTAATAGAGGGAGCCCGGGCAGTGATGGGCTATACCCCTTATTCCTGAAGATTATCTCCCCAGCTCTTCTCAGACCTCTAACCCACATAGTCAACCTTGCCCTCACATCAGCAATGGTTCCCAACTCCTGAAAACATGTGCTTGTCATGCCAATTTATAAATCAAGCATCCTTCACCCCAGAAAACTACAGGCCCATCTCCCTCCTCCCACACCTTAGCAAGATGCTGGCAAAAATCGTGCACTACAAACTGTCAGAACACCTACACAAATACAACCTCCTATGTCCCCTACAGCATGGTTTCCGCAAATACCACAGTACCTCCTTGGCCCTGGCACTTTTAACTGACCATGTCCTCAGAAATATATGGATTCAGGCAAGGCAACAGGTGCAGTGTTTATGGACTTGTCGAAGGCATTCAACCTAGTCGATCACAAGCTCCTCCACAATACCATCTCACTTTGGCTGCTCCCCTAATGCTGCTGGTTGATTCCGCTGTTACCTTTCTAACAGGTCTCAGTCTGTGCTAATTGGGAAAGACTCCTCTGCCTCACAACCCATCCATACTGGAGTTCACCAAGGCTCCATTCTTGGCCTGCTACTTTTCTCTATGTTGATAAATGCACTCCCAGCAACTAGCCTGAACTGCAGTGCTCTACTTTACGCAGATGAACTTGTTCTATACCACAGTGACAAGTCCCTGCAATCCATCTCCTCCACCCTCACACACAACTACAGTGCCACGCAAAATTGGTTCCTCTCTAACAAACTACTTGCAAATGAGAAAAAAATGAAAGCCATGTTCTTTGGCTCCAAATCATACATCACCAAGGTTGTCAAATCCAACACATCCCCCCCTCACTGTGCTCACTCCAGCAGGCTTTCTCCTTGAAACTGTTTCCACCTGGGGGGGGAGGTGATGTGAGATCCTTCTCTTACCTTCAATGAGCATACAAATCTCACAGTGAGAAAAATTCACCAGAATCTAGGTGCTGCCTACTGCTTAAGCATCTCTTGTCCTCTGAAGCTCACCTGGCAATTACGGAAGGTAATTTCCTGCCCCTACTATACTACAGTTCCCCTATTACCTCTGTCATGCCCATTTCTCTTCGTTTCCAACTTAACACCACATATAATTCCATATGTCGCTTGGTCCTCCAAGCTCCTCATACCACCCACCACCGTGTGCTCTATCAGTCTCTTGGCTGGCTCCCTCTTCAAGACCAATTTGACTATGCTATGGGTTGCCTGGTCGATTGCATACTCAGGAATTACCTGCAGTCCCCGTATGCTTCACTCCTGGCTGCTAGGGAAGCCTCTAGAAATCTCAGGGACACCTCTATCATCCCTCTGGAAGTCCTGGGTATCACGACAAAGATGGGCAGAAAGGCCTTCTCTGTCTCAGCCCCCTCCCTCTGGAACCACCTCCCATCGTCCATTCGCTCATCACCCTCCCACCTGTCTTTCAAAACAAACCTGAAGGACCGGCTTCTCACTGACACTATGTGTAACTGCTCCTCTGACAACCCTCGAGCACTACAACTACCCTAGTTCCCATAATAAATGGGAGTTAATGTTTTTTTCTGTACTGTATTGTACCACTTTATACTAGTTAGCCAATCTTGTGTTTGACAGATTACTTCATGTTGGATATCTTGCACTCCTGTAACAGTCACTGACTGTATTATCTGTATTTGATCATGGAACATATTGTCTCAAGTTCCTGACCACAGGTATAGTGTTGCTCTTTCATGTATTCTGAAGTACTTCTAAAGCTGTCCCATCGGAACTATAGTGTATCTTACCCATGTTATATATTTTGTTTGTTGACTCTTGTTACCACTCTGTGGTCTGGGTCATGGCTGAATACGGTCCATTGGATCAGTTCACTTACCTGGTTATCAAAAACATAAATAAATAAATAAAGTAACGTGGTTGCTGACTTACTTTTGTGATGGCTGCCACATCTGCTTGTGTTGCCACATGCATCTTCTAGAATGTTAAAGGGTGAATCCTCCCATTTAGAGGAAAAAGGAAATGGTGCTGAGGAAGAAGAGTTGCTGATGAACCTGAAGTCCATAGAAGATGGCATAGCAAAGCTCCAGAAGATGTACTTGATGCATCTGGAAATTGATAGACTGCAGTGAGCCTGGACTGGCCATGTGCTTGGCAGTCATTATCACTCAAAGAGCTGGAGGATGGGTATTCTGAGTACCAAATGGCTGGTCTTCTCTGTAATGGCCATGACAGCGGACATGGATGGGAGGTTTACTGTTGTTGCAGATGGAATACTTGACGGTGCCAAGGTCTGTCTATATAATGTGCATGCTTCCAATTTTGATATGTCAAAGTTTTTCCACTATCTTTCAGGAACTGCATGCCATGGGCTCAGATCAACTTATTTTTGGGGCAGTGAGGAGGACATGAACACCATATTACATGATTCGATGACTAAAATAAGGCCTCCGTTTCTGACCATGTTGGGTCTCTGCTGCTTTCAAGTTGTTGTCTCTGAAGCTGGGCCAGTGGAGTGGTAGGAAGCAGGCACTGGTTGTAATGAGACAGCCATGTTCTGAGTGCTGTGTCATTTTATTTCTTAAAATAACGGAAATGTGGTATTGAAGTGCCTGTTAAAAATGCCAGTGCCTTGAAATAACCTCACTTGCCTCCACCCCTGCTTCAGCTGAAGGATGGATGCCATGAGAAAAATGCTGACACAGCATGTGAGATTATACACAAACAGATTTTAGAGACAATGTGTTACATGGAAAAGCCTGAAGCTAACTACAGGGTTAAGAAGCTTGAGTTCAGCCTATCCATTTTATGACGCTTCCAGAGGAAGAAAAACAGGTTGTGATGTACTAGTGTAAGATCATGTGTCTGTATGACAGAGGATACTGTTTAAATATCAAAGAGATGTCATTTGACACACATGAGTTATGCTGAGGATTCCAGAATGTAATACTTTGAAAATATATCCTGTGGTTGTATAAGATATATATTTTTAATACATAATCTGACAGAGGAGGAGCTAGCTAACCTCACCAAAAAGGGGTTGGCCAATACAGTTGTTTAAGGAATAATTCTGTTTTACAGAGAGACATATTTTTACCTAGACTCTGACCAAGCAAGATCGGCGAGCACTTAAGCAAGTCTTTAGAGACTAAGTACTGTAGTAGGAATTGCACTGTTTAAACCTTGTTTCTTTTTAAAAGATTTGTATGTCTTTTGATATGAGTTCTGTATTTTGTGTTTCAAATATTTTAAGTATTTTGTAAAACTTCCTTTTAGAACTTACTTGGTCTGTCTTTGACTTCTTTTTATTTTGTAAGAAAAGTACATGGTTATTGTGGATACTAAACATAAGCTTGTATGGTGGTACCAAACTAGAAAGAGAAGCTGCTTAAATCTGAGGTCTTTATTAAAGTTTTAAAGGGTTCATCTCTGTACACCTGGTTAGGTGCCCGAGGCAAAGATATCTGGCCCTCTCAAGACAGACATATCTGAGCCTGTGCATTGGGTATGCTAACAAAAGGTTAACAGTTTGAATCCCTCCAGAACTGGAGACCAAAGGTTGATCCGAACTCACAAAAACAGACAAGAGGGTTACCTTGTCTGTTACACTATTCACAAGACTGTGCTCAGAGGCTGGCACTTTGGGAGTAGAGGGCCTGACCTGCTGAGTGGGTTTGTGACACTGGTGACCACGCCAAAAGCCACAATGGCAACCCAGGTTTGAGAATGAACCACCATTGCTCAGGGACTGGCTGGAAAAAGGCGGACTAAGCATCCACATAGACAGCTCTGCTCCTTTGGGGAAGGGGCACAGCATGTGCTAGTGCTTAGCTACTACCTAGAAAAGGTTAGGTGGTACAGCAGGAGCCACATCATGGAGGGCTGGGTGCAAGTGCTGAGTATGTGTGGCATTTTCACATCACATACCTGCATCACTGCACACATTGCTGACCTCAGGGAACAGGAGAAAAAAAAATGGTGGAAATACCCCAACTGTCAGGTCCAGAAGCAGTCGGTTTGATACCTTTTATTGGACCAACATAGATGTTACAACAAAAAAAAAAGTGCTCTAGCTTTCTGACCAACCAAGTCTTCTTCAGAAGCTTTATGACAGTTATTTAGAAAATCCCATACTATTAACACCCAGATGATGCATAAAAAACAAAAATTCTTCTCACTGGTTTAACATACTCATTTGAAACATAACAGAAGACTAGGCCAGAGAAGCTAACTAACACCAGTATGCATTTAGCTGAAAAGCCATCGAAGGTCAAAAGTTATCAGAAGATAGCAACAAGTAGAGAGTTCTCATCACATAAATTTTAAAATGTCTCAGTGTGTTTCAGGAAAACAGTCTAATGAAAACAAAACCTTAGGATACTATTCTCCCAAATTGCATTAAAGATGAGGAGCTTACAACTTTAATTGCAGGTGTCCTTGTGTGATAAAGAACACAGTCAATGAAAGGCAAACCTGTGGATAATACATGCTAAATGAAACATAATTGCAAGTTAAAAACAAGCCCCCAAAATAAACAGAAATTATATATATATATATATATTATAGTGGCACAGTAGTGCCACTATAGTTAGGGTTGAGTACGCCATTTATGGTTAAAGTCTGAAATTTTGCAGGTTAATAACTTTGCCACCATATGACGGATTTGCATGAAATTTGGCATGCATAGAGCGGTACTATAGATCTCTGGATCTGCCATGTTTCGTGATGGTCAGATATATGGTTGCGGAGCTACTTAGCACTGTAGAATGTGTTAATTATGCTTTTTTGCTCATTCTTTGCTCGCACCTACAGGTCTCACAATTTGCGCGACCAGTCCAAAACCTTCAGGGAGCATGCTGCCAGGGTCTCCAATGTGCCTTTCAAAGATTTCGTGAAAAAATATTAAATGGTTCAAAAGTTATTCAAAAAACAAGTTTCCCATTATAGTCAATGAGAAAAGTTAACAGAAAGTTTGACAGTGTCGCAAATGCAGTTTTTAGTATCGCAAATGACCCCTGTAGTGTCACAAATCTGCCATCTTGTTTTCAGTTGGTGGTCACAGAAATGCTTGGCATTTAAATGTGGGACCCTGTAGGGACACAATTATTTTTGTGTTCACCTAGTTGAGTTCTGAGAATGCTAGCCGTGTCTTTTCTGGGGAGTTAAACACCCCAGAAATATGTTTTTAAAATTTTTGGAAACAGTAGTGTCTCAAAGTAGTGTCGTACTTGCAACACTTTCATGATTTTTTTTTTGAGAAAGTGTTGCAAATCTTGACACTACTTTGCGACACAATGCCAAAAACAACAGGAAATCTTTGCCACCCTGCTACAAAAGAACAGTTTGGTCTTTTGGCCTTAAATTAGGAGGGAAGAAAGACAAGATGCCACAGATGTGCCTTTTCATGGTTTGGTGAGAGAATATTAATGGGCTGCAAAGTTACGCCACACCAAAGTTGATGATTTTCCCGTAGGCTAACATTACGGCATCCATCACGTCTTTCGGGGCCCGTATCTCAAAAACGCTTCGAGATACGGACATTTTGTCGGAAAATTGCTTAGCCCCCCACTACGGGACTAAGTACAAAACTAGCCAAGAAAGTCATAAATAATATGAGATTTTAATTTTTTTCCACGTCATACAGTTCCTGAGATATAAGCAATTTAGTATTCCAAGGGTGGGATATTCAGACTGCTCCAGGCTGTGGCGCAAACCTGGACGCAGTGCAACTGGGATGTGCCAGGGTGCTGACAGGGTGATATTCAATGATGCTGCGCCATGGCTCAGCACCATTGAATATCGCTCTGTGGCCACCCGCATTGTTCATGGCGCAGTGGCACTGCACCAGCACAAGTGGCCAGAGAGGGGGATGCACTAGCGCAAGTGCCGTTGTGCTAGGTGCGTCAACCACGATATTCAAGGGTGCACATGCAAATGGAGCCATAATGCATGCAAGGTGCAAATGGGGCCATTTGCATGTCATTATGGCCCCATTTGCATGCAGGTGCACCCATCCCCAGTGACTTGCGCCTGGCGCCCTGCCAGGCTGCGGCCGTCGGGGACCGACGCCCCCACAAGTGGCAAGTGTTCATAGCGTTAGTCATATGTATAGATAATTTTGTGTTTTCAGGGTCCAGTGATGCTGCAGCCCGATCACCGGCATAGTCTAAAATAGACCGATCACTGGTGGTCCAGCGTACTTTTCCCCACCTTCCTGTCTCACTTGCTTTGGTCGATCGGAGCGGTGCTTCTCACTCGCGTTACGTTGCCGCCCATCAACTGGATGCAGTACAGCTGGCGTTCATTGGTCCGCCAGCATGGGCCTGGGGGCTGCAGAGCTCCATCAGACACACAGTCCAGATATGTGAATGAATCCACATATCTGGACTGTGTAGTACAGTATGAGCCTGTGATGTCTATTGGCCCACGCTGTGGACCAATGGGTGTATAGCTGTACTGTACGCAGTCAGTCGGTGGGCGGCCGGGCGGATTGCTGGTGGGGAGCTGCCGCCCGCCGTTGACCAGGGGGAAGCGGGGTGGCAGGGCTCAGTGGGAGGGTGAGGAGGGGGGTACCACAGGGCCACCAGTGATGGGATCTAATCTTGTTTTAGACATCTGCCCACGATCGGGCTGCAAGTGGTCCACTGGACCACCAGGGATATAGGAGTTACATATATCTATACTTATGCCCGCGATCAGGCAGCGAGCGGTCCACTGGACCACCAGGGATATAGTAGTTGCATATTTCTAAACTTATGCCCGTGATCGGGCATGGGGGGCGCTACCCGACGGAGGGTGCAGCCAGAGCTCGGGTGGCCACCCACAGCTGGCAGCTGCCGTGTTGCGCCCTACAATATGGCAGCTCACCTGTGGGTGGCCAGCTGTTGCTCCTTTATTTTTGGAACAACTGTATGCGGCGCGATGAGGGGTTGCGCTGCATGGGCTCCGTGTATATCCTGGGCTGAATATCGGGATGTGCGGGGTATGCATGGGCACGCTTCCACTTGCTTTATCATACATTACTTCACGGCGATTGTGATTTGTGCCATGCACTTTTCCCTTTTGAATATAGTGCCAGGGCGATCAGTGGGTTGTGCATGGCGCAGCACTGTTGCACCATGCGCAACCCTTCTGAATATCCCACCCAAGTGTTCATTTTCTGCTCTGAGGGCCATTATTATGCATACATTCTTTGTATTCACTGTGCTTGAATGCACTTTTTGGGCACAAAAGTGGGTGCATTTGCGTTACTGTTGCAGTTAGTGTTTCTGCTTATGCTTCCATGACCATTTGCATTAGCGCTACATCGCCATGTGTGTTACCCTTGCATTTGCATTTGCTCTGCATTTGCATTTGTGTTGCTGTTACTATTTGCATTTTCATTACTGGTTTTGTTTGCTTTTGTATTTCCTTTTGCGTCACCGTGTACATTGCCATTTGCATTTGTGTACGCGCTGCCGCTTGTGTTTCCGTTCCTTTGGCATCATCGTTGCTGTTACTGTGTTTGCGCTTGCAATTGTGTTACCGTGACCGCAGCGCATAACGATTTGCATTTGCTTACGTGCTTGTGTTTCTGCTTCCATTTCTATTACTATTCTCTTTGGCGCCCTCCTTGCTGTTACCATAACCGCTTCTGTTTCCAATTGTGTTACCGTTAGTGAAGGGCCCCGCACTCCACCACCACATTCCATTCACTATTTATACTGCACATTCTCAAAAGAAGGAAATTCATGGCAAAAAATCCATTCAATGTATCAGTTGGGTTGTTCCACAGCAACAAAAGCAAGGAAATTCTATTTAAGAGTTGTCACCCTTGCACCCACTACCTACCCACCCTCCCACCAATAGTATTAGGCGTTAATAGTCTGTCTTGAATCCTCACCCCATTCTCCTATACTGCACAACCTCAGCTTGTTTATACATGGAATGGAGTGATAGTTAGGACCGATGACCCCAACGCACACCACGATGCCTGTTGAGGGGGCGGGTAGGTGTGGGTGCAAGGTGGCAACTCTAACATCGAATTTCCTTGATTTTGTCACTGTGAAACAACCCTAACTGATGCATTAAACCGCGCTTTTGCCATGAATATATGTGTGTGTGTATATATATATATATATGGCATACAGAGGGTTTAAATTTCTTACTAGGACCAATACGGCAACTACAATGTTTGTTTCCCAACTGGCAGGGTGATTCCGGCCACTCACAGGCCCCACATCCGATGACTCAGGCCCCGCCACTGACTGGATCTATGCTTCAGCAGATGTTGGGAACCCCCACTGGCCCCAACAGTTGGAGGAGCAAGCCTGGGGGAACAAGGTGGTGAATGTAAGACCTGGGGGAAGTCAGAATGACAGGGCTGGGGTGGCCAGCAGGTTGCTGTCAGGACAACGAAAGGGGATAAACAAAGAATGGCAAAAAAAAAAAAAGTTGTGTCTGGGCTCATAGGCATCTGGTACTTGCTGTACCTAAAAGGCAGTGACTTTTCATTTTGTTCAGCCCCCCCATGAAATGTACTCATGTATAGATATGGTGTTCATGTCCCACCATTTTCTGACGTCGATCACATAGGCCACCATTGGTAATATTAATTTCTGTGCCATTTCATGTTGTTGCTAGGCATTCATTTACTGCTGGGTTACACATGCTCAGACAATGGTGATCAACACACTCCAAAGCTGTGATATCAACATGGAACCCTGACGTCTGCCCTTCTGAAGCACTTGGCTTTGAATCCTCAGTCTGTGTGTGGTGGTCAGCTGCCTATAGACTTTCTTCAAAATGGTTTTTTTTTTCCCCACTGTTGTAATTCTCAGCAGAGAATCTTGTTTGTTTTAACAATCAGAATTTTTAAATTTAAATTCTGCCGGTGGTTTGCTTGAGTGGCTCCTGCTTTAACCCCAAATTCCTGTTGGAGGCTGGGTGTTTTGATTTCTGCTTGATTTCCTCAGAGGGTGTCAGATAAGTGTTAGAGATCTTGCTGCTGTGATCTGACTTTAGTCGGGTGCCTAGATAAGTTTTTTTTTTTAAATCTTCTCTTTCAGGACAGTTTTCCCTCCTTGCTCTACATCATCTCCTTGGGTTTCCCTCACTGTAGGCTTGATCAGGGTGCTCTGTTTTTCTCACCCTGAGTGTTTCTGTGCATCTCCCTAGGGTTCTTAATGTGTGATTCTGTTTTCTGACAAACTGTTCTCATTCCAATTGTTATCGTTGAGTTTTAATGCAAATTGTGACATTTCTCTCTGTTGCATAATTTTTGGGGTGGGGAGGTGAGGTGGGTTGCATAATTTTTGTTGAAATTGACCCAAGTGCACAAAAACTTTGCTGAAAATGTACAAAACTGATGCAAGTGTGCAACAAGACTGTAAAAATTATGTCGATTTGCACATAACTTGATGCAAATAAATTGACAGAAGTGTAAACTGTGATGCAGGCAGAACCAGATTAACTTTTGTGGGCCCCAATTTGCATGGGGTGGTGTTCAGATGACCTACTTAGCTAGGATCAGGATTACAGGGGTGAAATCAAAATGCTCAGAGTTGTGATAACCAGGAGTGGGCGCCATTTCAGATTTCAGCAAGGCAGAGGGGAGCACAGGGCAACAACCAGTGAGGATCAGGTGCAAGTTAGGCCCCTTGCACATTCACACACAGGCACTGTGCACTGTCTGCTGTGCGCACATTCGAGCAACTGTCTGCCTGCTTGAATGTGCAAGCTGATTCAGTACAGCAGAAATTCTACTGTACTGAATTAGCTGACACTTTCGAGGTGGCAGGCGGCTGCTCAAACGAGTGCACAGGGCAGAATGACAGGTTAAGATTCAAGTAAATAAACACAACCTACAAGTGAGGATGGGGAGAACTTGTGATAAGTTACTTACCTGCCCATCCAGCTGGAACCTGCGGCCTGCCACTTGCCACCAGCCCAGTGAGCCCATCAGTTAAGATCTTCTCTTTGAGTTCTCTCTCCTCCTCCTCCTCCTGGAATCAAAGTGTCCCAACTCTTGACCGCGACCCAAATGGTCCTGTGCTTGCTTGCAGCCAGACCCACCAAGCATCCCAAGTGAGACCAAGGAGACCAAAATTATTTTTGATGCCATTATGCAAGAGTTTAACTCTTCAGCGACCGAGCTGTAGCCTGTCTGTGACGGCGGGAAAGTGGGTGTCGCGCAACTTATGTGCTCTGCTCCTTCATGTCATGTGATGTCACTGATGACTTGGCAGCAACATGAGCGCACACAGTGTGAGTGCACACAAGGGCAGGCAGGGCACTCATTGTGCAAAAAAAAAATGCCACACCAAAGAACAATCCACAGCTTTCACAAGGCCTGTGAGCAGCGACTGCCCCTGGGCCAGTGGGCCCCCTTCCAAGGGTAGGCCTGGCTCCACCGAGCCATTGGAGCCATTGTTAATCTGGTACTGGATGCAAGTGTGCAATAAGTGATGCAGGTGTGCAAAAGGATCGCAAGTACTGGTTAGTCCTGACACAGATCCCCATTTTTGATCGTCATTTATGAAATAGAGATCAGCACCATGGTGTTCCACAGGCCATTTTCCATTAATAAGAAATGTAAAGCATGTTGTAATACTGCAAGACAATCTCTGTATGGTATTTTATGTCTATTCTGCACTAACAAGACAAATGGTAATTTCTTGACACCTGGTCCCCAGACTGGTGGTGGCCCAGGTAAGGGTGCATTAAGGGTGCAGCGGTTTTACATTTGGCAGTGACAATAGAGATTTATTTTCTTTATCTCTACTAGCTCTTTTACAAGAAAGATCACATAGCCAGGACTCAGAAGGACATTCTGCCTCTAACACCTGATTCACCAGCAGACTCCTCCCATTGAGGGGGTCAGGAAGAGATGTCCAGAAGTATAAGGTCATTCTTCACAGAACTTTGATGAAAAGGATGCTTTTCCAGATTTGAATTCTTCCTCAGACCTGTCAGGTCAAGGGAACACCTCTCAGCCAGATGGTCTAAAAGGTTCTTTAGCCAATAATAATAATCTTACTGACCCTTTGAAGCCAAATGACCCTCAGAATTCTGAAGTTGATGAAAAGGAAGGTAAAGAGGCTGAGGAACTTCAGTCCTCCTCGACCCCATCTCTATTTGATAAGCATATTTCCTTTCTGGTTGAGGAGATTTGTAGGATTTTGCAGCTACCGAAGACTCAGTCAGTCACTACACTGAGAGTTAATCCCAATCTATCTATAACAGGGGATGCACCAAAATGTTTCCATGAACTCAAACAATTTGTACAGAAACTGTGTTAAAGAAGAATGGGATAATACAGATAAGAAGAAGCAATTTACTAATTCTTGAGTAAAACTTTGCCATTTCTAGACTCCTTGGTTAAAAAATGGAAGGTTCCTCCTGTGACAGAAACAGCCATCTCTTCTGTGGTTAAAGAAACCATTACTCAGGTGAAATGCGCAGCTACCCTTCCAGATCTAATGATAAGCATATGGAAACTGCCGGCAGGCATGCATGCATATTCTGCTGCTGGTTTTGGTTTTCATGCCTCATCAGCTTCGACCTTAGTAGCCCGAGTACTGTGTAAATGTTTTTGGAGGGTGTCTGCCACCGGAAGTTGTCAGCATATCAACCACGTGACAGGTAAGGGGTGTGTATCTGGTTACCTACAGTAGCAGCCAGACACTGCCAGATATTTCCCAAAATTTTCTGTGATATTTCCAGAAATATCTCCTGCTTTCTGCATTTCCACAGTAGGGGCAGCAGAGAGAAACTCTTCAGAAATTTCGTGAAATATTTGGAAATAGCTGGCAATGTCTCTGGCTACTACTGTAGTCCCCTTATAAGGGTTAAGTTCAAAATGGGTGAAAGAGTGGGACACTACAATGACTAAATGTACACGTTGAGAAAACTCAGACTCCTATATTCATTCAATAATATTTTATTGTCCTTTTTCTTTACATAGCCACTTATTTGGCACAGCCACGTGGTCTGTCCACCTATAGTGGTATCTGTTTTTCTTTTGAGACCTTGTTTTCTTATGGGCCAAGCTTTGCTTTGCTGCCTCTTCATCTATTGTACACTCTATGAATCTTTTAACATGCTGTATTTCACTTGACAGTAGGGCAGTTAGTTGAGCCTTCAATAGCCACTGAAAGAAAAATGAAAGGTACCACCATGGGTAGGTGAGACCACTCAGGCCCTGAGGAAGTGGCCTTGGGGCCATGAAATATTGTTTGTGCCAAAATAGGGGGCTATGTAAAGAGAAAAGATAATTAAATATTATTGAATGAATATAAGAGTTTAAGTCTTCTTCAACACACACAGAACATATCAACTTAAGAAATGTGGGTAGCAGAGCTGTATTGTGGGAATTTGTAGGAATGGGATCTACTTACGAAACCATTGCATAGTCCCATTTTTAATGACCTTTATTTTGATGAACCTGGATTCATGGTTTGAGAGAACGAGGATTTCTTTCCTCAGGTGCCCCTGTTGCACCTCTCAGAAGCAAACATGGAGAGGCTGGATCAGCTGATTATGGAGAGAAGGGGGTAATGCTATTCAATGGGCATTGAGGGGCATGCCCCCAGCACAGAGGGTTTTCCTGCAGATTTACACAAAGTTGTGCTTCCTTGGTCGCTGGACCCTTGCTAGCAGTGTACCAGGAAGCACAGAAACTGGGCTCCCTTTTACTATCAATGTAGGCAGCGCTTATCTCCCTCATTCCTTAAGTCATTAAGTTGTGCAAGGATCCTTTCTGGTGTGGTGGTTACTGGCCTAGCTCCTTGCTCACAGCAGATTGTAAACTTTAGTGTCACCTACCTACTGTCTACCCTCACCATAACCTCCCTCCCTCTTCACCTACCCTTAAGCCTACCTCCGTCCTCTCTTCTGATTCCTCTTCTACTACCCAATCCTGATTAGTTTTTCCCTACCCTGATTGCCTACCATGGCTGTGCTTACTCTCTGGCTATAGCCTTAGTAATCAACTAGGAATCAGTAGTGGTGTACAGCTACATCTCCTGTTTCTTCCATACAAGCTCCTGTATAGCCTTGACCTCTAATTTTCTCCAGCTAGTACATAACTTTATATGCCCTTTTAATTGTCTGGCATGCTGTGTGAAATGTATCCCCATGTACTCTGTACCCATGCTTTGGTTTTGTGTTGCTATTGCCTATGTTATCCTATGATGTGTTGCTATTGCTGTTATTGATTGCTGCTGATCACATTATCTTCCTATTAGATGTTCTTGACAATGCCTATTTACCTACTACTGTTTCCCAACTCATGTATTCTCCCCTCCCTTTATGACGAGGATCCTTTGTAAAAGAACTTTTAACTCAAAGGTTATAAATGTGATTACTCAATAAATAAATAAATAAAAGTGTTAGTTGCACGCTTGGGCAATTTTAATTGCTTTGATAGTGAGCCCTGACTGGGTGGGATTTGTTGATGGCTGATAGGGCTCAGACAAGGTCTGGTGCTTAATCAGTACTCTTTGGCACTTCTACCACACCACCTACATGGTTATTCTCCTCTCTTTAGATGCTTAAATGGTTTTTAACTGGATAGAGTTGGGAAAACATACCTGCACATGATGCTAGAGCAATTTTGTCTGGGACCACTGTTTGTGGGGGTGGATCAGGATGCTGTACACTGGGACGGCAGCCTCAGTGGTGACTTACGGCATGCCATACCCTTGCTTTACCCTGGGTAGAGGAAGGGATTCCCCCCTCTCTTTCTCCTCTTTTTCCTTGCCCTAGAACCCTTCCTGGCTCATGTTAGGGTGAACCCCAAGATTGGTAGAGTGGACCTCGGTGGCAGACAAACTATTGATATATGTTGGTGATTTGTTGGGGCCCATAACTTACCCTATGATGTCACTACCTCCATTTTTGGGTATGTTATCCAGGCTTGGTAGACTAGCTAGATATAAATTATAAATCAGTGTCATGTAGATAGACAAATCAATGTAAAATGTAAAGCATTGCAGGGCGCAACACAGCAGCTGCCACCTGTGGGTGGCCCTCCACTTGTTCCCTGTGCCCCCACAGCCTGATCGCGGGCAGATCTCACTCCCCCGACTGGCCCGATCGCAGGCATAACAGTAATGAACCCCCGCCGGATTGCAGGCATAACAGTAATGAAACCCACCCCCACCCACTGGCCCAATTGCAGGCATAACAGTAATGAAACCCCCTGCTGACTGGCCCGATCGCGGGCATAGCGGAAATGACCACCCCAGCCCAATCGGGGCAGAACGGTTTTCAACCCCCCAAAGACCAATATCCCTGGTGGTCCAGTGGAACGAGCCTGATCGTGGGCATTAGAGTCAACCCCCAAGGTCCAATTTCCTGGTGATCTAGTGGTCCCCACCCCACCCACCCACAGAGTCCACCACCCAGCCCCCATCAGCCAGCGGGCAGCACCCCACCCACCAGCCTGCCGCCGCATTCGCAAGCTGGCTCGGGAGCGCTGCATGAAGCCCATACCGTGCAAGGCAGTCCAGATATGTGAATTCATTCATTCACATATCTGACTGCCTTATCTGGTATGGCTGCATGCCCATTGGCTCTTGCTCTGAACCAATGGGCGTGCAGCCCCACCGAGCAGTCAGTCGTCGGCGGGTGGCGGGCAGCAGGCAGGTGGCGCTGCCACCCGCCTGCTGACGGGGAGCGGTGGTGGGCCCCGTGCAGGGGTGGGGCCACTAGATCACCAGGAAATTGGACCTTGGGGGTTGACTTAATGCTCACATCGGGCTTCGCAGTCCACTTTGACCACCAGCCCGCGATTGGCCTGGGGTCATTTTGGCTAAGCCCGCGATCGGGCCAGTCAGGGGAGTTTCATTACTGTTTGCCCATGATCGGGCCAGTTGGGGGGGTTCAGTTCCGTTTTGCCTGCGATTGGGCCAGTCGGGGGGGGTTCAGTTCCATTTTGCCCACGATTGGGCCAGTCGGGGGGGGAGAGTTGCTTCATGCCCACGATCAGGCTGCAGGGGGCGTCGGTCTCCAATGGCTGCTGCCTGGCAGGGCGCCAGGTGCAAGTTGTCAGGGATCGGCGCACCTGCATGCTAATGGCATGCAAATGGGGCCGTAAGTAGATGCAAATGGCCCTCCTGTGCCTTGCATAACCTGTAGCCCCCATTTGCATGTCACCTGAATTGCGCATGGGCACTTAATGGAACTGCCACGCATCTTGGAATGCTCACTCTGACCACCTGCGGTGGCACAAGTTCCACTGCATATCACAGTGGCTTGTAGTTAGGAGGCGATATTCAAAGGAGTTGCTCAATAGCGCAACTCCGTTGAATATCCCCCTGGCCACACCCCTGGCAACTTTTTTGAGCAGCGCAAGGGCTTGCGCCACAGAATGGCGCAGTTTGAATATCCAGCCCTACAAGTACAACAAGTAAGCATTAAACCATGACAGACCATAGTTCTACTGTGGAATTAATCCATGGTTTGGGAGGGTGTTAGGTCCAACCACGGATATATACCAGAGTAGAACCATGGTCTGGAGTGGTTTAATGCACTCGTAACATGGCAAGAACTAGATTACAAATATTTTGCCACCTTTAATGAAACTACAACACCAGAAGTAATGAATGGCTGTTAATAATACGTTTTTTGTTTCTGCTCTATAGCTGGGAGCAACTACATAGAGCAGAAAACGTGCTTGTGGCACGCTGAACCTCTATTAATATAGTGGTTGAACACTTTTAACAGATCTATGCAGTGCAAAAAAAATTATCAACATCCAAACACTAATGTATAAAAATGTTTCTAATGATGGTCATGTACAGGTTTTTAAGCTCCGTTTTTCCCTCTCCTTTATGGAGTATTGTAGTGACTTCTGGGTATCGCTGTAAATTTGCATTCTTAAACAGCAATGTAACATTATATATCTCCTTCAGTTTGCTACTGCTTCCTTGCTGTAAGTATGGTAACATTCTGATAACTTTAGCATTAATACCATAACTTTTTTATACATTAGCATACAACTTTATTCACTGTCTACAACATTTTAGATGTGCTTGCATTGGTTGGGGGACAGTACGCAATATGTTATTCAGGCTAAATGTACCAACTGGTTTTGGATAACGGCGGCTATTCTCCAAGTCACACACCGCGTGGAAAGAGGGCGCAAGCTGGGAACTGTGCAACACATGGGGCGCAACACGGTGCATGGCATGCACAAACACCACACAGGATGGTGTAGAAGAGCCACCGCACACCCAGAGCTATGCACAGGCAGAGGGCTTGGCCACAGGGAGTGCCGGATCACGTCGGCCTTACGCACATGCACAAACGGCAATACGACAGCAAATGGCATACAAAGGGGAGCGCAGCCATACACCCCGATGGGGGAGACATAACCAGGTGCGTGATTAGGCAACTGCAGGGAAGTGCACAGCTGTCAGCATGGTGGGCCCCACCTCACGGCCCCAAACATAGCAGGACACACCAGGCATACAATGCACAGGCACACAAAAGAGGCATAGACACGTGTGCATGGAACAGGTATGTTTACTGCCATAAACCAACACCATGAACAGAACACAGAGGCACTGCAGTGCCAAAACAAGACAATAGCAGGCACACCCACCCACCAGAGCACCACCACACAGGGTGCAACCCTCCCCACAGATGAACATGACCAGGCCCCTACAGTAGGACCTGAACAACACAAGGGAGGACCCCACAAACATGCAGGTGGCAATGGCCATGGAGTTCCTCCAGTACACAGGTAGCAGCCCCCCCCAGGCAAACAGTAGCGCCATGTCCTGAACAGTTCAGCTGTGGGAGACCACCAGCAATGGCCCTGACCAGCCATGTAGATGGTGTGGCCTAAACAAGGCCAGCTCTAGCTGGCCCCATCCTCCTCCTCCTCCGAGTCCTCAGACGACCTCTCAGGCATAGTGGCAGTGTAGTCCCGCATCTCCAGGAGCATCCTCTGCAACAGGCTATGATACCCTGTATTGAGAAAGCACGGAGAAATGGACACATCAGCCCCACGCATGCTGCCAGACCCAGGCCCAGCCAGACACCTGCAATGGCGAACACCTTACCTTAGACGGCTCCATGACACGTCAGTACCATCCACAGTCATCCTTGTAATAGATGTCCCTGTTGCCAAACCTCAGGGAGATGAAGTCTGGCAGTCGTTGGGGCTGCTCCCACCACCTCGCCACGACTTGTCCCGTGCCACCGTCCCCAAGGTCACAGAACTCCACAGCAAAGCGCTCCAGCCACCCAGTAGCGGTCTGCAATGGAGAACAGGACAGTGCCAAGGGCAGTGGTAACACACACAGGTGGCCACACCATAGACTGGGCGCACAGGAGTCACTCACCTCCAGGGGCTCGGTGACATCCCAAATCACACCTCCCTCAAGGCAGTCCTGGTAGCACCGTGAGGAGACACACCACAGTTTCTGTGGGTAGGCCATGGACCTGCCGCACGCGCCATACATGCCCCACACCTGCTGCCACTGCCATGGCCCTGTATGTACAGGCGACGGGGCCATGCCCAGTGCATGCCACACCCCATTATGTGGTGTGCATGCACACTGCACCACTGCCAGTGGTGGGTGGGTGTCAGGGGTATAAGGGGTGGAGCACAGACATGGTGCGGTATCCAGGGCTGCCTGCCAACTGGGTACAGCTGTACACCCTGTGGCCTCCACGAGGTGCCCCAGGTTGTTGCTGAACGTAGCACTACTGGATACTGCTAACACACAGGATGGAACCAATGAGCATGGAACAGGCCCAGGACATACCGCCCCAGCTCAGGGCCGGGGACCTCAGGGTGCAGCAGTGTATGGACAGATTCCAGGTTGACCATTGTACAGTGGCATACCTGTGTGACATCATTGGGCTGATGGTGCAGCCATGGACGTGCTGCTCACATGCCATGTCCATGGAGACCAAGGTCCTTTGTGCCCTGTCCTACTACACCACCAGTTCATTCCAGTGAGTATGCGGGGATGTGACAGGTGTCAGCCAGTCGTCAGTGTCTAGGGCTATACACCAGGTCACCGAAGCACTGCTGCAGGTGGTGGATGACCACATACAGTTCCCTGCATCACTGCAGGAACAGCGTGCTGCCAATGAACCCTTCTTCACCCTGCATGGCACGCCCAACATGCTTGGTGTCGTGGATGGCACGCATGTACCGGTGTTGACAGTGGCCATGAACAGGGTGGCACATCAGAATAGGAAGGGCTTCCACAGCCTCAACTGCCAGGTGGTGTGTGATGCCCGGTGCTGCATCACAGATGCATGTGCACGGTACCCCGGCTCATGCCATGACACCTATGTGCTCGACAACTCCAGCATCGGTGCACAGCTTGCAGCAGGGGCTGGTGGTTCCAGATGGCTGCTAGGTGAGTGCCCCGGGTGGGATGGCAATGCCATGCATGTGTGCAGATGTGTGTGTGTGTGTGTGTGTGTGTATGTGTGTGGCCGAGGGTTGCGGATGGTATGTATGTCCTCAGGGCTGTACCAGCTGCACTCATGCCTCTGAATCCCCCCACAGGTGACAGCAGATACCCCTGTGGCATCACCTGATGACACTGTACCTCATGCCACAGGACAGGGCAGAGGTGGCCTACAATGAGGTCCATTGACAGACACGTGGGTGCGTGGAGTGCACCACTGGTATCCTGAAGATGAGGTTCCGGTGCTTGGACCACAAGAGGGGGCACAATGATGCATGAACCTGGGTTCACCTGCAGAGTGTTCACCGTGTCTGCGATGCTGCATAACATCTGTGTCTGCCATGGGTTGCCGTGACCTCCCCTTCCCCCATGTGACATGTGGCCCCCTGACATGCCGCCAGCACCGGATGGGGAATGGGACATGCCAACCAGCCGTGCAGTCTGCCACACTGTGGCGCATGGTACCTTCAGTTGAGCATCCCATAGGCCATGGGCGCAGTGATGATCCCATGTTCTGAGTGCCCCTGGCCATGTCTGTGGCTATGGCCTGTGTCATCAAGCACACCCAAAGCAGTGGTGCAATGTATGGACTGTGCAGCATGGCAGGATTACCCAAGGATGTGCTGTGTCCACCACCCTATCCCCCTCAGTGTGTGCACCATGTGTGCTGCCTGCATGCCGGCACCCGCCACCCCCTCCCCCCGGTGGTGTGGCATGCCCTGGCCACCCTCACTGGCCCCTGGGTGCACCCCACCCACGTGTCCATAGTCCACGGTGTGACACAGTGGCATCAGATGCTGCCCTCTCACGGCTGCATGTCCCTGAACAGGGTATCCAGTGCCTGGCGTGTCACCTGAGGATACCCCACCTGTGTGGGGCTCGGCTGTCCCATTGGGGTCGCTGGTGCCATCAGGGTCAGGGTCCTGCAGGCCTACCAGGGGCAGGCTGCTGGGAGGGGCAGCCACAGCAGCACTCCCGTGGTGTGCTGGTGGACTGTGCAGTTGTGGGCCGGCGGGTCCTGTGCATGGTGGAGCTGCCGGTTCCAGCAAGTCCTGCCCGACATGTCTGTGTGGCTGTCATGGTATGGGCATGCACAGGGGCATATGTGTGTGTGTACTGGGTGCCTTGTGCTCCCTGGTGGCTACCATTTCCAGCACATCCCCGATGAGGGTCATGCCTTGTGCCATATCCTCCACCACATGGGTGAGTGTGTGGATGGCCTCTGTCTGTTCTCTCTGTGCCGTTAGCTTGTCCTCATCCAGCCACCATAGCTCTGTATAGTGCATGGTCAGCATCCCTGCACCCATGGGATGCACAACACGCTGTTGTGTGACCCGGCCCTGTCTGTCACCCTGTCCTGTGGTGGTGCACCCTGTCCCATGGGCACCGCTTGCCGATGGGCCTGTGGATGGGCGTGGTGTCGGTAAGAGTGACTCTGTGCATGGGTGTGCCATGGGGATGGTTGGGGACACAGGGTGCATGTTGTGTCCTGCACTCTCCAGGGATGTTGCCCCCATGCCACTGGTCTGTTGCATTGGTGTGCTGTCCTCCGGCTTGGCATCTGGGGTTGGCAGTGGGTCATCCATCATGGCATTATCATCTGGGATGTCCAGGTTGATATCCACCCCTGTCACTGGCTCCACTTCCTCCTGCCGCAGGGACCCTGTGGTGGGGACAGGGGTGACAGTGTCCGTCTGGTGTGCCCAGCGTGTGTACCTGCTGGTGGGCATGTTGTGGCATATGTACCCTCCATATCTGGTGTTCTCCCTGCAATGCCTGTGCTGCTGCTGGATGCTGCACCAGTCCTGCGTGGGTGCCCTGCGTGGGTGAGATGTGGCACGGTCAGTGGGCCGTGCTGTCCGGTGTGACCCTCCCCTCGGTGGCCCTCCCATACCTACCTGCCAATGTATCATATCCATCTGGCAGGCCCTGCCAGGTGACCTCAGCGATGGTCTGTGCCACGATCCTCTCCAGGGGTGACAGCCTTGTTCAGGCGATGGTGCTCTGCCCCTGTTCCCATGTGTGCCCTGTGTGCTGTCGCCAGCTTCCATTTCATGGTGGACCGGAGGTCCTTCCACTTGTGTTTTATGGCAGAGAGAGTCTGTGCCTTGGGTCCGGCAGCATTGACGGCCACCTGGATCTCCAGCCAGAGCCGTTGCTTGGTCTCGGTGGGTGCCGTCAGTGACTGGTCACCATACAGCATGTCATAGTTGGCCTGGATGTCCATTACCAGGGCTGTCACCTGGGTGGTGCTGAAATTACTGGGCCTCACCTTCTTCCCAGTGGTGCTTGTGCCCCCGCTGCTTGGTACAGGCCGGTCTTCAGCTGAGGGTCTCCTCCCTGGGATCCTGGTGTTGTTCATTGGTGTTGCCATTGCACTTTCACTTCCCGTTCATGCATCGTGCTACCTCTGCTCATGCCCTTATTTGGCAGGGCATGTCCCTGGGCGTGTGGACCTCTGCCCTGCCCTGCATGCTGCTCCGCATCTTCTTCTGTGCTGTGCCTGGCACACCGCCAGTGCCGCAGCATTGTTACTGAATGCCATGTGCGAGTGCGCACCTTGTGTGCTGCACCCGTACTCACTGCTCTTGCGCGGTGTGGGTATGCCTTGGAGAACAGCCGCCAATATGCACATTTGAGAATGTGCTGATATTGTTTGTAATATGGCAGAAAGCAATACAGCTTTCCTGATTACTGGCACGGATATGAGAGACACACACATGTACATGACTTCTGCAGAACTGCAGTCTCTGTGTGTGTCTGTTTCTGCTGCACTGCTATTGCACAGTCATTTCCTGCTCATCTTACCGCAGGTGACAACTGCATTCAATGTGCCCAGGTTGCAGATGGAAACAACTGCAATACTTCAGCTCCCTGGGAAACCACGCAACTGAACAATTCCTGCAGGTTACTGTGACAGCAAGAAGCCCCGAATTCCACCAGGTGGGTGAGTGGGAAGAAACAAGGAACAGAGCCACCTGTAGGTAGCCAAAGACACACAAAACATCCACAGACTGATGCTGGTCTACTCGTGGTCTAATTTTTCCTTTAGTGTGCTCCCAATGGCAACCATGGATTAATAATGGGAATTAATCCATGATTGCTCAGTTGTCACATGGTGCTGTTCCTCCAATGAATCTCCTAAATTTTGCTGTACTGCTTTTTGCCACGTTACAAGACCCTTGGTCTCCTTCTACTGTCTTTTTTCTACGTTTTCTAATAAGCAGTTCCAAAGAAATACAGTCAAGTTAGGCTCAAAGAACTTAAGGCAGAACAATTACACAGTTTTGAAAAAAATCCATACAGTTCGTAGTACAAAAAGACACAGGTTATTTACAGAGAGAAACCAAATAAAACTGTTTAATGGTTGCAGTTTCATTGGCCTGCAAAGGCAGACCATGAAGATTTCTTAAACGGATTAAATTTGGGGAGATTCAGCAGTGTATCAGGCAATTTGTTTTAACCAGTTAGCAGCCATAACAGCAAATGACCGCTTGCCCAGCTGAGTATGCCAGAAAGGAATCTTAAGGGCATTCTTGGCCATGTTGCTGGTGTTGTATTGGTTGGAACAGTGCGGAAGCTAATTTGTTAGAGCAGGAGGTGTTTCACCCAGGAGTGTCTTTTGGCTAGCAAACATGTCTGGAGCTTTGTTCCACTGGGTAGAGGTAGCCAGCTAGTGAGTGCATAAAGGGTACAACTATGAGTGTGGTTATCTGCACCAGGTACAAAGCAGCACAGCTTATTACAGATCAGCTATAATCTGTTTAGCACCGTGTCACAGGCAACTGTGTAGACAGGGTAATCCATCAAGTGAGCGCTATCAGAATAGCGCCACACTGTAGGTGCTAGTCTGGTAAGTGCTCACACGGACAGCAAGTGGGGTTTTACAACACTTGCTTTAAGCCCTGCCCTGGTCTCTGTCTGTGGTCCTGTAACAAGACAAGGGCTGCAATGAACAGGAGGCTGGCTGAGCTGCTCTTGTGGTGTGGAGGGCTGGGGCATGGAGCAACTCAGCCAGCGGCAGTGGAGACCAGAGTTGTAATCTTGGTCTCCGACATTTTGTAACTTAGTTGGGACTTTGTTTTTTTTTTTTTTCACATGGGGCCAAGGAAACAGTATTTCACGGTCCCTAATTTTCTCCCTTGATCCACTCCTCCTCGGTGAGAATCGTATAGACACAGGGGTGGGGGTGAAGCTCCCTGCAAAAGAAAAATTGGCACTATTTTTACAGCGCCTCTCTGTCGACGCCTATTCTTGTCAAACACTTTTGACCCAGTGCCTGTAGACAGGGAGCCTATAATCTATAAGTGACAGAAAGGAGCTGGCCACAATAAGCATCTAGCATCCCCAGTGAGACTATTACTGTTATGGTACAGGGCAGCCTGTCTTCTGTTAACTATGGCCACCAGACTGCCAACATGGGGTGCAAAAGATAAGGTGTTGTACAGAGTTACTCCAAGGTATTTGAAGATCTCCACCTGCTCAAGGTTATGTCCTGGACAATTTCAGATGACAAAGTATGGAACTTTCCTCTTTCATGGGAGGCTAGAGAAGATCATGGTCTTTGTTTTTTCATATTTGAGGACTAGTTTGTTGTTGAAGAACCAGCTTTCCAGTGACCTAGTTACTTTGGAGAGTGGCGGTAAGGCTGTTAAGGTCAAGGTTTTTGAAACAGATGACTACATCAACGGTATAGAGGAGTACATTGGCTATCTGACAAGCATCAGGCTGTTGATTTATGAAGAGGCCAAATAGAAGTGTTCCCAAGATGGAGCCCTGGGGGACTCCAATACATAGATACATATGAACATACGAAGAAGCTAGCAGAAGAAGGCTATTTGGACTATCAAGTCTGCTCGTGTTGCAGGGTCCACAGTTAAGCTACTGTCCCTGCTCCCTCTCCCCACTCCTCCCATCCTCCCTACCTACGACCCTTACTCTCCCCCTATACCTGTCCCAGTCTCTCTTAAAGCTGCCCACTGTCTTCAATGTGATTACCTCTTCTGGCAGAACATTCCAAGTGTCCTCCACCCTCTCTGTGAAAAAGTGCTTCCTGGCTTCCTTCCTAAGCCTCCTATCCTCCAGCTTAAGACTGTGCCCCCTCGTGTTATGGTTGCCACTCAGCTTAAAGAGACTCATTATCAATCTTACGTATCCCTTTCAAGTACTTGAAGGTCCCAATCATGTCCCCCTCCTGTCTTCCAGGGAGTACAAGTTCAGTGCCCTCAACTTCTTCCTCGTATGCCTTACCCTGCTGACCAACTATTATCTTTGTAGCCCTCCTCTGGACCTTCTCCAGTAGGTTAACATCCTTTGCAGCCCCTCATTCACTCTATCCTCCTCTATCACTACAGCATCCATTTTCAGTGTCCCCACGCTTCTCTTTCCTCCTGAAGGCACTGGTCCATCCTTCTCCCTGGTGAAGACAGAACAGAAGTATCCATTTAGTAACTCTGTTTTTCCTCCATTATCCTCCACCCACTCCACCCCTTTCTTAAGCCTAACAATCCCTTCCTTCTTGTCCCTTTTCTCACTTAGCTAATTCCTTCCACTATCTGCAGCTCATTCTGTGCCTTTGCTCACCTGACTTTCTCACTTGCCACACTAGCCAGCCTTAGGTAATTTTCCCCTATCCACCTCTCTCTCTTGGTCTTCCTGAATTTTCTATAGGTCAACCTCTTTTTCCTTACTGCTTGGGCAACCCCAGAACTGAACCAGCTGATACTCCCCTACTGTCAAACAAAAATGTATTGATCTTCAGCCCCTGGGAGTGATTAATGAGATAGCTGTGTAACCAGTCAACTGTATTCTGTGACAAACCAGGCCAAGAAGTTTGTTAAGTAGGAGCTTGTGGCTGCAGAGGTCAAATGCTTTAATAAGGTCAATATGTATGGCTCTGACTAGGTCACCATTGTCAATGGCCTCAGGAACAAAGTTGGTGTATTCCAACAGTGCCATGTTAGTACTGTGGAGCTTCTGAAGCCATGCAGCTGTACACACTGTGCATTGTATTGTTCGAGGTATGTGACAAATTGATCACAGACTATTCTCCTGAAGGCCTTGGATGGGGGTAGAGAATAGAAATGGGTCTGTAACTGGCAAAGGCTAGTGCAGTTTCTGCTTTTGAAAACTGGTGTAACCAGTGTGGATTTCCACTTCTCTGGGAACTGCAAGTTGTACAGGGAAAAGTTAACTATTCTAGAAATGAGGTGGGAACGTTCCCCATACTGCCAGGGCAAGGAGTTTCATATCAACCAAGTCACTCCACACCTAGTTTTGCCAAGTACCCTACTGATGTAGTTCAAGGTGTCTTGGACTTAAACAACCTAAAGTAGAATTATGGGTACCTTGGTTCACAGCCCACCATCTGGGAGGCTTCAAGACCTGGGTCCTTGGAGGGGGTCTGGGCAGAATCAGTGGGGATGACGGAACTGAGATCAGTAAAAGCTGTGTTGAAGTCATTGGCAATTTTGGTGGGATCAATGACCACTTGTCTCTCCACCTTCAGCATTTGAGGAGTGGTGTTAACTCCCTTGTGAAGGTGCTCTGAGATGTTATCCCAGAACCTTTTGCCACTGCTCCAATTTTGGGTTTGCTGGTCCTTTTAGAAGTCAGATTTGGCCTTTCTAATCATACTGGTACACTTACTGTGGGCTTTCTTTTACCTTTGCAGGTGGACAGTTTCCCTAGCTAATGCCCACAGATTGTCCCTCTCTCTCATTCAGGTAAGGGGTTCAGAGATTATCCATCCAGACAGTAGTCCTCTTGCCTTGAGTTTTTTGAAGGGTACAGATTTATCACAGGCAAGTGTGAACTCAGAGACAAAGAATGCTAGGGTGGAGTTAATATCAGGAATGACATCTAAGAGGCTCCAATCAATTTGGGCCAAGTGACATTTGAATTCAGGCACCTCCAAGTTGTTTAGGACTCAGCTGACTGTGATCTGTGGAGGGGGTGTCCTTGTCTGATTAACTGCCCATAAACATTGTACCAGGGAGTGGTCACTTAGGGTATCTGGCAGAACATTGACAACTTTAACCCTATCAGGGTGTGTAACAAATACCAGTCAAGTAGCATCATAGTGCTTGTTTTATAAGTGGTCCTGATGTGCTAAGTGACCATTTGTGTGTGAAATAGGCTGGACATCTTATCCCTACGACCTGTGCTGGTCTTAGTGTTCCAGTTGATGTTAGACTCACCAGTAGCAATGTATTCCCAGTTCTGATTGAGTTGCATGAAGTAGAGAATAAGTGCCTCTATGCCCAGATTATGTTTACCTGGTGGAAGATATCCAGACAGGATAACCAGAGATTTGTGCCCTCGCCCTATCAAAATCTTTACTGCTAGGCATTCACAGTCCCTGGTTAGGTCTTTCTTTGCAATTTTAGAGGCTTGCAGGTCTTGTCTGAGCTAGATAAGGCAGCCCTCACCTCACTTGCCTCTTCTATTGTCCCTGAAGATATTGAAGCCTGACAATGAGATAGTGGCATCAGGTATGTGTGGACTGAGCCAAGTTTCAGTTAGGCAAATAACATCAGGCTGCATTAACTCAATCCAGGCTTCAAACTTGACAAATTCAGGTAGAGACTGCTGATATTTAGGAAGACTGTGCTCAGTAGTCCCTGCCTATGGGTGCCAGATGCAGAGCTACCAGCAGGTAAGAGCTATAGACACAGATAGCTACAAAGTCAAGCCAGTCTGAGCTGGTCAGTCTTTTGTAAATCACATGTGTGTCTTAATGTAGAAGTTTAAAACTGAAAGGGGGCTGAACTTTTTAAGTGACATGGCGAAGGAATGGGTTAAGGTTCATGATGTGGCTAGATGGACCAGTCCTGAGGGAACAGCCACATAAGTTTTCATTCCAGCAGGCAGATATGGAGCTAGACATAGTACCGGATGCTCACCAAGCCAAAAGGGGAGTTAATAGTCTTTTAGCCTCAGGCCTTGATGGCCAAAACTCTTGTCTTTTCAAGGAAGACCTGTGGGGTAATAATTCCAGACTGATGAAAATGCTAATGAGGTCTTTGTATTTTTAATTCTTTCTGTTTTAAACTGATTATTTTTTCTGTATATATTGCAAATCTAGTGTAAATATTTATTTTTTGTATCTAATATATATATGAGACTACTATGTTTTAATAACCACATTTAATCCATTTTTATTAAGAAATGCTGTAATCCACTTCTGGAGAGAACACTACCAAACTTAAAAAGTAAAACCTGCATCTGATACACAGCAGGGTGTGAGGTTGCCTGGAGTGACTAATGGGGTTCTATGCACAAGAAGCCTTGTACTGTGTGAGCAGGAGCGAGTGATGAACCTCAAAAGTGGTAGCCCAAGGGAGTTGTAACCAGGTTGGTGGCCGTGTGATCAAGTAAGCCGGTCTTGTATAGAAACATAGGAAACACTTGACATGCTCTGTAACCAGACTTGCAATGGAAATGGAAAAAGAGTTACTACTGAAAGGCTTGCTCGATGCAGCATTATTGCTCAGCACTGTCTTTCAAGACATAGAAATTTACTAACACACTGGTGTTTTGAGAGATGGAGCAGAAGTTAGGGAAATGTTAATACTGCATCAAGAAAACCTTCAAACCCTGAGGAACACCACACCACATGGTCACCTAGAGCCAGGGTATTTTTTAACCTAACATTACATTTCCTTACTTTGAGGCTGTGTGCTTCAACCATAATGGAAGCATAACAATATATTTTGCTTTACAATGAATTTCCTTATTTTTTCTAGAAGAATATTGAATAAAAGATGTACATTACTTTGTATTGACAATGCTGGCCGAATGGCATAGTGACACCCTGTATTTTACCTCACCCCTGTGCCAAGCAATCTCTGGCATCCAGTAGTACCCTCTACCACACCCTGCCCGATTCCAAGTATCCTTGGCATCCAGTGGTACCTTCCCAGATGAAGGCCAGCAAAATCCCTACTCTTACCTCTAAAAACATTGAGGGAGGGGGATAGCCTCACTGATTTTGCTGGCACTGAGGATAGGCTTCCAGTGCCAACCACCATTAAGATAGGTGGTGGTGGTGGGGGGGGGGTCCATGAGAGGAATAGTAAAAAAGAAAAACCAACACCTGAGCTAGGTGCCCAAGGTCAGGTGCTCAATCCATGGTCCAGTGTTGAAGAGTGAAGATGTGTCTGTGGTCCAGAGAGGATTACAGCATTGGACCCCTGGTAGGTATGTAAGGGCTGGGGGGTGCTGATTGGGGGTGTTGGGTGGTGGGACAGTAATGGTGGTGGCAGCAACAGACATCGATGGATGTTTTTCTTTTTAGCAGGGTATATTAAAAAAACTACAAGGGATGTTTTTTGTTTATTTCAGGTGGCAACACTAAGGATTGGGCACCTCCAGTGTCAGTGTTATTTTTTTTTTTTTTATCATTGAATAATTTTTTATTATTATTGTTATTTTTCCAACAATACAAGGCGAAACCTCTCTCTCTCTCTCTCTCTCTCTAGCTATAAATATATATATATATATATAGACATAGGGTATACACTTCTTAATAATCACAGATAACCTCTTTAAACATGAGGCTCCCAGCAATACAGATCTCTCCCTTACCATATCAGGAGTAACATGTCATAATCAGCTTCACCCTACTCCTTAGAAAGCATATTACAAACATTTCTGACAATCAGTCTTCTCTGTATGGATTAAGCTAGATTAAACTAGATTAGATATAAAAGAGACCAAACATGTTACCTAGCTACATGAATCTTCTTGGTAGTCCTATATGTTGCCCTTATAGAACTATAATGGAGGTTAAAGAGAGTAACAAGGTGTTAACATGAGAAAAGTTATAGTAAAGAATAAGAAGAAATAACTGCCCCTTAGCAGTTCAAAACCAACCCCCAGGGTATTCCTCAACATGAGTTGTGCTATCTGTAAATACTTTACTGTTCAGGGGGATTGCACAGTGGAGGAAGAGGAACCCTACATAATGTGGAATTCAAATAAGCTCCCCATTTTTGGTAATAGCTAGGAAGCTGCCCTCAGTTGGCAAAAGTAAGTCTTTCAAAAATAGCTAGCCTTGCAACAGCAGAGTGAGATAGGGTAATAGCAGGGGGTAATGCCTGTCTCCAGGACCTAAGTAAAAGCCTTTTTGCCTCTAGAAGAACTACTAGTAGCCACTTCCTGTGAGGTTCCAATAAGGGGCCCAGCGGGGTAGGGTCTCCTAATAAAAGTAAAGGGTTAGAAATACCAATACGTACTCCCAGCACTCCAGAGCAATCCACTGCTATGGCATTCCAAAAGGGGGTTAGGGCCTCACATTCCCACAACATATGCAGTAAATTTGTTGGTTCATGCTTGCATCTCCAACATTTTGCATGAGGAATAATTCCCTTGAGTGGAGAGCTGCTGGTGTGGTACCACCTAAGGAGAATCTTAAGTTGTATCAACTGACTCCTTGCATTCTGATACACAGAGTGAGCTAGGTGAAGGCAGCAGGACCATGTGTCTATGGCAATAGAGGTTTTAAAATCCACCCCATCTGTCCCTGCAGGCTGTAGTGTGGTCTGGCTATGCTTCTCGCCATGTGCTATAGAAGTGTCCAACCAGACCCGTTGGGAAGCTTTGAGGTGCAAGGAGGAAATCCAGTTCCATTTAGGGTCAGCTACAAGGCTACTTTTTAATTTTCTGAACTGCATTGCAAAGCTGCAGGTATCTCCAAAAATCCTTAGCGTGCAGGGAGTATAGGCCTTAAGCTATGCAAATGACATCATCGTACAGGAGTTGGGCATATATAGGTCTTGTACACAATACATACCCTTGTTCTCCCATATTGTCCAGTCCAGTAGTTTATTATCCACTGTGAGAAGAGGGTTGCACCAGAGAGCCATATAGTGAAGTGGAATAACACTTGCATGTGTCAAGTTATGTTTGGCAGCACCAGAGGTGGGCTCCACAGTGTTGCAGAATCAAAATGAGAAGGGTAGGATGTAGCTGCTGGCACAGGGGATTGGACACCCCCATATTGGAATAGTAACGTGAGTTGATTTGGCTGGGGGGGTGGGATGGTGGGATAGTAGGTGCTGAATGAGGAGGATCGGGTTGAGGGACAGTAACTGCTGCAGCAGCAGAAGACAGCAATAGATTTTTTTTCTTTTTTGCAGAGAGTATTTAAAAAAAGTACAAGGAACAGTTTTCTTTATTTCAGGTGGAGACACTGGGGACTGGGCACCCCCGTGTCAGTGTTATGTTTGGTGGCACTGGGGGTGGGCTCCCCGGTGTTGTAGAATCAAAACAGGTGGAGTGGGGGGTGGCAGCTAGCAAGGGAGACTGGGCAGCCCTGTGCCAGAATATTAACATGTGTGGGTTCAGGCTTGGGGAGGGGGGACAGTTATGGCAGTGGCAGCAACAGACATCAACTGATGTTTTTTTCTTTTACACGGTGTAATTCAACTTATGAGGGATGGTTTTCAGCAGGCTGATCATGACAGATAAGCTGTGCTTGCTGGGTGGCATTATGTACAGCAAAGGAAAGAGCAGCATTATGATTGGGCCATCTCTGACCTTTGAATTACAAGAAGTTTCTGCCCAACAAGCTAGAAGAGTGTCGTGATCAACCTGGTTGATGATTGGTGTGACACTGACAAGCCCCCTGCAAACTGCTTTGCATTGGACTGATAGTGTCACACCTCTCAAAACCCACTCTCCTAACAAAATGTTCACTTTGTGTTTGTGTACTGTGAACATAAAAAGACAAAAAGTAACACCATTAATATCTGTATAAATATAAAAAAGAACTGCAATGCCAGAAGCACTCCTTCCACATATAGAGCACAGAGCCTATCATTTACATACATTTGACAAATAATTGCTTATCTTACAAAAATACTGATATATCAAAATGGTCATTCAGTCCGGGAGGACGTAAAGCTCCCAAGGTATATATCCAAAAGCTTCCACATTTAAGGGTTAAATTTAAAACATTGCCACCTCTGGGTCCTGTTTGTACTAGTTCTATCCCAATGAAAGGTCACATGTGCTGTCCCTGATCCCTAACAAGCTTTGCATGGGCTGCCAATATATTTTTGAGGTTTCCCCTTCTATGCCCCTCAGGTGTTCTCCAATGCAGGATTTAAAAGATCTGTTCTCTGAATATAATATGCCCCACACTGTCACATAGCCCTGTACACTATATTTGTAATGTCACATGTAATGAAATTCCTCACTTCATATAACTTCCCAATTCCAGGATTTCAAAAAGTCTTGCTTTTAATTATGTATTTATCAACTTTACATCTCCCACAGGGAGTGCAGTCCACAGATGCATTGTCCCGAACCACCTCTGTGTTTTGTGTCTATAGGGTTGTAGGGAGTGTACCAACACATCCACCTGGTTTTGTGCCCAGTTATACACTAATTGTGGTGGACCACTAATTGCTTTGCCAAGGACAGGGTCTGCCTGAATTATATCACAGTGTTTTAACCAAATATTCCTAATACCACTAGCCTCAGGGAGTGAACATGGTTATAAATGTGACCCTCTCACCTCTGTCACTACTCTGTTGTTCTCTAGAAGTCAATAACTGCAAGCTGTCCTGCTCAGCAGCCTGATTAGATGCATTGATAACACCAGTTCTACCATACCCTCTAGCCAAGAAACGGTCTTCCATATCTCTAGTCCATTTTTGATACAGCTCAGTAGTAAAACAATTACATCTCAGACATAAAAATTGACTACGAGGAATGTTCTTAATTAGGTGATTTGGGTGACAACTATTTGCCAACAAAACTGAGTTACTGTCAGTTGACTTACAACATAACTCTGAAAGAACCCACCCTTCATTCTTCATTAACATAAGATCTAGAAAAGCAATAAAGATCTGACTATAGGTAGCTAAAAAAATTCAAATTAACATTAGAATCCTTTAAGTACTGTACAAAAATCTATAATTTTTCCACAGTACCCCTCCCATATAAGAAACAAATCAGCAATAAAATGATAATACATTTTGGTTAAATCAAAATAAGGATTCCTACCCAAATCTTGTACTACCAGCTTCTCCTACAATCCTAAGTATTGGTTTGCATAACTGGGGGCTAATGATGCCCCCATAGCAGTGCCATGAACCTGAAGATAGTGGTTACCAAGGAAGGCAAAATTATTACATTTAAGCACTTTATCAGTGCACAGTATAAGAAACTCGATAAATGCAGCAGACAAATCACCAGTTTGTAGCAGAAAATATCTCATGGCATCCAGGCCACCCTCATGAGGTAAATTTGTATATAATGCCTCTACATTGAGGGTGACCAGGAGCCAGGAATCCTCTACTATGAAATTCTCAAGTTTTAAAAAAAATTCAGCAGAGTCTCTAATATAGGAGGTTAAATTGGACACTGTTGGTTCTGGGGAGTTCTGTAGAAGAGGACCACCAAAAGGAGGACATACTAAACAAATACTTTTGTTCAGTATTCACAGAGGAGAAGTCGAGTTAAATGTAGACAAGGCAATGGGTTGAGATGTGGTGCACTGAGGCAACATGGATTCACGGGGAAGGGTGTCCTGCCAGACAAACCTGATTGAGTTCTTTGACTGGGTAACAATGGAAGTGGAGTAGGGAGGGTGGCTGACATGGCCTATTTGGTTCAGCAAGGCCTTCAACATCATTCCACATAGAAGGCTGGTAAACAATCCAGGACCACCTGGCAACATTAGGACCTGTAGGGACCTCAAAGGAAAACTAAAGATTATCTCATTAAATCTAGGAGGCCTGCTCCTGAAATTCCCCAGTTAAAAGCCTGGGTTGACTTGTCAGCCAGACATAATAGTGCTCACAGAAACATAGTACACCTACAAAATACTGATTCATCAATTGCTTTAGAGGTATAACCTATTTAGGGAGGATTGCCAAGGCAAAAGGGGTGGTGGCTGCCTGATCAATGTGCAGACAAACCTGATTGGCCATGAATTGGCCATAGACAATCTCACAAGTGACTGTGAGTGCCTGGCTGTCAAAATCCAAATAGGGAGTGGTCATAAATCTCTCCATGTTCTTTCTGTTTATATACTACCTGGAAAACAACAAATGGGCATTGAAACATTTGCCAAATATTTCAACCAATCCTACTTAAAAGGGGAATCAATAGTCACTGGGGACTTTAATATCAACTGGGCAGCTAAATCCAATGTTGTCACAAAGGACCTAGTATCTAGCCTTTTCCTAACTCAGGTGGTAAAAGATTTCACCAGAGTTAACTATAAAATAGGGACAAAATCCCTAATTGACTGGATCCTAGCCACACACCCTGAAAGACTTATCGAGGTTGAGGTCCTGTCTGACACCATCAGTGGCCACTTGCTTGTCCAATATGAATGGTCTGTCTGGATCCCAAATACCCCCAAAAACAATCACTAGTAAGGTCCTACAGAAAGGGTCAGCTGGTGCTTTTTACAGCACACCTGGCCCAGATCGACTGGAGCTTTTTGGACGTCATCCTGGACATCAATACGGCACTTGACTACTTTATAACCCAATTTACGAATGCATGCAACAAATTTGCCCCCCTATAAAAATAAACTATCAAAGGTACCTCATCTGGGTGGATCACCCTAACATTACTTGCCCAATTGGGAGGGAAGGGCAATATCTGGATGTGAGCAAGGAACACTGGATCACCTGCAGACCTTCAAAGATATAAGAAAGCCCTCAACAAGTGTACCCAGGAAGTAAAGAAAGCTAAAGCTGACTCCTACAAGGATCAGCAGAACAAAAACTGGAGCAAGGGGAAGACATTTTAGGCCAGCCTAAGGCTCTGTACACATTAGGCGTCTTAAAATTTATTCACATGTTTAAAACATTTTAAGAAGCAGAAACACAGTATGCGTCCACATCTATCATGGTTTGTAAGCATGTTAAAAAAACTTACTTAAACCCTGCTAGCTACCTAGGCTTAAACACGGTTTTAAACACACTTACAATGCTAAAACTTTTTAATTTTTTAATGCAGACAGGTGAGCGTTTCATATTTGGGATTGCGGTGCTGTTTGGGGATGGGTGCTGATGGGAGAGACTGGAGTACCGTGCTAGCAAGCAAACTATTAAACCCACTTCAAATGACATGATGCAGATGCAAGGCTACTAGAATTTAACATGATACCTGGTGATGGGGACAGAATATCAAAGTGAATCATAAAATGTTTTTTAAAATGGTTTTCAACACAATACTGTAATGTGTACACAGGCTAAAGCACTTTCTTGGCAGCAATGACAAATCAACACTGAAAATGCTTGACTCAAATGGGAAGTTCTCCACTGCAATGTTCAAAATAACAAACACCTTCAACGAGGCCTTCACTGACCGAGCTTGATCCTCCCCCCCTTACAAGGCACCTGAGGACAATGATGAAGACCTTACTGCATAGAGTACCCAAGCTTGCCTCAGCACAAATCTCCCCAAATTTTACTTCAAGCATGTCACCATGAAGGAAACCTTCAATTATGTGAAAATGGTCCTGCGAAAGGCAAGAATGGGTGGGGATATGGTGAACATAAAGCTACCAGCCTTTGCACTTGATGAACTAGCAATTCCCTGTTGAAGATTTTTAACCTGTCCTTGCAATTCTCCAGTTTCCTGAAATCTGTAAAGCCACTGTAGTTACACTTGTACTAAAAAGTGAGGACTGCTCTAACGTGACCAACTATAGGCCAATCTCTATCCTTTCTCCCTTTCTAAGGCATTGGGAAAACTGTCTCTGACCAACTAATCTCATACCTAAATAAATATAACCTGATGTGCAAACAACAGCACGGCTTTAGAAACTACATATCACTGAATAGCCCTTATTGTGTACACCAACCACCTGCATGAGGCCCTTGACAAAAGGGCACCTGGTTGATGCCACATACATAGACCTGACGAAAGCCTTCAGCCTCAGTAACTACTGTCTACTGCTGGACAAGCTTTCTGCCCTAGGCCTCTCCTCTGAAACCATAGCCTGGTTTCAGTGCTACCACACAGGGTGGTCACAGAGAGTAAGGATTGATGGAGTGCTCTCTAACGCTAAGTGTGTCATGGTCGGGGTTCCCCAGGGGTCTATACTAGGCCCGCTCCTTTTTGACCTGTTCATTAACAGACTCCCAGAAGCCTGGCCTCTATCAGAGATGTCACTTTACACAGATAATGCAGTGATTTTCAATAGTAGCCCACAGCATGGGGAACTGTCATGTAATCTGCAATTAAGCTTTAAGTCAGTGGACGACTGGTTTGAAAACAATGAACTTGTCCTAAACTACCATAAGAAAAAAGTTTGTCCCTTGGTTATCCAAAATGCACTTGGAGCTACCCTTGAACAGGTTGAGTCTTTTAAGCATCTAGGTGTCACCCTGGATGACACCCTTTCATATTGCCACTCATGTTGACAATGTTACAGATCTGGTCAACAGAAAACTAGATGTACTCTTCTGACAATGATTAAATCTTATCGCTGAGGCTAGACACCTGGTAGTCTCAAGTATGGTCCTCCCACTCATTGACTATGGTCTACCAATTTATGGAGCTGTCTGTGAGTCAGTTCTAGGCAAGGTAAAAATGGTCCTCAATAAAGTCTGTCATTTCGCAAGTGGGGCTGATAGACTCACGCAACTTGCTCCTTGTATGCGCTTACCAACTGGCTCCCCTTGCAGGATAGGCTAATATACAAGTCCTATCTGTTGGTTAAAAGAGCCTTTCTGGGCCTCACCCCTGCAGCAATTGGTGACCTCTTCTGCCCGGTCAACAACAGCTACTCCACAAGGAGTATGTCCAGACATGCCCGGCTAGTCCCTTTCACAAAACAAGTCAGGGTGGATGCACATTTGCTATCCAAGCTGCATAGTGGTTTAATGAGCCTTCTGAATCCCTAGTGGGTCCCCCAAATCATACCTTTTAAGAATTCCCTAAGGAAAGAACTAGCTATGAAATCTGCCTGTCATTGTTTTAAATGACCTAATAGCCCTTTGAATTATGTTGTGGCTTGAATGCCGTTTGCCTGATTTCTACACTGCAACACCTCTGTTTGCAACCCTAATGTCTGTACTAGACCAGGCTCCTCTTGAGCTGATGAAATTATGATGTGTATACTTGTTTGCTTATACCTGTTCATTACTGAAGTGGTCCCTGTGAATCTATGCTGTGTATACCTGTGCTCAAAGGCGTTATCTGAATTCTAAATAAATAAATAAAGCTGAGTAGCCTAAGAGTAGGTCCTAAAATAGTAAGATGGGTGGAGAATTGTATTAGTGGTAGGAGCCAAAGACTGGTGGTAAATGGGGTACACTCTGGGGAAGGCAAGGTGACTAGCGGAGTGCTGCAGGGGTTTGTATTATGCCTGGTCCTCCTCAATTTGTTTATTAGCAAAATTGCAGATGGACTGGAGAGAAAGATATGCCTATTCACAGATGACAAACAACTCTGCAACAGAGTAGACACACCAGTGGGAGTTGAAAGAATGAAGGAGGATCTAAAGACATTAGAAGAACAGTCATGAGTTTGGCAGCTAAGATTCAATGCAAAAAAGTGCAAATCATGCACTTAGGGCCCAAAAACGCAATGGCAACATACCAGCTCGGGGGAGGGAGTATTATCAGTTACAAAATAGGAAAAAGTCCAGGGGATTATCATTTCTGATGACCTGAAGGTAGCTAAACAGTGTGACAAGGCAGTGGGGAAGGCTAGCAGAATGCTCAGATGCATAGGGAGAGGTATCACCAGCAGAAAGAAGGAGGTAATACTATCCCTGTGTAGACTGGGGCGCAACATTATGCTCCCATCATTTCCTCCTGTCATTTGCTCCCTACATCTCACTCCTGTTCCAATTCACCCCATGTCACTTCACTCCCGATCATTCGCTCCTGCTTCTAAATTTCTAATACAATAACAAACATCAGTGGCCAGAAGCAGTTACTCCACCGATGCATAGTATGAACTGTGATAATTATGTCCTAAAATTTAAAACTCTCCCAGAAAAGGATTGGCTGCATACCAAATAAGTTCATAAGCTGGGGCTTCAACAGTACTCCAAGTAATATAATTCACCTGCTCACGAAGTTCGATTCAGAATGTAGTGCCACATGTTAGTCATAATTCGAACATGGAAAAAAGTAGGTACTTCCTCACTGCCATATCCAAACTGAACTATAGAATGTCTGTTTCAAGCAGAGCAGTTTAACCCTTTTAATTTGTGAACACGATCAGCTAAAAGCCTTCCAGTCTCACTGTAATACTCACTGAAGAGATCTTCAACCCACTTTGCCAAAAAGTTTGGGAAGGAGTTTTGGGAGGTCTTGTGCTACTGACTCAAAGTGCCAATTTGATCCCCAGATGAGCATAAAATAACATACAGTACTGAATCTTTGCCATCCATAATTTGGATTGTATTTGGTGATAAGTGGCATGGTCCTGGTATACCTTAAAAGTTAAATCGAACACCAAGCATCACCAGAAACCACCAGAAACCAGTTAGTCTTTGCAGACACATACTAGGCAGGGACTAACAGTTTAAGTTTACATGTTAATGCATTTGCTATCAGTTGCTATTAGGTGGGTGAAATGCCTGGGAGTGAATGTGCATGAGGGTGAAATTATGCAGGAGTGAAATGATGGGAGAGAAAGTGGTGGGAGTGAAATGAGGGGAGGAAATGTTGTAGACCCATATAGATTGCTGGTAAGACCCCACCTTGAGTACTTTGTACAATTCTGGAGGCCCCATCTCTGAAACAACATAGACAGGGTGGAGGCGGTGCAAATGAGGGCAGTCAAAATGGTGCAGGGCTTGTATAAGAAGCCATACGAAGAAAGGCTTAAGGATTAAAATATGTACTCCCTAGAAGACAGGAGGGAATGGGGGAATATGATAGAGACATTCAAATACCTCACAGGAATAAACAAGGTACAAGAAGGGAGCATTTCCCAAAGAAAAAGATGCTCAAGGACAAGGGTTAACAATATGAAACTAGAATGGGGGATGCTCAGAGGAAACTTGAGGAAGTACAGTACTTCTTCATGGAGAGGGTGGTGGACAATTGGAACAGACTTCCAGTGGAAGTGGTGAGGTCTAGAATGGTCACAGGATTGAAGAATGCATGGGATAGATACAAGGGAATCTTAGAAGCAAGAGAGGGGGTGTAAGCCATAGTCAAAGTAGGGTCTCTGGTGGCACTATAGGTAGGAAATTTAGGGCAGACTAGATGGGCAAAGTGATCCTTATCTGCTGACAACTTCTATGTTTCTAAAGGGTGGTACCCTTACGTGTGATGACAAAAGCCAGGTCATTGCATATATAGCTTTTATTATATGCTTTCAAATCTAAAGCTTTCAGCTGAGACATCTTTGAAAGCTTTAACAGTATGTTTCAATTCAAAGCTCTGATAAGAATGCCCTTTTAGAATGCTGCATAGCTCCATTCATGTGAACAAGCTTTGTTAAACCACTCTCTCAGAAGCAGAGTTGTCCTGAGGCAGCTAATTAAAATCGTAATTTTCAAGATACATGTTTGTGATATAGCTGACCTCTAAATATTTATTTATAGCTTGGAGACCGGGTTGACTCTTGAGCAAGAAATACCCATTTTCAAGTATGAACTGGGTGAATATATACAAAAATATAAGCTTATACAGGATCAAATATAGTACTACAATTTAGTACAAGAACTACAACACTGACAATTATTCTTTGATAATAAATGCAATTGTAATAAATACTTTAAGTCTTAAGTTGATCTAGATCTTAAATGGTAAATAGGCAATGAGTTTCATTAATGCAGTCGGAAATAGAAAACATGCTGTATAAATATGTTATAAAATGTGTTTTCTTTTAACTAGGCAGTTGTATATTTATGTATATTTATATCTGCAGTATATCAGCCAAGATATCTTAACTTGTTATTTTACATCCACTCCATTGTATAAATAGTGGATATAGTACCATTGTCTGTCTCAAAATGAATGTTTTAATTTTAGTTTCAACTTTTAACCTCTGTCGACTTCATGAGTGGTGGAGCTATGAGTAAGGCCTTTAGAGGTCAAACCCTTAGAGTAAAATAAATCATTTATTGTGAGGCAGCCCAATGCAGTTGTAAATTATACAATGACATCCCCTGGACAGAGTGGTAAGGTGGTCTGGAATGTTGAAACATGCTTCATAATCCTAGGAGTTTATGCAACTTTACTGAAAATATCCTTTGAGTAAGCTCAAGTGAAAATACATTATTTTTTTTTCTGTTCCAGCTCTGTGTACCATGAAAATAAATACATTTATTAAACAATTTGTAGCCTCACAATCATTGTATAATAAACATATTGCATCAATCTGAAGCATTCCCAGATTCAGTTACTAGTAGATATGAGTTCTCCCCATCTTCTAGTAAAATGGTGCATTGTATAATTACGTTTAGCCAAAAGTTTTTCTAAGTTTAATACATAAATTCAAACTTAAAGAAGTCTCCATTGCCCTTTCCATAATTTACTTTTGCTTCAGACATGTTAGGAAAAGCTTGTAGTACCTCTGATGCTTGTATCTATTCTATGAGAAACAGAGCTTAAATCTGCAATGGGTGATAAAAGGAAGGGAGCATGGGAACTTGATTTAAATATTCCATCTTTCAGATGAGACATTAAACTGAGGTCCCTTCTGCCCATCTCTGGTCACTCTACTATGGGACTTATTGAAGAAGAGTAGTAGATTTTTTATTTATGAAAATCAAAAACTAATATACATACTGTGAAAGAAAACATATATTCTAAAGGATCACAATGAAAGGAAAAATATAAAAAAACATATTATTAGAAAAGAAAGAAAACTATACTAGAGGAAGCACAGACCAAATTTTACAGTTCGGTAAAGGTTAAGAAAGGAAAACTTTGAGTGGGATGGGAAGGTGGACGTGGAAACAGAAATTCTCAGAACTTGCAAGGCATTCTCATATCTGAAATACATTGTGCTACCAGCAGAGAACTTTTTTCAGTGGATTTGTCTGAGATTCAGATCAAATATGTGTAGCTGCAATCTGAACCAATTCCTTCTGAGATATATATTTCTGCTGCATAATCAGCTGACAATGGGTTTGCAAAATATTGCATTTTAGGACTGTGAAGATAATTTGTAGGGTCACTGCTTCATATTTATCCCATGGCATGGCATAAATACCCAATGCTGTAGAATCATAGGCGAGAGAGGAAAACAAGAGTTCACCGCACTCCACGGCTAACATATCTCAAAAGGCAACAGTGTATGGACAGTGTAATAAAAGGTGGCTCTGTGTTTTGTGAGACCCTGTACACCCCTTTCTTGGACACGGTCTCTCATTCTGGGATTTATACTTATGTGAAGCTCTAGTATGCAGTGTTCCATTGGCACATAACCAAATGGTGTCCCACATATATAGGGGGATATATCACTCTAAAAGTTGAAGGGATGCAATCATAATTGAAGCCAAGGGACAATCTTTAAAATTTAGAAAAAAAGTTTTAAATGTCCTGGTCTCTAACTGGCCAAGCCCCTTGTCAAGGTGGGCATTTACAGTATGTGGCAGCAGAGACTGGGAAATAAGTGCAGCTGCCAAGTGCCCCATTACCAGCTGGTATCACTATGCCAGCTTGGAATTCAGTTTTAAACAGCCACCATGTTTTTTCTCCCACTTAGAGAGAAATATATTCCCCCCGTCTCCTGAAAAGATTGGTTTAGCCATACAGTAACTAGTTTTTTGTTTAAAACAGTATGTGGCACACAGTATAAACTTTTTAAGACTTTTTTTTTTGGTTTAGCAAAAGCTGTTTGTAGTGTTTAAACTTGTAGTGGTAGCATGTGTCATCCTAACCACTAGTACAGCTTCCCTGGCTCACCTTGGCTCCACCCTAACTTTAGCCAACATAAAAATAAATAGCTTACATTTTTTTGTATCCCCATTGTCACCAACGAGCTGCTTGCACACTCTCACCTCACTGCTTAGCCCCTTACTGAGCCTGCTTCTTCTTGTACCTGACTGCAACCACAAGAGCTGCCTCTACCAGTCATGGCTTACATGGTACTGCAAGGTAGGTGTGGGTGAACACAAAATCTACGTAAGTGCATGTGTGTGTGTGGGGGGGGGTAAGAGATGGAAGGAGGAGAACAACAAAACTGGCTGTACCTGATCGCAATCTCAACAGCTGCCACTACCAATCATGCCTTAATTTGCTTAAAAAACCAGATTGCTACTCTGTTGTGGGGTCGGGGCATTTGGAGGGACACCAGAGTTCAGTTTCATTGGCAGGTTGTAGGGAAGAGGAGAACAAAAGTTAAAGTAAAGAAGAAAAATAAATCTCCCAAAACAGTGCCCTCTACTGACAAATGTACCAGTTGAGGGACTACTTTACAAAAAGTGATTTTTGTTCTTCATTTTTACTTATTTTATGGACTTTTTTATTTGTAAATCTTTGTTTTTGTTTTTTTTTAATCTCAACAAATGACTCATTTTCTAAGTGCAGTAATACTTTCAAGAGTGGGTGGTATGGGCTATACTGAACCTTCCAAGGGCTATAAAACCCTTTGCCTGTGGCACTGAGCCTCATTATACTCCAGGGAAGTTTGGTATATCCCAGTTACTGCCCCCCATCTGGTATTATTGCTTGCATAAACTCTGCAGAGAACACTTTCTCAACAATGCAAGAGTAGAGTTGTTTCCTGGAGGAGGCTAGTGTTGTGTCTGGGGTCAGATTCCATTTTCCTACTTTTACAAAAAATTGGTTAATATGAGGGGGTAAACCAAATCTTCATTGTACAACTGATATTCTAAGACAACCTCTGTTCTATGTGTCCATATATGGGAATAACCATTTATTAATCCAGGGTGTCAAATTAAATAGAATTTTGTAAAGCTGAAGCACTATTACAAATAGAAGAAGAAAAAAGCTATCAGATTCAGAATATCTAACCCCCCCAATGCAGTGGTGAAATATAATGCATTCCTTTTAGTGGGATTTAACCTGCCCCGCCCCGAGCAGTTTAATGAGGTTTAACCTGCTCTCCCACAGCAGTTGGAAAATGACTATATATTCTGGTTTTCAAGCCCAAAGGGTGGGTGGGGAATAAACATGACTAAAGTACAAAATAAAGGACTTAATAACATTTTAAGAAAATATTTTCCTTTTCCTTTTGACATTTGCCAACTTCTCAGTTGAGCTACTTTGGCTTCTCCAATGTTATCCTTTTTTCCCAGTTCAGTATGCCCACATCATGTTTACCATAAAAAATCCACGAAATTTCAACTTGTGGGGCATTTATAAGAACACCAGCTACTAGGCCGCCTTCCACTTGTTGGACCAAGGTGCGACCCACACTCTTTCAACAACTTACTTTAGCTCCAGATACGTTAGAAAAAGCCTGGAGTACCTCAGATGCTTTTCACCAGAGTCTACATTCTGTAAAAATACAAGCACACATCATCAGCATAAGCTTGAATTTTGATGGCCAGGGAGTTTCTATGGGGCTGTACACCACAAATTTCCACAATGCCTTGCAATTTTTTACTTGTGGGACCTAATATACCCATGAGTGTAACTCACAATTTTGTAACATTATGTAACTTAAGTAACATACAAACTACTACATTATGTAACCTAAGTGTATCTATGTTTAATGTTCCTTTTACTGCACCTGTAATGTTATCCTTTGTTTCAATCTGCACTGTAATAACTGTCTTGATGTCTGCCCCCCCCGCGACGAGGTGCCTTTGTAAATGAGTCTCTGACTCAAAGGTTGTAAACCGATTTGTAATAAATAAATAAATAAATGAATAAATAAACAAAAGTATACAAAAGGAGTAGAGTAGGCATCCTCAATGGATCCATTATTAGATACCAACAAAACACAGTAGTTGTAAGTGCCTACTGGGGTCATGCATACTTTTTTGCATTTAGTAAGTTCAAAGGTACATTCCTGTGAACAATGTGGCTGGCATGATGCACCTGATGATGTCAGAGATGAGGCTTTTTGGACTTGGCATAGGTTTTCATATCTGCACAAGCCTGGTTTGATCTCCAGTGTGAATATATTTTCTTTCTTACTACAATTTATGACCAATTAGAGAAATTGTTAGATGTCATTGTTGATGTGAGTGATAGACTTTCAGAAAGGTATGAAGTTCTAGATTGCAAGGTTCAAGCTGAGACTTTGAGGTTTGAATGCAATTTGGGAAACATTTCTTCAGATTGATTAACTGCTCATTACTAAAATCATCTGCAGCTGTGAAGGGGGGGTCTGTACTCATTGCTGGATGCTCTTTTCCACAGCATGCACCTCCTGTCCAGGAACCTTAGTACAGTAGTATTTATTTTTTTATTTACTGAGTCTTGGATTATGACACCTTTGAGCAATACAACTCATTTACAAAGGTTCCACAACAGTAGTATAAAAACAAAAGAAGGTAAACAAAAGATAAGTAAATAGCAGATATCAAGAGTACACTTTAAAAAATTAATACATCAAAAGCAATCAAAATAGCACTGAATGTTGCTCAATATAACAGTAGAGTGGGCTAGAAGAGAGGGCAGCCTGGGAGACCTTGTCAAAATCTAGGAGAGAAAGTAATGGGGTGTAAGGTGGGGGATGGGAGAAACAAGAGGGAGAAGGAGATGACTTGCACAGGGGTGGAGAGGGAAGGAGTGGAGTTGCAAAGGAGGTAATGGTGATAGAGACATGAGAGGATGGGGAGGTGGAAGGAGGGAAATGTGGTGAGTGCAGAGAGAAGGGGGAGTGCTACTGAAGTGAGGGGGAGGAAAAATTAATAGTATAAGGAGAAGAGGTAGTGTTTAGTCAGGAGAGGGGGCAGCCTAGCAGGCCTTGTCAACAACCCAAGAGAGAAAGCAATATGGGTGGGAGAGAGGTAAGAGAGAGAAACATAGGAAGAAGAAGGGGAAGAAGTTGCAAAAGAGGTGGCGTGAGATAAGAGAATGGGCGGAGGGTGGAAGAGGAAAGGTGAGGAGGAGCAAGGGAAGAACTTGAAGATGCATGAGCAGAGAAAAAGCAGGGGTAAGGGGTGGAGGGGGAGAAAAAGCTCAAGGGTAGGATTGAAATGAAGTGCCAAGAGTTAAAAGGTGCTGAAAGGTATAAGTACAATGATAAAATAAGCAGAAGGCTGCTAAGGGCAGCAGTCACATATACTGTTTGCTAATAGATGTTGTCGGGGTTTGTGTTTGAAAGGGCAGAGTTTTGACTCAGCAGAGTTGTCCCTACTCAGGGAGTTGAGCCAGAGGGGGGCTTTGTAAGCAAAAGACCTCTGACCTAAGGAGGTGTGGCATCTGGGAACAGTAAAGACCTGTGTTGACAAGCTGTGAGTGTGTTGGGTACTGTGACAAGGGCTAAGGAGCTGTTGGACCCCAGGGAGTAACAAACAAAGGTGTGCCTTCTTGGCAAGTAAGTAGGTTTGATATTGGATCCGACTGAATAATTGAAGCCACCCAGTCTGAGCAAATAGGTCACACGTGTGTGTGTGAGGTGGGCAGTCCCAGTAAGGAGTCTGCATGCTTTGTTAAGAGCAACAATGATCCTGTGAAGGGATGCAGCAGAGGCAGAGCCATAAATAACCAGCCCATAATCAATGATGGTAATGACAGAGCTGAAAATTGCTATTCTTAGTGCCTCGGGAGTAAGGCTATGCTTGTGCCTGTGGAGTAGGCCAATCCTTATGTTGACAGCTCGAGCTACATTATCAATATGTTGTAAGTAGGTGAGTGAGCTATCAATAGTGACCACTAGACATTTGAAGGAGTGGATCTGTTCAAGTGCGGTGCCAGTGCAGTTTGTGATGATCAAGGGTTTGGACTTGTGTTTCTTATGGGCATTGCTCAAAAGCATCTGTCACAAACTCGCTCAGCCGGTCAGCCCTCTATTCCCAAAGTGCCAACCTCTGAGCATATGATTTGTGTACAGTGAACAGACAAGGTAACCCTCTTGTCTGTTTTGTGGGTTCAAGTCACCTTAGTTTCAAGCTCTGGAAGGATTCAGACTGATAACCTCTTGTTAGCGTACCCAATTATCAGGCTCAGATAATTCTGTCTTTGGGGGTCCAGATATCTTTGCCTATGGGCACCCAACCAGGTCTTTCAAATGAACCCTTAGAACTCTATGCAAGACTTTTAGAGAACTCTATCCATTTCCCAGTTTAGTATACAATAAGCCCATACACAGTATACTTATAACCTTTAAAAGCTCCACTTAAAATAAAAAGAAATTCAAGGCACTCCATGCAGTTTCGTTTGTAAAAAAATATATTTACTTTAAAAATATCAAAACAGAACAATAATTATAGAACAAATATATATCCCAACACATACAGCCTTCAAAACAAAAAGGTAAAAAGTACAGTTCCTACAATTTTTAACTTCAGACTGGTATAATTTAATGCTTACTTTCTTCAGTGCTTTTAGGGTCTCTCTTCTCTCAGTCAGAAATATTTTCTTGTGTCTCTCTGTCATGTTCTCTCAGCAGTTAAACATACTTTGAACTGACCTTCTCATGAGATCACTAACTCCTCCTTGGTGTATCAAAATCTATATTTTACAATACATGGTCTCCAAATAAAATATTTAAAAAAAACGTGAGGACCTCACTGACTTTCGTCTCCACAGGTTAACTGATCAGAACTGGTTTTTGCTCTGCTACACATACTTTTCAAAAGTTTCTTTGATCTAAGTCACTGTATTCAAAACAAAAGTGTATTTGCCTCTTTAATCCCATCTGGACCTTGGAATCTACACCTCAGATCTCTCTGATGTAATTCAAAGATTCCCCGGGAAATGTATATTGGACCTTCCAAATCTGTCTGGGTCCTCCCTGGCTTAGACATCAAACCTCTTCAATGTCCATTCTGGTAACAATGCAAGTCAAAGAATCTCCTGAGGCATTATGAATGGTTAATCCTATTTTCTGAGATGAAAGCAAATTGACAAGGTAATTTCATCCCAGATCTCTGCAGTTTAAAATACATCCTGTCCTTTGAACTTATCTCTGGGGGTCTTGATGTGTCAGTTCCAGTAAGACAGCCTTTTCCTTGAACTGATCTTCCCATCACATATTTTATATGTAATAAAAAATGAATAGAGCACTCGAAGCACTCAGAGCTGGCTGTCTACCTCACAGCATCACTTTAGTCTTTATAGTTTAGCACCAGTTTTTGAGTGCTGAACCACTTTCCACTTCTGAGAAACTGTGTTGAAGGTTATCCTGGAGCATCTTGGGGTCAGGGTTACTACAGTAGATCACGGCATCATCGGCATAAAGCAGAATCTGTTCATGACAGGCTCATGGGAGGTTATTCAAGTAGATACTGAAGAGAAGGGTCCCCAGTATAGATCCCTGAGGCATTCCAGAATGGACTGGCTTCCTTTCAGAGAGGACATTGGTTATCTTGACCTGCTGTGAATGGTCTTCTAAGTAACTTCTGAACAAGCTGACAGCATCATTCGACACCCCTGCAAGCGATAATTGCCTGAGTAGCAATGAGTGGTTCACAGTATCAAAGGCCTTTGTCAGGTCAGTAAAGGCAGCCCCAACCAGATGGCCTTGGTTGAGTGTGTTATGTATGAAACCAGTGAATTCTAATAGTGCAGTGGTAGTACTATGACCTTTACGAAAGCCATGCTGCTGGGGACATTGGATATTGTATTTGTCCAGGTATTCCACAAGTAGATCTGCAATTATACGCCTAGTGCTTTCACAGAGGAGGTAGAATGGAGATTGACCTGTAGTTTGTGTGTTGTGCCTTATCTCCACCTTTGTGCACCAGGGTTCTACGGCCTGATTCCATTTTTGGGAGTTTCCCAAGCCTTAGAGAAAGGTTCAGAATCTTGTAAGAGGTGTAAGAGTTTCCTCAAATGGTGAGGGCAAGAAATTTGAGATCTAGATTGTCCCATCTGAATCTTGCTTTACCGATTACTTATGTATGTAATTTCTAGCCTCATGCTTAGTAACCTCTTTGAAGTAAAAGTGGGGAAGCCTGCTGTTGAGCATCACAGCCTGGGGTGGCAGGGGCAGAGACCGTGAAAAATCAGGGGAAGGACACTGCTGAGGTCTGTAAAGGCATCATTAAAAATATTGGCTATGGCCATTGGGTCAAGAGGTGGACTTCCATCAATGTTAAGCATGGTGGTTGCTTTCTTGAGGTCTTTGCCAGTGACTTCCTTTATGCTGCTCAGAAATGTTTACTGTCACCCCACGAGGTTGGAAAGTGCCTCCCTAATGTATTGATTTTCACAAACGGATGGCTCTGGTACAAACATTTCTGGACTTTTTATAAGCCTGAATATCTGCTTGCTTGCTTGCCTGTGGCTTTGACTTAGTGCCAGAGGTGGTCCCTAGTCTTCATAAGTCCCAATAGTTCAGGTGTTATCTGAGGTTGCACACCCCTTAACTTTCCACTTTTAGGAGGCGTGGATATCACATGCAGCATTAAAGCGGTCAATGAAGAAATCAAGTACTCTCAATGTCATTGGTAGAGTCCAGTGGTGACCAGTCCTGGCTTTCAAAGGTGTGATCTGAGTGGTTCTAGGTGTCCTGGAGTTAGGATCCTACTGAGAATAACCTTAGGTGGAGATTTGCTGAACTTGTTGGACCAACTACAATGTATAGGGGAAAGGTCGCTTAGGGTGTCAGGGAGTACAGAGACATTTGTGATTCGTTCAGGATGACTAGACAGGACCGAATCCAGTAAGGTACTTGATCCAGTTCTATAGTTAATTCTGGTTGGGGTGTTAACTAGCTGGGTAAGGTGCAAGGCAGAGATGGCATCCTTAATGTGTTCACTGTCAGATGACAGCCAGTTTACATTGAAATATCCCAGTATTATGGTTTCAGTGTTCCGAGGCAGTCTCTGAATATATTTCATGAAGCTATGAATGCCAGAAGCAGATTCTTTGGGTGGTATGTAAACAGATAGCATAGTTATTCCTTTCTTTTGGGCCCCTAGGAGTACCTTGATGACTAGGGCATGAGAGGAGTTTCTTATGCAGGGCAATTCAAGGGCATGATCCATTAGAGTTTTGTTTAAGTAAATAACACAGCCACCACCTCTTTGGTGAGCCTATTCTGCCTAAAATACAGTAGCTGGTATGGTGATAGCTGCATCAGGGATTTTGGTGACAACCAGGTTTCTACAACAGAAAGAATATCAGGGTTGTGTTGTGTAATCCATACCTTGAGATTGTCTAACTTACACAGAAGACTACATATATTGATAGACATGTGGACAGCGTCAGGACATTTTTGTGCTGCAACGGTCCATTTCTAGTGGGGCCCGGGTTAGAGTGCACATTTCCAGACAGAAGGAAGCAGTAGAATTAGTTTCAGTAGGTATGCCTTTAGTTGTTTAAAGTACTGTTTCCGTTGTCTTCTACAGGAGGAGATACTGTTAAATTTATTGGTTGTTGCTGTGAAGTTAGAGAAAGTAAGCAGGTATGAGAGATGATGTTAGAAGCTAGGTGTTAATATTCCAGGGGGTAGTGGTGTACTTAGACCAGTTACTGAAACCATTTTCCATTAACAGAGTTTGAAGCTGATGTGCCAGTGGCATAGTGCACATACCCTGAGAATATGGGATGACTACCAAGCAGTAGTGGGTATAGGGTATTCCCAATGCAGAGCATGTTTTACTTTCTCACTATAATTTATGTAGCATGAGAAACATTGTTATATGTTATTATTCATGCCAGTGACAGACTTTCAGTGAGGTTTGAAGTTCTTTATTACTGATAATGTAAAAGTTCAAGCTGAGACTTTGAGGTTTGAATGCAACTTGGGAAATATTACTTTAAACACATAGACTGTTCATTACAAAAATCCACTGCAGTCATGTGTGTGTATCGGGGGGCAGCACTCAGTGATGGATATCCTTTGTCACATCATGCATCTCCTGTATAGAATCCTTCTTTCAGTAGAAGAGCTACAGGCTACCAAGCAGTAGTGGGTAGGGGTCCTAGGTTCCATCCCCAGTGCAGAATGCTTTTTACTTTCTCACCACAATTTATGTAGTATGACAGACATTGTTAGATGGCACTACTGATGTTAGTAATAGACTCTCATCAAGGTTTGAAGTTCTTTATTGCTGATAACTTAAAAAGTTCCAGCTGAGATTTTGAGGTTTAAATGCAACTTTGGAAACATCACTTCAAGTTCACAGACTGTTCATTACAAAAATCCACTGCAGCTGTGTGTGTGTGTGTGTGTGTGTGTGAAGAGTCATCGGCACTCACTGCTGGATGTCCTTTGTCATAGCATGCATTTCTTGTCAAGGAATCTTAGTACAACAATAGAGCTACACACTACCAAGCAGTAGTGAATTAGTGGTCTGGGTTCAATCGCCAGTGTGGAACATTTTTTTTCTTTCTGACTACAATTGGTAGATGATGTGTCTTTATTTATTTATTTATTTAGTTTTTGTTGACCGGGTAAGTGCACTAGACAAATCCTGCCTATTTTCAGGCACGACCCGGGGAAGGGGATACAGATGAATGCCAACTGACCTTGAACCAGATTAAGGTGTTGGTGGTATTTTTAGTGAATGAGGGAAATTTGGCCAGGACACTGGGGAAATTCCCCTACTCTGGAGGTAGGGGGCCCCTCCCCTGAGACGGCTGGACCAGGTTCAGTATGTCTTAGCTGCCGGAGAGTACGGAGGTGGTAGGTGATGGCTCTATGGAGGTAGTTGAAGCACTCGAGGAGGCTTCGTCCGTGTCAGCAGACATGGAAATTATACAGCATACTCCACCTACTGAAGAATCTATTATGTCGGAGGCTGCTGAAGGACGGGAACTGTCCGAAGTGGCTTCAAATATGGTTAATGAGGATGACAAGAAAAGAAAGCGTCCTGACAATGGTCAGGTTGATTCCTCTGGTTTGGTTAAAAAGTGCTATGCAAGGAATTGCTGGACCGAAGTGACTCGACCGCTGGAGTCCCTGCCACTGACCTGGATGATGACTCCTTTCCTTTTCTGCTCGACTTTCCACTTGGTCTCCGGAGGTGGCGTTGGAGCAGGCCGCTGGATACTGACCACTAACGCCTGGATCCCGGATCCCCAGTTGCCGCTACCGAATAGGACCGAAATGCCAGCAGGACGCCTTGGAAGCACAGGCTGTTGCAGGGAGTCAGTTTTCAGGGTCGGACCATACATCCGCCATTTCGCTGGCTGCAGTCGACTGGACCCTGATTCGTGGCACCTGAAGCTGGATTACCGATTTTGAATCAGGATGACTTGGAACTTGGAAACGCTACAACATTAGTGACTTCTGCTGCTGTGGTACCTGAAATGACGCCAACAGGTCAGTGTTCGTATTTTACAAATGCTACTGCACATGCTGGTACCAGTAGTGTTACTGTTAATGGTTTCCTCAACTGCAGCATGCACGGCCGGTTAGCTATGATGCCTTGTTTAAACCTACGGATATTCTAATAAGAAAACGTTTTGTAGCAAGATCACTACAAAGGAGGTATGGACCCCCTCCTGATCGGAACTTTGTGGGCAAGTCTTTAATAATAGACTCATTAGGTATTCGACCTTCAGAGGTATATGCCTTTATTCATTCCTCAGGGATTCCAACTTTGATGTTTCTTCGTTCAGCTGCATTACTTGATAGATTTTGGGCTGCTTATCACACTGCTCGTACAGACCCTGCTTGGAAACATTTTGTGGTGATTCTAATCACTAAACCGACTGCTAAGGTTATTACTGTTTTGTTTCGGAATGAAGGGGTCAATGTTCTGATATAGTATATTGGTTGGAAAACGCTGTACAGTGAATGGGTACCACGTGCCTTATTTGATGATAATGGGTTTTGGACTGGGGATGGAAAATTAATGTACAACTTAAAATAACCGAGGATGGAGTTCAGCATCTCCCTAATTGTTTTTATTTAGGGAGGGATCATGGTGTTCTGTTTTATCCAGGACAACCACGTGCATGTTACAAATGTGGCTCTTTAACTCATTTGAACTATGATTGTGATCAAGTGAAATGTACATCTTGTGGAATGTTAGGTCATTCAGCTTTCTCTTGTCAGGTCCCACCTACTTGCAATCTATGCGGTGACTCCTTATATTTATGCAGCATGTCCATGGGCGGCCCATAATACATCTGACTATACTGAACATGATTCTTATATAGCTAATTCTTCAGCTACTGTTAGACCCCCCAAAGCTCAAATCCTCCTACCAAACACGTGGATACGGCTCACTTATTGTCTGTTTCCATACTGCTTCCTTTAACCCTGATCTGCCTAAAATTTAACTACTTCAGATCCTGTTGTACCTCTAGAAACTCCATTATTGAAGGAACCTTTAATTCCCATAGTGATTCGGTTCCGACCTTACTACAGAATTCTTCTCCTCCGTTGGAAGTGAATGCGGAATTGGTAGAACCCCACTTGCTAGGCGACTGCGCCCACTAAACCACCAGACACTGTGTCCATATTAACCGTTTCAGTATCTAACACCTATGATCCTTACAAAGTTGGGGTGATGTTATGGAGGAAGAAGAATTAGGGATTCCCTTTTCCCCTCTCCTATGGCAACCCCAGTACCATCATCCTTGCCTACTACTCCTGGGATTCATTCAAAGAAGAAAGTTGTTAAATCGAAGAAAAAGAAATGATGTGTTTCGATTCACAGTGTTTTTCCTTTCTTTGGTTATGACTTCCTTACACATAGCTAGCTTTAATGTTAATAGTATTCGTCAGATTATAAAGAACAGCTATGTTTGCAGCTTTGCATAAATTGGATTATGAAGTTTATTTTTACAGGATGTTAGATTATATACTGCAAGACGTGACTATAGCCTCAAAAAGAATGGGGTTGGCCTTCACATTGGTCCTTAGGGCAGGACCTTTGTTCTGGTGTTGGAATTTGTTTTCTTCCTCTAACTTTATTTTACAAAAATAGTAGATTTGGTTCCCAGAAGGGTATTATTATTGGATATTTTATGGTATAATTTACCATATGATTTGTTAACATTTATGCGCCACAACAAAAAGCTGCTAGAGTTCAGCTTTTTCACTTAATTAAACCATTTTTGCTTACGAATCGGATTGTTTTGTGGGGTGGGGATTTTAATACTAGTTTGGCAATCTCTCCTAATAAGAAGACTTACTGCGATACCCATGCCTTACGTACTATTATAGCAGACATGAATTTAATTGATGTCCTTGCTCAGAAATTGTTGCCTACCTTTTCAAAGGGCAAATTGACTTCTAGAATCGATTTTTGGTTATGTTCAAAAACTATTGGGGTGGTAAATGGCGTTACAGTACCTATGGCTACTTCGGATCACAATTTAATAGGGATACAAATCCAGTTGGGGGAAGTTTTATCACAAGGTCCTGGAGTTTGGCGGGCTAATTCATCCTTACTCCTTGATTCAGAATTTTCGCATAGGTTTTGGCATTGCTTTCAGATCGGATTTACAGTAGTTTTCTTTACGATTCTGTAATCAGTGGTGGACTGATACAAAATTAACTATAATGTCTTATTTTAAACACTATGCCAGATTCTTAGCTGATACCAGACACCATACTTCTGATCTACTCTCACTGAATTATTACGATTGTTCACTGACTCTTATTTACATGGCTCTGATTGTTCGGTTCGTATTAGGAGGTAAAACTGCTTTAACTAAAGTACAATATGATAGGCAAAGGTCTATTCTTTTTGAACAGAAATTTCGGACTACTGGGACGCGATACCAATTTAATCCCTTTGATGTTACTAAAGAAAAATTTAGTGGTAAACAACTGTCTCAACTATTGGATGATCAGCATAATATTGTGAAAGGGCAAGACAATATTATGAATTGTGTTACAAAATTTGTGAAACATACATTTGAAACTCCAGTTATTGAGTCATCTGCTATGTCATTTTTATTGCAGGCAGTGGATATACCTACCTTAACATCGCATCACAAACATGAGCTTATCAAACCTTTTACTTTTGATGAAATGAAAGAAATTATTCAGAGTCTTCGAGACAAGGTGGCTCCTGGCTCAGACGGTTTATCAGCAGAAATTTATAAATTTTATGGAAATTTATGCCGACTCAGCTTTTAGTTGTCTTAATGCCTTCCACTACGAAGATCGCCTGACCGATCAAATGTATGAAGGCTTGATGTTATTCCTTTATAAAAAGGTGACAGAATAATTTACTGAATTGGAGACCAATCACCTTATTAAACACGGATTATAAAATTTTTTCCAAATTACTGGGTAACAGGATATAACTCTTACCGCTTTTGCTTTCCCCTTTCAGTATTGCTCTGTTTCCGGTAGGTCTATCCATGATGCTTTACTTTTATTGAGAGAATTGTTTTCCCAAGGACAAAAGGGAATTCTACACGGATATTTGTTTAACTTTGATCTTTCCAAAGCCTTTGACAGAATTTCACAAGAATTTATCTGGTTGACGCTTAGTGCCTTCGGGTTCCCACAAACTTTTGTTAATTGGGTTAGCTTATGCTATTCCTTGGCCTATGTCAGACCATATATTAATGGCAGGATTGGTTCCCCTTGTTATATTCGTCGGGGAGTAAGACAAGGTTGTCCTCAAGCCCTTTATTGTTTGTAATAGCACTGATCCTATTAGGTTGCTTCATAGATCACCTAGGCTTTTAGGTCTCCCTCATCCTGGCTATACTGTGCAAAAGGTGATTTGTTATGCGGATGATTTGTGTGTCTTAGTACCCACTGTTTCAGTAGGTCGTTTGTTATGTAGGGTGTTACCGTTTTCTATTAATCCTTGGTTCTAGTCTGAATCTGCAAAAGAGTGTGTGTCTGAATTTGGCCTCCATAGAGAGTATTTCCTCTATTGGGGGTATTAGACTAGTGGATTGTCCACATAAACTCTTGGGTATTTATTTTGAGTTCCAGATCTGGCAGTATAATTGGGAGATATGTTTGAACAAGGGAGAGAAACAGTTAGTAAGTGGCATTCGTGGTTCTTGAGTAAAAACGTATTTTTGATTAAAGCGTGCTTAGTACCTTTGTTTTACATATAGCACATGTTTTCCATTACCCAGATGTTTTGTACCTCTTCTTAGTCTTTTCTTTTCCTGTTTTTGGGGCAGCCGTCTTAATCCTATCAAGGCGCAGCGTTTTATTACGTGCTTACCGGCAAGGAGGGGTTAATATGATTCACCCATTGTGTTTTATTCCCTTTTTTTCAACCAATTTGAAGCCTTTAATTTTGGACTCTTTCCAGCTTTGGGTCCCCTTGCTCGTGTGTCACTTAATGACATTTTCAGGAATGGAGTAAAGGGAATTTCTCCATAAAAATAAAAGAAATTATGTTTTATCTATGGATTGGGTCATGGTGTTTGACATGTTAAAAACATGGCGATTTCGCAAAAATGATTAAAGATTTATCCCGAAACAACTGTATGCAGTTATAGTAGAATCCCACTTTTCGGAGGACATTTTTCCAGGGTTTTCACCGCAGAAAAGACATTGGTTGGAAACCGTTAACTGATCCCAGATTCCTGTGGCGCTGTGGGATATTGCCTGGTTAGGTGCACATGGGAAAATTAATGTCCGTGATAACCAGAAACATAAACAAGTATTAGATAGATATTGTTTTGGATTCTTGTACAAATCTTACAGAAACTATGTCCCATTTATATTTTTCTTGTCCTTCATTTTACGTTTTAGTTTTTGTGCGTTGTCATTTTTGGGATAAAGTTTGGTTGTGGGATCAGAGGGCCTTATTTTTTGGTTTGTTTCCTGTTTCATGGTCCAAATGTAATTCTAGTTCTTTGAACATTGTTGCTAGTATTATATTGTATTGGGTATGGCAGACCAGATGTTGGTTCCTTTTCAACAACGTTGTTTCTTACTCCTGAGGAATTATTCAAAAGTATTAGGCCATATCGATCGTGTTAAGGAAGGAGAAAGGAAAATTCTTCAAGGAATATATGGGAACGATATTGGGATTTTATTTGATTTCCTTTTGCTCTGTATAATCTGTTTTCTTTTTCTCTGAGTCCTTCTGTAAAATAGTGTGAAGGTTTGGAGGTTCATGTTTGATATTTTTGTCACTCTGTTTTGATTTGCTGTAAATTGTTTTTTTGTTTGAAAATTGACACGATGCTCTGTTGTATATTTATTTGTGTTTTTAAATAAACATTCCCCCACTCTTTTCGATAAGTGCCATGGGATCTTTAACATCCACCTGAACTACCACCAATCCATGCAGATGGGACCTCGGTTTAACTTCACATCTGAAAGACGGCACCTCAGAAGTGCAGCACCCCTCTCATGTTGAACTACAGTGTCAGTACCGGGATATTAACCCAAGTGCCAGATGTGAGAACTGAACCCACAGCCTTCTGATCTCCCAGCCTCAGAGGCGAGTGTGCTACCTACTGAGCCACTGACACTGAAGAGTCTTAGACCCCCCCCATTCCCAAGCTACTTTCCTTTTCCTTGCCAGAGAAAGCCTGTCATAGTACCATAGTAACATAATAACTGACAGCAGATGAGGAACTCAAGGACCACCCAGTCTGACCATATTCCCTGCCTGTATTTGCGGCCGCTGACCCTACTTGGTCATTGGTTTTGGCTTCCTTTCTGGCCACATGATTATTTCACACTTTACAGACCTTCTTTGGCACCTTTAGTACCATTGATAATTTGATTTTTTGTTGGAACTGGATTAACAAACTCACCATTAATTAAATGAAGAGTGGGGTGAATTTCAGCACTGTTTATGTTAATAACTATTTTGTTGAATTTTAAATTAAAACTACACAAGTAATACTCAGAATAACAACAGCAGCAAAAAAAGTTAAATGCAACCACAAAATGTATACACTATACTGAACCTATTGTTTTAACAAAGAACTGGAAGAAGTTACACAGACTGTTTTGTACATCAAAATATCCTTTTTGAATATACTGTACATACCATTGGCTGTAGTATGACATTACAATTATCTATTTAATTTTATTCTTATCTAACAGCTAGTTTGTACTGAGCCATACAACTATTGAAGGTACTAAGCTAAACACCATTAAATGCAATAAATATTTGAGGATTATTCTGTTAATTATAGAAAATATGTTCTAAATGTAAGCTTGCACATGAAGGAACACCATTCCTTAAATGATATCCTTCCACCCATGGTGGCACTATGCTTGCTGATATCCCCTTTTAGTACCATGGGGTATGGCTGGACCATCACCTTGACTTTTTGGTGCACTTTGATGCAATCTACCTTAAACTTCACTGTAAACTGGGTGCACTGTACCGAAATAAAGCCCATATCCCTTTACATGCCCCGCAGGGAGCTAGTCACAAAGATGATCTTTCCCATCTTTGACTAGGGTAGCATTGTCTACAGTGCCACTCCTAAGTTCACCCTTGCCAGACTGGACCCCATCTTCCACTCTTTCTACTGCTGTGCCTTAGTCTTCCCCCTTCATATACACCACTGCTCTCTCTACTCCTCCTTCTCCCTTCCTACCCTCAACAACAGGCTCCTGATACACTGTGTAGTTTTTACCTCCAAATTCTCATTTGACTCTATCCCTTCCTACCTCTCTGTCATCCTTTCTCCCCTACATCCTTCCTCCTACCCCTTCTGGAACACTGCCTCCCTTTCCTTCTCTTTCTTTCCCCAGGAAAACTTCCATTGGCCAAGCTGCCTTCTCATGTCTTTTTTATAAACTCTGGTCTTCCCGTCCTCTGCCTTTCCCCTTAGCTTTATCCTTCTTTTCCCTCAGATCCCTTCTTCATGACTTTGCCATCCCCTTCTGCAACTGTTCCTGATCCCTGACCATTGAATTCCCTTTTCCCATGTTGTTGTCATTTCCCTTGTCCCCCCAGTTGAGAAGATGTTTTACACACACACACACACACCCCAGTGGCTAACTGTGCCTTAATCAATTAATCCATCTGGTAATATGCTTCTGAGTGGTATGCCTCCCCAATGGTGACACCAACACAGCGACCTACCTCGCTGTCGACAAACTCGACAGTTTGCTGACAGGTCGCTGTGTTGGTGTGCCTGAGACAGGGACACACTGTCTCCTGGTCCTGCATTTCCTCCCCAAATCAACTCTGACTTAGAGTTGATAATCATTAGTATAGGGGTGTGTGGGGGGCTAATGCCATAGGAGGGTTGGGGCAAAGCTCTCATAAAAACTGGACCATGAGACAATTGAGATTTATGTCAACTGCAACTTGCGGTTGACATAAATCCTGTCGCTGTGATGCCTGTCAGTGAATGTGTTGTTGAACTGGCATCGGAGAACTCTCCTGAGCCTACCTCCTGCACTGGCATTGTTAGGTCACACTGTAGCAGTCTGGGTGGTACTAATCCTGTTACTATCTGGCTGGCATTGCTCCCTGTACTGTATAGCACGTATTTCTTAATTCGCATTATATCATCTTTATTTTTGTAGCCCTGAGTATTCTACCTTTAAACTGTAACTGCACACTGTTATTTTGTTATTATTTTCTTTATTGTACACATTTTTATTTAATTATTTTATTGCTACTGCACCTTACATTATGTATTTTCACTACACATCATGTACTATATACTTTCTTCGACTCCTAAAGGCAGCTTCTTTCCTCCTTACTTTCCATGACCTCCTTGCTCACCCATGCTTCATGAAATATATTCGGCTTTCAGATGTTTATTTTATGAGAAGAATAACACAATTCAGGGTGTCCTATCATGCTAGATAAATGGACAAATCCAGAAGTTGTAAGCACTTGACTGTGCCCTGTGCTTCATTACACACTGGAAGTGTATGTATATCCCAGCACAACTAACACCCTGGTGTGTGTTATTCCTTATATGCCCACATACTCCAAATATGTTTCTTTTTTTCTATGTTGTCTCCTTATTTTTAAAAAAATGTTGGCAGTCAGTTACATGTTTATATGTGCAATTATGGACTATGTTATGTTATGGTCATCACAGTGCCTTCTCAAGTTCTTTGCATGAGAGAACTTCAAAGGAAAGTTGAATAGTTTTTGACACACAAAGGGCTTGAGCTGGTACTCTTATAACCATGAAAGTTATCAGAATCAAAATGTTTTCTTTTTTTAGAAAATAATATGGGAAAATCAGTGTGGGAAATGGACTATGCCAAATGACATAGATTTTCAGACTTGTAGAATTGTTTCCTTGAGAGACCTTCTTAGGGTTATAAGAGTGTCTAGAATGTTTTGAAATAAACAATCCTACAATGCCTGTCATGACTTATAAGAGGCATGCATATATTTCTTTATTACTGCACACTCTGTTGTGTTTTATTAAATATTACATATTTTATTACATATATCGCTAGCTATATATCTATATAGAGGAGTAAAGGAGACAGGCAACACAGAAGATAACAAGGGAAGGGAGGTGAGGAGGAGCTTCAAGGAACAGCACAGGTGGGGGTGAGAAGGAAAGCAGGCAGGGAAAGATTAAGTTATGAATAGCCACGTGGGCCAATGAAAGGAGTCTGAGAAATTAAATTCCAGACCGGGAGGCCATCATGGAAGAGGCTAGCCTGGATTTGGTGGCCATAATAGAGTCATGATACACTGACAGACATGACTAGGATATGGCTATATATGGCTATTTCCTGTTCTGGAGAGACAGGGAAGGGAGAATGGGTTGTACTATATGAAAGGGAGGGAATCAAGGCTATAGAAGTACATGGGCAGGAGGAGATTGCACAGAAGAGGACCAAGAAAATGCAGACATCCTAAACAGGTACTTCTGCTCAGTCTCATGGTGGAGGGAGATGGACTACAAGGAAGCAGCAGGAGCAAGGGGGGAAGGGGAGGACACAAGTTAATTTTCCGAGGAAAAAGTCCTGAAGGGACTTGCAGCTCTGAAAGTGGATAAGGATATGGGACTGGACGGGATACACCAAAAGATACCAAGGGAACTCAGGCTTCCTTAAATCAAGGAGATTATTTTGTAGACTACACTGAATTAAATTATTACTTTTTGGACCTGTGTAAGTAATTAGTATTGATTCTGTGTTGGGGGTTGACTTTTCTTAGTTTAACTTTAATTTGCCAGGGAGGAACTGTAGCTGGGAGATATTTGCAATCATTTGTGACTAGACCTGTTACTTAACCTCTCTGAAATAGGTGTCTGTTAAGGGGAGGAGCTGAAAGGGGCCTAGTTGAACCGTGGATTTAAAATAGGAGTTGTTTGTGGTCTCTGTCTGCTGAGACAGGGAGAGAGAGAAAGCAGCCAAAGCTCCCTTAAATCAAGGAGGTTATTTTCTAGACTATACTGAATTGAATTATTACTTTTTGGACCTGTGTAAGTAACAAGTATTGATTCTGCTTTTGAGGTTGACTTTTCTTAGCTTAAGTTTAATTTGCCAGGGAGGAACTGTAGCTGGGAGATATTTGCAGTTATTTGTGACTAGACCTGTTACTTAACCTCTGTGAAATAAGTGTTTGAAAGGAAGGAAGGCAATCCCCGGGGTGGCGGGTCAGAGTTGTAGTTGATTGTTTCTGAAGAGCATAGGTTTACTCCCACCCACTCAGCCCCTCACCCCACCTGCTCCAAGTGCATAACTTCCTTTATAGCAGGGGTTCTGATATTACTTCTCCAAAACTGCTAACAACATACACCTGTTCATATCCTTAAAGACACAGCACACTGAATAGGGGGTAGAGACACTCACAGGCTTGCACACACTAAAACAAGAACAAAAAAAAAGAAAAGCATCTGTAACAGGAAGGGTCACAGACATGTGGGGAGTGGTGCAATGCACTGGCTGTGGAGCAGCAGTCTTCCAGGAGACATTCTGGAGACTGCGTTGCTGCCCTTTTTGCAGGCACCACTCTGGTCTGAGGGAGGAGGTTGTTCATCTCCATGCTGACCTGGCAAGGATTCGGAAAACCTGCTCCCCCACCCAGAGATCACCCAGGCCACTGCCACTACCTCAGTGGTTGCCAAGAAAGAGGAGTGGTTAGACCACAGTGGGCTCAGGGAGGGTGAGGGTGGTGGAACAGAGGTGCATCCTTCCAGTTGTGCCTCTCCACATTCATTCACCACTCTGGTGGAGCATGGTTCCTCTATGGAGGCACCCACAGTGGAGACCAAGGAGGATGCTGAGAATCTCCACAATGTAGACCCACAGGCAGGTGGTACAGGACCCCACAGGGGAAGGAAACATCTCCTGGTGGGGGATTCAATTGTTAGTGGGGTAGAACTTGGGGAGGAGGAAGAGAGGTAAGGTGCCTGCCTGGTGCCATGGCTTGGAGGGACAGGAAACGAATCCTCAGGATCATGGGAGCAGCTGCAAGGGGGAGTGAGCTGGTTGTTATTATTCACCTAGGGACAAATGACCTGGCTGAGAATGGGATCAGAGCAGTGCAACAGGAATTTGTGGAGTTGAGGAGGGGCCTTAGAAAAGTAACACACATGGTAACTTCACGGAAGTGCTACCTGTCTATGGCATTAATGAGGCTTGGTACTCCGCACTATGATCTAATGACTGGTTGAAAACTGGTGCAGAGCCTCAGGCATTTGGCTTCTTGGGACTGGAGCTCCACCTGGAGGGATGCAAGCCTATACAAGTGTGATGGTCTGCATCTATCCAGGAGGGGAACCAGGATCCTAGGTGATAGGTTTAAATGCTTCATTGGCAAGCATTTAAACTAGCCAAGGAGGGAGGCACTGAAAAGGGGAAGGAAAATCCTAGCCCCCTCCCAAAAAATCAGGGAAGTTAGTGAGGTAAACACCAGAGCAGTCGATAGGGAGAGGGGCAGAGGTAAATGGAGAAAAAGACAAAGGCAGGAAAAACAGGGATGGAGCAAAAACAAATAAAGCCATAAAAAATGGAGGGTAATGAGTACCAATGCCCGTAGTCTAGGTAAAAACCTCCCCCCAAAAATGGTGGCCTTGATGGAAGAGGGATGCCTGGATATCATGGCACACACAGAAACATGGTACACAGAGAACCATGACTGGGATATCAACATACCAGGGTACACAATCTACAGGAGGGACAGGGAGGGAAGAAGAGGAGGAGGAGGAGGAGGAGTAGCCCTCTATGTAAGGGAAGGGATCAAAGCAACAGACCTAAAGGGTAAACAGGAAGGAGAGGAGGCACTGTGGGTCACCCTGGAGACTGGAAATGGCACCACAATCCACACAGGGGTTGTATACAGACCCCCATCTTGGGGGGGGGGAGGAAATGGACAACAAAATGATAGAAGGCATCCTTGGGATGGCAAAGAAAGGGGAGATATTGCTGATGGGGGAGCTGAATATGCCAGATGTTAACTGGAGCACCTTTGCTGCAGCCACATCCAAGAACAAGGCCATTCTCAATGCCCCAGAGGGGGCATGCCTCAGACAGCTAGTTTTGGAACCCACTCAGGAGGGAGCAGTCTTAGACCTGGTACTCTCAAATGGGGATGGAGAGAGGATCTCCAATCCTGAAGTGGGTAGCCATCTGGAAACAAGCAACCACCAAACAGTGTGGTTCACAATAAACTTAGCTGTAGATTCAAGCCATACAAAATGAAGGTACTGGACTTCAGGAGGGCTGATTTTGTCAAAATGAGAGATTGCCTCAGAAAAGCACTAGAAAACAGACAAGAAGGTGGGGATGAGCAACAACGGGGAAACATTAAAACTGCCATCACAGAGGCAACAAGCCTTTGTGTGAAGCAAATAAACAGATCAAAATGAAAGAAAAAAATGCTATGGTTCTCAAAAGAAGTGGCGGGGAAGGTAAGGGAGAAAAAGATAGCATTCAGGAAGTATAAGGAAACACAAAAGGAGCTGGACAGAGAACTGTACCAGTTAAAGCAGCAGAAAGTGGGGAAGGCAGTCAGAATAGCAAAGGCCCAAACTGAGGAAAAGATAGCCAACTCGGTTAAGAAGGGGGATAAAAACTTTTATAGGTACATTAGGGAGCAAAGAAAGACTAAGGCAGGGATACTGAGGCTAAATAAAGAGGAAGGTGGTTGGGCAGAGAGCCACAGTGAAAAAGCAGGGATACTGAATGAATACTTCTGTTCAGTATTCACAATGGAAAAGCAGGGAGATACCTAATCCAGTCAATAAAAGCACTCTGGATAGGGGGTTGATATTAGTCCTTTCACAGAAGAAAGGGTTCTAAGAACTCTAAAACTGAAGGTGGATAAAGCAATGAGGCCTGATGGGATTCACCCCAGAATTCTAAAAGAACTAAGGAAGAACTAGTAACACCACTGACTACCCTTTTTAATAAATCATGGGAGGATGGTGTGGTACCTAAGGACTGGAGGAGGGTGGATGTGATTCCCCTTCACAAAAGTGGGAGCAAGACAGAGGCAGGAAACTACAGACCTGTCAGTTTGACCTCAGTGGTAGGGAAAATGATGGAATCACTTCTGAAGGAAAGAATTGTTGAGTACCTAGAGGTCAGTGGGTCACAGGACCCAAGACAGCATAGATTCACAGCAGGAAGGTTATGTCAGACAAATCTAATTGATTTCTTTGACTGGGTGACCAAAGTAGTAGACCAGGGAGGGGCTGTGGACATGGCTTACCTAGACTTTAGCAAAGCATTTGACACAGTCCCACACAAAAGATTAATAGTCAAATTAACCAGCCTGGGAGTGGGTCCCAGGGTGGTAGCCTTGGTGAAACACTGGCTGGACAACAGGACACAGCGGGTAATAGTAAATGGAGTCTACAGTGAAGAAAGGGGAGTTACTAGTGGGGTACAGCAGGGTTCAGTACTGGGGCCGGTCCTTTTTAATATCTTTATAAGTGACATTGCAGAGAGACTAGAAGGGAAAGCATGTCTCTTTGCAGATGACTCAAAGATCTGCAACAGGGTTGATACGCAAGGTGTGGTAGAAAGGATGAAAAGGGGCTTGGCAAATTTGGAGGAATGGTCAAATGTATGGCAGCTTAGATTCAATGCAAAGAAGTGCAAAGTAATGCACCTGGGAAACAAAAACCCAGAGGAAGAGTACACAATGGTGGTAGATACTAACAACAACAAAATGAAAAGTGACCTGGGGTAGTCATATCAGATGACCTAAGGTGGGCCAGCAATGTGAGAAGGCAGTAGGGAGGGCTGGGTGATACTGGGATGCATATGGAGAGGCATCACCAGTAGAAAACATGAAAGTTGTTGGCCCTGTACAGACACAGGCAGTTGTTAAGACCACATCTGAGTACTGTGTACAATTCAGAGACCCCATCTCAGCAAAGACATAATCAGGGTGGAGGCTGTCCAGAGGAGGCAACCAAATGATGCAGGGTCTGCACCAGAAGTCATATGAAGAAAGACTAAAGGAGCTTAAGCTGTATACCCTCGAGGAAAGGAGGGAGAGGGGGGACATGATAGAAACTTTCAAATACCTCAAGGGAATCAATAAACCTCCTCAGGAAGGCCGTTCCATGCATCTACAACCCTCTCTATGAAGAAATACTTCCTCACAGTACCTCTGAGCCATCCCCACTCTATCTTCAAATTGTGCCCCCTTATTCTTGCACATCTCTTTTTCTGAAAGATGCTACCCTCTTGGACTTCGTTGATTCCCTTGAGGTATTTGAAAGTTTCTATCATGTCCCCCTTCTCCCTTCTTTCCTCAAGGCTATACATCTTAAGCTCCTTTAGCCTTACTTCATATGTCTTCTGGTGCAGACCCTACACCATTTTGGTTGTCCTCCTCTGGTCAGCCTCCACCCTATGTCTTTGTGAGATGGGGTCTCCAAAACTGTACAGTACTCAGATGTGGTGCAGTCAGGCAGGCAATTTCTCCACAGATATCACAGAAATTTCAGTAAATATCTGGCCAAGTCTTTGGCCACAGTTTCACCTATCATTTATTCTATATCTGTCTTTATATGTGTATATATATATATATATATATATGTTTGCAAAACAAAACTATGTTACTGCATCTGTTAGGGTTATAAAGCCACAAAGGTCAGGAAATGTGGCATTAGGGTTTTCAACCTAACGTCCGCCTCTTCTGCCCCATCCACTGCCATTGTGACCCAGTGCTAAGCTACAGGCCTAGAGCCATGCCCCATGGTTTTGCTGTTTCGCGCTACAGGTCTGGGACCATGCCCCACAGCACCCTATACCATACACAAAGAAGCAGACTTGCCAGGCATGACCCCAGATCTGTAGCTTGAAGTGCTGTTCAGATAGCGCTTTTGTTGATCCTACCACTATCTGTCAGATAGTGCTGGTATCCTACCTAGGATCCTACTAGAAACCTAGCAAAGACAGTTGTAGGATCCAGGGTAGCAATAGCGATGGATCCTAGTTAGGATTCAGGGATCCTAGGTCAGATCCAGGGATCCTAGGTCACATAGTTAGTATCCGGCATCAGATAGTGATGGATTCTAGGTGAGTGTTATATTTATAAACCCTACCATGTATTGCTTGAACACTATGTATCGTATCACATGTTCTAACCATACTTGACTTTGCTGTGATTTACTCTCCTATGTAATGCCTTTCATGAACTTTGTTTGCACTTTACTTATTTTTATTCAATGATGCCTTATTATGTAATGTCTCCGTAACTGGCCCAGTTACTGGGCAGGGCACAGCACCGGCACAGCCCTAATTGAGTTTTCAAATTTCTTCATTCCTCCTTGACTCTGGGCGCCTGGGCAGTGTTTATTGACCTCTCAAGGCTTTGACACGGTCTCCACCCCTACTGCTGGAAACCCTCAGCCGCTCTGATTTTGCCCCTGGTCCAGTCTCCTGGTGCTCCAGCTATCTGTCTGCCCGCCTCCCAGCGTGTTAAAATTAATATGACCCTCTCCGATACATGCCCTATCCGCTCAGGTGTCCCCAGGGCTCCATCCTTGGTCCTCTTCTCTTCTCTCTATATCTCAACACCCTCCCAAAGCCTGTTCTGGTAAAATCCTGCTGTATGCAGATGATGCCGCCATTTTACTACCACCGAAAACCCTAACTCCTTACAAGACTCCTTGCAACAAGCCTTTGGTGATGTCAAGCTTGGTTCAAAGAGCACAGACTTGTACTCAATCTAAAAACCAAAGCAATGCTCTTTGCCCATCCCCAAAACAAATCCAGAAACTTCCCCCACTTCCTCCCTGGCTCCAAGCATCCTCTTGATCTAGTTTGCCTGTACAAATACCTTGGGGTCTTCTTTGACTCAGCAATCACATTCCATGACCACATAGATAATCTAGCCTCTGCTACTAACACGCCGTAGGCATCCTTTACCCGCTATAAGCACTGCCTCCCCAATGCCCTCCGACTTGCAGTCACCTCATCAATACTGTCCCTTGTAGACTGTGAAGCTTGCCTGTGTTGGTGCTGCAGACACGACCGCCCTCAATAAAATCGCCTCACCTTGAATAAGGCCTGTAGATTAATCACGGTGCCCCTAGGCTCACACATACCTGTGGACTATATGGATATGGGCCAGGCTACTTAACCTGGACGAACGGCTCAGATTCCAAACCTGCCTCATTAAAAAAAACCCTCCTTGGACTATCCCCACCTGGCCTGACAACCTCTATCCACCTTGCACAACCCTTAGTCAATACTCGCGTAACACCCTCTAAGGCCACCCTCCTTGTCCCTAGGCTCAGGACCACACATGGGCTAAGGTCCTTCTGCTACAGAGCTCCTCCTGGTACAACACTCTCCACACCTCCATCACTGACACCCATGTACAATCTCCCGTTCAAATCTCACTCGGAATCAGCTCTTTAGCATCGTGTAGCTGTTCCTGCCCTAGGTGATCTAGTTCAAAATGCCCTGACAAAGCTCTCTGAGTGGCTCTCCTATACTGACTGATAAAACTGTGATTACCATTCCTGTAACACTTAAATTGTAACTAAGTTATAACTGCCTGTTCTACCAAAACTGTAACCTCAGAGATGTAAGCTGTAACCACAATATTGTAACTATATGTTGTACTGTGTTTGTCCTCTTTGTGACGAGGTACCTTTGGAAATGAGCCTCTGGCTCAAAGGTTGTAAACCGATGTATAAATAAATAAATAAATAAATAAATAAACAAACTGTGTATGTGCCTCAGGACCTCCTTGTGAATGAGCTTGTTCAACGCAGTCTTCCTGCAATAAACTTGAACTTGGACTTGAACTGGAACCTGAGATCCAGGGATCTTAGGTCAGATAGGACCCAAGCTGGATCTGTCGCTAGGATCCACAGGATCCACAGTGTTTGCTGGATCTATGCATAGGATCCATGGTCAGACAGCACTGCTACCAAATGGGAGGGATCTGTTGGTATCCTAATTTCGAGGATACTATCTGAGCAGCACTAGTAGCTTGCTTTGTAGGGTCAAAGGAGCAGAAGCATGGTGCATGGCCTCAAAACCTGTGGGCCCTAAGCAAAGCAGTAGGCCTATGGGGCACAAACCCTTACCTGTCGCTTGCTTCACCTTTGACTTCACATAAGGTGGTTGTGCCAGCACAATATACATTTTTTGGGTGTCTTATTGTGTTTATAAAATAGTAACTAGGAACTTTTTAAAAACTGGGGAATTGAAAAAGAGAATCACAAACATTGCACTGGCTGATGTGTCCCTTCCTCCCAGCCACCCATGCCTTGCCCAGTAATTATGGTGGATGTTAGCTGTGTGAGACAAATAAGGCTGCAGCAAAACTGAGATTGTCTGATGATCTTTCTGGCAGCGCACTACCACCTGTGGCAGCATGAGTTACGAAAGTACTGCTGTTGTGTGTCACTAGTGTAGCTGACGCAGTTGAATAAGCATAGTAGGGGCAGGCTGGTGGGTATGAGTGAGAGGGTGAACTACGCTGTTTATAAAGGGAGACAGTTTTAGATGTGTGTATTGGACTTACTGGGGAGGAAGAGAGAGAGAGAGAGAGAGAGTGAGCGAGGGAGGAGCACAGAGTGAGTGAGTCCTGGAGGATGAGCAAGCAAATTTGTGGACAGATGGGTGGGTGCAGGTATGAGTGGGCAGGTAGAGAGCAAAAGCAGAAATAAATGTACAGATCAAGCACAAAAGACAATACCTAAACCCTACAACTGCAGATTTTTGCTCGGTGTGGTCTTTGTTTACTGGTGTGTGGTACTGGCTATGCAAGAAAAAAAAAAGTGGTTGACATTTTAAAATTAACATTTTGATAGGTAGCACACTAATTTCTTTTAGGCAGCGGCTGGTATGACTGTTTCTTCTACTGTGCACTGTTCTCATACAATGCACAGGTTCCGACCAATCAGGATGCAGGGATTTCCCAATCTATTTTAGAACCTTATAAAATGTAGACAACTACTACTGTATATGCTTGTTTGTAAGCCCCAATTATGAGCAACCTGCATGGCTTATACAGTAAGGACTCTCCAGGCCTTGGTGCCCTCCAGAGCTGTACCATTTGTCCATAGGTAAGACCAACCTTGTACGAAGGATAATAATAGAAACAAGTGCCTGTAAGAACTGCATGCTAATTGTTTTTTTGGTTTTTTTGTACTGCTCCCTGCAGTATTTATGTACCTGTTGTAATTAAGTGTCTATTGTTATGTTACGTAAATACATCATTTCTTGCTTTTGCCTTACTTTTACTTGGGTGCAACTACTATCTTCATTTCAACATACATTCACACATACACACACACACACACACACACACACACACTCACACTCCCTCTCTCTCTCTCTCACTCTCTCTGAATCGGTGCATTGTTCTCCTGAGGTGTGCATGCTGTATCTCTGTTAAAATATGTTCTAGTACACAAAATTTGTTTTCTGTGCCCAGGTATACAGCTGGACACAATAGTTTTCTTCAGACATACTGCTCATGATTTTATGGCTACAGACTAATACAGTACCATGTTTTCTATGCAAAAATCTTTTATATATCTCTTCATCACATAGTACTGAGAGTTTGTCTTGGTGCAAATGGTCAGTCAAGCTTATTTACAGACAACACTATCCTTAGCAGTAAAATATTATGATTAGAGAGATATGCTTAATGTTGTGTACTATCTGACTCGACTGCACATTTTGCTGGCTTATGCTGAGGACAGTGGAAAGCTGTTAGCCTGCCAGTATCAACTTGATGAACCTGGCCTCCATAAATAAAACTGCAAGAAGTCTCTTGGGAAGAAAAATATATTTTGTGAGCCAGCCAGAATACTAGCTGTAGAACTGAATCAGCGGAGATCTGTTAGTATCCCAACTGGTTGACAACTCTCCAGGCAAATACCTTTTTGGGAAAGCGCTTCACTCCTGTATGGCACGTTACAAAAGAATTCCATGAGCAGAAATTTTCCATTGGACTTTTCGGTTAGGTTTATCTAAATGCCATGCATTGGAAAATTACTCAGCAGGCTCAACTTGAAGCTACAGCAGAATATATGTTTTTTTTCTTTTGCTTTTTTGTCTTGGTGGGGTAGAAATTCTTGGATTACATGTTATGTTTGACTGTTCACATGAGGCTTACACTCCTTTTATTTTTTTCAGTTTCTTCTTAAAACTGTTTATTGTGTGATGGTGAGATTTTGAACGGTATGGGGAATAACAACAGTACTACTGCAAAACAGGTGGGTGTGCTGTTAATGCTTATTTTAGAATATACTGGTCTTGTGTATCCACACTTAATGCATACACTAGGCAGAAGCTGTTTCTGGATGTCAGCAGTGAGAGAAAGAAGGAACTATACTAAGATATGCTCGTTGTTATTATCTAAAAAGATTTTTTAACACATATTCTGAAAATATAGTTATAAGTATAGTATAATTAAGATCTATATTATTTTCAGTTTAAAATAATATGAAGTGATTATTGCAAACTTTAAAGATTGTGTATGTGGAAAAGTGAAAATGAACAGCAATTCTTTTATTAGCTCTGCCTGTGATGTCTTCATTTCAGAAACACCTGTTTTCAAAACACAGAGGTACTCTATGGAATCATTTGTTGTTGGTGCCAATTCAATATTTTTTATGGCATTTTCATAAATAAATCTTTTTCAAGATTTTGTAAATAACCCAATTTTTTAAATTTTTTCAGAAGATCCCTCTCTCAGTAAAAAGATAACAAATATTGATTTAGGGATAGTTCTCAAATAGTTGTGCTTTGACACCTGCTGGACACGTATAGCAGTTGTTCTGCTGGCTGCGTAAGGACAGTGTTATCCGAATTTAGAGGAATTCATGTATTCCACAGGAATAAAAGCAATCAACTGCAGAAATGTTAATACCAAGTTCATTTTTGGGATAAATGAAGCTACTTTCAAGTCACATAATCTAGCATAATATACAAGAAAATGCAAAACAATTCCACAGAGTTATATACAAAACAATTCCAGAAAGGTATATACAAACAAATTCAAAGGTGCTTGACATAGCACTTGTTCAACATCTATTACTGGTGTTGCTGTTCTACACTCCTAAACCTGCAAGTGCAAAAAACCTCAGAAGGGATGGGCCAGGGTTTCACACTGTACATGTTTGGGGACACACCTGTATAGGTGCAGTGATTTTATATTTGGGATCCTGTCATTCAAGACATGAGGTGGACCTGGTAGTTACCTGCTGACGCCTAGTTACACAACTCATTAGAAAAAATATGAAATAAAACATTTTTTTAAGCCTATAATTTCTTTAGTGAAGGGATGGTAACCTAGGTCCAGGAAAGTCACCTCTTCCTCCTGAGGCTTTCATTGGCCAGTGCTGTATAGCACAACCTGGAACCTAAGGCCAAAGTAGTGAATCTGTATTACAGGGCTCAGAGTGAAGGATGGGGCTTTCACCTGCTTACTCAAGTTTAGTATCACCTTTTTCCTTTGATCTCACATCCTTCCCTGGTAGATGCCTCTAATGTTGTACCTCTGACCTGAGGGTCTATTGCCTGTCCACCTGCTTGTCAGCCTTAGTCTGTTCCATCCCAAAGTAAACCAGCAGGAGGTACTTGCATGTAGAGTGGCAGTGCCCCGAAGAGTGTAAGCATCATGCCATCCAAATGTGGGAGCCCCGTGGCTACTAGTGAACATGGGTGCCCTGCTTGGTAGCACAACATGCTGTTGCCACACCACGTTGGGACACTGGTGATAATGTAATTTTGGGAAAGGATTTCTTTGTATGTGAAGGCTTAATTGGTTGCTTCCGTAATGAGATTCTGTAAAACAGAAACCAGCTGAAAAAATTGCTCTGTGCCTTTATAAAACAGGAAGGAAAATTCCAGGAATTTAATTAGCCAAAATATGTCACCTGACCATCCATGGATAGTACTTAATGTACAGTCTGATGTGACCTGGATGGCTCAGTCACTTGGTAGTAGGTTAAGGACCCTTTTGCTTCCAGTTCACTGAGTTAAATCCAAACCCAGGCTGGTAGTGGCTGAAAGCCTTTCTCAAATGATGGCTGTTCAGTGGCCTATGTGAAATAAGGTGGACTCAGTCCATTTCCCAGTAAACAGGTGTCCACATCACAAAGCCACCAACACAACTGGCATGAAGTGGCATCCCTGTTGGTAGTCTCTTCGTGAGAGACCAAGGACTGAATGGACATGGAGTCTGAACTGACTTCAACTTATGTGGTGGTCTCATGATGACGGAGTTGAGGCACACTGGCAAGGTAATGTGGGAAGCATGCACTGTGATCACTTGTGCTGTACCTGTCATGTGGATAACCAGAGGTCTTCCATTTCTAGTGATGCCAGTCTGGCTTCCTTCATGAGCACACACACACACACACACACACACACACACACACAGTTTGAAGAGAAAAATGTCCTGGATATTGAAAACAAACTCAATGTGGAAAGGTCAGGCTCCTAACCCCACCACTCGCTCCACCTCCCATCCCCAACAGTACCTACTCTCCATGTAGAAAAATATGAGATATCCAATACTGGGAGAAGGTCTGTCATGCTTCAGTTCTGGCTAACTCTGCCATCCATCCTTTACCAAAAGTTGTCTATTTGCAAAGTTTAATTCTAGATTGCTGGGCGTGACAATGGAGTGCCAGATTGGGAAGTTATGAGTGTCTGAGGAGGTAAAGCAGTGTTGGCATCATTGTCCAAGTGCCTTACAAAAACCCAGTGTAGTGGGGCCGGTCTGGTGGCACTGAGGGTTGAGGTGCTGGACGCCACACCTCGCACCACACCAGTGACCCAGGTTCGAGAATGAACTTGGGTCATCGGGGGTCAGCGGGGGAAGGAGGATTGAGCATCCCAATGGATGCTTTTCTCCTTCGGGGTGGGTTTCCAGCGGTGCTTCAGACACCTGATGTCCCTGAGGGTCAGTGGGAGTACTGACTTTCAGGGCTATTGTGGCTCCCATGGTGCTGGAGTTGCTGAGGGGAGGACATTGTTAGGCACTTGGTAGCGCTGTGCGTCAGCATCATCTACCTGAGCCAGCATCATTAGGGGCGGAAGGGAATACAGAAAATTGGAAAAAAAAAACTCTTCGGTCCTAGATGAAGACTGATCCGTGTCTCCCAGCCAACAATCCATGAGCAGACCCTGTTGTGCAGGCTCTCCTCTGTAAAAGAGTTAAGGAAGAGGTCCTTCCTCACCACCGGGGATATCTGAGTATCAAAGAAGCACAACAGAGAGGCCAGGCATTCTAGGGCAGACTCTGTGACAGTGGTCTGAGGGATTGATTGGTCCAAAGGAGGGACAGAGAGGGCAGTACAGAGGAATCAAAGGAAAAGTTAAAAACAGTGTAGCACATTATAATACTGCTTAATTCATATCTCATCATGTATTATTGCTCACCTTCTAAACATCTGAAAGCATTTAATAAGACTGCTGAAATTCTAATAAGCTCATTTTCCTTTAAATTTTTTCCCCATACCTCGAAAAACAGTTACCATGGCAGCAGCCCACTTCCACCAAGAAGGGCAGGCTAGTGGCTGCTTTCACAGCTGATCACTAGTCCAAAACCATTTTTTGATTGACTAGCTGGGGTCACTAATGAAATAGATGGATGTTGCAGGAGCTGGATGGGTGCAATTGTTTTAATGAACAATAAATACCAGCTTCAACAACAAACATGAGGAGTATTGTTTTCAGTTTAGGGAGATTCTTGAAAGTCAGATGTGAGACAAATGGCTGAACTTGCCTATGTTTTTCTTCTTACCCAACAGCTCGGAATGTCAATTTTATTGTGTTGCCGGGGACTTCTATCCATGTCCTGAATTCCTATACATTCGAAATCTACTGGTACCCTAAGGGTTAAGGTTTTAGCAAAGATTTACTGTCATTTAATAGAACTATTGATTTTTAAGGTAACTCCTTGCCCCACCCTATTAGAAAAGAGCCAGTTTGTCAAAGACATATTAGTCATCTTTGGCAAGGGATAGTAGACTGTTGAGAAATGCCCTATAAAACAGATTGTATTTGGATTTATAAATATATATATATATATATATATATATATATATATATATGTATATATAGATATATATACATATTTTTTTTACTTTGTTTCCTAGTTTTGCTACAAAGCAACCAAGCAAACCAAGAAGTTGAACAAATGGGGGAACTTTACTTTTTAATTCTTTTTTTTTCCCATAGGTACTTTATTCATTTTTGCACTTTGTCCCAGTCCCGACCAGCACATTCCTGATGCAATGCACGTGTGTGGAGGTATACACATGTCATGCCTTGCTGGGCGCCCCACTCTATCAGTCTCTCTGTTACTGTCTGCACCAGCCACCAGACCTCCATCCGGTGGTGGCAGGACTACAGAGAGGCGACCCCCCAGGAGAGGAGAGCCAACACTCAATACTGCTCCCCCCTCTGTGTTGGCACCCTGGTGACCCATGATCATCCCCAAACCCAGGTCACCAGCATGGCATGAGGTGTGGCTTCCAGCACCTCATCCCTCAGAGCCACCAGGCTGGACCTTTTTAATTCTTTCTTTACTCATGATTTATTTACCCAGTACATCACAGCTGAGATCTAGCATCAGGGGCTCTCTTTTTAGTTTGACAGCTAGAATGGATTGAAGCCAAGACCCTGAATTCGCGACTCTGTGGTCACAGAATGTTTTGCAGAATTTGCATCATGCCACAGAATATACAAAGCGCCGCAGAATTCATTGATCTTGGTGAATTTTCATTCAAATATTCTATTTTTTCATAGTGCCTATCTCCATTCCCCATCTTGTTTATCCTGAAGCCCCTCCTCTATGCTCAGTATACGATGCCATCACATATTATTTTAGCCAATGGCAGGACTGCATTCTGCAGAAATCAAAAAAATACTGCCGCGGATGCCAAGGACCCTGCCACAGACATTAAGACAAAGAGTTGCGGAGTACTATGAGTCCAGACAAAAGCACAAGAACATCTAGTGATTAAATAATAGCCCACCCACAGTAAGGGATTGGCTATGGTGGGAATCAAACCTGTAAACTCCTGCTTCAAAGTATTGTGCTCTAACCACTAGAACAGCCTGCCTTATTTAAAGAAAATATAAACCTTGCTTTACCTTTTCATGATTTAATAGGAAATGTGGGAATGTACTGTGCTTTTTCATTTGTTCACTTTGAAATAATCTTTTCCCCCCTTCTTTAGGGCCCTTTATTGATGCTCCAGTTTTTCCTGCCTGGTATTCATTGTTATATTTACTGATCCATAACTCTCAACTGTCCCTGATTATGAGGGACATCCCTTATTTTACTCTTCAAGATTGCTCTGTCCCTCACCCATCCCTCATGGTTAAGGTGCTGCCCACACAGAGAATATGCTGTAAATTCATACTTTAAAGCAGAAATTCATAATTTTCTCAGATGCAAAGTGAAAAATAAATTTTGTGCAAGTAAGCACTATGGTTTTCACAGTGTTCTGAGCTTGTGTCTCTAACTTTGAGGATATGACCCTCGGTGTCCCTGATTCTGAGTGACCCTGACCCTCATTCCAGTCACAAAGGTTGAGAGATATGTACTGATCTGTTCCAGACCCCAATGACATCTGTTGATTGGAAGCTCACAGTACTAGATTCATTGAAGGGGTTCCACTCAGCTGGTGTCACGGATTCAGGAATGGATCAGTAAATATAAAACCTGAATATCAGTTGGGAAAGACAGCATCCGTAAGGACTGTAAAACAAGATCATATCAAAGTGAATCAAAGAAAAGGACAATAGGGGGATTAAAGAGTCTACACACGTGCCTACATTTCCATTTATAACAAAAAAATGTAAAGCATTGTTTATGCATAGCCTATAGGGTTAAAGGACAAATAAATAAGCAATTTAACACATCGATCAAATCTCAAATGCTCCCGTGTATTTATAGCATATGGCATGCTGATTTACAATATTCTAGAGTTTACCTTTATTTTGTAGATTTACATCATTTTCATCAAGTTTAAAACTTTGGCTGAAATGTAAACAAAAGCTCTGTTTAGCCCAGCTACTGAGCCACTACTCAGCTCACAAAATGGCGATGATGAGCCGACTCGATGACATCATCATAGCGAGTCCGCTCCACTTCTTCTATTACAACCTATGGGCACTGTTGTAAGATGCAGGATATTGGCAGTATATTTAGTTATCAGCCTATGTATCGATACTTAGCTTGTGCACCAGACTCTGTAAATCTACAAAATAAAGGTAAACTCTAGAATATTGTAAATCAGCATGCCATATGCTATAAATACACGGGAGCATTTGAGATTTGATCGATGTGTTAAATTGCTTATTTATTTGTCCTTTAAAGCACCAAGCTGTGAATCTGGAGGCCTCGCAGACCTGGCTTTCAAACCTACAGTCACCACTTGCACACTGTGTAAACCTGAGCAGTGCTTAGCCTCCCTGTGCTCTTGGGAGTTACCTGGAAACAAGCTTCAGCTCATTGTGCCTTTCCCAGTTAAAAGTGAAATATATAAAAATGTTTGCATGGCCAATATATTGCATATTTTTTTTAAAGAAGGAAGGGTCTTACAGAGAAAATGCAACCTACTTTCTTAAAAGGGGATAGACACAGTGCAATATTCCCAGTTCATATTTCCTTTTATACATATCTCTTTTTTTTTTGTCTCCCCAGCTTTAACACCAGCTCTGTATGTGCTGGTGCATCAGTGTTGAGTCCGTTTAAATGTTTTCACCAGTGACAGTAGTTGGACATCAGTTAGAAACAGTATGTGGCTTCTGATACCGATACCTCAATGGACATGGGTGACTACAATAATGAAAATGGAGCTGCTCCTCAGTGTTCTCAGTTTGCATCAAAGTAGCAGCCCATGCAACAGGCAGTATCAGTGTTGGAGCCACAGACTTATTCGAACCGATAATGATGTCACTCACTGGTGCATTTATAATGGTGGAGCAGGGAGCCTACAAACAGAGCGGGTTTTTAAGATGAGGGAGACAGACAGACAGACAGCTATGTAAGAAAGAAAACAGAGGGTTATAAATTATGAATTTGGAATATTGCAATGTTTCTATTCCCCTTTAAGAAGGAGGTGTGCTTGAGTGTGTTTTGTCTATTCAGATATGCCCTTCAGGGCACAAAGGCTTTTTTAGCCATCCTATCTAGAAGTCATATCAGGAGATTTGCCTTTGTGGAAAAGCCTGATGCAGTTCTTCTGCTGTGTTTCAGCTTTCGCATGGGAGGCAAAGAATTAATAAGTCATGCCTGTTGGAGATATTGAATCATAAACCTGTCTCACAGTGTTTGGGCTTGTTTGCCAGTTTTGTTTTTACATATTAAATCTTTGGGTGTATTTGTTTCTAGCAAGAGGATGCTGACGCAAACAAAGTCACCTTAATTCCTCCAAATCAGGGTCAGCAGGTACTGGACAATTAAACTGATATGCATGGTTTACATTGTAAAATGCTGCTGCTACCTTTTCTACTTGCTGCTCTGGACCTGGACTTGGCTGGCTGTCCTACTGCATGTGGCATTTCCAGTTTACTATACAAGCAGTACCAATTTAAATAATATTGCCTAAGCAATTCAGGCTCTCGAAGGAGTTTGCTACAGTATGTGCCTTTTGGTACAGTAGAGTGCTTAGGCCTTCGATTACAATACAATTTATAGTCACTAGCGATATACTCAGATTGTTGCTGTTAATCAGGTATTCACTCACAGTCTTGCTTACAGGCATATACTTGGCTGTGAGTGAAAGGCACTGTTGGTTGATTGCTAAGGCAGCAGTGCTCACATTTGTTCTGAAAACTGCTGTATTTGGCCAGGCTGGCAGATCCCTCTGAAATCTGATGCCTGACTCCATGGGGATGACCTCTGGCCTACTTCCCAGCATTCACCTGCAGTTAAATTGTTCCCCATAAACTGCTAATACAAGAAGTACTTGACTTGGTCTGAATGAAATGTTAACTGTAGCTTTTTCTCTGACTCCAACTCTGAGCTTAAAGAAAGTAGGCTATAAAATATAAGGGGGAAAGGTAAGACTTGTGTTTTATGGACTCAGGCCTTTGGTCTTAATCTCAGTGTTTAGCTAATAGAAGAAAAAGAGTGTCCAAGTTTTACAAAACAATGTGAGTGAGTGTACTGTTCAAATGCTGCATGCAAATACAGCTGCAGTGCCATGCTCTGACAGCTTCCATAAAAGGTTATGCATGTTTTAACCAAGGAATGCAGTGTGTCATTTAAATTACAAGGACCGAAAAAAAAAGGTTTAATTCTTTACTGCTCAAACTTTTGCTGCATGTGCTGTATGTATGTATGTCTCAGTATACTTAAAGACTGTGACATTTTTTAATGTTGATATCTCTGCTAGCTACTGTCTGAGATCTGACTCGGGCTGTGATCAAATATGTCAGTTGCTGGAGCATAGTCACATAATATTATAGCTACAGTGTAGCTCACACTATTGCCTGAGGTTGTTGGAATGGCAGCAGCTGAATGAGTAGGTAGGAAGAGCTGTACAGAATGAAAAACTGGGGCTGTTCATTCATTCCTTGAAGAATAATGGTAATGTGTGTCACAACGCCTTGACTGCAGGCAAGTTGTGTTTTAGTGAACGCAGCTGTTCACCTTGTTTGACAACTTCTTGTTTGCTATGATTACAGAAAGCATGTCTGAATGTTGTATTCCACTTATATAATGGATGCTATTAAGTGCATAGCCTTTATTTAAGTAAGTGTTATTTTTACTTTTTAATGTTCAGTCGCAGCTACAACTGGTGCTCAGGACTGATATGCCTTTAACAGCTGTGCTGTTATGTAAGCGATCCTTTGACTGTTCCATTTTAGGATTAAGAAAGCTAAATTCCTTCCTTTCATAGTAATGGATTCTTCAATTCTCGGGGTTAGGGGTTTATCTGCAAACAAATCTTCAAACTTTGCAAAATAATCAGCTGACAAACAGCCCAACCTAGAGAGTGCTCTAATGGTAGTGTAAACCTATCTGTCTTTTCTTTGGGACTTCTCATTTCAGGCAACCTCTCCTGCTAACACTACAAAAGCAGATTCAGGTCAAGCCCCTGGTACTATTCAGGATACTAATAAGCAAGAGAAGAAAAAGGACACAGCAATAATAGTCAACGAAGACTCCCAGAGTCTAGAGCTTCCTACTTGTGAACAGACTGACCCGAGTCTTGGAACCACAGACGGTGCAAGGTAGGAAGCAGCCCACTGACTTCTATCATATACTGTACCAGGCACACTCAAAGTCTTCTCTTGCATTGTATACTAGTCTTTGTCTTTCTGTGACTGCACACGCAATCTGCATGCTGTTGATTTCAACTTTTTTATCAGATTTGCTAGGCTTTATGATAAGGGATGGCAGATGTTAAAAGCAAAGTGCCATATGTTTTCTTTGTTTGTTTTTTTTCACATGGTGGTTACTGATGGGGCGATAGTGGGGAATACTGGACCATGCTGAACCTACACTATTAGCGTAGCGTTCAAGTTACATTACTCCCTCAAAACTACATTTTGGTTATTTTTGAATTAGTTTAACAGCCCCCTTTAAAAAAAATGAAAAAAAGGGGTGTGGGGGGCAAATCCTCCAACTCAAATAAACTAATACAAAAATTAATAACAAGCACAAGCCTGCACCGTATTCACAATCACTTTACACTACCAAGTAGTGGTGGTCTGGTATTCTCCACTATCGCCACTGATGGTAACTACTGGGTGGTATTCTTGTGTTTCTGTTTCATTGTGTTTAGTGTGGAAAAAAGATGAAACACTGGTAATTGTTAAAGTTCCTTATCATTAGGATAAAACATAATAAGGGTAGTGTTCAGGCTTCCTCTCAGTGCTTCACTAGTGCACATCTAGACTAAATTGACTGATCTCTGTTTTCTAAGATGAAAGGATGATTAGGCTTCCATGCTGCTTTATTCCTGGCCCCGAACTGTGTAGTGGTTGTTTAAATTGGATTACTTTTCATATTGGGGCATGGAGGGATTAGAGGAAGGAGGGAGATGTGAGTAGATAGTGAAATATCTGATCTGAATTGTATCTGTTGGATACAGCTGAATATGTCTGTCACCCACCCCAACAATCCGGGTTGCCACAGCCGCACCCTCCCTCCAGATGAGAAGGCAAGCACGTGACTATGTTCACAGCTGAAAACCGCTGCCACTCTTGCATTGCCTAGTGCAGGATGCACAAGTCACCCTTCTTCCCTGAGAGCTGAGTGCCTCATCTGCACAATCTGCATGGCCCACGGTGTGCTTCAATGTTGCATTTTGAGGTTCACATGTGAACTGCGATCTAGAAAGTGTACGCTGGACGTGCTCCTGCCACAGCACTGCGTCAGCTTATAGCCACACATTAAAATGTCCCAACAGTTGTATATTACTGACAATAACCTAAAGCCAGTGGTGGTAGGATCACCATAGAAACAGATAATTAGATTGCAGGAGGAGACCAAGGGTCCATAGAGTCTGCTCATTCACCCCCACTGTGCTGGTGGGGAACAAATACTTATCAAGTGCAGTTGCAGTCACTGACATGTCTATATATTTCCTGAAACATCTGTGATATCGCTAGAGAAATTGCCTACCTGCTGAACCTCTGTAGGGTCACAGAGATTTCCATTAGAATATCATGAGACATCTGGACATAGCTGGACAACTTGAATGATACAGCTGTAAAAGGCATTATCAGTCTCACAATACTGAGATTATGTTTTTTTTTAGACCAAATACTGCTTATATATAGTTGTCTGAAGGACTAGCAATTGCTTACTAGCATTTGTGGGTCCTTCCGACAATGATATATAAGTAACTGCTAGTCCTAATGACAACAAAATCAGCCCCACTAGTAGAATTGGCAGTTCCTCATAATACAGTTGTCTCATGCCTAACGCATGCTACTGTACTGTAATTTCCGGGTGTCAGACCTTCAGTGTTATCAAGACTAGTGGTTACTTAATAGTGATAGAAGTTATCAGCCCTACTGACAACCATCACCCCTCATTAAAAACTGTAATTTGTCTGGTTGATCCTACAAGTATTGCCCCTTCCATTGCATATTTAATGAAAAAGCTGGTTGACCCTGCCACCCTATTGAAATTAATATCCCACTGTCCCACCAACCCCAGTGACACCCTACACTCCCTGCCACATATTTCATATTATACCCTGATTGTCTGAAACTTGTTCCTGCCCATTGGACTGAGACACCACAACCAATGGGTCTGAAAACATCTGGGTACCAGTTGTCTCAAACCCACTCAACAGGTCAGACCCTCTGCTCCCACAGTGCCAACCTCTGAGAGCAGTCTTGTGAACAGGAAACAGAAACAGGGTAACCTTTCTGTCTGTTTGTGGGTTTGAATCAACCTTTGGTCTCAAGTCTTGGAGGGATTCAAACTGCGAACCTCTTGCTAGAGTACCCAATGTACAGGCTCAGATAATTCTGCTCTTTGGGGGGGGGCAGATATATTTTGCCTATGGGCACCTAACCAGGCATACAAAATGAACCCTTAAAACTCTATTAAAGACCGTAGGAAAAATTCTTACCTTTTCCCAGTTTGGTAAAACCAATAAGCTTTGCACAGTGTCAACTTAAACCATGTACGGTCCCCTTGTCAAGAAAAAGAATTTCAAAGGCACACCAAGTAGTCTCTAAAGTAGAGGTTTACTTAAAAATAGATAAAAATGTAAAATGTAAATACAGAACCATATGTCACAAAACATACAAATCACTTAAAAAAACAGGTTTAAAAGTGCAGACTAAATCTCCTACCACAGTACTCTTAGAATTGTCTCGTCTAAGGTATATTCTTCTAACAGTGCCTGATGTTGCTTTTTCAGAGTCCAAACATTTGTGTCTAAATGGAAAACAGAATACTGTTTAAAAACTGGCTTTGCCAACCTCTTTGCGTGAGGTCACCTAGCTCCTCCCTGTCAGAATATAAAAATCATACCAACAGGATGTCTTATTCAGAAGGTAAATTAAAATTCTGTGACCTCAGCAAAACTCATTTTTCCAAATGACTTTTTGATCTTATGAGCAGCTTCCTTTCCAGGACATCAAAGGACTTGTTATGACTATCCGCTAGATCTCACTGAGGTGCAACATGCTTTATATCACAAATGTGAAATTAACTGTGTTTCCTCTAAATGTCATAAATGTTTATATCTATCTTGGCAGCTGGCAAGCTGCAATTAGTCACATAAACAGGAGATCCTAAATTTTAAGTCTCTTCTAGCCTGTAATTATCTACTGGCCTTCCAGGTAACATGTTGTAACTAAAACCTGGGTGGGGTGTCATTCCACAGGCTGTCAGCATCTCTCTTGGAGAGACACTCAATAACACATTTTTATATTACAAAATCATAGATTAATCAGAACCAGCTGTCTGAGTGTCACAATTCCTCCCCACCTAGACTGAATTTTGGGGCTCTATCCCCTGCATGGGATGAGCTTCCCAGATCAGTTCACTCCTCGTAGACACAAGACAGCCCAACGGATTTCTGATTTTTGGCTCCAGCCCTATGTAATATTGTCATATCATACCCTTGCAAAGCAAGTCTCCATCTTAGCAATTTAGCATTGCTTTTTTCCATCTGCGACAGCCAAACCAGGGGGTTGTGGTCAGTCTGTACCACAAAATGCTGCCCATACAAGTATGGCTCTAATTTCTTTAGGGCCCACACTATGGGAAGACGCTCCTTTTCCACCTTGGAGTATGCCTGCTCCCTGGGAAGTAACATTTTACTCAGGTAGACTATTGGGTGATCTCTCCCTTGGCTGGATGTCTGACTCAGTACTGCCCCAATACCCACATCTGAGGCATCAGTCTGAACTATAAAGGGTCTGCTATAGTCAGGACTTGTCAAAACAGGAGCAGTGCACAGTGCCTCCTTCAATCTGGTAAAGGCTTCTTCACAGGCTGGTCCCCAGGTAATTTTCTTTGGCATCCTTTTCTTTATCAAGTCAGACAGGGATCAGCCAGGGCACTGTAATTGGGTACAAATGTCCTGTAGTACCCTGCTGTCCCTAGAAAACTCCTAACCTGCTTCTGTGTTTCTGGTCTGGGCCACAACTGGATTACCTCTATTTTATTTTGGTTAGGATGGAGCTGTCCTCGGCCAACCACATGCCCAAGGTATGCCACCTCCCCATGGCCACCTGGCACTTCCCTGCTTTCACAGTGAGCCTGGCCTCTGTATCCTGCCCAGCACTTCCCTAAGGTGGGATAGGTGTTCCTCAGCTGGCACTAAAGATGGCAATGTCTTCCAGGTACGCCCACAGCGTACTCCTCAGCACCATTTAACACCTGGTTCACCAACCTTTGGAATGTGGCCAGGCGTTCTTCATTCCGAAAGGCATTACTTTAAATTTAAATAAGCCTTTCATCGAGGATGAAGAGCGAGCTCCTCCTAGCTCTGTCTGTCAACTCTACCTGCCAATACCCCTTTGTCAGATCAATGGTCATAAAATAGTCGCCTCTCCCAACTTGTCCAGGAGTTCAGTCCATCCAGGGCATCGGGTGGGCATCTGACTTTTGACTGCATTCAGTCCATGATAGTCCACACAGAAATGAGTAGAGCCATCTGGCTTGGGAACAAGGACTATGGGTGAGGCCCATGGGCTGTGGGATCTCTGAATTACCCCTAAATCCAGCATCTCCTCCACTTCCCTCCTAATGTCCTTTTGGACAGCCTCTGACACCTGATATGCTGTCCACCGTATGGGCGTCTGTGTCCCTGTCTCCACATTGTGAGTCACTAAGGGGGTTAGTCCAGGCTTGGTGCTAAACAATGGGGCAAAGTCTGCAAAAACCTCCCTTACTTCCTGGATCTTGTCCGGGGCCAGCTGGGGAGACAGTTTTACTGCCTCCACAGAGGACTCCCACTTACTTTCCTCCAGCAAGTCCAGAAGGGGGTCTCCTTCGTCCGTCCCTTCCTCAGGACTACACACTGCAAACACCATGTCAGCCCTATTTGCATATGGCTTCACCATGTTGACATGGTAAATCCTGTCTGTCTGTCTTTGGTCAGGTAACTCTATAATATAGTTCACGTCATTTACCTTCCTAACCACTTTGTACGGTCCTGCCCACTCAGCCTGCAGCTTGTCTTTCCGGACCAGAATAAGGACCATGACTTCCTGACCCACCATGTACAAGGGAGCTCTGGCTCTGCAGTCATACCACACTTTTTGTTTCTGTTGGGCAGCTGCCAGGTTGCTCTGAGCTGTCCCCATAAGCTCCTTCAGACTTTCTCTAAACCTAAGGACGTATCCACAATGGGAGTTCCCTGGGTAGCATGCTTGCCATCCCCATCCTCCTGGATCAAGTCTAGGGGCCCACGTACCTGGCATCCATATAAGAGTTCGAAGAGGGAAAATCCTGTCTGACTCTTGGGGCACCTCCTGTATGCAAACAACAGGTGGGGAAGGTATTTCTCCCAGTCCCTCCCATGCTGTTCAGCAAATGCACGGAGCATTGACTTCAGTGTACCATTGAATCTTTCCACAAGCCCACTGACTTGTGGGTGATATGGTGTTGTGCATCTCTGCACCACCCCACACTTCTCCCATAAACATTTCATCAGGTCCAACATGAAGGAACCCCCTCGATCGGTGATAACCTCCTGCGGAAACCCAACACAGGAGAAAATCCCAAGTAAGGCATCTGCCACTTTGTCTGTCCTCAGTGAGGATAGGGCGACTGCCTCTGGATACCGGGTGGCATAATCCACCACAGTCAGGATGAATCTCTTCCCTGAGGAGCTGGGGTATTTAAAGGCCCCACAATATCCATTCCCAACCTCTGGAATGGCTCCTCCACTATGGGCAATGCAATCAGGGCAGCTTGGGTTTTATTGCCCGCCTTCCCTATTTCTTGGCACTGGTGACAAGACCTGCAATACTCCTTCACCTGCTGGGTGAAGTTAGGCCAATAGAAATTCTGCGCCAACTGCTGCATAGTGCGCACGATTCCCAGATGACCAGATAAGGGAATATCATGTGCAATCTTGAGCAACTGCTCACGATATCCCTGTGGAACGAAAAGCTGCCTGTCTAGCACCCCTCCCTCTGTCTGCACAGCCTGAGTAAACATAAGTCCATTTTCCCAATAAACCTTATGTCTGCCATCACTTCCCTGTGACCTGTCAGAGTCTGCCCAAGCCCTCAGCTTCTCTAGACTAGGGTCACTTCTCTGAGCAGCTGCAAACCTCTCACACATTCCCAAGGCATGGGGCAGGTCCCCTTCAATCATTAAACTAGGGTCCCTAGCACTAGCATCAGGACACTCAGGATCACTGTCAACCCCATCCCTCTGACAATGAGTCACCCCTCCTTATTCGGAGTAACCCTCCGTAGCTGTGTGGTTAACTGCTACTGGGGAAATTTCCCCCCTTTTCATTTATCTCCTCATCTGGAGACACAGGCTGGGGAACCAGCCTCTCAGTGGTTTTCACAATGGCTTCTGTGGAGTTCAGGGAACTACAATTTTCCCTTGCTGCTTGGCTACGGATAACTGCACACACCATCCCTTGTTTGAGATTGTTGCCCAGGATCACATCCACTGCTAAGGTTTTGGCTACAGCCACCTGTTGCACAATTCCCCCTGTTTCAGCCCAGTCTAGGAGAACATTAGCGAGGGGCAATGTTTTCGCCTCACCAGTAAATCCTGTACAGTGATGTATTTATTGGGTATAAACTGACAGGCATCTAAGATCCCCTTTACCAAGGTCAAGAATGCCCTGTGTCCCTTACCCTTGCGTCTGTACACCATTCACCATGACTGGGTGCATGTGTTCCTCATGTTCACTGGCATGCTCCCAGGGACACAAACAACTCACTTCCTTCATTAGCACCATCCTACGTGTATTGCTCATCAGTTTGGGACACTGTCTGGCAATATGCCCAGTTTCTTTACACAACCAACATTCATTTCTTTTTCAGAGAAATCTTTTGTCTGAAACCTGGGGCTAACTGGTTTCGGTGGAGGCAGTGAGGGTTCTAACTGCCCTGAAGATGCGCTTTTCCCTTTCTGCACTGCCACGCCTGCCCCATTCACTTTCAGAGCAGGTCTGCTCTTGGCATAGTGGTACGAGAGTTCAGCAGCATCTTGCACTGTTTCGGGATCTCGGTCCTCCAGCCAGGTTTTCAGCTCTGCTGGGCATGCCCAGAAAAACTGTTCTAACAAAATCACATTTTCAATTTTATCAGCAGAGTTTGCTCCAATTCCTTCCCACCAACGTTTTAAAAACTGATGTTGTTTCATGGCTAGCTCCTCATAGCTCATGTCAGGGCTTCTCCTGAGCTTATGGAATTTAGCTCTGTATGATTCAGCAGTTAATTCAAATTTCTTTAACAGTGCAGCTTTAAGTTTGCTGTAATCATCACTGTCCTCATTGTCCATTTGACCCAATGCATCCCAAGCTTTCCCGGTAAGTAGCGGGGATAGCTGGAAGCTCCAGGACTCCCTAGGAATTTTAGCCTGAATACAAACTTTTTCAAAATAATTTAAAAAGGCATCCATATCCTCCCCCTCTTTAAATTTGGCTATCAATTTGGAATTCAATTTGTAACCTAGTCCTGTAGTCCCAGTTAAACTCAAGTCACTTACCTGCTCTGGTGCTGGTGGCTGGAGTCGTAGCTTCTCGAGTTCATGTTGCCTCTGGTGCTCACACTCCTCATGGTCCACGTCTCTCTGTTCTCACTCTGCCTCTCGGCATTCTCGCTCCCTCTTCTTCTCTGCAGCTCGCTAGCGCTCACACTTCTGACAGTCTGCCTCCCGCTGTTCCTGGTCCCTCTCCCTCTGGAACTCCAGCTTCATTCTGCGCAATTCAATTTGCAGCCTGAGTACTTCTGGATTCAGGATACTGGTGACCTTCCCCTGCTGCTGTGGCCCTTCACTGACAGTGGCCCTGTTGCCGTCCTCATCGGATCTGGACACTGCACTGGCCACTAGCCCTGCCATACTCAAGGTTTGGTCCTTTTCATCACTGTCTGTGACTCGATGCTCTGGGTATCTGCTACCATCAGGGCATCCATGAGGTTCAGTTTGCTAGCTTTGACCTCAAATGGGACTCCTCTGTCCCCGCACAACTGCTTTAAGTAGTCTACAGTGTGCCTGCTGTAGTTGGAAGCCATCTTCTAACTATGGCTACTCTGACATGCACTTTAGAAAAAAAATAAAATGGGTAGGAACTTGACTGTACACCAAGTGGTATAGTTCTGTCTCCTTTTTACAAATAAATCACTGCCTTTTTCTTTCTTTGCAAGTGATCTGACAGTCTCAAGCTGACACACTGAACAATAAAAGCTTGTAATACTAAAATTTATTGCACCGCTGCCAACCAATCTGTCACAAACCCCCCCACTCAGCAGGTCAGGCCCTCTGCTCCCACAATGTCAACCTCTGAGCAAAGTCTTGTGAACAGGAAACAGAAACAGGGTAACCCTCCTGTCTGTTTTGTGGGTTCAAATCAACCTTTGGTCTCAAGTCTTGGGTGAATTTCAAAGGCACACCAAGTACTCTCTAAAGTAGAGGTTTACTTACAAAAAGATAAAAATGTAAAATGTAAATACAGAACCATATATCACAAAACATACAAATCACTTAAAAAAGCAGGTTTAAAAGTGCAGACTAAATCTCCTATCACAGTACTCTTAGAATTGTCTTAGAATTATCTCTTCTAAGGGTATATTCTTCTGACAGTGCCTGATGTTGCTTTTTCAGAGTCCAAATATTTGTGTCTAAATGGAAAACAGAATACTGTTTAAAACTGGCTTTGCCAACCTCTTTGGCGTGAGGTCACCTAGCTCCTCCCTGTCAGAATATAAAAAATCATACCAACAGGATGTCTTATTCAGAAGGTAAATTAATATTCTGTGACCTCAGCAAAACTCATTTTTTTCAAATGACTTTCTTTGATCTTATGAGCAGCTTCCCCTTTCCAGAACATCAAAGGACTTATGACCCTCCACCAAATCTCACGGAGTTGCAACATGCTTTGTATCACAATGTGAAATTAACTGTGTTTCCTCTCAATGTCATAAAAGTTTATGATCTATTTCGGCAGCTGGCAAGCTGCAATTAGTCACATAAACAGGAGACCCTAAATTTTAAGTCTCTTCTAGCCTGTAATTATCTACTGGCCTTCCAGGTAACACGTTGTAGATAAAACCTGGGGGAGGTGTCATTCCACAGGCTGTCAGCATCTCTCATGAGAGACACTCAATAACACATTTTTATATTATGAAAATCATAGATTAATCAGAACCAGCTGTCTGAGTGTCACACCAGTGTTGCTCAATTACATCAAATATCAATCTGGGTTACCCACATTAGGACAGAAACAAACTTGCTGAACGTCAAGAGACTGACAGCAAGAAGTTGGAATCCGACGGAGTGAGGGAAATCGGGTCGAGATGCAGTGGATAGAAACACTACTAAAGGCAGACATCTCAGACAACCACTCTGATGGGGGTTGTGCCCCTGCACCCCTAAATATTATATAAACTCCTCTAGGATGCGGCAATACTTGAAGAGGTCAGATATTATGTCCCATACATGTACGCGGTTGGAGCAAAAGAAAGGAGCCGCACACTCCAAAGTCCATACCGTGCAGATTGCCTTCACCATCCTGCCTACACTCACATCCTGTGCTCACATCTTCCTGACCTAAACCCTCTGCTCTCTTGTTGGGATATCATATCAGTTTGCAGCCCCTCGATATTGTAATTGCGACACTGTCAAACTTTTGTTAACTTTCTCATTGACTTATAATGGGAACTTGTTTTGAATAACTTTTGAACCGTTCAATATTTTTCACGAAATCTTCAAAAGGCACATCGGGGACTTTAAGACGTGAGAAAAAGCCGCTTTTGACAGAAGCTAAACCAGAGGGAAGCTTTGCAGGGCAGGAGCCCTTGCAAATGACAGCTTTCTTTAAATAGGAGTAAATAATTAGGTAGAGAAGGGATAGTAACAAGAGGCATTAACCCATGGCTTCCCCAGATAAAGGGAGTAAAACGGGTAATTCAAGATTAAAGGAGAACTGCACTGAACCTGTAAATAATTTTTCCTAGTTCCTAGTAAAAGCTGGTTTGTAAGTACTGGTGTAACCAGGCACCTTTTACCATTGGGCTACTACCCCTGCTTGATGTCCACAATACAGGTTGAGGGGCCTGGGCACTCTTACTGATGGGGGGAAAAAAGGGGTTTGTTACCATATGATAGATAATTAGTGCAGTGCCTCTACCCAGAGTAACAGGATAAGCGGATCAGATGACAAGCTAGTAAAACCCCCTGGGATGCTGTACATACCCACTTCCCCTACCCAGTGGTCCGACACATGGATAAACACAGTAGTTCAAATAGGCTACAGTCATACAATTAATGACTATAGCTAATAATATGCTTAAACTGGCTGAACTTACCAAACTGGCACTGGCTACTGCTGGGACCCCCAGTTACCTGTGGAGCATAGCAAGCAACAACAGCAAGAGACACAGTAAGGTTGCACCAGTAATACTATGCTTGTGGACAGTGTTAAAATAACAATAAACTCTTTTTATTATGGGTCTATTTGGGAATAAGGGAGTGCACATTAAAGGCTTGGCTATGCAGATTACTCTTGGCTGTGAAACACATTAACAACAGAATCCCACCTCCCAACAGCTTGGAACAATTTAGATACAGTTCCCAAATTAACAGTCCAGTTAGACACTCACAGTTAACTTCACTGGGTACCCAGACTTGTACCATTGCAGGCCAGTGCTGGTGCATAAACAAATGATTGGATTTATCACCTTAGCCATGCAAATGTAACTGAACATTTAAGAAATAACTTAATGGCTGAACTCTTGGCAAACTGGTATTTGTAATCCCCAGCCCAGTGGCTGGCAGTACATTTTAAAAGCAACTTGGAAAACACTGTTGCAGAGCTAGCCTTGAGGTTACTCACAGTTCTAAAGGACCTCAGTCTTTGAGTTAGAGTCAGGATGGTTGGCTCCCTTGGGCAGGCTTGAATCTCCAGAAACTCATATTCAGGCTTCTGAAGCAGGGACCAGCATAAGGGACCAGGGCGGCACGACTCACCCTCATGTCAAGGCATTAACCTCTGAGGTGGCTACAAACTAGCATTAACTGTTGTACTAGTGACTGACTCCCTTCGCTAGCCTGATTGTACATGCAGATTTGGGCTCAGGATGCAGTCTCTGGAACCTTTGGCTCTGGATAAAAAGCTTTGGCAAATTCACTCTCTGAGTTCTCACTCCGGCAGTTTCATTCAGGACACCAATTCTGGCAATGTTGGCCCTGGCTTGCAAAGTCAGTCTCTGTCCCTCTCAGGTTGAAGGGGCCAGTTTGACTGAGCTGGTATGCCCCAAGCTGTGAGCCAAGAGACTCACAGAGAAACTACCTCTCATCACGAGAGCATCTGGCAACTGCCCAGTTCAATGGTCCTTTACTGACTGAAGAAACACAATATTGTAATCCAGCTGGTCATTGAGGCTATCAATCACAGTTATGGCTTTCTGATTGGTCATTCAGAAGGTGCCAAACACATAATCCTCTATTCTTTCAGACGGCCACAGCTAAGGACCCCTTAATAATAATAACTTTATTTCTCGAAGCACCTTTCAAATTATCAAGGCGCTTTACAAAAAGATTGACATAAGAAATAAGAACAATAAATACAGTATAAAACAGAGCAATAATCCACAGGGTTCAATTCACTAACTACCATTAAAAGCCTGGGACCATAAAAAGTTTTTAATGCTTATTTAAAGCCTTCCACTGTCGTGCACTCCCAAAGCCGATGGGGTAGAGAATTCCAGAGGGTAGGGGCGACGTACATGAAAGCACGGGCCTGGAAGATTTCAAAAACACCCTCAGGATCTCTAGCAACCCCTCATCGGCTGAAAGGAGCTGTTGCTTGAAGCATAGGGAACCAGAAGCTCTTTCAAGTAGTCAGGGCCCTTAGGGCCCTTTGAGTTCCAGTTGGCTGAAACAAAAGGTCAAAGTAACAACATGGGTGCCAAAGGGCAGACAGCTAAATTTCCAACTTTAAAGTCCACTTTATGAACAATCTGTTCAGTTTGAAAATTAAACATTGACAACACTCAGTAGGGATCCCTCTGCACTACTATCCAGTGCAAGAGTGGAGTTTGAAAGAGCATTCCCTGTGTGGTTACAAGCGCCAAAGCACTTGGACCCAGCACAGGCTATTGCCCCTATATACAGATACAGAGCTCATAAAGCTATAACCCAAGGGCGCCAGTTTGCACATTTGCGCAGGATCTACGTGGTACAGTTATTTGACATGGATTCAAATTTCATATGGATATAAGCCCAGGTTCAAGAGGGCAAACACCAGGGCTGGAACAAGGCCAGACAGAGGGGAAAAGGTGCTCGGAAAGATAACTTAAGGTAAGCCCCACCTCTTTGGAGGGGTTACTGTGGTTCAGTTTCTGTTATTGTTCCATCTACACAGGCCTTTTAGTAACCTTAGTGGTTGTTTCTGCTTTGCAGTCTGTTGGTAAATACTGTATCATTTTAGAACTGTATGTTGTTTATATCCCAAACAACCATAGAGTTCTGAAATAAAACATAGGTGCATTGTACCAACAACAGAAGAGTAGAACAGGGACATAAACTACATCATACAGCTCTAAAATGGTTCTTACCAGCAGCATAGAAATCAGAAACAATCACTAGGATAACTAAAAAGCCTGTATAGCTAGAGAAATAACAGAATTTGAATCAGTATTTAAAAAAAACAGCATCTACTGTGAAAAATTACTTGTAGATGTAGCACAATTCTCCTTTAAAGAGGAAGACATAGGATTTATCAAATTTAGGATCGGGAGACACTGCTCCCTAACTAGATAAGCCTATGGAGGCAGGAAATAGTAGGGTATGCAGTACTCACTGTCTAGGGTAGGCCTCGAGAGGCAAGTATTAGTGGTCTCTGCAGTTACTCCCTTTCAAGTGTAGGCCCACTGAGCAGAAGCAACTCCCTTTCTGGGGTAGGAATACAAATACAGTCTGAACCCAGAGAGTGAGTCCCTCTACTGATAATTGGGGTAGTGACTGATGGGAAAGGGAAGGGAGTCACTGCCGGACTACTACAACGGCACAGCAAGGGCAGGACAAGGAAGCATTAACAATGGAGGGAACATGTACAGACAACCAGAGTGCTGAGCTGTGGGGTGGCATGGGGCTGAGAATTCCTGGGTATATTGTGGGAGATAGGGTGTTGCCCAGAGTGCAGGAGGTTCAGCTACTTGTTCACAAGGTCTGACAGCTTAAGTGGGAGATGGGAACACGGGGGGGGGGCTATGGGGGAGTATAGGCTAGGCCAGATAGGAGGGAGGTGTTGGGAAACTGAACAGGTGAGAGAATCAGGCAGGCATGGGAGGGAAGAAGACAGGCTGGCCTATCTGAGTCCCTCTACCTCAGAGCATGAGGAAGCCAAGCGGTGGGCGATGGAGAGTGGTGAACAGAACAGTGGGGGGAACTAGGATGGAGGAGGCAAGAGTGGAAGCACCTATCAGAGGGCCAGTGTGGAATAGATTCCTCCCACTGATAGGGGAAGGGGAGGACCAAGGTGGGGGGCTGCAGTTCAGGGAGGAGGAGGAAGGAGGGAGGTTAGGAGGAGGGAGGGGGTAGAGGAGATATTGCAGAGGAGGTGAGATCAGAAGGGCATAGGGAGAGGGAGGAAGAGATGGGGCAAGCAGGGATGCAGGAGGGCATAATGTTGTCAGAGAGGGATGGCAGGTGTGGTGGTTGTAAAGGTGGGGGGAGAATATTCAACTAGGAAGGGGAGGGCAGGAGGGAAGATCAAGGGAGCAGCAGAGGAAAGCAGTTAGGAAAATGGAAAACTCAGGAGTCAGACAGTGTTGGAGGGGGAGGGGAAGGGAATGGGGACAGAGGTGGAAGAGTCGTAGTCCTGGGTGACTCAATTGTGAAGGGAGTGCACTGGGAGGGAAATGGAGAAGCACTAAAAAGCAGGAAGCTGGTGTGTATGCCAGGAGTGACTGCAGAGTGAGTGTGCCTAATGGCAGGTCACCTTATGCAGGGGATGGGGGGAATGTCATGTAATAATACACCATCACCTAGGTATGAATGACCTAGCAGGAAATGAGGTGGAGGTAGCAAATGAGCGGTTTAGGGCAGTAGGGTGAAGTTACAGGGGGGAGGGGGGTGGCTAGATCAGTAGCATTCTCAGAAATGCTACCTGTACCCAGATCCAGCACAGCCAGGAAGAGGAGGATCAAAGACTTCAAAAGCTGGCTGAGGGAATGGTGCAGAGGGCACAGATTTGGATGCATAGGGAGTTGGGAAGGGACCTGGAATGAAAAAACCCTATGTGCACTAGATAGGTTGCATCTTAGGTTCCAGGGTTCTCAAAGTTAAGCTGAGGGAGTACATGGGCAAGAGTCTAAATTTAATCGGGGGGGCAGAATGGGTCAGTGCACCCAGGGTCTCCAGGAGGAGGGGGTCTTTAGTCTTCCCCCCAGACTAAACAGGTTAAGTTGGCAAGAGAATCAGGGAAAGAGAGGAGAGCAGAATACAAAAAGGGAGCAGAAAGGAGTGGATTTCAAGGGTAGGGGTAGAGAAGATGACATAGAGGCATATAAGGAGGAGGACTTGGAGGAACTGGGGGAGAATCGGAGGGAGCAAGGGGCGGGAGGTAGTTAGATGTGGCTAAGTGGGAGGGAAAGCAAACCGGGAGAAAAGAGGCAGAGTCATGGTGGACAGTGGTGTCCCTAAATGCAAGAAGCCTTGGTAACAAAATGGATGACCTGCTGGTGCTGATGGCAGAGAAGGAGGTAGACATTGTGGCAGTCATAGAAACTTGGGCTACACCAAACCATGACTGGGATCTCTCTATTCATGGGTACAAATTATATAGAAGGGATAGAGATGTACGGAAGGGGAGAAGGCATAACAATATATCTGAGAGACGGTATAATTGGCACAAGGGAGGAGGCAGGGGAGGGGAAGTCAGAGGTCCTGTGGGTACTGTCGCAAACTTTTGAAGGAAAAAGAGTAAGGCTGGGGATGGAATACAGACCACCTAAATAGGAGGAAGAAAGGGAAAGCAAGTTGGGGTCCATAATCAAGACAGCTGCAGGCAGAGGGGAGGTGGTCATAGTGGGAGACTTCAGTCTGTCCAAGGTAGACTGGAAGAGCCAGTCACAACCTGCTCCAGGAGGCAACTAATCCTGGATGTGATTTAGAGAGGGCTTTTGATCCAGGGTGTCACTGAGCCCACAAGGATGATGCCATCCCGGACCTGGTACTATTGAACAGGGAGCATGCTCAGGATATCAAGGTATGGAATCCCTGGGAGAAAAAGACCATTGTACAGTTTGGTTCAAGGCTGACATGAGAAGGGAAAAGGCACATATCAAGACTAGCATCCTGGATTTCAAGATGGGGAAAATGTTAAGGGGACATATGAGAGGAGACGGGGTGGAACAGAGATGGACCAGATGAGATACAGCTGTCACAAATGAGTGTGTCATGCTGAAAGGAAAAAAATCTAGAACCAAATTACCAAGTTAGCTTGATGGGGAGGTGGCCCAGGCAGTCCAAGAAAAGAGAAATGTGTATAGAAAATTCAGAAGGACCCATAAGGAGAAAGATAGGGAGGAATACCTGGAAAAAAGCCAAACTGGCAGATAACGCAGTTCAGCTTATCAAGGCCAGAAAGGGACTGCAATTTGCAGAAGGGATCTAGAAAGGGGAGAAAGCCTTTCTCCAATACACGACAGGAAATGGGACAAGAAAGATGGTATTGTGAGGCTAAAAAGGGGTTGTGGTTGGTGGAAAGAAGTAACGGAAAGGCAGAAATATTAAATGAATACTTCTTCTTTGTCTTTACAAAGAAGAAAGACAGCCCAGTACCACAGGGGCTCATGGTCTTCAAGGTTGAAAAGTCCCCAGGTCTGGATAGGATCCATGCCAGGGTGTTGAGAGAGCTGGCAGGGGACCTAGCAAGCATTATGGTGGATCTGTTCAATATTTCGCTGGCATTGGGGATAGTGTCACTGGAATAGAGGAGGGCGCATGTGGTGCCACTCCACCAAAGTGGGCTCAGAGAGGACCGGGTTAACTACAAACTGGTTAGCCTGACCTTGATTGGGGGTAAGCTAATGGAGCCAATCCTTACAGAAAGGCTGCAGGATTTGGCAATGAATGGTCTATATAGTGGTAATCAACACGGGTTCATGGCAGGAAGATGCTGCTGTGCAAACATGATTGAGTTCATTGGTAACAAAACAGTAGACAAAGACCAAGTGGTTGACATCCCATACTTGGCTTCAGCAAGGCCTTGACTATACAATTTACAAGGGTTGATCAGATAGCTGGTGGATCTGGCTGTAGGGAGAAACTCACTAGATGGGTGACAGACTGCAGTAAACAATGTAAACAACAGTATGAACAAGCAAATGCTTCCTTTCTTTGGTCATACTAAAGGCTACAGTGTTTTCAGTGGGCACTGGGACCTCCCTTCAGCTGCACCTTAGAGTGGGAGGTAAGCTGTGTATTTTATAACATATTGTTGAATGATGACTGAATGAAGATCTGACTCCTTATACAGTATGTATCTGAAAGGATTATTTTATTGAAACATTCTCTGTACTATGCAGACATTTTTCCAAAAATGTTATATTAACAAATCTGGAAAAGCTAAAAAAGAAGTGGAACATGAAACAATTGTCAATATACAGTGTACCTAACCAGAGCTTCATATACAGTTGTGTATTAGTGACACTTATCGAAAGGCTTCATGACTAATTCCCCATTCAATCACATGGGAACCAAACTTTAATTTCATGATCCATCTTGTTTCTTCTGTAACAACAGCCTGGTTCTAACCCCCCAAGAGTGGATGGACATGTTCCAAAGCTGTAAAACAGGGCATTCAGGGCTAGTTAACGATGCAAACTTGAAATGTATGTGAACTCTGCAAATGGGGGTTCCTAAAAGATTTCAGGAGCTTGCTTGAATGCTCCAAGCCTGAATGGTGTTTGGCATTTAAGCCATTTATCAGTGAGTGTTTTAGAGCCTCTGGTACTGTCTTTTTAGAGCTGTCTGCTTGCAGACATAATTAGTTTGTATGGGGGACTGTGTGCTTCTCTGAGTACCACTCGAGCTGCTGCCAATTCACTTCATTTGCAGTCACTAGGAGTGCAAAGGGAACCTATCTGAAAGATGTAACTGTTTGCCAGAAATTATTTAGAGTAATAATGAAATTACAGTTTGTCTAACCTGCTTTCTTTGCAGTCAGAACTGTGTCTGCTAGTTCCCCATTCTAGTTTTGAACTGCTGAACTGGACCAATCAGTGTGGGTAAGCTAGCTCTAAATGGTGCCTTGACGAATCAGAACTTGGACTCATAATCTGAGCCAGCCACAAGAGGATTGTATGGCAGTGACTCTGGGAGATGATTAGACTTCAGTGCCTTTTGGACCAACAGCAGCAGTCTATTGTGAGTGACAGCCAATCCAGTCAAGAACTGGGAGGAACCTCAAAGGAAGTGCCCGGTTTGTCAGTTGGAGTGTCAGTTGAGCTTTGGCAGTGAAGAAGGAAGGAGCCCTGTGCTTTTTCAGTGTGCAGTTTTAGTCAAAAAACGTGTAAGGCCCAGAGTTCCGTCTGCAGCTTGTTAGGACTGAACTGGCCTGTGAAAGAATCAAAGGATCTCTGAAGAGTAGAAAACAGGCTCACCCTGTAGAAGACTGGAAGAATTGCTGAAAATTGCACTCGGTCTGTCAGGAACTGAATCTGCTGTGTTCTCCGGTATTGTGCAGTAATTAGTATCGGGATACAGATGCAGCCTGCCTGGTATAGTGCTTTCTTTATATGGATGTGTGAAGAGGTTTGTACCTCAAGTGAGCCCCTGCTGACATTGAAGGACCCTATCTTATTTGGAGGTCGTGAGTACTAATTCAGGTCGCTCCTGTTGAATTGCCACATTAAATCCAAATGGAATTACTGTACTGCTGACTGTTTAATTCTCCTTTCTCTGTGTGAAAGGGCCCCACCAGCTGCCACGGTTTGGACTAGCCACTAGGGCTTGGGCACCCAGGGACAGTAACTGATAGGGATAGGCCTGTGCACAGAGCCATAGGTAGATTATTAGAGTGATAAGCTAATTAACCTGATTTCCCTGTCCTTGTTATATCCCCCTAAATAAATCAGAGCTGCTTGTTTCAGCAAAGTTATACTGCCTGAGGTATTTGTCTATGTTAAAGTACTGTACTGTGATTGTTGCACTGTATCTCATTTCACAGGAGGTCCCAGTGCGGAACCAGACCTGGGGGTAAGTGTATACTGTGAAGGTAATTCTGATATATTGTGTGGGCCACTAGTGGGAAGAAAGGGGTTGCAGTGTCCCAGAGGGCTGTGACCAAGTTAGTTTAACTATTGCAAACCCTGACCTCTGGGTGAGGCACCCGCCATTGGATCCAGGGCCTCAACCTGTTAGTAGCAAATCAGGCAGGGGTAGTAGCCCCTGGGATAGCGCCATCTAGGGTTACATCTTGGAGGCTCACCGCTGGGATTGTGTGTCCTCTAGTGGCCATATATTTACGAACCACTGTTAAGAAAAAAATGGGTACCCGACAGAAGTGGCTGTGCACCGCTGGTGGAGTGGTGTACTGGGGAGGAGATCGACCCCAAATGCTATGCTTATCCTGGACATCCCCTGGGTATCAATACGGACACTGTGCAGGAGTACTTTCAAGGTGGAAGGTTTACAAAACCCTGTGGTGGTGGGTCGGCATGCTAATCTGCTCGCCCACACTTTCCTGGCCCTAGTAGAGTTTAAGGATCCCATAGATAGCTCCAAAGTGCCACAGACCATTACCCCAGAGGAGCCCTCACTGCTTGGAGGTGATAACTAAGGACAGTAAAGACCCGGGGAATCAGCCCCACCACTATCTGAAACTTTGAGGAGAATTTGCTGAATGGTTGCTGGGAGAGGGAAAACTGTGGAGGACTTGAAGAAACTATTCTTGCCACCTGGGGTGTTCCTCCCAACACCCTCTCCTGCTCCAGTGCCCGTAATGGTGGCTGAATCAATGCAGACTCCTATTTCTGCACCTGCCATTAGTCCGACTCTTGCAAGGTTGAGGATCTTCTCTGGCACCTCCCACCCCAAGGGAGGATGACTGGGAGACCTGGATAGACTATGTTGCCCCAAGTGCTAGAATGGCAATGCCTGGAGGCAAAAGCGAAGAGGGTTAGTGAGAGCCTCCGAGGTCCCGCTCGCCATCATCCGGCACAAACGGGCCAGTAACCCTGAGCGACTGCACAGGCTATCTTGAGGCCTTGAGAATGTGTATGGGAGCCCAGATTCTGATGAGGACCTATGGTGGAGAGTAAGAGATGCACAACAGTACCAAGGGAGTTGTTGTCTGTGTATGTATCTCGGCTGGAAAAATTGTTGCAAGAATGCCTCAGAAAAGGTAGTTTGCCAGCTATTGAACTGGACGAACCAGGCTGGACAGGATCCTTAAGTCTGCCCCTTCTCAGAACTGCTGTTGCTTCAGTTACACCTGGCAGATCGACTGGAATCCCACCCTCCTATGATGAGTTAATGAGAGAAATTCGAGGAGTTGAGAAAAGACGACTGGAGGGACCTGCACCAATAGCTCTGCTACGACCGAGTGACTGAGGGTGACCCATCAAGTGAAGTTCAGGGGCAGAGGTTGGCAGTCAATGAGTGCTCTGACAAGGAAAGATATGTCACAATGGGGCAAACTGTTGAGAGATCCAGGAATTCAAAACAGTCCTTTATGAAGGCCACGCCTGCAAGGCATGGGCTCTGACCTATATCCGACTGCATCTGCTTATGGGGTGGGGTACCCACCATGTATCTCCTGCTGATAACAGTTCGAACTCGATTCCTTGACCATGGAAGTGGAGAAACTGACGAGATGTCTCAAATGCTTATCAGCCGCAGACAGAGATGGCACCAAGGTTTCCAGTTAGTAATACCCCGCCCTGGCTCCCAGTGTGCGCCGCCAGCTCAAACTCCAGAAAGTATGTTTTGCTATAATTGTGGGAAAGATGGGCACATGAAAAGGAATGCCAGTCCTCAAAAGACACTGACAAAGTTGCATATAGGCTACAAGGAGAGCTTGGAGAAGAAATCAGTGGTTAAGAGGTGCACGACATGATCCCAGTGAGGGCACCAAAAATGCTAATTCACGTCCCTTTGTGGCAAGGTCAGTTGCCCAGGCCCCCACTACCGCCTCCAGACTGGTCCAGAATAGTGGGTCCCTCCATGGAGACCACTGTAAAGGTGAATGGAGTGTCTACAAGAGCTGTATTAGACAGTGGCTCCCAAGTGACAATTATGTTCCAGGATTGGTATCAGAAGCATTTGTCAGACGCACTTACAACCATTAGAAGGACTGCATGTATGGGGGTTAAGTGAGAAGGCCTACCCTTATTCGGGTATATCCGAATTTGGCTGTCTTTCCCACCTCCGTGGCTGGGTGGCCGAACAAGTAGAGACCCTAGCCTTAGTGTGTCCCCCACTGGACTGTATGATGGTGTCCTTTGTTGATTGGAACAAATGCTCATATGTTCGGAAGGCTGGCACAGTTGTGTTATGAAAAACAGGGGTCAAAGACTAGTAGAGCTTTAAGAGTTCCGCTTTAATTAAGAAGGCCTATGAGGCACAGAGAGATGCTGAAAAACAGAACCAGAGGAACCGGTCGGAATTGTATGGAAGAAGGATCCTGAGTCTCTGATCCTGGCGCCAAATGCCGATGTACCTACAGGGAGGTCCGTATCGAAAGGATGTTAAGAATAAAATATTAATGTTGGATGCACCAGGCGATGGAAAATTGCCAGAGGGACTGCTGGTCAAGCTTCAGTATTTTGCCCGCTAGAGCCCATGCTTATGCCAGAAGGGTAATGGTCCAAGTTCATAATGTGTCTGAAAGAGACATTCGAGTAAACAGAGGTTGCATCCTGGCTAATGTGCATTGTGCAGACACTGCAGTGCTACCCAGCAGCAAGAGTTCAAGGAAGAATGACAGAGTAACGCCTGACTTGTTTGATTTGGCGACTCCCGCTGCCAGCTGAATGGAAAGTGAGGATCAGTGAGAAGCTTGCCCAGAGAGACCAGGTGTTTTCTTTAAAGGAATGGGATGTAGGATGCGCAAGGGAGCTGAGCACAATATCCGGCTGCATGACAAGACCATTTCTGAGAGGTCTCGACGCCTGGCACCTGCTGACATAGATGATGTGAGATGGCATCTGAAGAGATGTTAGCTGCTGGTGTAATACAAGAATCCAGAAGCCCTTATGCTTCCCATTGTGGTAGTGAGGAAAAGAATGGAACAGTAAGGATGTGTGGATTATCGCACCTTAAACCGGCGGACTATCCTGATCAGTACACAATGCCCGCATTCAGGATGCTTTGGACTGCCTAAACAGGAGCAAGTGGTTCTCTGTGCTGGATCTCGTGATGGGTACTACCAGATCCCGATGGCCCCAGAGGACCGTGGAGAGGACGGCCTTTATCTGTCCGCTTGCTTCTAGTGAATTCATGAGGATGCCTCAAGGGATTTCAGGTGCCCCAGCCACTTTTCAACGATTGATGGAGCGTGCAGTGGGGGACATGAACTTACTAGAGTGCCTGGTATACCTAGATGATGTTATTGTGTTTGGCAGCTCACTGGAGGAACATGAGAGCAGATTATTTAAGGTTGGACCGACTGGAGGACTTTGGCCTTAAACTGTCCATTGATAAGTGTCAATTTTTCAAACATCAGTAAAGTATGGGACACATAGTATCCACCGAGGAATAGAGACCGACCCAAGTAAAGTTGAGGCCTTGACCACCTGGCCACAGCCCAAAATCTAAAAGAACTGCAAAGATTCCTGGATTCTGTGGTTATTATCGGCGCTTCATCAAGGACTATTCAAGAGTGATCCGCCTTTACTTACTCTATCGGTATCCCCAACTCACAAAAATACCAAAAGTCAGCGTCCCTCAAGACTGAAAGAGTGTATTTTCATCCGAGTGAAGTATTTGGGGCCCGCTGGACTCCTGATTGTGAGACTGCTTTCATGAGATCATATATCAACTTACCCATGCTCCAGTGCTGGCCTATGCCGATCCAAGAAACCTTACGTCCTGCACACTGATGCTAGCTTGCAAGGGTTGGGGCTGTGTTGTACCAAGAGCACGAGAATGGCCTGAGACCAGTGGCCTTTGCCAGTAGAAGCCTGACCCCATCCGAAAAGAACTATCCTGTACATAAGTTAGAGTTCCTAGCTTTGAAGTGGCTATTGTTGACCAATTCCATGAGTACTTGTATGGGCTAAAATACTAGTAAAACTGACAATAATCCTTTGACCTATGTGCAGACCTCAGCTGTTGGATGCCACTGGCCATGGTGGTTTTCTGCATTATCTACATATGACTATGCTCTGGACAATCGAGCAGGTCTGAACCACATAGATGTTGATGCTCCCGGAGGCCTGTTCCCAGAATGATTGGGTCCGATTGGCAGAACCTGACATTCGGGCACTCTGCCGGAAGTTTGACAGGGAGGAACAAATGTCCACGGACGGTGGACTGCATGGTGGATTGCTTGGGAGCTCTGAGAATTGCATACCTGCTGCTTATTGCCACTTTTCTGCAAGATATTGGTGCACTGCCTCAGCTGGACAATGATAGTCTTCATGGTCTAACCTGCTGATCCCATGATCAAAGCAGCTTTAGAAGCCCTCTATGCAGGAAAAGATGTACCAAATTTACGCCCACTTATTTGAGAACTGCATTGTTATACAAATGAAGGTCCTAAGTTGAAACTGATTACTAAACTGTTATATAGAGAAACAGACAGAGGGGACAAGTAGACAACAACAACCAGGCTCCTACTGCCTTTCGAGACTCAGTACTGAGGTCCTTGCACAACCACATGGGGCACCTTGGTATAGACAGAACACTTGACTTGGTGAGATCCAGATTCTATTGGCCTAAGATGGGGCTGATGTGGAGCAACACATTCAAACTTGTAGTCGCTGCTTACAGAGGAAAGCTTTTGCCCCAGAGGGCTGCCCCTTGTTAACATCACCACCAGTGCACCCATGGAGCTGGTCTGTATTGATTTTCTGAGTTTGGAGTCGGATCAAAGAAATATCAGTAATGTGCTGGTGGTCACTGACCATTTCACGAGATATGCCCAAGCTTTCCTCACCAAAGACCAGAAAGCATCCACTGTGGCCAAAGTATTTGTAGAAAACTTTTGTTCACTATGGGGCTCCACAAAGAATCCATTCTGATCAAGGGAGAGATTTGAGAGTCGCCTGATCAAAGAGATGCTTTCTCTGTAGGAGTGCGAAAGTCCAGAACCACTCCTTACCACCCCAGGGGACCCACAGCCTGAACGTTTCAACCGTACTTTGCTAGATATGCTAGGCACCTGCACCCAAAGGAAGCCTAGATGGAGCTAACAAATTAGCACACCTGGTACATGCTTATAACTGCACAAAGTGATGCCACTGGATTCTCCCCTACCGCCTGATGTTTGGAAGAGAAGCTCGACTACCAGTAGATGTGTGTTTTGGGGTCTCTCCTGATGGGGTTCAAGCTGACAACTATTTACAGTATGTGCAAAAGTTAAAGGCCCAGCTAACTCATGCATACTAACTGGCTCAAACCATGGCTGCCAAAAGAAATCTGGCCACAAAAAGAAAGGTATGATAAAAGGAAAGCACAGGAACTCCAGGAGGGAGATCGGGTATTGCTAAGAAATCTGGGACTGCATGGCAAGCACAAGATTGCTGACAGATGGCACCATCTCCTCACATTGTAGTGGGCAAACTAGATGATCTGCCAGTGTACAAAGTAAGGCCTGAGAATAATTCAAAAGATGTAAAACAATGCATAGAAATCATTTACTGCCCATTGGACAAATCTTAATTGAGTCTGAGCCCCAGAAGATGCCCCTCTGGACCAGTGACTAGAGCTGCTGCTAAGAAAAGATCAAGAAAGTCTGCACCTACAGAAGCAAAGTTAAAGTGTTCCTCCACAAGTCCCAGTTGAGCATGACTGTCAGTCCATATCGGAAGAAAGTGAGAGTGACTTTGAATACTATCCTTCTTACGAACTGAGTCAGTTGTTTCGGGCAATCCCTAGTCAATACTGGAGATGAAGCTGGGCCTTCTGGACTGTCTAAGCCCCAGCTTCATCCCTGGAGCCAATGCTCCCAGAAAGTGAAGTGCAAAGCATCAGATCAGATGAAATGGAATCATTGTGCATGGTTGAACTGTTTGAGCTTTCAGGAGGAAAATGATAGATTGGGGCAGACTGGTGATACACCGAACAAGAAGAGTATTTTGAGTGCCCTGACAGTCCACTGCTAGTGTCCGAAAGCTTCCATGCGAGCCAAATGTTGTGGACTCAGAAACTGTAACTCCTGGAGCTGAAAGTGCCCCAAGTTCTAGCCTCTACCCCCAGGAGACTCCCTGACAAGTGAGGACAATGCTGAAAATGAGGCTCAGAGTGCAGAGACTGTAACAGTTCCCCTAGAAAGACTGGTCGAGCTGTAGGCCTGTGGTGCACCTCAGTTATGATTCCCTTGGAGGCCTGTGGATTTGCCTCTCAATGTTGTCCATAAAGGAGTGTATGTGTCCCGAGCTCATTGCCCAAACTGAGCGTCAGTGCTAACTCCAAGTTACTTGTGTTGCCCTCTAAGTATGGTGCCCTTGCCCCGTCCAGCCCCAAGGTAACTGATAGGAAGGGCCCCTCTTCAGGTTTCATGTACAAGAGGTAATAACTTGAGTTATGGTACAATGTGTATGTACTGTGTAAAGAGTGACGTATGCAATGTTTCAGAAATGTGTTCTTGGTAAAATGATATATTGACTGATGATTACATGTGCGAGCCTAATGCAAATGTATATGGTTGCAGTTGAAACTTATGGGGTACTTGCTTGACGCGGACGCTAAGCTTTCCTCAGGCCAGGAAGGGTGTAACCCCTGCAAATGGGGGTTCCCAAAGACTTCCAGGAGCTTGCTTGAATGCTCCAAGCCTGAATGGTGTTTGGCATTTAAGCCATTTATCAGTGAGTGTTTTTAGAGCCTCTGGTACTGTCTCTTTAAGAGCTGTCTGCTTGCAGACATAATTAGTTTGTATGGGGACTGTGTGCTTCTCTGAGTACCACTGAGCTGCTGCCAATTCACTTCATTTTGCAGTCACTAGAGTGCAAAGGGAACCTATCTGAAAGATGTAACTGTTTGCCAGAAATTATTTAGAGTAATAATGAAATTACAGTTTGTCTAACCTGCTTTCTTTGCAGTCAGAACTGTGTCTGCTAGTTCCCCATTCTAGTTTTGAACTGCTGAACTGGACCCAATCAGGTGGGGTAAGCTAGCTCTAAAATGGTGCCTTGGACGAATCAGAACTTGACTCATAATCTGAGCCAGCCACAAGAGGATTGTATGGGCAGTGACTCTGGGAGATGTAGTTTAGACTTCAGTGCCTTTTTGGACCAACAGCAGCAGTCTATTGTGAGTGACAGCCAATCCAGTCAAGAACTGGGAGGAACTCAAAGGAAGTGCCGGTTTTGTCAGTTGGAGTGTCAGTTGAGCTTTGGCAGTGAAGAAGGAAGGAGCCCTGTGCTTTTTCAGTGTGCAGTTTTAGTCAAAAATGTGTAAGGCCCAGAGTTCCGTCTGCAGCTTGTTAGGACTGAATCCGTCCTGTAAAAGAATCAAAGGATCTCTGAAGAGAGTAGAAAACAGGCTCACCCTGTAGAAGACTGGAAGAATTGCTGAAAATTGCACTGGTCTGTCAGGAACTGAATCTGCTGTGTGTTCTCCCGGGTATTGTGCAGTAGTGCGATCGGGATACAGATGCAGCCTGCCTGGTATAGTGCTTTCTTTTATATATGGATGTGTGAAGAGGGTTTGTGTACCTCAAGTGAGCCCTGCTGACATTGAAGGACCCTATCTTATTTGGAGGTCGTGAGTACTAATTCAGGGTCGCTCCCTGTTGAATTGCCACATTAAATCCAAATGGAATTACTGTACTGCTGACTGTTTAATTCTCCTTTTCTCTGTGTGAAAGGGCCCCTACCAGCTGCTACGGTTTGGACTAGCCACTGGGCTTGGGTACCCAGGGACAGTAACTGATAGGGATAGGCCTGTGCACAGAGCCATAAGGTATTATTAGAGTGATAAGCTAATTAACCTGATTTCCCTGTCCTTGTTATATCCCCTAAATAAATCAGAGCTGCTTGTTTCAGCAGTTATACTGCCTGAGGTATTTGTCTATGTTAAAGTACTGTACTGTGATTGTTTGCACTGTATCTCTATTTCACAGGAGGTCCCAGTGCGAACCAGACCTGGGGAAAAGTGTATACTGTGAAGGTAATTTGATATATTGTGTGGGCCACTAGTGGGAAGAAAGGGGGTTGCAGTGTCCCAGAGGGCTGTGACCAAGTTAGTTTAACTATTGCAAACCCTGACCTCTGGGTGGAGGCACCCGCCATTGGATCCAGGCCCCTCAACCTGTTAGTGGCAAATCAGGCAGGGGTAGTAGCCCCTGGGATAGCGCCATCTAGGGGTTACACATGCCCAGTGCTTTCTTTAGTTTGTTATTGAGGATAGCTCTCATGTGCTTCTGGATGCTGCACTTATCACTGGACGTATTGTCCTGCCTTCATACAGTTTGGTTACAACTGCACCAGGCTTCATGCCTGATGAAGGACTTCCAAGTCTATGTAGCATTAATGTGTGTGATACTCTCCTGTCCTGGGATCAGTAATGTCCTTTCCACATCCTGTCCTGGGATCAATAAGTCCTTTCCACAGCCATGTAATTATAAATGGTGTACTTCCCTACACTTGAAACGCATTTTGAAAACCTTAGAAGACAGCAAATCTTGTTTGCCCACTGAAAATGGGCATGTACAAAAAAAATCAGTCAAGTTTAGTTATTGCCTCTTTAAACATGATACATGGGGTATCTTCTACAAGGAGTGCAAGCTCTCTGACAGCATTTTCTGGTGGTTTCTGATCATTTTTTTCACTGTCACATTTTATCAATAAAATTAATTACGGAAGCAACAATTTAATGGCAGTTATCCCTCTTTTTATTTTTGGTGTTGATGCTTGTGACTACTGATCCCAGCAGTTTTCCTATAGGCTGAAGGCAAAAGTTGTGCAGAATACCTTATCTCCTATCACAAAAAAGTGCTAGCCAACTCCCCTGCTGCAGTTTCAAATGCCTTGTCACTGGTGCAGTTTCATCTAGCTCAGGAACTGGCCATACCCTGCTGAGCTGTATGTTTGAAACATGATTAAACTTGTTTCAGACTAATTTAAAACATGTTTATTAAACATGGTCATCCCTAGTTTGGCATTGTTTTGACCATGTTTTAAGCGCGTGGTATAAATTTGCTCCTCTGCCGACACATGGTCAAATGTTAGCAGTGGTTAAAGCAGACATTCACTTAACTGGGGAACTCTGTAGGTGGAGGCGTAACAGAGGCGTCATGCAACCCAAGGGCACTTGAGGGACACAAAATCATAACCTCCGGGAAAGGGATTTGGGAATATGCTCCGCAAACATTTTTAAAATGAATGCCAATGGTGCATTTTGGTGGCTTTAGCAGACTGTGAAGCAACTTCATGATAGCCTACTAAAAGGCAGCAGAACCATGGGTAGCACAGTAGGTAGGACCATAAGGAGCCTGGATGGGCCAGGAGGTTCTTTTCTGGCCAACAGCTTGAATGCTTCTATGAACCACAGTCACCCTTGATCATCAAATCAATAACAAGGCGACTCAAGTTTTCTACATAGCTCAGGATATTTCATTTGTTCAACAACTTTAACAATCTACAGTCAATACATATTAGCCACATATTCGTCTGAAATAACTTTTATTTGTTTAACCATTGATGCCATTTTCCTTTTCCTAATGGAGTCTCTCCTCATTCATAACAGATAGAATGGCCTAATCACTATTTATATTCCCATAAAACTAAACCCTTTCCAGTTGTGGTAAGTTCTCAGTAATTTTTATGTTGTCTTGCGCTTGCGCAAGAAACATGTTGCAGTAACTTTGGAATAGCAGGTTTTGGAGGCACGGCCCTGTTGTGGCCTGTGGCACCACTACTTTTTGGGGCTGGGCTCTGTGGCATGAATTAGACTGCACGCTGTCTATGACAGCAGTGCAAAGGTGTGCCACCACCTTGAAAGGTTTTAGCCACTGCAATGAGGGAGCTCCACCTCATTGCAGGGCATGCCTTTCCCGGTGTGACATTTCAGTGCGACACGGCAGCGGCTGAGCTGTCCGCCTCGCAGAGTCCCCAGAAAAGCCGACGTAAGGGGTGCCCAATCCCCCTGTTGGCATCTTCTTGGCCCCCTTCCCAGTTCATTTGCCGATGGGGGGAGCCCAATTCCCGTCTGCATCACCCCCCCCAAACACACTTTTATTTGCTGACGGCGTGCCCAATTCCCATCGGCTCTAGTCCCTCTAAAAAAAACACACACACGCAGGTGACATGCTGGGAGTCCACCCCAGCGTGTCAAATGCACCTGTAGAAAAAAAAACCTTTCTGCGATGTTTTTTTTCCCCCTGTAAAGTAGAAAACGGTCCCTTGCAGTCTTCAGCCCCCTCTCCCAACCCACACCCACCCATTGTGTGCCCCACCTCCCCACACCTCCCTCACGCCATACTTACCTCAGGAGCCCAGCGTGATGATCTTCTGTGGACCGGAACACGCCTGCACTTTCAAAGCTGACCGCGAATCAAGAAATGCCAGTAAGCTGTATAATGGCATAAATAGGGTTTTTTCACTTTGATGCATATCTCGGCATTTTGGATGGCCACCAAATTTTCAACATGGGGTTATTAGACGCCCTCATGATTCAGTTACTGTCATGGTGTTATTCAGTCCTGAAAGGTGACTTTGCAGTCACTGCATGGAATCATGCTTCAGGACCGATTAACAAAATGACAGTGCCACTGTTCATGAGGTGGCCTCTCAAAAAGCCTGTGTCGCAAATTTGGTGAAAAAAAATATGACTGTTTTATGAGTGTGCATTACGCAGTTTCCACGCACGTTTGTAACTTTACAAATCTATAATATTTTCACTCCAGATTTTTTTAACATTACCATTTTTCCACAGCTCCTTATGAACAGTACAGCTGTCATTTTTCACGTCCTGGCCTAAATGTGTTTTCACCCTTCCGGCGCAGAATAGCGTGGTTGCTGTGGGAAATCAGTGTTCGGCACACAGTAAGAAAACCACAGTGATACTGTTCATGAGCAGAGGTCCTAAAATACCTATGTTGAAAATTTGGTGAAGAAAGTCCATTAAATGACTGTGCTATGAGTGTGCATTGAGCAGTGTTCACGCACCCTTGTCATTTGTCACATCCTGGCCGAAATGTGTTTTCACACTTCCGTCACAGAGTAGCATGGTTGCTGTGTCCTAAAATGCCTAATTTGAAAATTAGGTGACAAACATCCATAAAATGACGGTTTTACAAGCATGCGTTGAGCAGTTTCCACACACACTCATAACTTCGATATTTTTTAATATTTTTACTCCAGATTTTCTCCATTGCCATTTTTTCACACCTCCTTATGAATAGTATAGCTTTCATTTTCTACATCCTACCTGAGCTGTGTTTTCTCACATCCAGCGCGCAGTGGCGCAGTCGCTGTAGGAAAACAATGTTCAGAACAGAGTACGAAAATCACAGTAATACCGTTCATCAGCAGAGGTCCCAAAATGCCTATGTTGAACATTTGATGACAAAATCCCATAACATTACTATGTTACAAGTGTGCGTTGCGAAGTGTCCATGCACAGTAGTAAGTTCGAGAATTTGTAATATTTTCACTCTAGGGCCCAGATATTCAAACTGCACCAGGCTGTAGTGCAAGCTTGGGCGCAGCTCAGCTTGGCTACGCAGGGGTGTGGACTGGGCGATATTCAACGGAGCTGCGCCATGGCTCAGCAGCATTGAATATCGCACCCTGGCCACCCGCAGTGTGCATGATGCAGTGGCACTGTGCCAGCGCAAGTGGCCAGAGTGGAGCATGGGGATGCGCTAGCGCAAGTTCCATTGCGCTATGCACAGCAACCACGATATTCAAAAGTTGACATGCAAATGGGGCCATAATGTATGCAAGGTGCCAATGGGCCCATTTGCATGTCGTATCCCAATTTGCATGCAGGTGCGCCGATCCCCGACCACTTGCACCTGGCACCCTGCCAGGCAGCAGCCGTCGGGGACCGACATCCCCTGCAGCTGGCAGTGTGCTCCACAGCCCGATCGCGGGCTGCAGTAAAAATATGGAAAATCACAAATCCCTGGTGGTCCAGTGGACTGCTATCTGCCCGATCGCAGGCATTAGTAGTAAAAAAAAGCTGTCCAACACCCTGGTGGTCCAGTGGACCGCCATCTGCCCAATCGCAGGCATTTGTAAATAAAATAGAAATATGTCCTATATCTCTGGTGGTCTAGGGTACCCTCCCACCCTCCCACTGAGCCCCACCACTCCGCCTCCTCCCGGTCAGCCGGCGAGTGGCAGCACCCCACCCGCCTGCTGCCCCGCTGCCCACCAACACCATCAGTAGGGCTGTACGCCCAATGGTTCACAGCATGAGCCAGTGGGCGTGCAGCCCATACCATACTACACATTCCAGATATGTGAATGACTTATTACCTGCCAACGTTCGTATTCTAGGAACCTCCCAGAGTTTCTGAGCAGAGGTGCGGAGCAGTCTACTAGGGCACTTAGGGACCAGCAACCCAGCTAGGCCTGTCAGGTGTGGGCTATTTATTATTTTGTAGGTGATGCACAGCAATGGGTATTGGAGCCTTTGGCAAAGGGACGGCCAGTTTAGAGTCAAGCACCTCACAGTGGTGGTGCCTCGGGGGGGGGATTTGGTAGCAAATCAAGCAATTTTATTATAGAGCACTTGAATGCTACTCAGTTCTTTACAAGCAAGGGCCCGAAGGACAAGGGCTGCAAAGGTAAGTTTGGGAAGGACCACATCGAAGATCTATCAAAGAGGCTTAAAGCACGCTTGGGTTTCTCCTTTAGAAATAGGACCCTCTTTTCTCTCGCAGCCCGCAAAAGACTTGTCCAAGCAACATTTCTTCCCTTGCTTGACTACGGAGACATTATCTTTATCTCCTCCCCAACCTTGAGCCTATCTAAACTGGACGTACTCTACCACCATGCTCTTTGCTTCATTACTAACTCTGCGTACAGGACCCACCACTGTGATCTTTGTGCAGCAGTTGGGTGGACCTCCCTTGCCACCAGATGCCTCCTGCATGCTGGCATTTGGACTCCCAAATTACTACTCCACAAACTGCCTGTCCATTTAACGTCTCTCATACACATCTCGCATAGCGCCTACTCCCTAAGGAAATCCGACCTTATCCTACTAGATGTTCCCAGGACACGTACCACAGCTGGCCAAAGAGCTGTCTCATACGCCCTCTCAAACATTTGGAACCAACTACAAGCCATGCTGAAGCTAACCAGCATCGTGTCAATTAACTCCTACAAAACACTAGCTATCTCTAAATTAAAAGACATATGTAGATGCTACTAGGCCCCCAACGCCAAGTCAACTTCCTAGGTACCAACTGGCCCCCTACTTATTAAGCTGAAATGTGTTGCATACTTTAGGGCACGGTTAAAGCTGGAATGTACTGCATATATAGCATAGGACTTCTATTGTGTATACCTCTTGTATTATATATTTTCTTTGCTGTTCTACATTTTATATCTCCTGTCTATGTAATTGCGAACTGTATGTGTATGTGCCTCAGAACCTCCTTGTGAATGAGCTTGCTCAACGGAGTCTTACTTGCAATAAACTTAATCTTGAACTTGAACTAGCAGAAAGGAAGTATTCTTCTAGTGCACCATTTTTTTACAGCTGAGTCTGAGCAAACTAATTTGAGATTAAAGCGGCAGTATTTGTAAGTGGGGAAAAAATGTAATTCTATAGTTTTCAGTAATAATGTATTGCTGGCCGAAAGAGCAACATATTCATTTTCCTTTTCACTGTATTTCATTCCTGAACTGAGATATGGGGTTTTGAAGTTTTTTAAAAGTGACTGGAAAAATTTTGTTATACCTCTAGATGCCCTCTTGTTGCCCTTTTTATGTTGACTTGCGGTTGCGCTGTAAGTCAACTATGAGAGAATGCAGCTTGGGGGCGGTTGCAGGCGAATGCAGGCATGCTACTGTAGGCGCGCCCCTCATTCCCTAATAAGCCAGCATGCTAGCGCTGACATCAATATTATGTAGTGACAATATCTAAACAAAGTGCCGCTGCAATCAGAGACAAGCTCGACATGCAGCGGCACTTTGTTTAGTTATGACCACTTTACTATGTGCCGCCCCCCAGTACAGGGTGCCACGCTGGAGCTCACCCCAGCGTGGCAACCGGATGCCATGGGCCGACGGGGTGCCCAACTCCGCCGCTCCACGCCCCAGCCATTCTTCTGCCATGCTGGAGCCCACCCCAGCATGGCAAACGCCCCGCCATCTTTTTTTTTTTAACCTGCAAATTAAAAACGGTCCCACGGGCGCTTCTCCTCACCCTCCCACAACCCACACCACCAACTGCACACCCTGCTCCCCACACCCCCTTACCCCATACTTACCTCTCTGGAGTCTGGCGCGACGATCTTCGTGGACTGGGAACACGCCTGCACTCTTCAAAGCCGACTGTGAACTGACGAAATGCCGGTAAGCTGTATAATGGGCTAGATAGGGTTTTTTCAACTTTGTTGCATATCTCAGGCATTTTTTGGAATTTTTGCACCAAATTTTCAACATGGGGTTTTTGGGGCCCCTCCTCGTGAATTCCATTACTGTCATGGCGCTTATCGGCCTCGAAGGTGATTTCCAGTCACTGCGCCAAATCACCTTTCGGGGCCCATTAATGAAATGACAGTGGCAGTGTTCATGAGGTGCCTCTGAAAAGCCTAAGTTCAAAATTTGGTGGAAAATCAACAAATGCCTGTTTTTACTGAAGGCATGCTACGTTAGGTTGCTACGAGGCTCGTAGAATCTCGCCAAGATTCACAATATTTTACCGCCGGATTTTCAGCATTGTCATTTTGTACACCTCCTTGTGAACAGTATAGCTGTCATTTTCCACATCCTGCCTGAAATGTGTTTCCGCACTTCCGCACACACAGCGGTAGTCGCTGTGGGAAATCAGTGTTTGGCCAGATTATGAAACGCACAGTGACACAGTTCATGAGCAGAGGACCTAAAATGCCTATGTTGAAAATTTGGTGATGATACTCCACAAAATAACTGTATTCTGAGAGAGCAGCGTTGGCAGATTGCCTTAACGCTCGTGCCGTGCATTGTGATATTTTCAGCCGAATTTTCACCGATTGCCATTTTCCACACCTCTTGATGAACAGTACAGCCATTATTTGACATATCATGTCCAAATGTGTTTCTCGCACTTCCGTGCAGAATAGCGTGGTTGCTGTGCAAAATCACTTCTTTGGACACTTTGAGGAAATAACAGTGACACTGTACATGAGCAGAGGTGCTAAAATGCCTATGTTGAAAATTTGGTGCCAAACGCCCATAAAATGGCAGTGTTGCAATCGTGCATTGCATATTTCCACACACCTAGTAGCTTCAAATTTGGTATATTTATATGCCACATTTTCAACACTGGCATTTTTTACACCTCCTAATAAACTGTGCAGCTGTCATTTCTCACATCCTGCCCGACATGTTTTCCCGCACTGCACTACCAAACACCCAAAGGGACACCCTAATGCTTGTCACTCTCTGCAGGGTGGGGTGGGTTGGCATCAGTTCAATACTTCACTGCCATTCCTATGATGCATCTGTCTAACTCCTGCACTACCAATGCCAATGCCAGCAAGCCAACATTCAGCATTGACATATGCTTGTTAGTGTCATTACAATATTCTTATATGTTGGTGACCTTTTTTGTTAAATTAATAATCTAATTTTGCTGCCTATGTAACTACCCTGAATCCCTCTCTCCTCATCTGTTGCTACTGTCTCTTTTCATTCTACCTGAACATTCTATGACATCAATAACACCATTCCAGGCCATTCAGATAAATATTGTGGGATGGTGTTACTGATGTCATAGAATGTCTTGGAAATATGAAAAGAAAGAGCAGTAGCTGGTGAGGAGAGCGGAACTCTATGTAGATCTGAGGGCACCCCAAAGCTAGATTATCTCCAAACATTTGTCAGAGCATATCCAAATTCATAACTGGTATGGAAAGGAAGATGGAAGGGCAGTTAATTATGTAAAAATCATTTCCTATCTCTGTATATGCAACCATTATCTGGCAACACCCACTATGAAAAAATATTAAACGTCTTGCTGTAGTGTTGTGCTGTTTACTGACATAAACGTGTGCTGCCACCCTCCTAATATATTATCCCCAACCCCAGTAAAAATACAGCATGCATTGTCAAACAGTAACCCCAAGGGAAGGGATTTTAAAACATTGCTAGAGGTAGCCATCTTTATTGACCTGAGTCATTAAATAAAACATTAATAACAAAAGCCATTTTAAAAACATTACAGAGAAATAAAAATGTACTAATAATGAATATAATCATGTTCAAAATATATTATTGCTAAAATCTATACATTATTTGTCAGCTAACAAATACTGCTGTTTTAAGTGGACTTTGACAAAACATTACTTGGTTCAATGGACCATGTTCACAAGATCAAACTTTGGGAGGTTCCAACAGCTCTAATTTGAAATGGAGGAATTCCTCGTCTTTTCTCATTAACGTTTTGGGAGGACTTTCCAGCTGTTTATGTGCTAGGACTTTCATTTCTGAACAGAATTGGCATTGTTTGAGTCTGTTTTGTGAGGTTAAGGTTTTCTAGTTTCTAAACTGCTACAAGAGCTGATTTGAAATTGCACTCAAGCAACATGTCTCCACTCCCACAGTGAGTTCAAACCTTACAAGATTGCTGAATGTTTTAAGGTAACCACCTGACAAGTTTGGATTTATTAACAGTATGGGAAGGAGGAAGAAGTTTCAAATTAGTGTGTGGTGTCACATCTGGGCATAAAGTTATGGTTGGGCTGTGAAGTTTTTTTCAACAATGAGTAAATGAGTAGCTTTGAAGCATTGTTTCATAACAGCCAGGTGTGGTGTGTGGCATCATTCACTGTGTTGTTACCATGGCCTGTATTAGAAATCAGAGAAGTTTTGCATATCATGAGAGATTTTATCTGCATTGTCAGTGTTGTATATGACAAATGTCAATCTGTGCAATCATACCATCTAGTAGTGAAAGATTAGAGTAATTCAAATGTAGTGTTTAGCAATTCTAATAGTACTATAGTCATCTACTGATGGTCCACTCTATATGGTAACGCATTTCAAGAAACTTCTGGCAGTCTATGTGTGCCTGCAGGTCAGAAGGGAGTTCCATGAGTCCATGATGTGAACGGTTCAAGAAGGGGAGCAAGTGACTTGAGAGGGACAGCAAGTGGGACTGTATGGCAGAAACAACACTTTTTAAGTGTAAATCTTTTTAACTTCCAATTTTATAGAATGGGTTCACTAACAGAAAACAACATAGAGGCTGAAACAAGTTGACATTCTGTGCAAGGCTGGCACATGGATACAGTTGTTACAGTACCTGGTGGGTGCAGGACCTTGTTTTTAAGTGTGGTACAGTGTAAGTAAAAGACATAGGCACAAACCTGTTGCAATCAATCAGCTGTCTTTATTTCCCTGACCCATTTTATAATACATATAAATGTGCAAAATCTGGCTATGGTGCAGTCTGCATAGTGACAAGTCTTTGGCACATCTTACTACCATTGTTACTTTGATTAACTACCGGCTGTGCCCAGTCTGAAAAATGGTATAGAATTTAAATGTATGTAATACTGTTCATGCATTGCATTTCAAAGTGCTTCACAAGCAATTAATTTACACAGGATAGCGTATCTGAGATGTCACATCTCATTTCCAGTGGGGTCCTGCTTCTGCTTAGGAAGCTTGATGCCTTTCAGTACCATTGATACTTGATTTTATTTTCATTGTTTTTTGGCCTTCAAACTAACTTTTGCTGACCTAAACAGGAAATCCAACAAAATTCAGGACCAACAAGCAAAAAAAGTAACATTTAAAAAAAAACAACTGCCAGTTATGAAAGAGTCATCATATTTATTTTGTCAACCTGCGCTGGTACAGAATCAACATTACTGCATTTGCACAGTTGAAATGACTAACTTAAAATAAGGGCCATCAGTCTAGTGGGCAACCCTCCACATCTGATTTTCATTTATCTTTGAATTTTGTAAGGAAAGTCAAAAGTGCATCTTGGCATGGGTCAGATTTACAGAAGGATGTCTCTCAGGCATTGCATACAGCAAACATTTTTTAATAACAGGACCGGAGCTAAATTGTGCAGAGATAGAACTGTCCTTTTTTTGAACATTGGGGCCCAGATATTCAAAGGGGTTGTGCCTGGCGCAATCGAGTTGCACCGGTGCAACCCCTCAATGCACCCCAGCGTGATATTTACAAGGCAGCCAGGCGCAGCGTAAGTCCCAATGTGCCGGTGTACACTGGTCATGTATGTGGCGCAAATTCAGAGGACATGCCCATGCATATATAGCACATCCCGATATTCAGCCCAGGATGTGCGGCGCATATGCTGGCACAACCCTGTGTTGCACCACATATGGGGAGCTCAAAGTTGAGCCAAAAAAAAATAGGCTCAAAGCCAGGCCACCCCCAGGTGAGATGCTGTATTGCAGGGTGCAACACAGCACCCGCCAGCTGTGGGTGGCCACCTGCCCTGCAGGAACACAGGCCGCAAGCATCCACACCCTCCCAGTGGTCCACTGCACTCCCCACCTCCCATATGCCCAATCGCAGGCAGCAGTACCTCATGACCACCACCTGGTGGTCCAGTGGATACCCCCGTTATGCCCGATCATGGGCAATTGTACCCATAACAATACCTGGTGGGTTGGTAGCATCCCACCACCCTCCCGGCCAGTCTGACCACAGGATCTGAAATAGTTATTCCACCTGGTGGTCTAGTGTTCTCCCCCTCCCTACCATTTGGTCCTGATCTTTGGCAATCACTACTATGTAAATACCCAGAGGTCCAGTGGTATCCCCCTCCCTCCTGTATCGCCTGATCATGGGCATTAACATACATATACCACCTGGTGGCTCAGTTGACCCCCCTTCCATCCCACTCACAGAGGACCCAGCCACTCAGCCCCCAGTCATTGGCGGGCAGCAGCAGCACCTGTCTGCATACCACCTGGCTGCCCGCGACTGACAATGTACAGTATGTGCTGTACGCCTATTGGTCCACAATGTCAAATGCCCACGATCGGGCAATACAGGAGGGAGGAGGGATACCACTGGACCACTGGGTATTTACATAGTAGGGATCGCCTGCAATCAGGACCGACAGTGGGGAGAGGGAGAACACTAGACCACCAGGTGGAGTATCCATTTTGGATGCCCACGTTGGATGGGCCGGGAGGGTGGGAAAATGCCACCAGTCCACCAGGTATTGTTATGGGTATGAGTGCCCGCGATTGGGCATGATGGAGGGAGGGGGGACCACTAGACTACCAGGGAGGGTGCCTGTAACATCAATGCCTGTGATCAGGCATCTGGGAGGGGGTGTGCAGTAGCCCACCAGGGACCCAATACCTGCTGCTGGCAGCTTTGCAGGGCACCAGGCACATTTCATCGAGCTGCCCTGTGCACTGCATGCAAATAGGGCCATAATGACATGCAAATGGACCCATTTGCGCCATGCATATATTATGGCCCATTTGCATGCCCTCTTCTGAATGTCGCGGGTGATGCACCCAGCGCAACTGCATTTGCGCTGGAGCATTCCCAGTCCTCCCTGTTTGTGTGCTGCACTGGCGCATTGTACTTGCACCATGCGCATTCTGTGCCATATTCCATGGTGATGTGCCATTGCACATCATGTTTGAATACCATCCTGTCCTGTCCCTGGGGCAGCTCAGTTGCACTGTGCCCCCACTTGCTCCATCGCCTGGTGCAGTCTGAATATCCGGCCTGGGATCATAAAGTTCTAGTTTACAAACATAATATTGTTTTTAAATATTTCCAAAATTGGAAAGCAAATTTTTTTTTTTTTTTTATTTTCTGTTTGTTCTGTAGCTTCTTTTTCTTTTATTCTGCAGCTGAGGCTTCTGGGAATAAAATAAAAAAAAAAACACAATTTAGCTTGCATCACACATCTTTTCTGTATTTCTCATCTCCCAATCTTGACTCATAAGTTTCTTTCTCTGCAAACAGGGGCCCAATTTTTGGCCATTCTGGGACTAAGTCCATGCCACAGTTACTGCTGTGTTACAACTTCTCCGCACCTGCGGATATTTGTATTTTCAACCCGTGCTCTGCATGGGCAGCAGGTGCAGCTGTGAAGGATGATATGCCAGGTCCATTGAGGCACGACATCTTAGCATAGCTGCCCTAACAAATGTCTGCAGGCTGCTGTAAATCATGGAGCCAGTAATAAACTGGCTCCAGCTTTGAAAATACAGCACCTGCGTGAAAAACTGCAGCTCTGTAAGTGAAGCCACACTTGTGCCAGTTTTTCCCACACCTGCAACAATTTCTGGAGGTTTAAAAATCCAGCCCAGGGTCTCTGTCCTTTAATCCTACTACTTACTTATTCCCCTCTCTAAACTCCTGACCTGCAAGCTGTTACATGGCAATCATTTCCAGGCAAACAGATCGTGATGTTGTGAACCACATTACCTCACTATTGACATTATTTAACCCACGGAGATATTTGTGTATTTCAGTCATGTCCCATCATATCCATTTTGCCTCGTGTTTGTAATCTCTGAAACAGTTTGTTTTTCACAATTGGCACTCATGCTAGATGAAGTCTGTAAAGGCAACAATTTATGTTAAAAAGTTTGTCATACACAGTACTTTATTATTCACCCCTTCTCACCCCCTGATGTTGATCCCCCTCCTTTTTTTTGTGTCTAGATCCATTTTCATGGAGCTACATTTTTCATTTTATGTTCATCAATTTAGAGTTCAGGTTTTGTGACCTGGTATTTAGCCCTCATGTCCCATTGGGAGGCAGAATAGCATAGTGGCTAAGAGCACTGAGCTGCAAACTTGAGGAACGGGGTTTGAATCCCACTGCCACCACTTGCATTCTGTGTGACCATAAGCAAGTCACTTAACTTCTCTGTGCTCCCAAGATGCACCTGGAAAGAAGCCTCAGCTTAATGTGTCTTTCTTGGCCAAAAATTGGGACTAAATAAGTCAATAAAATTATTCAATAAAGTCAGGGAGCAGGCAATGTATTGTGTGTTCATCTTAGGCACAAGAAAAGAGATGTGAAACTATGGGAGTTCAAAACCAGCTGTGAATAATGGTGGAAACCTTGTGGCAGACGTATTTAATGATGCTCACCATTACTTATTTCAGAATCTAAAACAATTCTAAATCTGACTCAGAACAAGAAGGTACCTTGCAAGAGAGGAGAATAAGGCAACGTAAAGTGTAAATAAAATGGTTTACCTCCAAAATTTTCAGCATAATATGAGGATTCTGGTTGAATACTGTAAATGCCATCAGTATGTTTTACGTGCACACTCCAACACTGCAATATATGTCCTTTACAAATGCCTGTTATTTATAGCTACAGATGTCTCATACCAACTATTTTTAGAGACTGGTCAAACGTTGTTATGGGGCACCATAAGTTCACAGTAATATTCTGCAAACAGTTCAAATCTGGATTTGCACGTAGTACGTAAAGATGATCGTAAACAGAAATATGACCCCAGTCAGTGACTGACTGTTATCATCTTGTGTTTCTTGCTGCAGTTCTAGCAGTGAGCGCTGGTCTGTAGTATCTGATTTGAAGGAAGGTGAAGCCCACCAGACAGTTGTAACAAGTACCGGTAACTCCCTCTTAGATGGGCTGGATATCTTTGAAGATGCGCTCTCCCACCTCCCCCAAATAAGCAGGTATCGAAGCTAATGCTTTGCATGGAAACTTCAGCGCATGCAAGGAATGCTTTTCTTTGGCTTTGCACATTTCATTTTGTTATGAGAGGAATAAAAGACATAAAGCATGCAGAGATTAAAGATTTTAAAGGTGCTCCATTTGTTTCTTTCAAAACCATAACTGGTGCAGGCATATTAACAAAATGAAAGATCTACACTCTTTACTGTATGTCACAGTAATTTCCCAAGTCCTTACTTTAGTTGTCGCTGGAAGTCAGGGGCATTAAAACCTGTTTGTAAATTTAAACTTTTAACTGCACCTTGAAGGTACTGTAAATCTTCATTGAGGATATCACCTCCGTTGGGCCAGGGTCACACCTTTGGAACTGCAAGCTGTTGGTGTCATGACCACTTTCGGAAAGCGTTTGCCAGCTGGGGGCCATACATGATCACATACAATGTCGGTGCCTATAATGCATGGGTGGCCTTGCTCCTTAGTTCTTTCTTTCAGCATCAACCACTCGTCGAACCTGCAGAGAAATAAAGCTGTTGTTTTCTTCACTATTTATTGTTTTCAAAGTTAAAATGTTTTCAATTGCCGTCCCCCTATGCTGCTGTCAAAAGACCTTTTATTTAGGTTTTGTACCTGTGGTTACAAGATCTACAAGGACGATACTCACACTATGTGCATTTGTTATTTGGGCTTTCCCCACAATTTGAAGGACTATAAGAGAATTCTTGGATTTAACTGGGTCACAGGGAGATGTCAGAAGAAAGCTCTAGTAACTGACATTACCATTAAGGAAATGTAAGTGAGGGCCCCGGGCTCCAAGCCAGCTTTTCCCTTATGACTGCCCACCACAGAGAAGGAAACACCTAGGTGGTTAGTGACCTTATTGCCACCGAAGTTGGTGAGAACAGTGGAGAAATCCACTGAAAAGGAAAAATCCTTATTGAAGCCCTCTTCATCCAGTCACACTGGGGCCTAAGCACAAAAGTGTGGGTTGCCTACGCACCATGTATCTGAGGTGCGTAGGCAACCCTAAGTGTGAATGCCACACAGTGGGGGTCCACCATCCCCCCCAACTGCATTCACAACAGATGGACAGGCCCTTTACAAACTCGATCCCGCAGCTTCCCAGGCAGCTATGTGTCATGGGTGGTCCAGGGTGAGTGTCAGGGGCATGCCTGCACTACACGCCATGCACAAAAGTGCATAGTGCCAGGCACGGGGGGGGTGCAGGTTATGGTAGTGGGGACCCTGCTATAACTGTAGTGTACCCCATCAAAGATGCCGATGGCTCTGGCTGCATGTTTCCAACAGCTGTGCATGCATGGGATGCAGCTGCTATCTCCACTGCATGTATAGTAAGCCACAGGGCTGCTCACAGTGTGCTGTGCATCTCTGGTATGAATTGTATATTGACATGCCATATATAATGTGGTAGTGTGCCCTACCATGCTAGTAGGAGGTGTGGCATCATGGTGGGGTAGCCCTATCCTGCCTGTACAGTAAGCACACATATGCACTATGCTATGTATTATAACCCATGGAGAACAGAACATAGGTACATACACAAATGTAGTACCATCATATGTAGCATGCCAACTACACTGGAACTGTAACGTACATATGCACATGCATATGCCAGTAATATAGCAACACACACATAGCAAAAGGACATATAGGCAGAGTTATGTCATTATATATCATCCTTGTGTCTCAGACTTGAGGGAAACTGACACATGGAATGGGTAAATGTGGATGACAGGTCCTCACGTACGCACCATCAAATGAGAAGATACAAATGCACGCCATTGTGGAAACAGTTACCAGTGACCAGCGCCTTCCCAGAATCCATGGTACATGCGCAGCAGGCGATCCACTCTGGGACCTGAGCCAGGCATCTCATTGGATGCCTGCTGATGTCCTCTGAACTGCCCCCTGTGGTCCTGTGTGCCGGAGGGGTCCATGGACTGGATACCTGTGTTGGTGAATACTGACCATTGGGCACCTGTCCACGGGTGTGTAGCTACATGGGCTGTTTACTTGCTTTTCATGCATAATACAGATGCATGTAGCTATGCAGGCTGTTTACATGCTTTTCACATGTAATACCCATGCCTTAGTGCATAGCAGCCAATGAGCATAGAGACAGACATGTTTCACCGGTGAGGTTGAGGTCTCCTTTGAAGGAGGTAAGTCTTCATCATTATATAATCTGGCAGCATTGACTATGACCCCCAATGACCATTATTGAGACACCAAGGTTGGGGCCTGGCTCTGGCACTGCCGTCCCTACTATGGATGGAATGCCACCTCCTTTAGTTTCTATCCCAATGACTGTGGTCATGAACCCACAACCGGGCAGCATTGACTCCCAGGCTATGCTGGTGTCATTTTCTCAAAGTGCTAACACACCTGTCCTGGTACTGACAGTGTTGGTGCCAGTATTGTCAACAGTGCCATCCCCATTGGTACCATCATCATCAATGAGACATAAAGCTTGCCTATCACTCCTCCTGTACAGCTTCCGCCTTTTTGCTGGATCCGTTGATTGCTCCTGTCATCTTTCAGAAAAACAATGAAGTAGAATGTGTGACATAGACAGCCAGTTCTGAGTGCTGTATTATATTTTTTTAATATAAAATATATTAATGTCTCTGCTGAAAATTCAAGTGCTCTAGGAATGACCTCTTCACCCCCGCAGATTTTAGCTGACAGATGCAGGCCAAGAGGACTGCTGACAGTATGTATCACACACTCAGTTTTTTAGAGACAATGTGTTACTGGAAGACTTTTATTAAGGATCCTGTTTCTCTGAGCTAATTACAGAGTTGTTAAGTTAATTTTGTTAAGAGAGAAATCATAAACTAGGTTTATGATGTTAAAATAAGGAAGCTAGGATGTTACATAGAGGTGTAAGGTTATAAATGACCATATGAAGCCTGTGTGAAGAGGGTACAGCATGAGATCAAAAGAGGTGTCATTGAAACTTGAGTTATGCTAAGGTTGCAGAATTAAACATCCTGTATAGCTGTATAGTATAGATTAATAAAATGACATCCCGTGGTTGTATAAAATATATTTTGTTAGATATTTGACCAGAGGAGGGCTGGATGACTTCATCCAAAAGGGGTTGGCAATACTGCTTGAAAAGATTATTCTCTTTCACTATAGAGTTGCATTTGTATCTGACACTGACTAAGGAAACATCTGAGCACTGAAAACAGGTATTTAGAAAGCTAGACAAAATATAAATATAGTTGTAGGAATTGCACTGTTTTAAACCTTGTTTTGTTTAAAGATATGTATGTCTTGTGTTATAAGAGTTCTGTATTGTATGTTTGACATATTATTATATATTTTAGTAAAACTCTAATTTTAGAGCAAACCTGGTCTGTCTTTGAATTGCTTTCTTTTGCTAAGAAATATTTATGGTTCAGCAGACATATAGCTTGTATGGTAGTACCAAACTGGAAACAGAAGCATTTCAAATCGGAGGTCTTTATTAAGTTTTAAGGGTTCATCTCTGAATACCTGGTTAGGTGCCCGTAAGCAAAGATATCTGGCCCCCCGAAGACAGATATATCTGAGCCTGTGCATTGGGTATGCTAGCAAGAGGTTACAGTTTGAATCCCTCCAGAACTGAGACCAAGGTTGATCCAAACTCACAAAACAGATAAGAGGGTTACCTTGTCTGTTACACTGGTCTAAGACTGCGCTCAGAGGTTGACACTTAGGGAGTAGCGGGCCTGACCTGCTGAGTGAATTTGTGACAGATTGGTTGGCAGCAGTGGCATAATTTGGTATCACAAGCTTTATTGTTCTGTGTCAGCTGAGACTGTAAGCTCTCTTGCAAAGAAAGAAGAAGACAGAGTTTTATTTTAAAAAGAAAACAGAACTATATATCACTTGGTGTACAGTCAAGTTCCTACCTATTTTAATTTTTTTTCTAAAGTGCAAAGTCAGAGTAGCAGTAGTTAGGAAAGATGGCGTCCAACTACAGCAGGCACACTGTAGAACAGTTAAAATTAGTCAGGAAAGATGGCATCCAACTACAGCAGGCACACTGTAGAACAGTTAAAACAGTTGTGCGAGGACAGAGGAGTCTTGTTCAAGGTGACAGCCAAAAAGAAGAACCTCATAGAGGCCCTGACGGTAGAAGATACCCAGAGCAGGGAGTCACAGACCGTGACTGAAAGGGACCAGACCTCGAGTGTGGCAGAACTAGCAGCCAGTGAGGAATCCCGAGCTGATGAGGAGGACAGCAGGGCCACTGTCAGTGAAGGGCCACAGCAGCATGGACGAGTCACCAGTATCCTGAATCTGGAAGTTCTCAGGTTGCAACTTGAGTTGTGCAGGATGGAGCTGGAGTCCCAGGAGAGGAGAGAAGGGAGGGGCAGATTGTGAGGCAGAGTGAGAATGCAGAGAGGCAGAGTGACAACAGAGGGATGCAGACCATGAGGAGCACGAGCGCCAGCGAAATGCAGAGGAGAAGAGACAACGAGAACGCCGAGATGCAGACCATGAGGAGCAGGAGCACCAGAGGCAACACGAGCTGGAGAAGATGCGACTCCAACCAGCAGCACCAGAGCAGGTAAGTGGCTTGGGTTTAACTGGGACTGTAGGACTGGGTTACAAATTTTACTCTAAATTAATAGCTGTTTAAGGACGAGGAGGATATAGATGCCTTTTTAAATTCTTTTGAAAAAGTTTGTATTCAGGCTAAAATTCCTAGAGAGTCCTGGAGCTTTCAGCTATCCCACTTACTTAGGAAAAGCTTGGGATGCATTGGGTCACATGGACAATAAAGACAGTGATGATTACAGCAAGTTAAAAGCTGCACTACCAAAAAAGTTTGAATTAACTGCTGAATCATACAGAGCTAAATTCTGTAAGCTGAGGAGAAGCCCTAATATGAGCTGTGAGGAGCTAGCCATGAAACAGCGTCAGTTTTTAAAACGTTGGTGGTAAGGAATTGAGGCAAACACTGTTGATAAAATTGAAAATGTGATTTTATTAGAACAGTTTTATTGGGCATGCCCAGCATAGTTAAAAACCTGGCTAGAGGACCAAGATCCAAAAACAGTGTAAGAGGCTGCTGAACTCTCAAACTGCTATACCAAAGCAGACCTGCTCTGAGGCGAATGGGCCAGTGGCAGCAGAAGGGAAAAGCTTGCCTTCAGGGCAGCTAAAACCCTCACTGCCTCCACCAAAACCAGTTAGCCCCAGGTTTCCAAGAAAAGATTTCTCTGAAGTAAGTAATGCTTGTTGGTTATGTAAAGAAACTGGGCACATTGCCAGACAGTGTCCAAGAAGGGCAAGCAATAAGCAAAGTAGTACCAGAAAAGAAGTGGGTTGTTTGTGTGTTCCTGAGAGCATGCCAGTGAACATGAGAGAACACATGCACCCAGTCATGGTAAATGGCGTACAGACGCAGGGGTTAAGGGACACAGGGGCATCCCTGACATTGGTGAAAGGGGATCTAGTACAGCCTAGTCAGCTTATCCCAAACAAATACGTGACTGTACAGGACTTTGTGGGTGAAGCAAAAACATTGCCACTGGCCAGTGTTCTCCTGGACTGGGGTGAAACAGGGGGAACTGTGCAACAGGTAGCTGTAGCTAAAACGCTAGCAGTAGATGTGATCCTGGGTAACAATCTCCAACAGGGGATGGTATGTGCGGTTACCCGTAGACAAGCGGCAAGGGAAAATAGTAGTTCCCTGAACCCCACAGAAACCAGTGTGGAAACCACGGAGAGGCTGGTTCCCCAGCCTGTGTCTCCAGATGGGAGAGACTGATAAAAAGGGGGTAGAAATTTCCCGGGTAGCGAGTGACCACACAGCTGCAGAGGGTTACTCTGAAGAGGAGGGTGACCCCTTGTCAGAGGGTTGGAATTGACAGTGATCCTGAGAGCCCTGATGCTAGTGCTAGGGACCCTAGTTTAGTGACTGAAGGGACCTGTTCCATGCCTTGGGAAGGTGTGAGGATTCTGCAGCTGCTCAGAGAAGTGACCCTAGTTTAAAGAAGCTGAGGGCTTGGGCAGACTCGAGCGGAGCACAGGGAGGTGACAGAAGACATAGGGTTTATTGAGAAAATGGACTTATGTATACACAGGCAGTACAGACAGGGGAGGATGCTAGGCAGGCAGCTTTTGTTTCCCAGGGATATAAGTGAGCAGTTGCTCAAGGTTGCCCATGATATTCCCTTATCTGGTCATCTGGGAATTGCATGCACAACGCATGGTTGGCCCAGAATTTCTACTTGGCCTAACTCACCCAGCAGGTGAAGGAGTACTGCAGGTCTTGTCACCAGTGCCAAGAAATAGGGAAGGCGGGCAAGAAAACCCAAGCCACCCTGATCCCCTTGCCCATAGTGGAGGAGCCATTCCAGAGAGTGGGAATGGATATTGTGGGGCCTTTAAATACCCCCAGCTCCTCGGGGAAGAGATTCATCCTGACTATGGTGGATTATGCCACCCGGTACCCAGAGGCAGTTGCCCTATCCTCACTGAGGACAGACAAAGTGGCAGATGCCTTACTTGGGATTTTCTCCTGTGTTGGGTTTCCACAGGAGGTAATCACCGATCAAGGGGGTTCCTTCATGTCAGACCTGATGAAGTGTTTATGGGAGAAGTGTGGGGTGGTGCAGAGATGCATGACACCATATCATCCACAATCCAATGGGCTTGTGGAACATTTCAATGGTACCCTAAAGTCAATGCTCCAGGCGTTTGCTGAACAACATGAAAGGGACTGGGAGAAATACCTTCCCCACCTGTTGTTTGCATACAGGGAGGTGCCCCAAGAGTTGACAGGATTTTCCCCCTTTGAACTCTTATATGGACGCTGGGTACGTGGGCACCTAGACTTAATTCGGGAGGACTGGGAAGGCAAGCATGCCACCCAAGGAACTCCCATTGTGGATTATGTCCTTAGGTTTAGGGAAAGGCTGAATGAGCTTATGGGGACAGCCCAGAACAACCTGGCAGCTGCCCAACAGAGACGAAAGGTGTGGTACAACTGCAGAGCCAGAGCTCATTCGTACATGGTGGGTCAGGAAATCATGGTCCTTATTCCGGTCCGGAAAGACAAGCTGCAAGCTGAGTGGGCTGGACCGTACAAAGTGGTTAGGAAGGTAAATGACATAAACTACATTGTGGAGTTACCTGACAGAAGACAGACTGAAAGGATGTACCATGTCAACATGATGAAGCCATATACAAATACAGTAGGGCTGACATGGTATTTGCAGTATGTAGTCATGAGGAGGGACGGACGAAGGAGACCCCCTTCTGGATCTGCTGGAAGAAAGTAAGCGGGAGTCCTCTGTGGAGGAAGTAAAATTGTCTCCCCAGCTGAACCTGGACCAGGTCCAGAAAGTAAGGGAGATTTTAGCAAACTTTGCCCCCTTGTTTAGCGCCAAGCCTGGACTAACCCCCTTAGCGACACATGATGTGGAGACAGGGAAACAGACGCCCATATGGTGAACAGCATATCGGGTATCAGAGGCTGTCCAAAAGGACATTAGGAGGGAAGTGGAGGAGATGCTGGATTTAGGGTAGTCCAGAGATCCCACAGCCCCTGGGCCTCACCCATAGTCCTAATGCCCAAGCCAGATGGCTCAACTAATTTCTGTGTGGACTGTCATGGACTGAATGCAGTCACAAGTCTGACGCCCACCTGATGCCCCGGACGGACGATCTCCTGGACAAGTTGGGAGGGGTGACCTACCTTACGACTATTGACCTGACCAAGGGGTATTGGCAGGTAGAATTGACAGACAGAGCTAGGGAGAGGTCGGCCTTCATCACTCCGATAGGCTTATTTGAGTTTAAAGTAATGCCTTTCGGAATGAAGAACGACCCAGCCACTTTCCAAAGGTTGGTGAACCAGGTGTTGAATGGTGCTGAGGAGTACGCTGTAGCATACCTGGATGACATTGCCATCTTCAGTACCAGCTGGGAGGAACACCTTTCACACCTTAGGGAAGTGCTGGGCAGGATACAGAGGGCCGGGCTCACTGTCAAAGCCGAGAAGTGCCAGGTGGCCATGGGGGAAGTGGCATACCTCGGGCATGTGGTAGGCCGGGGACAGCTCCGTCCTAATCAAATAAAGATAGAGGTGATTCAGGCATGGCCCAGACCAGAAACCCAGAAGCAGGTCAGGAGTTTTCTAAGGACAGCAGGGTACTACAGAAGGTTTGTAGCTAATTACAGTGCCCTGGCTGCTCCCCTATCTGACCTGACAAAGAAAAAGATGCCAAAGAAAATTACTTGGGGCCCAGCCTGTGAGGAAGCCTTTACCAGACTGAAGGAGGCACTATGCAGTGCTCCTGTTTTGACAAGTCCGGACTACTGCAAAACCTTTATAGTTCAGACGGATGCCTCAGACGTGGGTATTGGGGCAGTACTTAGCCAGACGTCTAGCCAAGGGACAGATCACCCAGTTTTGTACCTGAGTAGAAAGCTGCTCCCCAGGGAGCAAGCGTACTCCACAGTGGAAAAGGAGTGTTTTGCCATAATGTGGGCCCTGAAGAAATTAGAGCCATACTTGTATGGGCAGCATTTTGTGGTGCAGACTGACCACAACCCCCTGGTTTGGCTGATGCAGATGGGAAAGAGCAATGGGAGACTACTAAGATGGAGTCTAGCTTTGCAAAGATATGATCTGACAATCACACATAGGGCAAGCATTAAGAATCAGAATGCCGATGGGCTGTCTAGGGTCTATGAGGAGTGAACTGATTTGGGAAGCTCATCCCATGTAGGGGATAGATCCCCCAAATTCAGTCTAGGTGGAGAGGAGTGTGACGTAGACAGCCAGTTCTGAGTGCTGAATTATATTTTTTTAATATAAAATGTATTAATGTCTCTGCTGAAAATTCAAATGCTCTAGAAATGACCTCTCTCACCCCCAGATTTTAGCTGACAGATGCAGGCCAAGAGAACTGCTGACAGTATATATCACACACTCAGTTTTTTAGAGACAAATGTGTTACTGGAAGACTTTTATTAAAGATCCTGTTTCTCTGAGCTAATTACAGAGTTAAGTTAATTTTGTTAAGAGAGAAATCATAAACTAGGTTTATGACGTTAAAATAAGGGAAGCTAGGATGTTACAGGTGTAAGGTTGTAAATGACCCTATGAAGCCTGTGTGAAGAGGGTACAGCATGAGATCAAAAGAGGTGTCATTGAAACTTGAGTTATGTGGTAGAGTGACTTTTAAGAGGTGTGTCACTGTCTGTCCAATGCAGAATGGTCTGCAAGGGGCAAGACACTGCAACATCAACCATCAGCCAGGCCGATCATGACGCTATTTTGCCTGAAACGGTCTGCACTTGAAAAGAAGAAGCCACACCAATCATAATGCAGCTTTTTCTTGTTATCTGCAGGACACTGCCCAGCAAACAGCAGTTACGTGTCCTGATCAGCCTGGCTGACATGACCCCCCCCCATCCCATCTGTCTCTTCCCTCACTGGTGCACCAAGATATGCAGCGATTTGTGTGCTGCCTTGCTCCCCAGTTCTGGGTGGCCACCAAGTGCTCCTGCTGGCCCCATTATCTATTGGCCTTGATTGGGGTCCAGCAGAGCATAACGATAAAGCCACATGCTGCAGCCAGGTTGCCGATCGCCATGCAGCTCAATGTGCGAGCTGCTGCAGTTGGCTCTCACGCCCTCTCTCTCCTCTCCATCTCACATTGCTGAAAACTGCCCTCATTTTTTATGTTATTCCTCACACACAGCCCTTCCTCTAAGCACCCACCGCTCCTACACTTCCCACTAAGCATAAGATACTGACACTGGGGTGCCTAATCCGCCAGTGTCCCTCACTTGTACAGCAAACTCTCCTGAAAGAAAGAAAACTGTCCCTCATCATTTTTTCATCCTGAAAAAAAAAGAAAACCATCCATCATTGTCTGTTGCACCATTACCCTCACCTCGTGACTCTCGCAAGGGTGGCCACTGAGTGCTCCTGCCAGCCCTGTTATCTCTTGGTCTTGATTGGGGGTCTGGTGGAGCATAGCAGTAAAGCCTAAACATTCCGGTCCCTAAAAAAAAAAAAAAAGAAAACCCAACATCTTTATTTCTTTTTTTTAACCCTCTAAAAAAGAAAATGGTCCCTCGTCGTCTCCCCCATCCCTCCTTCCCATTCCAACCTTCCTCTGTTACCCACCTCCCCTTGCCCCCCCATACCCTATACTTATCACTGGAGTCCAAGCGCTGTCATCTTCTCTGGACCGACATGTCTGCACTCTTCAAAGCCCAACTGCAAACTGAACTATCAAGTTAGGTGCCATATAATGGCTGTCAATGGCGGTTTCAACTTATGTTGATATCTCAGCCATTTTTTGAGATGTTTGCACCAAATTTTCAGCATGGGGTTCTTTGGACACCACCTCATGAACACTGTCACTGTCATTTCGTTACTCGTTCCTGAAAGGTGATTTCGCAGTCGCTGTGCAGAATCACCTTTTGGGACCAATTAACAAAACAACAGTGCCACTGTTCATGAGGTGGGGTCCAGAAAAGCTCATGTGAAAATTTGATGTAAAAATACTGTAAAATATCACAGTTCCGTGCGTTCGTTGAAATTGTTACATGCATGCACATAACTTCGGTTATTTTTAATATTTTGACTCCAAAGTGTCAATATAATCATTGTGTCACACCACCTCAGGAACAGTAAAGATGTAATTTTTCACATCCTACCCGAAACATATGTTCACGCCTGTGGCACGGAATGGCGCAGTTGCTGCATAAAATCATCTTTCAGGATAGAGTACTGAAATGATAGTGCTACTGTTCACGAGGAGGGGTTCCAAAAAGCATATACTGAAAATTTGGAGCAAAAATACCAACAAACGCGCAAGTTATATGCGCTCATTTAAATTTTCCTACACACGAGCGTAACTTGGTCAATTTTTAATAGTATCGCTCCAAATTTTCAGCATAACCAATTTTCCACACTGCCTCATGAACAGTATAGCTGTCATTTCTCACATCCTGCCCAAAACATGTTCTTGCACCAGTCGCTGTGTGAAACCACCTTTTGGGATTGATTAACAAAATGATAGCACCACTGTTCATGAGGCAAAGTCTAAAAAACTCAGCTGGAAAATCTGGAACAAAATACCAACAAAGACTGAGTAACGCGCTCGTTCAAATTTTCCTACACATGTGTAACTTTGCCAATTTTTATTTTTGACTCCAAATTTTCAACCTAGCCATTTCTTCACACAACCTCATGAACAGTATAGCTGTTGTTTCACATATCCTGCCCAAAGCGAGTTTCCACACCTGTAGCACGCGAATGGCGTTTTGCCATGGATTAAGAAATTTTCACCTATGGGGTTTATGGAGTACGGTGATAAGAAGACTACGTTGAACATTTGGGGTCAAAATGTGAAAAGATTACAAGGGTGCATAGGAAGGTGTCACCAGTAGAGGAGGTAGGTAGTGATGCCATTATATAAAACCCTGGTGAGGCCTAACAGCAGGTAGGTCATGTCAGATGAATCTGATAGATTTCTTTGACTGGGTGACAAAAGGAAGTTAATAGGAGTGGACATCACCTACCTCCAGTGTCAGCAAGGTCTTCGACACGTGTCACATAAGAAGCTTGTTAACAAGATTGGTGGTCTGGGCATGGTAGACAAGGTGGTGAACTGTATTAGGAACTGGCTAACAGACAGGAGATGGCAGGTGGTGGTAAATTGGGTGCAATCTGGGGAGGGGTGACTAGTGGAGTACTACATAAATCAGTCCTTAGGACAGTCCTGTTCAATGTGGAGAAAATAAGAAAGTACCTAGGCAGGCTTGAGAAATGATCTGAGAACTGACAACTGAGGTTTAAATAAAAGAAGTGCAAAATGATGCACCTGGGGAATAGTAACCCTGGGGAGAGCTACAGGATGGTGGGGGGGGGCATTGCTGATAGTCACCAAGAAACAAAGGGACCTGGGGTTTATAATTTTACATGATTATAAAATATCAAAGCAGACTACAAAGGCAGCAGGGAGGGCCAGTGGCATGCTGGGGTGCATAAGCAGGGGTATCACCAGCAGAAGGAGGGAGGTAATGATGACGTTGGAAACCCTGGTCACAAATGAGCAGAGATTAAGGGACTGCAATATGTACTCACTGGAGGAGAGGAGGTAGACAGGAGACATGATAGAGACATTCAAGTACCTCAAGGGTATAAACAAGGTGCAGGGGAAGACATCTTCCAATACAGGAGGAGTACAAGAATGAGGGCCAGGACATGAAATTCAAAGGTGACAGGCTAAGAGGAATATGAGAATGCTTTTCTTTACAGAGAGGTGGTGGACACATGGAGGTGGCGGGAGGTAAACATGCATGGCACAAGCATGGGAGAACCATAGAGATACAGCTGAGGGAGGGACAGAAGCCGTGATCAAGTACCGGCTACAGTCAGACTAGATTGGCCTAGCGGTCCTTATCTGCCGACAATTTCTGTGTTTCAACCTCTGGCAGCCATGTTCACAGAGTCAATGTGGTGGCAGTGACAATAGCAATACCAATACCAATGGTGAACATTCAGCATTGAAAAATGCTTGTTTCGGTTGCTCTCACTTCTGCCTGAAGGATTTCTGAACTTTAGGCACTCCTGTATGAGCCCCTCACCTGCTCTTTTACAAGAACTGGGTGGCCTTGCATAGTAATCCACATTTTTTACTCAAGGTTGGTTTCTGACTTCACATTGAATCAGACCATAAACCTACCAGTGTATTATCCTGAGTATATTAACAAGGATGAGGCCTTGCTCTATACCCTTGCTGTACATAAAACACTGTGGTTCTGCCTAGTGTGCACAAAGGACTACATAAAGTCCTCTCAGCTTTTTGTCTTCTTCACCCCTGGGTGAGAAGGCGTACCTATGACTATAAGCAGTGCCTGTCCAAGTGACTGGCTAACTGTGTTACATTTTGTTATAGGAAGTTTGGTAAGGAACTTCCTGGTGTTATGCATGGCCACTCTGGCGCTGCTACCTGCTGGCGGCCAGACCTCTGCATCCAGTCCGCCACCCCCTGACCAAGAAAAGCAGCCACAAGCCCAAACCAGGCTCTCCACTTCAGCTGAGTGGCCCTGGCACTGCTACCTGCTGGCGTCCGGACCTCAGCATCCAGCCCACCACCCCGTGACCAAGGAAAGCAGGTATGTTTTGTCAACTCCTAGCTCGGAGCTGTCAGGTTTCAATCCCCATAATTGGACTGGCTCCTGGGGACTGTGGCTGTTTCCTGATTAGATGCTGCAGATCCCCATTGAGAAAGAAAGCACCCAAGGCACCTTTTTCAAAACAGAGCTCAGCCACTGCCTTGCTGTACTGCTTTCTGGACATTTTTTTTCACTCTCCCTCCCTCCTTCCTTTATTAAGTACACTTCCCCAGTGATCCCTGCCCCCTGAGGCCTCACACAAGTCAATTACAGCAATCCCTTAAAAGGGCTCTCCTTTCTTTAACTTCTTAAAGGGGTGATCCTCTCTCGTGCTCAAATAACTTATCGTCCTCAATGCATCCAGGATCAAGTGCATTGACACTGACTATGGAACTCCTCCTACTTCCTACACCATCCCCACCTCACTTAGGACCATTACCCTCTGCCCATAGTACCCCCCTCTTATCTACAAGGTGGGCTCTCAAAAAGCCTATTTTGAAAATTTGGTGGAAAAATTCCTAAAAATTACCGTTTTATGAGCGTGCGTTGCGCAGTTCCTACGCAGGCTCGTAAGTTCGCGAATTTTCAATATTTTCACTCCAGATTTTCAACATTGCCATTTTACCACACCTTCTTATGAGTAGTACAGCTGTCATTTTTCACATCTCACCCAAAACGTGTTTCCGCCCATGTAGCGCACAATGGCACAGTCGGTGTGCGAACTCAATGTATGGGACACATTAAGAAAATCACAGTGACACTGTTCATGAGCAGAGGTCTTAAAATGACTGTGTTGAAAATTTGGTGAAAAAATTCCTAAAAATGACTGTTTTACGAGTGTGCGTTGTGCAGTTCCTATGCAGGCTCGTAAGTTTGCGAATTTTCAATATTTTCACTCCAGATTTTCAACATTGCCATTTTACCACACCTCCTTATGAGCAGTGTAGCTGTCATTTTCACATCTTCCAAAGCGTGTTTCCGTCCATGTAGTGCACAATGGCACAGTCGTTGTGCGAACTCAATGTATGGGACACATTAAGAAAATCACAGTGTTACTGTTCATGAGCAGAGATCTTAAAATGACTATGTTGAAAATTTGGTGAAAAATTCTAAAATAATTGTTTTACGAGCCGACGCTAAGCAGTTCCTAAGCACGCCTCGTAAGTTTGCGAATTTTCAATATTTCCACTCCAGATTTTCAACATTGCCATTTACCACACCTCCTTATGAGCAGTATAGCTGTCATTTTTCACATCCTGCCCAAAACATGTTTCCATGCTTAGCGCGCACAATGGCGCGGTCGTTGTCTTGAACTCAATGTTGTGGGACACATTAAGAAAATCACAGTGACACTGTTCATGAGCAGAGGTCTCAAAAGCCTATGTTGCAAATTTGGTGAAACAATGTCAAAAAATGACTATGTTATAGGCGTCGTTACGCACTTTCCACGCACTCATAACCGAGAATTTGAAATATTTTCACTCCAGATTTTCAACACTGGCATTTTTTCACACCTCCTTATGAACAGTACAGCTGACATTTTTCATATCCTGGCTGAAATGTGTTTTGCACATCCAGCGCACAATGGTGTGGTCAGTGAGAAATCAATGCTCAGGACAGATTATGAAAATCACAGTGACACTGTTCATGAGCAGAGGTCCCAAAATGCCTATGTTGAAAATTTGGTGACAAAAGTCCACAAAATGACTGTGTCGTGGCGTTCCTTCTTGCAGTTTCCATGTCACGCTCGTAAGTTCGAGAAATTGTTGTATTTTCACCCAGATGTTCAACATTGCCATCCCTTCACACCTCCCTATGAATGCTACAGCTGTCATTTTTCACATCCTGCCCAAACTGTGTTTTTGCACATGTGGAGCAGAATGGTGTGGTCGCTGTGGGAAATCAACGTTCAGGACAGATTAACAAAATAACAGTGGTACTGTTCATAAGCAGAGGTCTCAAATGCTTTTATGAGGTGGGGGTAACAAAAAGGTCATGCTGAAAATTTGTAGTGCAAATACCAGCAATCGCACAGGGCATTAGGGTAAAGCACCATACGTGCCAAACACCACTGCAAATACCTGCAAGCGAACGTCCGGCATTGACAAATGCTTGTTTAATCTAAGTGTTATGTACTGCACTGTTTTGTTTGCTGTGATGTATTGCTCTCTTGACGACGTGCCTTTGTAAATGAGTCTTTGACTCAAAGGTCTGGTAAACTGATGATCTAATAAATAAAATAAATAAATAAATATGATGTATGGCCTTCTCTGTTGCCTGTTTCCAGAATGTGTCTGCTGCTGACGTTTGTGCTGCTGCCACATGGAATTCTGTACATACTTTCACTAAGCATTACAGTCTAGCCATCCCATCACACAGACGTGTTGGTTTTGGTCTTGCTGTCCTGCAAGGCTTTCTATCCTGATTTCATATTGGACTTTTACCATCCTCCCTGTGTACTTTGTGCTGCTTGGTAATTGTTCCAAAAGTGTGGCTCAATGGAGGAGATATCCTTGCTGAAGATGGAAGAGTTACTCACTGTAACAGTAGACCTTTGAGAGACTCTCCTCCATTGGGCCACAGGGCACCCATCCTCCTTCCCCTATCTGAGGTATTAGCTGGCAGGATAGGCCACTGCCTTCATGGGAGGTGTCCATACGGTTCTTTTATGTCTTCTGTTTCCAGCCCCATGCTTCTCCTGGTGTGCCTGGTACTGGTGTGGTCTTATGGTTCCTCATGGTAAGAGGCCTTTTGAGCTTATCTCTGGCAGAGAATTGAAGAACAAGGGGAACGCCAACACTTTTTGTAGGTGCTGACACTGTACGTCATTGGGGGTGGCCCGCAGCTGGCAAAGGTTTCCGAGTCGTCCTGATGCTGACGCCTTACAGTTCCAGAGGTGTGGCCCAATGGAGGAGAGTCTCCTGTATATTTACTGTTACATTGAGTAACTGTTTATTTTCCTTAAAATGAGGGTATGTCTATGTTTGTAATCTTTCAGCACAGAGCACAACCCAGTGGCAGAAAGGGCATACAGCATCTTTTCAGTCAAAGTCTCAGAATTCAGCAAGAACTGAGAATAAGGGCTGCTCTTATTTAATGGATTCTGACCCAGTTGCTGGTATTAGGATTTTCAGAATTGCAGTCTGAAAATTTAAATTCAAATGTAAGGCTAAAACATGTTTTACGTAAGGATTTAGGAATTAATGTTCCAGACGCGATTCTGACTCTGAGGTACTTTTCGGAATTGGATTTGGAAAATTTCTAAATTCCTAAAAAAAACCTTTCAGGTCAGAATCTGCCAATTCCAAGTGTCCCTACTCAGAATGTTGCTATGGAAATAAAATCACTTAGTGCTTTGACCAACAAGAGATCCCAAGTCGACAAAGAATGAACTGGAGCCTTAGTAGCTTTGTTTTTTTGTACTGTCCGTACATGTCTGCATGTGTTCTAGCTGAGCTTGTCCCCACATGTTGTGTTGTATCAGAAGAGTGGGTTCCATGACTTTTTGCTGGCATATGAAAGGTGCAAAGCCTGGAAAGGAATGCCCAATAATATTCCCTATTCAAAGTTGTGTACCCCATTTCTCTTTCTGTATCTCTTTTCTTTTGTTTTTGTTTTCTGTCTTTCTGGTCTTTAAAGGGAAACTGTGCTTTTTACAAAAGTCCCCCCCCTCCACACACACACACACCACTTAGAGGTACTTTTTTTGGATGAAAACTTAATCAGGAGTTAGGCTTTGTGGGGTGGGGGTTCTGTGAAATGTGCAGTTGTTCTTTAAAACCTATTCTGTATGTAGTCCCCATTGTGCCACTATAGGTGTTCCAGCTAGTGACACTGTTGGTTGCAGTCATTCAGTGGCTCCTGATACTGATACCCACTGTTTGCATACAGTAAGTCGCTACTTCAGTGAAAACTGAGCCCGTTGAGGAGATGATCCATTTCATCTGTATAGGAACCCATAGGAGTGTGTGAGTACCTTCTTATAAACACTTGGCAAGTATTCATACTCAGCATCTCCAAACTCTTGGGTGCTCTGTATTCTATTGAAAATCTGTTTTAAAAAAATACAAAAACACATCTAGCCCTCCCCAGGTAGCTAGGGCTGGTCCCATGACCAGCCTCAGTTTTCTCCACCCTCCACCCCCACCATCCTCCAAAATAGTGACTGGAAAACTAAATCTGGCACTGTGCCAGACCCTCCCTCACCTTTTTCGATACTTCCCTCCCCTTAGTGTAACCCCCCTGCAAATGGGGGTTCCCAAAAGACTTCCAGGAGCTTGCTTGAATGCTCCAAGCCTGAATGGTGTTTGGCGTTTAAGCCATTTATCAGTGAGTGTTTTTAGAGCCTCTGGTACTGTCTCTTTAAGAGCTGTCTGCTTGCAGACATAATTAGTTGTATGGGGGACTGTGCTTCTCTGCTTGAGTACCACTCGAACTGCTGCCAATTCACTCCATTTTGCAGTCACTAGGAGTGCAAGGAACCTATCTGAAAGATGTAACTGTTTGCCAGGAATCATTTACAGTAATAATGAAATTACAGTTTGTCTAACCTGCTTTCTTTGCAGTCAGAACTGTGTCTGCCTAGTTCCCCATTCTGGTTTTGAACTGCTGAACTGGACCAATCAGTGTGGGGTAAGCTAGCTGTAAAATGGTGCCTTGGACGAATCAGAACTTGGACTCATAATCTGAGCCAGCCACAAGAGGATTGTATGGGCAGTGACTCTGGGAGATGTAGTTTAGACTTCAGCGCCTTTTTGGACCAACAGCAGCGGTCTATTGTGAGTGACAGCCAATCCAGTCAAGAACTGGGAGGAACTCAAAGGAAGTGCCCGGTTTTGTCTGTTGGGAGTTTCAGTTTTAGCTTGGCAGTGAAGGGGAAAGAAACCCTGTGCTCCTTCAGTGCACAGTTTCAGTCAAAAAACGTGTGTAAGGCCCAGAGTTCCGGTCTGCAGCTTGTGTAACTGCTTGTTAGGACTGAATCCGTCCTGTGAAAAGAATCAAAGGATCTCTGAAGAGTAGAAACCAGGCTCACCCTGTAGAAGACTGGAGAAATTGTTGAATTGCACTCGGTCTGTCAGGAACTGAATCTGCTGTGTGTTCTCCCGGGTATTGTGCAGTAATTGCGATCGGGATAGAGAAGCAGCCTGCCTGGTATAGTACTTTCTTTTTTACCATATAAATGTGTGAAGAGTCTCGTGGAGATCAAGAGTAGCCCTGCTGACGTTGAAGGACCCTATCCTGTTTGGAGGTCGTGAGTACTAATTCAGGGTCGCTCCCTGTTGAATTGCCACATTAAATCCAAATGGAATCACTGTACTGCTGACTGTTTAAACTAATTTTTCTTTTCACTGTGTGAAAGGGCCCCTACCAGCTGCCATGGTTTGGACTAGCCACTAGGGCTTGGGTACCCAGGGACAGTAACTGGTAGGGATAGGCCTGTGCACAGAGCCATAGGTAGATAGTAAAGTGATAAGCTAATTAACCTCATTTCCCCTGTCCTTGTTATATCCCCTAAATAAATCAGAGCTGCTTGTTTCAGCAAAGTTATACTGCCTGAGGTATTTGTCTATGTTAAAGTACTGTACTGTGATTGTTGCACTGTATCTTATTTCACAGGAGGTCCCAGTGCCGGAACCAGTCCTGGGGGTAAGTGTATACTGTGAAGGTAATTCTGATATATTGTGTGGGCCACTAGTGGGAAGAAAGGGGGGTTGCAGTGTCCCAGAGGGCTGTGACCAAGTAAGTTTAACTATTGCAAACCCTGACCTCTGGGTGGAGGCACCCGCCATTGGATCCAGGCCCCTCAACCTGTTAGTGGCAAATCAGGCAGGGGTAGTAGCCCCTGGGATAGCGCCATCTAGGGGTTACATCTTGGAGGCTCACTGCTGGGATTGTGTGTCCTCTAGTGGCCATATTTACGAACCACTGTTAAGAAAAAAATGGGTACCCCGACAGAAGTGGCTGTGCACCGGCTGGTGAAGTGGTGTACTGGGGAGGAGATTGACCCCCAAAATGCTATGCTTATCCTGGACATCCCCCTGGGTATCAATACGGACACTGTACAGGGAGTACTTTCCAAGGTGGAAGGTTTACAAAACCCTGTGGTGGTGGGTCGGCATGCTAATCTGCTCACCCACACTTTCCTGGCCCTAGTAGAGTTTAAGGATCCCATAGATAGCTCCAAAGTGCCACAGACCATTACCCCAGAGGGAGCCCTCACTGCCTGGAGAGTGATAACTAAGTACAGTAAAGACCGGTGGGAATGAGCCCCACCACTGTCTGAAACTTTTGAGGAGAAATTTGCTAAATGGTTGCTGGGGAAGGAAAACTGTGGAGGACTTGAAGAAACTATTCTTGCCACCTGGGGTGTCCTCCCCAACACCCTCTCCGCTCCAGTACCCGTAATGGTGGCTGAACCAATGCAGACTCATTTCTGCATCTGCCATTAGTCATGACTCTTACGAAGGTTGAGGATCTTCTCTGGCACCTCCCACCCCCAAGGGGAGGATGACTGGGAGACCTGGATAGACTATGTTGCCCCCAAGTGCTAGAATGGCAATGCTCGGAAGCCAGAAAGAGAGGTTAGTGAGAGCCTCGAGGTCCTGCCCTGGCTACCATCCGTGCTAAATGGGCCAGTAACCCTGAAGTGACTGCACAGGCCTATCTTGAGGCCTTGGAGAATGTGTATGGGAGCCCAGATTCTGATGAGGATCTATGGTAGAGTAAGAAATGCACAACAGTACCAAGCGGAGTTGTTGTCTGTGTATGTATCTCGGCTGGAAAAATTGTTGCAAGAATGCCTCAGAAAGGTAGTTTGCCAGCGATTGAACTGGACCGAACCAGGCTGGACAGGATCCTTAAGTCTGCCCCTTCTCAGAACTGCTGTTGCTTCAGTTACACCTGGCAAATCGACTGGAATCCCCACCCTCCTATGATGAGTTAATGAGAGAAATTCGAGGAGTTGAAAGGCGACCTCGGGAGGGACCTGCACCAATAGCTGCGGCTCGACCAGGTGACTGAGGTGGCCCATCAAGTGAAGTTCAGGGGCAGAGGTTGGCAGTCAATGAGTGCTCTGACAAGGAAAAGATATGCCACAATGGGCGAACTGTTGAGAGAGATCCGGGAATTCAAAACAGTCCCTTTATGAAGGCCATGCCTGCAATCTGGGCCTGACCTATATCCGACTGCATCTGCTATGGGGTGGGGTACCCACCCATGTATCTCCTGTTGATAACAGCTCAAACTCAGTTCCTTGACCATGGAAGTGGAGAAACTGCGAGATGTCTCCAAATGCTTATCACGCCGCAGACAGAGATGGCACCAAGGTTTCCAGTTAGTAATACCCCCGCCCTGGCTCCCAGTGTGGCACCTCGGCCAGCTCAAACTCCAGAAAGTATGTTTTGCTATAATTGTGGGAAGGATGGGCACATGAAAAGGGAATGCTGGTCCCAAAAGACACTGACAAAGTTGCATATAGGCTACAAGGAGAGCTTCGGAGAACAAATCAGTGGTTAAGAGGTGCACGAAATGATCCCAGTGAGGGCACCAAAAATGCTAACTCACGTCCTTTTGTGGCAAGGTCAGTTGCCCAGGCCCCCACTATCACCTCTCCAGACTGGTCCAGAATAGTGGGTCCCTCCATGGAGACCACTGTAAAGGTGAATGGAGTGTCTACAAGAGCTGTATTAGACAGTGGCTCCCAAGTGACAATTATGTTCCAGGATTGGTATCAGAAGCATTTGTCAGACATACCCTTACAACCATTAGAAGGACTGCATGTATGGGGGTTAAGTGAAGAGCCTACCCCTATTCTGGGTATATCCAATTTGGCTGTCTTTCCCCACCTCCGTGGCTGGAGTGGCCGAACAAGTAGAGACCCTAGCCTTAGTGTGTCCCCCCACTGGACTGTATGATGGTGTCCCTTTGTTGATTGGAACAAATGCTCATATGTTCGGAAGGCTGGCACAGTTGTGTTATGAAAAACAGGGGTCAAAAACTAGTAGAGCTTTAAGAGTTCCAGCTTTAATTAAGAAGGCCTATGAGGCACAGAGAGATGCTGAAAAAATAGAACCAGAGGAACTGGTCGGAATTGTATGGAAGAAGGATCCTGAGTCTCTGATCCTGGCGCCAAATGCCCAGTGTACCTTACAGGGAAAGGTCCGTATCAGAAAGGATGTTAAGAATAAAATATTAATGTTGGATGCACCAGGCGATGGAAAATTGCCAGAGGGACTGCTGGTCAAGCCTAGTATTTTGCCCGCTAGAGCCCATGCTTATGCCAGAAGGGTAATGGTCCAAGTTCATAATGTGTCTGAAAGAGACATTCGAGTAAATAGAGGTTGCATCCTGGCTAATGTGCATTGTGCAGACACTGCAGTGCTACCCAGCAGCAAGAGTTCAAGGAAGAATGACAGAGTAACGCCTGACTTGTTTGATTTCGCGACTCCCGTGCCAGCTGAATGGAAAGTGAGGATCAGTGAAAAGCTTGCCCAGAGACCAGGTGTTTTCTTTAAAGGAATGGGACGTAGGATGCGTGCAGGAGCTGAGCACAATATCCGGCTGCATGACGAAAGACCATTTCGTGAGAGGTCTCGACGCCTGGCACCTGCTGACATAGATGATGTGAGGCGGCATCTGCAAGAGATGTTAGCTGCTGGTGTAATACAAGAATCCAGAAGCCCTTATGCTTCCCCATTGTGGTAGTGAGGAAAAAGAATGGGAACAGTAAGGATGTGTGTGGATTATCGCACCTTAAACCGTGGACTATCCTGATCAGTACACAATGCCCGCATTCAGGATGCTTTGGACTGCCTAAGCGGGAGCAAGTGGTTCTCTGTGTTGGATCTCCGCGAGTGGGTACTACCAGATCCCGATGGCCCTAGAGGACCGTGAGAAGACAGCCTTTATCTGTCCGCTTGGCTTCTATGAATTCATGAGGATGCCTCAAGGGATTTCAGGTGCCCCAGCCACTTTTCAACGATTGATGGGCGTGCAGTGGGGACATGAACTTACTAGAGTGCCTGGTATACCTAGATGATGTTATTGTGTTTGGCAGCTCACTGGAGGAACATGAGAGCAGATTATTTAAGGTATTGGACCGACTGGAGGACTTTGGCCTTAAACTGTCCATTGATAAGTGTCAATTCTTTCAAACATCAGTAAAGTATGTGGGACACATAGTATCCACCGAGGAATAGAGACCGACCCAAGTAAAGTTGAGGCCTTGACCACCTGGCCACAGCCCAAAATCTAAAGAACTGCAAAGATTCCTGGGATTCTGTGGTTATTATCGTGCTTCATCAAGGACTATTCAAGAGTGATCCGCCCTTTACTTAACCTTACTCAAGGGTATCCCCCAACCCACAAAAAATACCAAAAGTCAGCGTCCCTCAAGACTGAAAGAGTGTATTTTCATCCGAGTGAAGTATTTGGGGCCCGCTGGACTCCTGATTGTGAGACTGCTTTTCATGAGATCATATATCAACTTACCCATGCTCCAGTGCTGGCCTATGCCGATCCAAGAAAACCTTACGTCCTGCACACTGATGCTAGCTTGCAAGGGTTGGGGGCTGTGTTGTACCAAGAGCACGAGAATGGCCTGAGACCAGTGGCCTTTGCCAGTAGAAGCCTGACCCCATCCGAAAAGAACTATCCTGTACATGAGTTAGAGTTCCTAGCTTTGAAGTGGGCTATTGTTGACCAATTCCATGAGTACTTGTATGGGGCTAAAATACTAGTAAAAACTGACAATAATCCTTTGACCTATGTGCAGACCTCAGCTAAGTTGGATGCCACTGGCCATAGGTGGCTTTCTGCATTATCTACATATGACTATGCTCTCGAATACCGAGCAGGTCTGAACCACATAGATGCTGATGCTCTCTCCCGGAGGCCTGTTCCCCAGAATGATTGGGTCCGATTGGCAGAACCTGACATTCGGACTCTGCTGGAAGTTTGACAGGGAGGAACAAATGTCACGCACATGATGGACTGCATGGTGGATTGCTTGGGACCCTCTGAGAATTGCATACCTGCTGCTTATTGCCACTTTTCTGCAATAGACATTGGTGCACTGCCTCAGCTGGACAATGACTGATGTCGGCGGGCTCAATCCCGCGATCCAATGATCAAAGCAGCTTTAGAAGCCCTCTATGCAGGAAAGATGTGTCCAAATTACGCTCCACTGATTTGAGAACTGCACTGTTATACAAAGAAGGTCCTAAGTTGAAACTGATCAATAAACTGTTATACAGAGAAACAGTAGACAGAGGGGACAAGTAGACAAACAACAACTAGTGCTGCCCACTGCCTTTGAGACTCAGTACTGAGGTCCTTGCACAACCACATGGGGCACCTTGGTATAGACAGAACACTTGACTTGGTGAGATCCAGATTCTATTGGCCTAAGATGGGGCTGATGTGGAGCAACACATTCGAACTTGTAGTCGCTGCTTACAGAGAAAGCTTTGCCCCAGAGGGCTGCCCCTTGTTAACATCACCACCAGTGCACCCATGGAGCTGGTCTGTATTGATTTTCTGAGTTTGGAGTCAGATCAAAGAAATATCAGTAATGTGCTGGTGGTCACTGACCATTTCACGAGATATGCCCAAGCTTTCCCACCAAGACCAGAAAGCATCCACTGTGGCCAAAGTACTTGTAGAAAACTTTTTGTTCACTATGGGGCTCCACAAAGAATCCATTCTGATCAAGGGAGAGACTTTGAGAGTCGTCTGATCAAAGAGATGCTTTCTCTGTGGGGAGTGCGAAAGTCCAGAACCACTCCTTACCACCCCAGGGGACCCACAGCCTGAACGTTTCAACCGCACTTTGCTAGATATGCTAGGCACCCTGCACCCAAAGGACAAGCCTAGATGGAGCCAACAAATTAGCACCCTGGTACATGCTTATAACTGCACCAAAGTGATGCCACTGGGTTCTCCCCTACCGCCTGATGTTTGGAAGAAAGCTCGACTACCAGTAGATGTGTGTTTTGGGGTCTCTCCTGATGGGGTTCAAGCTGACAACTATTTACAGTATGTGCAAAAGTTAAAGGCCCAGCTAACTCATGCGTACCAACTGGCTCAAACCATGGCTGCCAAAAGAAATCTGGCCAACAAAGAAAGGTATGATAAAAGGTGAAAGCACAGGAACTCCAGGAGGGAGATCGGTATTGCTAAGAAATCTGGGACTGCATGGCAAGCACAAGATTGCTGACAGATGGCACCATCTCCCTCACATTGTAGTGGGCAAACTAGATGATCTGCCAGTGTACAAAGTAAGGCCTGAGAATAATTCAAAAGATGTAAAAACAATGCATAGAAATCATTTACTGCCCATTGGACAAATCTTAATTGAGTCTGAGCCCCTAGAAGATGCCCCTCTGGACCAGTGACTAGAGCTGCTGCTAAGAAAAGATCAAGGAAGTCTGCACCTACAGAAGCAAAGTTAAAGTGTTCCCTCCACAAGTCCCAGTTGAGCATGACTGTCAGTCCATATCAGAAGAAAGTGAGAGTGACTTTGAATACTATCCTTCTTACGAACTGAGTCAATTGTTTGGGGCAATCCCTAGTCAATACTGGAGACAAAGCTGGGCCTTCTGGACTGTCTAAGCCCCCAGCTTCATCCCTGGAGCCAATGCTCCCAGAAAGTGAAGTGCAAAGCATCAGATCAGATGAAATGGAATCATTGTGCATGGTTGAACTGTTTGAGCTTTCAGGGGAGGAAAATGATGGATTGGGGCAGACTGGTGATACACCAGAACAAGAAGAGTATTTTGAGTGCCCTGACAGTCCACTGCCAGTGTCCGAAAGCTCTCCATGCGAGCCAAATGTTGTGGACTCAGAAACTGTAACTCCTGGAGCTGAAAGTGCCCCAAGTTCTAGCCTCTCTACCCCCATGGAGACTCCCCTGACAAGTGAGGACAATGCTGAAAATGAGGCTCAGAGTGCAGAGACTGTAACAGTTCCCCCTAGAAAGACTGGTCGAGCTGTAAAGCCTGTGGTGCACCTCAGTTATGATTCACTTGGGAGGCCTGTGGACTTGCCTCTCAATGTTGTCCATAAAGGAGTGTATGTGTCCCCGAGCTCATTGCCCAAACTGAGCATCAGTGCTAACTCCAAGTTACTTGTGTTGCCCTCTAAGTATGGTGCCTTGCCCGTCCAGCCCCAAGGTAACTGATAGGGAAGGGCCCTCTCTTCAGGTTTCATGTACAAGAGGTAATAACTTGAGTTATGGTACAATGTGTGTTAATACTATGTAAGAGTGACGTACTGCAATGTTTCAGAAATGTGTTCTTGGTAAAATGATATATTGACTGATGATTACATGTGTGAGCCTAATGCAAATGTATATGGTTGCAGTTGAAACTTATGGGGTACTTGCTTGGCCGGACGTCAAGCTTTCCCAAACCAGGAAGGGTGTAACCCCCTGCAAATGGGGGTTCCCAAAAGACTTCAGGAGCTTGCTTGAATGCTCCAAGCCTGAATGGTGTTTGGCATTTAAGCCATTTATCAGTGAGTGTTTTAGAGCCTCTGGTACTGTCTCTTAAGAGCTGTCTGCTTGCAGACATAATTAGTTTGTATGGGGGACTGTGTGCTTCTGCTTGAGTACCACTCGACTGCTGCCAATTCACTCCATTTTGCAGTCACTAGGAGTGCAAAGGAACCTATCTGAAAGATGTAACTGTTTGCCAGGAATCATTTACAGTAATAATGAAATTACAGTTTGTCTAACCTGCTTTCTTTGCAGTCAGAACTGTGTCTGCCTAGTTCCCCATTCTGGTTTTGAACTGCTGAACTGGACCAACTCAGTGTGGGTAAGCTAGCTGTAAAATGGTGCCTTGGACGAATCAGAACTTGACTCATAATCTGAGCCAGCCACAAGAGGATTGTATGGGCAGTGACTCTGGAGATGTAGTTTAGACTTGGGCGCCTTTTGGACCAACAGCAGCAGTCTATTGTGAGTGACAGCCAATCCAGTCAAGAACTGGGAGGAACTCAAAGGAAGTGCCCGGTTTTGTCTGTTGGAGTTTCAGTTTTAGCTTTGGCAGTGAAGGAAAGAAACCTGTACCCTTCAGTGTACAGTTTCAGTCAAAAACGTGTAAGGCCCAGAGTCCGGTCCGCAGCTTGTGTAACTGCTTGTTAGGACTGAATCCGTCCTGTGAAAAGAATCAAAGGATCTCTGAAGAGTAGAAACCAGGCTCACCCTGTAGAAGACTGGAGAAATTGTTGAATTGCACTTCGGTCTGTCAGGAACTGAATCTGCTGTGTGTTCTCCGGTATTGTGCAGTAATTGCGATCGGATAGAGAAGCAGCCTGCCTGGTATAGTACTTTCTTTTACCATATAAATGTGTGAAGAGTCTCGTGGAGATCAAGAGTAGCCCTGCTGACGTTGAAGGACCCTATCCTGTTTGGAGGTCGTGAGTACTAATTCAGGTCGCTCCCTGTTGAATTGCCACATTAAATCCAAATGAATCACTGTACTGCTGACTGTTTAAACTAATTTTTCTTTTCACTGTGTGAAAGGGCCCCTACCAGCTGCCATGGTTTGGACTAGCCACTAGGGCTTGGGTACCCAGGGACAGTAACTGGTAGGATAGGCCTGTGCACAGAGCCATAGGTAGATAGTAAAGTGATAAGCTAATTAACCTCATTTCCCTGTCCTTGTTATATCCCCTAAATAAATCAGAGCTGCTTGTTTCAGCAAAGTTATACTGCCTGAGGTATTCTATGTTAAAGTACTGTACTGTGATTGTTGCACTGTATCTTATTTCACAGGAGGTCCCAGTGCCGGAACTAGTCCTGGGGGTAAGTGTATACGGTGAAGGTAATTCTGATATATTGTGTGGGCCACTAGTGGGAAGAAAGGGGTTGCAGTGTCCCAGAGGGCTGTGACCAAGTAAGTTTAACTATTGCAAACCCTGACCTCCTGGGTGAGGCACCTGCCATTGGATCCAGGGCCTCAACCTGTTAGTGGCAAATCAGGCAGGGTAGTAGCCCCTGGGATAGCGCCATCTAGGGTTACATCTGGAGGCTCACTGCTGATTGTGTGTCCTAGTGAGCCATATGTTTATGAACCACTGTTAAGAAAAAAATGGGTACCCCAACAGAAGTGGCTGTGCACGGCTGGTGAAGTGGTGTACTGGGGAGGAGATTGACTCCCAAATGCTATGCTTATCCTGGACATCCCCTGGGTATCAATACGGACACTGTACAGGAGTACTTTCCAAGGTGGAAGGTTTATAAACCCTGTGGTGGTGGGTCGGCATGCTAATCTGCTCACCCACACTTTCCTGGCCAGTAGAGTTTAAGGATCCCATAGATAGCTCCAAAGTGCCACAGACCATTACCCCAGAGGAGCCTCACTGCCTGGAGAGTGATAACTAAGTACAGTAAAGACCTGGTGGGAATGAGCCCCACCACTGTCTGAAACTTTGAGGAGAAATTTGCTAAATGGTTGCTGGGGAAGGAAAACTGTGGAGGACTTGAAGAAACTATTCTTGCCACCTGGGGTGTTCCCCCAACACCCTCTCCCTCCCAGTACCCGTACGGTGGCTGGAACCAATGCAGACTCCTGCTTCTGCATCTGCCATTAGTCATGACTCCACCGAGGTTGGAGGATCTTCTCTGGCACCCTCCCCACCCCCAAGGAGGATGACTGGGAGACCTGATAGATTATGTTGCCCCCAAGTGCTAGAAATGGCAATGCTCGAAGCCAAAAAGCTGAAAGAGGGTTAGTGAGAGCCTGAGGTCCTGCCCTGGCTACCATCCGATGCTAAATGGGCCAGTAACCCTGAAGTGACTGCACAGGCCTATCTTGAGGCCTTGAGAATGTGTATGGGAGCCCAGATTCTGATGAGGATCTATGGTGGAGAGTAAGAAATGCACAACAGTACCAAGCGGAGTTGTTGTCTGTGTATGTATCTCGGCTGAAAAATTGTTGCAAGAATGCCTCAGAAAGGTAGTTTGCCAGCGATTGAACTGGACCGGAACCAGGCTGGACAGGATCTTAAGTCTGCCCCTCTCAGAACTGCTGTTGCTTCAGTTACACCTGGCAAATCGACTGGAATCCCCACCTCCTATGATGAGTTAATGAGAGAAATTGAGGAGTTGAGAAAAGGCGACTCGGGAGGGACCTGCACCAATAGCTGCGCTACGACCGAGTGACTGAGGTGTCCCATCAAGGAAGTTCAGGGCAGAGGTTGGCAGTCAATGAGTGCTCTGACAAGGAAAAGATATGCCACAATGGGGCTAACTGTTGAGAGAGATCCGAGATTCAAAAGCGGTCCTTTATGAGGCCATGCTTGCAATCTGGGGCCTGACCTATATCCGACTGCATTCTATGTGGGGTGGGGTACACCACCCATGTATCTCCTGTTGATAACAGCCCAAACTCAGTTCCTGACCATGGAAGTGGAGAAACTGACGAGATGTCTCCAAATGCTTATCACGCCGCAGACAGAGATGGCACCAAGGTTTCCAGTTAGTAATACCCTGCCTGGCTCCCAGTGTGGCACCTCGCCAGCTCAAACTCCAGAAAGTATGTTTTGCTATAATTGTGGGAAGGATGGGCACATGAAAAGGGAATGCCGGTCCCAAAAGACACTGACAAAGTTGCATATAGGCTAAAGGAGAGCTTGAGAACAAATCAGTGGTTAAGAGGTACAAATGATCCCAGTGAGGGCACCAAAAATGCTAACTCACGTCCCTTTGTGGCAAGGTCAGCTGCCCAGGCCCCCATACTATCACCTCTCCAGACTGGTCCAGAATAGTGGGTCCTCCATGGAGACCACTGTAAAGGTGAATGGAGTGTCTACAAGAGCTGTATTAGACAGTGGCTCCCAAGTGACAATTATGTTCCAGGTTGGTATCAGAAGCATTTGTCAGACATACCCTTACAACCATTAGAAGGACTGCATGTATGGGGGTTAAGTGAGAAGGCCTACCCCTATTCTGGGTATATCCAATTTGGCTGTCTTTCCCCACCTCCGTGGCTGGAGTGGCCGAACAAGTAGAGACTCTAGCCTTTGTGTGTCCCCCACTGGACTGTATGATGGTGTCCCTTTGTTGATTGGAACAAATGCTCATATGTTCGAAGCTGGCACAGTTGTGTTATGAAAACAGGGTCAAAAACTAGTAGAGCTTTAAGAGTTCCAGCTTTAATTAAGAAGGCCTATGAGGGCAGAGAGATGCTGAAAATAGAACCAGAGGAACTGGTCGGAATTGTATGGAAGAAGGATCCTGAGTCTCTGATCCTGGCGCCAAATGCCCAGTGTACCTTACAGGAAAGGTCCGTATCAGAAAGGATGTTAGAATAAAATATTAATGTTGGATGCACCAGGCGATGGAAATTGCCAGAGGACTGCTGGTCAAGTTTAGTATTTTGCCCGCTAGAGCCCATGCTTATGCCAGAAGGGTAATGGTCCAAGTTCATAATGTGTCTGAAAGAGACATTCGAGTAAATAGAGGTTGCATCCTGGCTAATGTGCATTGTGCAGACACTGCAGTGCTACCTAAGCAAGAGTTCGAGGAAGAATGACAGAGTAACGCCTGACTTGTTTGATTTGACTCCCGTTTCCAGCTGAATGAAAGTGAGGATCAGTGAAAAGCTTGCCCAGAGAGACCAGGTGTTTTCTTTAAAGGAATGGGGGCGTGGGATGCGTGCAAGGAGCTGAAGCAATATCCGGCTGCATGACGAACCATTTCTCGGAGGTCTCGGCGCCTGGCACCTGCTGACATAGATGATGTGAGACGGCATCTGCAAGAGATGTTAGCTGCTGGTGTAATAAGAATCCAGAAGCCTTATGCTTCCCCATTGTGGTAGTGGAGGAAAAAGAATGGGACAGTAAGGATGTGTGGATATCGCACCTTAAAACTGGCGACTATCCTGATCAGTGCACAATGCCCGCATTCAGGATGCTTTGACTGCCTAAGCGGGAGCAAGTGGTTCTCTCAGTTGGATCTCCGATGGGTATCTGATCCACGATGGCCCTAGAGGACCGTGAGAAGACAGCCTTTATCTGTCCGCTTGGCTTCTATGAATTCATGAGGATACCTCAAGGGATTTCAGGTGCCCCAGCCACTTTTCAACGATTGATGGAGTGTGCAGTGGAGGACATGAACTTACTAGAGTGCCTGGTATACCTAGATGATGTTATTGTGTTTGGCAGCTCACTGGAGGAACATGACAGCAGATTATTTAAGGTATTGGACCGACTGAGGACTTTGGCCTTAAACTGTCCATTGATAAGTGTCAATTTTTCAAACATCAGTAAAGTATGTGGGACACATAGTATCCACCGAGGGAATAGAGACCGACCCAAGTAAAGTTGAGGCCTTGACCACTGGCCACAGCCCAAAAATCTAAAAGAACTGCAAAGATTCCTGGGATTCTGTGGTTATTATCGGCGCTTCATCAAGGACTATTCAAGAGTGATCCCCTTTACTTAACCTTACTCAAGGGTATCCCCAACCCACAAAAATACCAAAAGTCAGCGTCCCTCAAGACTGAAAAGAGTGTATTTTCATCCGAGTGAAGTATTTAGGGCCGCTGGACTCCTGATTGTGAGACTGCTTTTCATGAGATCATATATCAACTTACCCATGCTCCAGTGCTGGCTCACGCTGATCCAAGAAAATCTTACGTCCTGCACACTGATGCTAGCTTGCAAGGGTTGGGGCTGTGTTGTACCAAGAGCAGAATGGCCTGAGACCAGTGGCCTTTGCCAGTAGAAGCCTGACCCCATCCGAAAAGAACTATCCTGTACATGAGTTAGAGTTCCTAGCTTTGAAGTGGGCTATTGTTGACCAATTCCATGAGTACTTGTATGGGGGCTAAAATACTAGTAAAAACTGACAATAATCCTTTGACCTATGTGCAGACCTCAGCTAAGTTGGATGCCACTGGCCATAGGTGGCTTTCTGCATTATCTACATATGACTATGCTCTCGAATACCGAGCAGGTCTGAATCACATAGATGCTGATGCTCTCTCCCGGAGGCCTGTTCCCCAGAATGATTGGGTCCGATTAGCAGAACCTGACATTCGGGCACTCTGCTGAAGTTTGACAGGGAGGAACAAATGTCCACGGACGCAGTGGACTGCATGGTGGATTGCTTGGGACCCTCTGAGAATTGCATACCTGCTGCTTATTGCCACTTTTCTGCAATAGACATTGGTGCACTGCCTCAGCTGGACAATGACAGTATCTGCAGGCTCAATCCCGCGATCCCATGATCAAAGCAGCTTTAGAAGCCCTCTATGCAGGAAAAGATGTGTCCAAATTACACTCCACTGATTTGAGAACTGCACTGTTATACAAAGAAGGTCCTAAGTTGAAACTGATCAATAAACTGTTATACAGAGAAACAGTAGACAGAGGGGGACAAGTAGACAAACAACAACTAGTGCTGCCCACTGCCTTTCGAGACTCAGTACTGAGGTCCTTGCACAACCACATGGGGCACCTTGGTATAGACAGAACACTTGACTTGGTGAGATCCAGATTCTATTGGCCTAAGATGGGGGCTGATGTGAGCAACACATTCAAACTTGTAGTCGCTGCTTACAGAGAAAGCTTTGCCCCAGAGGGCTGCCCCTTGTTAACATCACCACCAGTGCACCCATGGAGCTGGTCTGTATTGATTTTCTGAGTTTGGAGTCAGATCAAAGAAATATCAGTAATGTGCTGGTGGTCACTGACCATTCACGAGATATGCCCAAGCTTTCCCCACCAAAGACCAGAAAGCATCCCCTGTGGCCAAAGTACTTGTAGAAAACTTTTTGTTCTGCTATGGGCTCCACAAAGAATCCATTCTGATCAAGGGAGAGACTTTGAGAGTCGGCTGATCAAAGATGCTTTCTTTGTGGGAGTGCGAAGTCCAGAACCACTCCTTACCACCCCCAGGGGACCCACAGCCTGAGCGATTCAACGCACTTTGCTAGATATGCTAGGCACCTGCACCCAAAGGACAAGCCTAGATGGAGCCAACAAATTAGCACCCTGGTACATGCTTATAACTGCACCAAAAGTGATGCCACTGGGTTCTCCCCTACCGCCTGATGTTTGGAAGAAAGCTCGACTACCAGTAGATGTGTGTTTTGGGTCTCTCCTGATGGGGTTCAAGCTGACAACTATTTACAGTATGTGCAAAAGTTAAAGGCCCAGCTAACTCCATGCGTACTCAACTGGCTCAAACCATATGCCAAAAGAAATCTGGCCAACAAAGAACGGTATGATAAAAGGTGAAAGCACAGGAACTCCAGGAGGGAGATCGGTATGCTAAGAAATCTGGGACTGCATGGCAAACACAAGATTGCTGACATATGGCACCATCTCCTCACATTGTAGTGGGCAAACTAGATGATCTGCCAGTGTACAAAGTAAGGCCTGAGAACAATTCAAAAGATGTAAAAACAATGCATAGAAATCATTTACTGCCCATTGGACAAATCCTGATTGAGTCTGAGCCCCAGAAGATGCCCTCTGGACCAGTGACTAGAGCTGCTAAGAAAATATCAAGAAGTCTGCACCTACAGAAGCAGAGTTAAAGTGTTCCCTGCACAAGTCCCAGTTGAGAATGACTGTCAGTCCATATCAGAAGAAAGTGAGAGTGACTTTGAATACTATCCTTCTTACGAACTGAGTCAATTGTTTCGGGGCAATCCCCTAGTCAATACTGGAGACAAAGCTGGGCCTTCTGGACTGTCTAAGCCCCCAGCTTCATCCCTGGAGCCAATGCTCCCAGAAAGTGAAGTGCAAAGAATCAGATCAGATGAAATGGAATCATTGTGCATGGTTAAACTGTTTGAGCTTTCAGGGGAGGAAAATGATGGATTGGGTCAGACTGGTGATACACCAGAACAAGAAGAGTATTTTGAGTGCCCTGACAGTCCACTGCCAGTGTCCGAAAGCTCTCCATGCGAGCCAAATGTTGTGGACTCAGAAACTGTAACTCCTAGAGCTGAAGTGCCCCAAGTACTAGCCTCTACCCCATGGAGACCCCCTGACAAGTGAGGACAATGCTGAAAATGAGGCTCAGAGTGCAGAGACTGTAACAGTTCTCCCTAGAAAGACTGGTCGAGCTGTAAAGCCTGTGGTGCACCTCAGTTATGATTCACTTGGGAGGCCTGTGGACTTGCCTCTCAATGTTGTCCATAAAGGAGTGTATGTGTCCCCGAGCTCATTGCCCAAACTGAGCATCAGTGCCAACTCCAAGTTACTTGTGTTGCCCTCTAAGTATGGTGCCCTTGCCCCGTCCAGCCCCAAGGTAACTGATAGGGAAGGGCCCCCTCTCTTCAGGTTTCATGTACAAGAGGTAATAACTTGAGTTATGGTACAATGTGTGTAATACTATGTAAAGAGGACGTACTGCAATGTTTCAGAAATGTGTTCTTGGTAAAATTATATACTGACTGACGATTACATGTGTGAGCCTAATGCAAATGTATATGGTTGCAGTTAAAACTTATGGGGGTACTTGCTTGACGCGGACGTCAAGCTTTCCCAGGCCAGGAAGGGTGTAACCCCCCTGCAAATGGGGGTTCCCAAAAGACTTCCAGGAGCTTGCTTGAATGCTCCAAGCCTGAATGGTGTTTGGCGTTTAAGCCATTTATCAGTGAGTGTTTTTAGAGCCTCTGGTACTGTCTCTTTAAGAGCTGTCTGCTTGCAGACATAATTAGTTTGTATGGGGGGACTGTGTGCTTCTCTGCTTGAGTACCACTCGAACTGCTGCCAATTCACTCCATTTTTGCAGTCACTAGGAGTGCAAAGGGAACCTATCTGAAAGATGTAACTGTTTGCCAGGAATCATTTACAGTAATAATGAAATTACAGTTTGTCTAACCTGCTTTCTTTGCAGTCAGAACTGTGTCTGCCTAGTTCCCCATTCTGGTTTTGAACTGCTGAACTGGACCAATCAGTGTGGGGTAAGCTAGCTGTAAAATGGTGCCTTGGATGAATCAGAACTTGGACTCATAATCTGAGCCAGCCACAAGAGGATTGTATGGGCAGTGACTCTGGGAGATGTAGTTTAGACTTCGGCGCCTTTTTGGACCAACAGCAGCAGTCTATTGTGAGTGACAGCCAATCCAGTCAAGAACTGGGAGGAACTCAAAGGAAGTGCCCGTTTTGTCTGTTGGGAGTTTCAGTTTAGCTTTGGCAGTGAAGGGAAAGAAACCCTGTGCTCCTTCAGTGCACAGTTTCAGTCAAAAACTGTGTAAGGCCCAGAGTTCCGGTCTGCAGCTTGTTTAACTGCTTGTTAGGACTGAATCCGTCCTGTGAAAAGAATCAAAGGATCTCTGAAGAGTAGAAACCAGGCTCACCCTGTAGAAGACTGGAGGAATTGTTGAATTGCACTCGGTCTGTCAGGAACTGAATCTGCTGTGTGTTCTCCCGGGTATTGTGCAGTAATTGTGATCGGGATAGAGAAGCAGCCTGCCTGGTACAGTACTTTCTTTTTTACCATATAAATGTGTGAAGAGCATCGTGGAGATCAAGAGTAGCCCTGCTGACGTTGAAGGACCCTATCCTGTTTGGAGGTCGTGAGTACTAATTCAGGGTCGCTCCCTGTTGAATTGCCACATTAAATCCAAATGGAATCACTGTACTGCTGACTGTTTAAACTAATTTTCTTTTCACTGTGTGAAAGGGCCCCTACCAGCTGCCATGGTTTGGACTAGCCACTAGGGCTTGGGTACCCAGGGACAGTAACTGGTAGGGATAGGCCTAATGCACAGAGCCATAGGTAGATAGTAAGTGATAAGCTAATTAACCTCATTTCCCCTGTCCTTGTTATATCCCCTAAATAAATCAGAGCTGCTTGTTTCAGCAAAGTTATACTGCCTGAGGTATTTGTCTATGTTAAAGTACTGTACTGTGATTGTTGCACTGTATCTTATTTCTCAGGAGGTCCCAGTGCCGGAACTAGTCCTGGGGTAAGTGTATACGGTGAAGGTAATTCTGATATATTGTGTGGGCCACTAGTGGGAAGAAAGGGGTTGCAGTGTCCCAGAGGGCTGTGACCAAGTAAGTTTAACTACTGCAAACCCTGACCTCTGGGTGGAGGCAACCGCCATTGGATCCAGGCCCCTCAACCTGTTAGTGGCAAATCAGGCAGGGGTAGTAGCCCCTGGGATAGCGCCATCTAGGGTTACATTAGTCTGACCCCCCGCCCCAAAGGACCTTTTATTACAAGGAGTTCCCCCTTCTGACCCCCTAGCTAGAATCTGGAGGTCAGTATTAGGCAAAAATGCACTGGCTGCTCAGTGGCCCCCAATCTGAGAGTTACAGGGCACTGCTTTGAGCAGTTTACGCTGATTGTATCCTCTGATTACTGCAGTGCAAGTGGGACAGATGATAGACAGACTTATTGGTCAGTCTGCCTACTGCTGTAATCAGTAAGGCAAACACTACCCCTGGTTAAGGAGGGGGTCATTGAGTAGCTGGCATATTTCACCTTTTTTTCCATCCCCAATCATGAATCAGTGCAGAAAGCGGGCTATTTATTATACATGCTCCTTTGGGGCCGAGTTAGGCTACAGGAGGGCACGTATCTAAAAAGAAGGGCCAGGTTCTGGCACTGTGCTAGATTTTGGTTTTGCTGGATTTACTGCAGCCTTCGCCTAACTTTGTATAAGAGTTTGGGGCAGGTGTGATGACTGGGGTTAGCAGTGGCCATTTTTTAAAATCTTCTAAATCTGAATTCCACAAATAATGGCCAATACTTGAAATCTGGTCCTAAGTAATGAGTACCTAGTTATTCATGGTATTTGGGAATTAATATCCGGTCCTGAGTACTGAGTACCCCATTATTCGTGGTATTTCAGAATTAATAAGCAGTCCTAAGTACCGAGTACCCCATTATTCATGGTATTTAGGAATTAATATCCAGTCCTGAGTACTGAGTACCCCATTACTCATGGTATTTAGGAATTAATATCCAGTCCTTAGTACTGAGTACCCCATTATTCATGGTATTTCAGAATTAATATGCAGTCCTGAGTACCGAGTACCCCATTATTCATGGTATTTAGGAATTAATATCCAGTCCTTAGTACTGAGTACCCCATTACTCATGGTATTTGGGAATTAATATGTGGTCCTGAGTACCGAGTACCCTATTATTCATGGTATTTAGGAATTAATATCCGGTCCTGAGTACTGAGTACCCCATTACTCAGTATTTTGGAATTAATATGTGGTCCTGAGTACCGAGCACCACATTATTCATGCTATTTGAGAATTAATATGCAGCCCTGAGTACCGAATAACCCAATATTTGTGGTAGTCACAAATTAATATGTGGTCCTGAGCACCAAGTACTGTATTATTTGTGGCATTTGGGAATTAATATACAGTCCTGAGTACTGAGTACCCCATTATTTGTGATATTCAAAACTTAATGTCCAGTCCTGTGTACAGAGTATCCCATTGTTCCTGGTGTTTGGGAGTTAATATGCAGTCATGAGTGCAGAGAACCCCATTAACCATGTTATTCAGAAATTAATATGCAGTACTAAATACCGAACCCTTTACTTGTGGTATTTTGGAATTAATGTGTTCTGAGTACGAGTTCCTCGGTGTTCATAGTATTATGGAATTAATATGTAGTCTTGATCACTGAGTACCCCAATATTCATGGTATTAGGAATTAATATGTAGTCATGATTACTGAGTACACCATTATTTGTAGTTATATGAACATACGAACATGCTATCTATCTATTTATCTGGAATTAATATTGCTCCTGAGTACTGAGTACCCAATTATTCATGGTAGTCCAGCATTAATATTCATTACTTGTATACAGTTCATGCAAGTAGCAGTATCAATGTTAGAAATCAAGTGATTGAGTACAGTCAGTGATGTCACTGGTTTGAGCACCTATAGTCCTGTATAATGGCACAATAGGGGGACTACTTGCAGAGCTGGTTTTAAAGACCAGGGATATGGAAGAAAGGCAAGAGAGAGGCATACAAAAAGAGCTGAGGATATGCAAATATGAACTGGGAATGTAATGCTGCCCTTCCCATTTAAATGTATTCCATTTACAAATGCTGATATTTTAAAGCAGCCGCAGGTTTTAGCATTCTGATCCAATACTAGCACACCAGAACTTTTGTGCCAAAATTAATAATTAGGAACCAATGGTTTCTGCCCAGAAGGTATGCTAAAACAGCAAAGACTTGGACACTCAAGTTTCCTTCTTTTTAAGATGGCTTACATTAATTCCGTAGCCCCCAACGTTCCCTTTTCAATTTTTAGCCCCTACCGTCCCGTTTTATTTTTCTGATTCAGGCTTAGTTAAACAAGCATTTGTCAATGCTGAATGTTGTCGCGCTGGCATTGGCAGTAGGAGTGGCATAGCTAGAGATGTACAGTGCTGTAATTTTGTGAATGTGTCTCAAAAGGTGATTTTGCACAGCAAGCATGCCATTGTGCGCCACAGCTGTGGAAACACGTTTTGGGCAGGCTGTGAAAAATAGCAGCTGGACTATTGATAAGGAGATGTGCACAAACGCCAGTGGTGAAAATATGGCATGAAAATATTGCATATTGACAAAGTTACAGGGGTGTGTGGAAACTGCGCAATGCACGCTTGAAACACAGTCATTGTATGGAGTTTTGGCACCAAATTTTCAACATAGGCATTTTAGGACCTCTGCTCATGAATAGTGTCACCGTCATTTCCTCAAACTGTCCCAAAAGCTGATTTTGCACAGCAGCCGTGCAATTCTATGCCAGACATGCGAAAACACATTTCAGTCAGCTGCAGTGTTCATAAGGAGGTATGGAAAAATGATGATGATGAACAGCTGGAGTGACTGTATTACAAATTCACAAAGTCATGAACGTGCGTGCAAACTGTGCAATGCACGCTCATAAAACACTAATTTTATTGACTTTCGTTCCCAAATTTTCAACATAGGCATTTTAGGGCATCTGCTACTTAACAGTGTCACTGTCATTTTCATCATGTGTCTCGAACACAGACTTTCCACAGCGACCACGCTATTCTGCGCAGGAACTGCAAAAACAGATTTTGGTCAGGATGTGAAAAATGACAGCTATACTGTTCATTAGGAAGTGCAGAACAATGGCACTGTAGAAAATCTGGAGTGAGAATATTAGAAGTTTGCGAACATATTTAGCACAAGGTGGCAAACTAAGCAACACACTGAACACAGTCATTTTATGGAGTATTGTCACCAAATTTTCAAAACAGGCATTTTATGACCTCTGCTCATGAACAGTGTCACTGTCATTTTCGTAATGTGTCCCAAACACTGATTTCGCACAACAAATGCGCTATTCTCGCTGAAAGTGCAAAAACACATTTCAGCAAGGATATAAAAAATGACAGCTGTACAGGTCACAAGAAGGTGTAGTAAAATGCCAAATTTGAGAATCTGGCATGAAAATTTTGCGAATGCGCTAAGTTACGAGCGTGCATTGTGCAGTTGCTATGCACCTTGTAAAACAGTCATTTTATGGAGTATTGTCACCAAGTTTTCAACACAGGCATTTTAGGACCTCTGCTCATGAACAGTATCACTGTCATTTTTGTAACGTGTCCCGAACACTGACTTTGCACAGTGACCATGCTATTCTGTGACAGAAGTGTGAAAACACATTTCGGCCATGGTGTGAAAAATGACAGCTGTACAGTTCACAAGAAGGTATGGTAAAATGCCAATGTTAAGAATCTGGCATGAAAATAGGTCGAATGCACTAACATTATCAGCGTGCGTTGCGCATTTTCTACGCATGCTCGTAAAACAGTCACTTTATGGACTATTGTCACCAAATTTTCAACACAAGCATTTTAGGATCTCAGCCCATGAACAGTGTCACTGTCATTTTTGTAATTTGTCTTAAACACTGATTTCGCACCACGACTGCGCTATTCTGCGCCGGAAGTGTGAAAACACATTTCGGCCAGGATGTGAAAAATGACAGTTGTACAGTTCACAAGAAGGTATGGTAAAATGCCAATGTTGAGAAACTGGCATGAAAATATTGTGAATTCGCTAACTTACGAGCGTGCGTTGCACAGTTGCTATGCATCGCCGTACAGTCATGTTTCTCGATGCCTCACCACTGCAACATAGGGTTTTTGGAGAGCCCTCATGAACAGTGGCACTGTCATTTCGTTACATAGTCCTGAAAGGTGAGTCCATGCAGTGACTGTGAAATCACCTTCGGGACCGAATAACAGGCTAGACAGTGCAAGAATTCTTGAGAAGGGGTCCCAAAACCCATGTTGAAAATTTGGAGCCAAAATTCAGAAAAATGCCTGAGATATGCAGCAAAGTTGCAAAACCCTATCTATTACACTATACAGCTTACCGGGATTTCCTCAGCTCACGGTCAGCTTTGAAGAGTGTAGGCGTGTTCCTGGTCACCAAAGATCGTCGCAGACTCGAGACGGTAAGTATGGGGTGAGGGGGCGGTGTGGGAGGCAGGAGTGCACAGAGGAGTGCTCGGGTGGGGGGCACGGAGACTACGAGGACCATTTTCATTTTACAGGTTAAAAACAGAAAAAACATTGCGGGACAGTTTTTGTTTTGCAGGGCATTTGGCATGCTGGGGTGGGCTCCCAGCGTGCCACCTAACTGTTGGGGGTCTGTAGCCAGCGGGGATTGGGCACCCTCATCAGCAAACAACATGGGGATTTATGCCGACGGGTTTGGGCACCCATGTCAGCACACAAAGAAGGGTGGGGGCTGCAGAGCTGAGGATTGGGCACCCTCAGCATTAAACAATTGAGGGGTGCTTTATGCCGACGGGGAGTGGGCTCCCCATCGGCACATTCACAGGGGCAGGGGCAGCCAACAGGGGATTGTGCACTCGGGTCAAAGAGTTCTATGGTCAGCATCCCGCCATGTACATAATGGCGACGAGATGGCAAGAAAAGGACCGCTGCCTGATGATCTTTTTTCTCGGATTGCAGCGGACCTTTTCACATTTGCTCACCACATTATGTATGCATGGTGTGGTGCTGGCATGCAGGCTGATTGGGAATGCGGATGCACCTACTGGTGTGTGCCTGCATTCGCTCAACAGTGACCATGCCTCTAAAGCTGCAATGTCCCAGGATGTTGGCTGTGCAAGCGCGCCAACATAAAAACTCCACTTGGCATAATTAAAATTCCAAGTCGTATGCTGGCATTAACGGAGCAGATTTACTCATACCTTTTACATGCCATGGCTGTATACAAGGGTGAACACACATCTGAGCTAGATTTGCTCGCTGTCATTCCATATCTCACTGGGATGAGAATGGGGAGTGTCTATAACTCCAGCAGTAACTAGTCCTACTCCTAGAGGTAGTTTTGCCATTAATTACAGTAGCTATATTTGGAATAAAATAAACACCAGACTAATTCCAAAGTAGGGAGTATGATGACAACTGCTGCGCAACAAAAGTATTTACAGATTTTGCAGGTATTACCTGTGAATCCAGTGATCAGTGTGAATGCAAAAGTTGCTTTTACTGCACAGTGATTTCCAGCACAGTTCTGGAGAAGTTCCTCAGTGTGAAGACAGTGAATGTACACCAACCCAACCAGAAGTGACTAGAACTGGATTAAAACTTTGGAAGATAGAGGGAAAGGGAGTGGTCAATCCCCTACAGACTGATTTTGGTCATTTTAGATTATTGTGAACTGGAGAGAATGGGGCTGGAGTAGTAGTAGTATCTAAAGCAAAGAATTTAAAAAAGTGTAATTTTCTGACCCATTGCCGATTGGATTCATGTTTTGAGCCCGGGACATCAGGAGCAGATCAGCAGGAGGAGGATAGAGTGTCTGCTCTAATACTTTGCCTTATCTGCAGAGGTAGAATTGCTTATCTTGCTGCCTGACTGACCCTTGTGGTCCAAGGGTCTGGAGAGTCAACATGAAGTGGGCCACTGTGGATGAAGTGTTAGTGCATCAAGAATGATAAGCTGGGTGCTCCTACTAGATGCTAGCAGGGAGGGTAAGAAAATTGGAAATACATTGTGTCCTGGATGACATGTAAAGTCCACCCCCCACATGCCAATGGGCTGTTCCTACAGCTCCTCCTCTAGCAATACTGTTACATCTCCAGGGTTGGAGTCAGTCTGTTGGCTGAGCTGGGGCTTTCTGCTAGGCCCCACCATTAGGGGTAAGCCAAGGGAACTTTTTTAGCATTGGCTTCGGCTGATCAGTTGTAGGAATCTGGCATTGGTTCAGTGGATGGGTAGTGGGTTAGTGGGTGGAAGGGGGCACCTTTCAGGCTGCCACAACCAGGCGAGATGAACACTTAGGGCCCAATCCACAGAAGGTTCCTGGCCCATCTACATGTGTGGAGGGTCGTGGAAAGCCACAGAGGGCACTCTCTTTGCAGGATGCACATCTCCAAATGTGGCGGTGGGTGTACAATCTACATGCGGGACACCCTTATAAGCCATGTGCTTCCTGCCCCCAAGTTTGACTATGGTGCCCAAGCCCTCACTTTAAAAATTACCCCTGACCCAGCCAGGGGCCCACTCTTCCTCACAGTCTCCTACATGCCTCCGAGGAACTAGAACCAAGCCAGCAGTCCAGTCTCTCATCAGCTACCTCACCTCCCTACCACAGAAAGTCAAGCAACTCATCCTAGGTGACCTTAACATCAATTGGCTTGGTACCACTGCCTCCCATACCAGGGACTCCTTCGCTGCCCTGGACATGTCCCAGTTAGTCACCCAGCCCACTAGATTCAACAGAACAAGTGGCTCCAGCACTCTCCTAGACTTAATACTATTGAACCACTATCATAAAATCTATGTTATCAACATCCTCCCCAACTCACTTAGTGATCACTCACCTGTCCTCTGTCTCTGGTCATCCTCCATACCAAAACCTGTGTCCCAGGCCACCTTGCACCTTGCCTATGCCCCAGGGGTCTCAGAAAGCTAAAATTGCATTTAGCACAGCTGGACTGGTCCCCATCCATCACACCCCTGATATTGACTCTGCCCTAGACCTCTTCACCAATGCCTTAAGCAAGGACTGTGACCTTTTTGCCCTCCACACCAGAATCCATACTAAAAAACAAAATAGCGCAAGGATCTCCCCATCCCTTATCCAAAAACTTAAGCATAGGGATAATCTCTGGCACATCGCTCTTGAATCAGGCAAGTTGGCTAATAGACAAGCCTATAACACGGTGTGTAATCAGTGCACCTGGGCCATTAGACGGGCTAAGGCAGAGCACTATTACACACTCGCATCAACCTGGGGTTCTGCCCGCACTTTCTGGACAGCATGAAAGAGCTTAATGGGAAGACCCCCCCCCTCCCACCATCCCAGCTCTCCATTGATGGCACCATCACTACAGACCCAACTTGCATTGCTGATTGCCTCAATACTACCTTCTCTGTCCTCAGCTCTATCCTGCCAAACAACTTTTTTGACCCAATCCCTGCTTCTATCCCCCCCTGCCTTGGATCGCCCTCCTTTCTACCTGCACACTATATCCCCCCACGTGACCAGGCCATACCTGCTAAAAGGCCTTGGTAGCAACAACCCCAGCTGTGACCCCCTAGACTCCAGGATCCTCTGCCTGGTCTTGTATGTTGTCCTAGTCCCACTTACAGACCTACTAAACTGGTCTCTATGCCTTGGTCAGTTTCTCAGTGCTTGGAAATCAGCCAAAATCACCCCTATACATAAGAGTAGAGATTGGTCCGCACCCAACAACTACCGGCCGATATCTGTCCTCTCCCCGCTCTCTAAAGCCCTAGAAAAAATAGTGTCTATTCAGCTCTCTGAGTATCTAGCCAAATATGACATAATGTGCCCAGAACAACATGGTTTCCACCCAGGACACAGCACCACTACTGCTGTCCTGGAGTTCTCGCAATACCTGCCTTGCCGGCGCAGTGTTCATAAACCTCTCCAAGGCTTTTGGCACTGTTTGTCACCCCCTTCTGCTCGACTCCCTCCACCAACTTGGCTTTTCTGCTAGTCCCCTTTCCTAGTTCTCCATCTACCTCTTTGCTAGATCCCAGCATGTGAAGATAAATGGCTCCCTGTCCAATACCTGGCCCTTTCGTTCCGGGGTACCCCAGGGCTCCATTCTGGGCCCTGCACTTTTCAGCCTTTACCTCAACACTCTCCCCAGCTCTTGCACAGGAAAAATGCTCCTCTATGCTGACGATGCAGTTCTCTTTGCATCCCACCCCGATCCCTCTTCTCTACAGGTGTCCCTCCAGCATACCTACAACCAAGCTGAAAAGTGGTTCCTTGACCACTGACCTGTCATTAACCTAAAGAAGACTAAGTCAGTGCTCTTCTCCCATCAGCAAATCAAGGCCAAGAATGCCCCCCTCTTCATTCTCCCCAGAACTCTGCACCTTTTGGAGCAAGTGACGCATTAGAAATATCTAGGCATCACTTTCGACTCGGATCCCACCTTCCATACCCACATCAATGCCCTATCCTCCACCATAAATTCTTGGATAGGCATACTGTACCATTATAGAGATTGCCTCCCCTAAGTTGCCCTCCAGCTGGCCATCACCTCTTCTGTCCTGTCGATAGTGGACTATAGCTTGCCCATTTACACTGCAGCGGTCAATACCACCTTGACTAAAATCCACTCTCAAGCAATAAGGCCTGCAGGCTCCTGACCAGAGCTGCACTCAAACTTGCCTGCTGTATTCCACCACCAACCTGCTCAACTTTGAGGAGTGTCTACACTACCATACTTGCCTACTCACCAAAAACTCTCTTCTAGGGCTCTCCCCCTTGGGGTCTCTGCTTCCCTACGGTGTACATTCTCGTCTGTTGCCACCACCTTTCTGGTGCCCAGAACCAAGACCTCGCTAGCCCAGAGGTCCTTCCATTACCGAGCTTCCCTTGCTTGTTCAACTCCTCCCCAGACTGGGTCATAATGTCGCACACTCGGTACAGCGCAGTATGCTACCACTACTGGTGCAATACCACATATACTGCTGTATGCAGTATTGCACCAGTAGCACTCTTCCAGGCAGAGGATAAGACCTCTGCTGGGAGCAGGTTCTAATGAGCAGCTGCTGTGGCTCATAGGACTAAGTCACGGCAGTAGGAACCTAGGCACTGCATCTGGGACTGGGTTTGATTCCCAGTCCCAGGAACATTTTTTTATTTTTTTGGGGACTTGTGCATTCCACGAGTTGGACCCACCCCAGAATTGAGAATCTTTAGTGAGAGGGGTCATGGGGCACAGCTGGAGCCCCCAACAGAAAAAAGACTTATGCCTCATGGCATAAATTACACTGTATTGACAGCATGATTTAGCCATGTGGCATAATGTCTTGCTACATTATGACCCTGTGACCTCCCTCCCACCCTGCATCACAAATATTGCCAAAGTTGGTCCCTTCAAAATCGCCCTCCGGTACTATCTCTTCGACGCGCGTTGCCATAGATGCACCTAGCCTGTCAGGCCTCCCTGACTTGACAACATCCTCTGGACAACCTATCCTCTCCCCCTCCCTCCCACCCCTCCTCATCCCTACCTCCACCCTCTCCAGGTATTATCTAGGTATGTCCAGATTGTAATTCTACAATGTAACCCTTGGGTACCTTTGTGTTTAACTGTAACCTATTATAAGTAACATTATTATGTAACCTATGTGTACTCTGTTTAAAGTTCTGCACCTGTACTGTTCTCACTGTTAGAACCACAGTATGTAACTCTGTCTACACCCCCCCGCCACGACGAGGTGCCTTTGTAAATGAGTCCATGACTCAAAGGTTCTAAATCCAACTTTTCTAATACATAAATTCTGTGACATCCACACCCGCCTTCATACTCAAGTCATGGCCCATGCCTTATTATGCAAGTGGGCTGGACAGGGGAAGGCTGGTAGGTGCACAGTACTAAGCTTGATCCTCAAAGCAAACTCACGGCCTCTATGTCTGTCTAGAGACAGCATTAGTGACTACCCCCCCATCCACCTGGCCACAGATAATGACTCCAAGCCTGAGTGGCCCGTCCCTTCTTTAGCCACTATCCCTAGGAACCTACATCTACATGGTGGGTCGGGGCATCACTGGCACCGGCTGGTGTGATTTCAACATTTACATGTTCTCCAGTGGGGATATGGCAATCCTGGAGGACTTCCATATCCCTACATGCCCTACACCCTGTGCAGGCAGGGATCCACTAGTGGACTGGCATGGGCATTTGATTGGATGCTCGTGGTCCAGCTCCCCTCTGCCAACTCCTGCACTAACCCGTGTCTCCACACCAGTGGAGCATGGAAGCAGGGTGTTGAGGATGATGTCCAATGAGGACAGGCATCGGGGGGTGCAGAGCCATGGTTACAATATGCTCATTTCACGCCTGTTCCAGCCACCTATATGGCTCAGGCCCTTAATCATCTAAAAATGTGATATTGTGCTTCAAAACTCTAAATGAGGTCCTTTTTTATACTTATATTTAGTATAATAGAGCCACTATGCTCTTCCAGGACAGCACTGTAGACATCCAAGAGCATATTCAATGCAACTGAATGGCAGATCCACTATGTAGGGTCAATGATTTCCCATTTACATAAATGGTCAGTCCTATTTGGCCAAATCTTAATATCCTTTTTTCATTTCCTCACAAATTTAATGTGGATCAGCATGTTTTGCACTAATGATTGGCACAACATATTTTTTTGTGTAAGCACTAGCACTAAATACATTTGTGCTAAATGAAATTTTGTACTAGGTGATTTTTTGTTTTTGCATGCAAAATTGCTGTGGGGAGGTGGTGGTTGGGGTACACACAATTATGTATTTGCAGTTTTTGACAAGGAAAGGTACACTAAGCTGTGGCAGCTTGTTTCCAGGTGCGTCCGGTGGGTGGCCTTAAACGGACCTGTTTTATTGACTGGGAAATATTGGCAATAACAGTGGGGCAACTTCCCTACTCTTCAGTCTTTAGTAGCAGCACAAAGGAAAGTAGACTTTTGGAAGGGAAGGACCATTTCAAAGAAAAAAAGAGTGTTTTGGTTAAAATCATTCTTATTCCGCTGTTTTTTGTTTCTAAGCTATATATTCCCACCCGCAAGAAGTAGAAGAGAAATTATTTAGTATCTTTTTCTGGGCATTTTGGGGAAGCAAATTAAATCCAGTTAAAAGGGAGGTTACTTATCTGTCAACCTCAGCTGGAGGACTTGGGATTATTGGTGCTTTAGTTTTTTCATAACAATAGTTATTCAAGCAAACCTTACCACTGTTTCTTACTGCACTAGGGTGTAGGGTCTCCTGACCTTCCCTTCCGGTGAAACATATGGGGATCAACAAATCAGCTTCGGATGGATCCTTCCTTGCTCTGCTGGATTAATTTGTGCTAGGCCATTTGCTTTATTCCTCTGAGTGATTCATTGGCCTCTCCTATCCCCCTTTTGTAATCTCTTTGACATACTCTACAACCCCTAGCCTACAAATGCCGTGTTGCCTGCTATACTCAGCTGACGGCCTGTCTCCTATGTACTATGTTATTATCTTCCTACCATTGGGTAGGTAAATGTCCTCTGGTGTTGTTGCATTTACCATGTTTATGACTGATGCCCTTATTTGTACCTGCTCTTATTGTCTGCCTGTTGTACCTGAATGTATCCCTGTAATCTTGAATGTATCTCTGTAACCTCCCGGGTCGCACCTGAAAATAGGCACTTGGTTGTCTAGTGTGCTTACCTGATAAACAAAAACAAATAAAATAAACCTAGGTAGAGTGACATCCCGGACTGACAAATGGTGGGCACCTTTGGTAAAGAACTGGTTAAAACCATATGTTTTTGGCATGGCAGGAGAACAAATTGAAACTACTCAGAATGAAAAACTCCCCACAGTTACCCTCATGTGGGAGGTTCGTCTTGGCAACAATTAGACAATGGAAAATCAGTTCCGACATAGTGGAAGGCCAAAGCAGGAAAATGCTGTACAACAGTATTATAGACTCTTTCTTCACATACATAATTTGTTTTGCTGACTTCCTGGAGGGCAAGGAGGATGTAGTTTTAAAAATCCTCATTGAACCCCATGTACCAAGCCACATGTGGGATGTCCAATGGCTTTGTTTTCATAATAGAGACGATGTGAGAAATACACTAAAACATACATCAATAGACAAAAGGTACTGCCATAGAGATACCTGTGGGAACACTTTGAAACCCAGCATCACCTTTTATTGACTGTCCATTCAGAAGCAGTTCTAGGTACTGTTTAGTGTGAATGGGGCAATAATCTCTGGAAGACGATCACTTATGAGGAAAGAGTGCTTAGCATTTATGTCATAAACAAGACTGTAGTCTATGGGTATGTTTTGTGATCATAAAATACAACTTATGGCAGGCCCTTGTGCGCTGACTGGAAGACAGAAAGTATATAAACCACAGGATGTCCTTAGGATGATAAGTAACTCTATTTATAGGATTGATGACTATGAATATAGAACTCACCCTAGAGCCTGGTTTACAGCTCACTGGTGGTATTTTTGTTGGCTAGTATCCTGGGTCAGCTCCACAATAAGTGGCATTAGCTAATGAATTTATCATATTTTCTTTATACTTTGTGTGTCTTCTTACTAATCTTCTATGTTATATGTTATTTCTAATTATTTGTTTTTATTTTGCCATGAAATGAGTACATAACGTTCAGAGATAGTACTGAATGCTTTATATATTTCATTAGGATTTCCTGTGACAATGTATGGATAATTAGTTTTGTTTATTATACATGATGATTTTTATGGTGATTTCATTAATAAAAATTCCCCTACTCTTCATAGAAGCACAAACGTCTGGAAAAGAGGACCTTTCCTAGACCAGGCTGTGCACAAATGATTGAAAATCTGGAGCACCTTTTTCAAGATTGCCCAGATTTAACGGGGTAAAGAATTGGGACTTTCTGAATTGTTTAAAGCTTGATACATAGTTTCACTACAGGCTGCTGGGGAAACTTATACTCTGATACACTGTCCATCATTTTTCTTATTTTTAAGTTTTATATAGGGCAGCCTTTGCATTGCAACAGAAGCAGGTGTCCTTCAGGGAAGTGCAGGTTTCGATTCAACTAGCTATCACCAAAGTATATGATAGAGACTGTTCTTTTTGCCTAAATCTCATGTAGAAAAATTGTAGAAAGGATTCTCTTTACAAATATTTACATATTATCTATCTCTCCCCACCTATCTATCTATCTATCTCTCTATCTGTCTGTTAACTGGGTGGGTACACTAATCCCAGGGATCATTTTCAGGCACGATCCAGGCTGTAAATATGGCGCAAACAAGATAAACATGACAACAACTACATTAGATGCAAGGGGTGGCAGGTTATTACAAAACTTTAAAGTTATACAAAACAAAGGAGCAGTAAGTAACAACTGGATAAAGTACACAGAGTCTTTGTGGCAACACTACACCTAACATATGTTAGCGTAACAAAAACAAATTCCAAAGTCACTGTGGGACATAGAAACATAGAATTTGATGGCAGATAAGGACTGCTTGGCCCACCTAGTCTACCCATTTTCCTACCTAACTGATAAGCTGCAGATCCTAGTTAACCAACAGTTTACTTCCTCTTACCTCCCACTAGGACTGCCTTATGTCTGTCCCATGCATTCTTGAATTCCCCACTGTTCTTGACTCAACGACCTCTCAGAGAGGCTGTTCCATGCATCCGCAACCCTCTCCGTGAAAAAATATTCCTCACATTACCGCTGAACTGTCCCTCCATCTTCAAATTGTGCCCCTTGTTCTTGCACACTGCTTTTCTGAAAGATGCTACCCTCTTGGACTTTGTTGATTCCTTGAGGTACTTGGAAAGTTTCTATCATGTCCCCCCCCCCCTTCTTTCCTCAAGGGTATACATATTAAGCTCCTTTAGTCTTTCTTCGTATGTCTTCTGGTGTAGACCCAGCACCATTTTGGTTGCCCTCCTCTGGACAGCCTCCACTCTGTCTATGTCTTTGCGGAGATGGGGTCTCCAGAACTGCACACAGTACTCCAGGTGGGGTCTCACCAATTGTCTGTACAGAGGGATAACAACTGCTTGTTTTCTACTATTGATGCCTCTCCCTATGCATCCCAGTATCCCCCCAGCCTTCCTTACTGCCTTCTCACATTACTTGCCCACCTTTAGGTCATCTGATATAATTACCCCCATGTCCCTTTCCATTTTTACTGTTGTCAGTATCTCACCCCCCATTGTGTACTCTTCCATTGGGTTTTTGTTTCCCAGGTGCATTACCTTGCATTTCTTTGAATTGAATCTGAGCTGCCATACATTTGAACATTCCTCCAACCTTGCCAAGTCCCTTCTCATCCTTTCCACTCCATCGTGTGTATCAACCCTGTTGCAGATCTTTGTGTCATCTGCAAAGAGCCATACTTTTCCTTCCAGTTCCTCTGCAATGTTGCTTATAAAGACATTAAAAAGGACCAGTCCCAGTATTGAACCCTGCAGTACCCTGCTAGTAACTCTCCTTTCTTCACTGTGGACTCCATTTACTACTACCCTTTGCGTCCTGTTGTCTAGCCAATTTTTTTATCCAGGCTACCATCTTGGGACCCACTCCAAGGCTGGCTAACTTGTGTATTAAACTTTTGTGTGGGACTGTATCAAATGCCTTGCTAAAATCTAGGTAGGCCATGTCCAGAGCCCCTCCCTGGTCTACTACTTTGGTCACCCAGTCAAAAAGATCTATTAGATTCATCTGACATGACCTTCCCATCGCGAATCCATGCTGCCTTGGGTCCTGTGCCCCACTGACCACTGGGACCCCAGTTGACACAGCAGTATGGGGGACAGCAGGTGCCCTACCCGTGGACTGGGTCATAACATCTTCAAGGGGGGGCATTTACAGGTAATAGCAGGTGTGAGGGAGGTCTTGAAGTGTGATTTAAATTGGGAGGGGTTCCCATGGTCTGTAATGGGGCAGATAGGTTGTTCCAAAGACTCCTGGAAGCTGCAGAGAAGGCCTTCTTTCCCATAGATGTTGGTGACCTGTGGGTATTCTAATAGTAGGCTGGAGGGGGACCGAAGGCCTCAATGGCAGGGCTTTGGCCTGAATAGTGGGAAAGGGGAGACAGCTCATTTTGTCTGATGGAGTTATCAAAGAGGCAGCCTAGGGGGTAATTCCAGCAAGCCTGAGGGGAAGCCAGCCTAGGGCCTAGTAGAGGAAACAGTGGCATACTGGAGTAAGGACCCATCAGGCAAACCTACAGATGCTGTTCTAGGTTTTGTTGTGACTGGAGAGGCTGTAGGACAAGGTGTGCATGTAGATGGGTGAACAGTGGACCAGCAGGGGAGTAAAGTGCCTTGGACAATGGTGAGACTTATCTCAGGGTCATAAAATGCATGAGCCAGTAGCCAACATCTGTTCTCTAGTTCAGATGCCTGACCATTCATCTGATGTGGTCAGAAAATGACAGAGAGAGGTCAAGGGTGAGCATGGATGACAGCCCAGCTGGTGTCTTTGTGCTATGGTAGAAGATAAGATCACTGGCTTACAGCAGCGGGTTAAATGTGATACTATCCTTGGAGATGGAGCTGATAAACAGGGACAATAAGATAGGTCCAAGGATGGATCATAGTGGGACCCCAGTTTGGACCACCTGGGTGTTTGAAATTGCCTCCCTCCCATGTAAATTACCTGCATTCAGCTGAAAGGTATTCATGAAACCAATCTGTGGTTATGGCAGGTCACCCAGTACTGCTCAGGTTGCCTAGCAGCATGTTCTGATCCACCAGGTCAAAGGCCTTGGTGAGAGCCACAAAGATGGCACCAGTTAGTTCAACACATGATTTGTTTTAGAATCTTTAGTTTAGGTGGTGGTCATGTATAAGGAAATTTTTTCTGGGATGCTTTCTTTGTTTGGCCTTGTTTTCCAACATCAGCGTTATGTGTATTTTTTTCTTTTTTTTTTTTTGCTATCTGCACAGTTTATCATCCTATTTTGTTATAATAGTGTCTAACTGGTTTTGATTACTGGCTTTGCTTGTTGCTTTTTTGTTTTATGCTTTGTGATACTTTGATTCAATAAAACATTCCCCACTTTTCTTCGGCAAAATGGGATCTTCAGCTTCTACTTGCACAGTGACTAGAGGTGGGCATAAGAGACTTCAATTTAATATGTCATCTGAAGGATGACACCTCAAAAGTATAGCACGCCTGTTGTACTGCACTACAGTGTCACTTATGGGCATTACTTCCAGGTACCAGGTATGAGGTTAGAACCCACGACCATCTGATCTTCTGGCACAAGAGGTGAACGTGCCACCTACTGAGACACTGACATTGCACAAGTTGGTGTGCAAGGGGTGTTGGACTAATAAATGACACAAACAGAGTGTGTGTGTGTGTGTGTATAATCTGTGTGTCTGTGTAGAGGGGGCTGTGGTAATAATAGGAGCAAAATGCTACATGTAGCACAAAACCAAAAATGTGCCCAATTCCATTTTTCTACTCAAAATTGTTAGTTCCATTTTCATGACTGTTTCTGCGTTTTTACAAAAAACATTGGCCATAACCGTGGTGCTCTTGTTTTTTTGTTTGTTTGTTTTTTTATGAAAAATGTTATTGGCCATGTCTAGGTTGCTTTGTGTTTTTGAGCCTGTAATCATTTTTTCCTGACAAATCTTTTTTTTATAAATATTTGTTTGAAGTCTGTTGTTCAGTTTTTATTCTCCTTTTACTGAACTTAGTGGTGTGGTTTTGATTGACACACTGGTGGTAAGTACCATTTTAGAACTGAATGAAGTAGTTTGTTTCCCTCTCAACCACAAGAGTTCTGTTAGTGCTGGGGGATATTGTCCTTTTTCATCATGCCTCGGTTCATGTAATGTGGAGAACAGTTTTACAAAATGACATATTTCAAGGATTCTTCACAAAGCGAAAGAAAAATCTACAGTGAAGAGAAACAAACCACAGCATGATATACAAATCCTTGAGATGGTTAGTCTCTAGTGATTTTTTTTAGGCATTTTTTTCTCACAGATTTTTTGTGTGTTTTTATTCATAGGAATTGGTGGGAGAGGAGAGGTCAAAGTGCCTCCCTGAGGGACCACATGAATAACTCACACTGCTGAGTGTAGATTCCTAAGTGTGTGCTCAGTTCCAGCATGCTACAAATGGAGAGAGGTTGTGCTGCTCAGTCTCACTTCGGTCTTATTAAAACATGAAAAAAATAAATTAAAAATGGTGTAAATAGTATGAAACATTTGTGAATAAAGATGTTAGAGCATAATTTAATTAGGGAGTAATGATCTGATTTTTGATTAGTAATTTTTTTTTCAAGAGGAAGTTATTTTATTTTAGGTTATCTCTGCAGTCTGTACAGCAGCCAACTGTTTAAAACTGCAGCACCTCGCTAGCAGAGCTCTTTGTTTATTTTCTACTCCTTCTAATTTTTTCCTATGATTTACTTAGACTGCTATAAATCTGAAGGCTTCCTCCGTCCCAGTTGTGCAGTAATTATTAAAAAAAACAGTGGCAGGTAATGGTAAAAAGCCATTCCTGATTCTCTTTGTCCTCATTTACTTCATGTTGTCCCCGCGGTTACAGGGACAGAAACTCCCCCCCCCCCTTGGCTCCTTGCTACTATTAGTCCCATTGCCCTAAACCAGGTAAGGACCCCTCTAACCCTTCGTCCTATAGGCCCATTTCAGTTTTGAGTAATGATTGCAAACTTTATATAGCCATCTGGACCAAACAGCTAGACAGAAATCTCCCAGGCATCATTCACTCTGATCAAGCTGGATTTATATGTAAATGATGAACCCTAGATAATATCCACTGCATTCTTCTTTTTTTGAGCATGTGGTTTCCCACCAAATTCCTATGGCTTTACTTAGTTTAGATGCTGAGAAGGCGATCAGGTTCTCCTGAGGTTTTCTTTGGGGTGTCCTGTCTGCCTTTGCCTTTCCTGGCTCTTGTTTGCTCTGGCTTCTGCGTTTTTATTCCTGTCCTTCTGCCTACATTCACATGAACTGTGCCTATTCATCTCCTGTTATGTTACAACTTGGCAGTGTTGCCCGATGTCTCCATTATTATTCGCTTTATTCCAAGAACCACTAGCCATATGTACTAGTGACCAGATTGAAGGTATTCCATTAGGGGACATGATATATAAAATTACGTAATATGCAGATGATATTCTTCTCATATTATTAGACCCAGATCGTTCTATCCCAGGTTCATGGTCTCTTAAACAGAGAGACAGCTGACACAGAGAGCAGTCACCAGCTTCCTTAAAGCAAGGAGGTGATTTAACAGAGTACACTGAATTGAATTCTTAATTTTGAGGCCTTGTAAGTAAACAGAAGTCAGTGTTTTGGTTCTGTGTTTTGGGGTTGACTTTACTTAGTGTAACTTTTATTTGCCAGGAAGGAAATCTAGCTGGGAGAACCTTTGCAGTTATTTGTGACTAGACCTGTTACTTAACATCTGTGAAATAGATGTCTGATAAGGGGAGGAGCTGAAGGGGGCCTGAGGAACTGTGGATTAAAAACAGGAGTTGTGCTGAGGCAATGCTGGCACTTCTCGACCGGATGATCGGGGCCTAGGCAGAACAGACACAAGGAGTGGCTGTCCTTGTGCGGTAGTTGGGCGCCGCATGAATCGCACTTATTCTTGTGCTTGGAGGGTGTAGGGGACGACATACACTGACGCTAGTACTGACATTAGTCTAAAAAAAAAAAGATTTTTGGCAAAAAAAGCGGCGAAGGAAGGGGCTGACGAAGCATGAATTTTCCCTTGTGAGGGCTACTTGCGAGAGCCTTGGCGGGGAAAAAAGAGCAGGCGGGTGTCCGGGACCGCCCCTTTATATCGACATCTACTGACGCCAGTCACCTGATGTGAGGCGGTCCCTAGCCAGGACTGCTAGCTAGAAATTTTTCGTGGGGTCCAGCGCTCGCGGCCAGTCCTATATGTAATTACCTACTGTAGAGCTTCTCTCGAAGATCTACTGTTACTGCAAGTTCTACGTAACTGTACTTTGTTTGTGGATTCTCTGCTGTAGCTGAGATGGAGAGCAGCCACTAGCTTCCTTAAAGCAAGGAGATGATTTTATAGAATACACTGAACTGAATTCTTAGTTTTGAAGCCTGTGCAAGTAAGTAGAAGTCAATGTGTTGGTTCTCTGTTTTGGTGCTGACTTGACTTAGTGTAACTTTAATTTGCCAGGGAGGAAATCTAGCTGGGAGAATATCTGCAGTCATTTGTGACTAGCCCTGTTACTTTAAACTCTATGAAAGAGGTGTCTGAAGAAGGCATTCATATCCTTAGCACAGCACACTGAATAGGAGGTAAACACACACACACTTAAAACAAAAAACAAACAAAAAAATCTTAAACAGGAAGGGAAACAGACATGTGGGGAGCGGTGCAATGCACTGGCTGTGGAGTGGCAGTCTTCTGGGAGACTTTCTGGAGGCTGTGTTGCTGCCCTATTTGCAGGCACCTCTCTGGTCTAAGGGAAGAGGTTGCCCATCTCCGTGCTGACCTGGAGAGGATTCGAAAACCTCCCCTATCCAGGGACCACCGGGCCACCGGATCTATGTGTCTGGGTTCGGACTATTGTAAGTTCTATTTGAAATGGCTATGAATACAATTTCAGTATAGCGTCCTGGAATGTGAGAGGCTCAGGATCGCAGGTAAACGGCTGCAGATTTTAATCACTGCTCCATATTAGGTATAGATATCCTTTTCTTGCAAGAAACTCATCTGGGCCGGAAGAGCTAATCTCCTCTCTCTCGATCTGGTTTCTCCCAGGTCTATCTTGTTGGAATTCTCACTTTAGTAGGGGGTAGCTATCCTAATTAAAAGACATATTTTGTTCACTAAGGACTCAACCTGCTTCAGACCGGAAGGGAGATTCATTTTAGTAAAGGGTAATTTAAATGGAGAACACGTGGTACTGGGTTTGGTGTATGGACCAGTGGTGGCGATCCAGACTTTTATGAGGCTGGCAGACAAGCTGGCTACTTTTGCCGACTCAATATGTGCTGGGTGGGGACTGGAACGTACCTTCCCTTCCGTTTTGGACAGGGGATCCCAAGATAGAAGAGCACCTTCCTCAGCTGTCACTCTGGGAATTAGTCTCATTGTTGGGTCTTAGCGACCCATGGCGTGTTTCTAACCCTTCTCTTAGGGCCTTCTCCTTTCAGTCGCAGTCACATGGCACTTAAATCTAGACTAGATATGATTTTAGTAAGTGTCTCTTCCCTCCGATGAGTTTTCCTCTCTGGTATAGCCGAGAATTGTATCAGACCATGCTTTGGTTTTGGATACGTGTGTCTATCAAGCATGATTTTGCCCGTGACTCTATGTGGAGATTGAATACCCAACTGTTGAAGGACCGACACATCATGTTTGATTAGTTCGAAATCTCGCAGTTCTGGCAGACAATCTGGACTCTACCCCTAGAGTGGACATGGTATGGGGGCATTAAAGTGCTATCTCAGGGGGGTTTTTATTCAGATGGCTTCCCTTAGGAAGAAGGCACGGTCAGCTAAGGCATTGGAATTAGTGGGTAAGATTAGAGTTCTGGAAGGTAGGTACTCACTAACCTCTTCGTTGTCAGATCTTAAGGAACTGCTTTCAGTCAAAAATGAGTATTCGGACCTTTTGAAAGATAAGATTGAATACTGTCTGGTCAAAACCCAGGCGAAATATTTAGATCTCGGTGAGAAATCCGGGAAGCTTCTGGCTTTACGTCTCAGAGCATTAGAGAGCTCGAGGATTATCCCCTCTTTGGTTTCCTCCTCTGGTTTGAGGGTTTCCTCACCCAGAGAGATTGTTTCGGCTTTTCGGGAATATTATGCTAATCTTTATAGCCCCCCACCCCACTCTGTTGGTAACCTTAAAAGTTACTTAAGTAGAGTGGCACTTCTAACATGTAGAATCTCAGCAGACTGTCTAGTGGCGCCCATTTCAGCTGAGGAGATCCAGAGTGCTATTGCTTCCTTACCCCAGACAAATCACCGGGTCCAGATGGTTTTCCTGCGAATTTCTACAAAGCTTTCTCTAAAAATTGATCCCTATACTGCTTAAACTGTATAATTACTTTCAGGTGACTTCAGAGCTTGATCCGACCTTGTTGAGAGGCCACCATAGTCCTAATCCCCAAACCAGACAAACAGCCCTCAGATCCAGCCAGCTACGCCTATCTCATTACAGAATTACGATATTAAAATACTGGCTAAAATTCTTGCCGAAAGGATTAGAAGGATCTGGGTGGACCTCCTGAGCCCTGAGCAAGCAGGTTTTGTCTCTGGGAGATCTGCTGCAGACCATCTAAGGACACTATCCCATATCTCACAGTACGCCCGGTCTGCTTCAGAACCACTTGTTTTGGTCTCTTTAGATGCTGAAAAAGCTTTTGACCGGGTCGACTGGTCCTTTCTATGGGCGGTTCTGGAAAAAATGAGCTTTCCATCTCCTTTCCTAAACATGATCCAGGTACTATACAAATGTCCCTCCGTGAAAATCTATTGTAACGGAGTTCTATCATCTTCTTTTACGCTCTTTGCGGGCAGAGACAGGGCTGCCTCTCCTCCTTTGTTGTTTAATTTGTATTTGGAGCCTTTGCTGATTCAGCTCAAATCCTGCGCCTCGGGTGAATGGGATTAAGATCTTAGGAAAGGCTAGTTCTCTCTGTATGCAGATGATGTTCTGCTACATTTGTCTGACCGAGTACATCGTTAGATGCAGCTCTAGACATTATTCAGCATTTAGTTCCTTTTCTGGTTACCAATTAAATACATCAAAGTGCGAGATATTTCCTTTAAATATCCATATCTTCAAGAGCCACTTTCTACCCTTTGGAATGAGATGGACTTCCAGTTCCCTTAAATACCTTGGGATTCATTTCTCCACTGACCCGTTTCTGCCAAAATTAAATCTAATTAAGATTAGAGACTCGGTTAGTCAGGATCTGCAACGTTGAGCTTCTCTCCTATTTCCTTGATGGGCAGAATCAATATTATTAAAATGAACGTTCTTCCCGGATTTTTACCCATTGAACCTCACCAATCTCTGGCTTCCTCTTTCCTTTTTCAACGGCTCCATAGTATGTTCTCTTCCTTATATGAAAGGGAAAGGGTGCGCTGCTCTTATGGCTCCCTTCGCTTCCAAAGACAAGGAGGTCTAAGACTCCCAACTTTCAGCTTTATTACTGGGCGGCTCATCTAGCTAAGTTAGGACAGTGGTTTACTGCAAGACCTGAAAATTCCTCTCGGTTTGGCTTCATTTAGAATCGACTTTTCTTTCTGAACTTAAATTTGACACAGCTACCTTACCTATCTTACTCCAGTGCATTTTCACGCCTGATTTCTAATAATACGTTGGTGGCTTCTCTTAAAGTGTGGGCCCAATGTCTTAAGTTCTTCGGATCTCTAATCAACGGATTTGGGACAACCAATTATCTCAATCCTAATCTTGTTATTGGTAATTCGAGAGGTAGGAGTAACTTGGTTGTCATAAATCAAAGACTCCAGAGTAGAACAGTTGTATAACTCAACTTCTCTTCTCACAACAGGCGATATCCTCACCAAATTTGGTATACCAATGCAGGAGACCTTCAAAGTGTTCCAACTCCGTCATTTGGTCTGTAACAAGTTTGGCTTGGTATTAAACCATCTAGGGTACACCTTTTCTCTGATATTATTAGACTGGCTACTCCAGCCCCATTCCATTTTCAGAATCTATTCTTATTTACTGACTTTCAATCTGAAGGAGGAGGTTGCTGGGCCTCGCTTTGGACACGTCTTCTTCCTGAAGAGGTCCCTTCTTGAGGACCCTCTGGCCTAACTTGCACAAATACCACACTCAAGATAGGTTTCAGTTAGTGCAATATAATATTGTTAATAACTTATACTACACTCCAGTCAAGCTATTTCAAGCGTAAGATGATCTCTTCCCTCACGGTGTTTTCGGTGTCTTGGGACGAGGGTAACCTGATTCATATTTTTGGGAGTGCCCTAAAGTGGCCCCGTTGTAGTCCGCTATTATTGATAGCCTAGATCCCCTTTTGGGTCTGAGCAGGTTTTCTCTCTAATATCTGTGTATTGGGGATTTCTCATATAGACTCTGTGGGCGTAGATACCATATGGCTTTGATTTAGATGGCAGTCAAAAATTGGTGTTAAGACACTGGAAAGACCAATTAGTACTATCCTTTATGGACTGGTTAAAAGAATTGGTGCTGTACCTCCAGTCCGAAAGTCTGATTGCCAGCTGTAAACAAAGTGGGGATCTATTTTATAAAAGATGGGGTAGCTTCAATCCCTTTACCTATCAGGAGATTAGGTTGGGGATCTGATCCCTGGACCCTCAATTTATGTTATATAATGAATTTCATTCCAATATATGAGCTGAAAGTGATAAAACCCAGTCTCTTCACTGTACTGTGGACCCATTAACATAGCCAGCTAAGATGATAGCCTAAATGTGATATCAGACTCTGAAAGTTACTAAATATGCTTTGTCTTGGGTGCACCTAGGGGAGGGGGGGTTTGGTTTCCCCTTTTTGGGGTTTTCCGACATATGTAAATCATGCTTTATGTTATCCTTGTGAATTATTAGGTTTGTTATTTTGCCTTTGTATAGCTGACTGGGGGGTGATTTTGATGTCCTCTTAACTGACTACTTTCCTAATACTGTGGTAAGGTGTATTTTTCCTTTTTCTTTGTGAAAATAATAAACTTAAATTTCAAAAAAAAAAAAATACATTACCAATGTAGGCTTGTCGCTCAACTTGTACCCATATAACTGTAACAACCTGTGATTACCATTCCTGTAACACTTAAATTGTAACTAAGTTATAACTGCCTGTATCTACCAAACTAACCACAGAGATGTATGCTGTAACCTCAATATTGTAACTAAATGTTGTACTGTATTTGTCCTCTTTGTGACGAGGTACCTTTGGAAATGATCCCCTGGCTCAAAGGTTGTAAACCGATGTATAAATAAAATAAAATAAAATAAATAAATACTCTATTTTCTGCTGCACTTGTTTCTCCAACAATGATTGACGGGCTAGGGTCACATATTTCAAGAGGCGCTTTCTTAAGGCAGACATATACTCCAGTATCCCTTCCTTCCCTATCTGGAGGTTTTCCTCCAAATGTTCCTTGATTACATTCAACGGTCCTCTAGGATTTCTCCCATACAGAAGAGAAAATGGGGAAAATCCAGTAGATGCTTGGGGTACTTCACGGTATGAAAACAGAAGGTATGGTAGAAAGGTGTCCCAGTTCCGTCCCTCTTCATTCACAAGTTTTTGCAACATCCACTTCAGTGTCTGGTTAAACCTCTCTACCAAACCATCTGTTTGTGGATGATAGGGTGAGGTTCTTACTGCATGAATCCCTAGTGACCTATACAATTCAGTTAGCATAACTGACGTGAAATTGGTACCTCTATCAGTCAGTATCTCTTTTGGAATACCCATCCTACTGAAGATTTTTGCCAATTCCTCAGCCACCATGGATGCTGTTACAGTACTCATGGGTATGGCTTTGGGGTACCTAGTGGCATAATCACAAACCACTAGAATGAACCTATTCCCCTTGGAGCTAGTTTGCAGGGGTTCTACTACATCCATGACAATGTTCAAAAGGTTGGCTAACTAATGGTATGTTCTGTAAGGGTACTAACTCTTTCTTTCCTGTCCGGCAACCTTCTGGCATACAGGACAGCTGTGGATATCTCTGTTATCTGTCCATGTATACCGCTCAGAAAAATCTTTGCAACAGTCTGCTCAGAGTAGTATCCTCCTGAATGTCCTGCTAGGGGTATATCATGGGCTATCTGCATCAGCTCTTTTCAATATTTAAGGGGACAATTAATTGAGTAGCCAGGTTTCCATTTCTGGGGTTCACACATTCCCTATACAATATGTCATTTACTATCACATATCTTGAAACCCTTCTTGGTTGTTTTCCCACCCGCGAAAAAAAAATTGATTAGTGTACCATCTTGCTTTTGTCCATAAGCTAATGGCTCTGGTTTTATGTCCATAGGGGCCCATAATATGTTTATTCTGCCAGTCTCTCTTCTCTTGTTTTCTGATGGTCTTCCCCTTCTGATCTTTCCCTGGGGTCTCATATAGTTCATTAGAGAATGGAAATAGTCCCCCCAGTTCACCCTGCCACTTTGCTTGTGACCGAGTGGTTACCGCTACAAGAGGTGAACAGTTCTGTTTCACTAGTAAAGTCGGAAAATCAGGATAGTCTTGCCCATTAATCACTGGGATGGGTAAATGGGGAACAATTCTGACTGTCAGTTCCAAAGGGGTGGTGGCATAAAAATTAGTATCCCCGTGTATACAAGTTACCTTGGTGCCTCTCCCAGTTCTTTCTAGATCCTCAACAAGATCTGCACGGACCAAAGTCTGTCGACTTCCAGAGTCCAGCAAGCCCAGAACATTATGTGCCCCTACTTCTACTGTTGCCACATATGTGCCCCAATTGACTAAGGCAAGATGTCCCGAATATCTTTTAATTACTGGACAATTTCTTATTAAATGTCCCTTCTTCTGGCAACCATGACATACTATCTCCGATAGGGGTAGTCTCTCTCTCTCTCTCTCTCTCTCTTCTTACATCAGGCTGTGATCTAGTATATTCACAGAAGAATAAGGAGGTCTTAACAGGTTGTTGGAGGGGCTGTTGTACTTCCCCTTGGTTCCTCCCCTCTTGTAGGTAGGCCAGAGGTCAGGAAGTCCTCAGCCAATGCAATGGTTTTCTCTGCACCTTCCAGTTTATGCTCATGCACCCATAGTTGTACATCTTGAGGCAGAACCTTTATAAACTGCTCAATGGTTATTGCCTCCACAATTTGTTGCACAGTCTTGCTACTGGGTTGTAGCCACTTGTCACTTAGATCTTTAAAATGGGCATAGACATCTCTGGGGGCATCCAAGGCTTGCATTTTCAGGTACTGAAACCGCTGTCTGTAAGTCTCAGGACTGATATCATATCTCCTCAGGATTTCATGCTTCACATGATCATAGTCATTGGCCAGTTGAATATCCAGTTTGCTGTAAATGACTTGGGCTCGTCTAGTCATTTGAGAGGCAAGTCGCACCACCCATTGGTCTTTGGGCCAACAACATGTCTGTGCTACCCTTTCAAAAGTGGTAAGGTAGGCTTTGATGTCATCCAAGTCCTGTAATCTGGCCAACTTAATGTCTCTCAGGCTTTGTGGACGTTCTGCATGCTCTGTCCATATAGCTTGGAGCACCCTCATTGTATCTGCCCACTTAGTATCTTGACGCTCATGGTCAATCTCCCTCTCATGATCCAGCTGCACCTTTCATACACACAGCCACTTCAATAGTTCTCCCACATCTTCCATGGGAGTTTGTTCCAAGTAGGAGGTGTCCACTTCTTTTTCTTGACCCTCAGTCTCCAGGGGCTGTTCCAGGGGTATCCCTTCTCCATGCTCACTGGGATCCCCTTCAGAAGACCTCTCTGAAGGCGTCCATTTCACTTTTGGACGCACATCCCGTAAACAGGATAGTAGCTGAGCCCCTGTTTGTGCTGCCATATTTCTGGTGAGGATGCCTTGTGCCAGGCCACCCTCCACCATGTCTACCTTGGGCACCAGGAAGTACCCACCGTAACACCTCCCTTCCCTGGCAAGGCATCACAGGCAGTAGAATCCCACTTCTGACAGCAAAATGTTATAGGGTGGGTCTACAGGCAGACAAATAATGTACACAGAAGCAGCAGTTTAGGTGCAACCCACTGTTTGGTGGGATGTTTATTACTTCATAAACAATTTACAGCACCAAAAGTAACAAGCATTTGTCAATGCCGAACGTTCGCTTGCAGGTATTTGCAGTGGTGTTTGGCACGTATGGTGATTTACCCTAATGCCCTGTGCGATTGCTGGTATTTGCACAATAAATTTGCAGCATGACCTTTTTGTTACCCCCATTGTGCGCCATATAGGCGGAAACACGCTTTGGGCAGGATGTGAAAATGACAGCTGTACTGCTCATAAGGAAGTGTGGTAAATGGCAATGTTGAAAATCTGGAGGGAAATATTGAAAATTCGTGAACCTACAAGCGCGTGGAACTGTGCAACGACGTCAGAAACAGTCATTGTTAGAATTTTTTCACCAAATTTTCAACATTGGCATTCTAAAACCTCTGCTAATGAACAGTGTCACTGTGATTGTCTTACTGTGTCCCATACATTGATTTTGCACACCGACTGCGCCATTGTGCATTACATGGGCAGAAACACGTTTTGGGCAAGATGTGAAAAATGACAGCTGCACTGCTCATGAGAAGGTGTGGTAAAATGGCAATGTTGAAAATCTGGAGTGAAAATATTGAATATTCGCAAACTTATGAGCGTGCGTAGGAACTACACAATGCATGCTCGTAATACAGTCATTTTTAGGAATTTTGTCACCAAATTTTCAACACAGCCATTTTAAGACCTCTGCTCATGATCAGTGTCACTGTGATTTTCTTAATGTGTCCCATACATTGATTTCACACACCGACTGCGCCATTGTGCACTACATTGGCAGAAACATGTTTTGGGCAGGATATGAAAAATGACAGCTGTACTGCTCATGAGGAGGTGTGGTAAAATGCCAGTGCTGAAAATCTGGAGTGCAAGTATTGAAAATTCGCAAATGTATGAGTGTGCGTAGGAACTGCGCAATGCATGCTCGTAAAACAGTCATTTTTAGGAATTTTTCTACCAAATTTTCAACACAGCCATTTTAAGATCTCTGCTAATGAACAGTGTCACCATGATTTTCTTAATGCGTCCCATACATTGATTTCACACACCGACTCGCCATTTTGCGCTACATGGCTAAAACACATTTTGGGCAGGATGTGAAAATGACAGCTGTACTGCTCATGATGAGGTGTGTTAAAATGGCAATGTTGAAAATCTGGAGGAAAATATTGAAAATTTGTGAACTTAGAGCCTGCGTAGGAACTGCGAATGCATGCTCATAAAACAGTCATTTGTAGGAATTTTTACCAAATTTTCAACAAGCCATTTAAGATCTCTGCTCATGAACAGTGTCACTGTGATTTTCTTAATGTGTCCCATACATTGATTTCACACACCGACTGCGCCATTGTGCGCTACATGGGCGGAAACACGTTTTGGGCAGGATGTGAAAAATGACAGCTGTACTGCTCATAAGGAGGTGTGTTAAAATGGCAATGTTGAAAATCTGGAGTGAAAATATTGAGAATTTGTGAACTTAGGAGCCTGCGTAGGAACTGCGCAATGCATGCTCATAAAACAGTCATTTGTAGGAATTTTTTCACCAAATTTTCAACATAGCCATTTTAAGATCTCTGCTCATGAACAGTGACACTGTGATTTTCTTAATGTGTCCCATACATTGAGTTTGCACACCTACTGCGCCATTGTGCATTACATGGGCGGAAACACGTTTTGGGCAGGATGTGAAAAATGACAGCTATACTGCTCATGAGGAGGTGTGGTAAAATGCCAGTGTTGAAAATCTGGAGTGCAAGTATTGAAAATTCGCAAACGTACGAGCGTGTGTAGGAACTGCGCAATGCATGCTCGTAAAACAGTCATTTTTAGGAATGTTTTTACCAAATTTTCCACATAGCCATTTTAAGATCTCTGCTAATGAACAGTGTCACCATGATTTTCTTACTGCATCCCATACATTGATTTCACACACCGACTCGCCTATCAGCGCTTACATGGGCGGAAACACGCTTTGGGCAGGATGAAAAATGACAGCTGTACTGGTTATAAGGAGGTGTGGTAAAATGGCAATGTTGAAAATCTGGAGTGAAAATATTGAAAAATTGTGAACTTACAGTACAGGAAAGCATCGCATGCTAGTAAAACAGTAATTTTTGGAATTTTTACCAAATTTTCAACATGGGGTTTTGGAACCCCTTCTCATGAATGATGTCACTGTCATGGTATTGTATTCAGGCCGAAGGGTGATTTTGCACAGTGACTGCGAAATCACCGGCCCTAATAATGCCATGATAGCGTACATCATTCATAAGAAGGGGTCCAAAACCCATGTTGAAAATGTGGTGCAAAATTCAAAAATGCTTGAGATATGCAATAAAGTTGAAAACCCCTATCTAGCCCATTATACAGCTTACGGCATTTCCTCAGTTCGCGATGCGGCTTTGAAGAGTGCAGACGTGTTCCCGGTCCACCGAAGATTGTCGCGCCGAGGTCCGGAGGCAAGTATGGGGTGAGGCAGGGGTGTGGGGAGGCTGGGTGCGCAGTGGGTGGGTGTGGGTTGTGGGAGGGGGGACTGGGAGAAGCGCCATGGGACCATTTTTGATTTACAGGTTTAAAAAAAAAAAGACTACGTGGGACATTTGCCTCGCTGGGGTGGGCTCCCAGCATGGCAGAAGGATGGCTGGGGGCCGTGGAGCCAGCGGGATTGGGCACCCGTCGTCAAACAATGCAGGATTTGCCATGCTGGGTTGGGCTCCCAGCGTGGCACCAAAGCTTTGGGGGTGGCGTGGCGGGGGCAGCGTGACCTGGTGTCTGGTATGACAGCGGTGGTTCTTTGAGCTTAAGACCACTGGCTATCATACACAGCCCTGCAACCATTGGCAGGACTGCCACGCCTGCTCAATGGAGCAGTGGATTGCAAGGGAGAGGCACACCTCCAAAGTGTGCTACTCTCCCAAAATGTTCCTTGTGCATACGCACAAGTGGATGTAAAAATAAATACAGAAAACAAAAGAAACAAAATAATAAACAATCAATGGTAATTCCAAAGACTTCTCTTCACTCACAGACTGAACCTTCCCCTCCAGCTAGGTCAGGAAGAACTGACCCAATCTAACTTGCCACCTGGAGAGGTAGGGTTTATATACCCACCTCCTTGGTCAGGTGACCCAGTCATACCTCTTAACTGTCACACATTATGGGGTACATCACTCATTTTACCATCAGAAACCATCTGTCTCACATGGCACAGGTAATATTCCACACTGCCCACTGAAACTTCAATGCAGAAATTCATAATAATCTAGGATACTCAGTTATCAGCAAACATGAATAACATAAGTGCACAGATTTAGACTGTGTTCTGAGCTTGCAATGTCATTTTTGATTATGTGTCACACATTTTGCCGATTTGTCACACATACTGTCACGCATTTGAGTGATGAAAGGTTGAACAGTATGGACCCAGTATTCTTTTGGAACAAGGTAAAATCAATGAATAACCTTTCAAAATAGTGTTCATTAGCATAACCTTGTTTTATACATCAATACAAACTTTGATTTAAACTTTTTATACAATAAAAACTCTGTATAAAGGATTTGATACAAACAGCAGTCACCTAACATTTGATTGACAGTTTGCTTTCTTTAAATATAGACCACTAGGGGCCGCTCACTCCCTATAGTGGCTCTCATTCTGCTGCAGAGCTGCTAGCAAACAGGCCTCCTCTTAGCTTCCAAGGAGCAGCTTAGCATTCTGGTAACATCCTTGTTTGTTTAAGTGTTTCAGTTCTTTATAGGTTTGCAGTAACAAAACCTTCTTTGGTTTACCAGGACACAGAAATGTTTAAAACACAGTAAACCTGTAACCATTTCTTCCTTTTTCAGGTGTTTTGCAGCACAGGAGTTAGTTTGGCTTCAATTGTGGTTTGAAATCTCCAAACATAGTTTTAGGGGCAAAACAACTGGCAGCAGATCTGCTCTGTGTTTCCTTAAACAGAAACAGCTTTTTATCAATAGAAGCTAAGCACACTAACTTAGCTATTCCTTTTGTTCCACCAAAAGGAGCACCAAATGGTGTTTTTTTAAAACACAGAGTCCAGCCAGGAGCTAACAGCTTAGTCTCTCTCTAACAGAGACACTTTTCTAAGAAAAAGAGTTTTCCATACAAGTGCTAGCTTGGCATTTCTGAGCAGGAACACTGTTTTAGGGAAATGTATTTACACAATAGAGGCTTTCCTTTAGCCTACCTTTACATCACAGGTACCTGCAGTTTACAAATGCCTTTATTCATAATGTGCTGCTAGTGTAATAGAGTTTCTTTTACTTAGGAACTCAGGGTAACATGAATAGACAAGAGACCAGGAAATGAAGAGAACATTTTACAGCAGGGAATTAAGAAGGGGCAGAAGGGGATTTTGTAAGGAGGTGGCCTGCCTCCATACAGAAAAATAGGGACAGCATAAAAAGGAACAGGGAAGTGGTTGCAACCAGAGGTTAAAGAAGAGGAAAAGGTCCCAAGTCTCAGTGGCAGGGACAGACCCTGTCACAAAGGCACTTGTACCCCCCACCTTTATCCCTCTATTCAGGTCTCTGTAACCCCCACCTTTATCCCTCTATAACTGCCCTTGTACCCCTTACCTTCATCCTCCTATAACCATCCCGTACCCCCACCTTTCTCCCTCTATTACCATCCCTGTCCTCCCCACACTTATCCCTCTATTAAGGCCCCTGTACCCCCACCTTTATCCTTCAATTAAAGCCCCAGTACCCTCCACCTTTATCCTTCTATAACTGCCCCTGTATCCCCCACCTTTATCACTCTATTAAGCCCACTGTACCCCCACCTTTATCCCTCTATTAACATCCCTGTACTCCCCACTTTTATCCCTCTAAGGCCCCTTTACTTCCCACCTTTATACCTCTTTAACCACCCCTGTACCCCATACCTTTATCCCTCTAGAACTGCCCCGTATCCCCACCTTTATTCCTCTATTGAGGCCCCTGTACCACCCACCTTTATCCCTCTATTAAGGCCACTGTACTCCCCACCTTTATCACTCTATAACCATCCCTTTACCCCTCACCTTTATCCCTCTATTACAATAGTTCTTAGACTTTGTCACAGTGAGCCTCCCCAAATTCATGGAATAGATTTTGAGCCTCCCCCAAAAACTGAAATAATCTTGGGCCTCCCCAAAGAAAAATAACATACTGTACTTTGCGCAGTACACCATGAATAAACTGAAACCCCTTCGAGTACTTAGCTCACATTCAGTTCTTTCATTCAGCTCTTTGTCTTATACTGATGTGGAACCTTTGAAAGAGAGCTCCTGTGCTCAAAGGTGTTATGTGAATAACAAATAAAATAAATATTATTCAGCTTAATGTAACTCCCCCCCCCCCACCGGCCAGTCTACTTGCTCTGCTATTTTCATTCTTGAACCATTGTTACCCCTTGTTGCAGTACCTTCATGGGTCAGACTACTTTTCTGTTTCCTCTCTATATGAAATAACCTTCCTACATACTTTGCCTCTCCCCCTCCTTCCCTGCTCCCAAGCAACTTCTCTGGGATTACTTTGCTCCTTCCTGCTATTGCTCTTAGCACTTCTATGCTCAACCCTTATATTTGGTCTGTTCTGCCATCAGTCTACAAACTGATCAGTTACCACCAACCGTTAATAGTTTGTTGTTCATATTTGTTTGCACTATTGTTCATTGTGTATTTCTTGATTGTTTTGCAGTTACCTTTTGAAATGTATTCACTATCTACCTTCCCCAGTACACCTGAAATGAGCCTTGGCTCATTCACCTTCCCTTGTCACCTATTAGTAAATAAATACATAACATTCCCCTACTATTATCCTCTTTCAGTTTGCTTCATCTCTTCACACAAAATACATAAAACTCAAAATTTAAATACAGTACTTTATCAGACTTGCTTGAGCCTCCCCTGGGACAGGTTGAGGCCTCCCCAGGGAGGCTGTCCTCACCATTTGAGAACCCCTGCTCTATGAAGACCCTGTGCCCCCCACCTTTATCCCTCTATTAGGGCCCCTATACCCACCACCTTTATCCCTCTACAACCATCATTGTACCCTCCACCTTTATCCCTCTATTAAGGCAACTGCACCCCCCAGCTTTATCCCTCTATTAAGGTTCCTGTACCCCCCACCTTTATCCATCTATTAAGGCCCCGTACTCCCCACATTCATCACACCCTTGCCCCCACCTTTATTCTTTTATTAAAGGCCCCTGTACACCCCTTTATCCCACAATAACCTCCTCTGTACCCGACCTATATCCCTCAATTAAGGCTCCTGTACCCCCACTTTTATTCCTCTATTATGTACCCTTTTCCCTCCACCTTTATCCCTGTATGACTGCCCCATACCCCCACCTTTTTCCCTCTAGTAAGCCTCCTGTACCTCCAACATTTATCCCTCTATTAAGGCCCCTGTTGCCCCCACCATTATCCCTTTATAACCACCCCTGTACACCCCACCTTCTTTTAAGGCCCTTCTACCCCACCTTTATCCCTCTATTCAGGTCCCTGTACCCCCCACCTTTATCCCTATATAACCGTCCCTGTACAACCACCTTTCTCCCTCTATTACCACCCCTGTACCCCCCACCTTTATCCCTCTATAACCACCCCTGTAACCCCCTTTATCCTTCTATTACCCCCTGTAAACTGCACCTTTTCCCTCTATAACTGCCCCTGTACCCCCACATTTGCCCCTGTATAACTGCTCCTGTACCCCTACCTTGTTGAAACCTGGTTGAAGCCATACAATCCTGACTCCAAATTCTCTATTCCTGGCTATACACTCATCTGACATGATTGTATGGGCAAAACAGGGGGTGGCTTAGCAAGGTATATTGCCTCCACCATCCAGTTCTCCCCAGTCACCCTACCCCTGCCTTCTACATTCATCGATGCTCTCATGGTAAAACTCACCCTCCCACATTCAGTTCCAGTCTACATTGCAGGTACCTACTGCACCCCTGACACCAACACAGCCACTATACTGGATCACCTGGGCACACTAAACTCCCTGGCCTCAGGAGATGAGCTCCATATATTTGGAGACTTTAACCTGAACTGGATCACTGGGGCAAACTCCAAGCTCCGGGACAAGGTGACTGCACTAAATCTAGCTCAACTAATCTGCAAGCCCACTCATTACAGTCACAAAACTTTGAAGCACACCCTTCTAGACTGGTCCCTCACCTCACACCCTCATAGGATCTTAGCCTCTGGCCTCCTCCTCCTAGATGCCCTCAGCGACCACCATGGAATCTATTCTGTGCATAAAATCTTCATACCAAAAGCTCACCCACCCAGAATCCTTACAGTCAGATCCTTCAAATCATTGGACCTCACCTCCTTACTAAATGACTTGGGCAATTCGGACTGGTCACGCATCAGTCAATCAAAATTCTTAGATGAGGCCCTGGAATTCTTTAAGGCCAAGTTCACTGCTGTCCGGGACTGTTATGCCCCCCTCAGGTGAAACAGGGTCAGAGGCATTCACCTCCCATGGATCTCAACTGAAATCCTTACCCTACTTAGAAACCGGGATAAGGCCTGGAAATCCTTCAAGGCCTCCAGATCTCCAGCCAACCTCCAGCTGTACTGCTCATTACAAAATGCCTGTACTAGGAAAATCCACCAAGCAAAAGCCAACTACTTCAAAGTCACATTCAATTCCCCCTCCCACCACACAACCAACTTCTGTAAAGTGGTAAAATCTCTTCTCTGCCCTCCATCTCAGTCCCCCACTCCTACCCTGCAGGTAGGCGGGCTCAACATCACTGATCCCCCTGCAGTGGCAGCACTGTTTAACTCCCACTTCACAAATAATAATGCCACTTCCCAGCCACCACTTCTCTCTGCACAATACTCCTCCCCTACCCCTACCACCTTACCAAGAACCACACAATCAGCTCACCCCTTCTCCTTCCTGCACGTCACCCCTGGTGAGGTACATAATGCACTGTTTGCCCTTAATCCAAGGAAGGGCAATGCCCCACCGGGTTGGATTACAAAATGCCCCACCCCTCGGTCCCAGCCATAGCCAAACCCCTGGCCTCCCTTTTTAACCTATCCTTCTCCCTTGCTGAGGTACTCTCTGAATCTAAACATGCCACTGTAATCCCCCTTCCTAAGGGCGGGGATGCCTCAAACCCAAGCAACTACTGACCCATCTCTCTTCTACCTATTCTGGCTAAACTCCAAGAGCATCTAGTACTCTCGCCTATCGCCCTTTCTGGATTCCTCCACCTTTTTCACCTCTTTCCAGTCTGGGTTTAGGAAATCCCACTCCACTACTACCTCCCATCTCAGGCTCATTGATTCCATCCTCACGGGGATGGATGCTGGTCATATCATGGCTGCCATTTTCATTGACCTGGCCAAGGTATTTGACACTGTCTCCCACTCACTCTTCCTGACCAAACTTGCCAAAGCTGGTCTATCCAGCAGTGCTATCAGTTGGTTCCACTCGTTCTTTGCAGGCAGGTCCCAATCCATCCAACTCAGTTCCTACAGCTCAGCCCCCCTCCCAGTTTACACAGGGGTTCCACAAGGCTCTGTCCTTGGCCCGCTCCTGTTTTCCATTTTTCTGAATGACCTGCCTTCTGCCTTCCCACACACCTCAATCCACATGTATGCAGATGACACTGTGCTTTACACATCCGGCCCCTCGGCCTCAGAAGTCTCTCCTAGATTGCAGTGGGACTTTATTACAGTTCAGTGCTGGCTTCACACCACTCAACTCCTCCTCAATACCAAGAAAACAGTCTCAGTAACCTTTGACACAAGACAGAGACTTTCGAAGCTCCCCTACCTAATCACGTTCCACGCCCTCGATGGGTCACCCCTGGAGGCTTGTACCTCCTTCAGATACCTCAAGGTCTGGCTGGACCAGCACCTCAACTTTTCAGCCCATGTTGACTCCATAATTAGGAAGTTGCACCCCAGACTTGGGGCACTCTACCAAAAACGGGACTACATCCCAGCCCCTGCCCGCAGGGCCATTGTGCAGAAAATTATCCTCCCCATCTTCAACTACAGGGACGTAGTCTACAGTGCAGGTCCTAAGTCCACCCTAGCCAGACTGGACCCTCTTTTCCATTCCTTCTGTCACTTTATCCTGAACTGTCCTTATTCAACTCACCACTGCACCCTCTACCAATCAACGAACCTCCCCTTTCTAGACAATTCAAAGCTGTCCTACTGTACTAAGTTCACAGCCAGGTACTGGTCCCAGCTGCTCCCCTCTTACTTTGTCACTGCCCTTGTCAACCATACCACCCCCACATACTCCCTCAGAAACACTGACTCTCGGTCCCTAGTGGTCCCATACAGGGACACTGTTGCTGGCCAGGCAGCTTTTAGCTACCGCCTACTGACGCTGTGGAATTCCCTCCCAACAATCATTCATCACTTCTGTTCCCCCCCCCGCGCCTCAACTCCATGCTCCAATCTCATTTCTCCTCTACCTGCTCATGTGTCTACACAGTCTACGGAGTACAGAATAACAGGGCTGTGCATCCAAACTGTTAGTACAACACTATATTGTTCCACCTAACTATACTATATAGTAATATTATATGGTAATGTATCCATGTATCTATGCAATGCCTGTCTCTGTGTTATCTCATTCCTCTTGTATCCTAACCTGGACCGATTGTGCTAGTGGGTATTCCCACTATGCAACCATATTTGTATTATGTCTGTTCAACCATGTAACTGTACCTCCTCCCCCCACGACGTATCTGGAAACGAGCAGCAGCCTGCTCAGCATGCTTTCCTGGTTAAACGCTTAAATAAATAAACAAACCGTTATCCCTTGATTAAGGACCCTGTTCCCCCACCTTTATTCCTCTATTAAGGCCCCTGTACCCCCCACCTTTATCCTTCTATAACCACCCTTGTCCCCCCCATGTTTATCTCTCTATCAAGGCACCTGTATCTTCCACCTTTATCCCTCAATAACCAATCCCGTACCCCCCAACTTTATCCTCTATTAAGGCCCATGTACCCTCTACCTTTATCACTCTTTTAACGCCCCTGTACCACCCACATTTATCCCTCTACAACCGCCCCTGTACCCCATACCGTTATCCCTCTATAACCGCCCCGTACCACCACCTTTATCCCTTTATTGAGGCCCCTGTACCCACCACATTTATCCCTCTATTAAGGCCCCTGTACCTCCCCTCCTTCATCCTTCTATAACTGCCCCTGTACACCCCACATTTATCCCTCTATTAAGGCCCATGTACCTCCACCTTAATCCCTCTATAACAGCCCCTGTACCCTGACCTTTATCCCTCTATTATGGCCCCTGTATCCACACCTTTATCCCTGTATTAAGGCCTCTGTACCCTCAAATTCATCCTTCTATAACCGCCCCTGTACCCCCCACCCATATCCCTCTATTAAGGCCCATGAACCCCCCCACCTTATCCCTACAATAACACGCCCCGTATCACATGCCTATATCCCTCTATAACCACCCAAGTACCCCCACCTTTATCCCTTTATTAAGGCCCCTGTACCCCCACCTTTATCCCTCTATTAAGGCCCCTGTTCCCCCATCTTCATCCTTCTATAAGTGCCCCTGTACACCCAATTTTATCACTCTATTAAGGCCCATGTAACCCCCACATTTATCACTCTATAACCACCCCGTACCCTCCATGTTTATCCCTCTATTAAGGCCCCTGTACCCACCACCTTTATCCCACTATTAAGGCCCTGTACCCCCCACCTTTATCCCTCTATAACCACCACTGTACCCCCACCTTTATCCCTCTATTAAGGTACCTATACCTCTACTTTTGTCCCTTAATTAAGGCTGCTGTACCCCCCACCTTTATCAATCTATTACAGCCCTGTACTCCCCACATTCATCCCTCTAGTAATGCCCTGTACCCCCACCTTTATCCCTCTATTAAGGCCCCTGTACACACCACCTTTATCCCACAATAACCTCCCCTGTACCCCCACCTATATCCCTCTATTAAGGCTCCTGTACCTCCCACATATATCTCTCTATTAAGGCACCTTTTCCCCTCCACCACAATCCCTCTAAAACCACCCCTGTACCCCCCCACCTTTATCCTTCTATTAAAGCCCTTGTACCTCTCACATTTGTCCCTCTATCAAGGTCTCTGTACTCCCCACCCTTTATCCCTCTATACCCAACCCTGTACACCCAACCTTTATCCCTCTATTAATGCCCCTGTACCCCCACCTTTATCCCTCTATTAAGTCCCCTGTACACCCACCTTTATCCCTCTATAACCTCCCCTATACTCCCCACCTTTATCCCTCTATTAAGACCTCTTTACCCCCACTTTTATCCCTCTATAACTACAACTGCACCCCCACCTTTTTCCCTCTATTAAGTCCTTGTACCCCCCACCTTTATCCCTCTATTAAGGTCCTTGTACCCCCACCTTTATCCTGCTATTAATGCCGCTGTACCTGCCACATTTATCCCTCTATTAAGGTCCCTGTAGCTCCCAACCTTATCCCTCCATAACCGCCCCTGTACCCCCCATCTTTATCCCTCAATTAAGGCACCTATACCCCCAAGTTTATCTCTCTATAACTGCACTGTACCCCCATCTTTATCCCTCTATTAAGGCCTCTGATCCTCACCTTTATCGTTCTAAAACAGCCCTTGTACCCCCCACCTTTATCCTTCTATCAAGGCTCCTGTAAATTCTACCTTTATACATCGATAAAGGTCCCTGTACTCCAAACTTCATCCCTCTACTAAGGTCCCTGTACCATCACCTTTTTCCCTCTATAACTACCCCTGTATCCCCCACATTTATACCTCTATTAAAGCCCCTGTACTCTCCACGTTTATCCCACTATAACCGGCCCTGTACCCCCCACCTTTATCCCTCAATTAAGGGCCCTGTACTCCCCACTTTTATCCCTCTATATCCACCCCTTTACCGAATGCCTTTGTCCCTCTTTTACCACCTGTACCCCACCTTTTATCCCTCTATTAAACCCCTGTACACCCACCTTTATCATTCTAATAAGTCCCTGTACCCCACATTTATTCCTCTATAACACGCCACTGTACCCTCACCTTTATCCCTCTAACAAGGTCCATGTACCCCCATCTTTACCCTTCTATAACTGCCCCTGAACCCCCACCACATTTGTCCCTCTATAACCAACCCTGTTCCTCACACCTTTATATCTGTATTAAGTCCCCTGTACCCCCCACCTTTATACCTCTATTAAGGCCCCTGTAACCCACCTTTATCCCTCTATTAAGGCCCCTACACCCCCACCTTTATCCCTCTACTAAGGCCCCTGTACACCCCCACCTTTGTTCCTCTAATAAGGCCAATGTACCCCCCACCTTTATGCCTCTATAACCACCCCTGTAACCCCCACCTTTATCCCTCAATTAAGGCTGCTGTACCCCTCACCTCTATCCCAACTATTAAGGCCCTTGCAGCCCCCACTTTTATCCCTCTATTAAGTCCCCTCTCCCCCCACCTTTATCCCACTATTAAGGCCCCTGTACCTCCCACTGTCTGGGGATTTGCCTACATTGATCCATGCCTTTGTGACCTTGTGTTTGGATTATTGCAATTCCCTTTACTTTGGGCTTCAAGGGGTTGACACCCCCCGCTTGCAGCTGGTGCAGAACTCCGCAGCCCAGTTGTTAACGAGGACGCCTCGTTCTTCTCACATTACACCGGTGCTGCGGGAACTGCACTGGCTGTCAGTTCAGTGGCGGATCACCTTTAAAGTCCGTTTATTGACTTATAAAGCCCTACACGGTTTGGGCCCTGACTACCTGAAAGAGCTTCTGGTTTCTTACCTCCTGGAGCAACCGCTCTGCTCGGCCAACAAGGGGTTGCTGGAGATTCTGAGGGTAGTTTTAAAATCTTCCAGTGCCCGGGCTTTTATGTTTGTGGCGCTGACTCTCTGGAATTCTCTACCCCATTAGATTAGTGAGTGCATGACTGTGGGGGCTTTAAACAAGCACCGAAGTCCTTATGGATTAAGGCATTTGGGGATGGGGCCAACATGGTTTGATGTTATTTATGTTTTTGATTTTATCATGATGTTTTACTCTGATGTGATTTTAACTATGTTCTGCACCTTGATTTTTGAAAGGCACACAATAAATAAAAATTATTATTATTATATTTATTATTATTATATTTATCCCACTATAACCACCTCTGTACCACCACCGTTATCATTTTATAACCACCCCTGTACCCTGCTCCTTTTCCCTCAATAACCGCCTCTGTTCCCCCACCTTAGTCCCTCTAAATCCAGCTCTGTACCCACACTTTTTCCATTTATTAAGGCCCCGTACCCCTCCACCTTTATCCCTCTATTAAGGCCCCTGTACCCCTCACCTTTATCATTCTATAAACATCCTTGTGCCCCCCCACCTTTATCCATCTATCAAGGCCCCTGTACCTTCCACTTTTATCCCTCAATAACGGCCCCTGTACCCTCAACCTTTATCCCTTTATTATGGCCCCTGTACCCTCCACCTTTATCCCTCTATAACCGCCCTGTACCACCACATTTATCCCTCTATAAAGGCCTCTGTACCCCCCAATTTAATTCTTCTACAACAATCTTTGTACCACTCACCTTTATCACTCTTCAAGGCCAATGAAACTTCTACCTTTATACCTCTATAAAGGCCCCTGTGCTTCCAACCTGTGTCAGTCTATAAAGACCCCTGTACCGGGGCCTTTATCCCTCTATAACCAACCCTGCACCCCCCACTTTTATCCCTCTATTAAGGATCCTGCACCCTCCACAAATATCCCTCTATACCCACCCATGTATCCCCCACCTTTATCCCTCTATTAAGGCCCAGGTACCCCCCAACCTTTATCCCTCTATTAATGCCCCTGTACCCCCATATTTATCACTCTATTAAGGCCCCTGTACTCCCCACCTTTATCCCTCTGTAACTGCACCTGTACCACATAACATTATCGCATTATAACCACTCCCATAGCCCCTACTTTTATTACTCTTTTAAAGCTCCTTTTTGCCCCACCATTATCTCTCTATTAAGGCCCTTGTACCCCCATGCTTAACCCTCTATAACCACCGCTGAACTCCTCCACCGTTATCCCTTTATTAAGACCCCTGTACACTAAATCTATAACCTTTATCCCTCTATTAAAGCCCCTGTGCCCCCCACCTTTATTCCTCTATAACCACCCCTGTAACACCACCTTTGTACCTCTATTAAGGCCCCTGTACCCCCCCATATCCCTCTGTTAAGGTTCCTGTACCCCATCCCTCTATCAAGCCCCCATACCCCCACCTTATCCTCTATTAAGGCCCCTGTAACCCCACCTTTATCCTCTATTACGTTCTGTACAGCCCAATCTTTATTCCCTTTTATAACCTACCCTGTACCCCCCTTTTTCCCTTTATTAAGGCACTGTACCCACAACTTTATCCCTCTATAACCACCCCTGTATCCCCCACCTTTATCCCTCTATAAGTGCTCCTGTACCCCACCCTTATCCCGAAATAACCACACCCCACCTTTACCCCGCTAGTATGACCCCTGTACCCCCCACCTTCATTCCTCTACTAAGGCCCCTGTACCCTCATCTTCATCCTTCTATAACCGCCCCTGTAACCCCCACCTTTATCCCTCTATTAAGATCCATGAACCCCCACCATTATCCCTCTATAACCACCCCTGTACCCCATACCTTTATCCCTCTATAACTGCCCAAGTACCCTCACCTTTATCCATTTATTAAGGCCCCTGTACCCACACCTTTATCCCTCTATTAAGGCCCCTGTTCCCCCATCTTCATCCTTCAATAACCACCCAGTACCCTCCACCTTTATCCCTCTATAACTGCCCCTGTGCCCCCCACCTTTATCTCTCTATTACGGCCCTGTACATCCACTTCTATCCCTCTATTAAGGCCCATGTACCCTCCACCTTAATCCCTCTATAGCCACCCCTGTGCTGCCCACCTTTATCCCTCTATTATGGCCTCTGTACACCCACCTTTATCACTCTAGTAAGGCCCCCATACAGCCCACATTTATCACTCTGTAACCGCCCCGTACCATCCATGTTTATCCTTCTATTAAGGCCCCTGTACCCCTAACCTTTATCCCACTATTAAGGCCCTGTACCCCCACCTTTATCCCTCTATAACCTCCACTGTACCCCTACATTTATGCCTCTATTAATGTCCCTATACCCCCACCTTTATCGCTCAATTAAGGTCCATGTACCCCCCACCTTTATCATTCTATTATGGCCCCTGTACTCCCCACATTCATCCCTCTATTAACGCCCCTGTACCCCCTACCTTTATATCTCTATTAAGGTCCCTGTACACACTACCTTTATCCCACAATAACCACCCCTGTACCCCCACCTATATCCCTCTATTAAGGCTCCTGTATCTCCCACATTTATCCTTCTATTAGGGCCCCTTTTCCCTCCACCTTGATCCCTCTAAAACCGCCCCTGTACCACCCACGTTTATCCCTCTATTAAAGCTCTTGTACCTCCCACATTCATCCCTCTATCAAGGCCGCTGTACCCCCCCATCCCTCTATACCCACCCCTGTACACCCAAACTTCATCCCTCTATTATGCCCCTGTACCCCCACCTTTATCCCTCTATTAAGTCTCCTGTACCCACAATTATATCCCTCTATTAAGGCCCTCTACCCCCACCTTTATCCCTCTATATCCTCCCCTGTACTCTCCACCTTTATCTCTCTTTTAAGGTCTCTGTACCCCCCACCTTTATCCCTCTATAACCACAACTGCACCACCACCTTTATACCTCTGTTAAGTCCCCTGTACCCCCACCTTTATCCCTCTAGTAAGGCCCCTGTACCCCATCATTCTATCACTCTATTAAGGCTCCTGTACCCCACCACATTTATCCCTCTATTGAGGTCCCTGCACCCCAACCTTTATCCCTCTATTAACGCCCCTCTACCCACCACCTTTATCCCTCTATTAAGGTCCTGTACCCCCTAACTTATCTCTCCATGATCGCCCCTGTTGCCCTCCTTTATCCCTCAATTAAGGCACCTGTACCCCCAAGTTTATCTCTATCAACACTTCTACCCCCATCTTTATCCTCTCATTAAGGCCTCTGCCCCCCACCTTTATCCTTCTAAAACCGCCCTTGTACCCCCATCTTTATCCCTCTGTCAAGGCCCCTGTAAATTCTACCTTTATACCTCGATAAAGGCCCCTGTACCCCAACCTTTATTCCTCTACTAAGGCCCCTGTACCGTCACCTTTTTTCCTCTATAACTACTCCTGTATCCCCCACCTTTATACCTATATAAAGGCCCCTTTACTCTCCACTTTTATCCCACTATAACCGTCCCTGTATCCCTCACCTTTATCCCTCTATTAAGGCCCCTGTATCCCCACCTTTATCCCTCTATTAATGCCCCATACCCCACATTTTTATTCCTCAATTAAGGCCCCTGTACTCCCCACCATTATCCCTCTATATCACCTCTGTACCAAATGCCTTTATCCCTCTTTAACCACCCCTGTACCACCCACCTTACTCCCTCTATTAAAACCCCTGTATGCCCCACCTTTATCCCTCTATTAAGGCCCTTGTACCCCTCACATTTATACCTCTATAACCTTGTGCTAGCCCCCACCTTTATCACTCTATTAAGGCCCTGTACCTCCCCATTTATCCCTCCTATTAGTACTGTTTCCTCCACCTTTATCCTCTATAACTGCCCTGTACCCCCACCTTTATCCCTCTATTAAGCCTGTACCTCCCACATTTACCCCTCTATTAAGGCCCCTATACCCCCCACCTTTGTCCCCCAATAACACGCCCTGTACACCCACCTTTATACCTCTCAATGCCCCTGCACCCCATCTTTATCCCTCTATTTGGGCCCCTGTATCCCCACCTTTATCACTCTTTTAATGAGCTTGTACCTCCCACCTTTATCCCTCTATTCAGGTCCCTGTACCCCCACCTTAATCCCTCTATAAATGCCCTGTACCCCCACTTTTCTCTCTCTAATACCACCTCCCCCCACCTTTATTGATCTATTAGACCCCTACCCCCACCTTTATCCAACTATTAGGGCCCCTTTTCCCTCACCTTTATCACTCTATTAAGGCCCCTGTACCCTCCACCTTTATCCCTCTATAACCATCCCTGCATCCCCCACCTTTATCCCTCTATTAAGCTCCCTTACCCCCACCTCTATCCCTCTATTAACGTCCCTTTTACCCCCATTTTTATCCCTCTGTTAAGGCCCATTTACTCCCCACCTTCATCCCTCTTTATCCGCCCCTATACCCCATACCTTTATCCCTCTATAACTGCCCCATACCCCCACCTTTATCCCCTCTATTAAGGCCCCTGTAAGCCCACCTTTATCCCTCTATAACCACCCTTTACCACCATCTTTATCACTCTATTAAGGCCCCTGTGCCCCACCTTTATCCCTCTATTAAGGCCCTATACCCTAACTTATCCCTCCATAACCATCATTGTGCCCCAACTTATCCCTCTATTAGGGCCTTATACCCCCACCTTTATCCCCTTTTAATGCTCCTTGTACCTCCCACCTTTATCCCTCTATTTAGGTCCTATTCCCCCACCCTTTATCCCTCTATAACTGCCCTGTACCCAACACCTTTATCCATCTATAAATGCCCCATACCCCACTTCTCTCTCTATTACCACCCCAGTACCCCCACCTTTATCCCTCTATTAAGGCCCTGTACCTCCACCTTTATACCTCTATTAAGGCACCTGTCTCCAACTTTATCACTCTATTTTGGCCCCTGTACCCTCCACCTTTATCCATCTATTAAGGCTCCTCCACCCCACATTTATCCCTCTATTAAGGTCCCTGTAGCCCCACCTTTATCCCCCATTAATGCCCCTGTACCCCACCTTTATCCCTCCATTAAGACACTTGTACCTCCAATTTATCTCTCTATAACTGCCCCATACCCCCATCTTTATACCTCTATTAATGCCTCTGTCTCCCCACCTTTATCCTTATATAACCACCCTTGTACTCCACCACCTTTATCCGTCTATCAAGGCCCCTGTAAATTCCACCTTTATACCTCAATAAAGGCCCTTGTACCCCAACCATTATCACTCTACTGAGGCCCCTGTACCATCACCTTTTTCTCTCTATAACAACCCTCTACCCCCACCTTTATCCCTCAATTAAGGCACCTATGCCCTCCAAGTTTATCTCTCTATAACCGGCCCATACTCCCATCTTTATCCCTTTATTAAGGCCTCTGTCCCCCTACCTTTATCCTTCAATAACTGCCCTTGTACCCCCCCACCTTTATCCCTCTATCAAGGCCCCTGAAAATTTCACCTTTACACCTCGATAAAGGCCCCTGTACCCCAACCTTTATCCCTCTACTAAGGCCCCTGTACCATCACCTTTTTCCCTCTATAACCACCACTGAATCCCCCACCTTTATACCTCTATTAAGGCCCCTGTACTCTCCACCTTTATCCCACTATAACCATCCCTGTATCCCCCACCTTTATCCCTCTATTACGGTCCCTGTACCCCCACCTTTATTCCTCTATTAATGCCCCTGTACACCTTATCCTTCAATTAAGGCCCCTGTACTCCCCACCTTTATCCCTCTATATCCGCCCCTGTACCAAATGCCTTTATGCCTCTTTAACCGCCCTGTACCCCCCACCTTTATCCCTCTGTTAAGGCCCCTGAACTCCCCCCACATTTATCCCTCTATAACTGCCACTATACTCCCAACTTTATCCCTCTAACATGGCCTATGTACCCCATCTTTACCCTTCTATAACTGCCCCTGAACCCCTCACATTTGTCCCTTTGTTAAGGCCCATGTAACCCCCACATTTATCCCTCTATAACTGACCCTGTTCCTCACACCTTTATATCTGTAATAAGGCCCCTCTACCCCCCCACCTTTATCCCTCTATTAAGGCCCCTGTAACCTACCCTTATCCCTCTATTAAGGCCTCTATCTCCCCACCTTTATCTCTCTATGAAGTCCCATGTACACTCCCAACTTTATCCCTCTAATAAAGCCTTTGTACCCCCCCTTTATGCCTCTATAATCACCCCGTACCCCCCACATTTATCCCTGTATTAAGGTGCCTATACCCCTCATCTTTATCCCACTATTAAGGCCCATGTACCTCCCACCTTTATCCCTCTATTGAGACCCCTCTACCCCCATCTTTATCCCTCTATAACTTCCCTGTACCCCACCCTTATCCTCTATAAACAACCTGTACCCCCACCTTTCTCTCTATTACACACCCCCACCTTTATCCCTCATTACAGCCCCTGTACCCCCACCTTTATCCCTCTATTAGGCCCCTTTACCCCCATGTTTATCCCTCTTAAAGGCCCCTGTACCTCACTTTTACCTCTATAACTGCCCCTACCCCACCTTTATCCTTCTATTACTCCTTTCCCCGTGACCTTTTCCTCTACAACCACCACTGTACCCCCCACCTCTGCCCCTGTAAAACCATCCCTGTACTCCCACCCTTATCCCTTTATTAAAGCCCCTGTTCCCCCACCTTTATTCCTCTATTTAGGCCCCTGTAGCCCCCACCTTTATCCTTCTATAATCACCCTTGTACCCCCACATTTATCTCTCTATCAAGGTCATTGTACCTTCCACCTTTATCTCTCAATAACCACCCCATAGCCCCCACCTTTATCCCTCTATTAAGACCCCTGTACCCTCCACCTTTATCCCTCTATAACTGCCCCTGTATCCCCCACCTTTATCACTCTATTAATGCCCCCATACTCCTTCACTTTTATCCCTCTATTAAGGCCCCTTTACTCCCCCCACCTTTATCTCTTCTCTTATACATACCCCCACTTGCTACCATTATCCCTCTATCAGCACCTCCTTCAACCCCACCTTTACCCCTCTATTGAGGCCCCTGTATCCCTCACCTTTATCCCTGTCTTAAGGCCCCTGTACCCCCATATTTATCCTTCTATAACTGCCCCAGTACCCCCCACTTTTATCCCTCTAGTAAGGCCCATGTACCCCCACCTTTATCCCTCTATAACCACCCCTGTACGCCCATCTTTATCCCTCTATTAAGGCCCCTGTACCGCTCCACCTTTATACCTCTATTAATGCCCCTGTATCCCCCAACCTTTATCCCTTTATTAAGGCCCTGTACCCCCACCTTCATCCCTCTATAACCACTGTTGTACCCCCCACCTTTATCCCTCCATTAAGGCCCTGTACCCACCTTTATCCTCCATTAAGGACCCTGTACCCCACAACTTTTTCCCTCTGTTAAGGCCCCCTGTAACCCCATACCTTTAACTCTGTATTAAAAGCCCCTATCTCCCACCTTTATCCCTCTATTAAGGACACTCTATCCCCCACCTTTTTCCTCTATTAATGCCCCTGTACCCCCCCACCTTTAACCCTCTATTAAAGCCCCTGTACCCTCCACCTTTATCTCTCTGTTACGGCCCCTGTATCCCCACCATTTTCCCTCTGTGCTATGGTTACCTTGCCATTGGATAGGTCATTTGTTCCCAGTTAGCTAATGAACTTCAGATCCCCTCTCTTTGCCACCCTTTTAGCAATCCTCAGGATTAGCTCCCCTTTCTCTGAGCTGTGCCTCCTGGAAGGCACTTTAACTCCCTCTCCTCCTTTCTGACTCTGCCCAGAATCATCCCATTGACACCTGAGTTCCCCATCAGAAGTATCTCCTTATTCCTTTGGGATCTTCCTTCTCCCCCCAGTTGGTCTCCCTTCTTGAAGACCCTCACCTCTTCCCATGTCACATACTTGGGTTCTCTAGTAGGACTCCTCCACTTCTTCAGCACATCATAGGGATTCTTAAGCCAGGACAGATGGAGGATGTGCCTCTTCCCCCCCCAGCCTACCTGAGCCCATTGTAGTCCAACCCGCTCTCTGCCATGTCAGGCATCTTGGCAGTGACTGTGGACACTGTAGCCTATATGTGGGAAAGAATGTGCCCAGATATCCTGCCAACTTGGCCCAATGACTGGCAGTCTCCGCCCTCAGTCCAGAAAGGTGCCTGCAAATGTGGCAGCCCTGCAGTACCCAGGAGGTTTTCCTGAAGACTGTTGCTGTGCACTCAGTGTACTGCACCAGTCCCTGCTTCTTCCTATTCTGGTTTGTTTCACCTTCTTTCCCTCTGTGACTAATGTTCTCTCCTGAAACATTTTGGTTTTCCTTTTGTATCCTCTGCTCACTATCTGCTCCCTGTGCATTATGATTATCTCCCCGAGCACTTATATATTGCTAATATATTTTTCTGTCAGCATTGGGTTCGTACACCCCATGTGGTGGGTTGCCATGTGTTTGAATTGCACCTTCCTGTGATGTGAGGAAGTGGAAACCCATGAGCTGTGTAAAAAAACAACATGAGGAAAGTGGAGGTTACAGTCACCAAATAAGAAGGAGACATAGGGGTTATCCAGCTCTGTACCACCTCCACCTTTTCAATGTACTTGTAGAGGTACTCCAGATGTAGCCTAAACAGTGAGCAATACAGAGGCAACTGCACCTCCCTCCTGTCGATAAAAATCATTCTCCCAGTGCACCACAGCATCCTGCTAGCCTTTTCCCACTATTTAAGCAATAAGCCATGAGTGGGTGTGGGTTATCGGGGGATTTACCACAGCTGGGGTGGTTTGCCCACGAAGCGTAGCCGGGTGGGTAAATCCACCCCAGCCATGGTAAATCCCCTGATAAACCACACTCCCAAGTGGCTTATTGTGATTATACCATGGTAAATTGTTTTAGATTTAGGCAATTGTTGAGATTTTTGTTTAGTTTTATTAAAAAAAATTATTTTTATAGAGAAGATATTCATCCAGTACAGAAAAGTAGTCCATTGGTTGGAATAGAAAAATTAATTTGTTGTGGCAAGGAATACATAGGTGCACAGTTAAAGAGATTTTAACAGACAAAGGTTGTAAGTGCACTCTTTGTTATTAGAAAGTGGAACACAGATGAACATTTAGGTATTTTTAACTGAGAACTGAGAAACTGTTATAACTGCAGTCTTTATTTTGTAAAAGTTCATAACTTGTAAGTGGAATTTGTAGGTTTTCAAGTGCAGGCTCTGTTGCTTTAAATGCTGTCAACGTTGTACGTGTGTGGTGTGACCTGTTGGAGAGGAGGAAAAAGAAAGAGTGGCTATTTATTTTTTTTTAAATGGAGGAGTAGTTGTTCGAAAGGTGTGCTGCCTTACTTGCTATTTTTAATTTTTTTTATTTTGTTGTTTAACCAGGTATAGCACACTAAGCTGAAAGCTTTTTTACAGGAGCGACCTGGGAGCACAAGGAGGTTAAGTGACTTGCTTAGGGTCACACAGTATGCAAGTGGAAGCTGTGGGATTCAAACCCCAGGTCTGGTCTGCTGGATGTCACCAAATTTGCTGCTCAGAGCCTTAGACCACTGCTATTTGCAGATGAAATTTATAGTTCCATAGTTTACAAGCTTTTCTATGGAGGGTATTTTCGGGTGTGGGAGGTTATCTGATTTGTTGTTTCCGGTGGCTGTGGAAAGATGCGCAGCTTGTTGAGGTGGGTGAGGAAGTGCTGCAAGATCTTCATTTTTTTCTTCTTGGTTGATTTTGCTTGTAGTTATCATGCTTCTTTGTGCTTCAGCAGAAGTGGTTGGAGATGGCAGAGGTACACTTGTTTGTGCAGTATTGATTTGTTTGCTACAGTGTGGTTCAGGTGGAGGGTATAGATATTCATTGCTGCTTTCTCCACGGATGATTTCTCCCCATTTTTTGAACTCTTGGAGATTTGGGTGCCAATAGTTCCTTAGTGACACTTCGCTTTTGTGTCCTGTAATAGTCATTATTTGTCTGGCTTCCATGCCAGAATTGCTTAAAAGGGTGACTGCAGTGGCACAGAGCAAGTGGTTAGTGAAGATAGTGTCAAAATGTGCTTCTTTGCAAATACGAGGCAGCATGTTAGCTAGGAAGTTAACTCCCATGGGTTCTGCTGTGTCCCACACTGGCATGTCATTGAGGAGTGCTTGATGAGTGGGATGAAGAAATAGAGAAGGCGGATTTGTAGGTAGTTTGGAAAGGTATTTCTTATAACTACTGAGTGGGCAGAGAGGATCGTTTGGTTGTGCGAACATACATCCTCTGGTAAATTGTTTTGTGGGGTCATTTATTTCTTTATGGTTTTTGCTTTGTTCGTTGAAACTTTTAGTTAGATATTCTTCACCATTTTCTGTGGTTTTTATTTCGAAGGATTGAGTTGTCAGCTGTCTTATGCCTTCATTTCCTCTGCGAGCAAAATGTAAAACTATGTCTAACCAGACTTTTTTTTTACAAGACCTGTGGCTGTATCTGGTGTTAAGGCTGGAGAATTTCTGTGCTGAGTGAGCTGACTGATTATTAATGGAAGGTGATGCTGAGTTTTGTCTTTACCTTCTTTTCTGAAGCACTTTACTAAACCTTTAAAGATGTTGTTAGCGATGCTGAATTCTGTGTCAGCCATTAGATTAAAGCTTTGACTTTATTTATTTATTGAATTTTGTTGACCGGGTAGGCCCACTGGGCCCCCGAGGTCCCTTTTTCAGGGGTGACCCGGGGGTAAAAAATAACATACAGGTAAACAGAACAGTAAAAGCAGGTATGCAGAGCTGTAAAAATAACATACAGGTAAACAGACAGTACAAGTAGGTAAGCAGAGCTGTAAACTTGCGTAAATACCAAATGGTTTAACAGTGATAACACATATAAGGCAAATTTCATACTGTATAACTGTGAAAGACTTAATGGCATTTACAATACGGAAGGTGGAGAGGGAGGAGGGGCCATGGCATAAGGTCAGTTCCTTATGCATTGGCAAGTGCTCCCTGGCGAGCAGGTGTGCTTTGAGCTTAGACCGGAAGCAGGGGCTCGACCCTGCCTCCCGTACCTCCAGTGGGAGTTTGTTCCAGTGGGAAGGTGCAGTAAAAGCAAAGGACCTGGACCCAGCTTTAGTCTTTGTTTTGGGGACCACAAGGAGGTTTTGTCCTGAGGAGCGGAGACTCCTCAGGTTGGTTTGACACTAACTAATCCTTTGAGACTAGGGAGATAAGGGCCCCAGAAGCTAAAAGCGAGACATAGTGTGGGGTAGATGAGGCGGGCTTCCAATGACAGCCAGCTGAGCTTGGATTGAGCCTCATGATGGTGTGTGTCTAGGGTTGATAATGTTGCAAATTGGACAATCTTATTGTATAAAAGGTCTGGAGCCTGCCAAGTTCCGTAGAGGCCACGCCTTGAAGAACAGGTGCCGCATAAGTGAGCTTGGGGAGAAGGACGCTAGTTGCGATGGCAACTCTGGCTTCAGGGATAATCTGGTCCTTTATTCTGTAGAGGATACCGAGTTTTCCATGTATGGCTTTGGTGAGTTGGTCAACATGATTTTTTAGGGTGAAGCCTTGGTCCAAGGTTAGCCCTAGGTATTTAGTGGAGGTAACCACCTCAAGTTTATCACCCCCTCTGGACTGCAGCTGAAGGAGCAGCGACCTCTTGGTTCCCAAGGATCTGGGCCCGAACAACCTCAGTAGTATAAGGGGATATAACTTGTCCAATGTTAAATTTCAGCCAATCAGAGTGCGCCACGTCATTTGACAGGTGGTTTCCATGGCAACGCCCCACCCCTTTCCAACCGGAAGTCCCGCCTTCCTCGCACCATGGCGCGCCTCGCCCCGCCGTGCCACAGGAGTGGCGTGCATTTGGTCCTCGAACCCGGAAGTCCTCCCTTTTCTCGCCCGTGCGTGCCTCCTTCTTCTCCCCTCCTCTCGGATCCTTGCCTACAGACTGGCACCCGAGTCCCACCACCTCCTCTCCCTCCCCTCACATCGGTGTGCTAGCAGCTCCTCGAACCCCTCCCCTCGGACCCTGTTCGGCGTCCTAGCTTGCACCCGGGTCCCTCCCCTCACATCGTGGTGCTAGCAGCTCCTCGAACCCCTCCCCTCAGATCCGGTTCGGCGTCCTAGCTTGCACCCGGGTCCCTCCCCTCACATCAGAGTGCTAGCAGCTCCTCGAACCCTTCCCCTTGGACCGGTTTGGCGTCCCTAGCCTTGCACCAGGTCCCTCCCTCACATCGCCACAGCAGCACTCCATCCTAATTCACACCAGAGTCTCCCTCCTCGATCCGCGCCCAGCTTGCACCCGAGTCCCTCTTCCTCCACACCACCCTGCTCCCTCTCGCACCCCTGCTGAAACATCCTAGCTCGAGACTTGAGCCCTCTCCTCACCACACACCTGCTCCCTCGTCCTCCCCCACCCTTTTGCACCGCTGCTCTCTCCTCCTCGATCCATCCACCTCTTGCACCCGAGTCCCTCTTCTCACCACACACCCTGCCCCCTCCTCCACCCCTACCACCGTGTCCTAGCTCAAACCTCAAGTCCCCCTCCTCCATTCCCTTTCCCTCAGACTGCTGCTCCCCTCCTTCTCCCCCATCGCACCCGAGTCCTAGCACCTTCATACACCCCTACTCCCTCGCTATTCATTCGCACCCCTGTCGGTCCGGGATATAAGGACAGGATGTGTGTAAATGCTTTGTGACTTGGAAATCTGTACAAGGAACGCATCATCAGTCAGGGGCCATGACCACAGGGGCTATTTGGTGACAGTGGTGTAAGCTTACTTGTTTTGAGACCAGGTACATATTTTTAAAGGTTTAGAAAAAAAGTATTCATGTAACCTATGAATGTCCTACCAAGAACACATTGTAAATGTTCAACGTCATCTCAGACTGGCAAGGCAGCATTCATCATCAGTCTGCAAAGCAGTGTGTGTGTGTGTGTGTGTGTGTGTGTGTGTGTGTGTGTGTGTGTGCTGTGTGTGTGTGTGTGGTGTGTGGGCATCAAACAACTCTTAGGAAAGGGAAAAATCTCTACAGGGCTTTAGATAGAAAAAAATCTTTACAAATCTTACCTTGTTTGCAGTATAAAAATATACTTCAGAACTGTGTACAATATCTGCTAAGTAATTATGAATGTTACAGAATGAAGGCTGAAGTCTTTACAACTGTAAAATCTATTTTTGTAGTTTACTCAAATATGATTTAAGCAGAGGTTCCTGTGTGACAGTCACAGAAAGTTATTTCGAATACTGATGAGTTAGCGGATGAGAGCATCTTGTAAGAATGGAACAAGAGACTGTTTTACATGTGAAAGGATACTTTGTGTGTTAGAAAGACTATAATCCTCTATTAAATGGTTGGCCATGTCTTACATAAACAGAAGGAATACATACTATGAATAACTATATTCTTTCAAACTATATTGAGCAGTAGGCTCTGATAAGTAATAGCTTAGCGTTTTCCCAGAGATATAGCTCTTTAATGGCAGACATTCTCAGGTTCTTTAGTGACATTCTGTATAGTAAGTACCTTTCATTACAGAGCGAGGGACCCCACACTGATGAGCTCAGCTTTATATAGAATGTCACACATTTGCATTTGAAAGGGCATGCTGTTTTAGTCTGGAAAAGTTTACATCTAAAAGGAATCACATTAAAGCTTATCATGCATTCATATATAGCTAAAAAATAAATAGTTTAGAAAAGCCTGTAGTCTATTAATAGTCAGGTCATTTCTCACATATACCAAAGGAATACATACTGGGAATAACTTTTTCAATTTCTATTAAGCAGTAGGGTTCTGATAAGTAATAGCTTAGCGTTTTCCCAGAGATATAGCTCTTTAATGGCAGACATTCTCAAGGTTCTTTAGTGAAATTCTGTATAGTAAGTACCTTTCATTACAGAGCCAGGGATGCACCACTGATGAGCTCAGCTTTATATAGAATGTCACACATTTGCATTTGAATGGGCATGCTGCTTTAGTCTTGAAAAGTTTACATCTAAAGGAATCACATTAAAGCTTATCTTGCTTTCATACATAGCTAAAAATAAATAGTTTAGAAAAGCCTGTAGTCTATTAATTGTCAGGTAATTTCTCACATATACCAAAGGAATACATACTATGAATAACTATGTTCTTTCAAACTGTATTAAACAGAAGGGGCCTGAGAAGTAATTTGCTGAAGTTCTCTCAACGATGTCTAGTTAAGTACCAGCAGACCTTCCCTGACCTCTGTAATGAGATTCTGCACGGTCCTGATGGTGAGCTCAGCATATTAATTAGCTTCTAGCCAGTGTCTTGAAGACTCATAATTTTATGTTATGCACTGTGTACCTATTTTTTATGTATGTATCTGAGAGAAATACTACTTTTCACAAACAGAACCTATCTGGAATATGTCAAATTATAATGTCTGTGCTAAATTATAACCATGCTAATGTGCATTAATAGAACAGCCTATTTGGTTTGTGAAATCATATAAAAGGATCTTTGTGAGCGATCTTGGAAAAAGTCACGTTAGTCACACAGTAGAAGGGTTCTGTTAAGAGTGTGAGAGATTTAGGCAGGTGGTCTAAAATGGCATGAAATCATCGGATACACAATAGAAGGGCACACATTTACATAGTAGGCGTCTGGGAACACATTTGTAAGATCTGGAAATAATATTCACACGGTAGAAGGGTTCTGTTAAGAGTGAGAGATTTAGGCAGGTGGTCTAAATCGGTGTAAATCATCGGATACACAATAGAAGGGGCACACATTTACATAGTAGGCGTCTGGGAACACATTTGTAAGATCTGGGAAATAGTCTAAAGAAAAACCTTGCATAGTTTTCTATTTTATGCAAAGAAATGGGGAGTTGCTATGTATTGTTAGCTACAGTATATAAGTGTTAGACATTTCCAGTGTGACACAGTCTTGGCTGAAAACCGAAGAGAAACTGCTAAAGTATGGAGCATTGCAAAATGGAATATATCTTAGGTGCTGAAATTGTTGATATAAGTGATGATGAAGAGCCTACTACTAGTGTTGAACAGATAGAGACCACCAAAAACACCCCACAAGGTATTTGTAAATATATTTGCTGCTTTACAATTGTATAATCAGTTAGGATGTGTTACTACCTTTTTTTTATCAGCTCAGAACTGTATCATTGGTGGATAAAAAATGCCATGTATTTGCATATCTACATTTGCTGCTTTAGAACTGTATAATCAGTTAGGGTGTGTTACTGCTTTTTTTGCTAGCTCAGAAATGTATCATTGGTGGATAGAAGATACTTTAATTAAAAATAGGGTTTGTTTTACTGTTTTGCTAACCTGGATTCTTACAACTTAATGCATGAAATATGATTATTATAATTTAAATGTTTATTGTAAGTTTAAACATAAGTGAAAAGCAATACACACATTATAAATCTTTGGTTCAAAATCAGACATACAGACTTCCTTGTGATCTATGACAGCTCATTAATTAAATGTATCTACCATTTTTAAAAGACCATGGTTGAAATATGTGACGTCTGCTTTTCTGTTGATAGCTACAAAAAAGGTAAATCTTCTCAGAAAAAAAGTAAAGAAGGAATCAGCACAGAACACATGAGAGATGGCTGCCAATATTGTGAATAATGTTGATTGTGGAGACATCAGGGGTGATGCGTTAGAATCCATAAATAACAGCATACGTTTACTCCAAGGGTCAGAAAACACCAACAGTTCCATCAATCATGATGCAGCTTCCCAGGCACCCACACATTTGGTTGTTAAACCCAATGGTGATTCTACAAGGCACTTTGTTTTATATCATGGGTCACAGCTATCTGCCAATTTGGGGCTACAGACAATGAGAATCCTGCTCACCTCCCAGGCCTCCACCAGTTTGAGGCTCACCAACAAAAGAAACCAATTTCACCTCCTCAGTTTGGGAAAAGGGATTATGAGCCGACAAGGTTAATGATACAGCTTGCTGAAAATTGTTTAAACTGCTTGACAACGTTGAAAGATTAAGTGGTAAGGAGAAAGAAACTGTATGTGCTTTACAAAAAAAACTACTAAGGTATCGTAATGTGAATGCTGCATTTTTGTTGGTATGTTTAGGTAGGAAGGGGTCAGCGTTAGAGCTGAGGCGTGATATAGAGATGGTAGATCAGCTTAACTGTGTATCAGAAATGTTTGCATCTAGAAAACAGTGACCGAATAGAATGAATAAAAAGGAGGGCAATGCAAAACATAAGACCAAACACAACAGACTGGCGAAAAGAAAGATATGGGATAAAAATAAAAAAATCAGAGAAAATTTGAAAAGGAAGTTAAAGCGTGCTAGGAAACTATTACAATGCAGGGCATCACGGCATCTTGTGGAAATCACGATTCTCCCCAAGATGCGAGATAAAACCACCAGCCCTCCAGTAGTTTTTAGAAAGAATTCAAAGTTACACAAGGGTGAGAAATAATTTCAGAGCCGTCGAGCTCTATGAGCAGTTTCACTTTGTCAATCTTCACAGACTTCAGTCTTTACAGGCGCCATTAAGGTGATACACCAAGCTATCCAAGAGTTGCTAGATAGGGTGATACCTGAACTGGGTCCTGATGATTTTCTGCAGTTGCGTTTGATGCTGACTCTTTAAATCATCCACTGTTCTCAAGGAGAAGGGCCCTGGAGAGCTTAACAGCTGGGGTGTTTTAGACCAGATAGCTGATATGCTTCAGAGCAATTCTGAGGTGATGCCGATGGGTCTCTGCACCTCGTGTTAACCACTATTAGAAACAGGGAGGGAGGGGGGGGGAGAAGATGTACACTAAGTTCTGTTTTATACAGCAGAATCATTGAAAAAAGCTATCTGATTGATTTAAACAACAGAGATAATGCTCTCTGTTTTCAGCCAGTATAGTAGCGTTATTAAATCCCACAGATATGACGCTCAATTGATTAATAAGGGTAGAATTTTGCACGCTGAACTGGGTTTGTCAGAACAGATGCCTGTCACTTTTAGTGATGTGTCACGATTTGAGCAGTTTTTAGGAGTCAGAATTAAGATTTTGTACCACAATCAGGGAGCTTGGCAGACATTTTCGACAGGACCAAAAAGTCTTCCTAAGACACTGTTTGTATTATTGCATGACGGCCATTACTATGGTGTCACGGATGTAAAGAAATTTATAGGTGCCAAATACCTGTGTGAATACTGTCATGCAGCTTACAGTCACAAAATAATCATTCATGTGCATGGTTTGTAATGCATGCGGTGAGCCAAACTGCTCAGAACAGAAAACAGGTGCAACATCATGCCTAAAGTAAAAAAGATTTGCAGGTCCTCAGCTTGCCTAGAAAGGCATTTGGACAGAGCGGCTTTGGGCAGGGTCTCTTGTGAACCGATGAAACTGTGTGAAGAATGTTTTGTTTTTACAAGAGGTCTCATGCATGCAAACACATTCAGTGTGCTAGATCCGGCTCTCTGATGCCTGCAGACAAACATATCTGTTACATGACCCCACTCACAGAAGTAAAAAACTCTGACAGATACATAGTGTTTGATTTTGAGGCCAGACAAGAAACAGGTGTACACACCCCTAATTTTATATTTGCTAAGCAATTGGATGGGGAAAGATCCTGGGAATTTGAAGGGGAGGAATGTGTAAGAGAGTTTGTCAGACATTTTATAGATACACCGTTCAAACACTACACATTTATAGCCCACAATGCCAAAGGCTATGACAGCTATTTTATCGTTAGCCAGCTGGTCAAGGAAAAAATAGCTATCAAGTTGCTCACCCAGGGAGGAAAATTGCTGTGTGTGACCGTATCTGCCCTACAAATCAGATTTATTGATTCATTATCCTTTATGCCCATGAAATTAAGCAAAATTCCAGCCGCATTCGGTTTTGAGAACGAGATGGCTAAAGGGTATTTCCATTTTTTCAACACAAGGCCAATGAAAATTACATGGGTCCCCTGCCCGATGCAAAATTTTATGAGGTGGACTACATGATGCCTAGTGAAAATCAGAGTTCATGCAGTGGTACACGGCAAACAGGCATACAGAATTTGACCTGAAAAAGAACTTAGCTACTACTGTCAGTTAGATGTTGAAATTCTTCAAAAGCCTGTGACAGATTTAGGCAGGAAGTGATGAACATGACAACCAAATGTGTTTTACAACAGTCAGACTGTGACACAGCAGGTACAAAACAGTCTCTTTAGATCCCTTCAATACACGACCATAGCCTCTGTTTGTATGGCAACCTACAGATTTTGTTTTGGTGAGAACACACTCGCCGTCCCCAGATAACTACCACGGTCAGCAAAAGGTACTCACTCCAGCCATTCAGTGGTTAATGTACATAGCTGAGAAAACATTTCTATTCAGCATGCACTCAGGGTGGAGAATAAAAAGTAGGTCTACTTTTTGGATGGTATGCTATAATTGAAGGGTCCCAACAGCCTTTGAATTCAATGGCTGCTTTTCATGGATGCAACATATGTTACTGTGAGAAAGACAGAAACCGCATGACAGGCACTAGTTTTGGACAGTTATACAAGCGGACCATGCATAAATCCCATTTTTAAAAAGCAAAGGGGTTTGCCGTTAGAGTACTGTGGAACACGAATGGAAAGAAATGTTGGTGACAGATGAAGTTGAATAATTTCTTGAGAGCAGACAGCTACCACAACCCCTGGAGCCTAGGGAGTCTCTGTTTGGGGGGAGGACAAATGCCATCCGACTGTACTATAATGCGCAGCCGGATGAAAAGATCTGGTATTATGATTTTACTAGCCTGTACCCATTTGTCAACAAAACAAAACGTTACCCCGTGGGTCACCCTACCATCATCTATGAGAACTTTACAGATCTCAGTCAATACTTTGGTTTGGCAAAAGTAAAAGTTTTACCCCCAAGAGGTCTTTTTTTTCCAGTGCTGCCATCCAGGATTGGAAAAAAACTTGTGTTTGCATTATGTCGTGCGTGCACTGAAGAGACTTCAGACAAAGTCATGCACGCTGCGATGAGAGAGGGCTCTGACTGGTACCTACTGTACCGTGGAGCTAAACCTGGCTGTAGAAAAGGTGTCGAATCATTGATGTTTTTGAAGTGTGGGATTTCAGGAGTCATCGACAGAGCTGTTTGCTGACTCATCAAACTGCACCTGAAGGGAAGCAAGAAGCATCTGGTTTCCTTCATGGGTAAAATAAACAGATAAAACCAGATGCATTACAGCAGTATTTGAAAGAAAATGTACATTTGAACCCGCTGCCATCACCGTTAACCGCGAGGAGAAATATATCTAAACCGTTTTAAATTCTCTTTGGGGTAAATTTGGACAGAGACCTAATTTACCGACCACGAGCTATAGTTACAGACCCGATGAACTCTTTGGTATGTATTTGCCCCTACTACTGACGTGACCTCATGCTGTTTCATCGGCGATGAGGCAGCGTGTTTAAGATTAGTACACTAAAGACCATTACCCAAATTCTAACAACATCAACATATTCATAGGAGTTTCACCACAGCATATGCCAGAGTAGAACTGTACAATTTGCTAATAAGTTACAGGACAGGTGTTGTATCTACAACAGACTCTGTCATTTTGTGTCTAGACCCGGTGACTGGACCCTCCTCTGGGTGACTATTTGGGGAGCTGACCAGCGAGCTTCCGAGCAGATGAACACATTACTGAGTTTGTGTCCGCGGGTCCCAAAACCTCTGACTACTGGCTGTCAGAGGACAGACAGTCCTCCTGATGATTTCTTTAGATGTCTGTGAACCATTGTAATCAAACACCAGATCTTTTAAGTTGTCAAAATTAATGTGTTCACTGTTGCCTACGTTAAGGGTAAATCCTTTCACTTTGAGACTGTCTGTCCTCCGGACAACCGGTAGCACGAGGTTTTGGGACCTCGGACGGAAAAAAACTCAGTAATGTGTTCATCGCCAGAAGCTCGCTGGTCAGCTCCCAAATAGTCACACTAGAGGAGGAGGTTCCAGTCACGGGTCTAGACACAAAAATGACAGAGTCTGTCGTGATACAAACACCTGTCCTGCTAACTTATCCAAGCAAATTGTACAGTTCTACTCTGGCACGCATGGTGAAACTTCGCCCTATAGATATGTTGATGTTGTTAGAATTTGGGTAATGGTCTTTAGTGTGCTTCCAGCAAACCACGCTGTCTCATCGTCCCGATGAAACAGCCGAATCACGTCGTCAATGAAGCAAATACATACCGAAAGAGTTCATCGGGTCTGTAACTATGCTACGTGGTAGGTAAAGTGGGTCTCTGTCCAAATTTACAAAAGAATTTAAAACAGTTAGATATATTTCTCCTCATGAGTTACACGATGATAACAGCGAAGTTCAAATGTAACATTTCTCTTTCAAAATACTGCTGTGCGTGCCTGGTTTTGTCTGCTTCATTTTTTACCCATGACCAGACCTTTCTTGCTTCCCCTTCAGGTGCGATTTGATGTAGTCAGCAAACAGCTCTGTGATGACTCCTGAAATCACACTTCAAAAACATCAATTGATACCCTTTTCTACAGCCAGGTTTGGCTCCACGGTACAGTAGTACCAGTCAGAGCCCTCTCTCCTCATCGCTGTGCGTTTGCCAGCTTTGTCTGAAGTCTCTCTTCAGCATACGCATGCGACATAATCAACTAAGTTTTTCCAATCCTGGATAGCACTGGAAAAAAAAAAGACCTCTTGAGGTAAAACTTTTACTTTGCCAAAACAAAGTATTGACTGAGATCTGTAATTCTCATAGATGATGGTGAGGGTGACCAAAGGAGTAACGATTACTGTTTTCGTTGACAAATGAGTACAGGCCTAGTAAAATCATAATAAATCTTTTCATCCGGCTGCGCATTATAGATGTTGTGCCGATGGTTGTCCTCCCCAAACAGAGACTCCTCAGGCTCCAGGTTGTAGTACTGTCATACTCAACAAATTATTCAATCCCTCATCAATCAAGCAACATTTCTTTCCATTCGTATTCCCACAGTCTCCTAACAACCAACCCTTGCTTTTTAAAAATGGGATTTATGTATGGTCATTCGCTATAACTGTCCAAAACTAGTGCCTGTCATGCGGTTTCTGTCTTTCTCACAGTAAATATGTTGCATCCATGAAAAAAAGCAACCATTGAATTCAAAGGCTGTTGGGACCCCTTTCAATTATAACATACCCATCCAAAAGTAGGGACCTACTTTTAATTCTCCACCCGAGCATGCTGAATAGAAATGTTTTCTTTCTCAGCTATGTGCATTAACCACTGAATGGCTGGAGTGGAGTACCTCTTTGCTGACCGTGGTAGTTATCAGGGGGGCACCGGAAGTGTGTTCTCCCTCAAAAACAAAATCTGTGAGGTTGCCACTTTCGACAGAGCTATGATGCGTGTATTGGAAGGATCTAAAGTTGTTTTGTGCTCTGCTGTGTCAGTCTGACTGTTGTAAAACTACATTTGGTTGTCATGTTCATCACTTCCTGCCTAAATCTGTCACAGGCTTGAAGAATTTCAACATCTAACTGACAGTAGTAGCTAAATTCTTTCAGGTCAAATTCTGTATGCCTGTTTGCCATAGTACCCTGCATGAACTCTGATTTTTCACTAGGCATCCATGTAGTCAACCGCACAAAATTTTGCATCGGGCAGGGGACCTCGTAATTTTCGGTGGCCTTGTTGAAAAATGTGGAAATACCCTTTAGCCATCTACGTTCTCAAACCCGAGCGGCTGGAATTTTGCTTAATTTCATGGGCATAAGGATAATGAATCAATAAATCTGATTTGTAGGGCATAACGGTCACACACCAATTTTTCCTCCCTGGTGAGACAGCAGTAATATTTTTCCTTGACCAGCTGGCTAACGATAAAATAGCTGTCAAATCACCACAGCATTGTGGGCTATAAGTGTAAGTGTTTGAGCGATTATCTATAAAATGTCTGACAAACTCTCTTACATTCCTCCCTTCAAATCCAGAGATCTTCCCATCCAATTGCTTAGCAAATATAAAATTAAGAGTGTACACCTGTTTCTTGTCTGGCCTCAAAATCAAACACTATGTATCTGTCAAGTTTTTTACTTCTGCAGTGGGGTCATCTAACAGATATGTTTGTCTGCAGGCATCAGAGAGCAGCATCTAGCACACTGAATGTGTTTGCATGCATGAGACCTCTTGTAAAAAACAAACATTCTTCCACAGTTCCATCAGTTCACAAGAGACCCTGCCCAAAGCCGCTCTGTCCAAATGCCTTTCTACCCAAGCTGAGGACCTGCAAATCTTTTACACTCTAAGGCATGATGTTGCACCTGTTTTCTGTTCTGAGCAGTTTGACTCACATGCATTAAAACCATGCACATGAATGATTATTTTGTGACTGTAAGCTGCATGACAGTATTCACAAGGTATTTGGCACCTATAAATTTCTTTACATCCGTGACCAACAGTAATAGCCCGTCATGCAATAATACAAACAGTGTCTTGAGAAGACTTTTAGTCCCTGTCGAAAATGTCTGCAAGCTCCTGATTGTGGTACAAAATCTTAATTCTGACTCTAAAACTGCTCAAATCGTGACACATCACTAAAAAGTGACAGGCATCTGTTCTGACAAACCCAGTTCAAGCGTAAAATTCTACCCTTATTAATCAATTGATAATAATCCGTCAGATCTAATAACAGCATAATACTGGCTGAAAACAGAAAGCATTATCTCTGTTGTTTAAATCAATCAGATAGCGCTTTTTTTCTCAATGATTCTGCTGTATAAAACAGAACTTAGTGTACATCTTCTCCACAACCTCCCTCCTGTTTCTAAATAGTGGTTAACACGGTGCAGAGACCCATCAGCGATCACCTCAGAATTGCTCAGAGCATCAGCTATCTGGTCTAAAAAAACCCCAGCGTTAGCTCTCCAGGGCCTTCTCCTTGAGAACAGTGGATGATTTAAAGAGTCAGCATCAAAAAGCATAACTGCAGAAAAATCATCAGGACCCAGTTCCAGGTATCAACTACATCTAACTCTTGGATAACTTGGTGTATCACCCTAATGGCGTCTGTAAAGACTGAAGTCTGTGAAGATTGACAAAGTGAAACCGCTCATAGAGCCATGACTCTGAAATTATTTCTCACCCTTGTGTAACTTTTGAATTCTTTTCAAAAACTACTGGAGGGGCTGGTGGTTTTAATCTCACCATCTTACGGAGAATCGTGATTCTCACAAGATGCCGTGGATGCCCTGCATTGTAATAGTTTCCTAGCACGCTTTAACTTCCTTTTCAAATTTCTCTGATTTTTTTATTTTATCCCATATCTTTCTTTTTCGCCAGTCTGTTGTGTTTGGTCTTATGTTTTGTATTGCCCTCCTTTTATTCATTCTATTCGGCACTGTTTTCTAGATGCAAACATTTCTGATACAGTTAGCTGATCTACCATCTTATATGCGCTCAGCTCTAACGCTGACCCCTTCCTACCTAAACATACCAACAAAAATGCAGCATTCACATTACGATACCTTAGTAGTTTTTTGTAAAGCACATACAGTTTCTTTCTCCTTACCACTTAATCTTTCAACGTTGTCAAGCAGTTTAAACAATTTTTCAGCAAGCTGTATCATTAACCTTTGTCGCTCATAATCCCTTTTCCCAAACTGAGGAGGTGAAATTGGTTTCCTTTTGTTGGTGAGCCTCAAACTGGTGGAGGCCTGGGAGGTGAGACAGATTCTCATTGTCTGTAGCCCCAAATTGGCAGATAGCTGTGACCATGATATAAAACAAAGTGCCTTGTAGAATCACCATTGGTTTAACAACCAAATGTGTGGGTGCCTGGGAAGCTGCATCATGATTGATGGAACTGTTGGTGTTTTCTGACCCTTGGAGTAAACGTGTGCTGTTATTTATGGATTCTAACGCATCACCCTGATGTCTCCACAATCAACATTATTCACAATATTGGCAGCGTCTCTCGTGTGTTCTGTGCTGATTCCTTCTTTACTTTTTTCTGAGAAGATTTACCTTTTGTAGCTATCAACAGAAAAGCAGACATCACATATTTCAACAATGGTCTTTTAAAAATGGTAGATACATTTAATTAATGAGCTGTCATAGATCATCAAGGAAGTCTGTATGTCTGATTTTGAACCAAAGATTTATAATGTGTGTATTGCTTTTCACTTATGTTTAAACTTACAATAAACATTTAAATTATAATAATCATATTTCATGCATTACAGTTGTAAGAATCCAGGTTAGCAAAACAGTAAAACAAACCCTATTTTTAATTAAAGTATCTTCTATCCACCAATGATACATTTCTGAGCTAGCAAAAAAAGCAGTAACACACCCTAACTGATTATACAGTTCTAAAGCAGCAAATGTAGATATGCAAATACATGGCATTTTTATCCACCAATGATACAGTTCTGAGCTGATAAAAAAGGTAGTAACACATCCTAACTGATTATACAATTGTAAAGCAGCAAATATATTTAAATACCTTGTAGGGTGTTTTTGGTGGTCTCTATCTGTTCAACACTAGTAGTAGGCTCTTCATCATCACTTATATCAACAATTTCAGCACCTAAGATATATTCCATTTTGCAATGCTCCATACTTTAGCAGTTTCTCTTCGGTTTTCAGCCAAGACTGTGTCACACTGGAAATGTCTAACACTTATATACTGTAGCTAACAATACATAGCAACTCCCCCATTTCTTTGCATAAAATAGAAAACTATGCAAGGTTTTTCTTTTAGACTATTTCCCAGATCTTACAAATGTGTTCCCAGACGCCTACTATGTAAATGTGTGCCCCCTTCTATTGTGTATCCGATGATTTCATACCGATTTAGACCACCTGCCTAAATCTCTCACACTCTTAACAGAACCCTTCTACCGTGTGTGAATATTATTTCCCAGATCTTACAAATGTGTTCCCAGACGCCTACTATGTAAATGTGTGCCCCCTTCTATTGTGTATCCGATGATTTCATGCCATTTTAGACCACCTGCCTAAATCTCTCACACTCTTAACAGAACCCTTCTACCGTGTGTGACTAACGTGACTCTTTTTCCAAGATCGCTCACAAAAGATCCCTTTTTATATGATTTCACAAACCAAATAGGCTGTTCTATTAATGCACATTAGCATGGTTATAATTTAGCACAGACATTATAATTTGACATATTCCAGATAGGTTCTGTTTGTGAAAAGTAGTATTTCTCTCAGATACATACATAAAAAATAGGTACACAGTGCATAACATAAAATTATGAGTCTTCAAGACACTGGCTAGAAGCTAATTAATATGCTGAGCTCACCATCAGGACCGCAGAATCTCATTACAGAGGTCAGGAAGGTCTGTTGGTACTAACTAGACATCGTTGAGAGAACTTCAGCAAATTACTTCTCAGGCCCCTTCTGTTTAATACAGTTTGAAAGAACATAGTTATTCATAGTATGTATTCCTTTGGTATATGTGAGAAATTACCTGACAATTAATAGACTACAGGCTTTTCTAAACTATTTATTTTTTAGCTATGTATGAAAGCAAGATAAGCTTTAATGTGATTCCTTTTAGATGTAAACTTTTTTCAAGACTAAAGCAGCATGCCCATTCAAATGCAAATGTGTGACATTCTATATAAAGCTGAGCTCATCAGTGTGGGGGTCCCTCGCTCTGTAATGAAAGGTACTTACTATACAGAATGTCACTAAAGAATCCTGAGAATGTCTGCCATTAAAGAGCTATATCTCTGGGAAAACGCTAAGCTATTACTTATCAGAGCCTACTGCTCAATATAGTTTGAAAGAATATAGTTATTCATAGTATGTATTCCTTCTGTTTATGTAAGACATGGCCAACCATTTAATAGAGGATTATAGTCTTTCTAACACACAAAGTATCCTTTCACATGTAAAACAGTCTCTTGTTCCATTCTTACAAGATGCTCTCATCCGCTAACTCATCAGTATTCGAAATAACTTTCTGTGACTGTCACACAGGAACCTCTGCTTAAATCATATTTGAGTAAACTACAAAAATAGATTTTACAGTTGTAAAGACTTCAGCCTTCATTCTGTAACATTCATAATTACTTAGCAGATATTGTACACAGTTCTGAACCTATTTTTATACTGCAAACAAGGTAAGATTTGTAAAGATTTTTTTCTATCTAAAGCCCTGTAGAGATTTTTTCCTTTTCCTAAGAGTTGTTTGATGCCCACACACCACACACACACATGCACACACACACACACACACACACACACACACACACACTGCTTTGCAGACTGATGATGAATGCTGCCTTGCCAGTCTGAGATGACGTTGAACATTTACAATGTGTTCTTGGTAGGACATTCATAGGTTACATGAATACTTTTTTTCTAAACCTTTAAAAAATATGTACCTGGTCTCAAAACAAGTGTGCTTACACCACTGTCACCAAATAGCCCCTGTGGTCATGGCCCCTGACTGATGATGCGTTCCTTGTACAGATTTCCAAGTCACAAAGCATTTACACACATCCTGTCCTTATATCCCTGGACCGACAGAGTGCGAATGAATAGCGAGGGTAGGGTGTATGAAGGTGCTAGGACTTGGGTGCGATGGGGGAGAAGGAGGAGCAGCAGTCTGAGGGAAAGGGAATGGAGGAGGGGGACTTGAGGTTTGAGCTAGGACACGGTGGTAGGGGTGGAGGAGGGGCAGGGTGTGGTGAGAAGAGGGACTCGGGTGCAAGAGGTGGATGGATCGAGGAGGGAGAGAGCATGTGCAAAAGGGTGGGGAGGACGAGGGAGCAGGGGTGTGTGGTGAGAGAGGGCCGAGTTAGAGCTGGATGTTTCAGCAGGAGTGCGAGAGGGAGCAGGGTGGTGTGGAGGAAGAGGGACCGGGTGCAAGCGGTGGGCGGATCGAGGGAGGAGACTCTGGTGTGAATTAGGATGGTGCGGCTGGGTTGCGATGTGAGGGAGGGACCGGGTGCAAGCTAGGGCCTAACGCGGGTCCAAGGGAAGGGTTCGAGGGCTGCTAGCACTCCGATGTGAGGAGGACCGGGTGCAAGCTAGGATGCCGAACGGATCTGAGGGAGGGTTCGGGGAGCTGCTAGCACCACGATGTGAGGGAGGGACCGGGTGCAAGCTAGAGACGCCGAACAGGGTCCGAGGGGGGGTTCGAGGAGCTGCTAGCACACCGATGTGAGGGAGGGGAGAGGGAGGTGGTGGGACTGGGTCGTAGTCTGTGGCAAGGATCCGAGAAGGGAGGGGGAGGAAAGAAGGAAGCACGTCACAGGCGTAGAAAGGGAGGACTTCGGGTTCGAGGACCAAATGCACGTCACTTCCTGTACGCACGAGAAGGGGGCGAGGAAAGGCATTGCCATGGTGCGAGGAAGGCGGGACTTCCGGTTGGAAAGGGGCGGGGCGTTGCCATGGAAACCACCTGTCAAATGACGTGGCGCACTCTGATTGGCTGAAATTTAACATTGGACAAGTTATATCCCCTTATACTACTAACCTCGCTTTAATTTTACTGGTATTTAATACCATTTTATTCCGAGTGAGCTAGTCCTCCATCTGAAGAATGTCCTCTTGGAGGGCATTCCCCAGTTCTCCTAAGTTAGGGGAGGCTCGGAAAATGACAGCATCGTCCGCATATTGGATGACGCTGCTGCTCCCGCAATGTAAGTGCAGATCGTTTATAAACAAAGTGAAGAGAAGGGGACCAAGTATTGACCCCTGAGGTACTCCTACTGTGAGCGGTGCAGACTGGGAGACATAGTCCTTCCACTTGACCCTCTGGGTCCAGCCCATAAGGTAATTAGCAAACCATCCTAGGGCATGTGCGTCCATGCCAAGAGCGCACATTTTTTGTAAAAGGAGGTTGTGGTTTACCAGGTCAAATGCTTTAGACAGGTCCATGAAGACCACGCCTGTGCTGACCCCTGAGTCATTATTGCCCAGGATATCAGCTGAAAATTTGGTTAGTGCAGTGTCCATCCCATGCTTGGCTCTGAAGCCGTGCTGTGATGAAGAGATTATCTGGTGTATTTCCAGATATTCACGTAGTTGAGAGTACACAAGCTTCTCTTGTAATTTCGCTATTGCAGACAACAGGGAGATAGGCCTGTAGTTCCCAATAGGCTCGGTGGACCCTCCCTTGTGACTTAGGGGAGGGTTGTTTAGATATCGATTTAGTCCAGCTCTTAGGCATGTGTAACTAATGAGGCAGTATTCATTGCCATCACTGTTACGGACTGTACTGTAGAACTCTCGAAGTACGTTATTTAATTGTGATGGAGTTATGGTGCTTAAGTGTATTTGTTTACCTTTTTGTGAACACCAGTCAAAAAAAAACATGTATTGCCCATTGAGTTTGCTTTTGTGTTGCTATCTCATGCCTTTCTCTTTCTAGGTGTAACATTTCTTCGTCTGTTACTTCCTGGTGACATTGTCTTTTTCTCCCCTCGGTTGGCTGGTTGGACGGCTGACGAAGGATACAGTTTTGAGTTCTGCGCTTTGGGGATGGTGAAGCTGTAGCAGGCAAAGTGCCAGTGGAGATGCCGCGTGTTTCGGCCGCTGAAGACGGAAGGGACTACGAACATGTAAGTCATGGTATAGTAGATTCGGTATGGGGCTGTATTGCTGTTCAAGAGTATTGAAGATTGTGCCTAGCTCTTCATTGTCTATTAATTCGAATAGTGTGTCCATTTTCTTTTTTGTTTATTGGTTTAAATCGTTACCGAAGCGGCTACTGCGAGCAAATATGGCAGCACTTTGATGTTGTTTCGGGTGTCGGAGGGATTTACGTGATAGGGTGGCACAGACAGTGGCAGGCTGACACCTTTTGCAGTGATTATCAGTGAATAATCAATGTGGGTAAGGTGCCAGGCTGCGTCTGTGATTGGTCAGTCAGTGAGGTGCATGGTATAAGTTGTCTTTTCCTACTGTTTTTCCCACTGTCCAGCTACCTTTAGGTCAGATATGATAATCCCCTATCTCCTTACTTGGTGACTGCAAGCTCCACTTCCCCCATGTTGTTCTTTTACACAGCATGTGGGTTCTGCAGACCTAAGTGCATACTTTGCATGTTTTGGCACTGAAACCCAACTGCCACCCCTAGACCACTGATCTAGTCTCCTTGGATACCTCTGCATTTTCTCCACCCCTTCCAGAGTGTCAACCCCATTTCAGAATTTTGTCTCATGTGCAAAGAGATGCACCTTACCATCAAACTCCTCTGCAGTGTCACTTATGAAGACATTGAAGCAGACCAGTCACAGCACCGAGCCATGTGGAACCTCAGTAGTCACTGTCCTATCACCTGAGTAGTTACCCTTTACAACTACCATTTGCCTCCTCTCCCATAACCAATTATATACACAGCACATAGGTATATGTAGATTTAAAGATATAAACATATCTATTACATAAGAAAAAGTCACCAAACAGTGCCCAAGTAAAAATGGACAACATGCCACACATGTCAAGCTGCATTGCCTTTTAAGAAATGACAGTCACATAAAATGTAGAAACCCAAACATTGTGCCCACCTGTCCAAACAAAGTACATTTAACAAAGGGTAAGATGGTAAGACAAACAGCCACAAACCACATTTAATAGTTAATACACAATTGTATATGAAGTGACAATTCCAACTCATTGGATCAAGACATCATTATCAGAAACACGTCAGGTGGACGCAGTGTTTGGGCGTCCACGTTTTATGCGATTGTCACTTACTGAAAGACAATGGAACTTGTCATACCTGGCATGGTATTCATTTTTATTGAGATGATGAGTACCCCACTTTTTGTTTATAATAGTTTTGTAGTTGTCTAAAGCACCAGAGACCGAGTATTTATTCAGTACTTCCGCCTTGTCTAGGTCTCCCTTCTTACACCCACCTTTGTCCCCTTTGAGCCTTACAATCCTTCCATTTTTTTTCTTTCACTGATGTACCAATAGAATGTCTTTGTCCCCTCTTTTCACTATATTTGCTAATTCCTTCTCAGTCTGCATCTTTACATTCCTAACAGCCTTCCCAGCTTCCATCAAACACTCCAGATATTCCCCCTGTTTTCCTCTCTTTGGGTCTCTTTATTTTCCCTGATACTTACCCTTTTAACTCTGACCAGGTCTCCCACTTCTTTCAAAAACCATAATGGCTTCCTTCTTTTTTCCCTTGGACACCAACCTGATGCATTGGGTTGTCATTTCCAGTATGGCTTCTCTAAGTCCCCTCCCCCCACTGATCTTCAAACACCCCCTGACCTCACCCTTTCTTCGGCCTTGTCTAATTCATCTCCACATTTCAGCAAAGTCTGCCCTCCTGAAATCTAAAACCTTCACCTTTATGTGACTTGATTGAGTCCCCATCTCAATGTTAAACCACACTATGTTATGATTGATAACCCGCAGTTGTCCTTCTACTAAGACTTTTGTGATTCTGTCCCAGTTGGTCAGTACCAGGTCCAGAAATGTCCAGTCTCTGGTGGGATCAAGCACTAGGTGCCTGAGACCAGCCCCTTGTATGGAATCTAGGATGCTTCTGCTTCTTGTTAAAGCAGCTGTCTGGGTGATCCAATCCACGTCAGGCATATTGAAATCCCCCAGTAGAAGAATTCCATCTTTTGCTGCCATCTTGTTTATTTCATCCACTAGCTCCCTGTCCACTTCCTCCCCCTGTGCTAGAGGACTGTATATCACCCCTGTGCGTATTGCTGCCACACCATTACCAGGTTCAAGGGTGACCCACAGTGCCTTGGCTTCCCTCTGCCTATCCTGCAACTGTGTTGCTTTTATCACATCTCTGACATACAGGGTGACTCCACCACCTTTTTTAGCCCCCCATCCCTCCTAAACAGAGCATAACCTGGTACATTTATGTCTCAGCCATGATTTGCAATGCATCAGGTGTCAGTTATTGCTTCTATGTCCAAGACTGCCTCTTCTATCAATGCCTCCAGGTCAGGGATTTCATTTCCCAGGCATTAGTCACCATGGCCTTCTATGTATTGCAACCTAGATGTCTTCCCCTGCCCCTTTTACTGTACATCTGCTGCTTTCCCCTACCTCATTTCTCCTTCTCGAGTGGTCCTAATATACTTTGCCCCCCCCAAGCAACTTCTGTTGTTTGTGATGTCAGTTTATTTTCCTACCTGTGCCTAGCAGGAGGTGATACTAAGCCTCCTGACTCTTCTGGCTGTCCCCCTTTGGCCAGTTTAAATGCATGTTTCTGAAATATTTAAATTTCTCCTTCCCGGATGCATGCAGGCCAACATCTTTATTCAGGCTCATATCAATTCAGGTGGGGTCCCAGTCCCCCATGAAGCCAACCCCCTCCATTCCACGCCATTCCTTCAACCAAGAGTAGAATTTCTGGGTGCAGAGTGTCCTAGTCTCCCCTTTGCTGTGAACCGGTAGTATCTCTGAGGAGACAAAGTATGCTACCTGTTTCAGACTCCCCCACCAGCTTCCTGAAATCCTCCTGGATTCTGTCTGTCTCCACCCCGTCTCTGGCCATGTCATTTGTTCACAGGAGGGAGATCACAGCCAAAACAATTTTACTTCCTTATTTTGAGCCCCCCTCCCCCACACAATCATGTTTTGGTCACCCGTTTTAGACAAAGATCGCGGGGCCAAGTTCTACAGAGTTTAATTGGGTCTGTTTGTAAAACCTTTTTTTTTATACTTTTGAGCACCAGTTGTGACAAATGAAGGGAATCGGTCAAGTAAAAAGTTGTTAGTTGAGCGGCGGCCTTCATTTTTTTAAATGGGCACTCAAAAGTGTAAGAAAGAAAACCCTTTAAAAACTGCATCATTATAGTCTATGGAGCTCAATCCCACACTCTCCATTTAGCGATGTAACAAAACATGGTGTTGTGGTATAGGAGTGCCCCCAGGTACGGAAGTAAGACCATTTTGGGTGAGATCTCTACGTACTGTAGCATATTACCATAATTTATTTTTGTAAACACAAAGGGAAATAAACTCAACTGTATGTCACAATTCATTTGGGGACAGGTAAGCTTCCCTATATGTTTTTTTGGGGAAGAACTGCAGAAGTAAGATCCTGCTGTTTAAAGTTCAGCAGCACAAACATCAGCCCACTTCTAGGCCTGGATAGGCCTTCAGCTCTGCCCTTCTCACCACACCTGAGTCCTCCAAGCTCCCAAGCAGGACTAATTGAAATCCCTCCTTGCAGTGTCAGGATTCCAGTTCCACAGTACTTGCTCATCGCACCTCCTGTGGCAGATCACTCCATGCAACAACCTCACTCTTTGTGATGAAAAACTGCCTCACATTCCCCCTTAACCTACTGCCTTCCATTTCATGTCATGCCCATTCGTTCTTGTACTCCCTCTATATTGGAACATGTCTACCCCCTGCACCTTTTTATGCTCTTGAGGTACTTAAATGTTTCTATCATGTTCCACCTCTCCCTCCTTTCCTCAAGTGAATATATATTGAGGTCTTTCAATCTCTCCTCGTATGTTTTCTGGTGCATTCCCTGTACCATTTTAGTCTTCGTTCTCTGGACCGCCTCCACCCTGACTATATACTTGCAACAGTGTGGCCTCACTTATGACAGAAGGCAGCTAAAAGATATTTCATTCATGAGCCTGTGTATTAATCTGAACTTTTAATTTTGCAGTTTGACTTCTTGGCATAGTATCAGTAAATAGTCAAGCTCAGTAAAATGTTAAACTTTGTTGATGCTGTACAGAGGTGTTTTGTAATGTGACCATCTGCTTTTAAAGTTTTAATGAAAATTATACATCTGTAAAAAGAAGCTTACTATTGAAGTGATTTTCCGATATGAGGAGCTACTCACCGTAGTGTGGTATCTGCCCTTGGTGATAGTCACTGTAGCCAGGATTTAATCCATTTCTTGAAGCCCTGTTTTAATAAAATCACTCGTAATTTAGTTTTTCCGAGGGGCTGGCCATTAATTCTCACAGCCCCAGTCCCATTGATATGCCCCCGCACTCAAGGATGTAATGACATGTGACCAGGGAGAGTGCAGGGGCGCACCCAATTAAAATGAATGGGGCTCAATTTCAGTTCCATTTATAAGCTACACAATGGTCACTTGGGGATTAATGAAGGACACCGTTTGACTAACATGGCCCTTGTTAGTCAAGTCGAGCAGTGTCCTTCATTAATCCCCACATGACCATTTTGTAGCTTAAAAAGGAATTGAAATTAAGCCCCATTCATTTTAATGGGACTGATCCCCGTGCTCACCCTGGCCACACGTCATTACGTCCCCCTGCATGGGGGGGTGTCAGGGGGACTGGGGCTGTGAGAATGAATGGACAGCCCCTCAGAAAAACTAAATTATGAGTGATTTTATTAAAACAGGGCTTCAAGAAATGGATTAAATCCTGGTTACAATGACTATCACCGAGGGCAGCTTCCACACTACATGAGTGGTAGCTGCCATCTGGTACGTTGGAAATTTCCTTTAACTGGTTGCACACATTAAGTATTTTTAATGTTTGTATTGCACAACACAATATGGTTGTTGCACATATTTTCAAAAACATGCACTTCAACAAAACTGTAGTCTTCAAATCAATACTAATGTTTAGAAATTATTTGTGTAAACAGAATAAATAACCTTTCAGCTACCAGCTATTTTATTTCAGGGTGAAACTCATCAGTTTAATATTGAAACAACACAGCAATACAGGGTGCAGAAATGCATCTAACCTGCACATACAACTAGTTGGCAAGGATCCTTGTGCTCTGCAGGCAGACTGCATGGGACACACAAATGCATGTTTAGCCAGACAGAGGTTTTATACCTGTCTTTTGTTAATCAAGTTATGGACCTGTGAATGCTGTGTTATTGGCATATGTGTAACAAAGCCCACAAGACACTACCAGTGCCATAGTAAACTGTCTGACAACATACACAGATGATGCTCATGCTTCCAGCATGGCAGATCATAGCTAATGCTCTGATACCTGTATCACTAACTACAATATGAAGAATAAAAACGAATATGAATATTTTTAATTTATTGGTTACAAAAGTCATGAATGTTTACGGCATAGTGTTACATTAGCAGTCTAATAATGTCCACCTAGGGGCATATGTGGCACTACATGAACCTCATTGCCATATTATCACAAGAGAGTAACTGACTATTAGCTAACACCTCTGAGTACATTACTAAACATTATTCTTTTTCTCGTTCGTTTATGTATGTACAGTATTTTTGGTTTCTGTCACTGCCAGGGGAGGGACACCCATATCTGCTAGGTCCTGGCACTTGCTGGGATCCCTGGAATCACGGGGCTTACACCAGTGTGTTTTTTTTTCTTTTTCTGTCCCCTGTACCATATTATCAGCCCTACCTCCTGGATCCACCCCCCCATTAACCAATCCCCAATTCACCCTGGCTTACCCCCCCCAAGGTGTGACTGCTGAGTTGACCCCACCCCACAAAGACAGGTTCAGATTTCCAGTGACATCATTGGCAGGCCTCCCTAGGCTTACCTAATTCAATACTGGGTAGGGCCATGGGGGTGGGCCATCCAGTGAGACACAGTCTCAGTCAGGGACAGGTACTTGGAGAGGGCCACGGTACCAGGAGGCGGCATCATCTCTGGAACAAGCAGCATTTTTTGTGGATGCTAATCCCCTCAGGAGGTGGGACATGCAATGACATCAGTGGGATGAACCCGACGTCCATCCCGCCTCCTCACACACATTTGCGCTGGACACTCAATCACACACCCCTCTCCCCCCCTCCAGAGGAGGCAAGCAGTGCATGGGCTGCTCAATCCTGCCCCACCCAGCAGACCCTCTGATGGCCCGAATCTGGATTTGAACCCTGGTCACCAGCATCGCAGGCAAAAATCCTACCTTTGCACCAATAGGTGGCACACCAAGGTGTTTTTGCCTTGTGCAACCACCCTCACTGAAGTGAGGCCAGAAGTGCAATGACCTCAGCACACAATCTGGCACATTTCTGCCCCCAACGTGCAGAGGTCTGCAAGTCCTCGAGATGATAGGAACACAGTATGTTCCCAGGCTGCTCTATCCTTCACCCAATGCTAGAGGTTGGTATACACTGGGTACTGGATCCCCTCCATCCCTGGAGAAGATGAACAGTCCTTTGGATTATCATTCTTCTTCTCTCAGGCTTACACTACAAGGTCTGCTCCTGATCTTGAACTGTGGTCGTCGATGCTGCAGGCAGTAGTTCTACCACTGTGATGACAGGCAGACCTATTATTAAACATTCTTAATTTCAGATATATTGCCTTAAGCATGAGGAGCTGTGCATAACAATAATTTTACACACATCAAAGGTGTGGGATGCTCTAAACCCAGAGAACAATGTCTGAGGGGTTTAGAAAAGCATCCCATACTGATGGTGTGTGTGTGTGTGTGTGTGTGTGTAAAATTCCTGTTTTCACACATTACCGTGCTTTGTTTTATAAAATTGCTAGGCTACATTTTTTAAACACACAAGTGTTGATAAAGTCATTTTTCTGTTTCTGTGTATTTATTGGTCATATACCTTAGCTGCAGGATGCTGTTGTATCCCTTACGTGCTTCATCATCCCAGTTTCAGTCAGTTTGCTGTACTGTGGCAGTGCAAAACAAAAAGAAGTTAGGCTGCAGTCGGAGAGCCCTGGCACTAGTGCTGATGTTCCGGAGGAGAGGAGAGGAGAGCAGAGAAGGCGATGATGGCTTGCTGGCCAATATTTGGTTGCTATTGGTTCTGACTCTGGGGAAACTGGGGTAGGGGGCAACAAGAACTTGTTCACAATTCAGGAAAACACCTTAAATTGAAGACCCATCTCCCACCCCATGCAGCAGGTCACAGCCTGAGCTCCGTATAGCTGAAAGTATAAAATGCAGCTATTTCACTTTCAAGTTGCATGATACAAGTAGTGCAAATCAGTGCGAAGGTGGGTTGTCAGAAAAATTTAGTGCAATAATTCAGCTGTAGACAGCCACTTGACAAATTAAGAAGAGGTTTCCTTATGGAAAAAAGGGAAAACAGTTATTACAAATAAGAAACATAATTATTCCAAATGAAAAGTGTTAGAATTTTAATTTTTAATGTTTTTCTTATTCAGAAGGACATTTCTATTTAAATGGTTCAAACAGCAACTGTTTAACAAAACAGGTTCTGAATCAGAATGCGTCATTCCAGCCTAGGAAAACTTCATGTAGCGTGGTGACATGACATGGAAGTCTACAAAACATCCAATCAGACTGAAGCATTTGTGAGAGCCTTTTTATAATTAGCAAACATCTGGATTAAGGTTTAGAGTGACTGGCTGCGCCTCTCACTGCTTGTATCCTGCGATTGCCCATCTTAACGTTTCCACCATTCCAGCTGCACATGCCCCAGCACCCAGCACTTACAATCAGTCTTTGCACCCCTAACACCTTACCTGGCATATTCCCTCGACAAGGCCCCCTGGCTGCACTGTCTCCCAACCTCGCCCACCTCCCCCCCATATCTCCACTCCTGCCCCTGCCCCCACCCACCTCCCATACTTCCCCTTACCCCCTGCACCTCCTACCCCCCCTCGATCTCCTACCCTCACTTTTCCCCACATCGACCCCCCCTTCCTCCCCTTGTCTTGCTCATAGCTCAAGCCTTTGTACTGGTTATTACATGTCTGTAAGTCAGTGATGTTATGTTTGTAACTAAAAATGATGACTGTTGCACACACTGACATGGAACCTTTGTAAAAGAGCCTCGGCTCAAAGGTATTGTAATCCTAGATTTATATAAATAAATAAATAAATACAAAAATATTTCAAAAGGCACTGAGTCACTTTAAAATGGAAATGCATTCATGAACTTTATGTACCGGTCATAGGCCAAAAATCAGTATACTGAAAGTATAGTTTACAGATGTACAAATAAAATTGAAATATAAAAAAGTGCAAGTATACTTGGTGTAAGAATATAGAAAGTATGTGCTAAGCAACTCAGTATATTTCAAATGTATTCCTTATACAAGACAGTACAAATGTATGTAAGTATACTGCATTATCCTATATATAAAGTAGTACTCAAGTACATTGGTATACATTAAGCAAATTTATGGTATACTTCAGTATACTACTTTTTCGTAAGAGCAGATAGCCAAGTGGGCTAATGACATAAGGGCCAGGTAGCCCAAAAGTTTTCCTGCTTGTTTACTTCTGCATATCCAGCTCCAGGTGGGCAATTTAAGCCCCAGAGTTAAGGGAGAGTGCCCCAGAGTGGAGAAAAGGGGCCAGTAGCCAAGCCACGGCTAGTATTTGAAGAGTGTAAAACTCAACTAATTTAAAAGTGCACTCAGGTGTTGGCCTCAGCCAGCAGCAAGGGAAGGGGAGTGAGTACAAGGATATCCACCCCTGCAGCATAGTAGACACAGCCTGAGTCAAGGGCTAGTAGCCTATATGACTGCCCTATAGCCTCTAGTTCAGGGAGGGACAGTTAGCGAGGGACCCTTAGCATGCCAGCTAGCCAGATTACCAGGAGCCAAAAGGCAATCCTCCAGTTAGGCTCCTTTGAATCCAATTGCCTGGTGCGGGGTGGTTCATACCCCAGGGTCCCCATGTAGCTGGTTATCTAGCATGTGACAGATTTTCCCCTTGCATTACCTTTTTAGAGTTCCTGCTAGAGAAAACATTTCTGTGGAACATTTTGAAAGTGAAATGCTGATTTATGTTTGAATTGTAAAGAAAAGCAAAACCTCTTACTGACATTCAGACTGCATTTAAAGGGACAGCGCCTGAATATAGCAGTATAGCTGCCTTTCTACTCAAAGTTTGCCTTGGTTATTTCAAAGGGCTGTTGGCTTAACATTGAATTTGCCCTGCATGTACTAAAGTGCCCTTTCTGTTCAAATTTGCCTTGTTCACTCCAAAGACTGTTGGATTAACCCTGTACTTGCCCTTCTTGTCAAGAACTGCCCTGCGTGCCACTAAACTGCCTGCTCTTTCAAGAATCGCTTTGCCTAATGCTAATCCTTCCTTCTGATTATCACTCAACTTGAAACTGTCACTAGCAGTGACCAACCAGAGACTGTGACCGCCATTCCTTCTTCGGACAAGTTGGGGCTGATTGCCAGCACTGGAATAGAGTAGGTAGCTCCCTGTCACTTGCTTCTTTTCCAGATCTTCAGGCTGTTCCTTTCCTAACAGTATTATGTAGTGCAGGGAACTGTCCTGGTTCACAGGTAGGGATCCGTCATCCAGTGGGGTGCGCTTTTTTATGTTTGCTTGCCCATATGCATAAGAAACATGTTGCGGCAGCTTGCTGCAGAAGCAGGTTGTGGAGGTGCAGCACTGTTGTGGCTTGACCTGCTTTCCCTAATGTGGTGGCACACTGCTGCTGACACTAGTTCAGCCAGCATACCACCACCTTGAAAGGTTTTTGCTGCTGCAATCAGGGGCCACCTCATCATTGCAGCATCAGCCATTCCACTGCAATGAGGAAGTGATCCGTCATTGCAGGGCGGTATGTTGCCATCCACATGCCCCCTGACCTAGTTAATTTGCCAATGGGGAAGCCCATTACCATCGGCATATTGTAACCCCTCCCCCATTTGTTGTTTGCCATATGGGTGCCCAATCCCCCTCAGTTTCATGCACCCTGCACCAACAGTCTTTCTTTGCCAATGGGGGTCCCAGTCCCCGTCGGCTTTAGTTCCCTCCCCTCTTCAGTTTGCTAATGGGGAAGCCCACTCCCCCTCAGCATAATTTCTCCCCCCATCCCAATTTGTTGAGTGCCGACGGGGGTGCCCAATCCCCTGTCAGCTACAACCCCCCCCCAAAAAAACACTCAGGTCCCTGTAAAACCAAAACCTCCTAAAATGTTTTTGTTTTGTTTTAAAACCCAAAACAGAAACAGCCCCTTGTTGCATTTGGTGGCCCTGCCTCTCCCACCTGTGCCCACTCTCTGAGCACCTTGCTTCCCACACCCTCACCCCATACTTACCTATGGAGGCTGATGCGATGATCTTTGGTGGACCGGGAACATGTCTGCACTCTTCAAAGCCAACTGTGAACTGAAGAAATGCCGATAAGCTGTATAATGCCATAAATAGGGTTTTTCAACTTTGGTGCATATCTCAGGCATTTTGGGGAATTTTGGCACCAAATTTTCAACATGGGGTTATTGGGATGCTTCCTCATGAATTCAGTCACTGCCATGGCATTATTTGGTCCCAAAAGGTGATTTGCTGTCACTGTGCAGAATCACCTTTTGGGACCAATTAATGAAACAACAGTGCCACTGTTCATGAGGTGGGCTCTCAAAAAGCCTATGTTGCAAATTTGGTGAAAAAAATCCCAAAAATTACTGTTTTACGAGCGTGCATTGCGCAGTTTACACATACGCTCGAAACTTTGCGAATTTGTAATATTTTCACTCCAGATTTTTAATATTACCATTTTTCAATACCTACTTATGAACAGTACAGCTGTCATTTTACACATCCTGACCAAAATGTGTTTTTGCACTTCTGGCACCGAATTGCGCGGTCGCTGTGGGAAACCAGTTTTCGGGATAAATTGAGAAAATGACAGTGATACTGTTCATGAGCAGAGGTCCTAAAATGCCTATTTTGAAAATTTGGTGATGAAAGTCTATAAAATGACTATGTTACAAGTGTACGTTGTGCAGTTTCCATGCACCCTTGTAACTTCGCAAATTTGTAATATTTTCATGCCACATTTTCAACACTGGCATTTTTTCACACCTCCTTATGAACAGTACAGCTGTCATTTTCCACATCCTGGCCCAAATATGTTTTCACACTTCTGACGCAGAATAGTGTCGTCTCCTTGGGAAATCAGTGTTTGGGACAGATTAAGATCGAGCGAGTGAAAGAGGGGGAGTGAGCAAGCTCAATTGAGCTCTGTTGGAACTGTTGCAGATTTCTTTGTGGGCAGAAAAAGGCACCAATGCAGGCAGGAGCCCAGTACAAAAAAGCAGCCTGCAGCACTGGGAGAAACAGAACAAGTGAGTGAGAGAGGGGGAGTGAGTGAGCTCAATGGAGCTCTGTCAGAACTGCTGCAGATTTCTTTGTGGGCAGAAAAAGGCACAAATGTAGGCAGGAGCCCAGTACAAAAGAGCAGCCTGCAGCACTGGGAGAAACAGAATGAGTGAGTGAGAAAGGGGGAGTGAGCTCACTCACTGGAGCTCTGTCAGGACTGCTGCAGATTTCTTTGTGGGCAGAAAAAAGTGCCAATGCAGGCAGGAGCCCAGTACAAAAGAGCAGCCTGCAGTGCTGGGAGAAACAGAATGAGTGAGTGAGAGAGGGGAAGTGAGCGACCTCAACATAACTCTGTCGGGACAGCTGTGAACTTCTTTGTGGGCAGAAAAAGGTGTCAACACAGGCAGGAGCCCAGTACAAATGGGCAGCCTGCAGCGCTGGGAGAAACAGAACAAGCGAGTGAGAGGGGGGAGTGAATGAGTGAGCTCAATGGAGCTCTGTCAGGACTGCTGCAGATTTCTTTGTGGACAGAAAAATGCGCCAACACAAGCAAAAGCCCAGTACAAAGGGAAGCCTGCTGCGCTGGGAGAAATAGAACAAGCAAGTGAGAGAGGGGGAGTGAGCGAGCTCAATGGAGCTCTCCTGGGACTTTAGAGTTGCCCACCCTCCTGCCCAAGGTCCTCTGTGGTCCTATATTACAACAGGGTTTCTGGAGTGGAGACAAAGCAAAGATTAGATACTTTTAGGATTGCTGTAATAATGCAGATTTAGTTGTTCTGTTTATTTTTCTAACTGAGCTGAGTAATATTTGGAGTGTAATAGGATTTCTAACTGGGCTAAGTGACACTATATGAGAGCTGAGAACAAAAAGTATAGTAGCTGAGGGGTGAAAAACAGACAAGGAGGCTTTTGGATTGCTACATTAATACAGTATTGATTGGCAAGGGGGCAGTAGGGGGTCTATTGTTGGGGGGACAGGAATTTGAGTAAATAGGGGCCTAACAGTTGTAGTAGGGTACATAACCTGGGAGTAAGAGCCCGTAACATAAGCTGGGGGCCAAAATGGGACAGGTGCCACATGTCAATAGGGTGGGCATCTTTGGAAGGCTGGTGGGGTGTAAAGGGTGTGGGTCTGCCATGATTCTGGACTGGGCTTGGAGGATGGTGGGGTATGTGGTCTGTAGATGACTGGCTAGTTTGAGGGAGGAACTGTGGAGGTTAGGGAGGAGTCTAAGTGGCAGGGCAGATAAGTATGGTAGGCAACCTGGCTGGGAGGGACAGAGGATGGCAAAGGGGGATGGAGGAAGAACAAATAGGAGAGAAACTGACCCCAGTATAAGTGGCACTAACAGAAAAGAGAGGAGAAGGGAGGGTGCCAAAGGCAGGGGCCTCTTGATGTGGGAAGAAGAGACCACGAGGAGTACCAGGGGAGAGAGCAGATGGCTGTGGGTAGAAAGGGACCAGGGGTGGCACGGAGGGGAACAAGTAGGAGGGGGGGGGACCAATAGGGGGAAGAGATGTAAGAGGAGTATCAACTAGGAATAGATTCAAAACTCTGCTATGGGAGAGAGAGGGGAGCAGGAACATACTGAAGGGGGAGGACAAGTGGGGCATAAGAGGGATGGCAACAGGTAGGGAAAGAGGTAGTGAAGATGAAAGGGTAAAAGTGGAGCTAGTACGGAAGCAAGGGATGGTGACTGGAGGAGAAAAGGCTACGGGAAGGGGAGAAGGATGGGAGGGGCATTACTATCGAGGTAGAAGGGAATGGGGGCTCTAAATCGACAACAGTGGGGATAGGAAAGGGGTTGGAAGTCAGCAGGGGAGGAGGGGAGGTTGACATCAGAAGCCCAGTAGGAAGTAATTAGGCTGGGAAAGGGTTCAAGTAGGATTGGAGGAACAAGGCAGAGAAAACAGGTGAGGGGGAAGTAGGGGGTACAGATACAGAAGTCACAGATGGAGCAGCTGGTAGGGGTAAGGGGCAAGGAAGAAAGAATACTGGGGTGGTGGAAGGGGCATTAGAAGGGATAGGGGTTAAGGGATGGGGGTACTCATCCTGGGGGATTCTGTACTGAAAGGGGTGAGATGGAGTAGAAGGGGGGAAGGCACAGCCGTATTTGGGTTGAAGCTATCCCGAGGTTGACTGCAGGAGTGGCAGGGCAGGCACTGCTCAAGTGTGCCGTGAGGGGGAGGAAGAAACCTCATTTAGTGTTGCATGTGGGTACAAACGACTTGGTGGGGGAGACTGTGGAAGTAGTGAGGGTGAGGTTCAAGTAGTTGGGCAGGCAGTGTGAGGGGTTGGGGGAGTCAGTGGCATTCTTGGAGGTACTGCTGGCACCATGTGCAAGCATGGGGAGGAACAGTAGGCTTGAGAAGTTCAATGAGTGGCTGAGGGATTGGTACCACACCAAAAATTATGGGTTAGTGACTAACTGGGGTAGGGTCTGGGGGAAATAGTGACTTGTACACGGAGGACAGGGTACACTTGAGCAGGAAGGGGAGGGGAGTATTAAAGGCAAGATTAGAGGGGTATATCTCTACTAAGGTGGATTTAAACTAGTGGGGGGGTGGCCAAAAGACTGAGGTTGGTAGAAAGGTCCTGACAGGGGATCCTAATGAGCTCACCCACCTAGATATAGGTAAAGGCGGTGGTGTAGTAACCCAGGGAGGGGGCAGGCAGAGTGGTCTGTGTGTAATACAGAAGGCACCACCACCCAGCAAGAATAAGGAGGAGAAAGGGTGCGGACTACCTGGAGGAAGGACACAGGCCAAGGAGGAGAAGAGTGAGGAGAAGGAGGGGTATGGGTGGAAGGGGGTCGGACTAAATGGATAGAGAACTGGTTACAGGAGAGGGTGCAGAGGGGGAATGGTGGTGGTAGAGTAGCTTTTGGCACCAAAAGTAGTGACAAGAAGGGTGCCGTAGGGGTCAGTGCTGGGCCCGGTGCTACTTGGGCTTTTTATCTCCGATATAGCACACGGAGTGGGGAGCAGGGTTAGTCTGTTCGCACATTATACCAAATTGGGGGTGATGGTGGATGAAGAGAACGGATGGGAAAAACTGCAGTGAGACATAACTAAACTACAGACATGGTCGGTGTAGTGGCAGCTAGGATTCAGTGCAACAAAGTGTAAGGTGATACACTTCAGGGCTAAGAACCAGAAGATGGATTATTGGTCAGGGATCACAGAGGAGGAGAAGAACCTAGGAATGTTGGTAACTGGGAGCATGAACAACTCTGCCTAGTGCAGGAAAGCAGCAGTGAAGGCAAACAGGATGCTGGGATGCATTGCAAAGGGGTTCTCATCCAGACACAGGGATGTGATCCTATCTCTCTTCAGATCATTGGTCACACCACACCTAGAGTACTGTGTGCAATACTGGAGGCCATACCTGAGGAGAGATATACAGTTACTGGAGGGGTGCAAAGGAGGGCAACAAAAATGTTAAAAGGGATGGAAGGAAAGGAATATGAAGTTAGGCTGAAGGAGCTGAACATGTACACACTGGAGGAGAAGAGGGATGGGGGATTTGATTGAAGTGTTTAACTACATGAGAGGGTAAATAAACCTAGCACCAAGGGGGTGTTTAAAATGAGGAGTGGAAATTAGACGAGGGGGTACAGACAAAGGATGGAAATGGGACATTTCAAGAGGGAAATGAGGAGGCACTACTCTGAGATGGTGGTGTCTAGTTGGAATGTGCTGCCAGAGGGGGTAGTAACTTGTAGGACAGTCAATAGCTTTAAGGAGGACTGGGATAAAGCTAGAAGAGGAGTTGGGGGGCCAGGAGCTGGGACAAGCGGGGGAGGAACTGAGGGGGAGGAGGCTGGGGCAGCTACAATCTAGGGTGCTAGCTGCATACTTATGCAGACTTACATAGACAGATTGGTGTGTTCTGTTGGCAGATTAGTATGTTAATATGTTCATATGTAAAATCACAGTGACTGTTCATGAGCAGAGGTGCTAAAATGGTTATGTTGAAAATTTGATGACTAATGTCCATAAAATGACTGTATTACAAGTGTGCATTGTGCAGTTTCCACACACCCTCGTAACTTCACAAATTTGTAGTATTTTCACTCCAGATTTTCAACATTACCATCTTTCTAGACCTCCTTATAAACAGTACTCTGTCATTTTTCACATCCTGCCCGAAATATGCGTTTACACATCTGGCACAGAACACCGCGGTTGCTGTGGGAAATCAATGTTCGGGACAGATTTAGAAAATCATAGTGATAGTGTTCATGAGCAGAGGTCACAAAATGCCTATGTTGAAAATTTAGTGAAATAATTCCACTAAATGACTGTGTTACGTGTTGCATTGTGCAGTTTCCACGTACACACGGAAGTTTAAGCATTTTTCAAATTTTCACTACAGATTTTCAACATTATCATCTCTTCACACATGAATGGTACAGCTGTCATTCATCACATTCTGCCCGATCTGTGTTTTCGCATCTGGTGCACAATGGCACAGTCACTGTGGAAACTCAGATTGTGGGACACATTGACAAAATCACAGTGCCACTGGTCATGAGAAGAGGTCCCGAAATGCTTTCATGAGGTGGGAGCCACAAAATGGCCATGTTGAACATTTGTACTGCAAATACCAACAAATGCCAGGGGCGTTATGGTTTCTAACCATAACGTTGCACCCTTTACTGACTGACAGACATCAGGGGTGTGCCTTTGGATTGCCGACTGTAATGTCCATGCCATTCCAAATGCCACCCTGTCCCCAGCTGCTGACAGGCATCGAGGTGTGCCTTCATCTCTTTGGCCCCACAGTTCACCCCATTCTATATTGTATGCATTTCAGTTTATATATATATCCTTACAGAGTGGAGTGACTGTAAAGCTGAACACCCCAAGCCACACCTCAACACTTGTCATTGTCTGCAGGATAGGGTGAGGTGAAATAGCATGAACATTATGAGTGACAACGCAAACGCATACGCCAATGCCTGTCAATCTCTGCAGGGTGAAGGTGGGGTTGGCATGAAATTCAATACTTCACTGCCATTCCTACTCTGTATCTGTCTAACTCCCGCATTTCCAATGCTAATACCAGCAAGCAAACATTCAGCATTGACAAATGCTTGTTGTTGCAAGTACCCTGCTTTTCCAGAGGTGTCTCAGCTCTTCAGACATTCCATTTTCCCTGGAATCCTGCTTCAGTCAGTTTTATCTGCATTTTGTGTTCCCTGGGCTCCTGCTTGAGCCCAGAGGTCTTCAGCCAGTTTTGTATGCATCTTGTTTTCCCTGGGATCACGCTTTGGCCCAGAGGTCTTCAGCCAGTTTCATCTGCATCTCATTTTCCCAGGGATGCTGCTTCAGCCCAGAGGTCTTCAACCAGTTTCTTTTGCATCTCATTTTTCCTGAAATCCTGCTTCAGATCAGAGATCTTCAGCCAGTTTTGCATGCGTCTTGTTTTCCCTGGGATCACACTTCAGCTCAGAGGTCTTCAGCCAGTTTTGTATGCATCTTGTTTTCCTTGGGATCCCGCTTCAGCCCAGAGGTCTTCAGCCAGTTCTGTATGTGTCTTGTTTTCCTTTGGATCTGCTTTAACTCAGATGTCTTCATCCAGTTTCATATGCATCTCATTTCCCTGGGGTCCTTCATTGGCCAGGAAGCTCTACAGTTGCTTGGGCTCTTGCTCTTCAGTTTTCTGAATCTCATCTTCCTGAGTCCCACTTCAGTCAGGAGGTTTTACCATTGTTTGGGGCTCTTATGCATTGTAGTTTTTCCCTTAATTTCTTCCAGTCCAGCTAAGCTAGCCAATGAAGTGCACTGGTGGCCACCACGCTTGACCCTTGATGAACACTACGCTCTGATGTTTGGTCTCTGCTAGTCATACTGTTATAGTGAAATAGAAATAGAATGATAGAGTGATAGCGATATTGAACTATAGAAGTGTAGAGAATAGAATCGTAGAGTATAAGTTTCTCGTAGAATTTAGAGAATAAAGTTGTAGAGTATAAGGCTATCACAGAGTATAGAGAATAAAGTGTAGAGTATAAGGCTAGCATAGAGAATAGAGTGCAGAGTAAAAGGCTATCATAGAGTATAGAGAATAAAGTGTAGAGTATAAGGCTATCAGAGTATAGAGAATAGAGCGTGGAGTATAAGGCTATCATAGAGCACTGAGAATAAAGTGTAGAGTGTAAGGCTAGCATAGAGAATAGAGTGCAGAGTAAAAGGCTATCATAGAGTATAGAGAATAAAGTGTGGAGTATAAGGCTATCAGAGTATGGAGAATAGAGTGTAGAGTATAAAGCTATTGTGGAAACACCAAGATGTCTCGTCAGTGAGAATGCCAACCTCAACCACAGCGACAGCACAATACCGATGCAGGTATTGTGCCACCTCTTGGCTTCGCTGTTTTCTGTGGGGGGCTGTGCCCCCACACCCCCCATGAGGGGTGCTCTGCCCCACACACCCCAGACTCTAGGATTCCAACTCCAGGTCTGAGGTGGGCCTGGGAGAGGGAAGAACACTGGGGGAAGGCAAAGCACAGAAGAAGGACCATTACCGTGAATGTTGCCATAATTGTCTTTTTTCTGTTTCACCATCAGGGTGTCAACCACAAGGGGTGATACAGGCTATCACAGAGAATAGAGAACAGAGTGTATAGTATAAGGCTATCATAGAGTATAGAGAACAGAATTATAGAGTATAAGGTTCTCATAGAGTATTTATTTAGATAATAAAGTGTAGAATATAAGACTATCATAGAGTAGAGAATAGAGTGTAGCGTATAAGGTTATCATAGAGTATAGAGAATAAAATATCACATATAAGGCTATCACAGAGTATAGAGAATAGAGTGTAGAGTATAAGGGTATCACAGAATATAGAGAATAGAGTGTAGAGTATAAGGCTATCATAGAGTACAGAGAATAAAGTGTAGCGTATAAGGCCATCAGAGTATAGAGAACAGAGTGTAGAGTATAAGGCTAGCACAGAGTATAGAGAATTAAATAATAGAGTATAAGTTTCACAGAGTTTAGAGAATTAAATAGTACAGTATAAGGCTATCATAGTGTATAGAGAATAGAGTGTAGAGTATAAAGCAATCACAGAGTATAGAGAATAGAGTGTAGAGTAGTAAGGTAAATCAGAGTATAGAGAATAAAGTGAGAGTATAAGGCTAGTACAGAGTATAGCTAATTAAATCATAGAGAATAAGGTTCTAGAGTTTAGAGAATAAAGTGAGTATAAGGTTATCATAGAGTACAGAGAATAAAGTGTAGAGTATAAGGCTATCATAATGTATAGAGAATAAAGTGTAGAGTATAAGGCTATTATAGTACAGAGAATAAAGTGTAGAGTATAAGGCTACCATATGTACAGAGAATAGAGTTGTAGAGTATAAGGCTATCATATAGAGAATAGAGTTACAGAGTATAAGGTTATTGTAGAGAACAGTTATATAGTATACAGCTGTGTAATTGCCTATCTTCTCTGCTGCATTTCACCCAGTAAATTGTTTCTATTCTCTGAGTTTGTCTCCTGCCTCTCCTTATCCAAACATTGCTACACCATCAGCGAATAAGAACCAGTGCTTGAAACTCGTGCTTTCAGAGGAGTAACTGAGTATAACAGTAGCTCTGGTGCATTACATATAGGATAAAGTATGGGGAGAAGTGTGTTACGAGAATTTAACACACACCAGAGTTGTTGGATGGCACATAAACCCCGAGGGCGAAGCCCGAGGGTTTATGAATGCCATCCAACAACGAGGGTGTGTGTTAAATTTGAGTTTGGTACACTTCTCCCCATACTTTATTTTATATAATTGAAGGATCCATTTTCTGAAAAAGTGCTGTGCTGGTTTTCTTTGTCTTCAACGAACTGTTTCGTCCGCTGTTTGAATCGGCTTAAGATTTTTTTTTTTAAACTTATAGCTGATGTGAGGCTGTTGGAGGCTATCTGGGATGGAGGTAAGTTTTTTTCAGTGCAGTTGAAGTGAGAGGGATAGTTTGAACGTGATATCTCTTAGTTTCCAGCGCTTTGTTGTGGAACGGATGCAGGAATGCTATAACACCCACCAGGTGTTACGCATTTAACACACGGTTTTCGCAATACAAGAAAACGGAGACCATTAATTATATATCTTTAGACTACTTAATCCCCACCAAGGATGTATCTCCTATTTTGTCTGTCTTTCTGTATAAGGTGTAGTCAGGATATATTACGCTGCATTTTTCTATTCTTTAATATTGCTCTACCTCCAAGCATAGCTTATACTTCCCACTTACTCACCTGGCTAACATAACTGAGGTGGGTAAGGGAGCCAGCAACTGTTATTGCCATGCGCGCATCATCAGGCAGCGTCATTCAAGCACCCTGTGCCAGTAGCCATTACTGACTCCCTGGCCAGAAGATCTGCACCCACGGGATCCACATGCCTCTGGCTTAGACCCCAAGGGTGCTACTCTATGAAGACAATATTCTGTAAGATCTTCAGTTATGGTAAGCATGCAACTTTTCTTTTATATGCAAATGTCCATAGTAATAAACAAAAAACATAATGGTAAGAATTACAAAGAAATATGAAATATAAGCTGAATAATGTCTAAATATTATTTTTATGGTTGTTCCATCTACAACATGAGCTCTTTTAAAGGCCTGCTGTTTCATGTTTCTACACACTGTCTCTGCTGGTAGGTTATTTCATAGATGCACCAACCTATGCTAAACTAGCATTTTCTTGATTTCTGATTCTTTACCAAGATGTATTTTATTTAATAAAATATTCTAATTGCAACCAAAACTATGGCAATGGTATTTCATTTCCAAAGCATGCTGAGGCATCCTAAAGTACCTTCTATATCAGGACACCAGACAGCAATCCCATTGAGCAATTCAATATTTTGAATATTGGGGCTCACTGCCTTACTCATAGTCAAGCATGTAGATCACATCCTAGCTTTCTACAGAACCGAACACTGCTTCGCGCCACATGTCAGGAGGCAGGTGGTCTCCCACTTCTGCTCCCACCATCATCATCATCTTTATGGACATCATGTATAATTCTCTGAGAATAATTGCCCTCTTAGCTCTAAATAATCTGTATAGCACATTTATACCTTGAGGTAAGAGAAAAGCCGCCTGACAAAGACCACTGGTAAAACGTTAGTCCATTTTTCACCTCCTGTGAGAGGTACACTGTTACTTTTTCCTCCTTAGTAAACTGCTGTAGCTTAAAGCATATTTATTGTGTGGACAGCAGTTTTTACTAAAACTAATGCTAGGTGAGTTCCGTGATTTTCACTGCTAGATTTATACTCTTGTGTGACTTGATCCTCCATCTTTGTACCTCTTTGACAAGCTCAGCTGGCTAAGTCCTCAGGCAATGTGACTATCACAGGTGCTCTGTTATACAACTGTGTACTATGGAGAGCCCCTGATTATCTTTTAACTTACTTTATAAATCGAGTAACAAATCTATTTGCTCCATTCATCTACTGTGCCCAGCTTTTCAGCCTCAGGGAATGAAGAGCAGTTCTGGTCTAAAGTCTTATGCGATTCTGCCCTGGATTCCTGGAATAAGCTCCCTGTCAGTTTAGTAATGTTGCAGCTCACACCATTCAAAACCAGTCTCTCCCACTGCCTGGGAACCCTCATTCTTGTTTTGGTTGTCAGTTATATTGTCTTTCGACCTTTACTATAATGTAATGTTTTCATTGTAACCTGCCTATGTAGTACATGAAAATATGTAATTTGTTCTAGTGTACCTACCTGGTTAGCAAAAACAAAATAAGTGTGTATATTAAATGTAACTGCTTTTCTGCTATACTACGTTATACTGCTGTCTGCTGCTGCTGTCCTTCCTGGGACTCCCATGAAAACAAAATGCTGCATCTCATGGAGTTATCCCAGTTGGAGAATTTAAAATAAGCTTGCCCTTTAATGTAGATGAAAAAAAAACACTCCACCATCTGCATACTACTTGATCACACAATCCAGGATTAAAGTCTGCTGGTTTTATTATCTTATGAGCCTGACACATAGACGGCTTCCTTTTTTAGCTACAGCATATTGTACTTCTTCCAGTAACACACGTACATGCTTCTACAGTGCCATACTTTCCTGCTGACTTCTTCAAACACTTCGGTCTACATCACTGGAATGCAACATGTTAAAGGACTCTGCATGACTAACATGTTGACAGAGCTACATTTTCTTTCAAGGTCAGTGGTTGTCTTAAGGAGACAAGCCTGCGAAGCAATGGGGTTCTATTTTGCTATTAAACATTACCACAGTTAGAAACAAACTGATACCTTGTGCTGGTATACATGTGGTTATGTTGTTATACTGTTTATACCAGAATTCTGTGTTGTTTGCTTCATAAGGCACTGAATGCCTAGGAGATAAAATGTATTTTCTTTTAGGGTGGTTTTTATTGTGAAAAACAAATGCGTTTTGTAGGCTCTGTAAATTGTTTTCAGTGTTGGATCCGGTGCTATTGAAAAATGCGGTATTGCTGGCATGCAAGAGGTAAACTTCTACACTTATCCACAGGTCAGGTGAATGACAGGAAAGTGACATGCAGTTTTCTGCTTACTGACCTACCTATAAATTTGCTGAGCTGCAGGGACCACTTTCCTTGGATTAACATTTCAGTCTAGGGCCATTTCTGGGCATGGACTGCTGTGTATCTTTGTGTAGTGGTCATGCAGCATGGACTTTTGTCCTCTAGGAACTGAGCTGAGGTCACCAAGCTCATTACACAGGTGATGGGAGCTTCACCTCCAGCCCAGGCATCTGACCAGCAAATGGGCATGTAGTTAAAATACCAATGAGTTGCTGGTGGTGTGATCTGATATTGTAAATGACTGTGAGGTATTGTGTGAGTCAAGGTATTGTGTGAGTTGTTACTGCCACAACTAGAAGATAGCATCCATATAAATGTTTTTACATTGGTACCGCTTTGTCTACAAAGCTGCTTGCTCGCTTGTTTACCTACCATGTCTGAAATCAGTAATTACAACCGAAAGACGGTAATCCCTACTAGCACTTATTCCTCCCTGGCTACTGTTACCCCAGAGTAGTACTGACTCAGCACTTCCTGACATTCCCTTCCTTATGGCACTACCTCACCTCACCCCCAATCTACTACCCCCACTACCTCCCACCTTTCCTCCTAATACTCCTAACTCTAGCTCTCCCTCTTTCCTTCCCCATACTCTGCCTCACTGCTGTTGTGTCTGCAGAACATAGGCATATATCATACAGTGCCTTAGTAGTGTCTATCCCCTATAATAAGTGTAATATGTACCTGCATTTTTGTATATGTACGCCTGTCCTTGTATAATTGTACCAATCTGTACCTCAACTGATGTGGAACCAATTAATGAGCATCTGCTCACTGGTGTTATCCAAGATTTGTAATGAATAATCATAGAATCTTAGGAAATTTCAAGCATCAGATCAGTAGTCCTTATAGCCTGCCAATTCTTCCCTTAAAATTAGTAGTACATCTTTATAGAAAATGTCCAGTCTAGTTTTAAAGTATCCATATTAGGGCTGTCCACAATTATATTCCGGAAGCTCATTCCAGGATAATATCACCCTGACTAAACCAGTTTTCCTGGCCTTTAAATTCCATCTTGACAGAAATAACTGCCTGCTATGCCTGCTACTCCTGCCCCTGCTATCTATAAATGTAGTACCAATTTTCAGTAAAGTCATATCCTTTCATGGCTCTAAAAAGTAAACACATGTCCCTCTAAACCTCCTGTACTGAAGAGAATACAGGTTCAATGCCTCTGCCTTTTCTTTATATGATCTATTTTTGAGGGTCAGCACAGCTTATGGCTCCCATCTCTGCACCCCTTCCATTCTTAGGACATCTTCCCTGTTATATGAGGTCCATACTTGGATACAGTACTCCAAATGGGGCCTAACCAGAGCACTGTACAGCAGCATCAGTACCTCCTTCTCCTGCTGGCGTATATGTCTCGTAAGCAATTTTAAATTTTGTTGGCCTTTTATGTTGATTATGCATGTGCAAGAAACATAATGCAGTAGCTTTCTCCACAAGCAGGCTGTGGAGGTGCAACATTATTGTGGCTAATGCCCACAGCCTTTAAAGGCTTGTCTAGTGTCCCCAATGCCGTAGCACACTACTGCTGACACTAGTTCAGCCAGCTTGCCATCAACTTGTAAAATCAGCCACTGCAATCAGGGGTCACCTCATCATTGCAGCTGTGGTTACTCACTGCAATGAGGAGCGACCATTGTTGCAGGGCGTGATCTTGACACACCGAATTGTTTGTGAACATGGTGGCTGTTCATGCACATGTTCACAAACAATATTAACCCCCACCATGTTTATTTGCTGATGGGGTCTCCAATCCTCATTGGATTCAGTTGCCCTAATGTTTCTGTTGCCGATAGGAGACCCACCTCCGCACGTGGCATTATGTAAACCCCACTTATACTGTCTGCTGACAGGGTGCCCAATCCTCGTCAGTATAATGTCATCCCCTTTGTTGTGTGCCAACGGAGGTGCCCAGTCCCCATTGGTTACAGCTTGCCCCAAAAGAAGAATTGCTGGCATGCTGGGAGCCCACCCAGTGTGCCACATGCCCCTGTAAATACAAAAATGGTCCCACGATGTTTTTTTTTACCTGTAAAAGGGAAACTGTCCCTCGGCAGTCTCCCAGCCCCCATCCCGCAACCTGTGCCTACCCACTGAACACCCCGCCTCCCCTACCCCATACTTACCTCTGAGCTCTACATGGTGATCTTCGGACCGGAACATGTCTGCACTTTCAAAGCCGCCCGCCAACTGAGGAAATGCGGTAAGCTGTATAATGGAATAAATGTTTTTTTTTTCCAACTTAAATGCATATCTCAGTCATTTTTTGGAATTTTGGCACCACATTTTCAACATGGGTTTTTTTTTTGGGACCCCTCCTCATGAATTCTGGAACTGTCATGATGTTAATTGGCCCCAAAAGGTGATTTTGCGGTCACTGCGTGGAATCACCTTTCAGGGCTGACTAATGAAACGACAGTGCCAGTGTTCATGAAACAGGCTCTCAAAAAGCCTATGTTGCAAAATTTTGTGGAAAAATCCAACAAATGACTGTTTTATTAGCTTTTACATTGTGCAGTTGCTACGACGCTTGTAACTTCGTGAATTTTAATATTTTCATGCCAGATTTTCAACATTGGCATTTTTTCACACCTCCTTGTGAACAGTACAGCTGTCATTGTTCACATCCTGGCTGAAATGTGTTTTAGCAGTTCTGGTGCAGAATAGCACGGTCACTGTGGGAAATCACTGTTCAGGACAGATTAAGAAAATGACAGTGATGCTGTTCATGAGCAGAGGTCCTAAAATGCCTATGTTGAAAATTTGGTGATGATAGCCCATCAAATGAGTGTGTTACAAGTGTGCATTGCACACTTTCCACTCACCCTTGTAACTTAGCAGATTTGTAATATTGTCACGCCAGATTTTCAACAGTGGTATTTTTCACACCTCCTTACGAGCAGTACAGCTGTTATTTTTCACATCCTGACCGAATGTGTTTCACAGTTCTGGCTTAGAATAACGGGTCACTGTGGGAAATCATGTTCGGACAGATTAAGAAAATGACAGTGGCATTGTTCATGAGCAGAGGTCCTAAAATCCTTTGTTGAAAATTTGTGATGAAACTCCATAACATGATTGTGTTACAAGCGTGCATTGAACTGTTTCCACGCACCTTGTAACTTCGAAATTTGACTATTTTTCATGCCACATTTTCAACAGTGGCATTTTTCACACCTCCTTATGGACAGTACAGCTGTCATTTTCACATCCTGGCTAAAAATATGTTTTTGCAATCCTGCCGAGAAGACATGGTTGCTGGGAAATCAGTGTTTGGGACAGATTAAGATTGAGCAAGTGAGAGGGGGAGTGATCTAGCTCAACTGAGCTCTGCCAGGACTGCTGCAGATTGTTTGTAGCAGAAAAAGGCCTCTATGCAAGAGCCCAATACAAAGAGCAGTCTGCAGCACTGGGAGAAACAGAACGCGAGAGCGAGTGAGGGAGGGGGAGTGAGAAACCCACTGGGCACTGTCAGGACTGCTGCAGATTTCTTTGTGGGCAGAAAGGCAGGTCAATGCAGGCAGGGACCCAGTACAAAGGCCAGCCTGCAGTGGTGGGAGAAAAGTAGTGAGCGAATGAGACAGGGGGACTGAGTGAGCTCAGTGGAGCTTTATCAGGACTGCTGGGGATTTTTTTTGCGGAAAAGGTGCCAATGCAGGCAAGAGCCCCATACAAAAGGGTAGCTTGGAGCACCAGGACAAACAGAATGAGTGTATGTGAGAGAGGACTGAGTTTACCTCAATGCAGCTCTGTCAGGAATGCTGCAGATTTCTGTGTGGACAGACAAAGGTGCCAATGCAGCCAGGAGCCCGTGTACAATGTGCAGCCTGCAGTGCCAAGAGAAACAGAACAAGCAAGTGACAGAGCAGTAGTGAGTGAGCTCAACGAGCTCTATTGTGACTGCTGCAGATTTCTTTGTGGGTAGAAAAAGGCGGCAATGAAGGCAAGAGTCCAGTACAAAAAGCCCAGCTTCAGCACTGGCAGAAACGGAATGAGGAGTGAGAGGAGTGAGTGAGTCAATGGAGCTGTGTTGGGACTGCTTCAGATTTCTTTGTACAGAAAAGCTGCCAATGCACAGGAGACCAGTACAAAGAGTAGCCTGCAGCGGCAGGAGACAGAATGGCAAGGAGGGAGGGGGGAATGAGCTCAGTGGAGCCTGTTGGGACTGCTGCAGATTTGTTTGTGGCAGAAAAGAGCAATGCACGCATGAGAGCCAGAGGTACAAAAGGGCAGCCTGCAGTGATGGGAAACCAGTATGAGTGAGAGTGAGCTTAGTGGAGCTCTTGTAACTGCTGCATTTCTTTTGTGGGCAGAAGAAGGTGGCAACACAGGCAGGAAACCATAGAAAAGGGCAGCCTGCAGTGCCGGCAGAAATGGAATGAGTGGGTGAGAGAGGGGTGAGCGAGCTCAATGGAACTTTGTCAGGAATGATGCGGTTTCTTTGTGGGCGGGAAAAGGCGCCAATGGAGGCAGGAGCCCCATGCAAAAGGGCAGCCTGCAATGCCAGGAGAAACACAATGAGCGAGTGAGATGGGGGAGTGAGTGAGCTTAATGGAGCTCTATCATGATTGCTGCGGATTTCTTTTTTGGCAGAAAAAGGCAGCAACGCAGGCAGGAGCCCAGTACTAAAGGCCAGCCTGCAGCGCCAGCAGAAATGGAATGAGTGAGTGAGATAAGGGGAGTGAGCAGGCTCAACAGACCTGTGTTGGAACTGCTGCAGATTTCTTTGTGGGCAGAAAAAGCCACCAACAGAGGCAGGAGCCCAGTACAAAAGGGCAGGCTGCAGCACCAGAAGAAACAGAATGAGCTAGTGAGAGAGGGGGGGGAGTGAGCCACCTCAACAGAGCTCTGTCAGAACAGCTGCAGACTTCTAGTGGGCAGAAAAAGACAAAACAGAGGCAGGAGCCCAGTACAAAACAGCAGCCTGCAGCACCGGGAGAAACAGACTGAGCGAGTGACAGAGGGACAGTGAGCGAGCTCAATAGACCAACGCAATCAACATTCAGCATTGACAAATGCTTGTTTGTTTGGTCATTGCAATGAGCATTACATTTTAAACTTTGCGAATTTGTAATATTTTCACTCCAGATTTTTAATATTACCATTTTTCAATACCTACTTATGAACAGTACAGCTGTCATTTTACACATCCTGACCAAAATGTGTTTTTGCACTTCTGGCACCGAATTGCGCGGTCGCTGTGGGAAACCAGTTTTCGGGATAAATTGAGAAAATGACAGTGATACTGTTCATGAGCAGAGGTCCTAAAATGCCTATTTTGAAAATTTGGTGATGAAAGTCTATAAAATGACTATGTTACAAGTGTTCGTTGTGCAGTTTCCATGCACCCTTGTAACTTCGCAAATTTGTAATATTTTCATGCCACATTTTCAACACTGGCATTTTTTCACACCTCCTTATGAACAGTACAGCTGTCATTTTCCACATCCTGGCCCAAATATGTTTTCACACTTGACGCAGAATAGTGCTCGCTCTTTGGGAAATCAGTGTTTGGGCCAGATTAAGATCGAGCGAGTGAAAGAGGGGGAGTGAGCAAGCCTCAATTGGAGCTCTGCTTGAACTGTTGCAGATTTCTTTGTGGCAGAAAAAGGCACCAATGCGAGGCAGGAGCCCAGTACAAAAAAGCAGCCTGCCAGCACTGGGAGAAACAGAACAAGTGAGTGAGAGAGGGGGAGTGAGTGAGCCCACTGAGCCTGTCAGAACTGCTGCAGATTTCTTTGTGGGCAGAAAAAGGCACAAATGAGGCAGGAGCCCAGTACAAAAAGAGCAGCCTGTAGCTGGGAGAAACAGAATGAGTGGAGTGAGAAAGGGGAGTGAGCCCACCCACTGGAGCCTGTCAGGACTGCTGCAGATTTCCTTTGTGGGCAGAAAAAAGTGCCATGCAGGCAGGAGCCCAGTCACAAAAGAGCAGCCTGCAGTGCTGGGAGAAACAGAATGAGTGAGTGAGAGAGGGGAAGTGTGCGACCTCAACATAACTCTGTCGGGACAGCTGTGACTTGCTTTGTGGCAGAAAAGGTGTCAACACAGGCAGGAGCCCAGTACAATGGGCAGCCTGCAGCCTTCGGAGAAGGCAGAACAAGCGGTGAGAGGAGGGGGTGGATGAGTGAGCTCAATGGAGCTCTGTCAGGACTGCTGCAGATTTCTTTGTGGACAGAAAAATGCGCCAACACAAGCAAAAGCCCAGTAAAGGGAAGCCTGCTGCGCTGGGAGAAATAGAACAAGCAAGTGAGAGGGGAGTGAGCGAGCTCAATGGAGCTCTCCTGGGACTTTAGAGTTGCCCACCCTCCTGCCCAAGGTCCTCTGTGGTCCTATATTAACAACAGGGTTTCTGGAGTGAGACAAAAGCAAAGATTAGATACTTTTAGGATTGCTGTAATAATGCAGATTTAGTTGTTCTGTTTATTTTCTATCTGAGCTGAGTAATATTTGGAGTGTAATAGGATTTAACTGGGCCAAGTGACACTATATGAGAGCTGAGAACAAAAGTATAGTAGCTGAGGGTGAAAACAGACAAGGAGGCTTTTTGGATCGCTACATTAATACAGTATTGATTGGCAAGGGGAGTAGGGGTCTATTGTTGGGGACAGGAATTTGAGTAAATAGGGGCCTAACAGTTGTAGTAGGGTATATAACCTGGGAGTAAGAGCCTGTAACATAAGCTGGGGCCAAATGGGACAGGTGCCACATGTCAATAGGTGGGCATCTTTGGAGGCTGGTGGGTGTAAAGGGTGTGGGTCTGCCATGATTCTGGACTGGGCTTGGAGGATGGTGGGGTATGTGGTCTGTAGATGACTGGCTAGTTTGAGGGAGGAACTGTGGAGGTTAGGGAGGAGTCTAAGTGGCAGGGCAGATAAGTATGGTAGGCAACCTGGCTGGGAGGGACAGAGGATGGCAAAGGGGGATGGAGGAAGAACAAATAGGGAGAGAAACTGACCCCAGTATAAGTGGCACTAACAGAAAAGAGAGGAGAAGGGAGTGGGTGCCAAAGGCAGGGGGGCCTCTTGATGTGGGAAGAAGAGACCACGAGGAGTACCAGGGGAGAGAGCAGATGGCTGTGGGTAGAAAGGGACCAGGGGTGGCACGGAGGGGAACAAGTAGGAGGGGGGGGAACCAATAGGGGGAAGAGATGTAAGAGGAGTATCAACTAGGAATAGATTCAAACCTGCTATGGGAGAGAGGGGGAGCTGGAACATACTTGAAGGGGAGGACAAGTGGGCACAAGAGGGATGGCAACAGGTAGGAAAGAGGTAGTGAAGATGAAAGGGTAAAAGTGGAGCTAGTACGGAAGCAAGGGATGGTGACTGGAGGAGAAAAGCTACGGGAAGGGAGAAGGATGGAGGGGCATTACATCGAGGTAGAAGGGAATGGGGCTCTAAATCGACAACAGTGGGGATAGGAAAGGGGTTGGAAGTCAGCAGGGGAGGAGGGGAGGTTGACATCAGAAGCCCAGTAGGAAGTAATTAGGCTGGGAAAGGGTTCAAGTAGGATTGGAGGAACAAGGCAGAGAAAACAGGTGAGGGGAAGTAGGGGGTACAGATACAGAAGTCACAGATGGAGCAGCTGGTAGGGGTAAGGGGCAAGGAAGAAAGAATACTGGGGTGGTGGAAGGGGCATTAGAAGGGATAGGGGGGTAGGATGGGGTACTCATCCTGGGAGTTCTGTACTGAAAGGGTGAGATGGAGTAGAAGGGGGGAAGGCACAGCCGTATTTGGGTTGAAGCTATCCCGAGGTTGACTGCAGGAGTGGCAGGGCAGGCACTGCTCAAGTGTGCCGTGAGGGGGAGGAAGAAACCTCATTTAGTGTTGCATGTGGGTACAAACCACTTGGTGGGGAGACTGTGGAAGTAGTGAGGGTGAGGTTCTCAAGTAGTTGCAGGCAGTGTGAGGTGGTGGGGTCAGTGCTTCTTGAGGTACTGCTGGCACCATGTGCAAGCATGGGGAGGAACAGTAGGCTTGAGAAGTTCAATGAGTGGCTGAGGGATTGGTACCACACCAAAAATTATGGGTTAGTGACTAACTGGGGTAGGGTCTGGGGAAATAGTGACTTGTACACGGAGGACAGGGTACACTTGAGCAGGAAGGGAGGGAGTATTAGGCAAGATTAGGGGTATATCTCTACTAAGGTGGATTTAAACTAGTGGGGGTGGGCCAAAAGACTGAGGTTGCAGAAAGGTCCTGACAGGGGATCCTAATGAGCCTCACCCACCTAGATATAGGTAAAGGTGTGTAGTAACCCAGGAGGGGCAGGCAGAGTGGTCTGTGTAATACAGAAGGCACCACCACCCAGCAAGAATAAGGAGGAGAAAGGGTGCGGACTACCTGGAGGAAGGACACAGGCCAAGGAGGAGAAGAGTGAGGAGAAGGAGGGTATGGGTGGAAGGGGTCGGACTAAATGGATAGAGAACTGGTTACAGGAGAGGGGCAGAGAGGGGAATGGTGGTGTAGAGTAGCTTTTGCACCAAAAGTAGTGACAAGAAGGGCATGAGGGGGTTGTAGGTCTGTGCTACTGGGCTTTTTAATTGATATAGCACACGGAGTGGGGAGCAGGGTTAGTCTGTTCGCACATTATACCAAATTGGGGGTGATGGTGGATGAAGAGAACGGATGGGAAAAACTGCAGTGAGACATAACTAAACTACAGACATGGTCGGTGTAGTGGCAGCTAGGATTCAGTGCAACAAAGTGTAAGGTGATACACTTCAGGGCTAAGAACCAGAAGATGGATTATTGGTCAGGGATCACAGAGGAGGAGAAGAACCTAGGAATGTTGGTAACTGGGAGCATGAACAACTCTGCCTAGTGCAGGAAAGCAGCAGTGAAGGCAAACAGGATGCTGGGATGCATTGCAAAGGGGTTCTCATCCAGACACAGGATGTGATCCTATCTCTCTCAGATCATTGGTCACACCACACCTAGAGTACTGTGTGCAATACTGGAGGCCATACCTGAGGAGAGATATACAGTTACTGGAGGGTGCAAAGGAGGGCAACAAAAATGTTAAATGGATGGAAGGAAAGAATATGAAGTTAGGCTGAAGGAGCTGAACATGTACACACTGGAGGAGAAGAGGATGGGGATTTGATTGAAGTGTTTAACTACATGAGAGGTAAATAAACCCTAGCACCAAGGGGTGTTTAAAATGAGGAGTGGAAATTTAGGCGAGGGTACAGACAAAGGATGGAAATGGGACATTTCAAGAGGGAAATGAGGAGGCACTACTGAGATGGTGGTGTCTAGTTGGAATGTGCTGCCAGAGGGGTAGTAACTTGTAGGACAGTCAATAGCTTTAAGGAGGACTGGGATAAAGCTAGAAGAGGAGTTGGGGGGCCAGGAGCTGGGACAAGCGGGGGAGGAACTGAGGGGGAGGAGGCTGGGGCAGCTACAATCTAGGGTGCTAGCTGCATACTTATGCAGACTTACATAGACAGATTGGTGTGTTCTGTTGGCAGATTAGTATGTTAATATGTTCATATGTAAAATCACAGTGACTGTTCATGAGCAGAGGTGCTAAAATGGTTATGTTGAAAATTTGATGACTAATGTCCATAAATGACTGTATTACAAGTGTGCATTGTGCAGTTTCACACACCCTCGTAACTTCACTTAATTTGTAGTATTTTCACTCCAGATTTTCAATATTACCATCTTTCTAGACCTCCTTATAAACAGTACTCTGTCATTTTTCATATCCTGCCCGAAATATGCGTTTACACATCTGGCACAGAACACCGCCCGGTTGCTGTGGGAAATCAATGTTCTGGACAGATTTAGAAAATCATAGTGATAGTGTTCATGAGCAGAGGTCACAAAATGCCTATGTTGAAAATTTAGTGAAATAATTCCACTAAATGACTGTGTTACGTGTTGCATTGTGCAGTTTCCACGTACACACGGAAGTTTAAGCATTTTTCAAATTTTCACTACAGATTTTCAACATTATCATCTCTTCACACATGAATGGTACAGCTGTCATTCATCACATTCTGCCCGATCTGTGTTTTCGTGCATCTGGTGCACAATGGCACAGTCACTGTGGAAACTCAGATTGTGGGACACATTGACAAAATCACAGTGCCACTGGTCATGAGAAGAGGTCCCGAAATGCTTTCATGAGGTGGGAGCCACAAAATGGCCATGTTGAACATTTGTACTGCAAATACCAACAAATGCTAGGGGCGTTATGGTTTCTAACCATAACGTTGCATCCTTTACTGACTGACAGACATCAGGGGTGTGCCTTTTGATTGCTGACTGTAATGTCCATGCTATTCCAAATGCCACCCTGTCCCCAGCTGCTGACAGGCATCGAGGTGTGCCTTCATCTCTTTGGCCCACAGTTCACCCCATTCTATATTGTATGCATTTCAGTTTATATATATATCCTTACAGAGTGGAGTGACTGTAAAGCTGAACACCCAGCCACACCTCAACACTTGTCATTGTCTGCAGGATAGGGTGAGGTGAAATAGCATGAACATTATGAGTGACAACGCAACCGTGACACGCCAATGCCTGTCAATCTCTGCAGGTGAAGGTGGGGTTGGCATGAAATTCAATACTCACTGCCATTCCTACTCTGTATCTGTTCTAACTCCCGCATTTCCAATGCTAATACCAGTAAGCAAACATTCAGCATTGACAAATGCTTGTTGTTGCAAGTACCCTGCTTTTCCAGAGGTGTCTCAGCTCTTCAGACATTCCATTTTCCCTGGAATCCTGCTTCAGTCAGTTTTATCTGCATTTTGTGTTCCCTGGGCTCCTGCTTGAGCCCAGAGGTCTTCAGCCAGTTTTGTATGCATCTTGTTTTCCCTGGGATCACGCTTTAGCCCAGAGGTCTTCAGCCAGTTTCATCTGCATCTCATTTTCCCAGGGATGCTGCTTCAGCCCAGAGGTCTTCAACCAGTTTCTTTTGCATCTCATTTTTCCTGAAATCCTGCTTCAGATCAGAGATCTTCAGCCAGTTTTGCATGCGTCTTGTTTTCCCTGGGATCACACTTCAGCTCAGAGGTCTTCAGCCAGTTTTGTATGCATCTTGTTTTCCCTGGGATCCCGCTTCAGCCCAGAGGTCTTCAGCCAGTTCTGTATGTGTCTTGTTTTCCTTTGGATCTGCTTTAACTCAGATGTCTTCATCCAGTTTCATATGCATCTCATTTCCCTGGGGTCCTTCATTGGCCAGGAAGCTCTACAGTTGCTTGGGCTCTTGCTCTTCAGTTTTTCTGAATCTCATCTTCCCTGGGAGTCCCACTTCAGTCAGGAGGTTTTACCATTGTTTGGGGCTCTTATGCATTGTAGTTTTTCCCCCCTTAATTTCTTCCAGTCCAGCTAAGCCAGCCAATGAAGTGCACTGGTGGCCACCACGCTTGACCCTTGATGAACACTACGCTCTGATGTTTGGTCTCTGCTAGTCATACTGTTATAGTGAAATAGAAATAGAATGATAGAGTGATAGCGATATTGAACTATAGAAGTGTAGAGAATAGAATCGTAGAGTATAAGTTTCTCGTAGAATTTAGAGAATAAAGTTGTAGAGTATAAGGCTATCACAGAGTATAGAGAATAAAGTGTAGAGTATAAGGCTAGCATAGAGAATAGAGTGCAGAGTAAAAGGCTATCATAGAGTATAGAGAATAAAGTGTAGAGTATAAGGCTATCAGAGTATAGAGAATAGAGCGTGAGTATAAGGCATCATAGAGCACTGAGAATAAAGTGTAGAGTGTAAGGCTAGCATAGAGAATAGAGTGCAGAGTAAAAGGCTATCATAGAGTATAGAGAATAAAGTGTGGAGTATAAGGCTATCAGAGTATGGAGAATAGAGTGTAGAGTATAAAGCTATTGTGGAAACACCAAGATGTCTCACAGTGAGAATGCCAACCTCAACCACAGCGACAGCACAATACCGATGCAGGTATTGTGCCACCTCTTCTTCAGCTGTTTCTGTGGGGGCTGTGCCCCACACCCCCATGAGGGTGCTCTGCCCCACACACCCCAGACTCTAGGTTCCAACTCCAGGTCTGAGGTGGGCCTGGGAGAGGGAAGAACACTGGGGAGGCAAAGCACAGAAGAAGGACCATTACCGTGAATGTTGCCATAATTGTCTTTTTCTGTGTTTCACCATCAGGGTGTCAACCACAAGGTGATACAGGCTATCACAGAGAATAGAGACAGTGTATAGTATAAGGCTATCATAGAGTATAGAGAACAGAATTATAGAGTATAAGGTTCTCATAGAGTATTTATTTAGATAATAAAGTGTAGAATATAAGACTATCATAGAGTAGAGAATAGAGTGTAGCGTATAAGGTTATCATAGAGTATAGAGAATAAAATATCACATATAAGGCTATCACAGAGTATAGAGAATAGAGTGTAGAGTATAAGGGTATCAGAGTATAGAGAATAAAGTGTAGAGTATAATGCTATCACAGAATATAGAGAATAGAGTGTAGAGTATAAGGCTATCATAGAGTACAGAGAATAAAGTGTAGCGTATAAGGCCATCAGAGTATAGAGAACAGAGTGTAGAGTATAAGGCTAGCACAGAGTATAGAGAATTAAATAATAGAGTATAAGTTTCTCACAGAGTTTAGAGAATAAAATGTACAGTATAAGGCTATCATAGTGTATAGAGAATAGAGTGTAGAGTATAAAGCAATCACAGAGTATAGAGAATAGAGTGTAGAGTGTAAGGCTATGGTAGAGTACAGAGAATAAAGTGCAGAGTATAAGGCTAGCACAGAGTATAGCGAATTAAATCATAGAGAATAAGGTTCTCATAGAGTTTAGAGAATAAAGTGTAGAGTATAAGGCTATCATAGAGTACAGAGAATAAAGTGTAGAGTATAAGGCTATCATATGTATAGAGAATAAAGTGTAGAGTATAAGGCTATCATAGAGTACAGAGAATAAAGTGTAGAGTATAAGGCTACCATATGTACAGAGAATAGAGTTGTAGAGTATAAGGCTATCATATAGAGAATAGAGTTACAGAGTATAAGGTTATTGTAGAGAACAGTTATATAGTATACAGCTGTGTAATTGCCTATCTTCTCTGCTGCATTTCACCCAGTAAATTGTTTCTATTCTCTGAGTTTGTCTCCTGCCTCTCCTTATCCAAACATTGCTACACCATCAGCGAATAAGAACCAGTGCTTGAAACTCGTGCTTTCAGAGGAGTAACTGAGTATAACAGTAGCTCTGGTGCATTACATATAGGATAAAGTATGGGGAGAAGTGTAATACGCAACATACCAGAGTTGTTGATGGCACATAAACCCGAGGGCGAAGCCCGAGGGGTTTATGAATGCCATCCAACAACGAGGGTGTGTGTTAAATTTGAGTTTTACACACTTCTCCCCATACTTTATTTTATATAATTGAAGGGATCCATTTTCTCTGAAAAAAAGTCGTTGTGCTTATGGTTTTCTTGCTCTTCAACGAACTGTTTCGTCCGCTGTTTGGAATCGGCTTAAGATTTTTTTTTTAAACTTATAGCTGATGTGAGGCTGCTGGAGGCTATCTGGGATGGAGGTAAGTGTTTTTTTTCAGTGGCAGTTGAAGTGAGAGGGATAGTTTGAACGTGATATCTTTAGTTTCCTCAAGCGCTTTGTTGTGGAACGGAGCGCGTGAATGCCATAACACCTACTCAGGTGTTACGGCATTTAACACACGGTTTTCGCAATACAAGAAAACGGAGACCATTAATTATATATCTTTTAGACTACTTCTAATCCCCACCAAGGGATGTATCTCCTATTTTGTCTGTCTTTCTGTATAAGGTGTTAGTCAGGATATATTACGTTGCATTTTTCTATTCTTTTAATATTGCCTACCCTCCAAGCATAGCTTATACCCCCACTTCTTCTTACTCACCTGGCTAACATAACTGAGGTGGGTAAGGGAGCCAGCAACTGTTATTGCCATGCGCGCATCATCAGGCAGCGTCATTCAAGCACCCTGTGCCAGTAGCCATTACTGACTCCCTGGCCAGAAGATCTGCACCCACGGGATCCACATGCCTCTGGCTTAGACCCCAAGGGTGCTACTCTATGAAGACAATATTCTGTAAGATCTTCAGTTATGGTAAGCATGCAACTTTTCTTTTATATGCAAATGTCCATAGTAATAAACAAAAAACATAATGGTAAGAATTACAAGAAATATGAAATATAAGCTGAATAATGTCTAAATATTATTTTTATGGTTGTTCCATCTACAACATGAGCTCTTTAAAGGCCTGCTGTTTTCATGTTCTACACACTGTCTCTGCTGGTAGGTTATTTCATAGATGCACCAACCTAAGTGCGAAACTAGCATTTTCTTGATTTCTGATTCTTTTACCAAGATGTATTTTATTTAATAAAATATTCTAATTGCAACCAAAACTATGGCAATGGTATTTCATTTCCAAAGCATGCTGAGGCATCCTAAAGTACCTTTCTATATCAGGACACCAGACAGCAATCCCATTGAGCAATTCAATATTTCTGAATATTGGGGGGGGGCTCAATGCCTTACTCTCATACGTCAAGCATGTAGATCACATCCTAGCTTTCTCTACAGAACCGAACACTGCTTCGGCCACATGTCAGGAGGCAGGTGGTCTCCCACTTTCTGCTCCCCACCATCATCATCATCTTTATGGACATCATGTATACCTCTGAGAATAATTAAGCCCTCTTAGCTCTAAATAATCTGTATAGCACATTTATACTCTTGAGGTAAGAGAAAAGCCGCTTTGACAAAGACCACTGGGTTAAAACGTTAGTCCATTTTTCACCTCCTGTGAGAGGTACACTGTTACTTTTTCGCTCCTTAAGTAAACTGCTGTAGCTTAAAGCATATTTATTGTGTGGACAGCAGTTTTTACTAAAACTAATGCTAGGGTGAGTTCCGTGATTTTCTACTGCTAGATTTATACTCTTGTGTGACTTGATCCTCCATCTTTGTACTCTCTTTGACAAGCTCAGCTGGCTAAGTCCCTCAGGCAAATGTGACTATCACAGGTGCTCTGTTATACAACTGTGTACGAGGGAGAGCCCCCTGATTATCTTTTAACTTACTTTATAAATCGAGCAATAAATCTATTTGCTCCATTCATCTACTGTGCCCAGCTTTTCAGCTCACAGAATGAAGAGCAGTTCTGGTCTAAAGTCTTTGCGCATTCTGCCCTGGATTCCTGGAATAAGCTCCCCTGTCAGTTTAGTAATGTTGCAGCCTACACGCATTCAAAACCAGTCTCTCCCACTGCCTGGGAACCCCTCATTCTTGTTTTGGTTGTCAGTTATATTGTCTTTCGATCTTTACTATAATGTAATGTTTTTCATTGTAACCGCCTATGTAGTACATGAAAATATGCGTTAATTTGTCTAGTGTACCTACCTGGTTAGCAAAAACAAAATAAGTGTGTATATTAAATGTAACTGCTTTTCTGCTATACTACGTTATACTGCTGTCTGCTGCTGCTGTCCTTCCTGGGACTCCCATGAAAACAAAATGCTGCATCTCATGGAGTTATCCCAGTTGGAGAATTTAAAATAAGCTTGCCCTTTAATGTAGATGAAAAAAAAACACTCCACCATCTGCATACTACTTGATCACACAATCCAGGATTAAAGTCTGCTGGTTTTATTATCTTATGAGCCTGACACATAGACGGCTTCCTTTTTTAGCTACAGCATATTGTACTTCTTCCAGTAACACACGTACATGCTTCTACAGTGCCATACTTTCCTGCTGACTTCTTCAAACACTTCGGTCTACATCACTGGAATGCAACATGTTAAAGGACTCTGCATGACTAACATGTTGACAGAGCTACATTTTCTTTCAAGGTCAGTGGTTGTCTTAAGGAGACAAGCTCATGAAGCAATGGGGTTCTATTTTGCTATTAAACATTACCACAGTTAGAAACAAACTGATACCTTGTGCTGGTATACATGTGGTTATGTTGTTATACTGTTTATACCAGAATTCTGTGTTGTTTGCTTCATAAGGCACTGAATGCCTAGGAGATAAAATGTATTTTCTTTTAGGGTGGTTTTTATTGTGAAAAACAAATGCGTTTTGTAGGCTCTGTAAATTGTTTTCAGTGTTGGATTCGGTGCTATTGAAAAATGCGGTATTGCTGGCATGCAAGAGGTAAACTTCTACACTTATCCACAGGTCAGGTGAATGACAGGAAAGTGACATGCAGTTTTCTGCTTACTGACCTACCTATAAATTTGCTGAGCTGCAGGGACCACTTTCCTTGGATTAACATTTCAGTCTAGGGCCATTTCTGGGCATGGACTGCTGTGTATCTTTGTGTAGTGGTCGTGCAGCATGGACTTTTGTCCTCTAGGAACTGAGCTGAGGTCACCAAGCTCATTACACAGGTGATGGGAGCTTCACCTCCAGCCCAGGCATCTGCCAGCAAATGGGCATGTAAGTTAAAATACCAATGAGTTGCTGGTGGTGTGATCTGATATTGTAAATGACTGTGAGGTATTGTGTGAGTCAAGGTATTGTGTGAGTTGTTACTGTGCCACAACTAGAAGATAGCATCCATATAAATGCTTCACATTGGTACCGCTTTTGTCTACAAAGCTGCTTGCTGCTTGTTTACCTACCATGTCTGAAATCAGTAATTACAACCGGTAAAGACGGTAATCCCTACTAGCACTTATTCCTCCCTGGCTACTGTTACCCCAGAGTAGTACTGACTCAGCACTTCCCTGACATTCCCTTCCCTTATGGCACTACCTCACCTCACCCCCAATCTACTACCCCCCCACTACCTCCCCACCTTTCCTCTCCTAATACTCCTAACTCTAGCTCTCTCCTCTCTTTTCCTTCCCCTATACTCGCTCACTGCTGTTGTGTCTGCAGAACATAGGCATATATCATACAGTGCCTTAGTAGTGTCTATCCCCTATAATAAGTGTAATATGTACCTGCATTTTTGTATATGTACGTCTGTCCTTGTATAATTGTACCAATCTGTACCTCAACTGATGTGGAACCAATTAATGAGCATCTGCTCACTGGTGTTATCCAAGATTTTAATGAATAATCATAGGAATCTTAGGAAATTTCAAGCATCAGACTGTAGTCCTTATAGCCTGCCAATTCTTCCCTTTAAAAATTAGTAGTACTATCTTTATAGAAAATGTCCAGTCTAGTTTTAAAAGTATCCATATTAGGGCTGTCCACAATTATATCTGGAAGCTCATTCCAGGATAATATCACCCTCTGACTAAACCAGTTTTTCCTGGCCTTTAAATTCCATCTTGACAGAAATAACTGCCTGCTATGCCTGCTACTCCTGCCCCTGCTATCTATAAATGTAAATACCAATTCTTTCAGTAAAGTCATATCCTTCATGGCTCTAAAAAGTAAACACATGTCCCCTCTAAACCTCCTGTACTGAAGAGAATACAGGTTCAATGCCTCTCGTCTTTCTTTATATGATCTATTTTTGAGGGTCACAATAGCTTTGGTTGCCCATCTCTGCACCCCTTCCATTCTTAGGACATCTTCCCTGTTATATGAGGCCCATACTTGGATACAGTACTCCAAATGGGGCCTAACCAGAGCACTGTACAGCAGCATCAGTACCTCCTTCTCCCTGCTGGCGATATGTCTCGGTAAGCAATTTAAATTTTGGTTGGCCTTTTTATGTTGATTGCGTGCATGTGCAAGAAACATAATGCAGTAGCTTTCTCCACAAGCAGGTTGTGGAGGTGCAGCACTATTGTGGCCAATGCCTCCACAGCCTTTAAAGGCTTGTCTAGTGTCCCCCAATGCCGTGGCACACTACTGCTGACACTAGTTCAGCCAGCTTGCCATCAACTTGTAAAAAATCAGCCACTGCAATCAGAGGTCACCTCATCATTGCAGCGTAAGCCATTCACTGCAATGAGGGAGCGACCCGTCATTGCAGGGCGTGATCTTGACACACCGAAATTGTTTGTGAACATGGTGGCTGTTTGCGACCATGTTCACAAACAATATTAACCCCCCCACCATGTTTATTTGCTGATGGGGGCTCCAATCCTCATTGGATTCAGTGCCCCAATGTTTCTGTTGCCGACAGGGGAACCCACTCCCCGTCGGCATTATGTAAACCCCCCCCACTTATACTGTCTGCTGACAGGGTGCCCAATCCCCGTCAGTATAATGTCACCCCCCTTTTGTTGTGTGCCAACGGAGGTGCCCAGTCCCCCATTGGTTACAGCTTGCCCCCCAAAAAGAAAGAATCTGCTGGCATGCTGGGAGCCCACTCCAGTGTGCCACATGCCCCTGTAAAATACAAAAATGGTCCCACGATGTCTTTTTTTTTTTTACCTGTAAAAAAGGAAACTGTCCCTCGGCAGTCTCCCAGCCCCCATCCCGCAACCTGTGCCCACCCACTGAACACCCCGCCTCCCCCTACCCCATACTTACCTCTGGAGCTCTACACGGTGATCTCCGGTGGACCGGGAACATGTCTGCACTCTTCAAAGCCGCCCGCCAACTGAGGAAATGCCGGTAAGCTGTATAATGGAATAAATGTTTTTTTTTTCCAACTTAAATGCATATCTCAGTCATTTTTTGGAATTTTGGCACCACATTTTCAACATGGGTTTTTTTTTTGGGACCCCTCCTCATGAATTCTGGAACTGTCATGATGTTAATTGGCCCCAAAAGGTGATTTTGCGGTCACTGCGTGGAATCACCTTTCAGGGCTGACTAATGAAACGACAGTGCCAGTGTTCATGAAACAGGCTCTCAAAAAGCCTATGTTGCAAATTTTGTGGAAAAAATCCAACAAATGACTGTTTTACGAGCGTACATTGTGCAGTTGCTACGCACGCTTGTAACTTCGTGAATTTTAATATTTTCATGCCAGATTTTCAACATTGGCATTTTTTCACTCCTCCTTGTGAACAGTACAGCTGTCATTGTTCACATCCTGGCTGAAATGTGTTTTAGCAGTTCTGGTGCAGAATAGCACGGTCACTGTGGGAAATCACTGTTCAGGACAGATTAAGAAAATGACAGTGATGCTGTTCATGAGCAGAGGTCCTAAAATGCCTATGTTGAAAATTTGGTGATGATAGCCCATCAAATGAGTGTGTTACAAGTGTGCATTGCACACTTTCCACTCACCCTTGTAACTTAGCAGATTTGTAATATTGTCACGCCAGATTTTCAACAGTGGTATTTTTCACACCTCCTTACGAGCAGTACAGCTGTTATTTTTCACATCCTGACCGAAATGTGTTTTCACAGTTCTGGCGCAGAATAACGTGGTCACTGTGGGAAATCAGTGTTCGGGACAGATTAAGAAAATGACAGTGGCATTGTTCATGAGCAGAGGTCCTAAAATCCCTATGTTGAAAATTTGGTGATGAAACTCCATAACATGATTGTGTTACAAGCGTGCATTGAACTGTTTCCACGCACCCTTGTAACTTCGCAAATTTGTAATATTTTCATGCCACATTTTCAACAGTGGCATTTTTTCACACCTCCTTATGGACAGTACAGCTGTCATTTTTCACATCCTGGCTAAAATATGTTTTTGCAATCCTGCCGGAGAAGAGCACGGTTGCTGTGGGAAATCAGTGTTTGGGACAGATTAAGATTGAGCAAGTGAGAGGGGGGAGTGATCTAGCTCAACTGAGCTCTGCCAGGACTGCTGCAGATTTGTTTGTAGCAGAAAAAGGCCCCCATGCAAGAGCCCAATACAAAAGAGCAGTCTGCAGCACTGGGAGAAACAGAACGAGAGAGCGAGTGAGGGAGGGGGAGTGAGAAAACTCACCGGGGCACTGTCAGGACTGCTGCAGATTTCTTTGTGGGCAGAAAAAGGTGTCAATGCAGGCAGGGACCCAGTACAAAAGGCCAGCCTGCAGTGGTGGGAGAAAAAGTATGAGCGAATGAGACAGGGGGACTGAGTGAGCTCAGTGGAGCTTTATCAGGACTGCTGCGGATTTCTTTGCGGGTAGAAAAAGGTGCCAATGCAGGCAAGAGCCCCATACAAAAGGGTAGCTTGGAGCACCAGGACAAACAGAATGAGTGCATGTGAGAGAGAGACTGAGCTACCTCAATGCAGCTCTGTCAGGAATGCTGCAGATTTCTATGTGGACAGACAAAGGTGCCAATGCAGCCAGGAGCCCTGTACAAATGTGCAGCCTGCAGTGCCAAGAGAAACAGAACAAGCAAGTGACAGAGCAGTAGTGAGTGAGCTCAACGGAGCTCTATTGTGACTGCTGCAGATTTCTTTGTGGGTAGAAAAAGCCGGCAATGAAGGCAAGAGTCCAGTACAAAAGCCCAGCTTGCAGCACTGGCAGAAACGGAATGAGTGAGTGAGAGAGGGAGTGAGTGAGTTCAATGGAGCTGTGTTGGGACTGCTTCAGATTTCTTTGTGGCCAGAAAAAGCTGCCAATGCAGACAGGAGACCAGTACAAAAGAGTAGCCTGCAGCGGCAGGAGACAGAATGAGCAAGTGAGGGAGGGGGAGTGAATGAGCTCAGTGGAGCTCTGTTGGGACTGCTGCAGATTTGTTTGTGGGCAGAAAAGCGCAGCAATGCACGTAGGGCCAGAGTACAAAAGGGCAGCCTGCAGTGATGGGAAAACCAGTATGAGTGAGTGAGCTTAGTGGAGCTCTTGTAACTGCTGCACATTTCTTTGTGGGCAGAAGAAGGTGGCAACACAGGCAGGAAACCAGTAGAAAAGGGCAGCCTGCAGTGCCGGCAGAAATGGAATGAGTGGGTGAGAGAAGGGGAGTGAGCGAGCTCAATGGAACTTTGTCAGGAATGATGCGGATTTCTTTGTGGGCAGGAAAAGGCGCCAATGGAGGCAGGAGCCCCATGCAAAAGGGCAGCCTGCAATGCCAGGAGAAACACAATGAGCGAGTGAGATGGGGGAGTGAGTGAGCTTAATGGAGCTCTATCATGATTGCTGCGGATTTCTTTTTTGGCAGAAAAAGGCAGCAACGCAGGCAGGAGCCCAGTACTAAAGGCCAGCCTGCAGCGCCAGCAGAAATGGAATGAGTGAGTGAGATAAGGGGAGTGAGCAGGCTCAACAGACCTGTGTTGGAACTGCTGCAGATTTCTTTGTGGGCAGAAAAAGCCACCAACAGAGGCAGGAGCCCAGTACAAAAGGGCAGGCTGCAGCACCAGAAGAAACAGAATGAGCTAGTGAGAGAGGGGGGGGAGTGAGCCACCTCAACAGAGCTCTGTCAGAACAGCTGCAGACTTCTTAGTGGGCAGAAAAAGACAACAACAGAGGCAGGAGCCCAGTACAAAACAGCAGCCTGCAGCACCGGGAGAAACAGACTGAGCGAGTGACAGAGGGACAGTGAGCGAGCTCAATAGACCAACGCAATCAACATTCAGCATTGACAAATGCTTGTTTGTTTGGTCATTGCAATGAGCATTACATTTTAAATTTTTATTAATCTATACTCCCAGGTATCTCTCTTCCTGTGTTACTTTTAATAGATCTGTACCCAATTTGTAACTTGTACTAATGTTATTTTTACCCAAGTTCATTATTTTGCACTTAGATGCCTTCAGCTTCAGTTTGTTCATCCTGGTCCACTGTACAATTTCATTTAATGCTTCTTGCAAACAAGTCTCTTCTATGGAACTGTTCATGACTGACCCTACTCTGCAATTGTCAGCAAATCTGTAGAGCCAAACATTTGGGTTTGATATTTTAGAGCGGAAATGTAAATATTAAATAGGCATGGCCCCAGAACCGAGCCCTGGGGTACACCACTCGTAATAGGAGTCCAGTCTGACAGTGCCCCTTTTATAGTAACCCTCTGCTTCCTGTCCTGCAACCATTCTGCTATCCACTTTATAATGTTGGACTCCAGCTTAATATCCCTTAGTGTATTTAACAATGCTAAATGAGGCAGTTTGTCAAACACCTTAGTGAAGTCCATGAAGGCAACATCCACTGAACCATCTCCATCCAATTCTTTGTTAACTTTCTCGTAGAAAGATTAGTTTGACATGGCCTTGATTTTGTAAAGCTATGTTGCAGGAGGTCTGAGAAACCCTGCTCATCTAGAAAGGTGAGAATTTTTTCTTTTAAAATGCTCTCCAATATTTTCCCCATAATGGAAGTTAGGCTCACTAGTCTAAAATTTGATGGATCCGATTTTGGTCCTTTTCAATAGCAGAACCTGTATTGCAACCTTCCAATCCTGTGGAACCTCCCTCCTGTCAAGGGAAGATTGAAAAATATGGGTCAGAGGTAATGATATATGGGCCGCCATCTCCTGTATTACCCTAGGGTGGATGTTATCTGGCCCTGATGATTTGTTTATATCCATCTTATGTAATCTCTCCAGTTCATCCTCTGGATCTATTATTATTTGGCCAGGGGCTGGGCTGTTGCTCATTATGAAAAGAAAGGGAGCTTTTTTATTAAAAACTGAGCAAAAATACTCATTTTGGATATCCTCCATTTCTTTATCTGATGTCACCAAGCCATTCTTATTCTTAAAGGGACCCACCGCACTTGGACTGTTGTTTAATCTATTAATATGGCTAAAGAACAATTTCTTATTGTTCTTAATCCTGGTTGCTAATGGAATCTCTTTTTGTGATTTTGCCTTTCTAATGGCCTTTTATACCTTCTTGGTGAGATCCCCAAGGGCCTGCTGGTTCATTTTAGATTCCACATTTTTATATTTTTCATATATTCTGTTCTTTTGGTTTATCAATTTTTTTAATTGATGAGTTAAGCCAACTTGGATGTTTCTTCCCAGTGGTTTTATACTTCCTAAAACTGGGTATATATTTTTTTTATCAGGACCCCTAGTTTAGATATGAGCTGTTTCCACATCTCATTTACTGAGAGATCCTTAAATTCCTTCTCCCAATCCCACAATGAAATTTCCCCACTACACTGATTAAAGTAATCAATACATAAAAACATAGGGCCTGATGCAGGTCCATGTATAGTTATCTAGAGGTGAGTGCTAAAAACTATGGCCTGCTCTACTAGCAGTTTATTACAGGTATAGGTATGAAAGTATAAATTAATCTCTTAATGGTAAGTTATCTGTATAAGACAGTCAGTAGGTTATTTATAGTAAACATGTGTTGGTATGCCATTAAATAAAGTTTCTTTTGTTATGTTCGCCTTGTACTTGTGCAGGGCAAACATATTGGTATGATAGTGGATTTTAAGAGGACCAGTGATGAGGCACTCGATTCATGATACTACTCGCTGCTTGTTGGGTGAAAACATTGTGAAGCTGAAAGGAAGAAAGCACTTCTAAGAGAGACCCTCAGTTCTTTCATCTGCATGAAGCTGACAGCAAGCAGCTGAGTGGCCTCACAATTGACCTGGTGGATGCCTCAGCTAAAACCCCCGTTCTGTCCATCCCCCCCCAGGTCTGGTCATACAACAATGACTTATTGGGCTTGATATTCTGAAGCCATTGCCCAGAGCGATGTGTTTTGAGGTCTCATTTCTACCAGTATTCTCCATGGTATTCGGGTGTTAACAAGCAGTGCTGCAATTAATCTGGCCAAGCAATGCAGGCTGAACTATAATGGGAGTTTCCCGGGGAGTTTCTCTGCTGCTCGACAAAGCTGTGTGGGTGACAGAGCCTGGTGATTTGCAGGAGCGTGAGCCTGGAGCAAATGGGAGAAAGACCGGAGAGAGTGGGGCCAAGGATAAGTGCCTTGAGGTGTATGAGAAGCCAGAGAGTGGGCTGTGTAGCTCTAGCTTGAGTGGTCCTGCTGGGGTCCAGCATTATTGACACCAACAAGATCTGGGACCAGGATCGGGGATCTGCCCAGCTTGGTGATAGGTTCAGGTTTTGGCATGGGATTGAGGGTGCATGCTCAAGAAGGGAAAAAATATAAACAAACATGGGAAGCAAGCACATGTGCTGTATGGCAGCAACAAGGGAGAGCAACACTCCACGCAGAAAGGCTGGAGTCCAGGGTGGAGTAAAGGCTGAGATTAACAGTTTCTATGCCTCAGTCTTAACATCCAGATATACTGTAGAACACACCCATTAAAAAGGAAAACCATCCATCAATGTCTGTTGTAGCCACTGGCCCACTGCTGCCATTACTCTCCCTCCACCCAGCCCTGCCACTCAGCAACCCCCCACCCACCCCTTACTTACCAAGCAGGATCCAATGCCGTAATCCTCCCTGGACTAGAGACATGTCTTCACTCTTCAGTATTCAACTGGGAAATGAAGGCATTAGGTATGCCCTTCAATGTATTTCAATGGGTTTTGAACTTGTCCTCATAACTTGGCCATTTTCAAATATGTTTTTATAATTTTTCAACAAGAGGTTTTTGTGAGCCACCTCATGAACAAGGGAAGTGAAATTATGCAAATCTGACCCAAATGGTTATTTCATGGTTGCTGTGTGAAATCGTCTCTCAGGCAGGATTTAAAAATGTTCTCCACCCTTGTTCTTGAGGTGGGCTCATAAGATGGCTATGTTGAAGATTTGGGGTAAAAATTATTTAAAACCAACAAAGTTATGAGTGTATGTTGAAAATTTTCAATGCACACTCAGAACTTTTGGTAATTTTCATTATTTTAATCCCAAATTTTCAACATAACCATTTTTTCACACCACTTCGTAAATGTGACAGCTGTCATTTTTCAAATCCTGGCCAAAATGTGTTTTCACATTTAGGGCACAAAATCACCTTTCAGGCAGGATTTGAAAATTTTCTCCACCATTTTTCATGAGATAGGGTCATAAGAGGGCTATGTTGAAGATGTGAGGTAAAATTATTTAAAACTAACAAAGTTAGGAGTGTACTTTACATTTACATTGTTCAATGCACGTAGCTTTGGTAATGTTCAATATTTGTAATCCCAAATTTTCAGCATAGCCATTTCTTTCACACTACCTCACTATTGTGTCAGCCGTAATTTCTCAAATCCTTGCTAATAATGTGTTTTCACACTTGTGACGCAAACTGACATTTTGGCCACTATTTTATAAATGACACCTGTCATGTTCAGAAGGAATGTTGATAAAATGACTGGCCTGGATTCACAAAGGGTGACTCAGCCCTTGCGCCAAGCCCTACAGCAAACCCTGCGGTTGGCACAGCAGCGCTGAAATCTTTTCTGCAGACTGCACGCAATTCAAGAAGATTGGGCTCATTTGTGACACTTTTCCCATTTTACAGCAGCATTCACCAAATATTTTGTGTAAGCCCCGTAAAAGGGTACCCAAGAATGTCAGAAGCTAGACCAGAAAAAGCTGGTCTAACTTGCGGCAATCGTTGTATGGATCAGGAATCCTTATCACAGGCCAGGGAATGCCACAAGCCATGTGTGCTATATGTGCAGTGCACCCGGGCTTGTGGTATTCTCAGGAGTTTTGTAAATCAGGCCCTCTGTGTTGAAAATGTGGGGTCAAAATGTGAAAAAACAAGTAAGTTATGAAAAAAAGTTAAAGTGTCCCATGGTTTACTCATAACTTTTTTTTTTTTGCAGATTTTGGCTCCAAATGTTCAACATACCTAATCAATCAATCAATCAAACTTTATCTAACCAGGCTTTTCACCTTTGAGCGAGCTCCTTTGCAGGATGGTCCTAGACAACACAAAACTTTGGCAACAATAAAATTGCAAGGATATACAGATAAACAAGCAATGCAAATAGTAAATTACAATCATCATTAAATCTTAAGTGTGTTACGGGAGCTGCAAACTACAGTCACAAGGACTAACATTATAATACAAAAACAATCTGCTAGCAGGTATAGACTAAGGAAAGGAGGGTGGGTGATGGTAAAGGGGAGAAGCAGGAAGTCTCGGGAGAAGAGGGTAGAGGTAAAGGAAGGAAGAGGTAGAGGTAAAGGGAGGAAGGAGCAGAAAGTACTAAGTTGTCATGACAAGCCAAGTACAGTAGTGGGTCAGCAATAGTCTTGAGCAATTATCTGAGACATTAGCAAGTTTCTTTCAGGACAAGTGCCAGAAGGGACTTAAAGATATTCCCAGGACCGTAACACTCTTAAGGGTCTTCTGCAGGGAGTTCCATATAGATGGAAGAGCAAAGCTAATAGCTGCAATGCTGTGTCAATGTTTGGATCTTACAGATATTGAACATGACAAACACATATCATCTCAGACAGTAGGACCCTGTGTTTCATGTAAATAGGTCTGAGAAGTAGGAAGGAAGTTTATTTGTTATTCTCTTGTGAGACCAAACAGCTGCGCTCCTCTTCCTCCTAATAGTAAGGGTGGATCAGTCGACCATCTCATAGAGCAAACAGTGGTAGGTGATTAGAGGAGCACTAGAAATGAATCTCAGGACATGGTGGTACAAGGTATCTAGTTTACTTGGAGCTGATTTAGGACAGTGGCTATAAAGGATGTCCGTGTAGTCTATTAGAGGTAGGAAGGTTGTTTGGACTAGTCCCTTGTATTAACCCATCTCCTAAACATGACTTGTGTCCTTTTTCAAATGCCCTGTGAAACTTGTTTTCCCATTTACACTGCAAAATCACCTTTCAGATGGGATTTAAAAAAGTTCCACCTGTCTTGATCATAAAGTCAGGTCATAAAAAGACTGTTGGAAATGTGGAGTCAAAATGTTGGAGTCCACTGAAAATTAAATATTGCTTCTCAGCTGGCCTGACCTGGATAAATATAACCTAACAGTGTGTAAAACACAGGACTTCACTGAAAGTGAGATATTGCATTTGATCTGCTCTATACTGAGTAGATATATAGTAAAAATTGGTACAAGTAAGATCCAGTACAACAGCAATGCAAGCGGCAAACATTTGGCATTAAAGAAATGCTTGTTTTTTTCAAGTTATTTCATTGCATAAGTCATGAGACGCTGCTGTAAATGTAGCATGCATACCTCTCAACTATCCCTCATAATGTGGGATGTTCCTCATTTTACCTTAAAGAAGTGCTTTGTCCCACACCCATCTCACATGAAAAACTTTGAGGAAATTAAAAGCACAGGTTTCCACAGTGTTTTGAGCTTGCAGCTTTGTGTTTGATGATATGTTTCTCATTTTGAGTGTCCAAGTCCCAGACATTGTTTGTCTGTATCCTGCATTTCAGTGCTGAAAGGTTGACAGGTATGCCATCCTGCCTGTCCCTGAGTGATGATTAAAGATCAGATTCTTGTATGATTGGAAAATATTTTTTTTTTTACTTTGCTTTTACCCCTTGAGTTAACAGTCCTTCTTTGGGATTTCACTATCTCACCCTGCCACTCTGGAGTTCCTAGCAATGGATCCCAGAACACTGTTCCACCCAACACCCCTGTTTACTTAGAGTTTAGTAAGCTTGAAGAAGTCTTGCAAATCTCCCTTACAAGAGCCATTGATAAAGCTCCAAGTGTAGGAGCGAAATGCTGTCAAGTGTATTTTGGTGGGGGGGAGGCACTAGTTTAACTTTTTTAGGTGTATTTATATAGGAAATTAATAAACGTGTGCACTTTCATACACGCTTTTTGCATCATCTGCACTTCATTGGCTCCATAGTAAGGGAGAGTTGCGAGGCTTCTTCAAGTTTACTAGTGTTTCATGTTTTAAGCTGATGCAGCTACAGCCAATGGGCAACCTTTCTCTGCAATGGATTTACTTAGAGTTTGCTTCCTCATGTAAGGCCCCACTTTTGTGGCTCAAGGGGAGGATACTCTAATCCAGTGCTATGAGGAAGTCCCAGGCAGAAAAGTATTTTGGCCATCCATAATGGTTGCTGAGTTGAAGTGTACCCATCAGATTTTCCAGCCATTTCTTCTGACTTGCTGCCTCTTGAGTGCATCACAGCATCAAGCAATGTTGGAATTATAAAGTCGTACTTGCAGTGGATTGGCTCTTATACCTTTTGAATGAGCCCCAATAGTTCAGGCAACCTTGTGTAAGGCCCCTGTAAATGCAGGGCTTTTATTCCCACAAGTAGGTATCTTTTTCCTCCCCCTCCTAACCCCCCCTCCCCCAATAGCTGGGAAATGGGTTTAGTGCTCTGGGGGATATTGCTCTTGATTCCGCAAGGTGGCGGTAGAGACTAAGGAAAGGATATGTATGGGGATTGACAGGAAGTAGCTGAGCCTTTCCAGCCAGGGCATTTATTTATTTATTTTATTTATTTAGCTTTTGTTGACCGGGTAAGTGCACTAGACAATTTCTGACTATTTTCAGGCACGACCCGGGGGAGGGGGGATACAGATGAATGCCAACTGACGTTGAACCAGATTAAGCTGTTGGTGGTATTTTTAGTGAATTTAGTGCATTAAGCCTGGGGCTGGAGGGGGGAGGCTGTAGGGGTAGCATCAGGAACAGATAAGGTTGTCGACTGAAGGAGCTCAGTGGTCCAGGAGGGCCAGTAGGGAAGCCCCCCAAAAGAGTGTAGTCAGAATGGATTATCATGCGCTGTGCCGAGGAGTGGGAATATGGACCTCTGTGGGGGCACAGGTAGCCAGGTCCTGCATCATTGGAGGTTAGGGTGTTAGGAGGCTTTAGCAAGCTCATAGAGAGAGTAGGATCCCATTGGATGCCCATTGTATGATTTCCCAGGTTGTCAGGGCTGGGAGGGCAGTGGCAGGGCCCCCACAGGAGGGTAGCCAGTGGCAGAGGTTCCCCTCATACCTGATGTGGCAGGGCAGGGCAGCCTGGGGGGGTTGAGGGAGCTGGGAAGCCTTTCACCAAAAATAGGGGGCCTGTTTAGAGGGGCAGGTCCTGGGACACTGGTACATTAAGGTCTGGGTGGGTCGCAGGCCAAAGAAATTGTAGACCTTGGAGGGAAGTCCCTGTGCTGGAGCTTAATGCAAGCCCAGGACTTGAAATAGTGATGTGAGCATGGCAGGGACTCCCACAGAAAGTAAGTACCAGCTGAATTTCTGGAGTGAGTTGGGACCATGGGGTGCCGAGGCAGAGCTGAGTGACCATGTGCAGGTGTGGACTCAGCACCAGGAATGGTGCCAGTCATTTTGAAGGTAGGTCAGGGCCTGAGTCATCAGAAAAATTCCTGGATGCCCCTGTGGCTTGGGCCAGTGCCCAGAGGTCCAGGTGGGGAAGGGCACTCGCTTTCCCACATCAGTATAAGGGGGACCACCAGTGCCAATGGAAGGGACACACATTTGAAGCAGGTGATTGCAGGCATCTATTGTTCCAGAGTCTTGGGTACAGTATCTGAGAGAGCGAAATGGTAGGTAGAGGAGAATCCTTGCTTGTGTCTGCTGAATCCATGGATTTCTGCTGTTTATCCTGTCCAGCCAGAACTGTAAGAAGTTAAAAGCCCCATGGAGCTGCTTATTTATTTTAATGAAGGAATGGTGACCCCTGTATTGCTGGAATCATTTACCATACAGGTGCAAAATAAAAGCCACTTTGGGGAGAAACAGTGGTTTGTGCATTATTTGACTGTAGGGGGAGGTTAATGAAAAGAAATCCTTTTTCCCCCTGGATATGCAGACTAATTAATTTTCCATGAGTTGCATTCCAGGGGCAGGATATTCGGATCCAGCCTGATTGGGGCTGCAAGGGCTTCTGAGACCTCCAAATGTGCAGGTTGAGGTCTTGGTCCAGTGGACAGCTTGGGGAGGAGATCAGATTCTGAGAGAGAGAGAGAGAGAGAGAGAGTAAAGTGCACAGCTATGAAGACACAGGTAGGAAACAACTGTTTTCCCTGCTGTTTAGGGTGCAAAAGGTTTTGAATGATAGCGCTAAGGAGTATTTCCTTTTTTTCTGCCTGGAACATCGGCGAGAGAAAAGTTATGCTCCTAGACAGGGTAAGAAGGGGGGTTACATTTGCAATTTGCTTAGCATGGGAAGATGTGCTGTGTTTTAAGACATAGCTTCAAAGAGCTCTCAGAGTTCATGAAATGTAATTCTAATACAGTTCTCAAATCTTATCATCTTCTACCTCCTATCACCCTGTGCATAGCACATATGACTGCACACTAGTCTCATACCCCACCCATCCACTACCTCTGATTGTTGCTCTGACTAGCACATTTGACCGGGCACTGGCCTGAGATGCCCATCCATTCTCTACTCTGATTGTTAGTGCAACTGACAACACTTTTGCTTAGGGTTCTAGCAGAGGCTGTCACCCAACCCACCTGAAAGAGGAGAGTGCTACAGGGATGCACAATTATCCTCTTACCTCAGTAGTCCAGTCTTGGTTATGACACAAACATGTATCATGGACAAGGCAAACTACTTTTTATTTGGACTGGCAACCGTCACATACATGTGTAAGAAGTGGTCAATGTGGCCAGACTGTCGGGGTACCAGTAGCCACAGGGAGGGAAGTGGGTTTCTTACCAGATTGGCAAGAGGTGGTGCACTGCTGTCCAGGGGCAGCAACAGACAGACTCCGGTCCAGGCTGGTGGCAACTGAGAGAGAGGATGGAGGAAAACCAGATCTGATCCATGCATTTAGGTACAAACTATCTGAGCAGGAGGAGCATGGTGGAGTTTAACGTAAGCCTCTATGCTGTAGGGCAGATAGGCAGGAAGAGGGCAGGGGCAGTAACAATCTTGGAGGGTCTACCATAGCTGCACCTGAATGAGAAGAAGCAATTTCACTTGTTCCATTACAGTGTGTGGCTTAAAGCGTGGTACAGTGAAGAGGGATTTCATTTCCTAGGGGACTAGTTCCTAACTTGAGACGATGGAGGTTATTCAAAGGAGATGGTCTGCATCCCAATGGGGAGGGCAAGTGGGTGTTGGGAAGAAGGCTTTCACAACACAACAGAGATAAACAGCAGGGGGATTGCTCAGTTAGCAACATGAACAGCAATGACTCAGGGGCCCTACAGGCCACTCCACACCAAATGTAAGTGTTGATAGAGTACACCTTAGAAGGAAAGTACAAACAAAAGGGAATTGCAAAGTACTGGAAGGTGGTTTATACTAACAGAAGAAGCCTGGGGAACAAGATCCCAGAGCTGCAGGTACTAATGACAGAAGCAAAGCTGGACTTAGTTGCTATCACGGAAGCATAGGCTGCACAGAGCCACAACTGATACATGACTGTTCCAGATTATGCATTATTTACAAAAGTCTATGGCGGACAGTGGAGGAATGACACTCCATATAAAGGAAGGTATTTAGGCCACAGAGCTGAAGAACCTGGGGATTTCAAGGGGTTAGAAATCCTTTGGGTATAGGTAGCCATGGGTTATAATGAATCAAAATAGGGGTGGTTTACATGTATAATGAGTGTGGCGGTGTCCAGGGAAGTAGTGTTGTTAGGGGATTGTAATATGCAGTCTTCGACCAGAAGGTAACTGTTGGGAAGATGCAAGGAATTAGATCCTGGTGGAGGCATGCCAAGAAGCTTTTCGTACACAATTAGTTCAGGCCCATGTGTAAAGAAGCATAGGTATAGGAGAATGGGGTGAGAGTTAGGACCGAATACCCCAATGCGCACCCCAAAGCCGGTTGGGGGGTGGGCTGGGGGTCCAAGGGGGGTTTTCAACTCTAACACCAAATTTTCTCACTTTGGTCGCTGTGGAACAACCCTAACTGATGCATTAAATGGATTTTTTTGCCTCTAATTTCCCTTCTTTTTGAGAATGATAATGAGAAATAGTGAATGTAATGCAGTGTCGGGAAGGGCCCAGTGCTGCCACCACGTGATGTTTTGTGGCATAGTAACAGGAGCAGCAACGCAAACACAAGTGCTAACAGTGGCACACATGGTAATGTAAGCATGAATGAGAACAGAAAGGGTAACGCACACAGTGGTGTAGATGGGAACTGTCCGCCACGTGATGTCTTCTCACATAGTAACATGGTGCCGTGAGATGTCAGCTGCATTTGCTCCAAATTTCAGGCCAAAGCACCAAACCGTTCTTTTGCAGCAGGGTGCCAAAGAATTGCTGTCATTTTCCCACAGCCTAGACAAGTACTGTCGCAATTTGTAAAAACTTTCGCAAATGCATTCGACAGTGTCACAACTGCGACAGTACTTTGCGAAAGTACTTTTTCCAGAAATTTGAAAAACATATTTCTGGGGTGTTTTACCCCAAAATAAAGACATGGCTAGCATCCTCAGGGCCCGACTAGGTAAATACAAAAGGAATTAGATTGCTAGAGGGTCCCAATTTTAAATGCCAAGCATTTTTCTGATCACTAACTGAAAATAAAATGGTGGATTTGCGACAGTAAAAAGTGCATTTGCAACACTGTCGAACTTTTTGTTAACTTTTCCCATTGACTTATAATGGGAAATTGTTTTTTGAATAACTTTTGAACCGTTTAATATTTTTTCATGAAATCTTCAAAAGGCACATTGGGGACCCCAGCTGCATGTTTCCTGAAGATTTTGGACCAGTCACGCAAACCGTGCGACCTGTAGGCGTGACTGTAGAATTCCAGAAAAAGCATAAATGCACATGCAGATCACGCTTAATAACTCCGCAGCCATGTATCCGACCGGTATGAAACTTGGCAGATCCTAAGGCGTATGGGTCTTGATCATGTATTCCAATTGTCAGACAAATCTGTCAAATGGTTGCAAAGTTATTAAGGTACAGATGCTCTCAAAAGTTACTTTCTGAGCATGCCTCCTGTTGCACTAGTACTGCACTCAGTCAGCAGCTGGCCATGGACGTGACAGGTACACTGTACCAGTTACCAAATGGGGACAGGTGGAGACATGTGCAGGGTGGGCTAGCACAGAGTCCCTGCTATTTTACTGTTCCCCCCCACCCCAACATGCCAACCCACCCTCCATCTCCCCCACTCATCCCAGTCAGCAACTGGCACAACCCACCTGTCGCCTCCACAACCAACCGCCAACTAAGTGCAGTATTACTGCTACTGCACAGACACCCTCAAAAGTTAATTTCTGAGAGCGCCTGCAGTAGTACTAATGCTGCACTCACTCAGCAGCTGCCCATGGAGGTGACAGGTACACTGTACCACTTACCAACTCAGGACACCTGGACTGAGGTGCAGGGTGGCTTAGCACAGTGCACTGGAGGAGTGGCAGGTGGAGGAACAATAGACTACCAGGGACTCGTAAATCTAAATATTTTATTATTGTCCAGTTCTAAAGTGGATGGGGGGGCCATAGAGTACCACAGAAGTGCCAATAAAATGAATTTTTATTTTTAACAGTTCAGGTGGGGGGGAACAGTAGACTACCAGGAAATAAGGCATAGAACTCTTGAGTAAACCACCAAAACACACATCTGTACATGCCAACCCACCCTCCACCTACCCCACCCATTCCCAGTCATCAAGTGGCACAAAACACCTCTCACCTCCACAACCAACCGTCAACTGACTGCACTATTACTGCTACTACACAGACACACTCATAAGTTAATTTCTGAGAGTGCCAGCAGTAGTACTAATACTGCACTCACTCTGCAGCTGCCCATGGAGGTGACAGGTACACTGTACCACTTACCAACTGGGGACACATGGACTGACATGCAGGGTGGCCTAGCACAGTGCACTGGAAGGGTGGCAGGTGGATGAACAATAGACTACTAGGGACTCGTGATTTGAAATATTTTATTATTGCCCAGTTTGAATGTGGATGGGGGGGCAGTAGACTACCAGAGAAGTGAGAATAAAATGAACTTTCATTTTTACCAGTTCAGGTAGGGGGGAGGGGAACAGTAAACTACCAGGAAATCGGACATAGTACTTTTGAGCAAACTACCAAAATACACATCTGTAGGATATTGCCTTTCTTCCCACCAAATATCTATTCAAAAGACCAAACCTTTCCCAAGATATGTAATATAAAACTTCACTAACATTTCCCTATTCCATTATAAAAAATCTGACCATCTTGTCCCTCCCTCGCGATCAAAGATGACGATCAATCTCACAATACAAGAATTTGCAGGCTCAAGAACAAAGATTTTAAAACCTTATAAATCAAAAAATTGAAGGAATTGTGGTAAAAAGCCACCATGGTTCGACAGAACGAAGCCCCCTGAGTAAAATCCACCCTCATTCGACTTCCTACGACACCCCTGAGCTAAGAAAATAGTTTTTTTAATTCAGCCATCTCGTTCCACGCTCACGATGCACGATCGCGATCAAAGATTCTCGTGATCAAAGAATTTGTCAGCCCGCGATCAAAGATCGTTAGCGAGCGGCAAAGAAAGAATTTAAAACCTAATAACTCTATTTGTTTACCGATTTCGATAGAACCAAAGCTATGCTTCAATAGATCGGGGTCCCCTCAGTAAAACCCATCACAGTTTTACTTGAGAACTGACCCCTGAACCGAGATATTTTGTACTTGTTCAGTCGGAAAACTGAAAACAAGATGGTGGACCTCGCGGTCTAATAATTTTCGAAATTCGTCATGATCAAAGATTCTTGAACCGTGGTGCTGCAAATTCTTTGACTGCCAGGCGGGACGAGATGGCCAGAACCCTGATTCTTTGATCGCAAGATATACATATAAATTTTTCCACTGGCTTATAATGGGAACTTAAAAGTGCCATAACTTTTGAATGCCTTAATATTTTTTCACCAAACAGAAAATGGCATGTTTGGCCACCAAACCTCTTTCAAATGAGACATCTTGCAGAGCAGCATGCCACACAACGGCCGTGCAAGACCACATTTAGAATGCCAAAAGGTGCCTCCAAAAGTGGATAATTTTGCATTTTTCAGCACTTTCATACATGAAGACCAGCGCTCCTACACAAAGACAAATTGGAAAATCAAGAGATCTAGTGTGCCCCAACGCATGTTCCAAATTTCAGGCAAATCCACTGAACGGGTCCAAAGTTATTAACGTCCAAACCTTTGACTTTAGTATGTAACTGGCCGCTCAACCCTAACTATAGTGCCGCGACCGCGCCACTATAATATAAATATTACGGTAGCACAGTAGTGCTACCATAGTTAGGGTTGAGGAGCCATTTACATGTTAAACATAAAATTTTGCAGCTTAATAACTTTGCAACCGTTCAATGGATTTGCCTGAAATTTGGAATACATGATCAAGAACCATACATCTTGGGATCTGCCAACTTTTGTACTGTTCAGCTATACGGCTGCGGAGTTATTAAGAGTGATCTGCGTGTGCATTTACGTTTTTTTGAATTTTTGCTTGTCCCTAAAGGTCGCACGGTTTGCGTGACCGGTCTGAAACCTTCAGGGAGCGTGTGGCCAGGGTCCCCAATATTACTTTTAAAGATTTCATGAAAGAATATTAAACAGTTCAAAAGTTATAAAAAAAACAATTTCCCATTATAAGTCAATGGGAAAAGTTAACAAAATGCTAGCAACACAATTCTTTTTGTGTTTACCTAGTCAGACCCTGAGGATGATAGGCATGTCTTTATTTTGAGGTTAAACACCCTAGAAATATGTTTTTCAAGTTTCTGGAAAAAGTACTTTCACAAAGTAGTGTCGCACTCATGAAAGTGTCGCAAATTTTTGTGAAAGCTTTCGGAAATTGTGACACTACTTTTCCAAGCTATGGCAAAATGACAGCAATTCTTTGCCACCCTGCTGCAAAAGAACAGTTTGGTCTTTGGGGCTGAAATTTGGAAGGAATGCAGCTAACATCTCACAGATGTGCATTTCAGTGTTTTGTTAAAAAAAAAATATTACAGGGCAGCAAAGTTACAGCACTCCAAAGTTGACACTTTTTCCCATAAGATAACATTACTGCGTCTGCCACATTACAGGAATCCTCTGCCACACTGCTGCAAAATAATGGTTTGGTCTTTTGGGCTGAAATTTGAAGGGAAGAAAGCCAACATCCCACTGATGTGCCTTTTTGTGGTTTGGTGAAAAAATATTACAGGTCGCACAGTGACGGCACCAAGTCAACGCTTTTCCCATTGGACAACATTACGCACCCGTCGGTTTTTTAAGCCCTGCTTCTGAAACGGTGCAGTAGATACTTAACTTTCGTCGCAATATGCTTAGCCTCTCACAGGGCTAAGTACAAACTAGCCAGGAAAGTCATAATTCATATGAAATTTAATTGTTTTTCTACGCATACAGTTCCTGAGATATAAGCAATTTAATATTCCAAGTCCTCATTTTCTGTTCCGAGACCCATTGTTATGTATACATTCTTTGTTTTCACTGTGTTTTCCAATGCATTTTTTGGGAAAGAAGGGTGTGCTCTTTGCATACAAAGCACGTGAACGCTTCCAGTTATGCTTCAAGTACTGGGGTTGGTGGCACCATTAACGCTTCATGCCACCGCAAAGCATAGTTTATGCTTCCCTTATGCTTTCCTTTCTGTGTCATATTGGCATATTGTTGCTATTACCATTACCAGTTTCATTTGCTAGTTGTGGTACCATCCACGTAGGTTACGGTTTATGCTTCATACACTTGCATTTCTGTTTTGTTTCTGTTTCCTTTGGTGTTATTTTTGCTGTTACTATTACCATTTGTTAATTTACAATTGCGTGTACAACATCGTGCGCATAACATAGCGTTGCTTGTACCTCGCCAGCATTTGCATTTCCCTTTCCTTTGGCGTTATTGTTGCTGCCATCATACCATTTCATGTAAAAATTGTGGTTCGTGACCATGCACATTACGGTTTGCATTCGCACATGCCCATTCCTGTTTCTGTTTCTTTGGCATTATTCTTCATGTTAACTTTATCATTTGTGTTTACTTATTGTGGTACCGTGGCTGTGTGCTATAGTTCTTATGCTTATTGCAGCGTCTAGATTCGCTGCTTTCTGTTCCCTTTATGCCTCTTTGCTGTGACACTTAACATTTCCATTTCAAATACCACTGCCATCACTGTTCGCATTACCAGTTGTGTTTTCGTACGCACTTCAATGTCCGTTTGCATCACTGTTTGCTTTGGCGTCACTTTGCGCTTGCATTTCTCTTAACATTTCCTTTACCATATACGTTTCCGTTACCATGTGTGCCACTGTTGGCACTGCTGTTTGTCTTGCTTTTCCTGTTACTATGTCATAAGACATCACGTGGTGGGAGCCGCTCCCACCGCTGCATTACTTTCACTATTTGTCATCATCATTCTCAAAGAAAGGGTAATAGGAGTAAACCTGATCTAATGATCAGTTAGTTGTTCGACAAAGTGAGAAATTCAGTGTGGTTGAAAACTTCCCAGACCCCCCAGCCCACCCCCCCAACTGGCATCGAGTGCGGTTAGTCATTGGTCTTACCTCTCACCCCATTCTCCCATACTTCTGTTTTTTGCAATATGATGAGGTGAGAGTTGAAGACGATGACCCCAATGTGCACCCCGATGCTGGTTGGGGGTAGGGATGGGGGGTCCAAAGGGGGTTTTTCAACCCTAACACCGAATTTCCTCACTTTTGTTGCTGTGGAACAACCCTAACCGATGCATTAAATGGAGTTTTTTTGCCTCTAATATTTATATATATATTATGGTAGCACAGTAGTGCTACCATAGTTAGGGTTGAGGAGCCCTTTTAATGTTAAAGGGTCAAACTTTGCACCTTAATAACTTTGCCACTGTTCAACAGATTTGCCTAAAATTTGGCAGGCTCGGGGCACAACCATAGGTCTTGGGATCTGACAACTTTTGTACCAGTCAGATATATGGCTGTGGAGTTATTAAGTAACATCCGTGTGCACATTTACAGTTTTTTGCGCATTCTTTGCTCGCGCCTACAGGTCGCATGGTTTGTGCGACCAGTCCGAAAACTTTAGGGAACATGCAGCTGGGGAGCCTGATGTGCCTTTTGAAGATTTTGTGAAAAAATATTGAATGGTTCAAAAGTTATTCAAAACACAAGTTCCCATTATAAGTCAAAGGGAAAAGTTAACAAAAACTGCAAAAGTGTTGTAAATGCACTGTTTAGTGTCGCAAATGGCCCCAGTAGTGTCGTAAGTCAGCCATTTTTTTTTCAGTTAGTGGTCACAGAAATGCTTGGCATTTAAATTTGGGACCCTCTAGGGACACAATTCTTTTTGTGTTCACTTAGTCATACCCTGAGGATGTTAGCCATGTCTTTATTTTGAGGTTAAACACCCCAGAAATATGTTTTTCAAATTTCTGGAAAAAGTAGTGTCGCAAAGTAGTGTCACACTTGCAACACTTTTGCAATTTTTTGTCAAAACTTTCTCAAATCACAACACTACTTTTCCAGGTTATGGCAAAATGACAGGAATTCTTTGTCACCCTGCTGCGAAAGAACGGTTTGGTCTTTTGAGCTGAAATTTGGAGGGAACGCAGCCAACATCTCACATATGTGCCTTTTGGTAGTTTGGTGAAAAAATATTGCATGACTGCAAAGTTATAGTACTCTAAATTTGGCATTTTTCCCCATAGACTAACATGGTGGCATACGCCGCACCTTTCGGGGCTGGTATGTCGAAAACGATGCGAGATACAGATTTTTTGTTGCACTATGTAAAAGCAAAACCTAGCCAGGAAAGTCATGATTTCTGTGACATTTTAATTTTTTTCTACGCTGTGCGGTTGCTGAGATATTAGCAATTAAATACTGCCAATGCTCGTTTTAAGCTTCGATACCCATTACAATGCATACATTCTTTGTATACATTGTGTTTCTCTATACACCTGTTTGGGAAAAACAGGGTATGCACTTCCGTTACTGTTACAGTTACTGTTTCCACTTGCATTTATGTCCCCATTTGCATTACTGTTCTCGTGTACACGCTGTCCGCTACTTCCTTCTTGCCTTGTCATTTGCGCTATGTCAGAATTGTTACCACTTTATGCTTTCCACACTGTTTCTGTTTGTGTTTTTGTTAGCATCACCATGCGCATTGCCATTTGTGTTTCTGGCAGCCCTTCATTTGCATTTATGCTTTCTTCATTTTATGGCCTCTTGTTGCTATTTGCTATTTGTGTTTGCAATTGCATTACTGTGCCCGTAGCATTACGGTTTGTATTTCCATATGCACTTGTGTTTCCTTTTGTGTTTCTATTTCCTTTGCTGTTATTGATGCTTTTACTGTTACCATTTGCTTTTACAATTGCGGTACTGTGTTCATGAGCATTTTGGTTTGCATTTCCGTACGCACTTCTGGTCCTGTTTCCCATTCTGTTTCCTTTGATGTTATTCTTCATGTTAACTTTACCATTTGCATTTACAATTGCAGTTTGCGTTTACGTATGCACTTCCGTTTGCATTTCCGTTTGTTCCCTTTCACGTTCATTTTGCTGTGACACTTAACATTTCCATTTAAAATACTGCTGCCATCACTGTTCATGTTACCAGTTGTGTTTTTGTACATGCTTCAATGTCCGATTGCATCACTGTCTGCTTTGGCGTATGTTTGCGCTTATGTTTCTATTAACGTTTCCTTTACCATTTACATTTGCACTACCATGTGCACCACTGTTGGTGCTTCTGTTTGCATTGCTGTTCCTGTTACTATGTAACAAGACATCACGGGGTGGGAGGCCCCGCACTCCCGCTGCCACATTACATTCACTATTTCTCGTCATCATTCTCAAAAAGAAGGGAAATTAGAGGCAAAAAAACTCCATTTGATGCATCAGTTAGGGTTGTTCCACAGCAACAAAAGCAAGGAAATTCAGTGTTGGGGTTGAAAGCCACCCTTGGACCCTCCAGACCACCTCTCCAACTGTCATCGGGGTGCACATTGGGGTCATCGGTCCTAACTCTCACTCCATTCTCCTATTCCTCAGCTTCTTTACACATGTGATGGGGTGAGAGTTAGGGCTGATGACTCCAATGCGCACCCTGATGCTGGTTGGGGGGGTGGTCTGGAGGGATCCAAGGGCGGCTTTCAACCCTAACACCGAATTTCCTCGCTTTTGTCGCTGTGGAACAACCCTAATTGATGCATTAAACAGAGTTTTTTGCCTCTAATATATATATATATATATATATATATATATATATATATATATATAATTTTTCATAATACCTCTAAGTTGAGGATGTACTGTAGATGATGGGCCTGAGATCTCAGATGCATAAGTTATCAATTGTTGTCACATAACTTTCAGAATCTGGCCAGAGAATGTTCATGAATCATACCTATATTTGGTTACCACTACAAAAGATGCACCATTCCTTTGCCAGAGGATTAGTATTACTTTGAATATACTTTAATCAGTTAGCTTTACAGCTCAGTAAACAGCACTGCTGAAGATATTTGAGATTCAGCTCTGCTGTTCCTGTATTGGACTCTTATTTAACTGATGAGCAGTTTTTGAGATGTCCTTATGATAAGTAGCTTCTGATGAAACTAAACTTGGCTCAGAATCTTTTAAATTTTTTATTTATGTATTTGGTAACTGGGTGAGTACATTGTTACCACAGAATGTTTACAGGCATGCCTCGGGCCATATAGATGGCACATATAGACAACTGCATCATAATACAAAGACAGTTCATAAAATTGTAATACAGAGGAAAGCAAAACATTTACAGTAGTGTCTATGATACCTGGATCCAATAGATTTGAACCTGGAGATGGGGTCATACAGATAGTACAATAACAAATACTTCACAGGTGCACAGAGTATATTCAGTATTTGACACACCAATAAGTACATGGTTGAAGAGTGAGATAATGCATCAGGAATATGTCAACTAACATCTAAGCTAGCAGTTACAGGTCAATGTTGATATGTGTATTCCTTAAGTGATTTTTGAAGGTCAAGGGGGATTCTTTTTCATCCAGAAGGGCATTTCAAAATGTAGGTGCTGCCCAAGAGAAGGCTTTTTGTCCCATGTCAGTGGATGTCCTGACACATTCCAAGCACCTGTTTGAGGAGGACCTCAAAGTTTGAGAGTTCCATTTAAGGACTAACAAGCCCGCCAGTGGTGACTTAATACTGTCATGGAGTGATTTGCAGATGAAGGACCCTCGCATTAGGTTCCTACAAGCCTGGGAAGGGAGTCATCCTAGTGTTTGGTATAGTGTACAATGATGGATGCTGAAAGGAGCCTGTGTGATGAACCTGCAGATACTGTTGAATGCAGTATTTAGGCAATTAAGATGCTGGGGTGTGGTCAAGGAGATAATGGGGGGAAGTATTCAAGGATGGGTAGGAGGGTGCCAATCCCTATTGCTTTTTTTAATTTAAAGTTTTTTATTGTTTTATAATAAACAACATAACAGAGGTCTTGTACCGGAGAAATAACAATCAGACTTAGCATACCAACTGGCCCACCCCAACTCCCCCCCACTCCAATTACCCTTGGAGTGTGCCCCCTTTGCATGTTCAGATACAGCATACAATGTAAAGTTAAATGTGTGGAGAGCCAGTACACATTAGAACAGTTAATGTAAATATAAAGCATATAGCTTGCCCCACTTTTTGCTAAACAGTTTAATTCTATTATGGGAGCTTGGCAATTAGACGCTTAGTCTTAAAACATGCTGAAAGTTCATTCAACCATTTGTTGTAAGTAATAGTAAGTTGATCCAACCAGTGCTTGAGTACCAGCTTCTTGACTGCCATTGAGATGATGGCCATGTGATATCTTTTCTCTTTGACTTGGATGCTAGAGTAGCAGCCTAGGATACATATTTCAGCATTAAAGAAACTGTCCAGCCCCAACAGGGGATCCATCCTAGTTTGAATGGATTGCCATAAGGAGGAAACTTTACAATAGTGCCAGAATATATGCAGGAGATTGCCTTCAGAGAGTTTGCACCTCGAGTAGATGGAGGAGGGAAGATGGCCCATTCTGGCCAGTTTGACTGGGGTATAATACATATCATTAATGATATGGTATTGGGTAAGTCTAAACCTGTCCTGGGAATTGTAGAAATATAGGTCCTTCTAAATCTTTGGCCTGTCAAAATCAACATCAGGTAGGAGAGATTCCCATATCTTGGATCCAGGAAGAGGTTCAGAGTGTTTAATGGTTAGGAGGTAGGAGTATAAAAGGGAGATAACATGTGGTTTCAGGGCTAGTGTTCTAAGTTGGACCAGAATAGGGCTAATAGCGGAAGGTTTGGGTGATGTACCAAATACTTGACCCACCAGATGTCTATGCTGGAAAATTTTGAAGATATGTACTTGGCTTATGCCAAATTCTTGAAGGAATTCTGGAGAAGAGAGAAGAGAGTCTTGGGAGTATAAATGAGCTATAAAGACATCCTTTAACATGGGGAAACCAGCTAGGAGTTAAACATGTACCCCCTACCTTGATATTAGGATTTAATGTAATGGATTGAGTGAAGTCAGTCTGAGGTAGGAATTTATGGAAGGTACAAAATTGGGAAAACACTTTTAAGGAGGTGCCAATTACTGATTGATGAATTGAGAGTGGTAGAGATTTGATAGGGGAACAGAAAACTGTTGGAATGTTTAAGTTAAGGGACCTGAGAATCAGGTTTTCATCATGCAGCAGGTAGGAGTATGCTCCTCCTCGGAGTCCAAAAGCCATCTTCTGCATTTGGAGAGGTGACTAGCCCAGTAGTATAAGAGAAGGTTAGGAAGGCAAAGGCCACCTCATTCTTTGTGGAGGCTTAGCTTGAGGAAAGAATGTCTAGGCTGTTTAACCATATAAAATTGGAAATAAAGGAATGAATATGCTGAAAAAAGGAAAGGGGAAGCCGTAGATTAAGCATGTTGAGGAGATAGAAAAGTCTAGGAAGAACATTCATCTTAATGATGTTTATATGCCCCCATAAAGAAAGTGGTAGTTATTTCCATCCCTGGAGGTCCTGTTGAATGTGCGCCACCAGGTCATCCAGGTTTAGTTTCCAAGTGAGCAGAATCCATAGTCAGGCTCATACCCAGATATTTAAGGGATTTGGGAGCCCATTTAATGCTGAATTGAGAGACGTCTGCCTTATGAGTATAATGGTTAAGAGGAAAAATCTCAGTTTTACCAAGATTCAGTTTGTAGTTCGAGAGACAGCTAAATTGTGAGATTACTTTAAGTGTGTGCTCAAGGGAAGTGACTGGATGTTCTAAGTGGAGGAGAATATCATCGGCATAAACTGAGAGTGATAGGTTAGAATTCTGTATCAAGATACCCTGTATCTTGGGGGCCCGTTTAATATGTCTCAGTAAGGGTTCCAAATATAGATTAAAGAGGAAGGGCGATAAGGGGCAACCCTTTCTGGTGCCAGTAAAAAGATTGAAAACAGGAGAAAAAAACACCATTACAATATATCATGGTTGAGGGTGATAAGTATATGGCTTTTATCCATTGGATGAAAGTGTGCAGAAAGCCCATTTTCTGTAGAGTTGACCAGAGGAATGCCCAATCAACTCTATCGAAGGCCTTCTCTGCATCTAAGGAAATCAATGCCATAGAAGAAAAAGAGGATTGAGCGGCCCTGAATATGTCTGCTAGCTTCCATAGATGGTCAGTAGGAATCTGCCAGGAACAAAGCCTACCTGTTCCGGAGTCAGAAGGTGCAGCCACACCTTTCTGATCCTTAAGGATAGAATTTTTGTTAGAATTTAGATATCATAATTTAGAAGGGAAATGGAATGGTAGTTTTCGGGTTCTGTGAGGGATTTATCAGATTTGAGAAGAAGGACGATGGTGGCTTCCAATAGAGAGGGATCAAGGACGTTGGCAGTGAGCATGAATCGATATAGCCTGAGTAGTAAGGGAGACAGTTCTTTAGAAAATGTTCTATAAAAATTAGGAGGAAAGCTGTCTGGTCCTGGAGCTTTGTCCACTGGTAGGCTGGCACTGGTTTCCTCTACTTCCGACAAGGAGATCTCAGCAGAGAGAACCTTTTGGTGGTGGGCTTGGAGACACAGAAGATCAGCCGAGTCTAAGTAGGATTCTGTTTCCTGAGGAGATGGAGGGGAGGGGAGCTTATTGTAAAGGGAACAATAAAAATCTTTGAAAACAAGGACTATTTCCCAGAGGGAGGTGCTAGTGGCATCATCCGGGGAATGAATGGAGGGTATTAATCTGGAACCTTCCAGTTTGCGCAGGTGAAGAGCTAGGAGCCTGCCAGACTTCTCTCCCTGTTCTATATACTTGGTATGAGTTTTTAAGATGGCGTATTCGGCTTTATCTCTTAGAAGATCAGCATATGAATTTTTTAAAGACAGCAGCATTTCCAGGGTTTGGAGTGAGGTGACTGAGGAGAGAGCTCAGCTGCCCTGATTCGTGTTAGGAGAGATAGGGCTTCAGCTTCCCTCCGCCTCTTCCTCCTAGAGGCAAGCTTAATGAATTCACATGGGAGGAAACACTTGAGTGCACACCACTCCAGGTCATCTCTTTGAACAGACCCTTGATTAATGTCAGTGAAAGTTTGGATTAAGGACTGGATATTGGTGATGACAGAGTTTTCTTTTAGGAGTTGAGTATTCAGCTTCCAAACTGTATCTCTTTGAATGTCAGGATCAGGGGACAGGATTAGCCAGGCCACTGAGTGGTCCGATAGAACTATTGGTTCCATCCCAGCATGGCAAAGCCTAGTCAGTAGGGGGAAGACTGATTAATACATAATCAAGCCTTGACCCGGACTGATGGATACAAGAGTAGTATGAGTAGAGGCAGTGAGTGGGGTTAAGAATGTGCCAAGGATCACAGAGACCTAGTGAAATCACTCAAGGCTCTCTGAGATGGAAAGGAGGTTTTAGGGGTGTATAGGACCTATCCAAGTCCTGTGTAGGAGGAATATTCCAATCCGCTCCCAAAATAAGAGGAGCAGGTAAGAAAGATGAAAGTCTATTAGCTAAGTCCATAAGAAACGAGGGTTCATCCCCTACTGGGCCATATAGGCAACCTAGAACAACTTCGGTACGGGAAAGGGAACCCTTAACCAGGATAAATCCATCCCCTGGATCCACTGTGATGGAGCTGGCTTGGAAGGGAGTGTTACCCATTACTAGAATGGCTGTCCTCTACTTGAGGAAGAGTCTCCAGAGGCAAAAACCTGAGTGACCCCCTTGCCGGCACAGCCAAAGAGCCTCTTTGGCCAACAAGTGGGTCTCCTGTAGAAAGATAATATTAGCATGAAGTAAGGCCCACTGCTTTAAGACCTGGTATCACTTATTTAGTCTCTGACTCCCCTAACATTCCAAGTAACAATTTTAAATGCTTGGCTCATCACCCTTGTTACATGCCTTGCCTAGTACTGTAAAATTAGTAGGAACGCTCGAGTAATCCCTGAGGCACACTCCAACCCACTCTTCCATCCCATCCCTCCGGAAGCTATAAGACCTTAAAAAACATGAGTAAACAGAGTACGGATAAGTCCTTAACCTTTGGCACCAAGCAACCTTGAAAGCATTAACCAGAAGTACCAGGTTCTGACAAAAGTACCCCCCTCTCAGCACCCCCCACTCCCTTTCATTTGAATACAGACAATGTGAGATTCCTGATGTATTGAGCAAACTCCCCCCAAATAGCTATATACAAAAGACCCCCACTGAACCATGTTTGGCTCCAAACCACAACCCCTAGATGGGGGAGAGACAAAAATCTTAGGTGCCTAGACCTACTCCATTTAAAGAGAGAGTAAGAAATGAGCAGGTCAGATCAGGTGAGTAGAAGTAGGCACAAACCCTCCTTGTACCAGCTTGTGATGTAGCCCGATCGACAGCAGGCCCTCAGGAGCCTCTTGTCTTCCCCCCTCCTCCCCAAAGACCCAAGGCACCAATTGCCTGAAAAAGATCCACCCAGTAGAAATATCCATGAAAGTAAAGAGAGCGCAGGGAAAGGAAAATCACCACACACAAGGAGAGTAAGAATAGTAACACAAAAAAGAAGGGGTGGTTATCCTACCTTCTAGCATCATGGAGCAGGCCCAACTCAGTTCTGGCAGAGGCAAGTGGAGGGTTGGTGGTAGAGGCCCAACATTCTCCCGATAAGCATCATGATCCCTGAAGGGATGAGCTGTACCATTGAAGCTTAAGTGAGGAACATAGAAGGCCTTGGGAGAGGTCACAGGACTACACAACCCAGCTTGGAAATAAAACCGCCCATGCCAACTGGGCCATATTAAATATTGTCTGCCCAGAGACTAGGATGCTTGAAAAACTGGAGGAGGGTCCACAAGGATAGTTAATCAACAGGGTAGGTCCCCCCCAGAAAGAGACAAGCAGGACAAAATCACCCAACACCCCCTGAACCCACCTCAGAACTCTCCCCACACAGCCCGCAGAAAAACATGGATCCCTCACCATTGAACACCATCCATCCAACACCCATCTACACAACCATTACAGGTACTGATTTAAAACAATTGATATAGAGCAGTAAAGTCATTAAGACAATCATGTAGTGGGGAATAACTCAGGTAACTTTTAGGCAAGATCCTTCCTCACTGTTTCAGAATTTTCATAGGACGACCAGGCATCATTGATATAAAGCTATAGGTGAGCTGGGTATACCATTTTAAATTTAATGCCAACAGCTATTATTTAGGACACAATCAGGTGAAAGGCGGTGCACTTTTGTTGGGTCTCCAAAGGCAGGTCTTGAATAAGTCTTAGAGGTCTGCCTTCCCACAGGATGGCCTGTAACTCTCGCTCTTTAGCAAGGACATGTTGTTTTTCTAAATAACTCAGGAATTTGAGTATAATAGGCCTCGGCAGAGCACCCTCTGGAGGTCGTGGCCTCAGTGACCTATGTGCTCTCTCTCTATTTGGTAACTGGGGTTGAAGGGAGAAGGCCCCACAACTTTAGTGAGCAGTTTTTAGATGAAGCAAATTATGTTGAGCCTTCCTCCATCTCTGGAAAACCAAAAATGAGGATGTTGTTTCTTCAGCTTCTACCTTCCAGGTCCTCTGATTTTTCCTGAAGTTTGCTAATTTGCTGTCTTAGTCTGTTTAGCTCAGTGTCCGTATGATCCCACCAGGTTTCCAGTGAAGATGTTCTAGCCGCCACATCCCTGATTTTACGGCTGACGTTCCCCATCTCTGAATGCAAGGATTTTATTTCTGAGGAGATTTTTGCTAAAGCTTCTCTGAAGAGAAGCAACTCCTGTCAGAAGTGATCCTCCATGAGGGGGCTAGAAGGAGCAGACTGAGAGGCAGATCGAGCAGGCTGGGACCCCTGAGCCTTAGACTTCTTCGGCGCCTTCATAGGCGAGGTGGAAGGCATGTGATGCAGTGGGGCCTGCCGCATTTCGGCATCCATCGTGGTGATAAGTTCACCAATAACGATGTAAAAAGGCAGCAAAAGGTGGCAGCAGGTAGACAGAAGTGAGATTGCAGCAAAATATAGTTGGTGCTGTAGATTTAGTAGAAGGATTAGGCAGGATGCAGGAGGGAAGGAAGAGAGCTCCCTCAGAGGGCTGCTACCAGCTTGCAGACATCACATGACTCTGTCCATGCCAATCCCTATTGCTAATCTCACCTTGGGAGTTAAAAGGTGTTTAAATGGGAAGACTAGGTGGATCAGTTGGTCCTTATCTGATGTCATAGTCTATGTTTAAGCCTGTAGCAGATATCCATTCGCTGGTTAATCTTCTTTATTACCTGATCGATGTGGGTAGAGAAGTTGAGAGGAAGATCAAGAGTCACCCCAAGGTATTTGAAGTTATCCACATGTTCAAGAGTGGTACCATCAGGGGACTGGATACTGAGGGTGGGTAAGTGATTGGACTTAGCCCTGGTAAGTCTATTTTTAGAGCCAAGCAGCATGAATTTGGTCTTTTTCACATTACAGTCAGACTGTGCTGCTCGAACCAGTGAACAGCAGCAGCGAAATCTACGTTGAGGACTTGGGATAGATTTGAGAGGTTGTAGTCATTATGGAAAAGGATACTATCATCTGCATATATGATCCTGTGACTTACTGTGGGTGTAGAAAGTAGAGGACTGACAAATAGTGAGTAATGCAGAGGTGCCAGAATGGACCCCTGGGGGACTCCTGTGCATACTTGAAGGGTTTTGGATAAGGTTTCTCTGATATGAACCATTTGTGTTCTGTCTGTCAGGTAATTTTAAAGCCAGTTTGAAGTGTTGGAAGAGAAACTGCATGTAGACAGCTCATTTAGGAGTATAGAATGATCCACCATGTCAAATGTCTTTGATAGACAATATGGCTCATGTGAAGTGACCTAAATTAGCCAGAGTACATGATTATTGAAAAGGGCTAGTGCCGTGGTCATACTATACCCTTTTCTGAAGCCATGCTGACCTGCTGATAGAAGATTATTCTTGTCATATGTTCTGATATTTGTCTAAATGTGACCTTCTCCATGATCTTACTCATATGAGATTGGATAGACACCAGCCTGTAATTCTCAGGCAGGCAGGCATCACCTGATTTAAATATAGGGACTATCCTAGCCTCTTTCCACAGAGGTGGGATGGCGGCTGTAGAAAGAGACAGGCTAATAACGTATAAGAGTGGTTTGGCAAAGAAGTTGGCTGCAAGTTTCAGAAATTTTGGAGAAGAGACTATCGCTTCCTGCGCTACCCGAATTAGGTAGTGCATGCAGCAGATGGTGGACTTCCGATGGCCATGTGGTTCTAAAATAAAAAGTGGACAGTTGTTAGTCCTACCTCCAGGACACTGAGAGTGAGTCCTTTGAGGGACTGAGGGTTGTAGGGCCTGGCAAGATTCCAGATTAGTAACTTTGGAGTTAAGTAGATCCGCTACTGATGCAGGGTTGGTAATAAGACCCAGTTCTGTATTCAACTTAATAGAGTTCCCCTCAGCGGTCAGGTTAAAGACAGTGTTCACTGCTGACCAAAAACTACTCAAGTTACTAAGGTTCTTTACTTTCTGAACCTCAAAGTAGTTAGCTTTTACAAGTCTGATTTCCCGCTTACATGTATTCCTCAGTCATCTGTATTCATTCCAACATGCTACAGTAGGTGAGGTCTTATAATTGATCCATGTTTTATCTCGTTGCTTCATAAGAGATACTAACTCCTTGGTTATCCATTTAGTACTATTCCCCCCCGTGATGTAACAGAAGAACAGTGTTTATCATGAATAGAGGAGAGGGCTGTTAAGAGCAACTTTAGTTCTATGTCTACATTTTTGAGGGAGTAGAGCTCCATCCAGTCACTTGAAATCAGACCTGAGCACTTCCAGGTCAACTCTTGAGGAGTTCCTGAATGAAATCAACTTAGGTGGGGGGAGTGCTTCCTATGGCAGGACCAGGTGCAGTAGATTGGTGAGTGATCACTGATAGAGCCAGAGAGGACTCCTGCAATAATCACTTTGTCTTCCCTATTTGTTAAAATCCAGTCAAGGAGGATATGTTTCTGGGATTTGGAATTAGGTCGCATTGGAGAGTGGATAATCTGGGACAGGTTGACTTGTTTAAGAAGCTCAGCATAACCTAACTGATTGCCCTCTAACCAGTTAAGGTTAAAATATCATACCAGTATATTGTCCCTGTTGGGGGTGAAACTTGCAGCCTCCTGGATTATATGTTAGAGTCTATCAATGCCTCCTTTGTGGGGGTTGTATTTGCATCCAAGGTATATTTTCTTGGTTGATCCAAGGAGAAGTTCAATTATAATCCATTCAGAGAAGTGGGCATCCCCAGTGCTGAAGATAATTATAGTGCCAGTAAGATGGTCTTTACTGTATAACAGAACTCCACCACCTTTCTTGGACCCTGGCCTATCATTACTGTAGATCTTGTATCCCTGGAGGTGTCAAAGTCAGTCTGGGTACTTTGGCTTCAGCCAGGTTTCACTTATTCCAAGAACACACAGTTTATGAAGTAGCACCCATGCTTCCCACTCCTGAAATTTAGGAAGAAGGCTTCCTATGTTCAGGTGTGCAGTTCTGAGACCTTCATTACAAGCCCATTGAGCCCTACTTTGGATAACTGGGGGTGGTGAGGGCTTGGGTTAGCCTCGATATCACCACATTTTAGGAGAAGTAGTCTTAGGTGTGAGAGATAAGCTATTCACAGCCAGGGGCCACACATACTGAGATATGTATGTTGATCAAGAGGGTATACCTCCTAGCCAATGATATTTCTACAGTGACATACGCCGATGATGACAACATCGACATGTCACTGTGGAAGTCTGCCCGGGGACCTGGCAACAATTTCCCCCATCCTGCACTCCCTCCCCAAACCAACTCCAACTTGGAGTTGGAATCTAATAGTATGGGGGTGTGGGGGGCATAGCCCCCTACGTGGGAGGTTCGGGGGCAAATCCCCCCCGGAAAAAAACACTGTCCTATGTGCACAGCTCCCTGCTGACTACAAATCACGATCAACATGGAGCCTGTCGCTGTGATGCCAGTCGACTAAATAGTTGTTGAATTGGCATTGTAGATCTGATCCAGAGCCAAGAGCCAGCAGCCACCTATTCTTTCTATCAAGATGTGCTAATGCAGTTAGTGAGGGCACCAGCAGGACTGGAGGTGACGCCAGAGTGTATACCACTTCCGTAGATGTGGAATAATTATTCAAGGGGGGATAGATCCTCTGAGATGATGAAACTGCATGTGTTGCATGAGACTAGAAGAAGCGACAAGGATAATGAGAGCAGTACAGCAGAGCCTACCAGCCACCTGTTTCAGGAGACCAGTGATAATTTGAAAGTTCTCCCTAAGGTCATGTCTGCATACTTCATCACCATTCGAAAGTCAGAAGCCACAGCTGTAGTTTAATGTTTAGGCTCTTTCTCACCCCAAAGCATGGGATTAGTAAGTCCAAGAGTCAATCAATTAAATTAAACTGAGCATTAGGCGAGGATCAACATATGCTATTCATAATTTGCTTTAATATCCCAATGACTGTAGTTGAATATTAGACCTAGTTTATTACTGATTTCAGAAACATGTCACAACAAGAGATCTGGTTCAGTAACCATGCACTTTTCCTCTGCTGTGTAGAAAACCCCTTTGATTAAAAGGTCAATTGATCCTCATTATCAACTGCATAGATCAGCATGGGAGGGCTCCAGTGTTGATGGCTTTAAGCAACCTGAGTGCTGAATGTAGGGAGCAACAGAATAGCGTCTGCTTCCAAGGTCTGATTACAGGACTTCATTATTGGTTAAGGACCCCATCACAGTGTAACCATAGGCCTCCGTTGGTGGTGATGGTGCTCCAGGGTCTCAGAAATACAGAAATATAGAATCTGATGGCAGATAAGGGCTGTAATGTGATAACCATCTACTAGGTACAGTATGTGCATATAGTTTTGATATAAATATATGTTTCAGACTTCTGCTTAGGAAACAGGCCAAGCAGCATAGCATCATGGAATATAGGATTTGAACAGAGAGAAAAGAAGGGTCTGCTCTTTTCCCTGACCCAGTGGATAAACTAATTAAGAGCTTCCCTTTGACACCTGCCTGTCAGCGCCTGTGTTAGCTTAAAACCTGAGTCAGTGGTGTTGTTGCTGACCCCAAAACATGTTGTTACTAGCTGAAAGTAACAAAATATATCTTGCTGGGCTCCGCACTGTGATTTTCAGCTTGTTCTGCACAGTGAAAAGAGACGTTGAGCCCTGTGACCTTTTGGAGCAGGAAGAGGAGTTGTAGTCCGTTAGCCTCACAAGGACTACAACTCATCGGGGGGATCGGGGAATTTTGCTTATTCCAGCAGCACATTTTATTTTTTTTTTTAGTTTCTTGCCATGCATGAGTGGTAGTGTATTATTTTAAGCTAACTGACTACTTTTAAATTTTGTGCTGCTTGCAAACAGCTTGTGACCCTGGAAGTCTCAGTCGGGTCACAGACCGCTACTTAAGTGTGCCCTACAGCGAGTGCTAGTGATTGCATTTAAAACCTGTGTCAGTGGTGTTGTTGCTGACCCAGAAACACATTGTCACTAGCTGAAAGTAACAAAATATATCCTGCTGGGCTCGCACTGTGATTTGCAACTTTTTCTGCACAGCGAAAGGAGACATTGAGCCCTGTGACCTTTTGAAGCAGGAAGAAGAGTTGTAGTCTGTTAGCCTCACAAGGACTACAACTAATTGGGGGGATCGGGGAATTTTGCTTATTAGAGCAGCACATTTTATTTTTTTAGTTTCTTGCCACACATGAGTGGTAGTGTATTATTTTAAGCTAACTGGCTACTTTTAAATGTTGTGCTGCTTGCAAACAGCTTGTGACCCCAGAAGTCTCAGTCGGGTCAGAGACCACTGCTTAAGTGTACCTTACGGTGAGCAGGGCAAGCACGCATTGTCGCGCGTGAGTGTTTGGCATTGGGTGTTAGTGGATCTCCAGAAGAAGAATCAAAGACCTATGCCAGTCTAAGGAGTATTAGGGTAACTGTCTTTTAACACAGCAAGGACTATACTGTTTAATAACTTGGTATAAGAATAAAGGAAAAAAAAAGATAAGAAAATTAAATATAAAAAATGGACTCTAATTCTGTGGCCCCATCTATATCAGGTAGTGAAAAATCAGCTTCTGCAACATTAAACATCCTGACTTTGGATGGTGATATAGGCATCAAATGTATAAACTGTTGCATGTTTCAACTGATACAAGCACCATTAAATACAAACAACAGATTTATTTGTGAGAATTGTAATTTAAATAAACAACTACAAGAGGAGATTTCTATATTCTCTGAGCGTCTGCAATGTTTAGAAAAAAGTCAAGCTGACATGTATAGACACTTTATTGCATTGAACAGTTCTTATTCTCCAAATGACCCCAATGAGGCTACTGAAAGTATTATACTGCCCTTAGTATCTCTTCCCCAGGTTAACCCACTAATATGCCAAGCTGATCGTTCACTTAGTATTGATCACGCAGACCTTAGCGTATATAATGGAAACATTAAAAAACAATCTATGTTAAGAAAATGGGGCAGGGAAGATGAGTCTGATGGGTCTGAGAGAAATGAAGACTGGTCTACTGTAACCAGCTCTAGGGCACATAAAAAGGGTCGTAGAGCAGAACAGTTTTGCATAACTACTCATAACCCCTTCACAGCTCTTTCTACATTAACAGAAGAAAGCCATGAGGATACTGCCCTTGCAGACAATGTACAATCTGCAACTTCCTTCACAAACAATGAGCACTTATCAAAAACCCTGACTGATTTAGAGCATCAGCTCCTCCAACAAGCTCATCATAGCATTTCTAATAAATCTTCCCCCTCACAATATCTAGCTACTTCAACTACTGGACACTCCCCCACTATAACTGATTTACCCACCTCTCACATTATGTCAGCTGGCAACCTGATGGACTCCACTGAAATCTCTTTCAATATGGTTCAACAACACCAAGTTTTTGTGCTTTGAGATTCCATTATGAAGTATCTGGATAGGGCCATTTGCAATCCCGATAAAGCATTAAGAACTTGTTCTAGCTTCAGGGGAGCTAAAGTCTCTGATATTACAGGAATGGTTAATAATATTCTCTCCAATTCAGGACATAACTCATTAGTTATTGTACATCCAGGAACTAATTATATAAAGCGTTCCAATTCCTTACAGTTAAGGAAAGATTATGTGGCACTTTACAACTTACTAACTGAAAAAGGTTGCACCATATGTTTTTCTGAAATCCTTCCAGTGCCTAAGGCAACCTACGATATCACATGCCTAATTAAAGAAACAAATGAATGGTTGAGAAAGTGGTGCCTTAAACAAAATATTTTCTGTATTCCTCATTGGGAGAATTTTTGCAGCAGGGACTCACCCTTCTGCAGGGATGGACTACACCTCAGCAGAAGAGGGAATACCTTGCTGGGTAGATCTATAATTTTGGGGATAAATAAACATTTAAACTAAATAATTTATAGGGAGAATGGGCTAGTACCTAATTCTCTTAGCATGGGTAAGATTAATATTACTGGTAGGTCTTGTAATGTACTGTCATTTAATGCTTTATCTCTGAATAAAATTAATTTGTCAGAATTGAAAGCCAAATGTATCTTGTTTGACCTTAGTATAGTTGCTATAATGGAAACAGGGTGGGATCCTTCTTCGGTATGGACCAGACAAATTCCTAATTTCAAACTTTATCATAAGGACAGAGTAGATAAAATAGGAGGTGGAGTGTGCCTCTATATTAGAGATGGCATTCCCTCATGCGAGATTCAAATAGAAACACATACAAAATCTCTTTGGGTCTCCATTCAATTGGAAAGACATCCAAAACTCACATTAGGAGTATGCTATAGACCACCAAATGCAGATATACAATACACCACTGATGTAATAAATATCATTACGGATATGGCCTATAAAGGTGATATTCTTATTTTAGGAGACTTCAATATGCCTGGTATTGTCTGGAATGCTCTAACAACCACCAACAACCATGAAAAACTACTTATTATGTGTATCATGGATTTGGGCCTGTGCCAATTAGTAAGCCAACCTACTAGAGGAAGGAATACACTTGATTTAGTTATAACTAATGTTAAACACAAATTTACAGATCTAGATATTATTGCACCCATTGGGAATAGCGATCATAACTCAATATTTTTCAGTATTCCAATTTGAGTTCCTAAGATCATAAATAATACTACATACAAGGATTATAATAAAGCAAACTTTACACAAATAAATAAGGCACTAAATGAAATAAATTGGAAATAATTATTTAGGAGCAAGCCTATAAACAATGCATATGAGGACCTATTACATAATATACAGTATTTAGAGAAAATTTATGTTTCAACCAAAACTAAATATAATAACAAGGGTAGAATACCTGTATGGTTTAGTAAATCAATAAATAAACTAATAATGTCCAAAGAACGTTTATTTAGGAAATAAAAAAAAAAAAATCCCAATTTTACTACTAGGCACAAATATAAAACTGCTGTCTCCACACTAAAACAATCAATCAGACTGGCTAAACTGAAATTTGACTTTAACTAAGCTCATTCAAAAACAAATCAAAAATCGCTGTTTTCATACATCAATAGTAAAAAGGGAACCATAAGACAAATTAGCCCCCTTCAAGAAAATGGAACCACTATTACATCTGATCTGGGGATAGCAAATCATTTTAACAGATATTTTTGCTCAGTTTTTGATAAATCCAACTCCTATCCCACAATAAATAATAATATAATAATTCACGTATTCCATTGTTTGACCTCGTAGAAATAAAGACTATTCTATCAACCCTAAAAAAATATACAAGCCCGGGACCTGATTGTATCCATTCAAGATTCCTAGTGGAAACCCAGAATACCATAACAATTCCCCTTATGTTATTGTTCAATAAATCATTATTACAGAACAAAATTCCAGATGACTAGCGCAGAGCTATAGTTACACCTATTTACAAAAAAGGAAATAAATCTAATGTCCAGAATTACCAGCCAATTAGCTTGACCTCTATTATTAGAAAGGTTATGGAGCCCCTAATTAAAGCTAGGATTGAGAAATCTATACAACAACTGAGTATTCAAGATGACTCCCAACATGGCTTTAAAACTGAGCATTCTTGCACCACACATCTTATATCCTTTTATCAAACAAAAAGCAGGTATCTGGATAACAATATTCCCACAGATATCCTATTGTTCGATTTTAGTAAGGCATTTGATAAAGTCTCACATTTCTTATTGATTAATAAACTTTATAGCCTAGGATTTCCTCTATACCTAGTTAACTGGATAACTCAATGGCTTTCAAATCGAACTCAAGTGTTTAAAATAAATGGTGTACAGTCCACTGTCTGCAGGGTGACTAGTGGTGTTCCCCAGGGCTGACTATTGGGCCCTATTCTATTTAACATCTTTATAAGTGACATGAGGCTTACTTCAAATAATATACTGTCAAAATTTGCAGATGACACAAAAATTGGAGGTAGAGTTGATTCGCCATCTAATATATTACAGCTCAAACAGGACCTAACACATATTGAGCATTGGGCAAAGACAAACTCTATGGCCTTTAATATTGAAATATGCATGGTCCTGCATTTTGGTAGAAATAATTCACAACATGTATACTACCTTAATAATTCTCCACTTAAATCCACTACTTGTGAAAGAGACTTGGGCATCCTAGTTAATAATAAGTTGTCGTCCAGTGACCACTGTAGTAAAGTGGCTAGAGCAGCAAACATTATAGTAAGACAACTTAATAACACTTTCATAAATAAATCTGAGCATTGTTTAATGCCATTGTATAGAGCATATGTAAGACCACAACTGGATTATGGGTCTCCTTTTTGGAGTCCATATCTCAAGGTTGACATTAATAGGCTAGAATAAGTTCAAAGGAGACTTACCAAATTAATACCATTAAAATCAATAAATTATGAAGATAGACTTAAGGAAATGGGACTCTATCCTTTACATTTAAGAAGGCAAAGGGGTGACCTTTTGCTTATGTCTAAACTATCACGTATTCCTGCACTACTAGAGTCATGTGGGCGAACACTAGCTAACAAATGCAGAGTAGGAAGGCTTCACAATCAGCAATTTAAAATTGATTGGGCTAACACTAATAAGCATGACAACATCTTTGACATAAGAGTAGCAAAACAATGGAATGCTCTATCTCAGGAGATCATTGACTCAATTAACTTTGATTCCTTTAAATCTAAACTTGACATTTGGCTGGAAGTACATTAATTAAAATTCAACATTGCCCCACAGCTGTGGGAGGACTATCTTGATGGGCCTTGTGCCTGCTTTTGTCCTAATTGATCCAGTAAATCCAGTAAACAGGTTGTAAAACCAGCCACTGCTTTGAACCTAGGAAACCTGTTATAAAATATTGCATTTTTATGACATCAGGAGGTAAGCCAACTCTAACAGTTACCTGTGAAAATTCTCACAGCTAAGAGAGGTGTTTTGCAGGATGTTGTTCTGAATGACCAAAGGGATATTCTGTCCTGTCATAATCCATGATCTGTGGCTCACTAATTAAAAAGTATGTATTTTTTTATTTGGAATGTTTAGCAGTGTGCAGTGGCATGTGACTAATTCAGTATGTAGGAATGAGAGTGACCTCATGGCCCACATCACCACAGAGCTGTGACCTCACAAGCTGGTTAGGACTCTTCCCCCCGATATTGTCAAGTTGCTGAGGGAACACAGTACACTTTTTACTTCAGACTCCTGAAAGAACACACTCTTGTTCCAACTTTACAAGACTTAACACACTTGTGTTCTGGACTTAAGAAGCACTTCTACCAAAATTAGGTAATTTCAGCACCACTATTTACGAACTGAAACTGGGGTAGGATTAGAGACTCAGTATAAGGCAGTTTGTTAATAATTGTCCATTTAGTTTTCTGACTGTACCATTAATGTTATATGTTCTGTGTTTTGTATTTGATTTACTATTTTTAATTTTAGTAAACTCTGTTTTCCTTGAAATCCTGCCTGAGCCATGTTCTCATTTTGAGTGTGAACGCTGGGACAGTGTTGATAATTCTGACAGAACTGTTAAAGTGCTTATAGTGTGTCACCATATCTAGCAAGGTAAGGAAATACCTAGGTCTCAATTGAGTCAGATGGGGGGGTTGTGAACCAGGTTGTGTGCCTGCAGAGTTAAGTATTGTACTGCTTTGCCCGAAGAGGGTGTGATATTTGGACCTGTTACCTGGACGTACTAGCGAAAAAGGGTTCATATTTGACCCCAGGACTCAAGACTGTTAGTTGCTTGGACCCAAAACAGACAGGAGGGTTTCCCTGTTTGCCTCCTATTCACATATTGCATTTTGAGGTTGGGCACTGTGGGAGCAGAGGGCCTGACTCCCGGAGTGTGTTTGTGACAGATCTGATTGGCAGTGGTGCGATCTAAAATATTTGGTTTGCAGTGCTGCGATCTAAAAGATTTGTTTGCATACTGTGAAATTATTTGGTGACGCAAGGATTAACAGCCCAGTGTGTCAGATTGATAAACTATAAGAGCTCACACACAAAACAAGGCAGTGATTTAAAAAAAAGAGAGAGAAATATATAATTTTGGTTACAGTCAAAGTTTCCTACCCATTTTTTTTTTTCGGTGCAAGCTAGTGTAGCCATAGATTAGAGAAGAAGATGGCTTCCAACTACAATGAGTACACTGCGGAATACCTGAGGCAGTTTTGCCAGGAGAGAGGAGTATGTTGCAAGGGGCAAAACAAACAGAACCTTGTGGAGGCTCTTGTGGCAGCTGATGTACAAGCGACTGCCGAAGACCTCGAGTCACAGTCAGTGACTGAAGGGGACCAGACTTTGGGCATGGAGGGGCCAGTGTCCACCGCAGTGTCCAGTCCCAGGATGGAGAACAGTGAGACCAGTGAGACCCAAGAGTCACAGCATCAGGGGAGGATCACCACAACACAGATCAGGCTGCAGATAGAGTTAAGGAGAATGGAGCTGGAATTTGAGCAAAAATGTTTGAAGCCCAGCAACAGAGACAGTTTGAACAGAGGAAGCTGGAGATGGAGAGAGAGAGAAAGAGAGACAGAGAGGAGAAGTGAGAGCAGGGAGAGGCCAAGTGAGAGGAGAGAGAGCGTCAGAGGAAATTTGAACTGGAGATGCTACAACTCCAAAAACCAGCGCCAGAGGAGGTAAGTGGCATGAGCGAACCTGGGACTCCAGGACTAGCTTACAAGTTAAATTCTAAATTGATAGCTGAATTTAAAGAGAGGGAGGATATGGATGCATTTTTAAATTCATTTAAAAGGTATGCATTCAGCCAAAAATTCCCAGAGAATCCTGGAGCTTCCAGCTATCCCAGCTGCTTACTGGTAAAGCTTGTGACGCATTGGGTTAAATGGATAATCAGGACAGTAATGATTATGGCAAACTTAAAGCTGCATTGTTAAAAAGGTTACGACTTGACAGCTGAAGTGTACAGAGTTAAGTTCCATAAGCTCAGGAGAAGCCCTGGCATGAGCTACAAGGAACAAGCCACAAAACACCAGTTTTTGAAAAGTTGGTGGGAAGGGATAAAAGCAGACTCTGTAGAGAAAATTGAGGATGTTGTACTTTCACAGCATTTCTTTTGGGCTTGCCCAGCAGAGCTGAAAACCTGGCTAGAGGACTGAGATCCAAAAACAGTGCAGGAGGCTGCCAAGTTCTCGGACTGCTATGTCAGGAGCAGGCCTGCTCTGAGAGGAGGTGGGGTGGGCGTGACAGGGCAGAAAGGAAAAGCGCACCTTCCAGGAAGCTAAAACCCTCACTGCCTCCCCAGAAAGTGGGCAGCCCCAGGTTACAAAGAAATGATTTGCCTGATAAACGAAATGATTGTTGGTTTTGCAAATAATCTGGGCATATTGCAAGACAGTGTCCTAAAAAGGCAGAGAGTGTACAAAGTGGTGCTGGGAAAGAGGTGGGCTTTTTGTGTATCCCTGAAAGCATGCCGGTAAATATGAGGGAGCACACACACATAGTTACTGTGAATGGGGTGCAAACCCATGGGTTAAGGGACACAGGGGCATCCCTTACTTTGGTAAAAGGGGATTTGGTTGAGCCTGAACAGCTTATATCCAATCAGTTTGTTACAGTACGGGGATTCACTGGGGAGGAGAAAACTCTGCCACTTGTTAGTGTTCTCCTGGACTGGGGTGAGATAGGAGAGACTGTGCAAAAGGTTGCAGTGGCAGAAATTCTTGCCCTGGATGTGAGTATAGGGAACACTCTCCGAAAGGGTGTGGTGTGTGCAGTTACCCACAGTCAGGCAGCAAAGGCAGATTGTAGTTCTCTGGACCCCATAGAAGCCCCTGTGGAAAACACTGGGAGGTTGGTTCCCTAGCCTGTGTCTCCTGATATGGAGAATAGTGAAAGGGGGGTATGAATTCTCCAGGTAGCAGTTAACAGAACAGCTATAGAAGGTTATTCTGAGGAGGGAGGGGTATCCAATTGTCAGAGAGCTAGGGATCCTAGTTTAGGAACTGAAGGAACATGTCTCATGCCTTGGAAATGTGTAAAGATTTTGCAGCTGCTCAGAAAAATGACCCTAGTTTAGAGAGGCTGAGGGTTTGGGCAGATTCTGATGGGACACAGGGAGGTGCAGGGAGACATAGAGTGAATTGGGAGAATGGACCGATGTATATGCAGGATGTAAGGCCAGAGAGAGGGGTGATGGGCAGGCAGCTTGTCGTTCCCCAGGGGTACTGTGAGCAGTTGCTCAAGATTGCTAATGATATCCCCATGTCTGGACATCTGGAAATCATGCATACTATGCAGTGATTGGCCCAGAATTTCTATTTGCCCAACTTCACCCAGCAGGTGAAGGAATATTGCAGGTCTTGTCACTGGTGCCAAGAAATAGGGAATGTGGGTAGTAAAGCCCAAGCTGCCCTAATTCCCTTGCCCACAGTGGAGGAGCCATTCCAGAGGGTAGGAATGGATATTGTGGGGCCTTTGAATACCCCCAGCTCCTCTGGGAAGAGGTTTATCCTAACAGTGACTACCCCACCTGGTACCCAGAGGCAGTCACCCTATCCTGGCTGAGGACAGAGAAAGTGGCAGATGCCTTGCTAAGGATTTTCTCCCTTGGCAGGTTCCTGCAGGAGGTTATCACCAATCGAGGGGGTTCCTTCATGTCAGACCTGATGAAGTGTTTGTGGAAGAAGTGTGGGGTGGTGCGGAGACACACACTACACCTTATCACCTACAAGCCAATGAGCTTGTGGAAAGGTTTAATGGTACCCTTAAATCAATGCTCCAAGCATTTGCTGAACAGCATGGGAGGGACTGGGAGAAATACCTTCCCCACCTGTTGTTCGCGTACAGGGAGGTGCCCCAAGAATCAGCAGGGTTCTCCCCCTTTGAACTCCTATATGCGCGCAGGGTGTGTGGGCCCCTAGACTTGATCTGAGAGGACTGGGAAGGTAAGCATGCCACCCAGGGAACTTCAATAGTGGATTATGTCCTTAAGTTTAGGGAAAAGCTGAAGGAGCTTATAGGAACAGCCCAAAGCAACCTGGCAACTTCCCAGCAGATGCAAAAGGTATGATATGACTGCAGAGCCAGAGCTCATTCATACACTGTGGGTCAAAAGGTCATGGTCCTAATCCCAGTCCAGAAAGATAAGCTGCAAGCTAAGTGGGCAGGACCGTACAAAGTAGTCAGACAGATGAGTGATGTAAATTACATTGTAGGACTGCCTGACAGGAGACATACCCAAAGGATGTACCATGTCAACATAGGGCTGACATGGACTTTGTAGTGTGTAGTCCTGGGGAGGGGAAGGACGAGGAAGACCCCCTTCTGGACTTGCTGAAAGAAAGCAAGCAGGAGTCCACTATGGAGGCAATCAAAATGTTGCCCCATTTGACCCTGGACTAGATCCAGGAAGTAAGGGATGTTTTAGCAGACTTTGCTCCATAGTTTAGTGCCAAGTCTGGACTAACCCCCCTTAGTGACACAAGATGTAGAGACGGGAACGCAAGTGCCCATACGGCGGACACCATATCGGGTGTCAAAGGCCATCCAAAAGGACATTAGAAGGGAGGTGGAGTAATTGCTGGATTTCGGGGTAATCCAGAAATCTCACAGACCCTGGGCCTCACCTGTAGTCCTTGTTTCCAAGTTGGATGGCTCTACTCATTTTTATGTGGACTATCATGGACTCAACACAGTCATGAAATTGGATGCCCACCCAGTGCCACAGACAGACAAACTACTGGACAAGTTGGGAGGGATGACATACCTTACCACTGTTGACCTGACAAAAGGGTATTGGCAGGTGGAGTTAATTGCCAGAGCTAGGGAGAGGTCGGCTTTCATCACTCCGACAGGGTTATTTGAGTTTAAGGTAATACCTTTTGGAATGAAGAATTCCCCTGCCACCTTCCAAAGGTCAGGGAACCAGGTGTTACATGGTACTGAAGAGTATGCCGTGGCATACCTGAATGATATTGCCATCTTCAGTGCCAGCTGGAAGGAACACCTGTCCCACCTTATGGGAGTGTTGGGTAGGATACAGAGGGCCAGGCTCACTGTAAAAGCTGAAACGTGCCAGGTGGCCATGGCTGAGGTGGCATATCTAGGACATATAGTAGGGCTGGGACAGCTCTGTCCTAATCAAGCAAAGATTGAGGCAATCAAGGCATGACCCAGACCTGAAACACAGAAGCAGGTTTGGAGTTTTCTAGGGACTGCAGGGTACTATAGAACATTTGTATCAAACTACAGTGCCCTGGCAGCTCCCCTATCTGGCCTGCTAAAGAAAAAAATGCCTAAAAAGGTAAAATGGGAACCAGTCTGTGAACGAGCCTTTACACAGCTAAAAGAGGCACTGTGTGGTGCTCCTGTATTAGCCAGTCCAGACTAAAGTAAACCATTTGTAGTCCAGACAGATGCCTCAGATATGGGTATTTGGGCAGTACTTAGCCAGACTTCTAACCAAGGGAAAGATCACCCAATAGTGTGCCTCAGTAAGAAATTACTTTCCAGGGAGCAGGCTTATTCTACAGTGGAGAAAGAAATGCCTTGTAATGGTGTGGGCACTAATGAAATTAGAGCCATATCTATACGGGCAGAACTTTGAGGTACAAACAGATCATAATCCCCTGCTTTGGCTGGCCCAAATGGGTAAAACAAATGGTAGGCTTTTAAGATAGAGCCTTGCCTTGCAGTGTTATGACATGACTGTCACTCACAGGGCAGGGGCAGCAAATTGAAAAGGAGACGGGTTATCCCAACAGTTAGAGTAGTGAACTGAATTGGGGGAACTCATCCCATGCCTAGGAATAGATTCCCCCACGTTCAGTCTAGGAGGGAGGAGTGTAACATGATAATTGTCTACTAGTTATGTGCATATGGTTTTGATATAAATATATGTTTCAGACTTCTGTTTAGGAAACAGGCCAAGCAGCAAAGCATCATGAAACATGTGATTTGAACAGAGAGAAAAGGATATGTCCTTTTCTCTGACCCAGTGGATAAACTAATTAAGAGCTTCCTTTTGATACCTACCTGTCAGCACCTGTGTTAGCTGATATAACAGGTTGTAAAACCAGCCTTGAACCTAGGAAACCTGTTATAAAATATTGCATTTTTACTACATCAGTAGGTAAGCCAACTCTGACAGTTACCTGTGAAAATCCTCACAGCTAAGAGAGGTGTTTGGCCGGAAGTTGTTCTGAGAGATCAAAGGGATATTATGTCCTGTCATAATCCATGCTATGTGGCTCACTAATTAAAAAGTATATATATATATTTTTTAATTGTAATGTTTAGCAGTGTGCAGTGGCATGTGACTTATTCAGTATGCAGAAAGGAGAGTGACCTCACAGCCAGCATCACCACAGAGCTGTGATCTCACAAGCTGGGTGGGGCCCTCCCCCCCAATATTGTCAAGTTGCTGAGGGAACACAGTACACTTTTTTACTTTGGACTCCTGAAAGAACACACTCTTGTTCCAACTTTGCAAGATTTAACACACTTGTGTTCTGGACTTAAGAAGCACTTCTACCAAAATTAGGCAATTTCAGCACCACTATTTACTAACTGAAATTGGGGTAGGATTAGAGACTCAGTATAAGGCAGTTTGTTTATAATTGTCCATTTATTTTTCTGTCTGTACCATTAATTTCTATGTGCTGTGTTTTGTATTTGATTTACTATTTTTAATTTTAGTAATTTTTGTTATCTTTAAAATCCTGCCTGAGCCATTTTATCATTTTGAGTGTGAATGCTGGGACAGTGTTGATCATTCTGACAGAACTGTTAATGTGTTTATAGTGTGTCATCATATCCAGCAAGGTAAGGAAATGCCTAGGTCTCAATTGAGTCGGAAGGGGGATTATGAACCAGGTTGTGTGCCCGCTGAGTTAAGTATTGCCCTGCTTTCCCCGAAGAGGGTGTGATATTTGGACCTGCTACCTGGACGTGCTAGCAAAAAAGGGTTCATATTTGATCCCCAGGACTCAAGACTGCTAGGTCGTCAGACCCAAAACTGACAGGAGGGTTTCCCTGTTTGTCTCCTGTTCACATATTGCACTTCAAGGTTGGTCACTCTGGGAGCAGAGGGCCTGACCCCCGGAGTGCATTTCTGACAAGGGCCACTTGGCCCACCCAGTGTGCCAAATGTATTTATTTATTTTTCCTTTTCTTTTTTCTATCTTCATTTTTGCTGTAGATCCACTTGATCTACAGTGCTGTCTCTTCCCTTCTTCCTTACCCCTATGATTCCCTTGTGCCTATCCCCATCATTCTTGGAGCCCACTACTGTTTTTGTCCCCACTACCTCTGCTGGAAGGCTATTCAAGGAATCCACCACTCTTTCTTTGAAGAAATTCCTCACATCTCTCCTGAACCTACACACACCCAACTTCAAAGCATGTCCTCTTGTTCTAGAGCACCTTTTTTCTGAAGAATACTCCCTTCTAGTACCGTATTAACCCCAGTGAGGTATTTAAAGGTCTCTGTCATATCCCCTCTCTCCCTCCTTTCCTCCATATTGAGCTCCTTTAGCCTCTCCTTGCAGGGCATTTGATGCAGATCCTGCACCATTTTGGTAGGCCTCCTCTGGACTGCCTCCACTCTGTCTATGTCCTTCCTGAGACATGGTCTCCAGAGCTGGACACAGTACTCAAGGTGGGGTCTTACTAGTGATCTATACAGGGGCAACACCACTTCCCTATTTCTGCTGGTGACACCCCTTCCTAAGCACCCCAACATCCGATTAGACCTCCTGACTGCCTTGTCACACTGCTGGGCCAGGCCACCTTTAGGGCATCCAGTATGATTACCCAAGGTCTCTTTCCTGCTTGGTTGTTGTCAGTATCTTTCCACCCATTTTGTACTCTGTCACAGGGTTTCTATGGCCCAAGTACATTATTTTGTACTTTTTTTGCATTAAAACCCAGATGCTATACCCTTGACCACTCCTCTAGTTTTTTTCAGATCTCTGCCCATCCTTTCCACACACCCCCCCCCCCGGAGTGTCCGCCCTTTTGCAGATCTTGATGTAATCTACAAAGAGGTAGACCCTCCCTTTTAGCTTCTCTGTTGACTGATCCAAGCACTGAACCCTGAGGTACCCTGCTGGTCACCGTGCCTTTCTTGGAGCAAACTAAGTTTGCCACTGCCCTCATGTCTTCTGTCCCCTAACCAGTTTCTTACCCAGGTTACTACCTTGTTGCCCACCCACAGGCTACCCAGATTGCTTACCAGTCTCCGTGTGGAATGGTGTCAAAGGTCTTGCTGAAATACAAGTAGGCCATGTCCACCGCTCCACCCTGATTTAATTCCTCGGTCACTCAGTCAAAGAAATCAATCAGATTTGTTTGGTATGACCTCCACCCTGTGAATCCATGCTGCCTTGGGTCCTGTACAGTATCCTGTTGGATTCCAGACATTCCACAATCCTTTCCTTTAGTAGTGTTTCCATTAACATAACCACCACTAATGTCAGGCTGACAGACCTATAATTGCCCACATCTTCCCTGCTACCACTTTTGTGAAGTGGTACTACATTTGCCCTTCTCTAGTCCTCCGGGACCACTCTGGTCTCCAGTGATCTGTTAAATAGGTCTGTCAGAGATGCAGCTAGTAATTCCTGAGCACCCTCAGTACTCCTGGGTACACCCCTTGTGTCCCTATAACTTTTCCAATCCAGGAAATGCTATTGCCCAGAATAGTAATGAGGCCATTGCTCCATGATCCCCAGAGGTTCATGGGGATAGAAAAGCCAAAGAAACTTAACAGGGAGGGTACTTTGTAGTGATTCTATGCCAAAGGGAGAACTACAATATTGAATTTTTGATACTGGGACCACAAAGTTTTTGACCCACATAACCAATCTTCTCCTCCTGTCCTTATGCTTAATGGTTCACCAGTATCAGACCCTTCCACTGCTGCTGCTCACTTCAGCAAGTTTTTCACCTTTTGTGCCTCTGCTCTCCTCCAATACTGGCTCCCCTGCTTCCCCTCATGCTCCCTGTTCCTCTCCCAACCAATCACCCTACGTTTGCACTTCCCCCCATCACCACTCACGAAATGCTGTTTGCCCTCTTCTCCCTCAACTAGTCTAAGTCCAGTCCTGATTGGCTTGATCCTAAATGTCTCCACCTCTCATCCTCTGCAATTGCATTTCCACTTACTTACAGTACCTGCTCAACCTCTTATTCTCTCTCTGCTCTGTTCCACAATCCTAGAAGACTATCAAAATTCTTCTACTTCACAAATGGGGTGACCCTTCCTCTCTTGGCAACAACCACACTGTCTCCCTCTTCCCCTATCTTGCTAAACTGCAAGAGAAGATAGTCTGCTCTAGACTTCTTGACGGCCCCACCTCCTTCACTTTTCACTCACCCATTTAGTCTAGCTTCTGGAATTACCACTCCACCATCCCCTCCTTGCTGCATATCACTGACTCCATCCTTTCTGGATGGATCAAGGGCACAGCATGACTGCCATTTTTATCAATCTGGCCAAAGTTATTGACTCAGTGTCATATCCGCTCCTCCTGTATAAGGTGAGTTTGGCCAGTCTCTTTGCTCCCGCTGTTGGCTGATTCTGTTCCTACCTAACAGGCCACTAACAGTCAGTATAGGTTGGAGGCATGTTATCACCTCCCCTTCCCATCCAGGGTGAGGTCTCGCATGGCTCAGTGTTTGTCTCATCCTGTTGATTTTTATGAATGACCTCCCATCTGCCTGTGTCAACACGCATATACACATGTATGCAGATGACACAGTCATCTTCCCTTCTGGTCCCTCTGCTGCTCCCTTGGAAGACCTGCTCCAGCAAGATTTCCACTTCACTGGTTCCAGTCCAACCATATCAAGATCATCACTAAAAAGTGGTGTCTATGACCTTTCATATCAGCCAAAAATTGGCCAGGCTCTCAGGAATTCTGGTCTTCACTATGCTGGATGGCTCCCTTCTTGAAGTGGTGCAGTCCTTCAAGTACCTTGGTGTGTGGCTTTACAGCAAGCTTGACTTCCCAGCCCACACTGATGCTATCCATGCAAAACTCTGCGCTAAGCTTTGTGACCTATACTGAAGCAAAGACTGCCTCCCTCAACTGGTCCACTATGAGCTGGTCACCAAAATGGTGTTCCTGGTCTTTGACTATGCAGACGTGGACTATGGTACAGCCCCCTCCACTTACCTAACCAGATTGGATACCCTCTGCAATACTTTTTGTCATTTTGTGACACACACACCCCTCCACATGTGCACCACTGATCCCTCAATTCCTCCCTTTCTATCTTCCTCCACCTTCATGTTGCCAATCACACTGCACTTCCTTCATCTCCATGCATTGGTTTGGTTCCCATCCTTCCTAGCTCTAGTCTCTCCTTTCTTCTGTCTCCCCTGCTCCATGCTCCCTCCACTCCAGGGACCAGAGAGCCTTCTGCGCTCCTCACCACCAGTCCTCTGCTGCACAATCTTCCTTCTCCTATCACCTGTCAACACTCTGGAACCAGCTCCCTATATCTCTCTTCCATTCCACCTCCTAGGGCTCCTTCATGTTCCAGCAGTAAGTCCTCCCACCACCCACCTGTGCCTGTTTCTCATAGGAAGTTCTTCCTTGTGATCTTGGTAGCTCAGGTTTTTTTGTTCCTCATGACCTGTTTCCTAGTGCATTGCATTGTTTGCCTTTCTACTGCTTTGATGCTGAATTTTCAGTTTTCCATTTGCACTTGTATTGCACAACACACTTGTACTTTAACCTGTTCTAAGCTGGTACCAATTAACTATAACTTATTGTACTCTGTAGGTACTTTTTATCTATACCATGTAATGTACTTTATTATGTTTCACTGTCCTCCTGTAACCCTTCCTGAAAGTCACACCTGGAAACAATCCTCGGCTCAGAGTGCCTCTCCTGGTTACCAATGTTTGAATAAAGAAATAAACACTGAGCTGTGCATTGCTGAAGCAGTTAAGAGTAGAGAGATGAAATTCTTCAGATATATTTGGGATGGGGAAGAAGGGGGGGAACTGTTATGCAACTGGAGGGAGGTAGGATAATAGAGGAGGATAGGCATAAGGCAGCCATCCTAAATAATTACTTTTGCCTTGTCTTCACCAGGGAGGACAGCAGGCCCTTGCCAGACAATAGCATCAAGGTGACCGCTAAAGGAGTCCTGGAGATGAGGCAGCCAGTATTTGCCAGTGAAAGGGTTCAGAAAGGGTTAGCAGCTCTTAAGATAGATAAGACATGCATCTTTAGGGTCATACAGGCACTTATACCCAGAACAGTATACTGTCAGGTGGCTGGCACACTGTTATAGCGTACAATTATCCCTCTCTCCTTCCATACTAGGCCACACAACCATACATATAAATATAATACATACATATGTATATATATATATATATATATTAGAGGCAAAAAACTCTGTTTAATGCATCAGTTAGGGTTGTTCCACAGTGACAAAAGTGAGGAATTGCGGTGTTAGGATTGAAACCCCTTGGACCCCCGCCAACCCCCTAACCAGCATCGGGGTGCCGTTGGGGTCATTGGCCCTAACTCTCACCACATCACATGTGCAAAGAAGCTGAGGAATAGGAGAATGGGGTGAGAGTTAGGAATTAGGACCAACAACCCCAACTGCACCCGATGCCGCTGGGGGTCCAAGGCTTAACCCAACACCGAATTCTCACTTTGTCGCCAGAACAACCCTAACTAATGCATTAAAGGGATTTTTTTGCCTCTAATAGATATACACACACACACACACACACACACACACACACACACATGGGGGCATGCAAACCTCTGCAGAATCTGCCATCTTTATGCAGGAACTGGGCCACTCACCCCAAATGCTATGTTAAGTTTACATGGGCTCTAGCACTTTCTGTTGTACTAGTCCAGCCACTTAGAAACATAGAAACATAGAATTTGATGGCAGATAAGGACCGCTTGGCCCACCCAGTCTGCCCATTTCCCTACCTACTGGATAAGCTGCAGATCCTAGTTAACCAGCAGCCTACTTCTTTCTACCCCACCCCCAGAATTGCCTTATGACTATCCCATGCATGCTTGAATTCCACCACTGATTTTGACTCCACAACCTCCTCGGAAGGCCATTCCATGCATCCACAACCCTCTCTGTGAAAAATACTTCTAAATCACCTCTGAGCCACCCCATCTTCAAATTGTGCCCTCTTGTTCTTGCACACCTCTTTTTGAAAGATGCTACCCTCTTGGACTTTGTTGATTCCTTGAGGTACTTGAAAGTTTCTATCATGTCCCCCTCCCTCCTTTCCTCGAGGCTATACATATTAAGCTCCTTAAGTCTCTCTTCATATGTCCTCCGTGCAGACCCTGCACCATTTTAGTTCCCTCCTCTGGACAGCTTCCATCCTGTCTATGTCTTTCGGAGATTGGGTCTCCAGAACTGCACACAGTACTCCAGATGGGGTCTCACCAGCTGTCTGTACAGAGGGATAATAACTTCCTGTTTTACTGGTGATACCTCTCCCTATGCATCCCAGTATCCCCAGCCCTCCTTGCTGCCTTCTCACATTGCTTGCCCACCTTTAGGTCATCTGATATGACTACCCCAGGTCCTTTCCATTTTTGTTGTTGTTAGTATCTCACCCCCATTGTGTACTCTTCCCTGGGTTTTGTTTCCCAGGTGCATTACCTTGCACTTCTTAGCATTGAATCTAAGCTGCCATACATTTGACCATTCCTCTAACCTTGCCAAGTCCCTTCTCATCCTTTCCACCCCACCCTGTGCATCAACTCTGTTGCAGATCTTAGTGTCATCTGCAAAGAGACATACTTTTCCTTCCAGTCCTTCTGCAATGTCGCTTATAAAGACATTGAAGAGGACTGGTCCTAATACTGAACCCTGCGGTACCCCGCTAGTAACCCTCCTTTCTTCTGAGTGGATTCCATTTACTATTACTCTCTGTGTCCTATTCTCCAGCCAATTCTTTACCCAGGCTGTCATCTTGGGACCCACTCCCAGGCTGGCTAACTTATATATTAATCTTTTGTGTGGGACTGTGTCAAATGCCTTGCTAAAGTCTAGGTAGGCCATGTCCACAGCCCTCCTGATCTACTACTTTGGCCACCTAGTCAAAGAAATCTATCAGATTCGTCTGGCATGACCTTCCCGCTGTGAATCCATGCTGCCTAGGGTCTTGTGCCCCTCTGGCCTCTAGATACTCGACAATTCTTTCCTTTAGAAGTGATTCCATCATTTTCCCTATCACTGAGGTTAAACTAACAGGTCTATAGTTTCCTGCTTCTGCCTTGCTCCCACTTTTGTGAAGGGGAATGGATGTGCTTGTAAAAAGTGCCAAAGGGACTTTGGCCAGGGTCACTTATGACTATTAGATCCTCCCAATGGTCACTGGCTTCTGACTCCATCCAACTGGGATGTAGTAACTGTTATTCCCCTCATAGCAGACAACCTCCCAGGCTGACGCTACAGTTAACACTGGCCCCAAACACCGGGGGACATAGACTAGAAAAATAAGGCTACATAGCCCACTGATGTTACACTCTTCCTAGTACAAATTAAATTCATCACTTATGAAACATCACATACTAAAAGTAATTTGTGCATGTCACAGAAGGTGTTTTTTTCTAGTGTTTATCATTGCAGCATAGCTAATATTAAAGCCTAGGCTGCTATTTTGTTCTCCCAATTCTTCCTCCTATTTTGTTGTTTTCCCATGAGTCGTCTATCTATATTCCCTTGAGATGCTAATGGTATTCAGGTTCATGACCAGCTCTCCCATGGGCCTCCTCATTCTCTTTTTTTTTCCCATTCACATTTTCTCCCTGTCAGGTTCGTATCTTCCTTTGGGCTATGACTAACAATCACTCAGTTCCATGAACCATTAAATTGCCACTGCTGTTAGTCCCATGGCATGCCCTCCAAGGCAGGGGTGTTCAAGGGAGGACTGTCCTCTCCCCGGCCTAACATATTTAATAGCAAGTAGCAAGCTGTGTGATGTGAGGCTAGGTGTATCTACAGCCATCACCCTGTTGGGGACTGGGAATTCCTTCCCATTTTTCTTCACAGTAGTCTAATATCTTACATGGAATAGGTGCAGCCTTTGTTGGCTTCACACATGTACAGTGTGCTGCTGCATGGAAGTGAGATCTCTGTCTCTCCACGGGGGTCATGGTGGCACCACCGTCCTTCCCTGGGCTAGGACACACTATTATCAGCAGCTGCCTCAGCCTTTGCCAGCACTCAGCGCAAGTGACTAGAGTCCATTACCGAACCCATTGAGGTAGTCCGGACTTCCTCATTCATAAGTTGTCCCTCCCTGCTCCATCCTCTAGGTTGCCGGGGCCAGCACCTTACCTTGGTTGGCGGTGCAGGTAAGCCTGAGCTACAGATGCCAAACTACTCCAGGAATCAGTCAGGATAGGCTGCTAATGCATGGTGCATTTGGTGCCTCATTCCCTGAGGCTGTGCACATCACTTCCACAGTACACGGCAACTTCTATTGGTCCAATGCCTAGAGATCTGGGTCCAGATTTTCAAAACATTTTCCTGTGTATTTTGGTTGCTCCAGAAAATTTGTAAAATATTTCAAAACTGCCTGCCAATAATTTATACAGTTGGGACATCACCAACATATACAAGAGTAATAAATTCTGGTCAGACTTGAAAAAACATCTTGGTTTCTTTTTATCTGCAAAAACCTTTGGACCTATGATATCCTAAGAAATTCTGTGTAGGCTGTTTCTTCACCCAAAAGTGTTTTAAACAGTTCTGTAGCAATCAAACTGGACATGCAAATGCTTTGAATACCTGGACTATACTAGTCTGTTCCTGAGCCTGGATCTTGGATCACACAGCAATGAAATGCTGCTGCCATCTCACTGAGCCAGCCCAGAATAACTCCTGTTTAATGTGTTCATTTGGTGAAAAAGTGAGTATGAACTTTTATTTTCCCCTTGTCTTTTTTAGTAGTGATAGGGATTTGTAACAGGGATCCATCTCTGGATGACCAGCTCCGTATGTCTTTTCTGGTAAAACTTTTGAAATTTTAATAAATAAATGCATTTTCATGTCCTGTAGTTAAACAATGACAGCACCTCTGCAAAATAAAAGCCAAAACCATCTGATGCAGCATTGTGTCTCCTAATCAAACACTGGACCCTCACTTTAAAGGGGAACAGAAACACGACAACACTCTCAATTCATATTCATTTGCTCACTGTTCTCTTTCTGCACATCTTTTTTAATTATTTGTCTCCCTCATCTTTAAAACCAGCTTGTTGTGTAGACCCCTCCATTGTGCCATGATAAATGCATCAGTCAATGACATCATCATTGGTTAGAATCAGTCTGCTACACCTACGCTGATACTGCTGCATGAATGGGCTGCTACTTTGATATGTACTGAGCCCACTGAGGGGATGTTCCATTTTCATTATTAGAGCAGCCCATTCCAGTAGTAGTACCAACATCAGGAGCCATAGACTGATTGCAAGTGATGATGTCTCTGGCTGAAGCATTTATAATGATGCAACAGGAGGGGGGCACACCAACAGAGTCTCCCTGAGACACTGAAGCCCACAGTAAGCACTCTCATTAAGGACATCATAATAATTAAGGGCACCCCCCATCATTTAATATGTAGTCACAGTGGGCCAATGGGCCTTTTTTGTCAATAGCTTTTATTATAACATCATCTCACTGGGCATTTAGTACACTCGGAGTTAGCATTCTGAACAAGCAGTTTGCATGAAGAGTGGGGCAAAGGATCCGTGAAGGATGCTACGAGAGGAAAAATATACCATCTCACTCAGACATCAAAAGTATTTGGCTCTCAAGCACAGCTTTAAAGGGCAAGAGAGACAGGATCCAATATAATTTAAAGGAAAGTGACATTCCAAAAAAAAGGATACATTTCCACATTAGTAGTAGGCAGTTGGTTGCATTTTGCAGAAATCTAGGTGTTACAGTCTGGCACATCCAGCATCAGTAACCAGCAGGGTGGGTCTGAGCTCTCGCTAAGCAAGAGAAACAAATGGTGTCTCTTTCAAATTGAATTCCCAAGCTGGCACAGTGATACCCGCTGGTAATAGGGCACTTGACACTGACACTAGTTTTATTTGAGCTCTGTTGTGTGATAGATACTCACTCTGCCAAGGACTTCAGCCAATCAGAATCCAGGAAAATGTATGCCCATTTTCTAAAACAAAATAATTCCCACTTTCTGTATACAAACGTATACACCCAAACCATTTTTTTTACACCTAATAAAGGCATGATCTCTGCCATAAAAAAGTATTTGTTGCTTCTATTTGTTGGCTAACAATGCACCCTCCAAACATTCTTTTAAAACTTTTAAAAATGGACAATAGCATTGTATAAGGGGCCCTAGGCATAGGATCAAAAAGTTCTCAAAACTGATTTCACTTAAAAAACCTAAATTATGCTTTGAAAATGTCCCCTCTATAAAATAAGGTTTTGAATGTGCAGTGTAAACCATTTCCTGTCCTTGACTGTTAGTTTAATCTCTCAGCCCCCGCACACAAGTAAAGGACTGACACGCCATAGCACTGCAGCTCCAGGGTCAGATTCTTCACACTTCACTGAGATCCAGCATAGTGTTCCCCAGCCTGAGCCAACTCACATTTATAGAACACTTGCATGTGATCCCGTCCAAAAGGGGATGCATACAGTACAAACATACTCACTCACACATACATAAGGAACTGGGAAAACACAGTCACTGATTTGTCAAGCAGGAGCAGCAGACATTGAATTTGTTGTACAGCTCTACAGTTTGGTAAGTAAACTGCGTGTGACAGTGTCATAGTCCTGTGCTGCCAGTGTCAGTTTGTCTAAATAAATGTGAGAGTTGAACTTGAACTGCATTTACATGCCTGTAGGTCTTCTTTGGGTTGAGTTGATTTTTAAATGGCCAAACCGTGATTTTGAAGAGTAACGTAACAGTCGATTGACAGTAAGTAATGTGTTTTTTTGTGGGCGTGGTTTTGTCAAGTGAGAGCAGATGACAAAATTTGTTTACGTACATATGGCAAGTGAACTGTGCCATACTTTCTTTCATTGTCTGTGTTTGTCAGTACTAACTATTTTGCTAACAACATTATTACAGGACATAATTAAACTGCATATGTGCTATTTTGTGTGTGTGGGGAGGGTGGAGGAGGGATTGTAGGTTATCTGTTTTATAATGACTGGCCATACTGCATTTTACTGACTTATTTGTTTTAGTGATTGGATGATAAAAATATCACTGAAGGGATTCTAAGCCAGCCCACCAATTAACAATCTTTCTGAATGGTACATATTCTGGCAGCAGCAACATCCTTTAAATTCAACTTTGCTGGCTTTTTTTTTAATTCACAAACAGAAAAATCTGAAGCAGCTTTATTTATTACCAGAAGAAACATGCATTCAGATCTTAAATATGTTTCTATCTCTGTAACTTTTCATTCTTTTTTTTTTTATGAAAAAGTACATCTTATGGGTCTCGAAAGAACTTTGATATATTTTTAACAACACTGCTAATAGATGCTGAACCCTTTCACTGTTGAATAATTTTAGTACGCCAGAGGGTTAGTATGACTAATGCTGGGTTGAGCAGTGGAAGGGTTAACAACTTTAGACACTGAATGGTAAAATGGTAGAAATGTGTACATGACTTATGGGGGGACAGTTTTAGTGCAGGGAGTGTGTCAGTTTATATGGAGCTGGAGTTTCATGTTATATGGTTAGAGGAATACTTTTTAAAAATGCTGTTTTATGTAAAAAAATGAGCTCACTGTTTATTTGTATTTGGATAAATATGTTTTGAAAGCTAAATCCCCATACCCTGTTTTAGAATGAATTCTCACTACGGGGTTGGGGGGATTTAACATGCAGTGCAAGCATTATTCTTGGTTAGAGTTTCAGGAAAGAAGCTTAAAAAATGTGTGATTTGATGGTATCATAAATTATTAATGTAAAAAATATTGCAGTTTATTATAGTTTGGTGATGTCATAATTAAATAATATTATGGGCTGGTAAAAGTGCAGTTTTCCCATGTGGGAAAAGGCCTACCCATGTAGTATTTAAATGTTACATGTATAGCTCTCTCTTTCTATATATGTAGCAGATAATCCTCTACAGGGCTTGCAGTCATGCTCTGATATATACACGCCTTGGCGTGTGCTGTGAGGCATGATGCCACAGGCTGAGTGCGTTCAACCACTCAAGGGGTGTATGTATTAGAACATGACCACGTGCCCTATAATGGATTATATGTCTTATGAAATGGTCAGAATTGTTTTTGGGTGTGAAAAATTGAAACAAATGCAAATGTGCTGTCGTTGTGGGATAATGCATGGTTATGTGGTGTGTTTTGTCCAGTCAGGAGACATCATTTTTATGCAGTGCTTGTGAGGATACATTTTGGAAAATATCAGTGATATTTTTTGTTTATTGTGGACCTTGAGTGAGAAGCCCTGCATCAAACCCTGTGCTGCCCCAAACCCATTGCTGCATAGTGTGACCTATTCACATAGGTCACTCACTTTTTCAACACTTTACCCCCTTTACAATGGCTTGTGCCACATATGTGACATAAACCCTGTAAAAAGGTTCCTGAAGTTAGACCAGCAAAAGCTGATCCAACTCGGGGCTTGCAGTATACAGGATCGAGAATCCCAATTGCCGGGCAGAGAATGCCACAAGCCCCATCTATCATGCAATCAGCACACCCAGGGCTTGCGGTATTCAAATGCCTTTGAGAATCAAGCCCAATATCTTTAGTCAGGCCATGTCATGTTCAATCTATATAGTGTATGTTTTGGAATTTACATAGGGGACACATTACAGTGAACCGAACTGAATGACAGTGAGTGGAAGAAGCTATATATATGTTACACTTAGGTGATAGCGCAAGTATAGTTACGGTTAAGTAAGGTGTTTAATGTTAAATCAATTTTTATCTTGCTCTTCCCTACAGCCTGGATGGTATAATTTTTTTTCCCAAAACTTTTTGGGTTGAAGGGGTCTGTGCCAAGGGTGTGCCTTTCAAAGGTTTTGTTAAAAAAAACATTAATTAGTTCCAGAGTTATAAAGTTTTGACATTTTGATTTTCAGCATGCTCAGTAGGGTTTAAGAATAGTCCTCTGAGACTATGCTCAAAATCTGGAGTCACTACATAAAAAAAATGTACATTCACATTTTTCCATGCTCTCTTATAACGTCAGTAATTTTCAATATTTTGACTCCAAACTTTTAGCATAGTCTTTTTTTCACACCATCTCATGAATGTAACAGGTATCATTTTTCAAATCCTGGCCAAAATGTGTTGTCAGACTTGTGGCACAAAATTATGGTTCAGCCAGTATTGTATAAATGTCACATGTCATGTTTATAAGGGGGAATCATAACAGGACTATGCTAAAATTTGTGGACAAAACTAAAAAAAACAATATGAAGAAATGTTGTATGTGGGGCTGGCCTTTGACTCAGTGGGTAGTGTTTTATTATCCCATGCCACTGAACTGAAATTGGGGCAAGCTCAGTGAGCCAGTTGGATAGACCAAGGCTGGGGGATGGCATTGTCATGCAGCACCACCCCCAGCCTGGGAAAGAAAGGTGCAGGGTTGGCCACATGGGCCCAAGTACCATATAATGAAGAGAACTCCTCTTTTGGTGTACAGCCCTGCATCTTTGCACCCATAGCTGCCCAAGGTTCCCGCAGCTTGGTTGACAGATGGACTACTGGCCCGATGCATCTATATCTGTAGCCACATAGAAGCATAGAGGCCAGAGAGCACCACACATCTGCAGCCCACCAGACAGGTCTACAAATCCTTTGTAACCATTGCTGCATGGATGTGCAGGGCCTGGGGGGCCCTGCACCTATGCAGCCAGACAGATTATTCCCTTGGTAGAGAACCCAGATGGCCCTACACATCTACATCTGTTCACGCAGGTCCTGAATAAGGAAACATTTCCAGTATCTCAAAAAAAAAAGGAAATTCATTGCAAAAAAAAATTATGTTAGTACACCAGTTAGAGTTCCACTGAATGCCATAAAAGTAGAGACATGTGGTGTTAGGGTTTCCAACTCTGACTCCCCCCCAAGCAGCAAAAGGACAAGCACAAGCAATGATAGACAGGCATCATCAGGTAAATCAGGTAAGACAAACAACATGCAACTGTTCACAGATTACACAAATTAAGTACTGTAGCATGGATTTGTATATGTGGCTGCAGAAGCAGAGGCCCCCAGGGGCCTCTGCTACTGCAGCCAAAACTGTGAGTGTATGTCTTACAGCACACATGAGTACCAGTGGATGCAGAAGTGCTGGTCCCCCATGGCTTTGCGCTTCTGTAGACAGAAGTACTGTTGCAATTTTGGTATCATGGATTTCTGTTGGGCCTGTGCTTCTGTAGCCAGAAGCCATTATGTATGTCTTACACCTGAAGTTGTAGAGGTGCAGGCCCCTTCAGGAGCTTGTACTTCTGAAGAGAGAAGTAGTTTTGCAATTTGGGTAGCACGGATTTTGTGGAGCCTTCACTTTTGCAGCCACAGGTCAGTGTGTATGTCTTACACTGAAGTCACTCAGGGGCCTGCGCTTCTGCAGACAGAGCTGTATGTATGTTTTACAGTGTGCATGAGTAACTGTGACTACAGAAGCACTGGCCTGAGCTGGGCCACTGGCACAGCAGCAAGGCATCTGCCTGAGACACTGACATCCCTGGTTCGGGAACGGACCCGGGAGTTGGAGGGTCAGCCAAGTGGAGAAGGATTGAGCACCTAGAGGACAGCTCTTCTTCTATGGGGGGGCAAATGTCCGATGCATTAGAGACCCCTGGCAGAGGACGGGGGATCTGCTGTAATCAGCACTCAAGATGTCAGGGAGGTGGGACAGACATCGGGTTAGTCTCATTGACATCATTGCATACCCTGCATCCAAGGAGAACTATCACAGCATCAAGAAAAAGCCAGGCCCCCAGGTATGACGCCCCACCCTGCCAACAACTCTATTGCCAATAATGCCTGCCAGGGGGTCCCGTTCCTGTGACCCTGACCTGAGGGGTAAGCCAGGGCCTGCCAAATAGTGTCCATTTGGAGGGGGTGCCCACCCAGCAGCCCCACCCAGGACAGTAAGTCTGGGCATGGTGGGGAAAGTTGGCAGGGTGGAGACTGAGCTCCAATAAGGAAAAAAAAAGCACTGGCCCTATAGAATCCTGCAGTTCTACCAAAAAAAGAACTCTTGTAATTTGGATATCGTAGATTTGTATCTGTGGCTGCAGGGGGCCTGTGCCTTTGCAGATGGAAGTAGTAGTGTAATTTGAGTATCTTGGATTTCTGTCTGCAACCAGAAGTGAGTGTGTATGTCATACAGTGTGCATACCACAGATATAAATCCTCAAAGGTAGCACATCAGTGCTACTGCATTAGAGTCATCTGTACACAATTGTGTGTTATTTATCTTGCTTGATGATGGTTGTCTGCAGTTGCTTGTGTGGTCTTATCCAGTTCAGGAGCACTCCTGCCCCTCCAGCTATCAAAACCTACCAGCCACTGTGGGGAAAAAAATCCCTTCCCCACAGTCCAGAATCATTAAATCCCCCCCAACACTTAAAAGCTAACAACCACAAATGTTTGCAGGCAACCATCTCCCTGCCTCCCCCCTCCCCAACCTGGAGCTTCCCACATAAAAACAAAACAGTTTGAGGACAGCTGCATGAAATATGTAAGAACCCCCTCTAATACTTACCAACAGCTTTTCACCTCACTGTCTTGCACATTGCTGCTGGCATTGAAACTCTAGGTCAGTTACTCCATTGGCTCCACGGGCCTGTCTACACATGCTGCTCCCTGTCCACAAACTATCCTCCTGACCACTGACAACACTGCACACTGCCGCTAACACTCTGCACCACCACAATCCATGACCCCACCAATGATCTAGAGGATAACCAGCTGGGACATGCCCCAATTTTATAAGAGAATCCTACACCAGAGAAACAGGAAAGGACCCAGTGAAAAGTTTTTCCTAAATGCTACTGCACTATGGAAACACATGGGGCCAGAAAGGATAAAGGCAAACTCAAAAATGGCGTAGAGTGCAGCTCACCAGGAAGCCAACAGGGCCCCACACAGGAGGTAAAACAAAAGAATTGCCACTTATTATGTAAAACAAATGATGGGTACATGTGACATACAAGGCCATATACTGTACCAATCTTGGGGAACTAAAAAGATAATAAAGCCACTTGCCTTTTGAGTTTGTGGCCTAATTATATAATTAGCCCATTTTGGTGGGTATATTTCCTTGTACGCCACACATATACGTTAATTCTCCATATAAATATATCTACTATATATATATATATATATTCTGTGCAAAAAAATTTGATAATGCATCAGTTAGGGTTCTTCTATAGTGACAAAAGTGGGGACATTCACCATTAGGGTTCCCATCCATTACACCCCACCCTCACCAACAGACATTAGGGTGTGAGTTGGGGTCATCAGCCCTAACTCTCACCCCATCCAATGTGTAAACAAGCTGAGGTAGTGCAGTGTAGAAGAATGGGGTGAGAGTTAGGGTCAATGACCCCAACGCACATCCCGATGCCTGTTGGTGGGGGTGGGGTGCAGTGAAATGAGGAACCTGTGGTAATTTCCCCCGCACAGCTGCTGTAGAAGACCTAACTGATGCATCAATGATGTTTTTTCATAGAATTTCCTTACTTTTTAAGAAAGAATAGAAAAGTAGAAAGTTGCACAAGTTGGTGGGAGCGCATGGCCCTTCGGGTCCTGCACTACCACCAACTTGTAAGTGTCGGGCTACATTAAACACCCAATGACTAAAAAGTACATTGACAACAGAGAGGCCAGCCACCAAACAAATGTTAATCTAGTAGAGCAATAGAAAACACTGTCCACAAAATGTAAACTGCACCCCACAATATCTCTGCAAACAATATATTGTCTGACACATAAATATAGCTATTGACATCTACAGGACATGCTGTCAATACCCTCCAAATTTCAAGTAAAAAGACAAAACTGTGTCTGAGATATAACATGTCAAAATTTGATATTTTCATTCATCAGAGTGGCACAATTCCACACCTGTTGACATTTAACACACACAAAAACTACATCCATGACACTAAGGCTAGGCGCCCTATCAATGTCAAGCCACCAGCACAATCCAAAACACTGTCCACAACATGCAAAGTGCGTCATGCAATATATCTGCAAAACAAATGTTTTCCAACATGTAATCACCATAATTCACATCTACAGGACATGCTATAAACACCCTCCAAATTTCAAGTAAAAAGACCAAACCGTTTCTGAGATATTTAATCTTAAAGATGGGTAAAATTTCCCTATCTATTCCATTATAAAAAATCTGGCCATCTTGTCCTGCCCTCGTGATCAAAGATGGTGATCAAAGAATCTCACGATCAAAGAATTTGCAGAGTCATAACCAAAGAATGAATAAAAACAGTTCTAATTTAAAAAAATTCAAAGAATTATGGTAAACCACCACCATGGTTCATCAGAACTAAGCCCCCTGAGTAAAACCCACCCTCATTTGTCTTCCTAGGACACCCCTGGACTGAGAAATTAGATTTTTTTATCTGGCCATCTCATCAATCACTTGCAAATCACAATCGCAGTCAAAGAATCTTGCGATCAAAGAATTTGCAGGCTCGCGATCAAAGAATTTGCAGGATCACGACCACAGAATAAAAACAGTTCTAATTAAAAAAATTCAAAGAATTGTGGTAAACCACCACCATGGTTCATCAGAACGAAACCCCCTGAGTAAAACTCACCTTCATGTGTCTTCCTAGGACACCCCTGGGCTGATAAATTTGATTTTGTTATCTGGCCATCTCGTCCCCCTTGCTCGCAATGCATGCTCACGATCATGATCAAAGAATCTTGCAATCAAAGAATTTGCAGGCTCGCGATCAAATTTGCAGGATCATGACGGAAGAATAAAAACTGTTCTAACTTAAGAATTTCAGAGAATTGCAGTAATCCTCTGCCATAGTTCATCAGAACAAAGCTCCCCGAGTAAAACCCACCCTCATTTGTCTTCCTAGGACTTCCCTGGGATTAGAAATTTGATTTTTTAATCTGGCCATCTCTTCCTTCACTCGCAATGCACGATCGTGATCAAAGAATCTCATGATCAAAGAATTTGCATGCTCGTGATCAAAGAAATTGCTAGCTCATGAACAAAGAGCAAGGGACGAGATAGCCCGATTTAAAAATTGATTTTCTCAGCCAAGGGGTGCCCTAGAAAGTTAAATGAGGGTGGGTTTTGCTCAGGGGGCTTCGTTCTTCCTCATATGAATACAAAAAATAATATTTTCAATATCCCTGGTAACCTAGCACCCTCCCCCGATCATGATTAAATAGATAACTATCTCTAATTCCCTGGTAGTCTAGTGGCGCCCCCAATGTATATTTCATATATATTGATTTTTTTATATCCCTGGTAGTCTAGTGCCTCCCCAAAATAATAAAATACATAACAATCTGGAATTGCCTACCCTGGTCATCTAGTGACCCCCCAAATGTATATTTCATACAGTACATATTGATTTTTTATATCCCTGGTAGTCTAGTGGCTCCCCTGATCTGTATTAAATTATTATAGTTGTTCATATCCCTGGTAATTAGCAGACCCCATCATAGTAAAATAGATAGCATCTACCAATTTTCACAATTGGTCTAGTAGCCTCACCAGCTGTGCCAGACCACCCAGCATCCCTCATTACCCTTCCCCAGCCGGCGACTGACACAGCCCACCTCTCACCTCCACAGCCAGCTGATGACTGCCTGTATTAGGAGTGCTAATGCAAAGAGGCACTCAGAAACAAAATCTGAGTGCTTCTTTGCATTAGTGCTGCTAATATACACAGTCAGCAGCTGGCCGTGGAGATGAGAGGTGGGCTGTGCCAGTCATCGACTGGGGAAGGTTGGGGAGAGTGCTGGATGGGCTGGCACGGCTGGGTGGGGGGCCACTAGACTACCAGAAAATTGCAGATGCTTATCTATTTTATTATGATGGGGGGGCTGCTAGACTACCAGGGATATGAACAACTATAATAATTTAGTACAGATCGGGGGGACCACTAGACTACCAGGGGTATAAAAAATCAATATGTATGAAATACACATTGGGAGGGCCACTAGACTACCATGGAATTAGAGATAGTTATCTATTTAATCATGATTGGGGGAGGCCACTAGACTACCAGGGATATTGAAAACATAATTTTTGTATTCAGATGGGGCAGAATGAAGCCCCCTGAGCAAAACACACCCTCATATAACTTTCTACGGCACCCCTGAACTGAGAAAATTGATTTTTAAATCTGGCCATCTTGTCCCTCACGATGCACGATCACGATCAAAGAATCTCGCGATCAAAGAATTTGCAGGCTCGCAATCAAAGAACGTTAGTGAGCCACAAATTAAGATTTTAAAAGCTCAGAACTCTCTTAGCCAAGATATTTTGTGTTTTTCCCATCAGAAATTTAAAAACAAGATGGTGGACCCCGCGATCAAAGAATTTTTAAAATTCTCGGGGACAAAGATTCTTGAACTGCGAGGCTGAACATTTTTTGATCACCGGGTGGGACCAGATGGCCAGAACTGCATTCTTTGTTCACAAAACATACATATAAATTTTCCCTTTGACTTATAATGGGAACTTAAAAGTGGCATAACTTTTGAATGCCTTAATATTTTTTCACCAAATGAAAAGTGGCATGTTTGGCCATCAAAGCATTTTCAAATGAGCTGTCTCACAGAGTGGCATGCCACACAACAGCCGTGCAGGGCCACGTCCAAAATCCCAAAAGCTGCCTCTGAAACGGATAATTTAGCATTTTCAGTGTTTTCATACGCAAAGACCGTAAGTCCAACTAAAACACAATTTGGCAAATAAAGAGCTCTACCATGCCCCACAATGCATACCAAATGTCAGGCAAATCCATTGAATGGGTCCGAAGTTATTGACATACAAACTTTTGAGTTTAACATAGAAGTAACCACTGAACCCTAACTATAGTGGTGTGACAGTGCCAATAATATTATACAGGTGTAGTACTGCCCCAATACTTATGGCTTAGTAGGGTGTTTAATGTTAAACCCCTAACTTTGTACTTTAACTTTTGGCCTGTTCAATACAATTGCATGACATTTTGCATGCTTGGTCTGGGGGACAATGTCTCTTGATTTGTTAAGCTTTGCAATGATCAGATGTCCAGATTACAAGATATGGATAGTGCAAAAAGTGAAAAAAATTGGGGTTTGGGGCCCCCTTTTTTTTTTTGCTGTCACCTATAGTCCAGACATTTTGGAATATTGTCTAAAATTTTCAGGGTAGAAGGGGCTTGGCCTAGAAAGAGGTCATCCCCCCCACACACATTGGATGACCCCATTCGCCTGGACCTCCAGCCCCATCACCCCGATGTCCACCAGGACTTATCAGCAGCCAGTACCCCCAGGGCTTGCCCCCCCATTAGGGTCAGTGGGGTTCCCCAATCTGCTGCCATGAACCAGATCCAGTAGTTGGACCAGTAAGCCCAGCTATTTGGGTGCGAGTTCTGCAAGGACTCATGCACCATCCTACTGCCAAGGGTTTCTCCTGTTTTCTTCCCCCGAGGGGTGTAGCATGCAGTGACACCATGATGCATGACCTGTGCACCTGTGTGCCATGCTTCAGCATCTGCCTGCCCCCACTCACTTTTTGGCAGTCCTGGGTGCTTTTCCCTTTGTTTTCTGCTAGGGGTCAGGCATATGCCAGGCTCTTCAATCCCTCCCCCCAAGGAGAAGTGTGGTCCTCCGGATGCTTGATCCTCCTCCCTTTGACTGGGCTTTTGATGGCCCAAGCTTGCCACCAAACTCAGGTTACCAGTGCAATGAGAGGTAGCTCTACTACTACACTGGTGGGCTGGTGAAAGAGGCCTTTTTTGGTTTGGTGAACAAATATTAACCAGTTTCTAAGATGCAAGGATTTGAAATTTGGTTTTGAGCATGCTAAGTGGAGTCTTTCATTTATATATCCAATGTGAAAGAAAAAGAATTTCTGACTCATGAAAGAAGACTCTTTTCTCATCAGCTGAAATTCTTCCTTTGTGAGAAAACATTCTTCTTTTGCATGACTGCCATCTTGCTTTCTTTTTTGGAAAAAAAGTGATGCCCTGGAGAAAAACAAACCCATTAATTTAGCTAAACAGGTCCCATCTAGATTGATTCTGGGACATCCCTAAAATCCTAGGTGGAAGGCTTAGCAAAGTCTCCCATTTTTTCATTCATGAGTCACAATTCTTCTTTTGTGAGCTTCACAAAACAAGAATAATCTTGGCTTACAAAAGAAGAAGAACTGAATATCACAAAAAGAGAACATTCTTCTCTTCTTCCTCCTGCACATTATTATGCCCTTTTATCCCTGTTGCAGTACTCCCAGCAGAACTTCCCCCCGCTCCAGTTTGGTCCAGGCATTTATCAATTACTCCTCTAATTTCATCACTTCCCTCCTCCACCTTCTTCCTCTCTAGCAGTGCAAAACTATTTTCTGAAGATCCTTCACAAATGCCTGCTCCCTCTCTCTGCATAGTAACCTGTTCTCTCCTTTCCACTCCATGACTTTTGCCACTTCTTCGCCTCCCCCTCACAAGTCCCTATTGCCTCCTTCCATTTGTACCCAGTGCTCAGTATCATCCCTCACTCCCCAGTGCACCAGCACCCATTAGTCTCTCTCCCTAGGCACAACTCAGGTTTCCCATGCTTTCCAATGTTTTTTCACATCTCCCTCTTAATGAGAGATAGTTTGAGAGGAGAGTACTTTTGTTATCCCTACCAGTCTCTTCAATGTTCTGTACAGTTATTTACATTACCTTACTCTCAGCTACTGCCCAAGCACACTGACACTCTCTATTACTTGCTGCCGGCTTGGCCTTGACTCCTGATTTGATTTCTGCTAGGCTGGCTTGCTCCCCATCTGAAAATCTGGCTGGCTGGCTTGAGCAGGCACTGGCGGCAGCTGTATTCTTATTTTTTCTTCTTCCCCGACCCAGGGCCATCTCCATCAAAAACTAAAAAAGGGAAGGGGTCACCGTCTTCCATCATGTCACCCACAACCTGACTGACCAAATCCAACCACTGTCTGCATCCACAGTAGCATGCGGTAATGCTGTCTTCTCCTTGGCTGTCTCCATGTAAGTAAAATGACGGTGCCATGTGTGCACAGGTCCTCTCCTCCTCGGCTTGACTCCACCCTCTGATCCACAGCCTTTTTGGTTCACCCTGCCCTGAAAGAAAATACTGAGCACTGGGGAAAACAGAATACAGAAAACAACAACAACAAAATACTGGCTTCACAGGCACCCCACTCAGTGCGGGGCCCTCGGTCTGTGCCCGGTAGCCCGATTGGTCAGTTAATCCCTTTTCATAATCTTTTTTCATGAGACCATATGAAAGTAGAAACTCAGCTTACAAAGGAAGAGTTTTGTCTTTGTATAGAAAAACAACTTCTGTTTATAATAAGGCTGTTTAAAAAGATGTTTTCTTTACTCCAAATTTTCAACATGGCCTTTTCCTGACCACACCTCATGTACCAAGTAGGTGATTTTTTTTTTCAAATCTGACCTGGAAGGTGAAGAATAAGAATCAGCATTTATATCATGCATTTCATACATAATGTATCCCAAAGCACTTTACAAGCAATGCTAGACTGGTAGTGAAGTGACTGAATGTGTAGTGGCAGCCATATTGCACATCAACACCCACACACAGCCTGAATAATTGCATGAACTGGTTTATGGGAAGGGGAATATTGGCCAGGACACCAGGAATGTCCCCTACTCTTTGTGAAGAGTGCCCTGGGTTCTTTTACTTCCACCTGTACACCCACCAGGACAACATCCGGATGGGTAGAAGGGACCTCAGTTTCATATCTCATCCAAAGGACGGCACACCTCATCAGTACAGGACTCCCAATTCTGCACTCAGATGCCAGTATTTTTAGGTGCAAGTTCAAACCCGGTGTGGGATGAGAACCCACAACCTTCTGGCCCAGAGGCGGATGTGCTACCAACTGAGCCACGCTGACATGCTGACACACGTGATTATGTGATCATTCTGGGAAATCACTTTTGGATAGGATTTAAAAATGTTCACATGACTGGTTCATGAGGTGGGGTCATAAAAAAACTATGCTAAAATGTGGGGTCAAAATATAAAAAAAACAATAAAGTTATGAATGAAGGGCCATGCGCATCTGTATCTGTAACCGCATGGCAGCAAGGGACTCCTCACTTAGCGCGGAAGCACTGCCGCACCCAGATGGACTCCTCCTTTGATGCAGGGCTCAGAGGGCCCTGTATGTCTGCATCTGTAGCCACACAGAAGTGCAGGGCCTAGAGGGCCCTTTACTTCTGAAGCCTGATGGATTCCATATTTGGTTCAAGGCCTGAAGGGCCCTGAACATCTGCTTCTGTAGCAGCATGGAAGCACAGGAACTTCATTGACTGCTCACTTGGCGCTGGGTCTAGCTGGCCCTGTGCATCTCCATCTTAGTCACATGGAAGTGCAGAACCCAGAGGGCCCTGTGCTTCCTCCACCAAATGGATCTGTTCACACAGGTCCCAAATAGACCTGTATCAACAAGGATATAGTTCCACTGTCTCAATAAAAAAGGAGATTCTTTGCAAAAAACTGTGTTATGTACTAGTTAGGGTTCAAATTAAAGCAACAAATGTAGGTAAATATGGCTTTAAGGTTTCCACCCCTTACTCCCCAGCCCCAAGCAGCGAAAGGACAAAAACACACAAGAAACAGCCGTCCCAGTGGCGTGGAGGGCTGAGGCATCTGTGCCTTACTTCCTGCCATGTCAGCAACCCATGTTTGCAGTGAAAGTGGGTCAATGGATGTTGGCTGGGAAGGGAGTGAATTGAGTGTCTGGAGAACAGCTCTCTTCTTCTGGGCAGGGAGATATGGTTGCCCTGACAAATGACTGGCCCCAGGTAGAGGTCTGAAGGTAGAATGAGATGGGGCACCAATAGAAGGGTGAGTGCTATGGGACCCCGCAGGATGCATATGCCTCCACATACACCACTGACATGTCATGCCCCAACAATGGGGAGGAACAGGGAGAAAAAATGGAAGAAAACACCTCACAGTGGCTGGAAGAAGGCTGACCCCCTGCAAGCTCTGCACTAGTGACTGGGCAGCCAATCCTGTGGCTAGGACAGTGCAAGGTAAGATTTCAGAGAAGCTGAGTGATGGGTCTGGGGGAAGGGGTTGAGCAGATAGGGGTCACTACGGGAAGTCAGGCGGATAAAATACAAATAAAAACATTTAAAAATTAAACATACAAGAAATCATGAACAGCCATCATCAGGTAGAACAAACAACATGCAACTGTTTCCAGATTGCATAAAAGCAGCACAAAAAATCACAAACAGTGGCATTCATACCACTGATAAGAATGAAATTCTTGATCTCCTTAATAACCATTTTTGCCATGGCAGGGATGGCTTTTGATACCTCTCCAGCAAATGCTATCAGTCCTCAGCTACCTGAATGTCTATACCCAGACTCTCATGCTCTATGCCATTCCTTTTCCTTCAGTCTGGTCTCTGTCAAGCAGCTCAAGGATCTCCTTCTCTAGCTTGATGTGAAGAAAAGTGCAGGTGAGGATATGATTAAACCATTCTTCCTAAAATTGGCATACTATATACTGGCTCCCCCCATTACTCAACTGTTCAAACTGTCTCTCTTCCAAGGCTCCCTACCTAAGATCTGGAAGATGACTCATGTCATCCCTCTATTCAGATCAGGGGACCCTTGTGACCTAAATAACTACCGACCTATCTCCTTGCTGCCAGCCTTGTCTAAGCTTCTGGAGAAGGTAGTTAATGTGCATCTCAGACTACACCTAGAAAGCTCCAATTTGCTAAACCCAATTCAGTCCGGTTTCTGTCCCACGCACAGCACCACAACTGCTCTTGCCAAGGCTATAAATGATTGGCAGACTGCACTGGATAACAAACATTATGTATGTGCCTTGTTTCTGGACCTTAGCAAAGCCTTTGACACAGTGGATCATGATCTACTCCTGGTAACCCTAAAGAAAGTTTAGGGTGGACAACCTAGCCTTAAGTTGGTTTGCAAGTTATCTTACCAACAGAGAGCAGCAGGTCAGGGCTGAAGGTGACTTATCACTCAAATAAATACTCCTTAGAGGTGTCCCCCAAGGATCTATACTTGGTCCACCGCTCTTTGCTATCTACATTAATCAAATAGACATTGGTTTAAAGACAATTTATATCCACCTGTTTGCTGACAACACAGTGCTCTACATTGACAGGCCAACACCAGAATCGGCTTGTAAGGACCTCCAAAGTGACTTCAACGTCCTCCAAAAAAACCCTGCTTGACTTGAAACTTCTGCTTAATGCTAAAAACACAAAAAAACATGCTTTTCTTGCCTATAGTCTCGCATCTCAAAACAAAATCCTTCTGGTATGATCCACCACATAAGTACCCTCTTTGGAGAAACCTTGGAGTCCATGGAGAAGTTCAAATACCTGGGGGTCTGGATTGACTCCAAATTGTCCTTCCTAGATCACATAGACAAGCTCTCTAAGAAACTGAGACAAAGGCTCGGTATCTTCTTCCATATCAAGTACTCATTGACTTGTGAGGCTAGAAAACTTCTAGCTCAAGCCACCTTTTTGCCGCTGTTAGACTATCTGGACTTCTTGTATGGTCACAGTACTAGCATGACTCTCTCCAACCTTGACACCCTCTTTCACAGAGCCCTTAGGTTTATCTCCAATGTTCTTTATGCCACGTAACACTGCATCCTCTACTGCTCCATAGGTTGGAGCTCTCTTAGCTTCAGGAGGTAGAGGAATGCTGTACTATGGACATGCAAGACTATCACTCATAAGCTTTCCCAGTACCTCTCAAGTTGCCTACCTACCTGTCCCCCCAGTGCTTATCCTCTTCAAAGTCTTACCTTCTTATCTCTGGCTATTCCTAAAGTTAGGATGCATTTTGGCAGAGCCTCTATAAGCTATGCTCTTGCTATGCTTTGGAACAAGATACAGAAATCCCTAAGGCTCATTACCCTTGTAACATTCTCCCTCTTCAAAGTTATGTTTCTGAGGACCTTCACTGAGGTCTGTCATTGCTTCAAGTGAGAAACCTATTACTAAGGTCTGTCACTGCTTCACTTGAGAGACCTAACACTAACTATTGCATGAGGCAGCTGTTGTCCTTTATTTTTTCCTACAGTCTCTTTCTCAATAGGTCAGTATGTCCCAATTCTCCAAGTCTCTGTTGCCCTCCCTCCATTCAGCCACCCTTCTTCCTCCCTACCCCTCCCCCCTATTTCTCCTACCTACTTGTATATACCTCCTACCTTATTACCCCTCCATCCTCCCTGCCCCTGCCTCTTTCCTCCTCCAGTATGTCCTATGTCTCAGGCTACACAATTTATAGTTGAGTAGGTCTTGCTTTTCTAGCCCTCCTTATTTAATGCAATGGATTCAGTTACCTTTCATAACACTATGCCCATGGAGGTTCCTTCACTAAAATTGCTCAAACTGGTTCCTCCAAATGATGACTACTGTATATGTTATATCCTAGTAACCTGTACGTCTTTATGCCTGTACTGATGCAATCCCCATTGTGTATATGATATATTACTGCCCATTGATATGCCATATTATATATAACTTGCTGCTGGCTCCTTGCCTGCTGCATATCTATTTTCTTCCTCTTAATATGATTATTATGTGATTCCTGTAAATGTTATTACTTGCTTATTATTTCTACTTATCTAAGCCCTGTTGGCAAGTGTTCTGCCCCAGGTCCATCTTGTAAATGAGCTGGTCTCAATGGGTGTTCCGCCTGGCAAAATAAAGATATTGATTAATTGATTAAATGATTCATTGATTGATTTGGTACCTTTGAACATATGCATACAACCATAGGCATAGTGGCCTTGTCACAAGGTGTAGCTAATTTCTTCTCACCAAAAGTTCTCAAAAAAGATACAGAAGCTGAGTTTGAAAGGGGTAAGGAGTTTGATTTTGAACTTGTATCATCATTGGATGTACAAAATGCATTACTCAGAATAAACATTAAGAAAGCAGGAGATTTAGATGAGATTCCCAATATTCTTTTGAAATACGCTGCTCCAGTTATTTCGTATCCCTTGGCCAGCAACTTTAACATGTCATTTACATGTGGAGAAATTCCTGAAATGTGGAAGTTGGCTAGAGTAATTCCTATTTTAAAATGGCTCTAGAGTTTTATTAGAGAATTGTAGGCCTATTTCATTATTACCAATAGTGGCTAAAGTGTTTAAAAAGATGGTAGCTAAACAACTTCAGACATATTTGGAAAAAGGAAGGATGATTAATAAATTCCAATCTGGTTTTAGACCTATGCATGGTACAACTTCTGCCTTGCTGAAAGTTACTAGGGACATTGCAGGTGCTCTGGACAGGGGGATGTCTGTGGGGGCAATTTTTGTTGATTTGTCCAAGGTGTTTGATACCTTGGACCACAATATCCTCCTGTCCAGACTACCTGCTTTGGGTATTTCTACTAATCTAGTTAGGTGGTTTGATGCTTATTTATCTGGAAGGAAATAAATGGTATCAATAAATGGATGGGGATCTGGCCTTAGGGCAATTATTTCTGGAGTGCCCTAAGGATCTATTTTGGGTCCAATATTACATAATTTGTACATGAATGATTTTGTTTCAATCAATTCTGATGTACAGTGTCACTTATGTGCAGATGATACCATTATTTATGCGGAAAGCACATCGATAATGCAGATAGAATCTATTCTGCAAAGTGAATTTGATAAGCTTCAGATATTTTGTGGTGAATCTAAACTTGTTCTGAACTCAAAAAAATCTCAGGTTATACTGTTCTCTAAAGAGAATAGTGTAACCTATTCTGAGTAAGGTTTGAATATAGTAACCAAAGATAAAATTGTTTTTGAACAAGTGCAACATTATAGATACCTAGGAATGTACCTGGATAGATCATTAGGATGGACTTCCCACATAGAACAGATAATTAAGAAAGTTAGTGGATGTTTGTGTGCACTATACAGAATTAGAAAGTGTATGAATGAAAGAGTAAAGAAGTATGTAGCTACAACTGCACTGATACCTCTTTTGGATTATGGAGATATTGTTTATATGGGGGCAATCTCAACCTAGTTAGCTAAAATAGATGTTCTTTTTAAAGGTAAAGTACCTAAATATATTACCAATGAACTCCAAGTTAGGACAATTAGAGGAGGCCTATGATCTGCGGAGGGTATGGAATATGAATTGCCCAGAAGAAGGACAGATTTGGGTAGAGCGCACTTTTTTCATTTGGGTCTCAATTTATGGAATTCATTGCCAATTCATCTTAGACCACTTAATTCTAGCCGTTGTATAGGAGAAACAAAAAGATGGTTCAGAATTGAAGCAGATAAAAGGTTTATTGCTGATCCACCTTGAACAGGTTTTCCAAACTGCTGTCTAAATAAATAAATAAACATTATGTATTAAATATAATTAAGGTTTGCACCTGCACATATACAAATGAATATGTCCTGTATCATCTGCTTTAGATTATTTATATAGATGTTAAGTAGTTAATTGTAACTCAATATTGCTGTGGTGTTAGTTTATACTGTATGTATATTTATACATGTAATTTGTGTTGTAACTTTTTTACTATGATGTCAATATGAATGTTTGCACTAAGGACCTCGCTGGAAATGAGCTTGTCTCAGTTGAGTCTCCTATTCTTTTGCTTGTCAATTGAATAAAAAATTTTTACTACTACATGGCACTTGGCTGTGTATGTCTTACACTAAGTATGTTGATCTGCAGACAGAAGTAGTGTTGTAATTTGGGCATCATTGGCTCTGTATAATTTACAGTATGCTTGTTGATCTGTGGCTGCAGAAGCATTTCTGAAGACAAAAGCAGTATTGTAATGTAGGGTGTCACAGATTTGTATTTGTAGCTGCAGAAGTGCAGGCCCCATAGGGGACTGTGCTTCTGTAGCCACAAGTGGATACTTGGCATCTGGATCTGTAGCCACATGGAAGGGCAGGATGGATTCCTTACTTGCTGGATTTCCATCTGCAGCCAGACATGAGTGTGTAGGTCTTGTCATTTCCATGTGTACCCAGGGCTGCAAAAGCACTTTACCCTGTGGTAACAGTAAACTGAACTATTTGGTGCAGCAGTATTTGGAATCATAAACCAGCTCCAGAATGGAGACCAAAGCTGAGGAGAAAAGGGGACCAGGAGCAGGTCAGATAGGGGCTGACAGGAGCAGAAAGAGGGTGGACATACAGTATATGTTTGTGTGTGTGTGTGTGTGTGTGTGTGTGTGTGTGTGTGTGTGAGGGCAATGCCATGACAGAGTAAGAATGTTGTGGGATACATATGCACACTTCCACTGAGTGCTGAGACACGAGCTTGAAGCCATAGGCTGAGTGCTTCTCAGCACACACTGGAGGAGTACACGTATCTTGCAATGAACAAAACATCCTGTTGTGTGTTAATACACTCATGAAATGGCCTGGTACTACACATATTGGCTTTTGAAATGCAGCACTGTGCTTGCGTGAGTACATACAATATGAGCATGACAGGTGATCTGGTTCATACAATGGGTGAGAAGTATTTTTGCAAGCTATCCTGGCACATTTTATAAAGATATACAGTATATCAAATAGCAGCCTAGGTATTAAGTACTTATTAATTCTGTATTGTGCCTCGGGGAAGTAGTCAGTAACAGCTGCCAGCGCCTTGTGCAACTCGGATCACATAGTACTGCTACATGCACAAAGCATAAAGTCTCCTTCACCGTCCCATATACTGTATTACTTTACATACATTGTAAGCGTGTCTGTCTTTCCTGTGTAAGCAGCAGCCCTTGAGTAGCTGACAAAACCAGCAATGTTTGTTTTTTCATTTGCACATTACACACAGGAAGAGTAATTGACTTGCTTGGGATCACACAATGAGTTAGTGGTGATGGAATTCAAACCTGGCTGTCCAAATTCACAGCTTGGTACTCTAACACCCACCCCACAGTGTGCTGCTCAGGCTCACATAGTAAGTGAGGATGGGAAGAAATAAACCTGTGTAGTGAGGTGCACAGCTTGGGAATCTAAAACCTCCCAACAAATATTTTGCTAATGGTCACATAATAAGAAGTAATGGGAGAGGGTAGGGGATCGAGCATGTCTCTGGCAGTTCACAGCTCAGCACTGTAACCCCCCCCAATGTATTTCATTAGTGTGTTTTCTTGCAAACGAATATAAGCTCAGAGACACTTTTTTTATCTGTTTGTCAGTCTCTCAGCTGGCCCTTGGCCCCCATCTCTGGACCCTTGTAGCACCCCAACCCCATCACCCCACCTTCTCCCAGGACACTGTGGTCCCCAGCACTGCCCTCATTACTTATCCTCCATGATGGGACTCTTCAAGCTGGGTTAGATCCTTTGGAGAGTTACAACCAGTTGCCAGAGGAATCCTAGGCTGGTGGGTGCAGGGTCTACAGGTGTGACTGGGCTGTCTTTCTGAATGGTTAAGGGTGTTTCCTTCCTGTTTCTTCCCCTCAAGGATGTCTCATGCATGGACATCATGATGGGTGGGTGCATGCACATGCTTATCAACATCTTCCCAAATCTGTTATCCCCTGCTGTACATCCCCCTGTGGTAACCCAGGGGGTGAGGTGTTAGCAGATACTGGCACCCTCACCTTGAGGAAAGGAGTGCCCACTTGGATTCTTGACTTTTTTCTCCCTGGCCAGGTCCCAAGGACCCAGGTTCATTCCTAAACTTGAGTTGCTGGCATCACGAGCAGTAGTACTACTACGGTGCAGATGAGCCAGCCTCCACAGAGACACTTTGATAACTACACAGCACATGTAGTTGTGCATCTGATCCTTTGTCTAATGTAGGCCTGTTCCTGTCAAAAGAAACATTAATGTATGGCTTGTCTGTTTCAGTTGTTTTATTTGTGAGATGTTTTAGGATGCATCACACAAAGAAAAAGACATAAACCATAGATAGGGTCCTTCATCTATAACTGCAAGTTTTAGCCTGGAATACACACAGAGCTAGATTCTTTTCCAAGTGTGAGCTGGGGCTTTGGGGGGTGTGGGGTGGAAGGTTACAGAGGAAATAGAGTAGGAGGCAGTGGATGAAATCGGGTGCACTGTGTTGTATTCCTGTAGTGATTGTGTCATGTCTTGCAGGTATGCAAGGTGTGGGTGGTTTCTTGTCCACTGAATTTATATGCTGTACTTAGTGATATTTTTTTATATCTTTAATGTGCATTTTGTAATGTATGGTGTGATATATGTTACTATGTATTTACGCACTGCATTATGAAGACCAGGTCATCCTTGAAGAAGGGACCTTTATTCTAGTGGACTTACTTGGTTAACAAAATAAACAAAAAAAAAAAACAGTTACAATAAATACCAACAAAATAAAAAATTGCAGTATGCACATTATAAAGAGCAAGTTGCAAAAAGAAAAAAAAATACAAATTCAGGCAGCAACAGCTGTATCATACCTGAGAGGCAGTTAGTTGGTAGCTGGGGACCAGAGACTGTTGAGGATGGAGTGGGGGGCAATGCAGAAAAAGAGAAAAGAACAGAGTAAGGACTAGTTACAGGAGCACAGGTTAGCAGTGAACTTGCAGAGATGGCCTTTGGGGTAACTGGAGGAGAATAGAAATGGGGGGGCTTATAGGGAAACTGGAGAGGAGTTACTATGAAGAGAATGGGAGAGGGGGTTATTCCATAGGTTAGGGAAGTGCTGTGAGAAAGCAGCCTTCACAGTTTAGGATTTATAGTGGGAACAGTGAAGAAATAGATATTAGAAGATCTAAGAGGATAGGAGGAGGCAGGAGCAGTAATAAGAAGGGACAAAGTGGTATTAGAAAGGAGCCTGTCCAGCTTCAGATTTATAGTGGGGTAGGGTGAAGAAATGAATATCAGTGGATCTAAGTGAATGGGGAATGAAGGGCAAGAGTAAGAAGTGAATGGAGGTAATACAGGATGAAATCAGAATTTAGGGCTCCTAAATTTACATAATATACTAAATAATGTACTGTCTTGGCCAAGAGTGCCTTAGCATGCTATAGAACATTAGTGTAGTGTGTGACAGGTATATCACTTTTTATAAGAAAAAGTATTAAACTCAGAGGAAGAACGATGGGAGACAATAACATGTCCAAACAAAATACAAATGTTGCCCTTTTTAGTGCGTCAGCTCAATTTACACTGCATACAAATGCTTCCTTTTTTGGTACCTACGTTTTTGTTTGCATACACGTGTTTTATTTACATGAAGTTATTTTTGGCCAGATCATGCATGATATCATCCTCTGTTTATTTTTGTTGAGATAAGATCATTATTAATACAGAATTTTCCTTTGCTGATGGTCTGAAGCTGAAGTTTTCTTTTCAGCTTATGTTATTGAAGTAAACAAATATGGAGTCCTATGCACTATTTGGGCCATTGTGTGCCAGGAAAGACGTACACTGGCCCGTGCTGCAGAGCTGACCCCAATAGGACATGTGTGTCAGGATTCACTAGCCCCTGGCTGTCCCTCTTCTCAATTGTATAGAAGCATAAAGTGGAAGGAGGTAGACTGGGGGCAGAGTCAGCTGGGACACACTGCTTAGCAGGAGCAAGAGATCATGGAGTGCTATAGTCTGAGGTTTGGACTGCCATAGTCCCTAAAATAATTGTTGATTGCATTTAAAAGAAAAGGAAACACCTGCCCACAACTGCACTCAACCTTCCATGGCAAGGGGGTCAGGAAGTTGGTTCCCCCTTGAACTGGGGCCTCACAGAGCCCATAATAGCACTGAAAGGGGATACAAAAGCCTTCAGGTTGTTAAACCTGCTCATCTCAATACATGCATAAAAGAGTCTGTGGTTTCACATGTGTGTGTACCGGGGAAGCTTGCATGGTCATGCGTCCTTCCCACCCAACTTCGCAGAACACTTAATCAGAATTTTGTTTATTAAAATATAAACAGGATGATGACAAGTCATATGAGCTGAAAGCTCATTTCCAATGACCACCTTAATAATTACTATTTACATTGCATTATTGCAAAAACACTGAACAACATTGCAAAAAAAAAAAACTAGATACTAAATACAATACTAATACACACAATATACATAAAATAAAAAAATATGGACAAGCATGGGATCCTGGGGATCCAGGCCAATCAGAGTACTTTGGGCTTGCATGACTATGGGAATGGGTTAATGCATCCCAGAATGCATATTTCACAGCTCTAAGTGATATGTATTGTGGCACATAAGGCCAAAATCCTTTCCTGCTTAAGGCCCGTTGTAATTCCTTGTTTAACATAGCACATGGCACCAATGAAAAGATACAGCCTGTTACATTTTTGGTAGAATACTTCAAACGGATTTGTCATGTGATAAGTACATGCTTCTTTATTTAGACTGTTGGGTGATAACCATTGTGAACTAAATAATGTAATCCCTTGCCAGGATTGTTTCATCTGCCTTTTGACACAAGCCAGTGAAAATACCCTGCTGTGTGCTGCTTACGTATTTAGAGCCTTATTCTCAAAAAGTATACTTTGCTTAGTTTTGTAGTGACATAATATGAATTCTTTATTGTTGGTAATCTGCTGTATTAATATAAAGGGACTAAGTTAAAAGAGATTAGCTGACCGCTGTTCCTTGGAAAGTAAAGTAGTCCATAATTAAAGGTCCAGCCATACTGTCCATAGAGTTTCATGTGTTTAAAAAAACCTAAAAACCTAAACCATATGTCTGTCATGCTGGCACCAATTGGTGTAGGCAGTGTGGCTGAAGCTTGGTTGTTTGGCTTTACTTACTCCAGGTGACATTAGTCATATTGACGTTAGCAAAGCTTTCATCACTGAAACTAATGTTAGCAGCTGCTGTTGCTGAAGCTAATGTTAGCAACTGGTCACTAATGTTACTGAGGCTAAGATTACTGAAAGTTGCTATAGCACAGACTTTTAGCATTACGCAGATTATATCACATGAAAAAAGACGTCATGACAATTAGCAAAAGAAAGTACAGAGGTTGCGTTAGAGGAAGACCATCAATACTTTTATCCTGTCTTCCTGTTATCCTAACAGTAATAAATAAATACTGTTATCCTTGAAGAGTTAGTCTAGACAAAAAAGTGATATATGCTCTCCAGACACAGCACTTCCTCTGGTCAGGTGTTCCAAACCCCTATTACTCTCTAAGGGAAAACATGTTTAATCCCATCCTTTTTGAGTATATCTCCTCATAAATTTAAACAGTGACCTCTTGTCAGTGGAATAACTAGGAAAATAACATTTTGTAAGCCAGAACCCTTCAGTATCAGTTTTCTGCCCTTACCCCTCTGTAGACATGCCCATACATGTCACCTAACCCCCTCGTACACACCATTATTGCACAGTACTTCAGGAGCTGCATTATATGGGACAAAAAATACAGCAGTACTTAGTTTTATGCATTTAATGTTGTATTTAATTCAAACAGAGCACAGCAATCACATTATATTACCAGTAGGGATGGATGTCAGACAGCAAGAATAACCAAAATCAATGGTTAGGGCCCAGAATGCCACCCCCTCTCCAGTTAGCTCATAAGCTGTGGCTTACTTAGCATATGCATTCCTACACCCATGCCACTTGTTCTGGACCATTGATCTCTAATGAGGAGGCTAATTTTACCTAATCATGGGATACCCCTCAAGTCTTTGACCAGCTCAGCTAAAGAGGAACAGAATCACTTCATGATCTCCTATTCATATTTAATTACTCCCTGTTGTTGTTCTATGCATCTCTTTCCTTTTTGTTTTCTTGCTCCTTTGTCTTTAAAACTAGCTGTGTATGTAGCCTCCCTGTTCAACTATTATAAAGACTCAAGTCAGTGACATCATCTTTGCTTAGAATCAGTCCTTGGCTTCTCCGGTGCTACTGCTACTTGTACGGGCTGCTACTCTGATGCAAGTCCCCCCCACCAGCTTCACAAAATACCAGGGATAAAAACTAATAATAATAAAAAAATATAAAAAAAACTGAGAACATTGAGGACCTGCTCCATTTCCATTAATGTAGTCGCTCATGTCCGTAGTGGTATCAGTGTCAGAAGCCACATACTGTTTCTAACTAATGATACCAGTGGTTGAAGCATTTATAATGGCTGTTAGGAAGACTACAAACAGAACTGGTTTTAAAGATGAGGAAGACAGAAAACAAAGAAAAGAGAAACCTGTATGGAAGAGAACCATGATTAAGGAATTATGATTTGGGAATGTTGCTGTTTCTGTTCCTGTTTAAATTGCCCCTCATTCGCATTTCCTCCTGAGTGAACATTCTCAGGTCTTTCAGTCACTCTTCACAGGTGAAATTCTCCTGTTGTCAGTTCAAGTGTGTTGCTTTATGCTGCACCTCCCCCCCCAAGCCCCTCCATATCCTTTTGTGGTATGGTGCCAAGGACTGCATGCAACACTCCAAAGCTGAAGAAATATTCAAGCATAAACCATAGAAAACATGCAAAGCAAATGACTCATCTAGCTGTATATGACCTGATTCATTAACAGCTGTGGTGTTCATTGATGAGCAAACTACATTCTGATTTGTGAACCCCAATAAAGTAGAGATTCATTGACAAAATCCATCACAGGCATCATGGCAAACTATAAATGATCTTGCCTGATTACTCACCAAACACCATTTTAGAGCACATTAAAAATGACTCCATCTGCACCAAATTACTGACCCTGCTCCTTTAGTAACACACTCTCAAAGGGAGGCCTACCTTTGACTCCTTCTTGGAGCCATTTCTGCTGCCTTCCCTTGAGTTATTCCTTTTCTTTACCATTGGCCCCAGTCTGGACTGCAGCTATGGGACTGGGAGCAGTACAGGAGTGGAACACAATCCCTTTCTTTGGCACAGGCCATGCCCATCAGCTCTGTGGCTGTTGTCACCTGCAGTATTCCTCACTGTCCCCACCCCATGGACTGTGGGGCCTGGAAGCACATACCAACCTACAGGGCTGATATTCAGCAGACTAACATGGCCAAAGAAGCAGCACAGCTGGGTGGCTTTCCTGAAACCTGGACTAGCAATTGGGGGTCAGGGAACCTTCAGAGGAAGCCATCACCATTCTTAAGCAACTCTCAGAGCTGTATGGAAAGCCACCTCCATGCATGGTGCATAACTATGTACCTGATAGCATTCCTTAGACACCAAGTCACACTCACCCCATCCCACCAGACAGCAACAGGGACTAGGAGGTACCAATCCAGGTGGTCAGAAGCCCATCAAAGGACATAAACCTTTTATAAATATACAGATAAACAAAGACTGTGTAGTGGACCACCATGTTTGTCGTGTCTCTGGCCCCAGGACTGCAGCATAGGAGTTAGAGGACAACATGTACAGTTTGGGAGAAACAGCCAATTCTGAGCTCGGCTTTGCAGAGCAGGAAGCTGCAACCTTGATCAGATTTCAGTGGACTTTCTGTGCATGCTTTCCCTGTGAAACTGACAGCCACTGAGAGAATGGAATTTGACATTACTGAATATTTATGATGCATTAGCCAATCAGAACTGATTCCCAGATCTGTGTAGATGGAGGGATATATTAGTTTAGATCAGATCAATCTTGGAAGTGAGAAGGAGACAGAAGTGTTCTATGTAAATCTGCATTTAGCCATCTGGTTGAAAAAGCATTTTTTGAAATCCCTGCACAGGAATTTGAGTTCAGAAACTGAACCACCAAAGTGCCTCCACTGGACTTTGGTGCAACAGAGCAGGGAGCTTGAGTTCCAGTGTGTCTCTGGAGCAAGTGGATTACTTGCTTTAGCTATAGACCTGGGAGAGTGCTTCATAGATTCCATAAGCAGATAAGGACCTCTAGTGGACCGCCTAGTCTGCCCATAACATCCCCCCTAATAGTGCCACCCAAGCCACTACTGGGGAGCTGTTGTCCACTCCTTTCCATTATCCAAGACACCCATGTGTTTATTCCATGCACGCTTAAAGTCTATGACTGTCTTTGCCTCAACCACCTCCGCTGAGAGGCTGTTCTAACTGTTCACCACCCTTTCCTTGTAGAAGAACTTCCTCACATTACTCCTGAACCTATCCCTCCCCAATTTCATATTGTGACCTCTGTCACAAACCCACTCAACAGGTCAGGCCCTCTACTCCCAAAGTGCCAACCTCCGAGCGCAGTCTTGTGAACAGTTTAACAGTAAGCGGTAACCCTCTTGTCTGTTTTGTGAGTTTGGATCAACCTTTAGTCTCAAGTCTTGGAGGGGATTCAAACTGTTAACCTCTTGCCCTGCTGTCCCTAGAAAGATCCTGACCTGCTTCTGGGTTTCTGGTCTCGGCCACACCTGGATCACCTCTATCTTTATTTGGTTAGGATGGAGCTGTCCCTGGTCTACCACATGCCCAAGGTATGCCACTTCCCCCATGGCCACCTGGTATTTCTCGGCTTTGACAGTGAGCCCAGCCCTCTGTTTCTTGCCCAGCACTTCCCTAAGGTGGGATAGGTGTTCCTCCCAGCTGGTACTAAAGATGGAAGTGTCATCCAGGTTCGCCATGGTGTACTCCTCAGCACCATTTAACACCTGGTTAACCAACCTTTGGAATGTGGCTGGGGCATTCTTCATTCCAAAAGGCATTACTTTAAACTCAACTTAGCCTATTGGAGTGATGAAGGCCGACCTCTCCCTAGCTCTGTCTGTCAATTCTACCTGCCAATACTCCTTCGTCAGGTCAGTGGTCGTATGGTAGGTCGCCCCCCCAACTTGTCCAGTAGTTCATCCATCCAGGGCATTGGGTGGGCATCAGACTTCATGACTGCATTCAGTCCACGATAGTCCACACAGAAATGAGTTGAGCCATCTGGCTTAGGTACAAGGACTACGGGTGAGGCCCAGGGGCTGTGGGATCTCTGGATTACACCTAAATCCAGTATCTCCTCCACTTCCCTCCTAATGTCCTTTTGGACAGCCTCTGACACTCGATATGCTGTCTGCCGTATGGGCGCCTGTGTCCCTGTCTCCACATCTTGTGTCACTAAGGGGGTTAGTCCAGGCTTGGTGCTAAACAAGGGGGCAAAGTCTGCTAAAACCTCCCTTACTTTCTGGACCTGGTCCGGAGCTAGCTGGGGAGACAATTTTACTGTCTCCACAGAGGACTCCCGCTTACTTTCCTCCAGCAAATCCAGAAGGGGGTCTCCTTCGTCCGTCCCCTCCCCATAACTACACACTGCAAACACCATGTCAGCCCTATTTGCATATGGCTTCATCATGTTGACATGGTATATCCTTGCTGTCTGTCTTCTGTCAGGTAGCTCCACAATGTAGTTCACGTCATTTACCTTCCTAACCACTTTGTACGGTCCTGCACACTCAGCTTGCAGCTTGTCTTTTTGGACCGGAATAAGGACCATGACTTCCTGACTCACCATGTACAAGCGAGCTGTAGCTCTGTGGTCGTACCACACTTTTTGTTTCTGTTGGGCAGCTGCCAGGTTGCTCTGGGCTGTCCCCATAAGCTCCTTCAGCCTTTCCTTAAACCTAAGGACGTAATCCACAATGGGAGTTCCCTGGGTGGCGTGCTTGCCTTCCCAGTCCTTCTGGATCAAGTCTAGGGGCCCATGTACCCAGTGTCCATATAAGAGTTCGAAGGGGGAAATCCTGTCAACTCTTGGGGCACCTCATTGTATGCAAGCAACAGGTGGGGAAGATATTTCTCCCAGTCCCTCCCATGCTGATCAGCAAACATCCGGAGCATTGACTTTAGGGTACCATTGAATCATTCCACAAGTCCATTGGCTTGTGGGTGATACGGTGTTGTGCATCTCTGCACCACCCCACTCTTCTCCCACAAACATTTCATCAGGCCCGACATGAAGGAACTTCCTCGATCAGTGATTACCTCCTGCGGAAACCCAGCATGGGAGAAAATCCCAAGTAAGGTATCTGCAACTTTGTCTGTCCTCAGGGAGGATAGGGTGACTGCCTCTGGGTACTGGGTGGCATAATCCACCACAGTTAGGATGAATCTCTTCCCTGAGGAGCTGGGGGTATTTAAAGGCCCCACAATATCCATTCCCACCCTCTGGAATGGCTCCTCCACTATGGGCAATGGGATCAGGGCTGCTTGGGTTTTCTTGCCCGCCTTCCCTATTTCTTGGCACCAGTGACAAGACCTGCAATACTCCTTCACCTGCTGGGTGAAGTTAGGCCAGTAGAAATTCTGGACCAACTGCTGCATAACGCGTATGATTCCCAGATGACCAGACAAGGGAATATCATGCGCAATTTTGAGCAACTGCTCACAATACCCCTGGGGAACGACAAGCTGCCTGCCTAGCATCCTTCCCTCTGTCTGTACTGCCTGAATTTCCCAATAAACCTCATGTCAGCCGTCACCTCCCTGTGCACTGTCCGGGTCTGCCCAAGCCCTCAGCTTCTCTAAACTAGGGTCACCCCTCTGAGCAGCTGCAAATCCCTCACACAGTCCCAAGGCATGGGACAGGTCCCTTCAGTCTCTAAACTACGGTCCCTAGCACTAGCATCAGGGCCCTCAGGATCACTGTCAATCCCAACCATCTGACAAGGGGTCACCCCTCCCTCTTCGGAGTAACCCTCTGTAGCTGTGTGGTTACTGGCTACCAGGGAAATTTCTACCCCCTTTTTATCAGTCTCTCCATCTGGAGACACAGGCTGGGGAACTAGCCTCTCAGTGGTTTCCACACTGGTTTGTGTGGGGTTCATGGAACTACTATTTTCCCTTGCCGTTTGGCTATGGATAACTGCACATACCATCCCCTGCTGGAGATTGTTACCCAGGATCACATCCACTGCTAATGTCTTGGCTACAGCCACCTGTTGCACAGTTCCCCCTGTTTCACCCCAGTCTAGGAGAACACTAGTGAGCGGTAATGTTTTCTCTTCACCCGCAAAGTCCTGTACAGTGATGTATTTTTTGGGTCTAAGCTGACCAGGCTGTACCAGATCCCCTTTACTAACATCAGGGATGCCCCTGTGTCCCTTAACCCTTGCGTCTGTACACCATTTACCATGACTGGGTGCATGTGTTCCCTCAAGTTCACTAGCATGCTCCCAGGGACGCACAAACAAACCCTCTTCTTTTCTAGCACCCTGTTGTGTATCATGGCTTGCCTTTTTGGGATACTTTCTGGCACTATGTCCAGTTTCTTTACATAGCCAACATGCATTTCTTACTTCAGAGAAATCTTTTCTCTAAAACCTGGGGCTAACTGGTTCCGGTGGAGGCAGTGAGGGTTTTAGCTGCCCTGAAGGCACACTTTTCCCTTTCTGCACTGCCACGCCTGCCCCATTCGCTCTCAGAGCAGGTCTGTTCTTGGCACAGCAGTCTGAGAGTTCAGAAGCCTCTTGCACTGTTTTTGGATCTCGGTCCTCTAGCCAGGTTTTTACCTCTGCTGGGCAAGCCCAATAAAACTGTTCTAATAAAATCACATTTTCAATTTTATCAACAGTGTTTGCCTCAATTCCCTCCCACCAACGTTTTATTTTTTTATATTTAGAAAATTTTATTCAGTTTTAAACAACATCACATGGTACAATGTAACCGGACTATTGCCAGGGTTACCCACCAACATTTTAAAAACTGACGTTTCATGGCTAGCTCCTCATAGCTCATATCAGAGCCTCTCCTGAGCTTACGGAATTTAGCTCTCTGTGATTCAGCAGTGATTTCAAACTTTTTTAACAGTGCAGCCTTTAGCTTGCTGTAATCATTGCTGTCTTCATTGTCCTTCTGATCCAGTGCATCCTGAGCTTTCTCAGTAAGTAGTGGGGATAACCGGAAGCTCCAGGACTCTCTAGGAATTTTAGCTTGTATACAAACTTTTTAAAAAGAATTTAAAAAGGCATCCATGTCCTCCCCTTCTTTAAACTCAGCTATTATTTTGGAGTTCAATTTGTAACCCAGTCCTGCAGTCCCAATTAAACCCAAGCCACATACCTGCTCTGGTGCCACTGGTCAGAGTCGTAGCTTCTCCAGTTCGTGTTGCCTCTGGCGCTCCTCTCTCTTCTCTTTCTGCAGCTCGCTGGCGCTCATGCTCCTCATGGTCTGCCTCACTCTGTTGTCGCTCTGCCTCTCACTGTTCCCTCTCTGCCTCTCGTTTCTCTCGCTCCCTCTCTTTCTGGAACTCCAGCTCCATCCTGCACAACTCAATTTGCGTCTGAGTACCTCTTGATTCAGGATACTGGTGACCATCCCCTGCTGCTGTGGCCCTTCACTGACAGTGGTCCTGCTGTCCTCCTCACCGGCTCTGGACACAGCACTGGCCACTAGTCCTGCCACACTCGAGGTCTTGTCCCTTTCAGTCATGGTCTGTGACTTGCTGCCTTGGGTATCTGCTACCATCAGGGCCTCTATGAGGTTCTTCTTTTTGGCTGTCACCTCAAATGGGACTCCTCTGTCCATGCACAACTGCTTCAAGTAATCTACAGTGTGCCTGCTATAGTCGGAAGCCATCTTCTTCCCTGAATATGGCTACTCTGACTTGCACTTTAGGAAAAAAAATAAAACGGGTAGGAACTTGACTGTACGCCAAGTAATATATAGTTCTGTTTCCTTTTTAAAATAAAACTCTTTTTCTTTCTTTGTAAGACAGCTATGGTCTCAGCTGATGCAGAACAATACAAGCTTGTGATATCAAAATTATGCCACCGCTGCCAACCAATCTGTCACAAACCCACTGAGCAGGTCAGGCCCTGTACTTCCAAAGTGCCAACCTCCGAGTGCAGTCTTGTGAACAGTTTAACAGTACAAGGCAACCCTCTTGTCTGTTTTGTGAGTTCAGATCAATCTTTGGTCTAAAGTCTTGGAGGGATTCAAACTGTTAACCTCTTGCTAGTGTACCCAATGTACAGGGTCAGATATATCTGTCTTCAGGGGGGCCAGATATCTTTGCCTATGGGCACCTAACCAGGTATACAGAGATGAACCCTTTAAAACTTTAATAAAGACCTCAGATTTAAAACGCTTATCTTTCCAGTTTGGTACCACCATGCATTGTCTGCAATAACCATGTACTTTTCTTACAAATAAAAAAAGAAGTCAAAGACAGTCCAAGTAAGTTCTAAAAGAATTTTACTAAAATAGTTAAAAATATGTAAAACACAAAATAAAAGAGCTCTTATATCACAAGACATACAAATCTTTTTTAAAAGAACAAGGTTTAAACAGCGCAAATTTCTACCTCAGTACTTAATCTCTAAATACTTGCTTGAAAGTGCTCACGATCTTTCCTTGTCAGCGTCTAGGAAAAAGTGTGTCTCTGTAAAACAGAGTGTTCCTTAAACAACTGTATTGGCCAACCCATTTTTGTGTGAGGTCAGCTAGCTCCTCCTCTGTCAGATATATATATAAAAATATGTCTAATAAAAAAAAAGTATGTCTTTTCAAAGTATCAATTTTGCAATCCTTCAGCAAGAGTCATGTTTCAAATGACATCTTTTTGATCCATGCTGCATCCTCCCTCACACAGACTTCACAGGAGCATTTACAACCTTGCACCCCTGTGTGACAACCTAGGTTCCTCTCCAACATCTTAAAATGGATATGATATAGCAACTACAGCTGTAATAAACTCAAACAGGATCCTTGATTAAAGCCTTACATGTAACACAGTGTCTCTTAAAGCTGAGTGTATGTGGTACACATGCTGTGTCCGCATTTTTCATGGTTTTCATCTTTCAGCTGAAAACTGGGGGGAGCATTAGATTTTTCAGCAGAAACAGTAATACATTTTATATTAAAAAAATGATACAGCACTCAGAACTGGCTGTTTATGTCACAACCTCTAGTTCTAGAACATCTTTTTTTTTTGGAAAACACTCTCCTCTTTCACCTTGTTTATTCCCCTGAGATATTTGAATGTCTTAATCATATCCCCCGCCTCCTCCTGTCCTCCAGGAAGTGCAAGTTTAATTCTTTAAGCCTCTCTTCATAGGTCTTCCCATGCAGGCCCTGCACCATTTTGGTTGCCATCCTCTGCTCAGTCTCCACCCTGTCCTTTCAAAGATGGCACCTCCAGAACTGCACACAGTACTCAGAGTGTGGCCTCACCAGTGAACTATACAGGGGTAGTATCACCTCCCTCCCTCCTTTTGCTGGTGACACCCCTCCCTATGCATCCAAGCATTTGGTTTGCCTTTCTCAGTGCCTTCCCACACTGCTTTGCCACCTTCAGATCATTGGTCATGATAATTCCCAGGTCTCTCTTACCTTGTGACCTCTAGTACCTCTCCCCCAGAGTGTAGTCCTCCCTTGGGCTCCTGTGCCTGAAGTGCATAACCTTGCACTTCTTAGTGTTGAATCATAGCTGCTACCTTTCTGACCACTCTTCTAACTTTTTTAGATCCTCCACCATCCTTTCTGCAAACCCCTGTGTGTCCACCCTGTTGCAGATCTTTGTGCCATCTGCAAACAAACAGAGGAAAGAGTAAGGATTCCAAATAGTTAAGGGGCCAGAAATAAGACATGATGGGAGTGGTGCAGTGCAGTGGCTGTGGAGCAGCAGTCTTCCAGGAGATGTTCTGGAGGATGCATTGTTGTACCATCTGCAAGCACCTCTCTGGGCTGAGGGAGGAGGTTGCTCATCTCCAGGCTGAGTTGGCCAGGATTTGTGGGACCTCCTCTTCCATCCAGGGACCACCAGTGCCACTGCCGTTGCCTCCAAGGTTGTCAAGAAAGAGGAGAGGTTGTACCACAGTGGGCTCAGGGAGGGTGAGGGTGGTGGAACAGAGGCACATCCCTCCAGTTGTACCTCTCCACAATTCCTATGCCATTCTGGCAAAGTGTGGTTCCTCTATGGAGGCACCCACAGTGGAGACCAAGGAGGATGCTGGGAGCCTCCACAAAGAAGACCTACAGGAGGGTGGCAGGGGACATTACAGGGAAGGAAACAACTCCTGGTGGGGGACTCCATTGTTAGGAAGGTAGAACTGGGGGAGGAGGGGGAGAGGGAAGTAAGGTGCCTGCCTGGCACCATGGCTTAGAGGAACAGGGAGCGAATCCTCAGGATTGCCAGAGCAGCTGCACAGAGGAGGGAGCTGGATCTCATTGTCCACCTAGGGACAAATGACCTGGCTAAGAAAGGGATTAGAGAAGTGCAGGAAGAGTTTGTGTAATTGGGGAGGGGCCTTAGACAAGTAGCACGCACGGTAACCTTCTCAGAGGTGCTACCCATCTATGGTGTAGAAGAGGCTAGGGTGTTCTGCACCATGGGATTCAATCAGTGGTTGAAAAACTGGTGTGGAGCTCAGGGATTTGGCTTCACTGGGGACAAAGGGTCCACCTGGAGTGATGCAAGCCTATACTGGTATGATGGGCTGCATCTGTCCAGGAGGGGAACCAGGATCCTAGGTGATAGGTTTAAATGCTTCATTGGCAAGGATTTAAACTAGCCAAGGAGGGAGGCACTGGAAAGGAGCAGGGAAATCCTAGCCCCCCAAAAAAAATCATGATAGTAAGTGCGGTAAACACCAATATAGAGGTGTCAATACGGAGAAGGGCAGGGTAAATGGGGAAAGTGACAAAGGTAAAAAGGACAGGGATGGGGCAAAAAGGAGTAAGGCCATCAGAAAATGGAGGTTAATGAGTACCAATGCTTGTAGTCAGGGCAACAAGCTCCCTGAGCTGGTGGCCTTGATGGAAGAGGGATGCCTGGATATCGTAGCAGTCACAGAAACATGGTACACAGAGAACCATGACTTGGATGTTAACATACCAGGGTACATAACCTACAGGAGAGACAGGCAGGGGAGAAGAGGGGGAGAAGTAGCTCTCTATGTAAAGGAAGGGATAAAAGCAACTGAACAAAAGAGTAAACAGGGAGGAGAGGAGGCACTGTGGGTCACCTTGGAGGCTGGAATGGGCACCACAATCCGCACAGGGGTTGTGTACAGACCCCTATGCCAGGGGAAGGGAATGGACAAGGATAAGATAGAAGGCATTCTTAGGATGGCAGAGAAAGGGGAGATACTGTTGATGGGAGACCAGAATATGCCAGATGTTAACTGGAACACATTTTCTGCAGCCATATCCAAGAGCAGTGCCATTCTCGATGCCCTACAGGTGGCAGGCCTCAGACAGCTAGTTTCAAGACCCACTTGTGAGGGAGCAAGCTTATACCTCATACTCTCAAATGGGGGCAGTGAGAGGATCTCAGATCTAGAAGTGGGTTGCCATCTGGGAACAAGTGACCATCAAACAGTGTGGTTCACGTTATACTCAGCTACAGAGTCAAGCCATACAAAAGTGAGGGTACTGGACTTCAGGAGTGCTGACTTTGGTAAGATGGGAGCTTGCCATAGAAAAGCACTAGCAAACAGGCTAGAAGGAGGGGTGGAGCAACAATGTGGAATCATCAAAACTGCCATCACAGAGGCAACAAGCTTTTGTATGAAGCAAATAAACAAATCAAAATGAAATAAAAAGCCACTATGGTTCTCAAAAGAGGTGGCTGGGAAAGTCAGGGAGAAAAAGATAGCATTCCGGAAGTATAAGGAAACACAGTAGGAGCAGGACAGATAGATGTACCAATTAGGGCAGAAGGAAGCAGGGAGGGAAGTCAGAATAGCAAAGTCCCAAACTGAGGAAAAGATAGCAAACTCAGTTAAGAAGGGGGATAAAACCTTTTATAGGTACATCAGCGAGTGTAGAAAGACAAAGGGAGGGATAGTGAGGCTGAATAGAATGAACGGTGGGTGGGCAGAGGGGGACAGTGAAAAAGCAGGGATACTGAAAGAATATTTCTGCTCAGTATTCACAAAGAGGAGGGTGCTAACCCAATTAACAGAAGCACTCTTGATGGGGGTCGATCCCAGTCCTTTCACAGAAGAAAGGGTTCTGCAAGAACTCCTAAAACTGAAGGTGGACAAAGCAATGGAGCCTGATGGAATTCACCCCAGAATTCTAAAATTATTAAGGGGGGAACTAGTGAAACCACTGGCTACTCTTTTTAATAAATCATGGGAGGATGGTGTGGTACCCGAGGACTGAAGGAAGGCGGATGTGATTCCTCTTCACAAAAGTGGGACCAAGACAGAGGCAGGAAACTACAGACCTGTCAGTTTGACCTCTGTGGTAGGGAAAGTGATGGAGTCACTTCTGAAGGAAAGAATTGGTGAGTACCTAGAGGCCAGTGGGGCACAGGACCCAAGGCAGCATGGGTTCTCAGCGGGAAGGTCATGTCAGATGAATTTAATAGATTTCTTTGACTGGGTGACCAAAGTAGTAGACCAGGGAGGGGCTGTAAACATGGCCTACCTAGACTTTAGCAAGGCATTTGACACAGTCTCACACAAAAGATTAATAGTGAAATTAACCAGCCTGGGCGTGGGTCCCAAGGTGGTAGCCTGGGTAAAACATTGGCTGGACAACAGGACACAGAAGGTAATTGTAAATGGAGTCCACTCTGAAGAAAGAGGGGTTACTAGTGGGGTACTGCAGGGTTCAGTGCTGGGTCCAGTCCTTTTTAATGTCTTTATAAGTGATATTGCAGAGGGACTGGAAGGAAAAGTATACCTCTTTGCAGATGACACGAAGATCTGCAACAGGGTTGATACACAAGGAGACGTGGAAAGGATGAGAAGGGACTTGGCAAGGTTGGAGGAATGGTCAGAAGTATGGCAGCTAGGATTCAATGCAAAGAAGTGCAAAATAATGTACCTGGGAAACAATAACCCAGGGGAAGAATACACAATGAGGGGAAGGTAGTAACAACAAAAAAAAAAGTAAGGGACCTGGGGGTAATCATATCAGATGACTTAAGGTTAGCAAGCAATGTGAGAAGGCAGTAGGGAGGGCTGGAGGTATACTGGGATGCATAGGGAGAGGCATCACCAGCAGAAAACAGGAAGTTGTTATCCCGCTGTACAGACAGTTGGTGAGACTCCATCTGAAGTACTGCGTCCAGTTCTGGAGACCCCATCTCCACAAGGACATAGACAGGATAGAGGCAGTCCAGAGGAGGGCAACTAAAATGGTGCAGGGTCTGCAAGAGAAGCTGTACGAGGAGAGACTTAAGCAGCTTAATATGTATACACTTGAGGAAAGAAGGAAGGGGGGGGACATGATAGAAACTTTTAAGTACCTCAGTGGAATCAACAAAGTCCAAGAGGGTAGCATCTTTCAGAAAAAGAGACGTGCAAGAACAAGGGTCACAATTTAAAGATGGGGGGGCAGTTCAGGGGCAATGTGAGAAAGTATTTTTTCACAGAGAGGGTAGTGGATGCATGGAACAGCCTTCCTGAGGAGGTTGTGGGGTCTAAAACTGTGGGAGAATTCAAGAATGCATGGGACAGACATAAGGCAATTCTTGTGGGGGGGTAGGAAGAAATAGGCTGTTGGTTAACTAGGATCTGTGGCCTAGCCTGTAGGTAGGGAAATGGCAGACTAGATGGGCCAAGCAGTCCTTATCTGCCGTCAAAGTCTATGTTTCTAAGTTTCTATGTTTCCCTCCCAGACCCTCTGTCTTATCACTAATGTAGATATTGAAGAGTACAGAGACCAATACGGACCCCTGTGATACCTCTGTAGTCACCCTCCCCAGAGTGTACCCTGTTTACCACCACTGTTTGTCTCCTATTCCTAAGCCAGTTTTCCACACAATTTATGATATTAGACCCCACCCCCAGGCTGCTTAGTTTCATTACCAACCTTTTATGCAGGACAGTGTCGAAGGCCTTGATGAAATCTTAAACATACCACATCCACCACTCTGCCTTGGTCCACTACCCTGGTTACTTCTTCAAAGAACTCTATCAGGTTGGTCTGACAGGACCTCTGTGAACCCATGCTGTCTCTAATTCCAAAGTCTGGTGGTCTCAAGGTATTCTCCAATTTTTTTCCTTTAGGGATGATTCCATTACTTTTCCAACTAGAGATGTTAGTCTGACCAGCCTGTAATTTCCTAGCTCCTCCCAACTACCCTCTTTGTGGTGCGGGATGACGTCATCCTCCAGTCCCCAGGGATGTCTCCAGTTTCCACAGACTGGTTAAACAAGGCTGTCAGGGGCTCAGTCAGTACCTCTCTGAGCTCCCTCAGCAGCCTGGGGTGAACTGCATCAGCGTCTATGAACTTGTCCACTTTTAACTTTGACAATTCCCTTAGTACCCTATCCACAGTGAAGGGGCTACTGTCTACTTCCCTACCCTTCTTGCCCTTGTTGTGTAATTCATATCCATTTCCTACCACCTCCTCCATGAAGACAGAAAGGAAGTATTGTTCAATACTGTATGTCGGCCTTTTGGCCGTCCTCCTACACGGAGACCCCTAATTCCCCCAGTAGCCTGATTACCCCTGCCCTGGCCTTTCTCCTTTCCCCAATGTATCTGAAAATTGTTTTCTAGGCTTCATCAGATCAGGAATTTGATGAAGCCTAGAGTTCACAAGGCAAAACGTCATTCAGTGGTGAAGGTCACGCTGTAATTTTCTTTTTTTATGTACCTGTTACTGCATTGGAGTATGTACTGCACATGGCTTATTTTAAAATGGTGAAATCGTTTTCTGTTGTTGTGTGACCCCTTTAGTAGTGGGTGCTGTGCCTCTCTCTTTTACCCAGACCACAGTATCTCAGACAGAGAACAATTCCTTGGAGTTTCTTTACTGAAGCGCTTTTGAAAAATGCACTCCATTAAAGTCAGTGGAAATATCAATACTGGTACAGTGGTTTTCAGACTATCTTCCCTTTGTGTAGTGTTAGTAACTAAAAGGAATTTCAACAAATTATAGTATGTTGTAAGTCTAACTATCCTCTAGTTGTATATGGGGGAGTGATTCAGTTAGTATGCAAGTCTTTACTTCACTGAACTCACAGGTGCAGTGTTTAGGGATTTATGAATCCCCCTGATTCTGCTCTTGCTCATAGCAGATTCCATTGCTTGAATGCTACATTGAGGGACAATTTTTTTTTTTTTTTTTTTTTTTAAGGTGACCATTTTGTGTATTAGATATTTTCCATCCCAACTATTTCACTTAGTTAAAGTATTGTTCTGTATGGGTCTGTAATTCATTATGGTGTCATAGCAGCATCACCAGCAGATGGCGCAATCTGCTGACATTTCATGGGCACACTAGTCCTCATGACATGGCCACCTGGGCACCTCTGTTTGTTTGAAAAAACAAAGAGAATGGGGACACCATAAAACGGGAAAAAGAGTGGCAAAAAATGGATAATAATTTATCTCCCAGCTTGCAGATGTAACTTTTAAAATGACTAAGTGGTTTGTCTTTTCAAAATAAACAGTTAAACAAATACTTATGTGACATCTTCTTATGGTATAAGTATTTGGGGCAGTCACAGTGGAAAGCTGTATCACTTTCCCTAACTGAATATCAGAAGTTGAAAAAAAAATCATAATAGGCTATGACATGCCCTGAAGGCCAATGAGGGCAGTTGTCTTTTGTTGTCATAGATAGATACTGAGAATAGATAGATAGATAGATAGATAGATAGATAGATAGATAGATAGATAGATAGATAGATAGATAGATAGATAGATAGATAGAAACCTTTCTTTTTCAACAAGATGAAAACTTTTAGGACCAAAGGCCCTATTTAACAAAGCTGGTCTGAGCTTTGAAAGGTTGCCTACTGAATATAACACAAGACGCAATCATTATAAAACAATGCATATGATAACTATACAATTTAACAAAAGTACCATAGACAAACAATACAAAATGATAGTAAACAAAGGAATTACGAAATCACTTTCATACAAAGCAAGTACACGTATTCATCCATATTATATCCATTTCAGCTTTAAAAATATTTAAGATCTTTGCATTCTGAATCTCTGGTACCAATTCATTGTGTCTTTGGTAGACACTGTAGTATCGTCTTTGCATTTTACCATTGGAATTTTTCACTAGGGGGACCAATAAATATCTACCCTTTAGTTCTCTCAGGTTGTGAGCAAAGTCATTTCTCCTGGCAAATCGAGATAAGTGCATACCATCCCCACTAAATTCTTTGTAAGCCATTGTCCCAATCTGTTTTTCCCCCCTCTATAAAGCTAAGGAATACTATCCCAAAGATGTTAGCATACTATAGTGATGGATGCCATAATATCAACCCAGGAAAAAATGAGCCATTCTATTTTAAGTTTTCTACATTCTGTCCAGTCGTGCCATGGTAGCGTGTTGATAAGCTATGCTGCCATATTCTAATTCTAGTAACAAAAATTGCTGTGCTATCCTATTTCTGGAATTTGTTGGAAGTATGACTGCTTTTCTACGTATTACTTCCAACCTAATATTTATTTTACTTATGGAATTTATAATGTGTTCTTTGAAAGTTAACCCATTATTGATTTGGACTCCCAAGTAGTTACATGAATTAGTCATTTCCAATCTTTGCATATCTAATGTGAATATATCCTGTCCTGAGGCTTTGGAGGATTTGGCACCCTTTGACCTGAATTCCATAATCTGGGTCTGTTTCTTATTTAATACCAAGTTTGAAGTCCTAAACCACTGTTGAAGGATGTTATAGTCCGACTGCAATATTTCTTGTAATTTAGATATATTCTTTGCTATACTGATCAGTACCATATTGTCTGCATAAAGATGTATATCACATTTTTAATCATTTGAGGAAGGGGATTTACATAAATCAAGTGTGACCCTCAGGCAACACTACTCCTAGGGCTACTTCCCATGCCTGTTTTCCTTTTTTTTTTATTTACTATATTTTTTGCTGCCGCCAGCCACCCAGTACCACAGCCAGGTCACGGACCCTGACTTCCTCCTCCATATTAGATGCACTCCTTCCTTGATACCCCCTGGCTTACTCCCCAGGGTAGGGCTGCGGCACCGGTCTCCCCATCTGGCACTGCAGATGATGGGATAGGTCAAGAAGGCCACCCAGGAGGCTAATTGAAGCAGAGGGCTGACTTAATCTAGAGTGGCTGGCAGCTAGGTTTTTCTTCCACTGTAAGTGAGAGGCAGAAGCGTGCAATGATGCCAGCATCTGTCCTGCCCCTCAGAATCTTGTAGGCGCCGGTTGCTGTGGTGCCCCCAGCCTCCACCAGAGGTCTCTCTGGCACTGATTGCACACTACGTGCCCTCCCCCTTGGAGAAGGACAGCAGTCTGTGGGACGCTTGATCCTTCTCCCTCCGGCCGGCCCTCCGATGACTGAGGTCCATTCCTGAACCCGGGTCACCGGCATTGCAAGCAGAAATCCAACTGCTGCACTGATGGCCCAGCTCTGCCTGTCTTCCTAACAACAGGTTGAAGGGTCTCGGTCCCAAATTAACAAATACCAGGGTACTGCAACCCTCAGTGAACACAATATCTTGGTGCCTCCACCCAGAGTACGGTTTGCGTGGGTATCTAACTAGACTGGTACAGCCTTCTAGGAAGCTATAACCACTCACAATCCCACCTAGTGACCAGGTGCCTATGAACTGACAATAACCATTAGCAGTATTCAATAGACTGTTTGCAATAAGCATCAATAATATGTTCACAGCTGTCCCATTTACCAGCAGGGTCTCTGGTACTGGTGTACGCCCTGCGCCACCCTGTAAAGACAGTTTTGCAATACGGCGTGCAATTTTAACACCTTCAGTGAAGCCTTTCACTTTTAACCAGATAATAATAGTATGCTCACAAGCTAGGGTCAAAGTAAAACAGTAAATCAAGTTTAATAAGGGGACAGGAATGAGGGGGGCAAATCTGAGCAAATGATTCCTGTTCTGGAAAAAACAGGTTAATTAATATACAGTTAATTTAGTCCCATTTCTAAACAGTCCTGCATCTACTGGGTACCCAGATTATAGTGGTGGCTGGCCAGAATCTTTGCCCAGGGTTGCAGCTGTTGTTGGGGCCCTTGACGGAAGGAAGTAATCAATATTAACAGTGCAAAGCAAATAAATTATTTGTATCCACGGCCAGCTGGCCTAGTCTATTGAAACCCTTGAAATTAAGCTGAAAACAATTAGATGTTCCAAAAAGACAATCAAGATGCTTGTTGCAGGGAGCTACCCTGAGCTTATCCACTGTACCAGAAGACTGAAGACAACCTGGCATAAATAAGACCTGATGCTGGAAGTTGCTATGCACAGGGAAACTGGGCTGCCATGACTCACCTCCACTTCATGGCTTTTCCCTGAAGGTGACCACAACCTGTGATGATTTGTTGCACAGGGGCTGGATCCCTGAAGCTGGTCTTCGATGATAAAACTGTAGCTGGCATAGTAACAGATGGCATGGGCTGGGATGGACCTAGGCCCAGGTTCAACAGAGTGTCTCTGGCAAAGTCCAGTTTATCTGCTGGTGATCCCTCCAGCTGATAAACAGCATGGTCACAGGTAAAGGCAAGTGCTTCTCTGAAAATCAAGGGTCCCTGGATGGTAGGCCTTGACCCACGATAAGCATTCAGCAAATTTATGTTAAGGAAAATCCAAACTCCCCGATTTCTCTTTCAGCATCTGACCGGTTCACAATGTCAGCCGCTTTCCTGAACAAAGCTCTTAATCTGCAGTAAGGTAGTTCTATGTGATCAGTCTCCTCTGTTTGGGATCACAGGATGCATGCCAGAGGGAAAATTAGGTTTATCTTAGTCTGGATCCCTACAGAGCCTACAAGCTCCTTGCTCCACAGAGTCTCAGGATGAATTGCCACACTTGTTTTGGAATTGCATCTTCTCTGAATTTAGTCAGTCTAGGTATCTCTCCAGCCAGCAGGGAGGGCAAGACAGGCCCTTTTCCCTACCTTTTCCTTAGTTCACACAGGAGGTCCTTTCAGTTTGAGAGCTCGAACAGTTCTCAGACTCGTCCAGTTTTTCGGCAACCCGATTGGCTAAGGGAGCTGTCAGTCAAAGTCTTGTGCTCCCATTTTTTCCTTTAGGTGCCAAATACTAGAGTTCACTATTTCTCCCACAAGGCACCTGAGCTAAGGATCTCTCGAGGTCTCCTGTGTCCCAATTGACCCCAATCTGGGAAGTCATGGTCCAAAACATGGTGGCTCCCAATGGGAAATGTTTGCTGCAAAGAAGGCAGCTTAAATAAGTCTCTAGCTCAAAAATAGTAACAAATTAAAAGTAAATAACTGCAGCACCATGCAATGCTCCCTCTGCTCTGCTAGTGACAGCAAAGCGAAGCAGATTAGGGAAATACCAGGCTGGTCGCAAGCTCCAAAATGCTTGGACCCAGCCCAGCCCATTTTTAGCATACACACTGGCTGTGGTACTTGAAGGGACAGGCGCGGAGACACATCATGGCACTCTCACACAGATCAATAGGAAGACACCACAGCCATGGATTTATCATTTCTGCAGGACATCTGCCTGGCAGTGGGCATTACTGGAACCCAGGGAGACATGTAAGGTAAGCCCCCGATTTGAGGGGTTACACAAGAACAGCAGGGGGCCCACAATTGAGCCTTGCGGACCCCTCTGTATATCTCTTCTCCATCTGATAAACATCCCCTAATATAGACTTGCTTAGTATGCTGTGGTAAATATAATAGTAGCCAGTTCCTTGCTGGATCAGACATGCCAAGTAATGGAAACTATTTCCCAGTTATGGCAATCATGGCCAGAATAAGTCCATTGTATTCCTCATGGTTATATATTATTATTAAATTTCACATTTGCACTTTTTGGAAACATATCTGAGTGTTTCAAACTTGAGAGAGATGAAAGGAAATCCCCATGTTGCAACAACTGTTCCCTGAATTTCATGGAAGTCAAGTCAGACACAGTAAAACAAATTAAAAAAAAGGTATGTGGCTGCTATTTATTTATGTTGTTTACTGAATGATTGGGGGGCTTTAACTTAGATTGGGGGGGCTGTAGCCTCCCCAAAATCAACGTGATGATGCCACTGCCGGGATGTATTGGAAAGGGATTTAATAGTAAGAGGAAGGAGGTGATACTGCCCTTGTACAAATCCCTGGAAAGTCTTTACCTGGTGTACTGCATACAGTTCTGGATTTCACATTTCAAAAAGACTTGTACCGCATGGAGACCATACAATGGAGGACCACTAAAGTGATCCAGGAACAGCAGGGGAGGTTGTACGAGGAAAGGTTGGCAGACCATAATGTGTCTACACTGGAGGCCAGGAGGGATATATTACCGACGACTGGGAGAAAAGTGCAGTTGTCATTTTTCCCATCCTGGCCGAAATGTGTTTTTGCAGTTCCGGCACAGAATAGAGCGGTCGCTGTGGGAAATCGCTGTCCGGGACAGAGAAATAAAATGACAGTGATACTGTCCATGAGCAGAGGTCCTAAAATGTCTACTTTGAAAATTGTGTGATGATAGCCCATCAAATGAGTTGTGTTGCACACTTTCCATACACCCTTGTAAATTTGCAGATTTGTAACATTGTCATGCCACATTTTCAACAATGGCAATTTTTCACACCTCCTTATGAGCAGTACAGCTGTCATTTTTCACATCCTGAGTGAAATGTGGTTTCACAGTTGTGGCACAGAATAACGCGGTCGATGTGGGACATCAGTGTTCAGAACAGATAAAGAAAATGACAGTGGCACTGTTCATGAGCAGAGGTCGTAAAATCCCTATGTTGGAAATTTGGTGACAAAACTCTATAACATGACTGTGTTACAAGCATACGTTGAACTGTTTCCACGCACCCTTGTAACCTCGCAAATTTGTAATATTTTCACATGCACCTGGTAATTCCATTCCAGCAAAAATTAAGTCTGGTGACAGCGTTATTGCTAACCGATCGGAGATATTGGAAGCCCTCAATAACCATTTTGCAACGGCAGGGCTAGCATTTGATACTTTTCCTGCCAATGACCTCCGCACAGCTCAAGACCCACCAACCCATGAGTCCCCCTCTACAGAGGAGACCTTCTCCCTCCTGCCAGTCTCTCTAAAAGAGGTGGAAGACCTACTGCTGCAACTGGACACCAGGAAGGGAGCAGGCTCCAACTTCATAGAGCCATACTATCTGAAATGTGCCTACCATGTGCTTGTGGTGCCAATCACCCACCTATTCAACATGTCACTCTCCCAGGGTATCCTCCCCCTCAATGGAAAATAGCCCATGTCATCCTTCTGTTAAAAACAGGTGACCCCCACAATCTAAATAATTACAGACCGATCTCCCTCCTCCGCATCTTGTCTAAATTACTAGAAAAAATGTGTGTGGCCAGCTAGGGGTATACTTAGAATCCAGAAGCCTATTAAATCCAGTTCAGTCTGGATTCAAAGCAAAGCACAGCACCATAACAGCCGTAGCTAAGGTGATCAATGATTGGCTCCTAGACCTTGACAAGAAGAAGCAAGTCTGTGCTGTTTTCTTGGATCTTAGTAAGGTATTCGACACAGTCGATCACAGTCTACTTCTTTCCTCCTTAAGCACCTTAGGCCTGGACCATAAATCTATGTGCTGGTTTGCAGACTACCTCAGAGAATGGAAAAAGCAGGTTAAAGCTGAAGGTGATCTTTCTCCATTAAAACCTATGCTGAGGGGCGTGCCCCAGGGCTCTATCCTTGGTCCCCTCCTTGTTACAGTCTACATTAACAACATCAATGACCACATCAAAAAAAACAACATCCACTTACTCGCGGATGACACTGTACTGTACTTGAGTCATCCCATGCCGGAAGCAGCCTGTGAAGATCTCCAAGCTGAATTTAACCTTCTACAATACCAGCTCATAAACAAAAAGCTTTTGCTCAACGCGAAAAAGACAAAAGCCATGCTCTTTCCCCCTCCTTGCATGCGGGAAATCCTGCTGTGGGGGGGAGCTATCCCATAAATTACCACTGTTCTTGGAGAAACACTAGAGTATGTAGCTAAATTCAAATATCTAGGAGTTTGGCTTGATCATAAACTTTCCTTCACTGACCATCTCGAAGAACTACAGAAGAAACTAAGACAAAGATTAGGACTATTCTACAGAATTAACCACCTGCTCACAAAGGAGGCCAAGATTCAACTGGTTCAAGCTACCTTCCTATCTTTAATAGATTACACGGACCTGCTCTACAGCCACTGCACTGCCTCTGCACTGGCTAAGTAGGACACCCTCTACCACAGAGCTATCAGGTTCATTACTGGCCTTCCACTTTCCATACACCACTGCTCCCTGTACTCATCTTTAGGCTGGACTTCCCTTCACTATAGAAGGAATAAAAACGCTACCCTATGGGCCTTCAGAGCAGTGACCAACAAGCTCCCCTCATATGTTTCAGATTGTATTCCCCAAAGTGTGTTAGGCACTTACGCTCTAAGGAGCTATTCCCTAATTTCCCTTCAAGTTCCAAGGGTCAAAACTCATTTCGGGAAAGCTGCTCTAAGCTTCTCTTTACCCACATTGTGAAATGGTTTACAAAGGAACTTGAAGCTGAGCTACTCTGTTAGCCTGAATATCTTCAAGGCGCTCTACAATCGCTGCATGAAAGCACCTTGCAAATGTTTTCCTCACCTCTAGCCCACTAATTCTGCAACTCCCCCCTTTCCATCCTGACGCTCGCCATGTTTCTACCCCTGGCTCTCCCTCTTTTCCTATTAACTCTTCCTGCTGCACCCACCCTTTCCTGTCCACTCCAGCCTGGCTAAAGTCCCACCCCATCCATAGTAGTGTCCCAATTATCTACCCCTCCTCCATCACTGTCATAATAAACAAGTACACGACAGCCATCATCACTTTCTGTGGTTTTAGCTCAATTTTTCTCCCAGTCGTCGGTAATATATCCCTCCTGTTCTTTACCTCTCTAACCTGCCACCCCATACACGGCCTCTTTCCCCTATATGGGTAGTTGCCAGCTGCCTCACTCAAAAGATTTCTGCTTATAACCCCTGTATGCCTATGGTTGATTGTACATCTGCCGACTTCTTCAATTGTAAAATAATGCTGATTTTTTTTATTTATTTATTTCAACCTTGTACTGAACTGTATACACTGTATATACTTTTTCTTCCTTGTATATTATTGCTTTTTGTATACCTGCTTCTGTACTGTACTTTGATGTATTCATGACCAGGTCCACCTTGCAAATGAGCCTGTCTCAATGGTGCCCACCTGGATAAATAAAGATGTTGATTGATTGATTGGTTGATTGATTGAAGGTTACAAAGACAATATGAGGGCTAGGAAACATGCCTTATGAGGACAGATTGGAAAAAACTTAGCATGTAGAGCCTTGGGGATAGAAGGAAATGGGGAGATGGGGCCTATGCTCTAATAGGCGGGAATTATGTGCCCGAGGTGTGTATCCAGCCCATGGATCTCCGCACCTGTGGACAGGTGCACACCACCGGTATTCCCCAATGACCATGACCTGTCTGCAGGCATGCCACCCTGGCATGCAGCACTTCGAGGGGTGGCTAGGGGTGGAGTTGTGGACCCAGGCAGGCATCCAACTGGATGCCTGTCCTGGGTCCAACAGTAGATCCCTTACACAGCAGGGCACGTGGTTGCTGAGGGACTCTGTGGATGTTGGACAGCCAGCAGCCATGGCGGTGTGTGGTGTGTAGTGCTGCCGGCCATCCCAAGATGCGGCACCTACGGACCATGTGGGAGGAGGGGGGTGTCAGTGCCACAGAGGTGTGTGTGTGTGTGGGGGTGGTGAGGTTATCACTGGACAGCAGTGTGTGGGGTGGGGACCCAGGGCACCCCTGTGTCTGTGTGTGTGAGTGAAGGGGGGAATGTACCACCAAGAACAGGTGCCCACATGGGAAGGGCGTGCGATCCGGGGACAGGTGCAGCCAGGTGGGGAGGGTTGTGCTTCACCACACCGGGTGCCTTGCCAGTGCAGTGTTGGGCCGTGGGCAGCATGGACATGGTGGTGCTGCCCTGGGTGGGTGTGCAGCAGCAGGTGACATAGTGGCACTGTATATGTGGTGGGGTCAGCCTCTGGGGTATGGGGACAAAGCAGGCTCACTCTGTGGGGAATGCCCACCTGCCATGGGGCCATTCCCTCATCTGGTGTGCACATGGGCAGGGCACGTAGGAGATTTATGGCAGAGTTTACCCTGGTGTAATGGCTATCTTCCTACATGCCCTGTGTGCAGTTCTACGCGGCTTTGTGCATGCCGCATAGTGTTGGTATGCCCCCTGCATGTTACTGTCCATGTGGGTGGGGGATTGGGTGCATGGGGGCTATACGCCCCCTTTTAGTGCATCCCATGTGGGGGGTGCAATGGGTACAAAGTGTCTCCATGTCTCACATATGTGGCATGGAGGAGCTCTGCACATTCGAGCATAGGGCCCTATAGTGTTAATCTATACAATCATACAGGATGTACCACTGCTTAATTCCATGGGAATTTATCTAAACAACACATTTCGTAGACACAATAAGCAATTTGAAGGTTCCTGTTTCAGAACAGATAAAAGGACATTTTTCTAAGCAATTTAAAGGTTCTCATCAGGATATATAAAAGGAAATTTTTCTACACTCAAAGAATTATAGGTCTCTGGAATTCCTTACCCAGCAACTTAGTAAATAGTAAAAACAAAGAAACCTTTAAAAATAATCTGAACAGATGTATGGGATTATCTGCAATTAACTGCCACTGAGAAGTGGGGAGAAGTAAATATGGATCATAAGGCCTAACACTACCTCAAAAGATAATAGTACAGGCGATAGGATAGTAAGTTAACTGATAAAATGCAACCAAATGGAATTCAGTGTTGTAAACTTCCTAGCAGGCAGAATGCTCTATGTTTTTAACACTCACTTTTGTGGTTGCAAGACCCTGCAGGATCCTTTCTTGAGTGGTGTTTACACATACACTGGATTTTGGCACCATTACAGCACCTATGTATGAAGTACCCTACATAGCCATTTCCAGTGCATCCACACAGAGGAGCTGTGGAGTGGTACAGAAGCTGTGAAGTATTGCAGGCAGCCTGACTCCCCCCCCCCACCCCGTGTTTCACTTAACCCCTCTTCAGGATTCCTATCTAGCAAGTTCATGAGTGCAGATGGTGTGGAGTGTCCCCATGGAATGAAAACTCCTGCACCATTTCAGCTCCCACTACTACAGAGTTCAACAGGAGCATTAAAGGAATTAACAAGGAAAACTGTGGGGAATTATTTACCCTGAATACCAAGTCAAGTTCACTTGGTCACATGTGGAAATTAACAGGAGTTAACAGGAGGGAGGTTCAGGAGGGATGTGAGGAAGTACTTCTACATGGAAAGGGTGGTGTAACCTTGAAATAGTCTGTCTGCTGAGGTGGTGGGTGCAAACACAATCAGGGGATTCAAGCAAGCATGGGACAGAATGAAGGGAATGGTGGTCACTCGGGGCAACAAAATGAGGGAGGACAATGGGGATAGGATTGGGAGGGTTAGTACCCTGGAGGAACAATAGGTTCCAGGGAAGGTTTCAGGGATTATAGAAAATATCGGCAGACTGGATGGACCTATGGTCTTTTTCTGCCATCATAGTCTATGTTTCTATATATGTTTCTATGCTCAAATACCCACAGATATGTCTACACTAACCCTCTTGCAGCAGAGTAGTCATTCTTCACCACTCACACCGTTGCAGAGTGTTAAGAGCAAATAGACATTTGTTTATCTTTCTTGGCTTTGCTGCCCCCTGAGCTAGTGCTGTAAGTTCCTACAAACTCCACAGGGGGTTCTTGTTAGGTCAGTGAAATACAAACGTCACAACAACTGTGCTCTGCTCCAGGAGGCTTAAAAATGTCACAGCGAGCCTGACAAAGTAGTATGATTAAACCAGAAAGGAAAATTAGAGTGGACAGGAAGCCCTGGGAAAAACAAACTTCACAGGTATGTAAATTTTCCATTTTATTTTTTATTGTGTGTATTTTTTCATACTGGGTATCACAAACCACTTTATAGCAAGCAAAGCAAGGGGCCGCACAAAAATCCACAAAATCTAGATCTTTAGTGTGTATGAAAATTATATTATTTTTGTCTGCCATGGTGGGTGGTCTACAAGGAGCCTTTATATACATTAAAGTTTTACATAGTGTCCCATATTACCTAGAAAGGTTGATATGGGGGTCATGCTGGAGGGTGTACCCCTTTTCAGAAGCTAAAAGGGCCACCCTGTCACTAAATAGAGGTGCAGTTGTATGCCTTCTTTGGAGGGCTAGGTGCATTGTTACATTGTGAACAAGTCCTAGAATACAATTTTACTGTAAAACTACAGTAATTGGCGTCTATGTATTTGCCATTACTTAGTATCATATAATTTAATTCGAACATGATCCAAAAAGTTTCTAAATACTGAAAACTATAGTAATAGTAAATGGATATGACAGTCCAGACATCATGTCTCTGGAGCTTCGGGCTGGTCTGCTCAGTGTCTCGTTTGTCTGGATGGGGGTGGTTATGGCCCAAGGTGACCCTCATGTCTCGGGGTATCTAGGTATTATAGCTTGCCAGGAACACCTTTTTTTAAAAACTTACATTTTATTAAGTTTTTAGGGCTCAGAAAAGCAGTTACATCTCATTCAGTATTAACTTCAAATACAGCAGGAAGATTCGCAAAGGTACAGTTGATATGTGTATCATATAGAACGACAAATTATGAAAAGCACAACCAAATGCTTATATGTACAGAGGAGAATATACTAACGTCATTGTCAGTCTTGGGGCAAGTGTATGACTGAAGGCAATGGCAGCAGCCCCTAATCTTTTAATAGTGGCAATTAACCCAGATTTGTTACCCATCCTTCCCCTCCTCCTGCAGGCCTTCCACCCTGTCCTGCCACAAGGGGGTCAGTCGTGGCCCCACACATTTCAGACAGTCCCTCAATTTAGGGAATAATAGCTGAACATTTGGCAATGACGTGTCAGCCAAACAGTACATTTATTTTGCTATTGCACCCCTTGTTGTGACAGCTATGTGGTAAGCTCCTCCACTTTATGGATGTCCCAGACTGCGTCTTCTGATTGGGTTGGTGTTGGAGGGTCTGGTTTCAGCCAAAGTCACATTATTAATTTTTTTACTGCTGTCATAAAGACTCCTAGTAGGGTAAGGTGCAATTTATGATGTATGGTAGCCAAATACACCAGTAAAAGGACAGCTTCGGACTTCAGCAGGCCATAGGCTTGAATCATGGCCTTTATTTCTCCTTCAAATGCCTTTCAGAATATTTCAAGAATAGGGCAGGACCAGAATACATGAGCATGTGTGGCCACCTGACATTGGCATCCCCTCCAACAGGAGGAGTCCCCAGAGGACAAATAGCCCTAATTTGAGCAGTGCAGAAAAAGTGAGTGGCCAACATCCAACTGAACTCCCGTCACTGTGGAGAGCACGTAATTTAATGTTGTCTACTCCAAATCATTGTTCAAAGGGAGCCAAGTAGGTCATAGCCAATTCTGTCTCCCATGCAGTTTGTGTAGATGACATGTCCTGTGTAGGTATACTTTACAATTTCTGACAGCATATGGCAATAAAGTGAGATGGCCACGGTTCCTACAGCAAACTCCATATAAAGAGGATGTAGGGAAGTCATCTTCATCAATGATCAGACCAAGGGTGGTCAAAACAATGTCAAATTTGTAATAGCAGTAATAATTCCTCCTATTCAACCCATATACTGTCTGTAATTGTGCCAAAGATTGCATTTGAGTGACCGTATATAACCCCTACAAATGGGGTTCCAAAAAACTTCAAGAGCTTGAATGCTCCAAGCCTGAATGGTGTTTGGCATTTAAGCCATTTATCAGTGAGTGTTTTAGAGCCTCTGGTACTGTCTCTTTAAGAGCTGTCTGCTTGCAGACATAATTAATTTTGTATGGGGGACTGTGTGCTTCTCTGAGTACCACTCGAGCTGCTGCCAATTCACTTCATTTTGCAGTCACTAGGAGTGCAAAGGAACCTATCTGAAAGATGTAACTGTTTGCCAGAAATTATTTAGAGTAATAATGAAATTACAGTTTGTCTAACCTGCTTTCTTTGCAGTCAGAACTGTGTCTGCTAGTTCCCATTCTAGTTTTGAACTGCTGAACTGGACCAATCAGTGTAGGAGTAAGCTAGCTCTAAAATGATGCCTGGACGAATCAGAACTTGGACTCATAATCTGGAGCCAGCCACAAGAGGATTGTATGGGCAGTGACTCTGGGAGATGTAGTTTAGACTTCAGTGCCTTTTTGGACCAACAGCAGCAGTCTATTGTGAGTGACAGCCAATCCAGTCAAGAACTGGGAGGAACTCAAAGGAAGTGCCCGTTTTAAGTCAGTTGGAGTTCAGTTGAGCTTTGGCAGTGAAGAAGGAAGGGCCCTGTGCTTTTTCAGTGTGCAGTTTTAGTCAAAAACTGTGTAAGGCCCAGAGTTCAGTCTGCAGCTTGTGTAACAACTTGTTAGGACTGAATCAGTCCTGTGAAAAGAATCAAAGGATCTCTGAAGAGTAGAAACCAGGCTCACCCTGTAGAAGACTGGAAGAATTGCTGAAAATTGCACTCGGTCTGTCAGGAACTGAATCTGCTGTGTGTTCTCCGGTATTGTGCAGTAATTGCGATCGGGATACAGATGCAGCCTGCCTGGTATAGTACTTCTTTTATATGGATGTGTGAAGAGGTTTGTGTACCCAAGTGAGCCCTGCTGACATTGAAGGACCCTATCTTATTTGGAGGTCGTGAGTACTAATTCAGGGTCGCTCCCTGTTGAATTGCCACATTAAATCCAAATGGAATTACTGTACTGCTGACTGTTTAATTCTCCTTTTCTCTGTGTGAAAGGGCCCCTACCAGCTGCCACAGTTTGGACTAGCCACTAGGGCTTGGGTACCCAGGGACAGTAACTGATAAAGGATAGACCTGTGCACAGAGCCATAAATAGATTATTAGAGTGATAAGCTAATTAACCTGATTTCCCTGTCCTTGTTATATCCCCTAAATAAATCAGAGCTGCTTGTTTCACAAAGTTATACTGCCTGAGGTATTTGTCTATGTTAAAGTACTGTACTGTGATTGTTGCACTGTATCTCATTTCACAGGAGGTCCCAGTGCCGGAACCAGACCTGGGGGTAAGTGTATACTGTGAAGGTAATTCTGATATATTGTGTGGCCACTAGTGGGAAGAAAGGAGGTTGCAGTGTCCCAGAGGGCTGTGACCAAGTTAGTTTAACTATTGCAAACCCCTGACCTCTGGGTGGAGGCACCGCCATTGGATCCAGGCCCCTCAACCTGTTAGTGGCAAATCAGGCAGGGGTAGTAGCCCTGGGATAGCGCCATCTAGGGGTTACATCTTGGAGGCTCACGCTGGGATTGTGTGTCCTCTAGTGGCCATATTTACGAACCACTGTTAAGAAAAAATGGTACCCGACAGAAGTGGCTGTGCACCGGCTGGTGGAGTGGTGTACTGGGGAGGAGATCGACCCCCAAATGTTATGTTATCCTGGACATCCCCTGGGTATCAATACGGACACTGTGCAGGAGTACTTTCCAAGGTGGAAGGTTTACAAAACCCTGTGGTGGTGGGTCGGCATGCTAATCTGCTCACCCACACTTTCCTGGCCTAGTAGAGTTTAAGGATCCATAGATAGCTCCAAAGTGCCACAGACCATTACCCCAGAGAGCCCTCACTGCTTGGAGAGTGATAACTAAGGACAGTAAAGACCGGGAGAATCAGCCCCCACCACTATCTGAAACTTTTGAGAGAAATTTGCTGAATGGGTGCTGGGAGAGGGGAAACTGTGGAGGACTTGAAGAAACTATTCTTTGCCACCTGAGGTGTTCCTCCCCAACACCCTCTCCTGCTCCAGTGCCCGTAATGGTGTCTGAACCAATGCAGACTCCTATTTCTGCACCTGCCATTAGTCACGACTCTTACCGAAGGTTGAGGATCTTCTCTGGCACCTCCCCACCCCCAAGGGAGGATGACTGGGAGACCTGGATAATTTATATTGCCCCAAGTGCTAGAATGGCAATGCTGGGAAGGTGGCGAAGAGGTTGGTGAGCCTCCGAGGTCCTGCCCTGGCTACCATCCGTGCTAAACGGGCCAGTAACCCTGAAGCGACTGCACAGGCCTATCTTGAGGCCTTGGAGAATGTGTATGGGAGCCCAGATTCTGATGAGGACCTATGGTGGAGAGTAAGAGATGACAACAGTACCAAGGAGTTGTTGTCTGTGTATGTATCTCGGCTGGAAAATTGTTGCAAGAATGCCTCAGAAAGGTAGTTTGCCAGCGATTGAACTGGACCGAACCAGGCTGGACAGGATCCTTAAGTCTGCCCCCTTCTCAGAACTGCTGTTGCTTCAGTTACCCTGGCAGATCGACTGGAATCCCCCCTCCTATGATGAGTTAATGAGAGAAATTCGAGGGTTGAGAAAAACTGACCTCGGAGGGACCTGCACCAATAGCTGCGACTACGGCCCGAGTGACTGAGGTGACCCATCAAGTGAAGTTCAGAGGCAGAGGTTGGCAGTCAATGAGTGCTCTGACAGGAAAAAGATATGTCACAATGGAGCGAACTGTTAGAGAGATCCGGGAATTCAAAACAGTCCCTTTATGAAGGCCACGCCTGCAAATCAGACCCTGACCTATATCCGACTGCATCTGCTATGGGGTGGGGTACCACCCATGTATCTCCTGCTGATAACAGCTCCGAACTCGATTCCTTGACCATGGAAGTGGAGAAACTGACGAGATGTCCCAAATGCTTATCACAGCCCAGAACAGAGATGGCACCAAGGTTTCCAGTTAGTAATACCCCGCCCTGGCTCCCAGTGTGGCGCCTCGGCCAGCTCAAACTCCAGAAAGTATGTTTTGCTATAATTGTGGGAAAGATGGGCACATGAAAAGGGAATGCCAGTCCCCAAAAGACACTGACAAAGTTGCATATAGGCTACAAGGAGAGCTTGGAGAAGAAATCAGTGGTTAAGAGGTGCCGACATGATCCCAGTGAGGGCACCAAAATGCTAATTCACGTCCTTTGTGGCAAGGTCAGTTGCCCAGGCCCCCCTACCGCCTCTCCAGACTGGTCCAGAATAGTGGGTCCCTCCATGGAGACCACTGTAAAGGTGAACAGGTGTCTACAAGAGCTATATTAGACAGTGGCTCCCAAGTGACAATTATGTTCCAAGATTGGTATCAGAAGCATTTGTCAGGCGTACCCTTACAACCATTAGAAGGACTGCATGTATGGGGGTTAAGTGAGAAGGCCTACCCCTATTCGGTATATCCGAATTTGGCTGTCTTTCCCACCTCCGTGGCTGGAGTGGCGAACAAGTAGAGACCCTAGCCTTAGTGTGTCCCCCACTGGACTGTATGATGGTGTCCTTTGTTGATTGGAACAAATGCTCATATGTTCGGAAAGCTAGCACAGTTGTGTTATGAAAACAGGGTCAAAGACTAGTAGAGCTTTAAGAGTTCCGGCTTTAATTAAGAAGGCCTATGAGGCACAGAGAGATGCTGAAAAACAGAACCAGAGGAACCGTCGGAATTGTATGGAAGAAGGATCCTGAGTCTCTGATCCTGGCGCCAAATGCCCAGTGTACCTTACAGGAGAGGTCCGTATCAGAAAGGATGTTAAGAATAAAATATTAATGTTGGATGCACCAAGGCGATGGAAAATTGCCAGAGGGACTGCTGGTCAAGCCTAGTATTTTGCCCGCTAGAGCCCATGCTTATGCCAGAAGGGTAATGGTCCAAGTTCATAATGTGTCTGAAAGAGACATTCGAGTAAACAGAGGTTGCATCCTGGCTAATGTGCATTGTGCAGACACTGCAGTGCTACCCAGCAGCAAGAGTTCAAGGAAGAATGACAGAGTAACGCCTGACTTGTTTGATTTCGGCGACTCCCCGCTGCCAGCTGAATGGAAAGTGAAGATCAGTGAGAAGCTTGCCCAGAGAGACCAGGTGTTTTCTTTAAAGGAATGGGATGTAGGATGCGTGCAAGGAGCTGAGCACAATATCCGCTGCATGACGAAAGACCATTTCGTGAGAGGTCTCGACGCCTGGCACCTGCTGACATAGATGATGTGAGACGGCATCTGCAAGAGATGTTAGCTGCTGGTGTAATACAAGAATCCAGAAGCCTTATGCTTCCCCATTGTGGTAGTGAGGAAAAAGAATGGAACAGTAAGGATGTGTGTGGATTATACGCACTTTAAACGCGGACTATCCTGATCAGTACACAATGCCCGCATTCAGGATGCTGGACTGCCTAAGCAGGACAAGTGGTTCTCTGTGCTGGATCTCCGCAGTGGGTACTATCAGATCCCGATGGCCCCAGAGGACCGTGAAAAAGACAGCCTTTATCTGTCCGCTTGGCTTCTATGAATTCATGAGGATGCCTCAAGGGATTTCAGGTGCCCCAGCCACTTTTCAACGATTGATGGAGCGTGCAGTGGGGACATGAACTTACTAGAGTGCCTGGTATACCTAGATGATGTTATTGTGTTTGGCAGCTCACTGGAGGAACATGAGAGCAGATTATTTAAGGTATTGGACCGACTGGAGGACTTTGGCCTTAAACTGTCCATTGATAAGTGTCAATTTTTTCAAACATCAGTAAAGTATGTGGGACACATAGTATCCACCGAGGAATAGAGACCGACCCAAGTAAAGTTGAGGCCTTGACCACGGCCTCAGCCCAAAAATCTAAAAGAACTGCAAAGATTCCTGGGATTCTGTGGTTATTATCGGGCGCTTCATCAAGGACTATTCAAGAGTGATCCGCCCATTTAACCTTACTAAGGGTATCCCCAACCCACAAAAATACCAAAAGTCAGCATCCCTCAAGACTGAAAGAGTGTATTTTCATCCGAGTGAAGTATTTGGGGCCCGCTGGACTCCTGATTGTGAGACTGCTTTTCATGAGATCATATATCAACTTACCCATGCTCCAGTGCTGGCCTATGCCGATCCAAGAAAACCTCGTCCTGCACACTGATGCTAGCTTGCAAGGTTGGGGGCTGTGTTGTACAAGAGCACGAGAATGGCCTGAGACCAGTGGCCTTTGCCAGTAGAAGCCTGACCCCATCCGAAAAGAACTATCCTGTACATAAGTTAGAGTTCCTAGCTTTGAAGTGGGCTATTGTTACCAATTCCATGAGTACTTGTATGGGGCTAAAATACTAGTAAAACTGACAATAATCCTTTGACCTATGTGCAGACCTCAGCTAAGTTGGATGCCACTAGCCATAGGTGGCTTTCTGCATTATCTACATATGACTATGCTCCGAAAACACGGCAGGTCTGAACCACATAGATGCTGATGCTCTCTCCGGAGGCCTGTTCCCAAGAATGATTGGGTCCGATTGGCAGAACCTGACATTCGGGCACTCTACGGAGAGATTTGACAGGAGGAACAAATGTCCCAGGGCGCAGTGGACTGCATGGTGGATGCTAGGGGCCTCTGAGAATTGCATACCTGCTGCTTGTACCCACTTTTCTGCAATAGACATTGCAGCACTGCCTCAGCTGGACAATGACAGTATTCATGGCTCAATCCCGATCCCATGATCAAAGCAGCTTTAGAAGCCCTCATGCAGGAAAAGATGTGTCCAAATTACGCCCACTGATTTGAGAACTGCACTGTTATACAAAGAAGGTCCTAAGTTGAAACTGATCAATAAACTGTTATACAGAGAAACAGTAGACAGAGGGGACAAGTAGACAAACAACAACTAGTGCTGCCCACTGCCTTCGAGACTCAGTACTGAGGTCCTTGCACAACCACATGGGGGCACCTTGGTATAGACAGAACACTTGACTTGGTGAGATCCAGATTCATTGGCCTAAGATGGGGGCTGATGTGGAGCAACACATTCGAACTTGTAGTCGCTTGCTTACAGAGGAAAGCTTTGCCCAGAGGGCTGCCCCTTGTTAACATCACCACCAGTGCACCCATGGAGCTAGTGCATTGATTTTCTAAGTTTGGAGTCAGATCAAAGAAATATCAGTAATGTGCTGGTGGTCACTGACCATTTCACGAGATATGCCCAAGCTTTCCCCACCAAAGACCAGAAAGCATCCACTGTGGCCAAAGTACTTGTAGAAAACTTTTTGTTCACTATGGGCTCCACAAAGAATCCATTCTGATCAAGGGAGAGACTTTGAGAGTCGCCTGATCAAAGAGAGATGCTTTCTGTGGGGAGTGCGAAAGTCCAGAACCACTCCTTACCACCCCCAGGGACCCACAGCCTGAACGTTTCAACCGCACTTTGCTAGATATGCTAGGCACCCTGCACCCAAAGGACAAGCCTTAGATGGAGCCAACAAATTAGCACCTGGTACATGCTTATAACTGCACCAAAAGTGATGCCACTGGATTCTCCCCCACCGCCTGATCGTTTGAAGAGAAGCTCGACTACCAGTAGATGTGTGTTTTGGGTCTCTCTGATGGGGTTCAGGCTGACAACTATTTACAGTATGTGCAAAGTTAAGGCCCAGCTAACTCATGCATACCAACTGGCTCAAAACCATGGCTGCTAAAGAAATCTGGCCAACAAAGAAAGGTATGATAAAAGGTGAGCACAGGAACTCCAGGAGGGAGATCGGTATTGCTAAGAAATCTGGGACTGTATGGCAAGCACAAGATTGCTGACAGATGGCACCATCTCCTCACATTGTAGTGGGCAAACTAGATGATCTGCCAGTGTACAAAGTAAGGCCTGAGAATAATTCAAAGATGTAAAACAATGCATAGAAATCATTTATCGCCCATTGGACAAATCTTAATTGAGTCTGAGCTCTAGAAGATGCCCCTCTGGACCAGTGACTAGAGCTGCTGCTAAAGAAAGATCAAGAAAGTCTGCACCTACAGAAGCAAAGTTAAAGTGTTCCCTCCACAAGTCCCAGTTGAGCATGACTGTCAGTCCATATCGGAAAGAAAGTGAGAGTGACTTTGAATACTATCCGCTCTTTGAGAACTGAGTCAATTGTTTCGGGCAATCCCTAGTCAATACTGGAGACAAAGCTGGGCCTTCTGGACTGTCTAAGCCCCAAGCTTCCATCCCTGGAGCCAATGCTCCCAGAAAGTGAAGTGCAAAGCATCAGATCAGATGAAATGGAATCATTGTGCATGGTTGAACTGTTTGAGCTTTCAGGGGAGAAAATGATAGATTGGGGCAGACTGGTGATACACCGAACAAGAAGAGTATTTTGGAGTGCCCTGACAGTCCACTGCCAGTGTCCGAAAGCTCTCCATGCGAGCCAAGTGTTGTGGACTCGTGAAACTGTAACTCCTGGGATACAGTGCCCCAAGTTCCCAGCCTCTACCCCATGGAGACTCCTGACAAGTGAGGACAATGCTGAAAATGAGGCTCAGAGTGCAGAGACTATAACAGTTCCCCTAGAAAGACTGGTTGAGCTGTAAAGCCTGTGGTGCACCTCAGTTATGATTCACTTGGGAGGCCTGTGGACTTGCCTCTCAATGTTGTCCATAAAGGTGTATGTGTCCCGAGCTCATTGCCCAAACTGAGCATCAGTGCTAACTCCAAGTTACTTGTGTTGCCCTTTCAGTATGGTGCCCTTGCCCCATCCAGCCCCAAGGTAACTGATAGGGAAGGGCCCTCTCTTCAGGTTTCATGTACAAGAGGTAATAACTTGAGTTATGGTACAATGTGTATGTAATACTGTGTAAAGAGGACGACTGCAATGTTTCAGAAATGTGTTCTTGGTAAAATGATATATTGACTGATGATTACATGTGCGAGCCTAATGCAAATGTATATGGTTGCAGTTGAAACTTATGGGTACTTGCTTTACCATGACGCCGCTTTCCCAGGCTAGGAAGGTGTAACCCCCTGCAAATGGGGGGTTCCCAAAGACTTCCAGGAGCTTGCTTGAATGCTCAAGCCTGAATGGTGTTTGCATTTAAGCCATTTATCAGTGAGTGTTTTAGAGCCTCTGGTACTGTCTCTTTAAAGCTGTCTGCTTGCAGACATAATTGAGTTTGTATGGGGGACTGTGTGCTTCTCTGAGTACCACTCGAGCTGCTGCCAATTCACTTCATTTTGCAGTCACTAGGAGTGCAAAGGAACCTATCTGAAAGATGTAACTGTTTGCCAAATTATTTAGAGTAATAATGAAATTACAGTTTGTCTAACCTGCTTCTTGCAGTCAGAACTGTGTCTGCTAGTTCCCATTCTAGTTTTGAACTGCTGAACTGGACCAATCAGTGTGGGGTAAGCTAGCTCTAAAATGATGCCTTGGACGAATCAGAACTTGGACTCATAATCTGAGCCAGCCACAAGAGGATTGTATGGGCAGTGACTCTGGGAGATGTAGTTTAGACTTCGTGCCTTTTTGACCAACAGCAGCAGTCTATTGTGAGTGACAGCCAATCCAGTCAAGAACTGGGAGGAACTCAAAGGAAGTGCCCGGTTTAGTCAGTTGGAGTTCAGTTGAGCTTTGGCAGTGAAGAAGGAAGGAGCCCTGTGCTTTTCAGTTGTGCAGTTTTAGTCAAAGCGTGTGTAAGGCCAAGTTCGGTCTGCAGCTTGTGTAACAACTGGTAGGACTAGATACCGTCCTGTGAAAAGAATCAAAGGATCTTCTGAAGAGTAGGTCCAGGCTCACCCTGTAGAAGACTGGAAGAATTACTGAAAATTGCACTCGGTCTGTCAGGAACTGAATCTGCTGTGTGTTCTCCCGGTATTGTGCAGTAATTACGGCGACAGATATGCATCCTGCCTGGTATAGTACTTTCTTTTATATGGATGTGTGAAGAGGTTTGTGTACCTCAAGTGAGCCCTGCTGACATTGAAGGACCCTATCTTATTTGGAGGTCGTGGAGTACTAATTCAGGTTGCTCCCTGTTGAATTGCCACATTAAATCAAATGGAATTACTGTACTGCTGACTGTTTAATTCTCCTTTTCTCTGTGTGAAAGGGCCCTACCAGCTGCCACTGTTTGGACTAGCCACTGGGGCTTGGGTACCCAGGACAGTAACTGATAGGGATAGGCCTGTGCACAGAGCCATAGGTGAGATTATTAGAGTGATAAGCTAATTAACCTGATTTCCCTGTCCTTGTTATATCCCCTAAATAAATCAGAGCTGCTTGTTTCAGCAAAGTTATACTGCCTGAGGTATTTGTTCATGTTAAAGTACTGTACTGTGATTGTTGCACTGTATCTCATTTCACAGGAGGTCCAGTGCGGAACCAGACCTGGGGGTAAGTGTATACTGTGAAGGTAATTCTGATATATTGTGGGCCACTAGGGAAGAAAGGGTTGCAGTGTCCCAGAGGGCTGTGACCAATAGTTTAACTATTGCAAACCCTGACCTCTGGGTGGAGGCACCCGCCATTGGATCCAGGCCCTCAACCTGTTAGTGGCCAAATCAGGCAGGGGGTAGTAGCCTGGGACAAGCGCCATCTAGGGGTTGCAGTATAAAATTGAAACGCGTGCGATAGCTCCCTTGTTTCCCATTGCTTAACGGTATGGTAGAGTTTCGCCAGCAAGAATCCTGAATTATATTTATTTAGAAAAGTTTCAGCAGGAAAGACAACATGAGCTGTGAACAGCTCATTTCCAGAAGCATCCTGGGGGGAGGGGGCTACATAGAGAGGAGTAGCAAACAAGTCAAACAATAAAGAATATAGTTAGAGTCAGATACAACCAATACAATACAAGCCAGATCATTACAAACATTTTAAACATAGACAGTTGTGAACAATACTTTTAGTACATAGCATATGAAATTATCATATTAAGACAATACCAGCATAAATACAAGCATACGCACTTAGGTGAAGTACTTTGAGGAGCGTAAAATGCTAAGTATGCGAGGATTATATAAGTATACACAATATTTACATGTGGAAAACCAAGTGCTTAGGGTGTAGGGGAAGTGGATACAAGTGCTATAATGAAATGAGAGGGAGGGTAAGTAAACAGGGTGGAAAGATGGAGTAGAGGGAGGGGGGGAAAGGTAGCCAGGCCCACCTTGCAAATGAGCTTGCTCAATGGTGTTCCACCTGGTTAAATAAATATATATTGATTGATTGATTGATATTACCCATCAGGATGCTGGGAACCCTGCAAGGGAATAAGGCACTGGCAAGATAATGGAGAGAGGGAAGCATAGGGGAAGAGCTGGCAGTGGAGAGAGAGGGAATTGGAGGATAGGAGGAGAAGCAGGAAGCTAGAACCCTTCTCCCCTTCAGGATGCCAAGAGCCCTGCAAGGGGACGGGGAACTGGTAAGATGACATAGGTAGGAGGAGGAGGAGGTGGAGGAGAAGACAAGAAGCCGAACCCTACTCCCCTTCAGGATGCTGGGAACCCTGCAAGGGGATGGGGCACTGGCAATGTGAGGGAGAGGGATAAACAGGGGGGTAGAGGAAGCCGTAGTGAGTGGGAAAAATGAGGGGTAGTTAGGGAAGGGGGAAGAGAAGTATGGTAGTCAAACACCTAATCCTCTTCATATATGCTGGGATACATAGCCACTGAAAACCCTTTATAATATCCTGACTGTTGAAATAACCTGTGCCAAAATTGTAGGAGAGTTTTTGTAGTAACCACTGTAGTTTCTACTGAGTTCAAGACATCCTCAAATCCAAATAGAAGGGGATCTATTGGAATAGGTAATAAATCCATTTTAAGATCAACCCATCAAGGTCAGGGATTGGGTACTTTCCAATGAAGTATATGGCTCAGCAGTGCAGCTTGGGAGTAGTGTAATAAATTAGGAAGGACCTGATCCTTAGGAAGCTGAAGTTTCCTAAAGGCTACTCTTGACTGACTACTGTTCCAAATATATCATGATAGCCATTTTTTCCATTTAATAAGTACTGGCTTAGGGGACTGTATTGGAAGTGTCTAGGATAAATAGAGAAATTGGGGTATGATATTCATATGGATAGACAGTTTGTTGAAACAGTGAAAAGGGAGAGGTGCCCATGCCCAGGATTGTAAATCTTCCTGGATGGCTAATTCCAGTTGTGGACAGATAAGTTGGTACAGGTTCTGGGGTTTAAGACCTATGTGTGCACCAAGACATAGAGTGTTACCCCTATCTATAGGGGAACTGAGCCTTAATGTTTTGTGAAGGGATAAAGTTTAATTGTAACACTTCAGTTTTATCTGTATTGATTTTATACCATGCTAAAGTTTTAAACTCTTGCTGGCAGTGCTGCAGAGTTGGGAGAGATTGGTGAGGTTTACTGAGAAATAAAAGCAGATCATCTGCATAATTTGCAAATGTATGATTTTGGTTACCTACCATTACTCCATGCAAAGTAGGAGACTCACAGGTACTGTGCAAAGGGCTCAACAAAAAGGTCAGAAAAATACAGGGAAGGTGGGCAAGCCTGACTGGTGTCTCTAGATACACTAAAGCAAGTAGAGTAAGAGCCATCTGCCTTTACCATTACTTGCAGAGAATTATATGATCCTTGAATGAGATCCAGAAATTGGGTAGGGAAACCAAAATGTTGTAACATATGGTGAAGAAAGGCTCACAAGACCCTACTGAATGCTTTTTGCATGTCTAAAGTAAGGATAAGTGCTGTTTTTATGGGTATTTAAAGTATTTTATACTAAGGAGTGTGTGTTTAGCATTATCTGATGTTTGTCTGTATTGTTTGAAATCTGACTAGTCTGGATGTATCAGTGGGGAAAGCATATGGTCTAGTCTGTGGGCTAGTATACTGGTGAACAGCTTATATTCCATATTTAGCACTGAAATGGGATGATAAGATGTGCATCACAATTAGTGGAATTCTTGTTGGGTTTGAGTATAGCAAAAATGATAGCATAACACCAGGTACCAGGACATTGTGCTTTGGTTAAGGCTTCTTGAAAAGTATCAGGCAGTGGGACTGATAGAGTCTCTAACAGTATTTTAAAAAATTCAGCTCTATAGCCACTAGCAACTGTTTGTGTTCCCATTTTCTAATCCTTTAACTTTAGCCATAAGCTCTTCTATAGTAGCAGGGGACGTAAGATGTTCCTTTTGATCTTGGGTAAGTTGAGATAGCGGGACTTCCTGAAAAAAATGACCCTAAAGTTTTTTTCTGATGTGAGGCACATTACCTGAATATAGCCTCTGATAAAAGGTCATTAAGCTATTTAGAATATCAGTAGTGCGGATAGAGGGCCAACCCAAACAAGGGTCAATTAGTTTGGTAATGGTAGCCACTTTTCATTTTTGGCATACTGTATGCACCAGTAATTTTTAAGCCCTTACTCCTCCTTCATTCAATTCAATTTTAGTGGGTATTGTTTTAATTTATTTATGTATTTTAGTGATTCTCGTGATTTTACTTCTTTTGTCATAGCACTCTGAGCCTCGAGGGAAGGGTACCACATTTAAATAAAGACTACTACTTCCTTTGTATAAGGATTGACGAAGTCAGAGAAGAGCCTGTTCAGTTTTATAGGTTAGAAGAGCCTGTATTTTTGGTTGGGTTATTTTTATTTGATCTTATAAGGTAAGTTTATTTATATGGTACCAAATCCTACGGGCTCTGGGTGCCTTACAAAAATCAAAACAGGTATTGTAAACAACAAAGATATATAAATAACGTTGTAAAGGGTTATACAATACATTTAAAATTCAAGTATAAATAAACATTAATAAATACTAATTAATAAATACACACATAAAAATAGCTACAATTAGTCCAGAAAAGCCTGTTTGAAGAGGTAGGTTTTCAGACCTCTCTTTAATGCCTCCACCGAAGGGGCCTCCCTTAGCAAGCTAGGGAGTGCATTCCAGAGGACCAGGCCAGCCACCTCGAATGTTCAGTCACCATTTGTTTTTATCCTGGCCCTCAGAACCACAAGGAGACCCCTAGTGGAGGAGTGGAGGGAGTGGACCAGGATGGCAGGTGTGAGGAGATCAGTCAGGTAGCCAAAGTCCCAGCCATATAGAGCCATATAGGTAAGCAAGCCCACCTTAAAGATGATCTTCCACCTGACAGGCAGCCAGTGCAGATCACGCAGGACTGGGGTCACATTTATTTATTTAGTTTTTGTTGACCAGGTAAGTGCACTAGACAAATCCTGCCTATTTTCAGGCACGACCCAGGGAAGGGGGATACAGATGAATGCCAACTGACCTTGAACCAGATTAGGCTATTGGTGATATTTTTAATGAATGAGGGAAATTTGGCCAGGACACTAGGGAAATTCCTCTACTCTTTTCGATAAGTACCATGGGATCTTTAACATCAGGGTTTTATTTAACTCTAAAAATTGATTAGCGTTTTGCTCATAAAAGTGCTAAAACTTTGTGAAAATTAATAGCTCTTGCCTCACTGTGTTTAACAAACACAGCACTTCTAGAAAATCTATATAAATACTTTCTGTACAGTTAGTATCATCACAAGAAAAAAACTGCTAATCAATTATTTAAAACCCTGAACATCAACCTGAACTACCACCAATCCAGGCAGATGGGACCTCGGTTTAACGTCTCATCCGAAAGATGGCACCTCAGAAGTGCAGCACCCCTCTCATGCTGCACCACAGTGTCAGTACTGGGATATTAACCCAAGTGCCAGATGTGGGAACTGAACCCACAGCCCTTTGATCTCCCGGCCTCAGAGGCGAGTGTGCTACCTACTGAGCCACTGACACAGACACATAGCATAATCTTGACAAAGCCATCAGTAACTTGGCCGCTATGTTCTGCAACAGCTGCAGCTGGTGAAGGTTCCTTCCACTGACCTCAAAGTACAGAGCATTACAGTAGTCTAACCTGAAAGTAACAAAGGCATGCACTAGTGATAGGAGGTCCTTAAACGGAACTAGGGGTTTAATCCGTGTGACGTTCCTTAAGTGGTAAAAATCACTTTGGACAACAGATGACACCAGAGCATCAAGTAGGGAGTTATCTCCCTGCATATGAGCTCATTGGCGAAATCTCAATTTCTTCTGTTACTCTGTGAGCTGAGCCTCTCAAGGTTCCTTCTTACGGGTTGCAAAAGCTATTATATCTCCTTGCAGTACTGTTTTCAGTGTGTCTCAGAGAGCAGCCTGGGTGATGTCTGGGGATGAATTTTCAGCTAAGATTTGTGGGATATGAGTGGACATTAGCATTCGAAACTCTGGGTCTCAGAACAAAGAAAGGTTAAAATGCTACAGTATGGTTTAGGGCTCTTAAGGGGTAGATAGGGGTAGATAGTGCCAAGAATATTGGAGTATAGTCAGTTAGCAGGATTGGATGCATAATAGTACTCACTATCCAGTCCATATCCTCTGAAGTTATAAAAAAAATCCAATCTAGAATAACTGATGTGGGAGTGGGAGTAGAAAGAAGATTGTCAGTCTCGGAAACGAAAGGGGTGGAAGACATCCATAAATCCTTGAATCTCGGAATATGTGGCATAGGTGTTTCTGGACAGACATTGAGTCTGAGGGGGAGGGACTACTAGTATCTAGGGCTGGAGTCATCAAAAAATTAAAATCTCCCCCCAGAATCAATGTTCCTTGTTTATATTGGAGGAGCAGATCCATAACTTGTTGGACTGATGAGGCATCATGCCAGGTGGGCTATATATGCTCCCCACGATCACTAGGTGATAGTGAATAGTACCCACTGCTATCATTAGTCTCCCCTCCTTATCAGAATGTGAGGATATTTATTTGAATGTGGAGTATCCAGGTATGAGGATAACTGCTCCCCTTTCCCTGTCCATTATAGTAGGCTTATTCAATGATAGATGTAAAGCAAAATTTGAAGAGTTTATGAGGCTCCTCAGAGTGCAGATCCATCTCCTGGAGGAGGAGAAGAAGGTGAGGATGCTACCTCTTTAGAGCTTGCAAGATCTTTGCTCTTTTAATTGGGTTAGAAAGTCCATTAACGTTTTGGGAGAGGATGTGAAATTTAGTCTCTCTAAGTGAATAAGGTGATTGTGCGAGGGCTGCCACCACCACCCGTCCCAAAAAAGTCTGAAGATTACCACAACGTGCCAAAACAAGATGCCACTTATTAGAATAGTGTAAATAACAACACTGGATCTTGCTGTAAGTTAGTACATGAAAGCCCTTTTTATGTATTGGTAAAGTAAAAGAATATTAACATGGAAAAAGCCCAACATCCAAAACTGAGCAGGAACCATAGGGATCATAGAATTATCCGAGCCGAGACTGGCATATTTCCATTATACAGCTCGCCCTTTACTCAAAGGGTATAACCTCTAATCAAGTTTATAGAACAGTAATTGTCTAATTTGTGTTTAAAACTGGTCATATTGTCACTACTCACAACCTCTAGGGGAAGTTGGTTCCACATGCTCACTACTCTCTGACTGAAAAATCTTGCTCTTCTTTTAGTATTACATGTTTGGCCTCTTAACTGCATATCATGAGATCTTGTGACATGGTTATTTCCATTTAACCGTAACCCTGAATTTTCCCAAAGACTGTCATTTAGAAAAGCACTGTAGACAAAACACATATCTCCCCTGAGCCTCCTGTATTCTAGAGAATACATATTGAGCTCCTTCAGTCTATCCTCATAATTCAGGTCTCTCAATGTTCTTATAATTTTTGTTGCTCTCCTCTATATTCCCTCCATCATTTTAACAACCATCCTAGTATTAGGCGCAGTGAACTGTGGGCAGTACCCCAAAATACGTATCACAAGTGACCTATACAGCGGAATGATGACCTCCTGTTTTCTACTAGTAATGTGTCTAGCTCTACAATTCAGAATACATTTTGCTCTTTTAGAATTTGTCTAGCAATCCATACTGTTTTTTAAGTCATTAGTGATAATCACTCCTAAGTCTTTCTCTTCTTTGGTGACTCTGAGAGTTCTATCCACTAGTGTGCATGTATCCAAGATGTTTGACTTCACAAAGTGCATGACTGCACACTTATCCAAGTTAAAAGGATGACAGAGCTCTTGGTTGAGGACTGAAATTGTCTATAACCTGAACTATCAAACAGAGAAAACAGCTACCCAGATGGAAATATTACACTCCCCTCTGGAAACTGCCACCAGGCTATCCCATGAAGTCATGGGATCCTAAAGGGTTGGACTTCCAAAGTTGGGGAGGGTAATCTTATCCTCCCTTGTGATGTCTCAGAAAGGGCATTGAGAAGTAAGTCAGGATCTAAAGGATTGCAAGCTCCTTGGGACCCATAACAGCATAAAATAGGGTTGGGGGAAAGCAGGCTCAGTCTGTGGGTAGAGGACGAGAAGAAAAAGGAGAACATTGTGAGTATAAGGTGGAATAATGTGCTCATTAGCCATAGCAGAGAGTGTCAGCCATGCATCAGTCCCCATGCCTGACAGTCCAATCCTAAATTCAAGGTACCAGCTTGGGGTACTCCTGTCATGTGCAGGTCATGCCCCACTGGGGGCCGGTAAACCCTGCAATGGAGTCAGACTTTGTATTCTTCACATAAAATCATAGAAATATATGCTACTTAATCATTCTGGATAGGATGGCAACATAGGTTCATAGGATAGATACAAGTTCAAGGGTGAAAGACCATTTATGAACTCGCTGCCATCAGCCTGACGGTAGAATTTGAAATTTTCTATTTCCCATGTACAAATCCAAATTAAATTTGAACTGGTCAATATCTAAGCTGTTAACAACAATGGCTGGTAAAGAGTTCCAAAAATTTGGGGCTTGCTGTGTTATGAAATTATTTCTTTTAGTCGTATAATTTATATTGGTTTGTAGTTTTAGGTTATGTGATCTGGTATTCTTAATATTTTCCACAAATTGTAAACAGAAAGTTTCAAGCAATGCTGTATTTCTAGTGGCCCTATACATTAGGCAGAGGTCACCACTTAAGCCTCTATATTCAAGTGAGTAAAGGCCCAAAGACTGCAATCTTTCCTAAGTATAGTTATGTACTTTATTAATATTTTTTGTCAGCCTCCTTTGTTCTTTTTCCATAGCAATTTTAGTACCTATGGAAGTTGATCCACAAAAGACGGAACAATAATCAATTTGTGATCGTATCAAATTCAAAAATAAGGGGACAATTACTTCAGCTTCACGGCTCTTGATGTGTTTGTAAAGACAAGCTGTGATACCAGCACACTTTTTTATTGTTTTATTTATATGTGTAGTAATGTTCAAATCGTTTGTTATTGTTGTTCCAAAATCCATTTTGGTTTCAACTGTTTGTAATAGAGTATTAGTCAATGTATAATTGGAAAGTATATTGTTAGAACGAAAGTGCATAACCTTGCATTTATTAATATTGAAGGTCATTTTGTGCTGTTCTGCCCAAATAGTTAGACGATCTAGATTATTTTGTAATTCCATTATTGATTTAGCTTTATTAGTGATACAGCCAGTCTTGCTCTCATCTGCATACTTATTTATCCAGACCCCATTTGATGTTTTCGTAGTAGATATTAGAATGTTAAATAATATTGGCCCCAGAACAGACCCCTGTGGCACACCACTTGTGACCTCTGAGGTATCTGAGGTATCTGAGGTTGAATCCTTAATTGTTACCCATTGTTTCCTACCATTCAACCAAGAATCTACCAATTTGATGATATGTGGGTTTAATTTTATTCTTATAAGCTGTTGCAATAGTATAGCATGTGACACAGTGTCAAAAGCTTTTTCGTAGTCAAGATAAATTACATCCACAGGTGGGCCGCTGTCCAGTGCATGACTAACAGGCTCAAAGAAATTTATTAAGTTAGTTTGGCGGGATCTGCTGTATGCAAAACCATGTTGTGCTATATCAATATTTGCAGAATCTTAGAAGATGAGTATTGATCTTTTGTAATCACAATATTTCCATTAATTTTCCCAAGCAAGAGGTGAGATTAATAGGTCTGTAATTACTGGGACTTTGTCTACTTCCCTTTTTGTGAATAGGAATCACAGCCACAGATTTCCAATCCATTGGTACTATATCTTCGATAACTGATTTATTGAATACACTGGTTAATATTCCAGATAACTCAGTTGACAATTGTTTAAGGAATATAGGTGGTATATTATCCGGTCCAGAAGATGAATTATTTTTAATAGATTTTATTGCAGTGATAGTGTCCAAGGAAGTAAGCGGCATGAAAAAGTTTGTACTATTAATATTATCAAGAAGTATCTCCATTTTGTTTTTATAGACACTGCAAAAATGGGGGCCAGATATTCAGACTACGCCTGATAGGGGCACAAGCCTGGGTGCAGCACAACTGGGTTGAGCCAGGGCAATATCCAGATGATATTCAAAGGCGCTGCACCATGGCACAGCACCGTTGAATATGGCACTGATGGTGCATGCACTGTGCATGGCACAGTGGCACTGCGCCAGTGCATGTGGCAGCAGGGGAACAGGGGGCTGTGCCAGCGCAAGTGCGGTTGTGCTAGGTGCAGCAAGAGTGATATTCAGTTGTGGGCATGCAAATCAGGCCATAATGCATGCAAGGTGCAAATGGGGCCATTTTGCATGTCACCATGGCCCCATCTGCATGCAGTGTGCCGATTGCTGGCGGCTTGCGCCTGGCGCCCTGCAAGGCTGCAGCCATCGAGGACCGATGCCTCGCTGTCCCTCGGCGGGTGCCGCACCCATTCCCCTGATCATGTGTATGTGTAGAAAAATCCCTGGTGGTCCAATAGACCATTCCCCTTCACCAAATTGTGGGCATAATGTAATGTAAACCCTGGTGGTCCAGTGGACCCTACCCCATTGCCCGATCATGGGCTTGTAGTACAATACACCCTGGTGGTCCAGTGGACTGCTATCCTCTGCCCAGTTGTGGGCATGTATAATAAATATCCCTGGTGGTCCAGTGGACCCTAACCCCTGCCCAATCATGGGCATAATAATGGTAGAACCCTGGTGGTCCAGTGCATCCGATCCCCTGCCCAATCGCGGGCATATGAAGAAATGATCCTGGTGGTCCAGCAGTACCCTCCCACTTTGCCCACTGAGCCCTGTCACCTTGCAACCCCCAGTCAGTGGTGGGCAGCAGCCCCCACCCAGTTGTCTACTGACTGACAGCATACAGTATGGCTGTATGCCGGTTGGTCCACTGTGTGGGCCAATTGGCATGCAGACCATACTGTACTACACAGTCCCAAAATCTGAATGGACCATTCACAGTTCAGGACTGTGTAGTACAATACAGTCTGCATGCCCTTTGGCCCACACAGTAGACCAATAGGCATACAGCTGTACTGTATGCTGTCAGTCGGCAGGCAGCCAGGTGGCTTGCGGGTGGGGAGCTGCCACCTGCTGCTGACCAGGGGGGGTTTCAGGGTGGCGGAGCTTGGTGGGAAGGGGGGTACCTCTGGACCACCAGGGTTAATTTTGTCATATGCCCACGATCGTGCAGGGGATCAGGTCTACTGGACCACCAGGGATATATTTTTATTATGCCTGTGATTGGGCAGGGGATCAGGTCCACCAGACCACCAGGGACATTATATTATTCTGCCCATGATCGGGCAAGGGCTAGTGTCCACTGGACCACCAGGGTTATTATAATTATATGCCTGTGATCAGGCGAGGGGGGCACAATATCCGGACTGTGTTCCAGGAGGTCAGGTGGCCACCCACAGCAGGCGGCTGCCATGTTGCACCCAGCAATACGGCAGCCCACCTGTGGGTGTCCCCCAACATGTTCCCGTTTTTGACAAGCATATCTTTGCACCTTTGCACGGTGAGTTTGTGCCTGCATATGCGCCGCACGTCCTGGGCTGAATATCAGGATATGCCACATATGCATAGGCAGGCCCCCCGCACTTGCACCTCAAGCATTACTGGTGTGCCCCAGCACAGCAGGGGTTGCACAGAGCAACCTACCCTTTTGAATATCGCGTCGGGCACATCAGTGGGTTGCGCCATGTGCAAGCCCTTTGAATATCCCACCCTAGGAATTTAAAACGTAAGCTATTTTCTGTTCATCAGTGATAATATTTTGATCTAGTTGAAGAGGGCCAATCGATGGTGAATTTCTCTTGATAGAGCCTATATATTTATAAAATATTTTTTATTATCTTTGATAGTGGAGGCTAGGTTCGCGTCTAAATTTCTTTTGGCATTCCTTATTACTAATCCTATCTTTCCCCCTAGCCTCTTCTCTCCATCTAAGCTCTGGATATTAAAGGTGGTCTGTGTCCTAAGTGAGGTGGCCACGTCCTGAGCAAGATAACTATCAGCATTCAACTTAATGGAGAATTTCCACTCTAAGCAATGCAATAAATCAACAAACCATTCTGGACCCATAACATCTCTAGATTTAGATTAAAAAAGATTTGTCCCTAATATAATCAAAACTATGGAGTTTGTGTAGAAACAAAGGAGATACAGCGATTTGTGTCCTGTAAATTGGAATAAAAAGGGAAGCTTCTAATTCTCTGCAGCTTTGTTGGCAGGGACTAAAGGAGACCATGAGGAAAGAACTGTCTAAGTAGCCAAAACATAAACGATACTAAGTAATCTAGTAATGACACGCGCTGCATTGTTATTAATGTAGGAGCTGTCTGTTAGCCTCATGAAAGGCTTCTCTATTGAATTCATAAAATATAAAAAAAAAATGTTTATGTAAACAAGCAGCATATCTCATGGGGGTCATAATGGGAAGAAATGGCACCCTGATCAGCTTTTACTTTAATTGATATGCAATAGTTGAGTTGACTAAAAGCTAGGAATAAAGAATAAAAACTTATGAGGGTAAGCAGAGGCGTACTCTACTTAGGGAGGCTCGGGAAGGGGACCAATATTTCAGCTATGTCTAGGCTCTCTGTACACCTGGGGTCTGTGAAGTGATAATTTCGAAACGGTGCTCAGGTTACCTACACTCTTAGCTCTGTGGTTGTTAAAGGATTTAGAAGTTCCAAGTGTGTTGTGCAGCTTCTCAACGATTCATGATCCTCTCAACCAATAGTGTGGTTGTGTCAGTGCAATATTATGATCTTGGATGGAGGTAGATAGTGGACTCCTCAGCCATTAACTCTCGCTTCCCCTACAAGACAAAGTAGGTTTTCGGACAGGTCTCCTTTCAGTCAAATGAAAGTATAGTCTGTTTTCCTTTACCAACCAGCAGCATTTAAACTTTCAGTCAGTGCCCCCTCTGGCCCAACTCCCATCCCCTATCTGATCGGTTTCACTGTCACCCACACTCCCACCCCAACTGGTACCTGCAAAGTCCAGAAGGGAGGAGATGGGAAACCAAAAAAGGAGCGTCTATGGCAAGTCAAGTCATTGTTTTGCTTCAAGACTGAAGCTTGCCAATGATGTCCATTAGTACTTTTGTGGCTTGCTTGCGTCGTAACTTGCCCATTGACTGAGACTGCCACAGTGGGAGTTAGGTAGATTTAGGTGTCTTAAGGTGAGTGGAAAGCTGTAAAACTAGCAGTCCCCACTCTTTCATGTTCTGTAAGGCTTCCTGGGCTGAATTATATGGGTGCTGACTGTCAGTGTAAAAGACAACCAATTTAGCAGGGCATGGTGTTCAGAAGGAGATGTGTGCCCACCTGAGGATGGGAAACAAGGGAACATAGGCCCATCTTTGCTGTATCGTATAAGTAGAATATTTATTGTCCACAAAAATTCGATTTTCCTGCCACTGCAGAGATCATTGTTGCCAGGCCTTATGCAGTAGTTCTTCCTTTACTGTATATTTATGAAACTGAATAAATGTAGGAGGAGGCCATTATTGTGAGGAAGTTGATTTGGGGCCTAAAACTCTATAGGTCTGCTCGATTCCCAGCTCAAAGTCCGGTGCAAGCTGCAGGAGTTCTTTAAGGGAAATGTTTAAGAAGGTACTACTATTATTGCCGTCAGAGGACTCCGGGACCCCACAAATGCTGAGATTTTTCCAGCATGCCCGGGACACTGTGTTCACTTGCAAATCAGGAATAGCCTCCTGAGTTTTAACTATGTCGGCCATAGCCAGTTCCAATTTGTCCATCTCACTGAGGTGTTGGTTCACCTCTACAGCCCTATTATCTAATTGCAGTGCTTTTGCTTTTGTAAGTTAGAGTGTATGGCTTGAGTTCTTGAAAGATTAGTTCAATATTTTTTCCTTTTTAAGAAGTGCGCTATTGTTTGACTTGTGAGAGATCCAGAGCAACCATCATACTCGAGGCCTGGGAAAGAGCAAAGTTGGAGTGGTCATCATCGCATACATTGCCATCTATAGGTATCTGCTGCTCCTTGGACTTTGGGGGTTTCCTCACCCTGTCTAAGGTCTCTTCTGAGTAACTGGTATAGATTCTTTTTACAAGAGCTGTCTGTAAAGAGGTTATTTTGAGCTGTCAGGGTCGGAGTTGCATCAGGCTGCTGTCATTTGGCTGATGATGTTACTGGAAGTCCTGCCAGGAGCACCCTTGCAAAAAATACTTTAAAGTGATTGTGTGAGGTTTGGCAGATGCTTTTTTCATATAATATGCCATTGCCAGCCATGCTTCAGATATTGAAGCTGCGATTTATTTTGTAAAAAAATCTGCCAGTCATTTTATTGTTATGTTTTATCAGCGTTTTGTGTCTGGCTGCATTCCAGTTTCTCTGTGTGGCCAAACCCTCAGAATGATGTCATACCATGGAGCTGTCAATGTTTTACACACAGCAACAAGGGAGTCTGGGTAATTTATAACATTGACTTAAATGTGCCTTACTGAGAGGTATAGTCCCATATGTTGGTAATGGTGAGCACCTAATATGTAAATGTTCAAAGAAAGGCACTGTGGGTAAAATAAAATACTGTTTTCCACATTCCTTACTGTGACATGCAGTCCCATATTTCTGTAGTGGTGTCAACGATATAAGCTCTTGTATGTTTTTTTTTTCCAACACAAGGCATTGTGCATACAGTATCTAGCTACAAGACTTCTGTACTGAGAGAAGTGGTCTCCTATTTCTGCAGTGAGCACAGAAATATCCCCCACATCTCTCTGATACTGCTGCTGCTCGATTGCCACCCTCAGGCCCCAGTTTAACTCTACTGATTGGTCCAAATATTGTACCACCCTCTTTTCATGCTGCACTGTTGACTCTGAAATCCCCAGCCAGGGATACCTCAGTGCTTCACTATCAGACCCTAGTCTTACATCGTAAACCTCTGCAGGCCATACATAATCTCAAGCTGCTTCTGATACTACTACTCCTGCAAGCAGAGGATGTTGAGTCATACCCTGGGCCAATTACACAGCACGGATTAAACTCTTCCACCACTTTACAGTTACCCCGGGGTTTAAAAATAGCTCACCTAAATATATGCAGTCTCCCACATAAGCTAATCTTGTTACAACCCAATGTCCTAGTTCTAAGCTCGGATGTCATGATTATCTCTGAAACCTGGCTTAAGCTGCATCACCCTAATGCTGAATTATCAGTTCCAGGATACACTATCCTTCACCATGACTGACAAGGAACCAAAAGAGTTGGAGGCATTGCCATGTATATCTCCTCATCGCTACAGTTCTCCCAAGTTCAGCTACCTTTGCCCACTCGGACCATTGATGCTTTGTTAATCCAAATTGCTCTCCCACACTCAGCTCCTATATTTATAGCCGGGTCCTACTGCTCCCTCGATGCACCCTCATCCTCTATCTTTGATCACCTGGCCATCCTAAAATCTCATGCACCCGGGCGCGAAATTTACATCTTAGGTGATTACAATTTGAACTGGCTTTCCAGTATCAGCTCTAAAGTTTGCAATCTAGTGGTCACTTTAAATCTATCCCAGCAGATTACAGAGTCCACCTGCATGAACACTAGATCCCTGAACCACTCCCTTCTTGATTGGGCCCTTCACTCCCACCCCCATCATATAACTGCCTCTGACCTCTTGCCAGACTACCTTAGTGATCACCACATGATATACCTGGTAAGAAAAATATTCAGACCTAAGGCACTTCCCCCCAGAGTAATACTTGCCAGGTTCTTTAAATCCTTGGACCTTGCCTCACTCTTATATGACCTGGCAAATACTGACTGGTCCTTTATCTCCTGTGCCTCTTCTATAGATTCTGTGCTGGATTACTTCAAATCTGGGTTTTTGGCGGTCTGGGACTACTATGCTCCTCTCAGGTGTATCCGAGTGAGTGGCATTCATCTGCCCTGGATATCAGCTGACTTCATGGACCACCTCAGGCCAGGGACCAGGCCTGGAAGTCTTTCAAGGCCTCCGGAAATCCAACAGATCATCTAAAGTATGATTCTCTTCATGATGCCTGCAAGTGCTTAATCTGCCAGGTAAAAGCCAATCATTTCAAAGCCTCCTTCCTTACTAATTTAACACACCCATCTAAATTCTGGAAGGTGGTTAAATCAATATTCTCCCCTCCACAGCCCCACCCCTGTTCTTGTCATCAGTGGCCACTCCATTTCTGACCCGCTTGCAGTGGCCACCAAGTTTAACTCATTTTTCACTAACTGTGCATTGGCTCTTTTGTCTACCCATCCAACAGGCCCGCCTAATACCGCTAACCCCCCCCCCATGCCCAGTGTACAACTCCCTCACCTTCCTTCACATTTTGCCTTGTCACTACAGCAGACATGCTCACTGAACTCCTCGACCTTAACCCCTCCAAAGGGAAATGCCCCTCGGTACTGGACTCAAAAATGCTCTTCTTGTCGGCCCCCGCCATCGCCAGTCCCTTGGCTGCCCTATTCAACCCATCTCTCTCTCTCTCCCTCGCTCCATCCTGTCAGAGTGGAAGCATGCCACAGTTATTCCCTTCCCTAAGGGCAGTGACCCCATCTCTCCTAGTAACTACCATCCCATTTCTCTCCTCCCTATATTAGCTAAGATGCAGGAGCACCTCGTCCTCTCACAACTCTCCTCCTTTCTTGACTCCTCTTTCTTCTTCTCTCCTTACCAGTCTGGTTTTAGGAAATCCCACTCCACCACCACCTCTCTCCTAAGGCTCACTGACGCCATCCTTACAGGTACAGATAAAGGTCACATAACCTTGGCTATTTTTGTCAATCTGGTGAAAGTGTTTGACACTGTTTCTCACTCCCTATTCCTATCTAAGCTGTCTGACGCTGGGCTCTCTAGTGAGGCCACTTGTTGGTTCCACCCCTACCTGGCTGGCAGGTCCCAATCTGTCAGAATTGGCAATAATACCTCTGCTGCTCTCCTGGTGACTACTGGTGTTCCACAAGGCTCAGTCCTTGGTCTGCTTCTGCTCTCCATTTTTCTTAATTATCTGCCCTCTGCCTGCCCAAACTCTTCCATCCCCATGTATGCGGATGATACTGTGCTGTATATATCCGGACCCACAGCCTCTGATGTGGCGACCAGACTACAGAAGGACTTCAATGATGTCCAACTATGGTTTCACTCTAATCAACTGTTTCTCAGTGCCAAGAAAATTGTCTTCTTAACCTTTGTACAAAGCAGAGACTTTCTCGGCTCCCCTACAGCCACTCCTTCCACTCCTTCCACACCCTGGATGGGACTTCTCTGGAGGCCTGCTCTTCCTTTAGATATCTCGGGGTCTGGCTAGACCAGCATCTCAACTTTTCTGTACTTGTTGAAACTACCCATAGAAAGCTACATCCCAAGCTGGGTGCCCTATACCGTAACCGGGGCTGCATCCCGCTGCCAGCTCGCTGGTCAATTGTACAGAAAATGATTCTCTCTATCTTTGACTATGGTGATGTTTTCTATAATGCCACTCCCAAGTCCATCCTAGCCAGACTGGATTCTTTCTTCCGCTCCTTCTATTGCTATGCCCTCGGCTGTCCTCCCTCCACCCATCACTGTGCCCTCTACCAGTCTATGTACCTCCCCTCCCTCCAAAATCATCGACAGTGCCACTGTAAAAGCTTCATGGCTACATTCTGGTCCCAGACCCTCCCACCCTACCTTAGCACAGTCCTCTCAGTCCAAGCACCTCCAGTATATACACTCAGGAACTTCGACTCTTGCCTACTGTCTGTTCCACTTTTGCCCACTGCTGCGGTTCAGGCGGCTTTCTCATCTTGGACGCTCAAACTGTGGAATTCCCTTCCAGAGGCTATTTAGTGCTCTACCTCCTCTCAGCACCTTAACTCCATCCTTAAAACATACTTTACCACCACCTGAACATGCACATGTCCAAATTCTTAGAACTAGGGCTTAGTTGCCCACGTATCCAGTGTTTACCAATTTACTGTATTCACCATTTCTGTACAATGCATTTGATACCTGTATTTGTCCAACTGTTATTGCACTATGTATTGTCTGTAATTGTCTATCTCTTCTATTGCAGTATGTAATGTATGAACTGTTCTGTATTGTTGAAACGTCTTATGGTGCACCTTAATTGTATGTCATCATCCTCTTCCTCCAGGACACATCTGGAATCGAGCAGTAGTCTGCTAAGTATTCATTTCCAGTAAAACATTTAAATAAATATATAAATAACTATAATAGCCTGTATTTTAATTTACGTTGTGAGGTACTGTGGATACAATAAATAGCTGATTTTTCTATCTACAACTAAAAACAGACAGTGTTCCTTTAATAACTTAGTTTTCATGATATGATGTCACAGTTGGGGGTTGCAACACTGAGAATAAAAGGGGCGGGCTATGCAAATAAAGCAGAACACTGAAATAAAAGAATTGTTTTCATGGAAAACAGCACTGTTTGGCTGTTTGAATGGTAGGAGACCAATTCACAACACCTGCAGATTACTACTCCCATTAACTATGGCAAACCTCACAAAATCACTTTAACTATACAAAGCCTTTCTCCTCCTGTTACGCCAGATCTTAGAAACATTTTAAGGTGTCACCAAATAAACCCATGTCATACCAGACTGACAGTTCATATGTGATCTTTTTTACGGCTGTGGGCAGAGCCTGCAGCCATTTTGCGATCGCTCACTCTGAAAACGTGCGATCATGGAACATTTCCTGTTGGAGTTTCTGAAGTATCCTTCCAAAACTCCAACAAAGCTGAAAAACAGTCCACCACAATTGCTCACTTTCAGAGCTTTTGTGGCACTATTCCAGATGCTACTTCCGCATGTTTCCACAAGAAACATGCACATGCGCAGTTCCACTGGCACCGCCATCTTGGGAATGGCATTATGCCATTTCAAACAGCTGTGCATTCACGAGTGCCACACATGCACAGTGCCATCGCTGTCACCATCTTGGGGATGGCATTCGGCAGTGCTCATGGTGCTTGTTCTTTAGAGCTTCTGCAAGCTCACCACAGCTGTATCGGGTCTGGCTAGAACTTGTTACTTAAGGGATTTGAGGTTCAAAAGTAGTTCAGACATGCACTTCACAATTCAGTTTAAGCATAATTGCAATCAGCGACTCATATCAGAGTTCATAAGTACTTGAGCCATATGTCAGTCGCATGCGTTTGGTCAACACTGTTTATGTATCACTATTCCTCATATAAGACTCTTCTGTCCCTTACTTTTACTTTGGCACGCCTGTGCACCACTCATGCCTCTATGGGATCAACTATTACCCCATCCAGATACTACATTGGATATCATACATAACTCGCCATCTAGTAGCCCATTATGGACAATTCCATTCTAAACAAGGCTCAGCCAACTCTTAATAGATAAGATACATGCTCTTTACTGTACCTTTATCTGACAGTTACTCTTGGCAGTTACTTCCTGACGTCCCTGTTAATAATGGTTTCTTTGTCCCTAACTCAGCCACAGCTCCTACTCCCATACTTCTTTTGTGGCCTCTTCATAGAACCTTACAGGCCCAAAAGCTATGGATCTACATCTCTTGATGAGATGAACACCTGCGAACCCACTACTGCCATATCTAAACTCCAAAAGGACACATACTCAGGCACTAACATAAATAGTGATGCCACATTGCAACCATGCCTAGTTGCCACCCTGCATCTATACCCCCACACATTACCACAAACACCCCGTTTGCTTGAGGACCTTCACTAAGCAATCTTATCAGACAGACCCAGGAAGGGGCTGGACATGCAGAGAACCTACAACTTGGTTTCATGTTGCCCAGCAAAGGTTCACCTGTTCCCAGTAGCCACTGTCTCTCACTCCTCCTCCTCCAATGGGCTTTCAACTGAATCCCTCTCAAACCTTTTATCAGAACCCTTAGGATGTACCAATCTCAGATCCTTATGACCCTCCAGATTGTGCAGGAAGAGAGACTCTACTGAGGAGTTCTGTGCCACCCCTGTCCTGGCATCCTGCTACTGAGCCAATGCCAACAGAGCCCCTATGACTCCCAAAAGTTCTCCTGGAACCTCAGAAAGAGATCATGCCACTCCAACCTTGGCACCATGCCTCTGAGCTAAGATTGGTGGACTCCCTCCCAGTCTCTGAGGCCTGAACCTGTACAGTGGCTATGATACAAATGCTCTTACTCCCCTTGATCATCTCTTATCTCTCGCATACTGGTGGCATTCTACTGCATCGAGGAGAACTCTGTTCCTCCCACCAAAGCCTCCTATTTTTCCCCAGTCCCTAGTCCCCTGGCTCTTTTACACTGGGACAAAGCAGTTGGTGACTTTGCACCCAGGGCTTTGATGGACACTTTAGTAGCAACACACCCCTTTCAGGGGACAGGGGTGTTACACAGGAAAGGGGTTCATTGCCTCTGTGTGTCATCCAAATATCTGTTCAACTCTGGTTGCTGGGGGGGCCAGCTGGGAGAAAAGGCTGTAGCGTCCAGTGACTGCTCGCCTTCTCCTTGGGGGAGGGTGGTAATGCGGTCTGGCAACTGCTAACTCCCAGTGTAGACCAGGGGTACAGCATGTATGCTGACCAACTGACTACAGGGCATGGCAGATGTTGGCATATGTCTTGATGTTGTGGCACATTGCACCCCCAGAGAAAAAGGGAAAAAGCTCTCCTCTGCTTGACTGGATGATTGCCATCTGGTCCCCTCCACCACCATGAGTGCCTTGGTCGGGTCCCAGAGACCACCTCAGCAGCACCCGTGGGGCCAAGTAGTTACGCTGGCTGGCCCCTACTTGTGCCTTTCTCCTCAGAGGAGGAGGAGGACCCATTCAGTGAAGGGTTACACCAGATTACCCCAAGGGTGTCTGCCATCTAAGGTGGGGCATGGTGGCAATGGACGGGGTTCGAGCGAGTGGTAGGAGGAACAAAAGACCAATGAAGGCCCGAAAGAGTGGCCAACAGGGGAGACACAGAGGAGGCGGAAAAAAAAAAAAGAAAATGCAGACTTCTGTGACCACACATTAAAGTAGTCTTGCAAAAGAGAATATGGAATTGGGTTCCCGAGTTACTTCAAGAGACACATACCTGCTTACATATAAAAATAGCGCACTTAGTGTGGAGAGCTTCTAGCAGTCCCAGTCAAGTGTAGGTGTCCACTTTTCCGCAAGCTATATAATTGCTGAATGAACTTTGTTTTGTAATTTATACTTTTTCTCTTTTTTTTCACCACTATATCTACTACTACTAGCATCTATAGTCCACTGCAGTCCCAGCCATTAAGGCCCTGTCCACACTAGAGGGAGTTTTTAAAAATGTGTTCAAAAATGTTTTTAAGTCTGTTTCTTAGCATGGTTGTCAGAGCATCCACACTGCATTCTGGCAACCGTGCTTGCCGGCTCGGGTTCCCAGACACAATTGCAGCAGAACTGCAAAGCGTGTGATGCCGCAATGCATGTCGGGATACTCGTAATGGACGCGATAATGGATCCAGACAAAAAAGGTGCCGTACTGTTCAGTGGATTACTGGGAGTTCATGAGTTACGGAGGTTGCTTTAAACTGTGTTAAAGCATGATTTGCATCCACACTACTGCTAACACATTTTAAGGTTACCATTTTGGTCTGAAGCCATGCTCAAAACATGATTTGATCAGGTTTCGAGCACTGTTTTTAAACACGGTTTGTGCTACAGTGTGGATGCGAACTGTGTTTGACATTCTTGTAACATTACTGACGATCGGTAATGTTACACGAACTCAAGTGTGACCAAGGCCTTAGTGATACAGAGTACAAGAGTCCAGACCTCTGCACACTATCTGAAGGAGCTTACTCCCTGCATGGGGGGGGGCACGGGAGAGGATAGGTGCCACAGTTACCACCCACAGTGGGAACAGACAGTCTAATTGCTCTGTGATAGCTGAGCAGAAGCAGAAGCCAGTGGGACAGAAACAATGTTCTGCCAGCAAAGTACACTCCTGACTGAGAAGTCAAAAGAGTGACACAGCAGCCTGCCTTCCCATCCCCATTGGCCACCTGAGCCAGCCAATGAACAGCATCTGAGGTTCTCCCTCCTCAGAGGTGAAGAGTGCCCCACTTCCAGTCACCCAATTGGGACCCAACCTTAAAAATCTAACCCCGGTCTTCCATATGGCAAGCCTATGGCCATCAGTAGGATGTGAGACATTTCAAATTGATGTTAAAGGGTGCAAGCATAGAATACAAAATATTCTGCATATATATTTATCTGTCGTGAGCATAATCCATTTATCAACAAGTTATAGGGCATTTGGTATTCAGATCACTTACAGTGCCTTATTTTAGTCTATTTTTTGTAGCAAAAGTATTTCCCCTCTGGTTTCATTCTGGAAATGTTCTACTTATATCCAAAGTTAACACTGCTATCCTTTCCTTTGCTGTTTAAGTTTTATTGAACCTTATGCAAGCAACAGCTGCTGTGTCAAGTTTTCAGATGTATGGGCTAATGCCTAGAATAAAACTGGGGTAAATATTACCATGGCATTAGCATTCCTCATCTTTATTTACTTTGGCATAAAATACTAAAATAGGGGCCAGTGGATCTCAAGCACTTTGTTTATATTGCTGGTAAGATGATAGTCAGTAGTATAAATAGCACCAGACACACCAGACAGGACAGGGTGAAGTAGAAGAGAAGCTGATTAGTTCTGTCTGGCTGAAGGATGCGGATTCATGCCATCTGTGACAACAACAACTGATTTAGCTGACATTATCCTGGTCAGCTGACAGCAACCCTGACGTGGCCTCGTCCAATTACCATTAGATTAGATCACATTTATCAAGACAGCAGAAACAGAGAAGTCAGGCTTATACATTAAGGAACAAAAACAGTGTGCAGGTCCTGGAACTCAGAGGAGGCTGCCAGTTTTCCACATTCTGTGCTGAGCTGCAGTAAGGGCCACAGTGCAATAAGGAGATAAGCTAAACGCTAATGCATTTCTGAAAGCTAAAGTACCAAAGTACAGAGTTAGCCACAGGCAGTTATAGTTCTATTTACTGCCAGAGAAAGGCCTTTTTTTAGATTTCTTTTTCTGTGTGCTAATGCAGTTCTTATGAAAGGTGCTAGATTGAGAGCACTAGATCCTGATGTCCTCTGCTTATCCACATGACATGTACAGCACGGGCGATCACAGCACAAGCTTTGCCACAATGCCCCCCCATGTGCACCAACCCTGACATGGAGGAGACTACCACATGGGCAAGAGGGTAGTGCAGATTCCATGCCCATTCAGTCCTTGACCTCTCATGTGAAACTGCCAACAAGGGTCCCAACTAGCTCCAACTGTGTCTGTGGTTTTGTGATGTGGACACCTACACAGTGGGAACTGGACTGAGGCCACCACAAGTTTGTTTATTTGTTTGTTTGTTTTGTTTATTTAAAATCTGATAAATCCATGGGCCAAAGACCTGTTTTCATGGGTGACCAGAACAACACACAGATATACGTCCACATGAACAAACAAATAATATACACAACAACCAATATACAACCAAAATAACACAAGAAACTAATTAGTAAAACATGTATGGACACCTGGAAAATAAATATTTTCTCAAGACATGTCTAAAACTGCACACAGAAACACTAATACAGTCTAAAATACTCAAGTGAGAATTGAAAAATAATGGTAAATTATAAAACCTTGTTTTGTTTTCATTCTAGGAATCGTAAAATGTTGGTGCACAAATAAATGTGTTGAAATGGGGCTAATGTGTTTTTTGAGGATGGAGTGAAAAGAAATAGGGATCTTGTCAGAAATTACTTTTTTTTTATTTTTTGCAAGGATCTCTAGTTGAAACTGGTAACTCAGTTTAAGTGGATGCCATCTGACATGTTTTAGCAAGTCACAATGACGAGTCTGATGAGGCAACTGAGAAGCAAATCAGGCTGATTCAGGAAAGTTTTAACCCTAGCTAACAACCCCTCTCCAGCAGAGTGAAAAATAATAAACTGCAATCAGTCACTGGCAAAAGAAAACTTTGTGACAAAAGCAACCTAGTAGATGGTATTAATAAAAGTTTTAATCTGTATAGTGCTCCTAACCTTTGGTGAACTACTTTAACCATTTGAGTTATGTATTGCTCATAAGTCGTACAGTCATCAAAAATAAGGCCAAGATATTTAAAGGTCATTTCACATAGGCCACCGAAGAGCCCTCAGGTGATAATGACTTATGATCATTACTGACTGATGTTGGATTTGAACCCATGATGTAGAGGTGAAAGCCTTCTTCACCTGCAACCAATCCACTGAGCCATTGAGTTCCTTCAGAAACACACCTTCTAACTGTGTGGCCTATTGAGGGAAGAGGGGGCAAGAGGTTAGGGAAGGTATCTGATTTTTGAAATTTAAAGTTACTTTAATGTCACTTACTATGCTCCATTCAAACCACACATACAGTATATTGTGCCATTGGGCTAAGGATGATCTGATGCTGGCTTGGCATTTGGTGAATGTGCCACAATCCAATGTCTTGACACCAGTGAAGGAGATCCAAAGAACCCCAGGTTCCCTTTGGCAGTTCAGCATTTTATCTTATGATGCCGTACTTTCTACTGGGAGCACACACTGAGCATGTCCAAGTTGTCTGAAAGCCACATGACCTGCAACAGCCAATCAGTGATGCTGGAGATAAAGAACTCATCATACTGTGTACATCTCAGTGCCATTTCCAGCTCCCTCTCACAGGGAAAGGACGTGACTACAGAAAACAGCTCTAGTTATGTGAAAAGGGTGACTTTCCATCAGGAAACTTTAGAAATTGTCAGAGAGCCATGCAATAGCATTCCTGTTAGCTAATTCACTACATTCAGTTGTATTTTCAGACAAGCAGCAAGCTAGTAAAATTGTGTTGCAGAGGAAAGGCGAGAGTACATAGCATGAGCCTGTAAAGGGAATTTAGCAGACAGCATCCTCCCTCTCCGACTCCACAGAGCCGTGTGCCCCTACTACCCATGCTTCCATGGGAAGAGAAGCTACAGGTGCTTGTGCTACCCGTTAACCCACCCCAGCTGGAGGAGGAGATCATCCATTGGGATGCTCAATCCTTCTCCACCCCCATCCACCCCCGGCAGTCCGGGTTCATTCCCGAACCCGGGTTGCCAGTGTGGCATGGGGTGTGGCATCCAGTGCCTCAGCCCTCAGCCCTCAGCACCACTGGGTTGACTATTTTTTCTTTATTTTGTTCTTGATTCGTAGATAGGGCAGAATGTCTGCTTGGCCCAATACAATGACATGTGTTCCTGAGTGGAGTTCCCACTCTGCCCAAATTGCATGTGCAGGTTAAGGTTGTGCTTATAAGACAGGTAACATAACAATGCTGGACCAAGAATCATAAGAGTCACAAACCAAGTGTATAAGTGGGAGTGTAGTACAAAGACTGCTATGAAGAGTGAAGATGGCTGAAAACTACAAAAAAGGAATCAAAGTCATTTTCAAAAAGGGCATAAGGTGAAAGGGTTGTAGAGGTAACAAGAGGGGGGGCAGATGGAGAGGGCGGGACTCTCTGGGCATAAAATCAGAATAAGTGTCCAACTGATACATCACCCATCTGTGCCATCTAGTGTTTTTTTTTTTTTTTTAGAAATTCAAGTTTATTAAATTTCCAGACTAAGAAAAAAAAAAACACAGTTACATTGAACATATCCAACCAGTAATCTACACCTGGTATAAAGTAAAATAAAAAGAAAGAAAAAGAAAACCCCCTACCTCACCTCCCCCACCCACAACTGCCCCCCAACCCCTCACCCCCTCATCCCACCTACCCTCACTCCCCCATCCACCACCCACCCAAGTGTGCCAGCTAAATATATAACTGAAGCAAAGTTAGAGTTATTACAACATTCACAAGGAGGACCGTGCTCAGAAAAGCAGAGGAAAAAAGACACAGAGGAAACTATCTTGGGTGCCAGAGAGAAAGCCAAGAGATCAACGGTGCAAATAAAGAGCGTAGAGCTTACCCCACCTCTTCTGAAATAGGTCCATGTGATTCCACACACTGGCAGCTAGCCTTTCGACATTAAGACAAGCCGAAAGCTCTGTCAACCACTCCGGGTAGGTTAGGAACAATTGGTCAGTCTAAAGCCTAAGAACTAACCTCTTGACTGCACCAGCCACAAGGGCCATATGATATCGACGCTCAACACAATCAATAGCACTATAGTCCCCTAAAATACACATTTCAGGAGTAAAAAAGGTAGTAAGGCCCAATAGGGGGGTCTAAATTGGCTTGGATGGCCGACCAAAGCGGGGCTACTTTGTTACATTGCCAGAAAATATGAAGGAGATTCCCCTCTCCCTGCGAACACCTGGTGCACTGGGAGAGAGCCAGCCTTTTGAGCCAGAGAAGTTTCTTAGGCGTGTAGTACATGTTATTAATAATATAATATTGGGTAAGTTTAAGCCTGTCTTGAGTATGGTACCTCTGCAGGTCCCTCCAAACCCGGGCCCAATTCAAAGTAGTATTCGGAAGTAGAGAGGGCCAGACACTAGATCCCGCGGTAGGCTCTGGAAACTTATAATCCAATAGAAAGGAGTATATTGTCGAGATGGAGTGAGGCTTAGAAGCAAGAGTGAAAATACGAGACAGGAAGGGTTGAACCGGGGGATTCCCTAAACTGAGTACCAAACTTCTCAGCAATAAGATGCCTTAACTGATATACTTTAAAAACTCTGCCAATGGGGATACCAAATTTGGCAAGGATGCCAGACGCCGAGAGAAGGGAACCTTGATCATAGTAATGATCCAAACTAATATTTTTAATATGGGGGAGCCAGTTGTGGGCAATTATCGAGTTATCAAGCTTAATGTTAGGATTTAATAAAATAGGCTGTCCTAAGTCCAATTTAGGAGGGATCTTTAGAAACAGTAGGCACTGAGAGAGGGACCTAAGAGATGTAAGGATTGTTTGGTCTATTATCCACTGCGAGAGGTGGGGGATGGGAGTGTAAAAAATGGCGTAAGGATCTAACTTAGACTCCGAGAGGATCGATTTCTCAATTTGGAGCCAAATCGGGGGAGAGGGATCATGATGAGATGAGATCCATCTTCCTATTTTGGATAGATGAGTGGCCCAGTAATACAACAGAAGGTTAGGGAGCTGGAGACCACCTTTATCTCTGGGGAGGGATAGTTTGAGGAAGGAACGTCTAACCACCTTCCCATGCCAGATAAATTCTGAAAAGGCTGTGTGAAATTGTTGCAAGTAAGAGAGCGGCAACCAGAGACCCAACAGGTTAAGAGGATAGAAAATACGAGGAAGCACATTCATCTTGATAATCTTAATCCTCCCCCAGAGAGAGATAGGAAGGTTGGACCATCTCAGCAGATCTTGCTGAACCTGAACTTTGACAGTATCTAGGTTAAGCTCTTTAAGCTGGGCCGGATCCGGAGAGAAATGAATACCCAGATATTTAATCGACCTTGGGGACCAGTGCATCCAAAACTTAGCAAAGTCAAGTTTATATGTATAGGCATTTAAGGGGAAAATTACAGACTTGGTTATATTTAGTTTGTACTGAGAAAATTTACCGAACTGGTTAATGAGGAATATTGCCTGTTCTAAAGATTCAGCAGGATGGGTAACGTGCAGGAGTACATCGTCTGCATATGCTGAGAGGACCAAGTCCTGCTGATGCACTTGGCACCCTTTTATAAGTGGGGAAGACTTGAGTTTGATGAGAAGAGGCTCGAGATATAAATTAAAAAGAAATGGTGATAGGGGACAGCCCTGTCTGGTTCCAGTAAATAATTGAAACTTCGAGGAGAAAACCCCATTACAGTATATCTTAGCTGAAGGGGAATCGTAGAGAACCTGTACCCATTTGAGAAAAGAGACTGGAAATCCCATCTTGGCCAAAGTAGCCCAGAGAAATGACCAGCTTACATGGTCAAAAGCTTTCTCAGCATCTAGTGAGACCAGGGCCATAGGAAAATGAGATGTTTGGGCTAGATGAGAGATATGGGAAAGGGTTCTAAGGTGGTCCGAAGGAGAACGAGAATGGACAAATCCTACTTGCTCAGGACTAAGAAGGTAAGCATATCTTCTTAATCCGCTCAGCCAAAATTAGCTAGAATTTACATATCGCAATTTGAAGGATATAGGCCGATAACTCATGGGATCCATAGGAGTTTTGTCCGGCTTAAGAATTAAGATAATTGTAGCCTCAAGTAGTGCAGGGTCCACCATATTAGCAGAGAAAGATACTGATAAAGCTTGAGGAGTATTGGAGCAAGTTCCTTGGAGAAGGTCCTGTAAAATTGGCGGGAAACCATCTGACCAGGAGCCTTGTCCGGGGCCATAGAAACAATAGCAGCCTCAATTTCAGAGAGTGAAATAGGGGCGGTCAGAGTAGATATGTGCAAAGGCAAAAGTTTCGGGATATCAATACCATTTAGATATGCTGATATATCAGTTAGAGAAGCTGGAGGGGAAGGCGCACTATAAAGATTTTTATAATACCTCTCGAAGACTCCTGCTATATCTCTAGGGGAGGATACAATGGAACCAGAAGAGGATTGCATAGCGGGGATCAACCTGGAGCTTTCCAATGTTCTAAGTCTCAGAGCCAAAAGTTTACCAGCTTTCTCACCATGCTCAATATATTTGGCCTGAGTCTTAATGAGACAGTACTCAACTCTTTCCCTCAGAAGATCGGTATATTCACTTTTGGCGGCCATTAGAGCTTCTAAGGATGACAAGGGAGAGGAAGGGGAGCGAGAGCTCTCCAACTCTGTAATTTTAGTCATAAGGAGGGATGTTGTAGCCAATCGAGCCTTTTTCCTAGCTGAGGCAATCTTAATCAGCTCGCCCCTGATATAACACTTCAGGGAACCCCAAATACAATTAAATCTAGGGGTAGATCCAAGATTCTTCTCCAGAAAGAACAAAATAAGGGATTTAATCTGAGTCACAATTTGAGTATCTTTTAGAAGTTGGGTATTAAGCTTCCAAACAGTGTCTCTTTGAAATTTAGAACCAGGGGATATATTTACCCACACAATTGCATGATCAGAAAGAATAATCGGTTCAATACCAGACTGGAGAAGATCCGGAAAAACGGTTTTACTAAACAAAATATAGTCTATTCTAGACCAGGACCCGTGGGGATGAGAAAAGAACAAGAAGGATCGGAGGGATGGGTTGGAAAGACGCCAAGGATCGCAAAGCCCTAGCATGTGAGTAAAATCTAGTAACGATCTTTGAGCCGGAGTAGGTGGAGAATTGAATTTGGGATCCTTGTCTAACAAATGGGAAGGTGGAAGGTTCCAATCGCACCCCAACACAATTTGAGAAGGAAGCAGAGCACTGATTTTATCTGCTAAGGACATAAAAAAGGTGGGACTGCCCCCTATTGGGCCATACACAGATCCTAGTACTATAGTATCTCCGTTAAGAGAACCTTTAATCAGTACGTATCTTCCTTCAGGGTCCGCTATTGTGCTATTTACCAAAAAATTGACATATCTTTTAATAAGTATCGCCACACCCCCCTTAGTATTGGTTCCACTTGCTACAGAAACCTGCGAAAAACCAGATCTAATCAACCATTTCGATTCTGCATTAGTTATATGGGTTTCTTGCAGAAATAAGACATCAACCTGAATTAAATCACAATGTTTAAAAACCTGAGATCTCTTGACCTTCCCTCTGAGCCCACGCACATTCCACGATGCAAATTTGAGAGCACCTAAAGCCATTTTAAGTACATGTCAAATACTAAAGCAACCAGGTACAATGTAGTATAGCAGGCACACTTACCCCCCTCCCAGCTCCAGCTCCCCATAGCATACCAAAAAGTACTTGCCAAAAGAAGGATATCTTAGCCAAATGGAGAATGTTTAACATTACTAGGATCATACATAAACCCAAACAAAGTGGAACGACCCACCCCCCAGTACCCCACCAAGAAAAGCATCCAACTATATACAGTTAGGCCCCGGACACAAACAAACCCAAAATATATATGTGAACCATGATATTCTGACAGCCACTTCCCAATGCAAATCCATAACCCATCAGGCTGTAGGGGCTCAGAAGCTTGGAAATACCCAAAGCCCAATGATCCACCACAGGAAACCACCCTCCACCCCAAACCATTTAATAGAAACCCAGATCCAGGGATATGATTTTCAACCCCCATCCATCAGTGCATAATGCAGCTGTGAGCACTCATGCTAGGCCCAGGAGTATCCCCCAACAACAGTACAGTCAGGGTCAAAAACCAATGGTTCTTGAAATTACACCCGCACCTCTGCCAGCCAGGAGATTACTAAAACAATGACTAGGGCTAACTCACCATCGGCGAGAGAAAAGCAAAGGCTGGGAGGCGCCCGAAATGGACTGCGGTATCATGGCACCTCGCTGATAAGTACAGGCGGTTTCCCAGGGGAGCCCACTACCGCTAGGACCAAACCAGTCCCTCCCAAAATCGGTATGCTAGGAAACAGTAGCCCGCTCGGGGCCTTCCGGGTAAACCAACTCGCGAAGGGAAGGAAAGGCAATGGAGGCCAAGGCGGCCCAATTCATCCTCCGCCCAGCTGCCCGAAGCCCCCGGCCGACCCAGCGACCTCAAGAACAACCGGGCAGGTGAGTCTAAACCAGACAGTTGGCAATCTTACTATCGGGGGGAAAACCAAAAAGGGAGGGAGAAAAGAAAAGAGTAAAACCAGCAGTAATATCTTAAATCCAAAGTCCACTTGAGAGGTCTGCTTAGAGTCCAGTTCAGGGACAGCCACTCATCCATTAGTCAAAAACAGGCTAGGCATTTTAACGGACAAGTCTTTTAAGGCTGAGTCCGAGGATTCGTAACTGAGGGGACTTCCATTAATCGTGATCTTGAGAGTAGCCGGGTAGAGCATGCGAAAGGGAATACCAGCAGCCACCAGCTTCTGAACAACAGGATGAAAAGCAGCTCTTTTTATTCTGACTTCTTTTGGTAAGTCCTGAGCAATGCGTAACTTAGATGCATCCCAGCTTATAGCCTGCAGCTCTCGGGCCTTGATAAACACATGCTGTCACTCGATATAGCTTAGAAATTTCAAAATGATGGGACGTGGAGGAGAGCCAGGTGGAGGCCTGGGCCTAAGAGCCCGATGTGCCCGCTCCAAGTGATAGTGAGGGTTGAGGGGCGAAGGGCCTACAATCTTGACCAGGAACTTCTGGAGGAACGCCATAAGATCAGCCCCTTCCTCGAGCTCCGGGAGGCCTAAGATCACGAGATTATTTCTCCGACTACGGCCCTCCAAGTCTACCGTTTTTGCTTGCAGCTTCCTAACTTGCTGGGCTAAAGAGACCATCTCGGCCTCCGCGGTAAGCTTCCATCACGAGTGAATGTATCCTGGCCTCAGTCAGATACCCTCGTAGTGAGTGCAGAGAGATCCTCGGATGGATTTCAGGTCAGTTGTGATGGATTGTAGCACGTCCTTTAACGGCGCGATCTCTTCCAGGAATCTTTCCTCTGATAGGGGACTGGCTGTTTGAAGTTTATCCCCCGATTTATCCGAGGCGGCCCCGGGCTGGTTCCGAGGTTTTTTAGGGAGTTTTTCTGGCGTAGCAGGCAGCGTATGCCTTATTGCGGCCTGTTTTTTGTCCACCTCCATCCTACTGCAGACTGCAAGGTACACCTCCGACGACTCCCAAAAACCAACAAACGGAGTGTAAACGTGCTGGTAGTAACACACTTAGGTCTTAATTTGATCAGGAAAACACCAAATAAGCTTGAATTGCTAGTGGGGAGGGAGAGCTCCAGACCTCAGCTGCCACTCAGCAAGCAGACATCACGTGACTCCTCTGTGCCATCTAGTGTTGAATAGGTTGACTTTATTGGAGAGTATGTCAGTCTCTGCAGGGAATAGATCTCCAGCAGTATCTCATGCCAGCCCTCCATGGTGAGGATAGTGGGGGCATGCCAGAGCCTGGTAATCACCTTTTTCACCATCAGAAATAAAGTTAACAGTAACTTAAGGGTCTGACCTCTAAGGGAGTTTCCCACAGGGGGGACAGCCATTAGCATTAAAGAAGGTTTATTAGCCCCATGGCAATTAAATGTTACTTCCAGTTCACTAATGCCTCCCTGCCAGAAAGATCTGAGATGAGGACACACCCAGAAGATATGGATTTGATTGACTGAGATTTCCGCATCTCCTCCAACGTAGGCTCTTTTTCGGACCTGCATATTTTGCCGTTATGTCTGGTGTGTGGATGTAATGGTAGTAACATTTACATACAAGAATTCCCTCCAGCAAGTGGCTGATATTAGGCGGTACACAGGAAGGGCAGAATTGTGCAAGGTGTCCAGGGACTTTACTACCACTAGTTCTTTATTCCAGTGTTATAGGATAGACTTTGTGGTATCTACAGATGTATCTTGAAAAGCTGCATGTAAGTGGCCAGTTAGGTGGGTCCATACCTCCCCTTTCAGGTGGAATGTGAGGATCCACATAAGTGGGGAAAGTTTATCAGAGATGCTGGATATAGTTGCCCCCTGTTCAAGAAGAGTGGTTTGTGGAGGGATGCTGGAAGGATGATTGCAAGGTAGCAAAGGAAAGGATACCTCAGGAGTCCAAGAGCTGGAAATAAAATTGGAGTTCTAGTTTGTGCCACCTTCCAGTGCCTAAGGCTTGCTGATTTGGAGGAAATGAGGTGTCATAAGTTATTGATCTTAGCTGGAATTGTTGGGCTGGGGTCAGGAAAATATTTCTGACCACCTTCCACTGCTTGAGTGTCTTTGCAGTGTATTGGGCAAATTTAGTGACTGAGTAGCCAGACAGAGGGGTTGGGGGTGGTGTCCCAAACAGATAATAATCCAAATCAAGGAGATAATTTAGGGTAATCCAAATCAAGGAGATAATTTAGGGTAAATTCAATCGATGTGCTGACCGCACATCGAAACCCGCATGGCGAAATCCCTCACAGTGACAATCTTGACAGGTTTCGAGTTTGTCGCTGTGAGGGACCAGAGGGTGAAATTTCACTCTTTCACCATGCTCCCCCCTTTGAATCAACTCTGACTCAGAGTTAGATATCTATAGAAAGGGAGCACAGGGGGCACAGCCTCCCGCATGTGGGTTTAAAGGGCACAGCCCACAGATAGAAAATAACAAAAAGGCCAGCCCGGTGGCACTGAGGGTTGAGGCACTGGATGCCACACCTCACGCTATGCTGGTGATCCAGGTTCAGGAACGGACTCGGGCCACCAGGGGTCGGTTGGGGGAAAGAGGATTGAGCGTCCTAATGGATGCTCTCCTCCTGGAGTGCTTAATGGCACCCGATACACCTACGCCGGTGGAAGCATTGGCATCCGGTGCACAGGCAGCTCTTCAGAGTCAGGGTGGGGAGGACGCTGAGGATGCTGAAGGCATTTGATGATGCCATGCATCAGCACTCCATCTGTCTGGACAAAAGTCCTGCATGCCAGCATCCTCAGGGGTTCGGGGACCAGGAGAAAAACCAAAGGCAAAAAATCTCCCACTCCCGTGCAGAATGATGCTGGGGTCCACGCTACGTCGGGTCCCCAGCCAAAAAGACCCAAGGAATTAATTCCTCGGGGCAGGGTCCAGGAGAAAATAAAAAAAAGAAAAAAGCAAAATATCTGACAGGCGAAATTGCACCTGTCGACATTGTGGATCTCACTATGCCAAACTTCGACAACAGTGTTGTTGATTTGGCATTGGTAAACCAATTCAATCTGTTTCCTGTAGGGTTAATGGCTGTCCAAAATCCAGAGACATAGGGTTCTGGCATGGGCTGCTAGGGCATACCATTTCAAATTTGGAAGATTTACACCTCATCAGTTTCTAAGGAGGTGTGAGACAGAGAACCTGATTCAGGGTGGTGCTCCTTGCCATATAAATCAAGATATTAGTTTAGTTCAAGATTGAAAGTAAGTCCAATCTGGCATAAGTAGTAGAGTTTGTAAAAAATATAATAATCTGGGCAGTATATGTCGATGGATTACCTACTGCCTGTTGAAAAACCCAAGATGTAAGTGGGTACATTTAGATAGATCATCTGTGAACCGTTGCATTAAGGACTCATAGTTAAGCAGTTCCAAGTATTCAAGTTGCTTACTTAATTTCACCCCTAGATATCACAGTGCTCCCCTATACCATTGAAAGGAAAAGGCTTGCTTCAATTTGTGTGAGGGGGTATAATTCTAAAGAAGCACCAATGTTTTCAGTACATTCAGTTTATACCCTGCCAAACCTCCAAATTGTGCCACGGTACTCTAGACTCCTGAAACGGAAGTTTCTGAGAAGGTAAGTGTGAGTAAAATGTTTTCCAAAAATAGTGATAATTTATAATCCTTCCCTCTTATGGGAATCCCCATGATCTGCAGATTAGCATGAATGGCAGTAACTAGTGACTTCAAATATAAAGTGAAGAGCAGCGACGACAGGGGGAAGCCCTGCCTCATTCCTCTGTGAAGAGGGAAGGGAGGGGGTAAGGGAGCCATTGACTGTCAGGTAGGCTTTTGGAGTGGCAGATTAGCCCTGGAGCATCTCAAGCATTTCTTCAGGGAAGCCAAAATTTGACAGATTGGCCAGACACAGCACCCTATGGAATGCCTTCTCCATGTCTAAGCTGAGTAATGCCACTGGGATTTGCCTGTTCACAGCATAGTCTAGTAGCAGTAAAGTGCAATGGAGTTGGACACTATCATACGCCTGTCAGCACCTGATGAAACCAACTTGATCTTTGTCAGTTAAGCTCAGGAGGCGATTCTCCAGATGATGGGTCTATACTGTCATGCATACTTTATACTTATAGTCTGAGATACATATTGACCTATATGAAGTAGAATATCTGGGATCCTTGCATGGCTTTGAGATTGCTGGGATCACAGTGTATACCCAAGAAGGGTGCGGGGAACCTTTCATCTGTAAATCATAAAAGGCAGCGAGAATTGAGGGAAGTAGGGTGTCCCAAAACTTCTTATACAATTTGGATGGGTATCCATCAGGGCCTAGGTATTTGTGAGTTTTAGAGTCTCTAAGGAGAGCGCATACCTTCTCAGTCAATATAGGGGTCAGGAGAGTCTGTGTCACATCTGGGGGTAATGATGGGAGATGGAGTCCCTTCACAAAAGTCTGTTTATTTATTTAGCTTTTGTTGCCTATTTGCTCTGATGTGGCAGGGATCTCTGCCAAGTAGAGTACCTGATAGTAGGCCACAAGCATCTTCCTGACTGCTTCAGGCCTTCTGTCAAATCTACCAGATCCCTGCCCAAATAGTTGAGTAATATAAGCCTGAGCCTTACGGGTGCGTAGCCTATGGGCCAGATTGCAAGGTCCATGGGCACCTCCTTCATAGCAGGAATGCTTCCAGTAACAGAGTGCCTGCTCTACTCTGCCATCAAGGATCTTTTGAAGTTCCTGCTTCACTTTAGCTATCTATGATATTACAGAAGTATCTCCTAGTTGCAGAAAGGAGTACAAGATACTAAGTATCTGTTGATGCTCTAAATATTTGATATTGGGTTGTTTCTTTTTCTTGGCTAAGTAGGCAATGAGCTCCCCATGGAGTAGTATGTTAATAGTGTCCCATATGATGGGGGTGGGGGGGCAGAGATAGTAGAGTCATAATTTTCCTGTATGATTTGAGGGAGTCTGTCTCTTCTTTTTTTGTTCTCTATTTTATCCCACGCGCCAACCAGCCCCACCTGCCAATTTCCCTAGCTCTGCCACCCTGGTGTCCTCTGTGACTTGAAACTGGAATTTGGGCAATGGCTGTACAGAAGACCTTTCGTGCAGCCCCACTGAAGCTTCTAGACAATGTGCTTGAAGTGGTGCAGGTGCCAAAGTATTTTGTCAAACAAAACCACAAGCCAAAAATATCTTCAGGTTTCTTCTTTTATTTTATAAAAACCCCAGCATTTCTCCTGTGCAACTCAAGCTTTATCCTGAGGAATTTCTTAGAGGTGTTCTCCATTCGTGATACAACAGTTCTGGACTGAAACAGCTTCTGCACTATGAATTCACAGTTGCTTTCTCTATTTAATGTTCCCAATCTTTAGGATACATAAAATATTCGGGATAAGTGGCCAAAGCCGTCCTTCAGATTTACACTGACGTGCGGCCTAATGGTGTCTGAGAGAAGCATGCTGGGCATCTGCACCCCCCTTATGTGCAGTCTTGGCGTGATGACCCCCAGCCACCACTAAGGACCAGACTAATGCTGGGTACCGATCCCACCCCTCCTGGAGGAGAAAGAGAGCAGTCCCCGGGATACTCGATCCCCCTCCTCCAGACACCCTCCAACTCCTGATCTTGCTTTCAAACTTGGTGCTTCAGCACCATGAGCAGAAACACTACTGGTGCAATGGTGGGCCAGCAAGGGAATCAGTCTTTTAAAGTGTGAAGGAGCTCAGAATTTCACAGTAATGACAGCTTACCCAGACAGAATTTTCCATATACTGGTGCATGATCTGAAAGCAGTGTGAGATATCCTGAACCAAATCCGGGTGCTCTGCTATTGTAAATACATAATCTAGCAAACTGAGGTTATTGTTCTGTGGACATAGTGGGTATATTCCAGCCTGGATGGAAAGAAGTTCCTCCACAGGTCAATCAGGCCTAAATGAGATAAAGCGTGGCATAGGTATTTCTGTATTGTGGTCATCCAATGTGCCCTAAGACAGTGTGCCAACCACACATTGAAGCATTTATGGTGAAATCCCCCCACAGTGACAATTTCAACAGGTTTCAAAATTGTTGCTACGGTGGACCTGAGGGCAACATTTTTCCCTTTCGCCGTGAGTCGCCCTCTCCTTTAAATCAACTCGAACTCGGAGTTGATAATCCTTTAGAATGGGAGACGTGGGAGGTGCAGCTCCCCACATGGGGAGGTTCAGGGGGCACAGTCCTTCGAGAGAAACACTTCAATGTTGGACAGGCGAAATTTCACCTGTCGACATTGGGGATATCGCTAAGTCGAACTTCGACAACAATGTTGTCGATTCGGCATAGGTAAACCTACTAAGACCAGTAGTGTTAAGTGATGGATTCAGGGTGACATTAAGATCACCTCCCGTGATAAGTTACCCTTGTAAAAGTAGTAACAATTTGTTGTAGAAGGGCTGCACAGCATTACTACTATATCTGATCCCGGAGGAAAGTATAAATTTGAGAGGGTGAGACTGGGAATCATACAGGGTGCCAGTGATAATAACATAATGGCCTTCTGAATCCACCTATTGCTCCTGAAGGACAAAGAGAACCCCCTGCTGGATTAGAATTATTGCTTTGTGTCAATGTCCTGATTTGTGGGAGGAGGCCACAGCTATAGAGAAACCAAGTGTTGTAAATTTAGCATCTTCTGAGGCAGTGAGGTGTGTCTCCTGGAGAAAGATGATATCTGGCTAGCAGAAGAAGGAGAGGATCGAGCATCTGAAGGACTGCTCTCCTCTCCTCTCCTCTCCTGGGGAGGGCTGAGGAGGGTAGCTCCACTCTGTAGTGGCCCTGGTGGAGACCAGGGGTACTGCACATAGCAGAGCAGGAGGGACTAAAAGAAAGCCAGAAAAACAGCTTCGGAGCCACCGGATGACGGCCTCCATTCTCCATGCTCCCTGGAACCTCCAGGAGCCTCCTCTAACACAGCAGCACCCCTGGACTGAGAAAAATAGTGTGCTGGGCTTCCCTGCCACCCGGTGCCTTCCCCCTCGGAGGGGAACCCGCCCGGAGATGGGATACCCCAGGGCAACTCGGGAGATTGGTTGTGATGTGTATGTGTGAGGGACAGCTCCTAAAGAGGATTGCCAGGGGCATGAAGCACTAGGCAGCCCGAAGGATAGGCAGACACTGGAGTGGGTAGGAGGAAGGTAAAAAGATAACACAAAAAAAAGAAAGATGATATCTGGGCTCACCTTTCCCAAGTACTGCAAGATCATATAATGCTTTGTTGAGCTATGCATGCCCCTGACAGTGAAAGAAATTACTTTTGAGGGACTGGCAGAGTAAATTTTGTAGACAGAAAAAGATGCAGGGAGGAGTTTGAAGGATTTATATGACAAACAATTTGACTGCTTCTGGTGTACGAACATACGAATGTGCCAGCAGAAACAGACCACCCGGTCTATCTAAGTCTGCTCGACTGTGCAGCTAGCACCCCTACTTTGCAGCTGCCCCACCCCCTCCCCTTTGTCATCCCACTCCCACTCCCACTGCCACCCCCATCTCCCCACCCTCACTCTCCCTGTTCCCTGTCCCATGCCCTTTTGAAGCTGTTCACGGATTTACATGATACCACCCATTCTGGTAGGGTGTTCCATTTTGCTACCACCCTCTCTGTGAAATAGTATCTCCTCATTTCCTTCCTAAATCTTCCACCCTCTATTCTTAGCCTATGCCCCCTGGTGACCCTCCCCCTCCTTAATTTAAAGACCCCATCTGCCCCATCCTTATTAATTCCCCTCAAATACTTGAATGTTTCTATCATGCCCCCCATCTCTTCTATCTTAAATCCATCTTTATTTTCATTTTTTGCATGCATGAAAACTAAATGAAGTAGATGGCAGCAGGTCTCCCAGTGAAGGTGAGGAGGACTCAATATATGACATATGTGGAAAGCAGACTGCACACAGGAGTTAGGCAGGGGGTGCTGGAAAGGCAGCAAGCCAAATAAGTCAGAGAAATGAAGGAACCAGCACTCCAGTACAAGCTTGAAGGATTTATTCCTAGTGTGTAAGATAATCAAACATCAGAGGACACAAGAAACATGGCCCCAGCACTTCGACCATTAGGTTTTCATCTAGGGTGTGTGTCCACACATTGTTACCAGCCATCATTTTAAACACAAATTCTTAAAGAGACTCTAGCATAAGTTAATTAAAAATAATTTGTTTTGAATTTCAGAGTCTCAAAATAAATGTTTTAAACAATGTGAGTAAACACAAGTATATGAAAAGTGTTCTATCTGTGAAAAACAGTGCAATTATTTAAACGTTAGAACAATGCAACCACACGTTTAAATAAATAGCATGTGACCTGTTAGAACACAGATATAGGACTATAGAGCAAGGTATTCTTATAACTAGAAAAAAAATTGAATGGAGGACATAAAAAAATGTAAGAATGAAATAATCTATCATTTAAACCTCAAACATGCCTGAAATAGATTTTAAATGAATAAATGAATTAATTTCAAGTCATTATTTCAGGCACTGTGCATATTAATGAACTCAAACAAATTAAACCCAATTCAAGCTGTGGAAGGTTAAGAGATTATGGGCCCTATATTCAAAACTTTGCATTGGGCGCAAATTGTTTGTGCAGGTTTAGCACCGGGTTAGCAAGGGTCTGCTATATTCAACAGGTCAAATAACGCATGCAAACCTCATTAGCACTAGGCAAAATTATAATGTATGCGAGGGACAAACTGAGGGGCATGTCAGCGCAATGCTATATTCAGCGAATAGTGCTGCGCAAAGTAGTTTTGTGTGACTTAGCATAACACTTTGCGTGGTACAAAGTACCACCCAGGAAAAAGTTGTCTTAACTCTGGGCAAACCAGCCTTGTGCAACTTTGTGGCTTTGTGCGAAGTTTGCGCAGCTTTGCACAGCCCTAACCAAGAAGTATGATATATAGAACTAAGCCAGACATGCAGGAAACATGCTGCCCACTGATGGCATCACTATGATGCCATCATCTGCCACCAGTCCCAGCCATGCCAGGCAGTGAGTAATGACCCGGCACCCAGTGGACACCATGGCAGTGTGGCCATACAGCACACACCTGCAGACCACCCTTCTGTGGACACCAACAGATGCCAGCACACACATGCAACACTGGGGGCATGGGGGTGTACAGGAGACCAGTCTGCACCACATACCGGGTGCTGCCACATGACCTGGACAAGCCACGCAGTGAAAAATGTCCAGTGTAGGGAATATGCCAACACATGTGTGCCTGTCCAATGGTAAGAGCCCCCCACAGCCACATACCACACAGCAGGACAGACATCACAGCATACGCACACAGCAACAGTGGTGTAGCCAGGAATATTAAACATGTACTCAAAACAGCTGCACTGTTGCTCCCCTGGTTATGTACGCATAAGCCAAAATATGTGCTGCCATGCCACACCAACAATAGCCCCCCCCCCCGTTTGACATGTCTGAGTTCCAATACTTGGTTTCTTCCTGTAATCCTCCTTCCTTTATTCTTCCGCCTGCCTGGTACGTTGTTCATGTTTGTGTATTTGGCTGGTGGCATCAGTGCCCCATAGGGAACAACAACGGCAAAAGGGCTCAGCGCAACACAGACACAGAGTGACTCACAATGTCCTTGCTTCCCTCTGTTTGTTGCCCCGCTTGATGCTTGTACTGTACTCTGCTGAGTATGGTGCATGTGCCTGCTGACACCCTTGCCCAGCAATGTATAGTATATGTCACTGTGAGCATCCCATGCCAGTAATGCAGTATCTGTGAGTCGCACAACAGCAATACAGTACTGTCCACTGTTGGCACACACCTGCAAGATGGGTCTGTCACTGTGTACAGTGCTGCAGTCAATGCTGCCCACCACACCATAGGCAGTGCTGTTTCCCACACACCACTGGCCTCCATGTCACTGTACTGTTTGCTGTGCACTGTATAGCACAACCTACAGTTGGACTATTGCATACACCACCAGTGCCTGTGCTGTGCAGTCCCTGGGGCACATTATTCTACGCAGTTCTGTACATATGTAGCCTGTAGTTACCACCATGCTCCTCCCGACTGACCTACAGGTGGAGCTGTGGGCAGACCCAGCCAGCCCCTGTACTTCCAGACTGAACTATAGGTGGAGCTGCGGGACCCTGCAATAGCGCTGGGCAAACTGCATGCAAATCAGAGCATAATGAGATGTTAATCTGGATATTTGCCCACTGACTGCCTAAGTAGGCTCATTTGCATGTCACTTTTGGATATAGCAGATTTTGGCCCCGGGCAAACGTGATAGCGCTGGACAAACGACGTAGCACCATGCAAGACCTGCACAAATATATGTGCCCCGTGCAAACGTTACAGAATCATTTTTCAATTCTGCACACTGTACATTCAGATGCACTGATGTTTGCAGCTCTACTGACTATACTCCTTTGCTGGCACACACATTGGCCACATATTTCACCTCTACAGTCCTTCCGGTCACTGTGAACTGGATTGCTGTTGTGGTTTGTACTTCCTGGTTGCCATATTCAGAGCTGTCTTATTCCCGGGCTATTGTTGCACTTCACTCACAGCTCAGTTTGCATGGCTTCCTTAGCATACTATATTCAGCAGGGTTAGCACTGGGGCTATCCCTTTTGAATATAGCGGGCTATTGGTTCTGGGCTACTTTAGCATGCTGGACAGTGCTAATTTAGCCCCCTGGAAAGATTTTGAATATCTGGCCCTATGATGGTCAACAGGGGACAAATAGTAAGCATGCATAAAGATACAGCAATAGATTTTTCGCTTAAGGTATATTTGTCACAAAAGCCTCTGAAAAATCTTAAGCCGAATAGTGGCAATTGTAACAGAACCCAAGGGATGTGGATAGAATTATTCCCAAAAGAAAATAAACAAGCATTTGTCAATGCCGAATGTTGACTGCATTGGTCTGTTGAGCTCGCTCACTGCCTCTCTGTCACTCGCTCAGTCTGTTTCTCCCAGTGCTACAGGGTGCTCTTTCGTACTGGGCTCCTGCCTGCATTGGCAGCTTTTTTTGCCCACAAAGAAATCCACAGCTGTCCAGACAGAGCTCTGTTGAGGTGGCTCACTCCCCCTCTCGAACTCGCTCATTCTGTTTCTTCTGGCGCTGCAGGCTGCCCTTTTGTACTGGGCTCCTGCCTCTGTTGGGGGATTTTTCTGCCCAAAAAGAAATCTGCAGCAGTCCTGACACAGGTCTGTTGAGCCTGTTCACTCCCCCTCTCTCACTAACTCATTCCTTTTCTGCTGGTGCTACAGGCTGGCCTTTTGTACTGGGCTCCTGCCTGCATTGCCACCTTTTTCTGCCAACAAAGAAATTTGCAGCAGTCACAATAGCACTCCGTTGAACTCGCTCACTCCTCCTGTCTCACTCGCTCATTGTGTTTCTCCCGGCACAGCAGGCTGCCCTTTTGTACTGGGCTCCTGCCTGCATTGGCACCTTTTTCTGCCCACAAAGAAATCCACAGCTGTCCCGACAGAGCTCTGTTAAGGTTGCTTACTCCCCCTGAATCATTCACTTATTCTGTTTCTCCTGGCGCTGCAGGCTGCCCTTTTGTACTGTGCTACTACCTCTGTTTGCACCTTTTTCTGCCCACAAAGAAATCTGCAGCAGTCCTGATAAAGTTCCGTTGAGCTTGCTCACTCCCCTTCTCTCACTCGCTCATTCTGTTTCTGCCGGCGCTGCAGGCTGCCATTTTCTAATGGGCTTCTGCCTGCATTGCTGCCTTCTTCTGCCTACAAAGAAATTTGCAGCAGTTATAATAGAGCTCCGCTGAGCTCGCTCACTCCCCCTCTCTCACTCATTCTGGTTTTCCTGCCACTGCAGGCTGCCCTTTTGTACTGGGGTCCTGTGTACATTGCTGCCCTTTTCTTCCCACAAACAAATCTGCAGCAGTCCCAACAAAGCTCCGTTGTGCTCACTCAGTCCCCCTCCCTCACATGCTCATTCTGTGTCTCCCACTGCTGCAGGCTGCCCTTTTGTACTGGGCTCCTGCCTGCATTGGTGGCCACAAAGAAATCTGAAGCAGTCCTGACAGAGCTCCATTGAGCTTGCTCACTCCTCCTCTTTCTTACTCACTCATTCCGTTTCTGCCAGCGCTGCAAGCTGGCCTTTTGTACTGGGCTCCTGCCTGCATTGCCGCTTTTTTCTGCCCACAAAGAAGTCCACAGCAGTCACAATAGAGCTCTGTTGAGCTCGTTCACTACCGCTCTGTCACTCGCTCATTCTGGTTCTCTTGGCACTGCAGGCTGTGCTTTTGTATCGGGCTCCTGGCTGCATTGACACCTTTATCTGCCCACAAAGAAATCCACAGCTGTCCCAACAGAGCTCCATTAAGGTCGCTCAGTCTCTCTCTCTCTCTCATATGCACTCATTCTGTTTGTCCTGGTGCTGCAAGCTGCCCTTTTGTACAGGGCTCCGGCCTGCATTGGCACCTTTTTCTGCCCACAAAGAAATCCGCAGCAGTCCTGATAGAGCTCCGTTGAGCTCACTCAGTCCCCCTGTCTCACTCGCTCATACTGTTTCTCCCACTGCTGCAGGCTGGCCTTTTGTACTGGGCCCCTGCCTGCATTGAGGCCTTTTTCTGCCCACAAAGAAATCCTCAACAGTCCTGACAGCACTCCGGTGAGTTCGCTCACTCCCCCTCCCTCACTTACTCTCTCGTTCTATTTCTCCCAGTACTGCAGGCTGTCCCTTTGTACTGGGCTATTGTGCTGGGGCCTTTTTCTGCCCACAAACAAATCCACAGCAGTCCCGACAGAGTTCAGTTGAGCTTGGTCACTCCCCCCTCTCACTCGCTCGATCTTACTCTGTCTCAAACACTGATTTCCCACAGCAACTGTGCTATTCTCCGGCAGGAGTGCAAACACATATTTTAGCCAGGATGTGAAAAATGACAGCTGTACTGTTCATAAGGAGTTGTGAAAAAATGCCACTGTTGAAAATGTGGCGTGAAAATATTACAAATTTGTGAAGTTACAAGGGTGCGTGGAAACAGTTCAATGCTCGCTTGTAACACAGTCATGTTATGGAGTTTCATCACCAAATTTTCAACATAGGCATTTTAGGACCTCTGCTCATGAACAGTGCCACTGTCATTTTCTTAATCTGTCCTGAACACTGATTTCCCACAGCAACCGCGTTATTTTGTGCCGGAACTGTGAAAACACATTTTGGCCAGGACTGGAAAAATGACAGCTGCACTGCTCATAAGTAGGTGTGGGAAAATGGCAATGTTGAAAATCTGGTGTGAAAATATTACAACTCTGCGAAGTTACAAGTGTGCTTGCAAACTGTGCAATGCACGCTCATAACACAGTCATTTTATGGAGTATTGTCACCAAATTTTCAATATAGGTATTTTAGGACCTCTACTCATGAACAGTGTCACTGCCATTTTCTTAATCTGTCTCGAACACTAATTTCCCACAGCGACCGCACTGTTCTGCGCCTGAACTGTGAAACCACATTTCGGCCAGGATGTGAACAATGACAGCTGTACTGTTCACAAGGAGGTGTGAAAAAATGCCAGTGTTGAAAATCTGGCATGAAAATATTGCAAATTCGTGAAGTTACAAGAGTGCGTAGCAACTGCACAACGCACACTCGTAAAACAGTCGTTTTTTGAATTTCTTCCACCAAATTTACAACATAGACTTTTTGAGAGCCCACCTCATGAATGTTGGCACTGTCATTTCACTAATCAGCCCCAAAAGATGATTCCGCGCAGTGACCGTGAAATCACCTTTCGGGGCTGATTAACGCCATGACAGTTACTGAATTCATGAGGAGGGTTCCCAAACTCCACATGTTGAAAATGTGGTGCCAAAATTCCAAAACATGACTGAGATATGCATTAAAGTTGGGAAAAAAAACATTTATTCCATTATACAGCTAACCGGCATTTCCTCAGTTCGCGGTCGGCTTTGAAGAGTGCAGACGTGTTCCCGATCCACTGAAGATCATCGCGCTGAGTTCCGGAGGTAAGTATGGGGTGAGGAGGTGTGGGGAGGCAGGGTGCACAGTGGGTGGGCGCGGGTTGCAGGAGGGGGGTAGGGAGACTGCCGAGGGACAGTTTCCTTTTTACAGGGTTAAAAAAAAACAAATGACATCACGGGACCGTCTTTTATTTTACTGGGATATGTGGCATGCTGGGGTGGGCTCCCAGCATGCCACCAAGTATTTCTTTTGGGGGCAAGCTGTAGCCAATGGGGATTGGGCATCCCATCGGCAGACAGTATAAGCGGGGAGTTTACATAATGCCACGACAGGGTAGGCACCCCGTCGGCAACAAGATAGGGCACTGAAGCTGGCGGGGATTGGGGCCCCGTCGGCAACTAAACATTGATGAGAGTTAATATTGTTTGTGAACATGGCGGCAACCGCTGCTATGTTCACAAACAATATCAGTGTGAAGATCCCACCGTTGCAATGATGGGTCACTCCTCATTGCAGCGAGATAACTGCAGCTGCAATGATGAGGCGGCCCCTGATTGCAGCGGCTACATTTTTACAAGTTGGTGGCACGCTGGCTGAACTAGTGTCAGCAGCAGCATGCCACGACATTGGGGGATGCTGGACAAGTCTTTAAAGACTGTGGGGGCATTGGTCACAGCAGTGCCGTGCCGCCACGACCTGCTTGTGGAGAAAGCTGCCTCAATATGTTTCTTGTGCATGTGCACAATCAGCATTAAAATGACTCTATAAATACTAGTGAGAAATAATATACATACTCAAGGCGCATTAGGAAAAAGGAAAACAAGACTGGGGGTTAATGTTGTTGAGGAGGACTCAAAACCATTCCAGAAGAACAGAGGCTGCCAATGAGAAAAGCTGAGCAAAGCTGGGCTAAACACTGAAAGTACTTAGGTCAGTACAGTTACAGTATAAACAGCTATGACTTGATGGTATAAGGGAAAAGAACAGACCTACAAATCAATAAATTCCAGGTTCAAGTTTTCATAGGGGCAGAATGATCTTGTCCAAGGAAGTCTGCGGTAATGTTAGCTGCAGTAAACTTTTTTTTAATAAGTTTATACCACAGATTGGCAGAAAATGGACAGAATCTTGCAAACTATCCAACCTCTTCCTAGAAAATCCATGTGCCAGTACCATCATAGTTTTTCTAAGCATTTCCTTCTATCTGATTTGAAGGAAAACATCAGAACTACTAGCAATTCTAAATTTTTTCAAGTTAAGATTTTCTTTGAAGATCTGATGGTTTCTCACGTTAAATTGACATTCGTAATGCAATCATGTCAGATCATTAAGTTCATTCAATGTTCTAAATTTGAACTGAGTGTATCCCAGCTGCAGCTCTGCACACAGGAAAACATCCGCAACCCCCCCTGGCAATGAGAACATGGGCGGGGGGGTGCTATCCTGGATTACACGCATCCAATTGGATGCCCATGCCGGGCTGTCAGTGGATTCCTGCATGCCGGAGTGCAGGGGATTATGTGATATGGCTGTCCTCCAAGGACTGCCACATTCCAATCAGTGTGCCGAGAAAGATAAGGTCCTTGAAATGTTGCTGGCAAGTGCTGCTGATGTCCCAGCCCACTGAGGTGGCTGCTGGGGCTGAGAAGTGGGGCTGACTGAGCCATGTGGAACATGTTCCAGTCAGGCAGCAGGGGCATATAGCCATTAATGCAACCCTTAGGGAGGTGGTATGCAGTCATTAATGTAGCCCCTAGGGCTGCATAACATCTGTTCCCTCCACTGGCTCTCCACCTTGAAGCATGATTTCAGGATGTGACACAAGCCCACACACACCCTCTGGCTTGACTTGGCCCCACTCATGTAGCCACACATGCAGACCAGGAGTGGCAGTGGATGGGGCATCTCTCCCTCTTTGTGGATGCCCTGGAATACTTTAATGGTGTGCATCCTCCACATAGGTGGTACTCTGTGGCCTTTGGTGGCCCTCTGCATGTGGGGAAAGTTCGGAAGCCTTCTTAGTGTTGAGCCCTAAATTTGGTACATTAAGTATTATATGCACTTTGTTATCTCATATCTTTTATATATGGTTAATCTTTGTACACCTATTTTTAACATTTTTGTAATGACTCTATGTAAGTCAATCGAATAAAATATTACTTTCTTATGTACACATGACACAGGTTCTGTTTAACAAATGTAAAAATGAAAACATAACTTTAATTAAAAATCAGAAATCATGTTTTTAGTGGTAAGCAGTCTTGTACTGTAGACAATAGTTCGTACTTAAAGTATAGCAGATTGCACCCCTCCCCCCATTTGCAATGGAACTGCAAGGCATACAGTTGAGTGTGACAGTAAATGTCGGCAGAGCGGAGATATTTGATAATGTTTAAAACTACAGTGCACCTTCTCCATAGTGAACACCTCTGGAGCCAGCTATAGCTAGGTGTTCATTATAGCGAGGTGTCAATATGCCTACTTAGTGAACAATGGGAGCCATCAAAGGTGTTCACTGTAAGAGGGAGTTTGTTATAGAGCAGGGGTTCTCAAATGGTGAGGCCAGCCTCCTTGGGGAGGCCCCAACCTGTTCCAGGGGAGGCTCAAGCAAGTCTGAAAAAGTACTGTATTTAAATTTTGAGTTTTATATATTTTGTGTGAAGAGATGATGCAAACTGAAAGAGGATAATAGTAGGTGAATTTAATGTATTTATTTACTAATAGGTGACAAGGGAAGGTGAATGAAAGGCTCGTTACAGGTGTACCCAGGGAAGGGAGTGAATACTTTTCAAAAGGCAACTGTAAAACAATCAAGAAATACATAATAAACAATAGTGCAAACAAATATGAACAGTAAACTAATAATGAGTGGCGGTAATTGATCAATTTGTAGTCTGATGGCAGACCAGCCCAAATACAAGGGTTGAGCACCTAAGTGCTAAGAGCAATAGCAGGAAAGAGCAAAATCATCCCTGAGAATTTGCTTAGGAGCAGGGAAGGATGGGGAGAGGCAAAGTATGTAGGAAGGTTATCTCATATAGAGAGGAATCAGAGAAAGCAGTCTGACCCATAAGGGGTAACAATGGTTCAAGATTTAAAATAGCAGAGTATGTAGGTTGGCGGGGGGGAGTTACAATAAGCTGAATAATAATATTTGTTTATTCTATTTTGTTATTCAGATAACACCTTTGATCACAGGAGCTCGTTTTCAAAGGTTCCACGTCAGTATAAGACAAAGAACTGAATATGAGCCCAGTACTCAAAGGGGCTTCAATTTATTCATGGTGTACTGCGCAAAGTACAGTATGTTGTTTTTCTTTGGGGAGGCCCAAGGTTTTTTCAGTTTTTGGGGGAGGCTCAAAATCTTTTCCATGGATTTGAGGAGGCTCACTGTGACAAAGTCTGAGAACTATATAGAGGGGTTCTTTATAGGAGTTTTTTGATTGACAGGATTGGTTCTGTGACAGTTGACACAAGTTGAAGTTTTCTTTTTGAGAGCTGAATGCACCAGAACTGTGTGTTACTGATGTTGAGACATGCTTTGCAGTAGGACAGTCTTGCACTGCACTTGAATATCAGTCACACTGAGATTGAGATGGGGAGTAGTGCATAGGGATAAAATGGTAGTGGCAGTGTGCTGAGATGTTGAGCGAGTGAGCATGAGAGCAGGGAGCTAGTGGCAGGTATTTAACATAGGATTTGCTGAATGGTGGTGTCTGGGGTTCAGGTTTGGGAGAACATGGCTGCCATTTCAGTTTTAGGGAGTGGGCAGTGAACTGATAATTTGCTGTAAGTTTGCTGACACACTGGCTGGGACCACAACCCATGTAATCTGGGGTAGTAATTGAGTAGTTCCCAACCAATGAGAACAGTGGATCTTTCTTACCCTATTATATCATTTTATGTATTGAACTAGTTTAAGTATGGCTCATTAGGTTGACTTGTGCTTGCGTGACAGCCAACATATTGCAGTAGTAGCAGATTTGGAGGCACAGTCACTGTTGGGAGAATGCAGGGCATGCATCAGTAGGTGCGTCCCTCATTCCCCAATAAGACAGCTGCAGGCGCTGACACCAGCAATACGTAAACTGGCCAGCAGATCAGGGAAGAGGTCTGCTGCAATGAGAGCCAAGCTCTTCATGCAGCGGCCTGCCTTTCCTGGTGAAGCAGTTCAAGAAACATAGCAGCATTAACTGCCACTGCGCAGAGCGCCAACTTCAGGGGTGCCCAATCCCCTGTCAGCATGCCCCAATCCACTTATTTGCTGATGGGGAGCCCACTCCCCATCGGCATAATGCCCCTCTCTCCCCAAATTTACGTGCATGCCGAGGTGCCCAGTCCCCTCGGCATCATCATTTACGACGATCTTTCTTTGATCGGGGCCCCAATTTCCATCGGCTTTAGTCCCCTTTTCCTGGTTTAATTTGCCATCGAGAATCCACTCCTGGCAGCATAATGTCCTCATTTGTTAGTAGGTCGATCGGGTGCCCAATCCTCTGTCGGCTACAGCACTTCAAAATATCAGGTGACGCTGGAGACCACCCCAGCATGCCAATGCCCTGTAAAAAAAAAAGTCCGCAATGATTTTTTTGTTTTAATCCAGTAATCGAAAACGGTCCCTTGCAGTCTGTCCTGCTCCCTCCCTCAACCCACACCCACCCTTTGCTAACTCAACCTTCCCACACCCCTCACCCATACTTACCGGAGCTGCATAAGTATGACCTTTGTGGACCGGAACACATCTGCACTCTCACAAAGCCGACCACAAACTGAAGAAATGCCGGTAAGCTGTACAGTTACATAAACAGTTTTTTTTTCAACTTCGGTGCATATCTCGGCCATTTTTGGGAATTTTGGCACCAAGTTTTCAACATGGAGTTATTGGAACCCCTCCTCATGAATTCAGTCACTGTCATGGCGTTATTCAGTCCCAAAAGGTGATTTCACAGTCACTGCGTGGAATCACCTTTCAGGACTGATTAACGAAATGACAGTGCCACTGTTCATGAGGGGGGCTCCCAAAAAGCCTATGTTGCAAATTTGGTGACAAAAATCCAAAAAAATGGCTGTTTTATGAGCGTACGTTGTGCAGCTTCCATGCACGCTTGTAACTTCGTGAATTTGTAATATTTTTGCTCCAGATTTTCAACATTGCCATTTTTCCACACCTCCTTATGAACAGTACAGCTGTCATTTTACATATCCTGGCCAAAATTCTGTTTTCGCACATCTGACGCAGAATAGCATGGTCGCAGTGAGAAACCAGTTTTCAGGACAGTTTGACAAAATGACAGTGACACTGTTCATGAGCAGAGGTCCTAAAATGCCTATGTTGAAAATCTGGTGATGAAAGTCCATAAAATGACCGTGTTACAAGCACATGTTGCGCAGTTTCCACGCACTCTTGTAACTTCGCAAATTTGCAATAGTTTCATGCCAGATTTTCAACACTGGAATTTTTTCACACCTCCTTATGAACAGCACAGCTGTCATTTTTCACATCTTGCCCGAAATGTGTTTTCACACCTGTGGCATACAATGGCGTGGCCACTGTGAGAGATCAACTTTTGGGACAGATTAAGAAAATCATAGTGCCACTCTTCATGAGGGGAGGTCCCAAAATGCCTATGTTGAAAATGTGGTTTAAAAAAACAAAAATAATTGGGTTACAGGTGTGCATTGTGCAGTTTCTATGTATGCTCATGACTTGACGAATTGTTCATATTTTCACTCCAGATTTTCAACGTTGCCATTTTCACCTCCTCATGAACAATACAGTCGTCATTTTTCACATCCTGCCCAAAATGTGTTTACGTACCTGTGATGCCAAATGGCACAGCCACTGTGCAAAATTACCTTTCGGGCTAACAATCTGATACTGCTGCTCTTCATGAGGTGGGGTCGCAAAAAGCTCACGTTGATAATTTGGAGTGAAAATACCAACACACGCCTATGGCATTATGGTTTCCAACTGTTACACCCCATCCTGTAAAGACTGACAGGCGTCAGGGGTGTGACTTGGAATCATCAGCTGTAATGCTCCTGCCATTCCACCCCCACCCCCACCCTGCAGCCACTGACAGGCATCGAGGTGTGCCTTGGAGTGTTCAGCCACAAAGTTCACCCCATTATCCTATATTACACCCACCTCATCGTATTTCCTTATGGAATGGAGTAAGTATAACGCCCAAGGACCCAAAAGCATACCACAACACTTGTCAGTGTCTACAGGGTAGGGTGAGGTAAAATGGCATGAGCATTATAGCTGACGACCCAAAGGTACACCCCAACACCTGTCACTCTCTGCAGGGTGGGTGTGGAGTTGGCATCAGTTCAATACTTCGCTGTCACTCCTATTATGCGTCTCTAACTCCTGCACTACCAATGCCAATGCCAGCGAGACAACATTCGGCATTGACAAATGCTTGTTTTGGTACGTGTTATACTCATTTTGTTCTGTGTCCTTATCCTCATGTGAATATTAGCAAGGGTACTAATTACAGTAGGGCCAGCTGAACTCAGGATTGTATGATGTCAAACACATCTCTACAGAAAAAATAATTGAGGGTAAAGGAAAAGATCATTTGGTTCAAACCAGACTCCTATCTCTGGAGATTCCAAACAAATCTGAATTTCTGGACATTCCAGTCTTTATTACTGAAGACATTTGAGAACAGACTACTTGCCCCCTATACTTCAGCTGTTCCTGCTGCTTTTCCTGATTTTAAGTCAAAATCTTCTGCATGTAACATAAGAATAATTTCAATGGCAACAGGTTGTGATGTCACATGCAAAGGATTATTATTTCAAAGCAGGAATAAATAAGTAATATGCCACAACAGGGAGAGGATTTTAATGCCTTCCCCAGCGGGTGCTAAGGCACAAGGTCAGAGGCTGAGTGTCCTTACACCCCTGGGAAGTGCATTAAAATCCTTTAAAGCACACCCTAGAGTGGCTTATCACACTTATAAAATGGCTCATTTGCTGATTTCTACTGTAATTGTAATAAGTTTTTTTTAAATGCGGTTTATTTATTGTTTATTTTAAAGCATTGAATTTTATAGGTTTTAAGTGTAATTCTTCACAAAATAGTGCCATAGTTGGTGTGTTCAGTCTGTAGGTAATGCTGTTCACACAGTGAACTCTCCCACAGCTGTAGTAAGCAATCTGTCCATCTCTTGCTAGATGTCCATTTAAATGAGCAGCCATTCTTGATCATGGGAGGAGACTTGTTATCCCAGCATCCACAATCTGTACAAATGGAGCTGGGGAGTTCAGAAAGAGCTGTTATACACTTGCCACCCCCCCCACCAAGTAGCAGTAGTACTGCAGAGTTGCTCTACCAGCCCCAAGAACTCTAGAAATGGGGTCAGGGAATTTAACAACAGATGTTGCTAGGTTAGTCTATGTTACCACCCATCACCAGCAGTGCAGGCACTGTAGCCGTACTTCTACTCAGTGCCCCACAACTGCCTCCAACAGAAGAGCAAAATGGAGCTACAAGCTCATTAGTTTTGTCAGTTAGTTTGTATGTAGATCTGGTAGCTCCATTTACAGTTCTGAGTTTTTTTTAACTGTTCTAAATCCCCAGCCAATATGCTCCCCCACCCCAGCATGAAAAAAATGCAGCATACTCACTCTACTGGCCCACAGTGCTCACTTGCTCCCCCTTCTCCCCGACCAGCAATGTTTGAAATGAAGCTTGCTGTCCTGGTCCCAAGTTAAAGACAGTGTAGTTCTCACATTGGTCTCTCCCATTGACTGTGCTGTCTTCCGTGATGCTCCCCGTCCTGTGATGCTTTTTTCCTTTTAAACTGTCTTTGATCTCTCACTGATGCACCTGGTCTGACATGTGAGATTGGGAACAGTAAAGCAGCTTTCTCTTCCACCCCACCTTCAGATCTGTGCAGTTTGTAGTTTGAAGAGGCAGAGTCTACCACTTTTTCAGCTCGGGTGCCTGTAAGTGACTGCAGCTGGATAGGCGAGGATGTTGAGCTGCCTAGTGAGGTTAACCTCGAAATGCAGAGGGGTTATCTGGTGAAACCGAATTCAACAATACCCCTTCCCCAAATGTATACCTAAAACTGGTGACAGTTTTTTTTTCACATTTATTGGTTTCTGGCAATGGAAGCTGTGGTGTTTCTGGTTAGCGGGTGATCAGTGTTCTTTTCAAAAAAGGCCAACAAGTTTAATTTTAACTCTCAAGATGTGAAATAGGCCAGCCCAGTGGTGCTGAGGGTTGAGGCACTGGACACCACACTTCATGCCATGCCTGCGACCTGAGTTTGGGAGCGAGCTCGGGCACCATGGGTCGGCAGGGGAGGGATCGGATTGAGCACCCATTGGGCTGCTCTCCTATCCTGGGGGGAGGGCACTGGGATACCTGACATTCCAGTAGTCCCTGATGGAGATCAGGGATGCCACAGAAGTGCGGGCGGCACGTTACAGCATGCCCGATGCTGGCAGGATTGCTGTGTGCCAAGCGTTGGGAGGAGGTGTGCACGTGGGGGGGGGGAGAGAAGGCCAGAAAAAGGAAAAACCCGGTTCAGATGGATAGGCAACAGCACCTATCCTCCATGCCCAGTGCCGAATCCGACTCGGCCAGGCCTCATCACTTCTCCACCTGGGCCCCCCCACTTGCCAGAGTCTGCCTAATTAAGGAGCCCAAGGATGGAGTCAGGCTACCCTCCTCAGGCGGGTTAAACCGGGGGTGCTGGCAGTGGGAGGGGGGGAGAGAGAGGGCACTAGACCGCAGAGGACCTCAAGTGGGCAGGCACAAGGAGAGGATGCCTGAGAGAGTTCCCCCGAGCCATGACAGGAGAGACAAAGAGTTGGAAAAAAAAAAGGATGTGAAATAGTTTGTGTAAATTGTTGGGAAGTGCTTTAGAATGTGTTGTAATGCTGGTAGTGTAAGTGATTTGTCTAAAGATTGTGAATAGTTTATTAAAAATGACTTTTAAATATTGTGGTGGCAAATGCAAGTATTTTCAATTCGTTGGTCACGGTATTCTATTTTAAAGCTTAGTGATACTGCTCAGTGAGCAGGTTTTCTGGGGGAGGAAAATTAGATTAGGCAGCTGACCATGTGTTTATAGAGATTTAATGTATGGTCAGCTGACATCTCTCAACAAATGAGGTTACTAGATATTTTTCTTGCCATTTTATAAGTAAGCAATAGACTGTACCAGAGTGTGGTTTAAAGGATTTGAGATGCATGCTGAAGGGGTGTGAGGCACAAAGTTAAAGGCCAAGTGTTCTTACACCCTGGGAAGTACACCTCAGATCCATAAAACCACAATCAGATCGGCTGTATTGCACATATAAATATTCCTGAATGGCTTGTGTACAACTCTTGTATATAGAGAATGGAATACATAGGCAAACATGGTTGTATGAGTGCAATAGAACAGCGACTTTATGATTTATAGTGTTAGAAGTGATTGAATAGCCCATTGTCACCCCTTTAAGAGCAAGTTGCTGTCTGTGTAGTAGAACTGCTGCTGCTGCTTACAATCTAAAACACACCTATGGTCGAGGTGGGGCTTGGGAACATAAGGATTGTACAAAGCTAGAGGGATCATCAGGTAGCAAAACTGGGGCTCACACACTGCCATATTTAATGGTCTATATGATCTCTAGGGAGATATTGTGTAAGTAATAAGCCAAGACAGGGTGTGCATTTCAAGGATTTTAATGTATGCCCCAGGGTCGTGCTAAGGCACAAGGCCAAAGGCTGAGTGTCCTTATGTCCCTGGGGAGTGCATTAAAATCCTTGAAATGCACACCCTGGAGTGGCTTACCACATTTATAAAATGGGCCACCATCATAAAAGAATTAGCTTCACTATTTTCAAACAAGTGTACAGTGCATTAACTTTAAAATGTAAAAAAAAAACTGAAAAATGTAGTCTCTATTTATGCATAAATAGCATAGTTTAGCAGTAGATTAACTAGTACTTTGCAGTAAAAGTATTTATTAGTAGTGTTGCCTGAAAATATATATTTTCTCTGTAACGTAAGTTCTCAAATAAATGCACTGCAACATCTGTAAATTTGTAAAAAAAATATGCAGTGTTTAAAACTTTATTTTCATTACACTGTAGTAATATAGTTTCTTTGAAGGCAACATTCTCTTTATTTATAGGATTGAGGTGAAATGTTAATAAGAAAAAAAAACATGTTACCTTGCATTTCAAATCAGTACAAGTACTGCCTCTTAATGGAAATGTGTTCAAAACTAGGTTGCCCTTTTTTGGTGGGGGGGTGATAGATTTCACCTGAAAACACGCATATATGATTAAAATGTACATGCTTTTATAAACTTCAGAAATGTGACTGAGTAGTTTGGGTCTGCTTCTGCCTATATACCTGTGTTTTCCCACCTTTTCTCTTTGTTTATAAAGTATTATTGCCTACTTTTTTCTTCCTGTTTTTTTTTTGTTTGTTTTTCCCCACATTCAAGATATTACATTTTTATCATGGGATGTTTACTATGGAACACAGAGATTCAACATTCTGTTCAGTTTCACTGGCATAATGTTCCTCCCCTAACATACTATATACACACATACAACAAAGGCCTCTTTTACAGCCAGAGACTCAGTTATCTCACTGTTAGGGCAAACAGAAGAGAGCCCCCTGGTGAGCATGATACATAAAGATAGTTGGGGAATTTTTTTTGCTGTCAGCAAAGAAACAGTTGTAATGAAAACTATAAACTATTCTTAATGTTTCTAATTTATGTGTCTAAGGAGAGTGTGATGATCAAGGAAACAACATTTAATTAATTTACTTTATTTTTTATTTAAGGTAGCTTTATTTTTAGGGCCCAGTTGAAGGTTTTTACAGTGTAAAGTTAGCAGCAGTGTTTGTGATGGAAGATCAGTTCTGATTGTAGGAGGACTGATGGAAGATAGTTCTGGTTTTAAGAGGACTAATTTGCTCATTGTATGATGTGGTTTAGGACCAGAATGACTGTGCATTTATAGAGATTTAATGTACGGTCAGCTGACATCTCTTGGCCAATGTGAGTTTTAGATTTCTTCTTGCCATTTTCTAAGTAAATAATATGTAAATGATTTTCTAGTTTTTAATATATACAGGCTCTATGGTGGGGATATAGTAGAACTGCTACTGATTACAAGCTAATGCACACCTATGGTTATGGCTGGGGTGGTGGGGGCTAGGCTGCATGAAATAGAGAGAAAGGGTTGGAAAGCTGGTGTGTTATATGCAGTGATCTGAAATGCAGATGGTTGGTATTCATGTTTTGATTAGTTTTCAAGTTTATTGCAGGAAAGACTCTGTCAAGCAAGCTCATTCACAAGGAGGTCCTGAGGCACATACACATACAGTTCGCAATTACATAGACAGGAGATATAAAATGTAGAACAACAAAGAAAAAATATACAATACAAGAGGCAGAATTAGGGCTAAAGTCTATATATTGAAGATTAAGCCACTGTCAGCCCATAATGAAAAGAACAATATTTTGTTTAATATGTAAAATACATCTAAATGTATCAGAATATATCTCAAGCATATTTCAGGTATAGTCACATTTTTCTATGGTGTGAATACCCTCAGCATCAGTGTTATACCCCAATCAATGGGAAGTTGTCATCTGTAAGAAAACTTTGAAAAACATAATATTCTGACACAATTCAGCTTAAATTTTATATGTTGTCTGAATTTATTTCCTCTCTGTTTTTCACTACTAGATTAATTTGCATGTAGACAGGATCATTGTCCCATGAGTTCATAACTAACTATGGTTTATAGGACAGGAGCAAGCTACAGTGCCCATAGTACTGTCCTCCACTATTTCAGTGGTCAAAACTCAGGTCAGCTCCCTCCAAAATTAGCTTGTCAGTTTTGTGTTTGAATTCCATTTTAGTTTTGCTATCAATCATTGTGGGTGGTATAGCATTCCATATGCCTAACACCTTCGACTACAGAAATACTTCCTTTTTTTCTGAATTATTTTAATTGATATCACCTGTGGAGTCCCCCATTATTTTCTACCCCTGATCATTTTTCAATATTTAACAAATTAAGTAAATTGCCATAATTATTTAAGTCATAGAAACACAGAAGGTCCTCCTCTCATAGTGTTCTGTCCTCCAGTGACAGAAGGTCCTCTTTGTTTAGCCCTTGTAATCCACTCCTTCTGTACCCTGCCTTCTCCACCTCTTTTTTATCTCCTTCCAGGTGCAATATTAGAATGGGGAGACGTAATCCAGGATTGGTCAAACTAAAGTTCTGTCAAGTGCCTCACAAAGCATCCAATGCGTGCCAGTATCCTATGATAAAGCACACCATGTCATGTACTTCAAATAGAATAATACACAGGGTGGTGTGTTTAGCAAGAATTTTGTACATACCCAAGGTGTTGGATGCTTACACAAACCCCGAGAGCAAAGCTTGAGGGGTTTATTTAAGCATCTAACACCAAGTGCGTGTGTGTAAAATTCAAGTTTTACACACTACCCCATGTTTTATTTTATATAATTGCTGGGGAGCATTTTTTCACCACAGCAATTATATGAAATGGATACACATTGCTGTGCAGCCGCGGTCGGGTTCAAGCATGGTCTGTGGTCGGGTTGAAGCAGCTGTTTAAAAGTTTACTTTATTTATAAAGCAGTTCATCCCAAAAGTGAGAGTTTTTTTCTGTTGTATTTTTTTTTTACATTTACTTACTGCAGAGTTCGACTGCAAAAGATGGTGTAGTGTGGTGCAACAATGGGGAGACCGCAACTGGCGCATGCATTGACAGAGGGAAACCTGGCGCGTGTTCACCATTATAATCAGCTAGTTATAATGGCAAATTATAACCGGGTTTCCCGATGGGGAAAAAATGCTTCCTAGTTATTATTGCTTTATTAAGAAATTAATACAAGAACTCCAGATAGCTGATTGGCTGAGGACCTTGGAACCCCGTGCTGTTATCCCAGCACAACAGCATGGGAAGAAGATCTAAATCCTTTTTACCCTGTCCAGCCACAGAGATATCACTACCCTGCTGCAGCGACTGCCCACTTGCTCCTGCAACCTGGCTCCTGATGTCACCAACTGCAGCTCCACGCAGTGTCTTCTCCCACTACTGGCCACCACGCTGACAAGCTGAAACTGCTCAGCTCTTTGCAGTCTCTTCTCACGCTGTGGAACCACAACCATTCAGCTTCTTGCAGTCTCTTCTCCCATTGCCCCTGTCTGCTGACACTCCCGCCCAACACATTAAGTGCTTCCAGTGCTCCTGAAGCTTCTCACTCTGTGGAGTTGAAAAACAAATCTGCTTCCCAGAAAAGCACTACTGGTGCTCCTGCAATTCTCACACTTCTGGAGCCGAATAAAACAAAGCTGTTCCTAGAAACACCAACTTCCACTACCGGCAGTCTGAAGAAAAAAAGGAAAACACACGAGGCACTCACACTGCCATCCTCATACACTATCCTTAGTCCAATGAAGGAGAAACTATGCAGTGTGGGCGCTGTCACAAACCCGCTCAGCCGGTCAGGCCTCTACTCCTAAAGTGCCAACCTCTGAGCGTATGATTTGTGTACACTGAACAGAACAAGGTAGCCCTGTTGTCTGTTTTGTGGGTTCACGTCACCTTAGTCTCAAGCTCTGGAGGGATTCAAACTGATAACCTCTTGTTAGCATATCCAATTATCAGGCTCAGATAATTCTGTCTTCAGGGGGCCAGATATCTTTGCCTACGGGCACCCAACCATTTCTTTCAAATGAACCCTTAGAACTCTATGCAAGACTTTAGGTGAACTCTATCCATTTCCCAGTTTGTTATATAATAAGCCCATACACTGTGTACTTTATAACCTTTAAAAGCTTCACTTAAAATAAAAAGACATGTCAAAGCACTCCAGCAGTTTAGTTTGTAAAAAATATATATTTACTTTAAAAATATCAAAACAGAATATATATATATATATATATATATATATATATATATATATATATATATATATATCCCAACACATACAGCCTTAAAACAAACAGGTAAAAAGTACTGTTCCTACAATTTATAACTCAGACTGGTATAATCTAATGCTTACTTTCTTTCAGTGCTTTTAGTCTCTCTCTCCTCTCAGTCAGAAATATTTTCTTGTGTGTCTCTGTCAGGTTCTTTCAGCAATTAAGCACACTTCTGAGCCAGCCTTCTCATGAGGTCACTAACTCAGCCTTGGTGTATCAAACTCTATATTTTACCATACAGGGTCTCCAAATAAAATATTTAAAAAAACATATGAGATGACCTCACTGATTTTCCTCTCCACAGGTTAACTGGTCAGAACTGGCTTGTGCTCTGCTACACATACATCTCAAAAGTTTCTTTGATCTAAGTCACTATACTCAAAGTAAAAGTGCATTGGCCTCTTTAATCCCATCTGGACCTTGGAATCTACACCTCATTTCTATCTGATGTAATTCAAGGGTTCTCCGAGAAATGTATTTTGGACCTTTCAAATCCATCTGGGTCCTCCCTGGCTCAGACATCAAACCTCTTCAATGTCAATTCTAGCCTCTCTCCGACGCCCCTCCCCACAAGTCCTTCCTGGTAACCAAGCAAGTCAAAGGATCTCCCTGAGGGCATTATGAATGACTAATCTTATTTCCTGGGATGAAAGCAAATTGACAAGGTAATTGCACCCCAGATCTCTGCCGTTTAAAATACCTCCTGTCCTTTGAACTTATCCCGGGGTCTTGATGTGCCAGTTCCAGTAAGACAGCAGTTTCCTCAAACTGAGTTTCCCATCACATATTTTATATGTAATAAAAAAAATTAATACAGCACTCGAGCACTCAGAGCTGGTTGTCTATGTCACAGGCGTCACCTACTATCCGATCCATAACATTAAACTACTGAAAGGGACTATTTTCTGTTTAGCTCTTTTGTTTTTGTACTATTTAACTTTTTTTAACAAATCCTAATTAAAAAAACTTAAAAAAATGATCTTACATATTTACAGTAAGGAATCGATTTCATAATCACACTAAGGCTGTCCAGTAGGTGTGTTGTGCTGGGCCTCCACAAGGTATGCCATTATCCCAGCACAATGCACGCTTTGTAATGCCTTATTGCTTAATTATCTTCAGTCTTTAACCTGGAGCACAAATACATTTGTGCAAGGTTTGGAGTAAACTGACCAGAAACATAAGGGCTACAGTGGCTGCTCAGAATAACAAGGTACAGTTCGGTAGCTGACAGACAGAAACACTCCAACCCATTAATTCACAGGCTCGACAGGTTACAACATTGGATATAAAAATGATCAATTCATAAATTCTGGGAATCAATCGATAAAAATGGGGCACTCCATGTAAAAAGAAAGTGTGTGGTGCATGTTTACTGAACTGTGGAATTCCCTGATCATAATACAGCATTATTTTATAGGGAAGTTAGTAGGGCCTCTTATGGATATGATGGATGCCTTATGCATTCTAAGGCATGAGAGCTGCAAACTAAAGGTGAGCAATTCTGGTACCCCAATGGTGCAAGAGGACACACTCCTTGTATCAGTAAGAGGCCCTACTAGCATCCCTATAAACGTATTTTAGACAATGCACTGATTTTTTTACTTTAATTATCTTTTTATCTGTACAACAGTCCCAGACTGTGTAGCACAAGTGGTGCTACGAAGAAGCCTGTTAGTTTAGCAAGGCACATGAGATACTATTGTGGAAATAAGAATATCCCACGCACAACTTAAAGATGGGCTGTGATTACACAGGTGCATCACATGACACGCCTATGATCTATAATGCACTGTAACACTCCAGCAGATACACGAATGCCCTTTGCAACGATCAAGCAATAAGGTATGATTAGAGGTTATGTTTTTGTTATGTTAATCACACCCTGGAGGTGTTGTGTGGCATGAGGTGCAGATGAATGCCATATTCCCCCAGGGTGTGATTAAATGAACATTAACATAACCTCTAGGAGTACCTTATTGTAAACAGAAAAAAACTGAAAAGCAAAACTATATACAAATATTTCCTTGTTTTATTTTATTTCCATCTAGAGGGAGATTGTTAAATAATAATCTAGCCACCATTTGCCTCCATGCTACATTGCATGCTCCCAAGATGTGTGAGTGAGTGTACATTCACGTGCTCCATCATACGTCTAAATGCATTTGTTGTCCACATTTCTGCATTGTTGCATGCTACCAAGATATGTGCTCACATGGTCAGACTCCACAGTAACTGGCTTTGGTGTTGAGCCTGTGCTTTGTAAATGCCCAATCTACTACCACCCCATCCTCCACCTTTCCGGGGTTGCCCCCGTCTCAGGCCTCATCTTCTCTACCCAAGGCTCTATGCATTTTTCATCTCAATGCAAGGAGCCTCCTCCCCAGAATTGAAGCCCTCAATATCTGGATCATCCAATATCACCCTGATATACTCTGCATCTCTGAAACCTGGCTATTTGCCAAAATTCACAACTCTTCCCTCGCCATTCCTGACTATAACCTATTCCAGCAAGACAAAGGCAAGTGAGGTGGAGGAGTAGCTCTGTACATCAGACAATCCATCTCCAGCTCTATTATCTTTAAAGACTCCAGCCCCTCCTCCCACAAACTCATTATTGCCCACACATATCTTCCCTCCTCTGCCCCTCTTTACACTGGCACCCTATATGCCCTGCCTGGGGCCTCACCTGACTCCATCTTTAAGGTCATTTCCTCAGTCTCCATCGTCACCTCAAACAGGGAACTTTTACTCTTAGGCGACTTCAATCTCGACTGGCTCTCTTCATCTGCCAAACCTACCACCCTAATGATTGAGGCCCTCATCCTCTCAACGTATCCAGAAATCTACCCATCTTAATCCTCAGTCCCCAAACCACTCCCTCCTTGATTGGAAATTATCCTCCCACCGCCACTGTATCTCTGCCTCGGACATCCTTTCTGATGCCCTCAGCAATCATTGTATTACTTACTGTATTCACAAAATCCACACTCCCCATCCCCCAAATTCATATGGACCCGCTCCCTCCACTCCCTCAATGCTACTGCCCTGCATCACTGTCTCCTAAATGCTGACAGGAAACCTGTCTTTTGTGCCTAGCACGTTGACCGTGCTCTATCCCACTTCCTCAGCATCTTTAATCTTATCTGGGACCTTTACACACCCCTTAGAAAAGTCAGGAGGAAACGATTCCACCACCCCTGGATTACTCCTGATCTTATCGCCATGTGCCATACCAGGGACAAACTTGGAAACTCTGCAAAGCTTTCCACGCCCCCAAAGATATCCTGTCTTACGAGCAACTCAGGAACAGGTGCACCAAGGCTATTCTCCTGTCTAAGACCTCCTATTTCAACTCCCAGCTTGAACAGAGCCAGGACTCTCCTGTTTCTTTCTGGAAGGTGACTCCCTCCCCTCCTGGATCCCCCTTCTCTACAGGCCAGGCCAGTCCAGTCCTTAAAATAGACAGCTCCCCTATCTCAGACCTCTCTGTGGTAGCCAATGCTTTCAACAAGTTCTTCATCTCTTGTGCCCTACCAGATTCCCCCTCCCCTCTTCACCCGACTCTTCTCCTTGCCTTCCTAAATCCACCCCCACTGGCTTTTTCTTTCCTCCCCTCACTCCTTTTGAAGTATACTCTGCACTCATGTCCCTCAACCCCTCCAAATCTAACCCTGAAGGGCTCCACCCTAGACTGCTCCACATCTCCGCACCCGATATAGTCGCCCTTTGGACATATCTACTAAATCTGTCTCTCACCTCAGCCACAGTTCCCAAAGCCTGGAAAGCAGCCTAGGTCCTACTCCTATACAAGGATGATGACCCCTCATCCCCTGGTTAACTATCAGTCCATCTCACTCCTCCCCTCCCTTGCCAAAGTCCAGGAATCCCTCATTGTAGCAAAGCTCTCTGACTTTGTCTCCTCAAACAACTCCCTATCACATGTGCAATCAGGATTTCAAAAACAACACTCTGCCATCATCTTTGTACTGCTTTTCACTGACTCAGTCCTCATTGTGATGGACCAAAGCCAAATCACTGCTGCTGCTGTCTTTACTGATTTGGCAAAAAACTTTTGACTCAGTGTCCCACCCACTCCTTCTTCAAAAACTTTCACTACCTGGCCTGGCTAAACCAGCAGACGACTGATTCAGTTCTTACCTCCACAATAGACAATAGTCTGCCCAAATAGGTGATGCACTTTCTACCCCTCTCCCTATCCTCTCCAGGGTCCCTCAAGGCTCTATCCTTGACCCCATCCTCTTCTCCCTATTTATAAACAAGCATTTGTCAATGCCGAATGTTTACTTGCTGGTATTAGCACTGGAAATGCAGGAATTAGACAGATGCAGAGTAGGAACGGCAGTGAAGTGTTGAACTTCAAGTCAACCCACCTCCAACCTGCAGAGATGGACTGGCATTGGGGTATGTGTTTGGGTTGTCACCCGTAACATTCATGCCATTTCACCTCACCCTATCCTGCAGACACCGACAAGTGTTGAGGTGTGCCTTGGGGTGTTTGGCTTTACAGTCACCCCACTCCATAAGGGCATACGCTGAAATGGGTGCAATATAGGAGAATTGGGTGAACTCTGGGGATGAAGAATCCAAGGCACACCTCGATGCCTGTCACTGGCTGCAGGGTGGGGGGCTGGGGGTGGAACGGCATGAGCATTACAGTCAACAATCCAAGGGCACACCCCTGATCCTGATGCCTGTCAGTCTCTACAGGTGGGACATTATGGTTAGAAACCCTAATGCCCCGGTTGTTTGGTGGTATTTGCACTAAAAATTTTCAACATGGCCTGTTTGTGACCCCCACCTCAAGAAAGCATTTGGAACTTCTTCTCATGAACAGTGGCACTGTGACTTTGTCAATATGTTCAGAACTTTGAGTTCCCACAGCGACCGTGCCATTCTGCACCAGATGTAAGAAAACACAGATCGGGCAGGATGTGAAGAATGACAGCTGTATCATTCTTAGTGAGGTGCAAAGAGATGGCAATGTTGAAAATCGGTAGTGAAAATATTAAAAATGCTAGAACTTCCGAGCATACATGGAAACAGCGCAATGCATGCGAGTAACACAGTCATTTAGTGCAATTATTTCACCAAATTTTCAACACAGGCATTTTGTGACCTCTGCTCATGAACACTGTCAGTATGATTTTCTTAATCTGTCCTGAACATTGATTTCCCACAGCAACTGCGCTATTCTGCATCAGATGTGTAACACATATTTTGGGCAGGATGTAAAAAATGACAGCTGTACTGTTCATAAGGAGGTCTGAAAAAATGCCAGTGTTAGAAATCTAGAGTGAAAGTACTATAAATTTGTGAAGTTACGAGAATGCATGGAAACTGCACAACGCACGCTTGTAACACTGTTATTTTATGGACGTTTGTCACCAAATTTTCAGCATAGGCATTTTATGACCTCTGCTCATGACCAGAGTCACTGTGATTTTACATGTGAACATACAAACGAACGTACAAATCTGCCAGCAGAACAGATCAATTGGTCTATCTAAATCTGCCCGAATGTGCAGCTAGCACCCTAGATTGTAGCTGCCCTAGTCTCCTCCCTCTCAGTTCCTCCCCTGCTTGTCCCAGCCCCTGCCCCCTTGACTCTTCCACTTGCGTTATCCCAGTCCTTCTTAAAGCTGTTGACTGTCTAACATGTTACCACCACCTCTGGCAGCGCATTCCAACTAGACACCAACCTCTCAGTGAAGTAGTGCCTCCACATTTCCCTCTTGAAACATTCCCCCTTCCAACCTTAGTCCATGCCCCCTTGTCTCTCTTCCACTCCTCAGTTTAAACACCCCCTCAGTGCTAGGTTTATTTATCCCCCTTCAGGTATTTAAATGCTTGACTTATATCCCCCCATCCCTCCTCTCCTTCAGTGTGTACATGTTCATCTCATTCAGCCTAACTTCATATTCCTTTCCTTCCATCCCCTTTAAAATTTTGTTGCCCTCCTTTCCACCCCCTCCAGTAACTTTGTATCTCTCCTCGGGTATGGCCTCCAGTATTGCACACAGTACTCCAGGTGTGGTCTGACCAATGATCTGTAGAGAGATAGGATCACATCCCTGTGTCTGGATGAGAACCCCATTGCGATGCACCCCGGCATTCTGCTTGCCTTCGCTGCTGCTCTCCTACACTGGACTGAGTTGTTCATGCTCCCAGTTACCAACACCCTTAGGTCCTTTCCCTCCTCTGTGATCCCCGACCTCACCCCCCAACCAATAGTCCCTCTTCTGGTTCTTAGGCCCAAAGTGCATCACGTTACACTTGTTTGCATTGAATCCTAGCTGCCACTCCACCGACCATGTCTCTAGTTTGCTTAGGTCCCTCTGCAGTTTATCCCATCCGTCCGCTTTGTCCACCACTGCCCCCAATTTGGTATCACCTGTGAAAAGACTAACTCTGCTCCCCACTCCATGTGCTATATCAGAGATAAAGAGCCCAAATAGTCCAGCACTGACACCTGCAGCACCCTGCTTGTCACTGCTCTAGGTGCTGAGAGCTCCTCCACCACCACCACCTTTTGCACCCTCCCCTGTAACCAGGTCTCTAGCCATTTAGTCAGCTTTTTTCCCAGCCCCACTGCTGTCAGCTTCCCTCCAGTCTCCCATGAGGCACTGTATCAAAGGCCTTACTGAAGTCCAAGTACAGGACATGTACCGCATGGCCCCTGTCCAACTCCCTTGTCACCCAGTCATAATACTCTATTAGGCTTGTTTGACAAGACCTCCCTGAGACGAACCCATGTTGCCGCACATCTTGAAGGCCATTGCTCTCTAGGAATGCCACCAGCCTCTGTTTCAGTATTGCTTCCATAAGCTTACCCACTATGGATGTGAGACTGACTATCCAATAATTTTCTGGCTCCTCCCTAGGCCCACTCTTATGTATGGGCACCACATGAGCCACCTTCCAGTCCTGGAGCACACACCCCATTTCCAGGGAGGTGTTGAACAGATCTGCCAATGGCTCAGCCAACAGCTCTGCCATCTCCTTCAGCACCCTGGCATGGATGCCATCGGGACCTGGTGCTTTGTCCACTCTTACTGCCCTCAGCCCCACTAGCACCCTAGTCCCTGTGATCACTTTTGTCTGTCTCCTCCTCCCCCCCTTTCCCAACCCCCAGCCCATGCTGGTAGTGGACCATCCCTCTTCTTAGTGGAAAAGGAGCAGAAGTACTCCTTTAGAATTTCCACGTGCTCCTCCCCCTTTTCCACCCAATCCACTCCCCGCTTTATCCTCACAATATGTTCTTTGCACTTCCTCTTTTGCCTGACATACCTTAAAAAGTAATTTTCCCCTCTCTTTATGCCCTGTGCTAGCCTTAATTACCTGGAGGCCTTAGCTTTTTTCACCCTCCTGGCCACCTCCCTTGACCAACTCCTGTAAGCCTCCTTATCCTCTCCCTTCCCTGTTCTCCTGTACTTCCAGTATGCAGCCCTCTATGCTTTCACCCCTTGCAGCACTTCCTTGTTCAGCCAGCATGGTTTTTTGGCTCTGCTCTTCTTACTCCTGGCCCTGGTGCAGGCTACTGTGGCCTCTGTTAGCCCAGTCTTTATGGCTACCCACTTTTGTTCTGCATCCGTCTCCAGCCTTATATCCTGGAGTCTCCCTCACAGTATTGCTCCCATCCTCCCAAAGTCCACCTTACTAAAGCCCACCACCTTATCGCCTGTTCCTCCTGTCTCCCTGCCCAGCGCGAGAACGAGACACATCCTTTGTTGGTTGCTACCCACTAGTGGGTCCTCCTCCCTTACCTCCCTCTTCACTTCCCCATTTGCCAGTACCAGGTAAAGAGTGGTACCAAGCCTTGTAGGCCCACTTACCAATTGCATCAGAAGACCGTCATGGAATGCATCAATGAGCACCTGCTCCCTGGTACTGCTACTGGTCGGGGTGCTCCAGTCAATCCCTGGTTAGTTAAGCCCCCCCCCCACTATCACCACACCCCTCCTTCTACAGACCCTCCTTATCTGCTCTTCCAACTCCCCATCCATTTCCCCGGATTGGGCTGGTGGTCTGTACACCACTCCCAGCCTCAGCTTTCTGCCCTTGGAGTCCAGGATTTGCACCCAAAGCATCTCTGTCCTCTCCTCATCTCCCTCGTCCATTATGCATTTGATCCCTTCCCTCACATACAGTGCAACACCCCTCTTCTAACCCCCCGGTCCCTGCTGCATATTCTGTATCCCGAGATTGCCGAGTCCCAATCATAGTACTGTGTGGCCCAAGTCTCTGTCACTGCAACAGTGTCCACCTTTCCCTCTGAAAGGAGCACCTGAAGCTCTGCAGTTTTGTTCCCCAGGCTTCTTGCATTGAGAGAGATCACCTTCCACCCATACCCCTCCTTCTCCTCACTCTTGTCCTTGGCCTGTGTCCTTCCTCCTGGTAGTCCATACCCTTTCTCCTGTTATTCTTATCGGGTGGTGATGCCTTCTGTATTACACTCAGACCACTCTGTCCGCCCCTCCCAGGGTTACTACGCCTCTGCATGTACCTATATCTAGGGGGGTGAGCTAATTAGACTCCCCTGTCCAGACCTTTCTACCAACCTCAGTCTTTTGGCCACCCCTCCACTAGTTTGAATCCACTTTAGCAGAGATATACCCCTCTAATCCCACCTTTAATACTCCCGTCCCCTCCCTGATCAAGTGTAGCCTGTCCGACATGTACAAATCACTATTCCCCCAGACCCTACCCCAGTTAGTCACTAACCCATAATTTTTGGTGTGGCACCAATCCCTCAACCATTCATTGAAGTCCTCGATCCTACCCTTCCTCCCCATACTTGCACATGGTACCGAGAGTACCTCTGAGAATGCCACCGACTCCGCCATGCTCTCATACTGCCTTCCCAACTCCTAGAACCTTTCAATTACTACTTCAACAGTCTCCCCCACCAAGTCATGTGTACCCACATGCAACAGTAAATGAGGTTTCTTCCTCCCCCTTGCTGCACATTTGAGCAGTGCCCGCCCCTCCTGCAGTCAACCCAAAGATAGCTTCAACCCAAATATGGCTGTGTCTTTCTCCCCTTCTGCCCCATCTCACCCCTATCACTATAGAATCCCCCAGGACAAGTACTCCCCCCATCCCGCACCCCCTTTCCCTTCTAATGCCCCTTCCACCACCCCAGTATTCATTCTTCCCTGCCCTTTACCCCCACCAGCTGTACCCTCTGTGACTTCTGTATCTGTACCCCTTACTTCTGCCTCACCCCTTTTCTCTGCCTTATTCCTCCCATCCCCCTTGAACCCCTTCCCAGCCTGACTACTTCCTACTAGGCTTCCCATGTTGACCTCCCCTCCTCCCATGCTAATTTCCAACCCCTCTCCTATCACCGTTGTGGTCAATTTAGAGTCCCCATTCCCTTCAACCCCGATAGTGATGCCCTCCTATCCTTCCCCTTCCCATAGCCTTCTCTCCTCCAGTCACCGCCCTCCTTCCTTACTAGCCCCCATTCTACCCTTTCATTTTCACTATTTCTTCCACTACCTGTTGCCATCCCTCTCATGCCCCTCTTGCCCCCCCTCAGTATGTTTCTGCTCCCCCTTTCTCTCCCCCATACCAGAGGCTCGAATCTCTTCCTAGTCGATACCCCTCCTACATCTCTTCCCCCCATTGATTCCCCCTCCTACTTGTTCCTCCATGTCCCCCGGTCCCACCACTGGTCCCTCCCAACCCACAGCCATCTACTCTCTCCCTGGTACTCCTCGTGGTCTCTTCCTCCTCCATCAGGAGGCCCCTCCCTCACCACGGGCACCCCTCTCTTCTCCTCTTTATGCTGGTGTCTTGATACTGGGGTCAGTTTCAGTCCCTAGCTGTTCTTTTCACCATCCCCCCTCATCCCCTATCCCCCAGCCAGGATGCCTACCATACTCATCTGCCCTGCCAACTTAGACTCCTTCCTAACCTCCACAGTTCCTCCCTCAAAATAGACAACTGTCTACAGCGCATACACCCCCATCCTCCAAGCCCAGTCCAGGATCATGGCGGACCTATACCCTGTACACCCCACCACCCTTCCAAAGATGGCCATCCTATTAACACATGGCACCTGCCCCATTTTGGCTCCCATCTCATATTACGGGCTCTTACTCCTGGTTTCTGTACCCTACTACAATTGTTAGGGCCCTATTAACTCAAATTCCTGTTTCCCCGGCACTAGTCCCCCTACTGCCCCCTTGCTGACCAGTTTAATTCAGTCTCAAATCTCTTCCATTAGATACTGTGTTACTGTAGCAATCCTAAAGCCTCCTTGTCCATTTTTCACCACTCAGCTACAATATTTTTTGTTCTCAGCCCTCATAGTTTCACTTAGCCCAGTTAGAAATCGTATTGCACTCCAAGTATTGCTCAACTCAGAGAAATAAACAGAACAAATAAATATGTATTATTACAGCAATCCTAACAGTATAGCTCAGTACTTAGCTCAGTTAGAAAAATAAACAGAACAACTAAATCTGTATTATTACAGCAATCATAAAAGTATCCAGTCATTGCTTTGTCTCCACCTCAGAGACCCTTCTGTAATATAGGACCAAACAGGACCCTGGGCAGGTGGGTGGGCAACTCTAAAGTCCTGACAGAGCTCCGTTGAGCTTGCTCGTTCTGTTTCTCCCAGCATTGCAGGCTACCCATTTATATTGGGCTCCTGCCTGTGCTGGTGCTTTTTCTGCACACAAAGAAATCTGCAGCAGTCCCGACAGAGCTCCATTGAGCTCGCTCACTCCCCCTCTCTCACTCGCTCATTCTGTTTCTCCCAGTGCTGCAGACTGCCCTTTTGTACTGGGCTCCTGCCTGCATTTGTGTTTTTTTCTGCTCACAGAGAAATCCACAGCAGTCTCAACAGAGCTCCATTGAGCTCGCTCACTCCCACTCTCTCACTCGCTTGTTCTGCTTCTCCCGGCACTGTAAGCTGCCCTTTTGTACTGGGCTCCTACCTGCATTGGCACCTTTTTCTTCCTACAAAGAAATCAACAGCAGTCCCGACAGAGCTCCATTGAGCTCGATCACTCCCCTCTCTCACTAACTCGTTCTGTTTCTCATGGCACTGCAGACTGCCATTTTGTACTGGCTCCTGCCTGTGTTGGCGCCTTTTTCTGCCCACAAAGAAATCTGCAGCAGTCCCAACAGAGCTCCATTGAGATCGCTCACTCCCCCTCTCTCACTCACTTGTTGTTAATCTGTCCCAAGCACTGATTTCCTACTGCAACCGCACTATTCTGCACTGGAAGTGTGAAAACACATTTCAGCCAGGATGTGAAAAATGACAGCTGTACTGTTCATAAGGAGGTGTGAAAAAATGCCAGTGTTGAAAATCTGGCATGAAATTATAGCAAATTTGCAAAGTTACAAGGGTGCATGGAAACTGCACAATGCATGCTTGTAACACAGTCATTTTATGTACTTTCATCACCAAATTTTCAACATAGGCATTTTAGGGCCTCTGCTCATGAACAGTGTCACTGTAATTTTCTTACTGTGTCCCGAAAACTGATTTCCCACAGCGACCGTGCTATTCTGCGTGGAACTGCGAAAACACATTTTGGCCAGGATGTGTAAAACTGACAGCTGTACTGTTCTCATAAGGAGGAGTGGAAAAATGCCAATATTGAAAGTATGGAGTGAAAATAGTACACATTCCCAAAGTTAAGAGCGTGCACGGAAACTGCGCAATGCACACTCGTAAAACAGTCATTTTTTGGATTTTTTTCACCAAATTTGCAACATAGGCTTTTTGAGAGGCCACATCATGAACAGTGGCACTGTTGTTTCATTAATCAGTCCCAAAAGGTGATGCCATGCAGTGACCACAAAATCACCTTTCAGAACTGAATAGTGCCGTGATAGTGACTGAAATCATGAGGAGGCATCTCAATAACCCCATGTTGAAAATGTGGTGCCAAAATTCCCCAAAACACCAGAGATATGCACCAAAGTTGAAAAAGCCCTATTTATGCCATTATACAGGTTACCAGCATTTCTTCAGTTTGCAGTCGGCTTTGAAGAGTGCAGATGTGTTCCTAGTCCACTGAAGATCATGCTGGGCTCTGGAGGTAAGTATGGGGTGAGGGGGCTGTGGGGAGGCAGGGTGCGCAGAGGGTGGGTGCAGGTTGGGGAAGGGGGCAGGAGAGACCATGAGGGACCATTTTCTTGTTTTACAGTTAAAGAATAAATAAAAGACATCGTGGGTCAGTTTTCTTCTTTCGCAGGTGTTGTTTGGTACACTGGGGTGGGCTCCCAGTGTACCACCTGCATTTCTGGAGAGGGGGACCGAAGCCGATGGGGACTGGGCCCCCCGTCAGCCAGAAAGAGGTTGGGGGCACATGATGCCGAGAGGAATTGGGCACCCCCTTGGCACACAGCAGAAACCGAGGGGGTGGGAACATAATGCTGACAGGGAGTGGGCTCCCCTGCCTGCAAATTGAACTGGGAAGAGGGTGATGGAAGCCAATGGGGATTGGGCCCTGCATTGGCAAAGAAAGACTGTTGGGGGATGCATGATGCCGAGGGGGATTGGGCACCCCCTCAGCACTCAACAGAAACTTGGTGTGGGGACATTATGCCAACGGGGACTGGACTCCCCGTCAGCAAATGAAGGGGGTCGGGGGCATGTGACAGGGGGATTGAGCACCCACCTCAGCTCAGAGGTGGCCGCATAGAGCCACCATGTTCCTGGTACTGTTACACCAGGAGAGGTACTGCCCTTCAATTACGGGTCGCTCCCTCATTGTATCAGAAATGCTGATGCTGCAATGACGAGGTGGCCCCTCATTGCAGCAGCCAAATCGTTTCAAGTTGGTGGCACTTCTGCAGAATTAGTGTCATCAGGACACTGAACCTGCATTGGGTGCACACCGTCAAGACCACAAATGCAGTGCTGGCATTGGCCACCACACTGCTGCACCTCCACAACCCGCTTCTCTCCTAAGCTGCCGCATAATGTTTCTTGCATATGCACGCAAGCAAACATAATGATCTTCCCTCAGTCTGTCACTCTTCTAACATGCACACATATGCAGATGACACTGTCATCTATGCCTCTGGTCCATCACGTGACAGCATTGTCACCGAGCTCCAACATGATTTCAACTGTGTTTAGTACTGGTTCCAGTCTAACCAGGTAAAACTCAATGCTAAAAAGACAGTTACCATGTTCTTTAGTTCTAGACAAAAGCTTTCCCCAGCATTCACCACTCTGGATGGCTCACCCCTCGAAAGAGTCTCTGCTTTCAATTATCTGGGTGTCTGGTTGGACAGTCACCTCGATTTCTCGGCACATATTGACACCATCTTCACCAAACTCCGGCCTAAACTTGCGATCCTCTACCACCACAAAGCCAGCCTCCCTCTCCCCACTAGACAGGAATTAGTACTTAAAACAATTCTGCCAGTGATGGACTACACTGATGTAGTCTATGGCACTGCCCCAGTCTCCTCCTTCTCCAAATTAGACATGCTTATCAACTCCTTCTGCCACTTTGCCACCACCTCCCCCCCTCCTCTTACCCACCACTGTCTCCTCTATGCCCCACTCTCTCTTGCCCCACTAGCTCACAGGAGAGCTATTCACAGTGCCTCCCTAATTGCTTAATATAGGTTTGGCTCCCTTCCCCCTACCTCTCATCCTACCTCACAAAAGCCAAACCCACAACCTACTCTCTTCACCACAGAGACTCATGCACCTCGTCCCCACTCCACTGTAGGTCAGTCCACCTTCTTATACTGTCTCCTTTTCCTCTGAAATAACTTACCCTCTGACCTTCATCTTACTTCCCCTCTCTCATCCCTCAAAAGATTCCTTTGACTCCTCCCTGCTCCCCAGTGCCCCCAATGCTCATAACTTCCCATACCTCCCCCCTATGACTCTGTGTGCATGCCCTTGTGCTCTCTTCTAATCCCTCTCTTTCTGCGCTTGCTCTTTGCTGGCCTGTGCTGGTTAACCTCCTGATCTCAAACTCAATCCCTGCCTGCTCCAGGCACCTCTCAAGAAGCCTCAAAGTGTGTAATGCTAAACTAGTGCAAAGCTTATGTATTTTTGTCTTATAATTACTGACCAGTGTTTTTTTCCCATAGGGAAACCTGGTTATAATTTGCCATTATAACCAGTTGGACTGGTTATAATGGCAAACACGTGCCAGGTTTCCCTCTGATCATGCATGCGCCAGTCACAGTGTTCCTTTACTACGCGATGTTCACTGTTCTGAGAAGCAATGCCCCTTGCTGCTCCGTGTTTTTTTTGTATTATTTGAAAAAAAATAAAGGCCTATTCTGGTGAACGAAAACCAGCAGAAAAGGAACACACCGTCCGGTTTCTCTCTCCACACACAAGAGCTGGTGGGTCTCTCCTCTTCATACCGAAGTACACCATAGCTCTGCAACCGCTGTTTGCCGGTAAGTTTAATAATACCGGAAACAAACAGAAAAAATACAGACACAGCTACCGCTATTTTCTCCACTTCTTCTTACCTCACTATAACTTGGCAGATCACTAAGACTTCTGACTAGTCCATGGTTGCCTGAAAACTGATCAGTTTATTTTCTATGATTGTTGAGGCGAAAAAGCGTATGCCAGCAATTATAAAAAATAAAATAAGGGGTGGTGTGTGTGTAAAACTCAATTTTATACACATCCTCGTTGTGGGATGCATTTTATAAACCCCTCAGGCTTCTCCCTCAGGGTTTATGTAGCATCCCACAACTCGGGTGTGTGTAAAATCTCGTTACACACACCACCCCACATATTTTTCTCTATATTATTTCAAATGCTTTCTATTGTTTACATTGTGCCTAACCATATAATGCTTTAGTAGATTTTCTGTAAATTTTCTGTAATTAATATTTTAGTGTAATTTACATTTTTGCCACTGTGTTAATTTTACCTGGGTGGCACCTGGAAATGAGCCTCGGCTCAGTGTGCCTTTCCTGGTCACCAATTTTAAATAAAATAAATAAATGCCCACTTTTTTATTTGCCATGACAAAGGGAAAGTGTTCCTGCCGGATCATGCCATTGGGAATGGGTATGCGTGTTATGCAGTGCAGAAGCAAGCCTACTCACTGGTGGCATCGCAGTTATCTGAGTGAGCATTAGGGCTTTGACATTTGAGTTGTACTGAAATAAAAAAGTAAATTTAAAACATAAACATAAAAATTAGGACTTAGTTTTAATAGTGCCCTCCCCCCCTTCCAGCAAGGGACCAGGAGCAAGACTGTAGTTAGTTTTATTTTTTGGGTGAGTACAATACCCACTCTAATGAGCAATCCGATTTAAAAATCAATGGCTGCTAAAAGGATGGGAACTTTTTATTGAAACTACTACTCACGTGATGAGGCTGCATGTACAGATTAATATAAGATTAACACAAGGCTAATGGAATGTTTTGAACCAATCAAAAGGCTCCATTTTGAAGACCCTTTTTATAATCATAAAGCGTGTATGACTGCAGCAAAGATACCTGCAAAAACAAGTTGTCTAAGGGTTGCTGGTACACGCTTCTGAAGGCATGTTGGCTTTCTGACAGTGAATCCCACTGTACAAACATGGTTATTCTATGGTGGTTAGACTAATGTATTTGGAAAACTTTAATTTAACCTTCTGAAATACTAATATGACTGTACTGCAACACATGCTCCAGTTGAGGTGGATAGTTAAACAGTAAGACATGGTGGGGATGTGTTAGTTAAGCAATAAGGCACGACTAGGGGTTATGTTAATGGTCTACTAATCACTTTCTATGGGTGGAATGTTGCATGAGGCATAGTCAAGTGCTACATGCAACTAGGGGGCGACTAACTGAGCATTAACATAACCCTTGGGAATGCCTTAATGCTATTGTAATAAAAGGTTATTTTTTATGCAGCTGTTTGATCCCCCATCACCTGATGGGGACACATAGGTAGTTTTTCACTAGTTTTCTCCCCTGACCCCCACGACCCTGGCACATGGCCGTGCAAGAGTGTGGAGGCATGCTACACATCCCATGGCACCAGCTCAGCCCTTTCCACCTCCCATAGCTATTTGCCACCCCTTCTTCCCTTATGCTATTTGCCACCCCCTCTTCCCCCATGCTACCCACTGGACCTCCAGGAGCAGAACTATGGGGGGCACCAACCCACCCTCACTGCCATCAGGAGAGGAGAGCTGCCCCTCAGCATGCTCAATCCTGCTCCACCCTCCCCCCCACCGGCACCCCAATGACCCAAGGTCATTCTCAAACCCAGGTCACTGGCATAGCCCAGGGTCTGGCATCCAGTGCCTCAACCCTCAGCACCACTGGGCCAGCTATAATAAAAGTTTTTTAAACAGTGTTAAACATTGTTCAGCATATGATTAGGCTTTACATGTATGATAATAAAAGATTAATATAAGGCTGATAGAATGCTTACAGCTAATTAGAAAGCTCTATTTCTCAGACCCTTTTTATAATGAGGGATAACAGCATGCCTCAGGAAGTGAGGTACGGGCTAGACTGGGCTTATTATGGTCACATTCTTTCTCATTGAAATGAAAATTTGTTCTGGGATGATCAAACCATCTAAATGTAGTTTAAAGCAGGGGCAGTGTCAAATATTGAACAACCAAATAAAGAGTGGGGATCAACTCCTGAATCAAACATTCTTCAAATATTCCTTATGCTCCATCAAAAATAATAATCAATATTTTGTGGCTTACAGATGTCACTGCTTTAGGATAATGATGGTGGTAACTTTTCTGCTAGTATTTTCTTTTCGGCATTTAATATTGTCCCTCTTTAATGTTACTATTGTGTATTCTGTAAATATATAATATTCTCACTCTCTTGAGCATTCTGGAGCAGTTGACCTTTGCACTCAACTGAGCATGGAGGTTGGCTGCTCCAGAATGCTTGGCAGTCACACAGTGAAGGTTTAAAAAAAAAATAACTCACTGAGAGAATTTTCTGTGAGAGACAGGTAATATTTATGCTCATGTAATAACTTAATGAAAGTATTTTCTGTGAAAACCAGATAACGTTCATGCTCATGTAATAACTCAATGAGAGTACTTTCTGTGACAGCCAGGTAAAGTTCATGCTCATGTAATAACTTAATCAGAGTATTTTCTGCGAGAGCCAGGTAAAGTTCATGCACGCTCATGTAATAACTTACTGAAAGTATTTTCTGTGAGAGTCAGGTAAAGTTCATGCTCATGTTAGAATGACAATATTACAATGCCCAAACAAAAATAACATTAAAAAAGTTACCACCATCCTTATCATGAAGAAGTTACAGCTGCAAGCCATGAAACACCATTTGTCATGCTGGGTAAAACGTAAATAATATATAGTTGATACCCACTTTATTTAAATGCACTTTTGTTCTAGTGCAATGCAATTTATTTTATATAGCATCTTTAATGCAACATGTATCTTACAACCCTTCATAGTAAAATACTACAAGGAGCACAATATATAGAAATCTAGGGGAAACAATTACCCTAAACAAATAATGCTACAGTAGAAAAGGAATTGTATCATCACAGTCTATAAATAAGTACTTTGTAATTGTAGTATTGTAACCCTGACAAAAACAAAAAAAAAACTTGATGGCCAAATCTAAAACATTATTTTACAAATATCACAACTTCTTATTAGACATCTGCAAAGCCAACCCACACCCCGTGGCAGGACAAATCTTGGAAACCCTCCACCTTAGATGGGGCTGGGTCCCGGGTTCAAAGATACTTTTGGTGGTTTGGGACCACAGCTAGGGATCAGATGGGCATCATTTTGATACATTTATTAGTAAAAAAAATCCAAGTTACAATATTATCAGACTTTAGCCCTTATTCTTTGACCTAACCCCATATTTACATATTTACTACTTTTATTCTATTTCCTTACCGATCCTGTACCACACCTCTGGCTAGGAGGGGGATTGAAGGCCATTTGCAGGGAACTCAGGTGGACACACAATGCCCTTGAGGTTTTCAATGCTCTGACTTCTGTGTCACAGCTTACTAGCTCTAACATATCTCTTTTTTTGGGGGGTCCCATGGGGAAGACCACGTTCACTGGTAGAAGTCCAGAAAGACATTTCTTTTTCATGTTAATCCACGTGAATAGTATTTCAGTGGTTCCAACTACCCAACATCCCTTCTGGTGTTATCAGAGTAAACACCAAGATCATACTACATGCAGGGTCCCTTGCACCCTACCCTCAGTCTTAGGAGGCAGTATGGTGCAGTGGTTTAAGGCTCTGAGCTGCAAACCTGGTGACCTGCGTTTGAATCCCAAAGCCCCCACTTGCATACTATGTGACCCTGAATAAATAACTTAACTTCCTTGAATTCCCAGGTCATACCTGGAAACAAGTTTCGGCTTAGTGTGCCTTTCCTGGTTAAACAATCTTCTTCCCCCTTTTGCTTTATTCACAAACAACTTTTTTTTTTTACACAGTCTATACTGGGTCTTAGCCCACCTTTCTCACTTGTTATACTCTTTCTATAGATGCTGCACCATTTTTGATGCACTCTGCACCTCTTGTATAGTACTGCTCCCTTGATTTTATTTTTCACAGGCCTTTTTTGCATAGCATAGCTTTTGCAACCCAGCGAGTAATATTACAGTCACTTATTTTGTGCCTTGCAACTACTGAAATTAACCTCCAACACTCTTTTCAGCAGTACACAGTTTCTTTTCTTAAACAATAGCAGCCTGTTTTAATTTTTTTATTTTTCACTGCAGTCTTTGACTTTGATGAATAACCAGGCCCCCCATGCAGCCTAGAGCAATCGCGTTCCTGCCCCCAGTACTCCAGCTATCAGCTCTGCACACACAAAGTCCTTGGTTGTTGATTTAGCTTGTTTCTAAACCCTCTCTCTTTTCCTTTTAGGGAGCAGACCCAGCAGGTCTGCTTCCACATGCCCTCAGTAATGCTTTGCACACAAAGCCCCCTCGATGCTGAGCTGAACTTTTTAAACACTTTTTCTTTTAAAAAGACACCAGGACAGGCCTACTGCCACCATTGCAGCCACAGGGGCCATGTTTTCCTCTTCCTTCTCTTTCTGATTTGACCTCAAGCTTTCACTCTTGAGATGCATTCAGAACCTGCTGCTTCACATGAAGCTCTGCACCCCTCACACTCTGGGTCTATGACACAGCTACGCCTGCCCCCACCCAACCACATAATGCCATACAAATTAGGTTTGTGGGACGCTTCACTCTCACTCTTCACAGGCAGCATGGATTCTCGTGTGTGTGTGTGTGTTTGTGTGTGGAGGTCATGCCAGATGACTCTGATTGATTTCATTGACTGATTGACCAGGGCAATAGATCATGGGAGGGCAGTGTACAGACATGGTTTATCTGGACTTTAGCAAGGCCTTCGACACTGTGCCACTCAGGAGACTAATCAGGAAGTTGACCAGCTCAGGAGTAAGGTCCAAATTGGTAAACTGGGTTTGAAACTGATCAGCAGATAGGCATCAGAAGGTGGTGGCTAATAGCACTCATTCTAATGATGGGAGAGTGACAAGCAGAGTGCCGCAATGCTCAGTACTAGGACTGGTCTTCTCCAATGTCTTCATAAGTGACATTGCAGAAGAACTGGAAGGGAAGGTCTGCCTTTTTTGCAGATAATAACACAATCTGCAACAGGGTGGATACTTGGGAGAGGAGAATGTGCAAGGATCTTACAAAACTTGAGGAGTGGCCAAAAGCATGGCAGTTGGTTTTGAACTCCAAAACTTGAAAAAGCATGCACCTATGGCATAGGAACTGAGGAGATGAATATATGATGGAGGGAGGTACCGACAGTCACTTAGCAGGAAAGAGACCTTGGGGTTGTCATAACTGATAACCTCAAACTGGCAGGGCAATGTGACAAAGCAGCGGGCCCTAGTGGGATGTTTGGGTGCAAACGAAGGGGTACCTCCAGCAGGAAGAGGGAGGTGTGTTGCCACTGTATCACTTGGTGAGACTCACCTGGAGTATTGTGTCCAGTTTTGGAGGCTTCACCTCAGAAAGGACATAGACAGGGAGGAGGCAGCCCAATAGAGGGCAACTAAAATGGTGCAGAGGTTGCATCAAAAGTCCTATGAGGAGAGATTGAAGGATGTCAACATGTACACTCTGGAAGTGAGGAGAGCAAGAAGGGTCATGATAGAAACCTACAAGTGTCTCACAGGGGTGAACAGGGTGCAAGAGGGGAAGCTCTTTCAAATGAGAAAAAGCACCAGGACCAGGAGGCATGGGATGAAGCTGGGAGGGGAGGAGGTGGAGTTTAAGAGGATTGTGAGTAAGTATTAACTTCACCGAAAGGGTGGTAGATGTCTGAAACAGACTTCCAGCAGAAGTGGTGGAGATGAAAACAGTGGGGGGCTTCAAGCATGCATGGGACAGACATTCGGGAATATTAATACATAGGCAAGGAGGAGGAAGGATCACTGAAGACCAATTAGGGTCTGTGGAGACAGATTAAGTAGGGAATGTCTGAAGCAGTCCTCTTATGCCAATGAATTCTATGTGTCTGTATTTCTCTCTGTCTCTCTCCACAGGCTAGAGTGCGCACTCAGCCTGAATTCAAATGGCAGTCTTTTTTTCTTTTCAGTGGGGGTTTTCAAACTGGGTCTCAAAAGGTGCTTGAAATGATAAAATGTGGAGTCCCCAAAATCAAGGATCCCACCAGCATCGTGTCCCTGTGTTTTGGCGCCCTTTTGCAAAGCCAACCCACACCCAGTGGCAGGACAAATTTGGAAGTCCTCCACCTTGGTGTGGGGTGGATCCAGGGTTCAAAGATACGTTTCGTGGTTTAGGACCACAGTTGGGGGATCAGAGGGGCACCTTTTTGACACAGTCAACAGTAAATAATTGGAATGTCCATCCCAAATGTAGTGCCAAGTAGTAGTCACATTTTTATTTCTTCACATATTCATTTAAACATCTTCCTTTCATCACAGCATCAAATCCAGTTTACAATATTACCACACTTGAGTCCTTATCCTTTGTCTTAACCCCATATTAATAAATATACAGCTCTCATTCAGTTTCTTTATTGGTCTGTACCCTACCTCTGGCCATGAGGGGAGATTGAGATTCCTTTGCAGGGAACTCAGGTGAACACACAAAACCCATGGAGTCGGCCTTGCTCAGACTTCTGTAACAAACTTTACTGGCTACAACATTTCTCTTTTGGGGGAGGATCCCTTTGAGTAGACCTCATTCAATGGAAGAAGGTCCAGAAAAACATTTTTTTTTTCACTTTAATCCAGTCAGGTGACTGGCATTTCAGTGGCTCCAACCACACAACATCCCTTCTGATGTTACCGAGGTAAACATAAAGATCATACTCCATGCAGGGTCCCTAGCACGCTACCCTCAGTCACAGCTTGCAGTAGGGCAAACTTTCTCAGACCTCCCAAGGCAAAAGAATTAGCACTGTCAGTGAAGCTTGGCACACATGTGTGACCTTCGGCCAGAGGCACTCAATGGCTTGCTGGAGGATTCTCCTTGGCTACCCCTTCACTTGTTGACTACCCCCTAGTGCACTACCTCCACCTCCCATGAACCTGAAGGTAATATTTCACAGGGCTTGTCCCAGGGAAAGGTTTTTGAGGATCCTGAGGGAGTCCTCACAGTTGGCACAGCTCTGAATTTCTTTAAATAACTTCCCACATTGCTCAGTGACACTGCTTTAAAACCACACTGCAGTCTCTGAAACTCTCCCACAGTTCAAAATGTCACACTTACTCACTGACCAGACGCCAGGTGCTGTTTCTTGCAGTATTCCAGTAGGAGGGGTTTTGTATAGGGCGGGCTCTACCATTTCACTGAAGGTTTTGGATATGTTTTTTTTCTGAGAAATCTAGAATGCTATCCTTCTCCCACAGCATTCTGACTGAAACTCTGTTGCAATCCATACTAAACTGTCTGTTCACAGCATATCCTCTTGGGATGCTCACACTGCAACATTACAATATGGCTTGTGCTGCTGCAGAAAGTTCTAACCATTACATCACTGGTACCTTGGTTCACACCATCCAGGAAAACATAAGAACATAGAAACATAGAAGTTTGCAGTCAGAAAGGGACCCATTGGCCCATCCAGTCTGCCCAAACCCCCCCCTTATCCTTTTCACCTACCCCCTCGCACCATGCCATTTTTTGCTTCTATTTAGCCCCATGTAGTTGCATTGCTCACACCAACCAGGAAAACATACAGGCTAGAATGCCCAGAAGCACCCACCACGCTAACAGTAATTCCAAGGGGAAGGGTCATGGGGCTTACACATCCTACTCTGTTCACTGCAGCCTTCCCCCGACTGCTTACACAGGAAAACAGCTTGTAGAACACTTCTGCAAGGTTTACTGTGTACTAGCTCCCCTCTACTGGCAACTTCCATGTTACAGTTACACTATGACGGTCAACACACAACTGAACACTGAAGAGTCTCTGAAGTTAGGCTGGTCTGGTGGTGCTGAGGGTTGAGGACTGAAAGGCTTACCTCTCGACACACCAGTGACCTGGGTTCGATAATGACCTCAGGTCATTGTAGAGCCAGTAGGTGGGAGGGAGTGAGCAGGACTTGAGCAGCTGAAAGACAGCTCTCCACTCTCAGGGTGGTCGTCACCCCCCCTCCCAATAGTTCTGTTCTTACTGGGTGGAGGTCAGGTGGGTAGTGTAGTGGGAGGGGGTGGCAGTGTAGCAGAAGGGCACCCTGAGGCATGGCATGTACATGCCTCCACACACACACACACTCATGCCAGGAGCACAGGGATGGGGAGAAAAGTGGAAAAAAGCTGATAAAAATCTATATTTACAAAAAGTCACTGAAGTGCAGCCCCTTCTGCCACATACTCCAAATCTTGCAGCTGGCGATATTTTAGATAGAAGGAAGTTGTTTTGTACATATTTGGGATGGCTGGCAATCAAAACACAAACTGTAGTGAGTAAGAAATAATGTGATCCAAGAGGGCATTTGGCCCAAGGTGCTCCAGGAATCCCATGCCAGTGCTTTATCAGCTGAGTTATCTGGCCAACCTCTAACCTTCAACCCACCCACAGTCATGGTCTTTCTGGCACTGCATGTCCTAATTATTTTGTTGCCTCTGCTATGTATTGCCCAATGTTAGAGATGCATTCTATTTTTCCATTTGTAGATTGGGTTGCTAAATGAGGACATGGATGAGCGGCTCAGTGAAAGAAGCAAAGAGCTATAAAAATTATTTAATTGTTAATAATTTAGTCACGTGTCAGTGGACATTAGTAATAGCAAACAAAGATTATCACATACTGTATAGCAGTCTTTTTTTTTTTACTCAAACTTATTGATCACTGAAGTGATTGATTGCTTGACTGATTGATTTGGAATGGGTTTGTCTGACTTTTTCCTGCTGTTGTACATACCTTTGAACTTGGGTGTCTCATTGACAAAGTATTTTGACACCAAACCCTCTACTCCTTAACTACATTTGTTGCGAAACCTGTTGTGAAACAGGCCTTTGCCTGTACCCTGTGGTCTTTAGATCGGGCATTATTGTCAGTCCCAAAATGGCACACAAAAATGGGAGAGTTCACACTTTATTTTGCTCCCCATATTCTGGGACTCCCTCTTGATCTGAATTCATTGTACCCCTACCCTATAATTGCTTAAACCAGAGTTAAGCAAATGTTTATTTCTTGAAAACTACTGTTTATGTTACTAATTTACATTTATAACTTGGCCTCAATAAACAAGCCAGTTTGTTTAATCATTTTCTAAACTCTTTTTGATTGGTATAATTTATAATTACCAGTTTTGTATAATTGGCATGATTTGCGATTATGCACATTGTATGGAATTATTATTCTGATGTATTTAAGTTTTTGTAATTCGTAGTGTTGTTACAACATGCATTACTGCTTTCAACTCACTTATTTATTTATTTATTCATTCGTTTATTTTTGGTAACTAGATAAGCCCACTGGAACAGGAGGTCCTGTTTCCAGTGGTGATCCAGAATTATTTATAGAGAGAAATACTTTTAGGAATCAATAGAGCAAAGAACAATATGTAAAATGGGACCGTATAAGGCATGTGTGAAAATGGATACAACAATAGACAAGGGCCTAGGTATTCAAAAGTCCCCTGCAAACTTGCGCAAGTGCCTGCTCCACGCATCTGAGATGCGCCAGCCCAAAATAATGAAATATTCAGATGATGCACCAATGCACTTGTGCATGTCCAACTGAATATCCTGAAAAGCACGATTGTGCAGTGAGAAATGTATGGTGCAGCAGGTGACCTGAGCCTTACGTGGAACATGGGGAAATGCGCAATGCAAATCAATTTGTCAGTGTCAGTGACTCAGCTGGAAGCACACTCAACTCTGAGGCCGGGAGATCAGAAGGCTGTGAGTTCTATCCCAATACTGACACTGTAGTGCAGCATGAGGGGGGTGCTGCACTCCTGAGGTGCCGTCTTTCAGATGAAACATTAAACCTCTCACCAGAGCAAAGAACAATATGTAAAATGGGACAGTATAAGGCATGTGTGAAAATGGATACAATAATAGACAATAAACCTCTCACCAGAGATGCCGAGAAACAACTGGTCCAATCCATTTTCCTATCATTGGTTGATTACACTGATTTCCTCTACAGCCAATGTTCCAACTCTTACATGGCTTAACTGGACACACTCTACCATCGAGCACTGAGGTTTATAATGGGACTTCCCTTCAACAGGCATCACTGCACCCTATGTGCGGCAGTGGGGTGGACATCACTAAAGTTCAGGCGCCACAGAAACGCCGCTCTCTGGACCTATAGAGCCATCTCTAATAAGCTGCCTTACTATATCTCCTGCTGTCTTCCCCTGAGTATAATTGGGAAATACGCATTAAGAAGTTACTCAGCTATTACACTTAAAGTACCCAAAAGCAAAATCCTGCTTCGGCAGGGCAGCCATAAGCTTTGTGCTACCTATCTTATGGAACGATCTACAAAAACCCTCAAATTAAGCACTCTAATCAGTATAAATGTCTTCAAGATGCTTTATTTCCATACAATCAGAGAAGTATGTAACTGCTTCACCCACACAGACCCAGTACCAGTGTCTGCACTGGTATATAGCCACGCCTAGACCCAGCTTTAAGTACTGACCCCCCAGCTTGCTCCTCACAAGCCTAATTGTTCTCTCTGTTATCCCCTTGTCTTAGCAACACTAGGTCCATCCATCCCCTTATCCTTCCTTTCCCAACCTTGGATAGGAGCTCACTACCCCTGGGTTGTGACATCCTACCATGCCCCGTACTTTATAGTATTCAATCCCGGGGCTCACACATACTCCTTTTCTCCATCCACCTTCTCTACATCCCATTTTACCAACTCCTCTCTGTGCACCATGCCCTCCTAGCCTTTTTCTCTCCCTTGCTCCCCTACCTTCACCTCTTCCTGGTGTATATTTTTTTTTCTTCCGTTACTTCCTCCTGCAACCTTAAATAACCTGCTTTATCTTCCTATAGACACTTCTATGTATGTAAATACCCTGTAATCTGTACAATATCTGTATAATTCTATGTACATACGAACTTCTTTTTCTTCCTCTCTGTAAACAGTATTATCTGCATTGCCTTGTAAATACCTGTGTTGACCTGTATATACAATTGTTCATACTCCACCCAGGTCCATCTTGCAAATGAGCTTCTGCTCAGTGATGAATGCCTGGTTAAATAAAGACTTGATTGATTGATTGATTGATTGAAACCGAGGTCCCATCTGACTGTTCAGGTGGATGTTAAAGATCCCATGGCACTTCTCGAAAAAGAGTAGGAGAATTTCCCGGTGACCTGACCAAATGTCCCACCATTCACTAAAAATACCACCAGCAGGTTATTCTAGTTCAAGATCAGTTGGCTTTCATCTGTATCCCCTCCCGTGGGTCGTGCCTGAAGAGAGGCAGAATTTGTCTAGTGCACTTACCTGGTCAACAAATAAAAAAACTAAATTGCACAGTGCGCAAAACTGCAATATTCAGCCAGGATATGCAAATTACCTCATTGCACATTCCAAGCCCATCTCCCACATTTGCATCATTACTGGAATGTATTCAGGCCATTTGCATACCCTGGGCATGCTCAGTTCCAGCTTTGCAGGGTTGACCCACCACTCCACCAAGGGTGAACAGAAGGTATTGCAGTCTAGCAGGCAGATGTGATGAATGGTATGTGTGTGGGTGGGTGTACTGCACTGGCCTGGATTCAGTGCAGTTACCCATAGCCAAGCACAAAGAACTGGCATTGACCACCAGCTGTAGTACACTCCTTCTGTAATGTTTTCTGTCACCAAACTCTGACAACACAGCGCAGCACAGCTACATGTGGAGAGATACTCACACCTGGTCAACTAGCTCCCCATAGCCATGTACAGAGTCAGACAGGGTACAGGGGCCCACCTGGGCAATGGCCACCGGGGCTACCTGGACGTGCAACAGCGGTGGGCACAGAGTGACACAGACTGCTAGAGCTACCACATATATGTGAAACACCAGCTCCATATGCTGCATACCATCACCTGCAGTGCCCAACATACCCCAGTATGGGAGGTACGACAGCAAGGGATGGCACTGTGCAGACAGTGACTGGCTGCTGAGTGGCTACATCCAGGGCTTGGTGTGGGGTGTTGCTCTCCTGATGATGCTAGATGCTCAGGGTTCATCCATCGTGGCATGACTGCTATGGGTGGGTGCCTGGAGCATATCCTGCAGTACCTCCAAGGGCTGTATTCAGACAGCCTCCCTGCAGTTCTGTGGCCTGCCCATGAGTGGATAGCCATTTAGGCATGCTTTTTCCATGCCTAACTTTGGGCAGCTCATCTCTAAGATGCGTTGCAGATGCGCCACACATTTCGGCTGACTATAGGGATGCGCAGCACATTCATGGGAATGCCCCTCGTACATGTGCTGCATACATTATGGATGCACAATGGTGCATCAAGAGATGCGTAATGCAGCTCTCCCTTTTGAATTCTGCAGTTCTGCACATCTTCTGAGATGTGTGGCACATCACCACTTTGTGCCGCGCATCTGATTTGAGTATCTAGGCCAAGATTTCCAGGCTCAACAATTTATAACAAAATTAGTCAGTGAACATAATTTTACGAGGGACATGAGACTAGGAATAGGATTCTATTAAGAGAGGACAATCTAGGGAATGGTGTTATTAGGTCAAGTTGAATATGGACAGACCCGAGTACAGAACCTGAGATTAAGCAGTGAAGCTAATGAAAGAAGATGATCTTTAAGGCAAAGTTTAACAGTGCCATTGGGCTGTGGAAGCACCACTTGTAGTTGACAGTGATGTTGCTAACGTCCATTACATTGATGGCACAATGTCGGTACGCAGCATTGTGCCATCAATGTTTGAAATGTTTTTTGTGGGGGGCTGTGCTCCCTGCAACCCCCACATTTCTTATAATCAACTCCAGGTTGGGGTTGTTCCAGGGAAGGGGCAAAACACCAGGAGAAGCAGTGTCAGTAAAAACCTAGACCATTACAGTGACTTTCGCTGTAATGGCCTTTTTTCAGGTTTCACTGTTGTGGTGTCTCTGTGCAGTGGGTCACCACTTTAACAGAAGGGGAACATGAGTTCCATAATGAAGGTACTAGGTATGAGAAAGATATTGATCTCTGCCCTGTGCTCTCTTTTTTACATAGGACTACAAGAGGATTATAGGACAAGGACATCATATTTCTGGAGAAGGCCTGCCTTGCCAAGGTCAGGGAACCAGACAGGGAGAGAAACTTTATAGGTTATTCTTTACAGAACAAAATGCAGCTGTGTTGTTCATATTGGGCCCTATGCTCAAAGGTGCAGAGCCCCTCCATGCCATGTATGTGAGATGCGGAGACACTTCACACCCATTGCACCCCCTGCATGGGATGCATGAAGGGGGGTGTGCAGCCCCCATGCACCCGATCCCCACCCGCACAGATCACAATGTGCAGGGGGCTGGTGGGAGGTGTGCCAGCACTATGCAGCATGCACAAAGTCTTGTAGTGCTGTGCACTTGGGAGCATAGGGGGGCAGCCAGTATGCCTGGGAAACCCTGACATATGTCCCCTACATGCCCATGCATCCATCCCACACCAAGGGGGACCACTGTTGACATATCCAGTAGCCAACTGGGCCACCAAACCAACACCTAGCCAAGCTCCCACCATTTCTGTGCATGCCAAGCCCTCCACACACACACACACACACACACACACACACACATACATATGGGGGACTGACCCCTGGACCGCATGTACCCCCCCCTTGCCCACCTGCTTCTGCAGCTCCCCGCACACCAGGTGGTGTGGTGGGCTGGTTCAAACAATTCCCCCCGACACATACTCATGGCACCAACCCCATACCTCTCCATCTGATCGGAGGCACCTCACGGCTGGCGGCACTACCCACCTCTCACCTCTATGGCCGCCGGACATGTGAACATCCATGGGGGAGCGCAGCCAGCATGCCCCCCACCATGCAAGGGATCCTCTGTTGGTCCTGGGATGGGCATCCAATTGGATGCCCACCTGGGCCTGCGACTCCACCCCCCGGATGCCTCATGGAGTGCTGCACACCGGGGGGGGCGTGCCCATGGACAGGTCATGACCATTGGGAAATACCAGCTGTGCGGGCAGGATATGCACCTTGCCTGCATAAATCTTGCCCAGTGAAGCATAGGCCAGATTGTTCATAAATTGTATCCTTCAAGGTCATTACTGACAATAGACAGTTTCTTGTCTAGTTTATTTACCTTGTTGATGAAATACATAAATATATAAATAAATAAGTCCTATTTATTTTACCAGAAACGTACTTTACCATTTACCATTTACCAGTAGATTGGCAGAAGACACCAGGAGAAAGGACTGCTGTGTGACTGGACTTCTCTGCTGGGACTAAAGAAGTAGAACTCTTGTACTTGGAACTTTAATTTAGGGTTAAAAAAACTAACAAACAAAACAAAAAAAAACTGTGTGTTTGTCTGAGTTAACTGAACTGAATGGTTATCTGAACAGTTATCTAGGTGTAAATCTCAGGTGATTGAAAGGACTTGATAGCTGTGAGGTTTAAATTACTTGTAGAAAGATTTAGTAAGTAGGGGCAGTGGCTTAGCTAGAAGGAAGCTACATTTAAAGACTGCCTTAGAAAGATTTTGCTAGTAGCTTGGCAGAAGATACCAGGAGAAAGGACTGCTGTGTGACTGGTCTTCCCTACTGGGACTATATTGCCCTTCCTCCCTCCCCTCCACCTGCCCACCCAAAGCTAGTTCTACTTTTATAGGCACAGAATTTGACTGACAACAGGAACTTCCTGTTTGGGAGCAGGAAGTGAGTGATCACAGAGCCAACAAAGACCCACCATCCTAGAAGGGCAAGAGTAGCTCTCCAGCCCCCTCTAGCTGCTGGAGGTCTGCCTCTGAGCAAGTAAGGGGTCTACTGAGAAATATAGGATATTCTTGTCTCAGAACAGGACAATCAGGAGCTTAAAGGGCACACAGACAGAAAGTAAGGAGAGAGAAAAAAAACAGAGGAAAGAGTAAGGATTGCAAACAGTTAAGGGGCCAGAAATAAGACATGATGGGAGTGGTGCAGTGCAGTGGCTGTGGAGCAGCAGTCTTCCGGGAGACATTCTGGAGGATGCAGTGTTGTTCCATCCGCAGGCACCTCTCTGGGCTGAGGGAGGAGGTTGCTCATCTCCAGGCTGAGTTGGCCAGGATTTGTGGGACCTCCTCTCCCATCCAGGGACCACCAGTGCCACTGCCATTGCCTCAGAGGTTGCCAAGAAAGAGGAACGGTTGGACCACAGTGGGCTCAGGGAGGGTGAGGGTGGTGGAACAGAGGCACATCCCTCCAGCTGTACCTCTCCACAATTCCTCTGCCATTCTGGCAAAGTGTGGTTCCTCTATAGAGGCACTCGCAGTGGAGGCCAAGGAGGATGCTGGGAACCTCCAGAAAGGAGACCCACAGGAGGGTGGCAGGGGACCCCGCAGAGGAAGGAAACAACTCCTGGGGGGGACTCCATTGTTAGGAAGGTTGAACTGGGGGAGGAAGGGGAGAGGGAGTTAAGGTGCCTGCCTGGCGCCATGGCTTGGAGGGACAGGGAGCGAATCCTCAGGATTGCTGAAGCAGCTGCACAGGAGAGGGAGCTGGATGTCATTGTCCACCTAGGGACAAATGACCTGACTAAGGAAGGGATTAGAGAAGTGCAGGAAGAGTTTGTGGAATTAGGGAGGGGCCTTAGACAAGTAGCACGCATGGTAGCCTTCTTGGAGGTGCTGCCCATCTATGGCGTAGGAGAGGCTAGGGTGTTCCGCACCATGGGATTCAATCAGTGGTTGAAAAACTGGTGTGGAGCTCAGGGATTTGGCTTCATTGGGGACTGGGGGTCCACCTGGAGTGATGCAAGCCTATACTGGCATGATGGGTTGCTTCTGTCCAGGAGGGGAACCAGAATCCTAGGTGATAGGTTTAAATGCTTCATTGGCAAGCATTTAAACTAGCCAAGGGGGAAGGCACTGGAAAGGAGCAGGGAAATTCTAGCCCCCCCAAAAAAATCATGGTAGTAAGTGCGTAAACACCAACATAGAGGTGTCAATAGGAGAAGTGCAGGGGTAAATGGAGAAAGTGACAAAGGCAAGAAGGACAGGGATGGGGCAAAAGGAGTAAGGCCATCAGAAATGGAGGGTAATGAGTACCAATGCTCTGTAGTCTGGGCAACAAGCTCCCTGAGCTGGTGGCCTTGATGGAAAAGGGATGCCTGGATATTGTAGCAGTCACAGAAACATGGTCACAGAGAACCATGACTGGGATGCTAACATACCAGGGTACATAACCTGCAGGAGAGACAGGCAGGGAGAAGAGTGAGAGGAGTATCTCTATGTAAAGGAAGGGATAAAAGCAACTGAACAAAAGAGTACACAGGAAGGGGAGGAGATGAGGCACTGTGGGTCACCTTGGAGACTGGAAAGGGCACCACAATCCGCACAGGGGTTGTGTACAGACCCCCATGCCAGGGGGAGGGAATGGACAAGGATATGATAGAAGGCATTCTTAGAATGGCAGAGAAAGGGAGATACTGTTGATGGGAGACCTGCATATGCCACATGTTAACTGGAGCACATTTGCCTGCAGCCACATCCAAGAGCAGGGCCATTCTTGATGCCCTACAGGTGGCAGGCCTCAGACAGCTAGTTTCAGAACCTGTTCGTGAGGGAGCAATCTTAGACCTCATACTCTCAAATGGGGGCAGTGAGAGGATCTTAGATCTAGAAGTGGGTTGCTATCTGGGAACAAGTGACCATCAAACAGTGTGGTTCACGTTAAACTCAGCTACAGAGTCAAGCCATACAAAAGTGAGGGCACTGGACTTCAGGAGGGCTGACTTTGGCAAGATGGGAGAGTGCCTCAGAAAAGCACTAGCAAACAGGCTAGAAGGAGGTGTGGAGCAACAATGGTGAAATCATCAAAACTGCCATCACAGAGGCAACAAGCCTTTGTGTAAAGCAAATAAACAAATCAAAATGAAAGAAAAAGCCACTGTGGTTCTCAAAAGAGGTGGCTGTGAAAGTCAGGAAGAAAAAGATAGCATTCCAGAAGCATAAGGAAACACAAAAGGAGCAGGACAGAGAGCTGTACCAGTTAAGGCAGAAGGAAGCAGGGAGGGAAGTCAGAATAGCAAAGGCCCAAATTGAGGAAAAGATAGCCAACTCAGTTAAGAAGGGGGATAAAACCTTTTATAGGTACATCAGCGAGCGTAGAAAGACAAAGGGAGAGATAGTGAGGCTGAATAGAATGAACGGTGGGTGGACAGAGGGGGACAGTGGAAAAAGCAGTGATACTGATCGAATATTTCTGCTCAATATTCACAAAAGAGGAGGGGGAAGTGCCTAATCCAATTAACAGAAGCACTCTTTATAGGGGGGTCGATCTCAGTCCTTTCACAGAAGAAAGGGTTCTGCAAGAACTCCTAAAACTGAAGGTGGACAAAGCAATGGGGCCTGATGCAATTCACCCAAGAATTCTAAAAGAATTAAGGGAGGAACTAGTGAAACCACTGGCAACTCTTTTAATAAATCATGGGAGGATGTGTGGTACCCGAGGACTGGAAGAAGGCGGATGTGATTCCCCTGCACAAAGTGGGACCAAGACAGAGGCAGGAAACTACAGACCTGTCAGTCTGACCTCTGTGGTAGGGAAAGTGATGGAGTCACTTCTGAAGGAAAGAATAGTTGAGTACCTAGAGGTCAGTGGGGCACAGGACCCAAGGCAGCATGGGTTCTACAGCGGAAGGTCATGTCAGATGAATCTAATAGATTTCTTTGACTGGGTGACCAAAGCAGTAGACCAGGGAGGGCTGTGGACATGGCCTACCTAGACTTTAGTAAGGCATTTGACACAGTCCCACACAAAGATTAATAGTCAAATTAACCAGCCTGGGAGTGGGTCCCAGTGTGGTAGCCTGGGTAAAACATTGGTGGACAACAGGACACAGAAGGTAATTGTAAATGGAGTCCACTCTGAAGAAAGAGGGGTTACTAGTGGGGTACCACAGGGTTCAGTATTGGGTCCAGTCCTTTTTAATGTCTTCATAAGTGACATTGCAGAGGGACTGGAAGGAAAAGTATGCCTTTTTGCAGATGACACAAAGATCTACAACAGGGTTGATACACAAGGAGGCATGGAAAGGATGAGAAGGGACTTGGCAAGGTTGGAAGAATGGTAAGAAGTATGGCAGCTAGGATTCAATGTAAAGAAGTGCAAAATAATGCACCTGGGAAACAAGAACCCAGGGGAAGAATACACAATGGGGGGGAAGGTAGTAACAACAACAAAAAAGGAAAGGGACCTGGGGGTAATCATATCAGATGACCTTAAGGTTAGCAAGCAATGTGAGAAGGCAGTAGGGAGGGATGGGGTATACGGGATGCATAGGGAGAGGCATCATCAGCAGAAAACAGGAAGTTGTTATCCCTCTGTACAGACAGTTGGTGAGACCCCATCTGGAGTACTGTGTCCAGTTCTGGAGACCCCATCTCAGCAAGGACATAGACAGAATAGAGGCAGTCCAGAGGAGGGCAATTAAAATGGTGTAGGGTCTGCAAGAGAAGCTGTATGAGGAGAGACTAAAGGAACTTAATATGTATACCCTTGAGGAAAGAAGGGAGAGGTGGGACATGATAGAAACTTTTAAGTACCTCAGTGGGATCAACAAAGTCCAAGAGGGTGGCGTCTTTCGGAAAAAGAGACGTGCAAGAACAGGGGAACACAATTTAAAGATGGGGGGCAGTTCAGGGGCAATGTGAGGAAGTATTATTTCACAGAGAGGGTAGTGGATGCATGGAACAGCCTTCCTGAGGAGGTTGTGGGGTCTAAAACTGTGGGAGACTTCAAGAATGCATGGGACAGACATAAGGCAATTCTTGTGGGGGGTAGGAAGAAATAGGCTGTTGGTTAACTAGGATCTGCAGCCTATCCTGTAGGTAGGGAAATGGGCAGACTAGATGGGCCAAGCGGTCCTTATCTGCCGTCAAAGTCTATGTTTCTGTGTAACTTACACTCTTTTTACAACAACATTCTGGAATTCAAACACATATAAAATGTAAATTTTAGTGTAAACATACAGGCCCAGATATTCAAACTGCTCCCAAAATGTGCGCAACAGCAGGAGCAAGCACAATTCAATTGCGCATATGCGCAATAGATGCGATATTCAAACATGGAGCAGAACAAATTGCGCAAGCAGCCAACGTCTGAATATCGCACAAACTGCGCTATAGCGCAACCAGGAAGGGGAAGCTGAGCAGAAAGGAAGCGCCATAGCACAACAAGGGCAGCACAGCTGAGCAGTCCAGAGGTGCCATAGCGCAAGCAGAGCCCCTCCAGCAGAGCAATGGAACTGCACAACCAGGGAGGCAGGCTGGGGCCCACCACCAGCCATGCCACACATGGGCACAGGAACACACTGCAGAACCAACAAGACACCTGCACACCCCAAGAACAGCATCACTGGGGGTGGGACCGATGATCTACTGGCCCATGGGGACAAGCCAACAAAGCACAGCAGGGCCATGACGCCCCAGCACAACCACTGGCAGGCTGAGACTGCCACACACAGGGGGTTGACAACCACAGTGCACATCAGCCCCGTACGCACAGCACACCCTGCACCGTGACCCCAAGACAACACCCATGTGCAGTGACTGGCACTGCAGCAAACACCATGCATCCCCCCCAGCACACGTCAACCCCATGTAGCAGAAAAGCATACAAGCCAGACCCACCCTGTGCACCCAGCAGTGGGTGGCAGCAGATGGCAAGACCAACAGAAAGTCACTGCCACACTGGAGACACCTCCCCATGCACACACACGCACACACACACACACACACACATACCCAGGACCATACCACCCCAGATGGCATGCACGCCACTGAAACTGAGCAACCATAGCCAGCTGCAAATCAGAGACCAACACAGTATTCATATCAAAATATAAATGTATTAGAAAAATGTAAATCACAAAATCAACAACAACATAACTATTTACAAGAGGGGGGGTAGGGGTACAAGGTAGGGGTGGGCAAGGGGTAGGGATGAACAACTTGGAGAGGGAAGGCAGGGTGGGACAGATGGGTGAAGTGGGAAGGGGAATCCGGCCTAAGGCCTAGCAGGCTGGTCCTCTTCCGCCTGGTGCCGTCGTAGCTGGCCGTGCCTCCTCCGGAGGCCATGGCGCTGGATGTTGGTGAGGATGGTCCTGTTGTCCACGGACACCTGGGTGAGCTGCTGCTGTGCCCGCTCTATCCTCCAGAGCACAATGAGGCCTAGGAAAATGGGAACACAGTCAATGGCTGTGACTGACCACAACCCTGAACACCACCCAACCTGCAAGCCATATAGCCCAATGTCCCGCACCTGTGATGGTATGCACCCACCCACAGTGAACATGCACATGGCCAGCCCAACCAGGCAGCACCAGCTATGTGCACCACTGCACACACACACTGCCCATGTCCATCACAGCACAAACAAGGCTGTCAAGTGACGTGGCAATGTGGTGCGATGCCAGTTCCACAGCCATGTGCCCAGTGAATGCATGTACCACCAGTGACGCACACACAGACGTGCAGTGACACTGGACAGTGATGAATGTCACCTGTGTCGTGCATGGTTGTGTTGTGCATGGCTGGTGGTCATGCCCACCCCCTCCAGCATGCAATAGCATCCATGATGTAATGATACTCACACTCCGCAAGCAGCTGTGGCTGCTGCTGCTGCTGCTGTGGCCCACCCCTCGCAGCACCACCGACCCCCACTGGGACCCTGCCACGGCCCTCCTCACCCCGTGCCTGCATCCTCTCTGCCCGGCCTGTGGGAGACAAATGTTGAGAAAAACATCAGTGTGACTCCAAAGCAGACTGCCTGCCCAGTGAGATGCCTGCCCACACACAAACCCATGCATCTCACACCTGCACACACTGACACAGCCAACCATGTCAGAGCCATCACCCATGCACAGCCACCAAAACACACTCACACCCCTACAGAGAATACAGGTGCATAGATGGTACACCCACCTGGCCTAGGCACCACGCCCCTCCTGGCACGTGACAGTAGTCGCTCATGCAGGTCAGGCTCCCTCCTGTGGAGGTCACTGTACCTGTGCCGGCACTGCTCAGCAGACCGGCGCCGCCCAGTGACCCCCACCAGGTCATTGGCCACTTGCAGATAGACCTGGGTTCTAGCCATGGTGAGGGGCTCCTCACCATACAGTGCCCCATAGTGGGGCTCTACCAGGGCCACCAGGTTGGCCACCTCCACCGGGCTCCATTGCACTGCCCTCCTGCGTGCCATGCTTCTAAGTTTACAGCAGGCAATATGGCGCCCCACAGCGAGGCAACCCCACGTGGAAATGTTGCGCAATAGACCACCATAGGTTCCAATCGTGCTGTTCATACAGTGCCGTCGGTCCACATAGCGCTGTCACCAGACAGCGCAATAGGGCCGCACACATGGCAGCCGAACAGCGCCAGGGGACAAAGGTTGGACACCAGGTCAGGGGTCTATGACACAAGGCCACGCACAACGCCATCTGACGCTCTGGCATCCTGCGCCGACCGACCACCCGCGTGACAGTGCCACAGGACTATTGCGCAGTAGTGCACAGCTGCCATATAGTGCCCAGTGCTGTAGCGCCACTGGCCAATGGTGGCCATGGCCTGAATTGCCGATCGCGCACAGCACGTTATCAGCACGGCAGATGCCTGCGTAAGCTACCTGGGCATGCACAATGCAGTGTACCGCACAGTCACAGATCTGCGCTACTGGCTCAGCCGGCTCAACCGTATTGCGAAAAGCGCAATGGCGTGATATTCAGCCGACACATGCAAATCATCTGATCAGCCATTCAAAGGCGCAGTGGCGCGATTTGCATCTCATTACAGTTGCTCCACTCCTCATTTGCATGCATTGCGCTATAAAAGTCGACAGTGGGCTGCGCTGGCGGGTCAGAGTTACTGCAGGTGAGAGGTGAGTTGCGTGCTGTGGGATGTTCTGGACAATGGCATGGGATAACGCTGTAGACTGCACAGTGACAGATGTCCACTTCCACCCATACAGAACGCCATGACCGAGCAGAGCCAAGGTGAGGGTGAGGATGGTGGGCGAAGGAGGAGGAGGAGGCCCAACTTCACCACGGCAGAGACTGAGGCCCTCTTCCAGGCCTACCTGGAGGAGGAGGCACTACTGAGTGGATGGCAGGGCACCCCTCAGGCCCGTGCGGCTGCATGGGAGGAGGTAGCCCAGGCAGTGAACCTGCACGGAAGCCACCAGCGCTCCGTGCAGGAATGCAAAAAGAAGATTGGGACAGACCGCAGCAGCGTGAAGGAGAAGGTGGCAGCCCTCAGGGCAGCACGTGCTGGCACTGGCGGGGGCCAGCCAGCGGTGGTGGAGCTGACCCCAGCTGAGGACTGACTGGCTGCATCAATGCAGCGCAGAGCGAATGAGGGCATACCAGGAGGTGGATTCCAGACAGGTGGAAGCCCATCACTGCACGGTATGACATGGTGGTGGTGTTGGGGGGAGGTTGTTCACATGCACTCACATGTCCTCTCTTTCTGTTACAGATCCTGTTCATCTTCAGGGGATGGTGGTGGTGGGTCCAGGCAGTGAGGATGACCTGCTGGACATGTAGGAGGGTCCATCCACCTCTGTCACCAGCCAGCATGCACTGCACCAGCATGCACGCTGGGCTGCCAACTCTGGTGTCGGTGATTCGGGTGTAGGGGGTGCACAGCCTGTGTCTCAGCAGTCTGGCATGCAAGCATGCCAGCACTCTGTGACTGTGGCTGTAGCTCATACCTGCATCATTGATGATGCAAGGACTGCAGTGGGCAGTGACATGTGTGTGTCCCATGACGGACACACAGCAGGCCAGCATGTGCCCCTGGGCCTTGCTGGTCCTGACTTGTGTGCCAGCATGTCGGCACAGTCCCAGGCTGTGCCTGTCAGCACCGTTGGGGCAGCACCGGTGGCTGTGCAGGTGTCCAGCACTATTGAGGCCACAGCGGTGGAACAAGTGGTCCCTGGGACACAGCGGTTGGAGGGGCAGCAGCAGCAGCAGTCACCCACCAGGTCTGGGGGTGCAGTGTCCAGCGGTGGCACATGCCCGCCGTCCTTTGATACGCCTATTCCTGGTCCTGGCGAACAGCACCCACCCTCAAGGGGTGTTGTGCATCAGGACCTTCCACACCCTGGGGGACAGATGCCATTGTGGCAGAGTACCATTGACGGTGCGACACCCGCCTGCTGGAAAGAATCAGTACAGCAGCAAGGCGGGTTGCAACGCCTGTGGAGGCACTGTGTGTGGCTGTGGAGCGGCACAGCAGGGAGTGTGCTCTGGACCGTGCAGAGATGGTCCGTATGCGGATGGATGTGATCGCCGCCATTGACAGGCAGACCCAGGCATTGGTTGCTGTCGTGGCTGCATTGGGCACACACGCAGGTGCTCCTGTACCATGCACCCCACACAGTACGCTCTCCACTCCCCGTTCCCGGTGTCGTGCAACCCCAGGCCTGTCGATGCTGGGTTCTGCTGTGGGCATCCCGAGCACCCCTGGTGCAGGTATGTTTGGCATCCTACAGACCCCAGTGCGGACAAGGTCGCGATCGTGCAGTGGGACCCCTGGTGGTCCATCTGTGCCACCCCATGTGGCCCTTGGTCAGCCTGCCAGTGCTGTTGGGTCACGGTGGGGCCGCCCATGCATCCGCGGTGGCCGTGGAATGGTGCAACATGACTGACCTGTCTCCCAGTGCAGGCCCTGTCTGCTGCTGCCCTGTGTGCACTGTGCGTCATGGTGGGCAGTGCACTGGTGGGTGCCCTGCCCATCACGCCGACATACGGACCACCTGTACACCATCCCAACTGCTGTCCACAGGTGCATGTGCATGATGATGCCTGCATTGTACTGTACACCAGGGTGCAAGGGTGCCCAGCATCTGACACACGTGCTTGGACAGTACAGGTGGTGGGTGTGGTCTGTGGATCTGTGTGTTTGCCATGTCTGTTCCTGCTCTGCTGTGCACCTGCCCATGTACGCTTTGTGCCTGGTGTGTTTGTGTGTGTGTCTCCATATGACTGTTCGCCCCTCCCTGATGGTGTGTTTGTGTGCCTTCCACCCTTCTTGCCATCATGCACCCCTGGTGTGTTACTCTGTGTGCCTGTGGGTTGCGCCAGGACAGTGTAGTTTGCACATGGCCCCTTGACTTATCTGTGTTGTGCATAATGCTCCTCCGTGATGGTGTCCCGGTGCAGCTGGGCCTGCCGGATCAGTCGGGGGTCCCGCTGTCCAAGGGGGGCTGCACATCACCATCAACACCGGCGCCACTGGCGTCCCCATTGCTGTCCCCCTCTTCAACCTGTACGACTATCCCACAGTCATTGCCGCGTTGTGCAGGATAACAACAGGCCAGAATATCCACAAGCCTTTGAGGGCTGTACTATAGGGCACCGCCGGAGGTGTCTAGGCATCGGAAGTGTGCCTTGAGCATCCCAAACACCCGCTCGATGATGTTGCGTGTGGCGTGTGCCTCATTATAAGCGTTGCTGCGATGGGGTCATGGGGTGCCGTGCGGTGTGAGCAGCCAGGGACAGAGTGGGTATCCGCTGTCACCTGTGTGGAGATAGTGGAGATCAGTCTCATGTTCAGGTCCATATTGCCCATATCCCTGTGTGCCACTACCATGGCACCTGTGGCATTCCCACCCTTGCCCCGAGTTTGCATTCCCTACATGCGTACTCACCCACTAGATGGCCTGTGGGGATGTTCCCACTCTTGAATCAATGGCACAGTGCGGACTGATGCCATATGAAGGCATCATGTGCTCCGCCATGTTGTGTGGCACAGACATTGATTATACGCCCAGTGGCATCACACACCACCTGGCAGTTGACACTGGGGAAGCCCTTCCGATTCATATAGGGGGCCCCATCGGGGCCAGGTGGCGTGCGAATGGCCACATGGGTGCAGTCTATGGCCCCTAGCACACCAGGCATACGTAGTACCCTGTGGAATGCCTGCATGTTTGCTGTACGCCCTGCCGCGGTGTTGGGGAACTGGATGTGCTCCACAGCATGTGGCAGCAGTGCACTGAGGAATTGGGTGCAGATGCGTGACGTGGCTGACTGTGTGATGCCGGTGGTATCCCCTGTTGGCCTCTGGAAGGTGCCCATGGAGAGCAGGCACATGCAGGCTGTCACCTTGGTCTCCACTGACAGAGCATGGCTCCGTCATGAGGGTGCCTGCATCACATCACTGCACAGCTCACAGAGCCGCCTCAGTATTGCCCTGTTCAGGTGGTACCGGCCCATGATCTCTACATCTGTGTACAACTCAAAGCTGATGCGGGCACGGTACTGCCTGTTGGGGGCATACCGCCGACGGGCCCCTCCACGGCCACGTCCCCCTGCACCTTGCATTCTCACTCCCTCATTACAGCTTCCATGTGGAAGCTGGCACTGTCCATCTCCCTGGCTTGTGCCCCCCCCCGGCTGATGTTGCTCTGTTACCCCGCTGTCCTGACTGCTACTTCCACTGCACCGGGCACCCCCACTGGCCTCTGCAGCCTGTGGCCCACACTGCTTCCCTTGCCTGCCCTGGCCTGTCACTGTCTGTCTTTCTCTCTCTCTCTTCCCACTTGGCATCCCTGTGGTGTTCTTCGCTTCAGCTTGAGCCTTTTGTTTTGGCTCATTTCCGCTGGGCGCAACTTCTGGCCTGATACGTGTTGCGCATTGCTCAAGTCTTTGGATATCGCATTGCGCTCTTTATGCATGAATCCACCCCCTTCGGTTGTGCATGTCATCATTTGCATTGTGCTGTTGCTCAGCATGTTTTCGGTGGCGCAACTGCCTCCTGCTGAATATCACAGAATGGCGCACTTTTGGACTTGCGCAGGCGCAACCCTATTGCGCATGGCGCAACCCTTTTGAATATCCCACCCACAGTATATATACACTTTCAGACACAGTTAAACAATAAAAAAACTAGACATATATTCAAGTATACATTTTCATGAACCAGCAAAAGGAACATTAAAATGTGAATTCAACATTTAAAAAAAGTTGACAGGGGTACCATTTCCTTTACTCAAAGGTTGAGCTGTAATTTGTTTCACAAAGTGGGACCATTGTAGATAAAAGCAAACCTGCCATAACTTGTCCTAAATTAGGGAATCTCCAGATATAACCAGACAGACTGTCTTAGACTTCACAAAGAATACAAAGGAAGGGCAACATATCTGAGGATGAAATCCCTAAGAATGATTTATAAATCCAGTTTTATACAAATGCATCAACCTCCTTACTGAGAATCCCAATGAACTGTTCGGTAAAGGAAGCAGTGATGCATTCTACTTCCCTAATTAGTTATAAAACGTAATGACCCGTGACATAGACAGAGTATCCAGTTTGGACAGATATGATGCTGGTGCATTTGCCTAAATAATATCTTCGTAAAACTAGCAATGAAAGAAAGATACCCTGAAGCAACACAAGCCTTATTGATTGACTAAAACTACACTTGTTTCTAAAAAGACAGCTCAGTTAACACCAGTCTTTTAGTCAGTTTTTATACAAAATGTAAACTTTAGACTGCTGTAGAGACTATGCGAAAATAGTTAAAGGAACTAACCAATTCCAATTTTATGCTACACAATGTCAGAATGGAGAGGTCAGAGTGTACACCCAGTGCTGCCCCATGAAACAACATAACTTTTTTGGGGGGTTGAGCAACATTCAGCTTTCCATCAAATAAACTATAACAGATCAAAAGCAGACTGAAAATCTGCCTCCACAAGGATCACAGTGTGTCTCAATATAGATTATAAAATGGTTTGAGAAATAGGCATAACATCTCTAACCTTGATTGCTTACAACTGGTCACGTGGGCATTGATTAATGCCTAGTACACCAACACTTTTACTACTGACCTACATATGCTGTCGGATACTGCTGAATAAGTAAAAAAAGTGAAATCACTCCCCCTTTCATTCAGCTGTTTGTCAGACTAAAACCAGCGCCATATTTAATTAGTGAGGGAAATAGAAATTGAAAATGAGTGACTGATCCCCATTAAATGTAAGCAATAATGCATGACTGGGCATTTGTTGTTGTGGGATTTACATACGCCTTGTGTGGTGTGTCACAAGTTGCAGTCGAGTGATTTTAACTACATAAGAAGTATGTAAATTTCACTACCACACATGCCCTGAAGTGCATTATTGCGATTATAAAATAAATCTGCATTAAAAATAAAAAAAATTAATTAGGTTCACAGAAAGTAAACATTTGATCAGCAGGATCTTTACTGGTTGTCTGCTGCAGGATTTACACACAGTCATGTGACGTGTCTTGTCCAATGAGGCTACAAGATTTTCAAGACCCATTTTATAATTTGACATTTTTGAAGGTATGTGTGCAGAGGTCTGGCTTTGCACCCAATTTAGCAGAACCCTCACCTAAAAAGAAGGAACAAAATGAAGCATATTAGCGAGCAACAGCAACAGCAGGGACTGAAACTGACAAGGCTGATGGCAGGATTGAAAGTGACAAGGCAGACAACAGTAAAATTGGTGAATCATGTGTCAGTCTATTGAATGCAATGGAAAGTAAAATAAAGCCAGGTACTGCAACTGAAGGAGCAGAAAATAAGCTGACAGAAACTATTATGACAGAGAAAACAGACAATGGGCAATTTGAAAAGCAGATTGATAGCGCAGTGGAAGTCCTGTTGTCTCACACACATGAAATTGACCAAGTGTCAAATTAAATTGGATTGCCAAACATTAAAAAGTGAGGAAATAGAACCTGAAATATCAGTAAACATAGAAACAAAAACAAAATGGACACCGGTACAAGACACACTGAGCTAATGGCTGAGGAACTAGACATTATAGAAAAAAAGGCCAAAAATTACACAGAAGAGCACTCATTGGGCACTGAATGTATTCAGAGATTGGCTCAACAGCAGAAATGAAGTGATACCTTTTAAAACAATTGAACTTGAGAAACTAGCCAACCTGTTAAAAGAATCTTATGCCTCTGTCAGAAACTGCAAAAAAAAGAGCCACACTATTAGCAGTTTCATAAGTTTAAGAGCCAGAATCAATAGGTACCTAAACAGTGCCAAGGTTGGCAGAGTGGTTAATATCACCAGTAACCCAATATTCAGTTTTGATAACATATTTGTTTCTGTGCAAACAATTTTGGAGAGACGTTAAAGATCGAGCTTTCCACTAACCGTCGAATTACCGACAGTGATTTAAAAACCCTTCGACAACCCTCTGCACTGTAACCAGACACTGCACATGGTTTGATAAGAAGTGTGTGTTTCAAACCGCAGCTGGGACTTGCAAGAAGAAGCCAGGAGGGAATAAGACCTAAAACAAAACTCTGTTAACATTAAATGTGATGAGAGTGGTGGGGAGTACCTAACACTCTTCTACGGACAAAAAAAAACATGCAACTCTGCTGGAAGTAAATAAAGAAAGCCTATGGGGATTTCAGTATAGTGACCCCAGAAATGACAACTGCCACATTGAGTTATATAAAAAGTATTTACCTAAATGTCCACTGGATACTGTTTCTCTGTACCTACACCCCAAAAAGTTGCCACAATGCACCCTTGACCAGCAAAACATTTGGTACTACTGTAATCACCCCACTGCTACTTTGCACAGTAAACTACCCCTTGACACCCTTGACTGGGCACCCAAACTACTTCAGAAAATCAGTACCATCCCTAGCTTTGGGAATGTATACCAGGCTCATTACTTCTAGAGGTCAGAAAGGGGTGGGGTGTGTACGAAAGCTAATTACACATAAATTACCAATTTACCCAGATCCTGAGGATAGAACTTTTGCTTAGGGCTATTCTAGGTCTGCACTTCTGGAGGTGTACCCAGTAATTCCACACAGGAAGCAGTAACAAGAATGTCCAAACCAGGTTGGGGTTCTAAAGTGTGGCTTTATTCCAAAGATGGTACAAGGTTCACACATCGTGGCACAAAGCAATGGTAAAATAACAGAAATATGTAGCGGACAGAAACTCTGCATATCCCATATGTCATAGGACCTTGAACTCTCTTCAGCAGCAACAGCCTCAGCTGAAATACAACATTTCTTCTAGTGGTACTGGTCACAACTTAGCACATAATTCCCATATGGCACAGGACTTAATATTTTGGCAATGTGGCAACTGGCCACAATGAAGCACACGGGTGCTCAAAATAAGCACAACCCACACCAGGGTAAACTTTTCCTTCAGGCATTGACCACCATGTCCTGAATAAGAAGGCACCCTTATGGAACCTGTAGTACTGAACTGGTCACTCTAGGTGGGGGGCTGCCCACCTTTTGCTTCCACATCTGTACCCAACCATTCTTTCAGAGTTGCAATTCAGCTTCTAGCAAAACAGTAAGAAATATGCATCCTGGAATGACTTTCACATCCTTCATAAGAAAACACTACTTCTGAGTATAGAACTGAAGTCCTGAACAATGTGTCAAGTCTCTATCTGGGGACCGCACAATTGTCAGCCAACTTTAAAAGCATGAGAACAGTCTCAACAGAACAGAACTGGTTTATATTTCCCTTTATCAGAGTGCACCCCAAAAAGCATGTACTTTCCTCCTGGGAATCATAAAGTCAGATTACTCATGGTTGGAAAACAAAGCAGGCAGCTTCAAAATCCTGGATCAAAGTCAGGGGATTGCCCCTCGGATCCATCCTGGCAATCCTTCTTATCTCACAGGGGATGAAAAATCAGGAACTCCTGCTAGACAATGGTTTCCACTACTTCTCTTGGCAGGCAGATGTTTCTCAGCACTAGGGTGAGAAAATAGGCTCTCCTCACATAGCCCACACTGCAGCTCCTCACTCTTCCAACTGCTCACACTGAACTCCACTCACAGATCTAATTTAAGATTCTAACACTCCCCACTCACAGCCAGCTACCATGGCTTATGCTGCTACGAGAGTTCTAAATTGCATCACCTCTCTCATCTCAGCTGAGACCAAGTAAACTGAGAGGGAGCAGGTGAAAGACCTTTTAACCAATTATTCACCAGCTGCCTTCCCTACCTAGCACTGACACTGATGGGATTCTAGTAATCCCAGGGGACTGGGTGGTTACACTGCAAACAACCAATGGGATGAACCACTTAGTAAACCTAATGTCATCCATCTGCAAGGCAGCTGGTCTAGCTACAGTTTATATTAATTACTGCCTCCAAAGCACAGCAGTGCATTTACTTTCTGAAGCAAGGCTGGCCAGTTGTGAAATTATGGCTGTAACTGGCCACCGATGTGAATTTAGTTTGAGGACTTCCTGGACTGCATCTAAATCTGATCAACAGAAATGGAGCTCCATTTTAACAAGTGCTAGTGATCATGCACAAGTCTCACAAACCCAAACCATGCTACAGATGCTAAGAAGGAGGATACTGAAACTGATGAGTAACAAAATCCTGAGAAAGCCCCTGAGATGAATGGGTGTTCATTCAAAATATGTCCCAATCTCCTAGGACAATTTAACATGAAAACCTACACCATTCACAGTTCTGTCAGTCTCAGTAAGTACTATAAGTGAAGGCAGCCATAGACCTTTCGGCAAAATGTTCACTTTTCACAGTACTTCACTTGTAAATTAGCTAAAGTTTAAACAAGTAAAAAACAAGTTTATGAAATAGTTCTAACTTGCACAGAACACATTTAACCTGTGTCTAACTTTTAAAATAGTTAAACTTTCTAAAGGTGATTGTGTTTAATACAGGAGATCATCCTGAATATGGTTTGTGGTTGTGACTGCAGTGAGAGTTAAGGGAAAAAAATGCTTGCAGTTTATTTTTCAATGAGCTGTTATGTCATGGTTGATTGGATAAAACAAAGACACATTTTATGATTGAATTATTGATTTAATTGTTAAAATAAATACAGAATTCAACAAAATATATGAACAATAAATACATGTTATGAAATATGTTATTAAACAAGGTTGTTAATTTCAAATACTTTCTTAGGTGGAAGTATACCAATAAAATGATACTAGTTTGTCGTTTTGCTCTAGATTGCCCCTTCATACTCACCACTGCTCCCTTTACTCATCTCTTTCTCTCCCCTCTCTTAATGCTAGGTGCTTTTCCCATTGTGTCTCTTTTATACCCAAATTCTGGTTCAGCACCCTTCCCTCTTATTTGAAATCCCTTCTGTCCTCTCCTCCTTCTTCCTCCTACCCTTTCTGCAACATATATTTCCCATTCTCTCTCTATTCCCACTACAAAATCTACTGCTGGTCAGTCTGCTTTTTCTTACCAATTTCCTAAACTTTGGTCCTCTCTTCCCCTTGCAATTTGATCTGCCTCTTCTCCTGCCTCTTTTCTTTATGACTTTTGTTATCCTACCTGCAACTGTCTATAGCCCTTTACTCTTCTTTCTCCCCTTCACTAGGTTTGTCCTGTTTTGCCTTTTCACTATTTTCCCCTTCTATACATATAAGGGTTAGTTTTTTACTAGTGTTAATTTACTATTTGCTCTAATATTTATGGTTATGTTTCTTTTATTACTATATTATTGTATTTGACTTCTTATTTTTAGTAGTTTTATTGTTTAGCTATCACCCTCTCCCCTCACCCCCAGTATGTATCTGGAAACAAGCTTTTATCAGTTCAGTATGTCTTTCTTGGTTAAACGTTTAAATAAATAAAATATAGAGGATAATGGATGTGCAACAGTGAACAACAATGCTATGTTCACTTCAAGAGGTTGTCATGACAACCAAGTAGACCTCGAGAGGTCTATGGTCGTCATAATAACCTCGAAAAGTGAACTCAGTGTTGTTGTTCACTGTTGCCCATCCATTGTCTTTTATAGAGTATGAGCAACAGTGCAACAACAATGGATCATTTCTTGAGAAATTTGTTCAAGATAGCATTCCTTTCATTTCATTTTTCTCGAGAGTGAGTGAACTTTCACACTTACACACTTACTTGTATGGCTGCTGAATGAGTCAGTGGATTTCTGTTTAAATCTTAAAAATGTAAATTATTTTAATTATTCAAGTAACATAAAGAAATGAAAACACTGAGGAATGAAATATTAATAAAAAAGATAAAAAGGAATTCAGTGAAACTGTTGTGGTGGCAGATGTCAAGAAACTGACAAAGAAAAAAAATGAGCGATCAGTTGGCTGTCAGGGTTACATGAATGCGAGGGCATTCTATGTTGTTGTACCCTTGTAGTGATGTACTCAGGATGGTACATCGGAAGTATGATGTCACTGCTAGGGTACAACAAGCCTAGAAATTCATTGAATTCCATTAAGAATCACACTTTCCCATATAATATAAAACATTAAATAATTTAAAGGTGTTTCTGAGTATTTTTTTTCATCTATAATAGAGTTAATTTTATAAGTGCAATAACCCACCCCAGGCTATGGTGTATGGGTAGATTAATGCACCTCCTGCTTGGTTGGAGATCACTCAGCCTTTGGCCTCATGCCTCACAATGCACATGGGGCATGCATTAATGCCCCATTCAGCCACAGTATATTATGGGTTATAGCTTATGAATAATACAATCTGCATAAAAATGCACATTTACTCCTTTTATATACCTATCCAAGCTGTTTATATACAAAATAAATGAAAAGGTCCCTAACACATAACCCTAAGGGACTCCCTTTAGTACATAGGTGTTGCCAGTGAAAGCATCATTTGATTTAACAGTCTGAAAGTGATCACCAAGGTAGTGGGTGAATCAGAAAATAGGTCTTTCACTGAAACCAAGACTTCTAGAATTCTATGTTTCCATGGCTCAGAATTTTCCATAGAATTTGCACCCCTTTTTTTTTGTTTGCTTGTTTATTTAAAATCTGGAAAAGTCCATGGGCCAAAGACCCGTTTACATGGAAAATATACCAATATAAACATACAAACAGTATATAAAACATAATACAAAATACATTCACAAACATTTATAATAAATACCAATTTTTTACAATTCAATAGAAAGAAAACATCAGACATTATTGCATTCACATACTCTTTTGGAAACCAACCATTTCTTCAACTTTGACTTAAAAACAGCACGTTAATAGTGTGAGTTTTCAAATCACCCTGCCCCAAAATATATGTAGTGCTGTGGAAATCATTGTTCTTGGTGATTGTTTTATTAAAATGTGCAGTTTTTCCATAATGCCAGGTTCCTTTCCCCTCCTTGTTAATGCCAGACCCCCTTCTTTTTGCTCAGCATGTGATGTCACCAACAACATCACATTATATTTCAGATAATGACAGGATTGCATTCTGCAACAGAAATAAATGACTTATGATGCAGGAATGAGCATAAACTGCTGCAGAAGCCTAGATACCCGGCCGAAGTAATCAGGAATGGAGTGCTGTAGAGAACTTGGAGTCCTGACTGATAGGATTCCTACCCTCAGCCCCCCATAATTGCCTTCCTTCTCTTGATCTCTTTCACCCCTTCTCCAGCAGTGTTCTCAAACACAAAGTGCCCTCAGTTGAAGGTATTAGATAGTGGTGAGTCAAATCCAGAGAAGCAAGATCATAAGCACAAGCTTGTTTAGAGCAACATTTCATATTTGTGTAGTCAGATATTTTGGAACTGGCTTCGGAGTCGATGCAGATCTTGTGCAGTCAATAACGTAATGGTCATTAATATAATTTCCAAAAACTGAAAGTTCAAAGCTGAGGTTTTGTGAGGGTCAATTTTTTAAAATAAGTTCTAGATAGGTAGAATTTATCTTTTTTGATGATTCAATGAGCAGAATTTTGAAACAGTGGAACAAGGTCAAAAGTACCACAAAAGATCTTCAGTGTATCAGACTTAGAAATAAACCAATATCAGTTGAGGCCCGACATTATAAAGGTGTCATTACCATGGTTTTGTATAAAAGAAGACAGCTGAATAAGGATGTCATCCTTAGTGTGAGGTAATCTGTCACAGCTGGCATTTAGACTGTTCCACTGGGATGAAGTCAGCCTTATACCTACAAATTTTAAACTACCTGATGCAATGTTAGTAATGATTAGGGAAGGATAGAATAGCGGGCACAACCTCAACCCTTGGTAGCATTGATCAGCCCTAAAAAAATTAGCCATCACTGCTTGAGACTCTATAGTATGAATCATGTGTCAGCCCTGTCCAAGAAACAGCTAACACATCAGCCTTTTTACTGAGTCAAATTTGGGCTGAAGGCTACAAATGTTCAACAAACCTCTGCACACAACAGACCAATTAATAATAAAAAAAAAACATAAATATTGACTCTGGGTTTAAAGGTGAGGGAATATAAAGAACCAAAGATAAACACCTCTCATGGTGAGCAAGACTTTGGTCATAACGGTATTTTATTGATATGTATAAAAAAAACGTTTATACTACTTAAAAGGAAAATGTTTAGGCCTTTTTGGACAGAAAAATGGCAGGTAGCAATTATAACTGGTCCAAGATTAAGTTCAACATTTCCAGAGCACATCAGAAGAAGTAAAAGAGATATCATACTGTTCTGGCGTTAACATTTGAACAATTTCTAATTTCACAGGGTAAGCCAAAACTCAAGAGGCAAATATTACATACATACCCTGAAAAACTATAACAAATAAGGGAACAAGCCTTAAATAATATAATTCCAGTGCGAACATTTGGAAAATTTCATACTGAGTAAGAACTGGATGAGTCTTACAGCACCTGCTTTGCTTAAGGATTACATGTTTTGCTATAGCTTTTAAAGACCGTTTGCATTCATTCAATTGGCCATTTCCAACCCTTTTTCCTGGCCATTATGACTGACTCTGTAGCAAAGTCACTGGTATTAAATAGCTAGTGCAATGCCTGAAACGTGTATTAACTTTTAAGTCATCAACTGTTGCTTTTTGAATTTAAGGTACTTTTATTTTTTGTTTTTACTAATTAGAAGATTTTGTACCTTATAGTCCCAAGTGGGGTGGGTGGAACCATACTCCTTCTGGAGGTTGCAATATCTAGTTCTAGTCTTCTTATGTCTTATCAGTGTTGTGACTTCAGTGACTGTGACATCGCCAGGAGTTGTTTAAGTTTAAGAATAGTTCATCCATCAGTGGCCAATAGCTCAAGCTAGAAGTGGGGGTGGTGGGGTGGTGAGATTCAAAAAGGACAATAGGAAGTTTTTTTGTTTTTTTTGTTACCAAGTGGATGGCTGGCAGTTGGAATCATCTTCCCAGCAATGCAGTTATTGTTGGGGCTATGTATGGGTTCAAAATACAAAGGGGAAATTAAGGGGATTATATGAAACATAAAGGGTGGAAGGAGACAGGGAACATTCTGAGAAGAAGACCAATCCAGAGTAATACATTTGTACAAATGATGGCACAGATACCAGTACACTAGCCCTGCGTTATGTGCCCAAATAAAGTTGAGGAGCCTAGGCTGATAACTAATTTGGGGATTTGTTAGGTGATATCTTAAAATGTAGAATACATTTGCATGGTGCTTTCACACAAATTAAAGTTCAGTAGTAATTTGTGTGGTGTCTCTACCCTAGGGAAAAATTAAGTGAGCTAGATTAAAAGCTAGTATGGCCCCCTGTGAAACAATACCAATCCACTATGCTGCTTTACAGTACACCCCACAAACTTTCTACACAATGTAGTCATCAGTTTGGTGAAAAAAGAACACTTTAACTTATTACAAATAATTCAATTCAATTCATCTTTATTTTTAAAAAGCCCTATTCACACTGATCATAGTGCTTGTACAGTAAAATCCCATACATATCATACTTAAATACATAAAAGAACTCACATAATCCTTCAGCAAGTCAGCAAATCAATAAGCAGGAAAGGCAAGCTCAAACAGGTATGTTTTTAGGGCTATTTTGAAGCCCCCCACCATTAGGCATTCTTGCACCCGATGAGGTAGAGAGTTCCACAGGGTGGGGGCCACAAATGCAAAAGCCTGGGCCCCAGATGTCTTCAACCAAACCCTGGGAACCTCTAGCAATCCCTCGTTGGCAGAGTGGAGTGGTCAGAGAGGGCAATAGGGATGCAAGAGCTCTTGCAGGTATAATGGACCCTGTCCATGTAGGGCTTTAAAAGTAAGCAAGCTGACTTTAAAGGTGATCTGCCACTGTACTGGCAGCCAATACAGTCCATGCAGTACAGGCATGACATGACTAGATTGAGACAGCTCCATCAACAGCCTGGCTGCAGTATTCAGCACCAGCTGCAAGTGGTGGATATCAATCCCAGGAAGCCCTAGGTACAGGGAGTTACACTAGTCAAGGCAAGAGATCACAAAGGCGTGTACCAGAGTAGGTAGGTCTCCAGGAAGAACAGGGTGCTTAATCTGAGCAATATTCCTCAGATGATAAAAAGAGGTCTTGATGATGGCTGACACCTGAAAATGCAGTGTCAGCCCGTCGTCAAGGATAATGCCCAGATTCCACACCCATTAAGAGGTCAACAACTGGGTACCCCCAGGCCAAAGCTCAGAGGCTGAGCCAGCCTCCAACCCCTCTTCCCAATGGCCTGGATCCACCACCAGAACCTCGGTCTTATCCGGATTCAACCTCAACCAGCTGGCATTCATCCAGTCTTGGATCTTGGCAAGGCAGTTGATAAACACAGAGACCACACTATCCTGCTCAGGCACAAAGGACCAATGTAGTTGGACATCATCTGCATAACAGTGAAAATCCAACCCATACCAGCTTATAGTGTTTCCCAATGGCAGCAAGTACTCTGCAAACAACATGGGTGACATCACAGAGCCCTACGGAACCCCACACAGCAAAGAAAATGAGTCAGAAGAATAAATCCCCAACACCACCCTCTGAGATCTGCCAGTGAGGAAAGAGTGGAACCATCTGAAGACTATAACTGACAGGATGCAGATCAACTGTAGATGCTTTAGCAACACCACATGGTCTACAGTGTCAAATGCTGCAGAGAGATCAAGAAGAACCAAGATGGAATGGCTCTTCCGATCCCTACCTATCAGGGGATCATTGAACACCGGAACAAGGGCAGTCTCCATACTATGCCTCTTACAAAGTCCCAACTGGAGAGGATCATAGATATCATGGATGGTAAGATGATTCTCCAGCTGCCGTGTGACTGCCTTCTCAATAACCTTCCCCACAAAGGAGGAGTTAGAGACCTACCTGTAGTTAGCAGGACAGTCTGGGTTGAGAGAAGATTTCTTAAGAAGGGGTGTCACCACTGCTTGCTTCAGGAAGTCTGGAAACTCACGTGTCTCTAATGAACACTGGATGATCTCCGCTAGGATCAGGTCAATGACTGCAACACACTCCACAAGGAGGCGTGTTGGGCCGGGGTCCAAACCACAGCTGGTTGGCTGCATACTCTGAACAATCTGCATGATATCTTCCATCTCCAACCAGTCAAACTCAGACTAGTCAAACCGAGGAAATGTAACCTCCCACCAACCACCACCACCCAACCGGAGCTTGCCAGCTGGATCTTGAGCCTGATGTCGGCAACCTTATCAGTAAAGAATTGAGCAAACTCATCACACTTTTCCTGTGAAAATGCTCTCTGAATCTGCAGACAGGCTGGACTGCACAGTCCGTTTACAGTTCAAAAGAGCTAAGCTGGTCAATTCTGTGCTGCAGCTATCTCCCCAAACAGGGAATCTGCCTTCTTATGAGAGATAGCTGATTGATATTCCCTATAATGGTCCATCAATCTAAGTTTGTCAGTATCCAGGCCTGATTTCCACCAGTGACACTCCACCCTTCATCTCATTCATTGCAACTCCCTCAAAGTCATGTCAAACCAAGGGTACTGAGGGCAAAAGGTGAGGGGATGAACCCGGACACGAGTGATGGAATCCAGAGCCCCCATCACAGCCCTGTTGTAGGCTAGCAACAGATTGTCTGGACCCATGCTTGCATTCAGTAATCCTGATAGATCCAGTACTACCATCAGACCATCAGGTGTCACATCCTTCAAAGGGCGTTACCCAACCGTCGCCACAGGGGCATGTCTATTGGGGGAGCTTGGAAATTGAATCTTATAGTGTGGTGGTCAGACCACCTGACTGGCTCCACCACCACATCAGAGGTCTCCATACCCAGTAGAAAGACTAGGTCCAATGAGTGACCACAATTATGTGTCACTCACACAAATAATATGCTCACTCATTAGTGATTCAAACAAATAACAAGGGCTTTATTGAGGGATCAGGAACAAGGTCCTAGGGGATGGAAAGGGTAAACAGGCAAAAAAAAATTATTTTGCTACCTAACCTTATATATAGCCTGTCCCACAACCAATCCTGTCCCCTACCCAACTGTACTGTTTGGCCACTAAACCCACTAAACCCACCCTCACTGGTACCAGTTAGCAATATCCCTAGTCCTAGGGAGCTCCCGTGGAATCCTGGGTACTCAGGTGTTGAATCAGTGTAGACCCACTGGTTGGTGTACAGGGTTGGCTGGTGTTGGCACACCTAAACAATAAGCAGCCCAGCAATTGTAATCCTGGATGGATGGCTGAGCCCATTAAACAGCAAAAGCTCTCAAACAATGGCCATATCTAAACAAAACTGTCTGGGTTGCAGGACGTATAGGCTCTGACTGGTTGCTCAAGGTTACCCTCAGACTGGTAGTCTCCTTGCAGTCCTGGACAGATGTACCTGCTCTGTTCTGCAGTCCTGTATGGTACTGATGACACTCTCAGTTTTCCTTTGCCAGTCACTCTCTCTGGTGCATCACGCAGGTTCAGCTGGGCTCTCACTCTGTGTCAGTCTCTCAGGATGTCTTGAGGATGCCAAGCCTCTGGAGCTCACCTCTGCAAAGCACCAAGACAACACCTATTGCAGGCTGTCCCTTGATGGTGGTGATCAACATGGTGGCTTTTGGCCCCCTGGTTCCATCGCAGTTCAGACCGTCAGGTCTAATCAGCAAAATGTCTCTCATCTGCATATCAAGGCTCAGCTGCAAGCCATCTTGCCCTTACAAGCCCTGAACTGCAGTTTGCACTCTCTTTTTCTCTCCCACTCCCTACTTCCTTTGTGGCTGTCAAAGCAGACTTTTCTACCTAATGTTGCTGTGCATCCCTTCTCTCCCTCTGACAGATGAGAGGTCTGCTCTCATTCACTGTCTCTTGTAGGACTCTAGATGCAGGCTCTGACTGTCATAGATGATAGGTCTTCTTCTCTCAAGCTCCACGCTCCACTGCAGACTGAGGATGTCCCGGGACGTCCCTCAGTCTCACGACATGGAAACAGCCTTTTGATTGGTGGAATACCTCTGTTGCCCACTTGGGAGGGTCTGTCTGATTGTCACTCAATGGCTGATTGGACACCTCATACCTGGGTGAATTAATGAGTTCTTCTGTAACCAATGAGCCCTCTGTGCCCCCCAAGCAGCCTTCTGAAGCCTGATTGGCTGTTGTGTTGCCCTTAACTCCATTGCTATTGTAATGGGGTCAGCGTTTTTAAAATATGGCTGCTGTTTCCATAGTCCTCTGTGCTCTGGCCCAAATGTCTTTATTTATGAAAGGTTCCTGCCACCCTTAAATGTTTGTTTTTGCCCCTTTGTTTTTGCATGGGTTTATGCACAAGTGTCTGGCCAGTCAGACAACAGCATACCTCTCAACTGCTAAGAATTCGGCACAGCGCCATGATTTTTACACTGAACTTTACCCATGCTCTGCAAAAGTTTTCTAATGTTCTTAATAATGTTAGAGCTATTTCTGGATGCACAAACTATTAAATCATTGAGCTAACTTGACAGAAATATTCCTTAATGCTAAATATACATGGCCTACATTTGTATACAAATTTTTTAAGTAAGTGCTACACATTCTGGTCATTTCTCTGAACTTGGAAGGGTAGTGCTATGAATTTTAATGCTGAGAGGTTGAGTGGTATGGATGACAGTATCATGGAGAGTCCCTGATCATTGAGATTGTGATCACTGCACTGTTGGTGGCCAAATTTGATATGTGGCAGTATCCAATGGTTATTAATCTAACTCTGATTCCCACTTACAGAGTCCACATCCTCAGGATTGGAGGGGAGCAGTATTAGGGCAGCTGACTCTACCTGGGGAACTGTAGAGACAATGTACTGTAAGCCAGCACACATGGAGGAAGATTGTATATTTATTTTTATTTATTTATTTAAAATTTGATTACCGGGAAAGGCACACTGAGCAGAGGCTCATTTCCAGGTGTGACCCAATGTATCACAGGGCATCAGGGCAGACTTGATGGATTTATCTTCCTTTCCTGTCCATATTCTTATATGTTTCACCTCCTGCGAGACTGGTCCCTTGTGATGTCGCAGTGAGTGAGATCACAGTGCTGATGAATTATGTATGAATGGCATTAGATATGTCAGCTTCTAGGGAGAGTGATGTTCTGTATGTCACACCTTAATGCTATCGGGTAGCAAACCTTCGAACTAGCAAAAGGATAAAACAAAAATACTTCAGAAATTAAATGCAACAGCTGGATACTTTAAAAAAATAATCATTTCTGTATGTAAGTATGTCTTTGATAATTGGAAGAGCCCACTGAGAACAAGCCCATTTACAGGGCAACCCAGAACACCGGGGAAATACATACAAAATACCAGGATGAACAAGAGGGTAAACAATTATTAACATCTTCCGTCTACTGTTTTCATCACTGCTAGCTCTTTAGGATAATTTGCACTGACAAAAGCTACTGTACAGTGAGTTTTTTGTTCTCTCCATGCAAATAGCATTACAGTCGGGTGGAGCTGTTTGGAAATTAGACCTTCAGCTGTGAAACTCAAGGATCATCTTATGCTAATACCTTCCCTAAAGGTTCTGTGTATTTATTCATGTACTAGTTATAAAGAAGTTTAGTCAACTTTTACGTAAGAAAGGGCGTGGCAGTGTCATAACTGGAAACCATTTAAAGTGCTTTCAAAATATTGTGTTTTTGCCAACGTGGTGGTTGAACAAGCTAAGTGACTATAGCTTGAGAACCTTTTGTGCTGGAAGGCTTTTTGATCTGAATCCTGACGCTGCAAGTTTATTTATAATTAGGAGATGTGCTCAGTGTTTCCCCTAGAGCATTTATGCTAGGAGGTGGCTGCATGCTTCTGTGTAGAGCTCCCTTGCTTTTGTGACACCCTTATCCTTCAACCATGTTTCAAGAAGAGTCCTAGTCATCCATATTGTTACAGCTACAGAACAGAGAGGAAATCAATGAAGGCAAGAAGATGCAGAAAGAAGGAGAAAATAAAAGATACAAATGGGGGGAAAAGAAAAAAGAACAGGACAGTATGTACAGTATTTTGCCTATGTCGCTTGATAAATGCCCTGATCCTTTCAGTTTTCCTGAAAAAAGCACTGCATGTTATAAACACAACATTCTCTGTTCATTCTTCTCCACTTTTAGCACATTTCCCCTAGTCTCCTCCCCCATCTCTGAGAACACCCGCCTTTCCACTCACACTGCAGCTCCTGGACACTGGAACTGTGGTGCTGCAGGTAGCCACTTAAAGCTGAGTGGTTTATGCAAGCAAAACACACTGAGGACATGTGAAAATAGAGGAGTTTTGACACCATGGAGACCTTTTGAGGTCTATGATGTCATCAAAACCCTTGATGACTTTCAGTTAGAATCTCCTATTTAGAAACACAATGGACTTCCTTTATAGCCAAAAAGGTAACAAAAAAAAGGGAAAAATGGGGCCAAATGACTGTGTTCTTTTCTTGCAATGTTTTGAGGTTCTGGGTAATATCAGACCCTAACAGATATTATGAAATATAACATATGAGTGTCTGTGTGAAACTCATTTTTATGTTGATTGGGCGCATGCGCAAGAAATATATTGCGTCAGTTTTCTCCACAAGCAGGTTGTGGAGGCATGGTACTGTTGTGGCCAATGCCCCCACAGCCTTTACAGGCTTGTGCAGCATCCCACAATGCCATGGCATGCTGCTGTTGACACTAGTTCAGCCAGCGTGCCACCAACTTGTAAAAAATCAACCGCTGCAATCAGGGGCCGCCTCATCATTGCAGCTTCAGCCATTCGCTGCAATGAGGGTGACCCGTCATTGCAGGAGTGGATCTAAGCCTGATATTGCTTGTGAACATGGTGGTGGCTTGCAGCCATGTTCACAAACAATATTAACTCCCACCAAGGGGTCCCCAATCCCCTTAGCAGCATGTGCCCCCGATCATAGTTTATTTGCCGACGGGCCCCAATCCCCGTCGGCTTCAGTGCCCCAATCCGCTTTTGTCTGGCCGGGGGCCCAATCCGCTGGCATAATGTCAACCCCCCCTTTTGTTGTGTGCCGATGGGGTGCCCAATCCCTGTTGGCATAATGTGATAACCTCCACCCCTTTTGCTGTGTGCCGGTAGGGGTGCCCAATCTCCCATGAGCTACAGCTGCCCCCCCAAAAGGTAAGACTCCTTTGGCATGCTAGGAGCCTACCCCAGTGTGCTACATGCCCTGTAAAATAAAAAAACGGTCCTGCGATGTCTTTTTATTCTCTACCTATAAAGCAGGAAAGCGGTCCTTGGCGGTCTCCCTGCCCCCCCACAACCTACACCCACCACTGTGCTCCCTACCTCCCCACCTCCTCCCTACCTCAAGCTTACCTCTGGGCTCCATGTGACAGTCTTGATGGACGGGAACATGTCTGCACTCTTCAAAGCCGAATCATGAACTGAGGAAATGCCTGTAAGTTGTATAATGGAATAAATGGGGTTTTCCAACTTTAATGCATATCTCAGTCATTTTGGGAATTTTGGCACCAAATTTTCAACATGGGGTTTTTGGGACCCCTCCTCATGAATTCTGGAACTGTCATGGCGTTAATCGGCCCCGTAAGGTGGTTTCGCAGTCACTGCATGGAATCACCATTCGGGGCTGACTAACAAAAATGACAGTGCCAGTGTTCATGAGGTGGACTCTCAAAAAGCCTATGTTTCAAATTTGGTGGAAAAATCAAAACAATGATTGTTTTACGAACATGCATTGCGCAGTTGACACACACACACACTTGTAACTTTGTGAATTTGCAATATTTTCATGTCAGATTTTCAACATTGCCATTTTTTCACACCTCTTTGTGAACAGTATAGCTGTCATTGTTCAAATCCTGGCCAAAATGTGTTTTCATAGTTCCGGCGCAGAATAGCATGGTCACTGTGGGAAATTAGTGTTAGGGACAGATTAAGAAAATGACAGTGACACCGTTCATGAGTAGAGGTCCTAAAATGCTTATATTGAAAATTTGGTGTTGATACTCCATAAAATGACTGTGTTACAAGCGTGCATTGCGCAGTTTGCATGCACGCTCATAACTTCGCGAATTTGTAATTTTTTCACTCCAGATTTTCAACATTGCCAATTTCCCACACCTACTTGTGAACAGTACAGCTGTCATTTTTTTCATCCTGGCTGAAATGTGTTTTCACACTTCTGGCGCAGAATAGGGTGGTCTCTGTAGGAAATCACTGGTTGGGACAGATTAAAAAAATGACAGTGATACTGTTCATGAGCAGAGGTCCTAAAATGCCTATGTTGAAAATTTGGTGATGATAGCCCTTCAAATGACAGTGTTACAAGTGTGCATTGCGCACTTTCCATGCACCCTTGTAACTTTGCATATTTGTAATACTGTCACACCAGATTTTCAACAGTGTAATTTTTTCACACCTCCTTATGAACAGTACAGCTGTCATTTTTCACATCCTGGCTAAAATATGTTTTTGCACTCCTGCCAGAGAATAGCATGGTCACTGTGGGAAATCAGTGTTTGGGACAGATTAAGACCGAGCAAGTGAGAGGGGGGAGTGACCGAGCTCAGCTGAGCTCTGTTGGGACTGCTGTGGATTTGTTTGTGGGCAGAAAAAGGCCCCAATGCAAGAGCCCAGTAGAAAATGGGCAGCCTGCAGCACTGGGAGAAACAGAATGAGAGAGTGAGTGAGGGAGAGGGAGTGAGCGATCTCACCAGAGAACTGTCAGGATTGCTGCGGATTCCTTTGTGGGCAGTAAAAGGAACCAATGCAGACAGGAGCCCCATACAAAAGGGCAGCTTGCAGCACCAGGATGAACAGAATGAGTGCGTGAGAGAGAGAGGGAGGGAGAGAGAGAGAGAGAGAGAGAGAGAGAGAGAGACTGAGCGACCTCAACGGAGCTCTGTCGGGACAGCTGCAGATTTCTTTGTGGACAGACAAAGGTGACAATGCAGCCAGGATCCCAGTACAAAAGTGCAGCCTGCAGTGCCAAGAGAAACAGAATCAGCGAGTGACAGAGCGGTAGTAAGCAAGCTCAACGGAGCTCTATTGTGACTGCTGCAGATTTCTTCATGGGCAGAAAAAGGCGGCAATGCAGGCAGGAGCCTAGTACAAAAGGCCAGCTTGCAGTGCCGGCAGAAACGGAATGAGTGAGAGAGGAGGAGTGTGCGAGCTCAATGGAGCTGTATCGGGACCGCTTCAGATTTCTTTATGGCCAGAAAAAGCCAATAATGCAGGCAGGAGCCCAGTACAAAAGGGAAGCCTGCAACAGCGGGAGACACAGAAAGAGTGAGTCAGGGAGGGAGAGTGAGTGAGCTCAGTGGAGCTCTGTTGTGACTGCTACAGATTTGTTTGTGGGCAGAAAAGGGCAGCAATGCACGCAGGGCCCCAGTACAAAAGGGCAGCCTGCAGTGGCGGGAAAACCAGAATGAGTGAGTGAGAGAGAGGTGGAGTAAGCGAGCTCAATGGAGCTCTATTGTAACTGCTGCAAACTTCTTTGTGAGCAGAAGAAGGCAGCAATGCAGGCAGGAGCCCAGTAGAAAAGGGCAGCCTGCAGCGCTGGCAGAAACAGAAAGAGTGAGTGAGAGAAGGGGAGTGAGTGAGCTCAATGGAACTTTGTCGAGACTGCTGCAGATTTCTTTGTGGCCAGAAAAAGGCACCAACAGATGCAGGAGCCCAGTACAAAAGGGCAGCCTGCAGCACCAGGAGAAACAGAATGAGTGAGTGAGATGGAGGGGTGAGCGACCTCAACGGAGCTCTGTCGGGACAGCTACGGATGTCTTTGTGGGCAGAAAAAGATGCCAATGCAGGCAGGAGCCCAGTACAAAAGGGCAGCCTGCGGAGCCAGGACAAACACAATGAGCGAGTGAGACAGGGGAGTGAGCAAGCTCAACGGAGTTCTATCATGACTGCTGCAGATTTCTTTGTTGGCAGAAAAAGGCGGCAACTCAGGCAGGAGCCCACTACAAAAGGCCAGCCTGCAGCACCGGCAGAAACGGAATAAGTGAGTGAGAGAGGAGGAGTAAGCAGGCTCAACAGACCTGTGTCAGGACTGCTGCAAATTTCTTTGTGGGCAGAAAAAGCCACCAACAGAGGCAGGAGCCCAGTACAAAAGGGCAGCCTGCAGCACCAGGAGAAACAGAATGAGCGCGTGAGAGAGGGGGAGTGAGCCACCTCAACAGAACTCTGTCAGGACAGCTGCGGATTTCTTAGTGGGCAGAAAAAGCTGCCAACAGAGGCAGGAACCCAGTACAAAAGAGCAGCCTGCAACACTAGGAGAAACAGACTGAGCAAGTGACAGAGGGGCAGTGAGCGAGCTCAACAGACCAATGCAATCAACATTCAGCATTGACAAATGCTTGTTTTATACACCCTCGGTGTGTTTTGCTTATGTAAGCCACTCAACCTTCTGTCTCATGATTTATGTGGGAAAATGCACCTCAGGTGTGTGAAAAAACTCATGACACAGTCACCCATACAGTATGCTGTATTTGTTGAATACATGAGCTCAATACATGGGGGGCAGATTTAGAATGAGATTTGTTATCACACCCGGGCCCCCATGTTCAAAGGAGATGTGCGGCACGTCTCGGCAGAAAATGGAGATGTGCCACTCAACTCCATCAATGTGCTGCAGCATAATATTCAAAAGTGTGGGATGCGCCAGCTGCAAGGCAATGGGCCAGGGTGCATAAAAATGTAAGCCACATGTGGAGGGGGCCCCATGCATTTGCCATGCAGCAGCATATTTAGTGGAATGTGCCCACAAGTGCCAGGAATGTGTGTGACTTGTAAAGATAGGGTTGTGAAAAGCTGGCCCAATTGGCCAGCTACCCACAGGTGGGTCATGGCAGACAGGCAGGTGCACAGCAGACTGCTTGGCCCAGCAGTCTAGTGGCAATGTCACCCTTTCCCGATCCCCGATTGCAAAAGATTCACCCCTGAGCCCATCTCCACAGTGTAGGGCATTCCCCCTCCCACCCCTGATCCCTGAATGCAATAAACTCACCCCAAGCCATTTGCATAATGTAGGGCAACCCCCTCCCCAATGGTAACATGTTATAAGAGCGACCCAAAATGAGTGACAAGAAATATAGCAACTCAATTTGGGTACTTTTATGGTGGGCTACATTGCAGAATAGCAAGGATATGGGACAGCGAATATGGGGAAGGGCAAATGGAGGGGGGGAATAGTGAGGGGAAGGGAAGGGACAGGGAAGAGGTTTTCAGGTACTGGAGTACCTGCTGCTGCCAAGCTAGCCATGTAGAGTGGTGGTGTGGGAGGCTACCTGTGGCAGAGCAGGTATTGGGTTTGGGACTGGGTGCAGGTTGCATTTTGCTGCGGCACTTAATTTTTTCCTAAATCTGGATTTTGCCCCTTCCTGACATGTACCCCCTGGAGTTGAGAATCCTAAGTCGAGGGTGTTGGTTACGCAAGTACAGCCCCCCAGAAAAACTGTTTTTGTAACTCTGGAAGCTGGGTCACCTTAGTGTATATAGGCAATTTGCTTGTCAGCTACATACAATTGACATAATAGCAATCACTGTTTTGCATTTGCTATTGTGACATGGAACCCTCCCAACCCCGATCTCAAACAAACTACGCTACCCACAAGGCATTTTCCATAGTGTAGTGCCCCCCCACCCACTCACCCATTTTGGGCATGTAGTACATATTGTACACTGTCACAGACAGTTCAGTCGGCGGGTAGCCATGGAGGTGTGAGAAGGGATATGCAGCTCGCCGGCTGATCAGTCATGCTGGGATGGGGGGAGTGGGTTGGGATGTGGGTACTTGAGTGAGTGGGGAGATGGGGGACCATTACACTATGGAAAATGGCTTGCTGGTAGTTTGTTTGTGATCAGGGTTCAGGGTTGGGGGAGGTTGCCCTACACTACAGAAATGGGCTTGGGGTTATTCTTTTTGCTATCGGGGATGGGGGGGTACCTCTAGCCATACAGGGCTGGCAGGGTTGTTTTGTACTCTGTCCCTTTATGATCAGGGCAGGGAGGGGGCTGTCCTGGTGCATTCAGCCAGTGCAGCCATGCTAATGCATGCCCAATGAGCTCATTAGCATTTCCCAGCTGAATATCGTACTTGGGGTCATGGCGCATCTAGGTATGCACCATATATAGACCACTGGTGGTATTCAGCATAGACCCAGGTTGCGCTGTGCGGGACTCGGCAGCAACCCGTTATGGGCTGTGCATCCAGGGTCAGTTATTCAGACAGTGTGTGCGATCAGTACCGATCATGCATACTGTTTGAATATACCCTCAGAGCCAGCCGGGACATCTATGCGCCAGCGCAACCGACCAGCTCTGAATATGTTCCCCCCCACAAGGTGTGGGATGACACATACATCACAACAGTCAAGCTTGAGTGGTTTATGTATTCATGCCCCACTGAGAGTGTGTTACGCAGGCTGAGTTTACACCATCACCTAGCTTTTTTATTTTTTATAATTGCTGGTTTTACTATAGCACATGGCAGGAACAGTTTGGTGAATACGTGGCTAAGCAGTAAACACTGTCAACAAGTGAATCATTTTAACAATAAGACATGCAGTATCAGAAAAGTCTATCATACTAAAAGAATATTTGATATTTTGAAAGAAGAGTTGAATTTATCAAAACGAATCAGTTTGCAAACAGGTTAGGTAATCAGCAACAACTGGAAAAAGTACACTTGCTTGAGCCGAAAGATAAAGTAAAACTCTGCACAAACAATATTATGCTATTCATGGTTTTAATATATTTGCCAAACACAATGTACAAATAAGCAGTAACAGCCTGGAAAGGGACAAACCGTAACATCCCTGGCGTGTGACCGCAGACCAGTTTACCTAAGGGTAGCAGTGTATGTACATAGAAGCCTGCTTTTTAGACACAAAAGTTCAAACTTTATTGGCAGGTGCATGTAATACAATCCAGCCAATACAAACACCCCAGTGAACAGTGGTAAGGATTAAAGGCCAGCAAAGACAAGTACCAGAACTAATTAGTTGTGCCCCAACTTGATTGGCTAATATTTAAAACAGGGTATACTAATACACACATTTTAGATGTACAAAATTATCAACCTAACCTCCTCTCTCCTGGCCCTGCCTCCCTCGTTTTTCTGTCCCCCCCCCCACATTGCACTTATTTTACCCTCACCCTTCTGTCTCTTACACCCCCCACTGTGACTCCAGAAAAGCTCAATATTCTGACTGCTTCATTTTATGTTTGTAAAATTGTATCCACCTGTATGTACATTATACCCTGTAACACTGCACTTCATTGTTTTCATTGTTTCTTTTCTCCTTGTACTGTGTTTCTTTGTTTGACTTGACCTGGAACCTTTGTAAATGAGCTTCCAGCTCAAAGATCTAATTCCAATAAATCAATCAATCAATCAATCAATCAATCACTTTATTTAACCAGGCATATACACCATGGAGCAAGCTAATTTTCAAGATGGTCCTGGGCAATAGGACATTGCAGTTCAGTACAAGCAAAATACAGATAAGTTAAGGTAGTAACAAAAATTTAGGAAACATTGTACAATAGTACATTGCAGTTCAGAACAAACATAACACAAATAGGGTAGTAACAAAAATGTAAAAACATTATACAGGTAAACCGCAGAAGGCCGGTATCTAATAGCCTATCATAATGGTGAACACATACAACTCAGAGCAAAAATTATGTAAAAGTAGAGGAGCAAAAATCCAAGACATTGTACATATAGTAGTAAAGGTAAGAATGGGGGGAGGCAGGTGAGAAGAAAGTAGGTATGTTAGAGGTAGAGGAAAGGAAGAGGAAGGCCAGAGTGAAAGGGAATGAGTTAAGAGAGCTAGATAGCCCTAACAGAGAGGTATCTTAATCAACATTTTAGCCATAGGTTTTGTGTGCTGAGCATGATGTAGGTTGTTCAGTATCTACGAAAACAGTTGCAGGCCTAAATAAAATTAGTATCTTTAAATACAACAACATTTACTGGAGCTTATTTATCAGAAAGGGGGAGAACATGTGATTTGTTTGGACAAACAGTATCACAACTTTGTTATAACTATTGCACAGTGTTATCAGGATTAAAGTTAAAATGAATAAGGATTGGTGCAATCGAAGCAGGCAGTATGCTTCATAATTAGCCTATTGTTCAATATTTCCCCACCTTCAGCATTTTTGTTTTCATTTCTCCACTTTTCTTCATATTCATTTCTGTAGATTTCAAAAGACATCAGGAATACATACCACCTCCATAGATCTGGGTCTCCATTTTCTGCACATAATGACAGAAGAGCAGACCATTAGTTATGTCTTCCTAAGAAATGCTTTAAAAAGTGCCTGTAATTTACATGATGAAATGGGGAAGGAAAATATTGCATCCTGGTCGATACCCGTGCATTAGATCTGTCTAATGAATGGGTGAAAATAAGTGCAGACAGCCAGAACGTAGCATAGAAAACAAATAAAGGCTCATTATTTAGAATGTTTAAAAAATTAGAATGTCATCAGCTGCCATTTTCTTTTTTAACCCCTGATCAACTTCACTGATAGAACATTTAGAAATCGGGCAGTCATGGCATGGAATTCTTATCCCTTGAGAGTGACAAAATTAGACAATAATTTGGGCACTTTAAAAATGGGTTAAAGTTGTACATAAATAAACTTGCAGAATGGAGCTGTTTAAAGTAATTTTATTGTATTTGTATATTTTGAAAATTTTTTGTTTACAAAGTATCTTTAGGTTTCATGTCATGATAGTGATTGCAATACAGCGATCGCTATCATAGCGAATGAATATCGCCTAAAAGCATTTTGGCGATATACAAACCAAAGTGACCCAATTTCTGGCTGTTTTAGTGTTTTTTGTGGAGGGCTGTTCCCCCTGCGCCCCTCATGGAAGGCTTTGCCCCCCGCCCCTCCTGACTTAGGATTGTTAACTCCATGGGGGTGCATGTCAAAAGGGGGCAAAACACAGGGATGAAAAAAATAAAATCAACAGAGAGCTACAATCAGCAGCAAAACAATCACCCCCAGCAGGTCCCAAACCCCGTGCCTATTGCACCATAGCCAGCCACCCTCATCACCACACCACAGGGCTGGCTTGGCTACAGCAGGATCCCCCTATCCATACAAACCCTCTCTCTTATCCCTCCCCTACACCTCCCTATCCCTCCCCTTCCGGTCACTTTCTTCGCTATACCATTGCTACCCTTGCAGGGTAACTGATGATGACAGCGTTATAAATGAGTCGCTGTTTTTATAGTCGCTCATTTATAATCACTGTCATCACTGGCTACCGTATCTTTATATTGGTATTGTGCCTTTTATACTTAATGTCAATTCATATATGATTGGGTCACTTTTGCAAACAGGCACTTGCTGCCTAAAAGTTTTCTCCCAAATAAATTGAATTGAATCAAATAAACTGTTCACAAATGTGTAAATGCATTCACACAATAACATATAACCCTGCAGAAAACATTGAACTTAGATTTGCTTTTAATTGTTATGATGTGATGAAAATCCCTCAACAAGGACTTCAGGTTCACCACCACCACCAAGTTGGTTCACCAGCAGTAACCAGGAAACCTCTTTCTTACCTCATCCTTTGCTCAAGGTCAGAAAGGTCAACACAATAACTGTGAGTAGAGTGCCCCTTCAGAGACGGACTGCTAACAGAGTCCAACAGAAATACCTAATTACCTTTAACAAATAAACAGGCAATCGCTTGCTCTATTAAAAAATAGATGCTTTACTAAAAGACGACAAGTATTTACAACAGGATTTATGTACAGTCAAACGAAACGATTTCAGTTTACTAAAAATGAAAATAAATGGGGTTAAGCCAGACAGCAGATAAAATGAGCTAGTCTCACTCTATAACCTATTTATTTACCTTCTGCTATCTGAAGAAACACTATACCCTAATCTGTATTTCTCACCAGATCTCTTTAGTTGCAAGGCTCTGGAGTGCGGGCTTAGAGCACCTCAGTTTATTCCTTTACTCACTGTAGGGAGGGGTCTCACCCACTTTGAGTGACAGTTCCTTGCTGTCTCAGCCTCCCTGAGTGTGTGTGTGTGTGTCCACACCCTTCAACACCTCCGTGCTAACTTTACGATATGCTCCTTGGTCCTTTATCCAACATGGGAACATCTCCAGGAAGAACTCCCCTCTGGGGTTATTGCATTATTGCCTCCTCCCTAGCCTTCCTGTTAGCTTTCCCACGAGAACATCAGTCCCTCCACCCTGACTGACATAAGCTGTCATATACTACTTTATCATGTGATCTAGTAGCTGTCTTGGATCTGAAGCAGATGCATATTCAGAAAAGAATGAATAAATCAAAAGAATACATGGCTCTGGTCCCCTTTCCTGTCACATGTGGGTTTCACCAATTTAGTTTAGTAGCAACTTCTCCACTCCCTCCATTTCTTGCTTGCTCAATCACTTTACATGCTGATTTTTTTTTTCACTCCCCATTCACAGTGCCAATTCCCCATTCCTGCTCTGCTCAGATGCCATCCTCCTTATTAACCTCTGTTCAAACCACAGAACTTGTGCTGGCAGTATAGCCTAGAGGTTAGAGGAACGAGGTGTGAACAAGCTTGATACATCAGGTAGACTAGACCTCAGTTTGATTCTCCCAACCTCCACTTGCATACTGTGTAACTCTAAGCAAGTCACTTAACTTCCAGTGCTCCCAAGTCACTCCAGAAAATAGGCACTTGGGCCTAGTGGGCCTTACCCTGTTACCAAAGACTGAAAAAAAAAAATATTGAATGGAAAGTAGTTCTGTGGTTCAAACTATTAAACATAGTTTCATTTTACTTTATGCCCATGAGTCATGCTGAATCCATCAGTCTCTCAGTCCTGCACTTGCATGTCCCATCTGAAACCAGCAGCCTCTCGGTCCTGGATTCCTCCTTAAAACAACTACTGCTAAATAAAATATAAAAATAAAACTGTTCAGTTGCACAATCTCCCCACCACAGCTGCTGTTACTTGTTCATTCCACCACATATTAGATTTGCCAACCTTTCTCTGCCACAGTAGCCGCTACTCCCTTACTCACTTATTATGTCTTCAGCCTATTTCGCACTCAATTAATGGCCTAAGCATCTGGGATTTCTTGGATGGCTTTTCCCACATGTTGATGCCTGTTCAACAATTTTACCATGACTGACATTACAGCAACAACATTGACAGGTCGCTGTAATGTTGGCGCGAGACCCCGGCACTGCTTTATGTGGTCTTGCACCTTCTCCCAGAATCAACTCTGACTCAGAGTTGATTATTTAAGTTAGAGGGGTAGGGAGACACAGCCTTCCACATGGGGGGGTTCATGGGGCAAAGTCCCCCCACCAAGGAAAACAGAGTCTTCACGGAACAGCTTTATGCTGACTGCAATTGCGGTCAACATAAAGTCATCACTGTAACATCATTCAACAATGGATTTGTAGAACTGGTGCCATTGATTTGGCTTTCTCTCCCACACATTAATCATTGGCTTTTCTCTGTAGCTTCCATGATGGTGGGGAAACATAGAGTCCACACTGCTGGCACTCTGGTTCTACCCAGCAGCCTTTCATTCATTAACCTCCATGCTCCATGACATTTAAAGAACAAAATAAAATACTATAATGCTTTTTAAAGCTATCTGCTCCCTCAGTATGACTGCATACAAGCAGCAAACACACTCGCTGTTCAAGAAACATCACATAATAAGAACTACAAGAATAGAAAAAAACTACAGCTAGGGAAGCCTACTTAGGACAAAATACCTAAAGAAAGGAATGAAAAAAGGCATTAAGCTCATGCAGGCAGAGGAACTATTTTATGTAAATATAAATCATTGGTTTTGTTTTTTTTAGCATTTAGAGCTCATAATGTTAATTTAACATACATGTTAAAATGTGTGTCCATTTTAAAAGCACAATAAGACACTCTGGAGATGTACATTAGACACTTCTAACACACAGTCAGAGCTGTAAGCACTTGGCCTGAGACCTCATGCCTTACTATGCCCCGTCTGTACATTAGAAGTGTCCAATGCACACCCTGTCATGTCTTATTGTTTACTTGTAACACATGATAATCTGTGAATACAAATACGCAATGTTCTAAATTAATATAGGAGAATTTTATAAACTGTTATCTTTTCTTATGTTTGTCTCAATTGTACCAATGACATGGAACCTTTGTAAAAGAGCCTCGGCTCAAAGGTATTTGTAATCCTAGAACAAATAAATAAATAAACAAAAATACATAGACTGATTCCCTAGAGGCTAACCCATAAGATATTCTTATACACATGTCCTACATATTAGTATTTCTGAATAGTGTCTGTGTTTCATATACTGACTATGATCATATACAAAATTAAGAGAGTATTGAATGGTTGTGTCAGCTTTTAGTGCTAAACAGTAACCAACCTGGAATAATAACTTACTACTCAAATACCCATGAACAAATATCCATACTTAGAATCTTACATTTAATATACATGTTTCTACAAATATCTATATTATGAAATCTTTTTTAGTTGTACATAATACTAGTCTTGTAGCCCTACAGTGTTCTTTTCCATTTTAACCACAAATCCAAAGTCTCAACCTATATGATACTGATGGGAACAGAGGCAACAAAGGGATGGGGGAGATGAAAGGGGAATTAGATTCAAAGGATGATAAAAGAAAACAGAACAGAATAAAACAAAGCCAAAAGGGACACAGCTTTTCAAATATTATTTAATTAACTTAGCATGACATTTAAAAGATAAAACAATATTAAAGAAATTAAAACCTGATTATTGACTGTTTCACCTGGGTGGCCATTTTGTATCAGGTTAAGCAGTGGATGGATTAGACTTCATACAGAGTTGTTGGAAGTAATGGGTTAATAACTCAGAGGGTACTGTCAGTATCATAGTAATAATGTTGCCACTTGCAAACAAGAATGAAGGAATACAAATTGTTAATATTCCTATGTAACCATTTCTTACTGATATCTTAATAAGTAATCAGTTACCAAATCCACTTGGAGTACAATCAGTTTGGTCCTTTAGCCCAAATGTTTTTTTAGGATTGTGAATGTAAAATACATCTTGTGTCTCATTGTAACGACCTTTACATTTTGTCTCAGCACCTTGGCATGCCTAGGATTTTTTTCAAGTCCCACAAATCTAACTTTTTGGGCATTTGACTGATGATGTGCTTTAACGTGAGCACTCAGAGCATCATTCTCATTCCCGTTTATTATTGCTTGGATATGCACTTGGATTCCCACCTTTAGCTTACAGATCGTTTGTCCAGTATACAGTGATCCACAGGCACACCAAATGGTGTAGACTACAAATTATGTAGAGCAACTGATAAAGTTGGCAATCGGTAAATCTTTTGCAGTTTTAGGATGGCAGAACTTTTTCTCCTGCATTGCAATTTGGCAAACATTGCAGTGACCACAATAATAAAAACCCCTGTGGTGGGGGTTGTAGTCATTGTCTAGGCTATGTACCACCAGAACAGAAATGTTCCTTCCACTTGAAAATGAAATTAAGGGATTACGCTAGTAAATACGTACACTCTGGAAGAGAGGAGAGAGAGGGGGATCTGACAGAGACCTTTAAATATCTCACAGGGGTTAATAAGGTACAGGAGTAAAGTATTTATCAGAAAAAAAGATGCTCAAGGACAAGGAGGCATGATAAAAAAGCTGAAGGGTGTGGATTCAGGAGAGATATGAGGAAGTACTTCTTACAGAAAGATTGGTGGGTTCCTGGAAAAGACTTCCAGTGGAAGTGGTGGGGGTGAAAACAGTGGCAGGGTTAAAGAATGCATGGGCTAGGCATAAGAGAGGTTCCATGTCATAACAGTGAAGAAAAAATAGTTCTGTACAGCTCTGCAAGTGCACAATGCCAAAAACAGGAACAGTGGCAGTGCAGTACAGTGAGCCCAACATCAGTGGGCATCACAACACTCTATACAACAACAATTTACTCTGCCCCCCACACCTCCTCCCTTATTATAATCAACTCTGAGGGGGGTCTGACACTGGGGTATGGGAGGCAACTTGGGAGGAGGCTATTCGGAGGAAGGGGGAGATACAGGACCATGGTGCACAGTTCTGGGGAATGGTAGAAAAAAAATAAGTACAACACACACTCATAAAAAAAATCTATATGCACCTAGTGAGGTCCGAACCTGGGTCTTCTCACACTGGAGGCACTGACTCAAGGCACAGCACCAAGCGGCCACCTGGGAATCCCAGTGCCTGGCCCAAATACCTCTCATATACTTCTTCCCTATAACTCCCTCTACCATTCACTTTACTCCTCAGTCACCATTATTCCCCTTACAGTGTAGCTCATACCACGCCTTGCTATCCTCTTCCATTCACTAAACTGACAGGCGAACAAACTGAGTCGCTCAATTTGACTTGCCCATATCTCTGGATACCCATAAGGGATGTCAACAGTAGGGGATTTTGAGATTTGTGCGTCCAGAAGATGGCCAGTTGAGAAGTAAATATAATTAGTGTGATACAATCCACTACACTGTGGTAAACAGTAAGTAAAATAACATGTTTTTGCATAAAGTGTGCATTGGGACCAGCCCCCACAATTGGTGTGGAGACCTGTGTGCTTTCTGTTCCCTTTAATGTATTCCATAAATTACACCAAATCCAGTTCACTGCTATCCCAGACATAAATCATACCATCAGTGTACCCAAATCACAATTTAATATGGTCCATATACATGTTTTCAGCATCATTGAAAATCTTTTCTCCATTCCACAGTCCCATGAAAATGTTGGCATAAGAGAGGGCCTCCATTGCTGTACCACATTTCTGCAAATAATATCCTCCACCAAATGTAAAATAGTTGTAGAACAGCATAAATTCAAGGAACTGTCGGAGGAACGTCACTGGGATGCCATCATCTATTCCTTGTAGAGCCTGCCATACTTCATCCAGACCATGTCTGTGGTCTATGCAGTTATACTATGATATCACATTTATCGTGAGCAATGTAAATTCATCCTGCCAGTCAAAATCCTGAATATTTTTGATCCTATACTATATATTGCATCTCTCAAACAACAATGAGTCTTGGCCAAGGGGGAATAAAAAATGAATCCATATACTTGCCTAGATTTCTAGTCAGGGACCCAATGCTCAAAAGTATCAGTCTTCCGTGGGGGGGTTATCTTTATGAACTATATGGATAATAGACATTTATTTATTTATTTACGAGTTTAACCAGGAAGGCATACTGAGCAGGGTTGCTCGATTCCAGATGTGTCCTGGGGGACAAGTCCCAATAAAATAGTACATCACAGGGCACAGTAATTGTACATCACAGCGTGGGGGCCACCTGTCATTACAGACAATCGGCAGGTAGAAAAGAAAGAAAACAGAGGAAGGGGAAATAGAAATGGATAAAATTACACAAAATACCATCTGAGAACACAAAATACATGCACACAGTGGAAACTAGCTAAAAGCAAGAGCAGCTGGAGGAGAAATGTGTGCTGAGTAGGAGATTGAGGTGGCGGGGGTTAGATGAGTGTCTAATATTGGCCGGCAAGGCGTTCCAGAGCTGGGGGATACGGAATTTGAAAGCTGCTTGTGCTTTGATTGTATGCATGAAGGGGACATGGAACAGCCTGGGATCCGTGCTTCTGAGGGAATAGGCAGGGGGAGGTTGTGGGGAGAGGACAGAGGCCAGCTAGGGGGAGAAGGGACTGGGACCAGAATTTGGCTGCGGTCTTAGTGCAGTGGGTTAATCTGTGGTCTTGGAGGGATGGCAAGGCTAGGGAGCTGTATAAGGTGCAGTGATGGGTTGTTTGCGGGCAATCCAGGATAAAGCAACAGAAGAAGTGAAAAAGTGTGTCAAGGCTGGCTAAAGAGGAGGGAGCAGTGCCATAGACTATGTTGCCATAGTCGAGTATTGGGAGGATCATCTTTTGAACAATAGCTTTCTGGGCTAGACAGGGGAGGCAGCCTTTGTACCGATATAGGACGCCGAGTTTAGGGTGTAGTTTCTTATGGATGGAATCAATATAAGTGGAGAAATCTAGGTGCTGGTCAAGCCAGACACCTAAATATCTGAAAGTGGTGCATGCTTCCAGGAGGGTCCCGTCCAGTGTTTGGAAGGGGGCCAAGAGGCTTGGCGGGAGAGTCTTTGCTGTGATCTGAAGGTTAGCGACATAGTTTTCTTAGGGTTTAGGAATAGTTGGTTTGAGCAGAACCAGTGCTGGATGACATTGAAATCCTGCTGTAGTAGATTAGCCACATCACTTGTGGAAGGGCCCATGACGTACAGCACTGTGTCATCTGCATACATGTGGATGCATAAGTAAAGACAGGCTGATGGGAGGTCGTTTAAAAATATGGAGAAGAGCAGTGGGCCCAAGACTGAGTCTTGGGGGATGCTAGCAGTAACTGGTAGGGGGCTAGAGATGTGGGAGGTGATTTTTACTGACTGGTGCCTACCTACCAGGTAGTCGTGACACCAGTTGGAAGCAGGCTTAGAAAGGCAGGCATCTTTTAGTTTAGAAAGGAACAGAGCATGGGAGATGGTGTCGAAAGCCTTGGTCAAGTCGATAAAGATGGCAGAGGTGATGTGGCCATTGTCCATGTCGGTGAGTATGCCATCAGTGATTCTTAGCAGGGAAGTGATAGTTGAGTGTGATTAGTGAAAGCCAGATTGGTATGCGGTGAAGAAGGAGGATGCATCCAGATAGGGAGAGAGTTGGATAAGGACAAGACATTCCTGTAGTTTGGCCAGAATCGGGGGGAGGGAGATGGGGCGATAGTTACCCGGTGAGGAGGGGTCACCTTCTTTAGGGAGGGGTATGATGGTAGCCTGCTTCCATTCAGTTGGTAATTTGCCTAGTGAGAAGGAGAGGTTGAAAAGATCGGCTAATGGGGCGGCTATGGCAGGAGCGGACAAGTATAACATCTTGGCGTCCAGGGCCATAGGGCATTTACCTTTATTTGGGTTCAGGGACCATAGGGATTTGAGTAATTCAGCCGGGGATACAGGGTGAAAGAAGAAGCTGAATGGTCAGTAGGAGTGCTCTTGGTGGAGGGGGGACACGGAGTGGGTGGAGTGCTGGAGGACGATCAGGCGAGTCCGCACAGCTGGAAAATAGGTGTTGAAAGCGGCTACCTGCAGGGCTCAGTGATGGTAGTGCCCTGTAGTGATAGTGTCAGTGATGGCGTTGGTTGGGGGGAGAAGAAGGATTTGAATGATTTCCAAAAATTTGTTGGGTGGTTAAGGTTTGCACTGAAGGCCTATAGGAGGTAGTTCCTTTTAGCCTGGTGAATGAGTGTGGTACAGGAGTTGCTGCTGGCCCAGTAGCATTGGAGAGATGCTTGGGTGCCCAGTTTCTTGTGAATTTTCCAAGGGTGGTCCCTGGAGTGGCATTTGTTGATGATATCAGCAGTGATCCAGGGAAGGTGGACGCCTCTGACCCTTTTTGTGCGCAGGAGAGCATGGGAGTCCCACACTTTTAGGAACCTAGCCTTGAAAGTTGTGAATGTGGCCTTGATAGATGGGGCCGCTGGGATGAAGGACCAGTCTACTTGTCCTAGGTTGCATAAGAGAGATACTAGGTTTAAGGAATTATATGACCTTGTGAGCAGTATCCTGGGGGGGGGGTGCAATGGGGCTGTGCACTTTCCTGATCATGTAGATCATGTGGTGGTCACTTAGGGAGTCTGGGAGCAGGCCCGCACTTAGGATTCCGTGGGGGTGGGAGGATAGGACCCAGTCCAGGAGTGAGTGATTTTGCTTTTTGTGGTTTAGCCGGGTGGGGTCCACGATTAGTTGGATGAAGTTTAGTGCCTTGATCTTGGTCTTGAGGTGGGCATTATCTTTGGATAGCCAGTTGAAGTTAAAATCGCCGAGGGCATGAAGCTTGCCTCCCGAAGTTAAGGACTTTAGTGTGTCCAAGTGGGTTAGGATGTCAGGCGGGGGATGCCGGGGGGGGGCAGTAGGTACCTGCAACATACACTGGGGTGGTAAGCAGGAGTGAGAGTTTGATTAGGAGAGAGTTGATGTGAGCTGGAAGGGAGGGAATTTGCACCATGGTGAACTGCAGCCTAGAGGAGATGTACATGGCTGTTCCCCCGCCTCTCTTTTTCCCTTGTCGATCACGTCTAATGATTGAGTAGCCAGGGATGGATACCTCGGCATCAGTGTGGTGAGGCTTTATCCAGGTTTCAGATATGATCAGGATATCAGGGCGAAGAGAAAGGGCAATGGGTTGCAGCACGGTTATTTTGTTTAGTAAACTGCGGGAGTTGAGGTGCAGGAGCCTGAGTCCTTTGAGAAAGAAAACGGAGGAAGAGTTTGGGGGTGGGTCCAGGGTTGGTTTCAAAATCCCTGGCAGGAGGAGTAGCAGTATGATATACTGTTTGGATTTATGCCAGAGGTATTTGGGTCTGGGGGCTGGGGTGGGACCTGTGGAGGAGGGCGGAGGACTACATAGGGCTGGGAGGCGGAGAACTGTATGACCTGGGTGAAAAGGGGGGGGCAGGATGGTAGCGCTAATGGCCCAGTTGTGCACTTTGGCATGGGATTGCTGTTCGTGGGTGTTTTCATAGTTGGGCTGGGGATAATGAAGGAGGACATGAGTGGGGGCAGTTGCCATATTGGGAGGGCAACTGGAGGAAGGGAAGCTAGTGGGGCAAGTGAGAAAATAAGCAGGGTTAGAAAAGGTGACATAGTGGCAATAAGTAGAGTAAGCTGGAACAGAGGGATAGCAGCCACTAGTGGTTGCAGCTGATAAGCTGCAAATGGGAGAGTGGGCAGATAGGCTGTGGAGTCACGTGAGTGATTGCTATAAGCTAGGAGCTCACCGTGATGGTGGTGGGTGGCGGGAGCCGGGCGAAAAGGCAACAAGTGGGCTCACAGACTCAGATTCAGAGCCATGCCCGCAGGGAGAGTATCTGTACATTCAAACTTGCAGCTTTGAGGGGGTGTCATTGGATGCACTGGCTGGGGAGGGCAGCTCCTATCTGGACCCTTGCAACCCTGCTGTGGAAGGAAAGGAGAAAGATCTATATAGCCAACTGACAGGGAGGAGCAACAGGAAGGTACGCGTACAGGCAGTCAGTAGCAAAAACATGCACAAATTAATTAAGAATCAACTGGAGAGATGCAGACCATTTGGATTGAGCAGTAGCATGCATCAATTACCAAACTGAAGTTAATAAAGGACCAACTGCATTCAATAAAGCTAGCAGCATTAAATAAAGTCAGCGTGTGTTTTGTCTGTACTAGGCAGTGAGCTAACTTCTTAAGGGTCCTATTGGATGCATCAGAAATACAGTAGAAAGCGTGTTACAGGCTGGTAATCGGCATTAAAAAACAATCTATAAGCCTGTGTCAACAGAAAATTAAATTAAAGTCCTTATGGATAGAGCACTTCAAAGTTCATTGTTCAGGATTTCAAATTCAAATTTTGGCGTCAAACACAGACTCAGATTCAGAGCCTGCCCGTAGGGAGAGAGTGTCCGTACCTTCAATCTTATGGCTTTGGGGAGGGGGGTCGTTGGATGCACTGGCTGGGGAGGGCAGCTCCTATCTGGACCCTTGTGACCCTGCTGTGGAAGGAAAGGAGAAAGATTTATATAGCCAATTGAGAGGGCGGAGCAACAGGAAGGTACGTGTACCCGGCTTCAAACTTGCAGCTTCGGGGGGGTGTCCTCGGATGCACTGACTGGTGAGGGCAGCTTCTATCTGGACCCTCGCGACCCTGCTTCAAACTCTGCAGCTCGGGGGTATCAATCGGATGCACTGGCTGGAGAGGGCAGCTTCTATCTGACCCTTATGACCCCGCTTCAAACTTGCAGCTTGGGGCGCTCGGATGCACTAGCTGGGGACTCTGTTGAAATCCACCTTTAGAAAACCTGCCACCTTTCCTGTAATGTCCCCACAGTGTAATGCCTGATCAATCAATTCATATCATTCAATTTTAAATCTTTGTGTTGGGTCTTTTGTTTTGATAAAAATTGTATATGAGGTCGGATACAGTAATTTAACAACTCTTGGACCTTTTGTTGTAAAATTTCCTATCCATGACAACAATACTGCAATCCTTATCAGAACTTTTGATTATAATAACCTTGTTATGTTTCAGCTCTAAGAACCCTGCATTTTAAGTGTGGCTAGTTGTTGCCATGGAGAGCCGAGCCCTCCATCAACAGTTTGTGAGTCTGCATGGCCACTACATTCTCAAACATACTTATTGCAGTGTTTTGAATTTATGTACAAAATATAGATTTTACTTGAAAATAATCAATACCTTGAGTAATAGTTGCCGGGTATGAGTCCCTCCACTAGCAAATGTTTCATTTACTTCTGTTAGCAAATTATCGAGGTGAATCTTATTTATCAAATTGTGTCCAAACTGTAGAATGTCCATGTTGTTGTCATCCTCTGAATTGCCTAATTGCTTGTCTCCTCCATCCAATGTCTGTAATCCCTCAAAAGACCCTGATCCCTCTGTTCTGACCCCTTGATATCATGATAATTCCTCATTTATGCTGGGCATTTCTGTAGAAGATATTCTAGATAGCTCCCCTTGTTTATACCCTCTTTCTTCTCTTCAATCATCAATCAATCAATCAATCAATCAATCAATCAATATCTTTATTTATCCAGGTGGGCACCACTGAGCAAGCTCATTTACAAGGTGGACCTGCGGCCCTACAGTAATAATACAGAAAACAAGTTGCAATAGTACAAACAGTAAAAATAGCTGCTATTATAGTAAAATTGCACATTTACAGGTAATATACATTGAACATAGAACTACAAGGAGTCATGGAAAATGAACTTGTGCTGGATCCAAGCCCAAAAACTGTGCATTTTGTAGTGGGAAATGTTAGGAGAGGGTAGGCATACCAGATAGAAGATATCAGCGCATAATGTAGGGAGAGGGTGGGAATAGGCGCTGGCGAAGAGGACATTGTTAGAGCAGAGTGAGGGATCGGGGGCAGAGGACCATACAAAAGGTGATGAGGCGATTTTAGCCCCAAAACGCAGCGACATATGGAGGAGAAAAGCTGCCATTGTACTAAGTGCAAGAGGAGGAATATAGTAGCGGGGGCATAACTGGGAGCGTCCTGGAGGTTGGGGCAGAGGGAGGTGTTGGATGGATGAGGGACGGAATATTTTTTGGGGCGAAAAACGATAATTATCCCCAAGTGCAGTAGCATGTGCTAGAATCAGGCTGCAGCTGTTCAGAGCGCCAAAGAATAAGATATGGGAGTTCAGCAATAAATCCTGTGGATCTGTTGGTGGGCATGCTAGAGGCACACATTTCAGCTGGGGGGCCGCCATTTGAGGGAGGGAGGTTAGTTAGTGTCTAGTAAAGCAGTTGCAAATTTCCGTAATGCTATTATGGTAAAGCCTTTTGAACAAAAGGGTACTTACTGAGGTTTTTAGCTTAAGTATTTTTTGGGTTTTATTCCATATTGATGGGAGTGCGAATCCAAAGGCGGCTCTCCCGACTTGTGTGAGTGCCCTAGGTATATTTAGCAGGAGCTGTGAGCAGCTTCTAAGGGAATAATTCCTGGGCACAATCGGAGACAGACAGTCGATGATGTATTGAGGGAGTTTGCCACTGAGGGCTCTAAGTGTCCAGAGTGCTGCATTAAATTTGTGCCTATAGTGAAGTGAGGCCCAGCCTTTGGCGGCATATAGTGCACAATGATGGGTAGAGAAGGGGAGGTCAGTGATGAAGCGTATAGCTCTGTGGTAGAGCATATCCCATTTTCCAAGATAGGAAGCCGCACAGCTACTGTATATGAAGTCTGCATAGTCAATTAAGGACAGGAACGTGGCTTGGACTAGTAATTTCTTTGCGTCTGCTGTAAGAAGTCTTCTTATCCAGTAAAAAAGGCCAAGTCTTTGCCTTAATTTTTTCAACAAGTCTTCCAGGTGGTTAGTGAAGGAGAGTTTACAGTTGATCCAGACCCCAAGATATCTGAATTTCAGAATGTACTCTAAGCACTCTCCCAGCATCGTGATTATTAGGGGGAGGGAGTCAGTAGCGCTTGTGTAGTTTGCGGGGGAAAATAACATGGCTTTAGTTTTCTTAGTGTTTAATAGCAGTTTTTTATTGATTAGTTGGAGTTGCAGGAGGTTGAAATCTTTTTGTAGGTCAGTACAAGCTTCTTTTGGTGTGAGACAACTCAGGTACAGCACTGTGTCATCCACGAATAAGTGAATACTTGCATCCTTGATTCCCTCATCAATGCTGTTGATATACATTTCGAAGAGGAGGGGACCTAATATGGATCCCTGAGGGTCACCTCTTTGTAAGAGATTTAGGACAGATAGTTCGCCATCCACTTTCACCTGCTGGTATCTGTCTGTCAGATATTCAGAGAACCAGTTTAGAGAAGTAGCATCCAATCCTAGTGTTTTTAGCGAGTCGAGGAGCAGGCCGTGGTCGACTGTGTCGAATGCTTTGCTGAGGTCAAGAAACACAGCACATACTGATTTTGTGCTCCAACCCAGTTGCCAGTCATTGGTTACTTTAGCTAATGCTGAGACTGTACTGTGGTTGGCTCTGAATCTGGATTGAATGGGGTTTAGCAATTTTTCTCTGTCGATGAAGGATCTTAGTTGGCCATTTACTATTTTTTCCAGTAGCTTCGAGAGTGTGGGTAGGAGAGAAATTGGCCTATAATTATTAAGGTCGCAAGGGCCTCCAGATTTAAATAGCAGGATAACGTGTGCAATCTTCCATATTTGAGGGAGGTTACCTTGTGTTAGGGACAGGTTGAATAAATGAGTAATAGGCACTGCCAATATGCGCATGCTATCTTTTAGGAAGTATGGTTCAATGCATCTGCGCCGCACTTTTCTTAGTATCCAGGTGAAGAATCAAGTCTTCCACTTCCTTGAGGGAAACCGATGAGAATGAGAAATGTTGACTAACGGAGCCAACATTTGGTGGGGTCATGGCCAGTTGCGCAGGCTACATGCAGGTGAGTTATTGAAGGCTAAGCCTGCTGATGGCGCGTGTTGAATGCCTGCAGTATCTCTTTTGTCATTGATTACTGTATTGTCAGAGATAATTTTAGTAGGGAGCATATTTTGTGACATGGCTCCCGCCAGTTCTTTGATTGTGGCCCAGAATTTGAAGGGACAATTGGCTGCAGTACCTAGTTCTGCTTGGTAATAGCAGGCTTTAGCTTCCCTAATCAGTTTGGTGCAGCAATTTCTGGCTGTTCTAAAGAGGCACCAGTCTTTCTCTTTTTGGGATTTGGGGGCAGTTTTCCAGAGTTTATCCCTGGACAGTAGTGCAGCTTTGAGATCTTGAGTGAACCAACGGCATTTCCTAGCCTTTATACATATTTTTGACATTTGCACATTCAAGTACTTGAAAGGGATAAATAAGGTTGATAAGGACAGTCTCTTTAAGCTGAGTGGCAACCATATCACGAGGGGGTACAGTCTTAAGCTGGAGGGTGGGAGGTTTAGGAGGGAGGTCAGGAAGCACTTTTTCACAGAGAGGTGGTGAACACTTGGAATGCGCTGCCAGAAAAGGTAATCTCTTTAAAGACAGTGGGAAGCTTTAAGAGAGGCTGGGATAGGCACAGGGAGAAGGTAAGTATCATGGTAGGGAGGAAGGGTGGGAGGTGTGGGGAGGAGGGCAGGACATTAGCTCAAGCTGTGGACCCTGCAATACGAAAGCAGACTTGATAGACCAAATGACTTTCTTCTGCTGGTTTCTTCACATGTTCATATGTTTGTATGTTATAGAGAGAGAGGCAGACTAGACCAATTAAAGTAAAATTTGGACGATTATTTGAGAGAGGAAAATTACAGGCAACATCCGCGATAAGTGGTGGACATTCACATTCACAGTGGGACAGTAGTCTTCATTAGTGACATAGTGGCAGGGCTGGAAGGGAAGGTTTTCCTGTTTGCAGATGACACCAAGATCTGCAACAGGGTGGACACTCCTAATGGGGTGGCGAGAATGAGGAAGGACCTAGGAAGTCTGGAAGAATGGTCAAAAGTGTGGCAACTGTGGTTCAATGAGAAGAAGTGCAAAATCATGGACCTAGAGCACAGAAATTCTGCAGAGAGTTACAGGATGGGAGGAGAATTGTTGGTGGTCACCAGGGAAGATAGGGATTTGGGTATTATCATCTTGGATGATTTAAAGGTGGCCAAACAGTGTACAAAGACTGTAGGGAGTGCCAGTGAAATGTTGCGGTGCATAGGTAGGGGTATCACTAGCAGAAGGAGGGAGGTGGTGATACCACTATACTAAAGGTTGGTGAGGCAGTGCCTGGAATACTGTGTACAGTTCTGGAAACCACATCTTCGTAAAGACATGGACAGGGTGGAGATGGTTCAGAGAAGGGCAACTAAGATGGTGCATGGCTTGCAACAGAAGACATATGAGAAGAGACTGAAGGACCTCAATATGTATACACTGGAAGGGAGGCAGGAATGTGGAGATGTGATAGAAACTTTCAAATATCTGAAGGGCATGAACAAGGTGCAGGTGGGCAACATCTTTTAGTATAGACAGGGTGCAAGAACGAGGGGGCATGTTATGAGTTTGTAGGTGGGGCAGGTTAAAGGGACAAGGTGCGGACATTTTTTTCACAGAAAGGGTGGTGGACACATGGAACAGCCTTCCACAGGAGGCGGTGGGAGCGAGCACAGTGGGGGGATTCAAGCATGCATGGAATAGGCATAAGGGAACTATAGATGCGGGTGGGAGAGGCTAAAGTCGATGATCGAGTAGGGTCAGCAGGTGCTGACTTAAGTAGGATATATGGTCATACTGGATGGGCCTAGTGGTCCTTATCCGCCATCAATTTTCTATGTTTCTATGTGTGATGGCTCATAAACTCAGAGAGTGAAACTTGAGTGGTCTTTCAAGTAAACAACCAACACGAAAGAAACCCACATTCAGAAGCCAAGAAAAAATGAAATAGTCACCAAGTGGTGATAAAGTTTATGTATTTATTGTGACATAAGACCTGGAGAAAGTGCCAAAAACACCCTGGTGCCTCGACTTGGAATGAGTTTTCATCAGTGGTTTACTAAGGCAACACACATTGAGGATGTGTGTAAACAGCAACAACACCAAAACCAAAAAAATAAACACAAACAAAAGTACACTCCCAACCAATGTATTGTTTTTTGTAATTGCTGACCTTACTGATCTCTGTTTTACTGCACTTGCTCCTTCACGGTGCCATCCTGACATTGAGCATTGAGTTCTTCCTGTTTCCCAGGCCTACTGCCTGTCATGGGGCTGGAAAAGACCTTTTTGTGCCTGAGTGATGCTCCTCAAAGATCAGTCTTGGTTCTTTTACCTACCCTGGAGTCTAGGCCCCAATAACACAACAACAGCTTTTTCAGTGCATGGCTGGTTTGGGCAGTTTTGCTTTCAGTGGTTGGCAGTGGTTCTGGCAGTCAGCAGTTTTATACAGACCATACCTTTACCGCTGCTCTTTGACAATTCTCAGCTGTTTTGTGCTTGCTGTTATAAACAGCTGGTTATAACAACGGATTACACCATGGTTATCTATTTGTAATCAAGTATAATTATGTTTAGATTACTACAAAGTCCATGCTACTGGAGCCATGGGATGGAATGTTTGAGATTAGTCCCACTGTTCCAAATGCTATTTATGGTATGTGATATATGAGGTTTGAGGAGGGGAGAACAGTGCTGGCACTGTCAGCAGCATTCAGTATTGCCATATCTTCCTTGCCGACCTAAACTCCTTACAAAAGTTAATGTCCACCATGGCAGAGCACCTCATTGACACTATGGGCACGTTGGGGACTTTTTGTGCAGCAAGATGGTGAAGGGGATATGTGTTCCACAGGATGTAGTAGTAGTAGTAGTAGTAGTAGTAAAAATCTTTATTTTTATACAAGATAAAGGATAAGTTGGTACATATCTTATCACACCTTAGGACCAAAGTCCTATTTTCAAGGTAGTCTTGTTTTGATTTATCTGGTGCAGGTTAGCAAAAAACAACATACATTCAACATACAGTGCTTATAAAATATATTTAGCTGCCATCTAGAAGGATACATCCAATATTATGAAACAGACTAGAATAACAACAATCTACGAAGTACATTCAATATTATAAGACAGACTACATTTTAAATTAAAAAAATTAATTATGCTGTGATGTGTGGCCAGAAGTGAAAATTTCAGCCATTACACATACTATACATCTATTCCTTCTTTAGTTTAGTGTCAAAATTCTTTGCTGATCTGGCAAGTTTAGTGTGATCACTAAGGTTTGCCCAGACAGTTAGTGCATTAAATGAAAATGTCATCTCACTAAATTTATTCCTAATTTCTCGTATTCTCAGTTCCCTAGAGGATTTATTTCATAATTTATGTTTATGCTCCACTTTGTTAAGCATTGCTTGTTATTTTATACATTTGAGTTGCCCAAGCTATTTTTCATTTCTGTTCTAATGGAAGCCAATTTAATTCCTGATACATTAAGCAGTGATGAGTTTTATAATCACATCTGAGAACAAATCATGCCATTTTATTATATAATACATCATGGGCCAGATATTCAAAACTTTGTGCTGGGCGCAAACTGTTTGCACATGTTTAGCGTCGGGTTGGCGCAGGTCCGCTATATTCAAAAGGCCAAATAGCACCCACAAACTGCATTAGCACTGGGCAAAATCATAATGTATGCAAGGAGCAAACTGAGGGGCATGTCAGCACATTGCTATGTTCAGCAAATAGTGCCGTGCAAAGTGGTTTTCTGTGCCTTAGCACAACACTTTGTGTGGTACGAATTACCACCCAGGAAAAGGTAGTCTTAACCCTGGGAAACCAGCTTTGCATGACATTGTGACTTTGCGCAGTGTTTGCGCTGCTTTTGCACAGTTTTACATGACCCTAACCAATAATTATGACACATAGAAAAAGCCATACATAGAAGAAACATGCTGCCTACTGATGGCATCACAATGATGCCATCATCTGCCACCAGTCCCAGCTATGCCAGGCAGTAAGGGGTGACCCAGCTCCCAGCGGACACCATGGCAGTGAAGCCATACAGCACATGCCTGCATACCACCCTTTGGTGGACACCAACAGATGACAGCACACACATGCAGCACTGTGGGCATGGAGGGTGTTGAGGGAAGGGTGTACAAGTAGCCAGGCTGCACCACAGACTGGGTGTGGCTGCAAGGCTGAGACAAGCCGTGCTGTGCACATGGGCCAGTGCTGGGAATACTCCAGCACCAGTGTGCCTGTCTGATCGTATGTGCCACCCCCAGCCACATACCGCACATCTGTACAGACACCACAGTCTGGAAGAATGGTCAAAAGTGTGGCAACTGTGGTTCAATGAGAAGTGCAAAATCATGCACCTAGGGTGCAAAAACCGTGCCACCATGTATATGTCACTATGAGCATCCCATTCCAGTGGTGCAGAATCTGTGGGTCGCACAACAGCATAACAGTAATGTCCACTGTCCGTAAGCAAGTTGGGCCTGTCACTGTGTACAGTGCAGTGGTCATCACAGCTCTACACACCATAGGCATTGCTATGTCTTTCACACTACTGGTCCCCTTGCTACTGTAGTGACTGCTGCGCACTGTAACATGAACTACAGTTTGACGGATGCATGCAGCACCAACACCTGTGCCTGTGCTGTGTAGTCCCCTGGAGCACAATATGCTATGCTATACTGTATAAATGTAGCTTGCAGCTACCACTATGTACTCCCAGACAGACCTACAGGTGGAGCTGTGGACATACCCAGCCAGCCCCTGTACTTCCAGACTGACCTACAGGTGGAGCTGTGGGACCCTGCAATAATGCTGAGCAAACTGCATGCAAATCAGGGCATAATGAGATGCTAATCTGGATGTTTGCCCAGAGACTGCCTAAGTAGGCTCATTTGCATGTCATTGTTGAATATAGCAAAGTTTAGCCCCGGGCAAACGTAACTGCACTGGGTAAACGGCTTAGCTCTGTGCTAAACCTGCGCAAATGTGTTAGCGTGGTGCAAACATTTCGGAAATATTGTACATTTTGCACAATGTAATTTCACATGCACTGCTGCTTGCAGCTTCACTGAGTCAACACCTTTGCTGGTACACACATCAACCACATAGTTCACCTCTACCTTCCTTCACGTCACTGTGAACTTGGCTGCTCTTGTGGTGTGCACTTCCTGGTTGCTATATTCAGAGCTGTATTATTCCTTGGCTATGTTTGCACTGCACTCCCAGCCCAGTTTGCCCAGCTTCCTTAGCATGCTATATTCAGCAGGTTTAGCACTGGGGCTATCGCTTTTGAATATAGCGAACTATTAGGTCTGGGCTAATTTGCTTTACGGGCAGTGCTAGTTTAGCCCGGGGCAAAGTTTTGAATATCTGGCCCCATGTTTATTAAGTTGAGTCAGGATCAATCAGATATAAAGCTAAACATTAAAAAGTAAGTAAAACATTGTATTTATCCTGTCGATTTTGCTTATTATCCCCTGTATGTATCATAGGTATGATTTCCTTCCCCTTTAACTGGTTTCTACATCTGACTGAAGCCTATGGTTACAGTCCGATGCTCTAAAAATGAACTGTGCTTTATAGTTCCTAGAATCAGGACCAGACAGATCAGACAGCCTTTATTCATATAGCCCCTTTTTCCTGAGATCATCTTGGTCCAGCACCCAACACTTCCTTAGCTGCTCTTAAGCACAAGAACAATTTTTAACAAGCATTTGTAAATGCCGAATGTTGTCTCGCTGGCACTGGCATTGGTAGTGCCGGAGTTAGAGACACATAATAGGAATGGCAGTGAAGTATTGAAGTGATGCCAACCCCACCCCCATCCTGTAGAGACTGACAGGCATTGGGGTGTGCCTTTTGGTCATCAGCTATAACGCTCATGCCATTGTACCTCACCCTACCCTGTAGACATTGACAAGTGTTGTGGTGTGCTTTGGGGTCTTTGGGCATTATACTTACCCCATTCCATAAGGAAATACACCGTGGTGGGTGCAGTATAGGAGAATGGGGTGAACTATGTGGCCGAACAGTGCAAGGCACACCACCATGCCTGTCACTGGCTGCAGGGTGGGGTTGGGGTGGAACGGCATAAGCATTGCAGCCGATGATCCCAAGTCACACCCCTGATGCCTGTCAGTCTCTACAGGGTGGGGTGTTACAGGTGGAAACCCTAACACCCCAGGCACGTGTTGGTATTTTCACTCCAAATTTTCAACATGGGCTGTTTGTGAGCCCATCTCATGAAAGCGCACTATCAGTCTGTTGCTGAAAGGTGGTTTTGCACAGTGGCTATGCCATTTGGCAACACAGGGACGAAAACACATGTTGGGCAGGATGTGGAAAATGACATCTGTATGGTTCATGAAGGCGTAAAAATGGCAACATTGAAAATCTGGGTGAAAATATGAAAAATTGGTGAAGTCATGAGCATGAAAGTAAATGTGCAACACGCGTCCATAACCAATATTTTGAGGATTTTTTTATCATACATTTCCAATATAGGCATTTCGGGCCTCCCTCATGAACAGTGGTGCTGTGATTTTGTTAGTCAGTCCCAAAAGTTGATTTCCTACAGCGACCACGCCATTGTATGCCACAGGTGTGGAAACACATTTTGGGCAGACTGTGAGAAATGACAGCTGTAATGTTGATAAGGAGGTGTGAAAAAATGCCAGTGTTGAAAATCTGGCATGAAAATATTGGAAATTTGCAAAGTTACAAGGGTGCATGGAAACTGCACAATGCACGCTTGTAATACAGTCATTTTATGGACTTTTGGCACCAAATTTTCAACATAGGCATTTTAGGACCTCTGCTCATGAACAGTGTCACCGTCACTTTCTCAAACTGTCCTGAAAACTGATTTTGCACAGCGACTGCGCTATTCTTCGCCAGAAGTGTGAAAACACATTTCAGCCAGGACATGACAGGAGGAAAGAGTAAGGATTGCAAACAGTTTAGGGGCCAGAAATAATACATGATTGGAGTGGTGCAGTGCAGTGGCTGTGGAGCAGCAGTCTTCCGGGAGACGTTCTGGAGGATGCGGTGTTGTCTCATCTGCAGGCACCTCTCTGGGTTGAGGGAGGAGGTTGCTCATCTACAGGCTGAGTTGGCCAGGATTTGTGGGACCTCCTCTTCCACCCAGGGACCACAGTGCCTCTGCCGTTGCCTCAGAGGTTGCCAAGAAAGAGGGCGGTTGGACCACAGAGGGCTCAGGGAGGGTGAGGGTGGTGGAACAAGCGCATCCCTCCAATTGTACCTCTCACAATTCCTATGCCATTCTGGCAAAGTGTGGTTCCTCTATGGAGGCACCGCAGTGGAGACCAAGGAGGATGCTGGGAACCTCCACAAAGGAGACCCACAGGAGGTGGCAGGGGACCCTGCAGTGGAAAACAACTCCTGATGGGGAACTCCATTGTTAGGAAGGTAGAACTGGGGGAGGAAGGGAGAGGAGGTGAGGTCCTGCCTGGCGCCATGGCTTGGAGGGACAGGAGGCGAATCCTCAGGATTGCGGAGCAGCTGCACAGGGAGGGAGCTGGATGTCATTGTCCACCTAGGGACAAATGACTTGGCTAAGAGAGGATTAGAGAAGTGCAGGAAGAGTTTATGGAATTGGGGAGGGCCTTAGTCAAGTAGCACGCATGGTAACCTTCTCGGAGGTGCTGCCCATCTATGGCATAGGAGAGGCTAGGGTGTTCTGCACCATGGGATTCAATCAGTGGTTGAAAAACTGGTGTGGAGCTCAGGATTTGGCTTCATTGGGGACTGGGGGTCCACCTGGAGTGATGCAAGCCTATATTGGCATGATGGGCTGCATCTGTCCGGGAGGGAACCAGGATCCTAGGTGATAGGTTTAAATGCTTCATTGGCAAGCATTTAAACTAGCCAAGGGGGGAGGCACTGGAAAGGATCAGGGAAACCCAGCCCCCAAAATAATTATGGTAGTAAGGCAAACACCAACATAGAGGTGTCAATAGGGAGAAGGGCACAGGGTAAATGGAGAAAGTGACACAGGCAAGAAGGACAGGGATGGGGCAAAAGGAGTAAGGCCATCAGGAAATGGAGGTAATGAGTACCAATGCCCATAGTCTGGGCAACAAGCTCCCTGAGCTGGTGGCCTTAATGGAAGAGGGATGCCTGGTTATGTAAGAGTCACAGAAACATGGTACACAGAGAACCATGACTGGGATGTTAACATACCAGGGTACATAACCTACAAGAGAGACAGGCAGGGGAGAAGAGGGAGGAGTAGCTCTTATGTAAAGGAAGGGATAAAAACAACTGAACAAAGAGTAAACAGAGAGGAGAGGCGGCACTGTGGGTCACCTTGGAGACTGGAAAGGGCACCACAATCCGCACAGGGGTTGTGTACAGACCCCCATGTCAGGGGGAGGGAATGGACAAGGATATGATAGAAGGCATTCTTAGAATGGCAGAGAAAGGGGAGATACTGTTGATGGGAGACCTGAATATGCCAGATGTTAACTGGAGCACATTTGCTGCAGCCACATCCAAGGGCAGGGCCATTATTGATGCCCTACAGGTGGCAGGCATTAGACAGCTAGTTTCAGAACCCACTCGTGAGGGAGCAATCTTAGACCTCGTACTCTCAAACGGGGGCAGTGAGAGGATCTCAGATCTAGAAGTGGGTTGCCATCTGGGGACAAGTTACCATCAAACAGTGTGGTTCACATTAAACTCAGCTACAGGGTCAAGCCATACAAAAGTGAGGGTACTGGACTTTAGGAGGGCTGACTTTGGCAAGATGGGAGAGTGCCTCAGAAAAGCACTAGCAAACAGGCTAGAAGGAGGTGTGGAGCAACAATGGGAATCATCAAAACTGCCATCACAGGGCAACAAGCCTTTGTGTGAAGCAAATAAACAAATCAAGAGAAGAAAAAGCCACTATGGTTCTCAAAGAGGTGGCTGTGAAAGTCAGGAAGAAAAGATAGCATTCGAAGTATAAGGAAACACAGAAGGAGCAGGACAGAGACCTGTACCAGTTAAGGCAGAAGGAAGCAGGAGGGAAGTCAGAATAGCAAAGGCCCAAGGGAGGAAAGATTGCCAACTCAGTTAAGAAGGGGATAAAACCTTTTATAGGTACATCAGCGAAGCGTGAGAAAGACAAAGGGAGGGATAGTGAGGCTGAATAGAATGAACAGTGGGTGGGCAGGGGGACAGTGAAAAGCAGGGATACGGAACAATATTTCTGCTCAGTATTCACAAAAGAGGAGGGGATGTGCCTAATCCAAGTAACAGAAGCACTCTTGATAGGGGGTCGATCCCAGTCCTTTCACAGAAGAAAGGGTTCTGCAAGAACTCCTAAAACTGAAGGTGGACAAAGCAATGGGTCCTGATGGAATTCCCCCAGAATTCTAAAAGAATTAAGGAGGAACTAGTGAAACCACTGGCTACTCTTTTAATAAATCATGGGAGGATGGTGTGGTACCGAGGACTGGAGGAAGGTGGATGTGATTCCCTTCACAAAAGTGGGACCAAGACAGAGGCAGGAAACTACAGACCTGTCAGTCTGACCTCTGTGGTAGGGAAAGTGAGGAGTCACTTCTGAAGGAAAGAATAGTTGAGTACCTAGAGGCCAGTGGAGCACAGGACCCAAGGCAGCATGGGTTCACAGGCGGAAGGTCATGTCAGGCCAGATCTAATAGATTTCTTTGACTGGGTGCCAAAGTAAGTAGACCAGGGAGGGGCTGTGGACATGGCCTACCTAGACTTTAACAAGGCATTTGACACAGTCCCACACAAGATTAATAGTCAAATTAACCAGCCTGGGAGTGGGTCCCAGGGTAGTAGCCTGGGTAAAACATTGGCTGGACAACAGGACACTGAAGGTAATTGTAAATGGAGTCCACTCTGAAGAAAGAGGGGTTACTAGTGGGTACTGCAGGGTTCAGTATTGGGTCCAGTCCTTTTAATGTCTTCATCAGTGACATTGCAGAGGACTGGCAGGAAAATATGCCTTTTGCAGATGACACAAAGATCTGCAACAGGGTTGATACACAAGGAGGCATGGAAAGGATGAAAGGGACTTGGCAAGGTTGGAGGAATGGTCAGAAGTATGGCAGCTAGGATTCAATGCAAAGAAGTGCAAAATAATGCACCTGGGAAACAAGAACCCAGGGGAAGAATACACAATGGGTGGGGAGGTAGTAACAACAACAAAAAAGGAAAGGGACCTGGGGGTAATCATATCAGATGACCTTAATGTTAGCAATCAATGTGAGAAGGCAGTAGGGAGGGCTGGGCGTATACTGGGATATATAGGGAGAGGCATCAGCAGCAGAAAACAGGAAGTTATTATCCCTCTGTACAGACAGTGGGTGAGACCCCATCTGGAGTACTGTGTCCAGTTCTGGAGACCTCATCTCCGCAAGGACATAGACAGGATAGAGGTAGTCCAGAGGAGGGCAACTAAAATGGTGCAGGGTCTGCAAGAGAAGCCATATGAGGAGAGACTAAAGGAGCTTAATATGTATACCTTGAGGAAAGAAGGGAGAGGGGACATGATAGAAACTTTAAGTACCTCAGTGGAATCAACAAAGTCCAAGAGGTAGCATCTTTCAGAAAAAAGACTTACAAGAACAAGGATACAGTTTAAAGATAGAAGGAGGCGGTTCAGGGGCAATGTGAGAAGTATTATTTCACAGAGAGGGTAGTGGATGCATGGAACAGCCTTCCTGAGGAGGTTGTGGGGTCTAAAACTGTGGGAGATTTCAAGAATGCATGGGACAGACATAAGGCAATTCTTGTGGGGGGTAGGAAGAAATAGGCTGTTGGTTAACTAGGATCTCGGCCTATCCTGTAGGTAGGGAAATGGGCAGACTAGATGGGCCTAGCGGTCCTTATCTGTCGTCAAAGTCTATGTTTCTATGTTATGTAAAATGACAGCTGTACTGCTCATAAGGAGGTGTGGAAAAATGGCAATTTTGAAAATCTGTAGTGAAAATATAAAAAATTTATGAAGTTACGAGCGTGTGTGGAAACAGCGCAACGCACGCTCGTAAAACAGCCATTTTTTGGATTGGTTTCACCAAATTTGCAACATATGCTTTTCAAGAGACCCTCTCATGAACAGTGGCACTGTCATTTTGTTACTCAGTCTCAAAAGGTGATTCCACGCAGTGACCGCGAAATCACCTTTCAGGACTGAATAACGCCATGACAGTGACTGAATTCCTGAGGAGGGGTCCCAGTAACCCCATGTTGAAAATTTTGTGCAAAAATTCCAAAAATAGCTGAGATATGCACCAAAATTGAAAAAACCCTATGTGTGCCATTATACAGCTTACCAGCATTTCTTCAGTTCGCAGTAGGCTTTGAAGAGTGCAGACATATTCCCGGTCCACCGAAGATCATCACGCCGGACTCCAGAGGTAAGTATGGGGTGAGAGGGGTGTGAGGAGGCAGGGTGCACAGAGGGCGGGCATGGGTTGTGGGAGGGGGTGGGGAGACTGTGAGGAACCGTTTTCTTATTTCACAGGAAAAACCAAAAAACATTGCAGGACGGTTTTTCTTTTTCAGGGGATTTGGCACACTGGGGTGGGCTCACAGCCTGCCACCTAAGTATTTTGGGGATGCTGTAACTAATGGGGATTGGATACCCATCAGCACACAACGAAAGTGGGGGGCAAGAGCTGAGGAGGATTGGAGCACCGGTCACATAACAAATGATGGGTGTATGATGCTGATGGGGAGTGGCCCTTCATCGGCACATACATTGGTCAGGCATGCCCACAGGGGATTGGGCACCCCGGTCGGCATTATGGCAGGCAGTGTGCCGCCTGCTTCATTTACTTTTCCACCAGGGCAAGCACACCGGGGTGCCGCTGCATATAATGAGTTTTTCTCACATTGCAGTGGACCTTTCGTTAGATAGTGCTCACCACATATGTATTCATGGTGTGGCACTGGCATGCAGGCTTATTGGGGAATGAGGGATGCACCTACTGATGCGTGCCCTGCATTCGCCAACAGTGACCGCACTCTCCAAATCTATCTACTGCCGTAGAATATGTTGGCTGCACATACACGAGCCAACATAAAAAGCTCCTTACTGACAAATCCAAATTCACATGTGAGAATTTCTAGAGTTAAAGAGAATTACCAAACAATAGCTTTAATTTCCTGTTACAAGATTAGCTTACCAAAGGTGTCCCTTCTATTTGATACTATCTTATCTAAATATAATTGAAAACTTTACTTTCAAACTTACTTCAGTTGTGTTACAGCCAGTTTGATAGCACAGCAGCAGTGCTTGCACTCTCTATGCAAATGACTCAGGTTTGGAAATGAACCAAGGTTACTTGGTGGGCATCTAATGGTGGAAGGATTAGGCATCCCATGGACAGCTCCTATCCCTTGGGGATGGAGACACCATGTTCCCCTACATGCCTGCCTTCTGGTGGAAGCAGGGAGGCAGCACAAGCGGGTGCATCACAGTCTGGAGTGGAGGTCGCCAGCACCCTGCATGTGTACCACTGTGTGTGTGTGCACCACTGCACACCAGCATTCCTTGGGTAAAAAAACAGGTGGAACATGGCCAGGCAACAAAATGACAAAAGCACCCTTGAAGGCCCCACATCTCCGACTGTGGTACCCACCCACCAGATACTGGTGCCGGGAAAAGAGGTGGAGGTAAGTTTCAAGGAAGTTGGGTGACAGGCTGGAGGATGCTAGCAGATGAGAACAGGCTGGACAGTAGAAGGACATAAACATGGAATTTGGAAAAAAAATTATGTGTATTGTTGTTTCGTGTCTCTGTATACTGTCAATGTGAATGAGTGTGCCACTGTTCACAGTATGCAACCATAGCTGACAGCCATCATAAAAGATCCACAAAGGAAAGTTGACATGTTTTGACTGTGAGTGTATTCCCATGTGCAAATAATGTTTTAATAAAATTAAAATGAATAAAAGAAGTCTTTCGATGGTAGTCAGGTAACTTGCAGGTTCTTTTTGTGACAGAAAGGAGTTGGTTAAGAATTGACTGTTTACACAGTTAAGTGAGGTATTTGCTTCCTTTTACAGCTGTGTGCTAATAACTTGACACACACAGCTGCAGCTGTGGAGTGAAGTCTACATATGTGCAAAAGTCAATTCTGCTTATTTGTTTGCACAAGTATATTTGTCTAGTGGGCAGTGTCCCTTTTTTTTTTTTTGTTTTGGTATGAACCATACAGCCAGTACTTTGACATTTATTGGTAAACGTTTAGGTTGTCCTTACTAAGTCTTGAGGTTTTGGAGTGTAGAAAATCAATAGTTTGAAAGTACTGTGGAAGCAGAGTTACAAATAACTAACTTTGTCATTACCCCACTATGGGCAATCATTCAGACTCCAGTTTTACAAACATACGAACATACGAAAATTGCCAGCAAAAAAGGCCATCTAGTCTGTTGAGTCTGCTCAGTTTTGCAGCTAGCTCCCCTATTCTGCAGCTGCCCATCTTACATTTGGAAGCCTGAAGTTTGTACTTTTTTTATCAACATCCCTTGGGTTTAGGACATTTGATATGGGAAGGACGGACTACTGTTTGTAAGATCAGTACCTAACCGACCAATCCCAGATACTCTTCCGTGACTTCTTTACCATTTATGCAGTGAAGCACATTACATGTTTATCTGGTATAAACCTGTGTCCTTTGTTGATATGAATACCTGATGAAGGGATCTGTCTGACCTCAAAAGTTAGTGTACTTAATTATTAATGTACAATATCTATTTTTGTCCAATAGCAGGTATCATAATATTTAACAAAACAAGTAAAAAACTAGCAACTTGTGTACAGCACCACAAATAATAGGTGTCACTGTAATTGCTGTAGAACTGGTATGGCAAACCCATGTTGATCTGTGACTACATCCTAGCACGCCCTCAAGGAATTTCAGTAAGCTTTTAGCACTTGTACACAGTCATGAGACAGAGAAACTCTTCTCCTTCCTGGTGCATTCAGACGGTAGCAGTGCTTTCTTAAAAGCAGGTCACATAGCGATGTTGATCAGATGCCGTGTGGTATGTTATTTTTGACTAAACTGTTAAGTCCTGAAGTAAGTACCTGTTTTTTTCAATTTTCTGCTTCTTCGTTTTACAATCTGTATATAGCAATGAATAGGAGCATACAATAGTAGTCATTGAAGTTTGATAACAATAGCTTAAACCTACAATTGAAACATCTGTTCAATTTTAAATGAAGTCATTTTTTCTGTCAAAAGTTACACTGTGCATATGTTTTAGACTTAAATGCTGGGACACTACTGTGTGGCAATGGTTCTTGACACAGTTTCATTAGTTGCAACCTCCAATCTTAGCAGCAATTTCAGATTCTACAAATGCATTAAAATGGTTCATTATGGTGCTCTAATACATTTTCATTTTCTGTAACTGTGCTGTTTTATCTGCAGTGCATGAGAGGCTGTGCTGACTTACACTTTCCACATGAGAATACATGGATATTACACACCTTCCCTTAAAACACTGGAAAAACTTACTGTTGTACTAAGATGGGCAGCACCTTTATCTTGATTACAATGGGCTTCTTTAAACTTTATTATGTTTAGGAAAGAGATTTTTTAATTAGTCACACACACACACACTATCACAAAGTACTTTACAATCAAGTTAAGTGAGATACAAAAGTAAAGGAAAGCTTAGGGATAAGTGAGTAGATAAAAGAGTGAGGGATGCAGGTGAAGTGACTTGTCAAGGGCCACACAGTGCAGTACATTGTTCTGGTGTGACTCAGACCTGAGTCTTCAGGTTTACAGCTTTGCGCTCTAACACCTTGGCTACTCTGCATAAAAATCTTTGTGTTTGGTAAGGTTATAATACAAGTATTTTTTACTGTTCAACACAAAGCCATTTCAAAACAATAGATACAAAAATTTTCCAGAATGAACAATATTGCACTATTATCACACTTAATGCATCAGAAAGTTTTGTAACAGTTCTACAGAGCCTAATGTCCTTAAATACTTTTATTATCTCCTATAGTCTGTATACATTTTGGGTTGGTATAATAGATCTTCAGTATACATATCATGTCAATGGTAAGGTTATATGCCAGACAAAATGAGAAGCCCGCTCTCTGGGTGTCCATGTTTTCACGGAAAAACAAGGTTATCCCAGCATATCCATGGTCATCACAGCTCTTTGCTTGATTTTTGCCCATGATAACTTCATCCATGGTTTGTCCTTGATTCAACCACACAACCAAAAGAGACTAATCAGGAAAACTATATCCATTTCAATTTGGTAAATCAAAGAAAAAAGTTTCTGATAAAATAACATTTTAAATTATTTCAAGTAGGAGCCATGATTGTCCATGATATAAATATGTTTTATAGTGTCAATTAAGAAATAATGACTGAGAAACCAGTAATTGCTGAAGGATTAACAACCGGTTGGAGGGATGGGTCCACCTCCTTGCAGCTGGTCATTAATCAAAGGAAATGACCAACTTTGAGGTTGTTATTGCAATTATAAGTCTAATTGCAATAACAACATTTGTTATTGCGATGTTCCTTTTTAATTTCATTTAGGCTTTAGCTGTGTGGTGTGAGCTGTGTGTGCCACACAGCATCATTTGGCAACTGGATCGGTCATTTCTTTTTTTTCCATACATACATACTCTACGCCTTCTTTCAGCACTGGCAGACAGCTCTGGACCATCCCTCAGAGGGGACTCATCTCTCTGGTGAGGCTTTCCCTGCACCCACCCCAACCGGCCATCCCCCATTGGTTACCCCCCCATGACAGGACCCGTGGAGAGGGGTGTCAGCCTGCCCCCCCCCAGAAGCCAAAATCTAGATTGCCAGGGGAGGCGGAGGCACAGCCCACCATAATTGAGCCTGCCAACTCTGAACTCTTTTTCTATTTCTCCCGGACCCACCCACGTGCAATGGGTGGGGTGACTGTCACCACTTCCGTGGAGGAAGTCTTATGTCTTGTGTGTGGATCCACCTTTTTTTAACATCACACCTGTGCTAACTCCAGGTGTCAGTCTACAGCGCAATGCTGAATCCCCCCATCCCTGTGGAAGAAGAGCTGTCAGCAGACGCTCAATCATTCCTCACCCTGGCTGACCCCTAAGCATCCCTAGCCCATTCCCAAACCTCGATCACTTGCGTACTGTGAGGTAAGGCATCCAGCGCTTCAACCCTGTGTGCCACTGGGCTGGCTCAGGATCAGTAATTTCTAAGACATTAATGATTGATCCAGTAGCTAATCCAGAGCCTTGCTAGGTTCATGAAAAATTAATTAGACTTATAATTTATTTATTGAATTTTGTTGACCCAGGAAGCCCACTGGGCCTAGAAGCCTCTTTTTCAGGGGCGACCGGGGGCCAGGACACAGGGGACATTCCCCTACTATTTTTCAATAAGTGCCATGGGATCTTTAGCATCCATCTGAGCTACCACCAATCCAGGCAGATGGGACCTTGGTTTAACATCTCATCCGAAAGATGGCACCTCAGAAGCGCAGCACCCCCCTCATGCTGTACTACAGTGTCAGTATTGGGATATTAACCCAAGTGCCAGATGTGGGAACTGAACCCACAGCCCTCTGATCTCCCAGCCTCAGAGACAAGTGTGCTACCTACTGAGCCACTGACACTGCTAATGCTTGATAATAACGATAATACAATGCTTGATAATGGTTTTGATGAGATATTTTCTAATTATGGTATTAATAAAATGTATTATCTTTGAGTCTTGTTTAAGATAATTTAGAAAATGGGCAAGTTAAATACTAGATTATGACTGGCCTGTTGCCATTCCATTGGCATATGCTATGTGCCAATACCCTCTATAAAGAAAAGGTCCAACATTGATCTGGGATTTGGACACATCACATATAAATTCATGAGCCATTTCACTCATTCTTGATTTCCATCACAAACATGTCTGCCATCTTTACTCTTACACAAAAACCTCGACTAGGCCCTAGAAATACATTTAAAAGGAAAAATATATAAATAGAGTGCAGTATTGATCTAATGAACCCTTATTATATGGACATCCCTATCTGATGGACTGGTAACAGGTCTCCCAAGAGAACAGAGTGAACATTTTAATTTCAGTTTTACAGTCTCTCCATTATCTGAACGAATGTCATGTCTCCCAAGTAGTCAGGATAATCAAAATTGTACTGTAATTGATAATTATTTCTACTCACGATCCTTTTCTTAGACACATAAACAAATTTAGAAAAAAATCAAGCACTATTCATAATTTTTATTTTTAGCGTTTCTTTGTTGATCATGAAAAATCTCCCCACAGGAAGCTGGTCAAAAAGATGAGGGACTTAGGGGTGGGGAAAAATTGACAACTTAGGTGGATAACTGGCTGAGAGAAGCAACAAAAATGGTAGTAGTTAATAGGGAGTTTTCATTTTATAACAGAAGTAACAAAGCAGAGCACCCAGGGGTCGGTGCTGGGCCTTGTTCTTTTCAATGTATTCATCTGTGACATAGGGGACTGCAACAAGGGCAAAATCTGCCTCTTGCAGATGGTGCAAAGATCTTGTACAAAGGTGCATGGAGGAAGGGAGAAGGGAACTCAGAGGATCGGGACAGCCTAGAGAGCTGCTCAAAGATTTGGTAGCTGGGCTTCAATGCAGAAAATGTAAAGTGATGCACATTGGGAAGAGGAACCCAAAAGTGAAATATCACATGGGGAGTGGTGCTGGAAAGCACCATGGATGAAAAAAAATATTGGGGTTATGATATTGGAGAGCCTAAAAACAGTGTGTGTTGTAAAAGAGCTGTGGTAAAAGCAAATAGGATGCTGGGCTGCATAGGGAGGGGGGATAAGTAGTAGGAGATAGGAAGTGATCCTTCCGTTGACATATCACTGGTGTGACCGTGCCTGGAATACTGTGCAAGGTATTGGTGTCCACACCTGAGGTGAGACTGTGACAAAGTGTACACAGCACAGTGCAGAACAACCAAGATAGTTCATGAACAGGTGGGCAAGACATGCGAGGAGAGACTGCAGGACTTGAACATGTACACCCTTGAGAAAAAGAGGGAAAGGGGTGACATGCTCTAGACATACAGTACAAGTACATGCATGGAATAAATTGGGTGAATGCCAAGGAACTTTTCTACTTGAGCTCAAATACAGGGATGAGTGGGAACTGTCTTAAAATCATGGGAAGGGGGGATTCACAAGGGACGTCCATAAACACTTTTTCACTGAAAGACTGGTGGACAAGTGGAATAAGCTGCCAGAGGAGTGATACTTTCAAATCATTGAGCGGCTTCAAGCAGGGATGGGACAGGCGTGTGAGATAAGGTAGAAAGGGGAGCAGAAACAAAGGGGAGGGCTGGCCACTAGGGCCAGTGCAGAGTAGTTAGGTAGGGTGGGCAAACTGGATGAGCTGGCAGGCCTGTTTTCCTGCTATCATTGTCTATGTAGCTATGTAAACTACTTAAGTATGCTATTGATTCTACACTAGAATTATGTAAATATTTCTAGTTGTTAGAGTAGCCTCATTTTGAAATGGGCCCAATGAAGCCCTTTACAAGGGTCTAGATAACGTTGAGCAGTGTTAGAGGTATCAACTTCAGTTGTGAAGAGTTAATGGAAAGATACAACTCTATTTAATTTCAAGTTGGACTGTTTTTTAAGGATGCTTGGCATAAACAAGCAGACTTCTTTCGGGCACTTGAGAGTAGGCCTACCAGCAGGTAGTTTGGAAAATTGCCCCATGAATTGTGGGCTTCTTTTGAGTGTTCCTCCACTACCACATGCTGCCCAAGGATAACCACATAGAGATCACATTTAAGTAAGCCTCATATATCCCAGGATGCCTTTGAAAATGAGCTATTTTCGCCACTAGGCTTTTTCTGATAAAATTATTTCAGTAAGTGGTAGAGTTACTGCTTGTCATCCAGTTGACCTGGATCTGTGTCCTGAGCCTGGGACGTCAGGGACTAACTGGTGAAGTGGGGTTCGGGTGTCACTTGGCTACCTCCTGCCTCGGGGAGGAAGGGCACATCATTCTGTTGCATGACCACCCCCTAGTGACTGAGGGGGGTGTTATGTGGTAAGGAGCAAGTGGTCCCTCTGGGGTGCCTTTGCACTGGCATGTGTCCACTCACCTGGCAAGTGACACGGAGGCAACACATCCCCAGAGTGGTGCTGGCAGAGGATATGATACCTCTGAGTCACTTGCCAGGCCTGTTACCCGGTCACCAAAATTCAAATAAATAAATAAATTACATAAAGTAGGGCGGAGCTCACCCACCCTTCCAGTGGCCCTGACAAGTGAGTCGCTGCGGACACCTCCCAGGACCACACTCTGGGCTGGGATTAAGGGAAGGTATTAGCAGGGAAAAAAATACCCTCATCAGTGCCAGGCAGATGAAACCACCCCACCTCACCCCCATGCCACAGTAGGGTCTCTTCAGCTCCACCCATGCCTCACTGGCTCCTTGTCATGGGCTCCAACAGTCAAGCAAAGTAAGTAAGGGCACTGGGAATATGCCATGGGTTATGGTCAGGGTATCCAGGGTGGTTGTTGTGCAAAGACTGGTGGTGGGCTGGACCACTGAAGAAATCCTGCAGTGAGTAGAAAGGCTTGGGTAGGTGGAAGGAGGTCCCAGTAGCTGGCGAGGTGAAAATGGGAGACAAATACAGAAAGTAAAAAAAAAAAAATAAAATAAAAACCTCTTTCAGTAAATAAATATACAATCTCTGTGTGTTGGGTGTTGTAGGTGCAGGAAAAGACACTTTGTGCATTTTTGCATTGGAGATGTAGTGAATCGAAATGTTACTGATGAAGTTTTGAAGTCAGGAACTTCACACAACACATAGCAGAGTGACGTTTCCTGACTTTACCCCATTTTCATGTGGTGAAGTTCTTTTATGTCCCCCAAAAGTCTTAAATGAAAAACTCACCCCGCCTACTTTGGCATACTGTGCTTACTCCTTCCCACATTCCAGACATTTTAGAAGGATACCACCCAAAGTTGCTTAATGAAGAACATGTTGGCAGTGGTGCCCAACCTTGTCTCCAGCCTTCTTCCTACATGCCCTATCACTATAAGGAATACACTGGTGGTAGGTGCCCACCACCCCAATGGTCTGTCTTCCCTCCCAGATGACTGGTCTTACAGGACATTAGTGAGGCCACACCTCGAATACTGCATCCAGTTCTGGAGGCTTCATCTATCTAAAGACATAGATAGGGTGGAAGCAGTTAAGAGGAGGGCAACCAAATGGTGCAGGGACTACATCGCAAGCCCTACGAGGATAGGCTGAGGAAATTAAATATGTACTCCCTGGAGCAGAGGAGGGAGAGGGGGGATATGATTGAGACATTTAAGTACTTCACAGAGAAGAATAAAGTACAGGAGAATACTATATTCCAAAGAAAAAGATGCTCAAGGACAAGAGGGCACAAGATGACACTGGAGGGAGGTTCAGAGGGAACGTGAGGAAGTACTTCTTTACAGAGAAGGTGGTGGATAAGTATAACAGCCTGCCAGCGGAGGTGGTGGGGGCAGAAATGATTACAGGTTTTAAACATGCTTGGGATAGGTATAGAGGATTGCTGGCAGTTTGGGAGGAGGGTACAACCCAATGCCAGCAGTGCATGAACCACAATTGTTAGTGGTAATAGGGCAGACTAGGTGGGCTGAAGGCCTAATCTGAGTGTCAATTTTATGTATGTTTCTTTGTTTCTATCTTTACACAGAAACAACAAAGGTGGTGCCCAACCTCACCATACATTACTTCCTCTCCCAGCCACCCAGTCTATAAAGCCATATACCAGCGGTGGGAGTCCAAACCCACTGCCAGTACTTCACTCCCTCCTGATCACCAGATCTATACAGAATACACTGGTGGTAAGTGCGCATTGTAGCCACAAGCACCCCACCTCTCTCCCACCATATAGGATGACATGGCCTAGTAGTAACATCTGACTGGTTGACCACAGTGACTATTAGGGCACATCGTTACCAATCTATTCATTGATAAGGGAGCCAGGAAACATAGAAGCTCAGCTGTTTGCCACAGCAAGGGTTGTATTTCTCTTTTACAGGTCTTGAATGGCTAAATGTTGACAACAGCACAGCACATATCTTTTGGGTGAGTGGGGGTGAGGAGAGTGGTGAGTGCCACAGGGTGGTGGGGTGGAGGTATTGATGTATTTCATTGGATGGGTGGGTAGGCATGGGGTGCTGTTGGGAATCCAGCTAGGGTGAGGGAAGGCAATTTATTTTACTTATGGATGTGACTGACTGCAAAAAAAAATTGTTGGGATAGTGTGGGGCAAGGAGAGTGGGCCCTACAGAGGGAGGTGGAGTGGTGGTACCTATTTAATCATCAGGTTTGGTGTGAGGGGTAGTTATGGAGTTCGGAAGGTTGTGTGTGTGTGTGTGTGTGTGTGTGTGTGTGTGTGTATATGTACATACGTGTGTGTGTGTGTGTGTGTGTGTGTGTGTGTGCACTCAAATATGCGTGCCTGCATGCATGCGTGCATGTACGTAGCTAATAAGAGTGGAAGGATAAGTGCCAAAGGGTATGTGTGTTTGCAGGTGAGTGTGTGTGTGTGTTTTCATTCACAGCATACAAGACTGAACTGCTGTAGTCTACAATATTTATTTATAATTTTGCATTTTAAAAGTGGGATGCCATACTCTGAGGTGTGTGATCATGATAGGAAGTTCTTGGGTGGTTAAAGACCTTTGGCACTACATCTTCAACATGTGTGTATATTGGAGTATGACTGCAAACACTGTTGTGTGCTATCTATAACATAACATACAGCCAGCCCTTGTAATTCACAGATTCTCTATAGAATTATGATCCTGTGACTGATAGTTGTGACATCAGAAATCTCATAATTCACAGTTGTGATGTCAAAGCCTAGAATTATTTTTTTTTTTTAGAATGTCTGTGTCAAGACCACTGGTAAACACCAATAAGATGGCTGCCTAACTCTGTGGCTCTGTCAATGAGACCTGCCACCCTGTAGCCATCCACCTGGTTTGACATTTATGTTTGGGAGGAAAAAGACCCTCTTCTTGAATGCTCCAACTCCCTGGTGAAATGGAAAATGGCCGAAAAACTATCACCTCCTGCTGCACTTCCTGAAGCAAGATGGTACTGCTACCTACACATCTGATCTTGGCAGAGCTTAGGGAAATGAAGATCTTTCTGATTAACATTACCTCGGACATGGTGGTCCCGAAATCATCAATGTCCACCATGCAAACTTCTTTGGATGGTCCCACTGTTTGGGTAGCAGAGATGGAAGCATGGATTGTGTGGGTGGAGGAGACAACTGAAAGTCAGTATGGGATCTATTCAGTGTGTGGTGCATGTTGACAAAGATGTAGGCTAAGGCAGATGACCTGGAAGGTTGAGGCCAATGAAAAAATGTCCACATGGTTGGGCTCCTGGAGGGCACTGGCAGATATGGTGGGCATTTTTGATACTATATTGCCTCTGGCCTTTCAACTGCCAGTTGATCTCCCATGCCAGACTGAACAGGCCCATAGTACCCTCCGAGCAAGCCTGGAGAAAGACTGCAGGATATTCTGGTGCATTTCTTGCACTTTCCTACCAAGGAAAAGATGCTGCATAAGATGTGTATATTGCCCAGGGTGTTGGGCACCAACCAGCTTGTTATGTTTTTCTGGACTCTTCATAAGTGATTCAAGTACATAAAGGCATGAACAAGGTACAGTTAAATGGACTTTTCAGTTCAAAAGGGCAGCAGAACCAGGGGACATGACCTAAAGAGAGAGGTTCTCTACCAACACCAGGAAGTTCTTCACGGAAAGAGTGGGGGATGCCTGGAACAGCCTGCCTGCAGAGATGGTGAGGCTAACACAGTTGTGGGATTCGAGAATGCATGGGACAGACATGAGGGAGCCTTCACACCTAAGGGCAGCTAGAAAGGTAGGTTAGGTCTAAAACACTGGGCAGACTAGATGGACCTGGCAGTCTCCTTTTGCCGTCAGCTTCTATGTTTTTGTTTCTATGTTAGTGAAGCAGAGGAAATTCAACCACTTGAAACAGTTCCTGGCCAAGCAGAATGCAAAGTATGCCACAAACTTCCCTGCAGTACTTCAGATGCAGTGGAATAGGGCTTCCGCTAGTTTGAAAATGCAGATGAGACTCGTACATTTTTAACCAAGCAGTGCATAGCACCACCAATGAGGAGCTGCAGGAGCTGAAGAAAAAGAGAACTCCAAAGGACTGTCGATGTGGACTTCTCCTAATTAAAGTTTTACTGTTGCTTTCTTTCCCACTGTGTGTACTGTTTATTCATTTATATTATTTTCCTCAAGATGGCCTTTCCAGTCTGATGTTGCCAAATTTGCAAGCCCTGCCTTTTTTTGTCTTTGGCTGAGTGTCTGTGTGTCTCCTGTTTGACTTGCTGTGTTTAGGAGGTTGAGGCTGGAGGGGTGGAGGCGGAAGCTCAGAGTTCACCTGCCGCTGTGCAGTTAGTTTAGGTCTGTTTTGGGAGGTCATGCAGCTTGCTCAAAGAGAGAGGTATTCCTTCATAATTATGGCACAGTTGCCCTCTGCTGGGCTGGTTGCCCTTTTTTTTTTTTTCTTTTTTTTTATCTGCATGTTCATGTGAGTTGGGTCACTAAAACTGTCCTGTTTATTTGTGGCCTGTGGTGGGAACTGTGGGGAGCTAGGAGTGTAAGGCCAGGTCCAGGGCCTATCAAACTTTGATATGTCGAAGTTTTTCCACTATCAAACTTCCTACAGGGCCTTGCTCATGTCGCACCACAACGTGACACCATCCTTCTTCGTGACCTCAATATCAACTGGGCAGCAGTGCCTGACACTGAATATGCGATGCTCTTAAAATTCTACACTCTGGAGCAAGTCATTTCCTAACCTACCAAGTATAACCACCACTCCCTAAACCATACTACCCTAGACTGGATTATTACAAACCAAGTTGATCTAGTTCTCTAGGCAGGCACTATGGCCGATTCTGTCAACATCCACTCCCCCACTTATATCGTGTTGACCACAAAGGCCAGCCATCCACCTCATAAGCTCCTGTCCACCAGGAAGTTTTACAACCAAGATCCTAATGCTGCCCTGAATTATGCCAAGAGCATAAACTGGTCTGCCTCTACCTCCTTAACAATGTCTCCTCCGCAGTTACTTTCCTGACTGATGTTCTTCAGAGGCTACAAGACAAACACTTCCCCATCACCACCAGGAAGATCAGAGGGGGCAGCACCAAATGGCTATTTAAGGAGCTGCTGGCTCAAATAAAAGCTAGGGACTCCAAATGGAGGGCCTACAAATCCTCACCTTCAACACAACTCTGCGATGCTTATAGGCACCTGCGTAACACTTGTAAAAAAGCAGTCAAGGCGCTGAAACGCACTTATTTCACTAACATGCAAAATCCCCACAGCTTCTGGGTCTCTATTGGTTCCCTTATAAATCCCAAATCAAATGAGAGAATTATGCAACTCATATCCCTGACTAGCCTAATTGATGACCCCCTAAGATTACCGATACCTTTAACTCTATGTTCATAGACCTTAGGATGTACCTAAGCAAGCTCCCCCCAAGTCCATTACTGGACATGATAGTGGCACCGATGGTGCCTACACACTCTTTGGCAAGTGCCACTTCCTCCCTCCTTCTATTTTAGGACCACTGGTCACAATGTCACCACTTAGTCGTTGAGGCATTGCCTAATAGAGGAGCCGGGCAGTGATGGGCTATACCTTATTCCTGAAGATTATCTCCCCAGCTCTTCTCAGACCTCTAACCCACATAGTCAACCTTGCCCTCACATCAGCAATGGTTCCCAACTCCTGAAAACATGTGCTTGTCATGCCAATTTATAAATCAAGCAATCCCTTCACCCCAGAAAACTACAGGCCCATCTCCCTCCTCCCACACCTTAGCAAGATGCTGGCAAAAATCGTGCACTACAAACTGTCAGAACACCTACACAAATACAACCTCCTATGTCCCCTACAGCATGGTTTCCGCAAATACCACAGTACCTCCTTGGCCCTGGTACTTTTAACTGACCATGTCCTCAGAAATATATGGATTCAGGCAAGGCAACAGGTGCAGTGTTTATGGACTTGTCGAAGGCATTCAACCTAGTCGATCACAAGCTCCTCCACAATACCATCTCACTTTGGCTGCTCCCCTAATGCTGCTGGTTGATTCCACTGTTACCTTTCTAACAGGTCTCAGTCTGTGCTAATTAGGAAAGACTCCTCTGCCTCTAACCCATCCATACTGGAGTTCACAAGGCTCCATTCTTGGCCTGCTACTTTTCTCTATGTTGATAAATGCACTCCAGCAACTAGCCTGAACTGCAGTGCTCTACTTTACATGAATGAACTTGTTCTATACCACAGTGACAAGTCCCTGCAATCCATCTCCTCCACCCTCACACACAACTACAGTGCCACGCAAAATTGGTTCCTCTCTAACAAACTACTTGCAAATGAGAAAAAAATGAAAGCCATGTTCTTTGGCTCCAAATCATACATCACCAAGGTTGTCAAATCCAACACATCCCCCCCTCACTGTGCTCACTCCAGCAGGCTTTCTCCTTGAAACTGTTTCCACCTGGGGGGGGAGGTGATGTGAGATCCTTCTCTTACCTTCAATGAGCATACAAATCTCACAGTGAGAAAAATTCACCAGAATCTAGGTGCTGCCTACACCTTAAGCATCTCTTGTCCTCTGAAGCTCTGGCAATTCTGGAGGTAATTTCTGCCTATACTACAGTTCCCCTATTACCTCTGTCATGCCCATTTCTCTTCGTTTCCAACTTAACACCACATATAATTCCATATGTCGCTTGGTCCTCCAAGCTCCTCATACCACCCACCACCGTGTGCTCTATCAGTCTCTTGGCTGGCTCCCTCTTCAAGACCAATTTGACTATGCTATGGGTTGCCTGGTCGATTGCATACTCAGGAATTACCTGCAGTCCCCTGTCATGCTCACTCCTGGCTGCTAGGGAAGCCTCTAGAAATCTCAGGACTCTCTATCATCCCTCTGAAGTCCTGGGTATCACGACAAAGATGGGCAGAAAGGCCTTCTCTGTCTCAGCCCCTCCCTCTGGAACCACCTCCCATCGTCCATTAACTCATCACCCTCCACCTGTCTTTCAAAACAAACCTGAAAGGACAGCTTCTCACTGACACTATGTGTAACTGCTCCTCTGACAACCTCGAGTCATTACAATTACCTCTAGTTCCCATAATAAATGGGAGTTAATGTTTTTTTCTGTACTGTATTGTACCACTTTATACTAGTTAGCCAATCTTGTGTTTGACAGATTACTTCATGTTGGATATCTTGCACTCCTGTAACAGTCACTGACTGTATTATCTGTATTTGATCATGGAACATATTGTCTCAAGTTCCTGACCACATGGTATAGTGTTGCTCTTTCATGTATTCTGAAGTACTTCTAAAGCTGTCCCATCGGAACTATAGTGTATCTTACCCATGTTATATATTTTGTTTGTTGACTCTTGTTACCACTCTGTGGTCTGGGTCATGGCTGAATACGGTCCATTGGATCAGTTCACTTACCTGGTTATCAAAAACGTAAATAAATAAAAATAAAATAAGTTAGTTGCTGACTTACTTTTGTGATGGCTGCCACATCTGCTTGTGTTGCCACATGCATCTTCTAGAATGTTAAAGGTGAATCCTCCCATTTAGAGGAAAAAGGAAATGGTGCTGAGGAAGAAGAGTTGCTGATGAACCTGAAGTCCATAGAAGATGGCAAGCAAAGCTCAGAAGATGTACTTGATGCATCTGAAATTGATAGACTGCAGTGAGCCTGGACTGGCCATGTGCTTGGCAGTCATTATCACTCAAAGAGCTGGAGGATGGGTATTCTGAGTACCAAATGGCTGGTCTTCTCTGTAATGGCCATGACAGCGGACATGGATGGGAGGTTTACTGTTGTTGCAGATGGAATACTTGACGGTGCCAAGGTCTGTCTATATAATGTGCATGCTTCCAATTTTGATATGTCAAAGTTTTTCCACTATCTTTCAGGAACTGCATGCCATGGGCTCAGATCAACTTATTTTTGGGGCAGTGAGGAGGACATGAACACCATATTACATGATTACGATGACTAAAATAAGGCCTCCGTTTCCTGACCATGTTGGGTCTCTGCTGCTTTCAAGTTGTTGTCTCTGAAGCTGGGCCAGTGGAGTGGTAGGGCGAGGCACTGGTTGTGACGTAGACAGCCATGTTCTGAGTGCTGTGTCATTTTTATTTCTTAAAATAACGGAAATGTGGTATTGAAGTGCCTGTTAAAAATGCCAGTGCCCTTGAAATAACCTCACTTGCCTCCACCCCCCCCCCCCGTTTCAGCTGAAGGATGGATGCCATGAGAAAAATGCTGACACAGCATGTGAGATTATACACAAACAGATTTTAGAGACAATGTGTTACATGGAAAAGCCTGAAGCTAACTACAGGGTTAAGAAGCTTGAGTTCAGCCTATCCATTTTATGACGCTCCAGAGGAAGAAAAACAGGTTGTGATGTACTAGTGTAAGATCATGTGTCTGTATGACAGAGGATACTGTTTAAATATCAAAGAGATGTCATTTGACACACATGAGTTATGCTGAGGATTCCAGAATGTAATACTTTGAAAATATATCCTGTGGTTGTATAAGATATATATTTTTAATACATAATCTGACAGAGGAGGAGCTAGCTAACCTCACCAAAAAGGGGTTGGCCAATACAGTTGTTTAAGGAATAATTCTGTTTTACAGAGAGACATATTTTTACCTAGACTCTGACCAAGCAAGATCGGCGAGCACTTAAGCAAGTCTTTAGAGACTAAGTACTGTAGTAGGAATTGCACTGTTTAAACCTTGTTTCTTTTTAAAAGATTTGTATGTCTTTTGATATGAGTTCTGTATTTTGTGTTTCAAATATTTTTAAGTATTTTGGTAAAACTTCCTTTTAGAACTTACTTGGTCTGTCTTTGACTTCTTTTTATTTTGTAAGAAAAGTACATGGTTATTGCGGATACTAAACATAAGCTTGTATGGTGGTACCAAACTAGAAAGAGAAGCGTTTTAAATCTGAGGTCTTTATTAAAGTTTTAAAGGGTTCATCTCTGTACACCTGGTTAGGTGCCCGTAGGCAAAGATATCTGGCCCTCTCAAGACAGACATATCTGAGCCTGTGCATTGGGTATGCTAACAAAAGGTTAACAGTTTGAATCCCTCCAGAACTGGAGACCAAAGGTTGATCCGAACTCACAAAAACAGACAAGAGGGTTACCTTGTCTGTTACACTATTCACAAGACTGTGCTCAGAGGCTGGCACTTTGGGAGTAGAGGGCCTGACCTGCTGAGTGGGTTTGTGACACTGGTGACCACGCCAAAAGCCACAATGGCAACCCAGGTTTGAGAATGAACCACCATTGCTCAGGGACTGGCTGGAAAAGGCGGACTAAGCATCCACATAGACAGCTCTGCTCCTTTGGGAGGGGCACAGCATGTGCTAGTGCTTAGCTACTACCTAGAAAAGGTTAGGTGGTACAGCAGGAGCCACATCATGGAGGGCTGGGTGCAAGTGCTGAGTATGTGTGGCATTTTCACATCACATACCTGCATCACTGCACACATTGCTGACCTCAGGGAACAGGAGAAAAAAAAATGGTGGAAATACCCCAACTGTCAGGTCCAGAAGCAGTCGGTTTGATACCTTTTATTGGACCAACATAGATGTTACAACAAAAAAAAAAGTGCTCTAGCTTTCTGACCAACCAAGTCTTCTTCAGAAGCTTTATGACAGTTATTTAGAAAATCCCATACTATTAACACCCAGATGATGCATAAAAAACAAAAATTCTTCTCACTGGTTTAACATACTCATTTGAAACATAACAGAAGACTAGGCCAGAGAAGCTAACTAACACCAGTATGCATTTAGCTGAAAAGCCATCGAAGGTCAAAAGTTATCAGAAGATAGCAACAAGTAGAGAGTTCTCATCACATAAATTTTAAAATGTCTCAGTGTGTTTCAGGAAAACAGTCTAATGAAAACAAAACCTTAGGATACTATTCTCCCAAATTGCATTAAAGATGAGGAGCTTACAACTTTAATTGCAGGTGTCCTTGTGTGATAAAGAACACAGTCAATGAAAGGCAAACCTGTGGATAATAATACATGCTAAAATGAAACATAATTGCAAGTTAAAAACAAGCCCCCAAAATAAACAGAAATTATATATATATATATATATTATAGTGGCACAGTAGTGCCACTATAGTTAGGGTTGAGTACGCCATTTATGGTTAAAGTCTGAAATTTTGCAGGTTAATAACTTTGCCACCATATGACGGATTTGCATGAAATTTGGCATGCATAGAGCGGTACTATAGATCTCTGGATCTGCCATGTTTCGTGATGGTCAGATATATGGTTGCGGAGCTACTTAGCACTGTAGAATGTGTTAATTATGCTTTTTTGCTCATTCTTTGCTCGCACCTACAGGTCTCACAATTTGCGCGACCAGTCCAAAACCTTCAGGGAGCATGCTGCCAGGGTCTCCAATGTGCCTTTCAAAGATTTCGTGAAAAAATATTAAATGGTTCAAAAGTTATTCAAAAAACAAGTTTCCCATTATAGTCAATGAGAAAAGTTAACAGAAAGTTTGACAGTGTCGCAAATGCAGTTTTTAGTATCGCAAATGACCCCTGTAGTGTCACAAATCTGCCATCTTGTTTTCAGTTGGTGGTCACAGAAATGCTTGGCATTTAAATGTGGGACCCTGTAGGGACACAATTATTTTTGTGTTCACCTAGTTGAGTTCTGAGAATGCTAGCCGTGTCTTTTCTGGGGAGTTAAACACCCCAGAAATATGTTTTAAAAATTTTTGGAAACAGTAGTGTCTCAAAGTAGTGTCGTACTTGCAACACTTTCATGATTTTTTTTTTGAGAAAGTGTTGCAAATCTTGACACTACTTTGCGACACAATGCCAAAAACAACAGGAAATCTTTGCCACCCTGCTACAAAAGAACAGTTTGGTCTTTTGGCCTTAAATTAGGAGGGAAGAAAGACAAGATGCCACAGATGTGCCTTTTCATGGTTTGGTGAGAGAATATTAATGGGCTGCAAAGTTACGCCACACCAAAGTTGATGATTTTCCGTAGGCTAACATTACGGCATCCATCCGTCTTCGGGGCCGTATCTCAAAACGCTTGAGATACGGACATTTTGTCGGAAAATGCTTAGCCCCCTACGGGACTAAGTACAAAACTAGCCAAGAAAGTCATAAATAATATGAGATTTTAATTTTTTCTCGTCACTACAGTTCCTGAGATATAAGCAATTTAGTATTCCAAGGGTGGGATATTCAGACTGCTCCAGGCTGTGGCGCAAACCTGGACGCAGTGCAACTGGGATGTGCCAGGGGTGCTGACAGGGTGATATTCAATGATGCTGCGCCATGGCTCAGCACCATTGAATATCGCTCTGTGGCCACCACATTGTTCATGGCGCCAGTGGCACTGCACCAGCACAAGTGGCCAGAGAGGGATGCACTAAGCGCAAGTGCCGTTGTGCTGGAGTCGTCAACCCGATATTCAAGGTGCACATGCAAATGGAGCCATAATGCATGCAAGGTGCAAATGGGGCCATTTGCAGTATCATCTCTTCATTGCATGCAGGTGCACCCATCCCCAGTGACTTCGCCTGGCGCCCTGCCAGGCTGCGGCCGTCGAGGACCGGCGCCCCTAAGTGGCAAAGTGCCCCACAGCCCGATCGCGAGGCATAAGTATAGATATATGTAACTCCTATATCCCTGGTGGTCCAGTGGACCACTCGCAGCCCGATCACGGGCATGTCTAAAACAAGATTAGATCCCATCACTGGTGGTCAGCGGTGCCCTTCCCCACCCTCCACTGAGCCCCACCACCCTTCCCCTGGTCAGCGGTGGCGGCGGCTCCCCACCCGCCAAGCCACCTGGCGCCCACCAACTGGCTGCGTACAGTACGGCTGTATGCCCATTGGTCCACAGCATGGGCCAATGGGCGTGCAGCCGATGCCGTGCCACGGTCAGATGTGAATAGATCCACATATCTGGACTGTAGCAATACAATATAGTCTGCATGCCGGTGGCCGCTGTCAGACCAATGGATATGCTGTACTGTCATGATCGTCGATGGCGGCGCGCGCTGGAGAGCTGCCGCCGCCCGCCGACCGAAAGCGAAACTCAGTGGAGACGAAGAGTACCAAGCCACGGTGATGAGATCTTATGTTAGATCTGCCGATCGGGCTGCATAATGATACTGGACCCCAGATATAGGAGCACATATCTGTACTGTCTGCCAGCGATCGAGCAGCAGCGTCCACTGGACCACCAGGGATATAGTAGTTGCATATTTCTAAACTTATGCCCGTGATCGGGCATGGGGGGCGCTACCCGACGGAGGGTGCAGCCAGAGCTCGGGTGGCCACCCACAGCTGGCAGCTGCCGTGTTGCGCCCTACAATATGGCAGCTCACCTGTGGGTGGCCAGCTGTTGCTCCTTTATTTTTTGGAACAACTGTATGCGGCGCATGTAGGGGTTGCGCCTGCATGGGCTCCGTACATCCTGGGCTGAATATCGGGATGTGCGGGGGGTATGCATGGGCACGCCCCCCCCACTTGCGCCTCATACATTACTGATGCGCCCCGGCGCATCAGGATTTGTGCCATGCACTTTTCCCTTTTGAATATAGTGCCAGGGCGCATCAGTGGGTTGTGCATGGCGCAGCACTGTTGCACCATGCGCAACCCTTCTGAATATCCCACCCCAAGTGTTCATTTTCTGCTCTGAGGGCCATTATTATGCATACATTCTTTGTATTCACTGTGCTTCTGAATGCACTTTTTGGGCACAAAAAGTGGGTGCATTTGCGTTACTGTTGCAGTTAGTGTTTCTGCTTGCGTTTCCATGACCATTTGCATTAGCGTTTACATCGCCATGTGTGTTACCCTTTGCATTTGCATTTGCTCTTGCATTTGCATTTGTGTTGCTGTTACTATTTGCATTTTCATTACTGGTTTTGTTTGCTTTTGTATTTCCTTTTGCGTCACCGTGTACATTGCCATTTGCATTTGTGTACGCGCTGCCGTTTGTGTTTCCGTTTCCTTTGGCATCATCGTTGCTGTTACTGTGTTTGCGTTTGCAATTGTGTTACCGTGACCGTGCGCATAACGATTTGCATTTGCTTACGTGCTTGTGTTTCTGCTTCCATTTCTATTACTATTCTCTTTGGCGTCCTCCTTGCTGTTACCATAACCGTTTCTGTTTCCAATTGTGTTACCGTTAGTGAAGGGCCCCGCACTCGCACCACCACATTCCATTCACTATTTATACTGCACATTCTCAAAAAGAAGGGAAATTCATGGCAAAAAAAATCCATTCAATGTATCAGTTAGGGTTGTTCCACAGCAACAAAAGCAAGGAAATTCTATGTTAGGGTTGCCACCCCTTGCACCCCACACCTACCCAACCCCACCCCACCAACAGGCATTGGGGTGTGCGTTGGGGTCATCTGTCCTAACTCTCACCCCATTCTCCTATACTGCACAACCTCAGCTTGTTTATACATGGAATGGAGTGATAGTTAGGACCGATGACCCCAACGCACACCACGATGCCTGTTGAGGGGGCCGGGGTAGGTGTGGGGTGCAAGGGGTGGCAACTCTAACATCGAATTTCCTTGATTTTGTCACTGTGAAACAACCCTAACTGATGCATTAAACTGCGTTTTTTGCCATGAATATATGTGTGTGTGTATATATATATATATATATGGCATACAGAGGGTTTAAATTTCTTACTAGGACCAATACGGCAACTACAATGTTTGTTTCCCAACTGGCAGGGTGATTCCGGCCACTCACAGGCCCCACATCCGATGACTCAGGCCCCGCCACTGACTGGATCTATGCTTCAGCAGATGTTGGGAACCCCCACTGGCCCCAACAGTTGGAGGAGCAAGCCTGGGGGAACAAGGTGGTGAATGTAAGACCTGGGGGAAGTCAGAATGACAGGGCTGGGGTGGCCAGCAGGTTGCTGTCAGGACAACGAAAGGGGATAAACAAAGAATGGCAAAAAAAAAAAAAGTTGTGTCTGGGCTCATAGGCATCTGGTACTTGCTGTACCTAAAAGGCAGTGACTTTTCATTTTGTTCAGCCCCCATGAAATGTACTCATGTATAGATATGGTGTTCATGTCCCACCATTTTCTGGCGTCGATCACATAGGCCACCATTGGTAATATTAATTTCTGTCCATTTCATGTTGTTGCTAGGCATTCATTTTACTGCTGGGTTACATGCTCAGACAATGGTGATCAACACACTCCAAAGCTGTGATATCAACATGGAACCCTGACGTCTGCCCTTCTGAAGCACTTGGCTTTGAATCCTCAGTCTGTGTGTGGTGGTCAGCTGCCTATAGACTTTCTTCAAAATGGTTTTTTTCCCCACTGTTGTAATTCTCAGCAGAGAATCTTGTTTGTTTAACAATCAGAATTTTTAAATTTAAATTCTGCGGTGGTTTGTGAGTGGCTCCTGCTTTAACCCCAAATTCCTGTTGGAGGCTGGGTGTTTTGATTTCTGCTTGATTTCCTCAGAGGGTGTCAGATAAGTGTTAGAGATCTTGCTGCTGTGATCTGACTTTGGTCGGGTGCCTAGATAAGTTTTTTTTTTTAAATCTTCTCTTTCAGGACAGTTTTCCCTCCTTGCTCTACATCATCTCCTTGGGTTTCCCTCACTGTAGGCTTGATCAGGGTGCTCTGTTTTTCTCACCCTGAGTGTTTCTGTGCATCTCCCTAGGGTTCTTAATGTGTGATTCTGTTTTCTGACAAACTGTTCTCATTCCAATTGTTATCGTTGAGTTTTAATGCAAATTGTGACATTTCTCTCTGTTGCATAATTTTTGGGGTGGGGAGGTGAGGTGGGTTGCATAATTTTTGTTGAAATTGACCCAAGTGCACAAAAACTTTGCTGAAAATGTGCAAAACTGATGCAAGTGTGCAACAAGACTGTAAAAAATTATGTCGATTTGCACATAACTTGATGCAAGGGCACACAAATTGACAGAAGTGTGTAAACTGTGATGCAGGCAGAACCAGATTAACTTTTGTGGGCCCCAATTTGCATGGGGTGGTGTTCAGATGACCTACTTAGCTAGGATCAGGATTACAGGGGTGAAATCAAAATGCTCAGAGTTGTGATAACCAGGAGTGGGCGCCATTTCAGATTTCAGCAAGGCAGAGGGAGCACAGGGCAACAACCAGTGAGGATCAGGTGCAAGTTAGGCCCTTGCACATTCCACACAGAGGCACTGTGCACTGCTGTCTGTGTCCAATTCGAGCAACTGTCTGCCTGCTTGAATGTGCAAGCTGATTCAGTACAGCAGAAATTCTACTGTACTGAATTAGCTGACACTTTCGAGGTGGCAGGCGGCTGCTCAAACGAAGTGCACAGGGCAGAATGACAGGTTAAGATTCAAGTAAATAAACACAACCTACAAGTGAGGATGGGGAGAACTTGTGATAAGTTACTTACCTGCCCATCCAGCTGGAACCTGCGGCCTGCCACTTGCCACCAGCCCAGTGAGCCCATCAGTTAAGATCTTCTCTTTGAGTTCTCTCTTCTCCTCCTCCTCCTCCTGGAATCAAAGTGTCCCAACTCTTGACCGCGACCCAAATGGTCCTGTGCTTGCTTGCAGCCAGACCCACCAAGCATCCCAAGTGAGACCAAGGAGACCAAAATTATTTTTGATGCCATTATGCAAGAGTTTAACTCTTCAGCGACCGAGCTGTAGCCTGTCTGTGACGGCGGGAAAGTGGGTGTCGCGCAACTTATGTGCTCTGCTCCTTCATGTCATGTGATGTCACTGATGACTTGGCAGCAACATGAGCGCACACAGTGTGAGTGCACACAAGGGCAGGCAGGGCACTCATTGTGCAAAAAAATGCCACACCAAAGAACAATCCACAGCTTACAAGCCTTGTGAGCAGCGACTGTCTCGGCCAGTGGGCCCCTTCCAGGTAGGCCTGGTCCACCGAGCCATTGGAGCCATTGTTAATCTGGTACTGGATGCAAGTGTGCAATAAGTGATGCAGGTGTGCAAAAGGATCGCAAGTAATGGTTAGTCCTGACACAGATCCCCATTTTTGATCGTCATTTATGAAATAGAGATCAGCACCATGGTGTTCCACAGGCCATTTTCCATTAATAAGAAATGTAAAGCATGTTGTAATACTGCAAGACAATCTCTGTATGGTATTTTATGTCTATTCTGCACTAACAAGACAAATGGTAATTTCTTGACACCTGGTCCCCAGACTGGTGGTGGCCCAGGTAAGGGTGCATTAAGGGTGCAGCGGTTTACATTTGGCAGTGACAATAGAGATTTATTTTCTTTATCTCTACTAGCTCTTTTACAAGAAAGATCACATAGCCAGGACTCAGAAGGACATTCTGCCTCTAACACCTGATTCACCAGCAGACTCCTCCCATTGAGGGGGTCAGGAAGAGATGTCCAGAAGTATAAGGTCATTCTTCACAGAACTTTGATGAAAAGGATGCTTTTCCAGATTTGAATTCTTCCTCAGACCTGTCAGGTCAAGGGAACACCTCTCAGCCAGATGGTCTAAAAGGTTCTTTAGCCAATAATAATAATCTTACTGACCCTTTGAAGCCAAATGACCCTCAGAATTCTGAAGTTGATGAAAAGGAAGGTAAAGAGGCTGAGGAACTTCAGTCCTCCTCGACCCCATCTCTATTTGATAAGCATATTTCCTTTCTGGTTGAGGAGATTTGTAGGATTTTGCAGCTACGAAGACTCAGTCAGTCACTACACTGAGAGTTAATCCCAATCTATCTATAACAGGATGCACCAAAATGTTTCCATGAACTCAAACAATTTGTACAGAAACTGTGTTAAGAAGAATGGGATAATACAGATAAGAAGAAGCAATTTACTAATTCTTGAGTAAAACTTTGCCATTTCTAGACTCCTTGGTTAAAAATGGAAGGTTCCTCCTGTGACAGAAACAACCATCTCTTCTGTGGTTAAAGAAACCATTACTCAGGTGAAATGCTAGCTACCTTCAGATCTAATGATAAGCATATGGAAACTCCGCGACAGGCATGCATGCATATTCTGCTGCTGGTTTTGGTTTCATGCCTCATCAGCTTCGACCTTAGTAGCCCAGTACTGTGTAAATGTTTTTGGAGGGTGTCTGCCACGGAAGTTGTCAGCATATCAACCACGTGACAGGTAAAGGGTGTGTATCTGATTACCTACAGTAGCAGCCAGACACTGCCAGATATTTCCCAAAATTTTCTGTGATATTTCCAGAAATATCTCCTGCTTTCTGCATTTCCACAGTGAGGGCAGCAGAAGAAACTCTTCAGAAATTTCGTGAAATATTTGGAAATAGCTGGCAATGTCTCTGGCTACTACTGTAGTCCCCTTATAAGGGTTAAGTTCAAAATGGGTGAAAGAGTGGGACACTACAATGACTAAATGTACACGTTGAGAAAACTCAGACTCCTATATTCATTCAATAATATTTTATTGTCCTTTTTCTTTACATAGCCACTTATTTGGCACAGCCACGTGGTCTGTCCACCTATAGTGGTATCTGTTTTTTTTTTCTTTTTGAGACCTTGTTTTCTTATGGGCCAAGCTTTGCTTTGCTGCCTCTTCATCTATTGTACACTCTATGAATCTTTTAACATGCTGTATTTCACTTGACAGTAGGGCAATTAGTTGAGCCTTCAATAGCCACTGAAAAGAAAAAAATGAAAGGTACCACCATAGGTAGGTAGACCACTCAGGCCCTGAGGAAGTGGCCTTGGGGCCATGAAATATTGTTTGTGCCAAAATAGGGGGCTATGTAAAGAGAAAAGATAATTAAATATTATTGAATGAATATAAGAGTTTAAGTCTTCTTCAACACACACAGAACATATCAACTTAAGAAATGTGGGTAGCAGAGCTGTATTGTGGAATTTGTAGGAATGGGATCTACTTACGAAACCATTGCATAGTCCCATTTTAATGACCTTTATTTTGATGAACCTGGATTCATGGTTTGAGAGAACGAGGATTTCTTTCCTCAGGTGCCCCTGTTGCACCTCTCAGAAGCAAACATGGAGAGGCTGGATCAGCTGATTATGGAGAAGGGGGTAATGCTATTCAATGGGCATTGAGGGGCATGCCCCCAGCACAGAGGGTTTTCCTGCAGATTTACACAAAGTTGTGCTTCCTTGGTCGCTGGACCCTTGCTAGCAGTGTACCAGGAAGCACAGAAACTGGGCTCCCTTTTACTATCAATGTAGGCAGCGCTTATCTCCCTCATTCCTTAAGTCATTAAGTTGTGCAAGGATCCTTTCTGGTGTGGTGGTTACTGGCCTAGCTCCTTGCTCACAGCAGATTGTAAACTTTAGTGTCACCTACCTACTGTCTACCCTCACCATAACCTCCCTCCCTCTTCACCTACCCTTAAGCCTACCTCCGTCCTCTCTTCTGATTCCTCTTCTACTACCCAATCCTGATTAGTTTTTCCCTACCCTGATTGCCTACCATGGCTGTGCTTACTCTCTGGCTATAGCCTTAGTAATCAACTAGGAATCAGTAGTGGTGTACAGCTACATCTCCTGTTTCTTCCATACAAGCTCCTGTATAGCCTTGACCTCTAATTTTCTCCAGCTAGTACATAACTTTATATGCCCTTTTAATTGTCTGGCATGCTGTGTAAATGTATCCCCATGTACTCTGTACCCATGCTTTGGTTTTGTGTTGCTATTGCCTATGTTATCCTATGATGTGTTGCTATTGCTGTTATTGATTGCTGCTGATCACATTATCTTCCTATTAGATGTTCTTGACAATGCCTATTTACCTACTACTGTTTCCCAACTCATGTATTCTCCCTCCCTTTATGACGAGGATCCTTTGTAAAAGAACTTTTAACTCAAAGGTTATAAATGTGATTACTCAATAAATAAATAAATAAAAGTGTTAGTTGCACGCTTGGGCAATTTAATTGCTTTGATAGTGAGCCCTGACTGGGTGGGATTTGTTGATGGCTGATAGGGCTCAGACAAGGTCTGGTGCTTAATCAGTACTCTTTGGCACTTCTACCACACCACCTACATGGTTATTCTCCTCTCTTTAGATGCTTAAATGGTTTTTAACTGGATAGAGTTGGGAAAACATACCTGCACATGATGCTAGAGCAATTTTGTCTGGGACCACTGTTTGTGGGGGTGGATCAGGATGCTGTACACTGGGACGGCAGCCTCAGTGGTGACTTACGGCATGCCATACCCTTGCTTTACCCTGGGTAGAGGAAGGGATTCCCCCTCTCTTTCTCCTCTTTTCCTTGCCCTAGAACCCTTCCTGGCTCATGTTAGGGTGAACCCCAAGATTGGTGAGAGTGGACCTCGGTGGCAGACAAACTATTGATATATGTTGGTGATTTGTTGGGGCCCATAACACCCTATGATGTCACTACCTCCATTTTGGGTATGTTATCCAGGCTTGGTAGACTAGCTAGATATAAATTATAAATCAGTGTCATGTAGATAGACAAATCAATGTAAAAAATGTAAAGCATTGCAGGGCGCAACACAGCAGCTGCCACCTGTGGGTGGCCCTCCACTTGTTCCCTGTGCCCCCACAGCCTGATCGCGGGCAGATCTCACTCCCCCCGACTGGCCCGATCGCAGGCATAACAGTAATGAACCCCCGCCGGATTGCGGGCGCCAACAGTAATGAAACCCCCTGCTGACTGGCCGATCGCGGGCATAGCGGAAATGACCACCCCAGCCCAATCGTGGGCAGAGCGGTTTCAACCCCCAAAGACCAATATCCCTGGTGGTCCAGTGGAGCAGCGAAGCCTGATCGTGGGCATTAAGTCAACCCCAAGGTCCAATTTCCCTGGTGATCTAGTGGTCCCCACCCACCCACCCACAGAGTCCCACCACCCAGCCCCCATCAGCCAGCGGGCAGCAGCACACCCACCTGCGCCGCCTGCCAACTGGCTGCTCGGTAGGGCTGCGCATACAGCCCATACCGTGCAAGGCAGTCCAGATATGTGAATTCATTCATTCACATATCTGGACTGCCTGTCTGATATGAAGCTACATGCCAATCAACTCTTGCTCTGAACCATGGCGTGCAGCCCTACCGAGCGCAATCAATCGGCGGGTGGCGGGGGCAGCTGAGCAGGTGGGGTGCTGCCGCCACTGCTGGCGGGGGCCGAGTGGTGGGGCTCCGTGAGTGGGGAGTGGTCACAGAAAATGAACAGGGGCAACTAATGCCTGCATCGAGCCGCAATCCACTGGACCACCAGCCAACAGCGATGGGCTGGGTGGGGTCATTCTGTTATGCCGGCGATCGGGCCCAGTCGGGAGTTTCATTACTGTTTTGCCCATGTCGAGCAGTTGGGGGTTCCAGTTCCGTTTGCCTGCGATTGGGCCATAGAGGTTCAATTCCATTTGCCCGATTGGGCCAGTCGAGGGAGATTGCTTCATGCCCACGATCAGGCTGCAGGGGCGTCGGTCTCCAATGGCTGCTGCCTGGCAGGCGCCAGAGTGCAAGTTGTCGGGGATAAAGGCGCACCTGCATGCTAATGGCATGCAAATGGGGCCGTAAAGTAGATGCAAATGGCCCTCCTGTGCCTTGCATAACCTGTAGCCCCCATTTGCATGTCACCTGAATTGCGCATGCGCATGGCGCAATGGAACTACCACCGCATCTTGAATGCTCCACTCTGACCACTCTGCGGTGGCACAAGTTCCACTGCGCCATTCACAGTGGCTGTGGTTAGGAGGCGAGATCAAAGGAGTTGCTCAACAGCGCAAACTCGCTGAATATCCCCTGGCCACACCCCTGGCAACTTTTTTGAGCAGCGCAGGCTTGCGCCATGAATGGCGAGTTTGAATATCCAGCCCTACAAGTACATCAAGTAAGCATTGAACCATGACAGACCATGGTTCTACTGTGGAATTAATCCATGGTTTGGGAGGGTGTTAGGTCCAACCACGGATATATACCAGAGTGGAACCATGGTCTGGAGTGGTTTAATGCACTCGTAACATGGCAAGAACTAGATTACAAATATTTTGCCACCTTTAATGAAACTACAACACCAAAGTAATGAATGGCTGTTAATAATACGTTTTTTGTTTCTGCTCTATAGCTGGGAGCAACTACATAGAGCAGAAAACGTGCTTGTGGCACGCTGAACCTCTATTAATATAGTGGTTGAACACTTTTAACAGATCTATGCAGTGCAAAAAAAATTATCAACATCCAAACACTAATGTATAAAAATGTTTCTAATGATGGTCATGTACAGGTTTTTAAGCTCCGTTTTTCCCTCTCCTTTATGGAGTATTGTAGTGACTTCTGGGTATCGCTGTAAATTTGCATTCTTAAACAGCAATGTAACATTATATATCTCCTTCAGTTTGCTACTGCTTCCTTGCTGTAAGTATGGTAACATTCTGATAACTTTAGCATTAATACCATAACTTTTTTATACATTAGCATACAACTTTATTCACTGTCTACAACATTTTAGATGTGCTTGCATTGGTTGGGGGACAGTACGCAATATGTTATTCAGGCTAAATGTACCAACTGGTTTTGGATAACTGGCTATTCTCCAAGTCACATACCACAAGGGAAAGAGGGCGCAAGCTGGGAACTGTGCAACACATGGGGCGCAACACGGTGCATGGCATGCACAAACACCACACAGGATGGTGTAGAAGAGCCACCACCGCACACCCAGAGCTATGCACAGGCAGAGGGCTTGGCCACAGGGGTGCCGGATCACGTCGGCCTACGCACATGCACAAGCATGTCGACAGCAAAATGGCATACAAAGGGGCGCGGCCACACCCCGATGGGGAGACATAACCAGGTGCGTGATTAGGCAACTGCAGGGAAGTGCACAGCTGTCAGCATGGTGGGCCCCACCTCACGGCCCCAAACATAGCAGGACACACCAGGCATACAATGCACAGGCACACAAAAGAGGCATAGACACGTGTGCATGGAACAGGTATGTTTACTGCCATAAACCAACACCATGAACAGAACACAGAGGCACTGCAGTGCCAAAACAAGACAATAGCAGGCACACCCACCCACCAGAGCACCACCACACAGGGTGCAACCCTCCCCACAGATGAACATGACCAGGCCCCTACAGTAGGACCTGAACAACACAAGGGAGGACCCCACAAATATGCAGGTGGCAATGGCCATGGAGTTCCTCCAGTACACAGGTAGCAGCCCCCAGGCAAACAGTGGCGCCATGTCCTGAACAGTTCAGCTGGCGGGAGACCACCAGCAATGGCCCTGACCAGCCATGTAGATGGTGTGGCCTAAACAAGGCCAGCTCTAGCTGGCCCCATCCTCCTCCTCCTCCGAGTCCTCAGACGACCTCTCAGGCATAGTGGCAGTGTAGTCCCGCATCTCCAGGAGCATCCTCTGCAACAGGCTATGATACCCTGTATTGAGAAAGCACGGAGAAATGGACACATCAGCCCCACGCATGCTGCCAGACCCAGGCCCAGCCAGACACCTGCAATGGCGAACACCTTACCTTAGACGGCTCCATGACACGCCAGTACCATCCACAGTCATCCTTGTAATAGATGTCCCTGTTGCCAAACCTCAGGGAGATGAAGTCTGGCAGTCGTTGGGGCTGCTCCCACCACCTCGCCACGACTTGTCCCGTGCCACCGTCCCCAAGGTCACAGAACTCCACAGCAAAGCGCTCCAGCCACCCAGTAGCGGTCTGCAATGGAGAACAGGACAGTGCCAAGGGCAGTGGTAACACACACAGGTGGCCACACCATAGACTGGGCGCACAGGAGTCACTCACCTCCAGGGGCTCGGTGACATCCCAAATCACACCTCCCTCAAGGCAGTCCTGGTAGCACCGTGAGGAGACACACCACAGTTTCTGTGGGTAGGCCATGGACCTGCCAGCACGCATGACATGCCCACTTACACCTGCTGCCACTGCCATGGCCCTGTATGTACAGGCGACGTGGGGCCATGCCCAAGTGCATGCCACACCCACATTATGTGGTGTGCATGCACACTGCACCACTGCCAGTGGTGGGTGGGTGTCAGGGGTATAAGGGGTGGAGCACAGACATGGTGCGGTATCCAGGGCTGCCTGCCAACTGGGTACAGCTGTACACACCTGTGGCCTCCACGAGGTGCCCCAGGTTGTTGCTGAACGTAGCACTACTGGATACTGCTAACACACAGGGATGGAACCAATGAGCATGGAACAGGCCCAGGACATACCGCCCCCCAGCTCAGGGCCGGGGACCTCAGGGTGCAGCAGTGTATGGACAGATTCCAGGTTGACCATTGTACAGTGGCATACCTGTGTGACATCATTGGGCTGATGGTGCAGCCATGGACGTGCTGCTCACATGCCATGTCCATGGAGACCAAGGTCCTTTGTGCCCTGTCCTACTACACCACCAGTTCATTCCAGTGAGTATGCGGGATGTGACAGGTGTCAGCCAGTCGTCAGTGTCTAGGCTATACACAGGTCACCGAAGCACTGCAGGTGGTGGATGACCACATACAGTTCCCTGCATCACTGCAGGAACAGCGTGCTGCCAATGAACCCTTCTTCACCCTGCATGGCACAACATGCTTGGTGTCGTGGATGGCACATGTACCGGTGTTGACAGTGGCCATGAACAGGGTGGCACATCAGAATAGGAAGGGCTTCCACAGCCTCAACTGCCAGGTGGTGTGTGATGCCCGGTGCTGCATCACAGATGCATGTGCACGGTACCCCGGCTCATGCCATGACACCTATGTGCTCGACAACTCCAGCATCGGTGCACAGCTTGCAGCAGGGGCTGGTGGTTCCAGATGGCTGCTAGGTGAGTGCCCCGGGTGGGATGGCAATGCCATGCATGTGTGCAGATGTGTGTGTGTGTGTGTGTGTGTATGTGTGTGGCCGAGGGTTGCGGATGGTATGTATGTCCTCAGGGCTGTACCAGCTGCACTCATGCCTCTGAATCCCCCCACAGGTGACAGCAGATACCCCCTGTGGCATCACCTGATGACACTGTACCTCATGCCACAGGACAGGGCAGAGGTGGCCTACAATGAGGTCCATTGACAGACACGTGGGTGCGTGGAGTGCACCACTGGTATCCTGAAGATGAGGTTCCGGTGCTTGGACCACAAGAGGGGGCACAATGATGCATGAACCTGGGTTCACCTGCAGAGTGTTCACCGTGTCTGCGATGCTGCATAACATCTGTGTCTGCCATGGGTTGCCTGACCTCCCCTTCCCCCATGTGACATGTGGCCCCCTGACATGCCGCCAGCACCGGATGGGGAATGGGACATGCCAACCAGCCGTGCAGTCTGCCACACTGTGGCGCATGGTACCTTCAGTTGAGCATCCCATAGGCCATGGGCGCAGTGATGATCCCATGTTCTGAGTGCCCCTGGCCATGTCTGTGGCTATGGCCTGTGTCATCAAGCACACCCAAAGCAGTGGTGCAATGTATGGACTGTGCAGCATGGCAGGATTACCCAAGGATGTGCTGTGTCCACCACCCTATCCCCCTCAGTGTGTGCACCATGTGTGCTGCCTGCATGCCGGCACCCGCCACCCCTCCCCCCGGTGGTGTGGCATGCCCTGGCCACCCTCACTGGCCCCTGGGTGCACCCCACCCACGTGTCCATAGTCCACGGTGTGACACAGTGGCATCAGATGCTGCCCCTCTACTGGCTGCATGTCCCCTGAACAGGGTATCCAGTGCCTGGCGTGTCACCTGAGGATACCCCACCTGTGTGGGGCTCGGCTGTCCCATTGGGGGTCGCTGGTGCCATCAGGGTCAGGGTCCTGCAGGCCTACCAGGGGCAGGCTGCTGGGAGGGGCAGCCACAGCAGCACTCCCGTGGTGTGCTGGTGGACTGTGCAGTTGTGGGCCGGCGGGTCCTGTGCATGGTGGAGCTGCCGGTTCCAGCAAGTCCTGCCCGACATGTCTGTGTGGCTGTCATGGTATGGGCATGCACAGGGGCATATGTGTGTGTGTACTGGGTGCCTTGTGCTCCCTGGTGGCTACCATTTCCAGCACATCCCGATGAGGGTCATGCCTTGACCATATCCTCCACCACATGGGTGAGTGTGTGGATGGCCTCTGTCTGTTCTCTCTGTGCCGTTAGCTTGTCCTCATCCAGCCACCATAGCTCTGTATAGTGCATGGTCAGCATCCCTGCACCCATGGGATGCACAACACGTGTTGTGTGACCCGGCCCTGTCTGTCACCCTGTCCTGTGGTGGTGCACCCTGTCCCATGGGCACCGCTGGCCGATGGGCCTGTGGATGGGCGTGGTGTCGGTAAGAGTGACTCTGTGCATGGGTGCCCATGGGGATGGTTGGGGACACAGGGTGCATGTTGTGTCCTGCACTCTCCAGGGATGTTGCCCCCATGCCACTGGTCTGTTGCATTGGTGTGCTGTCCTCCGGCTTGGCATCTGGGGTTGGCAGTGGGTCATCCATCATGGCATTATCATCTGGGATGTCCAGGTTGATATCCACCCCTGTCACTGGCTCCACTTCCTCCTGCCGCAGGGACCCTGTGGTGGGGACAGGGGTGACAGTGTCCGTCTGGTGTGCCCAGCGTGTGTACCTGCTGGTGGGCATGTTGTGGCATATGTACCCTCCATATCTGGTGTTCTCCCTGCAATGCCTGTGCTGCTGCTGGATGCTGCACCAGTCCTGCGTGGGTGCCCTGCGTGGGTGAGATGTGGCACGGTCAGTGGGCCGTGCTGTCCGGTGTGACCCTCCCCCTCGGTGGCCCTCCCATACCTACCTGCCAATGTATCATATCCATCTGGCAGGCCCTGCCAGGTGACCTCAGCGATGGTCTGTGCCACGATCCTCTCCAGGGGTGACAGCCTTGTTCCGGGCGATGGTGCTCTGCCCCCTGTTCCCATGTGTGCCCTGTGTGCTGTCGCCAGCTTCCATTTCATGGTGGACCGGAGGTCCTTCCACTTGTGTTTTATGGCAGAGAGAGTCTGTGCCTTGGGTCCGGCAGCATTGACGGCCACCTGGATCTCCAGCCAGAGCCGTTGCTTGGTCTCGGTGGGTGCCGTCAGTGACTGGTCACCATACAGCATGTCATAGTTGGCCTGGATGTCCATTACCAGGGCTGTCACCTGGGTGGTGCTGAAATTACTGGGCCTCACCTTCTTCCCAGTGGTGCTTGTGCCCCCGCTGCTTGGTACAGGCCGGTCTTCAGCTGAGGGTCTCCTCCCTGGGATCCTGGTGTTGTTCATTGGTGTTGCCATTGCACTTTCACTTCCACGTTCATGCATGCGTGCTACCTCTGCTCATGCCCTTATTTGGCAGGGGCATGTCCCTGGGCCGTGTGGACCTCTGCCCTGCCCCTGCATGCTGCTCCGCATCTTCTTCTGTGCTGTGCCTGGCACCGCCCAGTGCACGGCATTGTTGCTGAATGCCATGTACGGTGCGCACCTTGTGTGCTGCACCCGTACTCACTGCTCTTGCGCGGTGTGGGTATGCTTTAAGAACAGTCACTAATATGCACATTTGAGAATGTGCTGATATTGTTTACATGGCAGAAAGCAATACAGCTTGACTGATTACTGCACGGATATGAGAGACACACACATGTACATGACTTCTGCAGAACTGCAGTCTCTGTGTGTGTCTGTTTCTGCTCACTGCTATTGCACAGTCATTTCCTGCTCATCTTACGGGTGACAACTGCATTCAATGTGCCCAGGTTGCAGATGGAAACAACTGCAATACTTCAGCTCCCGGAAACCACGCAACTGAACAATTCCTGCAGGTTACTGTGACAGCAAGAAGCCCCGAATTCCACCAGGTGGGTGAGTGGGAAGAAACAAGGAACAGAGCCACCTGTAGGTAGCCAAAGACACACAAAACATCCACAGACTGATGCTGGTCACTCGTGGTCTAATTTTTCCTTTAGTGTGCTCTTATGGCAAACTCATGGATTAATAATGGGAATTAATCCATGATTGCTCAGTTGTCACATGGTGCTGTTCCTCCAATGAATCTCCTAAATTTTGCTGTACTGCTTTTTGCCACGTTACAAGACCCTTGGTCTCCTTCTACTGTCTTTTTTCTACGTTTTCTAATAAGCAGTTCCAAAGGAAATACAGTCAAGTTAGGCTCAAAGAACTTAAGGCAGAACAATTACACAGTTTTGAAAAAAATCCATACAGTTCGTAGTACAAAAAGACACAGGTTATTTACAGAGAGAAACCAAATAAAACTGTTTAATGGTTGCAGTTTCATTGGCCTGCAAAGGCAGACCATGAAGATTTCTTAAACGGATTAAATTTGGGGAGATTCAGCAGTGTATCAGGCAATTTGTTTAACCAGTTAGCAGCCATAACAGCAAATGACCGCTTGCCCAGCTGAGTATGCCAGAAAGGAATCTTAAGGGCATTCTTGGCCATGTTGCTGGTGTTGTATTGGTTGGAGACAGTGCGGAAGCAATTTGTTAGAGCAGGAGGTGTTTCACCCAGGAGTGTCTTTTTGGCTAGCAAACATGTCTGGAGCTTTGTTCCACTGGGTAGAGGTAGCCAGCTAGTGAGTGCATAAAGGGTACAACTATGAGTGTGGTTATCTGCACCAGGTACAAAGCAGCACAGCTTATTACAGATCAGCTATAATCTGTTTAGCACCGTGTCACAGGCAACTGTGTAGACAGGGTAATCCATCAAGTGAGCGCTATCAGAATAGCCACACATGTAGGTGCTAGTCTGGTAAGTGCTCACACGGACAGCAAGTGGGGTTTTACAACACTTGCTTTAAGCCCTGCCCTGGTCTCTGTCTGTGGTCCTGTAACAAGACAAGGGCTGCAATGAACAGGAGGCTGGCTGAGCTGCTCTTGTGGTGTGGAGGGCTGGGGCATGGAGCAACTCAGCCAGCGGCAGTGGAGACCAGAGTTGTAATCTTGGTCTCCGACATTTTGTAACTTGTTGGGACTTTGTTTTTTTTTTTTCACATGGGGCCAAGGAAACAGTATTTCACGGTCCCACAAATTTTAACTTCCCCTTGATCCACTCCTCCTCGGAGTGAGAATCGTATAGACAGGGGGTGGGGGGGTGAAGCTCCCTGCAAAAGAAAAATTGGCACTATTTTTACAGCGCTCTCCTTGCCGACGCTATTCTTGTCAGCACTCTTTTGACCCAGTGCCTGTAGACAGGGAGCCTATAATCTATAAGTGACAGAAAGGAGCTGGCCACAATAAGCATCTAGCATCCCCAGTGAGACTATTACTGTTATGGTACAGGGCAGCCTGTCTTCTGTTAACTATGGCCACCAGACTGCCAACATGGGGTGCAAAAGATAAGGTGTTGTACAGAGTTACTCCAAGGTATTTGAAGATCTCCACCTGCTCAAGGTTATGTCCTGGACAATTTCAGATGACAAAGTATGGAACTTTCCTCTTTCATGGGAGGCTAGAAAGATCATGGTCTTTGTTTTTCATATTTGAGGACTAGTTTGTTGTTGAAGAACCAGCTTTCCAGTGACCTAGTTACTTTGGAGAGTGGCGGTAAGGCTGTTAGAGTCAAGGTTTTTGAAACAGATGACTACATCAACGGTATAGAGGTACATTGGCTATCTGACAAGCATCAGGCTGTTGATTTATGAAGAGGCCAAATAGAAGTGTTCCCAAGATGGAGCCCTGGGGGACTCCAATACATAGATACATATGAACATCACGAAGAAGCCCAGAAGGCTATTTGGACTATCAAGTCTGCTCGTGTTGCAGGGTCCACAGTTAAGCTACTGTCCTGCTCCCTCTCCCCTCCTCCATCCTCCCTACCTACGACCCTTACTCTCCCCCTATACCTGTCCCAGTCTCTCTTAAAGCTGCCCACTGTCTTCAATGTGATTACCTCTTCTGGCAGAACATTCCAAGTGTCCTCCACCCTCTCTGTGAAAAAGTGCTTCCTGGCTTCCTTCCTAAGCCTCCTATCCTCCAGCTTAAGACTGTGCCCCCTCGTGTTATGGTTGCCACTCAGCTTAAAGAGACTCATTATCAATCTTACGTATCCCTTTCAAGTACTTGAAGGTCCCAATCATGTCCCCCCCCCCTCCTGTCTTCCAGGGAGTACAAGTTCAGTGCCCTCAACTTCTTCTCGTATGCCTTACCCTGCTGACCAACTATTATCTTTGTAGCCCTCCTCTGGACCTTCTCCAGTAGGTTAACATCCTTTGCAGCCCCTCATTCACTCTATCCTCCTCTATCACTACATCGGTGCATCGGTGTCCCCCCCCGCGCTTCTCTTTTCCCTCCTGAAGGCACTGGTCCATCCTTCTCCCTGGTGAAGACAGAACAGAAGTATCCATTTAGTAACTCTGTTTTTCCTCCATTATCCTCCACCCACTCCACCCCTTTCTTAAGCCTAACAATCCCTTCCTTCTTGTCCCTTTTCTCACTTAGCTAATTCCTTCCACTATCTGCAGCTCATTCTGTGCCTTTGCTCGCTTGACTTTCTCACTTGCCACACTAGCCAGCCTTAGGTAATTTCCCCTATCCACCTCTCTCTTGGTCTTCCTGAATTTTCTATAGGTCAACCTCTTTTCCTTACTGCTTGGGCAACCCCAGAACTGAACCAGCTGATACTCCCCTACTGTCAAACAAAAATGTATTGATCTTCAGCCCCTGGGAGTGATTAATGAGATAGCTGTGTAACCAGTCAACTGTATTCTGTGACAAAACCAGGCCAAGAAGTTTGTTAAGTAGGAGCTTGTGGCTGCAGAGGTCAAATGCTTTAATAAGGTCAATATGTATGGCTCTGACTAGGTCACCATTGTCAATGGCCTCAGGAACAAAGTTGGTGTATTCCAACAGTGCCATGTTAGTACTGTGGAGCTTCTGGAAGCCATGCAGCTGTACACACTGTGCATTGTATTGTTCGAGGTATGTGACAAATTGATCACAGACTATTCTCCTGAAGGCCTTGGATGGGGGGTAGAGAATAGAAATGGGTCTGTAACTGGCAAGGCTAGTGCAGTTTCTGCTTTTGAAAACTGGTGTAACCAGTGTGGATTTCCACTTCTCTGGGAACTGCAAGTTGTACAGGGAAAAGTTAACTATTCTAGAAATGAGGTGGGAACGTTCCCATACTGCCAGGGCAAGGAGTTTCATATCAACCAAGTCACTCCCACACCTAGTTTTGCCAAGTACCCTACTGATGTAGTTCAAGGTGTCTTGGACTTAAACAGCCTAAAAGTAGAATTATGGGTACCTTGGTTCACAGCCCACCATCTGGGAGGCTTCAAGACCTGGGTCCTTGGAGGGGGTCTGGGCAGAATCAGTGGGGATGACGGAACTGAGATCAGTAAAAGCTGTGTTGAAGTCATTGGCAATTTTGGTGGGATCAATGACCACTTGTCTCTCCACCTTCAGCATTTGAGGAGTGGTGTTAACTCCCTTGTGAAGGTGCTCTGAGATGTTATCCCAGAACCTTTTGCCACTGCTCCAATTTTGGGTTTGCTGGTCCTTTTAGAAAGTCAGATTTGGCCTTTCTAATCATACTGGTACACTTACTGTGGGCTTTCTTTTACCTTTGCAGGTGGACAGTTTCCCTAGCTAATGCCCACAGATTGTCCCTCTCTCTCATTCAGGTAAGGGGTTCAGAGATTATCCATCCAGACAGTAGTCCTCTTGCCTTGAGTTTTTTGAAGGGTACAGATTTATCACAGGCAAGTGTGAACTCAGAGACAAAGAATGCTAGGGTGGAGTTAATATCAGGAATGACATCTAAGAGGCTCCAATCAATTTGGGCCAAGTGACATTTGAATTCAGGCACCTCCAAGTTGTTTAGGACTCAGCTGACTGTGATCTGTGGAGGGGGTGTCCTTGTCTGATTAACTGCCCATAAACATTGTACCAGGGAGTGGTCACTTAGGGTATCTGGCAGAACATTGACAACTTTAACCCTATCAGGGTGTGTAACAAATACCCAGTCAAGTAGCATCATAGTGCTTGTTTTATAAGTGGTCCTGATGTGCTAAGTGACCATTTGTGTGTGAAATAGGCTGGACATCTTATCCCTACGACCTGTGCTGGTCTTAGTGTTCCAGTTGATGTTAGACTCACCAGTAGCAATGTATTCCCAGTTCTGATTGAGTTGCATGAAGTAGAGAATAAGTGCCTCTATGCCCAGATTATGTTTACCTGGTGGAAGATATCCAGACAGGATAACCAGAGATTTGTGCCCTCGCCCTATCAAAATCTTTACTGCTAGGCATTCACAGTCCCTGGTTAGGTCTTTCTTTGCAATTTTAGAGGCTTGCAGGTCTTGTCTGAGCTAGATAAGGCAGCCCTCACCTCACTTGCCTCTTCTATTATGTCCCTGAAGATATTGAAGCCTGACAATGAGATAGTGGCATCAGGTATGTGTGGACTGAGCCAAGTTTCAGTTAGGCAAATAACATCAGGCTGCATTAACTCAATCCAGGCTTCAAACTTGACAAATTCAGGTAGAGACTGCTGATATTTAGGAAGACTGTGCTCAGTAGTCCCTGCCTATGGGTGCCAGATGCAGAGCTACCAGCAGGTAAGAGCTATAGACACAGATAGCTACAAAGTCAAGCCAGTCTGAGCTGGTCAGTCTTTTGTAAATCACATGTGTGTCTTAATGTAGAAGTTTAAAACTGAAAGGGGGCTGAACTTTTTAAGTGACATGGCGAAGGAATGGGTTAAGGTTCATGATGTGGCTAGATGGACCAGTCCTGAGGGGAACAGCCACATAAGTTTTCATTCCAGCAGGCAGATATGGAGCTAGACATAGTACCGGATGCTCACCAAGCCAAAAGGGGAGTTATTAGTCTTTTACGCCTCAGGCCTTGATGGCCAAAACTCTTGTCTTTTCCAAGGAAGACCTGTGGGGTAATAATTCCAGACTGATGAAAATGCTAATGAGGTCTTTGTATTTTTAATTCTTTCTGTTTTAAACTGATTATTTTTTCTGTATATATTGCAAATCTAGTGTAAATATTTATTTTTTGTATCTAATATATATATGAGACTACTATGTTTTAATAACCACATTTAATCCATTTTATTAAGAAATGCTGTAATCCACTTCTGGAAGAACACTACAAACTTAAAAAGTAAAACCTGCATCTGATACACAGCAGGGTGTGAGGTTGCCTGGAGTGACTAATGGGGTTCTATGCACAAGAAGCCTTGTACTGTGTGAGCAGGAGCGTGATGAACCTCAAAAGTGGTAGCCCAAGGGAGTTGTAACCAGGTTGGTGGCCGTGTGATCAAGTAAGCCGGGTCTTGTATAGAAACATAGGAAACACTTGACATGCTCTGTAACCAGACTTGCAATGGAAATGGAAAAGAGTTACTACTGAAAGGCTTGCTCGATGCAGCATTATTGCTCAGCACTGTCTTTCAAGACATAGAAATTTACTAACACACTGGTGTTTTGAGAGATGGAGCAAGTTAGGAAATGTTAATACTGCATCAAGAAAACCTTCAAACCCTGAGGAACACCACACCACATGGTCACCTAGAGCCAGGTATTTTTTAACCTAACATTACATTTCCTTACTTTGAGGCTGTGTGCTTCAACCATAATGGAAGCATAACAATATATTTTGCTTTACAATGAATTTCCTTATTTTTCTAGAAGAATATTGAATAAAAGATGTACATTACTTTGTATTAATGACACTGACCGAATGGCATAGTGACACCCTGTTTTACCTCACCCTGTGCAAACAATCTCTGGCATCCAGTAGTACCCTCTACCACACCTGCCCGATTCCAAGTATCCTTGGCATCCAGTGGTACCTTCCCAGATGAAGGCCAGCAAAATCCTACTCTTACCTCTAAAAACATTGAGGAGGGATAGCCTCACTGATTTTGCTGGCACTGAGGATAGGCTTCCAGTGCCAACCACCATTAAGATAGGTGGTGGTGGTGGGGTCCATGAGAGGAATAGTAAAAGAAAACCAACACCTGAGCTAGGTGCCCAAGGTCAGGTGCTCAATCCATGGTCCAGTGTTGAAGAGTGAAGATGTGTCTGTGGTCCAGAGGATTACAGCATTGGACCCGGTAGGTATGTGAGGCTGGGGGTGCTGATTGGGGTGTTGGGTGGTGGGACAGTAATGGTGGTGGCAGCAACAGACATCGATGGATGTTTTTCTTTTTAGCGGGTATATTAAAAACTACAAGGGATGTTTTTTGTTTATTTCAGGTGGCAACACTAAGGATTGGGCACCTCCAGTGTCAGTGTTATTTTTTTTTTTTTTATCATTGAATAATTTTTTATTATTATTGTTATTTTTCCAACAATACAAGGCCGAAACCTCTCTCTCTCTCTCTCTCTCTCTCTCGCTATAAATATATATATATATATATAGACATAGGGTATACACTTCTTAATAATCACAGATAACCTCTTTAAACATGAGGCTCCCAGCAATACAGATCTCTCCTTACCATATCAGGAGTAACATGTCATAATCAGCTTCACCCTACTCCTTAAAGCATATTACAAACATTTCTGACAATCAGTCTTCTCTGTATGGATTAAGCTAGATTAAACTAGATTAGATATAAAAGAGACCAAACATGTTACCTAGCTACATGAATCTTCTTGGTAGTCCTATATGTTGCCCTTATAGAACTATAATGGAGGTTAAAGAAGTAACAAGGTGTTAACATGAGAAAAGTTATAGTAAAGAATAAGAAGAAATAACTGCCCTTAGCAGTTCAAAACCAACCCCAGGGTATTCCTCAACATGAGTTGTGCTATCTGTAAATACTTTACTGTTCAGGGGATTGCACAGTGGAGGAAGAGGAACCCTACATAATGTGGAATTCAAATAAGCTCCCCATTTTTGGTAATAGCTAGGCTGCCCTCAGTTGGCAAAAGTAAGTCTTTCAAAATAGCTAGCCTTGCAACAGCAGAGTGAGATAGGGTAATAGCAGGGGGTAATGCCTGTCTCCAGGACCTAAGTAAAAGCCTTTTTGCCTCTAGAAGAACTACTAGTAGCCACTTCCTGTGAGGTTCCAATAAGGGGCCCAGCGGGGTAGGGTCTCCTAATAAAAGTAAAGGGTTAGAAATATCAATACGTACTCCCAGCACTCCAGAGCAATCCACTGCTATGGCATTCCAAAAGGGGGTTAGGGCCTCACATTCCCACAACATATGCAGTAAATTTGCTGGTTCATGCTTGCATCTCCAACATTTTGCATGAGGAATAATTCCCCTTGAGTGGAGAGCTGCTGGTGTGTGGTACCACCTAAGGAGAATCTTAAGTTGTATCAACTGACTCCTTGCATTCTGATACACAGAGTGAGCTAGGTGAAGGCAGCAGGACCATGTGTCTATGGCAATAGAGGTTTTTAAAATCCACACCCCATCTGTCCCTGCAGGCTGTAGTGTAGTCTGGCTATGCTTCTCGCCATGTGCTATAGAAGTGTCCAACCAGACCCCGTTGGGAAGCTTTGAGGTGCAAGGAGGAAATCCAGTTCCATTTAGGGTCAGCTACAAGGCTACTTTTAATTTTCTGAACTGCATTGCAAAGCTGCAGGTATCTCCAAAAATCCTTAGCGTGCAGGGAGTATAGGGCCTTAAGCTATGCAAATGACATCATCGTACAGGAGTTGGGCATATATAGGTCTTGTACACAATACATACCCTTGTTCTCCCATATTGTCCAGTCCAGTAGTTTATTATCCACTGTGAGAAGAGGGTTGCACCAGAGAGCCATATAGTGAAGTGGAATAACACTTGCATGTGTCAAGTTATGTTTGGCAGCACCAGAGGTGGGCTCCACAGTGTTGCAGAATCAAAATGAGAAGGGTAGGATGTAGCTGCTGGCACAGGGGATTGGACACCCCCATATTGGAATAGTAACGTGAGTTGATTTGGCTGGGGGGGTGGGATGGTGGGATAGTAGGTGCTGAATGAGGAGGATCGGGTTGAGGGACAGTAACTGCTGCAGCAGCAGAAGACAACAATAGATTTTTCTTTTTTGCAGAGAGTATTTAAAAAGTACAAGGAACAGTTTTTCTTATTTCAGGTGGAACACTGGGGACTGGGCACCCCGTGTCAGTGTTATGTTTGGTGGCACTGGGGTGGGCTCGGTGTTGTAGAATCAAAACAGGTGGAGTGGGGGTGGCAGCTAGCAAGGGAGACTGGGCAGCCCTGTGCCAGAATATTAACATGTGTGGGTTCAGGCTTGGGGAGGGGGGACAGTTATGGCAGTGGCAGCAACAGACATCAACTGATGTTTTTCTTTTACCGGTGTAATTCAACTTATGAGGGATGGTTTTCAGCAGGCTGATCATGACAGATAAGCTGTGCTTGCTGGGTGGCATTATGTACAGCAAAGGAAAGAGCAGCATTATGATTGGGCCATCTCTGACCTTTGAATTACAAGAAGTTTCTGCCCAACAAGCTAGAAGAGTGTCGTGATCAACCTGGCTGATGATTGGTGTGACACTGACAAGCCCCCTTGCAAACTGCTTTGCATTGGACTGATAGTGTCACACCTCTCAAAACCCACTCTCCTAACAAAATGTTCACTTTGTGTTTGTGTACTGTGAACATAAAAAGACAAAAAGTAACACCATTAATATCTGTATAAATATAAAAAGAACTGCAATGCCAGAAGCACTCCTTCACATATAGAGCACAGAGCCTATCATTTACATACATTTGACAAATAATTGCTTATCTTACAAAAATACTGATATATCAAAATGGTCATTCAGTCCGGAGGACGAAAAGCTCCCAAGGTATATATCCAAAGCTTCCACATTTAAGGGTTAAATTTAAAACATTGCCACCTCTGGGTCCTGTTTGTACTAGTTCTATCCCAATGAAAGGTCACATGTGCTGTCCCTGATCCCTAACAAGCTTTGCATGGGCTGCCAATATATTTTGAGGTTTCCCTTCTATGCCCTCAGGTGTTCTCCAATGCAGGATTTAAAGATCTGTTCTCTGAATATAATATGCCCCACACTGTCACATAGCCCTGTACACTATATTTGTAATGTCACATGTAATGAAATTCCTCACTTCATATAACTTCCCAATTCCAGGATTTCAAAAGTCTTGCTTTTAATTATGTATTTATCAACTTTACATCTCCACAGGGAGTGCAGTCCCTAGATGCATTGTCCCGAACCACCTCTGTGTTTTGTGTCTATAGGGTTGTAGGGAGTGTACCAACACATCCACCTGGTTTTGTGCCCAGTTATACACTAATTGTGGTGGACCACTAATTGCTTTGCCAAGGACAGGGTCTGCCTGAATTATATCACAGTGTTTTAACCAAATATTCCTAATACCACTAGCCTCAGGAGTGAACATGGTTATAATGTGACCCTCACCTCTGTCACTACTCTTTGTTCTCTAGAAGTCAATAACTGCAAGCTGTCCTGCTCAGCAACCTGATTAGATGCATTGATAACACCAGTTCTACCATACCCTCTAGCCAAGAAACGGTCTTCCATATCTCTAGTCCATTTTTGATACAGCTCAGTAGTAAAACAATTACATCTCAGACATAAAAATTGACTACGAGGAATGTTCTTAATTAGGTGATTTGGGTGACAACTATTTGCCAACAAAACTGAGTTACTGTCAGTTGACTTACAACATAACTCTGAAAGAACCCACCCTTCATTCTTCATTAACATAAGATCTAGAAAAGCAATAAAGATCTGACTATAGGTAGCTAAAAAATTCAAATTAACATTAGAATCCTTTAAGTACTGTACAAAATCTATAATTTTTCCACAGTACCCCTCCCATATAAAAACAAATCAGCAATAAAATGATAATACATTTGGTTAAATCAAAATAAGGATTCCTACCCAAATCTTGTACTACCAGCTTCTCCTACAATCCTAAGTATTGGTTTTGCATAACTGGGGGCTAATGATGCCCCATAGCAGTCTCATGAACCTGAAGATAGTGGTTACCAGGGAAGGCAAAATTATTACATTTAAGCACTTTATCAGTGCACAGTATAAGAAACTCGATAAATGCAGCAGACAAATCACCAGTTTGTAGAAAATATCTCATGGCATCAGGCCACCCTCATGAGAGTAAATTTGTATATAATGCCTCTACATTGAGGGTGACCAGGAGCAGGAATCCTCTACTAAAAATTCTCAAGTTTTAAAAAAAATTCAGCAGAGTCTCTAATATAGGAGGTTAAATTGGACACTGTTGGTTCTGGGGAGTTCTGTAGAAGAGGACCACCAAAAGGAGGACATACTAAACAAATACTTTTGTTCAGTATTCACAGAGGAGGGGTTACGAAGTTAAATGTAGACAAGGCAATGGGTTGAGATGTGGTGCACTGAGGCAACATGGATTCACGGGGGAAGGGTGTCCTGCCAGACAAACCTGATTGAGTTCTTTGACTGGGTAACAATGGAAGTGGAGTAGGGAGGGGTGGCTGACATGGCCTATTTGGATTTCAGCAAGGCCTTCAACATCATTCCACATAGAAGGCTGGTAAACAATCCAGGACCACCTGGCAACATTAGGACCTGTAGGGACCTCAAAGGAAAACTAAAGATTATCTCATTAAATCTAGGAGGCCTGCTCCTGAAATTCCCCCAGTTAAAAGCCTGGGTTGCACTTGTCCAGCCAGACATAATAGTGCTCACAGAAACATAGTACACCTACAAAATACCTGATTCATCAATTGCTTTAGAGGGGTATAACCTATTTAGGGAGGATTGCCAAGGCAAAAGGGGTGGTGGCTGCCTGATCAATGTGCAGACAAACCTGATTGGCCATGAATTGGCCATAGACAATCTCACAAGTGACTGTGAGTGCCTGGCTGTCAAAATCCAAATAGGAAGTGGTCATAAATCTCTCCATGTTCTTTCTGTTTATATACTACCTGGAAAACAACAAATGGGCATTGAAACATTTGCCAAATATTTCAACCAATCCTACTTAAAAGGGGAATCAATAGTCACTGGGGACTTTAATATCAACTGGGCAGCTAAATCCAATGTTGTCACAAAGGACCTAGTATCTAGCCTTTTCCTAACTCAGGTGGTAAAAGATTTCACCAGAGTTAACTATAAAATAGGGACAAAATCCCTAATTGACTGGATCCTAGCCACACACCCTGAAAGACTTATCGAGGTTGAGGTCCTGTCTGACACCATCAGTGGCCACTTGCTTGTCCAATATGAATGGTCTGTCTGGATCCCAAATACCCCCAAAAACAATCACTAGTAAGGTCCTACAGAAAGGGTCAGCTGGTGCTTTTTACAGCACACCTGGCCCAGATCGACTGGAGCTTTTTGGACGTCATCCTGGACATCAATACGGCACTTGACTACTTTATAACCCAATTTACGAATGCATGCAACAAATTTGCCCCCCTATAAAAATAAACTATCAAAGGTACCTCATCTGGGTGGATCACCCTAACATTACTTGCCCAATTGGGAGGAAGGGGCAATATCTGGATGTGAGCAAGGAACACTGGATCACCTGCAGACCTTCAAAGATATAGAAAGCCCTCAACAAGTGTACCCAGGAAGTAAAAGAGCTAAAAGCTGACTCCTACAAGGATCAGCAGAACAAAAACTGGAGCAAGGGGAAGACATTTTAGGCCAGCCTAAGGCTCTGTACACATTAGGCGTCTTAAAATTTATTCACATGTTTAAAACATTTTAAGAAGCAGAAACACAGTATGCGTCCACATCTATCATGGTTTGTAAGCATGTTAAAAAAACTTACTTAAACCCTGCTAGCTACCTAGGCTTAAACACGGTTTTAAACACACTTACAATGCTAAAACTTTTAATTTTTTTAATGCAGACAGGTGAGCGTTTCATATTTGGGATTGCGGTGCTGTTTGGGGATGGGTGCTGATGGGAGAGACTGGAGTACCGTGCTAGCAAGCAAACTATTAAACCCACTTCAAATGACATGATGCAGATGCAAGGCTACTAGAATTTAACATGATACCTGGTGATGGGGACAGAATATCAAAGTGAATCATAAAATGTTTTTAAAATGGTTTTCAACACAATACTGTAATGTGTACACAGGCTAAAGCACTTTCTTGGCAGCAATGACAAATCAACACTGAAAATGCTTGACTCAAATGGGAAGTTCTCCACTGCAATGTTCAAAATAACAAACACCTTCAGCGAGGCCTTCACTGACCCGAGCAGTCCTCCCCACTACAAGGCACCTGAGGGACAATGATGAAGACCTTACTGCATAGAGTACCCAAGCTTGCCTCAGCACAAATCTCCCAAATTTTACTTCAAGCATGTCACCATGAAGGAAACCTTCAATTATGTGAAAATGGTCCCAGGAAAGGCAAGAATGGGTGGGGATATGGTGAACATAAAGCTACCAGCCTTTGCACTTGATGAACTAGCAATTCCCTGTTGAAGATTTTTAACCTGTCCTTGCAATTCTCCAGTTTCCTGAAATCTGTAAAGCCACTGTAGTTACACTTGTACTAAAGTGAGGACTGCTCTAACGTGACCAACTATAGGCCAATCTCTATCCTTTCTCCCCTTTCTAAGGCATTGGGAAAAACTGTCTCTGACCAACTAATCTCATACCTAAATAAATATAACCTGATGTGCAAACAACAGCACGGCTTTAGGAAACTACATATCACTGGAATAGCCCTTATTGTGTACACCAACCACCTGCATGAGGCCCTTGACAAAGGGCACCTGGTTGATGCCACATACATAGACCTGACGAAAGCCTTCAGCCTCATTAACTACTGTCTACTGCTGGACAAGCTTTCTGCCCTAGGCCTCTCCTCTGAAACCATAGCCTGGTTTCAGTGCTACCACACAGGGTGGTCACAGAGAGTAAGGATTGATGGAGTGCTCTCTAACGCTAAGTGTGTCATGGTCGGGGTCCCCCAGGGGTCTATACTAGGCCCGCTCCTTTTTGACCTGTTCATTAACAGACTCCCAGAAGCCTGGCCTCTATCAGAGATGTCACTTTACACAGATAATGCAGTGATTTTCAATAGTAGCCCACAGCATGGGGAACTGTCATGTAATCTGCAATTAAGCTTTAAGTCAGTGGACGACTGGTTTGAAAACAATGAACTTGTCCTAAACTACCATAAGAAAAAAGTTTGTCCCTTGGTTATCCAAAATGCACTTGGAGCTACCCTTGAACAGGTTGAGTCTTTTAAGCATCTAGGTGTCACCCTGGATGACACCCTTTCATATTGCCACTCATGTTGACAATGTTACAGATCTGGTCAACAGAAAACTAGATGTACTCTTCTGACAATGATTAAATCTTATCGCTGAGGCTAGACACCTGTAGTCTCAAGTATGGTCCTCCACTCATTGACTATGGTCTACCAATTTATGGAGCTGTCTGTGAGTCAGTTCTAGACAAGGTAAAATGGTCCTCAATAAAGTCTGTCATTTTACGCAGTGGGGCTGATAGACTACGCAACACTCTTAATAAACACCAACTGGCTCCCCTTGCAGGATAGGCTAATATACAAGTCCTATCTGTTGGTTAAAAGAGCCTTTCTGGGCCTCACCCTGCAGCAATTGGTGACCTCTTCTGCCCGGTCAACAACAGCTACTCCACAAGGAGTATGTCCAGACATGCCCGGCTAGTCCCTTTCACAAAACAAGTCAGGGTGGATGCACATTTGCTATCCAAGCTGCATAGTGGTTTAATGAGCCTTCTGAATCCCTAGTGGGTCCCCCAAAATCATACCTTTTAAGAATTCCCTAAGGAAAGAACTAGCTATGAAATCTGCCTGTCATTGTTTTAAATGACCTAATAGCCCTTTGAATTATGTTGTGGCTTGAATGCCGTTTGCCTGATTTCTACACTGCAACACCTCTGTTTGCAACCCTAATGTCTGTACTAGACCAGGCTCCTCTTGAGCTGATGAAATTATGATGTGTATACTTGTTTGCTTATACCTGTTCATTACTAGTGGTCCTGTGAATCTATGCTGTGTATACCTGTGCTCAAAGCGTTATCTGAATTCTAAATAAATAAATAAAGCTGAGTAGCCTAAGAGTAGGTCCTAAAATAGTAAGATGGGTGGAGAATTGTATTGTGGTAGGAGCCAAAGACTGAGTGGTAAATGGGGTACACTCTGGGAAGGCAAGGTGACTAGCGGAGTGCTGCAAGGGTTTTATTATGCCTGAGTCCTCCTCAATTTGTTTATTAGCAAAATTGCAGATGGACTGGAGAGAAAGATATGCCTATTCACAGATGACAAACAACTCTGCAACAGAGTAGACACACCAGTGGGAGTTGAAAGAATGAAGGAGGATCTAAAGACATTAGAAGAACAGTCATGAGTTTGGCAGCTAAGATTCAATGCAAAAAAGTGCAAATCATGCACTTAGGGCCCAAAAACGCAATGGCAACATACCAGCTCGGGGGAGGGAGTATTATCAGTTACAAAATAGGAAAAAGTCCAGGGGATTATCATTTCTGATGACCTGAAGGTAGCTAAACAGTGTGACAAGGCAGTGGGGAAGGCTAGCAGAATGCTCAGATGCATAGGGAGAGGTATCACCAGCAGAAAGAAGGAGGTAATACTATCCCTGTGTAGACTGGGAGCGCAACATTATGCTCCCATCATTTCACTCCTGTCATTTTGCTCCCTACATCTCACTCCTGTTCCAATTCACCCCATGTCACTTCACTCCCGATCATTACGCTCCTGCTTCTAAATTTCTAATACAATAACAAACATCAGTGGCCAGAAGCAGTTACTCCACCGATGCATAGTATGAACTGTGATAATTATGTCCTAAAATTTAAAACTCTCCCAGAAAAGGATTGGCTGCATACCAAATAAGTTCATAAGCTGGGGGCTTCAACAGTACTCCAAAGTAATATAATTCACCTGCTCACCGAAGTTCGATTCAGAATGTAGTGCCACATGTTAGTCATAATTCGAACATGGAAAAAAGTAGGTACTTCCTCACTGCCATATCCAAACTGAACTATAGAATGTCTGTTTCAAGCAGAGCAGTTTAACCCTTTTAATTTGTGAACACGATCAGCTAAAAGCCTTCCAGTCTCACTGTAATACTCACTGAAGAGATCTTCAACCCACTTTGCCAAAAAGTTTGGGAAGGAGTTTTGGGAGGTCTTGTGCTACTGACTCAAAGTGCCAATTTGATCCCCAGATGAGCATAAAATAACATACAGTACTGAATCTTTGCCATCCATAATTTGGATTGTATTTGGTGATAAGTGGCATGGTCCTGGTATACCTTAAAAGTTAAATCGAACACCAAGCATCACCAGAAACCACCAGAAACCAGTTAGTCTTTGCAGACACATACTAGGCAGGGACTAACAGTTTAAGTTTTACATGTTAATGCATTTGCTATCAGTTGCTATTAGTGGGAGTGAAATGCCTGGGAGTGAATGTGCATGAGGGTGAAATTATGCAGGAGTGAAATGATGGGAGAGAAAGTGGTGGGAGTGAAATGAGGGGAGTGAAATGTTGTAGACCCATATAGATTGCTGGTAAGACCCCACCTTGAGTACTTTGTACAATTCTGGAGGCCCCATCTCTGAAACAACATAGACAGGGTGGAGGCGGTGCAAATGAGGGCAGTCAAAATGGTGCAGGGCTTGTATAAGAAGCCATACGAAGAAAGGCTTAAGGATTAAAATATGTACTCCCTAGAAGACAGGAGGGAATGGGGGAATATGATAGAGACATTCAAATACCTCACAGGAATAAACAAGGTACAAGAAGGGAGCATTTCCCAAAGAAAAAGATGCTCAAGGACAAGGGTTAACAATATGAAACTAGAATGGGGGATGCTCAGAGGAAACTTGAGGAAGTACAGTACTTCTTCATGGAGAGGGTGGTGGACAATTGGAACAGACTTCCAGTGGAAGTGGTGAGGTCTAGAATGGTCACAGGATTGAAGAATGCATGGGATAGATACAAGGGAATCTTAGAAGCAAGAGAGGGGGTGTAAGCCATAGTCAAAGTAGGGTCTCTGGTGGCACTATAGGTAGGAAATTTAGGGCAGACTAGATGGGCAAAGTGATCCTTATCTGCTGACAACTTCTATGTTTCTAAAGGGTGGTACCCTTACGGTGATGACAAAAGCCAGGTCATTGCATATATAGCTTTATTATATGCTTTCAAATCTAAAGCTTTCAGCTGAGACATCTTTGAAAGCTTTAACAGTATGTTTCAATTCAAAGCTCTGATAAGAATGCCCTTTTAGAATGCTGCATAGCTCCATTCATGTGAACAAGCTTTGTTAAACCACTCTCTCAGAAGCAGAGTTGTCCTGAGGCAGCTAATTAAAATCGTAATTTTCAAGATACATGTTTGTGATATAGCTGACCTCTAAATATTTATTTATAGCTTGAGACCGGTTGACTCTTGAGCAAGAAATACCCATTTTCAAGTATGAACTGGGTGAATATATACAAAAATATAAGCTTATACAGGATCAAATATAGTACTACAATTTAGTACAAGAACTACAACACTGACAATTATTCTTTGATAATAAATGCAATTGTAATAAATACTTTAAGTCTTAAGTTGATCTAGATCTTAAATGGTAAATAGGCAATGAGTTTCATTAATGCAGTCGGAAATAGAAAAACATGCTGTATAAATATGTTATAAAATGTGTTTTCTTTTAACTAGGCAGTTGTATATTTATGTATATTTATATCTGCAGTATATCAGCCAAGATATCTTAACTTGTTATTTTACATCCACTCCCATTGTATAAATAGTGGATATACAGTACCATTGTCTGTCTCAAAATGAATGTTTTAATTTTAGTTTCAACTTTTAACCTCTGTCGACTTCATGAGTGGTGGAGCTATGAGTAAGGCCTTTAGAGGTCAAACCCTTAGAGTAAAAATAAATCATTTATTGTGAGGCAGCCCAATGCAGTTGTAAATTATACAATGACATCCCCTGGACAGAGTGGTAAGGTGGTCTGGAATGTTGAAACATGCTTCATAATCCTAGGAGTTTATGCAACTTTACTGAAAATATCCTTTGAGTAAGCTCAAGTGAAAATACATTATTTTTTTTTCTGTTCCAGCTCTGTGTACCATGAAAATAAATACATTTATTAAACAATTTGTAGCCTCACAATCATTGTATAATAAACATATTGCATCAATCTGAAGCATTCCCAGATTCAGTTACTAGTAGATATGAGTTCTCCCCATCTTCTAGTAAAATGGTGCATTGTATAATTACGTTTAGCCAAAAGTTTTCTAAGTTAATACATAAATTCAAACTTAAAAAGTCTCCATTGCCCTTTCCATAATTTACTTTTGCTTCAGACATGTTAGGAAAAGCTTGTAGTACCTCTGATGCTTGTATCTATTCTATGAGAAACAGAGCTTAAATCTGCAATGGGTGATAAAAGGAAGGGAGCATGGGAACTTGATTTAAATATTCCATCTTTCAGATGAGACATTAAACTGAGGTCCCTTCTGCCCATCTCTGGTCACTCTACTATGGGACTTATTGAAGAAGAGTAGTAGATTTTTATTTATGAAAATCAAAACTAATATACATACTGTGAAAGAAAACATATATTCTAAAGGATCACAATGAAAGGAAAAATATAAAAACATATTATTAGAAAAGAAAGAAAACTATACTAGAGGAAGCACAGACCAAATTTTACAGTTCGGTAAAGGTTAAGAAAGGAAAACTTTGAGTGGGATGGGAAGGTGGACGTGGAAACAGAAATTCTCAGAACTTGCAAGGCATTCTCATATCTGAAATACATTGTGCTACCAGCAGAGAACTTTTTTCAGTGGATTTGTCTGAGATTCAGATCAAATATGTGTAGCTGCAATCTGAACCAATTCCTTCTGAGATATATATTTCTGCTGCATAATCAGCTGACAATGGGTTTGCAAAATATTGCATTTTAGGACTGTGAAGATAATTTGTAGGGTCACTGCTTCATATTTATCCCATGGCATGGCATAAATACCCAATGCTGTAGAATCATAGGCGAGAGAGGAAACAAGAGTTCACCGCACTCCACTGTAACATATCTCAAAAGGCAACAGTGTATGGACAGTGTAATAAAAGGTGGCTCTGTGTTTTGTGAGACCCTGTACCCCTTTCTTGGACACGGTCTCTCATTCTGGGATTTATACTTATGTGAAGCTCTAGTATGCAGTGTTCCATTGGCACATAACCAAATGGTGTCCCACATATATAGGGGATATATCACTCTAAAAGTTGAAGGGATGCAATCATAATTGAAGCCAAGGGACAATCTTTAAAATTTAGAAAAAAGTTTTAAATGTCCTAGTCTCTAACTAGCCAAGCCCTTGTCAAGGTGGGCATTTACAGTATGTGGCAGCAGAGACTGGGAAATAAGTGCAGCTGCCAAGTGCCCATTACCAGCTGGTATCACTATGCCAGCTTGAATTCAAGTTTTAAACAGCCACCATGTTTTCTCCCACTTAGAGGAAATATATTCCCCGTCTCCTGAAAAGATTGGTTTAGCCATACAGTAACTAGTTTTTTGTTTAAAACAGTATGTGGCACACAGTATAAACTTTTTAAGACTTTTTTTTTTGGTTTAGCAAAAGCTGTTTGTAGTGTTTAAACTTGTAGTGGTAGCATGTGTCATCCTAACCACTAGTACAGCTTCCCTGGCTCACCTTGGCTCCACCCTAACTTTAGCCAACATAAAAATAAATAGCTTACATTTTTTTGTATCCCCATTGTCACCAACGAGCTGCTTGCACTCTCACCTCACTGCTTAGCCCCTTACTGAGCCTGCTTCTTCTTGTACCTGACTGCAACCACAAGAGCTGCCTCTACCAGTCATGGCTTATATGGTACTGCAAGGTAGGTGGGTGAACACAAAACCTACGTAAGTGCATGTGTGTGTGGGGCAAGAGATGGAAGGAGGAGAACAACAAACTGGCTGTACCTGATCGTAATCTCAACAGCTGCCACTACCAATCATGCCTTAATTTGCTTAAAAACCAGATTGCTACTCTGTTGTGGGGTCGGGCATTTGGAGGGACACCAGAGTTCAGTTTCATTGGCAGGTTGTAGGGAAGAGGAGAACAAAAGTTAAAGTAAAGAAGAAAAATAAATCTCCCAAAACAGTGCCCTCTACTGACAAATGTACCAGTTGAGGGACTACTTTACAAAAAGTGATTTTTGTTCTTCATTTTTACTTATTTTATGGACTTTTTTATTTGTAAATCTTTGTTTTTGTTTTTTTTTAATCTCAACAAATGACTCATTTTCTAAGTGCAGTAATACTTTCAAGAGTGGGTGGTATGGGCTATACTGAACCTTCCAAGGGCTATAAAACCCTTTGCCTGTGGCACTGAGCCTCATTATACTCCAGGGAAGTTTGGTATATCCCAGTTACTGCCCCCATCTGGTATTATGCTTGCATAAACTCTGCAGAGAGAACACTTTCTCAACAATGCAAGAGTAGAGTTGTTTCCTGGAGGAGGCTAGTGTTGTGTCTGGGGTCAGATTCCATTTTCCTACTTTTACAAAAAATTGGTTAATATGAGGGGGTAAACCAAATCTTCATTGTACAACTGATATTCTAAGACAACCTCTGTTCTATGTGTCCATATATGGGAATAACCATTTATTAATCCAGGGTGTCAAATTAAATAGAATTTTGTAAAGCTGAAGCACTATTACAAATAGAAGAAGAAAAAAGCTATCAGATTCAGAATATCTAACCCCCCCAATGCAGTGGTGAAATATAATGCATTCCTTTTAGTAGGATTTAACCTGCCCCCGCCCCCCGAGCAGTTTAATGAGGTTTAACCTGCTCTCCCACAGCAGTTGAAAAAATGACTATATATTCTGGTTTTCAAGCCCAAAGGGTGGGTGGGGGGAATAAACATGACTAAAGTACAAAAATAAAGGACTTAATAACATTTTAAGAAAAATATTTTCCTTTTCCTTTTTGACATTTGCCAACTTCTCAGTTGAGCTACTTTGGCTTCTCCAATGTTATCCTTTTTTCCCAGTTCAGTATGCCCACATCATGTTTACCATAAAAAATCCACGAAATTTCAACTTGTGGGGCATTTATAAGAACACCAGCTACTAGGCCGCCTTCCACTTGTTGGACCAAGGTGCGACCCACACTCTTTCAACAACTTACTTTAGCTCCAGATACGTTAGAAAAAGCCTGGAGTACCTCAGATGCTTTTCACCAGAGTCTACATTCTGTAAAAATACAAGCACACATCATCAGCATAAGCTTGAATTTTGATGGCCAGGGAGTTTCTATGGGGCTGTACACCACAAATTTCCACAATGCCTTGCAATTTTTTTACTTGTGGGACCTAATATACCCATGAGTGTAACTCACAATTTTGTAACATTATGTAACTTAAGTAACATACAAACTACTACATTATGTAACCTAAGTGTATCTATGTTTAATGTTCCTTTTACTGCACCTGTAATGTTATCCTTTGTTTCAATCTGCACTGTAATAACTGTCTTGATGTCTGCCGCCCCCCCCGCGACGAGGTGCCTTTGTAAATGAGTCTCTGACTCAAAGGTTGTAAACCCGATTTGTAATAAATAAATAAATAAATGAATAAATAAACAAAAAGTATACAAAAGGAGTAGAGTAGGCATCCTCAATGGATCCATTATTAGATACCAACAAAACACAGTAGTTGTAAGTGCCTACTGGGGTCATGCATACTTTTTTTTGCATTTAGTAAGTTCAAAGGTACATTCCGTGTGAACAATGTGGCTGCATGATGCACCTGATGATGTCAGAGATGAGGCTTTTAGGACTTGGCATAGGTTTTCATATCTGCACAAGCCTGGTTTGATCTCCAGTGTGGAACATATTTTCTTTCTTACTACAATTTATGACGAATTAGAGAAATTGTTAGATGTCATTGTTGATGTGAGTGATAGACTTTCAGAAAGGTATGAAGTTCTAGATTGCAAGGTTCAAGCTGAGACTTTGAGGTTTGAATGCAATTTGGGAAACATTTCTTCAGATTGATTAACTGCTCATTACTAAAATCATCTGCAGCTGTGAAGGGGGGGTCTGTACTCATTGCTGGATGCTCTTTTCCACAGCATGCACCTCCTGTCCAGGAACCTTAGTACAGTAGTATTTATTTTTTTATTTACTGAGTCTTGGATTATGACACCTTTGAGCAATACAACTCATTTACAAAGGTTCCACAACAGTAGTATAAAAACAAAAGAAGGTAAACAAAAGATAAGTAAATAGCAGATATCAAGAGTACACTTTAAAAAATTAATACATCAAAAGCAATCAAAATAGCACTGAATGTTGCTCAATATAACAGTAGAGTGGGCTAGAAGAGAGGGCAGCCTGGGAGACCTTGTCAAAATCTAGGAGAGAAAGTAATGGGGTGTAAGGTGGGGGATGGGAGAAACAAGAGGGAGAAGGAGATGACTTGCACAGGGGGTGGAGAGGGAAGGAGTGGAGTTGCAAAGGAGGTAATGGTGATAGAGACATGAGAGGATGGGGAGGTGGAAGGAGGAAATGTGGTGAGTGCAGAGAGAAGGGAGTGCTACTGAAGTGAGGGGAGGAAAATTAATAGTATAAGGAGAAGAGGTGAGTGTTTAGTCAGGAGAGGGGCAGCCTAGCAGGCCTTGTCAACAACCCAAGAGAGAAAGCAATATGGGTGGGAGAGAGGTAAGAGAGAGAAACATAGGAAGAAGAAGGGGAAGAAGTTGCAAAAGAGGTGGCGTGAGATAAGAGAATGGGCGGAGGGTGGAAGAGGAAAGGTGAGGAGGAGCAAGGGAAGAACTTGAAGATGCATGAGCAGAGAAAAAGCAGGGGTAAGGGGTGGAGGGGGAGAAAAAGCTCAAGGGTAGGATTGAAATGAAGTGCCAAGAGTTAAAAGTGCTGAAAGGTATAAGTACAATGATAAAATAAGCAGAAGGCTGCTAAGGGCAGCAGTCACATATACTGTTTGCTAATAGATGTTGTCGGGGTTTGTGTTTGAAAGGGCAGAGTTTTGACTCAGCAGAGTTGTCCCTACTCAGGGAGTTGAGCCAGAGGGGGCCTTTGTAAGCAAAAGACCTCTGACCTAAGGAGGTGTGGCATCTGGGAACAGTAAAGACCTGTGTTGACAAGCTGTGAGTGTGTTGGGTACTGTGACAAGGGCTAAGGAGCTGTTGGACCCCAGGGAGTAACAAACAAAGGTGTGCCTTCTTGGCAAGTAAGTAGGTTTGATATTGGATCCGACTGAATAATTGAAGCCACCCAGTCTGAGCAAATAGGTCATGCGTGTGTGTGTGAGGTGGCAGTCCAGTAAGGAGTCTGCATGCTTTGTTAAGAGCAACAATGATCCTGTGAAGGGATGCAGCAGAGGCAGAGCCATAAATAACCAGCCCATAATCAATGATGGTAATGACAGAGCTGAAAATTGCTATTCTTAGTGCCTCGGAGTAAGGCTATGCTTGTGCCTGTGGAGTAGGCTAATCCTTATGTTGACAGCTCGAGCTTACATATCAATATGTTGTAAGTAGGTGAGTGAGCTATCAATAGTGACCACTAGACATTTGAAGGAGTGGATCTGTTCAAGTGCGGTGCCAGTGCAGTTTGTGATGATCAAGGGTTTGGACTTGTGTTTCTTATGGGCATTGCTCAAAAGCATCTGTCACAAACTCGCTCAGCCGGTCAGCCCTCTATTCCCAAAGTGCCAACCTCTGAGCATATGATTTGTGTACAGTGAACAGACAAGGTAACCCTCTTGTCTGTTTTGTGGGTTCAAGTCACCTTAGTTTCAAGCTCTGGAAGGATTCAGACTGATAACCTCTTGTTAGCGTACCCAATTATCAGGCTCAGATAATTCTGTCTTTGGGGGTCCAGATATCTTTGCCTATGGGCACCAACCAGGTCTTTCAAATGAACCCTTTAGAACTCTATGCAAGACTTTTAGAGAACTCTATCCATTTCCCAGTTTAGTATACAATAAGCCCATACACAGTATACTTATAACCTTTAAAAGCTCCACTTAAAATAAAAAGAAATTCAAGGCACTCCATGCAGTTTCGTTTGTAAAAAAATATATTTACTTTAAAAATATCAAAACAGAACAATAATTATAGAACAAATATATATCCCAACACATACAGCCTTCAAACAAAAAGGTAAAAAAGTACAGTTCCTACAATTTTTAACTTCAGACTGGTATAATTTAATGCTTACTTTCTTCAGTGCTTTTAGGGTCTCTCTTCTCTCAGTCAGAAATATTTTCTTGTGTCTCTCTGTCATGTTCTCTCAGCAGTTAAACATACTTCTGAACTGACCTTCTCATGAGATCACTAACTCCTCCTTGGTGTATCAAAATCTATATTTTACAATACATGGTCTCCAAATAAAATATTTAAAAAAAACGTGAGGACCTCACTGACTTTCGTCTCCACAGGTTAACTGATCAGAACTGGTTTTTGCTCTGCTACACATACTTTTCAAAAGTTTCTTTGATCTAAGTCACTGTATTCAAAACAAAAGTGTATTTGCCTCTTTAATCCCATCTGGACCTTGGAATCTACACCTCAGATCTCTCTGATGTAATTCAAAGATTCCCCGGGAAATGTATATTGGACCTTCCAAATCTGTCTGGGTCCTCCCTGGCTTAGACATCAAACCTCTTCAATGTCCATTCTGGTAACAATGCAAGTCAAAGAATCTCCCTGAGGGCATTATGAATGGTTAATCCTATTTTCTGAGATGAAAGCAAATTGACAAGGTAATTTCATCCCAGATCTCTGCAGTTTAAAATACATCCTGTCCTTTGAACTTATCTCTGGGGGGGGGGGGTCTTGATGTGTCAGTTCCAGTAAGACAGCCTTTTCCTTGAACTGATCTTCCCATCACATATTTTATATGTAATAAAAAATGAATAGAGCACTCGAGCACTCAGAGCTGGCTGTCTACCTCACAGCATCACTTTAGTCTTTTTATAGTTTAGCACCAGTTTTTGAGTGCTGAACCACTTTTCCACTTCTGAGAAACTGTGTTGAAGGTTATCCTGGAGCATCTTGGGGTCAGGGTTACTACAGTAGATCACGGCATCATCGGCATAAAGCAGAATCTGTTCATGACAGGCTCATGGGAGGTTATTCAAGTAGATACTGAAGAGAAGGGTCCCAGTATAGATCCCTGAGGCATTCCAGAATGGACTGGCTTCCTTTCAGAGAGGACATTGGTTATCTTGACCTGCTGTGAATGGTCTTCTAAGTAACTTCTGAACAAGCTGACAGCATCATCGACACCTGCAAGCGATAATTGCCTGAGTAGCAATGAGTGGTTCACAGTATCAAAGGCCTTTGTCAGGTCAGTAAAGGCAGCCCCAACCAGATGGCCTTGGTTGAGTGTGTTATGTATGAAACCAGTGAATTCTAATAGTGCAGTGGTAGTACTATGACCTTTACGAAAGCCATGCTGCTGGGGACATTGGATATTGTATTTGTCCAGGTATTCCACAAGTAGATCTGCAATTATACGCTCTAGTGCTTTCACTAGAGGAGGTAGAATGGAGATTGACCTGTAGTTTGTGTGCTGTGCCTTATCTCCACCTTTGTGCACCAGGGTTACTACGGCCTGATTCCATTTTTGGGGGAGTTTCCCAAGCCTTAGAGAAAGGTTCAGAATCTTGGTAAGAGGTGTAAGAGTTTCCTCAAATGGTGAGGGCAAGAAATTTGAGATCTAGATTGTCCCATCTGAATCTTGCTTTACCGATTACTTTGCGTATGTAATTTCTAGCCTCATGCTTAGTAACCTCTTTGAAGTAAAAAGTGGGGGAAGCCTGCTGTTGAGCATCACAGCCTGGGGGGTGGCAGGGGCAGAGACCGTGAAAAAATCAGGGGGAAGGACACTGCTGAGGTCTGTAAAGGCATCATTAAAAATATTGGCTATGGCCATTGGGTCAAGAGGTGGACTTCCATCAATGTTAAGCATGGTGGTTGCTTTCTTGAGGTCTTTGCCAGTGACTTCCTTTATGCTGCTCCAGAAATGTTTACTGTCACCCCACGAGTTGGAAAGTGCCTCCCTAATGTATTGATTTTTCACAAAACGGATGGCTCTGGTACAAACATTTCTGGACTTTTTATAAGCCTGAATATCTGCTTGCTTGCTTGCCTGTGGCTTTGACTTAGTGCCAGAGGTGGTCCCTAGTCTTCATAAGTCCCAATAGTTCAGGTGTTATCTGAGGGTTGCACACCCCCTTAACTTTCCACTTTTTTAGGAGGCGTGGATATCACATGCAGCATTAAAGCGGTCAATGAAGAAATCAAGTACCTCGTCAATGTCATTGGTAGAGTCCAGTGGTGACCAGTCCTGGCTTTCAAAGGTGTGATCTGAGTGGTTCTAGGTGTCCTGGAGTTAGGATCCTACTGAGAATAACCTTAGGTGGAGATTTGCTGAACTTGTTGGACCAACTACAATGTATAGGGGAAAGGTCGCTTAGGGTGTCAGGGAGTACAGAGACATTTGTGATTCGTTCAGGATGACTAGACAGGACCGAATCCAGTAAGGTACTTGATCCAGTTCTATAGTTAATTCTGGTTGGGGTGTTAACTAGCTGGGTAAGGTGCAAGGCAGAGATGGCATCCTTAATGTGTTCACTGTCAGATGACAGCCAGTTTACATTGAAATATCCCAGTATTATGGTTTCAGTGTTCGAGGCAGTCTCTGAATATATTTCATGAGCTATGAATGCCAAACGAATTCTTTGGGTGGTATGTAAACAGATAGCATAGTTATTCCTTTCTTTTGGGCCCCTAGGAGTACCTTGATGACTAGGGCATGAGAGGAGTTTCTTATGCAGGGCAATTCAAGGGCATGATCCATTAGAGTTTTGTTTAAGTAAATAACACAGCCACCACCTCTTTTGGTGAGCCTATTCTGCCTAAAAATACAGTAGCCGGGTATGGTGATAGCTGCATCAGGGATTTTGGGTGACAACCAGGTTTCTACAACAGAAAGAATATCAGGGTTGTGTTGTGTAATCCATACCTTGAGATTGTCTAACTTACACAGAAGACTACATATATTGATAGACATGTGGGACAGCGTACAGGACATTTTTGTGCTGCAACGGTCCATTTCCCTAGTGGGGCCCGGGTTAGAGTGCACATTTCCAGACAGAAGCAGAAGCAGTAGAATTAGTTTCAGTAGGTATGCCTTTAGTTGTTTAAAGTACTGTTTCCGTTGTCTTCTACAGGAGGAGATACTGTTAAATTTATTGGTTGTTGCTGTGAAGTTAGAGAAAGTAAGCAGGTATGAGAGATGATGTTAGAAGCTAGGTGTTAATATTCCAGGGGGTAGCAGTGGTGTACTTAGACCAGTTACTGAAACCATTTTTCCATTAACAGAGTTTGAAGCTGATGTGCCAGTGGCATAGTGCACATACCCTGAGAATATGGGATGACTACCAAGCAGTAGTGGGTATAGGGCCATTCCCAATGCAGAGCATGTTTTACTTTCTCACTACAATTTATGTAGCATGAGAAACATTGTTATATGTTATTATTCATGCCAGTGACAGACTTTCAGTGAGGTTTGAAGTTCTTTATTACTGATAATGTAAAAAGTTCAAGCTGAGACTTTGAGGTTTGAATGCAACTTGGGAAATATTACTTTAAACACATAGACTGTTCATTACAAAAATCCACTGCAGTCATGTGTGTGTATCGGGGGGCAGCACTCAGTGATGGATATCCTTTGTCACATCATGCATCTCCTGTATAGAATCCTTCTTTCAGTAGAAGAGCTACAGGCTACCAAGCAGTAGTGGGTAGGGGTCCTAGGTTCCATCCCAGTGCAGAATGCTTTATTTCTCACCACAATTTATGTAGTATGACAGACATTGTTAGATGGCACTACTGATGTTAGTAATAGACTCTCATCAAGGTTTGAAGTTCTTTATTGCTGATAACTTAAAAAGTTCCAGCTGAGATTTTGAGGTTTAAATGCAACTTTGGAAACATCACTTCAAGTTCACAGACTGTTCATTACAAAAATCCACTGCAGCTGTGTGTGTGTGTGTGTGTGTGTGAAGAGTCATCGGCACTCACTGCTGGATGTCCTTTGTCATAGCATGCATTTCTTGTCAAGGAATCTTAGTACAACAATAGAGCTACACACTACCAAGCAGTAGTGAATTAGTGGTCTGGGTTCAATCGCCAGTGTGGAACATTTTTTTTCTTTCTGACTACAATTGGTAGATGATGTGTCTTTATTTATTTATTTATTTAGTTTTTGTTGACCGGGTAAGTGCACTAGACAAATCCTGCCTATTTTCAGGCACGACCGGGAAGGGGATACAGATGAATGCCAACTGACCTTGAACAGATTAAGGTGTTGGTGGTATTTTTAGTGAATGAGGAAATTTGGCCAGGACACTGGGAAATTCCCTACTCTGGAGTAGGGGCCCCTCCTGAGACAGCTGGACCAGGTTCAGTATGTCTTAGCTGCCGGAGAGTACGGAGGTGGTAGGTGATGGCTCTATGGAGGTAGTTGAAGCACTCGAGGAGGCTTCAGTCCGTGTCAGCAGACATGGAAATTATACAGCATACTCCACCTACTGAAGAATCTATTATGTCGGAGGCTGCTGAAGGGCGGGAACTGTCAGTGGCTTCAAATATGGTTAATGAGGATGACAAGAAAAGAAAGCGTCCTGACAATGGTCAGGTTGATTCCTCTGGTTTGGTTAAAAAAAGTGCTATGCAAGGAATTGCTGGACCGAGCGACTCGACCGCGGGAGTCCCTGCCACTGACCTGGATGATGACTCCTTTCCTTTTTCTGCTCGACTTTCCACTTGGTCTCCGGAGGTGGCGTTGGAGCAGGCCGGCTGGATACGGACCACGAACGCCTGGATCCCGGATCCCCAGTTGCCGTTACCGGGAATAGGACCGAAATGCCAGCAGGACGTCTTGGAAGCACAGGCTGTTGCAGGGAGTCAGTTTTCAGGGTCGGACCATACATCCGCGTCATTTCCGCTGGCTGCAGTCGACTGACCCTGATTCGTGGCACCTGAAGCTGGATTACCGATTTTGAATCAGGATGACTTGGAACTTGGAAACGCTACAACATTAGTGACTTCTGCTGCTGTGGTACCTGAAATGGCGCCAACAGGTCAGTGTTAGCATTTACAAATGCTACTGCACATACTGGTACTGCAGAGTGTTAATTGGCTCTCCTCAACTGCAGCATGCACGGCCGGTTAGCTATAAAGCCTTTGTTTAAACCTACGGATATTCTAATAAGAAAACGTTTTGTAGCAAGACCACTACAAAGGAGGTATGGACCTCCCTCCTGATCGGAACTTTGTGGGCAAGTCTTTAATAATAGACTCATTAGGTATTCGACCTTCAGAGGTATATGCCTTTATTCATTCCTCAGGGGATTCCAACTTTGATGTTTCCTTTCGTTCAGCTGCATTACTTGATAGATTTTGGGCTGCTTATCACACTGCTCGTACAGACCCTGCTTGGAAACATTTTGTGGTGATTCTAATCACTAAACCGACTGCTAAGGTTATTACTGTTTTGTTTCGGAATGAAGGGGTCAATGTTCTGGATATAGTATATTGGTTGGAAAAACGCTGCACAGTGAATGGGGTACCACGTGCCTTATTTGATGATAATGGGTTTTGGACTGGGGATGGAAAATTAATGTACAACTTAAAATAACCGAGGATGGAGTTCAGCATCTCCTAATTGTTTTTATTTAGGAGGGATCATGGTGTTCTGTTTTATCCAGGACAACCACGTGCATGTTACAAATGTGGCTCTTTAACTCATTTGAACTATGATTGTGATCAAGTGAAATGTACATCTTGTGGAATGTTAGGTCATTCAGCTTTCTCTTGTCAGGTCCCACCTACTTGCAATCTATGCGGTGACCTCCTTATATTTATGCAGCATGTCCATGGGCGGCCCATAATACATCTGACTATACTGAACATGATTCTTATATAGCTAATTCTTCAGCTACTGTTAGACCCCCAAAGCTCAAATCCTCCTACCAAACACGTGGATACGGCTCACTTATTGTCTGTTTCCATACTGCTTCCCTTAACCCTGATCTGCCTAAAATTTAACTACTTCAGATCCTGTTGTACCTCTAGAAACTCCATTATTGAAGGAACCTTTAATTCCCATAGTGATTCGGTTCCGACCTTACTACAGAATTCTTCTCCTCGTTGGAAGTGAATGCGGAATTGGTAGAACCCCACTTGCTAGGCGACTGCGCTCCACTAAACCACCAGACACTGTGTCCATATTAACCGTTCCAGTATCTAACACCTATGATCCTTTACAAAGTTGGGGTGATGTTATGGAGGAAGAAGAATTAGGGGATTCCCTTTTCTCCCCCTCTCCTATGGCAACCCCAGTACCATCATCCTTGCCTACTACTCCTGGGATTCATTCAAAGAAGAAAGTTGTTAAATCGAAGAAAAAGAAATGATGTGTTTCGATTCACAGTGTTTTTTTCCTTTCTTTTGGTTATGACTTCCTTACACATAGCTAGCTTTAATGTTAATAGTATTCGTTCGCATTATAAACGCACAGCTACGTTTGCAGCTTTGCATAAATTGGATTATGAAGTTTATTTTTTACAGGATGTTAGATTATATACTGTCAAGACGTGACTATAGCCTCAAAAGAATGGGGCTTGGCCTTCACATTGGTCCTTAGGGCAGGACCTTTGTTCTGGTGTTGGAATTTGTTTTCTTTCCTCTAACTTTATTTTACAAAAAATAGTAGATTTGGTTCCCAGAAGGGTATTATTATTGGATATTTTATGGTATAATTTACCATATGATTTGTTAACATTTATGCGTCACAACAAAAAGCTGCTAGAGTTCAGCTTTTTCACTTAATTAAACCATTTTTGCTTACGAATCGGATTGTTTTGTGGGGTGGGGATTTTAATACTAGTTTGGCAATCTCTCCTAATAAGAAGACTTACTGCGATACCCATGCCTTACGTACTATTATAGCAGACATGAATTTAATTGATGTCCTTGCTCAGAAATTGTTGCCTACCTTTTCAAAGGGCAAATTGACTTCTAGAATCGATTTTTGGTTATGTTCAAAAACTATTGGGGTGGTAAATGGCGTTACAGTACCTATGGCTACTTCGGATCACAATTTAATAGGGATACAAATCCAGTTGGGGGAAGTTTTATCACAAGGTCCTGGAGTTTGGCGGGCTAATTCATCCTTATCCTTGATTCAGAATTTTCGCATAGGTTTTGGCATTGCTTTCAGATCGGTTACAGTAGTTTTTCTTTACGATTCTGTAATCAGTGGTGGACTGATACAAAATTAACTATAATGTCTTATTTTAAACACTATGCCAGATTCTTAGCTGATACCAGACACCATACTTCTGATCTACTTAGCACTGAATTTTACGATTGTTCACTGACTCTTATTTACATGGCTCTGATTGTTCGGTTCGTATTATGAGGTAAAACTGCTTTAACTAAAGTACAATATGATAGGCAAAGGTCTATTCTTTTTGAACAGAAATTTGGACTACTGGGACGCGATACCAATTTAATCCCTTTGATGTTACTAAAGAAAATTTAGTGGTAAACAACTGTCTCAACTATTGGATGATCAGCATAATATTGTGAAAGGGCAAGACAATATTATGAATTGTGTTACAAAATTTGTGAAACATACATTTGAAACTCCAGTTATTGAGTCATCTGCTATGTCATTTTTATTGCAGGCAGTGGATATACCTACCTTAACATCGCATCACAAACATGAGCTTATCAAACCTTTTACTTTTGATGAAATGAAAGAAATTATTCAGAGTCTTCGAGACAAGGTGGCTCCTGGCTCAGACGGTTTATCAGCAGAAATTTATAAATTTTTATGGAAATTTATGCCGACTCAGCTTTTAGCTGTCTTTAATGCCTTCCTACACGAAGATCGCCTGACCGATCAAATGTATGAAGGCTTGATGTTATTCCTTTATAAAAAAGGTGACAGGAATAATTTACTGAATTGGAGACCAATCACCTTATTAAACACGGATTATAAAATTTTTTCCAAATTACTGGGTAACAGGATATGAAACTCTTACAATCTTTTGCTTTCCCCTTTCAGTATTGCTCTGTTTCCGGTAGTCTATCCATGATGCTTTACTTTTATTGAGAGAATTGTTTTCCCAAGGACAAAGGAATTCTACACGGATATTTGTTTAACTTTGATCTTTCCAAAGCCTTTGACAGAATTTCCAAGAATTTATCTGGTTGACGCTTAGTGCCTTAGGGTTCCCACAAACTTTGTTAATTGGGTTAGCTTATGCTATTCCTTGGCCTATGTCAGACCATATATTAATGGCAGGATTGGTTCCCCTTGTTATATCTGGCCGGGAGTAAGACAAGGTTGTCCTCAAGCCCTTTATTGTTTGTAATAGCACTGATCCTATTATTAGGTTGCTTCATAGATCACCTAGGCTTTTAGGTCTCCCTCATCCTGGCTATACTGTGCAAAAGGTGATTTGTTATCGGATGATTTGTGTGTCTTAGTACCCACTGTTTCAGTAGGTCGTTTGTTATGTAAGGTGTTACGGTTTTCTATTAATCCTTGGTTCTAGTCTGAATCTGCAAAAGAGTGTGTGTCTGAATTTGGCCTCCTCCATAGAGAGTATTTCCTCTATTGAAGGTATTAGACTAGTGGATTGTCCCCATAAACTCTTGGGTATTTATTTTGAGTTCCAGATCTGAGTATAATTGGGAGATATGTTTGAACAAGGGAGAGAAACAGTTAGAAGTGGCATTCGTGGTTCTTGAGTAAAAAAAGCGTATTTTTGATTAAACGTGCTTAGTACCTTTGTTTTACATATAGCACATGTTTTCCATTACCCAGATGTTTTGTACCTCTTCTTAGTCTTTTCTTTTTCCTGTTTTTGGGGCAGCGTCTTAATCCTATCAAGCGCAACGTTTTAATTACGTGCCTACCGGCAAGGAGGGGTTAATATGATTCACCCATTGTGTTTTATTCCCTTTTTTTCAACCAATTTGAAGCCTTTAATTTTGGACTCTTTCCAGCTTTGGGTCCCCTTGCTACGTGTGTCACTTAATGACATTTTTCAGGAATGGAGTAAAGGGGAATTTCTCCATAAAAATAAAAGAAATTATGTTTTATCTGCGGATTGGGTCATGGTGTTTGACATGTTAAAAACATGGCGTATTTCGGTAAAAATGATTAAAGATTTATCCCGGAAACAACTGTATGCAGTTATAGTAGAATCCCACTTTTCGGAGGACATTTTTCCAGGGTTTTCACCGCAGAAAAGACATTGGTTGGAAACCGTTAACTGATCCCGATTCCTGTGGCGCTGTGGATATTGCCTGGTTAGGTGCACATGGGAAAATTAATGTCCGTGATAACCAGAAACATAAACAAGTATTAGATAGATATTGTTTTCGGATTCTTGTACAAATCTTACAGAAACTATGTCCCATTTATATTTTTCTTGTCCTTTCATTTTACGTTTTAGTTTTGTGGCGTTGTCATTTTTGGGATAAAGTTTGGTGCCAGTGGGATCAGGGGCCTTATTTTTGGTTTGTTTCCTGTTTCATGGTCCAAATGTAATTCTAGTTCTTTGAACATTGTTGCTAGTATTATATTGTATTGGGTATGGCAGACCAGATGTTGGTTCCTTTTTCAACAACGTTGTCTTACTCCTGAGGAATTATTCCAAAAAGTATTAGGCCATATCGATCGTGTTAAGGAAGGAGAAAGGAAAATTCTTCGAAGGAATATATGGGAACGATATTGGGATTTTATTTGATTTCCTTTTGCTCTGTATAATCTGTTTTCTTTTCTCTGAGTCCTTCTGTAAAATAGTGTGAAGGTTTGGAGGTTCATGTTTGATATTTTGTCACTCTGTTTTGATTTGCTGTAAATTGTTTTTTTGTTTGAAAATTGACACGATGCTCTGTTGTATATTTATTTGTGTTTTTAAATAAACATTCCCCACTCTTTTTGATAAGTGCCATGGGATCTTTAACATCCACCTGAACTACCACCAATCCATGCAGATGGGACCTCGGTTTAACTTCACATCTGAAGAGCGGCACCTCAAAGTGCAGCACCCTCTCATGTTGAACTACAGTGTCAGTACGGGATATTAACCCAAGTGCCAGATGTGAGAACTGAACCCACAGCCTTCTGATCTCCCAGCCTCGAGGCGAGTGTGCTACCTGCAGGCCACTGACACTGAAGAGTCTTGACCCCCATTCCCAAGCTACTTTCCTTTTCCTTGCCAGAGAAAGCTGTCATAGTACCATAGTAACATAATAACTGACAGCAGATGAGGAACTCAAGGACCACCCAGTCTGACCATATTCCTGCCTGTATTGGTGTCATTGACCCTACTTGGTCATTGGTTTTGGCTTCTTTCTGGCCACATGATTATTTCACACTTACAGACCTTCTTTGGCACCTTTAGTACCATTGATAATTTGATTTTTTGTTGGAACTGGATTAACAAACTCACCATTAATTAAATGAAGAGTGGGGTGAATTTCAGCACTGTTTATGTTAATAACTATTTTGTTGAATTTTAAATTAAAACTACACAAGTAATACTCAGAATAACAACAGCAGCAAAAAAAGTTAAATGCAACCACAAAATGTATACACTATACTGAACCTATTGTTTTAACAAAGAACTGGAAGAAGTTACACAGACTGTTTTGTACATCAAAATATCCTTTTTGAATATACTGTACATACCATTGGCTGTAGTATGACATTACAATTATCTATTTAATTTTATTCTTATCTAACAGCTAGTTTGTACTGAGCCATACAACTATTGAAGGGTACTAAGCTAAACACCATTAAATGCAATAAATATTTGAGGATTATTCTGTTAATTATAGAAAATATGTTCTAAATGTAAAGCTTGCACATGAAGGAACACCATTCCTTAAATGATATCCTTCCACACCCATGGTGGCACTATGCTTGCTGATATCCCCCCCCCCCTTTTAGTACCATGGGGTATGGCTGGACCATCACCTTGACTTTTTGGTGCACTTTGATGCAATCTACCTTAAACTTCACTGTAAACTGGGTGCACTGTACCGAAATAAAGCCCATATCCCTTTACATGTCTCGCAGGGAGCTAGTCACAAAGATGATCTTCCATCTTTGACTAGGGTAGCATTGTCTCACAGTGCCACTCCTAAGTTCACCCTTGCCAGACTGGACCCCATCTTCCACTCTTTCTACTGCTGTGCCTTAGTCTTCCCCTTCATACACCACTGCTCTCTCTACTCCTCCTTCTCCCTTCCTACCCTCAACAACAGGCTCCTGATACACTGTGTAGTTTTACCTCCAAATTCTCATTTGACTCCTATCCTTCCTACCTCTCTGTCATCCTTTCTCCCTACATCCTTCCTCCTACCCCTTCTGGAACACTGCCTCCCTTTCCTTCTCTTTCTTTCCCCAGGAAAACTTCCATTAGCCAAGCTGCCTTCTCATGTCTTTTATAAACTCTGGTCTTCCGATCCTCTGCCTTTCCCCTTAGCTTTATCCTTCTTTTCCCTCAGATCCCTTCTTCATGACTTTGCCATCCCTTCTGCAACTGTTCCTGATCCTGACCATTGAATTCCCTTTTCCATGTTGTTGTCATTTCCTTGTCCCCCAGTTGAGAAGATGTTTTACACACACACACACACACCCAGTGGCTAACTGTGCCTTAATCAATTAATCCATCTGGTAATATGCTTCTGAGTGGTATGCCTCCCCAATGGTGACACCAACACAGCGACCTACCTCGCTGTCGACAAACTCGACAGTTTGCTGACAGGTCGCTGTGTTGGTGTGCCTGAGACAGGGACACACTGTCTCCTGGTCCTGCATTTCCTCCCCAAATCAACTCTGACTTAGAGTTGATAATCATTAGTATGGGGGTGTGTGGGGGGCTAAGCCCCCTTGCATAGGAGGTTCGGGGGGGCAAAGCTCTCCTTAAAAACTGGACCATGAGACAATTGAGATTTATGTCAACTGCAACTTGCGGTTGACATAAATCCTGTCGCTGTGATGCCTGTCAGTGAATGTGTTGTTGAACTGGCATCGGAGAACTCTCCTGAGCCTACCTCCTGCACTGGCATTGTTAGGTCACACTGTAGCAGTCTGGGTGGTACTAATCCTGTTACTATCTGGCTGGCATTGCTCCCTGTACTGTATAGCACGTATTTCTTAATTCGCATTATATCATCTTTATTTTTGTAGCCCTGAGTATTCTACCTTTAAACTGTAACTGCACACTGTTATTTTGTTATTATTTTCTTTTATTGTACACATTTTTTATTTAATTATTTTTATTGCTACTGCACCTTACATTATGTATTTTCACTTACACATCATGTACTATATACTTCTCTTTCGTACCTCCTAAAGGCAGCTCTTTTCCTCCTTACCTTTTCCATGACCTCCTTGCTCACCCATGCTTCATGAAATATATTCGGCTTTCAGATGTTTATTTTATGAGAAGAATAACACAATTCAGGGTGTCCTATCATGCTAGATAAATGGACAAATCCAGAAGTTGTAAGCACTTGACTGTGCCCTGTGCTTCATTACACACTGGAAGTGTATGTATATCCCAGCACAACTAACACCCTGGTGTGTGTTATTCCTTATATGCCCACATACTCCAAATATGTTTCTTTTTTTCTATGTTGTCTCCTTATTTTTAAAAAAATGTTGGCAGTCAGTTACATGTTTATATGTGCAATTATGGACTATGTTATGTTATGGTCATCACAGTGCCTTCTCAAGTTCTTTGCATGAGAGAACTTCAAAGGAAAGTTGAATAGTTTTGACACACAAAGGGCTTGAGCTGGTACTCTTATAACCATAAAGTTATCAGAATCAAAATGTTTTCTTTTTAGAAAATAATATGGGAAAATCAGTGTGGGAAATGGACTATGCCAAATGACATAGATTTTCAGACTTGTAGAATTGTTTCCTTGAGACCTTCTTAGGGTTATAAGAGTGTCTAGAATGTTTTGAAATAAACAATCCTACAATGCCTGTCATGACTTATAAGAGGCATGCATATATTTCTTTATTACTGCACACTCTGTTGTGTTTTATTAAATATTACATATTTTATTACATATATCGCTAGCTATATATCTATATAGAGGAGTAAAGGAGACAGGCAACACAGAAGATAACAAGGGAAGGAGGTGAGGAGGAGCTCGAGGAACAGCACAGGTGGGGGTGAGAAGGAAAGCAGGCAGGAAAGATTAAGTTATGAATAGCCACGTGGGCCAATGAAGAGGAGTCTGAGAATTAAATTCCAGACGGGAGGCCATCATGGAAGAGGCTAGCCTGGATTTGGTGGCCATAATAGAGTCATGATACACTGACAGACATGACTAGGATATGGCTATATATGGCTATTTTCCTGTTCTGAGAGACAGGGAAGGGAGAATGGGTTGTACTATATGAAAGGAGGGAATCAAGGCTATAAGAGTACATGGGCAGGAGGAGATTGCACGAAGAGGACCAAGAAAATGCAGACATCCTAAACAGGTACTTCTGCTCAGTCTCATGGTGGAGGAGATGGACTACAAGGAGAAGCAGGAGCAAGGGGAGGGGAGGACACAAGTTAATTTTCCGAGGAAAAAGTCCTGAAGGGACTTGCAGCTCTGAAAGTGGATAAGGATATGGGACTGGACGGGATACACCAAAAGATACCAAGGGAACTCAGGCTTCCTTAAATCAAGGAGATTATTTTGTAGACTACACTGAATTAAATTATTACTTTTTGGACCTGTGTAAGTAATTAGTATTGATTCTGTGTTGGGGGTTGACTTTTCTTAGTTTAACTTTAATTTGCCAGGGAGGAACTGTAGCTGGGAGATATTTGCAATCATTTGTGACTAGACCTGTTACTTAACCTCTCTGAAATAGGTGTCTGTTAAGGGGAGGAGCTGAAAGGGGCCTAGTTGAACCGTGGATTTAAAATAGGAGTTGTTTGTGGTCTCTGTCTGCTGAGACAGGGAGAGAGAGAAAGCAGCCAAAGCTCCCTTAAATCAAGGAGGTTATTTTCTAGACTATACTGAATTGAATTATTACTTTTTGGACCTGTGTAAGTAACAAGTATTGATTCTGCTTTTGAGGTTGACTTTTCTTAGCTTAAGTTTAATTTGCCAGGGAGGAACTGTAGCTGGGAGATATTTGCAGTTATTTGTGACTAGACCTGTTACTTAACCTCTGTGAAATAAGTGTTTGAAAGGAAGGAAGGCAATCCCCGGGGTGGCGGGTCAGAGTTGTAGTTGATTGTTTCTGAAGAGCATAGGTTTACTCACCCACTCAGCCCCTCACCCACCTGCTCCAAGTGCATAACTTCCTTTATAGCAGGGGTTCTGATATTACTTCTCCAAACTGCTAACAACATACACCTGTTCATATCCTTAAAGACACAGCACACTGAATAGGGGGTAGAGACACTCACAGGCTTGCACACACTAAAACAAGAACAAAAAAAAAGAAAAGCATCTGTAACAGGAAGGGTCACAGACATGTGGGGAGTGGTGCAATGCACTGGCTGTGGAGCAGCAGTCTTCCAGGAGACATTCTGGAGACTGCGTTGCTGCCCTTTTTGCAGGCACCACTCTGGTCTGAGGGAGGAGGTTGTTCATCTCCATGCTGACCTGGCAAGGATTCGGAAAACCTGCTCCCCCACCCAGAGATCACCCAGGCCACTGCCACTACCTCAGTGGTTGCCAAGAAAGAGGAGTGGTTAGACCACAGTGGGCTCAGGGAGGGTGAGGGTGGTGGAACAGAGGTGCATCCTTCCAGTTGTGCCTCTCCACAATTCATTCACCACTCTGGTGGAGCATGGTTCCTCTATGGAGGCACCCACAGTGGAGACCAAGGAGGATGCTGAGAATCTCCACAATGTAGACCCACAGGCAGGTGGCACAGGACCCCACAGGGGAAGGAAACATCTCCTGGTGGGGGATTCAATTGTTAGTGGGGTAGAACTTGGGGAGGAAGGGGAAAGAGAGGTAAGGTGCCTGCCTGGTGCCATGGCTTGGAGGGACAGGAAACGAATCCTCAGGATCATGGGAGCAGCTGCAAGGGGGAGTGAGCTGGTTGTTATTATTCACCTAGGGACAAATGACCTGGCTGAGAATGGGATCAGAGCAGTGCAACAGGAATTTGTGGAGTTGAGGAGGGGCCTTAGAAAAGTAACACACATGGTAACTTTCACGGAAGTGCTACCTGTCTATGGCATTAATGAGGCTTGGGTACTCCGCACCATAGGATTCAATGACTGGTTGAAAAACTGGTGCAGAGCTCAGGCATTTGGCTTCATTGGGGACTGGAGCTCCACCTGGAGGGATGCAAGCCTATACAAGTGTGATGGTCTGCATCTATCCAGGAGGGGAACCAGGATCCTAGGTGATAGGTTTAAATGCTTCATTGGCAAGCATTTAAACTAGCCAAGGAGGGAGGCACTGAAAAGGGAAGGAGAAATCCTAGCCCCCTCCCAAAAAATCAGGGAAGTTAGTGAGGTAAACACCAGAGCAGTCGATAGGGAGAGGGGCAGAGGTAAATGGAGAAAAAGACAAAGGCAGGAAAAACAGGGATGGAGCAAAAACAAATAAAGCCATAAAAAATGGAGGGTAATGAGTACCAATGCCCGTAGTCTAGGTAAAAACCTCCCCCCAAAAATGGTGGCCTTGATGGAAGAGGGATGCCTGGATATCATGGCACACACAGAAACATGGTACACAGAGAACCATGACTGGGATATCAACATACCAGGGTACACAATCTACAGGAGGGACAGGGAGGGAAGAAGAGGAGGAGGAGGAGGAGGTAGCCCTCTGTAGGGAAGGATCAAAGCAACAGACCTAAAGGGTAAACAGGAAGGAGAGGAGGCACTGTGGGTCACCCTGGAGACTGGAAATGGCACCACAATCCACACAGGGGTTGTATACAGACCCCCATCTTGGGGGGGGGGAGGAAATGGACAACAAAATGATAGAAGGCATCCTTGGGATGGCAAAGAAAGGGGAGATATTGCTGATGGGGGAGCTGAATATGCCAGATGTTAACTGGAGCACCTTTGCTGCAGCCACATCCAAGAACAAGGCCATTCTCAATGCCCCAGAGGGGGCATGCCTCAGACAGCTAGTTTTGGAACCCACTCAGGAGGGAGCAGTCTTGACCTGGTACTCTCAAATGGGGATGGAGAGAGGATCTCCAATCCTGAAGTGGGTAGCCATCTGAAACAAGCAACCACCAAACAGTGTGGTTCACAATAAACTTAGCTGTAGATTCAAGCCATACAAAATGAAGGCACTGGACTTCAGGAGGGCTGATTTTGTCAAAATGAGAGATTGCCTCAGAAAAGCACTAGAAAACAGACAAGAAGGTGGGGATGAGCAACAACGGGGAAACATTAAAACTGCCATCACAGAGGCAACAAGCCTTTGTGTGAAGCAAATAAACAGATCAAAATGAAAGAAAAAAATGCTATGGTTCTCAAAAGAAGTGGCGGGGAAGGTAAGGGAGAAAAAGATAGCATTCAGGAAGTATAAGGAAACACAAAAGGAGCTGGACAGAGAACTGTACCAGTTAAAGCAGCAGAAAGTGGGGAAGGCAGTCAGAATAGCAAAGGCCCAAACTGAGGAAAAGATAGCCAACTCGGTTAAGAAGGGGGATAAAAACTTTTATAGGTACATTAGGGAGCAAAGAAAGACTAAGGCAGGGATACTGAGGCTAAATAAAGAGGAAGGTGGTTGGGCAGAGAGCCACAGTGAAAAAGCAGGGATACTGAATGAATACTTCTGTTCAGTATTCACAATGGAAAAGCAGGGGGAGATACCTAATCCAGTCAATAAAAGCACTCTGGATAGGGGGGTTGATATTAGTCCTTTCACAGAAGAAAGGGTTCTAAAGAACTCTAAAACTGAAGGTGGATAAAGCAATGAGGCCTGATGGGATTCACCCAGAATTCTAAAAGAACTAAGGAAGAACTAGTAACACCACTGACTACCCTTTTTAATAAATCATGGGAGGATGGTGTGGTACCTAAGGACTGGAGGAGGGTGGATGTGATTCCCTTCACAAAAGTGGGAGCAAGACAGAGGCAGGAAACAGACCTGTCAGTTTGACCTCAGTGGTAGGGAAAATGATGGAATCACTTCTGAAGGAAAGAATTGTTGAGTACCTAGAGGTCAGTGGGTCTGGGACCCAAGACAGCATAGATTCACAGCAGGAAGGTTATGTCAGACAAATCTAATTGATTTCTTTGACTGGGTGACCAAAGTAGTAGACCAGGGAGGGCTGTGGACATGGCTTACCTAGACTTTAGCAAAGCATTTGACACAGTCCCACACAAAGATTAATAGTCAAATTAACCAGCCTGGGAGTGGGTCCCAGGGTGGTAGCCTAGTATGAAACACTGGCTGGACAACAGGACACAGCGGGTAATAGTAAATGGAGTCTACAGTGAAGAAAGGGAGTTACTAGTGGGGTACAGCAGGGTTCAGTACTGGGGCGGTCCTTTTAATATCTTTATAAGTGACATTGCAGAGAACTAGAAGGAAAGCATGTCTCTTTGCAGATGACTCAAAGATCTGCAACAGGGTTGATACGCAAGGTGTGGTAGAAAGGATGAAAAGGGGCTTGGCAAATTTGGAGGAATGGTCAAATGTATGGCAGCTTAGATTCAATGCAAAGAAGTGCAAAGTAATGCACCTGGGAAACAAAAACCCAGAGGAAGAGTACACAATGGTGGTGAGATACTAACAACAACAACAATGAAAAGTGACCTGGGGGTAGTCATATCAGATGACCTAAAGGTGGGCCAGCAATGTGAGAAGGCAGTAAGGAGGGCTGGGGTGATACTGGGATGCATATGGAGAGGCATCACCAGTAGAAAACAGAAAGTTGTTGGCCCCCTGTACAGACAGTTGTTAAGACCACATCTGGAGTACTGTGTACAATTCTAGAGACCCCATCTCAGCAAAGACATAATCAGGGTGGAGGCTGTCCAGAGGAGAGCAACCAAAATGATGCAGGGTCTGCACCAGAAGTCATATGAAGAAAGACTAAAGGAGCTTAAGCTGTATACCCTCGAGGAAAGGAGGGAGAGGGGGGACATGATAGAAACTTTCAAATACCTCAAGGGAATCAATAAACCTCCTCAGGAAGGCCGTTCCATGCATCTACACAGCCCTCTCTATGAAGAAATACTTCCTCACGTACCTCTGAGCCATCCCACTCTATCTTCAAATTAGTGCCCCTTATTCTTGCATCTCTTTCTGAAAGATGCTACCTCTTGGACTCAGTTGATTCCCTTGAGGTATTTGAAAGTTTCTATCATGTCCCCCTTCTCCCTTCTTTCCTCAAGGCTATACATCTTAAGCTCCTTTAGCCTTACTTCATATGTCTTCTGGTGCAGACCCTACACCATTTTGGTTGTCCTCCTCTGGTCAGCCTCCACCCTATGTCTTTGTGGAGATGGGGTCTCCAAAACTGTACACAGTACTCCAGATGTGGTGCAGTCAGGCAGGCAATTTCTCCACAGATATCACAGAAATTTCAGTAAATATCTGGCCAAGTCTTTGGCCACAGTTTTACCTATCATTTATTCTATATCTGTCTTTATATGTGTGTATATATATATATATATATATATGTTTGCAAAGCAAAAACTATGTTACTGCATCTGTTAGGGTTATAAAGCCACAAAGGTCAGGAAATGTGGCATTAGGGTTTTCAACCTTAACGTCCGCCCTTCTGCCCCATCCACTGCCATTGTGACCCAGTGCTAAGCTACAGGCCTAGAGCCATGCCCCATGGTTTTGCTGTTTCGCGCTACAGGTCTGGGACCATGCCCCACAGCACCCTATACCATACACAAAGAAGCAGACTTGCCAGGCATGACCCCAGATCTGTAGCTTGAAGTGCTGTTCAGATAGCGCTTTTGTTGATCCTACCACTATCTGTCAGATAGTGCTGGTATCCTACCTAGGATCCTACTAGAAACCTAGCAAAGACAGTTGTAGGATCCAGGGTAGCAATAGCGATGGATCCTAGTTAGGATTCAGGGATCCTAGGTCAGATCCAGGGATCCTAGGTCACATAGTTAGTATCCGGCATCAGATAGTGATGGATTCTAGGTGAGTGTTATATTTATAAACCCTACCATGTATTGCTTGAACACTATGTATCGTATCACATGTTCTAACCATACTTGACTTTGCTGTGATTTACTCTCCTATGTAATGCCTTTCATGAACTTTGTTTGCACTTTACTTATTTTTATTCAATGATGCCTTATTATGTAATGTCTCCGTAACTGGCCCAGTTACTGGGCAGGGCACAGTACCGGCACAGCCCTAATTGAGTTTTCAAATTTTCTTCATTCCTCCCTGGACTCTGGCGCCCTCGCTGGGGCAGTGTTTATTGACCTCTCTAAGGCTTTTGACACGGTCTCCCACCCCCTACTGCTGGAAACCCTCAGCCGCTCTGATTTTGCCCCTGGTCCAGTCTCCTGGTGCTCCAGCTATCTGTCTGCCCGCTCCCAACGTGTTAAAATTAATATGACCCTCTCCGATACATGCCCTATCCGCTCAGGTGTTCCCCAGGGCTCCATCCTTGGTCCTCTTCTCTTCTCTCTATATCTCAACACCCTCCCCAAAGCCTGTTCTGGTAAAATCCTGCTGTATGCAGATGATGCCGCCATTTTACTACCACCGAAAACCCTAACTCCTACAAGACTCCTTGCAACAAGCCTTTGGTGATGCAAGCCTGGTTCAAAGAGCACAGACTTGTACTCAATCTAAAAAAAACAGCAATGCTCTTTGCCCATCCCCAAAACAAATCAGAAACTTCCCTCCACTTCCTCCCTGGCTCCAAGCATCCTCTTGATCTAGTTTGCCTGTACAAATACCTTGGGGTCTTCTTTGACTCAGCAATCATTCCATGACCACATAGATAATCTAGCCTCTGCTACTAACACGCGCTAGGCATCCTTTACCGCTATAAGCACTGCCTCCCCAATGCCCTCCGACTTGCAGTCACCTCATCAATACTGTCCCTTGTAGACTGTGAAGCTTGCCTGTGTGTGGTGCTGCAGACACGACCGCCCTCCAATAAAATTACCACCTTGAATAAGGCCTGTAGATTAATCACGGTGCCCCTAGGCTCACACATACCTGTGGACTATATGGATATGGGCCAGGCTACTTAACCTGGACGAACGCTCAGATTCCAAACCTGCCTCATTACAAAAAAAACCCTCCTTGGACTATCCCCACCTGGCCTGACAACCTCTATCCACCTTGCACAACCCTAGTCAATACTCGCTAACACCTCTAAGGCCACCCTCCTTGTCCCTAGGCTCAGGACCACACATGGGCTAAGGTCCTTCTGCTACAGAGCTCCTCCTGGTACAACACTCTCCACACCTCCATCACTGACACCACGTACAATCTCCCGTTTCAAAATCTCACTCGGAATCAGCTCTTTAGCATGCGTAGCTGTTCCTGCCCTAGGTGATCTAGTTCGAAATGCCCTGACAAAGCTCTCTGAGTGGCTCTCCTATACTGACTGATAAAACTGTGATTACCATTCCTGTAACACTTAAATTGTAACTAAGTTATAACTGCCTGTTCTACAAAACTGTAACCTCAGAGATGTAAGCTGTAACCACAATATTGTAACTATATGTTGTACTGTGTTTTGTCCTCTTTGTGACAGGTATCTTTGGAAATGAGCCTCTGGCTCAAGGTTGTAAACCGATGTATAAATAAATAAATAAATAAATAAATAAACAAACTGTGTATGTCCTCAGGACCTCCTTGTGAATGAGCTTGTTCAACGAGTCTTCCTGCAATAAACTTGAACTTGGACTTGAACTGGAACCTGAGATCCAGGGATCTTAGGTCAGATGGGACCCAAGCTGGATCTGTCGCTAGGGATCCACAGGATCCACAGTGTTTGCTGGATCTATGCATAGGATCCATGGTCAGACAGCACTGCTACCAAATGGGAGGGATCTGTTGGTATCCTAATTTCGAGGATACTATCTGAGCAGCACTAGTAGCTTGCTTTGTAGGGTCAAAGGAGCAGAAGCATGGTGCATGGCCTCAAAACCTGTGGGCCCTAAGCAAAGCAGTAGGCCTATGGGGCACAAACCCCTTACCTGTCGCTTGCTTCACCTTGACTTCACATAAGGTGGTTGTGCCAGCACAATATACATTTTTGGGTGTCTTATTGTGTTTATAAAATAGTAACTAGGAACTTTTTAAAAACTGGGAATTGAAAAGAGAATCACAAACATTGCACTGGCTGATGTGTCCCTTCCTCCCAGCCACCCATGCCTTGCCCAGTAATTATGGTGGATGTTAGCTGTGTGAGACAAATAAGGCTGCAGCAAAACTGAGATTGTCTGATGATCTTTCTGGCAGCGCACTACCACTGGCAGCATGAGTTCTGAAAATACTGCTGTTGTGTGTCACTAATTATTAGCTGGCGCGGTTGAATAAGCATAGTAGGGGCAGGCTGGTGGGTATGGTGAGAGGGTGAACTACGCTGTTTATAAAGGGAGACAGTTTTAGATGTGTGTATTGGACTTACTGGGGAGGAAGAGAGAGAGAGAGAGAGTGACAGCGAGGGAGGAGCACAGAGTGAGTGAGTCCTGGAGGATGAGCAAGCAAATTTGTGGACAGATGGGTGGGTGCAGGTATGAGTGGGCAGGTAGAGAGCAAAAGCAGAAATAAATGTACAGATCAAGCACAAAAGACAATACCTAAACCCTACAACTGCAGATTTTTGCTCGGTGTGGTCTTTGTTTACTGGTGTGTGGTACTGGCTATGCAAGAAAAAAAAAAGTGGTTGACATTTTAAAATTAACATTTTGATAGGTAGCACACTAATTTCTTTTAGGCAGCGGCTGGTATGACTGTTTCTTCTACTGTGCACTGTTCTCATACAATGCACAGGTTCCGACCAATCAGGATGCAGGGATTTCCCAATCTATTTTAGAACCTTATAAAATGTAGACAACTACTACTGTATATGCTTGTTTGTAAGCCCCAATTATGAGCAACCTGCATGGCTTATACAGTAAGGACTCTCCAGGCCTTGGTGCCCCTCAGAGCTGTACTGTTGCTCCATAAGTAGACCAACCTTGTACGAAGGATAATAATAGAAACAAGTGCCTGTAAGAACTGCATGCTAATTGTTTTTGTTTTTTTGTACTGCTCCCTGCAGTATTTATGTACCTGTTGTAATTAAGTGTCTATTGTTATGTTAAGTAAATACATCATTTCTTGCTTTTGCCTTACTTTTACTTGGGTGCAACTACTATCTTCATTTCAACATACATTCACACACACACACACACACACACACACACACACTCATTCTCTCTCTCTCTCTCTCTCACTCTCTCTGAATCGGTGCATTGTTCTCCTGGGGTTGTGCATGCTGTATCTCTGTTAAAATATGTTCTAGTACACAAAATTTGTTTTCTGTGCCCAGGTATACAGCTGGACACAATAGTTTTCTTCAGACATACTGCTCATGATTTTATGGCTACAGACTAATACAGTACCATGTTTTCTATGCAAAAATCTTTTATATATCTCTTCATCACATAGTACTGAGAGTTTGTCTTGGTGCAAATGGTCAGTCAAGCTTATTTACAGACAACACTATCCTTAGCAGTAAAATATTATGATTAGAGAGATATGCTTAATGTTGTGTACTATCTGACTCCGACTACGCATTTTGCTGGCTTATGCTGAGGACAGTGGAAAGCCAGTGACTGCCAGTATCAACTTGATGAACCTGGCCTCCATAAATAAAACTGCAAGAAGTCTCTTGGGGAAGAAAAATATATTTTGTGAGCCAGCCGTAAATACTAGCTGTAGAACTGAATCAGCCGGAGATCTGTTAGTATCCCAACTGGTTGACAACTCTCCAGGCAAATACCTTTTTGGGAAAGCGCTTCACTCCTGTATGGCACGTTACAAAAGAATTCCATGAGCAGAAATTTTCCATTGGACTTTTCGGTTAGGTTTATCTAAATGCCATGCATTGGAAAATTACTCAGCAGGCTCAACTTGAAGCTACAGCAGAATATATGTTTTTTTTCTTTTGCTTTTTTGTCTTGGTGGGGTAGAAATTCTTGGATTACATGTTATGTTTGACTGTTCACATGAGGCTCACACCCTTTTATTTTTTTCAGTTTCCTTTCTTAAAACTGTTTATTGTGTGATGGTGGAGATTTTGCACCGGTATGGGGAATAACAACAGTACTACTGCAAAACAGGTGGGTGTGCTGTTAATGCTTATTTTAGAATATACTGGTCTTGTGTATCCACACTTAATGCATACACTCAGGCAGAAGCTGTTTCTGGATGTCAGCAGTGAGAGAAAGAAGGAACTATACTAAGATATGCTCGTTGTTATTATCTAAAAAGATTTTTTAACACATATTCTGAAAATATAGTTATAAGTATAGTATAATTAAGATCTATATTATTTTCAGTTTAAAATAATATGAAGTGATTATTGCAAACTTTAAAGATTGTGTATGTGGAAAAGTGAAAATGAACAGCAATTCTTTTATTAGCTCTGCCTGTGATGTCTTCATTTCAGAAACACCTGTTTTCAAAACACAGAGGTACTCTATGGAATCATTTGTTGTTGGTGCCAATTCAATATTTTTTATGGCATTTTCATAAATAAATCTTTTTCAAGATTTTGTAAATAACCCAATTTTTAAATTTTTCAGAAGATCCTCTCTCAGTAAAAGATAACAAATATTGATTTAGGGATAGTTCTCAAATAGTTGTGCTTTGACACCTGCTGGACACGTATAGCAGTTGTTCTGCTGGCTCTTGCAAGGACAGTGTTATCCGAATTTAGAGAATTCATGTATTCCACAGGAATAAAAGCAATCAACTGCAGAAATGTTAATACCAAGTTCATTTTGGGATAAATGAAGCTACTTTCAAGTCACATAATCTAGCATAATATACAAGAAAATGCAAAACAATTCCACAGAGTTATATACAAAACAATTCCAGAAAGGTATATACAAACAAATTCAAAGGTGCTTGACATAGCACTTGTTCAACATCTATTACTGGTGTTGCTGTTCTACACTCCTAAACCTGCAAGTGCAAAAAACCTCAGAAGGGATGGGCCAGGGTTTCACACTGTACATGTTTGGGACACACCTGTATAGGTGCAGTGATTTTATATTTGGGATCCTGTCATTCAAGACATGAGGTGGACCTGGGTAGTTACCTGCTGACGCCTAGTTACACAACTCATTAGAAAAAATATGAAATAAAAACATTTTTTTTTAAGCCTATAATTTCTTTAGTGAAGGGATGGTAACCTAGGTCCAGGAAAGTCACCTCTTCCTCCTGAGGCTTCATTGGCCAGTGCTGTATAGCACAACCTGGAACCTAAGGCCAAAGTAGTGAATCTGTATTACAGGGCTCAGTGAGAAGGATGGGGCTTTCACCTGCTTACTCAAGTTTAGTATCACCTTTTTCCTTTGATCTCACATCCTTCCCTGGTAGATGCCTCTAATGTTGTACCTCTGACCTGAGGGTCTATTGCCTGTCCACCTGCTTGTCAGCCTTAGTCTGTTCCATCCCAAAGTAAACCAGCAGGAGGTACTTGCATGTAGAGTGGCAGTGCCCCGAAGAGTGTAAGCATCATGCCATCCAAATGTGGGAGCCTGGCTACTAGTGAACATGGTGCCCTGCTTGGTAGCACAACATGCTGTTGCCACACCACGTTGGGACACTGGTGATAATGTAATTTTGGGAAAGGATTTCTTTGTATGTGAAGGCTTAATTGGTTGCTTCCGTAATGAGATTCTGTAAAACAGAAACCAGCTGAAAAATTGCTCTGTGCCTTTATAAAACAGGAAGGAAAATTCCAGGAATTTAATTAGCCAAATATGTCACCTGACCATCCATGGATAGTACTTAATGTACAAGTCTGATATGACCTGGATGGCTCAGTCACTGGTAGTAGGTTAAGGACCCTTTTGCTTCCAGTTCACTGAGTTAAATCCAAACCCAGGCTGGTAGTGGCTGAAAGCCTTTCTCAAATGATGGCTGTTCAGTGGCCTATGTGAAATAAGGTGGACTCAGTCCATTTCCCAGTAAACAGGTGTCCACATCACAAAGCCACCAACACAACTGGCATGAAGTGGCATCCCTGTTGGTAGTCTCTCGTGAGAGACCAAGGACTGAATGGACATGGAGTCTGAACTGACTTCTAACTTATGTGGTGGTCTCATGATGACGGAGTTGAGGCACACTGGCAAGGTAATGTGGGGAAGCATGCACTGTGATCACTTGTGCTGTACCTGTCATGTGGATAACCAGAGGTCTTCCATTTCTAGTGATGCCAGTCTGGCTTCCTTCATGAGCAACACACACACACACACACACACACACACACACACACACAGTTTGAAGAGAAAAATGTCCTGGATATTGAAAACAAACTCAATGTGGAAAGGTCAGGCTCCTAACCCCACCACTCGCTCCACCTCCCATCCCGAGTACCTACTCTCCATGTAGAAAATATGAGATATCCAATACTGGAGAAGGTCTGTCATGCTTCAGTTCTGGCTAACTCTGCCATCCATCCTTTACCAAAAGTTGTCTATTTGCAAAGTTTAATTCTAGATTGCTGGGCGTGACAATGGAGTGCCAGATTGGGAAGTTATGAGTGTCTGAGGAGGTAAAGCAGTGTTGGCATCATTGTCCAAGTGCCTTACAAAAACCCAGTGTGGGGCGGTCTGGTGGCACTGAGGGTTGAGGTGCTGGGCGCCACACCTAGCACCACACCAGTGACCCAGGTTCGGAATGAACTTGGGTCATCAGTCAGCGGGGAAGGAGGATTGAGCATCCCAATGGATGCTTTTCTCCTTCGGGTGGGTTTCCAGCGGTGCTTCAGACACCTGATGTCCCTGAGGGTCAGTGGGAGTACTGACTTTCAGGGCTATTGTGGCTCCCATGGTGCTGGAGTTGCTGAGGGGAGGACATTGTTAGGCACTTGGTAGCGCTGTGCGTCAGCATCATCTACCTGAGCCAGCATCATTAGGGGCGGAAGGGAATACAGAAAATTGGAAAAAAAAAACTCTTCGGTCCTAGATGAAGACTGATCCGTGTCTCCCAGCCAACAATCCATGAGCAGACCCTGTTGTGCAGGCTCTCCTCTGTAAAAGGTTAAGGAAGAGGGTCCCTTCCTCACCCCACCCGGGGGGATATCTGAGTATCAAAGAAGCACAACAGAGAGGCCAGGCATTCTAGGGGCAGACTCTGTGACAGTGGTCTGAGGGATTGATTGGTCCAAAGGAGTGGACAGAGAGGGCAGTACAGGCGGAATCAAAGGAAAAGTTAAAAAAAAAACAGTGTAGCACATTATAATACTGCTTAATTCATATCTCATCATGTATTATTGCTCACCTTCTAAACATCTGAAAGCATTTAATAAGACTGCTGAAATTCTAATAAGCTCATTTTCCTTTAAATTTTTTCCCCATACCTCGAAAAACAGTTACCATGGCAGCAGCCCACTTCCACCAAGAAGGGCAGGCTAGTGGCTGCTTTCACAGCTGATCACTAGTCCAAAACCATTTTTGATTGACTAGCTGGGGTCACTAATGAAATAGATGGATGTTGCAGGAGCTGGATGGGTGCAATTGTTTAATGAACAATAAATACCAGCTTCAACAACAAACATGAGGAATATTGTTTTCAGTTGGGAGATTCTTGAAAGTCAGATGTGAGACAAATGGCTGAACTTGCCTATGTTTTCTTCTTACCCAACAGCTCGAATGTCAATTTTATTGTGTTGCCGGGACTTCTATCCATGTCCTGAATTCCCATACATTCAAAATCTACTGGTACCCTAAGGGTTAAGGTTTTAAAAGATTTACTGTCATTTAATAGAACTATTGATTTTAAGGTAACTCCTTGCCCCACCCTATTAGAAAAGAGCCAGTTTGTCAAAGACATATTAGTCATCTTTGGCAAGGGATAGTAGACTGTTGAGAAATGCCCTATAAAACAGATTGTATTTGGATTTATAAATATATATATATATATATATATATATATATATATTATATAGATATATATACATATTTTTTACTTTGTTTCCTAGTTTTGCTACAAAGCAACCAACAAACCAAGAAGTTGAACAAATGGGGAACTTTACTTTTAATTCTTTTTTCCCATAGGTACTTTATTCATTTTTGCACTTTGTCCCAGTCCCGACCAGCACATTCCTGATGCAATGCACGTGTGTGGAGGTACACACATGTCATGCCTTGCTGGGCGCCCCACTCTATCAGTCTCTCTGTTACTGTCTGCACCAGCCACCAGACCTCCATCCGGTGGTGGCAGGACTACAGAGAGGCGACCCCCCAGGAGAGGAGAGCCAACACTCAATACTGCTCCCCCCTCTGTGTTGGCACCCTGGTGACCCATGATCATCCCCAAACCCAGGTCACCAGCATGGCATGAGGTGTGGCTTCCAGCACCTCATCCCTCAGAGCCACCAGGCTGGACCTTTTTAATTCTTTCTTTACTCATGATTTATTTACCCAGTACATCACAGCTGAGATCTAGCATCAGGGGGGCTCTTCTTTTTAGTTTGACAGCTAGAATGGATTGAAGCCAAGACCCTTGGAATTCTGCGACTCTGTGGTCACAGAATGTTTTGCAGAATTTGCATCATGCCACAGAATATACAAAGCGCCGCAGAATTCATTGATCTTGGTGAATTTTCATTCAAATATTCTATTTTTTCATAGTGCCTATCTCCATTCCCCATCTTGTTTATCCTGAAGCCCTCCTCTATGCTCAGTATACGATGCCATCACATATTATTTTAGCCAATGGCAGGACTGCATTCTGCAGAAATCAAAAAATACTGCCGCGGATGCCAAGGACCCTGCCACAGACATTAAGACAAAGAGTTGCGGAGTACTATGAGTCCAGACAAAAGCACAAGAACATCTAGTGATTAAATAATAGCCCACCCACAGTAAGGGATTGGCTATGGTGGGAATCAAACCTGTAAACTCCTGCTTCAAAGTATTGTGCTCTAACCACTAGAACAGCCTGCCTTATTTAAAGAAAATATAAACCTTGCTTTACCTTTTCATGATTTAATAGGAAATGGGAATGTACTGTGCTTTTTCATTTGTTCACTTTGAAATAATCTTTCCTTCTTTAGGGCCCTTTATTGATGCTCCAGTTTTCCTGCCTGGTATTCATTGTTATATTTACTGATCCATAACTCTCAACTGTCCCTGATTATGAGGGACATCCCTTATTTACTCTTCAAGATTGCTCTGTCCTCACCCATCCTCATAGTTAAGGTGCTGCCCACACAGAGAATATGCTGTAAATTCATACTTTAAAGCAGAAATTCATAATTTTCTCAGATGCAAAGTGAAAAATAAATTTTGTGCAAGTAAGCACTATGGTTTTCACAGTGTTCTGAGCTTGTGTCTCTAACTTTGAGGATATGACCCTCGGTGTCCCTGATTCTGAGTGACCCTGACCCTCATTCCAGTCACAAAAGGTTGAGAGATATGTACTGATCTGTTCCAGACCCCAATGACATCTGTTGATTGGAAGCTCACAGTACTAGATTCATTGAAGGGGTTCCACTCAGCTGGTGTCACCGGATTCAGGAATGGATCAGTAAATATAAAACCTGAATATCAGTTGGGGAAAAGACAGCATCCGTAAGGGACTGTAAAACAAGATCATATCAAAGTGAATCAAAGAAAAAGGACAATAGGGGGATTAAAGAGTCTACACACGTGCCTACATTTCCATTTATAACAAAAAAATGTAAAGCATTGTTTATGCATAGCCTATAGGGTTAAAGGACAAATAAATAAGCAATTTAACACATCGATCAAATCTCAAATGCTCCCGTGTATTTATAGCATATGGCATGCTGATTTACAATATTCTAGAGTTTACCTTTATTTTGTAGATTTACATCATTTTCATCAAGTTTAAAACTTTGGCTGAAATGTAAACAAAAGCTCTGTTTAGCCCAGCTACTGAGCCACTACTCAGCTCACAAAATGGCGATGATGTGCCGACGCGATGACATCATCATAGCGAGTCCGCTCCACTTCTTCTATTACAACCTATGGGCACTGTTGTAAGATGCAGGATATTGGCAGTATATTTAGTTATCAGCCTATGTATCGATACTTAGCTTGTGCACCAGACTCTGTAAATCTACAAAATAAAGGTAAACTCTAGAATATTGTAAATCAACATGCCATATGCTATAAATACTACTGGAGCATTTGAGATTTGATCGATGTGTTAAATTGCTTATTTATTTGTCCTTTAAAGCACCAAGCTGTGAATCTGAGGCCTCGCGGACCTGGCTTTCAAACCTACAGTCACCACTTGCACACTGTGTAAACCTGAGCAGTGCTTAGCCTCCTGTGCTCTGGGAGTTACCTGGAAACAAGCTTCAGCTCATTGTGCCTTTCCCAGTTAAAGTGAAATATATAAAAATGTTTGCATGGCCAATATATTGCATATTTTTTAAAGAAGGAAGGGTCTTACAGAGAAAATGCAACCTACTTTCTTAAAAGGGGATAGACACAGTGCAATATTCCCAGTTCATATTTCCTTTTATACATATCTCTTTTTTTTTTGTCTCCCCAGCTTTAACACCAGCTCTGTATGTGCTGGTGCATCAGTGTTGAGTCCGTTTAAATGTTTTCACCAGTGACAGTAGTTGGACATCAGTTAGAAACAGTATGTGGCTTCTGATACCGATACCTCAATGGACATGGGTGACTACAATAATGAAAATGGAGCTGCTCCTCAGTGTTCTCAGTTTGCATCAAAGTAGCAGCCCATGCAACAGGCAGTATCAGTGTTGGAGCCACAGACTTATTCGAACCGATAATGATGTCACTCACTGGTGCATTTATAATGGTGGAGCAGGAGCCTACAAACAAGCGGGTTTTAAGATGAGGGAGACAGACAGACAGACAGCTATGTAAGAAAGAAACAGAGGGTTATAAATTATGAATTTGGAATATTGCAATGTTTCTATTCCCTTTAAGAAGGAGGTAGTATGAGTGTGTTTTTTGTCTATTCAGATATGCCCTTCAGGGCACAAAGGCTTTTAGCCATCCTATCTAGAAGTCATATCAGGAGATTTGCCTTTGTGGAAAAGCCTGATGCAGTTCTTCTGCTGTGTTTCAGCTTTCGCATGGGAGGCAAAGAATTAATAAGTCATGCCTGTTGGAGATATTGAATCATAAACCTGTCTCACAGTGTTTGGGCTTGTTTGCCAGTTTTGTTTTTACATATTAAATCTTTGGGTGTATTTGTTTCTAGCAAGAGGATGCTGACGCAAACAAAGTCACCTTAATTCCTCCAAATCAGGGTCAGCAGGTACTGGACAATTAAACTGATATGCATGGTTTACATTGTAAAATGCTGCTGCTACCTTTTCTACTTGCTGCTCTGGACCTGGACTTGGCTGGCTGTCCTACTCATGGGCATTTCCAGTTTACTATACAAGCAGTACCAATTTAAATAATATTGCCTAAGCAATTCAGGCTCTCGAAGGTTTGCTACAGTATGTGCCTTTTGGTACAGTAGAGTGCTTAGGCCTTCGATTACAATACAATTTATAGTCACTAGCGATATACTCAGATTGTTGCTGTTAATCAGGTATTCACTCACAGTCTTGCTTACAGGCATATACTTGGCTGTGAGTGAAAGGCACTGTTGGTTGATTGCTAGGCAGCAGTGCTCACATTTGTTCTGAAAACTGCTGTATTTGGCCAGGCTGGCAGATCCTCTGAAATCTGATGCCTGACTCCATGGGGATGACCTCTGGCCTACTTCCCAGCATTCACCTGCAGTTAAATTGTTCCCCATAAACTGCTAATACAAGAAGTACTTGACTTGGTCTGAATGAAATGTTAACTGTAGCTTTTCTCTGACTCCAACTCTGAGCTTAAAAAGTAGGCTAAAATATAAGGGAAAGGTAAGACTTGTGTTTTATGGACTCAGGCCTTTGGTCTTAATCTCAGTGTTTAGCTAATAGAAGAAAAAGAGTGTCCAAGTTTTACAAAACAATGTGAGTGAGTGTACTGTTCAAATGCTGCATGCAAATACAGCTGCAGTGCCATGCTCTGACAGCTTCCATAAAAGGTTATGCATGTTTTAACCAAGGAATGCAGTGTGTCATTTAAATTACAAGGACCGAAAAAAAAGGTTTAATTCTTTACTGCTCAAACTTTTGCTGCATGTGCTGTATGTATGTATGTCTCAGTATACTTAAAGACTGTGACATTTTTTAATGTTGATATCTCTGCTAGCTACTGTCTGAGATCTGACTCGGCTGTGATCAAATATGTCAGTTGCTGGAGCATAGTCACATAATATTATAGCTACAGTGTAGCTCACACTATTGCCTGAGGTTGTTGGAATGGCAGCAGCTGAATGAGTAGGTAGGAAGAGCTGTACAGAATGAAAAACTGGGGCTGTTCATTCATTCCTTTGAAGAATAATGGTAATGTGTACAACGCCTTGACTGCAGGCAAGTTGTGTTTAGTGAACGAGCTGTTCACCTTGTTTGACAACTTCTTGTTTGCTATGATTACAGAAAGCATGTCTGAATGTTGTATTCCACTTATATAATGGATGCTATTAAGTGCATAGCCTTTATTTAAGTAAGTGTTATTTTACTTTTTAATGTTCAGTCGTGGCTACAACTGGTGCTCAGGACTGATATGCCTTTAACAGCTGTGCTGTTATGTAAGCGATCCTTTGACTGTTCCATTTTAGGATTAAGAAGCTAAATTCCTTCCTTTCATAGTAATGGATTCTTCAATTCTCGGGGGTTAGGGTTTATCTGCAAACAAATCTTCAAACTTTGCAAAATAATCAGCTGACAAACAGCCCAACCTAGAGAGTGCTCTAATGGTAGTGTAAACCTATCTGTCTTTTCTTTGGGACTTCTCATTTCAGGCAACCTCTCCTGCTAACACTACAAAAGCAGATTCAGGTCAAGCCCCTGGTACTATTCAGGATACTAATAAGCAAGAGAAGAAAAAGGACACAGCAATAATAGTCAACGAAGACTCCCAGAGTCTAGAGCTTCCTACTTGTGAACAGACTGACCCGAGTCTTGGAACCACAGACGGTGTTAAGGTAGGAAGCAGCCCACTGACTTCTATCATATACTGTACCAGGCCACTCAAAGTCTTCTCTTGCATTGTATACTAGTCTTTGTCTTTCTGTGACTACTCGCAATCTGCATGCTGTTGATTTCAACTTTTTATCAGATTTGCTAGGCTTTATGATAAGGGATGGCAGATGTTAAAAGCAAAGTGCCATATGTTTTCTTTGTTTTGTTTTTCACATGGTGGTTACTGATGGGGCGATAGTGGGAATACTGGACCATGCTGAACCTACACTAATGCATAGCGTTCAAGTTACATACTCCCTCAAAACTACATTTTGGTTATTTTTGAATTAGTTTAACAGCCCCCTTTAAAAAAAATGAAAAAAAGGGGTGTGGGGGGCAAATCCTCCAACTCAAATAAACTAATACAAAAATTAATAACAAGCACAAGCCTGCACCGTATTCACAATCACTTTACACTACCAAGTAGTGGTGGTCTGGTATTCTCCACTATCGCCACTGATGGTAACTACTGGGTGGTATTCTTGTGTTTCTGTTTCATTGTGTTTAGTGTGGAAAAAAGATGAAACACTGGTAATTGTTAAAGTTCCTTATCATTAGGATAAAACATAATAAGGGTAGTGTTCAGGCTTCCTCTCAGTGCTTCACTAGTGCACATCTAGACTAAATTGACTGATCTCTGTTTTCTAAGATGAAAGGATGATTAGGCTTCCATGCTGCTTTATTCCTGGCCCCGAACTGTGTAGTGGTTGTTTAAATTGGATTACTTTTCATATTGGGGCATGGAGGGGATTAGAGGGAAGGAGGGGAGATGTGAGTAGATAGTGAAATATCTGATCTGAATTGTATCTGTTGGATACAGCTGAATATGTCTGTCACCCACCCCAACAATCCGGGTTGCCACAGCCGCACCCTCCCTCCAGATGAGAAGGCAAGCACGTGACTATGTTCACAGCTGAAAACCGCTGCCACTCTTGCATTGCCTAGTGCAGGATGCACAAGTCACCCTTCTTCCCTGAGAGCTGAGTGCCTCATCTGCACAATCTGCATGGCCCCGGTGTGCTTCAATGTTGCATTTTGAGGTTCACATGTGAACTGCGATCTAGAAAGTGCATCGCTGGACGTGTCTGCCACAGCACTCGCGTCAGCTTATAGCCACACATTAAAATGTCCCAACAGTTGTATATTACTGACAATAACCTAAAGCCAGTGGTGGTAGGATCACCATAGAAACAGATAATTAGATTGCAGGAGGAGACCAAGGGTCCATAGGGTCTGCTCATTCACCCCCACTGTGCTGGGGGGAACAAATACTTATCAAGTGCAGTTGCAGTCACTGACATGTCTATATATTCCTGAAACATCTGTGATATCGCTAGAGAAATTGCCTACCTGCTGAACCTCTGTAGGGTCACAGAGATTTCCATTAGAATATCATGAGACATCTGGACATAGCTGGACAACTTGAATGATACAGCTGTAAAAGGCATTATCAGTCTCACAATACTGAGATTATGTTTTTTTTTAGACCAAATACTGCTTATATATAGTTGTCTGAAGGACTAGCAATTGCTTACTAGCATTTGTGGGTCCTTCCGACAATGATATATAAGTAACTGCTAGTCCTAATGACAACAAAATCAGCCCCACTAGTAGAATTGGCAGTTCCTCATAATACAGTTGTCTCATGCCTAACGCATGCTACTGTACTGTAATTTCCGGTGTCAGACCTTCAGTGTTATCAAGACTAGTGGTTACTTAATAGTGATAGAAGTTATCAGCCCTACTGACAACCATCACCCTCATTAAAACTGTAATTTGTCTGGTTGATCCTACAAGTATTGCCTTCCATTGCATATTTAATGAAAAAGCTGGTTGACCCTGCCACCCTATTGAAATTAATATCCCACTGTCCCACCAACCCCAGTGACACCCTACACTCCCTGCCACATATTTCATATTATACCCTGATTGTCTGAAACTTGTTCCTGCCCATTGGACTGAGACACCACAACCAATGGGTCTGAAAACATCTGGGTACCAGTTGTCTCAAACCCACTCAACAGGTCAGACCCTCTGCTCCCACAGTGCCAACCTCTGAGAGCAGTCTTGTGAACAGGAAACAGAAACAGGGTAACCTTTCTGTCTGTTTTGTGGGTTTGAATCAACCTTTGGTCTCAAGTCTTGGAGGGATTCAAACTACGAACCTCTTGCTAGAGTACCCAATGTACAGGCTCAGATAATTCTGCTCTTTGGGGGGGGGCAGATATATTTTGCCTATGGGCACCTAACCAGGCATACAAAATGAACCCTTAAAACTCTATTAAAGACCGTAGGAAAAATTCTTACCTTTTCCCAGTTTGGTAAAACCAATAAGCTTTGCACAGTGTCAACTTAAACCATGTACGGTCCCCTTGTCAAGAAAAAGAATTTCAAAGGCACACCAAGTAGTCTCTAAAGTAGAGGTTTACTTAAAAATAGATAAAAATGTAAAATGTAAATACAGAACCATATGTCACAAAACATACAAATCACTTAAAAAAACAGGTTTAAAAGTGCAGACTAAATCTCCTACCACAGTACTCTTAGAATTGTCTCGTCTAAGGTATATTCTTCTAACAGTGCCTGATGTTGCTTTTTCAGAGTCCAAACATTTGTGTCTAAATGAAAACAGAATACTGTTTAAAAACTGGCTTTGCCAACCTCTTTGCGTGAGGTCACCTAGCTCCTCCCTGTCAGAATATAAAAAATCATACCAACAGGATGTCTTATTCAGAAGGTAAATTAAAATTCTGTGACCTCAGCAAAACTCATTTTTTCCAAATGACTTTCTTTGATCTTATGAGCAGCTTCCCCTTTCCAGGACATCAAAGGACTTGTTATGACTATCCGCCAGATCTCACGGAGGTGCAACATGCTTTATATCACAATGTGAAATTAACTGTGTTTCCTCTAAATGTCATAAATGTTTATAATCTATCTTGGCAGCTGGCAAGCTGCAATTAGTCACATAAACAGGAGATCCTAAATTTTAAGTCTCTTCTAGCCTGTAATTATCTACTGGCCTTCCAGGTAACATGTTGTAACTAAAACCTGGGTGGGGTGTCATTCCACAGGCTGTCAGCATCTCTCTTGAGAGACACTCAATAACACATTTTTATATTACAAAAATCATAGATTAATCAGAACCAGCTGTCTGAGTGTCACAATTCCTCCCCACCTAGACTGAATTTTGGGGCTCTATCCCCTGCATGGGATGAGCTTCCCAGATCAGTTCACTCCTCGTAGACACAAGACAGCCCAACGGTTTCTGATTTTTGGCTCCAGCCCTATGTAATATTGTCATATCATACCCTTGCAAAGCAAGTCTCCATCTTAACAATTTAGCATTGCTTTTTCCATCTCGACAGCCAAACCAGGGTTGTGGTCAGTCTGTACCACAAAATGCTGCCCATACAAGTATGGCTCTAATTTCTTTAGGGCCACACTATAGGAAGACGCTCCTTTCCACCTTGGGTAGGCCTGCTCGCGGAAGTAACATTTTACTCAGGTAGACTATTGGGTGATCTCTCCTTGGCTGGATGTCTGACTCAGTACTGCCCCAATACCCACATCTGAGGCATCAGTCTGAACTATAAAGGGTCTGCTATAGTCAGGACTTGTCAAAACAGGAGCAGTGCACAGTGCCTCCTTCAATCTGGTAAAGGCTTCTTCACAGGCTGGTCCCCAGGTAATTTTCTTTGGCATCCTTTTCTTTATCAAGTCAGACAGGGGATCAGCCAGGGCACTGTAATTGGGTACAAATGTCCTGTAGTACCCTGCTGTCCCTAGAAAACTCCTAACCTGCTTCTGTGTTTCTGGTCTGGGCCACAACTGGATTACCTCTATTTTATTTTGGTTAGGATGGAGCTGTCCTCGGCCAACCACATGCCCAAGGTATGCCACCTCCCCCATGGCCACCTGGCACTTCCCTGCTTTCACAGTGAGCCTGGCCCTCTGTATCCTGCCCAGCACTTCCCTAAGGTGGGATAGGTGTTCCTCCCAGCTGGCACTAAAGATGGCAATGTCATCCAGGTACGCCACGGCGTACTCCTCAGCACCATTTAACACCTGGTTCACCAACCTTTGGAATGTGGCCAGGGCGTTCTTCATTCCGAAAGGCATTACTTTAAATTTAAATAAGCCTATCGGAGTGATGAAGGCCGAGCTCTCCCTAGCTCTGTCTGTCAACTCTACCTGCCAATACCCCTTTGTCAGATCAATGGTCATAAAATAGGTCGCCTCTCCCAACTTGTCCAGGAGTTCGTCCATCCAGGGCATCGGGTGGGCATCTGACTTTATGACTGCATTCAGTCCATGATAGTCCACACAGAAATGAGTAGAGCCATCTGGCTTGGGAACAAGGACTATGGGTGAGGCCCATGGGCTGTGGGATCTCTGAATTACCCCTAAATCCAGCATCTCCTCCACTTCCCTCCTAATGTCCTTTTGGACAGCCTCTGACACCTGATATGCTGTCCACCGTATGGGCGTCTGTGTCCCTGTCTCCACATTGTGAGTCACTAAGGGGGTTAGTCCAGGCTTGGTGCTAAACAATGGGGCAAAGTCTGCAAAAACCTCCCTTACTTCCTGGATCTTGTCCGGGGCCAGCTGGGGAGACAGTTTTACTGCCTCCACAGAGGACTCCACTCACTTTCCTCCAGCAAGTCCAGAAGGGGTCTCATCGTCCGTCCCTTCCTCAGGACTACACTGCAAACACCATGTCAGCCCTATTTGCATATGGCTTCACCATGTTGACATGGTAAATCCTGTCTGTCTGTCTTTGGTCAGGTAACTCTATAATATAGTTCACGTCATTTACCTTCCTAACCACTTTATGCGGTCCTGCCCACTCAGCCTGCAGCTTGTCTTTCCGGACCAGAATAAGGACCATGACTTCCTGACCCACCATGTACAAGGAGCTCTGGCTCTGCAGTCATACCACACTTTTGTTTCTGTTGGGCACTGCCAGGTTGCTCTGAGCTGTCCCCATAAGCTCCTTCAGACTTTCTCTAAACCTAAGGACGTATCCACAATGGGAGTTCCCTGGGTAGCATGCTTGCCATCCCCATCCTCCTGGATCAAGTCTAGGGGCCCACGTACCTGGCATCCATATAAGAGTTCGAAGAGGGAAAATCCTGTCGACTCTTGGGGCACCTCCCTGTATGCAAACAACAGGTGGGGAAGGTATTTCTCCCAGTCCCTCCCATGCTGTTCAGCAAATGCACGGAGCATTGACTTCAGTGTACCATTGAATCTTTCCACAAGCCCACTGACTTGTGGGTGATATGGTGTTGTGCATCTCTGCACCACCCCACACTTCTCCCATAAACATTTCATCAGGTCCAACATGAAGGAACCCCCTCGATCGGTGATAACCTCCTCGGAAACCCAACACAGGAGAGAAAATCCCAAGTAAGGCATCTGCCACTTTGTCTGTCCTCAGTGAGGATGGGCGACTGCCTCTGGATGCCGGGTGGCATAATCCACCACAGTCAGGATGAATCTCTTCCCTGAGGAGCTGGGGTATTTAAAGGCCCACAATATCCATTCCCACCCTCTGGAATGGCTCCTCCACTATGGGCAATGCAATCAGGGCAGCTTGGGTTTTATTGCCCCTTCCCTATTTCTTGGCACTGGTGACAAGACCTGCAATACTCCTTCACCTGCTGGGTGAAGTTAGGCCAATAGAAATTCTGCGTCAACTGCTGCATAGTGCGCACGATTCCCAGATGACCAGATAAGGGAATATCATGTGCAATCTTGAGCAACTGCTCACGATATCCCTGTGGAACGAAAAGCTGCCTGTCTAGCACCCCTCCCTCTGTCTGCACAGCCTGAGTAAACATAAGTCCATTTTCCCAATAAACCTTATGTCTGCCATCACTTCCCTGTGACCTGTCAGAGTCTGCCCAAGCCCTCAGCTTCTCTAGACTAGGGTCACTTCTCTGAGCAGCTGCAAACCTCCACACATTCCCAAGGCATGGGGCAGGTCCCTTCAATCATTAAACTAGGGTCCCTAGCACTAGCATCAGGACACTCAGGATCACTGTCAACCCCATCCCTCTGACAATGAGTCACCCCTCCTTATTCGGAGTAACCCTCCGTAGCTGTGTGGTTAACTGCTACTGGGGAAATTTCTACCCCCTTTTCATTTATCTCCTCATCTGGAGACACAGGCTGGGGAACCAGCCTCTCAGTGGTTTTCACAATGGCTTCTGTGGAGTTCAGGGAACTACAATTTTCCCTTGCTGCTTGGCTACGGATAACTGCACACACCATCCCTTGTTTGAGATTGTTGCCCAGGATCACATCCACTGCTAAGGTTTTGGCTACAGCCACCTGTTGCTCAATTCCCCCTGTTTCAGCCCAGTCTAGGAGAACATTAGCGAGGGGCAATGTTTTCGCCTCACCAGTAAATCCTGTACAGTGATGTATTTATTGGGTATAAACTGACCAGGCCGTACTAGATCCCCCTTTACCAAGGTCAAGAATGCCCCTGTGTCCCTTACCCCTTACGTCTGTACACCATTCACCATGACTGGGTGCATGTGTTCCCTCATGTTCACTGGCATGCTCCCAGGGACACACAAACAACTCACTTCCTTCATTAGCACCATCCTGCGTATTATTGCTCATCAGTTTGGGACACTGTCTGGCAATATGCCCAGTTTCTTTACACAACCAACATTCATTTCTTTTCTCAGAGAAATCTTTTGTCTGAAACCTGGGGCTAACTGGTTTCGGTGGAGGCAGTGAGGGTTCTAACTGCCCTGAAGATGCGCTTTTCCCTTTCTGCACTGCCACGCCTGCCCCATTCACTTTCAGAGCAGGTCTGCTCTTGGCATAGTGGTACGAGAGTTCAGCAGCATCTTGCACTGTTTCGGGATCTCGGTCCTCCAGCCAGGTTTTCAGCTCTGCTGGGCATGCCCAGAAAAACTGTTCTAACAAAATCACATTTTCAATTTTATCAGCAGAGTTTGCTCCAATTCCTTCCCACCAACGTTTTAAAAACTGATGTTGTTTCATGGCTAGCTCCTCATAGCTCATGTCAGGGCTTCTCCTGAGCTTATGGAATTTAGCTCTGTATGATTCAGCAGTTAATTCAAATTTCTTTAACAGTGCAGCTTTAAGTTTGCTGTAATCATCACCGTCCTCATTGTCCATTTGACCCAATGCATCCCAAGCTTTCCCGGTAAGTAGCGGGGATAGCTGGAAGCTCCAGGACTCCCTAGGAATTTTAGCCTGAATACAAACTTTTTCAAAATAATTTAAAAAGGCATCCATATCCTCCCCCTCTTTAAATTTGGCTATCAATTTGGAATTCAATTTGTAACCTAGTCCTGTAGTCCCAGTTAAACTCAAGTCCTTACCTGCTCTGGTGCTGGTGGCTGGGTCGTAGCTTCTCGAGTTCATGTTGCCTCTGGTGCTCACACTCCTCATGGTCCACGTCTCTCTGTTCTCACTCTGCCTCTCGGCATTCTCGCTCCCTCTTCTTCTCTGCAGCTCGCTAGCGCTCACACTTCTGACAGTCTGCCTCCCGCTGTTCCTGGTCCCTCTCCCTCTGGAACTCCAGCTTCATTCTGCGCAATTCAATTTGCAGCCTGAGTACTTCTGGATTCAGGATACTGGTGACCTTCCCCTGCTGCTGTGGCCCTTCACTGACAGTGGCCCTGTTGCCGTCCTCATCGGATCTGGACACTGCACTGGCCACTAGCCCTGCCATACTCAAGGTTTGGTCCTTTTCAGTCACTGTCTGTGACTCGATGCTCTGGGTATCTGCTACCATCAGGGCATCCATGAGGTTCAGTTTGCTAGCTTTGACCTCAAATGGGACTCCTCTGTCCCCGCACAACTGCTTTAAGTAGTCTACAGTGTGCCTGCTGTAGTTGGAAGCCATCTTCTAACTATGGCTACTCTGACATGCACTTTAGAAAAAAAATAAAATGGGTAGGAACTTGACTGTACACCAAGTGGTATAGTTCTGTCTCCTTTTTACAAATAAATCACTGCCTTTTTCTTTCTTTGCAAGTGATCTGACAGTCTCAAGCTGACACTGAACAACAATAAAAGCTTGTAATACTAAAATTTATTGCACCGCTGCCAACCAATCTGTCACAAACCCCCACTCAGCAGGTCAGGCCCTCTGCTCCCACAATGTCAACCTCTGAGCAAAGTCTTGTGAACAGGAAACAGAAACAGGGTAACCCTCCTGTCTGTTTTGTGGGTTCAAATCAACCTTTCCTCTCAAGTCTTGGTGAATTTCAAAGGCACACCAAGTACTCTCTAAAGTAGAGGTTTACTTACAAAAAGATAAAAATGTAAAATGTAAATACAGAACCATATATCACAAAACATACAAATCACTTAAAAAGACAGGTTTAAAAGTGCAGACTAAATCTCCTATCACAGTACTCTTAGAATTGTCTTAGAATTATCTCTTCTAAGGGTATATTCTTCTGACAGTGCCTGATGTTGCTTTTTCAGAGTCCAAATATTTGTGTCTAAATGGAAAACAGAATACTGTTTAAAAACTGGCTTTGCCAACCTCTTTGCGTGAGGTCACCTAGCTCCTCCCTGTCAGAATATAAAAAATCATACCAACAGGATGTCTTATTCAGAAGGTAAATTAATATTCTGTGACCTCAGCAAAACTCATTTTTTTCAAATGACTTTCTTTGATCTTATGAGCAGCTTCCCCTTTCCAGAACATCAAAGGACTTATGACCCTCCACCAAATCTCACGGAGTTGCAACATGCTTTGTATCACAATGTGAAATTAACTGTGTTTCCTCTCAATGTCATAAAAGTTTATGATCTATTTCGGCAGCTGGCAAGCTGCAATTAATCACATAAACAGGAGACCTAAATTTTAAGTCTCTTCTAGCCTGTAATTATCTACTGGCCTTCCAGGTAACACGTTGTAGATAAAACCTGGGGAGGTGTCATTCCACAGGCTGTCAGCATCTCTCATGAGAGACACTCAATAACACATTTTTATATTATGAAAATCATAGATTAATCAGAACCAGCTGTCTGAGTGTCACACCAGTGTTGCTCAATTACATCAAATATCAATCTGGGTTACCCACATGAGGACAGAAACAAACTTGCTGAACGTCAAGAGACTGACAGCAAGAAGTTGGAATCCGACGGAGTGAGGGAAATCGGGTCGAGATGCAGTGGGATAGGAAACACTACCAAAGGCAGACATCTCAGACAACCACTCTGATGTGGGGGTTGTGCCCCCTGCACCCCCTAAATATTATATAAACTCCTCTAGGATGCGGCAATACTTGAAGAGGTCAGATATTATGTCCCATACATGTACGCGGTCGGAGCAAAAGAAAGGAGCCGCACACTCCAAAGTCCATACCGTGCAGATTGCCTTCACCATCCTGCCTACACTCACATCCTGTGCTCACATCTTCCTGACCTAAACCCTCTGCTCTCTTGTTGGGATATCATATCAGTTTGCAGCCCCTCGATATTGTAATTGCGACACTGTCAAACTTTTTGTTAACTTTTCTCATTGACTTATAATGGGAACTTGTTTTTTGAATAACTTTTGAACCGTTCAATATTTTTTCACGAAATCTTCAAAAGGCACATCGGGGGACTTTGCGACGTGAGAAAAAAGCCGCTTTTTTGACAGAAGCTAAACCAGAGGGTAAGCTTTGCAGGGGCAGGAGCCCTTGCAAATGACAGCTTTCCTTTAAATAGGAGTAAATAATTAGGTAGAGAAGGGATAGTAACAAGAGGCATTAACCCATGGCTTCCCCAGATAAAGGGAGTAAAACGGGTAATTCAAGATTAAAGGAGAACTGCACTGAACCTGTAAATAATTTTTCCTAGTTCCTAGTAAAAGCTGGTTTGTAAGTACTGGTGTAACCAGGCACCTTTTACCATTGGGCTACTACCCCTGCTTGATGTCCACAATACAGGTTGAGGGGCCTGGGCACTCTTACTGATGGGGGGAAAAAAGGGGTTTGTTACCATATGATAGATAATTAGTGCAGTGCCTCTACCCAGAGTAACAGGATAAGCGGATCAGATGACAAGCTAGTAAAACCCCCTGGGATGCTGTACATACCCACTTCCCCTACCCAGTGGTCCGACACATGGATAAACACAGTAGTTCAAATAGGCTACAGTCATACAATTAATGACTATAGCTAATAATATGCTTAAACTGGCTGAACTTACCAAACTGGCACTGGCTACTGCTGGGACCCCCAGTTACCTGTGGAGCATAGCAAGCAACAACAGCAAGAGACACAGTAAGGTTGCACCCAGTAATACTATGCTTGTGGACAGTGTTAAAATAACAATAAACTCTTTTTTATTATGGGTCTATTTGGGGAATAAGGGAGTGCACATTAAAGGCTTGGCTATGCAGATTACTCTTGGCTGTGAAACACATTAACAACAGAAATCCCACCTCCCAACAGCTTGGAACAATTTAGATACAGTTCCCAAATTAACAGTCCAGTTAGACACTCACAGTTAACTTCACTGGGTACCCAGACTTGTACCATTGCAGGCCAGTGCTGGTGCACATAAACAAATGATTGGATTTATCACCTTAGCCATGCAAATGTAACTGAACATTTAAGAAATAACTTAATGGCTGAACTCTTGGCAAACTGGTATTTGTAATCCCCAGCCCAGTGGCTGGCAGTACATTTTAAAAGCAACTTGGAAAACACTGTTGCAGAGCTAGCCTTGAGGTTACTCACAGTTCTAAAGGACCTCAGTCTTTGAGTTAGAGTCAGGATGGTTGGCTCCCTTGGGCAGGCTTGAATCTCCAGAAACTCATATTCAGGCTTCTGAAGCAGGGACCAGCATAAGGGACCAGGGCCGGCACGACTCACCCTCATGTCAAGGCATTAACCTCTGAGGTGGCTACAAACTAGCATTAACTGTTGTACTAGTGACTGACTCCCTTCGCTAGCCTGATTGTACATGCAGATTTGGGCTCAGGATGCAGTCTCTGGAACCTTTGGCTCTGGATAAAAAGCTTTGGCAAATTCACTCTCTGAGTTCTCACTCCGGCAGTTTCATTCAGGACACCAATTCTGGCAATGTTGGCCCTGGCTTGCAAAGTCAGTCTCTGTCCCTACTCAGGTTGAAGGGGCCAGACGGCTGAGCTGGTATGCCCCAAGCTGTGAGCCAAGAGACTCACAGAGAAACTACCTCTCATCACGAGAGCATCTGGCAACTGCCCAGTTCAATGGTCCTTTACTGACTGAAGAAACACAATATTGTAATCCAGCTGGTCATTGAGGCTATCAATCACAGTTATGGCTTTCTGATTGGTCATTCAGAAGGTGCCAAACACATAATCCTCTATTCTTTCAGGAAAGCCACAGCTAAGGCCCTAATAATAATAACTTTATTTCTGAAGCACCTTTCAAATTATCAAAGCGCTTTACAAAAGATTGACATAAGAAATAAGAACAATAAATACAGTATAAAACAGAGCAATAATCCACAGGGTTCAATTCACTAACTACCATTAAAAGCCTGGGACCATAAAAGTTTTTAATGCTTATTTAAAGCCTTCCACTGTCGTGCACTCCCAAAGCCGATGGGGTAGAGAATTCCAGAGGGTAGGGGCGACGTACATGAAAGCCGCAGACTGGAAGATTTTAAAAACACCCTCAGGATCTCTAGCAACCCCTCATCGGCTGAAAGGAGCTGTTGCTTGGGGTGATAGGGAACCAGAAGCTCTTTCAAGTAGTCAGGGCCCTTAGGGCCCTTTGAGTTCCAGTTGGCTGAAACAAAAGGTCAAAGTAACAACATGGGTGCCAAAGGGCAGACAGCTAAATTTCCAACTTTAAAGTCCACTTTATGAACAATCTGTTCAGTTTGAAAATTAAACATTGACAACACTCAGTAGGGATCCCTCTGCACTACTATCCAGTGCAAGAGTGGAGTTTGAAAGAGCATTCCCTGTGTGGTTACAAGCGCCAAAGCACTTGGACCCAGCACAGGCTATTGCCCCTATATACAGATACAGAGCTCATAAAGCTATAACCCAAGGGCGCCAGTTTGCACATTTGCGCAGGATCTACGTGTACACAGTTATTTGACATGGATTCAAATTTCATATTGGATATAAGCCCAGGTTCAAGAGGGCAAAACACCAGGGCTGGAACAAGGCCAGACAGAGGGTAAAAAGGTGCTCGGAAAGATAACTTAAGGTAAGCCCCACCTCTTTGGAGGGGTTACTGTGGTTCAGTTTCTGTTATTGTTCCATCTACACAGGCCTTTTAGTAACCTTAGTGGTTGTTTCTGCTTTGCAGTCTGTTGGTAAATACTGTATCATTTTAGAACTGTATGTTGTTTATATCCCAAACAACCATAGAGTTCTGAAATAAAACATAGGTGCATTGTACCAACAACAGAAGAAACAGGGACATAAACTACATCATACAGCTCTAAAATGGTTCTTACCAGCAGCATAGAAATCAGAAACAATCACTAGGATAACTAAAAAGCCTGTATAGCTAGAGAAATAACAGAATTTGAATCAGTATTTAAAAAAAACAGCATCTACTGTGAAAAATTACTTGTAGATGTAGCACAATTCTCCTTTAAAGAGGAAGACATAGGATTTATCAAATTTAGGATCGGGAGACACTGCTCCCTAACTAGATAAGCCTATGGAGGCAGGAAATAGTAGGGTATGCAGTACTCACTGTCTAGGGTAGGCCTCGAGAGGCAAGTATTAGTGGTCTCTGCAGTTACTCCCTTTCAAGTGTAGGCCCACTGAGCAGAAGCAACCCCCTTTCTGGGGTAGGAATACAAATACAGTCTGAACCCAGAGAGTGAGTCCCTCTACTGATAATTGGGGTAGTGACTGATGGGAAAGGGAAGGGAGTCACTGCCGGACTACTACAATCGGCACAGCAAGGGCAGGACAAGGAAGCATTAACAATGGAGGGAACATGTACAGACAACCAGAGTGCTGAGCTGTAGGTGGCATGGGGCTGAGAATTCCTGGGTATATTGTGGGAGATAGGGTGTTGCCCAGAGTGCAGGAGGTTCAGCTACTTGTTCACAAAGGTCTGACAGCTTAAGTGGGAGATGGGAACACAGGGGGCTAGGGGGATATAGGCTAGGCCAGATAGGAGGGAGGTGTTGGGAAACTGAACAGGTGAGAGAATCAGGCAGGCATGGGAGGGAAGAAGACAGGCTGGCCTATCTGAGTCCCTCTACCTCAGAGCATGGGGAAGCCAGGCGGTGGGCGATGAGTGGTGAACCAGAACAGTGGGGGAACTAGGATGGAGGAGGCAAGAGTGGAAGCACCTATCAGAGGCCAGTGTGGAATAGATTCCTCCCACTGATAGGGGAAGGGGAGGACCAAGGTGGGGGGCTGCAGTTCAGGGAGGAGGAGGAAGGAGGGAGGTTAGGAGGAGGGAGGGGGTAGAGGAGATATTGGCAGAGGAGGTGAGATCAGAAGGGGCATAGGGAGAGGGGAGGAAAGAGATGGGGCAAGCAGGGATGCAGGAGGGCATAATGTTGTCAGAGAGGGGATGGCAGGTGTGGTGGTTGTAAAAGGTGGGGGGAGAATATTCAACTAGGAAGGGGAGGGCAGGAGGGAAGATCAAGGGAGCAGCAGAGGAAAGCAGTTAGGAAAATGGAAAACTCAGGAGTCAGACAGTGTTGGAGGGGAGGGAAGGAATGGGGACAGAGGTGGAAGAGTCGTGGTCTGGGTGACTCAATTGTGAAGGAGTGCACTGGGAGGGAAATGAGAGCACACAAAGCAGGAAGCTGGTGTGTATGCCAGGAGTGACTGCAGAGTGAGTGTGCCTAATGGCAGTCACCTTATGCAGGGATGGAGGAATGTCATGTAATAATACACCATCACCTAGGTATTGAATGACCTAACGGGAAATGAGTGGAGGTAGCAAATGAGCGGTTTAGGGCGGTAGGGTGAAGTTACAGGGGAGGGGTGGCTAGATCAGTAGCATTCTCAGAAATGCTACCTGTACCAGATCCAGCACAGCCAGGAAGAGGAGGATCAAAGACTTCAAAAGCTGGCTGAGGGAATGGTGCAGAGGGCACAGATTTGGATGCATAGGGAGTTGGGAAGGGACCTGGAATGAAAAAACCCTATGTGCACTAGATAGGTTGCATCTTAGGTTCCAGGGTTCTCCAAAGTTAAGCTGAGGGAGTACATGGGCAAGAGTCTAAATTTAATCGGGGGGGCAGAATGGGTCCAGTGCACCCAGGGTCTCCAGGAGGAGGGGGTCTTTAGTCTTCCCCCCAGACTAAACAGGTTAAGTTGGCAAGAGAATCAGGGAAAGAGAGGAGAGCAGAATACAAAAAGGGAGCAGAAAGGAGTGGATTTCAAGGGTAGGGGTAGAGAAGATGACATAGAGGCATATAAGGAGGAGGACTTGGAGGAACTGGGGGAGAATCGGAGGGAGCAAGGGGCGGGAGGTAGTTAGATGTGGCTAAGTGGGAGGGAAAGCAAACCGGGAGAAAAGAGGCAGAGTCATGGTGGACAGTGGTGTCCCTAAATGCAAGAAGCCTTGGTAACAAAATGGATGACCTGCTGGTGCTGATGGCAGAGAAGGAGGTAGACATTGTGGCAGTCATAGAAACTTGGGCTACACCAAACCATGACTGGGATCTCTCTATTCATGGGTACAAATTATATAGAAGGGATAGAGATGTACGGAAGGGGAGAAGGCATAACAATATATCTGAGAGACGGTATAATTGGCACAAGGGAGGAGGCAGGGGAGGGGAAGTCAGAGGTACTGTGGGTACTGTCGCAAACTTTTGAAGGAAAAAGAGTAAGGCTGGGGATGGAATACAGACCACCTAAATAGGAGGAAGAAAGGGAAAGCAAGTTGGGGTCCATAATCAAGACAGCTGCAGGCAGAGGGGAGGTGGTCATAGTGGGAGACTTCAGTCTGTCCAAGGTAGACTGGAAGAGCCAGTCACAACCTGCTCCAGGAGGCAACTAATCCTGGATGTGATTTAGAGAGGCCTTTTGATCCAGGGTGTCACTGAGCCCACAAGGGATGATGCCATCCCGGACCTGGTACTATTGAACAGGGAGCATGCTCAGGATATCAAGGTGGCGGAATCCCTGGGAGAAAAAGACCATTGTACAGTTTGGTTCAAGGCTGACATGAGAAGGGAAAAGGCACATATCAAGACTAGCATCCTGGATTTCAAGATGGGGAAAATGTTAAGGGGACATATGAGAGGAGACGGGTGGAACAGAGATGGACCAGATGAGATACAGCTGTCACAAATGAGTGTGTCATGCTGAAAGGAAAAAATCTAGAAACCAAATTACCAAGTTAGCTTGATGGGGAGGTGGCCCAGGCAGTCCAAGAAAAGAGAATGTGTATAGAAAATTCAGAAGGACCCATAAGGAGAAAGATAGGGAGGAATACCTGAAAGCCAAACTGGCAGATAACGCAGTTCAGCTTATCAAGGCCAGAAAGGGACTGCAATTTGCAGAAGGGATCTAGAAAGGGGAGAAAGCCTTTCCAATACACCTACAGGAAATGGGACAAGAAAGATGGATTGTGAGGCTAAAAAGGGGTTGTGGTTGGTGGAAAGAAGTAACGGAAAGGCAGAAATATTAAATGAATACTTCTTCTTTGTCTTTACAAAGAAGAAAGACAGCCCATGACCACAGGGCTCATGGTCTTCAAGGTTGAAAAGTCCCCAGGTCTGGATAGGATCCATGCCAGGGTGTTGAGAGAGCTGGCAGGGACCTAGCAAGCATTATGGTGGATCTGTTCAATATTTCGCTGGCATTGGGGATAGTGTCACTGGAATAGAGGAGGGCGCATGTGGTGCCACTCCACCAAAGTGGGCTCAGAGAGGACCCGGGTTAACTACAAACTGGTTAGCCTGACCTTGATTGGGGGGTAAGCTAATGGAGCCAATCCTTACAGAAAGGCTGGCAGGATTTCTGGCAATGAATGGTCTACATAGTGGTAATCAACACGGGTTCATGGCAGGAAGATGCTGCTGTGCAAACATGATTGAGTTCATTGGTAACAAAAACAGTAGACAAAGACCAAGTGGTTGACATCCTATACTTGGGCTTCAGCAAGGCCTTTGACTCCATACCCCATAAGGGGTTGATCAGATAGCTGGTGGATCTGGCTGTAGGGGAGAAACTCACTAGATGGGTGACAGACTGCAGTAAACAATGTAAAACAACAGTATGAACAAGCAAATGCTTCCTTTCTTTGGTCATACTAAAGGCTACAGTGTTTTCAGTGGGCACTGGGACCTCCCTTCAGCTGCACCTTAGAGTGGGAGGTAAGCTGTGTATTTTATAACATATTGTTGAATGATGACTGAATGAAGATCTGACTCCTTATACAGTATGTATCTGAAAGGATTATTTTATTGAAACATTCTCTGTACTATGCAGACATTTTTCAAAAAATGTTATATTAACAAATCTGGAAAAGCTAAAAAAGAAGTGGAACATGAAACAATTGTCAATATACAGTGTACCTAACCAGAGCTTCATATACAGTTGTGTATTAGTGACACTTATCGAAAGGCTTCATGACTAATTCCCCATTCAATCACATGGGAACCAAACTTCTTAATTTCATGATCCATCTTGTTTCCTTCTGTAACAACAGCCTGGTTCTAACCCCCCCCCCAAGAGTGGATGGACATGTTCCAAAGCTGTAAAACAGGGGCATTCAGGGCTAGTTAAACGATGCAAACTGAAATGCATGTGTAACCCCCCTGCAAATGGGGGTTCCCAAAAGACTTCCAGGAGCTTGCTTGAATGCTCCAAGCCTGAATGGTGTTTGGCATTTAAGCCATTTATCAGTGAGTGTTTTTAGAGCCTCTGGTACTGTCTCTTTTAGAGCTGTCTGCTTGCAGACATAATTAGTTTGTATGGGGGGACTGTGTGCTTCTCTGAGTACCACTCGAGCTGCTGCCAATTCACTTCATTTGCAGTCACTAGGAGCAAAGGGAACCTATCTGAAAGATGTAACTGTTTGCCAGAAATTATTTAGAGTAATAATGAAATTACAGTTTGTCTAACCTGCTTTCTTTGCAGTCAGAACTGTGTCTGCTAGTTCCCCATTCTAGTTTTGAACTGCTGAACTGGACCAATCAGTGTGGGGTAAGCTAGCTCTAAAATGGTGCCTTGGACGAATCAGAACTGGACTCATAATCTGAGCCAGCCACAGAGGATTGTATGGGCAGTGACTCTGGGAGATGTAGTTTAGACTTCAGTGCCTTTTGGACCAACAGCAGCAGTCTATTGTGAGTGACAGCCAATCCAGTCAAGAACTGGAGGAACTCAAAGGAAGTGCCCGGTTTGTCAGTTGGAGTGTCAGTTGAGCTTTGGCAGTGAAGAAGGAAGGAGCCCTGTGCTTTTTCAGTGTGCAGTTTTAGTCAAAAAAACGAGTAAGGCCCAGAGTTCGTCTGCAGCTTGTTAGGACTGAACTGGCCTGTGAAAGAATCAAAGGATCTCTGAAGAGTAGAAACAGGCTCACCCTGTAGAAGACTGGAAGAATTGCTGAAAATTGCACTCGGTCTGTCAGGAACTGAATCTGCTGTGTGTTCTCCCGGTATTGTGCAGTAATTATGATCGGGATACAGATGCAGCCTGCCTGGTATAGTGCTTTCTTTATATGGATGTGTGAAGAGGTTTGTGTACCTCAAGTGAGCCCCTGCTGACATTGAAGGACCCTATCTTATTTGGAGGTCGTGAGTACTAATTCAGGGTCGCTCCTGTTGAATTGCCACATTAAATCCAAATGGAATTACTGTACTGCTGACTGTTTAATTCTCCTTTTCTCTGTGTGAAAGGGCCCTACCAGCTGCCACGTTTGGACTAGCCACTAGGGCTTGGGTACCCAGGGACAGTAACTGATAGGATAGGCCTGTGCACAGAGCCATAGGTAGATTATTAGAGTGATAAGCTAATTAACCTGATTTCCCGTCCTTGTTATATCCCTAAATAAATCAGAGCTGCTTGTTTCAGCAAAGTTATACTGCCTGAGGTATTTGTCTATGTTAAAGTACTGTACTGTGATTGTTGCACTGTATCTCATTTCACAGGAGGTCCCAGTGCGGAACCAGACCTGGGGGTAAGTGTATACTGTGAAGGTAATTCTGATATATTGTGTGGGCCACTAGTGGGAAGAAGGGGGTTGCAGTGTCCCAGAGGGCTGTGACCAAGTTAGTTTAACTATTGCAAACCCTGACCTCTGGGTGGAAGCACCCGCCATTGGATCCAGGCCCTCAACCTGTTAGTAGCAAATCAGGCAGGGGTAGTAGCCCCTGGGATAGCGCCATCTAGGGGTTACATCTTGGAGGCTCACCGCTGGGATTGTGTGTCCTCTAGTGGCCATATTCTGAACCACTGTTAAGAAAAAATGGGTACCCGACAGAAGTGGCTGTGCACCGCTGGTGGAGTGGTGTACTGGGAGGAGATCGACCCCAAAATGCTATGCTTATCCTGGACATCCCCTGGGTATCAATACGGACACTGTGCAGGAGTACTTTCCAAGGTGGAAGGTTTACAAAACCCTGTGGTGGTGGGTCGGCATGCTAATCTGCTCGCCCACACTTTCCTGGCCCTAGTAGAGTTTAAGGATCCCATAGATAGCTCCAAGTGCCACAGACCATTACCCAGAGGAGCCCTCACTGCTTGGAGGTGATAACTAAGGACAGTAAAGACCCGGGGAATCAGCCCCACCACTATCTGAAACTTTGAGGAGAAATTTGCTGAATGGTTGCTGGGAGAGGGAAAACTGTGGAGGACTTGAAGAAACTATTCTTGCCACCTGGGTGTTCCTCCCAACACCCTCTCCTGCTCCAGTGCCCGTAATGGTGGCTGAATCAATGCAGACTCCTATTTCTGCACCTGCCATTAGTCCTGACTCTTGACCGAAGGTTGAGGATCTTCTCTGGCACCTCCCACCCCCAAGGGAGGATGACTGGGAGACCTGGATAGACTATGTTGCCCCAAGTGCTAGAATGGCAATGCTCGAAGGCGCGAAGAGGGTTAGTGAGAGCCTCCGAGGTCCTGCCCGCTACCATCCGTGCTAAACGGGCCAGTAACCCTGAAGCGACTGCACAGGCCTATCTTGAGGCCTTGGAGAATGTGTATGGGAGCCCAGATTCTGATGAGGACCTATGGTGGAGAGTAAGAGATGCACAACAGTACCAAGGGAGTTGTTGTCTGTGTATGTATCTCGGCTGGAAAAATTGTTGCAAGAATGCCTCAGAAAAGGTAGTTTGCCAGCTATTGAACTGGACGAACCAGGCTGGACAGGATCCTTAAGTCTGCCCCTTCTCAGAACTGCTGTTGCTTCAGTTACACCTGGCAGATCGACTGGAATCCCACCCTCCTATGATGAGTTAATGAGAGAAATTCGAGGAGTTGAGAAAAGACGACCTGGAGGGACCTGCACCAATAGCTGCGCTACGACCAGTGACTGAGGGTGACCCATCAAGTGAAGTTCAGGGGCAGAGGTTGGCAGTCAATGAGTGCTCTGACAAGGAAAAGATATGTCACAATGGGGCAAACTGTTGAGAGATCCAGGAATTCAAAACAGTCCTTTATGAAGGCCACGCCTGCAATGCAGAGCCTGACCTATATCCGACTGCATCTGCTATGGGGTGGGGTACCCACCATGTATCTCCTGCTGATAACAGCTCGAACTCGATTCCTTGACCATGGAAGTGGAGAAACTGACGAGATGTCTCAAATGCTTATCACGCCGCAGACAGAGATGGCACCAAGGTTTCCAGTTAGTAATACCCCGCCCTGGCTCCCAGTGTGGCGCCCGAGCTCAAACTCCAGAAAGTATGTTTTGCTATAATTGTGGGAAAGATGGGCACATGAAAGGAATGCCAGTCCTCAAAAGACACTGACAAAGTTGCATATAGGCTACAAGGAGAGCTTGGAGAAGAAATCAGTGGTTAAGAGGTGCACGACATGATCCCAGTGAGGGCACCAAAAATGCTAATTCACGTCCTTTTGTGGCAAGGTCAGTTGCCCAGGCCCCACTACCGCCTCCAGACTGGTCCAGAATAGTGGGTCCCTCCATGGAGACCACTGTAAAGGTGAATGGAGTGTCTACAAGAGCTGTGATTAGACAGTGGCTCCCAAGTGACAATTATGTTCCAGGATTGGTATCAGAAGCATTTGTCAGACGCCACTTACAACCATTAGAAGGACTGCATGTATGGGGGTTAAGTGAAGGCCTACCCTTATTCGGGTATATCCGAATTTGGCTGTCTTTCCCACCTCCGTGGCTGGAGTGGCCGAACAAGTAGAGACCCTAGCCTTAGTGTGTCCCCCACTGGACTGTATGATGGTGTCCCTTTGTTGATTGGAACAAATGCTCATATGTTCGGAAGGCTGGCACAGTTGTGTTATGAAAACAGGGGTCAAAGACTAGTAGAGCTTTAAGAGTTCCGGCTTTAATTAAGAAGGCCTATGAGGCACAGAGAGATGCTGAAAAACAGAACCAGAGGAACCGGTCGGAATTGTATGGAAGAAGGATCCTGAGTCTCTGATCCTGGCGCCAAATGCCCATGTACCTTACAGGAGAGGTCCGTATCAGAAAGGATGTTAAGAATAAAATATTAATGTTGGATGCACCAGGCGATGGAAAATTGCCAGAGGGACTGCTGGTCAAGCCTAGTATTTTGCCCGCTAGAGCCCATGCTTATGCCAGAAGGGTAATGGTCCAAGTTCATAATGTGTCTGAAAGAGACATTCGAGTAAACAGAGGTTGCATCCTGGCTAATGTGCATTGTGCAGACATGCAGTGCTACCCAGCAGCAAGAGTTCAAGGAAGAATGACAGAGTAACGCCTGACTTGTTTGATTTCGGCGACTCCGCTGCCAGCTGAATGGAAAGTGAGGATCAGTGAGAAGCTTGCCCAGAGAGACCAGGTGTTTTCTTTAAAGGAATGGGATGTAGGATGCGTGCAAGGAGCTGAGCACAATATCCGGCTGCATGACGAAAGACCATTTCGTGAGAGGTCTCGACGCCTGGCACCTGCTGACATAGATGATGTGAGATGGCATCTGCAAGAGATGTTAGCTGCTGGTGTAATACAAGAATCCAGAAGCCTTATGCTTCCCATTGTGGTAGTGAGGAAAAATGGAACAGTAAGGATGTGTGGATTATCGCACCTTAAACCGCGGACTATCCTGATCAGTACACAATGCCCGCATTCAGGATGCTTTGGACTGCCTAAACAGGAGCAAGTGGTTCTCTGTGCTGGATCTCCTGATGGGTACTACCAGATCCCGATGGCCCCAGAGGACCGTGAGAAGACGGCCTTTATCTGTCCGCTTGGCTTCTATGAATTCATGAGGATGCCTCAAGGGATTTCAGGTGCCCCAGCCACTTTTCAACGATTGATGGAGCGTGCAGTGGGGACATGAACTTACTAGATGCCTGGTATACCTAGATGATGTTATTGTGTTTGGCAGCTCACTGGAGGAACATGAGAGCAGATTATTTAAGGTATTGGACCGACTGGAGGACTTTGTTAAACTGTCCATTGATAAGTGTCAATTCTTTCAAACATCAGTAAAGTATGTGGGACACATAGTATCCACCGAGGAATAGAGACCGACCCAAGTAAAGTTGAGGCCTTGACACCTGGCCACAGCCCAAAAATCTAAAAGAACTGCAAAGATTCCTGGGATTCTGTGGTTATTATCGGCGCTTCATCAAGGACTATTCAAGAGTGATCCGCCCTTTACTTAACCTTACTCAAGGGTATCCCCAACTCACAAAAATACCAAAAGTCAGCGTCCTCAAGACTGAAAGAGTGTATTTTCATCCGGTGAAGTATTTGGGGCCCGCTGGACTCCTGATTGTGAGACTGCTTTTCATGAGATCATATATCAACTTACCCATGCTCCAGTGCTGGCCTATGCCGATCCAAGAAACCTTACGTCCTGCACACTGATGCTAGCTTGCAAGGGTTGGGGCTGTGTTGTACCAAGAGCACGAGAATGGCCTGAGACCAGTGGCCTTTGCCAGTAGAAGCCTGACCCCATCCGAAAAGAACTATCCTGTACATAAGTTAGAGTTCCTAGCTTTGAAGTGGGCTATTGTTGACCAATTCCATGAGTACTTGTATGGGGCTAAAATACTAGTAAAACTGACAATAATCCTTTGACCTATGTGCAGACCTCAGCTAAGTTGGATGCCACTGGCCATAGGTGGTTTTCTGCATTATCTACATATGACTATGCTCGAATACCGAGCAGGTCTGAACCACATAGATGCTGATGCTCTCTCCGGAGGCCTGTTCCCAGAATGATTGGGTCCGATTGGCAGAACCTGACATTCGGGCACTCTGCGGAAGTTTGACAGGGAGGAACAAATGTCCACGGACGAGTGGACTGCATGGTGGATTGCTTGGGGCCTCTGAGAATTGCATACCTGCTGCTTATTGCCACTTTTCTGCAATAGACATTGGTGCACTGCCTCAGCTGGACAATGACAGTATTCGCGGGCTCAATCCCGTGATCCCATGATCAAAGCAGCTTTAGAAGCCCTCTATGCAGGAAAAGATGTGTCCAAATTACGCTCCACTGATTTGAGAACTGCACTGTTATACAAAGAAGGTCCTAAGTTGAAACTGATCAATAAACTGTTATACAGAGAAACAGTAGACAGAGGGGACAAGTAGACAAACAACAACTAGTGCTGCCCACTGCCTTCGAGACTCAGTACTGAGGTCCTTGCACAACCACATGGGGCACCTTGGTATAGACAGAACACTTGACTTGGTGAGATCCAGATTCTATTGGCCTAAGATGGGGGCTGATGTGGAGCAACACATTCAAACTTATTAAGCTGCTTACAGAGAAAGCTTTTGCCCAGAGGGCTGCCCCTTGTTAACATCACCACCAGTGCACCCATGGAGCTGGTCTGTATTGATTTTCTGAGTTTGGAGTCGGATCAAAGAAATATCAGTAATGTGCTGGTGGTCACTGACCATTTCACGAGATATGCCCAAGCTTTCCCACCAAAGACCAGAAAGCATCCACTGTGGCCAAAGTATTTGTAGAAAACTTTTGTTCACTATGGGGCTCCACAAAGAATCCATTCTGATCAAGGGAGAGACTTTGAGTCGCCTGATCAAAGAGATGCTTTCTCTGTAGGAGTGCGAAGTCCAGAACCACTCCTTACCACCCCAGGGGACCCACAGCCTGAACGTTTCAACCGACTTTGCTAGATATGCTAGGCACCTGCACCCAAAGGACGTTCCTAGATGGAGCCAACAAATTAGCACCCTGGTACATGCTTATAACTGCACCAAAGTGATGCCACTGGATTCTCCCCTACCGCCTGATGTTTGGAAGAGAAGCTCGACTACCAGTAGATGTGTGTTTGGGGTCTCTCCTGATGGGGTTCAAGCTGACAACTATTTACAGTATGTGCAAAAGTTAAAGGCCCAGCTAACTCATGCGTACCAACTGCAAACCATGGCTGCCAAAAGAAATCTGGCCAACAAAGAAAGGTATGATAAAAGTGAAAGCACAGGAACTCCAGGAGGGAGATCGGGTATTGCTAAGAAATCTGGGACTGCATGGCAAGCACAAGATTGCTGACAGATGGCACCATCTCCTCACATTGTAGTGGGCAAACTAGATGATCTGCCAGTGTACAAAGTAAGGCCTGAGAATAATTCAAAAGATGTAAAACAATGCATAGAAATCATTTACTGCCCATTGGACAAATCTTAATTGAGTCTGAGCCCCAGAAGATGCCCCTCTGGACCAGTGACTAGAGCTGCTGCTAAGAAAGATCAAGAAAGTCTGCACCTACAGAAGCAAAGTTAAAGTGTTCCTCCACAAGTCCCAGTTGAGCATGACTGTCAGTCCATATCGGAAGAAAGTGAGAGTGACTTTGAATACTATCCTTCTTACGAACTGAGTCAGTTGTTTAGGGCAATCCTCTAGTCAATACTGGAGATGAAGCTGGGCCTTCTGGACTGTCTAAGCCCCAGCTTCATCCCTGGAGCCATGCTCCCAGAAAGTGAAGTGCAAAGCATCAGATCAGATGAAATGGAATCATTGTGCATGGTTGAACTGTTTGAGCTTTCAGGAGGAAAATGATAGATTGGGGCAGACTGGTGATACACCCGAACAAGAAGAGTATTTTGAGTGCCCTGACAGTCCACTGCCAGTGTCCGAAAGCTCTCCATGCAGAGCCAAATGTTGTGGACTCAGAAACTGTAACTCCTGGAGCTGAAAGTGCCCCAAGTTCTAGCCTCTCTACCCCAGGAGACTCCCTGACAAGTGAGGACAATGCTGAAAATGAGGCTCAGAGTGCAGAGACTGTAACAGTTCCCCTAGAAAGACTGGTCGAGCTGTAAAGCTGGTGCACCTCAGTTATGATTCCCTTGGGAGGCCTGTGGATTTGCCTCTCAATGTTGTCCATAAAGGAGTGTATGTGTCCCGAGCTCATTGCCCAAACTGAGCGTCAGTGCTAACTCCAAGTTACTTGTGTTGCCCTCTAAGTATGGTGCCTTGCCCCGTCCAGCCCCAAGGTAACTGATAGGAAGGCCCCTCTTCAGGTTTCATGTACAAGAGGTAATAACTTGAGTTATGGTACAATGTGTATAATACTGTGTAAAGAGTGACGTATGCAATGTTCAGAAATGTGTTCTTGGTAAAATGATATATTGACTGATGATTACAAAAAGAAGCCTAATGCAAATGTATATGGTGCAGTTGAAACTTATGGGGTACTTGCTTGACGCGGACGCTAAGCTTTCCTCAGGCCAGGAAGGGTGTAACCCCCCTGCAAATGGGGGTTCCCAAAAGACTTCCAGGAGCTTGCTTGAATGCTCCAAGCCTGAATGGTGTTTGGCATTTAAGCCATTTATCAGTGAGTGTTTTTAGAGCCTCTGGTACTGTCTCTTTAAGAGCTGTCTGCTTGCAGACATAATTAGTTTGTATGGGGGGACTGTGTGCTTCTCTGAGTACCACTCGAGCTGCTGCCAATTCACTTCATTTTTGCAGTCACTAGGAGTGCAAAGGGAACCTATCTGAAAGATGTAACTGTTTGCCAGAAATTATTTAGAGTAATAATGAAATTACAGTTTGTCTAACCTGCTTTCTTTGCAGTCAGAACTGTGTCTGCTAGTTCCCCATTCTAGTTTTGAACTGCTGAACTGGACCAATCAGTGTGGGGTAAGCTAGCTCTAAAATGGTGCCTTGGACGAATCAGAACTTGGACTCATAATCTGAGCCAGCCACAAGAGAGGATTGTATGGGCAGTGACTCTGGGAGATGTGTTTAGACTTCAGTGCCTTTTTGGACCAACAGCAGCAGTCTATGTGAGTGACAGCCAATCCAGTCAAGAACTGGGAGGAACTCAAAGGAAGTGCCGGTTTGTCAGTTGGAGTGTCAGTTGAGCTTTGGCAGTGAAGAAGGAAGGAGCCCTGTGCTTTTTCAGTGTGCAGTTTTAGTCAAAACGTGTGTAAGGCCCAGAGTTCCGGTCTGCAGCTTGTTAGGACTGAATCCGTCCTGAAAAGAATCAAAGGATCTCTGAAGAGTAGAAAACAGGCTCACCCTGTAGAAGACTGGAAGAATTGCTGAAAATTGCATCCGGTCTGTCAGGAACTGAATCTGCTGTGTGTTCTCCCGGGTATTGTGCAGTAGTGCGATCGGGATACAGATGCAGCCTGCCTGGTATAGTGCTTTCTTTTATATGGATGTGTGAAGAGGTTGTGTACCTCAAGTGAGCCCTGCTGACATTGAAGGACCCTATCTTATTTGGAGGTCGTGAGTACTAATTCAGGTCGCTCCCTGTTGAATTGCCACATTAAATCCAAATGGAATTACTGTACTGCTGACTGTTTAATTCTCCTTTTCTCTGTGTGAAAGGGCCCTACCAGCGCTACACGGTTTGGACTAGCCACTGGGGCTTGGGTACCCAGGGACAGTAACTGATAGGGATAGCCTGTGCACAGAGCCATAGTGGAATTATTAGAGTGATAAGCTAATTAACCTGATTTCCCTGTCCTTGTTATATCCCTAAATAAATCAGAGCTGCTTGTTTCAGCAGTTATACTGCCTGAGGTATTTGTCTATGTTAAAGTACTGTACTGTGATTGTTGCACTGTATCTCATTTCACAGGAGGTCCCAGTGCCGAACCAGACCTAAAAGTGTATACTGTGAAGGTAATTCTGATATATTGTGTGGGCCACTAGTGGGAAGAAAGGGGGGTTGCAGTGTCCCAGAGGGCTGTGACCAAGTTAGTTTAACTATTGCAAACCCTGACCTCTGGGTGGAGGCACCCGCCATTGGATCCAGGCCCCTCAACCTGTTAGTGGCAAATCAGGCAGGGGTAGTAGCCCCTGGGATAGCGCCATCTAGGGGTTACACATGCCCAGTGCTTTCTTTAGTTTGTTATTGAGGATAGCTCTCATGTGCTTCTGGATGCTGCACTTATCACTGGACGTATTGTCCTGCCTTCATACAGTTTGCTACAACTGCACCAGGCTTCATGCCTGATGAAGGACTTCAAGTCTATGTAGCATTAATGTGTGTGATACTCTCCTGTCCTGGGATCAGTAATGTCCTTTCCCACATCCTGTCCTGGGATCAATAAAGTCCTTTCCCACAGCCATGTAATTATAAATGGTGTACTTCCTACACTTGAAATCGCATTTTGAAACCTTAGAAGACAGCAAATCTTGTTTGCCCACTGAAAAATGGGCATGTACAAAAAAAAAATCAGCCAAGTTTAGTTATTGCCTCTTTTTAAACATGATACATGGGGTATCTTCTACAAGGAGTGCAAGCTCTTGTCTGACAGCATTTTCTGGTGGTTTCTGATCATTTTTTTTCACTGTCACATTTTTATCAATAAAATTAATTACGGAAGCAACAATTTAATGGCAGTTATCCCTCTCTTTTTATTTTTTGGTGTTGATGCTTGACGGCTACTGATCCCAGCAGTTTTCCTATAGGCTGAAGGCAAAAGTTGTGCAGAATACCTTATCTCCTATCACAAAAAGTGCTAGCCAACTCCCCTGCTGCAGTTTCAAATGCCTTGTCACTGGTGCAGTTTCATCTGGCTCTCAGGAACTGGCCATACCCTGCTGAGCTGTATGTTTGAAACATGATTAAACTTGTTTCAGACTAATTTAAAACATGTTTATTAAACATGGTCATCCCTAGTTTGGCATTGTTTTTGACCATGTTTTAAACGCGTGTGGTATAAATTTGCTCCTCTGCCGACACATGGTCAAATATTAGCAGTGGTTAAAGCAGACATTCATAACTGGGGGAACTCTGTAGGTGGAGGGGCGCCAACAGGGGCGTCATGCAACCAGAACATTTTGAGGGACACAAAATCATAACCTCCGGGAAAGGGATTTGGGAACATGCTCTCCGGCAAACATTTTTAAAAATGAATGCCAAATGGTGCATTTTGGTGGCTTTTAGCAGACTGTGAAGCAACTTCATGATAGCCTACTAAAAGGCAGCAGAACCATGGGTAGCACAGTAGGTAGGGACCATAAGGAGCCTGGATGGGCCAGGAGGTTCTTTTCTGCCAACAGCTTGAATGCTTCTATGAACCACAGTCACCCTTGATCATCAAATCAATAACAAGGCGTACTCAAGTTTCTACATAGCTCAGGATATTTCATTTTGTTCAACAACTTTAACAATCTACAGTCAATACATATTAGCCACATATTCGTCTGAAATAACTTTTATTTGTTTAACCATTGATGCCATTTTCCTTTTCCTAATGGAGTCTCTCCTCATTCATAACAGATAGAATGGCCTAATCACTATTTATATTCCCATAAAACTAAACCCTTTCCAGTTGTGGTAAGTTCTCAGTAATTTTTATGTTGTCTTGCGCTTGCGCAAGAAACATGTTGCAGTAACTTTGGAATAGCAGGTTTTGGAGGCACGGCCCTGTTGTGGCCTGTGGCACCACTACTTTTTGGGGCTGGGCTCTGTGGCATGAATTAGACTGCACGCTGTCTATGACAGCAGTGCAAAGGTGTGCCACCACCTTGAAAGGTTTTAGCCACTGCAATGAGGGAGCTCCACCTCATTGCAGGGCATGCCTTTCCCGGTGTGACATTTCAGTGCGACACGGCAGCGGCTGAGCTGTCCGCCTCGCGATCCCAGAAAACCGGCAGGGGTGCCCAATCCCCCTGTTGGCATCTTCTTGACCCCTCCCAGTTCATTTGCCGATGGGGGAGCCCAATTCCGTCTCATCCCCCCAAACACACTTTTATTTGCTGACGGTGCCCCAATTCCCATCGGCTCTAGTCCCTCTAAAACACATACACGCAGGTACATGCTGGGAGTCCACCCCAGCGTGTCAAATGCACCTGTAGAAAAAAACCTTCTGCGATGTTTTTTCCCTGTAAAAGTAGAAAACGGTCCCTTGCAGTCTTCAGCCCCTCTCCCAACCCACACCCACCCATTGTGTGCCCCACCTCCCACACCCTCACGCCATACTTACCTCAGGAGCCCAGCGTGATGATCTTCTGTGGACCGGGAACACGTCTGCACTTTTCAAAGCTGACCGCGAACTGAAGAAATGCCAGTAAGCTGTATAATGGCATAAATAGGGTTTTTTCAACTTTGATGCATATCTCGGGCATTTTTGGGAATTTTGCCACCAAATTTTCAACATGGGGTTATTGGGACGCCTCCTCATGAATTCAGTTACTGTCATGGTGTTATTCAGTCCTGAAAGGTGACTTTTGCAGTCACTGCATGGAATCATGCTTCAGGACCGATTAACAAAATGACAGTGCCACTGTTCATGAGGTGGCCTCTCAAAAAGCCTGTGTCGCAAATTTGGTGAAAAAAAAAAAATATGACTGTTTTATGAGTGTGCATTACGCAGTTTCCACGCACGTTTGTAACTTTACAAATCTATAATATTTTCACTCCAGATTTTTTAACATTACCATTTTCCACAGCTCCTTATGAACAGTACAGCTGTCATTTTTCACGCCCTGGCCTAAATGTGTTTTCACTCCGCGCAGAATAGCGTGGGTTGCTGTGGGAAATCAGTAACTTCCACAGAGTAAGAAAACCACAGTGATACTGTTCATGAGCAGAGGTCCCAAAATACCTATGTTGAAAATTTGGTGAAGAAAGTCCATTAAATGACTGTGCTATATGAGTGCATTGCAGTGTTCCGCACTCCTGTCATTTGTCACATCCTGGCGAAATGTGTTTTCACACTTCCGTCACAGAGTAGCATGGTTGCTGTGTCCTAAAATGCCTAATTTGAAAATTAGGTGACAAACATCCATAAAATGACGGTTTTACAAGCATGCGTTGTGCAGTTTCCACACACACTCATAACTTCGATATTTTTTAATATTTTTACTCCAGATTTTCTCCATTGCCATTTTTTCACACCTCCTTATGAATAGTATAGCTTTCATTTTCTACATCCTACCTGAGCTGTGTTTTCTCACATCCAGCCATGATGCGTGTGATCGCTATGGGAAAACAATGTTCAGAACAGAGTCACGAAAATCACAGTAATACCGTTCATCAGCAGAGGTCCCAAAATGCCTATGTTGAACATTTGATGACAAAATCCATAACATTACTATGTTACAAGTGTCGTTGCATGATGTCCATGCACAGTAGTAAGTTCGAGAATTTGTAATATTTTTCACTCTAGGGCCCAGATATTCAAACTGCACCAGGCTGTAGTGCAAGCTTGGGCGCAGCTCAGCTTGGCTACGCAGGGGTGTGGACTGGGCGATATTCAACGGAGCTGCGCCATGGCTCAGCAGCATTGAATATCGCACCCTGGCCACCCGCAGTGTGCATGATGCAGTGGCACTGTGCCAGCGCAAGTGGCCAGAGTGGAGCATGGGGATGCGCTAGTGCAAGTTCCATTGCGCTATGCACAGCAACCACGATATTCAAAACTTGACATGCAAATGGGGCCATAATGTATGCAAGGTGCCGATGGGCCCATTTGCATATCGTATATTGGTGCATGCAGGTGCGCGATCCCCGACCGCTTGCACACAACACCAGGCAGCAGCACGTCGGGACCGACACCCTGCAGCTGGCAGTGTGCTCCACAGCCCGATCGCTGGCTGCAGTAAAATATGGAAAATCACAACCCTGGTGGTCCAGTGGACTGCTATCTGCCCGATCGCAGGCATTAGTAGTAAAAAGCTGTCCAACACCCTGGTGGTCCAGTGGACCGCTATCTGCCCAATCGCAGGCATTTGTAAATAAAAATAGAAATATGTCCTATATCTCTGGTGGTCTAGGGTACCCTCCCACCCTCCCACTGAGCCCCACCACCCGCCTCCCCTCCCGGTCAGCCGGGCGAGTGGCAGCACCCACCCGCCTGCTGCCCCGCTGCCCACCAACACATCAGGGCTGTACGCCCAATGGTTCACAGCATGAGCTGGCGGGCGGCAGCCCATACCATACTACACATTCCAGATATGTGAATGACTTATTACCTGCCAACGTCATATTCTAGGAACCTCCCAGGTTTCTGAGCAGAGGTGCGGAGCAGTCTACTAGGGCACTTAGGGACCAGCAACCCAGCTAGGCCTGTCAGGTGTGGGCTATTTATTATTTTGTAGGTGATGCACAGCAATGGGTATTGGAGCCTTTGGCAAAGGGACGGCCAGTTTAAGGAGTCAAGCACCTCACAGTGGTGGTGCCTCGGGGGGGGGATTTGGTAGCAAATCAAGCAATTTTATTATAGAGCACTTGAATGCTACTCAGTTCTTTACAAGCAAGGGCCCGAAGGACAAGGGCTGCAAAGGTAAGTTTGGGAAGGACCACATCGAAGATCTATCAAAGAGGCTTAAAGCACGCTTGGGTTTCTCCTTTAGAAATAGGACCCTCTTTTCTCTGCCAGCCATAAAAGACTGCCAAGCAACATTTCTTCCCTTGCTTGACTACGAGACATTATCTTTATCTCCTCCCCAACCTTGAGCCTATCTAAACTGGACGTACTCTACCACCATGCTCTTTGCTTCATTACTAACTCTGCGTACAGGACCCACCACTGTGATCTTTGTGCAGCAGTTGGGTGGACCTCCTTGCCACCAGATGCCTCCTGCATGCTGGCATTGGACTCCCAAATGCTACTCCACAAACTGCCTGTCCATTTAACGTCCTCATACACATCTCGCATAGCCTACTCCCCTAAGGAAATCCGACCTTATCCTACTAGATGTTCCCTAGGACACGTACTCACAGCTGGCCAAAGAGCTGTCTCATACGCCTTCTCAAACATTTGGAACCAATCACAAGCCATGCTGAAGCTAACCAGCATCGTGTCAATTAACTCCTACAAAACACTAGCTATCTCTAAATTAAAAGACATATGTAGATGCTACTAGGCCCCCAACGCCAAGTCAACTTCCTAGGTACCAACTGGCCCCCTACTTATTAAGCTGAAATGTGTTGCATACTTTAGGGCACGGTTAAAGCTGGAATGTACTGCATATATAGCATAAGGACTTCTATTGTGTATACCTCTTGTATTATATATTTTTTCTTTGCTGTTCTACATTTTATATCTCCTGTCTATGTAATTGCGAACTGTATGTGTATGTGCCTCAGAACCTCCTTGTGAATGAGCTTGCTCAACGGAGTCTTACTTGCAATAAACTTAATCTTGAACTTGAACTAGCAGAAAGGAAGTATTCTTCTAGTACCATTTTTTACAGCTGAGTCTGAGCAAACTAATTTGAGATTAAAGCGGCAGTATTTGTAAGTGGGGAAAAATGTAATTCTATAGTTTTCAGTAATAATGTATTGCTGGCCGAAAGAGCAACATATTCATTTTCCTTTCACTGTATTTCATTCCTGAACTGAGATATGGGGTTTTGAAGTTTTTAAAAGTGACTGGAAAAATTTTGTTATACCTCTAGATGCCCTCTTGTTTGCCTTTTATGTTGACTTGCCGCGGTTGCGCTGGCAAGTCAACTATGAGTGCAGCTTTGGGGGCGCGGCTGCAGTTGGGCGAATGCAGGGCATGCATCAGTAGCTGCGTCCCTCATTCCCCAATAAGCCAGCATGCTAGCGCTGACACAACATTATGTAGTGGACATAACTTCTAAACAAAGTGCCGCTGCAATCAGAGACAAGCTACGACAGCGGCACTTGTTTGAAGTTATGACCACTTTATGTGCCGCCCCCAGGGCACAGGGTGCCATGCTGGAGCCCACCCCAGCGTGGCAACTGGATGCCATGGCCGACGGGGTGCCCAACTCCCCGCTCCACGCCCCAGCCATCCTTCTGCCATGCTGGAGCCCACCCAGCATGGCAAACGCCCCAGCATCATCTTTTTTTTTTAAACCTGCAAATTAAAAGCGGTCCCAGGCGCTCTCCCTACCCCCTCCCACAACCCACACCCACCAACTGACACCCTGCTCCCCACACCCCCTTACCCCATACTTACCTCTGGAGTCTGGCGCGACGATCTTCGGTGGACCGGGAACACGTCTGCACTCTTCAAAGCCGACTGTGAACTGACGAAATGCCGGTAAGCTGTATAATGGGCTAGATAGGGTTTTTTCAACTTTGTTGCATATCTCAGGCATTTTTTGGAATTTTTGCACCAAATTTTCAACATGGGGTTTTTGGGGCCCCTCCTCGTGAATTCCATTACTGTCATGGCGTTTATCGGCCTCGAAAGGTGATTTCGCAGTCACTGCGCGAAATCACCTTTCGGGGCCCATTAATGAAATGACAGTGGCAGTGTTCATGAGGTGCCCTCTGAAAAAGCCTAAGTTCAAAATTTGGTGGAAAAAATCAAACAAATGCCTATTTACCAAGCGTGCGTTGTATGCGGTTGCTACGCAGGCTCGTAGAATCGTGCAAATTCACAATATTTTACTGCCGGATTTTCAGCATTGTCATTTTGTACACCTCCTTGTGAACAGTATAGCTGTCATTTTCCACATCCTGCCTGAAATGTGTTTCCGCACTTCCGCACACAACAGCGGTAGCCGCTGTGGAAATCAGTGTTTGGCCAGATTATGAAACGCGACAGTGACACAGTTCATGAGCAGAGGACCTAAAATGCCTATGTTGAAAATTTGGTGATGATATCCACAAAATAACTGTATTCTGAGAGAGCAGCGTTGGCAGATTGCCTTAACGCTCGTGCCGTGCATTGTGATATTTTCAGCCGAATTTTCACCGATTGCCATTTTCCACACCTCTTGATGAACAGTACAGCCGTCATTTGACATATCATGTCAAAATGTGTTTCGCACTTCCGGTGCAGAATAGCGTGGTTGCTGTGCAAAATCACTTCTTTGGACACTTTGAGGAAATAACAGTGACACTGTACATGAGCAGAGGTGCTAAAATGCCTATGTTGAAAATTTGGTGCCAAACGCATCATAAAATGGCAGTGTTGTGCGTGCATTGCATATTTCCCACACCCTTAGCTTCATAAAATTTGGTATATTTATATGCCACATTTTCAACACTGGCATTTTTTACACCTCCTAATAAACTGTGCAGCTGTCATTTCTCACATCCTGCCCGACATGTTTCCCGCGACTGCACTACAAACACCCAAAGGACACCCTAATGCTTGTCACTCTCTGCAGGGTGGGGTGGGTTGGCATCAGTTCAATACTTCACTGCCATTCCTATGATGCATCTGTCTAACTCCTGCACTACCAATCCAATGCCAGCAAGCCAACATTCAGCATTGACATATGCTTGTTAGTGTCATTACAATATTCTTATATGTTGGTGACCTTTTTGTTAAATTAATAATCTAATTGCTGCCTATGTAACTATCCTGAATCCCTCTCTCCTCATCTGTTGCTACTGTCTCTTTTCATTCTACCTGAACATTCTATGACATCAATAACACCATTCCAGGCCATTCAGATAAATATTGTGGGATGGTGTTACTGATGTCATAGAATGTCTTGGAAATATGAAAAGAAAGAGCAGTAGCTGGTGAGGAGAGCGGAACTCTATGTAGATCTGAGGGCACCCCAAAGCTAGATTATCTCTCAAACATTTGTCAGAGCATATCCAAATTCATAACTGGCATGGAAAGGAAGATGGAAGGGCAGTTAATTATGTAAAAATCATTTCCTATCTCTGTATATGCAACCATTATCTGGCAACACCCACTATGAAAAAATATTAAACGTCTTGCTGTAGTGTTGTGCTGTTTACTGACATAAGCGTGTGCTGCCACCCTCTAATATATTATCCCCAACCCCAGTAAAAATACAGCATGCATTGTCAAACAGTAACCCCAAGGGAAAGGATTTTAAAACATTGCTAGAGGTAGCCATCTTTATTGACCTGAGTCATTAAATAAAACATTAATAACAAAAGCCATTTTAAAAACATTACAGAGAAATAAAAATGTACTAATAATGAATATAATCATGTTCAAAATATATTATTGCTAAAATCTATACATTATTTGTCAGCTAACAAATACTGCTGTTTTAAGTGGACTTTGACAAAACATTACTTGGTTCAATGGACCATGTTCACAAGATCAAACTTTGGGAGGTTCCAACAGCTCTAATTTGAAATGGAGTGAATTCCTCGTCTTTTCTCATTAACGTTTTGGGAGGACTTTCCAGCTGTTTATGTGCTAGGACTTTCATTTCTGAACAGAATTGGCATTGTTTGAGTCTGTTTTGTGAGGTTAAGGTTTTCTAGTTTCTAAACTGCTACAAGAGCTGATTTGAAATTGCACTCAAGCAACATGTCTCCACTCCCACAGTGAGTTCAAACCCTTACAAGATTGCCTGAATGTTTTAAAGGTAACCACCTGACAAGTTTGGATTTATTAACAGTATGGGAAGGAGGAAGAAGTTTCAAATTAGTGTGTGTGTGTCACATCTGGGCATAAAGTTATGGTTGGGCTGTGAAGTTTTTTTTCAACAATGAGTAAATGAGTAGCTTTGAAGCATTGTTTCATAACAGCCAGGTGTGGTGTGTGGCATCATTCACTGTGTTGTTACCATGGCCTGTATTAGAAATCAGAGAAGTTTTGCATATCATGAGAGATTTTATCTGCATTGTCAGTGTTGTATATGACAAATGTCAATCTGTGCAATCATACCATCTAGTAGTGAAAGATTAGAGTAATTCAAATGTAGTGTTTAGCAATTCTAATAGTACTATAGCCATCTACTGATGGTCCACTCTATATGGTAACGCATTTCAAGAAACTTCTGGCAGTCTATGTGTGCCTGCAGGTCAGAAGGAGTTCCATGAGTCCATGATGTGAACGGTTCAAGAAGGAGCAAGTGACTTGGGAGGGACAGCAAGTGGGACTGTATGGCAGAACAACACTTTTAAGTGTAAATCTTTTAACTTCCAATTTTATAGAATGGGTTCACTAACAGAAAACAACATAGAGGCTGAAACAAGTTGACATTCTGTGCAAGGCTGCACATGGATACAGTTGTTACAGTACCTGGTGGGTGCAGGACCTTGTTTTTAAGTGTGGTACAGTGTAAGTAAAAGACATAGGCACAAACCTGTTGCAATCAATCAGCTGTCTTTATTTCCTGACCCATTTTATAATACATATAAATGTGCAAAATCTGGCTATGGTGCAGTCTGCATAGTGACAAGTCTTTGGCACATCTTACTACCATTGTTACTTTGATTAACTACCGGCTGTGCCCAGTCTGAAAAATGGTATAGAATTTAAATGTATGTAATACTGTTCATGCATTGCATTTCAAAGTGCTTCACAAGCAATTAATTTACACAGGATAGCGTATCTGAGATGTCACATCTCATTTCCAGTGGGGTCCTGCTTCTGCTTAGGGAAGCTTGATGCCTTTCAGTACCATTGATACTTGATTTTATTTTCATTGTTTTTTGGCCTTCAAACTAACTTTTGCTGACCTAAACAGGAAATCCAACAAAATTCAGGACCAACAAGCAAAAAAAGTAACATTTAAAAAAAAACAACTGCCAGTTATGAAAGAGTCATCATATTTATTTTGTCAACCCGCGCTTGGTACAGAATCAACATTACTGCATTTGCACAGTTGAAATGACTAACTTAAAATAAGGGCCATCAGTCTAGTGGGCAACCCTCCACATCTGATTTTCATTTATCTTTGAATTTTGTAAGGAAAGTCAAAAGTGCATCTTGGCATGGGTCAGATTTACAGAAGGATGTCTCTCAGGCATTGCATACAGCAAACATTTTTTAATAACAGGACCGGAGCTAAATTGTGCAGAGATAGAACTGTCCTTTTTTTGAACATTGGGGCCCAGATATTCAAAGGGGTTGTGCCTGGCGCAATCGAGTTGCACCGGTGCAACCCCTCAATGCACCCCAGCGTGATATTTACAAGGCAGCCAGGCGCAGCTCAAGTCCCAATGTGCCGGTGTACACTGCTAATGTATGTGGCGCAAATTCAGAGGACATGCCCATGCATATATAGCACATCCCGATATTCAGCCCAGGATGTGCGGCGCATATGCTGGCACAACCCTGTGTTGCACCACATATGGGGAGCTCAAAGTTGAGCCAAAAAAAAATAGGCTCAAAGCCAGGCCACCCCCAGGTGAGATGCTGTATTGCAGGGTGCAACACAGCACCCGCCAGCTGTGGGTGGCCACCTGCCCTGCAGGAACACAGGCCGCAAGCATCCACACCCTCCCCAGTGGTCCACTGCACTCCCCACCCTCCCATATGCCCAATCGCAGGCAGCAGTACCTCATGACCACCACCTGGTGGTCCAGTGGATACCCCCGTTATGCCCGATCATGGGCAATTGTACCCATAACAATACCTGGTGGGTTGGTAGCATCCCACCACCCTCCTCCGGCCAGTCTGACCACAGGATCTGAAATAGTTATTCCACCTGGTGGTCTAGTGTTCTCCCCTCCCTACCATTTGGTCCTGATCTTTGGCAATCACTACTATGTAAATACCCAGAGGTCCAGTGGTATCCCCCTCCCTCCTGTATCGCCTGATCATGGGCATTAACATACATATACCACCTGGTGGCTCAGTTGACCCCCCTTCCATCCCACTCACAGAGGACCCAGCCACTCAGCCCCCCCCCCAGTCATTGGCGGGCAGCAGCAGCACCCTGTCTGCATACCACCTGGCTGCCCGCCGACTGACAATGTACAGTATGTGCTGTACGCCTATTGGTCCACAATGTCAAATGCCCACGATCGGGCAATACAGGAGGGAGGAGGGATACCACTGGACCACTGGGTATTTACATAGTAGGGATCGCCTGCAATCAGGACCGACAGTGGGGAGAGGGAGAACACTAGACCACCAGGTGGAGTATCCATTTGGATGCCCACGTTGGATGGGCGGGAGGGTGGGAAAATGCCACCAGTCCACCAGGTATTGTTATGGGTATGAGTGCCCGCGATTGGGCATGATGGAGGGAGGGGACCACTAGACTACCAGGAGGGTGCCTGTAACATCAATGCCTGTGATCAGGCATCTGGGAGGGGTGCAGTAGCCACCAGGGACCCAATACCTGCTGCTGGCAGCTTTGCAGGGCACCAGGCACATTTCATCGAGCTGCCCTGTGCACTGCATGCAAATAGGGCCATAATGACATGCAAATGGACCCATTTGCGCCATACATATATTATGGCCCATTTGCATGCCCTCTTCTGAATATGGCGGGTGATCTTTTAGCGCGCTGCATTTGCGCTGGAGCATTCCCAGTCCTCCCTGTTTGTGTGCTGCACTGGCGCATTGTACTTGCACCATGCGCATTCTGTGCCATATTCCATGGTGATGTGCCATTGCGCATCATGTTTGAATACCATCCTGTCCTGTCCCTGGGGCAGCTCAGTTGCACTGTGCCCCCACTTGCTCCATCGCCTGGTGCAGTCTGAATATCCGGGCCTGGGATCATAAAGTTCTAGTTTACAAACATAATATTGTTTTTTAAATATTTCCAAAATTGGAAAGCAAATTTTTATTTTTTTTTTTTATTTTCTGTTTGTTCTGTAGCTTCTTTTTCTTTTATTCTGCAGCTGAGGCTTCTGGGAATAAAATAAAAAAAAAAACACAATTTAGCTTGCATCACACATCTTTTCTGTATTTCTCATCTCCAATCTTGACTCATAAGTTTCTTTCTCTGCAAACAGGGGCCCAATTTTTGGCCATTCTGGGACTAAGTCCATGCCACAGTTACTGCTGTGTTACAACTTCTCCGCACCTGCGGATATTTGTATTTTCAACCCGTGCTCTGCATGGGCAGCAGGTGCAGCTGTGAAGGATGATATGCCAGGTCCATTGAGGCACGACATCTTAGCATAGCTGCCCTAACAAATGTCTGCAGGCTGCTGTAAATCATGGAGCCAGTAATAAACTGGCTCCAGCTTTGAAAATACAGCACCTGCGTGAAAAACTGCAGCTCTGTAAGTGAAGCCACACTTGTGCCAGTTTTTTCCCACACCTGCAACAATTTCTGGAGGTTTAAAAATCCAGCCCAGGGTCTCTGTCCTTTAATCCTACTACTTACTTATTCCCCTCTCTAAACTCTGACCTGCAAGCTGTTACATGGCAATCATTTCCAGGCAAACAGATCGTGATGTTGTGAACCACATTACCTCACTATTGACATTATTTAACCCACGGAGATATTTGTGTATTTCAGTCATGTCCCATCATATCCATTTTGCCTCGTGTTTGTAATCTCTGAAACAGTTTGTTTTCACAATGGCACTCATGCTAGATGAAGTCTGTAAAGGCAACAATTTATGTTAAAAGTTTGTCATACACAGTACTTTATTATTCACCCTTCTCACCCCTGATGTTGATCCCCCTCCTTTTTTTTGTGTCTAGATCCATTTTCATGGAGCTACATTTTTCATTTTATGTTCATCAATTTAGAGTTCAGGTTTTGTGACCTGGTATTTAGCCCTCATGTCCCATTGGGAGGCAGAATAGCATAGTGGCTAAGAGCACTGAGCTGCAAACTTGAGGAACGGGGTTTGAATCCCACTGCCACCACTTGCATTCTGTGTGACCATAAGCAAGTCACTTAACTTCTCTGTGCTCCCAAGATGCACCTGGAAAGAAGCCTCAGCTTAATGTGTCTTTCTTGGCCAAAAATTGGGACTAAATAAGTCAATAAAATTATTCAATAAAGTCAGGGAGCAGGCAATGTATTGTGTGTTCATCTTAGGCACAAGAAAAGAGATGGAAACTATGGGAGTTCAAAACCAGCTGTGAATAATGGTGGAAACCTTGTAGCAGACGTATTTAATGATGCTCACCATTACTTATTTCAGAATCTAAAACAATTCTAAATCTGACTCAGAACAAGAAGGTACCTGCAAGAGAGGAGAATACAACGAAAGTGTAAATAAAATGGTTTACCTCCAAAATTTTCAGCATAATATGAGGATTCTGGTTGAATACTGTAAATGCCATCAGTATGTTTACGTGCACACTCCAACACTGCAATATATGTCCTTTACAAATGCCTGTTATTTATAGTACAGATGTCTCATACCAACTATTTTTAGAGACTGGTCAAACGTTGTTATGGGGCACCATAAGTTCACAGTAATATTCTCCAAACAGTTCAAATCTGGATTTGCCAGTGTCACGTAAAGATGATCGTAAACAGAAATATGACTGATCAGTGACTGACTGTTATCATCTTGTGTTTCTTGCTGCAGTTCTAGCAGTGAGCGCTGGTCTGTAGTATCTGATTTGAAGGAAGGTGAAGCCCACCAGACAGTTGTAACAAGTACCGGTAACTCCCTCTTAGATGGGCTGGATATCTTTGAAGATGCGCTCTCCCACCTCCCCCAAATAAGCAGGTATCGAAGCTAATGCTTTGCATGGAAACTTCAGCGCATGCAAGGAATGCTTTTTCTTTGGCTTTTGCACATTTCATTTTTGTTATGAGAGGAATAAAAGACATAAAGCATGCAGAGATTAAAGATTTTAAAGGTGCTCCATTTGTTTCTTTCAAAACCATAACTGGTGCAGGCATATTAACAAAATGAAAGATCTACACTCTTTACTGTATGTCACAGTAATTTCCCAAGTCCTTACTTTCGTTGTCGCTGGAAGTCAGGGGCATTAGAAACCTGTTTGTAAATTTAAACTTTTTTAACTGCACCTTGAAGGTACTGTAAATCTTCATTGAGGATATCACCTCCGTTGGGCCAGGGTCACACCTTTGGAACTGCAAGCTGTTGGTGTCATGACCACTCGGAAACGTTTGCCAGCTGGGGGCCATACATGATCACATACAATGTCGGTGCCTATAATGCATGGGTCGCCCCTTGCTCCTTAGTTCTTTCTTTCAGCATCAACCACTCGTCGAACCTGCAGAGAAATAAAGCTGTTGTTTTCTTCACTATTTATTGTTTTCAAAGTTAAAATGTTTTCAATTGCCGTCCCCCCTATGCTGCTGTCAAAAGACCTTTTATTTAGGTTTTGTACCTGTGGTTACAAGATCTACAAGGACGATACTCACACTATATTGCATTTGTTATTTGGGCTTTCCCCACAATTTGAAGGACTATAAGAATTCTTGGATTTAACTGGGTCACAGGAGATGTCAGAAGAAAGCTCTAGTAACTGACATTACCATTAAGGAAATGTAAGTGAGGGCCCGGGCTCCCAAGCCAGCTTTTCCCTTATGACTGCCCACCACAGAGAGGAAACACCTAGGTGGTTAGTGACCTTATTGCCACGAAGTTGGTGAGAACAGTGGAGAAATCCACTGAAAAGGAAAAATCCTTATTGAAGCCCTCTTCATCCAGTCACACTGGGGCCTAAGCACAAAAGTGTGGGTTGCCTACGCACCATGTATCTGAGGTGCGTAGGCAACCCTAAGTGTGAATGCCACACAGTGGGGGTCCACCATCCCCCCCAACTGCATTCACAACAGATGGACAGGCCCTTTACAAACTCGATCCCGCAGCTTCCCAGGCAGCTATGTGTCATGGGTGGTCCAGGGTGAGTGTCAGGGGCATGCCTGCACTACACGCCATGCACAAAAGTGCATAGTGCCAGGCACGGGGGGGGTGCAGGTTATGGTAGTGGGGACCCTGCTATAACTGTAGTGTACACCCCATCAAAGATACCCGATGGCTCTAGCTGCATGTTTCCAACAGCTGTGCATGCATGGGATGCAGCTGCTATCTCCACTGCATGTATAGTAAGCCACAGGGCTGCTCACAGTGTGCTGTGCATCTCTGGTATGAATTGTATATTGACATGCCATATATAATGTGGTAGTGTGCCCTACCATGCTAGTAGGAGGGTGTGGCATCATGGTGGGGGTAGCCCTATCCTGCCTGTACAGTAAGCACACATATGCACTATGCTATGTATTATAACCCATGGAGAACAGAACATAGGTACATACACAAATGTAGTACCATCATATGTAGCATGCCAACTACACTGGAACTGTAACGTACATATGCACATGCATATGCCAGTAATATAGCAACACACACATAGCAAAAGGACATATAGGCAGAGTTATGTCATTATATATCATCCTTGTGTCTCAGACTTGAGGGAAACTGACACATGGAATGGGTAAATGTGGATGACAGGTCCTCACGTACGCACCATCAAATGAGAAGATACAAATGCATCGCCATTGTGGAAACAGTTACCAGTGACCAGCGCCTTCCCAGAATCCATGGTACATGCGCAGCAGGCGATCCACTCTGGGACCTGAGCCAGGCATCTCATTGGATGCCTGCTGATGTCCTCTGAACTGCCCCTGTGGTCCTGTGTGCGGAGGGGTCCATGGACTGGATACCTGTGTTGGTGAATACTGACCATTGGGCACCTGTCCAGGTGTGTAGCTACATGGGCTGTTTACTTGCTTTTCATGCATAATACAGATGCATGTAGCTATGCAGGCTGTTTACATGCTTTTCACATGTAATACCCATGCCTTAGTGCATAGCAGCCAATGAGCATAGAGACAGACATGTTTCACCGGTGAGGTTGAGGTCTCCTTTGAAGGAGGTAAGTCTTCATCATTATATAATCTGGCAGCATTGACTATGACCCCAATGACCATTATTGAGACACCAGGTTGGGGCCTGGCTCTGGCACTGCCGTCCCTACTATGGATGGAATGCCACCTCCTTTAGTTTCTATCCCAATGACTGTGGTCATGAACCCACAACCAGGCAGCATTGACTCCCAGGCTATGCTGGTGTCATTTTCTCAAAGTGCTAACACACCTGTCCTGGTACTGACAGTGTTGGTGCCAGTATTGTCAACAGTGCCATCCCCATTGGTACCATCATCATCAATGAGACATAAAAGCTTGCCTATCACTCCTCCTGTACAGCTTCCGCCTTTTGCTGGATCCGTTGATTGCTCCTGTCATCTTTCAGAAAAACAATGAAGTAGAATGTGTGACATAGACAGCCAGTTCTGAGTGCTGTATTATATTTTTAATATAAAATATATTAATGTCTCTGCTGAAAATTCAAGTGCTCTAGGAATGACCTCTCTCACCCCCAAGATTTTAGCTGACAGATGCAGGCCAAGAGGACTGCTGACAGTATGTATCACACACTCAGTTTTTAGAGACAATGTGTTACTGGAAGACTTTTATTAAGGATCCTGTTTCTCTGAGCTAATTACAGAGTTGTTAAGTTAATTTTGTTAAGAGAGAAATCATAAACTAGGTTTATGATGTTAAAATAAGGGAAGCTAGGATGTTACATAGAGGTGTAAGGTTATAAATGACCATATGAAGCCTGTGTGAAGAGGGTACAGCATGAGATCAAAAGAGGTGTCATTGAAACTTGAGTTATGCTAAGGTTGCAGAATTAATACATCCTGTATAGCTGTATAGTATAGATTAATAAAATGACATCCCGTGGTTGTATAAAAATATATTTTTGTTAGATATTTGACCAGAGGAGGGGCTGGATGACTTCATCCAAAAAGGGGTTGGCCAATACTGCTTGAAAAGATTATTCTCTTTCACTATAGAGTTGCATTTGTATCTGACACTGACTAAGGAAACATCTGAGCACTGAAAACAGGTATTTAGAAAGCTAGACAAAATATAAATATAGTTGTAGGAATTGCACTGTTTTAAACCTTGTTTTGTTTAAAGATATGTATGTCTTGTGTTATAAGAGTTCTGTATTGTATGTTTGACATATTATTATATATTTTAGTAAAAACTCTAATTTTAGAGCAAACCTGGTCTGTCTTTGAATTGCTTTCTTTTGCTAAGAAATATTTATGGTTCAGCAGACATATAGCTTGTATGGTAGTACCAAACTGGAAACAGAAGCATTTCAAATCGGAGGTCTTTATTAAGTTTTAAGGGTTCATCTCTGAATACCTGGTTAGGTGCCCGTAAGCAAAGATATCTGGCCCCCCGAAGACAGATATATCTGAGCCTGTGCATTGGGTATGCTAGCAAGAGGTTACAGTTTGAATCCCTCCAGAACTGAGACCAAAGGTTGATCCAAACTCACAAAAACAGATAAGAGGGTTACCTTGTCTGTTACACTGGTCTCAAGACTGCACTCAGAGGTTGACACTTAGGGAGTAGCGGGCCTGACCTGCTGAGTGAATTTGTGACAGATTGGTTGGCAGCAGTGGCATAATTTTGGTATCACAAGCTTTATTGTTCTGTGTCAGCTGAGACTGTAAGCTCTCTTGCAAAGAAAGAAGAAGACAGAGTTTTATTTTAAAAGGAAAACAGAACTATATATCACTTGGTGTACAGTCAAGTTCCTACCTATTTTATTTTTTTTTCTAAAGTGCAAAGTCAGAGTAGCAGTAGTTAGGAAAGATGGCGTCCAACTACAGCAGGCACACTGTAGAACAGTTAAAATTAGTCAGGAAGATGGCATCCAACTACAGCAGGCACACTGTAGAACAGTTAAAACAGTTGTGCGAGGACAGAGGAGTCTTGTTCAAGGTGACAGCCAAAAGAAGAACCTCATAGAGGCCCTGACGGTAGAAGATACCCAGAGCAGGGAGTCACAGACCGTGACTGAAAAGGACCAGACCTCGAGTGTGGCAGAACTAGCAGCCAGTGAGGAATCCCGAGCTGATGAGGAGGACAGCAGGGCCACTGTCAGTGAAGGGCCACAGCAGCATGGACAGTCACCAGTATCCTGAATCTGGAAGTTCTCAGGTTGCAACTTGAGTTGTGCAGGATGGAGCTGGAGTCCCAGGAGAGGAGAGAAGGGAGGGCAGATTGTGAGGCAGAGTGAGAATGCAGAGGCAGAGTGACAACAGAGGGATGCAGACCATGAGGAGCACGAAAGCAGCTAAATGCAGAGGAGAAGAGACAACGAGAACGCTTTAGATGCAGACCATGAGGAGCAGGAGCACCAGAGGCAACACGAGCTGGAGAAGATGCGACTCCAACCAGCAGCACCAGAGCAGGTAAGGGTCGGGTTTAACTGGGACTGTAGGACTGGGTTACAAATTTTACTCTAAATTAATAGCTGTTTAAGGACGAGGAGGATATAGATGCCTTTTTAAATTCTTTTGAAAAAGTTTGTATTCAGGCTAAAATTCCTAGAGAGTCCTGGAGCTTTCAGCTATCCCCACTACTTACCGGAAAAGCTTGGGATGCATTGGGTCACATGGACAATAAAGACAGTGATGATTACAGCAAGTTAAAAGCTGCACTACCAAAAAAGTTTGAATTAACTGCTGAATCATACAGAGCTAAATTCTGTAAGCTGAGGAGAAGCCCTAATATGAGCTGTGAGGAGCTAGCCATGAAACAGCGTCAGTTTTTAAAACGTTGGTGGTAAGGAATTGAGGCAAACACTGTTGATAAAATTGAAAATGTGATTTTATTAGAACAGTTTTATTGGGCATGCCCAGCATAGTTAAAAACCTGGCTAGAGGACCAAGATCCAAAAACAGTGTAAGAGGCTGCTGAACTCTCAAACTGCTATACCAAGAGCAGACCTGCTCTGAGAGCGAATGGCGCGGGCGTGGCAGCGCAGAAGGGGAAAAGCTTGCCTTCAGGGCAGCTAAAACCCTCACTGCCTCCACCAAAACCAGTTAGCCCCAGGTTTCCAAGAAAAGATTTCTCTGAAGTAAGTAATGCTTGTTGGTTATGTAAAGAAACTGGGCACATTGCCAGACAGTGTCCAAGAAGGGCAAGCAATAATAAGCAAAGTAGTACCAGAAAAGAAGTGGGTTGTTTGTGTGTTCCTGAGAGCATGCCAGTGAACATGAGAGAACACATGCACCCAGTCATGGTAAATGGCGTACAGACGCAGGGGTTAAGGGACACAGGGGCATCCCTGACATTGGTGAAAGGGGATCTAGTACAGCCTAGTCAGCTTATCCCAAACAAATACGTGACTGTACAGGACTTTGCGGGTGAAGCAAAAACATTGCCACTGGCCAGTGTTCTCCTGGACTGGAGTGAAACAGGGGAACTGTGCAACAGGTAGCTGTAGCTAAACGCTAGCAGTAGATGTGATCCTGGGTAACAATCTCCAACAGGGGATGGTATATGCGGTTACCCGTAGAACAAGCGGCAAGGGAAATAGTAGTTCCCTGAACCCACAGAAACCAGTGTGGAAACCACGGAGAGGCTGGTTCCCCAGCCTGTGTCTCCAGATGGGAGAGACTGATAAAAAGGGGGTAGAAATTTCCCGGGTAGCGAGTGACCACACAGCTGCAGAGGGTTACTCTGAAGAGGAAGGGGTGACCCCTTGTCAGAGGGTTGGAATTGACAGTGATCCTGAGAGCCCTGATGCTAGTGCTAGGGACCCTAGTTTAGTGACTGAAGGGGACCTGTTCCATGCCTTGGGAAGGTGTGAGGGATTCGCAGCTGCTCAGAGAAGTGACCCTAGTTTAAAGAAGCTGAGGGCTTGGGCAGACTCGAACGGAGCACAGGGAGGTGACAGAAGACATAGGGTTTATTGAGAAAATGGACTTATGTATACACAGGCAGTACAGACAGAGGAAGGGATGCTAGGCAGGCAGCTTTTTGTTTCCCAGGGATATCGTGAGCAGTTGCTCAAGGTTGCCCATGATATTCCCTTATCTGGTCATCTGGGAATTGCATGCACAACGCAGTGGTTGGCCCAGAATTTCTACTGGCCTAACTTCACCCAGCAGGTGAAGGAGTACTGCAGGTCTTGTCACCAGTGCCAAGAAATAGGGAAGGCGGGCAAGAAAACCCAAGCCACCCTGATCCCCTTGCCCATAGTGGAGGAGCCATTCCAGAGAGTGGGAATGGATATTGTGGGGCCTTTAAATACCCCCAGCTCCTCGGGGAAGAGATTAATCCTGACTATGGTGGATTATGCCACCCGGTACCCAGAGGCAGTTGCCCTATCCTCACTGAGGACAGACAAAGTGGCAGATGCCTTACTTGGGATTTTCTCCTGTGTTGGGTTTCCACAGGAGGTAATCACCGATCAAGGGGGTTCCTTCATGTCAGACCTGATGAAGTGTTTATGGGAGAAGTGTGGGGTGGTGCAGAGATGCATGACACCATATCATCCACAAGCCAATGGGCTTGTGGAACATTTCAATGGTACCCTAAAGTCAATGCTCCAGGCGCTTTGCTGAACAACATGAAAGGGACTGGGAGAATACCTTCCCACCTGTTGTTTGCATACAGGAGGTGCCCCAAGAGTTGACAGGATTTTCCCTTTGAACTCTTATATGGACGCTGGGTACGTGGGCACCTAGACTTAATTCGAGGACTGGGAAGGCAAGCATGTACCCAGGAACTCCCATTGTGGATTATGTCCTTAGGTTTAGGGAAAGGCTGAATGAGCTTATGGGGACAGCCCAGAACAAACCTGGCAGCTGCCCAACAGAGACGAAGGTGTGGTACAACTGCAGAGCCAGAGCTCATTCGTACATGGTGGGTCAGGAAATCATGGTCCTTATTCCGGTCCGGAAAGACAAGCTGCAAGCTGAGTGGGCTGGACCGTACAAAGTGGTTAGGAAGGTAAATGACATAAACTACATTGTGGAGTTACCTGACAGAAGACAGACTGAAAGGATGTACCATGTCAACATGATGAAGCCATATACAAATACAGTAGGGCTGACATGGTATTTGCAGTATGTAGTCATGAGGAGGGGACGGACGAAGGAGACCCCCTTCTGGATCTGCTGGAAGAAAGTAAGCGGGAGTCCTCTGTGGAGGAAGTAAAATTGTCTCCCCAGCTGAACCTGGACCAGGTCCAGAAAGTAAGGGAGATTTTAGCAAACTTTGCCCCCTTGTTTAGCGCCAAGCCTGGACTAACCCCCTTAGCGACACATGATGTGGAGACAGGGAAACAGACGCCCATATGGTGAACAGCATATCGGGTATCAGAGGCTGTCCAAAAGGACATTAGGAGGGAAGTGGAGGAGATGCTGGATTTAGGAGTAGTCCAGAGATCCCACAGCCCCTGGGCCTCACCCATAGTCCTAATGCCCAAGCCAGATGGCTCAACTAATTTCTGTGTGGACTGTCATGGACTGAATGCAGTCACAAAGTCTGACGCCCACCTGATGCCCCGGACGGACGATCTCCTGGACAAGTTGGGAGGGGTGACCTACCTTACGACTATTGACCTGACCAAGGGGTATTGGCAGGTAGAATTGACAGACAGAGCTAGGGAGAGGTCGGCCTTCATCACTCCGATAGGCTTATTTGAGTTTAAAGTAATGCCTTTCGGAATGAAGAACGACCCAGCCACTTTCCAAAGGTTGGTGAACCAGGTGTTGAATGGTGCTGAGGAGTACGCTGTAGCATACCTGGATGACATTGCCATCTTTAGTACCAGCTGGGAGGAACACCTTTCACACCTTAGGGAAGTGCTGGGCTGGTTACAGAGGGCCGGGCTCACTGTCAAAGCCGAGAAGTGCCAGGTGGCCATGGGGGAAGTGGCATACCTCGGGCATGTGGTAGGCCGGGGACAGCTCCGTCCTAATCAAATAAAGATAGAGGTGATTCAGGCATGGCCCAGACCAGAAACCCAGAAGCAGGTCAGGAGTTTTCTAAGGACAGCAGGGTACTACAGAAGGTTTGTAGCTAATTACAGTGCCCTGGCTGCTCCCCTATCTGACCTGACAAAGAAAAAGATGCCAAAGAAAATTACTTGGGGCCCAGCCTGTGAGGAAGCCTTTACCAGACTGAAGGAGGCACTATGCAGTGCTCCTGTTTGACAAGTCCGGATACTGCAAAACCTTTATAGTTCAGACGGATGCCTCAGACGTGGGTATTGGGGCAGTACTTAGCCAGACGTCTAGCCAAGGGACAGATCACCCAGTTTTGTACCTGAGTAGAAAGCTGCTCCCCAGGGAGCAAGCGTACTCCACAGTGGAAAAGGAGTGTTTTGCCATAATGTGGGCCCTGAAGAAATTAGAGCCATACTTGTATGGGCAGCATTTTGTGGTGCAGACTGACCACAACCCCCGGTTTGGCTGATGCAGATGGGAAAGAGCAATGGGAGACTACTAAGATGGAGTCTAGCTTTGCAAAGATATGATCTGACAATCACACATAGGGCAAGCATTAAGAATCAGAATGCCGATGGGCTGTCTAGGGTCTATGAGGAGTGAACTGATTTGGGAAGCTCATCCCATGTAGGGGATAGATCCCCAAATTCAGTCTAGGTGGAGAGGAGTGTGACGAGACAGCCAGTTCTGAGTGCTGAATTATATTTTTTAATATAAAATGTATTAATGTCTGCTGAAAATTCAAATGCTCTAGAAATGACTCTCTCATCCCCCCAGATTTTAGCTGACAGATGCAGGCCAAGAGAACTGCTGACAGTATATATCACACACTCAGTTTTTAGAGACAAATGTGTTACTGGAAGACTTTTATTAAAGATCCTGTTTCTCTGAGCTAATTACAGAGTTAAGTTAATTTTGTTAAGAGAGAAATCATAAACTAGGTTTATGACGTTAAAATAAGGGAAGCTAGGATGTTACAGGTGTAAGGTTGTAAATGACCCTATGAAGCCTGTGTGAAGAGGGTACAGCATGAGATCAAAAGAGGTGTCATTGAAACTTGAGTTATGTGGTAGAGTGACTTTTAAGAGGTGTGTCACTGTCTGTCCAATGCAGAATGGTCTGCAAGGGGCAAGACACTGCAACATCAACCATCAGCCAGGCCGATCATGACGCTATTTTGCCTGAAACGGTCTGCACTTGAAAAGAAGAAGCCACACCAATCATAATGCAGCTTTTTCTTGTTATCTGCAGGACACTGCCCAGCAAACAGCAGTTACGTGTCCTGATCAGCCTGGCTGACATGACCCCCCCCCATCCCATCTGTCTCTTCCCTCACTGGTGCACCAAGATATGCAGCGATTTGTGTGCTGCCTTGCTCCCCAGTTCTGGGTGGCCACCAAGTGCTCCTGCTGGCCCCATTATCTATTGGCCTTGATTGGGGGTCCAGCAGAGCATAACAGTAAAGCCACATGCTGCAGCCAGGTTGCCGATCGCCATGCAGCTCAATGTGCGAGCTGCTGCAGTTGGCTCCTCACGTCCTCTCTCTCCCTCTCCATCTCACATTGCTGAAAACTGCCCCTCATTTTTTTATGTTATTCCTCACACACACAGCCCTTCCTCTAAGCACCCACCGCCCTACACTTCCCACCAAGCATAAGATACTGACACTGGGGGTGCCCAATCCGCCAGTGTCCTCACTTGTACAGCAAACTCTCCCTGAAAGAAAGAAAACTGTCCCTCATCATTTTTTCATCCTGAAAAAAAAAGAAAACCATCCATCATTGTCTGTTGCACCATTACCCTCACCTCGTGACTCTCGCAAGGGTGGCCACTGAGTGCTCCTGCCAGCCCTGTTATCTCTTGGTCTTGATTGGGGTCTGGTGGAGCATAGCAGTAAAGCTTCAAACATTCCGTCCCTAAAAAAAAAAAAAAAACCCAACATCTTTATTTCTTTTTTTTAACCCTCTAAAAAAGAAAATGGTCCCTCGTCGTCTCCCCCATCCCTCCTTCCCATTCCAACCTTCCCTCTGTGCACCCACCTCCCCTTGCCCCCCCATACCCTATACTTATCACTGGAGTCCAAGCGCTGTCATCTTCTCTGGACCGGGACATGTCTGCACTCTTCAAAGCCCAACTGCAAACTGAACTATCAAGTTAGGTGCCATATAATGGCTGTCAATGGCGGTTTCAACTTATGTTGATATCTCAGCCATTTTTGAGATGTTTGCACCAAATTTTCAGCATGGGTTTTTGACACCATATGAACACTGTCACTGTCATTTCGATATTTGCTCCTGAAAGGTGATTTCGCAGTCGCTGTGCAGAATCACCTTTGGGACCAATTAACAAAACAACAGTGCCACTGTTCATGAGGTGGGGTCCAGAAAAGCTCATGTGGAAAATTTGATGTAAAAATACTGTAAAATATCACAGTCTGGGTATGCTCGCTGAAATTGTTACATGCATGCACATAACTTCGGTTATTTTTAATATTTTGACTCCAAAGTGTCAATATAATCATTGTGTCACACCACCTCAGGAACAGTAAAGATGTAATTTTTCACATCCTACCCGAAACATATGTTCACGCCTGTGGCACGGAATGGCGCAGTTGCTGCATAAAATCATCTTTCAGGATAGAGTACTGAAATGATAGTGCTACTGTTCACGAGGAGGGGTTCCAAAAAGCATATACTGAAAATTTGGAGCAAAAATACCAACAAACGCGCAAGTTATATGCGCTCATTTAAATTTTCCTACACACGAGCGTAACTTGGTCAATTTTTAATAGTATCGCTCCAAATTTTCAGCATAACCAATTTTCCACACTGCCTCATGAACAGTATAGCTGTCATTTCTCACATCCTGCCCAAAACATGTTCTTGCACCAGTCGCTGTGTGAAACCACCTTTTGGGATTGATTAACAAAATGATAGCACCACTGTTCATGAGGCAGGGTCCCAAAAAGCTCAGCTGGAAAATCTGGAACAAAAATACCAACAAAAGACTGAGTAACGCGCACTCGTTCAAATTTTCCTACACACATGTGTAACTTTGCCAATTTTTTATATTTTGACTCCAAATTTTCAACCTAGCCATTTCTTCACACAACCTCATGAACAGTATAGCTGTTGTTTCACATATCCTGCCCAAAACGAGTTTCCACACCTGTGGCACGGAATGGCGTTTTGCCATGGATTAAGAAATTTTCACCTATGGGGTTTATGGGGTACGGTGATAAGAAGACTACGTTGAACATTTGGGGTCAAAATGTGAAAAGATTACAAGGGGTGCATAGGAAGGGGTGTCACCAGTAGAAGGAGGTAGGTAGTGATGCCATTATATAAAACCCTGGTGAGGCCTAACAGCAGGTAGGTCATGTCAGATGAATCTGATAGATTTCTTTGACTGGGTGACAAAGGAAGTTAATGGGGTGGACATCACCTACCTCAGTGTCAGCAAGGTCTTCGACACCGTGTCACATAAGAAGCTTGTTAACAAGATTGGTGGTCTGGGCATGGTAGACAAGGTGGTGAACTGTATTAGGAACTGGCTAACAGACAGGAGATGGCAGGTGGTGGTAAATTGGGTGCAATCTGGGGAGGGGGTGACCAGTGGAGTACCACATAAATCAGTCCTTAGGACAGTCCTGTTCAATGTGGAGAAAATAAGAAAGTACCTAGGCAGGCTTGAGAAATGATCTGAGAACTGACAACTGAGGTTTAAATAAAAGAAGTGCAAAATGATGCACCTGGGGAATAGTAACCCTGGGGAGAGCTACAGGATGGTGGGGGGCATTGCTGATAGTCACCAAGAAACAAAGGGACCTGGGGTTTATAATTTACATGATTATAAAATATCAAAAGCAGACTACAAAGGCAGCAGGGAGGGCCAGTGGCATGCTGGGGTGCATAAGCAGGGGTATCACCAGCAGAAGGAGGGAGGTAATGATGACGTTGGAAACCCTGGTCACAAATGAGCAGAGATTAAGGGACTGCAATATGTACTCACTGGAGGAGAGGAGGTAGACAGGAGACATGATAGAGACATTCAAGTACCTCAAGGGTATAAACAAGGTGCAGGGGGAAGACATCTTCCAATACAGGAGGAGTACAAGAATGAGGGGCCAGGACATGAAATTCAAAGGTGACAGGCTAAGAGGGAATATGAGAATGCTTTTCTTTACAGAGAGGGTGGTGGACACATGGAGGTGGCGGGAGGTAAACATGCATGGCACAAGCATGGGAGAACCATAGAGATACAGCTGAGGGAGGGACAGAAGCCGTAGTCAAGTACACGGCTTACAGTCAGACTAGATTGGCCTAGCGGTCCTTATCTGCCGACAATTTCTGTGTTTCAACCTCTGGCAGCCATGTTCACAGAGTCAATGTGGTGGCAGTGACAATAGCAATACCAATACCAATGGTGAACATTCAGCATTGAAAAATGCTTGTTTCGGTTGCTCTCACTTCTGCCTGAAGGATTTCTGAACTTTAGGCACTCCTGTATGAGCCCTCACCTGCTCTTTTACAAGAACTGGTGGCCTTGCATAGTAATCCACATTTTTTACTCAAGGTTGGTTTCTGACTTCACATTGAATCAGACCATAAACCTACCAGTGTATTATCCTGAGTATATTAACAAGGATGAGGCCTTGCTCTATACCCTTGCTGTACATAAAACACTGTGGTTCTGCCTAGTGTGCACAAAGGACTACATAAAGTTCCTCTCAGCTTTTGTCTTCTTCACCCTGGGTGAAGAGCGTCCCTATGACTATAAGCAGTGCCTGTCCAAGTGACTGGCTAACTGTGTTACATTTTGTTATAGGAAGTTTGGTAAGGAACTTCCTGGTGTTATGCATGGCCACTCTGCGCTGCTACCTGCTGGCGGCCAGACCTCTGCATCCAGTCCGCCACCCCTGACCAAGAAAAGCAGCCACAAGCCCAAACCAGGCTCTTCCACTTCAGCTGAGTGGCCCTGGCACTGCTACCTGCTGGCGTCCGGACCTCAGCATCCAGCCCACCACCCCGTGACCAGAAAGCAGGTATGTTTTTCAACTCTAGCTCGGAGCTGTCAGGTTTCAATCCCATAATTGGACTGGCTCCTGGGGACTGTGGCTGTTTCCTGATTAGATGCTGCAGATCCCCATTGAGAAAGAAAGCACCCAAGGCACCTTTTTCAAAACAGAGCTCAGCCACTGCCTTGCTGTACTGCTTTCTGGACATTTTTTTTCACTCTCCCTCCCTCCTTCCTTTATTAAGTACACTTCCCCAGTGATCCCTGCCCCTGAGGCCTCACACAAGTCAATTACAGCAATCCTAAAAGGGCTCTCCTTTTCTTAACTTCTTAAAGGGGTGATCTCTCGTGCTCAAATAACTTATCGTCCCCATGCATCCAGGATCAAGTGCATTGACACTGACTATGGAACTCCTCCTACTTCCTACACCATCCCCACCTCACTTAGGACCATTACCTCTGCCCATAGTACCCCTCTTATCTACAAGGTGGGCTCTTCAAAGCCTATTTTGAAAATTTGGTGGAAAAATTCCTAAAATTACCGTTTATGGTATGCGTTCTTGCCAGTTCCCTCGCAGGCTCGTAAGTTCGCGAATTTTCAATATTTTCACTCCAAATTTTCAACATTGCCATTTTACCACACCTTCTTATGAGTAGTACAGCTTTCATTTTTCACATCTCACCCAAAACGTGTTTCCTCATGTAGCTTATTACAATGGCACAGTCGGTGTGCGAACTCAATGTATGGGACACATTAGAAAATCACAGTGACACTGTTCATGAGCAGAGGTCTTAAAATGACTGTGTTGAAAATTTGGTGAAAAATTCCTAAAATGACTGTTTCACAGGTGTGCGTTGTGTGCAGTTCCTATGCAGGCTTCGTAAGTTCGCGAATTTTCAATATTTTCACTCCAGATTTTCAACATTGCCATTTTACCACACCTCCTTATGAGCAGTGTAGCTGTCATTTTTCACATCTTGCCCAAAACGTGTTTCCGCCCATGTAGTGCACAATGGCACAGTCGGTGTGCGAACTCAATGTATGGGACACATTAAGAAAATCACAGTGTCACTGTTCATGAGCAGAGATCTTAAAATGACTATGTTGAAAATTTGGTGAAAAAATTCCTAAAAATAATTGTTTTACGAGCGACGGTTACGCAGTTCCTAAGCACGCTCGTAAGTTTGCGAATTTTCAATATTTCCACTCCAGATTTTCAACATTGCCATTTTACCACACCTCCTTATGAGCAGTATAGCTGTCATTTTTCACATCCTGCCCAAAACATGTTTCCGCGCATGTAGCGCACAATGGCGCAGTCGGTGTGCGAACTCAATGTGTGGGACACATTAAGAAAATCACAGTGACACTGTTCATGAGCAGAGGTCTCCAAAAGCCTATGTTGCAAATTTGGTGAAACAATGTCAAAAAATGACTATGTTATGAGCGTGCGTTACGCACTTTCCACGCACACTCATAACTTCGAGAATTTGAAATATTTTCACTCCAGATTTTCAACACTGGCATTTTTTCACACCTCCTTATGAACAGTACAGCTGACATTTTTCATATCCTGGCTGAAATGTGTTTTTGCACATCCAGCGCACAATGGTGTGGTCAGAGTGAGAAATCAATGCTCAGGACAGATTATGAAAATCACAGTGACACTGTTCATGAGCAGAGGTCCCAAAATGCCTATGTTGAAAATTTGGTGACAAAAGTCCACAAAATGACTGTGTCGTGAGCGTTCATTGCGCAGTTTCCATGTACGCTCGTAAGTTCGAGAAATTGTTGTATTTTCACTCCAGATGTTCAACATTGCCATCCCTTCACACCTCCCTATGAATGCTACAGCTGTCATTTTTCACATCCTGCCCAAACTGTGTTTTTGCACATGTGGAGCAGAATGGTGTGGTCGCTGTGGGAAATCAACGCTCAGGACAGATTAACAAAATAACAGTGGTACTGTTCATAAGCAGAGGTCTCAAATGCTTTTATGAGGTGGGGTAACAAAAAGGTCATGCTGAAAATTTGTAGTGCAAATACCAGCAATCGACAGGGCATTAGGGTAAAGCACCATACGTGCCAAACACCACTGCAAATACCTGCAAGCGAACGTCCGCATTGACAAATGCTTGTTTAATCTAAGTGTTATGTACTGCACTGTTTTGTTTGCTGTGATGTATTGCCTCTTGACGACGTGCTTTTGTAAATGAGTCTTTGACTCAAAGGTCTGTAAACTGATGATCTAATAAATAAAATAAATAAATAAATATGATGTATGGCCTTCTTGTTGCCTGTTTCAGAATGTGTCTGCTGCTGACGTTTGTGCTGCTGCCACATGGAATTCTGTACATACTTTCACTAAGCATTACAGTCTAGCCATCCCATCACAGACGTGTTGGTTTTGGTCTTGCTGTCCTGCAAGGCTTTCTATCCTGATTTCATATTGGACTTTTACCATCCTCCCTGTGTACTTTGTGCTGCTTGGTAATTGTTCCAAAAGTGTGGCTCAATGGAGGAGATATCCTTGCTGAAGATGGAAGAGTTACTCACTGTAACAGTAGACCTTTGAGAGACTCTCCTCCATTGGGCCACAGGGCACCCATCCTCCTTCCCCTATCTGAGGTATTAGCTGGCAGGATAGGCCACTGCCTTCATGGAGGTGTCCATACTGGTTCTTTATGTCTTCTGTTTCCAGCCCCATGCTTCTCCTGGTGTGCCTGGTACTGGTGTGGTCTTATGGTTCCTCATGGTAAGAGGCCTTTTGAGCTTATCTCTGGCAGAGAATTGAAGAACAAGGGAACGCCAACACTTTTGTAGGTGCTGACACTGTACGTCATTGGGGTGGCCGCGAGCTGGCAAAGGTTTCGAGTCGTCCTGATGCTGACGCCTTACAGTTCCAGAGGTGTGGCCCAATGGAGGAGAGTCTCCTGTATATTTACTGTTACATTGAGTAACTGTTTATTTTCCTTAAAATGAGGGTATGTCTATGTTTGTAATCTTTCAGCACAGAGCACAACCCAGTGGCAGAAAGGGCATACAGCATCTTTTCAGTCAAAGTCTCAGAATTCAGCAAAGAACTGAGAATAAGGGCTGCTCTTATTTAATGGATTCTGACCCAGTTGCTGGTATTAGGATTTTCAGAATTGCAGTCTGAAAATTTAAATTTCGAAATGTAAGGCTAAAACATGTTTTTACGTAAGGATTTAGGAATTAATGTTCCAGACGCGATTCTGACTCTGAGGTACTTTTCGGAATTGGATTTGGAAAATTTCTAAATTCCTAAAAAAAACCTTTCAGGTCAGAATCTGCCAATTCCAAGTGTCCCTACTCAGAATGTTGCTATGGAAATAAAATCACTTAGTGCTTTGACCAACAAGAGATCCCAAGTCGACAAAGAATGAACTGGAGCCTTAGTAGCTTTGTTTTTTTGTACTGTCCGTACATGTCTGCATGTGTTCTAGCTGAGCTTGTCCCCACATGTTGTGTTGTATCAGAAGAGTGGGTTCCATGACTTTTGCTGGCATATGAAAGGTGCAAAGCCTGGAAAGGAATGCCCAATAATATTCCCTATTCAAAGTTGTACCCATTTCTCTTTCTGTATCTCTTTTCTTTTGTTTTTGTTTTCTGTCTTTCTGGTCTTTAAAGGAAACTGTGCTTTTTACAAAAGTCCCCCCCCTCCACACACACACACACCACTTAGAGGTACTTTTTTTGGATGAAAACTTAATCAGGAGTTAGGCTTTGTGGGGTGGGGGTTCTGTGAAATGTGCAGTTGTTCTTTAAAACCTATTCTGTATGTAGTCCCCATTGTGCCACTATAGGTGTTCCAGCTAGTGACACTGTTGGTTGCAGTCATTCAGTGGCTCCTGATACTGATACCCACTGTTTGCATACAGTAAGTCGCTACTTCAGTGAAAACTGAGCCCGTGAGGAGATGATCCATTTCATCTGTATAGGAACCCATAGGAGTGTGTGAGTACCTTCTTATAAACACTTGGCAAGTATTCATACTCAGCATCTCCAAACTCTTGGGTGCTCTGTATTCTATTGAAAATCTGTTTTAAAAAAATACAAAAACACATCTAGCCCTCCCCAGGTAGCTAGGGCTGGTCCCATGACCAGCCTCAGTTTTCTCCCACCCTCCACCCCCACCATCCTCCAAAATAGTGACTGGAAAACTAAATCTGGCACTGTGCCAGACCCTCCCTCACCTTTTTCGATACTTCCCTCCCCTTAGTGTAACCCCCCTGCAAATGGGGGTTCCCAAAAGACTTCCAGGAGCTTGCTTGAATGCTCCAAGCCTGAATGGTGTTTGGCGTTTAAGCCATTTATCAGTGAGTGTTTTTAGAGCCTCTGGTACTGTCTCTTTAAGAGCTGTCTGCTTGCAGACATAATTAGTTTGTATGGGGGGACTGTGTGCTTCTCTGCTTGAGTACCACTCGAACTGCTGCCAATTCACTCCATTTTGCAGTCACTAGGAGTGCAAAGGAACCTATCTGAAAGATGTAACTGTTTGCCAGGAATCATTTACAGTAATAATGAAATTACAGTTTGTCTAACCTGCTTTCTTTGCAGTCAGAACTGTGTCTGCCTAGTTCCCCATTCTGGTTTTGAACTGCTGAACTGGACCAATCAGTGTGGGTAAGCTAGCTGTAAAATGGTGCCTTGGACGAATCAGAACTTGGACTCATAATCTGAGCCAGCCACAAGAGGATTGTATGGGCAGTGACTCTGGGAGATGTAGTTTAGACTTCGGCGCCTTTTTGGACCAACAGCAGCGGTCTATTGTGAGTGACAGCCAATCCAGTCAAGAACTGGGAGGAACTCAAAGGAAGTGCCCGGTTTTGTCTGTTGGGAGTTTCAGTTTAGCTTTGGCAGTGAAGGGAAAGAAACCCTGTGCTCCTTCAGTGCACAGTTTCAGTCAAAACGTGTGTGTAAGGCCCAGAGTTCCGTCTGCAGCTTGTGTAACTGCTTGTTAGGACTGAATCTGTCCTGTGAAAAGAATCAAAGGATCTCTGAAGAGTAGAAACCAGGCTCACCCTGTAGAAGACTGGAGAAATTGTTGAATTGCACTCGGTCTGTCAGGAACTGAATCTGCTGTGTTCTCCCGGTATTGTGCAGTAATTGCGATCGGGATAGAGAAGCAGCCTGCCTGGTATAGTACTTTCTTTTTACCATATAAATGTGTGAAGAGTCTCGTGGAGATCAAGAGTAGCCCTGCTGACGTTGAAGGACCCTATCCTGTTTGGAGGTCGTGAGTACTAATTCAGGGTCGCCCTCGTTGAATTGCCACATTAAATCCAAATGGAATCACTGTACTGCTGACTGTTTAAACTAATTTTCTTTTCACTGTGTGAAAGGGCCCCTACCAGCTGCCATGGTTTGGACTAGCCACTAGGGCTTGGGTACCCAGGGACAGTAACTGGTAGGGATAGGCCTGTGCACAGAGCCATAGGTAGATAGTAAAGTGATAAGCTAATTAACCTCATTTCCCCTGTCCTTGTTATATCCCCCTAAATAAATCAGAGCTGCTTGTTTCAGCAAAGTTATACTGCCTGAGGTATTTGTCTATGTTAAAGTACTGTACTGTGATTGTTGCACTGTATCTTATTTCACAGGAGGTCCCAGTGCCGGAACTAGTCCTGGGGGTAAGTGTATACGGTGAAGGTAATTTTGATATATTGTGTGGGCCACTAGTGGGAAGAAAGGGGGGTTGCAGTGTCCCAGAGGGCTGTGACCAAGTAAGTTTAACTATTGCAAACCCTGACCTCTGGGTGGAGGCACCCGCCATTGGATCCAGGCCCCTCAACCTGTTAGTGGCAAATCAGGCAGGGGTAGTAGCCCCTGGGATAGCGCCATCTAGGGGTTACATCTTGGAGGCTCACTGCTGGGATTGTGTGTCCTCTAGTGGCCATATTTACGAACCACTGTTAAGAAAAAAATGGGTACCCCAACAGAAGTGGCTGTGCACCGGCTGGTGAAGTGGTGTACTGGGGAGGAGATTGACCCCCAAAATGCTATGCTTATCCTGGACATCCCCCTGGGTATCAATACGGACACTGTACAGGGAGTACTTTCCAAGGTGGAAGGTTTACAAAACCCTGTGGTGGTGGGTCGGCATGCTAATCTGCTCACCCACACTTTCCTGGCCCTAGTAGAGTTTAAGGATCCCATAGATAGCTCCAAAGTGCCACAGACCATTACCCCAGAGGGAGCCCTCACTGCCTGGAGAGTGATAACTAAGTACAGTAAAGACCCGGGGGAATGAGCCCCCACCACTGTCTGAAACTTTTGAGGAGAAATTTGCTAAATGGTTGCTGGGGAAGGAAAACTGTGGAGGACTTGAAGAAACTATTCTTGCCACCTGGGGTGCTCCTCCCCAACACCCTCTCCCGCCTCCAGTACCCGTAATGGTGGCTGAACCAATGCAGACTCTATTTCTGCATCTGCCATTAGTCATGACTCTTACGAGGTTGAGGATCTTCTCTGGCACCCTCCCAACCCCCCAAGGGGAGGATGACTGGGAGACCTGGATAGACTATGTTGCCCCCCAAGTGCTAGAATGGCAATGCTCGGAAGCCAAAAAGCGAAAGAGGGTTAGTGAGAGCCTCCGAGGTCCTGCCCTGGCTACCATCCGTAGAAATGGGCCAGTAACCCTGAAGTGACTGCACAGGCCATCTTGAGGCCTTGGAGAATGTGTATGGGAGCCCAGATTCTGATGAGGATCTATGGTGGAGAGTAAGAAATGCACAACAGTACCAAGCGGAGTTGTTGTCTGTGTATGTATCTCGGCTGGAAAATTGTTGCAAGAATGCCTCAGAAAGGGTAGTTTGCCAGCGATTGAACTGGACCGAACCAGGCTGGACAGGATCTTAAGTCTCGCCTTCTCAGAACTGCTGTTGCTTCAGTTACACCTGGCAAATCGACTGGAATCCCCACCCTCCATGATGAGTTAATGAGAGAAATTCGAGGAGTTGAGAAAAGCGACCTGGGAGGGACCTGCACCAATAGCTGCGGCTACGACCCGAGTGACTGAGGTGGCCCATCAAGTGAAGTTCAGGGCAGAGGTTGGCAGTCAATGAGTGCTCTGACAAGGAAAAAGATATGCCACAATGGGGCAACTGTTGAGAGAGATCCGGGGAATTCAAAACAGTCCCTTTATGAAGGCCATGCTTGCAAGCACGGGCCTGACCTATATCCGACTGCATCTGCTATGGGGTGGGGTACCCACCCATGTATCTCCTGTTGATAACAGCTCCAAACTCAGTTCCTTGACCATGGAAGTGGAGAAACTGACGAGATGTCTCCAAATGCTTATCACGCCGCAGACAGAGATGGCACCAAGGTTTCCAGTTAGTAATACCCCGCCTGGCTCCCAGTGGCACCTCGGCCAGCTCAAACTCCAGAAAGTATGTTTTGCTATAATTGTGGGAAGGATGGGCACATGAAAAGGGAATGCTGGTCCCAAAAGACACTGACAAAGTTGCATATAGGCTACAAGGAGAGCTTGGAGAACAAATCAGTGGTTAAGAGGTGCACGAAATGATCCCAGTGAGGGCACCAAAATGCTAACTCACGTCCTTTGTGGCAAGGTCAGTTGCCCAGGCCCCCACTATCACCTCTCCAGACTGGTCCAGAATAGTGGGTCCCTCCATGGAGACACTGTAAAGGTGAATGGAGTGTCTACAAGAGCTGTATTAGACAGTGGCTCCCAAGTGACAATTATGTTCCAGGATTGGTATCAGAAGCATTTGTCAGACATACCCTTACAACCATTAGAAGGACTGCATGTATGGGGGTTAAGTGAGAAGGCCTACCCCTATTCTGGGTATATCCGAATTTGGCTGTCTTTCCCCACCTCCGTGGCTGGAGTGGCCGAACAAGTAGAGACTCTAGCCTTTGTGTGTCCCCCCACTGGACTGTATGATGGTGTCCCTTTGTTGATTGGAACAAATGCTCATATGTTCGGAAGGCTGGCACAGTTGTGTTATGAAAAACAGGGGTCAAAAACTAGTAGAGCTTTAAGAGTTCCAGCTTTAATTAAGAAGGCCTATGAGGCACAGAGAGATGCTGAAAAATAGAACCAGAGGAACTGGTCGGAATTGTATGGAAGAAGGATCCTGAGTCTCTGATCCTGGCGCTAAATGCCCAGTGTACCTTACAGGAAAGGTCCGTATCAGAAAGGATGTTAAGAATAAAATATTAATGTTGGATGCACCAGGCGATGGAAAATTGCCAGAGGGACTGCTGGTCAAGCCTAGTATTTTGCCCGCTAGAGCCCATGCTTATGCCAGAAGGGTAATGGTCCAAGTTCATAATGTGTCTGAAAGAGACATTCGAGTAAATAGAGGTTGCATCCTGGCTAATGTGCATTGTGCAGACACTGCAGTGCTACCCAGCAGCAAGAGTTCGAGGAAGAATGACAGAGTAACGCCTGACTTGTTTGATTTCGGCGACTCCCCGTTGCCAGCTGAATGGAAAGTGAGGATCAGTGAAAAGCTTGCCCAGAGAGACCAGGTGTTTTCTTTAAAGGAATGGGACTGAGGATGCGTGCAAGGGGCTGACACAATATCCGCTGCATGACGAAGACCATTTCGTGAGAGGTCTCGACGCCTGGCACCTGCTGACATAGATGATGTGAGACGGCATCTGCAAGAGATGTTAGCTGCTGGTGTAATACAAGAATCCAGAAGCCCTTATGCTTCCCCATTGTGGTAGTGAGGAAAAAGAATGGGACAGTAAGGATGTGTGTGGATTATCGCTACCTTAAACCGGCGGACTATCCTGATCAGTGCACAATGCCCCATTCAGGATGCTTTGGACTGCCTAAGCAGGAGCAAGTGGTTCTCTGTGTTGGATCTCCACGAGTGGGTACTACCAGATCCCGATGGCCCTAGAGGACCGTGGAGAAGACAGCCTTTATCTGTCCGCTTGGCTTCTATGATCATGAGGATACCTCAAGGGATTTCAGGTGCCCCAGCCACTTTTCAACGATTGATGGAGTGCAGTGGAGGACATGAACTTACTAGAGTGCCTGGTATACCTAGATGATGTTATTGTGTTTGGCAGCTCACTGGAGGAACATGACAGCAGATTATTTAAGGTATTGGACCGACTGGAGGACTTTTGGCCTTAAACTGTCCATTGATAAGTGTCAATTCTTTCAAACATCAGTAAAGTATGTGGGACATAGTATCCACCGAGGAATAGAGACCGACCCAAGTAAAGTTGAGGCCTTGACCACCTGGCCACACCCAAAATCTAAAGAACTGCAAAGATTCCTGGGATTCTGTGGTTATTATCGGCGCTTCATCAAGGACTATTCAAGAGTGATCCGCCTTTACTTAACCTTACTCAAGGTATCCCCAACCCACAAAAATACCAAAGTCAAGCGTCCTCAAGACTGAAAGAGTGTATTTTCATCCGAGTGAAGTATTTGGGGCCGCTGGACTCCTGATTGTGAGACTGCTTTTCATGAGATCATATATCAACTTACCCATGCTCCAGTGCTGGCCTCGCTGATCCAAGAAAATCTTACGTCCCTGCACACTGATGCTAGCTTGCAAGGGTTGGGGGCTGTGTTGTACCAAGAGCACGAGAATGGCCTGAGACCAGTGGCCTTTGCCAGTAGAAGCCTGACCCCATCCGAAAAGAACTATCCTGTACATGAGTTAGAGTTCCCAGCTTTGAAGTGGGCTATTGTTGACCAATTCCATGAGTACTTGTATGGGGCTAAAATACTAGTAAAAACTGACAATAATCCTTTGACCTATGTGCAGACCTCAGCTAAGTTGGATGCCACTGGCCATAGGTGGCTTTCTGCATTATCTACATATGACTATGCTCTCGAATACCGAGCAGGTCTGAATCACATAGATGCTGATGCTCTCCCGGAGGCCTGTTCCCCAGAATGATTGGGTCCGATTGCAGAACCTGACATTCGGCACTCTGCTGGAAGTTTGACAGGGAGGAACAAATGTCCACGGACGCAGTGGACTGCATGGTGGATTGCTTGGGACCTCTGAGAATTGCATACCTGCTGCTTATTGCCACTTTTCTGCAATAGACATTGGTGCACTGCCTCAGCTGGACAATGACAGTATTCGCAGGCTCAATCCCGCGATCCCATGATCAAAGCAGCTTTAGAAGCCCTCTATGCAGGAAAGATGTGTCCAAATTACACTCCACTGATTTGAGAACTGCACTGTTATACAAAGAAGGTCCTAAGTTGAAACTGATCAATAAACTGTTATACAGAGAAACAGTAGACAGAGGGGACAAGTAGACAAACAACAACTAGTGCTGCCCACTGCCTTTCGAGACTCAGTACTGAGGTCCTTGCACAACCACATGGGGCACCTTGGTATAGACAGAACACTTGACTTGGTGAGATCCAGATTCTATTGGCCTAAGATGGGGCTGATGTGGAGCAACACATTCGAACTTGTAGTCGCTGCTTACAGAGGAAAGCTTTTCCCCAGAGGGCTGCCCCCTTGTTAACATCACCACCAGTGCACCCATGGAGCTGGTCTGTATTGATTTTCTGAGTTTGGAGTCAGATCAAAGAAATATCAGTAATGTGCTGGTGGTCACTGACCATTTCACGAGATATGCCCAAGCTTTCCCACCAAAGACAGAAGCATCCCTGTGGCCAAAGTACTTGTAGAAAACTTTTTGTTCGCTATGGGGTCTCACAAAGAATCCATTCTGATCAAGGGAGAGACTTTGAGAGTCGGGTTGATCAAAGAGATGCTTTCTTTGTGGGGAGTGCGAAGTCCAGAACCACTCCTTACCACCCCCAGGGGACCCACAGCCTGAACGATTCAACCGCACTTTGCTAGATATGCTAGGCACCCTGCACCCAAGGACAAGCCTAGATGGAGCCAACAAATTAGCACCCTGGTACATGCTTATAACTGCACCAAAAGTGATGCCACTGGGTTCTCCCCACCGCCTGATGTTTGAAGAGAAGCTCGACTACCAGTAGATGTGTGTTTGGGGTCTCCTGATGGGTTCAAGCTGACAACTATTTACAGTATGTGCAAAAGTTAAATGCCCAGCTAACTCCATGCGTACCAACTGGCTCAAACCATGGCTGCCAAAAGAAATCTGGCCAACAAAGAACGGTATGATAAAAGGTGAAAGCACAGGAACTCCAGGAGGGAGATCGGTCATTGCTAAGAAATCTGGGACTGCATGGCAAACACAAGATTGCTGACAGATGGCACCATCTCCCTCACATTGTAGTGGGCAAACTAGATGATCTGCCAGTGTACAAAGTAAGGCCTGAGAACAATTCAAAAGATGTAAAACAATGCATAGAAATCATTTATGCCCATTGGACAAATCCTGATTGAGTCTGAGCCCCAGAAGATGCCCCTCTGGACCAGTGACTAGAGCTGCTGCTAAGAAAATATCAGAAGTCTGCACCTACAGAAGCAGAGTTAAAGTGTTCCCCACAAGTCCCAGTTGAGAATGACTGTCAGTCCATATCAGAAGAAAGTGAGAGTGACTTTGAATACTATCCTTCTTACGAACTGAGTCAATTGTTTGGGCAATCCCTAGTCAATACTGGAGACAAAGCTGGGCCTTCTGGACTGTCTAAGCCCCAGCTTCATCCCTGGAGCCAATGCTCCCAGAAAGTGAAGTGCAAAGAATCAGATCAGATGAAATGGAATCATTGTGCATGGTTAAACTGTTTGAGCTTTCAGGGGAGGAAAATGATGGATTGGGTCAGACTGGTGATACACCAGAACAAGAAGAGTATTTTGAGTGCCCTGACAGTCCACTGCCAGTGTCCGAAGCTCTCATCCGAGCCAAATGTTGTGGACTCAGAAACTGTAACTCCTAGAGCTGAAAGTGCCCCAAGTACTAGCCTCTCTACCCCCCATGGAGACCCCCTGACAAGTGAGGACAATGCTGAAATGAGGCTCAGGGTGCAGAGACTGTAACAGTTCCTCCCAGAAGACTGGTCGAGCTGCAAAGCCTGTGGTGCACCTCAGTTATGATTCACTTGGGAGGCCTGTGGACTTGCCTCTCAATGTTGTCCATAAAGGAGTGTATGTGTCCCTAGCTCATTGCCCAAACTGAGCATCAGTGCCAACCCAAGTTACTTGTGTTGCCCTCTAAGTATGGTGCCCTTGCCCGGTCCAGCCCCAAGGTAACTAATAGGAAGGGCCCTCTCTTTCAGGTTTCATGTACAAGAGGTAATAACTTGAGTTATGGTACAATGTGTGTATTACTATGTAAAGAGTGACGACTGCAATGTTTCAGAAATGTGTTCTTGGTAAAATTATATACTGACTGACGATTACATGTGTGAGCCTAATGCAAATGTATATGGTTGCAAGTTAAAACTTATGGGTACTTGCTTGACGCGACGTCAAGCTTTCCCAGGCCAGGAAGGTGTAACCCCTGCAAATGGGGGTTCCCAAAAGACTTCCAGGAGCTTGCTTGAATGCTCCAAGCCTGAATGGTGTTTGGTGCTTAAGCCATTTATCAGTGAGTTTTAGAGCCTCTGGTACTGTCTCTTTAAGAGCTGTCTGCTTGCAGACATAATTAGTTTGTATGGGGGACTGTGTGCTTCTCTGCTTGAGTACCACTCGACTGCTGCCAATTCACTCCATTTTGCAGTCACTAGGAGTGCAAAGGAACCTATCTGAAAGATGTAACTGTTTGCCAGGAATCATTTACAGTAATAATGAAATTACAGTTTGTCTAACCTGCTTTCTTTGCAGTCAGAACTGTGTCTGCCTAGTTCCCCATTCTGGTTTTGAACTGCTGAACTGGACCAACTCAGTGTGGGTAAGCTAGCTGTAAAATGGTGCCTTGGACGAATCAGAACTTGACTCATAATCTGAGCCAGCCACAAGAGGATTGTATGGGCAGTGACTCTGGAGATGTAGTTTAGACTTGGGCGCCTTTTGGACCAACAGCAGCAGTCTATTGTGAGTGACAGCCAATCCAGTCAAGAACTGGGAGGAACTCAAAGGAAGTGCCCGGTTTTGTCTGTTGGAGTTTCAGTTTTAGCTTTGGCAGTGAAGGAAAGAAACCTGTACCCTTCAGTGTACAGTTTCAGTCAAAAACGTGTAAGGCCCAGAGTCCGGTCCGCAGCTTGTGTAACTGCTTGTTAGGACTGAATCCGTCCTGTGAAAAGAATCAAAGGATCTCTGAAGAGTAGAAACCAGGCTCACCCTGTAGAAGACTGGAGAAATTGTTGAATTGCACTTCGGTCTGTCAGGAACTGAATCTGCTGTGTGTTCTCCGGTATTGTGCAGTAATTGCGATCGGATAGAGAAGCAGCCTGCCTGGTATAGTACTTTCTTTTACCATATAAATGTGTGAAGAGTCTCGTGGAGATCAAGAGTAGCCCTGCTGACGTTGAAGGACCCTATCCTGTTTGGAGGTCGTGAGTACTAATTCAGGTCGCTCCCTGTTGAATTGCCACATTAAATCCAAATGAATCACTGTACTGCTGACTGTTTAAACTAATTTTTCTTTTCACTGTGTGAAAGGGCCCCTACCAGCTGCCATGGTTTGGACTAGCCACTAGGGCTTGGGTACCCAGGGACAGTAACTGGTAGGATAGGCCTGTGCACAGAGCCATAGGTAGATAGTAAAGTGATAAGCTAATTAACCTCATTTCCCTGTCCTTGTTATATCCCCTAAATAAATCAGAGCTGCTTGTTTCAGCAAAGTTATACTGCCTGAGGTATTCTATGTTAAAGTACTGTACTGTGATTGTTGCACTGTATCTTATTTCACAGGAGGTCCCAGTGCCGGAACTAGTCCTGGGGGTAAGTGTATACTGTGAAGGTAATTCTGATATATTGTGTGGGCCACTAGTGGGAAGAAAGGGGTTGCAGTGTCCCAGAGGGCTGTGACCAAGTAAGTTTAACTATTGCAAACCCTGACCTCCTGGGTGAGGCACCTGCCATTGGATCCAGGGCCTCAACCTGTTAGTGGCAAATCAGGCAGGGTAGTAGCCCCTGGGATAGCGCCATCTAGGGTTACATCTGGAGGCTCACTGCTGATTGTGTGTCCTAGTGAGCCATATGTTTATGAACCACTGTTAAGAAAAAAATGGGTACCCCAACAGAAGTGGCTGTGCACGGCTGGTGAAGTGGTGTACTGGGGAGGAGATTGACTCCCAAATGCTATGCTTATCCTGGACATCCCCTGGGTATCAATACGGACACTGTACAGGAGTACTTTCCAAGGTGGAAGGTTTATAAACCCTGTGGTGGTGGGTCGGCATGCTAATCTGCTCACCCACACTTTCCTGGCCAGTAGAGTTTAAGGATCCCATAGATAGCTCCAAAGTGCCACAGACCATTACCCCAGAGGAGCCTCACTGCCTGGAGAGTGATAACTAAGTACAGTAAAGACCTGGTGGGAATGAGCCCCACCACTGTCTGAAACTTTGAGGAGAAATTTGCTAAATGGTTGCTGGGGAAGGAAAACTGTGGAGGACTTGAAGAAACTATTCTTGCCACCTGGGGTGTTCCCCCAACACCCTCTCCCTCCCAGTACCCGTACGGTGGCTGGAACCAATGCAGACTCCTGCTTCTGCATCTGCCATTAGTCATGACTCCACCGAGGTTGGAGGATCTTCTCTGGCACCCTCCCCACCCCCAAGGAGGATGACTGGGAGACCTGATAGATTATGTTGCCCCCAAGTGCTAGAAATGGCAATGCTCGAAGCCAAAAAGCTGAAAGAGGGTTAGTGAGAGCCTGAGGTCCTGCCCTGGCTACCATCCGATGCTAAATGGGCCAGTAACCCTGAAGTGACTGCACAGGCCTATCTTGAGGCCTTGAGAATGTGTATGGGAGCCCAGATTCTGATGAGGATCTATGGTGGAGAGTAAGAAATGCACAACAGTACCAAGCGGAGTTGTTGTCTGTGTATGTATCTCGGCTGAAAAATTGTTGCAAGAATGCCTCAGAAAGGTAGTTTGCCAGCGATTGAACTGGACCGGAACCAGGCTGGACAGGATCTTAAGTCTGCCCCTCTCAGAACTGCTGTTGCTTCAGTTACACCTGGCAAATCGACTGGAATCCCCACCTCCTATGATGAGTTAATGAGAGAAATTGAGGAGTTGAGAAAAGGCGACTCGGGAGGGACCTGCACCAATAGCTGCGCTACGACCGAGTGACTGAGGTGTCCCATCAAGGAAGTTCAGGGCAGAGGTTGGCAGTCAATGAGTGCTCTGACAAGGAAAAGATATGCCACAATGGGGCTAACTGTTGAGAGAGATCCGAGATTCAAAAGCGGTCCTTTATGAGGCCATGCTTGCAATCTGGGGCCTGACCTATATCCGACTGCATTCTATGTGGGGTGGGGTACACCACCCATGTATCTCCTGTTGATAACAGCCCAAACTCAGTTCCTGACCATGGAAGTGGAGAAACTGACGAGATGTCTCCAAATGCTTATCACGCCGCAGACAGAGATGGCACCAAGGTTTCCAGTTAGTAATACCCTGCCTGGCTCCCAGTGTGGCACCTCGCCAGCTCAAACTCCAGAAAGTATGTTTTGCTATAATTGTGGGAAGGATGGGCACATGAAAAGGGAATGCCGGTCCCAAAAGACACTGACAAAGTTGCATATAGGCTAAAGGAGAGCTTGAGAACAAATCAGTGGTTAAGAGGTACAAATGATCCCAGTGAGGGCACCAAAAATGCTAACTCACGTCCCTTTGTGGCAAGGTCAGCTGCCCAGGCCCCCATACTATCACCTCTCCAGACTGGTCCAGAATAGTGGGTCCTCCATGGAGACCACTGTAAAGGTGAATGGAGTGTCTACAAGAGCTGTATTAGACAGTGGCTCCCAAGTGACAATTATGTTCCAGGTTGGTATCAGAAGCATTTGTCAGACATACCCTTACAACCATTAGAAGGACTGCATGTATGGGGGTTAAGTGAGAAGGCCTACCCCTATTCTGGGTATATCCAATTTGGCTGTCTTTCCCCACCTCCGTGGCTGGAGTGGCCGAACAAGTAGAGACTCTAGCCTTTGTGTGTCCCCCACTGGACTGTATGATGGTGTCCCTTTGTTGATTGGAACAAATGCTCATATGTTCGAAGCTGGCACAGTTGTGTTATGAAAACAGGGTCAAAAACTAGTAGAGCTTTAAGAGTTCCAGCTTTAATTAAGAAGGCCTATGAGGGCAGAGAGATGCTGAAAATAGAACCAGAGGAACTGGTCGGAATTGTATGGAAGAAGGATCCTGAGTCTCTGATCCTGGCGCCAAATGCCCAGTGTACCTTACAGGAAAGGTCCGTATCAGAAAGGATGTTAGAATAAAATATTAATGTTGGATGCACCAGGCGATGGAAATTGCCAGAGGACTGCTGGTCAAGTTTAGTATTTTGCCCGCTAGAGCCCATGCTTATGCCAGAAGGGTAATGGTCCAAGTTCATAATGTGTCTGAAAGAGACATTCGAGTAAATAGAGGTTGCATCCTGGCTAATGTGCATTGTGCAGACACTGCAGTGCTACCTAAGCAAGAGTTCGAGGAAGAATGACAGAGTAACGCCTGACTTGTTTGATTTGACTCCCGTTTCCAGCTGAATGAAAGTGAGGATCAGTGAAAAGCTTGCCCAGAGAGACCAGGTGTTTTCTTTAAAGGAATGGGGGCGTGGGATGCGTGCAAGGAGCTGAAGCAATATCCGGCTGCATGACGAACCATTTCTCGGAGGTCTCGGCGCCTGGCACCTGCTGACATAGATGATGTGAGACGGCATCTGCAAGAGATGTTAGCTGCTGGTGTAATAAGAATCCAGAAGCCTTATGCTTCCCCATTGTGGTAGTGGAGGAAAAAGAATGGGACAGTAAGGATGTGTGGATATCGCACCTTAAAACTGGCGACTATCCTGATCAGTGCACAATGCCCGCATTCAGGATGCTTTGACTGCCTAAGCGGGAGCAAGTGGTTCTCTCAGTTGGATCTCCGATGGGTATCTGATCCACGATGGCCCTAGAGGACCGTGAGAAGACAGCCTTTATCTGTCCGCTTGGCTTCTATGAATTCATGAGGATACCTCAAGGGATTTAGGTGCCCCAGCCACTTTTCAACGATTGATGGAGTGTGCAGTGGAGGACATAACTTACTAGAGTGCCTGGTATACCTAGATGATGTTATTGTGTTTGGCAGCTCACTGGAGGAACATGACAGCAGATTATTTAAGGTATTGGACCGACTGAGGACTTTGGCCTTAAACTGTCCATTGATAAGTGTCAATTTTTCAAACATCAGTAAAGTATGTGGGACACATAGTATCCACCGAGGGAATAGAGACCGACCCAAGTAAAGTTGAGGCCTTGACCACTGGCCACAGCCCAAAAATCTAAAAGAACTGCAAAGATTCCTGGGATTCTGTGGTTATTATCGGCGCTTCATCAAGGACTATTCAAGAGTGATCCCCTTTACTTAACCTTACTCAAGGGTATCCCCAACCCACAAAAATACCAAAAGTCAGCGTCCCTCAAGACTGAAAAGAGTGTATTTTCATCCGAGTGAAGTATTTAGGGCCGCTGGACTCCTGATTGTGAGACTGCTTTTCATGAGATCATATATCAACTTACCCATGCTCCAGTGCTGGCTCACGCTGATCCAAGAAAATCTTACGTCCTGCACACTGATGCTAGCTTGCAAGGGTTGGGGCTGTGTTGTACCAAGAGCAGAATGGCCTGAGACCAGTGGCCTTTGCCAGTAGAAGCCTGACCCCATCCGAAAAGAACTATCCTGTACATGAGTTAGAGTTCCTAGCTTTGAAGTGGGCTATTGTTGACCAATTCCATGAGTACTTGTATGGGGGCTAAAATACTAGTAAAAACTGACAATAATCCTTTGACCTATGTGCAGACCTCAGCTAGTTGGATGCCACTGGCCATAGGTGGCTTTCTGCATTATCTACATATGACTATGCTCTCGAATACCGAGCAGGTCTGAATCACATAGATGCTGATGCTCTCTCCCGGAGGCCTGTTCCCCAGAATGATTGGGTCCGATTAGCAGAACCTGACATTCGGGCACTCTGCTGAAGTTTGACAGGGAGGAACAAATGTCCACGGACGCAGTGGACTGCATGGTGGATTGCTTGGGACCCTCTGAGAATTGCATACCTGCTGCTTATTGCCACTTTTCTGCAATAGACATTGGTGCACTGCCTCAGCTGGACAATGACAGTATCTGCAGGCTCAATCCCGCGATCCCATGATCAAAGCAGCTTTAGAAGCCCTCTATGCAGGAAAAGATGTGTCCAAATTACACTCCACTGATTTGAGAACTGCACTGTTATACAAAGAAGGTCCTAAGTTGAAACTGATCAATAAACTGTTATACAGAGAAACAGTAGACAGAGGGGGACAAGTAGACAAACAACAACTAGTGCTGCCCACTGCCTTTCGAGACTCAGTACTGAGGTCCTTGCACAACCACATGGGGCACCTTGGTATAGACAGAACACTTGACTTGGTGAGATCCAGATTCTATTGGCCTAAGATGGGGGCTGATGTGAGCAACACATTCAAACTTGTAGTCGCTGCTTACAGAGAAAGCTTTGCCCCAGAGGGCTGCCCCTTGTTAACATCACCACCAGTGCACCCATGGAGCTGGTCTGTATTGATTTTCTGAGTTTGGAGTCAGATCAAAGAAATATCAGTAATGTGCTGGTGGTCACTGACCATTCACGAGATATGCCCAAGCTTTCCCCACCAAAGACCAGAAAGCATCCCCTGTGGCCAAAGTACTTGTAGAAAACTTTTTGTTCTGCTATGGGCTCCACAAAGAATCCATTCTGATCAAGGGAGAGACTTTGAGAGTCGGCTGATCAAAGATGCTTTCTTTGTGGGAGTGCGAAGTCCAGAACCACTCCTTACCACCCCCAGGGGACCCACAGCCTGAGCGATTCAACGCACTTTGCTAGATATGCTAGGCACCTGCACCCAAAGGACAAGCCTAGATGGAGCCAACAAATTAGCACCCTGGTACATGCTTATAACTGCACCAAAAGTGATGCCACTGGGTTCTCCCCTACCGCCTGATGTTTGGAAGAAAGCTCGACTACCAGTAGATGTGTGTTTTGGGTCTCTCCTGATGGGCTGACAACTATTTACAGTATGTGCAAAAGTTAAAGGCCCAGCTAACTCCATGCGTACTCAACTGGCTCAAACCACATGCTAAAAGAAATCTGGCCAACAAAGAACGGTATGATAAAAAGGTGAAAGCACAGGAACTCCAGGAGGGAGATCGGGTATTGCTAAGAAATCTGGGACTGCATGGCAAACACAAGATTGCTGACATATGGCACCATCTCCCTCACATTGTAGTGGGCAAACTAGATGATCTGCCAGTGTACAAAGTAAGGCCTGAGAACAATTCAAAAGATGTAAAAACAATGCATAGAAATCATTTACTGCCCATTGGACAAATCCTGATTGAGTCTGAGCCCCCAGAAGATGCCCTCTGGACCAGTGACTAGAGCTTGCTAAGAAAATATCAAGAAGTCTGCACCTACAGAAGCAGAGTTAAAGTGTTCCCTGCACAAGTCCCAGTTGAGAATGACTGTCAGTCCATATCAGAAGAAAGTGAGAGTGACTTTGAATACTATCCTTCTTCGAACTGAGTCAATTGTTTCGGGCAATCCCTAGTCAATACTGAGACAAAGCTGGGCCTTCTGGACTGTCTAAGCCCCCAGCTTCATCCCTGGAGCCAATGCTCCCAGAAAGTGAAGTGCAAAGAATCAGATCAGATGAAATGGAATCATTGTGCATGGTTAAACTGTTTGAGCTTTCAGGGAGGAAATGATGGATTGGGTCAGACTGGTGATACACCAGAACAAGAAGAGTATTTTGAGTGCCCTGACAGTCCACTGCCAGTGTCCGAGCTCTCCATGCGAGCCAAATGTTGTGGACTCAGAAACTGTAACTCCTAGAGCTGAAAGTGCCCCAAGTACTAGCCTCTACCCCATGGAGACCCCCTGACAAGTGAGGACAATGCTGAAAATGAGGCTCAGAGTGCAGAGACTGTAACAGTTCTCCCTAGAAAGACTGGTCGAGCTGTAAAGCCTGTGGTGCACCTCAGTTATGATTCACTTGGGAGGCCTGTGGACTTGCCTCTCAATGTTGTCCATAAAGGAGTGTATGTGTCCCCGAGCTCATTGCCAAACTGAGCATCAGTGCCAACTCCAAGTTACTTGTGTTGCCCTCTAAGTATGGTGCCCTTGCCCGTCCAGCCCCAAGGTAACTAATGGAAGGGCCCCTCTCTTCAGGTTTCATGTACAGAGGTAATAACTTGAGTTATGGTACATATGTGTGTAATACTATGTAAAGAGTGACGTACTGCAATGTTTCAGAAATGTGTTCTTGGTAAAATTATATACTGACTGAGATTACATGTGTGAGCCTAATGCAAATGTATATGGTTGCAGTAAAACTTTATGGGTACTTGCTTGACGCGGACGTCAAGCTTTCCCAGGCCAGGAAGGGTGTAACCCCCCTGCAAATGGGGGTTCCCAAAAGACTTCCAGGAGCTTGCTTGAATGCTCCAAGCCTGAATGGTGTTTGGCGTTTAAGCCATTTATCAGTGAGTGTTTTTAGAGCCTCTGGTACTGTCTCTTTAAGAGCTGTCTGCTTGCAGACATAATTAGTTTGTATGGGGGGACTGTGTGCTTCTCTGCTTGAGTACCACTCGAACTGCTGCCAATTCACTCCATTTTTGCAGTCACTAGGAGTGCAAAGGGAACCTATCTGAAAGATGTAACTGTTTGCCAGGAATCATTTACAGTAATAATGAAATTACAGTTTGTCTAACCTGCTTTCTTTGCAGTCAGAACTGTGTCTGCCTAGTTCCCCATTCTGGTTTTGAACTGCTGAACTGGACCAATCAGTGTGGGGTAAGCTAGCTGTAAAATGGTGCCTTGGATGAATCAGAACTTGGACTCATAATCTGAGCCAGCCACAAGAGGATTGTATGGGCAGTGACTCTGGGAGATGTAGTTTAGACTTGGGCCTTTTGGACCAACAGCAGCAGTCTATTGTGAGTGACAGCCAATCCAGTCAAGAACTGGGAGGAACTCAAAGGAAGTGCCCGGTTTTGTCTGTTGGGAGTTTCAGTTTTAGCTTTGGCAGTGAAGGGGAAAGAAACCCTGTGCTCCTTCAGTGCACAGTTTCAGTCAAAAAACGTGTGTAAGGCCCAGAGTTCCGGTCTGCAGCTTGTTTAACTGCTTGTTAGGACTGAATCCGTCCTGTGAAAAGAATCAAAGGATCTCTGAAGAGTAGAAACCAGGCTCACCCTGTAGAAGACTGGAGGAATTGTTGAATTGCACTCGGTCTGTCAGGAACTGAATCTGCTGTGTGTTCTCCGGTATTGTGCAGTAATTGTGATCGGGATAGAAGCAGCCTGCCTGGTACAGTACTTTCTTTTACCATATAAATGTGTGAAGAGCATCGTGGAGATCAAGAGTAGCCCTGCTGACGTTGAAGGACCCTATCCTGTTTGGAGGTCGTGAGTACTAATTCAGGGTCGCTCCCTGTTGAATTGCCACATTAAATCCAAATGGAATCACTGTACTGCTGACTGTTTAAACTAATTTTTCTTTTCACTGTGTGAAAGGGCCCCTACCAGCTGCCATGGTTTGGACTAGCCACTAGGGCTTGGGTACCCAGGGACAGTAACTGGTAGGGATAGGCCTGTGCACAGAGCCATAGGTAGATAGTAAAGTGATAAGCTAATTAACCTCATTTCCCCTGTCCTTGTTATATCCCCTAAATAAATCAGAGCTGCTTGTTTCAGCAAAGTTATACTGCCTGAGGTATTTGTCTATGTTAAAGTACTGTACTGTGATTGTTGCACTGTATCTTATTTCTACAGGAGGGTCCCAGTGCCGGAACTAGTCCTGGGGGTAAGTGTATACGGTGAAGGTAATTCTGATATATTGTGTGGGCCACTAGTGGGAAGAAAGGGGGGTTGCAGTGTCCCAGAGGGCTGTGACCAAGTAAGTTTAACTACTGCAAACCCTGACCTCTGGGTGGAGGCACCCGCCATTGGATCCAGGCCCCTCAACCTGTTAGTGGCAAATCAGGCAGGGGTAGTAGCCCCTGGGATAGCGCCATCTAGGGGTTACATTAGTCTGACTCCCCCCCGCCCCAAAGGACCTTTTATTACAAGGAGTTCCCCCTTCTGACCCCCTAGCTAGAATCTGGAGGTCAGTATTAGGCAAAAATGCACTGGCTGCTCAGTGGCCCCCAATCTGAGAGTTACAGGGCACTGCTTTGAGCAGTTTACGCTGATTGTATCCTCTGATTACTGCAGTGCAAGTGGGACAGATGATAGACAGACTTATTGGTCAGTCTGCCTACTGCTGTAATCAGTAAGGCAAACACTACCCTGGTTAAGGAGGGGTCATTGAGTAGCTGGCATATTTCACCTTTTTCCATCCCCAATCATGAATCAGTGCAGAAAGCGGGCTATTTATTATACATGCTCCTTTGGGGCCGAGTTAGACTACAGGAGGCACGTATCTAAAAAAGAAGGGCCAGGTTCTGGCACTGTGCTAGATTTTGTTTTCTGGATTTACTGCAGCCTTCGCCTAACTTTGTATAAGAGTTTGGGGCAGGTGTGATGACTGGGGTTAGCAGTGGCCATTTTTTAAAATCTTCTAAATCTGAATTCCACAAATAATGGCCAATACTTGAAATCTGGTCCTAAGTAATGAGTACCTAGTTATTCATGGTATTTGGGAATTAATATCCGGTCCTGAGTACTGAGTACCCCATTATTAGGTGGTATTTCAGAATTAATAAAAGTCCTAAGTACCGAAAGTACCCCATTATTCATGGTATTTAGGAATTAATATCCAGTCCTGAGTACTGAGTACCCCATTACTCATGGTATTTAGGAATTAATATCCAGTCCTTAGTACTGAGTACCCCATTATTCATGGTATTTCAGAATTAATATGCAGTCCTGAGTACCGAGTACCCCATTATTCATGGTATTTAGGAATTAATATCCAGTCCTTAGTACTGAGTACCCCATTACTCATGGTATTTGGGAATTAATATGTGGTCCTGAGTACCGAGTACCCTATTATTCATGGTATTTAGGAATTAATATCCGGTCCTGAGTACTGAGTACCCCATTACTCATGGTATTTTGGAATTAATATGTGGTCCTGAGTACCGAGCACCACATTATTCATGCTATTTGAGAATTAATATGCAGCCCTGAGTACCGAATAACCCAATATTTGTGGTAGTCACAAATTAATATGTGGTCCTGAGCACCAAGTACTGTATTATTTGTGGCATTTGGGAATTAATATACAGTCCTGAGTACTGAGTACCCCATTATTTGTGATATTCAAAACTTAATGTCCAGTCCTGTGTACAGAGTATCCCATTGTTCCTGGTGTTTGGGAGTTAATATGCAGTCATGAGTGCAGAGTACCCCATTAACCATGTTATTCAGAAATTAATATGCAGTACTAAATACCGAGTACCCCATTACTTGTGGTATTTTGGAATTAATGTGTTCCTGAGTACCGAGTTCCTCGGTGTTCATAGTATTATGGAATTAATATGTAGTCTTGATCACTGAGTACCCCAATATTCATGGTATTAGGGAATTAATATGTAGTCATGATTACTGAGTACACCATTATTTGTAGTTATATGAACATACGAACATGCTATCTATCTATTTATCTGGAATTAATATGCGTTCCTGAGTACTGAGTACCCAATTATTCATGGTAGTCCAGCATTAATATTCATTACTTGTATACAGTTCATGCAAGTAGCAGTATCAATGTTAGAAATCAAGTGATTGAGTACAGTCAGTGATGTCACTGGTTTGAGCACCTATAGTCCTGTATAATGGCACAATAGGGGGACTACTTGCAGAGCTGGTTTTAAAGACCAGGGATATGGAAGAAAGGCAAGAGAGAGGCATACAAAAAGAGCTGAGGATATGCAAATATGAACTGGGAATGTAATGCTGCCCTTCCCATTTAAATGTATTCCATTTACAAATGCTGATATTTTTAAAGCAGCGCCAGGTTTTAGCATTCTGATCCAATACTAGCACACCAGAACTTTTTGTGCCAAAATTAATAATTAGGAACCAATGGTTTCTGCCCAGAGAGGTATGCTAAAACAGCAAAGACTTGGACACTCCAAGTTTCCTTCTTTTTAAGATGGCTTACATTAATTCCGTAGCCCCAACCGTTCCCTTTTCAATTTTTAGCCCCTACCGTCCGGTTTTTAATTTTTCTGATTCAGGCTTAGTTAAACAAGCATTTGTCAATGCTGAATGTTGTCGCGCTGGCATTGGCAGTAGGAGTGGCATAGCTAGAGATGTACAGTGCTGTAATTTTGTGAATGTGTCTCAAAGGTGATTTTGCACAGCAAGCATGCCATTGTGGCAACAGCTGTGGAAACACGTTTTGGGCAGGCTGTGAAAATAGCAGCTGGACTATTGATAAGGAGATGTGCACAAGCTCAGTGGTGAAAATATGGCATGAAAATATTTGATTGAATGGTTACAGGGTGTGGAAACTGCGCAATGCACGCTTGAAACACAGTCATTGTATGGAGTTTTGCACCAAATTTTCAACATAGGCATTTTAGGACCTCTGCTCATGAATAGTGTCACCGTCATTCCTCAAACTGTCCCAAAGCTGATTTTGCACAGCAGCCGTGCAATTCTATGCCAGACATGCGAAAACACATTTCAGTCAGCTGCAGTGTTCATAAGGAGGTATGGAAAATGATGATGATGAACAGCTGGAGTGACTGTATTACAAATTCACAAAGTCATGAACGGCGGCAAACTGTGCAATGCACGCTCATAAAACACTAATTTTATTGACTTTCGTTCCCAAATTTTCAACATAGGCATTTTAGGGCATCTGCTACTTAACAGTGTCACTGTCATTTTCATCATGTGTCTCGAACACAGACTTTCCACAGCGACCACGCTATTCTGCGCAGGAACTGCAAAAACAGATTTTGGTCAGGATGTGAAAAATGACAGCTATACTGTTCATTAGGAAGTGCAGAACAATGGCACTGTAGAAAATCTGGAGTGAGAATATTAGAAGTTTGCGAACATACGAGCATGCGTGCAAACTGCGCAACACACTCTCGGAACACAGTCATTTTATGGAGTATTGTCACCAAATTTTCAAAACAGGCATTTTATGACCTCTGCTCATGAACAGTGTCACTGTCATTTTCGTAATGTGTCCCAAACACTGATTTCGCACAGCAAATGCGCTATTCTGCGCTGAAAGTGCAAAAACACATTTCGGCAAGGATATAAAAAATGACAGCTGTACAGGTCACAAGAAGGTGTAGTAAAATGCCAAATTTGAGAATCTGGCATGAAAATTTTGCGAATGCGCTAAGTTACGAGCGTGCATTGTGCAGTTGCTATGCACCTTGTAAAACAGTCATTTTATGGAGTATTGTCACCAAGTTTTCAACACAGGCATTTTAGGACCTCTGCTCATGAACAGTATCACTGTCATTTTTGTAACATGTCCCGAACACTGACTTTGCACAGTGACCATGCTATTCTGTGACAGAAGTGTGAAAACACATTTCGGCCATGGTGTGAAAAATGACAGCTGTACAGTTCACAAGAAGGTATGGTAAAATGCCAATGTTAAGAATCTGGCATGAAAATAGTGCGAATGCACTAACGTATGAGCGTGCGTTGCGCATTTTCTACGCATGCTCGTAAAACAGTCACTTTATGGACTATTGTCACCAAATTTTCAACACAAGCATTTTAGGATCTCAGCCCATGAACAGTGTCACTGTCATTTTTGTAATTTGTCTTAAACACTGATTTCGCACCACGACTGCGCTATTCTGCGCCGAAGTGAAAACACATTTCGGCCAGGATGTGAAAAATGACAGTTGTACAGTTCACAAGAAGGTATGGTAAAATGCCAATGTTGAGAAACTGGCATGAAAATATTGTGAATTCGCTAACTTACGAGCGTGCGTTGCACAGTTGCTATGCATGCTCGTAGTACAGTCATGTTTCGGATTTCTCCCACCAAATTTGCAACATAGGGTTTTTGAGAGCCCCCTCATGAACAGTGGCACTGTCATTTCGTTACACAGTCCTGAAAGGTGAGTCCATGCAGTGACTGTGAAATCACCTTTCGGGACCGAATAACACGCGCTAGACAGTGCAAGAATTCTTGAGAAGGGGTCCCAAAAACCCCATGTTGAAAATTTGGGGCCAAAATTCAGAAAAATGCCTGAGATATGCAGCAAAGTTGCAAAAACCCTATCTATTACACTATACAGCTTACCGGCATTTCCTCAGCTCACGGTCAGCTTTGAAGAGTGCAGACGTGTTCCTGGTCCACCAAAGATCGTCGCGCCAGACTCCGGAGGTAAGTATATGGGAGTGAGGGGGCGGTGAATGGGAGGCAGGGTGCACAGAGGAGTGCGTCGGTGGGGCACCGCGGAGACTACGAGGACCATTTTCATTTTACAGGTTAAAAACAGAAAAAACATTGCGGGACAGTTTTTGTTTTGCAGGGCATTTGGCATGCTGGGGTGGGCTCCCAGCGTGCCACCTAACTGTTTGGGGGTCTGTAGCCAGCGGGGGATTGGGCACCCTCATCAGCAAACAACATGGGGATTTATGCCGACGGGTTTGGGCACCCATGTCAGCACACAAAGAAGGGTGGGGCTGCAGAGCCGAGGATTGGGCACCCTCAGCATTAAACAATTGAGGGGTGCTTTATGCCGACGGGGAGTGGGCTCCCCCATCGGCACATTCACAGGGGGCAGGGGCAGCCAACAGGGGGATTGTGCACCCCCGAAGTCAGCAGTTCTATGGCCAGCATCCCGCCATGTACATAATGGCGACGAGCATGGCAAGAAAAGGACCGCTACGTCTGATGATCTTTTCTCGGATTGCAGCGGACCTTTTCTTACATTTGCTCACCACATTATGTATGCATGGTGTGGTGCTGGCATGCAGGCTGATTGGGGAATGCGGGATGCACCTACTGGTGTGTGCCTGCATTCGCTCAACAGTGACCATGCCTCTAAAGCTGCAATGTCCCATGATGTTGGCTGTGCAAGCGCGCCAACATAAAAACTCCACTTGGCATAATTAAAATTCCAAGTCGTATGCTGGCATTAACGGAGCAGATTTACTCATACCTTTTACATGCCATGGCTGTATACAAGGGTGAACACACATCTGAGCTAGATTTGCTCGCTGTCATTCCATATCTCACTGGGATGAGAATGGGGAGTGTCTATAACTCCAGCAGTAACTAGTCCTACTCCTAGAGGTAGTTTTGCCATTAATTACAGTAGCTATATTTGGAATAAAATAAACACCAGACTAATTCCAAAGTAGGAGTATGATGACAACTGCTGCCAACAAAAGTATTTACAGATTTTGCAGGTATTACCTGTGAATCCAGTGATCAGTGTGAATGCAAAAGTTGCTTTTACTGCACAGTGATTTCCAGCACAGTTCTGGAGAAGTTCCTCAGTGTGAAGACAGTGAATGTACACCAACCCAACCAGAAGTGACTAGAACTGGATTAAAACTTTGGAAGATAGAGGGAAAGGGAGTGGTCAATCCCCTACAGACTGATTTTGGTCATTTTAGATTATTGTGAACTGGAGAGAATGGGGCTGGAGTAGTAGTAGTATCTAAAGCAAAGAATTTAAAAAAGTGTAATTTTCTGACCCATTGCCGATTGGATTCATGTTTTGAGCCCGGGACATCAGGAGCAGATCAGCAGGAGGAGGATAGAGTGTCTGCTCTAATACTTTGCCTTATCTGCAGAGGTAGAATTGCTTATCTTGCTGCCTGACTGACCCTTGTGGTCCAAGGGTCTGGAGAGTCAACATGAAGTGGGCCACTGTGGATGAAGTGTTAGTGCATCAAGAATGATAAGCTGGGTGCTCCTACTAGATGCTAGCAGGGAGGGTAAGAAAATTGGAAATACATTGTGTCCTGGATGACATGTAAAGTCCACCCCCCACATGCCAATGGGCTGTTCCTACAGCTCCTCCTCTAGCAATACTGTTACATCTCCAGGGTTGGAGTCAGTCTGTTGGCTGAGCTGGGGCTTTCTGCTAGGCCCCACCATTAGGGGTAAGCCAAGGGAACTTTTTTAGCATTGGCTTCGGCTGATCAGTTGTAGGAATCTGGCATTGGTTCAGTGGATGGGTAGTGGGTTAGTGGGTGGAAGGGGGCACCTTTCAGGCTGCCACAACCAGGCGAGATGAACACTTAGGGCCCAATCCACAGAAGGTTCCTGGCCCATCTACATGTGTGGAGGGTCGTGGAAAGCCACAGAGGGCACTCTCTTTGCAGGATGCACATCTCAAATGTGGCGGTGGGTGTACAATCTACATAGGACACCCTTATAAGCCATGTGCTTCCTGCCCCAAGTTTGACTATGGTGCCCAAGCCCTCACTTTAAAATTACCCTGACCCAGCCAGGGGCTTACTCTCCTCACAGTCTCCTACATGCCTCCGAGGAACTAGAACCAAGCCAGCAGTCCAGTCTCTCATCAGCTACCTCACCTCCCTACCACAGAAAGTCAAGCAACTCATCCTAGGTGACCTTAACATCAATTGGCTTGGTACCACTGCCTCCCATACCAGGGACTCCTTCGCTGCTCCTGGACATGTCCCAGTTAGTCACCCAGCCCACTAGATTCAACAGAACAAGTGGCTCCAGCACTCTCCTAGACTTAATACTATTGAACCACTATCATAAAATCTATGTTATCAACATCCTCCCCAACTCACTTAGTGATCACTCACCTGTCCTCTGTCTCTGGTCATCCTCCATACCAAAACCTGTGTCCCAGGCCACCTTGCACCTTCGCCTATGCCCCAGGGGTCTCAGAAAGCTAAAATTGCATTTAGCACAGCTGGACTGGTCCCCCATCCATCACACCCCTGATATTGACTCTGCCCTAGACCTCTTCACCAATGCCTTAAGCAAGGACTGTGACCTTTTTGCCCTCCACACCAGAATCCATACTAAAAAACAAAATAGCGCAAGGATCTCCCCATCCCTTATCCAAAAACTTAAGCATAGGGATAATCTCTGGCACATCGCTCTTGAATCAGGCAAGTTGGCTAATAGACAAGCCTATAACACGGTGTGTAATCAGTGCACCTGGGCCATTAGACGGGCTAAGGCAGAGCACTATTATACCACCCTCGCATCAACCTGGGGTTCTGCCCGCACTTTCTGGACAGCATGAAAGAGCTTAATGGGAAGACCCCCCCCCCCACCATCCCAGCTCTCCATTGATGGCACCATCACTACAGACCCAACTTGCATTGCTGATTGCCTCAATACTACCTTCTCTGTCCCTCAGCTCTATCCTGCCAAACAACTTTTTTGACCCAATCCCTGCTTCTATCCCCCCCTGCCTTGGATCGCCCTCCTTCTACCTGCACACTATATCCCCACGTGACCAGGCCATACCTGCTAAAGCCCTTGGTAGCAACAACCCAGCTGTGACCCCTAGACTCCAGGATCCTCTGCCTGGTCTTGTATGTTGTCCTAGTCCCACTTACAGACCTACTAAACTGGTCTCTATGCCTTGGTCGCTTCTCAGTGCTTGGAAATCAGCCAAAATCACCCCTATACATAAGAGTAGAGATTGGTCCGCACCCAACAACTACCGGCCGATATCTGTCCTCTCCCGCTCTCTAAAGCCCTAGAAAAAATAGTGTCTATTCAGCTCTCTGAGTATCTAGCCAAATATGACATAATGTGCCCAGAACAACAGGTTTCCACCCAGGACACAGCACCTACTGCTGTCCTGGAGTTCTCGCAATACCTGCCTTGCCGTGCGCAGTGTTCATAAACCTCTCCAAGGCTTTTGGCACTGTTTGTCACCCCTTCTGCTCGACTCCTCCACCAACTTGGCTTTTCTGCAGTCCCTTTCCTAGTTCTCCATCTACCTCTTTGCTAGATCCCAGCATGTGAAGATAAATGGCTCCCTGTCCAATACCTGGCCCTTTCGTTCGGGTACCCCAGGGCTCCATTCTGGGCCCTGCACTTTTCAGCCTTTACCTCAACACTCTCCCCAGCTCTTGCACAGGAAAAATGCTCTCTATGCTGACGATGCAGTTCTCTTTGCATCCCACCCCGATCCTCTTCTCTACAGGTGTCCTCCAGCATACCTACAACCAAGCTGAAAAGTGGTTCCTTGACCACTGACCTGTCATTAACCTAAAGAAGACTAAGTCAGTGCTCTTCTCCCATCAGCAAATCAAGGCCAAGAATGCCCCCTTCATTCTCCCCAGAACTCTGCACCTTTTGGAGCAAGTGACGATTAGAAATATCTAGGCATCACTTTCGACTCGGATCCCACCTTCCATACCACATCAATGCCCTATCCTCCACCATAAATTCTTGGATAGGCATACTGTACCATTATAGAGATTGCCTCCCCTAAGTTGCCCTCCAGCTGGCCATCACCTCTTCTGTCCTGTCGATAGTGGACTATAGCTTGCCCATTTACACTGCAGCGGTCAATACCACCTTGACTAAAATCCACTCTCAAGCAATAAGGCCTGCAGGCTCCTGACCAGAGCTGCACTCAAACTTGCCTGCTGTATTCCACCACCAACCTGCTCAACTTTGAGGAGTGTCTACACTACCATACTTGCCTACTCACCAAAAACTCTCTTCTAGGGCTCTCCCTCTGGGGGTCTCTGCTTCCCTCGGTTACATTCTCGTCTGTTGCCACCACCTGCAGATTGCCCAGAACCAAGACCTCGCTAGCCCAGAGGTCCTCCACACGAGCCCTGCTTGGTTCAACTCCCTCCCCGTGATTGGGTCATAATGTCGCAACACTGGTACAGCTGCAGACAGTACACTACTGGTGCAATACCACATATACTGCTGTATGCAGTATTGCACCAGTAGCACTCTTCCAGGCAGAGGATAAGACCTCTGCTGGGAGCAGATAGCATGAGCAGCTGCTGTGGCTCATGGGACTAAGTCACGGCAGTAGGAACCTAGGCACTGCATCTGGGACTGGGTTTGATTCCCAGTCCCAGGAACATTTTTTTATTTTTTTGGGGACTTGTGCATTCCACGAGTTGGACCCACCCCAGAATTGAGAATCTTTAGTGAGAGGGGTCATGGGGCACAGCTGGAGCCCCCAACAGAAAAAAGACTTATGCCTCATGGCATAAATTACACTGTATTGACAGCATGATTTAGCCATGTGGCATAATGTCTTGCTACATTATGACCCTGTGACCTCCCTCCCACCCTGCATCACAAATATTGCCAAAGTTGGTCCCTTCAAAATCGCCCTCCGGTACTATCTCTTCGACGCGCGTTGCCATAGATGCACCTAGCCTGTCAGGCCTCCTGACTTGACAACATCCTCTGGACAACCTATCCTCTCCCCTCCTCCCACCCCACCTCATCCCTACCTCCACCCTCTCCAGGTATTATCTAGGTATGTCCAAGGCTGTACCCCCAATGTAACCCTTGGGTACCTTGTGTTTAACTGTAACCTATTATAAGTAACATTATTATGTAACCTATGTGTACTCTGTTTAAAGTTCTGCACCTGTACTGTTCTCACTGTTAGAACCACAGTATGTAACTCTGTCTACACCCCCCCGCCACGACGAGGTGCCTTTGTAAATGAGTCCATGACTCAAAGGTTCTAAATCCAACTTTTCTAATACATAAATTCTGTGACATCCACCGCCTTCATACTCAAGTCATGGCCCATGCTTATTATGCAAGTGGGCTGGACAGGGAGGCTGGTAGGTGCACAGTACTAAGCTTGATCCTCAAAGCAAACTCACGGCCTCTATGTCTGTCTAGAGACAGCATTAGTGACTACCCCCCATCCACCTGGCCACAGATAATGACTCCAAGCCTGAGTGGCCCGTCCCTTCTTTAGCCACTATCCCTAGGAACCTACATCTACATGGTGGGTCGGGGCATCACTGGCACCGGCTGGTGTGATTTCAACATTTACATGTTCTCCAGTGGGGATATGGCAATCCTGGAGGACTTCCATATCCCTACATGCCCTACACCCTGTGCAGGCAGGGATCCACTAGTGGACTGGCATGGGCATTTGATTGATGCTCGTGGTCCAGCTCCTCTGCCAACTCCTGCACTAACCCGTGTCTCCACACCAGTGGAGCATGGAAGCAGGGTGTTGAGGATGATGTCCAATGAGGACAGGCATCGGGGGGTGCAGAGCCATGGTTACAATATGCTCATTTCACGCCTGTTCCAGCCACCTATATGGCTCAGGCCCTTAATCATCTAAAAATGTGATATTGTGCTTCAAAACTCTAAATGAGGTCCTTTTTTATACTTATATTTAGTATAATAGAGCCACTATGCTCTTCCAGGACAGCACTGTAGACATCCAAGAGCATATTCAATGCAACTGAATGGCAGATCCACTATGTAGGGTCAATGATTTCCCATTTACATAAATGGTCAGTCCTATTTGGCCAAATCTTAATATCCTTTTTTTCATTTCCTCACAAATTTAATGTGGATCAGCATGTTTTGCACTAATGATTGGCACAACATATTTTTTTGTGTAAGCACTAGCACTAAATACATTTGTGCTAAATGAAATTTTGTACTAGGTGATTTTTTGTTTTTGCATGCAAAATTGCTGTGGGAGGTGGTGGTTGGGGTACACACAATTATGTATTTGCAGTTTTTGACAAGGAAAGGTACACTAAGCTGTGGCAGCTTGTTTCCAGGTGCGTCCGTGGGTGGCCTTAAACGGACCTGTTTTATTGACTGGGAAATATTGGCAATAATAGTGGGGCAACTTCCCTACTCTTCAGTCTTTAGTAGCAGCACAAAGGAAAGTAGACTTTTGGAAGGGAAGGACCATTTCAAAGAAAAAAAGAGTGTTTTGGTTAAAATCATTCTTATTCCGCTGTTTTTTGTTTCTAAGCTATATATTCCCACCCGCAAGAAGTAGAAGAGAAATTATTTAGTATCTTTTTCTGGGCATTTTGGGGAAGCAAATTAAATCCAGTTAAAAGGGAGGTTACTTATCTGTCAACCTCAGCTGGAGGACTTGGGATTATTGGTGCTTTAGTTTTTTCATAACAATAGTTATTCAAGCAAACCTTACCACTGTTTCTTACTGCACTAGGGTGTAGGGTCTCCTGACCTTCCCTTCCGGTGAAACATATGGGGATCAACAAATCAGCTTCGGATGGATCCTTCCTTGCTCTGCTGGATTAATTTGTGCTAGGCCATTTGCTTTATTCCTCTGAGTGATTCATTGGCCTCTCCTATCCCCCTTTGTAATCTCTTTGACATACTCTACAACCCTAGCCTACAAATGCCGTGTTGCCTGCTATACTCAGCTGACGCCTGTCTCCTATGTACTATGTTATTATCTTTCCTACCATTGGGTAGGTAAATGTCCTCTGGTGTTGTTGCATTTACCATGTTTATGACTGATGCCCTTATTTGTACCTGCTCTTATTGTCTGCCTGTTGTACCTGAATGTATCCCTGTAATCTTGAATGTATCTCTGTAACCTCCCGGGTCGCACCTGAAAATAGGCACTTGGTTGTCTAGTGTGCTTACCTGATAAACAAAAACAAATAAAATAAACCTAGGTAGAGTGACATCCCGGACTGACAAATGGTGGGCACCTTTGGTAAAGAACTGGTTAAAACCATATGTTTTGGCATGGCAGGGAACAAATTGAAACTACTCAGAATGAAAAACCCCACAGTTACCCTCATGTGGAGGTTCGCCTGGCAACAATTAGACAATGGAAAATCAGTTCCGACATAGTGGAAGGCCAAAGCAGGAAAATGCTGTACAACAGTATTATAGACTCTTTCTTCACATACATAATTTGTTTTGCTGACTTCCTGGAGGGCAAGGAGGATGTAGTTTTAAAAATCCTCATTGAACCCCATGTACCAAGCCACATGTGGGATGTCCAATGGCTTTGTTTTCATAATAGAGACGATGTGAGAAATACACTAAAACATACATCAATAGACAAAAGGTACTGCCATAGAGATACCTGTGGGAACACTTTTGAAACCCAGCATCACCTTTTTATTGACTGTCCATTCGTAAAGCAGTTCTAGGTACTGTTTAGTGTGAATGGGGCAATAATCTCTGGAAGACGATCACTTATGAGGAAAGAGTGCTTAGCATTTATGTCATAAACAAGACTGTAGTCTATGGGTATGTTTTGTGATCATAAAATACAACTTATGGCAGGGCCCTTGTGCGCTGACTGGAAGACAGAAAGTATATAAACCACAGGATGTCCTTAGGATGATAAGTAACTCTATTTATAGGATTGATGACTATGAATATAGAACTCACCCTAGAGCCTGGTTTACAGCTCACTGGTGGTATTTTTGTTGGCTAGTATCCTGGGTCAGCTCCACAATAAGTGGCATTAGCTAATGAATTTATCATATTTTCTTTATACTTTGTGTGTCTTCTTACTAATCTGTCTATGTTATATGTTATTTCTAATTATTTGTTTTTTTATTTTTGCCATGAAATGAGTACATAACGTTCAGAGATAGTACTGAATGCTTTATATATTTCATTAGGATTTCCTGTGACAATGTATGGATAATTAGTTTTGTTTATTATACATGATGATTTTTATGGTGATTTCATTAATAAAAATTCCCCTACTCTTCATAGAAGCACAAACGTCTGGAAGAGGACCTTTCCTAGACCAGGCTGTGCACAAATGACTGAAAATCTGGAGCACCTTTTTCAAGATTGCCCAGATTTAACGGGGTAAAGAATTGGGACTTTCTGAATTGTTTAAAGCTTGATACATAGTTTCACTACAGGCTGCTGGGGAAACTTATACTCTGATACACTGTCCATCATTTTTCTTATTTTTAAGTTTTATATAGGGCAGCCTTTGCATTGCAACAGAAGCAGGTGTCCTTCAGGGAAGTGCAGGTTTCGATTCAACTAGCTATCACCAAAGTATATGATAGAGACTGTTCTTTTTGCCTAAATCTCATGTAGAAAAATTGTAGAAAGGATTCTCTTTACAAATATTTACATATTATCTATCTCTCCCCACCTATCTATCTATCTATCTCTCTATCTGTCTGTTAACTGGGTGGGTACACTAATCCCAGGGATCATTTTCAGGCACGATCCAGGCTGTAAATATGGCGCAAACAAGATAAACATGACAACAACTACATTAGATGCAAGGGGTGGCAGGTTATTACAAAACTTTAAAGTTATACAAAACAAAGGAGCAGTAAGTAACAACTGGATAAAGTACACAGAGTCTTTGTGGCAACACTACACCTAACATATGTTAGCGTAACAAAAACAAATTCCAAAGTCACTGTGGGACATAGAAACATAGAATTTGATGGCAGATAAGGACTGCTTGGCCCACCTAGTCTACCCATTTTCCTACCTAACTGATAAGCTGCAGATCCTAGTTAACCAACAGTTTACTTCCTCTTACCTCCCACTAGGACTGCCTTATGTCTGTCCCATGCATTCTTGAATTCCCCCACTGTTCTTGACTCAACGACCTCCTCAGAGAGGCTGTTCCATGCATCCGCAACCCTCTCCGTGAAAAAATACTTCCTCACATTACCGCTGAACTGTCCCCTCCATCTTCAAATTGTGCCCCCTTGTTCTTGCACACTGCTTTTTCTGAAAGATGCTACCCTCTTGGACTTTGTTGATTCCCTTGAGGTACTTGAAAGTTTCTATCATGTCCCCCCTTCTTTCCTCAAGGGTATACATATTAAGCTCCTTTAGTCTTTCTTCGTATGTCTTCTGGTGTAGACCCTGCACCATTTTGGTTGCCCTCCTCTGGACAGCCTCCACTCTGTCTATGTCTTTGCGGAGATGGGGTCTCCAGAACTGCACACAGTACTCCAGGTGGGGTCTCACCAATTGTCTGTACAGAGGGATAACAACTGCTTGTTTTCTACTATTGATGCCTCTCCCTATGCATCCCAGTATCCCCCCAGCCTTCCTTACTGCCTTCTCACATTACTTGCCCACCTTTAGGTCATCTGATATAATTACCCCCATGTCCCTTTCCATTTTTACTGTTGTCAGTATCTCACCCCCCATTGTGTACTCTTCCATTGGGTTTTTGTTTCCCAGGTGCATTACCTTGCATTTCTTTGAATTGAATCTGAGCTGCCATACATTTGAACATTCCTCCAACCTTGCCAAGTCCCTTCTCATCCTTTCCACTCCATCGTGTGTATCAACCCTGTTGCAGATCTTTGTGTCATCTGCAAAGAGCCATACTTTTCCTTCCAGTTCCTCTGCAATGTTGCTTATAAAGACATTAAAAAGGACCAGTCCCAGTATTGAACCCTGCAGTACCTGCTAGTAACTCTCCTTCTTCACTGTGGACTCCATTTACTACTACCTTGCGCCCTGTTGTCTAGCCAATTTTTATCCAGGCTACCATCTTGGGACCCACTCCAAGGCTGGCTAACTTGTGTATTAAACTTTTGTGTGGGACTGTATCAAATGCCTTGCTAAAATCTAGGTAGGCCATGTCCAGAGCCCTCCCTGGTCTACTACTTTGGTCACCCAGTCAAAAGATCTATTAGATTCATCTGACATGACCTTCCCATCGCAATCCATGCTGCCTTGGGTCCTGTGCCCCACTGACCACTGGGACCCCAGTTGACACAGCAGTATGGGGACAGCAGGTGCCCTACTGCGGACTGGGTCATTGCAACATCTTCAATGGGGCATTTACAGGTAATAGCAGGTGTGAGGGAGGTCTTGAAGTGTGATTTAAATTGGGAGGGGTTCCATGGTCTGTAATGGGGCAGATAGGTTGTTCCAAAGACTCCTGGAAGCTGCAGAGAAGGCCTTCTTTCCCATAGATGTTGGTGACCTGTGGGTATTCTAATAGTAGGCTGGAGGGGGACCGAAGGCCTCAATGGCAGGGCTTTGGCCTGAATAGTGGGAAAGGGGAGACAGCTCATTTTGTCTGATGGAGTTATCAAAGAGGCAGCCTAGGGGGTAATTCCAGCAAGCCTGAGGGGAAGCCAGCCTAGGGCCTAGTAGAGGAAACAGTGATGCACGGAGTAAGGACCCATCAGGGCAAACCTACAGATGCTGTTCTAGGTTTTGTTGTGACTGGAGAGGCTGTAGGATAAGGTGTGCATGTAGATGGGTGAACAGTAGACCAGCAGGGGGAGTAAAGTGCCTTGGACAATGGTGAGACTTATCTCAGGGTCATAAAATGCATGAGCCAGTAGCCAACATCTGTTCTCTAGTTCAGATGCCTGACCATTCATCTGATGTGGTCAGAAAATGACAGAGAGAGGTCAAGGGTGAGCATGGATGACAGCCCAGCTGGTGTCTTTGTGCTATGGTAGAAGATAAGATCACTGGCTTACAGCAGCGGGTTAAATGTGATACTATCCTTGGAGATGGAGCTGATAAACAGGGACAATAAGATAGGTCCAAGGATGGATCATAGTGGGACCCCAGTTTGGACCACCTGGGTGTTTGAAATTGCCTCCCTCCCATGTAAATTACCTGCATTCAGCTGAAAGGTATTCATGAAACCAATCTGTGGTTATGGCAGGTCACCCAGTACTGCTCAGGTTGCCTAGCAGCATGTTCTGATCCACCAGGTCAAAGGCCTTGGTGAGAGCCACAAAGATGGCACCAGTTAGTTCAACACATGATTTGTTTTAGAATCTTTAGTTTAGGTGGTGGTCATGTATAAGGAAATTTTTCTGGGATGCTTTTTGTTTGGCCTTGTTTTCCAACATCAGCGTTATGTGTATTTTTTCTTTTTTTTTTTGCTATCTGCACAGTTTATCATCCTATTTTGTTATAATAGTGTCTAACTGGTTTTGATTACTGGCTTTGCTTGTTGCTTTTTGTTTTATGCTTTGTGATACTTTGATTCAATAAAACATTCCCCACTTTTCTTCGGCAAAATGGGATCTTCAGCTTCTACTTGCACAGTGACTAGAGGTGGGCATAAGAGACTTAATTTAATATGTCATCTGAAGGATGACACCTCAAAGTATAGCACGCCTGTTGTACTGCACTACAGTGTCACTTATGGGCATTACTTCAGGTACCAGGTATGAGGTTAGAACCCACACCATCTGATCTTCTGGCACAAGAGGTGAACGTGCACCTACTGAGATACTGACATTGCAATGTTGGTGTGAGGGGTGTTATTATTAAATGACACAAACAGAGTGTGTGTGTGTGTGTGTATAATCTGTGTGTCTGTGTAGGGGCTGTGGTAATAATAGGAGCAAAATGCTACATGTAGCACAAAACCAAAATGTGCCTAATTCCATTTTTCTACTAAAATTGTTAGTTCCATTTCATGACTGTTTCATGCTTTACAAAAACATTGGCCATAACTGTGGTGCTCTTGTTTTTTGTTTGTTTGTTTTTATGAAAATGTTATTGGCCATGTCTAGGTTGCTTTGTGTTTTTGAGCCTGTAATCATTTTTTCCTGACAAATCTTTTTTATAAATATTTGTTTGAAGTCTGTTGTTCAGTTTTATTCTCCTTTTACTGAACTTAGTGTGTGGTTTTGATTGACACACTGGTGGTAAGTACCATTTTAGAACTGAATGAAGTAGTTTGTTTCTCTCAACCACAAGAGTTCTGTTAGTGCTGGGGGATATTGTCCTTTTTCATCATGCCTCGGTTCATGTAATGTGGAGAACAGTTTTACAAAATGACATATTTCAAGGATTCTTCACAAAGCGAAAGAAAAATCTACAGTGAAGAGAAACAAACCACAGCATGATATACAAATCCTTGAGATGGTTAGTCTCTAGTGATTTTTTTTAGGCATTTTTTTCTCACAGATTTTTTGTGTGTTTTATTCATAGGAATTGGTGAGAGGAGAGGTCAAAGTGCCTCCCTGAGGGACACATGAATAACTCACACTGCTGAGTGTAGATTCCTAAGTGTGTGCTCAGTTCCAGCATGCTACAAATGGAGAGAGGTTGTGCTGCTCAGTCTCACTTGGTCTTATTAAAACATGAAAAATAAATTAAAAATGGTGTAAATAGTATGAAACATTTGTGAATAAAGATGTTAGAGCATAATTTAATTAGGGAGTAATGATCTGATTTTTGATTAGTAATTTTTTTTTCAAGAGGAAGTTATTTTATTTTAGGTTATCTCTGCAGTCTGTACAGCAGCCAACTGTTTAAAACTGCAGCACCTCGCTAGCAGAGCTCTTTGTTTATTTTCTACTCCTTCTAATTTTTTCCTATGATTTACTTAGACTGCTATAAATCTGAAGGCTTCCTCCTCCCAGTTGTGCAGTAATTATTAAAAACAGTGGCAGGTAATGGTAAAAGCCATTCCTGATTCTCTTTGTCCTCATTTACTTCATGTTGTCCCATGGTTACAGGGACAGAAACTCCCCCTTGGCTCCTTGCTACTATTAGTCCCATTGCCCTAAACCAGGTAAGGACCCTCTAACCCTTCGGCCCTATAGGCCCATTTCAGTTTTGAGTAATGATTGCAAACTTTATATAGCCATCTGGACCAAACAGCTAGACAGAAATCTCCCAGGCATCATTCACTCTGATCAAGCTGGATTTATATGTAAATGATGAACCCTAGATAATATCCACTGCATTCTTCTTTTTTTTTGAGCATGTGGTTTCCCACCAAATTCCTATGGCTTTACTTAGTTTAGATGCTGAGAAGGCATTCGACAGGTTCTCCTGAGGTTTTCTTTGGGGTGTCCTGTCTGCCTTTGCCTTTCCTGGCTCTTGTTTGCTCTGGCTTCTGCGGTTTTATTCCTGTCCTTCTGCCTACATTCACATGAACTGTGCCTATTCATCTCCTGTTATGTTACAACTTGGCAGTGTTGCCCGATGTCTCCATTATTATTCGCTTTATTCCAAGAACCACTAGCCATATGTACTAGTGACCAGATTGAAGGTATTCCATTAGGGGACATGATATATAAAATTACGTAATATGCAGATGATATTCTTCTCATATTATTAGACCCAGATCGTTCTATCCCAGGTTCATGGTCTCTTAAACAGAGAGACAGCTGACACAGAGAGCAGTCACCAGCTTCCTTAAAGCAAGGAGGTGATTTAACAGAGTACACTGAATTGAATTCTTAATTTTGAGGCCTTTGTAAGTAAACAGAAGTCAGTGTTTTGGTTCTGTGTTTTGGGGGTTGACTTTACTTAGTGTAACTTTTATTTGCCAGGAAGGAAATCTAGCTGGGAGAACCTTTGCAGTTATTTGTGACTAGACCTGTTACTTAACATCTGTGAAATAGATGTCTGATAAGGGAGGAGCTGAAGGGGCCTGAGGAACTGTGGATTAAAACAGGAGTTGTGCTGAGGCAATGCTGGCACTTCTCACGGATGATCGGGGCCTAGGCAGAACAGACACAAGGGTGGCTGTCCTTGTCGCTGAAGTTGGGCGCCGCATGAATCGCGCTTATTCTTGTGCTTGGAGGGTGTAGGGGCGACATACACTGGCGCTAGTACTGACATTAGTCTAAAAAAGATTTTTGGCAAAAAAAGCGGCGAAGGAAGGGGCTGACGAAGCATGAATTTTCCCTTGTGAGGGCTACTTGCGAGAGCCTTGGCGGGGAAAAAAGAGCAGGCGGGTGTCCGGGACCGCCTTTATATCGACATCTACTGACGCCAGTCACCTGATGTGGAGGCGGTCCTCGCCAGGGACTGCTAGCTAGAAATTTTTCCGTGGGGTCCTGCCGCCTGCCGGCGTCAGTCCTATATGTAATTACCTACTGTAAGAGCCTCTCTCGAAGATCTACTGTTACGCTAAGTTCTTACGTAACTGTACTTTGTTTGTGGATTCTCTCTGCTGTAGCTGAGATGGAGAGCAGCCACTAGCTTCCTTAAAGCAAGGAGATGATTTTATAGAATACACTGAACTGAATTCTTAGTTTTGAAGCCTGTGCAAGTAAGTAGAAGTCAATGTGTTGGTTCTCTGTTTTTGGTGCTGACTTGACTTAGTGTAACTTTAATTTGCCAGGGAGGAAATCTAGCTGGGAGAATATCTGCAGTCATTTGTGACTAGCCCTGTTACTTTAAACTCTATGAAAGAGGTGTCTGAAGAAGTCATTCATATCCTTAGCACAGCACACTGAATAGGAGGTAAACACACACACACTTAAAACAAAAAACAAACAAAAAAATCTTAAACAGGAAGGGAAACAGACATGTGGGGAGCGGTGCAATGCACTGGCTGTGGAGTGGCAGTCTTCTGGGAGACTTTCTGGAGGCTGTGTTGCTGCCCTATTTGCAGGCACCTCTCTGGTCTAAGGGAAGAGGTTGCCCATCTCCGTGCTGACCTGGAGAGGATTCGAAAAACCTCCTCCCCTATCCAGGGACCACCCGGGCCACCACCACTGCCTTAGAGGTTGCCAAGAAAGAGGAGCAGTTGGACCACGGTGGGCTCAGGGAGGGTGAGGGTGGTGGATCAGAGGCGCACCCCTCCAGTTGTGCCTCTCCACAATTCATTCGCCATTCTGGCAGAGTGTAGTTCCTCTATGGAGGCACCCACAGTGGAGACCAAGGAGGATGCTGGGAACCTCCACAAAGGAGACCCACAGGAGAGTGGCACAGGACCCCACAGGGGAAGGAACAACTCCTGGTGGGGGACTCAATCGTTAGGAGGGTAGAACTAGGGAGGGAGGGGAGAAGGAAGTAAGGTGCCTGCCTGGTACCATGGCTTGGAGGGACAGGAAGTGAATCCTCAGGATCGTGGGAGCAGCTGCACGGGGGAGGGAGCTGGATGTCATTGTCCGCCTAGGGACAAATGAACTAGCTGAGGCCTGAGAATGGGATCAGAGCAGTGCAGCAGGAGTTTGTGAAATTGGGGAGGGGCCTTTGACAAGTAGTACGTATGGTAACTTTCTCGGAAGTGCTACCTGTCTATGGCATGGATGAGGCTAGGGTACTCCGCAGCATGGGATTTAATGACTGGTTGAAAAACTAGTGTGAAACTCAGGGATTTGGCTTCATTGGGAACTGGGAGTCCACCTGGAGGGATGCAGACCTATACTGGTGTGATGGTCTGCATCTGTCTGGGAGGGGAACTAGGATCCTAGGTGATAGGTTTAAATGCTTGACTGGAAAGCATTTAAACTAGCCAAGGGGGGGAGGCACTGAAGAGAAGCAGGAAATCCCAGCCCCCCACAAAACAGGGTAGTTATTAAAGTTATTGGGAGGCAGTATAGCACTGTGGTTTAAGGCTCTGAGCTGCAAATTTGGTGACATCCAGCAGACCAAACCTGGGTTTGAATCCCACAGCTTTCACTTGCATACTATGTGACCCTGAGCAAGTCACTTAACTTCCCTGTGCTCCCAGGCCGCTCCTGTAAAAAAGCTTTCAGCTTAGTGTGCTACTCCTACAACTAAACTTAAACAACTAACTAAAAAAAAATCAATAAAAAAGTACACACAAAGGTAGAGAAGTCAATATGGAGCAGGGATAGGGGTAAATCCAGAAAAAGGCAAAACCAGTAAGGACAGGTATGGGCCTAAAGGGGGTAAGGCCATCAAACAATGGAGGGTAATGAGTACCAGTGTCCATAGTCTTGGTAACAAGCTCCTGGAGCTAGTGGCTTTGATGGAAGAGGGACGCCTGGATATCGTGGCAGTCACAGGAACATGGTACACAAAGAACCATGACTGGGATGTCAACATACCAGGGTTCACAATCTACAGGAGGGACAGGGAGGGTAAAAGAGGAGGAGGAGGAGGAGTAGCTCTCTATGTAAGGGAAGGAATCAAAGGGGGGTTGGAGATGAGGGGGAGAGCATATGGGGGGGCATCTGCAGTCTAATGGACTGAAGTGCTGCACACTCAAGCAGACTAAATAGACCGAATGGTCTGAATCTGCTGGCAGTTTCATATGTTTGTATGTAAAGCAACAGAACTAAAGGGTAAACAGGGAGGGGAAGAGGCACTATGGGTCACCCTGGAGACTGGAAATGGCACCACAGTCCGCACAGGGGTTGTTTACAGACTCCCTTCTCAGGGTGAGGCAATGGACAAGGAAATGACAGAAGGAATCCTTAAAATTGTAGAAAAAGGAGAGCTGTTGTTCATGGGGGACCTGAATATGCCAGATGTCAAGTGGAGCACCTTTACTACAGCCACATCCAAGAGCAGGGTCATTCTTGATGCCCTACAGAGGGCATGCCTCAGACAGCTAGTGTTGGAACCCAGTCAGCAGGGAGCAATCTTGGACCTGGTACTCTCAAACGGGGATGGAGACAGGATCTCAGATTTAGAAGTGGGTAGCCATCTGGGAACAAGCGACCACCATACAGTGTGGCTTACAATAAACACAGCTGTAGAGTCAAGTCATGCAAAAGCAAGGGTGTTGGACTTTAGGAGGGCTGACTTTGGTAAAATGGGAGAGTGCCTCAGAAAAGCACTAGCAAAAAGGCAAGAAAGAGGGATGGAAGAACAATGGGGAAAAATCAAAACTGCCATCACAGAGGCAATAAGCCTTTGTGTAAAGCAAATCAACAAAACAAAACGAAGGAAAAAGTCACTATGGTTCTCAAAAGAGGTGGCAGGGAAGGTTAAGGAGAAAAGGATAGCATTCAGGAAATATAATGAAACAAAGAAGGAGCAGGACAGAGAACTATATCAGTTAAAGCAGAAGGAGGCAGAGAAGGCAGTCAGAATAGCAAAGGTCCAAACTGAGGAAAATATTGCCAGCTTTGTTAAGAAGGGGGATAAAACCTTTTATAGGTATATTAGGCAGAGAAGAAAGACCAAGGGATGGATACCGAGGCTAAACAAAGGGAAGGGAATGTGGGCAGAGGGTGACCGTGAAAAAGCAGGGTTACTTAACGAATACTTCTGCTCAATATTCACAAAAGAAGAGGAGGGGGAAGTACCTAAACCAAACAATAGAAACTCTCTGTATAGGGGGGTTGTACCATTCCATTCACAGAAGAAAGGGTTCTGAAAGAACTCTTAAAACTGAAGGTGGACAAAGCAATGGGGCCTGATGGGATTCACCCCAGAATTCTAAAAGAACTAAGGGGAGAACTAGTGACACCTCTGACTACCCTCTTTAACAAATCATGGGAGGATGGTGTGGTACCTGAGGACTGGAGGAGAGTGGATGTGATTCCACTTCACGAAAGTGGGAGCAAGGCAGAGGCAGGAAACTACAGACCTGTTAGTTTGACCTCAGTGGTAGGTAAAATGATGGAATCACTTCTAAAGAAAAGAATTATTGAGTACCTAGAGGCCAGTGGGGCAGAGGATTCACAGCGGGAAGGTCATGTCAGACGAATCTAATAGATTTCTTTGATTGGGTGACCAAAGTAGTAGACCAGGGAGGGGCTGTGGACATGGCCTACCTAGACTTTAGCAAGGCGTCTGACACAGTCCCACACAAAAGATTAATAAACAAGTTACCCAGCCTTGGAGTGGGTCCCAATGTGGTAGTCTGGGTAAAAAAATGGCTGGACAACAGGATGCAGAGGGTAACAGTAAACGGAGTCCACTCTGAAGACAGGGCGGTTACTAGTGGGATACCACAGAGTTCAGTACTGGGACTGGTCTTCTTTAACGTCTTTATAAGTGACATAGTGGAGGGACTGGAAGAAAATGTATGCCTCTTTGCAGACACAAAGATCTGCAACAGGGTTGATATACAAGGTGGGGTGGAAAGGATGAGAAGGGACTTGGCAAGGCTGGAGAAATGGTCAAATGTATAGCAGCTTAGATTCAATGCAAAGAAGTGTAAAGTAGTGCACCTGGGAAACAAAAACCCAGGGGAAGAATACACAATGGGGGATGAGATACTAACAAAAACAAAAATGGAAGGGGACATGGGGGTAGCCATATCAGATGACCTAAAGGTGGGCAACCAATGCGAGAAGGCAGTAAGGAGGACTAGGGAGATACTGGGATGCATAGGGAGAGGCATCACTAGTAGAAAACAGGAAGATGTTATCCCTCTGTACAGACAGTTGGTGAGACCCCATCTGGAGTACTGCATGCAGTTCTGGAGACACCGTCTCCGCAAGGATGTAGACAGGATGGAGGCTATCCAGAGGAGGGAAACTAAAATGGTGCAGGGTCTGCACCAGAAGCCATACAAAAAGAGACTAAAGGAGCTTATTATGTATACCCTAGAGAAACAAATTCTATGTTTCTATACAAACCTTTGGGGCCCTCTCTGGCTTTAAGCTTAACCTGCATAAGACGGAAACGTTACTTTATAATTATTCCCCCTCCCCTCAGGTCCGCTTGTCCTTCCCTTGGAATTAGCAGAAGACTAAACTTAAATACCTGGGGATTACTATCCCCCTCGACTTTCGCAACCTAAGCCTTTTAAATTATGAACCCCTTACGGAACAGATAAAAGAAGACTTAGATATTTGGGATAGATTATTTCTTCCTTTTTCCTCTAAAATAGGAATCATTCACATGAACATTCTTCCCAGCTTACTACTTTCAAATGCTTCTGCCCCCAGTCTTATTATTTCTCTTTTTGGAATAAACAGATTTCCTGATTTATTTGGATATTCTATCCTTTAATTCCCTTTGTCGAAGGGCGTCTTGAATCTTCTGAACCTTTTTTTTTTTTTATGCCAGAGATGCTCATTTAAATATTATCTTCACCTGGCTTCTCCCCAAGCTACCCCCGCCTGGAAAAATATTGAACAGACCATAAATGATCTGTTTGATCTGGGTCTTCTTCTTTTTTCTGCTCGGACTCTCACCCCCAGCCTTACTCCTTTTACTTTTTTCACCGCTCAGACTCTGAAGGTATGATTTAGAATTTTTTTTTTTTCCCTGGCAGGACCACCGAGTACATTCTCCGCCCTGGTCACGGCCCCCGGAGACCGCTACCACCGCCTATTGCTGCAGAGGACCCTTGGTCACCCCCGGCTTGCCCCCCAGAGGGTGGGGCCGCAGGCCACCTTCGTGACCCCGGAACTGTAACTGGTTGAGGTCCTGCAGCGTTGGTGGCGATGCGAGGCTCTCCAGGGAGGGCTTCTTCTATCGGTGGTCCTGCCCCGCCATCTTTTTCCTCCTTTTTTTCTCCCCAGAGGAGGCGGGATGCAATGACGCCAGTGTCTGCCCCGCCCCCCCCACGTCAAGCCTCGGCTACGTGAGAACTCCCGGCCCACCAGGAGTCTCTAACACACCGAAAGTAACCGACACCTCCCCGGAGAAGGAGAGCTGCCCAACGGACGCTGATCCCCTACTCCTCTCGCCGGCTCTCCCACCACCCAGATCCGCTCAACCTGGGTCGCCGGGCATCGCAAGCGGAAATCCCACCGCTGCGCCGACGGGCCGGCTCTATGGTTTAGAATTAAGCATTACCCTTCTTGTGCCCTGATATTTTATTTTTGTAGAATTTTGGCTACAGATGAGGAACTTCTTCCTTTCGCTATGGAGCTTACATTTTGTAGATGGGGACGCAGTGGCCTCTCCCACATATATCAAATTTTAGAGAATCATGGGGTGGTCCTTTTGAAAAACTTCAACAGACATATGGTCTTGCCAATAGAGAATATTACCACTATTTGCAGGTACATACATACATGCTACATAAATGTAAAGAATATGCAAAACTTCCCATTGTACTCCCTAAATTATTAGCCCTGATAATTGACTTTCAGAATGACTGCCTCTGGGAACATGTGATTGGGGACGTCTATAAGGAGTTGCAGGGATTCAATACCGAATCAGCTCAATCAGTCTTGGGCAAATGGAACTAAGAACTCCAAATTTCCATTGATTACACCCAATAGGAGAGTTCAGCTATTGCAGCCTATAAGATCACTTCATCTCCCCTTTGGCATAAATTTATGTGGAAATGTCGCTCGTGGTACTTGTGTACCCTGCTATTCTTTGGCATTTCCTTTTGCATTATTTCAGGGACTGTTGTCGGTATTGTGGGTGTAATCCTGCTGACTAAGCCCACATTATTTACTTTTGTTCCATTCTTCACCCTTTCTGGTCTTCAGTGCTGACTCTGATCAATCAGTTGACTCCCCCACCCTTTGAGATGACTTCTGCATTTATCTTGATGTTGGTACTCACCCCCCCCCAGTCAGCAGTTACCCTGTAAGTCCTTTGCTTTGGATATACATACTGACTGCTACATAAGCAATTACTTGCTTATGGAGGAAACCTACTTTACCGACTGATGTGGCATTCTGTTATGTTAGAGATATATATATATATGTTTATAATTATTTTACTCCTCACCGCAGGCTATACGGGGTTATGGCCTGCCTCCCCTCGGGGGAGGTACATCCTCTGGCCTGACCCCACTGCTCATCTGCCCCCCCAGAGGTTCCCTGCGCAGATCTCCCCTAGCGGCAGGGCCCTGGTGCAGGGTGCCAATAGTCCCCACCACCCGGCACAAGCCAAATCTGGTGGCGGGGAGGCTCTCACCAGAGCGGTCAGGCCATCAGGGGTCTGTGGAGCACTGGCTATTTTCTGTTTTCTCTCTTCCTTCCCCTCCCCTCTGACGTAAGCACATTGGCTTCCAAGCCTCCCAAACCATATTGTCCTCCAGCCACCGCTAGAGGGCAGTCAGCAAGCTGGATGACTAGTCCCCCTTCCCTAGAGGGAGGAGAGCAGTTCTCCGGACACTCAATCCTCCCTCTCTCCCCCACCACCCCCCAGCGGCCCTGGCTCGTTCCCGAACCCAGGTCACTGGTGTGGCGCGAGGTATGGCGTCCTATTAGATGTATATTTTATGGAAAAACTTATAGCAGCTCAACTGAAATGCCTGGAGCAGTTTGAGATATGCTGGACACCCTGTTTTTTTTATTATTCCTCTGTGGATAAACAATGGTTCCCTAAGACCATGCAGACATCCTGGTTACGTGGTTGGTTTTCATTTTGATAATAATGGGACTTCACTTTCTGCATACAGTTATTCTCTTTGCTTTCTTGTGCTGACTGATTGCCCTGTGCTGTGGTGCCATGCCCCCCCCCCCGTACTTGATGGGGATATCATGTCTGAATATGTTTACATTATAATTTCATCTTACGCAAATAATTTTTTAATGGATATGTCTGCTATCTACAATGTGTATGGGGTAAATGCCACTATTCTTCTTTCCTGTTTGCATTCAGCTCTCCCCTTTGTACCAGATATCAACTGGTTATTCTTACTACCTTTTTGTTCTCTGTTGTGTGAATAAAATAAAGTTTAAAAAAAAAATGAAAAGATAATGGCATAGCCCGCTCATCGGTGCAGGTGTATCACTACTGCTCATGATGCTGGAAACCAGGATTTGGAAGCAAGCCCAAGCCACTGGGTGCAAGTCAGGGGAAGGAAGACCAAGCATCCCAGAACATGCTGTCTTTCGTCTCTGGGGAGCGAGGTCCATGAGCTCAGCTGCAGTAGTGACACCTCGGTAAACATAGGTGTGCATGCAAGCGGAGGTAGGGTAGGTGGGCAGACTGCTCATCCACCCATTCCTAGCCTTTGAAGTGCCCAGATGGGTGATGAAAATCGCTCATTCCCGGGAGAATGAGGCCTTTTTCCTCGCAGGCCCCGTACTGCTTACTGGACTACTGAACACAACTGAGCTAAACTTCTCTTGGGCTTGGGGAACTCGAGAAGCTCCACCACTGTGGGGGGTGACTGTGGAGGCACTGCAAGGTTGGAGGTGAGTCCTAGGGACAGCAGGTTATGGAGCTGGAGGGGAGAGAGAGCGGACGATGAAAGCAGAGTGAGTGTAGAAAAGCATGCAAAATTTAAAAATAGTGGCATTTTTTCTCTCCACCTGCACCTTCAGCTTCTGTTGCATAGCCCGTGTGCGAGTTAGTGCTGGTATATATATTGTGAAGTTATTGCTATCCTCAGGCTCTTTTGGCCACAGTTGTGCATCCCTTGTGTGCAGTAGTTAGTAAAAAGATAGTGACACTTTTTTCTCCACTCAGGCTCCTTGTAATACATTTGCACAGCCTTTTTGCATATCTTTTTTAAATTAAAGAGAGCTGCTCCCATATTCAAAGTATTAGCATGGCACTAACAATCTAAGTGCCATGGTAATATGATACAGCGCTGCTAAGTTTTCTTTTCTTTTGAATCTTGTACTGTTTTATGGAAGCCAATCTCAAAATGTGGGCAGTGAGAGTGCCAAAAATTCTGTCCCCCTGGTAGTGAGAGGACTTGGGGGGTACAGCTATATGAAGAGACTGGCTATTTTCATCACTTTTATGGATTTGGAATTCATCGGGCAGTGAGAGTGTCAGTTGATTCTTTTATTTTCTTTTCTTGACTTTTCTTGTTTTGAATATTATTATTATTCTATTGTTTTCGATGTTATTTTGTGAGGGATGACTGTAATAGCCATATAATAGTGAATACAGGAATCAAGTGATCCAGTATATGAGGGGTGGGGTATTATATATATTTTAAGGAGTATATATTTTAAGTAGTTTTTTATTGTATTAAGTTGGGAGTGTTTAGTATTTTTATTATTTTGTTAGTGTCACTTATAGTTTATAGTTTGGGACAATTGTTCAGTTGGGTTGGGTTTTTTGGAGGGAATTTATTAGTTTTGACTTGGTTTATTTATTTAATAGTAAAATGTGTCAGATGCCGGTCCCCACAGTTGTGCGCTATTTATCCTCTGCTCTTCATGCTCTCCCTCCTTTCCCTACTCCTCCTCTTCAATTTGCGAACTACCAGCACTGCAGAGTGCTTGGCATTATGCGTAGGAGGAGGAGGAGGAGGGGGGTGGCAAACAGTGGAGGATGAATGAGGTGGGTCACCGAATTGGGGTGGTAAGACCCAGGAGACGCCCTGGGGTGAAATGGAATCCAGATCGTGGTTTACCATGCCTGGTGCCCATACCCAAGGGCACTATGGATTGTGGTAGGCAGATGGCCCGGGCTGCCCGGGAGGTTCGTCCAACTCGGGTGGTGTTGTGCAATGCCAGGTCCATTAAGAACAAGACTGCAATTATTGCAGATCTTGTTGAAACGGTGGACCTGGTATGCATTACTGAGAACTGGCTGAATGAAAATTCAGGCCCCATTTTGGAGGCTATGACTCCAGCCGGGTACTCGGTGATACACCACCCGAGATTGGATCATGGTGGGGGGGGGGTTGCGGTCTGTTTCAAGACCGAGCTGAACCTCAAGAGCGTACTAGTTGAGGAGGTCGAGTCCTTTGAGTGTTCTGTAGTAGCACGTGTGGACTATTGAATGGCCCTCATCTACCGTCCGCCCGGTGATGAGAAGCGATTCCTTCAGGAAGTGGCGGACTTTGTCATCAGCATGGCATTTGAGTTGCCCAGATTGATGGTTCTGGGTGACTGAAATGCCTTGGTCGATGTCGAACTCTCGCAATTTGGTCAGCACTTCCTCCAGTTGATGACATCTCTGGGCCTTACACAGGTGGTTGCTACTGCTACTCATAAACATGGACACTCTCTCAACTTAATCTTTCTCCTAGGGATCGAAACATCGGACTTGGGTGTGGAACCAGTTGGGTGGTCTGATCACTATACCATGGGGTTCAGTTTTTGCACCCCTCCTCACAGGCCTACACCTGTGGAGATGGTTAGGTACCGCCCTTTACGGGACATAAGTTCCCATGGCCTGGCAGCTGTACTCGACCTCTCGTCCTTCCCTGTGGCAAGCAGTGACCCAGAGACCCTCGTATTGGCTTATAATTTAGCTGTTTTGATGGCTCTGTATTCAATTGCTCCTATCCGTGTTTGCCCTCTCTTCCTTCACCCCAGGTCTCCTTGGTTTGATGGGACTTTGAGGGAGATGCGGAGACTAGGGAGAAGGTTAGAGAGTTGCTGACGGAAGTCCACCCTTGATGCCGACCACCTTAGATTGATGGACCATTACTCAGTCTATCAATCTACAATCACCCGTAAGAAGGCAGAACTCCTGTCCAGGGAGATTGCAGCTGCTCAAAATCGACCAGCTCAGCTATTCCGAACTGTGGGCAGACTATGCAACCCAGCCTGTCTGCATGTTTGGAAAGCTTTTTTGCAATTAGAGTGTGATGAGTTTGCTCAATTCTTTGCAAATAAGGTGACTGACATCAGGGCAGTTCTTCAGCTGGCACACTCTGTGGGGGTTGTTTGTGATCAGTACAGGGTCACTGTACCTCTGTTTTCCTGGAGTACCTTCAGTCGACCGGAATCCGGAGAGTTTCCTAGCTCTATGAAAGAGGTGGTGATGACACCACTCTTGAAGAAAGCTACCTTGGACCCAGACTGCCACACAAACTACAGACCTATCTCTAACCTTCCCTTTGTAGGGAAGGTGATTGAGAAAGTAGTCGCAACGCAACAGGAGGATCATTTGACCATCCATGACATCCATGAACCATTCCAGTCCGGTTTTCATAAAAGACATAGCACTGAGAGAGCGCTGGTTTGGGTGCTCAATGATCTCCTGATGGCGAGAGATCAGAAGAACCGTTCCATTTTGGTCCTTCTAGATCTCTCTTCAGCCTTTGACACCGTGGACCACATGGTGTTGAAAGGATGCCTGAGGCATATCTGTGGAATGTCAGGGACAGTCCTCAGATGGTTTACATCTTTTCTCACCAGTAGAACACAGAGAGTTGTGTCTGGGATTTTTTCTTCAGGCCCAACTGCTTTGTCTTGTGGGGTGCCTCAGGGTTCAGTGCTGTCACCCATGTTGTTCACAGTGTATATGCTTTCCCTTGGAGACATCATAAGAAGGTATGGGCTGAGGTTTCACTGTTATGCAGATGATACCCAGCTCTACCTTTCTTTTGCACCTGACCAGGATGGAGCTCTCTCGGTCTTTAACAACTGTCTGAAAGAAATCCAGGAGTGAATGGATTCCAGTTGGCTGAAGTTGAACTCGGAAAAGACTGAGGTACTGGTTGTGGACACAGATTGTCGGATAGGGGTGTTGGGTGTTGGTGCGCCCTCTGGAATTTTTCTTGGTGGCGTCTCACTCCTGACCTCTGAATGGGTGTGTAACCTGGGAGTAGTCTTTGATGATGGATTGACCCTACATTCTCAGGTGTCAGCTGTCATCAAAACTTCCTTTTATCATTTTAGGAATATGGCCAGGATTAAGCATCTGGTTCCGTCTGACGACTTTCCAACTCTGGTCCACGCCTTTGTGTCCTCGCGCTTGGACTACTGAAACTCCTTTTATCTAGGGCTTTCTGGGGTTGAAATCCATCGCTTGCAGCTGGTGCAGAACGTGGTAGCATGGCTTTTGACAGGATCTTCGCGATCCTACCATATTACCCCGGTGCTGCACGAGCTGCACTGGCTGCCAGTACAGTGGCGGATCACCTTTAAAGTTGGTTTACTGACTTTCAAAGCCCTACATGAACAGGGCCTGAACTATCTGAAAGAGCTTCTGGTTTCTTACTGCCCTCGTCGATCGCTCCGCTTGGCCAACTAGGGGTTGTTAGAGATTTCGAGGGTGAATTTGAAGTGATCTGGTTGTAGAACTTTTGCGTATGCAGCCCCCACCCTTTGAAATTCTCTACCTCACCAGTTACGGGAGTGTGCAACTGTGGAGGAATTTAAGCAGGGTTTGAAAACCTACCTGTGGAAAAAAGCTTTCATAATTAATTGAAATGAGTAATTGTTGTAGTGGTATCTGATTTTATCTGTATTAACTGATTATTTGATATTGTATGTTTGTTTTCATATTGTTAGGCGCCTTGGCATTGGAAAGGTGCCATATAAACACATTTATTATTATTATTATTATTATTGAGTACATGTCAGTGTGGCTGCTGCTGTATTTGAAGGTAAATTTAGCAGGCAACTTAGTAGTTAGCGTGGCGCCGCATTAAATACATCACTACATCACTATAAATGAGGGGAACTTATGCATATAGGGTGCAGTAGTATACTGAAAAGGTTTTGAAAGCCCTAAGAGGTGGCCATAGCAGCACAAATTAATGCATCCAAAACCCTGTTATTATCAGCGTGTACAGTGGTGTGCGATCCCACCCCCCAGAGCAGCATTGGTGCGGGGCACAACCACTCAAAACATGTCCCCTCCCACCCGATCTTTGCTGTTGTGATAAACATATTCCTGTCTAGTGGTATCCACCTCCTACTCTGATCCCTGTTTGAATAAGCAAGGTATCCCTGGTGCTAGTGTTATGGTACCACCCCTGCTGCCCTATTACCCATATAAATAAGCACGGTTTCTCTAGTGCTGATGGTAACTCCCTCACACTTTGACCTCCATCTGAATAAGTACAGTATCCCTGGTGCTAGTGGTACCTCCCTCTCTCCTGATCCCCATTTGAATAAGTACAGTGTCCCTGGTGCTAATGGTACCCACCGCACCCAGCAAAACATGACAGACCCCCCTGCCCCCACCTTCCCATTCAGCACCCTCCATTTCCCAGTCTGGCACATGACCAATCTGAATGAACCCATCATTAGCGGCAGGCAGAGTGGTGGACAATGACTGGCATAGACCTTCCTCTCACTACCTTGGTGTGCAACAGTCTGAACAAATGGGACTAACCATGTTTGTACTGCAGAAACTGCTTTAATAAAACAAAGCAAAACAAACTAGGTGCTCCAAACCTGCTATTTCCAGGACAACTGTACATGAGACTCTCTCTTTGCTAAATGAGAGTGTGTTAGGCACAGGGTAATGGAATGCTGTGTTTTGTCAGCAGCTTTGTCTCTCTCGAATTGACCTATAATGAATTTAACAATCCACTGATGCTTAAGCTAGAGAATAAAGGACTGGAATGAAATACGTTACTGCTAAACCAACACATACTGCAGCATTAAGTATGACATTACTTTTCAACTTTATTTCAGTGGATATTGACTCACCAGCAACCAATGCTCCCTCTTGGTCTGGACGACTATTCCTGCTGCTCCAGCAGGGCTGCCAGCTCTTTCGCATTCTGTCACTCCAGGTTGTCCCACATATGCTTCAGCTAAGTTACTATCTACTGAACACCAGTTTCCTTAAAACCCTTTTTGTAAATTCTAGCCTAGATGGTAACTAATTTTGCCAAGAAAGACTGCATACAGCCCTTTGGAAAGTTTCTCAGACTTTGCAAATCACTACCAACAAATTACTATCTCATCTTCAGACCACATGATCCATGGCATATTTAAAGAGCAGCTGATAGTCCATCAGAGCAGGCAGCTCATGACAAGGAGCTACCTGCCCAAGGACTTAAATCAGCCAGAATTTGTAGGTTTTTATTTTTTAAGAAAAGGATTCTTATCAAACTTACTTGTGGTATTATTATACTGTACTTTTTAATTCAACCGAATCACTGCACGCCCGCCATAGTCCAGCCCCAAAACTGTGTTTTGATTATGTAAGCCTTGAGGTATTTTAATTTCACTTTGCAGTAGTGTTGCTTGGATAATGCTTTTATGGATCCTACCACTATCTGTCAGATAGTGCTGGTATCCTACCTAAGATCCTACCAGATATCCTCCCAAAGACAGATGTTGGATCCCAGGGTCAGATAGTGATGGATCCTGGTTAGGATCCAGGTATTGTAGTTAGGATCCAGGGATCCTAGAGCAGATAGTTAGGATCCTGGGCCAGATAGTGATGGATCATAGCCTTGGTGATGTTCACTGGTGGCATACAGAGCGCCGTTAATAAGAGGCACTCAGTCACAGCCCTTTTCGTGGACCTCACCAAGGCCTTTGAACTTGTGGAGCATAATCTGCTCCCCTGTATCTTGGACAAATTGCAATTTTCTTATGAAGCCATTAAATGGTTTTCCCAGTACGTCATGAACAGGACACATGTGACCAGCATTGATGGTCATCATTCTTCTTCTAAGTTAATTAAATGTGGTGTCCCCCAGGGATCCATCCTGGGGCCACTCATTTTCTCTCTCTATATGAATGCCACTCCTAGTTCATGTATTCCAAGCTCTATTAAAATGTATGCAGATGACACAGTCATTTATGAGGTAAGCCAAACATCAAATGAAGCTCTTTGTAAAATTCTGTTTAATTTTGACTCTTTTCAGAATTGGCTGTCTACTAATTCTCTTGTGCTTAACTCAGTCAAAACTAAAATTATGCTGTTCTCTAACAGAAAGAACAGCATAGGTGACTTACTACCAGTTTGTGATGTAAAGGGAAATACCATTAAAGTGGTTGATACGTTTAAATATTTGGGGCTTGCATTTGATACCAGTCTTACCTTTGAACATCATGTTACACATATTATCAAAAAAAATCATCAAAGACTTGGCTGTTTATTCATAGAAACATAGAAACAAAGAAGTTGACGGCAGATAAGGACCTCAAGGCCCATCCAGTCTGCCCATTTCTTTTTCTACCTTATAAATGTGCCATTGGCCTTTGCTCTGTCAGTGGTCTATCTATTCATACTCATCTGTATTGCTCCCTCATGCCTATCCCATGCCTGTTTGAAGCCCTGCACTGTATTCATAGCCACCACTTCCTGAGGTAGGCCGTTCCATGCATCCACCACCCTTTCTGTGAAAAAGTATTTCCTCACATTCCCCCTTAATCGGCCTCCCTCTAATCTCATGCTGTGTCCTCTTGTCCTGCTGTTTTTCTTATATTTAAACATGTTAGACTCTTTCACCTTGTTAATGCCCTTAAGGTGTTTGAATGTCTCGATCATATCACCGCTCTCCCTCCTTTGCTCAAGGGTATACATATTGAGCTCGGTTAATCTGTCCTCATATGTCTTCAGATGCAGTCCCTGCACCATTTTGGTTGCCCTTCTCTGGACTGCCTCAATTTGGTTAATGTCCTTGTGAAGGTGTGGCCTCTAGTACTGCACGTAGTACTCCAGATGGGGCCTAACCAGTGTCTTGTAAAGAGGGATTATTACCTATCTCTTATGATTTGTGATACCCCTACTTATACACCCTAACATCCCCCTAGCCTTACCTACTGCTTCAGAATTAAGCCTTTTCTAACAGTAGAATGTAGGAAGTTATTGGCACATAGTTTTCTCTTTAGTGTTCTGGATTATGGGTTGCCAGTCTATGCAGCCATGAACCGTAAATCCACAGAAAAATTGAGTGTCACCTATAATTCCATCCTAAGAGTCATGCTCTGTGTCCTTGTCAGAACTCATCACTGCCTTCTTCTGAAATCTTCCAACTGTCTTTCTCTCACAAATAGGATTCAGTTTAAGATGAGTACCCTCTTATTCAAAATCAAATCTAGCCTTTTACCTATTTCAGGAAGCACATACTTTCCTAGGTATGTAAACTCCAGTTGTACTAGACCTCAATCAAAATTTACATTTGACTTACCATTTTTATGTTGTCTTGCGCCTGTGCAAGAAACATGTTACAGTAACTTCGGAATAGCAGGTTTTGGAGGTGCAGTCCTGTTGTGGCCTGTAGCGCCACTGCTTTTGTGGAGATGGACTCCGCGGCATGAATTAGAATGCACGCTGTCTATGACAGCAGAGCAAAAGCGTGTCCACCACCTTGAAAGGTTTTAGCCACTGCAATGAGGGAGTGCCACCTCATTGCAGGGCATGCCTTTCCCGGTTTAAGTTTCAGTGTGACATTGCAACAGTTGTGCTGTCCACCTCGCACAGTCCCCAGAAAAGCCGAATTAGGGGGGTGCCCAATCCCCCTGTCGGCATCATCATGCCCCCCTCCCCAGTTCATCTGCCAACGGGGTGCCCAATCCCCATCAGCTACAGTACCCCACCCCGAAAAAACCTGCGGGGTGACACCCCTCCCAGTTCATTTGCCAATGGGGTGCCCAATCCCATCGACTCCAGTCCCCAAAAACACGCAGGTGACACACTGGGAGCCCACCACAGCATGTCAAATGTAGCTGTAAAACAAAACCTTCCCACAATGTTTTTTCCTCCTGTAAAGTAGAAAACAGTCCCTCGCAGTCTGCAGCCCCTCCTCCAACCTGTGCCCACCCACTGCGTGCCCACCTTCCCACCCCGCCCCATACTTACCTCCAGGGCCTGGTGCGACAATCTTCTGTGGACCTGAAACACGATGCACTCTTCAAAGCTGACCATGAACTGAAGAAATGCCGGTAAGTTGTATTTTTTTGCATAAATAGGGTTTTTTCAACTTTGATGCATATCTCGGGCATTTTGGGTTATTTTGCCACCAAATTTTCAACAAGGGTTTATTGGGACCCCTCCTCATGAATTCAGTTACTGTCATGGCATGATTTGGTCCCGAAAGGTGATTTTTTTGGTCACTGCACAGAATCACCCTTCGGGACTGCAAACGCATGCAACACACACTCGTAAAACAGGCATTTGTTGGATTTTTTCCCGCCAAATTTGGAATATAGGGTTTTGGAGAGGCCACCTCATGAACACTGGCACTGTAATTTCGTTAATGTGTCATGAAAGGGAATTTCATGCAGTGACTGCGAAATCACCTTTCGAGGCTGATTAATGCCATGACAGTGATAGAATTCATGAGGAGGGGCCCCAAAAACCCCATGTTGAAAATTTGGTGCCAAAATTCCAACAAATGCCTGCGATATACAGCAAAGTTGAAAAAACCCTATTCATTCCATTATACAGCTTACCGGCATTTCCTCAGTTCACGGTCGGCTTTGAAGAGTGCAGACGTGTTCCCGGTCCACCGAAGATCATCGCGCCGGATTCCGGAGGTAAGTATGGGATGAGGGGGTGAGGGGGGTGTGGAGAGGCAGGGTGTGCAGTGGTGGGTGCGGGGAGGGCAGGAGACTACAAGGGACCATTTTTATGCTACAGGGAAGAAAAAAAAACCTAACATCATGGGACATTTTTTTTCAGGGGACTTGTACGCTGGGGTGGGCTCCCAGCATGCCACCTAACTGTTTTGGGGGTTGCTGCAGGTGACGGGGATTAGGCACCCTCGTCGGCAGACATGGGGGCTTGGGGGTGAATTTATGCCAACGGGATTAGGCACCCCCCGTCAGCACACAATGACAGCCGAAGGGGGAGGCAAGAGCTGAGGGGGATTGGGCACCCCCTCGGCATATAAGAAATGCAGGGGGGCTGATTTATGCCGACAGGGAGTGGGCTCCCCCACCAGTACACAATGAAAATGGGGGGAGGCAAGAACCGAGGGGGATTGGGCACCCCCCTCGTCATACAGGAAATGTGGGGAGCTGCTGTATGCCGATGGGGAGTGGGCTCCCCCTGTCGGCAAATTTGTGTGGCGCAGTAAGCTGGCTGAGGATTGGGCACCCCTGAGGTTGGTTGTTGGGTGGCTGCTCTGCTATGTTGCTAATGTATAGCACGATTTAAGGGTCCATTATGCTCGACGAGCTTTGCTCGGATTGCAGCGCATCATTCTTAGATGTACTCGCCACATTAGCATGCATGGTGTGGTGCCGCTGATTGGGGAATGAGGGACGCACCTACTGATGCGTGCCCTGCATTCACCCAACAGTGGCCGCACCTCCAAAGCTGCACTACCGCAAGATGTTGACTTGCGTGCAAGCGCGGCAAGCCAACATAAAAATACAACAATAGAAACATAGACATTTAGAAATTGACAGCAGATAATGACGGCTAGGTCCATCCAGCCTGCCCATTTTCCCTGCCTACTGTAAAAACCGCAGATCCTACTTGATCTTCGGCTTTACCTCCTCGTTCCCATTGCTAGGGTTCTCTTATACCTGTCCCATGCATGTTGGAATTTCTCCACTGTGCTTGCCCCCACTACCTCTACTGGGAGTCTATTCCATGCATCCACCACCCTTTCCTGAAGAAATATTTCCTCATGCTACCCCTTAGTCTACCACCTTCCAATCTCATGTCATGCCCCCTGGTTCCTGGACATCCCCTTTTCTGAAAGATGCTACCCTCTAGTACCATGTTTATGCCTTTTAGATATTTATAGGTTTCTATCAAATCTCCCCTCTCTCCTCCAGGGTATACATATTGTGGTCTCCCAGTCAGTCCTCATATGATGCTTGGTACAGGCCCTGTACCATCTTTGTTTCCCTTCTTTGAACTGCCTCCTCCCTGTCTATGTCCTTATGGAGATGTAGCCTCCAGAACTGGACACAGTATTCCAAATGAGGCCTCACCAATGATCTGTACAGCTGCATCACCATCTCTATTCTTCTGTGGGTGATGCATCTCCCTATGCACCCCAGCATCCCACTGGTTCTTTCCACAACCTTGTCACATTGTTTGGCCACCTTTAGGTCATCAGATATGATTACCCCTAAATCCCTTTCCTGTTTGACCATCAGTATCTCTCCCCCCCCCAATCATGTAATCTTTCCTGGGTTCTTGTGCCCCAAATGCATGATTTTGCCTTTTTCACATTGAATCTCAGCTGCCACAACTCTAGACCCTTCCTCCAGTTTACCCAGGTCCCTCCTCCTTTTTCCACCCCTCCCGGTGTGTCCACCCTGTTGCAGATCTTAGTGTCATCCACAAAGAGGCACACCTTCCCCTCCAGTGCCTTCACAATGTCACTTATGAAGACATTAAATAGAACTGGCCCCAGGACTGATCTCTGTGGCACCCTGCTGGCCACCCTCCTTTCCTCTGATTGAGCTCCATTTACCACGACCCTCTGCCTTCTGTCATTCAACCAGTTCCTAACCCATCTTACCACCTTGTGACCAACTCCCAGGCTGCCCAGCTTGTTCACCAGTCTTCTTTGTGGAGCAGAATTGAAGACCTTATTGAAATCCAGGTAGGCCTCATCCACCGCTCCCCCCGCTCCACGGCCCCACCCAGGTGAATTGGTAAATCATCAATCATGATTTTTGAAGGTCAGTCATGACTGATTATTGTTAGTTATCACTGCATGTTGTACTCACTAATTGGATGTCTGCCTCTTAATTCTAGATTTGCATATTCATTGGGCTCTTTGGCATTTAAATCTATTTATACTTCTGTTGGTTTTCCTTTATCTGATTTGGTTACCTTAAGATGTTTTTCCACAAACTTACGGTCTACTAAGGATATTACTCTCATAATTCCCTCTCTTAAAAAGAAACCTGGGCTTAGATCTTTTAGTATAGCTGCTGCTAAACTATGGAATGAACTGCCACTGGAATTGCAGTCTGTTACTTCTTTGTCAGGCTTTAAAGTGCAAATTAAAATGTATTTGCAATCTATGAAAGTCTGTAATTGTAACTTGTAAGTTAATTTGTTTGTAATGTGTTTGTTATTTTATGTTGATTGTCCGGGTAGGTCCTGAAAAAGGACATTGTTGCCCAGTGTCCTTACCCGGTTAACAAATTAAAAATGAAAAAAAGAAGAGCTAAAAAATGTTACCATATGATCATCAAAGGAGATCATGATCTAAGATCATCATCTAGATCATGATTTAATCATCAAACATGAACTTTCAAATCACCAGCTGATGATTATTGATTGCTTTTGTAAGCTTAAATCAGCATGATGGTTGTTGATGAACTGTGGATGATCAAGTGATGACCATTGGTGATTATATTAGTTCAGTATTATAAGATTGCAAGTCACCGAAATAATACTTAAAAGTTTTATGCAAGTATGAAAATATGAATGTCACATATCAGCAAAGACAAATTAATTGTGAATTATAATGTAAATCATGTGAAGACAGGTTTAATCCCATTAGGAAGAGTACATGCAATGTCTGGTATAGGATACATACTTGCACACCTAATTTGCATATTTCAGCAGCACAGTTTATGGAATAAAATAATGGTAATTTCTATTTTTAAATTAAGTTTGCATTGACGGTATTAATTTGCAGACTATTATGAAAGGCTTTGAGCACAAACCAATTACTTGTAGGAACTCACCATAACCATAAAAGAGACCACTTAATGGGGGCTATATAAACCAATATGAGCTTTTCTAACTTCAGTAAGATGTGAGGTATCAGAGTAAGCATAACCGAAAGCAGTTGGTTTCTAGAGATAAGGTATCATAACTGATCATTTTAGTAAAGATGTTTAAATACAAGATAAATTACAGAAATATAATCTTGACCATGGGCAATCATAAAAAATCATGATGATATGAGATCATTATTAATCATAATTACCATCTCCATAACTTCATGGGTTTTGATTGTCGGCCTTTTAACATTGATGGTTAATTATTGTTAACAATGATTGCAATGATGGTTTTTGAAGCTTAAACATGATCTTTGAACATATCTGGATACTGATCATTCATACGACCTCATTAAAAATCATCTTTTTGGCTGGGTAGTCATCCAGTCAAAGAAATCAGTTAGATTTGTTTGACATGACCTTCCCGCTCTGAATCCATGCTTAACCAATGGCTTCATCTGGTCTAATTTCAGCTGGTTTTCATCTGCATCTCTTGCTCCTCACCCGAGGATAAGGCTGAAAATAGGCAGAATTGCCTAGTCCTCCTTTCCCGGTCAACAAAAACTAAAATAAAATTGGGCAAGTTAAGGAGGGCATATACTGTAGATGCAATACTACCTGCCCTTAACATGTACAAGTGCTATTTAAGTAAAAACTATCTATTTTTAAAGAATTTGTAGTAGATAAAGGCACACTGAATCAGAGTTTGTTTCCTGGTTTGTCCTGGGTGCACAGGGGTTAAATGACTTGCTCAGGATCAAACAGTATGCATGTTGAGGTTGTGGGACTCAAACCCAGCTCTGTACTCTAACCAGTAGGCTATATTGTCTCCACAATAATAATCAATAAAAAAATAGAAATAACAAATAGAAAGTAGTAGTATCCAAAGACTGGCACTCCAGCACTGGCCTGATCACACTATATAGCTATTAATATCCCTACATCCCCTTCACTACTTCACATCATCAAAAGGTAGCATTTGGGGTGGTGCTGTAGTGGGTGCTTGGGTGCTCAGCTGCTCTGCTGTACTATGAAGTATGATCATGCCACAAGTAAGTTTAATAACACAAAAATCCCTTTCTTTTCCAGTTCTGGCTGATTTACATTCTCAAGCAGGCAATTCCTTGCCAGGAGCTGCCTGTTGTCCTGAAGAATTAATGGTATCGGCTGCTCTTTAATAGTTTCTGATAATCCCTTCTCACTGAAATCCTCACCTTTCTCTGTAAGCCTTTCTCTTCTCTAACTTTCACGGTCTTGCTTGCAGTCTGTTTTTATTAAATATCTCATTTCATTTTCTCCTGTGAAATGGCATTTTTGTCTTGGACACATTTTTTTCCACGAGTAAAAGCGTTTGTCTCAAATCTTATTTATTTTTTTTCCTTCTCTGTGAGATAGCTTTTCTCCTCATGACATGTCATTATTGTCCATGAGCAAAGAAGTGAAGTTTTGTGCCATTTTTGCATAGTTCCATGAAAAATAAGATTTTCATAGAATTTGCAGGCAGAAAATAAATTTCTCCCAGCACTAAGTTCTATAAAAGAACAGGGATGCATTGTGACAACAATGTAATAGTTTAGCAAGGATGTAAACTACATCATATAGTTATGAAATGGCACTCACCATTAGTGTCAAAAGCACACACTGAACTTACTAAAAGGATAATAAAGATAGGACAATAAAAAGAAGGGGAATCTGTATATACAGTATAACAGATTCTACTGGGAATACTCATTTGTCAGTTTCATGCAGCTCTCTTTTAAAGAGCCACCAACATCCGACATCTCAAGAAGAACTTTGAAGAACATAATATTTGAACACAAAGTAGCTTCTATTTCTCATTATACAATGACATAAAATAATCTTGGACTCTGATTGGTCTGTTTGGGACTGGAGCCGTGATGTTATCCCAGCACAACATCACGGCTCTAGTCCCAGCCCTCTGATGACCACATCAAATGTTAATAAAATCACTGCACGTATGCCGTGGTCCGCTTCAGCTATTCTCTATCGACAACCCATTTGTTTTTCCCCACTGGCTCCTCCATAGCCACCAGCTGTTATTACCACAGTAGCACAACGCTACACCCCCACACCCTGTATTCCCCCACTGAAACATGTTTTAATAAGAAAGAAAAAGCCATTATCCTCACATTAGGTGGTCACGCAAGCACTTTCAAACAGCCGCTCCTCGCTCAGTGCACAGACTGCCCATTTCCTCGAAGAAACAATCACTGCTTTCACCCACTATAACCAAACGGCGAACAAGTCAAAAAAAGCCATGTACCGGTAATCCGATTTGAAATAGTGTGCAATACAGGCAGTAGGATCATCAGCAGTTCCCGATCCACTTTGCGGCTTTCACATAAACAATGAAAAAATATTAATCATTCCACGAAGTACAGCAGGACCAGCTCAAAGAAAGGCAACTAACTACTTCTCTTGTTGTTGTTTTTTTTTCCAGGGGGAGGGGGGTTCTTAACAAATGCAGAGAATCACACGCAAGCACACAATGAAAAGGAAATACACACAAGTATATAAGTGCAGCACCACCTGCTGGACAACACAGATACTAAGGATTTTTTTTCAATAGGTATACCTCCACTAGCAAAAAAACTAAGAAAAAAAGTGTTTTAAATATATTTTTCACATTTTCATTTTCTTAAAACACAATGAGTCATTGTATAGTAGCAATAATGCACTCCAGAGTGTGTGTTGTGCTGGGATAACGTTACTTCTGGGGTGATTAGTCACACTCGGCCTGCGGCCTCGTGCTTAATCACTCCAGGCGTGATGTTATCCCAGCACAACACACACCCTGTCATGCATTATTGCTTAATTAGCTCTGTATTTCTTATCTCCATTATTTGTTACTAAGGTCAGATGCATGTAAACAGAAGAGTTGTTCCGTGAGGGTTCATCAGCCCCTATAACTTCTTCCCAACCTGATGTCATTTATTTATTTAAGAGTTTTACCAGGAAGGCATACTGAGCAGATTACCACTGAATTCCAGATGCGCCCTGGGGGAAGGGGGATAGGCAGGATACAGTAATAAAAGTATTTACACACATATACATGTTCAGTTACAGTATAAATTAGTGTAGTCAGAATCCAAAATACAAGTAGCATTATACAGCCAGGTAGAAGGTAGTGGACAGTATGCACTGATTTACAGATATGTCCCGCAACACACAGTGAACAGGGATTGATAAAATGGGGAGAAAAAATAGTGGAGATAATAAACAACTGATAACAAGTTTTCAAGGGATTCAGCTGGGCTGGAGGCAAGAACAAGTGGTAGTGAACTGAGTCTTAAGAAGAGCATTCCGGCGTGGAGTGTCAGTGGTGTGTCTAATGTCGGCTGACAGGGAGTTCCATAATTTGGGCATCCTGAAGCTGAAGGCAGCTTGTCCAGACCTGGTGGACTTGTGCAGAATGTGAAGTAGCCGAGAATCAAAGTTCCTGAGTGAGTAGGCTGGAGGGGAAGTACATTCAGAGAGGACGCCAGGTAGGAGGGGAGTGTCTCCGACCAGAATTTTGCAGTGGTCTAGCACAGTGTTGCAATCTCCGATTGTGGAGAGAGGGGAGATCCAGGGACTGATAGAGGACACAGTGATGTGTACTAGGGGGGCAGTCCAGGGAGAACCTGCAGAATGAGTTGAAAACAGGGTCTAGTCTGGACAGGGAGGTTTGAGTTGGCAGCACAGTAGACTACATCACCATAGTCCATTATTGGGAGGATCATCTTTTGCACGATAGCCCGTCATGTCAGTAGGGGGATGCAAATTTTGTTGCAGTATAATGCACCTAACATGGGGTGCAGCTTCTTGTGTATAGCATCAATGTGCGCAGTGAAGTCAAGATGCCGGTCTAACCAGACCCCGCGGTATCTGTAGGAAGTGCAGACCTACAGGGGGGAGCCTTCTAGAGTGTGGAACGCAGGGGAGGCAGAAAGGTGGGACAGTTTGGCCCAGGATCTGAAGGTGAGGGAAGCAGTTTTTTTAGGGTTTAGAAATAGTTGGTTTGCATGGAACCAACGTTGGATGGAGTCAAAGTCCTCCTGCAGGCCGGTTGCCACGGCAGTGGGGGGATGAACCAGAGGCAAACAGCACCGTGTCGTCTGCATACATGTGGATAGATGTATGTGGGCAGGCAGCGGGTAGATCATTGAGAAAGATGGAGAACAACAGAGGGCCAAAGACAGATCCTTGAGGGACCCTGCTGGCAACTGGGAGTGAGTTGGAGATAGCAGAGCCACTACGGACAGACTGGGACCTGCCTGCCAAGTATGACTGGAACCAGTTGGTGACAAGCACAGTTAGTCCAGCCTGGGAGAGTTTAGACAGTAGCAGGGCATAAAAGACCATATCAAAGGCCTTGGCCAGATCGATGAAGATTGCCACAGTTATCTCCCCTTTATCCATGCCCATGAGGATGGTGTTGGTGAGATGAAGGAGAGAGGTGCCGGTGGAGTGATTTTTTTCTGAACCCGGCCTGATAGGGGGTGAGGAATGAGATGGAGTCGAGGTAGTGGGAGAGCTGGACTAGTACGAGGTGCTCTTGTATTTTTAGCTAGGATGGGGAGCAGCAATATAGGATGGTAGTTGCATGGGGAGGAAGGGTCTCCTCCTTTGGCGAAGGGAATGACTGTGGCTTGTTTCCATATTGTAGGGATGGACCCAAGTCTGAAGGACAGGTTATAGAGAGCTGCTAGAGGGTTGGCTATGGCTGGGGCAGAGAGAAGGAGCATTTTGGAGTCCAGGCCGTGGGGCATTTACCCTTAGATGAATTTAGTGACTGAAGTATTTTTAGTACCTCGGCAGGTGTGACCGGGCGGAGTGAGAAATAGGCAGGTGAGGAGATGGCAGTAGGAATTGGGGAGGGAGGGGTGAGAGGAGAGTGAGAGAATGTAGTGTTGGTGAAATATGAGTTAAACTCGGTGGCTACAGTGCCTGGATCAGTGATGATACTACTATCTGTGTTAAGTGTGGGAGTAGGAGGTTGGGCTGGAGGGGTGAGTAAGGATTTAATTGATTTCCAGAATTGTGCAGGGTGAGAAAAGTTACTGTTGAAGGCAGACTTAAAATAGTTAGATTTGGCCTGCCGTTTGAGTCTTGTGCATGCATTCCTTAGGGAGCGGTAGTATTGCAGGGCCGATTGAGTACCCGTTGCCTTAAAGGTTTTCCAGGCTTGGTCCCTGGCTAGTAGATGTTCCAAGAGGTTTGTGGTTATCCAGGGTAGGTGGGATCCTCTTACTCTGGATCTTCTGAATGGGGCATGAAAGTCCCAGATAGCCAGGAAGTTGTCATGAAAGATTTGAGGGCCTCGTCCATGGAGGGAGCCCTAGAGATATAGGACCAGTCGAAGCTGGTGAGGTCAGATAGGAGTGTGGGCAGGTCAAGTGATTTGTAGGCTCTGTTGTATAAAGTGCGGGGGGGTGGGGCCTTGCGTCTGAAAATTTTCCGCACCAAATTAATCATATGGTGATCACTGAGGGAGTCCGGTAGTAGGCCAGCATTAATTATATGATGCGGGTGGGTGGTAAGAGTCCAATCTAATAGAGTATGCTTCTTGGATTTGTGGTTTAGGTGGGTGGGTTCCGTTATTTGTTGGGACAGGTTTAGAGCATTTATTTGACAGCGTGCTTTGGTGGCTGTACTGCCCAGCCAGTTCTGGTTGAAATCTCCCAGGATATGAAGTTTGCCACCGGCTGCGAGGGACCTCAGGGTGTCTAGGTGGTCAAGGATGCTAGGCAGCAGTGTGCCCGGCGGGCAGTATGATCCTGCTATGTATATGGGGATCAAGTGTGGTAGAGAGATTTTGATTAGAAGGGAATCTATTGACAGCGTGGGTACGGGAGGTCTGACTGTGGAGAGCTGGACTTTGGAGGAGATGTACATGGCAGTGCCACCAGCCTTCTTTTTTCCCAGCCGGTCCTGCCGAATTAGGGAGTACCCGGGTATAGAGAATTCAGCATCAAGGTTGTGAGGCTTCAGCCATGATTCAGTGATGATAATGATATCAGGGCAAAGTGATAAGACACTCATTTTGTAAGGCTGTTATTTTGTTCAGAGTACTGCATATATTTAGATGCACTATTTTGAACCCTCGCGGGAGGTGATTAGCCAGGGTGGAGAGTCCCCCGTTTGTTGGGGGGACCAGGGTTCCATACTAAGTCACCGGCTATAAGGAGCAGGAGTGCCAAGATGTGCTTTGCTAAGCACATGTTCCTTGGAGACTTCCAGCGGATAAGGGGATGGTTAGGAGACTGGGAGGTGGGCATAGGTTCTGCAGGGTAGGAGACATATAGAGCAGGCAACCCTCCATGAAAGGAGGGCAGAAGGATAGAGGCTCCCAGTATCCAGTTGTGCCTCCTGTGCAGAGTGTGGTGTACTAGGGCAGTGGAAGAGTGGGGGTAGCTTTATAGCCTCAGAGATGAGGGACAGCGAGCTTTGATTGTTTGGGAAGGACAAAGGCAGAAGGGGTGATATGGATAAACATAGAACAACTAATATTAGAGAGAGATGGATAATTTTGATAGCAGTTAGGAAACTGCTCAGGGGTGGCCACTAGTGGTGAAGAAGTATAAGGGACTAATGGGAAAGTGGGCTGATTGGTTCACGCAGTCAAGCAGTGCAGTCTATAAAAGAAGGAGCGGCGGGGACTCCCTCTTGCGTAGTCAGCTGGAGCTGTTTGGAAGCGTGGGGTCTCTACCTGAAGGAATTTTGGTCGTCGACTGCTCCGCGGGGTTCAGGGGCTCTGGGAGGGCTGAACTTGCTCACCCTCACGATCACTGCAGAAGGGACAAAGAGAGAGACACCTTTTAAGTACTGGTAGGGGAGGAGGAGCTAACAGAGTCAGGTAACACAGTAATTGCAAGCATGCAGGTACAATATTGGCCCAAGTAATAAGATTAAACTTCCTAATGTACATTAAGTTTCTTGCTGGGTACAGGTTTAGAGAAGGAATTAAAGTCACTGCTGCCTGCAGTCTAACTGCCCCAATTTTGGCTCCAGTGCATTAAATCAAACTTTTAAAGTAAACTCAATTCTTTTTTTATTTTTATTTCCCTAGTTAAAGTCCACTTTTTCAGTAGTCAATAGAACGTTGGTGGAGCTCTAAATACAGGCAAAAACACAATCTATAGAGCTTTGCTGACTGAAAAGTCAAGCGCCTTTGTTTAAAAGGGTGCCAAAATTAAAACTCTCTCTTGCGCAGTCAGCTGGAGCTGTTTGGAAGCGTGGGGTCTCTACCTGAAGGAATTTTGGTCGGCGACTGCTCCGCGGGGTTCAGGGGCTCTGGGAGGGCTGAACTTGCTCACCCTTACGACCGCTGAAGGAATTTCGGTCGGCGACTGCTCCGTGGGGTTCAGGGGCTCTGGGGAGGGCTGAACTTACTTGCCCTCATGCCCGCTGCAGCATTATGTCATAATACTATGCTTGTGACATCACAATTATTCCCATAGCAACAGGTTGTGATGTCACAACAGAGCTTTATGATGTCAAGTAGGGAGTAAGTTATAGAGGCAGATGAGCTCTAAGAGACAAAAATTCTGTTTTTATGGGAATTTCATCAGTAACAAATAATGAAGAGGAGAAATCTACAGAAGATATGTGAAATGCAAGCTGAACTGTGTCCATCTATTATGTTTTCCAAAGTTTTTTCAAAGGCGCGTCAGCTGCTCTTAAGTGTACTGTATATGAAAATGGTATCAGTCAGAAAGCAGCACGTTCTGTCTAGAATAAACTGACCAGTTATGGACTTGAACTGCCTGGATTAAGCCTTTTTAGGAGACTTTTCTCAGTGTAAGTCTTTCAATTCTTGGACTATCCATTTTTAGCAATGGTAGCTGGGGCCCTGTTTCCTTATACAGAAAAGTTTAATTTGTTGTAATCAACTCAGTGCTATTTAAAACAACATGAACGTAATGTTTGGATGTGCCATCTCCCCTGTTGATGGCAAGGATATTGATCTATTCATTTAAAGAGCTCCCTTGGACTGCTGTGTTCTGGCATGTGAATATGTAGCAGCTGCTACCTGTTGGCTCCATTCATTTTGCTAAGTAAATGGAACTACAAACTCAGTGACATGGTCACCTCTTCTAAAATAAGGCACTATCACAGAAACTCTAGGTTCTCCTGCAAACTTACTTTGTACCCATTTTCTGGTAAACTATCTTCTTTCAGAATCAGAGACATTCTGACCCGGTTTGCAAAAATTCAACTGCATTGAGCTTTCCGTGCTTCTGGTGTGTAAATGTTAAAGCCATTGATTTTAATTTTGTGTCAATGAATAGATTTTTAAAGTAAAGTGTTAAAAAAGGGTTCAGATTCTTGTGGTAGTTTAAACAGTTCAAAGTACAGCTAAACATATTCCACTTCAAGCTGGTGACCACTAGAGGGTACTAGTACATTGGGCTAGATTCAGTAGTCCAACAGGATAATATTTTTTAAAGGAGAGCAATTTGGTTTTATACAGTATTTTAAAAGAATTAACAAACAGTAAACCTTAGACTTTTTCTTTGAACCAAAACTGGAATTTAAACAGAAAATAACTACTTGAGAAAAGACATGTCCAGCCAGTCAAAACTGAATAAAAAACATTTCATGCAGTCATTTTACTGCCATCATATAGAAACATAGAATGTGTCAGCAGATGGGGTCCATGTGGACCATCTAGTCTGCCCATGTATACTAACCCCCCCTCCAATCAGGCTGCTGTGTTAAGTTTTCCATACTGTCTGTCCCATGCCAGCTTGAATTCTCTGACCGTCTTTGACCCCACGACCTGTGTGGGGAGGTCATTCCAAGGCTCCACCATCCTTTCTGAAAGCAAGAACTTCCTTGTGTTGCTCCTAAACCTGCCCCCTTTAGGTGTATGTCATGTCCTCTGGTCCGGGTGCAGTTGTTTACTTGAAGGAGATCCTGTGCCTGATACCCTTCCGGTATTTAAACGTCTCTCTCATGTCCCCCCATCCCTTCTTTGTTCTAGTGAGTACATGTTGGGCTGTTTTAGCCTTGCCTCATGTGGCTCATGATGCAGACCTTGCACCAGCTTTGTTGCCCTTCTTTGTATAGTCTCTGGTCTTTCTATGTCATTTCTAAAGTGAAACCTCCAGAATTGGACACAGTACTCCAGGTGAGGCCTCACCAGGGACATGTGCAGTGGCATAATCATCTCCCTTTTTCTACTGGTTATGCCCCTCTCTATGCAACCCAAGATGCTGCTGGCCTTTTGTGCCCCCTTTTCACATTGCTTGCCAACCTTCAGGTCATCTGTGATGTTTACCCCAAGATCACACTCATGTTTTGTTACTGCCAGCAGTATCCATTTAGAAAGTAACTTATCCCTGGGCTGCATCTTCCTAGGTGCATAACCTTACATTTTTTGGTGTTGAACTTCAGCTGCCAATTTCCTGTCCATTCTTCCAATTTCCTAAGGTCTGACTCCATATTTTGAGTCCCTTTAGCTGAGTCCACCCTATTGCACAGCTTTGCATTGTCCGCAAATAGGCACACCCTCCCATTTAGGTCATCAGCTATAACCCTGATGAATACATTGAAAAGTAACTGGTCCCAGCACTGAACCTTGTGGAACACCACTTGTAACTCTACCCTCCTCTGATAGTGTGCCTTGTGTTGTATTGTAGTGATGATATTGACTGGTTATGTTATAAATACAAATTTAACATGATGTGCAATAAGTTTATATGTATACATATTGTGTCTCATTGTTATGATTGTCTTTTGCTGGCCAACCCGTTGGTATGGAGGTAATGCTACTGCTTGTGATGCCTGCCAGCCAGGTTTGGAAGCAAGCCCAGGTCATGGGGAGCTGGTAAGTGGTAGGGGAAGAGGAGGATTAAGCATCCCAGAGGATGCTCTTCTCCTCTTGGTAAGGGGGTCTGTAAGCTCCATTGCAACATTGCCACCTCGGTGACCACAGGTGGCAGTGCAAGCGGAATTGCGATGGGTGGGCACCTCCTGACTGAGGATATCCACATATTTTCATGCAACATCCACTTCAGCCCTCACCCGCAAGGTGACCGGGGTAGAGAAAGTAGACAATGGAGCTCTCAACCACAGGATGGCAGCACCTTTCTCCTCGCAGGCCGTGCACCGCTAACTGGGCTGCCAACCAGGGTAGGGTGAGGGGAAATGGTGTGAGCGTTATGGTCGATGACACAAAGGCACACCCCAATGCCTGTCACTCTCTGCAGGGTGGGGTTGGCATCAGTTCACTACTTCACTGCCATCCCTATTATGCATCTCTCTAACTCCTGCACTACCAATGCTAATGCGAGCAAGACAACATTCGGCATTGACAAATGCTAGTTTGAATAGTGTTTGTTGGACATATTTTGCACAGTCTACATGAAAACTCAAAGTGCTGCATGGGTCATATAATCTATTTAGTACCAGTGGACATCTCACCTGAGATGGCTACCTAGAAACGGGGTTACGCCCACGTGTTCCTAATATAGCAGCTGCACTTCACCATTACCCCAGCCACACCTGCCCCCTCTGCAACCTCCCTTCCAGGTTGATGTCTTACTCATGTTAATTCTATCGCAAACGTAAGTTATTGATTGTACCTGACTCTATGTGCTAGATTCTATGATTCTAGGGGCCAGATATTCAGAGCTTTGCCCCTGTGTTAAGTTAACACTGCCTGGCGTGCAAACTTAGCCTGGAGCACAAAGCAAGCCATATTCAAAAGGAATAGCCCGGGGCAAACAACCTCTGAATATGGCATGGGAAAGAGGCCGTGCAAACTGGGCTGGGAGCGCAGGGCAACCGTAGCCCTGGAATTAGACAACACTGAATATAGCACACCAGGAAGTGCAAACCACAACCACAACACAGTGCACAGCGATGTGTGAGGGTAGGTAGAGAGGAACTATGTGGCCAATGTGTGTTCCAGCAAATGTGTGGACCCAGTACAGCTGCAGGCAGCAGCAAACATGAAAAATCAGTGATCAAAACTGTATAATATTTCCCGAACTGTTAGTGCCACGCTAACACGTTAGTGCGGCTGTAGCGCGGAGCTAAGCGGTTTGCCTGGTGCAAACACGTTAGCCCGTGCTAAACTTTGCCATATTCAAAAGTGACATGCAAATTAACCTACTTAGATAGTCTCTGGGCAAACAGCCACATTAGCATCTCATTATGTCCTGATTTACATGCAGTTTGTACAGCGTTACTGCAGGGTCCCACAGCTCCACCTGTAGATCAGTCTGGAGGTACAGGAGCTGGCCAGGGGCCAACCACAGCTCCACCTGTACGTCAGTCAGGCAGTGCATGATGATAGCTGTAGGCTTCATGTAAACAGTACAGCATGGCATAGCATATCGTACCCCAGGCGACAATACAGCATAGACACAGGTGGTGGTGGTGGTGCTGCATGCAACCTTCACACTCTAGGTCATGCTACAGTGCACAGCAGACACTACAGTAGCAAGAGGGCCGGTAGTGTGAGGGACATGACACTATCTATGGTATGTAGGGCAGTGATGACCACTGCACTGTACACAGTGACAGGCACAGCTTGCAGGTAATTACTGACAGTGGACAGTACTATCATGCTGTTTGTGATCCACAGTTGCTGCACCTGTGGCATGGGATGCACACAGTGTCATGTACATGGCCAGCAGTGTGTGCTGTGACATCTATACAGTTGTGTGGTAGGTGGCTGGGGTTGGCATGTAAGGATCCGACAGGCACACAGGTGGTAGCGTAATCCCACTACTGGCCCATGTGCACTGAGCGATGTGCCCCAGCCTTGTGGCCACATCTTGGCTGTGGTGAGGTCTGGCCACCCATACACCCTCCCCTCATTGGCCACCATGCCCACAGTGCTGCATGTGTGTGCTGGCATCTGTTATGCACCACAGACCTATGGTCTGCAGGTCTGTGCTATATGGCAACACTACCATGCTGTCCCCTGTGGGTCACATCACCCCTCACTGTCTGTGCTTGGCTCAGGCTGGTGGCAGCTGATGGCATCATGGTGGTGCCATCAGTGAGCAGCATGTGTCCTCCATGTCTGGCATTTTCTAAGTGTTGTACTCCTATGTTAGGGCCGCACAAGCCGCACAAATCCCATGCACGCACCGCACAATGCACCAGTGACGTAAAAAGGTGTTTGCCCAGGGTTAAGACCAGCTTTTCCTGGGCGGTAATTTGTACCGTGCTATGGGTCGCACTATGTCTCACTAAACACCTTAGCGCAGCGCTAGTCGCTGAATATCTCATAGCAAATTTATTCATGTTCACTATGCCCCTTGCATATCATTATGCTTTGTCTGGCACTACTGCTGTTTGCCCGCGCTAGTTGGCCTTTTGAATATGACAGACCTGCGCTATTCCCATGCAAACTGTTTGTAGACCGAGCAATGCTTTGGATATCTGGCCCTAAGTCTTGTAACTTAATATGTAATTATGTAATGCTTATGTTTATTGTTATGCTGTCTCTGTATGTAAAATGTTGGTTCCTACTGAATGTAATTAACTCCGGGTCGCCCCTGAAAAAGAGACCTCAGTGGCCTACCCGGTTAATAAATTTCAATAACTAAATAAGTTAGTATGTTCATATTCCCAGTTCTTCATTTCATTACTGAACAAAAGTGCTTAGTGTTAGAGGTGATATTTTACTTTTTTTTTTTATAATCAACTCTGTTTTTCTGCTGTGGCTGGTGGGAATGTACTGCAGTCAACCCTCTGGACAATTTTCCAGCTCACCACCCTGCCCCCCTGGGACTTACTGTTGGGCTGGGAGACTATGGCTTACCCCCCATGATGGGGATACCCCCTCCTTGGACCCCAAGGAAGGAGGAGGACCAAGATGTTAATCTGGCTTCAGGGCAGTCGTGGGAGGCACAGTGGAGCTCTTTTGCAGCTCAGATTGACAATTCTGGGTAAACAACTGTAAAAGAACTTGGTAATCCATTAATATATTAATGATCCTAAAGGGTTATATAAACTTTTTTCTCCCTTGCTAGTTTCCAACTTCATGCTGCTCATCTATTGGGGCTTTTTTTGGTGTAGGTTCCGCAAAGCAGAGCGGATGTGCAATGACGTGCATGAAATGTCAAGCACCATCCTACCCTCACTGTGGCAACATCTGCTGCCCCACCAACCCCCTGCAACTGTAGTCTCATGGCACACCAGGCCTAGCCACTGCTAGGAGTCAGAATGTTACGCAACCACACGTCCCTCCCTCCCTGTAGGAGAGCTGTCTGCCAGATGCTCTATCCTCCTCTCCCCCAGCCAAACCTCCAAGGCTCCAGGCTCATTCCTGAACCTGGGCTGTCAGTGCTGCAAGCGGTAGCACTACTGCTGCACCAGTGGACCGTCCTGCTTTTTACTGTTTATAGTAACAATTTTTTCTTATACTCCACCCTTCTTATAGCCAGTTCATTTTTGCAATTATTACAGGACCCAGTTAACACCCAAGACTCAAGGGACTGAGTCAAATTTTGAGACCAGGGATGCACTCTTTGGGTGCTAGTGGTCTTAGACCAAATTCTGTCACATCTCAGAATCCTAATATGTATTTACAATGCTGCTGTCCAGTCTAAATATGTCTAAAAACAGGACCCCTCTGAAAGTTTAATTTTGCAGCTCAGATTGACGATTCTGGGTAAACAATAGAAACATAGAAACATAGAAGTTGACGGCAGATAAGGACCGCAAGGCCCATCCAGTCTGCCCATTTCTTTTTCTACCTTATAAATGTGCCATCGGCCTTTGCTCTGTCAGTGGCCTATCTATTCATAGTCATTTGTATTGCTCCCTTATGCCTATCCCATGCCTGTTTGAAGCCCTGCACTGTATTCATAGCCACCACTTCTTGTGGTAAGCCATTCCATGCATCCACCACCCTTTCTGTGAAAAGAATTTCTCACATTCCCCTTAATCGGCCTCCCTCTAATCTCATGCTGTGTCCTCTTGTCCTGCTATTTTTCTTATATTTAAACATGTTAGACTCTTTCACCTTGTTTATGCCCTTAAGGTGTTTGAATGCCTCGATCATATCACCTCTCTCCTCCTTTGCTCAAGGGTATACATATTGAGCTCCATTAATCTGTCCTCATATGTCTTCTGATGCAGTCCCTGCACCATTTTGGTTGCCCTTCTCTGGACTGCCTCAATTTGGTTAATGTCCTTGTGAAGGTGTGGCCTCCAATACTGAGCGAGTACTCCAGATGGGGCCTAACTAGTGTCTTGTACAGAGGATTATTACCTCCTCTTACGACTTGTCATACCTCTACTAATACACCCTAACACCCCTAGCCTTACCTACTGCTTTAGAGGTCTGCTTGGATGATTTTAGGTCATCAGTGATGATGATGCCCAAGTCTCTTTTTCCTTTGTGACTGCTGAACTCCTCCCAGCCTATAGGTGGCTTCAGGGTTTCTCTTCCCTATGTGCATGATTTTGCACTTCTTTGCATTAAATCCCAGTTGCCACTCTTCTGACCATTCTGCTAGTTTATCCAGATCTCTTCTCATTCTGCCCACCCCATCTGGATCATCTACTCTGTTGCAGATCTTGGTGTCATCTGCAAACAGACAAGCCTTACCCTCTAGTCCAACTGCAAGGTCACTAATGAAGATGTTGAAGAGGACTGGCCCCAGGACTGATCCCTGAGGTACCCCACTTGTGACTTGCATCTCTTCTGACTGTATACCATTTACCACCACTCTCTGTTTTCTGCCCGTCAACCAGTTTGCCACCCAGTTGACCAACTTCTGACCCACCCCGAGCCTACCCAGCTTATTTATCAATCTTCTATGTGGAACAGTGTCAAAAGTTTTGCTGAAGTCAAGGTAGGTGACATCAACTGCTCCCCCTTGGTCCACCACTCTGGTTACCCAGTCAAAGAAATCTATGAGATTAGTTTGACAGGACCTTCCTTTTGTAAACCCATGCTGTCTTGGATCCTGTGCCCCTATGGATTCCAGGTGTTGCACTATCCTTTCCTTAAGGAATGCCTCCATAATCTTGCCCACTACTGAGGTAAGACTGACCGGTCTGTAGTTCCCCGCCTCCTCCCTGCTACCACTGTTGTGGAGCGGGATCACATGAGCCCTTCTCCAGTCTTCTGGGACCTCTCCTGTGCTCAGAGACTCACTAAACAATTCTGCTAATGGCTCTGCTAGTTCCTTCTTTAGCTCCTTAAGTACCCTGGGATGTATGCCATCAGGTCCCATTGCCTTATCCACCCTGAGCTTAGCAAGCTCTTGTAGGACCCTTTCTTTTGTGAAGGAGTAGTGCTCACCTCCTCCCACTGTGTCCATGATGCTGAGCTGTGGGCCCTGCCCTACCTTCTCTTCAGTAAATACTGAGCAAAAGTATCTATTTAGATAGATGCCTTTACAGGGTCCTCCTCCTTACATGCCCTTTTCTCCATTAAGCTTAGCAATACCCCTCTGGACTTTCTCCTTTCACTAATGTATCTATAGAATGTCTTGTCACCTTCTTTACTGTTCGTGCTAGTGTTTCCTCAGTTTGGGACTTTGCCTGCCTTACTGCCTTACCTGCTTCCCTTAGGGCAGTTTGGTATGCCTCCCTATCTTCATCCCGCTGTGTTCCCTTATATTTCCTGAAGGCCAGCCTTTTGGCTCTGACCTTTTCTGCTACTGTATTTGAGAACCAAAGTGGTTTCCTCTTCTTTGCACTTCCTTTTCTGTCTAACACAATGGGATGTTGCTTCAAGTATTGCATCCTTAATGCCTGCCCACTTTGACTGTACCCTCACCTGTGTTTCTTTTGCCAGGGCTAGCTTAACTCTGTTGGCCATCTTATCAAAGTCAGCTCCTCTGAAGTCCCATATTTTGCCTTGGAATGGGATGATTTAGATGTAGTAGCCAAATTGAACCATACCATGTGATGGTCACTGGCCCCAGGTGACCTTCTACCTGGAGATCTGTGATCCCTTCTTTGTTAGTCAGTACTAGATCTAGGATAGCCTGTCTCTTGTGGGTTGCTGTACCAGTTGTTTGAGGCCCTCCTGCAGGAATCCACTATGAGTCTAGTTCTGGCAGATGTTCCTGCTGGTATTGACCAATCTGTATCCGCATGTTGAAGTCTCCCATTATCAGAACCTCCCTTTAGCTGTCATGTTTTGTATATCTTCTAACAGTAATGTGTCTATGTCCTCCTCTGGTCTGGGGCCTGTAGACAACCCCAGTTCTTATGGCTGTCCCATTTCCTGTTTCCAGGGTGACCCACAGTTCTTCTGGCTCTTATGTGTATTCTGAATTTCTGTAGCTTTGATATTTTCATTAACATACAGGGCCACCTCCCCTTTTTGCACTCTCGTCTCTTCTGAACAATACATAGCCAGGTACTGAAGTCTCCAAGTGTGGTTACTGGTAAACCACGTCTCACTAATTGCTACTATGTCCAGTTTAGCCTCTGACATTATTGCCTGCAGGTCTGGGATCTTATTTCCCAGGCTGTGAGCGTTTGTTTACATGATTTTCCATTGGCCAGATTTTGGTGTGTTAGTTGTTGGGTGAAGTTTGGCATTACCCCTGTGCATCGTATGGGGAGACAAACCTTTTTTCTTACCTGGTGATGCAAATGAACGGCAAACATGCTGAATTCCTGTTTGACCACTAGCTGAGGGGGGAGGGGTGTTCTTCCCATTCGATGTATGGGTGCTGCACCTCTCCCCATTTGCTAGTTTAAATATTCTGCAAAGACGTCAAACTTCTGCCCCAATGCACTGACTCCCTTTAGTCAGATGCAGTCCATCAAATTTAAAGAACTTTCGCCCCAGAACTGTTGCCAGTTCCCACAAATCTGTGTCCTTTTCCTGGCACCAGCCCTTGAGCCACATGTTTAGCTCCCCTATCTCCCTTCTCTGACCTTCTGTCCATCTGCTCCCTCTCCCAGACTGGCAGGATCTCAGAGAAGGAGATGCCGGACGAAATAGATGATAGTTTGTCACCCAGCCTAGTCAGGTGTTCCTTGGTCTCCACAACTGGCCCGGCTGGCGAGATCATTAGTCCCTATGTGTACTAGGACATCAATGTTTTCTCCTGCTTTGTGAACAATTTTAGCACTGCGGTCAGTGTCTCTCCATGCTGATGTACCTGGGAGACATCTGACCATCACCCCTGGCTGGAGATGGGTATCAACTCCCCGAATCATGGAGTCTCCTATGATCAGAAGTTTTTTGGATTTCCTTGGACAACTTTGGACAACTGTAAAAGAACTTGATATCCCATTAATATATTAATGATCCTAAAGGGTTATATAAACGTTTTTCTCCCTTATCTCAGGCTGTCCTGGCCAGCAGACTCCCAGCCCCATAACTGCAAGTCCCTTAGGGCACCTCTCTGAGCAAGGTGCTGGGACCCAACAGCACAGACTTTCACTCTGATAGACCCAGTGTTTTTCTCAGATTTTTTTTTTCTGGTCCCTTCCACCAACCTATCACCATCAGCAGTGCTGTGCCTAGCTGCAATGGCCTTATAAGTATGCAGTGCCTGTGATGTAGGGGGTTGCTGCAGCTTTAGAAAGGTGACCTTTCCCTTCCACATAGAGTACATGTTTGGCAGCACTCCTCAACCATGGCCGTCTGCAGAGGACCCCAGGCTTGCTTCTGACCCTGGGTTGCCAGCAAGATTACACAGTGCTCCACTGCAGGCTCGTTAGGTGGCCCCTAAAAGTTCATATTTAAATTAAGCAATAAGGCATGATGGGGGGGTGCATTATTGTGGAATAACAACACGCCTTGGGAAGTGAGGCATGAGGCAACCCTGAGTGCCTTACACACCCAAGAAGTGTCATTATTCAACAATTACACGCACTCCATAGTGCTTTATTGCAGTTATAAAATAATACCACTGATTTTGTAGTTTAAAAACAGAGTAATAAGGGTCAGCACATTAAAGCCACTATGGTTCTCAAAAGAGGTGGAGGGGAAGGTTAAGGAGAACAAGGTAGCATTCGTGAAGTATAAGGAAACGGAGAAGGAGCAGGACGGAGAACTGAATCAGTCAAAGCTGAAGGAAGCAGGGAAGGCAGTCAGAATAGCAAAGGCCCAAACTAAGGAAAAGATAGCCAACTCAATTAGGAAGGGGGATAAAACCTTTTATAGGTACATTAGGTTAGAGAGCGAAGAAAGACCAAGGGAGGGATAGTGAGGCTTAATAAAGGGAAGGGAGGGTGGGCAGAGGTGGACAGTGAAAAAACAGGGATGCTGAATGAATACTTCTGCTTAGTATTCACAAAAGAAGAGGAGGGGGAGGTACCTAAATCAAAGAATAGAAACACTCTGGATAGGAAGGTTGATACCAGTCCATTCACAAAAGAAAGGGTTCTGAAAGAACTTTTAAAACTGAAGGTGGACAAAGCAATGGGGCCTGATAGGATTCACACAAGATTCTAAAAGAACTAAGGGTAGAACTAGTGACACCACTGATTACCCTCTGTAACAAATCATGGGAGGATGGTGTGGTACCTGAGGGCTGGAGGAGGGTGGATGTGATTCCTCTTCACAAAAGTGGGAGCAAGACAGAGGCAGGAAACTACAGACCTGTTAGTTTGACCTCAGTGGTAGGGAAAATGATGGAATCACTTCTGAAAGAAAGAATTGTTGAGTACCTAGAGGCCAGTGGGGCACAGGACCCTAGGCAGCATGGATTCACAGCAGGAAGGTAGTGTCAAACGAATCTAATAATAATAATAATAATTTTTATTGATATGGTGCCTTTCAATTATCAAGGTGCCGTACATAAATGACAGTTAAAACAGTTAAAAATCATTAGAAAAAATTCAGCCAAACCAAAACAGTTAAACCAATCAATATTCTGAAAATGCATTTTCCCAAAGAAAGGTCTTCAACCCCCTCTTAAAACCCTCCACAGAGGTGCACTCCTGCAACCAATGGGGTAGAGAGTTCCAAAGGGTGGGGGCGATGTACGAAAAAGCCCGAGCACCAGAAGATTTCAAATTCACCCTTGGAACCTCTAGCAACCCCTCGTCGGCTGAGCGGAGTGATTGTTCGGGCAGTTGGGAACCAGAAGTTCTTTCAGATAATAGATTTCTTTGACTGGGTGACCAAAGTAGTAGACAAGGGAGAGGCTGTGGACATGACCTACCTAGACTTTAGCAAGGCATTTGACACAGTCCCATACAAAAGATTAACATACAAGTTAGCCAGCCTTGAAGTGGGTCCCAAAGTGGTAGCCTGGGTAAGAAATTGGCTGGACAATAGGACACAGAGTGTAATAAGAAACAGGATTCACTGTGAAGAAAGGGGGGTTACTAGCGGGGTACCACAGGGTTCAGTACTGGACCAGTCCTCTTTAATGTCTTTATAAGTGACATTGCAGAGGGACTGGAAGGAAAAATATGTCACTTTGCAGATGACACAAAGATCTGCAACAAGGTCGATACAGAAGGTGGGGTGGAAAGGATGTAAAGGGACCTGGCAAGGTTGGAGGAATGGTCAAATGTATGGCAACTTAGATTCAACGTAAAGAAGTGCAAAGTAATGCACCTGGGATACAAAAACCCAGGGGAACAGTACACAATGGGGGGTGAGATGCTAACAACAACAAAAATGGAAAGGGATCTGGGGGTAGTCATATCAGATGACCTTAAGGTGGGCAAGTGTAACCCCTAGGTGGCACTATCCCAAGGGCTACTACCCCGCCTGCATGACTAGTTGCAGATTAAGGGGCCTGAGTACTGAAAATGGGTGCCTCCACCCGGAGGACAGGGAAGGTGGTAGCGTAGCTGACCTGGGTACAGCCCTCCGGGAAACTGTGACCCCCCCTCTTTCCCCTCTAGTGGCCTAAACAATGAACAGAATATGCAGGTACAATAGCCCCTAAACAGCAGATATACCCCCACTCTGATTGCATTTACCATCAGGGCTGGTTTCACCTGTTCGGCCCTGGAGACCCCCTGTAAAGTAAGGTTAAACACAGCAAACGATAGTACCACAGTGCTATTTGTACAGAAGTGCACCACAAGCAGGTTAAGTGCAAAAAGATTCAAATCTGATTTATTCAGGAGAAATGAACAAGGAAGGGGTGTAATCAGGTTATTGGTTTAGATACTGATTCAATCACGCTACAAGGCATGCACTTTAGAGTCCCTCAACACAGTCACACACACTCTAGGTACCCAGTTGGTGAGGTAGGCTAGCCTGAAGCGTTGCCCAGGGTAGGCTAGCATTGTAGTTGGTCGGGGCCCTATGATGGAAAGACAAGTCATGCACAATAACCCACAGCTTGTAATGCAGAGTCAGGCGGCTCAGTTCATGATAATTAGACAAAACAGTTAAATCAGATGACACACTTTGAGCTGTTGTTGCAGGGAGCTACCCAATACAGGACTCAGGATGGACGAAATGGAGACTGCAGGATGACTTGCTGGTTTGCCAGGAGAAGCAGGGCCCACATGAATCACCGAGGTGTCGTTCCTGTTCGAGGTGTTGAGCAGGGGGCTGATCCCCAGGCTGGTCTCTCATTGATGGCTTTTGCTGCAGAGTGAGTAGCTGGCTGGGCCAGGTTGGCAGGGCCCAGGCCAGGTGGAGATGAATATGGATTCAGTCCGATAGGTGCTGGATGCAGCTTCCATCAAGCGTGACACAATTAGGCAGCGGGGAACCAAATCTCAACCCACTAACATCATTCAGCACACTTATAGTAAAGTAAGGTAAATACCACAGTTCGGATGGCAGTCTGGTTGCAGTTACAGTGTCCCTGTGCAAAACTGTACTCTCTGTGGTGGTTTCAGACTTTCTGACAGGCCGATCGCGTGGACCAAATTTTCGGTCCTCTTCAGGCAATAAGGCAGTCACAATTTGGTAACTCTGGTCACAACTGTTTCGGATTTAGTCCAGTTTAACTTCAGGCTAAATGATTCCCTCACGAAGGACAAGTAGGCAGGCAGGACAAACACAGTGTCTCCACCAGTTTCCCACGCGACTACGCAGGAGCAACTGCTCGAATATCTCGAGCTGTTCACTCTCTCAGCTCCAAACTCAGAGTGACTCTCTGCTGCAGGCAGCTCGGGAGTTTCCCTCTGGTCCAAAAGGTTCGATTCATTGATTCATCTGTCTGTCACAGCAAGGGCTCCCACTCCAGGTCCATTTAGGCACCAAAGTGGAAAAACTACAATCCCTACAGAAATTCACTCCCACAAGACCCCTAGGGGCAGACTCCATTTTAGGGTCCCAAAAGGTACTGATTGGTCCAAACTAGGCAGTCCAGAACCAAGATGGTGGTGATTTACAGAAATGTCCATGCTGCAAAGAAGGCAGGTTAGACAAACTTCAATATCATTATTATTAGAATAAATAATCAGCAAATAAGTACAGCTTCAACAGAGCTCCCTCTGCACAATTAGCATTAGCAGAATGGAGCAACTATCTGGCAGCCCAGGTGGGACTCAAGCTTAGAAACACTCAGCCTCCACCCAGATTAATTATACACTGTGTTATAGGCAGTTCTAATGAGACAGAACACAGAGGCTATAAAGGCACTCACAGGCAATACCTGTTAAACAATTAAGACACAGGATACCAGCCTGGCAGTGGGCATTTAGGCACACCCAAGGAAGACTTTTGGGAACTCCCATTTGTATGGGAGCTACACCAGCAATGTGAGAAGGCAGTAAGGAGGGCTGATGGGAAACTGGGATGCATAGGGAGAGGCATCACCAGTAGAAAACAGGAAGTTGTTAATTCTCTGTACAGACAGTTGGTGAGACCACATCCGGAATACTGCATGCAGTTCGGGAGACCCCTTCTCTGCAAGGACATAGACAGAATGGAGGCTGTCCAGAGGAGGGCAACTAAAATGGTGTAGGGTCTGCACCAGAAGTCATACAAAGAGAGATTAAAGGAGCTTAATTTGTATCCCTTGAGGAGAGGGGGGACATGACAGAAACTTTCAACTACCTCAAGGGAATCAACAAAGTGCAAGAGGGTAGCATCTTTCAGAAAAAGAGATGTACAAGAACAATGGGGCACAATTTGAAGATAGAGGGGGGATGGCTCAGTGGTAACGTGAGGAAGTATTTTTTCATGGAGAGGGTTGTGGATACATGGAACAGCCTTCCTGGGGAGGTAGTGGAGTTAAGAACAGTGGGGGGATTCAAGAATGCATGGGACAGACACAAGGCAATTCTAGTGGGGGGTAGGAGGAAGCTGGCTATTGGTTAACTAGGATCTGCAGCGTATCCATTAGGTAGTGAAATGGGCAGACTAGGTGGGCCAAGTGGTCCTTATCTGCCATCAAATTCTATGTTTCTATGTTTCTAAAGAGCTAGTGAAACCAAAACAGGCAGACAGGAAAATAATATAAATTCAAAAAAGCAGTCAGCTGTAACTTTTTATTTCTGAAGTATTTTTTTTTTCCTTTTGCTCATTAGAGAATATTCTACTGTTGTACTTGATGTGTGGAACAGCTCTTATCCTGATTCCTGGCAGCTGACTTATCTAGCTCTACTGTCCCACACTACATCATCCACATTGTGATCTCACTGTCAGTGACATCCCAAGTGACTTGACCTGGCAACTACTGAGTGGCTGTTCCTAAGCAGAATGATGTCACAGTCCATGATGTCACAATGCTGATGATGTGTGTGTGGTTGGGAGGGGGGTATAAATTGATATGTCAGGTGTCAGGCAGTGTGCTGTCCCACACATCACACTTACTAACATCAGGTAAACAATTTTCTAATTAACCAAGGGAAAAGACAAATTACCTTCAATATAAAAGGTAATGGTTGACCGCTTTTAAAAACTAATATTAGTTTTAAGCAGTACACTAGCTCTTTAATTACTTCTGACCAGTGCTGTTGTACTGTAATAATGCATGGTGATATGATCACATCAAAGATCTTGGTTTCTCTTACCATTATATAATAGAAATAAGATATCCTATAAATAGTTACAACGTTTTTCATTCAGTTTTGTTATACTCATAATGTTTGTTATAGCATTTTAAATCCCTTCTCCAACTATTTTAAAATATACATTTTCTACATTCTGACATGAGCCCCAAGCCAGCAGCAATAATATACTCTTTTCCCCATTCCAAACCAAAAGCCTTATATTTAGTTGAATAGCAACATTTATTAATAATTTGTCATTTCCAGTTTACAAGATTTATGTGGAACCAGGAGTCTCTTATGCCATACCAAAACTGGAATTGGGGAGTAGAACTCTTTCTCCTGCTTATTGGTCCCCAAGAAATATCTCCCACCTCATGCATGTACATCTCTACATCATACTGATTGGCAAACATCAGGCACCATACTGCTGATTCCGTGACAAGTTTTGCCAACAAGTGGGTGTGGCCATCCACCTCATGTTCCAGGATGATGAGCCCATCATAGCCCCAATAGGCAGACCACAAGACACATGTGGGTCACCTGTCGGTGGTGTCGTTTCCTCTGTGCTGAGCATGTGGGTGCAGATGTCCTCTCTTGTAGGAGCTCATTTCATATTGGGAAACAGCACCCCATCTTTGAAGCCGCCCTAGTCCTACCCCTTACAGGACATCCCCTCTCTGAGATATTACTGAGCTGCTGATGTAACCCTGGCATTATTATACCAAGGACTACTACCCCTGCCTGCTTCTCTGACTGCAGGTTGAGGGGCCTGAGTTCAAATTATGGTGCTTCCACCCAGAGTAATAATTAAGTGGGTAAATTACCAAACTAGTACAGCCCTCTGGGAAGGTATACCTACCCACAACCCCAGCTAGCGGCCCAACACATGTACTGAAAATAAGCAATATACTGTTCCTGAAATACCACATTTAATGGCTAGTGCTAATAATATGCTCACAAGCTTTACACTTACTAGCAGGGCCTGGACTTCTGGGATACACCCTGTGTCCCCTGCAAAAGAACAATTTCAGCAATAACACAGCACTTTTCTCTGTACCCCTTGAATGACTCAGTAACTGGACACTGAATAATAATATGCTCACAGCCCGAATTAACATCAAACAGCAAATCTGGTTTATTAAGGGGACTCACACAAGGGGAGAGGTGAGAATTTAGTTTGATTATTGCAGCACTATATTCAAACAGATACCATTTATTATTTATCACGTTAGTCCCTGAATTAATCAGTTTAACCAGCTGCTGGGTACCCAGAGTGGAATAGGTAGCAGGCCTGAAGGGGTGTCGTGGGTTGGCTGGTGTTGCAGCTGGTTGGGGCCCTTAACTAAAGAAATGGTTAAAGCCCTCTTTTTGTACTTGGCTGTAGCAATCATAAACACTTCTTGAAAACCCAGAAATTGTAATCCCCAGGCCCGATGGCCTGCAAAAGCAGTCTAAACCACCATAAAACTTAAGAGGCAAATAAGATGGCAAAACACTTTTAACTGGTGTTGCAGGGTAAAACCCTGTTGTACTTACTGAACCTTGGACCTCAGGAACTGGGTTGATTTCTAGGATGACTCTCCTTGAGGCAGGATTCGCCTCTCTGGCATGTGGTTGCAGGCTGCAGGGCTTCGTCCCTTTGGGCAAGGACTGGGATACAGGGACCGGGGCTATCATGACTCACCTCCACGTCTGGGCATCCTTCCCAAGGGTGGCCATAACTTGCGATGATCTTCTCCACAGGAGCTGGCTCCCTTCTCTGGTCATCTGGCAGCTGGATTGTCACAGGCAGCAACAGTCTCTTTGACACATTTTTCAGCATCACAGGTTCAGCGTTCGGTACAGTTCTAGATAAGCTGCACAGCTTATCTGCTTGCAAGTTGTAGTCAATCAAAAAATCAATCAATCAAAAATCTTTAGTCAGGCGAAACACCATTGAGAAAAATTCATTTTCAAGGTGGACCTGGACAACTTACATATTCAGTGCACATATTGAAGTTATATCAACAGTATATACACATTCATATTCTGTACATAGAGTAGATTGTACACCCACTATACATAAGAAATTTACAAAATAAGTACATATTATATACATTGATGTGTATATATAGGGAAGATAATGCTCACATCAGTATTCAGAGGTATAAAAACATTTAGGTAATTATGCAGGGCACAATATAATGTTGAAAAACACAGGCGGTTACCAAGAGTAACAGAGCATATACATGTACTTTAATGAAGACCTTAGGTGAGGGACACAGAGAGCAATAACAAAAGAAGATAATGTGAAGGTAGGATTGAAGCGTAAAGTCAAGGGAAGAGAATGTACAGGTAGGCTTTAAGCATCTGAAAGCAGAGAAGGGAAGACAAAAACAAGGTTTTTGAAGAGAAGGGGGCCCAGTGAAATGAGCCAGTGATAGTAAAGGAAAATTGGTGACATTTGAGGAATGGATGGCGATTCCAATATCTGTTCGTCGATATGGGGACCTATTACGAGGGATGAGAAAAGGGGTGTGATAGATGGCAGGTACTAGGGGAACACAGCACTAATTAGGGGCTTGAATTGTAAGCTGGCAAAACAACTTTAGGTCTCCCTCTTTTAGCACACGGTTTGGAGACAGTTCTGGTGACCTCAGGCTTGAAATTTAGGCCACAGTCTGTGAGGCAAAAGCAGTTCCTCACCGTAATGCAAACTGGGACTCTTTCCAGCTCTGACCCCACTTCAGTCTGGAATTTCTGTTCTAGGGAAATTACTTCTTTTTCTCCCTTCTGGAGAATTTCAGCTTGCTCTGCAGGCTTGGCAGTCCCAGCAATAAAAGCAGTAGATCAGACCAAGAAGAGGCAAGCAGACCTCTTCCCAAACTCCCTGAGCTATAAGCAGAGCCCCCTTCTCTCTGGAAGCTCCAGTCTGAACTCTCTAGAACTCATTCCAGAGCTGAACTCAGTTCAAACTGTCCTTCTTAAATAAGAAGCAAAGTTCCAGCAACTTGATTGGCTGCCCAAGCTGTCTAAAACAGTCTAAGTCTTTTAATTGGCTTGTATTTGGGCACCTAAATTTGTTCCTCCTTTTTCCCCCAAAAGTCTCTGGCACAGTCCCAAGAGTCTCTGCTGTAAATCCTGGTTTGTGATTGGCTGCTGGCTGCATATATGGCCACTGTTAACACAGTCCTTATACAGTCTATACAGTGTCCCAAGTTTTAAAATTCTGGTGCAGCCAGATAAAGTACTTTATTTAAATAACAACCCCACAGTTTGATAGCCCCAACAATGCCCGATTGAATGCTAGCATTACTTACTATTTATCCCCAAAACTTTCCTTGTCACTGCCATCACAATACAGATCCCCTAGGCGGCAGGCAGTACCCTCATTAATATTCATGAGGGCTCTTATTTATTCATGATCCTTCGCTTGTGTCCCGTTTCAAACTTGATTTTTAAAACTTAAGCATCTGACCCACCTATTCTGGTCTCCAGTCCCCATTCAGTACACTGGGACCACCGAAATCCCTTCAGTTTGACCACAAATGTTGGTTGGTAAAATCAAGGTGATCCAATGCACATGCACAATCACTGCTTAGCACTGGAGTGCTAAAGAAAACAGTGGTGGATCACAACTTAACTTTTTAAGCTCAAACTGGGCTAAAATAAAGGACTGGGGCTTGTTTGGGGAATCTGGGGCACCACTATGGACTTGGGCTAGGTGGTGCCAAATGTGGGGGGGGGGAGAACTGGCAGACACCAGGAGCAGATGGGAGGAACCCGAAGGCATTTAAGGTAAGCCTTTAAAGGGGTGGGGGTTACACTTATAAGGCTGTAATGTACTGCAGCCTTTTAAGCAGCTCAGTAGTATCTCAAAGAGGGGGTGTCCTACAAGGGGTAGGGCTCTCCAATCAGGGAGAAGCATACAACAAGGAGGGGTGGGAGGCTAATGAGAAGGAAAGTGATGCTTTTCTTATTCTAGTTTGAATAGGACACATGAGATTCCCAGCTGTGCAAATCAAGCCTTGTAACATGCATATAAAATTGAACAAAGAAAATATGACTGTCATATACAGTGAGAGTATGTAGAATGAAGTAAAATTAAATATAAATCTATTTAAATAAAAAGTGTGAAAAGCAGCATGCATAGGGTGTAGTAACATTGCTCAAATGTCTACTGATGGTTGGTCATTAGGCACGAACAAGCTAATCTGCTCAGACCTGAGAAGTAGAGCAGGGCAAAGCAGGCAACAGAAAGAGAAGATAGGGGCAGAAAAGAGTTACGTGGGATAGAGAGGAGTGAGGGGAGCAGGAAACTCAATAGAGGGGAGGATTCAAGTGACGGGAGAGAAATGATATTGGGGATAGAAGGGTGAGGGTGGAAGTACAGAAGGGGTGATATAGGACCTAAGGAGTGGTTTGAGAGGAGATAGGAGGAGGAAAAGCAAATAGCCAGGGATTGGCCATTCCAGAAGTGGGGAAGGTGACAGAGAATTCGGACTGTTCTGCATTTGTAAAGGAAAAACAAAAAAATACAAATATGAGTGATTCATGATGAGGAACTTGAAGTCCCTGATTTATAGATAGCAAGACAAAGCATTTTGGTTTTTTCTGCATCATTTCTTGGAGATTCTGGGCCCAGCATAGAGGAAAAAACAACACACTGACTGGTGACCTGCATGCGTCTTGAGCTTAAATAGCTCACACAAAACAGTTAAATAGTATACATCAGAGTATAATTACAAAAAGTTACTGCATGCTAACTTGAATGGATGAGACTCTTAAGTTTCCTGAAAGGCCTACACCTAGGGGGTTGCACAGATGTGGGGTGGCAAAGAATTCCAGACCAATGGAGCAGCCACCCTGAAGGCTTTGTTCCCAGATAATTTTAACCTTGAATCTAGGACAGTAAGCAGTCCAGCCTCAGCAGAGTGGAGCGGGGCATATATAGACAGGAAATCCATTAGGCAGTCAGAATGGAAACCATGCAGGGTCCTGTGAGTTATCAAGCCTGTCTTGAAGCTGACATGCTACTGAATTGACAGTCAGTGCAAATCACACAGGACTGATGTGATATGATGTGACCAAGACGTTCAAGCATTCTGCACCTACAGCAGCAAGTGGTGTATCAGACCTCTACATCAAAAGGCCACACCAGGAGCAAGACAGGAGGTACGACTGGTAAAATTTAGGAATCACAAGAGAATAAATAAATGAGACACTCAAATTAACACCAAAATTCATGATCAGCTGCACATCAAGAGGAGCCAAGGGCAAAGTGTGTACAGGTGGCGGATCTGGCGAGTTAGATCTGCAACCTAGGTGAGCTACCTTAACGAGGGTAGTTGCCATGTTGTGCCACAGCCTGAAACCTGACAAGAGAGGCTCATGAATGACATATTTTCCAGGTGCATCTCCAGCTGCACCACTACCACCTTCTCAGCCACTGTTCCCAATAAGGGACAGTTTGGGACAGACCTACGGTATAATTCGCAAGAATATTAGGGTCCAAAGATGGCATCTTTAGGAGGCATCTTACCACTACCCACTTCAGTGCAGCTGGTAAGACTCCTTCCCCTAAGTAACACCTTACAATTTCTACAATGACTAGACTCAGGTTGTCTCAGCATCTCACAAACAATCAAATAGGGCCTGGGTCAAGTATATAGTAAGTGGGGCAGAGCTTCAAGTTCACCTGGAACACCTCATCCACTGAAACTGTCTCAAATTACCCCAGGATGGCAGATTTTATGTGCTCATCCTTGACTGGGTACCGCTAGCCCACGACAGACCACTTGTGGTGATCCTAGTCCTAATTGAAGATACCTTGTCAAGAAAGAACCAGTTAAGATCCTTGCACTTCTCTGCTGAGAACACAGACTGGAGACTGAGTGGGTTTAACAACCTATCCACAGTGTGGAAGAGTTGAACCGGGTGGATCTTCTATGAAGCAATCACCACTGACAGGAACTCTTGTCTTTTTCAGGATGTTTGCCCGCTGGTACTCATTTAAAAGAGCCCTTATTGCCAGTCTATCCTCAATGGGCTGAATCCTCCTACACCAGTGCTCCACCCTCCGTCCCTTAGTCTTTACCAACCAGTTTATGACAGTACCAGGGTGAGCTGTGGTGGGAGGTCAAGGTGCAGACACAGTAGGGTGCCACAGAGTCCAAGGCAGCTGTAAGAGCAACACTGTAGACCTCAACAGACTTCTTAGCTCTCTCAGTGCAAGCTATCACCATGCTCCAGATATCTAGTATTATCAAGTTTGCAAGATTCCAGATTATATTTGGGAAGGTAGTGGACCATCTCCACAGGAAAGGAAATGAAAGGGATGACTCAACATAAGAACCATACATCGTGAACAGATGACTGTATCAACCTTGACATTGCAGATGTCAAAACCCAGCAAGAAGACCAGGTCCAAGGCACGACTGTGCTGGTGGATCCCAGAGGCAACTACCTGTGCAAGGCCCAGCGATGTCATCAACTGGAAAAAACTATTGCCTAGTGTTGCTTGAATTCTGTGGAATTCATTCTGTTTGTACCAGGCAGAATTTCAGAAATTCTAATTCTGAATCCATTTCTGACTGAGGCAGGAATTTCTACTTCTGAGACCTGCAAAGGAAAAAACTCCCCCTCACCTAATACACAGCACTTCATGCATGCAAACATATACACACAGCCAGACAGCACATACACACACACACGTGTTCCACATGCTGTTTGACCTCCACACTCTCCCTACCTTAACTCGGCTGGAAGTCCTCTGCCTCCTTGAATTGGCTGTGGTCAATGTCAGTGGTCAGGTCACAGGGTTCAACAGCAGCTCCATTGATCCTATGGTGGGTTCTACAAAGAATCTTCTTGACCATTCAAGTAGTCCATCCATGATCCACCCCAAAACCTACTTTTTCCCTACCTATATGGGTGGCATGGCTAACTGTCTAGAGTGAGTACTGTGTGGACAGAGTGGCTACTGGGTTATTAGCCTGCCCCCCCACCCCACCTGCTGTCACTGCACCCAGTTATCCCTCCTGGACCTGGTCCACCCCGATCAGCCCATCAATATCCAAGTCCAAAACTCCAAAATTAAGCCACAAGGTCTCATTAGGACAAGTTATGGCAAGGCAACACAGACTGCTGATCCGGACAATTACAATCCTCCAGTCTGACTTGTTGTACCAGTCAATAACAGCTTACTGGAAAAATTGTGGCCTGGTCTACTAGCATCAAAACCTGTGGTTTTAGTCATCCCAGATGTTTGGCTGGTAGCAAGGTGTCTGCTGGGTATACCCATTATTTGATACTGGTAGGTCACGCTACCCTAAATTCCCAGCAGACTTTGTCAGCCAGTTCCATACATGCTATGGGTCAGACTCACTCAAAATAGGACTCCAGTCCAGTGCCCTATCCTTGCCAAATGATGTGGAGGATTATTTTTTCTTACTTGGCTCAGGCTGACAGGGCAATTACATTCTTCTAGTAGATCAGCGGTGGCAGAGGTGGGATGGGGGAACTCCTTAGAATGCCTCACCTCAGGGGTAGATGAACCCAATACCTTAGTAGCCTAGCCAGGCCAGTCACTCACATGTCGAGGACAGTAAGTGGCCATGAGAGGCAAGGGCAACCATGATGGTCATTGACTCTGAAGATGGCGGGCAGGTTGGTGAGGAGGGCTCTGATCCAAACCCAGTCCATGAGTGGAGTGGAGGTGTACTGTGAGTAACTTGCATGAACTAAGCCCGGAACTGGACACGCTGTTCAGACCATCACTTGAGGCAGTAGCAGCACTCAAAGTAAGGAGCCAGGGTTGGGTGGGGTGTGTGGAGTGGAGAGTTACAGTAGTAGTGCCTTTCTTTGATTTTACTAGGTCCACATAGTGTGGGGAAGCTTTTTTCAACTGTAAAACTGTATTGCAGTCAGATACAGAATAGGATTCCAAACTATGTTTTTGGAATTTGAATTTTTGGCCTCTAATGACAAAATTCTGAATTCCCAAAAAATTATTCTATTTCTGTCTGATGGATTCCAAGCAAGCCTACTGTTGACCAGAATGCAAGCCTTCATCATTTACCCAAGTTCACATATTTGATTTGAAAAACATGCTAAGGTTTTCAAACACTTGTAACTGGTTTATACAATGTGCAGTCAATTTAGATGTGAAATAACAAAGTGATGAGTCATGTAGGGTGTGAAACAATGTGTTTTTACTGATCTGACAATCCTGTTGGGTCAAGTTCCAGTTTGTGTTCTCAGCTCACACAGTTAGTCACTGAATAATTCTGCCAAGGCTCTGAAAGGTCCTAAGAATGAGGACATCAGAAAGTGATTCAGTGTTCAAGAATATATCCCTTTTGCAGTTTTTAGCACCTGTAATTCACAACCAAGTTCAGATCCATTAATTGTTGCCTGGTCTGAATCTCATGGTATGGTGGGACAAACATGGCAAGAGAGATCTTAAAACAGTGCACCACTCGCCTAAAATGGAGAGCACATGGTTACATGGTTGCTACAGCATTTCACACCCTGGTCATGTTTAAATAAAATAGTTTATATATTGACCATAAATATCCGTATTAATTAATGTCATTATTTGCTGAAGATTGTAATAAACTCCAAACATGACTTCGTAGACTTAAGTAACTCAAATAATGTAATACTGCAAATTATACTGGAATAAATAATTATAAAAATTGGCTTTCATAACAGTATCCGTCTAAATATAGAACTGAGCAGACACAATTAAACATGACCAAATATTGAAGCAGGATACATATTATCAAAAACGGATTCAATATCAAGTGAACAATAAAAAAAAGTAAACAAAGCTCCTTCTCCAGCCTAATGAAAATCCTTCAAGTGATGCTATACATCCTAACTTTAGGGGTAACACTTTAAGTTTCCTTAACTGCACTGTAGCTACAGTGTAACCATACTGTAACTGCATTGTAATGACATGCAATAAGTATCTAATTGCACTGTAATTATTCCTGCTACACACAGTTATATTGGCACTGTGTAACCACTGTAGGTTTTAGTCCCAAATTACCAATAAAGGGCCCTTTTTTCAAAGTCTTCCACATTCTTTTCATCATAAACTGGCAGGATGTACACCATTTTTTTTAACATTGGGGTATCCTCATACAGACATCTTTACCCCCAGAGGGCTGGAAGGGGAGTACTCAGAAAGGGGTCATAGTGTTGGATTATGACAATGCTATCCTGATTCTCAAAAGCCCCTGTAAGATGCTCCAGGACGCTTAGCATGCTAACCTCAGTTGTGAGGCAGCTAGCTTGGGCTATTATGTTTGGATTGCGTTAACCAGGGGCAAGCCAAGCACTCAGACACCACAGCCACACATGCAGCCCCACAGCCATCTTATTGGTGTCCCGACCGACCTGTGTCTGTGTCCAAGATGGGGGTGATCCTGGCCATGGGTACTCCCACGTTTAGGGGAATATGATGTCAGGCTTGCCGGGATCTGCTTGCAAACAGTCTCACAGGCACCTTGTACTGATGGAAATGATAATTCTGACACAGAGATTCCCAATCACTAGACTCTCTTTACTGAGGCAGTACAGTTAACTCATTCTGGCCACAGAGGTCCAAATCATACATTGCCTATTCTGCAATTAATGGTACTCTCATCACTCCATAATGACGGTTTGGTCCCACTGGCGCAGTAGCAGTGTGACCAGTGACTTGTCCCAGATTTTTCGTGTCCCTGTTTCAATCAGGCTTCCCTCTACGCCTTGGGGATCTCTATTATCCTACTTCACTACCTTTGTACCTCTCAAACTGAGAAATTTTAAGTTTGGCCTTAAACTAGTACTGTAGGGCGTTCAGTGTTCAGGGACATAAATCATGCTTAATGGGCTCACCGGACTAGGATTCCCTCATTGTGCCCCAGTGCACTGGAACTTCTGATGCTTCTACACAATGGCCATGCTAGCGTTAGTCGGAGCTCGCCATGCTGAAGAACCCCATAGCTGCACCCCCAGGGACCACCCATTAGAATTACCACACTTCGTCTAGCTTACCATTGTAGAACCCTCCCCACATTCTCAGAGACACTCTCCTACCTTTTACCAGCGTGCAACTTCTGTCCAGTACTGCTCTGTCCATCTGTTAGGGGCTCAAATGGCCTTCCTTGCAGATCCTGATGTCACCCCCTAGTCCGCTACCCTGATCTTCTAGGGAATACACTTCACTCTCAAAGGCCATTAGGAAATATCCCTTGAGGGGATACCTCTGGGGTTCCCTAACCCTCCTGAGGATCTCACTTACTGTCCTGACTAACCAGGTTCAATCTCCGGTTTACATCCCACCCCCTTCCTGGCTCCAGGAATGTCTCAAGTACTAGTGGTTGGATCTGGCACTCACCAGAACTGTAGGCGTTGAATACAGCTGTTGAAAGAAACTCCTTCACCATGCAAGGTGTCCAAACCTCATGCCACCCTCAGGCACTGAAGGTGACCTGACTCTCGCATCTCTAGGTGAGAGCTCACAACAGAGAAAGTGTGCCCCCTGGCCTATATCCTGCAGCCAGTTACATGGCAGTACACACTGTGCACATGCCCTTCCAGATGCAGCCAGCATTTCTGATATCCAGCAACAAAACTGGTGATGCCTGCATGCTTCCCCCAGCCAGCCCCTTTGGTATGGGGTATTGGACCTTCCCTTCAGCAGTGCCTGCTCTGACCCCTTGGTGCTTCAAGGGCACACTATTTATATTGAATCAGGAAAATTATGACCATGCTACCTTGAACTCGGTACACACAGAGGCTGCCAGCACCACTGCTGTTATTGTCAATAACTTAATTCTGGCAAATTTTTGACTTAAATTTTGGTGCTTGTCTGTTACTATATTGGCCTCCAGTGAGTTTACACTATTTATACTGCCTGCATTTCTTCCACAGTCACTAAAACTTAGAGGGTGATGCTAAGACACCCTGTTCCTCTGCTGGGCACATCTAGTTACAATTCTGCTCCCTCCCTCACTGTAGGGAGGGGATTGTTGCATGTGCTTAAACAAAATGAATGTAGTAAACATGAGGAGCTATGCAAATTTATTTCTTGTTCTGCTCTAGATAGTTATCCTAAAGGTTCAACTGGTGATCACATACATCTATGCTCAGCTCCCGCCCCCTCTGGTGATTACAATATCTTGGTTCATTTTCACTTTTGATAACACACACAGAGTTTACTGGTTTGTTCCGTCCATGCAGTTGTTACATATTCACAGTTTTGTACTTGCTACCATGGCACAACAACTAGTGTGCCTTAGGCACAAAACCCCACTGAGTCTCCAAGGTTCTCATGCCTTTGTCCCTGGGTACAGACCATGCTCTCAGTCTGACCCATCTGGGAGCCCTGTCCCCACTGTTGTCCCAATCAGAATAGCCTGCTGGGAACTATACTTTCATGCCCTGGCCCCCTAACATCATGGGTGACCAGACATGAGCTGTCCTACTTCATTAGTGTGGCAGAATACATTCACTTCTGACTGGACTAGGGCAATTCCCCACTCTCTCTCTGTGATATTTTCATTGGGTCCAGGAACTCTTCTGGACTGTACTCATGCCAGAAGGCCATCGGGCTTCCCACTTGAGGGAAGAACCCCCCCCCCACAGTCCTCTTCCTTGTGGGCTACATCTTCCCAAATACCCAGAACCTTCTCTCTACAGCCCTGATATACAGTACCTTGAACTCCTCCTACCGAAAGTGTGCCTGGCAGCCCACAGCCCTATTGCACCAGGCTGAAATCTCCCTGGGGAACAAGTTTTTTGGCACTAGTAATGCTTCCCCCTCTAGTAGATGGGAAGGCTGTGATACACCCCTAATGGCTATGGGGACTTTGGGCATGGGTCACATACCTTATGCTTGCTAAGGACGAAGCAAATTGGTGTGCACCCTTGCAGACACACAATAGTTAGTAACTCTTGGATACGTAACCTCACTCACTACAATACTCAGATAATGCAGTATATACTGTCAGCATATCTTTATTTTAATTTTCCTGTCCTACTTTTGATGAGCAAAAAGTAGAAAATTGAAAACAAAAATATTTGGCAGCATACATTATCTTATTGTGACGAATGAAGCAAAGTGTCCAAAAGCTACTAGCTGTTTAATGAGCTGCTGGCACCTTCAGGACAACTTTACCAAAACAAAGTATTTAGACACAGTTCAGCTTGTATTTCACATTAGTTCTGTATTCCTCCTCCCCATTATTTGTTTTAGTTTTTGTTGATCAGGTAAGTGCACTAGACAATTTCTTGCCTATTTTCAGGCATGACACGGGGGAAGGGGGGTTACAGATGAATGCCAACTGACCTGAACCAGATTAAGCTGTTGGTGGTATTTTTAGTTATTGGGGGAAATTTGGCCAGGGCACTGGGGAAATTCCCCAACTCTTTTCAAGAAGTGCCATGGGATCTTTAACATCCACCTGAACTACCACCAGAACGTCTCATCCAAAAGACAGCACCTCAGGAGTGCAGCACCCCCTTCATGCTGCACTGCCGTGTCAGTACTGGGATATTAACCCAAGTGCCTGGTGTGGGGATAGTACCCACAGCCTTCTGATCTCCCGGCCTCAGAGGTGAGTGTGCTGCCTGCTGAACCACTAACACTGCCTTACTGATGTTATTTGCATGAAAACAAGATCCCTGCTCCTGAACGGTTCTTCTGTTCCTATTGCTTTCTCCTTACCTGTGGTCATAATGCATTGCTTGTGACATCACAGTTACTCTCATGGTAACAGACTGTGAAGTCACAACAGAGGATTGTGACTTGAAGTAGGGAGTAAGCTACAGATGCAGATAAACTCTAAGAGCACTCTAAGGGATAAAGATCATGTATTCATGCAAATTTACTCAGTAATAAATAATGGGAAGACAAATAAATATATACAGAATGCAAGCTGAATTGTACCTAATTATTGTTATTTTTCAAAATTTTCTTTGGGGCATCAGCAGTTCTTTAAAGAGTGGTATATTGGAACAGACTCCTCCCTGATGTTTTTCTCTGTTTTAGAGATAAAGGAGGGCTGCACTGGACACTATCTGAGTGAAACACACACAACAGCAAGCTTTTGCAGTGGAGAAGAGGGCTCCCTCCATGTTATCTGCCCCTTACAGAGTGTACAGAGCTGTTTTAAAATTACGGTATGGAAAGGATTTGCATTAATTAGGGGTTATGGAAGCTGCCGTTCCATTTCCATAAACCCCTTGGAATAAAAATCAGAAAGGGGATAGTGCATCCTCTGCCCGGTATTAAATGGGCTCTACCGCATGCCTGTGCTGCCTCTCTGTGTGTGCTGCCTTCAGTAAAATAACCACAGCTAAAAATATGTGTGTTGGAAGAAATACCGCTGGGACAAAAGTTCTCAGATCCATGTGCCAACTGTGGGTGTATGCAATCCACTGCTGGTGCACAGTACTTTATGTAGGATAGGCTGGGGACTTGGTGGGAGGCGGGTCAATTATTTTTATCCATGTCAAGTAAGTTCTCATTTTCTCTGCACTAACATGGATTGTGAAGTTCATCTATACTGTAGTTCATTCAGTATGAAAAGATTTCTTTCAGTACTGATTTTCAAGTGCTGCTTTGCCAGGATTACCCTGGAGATGTATGTTTTTCTGAAAAAAATAAGTAAACATGAAAGTTAACAAAAATAGAAAGAAAATGAGTTCTTAAGTATTTCCTTAACTTTTGGGCCTAATGCTCTATTTTTGTTCTCATTTTGGCTATCCCCCACCTGCTACTCATAGAGCACATTGTGGCACCTGATGTGACGCCAGCTGTGAGGGCTACAGGTGACTCTCTTGGGCAACCACACCATGTGTTGTTTATACATTAGCCACAAAGGAGACGCAGAGTGGAACACCATAGCCCTCCTTACACACAGAGTGTGCATCAGCTCAGTGACATGCCCTCCTGCCCTCCAGTGACCCACTGAGTAACAGACAGATGGTTACTCTGGAACCCGGGTCCCCTGCATGCCAGAATAGTGCACATCTGCTGCTGCCAGCTCTTTAAGTTCTTGTTGTTTTATGTTTTCTTGTGTGCATGTGCAAGAAACATGGTGTGACAGCTTGCTGGAGTAGCAGGTTGTGGAGGTGTGGTAGTGTTGTGGCCAATACCGCCACTGCTTTTTGGGGCTTGTCCCTATGGTACCAATGAATGAGCACACTGTCTATGACAGCAGCTCAGAAGCGTGCCACCAACTTGAAAGAAATTCAATGCTACAATGAGGGAGCGCCTCCTCATTGCAGGGCATGCCTTGCCTGGTGTAACATTTCAGTAAACATGGTGGCGCCTGTCACCGTCCACCTCTCACTGTCCTGCAAAAGTTGACATGGGAAGTGCCCAATCCCCCTGTCGGCATGCCCCTTCCCCAGTTCATTTGCTGACAGGGAGCCCAATCCCCACCAGCATGATGTCCCTCTAGTTTAATTTGTCTGCCAAATGGGTGCCCAGTCCCCCTCGGCATCATGCCCCACCCTAAACACGTTTTCTTTGCTGACAGGGTGCCCAATCCCTGTTGGCTCCAGTCACCCCCAAAACACCCAGGTGGCACACTGGGAGCCCACTCCAGCTTGTCAAATGTACCTGGAAAAAAGAAAACCTTCCCATAATTTTTTTTTAAATTGTAAACAAGAAAACAGTCCCTCTCTATCTGTTGCAGCCCCTCCCCAACCCGCACCACCCTCTGTGCACCCCACCTCCCCGCACCCCCTATTACCCCATACTTACCTCCAGAGGTCTGGTGCCACGATCTTCGGTGGAATGGTAACACGTCTGCACTCTTCATAGTCAACCGCGAACTGAAGAAATGCCGGTAAGCTGTATAATAGCATAAATGGGGGGGTGGGGTTCAACTTAGGTGGCTATATCAGCCATTTTTGAGACTTTTGGCACCACATTTTCAACATGAGGTTCTTGGGACCCTACCTCATGAACTCAGTCACTGTCATGTCCTTATTTTGTTCTGAAAGGTGATTTCACGTTCACTGCATGGAATTACCTTCTGGGACTGAATAATGAAACAACAGTGTCACTTTTCACGAGGTGGGCTCCCAAAAAGCCTATGTTGCAAATTTGGTGAAAAAATTCCAAAAAATGACTATGTTACGAGCATGCATTGCGCAGTTCCCAAGCACGATTGTAACTTCGAGAATTTGTAATATTTTCACTCCAGATTTTCAACATTGCCATTTTTCCACACCTCCTTATGAACAGTATAGCTGTCATTTTTCATAACCTGCCCCAAATCTGTTTTCGCACATTTGGCGCATAGTGGAGTGGTTGCTGTGCGAAATCGACGTTCGGGGCAGATTATGAAAATCACAGTTCAGTGTGTTCAACCCATCGCTCCCCTGGGTCATTTTTCAACTTATTCCCCTATGCCCAGCTCATACACGTCATCAATCTAAGAGACATCCGCTTGCAGTCAGTCATATACAGCTATTCGCTCACTACCTAACTCTTGCTCTCCTGCTCCTTGCACCAGGTGACATCCACCATAACCCCAGCCCCAGTACTACCCCCCCCAGGCCCTTCTCCAACATCTGCCTCTTCTTCACCTCACTCTGGGGACCTTCTCCCATGTGGTCTGTGCCTCCTGCACCTAAATAGAAGAAGCCTTGTCCACAAGCTTGACTCCCTTCAGGTTCTTGCCATCCACTATACTCCAGATATCCTCACCCTGTCCGAAACCTCACTCAACAAAAACATCAATGACTCCTCTGTCACTATCCCAGGCTACACTATGGTCCACCAGGATAGAGCCTCTAAAGATGGCGGAATAGCCATCTACGTAAGCTTGGACTTGCACTATTCAGTGGTCCTGACCAAGTCGGAACCAAAAGTCCTTGAAGTAATACTAATTCAGCTTGTCCTTCCCTTCTCGCTACCAGTCTACATTGCTGGGATATACTGCCGACCTGGTACACCAGCTTCTGCTGTCACTGACCTCCTCAAGCAAATCTCCTGCCTAACCACGACATGGAAGTCTACATTATGGGCGATCTTAACCACAATTGGCTAGTTCCTGCCCTCATTAACCAGGACTGAAATTTCCACCCTAAACCTCTCACAAATCATTACTGAGCCCACCTGGCTTAACCTAAAATCTGGTAACCACTCGTTCATCGACTGGGTCCTTACCACACACCCCCACCGGGTCAGACAAGCCGGTATTCTTCCTGACTCCCTCAGCAACCACCACGTAACCTTCTTAGTGCGTAAAATCAATCCCCCATTAAATTTGTAGTCCAGCGCTCCTATAAATCCCTCAATCTAGCCCCTGTATTAGATGACCTTGCGCTAGCAAACTGGGCCCCTGCCTCTCCTACGATCTCCATTGATGATGCCTTCCTACACTTTAAAAGCACATTCCTCAGCATCTGGAACACACACGCCCCACTGCATCGTACAAGAATACGAGGAAACCACCTGCCTTGGATCACCCAAGAACTGATTGCATGTCAAATTGCATGGGACAAAGCCTGTAAACCGCATAAATCCTCACGCCTCCCACAACACCTCTCCACATACCGCATGCTCCGTAACAAGTGCACCAGAACCACTCATCTTGCAAACGCAGAGTACTTCAGTAGCTCCCTCCAGTCAAACCTAAATAAACCCTCAACATTCTGGAAGGTCATTCACTCCCTTTTCACCCCACCAGCTGCCAATCCCACTCCAATGCTAAATGTTAATAACTCTCTCCTATCAGAGCCCACAGCAGCCGCCACTGAGTTCAATGTGTACTTCTCCACTTGTGCTGCCACCCTCCTCTCTTCTCTGCCCAACACTACACCTCTCACACCCCCTACAGACATAAAGACCCAGATTAGGCCTCATTCCTTTTCCTTCAAAGACATCTCTGCAACTGAGACCCATAGATGCATTACTTTCTCTCAACCCTTCAAAAGGCAAATCCCTGGATGAATTAGACCCCAAACTTCTATACCTCTCAGCCCCCGCTATAGCAACTCTACTTGCCAAATTCCTAAACCAATCCTTTGCTGCCACTGCCATCCCCCATGCATGAAGCATGCCATTTTCATCCCTCTGCCAAAAGGAGGTGCCCCTACCTCCCCTTCTAACTACTGCCCTGTCTCCCTCCTCCCAGCCCTAGCAAAACTACAAGAGCACCTTGTGCTCACCCAACTTGTCTCCTTCCTCACTGACTCCAAATTCTTCACTCCATTCCAGTCTGGTTTCAGGAAGGGACACTCCACCACCTCCTCCCTGATAGGGCTCACAGACACTATCCTGACAGGCATGGACAGTGGACTGATCACCTCAGCCATTTTTGTTGACCTTGCAAAAGCCTTCAACACCGTCTCCCACCCCATATTGCTCTCGAGTCTCACTGAATCAGGCCTCTCTGTCGCAGCCACAAACTGGTTCAGATCATACCTCTCTGATAGAACTCAGTCCGTTAGAGTCTCAAATGCAATCTCCACCCCCCCTTCCCTTAACTACCGGTGTCCCACAGTGGTCGGTTCTTGGTCCCATTCTGTTCTCTATATTCCTAAACGACGTGCAACTCATCTGCTCTACTTCCTCAGTCCACATGTATGCAGATGATACTGTACTCTACTACTCGGGCTCCACCCCGATGTGGTACAATAAAACCTCCAAGCTGACCTCAACAAGGTACAACAATGGTTTAGCTCACACCAGCTCTCCCTAAATGCAAAAAAACTGTCACTATGACCTTCGGCACATGACAACGCCTGGCAAGACTCCCCTCCCTTCCCTACTTCGCCACCCTGGATGGCCAAAAACTTGAAGATGTCTCTTTGTTCCGTTACTTGAGGGTCTGGTTCGACAGCCATCTCTCCTTCTCTGACCACATCGATGCTATCTCAAAAAACTACGCCCCATGCTCAGTGCACTGTCTAGGAACCACAGCAGCCTGTCTCCCCGAGTCCGACATGAACTGGTCCTGAAGATGATACTGCCCTCCACTGACTACTGTGACATTGATACAGTGCAGCCCCTAAGTCCACCCTATCTAAACTGGACACACTTTATAATGCCTTCTGCCACTTTGCTCTCGATGCCTTTCCCCTCACCCACCACTGCGACCTCTACCGAGCCTTGGCACTACTGTCCCTCGAAAACCGCAGCATCTCTTACTGTGCTAAATTTGTCTCCAACCTATGGCTCGGGTCCATCCCCCTCTTACCTTGCCACCGTGCTCACAGATGCCCGACCCCCCTACCATCATCTTAGATCCAGTGACTCCCGCCAACTTTCAGTCCCTAGGTGGAAGACCTCTGCCGGTCAAGCTGCCTTGTCACACCAGCTACCAAAGCTCTTCAACGCCCTCCCACCGCAAATTCGGCACTCCTCCTCTTCCTACTCTCTGTCTACTGCCCTAGCAAACTTCCTTACTACAAATTGCTCCTGTCCCTGAACCTGCCATTTATTTATTTAAATTGTTTCACCAGGAAGGCACACTAAGCAAAAAGATGCTTGTCTCCCGCTACGACCTGGGGGTGGGGGTACAGTGGGAGATAACTCGCAGGTTATCAAGAGTTACATATACCAGGAAACAGTAGAACATAGTTGAACAAGTTACAGTAATACAGTAGACTGAGGTTACTGTTGAACAGTTTACAGAGATAGAGTTTCAGATAGACAGTTGCAGGATACAGAGGTAGAGTTATGGTTATACAGTCGTGTGATGAATAGGGACAAGACACTCAATACAGTTCAACAAAACAACACATGGAAGGCATAGTTTATAGTTCAGACTTAACCAGCAATATATGCTGATTAACTTATAACTCAGAGGATAAAATTGGATAGCTAAGGTGTGACACTGGGAGGGAAAACATGTGAGGATCAGGCAAGTATCAAGTATGATTTAGGACAGGACAAAAACCATGTACCAAGAAGTGCTGAAGTTGGTATAGATAAGCCAGCTTCCATAGCGTAAGTTAGGTGCTGCTGTTCAGGTAGTCAGGAGGGAAGGGGTTGTCAGGGGGCACCTGTGGGGGATTAGGTGCAGGAGCAATTTACTGATAGGTAATTTGCTAGTGCTGAAAATAGAGAGTGGGTAGAGGAGGAGTGGCGAATTTGGGGAGGGAGTTTGTTCCAGAGTTTGGGGAATTGATAGGAGAAGGCAGATTGCCCGATAGTAGTTTTCCACCTAGGGATTTGTAGCTTCTGGATGTCAAGGGATCTGAGGGCATGAGAAGGTGAGGGAGCTGGGGTAAGTAAGGTAGAGAGATATGGCAGCAGGGCGTCATACCAAAATTTGGTTACAGATTTAGCACAGTGCTATAGGCAGCGGTTTTCGAGGGATGGGAATGATAGGGAATGGTAGAGGTTGCAGTGGTGGGTGCGGGGGGTGACATCAAGGGCGAAGTGACAGAAGGCATGGAAAAGTGTATCCAGTCTGGATAAGGTAGATTTGGGAGCAGCACTGTATACTATGTCACAGTAGTCGAATGAGGGGAGGATCATCTTATGCACTAGCTCACCCCTGGCCGTGAGAGGGAGGCAGTTGAGGTTCCTGTAAAGAGCACCGAGCTTGGGGCACAGTTTTTTTATGATCGTATCAATTTGGTTGGAGAAGGATAGGTGACGGTTGAGCCAAACCCCGAGGTATCAGAAGGAAGTGACGTCCTCAATACCATCCCATCAAAGGTGTGGAAGATGGGAAGGGAAGGGAGCTTGGTTATGGTAGTAGTTTTTTTGGTATTGAGGGAAAGCTGGTGAGAGCTAACCCTAACTGTACTTTGTTGAAGTCAGCCTGGAGGTTGGCTGTTACCTTGTCTGGGGAGGAGCCAGTGGCAAAAGGACAGTATCATCTGCATACATTTGAATAGAAGTGGAGGAATACACTAGAGGGAAGTTATTGAGAAAGATGGAGAACAGGATAAGGTCAAGTACTGACCCTTGGGGAACTCCAGTGTCCATGGGGGGGGAGGTGACATCTGCGATTCTAACTGATTGCATTCTGCCAGAGAGGTAGGCGTTGAACCAATTGGTAGCTGAGCCAGCGAGGCCTGCTTCTAAGAGACATTGTAGCAGCAGGGAGTGGGAGACCATATTGAAAGCTTTGGCAAGATCTATGAAAATGGCCGAGGTGATCAACCCTTTGTCCATTCTGGAGAGGATGGAATCTATGAACCTAACCAGGGAGGAGGCTGTGGAATGACCCTTCCTGAAACCGGACTGGAACAGCGTAAAGAAATTGGAGTCAGAGAGGAGGAAGGTGAGTTGGTTGAGCACTAGGTGTTCTTGCAGTTTTGCGAGAGCTGGGAGGAGGAAGATAGGGTGATAATTGAAGGGGGAGGTAGTGACACCACCTTTAGGGAGGGGGATGACGATGGCCTGCTTCCAGACCTGGGGGACAGCGGCTGTGGAAAAGGAGAGGTTTAAGAGGTTGGCAAGGGGGCTTGCTATAGCTAGGGCGGAGAGGTGGAGGAGTTTGCAGTCAAGGCCATCGGGGGAATTTCCTTCTGTTGTGTTGAGAGCCTGTAGGACTTCAAGGACATCAACTGGCAAGATTTCTTTGAAGGTGAAGGTGGAGGGCCCATGAGAATTTGAACATATGGGAGGAGGACTGAGTGGCACCGAGGTGGGCAAGGAAGAGAGGAGGGCTGAGGCACAAGAGGAGAAATATGTGTTGAAATCAGTGGCAACATCCTGTGGATCAGAGAGAAGGGTGTTATTCACGATAAGGAGAGGGGCAGGGTGGGCGGTTGGGGGTGAGAAGAGGGAGTGTATAACCTTTCAGAATCTAGATGGACAGTTTAAGTTGGAATGAAGGGAAGAACTGAAGTATTCTGCTTTAGCTGGGTGGGTTGCTCTGGTGCATTTGTTGTGTAGAGACTGATAGATGAGAAGGTCGCTTTGGAGGCGTGAAGTTTTATGAGTGCTCCATGCTTTGTCCCGTGCGATTTGGCAAGCTGTCAGTTCATGGGTGATCCAGGGCAGGTGGTTGCCATGAACCCTGGAGCGATGCAGTGGGGCATGAGTGTCCCAGACTTTGAGGAACGTGTTTTAGAAATGAAGGAAGGCATCGTCAATAGAGTAGGGTTTGGCGGGGGATTCCCAGCAAGCAAGAGCTAAGTCTTCAAGCACAGAGGTGAGGTTTAAAGATTTGTAGGAACGTTGGAGTATGAACTTTGGGATGGATTTAGGTTGGTGGATTTTCTGGACTAGATAAATAATGTGGTGATCGCTTAGAGAATCGGGTAGGAGCCCTGAAGCAATAACCCGGTGGGGGTGGCTGACGAGGCCCCAGTCTAGTAATGAGTGGTTTCCCGTTTTGGAGTTTAGATGTGTGGGCTTGGAGATGGTTTGTGAGAGGTTTAGCGAGGCAATGTCAGACCAGGTTTTGTTGAAGGAGAGAGCTAGCCAGTTGTGGTTGAAATCGCCCATGACATAAAGTTCACCAGTAGGGGTTAGGGAGGCAGTTTGTACAAGGAGATCAGTGACAAATGAGGCTGGGATGCCAGGCCAGCAATAGACTCCAGCTATGCAGATTGGGAGGGAAAAAGGGAGAGTCAATTGAAGCAAGAGAATTTTGTAGGTGTTGGGTTCAGCTTTGGCTAGGGCAACTGAGAAACGCAAATCAGAGTTTACATAGATAGCCATGCCACCACCTCTAGTCGACCTGTCCTGACGGGCCATTGCATAGCCCGGAATAGCAATCGAGGAGTCAGGGACTTGTTTATTTAGCCAGGTTTCAGAGAGGACGATGACATCAGGGGAATAGTGTGCTGTGAGTAACTGGAGGGAGTCTTAAGGGGCAGGCTTCGTATATTTAGGTACAGGAGGCACAGACCTCATGGGAGGCTTTCTCCAGTGAGATTAGTAGATGCAGTTGTATTTGGGGAGGGTCCTACTGTTGGTTGCAATGTGGGTAGGTTAGAGGGGCCGGGGTTAGGATGTATGTCCCCTGCTGCAAGTAGTAAGAGACCGATAGTAAGGTATCTAGTGAACACTTGTGAGCACCTTAGGACTGTTATCCGCCATTTGGGCAGAGGAGGGGGACATTTATAAGCGGCGGATTGGAAGGTAATTAGGCGCAGAATAGCCCAAGAGTGCGATGGAGCGAGGAGGAAGGGGCAGGGTCGTAAGCTGCAGTGGGGCCAGTTTGGGCTGAGGGGTGAGCTGGTCATTGAATTAGGGGGATGGAAAGGGCCGTCAAGATGCAGCATAATGGGGGCGGGCAGGCTAGGGAATGTAGGGGGAATAGTGGACAGGAGAGGTGGGAGGCAGGAGAGAAGGGTAGTTAGGAGGAGCATCTGTCCAGGCCAGAGAGACATGTTCCCTGAGTACAGGGAGTAATAGTGCATAGCCATTCAGAGAGCACTGTATAGTTGGAGTGAGAAAATTGACAGCCAGTAGTAGGTTGGCTGGAGGCAGAGGTTGGGATGGTCAATGAAGAGCATGGGTAGTGAGCCAATCAGAGAGGCTTCAGGGAATTAGGGTTGGGAAGGAGGTGTATTTAATCAGTGGAGGGGGTGGAGCAGGGCGGAAGGGATGAAAAACCCTGTGCAACAGCGGTCTGTGTGCTGGCAGAGGTGCACAAACTGTGGGTGTAGCCCCTGGCCAATGGGCTTCAGGTAGTAGCGAGTACCAACCAGTAGGAGGCTGCAGTGCTTCCGACTGCTCCAATCAGCTCACGGAGTGGGTCCTGGGTGAAGGACTGGCTGCTCACCTGAGATCAGAGAGTATGCGGTGGTAGAAGCTCCCATCAGGGGTTGGTGGCTCATTTCTGGAGCCTAGGCGATCCGTCCGTTTCAGCGAGGTCTGCCCACGTAGAGCTGCTCGCGGGAAGGAAAGGGAGGAGAGATTATATTAGTTTGGGAGACAAAGAGCAGGATTGGGCAAATTTGGGGGAGGAGGTACAACACAAAAGAGATGGGAGGTGTGGGCGCTGAGTACGCAGCCGGGGGTGCGACAGGCTCGTGATTAATTCATACAAAGGATCGGGAGAAAGCGTGCCAAACTGGCTGACCACTCGGTAAATTTAAAACTAGAACAGATAACAGGTCTGATTGAGGAGGGGGTAGTAGGCAAGAAGGAGAGCCCTGCCAGGCACTACCTGTACCGATATAGGCAAGGGGAAAGTAAATTAAAACAGGTATGAGGGGACAAGTTCAAACAATTCATGCACTTCAGCAGTACTGGCAAGGCTATTTCATAATATCATACACAGACTTTATTAAGCAGGCAACACAGCAATGTATCTCCAGCGTACAATCAAAACAAGCAACACATTTCAAGTAACTGCACAGTTAAGAGAAAAAACCCTGTGAAACAGCGGTCTGGGTGCTGGCAGAGGTACACAAACTGTGGGTTTAGCCCCTGGCCAGTGGGCTTCAGGTAGCAGTGAGTACCGACCAGTAGGAGGCTGTGGTGCTTCTGACCGCTCCAATCAGCTCACAGAGTGGGTCCTGGGTGAAGGACTGGTTGCTCACCTGGGATCAGAGCATATGCAGCGGTAGAATGTTCCTGCAAGGGTCGGTGGCTCGTTTCTGAAGCCTAGGCGGTCCGTCCATTTCAGCTAGATCTGCTCACATAGGGCTGCCTGAGATCAGAGCATGTGCAGCGGTAGAAGCTCCCAGCAGGGGTCGGTGGCTCGTTTCGGGAGCCTAGGTGGTCCATCCATTTCGTCGAGGTCTGCCCACGTAGTGCCGCCTTGCCCCACTATCCCCTCCCCAATGCCTGACCAGCAGTCTTAGCCTTGCTACAGAAGCTGGCATATAAGCCCAACCTTGCACTTATGTCCTGGGCACATTTTTCCCTATGTACTGTGTATAACTGTACAACTGTGATATAAGTCCTCTGTTGTTTACAGCTGTTACTACTGTGCTAATTTACTTTGTCTGCTGCTTCTTGTCACAAAAATTGTTTTTTGATATTATAATATCCTAAGCATTCAGTGTTTGCTATTTGTATATTCATGCAATTGTGTATCCTTATGCTGCTTTTTATTTGCTTCTGTTAACTGTTCACTTGATAACCCGCGTGTTATCATATCCATGTGTAACCCCCCCTCCCCGTCGCACCGGGAAACAAGCATCTTGTTGCTCAGTGTGCCTTTCCTGGTGAAACAATTGCAATAAACAAATAAATAAATAGATAAATAAATAAATAAATAAGGAGAGGTCCCAAAAAGCCCATGTTTCAAATGTGGTGAACAAATTCCCAAAGAATTACTGCGTTACTAGTGCATTATTACGGTTCCTTTTCATTAACACTGCTGATTTTGCTATTTTTTCTCCAGATTTTCAACATTACCATTTTTCCACACCTCCTTATGAACAGTACAGCTGTCATTTTTCACACCCTGCCTGAAATGCGTTTTAACACATCTGGCGCACAATGGCGCAGTAACTGTGTGAAATCAATGTTCAGGACAGATTAAGAAAATCACAGTGCCACTGTTCATGAGCAGAGGTCCTAAAATGCGTACGTTGAAAATCTGGTGTAAAAAGTCCCCCAAATGATTGCGTTATGGGTGAGCATTGCGCTGTTTCTACGCACACTCGTGACTTCACCAATTTTTCCATATTTTCACTCCATATTTTCAGCATCACCATTTTTTACACCTCCTCATGAACAGTACAGCTGTCATTTTTCACACCCAGTTCGCACTGTGTTTTCGCACCTGTGGCAACAAATGGTGCGGTCGCTGTGCAAAATCACCTTTCAGCTAACGAACTGGTAGTGTCACTGTTCATGCAGTGGGGTCACAAAAAGCCCATGTTGAAAACTTGGAGTGAAAATACCAAGAAACGCCCAGGACGTTAGGGTTTCCGACCATAACGCCCTACCCTGCAGGGACTGACAGACGTCAGGGGTGTGACTTGGGATTGTCGACAGTAATGCTGACGTCATTCCACCCCCACCCTCACCCTGCAGCCAGTGACAGGCATCGAGGTGTGCCTTGGACTCTTCGGCCCCAAAGTTCACCCCATTCTCTTATGCTGCACCCATTTCAGTATATTTCCTTTTGAATGGGGTGAGTGTAAAGCCTGAACACCCTAAGGCACACCTCGACACTTTTCGGTGTCTGCAGGGTAGGGTGAGGTGAAATGGAGTGAGTGTTATAGGCGATGACCCAAAGGGACATCCCAATGCCTATCCATCTATGCAGCATAAGGGTGGAGTTGGCGTCAGTTCAATACTTCACTGCCATTCCTATTCTGTATCTAACTCCTGTACTTCCACTGCTAATGCCAACAAGCAGACATTGACAAATGCTTGTTTTTTATTATTCTTTATATCCTCTATCCACTGTCACTGAAGCTGCTCCCTTCTGCCCTGATGCAGCCTTGTCCCATCCCTTCTCTGGCACTTACCTCCGACCCCACAGTGCCACAGTGCTGCTCCTACCCTATGGTGTATTCTTTGGGTGGTTGTTCAGCTGTCTCCTCTGGTCCTCTAGTGTGGGAGGTAGAATGGACAGCAGGGAGGTTCAGGGAGAAGAGCGCCAGGCATCGACCTGTATGCATCAGTTTGTTTAAATATATTAGTTCCCTTACCCTCAGGTGCCAGCACAGAGGGCACCGTGTGCTCTTACTCATACATACGGTATGATTTGCTGTGTGTGGTGCCAGCACTGAGGAAGAGGGCATTATGTGTTCTTGCTCACACATATCGTATGCGTGGCCGTGCTTAGTGCAGCACTGTGGGCACCATGTGCACTTGCTCACACATACAGTATGCATGGCTATGCGCAATGCCAGCACTGAGGGTGAGGGCACTATGGGCGCTTGCTCACACATAGGGTATGCATGACTTTGCATGGTGCCAGCACTGAGGGCACCATGTGCGTATGCTCACACATACGGTAGGCATGGCTGTGCACAGTGCCAGTACTGAAGGCACCATGTTTGCCTGCTCACACATACTGTATGTATGGCTGTGCATGGTGCCAGCACTGAGAGCACCATGTGCACCTGCTCACATATACGGTATGTGTGGCTCTGTACAGTGCCAGCACTGACGGCACCACATGCACCTGTTCACACATACTGTATGCGTGGCTGTGCTTAGAGGACACCATATGTGCCTGCTCAGACATACTGTATGCATGGCTGTGTACAGTACCAGCATTGAGGATACCATATGTGCCTGCTCACACATACTGTATGCATGACTGTGCACAGTGCCAGCACTGAGGGCACCATGGGCACCTATTCACATATATTGTATGCGTGGCTGTGCATAGTGCAAGCACTGAGGGCACCATATGCACCTGCTCAGGCATACTGTATGTGAGACTGTGTACAGTGCCAGCATTGAGGGATTGAGGGCACCATGTGTGCCTGCTCACATATTCTGTATGCATGGCTGTGCACATGGCAACATGTGTGCATGCTCACACATTCTGTATGCGTGGCTGTGTGCAGTGCCAGCACTGAGGGTACCATGTGCATTTCCTCACAAATTCTGTATGAGTGGCTGTGTACAGTGCCAGCACTGAGGGCACCATGTGCCCCTGCTTACACATTCTGTATGCGTGGCTGTGTACAGTGCCAGAACTGAGGGTACCATGAACACCTGCTCACACAGTCTGTATGTGTGGCTGTGTACAGTGCCAGCACTGAGGGCATCATGTGTGCCTGCTCACACATTCTGTATGCATGGCTGTGTACAGTGCCAGCACTGAGGGTACCATGAACACCTGCTCACACAGTCTGTATGTGTGGCTGTGTACAGTGCCAGCACTGAGGGCACCATATGTGCCTGCTCACACATTCTGTATGCGTGGCTGTGTACAGTGCCAGCACTGAGGGCACCATGTGCCCCTGCTCACACATTCTGAATGCATGGCTGTGTACAGTGCCAGCACTGAGGGTACCATGAACACCTGCTCACACAATCTGTATGTATGGCTGTGTACAGTGCCAACACTGAGGGCACCATGTGCATCTGCTCACATATTCTATATGCATGGCTGTGCACATGGCAACATGTGTGCATGCACACACATTCTGTATGTGTGGCTGTGTGCAGTGCCAGCACTGAGGGCACCATGTGCATTTCCTCACACATTCTGTATGCATGGCTGTGTACAGTGCCAGCACTGAGGGTACCATGAACACCTGTTCACACAGTCTGTATGTGTGGCTGTGTACAGTGCCAGCACTGAGGGCACCATGTGCGCCTGCTCACACATTCTGTATGCATGGCTGTGTACAGTGCCAGCACTGAGGGCACCATGTGCACATGTCCACACAAATGGTATGTGTGGCTGTGCATAGTGCTAGCACTAAGGGCATCATGCACACCTGTTCATGCAAACGGCATGTGTGGCTGTGCATGGTGCCAGCACTGAGGGCATCATGTGCACCCGCTCAGGCATACTGTATGCGTGGCTGTGTACAGTGCCAGCACTGAGGGCACCATCTGCACCTGTTCACACATACTGTAAGCATGGCTGTGTACAGTGTCAGCACTGAGGGTCTATGTGTGCCTGTTCACACACACTGTATGCATGGCTGCATACAATGCCAGCACTGAGGGCACCATGTGCACATGCTCACACAAACGGTGTATGTGTGCCTGTGCATGGTGCTGGGAATAAGGGTGCCATGTGTGCCTGCTCACTCATATGGTATGCGTGGCTGTGCATGGTGCCAACACTGAGGGAACAATATGTGCCTGCTCACACTTACTGTATTCATGGCTGTGCATGATGCCAGCACTGAGGGCACTATGTGCATCTGCTCAGGCATACTGTATGCGTGCTCTGTACAGTGCCAGCACTGAGGGCATCATGTACACCTGCTCACACATTCTGTATGAATGGCTGTGTACAAAAACAGCACTGAGGGCACCGTGTGCACCTACTCACACATACTGTATGCATGGCTGTGTACAGTGCCAGCACTGAGGGCACCATGTGTGCCTGCTCACACATATGTATGCATGCATAACTGTGTACAGTACCAGCACTGAGGGCACCATGTGCGCCTGCTCACACATACTGTATGCGTGGCTGTGTACAGTGCAGGCATTGAGGGCACCATGTACACCTGCTCACACACATTGTATGCATGGCTGTGTACAGTGCCAGCCTTGAGGGCACCATGTGCACATGCTCACAAAAATGGCATGTGTGGGTGTGCATGGTGCAAGGAGTAAGGGCACCATATGTGCCTGCTCACACATACTGTATACATGGCTGTGTAGAATGCCAGCACTGAGGGCATCACATGCACCTGTTCACACATACTGTATGCCTGCCTGCCTGTGTACAGTGCCAGCACTGAGGGTATCATGTGCACCTGCTCACACATTCTGTATGTGTGGCTGTATACAGTTCCAGCACTGAGGGCATCACGTCCACCTGCTCACACATTCTGTATGCATGACTGTGTACAGTGCCAGCACTGTGGACACCATGTGCACCTGTTCACACATACTGTATGCATGGCTGTGTCCAGTGCCAGCACTGAGGGCACCATGTGTGCCTGCTCACACGTATGTATGCATGCATGGCTGTGCATGGTGCCAACACTGAGGACATCATGTGCGCCTACTCAGGCACACTGTATGCGAGGCTGTGTACAGTGCCAGCACCAAGGGCACCATCTGCACCTGCTCACACATACTGTATGTGTGGCTGTGTACAGTGCCAGCAATGAAGGCACCATGTGCACCTGCCCACACATTCTGAATGCCTGGCTGTGTACAGTGCCAGCACTGAGGGCACCATGTGCACCTGCTCACACATTCTGTGTGTGCGGCTGTGTACAGTGCCAGCACTGAGGGCATCACATACACCTGCTCACACATTCTGTATGCGTGGCTGTGTACTGTGCCAGAACTGAGGGCACCATGTGCGCCTGCTCACACATACTGCATGAGTAGCTGTGTACAGTGCCAGCACTGTGGACACCATGTGTACCTGTTCACACATACTGTATATGTGGCTGTGTACAGTGCCAGCACTGAGGGCACCATGTGCGCCTGCTCACACATACTGTATGCATGGCTGTGTACAGTGCCAGCACTGAGGCACCATGTGTGCCTGCTCAAACATTCTGTATGCATGACTGCGTGCAGTGCCAGCAATATGTGCCTGCTCACACATACTGTATGCATGGCTATGCATAGTGCCAGCACTGAGGGCACCATGTGTGCCTGCTCACACATTCTGTATGCATGGCTCTGTACAGTGCTTGCACTGAGGGCACCATATATGCCTGTTCACACATACTATGTGCATGGCTGTGTACAGTGCAAGCACTGAGGGCACCATGTGTGCTTTCTCACACATACAGTATGCATGGCTGTGTACAGTGCCAGCACTGAGGGCATCATGTGCTTCTGCTCACACATTTTGTATGAGTGGCTGTGTATAGTGCCAGCACTGACGGCATAATGTGCGCCTGCTCACACATTCTGTAAGTGTGCTGTGTACAGTGCTAGCACTGAGGGCACCATATGTGCCTGCTCACACATATTCTATGCATGGCTGTGTACACTACAAGCACTGAGGGCACTGTGTGCCTGCTCAAACATTCCGTATGCATGACTGTGTACAGTGCCAGCACTGGGGGCACCATGTGCACCTGCTCACACATATGGTATGCATGGCTATGCACAGTGCCAGTACTGAAGGCACCATGTGCATCTGCTCACACATATGGTATGCGTGGCTGTGTACAGTGCCAGCACTGAGGGCACCATGTGCACATGCTCACACATATGGTATGCGTGGCCGTGTACAGTGCCAGCACTAAGGGCATCATGTGCACATGCTCACACATATGGTATGCATGGTTGTGCATGGTGCCAGCTGGCATCATCTCTCCCCACAATCTGCTTCAATTGCACATCCAACTGTGGTCACCCAGGTGACAGCAACACAGTGCAGCCTGATGCCCTCCATTCCTGTGGGGGAGAGCGTTCCCTGGATACTCACTCCTCCTATCCTCGGATGACCACTGATATCCCGGGCTTGATCTCCCAGTTCTGGGTTGCCAGCATTGTGTGCAGCATTTTTACAAGAGTTCTGGTGGAGATGGTCTGGAACCACAGTTTCTAAAATTAGTTTCTGAATATATCTATGTACCACTGACTAAGATCTTTAACTTGTCTCTGATTACTTGTCAATTCGCTGCCCCGATGGAAGCAAACCACAATTGTTCCAATCTTTAAAGGTGGACAATGGGATTTAGTGGACAATTATTGTCCTATTTGAATCTTGCCTACCTTAGGGAAGGTGTTTGAAAAAATAGTTAATGTCCAATTAACAGAGTACTTGGATTCTGGCTGTCTCCGGTCTCCCGAGCAGCACGGATTTTGAAAAAATCATGTCCCAGGCACGGCCTTGGCAGTGTTCACAGACTACATCAGTAGGGCAATGGACAAACAGTTGTTCACTGATGCAGTGTTCGTGGACCTGTCAAAGGCCTTTGACCTGGTTGATCACCAGTTGCTGCTCGGGAGACTGGAGAGCATGGGAGTGGCGGGTTCCTCTCTCAAATGGGTTTTGAGTTATCTATCCCAACGTCCTTTAAGGGTGTGTAATGGTGGAGTCCTGTCCCAGGTTGCCCTTATGGAACAGAGTGTTCCCCAGGTATCAATAATGGGGCCACTGTTCTCATTATTTATAGATACTTTGCCATCTGTACTTACCAACATGCATACTTTAATGTATGCAGATGACATTATTCAGTATGACAGCTCTCCCTCGGTGGATGACCTGACTAGGACCTTGGGTATGGATTACTCTAGTTTGGAGTATTGGTTGTTAAAATCTTGACTCTTACTTAACAGTAAGAAGACAAAATGTATGATTTTTGGTTCTAGGCCAAAGATTGCAAAATCACTTATTTTGAAAATTAGTAAAAATACAGGGGATACTGTTGAACAAGTAGTTTGTTTCAAATATTTAGGAATGATTTTGGACCTCAACTTAACTTTCACTTTACATATCAAATCAATTTGTCGACAAGCTAACAATAAGCTTGGTGCATTGTTTAGGTTACAGAATTCGCTGACCTTGCCTGCTGGGACCGCTCTTGGTAAAAGCGTTCTTTTGCCAATCTTGAATTATAAATCTTTTTTGTTTTCCAGACTTGCCAAAGTGGATTTATCTCTATTGAATACTACCTTCAATGTAATTCGTAGATTTATATTAAGACTACCTCATAAAACCCATCATTGTACTTTATATAAATTATTGGGTTGGTTGCCACCAAGGTTGATCCAAGAGTATAATTTGAGCTGTTTAACTGGCAGGACACTGCGTTTGAAAACTGATTCCCCCGTTTTTAACTTAATTGAACAAAGAAGAGAAGCCCAACCTTTAAGGTCAAACAATTCTATCTCTTTAGTAGTTCCAAGAGTTTCAAGTAATATGGGAGAACGAGCAAAATCATTATGTGCTGCTAGAAATTGGAATTGTCTGCCTACTCATTTGCATGATTGTGTCAGTCATAATATGTTTAAGCAACAGCTCATGACATATTGTTGTGCACAGCTTGTTTGTAAATGTTTTGTATAATTTGTATTGCTGTATATCTTTTATGTATATTTATTGTTAACATATTTTGGCTATTTAAAAAAAAAGCCCTGATCATGTATGAAAACGGCCTTGGCTCATTACATTTACCTAGTCAAAAAAAGTTTAAATAAACAAATAAAACTGCTGTGCTGATGGGCCTTTAAGTTGTTTTTAAACAACACTGATTGTTTGCTGCTAATAAACATCAGTTTAGTTTTGCCCCAAACATCAGATTCAGATTTATGGAAGATAATTAGTGGACAGGATGTTCACCAGAACTGGGACATTTTCATTGTTTGCAACAAGTTATTTATTTTTAATCTTCTTTTCTCCACCAGGGGGTGGTCCTGCTTCATTTAGCATCTGACTCCCATCCTGACACCAGGTATCACAGAGAGCCTTGCAGCTGTCGGCATCAGACACTCTTCTAATTTCACCCTATGTAGTGGGTCACCTACTGTCTTTTAGATCCAGTCTAAGGATGTTGCCCCTCTGGAAATGAGAATGAGTCTTTGAAGCATTTGCTATACAGCATAATGCTGCCATGCCTCCCATTGCATTTTCCCTCCCTGTTATAATTAAGCAATATACCATGACAGGGAGTGGGTATATTGGTGGATTTACCATGCCTGGTGTGGTTTGGTCACGAGGTGTAGCCGAGTGACTTAACCTCACCAGAAGTGGTAAATCCACCCATATACCCACTCCCTGTCATGGTATATTGCTTTCATACAATGTTCAACTTGTTTTTTTGTTTTATAGTGATATAAAACTTTTACAGTGGGTATACTGGAGGATTTACCACAGTCATGTGATCTGTTTTGACCAATGAGGTTACAGGATTTTCATACCCCATTGTATAATCCTGCTTATCTGCTATGTAGAAATGGCACCACTGTGCTTTTCTGTGGGTGAGAAGGATATTGTGTGGTTACCCATGATGTCCAATTACACTTCCAATCCCACTGAAGAAGGTACTGCTACTAGAGGGATGCTGACAATCCTCCCCTATTGTCTGATAGCACTACCTTGATAGCACTCCCTAGAATCAATGTGTCTGGTGTAACAAGCTGGGCTCAAGACACTGACCCAGCTCTACTACATGATACAGTAGTGTGACTCACTGCTGCCAGCACAGCTGAGCTGTGAGAGTTACTGACTTTTTTAATCTATTATTTCTGCTCTTGATGGGCCAGGCAGATTACATCATACAGCCCTCAAGCTGGAACATTTATATCATCCGAAAAGGTTAGAGGCTTAAGCCACCACCCCTATCGCCCAGTGAAAAAAACAAACATACCAACCAGGAGTCAGTTTTAAGAGCTGGGAATCTTTTATGAGGGGCTAATGAATGTCGATTTAGAGCTCCAGCTCTTAATGTCCACCCCTAGTGATGCCCCTGCCACCCAGTCTCATCATCTGACATTTTCAGTACTTACCCCAACTTCCAAGTTCCTCCATGGCTTGTCCATGATGGTGGGGCCCTTCAGGGAAAGCACCTTCCATGGTAGGAGCAGGATCCAGTCTGGAGGTATGTGCCTGATCGATGGTGCAGGGCGTGTGAGGGGCTGGTCAGCATACTGCCACTATGGTGACTTTCTGCCTATTTGCTCCCCAGGAGATTGCCAGCATGCAATGACATAGCATACACATATCCAGGTGTGTGCAGCACACACTGGCATCTGCAGCAGTCCCCAACCTCTGAGGCAGCCTCCACATGTGTTGATGACTAGCCTCCACTTCGTGAAATCAAGCAGCAGAGGACAGAGTCCCCTCTCCTTGAAGGAAGAGAACTGTTCAGTGGGAGGACTATTGCACCTTCCACGGCCAGCCCCCTGTAGCCTGAGCCCATTCTGAGCCCAGATCACCAGAGTAGCAAGCAAATGTCTTGCCGCTGCGCTACCTGGCTGGCAAGTTATTGATTTTTTTTTCCATCTATATTTTATCTGCCTTCACTGCCCCAGCTGCCCCCTTTTGACCAACCCCCACCCAGTTACCCAGTTTCTATGGGACTTATCCCCCTGTTGTCCTCTGCCACAGGACTGTGGGGGTTGCTAGGTCACTGGTACTGGGCCTGCGAAGGGCTGGTCATCATCCTGCAGTTGTTTTTTTTTTCCCTCACCAATTTTTGCCCCAGACCCACATCATGTACAATGGTCATGATGTGTGTGCGACATCTCCGTGGAGATGCCCCCATGGGCCTGTGTGTGGGTTTCCTTCCCTTTCTTGAATGGACTCGCTTGCGATGCCACCTGGAAACCTCCAGGTGGCAGACAAGCAGCAAGCCACAGAGACTTCCCTCTCGGGGAGAGAGGAGAGCTGTTAGATGGACACTCAATTCTCTGTCTATGGTCCGTCCCCAAGAGACCCATGTCCGTTGTCAAACCCCAGTCGGCGGCATGGTGGCAGGTGAGGTGCACGGCACCTCAGTCCTCTGCAACTGAGCCAGCCCAACTTGGTGATTTTCATATGAGAACCTTATGCAAGCGTGTTTTTCTGTAGAAGCTATTTTTAAATACTGGTTCACATTCTGAATTGTTTCATTTTTACTGGCTTTGAAATAAATACACTGGGGACTTCAGTTTTTTGAACTGTATGATGTAGTTTTTGTCCTTAACTACAAAATTGTTGGTACAATGCACTTGCCTACTACTACAGAACATTGTTGTTGAAAGGGACGTAAACTACATCATAGTGTTCTAAAATGGTACTCAACACAAGTACCACAAGTGTGTAAATCGTAAACACTGGGTTTAAGAAACCAGAAAAAGTGGAACAATAACAGCATCTGAGCCTATACTATATTATCGGTCATACTATGAAAGGTAAAGGAGCGAGGAAGCCAAATTTCCCATATTTACTCCTTTAAAGAATAAGATGAATTTGTGAAGTTTATCTTTAAATTCAGATTTAGTTTTACTTATTATGATTTCTAGTAGCAAGTCATTCCATGGGTTGGCTGTGCATGTTGTGAAATAACATTTTCTCTTTAGTGGGCTGAAAGTTTTACCAACAATTTGGAGAGGATGTCCTCCAATGAATACTGTGTCATGTTTGAAGTCAAGTTCCGAGTTCTGATAATAAATATGGGTCATGAGTAATGCCAAACATGAGAAGTAAATCACCTCTGAATCGTCTGATGTCTAATGACATTACCTTCAGTGCCTACTAATGTTCCTGATAAGTCATCATGTTCGTAATATCGAATATGCATTTGGAGAATTCTTGTTATACTTTTTCTACTTGGCTTATGTCCCCTTTCTTAAAAGGGCACTGCAGCTGAGACGCATAATCCAGATTTTGTCTAGTGTATGCACTATTAAGGGGTAATAACACATTCATGTCACATGATTGTGTATTTCTCTTAACAGCTCTTATGATTTTATTTTTCATAGTCACCTCATTAGTCTGTGTAGTGCAACCCAGGTCATTAGTAATGTGGCAGGCAGTATAAGCTAGAGGTTAGTGTAATGTGCTGTGAATGAGTTTGGTACATTTAGCAGACAGACCTGAGTTTGAGTCCCACAGTCTCCAATTGCATGCAGGCTCCTGAAAACAGGCACTTGTGCCTAGTGTGCCTTACCTGATTATCAAAGAATGCAATAAAATAAACTCCCAAATCTTTTTCATTAACTGTAGCTGCCAGAGTATGTCCACACAAGGTGAATAAATTATTTTTGTTTTATGCATTTATTCAGGTAGAAACACATTTCCCATTTCTCGGACCACAAGGTTACACTATCCAGGTCACTTTGAAGATTTCTCTGTTGTGTAGCTATTTCACAAGGTCCCCCAAATTCTGAATCATCAACATATTTTGCCGATCAGCTGGTTAGTTTGCAAAGTGACGCACAAAAGTTTGCGCTGCACTTCGCGACTGCGCTAGTGGGCAATGGAGTTATTCTAAGTTGGATAGCGCAGTGAGCAATCTGATGGTGAATAGTGGCTGACAGGGGCAGTGCTAACCCAGGAAAAGCAGTAGGATACCCAGTAGTGTTGCCCCCACAGCCAGCCAGGAAAATGGCCCCACGGCCAATAGCGCTCACATGCTAAAGTGCTATTCATGAAAGTGGCCATGCAGATGAGCTCATTGGGCATGCAAGGCGCTAGTGACCATTAGCATGCCCATTATGGGCTCATTTCCATGGCATTAGAGTGGTATTGTGTGGCCCCCCAACAGCCCATGCCCCACGCAGCCACAGTTCCCAAGTGTAATACCCCCTGCATCTCCAGTCGCCGTCCCCGGAGAGATCCCTTACACCCTGGCAGTCTAGGGTCCCTCCTCGATCACCCACTGGACTTTATTAAAAAAAATTTCCATACTGTAGTGTCTGTCCGCCCTCCCCGATCGCCCACACAACTTCATAAAAAAAGGTTTACATGGTGTAGCATCTCTCCCCTTCCCTGATTGCCAACCTGACTGTAAGAAATCCCTTTTCCATAGTGTAGTGCCCCACCCCCTCCCCGATCATCCACTCAACTGTAAACATCCTTTTTCATAGTGTAGTGTCCCTCCCCTCCCCAGTCACTGATCACCATCCCCAAATACACAAAACCTATTCCCTGGTAGTCTAGGATCCCGACCCCTACCCCCGCATCCCATCCGGTGTGACCCACCACCCCGCTCCCCCATCCCAATGTTCGGTCAGTGACCAGCATAGCCCACCTCTCAATACCGTGGCTGGCTGCCGACTGAGCCCTCTTGGAGCACATACTGTAAACAGTATGGCTCCCTCACTGTCACAGTCAAGGAGCCGTACTGTATACAGTACGTGCTCTAAGAGGGTTCAGTTGGTGGCCAGCAATGTTGGTGAGAGGTGGGCTGTGCTGGTCGCCAACTGAAAACTGGGATGGAGAAGCGGTGGATCACGGTGGATGGGTTGGGGGTGTGGGGTTAGGGACCCTAGATTGCCAGGAAATAGGTTATGCTCATTTGGGGATGGTGATCGGTGACTGGGGAGGTGGGAAGGGATGCTACACTGTGGAAAAGGGATTTCTTACAGTTGGGTGAGCGATTGGGGATTAGGAAGGGGAGTAGGGGGCTGCAGTACCTCCACCAACCACTAAGATTGTGAGGATTACCGCCAGGGCTTTGTCGGTGGTAATTTATCCATGCAAGGGCCTTCACAAATGGCACTTGTGTGGAACAAAAACTTTGTGAATGCTACTGTGGGGATATGCAGGTCCCCTGCCCTTCATTTGAATTGCAGCCCCCCCTCCTGATTTTGCCTGGGTGCAAACCCAGTCTGCCTGGGCAAACTAGGCTTTGTGGATACCAGCTCTGGGCAAACTGAGTTTGTGCCTTGGCAAAGTTTTGTGAATCTAGCCCTTGGAATGTAATAGGTCCTAAGACTGAGCGCTGTGGGACCACTAGAGACCACACCTAGAGCAGAATGATTCCCATTTAACACTGCCCTTTGTGTCCTATTATTTAACCACCCCAAAAATCCAGTTAATGAGTTTTTTGTTGATTTTAGCATTTTTTAATTTAGTAATAATGGCCCAAAGCAGCACTAAGTCAACCACTTTACTGAAGTTGAGGTACACAGTTTCACATAGAATATTTAAGTCCAATGTCTAACTTATTTTCTTATAAAAACATATGAGATTTGGGGTGCAACTCCTACCCTTTTTGGAACCATGTTGGTCTAGGTCCAGATTTTCTAGGGTGGATAGGTTCTTGTTCTTTATTAGACTTTCTGATAACTTGTATACGATAAAAATAAGGCTAATTAGCTTGTAATTACTAGATGCATACTTTGAACCTTTTTTAAAGATTGGCAGAACATTAGCTATTCTCCAGTCACGGGGTACATCTCCTGAGCTGACAGACTCTTCAAAGAATAGTTTTAAGGGTTGAAATAAGTAAAATGCTATGATTTTTAAGGAGACAGTATAGTACAGTGGGTTAAGGCTCTGCACTACAGATTTAGAGACCTGGGTTTGAATCCCACAGCTGCCTCAGTGCATACTGTGTGATCCTGAGCAAGTCACTTAACTTCCTTGTACTCCCAGGTTGCATCTGGAAACAAGCTTTGGCTTAGTGTGCTACTCCTGGTTAAGCAATATTTCCTTTCTTTTCCCTTTTCATCATTTGTCCTGATACATTATTTGGCTCTGATGAGGAGGAGTTAGTCTTTTTAGTTTCTGCAGTTTATCATTGATGTTGATACTTCAGTCTTACTGAAGTTACTAGTATTAATAGTGGAGATGGTTTCTGACTTTTCTGCAAATACCCCTCAAAAATATTTTGTGAGGGATTCAGACATCTCGTTAGGCTCATTTATTGGTTTGTTGTCTCTGACTAGGGGGCCCAATTTATTATGCGAGTTCTTTAATGAATTAATATATGCAAAGAAAACCTTGCTAGTTTCTTTTTTGGCATTTAAAGCAAGATTTATTGTAACATTTTTCTTTGCCTGTCTTGTCTCCTGTTTACACCTTTTTTTTAATTTTTTTTTGCAATTTACAGAATGCCTCCCAAGATGTAGGGGTTTTGTTGCTGAAAAATGGTCTATGGAGATTTTTTTTTAATTTTGAAAAGTTTTATGATTTTTCTATTTAGGGATTTAGTTTTTATTCTATTTGTTTTGTGTTTGTTTAACTTCAGGAATGTGTTTATTAGTGATTGATAGGATAGTTTTAGCTTACCACCTAGGACCTTAGCACCATGTTGCATAAAGTGCAAAATCAGTTTTAAAGTTGTCACAGTGGTTTATCCACATCCAACCTTTATATCTGTCATACTACTCAGCTGTTTTCACTTTGACTTGAGGAAGAGAGTTTTATCTCTTGAAAGCTAGTCTTAAAAATAATTTTGTTAGTCCAATAAAAGGTATCATCTGCAACATATTTGTTGCTTTTTTTTCTCTTCACAGTGGTTTACAAACCTAGTGTTCTCTCTAATGCACCAGGTGCACAGGCAAACATTGATCCTAAAAATCATACTTCTTCTGGTTCTTCACAGGGTAAGCTTCAGGGATCAGAAGAATATTTGAACTTGCCACCTTGCAGCCTTTTAATTTTAGCTTTTTGCCCAGGTCTGTTAGGTTTTGGCAGATATCTTTTTCATGTGACCTGCCTACATCCTTACTACCAACATGAATAATAACATGAATTTTTTGTTAGATCGAAGCAGTCAGTTCTATTATCTAGGTATGCAATCTTAGCCTCTGGAAGACAAGATACTGTTGTGTTACTTTTATTGTTTCTGCATATGTGAGTCCCTTAAGACAAATTTCTTGGTTGCATCCTGCTCATCTAATCGACCTTCAACTACTAGTGGGCTATATTGCTTCCTTGAAGTCATACATATTTCATCTGCACTCACTGCTCTTCTCCCCGTTCTATGTTTTGACAAAGTGACTGAGCACCATTCTTCTTCTGCAAGTGGTGTATATCCCCTCTTCCCACCTGTATTTAAAATGCACCTTGTAAAGGATGACACACAGGTTCAAGTGCAGTTCTCCTTTAATCTGGCTTTGTTCTACTTGTACTGCTGTAGTAGTACAACTTTGCAGGAGTAAGAAAGAGCTTCTTCCCATCTGCCGTAATGTGGAAATCTCCCCAGGTAGGGCTGAATTGAAGGCAGTAAAATATGTAGTTGGCTTGCTTTCCTCTAAACTGGGATTTGGGATTTAATGCATTCTGTGCCCCCTTCTCCATTCCAATGGCAGATCCAGGCACCCAATCTATCTTATGTTTAAATTACACATGTAGAAATTCTATATTTATAAGATTATTAAAATAATCTTAAGTAGGCCCCCAACTCAGAGTCATCAGGTTTGATACCAAGTAATAAACATACAAGGGTTTGAGACCTGTAAAGTTCAAACCCAACTCCCATAAGTTGAGTTTGCATAGTTAAAATGTAGTTAGCTGGGGTTTAGCCAGCCACTTGCTGTGAGCAACATAGACTTTTGGCACCGAATGAAAGGCGGCAGCGAGCCACTTAATTTGTCTGCCCGTCCAGGCCATGATTATTCTAGAAGCATTTCCACAAATGTGTTGCTGCTACTGGGGAGGGGGATCCACCGAGAGGAAGCAAGATTTTTGTTCATGTGCTAGATATTGGACCATATGTTTGCTTGCTTAAAGCCTAGCCTCTTTAACTCTACCCACTTTGTTATTGCCACAGGATGCTCTGTAAAATTTCATATCCACCTGTCTCCCTTCCACCCACCTCACCACTAAAGCACTATACTGTGTTGCCACTTAACTGAAGATAGTACTCTATGGTTCAGAATCCTGCAATGTGGACTGCATGACTTCCCCCAATTCCCATCCAGGTCTTACTTTCTTATCTGGCCAGTGACTGCTATTGAAAGCCAACTTTACAGATTTACAGAGGAGTGGAAAGCCAACTATGGTGCAACTTTTGCAGTTAGGCAGCACATGGATACAGGCAGTAATTAAGTTCTTCCCGCTATAAATTGATGAGACAAGCCTGTCTGCCTACCTGGTATGTCAATCAACAGCACCATCCAACAGCTCCATCCCTAGAACTGACCTTAGCCCTTGTGTTACGTCTAAGTAAATATGCTGTGGGCACCCCTCCACCAATAACTGGCAGTTTCTTCCTCCAATATCTGGCCCTTCCATCCCTCATTCCTCCACCATCACCAGTGCCACTGTTACCATATCCACCCGTGCCAGTCAGTCAGATGAAAGAACTTTGCATGTAATGAAAATAAATTGCTAATGGTACCAAACATATAAACTGTTATTATGTACTATGAAGGTAACAGTAAAACCTTTTCTAGGGTGCCTTAATATCTACTATGCATGATTTTGAAGTGCATTTGGGGGATCACAACCCTGACATGGGTATCCTGACTCTCTTAACTTATCAGTGACCGGGTAGATACCTATGCAGGGTTCAGTACTGGGACCGGTCCTCTTTAATGTCTTTATAAGTGACATTGCAGAGGGACTGGAAGGAAAAGTTTGTCTCTTTGCAGATGACACAAAGATCTGCAACAGGGTTGATACACAACATGGGGTGGAAAGGATGGGAAGGAACTTGGCAAGGTTAGAGGAACGGTCAAATGTATGGCAGCTTAGATTCAAAGCAAAGAAGTGTAAGGTAATGCACCTGGGAAACAAAAACCCAGGGGAATAGTACATAATGGGGGGTGAGATACTAACAACAACAAAAACTGAAAGGGACTTGGGAGTAGTCATATCAGATGACCTAAAGGTGGGCAAGCAGTGAGAGAAGGCAGTAAGGAGGTCTGGGGAGAACTGGGATGCATAGGGAGAGGCATCACCAGTAGAAAACAGGAAGTTGTTATCCCTCTGTACAGACAGTTGGTGAGACCCTATCTGGAGTACTGTGTGCAGTTCTGGAGACCCCATCTCTGCAAGGACATAGACAGGATGGAGGCTGTCCAGAGGAGGACAACTAAAATGGTGCAGGGTCTGCATCAGAAGACATACGAAAAGAGACTAAAGGAGCTTAATATGTATACCCTCAGGAAAGGGGGGGATGATGGAAACTTTCAAGTATCTCAAGGGAATCAACAAAGTCCAAGAGGGTAGCATCTTTCAGAAAAAGAAATGTGCAAGAATAAGGGGGCACAATTTGAAGATGGGGGGGGTGTCTCTAAGGTAATGTGAGGAAGTATTTTTTAATGGAGAGGGCTGTGAATGCATGGCATGGCCTTCCTGAGGAGGTTGTGGAGTCAAAAACAGTGGGGGATTTCAGGCATGCATGGGACAGACATAAGGCAATTCTAGGAGGAAGTAGGCTGTTGGTTAACTAGGATCTGCAGCTTATCCATTAGGTAAGGAAATGGGCAGACTAGGTGGGCCAAGCGGTCCTTATCTGTCATCAAATTCTTTGTTTCTATGTAACCAGAAACAGGCTGCAGTGCTTCAAAGCCAGGACCAGAAAGACAGATGCTATTTTTCTTGAAAGGAGCAACATAGTTAAGTATCAAAAATAATCTCAGCACACACTCATAGAGAAAATAATAAACCGAATTTAATTACTTCACTACAAATACCACCAAAAGCTTAATCTGGTTCAAGGTCAGTTGGGATTCATCTGTATCCCCTTCCCCCAGGTCGTACCTGAAAATAGGCAGAATTTATCTAGTGCACTTACCTGGTCAACAAAAACTAAATCAGTAAATTATTAAAATTAATAGATAAGGTGCAGAGCTCCATGGAGTGGAGGGTCAGACAGGTCAGTAGCCACATAAGCAGAGATGAATGCAGTACAAGGTTGTAGGTACCAAAAGGTCAAATTAGGTTGGGTACAGGCTCCACACAACCACCTAGAGCCAGAACAAGCTCAAACTGATAACCGGTACTGGTGCCTACTCCCCCCCCCGGCATACCCCAAACAGGCAACAGCCTATTAAACCACGGCCACCCTAACACCTTGCCGAAGGTCAAAACACGTCTTCAACCCACCTTTTCAGGAAAAGTTGCAGGGATAAACAACTCTGCTCCCTCCTTTCAATTTCACCATCCTGCATTTTGGGTCTAAATCAGGAACCTGCCCCAGACACGGGCATGGCAGGCCCTGATAATGCGAGATCCCTGCAGGCCACCAGAACATACGCCGGCAGTATGCCACAACAGGTAATGGCTTCCTCAGTACTGCCACTACTGAGGAGACTCTGTCACAGCCCTGCCACCGCTGTAACAGCTCCACTGCCAGCTCTTGCTAAGATGGAAACCAGGATCTCAACCCCCACCCCAGTGCACGAGGTGGGAATAGTCTCCATTTCTCCAGTCCAGGACTGCCACTCCAAATCCGGGGACCCTACTCCCATGGTTGCATTGCTCCTACAACTTCCCCCCCAAGAACCCAGCTGCGAAACCAGCGCCAAAAACAAGATGACTGCATTTCCTGGGCTGGGGGTTCGAGACCCCGACACTACTTGCTCGAGCAAAAAATGTCCGGTCTCCCATAACCACTCCCAGAGGGCCCAATTTAAAGGGCAGGGGATAAAGGAACATACTCAGGGGGTGGATCCAGGCTGACCATCAAACTGGACTGACCAGAGGGAGAGAAGATAAATTTAGTAAGCCCCCCTGAGAGAGCTGAGAGAGGTGGCTTACACATAGTTTGTCACAAAAAGTACTACTCTCTTTTTTTTTTCCCAATCCTCAAGTGCACCAATACTGGCCACCCAACTGCAGCGCATCAGCCCTGTAACTACCTTGCCACCTGGGTACCCAGACTGACTCTAGGGAGTACACTGGTACCAGTGGGGGAAGAGGCCTATATAGTGTGTTATGTTGTTTGGGTGGGTGGGCACCACTGTTATTATTATTGCATTTTCCAATCAATTATTTATCTCTGCATTCCTTTTCCCCTTATCACTGGTTTAATAAATTGCTTGTTGTTTTTTGAAATCTGTCTTGTGAGCACATCATTGCATGAGCATATTATTAGCTAAAATTCAGCACTGTCTGATGCATCCAACACTGACCCAGCTTTGTCAACTTCCACTGCCTGTGGTTTAACCACGGATGTCACATGATTTGCTGGCAGATGAGTGCTGTTCATTTTCATGAACATTAACGTGCTAGCATTACGAGATTTGCTCTATCATGTAGGATTGCCCCTGCTGCACTGAATACCCTTTCAGAGCTTACACTTGCAAGGGGACAACTTAGGTGTTTCAGGACAAGAGTAGCAAGTGCTGGCCACTCCTGAAGTCTTTTCCTCAGTATTTGAGGGTTCATCTTCAATGCTAAGGTTTTTGGTGTCTGCCATATACGCTTTCACGCTCCACTCTGCAGACTTCGTGATGAGTTCCTCCTCTGCAGCATTCCCTTGTAAACCTCCTCTACCCCAGCCTGGGAGAGGACTGCCCGAGGAGGATTCTCACTGGCAGAAGAAGTTGGTCCTGCTTTTGACAATGTCCCACCATGGTTCTGAATGACACTGCTGCTGTTGGCACTGGTAGAGCTTGCTGTAGCCTGCTGGGAGTGTCACTGCAGATTAAGTTTCCACACAATCTGCACTTCATTGACCCTGTTAATTAAGGTGGCCTTCACCTCTTTCACCTCTTCAATTCTGCCTGGAAGAATTGCAGAAATGCCATGTTTATATCTTGGGTCCAACAGGGTGGCTATTGCAAAGTTGCAAACTGCAAAATGCTCTTTAGATATCTGTTGCCATCCAGCACACCCAGGGCTTAAGTGATTAATAGAAACATAGACTTTGATGGCAGATAAGAACCGCTGGGCCCACCTAGTCTGCCCATTTCCCTACCTACAGGATAAACTGCAGATCCCAGTTAACCAACAGCCTATTTCCTCCTACCCCCCACAAGAATAGCCTTATGTCTGTCCCATGCATTCTTGAATTCTTCCAGAGTTTTAGATCCCACAACCGCCTCAGGAAGGCTGTTCCATGTGTCCACCTGGTTAATGGTGATGTTTGTATGTCATCACTGTCTGCGTCCACTAATTCTGCTTCAACATTCAAAATGGCCTGCCTCAGTACCATTAATAGTGTAATCCCCTGGCTAATGCAGCTAGTTTCATTACTTACAGCTTGTGTGGCATGGTCAAATGGCTTTAGGATCATTGTTAAGTGTAACCTGGGAGCTGTGAAGCAATGGTATACTACCCTTGCCTGTTGGGCTCCATCCAGGTTGAGGGAACTGGGCTCTGTTTGATGGTAATGGGGGGGAACTTTCCCAAGCTGAAAGTAAATAGTGCGGTGCCTTCACCCAGAGTAATATATAGTGGGCCAGCTGTTTGTTTGGTACAACCCTCTGGGATGTTATACCTACCCACCTCCCATCCCAGTCACCCCACACATGGAGTGCCATAAACAGCTGCAATACCTTACTTTGCATGCAGTTAATGACTATAGCTAATAGTATGCTCACAGACAGTTTTGAACAATAACAATAAAAGATTTATTAACAGGGCAAAAGGGGAATGGGGATGCAGAAATAGAGCAGGTGGCAATGTTCAATGAACTGGTGAAACCATAAACAGTAACAGCATTAACAGATCCCACCCCCAACAGCAACACAGAACAGTTTAGCCCACCTTCCCACTGGTACCAGTACTCCCTACTGTCTATCTGAGTACCCAGTAAGAGTTGAAGGCCTATACATTGTCACAGGTTGGCCGACGTTGGTGCACATTTAAATTGAAAACTGTAAACTTGGAACGAATTCTGTTTAAGCTCCCCAGGTCAGGGCAGGCCCTGTGGTTACTCACAGCTCTGAAGACAATCTCACATGGTCTGGCAATGATTGCAGGTGCAGTTAGTCATACGGGGCCTTGAGCAGCTGGGACAGGTCTGCAGTTAACTTGGCTGGAACTGGAGCATTGCTGCTTGTCACCTTCTTGCAGGCTGTAACAGGCCAATACTGGGGACTCTGGCCACACACCTCAGGGGGATACAATGGGTAGTGCTTAGTGATAGCACTACCTGGCTGATTCCCCAGAGGGTTCACACTCTCTCTTTCCCTATCCACAGTTGGCAAACTTAGATTTGTTTCTGGCAACCAGTTCAGCTCACCTCTCTGCACTAAAGGTGGTAAACAGTCTTTCAGGTGGTTCCAAAACCGCAGGTTCAAACCACAAGAACAGCTTTTCTTCCTTGAATCTTGATGTCCTGGCAATGAGACTTTTCTTGAGTAGCTCTGCACTCTGGCTGTTGACCCAGATGTACCTCAGGCGTTTAGCAGAATGCAGTCCACCTTCCTCACAGGCTGAGGGTCTTTCTCAGATGCTGCAGAGTTCTAGTTACAGACAACTCTTCACACTTTTGATCTGGCTTTCCAGGTGGTAGAAAGCTTAAGGCAAGTCTCCTGGAACAAGCTGTGGAGGCATTAGGTTGACTTCCGAACTTTTACTCAGCACAGTCTAAGCCTTCCTCACAGGTGGAGTGCTTCGGGCAGACTGCCCCAAGCTGAATCCGTCCCCCGAACTTGAGGATCAACTGCAGTGTTCAGTTTGTTCATACAACTGTCAATCAGGCAAAATTAATATGTATGAGATCCAGATGATGCCTGATCGATTGCCTGTTTAGCCACCAAGAACACTGTCTAGCCTACTCCTAGGAGCCACTGCAAAGTCCTTTAGGGCTCCTAGAATTCTGATTGGTGTGGACTGGGGTCAGGGGTTGTAAATATGGCTGCTGCATAACAGTTTTGCACAAGGTCCCAATTTACAGTCCTTCTGCAGCCAAACTGAACTCTTTTAGTAAACAAAAATCCCAGTGTCCAGTAGCTACCCCTATGCCCTATTGTCCCATGGCAGAGTGGGTTTTGGCAGAGAGGCTCCCTCTGTCTGTCACTAGCACCGTAATGCTAACCCCCTAGGCAGCAGGTGCAGGGCTGTCCATTTATGAAGCAGCCTCAGCTGTTCTTAAAGAGACATTGCTCCCTTTAATGTGATAGTGCTTAAGAGCGCTTTTATAATGTTTTTATTTATTTATTTTCTACCCCTCCATGTGTGCCTCCAGACCCCTAATTATGTTTTTAAAGTCCCGGGGGTCAGAGCACATGAAAAGGAACCACACTGAGTCACCAGAGCAGCTTTAACTTTCAAGCACCACAGTGCTATGTAGTCTGCGAGCCGACTGCTGCAGCTTGCACATTCGAGCAGGACCAAGCTTGACTGTGCACAGCCTGAGCTGCGTGGCAATTGGCAAACCACCAAGTGGGTGGTTTCACTTCTTTTGTGCTCCTCTGGTCCTCTACATAGATTCTGAGCCTGGGGGCTGGCAGGAGCATAAAGGAGGCACCCGAGGACTGGGATGTGGCGGGACCACTGGTTGGGAGGCAAATTACAGTAAGCCCAACCCATGGGAAGGGGTTACATAAGAACTGCATAAGTCACCAGTTGTCAAGAGACAGTGAAATGAAAGCCACAGCATGTATGCAACATCAAGTAGTCAGACAATGCAGAACGTTACTCATATATGTGCTCCAATATTGCCAGTGTTTAATTCCACCGAGTGACCACCTCTTGTTGCAGACAGTGCTGAGGCAGGGCATTCTTTATCTGTTGTGCCTGAAGCTGATCCCTTTCCTTGCCAGACCTTGCAAAAGTGGGCTCATATGAACTGACACACAGTCAACAAGTTCTTCTGCTCTAAGTATGCCAGGAATTTCCTGCACAACCAGATTTAAGCAATGGGCCATGTGTGGCACCCTTATGTATTTGCCATTGCTAAGTGCTTTGATTACATTTGCCCCATTGTCAGTTAGAGGTTGGCAAGCCAGAGCAGGCTCAAGCCTGGCTAGAGCTCAGTGCCGGCTTGGCTCAACTCAACCTCTGTAAGCAATGGAGAGCCAAAGTCAAGCCGAGCCAATTATTGTCAAAGTAAGTATTTTTGTTGGCCTGAGCAGTTAGCATAGTGTCTGAAAGAATCAACTCATGTGTAGAGAACAGCCTGCAGTAGCAGGGCTCAGCTCATGTTTTGTTCTTAGAGTCAAGCCAGACCCCTGGTTTGACTCTGGCTTGGCTCTAGTTGAAAAGTTTTGGCTTGCCCACCTCTATTGTCAGTGGAAACTAACTCAGCCTTTAGACCAGTTGGATGCAGCCAGTTATATAATGGCAAGAATAATTTCTTGGCTTCTGATTGGTCAGTGTATGCCTGGAACAGTGATGTTATCTCAGTATAACATCACTGTATTAAGGTCCGGCACACGTGACCACAGAAAAGGAAAAAAAAAAATCACGCACCCCATCTCCAGTACCCACACACTTCCTTCCAAGACTCGCACTGCTCTGTCTGCCCCCAGCAAACAAACTCTTCAGAGCACAAGTTGTGGTCCCCAAGTAAGCATTTTAAAGCGAAAATGTTTTTAAAAGGCCCATCAAACCACAAACATTTTCTTTTCTCTTCACCTTGCCCTTTTGAGATGCTTTACAGATGTGGCTCACAGCACAGCAGCAAGTGCTGGTGTTTCACTTTCCTCCTCCGCTATCAACATCTTTTTTGTACTCCTGTATCAGAGGATCCCTTTTAGGGAGAGAAGGTATTGTAACTGCAGCTAAACCCAGAGCCAGCTGATCCCTTCCACTTCCCAATCTGCTGGCACCACCACTGTGCTCAGACGCTTTTGACTTCTAATCAGGGAGATCATAGGGACGTTATTCTCATAGAAAATGATGGGGATATTTTTCAATGTTTATTTATGTAAGTTTAAGAAATCTTAGAGAAAAAAATGACAGCCACTGCTGATCCAATGGAACCTAGTTGAGCGAGGCTTTCAGTTTTCTCTAAGATTCTTAAACATATATAAATAGGCATTGAAAAAATGTCCCCATATACTTGTATGGGAAGCATTTCCGCGCTCTCCCTGATTAGATGTCACAAAACGTCTGAGCGCGGCGGTGGGGCCGGTGGACCGGGAAGTGGAAGGGATAAGCTGGCTATGGGTTCGGCTGGAGTTGTAATCCCTTCCACCCTAAAAGGACACAAGTAGAAACTATATTTCAGGCAGAAGTGGCCAACGCTGCTATAAGGTATTGGGCTATGAAGCAGGGGTGTAGCCAGGAATTTTAAACTTGTACTCAAAACTGATGCACTGTTGCCCCCCCATTATGTAAACATAAACCAAAATATGCACTGCCACACCACAAGACAATAGCCCCCCCCACCTCAACCCCGTTTGCTATGTCTGAGTTCAAGTAATCAGTTTTTTTCTGTAATCCTCCTTCATTTTTCTACCTTCCTGGTAAGTTGCTCTTGTTTGTGTATTTAGCAGGTGGCATCAGTGCCCCATAGTGAACAACAAAAGCAAAACGGCACAGCATAACATACACACAAGTGACTCACAATGTCCTTGCTTTCCTCTTTTTGTTGCCCCTGCCTGATTTTTTTTATTGTACTCTGCTGAGTACAGTGCATATGTCTGCTGACACCCCTGCTATGAAGCCCAAATAGAGTTTCCAATATCTTGGAAATTCACTTTAACCATTGTTTACCTATCACACTGCCACACGAGGCAACATCATCAGCACCCTCACCATCACCTTCAAGACTAATGGCTTCTAAATCACTAGCAGTGTAGTCTTCTTACTACCACCTATAGAGTTGCTACAGCTCCCTTCCTTGGACATGGGTGCTGCTGCACCAGCAGCTTCTACAAATGATGAGTCTGACCAACCAGTAATTCCCCCACTCCCTCTGTTGCTCACATCCTCTTGGACTAATGGGGCCACTATAGTAACAGTCCCCACCCTTTCCTCCTCTGACACTTGATGACCAAGAAAGGTATCCCAAGAACTGGCTGAATATGACTACTATTATTCGTTCCCCTTTCTTGGCCTCTTCTATGCCAACCACCATGGGTTTTATACTTATCACTGGCACCAAACCTGCTACTCATTGTTTTTTTATGACATACTTTTTTCCAAATGGAAAATTAAATGTGGAAGAAAGAGAAGGCATACTGGACGCAGATAAAAGAATAACATTATACATCAGAACACTACAAAAAAGCTAATTCTTATCCAAGTAGAAATAAATCACCAACAAACAATCAGACTAGTTTGAGAAGGCAAAATACTGCCTTTTCTTCTTGAAAAACAGTGACAAACAAAGCAACCTCCCCTCCCTCACTGGCTGACAGCACTAGGCACACAAAGCACAGCAGCACAGTCACATTGAGATCCACTGTGATCTCCATAAACAATTGTACTCATATGCTGTACTTAATATGTTCTTTCTGTTGGTTGCTGTTCACCGCTGCCAATACTGTTGTAATAATATTTGCTGTTGTATGCATGTATGTATTTCTACTACCCTTTCCCCCAGGATGCACCGTGAGACAAGCAACTTGTTCAGTGTGCCTTTCCTGGTGAAACGTTTCAATAAATAAATACATAACCACAGAGCTGAGCTACAGTGCCAAAAAATGAGACAAAAAAAGCCTCCAAAAATGACTTTTCAGGACAAAAAAATTTACAGATTCTACAGATGTTAGGCAACAAATCAATGTTTGCCAAGTGCTTTTTTATGCACAAAAACACTGAGCTAATTACTTGAAAACAAGCTTTCTCTCGGGAGCTAATCGTTCCTCCAAGACCCTCTAACAAGGGTTGCCAAGAGGCATGGAGTCTCATGGTAAAGGAAGACTGCAATCTGAACAATGACCCTTGCTGTAATGTGATCATCTGTGGAGTTCAGCATGGTAACTTTGCCTGCTAAGTTACAAGTTTCACAACTTCATGGAACTTGTACTGAACTACAAAGTCCAAAACTTTACAGTGCATGACTTCACAGAGTTATCCACTCTCCTCAAAGCACTCCACAGACCGAAGTTAGCCACTTTCGAACATCTCTAAGCAGGACGTCTGACCTCATCAGACTGAGGTGTCATTTACTTAGATTGAATGTTCTAATGTAGTCCAATGCAGCTGCCTCAAAGGATGCCGAGAACGAGGAGCACTTGGATGACAGTGGGCTCAGGGAGGGTTAGAGCAGTCAGGCAGAGGCACATCCCAGATCCTATTCCTCTCAAGAACTCATATGCCACACTGGCAAATGAGGACAACCAAATAGAGGTACCCAGAGAAGTGGAAGGAAAGTATGTGGAGGTTAGCCAAGGAGGTGACCTCAGCGGGGAAAACAGTGGACCCCAGAGGAGGAGGAAGCGAATCGGGGGACTCCATCGTGAAGAGGGATCCAGCTAGGAACACAGGAGGGAGAGGACAGGGAGGTGAGGTGCCTACCAGGTGCCACGGCATGGAGGGATGGAAGGAAGATACTGGGGATCACTGGGAAGGCAAGACGGGAGGGTGAGCTGGATGTCATTATCCACCTAGGTACTAATGACTTGGCAAATGGGGAGCCAAAGGAAGTTCAGGAAGAGTTTAGGAAACTGGGGAGGGGTCTCAAGCAAGTAGCTACTTCTGTCACTTTCTCAGAAGTACTACCTGAGAGGCAAGGGAGAGAGCATGGAGTGCATGCACCAGGAACTTTAACTCATGGTTGAAGAACTGGTGCTGTGGAGGAAGGGTTTGGATTCATTGGTGACTGGGGACCCACCTGGAGGGATGGAGGTTTGTTCAAGCCTGACGGCCTGGTATCCATCCTGGAGGGAATCAAGCATTAATGATAAGTTTAAATGCTACATTGATGCGCATTTAAACTAGCAAAGGGGTGGCAGGCCAGCAAGGAGGGTACCTACTACTCACCCCTCACAGCTAGCAGTGGAACCAGTGAACCAGAGGAGTGGCTATCTCTGCAAAAGCGGTGTGCAAAAGATGGAGATTAGTGTCCAAAAGGTGGATAAGCAGAAAAGGGCAAAATTCAGCAGAAGGGCAGACAGCAAGGAGAACCAGGGATAAATGACAACCAAGGAAGGGCTGGAGAACAGTGAAGCAGACTAGGGAGGTCAAATCATGGAAACCATGTGTGCAAATGGCAGGAGCCTTAGCAACAAGATGGAAGATCTGAGGCTGTCATGGTACAGTCAGACCTGGACATTGTGGCCATCACTGAAACCTGTTGTAATGATAACCATGACTGGGAGATGGCCATACCTGGCTACAACATATTCAGAAGAGACAGAGCAGGCAGGAAGGGAGGAGGAGTGGCACTCTATGAAAAATGACATAAGGGCCACAGAGATCCAGGAGGAACAAAATGGGGAGAGATACTGTGGGTTAAGCTAGAAAGGAAAAATGGGGCCAGCCATCCGACAGGTGTGGTCTATAGACCACCAGCCCAGGAGGAAGAAACGATAGGGAGTTGATGCTAGCCATCCAAAGGATGGCAGGCAAGGGTGAGGTAGTACTGGTTGGAGATTTCAATATTCCAGACGTGGACTGGAGCATCCCAGCAGCAGCATCAACTTGGAGCAGATTTATCCTGGACTCCCTTCAGGGTGCCTTCCTCAAGCAACTGGTCATGGAACCAACTCGGCAGAAGGCAATACTGGACCTTCTGCTCACAAACAGGGACAGTGTGATGGGGGTAACAGTGGGGAAGCACCTGGGTAACAGTGACCTCCAGTCATTATGGTTTGAAATCACAGAAGGAGCAGAACCAAACCACACAAAAACACGTATCCTGGATTTTAAGGGGGCAGACTTTGGGAAAATGGGAAATACTTGAAAGAGGCATTAAGAATGGGACAGGAATCAGGGGCTGAGGAACAGTGGGCAGTATTTAAAATGGGGATTATAAGAACAAAAGAATTATGCATTAAGCAGGTTAGCAAGAGGAAAGGAAGAGAGACCATTATGGTTTTCCAAAGAGGTAGCAAAGAAAGTGAAAGCCAAAAGATAGCATTCAGGCAATACAAAAAGACACAGGCAGAAGGGGATAGGAGAAGTACCAGGAGAAACAAAGGAGGCAGGGAGTCAGTAAGGGAAGCCAAAGCTCAGACAGAAGAACACATTGCAAAATCAGTGGTTAAAGGGGACAAACCTTTACAGGTACATAGGAAAAAGAAAGACAAAGGGAGGGATAGTGAGACTGAAGGGGAGGATGGGATCGCATGAGGATGACAACAGTAAAGCTGACATATTGAACAGGTATTTCTGCTCAGTCTTTACTGAGGAAGAGGGGGTAATGGGTCTGAAGGTACAAGGGGTGAGAATGGTGCAGAAATGGACACAAGTCCCTTTACACGAGAAAGGGTCCCAGAAGGAACTGGAAGTAATAAGAGTTGACAAAGCAATGGGGCCAGATGGGTGCACCCAGGGTCCTTAAAGAACTAAGAGAGGTGGTGGCTGAACTCTGGCTATCCTGTTTAGCCAATCACTGGAAACAGGGAGGTACCCAAAGACTGGAGGACAGCAGATGTAGTCCCTTATACAAAAGCGGAACAAAGAGGAAGCAGGGAACTACAGACCAGTCAGCCTCACTCGGTAGTGGGAAGATCATGGAAGCACTTCTGAAGGAGATTGGTGGAACATCTGGTTGTCAATGGACTACAGGACCCAAGGCAGCATGGTTTCACCAAGGGAGGTCATGTCAGACCAATCTCATTGAATTTTGACTGGGTGACTAGGGAGGTGGATCAGGAGGGCAGTGGACATGGCCTATCTGGACTTCAGCAAGGCCTTTGACACTGTGCCACATAGAAGACTATTACACAAACTGGGGAATATGGGTGGGGCAGGACAGTAGTGTGGTGGGTAGGTAACTGGCTGGGTGGCAGGACACAGAGGGTGGTGGTAAATGGCTGTCACTCCACAGAGGGAAGAGTGACCAGTGGGGTACCACAGGGATCAGTGCTGGGACCGGTCCTATTCAACATCTTCATCAGTGACATTCTGCAGGATCTAGAAGGCAGAATTTCACTGTTCGCTGATGACACAAGCTCTGTAACAGAGTAGACACACCAGAGGGTGTAGACAGAATGAGAAGGACCTGCAGAAACTTGAAGAATGGTCAAGGGTTTGGCAGTTGAAATTCAATGCCAAGAAGTGCAAGATAATGCATATGGGGCACAAAACCTGGCACAATATCAGTTGGGGGTGAGGATATAGCACAACCAAGCAGGAAAGGGATCTTGGGGTTGTCATCCTGATGACCTCAAGGTAGGGAAACAGTGTGACAAGGCATCAGGTAAAGCAAATAGGATGCTGGGATGTATAGGCAGGGGCATCACCAGCAGGAAAAGGAGGTCGTAATTCCGCTATACAAGACACTAGGGAGGCCCCACCTGGAGTACAGTGTACAGTTCTGAGACCATACCCACGTAAGGACATAGACAGGGTAGAGAAGGTTCAGAGGAGGGCAACAAAGATGGTGCATGGATTGCATCACAAGTCCTATGAAGACAGGTTGAAGGAACTGAACATGTACTCCCTGGAAGAGAGGAGGAGAGAGGGGATATGATAGAGACATACAAGTATCTTACAGGGAGAAACAGAGTGCAGGAAAACACTATTTTAAGCGAAAAAGATGTTCCAGGGCTAGAGGGCATGGGATGAAGTTGGAGGGAGGGACGATTCAGAGGAAACATGAGAAAGAATTTCTTCACAGAACGGGTGGTGGACAAGTGGAACACCTTGCCAGAGGAAGTGGTGGAGCCAAACAATCACGGATTTAAGAATGCATGGGATAGACATAAAGGAATTCTAGAGGTCAGGGGTAAGGGGAAACAGACTTCTAGGAAAACAAACTGAACTTACACGCTCAAATGGGCAGACTGGGTGGGCCATAGGCCCTTATCTGCCGACACTGTCTATGTATCTATGTATCTATGTTTCTAGACTCAAAGTTTCCAAAATAAAAAAAGGTGTTATATTTATTCATCTTTTTCTCCTACATTATAAAATGAACAAAAAATATATTTTTTTATATTTGTTTTTCTGACTAAAGTGACTAGTTTGCCCCTCAGAACAGGGTTGTTGAATTTGGGAATCTTGGAAACTTTTCATGAGCACATTAATGTAAATCCTCTCTTCTTATGATGGTTTATTAAATTCCTGACAAGAATAGTATCTAGTGGTGAATTCACACCAGCATTATAAATGAAAGTTTTGTTGCAAAATGACTTCTTAGATTAAAGAGCTAGTAGCCCCCAAAACAGCAGACAGAATATTCATTTTTAAAAGTAGCCAGTTGTTACTCTTTACTCCTGCAGTATTTTTCTTTTTCCTTTTGCTAATTAAAAGGCTTTCTACCTGATAGTACAGGCCTGTACGCTGGTCAGAAAATGGGGGGCGGAGTTCACTTTTGGCCAAGGTGAAACTGCGTTCACCAGGCAGCACAAGTCACGCTGACATGCGATGGTATCACTATGAATGGGAGGCAGACTTGGGGTTTCCATTAAAGCCTGCTGGCAATGCATTGAGAATCGGAGACAAGAAGACCTGTCACCAGCTGTGGTCCTACAGGTTGGTATCCCAGGTATGGCACAAGAGCCAGTGCAGTGGCTGCCAGTGGAAGACTGAGTGGAACAGGATACGTTCCTCCTCTGAGGAGGGAGGGAGGGAGGGACGGTACCTGTGCTGCAGCACTGCCACAGGGTCCATGGGTGGCAGTCACAACAGCTGGTTGGAGGATGCCAGCATGAACTCAAGCCAGGGTCCTGAGGGAAGAAACAGGAAAATGGCCTCTTAGGCCCAATACTTGACTGTCCTTTTGACCACTGTGTACCCAAGGGGTGACACTGAAACCCAAGGGCCCCGAGGGACAAGCCATAGGGCAGGGGTATGTGAGAAACTAGACACCACACATTCAACCCAAACATAACAAAAAAAGCCCAGATTAATCAGAAATCAGAAACTGTCATTTCCAGTAGCCGCACTGTACTCGCGGAGGTGGGGGGGGGGCAGACACATACACAACAAGTTAGTTCCAGCCAACCAAATCAAGAATTCATTAAAGCTGGGTGGCAAAAATGCATCTAGAAGAACCAGACTAACAGTTGACCTGACCAGACACTAGGCAGCCATCGGGATCTACACACACACAAAAAAACAAACCCTGAACCCCCCCAAGCATATGGGCCTGCTGCATGTTGATTTGCATGTGGAGTAGTCACATAGTCAAATCAAATATCGTCTTGCCATAGTCCCACACAGCAGTGTCCCTTAAGTAGCACACAGGTCTTGTATTAAGTCCTTTGCATTGAACACTGGGAATGGCTGCTAGGGTGCTTACTGGGAGAGGGAGGGTGGGTGGGGGACTTATTTATGTTATAGGTGGCCAGTCACAGAAACCAACTGGTTGATAAGGATGCCATGGGGAGGAAGATGGTTGCTTTTCAACTGGTTGCCAAAATTGGGGGGCATTAGGTGTGGGTCAGTGGGTGGGGGTCGACCTTGGTCCCCTAAACCACCAACATGCGTGTAATACAGTCTTGTCAGCCTCAGTGACTGTAGTGGGACTGCAGTGTGTGGGAGTCCCCTCTGAGACAGGGTGGAGACAAAAGTTTCTGTGCTTGTGCCTCCATATCTGGGTGCCTCTACCAATAAAAAAAAGGAAAAAATCAAACAGTGGAACTTGATCTATCTTGTGGGGGGGGGATCTTCAGAACCCCCCTCCCAGTGTACAAGCCTGTAGTATTAAATGTGATACGTAAATTAGCACTCTACATGGAAGCTGACATATTTAGTGCTATTCCCCTTCCCGTCACATCAGGATTATAACCTCAGTCATTGTTACATCCCTAATGACTGCTCTAGTAGATGAGTGGGAGGTTGTGATGTTACAGTCAGTGAGGTCACCATGCTGATGAGGTATGAAAGGGAATGAAACTAGATATGTTTGCCTCCAGGAAGAGTACTGTTCCACACATCATGTCTAGTGTAGTTGGGTGAGAATTCTCCAATTAGCAAAAAGAAGAAAATAAATGAACTCCAGATATAACATGTAACGGTTGAATACTTTTTCAAAGTTAATATTGTTTTCAGGCAGTGCACTGGCTCTTTAAATTCACTGTCTTGCATTAAAGGCTTCATTTTCAGGGAGATAACTGAACATGAGTCCTTGTTAATCTTGAATTCTAGGAGTGTTTATTTTTCGGCTAGCTTTTTAGTGCAACCCTTCAGTATTATTGATGCTGAAGTTTTAAAAATGAAGCACATCAGGGAAAACACGTTGTTAGTTAATTAAGCAATAAGCCACAAAAAGGTGTGTAATAGTGGTACAATTACTGCATCCCTCCAAAACTATTGTGTGGCACATGGTACAGTCAGGGGCTTTCAACCTCTGGGGAAATGAGGTAATTTTAGCATTACCACACACCCTTGAATGGCATATTGCTTTTATAAAGTACTTTAAAGAGTGTTGCCAGTTTTTTTTTGTTGTTTGCAAAAAAGAGTCACTTATTTGACAATTGACCATGTGGGGTATACATGAATTACCACACAGTCAAATGATATGGCTCAACCAGTCCCTGGTGTAGTTTAACCTCTTTCATTTTATAAAGGATGTTATACCACAGTAAGTACCATATTTATAACATATAGGAATTCTGGGACTTCTCGGAGTGCTCGTCACTATTCCCAGAGGTTTGGATTCAGAGGGACACTGTCATAGTCATCCCCTGGTCGAATGTTGGCTCTTTTTAATGAAAAAAGTGGGAGTGGCTGTGTCTCCAATAAATCCATTTTTAAGTCCAAAAACAAAGTTTAGTTTTTCAAACAGTTATGCAAATAGAAAGCACATTACAACACTGAAATATATCCCATTGCAGTGAATGTAGTTCTGGCATTTAAACCAAGCTGGTAAAATGCTCCACTGTAATTAGGCCAGTTTTAAACTAATTTAAAACTGTAAACCTTCTTTAGAGGTTTGTACCTCAAGATTTAATTCTGTGGGGCAGCGCCAGTGGTCCAGTAGCAGCGCAGAGAGCAAAGAGCAGATGCCATTCTCTGCTTTAGGAATGCAGGCCAGGCTGTAGGCAGCTGCCAAAAGGCAGTGCACCTCAGCCACAGAGGGCACACAGTGAGTTCTCATGTAACAGTGACCCCTGCAGGTGGAACACAGAGCTTACTCCTCCTGCAGGGATAGGTTGCATGTCTGAAGCCGTAAGGCCTGCTCACATCATGGGGAGGAGGGAGGAAGCAAGGAGTGAAAATCAGGAAGACAAGAAACTCCCTGTCATCTGCATGATGGCACTAGCAACCTGAACAGGGTATATGCCTGACAACAGGGTATATTCCTGACAGTATGGTATACAGCGAAGCCGGCTGTGGTGCAATGCAGTAACTTGCAGTAAATGGCATGTCACAAAATACTGCAGCAAAAAGAGGCTTGATTGCCACTGAATTACACTGTTCCTTGCATATTACTGCAGACATTTGTGATACACTGCAGCATTACAGCATTGCATCCTGGCTGGTACCGCTTATCCCTGACAATGGGTGTATTCCTGGTAGGATGGCTTGGGTGAGAGATAAAAAGTAGAATGAAACAAAAATGATTCTGTGTTTATGGCACTGTCAGCCCCTACTTAATGCAGGTGGGCCAAAGTCAGCTTATGAGTGGGTTACTGGTAGTGGTGGTGGTGATGGTGCTGGTGCAAGTGGAAGGTGGGGGGCTGACAGTGCCCCTTTAATGATGGAACTCTAAACCTCGGAAAAGGTCTTACTTCTGTTTTTCACTACAATATGCTGAAACCTTTCAAGTTAACAGTTTTATGTCACTTATACAATGCAGGAAGAAAAATTTTACAAGTCTGGTCATTTAAAAACATTGCATTGTTAGCTGAGTCCTCATTGTGTGTTCTAGTTCCTTTTGCTTGCCTTGGTTCTGTTGTTTGCAGTGCCATGCTTGCACTGGCTGCCTGACATGTTGCAATCTGAATGCAGGCTGCTAACCACCGAGATGCATGTCCTGCATGACTGTGTAAACTCAGCAGCATGGAAATGCAATAAACTGCAACCTTTGCTGTGTTGCTCTGCCTTGTGCTGGTAAATAATTCTTGAAACTTTTCCGTTGTTGGCAGCATCAGTTCTGAAGACAGTGGAGGCAAGCCTGTTGAAGATTTGCCCAGTGGAAACTCGCTTGCTGGAGCTTCTGAAGTCGGAGATCTGATTAATGTCCTCCAAAGATGTGAGGAAAAGCTGGAGTTCCAAAGCAAAGCACATCCCTTGGAGGCTGCAGTAAAAGATGAGATCAGCAAATGTTTGCAAGTACCTTTACCAGAGAGCATTACGAGGGAAATAGAAATCAGCCTCACAACAAACACTGGGGAAACTTCAAAAATCGTCAGTCATGAAATTGCAATAATACCTTCATCAGATCCTATCACTCCAACATCTTTGAATGATAATGAAATTAATAAAACAGGGAACACTCTCTTAGCCAATATGGGCTTGGAAGATGGGAACGTATTCATTTTACCATACAAAGAGACCAAAAGAGAAGAAAGACCCTTTAATGTAACTGAACAAGTTGGGAACACTGAGGATTTGAGTGGCACCCGGAAGGTTATTGATTTGGAACAAGAAATTTTACAAACAAATGCACAGGAGACACAAGGATTAGATCAGAGTGAACAGCTGGACGGCAAGGGTGAGCAAAATGTCTCTGCTTTACTCAAGGGTGAAGAGGAAAGAGATCATCTTACTGCTCAGAAGACGAAGGATGTTTCTGAGTTATTAAACATGGGTCATAAAGGACAAGCTGTAATTGGACTGGCTGCGGATAAGGCAGATGGCATGAGCAGTCTGTTAATGGAAAAGGAAACTCGACTCCTAGATTATCCCAAAACAGGGGGAGAACACAGTGACAACTATGTGGCGGTAACAAATTCTGAGCACATAGCTAGTGGGCCTCAGGTCATTGATGTGACTGATCAGATAAGTAAGGCTGTAACAGTTATTGAAGAAAAAGCCAATGGGTTGTGCAACACAGAAACTTACTCTTTGATGTCAGACTTAACTCTTGGTCAGGGAAGTAATTTGCAGAAAGTAGTGATGCAGGATCAGTCAGACATAACACATAATAATGAACATGATAATGCACTAGGGGGTGGGCAGAAAGAAGAAAAGGAGTGTAAAGAGAATGTGCATAGCCCTCAGCTTCAGACTGAAGGGCTTTCTCAGAAATTGGATTTCTTACTTAGCTCCGAGTCTGCTAGTGAACACCTGCCAATGGCAACATTAGACCTTGATCCACCTCACATAATGCAGGAGATCTGCAGTAATAACATGGCATTAAACACTGTTTTAAATGATGAAAGCAGATCACCAAGTAATAAAGTGCAAAGTGTTGTGAGTTCAGAAGTAAAGTATAATTCAGGCTTGAAACCTCTTACCGGACTGTTAATATCTGAAGGATCTCCACCAAACTTGATTTGTGAGGAAGAGCTTAGTCAAACAAAACCTGAAGAGATCTGTTTTGAAGAAAAAGCTAGCCCACTTCAGAAACATGAAGATAAAACTGAAGTACCAATTTCTGATCTTCCCATTGCTGAAAAAGTTGAAACAGTACTCAAACCCACCTTTGGAGATGAGAAAGAAGGCAGAAACCATACTGGTTTATTAAATGTTACAGAGAATACCTTGATAAAAAGTAGTTTACAAAGTGATTTTTGTCAAAATGAAGAAAAATGCTATTCTAACACTGAAGACCTGTCTTACACAGAGAAAGAAAATGTGTCTAATCTTAGCAGTGATGGTGGTGACCAACAAGAAATGAATGAAGGAAAAACAAAAGAAACTGCTTGTTTAGACAATAATGTGTGTGGCTCTCCAATAGTATTAGAAACTGAAGGAAAAGCTGAGGATTATTTATCTTCCAGGAATTTTGAAACAACAGCAGAAAGTAATTCAGCTTTGTCTGTTTGTCAGATCTCTGAAAATATTAATGTTGATAGTTTGCAGAAAACTCAACGTTTCCTAACTGAGGAAGATGTAAAAGGGGTTCAGGACCTGAATGTTTCAGAAAAATCTGAGTTTGGAAGTGGGTGGCAAGAAATTCCACAAGAAACAGTAGGACAAGAAGACAAACAAGATGAAGGCAGCTCTCGTGGGAAATTGCAGAAACAACATTCTGCTAAACTAGAATTAAATGCTGATTTTGTAACAGAAAGACAGGAAGGAAATCATTTGGAATCTGTGAGTGAAAATAAACAAAAGTATTCCTGTGCCAGTCAACCACCACAAACAAACCATGAAGACACAGTCAATAGTGTACCAAACAGTATCACAGAATGCCCACCATACCCGGAGACATCAGATAAGGTTGCTTGTGTTCAGCGTCAACAAGAAGCTTTGCAACTGACTGAGAATTCATTTGACTCTTTCAAAGAAAATAAGCTTCAACAGAAATGTGAAGGTGAGACATTCAAAAAAGACAAAGTAATGTTGAAATCATGTGAAAGAGCAACAGTGCCTAAACTTTCCTTACAGACTGGCCTTTTAGACCATGTTGAGCAAAAAGATAGTACAAATGAGCAATCAGAACCAGAAATGTCCAAAATTCTTAAGCCACAGACAACTGCTTCTGATGCACATATGTGCCCAGATTCTTTGGCAAATACCATAATGGTTACACCAGTTACAGATGTTGGCCAGCCACAGCAAGCCTTACTGGGCTTAAATCTAAAGAATATGAATCAAGAAATAAGTCTAAATGAAACTGAAGAAACCGTGAATTTGAGTAGCTGTCATAGTGATGTTGCAGCAATTCCAGAAACAGATCATTTTGTTCCTAAACTTCCCAGCGTAGAGAGGGAGGAACTGTTCAGCTCTCTTACAGATGGAGAACAACAGAACATTTCTAATTGGGCAAGTACAAATGAAGTTTGTGATGATGGTTCACAGAAAGTGTCAGCTAGTGATTTTGAATGTGCCACAAAATCGGATCTTTTGGAACATAATGAAACGATTCAGATTCAAGGGAAGTCACAGGAATTAAGCTACCATAGTGATCAGCTGGATTTATGTCAAACTGAACCCAGTAATGAAGTGTCTCAAGACAAATTAAACCATCAAACAGAACTTTTAGGGTCCGGTTTACCTTCCGTAACTAATAGTGACAACAGTAATATATTACTCGTTGAAAGCCTGCTTATTGGTCAGAGCAAACAACAACAGTATACTTGCAGTGGAGAATTGCATCGGAGCACTTCTGAAGGCAGTGTGGCAGATTTGCAGAAGGGTTATTTAGCAAATGCAACAGGCTCAAAGACATGGGGAAGTGCATCTGACTTACATAAAATTGCAGAGGGTCAACCACCACAAACAAACCATGAAGACACAGTCAGTAGTGTACCAAACAGTATCACAGAATGCCTGCCATACCCGGAGACATCAGATAAGGTTGCCTGTGTTCAGCATAAACAAGAAGCTTTGCAGCTGACTGAGAATTCATTTGACTCTTTCAAGGAAAATAAGCATCAAGAGAAATGTGAAGGCGAGACATTCGAAAAAGACAAAGTAATGCTGGAATCATGTGAAAGTGCAACAGTGCCTAAACTTTCCTTACAGACTGGCCTTTTAGACCACGTTGAGCAAAAAGATAGTATAAATGAGCAATCAGAACCAGAAATGTCCAAAATTCTTAAGCCACAGACAACTGCTTCTGATGCACACATGTGCCCAGATTCTTTGGCAAATACCATAATGGTTACACCAGTTACAGATGTTGGCCAGCCACAGCAAGCCTTACTGGGCTTAAATCTAAAGAATATGAATCAAGAAATAAGTCTAAATGAAACTGAAGAAACCATAAATTTGAGTAGCTGTCATAGTGATGTTGCGGCAATTCCAGAAACAGATCATTTTGTTCCTAAACTTCCCAGTGTAGAGAGGAAGGAACTGTTCAGCTCTCTTACAGATGGAGAACAACAGAGCATTTCTAATTGGGCAAGTATAAATGAAGTTTGTGATGATGGTTCACAGAAAGTGTCAGCTAGTGATTTTGAATGTGCCACAAAATCAGATCTTTTGGAACATAATGAAACGATTCAGATTCAAGGGAAGTCACAGGAATTAAGCTACCATAGTGACCAGCTGAATTTATGTCAAACTAAACCCAGTAATGAAGTGTCTCAAGACAATTTAAACCATCAAACAGAACTTTTAGGGTCCGGTTTACCTTCTGTAACTACTAGTGACAACAGTAATATATTACTCGTTGAAAGCCTGCTTATTGGTCAGAGCAAACAACAACAGTATACTTGCAGTGGAGATCTGCCTCAGAGCACTTCTGAATGCAGTGTGGCAGATTTGCAGAAGAGTTATCTAGCAAATGCAACAGGCTCAAAGACATGGGGAAGTGCATCTGACTTAGATAAAATTGCAGAGGGTCTACCACCACAAACAAACCACGAAGACACAGTCAGTAGTGTACCAAACAGTATCACAGAATGCCCACCATACCCGGAGACATCAGATAAGGTTGCTTGTGTTCAGCATCAACAAGAAGCTTTGCAACTGTCTGAGAATTCATTTGACTCTTTCAAGGAAAATAAGCATCAAGAGAAATGTGAAGGTGAGACATTCAAAAAAGACAAAGTAATGCTGGAAACGTGTGAAAGTGCAACAGTGCCTAAACTTTCCTTACAGACTGGCCTTTTAGACCATGTTGAGCAAAAATATAGCATAAATGAGCAATCAGAACCAGAAATGTCCATAATTCTTAAGCCACAGACAACTGCTTCTGATGCACACATGTGCCCAGATTCTTTGGCAAATGCCATAATGGTTACACCAGTTACAGATGTTGGCCAGCCACAGCAAGCCCTACTGGGCTTAAATCTAAAGAATATGAATCAGGAAATAAGTCTAAATGAAACTGAAGAAACCATAAATTTGAGTAGCTGTCATAGTGATGTTGCAGTAATTCCAGAAACAGATAATTTTGTTCCTAAACTTCCCAGTGTAGAGAGGGAGGAACTGTTCAGCTCTCTTACAGATGGAGAACAACAGAGCATTTCTAATTGGACAAGCACAAATGAAGTTTGTGATGATGGTTCACAGAAAGTGTCAGCTAGTGATTTTGAATGTGCTACAAAATCAGATCTTTTGGAACATAATGAAACAATTCAGATTCAAGGGAAGTCACAGGAATTAAGCTATTATAGTGACCAGCTGGATTTATGTCAAACTGAACCCAGTAATGAAGTGTCCCAAGACAATTTAAACCATCAAACAGAACTTTTAGGGTCCGGTTTACCTTCCGTAACTAATAGTGACAACAGTAATATATTACTCGTTGAAAGCCTGCTTATTGATCAGAGCAAACAACAGCAGTATACTTGCAGTGGAGATCTGCCTCAGAGCACTACTGAAGGCAGTGTGGCAGATTTGCAGAAGAGTTATCTAGCAAATGCAACAGGCTCAAAGACATGGGGAAGTGCATCTGACTTACATAAAATTGCAGAAGGTCAACAACTGAATGAAAATTCATTAGCTTTGACCAATGAACAACATGAAGCATGCAAAGGAGATACACATGCTGAAGGTGATGATGGAATGCTACCTGTGCACAATGTTGCACATGTTGGTGACCACTCTGAAGAACTAGTTGTACCAGAGCCTGTTTTAAATCCAGTTACCGAAACATATATTTCCTCAAATGAGGAGTCTCAAGATGTTAGCAAAAGTGTTCCTTCACAAGATAATGAAGTGTGTCCTGGGAAAAGCATATCGCAATCACAGCTTCAATCCAATATCATCAGTGCAGATCTAGAGATGCGAAAATGGAGGCTTCATGATACTGAAACATACGGAAGTGAATCTGAAAAGACACTTCTTGAAAACAACGTGACTAGTTCTCCCATGAATGTAACAGAAATTCGAGAAGTACCAAGACCTGGGGAAAAGAGTAACTCGGTTCTTAACACTGTCATAGCTGTAAGCAATGAAATTAGAACAAAAATCCCTGAAAATGATATGGAAAGCAAACCGATTTGTAATTTAGATGTTGATACAATGTTACAAGTGGTAGAACACTCTACACTTCAAAATGAACAGATTCAAAATGAGGATTTATTAGGATTTAGTTGTGATATCAAGTATCAGGAAGTGTATAAAGATGAAGCTGAAAAAGTGCATGAAGTACATACTGATGCCCATCCAACAGAGCTGCCAAATACATCTCAAACGGAGGATGCATGGGTTTCAAGCAATGAGTATCAGCCGGGAAAACCCTGTAAAAGTGACACAGTACCAGTTTCTCCAGAATGTGAGGGCATATTGCCAACAAATAATTTAGAAATGATAGAAAACGTACAGATATTAGAACACAAATCTGATTCACAGCCCTCTGCAGGAACTAATGAACTAGAAGAGAATTATTTGGTTGAAAACAATGACAGAAAACACCTGGAAACAAATGAACGTGAAACCGAGGAACATTTGGAAGCTCAAGCAATGAATAAACTGAGCACTGACCCTGACCTTTCTGAAGAACCTTTAGTGACGCAAGTTTTAAGTGAAGAAAGACATACCGATACTGAAAAACAATTGGAAGATGTTTTTATTGAGAATGTGTGCCAACTAGGGGATAGTGTTACTGAAAATCATTTACACATTAAACCATTAGAAGACATTGCAGCTTTTCAGGATCCAGCATTGACAGTATCATCATCAGCAAGCAAGTCAGATCTAAGTTATGACTGTGTGTTTAAGGAGACTTGTTCAAATGAAACTGAAGAAAAAAGTGTCCAAGGTAAGATGATTAGTTCTACGGGAACAACCAATATCACAGAAACTACATACCTCATGCCAAATGTAGAACAGGACCCATCCAACCCTTCTGCTCATATTGAACATCAATGTTATAACAATGAAATCATTAGCAACATTCAGACAGAGGACACGCATACCCCTGTTACTGACAGTGCTACAGAACCAGATGATCTGAATAAGGTTTCCTTCTCAGAGGGACAGTCTGAATTAATTCAAAAGGTTGAAGACTCAAAATCAGGCATGACCAGTGGGCACCAGAAAATATGCCAAAATGAGACAGAAATAGAATTACATGAACCAAATAATTACAGTTCGCAAATGAAACATGAAGACCTAGATTCACTAAAATGTGAAGGAACAGGAGAGCTGTCTGATTTTTCTATAGCTGAGTCTTTAAGGAAGATGATCAAGGACCAGCATGATACCTACAGTGATATCCCTTTGCCACAGCATGAACCTGAAGAAAACATGGGTATTTTGCAGACTCATTTCCCAGGAAGTATTGGAAATCAGCAGCTCAGAGAGAACTTTTGTGAATTAAACAGTGGAGATGAATATCAGAAAATGGTCAAAACTGGCACTGATATAAAAACAGAAAGTGACAGTACACCTCTTGCACATGTCCTTAACTCTGAGACTGCCAGTATAACACTGCAGCAAGTCTCCAGCCCTGTGGATCAGGACCACATCAACCTAAAAGAACCCTTGAAGAGCATTCTCCAACCTGAGGAATATGCTCTGGAGGACAGTATTTCTAAAACAATCTCTCTGCCTCCACAATATAGCGCAGACTCCCAGTTCCCCATGTCTTTTACAGTGCCAAAGGAGAGCTCTTTAGAATTAAGTTACACTAATGAAGTAAAAGAAACATGTAAAACTGAAACTGAAGCTGAAACAATCGGAGATAAGTTGCATAGCCTTTGTGCTGTTGATGACAAGACGTCAGGCACAGCACAGCTTACATCCTATCTTGGCAGTGCAGCAGAGGAGGAGTCTCTGAAAAAGAGCTCAGATAAGGAAATTCTAAGCAGTTTGTCTGTTCCTGATATGTGCACAGTGCGGGACAATATTTTAGAAGTTACATCTACATATTCAGAGGAAGTGGAGCCAACCTCATCAAAAGGAAACTTATTGGAAATAGACTACAACAGCCACTCTCAAGAAGCAGAACCACATGAATCCTACAAAAGCGAAGAAGATGGATGTGTTTCAAGTAGTTACAAGTTGGCACCTGAAAAATTAGAACAGATTCCTACTTCTGAGACCACTGGTGAAGCCAGTGTGTGTGGTTTGCAAGACAGTGTTTTGGTATATGAAGAGTTCCCACAAATTGAGCCTGCTAAGGGTTTGGAATGTCTAAGTGAAACAACAAAACATGATGAGATGGATGAAGATCAGAGACATGAGGGTTCTAAAACAGAGGTGGTGGATGATCTCATTAGTAACCGGAAGGTTGCTGATTTGCAGACTGACACAACTCCAGAGACTGTAAATTCAGAGGTGTTGTCAGCTAACAACAGACAACCTGAAAATTCACCTGATTTACATGAACGGATTAGCAGAGAATCATTTATTACAAGTGGGGAACCTTCCTGCTTTGGGATACAGAACAGTGAGAAGCAGGTAGCAGTAACAACAGAAGGCTACTGCCCAGACAACAGTGTCCTGGGGGAGCAAACTGTTATAGAGTATTTTACGAGTATGGAACCCAATGTTACCACTCTAAGTGAAGACAAGGAAGCTCAAAATAATGAAAGGGAAAGCTTCCTGCCAGAAGAAGAAAAGAAAACTATCTTTACAATTTTTCAAACACCCTCTACAGCTGAAGCAAAACCAGAGGTGCCCACAATTGCTGAGGAACAGAACCTTCAGTTCTCTTCAGTGCAAGAGGCTGTTACAGATGGACTAGCATCTGAAAGGTACCACATTTTAAAATGAGCTGACAGTAATGTAACTTTCATAATATGTAAAAAAAAAAAAAAAAAACTTAGCAAGACACAACAGAAGCATAAGCACTTCTCATTATAGCCCATGATTCAGCTGAGGAGGAACTCTTTCATAGTTAAAAAAAAAATCCTAAAACAAATTTTTTTTAATTTACATTTTTAGCATTTTCTCCTTGGCCTGATCCCGGGACCCCAGCAGACATGGCCGTGCATGTGCGTGGAGGTGCACATGCATGCCGGGTACAGGCTTGGCCCCTTCCACCCCACCCCGTGGCTGTCTCTGGGTTCCTGTTTGCCCAAACTGCCACCCATTCCCCACCAGGTGGCAGCCAAGGGCCAGGGAAACACCTCATACCTCCCTGGGAGAGGAGAGCTGCCTTGCAGCAGCTCAATCCCACTCCTCACCCTCCCCCACACCGACCCCAGACAACCCAGGCTTATTCCCGAACCCGGGTCACCGGTGTAGCTCGAGGTGTGGCGTCCAGTGCGTCAACCCTCAGTGCCACCGGGCCAGACCTCTAAAACAATTTTAAGTTACAGTACGATTTAGCATGTACACTTTTGAAATGTTTGCACATGATATTCAAATTGGAATAATTTTGGAACATGTCCACCCAGTTATGGGTACACTGGAACCCAGTTGGGGTACACAGGATTCAGTGAGTTTCAGATTCTCTGAGTGCAGCTAGAAGTCCATTTACAAGCACTTTACATAAACTCCTGAAAACAGATAGGGTTCTAATTTATTTGCATAACCAAGTCTTATGTAGAATTTGGAGGGTATTGACACATAACCTGACAATAGCTGGGAAAAAATGTCATTTGTCTCACTTGGCCACTGAGCCATAGGGTAAAGGACATTTAAACATTAAATATAATTTTTTTAATTAAAAAAGACTGCCTGGTCCAGTGGCACCGGCGTGAGTGACTCATTATCATTATGTGACCCTTTAAAACTGCACTGGGCTGGTGGAGTTTGGCAAGCACTTCTAAGGTAGTGCTTGCTGACTCTGGGCCCCCAGGTAGGATGATGTCTTGTAGTGTCATAGAGAGAGAGAGGGACTTAAGAAGGGAAAATTGCTCATGGTCAGAGCATAATGCCTCTGGTCTTCTCCGCAATGGCTGCCACAGTATTTGTGCCTGCTTTTCCCCACATCAGTTTCATACTAGAGTTGTCTCTGGGACACTCGGCTCAAAGAGTTCATCATGGGGTGAAGCAGTGTGGGCAGCTCTGGGTTGGATCCATTAGTCAGAACCATGAGGTTGATGGGAAGGGGGAGTGGAGAAACCTGTGGAAAGAGCAAGGAGGCAACCAATGATAAGGGAGAAAAAGACAATTAAAAGATAATTATCACTAGTTCTCCAACACTGAGCAGTGAGGGGTGCTTAGCACACTGGTGGCCTGGGTTCATGTCCCAGTCCCAGTCCCAGGATGTGAGGAGTGTAGGCTGGCAGAAGAGAGTTAAGCATCCACATGGATTCTTCCTGCTTGTGTGTAGAACTTATGCTTTCTGCTACCTGGCTGCCACTTAATGTTAAGTGAAAGCAGCAAAAACACTCATTTATTACTTTTCTTTATTATTTATTTTCTGCTTTTGTTCCCTTTGGTTCACCACCTCATACTTGTTGTACAGGGCCTCCCAGGCTACTCCTTTCCTCCAGCTGCAAGGATAGGTGAAGAGCAGTCTTCACAGGTAGTTGGCTAGCAGGGGGTGCAATAATGCCATTTAGCACTAGCCCTCCTTTTCTAGGAGCTGAGTGCCTCAAATACCTTGTGTGTCCTCCCCCAGCTGGCTGCAGTACGGGATTGCATGGTTCACATGTTAACCCTGCGCTTCCATGTGGCAGTGTAACATGTTGCTGCTGAGCCCCTGGGCCAGCCCAGGACACTCTTTCTCAGGAGGGTAGAACACTAGGGACACCTGAAGCTCAAAGGAACATAGAAACATAAACAATGATGGCAGAGAAGACCCAAGGTCCATCCATTCTGCCCATATTTCCTACCTATTCCCCATGAACTATTGTTAGAGAGGGGTTTTACCTTGAGATCTACCCCTCCCTTTGCCCCAACTGACCCCCCCACTTTCTTCGATCTCCTTAACCCTTCTTTTGGTGGTAGGAGCCCCCTATATCTATCCCACCCAATCTTGAACCCATATACGTACTGGTCCCCACCACTTAATTCGGCAAACTATTCCATTGTTCCACCACCCTTTTGGTGAAGTAGAATTTCCTCACATCCATTCTAACTGTCCCACAGGCCTCACTCGTGCTCCCTTATTACTGTGTTACCATTTCTGGTGAACAGGCCCTGACTAACCACTCTGTTAATTCCCCTAAGGAACTCGTAAGCCTCAGTCATATCTCCTGTGTCTGTCTGTTTCTCACTGTCTTGCAATTTCTCCTGGCCTCCAGTGTGTACATATTTGGGTCAACCATCCACTCCACATTTATCTGCCCTACTGGTCATGAATCATTTTGGTGACTATGCTGCAGACTCTAGAATATTTTTTACCTTTCTCAGGTGTGGGCATCAGAACTGGGTACAATATTCTAGATGGAGTCTCACCAGGGACCTGTACAAGGGCAATATCACCTCCATCCTCCTACTGTTGAATCCTCTCCCTATGCATTACAACATTCTGGTTGCCTGGCTTGAGGATTTTTGTGTGTTGCTGATGATTGCCCCCAGATCCCTTTTCCTCCATCATTTCAGCCAACTAAACCAACCTGATCCAGTACTTGGTGCATGGGGTTCTTCTTACCGGTGTGCATCACTTTTCACTTTTTGGTATTGTCCCTCAACTGCCTGACTGTTGATCACCTTCCTACTTTCTCCAAATCCCTCTTTAATACCCTTACCTCCTCTCACTCTCTGTCCTTCCAAAGAGTTTTGTGTCATCTGCAAAGAGACACATCCTATCCTTGATACCCTCCCCGATATCACTGATGAATATACTGAACAGACAAGATCCACGACTGACCCCTGAGATCCCCTGCTTGTGACCTCCCCATCCGTAGATTTAATCTCATTCATTAACATGCTCTGCCTCCTTCCACCTAACCAGTTCCCAGTCCACCATACAAGCTCTTCCTCTATCCCCAGAACTTCCAGCTTCTTCAGTGGCATCCTATGCGTCACTGAACTGAAAGCTTTATGGGATTTGAAGAAAAACACATCAACCGCCTGTGCCGTATTCACTGTTGTGACCCTATTAAGGAATACTAACAATTTTGTCTGGCATTATCCTCCCAAAAAGAACCTATGCTGCTTTTTATCCTGCAACCAATTAGCTTTTAGGTATTCCATTTTTTTTTCTTGACCAGGGCCTCCATCTACTTACCAACAGTTGAGGTAAGACTGGCTGGCCTGTAGTTACCCAGGGATTCCCTGTCTCCACCACTGTAGAGCAGAACCCCTGGTAGACCTTCAGTTCTCTGGCATTTCCACTGTTACCAGAGAGCACCTAAACAGGTCGGCTAAGGGCACTGCCTGTTCTGGACCCATTTCCTTTAGTAGCTTTGGATGTGGTCCCACTGCATTGTCCACCCCACGATTATCTGCTCCATTCCTCTCACCCCTCTAGTGGAAGCAGTCACCCCTTTTTCTGGTAGTGGTCCCGAGTACTCCACCTTGAACACTTAACAAAAGAAGTTGTTTAATACATCAGTCTTTGCCCATCATCATGCACTAATGCCCCCCCCCAATAACCTAATGGCCCCTCTTTTTGTCTTTTTCCTCACATACAGTATCTGAAAAACTTCTTGCTCACCCTTTACTCCTTTTGCTGTTCATGGCTTCCTATTTGCTTTTGACCTCTGGAGCGTTCCTTTTGCCACTTTTAACTTCTCATGATAGTCATCCCACACCTCCTCCCGCATTTCCCCTTGTACTTTCTGAAGTTCCTCGCTGCCTCCACCACCTCCTTGAAAAACCAGATTGGCTTCCTGCTTTTATTCCTTTTAGTAACCTTCCTCATGCATGAGTCTGTCACAGGTATATCGCATTGGACTGGACCCCATTTATACTCGACACCTACCACTTCCCTGACCCTCCTAGTATTCCCCTGATCAAATCTGACCTTACTGAAGCCTGCCCTCCTAAGATCCAGGATCACAGCCTTCGATGTTGCTTGACAAATTTCTGTGGTTAACTCAAACCATACTGTGTTGAGTTCTCTGGACTTAAGTGGCTGTATAACTCAACCACCTCTTAACGCCTCACGGTTGATTAGTACTAGATCAAGAATGACTTCCTGCATGGTTGGCCCCTTCACCCACCGTACCAAGATGCAATCCTGCATGATGTCCATCAGTGACTGACTCCTCCCACTCTTGGCTGCCGTTGCTGCCCAATCCATGTCTGGCATGTTCAGGTCACCCACTAACACCACCTCTTCATTTTCAACCCACCTACTAATCTGCTCCCCCAAGTCTCCATCCCCCTACTCCTTCTGACCTAGTTGCCTGAACACAGCTCCCAACTCAATCTCTTTACCTCCACTTTTCTCATCTGTATACAAATTGACTCCACCTTCCCCCCTTAATTGCATAGTCATTTGTGACCTGTATGCCTTTCTTTATGTTTAGGGACAGCCTACCTCCTAACCCTTCCTCCTGTCTTTCCTGCATAAGACATAACTTGGGATTGCTAAATCCCATTTGATATTTTTTGATGCCAGTGTCTCCATTATAGCCAAAATATTAAGACAAGCCTCAGCTACTACCGCCTGGAACACGCTGATTTTATTTTGCAAGCTCCTGGCATTTAGGCACATTGCTCTCTATCTGTCCTATTTTTGGCATCCCCAGCTAGTTGCATTCCCTTGCCTACTACTTGTACTTATACTATCCTTTCCTTCTCATCCCCCTTGCCTCTCCTTTTTGTGCCCCTTCACCCTCTTCCCTGTTCGTGTTTTGTTTACTCTGAAACTCATCTCCTTGTATCACTGCTTGGGAGAGTGCTAGCTAGGTCCCTTTTACCTACCTCCCCTGCTGAGGACCTCCTAGCCCCAACCTCCCATCACTCAGTATTAATGTCCCGAGATGTTCATATCAAACATATCCCTGGACATTTGTTTTTCTTGATGCCTGATGTCCTTCTGATGTTCCAGATGATGGGCCCCTGGGTGACGGCCACTAGCTCCCGCATGTCAACTGGTCCTACCTGCAGCATGTGCCACTCCATCCCACACCCTACAGTGCTCTCTTGTACCTCCCTCAGCCTGTATGAGGAAGGGAATCCCTCACCCCCCTGAAAGAGACAAAGGTGGGATCCAGGATGGAGGATCAGGGACTTAAGATTAACAGACTGAGTTCTTGAAGGCTAAAATAGCGTTTAATATTTGGCTATAAGAAAGTTACATTTAGAAGACAAATTAAATTTTAAAGCAGATAGGATCTCCTTAAACTAAGTTTTAAAATTAAATGGAGATGCATTAACATTTTTTTACCCATTAGAAAATGCATGGTCTTTTGAATGCCGAGTAGATGTATATATGCAAATCACTGTGTTTTGTATGTTCCTCTGGATTGGGTGGGTGGGAGGTTCTCTCATTGGAGTGCAAGCACATTGAATAGGGATATCCTGCCCCATTCTGTGAGGGAAATTATTTCTGGGTAACAAAATGGGGCTACCATGCAACTATGAGCATGCAGATTTTCAGGCACATATGCACAGTGGATGCTTTTGTGTATACAGCCCTTGGACTGGCCTCCTTGTGTTTTGACAATAGAAGGGTTAGCCCAGTGTTTTGGTAACAGCACTAGTCTGCTCTGCTTCCTTGGACTCCTAGGCCCCATTCAGACATAGCCTCCTTCCCAGCTACATCATGGAGGTAAGACATTTGGCTTATACACAGCATTGTGGGCTACTATAACCCTTTTTTTGCTCACTGTTGTGGTAGAAGGCTGTAGCGAAGCTGATATTCAGAGGGAGTATGAAAAATGGGGAAAGAGGTTCCTTAAGAGAAATGGGTAGTAGAATAAATGTTCCCACCATTCTTTCCACATGTGAAACCTGGGTATTTCCCTCAACTGTTAAAACCATGTTTAGATTAAGGATATGCAGCAAGGAGATCCACCGTAGAACAACATATATTTTTTTTTTAACTCTGGGTAGGATATTTAGACTGTGCCAGGCAGGGGCGCAAGTCTGGGTGCAGCGCAAATGGGTTGAGCCAGGGCATAGTCCAGGTAATATTCAACGGTGCTGCGCCATGGCTCAGCACTGTTGAATATGGCAACGGGGGTGCCCACGCCACGCACAGCACAGTAGCACTGCGCCAGCACAAGTGGCAGGTGAGAAACAGGAGGATGCGCCAGCACAAGTGCTGATACACTAGGTGCATTAACCACGATATTCAGCGCTGGGTATGCAAATTAGGCCATTATGAATGCAAGGTGAAAATGGGGCCATTTGCATGTCATTATGGCCCCATTTGCATGCGGTGCACCGATCCCTGGCAGCTTGCACCTGGTGCCCTGCCAGGCTGCAGCCGTCGGGGACCAACAGCCCCTGCACTTCAGCGGGTAACACACCCCAACGCCTGATCGCGGGCATGTTAATAACTAACCCTGGTGGTCCAGTGGACCTGCCCCCTTGCCCAATCACAGGCATATGTTAGAATTAAATTCCCTGGTGGTCCAGTGAACCCGATCCCCAGCCCGATTGCGGGCATAACGAAATATCCCTAGTAGTCAAGTGGACCCTACCTCATCGCCCGATCGGGGGCATAATACAGAAATATTCCTGGTGGTCCAGTGGACCTACCCCACTGCCAGATCATGGGCATGTGATAGAAATATATTCCCTGGTGGTCCAGTGGTACTCCCCTTCCACACCCGCCCACTCAGACCTACCACCCTGCAGCCCCTTGGTCAGTGGTGTGTGGCAGCTCCCCACCCGCAGAAACCGCCCCGCAACTGACGAGCGTACAGTACAGCTGTCGCTTATTGGATTCACCCGTGGGACAATAGGCATGCGAGACCGTACTGTACTACACAGTCCCAAAATGCAATTAATTCATTTGGGACTGGCAACTCTAATACGATCTGCATGTGATAACCCAGAATCAAACCAATAGGCATTCAGCCGCATTGTACTCTGTCAGTCGGTGGCGTCAGGCTTGCAGGGGGAGCTGCCGCCCTGCCGCTGACTGGGGGGGTGCAGAGTTGCAGGTCTGAGTGGGCAGGTGGGGAGGGGGTTACCGCTGGACCACCAGGGAATATATTTCTATCATATGCCCATGATCGGGCAGGGGGGCAGGTCCACTGGACCACCAGGGATATTTTGTTATTATGCCCATGATCGGGCAGGGGAGCAGGTCCACTGGACCACTAGGGAATTTAATATAGTCTTGTGCCTGCGATTGGGCAAGGGGGGGCATGACACCCGTACTGTGTCTCTGGAGGTCAGGTGGCCACCCACAGCAGGCGGCTGCCGTGTTGTGCACGGCAATATGGCAACTCCGCCTGTGGGTGTCCCACGATGCTCCTGCTTTACGGGCAATCTTTGCATCCCCTGTGCACAGCAAGGTGGGTTTGTGCCTACATATGCACCGCACATCCCGGCTGAATATGGGATGTGCCGCATATGCATGCACACCACACTTGCGCCGCATACATTATTGGTGCACCCCGGTGCATCAGGGGTTATGCTGCGCAACATACCCCTTTGAATATCGCGCCAGGGCAAGTGGGTTGCATGTGGCTCAACACTGTTGTGCCATGTGCAACCCCTTTGACTATCCCACCCTTTGTATTTATTGCATTTAGAACAAAATACAATAACAAGTTACATCCAAATATCAGACATCAGACTCAAAGTAGGATCCATCTAATGGAAAAGGTACAGTTAGTCTAAACATTTAAGGTCATGGATATGAGGGATAAATAGATGGCAATAACATATTTTTATCGAATAGCTGCACCCTACAGAAATTAGGTGGTCAGTCCAAACAAAACAGATAATCCAAACAAATAAGTTCCTCAGCATTAGAAGTTGATATGACTCCTTCTCAAAGATGTAGAAACCCAAACATATTTAGTATTCAACACGGACCCCTCATTAACAAAGGAGCAACATTCAAAAGCAGTAACACATTTCAAGCTTACAACATGTAAGCAAATAAAACAATCAATACGTGTAAATACTGCCCAAAAGAGAAATAACCTAAGCAGTTTTGTTGTGAACTTTTATTAGCATATAGCATTCTGAGGATTGTAAAGGACATCATTTTTGCAGCATAACAACTGTTGTGAACTCTTGCAGTGCCATACCTTTCAAATATGACCCAAATAAGGGAGATGTGGGGAAGGGGGATACAGATGCAAATGCATTTTCTGCCTGTATCTCTGTCCGGCCAATTGTGTTAAAACTCAGAAGCCCTATTTTTAGAATGTCCAGAGTTTTTACAAGAGATTTTCATGATTTGTGGCAACTAGCATCAAAAAAATAATGCATGAGTTAACCAAAAATACAAAAGACACATGCATCAATAACATGGTGCGCGCTTCGTCTGTGTTTGATGCACGCTTTGCGTCCAAACTGCTAAACCATTTAATGGTCTGAAAGTGTGTACAGAAGTTTGCACTGAAAGTGTGAGCTGGACAGATCTGGTTTGAAAATCCTGCCCCCTGGACTACAACTGGTAATCTCAACCAATGAAGCTGTTACAATAAGGAACTTGTAAAAATAATTTTCTGAATGACAGCTAGCCTGCGACTTTGTTTGACAAAATCTTGTGTTTACAGTAACTTACTTCTCAGTGATGGAAACACCAATTCTGAGAGGAATGGAAGAAATTCAGGGACATGCCCTTAAAACTGGATATGGCTAGGAGGTACAGTGGTGCTAATTTATTTATCCTACCTCCTTCTGGAACTTTTCCGTCTGGAAGATTTTCCTGCAGAATGATGGGATGGCTCCATTGCAACTCAATGGAAAAGTGCTAAAGACATCATATTGTTCTGCAGGCTCGGTGGGGGAATGGAGCAAATAAAAGAGAACCATTGTGCATGCTGGGAAGGAAGTGCACTTCAAGCTTGGAGGTAAATTTGACAGACTGAGGGCTATTCTGCACAGAGTTTCTCCCATTCTGTGCTAATAACATCTTTTGAAAATGTGGCATTAAATTATTTGGTATGAGGGCAGCACATTTGCTGGCCCAGTGGCACTGAGGGCTGAGGCACTGAACGCCTTACCTTGCGCTACGCTGGCTACCTGGGTTTGGGAATGACGTTGGGTTATCGGGGAGCCGGTGCATGGGGGGAGGAGGGAGAAGCAGGATTGAGCAAGCTGGCAGGCTGCTCTTCTCTCTTGGGGGTGGTGGGTTGGGTTGTCACCCCCCCACCATAGTTCTGCTCCCATTGAGTGGAGATCCGGTGGGTAGCATAGGCGGATGGGAGCATCACTGTTATGGGTGGGTGGAAGGGGCTAAACTGCACCATGGTGTGCATGTATGCCTCCACATGCATGCACGGCCATGTTCCGGGGCCTCGGTGGGGAAGCAGGAGAAAAACCTGCAGAATACCATAAAAATCTATATAAAAATAAATAAATGATTAGGTATGAGGGCAGCACAGTCCCCATTCAAAGGTTAGTGCCTCCGCTAACCAGGTTGGCATGAGCACTCCCAGGAGGGCCATATTCGGAGGTCCTGGGAGTGCACCCCAAACCCGGGAGTGCCAAGGTGCTAAAATGCTGCTGGGTCTATGCAAATGAGGGATCCCCTCATGCATGCTGATGCAGCAGGCTATTCAGGGGTTTGTGGCAGTGGTAAACAGCCCTCCAAGCAGTGCACTGTTTAGCGCTGCCAAAAACCAGCTCTTAACTTGGCGCTAAGCCTGTGCCACCAACCTCATGAAGGCAGGGTGACTGTACTGCAGCTGTCTGCCCCATTCCCCTGTTCATCCCTGTAACATGTTCCCTGGTGATCCAGTGGTTCCTCCACCTCCCAGATTCCCATTCAATCCCTGTAACATGTTCCCTGGTGTTCTAGTGATTCCTCCACCACCGATCACACATTCAGTTCCTATAAAATATAATCTAGTGGTCAAGTGGTTTCACCCCCCGATCTCCTGTTTGATCCCTTTAAAATATTCTCTGGTGGTCCAGTGGTTCTCCCCACCCCCTGATTGCCCATTTGATCCCTGTAAAATATTCCCTGGAAGTCTAGTCATTCCCCTCCAACCCCCAATTTCCCACTCAATTCCTGTAAAATATTCCTTGGTGGTCCAGTAGCCCCCCCCGATTGCCCATTTGATCCCCATAAATATTACTTGATGGATCACTGCCTCCCCCCACCCCTGATCACCTGTTCAATGCCTGTAAAATATTTCCTGGTGGTCCAGTCATTCCCCACACCCCCAATCACCCGTTTGATCCATATAAAATATTTCTTGGTGATCCACTGGTTCCCCCACCACCCAATCACCTGTTCAAACACTACTGTATTCCCTGGTGGTCTACTGGTCCTTCCACCCTCAGTCTCCCACTATACATTAGTCTAGCACTTTCTGGTGAGCCAGTGGCCCCCCAACATCAATCCACTTGACCCGCTCACTGACATCCCATTTCCCCTTACCCCCTTACCACTGTGCTTATTGCTTCTACCTCAACATTCAGTGACTGCCACAGCCCTCCTCTCATCTCCATAGCCCACTGCTGTATGAGCTGTCAGTGAGTATGCATACTGTAGAAACAGCCTGGAGTGCCAGGCACCGAGGTAACAGGGGGTGCGGTGAGGTAGGATGTCAGCAGGTAAGTTAGGTGGTGGGCTGTTGGAGGCCACTGGACCACCAGGAAGTGCTGTATAAATGCATACTGGGGGAGTGAGGGTGGAGGAACCACTGGACCACCAGGTAATGAGAGTACAGTGTTTTGAATGGGCGATGGGGGTGGGGGGGAACCACTGCATCAGCAGTGAAAATTTTACAAGAATCAAACAGAGGATGGGGGGGGACACTGGACCACCAGGGATCACATTCCAGAGTTGAAAGTGGCCTGCAGGGGCTGCTACACCCCATGTGAATGAGGCCATAATGGGCATGCAAGTGCAGGAGCCTGGGAGGGTGTAGGGCCAAGCATAGTGTAAACTGCGTGCCCCGTTTTTTGAATACCGGGGGCCCCCATCTCCAGATGGCAATGAATGAATCCAGTAGTATTATCCCTTGGAACATAAGGTACTGTGCTTCTTTAAAAAATGTGTGAAAGCCTCTGAGACAACCTAGCAGGAGAGGATGGACCTAAGTAGGGTGGAGGAACAGCGGGCTAAGTTGGAGACAACATTACGAAGGCAACAAACCTCTGTGCAAAGGAAGTGATCAAAAACAAGAGAAAAAAGGAGACCACTATGGTTCTCTAAGAAAGTGATTGGAAAGGCAAAGGCTAAAAGCAGAGGCAGTACAGTGGTGTGGTCTAGGACTTTGAGCTGCTTACTTGGAGACCTGGGTTTGAATCCCACAGCCTCCACTTGCATACTGTGTGACCCTGAGTAAGTGACTTAACTTCCTTGTGCTCCCAGGTCGCAGCTGGAAACAAGCTTCAACTTAGTGTGCCCCTCCTGGTTAAACAATTTCCCCTTTCCCCTAAAAGGGTTGTGTTCAGGAGATATAAAGAAACACAGTGGGAAGAGGACAGGGAGATGTATCAGGAGAAGCAGAGGAAGGCAGGAAAAGTGATGAAGGATGCAAAGAAGCAAACTGAGGAAAGAACAGCCCAAGGGGTAACTAAAGGGGATAGACATTTTTTAGGTGCATATGTGAAAAGAGGAAGACTAGGGAAGGTATTGTGAGGTTAAGAAGGCCAGTGTGTGTGCCTGTTGTGGCAGTGAGCATTAGAGACATTAACATTAATTAACTTTTGATTTGCAACTAGCTATACCTGACACAATTTAAAAAATCATGAACACAAATGCTTCACGTTGGACTCCACTATACAATTATTCACACAAATACTGATACCATAAACAGTACACACACCGTATATCATATTGTGTATACATGTGCTATTGTGCATGAATGAAATATATCAGTTATATAATAATATGAATACACATATCAGTATTACTATACAAGACAACCATAAACAATTATGGTAATTTATTACTAACATATATATTCATGAACCATATGCTACATGAAATTCTGCACTGTAAGTGCCCAACACATTAGATATTAGGGCACACACATTTGGCACCAATATAGAGTTGACAAAGCGCATAGCATGAAACGGTGGCTGGTATGGGAAATGCACTGCTGTTGTGAGCACTTGAATAACATTTTTTTTTTTGTTTGCTCTGTTTTTGCTGGGGAGCACTGGCAGTCTTTCAGCTTCATTGCCCCCCTCTTAACCTTGTTGGGTTTGGCCACCTCTGTGGGCCACCCCTCCAGCTGTCAATGCCCCCAGGGCTTCTTCCCTGGTGGGGGCGGCGGGGCCACTGCCGCACCACCGCACTTCAGGATCTAGCTATGCGGCATGGAGGGAGGCCAGGCATGGGCAGGGTGGAGGAGCTAGCGTCATTCGGCCAGCCTCCTGATCTTCACCCTTAAACCATCCTCAATGGCCATGGATGTGCAGTGACATCAACACAGCATGCACGTGCACCCATACGCACACCACAGATGTCCCCCGTCAGCCCAGACATACTGCGTGCAGTCCCAGCCTGGTACAAGCCCAGACTCCGCTAGGCAGCACTCAAGTGCAAGACCACAGTGAAGCCCCCCGCAGAGGTGGAGAGCAGTCCAACAGACACTGCCAGCCTCCCCCCACCGACTGACCCTTGGACTCCCGGATTCACTACCAAAACCCGTGTTGTCCATGTCACAAGCAGTAGCGCAACCGCTGCACCAGCAGACTGGCCTGAATAAAAATTGTTTTGAAATTCATCCTGTGACTGAGTTCCAGTTTATGAAACATCTGGGCTGTGGCCATACTTTGGAGACTACAAACCATCTGCATGTAGCAGCTCCAGCTGCACCTCACAAACAACCATATGAGAAGTGATTGTGAAGAATCTTGAATCCGGTAGGTTACAAGACTCGAGGCAGCATGGATTCATGGGGAGAGGTCATGTCAGATAAATGTAATATAATTCTTTGACTTGTTGATCAGGGAATTAGATAAGGGTGGGGCAGCTGATGAGGCCTACTGAGATTTTATTAAGGCTTTCAACACAATTCCAAACAGGAGACTCATGAGGAAACTGGGTAGCTTAGGGGTGGGTCCTAAGGTGGTAACCTGGGTAAGAAGCTGGTTAAGGGGTAGATGACAGAGGGAGGTGGTGGTAAACGGAGTTCACTCCGGGGAAAGGAGGGTAACCAGCAGGGTGCCTTAGGGCTCAGTACTGTGACCAGTCATCTTTAATGTCTTTATATGACATTCAGATGAGCTGGAAGGGAAAGTATGCCTCTTTGTGGATGACAGAAAAATCTCCAATATGATGGACACTCCTGAGGGGGTAGCAAGAATGTTCACAGACCTGAGAAAACTTGAGGAGTGGTCCTGGGCATGGTAACTGAGTTTCAGTGTGGAAAAGTGTGAAATCATGCACTTAGGGCATAGGAACCCAGAGATAAAGAACAAAATGGGAGATGAGGTATTGACAGTCACAAAACAGGAAAGGGACTTGAGAGTCATCATATCAGATGACCTCAAGCTGGCGAGACAGTGCAACAAGGCAGTTGGTAGGGGTAGTGGGATGCTGGGGTGCATAGGAGGGGTATCACAGGCAGAAGGAGGGAGGTGGTGTTGCCACTGTATAGGTCACTACCAAGACCCACATGGAGTACTGTGTGCAGTTCTAGAGACTGCATCTCAGGAATGACATAGACATAGTGGAGGCTGTCCAGATGAGTGCAACTAAAATGGTGCAGGGGCTGCACAGAAGCCCTGTGAGGAGAGACTGAAGGACCTCAGTATGTACACACTGGAAGAGAGGAGGCAGGGGGGACATGCTACAGACCTATAAATACCTCATGGGGTGCAAATAAGGTACTGTGGGGGAGTATTTTTCAGAGGAAAAGATGCATGAGAACAAGGGGACATGCAAGGAAGCTGCAGGGGTAAACTTAAGAGGGATGTTAAGAAGCACTTCTTCACTGAAACAGGGGCAGATGCCTGGAACAAACTTCCAGCGGAGGTGGTCAGGGCAAAAACAGTGGTGGGTTTCAAGACTGCATGTGATACACACAAGGGAATCTTGGTGGAAGGAAAAGCAGGGAGCAAGATATCAAGTAGGGTCTGTGGTCACAGTATAGGAAGGAAAAAAATGGGCAAACTGGGTGGGCCTAGCAGTCCTTATCTGTCATCAAATTCTATATTTCTATATTTCTTTATTTGAAAAAAGATCTACTTCAAATAACCTGCATGTATTTCATTTTCATTACCCACCGTGCAGTCAACCATCCACTCTTCCTTGTCTGTTTTACTGGTATGTAGACCTTGACAAATATTTATTTATATCCTAACGCTAAAGAGTATTTGTTATTTAGCTACATCTTTCCTCTGATACCTCTCCCTGCTTTTTCCTTGACCCTAGCTCACTTGCTGAACCCTGTCATTCCTCTCCTCTTGTGCCAGAGAAGGATGCTAGAGTTGTTACACCTAAGGCCACAGCAGAAGAGCCAAGAGACACCGTAAGAACAGAAAGGTACAGTTAACAGTTTAAATACTTAAAAGGACAAAAGTACCTGATACTGGACTTTGGTGCATTACTGCCTCATTGCTAAGAGATGTGTTATGGTATCACAAGAATGGATGTAGAACTAAACCATAAAGTGCTCTATCCAACAAAGTCTGCTGGTGGGTTCTGATTAGAAGGCTCCGAGGTACACATGCCAGGGTATTGTTTTATTATGTAGTTTTAATATTGTTGTATGGTGCACTGAGCCTAGCAAAAATATAACATAGTAATTTAAGGTTGAAAGGACTCTGTATCCATCATTACCCCACCAAAGAGAGATAAACAAGTAGGCCTACAACTTGTACTCATTAAGTGGGACTCCCTACCCACTCTGCTACCCAAATTACATGTGATTCCCCTTGGTAAGGGTGAGCACAAATGTGTTCAGGCTTACCTTGAAAGCATGTACTGTCTTAATGCCAACTGTGTCTGCTGGTAGGCTGATCCATAGGTTCACCACCCTCTGGGAGAAGAAAAACCTCATAATGTTACCCCCAAACATACCACCTCTGAACTACAGGGCTTGTCCCCATGCTGTGCTGGAGGACACAGATCAAACACCTCTGCTCAGTTTTTTTCTATACCCTTGTGTATGCAGATGCAGAGTTATTTAATTCATTCATTCATTCATTCATATAAAATATGATGCAACCCAGATCCTAAACATCTCCAGGGTTCCAATTGCTAGTGTATAGGCCCCTTCCACAGTGTCTACATCCAGAAGGTTAAAAGAACAGATCTACCCCCTTTCAAGCTATATATGGATTGGCTGTCTTTCTCCCCTCAAAGGTTTAAGCCACTTTGTTAAATATATTGTATATTGCAAACGGTTCCTCTAACAAAGTTCTTCCTTTAGTTCACACTTTGATATCCAACATAGGCTCAGATTTAAGTAATTGTTTTATGTACCATTGCTCCAATGATTCTAATATAAATTGAAAATCCTTCAGGCATGGTGTGCTTTGAATACAGATTCAGTTACTGTAGTGGAATACTCAATTGATGAAAGACATCCATCCAAGTGCTTTATCCTAGGAATCGTTCCTTAGTGATATTGGAGTTGGCCAGCAAGAATTCCCTACACATGATTTCAAATTGGCACCTACCCACCAGCCACATGCTGGTAAATTTGGTACTGGTCCAGAAAACATTTTAACAAGCCATGCTGCCTTGTATTGTGTGGATGTATAGTTTCAATTAGTGCACCAGTTAGGACAGTGGAATTGCTGTGGAGCCTGTGGAATTTCACAACCACTCAACACTCTGGGGCTAGTGGCTGGAAAATGTCATTTTGAGCCCTGAATACTGTAGTAAATTGTTTTGAATTTCAGTTCACATGGAACCCTCAATATAGGAGTTTATCTATAATTTGGTTTGCAGGAATATAATGGCATAAACTGCTGGATTCAGGTCCCCACTTCAGACATTGACTACTAAAGGAAAAATAACACAGTATGGTTTAGTGGTTAGAGTACTGAACATGCAATATGGGAGATCACCAGTGGTCACAGTTTTCGCAAATGCAAAATTGGGTTGAAAGAAGATATCACTGATGAGATGCTGTGTTTCAGTCAGGCTCTCCTGGAGAAATGAACTGCAATAAAAAATATTGTATTAACACTTTTGTTCAAGAAAAGTGGAGAGATCAAGGTATAGCCCCCAGTTTGGGGTCTTATGTGGGCATACCCAGGTGAGACAGATTCCTCTCTTTTTTTTTTATACTCAGATAGATGCCCACTTTCAACCATATAGGTATTAGTCGTGTTTGATATCATATTGCATTTCTGTACAAGTGGGGGAAAGCAGTCTCTAATGTCTGACTTAGTGTTGGTTTTTGAATGATTTAGTTCATTCGGTGCCTTGTTATGTTTGGTGTTAATCTAAGTCATATTCTGAATATATACGGCGAAAGAGTAACATATTTTCAGAAAGATCTCTCCTTCCCTTCTTTGGTATAAAAGATCCTTTCCACGTTGGCACAATTTATCAATAGATTCAGCCATTCTTCATGATTAGGAGGAGAGGTGTCCCTCCAATGTAATAGTATCACTTTTCTCACTAACCCCAGTGCTAGTGATGTAAAGAGACTCATTTCTAAATTAATGTCTAAGGGCAAAATTAGACCAAGTAAAAGAATCTCTGGGTCAAATGGCACTTTTTGTTTTGTAAAACTTTCGATATGATCTCTTTGATTTGATCCCAGTAAAGTTTCAATGTATGGCAAGAAATAAATGTGTGTACCCTTTTTATGTTTGCTTGCATGCATGTGCAAGAAACATAGTGCCATCATCCGAGATTTCGGAGGTGTGTCACCTCCTCCTCCAATTCAGTCAGTGTGTTGGCAGGCGCGGCCCCTGTAAGCCAATGCATGCTGGAGCTGTCTATGACAAGCTCCAAAATGCAGTGGCATACAGTTGAAAGGGGAGCTACACTTGAGTGAGCAGCGATAAGATATCGCTGCCTGGCGCGCAGCCCCCTACACACACACACACACACACACACACACAGAAATGCACGATACTGTGTGCTGCCCCACACATGTATAGCCGACGGGGTGCCCATCCCATCGGCTTGTGCTGCTCTCCCCAGTTTAACATGCCACGCTGGGTGCCCACCCCAGCATGGCAACTGATAGAATAGCCGACGGGGTGCCCAATCCCCTGTCGGCTCCACTGTCCTCACCCCCTGGTACTGGGTGCCACGCTGGGAGCCCACCCCAGTGTGGCAAGTAATCATATGGCCGGCGGGTGCTCCAACTGCCGGCCCCACGGCCTCCCCCAGCCGCTCTGTGCCATGCTGGGAACCCACCCCAGCGTGGCAAGTAATCATATGGCCAGCGGGGTGCCCAACCCCGCCGGCTCCACGGCCCCCCAGCCATCCTTGTGCCACGCTGGGAGCCCACCCCAGTGTGGCAAATGTCCCACGCCATCTTTTTTTAACCAGAAAATAAAATGGTCCCACGCGCCTCCCAGCCTCCTCCCACAACCCGCACTCACCCACTCGCGCACCTGCCTCCCCACACCCCTCACCCCATACTTACCACTGGAGTCCGCGCGACGATCTTCGTGACCGGGAACATGTCTGCACTCTTCAAAGCCGATCGCAACTGAGGAAATGCCGTAAGCTGTATAATGGGCTAGATAGGGTTTTCAACTTTATTGCATATCTCAGGCATTTGGGAATTTTTGCACCAAATTTTCAACATGGGGTTTTTTGGACCTCTTCATGAATGATTTACTGTCATAGCGTATTCTGGCCCTAAGGGTGATTTCGCAGTCACTGCGCGAAATCACCCTTCGGGCCCGAATAACACCATGACAGTGACATCATTCATGAGAAGGGTCCCAAAACCCCATGTTGGAAAATTTGGTGCAAAATTCAAAAAAATGACTGTTTTACGAGCATGCGCTATGTAGTTCCCACGCACGTCAGAAGTTCGTGAACTTTCAATATTTTCACTCCAGATTTTCAACATTTCCATTTTACCACACCTTCTTATGAGCAGTACAGCTGTCATTTTTCACATCTCACCCAAAACATGCTTCTGCCCATGTAGCGCACAATGGCACAGTCAGTGTGCGAAATCAATGTACGGGACAAATTAAGAAAATCACAGTGACACTGTTCATGAGCAGAGGTCTTAAAATGGCTATGTTGAAAATTTGGTGAAAAAATTCCTAAAAAGTACTGTTTTACGAGCGTGCGTTGCTCAGTTCCTGCATGCTCGTAAGTTTGCGAATTTAATAGTTTCACTCCAGATTTTCAACATTGCCATTTTATTACACTTCTTATGAACAGTACAGCTGCCATTTTTCATATGTCGCCCAAAATGTGTTTTCGCACATGTAGCGCACAATGGTGCTGTTGGTGTGCGAAAGCAATGTTTAGGACAGATTAAGAAAATCACAGTTACACTGTTCATGAGCAGAGGTCTTAAAATGGCTATGTCAGAAATTTGATAACAAAAGTCCATAAAATGACTGTATTACGAGTGAGCATTGCGCAGTTTCCATGCACCCTCGTAAGTTCATGACTTTGTAATATTTTCAGTCCAGATTTTCACCAGTGGCATTTTTCCACACTTCCTTATGAACAGTACAGCTATAATTTTTCACAACATGGCTGAAGTGTGTTTTCACACTTTCAGCGCAGAGATGCGTGGTCGCTGTGGGAAATTATTGTTCGGCACAGATAAAGAAAATCACAGTGACACTGTTCATGATCGGAGGCACCAAAATGCTTGAGTTGACAATCTGCTGTAAAAAATCCCCAACCTAATTATATTACGGGTGTGCGTTGCACACTTTCTATGTATGCGCGTGACTTCACCATTTTTTTTAATATTTTTACTGAGGTTTGCAACATTGCCATTTTTTACACCTCCCCATGAACAGTACAGCTGTCATTTTTTACATCCTGTTCAGAATGTTTTTGCACCTGTGGTGCTAAATGCCGTAGTCGCTGTGCATAATCAGCTTTCGGCTAACAAACTGATATTCCCCCTGTTCATGAGGTGGGGTCACAAAAAAAACATGTTGAAAATTTGGAGTGAAAATACCAACAAATGCCTGAGGTATTAGGGTTTCCAACCATAATGCCCAACCCTGTAGAGAATGACAGGCATCAGGTGTGACTTGGGATTCTTGCTTGTAATGCTCATACCTATTCCACATCCTGCAGCCAGTGAGAGGCATCAAGGTATGCCTTGGACTCTTCGGCCCCAAAGTTCACCCCATTCTCCTATATTGCACCCATCTCACTGTATTTCCTAATGAAATGGGGTGTGCATAAGGGCCAAAGACTCCAAGGAACACCGTGACACTTGTCAGTGTCTGCAGGATGGGGTGGGGTGTGGTGAAATGGCGTGGCCGTTATGCCTGATGACCCAAATGCACACCCCAATGCCTGGCACTGTCTGCAGGGTGGTGGTGGGGTTGGCTTCAGTTCAATACTTCACTGCCATTCCTATTACGCAGCTCTGTAACTTCTACACTACCACTGCCAATGCCAGCAAGCAAACATTCGGCATTGACAAATGCTTGTCTGTATTGCAGCAAAGACAAAAATCTGACAAGTTAGGATTGCATTTATGTAGTTTGCGGGGTATAAAAATACAATGTATGAATTAAATTAAATTGTCTCAATTTACTGTTTCTAGAAATTGTTTCTGGAGAAGCCATAATTTCTTTCAAGTTATCTATTTGAATATCTTGACCAAGATCTCTCTGCCAAGAGTTTTGTAATTGAGATAAATTAGGCTTCTTGGTTTGTAAAGCAGTTTGTAAATTCTTATTAACATCTTGCAAATATCAACTTTACTACTTAACAATAGTTCCAGGGGGTTGCCACTACCATGTCTCTCGCTGGTTCGTGTTTCTAAATATCATCTCTCAGCTGCAGATAAGCTAGAAAGCTCCCTACTGGAAGGTTAAATTTATTTTTAAGAGAATCAAATAATCTCAAGGTTCCATTCTGCAGGCATTGATTCAGACAAACCTAACGTTTGCTTTGCCAGTTTTGAAAAATGTTGTTTTTGTATGAAAACTTGAAATAGCTATTCATCTGAAGAGGGGAATAAAGAGACTAGTAACATATCAGACTATTCAGTTATACAAAGGAGTGAGAAAAAGATGTCTACTACCCCCCCCCTTTTGTTTGCCATCTGTATTGAATACTTAGCAATAGCAATCAGGCATAATGAATCCATATGTGGAGTGCAAATTAATAGCGAGAACTACAACATTTCTTTATATGCTTATAACGTACTAATATTTTTATATAATCCCGTAGTTACTAGCAAAATAATTGATATTTTTGGTAGCTTATCAGGATATAAACTGAATCAGAGTAAGCCGGAATGCTTATATCGAAATTTGGACCCATTTTTTTTTAAATTGATGAAATAATTAGACGATTAATATGGGAAGGCAAAAGACCAAGAGCCAGTTTGGAAAAGCTTTACCCATCATTATCCAAAGGGGGCTAGGTCTACCAAATTTAAGACTGTATTACCTAGCCGCACAATTAAAGCAAACTCTGGACTATGTTTTCAGGCATGGATGATGCTAAGCCCTTATCTAGTTGGGTATACATATAAAAATATTTTACTCCATTGAAAGCTTTGGAACATGCGTTATATGTAAACGTTGATAAAAATAACATGTGATAGGGTATTAAATACTACCAGAACTGCTGCTAGAATTTGAAAAGAAGCTCATTCTCTTTTTGGAATTAAAGTTTCTTTGTAAGCATTAATGCATGATAGAGGAGGACTCTAATAGAGAATTAATACCCGATTCGGGGGGGGGGTTGGGGCACAAGGCTGAGGGCCGAGTGCCTCCAATCACCAACTGGGCATTAGAAAGTGGGCTTTTTATTTCCTGCCATCTGATTGGCTAGTCTCCTTGCCAGGGGGTACATTAACTTTCAATAGATGCCCAGGAAAAAAAAGTACCATCCAACAGTGCCCTTCACCCACTGAAATATCCTGGTGCCCACCCTGCTTCCTAATTGGATAAAACTACCCAATTTGAATTTTAAATTGCCGCCATTTTCTTGTCTTTCTTAGCCAGAGACCTTATCCCCCCAACTGTTCCATTCAGTGACAGCTGTCTGACAACACAGCAAATCAACCTCTCATATGCTTATTTTTCACAACATTTTTTTGTTAATTTACAATACACTCGTGCCGTCAGATGTGCTCTCACTCCTGAGCTCCCTCCTCCAGCTGACTGCCCACTCTCCCCAAAATGAAGGTGCTTGTCTTCTGTAGTGGTAGCACATATTGTGCCGATAAGAAGTAGTGAAACCTGTAATGTGTTCTTTCCATTCAGTGTATTTCTTTACACGCTGCACATCCCCAGAAGTGGAATGTGGACCAAAACGTCCATCCTCCCTGGATCACAGCAGACTGGAGGCGGCAGCAAACACCTGAGAGAGGGGAGATGTGTACAATAAGCGGCTACAGTCGCTTCTGTTTTTTTCCCTACTTGCTGTTAACTTTCCCTCTGCATAGCTGGAAAACACTTCACTGGAGAGGTCGAGTAATGGAAATTCGTCGAAAGCAGTGGGACTCACACTTTTACCTCAGCAATGCTGAGGGACTCACTCGAGTCCTAAAGTAGTGGCTGATCTCTCTCTCTCTCTCTCTCTCTTTCTTTCTCCCCACCCCAACAAAAAATTAGCCACAGCTTTATTTTAAGATAAAGAACATGTACAACAGCAATTTTCACACACAAGGCATTAATTTACCTTGGACACATGACCCAGTCCAGATCTCCTACCCCTGCTCATGTCCGTTCTCCCAATCGGCAAACCTTCACCATGAGTAAAACTTGTGGTAGCAGCCTACTTTCCTGCTCAGCTGTTCCTGCTACCTCAAATGCGCTGTTCCCCTGTTCTCACTCCTGCTGCCTCCTACTGTGATTTCTGGCACTAGATAAAATAAATAAAGTGGCGCATTAAAAACATCTAACCTCCTGATGTCTCTCACTCAGCTGCCCTGCCCGATCCTGATAGGAGTCCTTATGAATTATGGTAAAAGGAGGTAAGTGGACTTGCATGGGGTTAGGGATAACAACACATGCAGACACACACACAAATTGGGGGTGGGGTTGAAGACAACTGGGAGAAGACTACCAGTAACTTAAGTGTTAAGAAAGGAAAAAAAATAATTGTCTAACAGTCCAGTGCATGCTACTGGTCGGAATACCAGCACAGGGACTATTTTACCCCCCAAAAAAAAAAGGCTTACATTTCATTTTTAATTTTTTTGTCTTTTTCAATTTTTAAGCTTGTGTAAAAATGCTACATGTAGCTCATTTTAAGGGTAATAATGTTCTCCAGGGTGATAGTATAATATTGACTACCCAAGGGCTGTAAGGCCATCTGCCTGCAGTGTCAGCCCCATTACACCCCTGGGTGGTCCAGTATTGCCCAATACTGCCAACCCTGTTGGGCATTATTGCTTGCTTAATTCCCTAGTAGAGCCCAACTCTGAGTGCATTAATGCACTTGTAACATGGCAAGCGCTACAACAATGAAGTGTTATGCTTATAATTGGAACAAAAAATAATCCCCAATGCTAGTTTCACTTACTATACTTGTTTTTACTCTGAAAACTGCATTGTGCAATGTATGACATCTTTTCATATTGTGGCTACTAGGAATTCACTATTAAGATTCCTGCTCTTTACTGTGGTCTAACAAGCTATATAACAAAGATTTTTGATTTTAAGTGGTAGTTATTTAGTAAACATGCTCACAACTTCTTCTTCATTCAGTGTGTTGCATCATAAAGGATTGTGGGTGACAATACTAACGTTTGGTGTTTAAAAATAAGAGTAACTGATTGGCTCATACCAAACATGTGACCCTGAAACAGCAGGGATTAATTCCCTAGTAATGTCCGCTTGAGTAGTACCCCTGCAATCCACAGCAAAATCGGGATTGCATATTATTGCCCACTAGTGTAATACCTCTGAAATCCATAAGTAAATCTACATCACACTCATCAGCTTTACATTGGGAGCACGCTTGGTGAGGGTGACAGAGACAGACTGGAAACTTAAATTCATCAAAATGTGTCTCACTGATGTTTCCTATCGTTTCTCTGTAGTTTAATCTCTGGACATCGCTGTGTGTGTGTGTGTGTGTGTGTGTGTGTGTGTGCTCCGAGATAGTTTTCACCATCACTTTCTGTTCATTCCCAACCGCCCCAAGGAACAAGCAATCACTGCTACAGTCACTCGCCCTCACTTTGTGTCCGCAAATCTCTCTAGACCAAGCAGTCAGTGTCTGTGAGAGCCAAGCTGTTTTGGTATGTTTATTTATTTATTGAAAATGTTTCACCAGGAAAGGCACACTGAGCAAAAAGATGCTTGTCTCACGGTGCGACATGGGGAGGAGGGGTAACAGAGGAGGTAAGTATACATACAAAAGTTGAATTAGAAGTAACCCAGTACAGATAATGTACATAGTTGGGTGGGATTGCATTAGAACTTGTTACATAAGGAGAACAGTACAGTTCATGAACAAGGACAGGATATACATAACAAGTGTGCACATATAGGGCAATACATGATTACTTAAGTGCCAAAAACAGAACTTGAGTGCCAGTAACAGGACATGAGCAGAGCGAGATGCACCAAGTTGACAGCAGGTGGAGGATAGCGTAGATAGGGGGTAGCAGAGGAGAGGACTAGTAAAAACTAGGTGAGTAGGGGGTGGTAAAGGTGCTGGGGGTGAAGGAGATGGGAGTAGTAGCTGTGAGGAAAGCTGAGAGTGTAATTTATGTAGGAAGGAGGGGGAAGGGGAGGGAAATGTTAGGAGTGAATAACTGTGAGTAAGAGTGAGAGTGTAAGTGCGTAGGGCCGTGTATAAGCCAGACAATTAGGCGATGGCTGAGCTGCTGGTCAGGCGCAGGGGGAACAGGAGAAAGAAGCTATCGGAGGGGGAGGTCAGGGGCAGTTGCAATTCGGTGTAAGGAAGTTAGAGAGGGCAGAGGATAGGGAGAGTTTGGATGAGGAATGGTGGATCTGGGCTGGCAGGCTGTTCCAGAGTTTAGGGAAAAGGTAAGAGAAGGCCGATTGGCTGGCGGTGGTCCTTCGGTGGGGGATGACTAATAGCCTAGCGTCAGTGGACCTGAGGGCGTGGGAGGGAGTAGGTGGGGAAGATAGGGAGGATGCAAGGTAGGGAGGGAGCCAAGCCAGTAGTTGGAAGTGAATTTAACGCTATGAATTAGGCGCCGGTTACTCAGGGATGGCAGGGCCAGGGAATGGTAGAGCGTACAGTGATGGGAGCGGGGGGTGTGGCATCGAGGGCAAAGCAGCAGAAAGCATTAAAGAGGGGGTCAAGTCTGGCTAGGATGGTCTTAGTGGTAAAGCTGTAAACTACATCACAGTAATCGTAGGAGGGTAGAATCATTTCCTGGACTAATTCACGTATGACAGGTAGTGGGAGACTAGTGAGGTTTCTATAGAGGGCTCCAAGTTTTGGGCACAGTTTTGAAATGATGGCATCCACATGTGTGGAAAAAGAGAGGTGGCAATCAAGCCAAACCCCTAGATACCTGAAGGAGGGCACTTCATCAAGGATGGCATTATTTAGGGTATGGAAGCTCAGAGGGGAGGTGAGTTTGGATAGACGCTGTCTAGTGCCAAAAGACATAGGGACGGTTTTCTTAGCATTTAGGGAGAGTTGGTTGATATTGAACCAGTGTTGGATTTTGCTGAAATTGGTTTGAAGTTTGGAGGTGACTTCTTCATGGGTATGGCCAGAGGTGAATAGGACCGTGTCGTCTGCATACATATGGATTGCGGTAGAGGAGCAAGAGTTTGGCAGATCATTTAGCAGGATGGAGAAGAGGATGGGGCCAAGAACTGAGCCTTGGGGAATGCCGGTGGTGATTGGGGGGGGGGTGGTCAGCTATTTTAGTGGATTGGTTCTTATTTAGTAGGTAGGCGCTGAACCAGTTTGTGGCGGATCCTGCTAGCCCAACACCAGAAAGGCAGGATAGTAGGAGGGAATGGGATACCGTGTCAAAAGCTTTTGCTAGGTCAATGAAAATAGCGGCAGTGATTAGTCTTTTATCCATTCCAGTGAGGATGGAGTCCGTGAGTCTTAGTAGGGAGGAGGTGGTAGAGTGGTGTTTTTTGAACCCGGACTGAAAAGGGGTGAAGAAGTTAGTTTCTGAGAGAAAGTGGGAGAGTTGGGCTAGCACTAGGTGTACCTGGAGTTTTGCGAGGGTGGGGAGGAGGGAGATGGGATGGTAGTTAGATGCGGAGGTAGGATCACCACCTTTTGGGAGGGGTAGGACAGTGGCATGCTTCCATTTGGAGGGGAGTGATTCAGAGGTGAAAGAAAGATTTAGTAGGGCTGCGAGGGAAGTAGCGATGGCGGGGGCAGATAGGAAGAGGAGTTTGTTATCGAGACCATCAGGGGATTTGCCTTTGGAGGGGTTTAGCGAGCTAAGGGCATCTAGGGTTTCAGTGGGGGAGATGTGTCTGAAGGAAAAGGGATCCTACCAGATGGTAGGGGGATAGATGTTGGAGGAGAGGGTGTGGTAGCAGGAGGTAGGGAGTCTAGGAGGGCCTGGGTGCAAGTAGTGAAATAGGAATTAAACTCGGAGTCTACCATCAGGGGGTCGGAGAGGAGAGTCCCTTGGGTGAGGAGGAGAGGTGGGGGGCTAGCTGTTTGGGGAGAGAAGAGGGAGTTAATGACTTTCTAGAATTTGGAAGGTCTCCTAAAGTTTGCATTTAGTGTATTATTAAAGTACTCAGACTTAGCTAATCGGATGGCCTTTGTGCACTTATTGCGGAGCATGCGGTAGGAGATGTAGTCGCCTGGGAGGTGCGTGGATTTGCAGTTTCGCCAGGCCTTATCAGGGGCTTGTTGGCAAGCTATCAGCTCAGGGGTTATCCTGGGTAGGTGAGACCCACGGGCTCTAGCCCGGCGCAGGGGGGCTTGTTTGTCCCAGGCGGTGAAGAAGGTGTTCTGAAAGTGTGTAAGGGCCAAATCCATGTTAGAGCAGTTTGAGCTCGGGACCCAATTAGAGTGATAAAGATCATCCAAGAGGGGGGATAGGTTGAGGGATTTGTATGACCATTGGAATATAAATTTGAGAGGGGATTTAACTCTGTGGATTTTGCGGACCAAGTAGATTAGGTGGTGGTCACTAATGGAGTCAGGGAAGAGGCCTGAACTGACAACGCGGTGTGGGTGGGATGTGAGCGCCCTGTCTAGGAGTGAGTGATTACTAGATTTATGGTTTAAGTGTGTGGGTTTCATAATGGTTTGGCTGAGGTTGAGAGCGGTTAACTTGGTTTGGGTTTTGTTGAAAGTGGGGGCTATCCAGTTGTGGTTAAAGTCACCCATAACATAACGTTCACCCAACTGGGCAAGAGATGACAGCTGCCCAAGAAGGTCAGTGACTATTGTGGATGGCATGCCTGGGCAGCAATAAGTACCAGCCACAAAGATAGGTAATGAGGAGGTGGGGGACAGTTTTATCATAAGAAGCTCATAAGCTTTGGGTTCAGGTTTTGTAAGGGAGACAGTGAAGTGGAGGGCTGATCTGATGTAGATAGCCACCCCTCCACCTCTGGAGGGCCGGTCTTGCTGTGTGATGGTGAACCCTGTAATAGTGATAGTATTATCTGGTAGGCTAGGATTTAGCCAGGTCTCAGATAGGATAATTATGTCGGGAGCATGGTGGGCGGCTAGGACCTGGAGTTGATCGAGCTTAGGGGCTAGGCTACGAATATTCAGATGGAGAAGGCGCAATCCTCTGGGAGGTAGCCAAAGCGAGTGTCGGAGTTTGCCTTGGCTGAGGGGTTTGGCATGGGGTGGCAGGGCCTGGGGTTGTTGGCCAAGTTAGGTGATATACCCTGCCTCCAGAAGGAGTAGGGCAAAGGTTAGTGGCTCTGTAGCACACGGAGAGACCAGGATTTAGCCATGCTTTGGTTGGGGGCGGCTGTAGGGGGGGCTGTGCGGAGAGAGTGGGTTCTGGAGTGGGAGAGAGAGGCTAGGAGGCAGCTAAAGGAATATACTGAGGAGGAAGGGGGTGTGGGGAAATGGGACCAGGGGATAGCTGGGTGGGATGCAGTGAACTTATAGGGGGCATTTGTAGGATGTGTCAGAATAGCCGGTGGGGGTGTGGGAGCAGGGTAGCAATTTAGAGGGGGAGTTAAAGTGGGAAGGGATAGTAAAATGGAGATCTGTGGTACAAGGGTTATTGATGGGGGCATTTTGTCAGATTTGAGGGTGAGGTGGCAAATCATAACAACCTGGTAAAAGCAGGGAGGTGTGTTTCAAGTAACTTGATAGCCCCTCAGAAAGTGTAGATACCACTTTGGAGTAGTGGTACTGTCACTAACTCTGGTGAGCAGAGTACAAGGTTCAAGACCCTGTCAGGGCAGTTAGGTTATGACCTTGCAAAGAGCAGGGATCTAGGTTCTAGGTGACTTACAGCGGGCTTGGTTTGGGCAGAAAAAAGGGTTGAAATAGCGACTCCTAGTGGACACTGGGGTTAGTGGCAGGCTGGGTGTGGGTTGGGCAATAGGACAGGGGTAGTGAGAAAGGCTAGCCAGATGGCTGGGTGAGGGTGAGGTGTGGGCAGAGGCAGGGGTGGGAGTAGGGAGAGAAGTAGCCTAAGCAGGTAGAGAGGTAACAGGAAGTGGGAGGGGTATTCAGGTGGGGTGACTGAGGTGGTAAGGTCAGAGGGTTCCTCTAGTGGTTAGCAGGTGTAACCTGCAAATGGAGAAGTGGGGACTTAGCTAAATGAGCGACAGGATGTGATGCGATGTCACTTGACATCGCCTATAAAGGAAATGCCGAACCGAACAGTTAACACATACAGTGCGTTGACGGGCTATCCCCCTCACAAGGGTGCTACAATTGGAGGTGATTTATTACCTCCTAGCGCCCACGTGGTTGTTCACTCCAGGAGGAGCACTTGCAGTAGAATCCTGCTGTCTGAAAACAAGAAGGTGTGTACCACAGAGTTTGACAGGAAAACATCAAAAGTTAGTAGTGTCACCCACAATCCTTTACGATGCAATGCACTTAATGAAGAAGTAGTTGCGAGCTTGTTTACTAAATAACTACCACTTAGAATTAAAAATCTTTGTTATAGTCGGTCCAGTGGGGCTGAGGGCTGAAGTGCTGGATGCCTAACCTCATGCTCTGCCGGCCACCCATGTTCAGGAATGAGCACGGGGCACTGGGGGTCGGCAGGGCTGGAGAAGGACTGAGCATCCGAGGGACTGCTCTCCTTCTCCAGGGAGTGAGGAACATCAGTGGTCACACTCAACTGGCTCCTAGCGGTGGTTGGGGGGCAGCAAGTTGACGCTACATAAAGGGAGTGGAGATGGGCAGACATCTGGAGGCATGCATGCAGATGCATTGCGCTCTCTCCACTGACGTCCTTGCATGCCCTTCTCTCTGCAAGGGAGTAAAGCAAGAAAAAATGGAGACCTCACCTGGATGATGACGATCCCCCTTACAGCACTGCCAGGAGGGTACCTCCGCCGAACTGGATCCGGATTGGTGGGTCGAGTGACTCCCCACCCCCTGCCATGAGGGGTAAGTCATGGGGGCTGAAGGGGAGGGGGTCTCATACCCAGCTGGCACAGAGGGGGGACTTCGGATGGATAGGCAAGGCACTGGTAGAAATAATACTAACAAAAAAAAAACTTTGTTATATAGCTTGTTAGACCACAATAAGGAGCAGGAATCTTAATAGTGAATTCCTAGCAGCCACAATATTAAAGATATGACTCATTGCATAACGCAGTTTTCAAAGTAAAAACAAGTAAGTAAAACTAGCATTGGGATTTTTGTTTTTGTTCTAATTATAAGCATTACACTTCATTGTTGTAGCGCTCGTCATGTTACAAGTGCATTAATGCACTCAGAGTCAGGCTCTACTAGGGAATTAATGCCCCGCAAGATTAAATATTTTATTTTTTATTTTATTCCACCGAGTTGTAGTGGCTTCAGTTAGAGCAAGTCAGTGAGCAACTAACTACAGTAAGCGAGTGAGCAGGTGGCAGGCGGTGGTGAACGCAGTTCAAAGTAGAGAGAAACTGTGTAACAGACTATAGAGACAACAAAATGTATTGAGGAATTGAAAATGATAGGAGGAATTCTGTTTACTTTAGTCTTCATTTACTTGTTTAAAAACATGTGGAGACAGTAGTGCAGTTGGCATCAGAGACAGAGGGAGGAAACATGCTGTGGCAGTTCAGCATGATCAGCTGGTGAAAGACAAGAAACGGTTTGAAATATATTTTTTTTTAATTACATTTCAATGCAAGATAAGAGTAGGGCTGAAATTTCCTATTAAACATGCCAAATATGTTTACTGTAGGAGTTTTAAAGGATGGTTTAATCGCTAAGACAAGGAAAAAATGGTGGCATTTGAAAAACTCAGTGTTCTAATGGCAGTGATTTACTTATTTATTTTTTTTGCAGTGCGGTCCTGATTTTTAGTACTTGTCTTGAGTCTTTATACTTTATCTTGACTCTGTTGGGTTACAAGACACGAGGCAGAATGGTTTCACAGGGAGGAGGGCATGTCAAATGAATCTGATTAATTTCTCTGACTGGGTGACAAAGAATTTAGATCAGGGTGGAGCGGTGGACCTCTCCTACCTACATTTTAGTAAGTCTTTCAATCACTGTTCCATATAGGAGACTAGTAAACAAGCTGGGTAGCTTAGGTGTGGGACCAAAGGTGGTAAACTGGATAAGAAATTGGTTAGGGGATAGGTGACAAAGAGTGGTGGTAAACAGAGTTCACTTAGAGGAAGGAAGGGTGACCAGTGGGGTGCCTCAGGGATCAGTGCTGCGACCGGACCTCTTTAATGTCTTTATAAGTGATAGTACAGGGGAGCTGGAAGGGAGGTTTGCCTCTTTGTGGATGACACCAAAATCTGCAATAGGATCAACCCTTTGGGGGGGGGAGGGTGAAAAGGAAGAGCGGACACTTGAGAAAACTCAAGGGGTGGTTAAGGGTATGGCAGCTGGGTTTCAATGTGAAAAGTGCGAAATAATGCACTTGGGGTACAGAAACCCAGGGGCAGAGTAAAAAATGGGTGGAGTAGTACTGATGACCACTAAGCTTGAAAGAGACCTGGGGGTAATCATATTGGATGACCTAAAGGTGGCCAGGTAGTGAGACAGGGCAGTTGGTAGGGCTAGTTGGATGTTGGGGTGCCTAGGGAGGGATATCATCAGCAGAAAGAGGGAAGTGGTGTTGCCCCTGTATAGATCACCGGTACAGCCCCACCTAGACCACTGTGTCCAGTTCTGGAGATCACATCTCCGGAAGGACATAGGCAGAGCAGAGGCAGTCCAAAGGAGTATCAAACTTTCCTTAGTCAGTTTGCTCCCTCCCACCAAACATACACACACACACACACACACACACACACACATGAATTTACATACTTATGATGCTTTGTGATGGGTTTGACAATTTTGATTGCTTGTGTGTTTACAGAAACCACACAAATGGAAAACTGTCTGCCTTATTGTATCAGTTATGCATATTAGATGGTGTTCCTCTTCTTTCAGACCAGCATTTCAATTATTTTGCCTCGTTCCATGCACTCTGACAATTAAAAGACTTCAATAATACATAAGCAACTGTAGTTGCCCATATTTATGGGATTTAGCTTATGCTGACTCTGGATTGCCATTCGTTGGCTGTAGTTAGGGGCTGCTTTCACCATTGCCAAGTTTCACCCCTTTTGAAGCTAATGCTCTGAAAACATAACTTATGTTGTGTATTCAGCCAGCTCAGGCACATACAGGTGGTGTAGAATACTGCACCTTGTCCCCTCACTCTGCCACTGTGCATCTTATTCTTGTAGATTTTAGTAAGAAAAAGTTTAGACATTTTACTGCTTAGCTTACCCCCCAACACACCAACTGACAAATTTGGTATGCTTGTGAGGCATTTGATTGCATTTGTGTTTACAGTAACTACATAAATTGGACATTCTCGGCCTTCTTGTTATGGTTATGGATTCTACATGCTGCCCTTTTTATGTTGGCTCGTGCTTGTGCACCAGCCAATATATTGCTGTAGTAGCAGATTTGGAGGTGCAGTCACTGTGGGTGAATGCAGGGCATGCATCAGTAGGTGCATCCCTCATTCCCCAATAAGGCAGCTGTATGCACTGACACCAGCAACACAATAAACTGGCCACCAGATCTAAGAAAAGGTCTGCTGCAATGAGAGCCAAGCTCTTCATGCAGCGGTGTGCCTTTCCTGGTGAAGCAGTTCAATAAACATGGCGGCATTGACTGCCGCCATGCAGAGTGTCAACTTCAGGGGTGCCCAATCCCCCTGTCAGCATGCCCCAACCCACTTCATTTGCCAACAGGGAGCCCACTCCCCATCGGCATAATGCCCCTACCTCATTTCATGTGCCGAGGGTCCCAACTCTCCTGCACTACACGCCCCCAACAGTCTTTTCATGGCTGGGGACACAACCCCACTGGGCTTTAGTCCCCCTTCCCAGTTTAATTTGCCGATGGGAGAGCCCACTCCCCATCGGGCCCCCATCGAGCCCCATTGGCTCTCGGCTGAGGCGGGTGCTCTTAAGGACTCCATCCTATCGGCCAACCTAACCCAGATGCTGGACTCCCCTACTAGACAAAACTACAAAACTGGCACCACCACTCTACTGGACTGGATCCTGACCAGCCACCCCTCATGAATCTCAAACTCTTCTATCCTTCCTGACTCTCTCAGTGAGCACTCCCCCATCAGCTGTACCTGGTCCAATAAATTCCACAAACCACCTCCTAAAATCATCCACAGTAGAATTCTCCAGCGTGGTTAGCTAACCCACCTCAAATCCTACCTCCTCCATCAGGACTGGTCTCCAATCTTCCTGGCGACTGACACAAACTTTGCACTGGATCAGTTCATTCACATCTTTAACAAAGCCTGTGACCTATTCCCTCCCATCAAGAAGCACAAAGTTAAAACACTATGCAACCCTTGGCTAACAGGTGACCTCCTAAAAATGCTAAAATCTAGGGACCAGTTATGGGCTTTGGCTAGATCCACCGGGAAACCAGTCAACATCCGAAATTATAAGCAAGCACATAATAACTGCACTAAAACCATCGGAAACAGAAATCTGACTACTACAGAAAAGTTCTCACTGGCACCTGGGCAAATGGGAGCGATTTCTGGCACAACCTAAAAGAAATCACTGGGAAACAACCCAAACCTACACCGGCTATGCTCAAGATTAATGGAAATACCACGCTTGACCCTAAAATCATTGCTGAGACTTTCAACACCAATTTCACGGATCTCAGTAGCGTTCTTCCCCCTAATTTCTTCAGTGATGACGAGGCCTCCGAAACCTCTAACTCCATGCTTCTCAACAGTCACCCTCCTTTCCACTTTAAAGTAGTAAACAGGAATGATGTCCGAAAGTACGTCACAAAAGCCATAAGCAAATCAAGATCTAGCAATGACACACTTGACCTCAAGCTTCTGTCCCTCACCTTAGAAGAGGTGCTGGGACCTCTCACCAGGGTTTTTCATCTCTCCTTTACACTCAGCCAGTTCCCAGAAAAATGGAAGTTAGCCACTGTTACCCCTATCCACAAAAGTGGTGATAAGACTGCCCACGGGAACTACCATCCTATCTCAATCCTGCCTCCCCTTTCAAAGGCCCTGGAATGCATAGTATTGGACCAGCTCACTGAATATCTGGACAAATATAACATTCTTTGCATGCAACAACATGGCTTCAGGAAAGGCCACAGCACTGTGTCAGCACTACTTGAAGTCACTGGAGTAATCCACAGCTCACTGGATAATGGGCAACTCACTGGTGTTATTTACATTGACTTAACCAAAGCCTTCGATACTGTCCACCACCACCTTCTACTTGCCCAGCTACATAAAGCTGGGCTTTCCCCAGATTCTATTACATGGTTCAAAAGCTACCTTGAGAACAGGTCACAATGTGTACAAATCGCAGAAGTGCTCTCTGATGCCAAACCTGTGCGCTCTGGTGTCCCACAGGGATCCATTCTGGGACCACTCCTTTTCAGTCTGTTTCTCAACACCTTAACAGATGCCTGCCCTGAACCACTTATACTCTACGCTAATGATGCAGTAATCCTTGCCACACACCATGACCCTTACCAGCTGCAAGAAAAACTCCAGCATTGTTTCTCCACTGTTGAGAATTGGTTTATTCAGCATAAACTGATTCTCAACCAGAAAAAAAACTAAGGCCATGATTTTCAGTAGTTCCCACAATAAACATAAGCACCACCACCTGTCCATTAACACCAGTCACGATGGACCACCGAAGCCCTGGACCAGGTCCAAACTTTTAAATACCTTGGGATCACTCTCGACTCCCACCTCTCATACAATGACCACATTAATAACGTCACCAAAACTGCCAATGCCAGACTAGGCCTGCTGTTCCGCCACAGGCGTCACCTTACCCCCGAAGCCCTGGCAGTTGTCGTCCAGTGCTCCATCATTGCCACCATCGACTATGGCCTCATCATATACGGCTCTGCTACTGTCACTGTACTCAAACGAGTAACCATCTTCCTCAACAAGGCTTGTCGGCTCATTACTGGCGCCCAACGCCTTACACACACTTGTGACCTTTACTCCCAAACCAACTGACTGCAACTCGACAAATGTATAAAATACCAAACCTGCATATTTGCAAAGAAAATTCTGTTGGGTCTTGCCCCCCCCGAGAATCTCTACTTTCCTACAACAAAATAATTGCTGCAGAACCACCAGGGGATCCAAATCATTGAAGCTTCAACCGCTGTCGCACGACCCAAGGTAAAAGCGCTTTTCCTTACCGGCCACCAGCTGGAAAAATGGTCTCCGCAATGACATCACCACCGTCTCAACGCTCGGGGCCTTTAAAACCAGGCTCCGCCACTCACTGACTGCCTCTACCACCTGTGACTGTTATCTCTAACCATACCACCCTTCTCCTGGACTCCCTAGGCCATAAACGTATCCTTTGCTTGCTGCTCCTTGGCACTAGCATTCACTGGTGACATCAGCATCCTAGCACTTACCCCCACTGCCCTGCCCAACCCTGGCACTTCATGTCCTCTGACAATGCCTCCTGGCTGCAGCCCCTCCCTCCCTCCCTCTTTTTCCCTCCCTCCCTTTATCCAACCACTTCTGCCTTCCTTTCCACCTGTTCCTCCTCCACCTACCTCCCTTTACACCCTTCCTCTACCACTCCCCTGCCTTTCATTTTTTTTTTTTACTTCCTTTATTATGGTAGGCCCGAAAGGGCTTGAGAGATCATGTTCATACAGATAGATCATACATCTATTACACAGGTACATAAAACATATCTTGATGACATCACAGTACGTACCTACACATTAGCTTTTTACTGAATAAAAGCATTTGATGATCTAGTTGAAGTAAACTACATGTTTTCAAAGATCTACCATATAATACTGCAGATGTTCTTATCTATTACTACTTGATGGAGATATTAACAAACTGTACAATGCACTGCATAAAATAATAAAAAAATATATTTCCTATCTTATTATGTTTGCTTGCACGCATGTGCAAGAAACATAGTGCCGTCATCCGAGATTTCGGAGGTGTGTCACCTCCTCCTCCAATTCAGTCAGTGTGTTGGCAGATGCGGCCCCTGTAAGCCAATGCATGCTGGAGCTGTCTATGACAAGCTCCAAAATGCAGTGGCATACAGTTCAAAGGGGGAGCTACGCTTGAGTGAGCAACGATAAGATATCGCCTGCTCATCGCAGCTCCCCACACACACACACACACCATGCAGGCGTGCAGCCCCCCCCTGCCTCTGCGCGCACACTGTATAGCCGGCAGGGTGCCCAATCCCGTCGGCTGTCCTCGTTCCCCCCCCTCAAAGCCTTACAAATGCCACGCTTTGGTGCCCACCCCAGTAAGGCAACTAATGATATAGCTGACGGGGTGCCTAATCCCCCATCGGCTCCACTGTCCTCACCCCTCCCGAGGACTGGGTGCCACGCTGGGAGCCCACCCCAGCGTGGCAATCGATGCTTTGGCTGGCGGGTGCCCAATCCCCGCCGGCTGAACACCCCCCAGCCTATCTTGTGCCACGCTGGGGAGCCCACCCAGCGGGCAATGTCCCGCCGTCCTTTTTTTTAACTGTAAAGAAAACGGTCCCACGTAGTCTCCTGGCCCCTCCCACAACCCGCACCCACCCACTGCGCACCTGCCTCCCACCACCCCACCCCATACTTACCTCCGGACCTCGGCGCGATGATCTTCGGTGGACCAGGAACACGTCTGCACTCTTCAAAGCCGACCGCGAACTGAGGAAATGCCGGTAAGCTGTATAATGGGCTAGATAGGGGGTTTTCAACTTTGTTGCATATCTCAGGCAGTTTTTGGAATTTTTGCACCAAATTTTCAACATGGGGTTTTTGGGACCCCTTCTCATGAATGATGTCAAAGTCATGGCGTTATTCGGGCCCGAAGGGTGATTTTGCAGTCACTGAGCGAAATCACCTTTTGGGACCGATTAATGAAACGACACTGCCAATGTTCATAAGGTGGGCTCTCAAGAAGCCTATTTTGAAAATTTGGTGGAAAAATTCCAACGACTATTATTTTATGGCGTCGGTTCCTACATTACTGTAAGTTCGCAAGAAATTTAATATTTTCACCCAGATTTTCAACATTGCCATTTTATTACACTTCCTTATGAACAGTACAGCTGCCATTTTTCATATGCCACTTAAATGTGTTTTCGCACATGTAGCGCACAATGGTGCTGTTGGTGTGCGTAAAGCAATGTTTGGGACAGATTAAGAAAATCACAGTTACACTGTTCATGAGCAGAGGTCTTAAAATGGCTATGTTGAAAATTTGGTGACAAAAGTCCATAAAATGACTGTGTTATGAGTGAGCATTGCACAGTTTCCACGCACTCTCGTAAGTTCATGACTTTGTAATATTTTAAGTCCAGATTTTCACCAGTGGCATTTTTCCACACTGCCTTATTTACAGTACAGCTGTCATTTTTCACAACATGGCCGAAGTGTGTTTTCACACTTTCAGTGCAGAGATGTGTGGTCGCTGTGGGAAATCATTGTTCGGGACAGATAAAGAAAATCACAGTGAAACTGTTCATGATCGGAGGCACCAAAATGCCTGAGTTGACAATCTGCTGTAAAAAATCCCCAACCTAATTATATTACGGGTGTGCTTTGCACAGTTTCCATGTACGCTTGTGACTTCACCATTTTTTTAAATATTTTTACTGCAGATTTGCAACATTGCCATTTTTTACACCTCCCCATGAACAGTACAGCTGTCATTTTTTACATCCTGTTCGGAATGTATTTGCACTTGTGGTGCTAAATGCTGTAGTCGCTGTGCATAATCAGCTTTCGGCTAAGAAACTGATATTCCCCCTGTTCATGAGGTGGGGTCACAAAAAAACCATGTTGAACATTTGGAGTGAAAATACCAACGAATGCCTGAGGTATTAGGGTTTCCAACCATAATGCCCAACCCTGTAGAGAATGACAGGCATCAGGGGTGTGACTTGGGATTCTTGCCTGTAATGCTCATACCATTCCACACCCTGCAGCCAGTGAGAAGCATCAAGGTATGCCTTGGACTCTTCGCCCTAAAGTTCACCCATTCTCCTATATCACACCCATTCTCTGTATTCCTAATGGAATGGGGAAGCATAAGGACCAAAGACCCCAAGGAACACCGTGACACTTGCCAGTGTCTGCAGGGTGGGTGTACTGAAATGGCGTGGCCGTTATGCCTGGCGACCCAAAGGCACACCCCAATGCCTGTCACTCTCTGCAGGGTGGCGGTGGGGTTGGCTTCAGTTCAATACTTCACTGCCATTACTATTACGCAGCTCTGTAACTTCTACACTACCACTGCCAATGCCAGCAAGCAAATATTCGGCATTGACAAATGCTTGTTTTTACAAATTCTTAATGAGAGAGAGAGAGAGAGGTGAGAGGGGCCCCAGCTATACCTAATTAGGCATCTAAATGTAAATGAGGCTCATACAAGAGCCATCTAGTCCATCTGTTTTGGTACGAGTGGGTTTGTTGGTGAAGGCTGAATGTAATCCTCTCCATTAAGTAAATATTTTCCACTATGTCTGTCCAATCTGCTACCGGGGGGGGGGCTCTCTGTGCCCATTTCTTAGTAATGGCCTTCAAAGCAGCTTTCGTAAGAACTGACCATAAATATATTGCCTCTCTTCCCCGTATCTCCTTTGGTCTAAGACCTAAACCAAATGTTCAGGGCCCAGGGGAAACTGAAATTTGAAAATTTCCTGGAGATGGTGTTCTATATTGGGCCAATACTCCTCAAGTATCTGACATGTCCAGAAAATGTGGGCCTGTGAAGCTGGGGAGATCCCACATCCCCTCCAGCAGTTCGAACCAACTGTTGGTGCATAGTGCACCACCTGTGCAGGAATTCGGAATTACTTAGCTCTCAGCTTCCATCCATATTCTCTCCAAAGGGGGGCCCCTGTTGTCTGCCATGTAGCTTGCCACACAGCAGTCCGCTGTTTCTCTGAAAGAGTGATCCCCAGGTCCGTTTCCCACTTAAGTTTAAGTTTTTCAATAGGAAGGGTCTGATCTGTTAGATACCTTTGATACAATAGGGACATGGCTCCTTTCCCACCCCCTGAAAACCAAATACCCCAGAAAGGAGGGTCCTCCACCTCCACCTGCAACCGGGCATATGTGCTAGACTTTAGAAAGGCATTTGACACAGTCCCACACAAAACATTAATAATCAAGTTAGCCAGCCTGGGAGTGGGTCCCAGGGTGGTAGCCTGGGTAGCAAACTGGCTGGAACACATTCCGAAGAAAGGGGGATTACTAGTGGAGTACCTCAGGGCTCAGTACTGGGTCCAGTCCTCTTTAACATCTTTATAGGTGACACTACAGAGGGTCTGGGGGGAAAGGTATGCCTCTTTGCAGATGACACAAAGATCTGTAACAGAGTTGATACACAAGGGGGGGTAGAAAGGATGAGAAGGGACTTGGCAAGGTTGGAGGAATGGTCAGACACATGGCAACTTAGATTCAATGCAAAGAAGTGCAAAGTAATGCACCTGGGAAACAAAAACCCAGGAGAAGAGTACACAATAGCAGGGGAGGTACTAACAACAACAAAAATGGAAAGGGACCTGAGGATAGTCCTATCAGATGATCCAAAGGTTGGTAAGTAATGTGAGAAGTCAGTAAGGAGAGCCAGGGGGTTACTGGGATGCATAGGAAGGGGCATCACAAGTAGAACAAGTATTTGTCAATGTCGAATGTTGGCTTGCTGGCATTGGCAGTGCAGGAGTTAGAGAGATGCATCAAAGGAATGGCAGTGAAGTATTGAACTGATGCCAACCCACCTCCACCCTGCAGAGAGTGACAGGCATTAGGGTGTCCCTTTGGGTGTTTGGTAGTGCAGTGCGGGAAAACATGTTGGGTAGGATGTGAAAAATGACAGCTGCACAGGTCATAAGTCGGTGTAAAAAAATGCCAGTGTTGAAAATGTGGCATGTAAATATACCAGATTTGCAAAGTTACAAGGGTGTGTGGGAAATATGCAACACACGCTTGCAACACTGCCATTTTATGGGCGTTCGGCACCAAATTTTCAGCATAGGCATTTTAGCACCTTTGCTCATGTACAGTGTCACTGTTATTTCCTCAAAGTGTTCCAAGAAGTGATTTCGCACAGCGACCACGCTATTCTGCGCTGGAAGTGCGAAAACACATTTTGGGCAGGATATGTGAAATGACGGCTGTACTGTTCGCCAAGAGGTGTGGAAAATGGCAATGGTGAAAATATCACAAATGCACAATAGTACGAGAGGCATGCAATCTGCCAACGCACACTCATAACACAGTCATTTTATGGAGTATCAGCGCCAAATTTTCAATATAGGCATTTTAGGACCTCTGCTCATGAACTGTGTCACTGTCATTTTCATAATCTGGCCCAAGCACTGATTTCCCACAGCGACTGTGGTATTGTGCACCGGAAGTGCGGAAACACACTTTGGGCAGAATATGGAAAATGACAGCTGTACTGCTCAGAATGAGGTGTACAAAAATGACAATGCTGAAAATCTGGCATTAAAATATTGCAAATGCGCAAAGTTACGAGCCTGCGTAGTAACTGCACAATGCACACTTGTAAAACAGGTATTTGTTGGATTTTTTCCACCAAATTTGGAATATAGGCTTTTTGAGAGGCCACCTCATGGACACTGGCACTGTCATTTTGTTAATGGGTCCTGAAAGGTGATTTCACGCAGTGACTGCGGAATCACCTTTCGAGGCCGATTAACACCATGACAGTGATAGAACTCATGAGGAGGGGCCCTAAAAACCCCATGTTGAAAATTTGGTGCCAAACTTCCAAGAAATGCCAGAGATATGCAGCAAAGTTGAAAAACCCTATTCATTCCATCACACAGCTTACCGGCATTTTCTCAGTTTGCGGTAGGCTTTGAAGAGTGCAGATGTGTTCCCGGTCCACCGAAGATCATCGTGCTGGACTCGAGAGGTAAGTATGGGGTGAGGGGAGGCAGAGTGCGCAGTGGGTGGGTGCAGGTGGGGGGAGGGGGCATCGATACTACGAGGAACGGTTTTCGTTTTACAGGGTTAGGAAAAAACATTGCCGGACAGTTTTCATTTTCCAGGGCATTTGGCATGCTGGGGTGGGCTCCCAGTGTGCCACCTAACTGTTTTGGGGGTGTCAGTAGCCGACGGGGATTGGGCAACCTCATTGGCACACAACTTGGGAGGAGAAAGTAATGCCGACAGGGATTGGGCACCGTCAGCAAAGAAAGAAAGCGGGCGTGGGCCGAGGGGATTGGGCACCCCCTCGGCATTCAACAATTGGGGGTGATGCCGACAGGGAGTGGGATCCCCATCGGCATACAGAGACAGCGGGGCGCCACGAGGCGAGGGATTGGGCACCCCTCCTCGCATTCAACATTTGGGGTTTATGCCGATGGGGAGTGGGCTTCCTCATCGGCACACAAAGACAGCGGGGGGGGGTTACTGACAGGGGGATTGGGCACCCCCGATGTCGGCAGACGTGAGGCGGCCGCCTGCTCGCCGACCATGCTCATAATTGCGGTGAGGCACGGCAAGGGCGACCTCATGACGAGCTTTGCTCGGATTGCAGCGGACCCATGCTTAGATGTGCTTACTTATGTATGCATGGCGGCATGGTGGCCGGCATGCAGGCTGATTGGGGAATGAGGGACGATCTACTGATGCATGCCCTGCATTCACCCAACAGCTGCCGCGCTCAAATCTGCACTTTCCAATATGTTGACTTGCGTGTGCTACTGCAAGCCAACATAAAAAGGGAAGTAGTTATCCCTCTGTACAGACAGTTGGTGAGACCCCATCTGGAGTACTGTGCACAGTTTTGGAGACCTCATCTACGCAACAACACAGACAGGATGGAAGCAGTCCAGAGGAGGGCAACTAAAATGGTGCAGGGTCTGCATCAGAAACCATGTGAAGAGAGACTGAGAGAGAGCTTAATATGTATACCCTTGATGAAAGGAGGGACGGGGGGACATGATAGAAATGTTCAAGTACCTCAAGGGAATCAACAAAGTTCAGGAGGGTAGCATCTTTCAGAAAAAAAGATGTGTAAGAACAAGGGGGCACAATTTAAAGATAGAGGGGGGACGGCTCAGGGGTAATGTGAGGACATTTTTTTTCATGGAGAGAGTGGTGGATGCATGGAACTGCCTTCCTGGGGAGGTTGTTGGGTCTAAAACAGTGGGGGAATTTAAACATGCATGGGACAGACATAAAGCAATTGTAGTGGGGGGTGGCAGGAAGTAGGCTGTTGATTAACTAGAATCTGCAGCCTATCCAGTAGGTAGGGAAATGGGCAGACTGGTTGGGCCAAGTGGTCCTCATCTGCTGTCAAAGTCTATGTTTCTATGTCTTCTGAAGGGCAAGAACGTAGTCTCTGATCTGGTAGAATCTTAGATTATCTCGTGGGAGAAGCCCAAATGTCTGCCTGGCTGCCTCAAAGGAAATAGGGTTATCTGCTGATAAGATCCGATAAGGAAAGTGAAATCCTTTCCTGGCCCACTCTGGCAGCTGGGAAGAAGGGGTCATAAGCCCACCATCGGAATTTCCACAATTGATTTCTTATGGGACCATGGGTTATGCCTCTCCTCCATCCTTCCAGCCAGGACAGTCCTAATCCCTATATAACAAGACTCAAGTACTCCAACATCATCATGAAATAGGCTAGCTAGAAGGGGAGGAACAGCCTCAACTGCCAAATCCATTCTCTTCCAATGAGAATCAAAACCTGGACTGCCTCACAGGAGAGCCACCCGCATTTGGGCCACAGCCCAGTAACCCTGTGAGTTAGGAAGGCTAGCCTACCCATGGGCACGGGGCATAACATAAGGCCCTCTACAGATCCTAGGATGGTCTTTGGCCCAAAGAAATTTGAAAAACATGCCCTGCCTTATGTTTAACTCTCTTTGAGAGACCTGACAGGGTACACATTGAAATAAATAAAGTAACCTTGGCAGGGCATTCATCTTTAATGCCTGTGTGTTAGAATATATAGATAAGGGTAGGAGAGTCCATCTCTGGATATCCATCCTTAATTGGTTAATCAAAGGGGAATAATTAAGTTCCAAGAGGTGGAGGTTGCTAATCCTAATCTTAATCCCTAGGTAACTCATTTGATCTAGGTCCCACCTCATGGGATATCTGTTCCTTAATTCCGGGAAAGGAGTAAAATTGCAGCTAAGTATCTCTGTTTTAGAGCAGTTTAGTTTGTATCTGGAGAGGGAGGAAAATTCCTCCAACTGCCAAAACAAAGCAGGGCTAGAGGAGTCAGGTTCTGTAAGGTACATAAGTAGTCTTCGGCATATAAAGCCAGTTTATGCTCAAAGCCATTCAATGTCAATCTCTTTATATTCCCATTCTCCCTGATAGACTGAGCAAGAGGTTCTATATATAATGCAAAAAGCAATGGTGATAAAGGGTACCCTGTCTTGTACCTCTGCAGAGTTTCAGAGGCCTAGAAATGTGGCCATTTGTGCGAACATAGGCAGTTGGGGAGTGGTATAATTTGCTTATTAATTGTATAAATTCTATCTGGAATCCAAACCGGGAAAGGGTTGCTCCAAAAAGCTCCAACCAACTCTATCAAATGCTTTTTCAGCATCAAGACTCATTAATAGTGCCGAAGCAGCAAAGTTGTTGACATGGTCAATAAGGTGGGTGGTTCGCCTCAGATTATCCTGAGTTTACCTACCCAGGACAAATCCATTCTGATCTAACTGTATGAGATAGTGAAGATACTGTTGTATTCTTTCAGTCATAATGGAAGAAAAGATCTTATAATCAGTATTTAAGAGGGGAAATTGAGCGATTGGAAGCACATCTGGAGGGATCCTTTCCCGGTTTGGGTATCACCAAAATTAGTGCTGTGGCCCAGGAGGGTGGAGCCGTGCCCCTATCCCCCAAGACCCCAGAGAATACTCTCAAAACAAGAGGCTGGAGCAAGTCTCTAAAACAGCTTAAGGGGCTGAACCTCAGCAACACATCTCCAAATTGTCCTGAAGCCAAGCTCTGCAAATGGAGGGAAGTTAGCCACCCGCAGCGAGGCCCAGCCCCGAAGACTTCCTCGAAGAGGTTATCAATAAAGGCCCTATAAGACCCCTGTAATCCAGCTGAAACCTTTGCTCTTTGTGCCTCATTGACCACTGCTTAAGTCAGATCACCCAGTTAATACTTCCAAATTGTGTGAGGGAGACGTCAGTTCTTGACATGGCTTCTCCACTCGCACCCGACAGACCCAAGAAGCTCCCAGGCCCATTCACTGTCCCTGATGAGGGAGCCACATCTCCTCCCCCCCCCCAAACCATCAGACCACAGGCTGTGTAGATACTGAGTGGTATATTTTAAAAACTAGTACATCCTGACATTACAGAATTTGTTCAATTGGGTATTTTGTACTCCATTTTAAATGAGGTCAATCTCAGAAACTCCTTGTAAAGTCAGAGATATTTTCAAAATATGTCCCTGTAAAGTTAAGCCTGAGGAGATCACAAGAAGCAAATGAATGAAAGATACTACATCTGAAAGCGCTCAGGTAATTTGGGAGTTTGCTTCTTTTATGGCATTGTCCATTTCTGGTGCAGTCTGTGTTGGCTCTTTATTCAGCCCTCTCGAGCGTTTCTTACTGCGTAGGGAGTCCCACAAGGAGGAAGCGGCCGTGTTGGCCTTTGTGCCCTGTCTTTTAGTTCCACTGTAGGCCTAGTCTCTGGTCTCCAACTGTCTGCATTGTGGTAGATTGGCCTCCTCTCCCTGGGGTTGAATGCTCACCGAAATCAAAAAGTCCCCTGCTGCTTGCAAATCTTGAAAACGTTCATACCTTCAGCCATCTGAATCTTTAAGTATGCTGGATATTCAAAGAAAGCCCTGATATTCTGCTGCTGTAACTGTTTAACCACTGTAAGTACTTTTCTCCTTTGGGAAAGCAGCTGTGGTGTAAAGTCGTGGTCCAAATACAGTCAGTGTCCCCAAAGTGAATCACTTTTTTGACCATGCTAACTGCAAAATCTCCTCCTTCACTCTATAGTCCAGGAATGCTAGAACTACTGAGCGTGGTTTCGCCTTGGGGTCCCAAGGTTTTCAAATCAGGGATCTATGGGCTCGAATTATATTGAGAGCTTTATCTGAAGGGAGATTAAAAATCTTGTGCAGAAATGAGTCTATGAAAGCGGTCATTGTGCCAGTCTAAGTGCCCTCGGGGAGCCCATGAATTCAGAGGTTATTCCTGCTATTTTTGTTCCCTAGTTCTTCTAAGCATGCTTTGAGTTGTTAAGAGCGATAGTGTAAGTCCAGAAGGGCTTTGTTATGCACATTAGTGGCAGTAGTATAATCTGTTAAGGTTTCCTCAATTTCCCCAGCTCGTTTGGTTAATGTGGCGATCTCTGTACATTGGTCTGAGACCTTAGCTTCTAATCGCTGGAGTGTCTGGTTGATTTGTTTCAGGGTTTGGCAAAGTTCTCTGGATGTGATCGTGCACTCAGCTTCCTCCCATGGGGCTTCAACGCTTTGCCCGAGCGCAAGACTCGGGATTCCTGGGCCCTCTCGTTGTCAATCAAGTCTGCATTTTGAGCTTTTACTTGCTTGATTCGTGGAATTATCCCTCCAGCGATATTTTGGAGGCATCAGATAGTCTGAGATTCATCTTTTAGTCAACAGGATGATGGATTAAGGGTTAGATGCCTGTGGATTGTTTTGTCAATTGGCGGAGCTCGCTGTTTAGGCTGCCATTAGGTGGGTGTCCCAACTGGAAGTCGCTCCCCTGCCTTTCTGATGCCTATTTCCTCCTCCTTCCTTCTATTTCTTCCTCCTTCCCCCACCTCTATAATGCCCCTGCTAGCAATAGTTATTGTTTAGAACTATGTTGTGTAAAATATTTGTTACAAACTGTTATTATGTACTGTCTTGTTGTAATCCTTGATGAGGAACCTTTGTAAAAGAGCCCTGGCTCAAAGGTATTTGTAATCCTAGACCTGAACAAATAAATAAAAAAATAATGCCCCCCCAATTGTTGTGTGCTGAGGGGGGTGCTCAATCCCCCTCGGCTCTTGTCTCCCCCCTTCACCTTAGTATGTGCCAATGGGAGTGCCCAATCACCCATCAGCTACAGCACCCCCCAAAAAAACACTCAGCTGGCACACTGGGAGCCCACCCCAGCATGCCAAATGCCCCTGTAAAAAAAAATACTGCAATTTTTTTTTTTAACCTGTAAATCAGAAAACGGTCCCTCGCGGTCTGTCCTGCTCCCCCCTCAGCCCTCACCCACCATCTGCGTACCCCACCTCCCCTCACCCCATACTTACCTCTGGATCCCGGCGTGACGATCTTCGGTGGACCGGGAACACGTCTGCACTCTTCAAAGCCGACTGCGAATTGAAGAAATGCTGGTAAGCTGTATAATGGCATAAATAGGTTTTTTTTCAGCTTTGGTGCATATCTCAGGCATTTTTGGGAATTTTGGCACCAAATGTTCAACATGGGGTTATTGGGACCCCTGCTCATGAATTCAGTCACTGTCATGGCATTATTCAGTCCCGAAAGGTGATTTCGCGGTCACTGAGCGGAATCACCTTTTGGGACCAATTAACGAAATAACAGTGCCACTGTTCAATCAATCAATCAATCAAAATCTTTATTTATTCAGGCGAACATCATTGAGCAAAGCTCATTTACAAGATGGACCTGAGTGGTCATACAAATGAGGATACAAGTATTATTACATAGACAAGAATAGCATAAACAGCAATACAATGACATGAAATGATTATATACAACAATTTACATATATACAAGGAACAGTAGAACCATTTAGCCTGCAAGAAAGAAGGGGACAAAGGGTATAGCAGGCATAAAATATAAATTATAGGGTCTAACTAGTTTTTATGAGAATATAATAGGTGATTCGAAGATAGAAATTGAATTAATATAATGGACGGAAAAGGAAGGTGGGTCAGGTAGGGTAGGGATTAGGCTTTATAAAAGCAATTGCAGAGCTCTGGAAAAAGGCGGAGAACAATCTTTGAAAGATGCCAGAGGTAGTAGGCTATCTAGCTTCATGGATTTTTGAGAGAGTTCCATGCAACTGCTAAGGTATAGCTGAAAGCAGCCCTCCCATACCGGTGCAGGCATTGGGACCTTTAATATGATGAGTTTACTGATCCTTAAGGTGTATGGCCTAGTTGTAATTTGGGTAAAGCAATCAGTGATATAGGTAGGTAGTTTGCCTGTTAACGCTTTGAATATCCAGATAGCAGCATTCCTATTTCTTCTGTGTTGTAATGATGTCCAGTTGACTGCCATATAAAGGAGCAATGATGGGTGCTGGAGGGAAGGTCAGTAATAAATCTTATGGACCTGTGATACAGGGTGTCCAGTTTATGTAAGAGATGACATGAACAATGGCAGTAGAAATTAGCATAATCAATGAGGATAGGAATGAGGCCTGAATTAACCTTTTTGGAATCACTGTTTAGGTAATGTTTTATTCTAAAAATAGTCCAAGCCTCTGTCTTAGCTTTTTAAGTAGCTCTTCAATATGGACAGAATAGTCAAGCCTGTTATCTATCCAGACTCCAAGGTATTTGAAGTTATCAACAAATTCCAGTTTCTCCAAGTAAGGTGGATAATTGTAGGTGGTGGATGCTGGGGTAGTGGTAGACAAACTTTGTGGCAAAGAACATAGCTTTTGTTTTTTTGGCATTTAGAAGTAGTTTTTTGTCAAGTAGATTGTGCTGCAGAATGGAGAATTCGGATTGTAAAGTTCACAGGCTTTAGAAGGTGAGGGATTGCTGACATATAATACAGTATCATCAGCAAACAGATGAATGTTAGATTGAGTGAGGTTGGCATCAATATTGTTTATATAAATGGCAAAGAGGATAGGGCCAAGAATAGAGCCTTGTGGTACACCCCTTAGCAGTGGTTTTGAGGTGGATAGGTATTTCCATTTTAACCAGTTGTGACCTATCTGAAAGGTAATCCTTAAACCAGTTGAGTGATAGGAATCCAGGCCTAGTGAGTTAAGGGAGGTGATTAATAAGTCATGATCCACTGTGTCAAAGGCTTTACTCAAATCCAGGAACACAGCACAGGTACAATTTTTCTTGTCCAAGGCAGTCTGCCAATCGTTGGTTACCTTGGCTAAGGCAGTAATGGTGTTATGCTTTGATCTAAATCCAGATTGTGCAGAATTTAGAAGGTTGTTGTTATCCAGATAGTCCCTTAATTGAGAGTTTACTAGTTTTCGAGCATCTTGATAGTACTGGTAGGATGGAGATAGGCCTGTAATTGTTGAGATCCCTAGTATCACCAGATTTGAGTAATGGAACTACTTGAGCTGTTTTCCAAGTAGAGGGAATTGATCCAGTAGTTAGGGAAAGATTGAAGAGATGAGTGAGGGGGGCAGATAAGACATGTGAAGCAATTTTCAGGAAATAGGGATCCAGGGAGTCTGCACCTGCACTCTTAGTAGTGTCTAAATTGAGAGGAGATCTTCCACTTCTTTCACGGATATTGGGATGAAGGAAAAGTTGAAGTGGCCATTTGTCCCACAGTAGTTTTGCAGGTTCAAGGAAGATCTCAGGATATTTGCAGGTGATGAGTCAAATGCTAGGCCAGCTGTGGTGAAGTGAACATTGAAGGTATTTAAGATTTCTTGTTTACCTGTAATTTCTGTATCATTTAGTAGCAGTTTGGAGGTTAAGGCAGGAGTAGAATTTTGGCCCAGAAGCCCTTTTATTGTACCCCAGAGTCTGGATGGGTTATTGTAGGAGGCATCCAATTCAGCTGTATAATAGGCAGTTTTGGCAGTTCTTATTTTTTTTACATGAATTCCTTGCTTTTCTGAAATTTAGCCAATCTCTGGTGTCCTTTGTTTTCTTGCTTTTTTCCACAGTTTGTCTCTGGTTCTCAAGGCTGCTTTAAGCTCAGAGGTGAACCAAGGGCAGGATTTTACCTTAGTTCTGATACTGGTGATAGGTGCATGAATATTGAGAGCATTAGTGATAATATCCTTTAAAGTCTGGAGAGCTGTTTCAACAGAGGTTGTAAGATAGAAATCGTGCCAATATATTGTATTACTCAGGTCATGGAGGTAACCTGAGATATTGAAATTTTTTGACCTTTGAGGACAAATTTGCAGGATTTGGTGGCTTGAGTGTGGATCTTATGCCAGCTATAGGGTAATGGTCACTCACATCCTCGGCAGTACTCCTGCATGTGAATATAAGTGAGGCTTGTTTACCAACATAATATCCAGGAGTGAGCTGTTGCTGGAATTTCTTAGGTTGATCCTAGTTGGGTCTTTAATTAGCTGTGTGAATCCATAGGTGTCACAAAAGGTTATCAAAGGTGCAGATACATTAGACAGCCAGTTTAAATTCAAATCACCAAGGATGATGGTATCTTCAGGGCCTAGGTTGAGAATTGACCCTAGGTGAGAAAGCAGTTTAAGGCCTGCAGAGGGGGGCCTATAGCATCCAATCAGTTTAAATGAAGACGAATTAGGAAGGGATATTTTGATTGATAAACATTCAAATTCATTTGGCTCGGATGTGTTGATGAGGCAGGTTGCAGATGGTGTCCTTAATGTATATGGCCACCCCACCACCCCTGGAAGGGCGATCTGCTCTGAAGAGCTGATAATTGGGAAGGTTTACAACACTGTCTTTTGTTGTAGGCCTGAGCCAAGATTTAGAGATGACCAGGAAATCTGGAAGAGTATGTGCCACCCAAGCCTGTATTAAGATGAACATTTTTAGGAGGCTGCAAGCATTGAAGTGTATGAAGCTTAGGCCTTTTATGGAAGTCAGATCAGCAGGGAAGATAAACTTACAATGGGGCCAGGATTAATCTCAATAGTGCCAATGCAGAAAAGGAGGTGAAGATTAATTTGAGAGGGCACCAAGGGATAGGGATAGAGAGTGATCAGAGCGTTTCCTCTTAGTCCTAGATGCCCACTGCGAGGGAGATGGTCCTGTTATATAGGTGTGTCTTTTATCATAACATAGGAGTCTGATGGACAGGCATAGTGGGTTATTATAAAGCCAGGATACATGTAAGGGGCTAGGGGAGTGCTGGATTGTTAGAGAGGCTTTATGTGGGATACCCCAGGGGTTGCAGTGTAAGAGTGGTTCAAAGTGAATAAGGAATAGATGGTTGTACATTGTGGATGGCAGTGGAGAGCAGAACATACTCATTAACTTATTCGTCATGACAGGGGGTATAATATGATTATCATAATGGATTGGGGTAGATGAGAGGCTAAGGAGCAAAAGGAAGCAAGTTAGCATTGTGCAGGGTAGGTATGGGTTAATAAAGAAGGGAATTAGATGTGGGTGTGGATTAGAGAATGGCGGAAAGAGTGTATAAATACAATCAACCAAGAGGGGAGGGGGGGCAAAATTTTGCGGCTTTGCCCGTACCTTTCACACTGCTTCTCCCGGCCTCCTGGATCTCTTGGTCAGCTGGAGGTCGCCGCCGGCCCGCTGGCAGCTCGGAGCCCCTTCTGCGGTTGGAGCTGGAGGGCTGTGTCGGCTGCAAGGCACGGGACAGAGGAGAAGGCAGTGAGAAGGCTACTTTATTGCAGGCAATCTGCAATTAGGTGCAAGGATCAAAATCTGCATAACAAAAGACTGGGAGGGTTTGGGGAGGGTTAGGCACCTAAGCGTCTAGCCCACACAGATCACCAGAAAAAGGCTGAATCACTAGCAAACATCACATCAATACAATGTTTAAATTGCCCACAATTTTAAGTTAAAACAGCTCTTTTAAGATTACTTAATAAAAGTTACAGCTAAGCAGAAAATCCCATCCAGAATAGTGTTGCAGAGTCCAGCTAAAGTCAATGGGAAAGGCGCACCAATCGGAAGCAAGGCAGAGACAGCGGTCGCTTCCCGATTGGTTGCGGCTTTGCCCGTACCTTTCACACTGCTTCTCCCAGCCTCCTGGACCTCTTGGTCGGCTGGAGGTCGCCGCCGGCCCACTGGTGGCTCGGAGCCCCTTCTGCGGCTGGAGCTGGAGGGCTGTGCCGGCTTTCACACTGCTTCTCCCGGCCTCCTGGATCTCTTGATCGGCTGGAGGTCGCCGCTGGCCCACTGGCGGCTTGGAGCCCCTTCTGCGGCTGGAGCTGGAGGGCTGTGCCGGCTTTTACACTGCTTCTCCCGGCCTCCTGGATCTCTTGGTCGGCTGGAGGTCGCCGCCGGCCCACTGGCGGCTCGGAGCCCCTTCTGCGGCTGGAGCTGGAGGGCTGTGCCGGCTGCAAGGCAGGGGACATAAGGGGTGTTATCAAAAAGCCTGTGTTGCAAATTTGGTGACAAAAATCAAAACACTGGCTGTTTTACAAGCGTGCATTTTGCAGTTTCCACACGCGCTCCTAACTCCGTGAATTTGTAATATTTTCACTCCAGATTTTCAACATTGATATTTTCCCACACCTCCTTATGAACAGTACAGCTGTCATTTTACATATCCTGGCTGAAATGTGTTTTCACACGTCCAGCGCAGAATACCACGGTCACTATGTGAAATCAGTTTTCCGGACAGTTTGACAAAATAACAGTGACACTGTTCATGAGCAGAGGTCCTAAAATGCCTATGTTGAAAATTTGGTGATGAAAGTTCTTAAAATGACTGTATTACAAGCATGTGTTGTGCAGTTTCCACGCACCCTTGTAACTTTACAAATTTGCAATATTTTCATGCCAGATTTTCAACACTGGCATTTTTCACACCTCCTTATGAGCAATACAGCTGTCATTTTTCACATCCTGCCCAAAATGTGTTTTCACACCTGTGGCGTACAATGGCTTGGTCGCTGTGGGAGATCAACTTTTGGGACAGATAAAGAAAAGCACAGTGCCACTTTTCAGGAGGGTAGGTCCTAAAATGCCGATGTTGAAAATGTGGTTTAAAAAAAAATAAATAAATAATTGGGTTATGGATGTGCATTGTTCAGTTTCTATGCATGCTCATGACTTCACCAATTTTTAATATTTCCGCTCCAGATTGTCAGCGTTGCCATTTTTTCACACCTCCTCATGAACAATACAGTTGTCATTTTTCACATCCTGCACAAAATGTGTTAATGTACCTGTGACACCAAATGGCATAGTCACTGTGCAAAATCACCTTTCAGCTAATAAACTGATACTGCCGCTCTTCATGAGGTGGGGTCACAAAAAGCGCATGTTGATAATTTGGAGTGAAAATACCAACAAATGCCTACGGCATTAGGGTTTCCAACTGTTACACCCCACCCTGTAGGGACTGACAGGCATCAAGGTGTGCCTTGGAGTGTTCAGCCACAAAGTTCACCCATTCTCCTATACGGCACCCACCTCAGCTCACCATATTTCCTGATGGAATGGGGTAAGTATAACGCCCAAGGACCCCAAACCACACCACAACACTTGTCAGTGTCTACAGGGTAGGGTGAGGTAAAATGGCATGAGCGTTGTAGCTGATGACCCAAAGACACACCTCAATGCCTGTCAGTCTCTGCAGGGTGGGTGTGGGGTTGGTGCCAGTTCAGTACTTCACTGCCATTCCTATTATGCGTCTCTAACTCCTGCACTACCAATGCCAGCGAGACAACATTTGGCATTGACAAATGCTTGTTTCAGATTGCCTCTGCTTCTCATGCATGTCATGCCAACTGTTATTTATCTGTAATAGATAGGTGTGGAGGAGTTATATCAAGAGGTTACATTATAAAACAGAAATGTAGACTCTGATGGCAGAAAGATACCTATAGCAAGTGAGTCTTCCCATATTATAGCTGCAGCAATAGAATTATGACCAGATATTTCAGCTATTTCATGACATTTCTAAAGAGATTCTCTCTAGAGGCTCTACAGTGGTACTGCTGGCAGTGAATTTCCAATTAGATATCATAGAAATCTCAGGAAATAGCTGACTATGTCCATTTGCTGCAACTGTATACTACCTCGCCCGACCTAGTGCCCTGGGGGTTTGTCCCCTTCTGCCCCCTCCTACATCCTCCACCCCACCCCCACCCTGGTTGCCTCCAGTGTAACTATGAGTCCCATTACTCTGTCCTAGCTGTGTTTGCACCCATTAAGGGTACCTGCCACCACAACTTCCACTGGCAATCTATTCTGTGGCTTCACCACCCCGTCAGAGAAGTAGAACTTCCTCACACTGCTCCTGAATTTACTCCCCACTAATCTCCAGTGATGCCTTCTTTTGATGGTATCCCTGTTTCTAACAAACTAGTAATCACTGTTCACCATAAACTTGTATGTCTCTGTCATGTCCCGTCTCTGACATCCAGCCTCCAGCAAGTAATGTACATAAGGGTTCCAGCCATTCCTCATAGCATCTGCACTGCTGGCTCAGGATAATTTTTGTTAACCTTCTCTGTACTGTCTCTAGCTTGTCTATCTCCTTTTACAGACCAGAATCCTTGCAGGCCTTACTGTAGGCCTTATTGCACTGGCTGGTCTGCTTCATGGAGTCACTACTGATGACACCCAGATCTCTCTTCTGTGACATAGTGACCAGCCTAACCCCTCCCATCCAAAACTCTGTTTGTGAGTTCCTTTCCCTTAATGCATCACTTTGGACTTCCTGGCATCGAATCTTAATATCCAGCTCTTTGATCGCATTTCCAGTTTTTCTTCTGAAGTTCCTTCACCCCTTCCTTGCTGTTCACCCTGCTGCAAAGCTTTGTGTCATCAGCAAAGAGACACATATCTTGCCCTGCATACCTTCCCCGTCACACTAATGAATATATTGAATGGGACAGGTCCCAGGACTGATCCCAGTGGTACCCCGTTAATGACCCCCATGTCCCCACATATGAAACCATTTACTACCACTCTCTATTGCCTCCCCCCAGCCAGTTTCCCACCTACCTGATTAAACCCTTCCTTACTCCTAAGCCCTCCAGTATTTTCAGCAGCCTCCTATGTGACACTGAACTGAAGGCTTTGCTGAAGTCAAAGTAGAGCAAGTGTACTGCCTGCCCTTCATTTATTGCCCTGCTGACCTAGCAGAAAAACAGTATCAGGTTGGTTTGGCATGACCTTCCTGTCACAAAACCATGCTGCTTGCCATTTTGCAGTCCGTTGTATTCTAAGTAGGCTACCAGACTTTCCATTACTATGGTCTTCAGCATCAGCTTACCTACAATGGAGTGAAGACTTACCAGCCTGCCCCCCCCCCCGTGGAATGGGACTACGTCCACAGACCTCCAGCCTTTTTTCAGCCATTCAGCAATGACCCCTACCCTTCACATTTCCTGCATCCACTACTTGACTGTCCTGATCCCACACTCTGATAGAGACCCATCATTCTCAGCCACGAATACCAAGCAGAAGTAATTGTTTTGGACATTGGACTTCTGCTCGTTGTCCTCCATTAACACACCCTCAGCTAGCCTGGCAGTCCCCCTTTAGCTTTCTTTTTCTCCTGAATGTATCTATAAATAATTTTTCCCCCTCTCTTCACCTCCTCAGCCATCTGCAGCTCTGTATCTGCCTTTGCTCTCCTGAATGCCACCTTTACCTCCTTTACGTGGTCTGGTATTCCTCCTATTCTTTCTCCCCTTTATTCACCTTGTAACTTATAAAGGTCCTTGTCTTTTGCCCTCATAGCCTGTTTGTCTTCTGTGATGAGCAGACTGGCCTTTTGTGCTCATTTCTTTTGGTGACCTTTCTTGCACAAGAATTGGTCCCCTCCAGAATAGCCACCTTGATTATTTCCTATTGTTTCACTACTTCCTCGATCTGGTCTATACCCACCAAGTTTTGTATCATACACTGGTTTCAGGCACTTACCACCTTAACAGAGGGATGCCAAAAACTGGTATGGAATGAAAAAGTAATTTATTTAGTAGAAAGGCACACGTCCTGCCTGACGTGTTTTGGATAACATATGGTCCTTTATCAAAGGCTAATGACACCAAAAACTCACAAGATTTAAATGTGTTTTCCTAAAACATGTGACATTGTGGTTCAAAACTTCAAGCACTGGTTAAAAAGGTTTTTTTTTTAAATCTTAATTGATTAATGAAAAACTGTGATCAAAACACCTCTCGCATAGTGAACCAATAATACAATATATATATATATATATATATATATATATATATATAACAAAAAACAGACATAGGCTGGGGAAGGAAAATATACAAACACAAAGGGATGCAAGTTTCCTTGACCTTTTCCTGCATTTGGTGAAAATTACATGTTTGCGGTCCAGAACCACTGTCCGCGGGGGGGGGGGGTGATCAGTGTTCCCCATCACCAGTTCAAACCACACAGAATTTTGATAACTGGCTCCAACAAATCTGTGATTGCCACTGTACCCAAAACCTCTGAGCTGGTAAGTATCAATTTTAAGAATGGTGTTCTGCTGCATGGGACCCCTGACCAGCCACGCTAGTCAACAGCCCTACATCATGTTCGACAGTGCCGGACTCATGGTGCTCTTAGCCACTGGAGTATCCCAGTCTATATATGACAAATCCAGGTCTCCCACTAACACAAGATCCTATTTTGCCACCTCCTTCCTGATTTCCTCCCCCTATTGTGCATCCTCTTCTTCCTTTTGCCCCGGTGGTCTATAGACTAACCCCAGTCAATTCCATTTTCCTGCAGTTGTAGTCAGCTGTGGCTATATTGCCTCTACCTCCGCTGCCCTTCTTGATGGTTCTGCTCTCTGTAGCCTCTGTCTCCTCCCTGATATAGAGGACTGTCTCCCCCTATTGTGCATCCTTTACCCTTGCATCTCTTCTCCTATAAAGGGTGTACCAGAAACTGCCAGATTCCAATCATTGTTCCCTGTGACTCATGTCACCATGATGGTTAACAAGTCTAAATATTAAGAACAGCCTAAAATACTGTCTTGGTTCTCTGTGCCTGGCAGTGATTACATGAGTTTTGGCTTACTTTTTATGTTTGCTTGCACGCATGTGCAAGAAACATAGTGTCATCATCTGAGTTTTTGGAGGTGTGGCAGCCATCTTCCAATTCAGTCAGTGTGTTTGCAGGGGCGGTCGCAGTTCTCCAATCAATGCTACAGCTGTCTATGACAGCAGTTGAAAATGCAGTGCTGTACAGTTGAAAGGGAGAGCTCCGCTTCAGTGAGCAGTGCTCCCCCCTCCATATGCACGCATATTGCATGCTCATGCGCTTCTCCCCATGCATACTGTATGGCGACTGGGTGCCCAATCCCCTGTCGGCTCCGCCCCCAAAAAAAAGCTTTCCAGGTGCCACGCTGGAGCCCACCCCAGCATGGCACATGTCCATATGGCCGACGGGGGTGCCCAATCCTCTTTTGGCTCCAGGCCCCCCCAAACAGCCTTACAGCTGCCATGCTGGGACCCCACCCCATCGTGGCACAAGTCCCGCGTCATCTTCCTTTAAAAAAAAAACAACCTGTAAATAAGAAAACATTCCCTCAGCGGTCTCCCAGCCTACCTACTGCGCACCCTGCCTTCCCACACACTCCCTTCACCCCATACTTACCTCCGGAGCTCGGCACGATGATCTTCGGTGGACCGGGAACACGTCTGCACTCTTCAAAGCCAACCCGCGAACTGAGGAAATGCCGGTAAGCTGTATAATGCAATAAATAGGGTTTTTTCAACTTTAATGCATATCTCTGGCGTTTTGGGGAATTTTGGCACCAAATTTTCAACATGGGGTTTTTGGGACCCTTCCCCATGAATTCTTGAACTGTCATGGCGTTAATCAGGCCCGAAGGGTGATTTCGCAGTCACTATGCAAAATCACCTTTTGGGACTGAGTAACAAAATGACAGTGCCAGTGTTCATAAGGTGTGCTCTCAAAAAGTCTAGGTTGCAAATTTGGTGAAAAAATTCCCAAAAATGACTGTTTTATTTAGCTATGCTATGTAGTTCCTACACACGCCTGTAAGTTCGCAACTTTTTATTATTTTCACTCTGGATTTTCAATATTGCCATTTTACCACACCTACTTATGAGTACAGTATAGCTGTCATTTTCACATCTCGTCCCAAAATGTGCTTCCAGCATGTAGCGACAATGGCATAGTCGGTGTGCAAAATCAATGTATGGGACACATTAAGAAAATCGAGTGACACTGTTCATGAGCAGAGGTCTTAAAATGGCTATGTTGAAAATTTAGTGAAAAATTCCTAAAATGACTGTTTCACTGGCGCGTTGCGCAGTTCCTACGCACATTCGTAAGTTCGCAAATTTTTAATATTTGCACTCCAGATTTTCAACATTGCTGTTTTAGCATACCTCCTTATGAGCAGTACAGCTGTCATTTTTCACATGTCACCCAAAATGTGTTTCCCTGCATGTAGCGCACAATGGCGCAGTCGGTGTGTGCAATCAATGTTTGTGACAGATTAAGAAAATCACAGTGACACTGTTCATGAGCAGAGGTGTTAAAATGGCTATGTTGAAAATTAAAACTCTTCTAAAATTGACTGTTTTAGGAGCACCGCATTGTGCAGTTCCCTACGCTTTTCATAAGTTCTTGATGTTTAATATTGCATGCCAGATTTTCAACATTGCCATTTTATTACACTTCCTTATGAGCAGTACAGCTGCCATTTTCACATTTCACCCAAAATGTGTTTCCGCACATGTAGCGCACAATGGTGCAGTCGGTTGTGCAAAAGCAATGTTTGGGACAGATTAAGAAAATCACAGTTACACTGTTCATGAGCAGAGGTCTTAAATGGCTATGTTGAAAATTTGGTGACAAAAGTCCTTAAAATGACTGTGTTACGAGTGAGCATTGCGCAGTTTCTATGCACCCTCGTAAATTCCTGACTTTGTAATATTTTCAGTCTGGATTTTCACCAGTGGCATTTTTCCACACTTCCTTATGAACAGTACAGTTGTCATTTTTCACAACATGGTCGAAATGTGTTTTCACACTTTCAACGCAGAAATGCATGGTTGCTGTGGGAAATCATTGTTCGGGACAGATAAAGAAAAACAGTGACACTGTTCATGAGCGGAGATCCCAAAATGCCTGTGTTGATAATCTGCTGTAAAAAATCCCCAAACTAATTACATTACGGGTGTGCGTTGCACAGTTTCTATGCACACTCATGACTTCACCAGTATTTTTAATATTTTCACTGCAGATTTTCAACTTTGCCATTTTTTACACCTCCCCATGAACAGAACAGCTGTCATTTTTCACATCCTGTTTGGAATGTGTTTTTGCACCTGTGGTGCTAAATGCCATAGTTGCTGTGCAAAAGCAGTTTTCGGCTAACAAACTGATATTGCCACTGTTCATGAGGTGGGGGTCACAAAAAAACATGTTGAAAATTTGGAGTGAAAATACCAACGAATGCCTGAGGTGTTAGGGTTTCCGACCATAACGCCCCACCCTGTACAGAATGACAGGCATCAGGGTGTGACTTGGGATTCTAGCCTGTAATGCTCATACCATTTCACACCTGCAGCCAGTGAGAGACATGAGGTATGCCTTGGACTCTTGACCCCAGAGTTCACCCATTCTCCTATACCGCACCCATCTCACCATATTTCCTGATGGAATAGGAGTGCGCATAAGAAGACAAAGACCCCCAAGGCACACCGTGACACTTGTGGTATCTGGGGTAGAGATGTGAAATGGAGTGGCCGTTATGCCTGGCGACCCAAAGGCACACCCCAATGCCTGTCAGTCTCTGCAGGGTGGTGATGGGGTTGGCTTCAGTTCAATACTTCACTGCCATTCCTGTTATGCAGCTCTGTAACTCCTACACTACCAATGCCAGCAAGCAAACATTCGGCATTGACAAATGTTTGTTTCCTTCTGTTGGCGATCAAGCAAATTGCCATGCAGAGTACAGAAGGCACATTCTAAAACACTGGACTATAACAACAACCCCTTAACTGCCTGTGGGCTCCTAATTAACTACACTGACACCTTGTCATGTAAACATTACACTTTGTACCCTTTTACCAAACCTGCACCCATAACATCACATTGTTTAAACATTTCATACATTTCAAATTTCCACCAAAAAGCACCGCTTTGTTGGCTTCATGCCCCACAAGGCAGGACCTAATTTTAAACCACTTGGAATGGTTAGTCTTTAATTTTTATGTATTTAAACAGTAAGAAGAACAGGTAAAACAGTATCCTAAAACAGTTTCAAATGAGTTAAACTTTTCTTTGGTCAAAGTGATCAGGGGACAAATCCCTAATTGTCCGTCTGTGGGGAATAGTATTAGGATTTATGAATGTCACCAAAAGCGTCCACGGTAATACCAGTAAAGTTATTTTTAGGAGAAACACACCTATACCCCAGTCGAGTTTTAAACAGTTATCAGACCCATGTTAGTGTCAAGACCATCCTGATAAATGCAAAACAATAGTATTATCAGACTTCTGCTTTGGGCATTCCAGGTCTGGCCTTGTTCCTCTGGCAACAGCTGGACACTTGCTTCTGAGGCTCCTCTTTTTTTCATTTAATTTCAACTTCTTTATTGATAGACCTGGTTAACCCATAAGCAGGAGCCCGTCTGTCTTCACGCACTGCCAGAGAGGAAAATATAAAAAGACTAAAAAGCATATATTACAATATTATACAATACAAACACGTATAAGTGCACATTATTTAGGCAAGGCAGTGACACATTTCATTAGCTAGCAAATGAGACTAAAGAAAATGTTTAAGTACATTGAGTACTGTATTGGCAAACACTTCGTTAGGCAATGCACTGAAGGTAGATGGACCTAAGAAACCTAAGAATCTTTGACCCTGATTAGTACGCATACCTGAGATATCAAATAGCATTCTTTTGATGCACAAGGACCTTAACATTCACAGGTGAGCAGCTGGAGTACACTTTATGCGTAAGACATGCCATGTGATACCTACGGTATTTCTCTGACTCACAAACATTGCCCAATTTTTAGTACTTTGCAGTGATGTGTTCTTGGAAGTTATGTAACGAATCCTGACATTTTATATAAAAGCACATTCATTTTATCCGTTGTTGTCTTTGTGGCAGAGTCATAGCAGAGGAGGCCACAGTCTATGACAGATAGCAAAAATCTCTGAGCTAAGAGCTTACGTTTTATTTATTTATTTTTATTTATTTATTGAGGTCTTGGGTTACACCAGTGAGTGGATACTCATTTATAGGTTCCACATCAGTTTAAGACAATAAGGTACAGCATCACAGGATTACATTTGGCACACACAGAGTTACACTAAGGTACCCACAAATTGAGCAGCTTAGGCAGTAAAACAGTTTGCCAGTGTCCGAAGTTTAGGAGCACCCTACTGAGTTGCACGCACATAGAGGATAGCAGGAAGAGTAGACATAGGGGAGTGACAGTGGGGGGGAGGGACTGGGATGGGGGTGCATTATTTGGGAGGAGTAGAGGAGGCAACGAGGTGTGAGGTAGGGTAGTGACCTGAAGTGCTTAGGTTGGGTTAACATCAATGTATAGTGTTGACATGAGGCAAAGTGCAAGTAGGTGATTATAGCTAGAAGAGGGGTGATAATATTAGCAGCCACAGATGCTGATTGTAATAAGGTGCCATCAAAGTTTGCATTTGAACGAGCCAAAATTTTCAGCACCAGTAATGTCATGAGGAAAGGCATTGGTCAAGAGGGGAGCACAGTAGCAGAAAGCACATTGTGCCAAGGCAGTGCAGCATCTAGGTACTTTGTAGATTTGAGTGATAGAGTTTCTTGTGAGTCTGGTGCTCGAGTGCAGAGTTAGGAGGTTCTGGACCCCTGCAGGCAGTTGATTGAGAGAGCCTTTCTTGGAGAGGAGGCAGGATTGTTATTTTATTTTGTCCTTCAGTTGTGCATGTTTCTGGAAGAAGGAATGATTTTACCCTATTTAAAAAAAAAAAAATTGGGTACAAATATTTTGGGGGGTATCAATTTATGCCCACTGATCTCCAGTGGGCATCCATCTACTTGATCTGCCACAGCCTGATCACTCTGGCATCACCAGGACTTACCTTGACATCCACATGTTTCTCAAGAGCTTCCCCCTCTGGTGAGGGTGGTGGGGCCCCCTGTACCTCCACCGCACAAGGATCCGGTTATCAAAGGCAATGCCCAGGTAGCCAGGTGTGGCTTCAGCTAGCTGCTTGGGGTATTTTCCATGTTTTCTCGCCAAGTTCCACAGGATGTGGACATCCAGGGTGCACCAAACACGCACACAAGCATGCAAGAGGTGGTGCTTGTCGACGTCCTCCCACCTATCAGCCGTTCCAGCTGCACTGCCACCTGTGGTCTCCCAGGTGGCAGTATAGCAGTGGAGCAGGTTGCCCTCTCTCTCCAGAGGAGGAGGACATTCTCTGGTACACTCGGTGCTCCTCCCTCCGGCCGGCCCGTGATGGGCACAGCTTGTTTCTGAACTCAGGTTGTCAGCATCGTGGGCGGTATCCCTACCACTGTGCTGTTGGGCTGGCTGGGTATGAATAGTTTTGGTTAACTGCTCTACCTAAGGTTCATATGGTAAAAAAATCCAAGATTACTCACAAGTAAGAAACATTCTCCACTAATTCCAAATTACTTCTATCCATTGTGCTTATTACAAAATCCTCTGAATGGTCTATTTTTTTCATTGCATTTCTAAAAACATGGTTTTCTTTCTTTTTTTTTTTTACATTTAATGTTAAGTCATTATCAATGAGACAGGTCTGGAGGTTATCAAAGCTTGTTTGGAGCCAGCCGGCCTAGTAGCATAGAGGACTGAGGTGCTCTGCGCCTTACCTCTTACCATGCCAGTGACTCAGGTTCCGGGACGAGCCCGGGTTGTGGGGGGGTCGGCTGTGGAGGGAGAAGATTGAGCATCCAATGGACAGCTATCCTCTCCTGGAGTGGGAGGTTTGCCAACTTGGCCCTTCCGTAGCGTGTGTATGCCTCCATGTGTGTGCTCTTACTTGTCGCCATGGTGAGGGGGGATGAAGGGGGAAAAAGGCAGAAAATGGATTGGCACAGGCCATTTGAAGCCCTGCCTGCTCACCTCTGCCCTGCACCCTTGCCAATTCACCTGGCCCAAGTCTGGATTGTGTCACTGGGTGGGGGCGGGATGACCCTCCCCTTCCCAGCCCAGCCACGTGGGGGATACAGGGTTCAGTGGATTGGATGGTGAATGCCGGGTGAGAGGGGTTGGGGACAGGGCTGAAAGTCTGCCTATGCCGACCCACTGGGGAAAAAAGCTCTATAGAAAATTAAGTGCTTGTTAGGAGCAGAAGTTTTAAATGCAGAAGATCCTTTCCTACACAATGCAAGGCCACATCACCTGCATATAAGAGCATGTTGGTAGGTTGTTGCAAAAGCTTGAAGTAGGGGGTTTAAGAATAGATAGAATAACAGTGGCTTCAGGATTGATCTGGGGCACATCCAATTTATTCGTTAGAAATTTGTAAAAACTATCGTCTATTCTTACCCTCTGTTGAGAGGCAAGATCATTTTTAAATCACTCACATACATCTACCAAAACTCCAAGTCCCTTTAAAACTTTCAATAATACACTATGATGACCTAGCTCAAAGGGTGAAGTCCACAAAGATTGCTGCTACCATCTTTCCAGCATCTAGTGCATTCTGAATATCTTTTGCGAATCTCAGCAAGGCCATCGTCGTACTTCGTTTGGGTTTAAACCCATACTGAACCAGTGGTAAAGTATTCTCCTGATCGTATTGTACTTCATTTGGGTTTAACCCATACTGAACCTGTGGTAAAGTACAGTATTCTCCTGATCAACACCCCCTAAACAACTGATCAAAAGTAATCCTTTTGCCAGTGGACATAACAAGGCATTTGACCTATAGTTGTTTATATTGGAGGGATCTTCAGATTTAAAACCTGGGGAAATTTTAGCCTACTTCCAGGCAGATGGTATAGTATTGGTGCAAAGGGAAAGGCTAAATAGTTTACTTAAAGGTACAGCAACACTTTCTGCAACCAGTTTAACCACAGACATCTATGCCATCACTGCCAACCTTGGTACTCAGGTTCAGTTTCCTTAAACGTTTTGCCACTTCCTGTACAGTCAGAATTTTAAAATAGAATTTAGGTTGATTAACATCTCTCTGGTTCAAATTTTGGTACTCGTGAACTTGTTTGCTAGGAACCTGGGCAGGGGCATATTGAAATCAATTACAAAAGAAGTTTTTGAAGGTTTCAGCAGCTCTTACTAACATCAATAAAAACTTCCTCACTTAATTTGAGACTGGTTATGTTTGAACATTTATTTTTCCTTAAAAACTTATTCAGAGCATTCCAAGTCTGTCAAGGGTCTTTCCAAAAGATTTTTGTTAACTGTCTTTAAAATATTTGGATTTAGCCTTCCCAACCCCAGTTTTACAGAAATTTATTTATGGTTTGAATGCTAATAAAAGCTCTGGGGCCAGATATTGAAAAGTTAGCATGGACACAAATGGGTGTTTGCCTGCGGTAAACGGGTTTTGTGCCTGTTTTTTTGGGTGGGGCCTATATTCTGAGACCCTTATAGTGTGAGCTAAACCCGTTAGCACCCAAGCACTAACACAATGCTGTGTCCATGCAAATGAGGGGGGGCCCCCTGTGTACAGGCACAGCAGCAATATCAGAGGTTTGCAGTGGTGGCAAATGGCACCCAAAGCTGTGCTAGTTACTAAACACCTCCGAAAACCTATTCTTAATTGGGTGCAAAGCCCTGGTAGCAGGAAGACTGTACTACACCCCCTCCAAACCCTCATCCTGGTAAAACAACCACAGTACTGCATGCTCATAAAGCGTCTGGCAAAGGAGGTGAGAGGAGGGCTGTATTGGTCACTATAGAGCATTTGTTCTCACACCTTCTCCAAGCCATGGAAAAGATTTCAAGCCTCCCTCAAATTTGAAAAAAATCTTGGGTCTTCCCATGGGAAAAAAAAGCATACTTTGCACAGTACACCAGGAATAAAGTAAGACTAATAAAGTTGACAGAGTATATTCTCTTTTTATTCAATTTATTGTTCTCCACCCCAAACCTCAAACCCCAGGTTATCCTTGTCACTCCACTTTTCTGACTCTTGGACCCTTGTTACTCAGTCTGTTTCCTTTCTATCTGGAACAACTATCCTAGCCATCTGCACCTATTTTATTTATTTATTCTTTTGTTATCTCTCCCCCTCTTACCCTATTAGGCAACTTCCTGTACCCTTGCCCCAGGTCCCACCTGAAAACAAGAATTGGCTCAGTGTATGTTTCCCTTCACCAATTTACATATAAATATGCGCCTAGAAACAAGCTTTGGCTCAATGGGCCTTTCCTGGTCACCAGGTTGTGAATAAGTAAAGAAATTCATTTGCCATTATACATATTTAGTTTGCTTCATCGCTTCACACAAATTTCCTAAACATAAAATTCAAATACTGTACATGCTTAGACTTGACTGGGCTTCTTCTGGAACAGTCTGGGGCCTTCTTTTGGTAGGCTGGCCTCACCATTTGAGACCCACTGCCATAAAGGGATGCACCACACATCCCTGTCTAACCCATTGAGGGGTTTAAGGTTAGTGCTCTGTGGAGTGTGGGCAGGTGGGGGGATGCTACTGTCCAACAGTGCATTTGCTGTCTGGCATTTGGTGTGGGGGGTACTACTGGGTGTCAGGAATTGTATAGGAGATGATGCCGGGAGCTTGGGAGGTGTAACTGTATAGGAGACGAGGCCGGGAGCTTGGAGGGGGGTGTCACTGGACACCAGGGATATGGTGCTACATACTCGGATGGGTGATTAGAGGTGGGGGATACCACTAGACACCAAAACTATTTTGCAAGCACTGGGACATGGGCTTGGGGGAGCAGATGGTGCCTCTAGACACCAGGGACTGTTTTGCAAGCACTGGGATGGGTGTCGTGGAGTGCCACTAGACACCAGGGACTGTTTTGCAAGCATTGGGATGGGTGTTGTGGAGTGCCACTAGACACCAGGGACTGTTTTGCAAGTACTGGGATGGTTGTTCAAGGAGGGGGTGCCACTAGACACCAGGGTAAACATTCCATGCTACAGGATGGGGGATCGGAGGGTGGGGTGGGACTAGACACCAGGGACTCATGGACACGTGCTGGGATAGGGATCGGGGTGCCAGTAATAATAATAATAACTTTATTTCTAAAGCACAATTCCAAAACCAAAGTGCTGTACAGAACTATAAACAGAAACTCATTAAAACAAATAAGGTAATTAAAACAATCCAATTTCACATTACATAAAAAATATAAAAAAATATTTAGTAAGTAAGATCCCCATAGGCCAGATAGAACAGATGGGTCTTTAAGGCTGTCTTGAAGCTCTCCACGGTCTGGCACTCTCAGATCTGATGAGGTAGAGAGTTCCACAGGCCAGGGGCTGTGTACATGTAAGCGTGGGACCCAGAGGTTTTCAGCCATACCCTGGCAAACTCTAACAGCCCCTTGTCAGCTGAGTGGAGTGGTTGGCCGGGACAGTGAGGATTTAGGAGCCCTTGCAGGTAGCCTGGACCCTGTCCATGCAGGGCCTTAAGGTCAGAAGACCGACGTTGAAGGTGAAATTGCAGTAGACACCAGGGAATACATTAATATGTTGGGATGGGTGTTTGGGGTTGGGGGTGCCACTCGACATGAAGGCTGATGTGGCAGGCACCCACAGGACTGGCACAAATGTGCCACTGCTTCCTATGCAAATGGCTCCTTAGTGCCTTACATGCCCAGTGAGTTAATTTGCATTTTGTGGCTGAATATTGTGCCATGACTCCAGATGTTAGCCAGTCCCAGGGTACAATTCCCTGTGGGCTGGATACAGCTCAGGTCCATGTCAGGGCAGCACAGCTTGACTTAGTTCTGCACTGACATGGACCAATATTCAGTCAGATAGTGCCAGTGCACTATCCGACTGAATATAGAAACCTCTGGGTCAGGCACAAGTGCAGCACAAACACTTGTGCTCCACTTATGCACTTTTTTGAATATCTAGCCCTTGGTGTCTTATGCTTTTGGTAGTTTTCTCAGATCTCGTCCCTGTTCCTCATGCATTTAATTAAATATGAGCTGATCCAAGGTTGAATATCTCCATTTATCCTAATAGATGTTTCCAGGACAAAAAGTCTCAAAGTTTCTTAAATTTAGTAGAAAATAAATCTGGGGCCAAAGCCTCATCACTCACAATTATCAATTATAGTCCAATCCATGGCCTTAAGACTTGAGGCAGGCAAAAGAAAGCACGTCCATTGTTACATAGTTTCTGGACCTCAGAAATCTAGGCTCTACTCACTGAGTTTTAGTTGACAATGTGCAATACATTGCAGTGATCACTGATCATATCTGGAAGTATATCGGAATCTAGGATCTTATTTACATCTGAAGCCATTAACCAATCACTACAGGACTCATAGCCTGTATAGGTTCTTGTATCATCTGTTGTAAATTTAGGTAATCAGTTGTACTCTGAATTTTACTAGCAGAAGAACCTGTCCTCTTCCACCCGACCTCCAGGCAGCAACTCCAGACTTCTGATCCTCAGATGTCATTGGAAGGGCCTCATCTGATGTCATCTGGAACTGGAAGGGAATGTCATCTGATAATGGTATAATGCCATCAAGGCCTGGAATGGCATGGTGCTCTTTTTTGTGACCCCCTGCCAAGCACAGATGAACACTATCCCGGGTGCAGGTTATGAGAAGTGCGATCTCCACATCCTCTACCTTACTGGTCCTGTATGGCAGCAGGGTTCCAGACCGAACTGCACATTTAAGTTCCCATTTTCTTCACCCTTCTGCCTGGTTGTATGCTAATCAAGCCCCCACTTCTGAATGCCTGGAATGTGTTCCTCCTGTTCATGTGTGGAAGTGGTTTCCAGAGTTGTACGATCTCCATCCTGTGCAATGGCTGGTTGCAGGGACCTCCAGTCTGCTGGAGCAAGTCATTTCCCAGGCCACCTTTATGTGGTCCAGATGCCCATCTAGCAACCTCTTCCATCTGAGGTGACTGTGCCTCTTTCCCCTGTGCAACTGATGGAGGCTCCATTTTTGGAAATCAAACACTGCTGGCACTGTGGACATCCAGACACTGTCAAGGAAGCAGCGGATTCTTGGGGATATGGAAAAAGGAGATCTTTCACTCACCGTTATCAGTTTAAGATATTTTATGATAGAAAGGGTAGCTTCAGAGAGTTTTGCAGAAATTTGGATTCCATTGGTGACCGGAAAACTTGTATGTAATAAATATCTTGGTCATGACTTCAAATGGCCCCTGTTGCACGCTCTGATTTACGTCATGATTTTAGCACAGTTGCAGCACTTGTGCAAAAATGTTAGACCTTCTAAAGTGTGGTCTAATGTTTTGTCACAAGTGCCGCAAGTTGCCCATAAAAAATGAAGCACATGCAAAATAAATACTGCATGCACCATTTTTGTACCACAAAGCAGGTAAACTATCACAAATGTGACAAAATGCTGGAAAATAGATTTCTAAGTATTTTGCCACATTTCTTTTCATGCAGTTGCAGCCACAGTTGAGAATAACACCTGCAATCATGCCCCTTAAATTTATGGGTGTGAGCCATCTTTTAATAAACAATATGGCATGGCAGTGTATTGGTGCCCTACAGCTCTGTGCATACGTTCATGACACTACTACCAACACCCCGGAGTGTCTTATTTCACTTACAAAATGGGTAGTTAAGGTTGTAAAAAATAAAACACATGAAACGGTTATGATATTGAGTTTAGTTATTAATTGAAACGTTTAACCAGGAACTACATACTGAGCTCCTAACAGCTTGTTTCCAGATGTGTCCTGGGGGAGATGAGATGCGTTTAACTAATCAATGTGATAATAAAAGTACAGAAGTCAAAAACAATGATACATACAGACACACAGAATTGAAAATATTGGAGGCAATTTAGGACTTAAATGCAATTAAAAAAAATGTAACAATATCGTAAATGAGAAAAAGGGAAAAGTAGTGAAACAGCATGAGCAGAGCAAAACTAGAGAGGGAGAGAAGAAGGACAAACAATAACAAGTAGGGAGGGAGTATAAAAGGAAAGGGTCATGTACAGTTGTAGGAAGGATAACAATGGACATAACGAAGCGATCTTAGAGAGGAAGGAGAAAAGACAGAATGAATAGAAAGGGAAAGATAGGATAAAAATTTAGGGAAAAGCAGACTGACCGACTGTAGATTTTCTAAAGGGAAGACAGCGAGAGAGAGAGAGAGAGAGAAGCAGTGTTATGGAGAGGGTAGGAGGAAGGAGGAGGAGAAGGAGGAGAAAGGAGGGATCTGAGGTAAGAGGGAAGGGAGCTGAACCAGAATTTGGATTAAAAAGAGACACAATGGGAAAGATGCCTGGCTTCAAGAGATGGGGAAGAAAAAGGGCTGAGTAAAGAGAGCAGTGGTGAGTTTGAGGTGAGCAATCTAAAGCAAAATGGCAGAAAGAATGAAAAAGGGGGTCTAGTCTGGCAAGGGAGGATTTAGGGACACTACTGTAGACTGTCACCTCCATAGTCAAAGATTGGAAGGATCATTTTTAGTACAGTTTCTCAGTGGGCAAGGAGCGGGATACACGCTTTATTCCTGCACAAAGCAGCTAACTCAGGGTGAAGCTTACAGTGAATTGCATCAATATGCACTGAGAAATCAAGGTGCCAGTCAAGGCAGACCCTGAGGTACTTAAAGGAGAAAGCATCTTCAATCTTAGCACCATCAAGGTTATAAAATAGAGGGACAGAAGTAAGCTGAGCAAGCCTCTGACAAGTGCCAAAAGTCATTGAGACAGCTTTTTTGGCATTAAGGGACAAAAGGTTAGACTTTAACCAGGGCTGCATGTTGTCACATAGAAACATAGAAATTTGATGGCAGATGAAGACTCAAGGTCCATCAAGTCTGCCCAGAGATTCCTAAGCCATTACTTGGCTTACAATCCAGCATTCCATTTGTCCCAGCCCAATCTGAACACTGTTATTGACTTTGCCCCCACCAGACCAGCCGGCAACCTATTCCAAGGCTCCACCACCCTTTCAGTGAAGTAGTGTTTCCTGAGATCTTTTTAAAGCCTCCCCCTCAGCTTCCATTTGTGCCCTCTAGTGTTGGAGCAGGTAGCCCTGTTGAACAGTTCAGTGTATGGAAATTATCCCTTCAGGAACTTAAAGATTTCTATTGTGTGTCCCCCCCCCACCCCAATCTCCAGTAAAAACAATTTCAGCTTGTCTAAGTGCCCCTTATATGGAAGCTCATGTAATCCCTGGATCATCTTTATCACTCTCCTCTCTCCTCTGAACTGCCTTCAGCCTGATTATGTCCTTCTTTAGGTGGGTGTTACAAAACTGGACACAATACTCCAGCTGTGGCCTCACTAGGGATCTGTAGAGCGGTAGAATTACTTCCTTGCTCCTACTGTCAAGCCCCCTCCCAATGCAGCCTAAAATTCTGCTGACCTTACTACAAGATGTGGAGCACTGCTTGGACTGCTTTAGATTGTCACAGACTATGACCCCTAGATCTCTTTCTTTTTGAGAGACACTGAGTCTGACCCCATTTAACCAATACAATGTTCTAGGGTTCTTTTTACCCAGCTGCATCACCTTACATTTTTTGGCATTAAAATTTGGTTGCCAAATGCTAGCCCATTTTTCCAGCCTCTGTAGATCTTTTTGCAGGCTCATAACTGCATCCACACTCTTCACTCTCCCTCCCAGTTTTGTGTCATCTGCGAATAGAGCTATCTTACCCTGAATGCCAACACTGATGTCGCTGATGAACACGTTAAACAATACCAGACCCAGTACAGAGCCCTGTGGTACACCACTAGTGATGTCCCTGTCCTCTGATTTCTCCCCATTGATAACTACTCTTTGCTTCCTGCCTATCAGCCAGTTACCCACCCATCTGACAGTGCACCCTGCAGCACCCAGATCCTCTAGTTTCTTCAGCAGGTGGTTATATACTACTGAATCAAAGGCCTTGCTGAAATCAAAATATAGAAAACATAGAAACTGTCGGCAGATAAGGACAGCTAGGCCCATCCAGTCTGCCTGTAGGCCCTATACATTGTATGTGGCCACTGACCCTATGTGATCAATGGCTTATCATCACTCCATCCCCTCTCAGGCTTCCCTTTTGCCTGTCCCAAGCATGCTTAAACTCCTCCACTGTGCTTGCCCCACTACCTCCTGTGGCAGACTATTTCAAGCGTCGACTACCCTTTCTGTGTAGAAAAACTTCCTCACATTACCTCTTAATCTACCCCCTTCCAATTTCATATTGTACTCCCTTGTTCTAGTACTTTTTCTACACTGGAAAAGGTCCCCCACCTGCACCTTGTTTATGCCCTTGAGGTACTTGAAAGTTTCAGTCATGTCCCCCCCGCTGTCTCCTCTCCTCTCCTCCAGTAAGTACATATTGAGATCCCTTCGTCTCTCCTCATACTGTATGTTTTGTGGTGCAAGCCCTGCGCCATCTTTGTTGCCATTTTCTGGATAGTCTCCACCTTATCTATGTCCTTGTGCAGGTGTGGCCTTCAGAACTGCACGCAGTACTCCAGATGAGGTCTTACCAATGTTTTATTCAATGGCATCACCACCTCCTGCCTCCTGCTAGAGATCTACCAGATGTCCACTATCCACTTCCCTAGTTTCCCAGTCGAAGAACGAAACCAGATTCATCTGACATGACCTTCCTGCTACAAATCCATGCTGCCTGCCATCCCGAAGGCCATTTTTTTCAGCTATTCACCAGATCCTACTTAATCAAGCCTTTCATTACTTTTCCTACCACCAACGTGAGGCTGACCATGAGGCGGACCAGTCTGTAGTTACTTGCCTCCTCCCTGCCACCACCCTGGTGAAGTGGCACCACATCTGCTCGTCTCCAGTCCTCCAGCACATCACCTGTCTGAAGAGATCTGTTGAATAAATGAGCCAATGGGTCCGCCAGCACCCCTGCTAGCTCCTTTAGTACCCTTGGATAGATCCCATCTGGTCCAGGTGATTTGTCCTGTTTTATGCATTCTAGCACCTCCTTAAACCTAGTGGTAAAGATAGCTTCCATTTCCATATGCGAGATCCCCAAGTCTACTGCCCTAATACCACTATCAGGCATTGGTCCTAAGTGTTCCTTGGTGAACACTGAACAGAAGAATGTGTTCAAGATCATGGCCTTTTGCCTATTGTCCTCCACAGTCATGTCCCCATCTTTTATCTTGACTACCCTCCCACCTTTCTTTCTTTTTTCCTGAATATATCTAAAGAATTGTTTGTTGCCCATCTTGACCCCTTCTGCTATTCTCTCTCCCGCTGCTGCCTTTGCCTGTTTCACAACCTTCTTAGCTTTTTTTTATTCTTCTGTACATATTCACCCCAGTTGTTGTCCCTCACCTGCCTTTTAAAGTTGAGAAAAGCCTTTTAACACTGCTCTCACTTAGTTTGTAAACTATATCAGTCTCCTTTGCATATTCTTTTTTGTTACTATCCTTACGCATGACCCTGTAGCTTCTGAGATGGCTTGTTTAATCTGCCCCCAGATAATTTCCACCTCCAGCTGATCTTGAATCCCCACTAGCCTTTCCCTAACTAATTCACACATTTTTCTGAAGTTTACCTTTCTAAAGTTCAGGACCTGTGCTCTGGATTGGAATTTTATATCCAAGATAGACAAATTAAACCATACTGAGTTATGGTCACTGCTCGCCAGAGGTTCACCAACTCTAACAGTGCTAACCAGTTCTGAGTTGGTGAGGATAACACCCAGAACGGAGTCCTGCCTAGTTGGCTCACCTACCATTTGTGTGAGGAGGCAAGCTTGAAGACCATCCAACATGGTTTGACTTTTTCCTATCCTGACCCCGCAATTGGAATGCACATCTAGCAGGTTTAGGTCTCCTAACACCACTGTTTCACCTTTCCTTGTCACCTCCTTGATTTCTAGTAGGAGCTTCTCGTCTCTGTCTCCACCCTGGCCAGAGGCCTGTATACCACCCTATGAATATTCCCTTTCCCTCTGGAGACCTCCACTGAACCCACAGTGATTCCACACCTTCATTTCTTATGTCGTCTAATGTTTTAGCCTCAAGCCCGTCCCTCACAAATAGTACAACCCATCCCCTCTAACTTTGGTTCTATCCCTCCTTAAGAGAGAGTACCCATTAACCATACAATCCCTGTAATTTCTATCTGAGGCCCGGGTCTCCATGATGGCCTCCAGGTCCACCTGTGACTCCTCCATCATGGCCTGCAGGTCACTGATCTTGTTGCCCAAGCTTCTGGCATTGAGACACAGTCCCTTCCACAGCCCAGGGGCCTTACTGTATTTTCTATATTTAGGCTCTCTCTCGGCTGGTAGCTGACTTTGCTGCCTCTATTGCATTTTTCTGCCTTCTGTCTATGCTCTCTATGATTGGGAACCTGTATTGGTAGAGAGTAATTCCTTTCTAGGTGAGTGACAGTTAAGTTCCCATCCTGAGAGAGGTTACAGTTAGAACCTCCATTGTCAAACTCCCCCCATTCTCAGTTTAAATACCCGAAATGCATGTCGAACTTCTGCCCCAGTGCACTCACTCCTTCTCCCATTAGTTGTAGATTGTCATTCCTGAAAAGCCATTTCTCCCAGAAGTTTCCCCATTTGCCCATAACATTGTGCCCTTTCTCCCAACATCATTCGTGCAGCCATGTGTTGAATGCTTCAATCTCACCTTTCTTGATCCTGTTCATTCTACCCCTTCTGCTCCACACTGGAAGGGCCTCTAAAAATGGTAGTGACATAGAACATGCCGCTAGTAATTTACCCAGCTTGATAAAGTTCTCCTTGTTTTTTCCAGTGTCTGATTTGCTAGATCATTTGTCTCTAGGTGAATCAGCACCCTGTGTTCTCCATCCACATTGTCCACAATCCTTGCGATGCAGTCCTTGTCCCATTTAGCTTAGGCACCTGGCAGGCATCTGACAGTCACCCTGGAATTCAGGTTTCCAATGAAGTGGGATTGAACTCCCCTCACCATTGAGTCACCCAGGACAATTGTTTGCACAAGTTTGCTCTTTTCCTGTTTCTTTATGCCAGCACAGGACATCTTTTCACTGCTCTGCTTCACTTCCTCAACTGCCTTGATGTCTTCTCTATCCGAATCCTGAACTTGATCCATCTCCGGGGGCAGTAAAGCAGTTGGCAGTCGAGACATGGCAGGGCCGATCTGACATCTCATGAGATTTCTTAGCAACTTGCCTTTTGCTTCCTACTGCCACCTTCCATCCTCCTGGGCTAGTGATTCTCTGTGGGAGAGGTTGAGGCAGGCGTGAACTCCAGTTCAGCAGAAGATGAAGTTTAGTGATTTCTCTTCTGGCCACATCTAGTTGCATTCTGAGATCACTCAGGTTTCTACACATAGGGCACTGTCCCATCTTCCAGAGAAGATGCCTGATGACAGTTTCTCCACATACCTAGCAGGCTACCAGGTCCATTTTACCTAAAGTTTAGTTATTGCTTTAAAGGAATAAGAGAAAAAAAAATTGTTTCTTCCTTCTCTCTACCCAAATGACACTTTCTATATTAATAACCAATCATCCCACCCCAGACAGGAAATAGTTAGAGCCTGGTTCTCACTGTGCTGTGATGCTTCCTGTGATAAAAATATCACCCAATGGGGATGGCCAGAGGGAGGGCTGGACCTCGCTGACAGTTGGGTCACAGCCTATTTAATTGGCACAGGAACCGGGTGGGAAGTGCAGTTGGTACCCCTTTCTAGTGCGAGTGTGCTCCAGGGAGAGAGTCTGCTTTTCTGCTGAAGGTTGCTCTCCTCCATTCCATTCACTGCTGAATTAGCTGCCCCTATAACGCACAGACTCGCTGACTGAGTCTAGCAGTGTATGCCCTCTGATGGTAAGAAGGGTTCCCTCTAAAATCACAGTTAAACCCCCACAAAAATGGGGGTTCCTAAAATGTCTTCCTTGGCTTGCCTAATGCCCACTGCTGGGCTGGTGTTCAGTGCTTAAACAGTTTAAAAGTGCTTCATGCGAGTGCCCTGTTAGCCTCCGTGCCTGTCTCTTTAAGAGGTATCTGTCTTGTAGTCTATAATTGATCTGGGTGGGGGCCGAGTGGTTTCAGGCTCGAGTCCCATCCAGGCTGCAATACTTCTGCTTCGTTCTGCCATCGCTACGTGTGCAGAGGAAGCCCTAGTAGGATCTGTGATTGTTTGCTGATTATCTGCTTTAATAGTAATTCGGTTTTTCTTACGCAACTGGATGAGATGATGCTTGTGTGACTTGATTTACAATGTGGCTTTCCACCTCTCTATTCATGGGATATACCACTCTGAAGGGGTACAGCGCAAGGAACCCTAGAGGAGGGTTCCCCCACATAGGTGCTGCAGGAATGATGCCATTGGCTAAAGGTAGCTTAAGAAGAAGCCCACGGGTAAGAGAGATGAGCTGCTGGAGGAGGAGGAGGGGTGGATGGTGGGCAATGAGAAATGAATCCTGGGGAGGCCAAGGATGAGTGGCCTTATAAGCCTGATGAGGGAGTGATGTAGTTACTCCACCCGTTAAACCTTGGGCTTAAAAGCCCTCCCATTCAGTTGTGCTTATGCAACTGGATGAGATGATGCTAGTGTGACTTGAATTACGTTGTGGCTTTCCGCCTCTCTGTCCATGGGATATACCACCCCATAGGGGTATGACGCAAGGAACCCTAGAGAAGGGTTCCTCCCATAGGTGCCATGGGAATGATGCCATTGGCTAAAGGTAGCTTAGGAAGAAGCCAAAAAAGAATACCCAGTCAGGTGTCGAGTATCGAAGAGACGAGGATGATGAATGAATGAATTCTGAGAAGATGATTGGGGGGGACTTCCTAAGGAGAGAGGGGAAAGCCAAGGCCACCATCCGCTTCTATCCAACAGCGGAACCTAACTAACCTAAGAAAGCACTTACCCTAACTAATAATATGACCATTGGCACAGAGGAGAGGAAAACCCCCCTTTGAGGAGGAAACCTCTGGGGATCCAAGGCCTAGGTCGCCTTCCCTCCAGGCTGACGACGTTTGATTTAAGGATGTATGTCGTTAAAGAGAAGGATATGAGTAAGGAAGATGATGGGCTAGGGAAAAAAACCCAAAAGGAAAGCACAGATTGAAGAAGGAACAGGAGGCAGCATGGATCCAAGAGGGGTATGCTCGAGTAGGCAATGGGAAGGTGGAGATCCATGTAGAAGTCAGAAGAGCAAGGGGTATCCAGATGCGCTCATGAGAAGACTGAGGATGATGAAGACTGATGATGATGATTGCCTCAGAAGCGCAGCAGTCCAATAGGAGAAGACTGAGGATGATGAAGATGGACGAAGAGGATCGTAGCGGGAGTGCAGCAGGTCAGTGAGGTAGCATAAGACCCAATGAGAGGTATGCTCAATTGATTGATGTGAGTAAGTAGACTCTGAGGCCAAGAAGGCATGCTTGGGACCAGATGGTATGTACCCAGATGGACATGAGAAGACAGATGGTGAGAAAACTGCAGGAGAGCAGCGGTTCAATGAGGTAGCAGCGGGACAATGAGGTATCATAGGATTCAAGGATGGAAATGCTTGAGGAAGCAATGTAAATAGATGAACCATGTGGTAAGGACAAGTGAATGAGGACCGGAGTCAGGAACCTGATATGTGCAGCAGGAGGGTAGCGGTTCAATGAGGTGGCATATGATTCATGATGGGTATGCCCAAAAGAATTTATCAAGTGCAGGCCAGATGGAGACAGCCTGTGATGGTGATGAGCGCCGCAGGAGTGCAGCAGTTCGATGAGGTAGTAGAAGACCCAATGATAGGTATGCTCGATGGTTTGAATGCTCGGGTCGAGCGATCGATGGGAGCAAAATGGACGATGGACGATGATGGAGTGAAGCCATGACTGGAGTGAATCCTTGGTGGCTGGTACGAGATAAGACATGCCTGGAACCAGAGGGTATGCTCAGGTCGAGTGATATGGTGATGTAGTGAAGCCTTGAGTGGAGGCATGGCATAGGTAGGATAGGGAAACACCCCCAAAAAGAAAGCAAGGGCAGAGAAGGAAAGGAACGGAAGGGAGGGGGAAGAGTGAGGGGTAGCTAGAAGCAGGCCAAAACAGGAATATGTTACCAAAACAAAGGAAAGTTAATGAATCAATGAGAAAAATATACAGGATGGGCTAATGTATGAAAGAGAGGAACCTACCAAAGCTGTTCAGAATACATGATGGGAAAACAGATAATCCTAGAGCCCAGTAGATGGCACTAAATCCCAGAAAATATGGAGGATTCCTATATGCCTTTGGAGGACAATGGAGGTGGAGGTTCCAAACTCCGTACGAGAGCCATGCTGACAAATAGTTCAGTAGGTACCAAAGAATCCGTTCAAATGATATCACAGAATGAGTGGAACTGAAGCCAAAGCTCAGAAGATGGCAGACTGTAGGGTAGAAGAACTGACACTACAACAATAATTGAAAAGAAGTAAAGAATTACCACAGCAACAACTTTCCAAAGCGGAATAGGATTACCTGGAGGTGAAACAGAAATCAGAAGAGGAAAACAAATGTAAACGCTCCGTGGGAGGATCCCCTGGGGCTAACACTGATATTTCTGCCAAAGGTTTTGTCTTTTCTGTGATGAATGAGGCCCCGGATTAACCTAGGAAACACGATAGAAGCTGACCCCAAGTGCCCAGATGCCGGGAATTCAAAGTGGACACCTGAACGAGCACTGGAAAATGCTGGTGGACCATGTAAAACTAAGCATCCATGCGGACGACAAACTCTTAAGTATGAAAAATAGTAATGTAACACTTACCTCCGTTCCAGATGAAGTACAGATTAAGCCTAGAAATTCAGGTTTGATTGTGGCACAGTGGTGAACAGCAGTGCCAGGAGCGAGTGAAATTGAGAGAAGCGCACATGCACTGCTCCCTAGCACACAGGTTATGCTGAGGAGTGCAATGCACAGGAGACCAGAGGAAAGGTGCAGGGCATGGAGCAAGAAGCAAGGGAGGGAGAGAGAGAGAAGGGCACTGCGGTACAAGGAAGAATGAGTAGAGAGGACTGCAGGGAGCTGGACCAAAGGAAGAGTTCATGGAGAACAGAAGAAGCAGAAGCGGGCACTTGTGTACCAGAAGGTAGTGAGGGAGCACAAAATGGTCGCCACATGACACAGCATAGGGGAGAAGGCGAGAGTCAGCGGCCGAGGGCACCACAAATGCAGGCATGACAGGGGATTGAGAGAGAGAGCCATGGCCAGCGGCTGCAGGAGAGAGCCAGCCAGGAGACAGAAGGAAGGGAATGGGGCAGAGCAGGCTGCCGGAGGCATCTCCAAAACATGAATAAAATGCAGGAAAGTAGTAGAGATGAATAAGGAGCAGCACCTCTGGCTGCAGTGAGAAATGAAACCTGGGGAGGCCCAGGATGAGTGGCCTTATAAGCCTGATGAGGGAGTGATGTAGTTGCTCCGCCCATTGAACCTCAGGCTTAAAAGCCCTCCCATAATATATAAGTTTGTCTAACCTGCTTTCGTTTGCAGCATGGACTGTTTTGCTAAGAGCCACCATTTTGGTTCTGGACTGCCAGTTTGGACCAATCGGTACCTCGGGGGACCTTAAAATGGAGACTGTCCCCAAAGGTCTTGTGGGAGTGAATTTCTGTAGGAATTGTAGTTTTTACTGTTTGGTGCCTAAATGGACCTGGAGGGGGAGCCCTTGCTGTGACAGACAGATGGATCAACCAACCAAACCTTTTGGATCACTTGGAAATCCCAGATCTGCCTGCAGTAGTGTGTCAGTGTAGAGTTGGAGTTGAGAACGTGAACAGCTCGAGTAATTTGAGCAGCTGCTTTTGCGTGGTAGCATGGGGGATTTGGTGGGAAGGCTTTGTCTGGTCTGCCTGCTACCATCTTCCTGTGGGAAGAAGTCTGCAATCTAATATCGGACTTTATCCGAAATTGCTGTTATTGTGAGCAGAATCCTAAATTGTGAGAGAGTGAATTTCGCCTGGTGTGGACCGAAGAATTGCTACTGGAGCGATCGGCCTGTCATGGAGACATTGCCTAACTGCAACCGGACTGTAATCCGAACTGTGGTACCTAGCTATTCTTACAATAATTGTACTGAATGCGTAGCGTGGTTCGCGATTTGCTTCCCCACACCCTTGAATGTGCCATGCTAGCTGGAAGTTGCATCCAGCATCCAAACGGACTGAAAACTGAAGTGTTCACCTAGACTGGGCCTCACCATCTCGGCCTAGATTGCCACTCCGGCCGCAGAGATTCATCCGACAAAAGACCCATTCGGGGATTCAGCTGCATGCTCAACACCATCAAACAGGATCGACCACCACAGTGCGTCGTGTGGGCCCGGCTTCCCCTGGCAAACAGCATACCATCCTGAGATCTTTATCTTGTCAATCCTGCCTCCTGGTCTGGGTAGCGTAAGTGAACATCAGGGTAGCTCCTGCAACAAAGCTCAAATCAATGTGTGTCATCTGATTTAATTGTTTTGGTTGATCATTACGGACTTAGCCATCCAGCGCGCTGGAATACAAATTGTGGGTTAAAGTGCATGTTGTCGCCGGCCCAGTGGTGCTGAGGGTTGAGCCGCTGGATGCTACACCTTGCGCTATGCCAGCGACCCGAGTTCAGGTGCGAGCTTGGGTGCTGGGGGTCGGCAGAGGAGGGACTGGATTGAGCGCATGCTGGGCTGCTCTCCTATCCCAGGATGGAGGGCATTGGGGAGCCCGGCGATCCGGCTGCCCGTGGTGGAGATCGAGGGTGCCGCAGAGCGCTGGGCTGCATGTAATAGTGTGGCCGACACTGGCAGGGTTGCTGTGCGCCAATGCATTGGGGTGTGCCCATGCAGGAGGGGGATGCAATGCAGAACGAAGGAAAAACCCAGCTCGTGGGGCAGGCGATGGCACCAGTCCCCCATGCCCTTCGCCGGGTGAAACCAGGGGCGCTGGCTGTGGGGGGGGGGTCCAAGGGATCCACAGATGGGCAGGATAAGAACCGGATGCCTGAGAGAGGTCCCCACGAGCTGTGACTAGAGCGAAAGAAAGTTAAAAAAAAAAAAAGTGCATGTTGTTTTCTTTCCTATGGGCCCCAACAACAGCTGCAACGCCGGCCTATCCTGGGCAATGCTTCAGGCTAGCCTGCATAACAACTGGGTACCCAGAGTGTGTGTAACTGTGCTAGAGGGACTCTCAGTGCATGCATGTTTAACCTGACTAAATCAGATCTGAAATCAAATACTAGATTGCTGCCCCACCCTTGTTCACCTCCCCCTGAATAAATCAGATTCTATTCTTTCTGCACTTAACCTGGCTATTGTGTACCTTTGTGGAGGGGATACTGTATTGCCACTGTACTGTTTTATTATAGGCCTTGTTTTACAGGGGGTCTTCAGGGCCCGTGCAGCTGATCCAGCCCTGGTGGTAAGTGTGCCAAGTGTGGGTTCAATATTGTATTCTGATGTTAACTGTGATTGTTTATCTGCTGACCAGTGTAAACCACTAGAGGGGTTAGGGGAGGTATCAGTGTCCCGGAGGGCTGTACCAGAGCAGCTACACTACCCTTAAACCAACCTTCCGAGTGGAGGTACCCGTTCACCAAGCTCAGTCCCCTCAACCTGCTCCTAGTCATGCAGGTAGGGGTAGTATCCCTTGGGATAACGCCACCTAGGGTTTACATCTTGGAGGCACCACTGGGATTTGTACCCTCTAGTGGTCATGAGTAGGAACTACAACCCCAAAATATAGATCTTGTCAGAAATGGAGGCCCTTACTACGCCGAAGCTTAAAATTGCCCCCCACAAGCTGGTTGTGCATCGCATGATGAGGTGGAGTGAGGCTGAGGGGGTAGATCCCCAACATTCCATATTACTGCTGAATATCCCTTTAGGGAACACTAATGCTACTATCGTGGAAACTGTAGAGAAGGTAAAGTGTTTGGGGAAGGTTGAAGTGAGGGGAAGGGACCCAGACCTGTTTGACCAGACCATGGTGACCCTCCTCTCCTGCAGCCTCCCCATAGATCCTGAGAGAGTACGTCCTGTTATCCTGCCTGAGGGGTCCCAGAAAGGGTGGCGAGCTATCCATTTGCATAGTGACCCATTGTCTCCTGAGGGATCCCTGAAAGTAGAGGGATTTAAGGACAAACTGTTAAGATTATTAGCTGCTGAAGGGCGAACTGCCAAAGAACTAGTGAAAATGTTAGACATTTCAGAGGAGACTACCCCTTTACAGTCTCCCCTAGCATCTCCATCTACCCCTAGAGCTTCCCCCATGGTAGCATCCCCCATTGTGATACCGTCTGTGCACCTGGACTCTTATCGTAGGCTCAGGCTATTTTCTGGTGCAGTCCCAGTACCTGGGGGGAGGATGATTTGGAAACCTGGATGGACTATGCCACCCCCCCAGTCCAGGAGTGGCAATGCTCAGAGGGAGAAAAGAGAAAGAGACTTATGGAGAGTTTAAGGGGCCCTGTAGTGGAGGCCATCCATTTTCTTCGATCTACTAGCCCAGAAGCCACTGCAGCAGAGTATCTCTCTGCCCTGGAAGTGGTGTTCTGCAGCACAGAATCTGGGGAAGACTTGATGTGGAAGTTTAAATCCACTAAACAATGGAAGAATGAAAAATTGTCCGCTTTTGTCACTTGAACTGAGAGAGCCTTGCAAGAGGGCCCATAGGAGAGGAGGGGTGCCTGCCAGTGACCTGAATTGAGTCAGACTGGAACATATCTTAAAATCTGCCAGGTCTTCTAGTGTGCTCATGCTGAAGTTGAAATTTCAGGATCGAAACGCTAATCCTCATGAGTATTGTTGGCTCATGAAGGAAATTCAAGAGGCAGAGAATGATGAAGAGGGATGGGAGCCCTATTCCGGGGCTGCCCGTACCAGCCAACCCCCTGCCCAGCCTGAGGAGCGTAGTGATGAGTCCGAGCTTTAACAAGTGAGAGAATTGCTTAGAGAGGTGAAAGAGATGCAGGCAAATCAACAAGCTGCAGTTGAAGTGGCTAAGGGTTCACACTCCTGTCAGACATCTGCATAGCCCAGAAGTGAGGTTTCACACTGGGGGGGGGCACGCTATTGCCCCTGAACCCCAGGTCGAAGCAAAGTTGATGGAAGAAGTGAGAGAGTTGAGAGCCCTGGTGGGAGATCTTATTCAAGCCACTCATGCAACTGATCACTGGAGAGGTCAAGAGAAAAGGGAAAATGAACCCTGGCCCAAAGAGGATCCTCGGGGTTTTCCTAATCAATCCAAAGTGATGGATGACCCCTCCCTTTCCAGAGACATCAAGGAACCAGTATTCTGTTATCATTGCAGGGAGGATGGACACACCCGGTCGGGCTGCACTCTCCCTGAGAACTTGAGAAAAGTCACCTCCATGTTGTTAACTCTGGTCCGGTGGAGCAACATAAGGCCTCAGACCAGAGCAATAAAGAAGTCCTATTCCTCTAAGACTGCTGTGGGGCGGACTGGAAAACCAACTTCTCAAGATTGGTCTGAGGTGGTGGGCCCCTCTATGGAGACCACTGTGACTATGAATAGTATCTCTGCTTGGGCTGTGCTAGACAGCGGGTCGCAAGTGACCATTGTATTTCAAGACTGTTATAACGAACACTTATCTAATGTGCCACTGCAACCCCTAGAAGGCCTGCATGTGTGGGGACTGAGTGAAAAGTCTTATCCCTACCTGGAATATGTCCGGCTCTGGCTATCTTTTCCTATGGCTATAGCCGGTGAAGATGAGCAAGTAGAGACTCTGGCTCTAGTATGCCCACCTACGGGACTGTACAATAGTGTTCCCCTAATCATTGGTACCAATGCAAACATGTTTGGTTTGGGAGGGTGGCTCAGTGTGTCAAGAGAAGCAAGGCAAGCGAACTGGATGGGCCTTGTGCATTCCAGCATTGGTGAAATGAGCTTAAGCGTTAAAAGGGCAACATAAAGAAATAGAGAAAGATGAACCTGTGGGGATGGTGTGGAAGAAAGATCCTGACTCTTTGGTGCTACCTCCCAATGCTCAATGTACAATCCCTGGTGAAGTGTGCCTTAAGGCAGACATGAAGAATAAAATCCTCATGCTGGACACCCCAGACGAGGGGAAGCTGCCAGAAGGATTGTTGGTCAAGCTCAGTATTCTACCTGCTCAGGCTCATGCTTATGCCTGATGGGTAGTGGTACAAATCCAGAATGAGTCTGATCGAGAAATGTGAGTGAATCAAGGGTGTACCTTAGCTACTGTATACTGTGGAGACACAGCTGTGCTGCCCAGCAGGAAGTGCTCTGTCGGGAGTGAGGAAGTGACCCCGGACCTATTTGATTTCAGGGAGTTGCCCCTGCCTGCTGAATGGAAGACCAAGATCAGTCAAAAACTGTCCCAGAGGAACCAAGTGTCCTCATTAAAGGAATGGGATGTGGGTTGTGTTACTGGGGCTCAGCATCATATTCAACTCCATGACGACAGGCCATTCCGAGAGAGATCCCGCTGCTTTGCCCTGGCTGTTATAGATGACATACAGAGGCACCTTCAGGAGATGCTAGCAGCTGGGATCATCCAGGAGTCAAGAAGCCCCTACGCTTCCCCAATTGTGGTGTTACGCAAGAAAAATGGATCGGCGAGGATGTGTGTGGATTACCAGACTTTGAACCAGGAACCGTGCCGGACCAGTACTCAATGCCCCGCATCCAGGACACCCTTGATTGTCTGAACAGGAACCAGTGGTTTTCAGTGTCTGATCTATGGAGTGGGTATTATCAGATCCTGATGGCCCCAGAGGACCGTGAGAAGACAGCATTCATTTGCCCTCTGGGATTCTGTGAGTTTCTACGCATGCCTCAAGGAATTTCGGGTACACCCACCACTTTCCAGTGGTTGATGGAACGATCTGTGGGAGACATGAACTTATTAGAGTGCCTCGTGTACCTGAATAACATCATCATGTTTGGGTGAACCTTAGAAGAGCATGAGGCCCGGTTGTTCAAAGTTCTTGACCGCTTGGAGGATTTTGGGTTGAAGCTGTCTATAGATAAATGCCAGTTCTTTCAATCATCTGTGAAGTATGTTGGGCATATAGTATCAGCTGATGGAAATCAGACAGATCCCAGCAAAGTGCAGTCCCTGTACACTTGGCCTCAGCCAAATAATTTGAAGGAATTACAACGATTCTTGGGATTCTGCGGCTATTATCACCGATTCATCAAAAACTACTCATAAGTCATTCGTCCTTTGCTCAGTCTTATTCAAGGCTACCCTACCACTAACCAAAAGTACAAGAAGAGCTCCATCAAGGAGGAGGAGAAAGTATACTTCAAGACAAATGAACCATTCTGGACCAGGTGGACCTCTGTGTGTGAGGCTGCATTTTTCGAAATTATTTATCAACTCACCCATGCACTCTCTGACCCCAACAAAAACCCTATGTCCTGCATACGGATGCCAGATTGAAGAGACTAGGGGCTGTACTATATCAAGAATATGAGGAGGGCCTGTGACCAGTGGCATTTGTCAGCAGAAGTTTAACACCACCTGAGTGGAATTACCCAGTTCATAAACTTGAATTTCTCACCCTCAAATGGGCCATAGTGGACCAATTCCACAAATATCTGTATGGGGCCAAGATCTTAGTAAAAACTGATAACCCATTGACTCGTGTACAAATGTCAGCAAAACTAGACGCCACTGGGCACAAGTGGCTATCTGCCCTGTCCACATATGACTATGTGGTGGAGTACTGACCTGACTTGAACCACATCGACGCAGATGCTATCTCGAGATGACTGAACCCCACTGAAAACTGGGTGAGGTTGTCTGAACAATCTATCAAAACGTTGTGCCAGAAGTTTGATAAAGATGACAGCCCTGCTACAGACACTGTTGATTGCTTGGTAGACTGCTTGGGCCCCTCCGAAACCTCTGTCCCTGCAGCCTACTGCTATTTTGCAGCGTTAGACTTCAGTGCATTACTGTACCTCAGTTTGACAATGAAAATATCCAGTGGGCTCAAACCCAAGACCCAATGCTCAAACCCATGCTTAATGCCCTGTGTGTTGGAAAAGATGTATCTAAACTTCATTCCTCCAACTCACGAACTGCATTACTGTTTAGAGAGGGCCCCAGACTTAACTTACGTGACCAACTGTTGTATCGAGAGATAGTGAATCGCCAAGGCCAACTGGACAAACAGCAGTTGGTGTTGCCCACAGCTTTCAAACATTTAGTACTTCAGGCCCTCCATAATCACATGGGACACCTAGGTCATGACAGGACACTTGACTTGGTTCGCTCCCAGTTCTACTGGCCAAAATTGGGGGCTGATGTTGAGGCCCATATTTGAACATGCAGTAGTTGCCTTCAAAGAAAGGCTCTGCCTCAAAAAGCTGCCCCATTAGTCAATATCTCCACCAGTGCCCCCATGGAGCTAGTCTACGTCGACTTTCTGTGCCTTGAGCCTTTCCAAAAGAACATTGGAAATGTGTTAGTTGTGACAGATCACTTTACACAATATGCCCAGGCCTATCCCATGAAAGATCAGAAAACATCCACAGTGGCAAAGGTTCTTTGTCCATTATGGCGCCCCTCAAAGAATTCACTCTGACCAAGGGAGAGACTTTGAAAGCCAGTTGATGAAGGAAATGCTCTCTTTGTGGGAAGTGAGGAAGTCCAGAATGACTCCTTACCACCCTCAGGGGGATCCGCAGCCTGAACGCTTTAACAGGACCCTCCTGGACATGTTGGGAATGCTTTACCCTAAAGACAAACCCAAGTGGAGCCAACAGATCAGCACCCTGGTACACGCTTACAACTGCACCAAAAGTGGTGCTACTGGGTTTCCCCCTAACAGCTAATGTTTGGCTGGGAAGCCCGGTTGCCTGTAAACATCTATTTCGGGGTGTCCCCGGATGGAGTTCACGCTGAAAACTACTTACAATATGTTCAGAAACAGCTAATCATTCCTACCAATTGGCACAGACTATGGCAGCAAAAAGAAATCGTGCAAAGAGAGGCATGACAAACGTGTGAAAGCTCAGGAGTTGTTACCCGGAAACCATGTGTTGTTGCACAACTTGGGACTGCATGGAAGACATAAAATTGCTGATAGGTGGCACCAACTTCCACATATCTTAGTCAGCAAATTGGATGACCTACCTGTATATAAAGTACGTCCTGAAAATGATTCTTGAGCTGTCAAAACCATTCACAATAACCACCTGCTGCCTATTGGCCAAGTAATTATTGATTCTGAATCATCAGATGCTGCCACTTCTGGGCCTGTGACTCAAGCTGCTGCCAAAAAAGAGATAAAGTCAGCCTTCTACAGTTGTTTGAGAATTGAGGCATTCCCCCAGGCAGGCGCAAAATGACAGTGACTGCCAGTCTGAATCTGACAACAGTAAGTGTGAGGCTTCTTACTATCCTTCCTATGAACTGAGTCAGTTGTTTCAAGGACATCCTATATGTAACAATGGAGATGAAGCTGGGTCTTCAAGACTGCCTAACCCCCAGTTTCCTCCTTAGAACCTGTGCCCTCTGAAAGTGAGGTGCAAAGTATAATGTCTGAAGTAGCTGATTTAGTGTTTAGTGGAACTGTTTGAACTACTGGAGGAAGACCCTGGTATTGAAAACCTCCCTGGTGACATACCAGAAACTTTTGAACAGTGACCTTAACCTTGCTTTTATGGATGACCATTGTGCACCCCCCTGTTGTGGACAGTATCAGGCAAATGTTTCAAGATCAAGATGTTTGAGTTTTCCCTGGATGACAAATCTGGGCCTTTTACAGAGTTCAATGATGAGCATAATGTTGTGGAAACAGAATTAGCAGAGCAAGGAGCTGATAGTGTTCCCAACCTGGAATCTTCAACCAGTGCAGAGGTACCCTCCCTACAGGAGAAGAAGCCAATGCCAATGTTGACACTCCAGAACCTGTGTCTGTTCGCCCAATAAAGTCTGGAAGAGTTACTAAACCAGTAATAAGTCTGTTATGACTCCCTGGGAGGCCTGTGGACCTCCCTTTAAATGTTTTCCATAAGAGTGTTTACATGTCTGAAAGCTCACTGCCTAAACTGAGTTTTTATGCCACATCCAAGCTAATTGTTCATCCATCAGAACATGGTGCCTCTGCTCCATCAAGCTCCAAATTAGCTGATAGGGATGGGCCCCCATCTATGTTGTTTAGAGTACAGGAAACTGTACCAACCTGAATAAGTAATGTTATAAACGTACGTTTACTGATGCATCAGTCTTTATTTTTGTCTCGTATATTAATGAAACATATATGTCTCATATAGTATAATGTCTTGTTATAAAGATACTGTGAGCATAGACTTGATGCGGATGCCAAGTTCTTTCCAGGCAGGGAAGGGTGAAACTCCCTCCTACAAATTGGGGTTCCTAAAATGTCTTCCTGGGCTTGCCTAGTGCCCACTGCCCACTGCCAGGCTGGTGTTCTGTGTTCAAACAGTTTAAAAGTGCTTGCATGCGAGTGTCTGTTAGCCTCCGTGCCTGTCTCTTTAAGAGGTTTCTATCTCGTAGGTTATAATTGATCTGAGTGGGGGCCGAGTGGTTTCAGGCTCGAGTCCTGTCCGGGCTGTGATACAGCTGCTTCATTCTGCCTTAGCTAAGTGCGCAGAGGAAGCCCTAGTAGGATCTGCGAATGTTTGCTGGTTATTTGCTTTAATAATATTATTGTAGAAGTTTGTCTAACCTGCTTTCCTTTGCAGCATGGACTGTTTTGCTAAGAGCCACCATTTTGGTTCTGGACTGTCAGTTTGGACCAGTCGATACTTTGGGGGACCTTAAAATGGAGACTGTCCCCAGAGGTCTTGTGGGAGTGAATTTCTGTAGGAATTGCAGTTTTTACTGTTTGACACCTAAATGGACCTGGAGGGGGAGCCCTTGCTGTGACAGATATCTGGATTAACCAACCAAACCTTTTGGATCACTGGGAAATCCTAGAGCTGCCTGGAGCAGTGTGTCAGTGTAGAGTTGGAATTGAGAGAGTGAACAGCTCGAGTAATTCAACCAGCTGCTTCTGCATGGTAGCGTGGAGTATTTGGCATGAAGGCTGTGTCTGGCCTGCCTGCTACCATCTTCCCCTGGGAAGAAGTCTGCAATCTAATATCGGACTTTATCCAAAATTGCTGTTATTGTGAGCGGAATCCTGAATTGTGAGAGAGTGAATTTCGCATGGTGTGGAAAGAAGAATTGATCCTGGAGCGATCGGCCTGTCAGGAATTGGAGAGAACCACAGAGCATACAGTTTGCGCAAAGACACTGCCTAACTGCAACCGGGCAGTCATCCGAACTGTGGTACCTAGCTATTCTTACTATAATTGTGCTGAATGTGTAGTGTGGGGTCGCGATTTGCTTCCCCACACCCTTGAATGTGCCACGCTAGCTGGAAGCTGTATACCCCATCCAAACGGACTGCTCTGAACTGTTCACCTAGTCTGGGCCTCACCATCTTGGCCTAGATTGCCACTTCTACCACAGAGATTCGTCTGACAAGAGACTCGCTCGGGGATTCAGCTCCCTGCTCAACACCATCGAACAGGATCGACTACCACGGTGCGCGTTGTGTGGGCCCTGCTTCCCCTGGCAAACAGCATACCATCCTGAGGTCTTCATCTTGTCAATCCTACCTCCTGGTCTGGGTAGTGTAAGTGAACATCAGGGTAGCTCCTGCAACAAAGCTCAAATCAATGTGTGTCATCTGATTTCATTGTTTTGGTTGATCATTACTGACTGAGTCATCCGGCTGTGGAATACAACTTGTGGGTTAAAGCGCATGTTGTTTTCTTTCCTAAGGGTCCCAACAATAGCTGCAACACTGGCCTACCCTAGGCAATGCTTCAGGCTAGCCTGCATAACAGCTGGGTACCCAGAGTGTGTGTAACTGTGCTAGAGGGACTCTTAGTGCATGCATGTTTAACCTGACTAAATCAGATCTGAAATCAAATATTAGATTGCTGCCCCACCCTTGTTCACCTCCCCTGAATAAATCAGATTCTATTCTTTCTGCATTTAACCTAGCTATTGTGTACCTTTGTGGAGGGGATACTGTATTGTCATTGCACTGTTTTATTGCAGGCCTTGTTTTACATAGGGGTCTCCAGGGCCCGTGCAGCTGATCCAGCCCTGATGGTAAGTGTGCCAAGTGTGAGTTCAATATTGTATTCTGATGTTAACTGTGATTGTTTATCTGCTGACCAGTGTAAGCCACTAGAGGGGTTAGAGGGGGTATTAGTGTCCCGGAGGGCTGTACCCAGAGCAGCTACACTATCCTTAAACCAACCCTCTGAGTGAAGGCACCCGTTCACCAAGCTCAGTCCCCTCAACCTGCGACTAGTCACGCAGGCAGGGGTAGTATCCCTTGGGATAGCGCAGCCTAGGGGTTACAACAGCACAGCATTGCCTGCTTGTGCTGTCCAGATGAAAGAAGCATCGCTGAGTCAAAATCTAACTGTAGCCAGTAGGTAAGGTCAAGGGGAGAGGAGCCAGGTGCAAAAAGACTTGTGTCATCAGCATACATATAAATAGACGTAGAAGAACAGAAAAAATGGTAGGTCATTTAGGAATATAGAAAAGAGAATAGGACCCAGGACAGACCCATGAGTGACTCCAGAGCTAATGGGCAGTGAGGGCAAAATGGATTTTCCTATCCTGACAGCGTGGGACCTGCCTTCAATGTAAGAACCAAACTAACGTACAGAAGACTCAGAGAAGCCTGCAGCTTTAAGTTTGTCCAGAAAGAGGGGATGTGCCACAGTGTCAAAAGCTTTTGAAAGATCAACAAAAATGGCAGAAGTAATCAGACCTTGATCCATACCTGTAAGTATAGAATCAGTGATCTGAAGGAGGTGGAAGTGGAGTGGGACTTCCTAAAACCTGACTGGAAGGGAGTGAAGAACAGTTGTAATGAGAAAGACAATTGTCTCAAAACTTTTGCTATTTTTTTGGAGTAGAGATTGCTTATTTGGCAGTTATGAAACTGAAATTTTAGTTGGCAGAGATACATGTTAGGTCAGTGGGATGGGGTATTTGAACTTTTTTTAGGTGTTGGTAGTAGTGTGATTAAGAATGGTTGATAGCCAATGAAAATGCAGTATTTTCCTAACCTATTTTAACATTTTCCATTTACTTAAATTCGTGCACACAGTCATGGACAACATTATTGTAACATTTTGTTTTAATTGAGAAAGGGAATGTTGGTTAGGACACTGGAGTAACCCCTAACCCACCCTGAAGAGTATGATGGGACTTTTAATTTTTGACATCTGACGCACAGAGCAAAGAATGTCATGATCTACCCCCAAATCTTCAGAGCTTCCTTCTCCCCTTACTCTTCCTTAGCCTTCTCAACTCATTTCAGGCCCCTTCTCTACTCTTTACATTGCCTGTCCCTTCCCCCCACTCCATAGGTCTGAGCAGGTTGGCCTGCTCCTGCCTTATGACAGCACTGTCAGTCGACTTTTGCATGATGTCTCTATACCCAATGTAAGCCTAAATTAGCACTTTTGTTTATTCGTACAATTTTTTTTTATTTAATTATACCTTATTCTACATCCACTTATTGTATATTAGAGATAGTGTATTTTTTTTTTGGTTAATGTATCTGTCTAGTTCATTGCATTTCTCTGCTCCTCTGAGCTTTTTGCAGTGTCATCGACTCTTGTAACCCATTGTTTCTTTTTGCTGTTATACTTTTTTTATTGTATTGTTTGACATTTGTCCCATTTACTGCATAACCCTCTCCTCTGGTTGGATGTACCTGGAAATGAATGTTGGATCAGCGTGCCTCTTCCGGTCACTAATCTAAAAAAAAAATTATAAATGATACTATTACCTAAAATAGAAGGAAAGGACTGTGGTTGTAGGATAATGTTGGGATACCAGTGCCATATCCTCTTAGAAGAGAAGCTCTGAATGCTATGGAAACATAGACGCTATGGTTTCTGAAGTTTGCTGTAGTCTGAGTAAACTACTAGAGCAACCCTTTCAGTGTGGCAGCAGCGTATACTTGTATTCTGTCCGATACTAAGTGATTGAGTGGTGTGCACATCCGGCACTGAAGGGTTTACACGAATTTCTGTTTTTAAAGCGCACCATGTAATGTGGGGCAGCATAATCTCGAAATGTGACAGACAGATGGATTTTTAGTGGTAACCTGAGAGACATCCTTGTTAATGTGGGACAGTTGGAGGCACGGTGACCATACTGGATATTGGTTCAAGCCCCTGGTGCGAACTATAGGATGGATTCTCTAAATGGAAGCAAATGTTGCTTCCTAGTTTTGTGCATTTGAATTAACAGAATAAAACAGAGAACAGTGGTTGGTCAGCGACAAGCCTGTGTTATCACAGATGGGTTCTGATATTACTGAGCTTGAGAGTTGAAGCCTGTGACTTTGTTACCCATCCCCTCACTTCTGAATCCTCCTGGTTAGGGTCTAGCTGTTTTTGCAAAGCACAGTTTTACCTTGTTGCAGTTTGGAAATGAAACAGTGAATGGATTTAAATGTTCTTTAAATCATGTACTTACTGCTTTTAATGTGTTTAATAGGGGAAAGGGCGAGAAGTGTAACTGGGACAGATGTAAGTGAAAATGAAATGTTCTTAACTTGGTCTGTTTTGGAGGAAGACTCAGTGATCTAGATTCTGTTTTTTCAGAGCATCTATGTAATTCATTATTGAATTTTTGACGGACATCAGCAGCCTTTGAAAAAACAGCTGCTACTATGTTTAAGTTTATGCACAGTGAGTGGATGTGCACTCAGGAATGCAGTGGACAACAAGAGGTGGCATGAGGGTGGTAATCGACAGGAAATGTTGCTGTACCACAGAGGGGTACAATGATGTTCCATGACCGTTAAACTGCAGTACAGCAATGTTTCAGTTGAGATGGATTTCTGTGCAGAACAACTGCTTGCTATACATTTCATAGAATAATGTATGGGGAATCCATACACAGCAGGGCTGTGTTTCCATCAAGGGATGAGATAATGACAAAGACCTTGAGAGTCAGGCTTGAGAGGTTTCCATGTCATCTCACTTCGAGATGGAAACATCAGCCTTGTGGTGTATGATTGCCCATACATTCTTTTCTATAATACAAGTTTGTTAGAATTCATTTACCTTCTGTCTATCTCTGTCTTGAACTGTGGCCAGCTAACAGAAAACAACAGGGTAAGATTAAAAACATTTCATGTGGTTTAAGTGCAGGTACGTATAGCTACATGAGCTGGCAATATTTGTAGTAGTTCATCTTAGAAACATAGAAAGGTGATGGCTGAAGGAGACCAATGGTCCATTAAGTCTGCCATTGAGATCCCGAGATCCTAGTGATCCTAGTCCTAGCTGGCAGTTTCCCATGCGGAACTGGTTCTAGCGTATTCTTTATCCCAACCCCTTTTGAATGCAGATATGGTCTTAGCTCCCACCGCTTCCTCTGGCAGTCTGTTCCATGGACCCACTACTCTTTCCAAGAAATAATGCTTCCTTAGATCCCTCTTGAATTTTCCACCCCTCAGTTTTCATTCATGCCCTCTCGTGTTTGTATTGGGGCCCTGGTGAATATTTCAGTATAGGGCACTTAATTAAAAGCGCTTGTAACAAACCATTCAGTTGGGGTATTCTAAGTCTTGCTGATATCTTTGTTATGAGGAAACTGCAGTCTATGTCAGCATGAGGAATCTTAATAGATGCAGGATTCCATGCTGTTGTACCACAGTAGTGACACAGCTATTGTGGCACAAGAGCATTCAGACATCACTGCTTTGGTACAACAGCATTTTAACATCACCATAGTGGTACGACAGCATCTGATAGTGTCTGGATTCCCATACACAATACTGAACCATATGCCATATATTATTTATTTATTTAAAATATTGTCAAGAAGACCACAATGAGTTGAGAACAGCTTTTTTCCAGGTGCACCCTGAGGAAAGAGAATTGGGATTATACAGTATAAAAATAGAAGAATTGGAGGGCCACCCAATGGCAAAGTGACCATGTTTTGCTGGCCCCAGTTTTTGACAGCGAACATTACTCGCCATATCAGGGGCAGGGTAGGCCAGGCTGTAGAGTGTGCCTGAGCCGGGGAGGGTTAGTAGTGGTTTCTGGTGCAACAGTGACCTCTATGGGTAGGCCAGGGAATTTACTGTTCCTGCTGGGGTTCACTGTGCGGTGAGGTCATAAGGCAGTGCTCAAGCCAGGGGAGAAGGGACAATGTAAGGGGTGAACACCAGGTAAACAAACCTTTCTGCTGTGTACATAATAGACCACAAAGAATGATCAGGGCATATCCAGGACAACTGGGTGTATCCCTGGTTAGATAGCAAGGGGGTGGGAAGAAATATGGTTGAAATAAAAAAAAAACTCTATCCCTGGTAGACCTGTTTGTTTTTACTGCAGGCATTCAGAGCGCCAACATTAGGGCGCCAAGATCGGGATTCTCTGCCCCTTCCCCGAGGTCCACCTGCCCTGGAGTTGGTATCTATAGCTGGGGGGTGCAGCCCCCTACAAAAACAGTGGTCAGTGACATTCCCGATTGGTGCACTAATGGCTCGGTGCCGTAACGCTGGCGCATTCCGAGGGTGGAACCATTTGTTTTAGTAGTCTGTTAATGACAGAGATGCAAAATACACCCTGTAACTAATTCACACTGAGAATCGGGGAACTGTGTTTTTTTCTTAATTCATTATAAGATTAATCTCTTTATAAAACAGCAAGAAAAAATCTAGCAGTTTCATTGGCCGAGAGATGTCAGCTGACTGTACATTAAATCTCAGTAAACACATGGTCAGCTGCCAAATCTCATTTTCTTTCCCCCTGAAACCCCAACTTGCTGAACAATATCACTAAGCCTTCCAACAAAACCCCAGTAGCCACCATCTTTAAAATCTCTCCCTTTACTATACTAAAATTTAAATATTACTAATCATAAACTGGCAACAGTCTTTATTGGAAAAAAAAAAACTGCACTGCTACACTCACAGCACAGAGCAAAACATATTTAACAACTTAAATAAAACAGTTTACATGCCAGTTGCTCAAAAGAAACTGTTAGGCCTCTTAAAAAAAACACTATAGTGTATGATATTTGCGGTTGTGTATGGAAAGTAATACACCACAGAAAGTCATTCTGCTAAAGTAGTGATGTCCTCACTAATGCAAAATTACTTTTCATTCTGCATTAGTCAGGGCATCATAATACAATGGACTCCATCGGCAGTCATGATTCGTCCGTTGCTGTGTGACAGTCGCGTGTGTGTGCTGGCCGGTGGCAGTTGTTGATCAAGTGCAGTTGGAAAAGCAGACCTAAAATGGGAAAAAGTGATTGATTTTTTATTTTACATGCCAGCTGAAGACATCGGGACCGACCATACACTATGTAGAACAGTGTATGATAGCCATACACTACTTGGCTAGTCTTCTTCCTTGTGGATACAATGCCAACTTAGGGACCTCTCGAGCTTCGTTCTTGAGGTCATTAGTCAGCCTTGTATCCACTCAGTGGAAGAAAAGCCTTGTAGTGTATGGTTACTCATACACTATCCTATATGTCTTTACCAGTTTCACCGTTAACACACAACATACAGCCCTTTCCACCAGAGAAGCTTATCACCTCTCCAATACACAAAACAAACTCACACTTGCATTTTTTTTATTCCTCACTTCTTCTCTTCTTATGCCTGTAGTGGGTAGAATGAGGCTGTGGATAGAGGAACTCTGAGATGAAACCTGCAGAGCGGGAACGGGAGTGGAGCAGCTCCAAGACAGAAACCTGCAGAGCTGAAGGGGGAAAAGAGCAATCCAAATATTGGTGCAGCTGTGGCTGCAAGTAAAAGTGTTGCTACTAAACTTCTAGACCCATTTGCAGAGTTTGTGGGACCAGGACAGCGACTTTCCAGATCTTCCTGCTGGAGTGGGGTCTGACCAAACCTGTGGTGAGTGACTGCAACAGCTACTCCTATGCTACCTGGCCCCAGCTGACACTCGCAATGTCCGTTAATTATGGACTATGATTAAACTGCAAGCTGAACTGGAGCTGTAAAACAAGAACAAAAGCTCTGACTACAGCTGTGGCTGGGAGCGCTGTGGCTACTCCTGTGCTCCCTGACCCCAGCTGACACTTACAGTGACCATTAGTTATGGCTTTTACATAATTAAATTGCATGCTGGACTTGAGTTGGCAAAATAAGAGCAAAAGAACATTAAAAACAACGTGAACCAAAACTGATTCACATCTGAAGGGCTCCGCCCACGGTTCAATGGGTGGGGAGAATCTCCCTATAAAACGCCCCCTGCCCTCTCAATGTTGCTTAGCTTCACTTGCTGGGTCAAATGTTGTGAGCTTTCCTCACTGCGGTTTTCTTTCCAGAAGCACTTTTTCTTTGCCAGCCGGAGGCTTTGTCTGTTTGCTCTGCTGCTTGCTGGAGCCTGCTCTGATCCCCCCACCCCACCCCCGGCCTTGCTGCTTCTTTCTGCTGGACTCTGCATTTTGTTCTTCTGCTTCTGGTTTGTATTTTGCCTCCAGCTGTGTGCTTCCTTTTGTCCCTTCCCTGTTTCTTCTGTGTTTGTGTTTTTATTTTGTTTTCTTTTTGTTTTCTTTTTTGGGGAGATTTGGTTTCTCAGCTCATACCATTTGCTTACTCCTACAAGTTGGCTCTTTTGCAGCTCCAGCTACTTGCTTTTAGTTACTTTTATGGCTATTGTACCAGTACCTGTGTTTTTACACAAACCAAAGCTGCTTCCCATGCTACAGGCCTAATTGCTCTCCATGTTATCAAGCCTAATTGTGTTCACCTGCTTCAAGCTCCCTCTGAACCCTAGTTGAGTCAAGCTCCCTGATCCCAGGCTCTCTCTGTTCCCTTGCTATGCAGCTTCATCATGTTTTCCCTGCTTTGTATACATAGATACATAGACAGTGTCGGCAGATAACGGCCTATGGCCCACCCAGTCTGCCCATTTGAGCTTGTAATTTCAGTTTATGTTTTCCAAGAAGTCTGTTGCCCCTTACCCCTGACCTCCAGAATTCCTTTATGTCTATCCTATGCATTCTTAAATCCTGTGATTGTTTCAGCCCCCACCACTTCCTCTGGCAGGGTGTTCCACTCTTGTGTTCATAGCTGCTTTCACAGCATTGCTTCCCTCCTTCCATGCTTATAGAATGCTACTACTCATAGCTTATTAAAAAAAAAAAAGTGTGTATTGCTATCTAGGTTGCTCCTGTTATTGCTACCAGTACTCCTGTCTTCCACTGAATTGTTTTCACCCTACCATTTGGCTCATTTCCAGCTCCAGCGCCTGTTTTTGGTTCCTCCCTTTGCTTGCTCCCCATGCTACAAGCTTCATTATTTTCAACTGATTCAGGCTCCCTCTGGCCCCTGGCTTTGCAGCTCACTCTACGTCCCCCATGGTCATTGCTGCTTTCATAGCATTGTGCTTTCCTTCCATTCCATGCTTCTAGTGTACTACCACTCATGGTTACCCTTCCCTGGCTGTCCCCTCCTTTCTTGCCCTCTGGTGCTTTGCTCCTTCCCTGGGGTCACCTTCTTGGTTTTGTACCCATTGTTGTTTTTCTCCATGCTCCCCTTCCCACAGCCTGCTTTCTTGCTTCCTCTGGCTGTTGTCCTGGCCCTCCTGGCTAGCCCGCCTGTCCCCCCCTTGTCCTTGTCCGTATTGTCCTTTGTTTCCGTACCTTTTCTTTTTGGGAATTTTTTTTCTTCTCCAGTTGTTGCCATTGTCTATTCCTGTCCTGACACTCCTCCTTCCATTCTGCCATATTCCCTGTTTCAGTCTCTGCTTGGCTCATTCACCTCTTTACTTCCTGGTTCCCTCTTAAAGCTATACTGCCCTATTTCATTTATTTCCTTCCTTTCTTTCACCCCAACGTTTGGTTCCTGCATTTAATGAATTCCACCCAGTACCCATTGTTCCCTGTTTGCTCTGCACCCACATGGGTGTCGCAGCTGCTTCATCCTGCACCTATGTGAAGGTGCTGGATGCCCCAGTGTTTATGTGTCTGCGCCTACATGGCGGTCACAAGTTTAAGGCTATTGCCTGTTATTACTCGCCCTGCGCCTACATGGAGGCTCCATGGTTCATACCCTAAATACGTGGAGGTACAGGTATTCCATCCCATTTTCCTGGACCTACATGGAGGTCCCGGAAATATTCTCCCCCTTTGCCTGTACCTACGTGGAAGTCACATGACTTGCTTTTAATTTCCCTTGGTTCGGTCGTTGTGTTCTTAGTTTCCTCCTGGATCAGTTTCCTCTGGATTACAGTCTCTTTCCAGGCCCCCTTCCATTGTCATAGCCGCATCTGCCTTAAGTTCTGTCATCAAGTCTCATCTACCATACCGAAGAAACAGTCCCAGTATAGTAATTTTGTGCCATTATGGACCTTTCCCTTTGGTTGATTACTGATTTACAGAAATTGGGGATCTCATACTCCTTTTCTGCTGGAATGTAGGAGTTGTTTGATATCTCATGGCAACAAATTCCAAGGAGACCCCTATTTTCTTATGCCACCACTGCCTCCGGATTCATTCTCAGACATTAAGGATTGACTCACTCAGCAGGCTGCTCCTATGAATGCTATCCAGTTCTAGATTACAGTCCTTGAGCCCCTTATTCCAGCTGCCTCCCATCCAGCCATCTCCTCTACCACTGGATCCTCTAACCCTCCTCTGCACTCAGTTCCTGGCTCCTCCATCCAATCCTACTTCCACTGTGCTCCAAGGTAAGAAATTTCAGCCCATCCATTCCTCTGGATCTCCTATACATCCGGTTTCCAGTCTGCTCTGCATGGACATTATAAAGGCAACAGATTCCTCCATATGTGCATTCCCTGCGGCACAGCTAATGCAAGACCCATTTGCCCTAATCTTCTCCATTCAGCAATGCCAATTACAGCACTCCTCCATTCCAGTGAACATTCAGACCTTTGTCATTTTCTGGCCTCAACCCCTTCCGCCTTCTGGATGCAGTTTTTACCATCCAGCCTTGCTGAGGTCTCCACACTTGCATCTCTATGCTTCTCTCCTCCTTCCAATGATTCATTCCTATCAGAGTGGTGACTTACAAATGTTCTGGCCAGAAGTGGCCTTTATTGGAATTTTTGCTCCACCAGTTTGCCATATTTCCAGTATCAACTCACTGACGTATTCCAAAGATTTCCTTATCCCATTCAAGGATGGTCAATACAATTACCATCATGCAGCTGTTCATCAGAGGTTCTCAGCTTACTACAGTACATGTCTCAGATGCCTTTTAAGCCCTTTCCCATCCATCTCTACAGCATCGCAAGGAATCATTTCCATCACTTCGCAGTCCCTTGACCAGTAGATGTAACACAGCTGAATGCCTTCTGGCTTTCCCCACTATCATACTACTGCCCCACTTACGTTCAGGTCCCCCATTGCACTGTGTTTCACAGACCTACCTGTGGGTCTGACTATTCCTACTGCTTCTGACCTCTGTGCAGGTCCGACTGTTGTTACCCTGCCCTTCTGAACTACCCTGTCTTGTTGAACTACCTCCAGACCAACCCCTGATTGAGTCATCACTGCTCAATGTTCCCTGCCATTTGCCCAGCGAGGGTCTCAGCACTCAACGCTCATTCAGCCCCTCATCAGTCGACTCTATTTGATATATCAGACCCTCTTTTGTTGGATGCTTCTCAACTGTGCCATGTTCCTACTGCTATTCAATTGCTTGATGACTCCTGTTCACTCCACTATCCGATTCACCCAGGCAATGTGTATTTTGTCTCAAAATAACATTGTGGCTAACTTTCTGTACCTATTTTCGACTCAAGAAACTATTGGACCTGCAACTACCATTGAATTCCTTGGCATTGAAAAGGATTCGCAGAAGATTGACCCTGTTTGCTCCAGACAAGTTCTTTGCATTCAATCCCTGGTTCTCTTTTCCTTCAAGGAACTCCTGCAATGAACAAGAATTTCTGCCACTCTTCCCCTTTATATCATACCTGCTAGAACTAGCCACAACTTTCCCAACTTTAAATCATCCTCCTCCTCAGCTAAGATCTGATTCCGCCATGTGGTCTCTCTTCCTTAACTCCTGGAAAGGTTGTTACAGCCCTCTCTCCTGACCTCATGCGAAACATCTTCACCGATGCTACTCCCATTTGCAGACTTGCTGCCATATTTGAAAACTCCTGGATTGCGGCCTTGGCCTCTGGAACTCCTACAACTCCTCAATTCTCCAGCTTCCTCTCCCTTGTTTGGAATCTCCCAATTGTCGCAGCAGCTTTTACATGAGGTCATCTCCGGTCCATATGTATGGTCCCCATAATTGAGGATAATGCAGCACTAGTTGTCAGCATTAACAAGGCAGATCTTCTCCTTCCATGATGTCATTCGGGTGGAGACTGACTAGCAACTCCTTCCTTCACAATTTTCGACTTACAGTTTCATATTCAAGAACTCTCAGATCTGCTGCAGATTACCTATTTCATTATCTCCATACGCAGACCTATCTTCATCTCCTTTTCCCAGATACTTGGACCTGACCATGCCCTGAACTTTTACCTCCACCAAACTCAGTAAGCACTGTGGTCTGCTCTATCCCTTCTACCTGAACTGCCAATTCAATACTGTATATACTCACTCATAAGACTGTTTTTTGAGAACTTTTTAAGAGCCCACAGTTAGGGATACCGACTTATGAGTGAGTTATAGATGCTTACACTGAAAACCTGTGTCTCAAACTTCAAACTGCTAAATTCACGGGAAGAATTTATCAGCCACAGTTTATTCTATTGTGCCCTGATTGTCAGCCGGTGCTGTGTTAATTGGTTTTCAAAGCTTCATCAGTGCTACTTTGTAGCTATATTGTTGCTTAATAATGGTGGCATATTAAGTACTTAGCTGAAGATCACGCTGTACAATCCACAATTGTGTCCCATGCTTTTTTAATGGCTTGCAAGTCATTATGTGACTAAGCAAATACAGCAGCTGTCAGCGATGGGTACTGATACAAAAGCTCCCAGGCAAATCCGTTTTCTTTTTTTTAACATAATAAGAATCAATAAACAGATGTTTTCCTTTTTAAAATTCTGTTGCCATCATTGAATCATTGCAAAATAAGTTCAAAAAGTCATTCCGACTTATGAGTGGGTCTGTGCAGAGTGCACTAATGCGCAAAGCTGAATAGCACCCCCCGACTTATGAGCGGACCAACTTATGAGCAAGTATATACGGTAGCCTGGAAAGCATATTGTTATGTTTTGTGCTTTAATGACTATCGCACCCATGCCTTTTTCATTCCCCCTCTATAGAGGCATTATTTTCTTCTGCCACAGACCCCTAATTGACTCATGGTACTATCAAACAATACATATCTGGAGTTAAATTATTTCTGACCCAAACCTAACCAGCCTGGTACCTCACTCTTTCCAATCCTTCAGTCAAGCTAGTTACTGTTCAGCATATCTCAGCATAACCTCAGAAATAATCCAGACAACAACCCATTAGATGGTACTATCTGCCGTCCGCTGCTCCATGTTCTCTAACTCAGCCATCTGACTCCCCTCAGACCTTACTCTTGTCTCCGCTGGATGCCTGGCTTTAGGTACCCTAGCCCTGGTGAATTCACAGCCTCTTCCCATACCACTTTTTCCCTTCTCTCCCTGGATGATCTCCAAGCAAGGGGACTGTTTAAGCAATAAGGCATGACAAGGTGTGTGTTATCATGTATTATGAACTGGGGATTGTAAATACGACAAGCTGATTGGCCGAGAGGTTTTTGAAGCCTTGATGATATCGGGCTACATCATCACGGCTTCAGAAAACCTCCAGCTACCAGCCTCCTCACTGGCAACAAAATCCTCCAACCCTAACGCTGCCCAGGGCCCGTGGCACAAAGTGAAGGAAACCTGCAAGTAGCTGTTAAAAAATAACAGCAAAGCAAAGTGCTGTTGAAGGGCCACAACAAGGAAAACTCTGCAACTTTTCATATCGGGCAGGATGACATGAGTTGGGGAGCGGCTCAAACGACTCTTTTAAAACAAACAAATTAACTCACAAACTGACCACACCACCTGTGTCTTTTTCTGTCTGGCTTCAACTTTTAGTAACCACTCAGGGTGACTTGCCAGAAAACCGCCATTTTTCCCTTTCACACCGTTCTTATTCCTTTTCACAGTAGCAAAAGAACTTAAAATAAAAACTTGCACACATCTTCATATGGCAGCCGGACAACTCAAGCGCAACAACACAGTTAATTTCCTGGTGTAGTACAGAGACACAGAGCAGCAACTACATATATTCTACTTATAACAGCACCACCTGCTGTCCAGAGCCCTCCAGGAACTTTTTTATTAAAATGTACTCCTCCAACACCACAAAAAATGCATTTCAAAAGGATGTGAATTTTTTTTTTTTTACTGATTAAACTTTTGAGCCCATTCATAATAGTAATAATACACTCCAGGGTATGCTATATCATGGGATATCGTCACTTCTCGGGTTGTTGGATGCACTCAGCCTGCGGCCTCGTGCTCAACCACCAAAGGCGTGATGATATCCCATGATATACCGCACCCTGTCATGCATTATTGCTTAATTATACAATGGCAAGAAAAACTCCTGGACTCTGATTGGTCAGTCTTGGACTAGACCCGTGATGTTATCCTAGTACAACATCACGGGTCTAGTCTCAGCCTCACTGTGAACCTGTAGATGAACTTTTGCTTGATTATGTGCTGCTTGATGTGCTTGATGATGTGCTTCATTATTTCATCTTCTTTTAAAAAACAAAAATATTTTTCCAAACAAAAACATCTTTAGAATGATTTTTTTTATTCTGTGTAACAACTAGCCATTGTATAATAGCAATAATGCCCTCCAGGGTGTGTGTCATTTGGTATAACGTCACACCTCAGTTATTGGACGCTCTCAGCCTGCTGCCTCATGCCCAACCACCTGAGGCGTGACATTATCCCAGCACGACACACACCATGTCGGGCATTATTGCTTAAATAACGTCACTCCTGGGGTGGGTTGAAGCATGAGGCGAAGCCGAGTGCTTCCATCACCCCTGGAGTGACATTATTACACATTATGAAATAGCAAGAAAGAATCCTGGCTCCTGATTGGTCAGTTGGCCATCACAGCAGGGATGTTATCCTGGCATAACATCCCTGCTGATTATATCATTGAGGACCTTGAGCATTGCCTGCATCTTTTCTTAAAAAAATATTTTAAAACACTAAATACAATTCTTTAAAATTATTTTTTTCTGTATAAAACAACAAGCCATTGTATAATAGGAATAATGCCCTCCAGGGTGGGTGTTATGCTGGGATAACATACCTTCTCGGTTGTTGGATGCCCTCGGCCGGTGGCCTCTGGACCAACCACCCGAGGTGGGATAATATCCCAGCATAACACCCACACAGTCAGGCATTATTCCTTTAATAACACACACTTTGGAGTGCCTTATTGCAATTATACAATGGCTCAATGTTATACAAAATAAAAATAAAAAATTAAAATGTTTTTAGTAGATTTTTGTTTTTCTGAAGAGACAACAACGATCTATCAAATGGTCCAACAAATCAATATAGTGCTGTTATTGTGTAATAACATCACTGTCTCAGGAATCAGAGTACAAGAAATTTCCTTGCCATTGTATAATTAAGTAATAAGGCATGACAGGGTGTGGTATATCATGGGATATCGTCACGCCTCGGGTGGTTGGGCACGAGGCCACAGGCTGACTGCGTCCAATGACCCGAGAAGTGACGATATCCCATGATATACCACACCCTGGAGTGACTTATTGCTATTATGAACTGAGTTTGAATTTTCATAAATAAAAAAAATAAAATAAAAAGGTTTTTAAACGTTTTATGAACAAGTTTTTGGGTGATGTAGGAGTACATTTTGAAAAAAATAGTTCTCAGACAGAACAGAGCAAGGAGGCTGGTGGTGCCGGAACTTTTCTGAAGCTGTGATGATGTAGCCCGATATCATTATGGCTTCAAAGAGCTCTCTGCCAATCAGATTCCGCTATTTACGCTCCTCAGTTCATAATATACGTTATATCTTTCATCATGAAAACTCCAGCAAGCAGTCCTAATTCCATATTTTCCTTCATTCAAGAACTGCTACCCAAACCTGGATTTTGATCATCTGCTCTGCTACCACTCCAAGTCTAAGCCATCAGACCCGCTGCTGCTTTCTTCAAACATCAATTCCAGTATCAACAAAATAACCCATGACCTCATCAGAAGTCTTTCCCAATGCCTTGGATATAATCCTTTTTTTTTTTTCCTCAGGCCATTCCTTCCGTACAGAGCTGCATCCTCAGCATCCAAGAATAACAACCAGACATTTGGACAGATGGACCTCCCCCTGTTTCGAGTAATTTTCTCCCAGTCCAGATACAGAATGCCATTCTGCCTTTTTTATGTACAGTATATTCTCTTAGTATGTATGCCTAGAGGGAAGGCAACCCGGTAGCCATGGTTCCCCGGAGGTTTCCTCCTTACTAGTTTTTTTTCATCACCTGCGAGCTACAGCATACACTCTCCATGAGTCGAAGAAGAAATTGTCATTTCTCGTTCTTTTTGGGCCTTCATTCCTAAGTTCAAGCCTCTACTGAGGGTGGGAATGAGTAAGGTCAAACCAAAACAAGTTAACACCAAGCACCTCAGTTACACAACAAGACTGTCCCCGCACATTGAATTGAAGGGCTCCGTCCATGGTTCAATGGGCGGGGAGAATCAACCTAAAAATGCCCCCTGCCCTCTCAACATTGCCCAGCTTCACTTGCCCCACCACCTACCCTTCTCCTCCTTCTCTGGCACTCTTCATGCCCTCCTCTGGGCCTTCATTCCTAAGTTCAAGCCTTTACTGAGGGTGGGAATAAGCAAGGCCAAACCAAAACAAGTTAACACCAAGCACCCCAGTTACACAACATGCTTGTCCCAGCACATTGAAACAAAGCTTGAAGCAGGCTCACAGAGCCACAGTGCTATCCGCTGGCATAATGCCATACATATACAGAAAAGGGACTATTTATATGAACTTTCTTTATAGACCCTAAAAACAGATTTTTTATCTAATTTGAAAAAACGTTTACTTTTTTACAAGTCCTTTTTGACACTACTGAGCCATTTAATAAGTGTGATAAGCCACTCCAGGAAGTTTATTAAATATAGGATAAAGTATGGGGAGAAGTGTGTTACAAGAATTTAACACACACCGAGTTGTTGGATGGCACATAAACCCGGTGACCCGGTTTATGAGTGCCATCCAACAACGAAGATATCAAGTCAGTTTGCACACTTCTCCCATATTTTATTTTATATAATTGAAGGGCTTCAGTTTTAACAACAGAGGTGAAGCTTCAATCTGTCTCTGTTTCAAGGTGACTGACGAGAAAAACATCTGAACTCTCTGCATTACCTCAGTTTACCAGTGAGCCTAGAAGCACAAGAGTGTGTTTGGGATGGAGGTAATGCAGATAAAGTGTTTTTCTCGTCAGTACTGTTTGCAGAAACAGGGACAGTTGGAAGCTCCCGCTCTGTTGATTTGCTTGTCTCGAGCGCGTTGGTATAGAAAGGGAGCGCGTGAATGCCGTAACACCTACTCAGGTGTTACGGTATTTAACACACGGTTTTGTCTATGGCAAAAAACGGAGACCGTTAATTATATGATTTTAATGCACTTCCCAGGGGTGTAAGGACACTCAGCCTTCTGCTATACCTCACTACACCCCCTGTGATGTGCATTAAAATCCTTTAATGTACACCCTGTTGTTGCTTACTACTTACTGGTTCAAACTAACATATAGTACCTTGCAACCATATCGTAAAATAACTGTTCATTCTGGCACATTCTAACAAGCTGTATATTAAGTGTTTCTGTTTGTTGTAAATCACCAAAACTTCTAATAAACTTCTAGGATAAAAAAGAAAAGAATTTATATATGATACGATAATTATATGAAAAAATGGATCAAGACCTACAACAGTGTTACAATAGTACAAAATATAACTGTGCTATTACATTAACTGAGTCCAACTAGAAGATAGCAGAAGTAGCAGCACCAGAAACCAAATTGGTCATTTATACAGCACGCTGCACAGTGACTGATAGTAGGGCACGGTGGCAGCCATATATGCTGAGGAACAGCTCACATGCTGTGGCTAACCTGGGATTGAGAAAGGAAATGTCGACCAGGGCCTCCAGAACTAAAGAGAGAAGAATCATTAAAGGGAATGTGTGTAGCTAACACTAAAAATTCAGTATGTAATTCTAGCCTGCTTAAACTTCTCAATTAACCTGTGAGATTTTTTTTCCTTTGCCTGTTTTCAGGGGGACCTGGGAGCACTGGGGAAGTTAAGTGACTTGCTCCGGGTCACACAGCATACAAGTGGAGGTTGTGAGAATCAGACCCATGTCAGCTGGATGTACCAATCTCGTCCCTTGTTACTGTAAACTCTAGGCTATACTGCCAGCCTTTGATCCCAATATGATTCTGTCCAGTCTAGTAAGGAGCATTCCTATATAATACAAAAAAAAAAAAACAGAATGGATTACTCTCATAGGGTGATCGATGAGTTTCTGAAGGACAGAATTACGTATTAGATTTTTGATTTGAAGGTAATGATTGGACCTAGTGGCTCTGTCTTATTGCATACATATCCCATGTAAAATTATTTTGATATTAAAGTCCCTATTGTATTGGAAAGTAAAAGATTGGTTAGGAATTTCTTTTGCATTCCGATTGAATGTTTCTTTTCCTATAAACTGACTACAGTTTTAAAATATCTGCTAGGATGTCATGTGGGGTCTGATAAGATGTTTTTCACTGGGCTACTGTGCAGCAGTTGTAGCTAATGGCATGTCAGGACTTGATGAAGGACAGACATGCCAACACCCAGGCTTCACAGTGGTATCGCTAAGGCCTTGCATTGCCAGCTGCAAATGCTTCAACTTCCTGCCATTGTTGATACAAGAATTGCCTACAAAACAGAGTTGTAGATATACAGTGAAGCCCACCAGGATGAAGCGCAGCACTGCAGAATTCTGCAGTAGAGTTACTGCAGTAAACAATGCAATTTCAATGGGAGTTGATCCCTTTTCTCATGCAGTAAACCTGTGACACAGCGCTTCATCCTGGCAGGCTTCACTGTATATACTGGTATGTACACATATATATCTATAGATATAAATATGTGTATATACATAATATGTGCGTGTATGTATGTATGTATGCATATACAGCCCATGATGCTTTGCATTATGGTGGTATGTGTGATTTTGTATATGTATGTATGTGTATATATAGAAAATATATGATGGATATGTGTGATATACAAGGAAATACACCCAAAGGGGGGGTTAATTAGATAATAAGGCCACCAGCCTGAAGGGCGAGTGTCTTTATTACCTAATTAACCCCCCGTGGTGTGTATATTGCCATGTATGCCACACACACCCATTATATGTTTTATGTGATACATGTTTTTTTTTTTGTTGTTAGTTTTTTGCTTTTACCTGCTATGTGGGTCTGGGTTGGTTTCTTAGTGAACCATGATTGGGGTAATTTCTGGGTTTGCCTTGTTATCTGTATGGCACAGTATGATGGCATTTTGTTAAGCGACTCTCCTTTGGCCTGTTCTTGTTTCTGTAGTGTAGGGTTCCTGTATAAAAAAGTGAATATCCTGGCCAGGCATCCTTTAGATCATTGGTGGGGTCGTGGATTGCGGTTGTTTTGGTATGTTGGTGGTGGTAGGAAGAGTCATTGGAGGTTGGGAAGATGGTTTGTGGTCCAAGAGTGGCATGTGTCACTGGGCCCTTGATGTCAGTGGAGTAACTGGTTTGGCAGCAGGAGCGTGTGAGAGAGCTGGAGCTTCGAGAGAAATGTGACTGGTAAGTCGGGGTTGGGGGGAGTCTTATGTGTCTTCTGCAGTCAGCATCAACCTGTTTTTTCTTTTTTTCGTTTATGTGTGGAGAGCTCTGGGGTGAGTCTGGGAGAAGGTTGCCTACAAATAGCTTTTGAGTGTTGGGGGGAGTGTTCCTGGGGGGCGGATCCCAGAGAGTCTTAATTGGGAGATTACAACTGTATACCTCCTGCACACCTCCAGAGGTATACAGCATTAATTGGAAAGTATACAGCTGTAATTGGTGAGGTATACAGGGAAATATACAATAATGGCTCCTTTGGGAGAAAAGCGTCAACCATGTATTATATATATAGATATTCACTGCAAAAAACTTTGTTAATGCATTAGTCAGGGTTCCAGTGACAAAAGTTGGGAAATGTGGTGTTAGGGTTTCCAACCCTAACACCTACCTTATACGCACTAACCGACATTGGGGGTGTGCCATGGGGTTAACAGCCCTAATGCTCACCTCAGTCTCCCAAACTGTACCCATCTCAGCTTATTTACCCTTGGACTGAGGTGACCGGTAGGGCTGACAACCCTAAGGCACACCCCCAATGCCTGTTGGTGCGTACGGGGGGGCTGTTACGGTTGGAAACCCTAACACAGGGGTCTACCTTAACTTTTTCTTGCACTAGCCAGCTGGGCTACTGAACCCGAGATTGCACTAGCTCACAGAGGTTTGCACTAGCTCACAGTCATTTGTTCAACAAAAGGGAAATAAAATCAAAATGTATCAAGCACATGCCTGAATTTATTTGAAACCTTAATTACAAATGAACTTTGTGAAACAAAATACTTCATATGTATAACACTCAGTGAAGTCAGTGTCTTAATGTCATTGGCTTAAAGTTCTTAATATAAAAGTCAAATGATCCTTAAATATTGCTGGATTGTGTGGTGTCAGGGGAGTGTGGCTCAGTCTCAAGCACACTTGTATCACTATCACAGTCACTTTCAGCTCAGACAGACCACAGAGACAAGGCTGAAAAAAACAGCAGAGGTCAGAATGCTGGTTTAACCTCCCTGTGTTCCTGGGCTATAGCCTGTTAGTCTCTTGTTTGATTAGCGCCGTGGTCTCTCACTGTTCCAGCTGCACCCTGGTGTCAATGCTTGTGAATCTAGTGATGTTTTGCTTTGTGGGGGGCAGACTCCGGGGTCTGTCTTTGTACAGTTACTGCCTATGGAGCTAGAGACCAGCTATTACAATTAAGACGGAGGAGCCTGTTTTCTCACTGGCACATATTTGCTGTAGCTTCAGAGTTTTGGAAGCAGCTTCTCAGAATAATGGTGACCACAGGATGACAGTGTCAGGGCAAGGCATCTTACTGTTCTGACCGTGCTGTCTCCTGACTCCTCAATGCTGCGGAGTGTTGACTGTTCAGTTTGTGGGGGGGGGGGTGCTCGGGTCACGTTTTTCCTTTGAAGGAGTCCATTTTCTCACTTGCACATATTATCTGCTGCCACTACTGTTTCGCAGCTTCTCATACAGTGACCACAGCACAGGGTGACAGGGAGAAGGCTAAAACAAATGGAACAGCGGAGATGGGGTCAGAGTGCATTACACTTCAGCAGTCTGTCTTGATTTACTTCTGATCCAATGTTATGGCGCAGATGCTGCCCTACCACTAGTCTTGACTTAAATACTGAGCTGCTTGTCTTTAATTATGTACAGTTTGCGGTCTCACTTTTCTGACCGCATTGTATCCTGAATGCTGTTTCTGGGGTGTTTGCGGTTTCACTGCTCCGACTGTGCTTCATACATGTGTATTTTTTTTCTTCGCAACCGCACGAGCACCACACAGCACAACAGGCAGAGAATGGAACTGCAGCTTTCCACTGGAGGAACTGCACTAGCCCAACAGGGCAAGTGACAGAGATCCTGCACTAGCCCACAACAATCTGCACTAGTACCTGGGCTAGTAAATGAATGTTAAGATCGACCCCTACCCTAACACCACATTTCCCAACTTTTGTTGCTGGGACCCTAACTGCTGCATTAACAAAGTTTTTTGTAACAAATTTCCTTACTTTTTAAGAAAGTATAATTGTAGCCTTATTTGCTTGTGGGAGTGCAGAGCTCCCTGCACTCCCATCCATCCATAATTTTAAAGAGATTGTAATTGTATCCTTATTTCCATGTGGGAGCCCTGCACTCCCATCAGTCCATAATGGCATCTGTATTTACATGTGGGAGTGCAGGGCTCTCTGGGCCCTGAGATCCTATACATACATAATTTTTCAGACAATGTAGTGGTATCCTTATTTGCCTGTGGGAGGACAGAGCCATCTGGGCCCTACGCTCCCATCCCGTAATGTCCAGCACCAAAAAACACCTCAAATTATAATGTTGTCCTATAGGAAACACAGCAAAATTGGAAACCTCTGTAACTGAACACCAAATGAATATATTTTCATGAAACCAGCAAAAGGCACATCGGTGGCACAAGCCCTTTGTACCCTGAAAATTTCAGACCAAAACTGCAAACTGTTTCTGCACTGAAGTGACAAAGAAACAACTCTGTAAATCTCACATTACAAAATTATCCTATGGGAAATGAATCAAAATTCAAACCCACAGAACTCCCAGCAAAGTAATATATTTTCATCAAACCAGCAAATGGCACATCTCTGGGGGCAGAGCCCCTGCCATTGAGAAGTGTTGAAGTGTTGTCAGCCAGGCAAGGCTGGTATATGCCTTTTTGTGCCTTGCTAGCACAAAATGTTCACCTCCCAAATATATCTACTGAAGTTTTCTCAGGAGAATCCTGTTAGTTAGTTGACCTCCAGCCATTTTTGTTTGGTGACTGCTGGTTTTATCTATTTTTAGCAATAAGTAAGCTTAGGGTCTTAGTGTTGCGGTGTAGGGGGATAACAGTTAGGCAGAGGATGAAAACTGAAGTAGTTTCAGGAGATAGTTTTATTGTTTTGTAGAATCTGCAGTGTTTTTCATCCAAAGGACCTCAATCATTCAAATTTAGTGCTGTTTCAGTGGCGCTTGTATTCAGTGATTCTATCGGGAACAAAGACCTTGAGAAATGGTCAGTTGGGAACTTCTAGTGAGGGGAATAGTTGCTGGAGGGAGGAAACCAGCCAAAGACCATGGAGCAGCATTCCAGAGTGGCTATTGTGGGGCGTCTGTGTAAATTTGCCGGGATCCACAGTAAGCATTATCTGGCAAAGACTGAGTGGGCTCTGCTGGGAATTGTGGGCTGAGTAGGCCTATGGGACTGTTTTGGAACCATTGGAATTTTGAATTTGGGCTGCAAGCAGGATGAAGTGGCGGACCATGTGGAATGAGACCTGGGGCGGTATTGTCCTTCTTTCAATCTGTGGACTACTCTGACTGGTTTTCTGTGTGAACAGAGACCCTGAAAAGTTACTGTACATCTAGCTGGTCAGCCGTATTTCTGTGGTGGCCCCCCTCTTCTGAACCTCCCCCAGTGAGTACTGTGCCTTTTCCATTGTTTCTGAGGTTGTGGTGAGAGCACCACTCATGGATTTTGGTGTTTGTAGTACCTAAGCTGACTGCTTGTGTCATCTGCATGAAAGAGTGACGAGAGCCCCCTTTCTACCTGACTTTCCCTGTTAGCAGTGGTCAGAGCGCTGCAGTAGATTGGTGATGCTCTGTGGATATGGACATGAACTGTTACTTAAATCTTATTCTACAAAACTTGACTTTTGAACTTGTCCTCCAGACTCAAAAATAGCTAGAATTCTCCTGTTTTGCTTGCTTTGAATTTAATTAGGAGTTATTTTCTTTGGGGTGGTGTGGATTTAGATAGTGTGTGAGTGTGGTTTGAGTATGGTTAGGCTGCTATTTTATATTTTATGTGAATGACGGATGAATGTTTAGGGTCAGGTTTTACTCTGTTAATGGCTGGTTTTAGTTTATTAGCTAAGGCTGCAGCAGGGATTTTAATTAGTAGTTAGCTGTTGCATGATGTATTGGAATTTTAGACCCCTCTGTATTACCTATACAGGGTCTCTGCTGTGTGACCTCCACCCCTTTGCTGACCTCCCTCTTCCAACTACAGCATTGAGGCATTGTTGGGAGGTAGGCATTAGTAGGGGGTGAGTTGGTGGGCAGCGGGGTGCTATGGGTACAGCAGAGGTAAGCAGTATTGGGGTGGTTAGGAGCAGGAGACACCCTGGCGCTAAATAGAGGTAGGAGAGAGGCCAGACATGTTTAGTGCCCATCCCCAGGGTTCCCACCAGACCGAGTGGGCAGGTAGCTGGTGGGCTGTCAGTCTCCACCAGTCCTGTTCGGGCTGTACAATGCCAGATTGATGAGAAACAAGACCAAAATTATGGTGGACTTGATTTCTTCGGTCAGTCTGGTTTGCATCACAGAGACCTGGCTGGGGGACAACACAGTCCAATTTTGGAGGCGTCTGTCCCCGATGGGTATTCTGTAGTGCACTGCCCAAGAGGGAATGCTGGGGTGGGGGTGTGGCCATCTGTTTTAGATCCAGTTTGAACTTTGCCATGCACCCATTGGGCTCAACCTCATCTTTTGAATGTGTGGGGGTCCGGGTGTGGGTTGCAGGATTTTCCTTGTTTACCGTCCTCCGGGTGGGGTGGGGATTTCCTGCAGAAGGTCATGGATTTAGTTGTCGACAGAGTGTTGGAGTCCCCTCGATGGTTAATTCTGGGGGACTTCAATGCTTGGGTCGATGATGAATCCTAACATCTTGGACAAGACCTCCTCCAGTTGATGACATCACTGGACCTAGCATAAGCAGTTGCTTCTGTGACCCCTCACCACGGCCACACCTTGGACTTGATGTTCTCACTGGGCCTTGAGGTTACAGACCTCAGAACTAATCAGGTCACCTGGTCCAATTCTTGCACAGTAGAGTTCTTGTTTGGGGTCACCCCTGATAGTCCCTCCTCTGTTGAGATGGTCAGTCCCAGAGGGACTTTTGGCAATGTTTGATCTGTCTGGTGTGAGTGCTGCATGTGGGGTTGGCATGAGCCAGGCGGTGGCGGCCTATAATAAGGCTGTCTCCAAAAGCACTTGATGCCATCACACTGGTCTGTATACAACCCAGATCTTCTTGCTTGAGACACACATGGTTTGATGGGGCTCTCAAAGAGACGAAGATCAAGGGTCACTGGTTGAAGTGTTGCTGGTATAGGACCCAGTCAGAGGAGGACAAACTGGCCTTGAGAACTCACTATCATGAGTATTAAGGGGCAATCAACAGTAAGAAGGCAGAGTTCCTATCCAGGGAGATTGCTGCAGGGAAGAACAGACTGGCTCAGCTCTTTTGGACTATGGACAGACTACTTCATCCTGTCTGTCTGCAGCTGAAAAGGGAATTTTCTGTCACATTGTGAGAAGAGTCTGCTCAGTTCTTCTCTGACAGGGTGTCCTCTATTTAGTCCAGATCTCCCAGTGGGGCAAGATCAACCCACAGTAGGGGGCCTGGTTGGAGCATGGGCACTTCTATTGTCTGGGAGGAGTTTCAGCCGGTGGAGATGGCTGAGGTCATTGAGCTGATCTCAAAGCTGAAGCCCACCTTTTGTAAACTGGACCCGGCCCAGACATGTCTCCTAGTGGGATGTGCAGAGATCACTGGTCCAGTGTTCACCAGGATAATCCAGTGTTCGCTCTCAGAAAGGATTTTCCTTGACATCTTGAAGGAGGCATTGGTGAGGCCCATTCTGAAGAAACCATCGCTCAACCCTGATGTCCTGGCGAATTGTTGACCTATCTCCAAGCCTCTCATTTTTAGGAAAGGTTGTTTAGAAAGTGGTGGCACTGCAGCTCGAGGTGCATCTCGCAGCCTGTGACATCTATGAGCCATTCCATTCTGCATTTAGGGCTAGGCATAGCACCGAAACGGCGTTGGTTAGGGTGCAAAATGACCTCCTCAGGGTGAGGGATAGAGGAGATCAGTCAGTTCTCATTCTCCTTGATCTCTATTCAGCATTTGGCACCGTGGATCACATTGTGCTCTTGGATCACCTTGGAGAGTATTGTGGACTCACTGGTATGGTCATCAACTGGTTTGAGTCCTATCTCTTGGGTAGGAAGCAATGGGTAGTGGTGGGGAATGTATCCTCCTCTCTGAAACTCCTACCATGTGGAGTTCCTCAAGGTTCGATCCTGTCAGTGATGTTCACGGTGTACATGCTTCCCTTGGGAGAGCTCATCAGACATTACAGTCTGCGTTTCACTGCTATGGAAATGATACCCAGCTGTATATGTCCTTTGCCCCTGGAACAAATGATGCAGTTGAAGTGCTAAATAATTGCCTGGCCTTGATCCAGGACTGGATGTCCTCTAACTGGCTGAGGTTGCACCCTGACAAGACAGAGGTGCTGGTGATCGAGCTTGGTCATGGGCATGAAGGGAATGCCTCCGGGATGGCAACAGGACTTGCCCCGGGATCTACCCCATTGATGGCATCCTCTAGTCTGAGAAATATTGCCATCATCCTTGATGACAGATTGACACCTGATACTCAGGTGTCATCTGTTGTCCAAAGTGGTTTCTATCACTTTAGGAATGTTGCCTGGATTAAACCACTTGTTGACCCGAGGACCTGCCCTCACTGGTACACACCTTTGTTATATCCAGGTTGGACTACTGCAACACTTTTTACTTTGTGGTCAGTGGAGGAAACCTCCACTGACTGCAGCTTGTGCAGAACACAGTGGCCACATTACTAAAGGGTCTACCAAAGTCATGTCATGTGACCCTGATTCTGCGGGATCTGCATTGGGTGCCTGTCGGGTGGAGGGTCATCTTCAAGGTGGGCCTGCTCACCTATAAGGACCTATATAGCTTAGACCCTACCTAACTGACTGACCTCCTTACACCTGCCATACCGATCCGCTCCCTCAACTCCTCCAACAGGGGCCTCTTAGTGGTTCCGAAGGCCAGGCTGAAAACCTCAGGTGACCATTCATTACACAGGTTGTTACTTCTGCCACTCATAAAGGTGGTCACTCTCTGGACTTAGTCTTCCTCCTCAGGATCGAAGCCTTTGATTTGGGTGTGGAACCTGTCGAATGATCCAAGCATTACACCGTAGAGTTCAGTTTTTGTGCCTCCCGTCATAGGCCTACCCCTGTGGAGATAGTCAGGTACCACTCTTTGTGAGATGTAAGCTCTGAAGGCCTGGCAGCGGTGCTTGACCTATCAGTGCTTTCTAGAGTGGTCAGTGATCCAGATGCCTTGGTTTTGGCCTATAATAAAGCCATCTCCTCGGCTCTGGATTCAATTGCTGCCATCCATGTTCATCCTCTCCCCTTTTGCCCTGGGTCCCCATGGTTTGATGGGACTTTGAGGGAGATGCAGTGACATGGATGAAGATTAGAGCATTGCTGGTGGAAATCCGCCCTTGATGCCAACCATCTTAGATTAATGGAACATTATCAAGTCTATCATTCCGCAATCTCCCATAAGAAGGCAGAGTTCCTGTCTAGGGAGATTGCGGCTGCTTAGAACCGACCAGCTCAGCTCTTTCGAACTGTAGACAGACTGTGCAACCCAGCCTGTCTGCAGGTTTGAAGAGCCTTTTCACAAGTTGAATGTGAAGAGCTTGCTTGCTTCTTTGTGGCTAAGGTGGCCGACATCAGGGTGGCACTCCAGCCTACATCCTGTATGGGAGAAGCTGTGGATCAGCGCCCGGTCACAGCCCTAGGGTTTTCTGGAGTTCCTTTGACCAGACGGAGTTCATTGATGTCATGTGGCTTGTCCAGGGTATGCGCCCTACATGCTGTAGTTTGGATCCAGGCCCAACCTCCCTGATAAAGGGTTGTGATATTATTGGCCCAGTCCTAGCACAGATAGTCTGGTGCTCCTTAGAGATGGGTGAGTTCCCTAGCTCCCTGAAGGAGGCGGTGGTAACGCCCCTCCTGAAGAAAGCTTCTCTGGACCCAGACTGCCATGCTAACTACAGACCAATCTCTAACATCCCCTTTGTGGGGAAGATGAGTGAGAAAATAGTGGCCATACAACTGGAGAACCATTTGACCATCCATGACATTTATGAAACACTCCAGTCTGTTTTTTGAAAGAGGCATAGTACCGAGATGGCGCTGGTTCAGGTGCTTAATGATCTCTTGATGGAAAGAGATCGAAAGAGCTGCTCCATCTTGGTTCTTCTTGATCTCTTTTCAGTATTTGACACTGTGAACCATAGGGTACTTCTCGAACACCTGAAGTTCATCTGTGGCCTGTGTAGTACAGTCCTCCAGTGGTTTAGATCTTTCCTCACAGGCAGAACTCAGAGGGTGGTGTCGGGGACTAATTCCTCCAGCCCAGTCTTTCTGTCTTATGGGTTCCTGAGGGTTTAGTGTTGTCCCCCTTGTTGTTCGCAGTGTACATGCTACCCTTCGGAGACATTGTAAGAAGGTATGGGCAGAGATTTCACTGCTATGCTGATGATACCCAGCTCTATCTATCTTTTGCATCCGATCAGGATAAAGCTCTCTCAGTATTTAACTGCTGCCTCACTGAAATCCAGTACTGGATAAATTTAAGCTGGCTGAGGTTGAACTCGGAGAAGATGGAGGTGATGGTTGTGGACCCGGGTCACCGGATAGAGGAGATAGGAGCGAGTTTGCCCTCAGGACTTTTTCTGGGTGGCATCCAGCTCCCTACCTCTGAACGGGTGCGGAACCTGGGGGTGATTTTTGATGACGGGCTGACACTGCGATCGCAGGTGTCGGGAGTCATCAAATCATCCTTTTACCATCTGAGGAACATCTCCAGGATTAAGCACCTAGTTCTGTCCGGTGATCTGTCTACATTGGTCCATGCCTTTGGCACCTCACACCTTGATTACTGCAACTCCCTGTATCTAGGGCTTCCAGGGGTTGATATCCACCTCTTGCAGCTCATGCAGGACACTGCGGCCCGGTTATTGACAGGTACTTCTCGTGCCTGTTATATTTCTCCAGTCCTGCACAATCTGCACTGGCTGCCAATACAGTGGTGGATCACCTTTAAAGTCAGTCTTCTAACTTATAAAGCCCTACACAGACTGGGCCCAGACTACTTGAAAGAGGCGATCGCTCCGCTCAGCGGACAAGGGGTTGCTGGAGATTCCGAAGGTTTTCTTAAAATCTTTGGGGCCCGTGCTTTTATGTACATGGCCCCTGCCCTCTGGAATTCTCTACCCCATCTGCTTCGGCAGTGTGCATCTGTGGAGGAATTTAAAAAGGCCTTAAAGACCCATTTATGGTCAAAGGCTTACCCCCTGATGATGGTTTTATTGTATTTTATGAACTCAGCTGTTACTGGATTTGTGTTTATTTTACTGTTTTATGCACAGTTGCTGTAAAGGCACCTTGGTTTTAAGAAAGGCGTGGTATAAATAAAGTTTTATTATTATTATTATTCAAGGTGGCCAACTCGGTCCTCTGGAACTGCTCCCCCAGATCCCCGAGGGAAGCTCCATTGGTGGAAGCATTTATGAGGGGTTTAAGAACTTATCTTTTTAAAGATGCATTCTCAGACTAATTGCAGCTGATTTGAACTGTTTATTATTGTTATTTATTAATGCTTATTTATTGTATCATTTAAGATTTTTGCTTCTTTTATATAATCCTTGCACAGCTTTTATTTTTATGTTGTTGTTGTTCTTGTTTACCCTGCCTGTTTTGACCTCTGTAAAGTGCACAGAGCCTCTGGGATTGGGCACCATATAAATAAAGTTTACCTCCCTTACCTTTACCTTTGTACTCTGAAAATTTCAGACTAAAATCAACAACTGTTTGTGAATTGTGGCATGACAAAGAAACAGCTGTTTGAAAATTCCTTTTTCGCAAATTGCTAAAAAGAATAATTTTCCACTGTTGTTTTTTCGCAATTTGCAGAAAAAGAAAATTCTTTTTCACAAATTGCAAAAAAGGATCCTGTTTCATGATTTGCGGAATAAGGAATCCTTTTTTTTTGCAAATTGTGAGAAAGGATCCCATTTTCGTATTTGTTTTTTTTTTTGCAGTTTGCAAAAAAGGATTTCCATGTGTTAAAAAATCACATTTTTAAGTAATTTATCGCAAAACTAACTCCAGAATCAGATTGTACTGGTCCCGATTAGATAAAAACAACTATTGTTGTCTAGCAAATGGTGTATATTTTTAAGCTATTTAATTTTTTTGTCACTGCTAATTAAAAACAAGATGGTGGCAGCACAGAAAAAGATTCTGCATTTGCGGCAAAGGATTCTGCATTTGTGAGGAAGAATCCTTTATCGAGAAGCAGATCTAACTGGTCCCATAGGAAATAATGTGAAACTTTTAAATTTAATAACTTTTGAACGGATTACATTTTTTTCACCAGTTCTTTAAAAGGCACATCTGTGACCCTAGAACTTTGTACCTTAAAACTTTCAGATGAAGGCTGACCCGGTGACGCTGGATGTTAAGGCGCTGGACTCCACACCTTGCGCCACAACAGTGACCCCGGTTCAGGAACTAATCTGGGCCATTGGTGGTCAGCAAGGGGGAGAGAGAGAGGATCGAGCGTCCAGAGGACTGCTCTCCTCTCTCGCGGAGGGAGGTATTGTCGTCGTGCCTGTCTGCTGAGGGCTGGGGGGTAGCGCAGGTAGGGAGGACACAGCAGCAGGTGATCATGGCGTGTGTGTGCCCCCACACACGTGCGGCCATGTGCTGGGAGGAAGGGGGGGTCCAGAAAAAAGGGAAAATGGCGTCCGGGGGACTTCATGAAGCCCTTTACCATCCTGCTGCTCCGTTGCCATGTCCCCAGATTTGTATTGTGCTCCGGGAAGGGGGGAGGAGCTCCATTCCTGGCCCCACCATGGTGGGCAAGCCGTGGGGGGTCTTGGGGATGGTTGGCGGACGGCAGGCCTGCGGGCGAGCAATTTGGGGCTGAGTCCTCGTCTCCTGGTGTGCAGGAGTAAAAAATACCAAATTAAAAAAAATAATAATTCAGACCAAAATTCCACGTCATTTTTGGGCAGCGGCGTGACAATGAATTTTACCAAAACTGGTAATCTTCACATTTTTGACACTCTGTATCTCTGCACCCACACATCCGACCGAAACAAAACTTGCCACAACAAGAGATTGTTTGTCCTTGATGTTGTGTGCAAACCTTCACGTGAATCGCTTGAACGGTTGCCAAGTTGTTAAAGTGCAACATTTTGAGTTTAACATGGAAGTAAAGGCTTAACCATAACTATAGGGGTGCAACTAAGCCCCTATAATGTGTTTATGTTTATATATGTTCATATATGTGCCAGCCCCCTTCCTGAACCCTTCCTTACTTTCCCGACAACACCTCTCAACACCGGTTCAGCATCCCATCATCCGGGTTCCCCTGCACATTTGGAATGTATCTTATTTGCAAACTTATTTTTTATTTTGTATGTTATTTATTGGGTACATTGTTGCAATTTTTAGCATTAATGTCTGAACTGAACACAACCTTTGCACTTTATGTCCTCAGTTTTGCTATTATCATAATCAACCTAGTTTGTAATTCTTCATAACTGTGCTCTCCCCTTCCCTTGGGTTGCACCAGGAAAATGAGCCTTGGCTCAGTGTTCCTCTCCTGGTCATCAATATGTAGTGTGTGTGTGTGTGTGTCTGTACATGTTCACATGAGTTAGACATTTTTATTTCATCTCATTCCTTTAACTATCCAGCTGTGTTGTGTGGTGGATAAATGTATGTGCAGCCAGGGTGTGCCACAGCAATGTGGTACTGCATTCCTCTGACCCCATGGACGATCAGATGCCTTCAAAGCAATTGCTGCCTGTCACTCAGAGATTGTCTTTTCCTCAGAGAGCCTCCTGGGAGGGGCTTATCACAGCCTGCCGCCACTGTTACAGCCACTGGCCTTTTGTGTAAGTTTCAACTTTCAAACAGCTTTTCCATTCAGCAAAGCAGTGCTGGGGGAAGAGCTGCACCCACGCGGGCTGATCCCTGGGAAACAGTAGGCTGACTTGAGGGATGTTTTTTCCTGCCAAAGATCACAACAAAGAAAAAAAGAGATACACTTTTGGCATCTCAAGGTTAGGCTGGGATAAAGTCGTTTAGATGTTAGTGCCTTAAAGGAATCCATGCCAAGCCCTTGTACTGCACGTGTGGAAAAAACAGGAGCAGACTTGGCAGCAGTTCCTTGAGCAGGGTAAGTGTCCATGCTTTACTTAAACTCCTGAAAACTGCATGTGAGTGACAACTTTTATCATGCTTCCTAAGACGTAGCAATTCACTTCTGTGAAGAATTCTAGTACAATTAGGGCATGATTAATTTGATTTCCATAAATGTGCTTTTGTTTCTGTTTCCAGAAATATTCCTAGTAGCCCGTTCCATGTTGTAAACATTAACGTCAATGACACGGTTGCTCTTTAAATAAGAGGCTGCACTTCCTGGAACAAGAGTCTTACTGCTCTGCATTATCTTGGTTGAATAGAGCATTAAGGCAGATTATAGAAAGAGGTGCAGCTAAATCAGCATAGAATGATTAATTATGAAGTGAGGGGGAATGCCAGTGTTCCTTTTGAGAGGGTGCTTATGGAGAATTAACTATGGTTGTTCACATCAGTAGCCAGAAATAAAGGGCTACACCAAGCTGACTGTCCATTGGGAGTTACATCTGGACTCCATCGTAATGGGTTGGGGCTGTTATGAGGTTAGTTCCTAATAGTTAGTCATTATACTCAAGAGTCTTGTAAATTCTATGGCAGTTGCATCACTGTACACAAGGGATCCTTTCTTTCTATGAGATCTGAACAGTAAAGGGCCGGCTTTTAAACGGCCAACTTTGGCTACACTAGTTTGATTCTCAGGAATTTGAGACTTGTGTGGTGGCCCAGCTTTCAGTGCCAGCCTTGTCTTGATAGGCAGATACACTTCATACAGATTTTACTTTCAGTATGTCTGTACTGTTATATAACAAAATGCATAGTAAGTATTATACAGAGCCGTGTTGAGGAGTTATGCACAGCTTAGACTGAGATTAGTGTTCCCTAGGGCTTTTTTCATCAAGAGTTAAATGACTTTCTGAGTCTTCCAGTGGAGTTTAGTGAGGGGCACAGAGGTTTGGCAGGCTGTTATTCTAGTCTGCACAAAATAATGAAGGAAAATTATGCAGCATTGGAGTGTCACCAAAGAAGAAGAAGAATTAGCTTTTATACAGCACTTTTCATATACCTTGTATCCCAAAGCACTTTACAAGCAAGGAGTAACTGGTGTTGAAGTGACTGTAAATGTGTAGTGGTGGCCATGTCACACGTCAACAACACCCGCACACAGCCCCCTCCTGCTCAAAGCAGGGTCAGTAGTGGGGGATCCCTTTAATAACCCCCCCACTTCATTTTCCCGTGTCATAATCTCTTGATGCAGGTCTATAGACAGAACAAGTTCCAGCATGTTTAAGCAGCTTGTGACTGTTTTATTCACAAGTAGTGATGATAATTCCCTCGCCCCCTCTGCTTCCAGCCTCCAGGATAAACAATCTCATCTGCTGTCACAACATTCCACAATTTGAGTCATATACACACCTTACACACATCTTAATCACTGCCATAGTGACTTACCAGGAAGGGTGAGGACATGGAATGTGATGGAACTTTAGTAGCAGTAACTTAGGGTCACAATTCTTAGCACAGGAGATGCTGGTGTCATATTCCATTGTCTAGAGGGCCTGCCAATTTGTTCCTTTATCAGCTCCCTTGCTTTTTGCCCCATGAAGGGTACTACCCTGGGCTCTGGCCCCTCCCCTTAAAAGTGTCCATCTGGTCACAACAAGTGCAAGCTCACATCCTGAGTGCACCCACTGCCCCATCTTAGATTGAGCACAGCACCTTGCAAGACTGCTTTTCCTTTTCAGACTGAGGTAGACGACTCCAGGTGAGGGCATATCCCTGGGAATATTGTAAAGCAGCATGCTGCCACCAAGCCGTCTTAGTGGTCCTGAAATTATGACTCTCAAAGTGCAAAAATATACATCTTCCTGAAGTTGTGTTGTGGCAGTACCGCCTAGATGTTAGAGTAATGAGCTGTGAACGAGCTTGGTACTTTCAGCAAGGTGAGTTCATTCCTGTGACCTCCACTTGCATACTGTATGACACTGAGCAAGTCACTTAATTTCCCTGGACTCCCTGGGAAACAAGCTCGGTGTGGCTTTCCCAGCCAGAAATTTTAAAAGGAAAAAAGTAAAGTAAATAAAAATATGTGTTGGCTTGGCCAGGTTTTGCATCATACATTTCCTGAAGGTGTAATATTATTTTATCTTTTACTTATTAGAGTTAGGGAGAAGGTGCACCGCAGTGTTACCAAAAGCTTTTATCCTTACAGGGTGCCTCAATGCAACATTATGGCAATACACCTTAAAAGCTGCACACTGCTTTTATTACAGGTACACCGGCAGAATTGTCTGGGGAAATGAGCCCCTACTTTTCAGAAGTAGTGTGAGAACAAGGGTTCACTCAACCTACTGACAGATTATCTGAAGGACTGTAGTCTCAGTTTTCTCCAGTAGTTTTATGGAGCCCATTACTGACAAGTTCTGAAAAAATATTTTCCTAGCTCAGGTCTCATGAGAAATGAATTTTACAGGTCACAGCTCATTACCCAACCCTTCCAGAGAGCCACCACAGACAACAGAGCAGAATTCAGGATGTTGTCAACACACTTTACTCTGAGGTAGCTTCAAGGTGGGGGTGGGGCAAGGGGTCCATTAAATTCTGTTTTTTTCATTGGATTATCTAATTGTTCTAGACCGGCAATGACATTTTGTATGAGACCCCCCACTCTTGAGGTCTAGACCCTCCCCTGATTTACTCTAATGAAATCCTAGATTCAAGAACCACGTTTAGTTTAGCATATAATTTCATAAACTGTCTTTCAGCTATTAATTACAGTTTACTCGGGAACGCCTTTTTACAATGTCCCTTTGCTATATGTTATTTACCAGCTAATCCTTGAAGTCAATGTTTTCAGCAACACCTTCTGACTGTATAGTGTACTTGTTATGACACCACACTGCTCGCCATGACAACACATGGTGATTTCACAAACAAAACAATTGTGAGGTCCGTTGGAGGCAGTTAGATGTTCTTGAAACAGGCAGTTGAAAAATCACAGTGCTTCTTGATGAGAAATGTGTTTAAAAGACTTGATAATGGCATGAGGTAAAAATCTGGGAAACACATTAAATGCAGTCAGGCATTGTCGCTTGTACATGTGTATAAGTTTTGTTCAAAAGCAGAAGTTTCAAAAATGTGCCTTTGTCTTACTGCTTTACTCAGTATCTAGGTTAGCAGCCAAATGCCTTTTAGTTTGTGCATCTGAAAAGTGTTGAGGTTTCCCAAGCTCAAAGGTGTTGATGCCTTGTCAGCGGGTCTTGGGCATGGAATTCTGATAACAACTATACTAGCTTCAAATGCAGCAGTAACCCTGACTGAGGGACCCATGTTTATCTCTGCAAATAAATCAAGCCTCTGCTAAGGAACTAGAGTCTCTCAGGAACAGAGGGGAACAGAACCAAGGCATCGGGGTACTTATGATAATGGGGAATATAACAAGGAAGGAAGATAGTACTGAAGCTCTCAGGCCCTCTTGGGGGAAGCAAGAAGGTTGAAGGAAATTAGCACTGAAGCGGTCAGGCTAATTCAATGTGAGTGGATAGTGGGAACATTTTTATTCTCAGCCCCAGTAGTATAAGGTGTTTTTTTCCATAAGAATGTGTCACGTATAGTATTTCCTATTTGATAATGTAGCATTTCTATCACTAAGTTGTAGCCTAAATTAGTCTAGATTTTATACATTCTGTTTACTGTTTAAAACCTTTATTTTCATGTTTTTCATAATTGCACTATTTAACCTGCTTTACTTTGGAATAGGGTTGATCGGAATTTGATGTTTCTGTTCCATTGTGTATATATGTCGGACAATTAGAAGGGGGGGGGGGGGGGGGGTAATATTGTTTAACCAGAAAAGGCACACTAAGCCAGAGCTTGTTTCCAGGTATGACCTGGGAGCACAAGGAAGTTAAGTGACTTGCCCAGGGCCACACAGTATGCATGTGGGGGCTGATGGGATTCAAATCCAGGTCATCAGGTTTGCAGTTCAGTGCCCTTAACCATTATGCTACACTGCCTTCTATGAACTACTGATTCTGACTCAGATTCCATTCTGTTGCCAGCGGAGGCACTGGAGTTGAAATCAGAGTCAGAAGTGGAAGTTCTGATTCTGCATCCAGCTACACAGCCCAAGAAAACATCCCCCACCCAGTACAAACATGAAGGAGCTAGAAAGAAGCTCTCCATCCCCCCCCCCACGTGTCTCCCTTCACTTACAGTACCTTAATGTTCCACCGCTGTTACTGGCCTGCAGCTAAGGTCCTCATGTAATGCTGTCTGCCTGCTGTGGGCTCAGGCTGGAGATGGAGGAGGCAGTGAGGGTCTGGCCATTCATTGTGTGAGTACATTCATTGATTTAGTTTAACTTCCACTAGTCTACAAAAAATGACCTCCTCCCCAGCAAATCACCAAGTTCCCTCCCCCATAACCCAGTCCCTTGGCCCCTAGACCCAGCTTCCCCTTGATCCAATCCATACAGGACAAAGTTCCCTCACTCCTGTTCCCAGGGAGGACTCCAGTACACATGGTTGCAGCCTTAACATTACTCTTGTGTGCAGTCTGTCTTCTTTCGCCATCACACATTGTCAAATACCCAACAGCCCCAATCCTCCTGAAGTGACCTGGGTAGTAGGTGGCTGACCTAAAAAAAAAAAAAAAACCTGGATAACATGCTTCATTTAGTTATGTGTCTGATGGTGGCTACCCAGGGCTTTCTTTAGGTCAGTCACCTCCTACCTAGGTCACTTAGGGAGGACTGGAGACTGCTTGGTATGTGGCAATGTGAAATAGAGGGGAGAAGACAGACTGCACATTAGTGAAATGCCGAGGCTGGATGATCAGGGTCCTCGGGGACACGAGTAGGGGTAGTTTGCACTCTACGGATCGGATTCAGTGGAAGTCAGGATTAGAGCCCGGGGGACTGGGTTACCAGGGCTGGGAGAGCTAGGTGGCTTATGGTGGTGGTGGGGGGGGCATGATTTTTGTGGACTAAGGGAGAGCTAAACGAAATTAGTGAGTGACCTGTTAAGAAGCCAGACCCCCTACTGGCTCCTCCGGGAGGGGGAGGGGACTTTCTTTTTTTTTTTTTCTTTCATGTTTGTGCCATGTGGGGGAGGTTTTTAAAAGGTTGACAGCACATGGATGTAGAACTGGAATCAGATTCTTCTGAGTCCAATATGTGTCCGACATTGGGTTTTGGAATATGATTTTTTTGCCTTGTATACCGAAATTCTATTATTCCAAAAAAAAAAGCCAGAAATCCTAGGAATCCGATTCTATTCAACAGATTCTGAGCAAACCTATTTTGGACTTTATCTTGTAAATAAAAAACACTGTTTATTATGATAGCAATGACTGGGTGTACATTGTGAAAGGGGCATTTTATGATCTCTGAGGTATGTGTTCTGCTGATGAAACAAAATAAGAATTTTTGTTCTGTTTACAGTATGCCCACTGTGTGACTGACCAGGTCCCCTTCCAGCCAGCCTGCCCAGCCCTGTCACCTGACTTCTCCCTGGACTCACCCATCACTCCAAACTGCCTCCATGGTTTACCCACCCCCCCCCACACACACACACACAGAGATGGCAGGGTTTGTGGAGCTCCTGTTTTCTGCCACAGTGCAGATCCAGATTCTTAACGAGGTTACAGAGCCTGTGACAGGCCAGAAATCATCTTGCCTGGTTTGGTTTTTTCCTGCTGTTTCTGTTCCTCATGCTTAGGACATCGGTAGCGCTGGTGTGCAAGTGTGGGCACACAATTGTGCATAGTACAACACCAGCCAATGTCCTTCCCACTTATTTAGCTGCCCCTGACTGCACTACCACCTGTGGTCACCCAGATGGCAGTATAGCAGTGCAGCAAGCTAGCCACCCTCCATATATCAACAACAGTATGGGCTGCATTGGGTGGAGATGATGCAGCCAATAATTAGAGAACCAACTAAAGCTAAATACTGGTGCTACTCACCCACCCCTGAGAAAGCATACGAGTCCCAGGTTATACTTAACCAAATGCTTCTTTATAATACACAATCATGCACCTCACTGTTGCGCATAACAGCACTTGCTCTTTGTCCTCTTAACAAAGTGCAAGTGCGGTTGCACAAAATGTCGAGGCGTCCTGTTACTACTGTTTTATCCCACAACCTGTGCCTGTTGTAGCAGTTGCTGTGTTATGTGTGCACAGCTGTGCATAATAAAAGGCATTTGGTTAAGTATAACCTGAGACTCATGCACTTCCTCAAGTGTGGGTGAGTAGTGCCAGTTTTATGCTTTGGCTAGCCTCCTTCCCTCCCTCCCCGGAGGAAAAGGGCATCCTCTGGGATGCACAGTCCTCCTCTACCCGGCCAGCCCTGATGATTTTAGCTCATTACCAAACTCAAGGTGGGGAGACAGGCTATGTAGAGCTAATCTGAACTAAATAACACTTCCTGATACTGGAAAGCAGTAGGGTAAAATGCAGAAACAAGGCCGCACTCCACCTGAGGTTCGAGCAGTCAATCTTGACATGATCCAAGGGGACTGGTGATCGGGCTTATGGGTCCAGGTGTCTAGGGCATGCCAGCTGTGCAGAGGTGTGAGTGTGGGTGCAGGACACAAAATGTAGTGAATTAAGGTGGAGGTCTGTGACAAGTTGGTGTGAGAGGGGTTCTGATGGGTTTGCGGATGCATGGTTTGTGACGAGCACACTTAGAGGTGGTATACTAGAGAAGCAGGTTGGAAAAAGAGCAGTTCAATTGTTGTAAACATCATCCCTTTAAACTGTTTCATTTCATAGAATCACAGAATCATAGAAGCTTGACAGCAGAAAAGGACCATACCGGCTCATCTAGTCTGCCCTTTTTTCCCCCCTACACCTCCCTGTCCTTGCTAGCCCCAGCCCTCCCCGATTCTCAGCCCCATATGCTTGTCCTGCGTCGCTTGAATTCTTCCACCGATTTAGCCCCCACCACTCAATCTGCTAATCTGTTCCAGGACTCCACCAGCCTCTTCATGAAGAAACACCCTCTTACATTGCCCCTGTATCTTTTTCCTTGCAGTCTGAAGCTGTGCCTTCTAGTTTTGACCCCTCTCCTTCCTCTTAAGTAAATCCTCTTCTCCCACTTTATTGAGCCCCTTTACAAATTTAAAAGTGTCAGTCATGTCTCCCCTTTCCCTCTTTGTCTCCAGAATGTACAAATTCAGCTCTTGCATCATTTTGGTTGCCCTTCTCTGAACCCTCTCCAACACATCTATATCCTTGTGGAGATGTGGCCTCCATAACTGAACCCCATACTCCAGGTGCGGCCTCACCATGGCTTTATAAAGGAGTATTATTACCTCCCTCTTTCTGCTAGTAATGCCCCTGCCTATGCATGCCAACATTTTATTGGCCTTTCCCATGGCCCTGCTACATTGGATTCCTACCTTATGGTTCGTTGCACTTCTTTGCATTAAATTTCAGCTGCCACATCCAAGACCATTTTTCAAGCATCTTTAAGTCCTCCTTCATGTCCCTCTATATCATCAGCAACAGGGCCCACCCTCCCCCCTCAAACCCTCAGCAATATCACTGATGTAGATGTTGAAGAGAAGCGAACCCAAAATTAACCCCTGTAGTACTCCACCCTTCACCCTCGCTGTCCCGGAGTGCACCCCATTTAGCACCACCCTCTGAGTTCTTCCTGACAACCAGGCCTCCAGTCAGCTTATTATTTTCCCACCCAACCCCAGACTTTCCATCGTGCTCACCAGCCTCCTATGGGGGACAGTGTCAAAGGCCTTCCTGTAGTCCAGATAGGCCACGTTCACCGCCCTCCAAGTCAATCACCTGAATCACCAAATCAAAGAACTGAATTAGATTTTTCTGGCAAGACTTTCCCTTTGTGAAGTCTTGCTGTCTGCTGTCCTGCAAGCCACTCTCTTCCAGGTAATCCACCACCGTCTCCTTGATTAATGCCTCCATTACCTTCCCCACCACTGACGTGAGGCTGGCAGGTCGATATTTCCCCTTCTCCTTACTACCTCCCTTGTGTAAAGGCACTACATTTGCCCTCTTCCAGTCCTCCTGCACTCCCCCCGTATCCAGGACAAGTTGAAGAGCCTTATTAAGGGTGCGGCCAACTCCTCTTTCAATTCCCTGACCACCTTGGGGTGTAACCCCTCAGGCCCCATTGCCTTGTCCACTCTCACTATATCTAGCTCCTAACCCTATACACAGTGAATGGGCTCAGATCCACCCATTTGCCCTCCTTCCCATTCGACTTTGGCTCAGATCCCCTACTGTTCTCCTCCCCCAGGAATACCGAGCTAAAGTACTTATTTAATAACTCTGCTTTTTCACAGTCCCTTTCCAATTTTATTTCTCCCTCACCCCTCAGCCTAGTATTTGCCTGCCTTGCCCTTCTCTTCTCCCTCACATATCTGAAAAAGGTTTTATCCCCCCTTTTGGATGTTTTTGCTATTTTCTCCTAGCTCTTTTGCCCTTCTGATCTTCTTCCCTGCCATACTCCTCGTTTCCCTATACTCTTCCTTTTCTTCCTCTTAAATTTTCTGAAAGCCCTCCTCCTTTCCTTGACTGCCCCCACAACCTCCTTTGTAAACCAGAGTGGTATCCTCTCCCTTTTGCTCTTCCTAACCTTTTTTATGCACATTTCTGCAGCTTTCAGTACCCCTCCCTTGATAGCTTGCCATAATTGATACAGTACATTCTCTGAGCTTTGAAAGAGTCTGGACTGAGACTGAATGACCCTTTAGTCAGTGGCCATCCAAGTCAGAACTGAAGTGCACAGGTGTAGCAGTGTGAGGTAGCCTGACCTGTGCCTTCCTGCACAGTCCAGTATCTGTGGATAAACAGAGTGCTACAGTTTGCAGTGCTGCCAGTTTGCATGATTTAAGCATGAAACAATAAAAGGAAGAAGGCCTGCAGGTTTAGGGTGGTGGTGGTGGGAGTAAAGCATTTTTAAGTTCATTTGTAAATTCTTTGAATGGTAACTGTGACTCCTGTTTATCACTGCAACAGCATCCCTGCTATAAGCACAAACATTTCAGTTGTCACCAGCAGCACTCAGTTACAATAAATTACAAACAGGTTTGAATTGGGAACCACCTTTTCTTTAGTATTAGGGAATTTTTTTTTTTTTATTCACTGCTTATGCCCCCTTCACTTCTCTGGTTCCCAGTGTCCTACAGAGCCACCCCATGGTATTGTCTGGTGGTACCCTTGCCTCACTGAGAAACCAACTTTCCTCCATGCTGCCGCAATTTGCCCCCTTGGTGGGGACAGAGGGATTTACCCCTTGAATTTACTGATGCTTTGTCAGGAAGCATGCTTCACAGAGGGCAGGGTCCAGCCTCAGATGTACTGGAGTCTTTCCTTCATGGGGACCAGGGCCTTTTTTACCCTGCTTCTCCCTGACCCTTTGGAACTCTGCATGCATGGACGTCAAGGACTGTGTTTATGTTGAGTGTAGCAACACCCCAGCATCAGCGGAGTTCTTCCCTCCAGCTGCACTGTCATCTGTGGTCACCAAGGTGGCAATGTTGTGGCACAGGATGGGACCCTCCCTCCCCAGAGAAGGAGAGCTTCCACTAGGATGCTTGATCCTTCTCCCCACTGGCCAGCCCACAATGACTTGAGTTTGTTCCCGAACCTGAGTTGCTGGCATCTTGAGCATTAGCCTTACTGCTGAGCCGATGTGCTGGCTATTACCAGGGAATTTTCTATGAAAACTGGACCATTGCTTCTTAAGTCTGGTTTTCAGCTAAAGCTTACTCTTGGGCTGAAGTAATAATGCCTTGTGTGTGACATCATCACATTCTGTTGCTGCTCTGCAGGACTTAGATTGTGCAAAGCACTGGGGTAATGCTTTTCACTGTCTCTTTGCCATTGTGAGCAATATGCTACAATAAAAGATTTTCTGCAGCCACTTTTTTCTGTCTTGACTAGCTGGTGTGCATCGGTTTTGTGTGGTGTGCTGACACCAATTGTCATGGGTTTATTGGTTGCCAGACCCCCTTCCTTTAACAGATTAAGTTTCATGGGCCAAGATTTTTTTTTAAATACTGTTACTTGAATGACTGAATGAATGAACAAACGAATGAATGAAATGAAAATGTATTTACATAGCACTTTTCCAAGCTCTCCCTGTGCCTCACACAATAAATAACGCCACCAATTTGACAAAACACAATCCATATGGTAGCACGTGAGGTGAGCGCCTGAAAGACGGCGCCATCTGAAACAGAGATGCAATGTGGCCAAAAGCCCAAAAGGCAAGGAGGCAGGGAGGGCAACTGGATGTGGGGTTTTGGGCTACCCTAGCACAGGGGGCAGCGAGCATGGTGAGCGTGGCCTGGGTAGGGGGTGGCGCTGCAGTCGGCTGCTGAGCTGCACCGTGGTGTCAGGGGTTGGCCTCCACTTGCGTTGCATGGGGTTTGGGTCTGGGTCTGGGCGCTACTGCATTTTTGTTGCGCCCGGCCCAAAACTATTATTTATTTTGCTTTTACACCTCCCCCCCGACATGCACCCCCCCTGGATTTGAGAATCTGTAAGTAGGGAGTGCAGGTGGGTGAAGCAGAAAGCAAAGTATTTAAATCCCCAGTGCCGTTCTTCTGTGTGCTGAGGATGTCAGGGTGGCGAAATTGTTTTCGTCGCTCTGACATTGCGATAATGCAAGTCACCGCTCGGTGCTTACGATTATCACATAGAACCAATCCATACCATAGAATGATTTCAAATGTTGCGGAAACTTATCAGAAATAGTAACCTCTTTTTGTACTCTCATTACCTTGTCCATTTAAGCCACTGTGCATGCTGATGACATGTTTTCTGCATAAGCAAGAATTAGTGAGGCTGCACAGAATAATTGATGCAATTTGCACCAAAGTAGATCACTCAGTCAGGTATTTGATGCCTTTTGATTTTTGATTTTCTCACATATTTTTGGGAGTGGATATCTACTAACATAAGTTTACAACAGTGAAGCTCAGAGAATCCATGGATACTCCAGATAAAGACTATTTTCAGCCCAAAACAAATCTGATGTCTTGGAAAATCAGGTGCCTGGATCCTTACCTGTCCAGATATTTGTGCACTCCATGGATAGCGAATGGGATCAGAGAATACTATCTGAGTAACTTAGGTTTTAAAACCATAATGTTTACAATAATTGTTGTAAACATTAGAGTTTTTTAGCTTTTCAGCTCAGTCCAAAATTTGGTGTTTGAATATGTTTATGTACAGAAAACTATGTTGTCCACCTGTATGTTTCAAAAGCTTCTGTTTGTCAATAGCTAACGTCACAACTGATATGGTTATAGCACCAGATGGGGCCAGATATTCAAAAATGGGCAAAGTGGAGCGCGAAGTTTTGTGTTGCACTTCCCATTGCCCGTGACCCTGAGTATGCCATATTCAGTCTGATAGTGCACCGGCGCTATCTGACTGAATATAGGGGCATGTCAGCACAGTGCTAAGCCACGTAATGCTGCCTTACCATGGATCCTGGCAGTGCAGGGAACAGTGCCCCCAAACCCAATAGTGCCAGTAGCCTCCAGCGCAATATTCAGACAGCACCATACAGATGAGCCCATTGGGCACGAAAGGCACTAATGGGCCATTTGTTTGCCCATTATGGGCACAATTGCATGGGAAGCAGCAGCAGGTTTGTACCCCTGTGACCGGCTCTGCCCCACCCCGATTGCCTGGTCCCTTAAAAGTCAAGTTTTCCTTGGTGTCTAGTTGCACCGCCTTCCCTCCAATCCCTGCCTCGGTAAAATGTGAGTATTCCCTGGTGTTTAGTGGTTTCCCCACACACACCGACTGCCATCCTGTGCATCTGTAAAAGTCTTGCTGGTGTCTAGTGGTCCCCCCCAACCTCTGATCACCATCCTGTACATTTTGAAAACTTTCCCTGGTGTCTAGTGGTCTTCCCCACCTTCTGATCGCCAACACCAGTAGTAACGCATAACTCCCTGGTGTCCCTTGGTTCTCCCCCTGCCCTATGATAACTCCCTGGTGTCCAGTGGTCTCCCCACCCTCCGATTGCTGGCCCCGGTATAAAATAATATCTACATGGCATCTAGTGGCACCTTCACCCACTGGTCCCCGTCCCCATACACAATCACATATTCCCTGGCATCTAGTGGCTCCCTCCCCGTACCGCGGGCACTGGTCACCCAACCTGCCAACACCTCCTTTCCTGAAGTGCTGGTGTCATGCGAGCCCATATGACAACCAGCACAGGCCTCCTCTCACCACCTCGGCTGGCCACCGTATGTGATGACAGGGAGTGCATGTCCCCTATACCACAAAGGGAGCAAGCATCATGCTCCCTTTACAGTACAGGAGAAGCGCACTTCCTGTCATCACATATGGTGGGTTGGCATGGTGAATGATCAGTTCCTGCAGTGTAGGGGGACACCAGATGCCAGGGAATAAGTGATAGTGTATATGGGATTGGTGGTGGGGGGGTGCCACTAAATGCCATGGAGTTATTATTTTACACCAGGGCCAGCAATCAGAACACCAAGGAGTTATGATTTACTACTAGGGCTGGTGACTGGAGGGTTGGGGGAGACAACTGGACCCCAGGAAGTTATGATTTACTACCGGGGCTGGTGATTGGAGGGTGCGGGGAGACCACTGGACACCAGTGAGTTATGCTTTACTACCGGGCCTGGGGATCGGAGGGTAGGGGGGACCACTGGGCACCAGGGACTTATTATTTAATACTGGGGCTGATGATCAGAGGGTGGGGGGCCACTAGACACCACAGAAAGTTCTTAAGATATACAGGACAGCAATCAGTGGGTGGGCAAACCACTAGACATCAGGGAGAGTTTTAAAAATGTACAGGATGGTGATTGGGGGGTGCCACTATCCACCAGGGAGCAGGGGTGCTCCCCTACCACCAACGTGGTTGTTCACTGCAGTGGCTCCTGCAACAGCTAGGGTTGCCTAGAGTAAACCAGGTATCTTCTTGGCCGTATTTGCACTGGCAAAGTGGCCTGCACTAACCCTTTTGTGCAGTGCAAATACATTGAATATTGCACCACACCTGTATTCAGGTCCTCGCCCCTCCCTTTGCCCACTGCACACATTACTTTTTTTTTGCATGTGCTAACCCTTAAAATGCACACCACAGCCCCCTTTGAATATTGTGCACAGGCTCAAACACCAGGCAAACAGGGCTCAATCCCTTATCCCACCAAGTAAAGTTTTAAATATGTAGCCCATGGTCCATTGTCATGGAAAAGATTGTTATATCATAAATATAATTGCACTTTGAAGTCTGAAAACTCTTACTGAATCTTTTTAAACAGATTTCATGGCTGTTGGCCAAAATGCATTTCCTCCCCTGGAGGGAGGCGGGCAGTGGCCTGAAGTGCAAAACACCAACAAAAAAAGTAAAATGCGATCAAATGAGTAAAGCAACAACAAACAAGCATTTGTCAATGCTGAATGTTGTCTTGCTGGTTTTGGCATTGGTAGTGCAGGAGTTAGAGACACACATAACAGAAGTAGCAGTGAAGTATAGAACCGACATCAACCCCACCCCACCCTGCAGAGAGTGACAGGCATTGGTGTGTGCGTTTCGGTCGCTGGTCATAACGCTCAAGCTATTTTGCCTCACCCTACCCTGCAGAGTCTGACTAGTGCCGCGTTGTGCCTTGGGGTCATCTGGCCTTATGCTCGCCCCATTTCATAAAGAAGTACATTGAGATAGGTGCTGCACAGGAGAATGGGTTGAACATTGGAGCTGAAGAGTCCGAAGCACACCTTGATACTTGTCAGTGGCTGCAGGGTGGAGGTGGAGGACCAGTGGCATGAGCAGTACAACAGACAATCCAAAGACCCACTCCTGATGCCTGCCAGTCTGTACAGGGTGAGATGTAATGGTTAGAAACTCTAACGCCCTGGGCGTGTGTTGATATTTGCACTCCAAATTTTAAAGCATGGCCTTTTTGTGACCCCACGTCATGAAAGCATTTGGGACCTCTGTTCATGAACAGTGCCCCTGTGATTTTGTTAATCTATCTTGAACGTTGATTTCCCACAGTGACCGCGCATTCTGTACCACATGAAAATGTCAGCTGCACCTTTGATAAGGAGGTGTGAAGAGATGGCAATGTGGGAAATCTGAAGTGAAAATATTAAACATTCTCGAAGTTACAAAAGTGTGTGAAAACTGCACATCGCACACTCGTAACACAGTCATTTAATGGAATTATTTCACTAAATTTTTAACATAGCCATTTTGGGATCTTTGCTCATGAACAGTGGCACTATGATTATCTTAATCTACCTGAACGCTGATTTCTCACAGCGACTATGTGATTGTGCGCCAGATGTGTGAAACTACATTTCGGGCAGGATGTGACAAGTGACAGCTGAACTGTGCATAAGAAGGTGTGCAAAAATGACAATGTTAAAAATCTGGAGTGAAAATATTACAAATTCTCAAACTTACAACTGTGCATGGACACTGCACAACGCAAACTTGTAACATAGTCATTTTATTGAGTTTTTTCACCAAATTTTCAACATAGGCATTTTGGGACCTCTGTTCATGAACAGTGTTACTGTGATTTTCTTACTCTGTTCTGAGCATTGTTTTTCTACAGCGACTGTGCCACTGTGTGCCGGATGTGCGAAAACACAGTTCAAGTAGGATGTGGGAAATGAAAGCTGTACTGTGCATAAGGAGGTGTGAAAATGTGGAGTACAAATATTAAAAATTAACGGAGTTATGTGCGTGCGTGGAAACTGCACTATGCACGCTTGTAAAACAGTCATTTTTATGGACGTTTGTCACCTAATTTTCAACATAGGCATTTTTAGGACCTCTGTTCATGAACAGAGTCACTGTGATTTTCCTAATCTGTCCCAAATGCTGATTTGCCACGGTGACCATGCTATTCCACGCCAGAAGTGCGAAAACACATTTCGGCCAGGATGTGAAAAATGACAACTGTACTGTTCATAAGGAGGTGTGGAAAAATGACAATGTTGAAAATCTGGAGTGAAAATATTACAGATTCGCGAAGTTACAAGCGTGCGTGGGAACTGCACAATGCACGCTCATAAAACAGTCATTTTTTTTTATTCTTGTCACCAAATTTGCAACATAGGCTTTTTGAGAGGCCACCTCATGAAGAGTGGCACTGTCATTTCGTTAATCGGCCCCAAAGGGTGATTCTACACAGTGACTGCAAAATCACCTTTCAGGACCGAATAATGCCATGACAGTAACTGAATTCACGAGGAGGGGTCCCAATAACCCCATGTTGAAAATATGGTGGCAAAATTCTCAAAAATGCCTGAGATATGCATCAAAGTTGAAAAAAACCCATTTTATGCCATTATACAGCTTACCAGCATTTCTTCAGTTTGTGGTCAGCTTTGAAGAGTGCAGATGTGTTCCCCGTCCACAGAAGATCGCCGCACTGGGCTCCAGAGGTGAGTATGGGGTGAGGGGGTGTTGGGAGGTGGGCACGAGTGGGTGGGTGCGAGTTGTGGAGGGGGCTGCAGACTGCGAGGGACCATTTTCTACTTTACAGGGGAAAAAAAATATTGCATGATTGTTTTGGTTTTTACAGGTACATTTGACATGCTGGGGTGGGCTCCTAGCATGTCACCTGTGTGCTTTTTGGGGAGGGGGGATTGGGTACCTGCTGGCAAATAAAAGAGTGTTGGGGGGTGATGATGCCGATGGGGATTGGGCTTCCCCGTCGGTAAATGAACTGGGAAGGGGGGGTGTCACCTGCAGGGTTTATTTGGGGTGGGGGGGACTGTAGCCGATGGGGAATGGTCACCCCGTCAGCAATAAAAAAGACTTTTGGGGGGAGATGCTGACAGGGATTGGGCCCCCCCATCAACAGATGAACTGGGGAGTGGGGCATGATGATACAGACAGGAGGATTGGGCACCCTCCTAAGTCAGCTTTTCTGGGGACTGTGTGAGGCAGACGGCACAGCCATCACCATGTCAAACTGAAACTTACACCAGGAAAGACACGCCCTGCAATGAGGTGGAGCTCTCTCATTGCAGTGGCTAAAACCTTTCAAGGCGGTGGACACGCTTTTGCACTGCTGTCATATACAGCATGCAATCTAATTCATGCCATGGAGCCGAGCCCCAAAAAGCAGTGGTGCCACAGGCCACAACAGGACCATGCTTCCAAAACCTGCTATTCTGAAGTTACCGCAACATGTTTATTACACAGGCACAAGACAAGATAAAAATGAAATGCATACAAAAAACAGAAAAGCAAGAAAATAAAGTGTGATGCCACAAAAAAATAAAACAAAACAAATGTAAAGTGCAACCACAAGAAAATGACAACTAAAATCTCAAATGCAAACCAAAACAGTAAAGTACATCTAGAAGTGAGGAATTAAAACAGCACAAATAAACAATGAATGCAAACAAATGTTTTGCACAACTACAAAGTAAGCACAACACAACTAGAAAGAGAATGTAAACAAAAAAGCATAGCACAACTAAGAAGCATTGGTCATTTCCAATGGTATTTGATTGCATGTTTAGTAGTACAATAGGTAAGTTAGTGAGGTAAAGACACAAATGTTAGCAAGTGTAGTGCATGAAGTAGGAAGGGGTGCCATGGGTTTTGCTGAATGCAAACAAACAAAAAGCCCAGAAAAAAAAAAAGGGAATGGAAAGCCAAGCATAACAAACAAGCATTTGTCAATGCCAAATGTTGTCTTGCTGACATTGGCATTGGTAGTGCAGGAGTTAGACAGATGCATAAAAGGAATGGCAGTGAAGTACGGAAGTGACACCAACCCCACACCACCCTGAAGAGACTGACAAGCAATGAGGTGTGCCTTTGGGTGTTGGCTGTAATGCTCATGCGATTTCACCTCACCCTAGCCTGCAGAGTCCAAGTATCGCATTCTGCCTTGGGGTCCTCAGGCCTTATGGTCATCCCATTCCATATGGAAATACGTTGACATGAGTGCAGTATAGGAGAATGGGGTGAACTTTAGGACTGAAGAGTGTCAGGTACAGTTTGATGTCTGTCAGTGGCTGCAGGGTGGGGATGGGGCTGAAATGGCATGAGCATTAGAATGGACATTCTAAAGTCACACCCCAGTTAGCCTCTACAGGTTGGGATGCTATGGCTAGAAACCAAAATGCCCTGGACATTTGTTGGTATTTGCACTCCATATTTTCAACATGGAATTTTTCTCACCCCACTTCATGAAAGCATTTAGAACCTCTGCTCATGAACAGTGGCACCGTGATTTTTGTTCATCTGTCCTGAATGTTGATGTCCCACAGTGACTGCGCCATTCTGTGCCATAGCTAGAAACCACATTTTGGGCAGGATGTGAGTAATGACAGCAGTACTTTTGTTAAGGAGGTGCGCAAAAATGGCAACGTGGAAAATGTGGAGTGAAAATATTAAAAAGTCTCCAAGTTAAGAGTGTGCATGGAAACTGTAAAATGCATGCTTGTAACAACACAGTCATTCTGTGGAATTTTCTCACCAAATTTTCAACATAGGCATTTTGGGACCTGCACTGTCACAGTGATTTTCTTAATCTGTCCTGAACATTGATTTCCCACAGCGACCGCACCATTGTGCACCGCATGTGTAAAACTACATTTCATGCAGTATGTGAAAAATAACAACTGTACTGTTCTTAAAGAGGTGTGCAAAAATGGCAATGTTGAAAATCTGGAGTGAAAATATTAACAATTCTTGAACTTACGAGTGTGCGTGGAAACTGTATAACGCAAGCTCATAAAATAGGCATTTTGTGGAACTTTGTCACCAAATTTTCAACGTATGCATTTTGGGACCTCCACTCAAGGACAGTGTCACTGTGATTTTCTTAATCTGTCCAGAATATTGATTTTGCACGCCGACTGCACAATTGTGCACCACATGTGTGAACACACGTTTCGGATGAGATGTGAAAAATGGCAGCTATACTGTTCATAAGGAGGCATGGTAAAATATCAATGTTGAAAATCTGGAACAAAAATATTAAAAATTCTCAAAGTAATGAACGTGCATAGGAACTGCACAACATACACTTGTAACGCAGTCATTTTTGGGACTTTTTTCACCAAATTTGCAACATAGAATTTTTGGGAGCCTACCTCATGAACTGTGACACTGTCATTTCGTTAATCAGTTCTGAAAGGTGGTTCTGCTAGGTGACGGTGAAATCACCTTTTGGGACTGAATGACAAAATGACAGTGACTGAGTTCATGAGGTAGGGTCCCATGAACCCCATGTTGAAAATTTAGTGAAGAAAGTCCCAAAAATGGCCAAGATAGCCACCAAAGTTGAAAAAACCCTATTTATGCCATTATAAAGCTTACCAGCATTTCTTCAGTTCATGGTCAGCTTTAAAGAGTGGAGACATGTTCCCGGTCCACCAAAGATCATTGCGCTGGCCTCCAGAGGTAAGTATGGGGTGAGGGAGGTGTGGGTGCAGAGGGTGGGTGTGGGTTGGGGGGCACGAGAGACCGCGAGGGACCGTTTTCTGTTTTTACAAGGAAAAAAAACAGTAATGTGGGATGTTTTGGGCATGCTGGGGTGGGCTCCAAGTGTGCCGGCATACCTGGGTGTTTCTTTGGGGAGGTCTGGAGCTGACGGGGATTGGGCACCCCTTCAGCCATCCAGTGTGCTGGGAGGGGGCATGAGCACACTGGAGTGGGCTCCAAGCGTGACACCTGTCTTTTTGTTTGGGGGGGAGGGTTGGAGCCGATGAAGATTGGGCAACCCCATTGGCTGCACAGTGTGCTTTTGGGGGTGCAGCATGAGCCGAGGAGGATTGGGCACCACCTTGGCATGCAACAAGTATTTGGGGAAGGGGAATATTATGCCAATGGGGATTGGGCTACCCCGTAAGCAAATGAACTGGCGAGGGCAAATGCTGACAGGGGGACTGGGCATCCCCGACATCAGCTGTTATGGGGGACTATGAGAGGCAGATGGCTCTGCCATGTTTATTGAAATGTTACACCAGGGAAGGCACGCCCTGCAATGAGGGGGCATGCTTTTGCACTGCTGTCATAGACAGCGTGCAATCTGATTCATGCCACAGAGCCCAGCCCCAAAAGGCAGTGGTGCCACTGGCCACGCTTTTACACTGCTGTCATAGACAGCATGCAATCTAATTCATGCCACACAGCTCAGCCCCAAAAAGCAGTAGTGCAACTGGCCACTACAGAACCGCACCTCCAAAACCTGCTATTCCAAATTAGCGCAATATGTTTCTTGCGCATGCGCAAGACAACATAAAAAGTTCATGCAAACAAAATAAGCATTGGTCACTGCCAGTTATGTTTGATTACACATTTTTATAATGCAAATGTAGTGTGGACATGGGCATAGAGGAAATACATAGAAGGGGGGTTAATGGTCTTAATGTTGTGGGAGTGGCTTTACCAGTGGTCCCAGTTGTTTAGTTATTCTGGCTGGTGGGAGGGGGAGAGAGCCTAGGATCACTGCTGAGCACATGTTACGCATGTCCTTTTTTTTGAAAGGGGTGGGCTGGATCGTCACCGTGCACAGTTTCTATATGGATGCTTTGTCTCTACTAGGGGGAGGGGTGGTGGCTGAATCATTGCCAAGCAGGCTGCTCTAAGGATGACCACCTATTCCGGGGGGGGGGGCTGGATTGCTCTCAAGCACAGCCCTCTTGCCTCTCCTGCATGGGCACCAAGATGGCCTGCCTCAGTGGCTGGCAGCTGGTTTGTCCTGACACCCACCTCTGTCCCTTGTCGTTGACTGCTCTGTCCCTCAATGCCAACTCTTCAGTGTCCCTCAATCACTGATTCTCCAGCTTCCGGCTGCATTGAAATGAATAGTGCCCATTCATTCTAATGGGCAATTCATTTTAGTTTTTTATTTTCTTTAATTCATAAGTTTTTAATTTTTACATTTTTGCCTACTTTTTCTGTGAAAGTCTTTATTAGCCCACCTTCATGAAGCCTGTGGGTGTCAACTATAAAATCCCTTCCCCAGTGGATGTAAGCTCCCACTGTGGAGGAGGGGGGTTGAAAGTTATCACCCACAGAGTATATCAATGTGTAATCCTCCACAAGAAAGCAGCCTGAACATTTGTTCTGTGGCATCTGCATATCGACCTGGATAAAAATAAATTTTTATAAATCAATCAGTCAGTCAGTCTTGGAGTATTCAGTGAGTCCATGTAATAAGTGTAGGTAGATTTATGTTTAATAGAGAATGGGAGGAGGGAGATGTAGTAGTGAGTAGAGAGTTAACATAGGGAGATTATTAGATCAGTATTTGTAAATTAGTGAAACACTACTTCCCTTCCAGTAAAGGTCAGCCCAAACTGCAGCACATATTTCTATGAAGAGTATGCAGATGTCAAATAAAACAGTTCAGTAAAGTTTATCCATATGGTCAAAAACAGGTAAGATCATTTTGTGGATAATCTCTTGCCAAGCAACGGAGGAAAGGCAGGATTTAGTACAATAAGGGGCACATAGTTTAGGAAGAATTTTAGAGTTTACAGAATCTGCATGAGTGGAAAAATGAAGATGCAGGTCTAAACAAACAGCAGGGTACTTAAATGATGGGATATTCTCCAAATGGGATATGCCAGGCTGCTACTTCTGCTGGGTGGTGAATGACAGGTTTGTGACTGGCTGGTTGCTGTTTAGAAGGCTACAGGCTAACACTTGGGATGGCTAGTGGGCATCTGGCATAATGCTGACTGAGTGGGACCTGGTTAGTGAGCTGAAGACTGGGGTGTACACTAACTGATCTGTGTTCTCTTTTGTTTGGTAGGCAGTGTAACTTAGTAGTCACACCCCTCTGACGAAGGGTTTACAGACCTGAAGCGCTGGGGCTTTGGGTGGCATTGTGATGGTCTGAGCACACTCACTGAAAAATTTGCTATTAAAGCACTTAAAACATGAAGTAACCAGTGAGTGTTGCCTTATTTACTTTCTGGAGTGCAGGTACCTTTGGATTTGTTAGCTTAGTAGTTTAATACAGAGCTGTGAATCTGAGTTTGAATCTATCACCACATACTGTGTAACCTTGAATCATTCCCTTTACTTACCTGTGCTTAACCACCTCCTCTTTTTCCAGTCTCTAATTCCCTTTATTTTATCCAGCCTGCTTTCTCCTCTCATTTCAGCTCCCCCCCTAACTGCCTGCAGTATTTACTTACTTCTCTACATGCTGGACTGCTGAGTCACTGCTGTTCCTTTGTACTGTGATCACTGCACACGCTTGGGATACTAATCATTTGGCACAGTGGTGGGAAATTTACAAAATAAGAAAAACAGGCTTGAAATTACTGTTCAGCCAGCCCAGATTCTGAGACTGGATTTGTGTCCATCTGTGCCCAATGCAGAACAGGTTTAAATGGGTAGAATTACCTGCCATTCTGACAGCGACTACAAAGCATACTCTCTGCATAGTCAGCTGTGCATTTACAAGAAGTACTAACTTGCCAGTTTTGCTAAAATTGTAACCTCCCCCCATTCCTGTTCTTTTTCCTTGGGCAGTCCTCAGTATCTGTTTTAGGCCAGGCTCCCATTTGGGGGTCTGCTTTTATATTACTGCTGTAATTTATTTATTGTTAAATGTATTTTATTGTGTGTATTTATTTCATGTGTTTGCTTTGTTTTAATTGTGCAGCGGCCAGAGCCTCCAGGATTGAGCGCCTTAGAAATAAAATGTGCCTTTCCTTGCCTGCATTACCTTCAGCCCGACAAAAGGAACAGAATTGTTACACACACTCCACTGGAAATGAGGCTGCAAAGAAAATTTATTAAGCATCGAGTGCAACCAAAAAGACTATCATGAAAATCTGGCAGAGCCTAAACACCCCTATGTGCAGTGGGGGAATTCAAGAATGCATGGGACAGACATAAGGCAGTCCTAGTGGGGGGTAGGAGGAAGTAAGCTGTTGGTTAACTAGGATCTGCAGCTTATCTGTTAGGTAGGAAAATGGGCAGACTAGGTGGGCCAAGTGGTCCTTATCTGCTGTCAAATTCTATGTTTCTATGTAATGCCTCCAAAATGAGACTTCGTCAATATGGGTGACCTGCAGCCCACAGGCTGACTCCTGCTTCTACACTGCCAGTGGGCACCTTGACCTCTTTCTGCTACTATTCCTATTGTCCCTGCAGTGTGTTCTGGAGTTGACACTCAGCCACTGGAGCGTGGAGAGCTGCGGACATCTTCCTTGCTTGATTCAACAGTTTTTCCCTGTTCACCCTCCCTCCTCCCTTATGTTTGTAACTGGGTCATTATGGGTGTTGCAGTTACTACCCTTGCCCTGTGGGCTCAGACAAGATTGAAGGACCTGGGTCAATACCGGGGGGGGGGGAGGGGGTTGTATCCAAAATTTAAATACATTGTGTGGTGCCTCTATGCAGAGAAAGTTTTTAAGTGGGCCTGATGTAAGTATGGTACACCCACTGGGCTGCAGTAGCTTTCCACCTTCCCACAGAATAACCCCACCTGCGAACCCTGATAGCGTAACAAGTGTTACCCCAACAAGCATTTTACTTCAGAGAAGCCGCACTAGGGTCGGGGTGCTTTAGACAATTGAAAGACAACAAACCACAAGATATTCAGCACTCACCACCTCTTCTAAAAAGTAAACGCTGTGTTTTTACCTTTGCACCTGCAAAGCTTGGCACTGTATTTAAAGGACTACATGTGAGTAGCATTTACTTTTTACAAGAGGTGGTGAGTGCTGGATATCTTATGGTTCATTGTTACCCCAATAAGCATGCAACCTAGAACTTTAAACAATACTCACTCAGTGAAAGAATTAAAACAAAAGAACAAGGAACTTTATTTAGGGACTACAAGGCCCTAGCTGGAAAAAGGGGGTTAGACAATGAGGTGATATGTGCAGTCCCAGCTGTTTCTTCTGTATCTTTCCAGGCCCAGCCTACATACGCAGGGCTGCTCTTCTGTGTGCCCCCTCCACCCCGGCCCAGCAAAATATTGGTAACCTGGGCTGTGTTTCTTATACCCATCTAGGCTCTGCCCTCTAACATGCTGCCCCCACATCACTCACTGCACAGCACAGTAGTTGCTGTTCCTCCCTGTGCTGGGGCACTGCTTTCTCCCCACTGGTACCCGTGTACATGCCTTTAAATGTGTGAGGCAGCTGTTGGTGCTTCACTGGAGACCGAGCCGTAGAAATGGTGCAGGTCCAATGATATTGCACCTGGTTGGCCAGTGATGGTGCCCTTAAACTAGTAGAACAATGTCTACAAATTAAACCCCCAAACACGAATGCTATCAACCTCAAACTGAGGTATTTGTAAGTCCTGGTCATATGGTTGAGTCCAGTAAATGCTTTTTAACTAGTTTACAGATTGCATGTTGCAGGGTAAGCCCCGAGTTTACAAAAACTCCTTGGCTGCAGCCCAGAGGCACTCGGTTTGTTGACAGTCTCTGGGGGTGCTGAAATAGGATAAGGCTTTGTAGTACTGCTCTGATTACAGCAAACAGTATCTCCAGAAACAACAGCTGCAGGCTAGATTATTTTAAGCAGGAGTAGGATTCTTCACCTGTGATGGGCCTTTCATCGTCTTTGCCTCAGAGGCCTTTCCTTGTCTTTGCCTCTTGGGCCTTTCATGACTTTGCCTCTGAGAGCTTTTGTCATCTTCGCCCACAAGGCCTTTCGTCGGCCTTGGGTACCTGGCAGGCAGTGGTACGCCAGACATTCAGCTGGACACACAGATTCTGCTGAAAATTAAGCTCACTTGGATTTTAACAGTCTTTAACCTAGCCCACATAATCTTTCTTCCCACCTAGGAAACAGTCCAAACAGTTAAACTCAGGTTACAGGCGTCAAGATGAGAGAACAGCAGTTCAAACAGCAGCTTAAATAAATCCCACTGGGAAAACAGGTTAGCAGTCCTCTTAATGCTCTGCTGGGGGAATAGATTAATAGGCACTCTGCCTAGATGTTTTGGTGCTCAGAGGAGCCTATCTGCACACAGGCAAGTCTAGTGGCTCCTGCAGCCCTCCCAAAGTAATTTCCTCCTCTCCCTTCTCGGCTGGACTCCTCCCACTCACAGGGCACAGCGAGTTTTATGGTAGTCCCGAACTCCCATTTGACTGGCCAACATTTTCCTGCTCTGCTGCTGGTGCCATTTTACCCTTCCCAGCAGCCTCAGCTTCAGGGGGGGAATCACTGGGAGCAGCCATCTTTGCTTACATTTTTATCCCAGACTTTTGCAACCCTCCAAATTAGTTACAGACCCAGTCAGGGGCTACTATCAATATGCCCTGGCCCCCTTGGCTGCAATGGGGCCAGATTTGACCAACAAGAGCCCTGTTTAGCTGACAGGGCTCCAGAAAGCTGAGGTGCCCCTTTGCACCCTTCTGACACTGCAGATGCACATGTGCACCTTGCTCCTAATGTTCCCGGTCCCACTGCCCTTAAACAGGACAGGGGATCCATCTATACTGCAACCCTCCTCCACTGCCTGCTCAGGGTGGGGATGATTTAAAACTATGAGCACGTGGCCACAACTATTTTTGGGAGCCCCGGCTCCTTTTAGGCTCGACCGTGGATGCCCAGTGCTTCCGCTTGCACAGCCATCTTGGACATGGCACCCTGATAACATTACCTCCTCTACCTCTGGAGCCCAGAGGCATTAAAAAGAAACAATGAACCTCAGTCCCAATCTCCTTAGGGGGGCCGAGGAACAGGAGGATTTGGCAGCAGCAGCTGCGGAGTTCAAGGGAGGACCCCTGGCCCAAGAATGCATGGTGGGACCTGGCGTAACATCCCCCACAGCCGTGCCAGCTGAAAATACAAATCTCCACAGTTGCAAAGATTTCATCCTGCAGCATCGGCTGCAGAGTTGGACTTAGTCCTTGGTGACTTTGAAAAATCTAGCTCCCTGTCCACAGTGCCGTTGTTGCTTCAGAGGTATAGAACAAACTACCCTGTCACAACCACCCCGCTAATGGTTTCAAATCTCTGATGATCCTACACTTGACTGAGCCATGCCTCGCTGCTGATGCCCGTCTCACTACTGTGATTCCTGCACTAATGTCCAGCTGCCTTCCTTCTTTGTTTATTTAGCATTTCTCTGTTATTTTTTTATCTTGTAACTATTCTTTTGTACCTGTTCTGCTTGCATTTTGCCTGTCCCTCTCTTCCCTGCGGCCTCTATGAAAACAAGACACAACATCTAACGGGGCTGCCCCAAAGAGCGAAAGTTTTAAATCAAACAAAACAACTCCTACAAATATGCTGTATACAATACATTTAATTGGACTAGCAACATTGTTTCTGAGACTAGCTTTTGAGAGTTGTCCACTCTTACAATAAAATCTATGTCACAGCCCCTAACACACATCTGTCCAAGCTGGATACCTTGTTCAACTCCCTCTGCCATTTTGTTCCTTGTCCTCTCTGTGCACACCACTTTGTCCTATCCAGCCACCTGCACTAACCCTCTTTCAACTGCAGGTGCTCTCAGTATCTTGTATACTTGTTAAATGAACTCCCAACTTACCTACATGATTCACTTACCCCTGCATCTGACTCTGGCTACAAACTTTGCTCCTAACTTGGAACCCAGCTCCTCATCCCAAGGTATAATTCGCCTTCCATTACAGGCTCCCCCACTTAGGAATAACTCACCCCTAGCCAGCCCATTGCCACAGCGGTTGGATTTCCGCTTTCGAAGCTGGTGATCTGGGTTCAGGAGTGGACCTGGGAGTCAGAGGGATAGCTGGGGGAGGATGTCTGAGCATCTGATGGATCGCTCAGCTCCTCTGGGGGGAGGGGAAAATACTGGCTCAGGGCTGGCCTGACCTCTGGTGACAGCCAGAGGTATCGCAGCCCCGATACCTGCACAAAGAAGGGACAGTGTGATGGACACCGGCGTTAGCCTTTGCATCGTGACACATCACACTACGGGAGGACGTACACAGAAAAATGCCTTTTCTGGTGCGACACTGATGCGAAGGCCCACTAGTGGGTCCTCACCTGTCTGCGGCTGCAGTACCACCCTGGATCCCGATGATGACTTGATTGCTCTGGAGAGGGGGTTAAGAGGGGAGCCCCCCCACCAGGTCCCCACCTGGGAGGTAAGCAAGGGCTCCATGGGGGAGTCCTCAGTGGAAAGAGGTGGCCGAGGTAGGTAGTCAGGTGACAGTGCTGGGTTGGGGCTAGGGTAAAAACAGAAAAAAAAAAAAAAAAGAATAACTCACCCCTGAGATCCACTCCTTTCACCAGTATTTTGTCAAACAGTCCCTCAAACTGCTGATTACATCTCATTGTGACTGCACCTGAACACATACTGGTTCCAGTCTGTCACCTGTATGCCTGCGGAATGTAAATTTATGAATGTAGATGTGCAAATGCTGTTCATCCTGTACATTTGTGCTGCTTATCTCTGTTATTGTATGACTTGTACTGTATATTGACTCACTGTAATTGCTGCTTCCATCCTTCAGATGAGATATTCAACTGAGGTCCCTTCTGCCCATCTCTGGTCACTGTTCAGGTGGAAGATAAAGATCCCATGGCACTTACTGTAAAAGAGTAGCAGAGTTTCCCTGGTTTTCTAGCCAACATTCTCCCTCTCAGTAAAACAGGTTCATGTAACCCACCCCCACGCTGCACCTGGAAATCATCTGGCACAGCTCAGAGTGTACTTCCAAATTTAAAAAAATTACAGAAAAATGTGTTCCCCTATTTGCTTCCTTCCTGTCCTGCTCCCTCAGTCGCATCACAAATGAAATGATTGCACACAGTATATCTGTGCTTACCTGGTAAAAATTTTCAATAAATAAAAATTAAATAAAGGATTTGCCTATGTGACTCAGTTAATCAATAAACAAAAACAGAATTAAAATATTATACAACAAGTTACCTGTACACAGTATGTTGTCACTGCATTTACAAAGCACACTACAGAGACAGGATATTGGCTTTCTGAAAATGGTAAGGGACACTCTTCCTGTCTCCATGGTAACTGATTACCATGGAGACGCAGGTAAACAACCTTACTTTTTCAGCAAGTTGCTTCTCAGTGGTGCGCATCACAAACACAGGCTGAAGGATTACAAACAATTATGACAGGCCCCCCCCCCTCCCCCAAGGAGGAATGCTGAATGCCGGAGAGAGTGTTAGTTGCCAGCATTTATGCAGCTGGCTGGTGATTTATTTAATTTTCATTTTTGCACTAGTGACAACTTTACATTCCCTGAAATTACTCCAGAGCCAGACTGCGAACAGGTTGTACATTAACTTTTTATATTTTCATCTGTTTCCTCTGTCTTAATGAACTGCTGAATAACAGCAGCATTTTGAAATGGGGTGTGATACATATGGCAGTGGCTTTTAGTACTTTGTTTAGACAAGGAATTAGCTAATGGAACTTATTCTAAAGTATTATGAAATAGATTTTTGAACACATTGAAACATAGAATTGTGGGAACAGATGGGACTTTGGCTTATACTGCACTGTAGTGACTATGAATATGGTTACACTTCCAAGCTTACTAGTACCCCTACGCTTGCTGTGTAGCCCTCAATGCTATTCACTCACAGGAATCTATCTCCAGTAGTCTTGCTTTAAAAGCCTGAACAGTGCTAGTTCCCAGCCTCACTGGGTAGTGCTTTACATTTGTTAATCCAGGTTATCCACCCTGTGCCCTGGCTGTGGAGAGGGTGCGTTGCTGCACCAGATGCCAGTGATATCAGTGTGGGAGGGATAAGCCTGAACATAAGCAGAGCCATAGAAATTCAGCCTGCTTGCAACACTGTTTGCCTTCAGCTCCACAACACTCAACTGAACTACAGACGCTCCTTGACTTCCTCCTGTTTCCATTTGAGAAAAGAGGCCATTGTGTTGTGCTGTGCTTGTGACTGTTGCATGGTTCTCCTTTGCTCCCAGTGTTTGGTACTAACTGAATCCTGGCTGTGGAAGGGGTGTAGCAATTAGCTAAAAACAGTGATGTTACTGTGGGGCCTGGGTTAAACCCTTACATTAAAAGAGCCGCATGAGTGGCTGTTGGCTAAGTGGCAAGAGTTACCGGCTAGAGCCAGAGACAGGAGGCTGAGAGAGCCAAATTTTAAATGTACTTGAGTTTTTTAGCCTCCATCCTATTTTTATTTCAGAATGTATCTGGGTTAAACTTACGTATCTAATTAGTTCAGCAACTTAAGGCCATGGTTATTTATCATATTTTTCACTTTATCAATATGCTTCTTATTCTAGGAATGCCTAATGTGAAAATGACCAGTGTCCCGTGGGCATTCTGGATCTCGTGGAGATTAATGGTTCCACCAGTATGTTACTATTTAGTTTGGTGCATTATTAGAGCCAGGCATTTTATGATATAACATTTGAAATATTTTCACATTTGTTGAGAGCTCTTGTTATGAAACAGGCTTATTTATTAGTATCTGCTACCCCTCTTAGTAGGGGTGCCTTGCATACTTCCTCCTTTTTAAATTTTTTATCATTTAGATTTCCCCCGGTCGCACTGTCATCATTGTGTACCCTGCTCAGGTTGAAGCCATCATACAGATGACAGCTTGAATCCCCCCCCCCCAATTTCTATCTGTCACATCTACCATCTGCACACTGAATAGGGGGTAGAGACACTCACAATCTTGCACATACTAAAACAAGAACAAAAACCAAAAAAAGCATCTGTAACTGGAAGGGACACAGACATGTGGGGAGTGGTGCAATGCACTGGCTGTGGAGCAGCAGTCTTCCGGGAGACATTCTGGAGACTGCGTTGCTGCCCTATTTGCAGGCACCTCTCTGGTCTGAGGGAGGAGGTTGTTCGTTTCCATGCTGACCTGGCAAGGATTCGGGAAACCTGCTCCCCCACCCAGAGACCATCAGGCCACCGCCACTACCTCAGAGGTTACCAAGAAAGAGGAGTGGTTGGACCATGGTGGGCTCAGAGAGGGTAAGGGTGATGGAACAGAGGTGCATCCCTCCAGCTGTACCTCTCGACAATTCATTCGTCACTCTGGTGAAGCATGGTTCCTCTATGGAGGCATCTGCAGTGGAGACCAAGGATGATGCTGGGAACCTCCACAATGGAGACCCACAGGAGGGTTGCCCAGGCCCCACAGGGAAGGAAACAACTCCTGGAGGGGGACTCCAGCTGTTAGGGAGGTAAGGTGCCCGTCTGATGCCAAGGCTTGGGAGACAGGAAACCTAATCCTCAGGATCGTGGGGAGCAGTGGCAAGGAAGTGAGCTGGGTGTCATTATCCACCTAGGGATGAATGACCTGGCTAGAATGGGATCAGAGCAGTGTAACAGGAGTTTGTGGAGTTGGGAGGAGCCTTAGACAAGCAGCACACATGGTAACTTTCGAAGTGCTACCTGTCTATGGCATGGATGAGGTTAGCAAACTGCACCATGGGATTCAATGACTGGTTGAAAAGCTGGTGCAGAGTTCAGGGATTTGGCTCATTGGGACTGGGGCTCCACCTGGAGGATGCAGGCCATATAGGCGCGATGGTCTGCATCCATACTGGAGGGGAACCAGGATCCTAGGTGATAGGTTTAAATGCTTCAATGGCAAGCATTTAAACTAGCCAAGGGGGGAGGCACTGAAGAGGAGAAGGGAAATCCTAACCCCCCCAAAAAATAAGGTAATTAGTGAGGTAAACACCAAGATAGAGCAGTCGATAGGGAGAAGGGCAGGGGTAAATGGAGAAAAAGACAAAGGCAGTAGGGACAGGGATGGGGCAAAAAGAAATAAAGCCATAAAAAAATGGAAGGTAATGAGTACCAATGCCCGTAGTCTAGGTAAAAAGCTCCCTGAAATGGTGGCTTTGATGGAAGAGGGATGCCTGGATATTGTGGCAGTCACAGAAACATGGTACACAGAGAACCATGACTGGGATGTCAACATACCATGGTACACAATCTACAGGAGGGACAGGGAGGGAAGAAGAGGAGGAGGAGGAGGAGTAGCTCTCTATGTAAGGGAAGGGATCAAAGCAGCAGAGCTAAAGGGTAAACAGGGAGGAGAGGAGGCACTGTGGGTCACCCTGGAGACTGAAAATGGCTCCACAATCTGCACAGGGGTTGTATACAGACCCTCGTCTCAGGAGGAGGAAATGGACAAGGAAATGATAGAAGGCATCCTTGGGATGGCAGAGAAAGGGGTGATATTGCTGATGGGGGATCTGAATATGCCAAATGTTGACTGGAGCACCTTTGCTGCAGCCACATCCAAGAGCAGGGCCATTCTCGATGCCCTACAGGGGGCATGCTTCAGACAGCTAGTTTTGGAACCCACTTGGGAGAGAGCAATCGTAGACCTGGTACTTGCAAATGGGGACGGAAAGGGGATCTCTGACCTTGAAGTGGGTAGCCATCTGGGAACAAGCGACCACCAAACAGTGTGGTTCATGTTAAACTTAGCTGTAGAGTCAAGCCACACAAAAGTGAAGGTAGTGGACTTCAGGAGGGCTGATTTTGTCAAAATGGGAGAGTGTCTCAGAAAAGCACTAGCAAACAGGCAAGAAGGTGGGGTGGAGCAACAATGGGGAAACATCAAAACTGCCATCACAGAGGCAACAGGCCTTTGTGTGAAGCAAATAAACAAATCAAAATGAAAGAAAAAAACACTGTGGTTCTCAAAAGAAGTGGCGGGGAAGGTAAGGGAGAAAAAGATAGCATTCAGGAAGTATAAGGAAACACAGAAGGAGCAGGACAGAGAACTGTACCAGTTAAAACAGAAGGAAGCGGGAAGGCAGTCAGAATAGCAAAGGCCCTAACAGAGAAAAAGATAGCCAACTTGGTTAAGAAGGGGGACAAAACCTTTTATAGGTACATTAGGGAGCAAAGAAAGACTAAGGCAGGGATACTGAGGCTGAACAAAGAAGAAGGTGGTTGGGCAGAGAGCGACAGTGAAAAAGCAGGGATACTGAACGAATACTACTGTTCAGTATTCACAATGAAAAAGCAGGGGAAAATACCTAATCCAGTCAATAAAAGCACTCTGGATAGGGGGAGTTGATATTAGTCCTTTCACAGAAGAAAGGGTTCTGAAAGAACTCTTAAAACTGAAGGTGGGTAAAGCAATGGGGCCTGATGGGATTCACCCCAGAATCCTAAAAGAACTAAGGGAAGAACTAGTAACACCACTGACTACCCTTTTTAATAAATCATGGGAGGATGGTGTAGTACCTGAGGACTGGAGGAGGGTGGATGTGATTCCCCTTCACAAAAGTGGGAGCAAGACAGAGGCAGGAAACTACAGACCTGTCAGTTTGACCTCAGTGGTAGAGAAAATGATGGAATCACTTCTGAAGGAAAGAACTGTTGTGTACCTAGAGGCCAGTGGGTCACAGAACCCAAGGCAGCATGGATTCACAGAGAAAAGGTCATGTCAGACAAATCTAATTTATTTCTTTGACTGGGTGACCAAAGCAGTAGACCAGGGAAGGGCTGTGTACATGGTTTACCTAGACTTTAGCAAGGCATTTGACACAGTCCCACACAAAAGATTAATAAAAAAATTAGCCAGCCTGGGAGTGGGTCCCAGGGTGGAAGCCTGGGTAAAACACTGGTTGGACAACAGGACACAGTGGGTAATAGTAAATGGAGTCCACAGTGAAGAAAGGAGGGTTACTAGTGGAGTACCACAGGGTTCAGTACTGGGGACGGTCCTTTTTAATGTCTTTATAAGTGACATTGCAGAGGGACTGGAAGGGAAAGTATGTCTCTTTGCGGATGACACAAAGATCTGCAACAGGGTTGATACACAAGGTAGGGTAGAAAGGATGAAAAGGGACTTGGCAAGGTTGGAGGAAAGGTCAAATGTATGGCAGCTTGGATTCAGTGCAAAGAAGTGCAAAGTAATGCACCTGGGAAACAAAAACCCAGGGGAAGAGTACACAATGGGGGGTAAGATACTGACAACAACAAAAATGGAAAGGGATCTGGGGGTAGTCATATCAGATGACCTAAAGGTGGGCCAGCAATGTGAGAAGGCAGTAAGGAGGGCTGGGGAGATACTGGGATGCATAGGGAGAGGCATCACCAGTAGAAAACAGGAAGTTGTTGGCCCTCTGTACAGACAGTTGGTAAGACCACATCTGGAGTACTGTGTACAGTTCTGGAGACCCCATCTCCTCAAAGACATAGACATGTTGGAGGCTGTCCAGAGGAGGGCAACCAAAGTGATGCAGGGTCTGCATCAGAAGACATATGAAGAAAGACTACAGGGTCTGCATCAGAAGACATATGAAGAAAGACTAAAGGAACTAAAGATGTATAGCCTCGAGGAAAGGAGGGAGAGGGGGGACATGATAGAAACTTTCAAATACCTCAAGGGAATCAACAAAGTCCAAGAGGGTAGCATCTTTCAGAAAAAGAGATGTGCAAAAACAAGGGGGCACAATTTGAAGATAGAGGGGGGACAGCTCAGAGGTAATTTGAGGAAGTATTTCCAGGGTTTTAAATAATTGATTAGCAGTTTTTTTCTTGGGACAATGCTAACTGTACAGAAAGTATTTATATAGGTTTTCTAGAAGTGTTATGTTTGTTAAACACAGTGAGGCAAAAGCTATGCATTTTCACAATGTTTTAGCACTTTTATGAGTAAAATGCTAATCAATTTTTGGAGTTAAATAAAACCCTGATTTCTTCACAGAGAGGGTTGTGGATACATGGAACAGCCTTCCTGAGGAGGTCGTAGAGTCAAAAACAGTGGGGGAATTCAAGAATGCATGGGACAGACATAAGGCAATTCTAGTGGGGGGTAGGAGGAAGTAGGCTGTTGGTTAACTAGGATCTGCAGCTTATCCATTAGGTAGGGAAATGGGCAGACTAGGTGGGCCAAGCAGTCCTTATCTGCCGTCAAATTCTATGTTTCTATCTGCACTGTGGTGTGAGTGGTGCTGTTGGTCATGCATGCATAGCATGCCCCTGTGGAAGGAGTAAGCTCCCTGACCCACCCACAGTGGCCACTGTGGTGACAGAACCCACTACGCCACCAACCTTCCCTGAACAAGGTGCACTGCCTTCTGGCAGCTGCCTACTGGATGGCCTGCCACCCAAGTCTGCTCCCAAACCCAGGTCCCTTGGACAGCCATTTGCTTGGCATCTCATTAAATTATTTTCATTGCTTATTAATTCTTCACTTTAATACTGAAGACAAATAGTAAATTGTGTCAGACTAATTCTTGCAAGCTGACATTTTCTGTAACTATAAATCCCAGAATGCTCTGCAGCTGACATCAGAGGAGGGCTGCAGCAGTGGGAGGTTCAGTAACCTGCAGTGCATTTTAGAGTTTTTGTAAGTTCTGATCTTTTGTTTGTTGGTCCTGCTAGCCTCCCTGGGCTAAGTACAGTTACAGAGGAAACTCCCTTATTGACTGGGCCTACTCTGCTCACCCCACTGCGTCTTGATGCTGACACTTTCCTGGATGCTTTCAGTCATTCAGTGACCACCATTTGGTCTACTGTGACTGTACAAACCCCCAGTCTAATGCCCTCCCAGTCATGAGTATCAATTAAAGAAACTGAAGACAGAGTTTAATAGAAAAACTCTTTAATACAGAACTAAGTAGAACATAGCCCCTTTTCAGAAAGGTCTCTGGAAACTTCTGGCAAACTACTTAAATGGTCAGATTATATATATATATATATATATATATTTTTTTTTAATTTAGTTTAACCAGGTGTAGCACACTAAGCTGAAAGCTTTTTTTGCAAGGGTGACCTGGGAGCACAGGAAAGTTAAGTGACTTGCTTAGGGTCACACAGTATGCAAGTGGAAGCTGTGGGATTCAAACCCTGGTCTGGTCTGTTGGATGTCACCAGATTTGCAGCTCAGAGCCTTAAACCACTGCGCTATAAGATTATATATACTAAGTTATATTATAGATTGAGTAGGGAGATTTTCTGGCCTCTAATTGGCTAAGTCCTTTGGCATGAGGTACATTTATGTACCGATAGAGAGCGAGAAATAACTTCTGGTACCAGCCTGCTTGTCAACCAAAAATATATATGTGTCCTTCCATTTTCAAAAGTTTGAGCTGCCATTTTTTTCTCACTTAGCGAGATTTAGCAGTGCACTTCCATCCGGCTTTCAACATTCTTGCCCATTATTCAAATGAATAAAAAAAACTTTGTGTAGCTGATTAATGTTATTCTCTTGTCAGCTCACTCCAGAATGCCACAACGTCAGCTCTGTCAATAATGTCCATATCCTACGACTGCCCACAGCTCTCTCTTCTCCCACAGCTCCATACTACCTACCCACTCTCCCTTCTCCCTCCAGTTAACAGCGTGCCTCAATCTGCAAGTGTTTAAACTCAGAAAGTGCCACTGGTCTCATGACTCAGCGGTACTCATCGCCATTCTCTGAGTCCGTTCGATCACTGTCTCTAAAATGAAAGAAAAACAATGCAACACTGCAAGCATGGAGGAGATGAGCTCACTTTTGAAGCAGCAGGGGAGGGTTAAGCATACTAAACTAATGCTGTGTTACAATAACTGAATCCTAGCATAAAGACAGTGAAGCAGATCTGCAACTTCATAACTGAGAAATACTGTAGTGCCCTCTAATGGCAAGACCTGTAGAAGGACTATTTTCCTCAACAAAAACTCTCTCACTTGGTTTATAGACATTTTTTATAGATCTTTTATTTTGTAAAAAGTGCATAACAATATCACCTGTAACCCATATTTCTAAGCACAGTAATATCCTCCAGGGTGGGCCTGTGGCTTTGGGCCTCATTACACCCCTGGTGCTGTCCGATATAGCCCAACACTCCCCACCCTGTTGTTGGGTATTATTGCTAGCTTAGCTCCGCCGAGTTGTGACTCTACATATAACAGGAACAACACGGCCACCATCTAGTTGACTCTTTCCTAACACCCTGAAGTTCATCTGGCTAGGTTGTGCAGGTTCCCGGATCTGTCCTCCCTTTTGGATGATCCTCACAACACTTACTGTTCCTCTCTGTCTCTGTATTCTCTGACATACTGTAGAGGATGCACTTTCCCTTTTTCAGATCTAATTCACTGCAACTTGGGGAAAAACCTGCTCTCCTCAGGGGATCTCATGTTCACGGGTTCCACTACCTGGATCTCTCCTGCTCATTGAGCAGTTTAAAACTTGTGACTGTGTCTGGCATCTCCACAGGACTCTCCAAGAGGAAATGCCATAAAATGGTCACCAGGGGTCTAGGCAAATTTTTTCTTCACCAACCATCAGAACAATCTTAATACCCTTAATAAGCTCTGAAAGGTTATTCGCTCCCTTTATGACCTTCCAACTGGGTTGACTTCCTGATCCTCAAGTTAGGAGTCTCATCTTTCAGTTTCCTGAATTTGCAGCATCTATCAATAATTTCTTTACCTCCTATGCTGTCTCCCTCCTGTCCTTTCCTCTCACCCCACAACTCTCTCTTTTCTCTCGCCCTCTGTTGCTTCTATCATTCCCACAGTGCAGTCATCCGCTTTTTTTTTTCTGCTAGATCTCCACCCTAACCACTCTGCTTCCCCTTAATACCTTTACAGATCATAGCCCTGATAGTCTGGACCCCAAACTCTTTCATGTTTTTACCACTGCTATCACTACTGTTCCTTTTGCTACCCTTCTGAACCTCTTATTTCGACTTGGTGCTGTCTCTAGGTCTGGAGGGAGACTAAAGTCCTCGCTTTCCACAAATAGGGAGACACCTTTTCCACTAGTAACTACTGTACAGTCTCTCTCCTCTCTGCCATGGCCAAGGTATAGGAGAAGTTTGTAAGTTCTCAGATCTCCTCAGTCTTTGATCCCACCTTTCTCTCCCTTTTCCGGTGTAGCTTCCGCAAATCGCACTTCACTATCTCCTCCCTCTTTCAGGTAACCAAGTTCCTTCTGAAGGGCATGAACCAGAGCCAGTTCACTTCAGGCATTTCATTAACCTGGCAAAAGCTTTATATACTGTGGCCCACTCCATCCTCCTGGCTAAGCTTTACATGGATGGACTGTCTGATTTTGTAGTCGCCTGGTTCCTCTACTGTCTTTTACTAGCATCAGTTGGTCTAGGTTGGTGACACCCTATCCCATCAGATCTGTAGTCCCACAGACTCCATTTGGGGCCCCTTTCCCTTTTTTAATTTTTTTCAAAATTACCCATCACAGTCTGTGTGTTTTTGGACATCCATACATACATGGATAACTCTATACTCTTTACCTCTGGAGCCTCAGTCCCTGAGCAGAAATGTATGACTACATTCTAACTTCAAAAATGGCCAACGTTGGATCTGTCCAAACCAATTCTCTTGGAGTCAGAAATATTGTCCATTCTCTTCACTGAGGTGAGCCACCAAATCTTTTAACGATTGGCTCAAGCACTTTGCTAAGTACAGATGTAAGGCTCACAGATCTGTAGTAAACTGGGTCTGCACTTGCCCCATTCTTAAATACAGGGCTGGCTTTCCTGTTTTTCAATCTGTAACCCCTAGATGGCGCTATCCCAAGGGCTACTACCCCTGCCTGCCTAACTACTAACAGGTTGAGGGGCCTAGGTCTCATGGCGAGTGCCTCCACCCAGAGGTCAGGGTTTGCAATAGTTAAACTAACTTGGGCACAGCTCTCTGGGACACTGCGATCCCCCTTTCTTCCCACTAGTGGCCCACACAATATATCAGAATTACCTTCACAGTATACACTTACCCCCAGGACTGGTTCGGTCAGCGTGACTCTGGGGACTCCCTGTCAAACAAGATGATGCAGTGCAAAAACCACAGTACAATACTTTAACATAAACGAATACCACAGGCAGTGTAACTTTGCTGAAACAAACAGATCTGATTTATTTAGGGGGATATAACAAGGACAGGGGGAAATCAGGTTAATTAGTTTAAACGCATTAATAATCACAGTACTGTGCACATATTTCAGAATCTCAAATGTCCCAAATGTCACTCTTACTGGGTACCCAGGCAATAAGAGGCTAGCCTATTTGGTGCAGCTGGTTGGGGCCCTGAAGATGGAAAATGCATGCACAATACCCAAACTGTATCCAGAGCCGGTTGGCTCAGTTCGTGAAGAAGAAGAAAAAAAAAAAAGATGACACATTTGCAATTCTATAAACCGATGGCAGGGAGCTACCCTGCCTGCACTCACAGCCCAATACTGAAAAGTGAATGGGAGGTAGGTTGTCCTGGATTGCCAGGAGGAACAGACCATGTGGGCAAGGTCCTTGTGACTAGACCCCAATGCAGTTTGGAGCAAATGAATGTAGTCTGGATTAAACTGGGGTTTACTTCCAGCTTCATGCACTCAATTCACTGTACAGAGGATTTGAAACGTGGGTCCCCACAAGCACTACACAGATTTATATGTAGAAGGAAAGTACTATACCAGGCAGGCTGCTTCTCTATCCCGATCGCAATTACTGCACAATACCCGGGAGAACACACAGCAGATTCAGTTCCTGACAGACCAAGTGTGATTCAGCAATTTCTCCAGTCTTCTACAGGGTGAGCCTGGTTTCTACTCTTCAGATCTCCTTGATTCTCTTCTCAGGTCGGATTCAGTCTGAACAAGCACTTGCACAAGCTGCAGACCGAAACTTGGGGCCTTGCACACATTTCCCGACTAAAACTGCACACCGAAGGAGCACAGGGCTCCTTCCGTCTTCACTGCCAGAGCTAAACTGAAACTCCAGTTGACAAAACCAGGCTCTTCCTTTTAGTTCCTCCCAGTTCTTGGCTGGTTTGGCTGTCACTCACAATAAACTCCCCCTGCTGGTGGAAAAAGGCGCCGAGGTCAAAACTACATTTCCCAGAGTCACTGCCCATACAATCCTCTTGTGGCTGGCTCAGCTTAAGAGTCCAAGTTCTGATTTGCCAGCAGCAGGCTCCACTTTAAAAGATCCCCCACACTGATTGGTCCAGTTCAGCAGTTCAAAACTAGAATGGAGGGCTAGGCAAAACAATTCAGACTACAAAGGAAAGCAAGTTAGACAAACTGTATTTTCATTATTACTCTAAATGATTTCTGGCAAACAGTTACATCTTTCAGACAGGCTCCTTTGCACTCTTAGCGACTGCAAAATGGAGTAGAATTAGCTCCAGTGGGACTCAAGCAGAGAAACACACAGTCCCCCCCATACAAACTAATTATGTCTGCAAGCAGACAGCTCTTAAAGAGACAGTACCAGAGGCTCTAAAAGCACTCACGGATAAATGGCTTAAACGCCAAACACCATTCAGGCTTGGAGCATTCAAGCAAGCTCCTGGAAGACTTTTGGGAACGCCCATTTGCAGGGGGTTTACAAATCCTCTTGCACTTTCCCTGCTTGTATGGAGTCCTAAAAGATATCAGCAAGAGGCTCCAACAGAATCTCTTCTTAACTCTGCAAATCCTCCTGAATTTTTGTATGTGGAAAGGAGCAATTTTCTTAGTCGTTTGGTTCACGTAACACACAATAATAAATAAATAAAATTTCAATTCTGAGTACTATTTGGAATACTGGAACTCATGTTCAGAATCTAAACATACGTGTAAATGCTAAATTCTGACTACAAACCAGCATATTTAGAATATGAGTACAGTATTAGGAATTTGATGGGTACGAATCTGATGCACTGTTGGTATCATTTGGCTATCACTTGCGTGTAATGGTTGACAAGTACAGTAAATGGGATTTATATTCATTAAAACTGGATTTATTCTATGTATGAAAATCCCATTTGCTTCTACCAACTAGAGTGTAAAATTATGCAATTTTTATGTTTGCTTGCACGCATGAGCAAGAAACATTATGTGGCAGCTGAGGAGACAAGCAGGTTGTGGAGGTGCGACACTGTGGCGGCCAATGCCGGCACTGCATTTGTGGGCTTGGCAGTGTTCACCAAATGCAGGCCCAGTGTCTTGACGACACTAGTTCTGCAGAAGTGCCACCAAGTTGAAATGATTTCACCACCGCAATCACGGGCCGCCTCGTCATTGCAGCATCAGCCATTCCGCTGCAATGAGGGAGCGACCCGTCATTACAGGATGGTAACTTGCCTGGTGTAACATTCCCATTAACATGCCTCAGAGCCCCATGAAAGCCGAAGGGGGTGCCCAATCCCCCTGTCGGCATGCCCCCGACCCAGTTCATTTGCCGACGGGGGAGCCCATCCCTGTTGGCATAATGTTCCCCCTCATTTGTTGTGTGCCGAGGGGGTGCCCAAACCCCCTTGGCATCATGCCCTCCCAAACAGTCTTTCTTTGCCGACGGGGGGCCCAATCCCCATCGACTTCAGTCCCTCCTCCCGCAAAATGCAGGTGGCACACTGGGAGCTCACCCCAGTGTGCAAAAAGAAAACCTGAAAAACAAAAACCTTCCCGTGATGTCCTTACTTTAATTTGTGTCCCTGAAACAAAGAAAACGGTCCCTCGTGGTCTCTCATGCCCCTTCCCCCCAACCTGCATTCACCGTCTGTGCACCCCACCTCCCCACCCCTCACCCCATACTTGCCTCCGGATCCTGGCGTGATGATCTTCAGTGGACCGGGAATGGGAACACGTCAGCACTCTTCAAAGCCGACCGCAAATTGAAGAAATGCTGGTAAGCTGTATAATGGCATAAATAGGGCTTTTTTTAATTTATGTGGCTATCTCTGCCATTTTTTTGACTTTTGGCACCAAATATTTAACATGGGGTTATTGGGACCCCTCCTCATGAATTCAGTCACTGTCATGATATTATTTCGTCCCAAAAGGTGATTTCACGGTCACTACACAGAATCACCTTTCGGGACCGATTAATGAAATGACAGTGCAACTGTTCATGAGGTGGGCTCTCAAAAAGCCTATGTTGCAAATTTGGTGAAAAAAATCCAAAAATGACTGTTTATGACGTCGTTGCAGTTTCCACGCTATCATAACTTACTCAAATTTGTAGTATTTTCACCCAGATTTTCAACATTGGCATTTTTTCAGACCTCCTTATGAACAGTACAGCTGTCATTTTCACATCCTGGATGAAATGTGTTTTACATCCATCACACAATAACGTGGTCGCTGTGGGAAGTCAGTGTTCGGACAGATTAAGAAAATCACAGTGACACTGTTCATGAGCAGAGGTGCTAAAATGCCTATGTTGAAAATTTAGTGACAAAAGTCCATGAAATGACTGTGTTACTGAGCGTCGTTGCTACAGTTTCCATGCACCCTCATAATTTCACACATTTGTAATATTTTCATTCCAGATTTTCAACATTGGAATTTTTTCATACCTCCTTATAAACAGTACAGCTCTCATTTTTCATATCCTGCCTGAAATCTTCGTTTACACATCTGGCACAGAATAGCACGGTCCCTGTGGGAAATCAGTGTTCGGGACAGATTAAGAAAATCATAGTGACACTGTTCATGAGCAGAGGTCACAAAATGCCTATGATGAAAATTTGGTGAAATATTTTCACTAAATGACTGTGTTACGTGCATGCATTGTGCAGTTTCCACGTACGCTCGGAAGTTCAAGCATTTTCACTACAGATTATCAACATAGCCATCTCTTCACATCTCCCTATGAATGGTACAGCTGTCATTCTTCACATTCTGCCCGATCTGTGTTTTCATACATCTGGCGCAGAATGGCACAGTCGCTGTGGGAACTCAAAGTTCGGGACACATTAACAAAATCACAGTGCCACTGTTCATGAGAAGAGGTCCCAAATGCTTTCATGAGGTGTGGGTCACAAAAAGGCCATACTGAAAATTTGTAGTGCAAATGCTAACAAATGTCCGGGGCTTTAGGGTTTCTAACCATAACGTCTCACCCTGTACAGACTGACAGGCATCAGGGGTGTGCCTTTGGATTGCTGACTGTAATGCTCATGCCATTCCACCCCCCCTACCCTGCAGCCAGTGACAGGCATTGAGGTGTGCCTTGGACTCTTTGGCCCCAGAGTTCACCCCATTCTCCTATACTGCACCCATTTCAATGTAAATCCTTATGGAATGGGGTGAACACCCCAAGGCACACCTCAACACTTGTTGGTGTCTGCAGGATAGTGTGAGGTGAAATGGCATGAATGTTATGGGTGACAACCCAAACACATGCCCCAATGCCTGTCCCTTTTTGTAGGGTGGAGATGGGGTTGGCATGAAGTTCAGTACTTCACTGCCATTCCTGTTCTGCATCTGTCTAACTTCTGCATTCCCAATGCTAATACCAGCAGGCAAACATTCGGCATTGACAAATGCTTGTTTATATATGCTGTGATTGGGCCTACTTAGCATGCAAAGAGTTTAATTAAGATCTTCTGACAGTAGAAAGAAAGTCTGTCCAGATCGACTTTGTCTCTTTTCTATACGGACAATATGGTTATCTACTCTGCCGCTAATGACATTTCAGCACTTCGCACCTCCCTTCAATCTGACCTTGACTGCTTCTCAGCTTGGCTAAAGCAAAATAAGCTCCTACTTAACACTAGCAAAATGGTGTCAATGCTGTTTGGGACTTCCCCTAGGCTAAAAGCTTGTCATATGGGACTTTTCCTTCGTGTACCTGCTGGCATAACCCTGGATACAGTCACATCCTTCAGATACCTTGGAATGACTCTTGACCCCTCATTGAACTTTAATCTTCATGTTGCAGCCACTTGTAAGGCAGTGAATAGTAAACCTGGCCTGGCTTACAAGGTAAGATCCTCCCTAAATTCAACAGACAGGCTAGCCATTGCTCAGAGAATTCTTCGACCTTGCCTCAACTATGGCTATGTAGTCTACCTTAATGCTAGCAAGCAAGTAATCCAGAAATGGAGCACTTGGTATAGTAGTATCTGCCACTTTGCCCTTGCAGTTCCTAAACTAACACATCACTGTCAGCTTTATTCTTCTCTCAATTGGCTCACCCTGTCCTCCTATCGTCTGTACACAGCTGGTTGTCTGGTCGATAAATTAACCAGAACTAGTACCCCAAGGACCCTTGTAACTCTGCTAAAACAACCTGACTTGCTCTGTACACTGAGATCTACTGAAAATGCTTCCTTTGTTATGCCTAGATGTCTCACCAAGAAGGGTGAACTTGCATTTGCCGTATCTACGCCCAGAATGTGGAACACCCTTCCACTCTATGTTAAACAATCGGCTACTCACCGGGCCTTTCAAAAAAGTTTAAGAACTCACTTTATGAGCTCAGGTCGCTGCTCCTGCTCTACCTCTTGCTTGTCTCCTCTCGCTTGCACTACTACCACTGATCTTCCACCTTGAGAGCGGTACTTCCTCTCAGCACTTATGTACCCCCAGTGTTTGCTGTATATGCATTTCTTCTATAAATTATACTGTTTTCAAAATTCTACAAAAGTTTATGTAACTATGATTACTGTTTCTCCTCATGCTATGTATATTCTACTTGTTGTTCCTGAATGTGCCATGTATTCAAAATTGCCATGTCTTACTGTATTTTCCTTCCAACTAGATGTTTTGTATTCTGTTGTGGACACTATGTATCTGCTGTTTCTGATGTGTAACCCTCCCGGGTCATGCCTGAAAACAGGAAAAATCTCTTGTCTAGTGCACCTACCTGGTTAACAAAAACTAAATAAAATAAATAAAAATGTAAGTGGGAGAGGTACTAACAGTAGGTGGCACTCTGTTTACTAAGTAAAATCCCAATTTATTTTTATATCAACTACTGCTATTCCCTGCAAGACCTAGTTGTTAGCCTCAACCTCTGCTCTGACTGTCTCTAATCCTAATGCCGCTATACAATGTTTGGGAGCCCAGTGCAAGATCTACCCCTCCCCCTATAGTAGGGCATGATGTTCTTTACATAGATCCAGTACAGGAAGGAGAGGTGGGAGACCCAGGAGATTGAGTGGGCCTTTGGATGTGAGCAGGCTACAGGCATCATGCACGAATCCCTTGATTTTGTTTTCCCTATAGTATCCTTGCCACCGTCCTGTCTAAATGTGGTGTGACAACCACACCTGATCTGATGAGAGTGGAAGACTTTGTCTGATCAGCCTCTATGCTGATACATCCCCTGCCACCCACCACAAGCAGTGCTGAAGCAGCATGATAGACAGCACCCTTCCCCCAAGAGAGTAAATGCACTCCCTCACTGTGTGTCTGCGACACCTCCAGCCTAGGGTTGGGAGTTTATATTCTGGTCTCCTATGTGCTTGAACAAAGTGGTATCTCTGGTACCACTGGGCCTGACAAACCCCTTTATTGTAGTGAATCTCAAGTCAGGTAATGCAAGAGGTGTGGGTGATGGTTCAAAAACACTTCAGGCCTCCAATGTGAATTACATGGTCCATAATGTTCTGTTAAGGAACATCAGGACCCACATTCAAACACTTTGCATAGGGCAGAGTGGCTCTGTACTGCAAAAACAAGGCTATTATTTATTTATTTATTGGCATCTCGGATTAACACCTTTGAGCTAAAAGCTTGTTTACAAAGGTTCCATGCCATAAGGCAATAGACAAGATGTATAGACTTTACAAAACAGATAAGGGTGCATACAGCAAGCAAGTACATAATGGTACATACAGATTGGGGATGAGATGTCAAGCAAGTACAGGTAAAATACATCAGGCAGGAGAGGTCAACTTCATTGCGACAGTACTTGGAGCGTCCCCTAGGTGGATGACAGGATTATGGTGGTAGCTGAGCTTTGGAGAGCATACAGGTTGAGTTAGGAGGGTCAGAAGTGGTGGTGACCAAAGGAGGGGGGAGGACAGAATAGATGAGAGCAGGTGGGAGGGTGGGGGCAGAAACAAGGAGGTAACAGATAAGGAGGTAGAGTGGTCAGAGGGGTGGGATTGGACATGAATCCTCCTAGGGTTACATAAGTAGGGGATAGGGGCAGGGTAGGGTAATGTGCGAGAAGAGGGGGATATGGGAAAGGGTTTTAAGGTGGGAGGTGAGGTAAGGCAAACCGGGGAGGGGAATATGGGGGGAATATTGTGGGAAGAGAAATCAGGAAGGCAGGTGGGGATAAAGAGGGGGCATGGGGGGAAATGCTCAGTGGGGCCACACCAGGCAGGGAATGAAGTGGGGGAGAGATGGGTGCTATGCAGGACAGATAAGCTATCAATAACAGTAGGCTTAGGCACAGGTGACGCAGTCACAGTTACTAAGAGTGGCCAGATACTGCAGCAGCTTGGCTTTAAATGGGTGTAGTTTCATTTCCTCAATCAGCTCAGTGTTAAGGGAATTTAGCCAGCAGGATGCCCTGTATTCCAAGAACCATTGCCCTAGTGAGGTCCAGCGGAATGGAATAATGAAGGCAGCTTTACTCGACCCCCTAGTTAGTCTGGAGTAAGTGGAGTTTCTTAGCAGTTGCCTCACTCCAGGGGAAGCAAGACCTAGGGTGGATTTTTTAGCTAAGAGACAGACTTGGTACTGTATTCTGCTATTCAAGTTTGACCAACCAGTGCTTGAGTATAGTTCACAAGTGTGTGTTAAAAGGTCCGCACCCAGGACTAGTCTGCAGACTTTGTTTAAGATGATCTTGATTTGCCTAAGTGCTGTATCAGTACCAGCTCCACAGACTACTAGTCCATAATCTATGATAGACAGCACGGAGCTGTTAGCTGCAACCTTGATGGCACTTTTGGTGAGGCACTGCCTATGCCAGTAGAGCTGACCTAGTCTGGCACTAGCTGCCTTGGCAACTTAGTCTATGTGCTGGCTGTAGGAGAGCGAGCTGTCAAGGTAGACACCAAGGTTCTTAAAGGTGGTGACCATTCTGAGTGTATCAAACTTGTTATTGTAGATATTGAGGTGATGGGATTTTTGACGGTTTTGATGGGAGGCAAACAACATAGTTTTGGTCTTAGTGTAGTTGAGCAGAAGCTTAGACTGAAGGAATCATTTTTCCACAGCAGTAAAGTTATCTTGCATGCCTTTTTCCAGCTCTTCCGGAGTAGAGTGACACGTGTAGAGAACTGTGTCATCTGCATATAGCAGGCTTTGCATGCTGGATGTATACTTACTGCTCCAGCCACCCTACTCAAAGCCTCAGTTAGTCTGACGCAAAGCAGCTTGCACATCATTGTAAAGGCAGGCCTTGCGTGCGTGCAAACAAAAGTCAGAGCCATGCATATGTGGCACAATTGTACTTGGAAAGCTCAGTCGCTATGCTAAGTGGCTATCTGTGTGATGCTATTCATTAATCAAGAAAAGCATGTTCTAACACTGAGCCAGTGATGCAGACCATAGAAAACACTGTGCCAGAGCCCTGTAAAAACATGCATCACAGTGGTGAACCAAATGGACAGAAAAACACTTACAAAAGAGAGTTCTTATGTTGCTCTGGGTTGGCCAGCATTGGTGCACTTAAGTAATAAAATGCAACTTGTAATTTATTCAGACCCTACAGGCCATGCAGTTGATAAAGTGCCTGATTGCCCTCTTTAAATTGCAGTATTTGTGATCTGGCCAGATGGCCAAACTTGTAAATCCAACAGGAACTCCCACAGTAGAAAAAACAGAACACGCTTCACAGTTACTAATGGTTACCAAGGATGGCTTTTTGAGGCTGCTCACCAGTAGGACTCTCCAGACCTTTTATTCAACACCACATGGGTTAGCTCATGCTTTGGGTAGCATGCATCTCCATCAGCTGTACTTGGGTGCCCGAACGATGTTCGAGTCTGCACTCATCGAGGGCTATACACTGATCTTCAGTTATCGTCTCTTGCACAGGTGACATGAATATGCCATTAAAACTACCATTCATCCAGGCCTGATGCCTAGGAATGATGTACTGAACTCACAATTGCACTACAGTGACTGTTTGCATAAGGATCCCACACAGATCTGCCTGCTCGTAAGCCATCCCCCTTTTATACAGAGTTCTGACCCAGAGTTCCAATTGATCTTGTTACTTGCCACTTGGCATCTTCGACACCTGATAGGAATACAGCTGGCACCAGTGCAGCATCCTACCTGGCCTCTGCATTAGCAACAGTTCTTGAGCCCAGGAAAGTTAAGGATTGGCTGCCCCTGAAGTCAGACGCCATAAAATGGAAGGCTCCATACAGTTCAAGCAGCTTTCCCCTATAACCATTATGTATAATAAATGTCTTTCATAACTGAGCCCTGCTGCATACCAGGAATCCTAGGGAATCAGATTCCATAGACGTCAGACAGAGGGGGATACACAGTTTTAGCCATAGCTCTGGACTGAAGTATGTTATACTAGCTATGTTATTCCAGTAGCATTTTTGTTTTGCTTTTTTGTTAATGCCCCCTGTGTCAAGTGACCCCCTTCCTGCCTTTCAGTCCCCAGCCCTGCCTTTCACATCCGCAGCGCTCCTGCTCTTTACCTCGGCACCTTTGGCCCAGTTAAGCTGGGCAGTTTTCTGCATGTCCCCAGGAGGGGGTCATGGAGAGCAATGACCCCGCTGAGCCTATGGCTGGTTGCCAGGTGATGGGAAAGGGATGCAGAGCTCGTATCCTGCTGTGGTGGAGTGTTTTCTGAGTTGCTCCTGACCCCACGGGGTGTCACTGTTGAGGATGTTATTGGGGCATGCATGCTGAGCTTGCTGGTGTGCTGACATCCGCAAACATCCCACTAACCTGCGGCCTTGCGCATTCTTAGGACTAGAGGACTGCAGATCAAAGATGAGCAGTTCTGTGGTCCTGAGGATGCAAGAGGCAACACTCTTAGATACATAAGAGGCCCTCCAATCCGACCCGTAAAATTATTATAGATTGCTAACTGTATTTATGTATGTGTGTATGTATTTGATAACCTGGCAAGTACACTGGACCAAAGGACAATTTTTAGGTACAACTTGGGTCATCTCGATAGTGCACACTACAAAAACATGATCAGCATGGCATCACGATAACAGTTTATACTCAGAGTATAGACAACCAGGACTGATATGAGTACAGCATTTAGACATTTAGCCCAGCACAGTGGGATAACAATTAGTTTAAGAATTATGGTGACCAGGTATTACTTGACCCATGTCAAATACAAGTAAACACAAAAGCACACGGTGCCGATTGTAGTCCTGGTTAGCAGTTATAGGATGCATTGGATGTTAGTGCTTACTTGAAGTGCAATTTGAAGGTTAGGGAGGATTCAAGGGAACAAAGTTCTACCGGGACAGAATTTCTAAACTTAGGGGCTGCCCAAGAAAAAGCTCTTTGATCCATAGCTGTGGATGACCTGGAGCATTCAAGGAGTTGATTAGAGAGAAGGACCTCAGCTTGCGAGAACCCTATTTGGCGGCAAGCATGCCCATTAGCGGGGATTTAGCACTGTTGTACAGAGTTTTAAAAATGACTGCACCAAACAAGAGATCTCTACGTGCCTGAGGGGATAGCCATCCTAATAATTGATATAGTGTACATTGGTGGGGGCTGTAAGGGACTAGAATATCAAACCTACAGATATTGTTGTATGCTGTGTTCAATCTATTGAGGAGCTGAGGAAAGATAGGGTATAAAATGGGAGAGCAGTAGTCCAGGAGGTATCACGACGTGATACCAAAACTCAAAATCTTGACACCCGCCAGTCCAAACCCAACATCCCGTCACACAGAATCCTAAATGTCGAGAATTACTCCTATCTGTCGAGAACTGCCAGCAGCAGATTTGACAGTGGATAATAAGGGAGGTGCGGGGGCATGAAGCCCCACAAAACATTGTAAAAACCACTGCCACAGGCAAGTCTCGACAGTCGGGATTCCGAGTGTCATGCTGTTGGTGTTGGGCTCCCAGGTGTCGAGATTAAGGGTTTCAGTATTCAGTAGCAAAAATGTCCAGGATGGGAAGAAGAGTGCCCTGCCCTATAGTCTCGCTTCTGGCAACAATAGGTGTTTCAGGCAGTAGCACACACCCAGCCACTGGTTGATCCTGTTAACTACCCAGCCTATATGTGTGGTAAAGCTAAGGGAGGGATCTACAGTTACCTCCAGGTACTTAAAATCATTGACCAGTTCAGAAGTAGACCCATTTGGAGTTTGAATATTAAGGGAGTGCAGGGGATTTGATGAGGGCCTAAATAAGCCTGTGTTTGGAGCCAAACAGCATAGATTTAGTTTTTTTAGCATTGACAACTAGCCTCTGTTGAGTGAGCCATTGTACTACAGCAGAGAATATCATGGAGAGGGACTGAGATAGTTTTGTGGTGGTGTCACTGCTAAATAGGATGAGATCACCTGCATGCATGATCCTGTGATTTACAGTTGGTTCCGAAATGAGAGGATTGAGAAAAATCAAATAAAGTAGGGGTCCAAGGATGGACCCCTGGGGGACTCCCATAAGCATCTGAAGTGGGCTGGATATGGTTCCATCAATGCAAACCATCTGTGTCCTGTTTGGAAGGTAATTTTTAACCCAACTAGAGGAGTAGAGGGAGAATCCTTAAGCAGTCAGTTCCTTGAGTAAAATGCGATGATCTATAATGTCGAATGCCTTAGACAGGTCTACAACCATGGCCTCAATGAAGCTCCCCCTATCCACCTGCCTGAGGACATGATCAGTGAACCATGCAAGGGCTGTGGTAGTGCTACGGCCCTTTCTAAAACCGTACTGGTCTGAGGATAGTACTATAGGTTATACTATGCGAGGTGCTCAGATATTTGCCAGAATACTACTTTCTCCATGATCTTACTCATGTGTGATAAGATGGATACCAGTCTGTAGTTCTCAGAAAGATTAGAAACACCTGATTTAAGGATCAAGACAACACTAACATCTTTCCAAAGCACTGGAACGGTGGAGATAGACAGCGATAGGTTGATGATGCACACAAGGGATTCGGCTATGAAATCTATTGCTAATTTCAGAAATTTAGGGTAGAGCCCATCACACCCAGCACTGCCTGAATTTGGTAGTGCCCTCAAGATTTGACAGACCTCCAAAGGTGACGTAATCTTGAAATTAAAAGGGGGGACAGTCAGTTCTCTCGACATCCGGGTCCAGTGATTGATAGCCCTGAGAGACAGTGGAGGAGCTGGGCCAGATACGGTTCCAGATTCGAGAATTTATTATTGAAGATGCTTGCTACTGTTGACAGATCAGTTTGCAAACCAGAATCGGTTATCAAGTTAATAGAGTTGATCCTGGGGGCCAGTTTCATGACTGAGTATACTAATGTCCAGAAGCTGCAGGAGTCACCAAGGTTACGTATCTGTTGTGCCTTAAAGAATGAGGATTTAAGGAGTTTCATTTCACTTTTACATTGGTTCCTAAGTCTCCTGTATGTGCTCCAGTTGTTGACCGTGGGGTCAGCTTTGAAAGTGACCCAGGACCTATCAGAAGCCTTCATGTGAGCCACTAATTCCCTGGAGAACCATTTAGTGTTACCACCCCTGATCCGCTGCATGATGAGAGGGAAGTGCTTCTCCTGAACTGAGGAAAGAGCTGCAGTAAGGAACAACAGGGCTGCATCAGCATTTTTGTGGGAACAAAGTTTGGACCAGCTTATTCCCACCAGATCAGACCTTGGAGCAGCTATGTCAACCTTAGCGAAGTTTCTGAATGTGATAAGCTTAGGAGGTGGATGAACCCAGTGACAGGACCAGTTGCAATATATGGGGGGAATGATCACTTATTGAATATGACAGGACCCCGCACTGTAATGGTCCTACTTTCCCTGTAAGTCAATATCCAGTCTAGGAGTGTATGGTTCTGTGATCTGGAGTTATGGTGCATGGGGAAGTGAATGAGTTGAGTGAGGCTGATTTGTGTAAGGAGCTCCGCATGCTTGAGCTGCTTGTCACTCAGTCAGTTTAGGTTGAGAGCCCTACCAGTAAGATGCCCCTTTTAGGGGAAAGTTCAGCAACCACATTAATAAGGTTTCTGAGACCATTTACCCACCTGTCAAGGGATTGTAGGTACAGCCTTCATTGATATTTTTGGCGGACCCGACAATCAACTTTATGATGAGCCATTCTGGTGTAGAATCCAGTGAACCACTAGTGGAAATAACTGAGCCCGTGAGGTGGTCTTTAAGGAAGAAAAGTACCCCTCCACCTCTCTTGATCCCTGATCTATCATTCCTGAATAACGAGCAGCCTTTAATATAACATAGATAGTCTCAACAGGATGGCTTTAGCCAATTAGCCATGTTTCTGTTGTACCCAGAACATCCGGGTTATGTAGTACTACCCAAGCTTCCAGCTCATGCATCTTTGGTAGCAGGCTTCCTGCATTAATGTGGGCAATTCTGAGGCCCCTATCACAGGACCACTGAGGATTAGCCTGGGACTGCAGATAGGGCTTGCAGCCAGGGTTCAGCTTTATATCCCCACCCAATAGGAGTAGAAACCGAGGATCAAAGAGGATTGCAAAATAGTCCCAAGAGGATGGTACACTTGAGCTCTGTCTGGTGACTTAAGTAAGCACCCCAGTAGACAATTCCTTTTTTTGAGAAAAGCTGGCTATGCCAGAGGATGTGCCAATAGCACTGGGATAGGCAGCTGATGGTGGCCCCCTGGAGTTGAAGTTGAGTAGTTTTCTGAGTGGGAGAGATCTCTTTTGAGTATATCACCACAGAAATCACATGGCAACAAGAGGAGTAGGAGAGTGAGTGCCAGGAATGTGGCAAATACTTGTTGGTGCATCTTGCTGAACCCCCAAAAATAACAATGTGCCCCCACTCCGATAAACTACCCGAAGACCAGGTTCAATGCTGACTCTTTCTTGAGAGGATAGGTCAGTCAAAGTTGCATAATGTAGATATGATGGTAGCCCAGGACCAAAAAATTGAGGAAAGCCTTTTTGTGGTAACTGCAGAATTCCTTTAGTAGCAAAAATCCACAGATTGCCTATGAGCCTCCCTCTCTCTAACTAGAGGAACCCAAGACAATGGAGCCAGCTTAAAACTGAATAACTTGCCCGGTGGATAAAATCCTGGCTTGCAAACCCAAGTCAGGAAGATTACAGCTCCATATGTGTCTCGTTTGATAGCTCACCCAGTAAGGAAAAGTAAAGTCAAACCCGATTCAAGCATGTACCTTTATGTATAGCTATCTACCTAATAAGAGACACTGAGTGCCCATAATTTAGTTGAAAATAGAGCTGACTTAGCGGGTTGATCCCGTGTAGTGACACTTATAGAAATGGTAGGAAACGTTTTACTGACATTGAAACCAGTCCCATGAAGGAGAGAACCTAGAGCGGAATGTACCATTAGATATGAGAGCGCTAGGAGGATTTTGACCCTATCTAGAGCCTATAAAAGTGTAGAATGGTTGCGGGGTGTAGGACTCAACTGATTGATTCTGGCACAGGTATCTATAAAATGAGTGCCACCCCTGGGTGGGAGAGTGGTTGGGGTGGGTGGGTAACAAGTGTTAAATTAAAAAATATATAGTTTTTTTATTTAAAATGTTGATGCACGAGTGGTGAGTGAGAAGCCTGTTACAGTGGTTCAGCGCATGAGGTACCGTTACAGTAATAAGAGTACCTCATGTGCAACTGGAGGACTGTGAGTGATTGGGGACGGTTCTGTGATCTATAATATCCATAAGAGGCCCTCCAAATGGACCCATAAACTTATATTACAGTTTTGGTATTTCATGTATAATTTGCATTCTATAAAACTTAGTTGCTTGAAATTGATTAAAATTCAAATATTGGTAGGAAACACAACTTGGCCCTACTGGGAGTTGATCTGAGCACTAAAGGAGAATAAGGTCCACCAGAAAATTTGCCTTTGTATAGCAGTTAGCTCTTGTATGAAGAGATCATCAGTGGAGACCCGATGTGAGTATTGAAACACTGAAATAGTGTGGGCAATGTATGAAATCTTTCTACATGCACAGCGGGAGAAATCACCATGATTCCAATTGCATTTCCAGTTTACATTTTACCCACTGTTTATCAGAGTGCTGGGGGTGACTTTTGCTCAGTATTTATTTTTAAATGTTCATTCAGGAAGATCCACTTGAGGCCTAGGCCATGTTTACAAGGGAATCTTGGCAAGAGATGGCAGTACAATAAATTTAGCCATGTACAGTAATTTCCCCATCTGTGCAATACTGCAAAAATACAGAAACAAAAAGGAGGTTAATTACTGGTAATTACATGGTGTTACACAGACCACAGCTTCCATGCCATCAGTTTTAGTTTGAATACAGTAAGTTAGGATATTGTTGATTGATATTTTGTCTGATACACCCTTGGAATCAAAATCAGGTACACTTTTTCTCTCTCTTTTCCTCCCCGTTTCTTTTGCAGACATAGCTGTGTCACAAAGAACTGAGTGCAGCATGGTTTTGTTCTGCTGAGGCCAGGGTTGTAAAATGAATAAGTGCCCTATAAATATTAAACTGTTTAGTCAGTTGATAATCCTTGGAAGCTTTGTCAGCCATTTATTGTTAGTGCAATTGGCAGTACAGTAGTTTCTCAATTAGTTTTTTAACCAACCAAAAACAAGGTTATGGTTGTTTTCTTTGTGCCTTCTTGAGCCTGGAGCCTCCTTTGGTTCCAGCAGTTTCTATTCCCATACTGATATCCCTTCCCCAGCCATTCAGTCAGTGCATCTCCTACATTGCTTCCATGTTCCTTGATCCCACACCCCTGTGGTGGGGCTCAGCTTCCCAAGCCAGTACTTCTTTCCACCCCTTAAATCTGGCCACCCAGGGAAAAGGGAGGAGGCTAGAAAGATGAGGACTCTTCCAGCAGGTCATGGCTTGTGTGGGGATGCTGGAACTTCTACCCTCCTGGAATCTGCTTTTTTACCCATGTAAATAAACACACTCCCTCAGGGAAGTTGTGTTTTTAGCAGTGAGATGCTTGATACAGTATGGGCAAAGCCTCATACACCAGTCACTCAAGTTCTCCCCGGCTTTTCATTCAAGTTCACCCTAGCTTTACTGCCACCTGTGGTCAACCTTGTATTGATAATGCAACAGGACCTATTGCAGTTACTCCCTGATGGAGAATATCTTCTTGGATATACGTTCTCATCCTGCTGGCACACACTAATGTCCATGGACATGGAGTGCAAATCTGGGTTCTCGCACCCTTCATCACTACATTAAGAGGTCAGCTGCAAAAATAAGGTTGTTAGGAGAACTGGTATGAAAAAAGATCCGGTCCATTTTTTTTATAGCAAATTGCAGTGAGCAAAGAAAGGTACCATTGTCTTTGATTCTTCACTCTGGTTGCCATAATGCTGAGCTTTGACGCTGTCCAACGCACACACTGCTGTTTGCCCTGTGTTTACCCATGGCTTTCCTCTACAGATCCTGACTAAGTATGTCTTTTGTTCAGGATTTGTTGACCACTGCCATGTTATTGGGTTTTATGGTTTGTATTCCAGTAGCTGGTGAGGTACCATCTTACAAAAATCCTGGATCCACCCAGTTTACTACTTCTGCCCAACAGCTTCCCTTTTGTTTCTACCAAGAACTCTAGTTTTTGCCATCTTTGTAACTAGTACCTGCCACAAAACACAACCAAGCAACCATTTGGTATTATCTTTTTTTTAATGTTTATCATATATTACATACATTTATATACCTTTCAGCAGAATTAAAATTAATAATATTGTATTACTTTTTCACATGTAACCAGATTTCCGGTACTCTGTTTCCAATACATTCTTTCATCCGTCATATCAAATAAACCATGAGAATCTGTGTAAACTTTTACCAACATACACTTTCTTTCATTCTAAGGGACTGGATTTCAGACCTGAAGGTTTTTATATGTTTTGGCAGTTTCTAGCCATGGACCCCATATGTTATGAAATATATCAACTTTATCTATCTTAAAATAATTATTTTTTTTAGGGTATATAGATCCACCATTTAATTAAATCAGGTTCTAACTGCCGGAGGGCTGCAGTCTTTCCATCTCATTAGAATGCATTTTTTGGCTACTGTGAATGCCAAAGCTATTAGTTTAAAATGATAATATGTAAGATTTACAACCATATGTTTGTGGCCTAATAATATCATAAGAGGGTCCGTCTTCATTTTACGGCCTGTATTACCTTATAATGATATAAAATTAGACCAGGCTTTTAAAACGTTCTTCTGTCAAACTGCCCTACTGCACTGTATTGTTGAAAGAACTCTCTAGCCTGTTTTTAAGACTAAGCATTCTAAATAGGCCAGGGATGCTTATTTTAAAGGGGGCGGGGATTCTGCTATTGTTTCATAGTAGCCAGATATTCTGAAACTATGGATTCTGCAGCTTGTAACAGAAACGAGTTGGACAGCCTGTCAAAGCCTCACTTCGCCTTTCCTAAACAATAAGGCACAGCAGGGGGTAAGTTGTATGTTAATCGCAACCCCCCCCGGGCTGTTAGTCCTTGGGGTTGAGATTGTCGAAGGCAGCATAATCCACTTCTTGGTCAGTTTTTGATCCTTCATCAAACTTCCCACCAATGATTATGTTAGAGCTACCCTGTAGCCTTCCAGTACCTTGTGTAGTGGTTCTTAATGGGACAGTTCTTTACATTTTCTCTTACTATTATAGACCAGTGGAGTACTCTCAACCAATCAGAGAGTTCCTTGCTTTATTCATGAGGCTCTCTTATTCTATAAAGAGCATCACTCCTACATATTCCTTGGCAACATTCACATTGGGGTGAGGGTTTTTAAAGTTGTAATATATTACTGATCGATTTTGAGGGACCTAGAAATGCTGGAGGGATTGTCTAAGTTGTGGCAACTTAAGTCCATCTAGGCCTGATGACGTGTCTACATTCAAGGCCTTGAGCCCCTTGAACTGGATGTTGGGGTGTATAGCCAGAGGATTCAGCAACAGGAAGAGTGAGGTCATACTGTGGTTGTACAGGTCACTGGTAAGACTGCATTTAGAATATGGGGTAAGGTACTAGAGCCTATATCATAAAAAGGACATAGGCTTGCTGGAGAGGGTGCAAAGAAGGGCAACCAAGTTGATTAGTGGACAGCAAGGGAAGTTTTACAAGGAGTGGATGGGAACCCTTGGAATGTAGTCCCTAGAGGAGACAGAGGGGGAACATGATAGAGACCTTTAAATATCTGAAAGGAATAAACAGAGTGGATAAGGAAGGTCTCTTCAAGCTAAGTGAGAACAGAACAAGAAAGAGACACAGTTCGAAGCTGGTGGAGGGGTCTCAGAAGGGACATTAGGAAACATTTTTTCATCGAGAGGGTGGTAGACACATGGAATGCACTACTAGAAGAGGTGGTCTTACAGAAAGACAGTGGGTGGCTTTAAGAGGGCCTGGGATAGGAATAAAAATTACCCAGGGGATGGTGATGGTGGGGTTATTGATTGGAAGGTTGACAGGGAAGGGAGGGGCAGGACAATGGCATAAACCAGGGACACTACATCACTTAGAAGCAGACTTGATAGACCAGTGTGGCCTTCTCCTGCTGGTTCTTCATATGTTCGTATGTTCATTAGTATAAAAACCTAGAAACATACTGTAGGTGTTTATTGCCAAAAAAAAAAAAGGCTAAATGGCCCACTCAGACTGTCCATTACTTGCTTATATCTGCCCCCAGTCTAACACTGGACTGGAGCTAGTCTATCAGTAACCCTGACTGTATTTAGACCTGCCCCAGCCCACTCATCCCCTTCTTTCAACTGTCCATCCCCCCTCAGTCCCACCTCTGGTTTGGACTACTCCCCTGTGCCTGTCCCACCTGCATTTGTTTCCACCATGTCAGTTCGACATCAGTTTCATTGAACAACACTGCAGCGATGGCACAATGCCGGTGGCAAGCATGTCGTCCAGCAATTGTGCCACCTGACCACCCCCAGCACCACCCGGACATTAAGATAATCACCTCCAGGTCAGAGATGTAGGGGGAAGAGCACAACACCCCTGGGATGGCAAGATGGTGGGCACTGCAAAATCCTGATTGATGGAATGGCTGTTGACTGGGTTGCAGCGCTCACATTGCCATCAACGTAAGGGGTTTGCTGTGCTGACAGCACACCCTACATCTGAAGCTGGCGATGGACTCTGCATTAACCACTTCTTCTGGCAATTCACTCCACATATGCACCACCCTTTATATAAAGAAAAACGTCTTATATCCCTCCTGAATCCCACTTCAATAGCTTCCATCCATGGCTTCTTGTTACCCTGGCTTCACTCTTTGTAAACAGGGCACTTCTGTTCACTTTATTAATGCACTGTAGGAACTTAAAGGTCTCTATCATGTCTTCATTTCTGTCCTGGCCTCCAGGATGTACATGTTGAGACTCAACAGCCTCCCCTCAAATGTCTTCCCTTGCTGCCCCTGAATCATCTTCATGGCCTTGTCCGAAGAGCTATCACATGGTCCCTATTCTTCAGGTGCATGCTCCAGAACTGCATACAGTACTCCAGGTCAAGTCTCAACAAGGTTCTGTATTAGGGCAGTATCTCCTCATTCCTTCTTGAAGCAAACTGCATCTCTATACCTCTCATCATCCTAATTGCTTTCCCTGCAACCTTTTAGCATTGGGTGTGGGACTTTAGACTGTCAATAATAATGATCCCCAGGTCCTTTGCCTCCATTATCTGTTCCACCCTCACTCCCCCATTCAGCTACTCTGCAAGATGCTCTTTTATAAGGGTCTCTAGCGGTTTACCAAGGATCAAGGTCAGGCTGATTGGTCTGTAGTTCTCTTGGTCCTCTCTAATCCCACTCTTGTGGTAGGAGACCACACTGGCCACTCTGGAGTCCACTGGAACCATCCCTGTTTCTGTGGAGCAGTTAAAGAGGTCAAGTGGTTCCACCAGGAATCAGGCCACCTCCCTTAGGCATCCTAGGGTTCAGTCCATCTAGACCTGATGACATGTCTACATTCAGGGCCCTAAGTCCCTTGAAGACACTCTCTACTCCTATGCTGACCATCTCTAATCCATGCACCCTCACCACCCTGGCTAAAATCCTACATTCTGGGAGTGGTTCTTCCTCTTCTTTTGTGAAGACTGAGCAGGAATTTTCATTTCAAATGCCTACCTTTTTTCTTATCAGCTTCCTCTGTTTCTCTTTTTTTAAGCTTATAATCCCTCCCCTCTAATCTTCTACTTTTCCTTCATATTGGGGAGGATAGCTTGTTCCTCTCCCTTTCCTACCCTCTGCTAGGTTAAGCTTGACCTCCACCTTTACTTTTCTTATCACTATGTTGGCCGCTTTTGCTTTTTCCATGTAGCGTTCCCTATTTCCCATTTACCAGTCCCCCTTGTACTTCCTAAAAGCTGCCCTCTTCTTTATCCTTATTGCCTCCTCTACTTCTCTTGAGAACCAAAGTACTTCAAACATGAGCCACTTGCTTCCACAGTTCCCTGCTTGACAATTTCATACTTGGCCTCAACCCCTTTCTTTTCACTCAGCCCCTCCAGATTTTCCTGAATTACCTCCCCAATCTTCCCCAGCTCTGCTCTTCTGAAACCCAGAACCATTGTCCTTGAATTTAAGTGTTCACTTTCCAGCATGACGCTGGGCTGTACTGAGTTGTGATAGCTGGTGCCGAGGGGCCCCTCTACTCTGACCTCCCCTCTGCTATCCCTTCTGGGGAGCACTAGCAATAGCCTCTCCATTCCAACAAGGTGTAGTGTATAGCACACCACAAAAAGCAGAACGCACTGAGAAAGTAACTGCGGTACAAGTCCACAACTCCATCATTACAGGTGCAATGAAAAATCTCATTTATTTCAATTCTCTGCAGATTTAGATAGCATCTGACCACATCAAGTGCAAGCACAATGGTGCAAAATGTAAAGTGCTCAGCAGCTCTTACATCATATAGAAAATATAACGTTAAATCCAGTTGCAGTTCAAAACTGTTGAATGCAGAATACTGCAAGGCCTCCCTCCGGCAACCACTACCCCAGGACTTTGCTATGTCAGTGGATTAATAACTGTCCCCTTATCGGTCACTAACTGTACCTATACCGAGTTTACCCCTCTCTCCCCCTTTAGGGTGCTGTCCTCTGTGGCCTTTATGCAGTCTTTTATGTACAGAGTCACCTCTTCCTCTGCCTTGTATCCTGCCTCTACTAAAACAGAAGTACCCAAGAATAGCTAGATATCAGTCATACTATTGTGTCACCCATGTTTTGTTATTGCCAACAAAAAATGTTCATACAGAAGAAATGTAGGTGTGCCAGGTGAAAAGAAAATTCCTGGACACAGCCATAGCAGTTACAACTAAAATAACCAATTTTTTTAGCAAAAGTTAAACTTTTAATGCCAAGTCATATCCAGCTAAAAAAAACACATTAGGGACCCAAAAATAACATCAACTTCGGTCCCTAAAAGCAACTAGGGAAATGAGGACAAAATGCACAAATTGATACAAATAGTAAAAACTCAGTATGAGAAATGAACACCACTCACTCAAAACTTTTAACTAATAACTTTTAAACAATTTCTCAAACTTAAGCCTTATGTCATGTCGCTTGGAGTGTGTGGCATGATCTCTGGAGGAACAGTAAAGGGAGAATGAGCAAATGTTTTACAGTACAGAGCTAAGAACTCCATGTGTATGTTAATACAACCACCGAGATTACTCTTCCAGTATAGAAGTGGTCTCTTACACATTTTTAGGGTACGAGAACCACAAACCAGAAGCGAGTGGTTCTGATAGCCTAACAGTGTATGTTGGAGCACTCTTACAACTGTAAGAGTGATCTCTGTGGACGTATTAACTAATGTTAAGCCACTGCAACAATGGACCTTTGCTAGCTCTGTTAACCCAGCTAGGAAACCCCACATATTCTCTTAGGGAACTCACCCTACACACAGGAGAAAAATGGCCCTAGTGCACCCTCCTTCCTGGTATATGGTTGTAGAAAAGACTCATTAGTGACTGTAAAAACATATATTTTGATAACTCCCTTGCTGCCCTATTTTATTCTCAACACAAAAGGATCTAAACACACAGGTGCACCCAACATTTGTTCATTTTATTGACTTTATAGAAGGCTCACTAAAGAAGTAAAAGTACAATGTGGAACATAAATCCTCCCAAAAAACAAACAAATCTTTTTCTCTCATTCCTTGGACTTTATCTACAACTGATAGATTCAATATTTGACATGCCCACTGCTTGTTTGCTATATTTTGTATTACTTTGCAAACTTTCCTAACTGCATAACTAAAAACTGTAGAGTTCTTTCTGTGATAAAGACTTTAACATGCTGAAGGTTTGTTGTTCTTAGTATTGGTCTGCAGTATGTAGTGTGTAGTCTTCAGAAGTACATTTTGTGGTTCTGAAATACTTTTCTTTAGTTTGAGATGCAGGAATGATAGCAACGATCTGATTGAATATTTCCCACAGAATTTCTGAATGGCTTTTGTTTTGCTGATTCAAAAGTTGTTGGAATATTAGGAAAAAGTGTGTGGAGAGGAAGTACAGTAGGAAAGGGCACATAGAATTTAAAGAAGGGGGAGGATTTGAAAGGGCACTTAATGCTGGAATGGCTTAATGGGCACTTTCAGTGTGCCTGTGCAGAAGTGAGGGGCTCTTTTCCCCTTGCCCTACACTTCTCGCACCTGTGACTGTTAGCAAGCAGCCTGTTGTATTCCTTTTTAGATGCTCCTGTGCCTTAAATCCTTAAATTTGCAATGTTGCATGCTGGATTATGGTGGCATATTTTGAGTGGGCTGAGAGCTTTACGCTCCATACTTAGGTTACTGTCCATTTGCTGCAGCTGCTACGAAGCAGCTGGTTGTTAAAAATCTGAACTATGTTTTACTCAAATGTATCTTAGTTATGCCAGTCGGACTGCCATCAGCAGACACTGTAATCAGCATTTGCTCCACATTGAATATTTTTGAGCCTGAACTTCAAACTGCTACATTTCCTGTGATGTAGTGTATGGCATGCTTGCTAGTTCGATGTGGTGTTTTTCTGTAACCACTTTGGGCTCCTTCCTAGACAGCACTGCAGCATAGTGACATCTAGTAACACATATGGGTACTGATGCCGACCATTACGCCACAGCTGCTGTCTACAGATGCCTAGTTAAAATGTTATTGCTTTGCAAGGCCAGGTTGCATCACAGTAAACCCCTTATCCATATCTTCCAGTCCACCGAGGTGCTGCTGCTTGCCATCCCTCATCCAAGGCCAACGCCCTCGGGGGACAGAGCTTTCGAGGGGGCTTGCTGTTCACTACGGAGCAGTGTTCCGGCTAGGGTCTGGAATGCCCATCAGTAAACTCCTTCAAAACTGCCCTTAAAACATACTTGTTCCCCCTATCCTGTCCTGAGAATGCACGAAAAACTAATATTCTCTATTTAAATTTATCCTGTTTTAAGTAATTTGTGTTTTTCAGTACTTCTGACTTTTTTGTAAGGTGTCCAGAGCCAAAAGGATTGAGCGTCATATAAAAAAACATTTCTTACCATAGTTTGGGACTCTCACCTGTAATAATCCTCACTGTCTGAGAGGAGAGTACTTCCTCTTTTAAGAACAATAAAGGGTTCCCTACTGGAAATATAGGGCTGTAGTGATTGATTGTGAAGCGAAGGCAGGAGCAAACCATTCCTTAAGGCTTCTATGAGTATCTTGCATGAGCATAAATATGTTGTAAGTTGTGTAATAAAGGGTAGTGGTAAATGAATATTTTGCCTTTTTCATTGTTATTTTGTTTGTTTTCTTCTGTCCCCATCTGGATGGTTGGGTACACCATTACGCACTCTACCTCTCACAAGATGGGGAGGGGGAGCAGCTGTCTTCACAGTCAGTGATGCAACATGATCGCCCAGCAGGGGCTGCATAACCTCTGTGTCACTTGTACCCCTGCTCCCCAGGAGCTACTGATACTTCCTTTTCACATCTGCAGTCTTTTGATATGTAAACAGAGGACTTTTCCCTCCCTCCTCTGGGATGCTATGGATGGGGTGGTCCCTTCTCATGCTCTTCATCCCCCCTCCTCTGGGATGCTGTGAAGGGGATGGAGGGAATGAGAAGGAACCTTAGAAAAGTGGAGGAGTGGTCAGGGGTGTGGCAACTGGGGTTCAATGCAAAAAAGTGCAAAATCATGCACCTATGGCATAGAAACCCAAGAGGTGAGTATAAAATTGAGGGAGAGGTACTGACGGTCACTAAGCAGGAAAGAAACCTTGCAGTTATAAGACCTGATGACCTCAAGGTGGCAGAGCAGTGTGACAAGGTAGTAGATGAGGCCAGTGAAATGCTGGGATCTATAGGGAGAGGTATAACCAGAAAGAGGAGGGTGGTGGTATTACCACTGTATAGGTCATTGGTGAGACCCCTACCTGGAGTACTGTGTCCAGTTCTGGAGGCTACATCTCAGGAAGGACATAGACAGGGTGGAGGAAGTCCAGAGAAGGGCAGCTAAAATGGTGCAGGTGTTGCATCAAAAGACCTACAAAAAGATTGGGATATCAACATATACACCCTAGAAGAGAGGAAGGAGAGGATGGACATGATAGAGACCTTTAAGGATCTCACAAGGATGAACAGGATAAAGAAGGGGAGTCTGCTTTGAATGAGAAAGTGCATCAGGATGAGAGGGTACGCAGTGGAGCTGGAAGGGGGTAAGTTTAGGAGGGACATGAGGAAATATTACTGCACTGAAAGAGTAGTGGATGCATGGACCAGACTGCCAGCCAAGCTAGTGGAGGCAAAAATAGTGGGAGGCTTCAAACATGCATGGGATAGGCACAGTGGAATACTGGTAAATAGGTAGGTGGGGGGGAGGGTCGCTGGAGACCATTTAGGGTCTGTGAAGACAGAATAGGCAGAGAACATCTGGGCAGACTGGGTGGGCCAAGAAGTATTTTCTGCTGACAAATTCTATGTTTCTTTGTTTCTGTGCTCGATCCTCCCCTTCCCCCCGCTTGGCTACCATGACCTGGACTCCTTCTTGAACCCAGGTCGCCAGCGTTGTGAGAAGAACCCCTACAGCTGCACAAATGTGACAGCATCAGCCAGGATTCTTAAATGTGTCCAGACACTGGGGCTAAACGAGGGTTTCCTTAGAGCTGCTACTAGCTGAAATAATTTATTTGCACACACAGACTGAAGCCATCATCCACTTGGGGAAGGTAGTCAAGCAGAACTAAAATTTGCTAAACTCCACAAACAGGACTGTTGTTCTGAAAGGGGGACACAAGTAAAATAGAAACACAGAGCATAGAAACATAGACTGTGACAGCATAAAAAGACCACAGGTCCATCTAGTCTGCCCAGAGTTCTCTATCTGTCCTGGAACCTATTGCCCATAGAGGGTTTTGTCCTTCCCGGTCCATTACCCTGCTCCCCTCCCTACTGCTACTGACTTGAGGAGCCACCAGATCTTTCACTCTGTCTCAGCCATGCTTGAAACCATTTACGGGCTTGGTGCCCACCACTTCGTTTGGCAGACTCTTCCATGGCTCCACCACCCTTTGCATAAAATAGAACTTCCTCACATCCCTCTTAAACGTTCCCCCTACCACTTTTCACTTGAAACCTCAGGCTTTTGACTCTATAGTAATGCTAAATAGTTTCCTGCAGATCAACTTGGTTATTCCCTTCAGGAAATTGAAGGTCTCTATCATATACTGCCCCCCCCCTTGCCAGGTCTCCAGTGAGTATGTGTTCAGTGCCTTGAGACGATCTACATAATATCTGTTCTGCTGGCCTTGAATCATTTTGGTCACCCTGCATTGCACCATCTCCAGCCTGTCCCTTTCCTTCCATAGGTGAGGACTCCAGAACTGAGCACAGTATTCCAGCTGCTGTCTCACCAGTGACCTATAGAGAGGTATTAGTACCTCCTTTTTCCTTCTGTCAGCACCCCTTGCGATACACCCCAACATCCTATTAGCCTTACTGTAGGCCTTGTTACACTGGCGTGATTGTCTGAGGAGACACTAATGATGACTTCCAGGTCCCTTTCCTCTGCCACAGTGCTGTTTAACCCCTCCTATCCAGTACTCTGTCCTGAGTCTTTTTTCCCCCCAAGTTACATAACCTTGTATTTTTTGTGCTGAATTTCAACTGCCAAACCTTAGCCTTTGTAGATCCCTCTGCAGCTCCCCAATCCCTTCAACACTATCTACCCTACTGCAGAGCTTCATGTCATCTGCAGAGACAGAACTTGCCTTGGATGCCATCTCCAATGTCACTGATGAACATACTGAGGATGGCAGGACGAAGGACAGAACCCAGTGGCACCCCACTCATGACCTCTTTCTCTTCCAGTTTGACCCAATTTACTACCAACCCCTGTTGTCTCTACTTCAACCAGTTTCCCATGCATTTAACTACGTCCCTAGCTGCACTCAGCTCCTCCATCTTCTTCAGCAATCTTCTGTATGGCACCGAGTCAGAAGCCTCGCTGAAATCAAAGTAGCATATATCCACAGTAAGGCCCTTATCTACTAGCTTTGTGACCCAAAGAAAACTATCAGGTTGGTCTGACAAGCCCTCCCTGCCACAATCCCATGCTATTTACCTTCCTGTAGACTTTTGCTCTCGGCTACATGACAGTTTGGTGGGCACAATTTGCACAGCAGATGAGGCAATGTGCTCAAGGGCTGTAGAAGTGGAAGTCCTACTGTGGTTGTTGTTGGAGTATAGTACAATATACAGAGAGAGCGAAATGACTGGGACGAATTAAAATGTCCTCTTTGCTCTCTAGGTAGTCCACAAGGACCTCTTTGACCTGTGACTCTATCAGTTTACCATTATAGAGGTAAGGCTGATAAGTCTGTAATTCCTCTGTTGCTCCTTGTCCCCACCCCTTGTGCAGTAGGACTGCACCCGTTACCCTCCAGTCTTTCCAAACTGCCCCGTCTGTCAGTGTAGAACCCATTCCGAATCTGTGGGTCTAGGTGGGGAAACTAAGACTCAATCATGGGTTACCACCTGTCCTGATTTGGTCACAACAGTACTGGTTTGGGGAGGGCAGTGTGCTGAGAGGAAAAAAAAGAGGAAATGCTAAATGTCCTGATCTTTAGTTAGAAAAACATTTCTTTCTTCTAAAAGTTGCAGAAAAGAATCCTCAGTACATTAGGAAACAATATGACTAATTAACAATTAGTGAAAGTTGAAAGGAAGTCTGTTAACATAGAAACATAGACTTTGACTGCAGATAAGGACTGCTTGGCCCACCCAGTCTGCCCATTTCCCTACCAATTGGATAAGATGCAGATCCTAGTTAACCAACAGCCTACTTCTAGAAAAAATACATTTTTTTCTAGCTAAAGATCAGGACATTTAGCATTTTCCTCTTTTTTTTGCATTGGTCAAGGTTACATATAATCCTACAAACTATCATGTTTCAGTATGAAATGCCCTGATTTGTGCTTCTTAAAAGGTAAAATCATCACACCTGTTAGTGGCTACAGCTTGCGGCTTCTGTGGCAAATCATGGACCCAGTGTGACTCAAGTCCTGATACTCAACTGAACATTTCTGTACCTGTTGTTCAGTAGAGTCACACTTCCAGTTGGAAGACTGAATTACACAAAAAACTTTTTGTCTTTTCTTATTCAGGGGTTTAGGGCACCTTTTATCTGGCAGCCCAGATGCCATTATGCTTGTCCCGAACACTCATAGATGTATGCAACTTTGTTTTACAGTAGGAGTACTTATGTGGAAAGACTGGCACTCAGTACCATCCTATATTCTTGGTTCATACATTCATTTGCCACTAGAGGTGTGGTTTTAGATGTTCTATGAGTGACAGGCTTCTGATATTTCTCTGGGGATTTACTCCACAAGCACCTGTGTTAACCTTACGATCCATGTCTGCCACATCACAGTTCTGGCAACTGGGGATATAACTCATGACAAAGCTACGAGGAATGTGGGATTCTGCCAGAAGAATTCCTGCTGAATGACAATTCTGCTTCCGAAATGCTTTTCAGAATTTCATTTAAAATTCTGTGAAATTCCGAAAAGCATTTCATTGTAAACTACAGACTGACTTTCTGCAGATCGCATAAACCGTGGAATGATATTCTGCAGATTGTGAAAAAGGAAGATTCTGGATTTCAGCTACTGACAGAAATCTGTGGAACTAGGTGAATTTTCTGAAATTCCATGGAATCTGAAAATTCTTCACAGTTCTACCCCTCATGCGGATCTTCCAGGACATTGACACTGGCCTCAAGGCAACTCCTGCCCGATGTTTGACTTTTGGCAAAACATTTAGTTGTTCACCTTACCATTCCCAAACAGTCATCATCGTACCACTCATTTACAACAGGATTCCAGTCTTGTGGGATTTGGGGGAGAGACTTACATGCCTGGATTCTGACTGGTTAAGTTCCTGATTGAAGCTCTGACCTCAGCTTAATGCAGGAAACTGTCAGTCTAGTCAGTGCAGTCATACGGACAAGCCCCTTGAGAGGGAACGTGCACTATAGCCCATCACATCCCTATGATGTTCTTCTCTGTCCAGGACTTGTCTACTGGAGAACCAACCAACTGGGAGGCCTGTGCCATATTCCAGATTCAGGGCCCCTAGTGCCACTCACAAAGCTGGGAAGATCCCCTGTGGCCTATGGTTGCTGGTATTTTTGAATCACAGAGAGTTCTTCAAGGATGCCTCCTTTTGAGTCTTGAGAATTAGAAGAAAAAATAACTTAGCTTTTCCTGGGCTCCCCTTTTATACCCCAGTGGCTATAGTGGCTAGGTCTTAGAAACTCATCTGGTGGGTCCCGTTTACATGTTTTTTTCCTAAAAGGTACAGCACATCCTGAAAGTTACATCTTTAGTAGAGGAGCCTTGTTTGCAAAAAATATATATATATCTTAACCCCTGCTTGCCTGAAGGGGATTACCTTGGGCAGAAAGAGCACCCACCGAAAATGAGATGGTGCATCTTACATGGGTCATGCTAGGATGGAAGGAAGGATTTAAATGAAATATTTTTCCATGCAAAGGTCACTGGCTCTCCTGTTTTGAAAAATATGTTCCCAAACATCAAGGAATGTGGGGGAAGATGCATTCTAATCATGTTCTATATCTGAGAGAGACTATACCCCCAATATTTATTCATGTCCTCTATTTTTCTTTTAGTTCTCCAGTTCCATGTGATGACATAAAGGCTATATCAACTGAGCCTTCAAATAAAAGTCCAGCTTGCTCCTCTTCTTATGATGGTGACCTTCTTTATGACAGCCCTGAGAAGACGGCAATAAGGTACTGTAATTAATTTGCCATTTTTCCATATACATTGACAATGAAAATTCATCCTATAACTTCTATACTGCATTGTTATTTGCACTTTTTCATTTGGTTTCTTCCTTACCTTTATTGAAAGTATGGCTAGTGTTCCATTTCACTAGTTGTTAAGCAGTCTGGTCTGTTGGTTACAGTATAGAACTGTAAAACAGTAGTTCATGTGTTTAAATCCCACCAGAGCCACTGTCTCAGTGTGTGACCTTGAACAAACTGCCATGAAATCAGATAGTAGGGCCCTACTGAAAAGAAATGTTGCATATTAGCTGTACTATCCTTTGCTTCTCAGTTGTCCTAAAAGTGTCATGAAAGACTAGGCAGGGAGATTTGGTGTGGTGGTGGGGGTGATGTTGGAACAAAACAGAGGTAATATTAAATCCATGCTGAAAATATTAAAAAGAGTTAGCATTGATATTTCAGCCATGGGTCATCTTCAGGAATTATCTGTAAAGAGAAAAATGCAGCATTAGAGATGGAGACAGAGAGAGAGAGCACAAAGGATAGCATGTAAGAGATGGCTTATAATTATAATATATATATATATATATAGATAATATAATTGAAGTATGGCATGGTTTGAAATCCATGTGCTTTTGAAATTAGTTGTCAAAGCATTCTAATGTTCTAGGTTTGGCTTCTACATGGGTGGGAGCTATTTATAGAAGCTTAATTCTGAGAACATAATGGAGCAAAGTGTTATGGCTCCCTTTTTATTTGTAATTATAGCATCTTGATGAAGGCACCTTGGATATTAACCAGTCTGATCACTGACCCAGCTAACCACGCCTTGTGAGTTAAAGACAACTAAAGATGTACAGTATTTTTTACAGTGTATTTTTTAAATGGAGTTGAAGCAACACATGACATGTGATGTTCTAATGGTCACAGTTCTTTATTGCCTATTTGTTTGTTAAGAGGCTGATATGTACTGCAGTATGCTAAGAGGCAGCATAAGAGAGGCAGTTTGAAAGAACAGCAGTGTGTAGGAGTCTGAAAAAGGATGGGGGAAAAAACACATCCAGATTGTTCAGTGTCTGTCAATCTGGTATCCTCTGTGGTTCAGAGAGGTTATAAATTGACAAACCAGCCTACTCCATCCCTTCTGGCTTGGGTAGATGACCTCATCATCATAAATGAGCCCATCTGCCAAAATACGAGATGGCAAGTGAGCACGCTACTACTGTAGATGGACCGCTTCATCTGTTCTGTCACTTGAGTGCTGTGTAGCCAGCAGCTGATTTTCAAGGAATGCTTGTGAGCTGCCAAAGTCACATTTCTTTTGGTTGTGTCTCCCAGATAGGAATTCACAGGACTTTGGAAGTAGCATAGAAACATAGAAGTTGACGGCAGATATGGACCGCAAGGCCCATCCAGTCTGCCCATTTTTTCTACCTTATGAATGTGCCATAGGCCTTTACTGTGTCAATGGCCTGTCTATTCATACTCATCTGTATTGCTCCCTTATGCCTATTCCCATACCTGTTTGAAGTCCTGCATTGTATTCATATCCACCACTTCCTGAGGTAGGCTATTCCACGCATCCACCACCCTTTCTGTGAAAAAGAATTTCCTCACATTACCCCTCAATCGGCCTACCTCTAATCTCATGATGTGTCTTCTTGTCCTGCTGTTTTTCTTATATTGAAACGTTAGACTTTTTCACCTTGTTAATGCCCTTAAGATGTTTGAATGTTTCGATCATATCACCTCTTTCACTCCTTTGCTCTAGGTTATACATATTGAGCTCCATTAATCTGACCGCATATGTTTTCTGATGCAGTCCCTGCACCATTTTGGTTGCCCTTCTTTTTTTTTTTTATACTTTATATTTATTGGGTATATCCAGATACACAATCAATATATTCTTACAAGGTAACCATCCCTCAAAAACAGCCCCATTTATACCATAGACCTGGTATGTCCTCTCAAACGTAATTTGATGCCTTACAAAAGTCACAAATCAGTCCCCTTCATCCTCTAGTTGTTCCGCAGCTTGTCGGCTTTCAATGTCCGCTTTGATTTTCAGGAGTCTTTTCCCAGCCTCTTGAGGACCATTGAAGAGAAAGTTTTACTGACATAGGATATGCGAAGCTTTGCTGAATATAAAAGAGCTTGTGCAATTCCCAGTTTTCTCAGCTCTGAGCAAATCGCATAAAAGGATTTTCTGCATTGTTGGGTTGCATAGGAAAGGTCAGGAAAAATAAAGATCCTAGTGCCATCTGGTAAAAATAATTGCCCTCTTTCCCTGGCTGCTGATAGAGTTTCTTCTTTGGTGTTAGGCCCAGCAGTAACCAACAAAATGGTTCTCGGTGTCCCTTCCTGAGCAGGACGATGTCGAGGGGTGACTCTATATGCTTGCAGTGGGGCTCCGGTTCCAGAAAATCCAGTGGTCGAAGTTAACAGACTCTTAAGAAAGTCCAACAAGTGGGATCCTTCCTGCTCCTCCAGTACCCCTCAGGATATTGAGATTCACAGAACGAGCTCCATTTTCAGGGTGCTGTAAATGAAGACAGAGCAGGCGATTCTCCGAACCTAGTCCTGCAGTGGCTGTGATTGCTTTTTCTGCCAATTGTTTTGCCTGCTGCAAGTCAGAAGTCACACATTCAAGTTTATTTTCCACCATTGTCACTCGAGTTGTAAAACCATCAACCTTTTTGTCCAGCTCCTTCATAAATGATTCCAGGTCTTTTACGGCCTTAAGGACTGCCGCGTTGGAAGGCTCTCCCTCAGTGCTATGCGGTTGTCCCTGTTGCATCACAGTTTTAGGTCTTCCCATTCTAGAGCCTTTACTCTTTGCTGCAATGCACAAAGATGTTCCCTTCCATAACTACGGAGTTAGGTGAAAGAGTCAAATGCCTGAATTCACTCGAAACTAATTAAAAATCTCAAATTTCTCTTAAATTAGGTTACAGTGGTAGGGAGCACTTCTGTAAGATGTCTGATGCTGTCAGCTGCTAGCCACGCCCCCCATTTTGGTTGCCCTTCTCTGGACTGCCTCCATTTTGTTAATGTCCTTGTGCAGGTGCGGCATCCAGTACTGCACACAGTACTCCAGATGGGGCCTAACCAGTGTTTTGTAAAGAGGGATTATTACATCCCTCTTACGACTTGTGGTACACCTACCAATACACCCCAACATCCCTCTAGCCTTACCTACTGCTTTAGTGGTCTGCTTGGATGAGTTCAGGTCATCTGTGATGATGATGATGATGTCCAAGTCTCTTTCTTCCCTTGTGATTCTCAGCAACTCCCCTCCCAACCTATAGGTAGCTTCAGGGCTTCTCTTCTCTGTGTGCATAATCTTGCACTTCTTTGCGTTAAACCCCAGTTGCCACTTTTCCGACCATTTTGCCAGTTTTTACAGATCTCTTATCATTCTGCCCACCCCATCAGGATCATCTACTCTGTTGCAGATCTTGGTGTCATCTGCAAACAGGCAAACCTTATCCTCCAGTCCATCTGCAATGTCATTGATGAAAATACAGTATTTAAGAGGACTGGCCCCAGGACTGATCTCTGAGGTACTCCACTTGTGACTTGCATCTCTTCTGACTGTATACTGTTTACCACCACTTCTGTTTTCTTCCTGATAACCAGTTTGCCCCCCAGTTGACCAACCTCTGACCCACCCCAAGCCTACCCAGCTTATTAATCAATCTTCTACGTGGAACAGTATCGAAAGCTTTGCTGAAGTCAAGGTAGGCGACATCAACTGCACCCGCTTGTTTCACCACTCTGGTTACCCAGTCAGAGAAATCTATAAGATTAGTTTGACAGGCCCTTCCTGTTGTAAATCCATGCTTTCTTGGATCCTGTGCTCCTATGGATTCCAGGTGTTGCACTATCTTTTCCTTAAAGAGTGCCTCCATAATCTTGCCCACTATTGAGGTAAGACTGACTGGTCTGTAGTTCCTTGCCTCCTCCCTGCTGCCAGTCTTGTGGAGAAGGATCACATGAGCCCTTCTCCAGTCTTCTGGAATCTCTCCTGTGCTCAGAGACTCACTAAACAGTTTTGATAATGGCTCTGCTACTTCCACCCTTAGCTCCTTTAGTACCCTGGGATGAATGTCATCAGGTCCCATTGCCTTGTCCACCCTGAGCTTAGTGAGCTCTTGTAGGACCCTTTCTTTTGTGAAGGGACTTGAGCACACATCCCTCTTCTCTGTGTCCATGGTGCTGAGCTGTGGGCTCTGCCTTGCCTTCTCCTCAGTAAATACTGAGCAGAAGTATTTATTAAGTATAGATGCTTTTCCCTGGTCCACCTCCACACACTCCCCCTTATCCCTTTTGATCTTAGCAATACCCCCTCTGGACTTTCTCCTTTCACTAATGTATCTATAGAAAGTCTTGTCACCTTCTTTTACTGTTTGTGCTAGTATTTCCTCAGTTTCGGCCTTTGCCTGCCTTACTGCCTTCCCTGCTTCCCTTAGGGAAGTTTGGTATGCCTTCCTATCTTCGTTCTGCTGCATTCCCTTACATTTCCTGAAGGCCAACCTTTTTGCTCTGTTCTTTTCAGCTACTGTTTTTGAGAACCAGAGTGGTTTCCTCATTCTTTTGCTCTTGCTTTTCTCTCTAACATAATGAGATGTTGCTTCAAGTATTGCATCCTTAATGCTTGCCCACTTTGCCTGTAGACCCTCACCTGTATTTCATTTTGCCAGGGCTAGCTTAACTCTGTTGGTCATCTTATCAAAGTCCGCTCCTCTGAAGTCCCATATTTTTGCCTTGCAATGGGATGATTTAGTTCTAGTGGCCAAATTGAACCATACCATGTGATGGTCACATCAGTCAGTACTAGATCCAGGATAGCTCTGTCTCTTGTGGGTTGTTGTACCAATTGTTTGATGCCCTCCCCTTGCAGGGAATCCACTATGTCTCTAGTTCTGGCGGATGTTTCTGCTGGTATTGACCAATCTGTATCTGACATGTTGAAGTCTCCTATTAGTAGAACCTCCCCTTTAGCTGTCATGTTTTGTATATCTTCTAACAGTAATGTGTCTATGTCCTCCCCCTGGTCTGGAGGCCTGTAGGCAACCCCAGTTCATATGGTTGTCCCATTTCCTGTTTCCAGGTTCTTCTGGCTCCTTATGTGTATTCTGAATTTCTGTAGCTTTAATATTTTCATTGACATAAAGGGCCACTCCACCCCTCCTTTTTGCACCTCAGTCTCTTCTGAACAGTACATAGCTGGGTACTGAAGTCTTCCAAGTGTGATTAATGGTGAACCCATGTCTCAGTAATATCTACTGTGTCCAGTTTAGCCTCTGTCATTGTTGCCTCCAGGTCTGGGATCTTGTTTCCCAGACTGCGGGCATTTGTGTACTTGATTTTCCATTGGCCAGATTTCAGTGCATTCGTTGTTGGGCAAGGACTGACGTTTCCCCCTGCACGTCGTATGGGGAGCCAGAATTTTTTTACTTACTTGGTGATGCAAATGAACTACAAGCATGCTGAACTCCTGTTTGATCACTAGCTGAGGGGGAGGGGTGTTCTTCCCGTTCGATGTATCGGGTGCAGCACCCCTCTCGTCATTTGCTAGTTTAAATATTCTGCAAAGACATCAAACTTCTGCCCCAATGCACTGACTACCTCCTTAGGCAGATGCAGTCCATCAAATTTAAAGAACTTTCACTCCCAAAACTGTTGCCAGTTGCCTGCAAATTTGTGTCCTTTTTCCTGGCACCAGCCCTTGAGCCACATGTTTAGTTCCCCTATCTCCCCTTCTCTGAATTTCCATCTGTCTGCTCACCTCTCCCAGACTAGCAGGATCTCAGAGAAGGAGATGCCAGATGATATGGATGACAGTTTGTCTCCCAGCCTGATCAGATGTTCCTTGGTCTCCAAAACTGACCGGCTGGAGAGATTGTTAGTCTCTATGTGTACCAGGACATCTATGTTTTTTCCTGCTTTGTGCATGATTTTTGCAATGTGGTCAGTGTCTCTCCACACTAATGTACCTGGGAGACATCTGACCATTACCCCTGGCCAGAGGTAGGTATCAACTCCCCGAATCGTGGAGTCTCCAATGATCAGAAGTGTTTTGGATTTCCTTTTTGCTTTTTTTGTTTTGGTCCCTGTTTTGGTCAAGTTTTGTAGTGCTAGCTCCTGTGCTGCAGTGTCCTGCTCTGCAGTGTCCTCTGCCCCTTTGTTTGATTTTGAAGATAGAGGCAAATACCTGTTTGTAGTTTTTCTATGGTTTGTGGAGGTGATAAGCTGGTGGGCATTGAGTGATGGGGCTCCTGATTTGCCCTTCCTAACCACCTGCCAACCTCCTGGACCAACTATCCTCTGCGGTCAATGTGCTTCAGTTGGATGTTGGGGAGATGGTGGGTGGTTCTTTGTAATATATTTCCTCACGAATATGTGATATGAGGTATGCAATCTCTGCCTATGCTGCCCGGAGCTGAGCCCTTAGCTCTCCAATGGTCCAGCATGTCAGATAGCATCCTAAATCCTGTATAACTGACCTATTGAAAAGTGTCCTGCAGCACCTGCAGTTAATAATATCCATTCCAGTTGCGTTGCTGAGTTTATAACCTGGTTTGAGTAATTCGAAGGAAAATTAAAGCAAAAGATTTTTTTATATATATATTTTTTGATTGTTTTGTTTGTTTGTTTCTGTATAACTTTTTAAAACAAGTTAAATTAATTGTATCCCTGTAAGTGAGGTCACTGTGTGGATGCCCCTCTGATCCTCCCCTTTCTGCTTTACTACAGGAAATGTCATGACTGTGTTACTCTGTAAAAGGAGTGTAGCATGGGGTGGTTGGGGATGGGATGGGTGGTTGGACCCTTCCCCTGCTGAAAAAGAAGAACCATGGATGAAAGAATCAAGGAGATAAGAGCAGAAACAATCAACCAACAACAAAAGCAGTCGCTATCCCTCAGTCTGTATCTTACATGTGCTCCTGTAATTAGCCCTGAAAGCTTAGCCTAACGATAGATACAACTGTAAAACCTGTAAGCACCACCTGTAACAATTTCACAGAAGATGTATCCTGCAAAAAACACTTTGCTACAGAGAAAAATAAAGCAGTAAAATAGTAACAACACCTGTAAGCACAACCTACATAACACTTTCACAGAAGATATATCTTGCAAAAACAAGTTGAATCAACAAATAACAAAATGGAATGGGTTGCCAGAGGCAGTGGTAACTAGTGAAGATATGAATATCTTTAAATGTAGATTGGATATGCATATGGGAAGCAAAAAATATGAGTACCACTAAATAGTGGCTAGCCGTTAAAGGGTCAAATAGACCTCCCGACTTTTAACTACCTATGAACCTATGAATCAGAGAAGATTACAGCAGTAATCTGTAAGCACAAAACAGTAACAAACCTGTAGGCACACCCTGTAATAATGCAGCAGAAAGTACACCCTGCAACAGTAATTTGAATCAGAGAACAATAAAGGAGTAAAATGTAAGCAAAAAACAGTAACAAATCCTGTGAGCACAAAAGAAAATTGTAACACACACAATAAATCTGCCTAGCCAAAAGAAGCCTTAATCTTTTTCCTTGCTCTGATAATGTTCCTTGCTCTGTCCTTACAAGCAAACCTAGAGGAAAAGAGCTCAGGTGAAGCTAGGTACCTTTGCCAGCAAACATTTACTGCCAGCTACTGGGCATCACAACTGAATCAAACAGGATACCCCACGTGGCGAACCACAGAAAATGGTTAGCAGGGAACTTCTGCCAAGTGTCATCAATACAGTGTAAACACACTTGAACAATGTTTTGCCTCTTCTTTCCTCCCCCCTGCTCTCCATCCATTACCTCTGCCCCTTTTGACCTCTTAGGCAACATTTGCCCTGCCCCGTGCTCTTTCTGGTGAAGCTACCCTGTGCTGCCATGCTCTCTTCTGTTACACTCATGCCTTCCCCCTTTTCCTCAATTCTTGTTCCTCCACCTCACAATTTTGAGGCACTTACAGCTCCTTAGAGGCTACCTCAAGCAGTATTTGTATATGTACCCTTTCAAGAGCTAATATACTGCCTAAAACTAATATTATTATTTTTTTTTAAACAGTCAACCATTATCTTTTACATCGGAGATGCTTTTTCTTTTCCTTCTGTTTAATTAGAAGATTGTTTACCTGATGTTAGCTGGTGTAATGTATGGGACAGCACTCTGCCTGGCAGCTGACATATCTGTCTCTATTCCTTCCCACTATATTCACCCAGGTTCATCATGAAAATGAAATTTATCTCAAAGGTGTTTCGCCTGGTAAAAAAAAATATTGATTGATTGATTGATTGGTTATCATGAGAATTGCAACCTCACTGACTGTGAAATCACTGTTGCTTAGGAACAGCCACTCAGTGGTTGTCAGGTAAGTCACCTGTGATGTCAAAGTCAATGAGATCATGATGCTGATGGTGTAGTGAGGTTGAGAGATAGATATGTCAGCTGTCAGGCCAAGAACTGTTCCACACGTCCAGCACAATATTATCACATAGAAGACTTTCTAACAAGCAAAAGGAAGTAGAAAAACGCTTCAGAAATAAAAAGTTGCAACTGACAGCTGCGTAGAATTTGTATTATTTTCCTGCCAGCCGATTTTGGCTCCACCAGCTCTTTAGTCTAGTTTTGCACCAGACCAACTGTTCCCTTATTTTTCAAATCATTTTCAATTATTTTACTTTAATTTGAATCTGTATTTGTGCAGATTGTCTTGAACATGTTATTATTTTATTCATATGCTGCATTTGATATTGTAATCTCCCACTGTACCCTTCCCCTAGGGTCACACTTGGAAAAACTATTTGACTCAGTGTGCCCCTCCTTGTCACCCACTTATCAATAACTAAATAGACAAAATGCATGCTACTTTTGTAAATTTGCAGTTGTTATTGAGAGGGAAATTTGAAGAAGACACAAAAAAACTTTAAAAATCAGGATCAATCACTAATAAATGTCTTCCAGATGGTGCTGTAACCAGAGATCAAATAGTGCCCCTCCATCTGTCTGGTTAAGAAATGATAGCCTTTATGTGTCTCTTGGTGGAATCATTCTCCCAGTGGTGATGACATTATACTTGTTAATGAGAACAGGGTATGGCCATTGTACACTTTAAGTGTCTAGGATGCTGACGAAATTGCAAGTTGCTGTCTTTAAGGGCAGTCAGGAAATCTGTCATATGATGTGCTTCCATGTCACAATCCTGCTGTAAAACACAAAAAATCCATTTGTACCAGAAGTTGTTTTTAAAGATGAGCTTCAAATAACAAGAACTAGTCTGCTTTTCACATCCTGAGTAAAGGGAGGCAGTTAAAAGTCGCAGAACACCACAAGAACTCAGAAAAGTGCATTATCCAGTATCAACAGCTCAAATTCATTGCACTGCTGCTGACAGGGCAACAGCGATAGCTTTGCAAGGGCTAAAAAGCGTCGTTGCTGTAGTTAAAGAATTGTTATCCCCTGTGTTAATGTATACACGCAGTGTTACTAATAAAAATGCATGAATGCGTTTATTTAAAATTATTTAAATACAGCTCAGGCCCACTGAGGTGTAACAGCTCATTTTCAGGCAGGCACTATTGACAGCAGTTACTTGTTACAAAGAATAAAAACAATTATCTAAACAGGACAATAAACACTAAAGGCACTTCTGTGACAGACCCCGCGGCAAGGCATGCCTGGGCCTTACATGTGACTCTCACCACCTTTAGTAAACCGGTGCGGTCCGGTAAATTGTGGTTCAGTGGCGAGTGCTGGAGACCTTCCAGTTGATCAAGCCATAAGGATTTTGGCTATTGGAGGGCTCGGTAAGGAAATCACTATTTTCTCTACCACATGGGGCATCAATAACCAGTCCAGGTTTAACAAAATAACAGAGCTTTATTTGAGCATTTTAAAGAAAAAGGGTTAGTGCAAATGTCTACTTTAAACATGGCCCTCTGAGGTGCCCTCCTAGGCAGGCCAGTTCTACCCCTTGCCACTAGGTACCAGGTTTTAATTGGATCCCAATGGGAGCTCCTTTAACTTAGTTCCTGGGTACCGCAGGTGTAGAATCACTGTCAGCCTGTAGATGTTGCAGCGGTTTGGCCCTCATTGGTGCAGTTTAAACAGAGCAGTGTACTCAATTCCCCAAACCCCACAGACCATTCAATTGCTTAAATGGCCGAAAAAAACCTCAACATGGGGTACTTGTAATTCAAATTGCAAAACACAGTGAAACAACAGGTCCCTTGAAACAATGCTGCACTGTGGCATACTAATGGTTCCTGGACCCAGATGGCTCCTCCTGATACAGCAGACCACTGGATCGGTGCTCTCCCAGGGCATCCACAATGCAGGGAGTCTTCCTCCCTCTGCTCCATGCTGAACTGGTTACCTTGAGCACTGGTTGCAGGCTCTTTTGATCTCCTTCCACTCATTTTGGACTGCTGAGGCCCCAATCTGACCCTCACGTGTCCTGATTTCAAAGCCCCTAGGTCAGAGACAGCCTGGCACCATTCTGTAATGTCTGCTACAGGACCTGGATCAGCAGCAAAACATGGAAACATGGAAACACAGAATATGTCAGCAGATAAGGGCTGCTGGGCCAACCCAGTCTGCCCATTTTTTAACTTTCATTTTTTGGTGCAGACCCAACTTGAACTATGATGTCACCTTTTCCCCTCCCTTCTTTACCCCTACTATTCCCTTGTGCCTCTCCCAGGCATTTTTGAACCGCACCACTGTGTTTGCCTCCACTACCTCTGCTGAAAGGCTGTTTCAGGTATCCACCACCCTTTCAGTGAAGAATACCTCCTCACATCCCTCCTGTATTTACCTACCAGGTCATACGGCAAAACCGCACAACAGGAACAGCACGGTAGGGAAGAGCAAGAGGGTACAAAACCGTGAAAGGGTGTAGGCATGGTAGTGCACCCTCTCATTCTCCCAGGCAGAGGATAAGACCTGAGACAGGGGCCAGTGAGCAACTGCTGTGGCTCGACATGATGAGCCACTGGCAGCAAGAGAGGCAGGTAGTGTGTTGAGACCAGGTTTCCGATTCCCGATCCCAGACGCATGGATTTTTTTATTTTTCACACTTTGTGTGCGATTTTAGCTGTTAACACCCCCACCCCCGAGTTAGTTATTTTAGTTGCGGTGGTTCGGGGGGGGGGGGGACAAAGATATATGCTGCTGGCAGTATATTGTACTGTATTGGCAGTGCAGTATATTGCGGCGGCATAATGTCTTGCAACATTATGACCCCGTACCCTGAATTTACCCCCCTCCAGTTTCGTAGCATGATCTCTTGTTCTAGAGTAACTTCTTCTCTGAAAAATACCCCCCCACTGTACCTTATTAATCCCAGTGAGTTATTCAAAGTTCTCTATCATATCCCCCCTCCCTCCTGTCCTCCAGTGTTTACATATTTAGCACCTTAAGTCCCTTCTCTTAGGGCTTTTGATATAGACCCTGCATTATTTTGGTAGCCCTCCATTGAACTACTCCACTCTATATCCTTCCTGAGATGTGTTCTCCAGAACTGAACACAGTACTCAAGGTGAGGTCTTATCAGCAATCTGTATAGGGACAGCGCCACCTCCTGCTTCCTGCTGGCAATACCCTTTCCTATGTACCCAACATCCTATGTCCCTTCTGACTACATTGTTGCACTGCTTGGCTACCTTTAGATCATCTGATATGATTACTCCTAGCTTTCTCTCCTGCTTGGTCTTTGCCAGAATAACTCTGCCCATTTTGTAGTTTGCTCCTGGGTTTCTATGGCCCAAGTTCATTATTTTGCACTTTTTTGCATTAAAACCGAGCAGCCATACCCTTGACACTCCTCTAGTGTTTACATAGCTCTACCCATCCTTTCCATCTCCCCCCCCAGAGTGTCCATTCTGTTGCAGCTCTTGGTGTCATCCACAAAGAGGCAGACCTTTCCTTCCAGTTCCTCCACTATGTCACTTATAAAGACGTTCAAGAGGACTGGTCCCAGCACTGATTCCTGAGGCACCCTGCTGGTCACCCTCCCATCCTCGGAGTGAACTGCATTTATCACTACCCTCTGTGTCCAATCCCCCAACCAATTTTTTTACTTACGTAGATACAGAGACAGTGTCGGCAGATAAGGGCCTATGGCCCACCCAGTTTGCCCATTTGAGCTTGTAAGTTCAGTTTATGTTTTCCTAGAAGTATGTTGCCCCTTACCCCTGACCTCCAGAATTCCTTTATGACTATCCCATGCATTCTTATCAACTTATTACTCACCCCAAGTTCTCCAACTTACTTACCAGACTCCTTTGTCGAATGGTGTCAGATGCCTTGCTGAACTCCAGGTAGGCCATGTCCACTGCTCCTCCCTGATCCAACTCCTTGGTCAACCAATCAAAGAAATTTATCAGATTTGTTTGGCATGGTCTTCTCCCTGTGAAACCATGCTGCTTTGGATCATGTAGTCCATCTGATACAAGGTATTCCACAATCCTTTATTTTAGTAGTGTTTCCATTAACTTGCCCACCACTGATGTCAAGCTGATAGGCCTATAATTGCCCACCTCTTCCCTACCACATTTGTGAAGTGGGACTACCTCTGCCCTTCTCCAGTCCCCCAGGACCACACTGGTCTCCAGTGATCTGTTAAATAGGTCTGTCAGAGGTGCAGTAAGTATCTCCCTGAGCTCCATCATCATCTTTGGATGTACATTTTCTAGTCCCACAGTTTTGTCCACCTTCAGGTTAGTGAGTGCTTTCTGGACTTTCTTCTCAGAAAATGAACTGTTGTTGATTTTTCTCCCATGAAAGCTCCTGGCACCTTTCTGTGGTCCCTTCCCTTCCCCTTCTACTGTGAATACTGAGCATTAGTATTTGTTCAAGATGTTTGCCTTTTCTTGATCCTCCTCCTTTAACCATACACTCCCTCCCTTTGTGTTCCTTTTCTCATTAACATAACTAAAAATGTCTTGTCCCCTTTTGATTCCTGAGCTATCCCTTCCTCAGTTTGTGCCTTTGCGCCTCTTACTGCTTTACTGCCTCCCTCTATTTTCCCAGATACACGTCCCTATCCTCTTCTCTCTGGGTCTCCTTATATCTTCTGAATGCTACATTTTTTTTTAGCTGTAACCTTTTCTGCTACCTCTTTCAAGAACCATAGCAGTCTCCTCTTTCTTTTACTGACCTGCTTGACACAGAGGTTCTTTGCCTTCACTGTGGCCTCTTTTAGTTTGGCCTACTTTTCCTCCACCCACCATCCAGGTCCTCTCCCCCTACCAGGTAATTCCTAAAACATCCACCCATTTTTGTAGAATCAGCCCTTCTGAAGTCCAGGGCTCCTGCCATTGTGTGGTTGGATTCCACAGTTATTCTTTTGAACCATGCTGTACAATGACCGCTGGTCCCCAGATGGCTTCCCACCTTGACGTCCGCAATACTGTCTCTGTATTCCTTGGTCTTCTTCTCCATGCTATATCTTCAGCGTCACCCATGTGTTGGCTTGCACGTGGTTGCCACTCACTTCCTCTTTGGAACTCAGCAGCTCTGTTTACAGCTTACTGTCCACTTTTGAGGCCTAGGATGGCACAGCTTGCATTCACCCCAGCACTGCAGATCTTTCCACCAGGAGATCTTCACCAGATCTACCCTCCTCCACTACATCCCTGCCTTTATAGGCCCTGCCCACAGTCTGTCTCAATTTGTGAATGAGGCTGTCACTCCAGATCCTCAGCATCCCACAGGACACACAAAAGGTGCCAGACCCTGATGCCCCTCCTTTCCCCAGAAACCTCCTGGAGTCCCTTTTCCTGTGAGGTTTCTGAGTGTGCAGTGGGCCCACCCGAGCGAGTCCATTACAGTACATTCACTTAGTGTGCACATGCTATTCTAATGATTTAAATGGGGTTCCATGTCATAACAGCAATTGCAAAATAGTGATCGCTGTTATGGTGAGTGTATATCACCGAAAGCAAATTGGCGATATACACATGCTGGCGTACAGACATCTGGCAAGTAAGCTAAGTGTTTATGTACCGCCCGCTGCCCCTGATTAAGAATTAACAACTCAAGGGGGGTGCATGTCAGGAAGGGGGCGACACTCCAAAATAAATTAGAAAAAACACTGCAGCAGCAAGCAGAAAAACTTTCTTCCCCCGGTCCCCAACCCCAAACCCAGTACCTGCTTCACCGGAGCTAGCCGCCCTCGCTACCACACCACATGGCTAGCTCAGCTGCAGCAGGCACACTACCCTACACAAACCCTCTTCCCTATCCCTCCCCTTCTGGTTGCCCTCCCCTACAGTCGCGGCTGCATAGGGTCGCTACCCTTACAGGGCAGCCCAAAAGGATAGCACTGTAAATGAGTTGCTGTTTTGACAGTCACTCATTTACAGTTGCTATCATCACTGGATATCCTTAAATGATGAAAAGGACCTGGCATTTCACATGGAGGGGTTGGGGATGGAGTCCTGTGTTCCAAAATGTGACTGCAGAAAGGGTCTCTGCCATGATTAGATTTGACCTTATGTAACACAAATGATCGATGTGGAACATCATGGATGGAATAACTGTTACTGCATGGTACTAGAAGGTTGGTCTGATAGTAAGAAAGCTAATACATTTAATTCTAGGAAAGGCCTATTTCTTTTAGGGTGGAAGGCAGTCCTGACACCTATCTAGGCACACTGCCACTCCTCCCTCAACTAGTAAATTATACTTTTTAATGTCTGTTTCTTCTAGTTACTTACTGAACCCCCTCTTGAGCTCTCCATGTACATTGTGTCATAAGTCACTTTTACAGGCAGTGGTCTGTATCAAAATAACCAATACAGATACATTGTAATAGTGCATTTTCGGTGTGTACAAGTATTCACACACCAGTACAAAAGTGAGTGCTTCCCTAAAACGCAGTCCTGCTCCTCCTGGGTTCACTGGCTTCTGTTGTGTTCTGCCCTGCCATGTAAAATCGGCATTCCATTAATTTGGGCGAACTGCAGTTGAGCTATAGCCAAAAAGTAACTTAATTCAGTACATTAGACCACAGGAAAAAAAAAAAAACATAAAAATGATGTGTTTAGTGCAGAATTCATTTAAAGAAGATTTCCCTAATGAATTCTGCTGAAAACATTAACAAAACTTGTCCATTGTAGGTGTAGTAATTTGGAGGCGTGTACTGTGGTAACTTTGGAAACTTTTGTGATGTTTTCAGCAGAATTCATTAGGAAAACTCTGCCCTAAACAAATTTTGTCATACAGTCACACTTTTTGGGGGTTATAAGCACACAGTCTTTTATGTTTTATTTTTTCATAATAACTAGTGTATGGATATGAGTACAAAAATAAAGTTTTTCCAACAGGGAAAGTGAAGCATGGGCACTCTAAATGCTGTAACTGGGTATGACATCATATTTGGTTATTATGACATCTGTTTCACACTGCTAATCAATGTGATAAAGGGGGTCACCAGTTATATCACCATAATGGCAGACCCTGGAGTGTCTTATTGCACTTATAAAATGGCATTTATGAAAATAAGAAGAAATTATTTTAAAAAGATAAAAAATAGGGCATTTCATTGAAATATGCTTCTATTTTAACTTTGAAGACAAATAATAGTCCATATTCTGGTAACTCAGTGGGGTGGGGGTGGGGTAGCTAAAAACAATAAAAGGCAATGCATCTCAAATCAATACAGGTATAATATTTTAATGTAAATGTGTTCAAAACTTTGAACCTGACATTTTTTTGGGGATACATTTCACCTGAAAACCTGAAAACAGTCATATGTGAGTCAAATATATATGCTTTCAAGAACTTTAGTAATGTATTTAAGCAGTTTTGGTCTGCTTATGTAACTTTCCCACCTGTTCTCTTTGTTTGTATAATAGTATTGCTTCCTTTCTTCATCCTTTTTCTTCTGTCTTTTCCCACCACATGTAGAATAGTGTATGAGAGCCCATACACAACAGCTCTATTCTTATACTGAGTGGTTACCATGGCAACAAGGACCTTGCAAACAAAGCTTGAGAGGTCCCTCTGTCATCATGGAAACCACGAGGTTTAAGAATAACGATATTGTGTGTTGGGGCTCTCATAGACTATTCTATATAGTCTATGGTCAAAAAATACCCAGTTGCTTACTTTTTTGTTGTTACAGCAGTCAGTCTTTGCTGTCCGTCACCAGCACTTCATCACCAGCCAGCTCACGTGGACGATGTCTCAACAGCCAACTGTCCTGTCAACAGTGCTGCTGGGGACACTTGCACTGTGATGTAGCTACTACAGTAGAGCAAAAAGTCATTCTGCTGTAGTAGCCACATCACTACTGCAGCAGAATGGCTTTTCCAAGTGTATGGATCTCTATACACAACAGTGTTCCACCATACACTATATATGGAATGTTTACCATGGAATAGAGGGATTTAAAATTCTGGTCAATTCCACTGGCAGAATGTACCTCTCCCAGCATATTGTGATGGTGTCTGCATGTCAGTGATGTCACAAAGGTGGTGTTTGCTGCAGCTGTGAGCGGGCTTAAACAGGCTGAGGAGACAGTGCCGGTTGTTCAGCCTGACAGTTGGACACCCAAACATGGGGAAGAGCCAGCCACTTGCAGAGCTGAAAAAGTGCCTCTGTAAGGGGAGGCACTGTTCCTCATAGAGCGATTCCAGACTAAAAGGGGCACCAGGATCTGCTAAAAATAACCACCACAAGTGGAAATAAATAGAATTAATAAAACTTTGCTTACATTGATAAATAGCAATGCAATAAAATGAAATGCAACAAAATCAAAATTCAGTGCAATCAGCATTTAAAACATTTGATGCAACTGTCAGTTAAACTAAGCAACATAAATTCTAAAATCATGCTTATCACTTTAATATTAACAGGAAAGGCTTATCACTCTAATATTTACCCCAGGCCATAGATAATGGGCTAGGTCTTACCTCTACTGGCTTGGTGAACAAAAAGCTACTTCTTGTGGCTGTGGGCAGTTACCAACCCTGAGAGGGCTTTTGTGAGGGATCAGACCTGCTCTGGGGCTCTGGCCCAATAACCAACTTGATTAGGCATAGGTTACTTTGCTAGCCTACCCCGGCACTAGGACTACACTACACCACCTCTCCCTGGAGCTCCCTCCCCGGGTGCCATGCCTCCCCCTCCAGGGATTGGCTGACCTAGTTTTGTAAAATGATATGAGTATTTATTGGTGGTACACCACTAGCTGTCCTGCTAGCTGAACCTCCACTGCTCCTCACTGCTAGTAGAGTGTTCTTGGCTCCTCACTATTAGCCAACTTGCTTGCCATGTCTCCTATCTCCAAAAGTGCCTGGTTATAGACCATCTTTTCTGTGCTGGTCCATCCACCAGCCAATCCTGCCTGGGGCCCACCTCCGCTAGACTAGTGCTACTGCCACTGACTGACTTGTCAGCTGAGTCTGATGGGCTTCAACTAAGGGGGGAGCTGGTGGCAAGCCACACCCCTCTACCGCTGGTCAACTTAGATTTACCGGTGGTGGGGGGAGTCTCCCACCAACAGGTTATACCCTCTTCTACCACTAGCTGGCCTGCTAGTTGAGTTTGCTTGAAGGCCCCTTGTAACAGGTCACTCCCCTTCTGTGATACTGGCTGACTTGCTAGTCAATCCCAGAGACACCTGCAAAGCTCTGGAGAAAGCTGCCTGATGGTACCTACCAGCCTTCTCTGCTGAATGCCTGAGTCAACTGTCTTGTCTGACAGTACAGCTCTTGAGCTCTTAAAAGGGCTGCCAGACAGGGTTCTCTGGTGGCAGTGCTCTCCCAACTGCCTCTGTAGGTCCCTTGAAGTCTTCTCCCTGGAGCTTCTCTTCCAGCAGCTCCTCTTCTAGAGCTTTTCTGACCCTCCAGTGAACTGCTTCTTGTACTAATTCTTGAACTGCTGCAGACTCTCCTCAAACTCTCCTTGAGTTGAAATTGAACCCTCCTGGCAACCTTTTTGTTTAGCTGCTGGGGGGGGTACTCTGGGAGGCTCCCTTACTGGCTAGGGAGGGGGGCAATGCTGATTGGTTATACAAATCAAGGACCTGACTGCACAACAAATCCGTGTCAAGAGCTGCTACTCAGCCCTTACACTTCCTCCCTAGCATGAGCACACTCAACGGCCTTAACTGCCATTAACATTTTAAACCCAGGCATCAAGTGCCTTTGATGTGCCCACGCGGGAGTCACTAGATCGGGTCTCCCATAGCCGGCACTTTTACTTTCTAGTGAGAGAGATTCTCACAGAATCAGGGAATTGGGGAAGGCAAGGTCAATCCTTCCCTACTCCCCAAACACCCCCACACACACACTTTAAGTATATTAAAAAAAACTTGGTGACTAATACTAGAAGTCAGAACATCATAAAGAAATCAGAGCTTGAAGTATTAATGCACAGAGGCAGTCTAGACATTGTTGCAGTTACAGAAGCATGGTGGAGTAAGGACATTACGTGAGGTAGAAATATTCCAGAGTATACTTTATACCTTAAAGGAGTACTGCACTCAAAATGTGTGCTTAGTCCTGGTATATCCTTCCCTGTGTTTGCCATTAGGATTTTTTTCTCAATTTGCCTACTAGTTTTATGGCCTCTCCTACTAGTTTTACAGTCTCTGGGGATCTCCATAGTACCATAGCTTATTGCTCTTCTTTTTCCTACAATGCCTTCTGTCCCATGTGACAGTGATGCATCCGGGACCATAGATTCAGCAAGTACTGGTTTACAATCAATTATACAACAGTACAGCTATAATTTTATGCCACTTTCCTCATCCAGTAAGCACTGAAGGCTACATTTACAGTTTAGTAATCACTTGGGGTTAAATTGAGCGGGTATTCGGTAAGAAAACAGACTCTTTACTAATTATAGCATCAATGACTTAGGGTGATTTGTGTGCTTTTTACAGCTGGGCATAGTTTGATTAAATTAAAAGCTTTAAGAGCAAAACATTTACTCCTGCCGGCTGGACCTAGGCAAACATATAGAACACAAAACTACTGAATTACAGTTATTTCATTGAGGCCCGAACATAAGGCTTCTATCTTCACATTACTGGTGCAGTACTTTCCCTCACTGAATGCTTGGTCCCGGATGCATCACTAGCACACAAGGTAGGAGGCATTGTAGGACAAAAAAGAGCAATGAATCATTCTAATATGGAGATCCCAGAGGCCATAAAACTAGCAGGCAGTTTTAGAAAAAAACTCTTAAATAGTAGACAAAGTGAAAGACTGTAGAACTCCTTTAAGGACAGGATTCACCAAAAAGGAGGTGTTTGGTAAGTTATACATAGCATAATTTTGTTTGCAGTGATATCACTGACATTGCATAGACCAGGAGTTCTCAAATGGTGAGGCGCGCCTCCCCAGGGAGACGCGTACCTGTTTCAGGGGAGGCGCGGGATGTTTGAAAAAAAAAGTGTAGTTGCATTATATGCGCCTTCCGATTCCCTTTCCTGACTGGTCCATCACTAACACACCTCCCCCATCAGCTCCACTACTCGCATGTGTGCAATTACCATCCTCCCCACAATCTCCTGCTTGCAAGAGGCTGTGCTGCAATGCCCAACTATATACACTCCCCGCCTCAAACAGTTTAAACCTAGTGGGCCTAGGAAGGGATCCACAACCGTAAACAATGCAGAAAAGGTCTGTATCAGACCAATAGGAGTAAGGTCTGTATCAGACCAATAGGGAGCAAAATTGGTTGGCAGCCAATCAGTGACAAACTTAGCTAGCCAATCCTTCGGCTGGCTTCCATGACTTTCGGCCAATCAAGGCCATCTCAGGACAGTGTCGTCATCGCTTCCGGCAGTAAAGCATGGCGCAAAGTCGAGGGAAGTTTCAAAACTTTTGCAGAGATTGCCCTAACTTGGACGCCTGCTAAAGCTGCTGATTTGATCCACCGCCAGCTGCCGTCTCAGACCTTCACTGCCGCTACACATGGGACCACGCTTGACTGCCGCCTAGGATCTGCATTTCCACCCACTTTAGCTGTTGCCTGGAAGCTCTCCCTCATTGTGACTTCCACCTCCCACCTAGCTGCTGCCTCGGACCTCCTGAGTTTCAAACGGGCCATCTTCTGCCTTCCAGACTTCTCCCGGACCCACTCTGTAAAGGGCTGGTAAGGACTTGTTCTGTACTGCATATATGTTTTGTTTGTATGCCCAAGGGGTTTAAAATGGTGGCAGTTGGGGGGAAGAGGTTGAAATGGCACACTGTTTTTGGTGGGGGTCATATGGTGTCTCTGTCCTGGAAACAGAGTTGGCTCACTGTTTGTTTTGGATGGCTGGTGTGGGTCATATATGGGTTCATTGCTCTGAAAGAAGCTGAAATGGCACTGATTTAGTGGCTAGGGGGTCATATAGGTGTCTCTGTTTGTACTAAAGAGAGATTGAAACTGCTCACTGTTTGTTTTTGATAGCTGGGGCATATATGATGTCTCTGTTTGTGCTGAGAGAGTTGAATGACACTATTTTTGATGGCTGAAGGGTAGGGGTCTTTTGCAGATCTTTAGGAGGACCCTGCCTGTACTGGCTTCATATGTGATGGTTTTCTATAGAATTACGTTTGGGCCAAAGGGCCTTCTGGTATGGCTTGAGGGGTAGGTGTATTCTGCAGGTCTTAAGCCCAGGGCACCCCCTGTGCTTCACTTCAAAAGCAACAAAACCTGCCTGTTGGATTCAAATGAATGGAAGTTTACAAAGTGCCAATGTGTTATTCATTATTACAGGTAGCTGGCAAGTGCACAGTGGTAACCATGCAAAAGTTGACCAGAAATCTTATTTAGTGCATATACGTGCGGTGCGCTAATGGGCAGTTCTTACACAATTACCACAGTATGGAAATATGTATGTAAATGAGGTCATGACACATGGGGAGGCCTGACATTTTTTCAGGCCCAGTAGGGGAGGCTCACCATGGCAAGGTCTGAGAACCCTTGGCATAGACGGATGGTAGCATAGAAATTATGGGTTAAAATAATTCCACCAGGAAGCAATAAATGCATTCCAGGAGTTTGCTACAATCCTCCTAACAGTAGTGAACAAAATAACAGTGAGCTAATCCAGCAAACAGAAAAGGCAGCTGAAATGGGTAATTCCTTAATAACAGGAGATTTTAATTTGCCACACATACTCTGGAAAGAAACACCAACAAACAAGAGAACAATCGTTCATAGAGGTAGTGCTACAAGAAAGATTATAACAAATGGTTTTAACACCTACTAGAGGTGACAATACACTTGATCTGGTAATCACAGACATACCAGAGCTAGTAACTGACTTAATAATAAGAGAACATCTTGTAGACAGTGATCATATGGTTCAGTTCATACAAAAGACTTCAATTAAAAAAAATCAGCAGGGGTTACGATAGCCAAAAATTATAACTGAGCAGATTTCACGACGATAAAGAAAAATTTTGTGAAATGGAATTTGGAGGAGACACTTGAAGCAAATAATGTTGGGTCAGTCTGGTCTCTCTTTAAAGATAAAATTCAAGCTCTTGAAAACATGTTTATTCCAGAGAAGAAGCAGTATAACAGACAGGATAATGTACCACAGTGGTACATGAGTAAAGTTAAAAAAACAAATAGATAAAGGAAAAAAAAATCAGCATGTAAATTCATGAAAAAAGATCCTTCTGAATATAACGCCAGAAATTACAAATGTGTGTTGCAAAAGACTAAAAAACTAATTGTCAGAAAAGGGAAATGTAGAAGTAAAAGTAGCTGATACCTGTGATAATTCTAACACTTTGTTTGCTTGTATTAATGACAATAGAAAGGTTGATAGGGGTATTGGGCCAATTATTGAAGCTGGAATTGAAATAAAGGATCCGCAAAAGGTAGCTAATGCTTTTAACAAGTATTTTTGTATAGTATTTAATTCTTGATGCAGCACAAAGACAACATGTACTCGAATGTCAAATGACATATCACATGTCACATCATTTAGTATCAGTGACGTTGCAGAATTACTTGATGAATTCAAGATAAATAAATCAGCAGGTCCAGACAAACTGCACCCCAAATTTCTAAATGGTTGCATCAAAGGCCATTGATAGAGCTGTATAATACTGAATCTTGCAACTCGGGTGAGGTACTAAATGACAGGAAAAAAAAAATGGTGGTACCAATTTTCAAAAAAGGTGATAAATCAAACCCAGAAATTTATAGGACAATTAGCTTAGCGTCGTTACCTGGTAAATTCATGGAGAAGTTATTCAAGGCTAAATTAGAAGAACTGTCAAGTAAGGAGATAACCAACTGTTCACATCACGGATTTAGAAAAAAAAGCCTGCTTCTGTGTCACAAACATTTTAACCTTTTATGAAAAAGTCAGCCATTATGTAAATAAGAACACTTCTGTGGATATCATCTACTTAGACTTTCTGAATGTTTTTGACACATACCTCATGAAATCTTACTAAGGGAAATGAAAAGATAAATTATAAACATCAAAATTATTAACTGGGTACAGAACTGGTTATATAGGAGAACACAGCTAGTCAGAATACAATATCAGAAGAAGTACATGTAACTAAGCAAGTGTTTCATTTTAGGACCATCATTGTTCTCATTTTTCATCAGAGATCTGGATATCGAAATCAAGAAATTGGCTAGTGAAATTCACAAACTACAATACATTAGGTGGTGTAGTGGACTCACTGGAAGGTTCCAGGATGATAGTTGAAGGTCTTAAACAGGTACAACTACGGGCTAACCTCAGTGGCATGTGATTCAATATAAACAAATGTGCGGTCATTCATTTAGGCAAAAGCAATGCAAAAAATAAGTATATGATAACTGGGTAGCATTTTTTCCCATAGGGAAACCCGGTTATAATTCGCTGTTATAACCTGCAGGTTATAACAGTGAACACACGCCAGGTTTCCCTTGGTCCATGCATACTCCTGCCACCACTTTTCCCATCCTCTCCACCTTTCCTTACTGCTTGACATACCACTGGCACTTTTGGCAGTAAGTTAACTTTAAAAAACATTAACTGAGCTCTTTCTGGTACTAGAGTTAAGCTTTTTAAAACAAATGAAAAAAGTGAAATGTTTTGTTTCAATAGCGGCTTCTGATCGTGGACCTCGCTGAAACCCGATCGGACTGTGGCTGCACAAGGATGTGATTTTTATTTTATATAATTGCTGTGGCAAAAAAACACAAAACAATCTCCAGCAATTTATATAAAATAAAACATAGGGTGGTGAGTTTAACTCGTGATTTTACACACACCTTCAGTGTTGGATACTTAAGTAAACCCCTCAAGCTTAGTTCTCAGGGTTTATGTAGCATCCAACACCTCAGGTGTGTGTAAAATCTCGTTAAACACACCACCCCATATATTATTCTATATATTATGTATTCTGTGTGTTATAAATTGAACTGTTATAAAGGAGGTAGAATCACAAAGGGACCCTGGTGTTATTGTTAGTAATGACCTTAGATTCAGTATGTACTGCAAATAAGCTACTCAAACAGCACATGGATCCCTAAACAATATAAAAAGGACTTTCATATGTAGATCATCACGCTGCATCATTCCAGTATTCAAAACACGCGCGTAAGACAACATGTGGAATGCTGTTCATAGGTTTGGAATCCATACCTTAGGAGGGACATTTATCATGTGGAAAGAGTCCAGCATAGGGCCACTAAAATGGTTAAAAGCCTCCAAAACCAATCATATGAAGAAAGATTAAATAAACTGGGCCTATTTACCTTGGATGAAAGAATCAGAGTTGACATACTACAGATGATTAAAATAATGGGGTGATGGGGCCCTGATGAAAGAAATAGATATTATAATTCATGAAAAATATATTACACTTAGGTCCCACAACAAACAAATGAAGCTTGATACAAATACAAGAAACAATAGATAGGGTTTTTTCACCCAACAAACTGAGAAAGTCTGGAATATACTGCCTAAGGATATCATCAAAGCTAGTAATGTTAATACATTTAAGCGAAAACTGGACCAATACGTATCAGGGAACAGAAGGACAAGTTGGTCCTGTAAATAATGGGAGACCGACTTGATGGGTCAAATGCCTTCTTCTGTCTTGCAACTCAGTATAGAACAGAATCAATCAGTGTCCAGCACCAAAGCCACTGTCGGGTTGCCCACAAAAGCTTCTGGCGTACCACCCAATGTGGTCTTGATGCCAGTCACTACAATACTACACGCACACACACACACACACACACACACACACACACACACACACGCCAGTCACTACAAAACTACACACACACTCCAAAGTGAATAAAAGGCTTGTTTGTGATCAACCCACATATATCTCCTGTTACATCTCATTAAATAAAAAATATCTGATAAGAATGAACAGTTTTGATATGCAAGCACTATATGTGCAAAGCTAGGCACTAGGTCATGATAATGAAAACCACAACAGTGTGGTCCAAAATAATGACACGAAAACAGCACTTTCAGTAACAGTGCCCACCCAAAACAGCGACTGCAATAATAATGCCAATGGTAGTGGTCCACGAACACAGCGACTACTACCATGGCAAAATAAAATACACAGTAATTTCAGATCTTACTTCCGAGAGGGCTCTTACAGTAGATCATTTCCATTAGGACTAAGCCACCAGGCACTAGGACTGCACCGAAATCTTTAGCTAGCAGTGTCTGGTTGGGGACCGCCTACCCAACATCAGCGTGGTACCTTATAGTGAGCGGTCCCCACGCCCACCCTCCAGTTCTTTCCTGCCATCGACCTGCACACGTCTGACCTCGCGGAGAATACTGCTACTGTCGATGCCATTTTGGATAAGTATTTCTAATCGTTTTTTTCTTTTTATTTCTTAGAATATTAGTATTTCTACACTTCATGTATGTCATCTTTGACACCTTCCAATTCCCATAAAAAACAAATCTGACTCCTGTGGATCTCAGCTTCCTTACAAAGATGACCATTCTCTCTGCCTGGGTCCAGAGCATAAGACAGAGGACTGTTAGTCTGCCAGAGCTTCAAGCAGGCCACACGGAAACACAGTCAACAGGCCCTGGAAGTCCATATTTTAAAACACAAAATGGCTTCCATGGAGAAAGAGCTGCAGAAACTCAGGAGTTCTTCCTCTTCACCAGAGGGACATCCCAAGAAGAAGAAGGATAAGGAGAGACACTGGGACTGGAATCAGTCTCCTTCCTGCCTACGACTCCCTTCGGGGACCACAGACATTAAGTGGCCTTCCCCCAAGGGAAGCTCCCTTCCTGCCCAGACTGCTTCTGCTGCTGTGGAGCAGCCGTTAGCGCTCCCGCTGGAGCTGGACTTAGTTCTGGCAGGAGTCCCCAGGAAGCCAGGGACACCTGTTACCCTTAGGCCCATCAAAACCACCGGGTCTAAAGTGAATGGCAGGGCTGATAAGTCAGTCACTAGCTCCTCTGACGACTGCCTAGCCAGGGCTGATAAGTCGGGTGCTGGTTCCATCAGTAAATGCCCAGCCCTGAACCCTCCATCAGGTCCCAACAACAGGCCTGATGTTGAGCCTCCAGACCAGCTTCCACCTGTGCCGCAACCTCCCTCCCCACCTCCAGTGGTGGACCCTACGGATTCCTCTGCACTCCCGGAACTGGATGGGGGGGGCGACTGCCCATCAACACCATCTCATTGCCGACACCAGATCAGCCCCTCCATTTGACCCTCTGCCAGTTTCCTCCATCAGGTCCTTGATGGGGTCCCTTAGGCCCTCCACCGAGATACCTAATGCCTGGCTACATGGCGCCACATTATCCTTCCCCGGGGTATACATCACCAAGGTTGCCAATGCCAGGCTACCCAAAACCTCAGTATCCTGTGCCAGGTTACCCTCTGTAAGGGTATACTTCTATTTTTCAACCACCCCCACTGCCACCTCCCCCACCACCCCAGCCTCAGACAGACTTGCAGGTGATGTTAAGCTCTTGGTGAAAAGCCAAGACACAATTTGCCTCTGAACTGGACAGACATCATCCAGTGGCTACCCCTTCAGCGGTCCCCTCAGAACCGATAACAAGGTCTCTTTTGTCAGTGGAGTCTCACCCATCGACCTCCGGTGAGTCTCATGAGACCATCACTTTGTCCAACCGTTCTAGGGGGCTCCCAGTGGCCATTGAGATTCTATTTCCTATGGATGGAAGATCCAACAGGAGTCCGACGTCAGAATTGGAGTTAGTCTCCCCCCCATCGGGCGTGAATTATGAATCCTCTATTCTGGAGGAACCTAAGCTGAAAAATTCCCCCAAGTTCCCTCCAGAGAACCCTTCCCTGATAGAGCTCTCAGAAAGATTCAGGAGGCATATGATTGGAAAACAGAGGAACAAGATCCTCAACCTCAGAGGCTCGCTGAGCACCTTGATTTGATGGCTGTCTCCAACACTCATTTCCCTGTGGATAGGACCTCGTGAGGACTTGGTCTCCACTGTCTGGAAACAGCCTTCTTCTCTAGCTGCCATATCCAGAAAGGTTGACAGACTTTATCACACTCCTGAAGGATTAGACCATCTCAGCATCCATCCCAAAGCTGATTCTGTGGTCATTAGCATGGCTCATAACTGCTCTGCCAAACCTAAACATTTGAGCACCTCCCCTCCGGACAAGGAGTCAAGGCAGCTAGACCAATTTTAACTTAAATTCTATTCATCCTCTACAATAGCCATTTGAGCCCTTAACTATGTGGCTCATATGGTGGTCTACCAGAAGTCCATTTTGGGCCAGTTAGAATCCAGAATTGAGGCTCCACCTGACTCAGACCTGAAAACAGATATTGCTCAAACAGTCAGAATGGCCAGATCGGCCAGCCGTCATGCCCATAGAGCCACCTATGATGTGGTGGATGCTTCAGCCCATGGTACAGTGACCGCCGTGAACCTACGCAGGCACTCATGGCTGAGAATTGCTTGCCCGACACCCGAAGTCCAGTCTGCCATCCAAGATGTCCCTGTCAGGGAACCTGTTCTCTTTGAGGGTAATGTGAAAGACATTATCACTGACTTACAAGACAATGGAAAACATTGCACTCTGTCCAGTTCATGTATAAGCCTCCTAATAAGCCCAAGCAGCCATTTCAGAGGCACCAAAGGCATCAACAAAAACAACAACCTAGCCGATGTCAGAACAAATGTCGGACTCCCTCGGTAGGTGCAGCCCCCCCTCCCGGCCAAGTCCCAGGGAGCCTCCGGGGCAGCCTCTTCTACCCTCCCTGCTACCTCCTGACTCATGACAGGCCCTCCCACCTCCATCACCAGCTCAGGAGGAACTGGTAGGGGGCAGGTTTGCAAACCACCTACCTGGTTGGGAGGCGATCACATCAGACTCTTGGGTACTTCAGCTTACAGCTCAACGTTACATAATAGAATTTCTAGAGACCTCCAGAACACTCTCCAGATCCCTCTCATTATCCTCTGGGACACATTCATCTCATCAGAGAGGAAATCGAAACTCTGCTAGGAAAAGCAGCCATACAGCTTGTTCCTCAGACCCAGGTGGGCAAGGGATATTACTCCCACTTCTTCTTGGTGCCCAAAAGGATGGGCGATCTCCGACTAATCTTGGACCTGAGCATCCTGAACCTGTATGTGGAGTACAAGAGGTTCCGCATACTGATGCTTCCAGGCCTCCTTTACTTGCTACACCAGGGACACTGGCTTTGTGCCCTGGATATGCAGGATGCCTACTTGCATATCCCAATTTTTCCCATCCCACCACTGCTTCCTCAAGTTTACATTCCAGGGGAGCACTTTCAATTCAAAGCTCTCCTTTTTGGTCTTTCATCGGCACCCAGGGTGTTCACAAAGTGCCTAGCAGTGGTAGCTGTGGTATTACACCATCAGGCATCCATGTGCCCCCGTACCTCAATGGCTGAAACCTGTTGGTCCCATCGAGGGACAGTCTTGTAGCCTCCCTGTCCACTACCCTGTACCTGTTTAACCAAGTGGGCATCACGGTGAATCATCCCAAGTCCTACCTTTCACTATCACAGTGCCTGCAATTCATTGGAGCAGTGCTGGATATGGTCCAAGGAAGAGCCATCCTCCCACTGGACAGAGCGGAAACTCTGCAAAGGCAAACCAACTTAGTGGCCTTCCAAATTTGGACTGTGGCAAGATCGGTCCTACGTCTTCTGGGTCTCATGGCAGCAGCCATCCTGACCATTCATCTAGCCAGACTCCACATGCGGGTCACACAGTGGACACTTCGGGTACAGTGGGATTAGAGATCAGACCACCTGGATCACATGATCTTGGTCTCCAATCCTGTGGCCTGAGATCCCTTATGGTGGCAGAATTTGGATAACCTCAACAGAGGTGTCCCATCCCATCCCCTTCCCCCCTCCCAGATGCTGATGACAGACACATTGGAACTGGGTTGGGGAGCCCATTTGGGAGATCACAGGACGCAGGGGTCCTGGTCTCAGAAAGAACTATCTCTACACATCAATGTGTTAGATATGAGAGCAGTGATGTATGCTTTATAGGCCTTCCGACCCCTCCTCAGACCAGGATCTCTCCTGATCCAGACAGACAACATGTGTGTAGTCTGGTAGCTGAAAAAACAAGGAGGCACACACTCATATCCCTTATGTCGGGAAGCGATGCGCATATGGTTCTAGGCAGTCCAACATGGCCTTCATCTCTTGGCAGCGCACATCCCGGTTGTTCAAAACATTTTGGAGGACAGCCTCAGCCACACCCTAGTCAAGGCTCATGAGTGGGAACTGAGATGGTCAGCGGCAGAGGAAATCTTCGATCTTTGGAGTTGACCAGACCTTGATCTGTCTGAATCCCCATCCAACACAAATCTACCCAGTTTCTGCTCGTTCATCCCAGGGCATGGTGCTTTCTGGCGAGTCGCGCTATCTCTGTTTTACAGGGAGGTTCTTATATGCCTTCCCTCCCTTTCCACTGTTGCAGAAAGTACTGCTGAAACTGCTGGCAGCGAGGGCACACATGATCCTGATTGCACCTTACTGGCCTCGCCAAATTTGGTTCTCTCTGCTTCAGCAGTTGATGGTGGAACATCCGGTTCCACTGCTTATCTGCTAGGACCTTCTAACTCAGGAACAGGGCACCCTGGTCCATCCAGGCCTCGAATCCCTTCTCCTTCATGCATGGCACCTGCTGACACAGCTGCTACGCATTTTGGAGTCTCCTTCAGAGTGGTTCAGGTACTGATGGAGGCTAGAAAGCCATTCACGAGATCTACCTGTGCTATGAAATGGAAGAGATTTTCCATCTGGGCCACAGATAAGGGTTTGGACCCCTTCTCATGCCCTGCACAGCAGGTCTTGGAGTACATGCTGCACCTATCTGACCTGGGACTTAGTTACTCCACTCTAAAGGTCCACTGCCATTTCTGCCTACCACACTCTAGTGAATGGCAAAACGTTGGCACAGTTGGAGGTATCTAAAACCTTCCTGAAAGGGATACTCCATTTTAAACACCCACTCAGGAACCCTGCTCCTCCCTGGGATCTGAATTTCATTCTTGAAAAACTCACTCCGCCTCCCTTTGAACTGCCTGTGAGTTGCAATATGTGCTACCTTTCGTGGAAAGCTCTCGTTTTAGTTGCTATTATGTCGGCTCAAAGGATTTCCGAGCTTCAGGCCCTGATGTGTAAGGAGCCTTATTTGATTTTCCAGAGACTGGGTGGGTCTGCATACAAATCCTAAGTTTTTACCAAATGTGGTTTCTGAGTTCACGTTTAATAAGACCATACGCTGGTGTATTACCCTGAACATTCTAATCAGAGGGAAACAATTCTGCATACCTTAGATGTACATAGTATTTTGCATTACTACACTAACTGGATGAAGTCAGTCTGCAAAACGGATCAGTTGTTCATTTCTTTTGCATCCAAAAGAGAGGGTGCTGCTGTTTCTATACAATGTTTGTCCAAATGGTTGGCAAAGTGCATCCTGCTTTGTTATCAGAAGTATAACAAGCCACTTCTGGGGGAAGTTGAAGTACTTTCAGCCAGAGGTATGGCTGCATCTACTGCTTGTTTCAGAAATGTCTCTGCTGCTGATATCTGTGTGGCAGCCACTTGGAGTTCTGTCCACACCTTCACTAAGCATTACATTTTGGACATTGCTTCTAGGCGTAGGACTGGCTTTGGCCTCGCCATCCTTCAGGGACTTCTATCTTGGATCCCTAGCTACTGCAGACTTTTCCTGCCTCCCATGTTTCAGACTTGTCTGGCTTTGACTGCTTGGTACTCAGTCCTAATGGTAATTACCTACTGCAAGAGCCCTCGCAAAGTGAGATAGTACAGTTATGTAAGAACTTACCATAACAGTAGATCTTTGAGAAAGACTCTTGCAGTAGGTACTGCTTTCCCTCTCACCTTCCCCCTGAGTCTTTTTTGCTACTCCTTCTTACATAGCCTTTTCTTGGCTCCAGGAGCCCACTCCTTCTCCTGTTGCACCTTTCTGGGTCTCCGGCAGGAGAACTGAAGGGCAGGTGTGGGGATTGCTCACTATATAACATCACACTGACGGTCTTGTGACATTGGGTGGGCAGTCCCCCACCAGATACTGCTAGCTAAAGTTTTCCATGTGGTCCTAGCACCTAGTGGCTTAGTCCTAATGGTAATTACCTACTGCAAGAGCCTCTCTTGAAGATCTACTGTTATGGTAAGTTCTTACATAACTGTACTTTTTTGAGGGGGGGCTCCACATCCCCACTCCTCCTACTTAAAATAACTACCTCCAGGAGGGAGGCAACTTGGGGACCCAATAAAACCTTGAGGGTAGGGGGGATTGTTGACTAGGGAAGGAAAAATAAGATGGGAGGAGGAGACAAAACAAAAAGAGCAGACATTCTAGGAATCGACCGGGGGGAGGTAACTCAGGGACACAATGAAACCTTGGGGGGATTGTTGACCAGGGGAAGGAAAAAATAAGATGGGGGGGGGAGACAAAAACAAAAACAGCAAACATTCCAGGAATCGAACCCTGGTCCACCGACATACCATCATCCTCTCTGCCTGTGGCTCTGTCCTCTGCACCATGGCAACTGCTCAGCAGAACCCCACCCAGCACTCACTTCATCCCTTTCTCCTCCTCTTCCTGACAACAGTACAGTTACAGGAACAGCACTAACCTGACCTCTGATATTCTGTTCCTGTCAATGTATTAGGTTTCGCTATTGTGACAGCGTGGTTTTGACCGCGCTATTCTCGCTTTGCTCTTTTCACCTGGTATGCAAAACATAACCTGAAAGCTGTTTATACTGTTTCACTTGTAGTGCATCCTTGCCTGTTGGATCTGTGGAGCCAGCATATGATGTTCCTTGGGCTCCTGTGGATTTAACTTCTCCAGCAGCTAATGATACTGAACAACTGAGAACAGATGTTGAAGAATCACAGACAGCCATCATAAGGTATGTGGAAAAGTGTTTTATAATGTTCTTTTTATGTTATTCTCTTTATCTTGGACTGGGAACTACCCACCTTTGGAGGCAGAACTGGATAAGGTGGCCATTACTGAGTTGTGGTGCACAGGAAAGCAAGACTGGGACGTGTCCATACTAGGCTATACTTAGTTCAGGAAAGATAGGGTGGGAAGGAAGGGAAGATGGGTGGTGCTGTTTATAAACGAAGGTATCACACAGGGAATCTAGGAGGAAATGGAGGAGTTGGAGGCATTGTGTTTCACACTGGAGATGGGAACAGAAACGTAGAAACATGGTGATGGCAAAAGGAGACCAATGGTCCATATAGTCTGCCCGTAGGTTTGCAGGGACCCCTAATAGGCCCTAGAGTCTAACCTTTAGACTTTGCATTTCAGGCAATGCCCCACCCGACCCATGTTGCATGTAAGTACTGTCCCACCCTAGTTTAAATGCAGTGACAGTTTTTGCTTCCACTAATTCAGAGGGCAAACTCTTCCAAGGTACTATCACTCGCTCTGAGAAAAAGTGCTTCCTGATGTCGGGCTTGAAGTTCCCCCCCTTGCGCTTCCAGTCATGTCCTCTCATGATAGTGTTATTGGACCTAGTAAACCATTACAGGTAGGGAACTTTGTTGATGCCCTTTAGGTACTTGAATGTCTTGATCATGTCCTCCCTCTCCCTTCAAGATTCTAGCGAGAATAATTTCAGTTCCCTCAGACATTTGTCATACGGCAGGTTGTGTAATCCTTTGTGGTCCTTCTCTGCACCGTCTCCAGCTTATTGATGTCCTTCCTAAGGTGAGGTCCCTAAAAGTGGACACAGTACTCCATATGTGGTCTCACCAGGAGCGACTATTCACACTGGCATGATCTACAGACCTCCAGCACAGGGGGAGAAACTGGATAAGGCACTGGTGGAAGCTGTTAGCACAATGATATAGAAAGGGGAAATGTGACTGGTGAGGGACTTCAATCTGCTGGATGTAGATTGGAACCTCCCAGCTGCATCCATAGCTAGAAGCAGAGATATTCTAGACTCCCTGCAGGGGGAATTTCTCAGGCAGCTAGTCACAGAGCCCACTAGTGATAGGGTAACACTGGCCCTGGTGCTCACAGTGACAGTACTGCAGACATCAAGATGGGTGGCCACTTGGAGACCAGTGACCACCATACAGTGTGGTTCAACGGCCACAGAAGCAAACCACACAAGGATGATGGTCCTAGACTTCAGGAGGGTAGATTTAAAAAAACAGTGGGTGAATGCCTCAGAGATTACCTAGTTGGGGGGGGGGGGGATGACCTGGATGGGGTGAAAAAAAGGTGAGCCAAGTTAAGAGATTGCATAGTGAAGGCAACTAATCTCTGCGAAAAGGGAGTGGCAAAAATAGGAGTAAAAAGAGACCACCATAGTTCTCAAAGGAAGTTGATGAAAAGGTAAGGGATAAAAAATAGTATTCAGGAGGTATGAAAAGATACAGAGGGTAGAGGATAGGGAGGTGTATTAGGAGAAGCAGAAGGAACAGGAAAGCAGTGAAGAGCGCAAAGGCACAAACTTAGGAAAGAATAGCCCAAGGAGTATCTAAAGGGACAAGACCTTTAGATACACTAGATGTGAAGGAAGACTGAAGTTGTGGGAGGTTACGATGCGCAGGGAAGGACTGCACAGAGAAGGGTCAGGAACAAGCAGATATCCTGAACACTTTTATTCAGTTTTCACAGAGGAAGTGGAAGGGGAAAGGGATGGGCTACATAACAGGCAGCAGGAGCACTGGGGGAAGGGAGGCAGACACAAGCCCCTTTACAGAGGAGAGAGCCCTAAAGGGACTCTCAAATCCGAAAGTGGACAAAGCTATTGGGCCAAATGGGGTGCACCAAGGATATTGGGGGAGCTCAGGGATGTACTGGCTGCATCTCTGGCAGCCGTATTCAACAGCTCACTGGAAGCAGGAGTGGTTCCAGAGGACTGAAGGAGGGTGGATGTAGTCCTGCTTCATAAAAGCGGTAGCAGGGAGGAGGCTGGCAACTGTTTGCTGGTCAACCTGACATCAGTGGTGGGAAATTTAATGGCATCACTGCTAATGGAAAGGATAGTGGAGTATCTTAAATCCAACAGGTTACAAGAGCCAAGGCAGCATAGATTCCTGGCGGCTGGGGTGGGGCATATGTCAAACAAATCTGATAGATTTCTTTGACTATGTGACCAGGGAAATAGATAAGGGTGAGGTGGTGGACATAGCCTATTAAGATTTTAGTAAAACATTCGACACTGTACCACATCGGACACTCATAAGGAAGCTGGGCAGCTTATGGAGGGGTCCTAAAGTGATAGACTGTGAAAGAAACTGGTTAATGAATAGGTGACAGAGGGTGGTGGTAAACAGAGTTCACTCTGGGGAAGGGAGGGTGACCAGTTGGGTGCATGAGGGCTCAGTACTGGGACCAGTCCTTTTTAATACCTTTAGAAGTGACATTAAAAAATGAGCTAGAAGGGAAGGTATTCCTCTTTACAGATGACACCAAAATCTGCAACAGGGTTGACACTCCAGAGGGGCTGCAAAGAACGTGAGAGACCTGCCAGCCCACCGACAGCGGTAGCGCTCCTGCTTGTGATGCAGGTGACTTAGATTTGGGAACGAGCCTGGGACATTGGAGGGCTAGCCAAGGAAGATTGGCTGAGTGTCCCAAGGGAACGCTCTCCACCTCAGGGGAGGGAGAGTTGAGTCTCTGTCACAGTACTGCCCCTGAGTGAACACAGGTGGTGGTGCAGCAGGAGGGAGGGTGGACATCAGTGTGAGTGTTGCACGCTTCTTTTAAATCATTAAGTCCTGGAATAGAAATTGGAAAAACACAGCTGATCAAAACAGGATGATGCCCACCTTGCATTGTAGGCCCCACCCCCAACAATGATGCTTTCTTGACACCGCCCTAACTCCACTGGAGGTTGGGTTCCCCCAGTAGTCCCACATGGGGGGAGGGGTAAGCCAGGGAGGAACATAGGAGAGGTAAGTCTTAGAGAAGGTGGGTGACAGGGTTGGGTGTGAGTCAGGACCGAAAGGGGCAGATGAGGTCAGAAGTGGGAAAAGTACAGTAATTAAACAAAATAAAATAAAGAAAAAGAATGTGCAGAGATATAAGAAAACTCGAGGAGTAGTAAAGGGCATGGCAGCTAGGTTTCAATGCGAAAAAAGTGCAAAATCACTTTCCTACGGCACAGAAGCCAAGAGGCGGAGCACAAAGTGGAAGAAGAGATATCGGATACCAAATGAAGGGGACCTGGGAGTAATCATATCGGATGACCTCAAGGTGGTGAGACAGTCCAACAAGCTAGTTTGTAGAGCCAGTGGCATGCTGGGTTACATAAGAAGGGGTATTGCCAGCAAAGAAGGGAGAGAGTGTTGCCACTGTATTGATTGCTGGCAAGACCACACCTTCACTACTGTGTCCAGTTCTGGAGACTACATCTCAGGATGGACATAGACAGGTGGAGGCTGTCCAGAAGACTGCAACTAAAATGGTGTAGGGTCTGCATCAGAAGCTCTACAAGGAGAGGGACTGATGGTCCTCAATATGTAAACCCTGGAAGAAAGCAGGGAGAGGAGAAACATGGTAGAGACCTATAATACTTCACAGGGTTGAATAAGGTACAGGAGGGCAGTATTTTTCAGAGGAAAAGATGCACGAGAACTAGAGATATGCAATGAAGCCGGAAGGGGGAAATTTAGAAGAGATGTGAGGAAGTAATTCTTCACTGAAAGAGCTGTGGATGCCTGGAGCAGTTGTCCAGCGAAGGTGGTGGGGGTGAAAACAGTACTGGGCTTCAAGCATGCATGGGATAGACACAGAGGAATATTAGTTGGGAAGCAAGGAGGAGGGGTTGGAGATCAAGTTGGGTTTTCGGTGACAGTATAGGCAGGGACAAAGGTGCATACTGGGTGGCCAAGTTGTCCTTATCTGATATCAGATTCTACATTTGTATGTTCCTATGACACTAGTACCCTTTCTCCTGTAGTCAGAGAGAGCTACCCATGTAGGGCCACCAGCACGCTCCCCCAGAGTCTGAGAGTGCTACCTATGCAGGGCCACCAAGTTCCTACCCCTGAATCTGAGGGTGCTACCTATGCAGGCACACTGGTACCCACTCCCTGAGTCTGAGTGCTACCTATGCAGGCACTCTAGTACCCTCCCCTGGAGTCTGAGAGTGCTACCTGTGCAGGGTCACCAGGATCCTACCTCTGAATCTAAGGGTGCTACCTATGCAGGCGCTCTAGTGCCCTTCCCCTGGAGTCTGAGAGTGCTACCAGTGAAGGGACACCAGGACCCATGACCCCTGAGTCTGAGTGCGCTACCAGTACAGGGCCACCAGGACCCTTGACCCTTGAATCTGAGTGTGCAACCAGAGCAGGGCCACCAGAACCCTTGAGACTGAGTGCGCTACTAGTGCAGGGCCACCAACTTGCTCCCCCTGGTGTTTGAGAGTGTTACCAGTGCAGGGCCACCAGGATGCTCCCCCTGTTGTTTGAGAGTGCTACCAGTGCAGGGCCACCAGGATGCTCCCCCTGTTGTTTGAGAGTGCTACCAGTGCAGGGCCACCAGGATGCTCCCCCTGGTGTTTGAGAGTGCTACCAGTGCAGGGCCACCAGGATGCTCCCCCTGGTGTTTGAGAGTGCTACCAGTGCAGGGCCACCAGGATGCTCCCACTGGTGTTTGAGAGTGCTACCAGTGCAGGGCCACCAGGATGTTCCCACTGGTGTTTGAGAGTGCTACCAGTGCAGGGCCACCAGGATGCTCCCCTGGTGTTTGAGAGTGCTACCAGTGCAGGGCCACCAGGATGCTCCACTGGTGTTTGAGAGTGCTACCAGTGCAGGGCCACCAGGATGCTCCCACTGGTGTTTGAGAGTGCTACCAGTGCAGGGCCACCAGGATGCTCCCACTGGTGTTTGAGAGTGCTACCAGCGCAGGGCCACCAGGATGCTCCCACTGGTGTTTGAGAGTGCTATCAGCGCAGGGCCACCGGAATGCTCCCCCTGGTGTTTGAGAGTGCTACCAGCGCAGGGCCACCAGGATGCTCCCACTGTTGTTTGAGAGTGCTACCAGCGCAGGGCCACCAGGATGCTCCCACTGGTATTTGAGAGTGCTACCAGCGCAGGGCCACCAGGATGCTCCCACTGGTGTTCTGAGAGTGCTACAGCGCAGGGCCACCAGGATGCTCCACCTGGTGCTTGAGAGTGCTACTGTGCCAGGGCCACCAGGATGCTCCCACTGGTGTTTGAGAGTGCTACCAGTGCAGGGCCACCAGGATGCTCCAACTGGTGTTTGAGAGTGCTACCAGTGCAAGGCCACCAGGATGCTCCCACTGGTGTTTGAGAGTGCTACCAGTGCAGGGCCACCAGGATGCTCCCACTGGTGTTTGAGAGTGCTACCAGTGCAGGGCCACCAGGATGCTCCCCTGTTGTTTGAGAGTGCTACCAGTGCAGGGCCACCAGGATGCTCCCCCTGTTGTTTGAGAGTGCTACCAGTGCAGGGCCACCAGGATGCTCCCCCTGTTGTTTGAGAGTGCTACCAGTGCAGGGCCACCAGGATGCTCCCCCTGGTGTTTGAGAGTGCTACCAGTGCAGGGCCACCAGGATGCTCCCACTGGTGTTTGAGAGTGCTACCTGTGCAGAGCCACTAGGGCCCTCCCTTGGAATATGAGAGTTCTGCCTATACAGGGTTACCAGGACTCTTGTCCCTAGAGACTAATAATACAGCCTGTACAGAGCCATCATGTGTTTATTCACGGATGAGAACCTGGGTACCCCACATGAAAGTGTAGTGTTCTATCTCAGCACCACCAGGCAAGGCCTTTATAACATATTTGTGATGAAAAGGAAAATAGTGAGTGATATAAGCTTTAACCCAAGTCTTTACTTTATAGGTATAGACACTGTATGTCAAATGTTGCACTGTTTGTGTGCTTGTGTAAATAGTGAGTGGTATAAGCTTTAACCCAAGTCTTGTCTTCACAGGTATAGACACTGTATGTCAAATGCTTCACTGTTTGTGTGCTTGTGTAATGTAGTAGTTAGTAATTTTCCTAGTCACAAAAAATAGTGGTTCTAGAATGCCCCATATAATGAATAAGTCAACGTGTTCCACCTGATGTATATATGAACATACACACTGAGATCTTGAACATTGCTGTCATGTTAAACAAGAATAAAAACAAGTGAAATCATTTTATCCTGCATTTTATAAAACAAGCAGATAAAGAAACTGGAGAACCATGGCAACAGGATGACTTGCGTTGCAGAAACCTGACATCCATTTACATGTGTGGGAACATGTTTTACTTGGGAGTGTGTTCATAACATTACAGAGACACTGCAGGCAGGGCAACGGTGACTCTTATTGCTTGTTTGGTGTGGAAGGGTGCTGCTGTTTTCATGTCATTATGGGGTGACTTTGAACAAATAAACAGAAACACAGTAGATTCTGTATGAGTGTGTTTCCCTTGCTGATGACTTTGACTGTGGAATTTCACCTTGCTGTGGTTGGTCTGAAGCTTTCCAAAACAAAGTGTCTGTTAATTCACTACATGTTAATTTTTTTGAGAGTGAATGCCTGAATCCGCAATGTTTATGCTTCAGATAGTGCCTGACTGCCAAGGTTCAGCATGTTTTCGGATCCAATATGAATCAGAGTGCGACAGGATTTAGATAAACCAGTAGAGGGTGCTCCTTGTGAATCTTTGGAACTTTCTGAATCATTATTTGTTGTTTTGAACATAAAACAAACTGTACCTGTGGAGAGGATGCCAAGCTTTCATTTAATAAATGAAGTTCCTAGCCATCATCAGTCCTTAATAAAGAAATTATCTTTCAAATGGTCTAACTTAGCCTCAGAACCTAAACCTGGCCCTTTCAAATGCAAACTAAGGTGGCACCTGACCGTGCTGAGTTCATGCGACTGCCAATCCTAATCCTCAGTACTACTGCAGTTACTAGCCCAATCCGATTACACACGATAACCAGCACTTATCCTCCAAATCCCCCCATCCTTCTCTCACTTCTAATGCCCTCCCTGTAACATCTAAACCTTTTTTGTTCTTTCCTCCGCTCCTCTTCCCCACTCCACAACCTCTCCCCCCATTCCACCTCTCTGTTATCTCCATTCCGCTACACCTCTATTTTTGGCTCCCTCCACTGTCACTACTTCCTGACAATGTCAGCTCTGACTGCTCGAAACACACTGCCAATGTTACATGCTGATGCTGATGCTCATGCTTGTAAGAAACCTATATTGCACTATTGTTGTATTTCCTGCATTATATCATGTTCTCTATGTGTGCCTCCCTTCTCCATTGTATTTTTACTACCCCCTCCTAGTATTTCATGTACTGTATGTATCACTGCAACTATGTATTGTACTGCAACTATATATTGTACGTTTATCAATGATCAAGACGTGGAACCTCTGTAAACAAGCTGTTAGCTCAAAAGTTGTTCTTCCGAGACTAATAATAATAAATAAAAACATTCGAACTGTTAGGGCTATCGCAAATTGTAGTGAGAAAGAAATAATGTAACCTACTGGGAATTGAACCCAGGCCAATGGAATGCTGTCATATTTCTTAGCAGTGGCTAAAACTGCACCAAAGACATCTCATTGTCAACAGTTGCGGCTCAAAATTTAATCTAGCTTTTAAATGAAATCTTGGAGTCATTGTGATATGAATTGATTATATTGATATAATTTTCATTTGTTGACACGTTATTTTTGTATTGATATAATATGTTGGTAGTTAACATGCATACCAATATATATAGTGTGTGTGTGTGTGTGTATATATATATATATATATATACATATATATATATACACTGTATATATAAGGGATACATGATGGCCACGAGTGGAATATGGAAAATATTTTCACTCCTGCAGAGTGAGCCTGGATATTTCACAAGTGCCGAAGGCACGAGTGGAATATACAGTGCTTACGAGGCAGGAGTGAAAATATTTTTCATATTCCACGATGTGCCCATTATGTGTCCTATTTATACAATGGGGTCTCACTGTTGCAAAATGTACAATTTGCACGGCTTGCACGGGTTTAGTGCGGGTTTAGCGCGGCTTTGCGCGGGTTTAGCGTGGGTTAGTGCTATTGTATATTTGTAAATATTCTCACAGTGGTGATGTCATCACTGTGGTTATTCAATGGGAGTGAGAATAACACATGTTATCTCACTCAGATATCCCTCACCCACATTGTATAAATATATTTATACAATAGGAGTGAGCTATATTTTTCACTGATAAAAGCATGTATTACTACCACAGTGAGATAAATGCAAGCCCAGGCTAACACAGTGATGATAAATGCTGTTTATACATACTGTGCTTACCTCACCAGCATTTATTCTCACTGTGGTGATGTCACAGACAAGCCTATTAACTCTTCTTCAGTGCTGCAACTTGTTTCAGCTCATTAAAATGAATGAAATTCACCTGCCTTTCAAGTACATGAAGCCCCAACAACAGGTTTACTGCATTCAGTCTCACAGACACTCACATGCTGAGAAGATCTCTAAAGTGCCTACTAGAAGGAAAAAAAAAGAGCACTGGCTGCTAAATACATCAGAGCAACACACATAATTTGATATAGCTGAACTATACTGGAAAAATAAATAAATTCTCCTTACAGAAGAAAACAAAACCAATGAATATGGAAGAAGTTTTTCTGTCTTGCACACAGTTTGAAAGCAACACAGAACCACTTTAGAAAGGCCTATTGTACAAATTGCACACATGATGTGTAGATCGTGAGATAGAGATATACTTCATGAACAGTGACCCTGGATACTCCCATTCATTCCTTTCCGGCACTGGTGTGTATCCAGAAGTCACTGTCCACCTATCAAGATATTTCACATATCACACTACTGCCCATCATGTATTCTATATATATATATATATATATATATATATATATATATATATATACTGTATATAGCTATATCTATTTATACAACATTTGTTTTGGGATAACACCTAAAAAAAAAAACTACTATCTGAAGCAGCCAATGGGAATATCACTGATATCTCCATGTTCCTATACGTCATTATAATATCTCAATGTTCCTGTACATCACACAGAACCTTATCTGCTTGATCCTGCCACATTTGACTGTGTCTTAGCAACAACCACTTTTACTAGTCCAATGTAGCGTAACCAAGCGCTCACAATACTGCTAAATTATATGCTGGCAGAGATTTTAAACAAAGTACTGTCTGTTCAAAAAGAAAACTGTGCATTTTACCTTACAATAACTTAGCTTTCTTTAAAAGAACCTCCGACTGTAGAGAAACTGGACATGCTGTGTAATCAGTGGTCCAATGTAGCGTGACCAAGCGCTCTAGATAATACTGAATGACGTGCTGGCAGAGGTTTTAAAGAGGAAGGTACTCTTAGTTGAAAAAGTTACAAAATTGTGTATTTAATCCTTAAGTTTGTTTAGTTTTCTTTAAAAGAAGCTGCAATCTGTAGAGGGACATGAGTGAGAGAGTCGGCGGCTTTCGAAAAGTAGAAGCAAGTGTGAGCGTGTGTTGTTAAAGCAACGGTCACTCGGGCTTGCATTCACTTTTCGGAGCCACTGACTCTCTCGCTTAGGTCCCTCTACAGACTGCAGTTTCTTTTAAAGAAAACTAAGCAAACTTAAAGATGAAATACACAGTTTTGTAATTTTTTAAACTGGGAGTACCTTCTAAAAAACTTCTTCCAGCATGTCATTCAGACACGTTGCATTGGACCATTATTGGACCACTAATGACACAGCATGTCAGGTCTCTCTACAGTTGAAGGTTCTTTTAAAGAAAGTTAAGTTAATTTATGGTAAAATACACAGTTTACTAACTTTTTGAACAGACAGTACCTTGTTTTAAATCTCTGCCAGCACATCATTTTGAAGTATTGAGAGCGCTCAGTCACACTACATTGGACTAGTAAAAGTGAAAGTGGTTGTTTCTAACACACTGTCAAATATGGTAGGATCAACCAGATATGTCTTTAAAACAACATATGCTGTATGTTGTGATGAGGGGGTATGGGTGTTTGTGTTGGGGCAACACATGTAAGTCACCTGGGGGCCAGAATATGAGTTATGTGGGGATTGTGTTGAGGGGGAATGTGGGGGTTGTGTTTGAGGGGGGTCCCAAAACAAATGTTGCATAAACAGAACATGACATGGCCTGACATGAAGATATCATATTTATCTTCACTCGAGGCCAATGACATCAAGATATCTCACTCGTGGCTTCATCACACGTGGAATATCATGATATCATTGGCCTCTCGTGAAGATGAATATGATATCTTTAGGTCAGGCCATATAGATATATATATATATATAAATAACGGAATACCTCAATAAATATAGCCTTCAAAGCCCCAAACAGCTTGGTTTCAGAAAGTTGCACAGTACTACCACTGCCCTACTTGCTTTCACTGGTTATATCCATAAAGTCTTGGATGCTGGCCAACTAATCAGATCAATCTATATCAACCTAACTAAGGCCTTTGATATAGTAAACCATCCCTTGCTACTCCGCACTCTCCTCTCCATCGGGCTCTCCCCTCATACAACCAGTTGGTTCAAGAGTTACCTCAGCAGCCGCACCCAGCAAGTTAAAATCTGCAACACTCTGTCTAACACCATCCCCATCCAGTCTGGAGTCCCACAAGGCTCCATAGTTGGGCCCCTACTTTTCAGTTTATTTATTAATAACCTTCCATCTGCCTGTACAAGTAACATGGTCTTCTGTGCGGACAACGCGGTCATCTTCTCCCGCAGACCAGATCCACTCTCACTCACCGCAGATCTACAGTCCAACTTTCTGTTGGCGGAGACCTGGTTTGAGCAACATAAACTGCTCATGAATTGCACAAAGACCAAGGTCATGCTTTTTTCCAACCCCCACAATTCATAGCCTAACCATCTGCAACAATCTAGACCAACCCGTTGAGCAAGTTCAAGCATTTAAACACCTTGGCATAATGCTTGATACAGCCCTCTCTCTCAATCTCCACATAAACCAACTTGCCAAAGTCATCAACTCCAGGATAGGCATCCTCTACCACTACCACCACTATATGACAACAGAGGCACTGAGACTCGCAGTAACCTGCACAATCCTCTCACTTGTTGACTATGGTATAGTCATCTATGGGGCTGCCTTAGACACTTCACTAAAGAGAATTATGCTGCCACTGAACAAATCCTGTAGGCTGGTCTCTGGGTCTGACAAGAGGATACATACCTGTGAACTCTACAGGAGGACCAGCTGGCTTCCACTTAAGTGTGTACAGTCTCATACCACACATGCCTGCTTGCACAAAAGATTAATCTTGGCCTCATGCCCCCTTTTACCGAAACGCTAATCTCACTGGTGCAGATAACTCAAAATACGAGGTGCTCCACTAAACCATCCTTCCACGTCCCCTTCTACAGGACCTCCCAGGCCCAGCATATCTTCACCTACAGAGCACCCACCCTCCTTAACTGTATACCTTCAGATGTCGCTGCCACACCTAAGCTAAGTGCTTTCAAACTCAAGCTTGGGCATAACCTCCTCACGCAAAATCAATGTGACTGCTTTGTCTAGCTACTCAACTCCCTCTCACCCTACTTCCTGCCTCCTTCCCCTATCCTACCCCTCCATTTCCCCCTTCCTCTCCTCCTTCCTCCTCCCTCCCCTCCCCCACTAAATTCTCTCCTTGCTGCCCCGCCGTCCCCTATTTTCTTCTACTCCCTTACCCTCTCTCCCCTCCCTACCCCTCTTTTCCTAGGTTCCTCCTTACACGCATTGCACTTAATGCCCAGCCTCATCACTTCTTGACTAGGTTCTCCCTGGACTGCTTAACTGAAACTGCATGTTTGTGTCTCTTGCCTGTTCTCCTGTTGCACCAAGTTCCTATGTTTACCACAAGTGATTTTAACTACATTGCATTCTATTTCAAGTGATTGTAACCCCCTGTCTTGTACCCACATGAGGTGTACCCTTTTAAATGCGGAACCTTTATAAAAGTACCTCTGGTTCAAAAGTATTTGTAACCCTAGTATTCAATAAAAATAAATAAATAAATAAAAACAGTATTATCAATGTGTATTTTCACATGGGTAGTGTGAAATTTGGACTATTTCCATATATTGATATATAAAGTTGAAAGAACTTTTATGTATTGATAAAACAAGCATTTGTCAATTGCTGATGTTATCTTGCTGGCATTGGCATTGGTAGTGCAGGAGTTAGAGAGATGCATAATAGGAATGGCAGTGAAGTATGGAACCGATGTCAACCCCACCCCACCCTGCAGAGACTGGCAGGCATTGAGGTGTGCCTTTGGGTCGTCTCTCATAATGCTCATGCCATTTCACCTCACCCTACCCTTCAGACTCTTACAAGTGTCACATTGTGCCTTGGGGTTGTTGGGCCTTACGCTCACCCCATCCCATAAAGAAGTACGTTGAGATGGGTGCAGTATAGGAGAATGGGGTGAACTTTGGGGGAGAAGAGTCCAAGGCACACCTTGATGCCTGGCAGTGGCTGCAAGGTGGAAGTGGGGGTGGAATTGAGTGAGCATTGCAGCCGACAATCCAAAGGCACACTCCTGACGCCTGTCATTCTGTACAGGGTGGGACATTACGGTTAGAAACCCTAATGCCCCGGGCGTTTGTTGGTATTTACACTCCAAATTTTCAACATGGCCTTTTTGTGACCCCACCTCATGAAAGCATTTGGGACCTCTGCTCATGAACAGTGGCACTGTGATTTTGTTAATCTGTCCCAAATGTTGATTTCCCACAGTGACCTCTCCATTCTGCACCAGATGTGGGAAAACACAGTTCGGGCAGGATATGAAAAATGATAGTTGTACTGTTTGTAAGGAGGTGTGAAGAGATGGCAATGTTGAAAATCTGGAATGAAAATATTAAAAATTCTTGAAGTTACAAGCATGCGTGGAAACTGCGCAACGTGTGCTCGTAACACAGTCATTTTGTGGAATTCTTTCACCAAATTTTCAACATAGGCATTTTGGGACCTCTGCTCATGAACAGTGTTACTATAATTTTCTTAATATGTCCCAACATTGATTTCCACAACGACCGCGCCATTATGTGCCAGATGTGCGAAACCACATTTCGGACAGGATTTTCAAAATGACAGCTGTACTGTTCATGAGGAGGTGTGCAAAAATGGCAATGTTGAAAATCCGGAGTGAAAATATTAAAAATTCTAGACGTTACGAATGTGCATGGAAACTGCGCAACGCATGCGCGTAACATAGTCACTTCATGGAAGGTTGTCACCAAATTGTCAACATAGGCATTTTGGGACCTCAGCTCATGAGCAGTGTCACTGTGATTTTCTTACTCTGTCCTGAACATTGATTTCCCACAGTGACCGCACCATTGTGCGCCAGAAGTGTGAAAACACACTTCGGTAGGATGTGGAAATGACAGCTGTACTGTTCATAATGAGGTGGAAAAAATGGTAATGTTGAAAATCTGGAGTAAAAAACATTAAAATTCTCAAACTTATGAGCGCATGGGGACCGTACAATGCACGCCAGAATACAGTAATATTTTGATTGTTTCACTAAATTTGCAACATAGGCTTTTGAGAGCCCACCTCAAGAACAGTGACACTGTTATTTTCATTAATTGGTCCCAAATGGTGATTACGAGTGACCACTAAATCACTTCCTCCGGGACCAAATAATGACATTATAGTGACTGAATTCATGAGGTGGGGCCCCAAGAACCCCATGTTGAAAATTTGGTGCCAAAAGTCACAAAAATGGCTGAAATATCCACCCAAGTTGAACCCCCCTCCCCATTCATGCCATTATACAGCTTACTGGCATTTCTTTAGTTTGCGGTCGGCGTTGAAGAGTGCAGATGTGTTCCTGCTCCACTGAAGATTGTGGTGCTCAGACTCCGGAGGTAAGTATGGGGTGAGGGGGGCGATGTGGGGTGCAGAGGGTGGGTGAGTTGGAGGAGGGGCAACTGGAGACAATGAGGGACCGTTTTCTTTTACAGGTAAAAACACAACTTAAACACATTACAGGACAGTGTTTTTTTACATGTTTGTCTTTGCACACTGGGGTGGGCTTCCAGTGTGCCACCTGTATTTTGTGAGGAGGGGGACTGAAGCCGACGGGGATTGGGCCCCCCCATCGGCACAGAAAACGTGTCTGTGTTTGAGGGGGCACATGATGATGAGGGGGACTGGGCACCCCCCGGCATACAAACTATAATATGGGGGACATTATGCTGACAGGGATTGGGCTCCCCTGTTGGCAAATGAACTGGGGAGGGGGCATGCTGACAGGGGGATTGGACACTCCCAATGTCAACTTGTTGGGGACTGTGAGAGGCAGATGGTAACAGCTGCTTCCATGTTTAATGAAATGTTACACCAGGCAAGGCACGCCCTGCAATGAGGGGGAGCTCCCTCACTGCAGCGGCAAAATCGTTTCAAGTTGGTGGCATGCTTTTGCACTGCTGTCATAGGCAGCGTGCTCTTTCATTCGTGCCACACAGCCCAGCCCAAAAAAGCAGTGTTGCCAATGGCCACAACATGACCGCACTTCCAAAACCTGCTATTCCAAGCTACCACACTACGTTGCTTGCGTGTGCACACAAGACAACATAAAAAAGTGAGTCAGCTTCAAAAAAGGTTTTTAGAAAAGTTTTTTTTTTTATACTTTTTGAATTTTGGTATTTTTGTATTTCATTAGAGGCTATGTAGTTTTTAACCTACTATGGATTCATCTTATGCCCTTAATAACATGGGGCTCTATTCAGGACCATGGTGCAGGTGCGCTTCAAAGGACTGTACCTGTGCCATGAGGGCACTGGTTGTGCAGGGTAACCCATGTGCTGTGCATGAAGCATAGCTGCTCATCCCCGGTGCCATCTCCCACCCGCATAGCAGCATGGCACCTGGAGGGGGTGGTTTGGGGATTGACGGTAGCCATCCAATCGGATGGACTGCTGGCCATTGGACTGGATCCCCATCATCACATGGTGAGAGGGGATTGTGGGATATGGCAGGTCCTCCTGAGACTGGTGTATCCCTTAAAGTTATTGGCTGCTCCACCCATGTGCTCCGCCATACCCCCCAGCCCTCAGAGTATGTTTTGAGGGCCAGGGATAGTAGTGGGGGGAGGTGGCGTGATGGTCACTGCCCTGTATGGCCAGAGGGAGGGGGCATGCATGTGGCTATGGCTGGTCCCTGCCAGCATAGCCGGATACCCCACACACATATTTAGTTTCATGCATGGCGCATAGCCATGCCACACTCCCAGCAACCTTCCCCACTTGGCCGCGCATGTAGCCAGGTGGCCAGTGTGGGGCAGGGGTGCGGATGTAGTGTGGACACCCCTTGTGAATGTGCTGGAGTCCCGCACCAACTCCACTGCATGGCAGAAGGTATTAAGGAAGCCTATGTTCCACGTATATGGGCATGTAGGCTTCCTGAATAGAGCTCACTGTGAACATTTCACTCTGCTTTTTAGCAACCCCCTAATCATGCTTGCTTTTAAAGCACCAGAAGATACAGTAATAATAAGTCAGACAGGCTTAGAGAGGCATTGAGACACTGAGAGAGGACAAACAGCACTATGAGATATCACTAGTATTTATAAAAGTTGCATTAGGTGAGGGAGTTTTAATGTTTTACCAATAAGCCTTTAATCTAGTGGCAGCTAAAAGTATTATTACTAAATTAATATGCAGGTATCTTATCTGCAGTAATTCATATTGTTTATTTTTTATGGGAAATTAAACCTAAACGTTTAACATCTAGAAACTGGACACCATTTAAATGAGTGATTAGAATAATAATTTGGATCTTGTAAAATGAAGATATATATGTGTGTGTGTATATATATATATATATATATATATATATATATATATATACACACACACACACACACACACACGACACGTAAGCCCCCACTCCCGTGTCTTGGATATGGCAGATGGTAAAAGGTAGGAGGGGTGACTGTACAGCCAGAAAACACAATCCAGAAAAATAAATATGCTTGTTTACCTGGTTCAGCTGCTTGGTGGATGGAACGAGAGGTCAGGTTCTTCACTTCTCTTCGAGGGGCACAGCTGCAGGGGAATGATGGTTAGCATTCAAAACATTACGGCAACACTATTGGATTAAATCCATTGTCCACACGAGAATCAGAATGCAAATAACTGATTAAATTAATAATCCACTCAATGGAGCATGGGGTACAATGAATAACCATGGGACGACTTTGCAGGCACACAATCTGACATTGAAACTGCAGCAATCTCTTTTTCCAACAGATTGACATTTGTTTTCATGCAATACTTCTCCTTAAGTGAAAAGGCTATGGTTCCTGGCAGCAGCACTGTTACTGTGGGACAAAAAGGGTGGCACCAGATTTGTACTTCGAACTTCACAGCAATCCCTTTACACGCTCCTTGCAGTTTCCAAACTTTCCATACACCAACACATTTACTTAAGCTGCTTTTCCTTGGGCAATTATCTACTTAAAATTTGAGGTAGTAAACTGGGACAGTGCTAGTTGTTTCTACTGCCCAGTCCCATTTCTAGTTCATTTCCTTAAAATGAGGACACTTTGGTCTCAATGGTGGTGTTACTTCAGCATGAACAGTCCTAGCAAAAACCCTTTGGCACCCAATCACTGATGCCACATGCCTGCTCCAAGCATCCCAGGGAGTTTGCATCTATCCCTGGCGATCCCAGAGACCCGAGGCACTTTCCACTCATGCAGCAATTTCAGTCCAGGAATGCCTTCACCCAGGGGCCCAGCGACAGTGCCACACGGAGCACACAGGTGGACTGTCACCCCACCTCAGGCCCCAAATGGCCATACCCCATGCAGAACTACTCATGCTTCCACAGGCTGCACTTGCCTTGTGTAATAAAAGTGTGTTCTTTCTTCAAGAAAAGCCCCAAAACTCACCACAGAGCATGTAAACGCGGCCCCCAGACCCCCACCTTTTAATTTTTATTTGTCCCAATTCACAAATGTCATATCTAAACACCCCCCAAAATATCCTGCCTACACCCCTTCCCATATACAACCATTTAGATTTAATTTTCCCCCATACACAACCTACCTGCTTCAGCAAACTTGACATGTAGCCTGCCTGAGGAAATATTTTAAAACTGGAAATATGTAACCTTTAACATATACTTCTCTCATAACTGAGTGCTAACTGTCTGAACAAGTCAAACACAATGCATTCATAAGAGAACCCATTTACTTGAGGTACTGTATCCTCAAGACTATAGCAACCTCTGGATGAAGAGAACCTGTAAATTATCACTATGCAAACAGGTGTTCCATTGTTCCATTTTATCAGCCACAAGAGGCAGTATGACAAAATTGCTCCTGCAGATTTTTATATTTTAGGTTTGCCTTGCCTTGCAACCTCCCATGTTAGCTCAACAATGACACATTCTGCACGACCACTGGAATCCTTTTGTTCATACATGTAATCTCCCCTCCTCTCCCTATCTGCTCTGGCATTGTCCATTTTCCTAAACGACATTCCCTTCGCTTGCTCCTTTGCATCCATTCATATGTACACAGATGGCATGGTTCTCTCCGTCTCTGGCTCCTCTGCCTGTGACTTCATGAACCTTCTCCAGCTGGATTTCAACAACATACAGCACTATTTTCAGGCTTACCAGCTGTTCCTCTATACCAAAAAAGTTGTCTCAATGACCTATGGCACTAGGCAGAGACTTGCCAAGCTCTCCTCTGCCTCCTTGCTTCCAGACCCTTGATTTATTTTTTTCACAGTTTTAGGCCAAGAAAGACACACTAAACGGAGGCTTGTTTCCCAAGTGCATCCTGGGAGCACAGAGAAGTTAAATGACTTGCTCGCAGAAACACAGTATGCAAGTGGTGGCTGTGGGATTCAAACCCAGTTCTCCAGGTTTTCAGTTCAGTGCTCTTAACTACAATACTATATTTGGTGGTGGTGTTGTTGAGGATGTCTCCTCCTTTAAATATCTCATGGTATGGTTGAATTGTCATCTGGGCTCCTCCACTCATTTGGATGCCATCCATAAGAAGCTGTGCCTTAAACTTGGGGCACTTTACAGGAACAAATCAAGTATCCCACTTCCTGCTCGTAGAGGGATTGTCATGAAGATGATTTTACCTATCTTTGATTAGGGCAGCATTGTACATAGTGCTGTCCCCAAGTCCACCCTTGCCAGGCTGGATCCCTTCTTTCACTCCTTCTGCCAGTTTGCTCTGGATTGCCTCCCAAGGACTCACCATTGTTCCCTGTATTCCTTCCTGTCCTTGACCTCCCTTGATGTCAGACACCTCTCTCATTGGTATCACCTTCAACTCAAAATTCAGGCTGGGCTCCCTCCCTCCCTTCCTACCTTTTCTCCCTTTTCTCCTTACCTCCTTCTACCTCCTTATTCATTTCGAAGCTCTGCCACCCCCTCCTTCACTCTTCCCCCCCCCGTTCAATCCTCTGCTGGTCAAGCTGTTTTTTCCTTCTGCTTCCGCAAGATAAATTACCTGCACAGAGTGGCTGAAGTTATAGGATTAATACGGTGAAACTGTTGAAATGTTCACAAAAACGGCTGCAATATTAAATAGTAGAATTTGAATGTTGCACTGTGAAGAAGTTATATTAAGTGATTTGAAAGTTTATCCTATTTTACCATAAATAATTAGGGGAGATGCTTCTTAAAATGCTCCAATTAAAGCATGTGATCATTGGTGTAACAACTTTTTATGAGTGGGTAAAGTTGCAAGCAGATTGAATTACTTGATAACAACTAAATTTATTGCAGCCATATTCCAAATAGAGGCACAATTTAATCTCTGATGCCTTCGCACTTATTAAAATCTTCAGGATTTCATTAGCAAGCAGCATTGGTTTTAAATGGGTGAGGCTTTAAACAACTCTGTTAACTATACTATTGGGAACAAATTATATGATAATGAATGCTTCAGTGTGTGGCAATGAGTCATTTTTGATATTGACAGTTTGACAACGGATGAAATGGTACATAAATACTGTTATCTGGATGGACTTCTGGTGTCAGCAATTAGAATGCTGGATTTCCATGTTTGTGTTACCATTAAATACAGTACATTATAACACATTGACAAAAAACTGAGCAAGTTGATTGGCTGAAAGAGAAGTACAGGAGTATAATTATGAAAGCATAATGACACTCCAGTGCTTCTTTCATAGCCAAAAGCCTAAGCACAATCAGCAGCACAGAATCAGTACACTGCAGTCTATTTCTGAGGCTGACAGTAGCTGTCAACTCTGGGGAAAAATGTATGAAATGACAGAATTACCTTGCTCACAAAGCAGACTGCCGGCTGGATTTAATCTGGAAAATTGGCCAGCACAAGAAGAAGATGCTCCCGAGCAACCTGCTTCACAGATGTCAACAACTGTAAGTCTTCATGCTGAGCTTGACAAAGGGCAGTTAGATCAGCTTTCGAAAGAGAAAGACGAGCAAAATACCATGAAACAAACAGCATGGGCAATAACTGTTTTTGATGACTGGATAACAAAAAAAACAGATCACAGCTGATTTAAAAACTGTGATCCCAGAGTCACTCAATGACATACTAAGAGTTTTATGCGACTGTCCGAACATCAAAAGGTGATCAATATGGGCTATCAAGCTACAGCTGCCTTAGAGCAGCAATAAATCATCACCTACGATCACCGCAGATTGCACAGAACATAAACATAATTTCAGACAAAACATTCAACTCATCAAACAATGTTTTTGTTGCTATGGTTAAGAAGTACCGAAAATCCTGCTGAGATACGACACAGCACTACCCCAGAATCTCCGACTCGGACATGGTTTTACTACTAAATTCTCCTGCTCTTTCACCCGACGCAGCACCAGGCCTTGTGTGCAAGGTCTGGCTTGACCTACAGCTCCATCTACCTCGATGAGGGAGGGAAGGGCAAAGGCAGCTAACCAAAGAAAGTTTCATTGTCAACTGTGACGAAAATGGCAGGAAATACATATCGTTAAGTTTTAATGAAAAAACAAAAAAACACCAGGACATAAATGAAAGAAACAAAGAAAGTCTCAGAGGGTTCATATTTGAAAGACCATCGGACCCTCTGTGCCCAGTAAAAAGTTTCCTGAAGTATGTCCAAAAAATACCTGATGATGCAAAGGCTTTCTTTTTACATCCCAGGCACTAACCACAACCTTTCCTTGACAGCCAAACAGCGTGGTACAGTAGAGAGCCAATGGGAGTAAACTACCTCACGGCAATGCTCCCATGACTCTCAGAAGAGGCATCACTTAGCCACTGCTATACAAACCACTCACTTAGGAGTACAGCAGTACATCTTCTAGGCAAGGCAGGTCTTGAATCAAAGGAGATTATGGCTATCACTGGCCATCAAAGCAAGAGCAGCCTACAAAGCTATTGCATCGATGGAAAACTGATATACCTGGAGTAACATTCTCGGTGGACACAAGAGCAACGACCAGTACCAGCCACATCCCAGCAACACCACTGCGCCTAACCACAATTCAATTGGCAATTTTGGCAAAGGAAATGACATCAGCCCCAAATTAAAACAACTGATGGAAACCGCAGCAGTAGCAGTTTCAACACATCAGCAAAGTAGCAAACCCACCCACCATGAGCGCCACTACAGAAATAACAGAGATCATGGCAGAAAATGAAATCCAGCGTCCAAAGAACAGCACAACTGTGCAAAACTGTACCTTCACTGGTGATGCTGTCTTCCACTTTTATTAAAAGGACATGAAATGTTTGCCTCCTCTGTTTGAATAGTGAAAGTCCCTACTGCAGTAGCTCCATTGAGCTCCTTTAACTTGAGGCTCTGTTGAGCTGGGACTATTTAATCATTAATAAATTCAGCTTCTTTCAGCTCTACAGTTGTTGTTTTCCATTTATTTGGTAATCGGAATTAGTTTTAGTTTTTTGTCACTGTGTTATAAGTGCCATAAGACATGACAGGGTGTGCAAATGTGCTTTCATAATTGCACTTAGCTCTCGGGTGTTTAACAGCATTTAACGCAAACACCTTGTGCTGAACAACACCCTTGAGCCATGCGATTATGAAAGCATATTTGCACACCCTGTTGTGTATTATTGCATACTTGAAAACTGTCTTAAACAAATTTAATGTGAAGTTTTATGCTGGAACCACTTGTGTTATGTCTTATTTAATGCACTCTTTAAGTGTCAAAACACCAAAATCCACAATTATTATTACTGATGAGTTAAAAGAAAGTTGCAACAAGTGTGGGTGATCAATCGCATGTATTTAAATTATTTTAAATCTTTTTAAAAAAAAGGAGGACACCAATGACACCACAGAGATATGTCATTTAGTCAGCGTTATTACAGTATCTGTACTAAATCCTGATATCCAAAATCCCAAGGATTAAATACCGATGCCACAATCCTAATGGTATGGCAGACCTCCTGACAGCCACATTCTCCATGGTATGCCGACCCCAAGGTGTTTATAGATATTTTATGGGGGTACAAGGGTGCAGAACCCCACCCCCTGCAGAACCATATCGCGAAATGTGCAATCGGCAATTTCTTACCATCGGGATTGTGGTCATTGGGATTTCGATCCTTGGGATTCTGGTATCAGGATTTTGATCCTTGGGATTTTAGGTGTCGGGATTTTGTACTAGATCCTTTATTACCTTATAAATGACTACACTTTCTTCAGCTTTTTGTGAGATTGACTATGCATATTTGGGAATATTGCTGTGGTTTCACTCTAGTAATTTTTTATTTTTTAGGTATAATTATAGGAACAGTTGCAAACTTGAACCCTGGCAGCTAGGCCCCAGAGGTTGGTTGCCATAGTAATTGTAGTATTTGGCACAATAAAGATTGGTGGTGTCGTGGGATGTGATGATTTATTGTGGCCCTATTATGTATTAATATTGGTACTTTTTGACTTTGATTGCAGCTAAATGTATTGAAACCTAAGTATTTTTATCCTACTCAATGAGGAGTTCAGAATAATAGAATTAGATATGTTTTAGATGTACTGTACTTTATGTATGCAAGCCAGAATTAATTTATAACATTGTATAAAATTTCATTTTCAGTGATATTTTGTTTGTATTAAAATTTCAGACTCACCCTGGAAGAAGCCACATATGTAATGGCAAAACATTGGGGTTTTAAATAAATTGAAGATTTTCAAAAATTCATGGTATTGTGGCATCTTCTTGCCCAAGAGCAGTTCAGCCCTTCCTGTTTTGAAGTATTTCTTTTGACCCTCTAAAATAGTTGATCTTTTTATTCAAACATTTTTAAAAATGATTCCAAATAATCTATAACTTCTAATGCTTCCCATTTTTTTTTACCATGCCCATCCCATTTTTTCAAACCTCTGATTAATTTTTCCCCACCTGTTCTTTAGGTCATTCATAGAAGTCGCTTAAGAATCTTGCCTATTGAAATCCAAAACTCCTTTCCACAGCCAGTGAGATTAATTACCCTGTCCTATTGTTGTAACTTCACCACCTCTTACTTCTTAGGCACATAACTGATCCTTTTCCTGTGCTGCTTTGTAAAATAGTTTCCCTATCAGAAAATGGAGATCTGAGTACTTGCGATAGTCTAAACACATTGTTTCTTTAGCATGTTTTATAAAAAAATGTATCTCTTGCTTTAGAGCCTCCCACCAGCAAATTGGAATGTCATATGTAAGTAAATAATAAGCCACGACAAGGTGTGCATTATAGGATTTTAATGCACACCCAAGGGGTGTAGTAAGGCATGAGCCCAAAGGCAGAATGTCCTTGCATCCTGGGAAGTGCATTAAAATCCTATGATGCACACCCTGGAGGGGCTTATCATGCAAATAAAATGGCTCTAAGTCACCTCTGGTAAAGGGTACTATGAGGTGAGGATGAGTGTGCTGGGAATGAGCATTTGTGATGGGTTTGTGTGTGTATGTGTGTTTGTAGCCAAAACAGACCTAACAGGAATGGGTTGGGGGTGTCAAGGCTCTAGTTCCAGCAGGAGGTGGGAATGATTCATGGCAGGGTGTTAAATATATGTGTGTTATTGACAATGAGGTATTAAATAAGTGATATTTATTTAACACCAGTGAGAATAAAAGCATTTATTTAACTGATTCTGTGCCCACTCCTATTGCATAAATAAGTTTACTTTAGTCCTAACACTTATGTATAGGCTGCCCTACTAACTGGACCCCTACTGACTCTCAATGCTGTACTGCTTGTAAAACTACTTTTGATGTACATGGATACTCTCTAGGCCTCCCCTACTGTCTATTTTGTAACTACCTAGTACAAACCCCTGTTTTATAAGCCACTCTTTTTAGCTGTTGCACAACTGTTCATATAACAACTGCTTATATAACACCTGTTCCCACTTGTATGAATGGTGATGCTATCGCTATGATGTTCTTTAGTGAATTGTGATCTGTTTTGTTGGTAGCGCGTTTGTGAATCGTTATTTCTTCTTGTGAAATGTAGTCTCCTGGGTCATACCTGAAAATGGGCACACTGTTGTCTAGTATACTTACTCAGTTACCAAAAAACAAATAAATACACAAATAAATCAGGGGTGAGCACAACAACAGTAAACTACAAAACACATGAGTAAACAGTAAGCACACAACAGAACCTACGCTGGTGCAATGCAGAGTCACAGATTCCTTTATGACATAAGGGATCACCTGTCAGTCACATGGCCTTGTTTTCTGCAGCAACTCTGCAACAAAATTCTGCTGCATTGCACTGCATACTGGTGGGCTTCAATACACATACATACGGCAGGTGCATTTAAAACTTTATTTTGGATATACAGCGAAGCTTATCAGTTTGGACACATATAGACATGTCACTGTTCCAGAGGAGGTATACAATTCTATAAAATCCTCTACTACCCCTTGGTCTTCCAGCAATTTTCCATTTAATAACCAAAACGCTGACCCTGTTTGCACAGAGTCTAAGTAAGCAACAACACACAGCAGGGTGTGGGTTGCACTCTAATAATGCACAGGTGCAGGTGCTGCAGCCATGAGGTGAAGACAGTTGGCTTAAGCACCCATGTTGCTAGTCAGAACTCATGCTGATTGTTGAGTGAAATCCCACCAGTGGAGCTCGGAGAGACTTTGCTTGCTGCTTCTGCTTCTGATAGGTGTCACAGTTTCATTGTGTAATGCCTTACTTTGGCTTGTATCCCTAAGGAAGTGTCAAACTGTGGTATGTTCTCCAATAGTTACATGGCTTTTAGTTACTGTTAGCCAGATTTCAGAATTTTTGGAACACATTTTATAAATTACTATGTCAACCTAAGACTGTATAGCTTTAGAATTTAGTCAGCACCAAAACGATAGCAGGTATCTTGGTGTTATGTGAAACCATAATCCTGTCAATTTGACTTCTAAGTATCAAACAAAAATATGTGAACCCTTCTGCCTTTGGGTACCTATCTCTACATGCATCTTTTAAGTCTGCTTGCAAACAGATCTCATTTAGGAAATTGTTAGCAGAATATAGGTACTTATAACAAGCGTCCATGTCCTGTTTTGGTGATGCACAATTAAAATCTCCCCAAATACTAGCCTTAGCTGCGTGTAAAAAAACATAACTGATGAAAACGGTAAGCTGAGCTGAAAGATTTGCTTTCCTGTTAATTTTTACTGCAGACCATATACAATGATGAGCCTGTACTAGGGCCCCTTATAGTATACTTCAATGAAAAAGGCTCATCATGGATGAGCGTCCACTATTCTTTCACACTTAAAATAATGCCCCTTGAATAAAATTATCACCCCTCATAAAATCAGGGCCAAAAAAAAAAAATGAAATGACGAACCCCAGACCCAATGCTTCCTTGCCAGAACCATGGTTCTGACCAACATTTCCCTTCCCATAACACCAGTTCAGGCAGTTTTCCACAGCTGTGTGTTTGTGTTGAGCAGAATAGCTTCCACTCCATGCCTGCAGTCACTTCACTACCAGTCTGTCTCATTGCTTGTAAACTGCTTTGGGATACAGTGTGTATGAAAGCACTACATACTTACTGGTGAGCAATTTTTTTCTATGGTCTCAGCCAGTTAATATTCACCATAATATCCCACGAGTTATTACCGCGAACATACGCTCTGTTACTCAAAATCAAGCACTCCATCATTGGTGCTCGTTCTGTATGTGGGCAGGCTCAACAGTTCCTCAAACATGGCAGCTCTGTATCTGCGTTAGTGAGGAGCCACCACACCAAGACTGCACATTCCCATAACCATTTATATGTATCTATCAGATTGCTCCTGCCTTTACATTGCAAAAGAAACAAAAACAAAAAGCTTTATCTGGTTGATCCTGCTGCTTGCCACTTTTGGGCAATACTGTGAGCAGGAACAGCACCTTGGCTTACAGCTAAGAGCACTCCTGAAGCACGATAGAAATTGCGATCCCAAATAGTAAGTTTAAAAAAAAAATCCTCATCCTGCAGAAGAAGGGAGAGAGATACTGTGTGTGTGTGTGTGTGTGTGTGTGTGTGTTGTGTCCGTCACAATTGTCACACGTGATCACAGGACTCCAGGTGGAAAAAAATGCTCCCCAGCAATTATATAAAATAAAAGATGGGGAAGCATGCATATGAGAATTTAATGCACACCCTCAGTGTGGGAGATGCTTTAATAAACATCTCGAGCTTCACCCTCGGGGATTATGTAGCATCCCACAATACCACACCTCGGTTGTGCATTAAATTCTCATATCACACACTTTCTCATCCTTTAGTCTATATACAAATACAAATCTTCTTAGTGTACTTTGCCAATATGCTTGTCATATGCCACAATGTCAAAGGCTATACCCATGTCCAGAAAGACTAGGTCTTCAGTGCTGCCCATTCCCACGTCCCTGGTCACCCTCTCTGAAAAGGTGATTTACTGGTGTGCATACATGGAGAAACTAGTGCACGATTCCAAAATGATGAATGCAGTAAACTAACTATATGTCTGAGGGACAACACAAACCTATAACTTCTTCAGCAACCACAACCCCTTGCCCTGGGATATAGTTAAAAATGAGAGGGTTAGGATTAGTCCATTTCTCTCAGTCATCAGTCAAATAATTAACTAACTAACTAAAACTGAGGTAACCAAGCTAGGACAGAATTAATAGTTTGAGTATGAAGTTGAGCTCCTTTGAATCCACACTAGGGGTTGAATTGGTTAATCTAAATAAATTTGGCTTTGATATTGAAAAGTTCCCTTGCCTGTGAACTGATTTGCCACATTTTAAAGTGGTTTCATCTTTTTTGGGAAAATTTTAAAAATGCAGGAATGAATTTTTAAAGCTTTGGATGCAGGACTTGTGGTTGTTCTGTTGTGGCTGCATCACCACAAATGTGCCAAAAGGTTTGTGTGCAGTTTCTAAACATTTCAGCACATCTATAACACTTTGCAGCAAAATAATGAAACATGCATCCTTTTTTTGATGCACGCATCTCAAGTGTCGGCTGTCGTCAAGTCTTCCTTTTACCATCTTAGGAACATCGCCAGGATCAAGCACTGTGTTCCGTCTGGAGACCTTCCTACACTTGTTCACGCCTTTGTGATCTCGTGCCTTGATTACTGCAACTCCCTGTACTTAGGGCTTCCTGGGTTTGATATTCACTGCTTGCAGCTAGTTCAGAATGCGGCAGCACGATTGCTTATGGGGGTCTCTCGAACATCTCATATTATCTCTGTTCTGCGCAGTCTGCACTGGCTGCCAATTCCGTGGCGGATCACCTTTAAAGTTGGTTTACTCACTTATAAAGCCCTTCATAGACTTGACCCTGATTACTTGAAAGAGCTTCTGGTTCTTTATTGCTCAGAATGACAGCTCTGTTCAGCTGACGAGGGGTTGCTAGAGATCCTAAGGGTGTCTTTGAAGTCTTCCGGGACCCATGATTTTATGTACGTTGCCCCTACCCTTTGGAATTCTCTACCCCGTCGGCTTCAGGAGTGCACAACAGTGGAAGGCTTTAAACAAGCATTAAAAACGTTTTTATGGTGCCAGGCTTTTAATGGTATTTAGTGAATTGAACCCTGTTAGATCATTGTTTTGCTTTATACTGTGTTTATTGTTTCTACTATTCTTATTTTAATCTTTTGTAAAGCGCCTGGATATTTGAAAGGCGATTTTGAGAAATAAAGTTATTATTATTATTATTCTTGCTGAGCAACTGGTGGCACGTGTTACATGAAGTTTATGTTGTCTAACTGTCATGTCATAAGTAACCTAATTACAGCAAAAACATGCCGCAGTTCTTTGAAAATCCAGCCCCTAATATTTGATATTCATCTTATATTTTATAGATTAAATGCATTTCATTCCCTTTATCTTCAATAGCACATTAATTTGCTAGGGAAGCAGCATCCTTATCCCCAAGAGTTCATTTGCTTCTCCTACTTAATCCTTTACTGAAGTCATAAGCCTTGTTTATTACATCACAGTTTGTCGCTGTGGAAATGATTACGATGTTACAAACGGGAGAGTTGGTGACATCAGCAAAGGGTTGCTCAGTGGGTGTAGATCAACTACAGAGGACACAAATTCTGCTCCCAGGCAGGTGAACCTAATAATGAGGAGCAGAAGGAATGCAGAGGGAATGCAAATAACAGAAAATCTATCAAATATCAGCTGAATTGTGTCTAAATATTATATTCTTAATATTTTCCCCAAAGTGACAAACTCTCCTTTTAAAAAAGGGAACAAGTGATAAGGGAGGAGTCTCCCATGAATTATGCATGTAAACCTGAACTACTATAGCCGTGGTGTTTTATTTATTTATTTATTTTTTGATGACCGTGAAGGTGCACTAGACACAAAAGTGACTATTTTGAGGCACAACCCAGGAGGTCAACAACATAGAGAGATACAAGTACATAGAATACAGTGTCAAGAAATACGCAATGCATCACAAAAAGAAGTGAAACAAATTTAAGACAATATTTGTACTAAGGCACGTAGAGGTGCAATTATACTAATAGAAGGTAAATGCCCATGTGTAAACAGTAATATCAACATTTAAAGTGCAGAAAATGCCACAGGGTATCGTTACATCCAGCTGAAACTGAAAAAAAAAACAGCTATTGGGAGGAGGCAGGGAGAGAGGTAATGCTGAGATATAGCCTAGCAAGAGAGAGAGAGGAGGAGAGAAGGAAAGGGATGGGAAAGTGGGGGAGGATAGAAATTATGGGGAGGCTGAAGAAGCAGGGGTCAGCAAGGAGGCGAGGTAGGTAAGCATACTGGACCACAGTATACTGTCCAGAAGGTTTCCTAGAGAGAGGAGCCAGTGTGCAATGGGGGGGGGGCAGTTTAGGTCTGAATACAGTAGGCAGTGATGTCTGAGTCTGGGGGATGCAGAGGTGTATCGGCATACACTGTTGTAAGTTGTGTCCTACCTATGAAGAGTAGCCTTAGATGCGTCGGTATAGATTATGGATCTATAAGAGAGTGATGGGAGTAGGATTCCTCTAGCAATGGCTGTCCTAGCAGAAGGGGTTAGAATATGACTTGTTTTGTAGGCTAAGCCCAGTTTGGCATTGACAGCCTTACATGTGGAGGTTATATGGGTGTCATAAGTGAGGGATTCATCGAGCAAGATACCCAGATATTTATAGGAGGTTACCATCTCCAGTGGGGAGCCATCAGCCCAGGAGACCCAGAAAAATTCACGGTACTGCTTTACTTTCATAGAGGATCCAAAGAGCATAGCCTGGGTCTTTCCAGCATTGAGAACAAGCTTGTTTTTGGTGATCCAGGACTGAATATTTAGTAGGTCCATAGCAAGCTTATAATTAATAAAATGGACATTTTCAGAGCTAGTGTAAAGAACAAGGTCATCAGTGTATAGCAATGATGAACAGGAGGATATATTTTGTGCTATATTATTAAGAAAAATCGAGAAGAGTAGGGGTCCAAGGATAGAGCCCTGTGGTACACCAACAGTAATGACTGCTGTTTCAGAGATGGCCAAGTTGAGTTTAACAGCTTGAGTTCTGTTCGATAGGTAGCTATGGACCCAGGTTACAACTCCAGTCAAGAAACCCAGGGTTTGGAGATTAGCAAGCAGAAAAGGGTGGTTAACAAGATCGAAAGCTTTCATCAGATTGATAAATACTGCACTGGTTTGATGACCCTGATCCATGGCTTGAAGAACATCATTTGTCAGCGGTAGTAGAGCAGTTTGAGTACTATAGCCTTTTCTGAAGCCATGTTGGTTAGTGTGGAGGAGGTCGTACTTAGTAAGGTGTTCTGCGATCTGTGCTGAGAGGAGCATCTCCAGGACTTTATTTAGTATTGACTGTACAGCTATTGGTCTATAATTGGCTATATTTTTTTTGTCGCCTTTTTTAAACACCAGCGTGACTCTGGCCAGTTTCCATACATTGGGTACCACGCCTTTACTCAGGGACAAATTGAGTATTCTGGACAGTGGACCTGCAATGAACGGGGCCACAATATTTAAGAGTTTAGGTTCAAGGCAGTCAGATCCAACAGTGGTACTGTCTGATATAGAATTTAGATGTTTGAGGGCAGCCTTCTTCAAGATGGCTTTAAAGTAGAAGGGAGGCATCTTTGTAGAGTCTGTTGGGGTGGGGGATCCAGACATTTAGTTATCGGAAGAGATAACAGTGGTGTAACTGAAGAGGTCAGAGAAGTGAGAATTAAATGCATTGGCAATTGTGCCAGAGTCATTACAATGAACACCTTTCAGTATCATGTCATTGTTTAGGAGAGTTTGCTTTGATCCGAGGAAAGTTTTGATATGGACCTAAATCTCTTAGGGTCACCAACTGCATCCATCAGAAGGCCCTTACAGTATTGGCTTTTTGCATGTCTTATTTGTGTTTTGCACTTCGATCGCTGTTCTCTGTAGATGTTAAAGTCCACTATAAGACCGAAGAGTTTAAACTTCTTCCAGCATTTGCCCCTGTTTTTGAGGGCTGTAAGGAGGTCTTTATGCAGTCATCTAGCTTGTTTACCATGAACACGCTGAGTGATGACCGGAGTATGTTTATGTTGAAGAAGCACAAACCTACTTAGAAATTCATGGAGGGCAGCATCTGTACTTATTGGCTGGTAGACAAGGGACCAGTCAGTATGAGACACATCATATAGTAAATTGAGCCTGGTTTAAGTTTTCATTTTTTCTGAAGCATATACAGTGTTGGGGGGACGTGGAGGTTGTAGATGGACTCCATATGCAGAAAACAGGGGAATGATCACTGATATTGTCCAGCAGCATCCCTGTTTCTGTAATTCTGTCCACGCGATTTGTTAAGACCCAGTCAATAAGGGTGCTAGAGTCAGCGGTAACAGACAGTCTTGTAGGGTCAGTAATTATTTGGTGTAAATTATAGCTCTGCACCAGGGATTGTAGGGTGTCTTGAGATTTGCTAAGCTAGTTTAAATTTAAATCTCCGAGAATGATGAGTTCATTCTTCCCCGGATATGTTGGGTGACACAGTTTTGTATATTAGCCTGTCCTTGCCCAAAATAGCAGACTATTTACTTAAAAGGGCCATTTTTGAACTTCAGTTCTTTTTTTCTCCATTTTTTGTTGAAGAAATCACAGATCTCAATCTAAAACAAGCATTTGTCAATACTGAATGTTGTCTTGCTGGTGCTGGCATTGGTACTGCAGGAGTTAGAGAGACGCATAATAGGAATGGCAGTGAAGTATAGAACGACATCAACCCAATGGGTGGTGAGATACTGACAACAACAAAAATGGAAAGGGACCTGGGGGTAGTTGTATCAGATGACCTAAAGGTGGGCAAGTAATGTGAGAAAGCAGTAAGGAGGGCTGGGGGATACTGGGATGCATAGGGAGAGGCATCACCAGCAGAAAACAGGAAGTTGTTATCCCTCTGTACAGACAGTTGGTGAGACCCCATTGGAGTACTGTGTGCAGTTCTGGAGAGCCCATCTCTTCAACGACATAGACAGGGTGGAGGCTGTCCAGAGGAGAGCAACAATAATGGTGCAGGGTCTGCACCAGAAGACATATGAAGAGAGACTAAAGAGCTTAATATGTATACCCTCGAGGAAAGGAGGGAGATGGGGGACATGATAGAAACTTTCAGGTACCTCAAGGGAATCAACAAAGTCCAAGAGGGTAGCATCTTTCAGAAAAAGAGATGTGCAAGAACAAGGGGACACAATTTGAAGCTAAAGGGGGATGGCTCAGAGGTAATGTGAGGAAGTATTATTTCATGGAGAGGGTTGTGGATGCATGAAACAGCCTTCCTGAGGAGGTCATGGAGTCAAAAACAGTGGGGAAATTTGTGGCCTGGTGGCACTGAGGGCTGAGGCACTGGATGCCTTACCTCATGGCACGCTGGTGACCCAGGTTCGGGATTGAGCCCAGGCTGTTGGAGGTCAGCAATTGGGGGGGGGGGCAGAGCTGGATGGAGCTGCTGATGAGCAAGCTTTCCTCTCCGGGGAAGTGTAAGGGCTTCCTCCAGCTGATGGCTGCCACCTGGTGGAGGCTAGGGACAGCACAGGTCAGGAGAAGCCTGGCACTAGGCCTGGGGTGGGAGGAAAGGGGCCGTTACTGGGGCCATGGGACTAATGCGTGCCTCCACACACATATGTACCCACTTCTGGGGCCCCTGGTGTAAAAAACAAATGGAGATGGGGATGGCGACTGACTCCAGGTAGGCTCCGCTCCCAGGCCAGGTGCAAAGTAAGCCCCGGTAATTCCGGGTGACAGGGCTGGGGTCGGTCAAATAGGGGCTGTCCAGGGGGGTGAAAAAATGTTAAATGATAAGAAAACAGTGGAGGAATTCAAGAATGTATGGGACAGACATAAGCCAATTGTAGTGGGGGTAGGAGGAAGTAGGCTGTTGGTTAACTAGGATCTGCGGCTTATCCGTTACGGTGGTATGGGCTGAGTTTTCACTGCTATGAAGATGATACTCAGCTCTACATGTCCTTTGTATCCAAACAGGACTGTGCAGTCTTGGTCTTTAATAACTGCCTCACTGAGATCCAGGACTGGAAGAGTGCTAACTGGTTGAGACTGAATCCGGATATTACTGAGGTGTTGGTGGTGGACTCAGGTCAGCGGGTAGAGAAGTTGAACGGGTGCAGAATCTGGGCATTGCACTTGATAACGAACTGACAATAAAAGCACACATGTCAGCAGTTGTCAAGTCCTCATTTTATCATCTGAGGAACATCGCCCGGATAAAGCACCTTGTTCTGCCCGAGGACCTTCCTATATTGGTTCACGCCTTTGTGTCCTCTCGTCTTGATTACTGCAATGCTCTATACCTAGGGTTACTGGGGGTGGCTCTTCATCACCTGCAGCTGGTGCAGAACGCTTCAGCCAGGTTGTTGACAGGGTCATTTAGAACTAGCCATGTCACACCTGTGCTGCGCAAACTGCACTGGCTGCCAGTGCAATGGAGGGTCACCTTCAAGGTCGCGTTGCTGACCTATAAGACCCTATACAGACAGGGACTGGGTTGCTTGCAAGACCTCCTTCAGCCTTACTGCCCTCTCTGCCCTCTCTGCTCCACCGGCGAGGGGTTGCTGAAGGTTCCCAGGGTCTGTCTTCAGACATCAGGTGCCAGGGCTTTTTCCTTTGTAGCCCTGACTCTGTGGAGCTCTCTACCTCATCAGATTAGAGAATGTCTGTCCACCGAGACTTTTAAATCTTCACTAAAAACATATTTATTTGGAATGGCATTTCGGGATAATGTTTAGTTTTATTAATGCTGCCTTGTTATTTTATATATTTTATTTGATCAAATGTTGTTTTATATTGTATATCAGCTTTGTTTTTTTAAAAAACGCTTTAGAAATAAATGTTGATTTGATTTGATTAGGTAGGAAAATGGGCAGACTAGGTGGGCCAAGCAGTCCTTATCTGCCATCAAATTCTGTTTCTATGTAAGCCCACCCAACCCTGTAGAGAGTGACAGGCATTGGCGTGTGCCTTTGGGTCGCTGGTCATAATGCTCATGCCATTTCACCTCACCCTACCCTGCAGAGTCTGACAAGTGTTGCGTTGTGCCTTGGGGTCGTCAGGCCTTATGCTGACCCCATTTCATAAGGTAGCACATTGAGATGGGTGCAGCATAGGAGAATGGGTTGAACTTTGGGGCCGAAGAGCCCAAGGCACACCAGGATGCCTGTCAGTGGCTGCAGGGTGGGAGTGCAGTGGCATAAGCACTACAGCAGACAACCCAAAAACACACCCCTAATGCCTGTTAGTCTGTACAGGGTGGGACTTTATGGTTAGAAACCCTAACGCCCTGGGCCTTTGTTGGTGTAACCCCCCTGCAAATGGGGGTTCCCAAAAGACTTCCAGGAGCTTGCTTGAATGCTCCAAGCCTGAATGGTGTTTGGCATTTAAGCCATTTATCAGTGAGTGTTTTTAGAGCCTCTGGTACTGTCTCTTTTAAGAGCTGTCTGCTTGCAGACATAATTAGTTTGTATGGGGGGACTGTGTGCTTCTCTGTTTGAATACCACTCGAGCTGCTGCCAATTCACTCCATTTTTGCAGTCACTAGGAGTGCAAAGGGAACCTATCTGAAAGATGTAACTGTTTGCCAGAAATTATTTAGAGTAATAATGAAATTACAGTTTGTCTAACCTGCTTTCTTTGCAGTCAGAACTGTGTCTGCCTAGTTCCCATTCTGGTTTTGAACTGCTGAACTGGACCAATCAGTGTGGGGTAAGCTAGCTCTAAAATGGTGCCTTAGACGAATCAGAACTTGGACTCATAATCTGAGCCAGCCACAAGAGGATTGTATGGGCAGTGACTCTGGGAGATGTAGTTTAGACTTGGCCTTTTGGACCAACAGGAGCAGTCTATTGAGTGACAGCCAATCCAGTCAAGAACTGGGAGGAACTCAAAGGAAGTGCCGGGTTTTGTCTGTTGGAGTTTCAGTTTTAGCTCTGGCAATGAAGGGGAAAGGAACCCTGTGCTCCTTCAGTGCAGTTTTAGTCGGGAAACATGTGTAAGGTCCGGAGTTCTGGTCTGCAGCTTGTGTAACTGCTTGTTAGGACTGAATCCGTCCTGTGAAGAGAATCAAAGGATATCTGAAGAGTAGAAACCAGGCTCACCCTGTAGAAGACTGGAGAAATTGCTGAATGCACTCGGTCTGTCAGGAACTGAATCTGTTGTGTATTCTCCGGTATTGTGCAGTAATTACGATCGGGATAGAGAAAGCAGCCTGCCTGGTATAGTACTTTCTTTTGCCATATAAATGTGTGAGAGTCTCGTGGAGCTCAAGAGTAGCCCTGCTGACATTGAAAGGACCCTATCTTGTTTGGAGGTCGGTGAGTACTAATTCAGGGTCGCTCCTGTTGAATTGCCACATTGAATCCAAATAGAATTACTGTACTGCTGACTGTTTAACTAATTTTTCTTTTCTCTGTATGAAAGGGCCCCTACCAACTGCCCACGGTTTGGACTAGCCACTAGGCTTGGGTACCCAGGGACAGTAACTGGTAGGGATAGGCCTGCACAGAGCCATAGGTAGATGAGTAAAGTATAAGCTAATTAACCTGATTTCTCTGTCCTTGTTATATTCCCCTAAATAAATCAGAGCTGCTTGTTTCAGCAAAGTTATACTGCCTGAGGTATTTGTCTATGTTAAAGTATTGTACTGTGATTGTTGCACTGTATCTTATTTACAGGAGGTCCCAGTGCCTGAACCAGCCCTGGGGTAAGTGTATACTGTGAAGGTAATTCTGATATATTGTGTGGGCCACTAGTGGGAAGAAAGGGGTTGCAGTGTCCCAGAGGGCTGTGACCAAGTAAGTTTAACTATTGCAAACCCTGACCTCTGGGTGGAGGCACCCGCCATTGGATCCAGGCCCCTCAACCTGTTAGTGGCAAATCAGGCAGGGTAGTAGCCCTGGATAGCGCCATCTAGGGTTACATCTTGGAGGCACCACTTGGATTGTGTGTCCTCTAGTGGCCATATTTACAAACCACTGTTAAGAAAAAAATAAATAAATGGGTACCCGACAGAAGTGGCTGTGCACAGGCTGGTGGAGTGGTGTACTGGGAGGAGATCGACCCCAAAATGCTATGCTTATCCTGGACATCCCCGGTATCAATACGGACACTGTGCAGGAGTACTTTCCAAGGTGGAAGGTTTACAAAACCCTGTGGTGGTGGGTCGGCATGCTAATCTGCTCACCCACACTTCCTGGCCCTAGTAGAGTTTAAGGATCCCATAGATAGCTCCAAAGTGCCACAGACCATTACCCCAGAGGAGCCCTCACTGCTTGGAAGTGATAACTAGGACAGTAAAGACCGGAGAATGAGCCCCACCACTATCTGAAACTTTTGAGGAGAAATTTGCTAAATGGTTGCTGGGGAAGGAAAACTGTGGAGGACTTGAAGAAACTATTCTGCCACCTGGGGTGTTCCTCCCCAACACCTTCTCCCGCTCCAGTACCCGAATGGTGGCTGAACCAATGCAGACTCCTATTTCTGCACCTGCCATTAGTCACGACTCTTACAAGGTTGAGGATCTTCTCTGGCACCTCCCCACCCCCAAGGGAGGATGACTGAGAACCTGGATAGACTATGTTGCCCCCAAGTGCTAGAATGGCAATAGCCGGAAGCCGTAAAGCGAAAGAGTGTTAGTGAGAGCCTCCGAGGTCCTGCCCTGGCTACCATCCGTGCTAAACGGGCCAGTAACCCTGAAGTGACTGCACAGACCTATCTTGAGGCCCTGGAGAATCTGTATGGGAGCCCAGATTCTGATGAAGACCTATGGTGGAGAGTAAGAGATGCATAACAGTACCAAGGGGCGTTGTTGTCTGTGTATGTATCTCGACTGGAAAAATTGTTGCAAGAATGCCTCAGAAAGGGTAGTTTGCCAGCGATTGAACTGGACCGAACCAGGCTGGACAGGATCCTTAAGTCTGCTCCCTTCTCAGAACTGCTGTTGCTTCAGTTACGCCTGGCAAATCAACTGGAATCCCCACCTCCCCATGATGAGTTAATGAGAGAAATTGAGGAGTTGGAGAAAGGCAACCTCGGAGGGACCTGCACCAACAGCTGCGGCTACGACCCGAGTGACTGAGGGTGACCCATCAAGTGAAGTTCAGGGGCAGAGGTTGGCAGTAAATGAGTGCTCTGACAAGGAAAAAGATATGCCACAATGGGGCGAACTGTTGAGAGAGATCCGGGAATTCAAAAACAGTCCCTTTATGAAGGCCACGCCTGCAAGTACGGGCCCTGACCTATATCTGACTGCATCTGCTATGGGGGTGGGGGTACCCACCCATGTATCTCCTGCTGATAACAGCTCCGAACTCGATTCCTTGACCAAGGAAGTGGAGAAACTGACAAGATGTCTCCAAATGCTTATCACGCCGCAGACAGAGATGGCACCAAGGTTTCCAGTTAGTAATACCCCTGCCCTGGCTCCCAGTGTGGCGCCTCGGCCAGCTCAAACTCCAGAAAGTATGTTTTGCTATAATTGTGGGAAAGATGGGCACATGAAAAGGGAATGCCGGTCCCCAAAAGACACTGACAAAGTTGCATATAGGCTACAAGGAGAGCTTCGGAGAACAAATCAGTGGTTAAGAGGTGCACGAAATGATCCCAGTGAGGGCACCAAAAATGCTAACTCACGTCCTTTTGTGGCAAGGTCAGTTGCCCAGGCCCCCACTACCGCCTCTCCAGACTGGTCCAGAATAGTGGGTCCCTCCATGGAGACCACTGTAAAGGTGAATGGAGTGTCTACAAGAGCTGTATTAGACAGTGGCTCCCAAGTGACAATTATGTTCCAGGATTGGTATCAGAAGCATTTGTCAGATGTACCCTTACAACCATTAGAAGGACTGCATGTATGGGGGTTAAGTGAGAAGGCCTACCCTATTCTGGGTATATCCAATTTGGCTGTCTTTCCCCACCTCCGTGGCTGGAGTGGCGAACAAGTAGAGACCCTAGCCTTAGTGTGTCCCCCACTGGACTGTATGATGGTGTCCCTTTGTTGATTGGAACAAATGCTCATATGTTCGGAAGGCTGGCACAGTTGTGTTATGAAAAACAGGGTCAAAGACTAGTAGAGCTTTAAGAGTTCTGGCTTTAATTAAGAAGGCCTATGAGGCACAGAGAGATGCTGAAAAATAGAACCAGAGGAACCGTCGGAATTGTATGGAAGATGGATCCTGAGTCTCTGATCCTGGCGCCAAATGCCCAGTGTACCTTTACAGGAGAGGTCCAGTATCAGAAAGGATGTTAAGAATAAAATATTAATGTTGGATGCACCAGGCGATGGAAAATTGCCAGAGGGACTGCGTCAAGCTTAGTATTTTGCCCGCTAGAGCCCATGCTTATGCCAGAAGGGTAATGGTCCAAGTTCATAATGTGTCTGAAAGAGACATTCGAGTAAATAGAGGTTGCATCCTGGCTAATGTGCATTGTGCAGACACTGCAGTGCTACCCAGCAGCAAGAGTTCAAGGAAGAATGACAGAGTAACGCCTGACTTGTTTGATTTGTGACTCCGCTGCCAGCTGAATGGAAAGTGAGGATCAGTGAGAAGCTTGCCCAGAGAGACCAGGTGTTTTCTTTAAAGGAGTGGGATATAGGATGCGTGCAAGGAGCTGAGCACAATATCCAGCTGCATGACGAAAGACCATTTCGTGAGAGGTCTCGACACCTGGCACCTGCTGACATAGATGATGTGAGAAGGCATCTGCAAGAGATGTTAGCTGCTGGTGTAATACAAGAATCCAGAAGCCCTTATGCTTCCCCATTGTGGTAGTGAGGAAAAAGAATGGAACAGTAAGGATGTGTGTGGATTATCGCACCTTAAACCGCGGACTATCCTGATCAGTACACAATGCCCGCATTCAGGATGCTTTGGACTGCCTAAGCGGGACAAGTGGTTCTCTGTGCTGGATCTCGCAGTGGGTACTACCAGATCCGACGGCCCCAGAGGACCGTGAGAAGACAGCCCCTATCTGTCGCTATGGCTATGAATTCATGAGGATGCCTCAAGGATTTCAGGTGCCCCAGCCACTTTTCAACGATTGATGGAGCGTGCAGTGGGGGACATGAACTTACTAGAGTGCCTGGTATACCTAGATGAAGTTATGTGTTTGGCAGCTCACTGGAGGAACATGAGGCAGATTATTTAAGGTATTGGACCCGACTGAGACTTTGGCTTAAACTGTCCATTGATAAGTGTCAATTCTTTCAAATCAGTAAAGTATATGGGACACATAGTATCCACCGAGGAATAGAGACCGACCCAAGTAAAGTTGAGGCCTTGACCACTGGCCACAGCCCAAAAATCTAAAAGAACTGCAAGATTCCTGGGATTCTGTGGTTATTATCGGCGTTTCATCAAGGACTATTCAAGAGTGATCCGCCCTTTACTTAACCTTACTCAAGGGTATCCCCAACCCACAAAAATACCAAAGTAAGGTCCCTCAAGACTGAAAGAGTGTATTTTCATCCAGTGAAGTATTTGGGGCCGCTGGACTCTGATTATGAGACTGCTTTTCATGAGATCATATATCAACTTACCCATGCTCCAGTGCTGGCCTATGCCGATCCAAGAAAACCTTACGTCCTGCACACTGATGCTAGCTTGCAAGGGTTGGGGGCTGTGTTGTACCAAAACACGAGAATGGCCTGAGACCAGTGGCCTTTCTTGAGTAGAAGCCTGACCCCATCCGAAAAGAACTATCCTGTACATAAGTTAGAGTTCCTAGCTTTGAAGTAGGCTATTGTTGACCAATTCCATGAGTACTTGTATGGGGCTAAAATACTAGTAAAACTGACAATAATCCTTTGACCTATGTACAGACCTCAGCTAAGTTGGATGCCACTAGCCATAGGTGACTTTCTGCATTATCTACATATGACTATGCTCTAGAATAAGGCAGGTCTGAACCACATAGATGCTGATGCTCTCTCGGAGGCCTGTTCCCCAGAATGATTGGGTCGATTGGCAGAACCTGATGTTGGGCACTCTGCGGAAGTTTGACAGGGAGGAACAAATGTCCACGGACGAGTGGACTGCATGGTGGATTGCTTGGGACCTCTGAGAATTGCATACCCTGCTTATTGCCACTTTTCTGCAATAGACATTGGTGCACTGCCTCAGCTGGACAATGACAGTATTCGGTGGGCTCAATCCGACGATCCCATGATCAAAGCAGCTTTAGAAGCCCTCTATGCAGGAAAAGATGTGTCCAAATTACGCTCACGGATTTGAGAACTGCACTGTTATACAAAGAAGGTCCTAAGTTGAAACTGATCAATAAACTGTTATACAGAGAAACAGTAGACAGAGGGGACAAGTAGACAAACAACAACTAGTGCTGCCCACTGCCTTGAGACTCAGTACTGATGTCCTTGCACAACCACATGGGGCACCTTGGTATAGACAGAACACTTGACTTGGTGAGATCCAGATTCTGTTGGCCTAAGATGGGGCTGATGTGGAGCAACTTGTTGAACTTGTAGTCACTGCTTACAGAGGAAAGCTTTGCCCCAGAGGCCCCCCCCTTGTTAGCGTCACCACACCAGTGCACCATGGAGCTGGTCTGTATTGATTTTCTGAGTTTGGAGTCAGATCAAAGAAATATCAGTATGTGCTGGTGGTCACTGACCATTTCACGAGATATGCCCAAGCTTTCCCACCAAAGACCAGAAAGCATCCACTGTGGCCAAAGTACTTATAGAAAACTTTTTGTTCACTATGGGGCTCACAAAGAATCCATTCTGATCAAGGGAGAGACTTTGAGAGTCGTCTGATCAAAGAGATGCTTTCTCTGTGGGAGGCAGAAGTCCAGAACCACTCCTTACCACCCCAGGGGGACCCTCAGCCTGAAGGTTTCAACCGCACTTTGCTAGATATGCTAGGCACCCTGCACCCAAAGGACAAGCCTAGATGGAGCCAACAAATTAGCACCCTGGTACATGCTTATAACTGCACCAAAAGTGATGCCACTGGGTTCTCCCCCTACCGCCTGATGTTTGGAAGAGAAGCTCGACTACCGGTAGATGTGTGTTTTGGGGTCTCTCTGATGGGGTTCAAGCTGACAACTATTTACAGTATGTGCAAAAGTTAAAGGCCCAGCTAACTCATCGTACCAACTGGCTCAAACCATGGCTGCCAAAAGAAATCTGGCCAACAAAGAAAGGTATGATAAAAGGTGAAAGCACAGGAACTCCAGGAAGGAGATCGGGTATTGCTAAGAAATCTGGGACTGCATGGCAAACAAAGATTGCTGACAGATGGCACCATCTCCCTCACATTGTAGTGGCAAACTAGATGATCTGCCAATGTACAAAGTAAGGCCTGAGAATAATTCAAAAGATGTAAAAACAGTGCATAGAAATCATTTAGACCCATTGGACAAATCTTGATTGAGTCTGAGCCCCAGAAGATGCCCCTCTGGACCAGTGACTAGAGCTGCTGCTAAGAAAAGATCAAGAAAGTCTGCACCTACAGAAGCAAAGTTAAAGTGTTCCCCTCCTCAAGTCCCAGTAGAGCATGACTGTCAGTCCATATCGGAAGAAAGTGAGAGTGACTTTGAATACTATCCTTCTTACGAACTGAGTCAATTGTTTCAGGGCAATCCCCTAGTCAATACTGGAGATGAAGCTGGGCCTTCTGGACTGTCTAAGCCCCCAGCTTCGTCCCTGGAGCCAATGCTCCCAGAAAGTGAAGTGCAAGCATCAGATCAGATGAAATGGAATCATTGTGCATGGTTGAACTGTTTGAGCTTTCAGGAGAAAATGATGGATTGGGTTAGACTGGTGATACACAGAACAAGAAGAGTATTTTGAGTGCCCTGACAGTCCACTGCTAGTGTCCGAAAGCTCTCCATGTGAGCCAAATGTTGTGGACTCAGAAACTGTAACTCCTGGAGCTGAAAGTGCCCCAAGTTCTAGCCTCTCTACCCCCATGGAGACTCCCCTGACAAGTGAGGACAATGCTGAAAATGAGGCTCAGAGTGCAGAGACTGTGACAGTTCCTCCTAGAAAGACTGGTCGAGCTGTAAAGCCTGTGGTGCACCTCAGTTATGATTCCCTTGGGAGGTCTGTGGACTTGCCTCTCAATGTTGTCCATAAAGGAGTGTATGTGTCCCCGAGCTCATTGCCCAAACTGAGCGTCAGTGCTAACTCCAAGTTACTTGTGTTGCCCTCTAAGTATGGTGCTCTTGCCCCATCCAGCCCCAAGGTAACTGATAGGAAGGGCCCCTCTCTCAGGTTTCATGTACAAGAGGTAATAACTTGAGTTATGGTACAATGCGATGTAATACTGTGTAAAGAGTGACGTATCTGCAATGTTTCAGAAATGTGTTCTTGGTAAAATGATATATTGACTGATGATTACATATGCGAGCCTAATGCAAATGTATATGGTTGCAGTTGAAACTTATGGGGTACTTGCTTGGCAGACGTCAAGCTTTCCCAAACCAGGAAGGGTGTAACCCCTGCAAATGGGGGTTCCAAAAAGACTTCAGGAGCTTGCTTGAATGCTCCAAGCCTGAATGGTGTTTGGCATTTAAGCCATTTATCAGTGAGTGTTTTAGAGCCTCTGGTACTGTCTCTTTTAAGAGCTGTCTGCTTGCAGACATAATTAGTTTGTATGGGGGACTGTGTGCTTCTCTGTTTGAATACCACTCGAGCTGCTGCCAATTCACTCCATTTTGCAGTCACTAGGAGTGCAAGGGAACCTATCTGAAAGATGTAACTGTTTGCCAGAAATCATTTAGAGTAATAATGAAATTACAGTTTGTCTAACCTGCTTTCTTTGCAGTCAGAACTGTGTCTGCCTAGTTCCCCATTCTGGTTTTGAACTGCTGAACTGGACCAATCAGTGTGGGGTAAGCTAGCTCTAAAATGGTGCCTTGGACGAATCAGAACTTGGACTCATAATCTGAGCCAGCCACAAGAGGATTGTATGGGCAGTGACTCTGGGAGATGTAGTTTAGACTTCGGCGCCTTTTTGGACCAACAGGAGCAGTCTATTGTGAGTGACAGCCAATCCAGTCAAGAACTGGGAGGAACTCAAAGGAAGTGCCCGGTTTTGTCTGTTGGAGTTTCAGTTTTAGCTCTGGCAGTGAAGGGGAAAGGAACCCTGTGCTCCTTCAGTGCACAGTTTTAGTCGGGAAACATGTGTAAGGTCCGGAGTTCCGGTCTGCAGCTTGTGTAACTGCTTGTTAGGACTGAATCCGTCCTGTGAAGAGAATCAAAGGATATCTGAAGAGTAGAAACCAGGCTCACCCTGTAGAAGACTGGAGAAATTGCTGAATTGCACTCGGTCTGTCAGGAACTGAATCTGCTGTGTGTTCTCCCGGGTATTGTGCAGTAATTGCGATCGGGATAGAGAAGCAGCCTGCCTGGTATAGTACTTTCTTTTTGCCATATAAATGTGTGAGGAGTCTAGTGGAGCTCAAGAGTAGCCCTGCTGACATTGAAGGACCCTATCTTGTTTGGAGGTCGTTGAGTACTAATTCAGGTCGCCCCTGTTGAATTGCCACATTGAATCCAAATAGAATTACTGTACTGCTGACTGTTTAACTAATTTTCTTTTCTCTGTGTGAAAGGCCCCTACCAGCTGCCACGGTTTGGACTAGCCACTAGGGCTTGGGGTACCCAGGGACAGTAACTGGTAGGGATAGGCCTGTGCACAGAGCCATAGGTAGATGAGTGAAAGTATAAGCTAATTAACCTGATTTCCCCTGTCTTTGTTATATTCCCCTAAATAAATCAGAGCTGCTTGTTTCAGCAAAGTTATACTGCCTGAGGTATTTGTCTATATTAAAGTATTGTACTGTGATTGTTGCACTGTATCTTATTTTACAGGAGGTCCTAGTGCCTGAACCAGCCCTGGGGGTAAGTGTATACTGTGAAGGTAATTCTGATATATTGTGTGGGCCACTAGTGGGAAGAAAGGGGGTTGCAGTGTCCCAGAGGGCTGTGACCAAGTAAGTTTAACTATTGCAAACCCTGACCTCTGGGTGGAGGCACCCGCCATTGGATCCAGGCCCCTCAACCTGTTAGTGGCAAATCAGGCAGGGGTAGTAGCCCCTGGGATAGTGCCATCTAGGGGTTACATTGGTATTTGCACTCTAAATTTTCAACATGGCCTTTTTGTGACCCTACCTCATAAAAGCATTTGGGACCTCTGCTCATGAACAGTGTCACTGTGATTTTGCTATTCTGTCTCAAACTTTGATTTCCCACAGTGACAGCACCATTCTGCACCACATTAAAATGCCAGCTGCATGATTGATAAGGAGGTGTGAAGAGATGGCAGTGTTGAAAATCTGGAGTGAAAATATTAAACATTCTTGAAGTTATGAGTGTGTGTGAAAACTGCATATCGCATGGTCATAACACAGTCATTTAGTGGAATTATTTCACCAAATTTTTAACATCAGCATTTTGGGACCTCTGCTCATGAACAGTAGCACTAAGGTTATCTTAATCTGCCCCGAATGTTGATTTCCCACAGCGACCATGTGATTGTGCACCAGATGTGCGAAACCACATTTCGGGCAGGATGTTAAAAATGACAGGTGTACTGTTCATAAGAAGGTGTGCAAAAATGACAATGTTGAAAATCTGGAGTGAAAATATTAAAAATTCTCAAAGTTACGACTGTGTGTGGACAATGCGCAATACATGCTTGTAACATAGTCATTCTGTGGACTTTTTTCACCAAACTTTCAACATAGGCATTTTGGGACCTCTGATCGTGAACAGTGTTACTGTGATTTTCTTACTCTGTTCTGAACATTGTTTTCCTACAGTGACTGTGTCACTACATGCTGGATGTGTGAAAACACATTTCAGGCAGGATGGGGAAAATGACAGCTGTACTGTTCATAAGGAGGAGTGAAAAAATGGCACTGGTGAAAATCTGGAGTAAAAATATTAAAAATTATTGAAGTTACAAGCATGCATGGAAACTGTGCATTGCAAGCTCGTAACATGGTCATTTTTTGGAATTTTTTCCCCAAATTTGCAACATGGGCTTTTTGGGAGCCCACCTCATGAACAGTGACACTATTGTTTCATCAATCTGTCCCAAAAGGTGATTCTGTGCAGTGACCACAAAATCACCTTTCCGGACTGAATAACGAGATGACAGTGACTGAATTCATGAGTTGGGGTCCCAAGAACCCCGTGTTGAAAATTTGGTGCCAAAATTCCCACAAATGGCTGAGATAAACACCAAAGTTGAAAAAAACAAACGAAAGAAAAACATTTATACCATCATACAGTTTACCGGCATTTCTTCAGTTTGCGGTTGGCTTTGAAGAGTGCAGATATGTTCCCGGTCCACAGAAGAGCATCCCACCAGGCTCCATAGGTAAGTATGGGGTGAGGGGGTGTGGGGAGGTGGGGTACACAGAGGGTGAACGTGAGTTGGGGGAGGGGCACTGGACACGTCTGGTTTTCCAGGTAAAAAAAATAAAAAATACAACGCGGGTCGGTTTTCTTTTTTTACAGATGTGTTTGGCACACTGGGGTGGGCTCCCAGTGTGCCACCTGTATTTGTGGGGAGGGAGCTCGAAGCCAACAAGGATTGGGCCCCCTATCAGCACAGAAACAAGTCAGGGGGCACATGATGCTGAGGGTGAATGGGCACCCCCTTGTCATTCACATTTAATCATTGGGGGGCCATTATGCCAATGGGGATTGGGCTCCCCCATCAGCAAATTGAACTGAGAATGGGGAACCAAAGCCAATGGGGAATGGGCCTCCCATCGGCACAGAAATGTGTTGGGGGGCACATGATGCCAAGGGGGATTGGGCATCCCCTCAGTACCCAACTTAAATTATTGGAGGGCCATTATGCTTACAGGGATTGGGCTCCCCCATCGACAAATTAGACTGGGAAGGGGGCATGCTGGCAGGGGGATTGGGCACCCCCGATGTCGGCTTGTTTGGGGAATGCGAGAGGCAGACAGCGACAGCCACCACCATGTTTTATTGAAAAGTTACACCACTGAAGGTACACCCTGCAATGAGGGGTCACCCCCTCATTGCAGCAGCTAAATCATTTCAAGTTGGTGGCATGTTTTGCAACTGCTGTCATAGACAGTGTGCAGTCTTATTCATGCCAAAGAGCCCAGCCTCAGAAAGCAGTGGCGCCACTGGCCACAACATGACAGCGGCTCCAAAACCAGCTACTCCACTTCAGGCAACCCCAATATGTTGTCTGCACTGCGCACGCAAGACAACATAAAAAGTTTATCAAAACCTGCTTATGTCCTTTTTCTACAAAAACACATGGGCATCTTAGATTAGGGCAATAAATGAGAATTCCTGTAGACACATTTTGCCCCTCGCCCACTGAAAATTGCTATTTATTTATTTAGAAATGTTGTAAAAAAAAAAAGACTGAGCAGAGCTCATTTCCAGGTTTGGTCTGGGGTAAATGGAGCATAGGTTAAAATATACAGCAGTACAAAGTAAATAAATATACAGAACTATCAATGAGGCGATATACAGATTATACATTAGGCAATAAAAGCAGCAGTGACAAAGATTCAGCTTTAGTAATCACAAAAATACAAATAAGGTGGAGTACAGAACATTTAGGCACATAGGTGCTGCAGGTTTAAAGAGACCCAATAGTTCAAATACTAAATGTGTCTATGGAAATATTAATTTATCTAACCAAAGCCAAGCACAGATCCTACTAGGGAAGGGAGAACCTGTTTGGATAAGTCCAGAACCCATACCGTGCTCTGTAAAACATCCTGATCACAACGTTTTTTTTCAGGTTCTGATAAAGGTCTGATCATTTTTATGTTGTCTTGCGTGTGCAGTGCAAGCTACATGTTGTGGTAGCTTGGTGTGGAGTAGCAGGTTTTGGAGGTGCGGTTGTGTTGTGGCCAGTGGCGCCACTGCTTTTTCGGGCTGGTCTCTGTGGCATGAATGAAATAGCATGCTGTCTATGACAGCACTGCAGAAGCGCGCCACCAACTTGAAACAGTTTCGCTGCTACAATGAGGGAGCTCCCCATCATTGCAGGGCATGCTTTGCCTGGCATAATATTTCAGTAAACATGGCTGCGGCTGTCACCATCCGCCTCTCACAATCACCAGCAAGCTGACTTCGGGGGTGCCCAATCCTCCTGTCAGCATGCCCCCTCCCCAGTCAATTTCTTTGCTGACAGGGTAGCCCAATCCCCGTTGGCATAATGTCCTCCTACTTTAATTTGTCTGCCGAGGGGGGTGCCTAATCCTCCTCTACATCATGCTTGCCCCAAACACTAACACATTTTTTTTTTGCTGACAGGGTGCCCAATCCCCGTCGGCTCCAGTACTCCCCAAAACACCCAGGTGGCACACGAGGAGCCCACCCCAGTGTGCCCAAAGCAAACCTGGAAAAAAGAAAATCTTCCCGCAAAGTATCTTTTTTTTATCACCTGTAAACAAGAAAATGGTCCCTCGCTGTCTATTGTAGCCCCTCCCCCAACCCGCACCCATTCTCTGAGCACCCCACCTTCCCCGCACCCCTCACCCCATACTTACCTCCGGAGCCTTACACAATGATCTTCGGTGGAGCGGGAACACGTCTGCACTCTTCAAAGCTGACCGCGAACTGAAGAAATGCCGGTAAGCTATATAATGGCATCAATGGGGAGGGGGTTTAACTTAGGTAGATATCATGGCCATTTTTGTGACTTTTGGCTCCAAATTTTCAACATGGAGTTCTTGCGACCCCACCTCATGAACTGTGCCACTGTCATGTCGTTATTCGGTCCCGTAAGGTGATTTCGTGCTCACTGCGCGGAATCACCTTTTGGGACTGATTAATGAAATGACAGTGTCACTGTTCATGAGGTGGGCTCACAAAAAGCCTACGTTGCAAATCTGGTAAAAAAATTCCAAAATAATGACTGTGTTATGAGTGTGCATTGCGCAGTTTCCACGCATGCTAGTGAGTTCGAGAATTTTTTATATCTTCACTCAAGATTTTCAACATTGTCATTTTTTTCACATCTCTTTATGAACAGTACAGCTGTCATTTTTCACATCCTGCCCGAAATGTGTTTTCGCACATCTGGAGCCCAGTGGTGCAGCTGCTGTGAGAAATCAATGTTCTGAACAGATTAAGAAAATCATAGTGACACTGTTCATGAGCAGAGGTCCCAAAATGCCTATGTTGAAAATTTGGTGAAAGAATTCCGCAAAATGACTGTGTTACAAGTGTGAATTGCACAGTTTCCATGCACGCTCGTAACTTCGAGAGTTTTTTAATATTTTCACTCCATATTTTCAGCATTATAATTTCTTCACATTTCCTTATGAATGATACAGATGTCATTATTCTCATCCTGCCTGAAATGTGTTTTCGCACATCTGGCTCAGAATGGCATGGTCGCTGTGGGAAATCAACGTTCAGGACAGATTAACAAAATAGCAGTGTCACTGTTCATGAGCGGAGGTCCCAAATGCTTTCATGAGTTGGGGTTACAAAAAGCCCATATTGAAAATTTGGAGTGCAAATACCAACAAACACCCAGGGCGTTAGGGTTTCTAACCATAACGTCCCACCCTGTAGAGACTGACAGGCATCAGGGGTGTGCCTTTGGATTGTCAGCTGTAATGCTCATGCCATTCCACCTCCAATCCCACCCTGCAGCTGACAGGCATCAAGGTGTGACTTAGACCCTTCAGCCCCAAAGTTCACCCCATTCTCCTATACTGTACACATCTCAATGTATTTCCTTATGGAATGGGGTGAGTGTAAGGACCAATGACCCCAAGACACAACACGGCACTTGTCAGAGTCTGCAGGGTAGGATGAAGTGAAATGGCATGAGCATTATGGCCGACAACCCAAAGGCACACCTCAATGACTGTCAGTCTCTGCAGGGTGGGGTGGGGTTGTTGTCAGTTCCATACTTCACTGCCATTCCTATTATGCATCTCTCTGACTCCTGCATTACCAATGCCAATGCCAGCAAGACAACATTCAGCATTGACAAATGCTTGTTAAAATATGGATTTTGGAGCTTAATATATTCTGTAAGTAGGACTTTATCTAGAAAAAAGTATGGTGGTGGTGGAAGGACACAAAAAGAATACTGGAGGTGAAGAGTGGATGCAGTCAGAGTCATGGAATTAGATATATATTACATGGTCATACAGTTGTGTATATTTAGAAGAAGAAGAATCAGCATTTATATAATGCTTTTCATATACAATGTATCCCAAAGCGCTTTACCAGCAATGCTAGACTGGTAGTGAAGTGACTGAATGTGTAGTGGCAGCCATATCGCACATCACCACCCACACACAGCATGAAGAACTGCATGAACCGGTTTTATGGAATGGGGAACATTGGCCAGGACACCGGGAATGTCCCCTACTTTTTGTGAAGAATGCCTTGGGTTCTTTTACTTCCAACTGGACACTCACCAGGGCAGCACCGGGATGGGTGGAAGGGACCTCGGTTTAACATCTCATCTGAACGACGGCGCACCCCAACAGTACAGCATCCCCCTTATACTGCACTTGGGTGCCAGCATTTTAGGTATGAGTCCATTCCTGATGTGGGACGAGAACCCATGATCTTCTGGTCCAGAGGCGGATGTTCTACCAACTGAGCCACACTGTGTGCTACCAAGTGTGTCAACTCCAATTGGATTTTAGATTCCTTTCCCTTCATTGACAATAGCAGTTTTTCTACTTTAAACTAAAAAGATTTCATATGTTCTGATAAGGCTTGGACAACTATGAGAACTTTTCATGGCTAATCAAAACCTTTCAGAACCTTATAAAGTGGTGCTCCTATCCCTAGTTCATAGGCGGAGTTGCTAGGGTTAGTTCTAATATGATCTCTGTGGTCCGCTTCCGTACTGTGCCCCAGCAAGTGTATTGCAGCATCCAGCATAGCCTGCCTCCACTGGTTGAAGTTGTGCATTCCTGTTTTGGCATCATTTGATATGGGCTCACGAGCCACTGATGTGACATGAATGGGCACCCTAATGCAGGCATATTACAATATGGGTAACAGGGTGGGAAGTATTTTGGTAGAAGACACTTAGGACCCCATACACAGTTGCAGTTAGTGGTGTGGGCGCAAAAGGTGTTGTCCGTTGCGTCACCACCAAAAACTGCCATTCACAAAGAATACACTTATTCACCAGGGAAAGAGTCTCTCTGGTGACTACTGCATATTATAAGTCTAATTAATTAATCATGAGGCCAACATGTGCTCTGATCTGCTGCTGTGCCAGGTGTTCATCCTTTAGAAATGGTCAGTGCAGAATGCAGGCATGTAAACTCACTTTCTTTTCTTTAAATGCCACTTTTCCCCCTTTCAAACCTGATTAGACTTATAATCACAATAATATCTTTACAGCCATGCATTTGTATGGGTGCAATGCTTCTACTGGGGTTAAAGGGCTTCCGCTGCACATCAGGCCAACAACACCCACCAGCCAGGTGTTAATCCCTAGGAAATGCCCAGTTGTTCAGGAATTATTTCTTTAAAACAAATTACAGTCACCAGATATTATTGGTCACAAACATGGCTTCTGACCACTAACACAGGAGATGCAACTCTCTTGGAGATTTGTGCATGGAATTGTAACTGGTTGATGGTGCCATGCCATGCACATACCACACAGTGTTACCAGTGCCACCATGTAACCCCGCCCCCTTCCTGTTAGTTCTGCTTCTGAGTCGTTGCATGGAAAACTTTTCTTGGTCACGTCTCCTCATTCCTGATGGTCTAGTGGCTGCCTTCCTTAACCCAAAGCATTTTGGAGTCCTTGCTGTGCATTGGTTCCACCCTGCTAGGCCCTGTACCCAGAAGCAGACTATATTTAAACAAGGTTGCTCATCGATCTTGTTCCTCTATCAGCCTCAGGGTACTGTTGCATGACTGTCCCCTGTGCAGAACTGCTTGAAACACTTCTGCAAGGCCTGGTGCACTGTGGCATGTGTGCAGTTTTTTTGGGGGGGGCTGGCAAATATTAACATGCACAGAACAGCACCTGATTGTCTTGTTGGCCCATGGCCCTTTCCCTGTGTTGCAACAATTCCCATTTCATTAGTGCAGGGAAACATATGCAGCCTTGTTCTGTTTATCACAGTGAGGGTGCACAACTTAAATAGTGCATGCAGTGGTTGTACTGACCACTTTGCTCCTCCCAATTATCTTTGGGTATGGGGCTCCCATTATGAATATGCTACATGAGGTTTCATCGACTTAGCTTCTATGACATTTTGTGTTTGTGTCATATAATGTTCATGTAGCAAACCCCACAATATGGCAGCATTCAAAAGGTTCTGCGACAAACATTTTTTTTTTGGGGGGGGGGGGTTGAATGTGATGCCTGCACCTCCTTTCCTCTCTCTAGCACATTGGAGCTATCTGACCTGGATATCTTATTTAAAAAAATAGTCCTCTTAAATGAATATACTTATCATGCCTGGACAGGATCAACCTCATTACCATAATGATTTTCATGGGCATGATTTTTATGTGCTCGTTCCATACAGTGAAACCCTCTCAAATGATCACCTAATAGAGGAGCAGCTCTGGTAAAGGAATCAAAATGTCATGGGGGCCTCAGAATATGGTAGTTTTCTGAGCTGTTAAAAGTATAGACCAGTTAAATAAATCAATTTTGCCATGTAACCACTTGTGTGGTGCCATATTTGCAGTACAGTCCTCCTGAAAGAATAACTTCTAAAAGTCTAATTCTGATAAAAGAATATAGCTACCCTACACTGAAGCAGGCTACAGTATGTAACGAATAGGTCTCCAAGGCACTAGCCTTTGACAATTGCCAGACCCCAGGATTTCACAGATATGCATTTGTATCAGGAGGATGGGGGCCTGCTAACTGGGGAGTATTTCTTAGCTCTGAGTATTGTAAGTACTATTCTGGGGGGGCATGCAGATATCCAGCCTCACAGAGTAGAAACTGGGGATCAGATTTTCAAGGCTTCACCTGGGCTTTGGTGGGGCAGTAGGTGACCCACGTCACACACGCACACACACACACACACGCCACAGGCTACTTACAGCATGCTGCAAGAGTTTCTTTGCTCCATTATTCCACCTCCCCTCCAGTGGTTCACCAATGTCCGTGCCAGCACCTTCCCTAAGGTACAAACAGGAGGAACCACTCTATGAGGAACTGTGCCCAGGTAAAGTAAGCATCAGAAGTAGACAAAAATACCAACACCGGAATACCTCAAACTACTGTCCAGCAAATGTGATGGTAGTGTATTGTGCAAATATGCAAAAAGACAGTCAGTTAAACTTGCTGGGCTCAGGGAGACCAAAATTGGAATGCCAACACAACCTGAGGTTTCACACAACAGTGTTTCCTAAAGGAGACCTGCCCCCTGTGTTTGTTGTACTAAAATATATCGAATATATTGCCTTTAAAGTGACTGTGTGCTAAAAGTGTGAAAAAATCTACAAAGGGGTTAAACCCAGAATATGTAACAAAAAAAAAATACATGTCACAGATAAAAAGAGTAAAGAGGGAAAGAACATCAACAGATATCATTTCACACCATTGGTACAAATAATTTATCAAATGGCTGTCCTAGACATGCTATAAATTATCACAGCAGTACTCAATGCAAACAGACATTTTTAAAGGATGAATTTATTTCCTCCAAAAACAAATATATCTATCATTGTCACAGATGAAACAGCCTCTGGTGTGTGAGGAAAAATAAATCTTGTACAGTAATCATTTATACAAACAAGTACAGGAACCAACAGTATTCCCACATTAACAATCTCAACAGGTGGAAGGGGAGAGAGGGAAAAAATGGAAAGAAAGAGTGGGAAGTGGGGAGGTGGGGTTAAAATAAGGAAGGGAAATGTTTGGAAGTTATAGAGAATAAAAGAGAATAAGCAGGCGGAATTAGAAAAAAGCCTTCATCTCTTCAAGAAGGTGGCCAGCTTAAATTTATCATTAAGTCCTGCGTGTCCCTTTATGGGCTCTGATAATGCTGAGGGACTTGAGTGGATAACTCCTGTGGGAGTCGTTATCCAGCAATCGTGTTTGATTTGCATGGTACCACCAGCTAAGGAAAGTTATGTGAGCTAGGTGACATGCTAGTGCTCACCCACTGCGGCCCTTATTGGTACAACCCACCCACCTCCCACACAGTACAAAACAATTTATCTTCAAATTCAATAACTTATAACTCTCTAAATAATATACCCAGCAGTCAGAAGTACCCAAAAGAACAAGGCATTTATTGAGGAAGAAGGATCCAGTATCTGAGGAAGGACAAGGTTAAGGATAAGCACTCAAATAATAATTACAATTCTCTATCTGCAACTAACAGGCATCACCCTCCCCAACACAGTGCCCCTGCATGACTGGACTGTCTGGGCTCTAACCCACTTCCCACTCGTACCACTATACCCCAGTGTCCTTAACCCAGTGCTACATTGGGTACCTAGCCTAAGTAACATTGTAGGTCTGTCAGCAATCATGTTTTATTAATTTTGTGGCATTGGTATGCTTAAACAACAATTTTTACAAGTGGGAACAATTTGTTCTCCTGTCTGATTGGTCTTATCCTTATAAAACAGCAGCCCAACTGTGGCCCTATCAGGTAAACAAAATATTAGATTTTGCAAGTTTATAGGCCCAGTTGTTGTACTCACAGTTACAGGCCTAACAGGCCTTCATCCAGATGGTAGAGTCCTGGCTGGATTTACTGGCTCTCGGCTACCATCTTGTGATCAACTCTGATGCCTCTGCAGTATTCCTGTCAGTTACTCTCCTGCTGACTCTGTTGGATCCATCTGCTCTGGCTTTACTCCGTCAGTCAGGCATCTCTTAGATGATCACTGCTGTCTCTGCCATTTGCCCACTGAAACCTCATGCAGAGCTGGTCTTCTGGATACACTTCTCAGGAGGAACACCTACTCACCTTATCAGTGTAGCGGGACCTGCAACTCCCTTAGCACTACGGATCAGTCACTTAGCAGTAGTGACTGGTGGTGATGGTGCTTCAGACACTGAGCTGCACTTCTGGGTCAGCAGAGTCCTTCAATCAAATCACAGGCTTGGGGGTCAGTAGATGTTAAAATCATCTTTCTTTGGATTTCTCTCAGCGTACTGGAGCACCACTGCAAGATTACTTACCCTTGCAGAATGTGTATCTTCACCCAGTGCTGGCATTCTCAGACTTGCTCACGTTTAGTGCTCAGCTTTCTTCTCCTTTTGTCTGTTCAAGCACAGCAGGCACCTCCTGTTTCCTGGCTATGGAAGCCCCCGGCAGGCCTCTGTCATAGTGTAAGTGTAATATGGGAGTTGCTAATATAGAGAGCTAGTACGTAGTAAACCCTATAGAACTCTTCTAGAAGCTTTTTCCTGTGCAGTCAGAGCAGGCCTGCAGTGAACAGAGTAAGACGTCTGCTGAGAACTGGGAAATCTCATAGTGTAACTGTAATGTAGGAGTTGCCAGTAGAGGGAGCTAGTACATAGTAAACCCTGTAGAACTCTTCTAGAAGTTGTGTCTTGCTCTTGCATATAAACAGAACAAGGCTGTGGTGAACAGAGAAAGAAGTCTGCTGAGAATTTTTGATGTTTGTAAAATAAAGATTCAGATTTGGTCATCAAGTCTGTTTTTCTCGGGGTCACAGTATTAAAGCCTTCATATGGCGACAAGTTTAGACAGCAGTGCTGTCTCCATGCTGTCTCTGATGCCGATAGAAAACATTTTGAAATAGCCCTGGTTGGTCACTTGGGATTCTCTGTACCACACCATCTATTGTATCACACTGTCTTTTGTACCTTGCTTTAACATGACCTGGAGCCTTTGTCAAGGAGTCTATGACTCAAAGGATTATAATTCCAATATTTTTAATAAAATAAAATAAATCCATCCTTTTCATTGGTAGAGTCCATCTGTCAGATACTAGGGGAAGATCTGTATGGCTGCCATGGTGCCAGCAGCACCAAAGCTGCTTGCACCCCTTTTTATTCCTGGTCCATCTTTGCAGTTCTGGGGGACTGGAAAGCAATGGTGGCAATGGCTGTGGCTTTGTGGAGCTCAAGGTAAACCCCCACACTGGGGGTTGGGAAGGGTACACTAAGACTACCAACTGTACTTAGCATTAGGATACTGTTACTACTTTACAAAAGTACAACACTTAGCTGCTTGCCAAACCAGTGAGCAACAGTAGTTGCTGGATACCTCTGCTGGAAAACAAAGTGCTGAAAGACAGCCCGTCCCCTTGTTCAGTCTGACATTGTAAAAATGGAGCAACTGAGGAGCCTCACTTAAGGGGAAATGCTGGCCTAGGGCAAAGGCTGCCTGTCCAAGTCTGCTCTGCTCTGTGGAGCACATAAACATGTCTGAAGAGCAAAAAAGAAGCAGCCCATAACACAACAGGCAAAACATCAAGTACCAACTCGCTCGGTACTCAAAGAAAGAACTGGCCTCCGTTGTGAACTAGTCCTGTGGGAAATTCTTGGAAATCACTATGGCTGTCTAGTGCAGGGCTAATAAGTTATTGGTTCAGACTGCTTCTGATGAGATGTGCAGTGTTTTGATACCTGCCACATGCTCAGCATATTTTAAATGACCCTTCGAGGAGCTTATTCTGAGTTTTTTCTTTGGCAACCTCCTGGAGGAAGAAAATGAATCTTATCATGATGGTAACAGCCAGGCACATAATACCAGGTTTAATAATATGACTGGTATCACTAATGGACTCATTAACAGGAACCTCACCAGGTAACCCTGGATTCTGCAGATGGTAATAAGGCATAGTGCCCTATTGGAATAGTTCATCAATGTCAACTTTGTTTTCTTCCTTCCTTGACTTCAGCAGGGGGGTCCTGATTACCATGTGGCCACCGGTAACATTTTGCTGAGACAGCAGATGTGTGCCTCACCTGTACTTAGGAGAAAGAATTTCTCTAATTTTTGTATTATTATACTCTCCTCTTGTGTTATTATAGTACATAGTGTACACAAGATGGACAAATTTGGTCATTTTCACAGTAAGGAGAACATATTTGAAGCTCATTTTCTATCTTACTGCCAGAACATTAACCCAGCTTGAGTGCACTAAATGATTATTAATGAAAAAATGATATTTCGAGAGGAGGATGGGTTCACGCATTCTGACATTCTAATATCTACTACATAGACCTGACATAGTGTTACAGTAGACACAGAGAGATATTCTTACCTCCTTGCCTGACAAACCTCATTGATTAATTAGGTCCTGGACAGGTTAACATATTGGCCATGCCCTGGACTATTTATCACTTGTCAGTTGGGGTGCTGGACAGCCTGGTGGTGCAGTGACATTGCCTTGTGCTGCCATCTGGAAAATTTAGGTCTGAGTGCAGGTGCTGGCTGCCAGGGTTCAGAAAATTGCTTGTCGCCTGGTGTCCAGCTCCCTGGGAAGCTTTTAAAGGAGAACTACTGGTATATATAAAGCAAATATCACTGCATAAATCAAGGCTTCAGTACCCTGATCACACTGCAGGCACAAACATAATTTAAGAATGCATGTACCAAAGCCCTCATAAAATTCTGCCTAGATGTAATGTGTATGCTACGTACACACATGGCATTTAGGCATAATCTTTGAAAATAGAGCAGGGCGTAGGAGCTATAGTGATTATTGAATCACTGTATACAGGGCAAGATAAGGAAAGGGGCAGTGGTGCGTCATCATATCCCATTGATAGCACTCTCATGCAATGCAATCTCAGGAGGTTGGCACAGGCATGGCAAAAAAATGCCTGCCTACTACGACAGGAATTCAAAATTTTATGAGGGCTCTGGTATGACCATTCTTAAAATATGATTGTACCTGCATGGGGAGATCAGGGCACTGAAGCCCCAATCTATGCAATGATGGCTGCTTTATGTAGCCAGTAGTTCTCCTTTAAGTCAGCTGTTGAGATTGCTGCTTATCCAGGCAGCAGAGTGGTTGTAAGAAGCAGCCATCTTGGTGAGGAGGTAGAGAAATAAAAGCACTTGAATTTTATTTCTTTATTTCTTTATTTCAGTGTCGGATTAATACCTTTCAGTTAAGGACTCATTTTCAAAGGTTCCACTTCATTGTTGAACAGACTTTACAGAAATACAAGTTCAACAATAAAGAACATTGAAGCATACACACAGGCAATAACAGTAAATAAAATTTAAATTATACACATCTGTTTAGTACGTTTTAACACAGGCTTGATTAGAACAAGGAGGTGGGGGGGTCAGCCAGTGGTGGCATCATCAGTGGTAGGAGTGGGGGGGGTGAAGAGAAGTATTCAGCCATGTGATGCCATCATTCAATAGAAGGGGATAGCGGAAGGGGATTAGGAGAAAAGGTGGTAATAACTGGAAAGATATTGAGGGGGACAGGCACTGGAAAACTGTAGGGCTGAGGTATTATCACATTAGCGCAGGCAGGTACAGGTCATTTTAGAGCCAAGGAAGGATCTGAGCCTAATTTTGAATGTACCAAACTTGGGTGTCTCAGAGAGGTCAGTGGGTAGTTCATTGTACCATTTCAGCTCTTGATACAGGATGGAGTTTGGGCAAGTTTTGTCCTGTTGAAGGGAATCACCATCCTGTCAGTGGCCGCACTTTGGGTCAATTTCGTAGGGGCAGCCAGAATCAGAGCAGCCTACTCCATTAGAAATATAGTAGAACTTTCACTGCAATGAGCAGGTTCATGGTCGGTGAAGGGTGGGGGGGGGAGGTTGGAGCACTTGAAGCATGCTAACAGTTTTAAATGGGACAGGATATTTGTGCAAATTTTCAGTTGCTAGCATTGTTCCTATGTTTAGAAATTATATCCACACCTCTAACTAATATACATTTAATTGTACATGAGTAACAGTTTGTCAAAACTGTGTTTTATAATATTTTCTTTTTATCTGCTTCATTCTGCGCAGTTCTCTTCATGGAGCCAGGAATTTTAAGTGTTTTGTTTTTTTTTTATCAGAGGTTTGCGGATACCTTAATTCAAATGCTGTATTCTGCTAAATATTCATATTCGTGGGCCCAGTATTTGGGTATTTCTTATTTGTGCATTAAAGGTATTTAAAAAAAACACTTAAAAAGACTCCCTTCCTCTTACTTCCCCAGGAGGCCAGTGCTGGTTCCATCATGCTGCAGTGACATGGAATTTGCTGACCATCACTACAGCGACTGCACAACACTGCCAATTGGTGTTGTGCCGTCACTGGAAAAAAGTGTTTTTCTGTGGGAGGCTTTGCCCCCCCCCCCCCATGCGGGGTCTCTACCCCCTGCACTTATTATTTCCAACTCCGAGTCAGAGTTGGTCTGGGGAGGGTGCAAATACCCCGGAGGCAGCAGTTTCAGGAACATAGCAGACCATTACAGCCGACTGCCGAAAATGACACTGTAATGGTGTTCACTGTATTCCCGACACTGTTGCGATGTGATACTGCCAGGGCTACCCTTTTAGCCACTCCTTTCCCCAACCCAGTCTTTTTCCTCCCACATCTTAGTTCTCGATTGTCCCACACTTCGCAGAGCAGCTTTTTACAGGTACCACCCCTCCCTAGCCCAATCCCCTCTTTCCCAATTATCATATTTTACATTATGTCCTCCTAACCCCCAAGCCATGATTTGAGGGAGGGCAATTGTAGGTAAAATCTCACTTGCCCAATCCCCCCTCACAATGCACTTGATTAATTTGAAGTATAGTAATGGTTGTCAGTGGAATAAATTGGCATGTAATCTGGGCGGGGGACATGCAGAGCAGTTGTGTCATTGATGATGCAAGGCAAATGACTAGTCTGTCCATAACTATTAAGGATGCAACTGCCCCCCTCCACCACCACCACCACCAATCATGCACCCGCTCATCCCATAAACAGTTACCTAAAGGAGTAGGAGAGCTGTAGGAAGGGGGTAACGGGCTAGTCAGATTTACCTAGTCTTTCCTCCCAAATCATAGATCAGAGGGTCAGAAGGAAAGGGCCATAATGTAAAATATAATTTGGGAACATTACGGGGGGGGGCAAGTGAAAAGATGCTGTCAATTCCTGGCCTTCCTCCCCTTCTCCTCAGGTGGCCAGTTCTACTCCCTTAGCCGCCCTTTTACCGTCTTTATTTCCTCCCCCCCTTACATCTCCATTGTCCCACATTTCCAGCAGCATCTTTTTACTCATACTCCCTCCTTAGCCCAACCTGCATGTTCCCCAAAATATTATATTTTACATTGTGCCCCCATTCCAATCCATAATTTGGCAGAGGGCAGTTGTAGGTAAAATCTGACTTGCTCAGTCACCCCCCACTACAGAGCATTTGCTTAATTTGAAGTATAGCAGTGACTGTCAATGGAGTAAGTGAATATATGATTGGGGGGGTTACAGAGCAGTTATGTCATTCATGTCATGAGGAAACTGACTAATTAGTCTGCCTAGTACTATTAAGAATACAAGTGCTCCAACTCCCCCCCCCCACCGACCATGAACCTGCTCATTCCAGTGAAAGTTCTACTATATTTCTAATGGAGTAGGCAAGTTGTAGGAATGGGGGTGACTGGTCCAGCCGAATTTTACCAACTACTAGCCTTCCTCCCAGATCATGGATTGGGGGTCAGAAGGAAAGGGGCATAATGTAAAGTATGATAATTTGGAGATGGGAGGAGCTTGGGCAAGGGCAGAGGATATAAATAAAAAGATACTGTCAGCTCCTGGTACAGAGATAGAAGCCGGCATATGGAGTTTTTATTTTTTTTAATAATTGTGGGGGAAACAAGTGTAAGCCACCCCCTTATTTGGGGCTTACCTAAATGGGGCTATGGCTCTGCTGAGTCCTTGTTCTGCCTCCAGTCCCATGGCTGCAGACTTGGCACCGGAGGACTTATCAGTGGCTCTGGAGGAGAGGGGGGATTCGGGACATGTCACCCGCTTCATCTTCATGGTTTCAGTCGCCAGGTTTCTCCCATTTCTCGGCACCATGCCAGACTGGGGTTGAAGTTTTAAAAGATGTTTTTGTGCCTCTGGGTGCAAGAGGGATCCTTTAAATGGTCCACGGAGCAGCAAGAAATGGGTCGTGAAAATGTAAACAATGAATATGGCCATTTGCTCATGCACGGCTGGCATGATCTTAAAGGAGCCACGGCTCCAATACCTATATTTACTGTGGGGCACTGAAAAAGGTTGTCTGGCCCAGGGCAGGCAGTGGAGCCGGGAATCAGTAGCGGAATGCTTCCAGGCATAAAGAGTGGGCTGGGTACATAGTAAAAGATAGAGGCTGTATTGTAAGGCAGCTCAATATATAAAAAATAATGGCGACACCCATAACATTTTGGCAGCAGGAGCCATTGGGATATTGTCAGAGGGTACCAAGGAAAGCCTGGGAGAACCACAGCCAATGAGCTTGGGAGGTCTGGGGTTCTAAAAGAGCCTGCTTGTCTGCCAACCCAGGAAATCCCTGAGAGGTCCCAGGAGGAGAGACTGCAGCAGGGCTTTTCTAAGCAACAAGGCAAATCCAGATGCTTTTAGACCCTCTAGTTAGAAAAGGCACTTTTAGGCAGTAAGCCTGCAAGACTGCCATAGCAACATGGGGATAAAGTGAACGGCTGATTTTTTCTCCTGTGTGAGAAAGCGAACCTGTGCCGCTATTCTAAAACTTATTTGTATGAGCAGTTTGGACTGATTTGAACTGTGTGTTGCCAGAGGAAGAAAAAGTCACTTTGTGTTGGGGCTTGAGACTGTCTAGAAACCCAGTAGTGTTGCAGTGCCCAAGAGAGCTGTGTGCCCAGTTATACGTCCAGGGTGAGTTCAGCCTGCCCAGGCACCCTGAAGCGACGAAAGACCAGAAGAGGAGAAGATGTCGAGAGGCCTGTCAGGCAAAGGTGAAAAAGAACTTCGAGGTAAAGCTGTGAAAGGCCTGACAGGTGAAGTTCCAGTGTGCTGCACTTCTTATCCAGCTGCAGTGGTACACCCCAAGACTGTATCACGATACCAAAATGATACAGTTGAACTGAGTTTCCCTGCACCCCTTGAAGCGTCAAACTGTAAGCACCTCTGAGCTGTGGCTCTGAGGAGTCTTCTTGTATTTAGCTAGCTAGCTAGAGAGGTTTAAAGGGGGGTTAAGTCCTTGTCAGGACTGAGCAATTTGCCATGATAAGCCCAGGCAGAAAAGTTGAAAGTCTTCTGTGTTTGAAGAGTATTGGGCCCCAAAGAAAGTACCCAAGTTCATGCTGTCAGACTGTTATCATCACAGCCATCCCAGTATCTCCGATCATTGCTCTGCATCCGCTGGTAGGTCGCTAGCACACTGATGTGGTACCTGCAGCAACAGAATAACTGTTTCCTAATGGCCGATTACTGAGAAAGTTGGGTGCACCAACAGGTAGGCAGTACTGGGGCAGTGTGGGGTATGACGGTTTGCAACAAGTTCCTGTGTTGTGCTATTTTTTTACCTTTTTTCATCCCCTCCCTGTAATAAATCTGAAGTTAGTTTATGCCGCATTTTGATATTGCTGATTATTGTGAAGTGTGTACTGCTACTGTGTGGGGGAGGTGCAGTGGGGACAGTTGTAGTATTTTCCAGATGGGTGGTAACCTGGACTTTATTCCACAGATATCCCATATCACAAACCTAGTTAGAGGCACCATGTCATTCTACTCCTGTATAGCTTGTTCACTAGTGAACCCAGGCCAGCACACTCAGGAGGTGTGTCCAGGTGAGATCAAAGTGCCCTGGAACAGCCCAGGTGAGTTGGAAGCTGTTATACAAGGAAGGGGTGGGGTGGGTGGAGAAAAGACTGGATGGGGAGGGGTGGTCACCAGAAGACTTGCTCTGACTACCTGGGGATGGTTGGTCGGAGTGTTTATTTTATTATTTTTATTATTATTAACTTTATTTAATGTTGGTATTGACTAGAGGTTAGAGTAACGAGCTGCAGATGAACTTGGTACATACAACAGACTTGGGTTTGATTCCCACAGCCTCCACTTGGTTACTATGTGACTCTAAGGAAGTCACTTAACCACCCCAGTGCTCCTGAGTTGCCCCCTGAAAACAGGCACTTGTGCCTAGTAGGCCTCACCAGGTTACCAAAAATAATTAAATAAATAAATAAAACTTCCAGAACAGTAACACCAAGAATAGTGGATTTGGTTCTGAATAATGAAAAGCTCATTATTCATGGTATTTGAGAACATTATTTGATTCCGTGCACAGCTCTAGTTTTTTAATCGTGTCACTGCATGGATTCAGAACTCTGAGCACTGCTTTAAAAGAGCAGTGACTCATGGTCAGAGTTCGGAATCCATGCAGTGACATAGACAAAACCAGAAATTCTCAGTTCCATGATGTGAATCATATGGAATATTGTCCATAAAATTTAAATAAAAACAGGGTGTTTCACATAAACCTTTAATCAGGTACAGTTTATTGTGAATCATTTGGTGGTGTAAATATAATTTCTGTGTATACTGTCAGATCATTACAGAGAGCCTCCAATTAGAAACAATTTCCTGTTCCCCTTATGTTGGCTCACGTTTGCGCTCCAGCCAACATCTTGCGGTAGTAGCAGATTTGGAGGCTCGGTCACTGTTGGGCGAATGCACTGCACACATCAGAAGGTACGTCCCTCTTACCCCAGTCAGCCGCAGCAGGCGCTGACCTCATGCATCCCTAATGTGGCCACCAGATCTAAAAAAAGGTCCGCGGCAATGAGAGTGAAGCTTTCATGCAGCGTGACCACAACATGCCTCCCGACGTGCAGGCAACATGGTGTCAGCGCCTGTCACAATGCCGATGGGGGAGCCCACTCCCTGTCGGCATAATGACCCCCCTCCCACTTAAAATGTATGCCAAGGGGGTGCTAAATCCCCCTCGGCATCATGCGTCCCTCAACGTTTTTCTTTGCCGATGGGGGGCCCAATCCCAGTCGGCATTTGTCCCCTGTCACCGTTTATTTTGCCAATGGTGGAGCCCACTCCCCATTGGGATACTGTCTCCCCCCTCACTTTTGTTGCATGCTGAGGGTGTTCCAATCCCCTCGGCTCATGTCCCCCAGTATGTGCTGATGGGGTGCCAATCCCCGTCGACTACAAGTCCCCAAAAACTCCGGTGGCAGCTGGGAGCCCACCCCAGTGTGCTAACTCCTGCAAAAAAATATCCCTCAATTTTATTTTTTTTTTAAACCTGTAAAAAAAACGATCCCGCACGGTCTCCCTGCCCCCTCCCACAACCCACGTCCACCCTCTGCACACCCTGCCTCCCCACGCACACCCTTCACCCCATACTTACCTCTGGAGTCCGGCGCGACGATCTTCGGTGGACCAGGAATACGTCTGCACACTTCAAACCTACCTGCAAACTGAGGAAATGCCAGTAAGTTGTATAATGGCATAAATAGGTTTTTTTCAGCTTTGGTGCATATCTCGGGCATTGTTTGGAATTTTTGCACCAAATTTTCAACATGGGGTTATTGGGGCCCCTCTTCAGGAATTCAGTCACTGTCATGGTGTTATTCAGTCCCGAAAGGTGATTTCGCAGTCACTGTGTGGAGTCACCTTTTGGGACCGATTAAGGAAATGAGAGTGCCACTGTTCATTAGGGGGGCTCTCAGAAAGCCTATGTTGCAAATTTGGTGGGAAAAATCCCCAAAATGGCTGTTTTATGAGAGTACGTTTCACAGTTTCCATGCATGCTCATAACTTCCTGAATTTATGATATTTTCACTCAAGATTTTCAAAATTGGCATTTTTCTACACCTCCTTATGAATAGTACAGCTGTCATTTTACATATCCTGGCTGAAATGTGTTTTCGCACGCCCGGCACAGAATAGCGGGGATCGCTGTGTGAAATCAATTTTCGGGACAGTCTGAGGAAATGACGGTGACACTGTTCATGAGCAGAAGTCCTAAAATGCCTATGTTGAAAGTTTGGTGATGAAATTCCATAACATGACTGTGTTTCTACGCACCCTTGTAACTTTGCAAATTTGCAATATTTTCAAGCCAAATTTTCAACGCTGGCATTTTTTCACACCTCCATATGAACAGTACAACTTTAATTTTTCACATCCTGCCCTAAATGTGTTTTCACACCTGTGGCACACAATGGTGTGGTCACTGTGCGAAATCAACATTTTGGACAAATTAACAAAATCATAGTGCCACTGTTTATGAGGGGAGGTCCCAAAATGCCTATGTTAAACATGTGGTTAAAAAAATCCCAAAAATAATTGGGTTACTCTAGCTCCAGCATTACCAATGCCAGCGAGACAACATTCGGTATTGACAAATGCTTGTGTTTGTATGTATTTATTTTACCAGGGAAAGGCTCCATTGAGCAAGCTCATTACAAGGAGGTCCTGGCCTGGGTAGGACAGCAGACAAGGTCAAATCAAAGACAAACAGCAGTGCAACTCAGAAATACAAGATGGTGCAAAAGATACAGTGGCATTTACATATAAAGAAGTAACTAGGAATAATATGTAATGTAAGGCTGGAAAGATGTACAAAGCAATAGAGAAATAAATGTGCGAGGAGAAAAAAACTGTGATGTACTCAGTGTAGTCAAAGCTTATTAAGACTGCGGTCTTACAACTGCAAGAAGTTTCACGTGTATCATCACCTGAAGAGAAAAACTTGTTTTTCCAGAATTCTTTCTTTCTGCAAATTACACGTTTGGTTTTTTTTTTTTTTAAGTACTCATTCATTTCCTGCATTTGGTTTCAACCTTGCACGACATATAATGTCTATAAAATACTATTTTACTGCCCGTAGAAAAAATGTCTTGCACACTCCTGGATGAACTTTACCCAGAAATATCCACTTACATATGAAGAAGCCAGTAGAATAAGGCCATCCGTTCTATCTAGTCTGCTAGTATTAGATGGTCCTTAGCATAAAGTACTGGCTCTGGTCCCCCTCCTCAATCCACCCTTCCCCACTGTCTACCCCCTCTCGTGAACCTTATTTTCCCCTTAACCCTATTCCAGTCTTTCTTGAAGCTGTCTACTGTTTTCATCGAAACCACCTCCTCTTTAAGTACATTCCAAACCACCACCCTCTCTGTGAAAAAGGGCCTCCTAGCCTCTCTCCTGAACCTCCTCACCTTCAATTTGAGACTGTGTCCCCTCATCTTTCTGTTCCCACTAAGCTTGAAGACACCCTCCAACTTAAAACATAAATCTTGAATGTTTGGATTGTGAAACAGAATTTGTGATCCATCCAGAATACATTTTTTACTCTGAGTAGATGTTTCGAACTTCAGCATAGGTTTAGGTTTGATCTTCTGTGTGCTTGCTCATATTTGTACTCTAGCAGTACGTTTTCCATGAGGACATGTACCTCAAGTTAATTCTTGAGTTTTACGATTATGTACAATGCAGTTCACATGAAACTTTTTGTACGGCCAGTTGCAACCCATTCTCATTATGCAGTTGCACTGAGTTGCCGAACAGTTGGTTTGTGTTTTTTTCCCCCTTGGCTGCAGTATGTGTTATTCAACTGAAAGTACATACTAACATACTAACATACTAAAATGCCAGCAGAATAGGCCTAATGGTCTTTCGTGTCTGCTCGTTTGGTCAGTCCCCAACCTGGGTGCTGACCTTGCTGTCCCCCTCGCCTTCTCTGGCTTCTCCCTTCCCAGTTCCGGATATTCTTGCTGCATTGGATTTTGCTTCCAGAACCCTCCCCCTGTACCTGTCCCACCCCCTCTTGAACCCCTCCACTGTCTCTGCCTCCACCAGCCCCCTAGGCAGTGCATTCCATGGCTCCACCACCCTCTAAGTGAAGTAGCACCTCCTCCTTTCTCCCCTGAATCTTCCCCCCTCCAGCTTCCAGCCATGCCCTCTAGTGACCCTTCCTCCTTCCTTAGAAGCACCCCAACTGTTCCTCCCTATTTACCCTCTTCATGTACCTAAGACCTCTATCATGTCCCCGGTCCCTTCTCTCTTCCAATGTGTACATATTTAGCTCTTCGAGCCTCTTCTCATAGGTTCTGTCCCCCAAGCCCCAAATCATTTTGGTTGCCCTCCTCTGGACCCTCTCCAGGAGGTTAATGTCCCGCTTTAAGTGTGGCCTCCAAAACTGCACGCAGTACTCAAGGTGCGGCCTCACCAAGCAGTTATACAGAGGGAGTATCACTTCCCTCCTTCTGGAGGCGATCCCCCTAGCGATGCATCCCAGCATCCTGTTGGCCTTGGCTGCTGCCCTCCTACAAGTCTCAGAGTTGTTCATCTTGACATCCACCACCACCCCCAGGTCCCTCTCAGCCATCGAGACTTGTAGCATTTCCCCTCCAGGGTGTACACTTGACCTGGGTTTCTGGCCCCCAGGTGGAGTATCTTGCATTTCCCAGCATTGAACCTCAGCTTCCACTTTCTAGACCATCTTTCCAGAGCCTCCAGGTCCCCCTGTAGGGCCACCCTCCCCTCCTCGCCATCCACCACCGCCCCCAGTTTCGAGTCATCTGCAAAGAGACTCATCTCACTCCTGATTCCTGTCCTTATGTCAGATCGTGGGCGTTGAACAGAAGGGGCCAAGGACTGATCCCTGTGGACCCCACTAATGACCCTCCTTGGGGATGAGGGTATCCACCAACTACGACCCTCTGGGTCCGGTCCTGGAGCCAATGCCTATCCATCTGATCATCTGGTTCCCACCCCCATTTCTCCCAGCTTATCCAACAGGCCCACATGAGGAACAGAGTCAAATGCCTTGCTGAAGTCCAGAAAGAGGACATCTACTGGTCTACCCAGGTCCAAGGTACTTGTCACCCAGTCATAAAACTCCACCAGGTTTGTCTGACACGATTTCCCTGGGATGAATCCATGCTGTCTATCGTCCAGGCACCCTGACTTATCCAGGTCCCCCCCTAGCCTCTCCTTGACAATGCCCTCCATCACCTTGCCCACCACCGAGGTCAGGCTGACAGGCCTGTAGTTCCCTGCCACCTCCCATTCAGGTCACTTATTCAGAACTCTGCAGAAGTCAGCTAACAACCAGATAACTGTGACATAGACTTAAAATGCAGAGCATTAACAGTTCAGATGCTAACTGGCTGTCAACTGATTCCACAGTAAGTTCAATGTAAAAGGTGTGTGTGTGTGTGTGTGTGTGTGTGTGTGTGTGTGTGTGTTTAGAAACAACTTTGAATTTGATGGCAGATAAAGGCTGATTGGTCCACCCTGTCTACTTTTTCCCTACCTACATTATCACTGCAGACCCCACACGATCTACAGCTCTTTCTCCCTCCCTCTACCCTTCCTTTCCACTGTGATTCCCTTGTGCTTATCCCATGCATTCTTGAACTCCACCACTGTTTTTGCCCCTACCACTTCCACTGGAAGGCTGTTCCAGGGCTCCACCTCTTTTCTGTGAAGAAGTACTTCCTCACATCTCTCCTAAAGTTAACCCACTCCAGCTTCATAGCATGTCCCCCGTTCTTTTTTTTTTTTTAGCCTTATGTTTATGCACCAAGCTGCCTCCTCCCTCCACTCTCTGACATCCTCTGTCTGCGGGCTCCAATCCCATCATGATCTGCCCCTAGAGTGCCCCCTGTTTCCACACACACCTGCAACCCCTGGTATACCCACCGGGTGAGGTGGAGAGGGACCACCCCATGCTTACCTCTCCAAACTAACATACTGTATGTGTGTGTAGAGTCTGGCACAGTGGAGTCTGTCCGGCGAGACTAGAGATTCCCTCAGAGAGGTGTCATCGCCTAGGAAGGACCGAGGTGTTTTTTCCGTTTTTTTCTTTCCCCGACGTCGGCGTGCAATGAGAGGCAATGAGCTAGGAGGCATGCAGAGATGTACCTCCTGCTCTGCCCCTCTGCCGACATCCATCCAATGCCCTTTCTGCTTCTCCACCATACCACACCTTCCACTTGGGCTTCCTTAGGTGGCGGCATTGCAGTGGGAGCCTGCAGCTAACCCCTCCCCCCCCAGAGAAGGAGAGCAGTTGTCAGGCGCACTATCCTTCTCCTCCCCGGCCGACCCCTGGCGACCCATGCTCGTTCCAGAACACGGGTCGCCGGTGTTGTACAAGATAAGGCGACCAGCTCCTCAACCCTCAGCGCCACCGGGCCAGCCTGTCCCCCTGTTCTTGAGCCCCTTTTTTTTGAAAAATACTTCCCTCCTGTACCTTATTTACCCCTGTGAGATTTTTAAAGGTCTCTGTTGTATCCCCCCTTTTCCTCCTCTCTTCCAGGGTGTACATATTAATGTCCTTTCGTCTCTCCTCAGAGGACTTTGGATATAGACCCTGCACCATTTTAGTCATCCTCCTCTGGAGTGCCTCCACTCATCATATGTCCTTCCAGAGATGTGGTCTCAAGAACTGGACACAGTACTCTAAGTGGGGTCTTACCAGCAATCTATACAGAAGCAACACCACCTCCCTCTTTCTGCTGGTGCTACCCCTCCCCTATGCACCACAGCATCTCACAAGCCCTCCCAACAGGTCTCTTTCCTGCTTGGTAGTCATCAATACCACTTCACCCATTTTGTACTCCACCCCTGGGTTTCTGTGTCCTAAGGGCACTATTTTGTACTTTTCCACATTGAAACCTATTGTAGCTTCCATAGCCATGACCACTCCTCTAGTTTTCTCTAGTATCTGCCCATCCTTTCCACCACCCTCCCTGGAGTGTCCACCCTATTGTAGATTTTGGTGTCAAAAGAGGTAGACTTTCCCTTCCAGCTTCTCTGCAATGTCACTTATAAAGACATTAAAGAGGTCCAGTCCCAGCACCGATCCCTGAGGGGCTCTGCTGGTCACCTTCTCTTCCCCAGCGTTAACTACATTTACCACCACCCTCTGTCACCCTTCTTCTAACTAATTTCTTGTCCAGCTTACTACCTTTGGACCCACTCCTAAGCCAACCAGCTTGCTTACTAGTCTCCTATGTGGAATGGTGTTGAAAGCCTTACTGATATCTAGGCAGCCTTTGTCCTCCGCTCCACCCTAATCTAATTCCTTTGTCACCCAGTCAAAGAAATCTATCAGATTCATTTGACACCCCCATGAACCCATGCTGCCTTGGGTCTTCTAACCCACTGGATTCAAGATATTCCACAATCCTTTCCTTCAACAGTGATTCCATTAACTATCCCACCATCAATGTCAGGCTGACTGGCCTATAACTGCCAGCCTCCTCCTGTCTACCGCTTTTGTGATGTGCGCCTACATCTGTTCAACACAGAAGATTCATTAATAAGCTGGATAGGCTAGGGGTGGGTCAGAAGTTGGTCAGCTGGGTGGCAAACTGGTTGGTGGGCAGGAAACAGAGAGTGGTGGTAAATGGTATGCAGTCAGAAGAGATGCAAGTCACAAGTGGGGTACCTCAGGGATCAGTCCTAGGACCAGTCCTCTTCAATATCTTCATCAGTGACATTGCAGATGGACTGGAGGGTAAGGTTTGTTTGTTTGCAGATGACGCCAAGATCTGCAACAGAGTAGATGATCCAGATGAGGTGGGCAGAATGAGAAGAGATCTGGATAAACTGGCAAAATGGTCAGAAGAGTGGCAACTGGGTTTAATGCAAAGAAGTGCAAGATCATGCACATAGGGAAGAGAAACCCTGAAGCCACCTATAGGTTGGGAGACTTGGGCATCATCATCACAGATTACCTGAAATCATCCAAGTAGACCACTAAAGCAGTAGGTAAGGCTAAGGGATGCTGGGTGTATTAGTAGGGGTATCACAAGTCATAAGAGGGAGGTAATAATCCCTCTTTACAAGACACTGGTTAGGCTCCATCTGAAGTACTGCATGCAGTACTGGAAGCCGCACCTGCACAAGAAAATTAACAAAATGGAGACATTCCAGAGAAGGGCAACCAAAATGAAGTAGGGACTGCATCAGAAAACATATGAAGGCAGATTAATGGAGCTTAATATGCATACCCTAGAGCAAAGGAGGGAGAGAGGTGATATGATCGAAACATTCAAACATCTTAAGGGTATTAACAAGGTGAAAGAGTCTAACATGTTTCAATATACGAAAAATAGCAGGACAAGAGGACACAGAATGAGATTACGGGGAGGCCAATTAAGGGGTAATGTGAGGAAGTTCTTTTTCACAGAAAGGGTGGTGGATGCATGGAATGGCCTACCTCAGGAAGTGGTGGATATGAATACAGTGCAGGGGCTTCAAACAGGCATGGGATAGGCAAAAGGGAGCAATACAGATGAGTATGACTAGATAGGCCATTGACAGAGTAAAGGCCTATGGCACATTCATAAGATAGAAAAAATGGGCAGACTGGATGGCCCTTATCTGCCATCAGCTTCTATGTTTCTAGGTTTCTATCTGCTCTCTTCCATTCCTCCGGAGCCACTCCTGTTTCCAGTGAGCTGTTAAAAAGGACTGCCAGAGGTGCAGCCAGTACCTCCCTGAGCTCCCTCAATACCCTTGGAGGTACCCTGCCTGGCCCCATTTCTTTGTCCACCTTCAGATTAGTGAGTCCCTTCAAGACTCTGTCCTCCAAAAATGACTAGTATGTGCCTCCCTTCTGCAAAGATTCTGTTACTTTTTTGTGGCCCCTCCACTTTTTCTTGCCCTGTGAACACTGAACAAAAGTATTTGTTCAGGATGTCTGCCGAAGTCTAACCCTTTCAGGTTTGACCTGGTGTGGGCATTTGCTGGTGTGCTAGGGAGAGGGGAATGAGAACAAGGCTGCATCCTATATCTTACTTTTGCCTGTGACTCTTCTGTCTTAGGAAAGTACAAAGTTGGAAAATATAAACAATACTGTGTATCTTTAGGGAGGCAGTGCAGCTCAGTGGTTAGAGCCCAGAACTGTGAACCAGGAGACACAGGTTCAAACCCCACCATTCCACCAAGGCCACTGACTAAACTCTGTGACCATGAGGAATTCTCCTCCCCAGGCTTCAGCCAACTGTAAAAGTGGCAGGATCTTAACTATATGTATACATTTCCTCATCCTTTATGAAGCAACACCTGACCACTTCTATAAGAAACCCTAGTTACCGTTGTCGGACAGAGTTGTAATTTTTTTAAGCAAATTTCTTACGGTTCAGATACTCGTTTTCATTTTCTCTGTAAAATTCTGGTGGGAAAGTTATGTTTAGTCTTTGTCTAAGCCTGTGAGCAGACAGGGCTAGTAATACTGGGTGAAGCACGGCTTTGAAACTCTAGCTTCTGCATAGGAGAAACCATTTTGGGCTGTGTTGACCATTCTTCCAGGTTTGACCTTCAGTCAAGCACTTTGAATTCATTTGCATTAATTATGACACATAACTAAACGTAGTAATATGGCTCTGTGTATGGCACGCTATTGTGCAATGCCCTATTTCCTTTTATACTCATGCTGACATAGATCTGAGTCAAACTGCGAGGGCTTGTCTGCGTCCGTGCTCTGCAGTGATTTCAAAAAAGTAACAAGGACTACATTTTACTTGGAAGCATTTTAGAGAACAAATGGTCATTCTGGCATCTTTTTACACTTCTGCTGTCTGGGTGTGCTGCTTCCTGCAATGACTGAAGCAGTTGTGCAGTTATGTCAGAGCCCTTTAATGCTATTGATCTGGTTTTCCATTGATGTGCTGTGCAGCCTGCAGTGAGCGAGGTGGCATGACAGTGATCAATAGACACTCTGTGGAGAATGTGCTTTAGTCAATGAAGTGGATGCTGTTAAGAGAAGCATCCGATGCTCAGCTCTGCTGTTTTCTAGATCCTAAAAATTCTAACTGCTTCTATTGACGTGGCTTTGTAAGATATGGTTAACTTTGTGCAAATGTCACATGATGACACCAGTTGTGCCTGTATTTAAAGGCAGCAGCAGCAATGAAAAGTTATCCAGGGCCTTTGGTGAGAAATAGTTTAAGACCTTTTGCATATGAAGTGTGTAAAGTCCCTCTGTACACCCTTGGTGAGGCCTCACCTATAGTACTGTATGCAATTGTGGAATCCTTGCTTAAAAAGGACAAGGACCATTTAGAATCAATCTGGAGGAGGGAGCCTTAAATGATATATGGGTAGCAGTGCAAAACCTGTGAGGAGAGATAACCTGACCTGAATATGCACATGCTGGAGGCCAGGCGGAGAAGAGAGGAGAGGATATGATTGAAACATTCCAGTATCTGCAGGGAATAAACAAAGTGGACTGCCAGTAAGCTGCTCAGGCAGTTTGAGGAGTCTGAGACAAGAGGACATAATTTTAAGGTGGTGATGGTGGTGAATTCAGGAGGGATGTGAGGAGCACTGCTTTTTTTTTCTGACATTGTTTATCCTCCCAGGCACATGCGGGACTTCCTTCCACCTTCCGCCAATGTGCCCTAATGTCATCTGACTGAGATTTGCCATCCATACTCCCAGGACCCCCAGTCCACCTACAACTTACCACTGCGCTGCTCCCTGGCTTACCCTCCAGGGCTAGGTACACCTTCAGCTCCACAGCATTTCTTCCCAACATCAGTCTGGCCACCCACAGTGGAAGTGAAGATGAGTGGCATCCCCAGGAAGTGGCGGCTTGAATCCAGTGTGGGATGTGGTGGGCCAGCAGAGATTTCATCTCCCAATCCTGGACCATTTTCCAGTTCTCTCCTGGCCCCCTGGCCCCCACCAGGAGCACACATCAGGATTGTCTGCTGGTGAAGCCTGACACAGCCAACCAACCCTTGGACGTGCACCAGTAGTCCCTCCTACCATTTGCTTATCCCATGCAACACCACCTGCTGTCACCCAGGTGGCAGCAAAGCAACGGGATGCAACACCTTCTCTCCCTGGAGGAGGAGAGCATCCTGTGGGACACTCACTCCTCCTCCTCCTCCTCCCCCCGGCTGGTCTTCTGACAGCTCAGGCTCATTCCCGAACCTGTGGGGTCATGTCACAAGCAAAACACTTCCAAACAGAGGAGGTGGTTTAAAGGTAGAACTGTTTAGCCAGGGAGAGAGCTAAGACTGAAATAGTTACAGGTTTCAGGAGAGGTGGGATAGGCTCATGGGTATGGTGAAAATAATGTAGGAGAGGGAGAGGGGACAAGTGAGGATCTCTCAACTAACCAAGTGGGGGAGTATTGCCTAGGCCCAACTAGTGCTAGAATGGTAGGAACTAGACTGATCTGATGGACTGAAAGTTCTTTGCTGCCCTAATAATCTGTGTTTCTATCAATAGAACCCTCTAAAAAGCTAGTGTCACAAAAAACAGCTGATCTGTTTATTAAAAAAGTATGTTTTCGGCACAGTTGTAGAGGAAGGTATAGTCCAGAGCTTAGAGAACTGAACTGTGAAGCAGGAAATGTCTGGTTTAACCTCTACCACAACCACGGGCTCACACTGTGACCTTGGGCAAGTTACTTGGCGTTCTGGTGCTTCAGTTGTACGTGCCTTAAAATTTGAGAGAAGCATGAGGACCCCACTAAAGGTAAGATGTTGACTTGGAATAACCTGGGTATACAAAGTTTAAACATAAAACAAACATAAAAGAAAGGATCTGAATGTATTGTCTGGAATATAGAAGAGCATGTCAGAGGCTAGAGAGGAAAGAAGGAATTCCATAGTCTAGGGGCAAAAGAGGCAAATGCCCTATTGTTTTTGCTAGTCCTCAAAACAACTAATTTATGAGAAGACAAACAAAGGGAATGGGTTGGTCAGTCAAGAGGGAGCAACTCCTAAAAGGTCACCAGTATGCAAAATCAATATGGCAATGAATTGGGAGTAACAGGAGTTGTTTGGGACAAACCTTTCCTTTCAACAGATTTAATGCTGCCAACCCCCTTTCCTAAAACTGATTTATACAGTGTCTAACTATCAATTTGGATAATACCTTTAACCCTCAAATGATCAAGACTGCTGAAGAGAGGTGATTTCCTATTATATTTCTACAGTAAAACACATTTTAAGTGGCTTCTGTAATACTGAAGCAAACAGAACTGAAACAAATTGATCAGTTAAACTGAATTATAAACATAACGGAGTAAAACAGAAAGGCATGAAGCAACGTTAGTGATGGCAGAAGATAACCTCGATGACCGCAGCACCTGGTACACAGTCGCAAAGGGTTGCGTAACAAAATGGAGGGCAGTCATTCATTGCACTGCCACTTTTTGGAGTACTACACGAAGGAAGGTCTTAGTCACTGGGGGGGGGAGAAGTCCCTCCTATGACTAAGACAGAATGTGCAATTGTGGTTGCAAGATGGTTGTAGTGCAAAAGAGGCTTGTACCCACAAGTGTACTGGTGTATGACCCCCACAGCCTCTCAGCATAGCATAGTATAGTGAGAGCTGCATGGCATTATTTCATGCTGAGATGCCACAGTTATGGAGTGCTGCCCAGAAGTGATGCACTGGGTTAGAAACTGGTTAACGGATAGGAGGCACTCACGGTCCCTTTCAGTGTCTTCATAAGAGACATTGCAGAAAAACTGGAAGGGAAGGGAAGGTATTCCTTTTTGCAGATGATACCAAAGTCTGCAATAGGGTGGACACTGTGGAGGGTGTGGAGAGAATGCACAGGCATCTTGGGAAACTAGAGGAGTGATCAGGAGCGTGGCAGCTGGGGTTCAACACCAAAAAGTGAAAAAATCATACACCTAGGGCAGAGAAACCAAGAAGCTGAATATAGGACGGAGTAGTGTGACAAGGCAGTGGGTCAGGCTAGTAGGATGCTGGGGTACATAGGGAGGGGCTTCTAAAGTAGAAGGAGGTGGGTTGTGTTGCCACTGTGTTGCTCGCTGGTGAGAACCCTTTTGGAGTACAGTGTCCAGTTTTGGAAGCCACACATTAGAAAGGACATGGTGGGGGCAGTCCAGAGGAAAGCAGCCAAAATGGTGTGGGGTGCACAAGAAGCCCTATGAGGAGCGACTGAGGGATCTCAACATGTACACGCTGGAAGAGAGGAGTGCGAGAGGGGACATGATAGAGACCTTCAAGTACATAAAGGGGTGAACAGGGTGCAGGAGGGGAGTCTCTTTCAAATGAGAAAGAGCACTATGACCAGGTAGCATGCAATGAAGTGGGGGGGTTAAGAGAGATAGGAAGAAATACTTCACTGAAACGGTGGTAGATGTTTGGAACAGATTGCCTGCAGAAGTTGTGGAGGTGAAAACAGTGGGAGGCTTCAAGCATGTGTGAGGTAGACACAGGGGTATTTTAGAAAATAGACAGGAAGGATGGTCGCTGGAGGCCATTTAGGGTCTGTGAAGACAGATTAGGCAGGGATCATCTGGACAGATCGTGTGGGTCAAGTGGTCCTTCTCTGCCGACAAATTCTGTATTTCTAGTTTCTGTAAAGTATCGCCCTAATACCCGATTTCATATAGCTCACTGACCACATACCTGATGGTCAAGTAGCCCCACCCCCTGCTCTCTGAGGTCTCAGTACTACTTGCTATCTAGTGGACCCCCCAAGCCCCATTGACCTGCAAACAGAATGTGGCACTGCTGTCACACAGTGATCTCTGTTTCCTGCCAGCACTCCTGTTCTCATTTCTAGTATTACTAACCCCTTCCCCCAGTCACCTAAGTGTAATAGTTCTACAGGTTGGGAGTGTCACAGAGCTGTGCAGCTGTGTTTGAAAGGGTCACCCTATGTTTGCATACAGGCTGGTATGTGCCCCATACTCCTTCAAATGGTGTCACAGTGATTTCTGTCTTCAGCCAGTACTCCTGTTCTCGGTCCCAGTGTTACTACCCCCCCATCCCCCAAATGTAATAGTTCTATAGGTAGGGGGTGTCAACCCATGCATTGTGTATGGCTGTGTGAGCCATTTAGAAACATAGAAACATAGGAACAGCATGGCAGTCATCATCCACTATCCCACACAGTTACACTGTGCTTAGGGACAGCATGGAGAAGGCATGCGAACCCCAGTGTGCATGTCAGGCACACCAAAGCACAAACTTTCAACTGCGTTAAGCAGTTGTTGCAATTACTAAGGGACAGTCCCTTGCAGCTGTGAATGGGATAGCTGGTCATTTTTCATCATCTATTTCCTCTGTTTCTTTGTATGAGTGTAAGATTGCAAATGCTACCACACAGTTTAGCCTCCCAGTTATGGACCATTACTGACACACACACATCCTTAAGCACTCTCTTATTTGTTTTTATGTTGGCGCACTTGTGCAGCCAACATCTTGCGCTAGTAGCAGATTTGGAGGTGCGGTCACTGTTGGGTGAATGCAGGGCATGCATCAGTAGGTGCATCCCTCATTCCCCAATCAGTCTGCATGCCGGCGCCACGCCATACATAGTAATATGGCGATCACATCAAAGGAAAGGTCCGCTGCAATGTGAGCAAAGCTCATCATATGCAGCTGACCTCTCAGCGTGCTTACCCTGATGTAAAAAAATTAATAAACAAAGGCGGCACACTGCCTCATAATATCGACTGGGGTGCCCAATCTCCTGTCGGCATGCCTTGTTACAATGTATGTGCCCGGCAGGGGAGCTCCTCCCACGTCGACATCATACCCCCACATTGTTATGTGTAGAGGGTGCCCAATCCCCATCGGCTCTTGCGCCCCCCCACTTTCATTGTTTGCCGACAGGTGCCCAATCCCCCTTGACTATAGCATCCCCCCACCCCAAAACATTAGGCACGCTAGAGCCCACCCCTAGCGTACAATTGCTCCTGAAAATGAAACCGCCCCAGTGAGGTTTTTTATTTTTTAAACCCTGTGAAGGAAGAAAATGGTCCCTCACAGCCTCCCTGCCCCCCTCCAGACCTCGACCAACCTCTGAGGACCTTGCCTCCCACACCCCTCAGCCCATACTTACCTCCAGGCCGGCTGATCTTGGTGGACGGAACACGTCTGCACTCTTCAAAGCCGACCACGAACTGAGGAAATGCCGGTAAGCTATATAATGGTATAAATAGGGTACATTCAACTTTGGTGCATATCTCGGGCATTTTTTTGAATTTCTGTACCAAATTTTCAACATGGGGTTATTAGGACTCCTCCTCATGAATTCTGTCACTGTCATGGCATTATTCGGTCCCAAAAGGTGATTTCGAAGTCACTGCGTGGAACCATCTTTTGGGTCTGAGTAATGAAATAACAGTGCCATTGTTCATGAGGGGGCTCTCAAAAAGTCTATGTTGCAAATTTGGTGAAAAAAATCCCCCAAATGGCTGTTTTACGAGCGTGCGTTACGCAGTTTTCACTCATGCTCGTAACCTCGTGAATTTGTAATATTTTCACTCCAGATTTTCAAAATTGTCATTTTTCCACACCTTCTAATGAATAGTGCAGCTGTCATTTTACATATCCTGGCCGAAATGTGTTTCGCATGTCCGACGCAGAATAGCGCGGTCGCTGTGTGAAATCCATTTTCAGGACAGTTTGAGAAAATAACAGTGACACTGTTCATGAGCAGAGGTTCTAAAATGCCTATGTGGAAAATTTGGTGCTGAAAATCCGTAAAATGACTGTGTTATAAGCGTGCGTTCCACAGTTTCCACGCACCCTTGTAACTTTGCAAATTTGCAATATTTTCATGCCAGATTTTCAACACTGGCATTTTTTCACACCTCCTTCTCAACAGTACAGCTGCCATTTTTCACAGCCTGCCCAAATTGTGTTTCCGCACCTGTGGCGCACAATGGCGTGGTCGATGTGGGGAATTATCTTTTGGGACAGACTAACAAAATCACAGCACCACTGTTCATGAGGGGAGGTCCCAAAATGCCTACAGTATGTTGAAAATGTGGCTAACAAACTCCCAAAAATAATTGGGTTACGGATGTGTATTGCGCAGTTTCTATGCATGCTCATGACTTCACCAATGTTTCATAGTTGCACTCCAGATTTTCAACGTTGACATTTTTGTACATATCCTCATGAACAATACAGTTGTCATTTTCCACATCCTGCCAAAAATGTGTTTTCGTCCCTGTGTCACCAAATGGCATAGCCACTGTGCAAAACCACCTTTCAGCTACCACACTCATAGTGCCGCTCTTCATGAGGTGGGCTCACAAAAAGCCCGTGTTGAAAATTTGGAGTGAAAATACCAACACACGCCTACACTGTTAGGGTTCTCAACTGTAGCACCCCACCCTGTAGAGACTGACAGGTGTCAGGGTTGTGACTTGGGATCATCAGCTGTAATGTTCACACCATTCCACACGCACCCCCACCCTGCAGCCAGTGATAGGCATCGTGGTGTGCCTTGCAGTGTTTGCCCACAAAGTTCACCCCATTCTCCAATACTACACCGACCTCAGTGTATTTTCTTATGGAATGGGGTAAGTATAACACCCCAAAACCCCAAAGCACACCACAGCACTTGTCAGTGTCTACAGGGTAGGGTAAGGTATAATAGCATGAGCGTTATAGCTGACGACCCAAAGGCACACCCCAATGCCTGCCACTCTCTGCAGGGTGGAGATGGGGTTGGCATCACTTCAGTACTTCACTGCCATTCCTATTATGCATCTCTAACTCCTGCACTACCAATGCCAATCCCAGCACGACAACATTCGGCATTGACAAATTCTTGTTTAAATAGTATTTTTAGGTTTATTTTTTTAACTTACAACTTCTCCAATAGAAATAATGTTAAGAACCTTGTTCCCTGATTTGTTGCTGTGTAGTTAATATGCTGCCAGGAGATTCAGAATGAATTGGAATTCAGGCTCTGTATAGAAGTCCATGCCACAACGAGGGTTAATTGCTGACTTGGTTTCGGGCCCTTAACTTCCCCCAGCTCCTCATCAGTTGACTAATGATCACAGAAATTTCTACAGACAGAAAAAAGTCTGAAATAGACAGTATCCTGTCTGCTCTGTTCCTACCTAACTCGGCCCCACTAGCCTAGTGTGATATGTGTGCACTGCCAGCTCCCTTGTGGTAGCTTAAGCCCCCCCCCCCACCATTCCTGTTGTATCTTATCATTCCCATGTGTCTGTTACACCCCCTGTTGAAGCCCACCACTGCCTCCATCTCCACCACTTCCTTAGGTAAACCATTACAGTTGTCCACCACCCTCTCTATTAAGAAATGCTTCCTCAGATTCCTCTGGATCCTGTCTCTTATCAGCTCATACTTGTACCTCCTCGTGGTAGACCACTTGCAATACTTGAAAAATTGCTGGCTATCAACCCTATTTAGTCCCCTGAGAAACATGAAACTTTCTATCATTTCACCCCCTTCCCTCCTACTCTCCAGTGAGTACATATTCAGACTGCCCAAACATTCCTTGTAGGATTTCCCTGACTGCCCCTAAATCATCAGTGTCATTCTGTGCCACACAGATGTGAGCCTATCCCTGTCCTTCAGATGTGAGCTCCAGAACTGCGCACAGTACCCCAAGTATGATTGCACCGATGATCTGTACAGAGGCAGTATTGCTTTCTCGTTTTTGCATGGGGACCCTCTCCCTGTGCATCCAAGCAGCTGTTAGCCTTACTATATTTATTTATTGAAAGAGTTTTAACTGGAAAATCCTAGTGAGTTAAAATAGCCCATTTCCAGAGGGAGGGACAAATGGGGAGAAAAACTGTACATCAGCATCAACACAACAACAGCGCCACTCCAGGAATAGAGGTAGGCACAGGACAGCAATCATATATGCTTGCATGGAATACAAGTTAACAGTATACATAAATTCATGGAGTTCAGTGCAGCTCCAGTTAAGATGATTTTGGAGAGCTAGGCAGGAGCAAACGAGGTATGCATGAACCAAAATACCAAGTAAATATACATAATTTACGGTATTTATTACATTCAGTGTACCTGGATTTCAGTAAGGCCTTCAATATTGTTCCACATAGAAGACTTGTGAACAAACTGGGCAGCCTGGGAGTGGGTCACAAGGTAGTAAACTGGGTTAGGAACTGGTTGAGTGATAAAAGACAGAGGGTTGTGGTAAATGGTGCTCAAGCTACAGAACGGAGGGTGACCAGTGGGGTGCCACAGGGATCAGTCCTGGGCCCAGTTCTGTTTAAAGTCATCATAATAGACATTCTAGAGGGGCTGGAGGGGAAAGTATGCCTGTTTGCAGATGACACTAAGATCTGCACCAAGGTGGACACTGCGGAGGGGGTGGCAAACATTAGGAGAGACCTAGTTAAACTGGAGGAATGGTCCAGAGTGTGGCAGCTCAGATTCAATGCAAAAAAAGTGCAAAATCATGCATTTGAGGTGCAAGAACCCAGGGGAGGATTACATTGGGGGGGGGATCTGATGGTCACCAAACAGGAAAGGGATCTTGGAGTAATTATATCTGATGACCTAAAGGTGGCCAAACAATGTCCTGAGGTTGTGGGGGTGCTGTGGTGCATAGAAAGAAGTATCACCAGCAGAAGGAAAGAGGTGGTGATGCCACTGAACAGATCATTGATGAGGCCTCATTAGGAGTACTGTGTTCAGTTACGGAGGCCACATCTCCATAAGGACATATACAGGGTGAAGGCAGTTCAGAGAAGGGCAACAAAGATGGTGGAGGGCCTGCACCAAAAGTCATGAGGAGAGACTGGCAGACCTCAATATGTATACACCTTATGACAGAAGAGACGGGGCAGATATGATAGAAACCTACAAATATCTAAAAGGCATAAATAGGGTACCAGAGGGTATCATCTTTCAGAAAAGGAGATGTCCAGGAACGAGGGTGCATGACATGAGGTTGGAAGGGGGTAGACAAAGGGGTAGCATAAGGAAGAATTTCTTCACAGACAGGGTGGTGGATGCATGGAACAGATTTCAAGTGGAGGTGGTGGGGGAAAACACAGTGGGGGAATTCAAGCATGCATGCGACAGGCATGGGGAACCCTAGCAATGGGAATGAAGAGGTAAATCTGGAGATCAGATAGGGTCTCCGGCTTTTACAGGAGGCAGGGAAAATGGGCAGACTGGATGAACCTAGCAGTCCTTATCTGCTGCCAATTTCTATGTTTCTATGGGCTCAGTGTAGGTTCTTACTGCCTTCTTGCATTGTGCCATGACTTTTAAGCTATCTGCTATGATCACTTCATCGCCTCCTTCCTGTGATGTCTGGGCCATTCTGACACACCTAAACATGTGGCCAGACCTTGAATTGTCGTTGCTGGTATGCATGACATTGCATTTGTTTTGGTTATTGAACTTGAGCTGCCAGATCCTTAGGCACAAAAGGATAAAGTTCAGAATGTTAATAATTGTTGCTTAGTTCCCAACAAACAAATACATTTATTACTGTAGTTAACGTTCTGCTCTCCAGGATAACACCCTGGGAGTTGTAACACCTCATTATCAAGGGGACCCTGAGAGACAACCCACAATAAACACATTCCTCAGTCATGAGTCACTGTTTTAACATAGAAGGTACAGCAATACGGAAGCAATATTCAGAAACTGATATTTATTGGTAGAGACAAACAAGTCTATGGTTTTAAACCTCTCTCTATCTAGTGTTAGAATTAAGTGTACAGCTATACCATCAATCGAATGGAAGTGGTATAAAAGCTTGCCAAATCTTTGAAATGCTTTGGGGAAGGGGGGTGCATCAAGGTTCCCCACCAAACCTCTTCCATGGACCTGGTGTTTCTTGGGTGTAACCCTATATAAAACAGATGAGGATAGTTCCACAATATTGCTTTCCATAGGAATAGAATTTTTTTGTTGGGTATTCAATTCATTTGCTCCATTTGTACCCCACCAGCTGATGTAGTGCTTCATTTTTGTTCTACAGTATGTATACACACACACACACACATATATATATATATATATATATATATATACACACATATATGTATGTGTATATATATGTATATGTGTGTGTGTGTATATATATATATATATATATATATACATATACACACACACACACACACAAAATACTGGATGGGCAATTATGCACAGTCAGTGTGTTCTGCTATAGAGGGATTCTGATTCTCTCTGACTTCGAGAGCGAAGCTCCTGAGGTCCATAGGAGTCAGAACCCTGAGGTGACCGAACACAGTGGTTGTGCATAAACGTGTTCATCTTGTATATTTTATAGTGTATAGTAGTATGTAAAATGTGCATGTTGCAGTTCTTTCACTTTCAGAACAAAACAGACTTGTGCAGTCTTTAGAGATTTCAGAATGCTGCTGTACCATAGAAAGGTATAAACACATTCCATGATCTTTGAACTGTGGTACAACAGCATTTTGAAAGGGATGGAGTTCTATACAGAACAATGCTCTATTATACACCAAATATAGAATAGTGTATGGTACCCCATACACGACAAGGGTATTCTTACCCCGAGTGGTTTCCATGATGAGGAGGACCTTGAGAGCAAAGCTCGAGAGGTTCCTCTGTCATCACAGAAACCACGAGGTGAAGAGTAGCCTTGAAGTGTATGGGGCTACCATACATTATTTTATATAGTGTGTGGTCCTTAAAAATTAAGATGGGCTTACTTTCCCCCCAAAGCACAGTCAGCATCTGTCCTCAGAGAGGTGCTGTTCAGGGAAGTCCAATCATCGGCAGCTCTCCCATGCAATGTTTCAGCTGCCTCAGGAACCAATGAACCATGCTGAATGGGAGAGTCATACTGTAACATAGCTACTGCAGCAGAACGATGTTTTACGCTCTACTGATTTTGGCAAAGACCAACACGGGACCATACACTGTAATATAATTATTTATAAGATGTATTATGTTTATTCTGATTAGCTAGAGTGCTTTATGTAAATCAGCCTGGAGTGTCAGAGGCTTGCTAGGGCAGAAGGAGATGGGAGGGAGCTAGACATCCTTGTCTACTTGGGTACGTATCACCTGGCAAAGGATAGGGTAGGAGTAGTACAGGGTTACTTTGAACACTTTTATTTTGGCATAATTTTTTATAATAGCAATAAGGCACTCCCAGGAGTTAGACTAACAGTCAGTTAATCACCCCCTAGGTGCAATATGGCATGAGGCGCACCTAGGGGGTGATTAACAGACTATTAATCTAACCCCTGGTCATGCCTTATTGCTTAATTATGAACTGGACATCGTAAATATGGGAAGCTGATTGGCTAGAGGTTTTGTGTCGCCGTGTTGATATCGGGCTACATCATCACGGCTTCAGAAAACCTCCGGCCACCAGCCTCCTCACTGACCACGCCTTCTTCATCTCCAGCAGTCTGCAGCGAGGCAGACTTCCAGTCGGCCACTATTTAAAAAAAAAAACGAACTCCCACCAGCTGCGCACACAACAGAATTCAGCACAACGGAAGCCATGGAAGCAATACTTTCAAAAGCAACATATCCAGCAGCATGCGAGTGGCAGCAATGGATGAATACTTTTTTTTTTCTCTGAAAAGGACAAACGATAGACCCGTGCATTGTAGTCATTCACAAACCGCGGCTCCCCGACAAAAAGAAAGCTACATCCCAGCCACAAAGAAAAAACTGCCAGTCTTGTTCCAGACATTCCTAGCCATTCTAATAGTAGCTCTTACAATAACAGTCCCGAATGAATCGCACCAAGACTCTACCTTTTTCTCGTTCATTCATCATTGGCTCGCCTCTCCAACTTCTCTCTCAGCTTACCAATCCTCAGGATCCAATTCCCAGAACAAAAATAATAAAAATAAAGTGCACTGTGAATGGAGAACTCTTTAAAAAAAGAAAACTGCAATGGTAAGGAGCGGATCACCCAGTCACAAGAGCTCTACTTCCTCTACCACGGCCAACAGTGCCACCTGCTGCCCAGAGCCCTCCAGGAACTATTTTATTTAAAGGTATTCCTTCAACACCCCCAAAACACATTTTTAAAATGTTTCTATTTTTTTGTTACTTTAAAAAATATTTAAACCACTTCATAATAGCAATAATGCACTCCAGGGTGTGGTATATCATGGGATATCGTCACTTCTCGGGGTCATTGGATGCACTCGGCCTGCGGCCTCGTGCCCAACCACCCGGTAGATGATATCCCATGATATACACCGTCGTGGTATTGCTAATTATGTATTGAAGGGAGCAGTGGCGCCTCACCTTTAAAGATAATGGAGCCCCCCAGCGCCTGTCATACTTTCGGGCCACGGACTTTTCTTTGTTAAAATAAAGTATGTTATGGCATGAGAAAAATGCTGCAACATACTTAAAAAGCTTAACCAGAGGATAAGCTTTGTGGGGACGGGAGACTGCATTGTTGACAGCTTTCCTTTAATGCCTTTTTGATGTGGTCCATTTCTCCAGGGTTGCTGAAAGCTGAGTCAGCATGCCTTCAGGTTGCTGATACCATAAGGGGTGCTACTCTACTGTGTCTGTTAGGAAGTTGTATTGCTACTAGCATTGCATAATGTTGATAACTTCACTGCTGTTTGTCAGTGTTTAATTTAGGGGCCTAATATGTGTTAATTCCTGCTAGTGGTGGAAGTGTTAGCCATGGTAAAATTATCATTTTAATGTGAAATACAACATAGATGAGTCTGAATGTAGGTTTATTAACAGCCTGTCAGGGAAAAAAAACACTAGGGGCCAGATATTCAAAATTTTACGCCTGGCTCAAATCGATTGCGCCAGAGTGCTATATTCAAATAGCCTAACAGCACCGGTGCAACATGATAGCACCGACATTATGAGATAATGTATGTGTGGTGCAAAGTGAGGGGCGGGGACATGCATACAGCGCAACAGTATATTCAAGTACTTCAAGGCCCAACTCACCGCTCACCAAGCCTCCCTGGCGTCTTTCTGGAAGGTGATAAATTCTCTTATAAATCCACGCACAAAGCAAGCCAGCCCTAGCCTAAACGTTGACGGTAATATAGCCTCCGACCCGGCCATTGTATCCGAACTCTTCAACTCATTCTTCATCTCCTGCGCCAAGCCCGATTCTCCCCCCCCTCCTACCTCCTCCAAAAACCTCCCTCCCTCTCACCACGGCTTCCACTTTCCCCCTTTCACACCCCTGGAAGTTTACACTTCTCTCTCCTCCCTAAACCTGTCAAAGTCCAGCCCAGACGGCTTGCATCCTAGTCTGCTCAGCATCTCCGCAGTTGCCATCGTCGCTCCTATTACCCACATACTAAATCTCTCGATCGACACAGCCACCGTCCCCTCCGCCTGGAAATTCACCAAAATCCTACCTCTCCTTAAAGGTGGCCCCTCCCTCCCTCCCTGGAAATTATAGACCCATCTCTCTCCTCCTCGTTGCCAAACTCCAAGAATCCTCATGCTATCAAAGCTGTCCCTTTTTCTCTCTACAAACAGCTCCCTCCCCTTATCAATCAGATTCAGAAAATCTCATTCCACCACCACCGCCTTACTACGAGTCACGACTCCATATTTTCCGCATGGATGCAGGGCACATAACTACTGCCATTTTATTGACCTAGCCAAAGCTTTTGATTCAGTCTCCCACCCTCTACTGCTTAGGCAAATCGCTCCTTGCCTCGCAACTCAGGCTATAAACTGGTTCCACTCCTACTTCCAAAACAGGACGCAGCAAGTACAAATCGGGGACACCCTCTCAAACCCTTGACCCATACTCGTGGGCATCCCCCAAGGCTCCATCCTTGGCCCTATCCTTTTCTCTCTTTTTATAAACGACCTCCCCTCAGCCTGTCTCACCTCCAGTGTGCACCTATAAGCTGACAACACCGTAATCTATGCCTCAGGCCCCTCCCATGGCAGCGTTCACCCAAACCTCCAAAGTGATTTCAACCGAGTACAAGCCTGGCTCCTGAAAAATCAGCTAAAACTAAATGCAAATAAAACTGTCTCCATGGTTTTCGGCACAAGACAAAAGCTTGCCTCCCTGCCTGCCCCCAACCCCCGATCTACACCCTGGAAGAAATACCCCTCGCAACTGTACCCGCGTTTAAGTACCTGGGAGTCTGGCTGGACTCAAACCTAAATTTCACCACCCACGTCGACGCCATCTGCACCAAACTCCGGCCCAAACTTGCCATCCTCTACCGCCACAAAGCCTGCCTCCTCCTCCCTACTCGGAGTGAACTCATACGCAAAACCATCCTACTGGTACTAGACTACGCGGACATCATTTATGGCACAGCCCCTTCCTCCTCCCTTACTAAGCTTGATGTCCTGCTAAACTCCTTCATCCGCTTCGCCACGGCCTCCCCCCCACTCACTCGTCACTGCCAACTACTCTCAACTCTATCGCTGATGCCACCTCCACTAGGCGGAAAACCCATAGCGCCTCTCATAGCGAAATATTGGCTCGGCTCCTTTCCCCCACCTCTCCTCCCACCTCTCTCAAGCCAACACCACTGGCTACTCACTTCGCCACAGACATGCTCGTACCTTCCACCTCTCACGTCCCCTCTCAGCCTCCAGGCAAGCTGCTTTTTTCTACCGGCTCCCACTCCTATGGAACAACCTCCCTCCCAGCCTCCACCTGGCCCCTTCCCTATCCGTCTTCAAACAGCTTCTCAGGCTCCTCCCTCCCACTCCCTGCCTCAGCTGTGCACCCAATCCCCCCCTACCCAGACCTAGTGTAACCCCTAGTTTTTGAGCAGTCCACTGCAGTAATTAAACAATTGCATGTTCATATCTGAAAGTGTAGGGAATTTTTAATGGTCTAGAGATGAAATATAAATTTGTTTTTTCCACTCTGATGCTCTTCATAAGTGTAACTGTACCACCAATCTCCATGTAATTTACAAATACTGTACCATTTTTTTTTCTTATGCTAATTGTTATCATTTCTGTATATTCTATATTTTATCTATATCTATGCCTCCCTGTTGTACTATGCACCCGGGTCGCACCTGGAAACAAGCCTCAGCTCAGCGTGCCTTTCCCGGTCAACAATTTTAAATAAATAAATAAAAATAAATAAATATTCAAAAGTATAGCGCTGCATAACGTGTGTTAGCGCAACATGTAGCGTGGTGCAAATTACCACCCATGAAAAGGTGGTCTTACTGCCGGGAAAACCCAGGATGGGGGACACGGACACAGCAGCAACAGGGGACAAGGCTGCATGTATCCAATGAGGAGGCAGTGTGGGCAGACGGTCACCCTGGTTCACTCAGTATGCACAGGCACACAAACTTTGGAATGTAATACCCCAACAGTGCTGTCAAGTGAACACTCATGTAAATGTTATAAGTGAGCTAGAACACCATTTGCAGCAACAAACTATTTGTACAGTATTGTAATGTACTGTAATGTGTACCTAATGTGATATTTGTGTATTGTGTGTTGTGCATTGTATGTTTTTATTGTACACCGTTGCATCTCAGTCACACAGTGAGTGTCTCTGGGTCATTCCTGACATTGGGCTTTGTCCCAGTGTGCTGACCTGGAGAACAAGGTAATAAAAAACAATGAACAGAACACATACATGGCAGAGACATACTGCACACAGATGGCAATGCCCATGTCACCATCATCTAGCACTGGTCCTAACCCTGTCAGGCATTAATGGGTACCCCAGTGCCCAGTGGACATGATAGCAGTGTGTCCATGCAGCACACACCTCCAGTTCCCCCACTGGGGTACACCAACACAGTCCTGCAGACACATTCTGCACTGGGGGGAACGGAGGGTGTTGAGGGGAAGGTGTACAGGTGGCCAGGCTGCACCACATAGTAGGTACTGCCACAAGACTGGAGCCATTCACACAGTGCGCATGTTCCACTGACGGGACTTCTCCTGACAGCAGTGTGCCAGTATGATGGTATGTGTGGCCCCTCCCCCGGGACACATACCCTACACCTGTCCAGAATCCCCACACACACGGACAGCCATGTGTATGGTAGTGTGGGGATCCCATGCCACTGGTGCAGCATGAGGGTCATATGACAGTGGTGTCCACTGTCAGACCACACCTTCCAGCTGTGCTTGTCACTGTGTGGATAGAACCAGTCACTGCTGCCTGACACACCATAGGCATTGCTCTGTACCTCACAGTTTCGCTTACTCTGGTACTGTACCATATGATAAACACTGTGGCAGGAACAATGATTTGCCTCTGGCATGCAACACGGCAACCCATTCTTGTAGTGTTACTTTCTCTGGGCCACATTAGTCTTTGCACCTGTGTCCAAACCAAGACTGCAGTTAATTGTCTGTGAGCTGTGAACACACAATGGGGCCTATTCACGAACAGCTGCGGTGGCTACACACCACATAAGTTGGGCGCATAGCCACTGCACAGCTGCCTTCGCTGACTTCACCCCCTCTGCCCCATTCCCAACTAGGATGTGCCCCCCCCATGCACCCGATCCCCCAGCTGATCACGGAGCTCTGCACAGGGGCGGACTGGGGGGGCGGTGCGGGGGCGAGCCAGACTCCGCAGCATGCATGTCCATGGAGGATGGCGCAGGGTATGTTGGCTCTGCTGCCTGGGAGGCAGATGCAAACCACCGAGGCCAGTTACGTGCCCCCCAGGGAGGTTGCTCAGAGGCGTGTAGACTTGTGGGGGGCATCGCCCCCCAAACAATGCTGCCCCTGCCATCAGCAGGTGGACTGGGTCAAGTGGACGAGGTAAACCCCCTCTTCAGCACAGTTGGTGCACTGTGCACTAGCCGGCAACATGGCACCCGTAGTGCGCAAGGGATCCACTGCAGGTCCCTGCCAGGATCCGCTGCTCTGCACCCACCTGATCCTGCAGACCTGCCAACCGGGGGCCCGTAAGGGAGCCAGGTGCTGGCCGGTGTTCATAAATGCAGCCCCCATAACGAAATCCCTCAGGTGCAGAGCTGCATACACCGATATGTGCCTCTTGTGTTCATTTTTGTTAATAGGCCCAATGACGCACCTCCCCATGCACCTCATCACCTAGCCGATCTCTGAGCTCCACTCGGAGGTAGACCAGGTGTGGTGCAGGGGGTGCGAGCCAGCACTCAGCGGCATGCATGTCCATGTGGAGTGCTGTGCATGGGGTCTGCCGGCTTCCACATCTGGGAGGCAGCCGTAAACCACCTGGGCCGGTTGCAGCGGAATCAGCGGGGAGCATCAGCCCCCCAACAGTGCTGCCCCTGCCGTCGGTGCACTTCAGGTGGCCAGGGTCAGGAAGACGGGATAAACCCCCTCTTCGGGGTGAGACAGGGGCCAGTGTTCGTGAATGTGGCCCCAGTGCAGAAATCCCTTGGGTGTGGAGCTACACGGCCTGATACACGCCTGTTGTGCGCATTTTTGTGAATAGGCCCCAGTGAATGTGGCATCTGACCTGTAATACCAGTCGGATCTACAGGTGGAGCTGTGAGCACAGAAAGAAATGTGGCTACTGACCTGTCATTCCAGTTGGACCTACAGGTGGAGCTGTGTGCACCATGTTATATAGCGCGGGGCAATCCACATGCAAAGCAGGCTGTAATGAGATGCTAATGTGGCTGTTTGCCCATGGATTGCCTGAGTAGGCTCATTTATATTGCAGTTTTGAATATAGCAAACTTTAGCACTGGGCAAACGGGATTATGCCGGGCAAATGTGTCAGCGCTGGGCAATACTGTAATGTTCTATTACATGATTCCGCAGTACTTGGCCTGCACTGTTTGCTGTTGTTGTGATCCACTGCTTTGCTAGCACACACGTTGCCCACATTTTTCAGCCTTACCTCACTCCACCTCTGTGTGCACTGGGCCGCTGTTGCAGTTTGCAGTGCTCTCAGTTGCTATATTCAGTGCTGTCTTATTTGCTGGGCTATTGTTGCACTGCACTCTTGGCACTGTTTGCACACCTTCATTTGCATACTATATTCAACTGATTTAGTCCTGGGGCTATTCCTGTGAATATGGCGTGCAAATGGTTCTGGGCTAATTTTGCCCACCGTGCAGTGCTAATTTTCCCCTGGGGCAAAGTTTTGAATATCTGGCCTTAGGTTGGCTGGGTTGGCTACTGCACAGAAACTCATAGTAAGGTTTCAAAACAGCATTACTTCTCCCGCCCCCTTTTACAGGGAGGTAGAATAATTGTTTTAAAGTGCCATCCTGAGAAATCACCTCAACTGAATGACAAGTGTGAATGATCACAGTCTTTCACCACATTAGAAAACTATTCAGTCTGTAAACCCCATCAGTGAAAACAGGAAATTTTGCTCACATGCCTTTCTAGTACAAAAAATAAACTGAAACTGAAACTAAACCTTGCTGCAGTGTACTGTGATTCAGCATTCAGCAACCCTGGAGAAAAGGACCACAACATAAAGGCACCAAAATAAATAAAAAAGAATACACATTTGTCAACTTTTTTACAAAACCTGAAACACAGTTTTTATAGCAATGTTTTTTTGAATGTTGCTGCCTATTTTACTTGTGAAAACTACTGCACATGAACTCCAACCTTTGAAGAAAACAGGTTCTATAAGCTTACCGACAGGGAAGATAGACTTTAAAGTTCTGGAGATGACATCAGCAGCAGCTCTTCACTGAAACTGTTTTTTTTGAACAGGCAGTGAATTAGGGTTGTAAAATGACTTGTAAGTTTTAAATAAAGTAACTTGGAGATCTCATTTTTGCCAGGAGGCTGATTGGGGCTGTGCTAATCCAAATTCTGAAATTTATTGATGCCAGAAATTTTGACTATAGTCCCTCTTTAATTGACTGGGTATTCACAAGCCAGCCGGAAAGAGTCATTGATGTCACGGTACTGCCAGACACAATCAGTGACCATTCTCCTGCACTATGTAAATGGTCCAACAAAACTATGAAGCCTTGCCCTGCTACCCTCAGAAGCAGAGTGCTCTGCAAAGGCCAGCTACCCCAACTTAAGCTTTACCTCTCTCAACTATCGCTCCCGTCCGTGTTCGTCCTCTCTCCCTTCGTCCTTGGTCTGATGGGACTTTGAGGGAGATGCAGCAACTTGGATGAATTCACCCTGGAGGTTGACCATCTTAGATTGCTAGAACATTATCAAGTCTACCAATCAACAATCTCCCCGTAAGAAGGCAGAGTTCCTGTCTGGGGAGATTGCTGCTGCTCAGAACTGACTGGCTTAGCTCTTTCGAACTGTGGACAGGCTGTGCAGCCCACTCTGTCTGCAGTCTTGAAGAGCTTTTTCACAATTGGAGTGTGATGAGCAAGCTCGGTTCTTTGCAGATAAGGTGGCTGACATCAGGACGGAGATCCAACCAGCACACTGTATTGGGGATGCTATTGATCAGAGCTCGGTCACTTTCCCTCTCTTTTCCTGGAGTACCTTTGACCGGCTGAAGCTCATGGATGTTATGCACACTACGTACTGTAGTTTGGATTTGGGCCCAACTTCCCTGATTATGGGTGGTTGTGACATCATTGGCCCGATCCTGGCACATATAGTCTGGTGCTCCCTCGAGTCAGGTGAGTTAGGGAGGTCACGTGATGCAGTGGTGCTGAGTGGCTGCCTGCTTTGGAGCTCCCGTTTCTCCCCTCTTAAAATTTTATTTTTTGACAAGCCGAAACCACCAAACCACCACCAAACGTTGTCTAAAACATCACAGCTACTTCTGGAATCGACATTGGAACAAAGTGGAGGTGTATACTGCCTGCTGGAACACCGCTATGCTAGATGCAGAAATGAAGGCCTCAGGAGTCAGGCACACCCCACCTACATCGCCAGAAAAGGCCTCAAAAAAAGCAAAAAACTCTGGCTGCAACCCTTCTTTAACTAACCAAACTTCATCTACCGGAGGTCTTAATGTTGCAGGAGGCACTACCTTAACGGAGGAGCGTTTTTTGGAGGAGTTATCACCGTTTAAAGATACCCTGCAAGAGATCTCCAATGAAATCAAATCTATGAGGCAAGATTACACCAACCTTTCAAGAAGGATGGGAGACTCAGAATCCAGAATAGGGTCAGTAGAAAGATGGCAACAGAAAACAGATCCTGAGATAGTCAAGCTTCGCCAGCAAATACAAAAATTATAACTAAAAACCAAGACCTGAGGCGCGCAGAAGAAACAACATCCTGATTTTGGGTCTTCCAGAACTGGAAGAAGGGAGATACCATTAAGTTTGTCCAGCATTTCTTAAATAAGGTCGTGGTCCTTCCCCAGTCCATCAACAATACCATGTGGAACGTGCTCACAGATCTCTTCGACCCAGACCTCCCCAAACGCCTCCCCAGACCCCTGATTATCAAACCCTAAGCTACCTGGACAGACAACACGCTCTAGATAAAGTCAAACAGTTGGAAGCAGTTCTATGGAATGGAGCCAAGCTAAGGATTACCCAGGATCTGCCCAGAGAGGTCCGTCTGAAACGTGCTGCCTTCCATCCAGTAGTAACCAAACTGATAGCTGCTGGGAAGCCTTTTCGCATGATCTACCCTGCAAAGTTATCTGTACAAATTGAAAATACCTGGCATTCCTATGACACACCAGAAGAAGCCCTAACTGACCTATCCAAGCTATTACCTGATCTGTTCAAAGGACTCACAACCAAATGACTGACCCAATTAGAAATGGGAATACAACAAAAATAATCCACCAACTGAAATTATGACTTTTACAGTTATCTTTCTGTCCCTTTTACAAGCTCTGGTCTAGATTTGCCCATTTTAAGTTCTTACTGTGGAGTCGCTATGCTCTGCTGGGTCGCAGGTAGTCCTGGGGTTGATCGCCTCTGTTTTCAGTGGGGACTTCTCTGGGGACCCGCGTGGTGCTGGAGTTGGTGGTAGTAGGCCGCGAGGCCTAATCGGCCTGCCTCTTGCTCTCCTCGTGTCCTGGCCTCTCGGTGTATTAGAAGGAACCGAGTAGGAGGTGCGGTTTCTGGTAGACTTCCATTGGCGGTCGGACCTTTTGGTCCGTCAGCACCGTCCCCGCCGATTTCCCTTCGCTTGGTGCTTATATGGATTAGACCGGGGACCAGAACTCTGAAACTGCTCCCAGGTAAGGCTGTTTACTGCCTTATTTTCCCCTGGTGATAGGGGCGATCTCATGTACTTGGCCACAGAGGCAGTGCCTTTATAATGGGAGGGGGGCGGGGACTTTAAGGCGTGTTGTAGCTGTGCCATGCCTATGCACCAAATAGGGAGTTATTGGTACCGTAAGTCACTCACTGTTGTGACCTATACGCTTTCACTGTTCGCGTTACTGATGTGAAGACTACTGTCTCTGGCCTTGTGACTGTGGGGGCTCTGTTTATTGTAAAGGTTAAATGGGGTACCCTGGGGTGGGAAGGGGCATGGAAGCAACCAGTACTGTGCCTGTCGTTGAAACAACAGATCTGTGGGATTATGTAAATAATATATGTTTTGTAAGGGGCGGGGAAGGAGGGGAAAGGGATAATGTTCATGATACTGCTGATGTTTGGAGAGTTCATATTTGGAATTATGCTTATACTGTTAATTGGGCAAGGTTAGGAGGCAGGGGAGGGATAATGATTGTAGGATTGATAATAATTGTTTGGAAGTGCTGCCACCTAGCTTTGTGGATTGTCCTGACTTAAAGTTTAATATTAGAGCTGGGCAGCCTATCAAAGTTACTAGTTTTGAGTTCTTATTTTTTATCAGCAAAGAAATGTTGGGGTATATTAGGGGGGTGCTTGAGGGTGTCACCACTATAGGGCACGAAAAGAGGTTGCTAGGATCAATGAGTGGCGTATTGCATTTTGTCTTAAAATATGGCTGGTAGCATTGTCAAAATGATCAGCTGGAATGTGAGAGGGATGAGAGATATCAAGAAAAGGGCTCATGATCTTAACTAATTGCTCGATTCTAAATAATATATTATGTCTACAGGAAACCCATATTACAGTAGCTGAAAGTAATATATTACTTAACCAGAGGCTTCTCCCAAATTTTCGTAGCTGGTGAGTCATCGAAGCCAGAGGAGTGGCTTATGATACAGAAAACTATACCCTTCAATCTGACGAAGGTTGTCAGAGATTTAGAAGGTAGATATATATTGGTGTCTGGATCCCTCTATAATTCCCCTGTTGTCTTAGGCTCGGTCTATGGCCCAGTTGGAGGGAATGTGGCTTTTATTATGCAGCTAGTTGACAAAATTAGCTCCCTTCTACCCACCCCTTTGATCCTAGGTGGGGATTGGAACGTAGCTCCAACTCAGGAGCTGGATAAAACTTTTAGACCACTGAGACCATTGCTTCCACCGCAATTGGCGATGAAAGAAATAGGTAACATGCTAGGTCTGGTAGACCCCTGGAGAACCCTCTACCCTCTCCAAAAAAGCTATACCTTTTTCTCTCCCCTCCACAATTCCTGGTCGCGCCTAGATTACTTTCTAATGTCCACCTCCCTCACGAATAAGGTCCTCATGGCAGGTATTGAGCCCATAGTAATTTCAGACCATGCACTTGTCTGGTTTAAATTCTCTCCTCAATCTATGACTTCCCTGATACGGTCTGGAAACTCAATACCCAGCTACTAAAGAAGAACACTCTCTCATTCAGATTAAGTCCCTTATTAAAACTATCTAGAAATCAACTGTGGCTCCAGTGACCAGAATGGATATCCTCTGGTGTTCCTTAAAATGCTTTTTGAGAGGGAACTGATCAAGATTTCTCCAGGAGAAAGAGAACTAGATCTCAGAATCTCCCGCTCTCAAATCAAATTAAGGCAGCAGAGAATTTATTGGCTACTTCTAGTTCGCTGAATAGCTTAGAACACCTCCACAAACTTAAAAATGAATATGAAGGCTTGATCCGAGAGAAAACGGAGTTTGCTTTATTGAAAACTAAGGCTAGATATCTGGATCAGGGAGAAAAGCCGAGCAGACTTCTAGCACTGAAACTGTAAGAAGTGGAGAACTCTAGGCTGATTCCCGCTCTAGAAGACCAAGAGGGAACCATTAAAACAGAGCCCAGAGATATAGCAACAATCTTTAAAGACTACTACCAAACTCTATACAACCTGAATGCACCCTCTTCCTTCACTCAGGACTAGAGGATTTTTTCAGTCACTGACACCTCGCCTCTTGAGGATCAGGTGGCCTTCTCTCCTCACCTCTTTCCCAAGAGGAGGTAGAACAGGCTATTCAAAGTTTACCGTCAGATAAAGCTCCTGGCCCGGATGGGTTTCAGTCAATTTTACAAGGCCTTCCGCCAGGATTTGGTTCTCCTTCTAGACCTATACAACTACCTGCTGACAGCAGATACTCTGGATTCTTCCCTGCTGGAGGCTATTATTGTATTGATTCCTAAGACGGCTGAACCCTCCCGAAACCCAGCTAATTACAGGCCAATTTCACTTCTTAATTGCGATGTTAAAATCCTGTCCAAGATTCTTGCTTCTTGCATCAAACAAGTATGGATCTCATTACTGAGTACTGAGCAGGTAGGATTTGTACAAGGGAGATCAGTGATGGATCACATTAGGTCGCTCTCTCACGTGCTCAGGGCTGCTCAAACTTCCCAGGTTCCTATGGCATTGGTGGCGCTGGACGCGGAGAAAGCATTTGACCGTTAGATTGGGAATTCCTATGGTATACCATGTCTAGGTTCAGCTTTCCGAGTGAGTTCATAAGATGGATCAGAGCTTTATATAGGGCTCCCACGGCAAAATTTATTGTAATGGGATCCTCTCATCCCCATACTGCTCCACTCTGAACCCGACAAGGCTGCCTCCTATCCCCGTTTTTATTTAACCTCTATCTGGAACCACTATTGGTCAGTCTTAAAACGGCCCCAGGGATTCAGGGATGCCCTGTCCTCAAGCAAACCATCAAGATTTCAGTATATGCGAATGATATTCTGCTACAATTAGCTAACCCGGTTGAATCCCTGCGAGTTGTAATGAGGATAATTTCACAATTTGGAGAACTATCCAATTATAAACTTAATCTAGCAAAGAATGAGATTTTCCCACTTAATGTACACCTCACCCCGATTTCCGCTTCTAGTCTTAGAAGTGGACCCTATCTCACTTGAAATACCTCGGTATTTACTTGGCACGAGATCCTTCCCTAATCAGGAAGCTAAACCTAGAAGACTTATTAGTAAGAATTAAGTCGGACCTGCAAAGATGGGGGAAACTGCCATTACCAGTGGGGGCCCGGATCAGTATTATCAAAATGAACATTCTTCCCAGACTCTTTATCCCTGAACCTCCTAGACATCTGGTTACCAAGGTCCTTTTTCAAGAAAATTCATTCGACCTTAACCGAATTTATTTGGAATCATAAATCTCCAAGGCGGCCTTAAGCTAAACTATGTCTCCCCAAAGAAATGGGGGGCCTCAGATTTCGAATTTCGAGCTTTACTACTGGTCTAGTCACCTTACCAAAGCAGGAAATGGCTGGGAGATATGAAAGATGTTTACCTCCTACATGGCTAGACCTGGATCTGGATCTCATCACCAGCCATAATATAAACCCCTCCAGCCTTTTCTATAGTGGCTTGTGTCTCTCCCCAGTGCGATCCAAGACTCCCCAGTAGGTGTCACAGTCAAGGTGCTTAACCAATTTTTCTCCTCCACCAGAATCCGCTATACTAAGGACCCTGGCCAACCACTGATGGGTAACCTTAATATTAAGATCGGGGACAAAACGCTAGTCCCTAAATGGCTACACCCAATTCAGGAGCTCTCAGTGGAGGACCTTTATGTTCAACGTAAACAGGGCCCATTAACGGACCTACTACTTGCCCTAAATATTCCCACTAAGGCCCGGTTTAAAATATATCAACTAAAACACCTAGTAGACAAAGAGTTCGGAGTAACAATATCCCCTTCAGTTATCAAACCACTACTAGAGGAGGTTAAGGACAGCGTGGTTAAACCCCACGGGGTGTCTAGGCTGTATACCTATCTCCTGAAACTTGCTCACCCTACCCCTCTAACTGGTTCCAAGACCTGGGCAGTATCCTCCTCAGGCTCCCCGTATCCATGGGGTCAGATCTGGAAAGACCTGTATATCTACAATACTCTAGATAGGAATGGGATGACTCAGTACTTCATAATCAATAACATGTATTTCACACCAGTTCGGAAATCAAAATTTGGCCCTTCTGCTCCTTTGAAATGTTTCAGATGCGGGAAGAACAGGAGACCTTCCTCACATCTTCTGGCACTGTCCTAAAGTGGCTCCTCTCTGAAGACTATTATGGACAAATTGGATCCCATGTTAGGTCTAGGAAACCTTCTCACATTAGAGACCTGTATCATAGGTGACTACACGGGTATCAGGATCAAAGAAAGGAAGTACCATATAGCACTTATCGCCATGGCAGTCAAGAGACTGGTTCTCCGACACTGGACAGACAGTCTCGAGATCTCATATCTAGACTGGGTGGAAGAAATGTCCCAGTGTTTCAAAGTTGAGAAACTGATTGCTAACTTCAGATCCTCCCCAATGGCCTTTCAGAAGAAATGGGGCAAACTATATGCTCTGTATCTTCACTGACCGAGACTCCTAGATATTTAAGGAACCTAAATGCGGATCGTAGTCCCCAAGATCTGGACCTCTCCATTACTCCTAGTTCTTCCTCTGTAGAAATCTCACAACCCTCACCCTGGGACTCTGATGCTACTAGACTCCTGAGTGCTGTTTTAGATTAAGTATCCTAAGGACACCTAGCCACTAGAGATAGCTCAATATATTTCTTCCCTTAGTGGTGGCGCCTCACTGGGGTTGGGGGAGGGGGGACAGTTGTTCTGGTTATCCAGTTACAGTTTTTCTGATTCCTTTGGTATCTTTACTCTATATTCTTCCTTTGTCCAGTAACATAATATATCCAACTATGGAATTTATTAAGTGTATGTACGATGTTTAGATGTCACTGTTTAAACTGATGTATGTACATTTGAAAATTAATAAAAAGAGAATTTCAAAAAAAAAAAAAAAAAGAGTCAGGTGAGTTCCCTAGCAACCTGAAGGAGGCAGTAGTGACACCCCTCCTGAAGAAAGCTTCTCTAGACCCAGGCTGCCTAGCCAACTACAGACCTATCTCTAACCTTCCCTTTGTGGGGAAGGTGATTGAGAAGATAGTGGCCATACAGTTGGAGAAGCATTTGACCATCCATAGCCTCTATGAACCTCTCCAATCTGGTTTTTGAAAGAGGCACAGTACCAAGACGGCACTGGTTTGGGTGCTCAATGATCTCCTGATGGCGAGAGATTGGAAAAGCCACTCCATCTTGGTACTTCTGGATCTCTCCTTAGCATTCAACACTGTGGACCATGGGGTGCTGCTTGAGTGCCTGAGGTTCATCTGTGGCCTATCTGGCGCAGTCCTCAGGTGGTTTAAGTCCTTCCTCTCTGGCAGAACTCAGAGGGTGGTGTTGGAGATTTATTCCTCCGACCCTCTCTCTCTCTGCCATGTGGGGTCCCTCAGGGCTCGATGCCGTACCCCATGTTGTTCACAGTGTACATGCTGCCCTTCTGAGGTTGTAAGATAGTATGGGCTGAGGTTTCACTGCTATGCTGATGATACCCAGCTCTACCTGTCTTTGCACCCAACCAGGATAGTGCACTCTTGGTATTTAATAACTGCCTCACTGAAATCCAGGATTGGATGAATTCCAGCTGGCCTGAAGTTGAACTTGGGAACGACTGAGGTGATGGTCATGGACCCAGACCACCGGACAGGGGGGTCAGGGGCTGGTCAGCCTACGGGGCTTTTCCTGGGGGGCTCCCAGCTTCTTGCCTCTGAACAGGTATGGGACTTGGGGATGGTGCTTGATGATGGGCTGACACTACGATCTCAAGTGTTGGCAGTCATCAAGTTGTCCTTTTATCACCTGAGGAACATCGCCAGGGTCAAGCACCTTGTTCCATCCGGTGACCTTCCTACATTGGTCCATGACTTTGTGACCTTGTGCCTTGATTATTGCAACTCCCTTTACCTAGGGCTATGGGGGGATTGATATCTGCTGCCTGCAGCTAGTGCAGAACACAGCAGCCCAGTTGTTGACAGGGACTCCACGGACATGTCATATCACGCCAGTGCTGCGTGAACTGCACTGGCTGCTGATTCAGTGATGGATCACCTTCAAAGTTGTACTTCTGACTTATAAAGCCCTACATGGACTTGGTCTGGACTACCTAAAAGAGCTTCTGTCTCCTTACCGCCCCAAGCGATCGCTCCGCTTAGCTGACGAGGGGTTGCTAGAGATTCCAAGTGTGTTTTTAAAATCTTCTGGGACCCATGCATTTATGTATGCATCCCCATCCCTTTGGAATTCTCTACCCCATCAGCTACAGGAGTGCGTGATTGTGGGGGTTTCAAGCAGGCATTAAAATCATATTTATGGTGCCAAGCATATGCTGCCTAATTATACTGAATTTTATTGGTTATCTGTTTTATATTGTGTGTCTTTATCTTGTTCTATTTATTCTTTTATGTAAAGCTCCTTGATGCTCCTGAAAGGTGCTCAATAAATAAAGTTTTATTATTATTATTAACTTGACTGGTCTGCCCTTGATGCCCCCCAAGATCTGGACCAATCACTAGACCATTTGATAGTCACCTTCACCAGAGCCTGTAATATCTTTGTCCCAATACGGAAATGAAGAATGAAAGGACAGAATAATGGCTGGTTAACACAGCACCTCCTCGAACTTATGTGCACCAGGGATCACCTTTGGTATAGAGACAAAGCAATGGGAAAGCCAGCTGATCTCCAGAGTGGTAAGACAGCCAGAAACAGATGTGCCAGAGAGATAAGGGCAGCTAAAGCAAAATACTATAGGAAACAACTTGGGAATCTAAGTGGAAATGGGAAAATGTTCTGGGTTACTCTCAAGGAAATAACTGTAAAACACAATAAAATGCAACCCACTCTGCTGAACCACATTGGGACAATCACACAATGTCCAGTGGAAATAGCAGGTATATTTAACACATCCTTCACTGATCTCAGTGGCACCCTTCCTCCGGACTTCCTTCCAGATAAAGCACCCAACAATAAGCTAAACTGCTCCAATCCAAATGCCCCCCCTTAGAGCAGGCATACCCCCCTTTTATGCTAGGCGGATATTGGTCTCAGACACCAGAATATACTTAACAAGCGTACTCGGCAAAACTTAGAGTAGGAAGCAGTTCCACTGACATGAAGATAGTAGCCCTCACCCTGGATGAACTGGTAACCCCCATTGCAAAACTGTTTAAGAAATCCATCATGTTTGGACCCAAACTCTGGAAAGTGGCCCAAGTTACCCCAGTGCATAAAAAAGGTGACCGAGCTCTGCACTCAAATTACAGACCCATCTCAATTCTATCCTCCCTGTCCAAAGCCCTGGAGAGAGTAATGTCCAATCAATTATCAGAATATCTAAGCAAATACAACATGCAATGTCTCCAGGTACTGTCCTCGACTTTCCCACTGTGCTCGGGCACACATTACGGTTGTCCGTTATCCCCTCTTTTCTTTAACATATATTTAGAAACGCTCTTGCTTCATCTCAAAACATTCCTTCTTATTAAAGGGGTGCAAGTAGGTCACTTTGATCTCAGGCTCTCCGCATATGCAGATGACATTCTGCTACATGTCTCAAATACTTTTACTTCTATTACAGAAGCCCTGGGGATTATTCAAGAGTTTAGCACATTTTCAAACTATAAGCTAAACTTAGATAAAACAGTGGTGATGCCACTAAACTCTAAGGTATTTAAGCCTGCAATTACTGAATTAGGCTTGCCTTGGGCTACTCAGCTTAAATACCTGGGGGTAATCTTAGTCCAAAGAAATGCCCTTATTAAGAAGTTAAACCTGGATGATATGGTTGCTACTATTCAATAAGATCTTGAAAGGTGGTCTTCCTTATCTCTCTCTCTCTCTCAATGGCAGGATTAGCATTATCAAAATGAATGTGCTTCCACGGGTATTTCCCCCCTGCACTTATTAGGTTTATTTCTTCCCTGTAGCTGGTTTAAAAAGGTCCATGGTATGATTTCCCAGTTTATTTGGCAGGGGAAACCCGCAAGGCAGGCATATACACAGCTCGGGATGCCCAAGACTATGGGTGGTCTCAAGCTACTAAATTTCTTCTTGTATTATTTGACTAGCCATATTGCCAGGTACTTTTGGTGGCTTTTGCTCCCTTTAGAGGTTGGTGAATCTCTCTGTCACCCCTAGATGGCGCTATCCCAGGGGCTACTACCCCTGCCTGATTTGCCACTAACAGGTTGAGGGGCCTGGATCCAATGGGGTGCCTCCACCCAGAGGTCAGGGTTTGCAATAGTTAAACTAACTTGGTCACAGCCCTCTGGGACACTGCAACCCCTTTCTTCCCAATAGTGGCCCACACAATATATCAGAATTACCTTCACAGTATACACTTACCCCCAGGTCTGGTTCCGCACTGGGACCTCCTTGAAATGAGATACAGTGCAACAATCACAGTACAGTACTTTAACATAGACAAATACCTCAGGCAGTATAACTTTGCTGAAACAAGCAGCTCTGATTTATTTAGGGATATAACAAGGACAGGGGAAATCTGTGTTAATTAGCTTATCACTTAATAATTATATAGTGGCTCTGTGCACAGGCTCATCCTTTATCAGTTACTGTCCCTGGGTACCCAAGCCCTAGTGGCTAGTCCAAACAGTGGCAGCTGGTAGGGGCCCTTTCACAGAGAGAAAAGGAGAATTAAACAGTCAGCAGTACAGTAATTCCATTTGGATTTAATGTGGCAATTCAACAGGGAGCGACCCTGAATTAGTACTCACGACCTCCAAATAAGATAGGGTCCTTCAATGTCAGCAGGGCTCACTTGAGGTACACAAACCTCTTCACACATCCATATAAAAGAAAGCACTATACCAGGCAGGCTGCATCTGTATCCCGATCGCAATTACTGCACAATACCCGGGAGAACACACAGCAGATTCAGTTCTTGACAGACCGAGTGCAATTTTCAGCAATTCTTCCAGTCTTCTACAGGGTGAGCCTGGTTTCTACTCTTCAGAGATCCTTTGATTCTTTTCACAGGACGGATTCAGTCCTAACAAGCTGTTACACAAGCTGCAGACCGAACTCTGGGCCTTACACACGCTTTTTGACTAAACTGCACACTGAAAAGCACAGGGCTCCTTCCTTCTTCACTGCCAAAGCTCAACTGAAACTCCAACTGACAAACCGGGCACTTCCTTTGAGTTCCTCCCAGTTCTTGACTGGATTGGCTGTCACTCACAAAAGACTGCTGCTGTTGGTCCAAAAGGCACTGAAGTCTAAACTACATCTCCCAGAGTCACTGCCCATACAATCCTCTTGTGGCTGGCTCAGATTATGAGTCCAAGTTCTGATTCGCCCAAGGCACCATTTTAGAGCTAGCTTACCCCACACTGATTGGTCCAGTTCAGCAGTTCAAAACTAGAATGGGGAACTAGCAGACACAGTTCTGACTGCAAAGAAAGCAGGTTAGACAAACTGTAATTTCATTATTACTCTAAATAATTTCTGGCAAACAGTTACATCTTTCAGATAGGTTCCCTTTGCACTCCTAGTGACTGCAAAAATGAAGTGAATTGGCAGCAGCTTGAGTGGTACTCAATCAAAGAAACACACAGTCCCCATACATAATTAATTATGTCTGCAAGCAGACAGCTCTTAAAGAGACAGTACCAGAGGTTCTAAAAACACTCACTGATAAATGGCTTAAATGCCAAACACCATTCAGGCTTAGACATTCAAGCAAGCTCCTGGAAGTCTTTTGAACCCCATTTTGCAGGGGTTACCTTCCTGGTTGGGAAAGCTTGATCGTCCAAGCCAAGCAAGCACTCTATGTTTCAACTGCAACCATATACATTTGCATTAGGCTCGCATATGTAATCATCAGTCAATATATCATTTTACCAAGAACACATTTCTGAAACATTGCAATGCGTCACTCTTTTACACAGTATTACATACACATTGTACCATAACTCAAGTTATTACTCTGTACATGAAACCTGAAGAGAGGGGCCCTTCCTATCAGTTACCTTGGGGCTGGATGGGGCAAGGGCACCATACTTAGAGGGCAACACAAGTAACTTGAGTTAGCACTGATGCTCAGTTTGGGCAATGAGCTCGGGACACACATACCTTTATGGACAACATTGAGAGGCAAGTCCACAGGCCTCCCAAGTGAATCATAACTGAGGTGCACCACAGGCTTTACAGCTCGACCAGTCTTTCTAGGGGAACTGTTATAGTCTCTGCACCTGAGCCTCATTTTCAGCATTGTCCTCACTTGTCAGGGAGTCTCCATGGGGGTAGAGAGGCTAGAACTGGGGCACTTTCAGCTCCAGGAGTTACAGTTTCTGGAGTCCACAACATTTGGCCTGCATGGAGAGCTTTTGACACTGGCAGTGGACTGTCAGGGCACCTAAAATACTCTTCTTGTTCGGTGTATCACCAGTCTGCCCTAATCTATCATTTTCTCCCTGAAAGCTCAAACAGTTCAACCATGCACAATGATTCCATTTCATCTGATCTGATGCTTGCACTTCACTTTCTGGGAGCATTGGCTCCAGGATGAAGCTGGGGCTTAGACGGTCCAGAAGGCCCAGCTTTGTCTCCAGTATTGACTAGGGATTGCCTCAAACAATTGACTCAGTTCGTAAGAAGGATAGTATTCAAAGTCACTCTCACTTTCTTCCGATATGGACTGACAGTCATGCTCAACTGGGACTTGTGGAGGGGAACACTTTAACTTTGCTTCTGTAGGTGCAGACTTTCTTGATCTTTTCTTAGCAGCAGCTCTAGTCACTGGTCCAGAGGGGGCATCTTCTAGGGCTCAGACTCAATTAAGATTTGTCCAATGGGCAGTAAATGATTTCTATGCATTGTTTTTACATCTTTTGAATTATTCTCAGGCCTTACTTTGTACACTGGCAGATCATCTAGTTTGCCCACTACAATGTGAGGGAGATGGTGCCATCTGTCAGCAATCTTGTGCTTGCCATGCAGTCCCAGATTTCTTAGCAATACCCGATCTCCCTCCTGGAGTTCCTGTGCTTTCACCTTTTTATCATACCTTTCTTTGTTGGCCAGATTTCTTTTGGCAGCCATGGTTTGAGCCAGTTGAGTGCGCATGAGTTAGCTGGGCCTTTAACTTTTGCACATACTGTAAATAGTTGTCAGCTTGAACCCATCAGGAGAGACCCCAAAACACACATCTACTGGTAGTCGAGCTTCTCTTCCAAACATCAGGCGGTAGGGGAGAACCAGTGGCATCACTTTGGTGCAGTTATAAGCATGTACCAGGGTGCTAATTTGTTGGCTCCATCTAGGCTTGTCCTTTGGGTGCAGGGTGCCTAGCATATCTAGCAAAGTGCGGTTGAAAGCGTTCAGGCTGTGGGTCCCCTGGGGGTGGTAAGGAGTGGTTCTGGACTTTCGACTCCCACAGAGAAAGCATCTCTTTGATCAGACGACTCTCAAAGTCTCCTTGATCAGAATGGATTCTTTGTGGAGCCCATAGTGAACAAAAAAGTTTTCTACAAGTACTTTGGCTACAGTGGATGCTTTCTGGTCTTTGGTGGGAAAGCTTGGGCATATCTCGTGAAATGGTCAGTGACCACCAGCACATTACTGATATTTCTTTGATCTGACTCCAAACTCAGAAAATCAATACAGACCAGCTCCATGGGTGCACTGGTGGTGATGTTAACAAGGGGCAGCCCTCTGGGGCAAAGCTTTCCTCTGTAAGCAGCGACTACTAGAATGCAGATGTGTTGCTCCACATCAGCCCCATCTTAGGCCAATAGAATCTGGATCTCACCAAGTCAAGTGTTCTGTCTATACCAAGGTGCCCCATGTGGTTGTGCAAGGACCTCAGTACTGAGTCTCGAAAGGCAGGGCAGCACTAGTTGTTGTTTGTCTCACTTGTCCCTCTGTCTACTGTTTCTCTGTATAACAGTTTATTGATCAGTTTCAACTTAGGACCTTCTTTGTATAACAGTGCAGTTCTCAAATCAGTGGAGCGTAATTTGGACACATCTTTTCCTGCATAGAGGGCTTCTAAAGCTGCTTTGATCATGGATCGCGGGATTGAGCCCACTGAATACTGTCATTGTCCAGCTGAGGCAGTGCACCAATGTCTGTTGCAGAAAAGTGGCAATAAGCAGCAGGTATGCAATTCTCAGAGGGTCCCAAGCAATCCACCATACAGTCCCACTGCGTCCGTGGACGCTTGTTCCTCCCTGTCAAACTTCTCCGCAGAGTGCCCGAATGTCAGGTTCTGCCAACGGACCCAATCATTCTGGGGAACAGGCCTCCGGGAGAGAGCATCAGCATCTATGTGGTTCAGACCTGCTCGATATTCAGAGCATAGTCATATGTAGATAATGCAGAAAGCCACCTATGGCCAGTGGCATCCAACTAGCTGAGGTCTGCACATAGGTCAAAGGATTATTGCTGCTTTTACCAGTATTTTAGCCCCATATAAGTACTCATGGAATTGGTCAACAATAGCCCACTTCAAAGCTAGGAACTCTAACTTATGTACAGGATAGTTCTTTTCGGATGGGGTCAGGCTTCTACTGGCAAAGGCCACTGGTCTCAGGCCATTCTCGCTCTTGGTACAACACACAGCCCCCAACCCTTGCAAGCTAGCATCAGTGTGCAGGACGTAGGTTTCTTGGATCAGCATAGGCCAGCACTGGAGCATGGGTAAGTTGATATATGATCTCATGAAAAGCAGTCTCATACAATCAGAGTCCAGCGGTCCCAAATACTTCACTCGGATGAAAATACACTCTTTCAGTCTTGAGGGACGCTTGACTTTTGGTATTTTTTGTGGGTTGGGGATACCCTTGAGTAAGGTTAAGTAAAGGCGGATCACTCTTGAATAGTCCTTGATGAAGCTCTATAATAACCACAGAATCCCAGGAATCTTTGCAGTTCTTTAGATTTTGGGCTGTGGCCAGGTGGTCAAGGCCTCAACTTTACCTGGGTCGGTCTCTATTCCTCGGTGGATACTATGTGTCCCACATACTTTACTGATGTTTGAAAGAATTGACACTTATCAATGGACAGTTTAAGGCCAAAGTCCTCCAGTCGGTCCAATACCTTAAATAATCTGCTTCATGTTCCTCCAGTGAGCTGCCAAACACAATAACATCATCTAGGTATACCAGGCACTCTAGTAAGTTCATGTCCCCCACTGCACGCCTCCATCAATCGTTGAAAAGTGGCTGGGGCACCTGAAACCCTTGAGGCATCCCTCATGAATTCAGAAGCCAGCGACAGATAAAGGCCGCCTTCTCACGGTCCTCTGGGGCCATCGGATCTGGTAGTACCCACTGCGAGATCCAGCACAGAGAACCACTTGCTCCCGCTTAGGCAGTCCAAAGCATCCTGAATGTGGGGCATTGTGTACTGATCGGGATAGTCCGCCGGTTTAAGGTGCGATAATCCACACACATCCTTACTGTTCCATTCTTTTTCCTCACTACCACAATGGGGGAAGCATAAGGGCTTCTGGATTCTTGTATTACACTAGCAGCTAACATCTCTTGCAGATGCCGTCTCACATCATCTATGTCAGCAGGTGCCAGGCGTCGAGACCTCTCAATAAATGGTCTTCGTCATGCAGCGGATATTGTGCTCAGCTCGCCTGCATCCTACATCCCATTCCTTTAAAAGAAACACCTGGTCTCTCTGGGCAAGCTTCTCACTGATCCTCACTTTCCATTCAGCTGGCAGCGGAGTCGCCAAATCAAACAAGTCATGTTGCTATTTCTGTCATTCTTCCTTGAACTCTGTTGCTGGGTAGCACTGCAGTGTCTGCACAATGCACATTAGCCAGGATGCAACCTCTGTTTACTCGAATGTCTCTTTCAGACACATTATGAACTTGGACCATTACCTTCTGGCATAAGCATGGGCTCTAGCGGGCAAAATACTAGGCTTGACCAGCAGTCCCTCTGGCAATTTTCCATCGCCTGGTGCATCCAACATTAATATTTTCTTAACATCCTTCTGATACGGACCTCTCCTGTAAGGTACACTGGGCATTTGGCGCCAGGATCAGAGACTCAGGATCCTTCTTCCATACAATTCCGACCGTTCCTCTGGTTCTGTTTTTCAGCATCTCTCTGTGCCTCATAGGCCTTCTTAATTAAAGCCAGAACTCTTAAAGCTCTACTAGTCTTTGACCCTGTTTTCATAACACAACTGTGCCAGCCTTCGAACATATCAGCATTTGTTCCAATCAACAAAGGACACCATCATACAGTCCAGTGGGGGGACACACTAAGGCTAGGGTCTCTACTTGTTCGCCACTCCAGCCACGGAGGTGGGGAAAGACAGCCAAATTGATATACCCGGAATAGGGGTAGGCCTTCTCACTTAACCCCCATACATGCAGTCCTTCTAATGGTTGTAAGGGTACGTCTGACAAATGCTTCTGATACCAATCCTGGAACATAATTGTCACTTGGGAGCCACTGTCTAATACAGCTCTTGTAGACACTCCATTCACCTTTACAGTGGTCTCCATGGAGGGACCCACTATTCTGGACCAGTCTGGAGAGGCGGTAGTGGGGGCCTGGGCAACTGACCTTGCCACAAAGGGCGTGAATTAGCATTTTGGTGCCCTCACTGGGATCATGTCGTGCACTCTTAACCACTGATTTCTTCTCCAAGCTCTCCTTGTAGCCTATATGCAACTTTGTCAGTGTCTTTTGGGACTGGCATTCCCTTTTCATGTGCCCATCTTTCCCACAATTATAGCAAAACATACTTTCTGGAGTTTGAGCTGGCGAGGCGCCACACTGGGAGCCAGGGCGGGGTATTACTAACTGGAAACCTGGTGCCATCTCTATCTGCGGCGTGATAAGCATTTGGAGACATCTCGTCAGTTTCTCCACTTCCATGGTCAAGGAATTGAGTTTGGAGCCGTTATCAGCAGGATATACATGGTGGGTACCCCCACCCCATAGCAGATGCAGTCGGATATAGGTCAGGGCCAGATTGCAGGCGTGGCCTTCATAAAGGGACTGTTTTGAATTCCGGATCTCTCTCAACAGTTCGCCCCCATTGTGGCATATCTTTTCCTTGTCAGAGCACTCATTGACTGTCAACCTCTGCCCCTGAACTTCACTTGATGGGTCACCCTCAGTCACTGGTCGTAGCCACAGCTGTTGGTGCAGGTACCTCCCGAGGTCGCCTTTTCTCAACTCCTCAAATTTCTCTCATTAACTCATCATAGGAGGGTGGGGATTCCAGTCGATTTGCCAGAGGTAACTGAAGCAACAGCAGTTCTGAGAAGGGGCAGACTTAAGGATTCTGTCCAGTCTGGTTGGTCTAGTTCAATCGCTGGCAAACTACCTTTCTGAGGCATTCTTGCAACAATTTTTCCAGCCGAGAGACATACACAGACAACAACTCCCTTGGTACTGTTGTGCATTTCTTACTCTCCACCATAGGTCCTCATCAGAATCTGGGCTCCATACACATTCTCCAAGGCCTCAAGATAGGCCTGTGCAGTCGCTTCAGGGTTACTGGGCCTGCTTAGCATGGATGGTAGCCAGGCAGGACCTCGGAGGCTCTCACTAACCTCTTCGCCGCCCGAGACATTGCCTCTAGCACTTGGGGCAACATAGTCTATCCAGGTCTCCCAGTCATCCTCCCTTGGGGTGGGGAGGTGCCAGAGAAGATCCTCAACCTTCGGTAAGAGTCTTGACTAATGGCAGGTGCAGAAATAGGAGTCTGCATTGGTTCAGCCACCATTACGGGTACTGGAGCAGGAGAGGTGTTGGGGAGGAACACCCCAGGTGGCAAGAATAGTTTCTTCAAGTCCTCCACAGTTTTCCCCTCTCCCAGCAACCATTCAGCAAATTTCTCCTCAAAAGTTTCAGATAGTGGTGGGGGCTGATTCCCCCCCGGGTCTTTACTGTCCTTAGTTATCACTCTCCAAGCAGTGAGGGCTCCCTCTGGGGTAATGGTCTGTGGCACTTTGGAGCTATCTATGGGATCCTTAAACTCTACTAGGGCCAGGAAAGTGTGGGTGAGCAGATTAGCATGCCGACCCACCACCACAGGGTTTTGTAAACCTTCCACCTTGGAAAGTACTCCCTGCACAGTGTCCGTATTGATACCCAGGGGGATGTCCAGGATAAGCATAGCATTTTGGGGGTCGATCTCCTCCCCAGTACACCACTCCACCAGCCGGTGCACAGCCACTTCTGTCGGGGTACCCATTTTTTTTAACAGTGGTTCGTAAATATGGCCACTAGAGGACACACAATCCCAGCGGTGAGCCTCCAAGATGTAACCCCTAGATGGCGCTATCCCAGGGGCTACTACCCCTGCCTGATTTGCCACTAACAGGTTGAGGGGCCTGGATCCAATGGCGGTGCCTCCACCCAGAGGTCAGGGTTTGCAATGGTTAAACTAACTTGGTCACAGCCTCTGGGACACTGCAACCCCCTTCTTCCCACTAGTGGCCCACACAATATATCAGAATTACCTTCACAGTATACACTTACCCCAGGTCTGGTTCCGCACTGGGACCTCCTGTGAAATGAGATACAGTGCAACAATCACAGTACAGTACTTTAACATAGACAAATACCTCAGGCAGTATAACTTTGCTGAAACAAGCAGCTCTGATTTATTTAGGGGGATATAACAAGGACAGGGGGAAATCAGGTTAATTAGCTTATCACTCTAATAATCTACATATGGCTCTGTGCACAGGCCTATCCCTATCAGTTACTGTCCCTGGGTACCCAAGCCCTAGTGGCTAGTCCAAACAGTGGCAGCTGGTAGGGGCCCTTTCACAGAGAGAAAAGGAGAATTAAACAGTCAGCAGTAATTCCATTTGGATTTAATGTGGCAATTCAACAGGAGCGACCCTGAATTAGTACTCACGACCTCCAAATAAGATAGGGTCCTTCAATGTCAGCAGAGCTCACTTGAGGTACACAAACCTCTTCACACATCCATATAAAAGAAAGCACTATACCAGGCAGGCTGCATCTGTATCCCGATCGCAATTACTGCACAATACCGGGAGAACACACAGCAGATTCAGTTCTTGACAGACCGAGTGCAATTTTCAGCAATTCTTCCAGTCTTCTACAGGTGAGCCTGGTTTCTACTCTTCAGAGATCCTTTGATTCTTTTCACAGGATGGATTCAGTCCTAACAAGCTGTTACACAAGCTGCAGACCGAACTCTGGGCCTTACACACGTTTTTGACTAAAACTGCACACTGAAAAGCACAGGGCTCCTTCCTTCTTCACTGCCAAAGCTCAACTGAAACTCCAACTGACAAAACTGGCACTTCCTTTGAGTTCCTCCCAGTTCTGACTGGATTGGCTGTCACTCACAAAAGACTGCTGCTGTTGGTCCAAAAGGCACTGAAGTCTAAACTACATCTCCCAGAGTCACTGCCCATACAATCCTCTTGTGGCTGGCTCAGATTATGAGTCCAAGTTCTGATTCGTCCAAGGCACCATTTTAGAGCTAGCTTACCCCACACTGATTGGTCCAGTTCAGCAGTTCAAAACTAGAATGGGGAACTAGCAGACACAGTTCTGACTGCAAAGAAAGCAGGTTAGACAAACTGTAATTTCATTATTACTCTAAATAATTTCTGGCAAACAGTTACATCTTTCAGATAGGTTCCTTTGCACTCCTAGTGACTGCAAAATGAAGTGAATTTGCAGCAGCTTGAGTGGTACTCAATCAAAGAAACACACAGTCCCCCATACAAACTAATTATGTCTGCAAGCAGACAGCTCTTAAAGAGACAGTACCAGAGGTTCTAAAAACACTCACTGATAAATGGCTTAAATGCCAAACACCATTCAGGCTTGGAGCATTCAAGCAAGCTCCTGGAAGTCTTTTGGGAACCCCCATTTGCAGGGGGGTTACATCTCTATACTCGCATTTGGTTGCAACTAGAGCAACATTAAATTCTGGAGTCTGGTCTATCACCTGAAAGTTTACCTTTCCTAGCCCTTAAATCGTTACCCCTCCTGCTCAGACACACACCTATAGCTACCTCTTTGAAAGTGCATGCTCAGTTCTGTAAAGTTTCCCACTATGACAATCTCAGGGATATTTCCCAACCTTTATGTCACAATCCACATTTTAAATTGGGGGGAAAGTGTTGACCCATGGGATAATCCCACAGCTGGCGGACAAGAGGGTGGCAGATTTCCTACAGGATGATCAGCTCAAGACCAGTCAGGAGATTCTGGTTTTGCTTAACCTAATGCCTAGATATATTTTTCAAGGTCTTCCAAATTCAACATTTGCTGATTGCATGGTTGATGTGTCATGCTGGTCTATTAACCAAGATGAATTTTTTGCACACAATTCGCACCTTGGCTTGGAAACAACATGCAGTGTACCTTATTACAAATGTACTTTATGCCAAACTATTCCCTGTAAATACTGGACATTCACCATCTTGGTCAGCCCTGTTTCCCACACAGGTTTTTAACTGGGAACGGATTTGGGGGTACCTATATCGTTATATTAAAAATGACAAATTATAACTTACCCAGTTTTATATCCTTCATAATATCTACATCACACCAGTCATATTACATCGGATGGGTCGTTTCCCCTCCCCTATTTGCACTACATGCAATCAAGTTTACATATTGTGAGACTGCCCCAGGAGTGCGTCTTTATGGGACATGATAAAGTCCAGGGTTGACCACCTCCTAGGTTTGGAGGAATATTTTACACCTGAAATCTGCCTTATAGGGGATTATTCGGGGGTGAGGGTAAAAAGAGCGGAGATACCACTAGTCCATGATTGCTCTCACTGTTAAGAGAGTGTTGCTTCACCACTGGAGGGACCAATTAGATATATCATACACCCAATGGCTAATAATATTGTGGGGTTCAATAAGAAATGGGGCAGATTATTTTATTTATTAGCTTTTGGTAACCGGATAAGTGCGCTAGGCAACAATCCTGCCTATTTTCAGGCACGACCCGGGAGAGCACAGGACATTGGTTACAGAGTACAGTGGTACATAATGACATATTACAGTTATACATAATAACAATCAGGGTTGACATAAGACAGCAAGAGCAATTAACAACATTAGGTGATTAGAGCATCAGAGTCAGATACAGTGCATTATAAAGACATATAGTAACAAAATAGTCTAGGGTCCATGCCGAAGGCCGGCAGTGGGGTGCAGCAGATTAAGAGCATTATATACATTATTTTCTCTTTAATTTTCCCTGGAGCGTCACCTTATAGTAGTATCAGGATTTTCCTGTAGCTGAACTTATGTCAATTATTATGTATGTGATTTTGATTTGCCTGTATGTGGTGGATCCCTTTATCTGTTTGTGCTCATTTTATTTCAGGGCAGACTGCCAGTATTAGCTATTGGACTCTGTCAAGGGGTGGAGGGCCGTGGGGGAGGGGGTAGCTTTGATTAGTATGCATTGTTTGTTTATAATGTGCGTTGGTTTCAGTCTGTTGTATATCTTAAACTCAATAATGTATATTAAATTAAAAAAAAAATGCAATGTCCCCAGCGGCATGGGTTCTGAAAAACACATAGCACCTCTATCACAATCACTGAGTTCACAAACTTTCTTCACTTAGCTCTGGACAGCAGCAAACAGGTGGGGTCCATCTACATCGACCTCACAAAAGCTTTTAATCTGGTCAACTGCCATCTTCTTCTAGAAAAACCTCTTGCCCTAGGTCTATCCCCAAATACCGTCAACTGGTTCCGAAGCTACCTCACTGACAGAATGGAGCAAGTTAAGATCAATGGTACCCTATCCTGGATCAAGGAAGTGTCCCTTGGGGTGCCTCAGGGATCCATCCTGGGGCCCCTCCTCGCTAGCCTGTCCCTCAACACCCTCCCTCCCTGCCTCCTGCTCATCTAACATACTGCTCTATGCAGATGATGCTGTAATCTTTAAAAGCAACAATCATCTGGATATGCTTACTTATGAGCTCCAAAACAGTCTTGGTGAGCTGGAAGAGTGGTTTCACAACAATAAACTACTCCTCAATTGCAAAAAAACAAAACAAAAACCATGCTGTTCTCAAACAAACAGGCTAAGTGGAAAGCAAGCCAGCTTCTAGTAACCAACAGGAAGGGCAAAACCCTGGAACAAGTAAACACCTTCAGATACCTCGGAGTCACACTCGGTGACTCGCTCACCTTCGATGCACACATTGACCATATCGTGAATACTGTAGATGCAAACAAGGTATACTATATAGGCACAGGAACTCCATCACACCCGAAGCCATGGGCATTGTTGTCAACAGCTCAGTCTTGTCAGTCATTGACTATGGGATAACTGTCTACAGTGCCACTTCTCAACACCTCACTAAACAGAGTCAAAATGGTCCTGAATAAAGCTTGCAGACTAGTCCTCGGTGCAGATAAGCTCATCCACACCTGCAATCTCTACACCCAAAGTGGATGGCATCCCCTTCCTGAGAGAATAATGTACCAAGTCTGCCTCCTGGGTAAGAAGGCACTATTTGGCCTAACCCCTCCAGGGCTTCAGACACTACCACAACCAGTGTCCACCCCACATCACACCAGAAGTGTTACCAGCAACACCCTCCATGTACCGCATTGAAGGGTTAGCCTTGCACAGTGATCCTTCACCTTTAGGGTCCCTAAATGGCTAAATAGCCTCCTTGCCACCATAGTGAATGCTAATAAGGCTGGCCATTTCAAAACAGAACTCAGGTACTACCTATCACAAGCAGGGACATGTGACTGCTCTGAGTAAGCCAGCTCAGAGCAACACCTTACTACCCTCTCTACACCTTTCCCCTACCCCTTTCAATGACCCATTCCTCTACTCTACTCTACGTTCCCTTCCCAAGCATTCCAACTATCCCTCCCCTATCCCTACCCCTTACTATGACCCTCTCCGGTACTCTACCATCCCTGCTTAATACCCACCTACCCCTGACCATGCCTAGATGCTTGATATGACCTTGCTGTATCGGTAACTGGTTCTCTAGAAAAGACTGTTAGCTGCTACCAGAAATTATTGTCTAATTTGTAATTCTCTCCTGTATTAGTAACCATGATATGATGTTGTACATTTCCTGTACCTAACATGGAACCTTTGTAAAAGAGCTACTAGCTCAAAGGTATTGTAATCCGAAGCCTCAAATAAATAAACAGGGAAGGGAGGAGGGTTTGTACAATATGTGAGGGAGGGAATCATGGCTATGGAAGTACAGGGACACCCAGAGGAAAATGAAGGACTGGAAGTGCTATGGGTCATCCTGGAGACAGGTGCTGGCACCACTATCCATGCAGAGGTGGTGTACACACTTCCATCACAGGGAGAGTATTTGGATATTGTACTTTGGGAAGAAATCATCAGGACTGCAAATAAGGGGGAGGTGCTGCTAGTTGGTGACTTCATTCGCCAGATGTGGATTGGGGCCTTCTAACTGCAGCTTCAGCAAGGAGCTGGGCCATTCTTGACTTCCCTACAAGGGGCTTTTTTTCAGGTAGCTAGTCAACAAGCCCACTAGGGACAGGGTAGTGCTGGACCTGGTGCTTACAAACCAGGACAGCATTGCAAGTGTCACAGTGGGCAGTCCCTTGGGTACCAGTGATCACCTTTTAGCATGGTTTAACATCAAGATGGGAGCAGAGGCAAACCACATGAGGATAAGGGTCCTGGACTTTAGGAGGGTGGATTTTAAAGAAATGTGAGAGTGCTCCAGAAACTGCCTAGTAGGGGGAATTATCTAAGAGGAGAAATGGAACAGTGGGGAAAAACAAGGAAGGGCATAATTAAGGCAACCAGACCCATATGAAAGAATTGAGTAAAAGGAAAAGGCAAAAGAGACTGCTGTGGTACAATAAGGAAGTGAAAAACAACCAAAGAAAGAACCAGCACCCAACAGTAAGTTGCATAAATGTTTTAATTATACTATAGTGGGTATCCTGAGACAGACAGAAGGCAAGATGCCCATATTTAACCCATCTCCCGCATTAGCGGGGCCATTTTGTGGGGTTTATGGGTAGTAAGTGTTTATCCAATTTTGCTCTGAATGAGTCGAATGACTCTGCTTCTATCACACTTCCTGGGAGTTCATTCCACCATGTTATGACCCTTAGAGTAAACAAGTATCTTCTCGAGTTCCTTTTGGGGAATGTCAGTTTCAGTTGGTACTGTTGCCTTCTCAAGTAGGCATTTCTGTTATTTAGTTCTAGTTCCAGACTATTCATTAGTTGATTATCTCTAATTATTTTAGAGATCTCAAGGATGTCACCTCTAATATGCCTCAGTTCTAATAGATACAGGCCCAGTAACTGAAGTCTGGATTCATACTGTATTTCATTAAGTCTGTGGATCATTTTGACGGCCCTGCGCTGTACCTTCTCCAAGTTGTCTGTATCCCGTCTCAAAAAGGGACTCCACAGTCGTGTATAGTAATCTAACTGGGATCTCACATAGGTGCTGTTTGGAGGGATAATACAGCTTCTATGTCTGGATACAACAGCCCTTCTGATGCATCCCAGGATTTTATTACATTTTTTGATGACTTCATTACACTGTGGGCTGAAGCTTAGGTTATTATTGATTAGAATCCCTAAGTCCCTCTCACTCTCAACTGTTTTAATCATTGGCCATTTAGTTTATACAGGTTTTTATTATTGCTAGCACCCAGGTGCATTACCACACACTTTTCTAAATTAAAGCTCATACTATTAACATGAGCCCAGTCTTCCAGAGTTTTTAAATCCCTTCTAAGGTTATTTAGCTGAACCATATTATTTATGTCAGCTCCCAATTTTGAATTATCGGCAAATTCACCAACATGTACATTCACATTCACAGTGTTACAGAAAGAGACGCAGTCTCCACTTGGAGTGGAGACTGCTTCCCTTTTTGCAATGCTGTGAATTCTGGTGAATCAAAAAGTTTATGCCGCTTATTTACTGGTGTTTTCAGAGGAAATAATTCTTAAGGGACTTGCAGCTCTGAAAATGGACAAAGTTATGTGACCAGATGGACCGAAAGGTACTAAAAGGACTCAGGGTGGTGCTGTCTTCTTCGCTGACAGACTTACTCAACAGCCAACTGGAATCGGACTTGGGTCTGGAGGACTGGATGAGCATGGACGTGATCCCTCTACACAAGAGCAGTAGCAAGGAAGAGGCTTGTAATTATAGGCTGGTGAGCCTCACCTCAGTGGTGGGGAAATTAATGGAAGCACAGTAAAAGTAAAGGTTGGTAGAGTATCTTGAATCCAGTGGACTGCAAGACTGAAGGCAGGATGCAATCACGGGGGGGGGGTTCATGCCAGATAACTTCTGCAAGACTAGTGCTCCGGTAGGCTAGTTTGATTTTTAATTAAGTTGCCCTCTCCCACTCCCTGTGGCTTGTACTTCAACATAATTCCTGGACTCTTCCTGTCCTTTCACCTGTGAGGGGGGGGGCATCACATTGCATGGGGTCTCCCTATCCCACCTTCACTAGCCATTGGTCTGGTAATTGTATGTTATTCAATAATGCCATTTTCGGTTAGAGTTTCGCTAGATGGTTTACCACTGGCATGCTGAGGTAGCGCTCACACTTAGGTTGTACTTCTACCTCTGACGGTACACCGGGCTGGCACTCCCACACCATGCCCCATCACCCTACCATTTTGTGAAGCCCAAGCCATTTGGCTGGGCCAGCATCGGACTATATATTGCCATGCAGCAGGCACCCCATGGCTCACCTACCCTTGGTAGCATTCCAGCAGACAGAATGCTGGCACTACTTTTACCCTTTGAGGATGTGCCCCCTTTCTTCCCTTCCCCATATTTCTGGGGAGAGAGAGAGGATTTTGAAAATGCCAGCTTCACCCAGCCCAGTGGCAATGGCTGGTAGTGCATTGTGCTTCTGCCATGTGGGAGACCTGGGTTTAAAACCCAAGTCCAACTTCTCCACCTCAGGCTGGTGTGGTCTAGGATGCAATGTAGAGGCATTGTGTGTTGTTCCTGAGGACAGAAGTGGTGAATCTCCTACTGCATTAGTGCCTCCTCTGAGGAGGAGCAGTGCAGGCTGTAATGCAGTGGGTGACCATGCTACATCAGCTAGCACCAGCCAGGTTGGTAGAGTATCTTAAAACCAGTGGACTGCAAGACTGAAGGCAGAATGCATTCACGGGGGATGTTCATGCCAGATAACTTCTGCAAAACTAGTGCTTCGGTGGACTAGTTTGATTTTTAATTAAGTTGCCTTACTGCCTACTGCAAAATGAAAGCTGAGGTCAACCCTTTGGTATGTGAGACCCCTCTACCAGTAACCCACCCACCCCAGTCATGTTCCACTCTCTGCTCATTACTCTATTCCCCAGACTGTTTAAAACAACATACTGTCTCCTTGGCTGGCATAGTGCCTGGAGTGACACATTTTGTCTGCAAAAGAAAACAGTCTGGAGGAATGAGGAAGGATGGAGGTAGAAAGTGACTGGGGTGGGGTGGGGGAGAGGTGGCTGCAGGACTAGTCCTGGCCACCTAGAAAGGGCTAGTTTATTTTAACAATTTTCTGGAGGACTGAAGTCACTTGAAGGGTTCCAAAAATTCACTGAGCCTGAGTCAAAGGTAAAAGTTCCAAATGTTGTCACATTCCCCAAATGCAAATTTGGCATCAGTTCTTGCATAATAGAGCCCCCTGTGATACAGGATCCTGTTGAAGCGGAGGTGCTGGGAAACAGCAGCTGCAGTAAAGATAAACAGTGTGACAACTATGAGCATACAATAAAAAAATAGTGACGCATGTACTAAGAGTTGCAACTTTTGAGGTTTCTAGTCAAACGAGTACATACAAATACACATGCTGTCGTACATGTACCCAAGTTAAAATGCAAGAGCTTCCTAGAATCATCCTAGAGTCATCAGATGATTTCATCCTGAGCCCATCTTGACATAATCTTATAATAATCTTACATATATGGCTGAAGTCATCGTAGAGTATGCCTGGAGGCAGAAATATTTAAAATTAGATGAGCCCAATTAACAAAGCATTGGGAACTGCGCAAGGCACTGGCATCATTCAACAGTGCTGCCTGCACCACTTGGGGGACCACCAGCACTAGCCGAGCCTGCACCGTCCTTGCAACAGATGCATTAGTGCACCATGGTGGCAGGAAGCTTGCACCAGAGCAGCGCTGCAGCATCCCGTACTCTGGGATCTAGTAATCCCCTCACAGGGCACATGATTTGTGACTGTTAGATTAGCCCGAGGCAGGCCTAACAGGCCATGCACCACCCCCGGAGCTATCCCTGGGTGGGAGGGAACCTGTGCCTCCTGTTGCCACCACTCACCTGTGGTATCCTGCTCGTCATTAGCACCCAGATATGTCAGTGGAGCGGTGCCCACAAGGTCCCCTCCATGGTGCCAGGCATGCTGCTGCCCCCACATGGACCACACTGTCATGGAGGTGGCTGGGCACTGTCCCTGTTAGGTGTCTATTGCCACCCCCCCATCTCCCATCCAGACCCGCTCTACCCTCCATGTTTCCTGTTCTTGCCCCCACGACCCTGCCTGCCTCCAGAGCGACCGGCCAGCAGGTCTCCTTCAATGGGCACCAAAGCCACCTGACCACCCCACAGCTTTGGCTTACCCCTCCCGTGCATCTTGACTTTGACACATGACAGCGGTTGCCGCAAACTGTGGGAGTTTGGCGCCGGGACCTTTCCCAGTAGTGAATCGGGTGCAGGATCCCTGGTGCATCGGAGATCAACACAAGCTGCTGTTTGCAGCACCTTGCATCGATATAAGGGCCACTTCATGAATCTGGCCTGATGACTCTAGTGATGGCTTTAGAAGTAATCGCAATAACTGTTCTAGGATGACCTCAGGACGATTCCGGGATGATAACAGGACCGATCCCCAGTGATGCTGCACAAATTATGGGCCTTATTTGGCACATTGAACCATGGGTATGCAACCCCCTCTTGAGGTGGTATGGTGATCAACCTGTACTGCTGCCTAGGGCAGAGACAGGCATGGCTCAGGGTACTCCTTTGTCTAGGTGTATAGCTATTAACCTCAGTGGGAGCCACTTGTACTCGGTGTATATGGATTCACTTATCCTCCCATAGGAGATACTGCATGTGGGCCCCTTTTATGGGTGAGCAGAACACATGGACAAACTGGGTTTCAAGCATACCGCCTTAAGAGGGTGTTGAATCTTCCCCCCGCCACACACACACTCTCTGTAGTCCCCTGGGAGCCTGGGGTCCACTCCAACAGGGAGCACTTCCTTTCAATCTCACTTCCTAACTTCTGGCATTCTATTCTTCCATTTTACTTTTCCCTTTCTGGTTAATTTTTGAATGCTTTTTCTTCTCAAACTTCACAGCCTTCCTCTTTCATCATCAGCTGAACCTTACTGGGTAACCTGTACTTTACTAAACCGTATCTATCCTCCCCCCATCTATTGCCTTCCTCCTCTTTCCACCTTTCTCTCTATCTCCCCTTTCACGACACTCCGCCTGTCTATTACTTGCTCTCACAGCACTTTATTCCTCATTGTTTGAATACTGCTCAGTCACTTTAAAAATTGACCTGATTGTATTTGTCACTTGTAAACTTAAATGCTGTATTGTTTTTGTCATATCTACCAGTGTTAATTGTTCAGCATCTACATGCAATCTTGTATTTTGTACCAAAATGTTTCTCTTGAAGTTTATCTCTGTACCCTCCCGGGTCGTGCCTGAAAAAAAGTATTTTTGGCTAGTGCACCTACCCGGTAAACAAAAACTAAATAAATAAATAAAATAAATAAATTTGACTTTCTTTACTAGAATTTTGGTCAAATTCACGGGTGCAGTACACTGTTTTCTGGCCCAAGGACCACAGTCATTCAGCTTCTACATGCTTCATCACAGCACTTCAAAAATCTTGTCCTGAGCAACACTGCCATGGCAATAAACATCCTCTCCCACTCCCTGTGGCTTGTACTTCAACATAATTCCTGGACTTTCCCTGTCCTTTCACCTGCCGGGGGGGGGAGGCATCACATTGCTTGGGGGCTCCCTATCCCCACCTTCACTAGCCATTGATCTGGTAATTGCATGGTATGCAATAATGCCATTTTCGGTTAGAGTTTTGCTAGATGGTTTACCACTAGTATGCTGGGGTAGTGCCCACACTTAGGTTGTACTTCTACCTCTGATGGTACACCAGGCTGGCACTCCCACACCATGCCCCATCACCCTACCATTTTGTGAAGCCCCAGCCATTTGGCTGGGCCAGCATCGGACTATATCTTGCCATGCTGCAGGCACCCCACGGCTCACCTACCCTTGGTAGCATTCCAGCAGACAGAATGCTGGCACTACTTTTACCCTTTGAGGATGTGCCCCCTTTCTTCCCTTCCCCATATTTCTGGAGAGAGAGAGAGAGAGATCAGTTTTTGAAAATGCCAGCTTCACCCAGCCCAGTGGCAATGGCTGGTAGTGCACTGCACTTCTGCCATGTGGGAGACCTGGGTTTAAAACCCAAGTCCAACTTCTCCACCTCAGGCTGGTGTGGTCTAGGATGCAATGTAGAAGCATTGTGTGTTGTTCCTGAGGACAGAAGTGGTGAATCTCCTACTGTATTAGTGCCCCCTCTGGGGAGGAGCAGTGCAGGCTATAATGCAGTGGGTGACCATGCTACGTCAGCCAGCACCAACCAGATGGGTAATGCGGCAGGGCACTATTGGCTGAAGCCTGGGTAGAGGGCAAACAATAACATAGAAACATAGATGTTGTTAGCAGATAAGGCCACTTGGCCCACCTAGTCTGCCCTAAATTCCTTACCTAGCATGCCATCTGAGACCCTACTTGGACTCCGGCTTACAGGAAGAAAACTGTAAGCTGAAGAAATAATGATGAAGGACGGCCTGCCATCCCAGATGTCACAGAATAAGGATGAAGGCCTCCTACCCCACAGAGGCCAATACTGTCATCTGAAATGATATTATTTGAATACTAGGTCTCTTCCCCACCCCAATCCATGATTGGATGAGGTGCCACAGTAAGAAAACCTGGCTTGCCCAGTCATTCTCCTTCATGCCATGCGATGACCATTCCGTCTTTATCCATCATTCATACAGCACAAGAGCTTGTAGAACTAGGAGGGAGAGAGGGGTGGAGTGGTGTGCATTACTGATGATGCACACAGCTCTGCCCTCCTTCCAAGCCACACATACTCTTGTGTTGTATCAGTAACAGCTACAGAATAAAAGGGATGGCATATGCACTCTTCTGTAGTGGAAAGTAGTCTTTGTTCAATCCCGAATAATGAATGCCCTATTATTGCTTGTATTTGGCAATTAAAAACCATTACTGAACAGCTTTACTGGCTAGGTCACCTACAAATAAATGAATTAAACCATCACATTTGATCCTGGTTCACGTCCTGAGTCCAGAATGACAGGAACAGAGGCCAATAGGAAGGGAAGAGGGAAGCACATCACCTAAAAGGAGGCTCTCCTTCTAGTGATAGGTGGTGGCACTGCACAGGGGTTGAAACTAGGGGTGCTTGGATGCAGCGGAATCTGTTCCGACGGCAGCAAGTCAGAATTTTGGAAATTTCAATTCTGGTTCTGGTTCCATTTCACCCCCCAATGAGGTACAGAAAAAGAAGCAGAGATGGAAGCACACGTTCTGAATTTGATTCCAACTCCATACCTAGGTGCCCCAGGCTGCCAGTATAAGGCACAAACATGACTGCACCCTTCCTCCCTCCTCCCAGCCCTTCACTTTTCTGGTGGATTGGCACTGCAGTTTGAGTCCAGTCTTAGGCAACTTTGGGCTTCTTGGTATTCCATGAGAAGAAGAAGGGAGTCAGCACTCCATGCAATGGAAAAATTTCATCAGACACACATCATATGGTGTTTTGCCAAACTTTAGTAAGATAACCCGGTGATACACAGTGAACCGGTGTAGCCCAAGGAGGTCACCCACAAACAGCAACGTTTCACTCTCAACCTGAGTGCTTTCTCAGGCTAAAGATCACCCCCTACTGTGACTCTTTATATACACAATCTATGAGTACATTTAATTAAAAACATCGTAAAAAATGGCCCAACCTCAATACAATCAATTTGAACATTAAACACAGCAATGCCATTTCATATAAACGTGGCTCGTTATACCATGTTGTTAATATTACAAAATGCAGTTTAAAGAAAAGAAAGAACATATCATACCACATTAAGTAATTTTACAATAACCATAGCATTTTTTTGAAAAATGGCTTGGAAATTACATATTCAGTGTGTGTATACAATTCATTCATGATAAAAAAACGTACTATATTAATGAGCCATTAATTAAAAATGCATAACCTCAGCTGATTGCTGAACAAAAAATTCCCATTTTTTGCTCATTTTTTTTTCCTTTTTCTAGTTCATATGCAAATTTCTATTATTGCACTGAGACAAGGGGCGAGCATGATAGGGAGCTGGAGTGGGGGGGAGGACGAAGAAACCGGGGGATAAAGACATGGGCATTTGCCCTTTTGAGGAGTAGAATAATTCATGACAGTTTGGCCAGCTCAGTTTGATCATTTAACCCCAGCCATTCTAATGCTCCCAGCTTGTAAATCAATAAAGCCTCTCATCTGGCTAATAAAGTTTCTATATCTCCCACTCTAAGTCCTAACATAACCAGCTTGATTCCGGCGAACAAGGGCTTGTGCATAGAATCCCCTCCCGCTTGTAGAACATGTGCTTCTAAAGCATATTTCTCACTTTTGTTTATAATTGCCTGCACATGCTCACGTACATGTTCTCTACATTTTCATTTGGTTCTTCCAACATAAAAAAACCCTGCCACTGCAAACTGCAAGATATGCAACATTGCAAGTGTCACATGTAATGAAACTTGTTATTTTATATTCCTGGCCATCCTTTGGGCCAAAGAAAATCTGTGTCTTAGAGATCACATTGCCGTATTTATACCTGTGACATGGTTTGCAGCAGGATTTAGAGGTGGGAAACAGCTCTTGTTCATGGTTAAAGGCTGCACACCATGTACAACAAAGTCTTTTACATTTGGAACCATGAACGTTTTACAAACCCAGTACATAATCTACTAACATATGCTACTGAGTTGACGCTTTCTTTCCAGACCAGTTTCATCACCCCAAAGAACTGCTCCTGGTTGAATGGCATGGGTGGCCATGTGCCACTATCCAGCACGTCCTAGGACACTGACATGTGTGCTGTCATAGGCAGTAGAAGGGGAGGGACCAGAACAGGGGGACATGGCCAGTGACTGGGCGTGCTGGATAATAGCCCCCCACCTGCATGCCATCAGTCCCCTCAGTTTACCACCATAATCCCCAGCCTACCAAGCCGCTGATCCTCCCCTGACTGACACAGGACAACTGCCCCCCCCCGTCTCAACACAACTGGTAACTCCAAAACTGGGAGTCATCAGAGAAACCGAGAACCCGGGAGCATGGAGATTGTGAGTGACAAGTAGGTCCTGTGGTAGCAGGGCTTATTGTGCCCTAAAGATTGGGATGCCTGGGGCGGGTAGAGGTCCAGCAAACAAAAACACTATGTTACTTGCCTATCCAGTAAGCTTCAGCATCAACTGATCAGATCATAAGAAACCTGCCATGACACTTTCGGGGAGGGGGGCAGGGCTCGGCAGCATATGGTCTCCTATGCTGCTTAGTGCCTTGCCACCATGCCACTGTCAGAATTCGCCATCAGAGCAGTTTACCACTAAACTGGAGGAGTCTCTTTCTAAGTGCTCTTTTGTGCTCCTGCCAGGCCCCTCTTCTTCTGCCTCAATCAGGGCACACACCCATGTTGTTAGTGTGCCACAGCAGTCTCACTGCTCGGGGGCATGAACTGGCCGACACATCTGTTTTTTTTTTTAGAGTTACTATTTTTGCCCCCTACCTTGGTGCTGGCTACCTACCAGCTTTCTCAGGCCACACTTGCCACCACATTTTGTCATCAGCCTGCACCCACTATATAGCATTCAGACCCAGACCCCCTGATTACTGGTGATGTCCTGGAACTTACTTCCTCTGGTAGGGCTCAGACAATGGGTTGGGGGATCATCTAAGGAGGTAATTATGCCTTGCAAGCATGGGTGGCAGGGCACTACTGACAGGAAGTGTAGTCTTCCCTCTAGCACTGCACTGCACTGCAGTGTCAGTATTGACTTTGTGTCCCAGTCCAGAGTGGAACCTGAAAGCAGGAACATATAGGTTTTAAAAGGCAGTTCCATCAAAAGAGCCATAGTCACAGTGACCCAAAAGACTCAAAATGCAGTAAATGTGGATGGAATTGCTGAAAGTGTAACGGTTTAATTGTTCTTTTCTGAGGGGCCCCAGTCTTGGTCACAAATGGAAGTGCAAAGGGATCGCTGTAGCAGTAGTGCTGGATCCATGGTGTACTCCACATTAACTGTTATCAGTCTGGTAGAGTCAGAATACCTAGCATCACTAATGATGCAGTTGCTCTTCCCCCTCCCTCCCTCCCGATCCCACACCCACTCACTCCATTGAGACTGCATTACTACTACGGAACAGGCTTGCTGTGGGATGGGGACCAACTGGCAAGACAGTTTCATATACGGCTAGCCCTCCCATGAAATTATGGATTGTAATGGGGGGGGGTTCCAAAGCAGAATAATTAAGTAATAAGGCATGACAGGGTATGTGTTATTGTGTATTATGAAATGGGGTATTTAAATTGCTGGATCCTGATTGGTCTAAAGCTACTTTCAGCTAGGCCGTTATCCCAGCACAACAGCCTGGCTGAAAGTACTCTCGGACAAGCAGGCTCAGCACGCACCTTTGAAGCCATCCGCCTCAACTGATCATCCAGCCACCCACGCTCTGCTGTCACACATGCACGAGTCCTGACAGGACCCTACCTTAATCCCGGAACCACTAACCCACCTCAGATTTCCATACTCAAGATTTTCCTGCTATAGCCAGCAAAATCCTCTGGAAATTTAAGGCTCTAGGTCTTGCAGGCCGCTTGCCCTTATTGCAGTCACTCTCCCTCTTCCGTGACTTTCACTGGCCGCTTGCACTCCACTCTGTATTTCTTTCGCTCTGTCAACCACACTACGTATGCATCACTCCATCTCCTGCTCAAGGAAACACTACTACTAAACCCAGCATTATAATAATAAGAAAAAAAACTAAACAAAAAAAAAAGATTAATATGGTGGGAGGCAGACGTTGAAGCCACAGCTCAGACGATTGCCCATGCTCTACTCAGAGCTGCAGCCCAGAGTTACACAGTGTTGGTGTCACCTACTGGACCAAAACGTAGACAAGAAGAAGATAATACAGGACAAAGGGCACTACTTTTTTTCTTTTTAATTTATTGCTAATTTTTGTACTTTTTTTAATTTATTTTTGATTTATTTATTTAGTTGTTTAACCAGGAGTAGCACACTAAGCTGAAAGCTTTTTTACAGGTGCGACCTGGGAGCACAGGGAAGTTAAGTGACTTGCTCAGGGTCACACAGTATGCCAGTGGAAGCTGTGAGATTCAAACCCAGGTCTGGTCTGCTGGATGTCACCAGATTTGCAACTCAGAGCTGTAAACCACTGAGTTATACTGCCTCCCTAACAACTTTTTAACAACTGTAAAACACAGAAACTAATTTCAAAATTTCAATTTATTAAAATGGATGGAGCCATTTCATAATCACAGTAAGGCACTTGAGGGGGCGTTATGATGGGATAACGTCCCTTCTTGGGTGGTGGAAGCACTCAGCTTCACCTTGTGCTTCAACCTACCGAGGTGGGCCATTACCCCACTGTAACTGCCCCCTATCGTGCCTTATTGCTTAAATAACGTCACATCTCAGGTGGTTGAAGCACTAGTCCACAAGCCGAGTGTGTTCAACACCCAAGAAGTGATGTTATTATACAGTAACACACACATTGAAGTACCTTATTGCTATTATACAATGGCTCATTTGTTAAACAAAGTAAAAAGTTTAAAAAGTAAATTTAAAATATATTTTTATTTGATTTTTTTGTTAGTGTAGGCATATTAAGTGAAAAAGAAGTTCACAGTTACCAGTTTTGCCAGTAGGTGGAGCTGCTGGGTTTCTGTGTTCTTGCTCCCTTCATGGTGTCTCTCTGCTCCCCCACCTCAACTCACCTCTCTCAATGTGTCTGTCTCCAGTGACTTGTCGTGCTCCTCAGCTGATTGCTTGCTTGATGTAACCTTTTTTGGTTTGGCCAGTCGTCAACTCATAACCGGAAGCATGCTGTTGTAATGTGCATACGCTGTGACCATGCAGTGGCAACAGGAAGGGAATCGAGAAGACTCTGAAGAATAACATGGCTTTGTTTTTGGTGCAGTTCAGCATTTTTTCTGGTGATAGAGAAAGGAACTAGGCAGTATGTGGCAGTGGTCTGGTTGTGAGAGTTTTACTTGCAATCGTTGGTCACGCGTCGGTCAGATTGCATTTCGACGGTTCAGTGAAACTGCTCTTTTTTATGTTACAGCAGTTCAGTGAAAGTGCTCAGTTTTGGGGGGGCTGAACGTTGAAGCTGTCAGAAGAAAGGGATGAGGGACAGAATAAGTGTAACAGTGTGTGTATATGTGTGTGTGTATGTGGGTGGGGGGCCAGCTATGAATGTGCTGAAGTTCAGAGCGGGACAGTGGCGGGTGCTGCATCTGAAGCCCTTTGCACCATGCCATGATTTTTGATCTGTTATGCGGTCATCTGTGTGCCTGGACTTCATACAGTCATGTTATTGTGTTAATAACATCACTGTTCCAGGTACACACTGACCAATCAAAGGGCATGAAATTCCTTTGCAATTATATAATAGTATTTTAGGGACTTCGGGTCAGGGGTCCGAAGTAGTATAATAATATTTTGGGGACTGGGGATTGGGCAAGGGAGGAGCATATCAAACAGGTGAAGCTGTCTGCTCCTGGCACTATGCCAGCAGTTGGCATTTCGGAGCATGTTTTCATTCTCAAGTGTGGGAATGGGATTACAGGAAAGGGAAGGTATGGGGGAAAATCCTGTAGTGGGGTAGGGGTGCCTAGGAGAATAGCTCTGGTCACCTGGGGAGGGGAAGGGGCATTTTCCACAGCTTCCAGGCCCTGCATAACAAATTCAGAATACATGAATATTTGGTCCCCAAATACTAATATTTGGTTGAATATTCAGGAAAAGATATTATATTTGCACAGCTATAGTAAAAACCTCAGAGCTGCTTTAATTTTTAATTTAAATTTTTTATTGTTTAATTTTTTTCAGTAGTTCCTAGCTGCAGGAACAGTCTGAGGAAGAACCTGATTGCAGGATGCTCAGGCTAACTAAGTGGTCCTAATAGCTCAGCTCACTGGGAACAGCGATAGTATTCTAGAGGCGTGGGTTCAATTCCATGTTAGGTCACATTATTTCTTTGTTATAATTTGTATTTTCGATGTGTAACAGTGGCTAATACTGCACCAGTAACTAACTTTTCATTGTCTTTTATTTGACTACCTAGAATTACCCAGCTGAGTCACAAGTGGGGGCCAGCATCTACAGTTATACCACTGTGCAGACTGTAACTCAGGGAGCTTTCAGGAACTTCCTTTGTGGAACGTGGTCACTCCTGGTTCACAGTTTAATGTTCTAAGTCACTGTGACTCCATTGCCTCTTATGATTTGGAAAATGGGTTCTTTGTATGAGACTCAGAATTTCTAAGACAAAATGTGGCAGCTTTCTGGGCTGTATTGTACTGATGATAAAGCAAAGCTATGGGCACTTCATTTTTCCCTTCCTTGTGTGAACTCTGTGGTATATTTGCCAGTCACAGAATGTCATATTCCCTAGGAATAAAGCAATTTGGGGATTCTGAAGCAAAGATAAAATCTGGGCGTTCTGCCAGCAAAGCCTGTGTAAAATTATAGTCTTTCCTTCGGTGACAGCAATACCATAATAAACAAAAAAAAGGCCTTTGGAGGGTGACTGACATCATAACTGTTGCTTTCCAAGAGAAAACTGGTATCATGCTATAATGACTTGTACTACTTTTGTTTCACATTTAATCATTTTTTTAGATGATAAAATTGACAGGGATGAGTCTGTGTATAATATAACCAGGCCCCCTTGTTCTCCACGGTACTTTAATCTTTATTTATGCGGCAGGGCTTCCAGATTTCTGTGGCAGGATTTGTTCATTCCTGTAGGCATGAATTGTTTTTATATGGGACGGAATGCAGCCCTACCATTGGCTTAAATATGTAAATAATGACATCACTTACTAATCATGGAAGAGAGGCTTCATAATAAACAAGCAGGGGAAGGGAGCCAGGTACTATGGGGAAACTGCATTTTAGTTAAAAAAAAATCAAGAACACTGAATTATTCTGTGGCACTACATACATTCTATGATAAGTTATACGGCTGTGAAATTTTAGAATTCCAGGGGCCCAATATTCAAATCTGGGCAAAGTAGAGGGCAAAACATTGTGCTCCCCCTTGCAGTTGTATAGATATTCAAAACTCATGTATTCAGTGGAAGAGCGCCTTGGCACTATTCCACTGAATATAGGACCAGTGAGACCTACTGCTACGCCACCTAGTGCCGGGCACATATGGCCCCCACAATAGGGCGGCACAGTGGCTTGTGCCTGGGCAAAAATCTCCCTATTCAAAAGAACCTATGCAAATGAGTCCATTGAGTATGCAAGGTGCTAAGGGGCCATTTGCATGCCCATTATGGGTCCATTTGCATAAGGAGCAAGGCGGTACTGTGCGGCACTGCTCCACCCGATTCCCCATTTCCTTAGAGCAATCCCTGGTGCTAGTGGTGCCCCCTCCTCACCGGGCGATCACCGTTCTGTGAATAAATAAAATATTTAAATAGACCACCAGGGACCGGGTTACTTTACCTATACAGGGGATCAGGAATCGGGGGGGGGGGGGTTACACTGGATACCAGGGAACAACACTTATAGGTACTGGGTGGATGATCAGGCAGGGAGAGGGGAACACTATCCTCCAGAGATACTATATTTCTGAATGGGACAGCAATCAGCGAGGGGGGACCATTAGACCACTAGGGTGTTATATTATTTCCGAACGGGACAGCGACTGTCCAGGGTGGATGGACCACTGGACCACCAGGGAGTTCTGTATTCATTTTGAAGGGGATGGTGATTAGTGATGGGGGAGTGACCACTAGACTACCAGGGAGATATATTGGATTTATTAACGCAATGGCGATTGGTGATGGGGAGGTACCACTAGATTACCAGGGACATAAGCCGGCCCACCGGCGCAATGGTTGGATTTTCGCTTTCGACGCAGGCAACCCGGGTTCGGGAACAAGCCCGGGTCATTGGAGGGCTGGCCGGGGGGGAGAAGGATCGAGCATCCTATGGACTGCCCTCCTTCTCCGGGGGTTGGGGGGTCTCTGTGTTCAGTGAGAGAGTGATGCCTAGCGGAAGCTGGATGGATCGCTCTGAGCACCGACGCATGATCGAGGTTGATACATATTTATTTCTGGCACTCAGCACTTTAATACAAATGAGAACCTTTTCTCTCAATTTGATGTCGAAGTGTTCTCATATTTCTTAACCGCCGACTGACTTTTGAATAAGAAAGAAAAATTTTATCATACAAATAACATCAAATAAAACATTTCTAGCAATAACAATTGATTGAAGTATGAGACTTGGTTTTTCACTAGCTGGGTGCTGACATTTACACAGACTGAGTGGAGGAGGTATGAATCTGTGGTCTTCTAGATTTAAACATTTCAACATGTTGTAGCATGTACAGTATGCTGAGGCAAGTTGTTCCAGGCCTTCACAACTCTTACCATAAAAAAGTTGTCCCTTTTAGTGGTGATAGCCTTGGGGACATGCAGTTGTTGGTTATGGCTTCTCAGATAAGGTAGTCGATGATCCTCCAACTAAGTTGTAGAGAAGAACATCACTTGAGATGAGGATGTAATCCCACCTGTGAGATGAGATGCAGAGTGCCATCTGGTGCTGGAAAAAAAGGGGCGGTGATACTGTGAAGACAGAATCAGTAACCTGATGCAGAGTGCCATCTGGTGGAGAAAGTGAAGATTGCAGCATTCAGGAAAAAGCCAGTCTAACATCTTGGCTAAAAGGAAGGTTTTCCCTTACCTGAATAATTAGAGTTGCAGCCTCTGAGACTGGGATGCAAGGACTGATCCCTGGGTTAGGCACTTAAAAGACACTGTCAGTTGTTGGGAACATTTTCAAAGTGTGTGTTATTTGTGTTTCTGGAGCAAGAACTAGTACTCTAAAATGCAGGCATGCCAAGAGATTGGCATACTATTGCAAGATAATACACACTTTGAAAATGGTCCCAAAAGCTGACAGTGACCCTTTAAATGTGCACGCATGCGCAAGAAACATATTGCAGCAGCTTGCTCCAGAAGCAGGTTGTGGAGGCGCAGCACTGTTGTGGACAATGCCCCCACAGCCTTTGGAGGCTTGGCCCGCTTTTCCCAATGGGGTGGCACACTGCTGCTGACACTAGGTCAGCCAGCGTGCCACAGCCTTGTAAGGTTTCAACCACTGCAATCATGGGCCGCGTTGTCATTGCAGAGTAAGCCATTCCGCTGCAATGAGGAAGCGACTCATCATTGCTGGGCGGAACCTTGTTAGTGTGATATTGTTTTCGAACATGGCGGTCAGCTTGCCGCTCGTTCACAAACAATAGAAGCAGCCCACTCGTCGAGGTGCCCAATCCCTCGGCAGCATGTGCCCCAAAGTGTTTGTTTGCTGATGGGGCCCCATCCCCGTTGGCTTCAGTGCCCTAACGTTGGTGTTGCCGACGGGGGGAGCCCACACCCATCGGCATTATGTCCCTCCCCCCAGTGTCATTTGCCAACGGGGCAGCCCACTCCCTGTCAACATAATCCCCCCCAAACACGCACTACAGTTGTGCCGAGGGGGTGCCCAATCCCCCTTGGCTCTTGCTCCCCCCTCTTTTGTGCCGACGGGGGTGCCCAATCAACTGTCAGCTACAGCTGCCCCCAAACAAACACCCTGTTGGCATGCTGGAGACCACCCCAGCGTGCCAAATAACCTAGTAAAACAAAAGTCCGGCAATGTTTTTTTTTTTTTTGTACCTGTCAAAAAAGAAAACGGTCCCTCGCATCTCCCTGCCCCCCTTCCACAACCCGCACCCACCCTCTGCGCACCCTGCCTCCCCACTCCCCCTCACCCCATACTTACCTGTGGAGTCTGGTGCGACAATCTTCGGTGGACCGGAAACACATCTGCGCTCTTCAAAGCCGACCACGAACTGAGGAAATGCCGGTACGCTGTATAATGGCATAAATAGGGCTTTTCCAACTTTGGTGCATATCTCAGGCATTGTTTGGAATTTTTGCACCAAATTTTCAACATGGAGGTTTTTGGGACCCCGCCTCATGAATTCTGCCACTGTCTTGGCGTTATTCGGCCTCGAAAAGTGATTTTGCGGTCACTGCGCGGAATCACCTTTTGGGACTGATTAACAAAATGACAGTGCCACTGTTCATGAGGTGGGCTCTCAAAAAGCCTATGTTGCTAATTTGGTGGAAAAAAATAAAAAAATGACTGTTTTAAAAGCGTGCATTGCGCAGTTGCTACGCACGCTCGTAACTTTGCGAATTTGCAATATAGTCATGCCAGATTTTCAACATTGGCATTTTTTCACACCTCCTTGTGAACAGTACAGCTGTCATTTTTCACATCCTGGCCGAAATGTGTTTTTGCACTTCTGGCACTGAATAGCACAGTCGCTATGGGAAATCAGTGTTCGGGACAGATTAAGACAAGCATTTGTCAATGCCGAACGTTCGCTTGCAGGTATTTGCAGTGGTATTTGGCACTTGGACATGGCTTAAAAAAATCAGTGACAAAGAAGTACAAGCATTTGTCAATGCCGAATGTTGCTTGCTTCTATGTGCTGTTTAGGTATTTGGAAGTCATTGAGTGCAACTATTGAAATTCAGAACTTACGAAGCGCGAGGAACCGCGCAACGCACGTCAGAAACAGTCATTTTTGGAATTATATCACCAAATTTTCAACATAGCCAGTTTAAGACCTCTGCTCATGAACAGTGTTACTGTGATTTTCTTAATATGTCCCATACATTGATTTGCACACCAACTGCACCATTGTGTGCTACATGAGCGAGCTACGTTTTCGGGCAGGATGTGAAAAATGACAGCTGTACTGCTCATAAGGAGGTGTGGTAAAATGGCAATGTTGAAAATCTGGAGTGAAAATATTGAAAATTCGCAAACTTACGAGCGTGCGTAGGAACTGCGCAACGCACGCTCGTAAAACAGTCATTTTAAGGGATTTTTTCACCACATTTTCAACATAGCTATTTTAAGACCTCTGCTTATGAACAGTGTCACTGTGATTTTCTTAATGTGTCCCATACATTGATTTCGCACACCAACTGTACCATTGTGCGCTACAAGGGCGGAAACATGTTTTGGATGAGATGTGAAAAATGACAGCTGCACTGCTCATAAGGAGGTGTGGTAAAATGGCAATGTTGAAAATCTGGAGTGGAAAATATTGATAATTCGCGAACTTACGAGCCTGCGTAGGAACTGCACAACGCACGCTCATAAAACGGTCATTTGTAGGAATTTTTCCACCAAATTTTCAAAATAGGCTTTTTGAGAGCACACCTTATGAACACTGGCACTGTTGTTTCATTAATCGGGCCCGAAAGGTGATTTCGCGCAGTGACTGCAAAATCACCCTTCGGGCCTGATTAACGCCATGACAGTGAGAGCATTCATGAGAAGGGGTCCCAAAAACCCCATGTTGAAAATTTGGTGCAAAAATTCCAAAAAATGCCTGAGATATGCAACAAAGTTAAAAAAAAAAAACATCTAGCCCATTATACAGCTTACCGGCATTTCCTCAGTTCGCGGTCGACTTTGAAGAATGCGGACGTGTTCCCGGTCAGCGATGATCGTCGGGCCGAGCTCCGGAGGTAAGTATGGGGTGAGGGGTGTGGGGAGGCAGGGTGCGCGGTGGGTGGGTGTGGGTTGTGAGAGGGGGCCAGGGAGAAGCGCCGGGGACCTTTTTAATTTACAGTTTTAAAAAAAGACTGAGGACATTTGCCACACTGGGGTGGGCTCCCAGCGGCAGAAGGATGGCTGGGGTTATGGAGCCGACGGGGGATTGGGCACCCGCCGCAGATGACGCGAGACGCTTTTGCAACGCTGGGGTGGGCTCCCAGCGTGGCAGCAGAGAAAGCTGTTTGGGGGAGGTGGAGCCGGCAGGATTGGTGCACCGCCGTCGGTGACGACGCAGGACATGTGCCGCACGCTGGGGTGGGCTCCAGCATGGCAGCAAAAGATTTAGAAGCGGCGTGGCCAGCGGTGCTGTGTATGACAGCGGTGGTTTTCTTTGAAGAGAGACCACCACTGTCATACACAACATCGCATCGATGCAGGACCACCATGCCTGCTCAACGGAGCAGGGGATTACTAGGAGGGCACACCTCCAAAGTGTCCCATTCTCCCAAGCGTTCCTTGCATCGCATAATGACAATAAAAATGACAGTGATACTGTTCATGAGCAGAGGTCCTAAAATGCCTATATTGAAAATTTGGTGATGATACTCCATAAAATGACTGTGTTACGAGTGTGCATTGTGCAGTTTGCACGCACGCTCGTAACTTTGAGAATTTTAATATTTTCACTCCAGATTTTCAACACTGCCATTTTCCCACACCTACTTATGAACAGTACAGCTGTCCTTTTTCCCACCTGTCCAAAATGTCTTTTCGCACTTCCAGCGCAGAATAGCGCGGTCGCTGTGGGAAATCTGTGTTCGGGACAGATTAAGAAAATGACAGTAATACTGTTCATGAGCAGAGGTCCTAAAAAGCCTATGTTGAAAATTTGGTGATGATAGCCCATCAAATGATTGTGTTACAAGTGTGCGTTGCTCAGTTTCCATGCACCCTTGTAACTTCACAGATTTGTAATATTGTCACGCCAAATTTTCAACACTAGCATTTTTTCACACCTCCTTATGAAAAGTACAGCTGTCATTTTGCACATCCTGACCGAAATGTGTTTTCGCACTTCCGGCACACAATAGCGTGGTCGCTGTGGGAAATCAGTGTTCGGGACACAAGAAAATGACAGTGACACTGTTCATGAACAGAGGTCCTAAAATCCCTATGTTGAACATGTGGTGACGAAACGCCATAAAATGACTGTGTTACAAGCATGTGTTGAACTGTTTCCATGCACCCTTGTAACTTAGCATATTTGTCATATTTGCACGCCACATTTTCAACACTGGCATTTTTTCACACCTCCTTATAAACAGTACAGCTGTCATTTTTCACATCCTGGCCATAATATGTTTTTGCACTCCTGCCAAAGAATAGCACGGTTGCTCTGGGAAATCAGTGTTTGGGACAGATTAAGACTGAGTGAGTGAGAAGGGGGAGTGACTGAGCTCAAGTGAGCTCTGCCGGGACTGCTGCGGATTTCTTTGTGGGCAGAAAAAGGCCCCAACGTAGGTGCCCAGTACAAAAGGGCAGCCTGCCGCAGTGGGAGAAACAGAATGGGAGAGCGAGTGAGGGAAGGGGAGCGAGCAGACTCAACGGAGCTCTGTCAGGACTGCTGCAGATTTCTTTGTGGGCATAAAAAGGCATCAATGTCGTTAGGGGCCAGTACAAAAGGGCAGCCTGCAGCGGTGGGAGAAATAGTACGAGCGAGTGAGAGAGGGGGACTGTGTGAGCTCAGTGGAGCTCTATTAGGACTGCTGCAGATTTCTTTGTGGGCAGTAAAAGGTGCCAATGCAGACAGTAGCCCAGTACAAAAGGGCAGCCTGCAGCCCCGGAAGAAACAGAACAAGCGAGTGAGAGAGGGGGAGTGAGTGACCTCAACGGAGCTCTGTCAGGACAGCTGTGAACTTCTTTGTGGGCAGAAAAAGGTGCCAACACAGGCAGGAGCCCAGTACAAAAGGGCAGCCTGCAGTGCGGGGAGACACAGAACGAGCGAGTGAGACAGGGAGAGTGAGTGAATTCAACAGAGCTGTGTCGGGACTGCTGTGAATTTCTTTGTGGGCAGAAAAAGGCACCAACACAAGCAGAAGCCTAGTATAAAAGGGCAGCCTGCAGCGTCGGGAGAAATAGAATGAGCGAGTAAGAGAGGGGAAGTGAGCAAGCTCAGTGGAGCTGTACCAGAACTTTAGAGTTGCCCACCTCCCCCAGGTTCCTTCATGGTCCTATATTACAGCAGGGTCTGTGGAGTGGAGACAAAGCAATGAGTAGATACTCCCACACCTCCTTGTGAACAGTACAACTGTCATTTTTCACATCCTGGCCGAAATGCATTTTTGCACTTCCATCGCAGAATAGTGCGGTCTCTGTGGGAAATCAGTGTTCGGGACACATTAAGAAAACCACAGTGACACTGTTCAAGAGCAGAGGTCCTAAAATGCCTATGTTGAAAATTTTGTGATGAAAGTCCATAAAATGACTGTGTTATGAGCGTGCGTTATGCAGTTTCCATGCACCCTTGTAACTAAACAAATCAGTAATATTTTCATGCCACATTTTCAACACTGGCATTTTTTCACACCTCCTTATGAACAGTACAGCTGTCATTTTTCACATCCTGGCCGAAATGTGTTTTCGCACTTGTGGCGAAGAATAGCGTGGTTGCTGTGGGAAATCAGTGTTTGGGACAGATTAAGATCGAGCAAGTGTGAGGGGGGAGAGACCGAGCTCAACTGACCTCTGTTGGGACTGTTGTAGATTTCTTTGTGGGCAGAAAAAGGCCCCAACGCAGGAGCCCAGTACAAAAGGGCAGCCTGCAGTGCTGGGAGAAACAGATCGAGCGGGTGAGGGAGGGGGAGGGAGTGACCTCAAAGGAGCTCTGTTGGGACTGCTGCAGATTTCTTTGTGGGCCGGAAAAGGCAGCAATGCAGGCAAGAGCCCAGTACAAAAGGGCAGCCTGCAGCACCGGCAGAAACGGAACGAGCGAGTGAGAGAGGGGGAGTGAGCGAGCTCAATGGAGCTCTGTTGGGACTGCTGCAGATTTCTTTGTGGGCACACCAACAGAGGCAGGAGCCCTGTACAAAAGCGCAGCCTGCAGCGCCAACAGATACAGAACGAGCGACTGACAGAAGGGGAGTGAGCGAGCTCAACAGAGCAAAGCAATCAACATAAGGCATTGACAAATGCTTGTTTTTTTGTTAGTTTAGAATTTTTTTTTATTTATTTGTTAACCCAGGACACCCCAGTTGGATGTAATGTCTCCTTTTAGGTGGGCTCCTGGTTTTAGTCCGTTAACAGCTGGGTGGACTGACACACTGGGAAGGTAAAGGGAACGTAATCTAGGATCAGTCTTTGGACCAGTACTCTTCAGTATGTTCATCTGCGACACAGAAGTGGGCATGAAGAGAAAGATTAGCTTATATGCTGATGGCACAACAATATGTGTCAGGGTGGCTACAGAGGAGGGCATCTGGGGAATGAGAAAGGACCTGCAGAGCCTGGAAAAATGGTCCAAGGACTAGCAGCTCAAATTCAATGTGAATAAATGCATGCAAAGTTATGCATATTGGCAAACAAGTAATTCCAAGTGGAGTATTGGATAGGAGGTGTCTGAGTGGGCAGAACAACACAGGAAAGGAACCCTGAAGTAATCATCAGTGAGAACTTCAAGCCATCTGCCCAGTGCAATCAGCATATGCTAAGACCAACAGGATGCTGGGCTGTGTTGGCAGGGGCTTTAGCAGTAGTAGGCAGGAGCTGATATTGTCCCAGTACAGGTCCCTGGTAATGCCACACCTGGAGTGCTGTGTACCATTTTAGAAAATAAAATTGATTATCTGGGAGTAGTGCAGAGGAGGACCATCAGAATGATGCATGGTATACAGGGAAGGCCTTACAAGGAAAGGTCGAGGAGGCTGATTTTGTTCTCGCAGGAGGCCAAAAGGGAAAGGAGAGATGTAGATATTTATGTACTTCAAGAGGATCAACACGGTGGATTGTCAGCAATTGTTTGAACAGAGTGAAGGGACCTGCAGTGAGGGGCATGGATAAAACTGGCCAGTGGTATGTTCAGGAGAGATGTGAGGACACAGCTTTTCATGGAGAGAGTAGTGGACATGTAGAATAGCTTTCCAACGGAAGTGGTCGAGGCAGAGTGTCAAGACTGTGTAGGACAGGTATAAGGAGGTCGATAGCGCTGGGAGCAAGGAAGGTGGGAGGGGGTAAAGCTACTAAGCATATGTAACCCCCGTCCCCCCCCCCCGTCTAGGGGCAGAACATTTCATAGATCTTCCAGGGGCATTAGAAGGGGGCCACCTCAAGCTCTATGTCACTGAGACAGTGCACTCCCAACACAAGGCAGAAAAGCTGTGGCCTACCTTACTGGCGTCTTCACTATGCACTCTCAGTAATTTCACCCATCGAATTTGGATTCTCCCCAAATGCTGCCACACACCGGACCAGGAACTCCACACTGCATGTCAGTCACCTGAACTTCTCGAGCCCCCGAGCCCCTCGGTCCCGCCAAAGGTGGGGTGGAAATTTGATCTGGAATCAAAACTTTTGAGAAATTAATTTAGCTACCAAGAAACGGGAAAAGGGGAAAAAGGTTTCCATTTCATTAGCTCCGCCCGTTAGTTCAATCAATCAATCAATCAATCTTTATTTTACCAGGTGAAACACCATTGAGACGAGTTCATTTACAAAGTGGACCTGGGAAAATTACAAATAGGTCAAAATATTCACAAAGCATAGTAAAACATGATGGTGCAGAACATCAGGAATCTGTGCACATTTAGCAAGTACAATGCAGATAAGTAGTTGATACAACATGATATGAACATTATATACATAAATATATAACTAACCAACAAAATTTGGCAATTATCCTACGTATACAACAGAAGTTAAAGGAACTAAAATAGGAACTTGTGAGATAGTTCCATGATTAGAGGTATTAGCAACTGATGGAGAAGGCTTAAGGAGAAGCAGCAGCAGATACAAGAGGTTAATGGCAATAATAGTTATGGGAAGCAATTACAAGATTCATTGAAAGAGTGTGCAAACAAGGTCTTAAAGGCAGACAGTTTGACAAAGAAGGTGAGCTTAAGAGTCTTTTGGAGACTGTTCCACAGGACAGGGAGGGCATAGCTTCCAGATGCTTTACCAAAACATGTTCTGATTTTTGGAATAAAAAGCGATGTGTGAATGACTCCTCAAGGAGCAACTTCCAGTAGCGCAGGTAGTCGGGCACACCGAAATGTAATGAGGAAGCTTGTTAGTAAGTGCTCTGCATGTCCACATAGCTGCATTTCTTTGTCTTCTAAGTAAAGCACATCACTGCTATTCTTCTCTCAACTGGCCTCTTTATTTAGCTCTTGCATAGCAAATGATTCCCAGCAATGCAAGGGTCACATTCTTCACACAAATAAATAAAGCAACTCCATGGGGCTAATCGAACCTTTTTACACACATACTGGCTGGACATTTAGAGCAGCAGAAATAATGGATTTAAGGCAGTAACAAGCAAGGATTTTACTACTTTCTCTCTTGGATGCTTTACCCAAGATCCTCCTGACTCAGATCCCTACATTTCCTGGCTGTCTCGATCTGGTAAGCCAAAACTTTTCTCTTTACTGCTGGGTTACCCACTCTCACACTGGCACTGGTCATCACTCCAACTCCGGTGTGGAAAAGTAGTCTGCTTCCCCCACCTGGACTCCAGGGCACTGGCCCAAACTACAAGGGGTACCAGAATTTTTCCTTATGACCCAGGCCCCGTAACCTACTCAAGCTTGACTCTGTGACTGGTGCTACCCTTTCAGCACCAGCTCCCTCATTTCACTCAGCCTCTCATCTCATCTTCACGGTCCCCTGGAGCAGCAGCCCTAAACCCAGGCCATGCTCCAGAACTCTAGCCCCATCCTACTGGCTGTCCTGCCACTGGAGAGCTCCTGGGCACTGTCACTGCCCGGGCCCCTCCAAAACAGCCTGCCTTCTCAGAATACTGTTAGCCCAGATTAGCTCTGCTTTCCGCTGTCCCTTGTAACGGGGAATCCCTGCCAGGTCCACATCTCTTTAAGCACATCCTGGGCTTGCATTAAGCTCTGACTGAGAGCTACCCACCAAGGCCTGTCTTTCGACCTGTGACCCACCCGGCCTTCATGTACCGATGCTCCATGACCTGCCCCGCCAAACAGGCCCCATATTTGGGTGAAGGGCCCCCCCAGCTCCCTCTGCACACACAGGCTGCCCTGCCACACCGGGTACAAGGGAAAACCACTGTCACTGGCTCCCCTCCTTTGGAGGCCCTACCACTGCCCCCAAAGCCCTGGCAGCCCAGGAAAACACACTTTAAAAGTGTCTCTAAGGGCTTCTACCTTTCCTGGCCCCACATGGCCACCTACATTCCCTGTCCCATATGACGCAGGACCTGGCTAACCATCCTTCCCCCACTGAGCTCCATTCCTTCCAGCTCCTCATCACTACGACGCTAAGAAAGCCATCCTGTCTGCACTTGGGGGGGGGGTCCCCACTAGCCCACCTGGACCGCTGAGCTACCTTACTTGCCTACCTACCTCTGCTCCTCCAGCCACCCCCTCCAGCCCTGGCCTAATGCCCAGACTGGAAAGGCCCCAAAACTTCCTGTCTGATCCCTTATATACTCCCTAAACCTACTCTCTGCTGCCACCTTGAGGCGTCCAGCAGCCAAAATCCCCCAGAGCACTAATAAATTCCCTAGCTCGGGGGGTGTAGGAGGAGGAAAAGGATGCCTAAATTGGGAGCATAAGCCCCTCCTTTAAGGGGGGCTTACACAGTCTAAGCTGCTAATAGGGGACATGACTGACTAGAGCATCAGTAGGTAGGATCAGAGCAGATTGGATGGATCCTTGGTCTTTTTCTGCCCATAATCATTTATGTGAGTAGGCCCCCTCCCCAGTCTAGGGGTTTAGATGGCACAGTTAATTTCCATTGAAGGGAACAAACACCAAATCACTTACTTGACCTTCTGAGTCTACAGTGACCTCCCAAGAGTGTGGGGCTTCTGCTGGCGAGTGCAGGGCTGCAAATCAGTTGAAGTCAGCAAAGACATTTTTCCAGAAATAATTGATTATCCACACAGTACGTAAAGTCTACCATAGAGATTTACTGATTGTGATCATATGAACATATTATTATACTGGTACAAAAGCATGATATATAGAGATTTCAAATGAGTAGGCCCCAGTTAGTTCACTTACAGTCTCCTTTGGGGGAAAACCTGATATCTTGAAGGGGATTTTGTCCCATCAGGTTCTAGATTGCCAGCAGAATTGGTGGAGGTGAAACCAGTGGGAAGCTTCAAGCAAGCGTGGGACAGACATAGGGGTATATTAGCTGATAAGAAGGGAGGGTCACTGGAGACCAGTTAGGATCTGCAGAAACAGATTAGCCTGGGAACATCTGGGCAGACTGGGTAGTCCAAGCAGTCCTTTTCTGCTGGAAAATTCTATGTTTCTATGTTAAGCACTTAGTTAGGTTAAGGCTGCAAGCAACCAAGGGGGTACAGGTTAATTTCATGCAGAAATGACAGTAGGTTTCAGTTTCTCAGTAAATGTAGGGCTCTCTCACAGCATCTTATGGGGTCCTTGCACCACCCGAAAGTGCTCTTTCATAGCAAATATTCAAGTATACTTATATAGGCTAATGCAGTATTTTTCTCTTGACCACACTGCAGGTCTTTTATTTAATTGAACATAGCCAAGCTAAGGTACCAGATGACCAGGGCTCTAGGGAATTCTGTTCATCAATTTGATTCAATCACTCGAATTCAGGAGAAATGTGAGGAAGTACTTTTTCACAGCTAGAGTGGTGGATTCCTAAAACAGTGTTCCAGCAGAGGTGGTGGTGGGAGTGAAAACAATAGTGGGGTTCAAGAATACATGGAATAAGCACAAAGAGGATTATAGTGGAAAGGAGGGGGCAGAAGGAGAACGTGCTGTAGATTGGGTATGGTCTGCAGTGATAGTGTAGATAGGGAGAAATGGGCAGACTGGATGGGACAAGCAGTCCTTATCTGCCATCAGATTCTGTTTCTATTTGGTTGCCCAAGGAATGCCAGCTCATTGCTCCAAACCTGGATACCCCATGCCTGTAGCTCTGAGCACTTATTCCAGCCTGACCTTGCCACCACTTTTCCTCAGAGATACAAACAGTTAGCCACGCAGACATATACTTCTACTCTGTTCAGTCTCATTTCAGGGAAGGAGGGCACTGGGTGCCAATTTATGCAGCTGCTCAACCTTGAATAGTTACATTTAACAGCTTCATGTTACCAGATTGTCTCCAGCTTTTTTCATTTCTTTGTAGTTAAACAATCCGTCAGGAATCCTTCCAAGTGGGGAACTTATCTCTCGGGTGGGACACTGATGCAAAACAGTTGCCACCACGATTCCCAAGGATTTGTTACAGAGTTTCTCAGCTGGAACTTTCAGTTAACTTGGAGAGTTACTGCAGCTTCTTCTCCCTGGATCCAACTGAACTCACAACACCTTAGGCTGGTTGGACCCAGGTGGTTGGTTCCACCCTCAGAACCCTTAGTCAGTGGTCTGCTGTCTCAGAGCTCTTAAAGGGCACACCATGTACCAAGTACTCATACACAGAGTCCTAGCAGACCTATGAGGAGTGGGGCTCCCTGGAGACACATATATTTCTGTTTCTATTTGTTTATTTAAAACTGCTCTTTAAACTCCTCCGTTTGATATGGCTTTCCTTGATATTGATTAATTGGATTCTTTTTAATTATTCTAGGATTTTACTGTAATTGTATTTATATTATAGTTTTTAGGATTATTTAATTGTACAAGCAAGTTGAACTTTTGGAATTGCACTTTCTATAAATAAATGATTGATTGATACATTTTCTCAATATTCAGTTAGAACTCTGGGCAAGCGTAAAGTATAATGCCCCCTGTGTACTATTGTAGTAGTAGTAGCTGTATTTTTCTATAGTACACTTCCCATACTCAGGGTGTTTTCACATTTATTCAAATGGCATACATAATAAGCCATTTAAAGATTTCAATACAGAAGCACACATGATTCGGGGGGGGGACAGCATGGAAGAAAGTATAAATCATTTCCTATGCTGGAGAAGTGTAAAACCTCCAAAAGGCATCAATATCCACAGAGCAGATGAACAGGGTCAAGGCTATAGTGATACAGCAAATATCTGATTGACAGCTTTGCCCATAAACTGAAAACTAAGTGAGAAAGATGGACATCATACCTGAGAGTGTTCCATAGGAAGGGGCTGTCACTGGAAAAGCCCAGTCACCTGTTAACATAGAAACATAGAACTTGACGACAGATGAGGAACGCCTGGCCTACCTAGTCTGCCCATTTCTCTACCTACTGTATAAGCTCCAGGTCCTATTTGATCTGCGGCCTACCTCCTCTTTCCTACCACTAGTTATGCCTTCTGCCTGTCCAATGCATTCTTGAATTCAACAACTGTTTTGGCCCCCACAACCTCCTCTGGGAGGCTGTTCCATGCTTCCACCACTCTTTCTGTGAAAAAATACTTCCTCACGTTGTCCCTGAGTCTTCCCCCCAGCCTCATATTATGACCCCATGTTCTTGCATATCTCCTTTTCTGAAAGATACTGCCCTCTTGAACTCCGTTGATCTCCTTGAGGTATCTGAATGTCTCTACCATATCCCCCTCTCCCTCCTGTCCTCCAGAGTATACATATTGAGTTCTCTCAGTCTCTCCTCGTATGGTTTCTGGTGTAGCCCTTGCACCACTTTCGTTGCCCTTCTGTGGACTGCCACCATCCTGTCGATGTCCTTCCGGAGATGAGGTCTCCAGAACTGCATGCAGTACTCTAGCTGAGGCCTCACCAACTGCCTATACAGTGGCATCACCACCTCCTGTTTTCTACTGGTGATACTTCTCCCTATGTACCCCAGCATTCCACCAGCTTTTCTCACTGTCTTCTCACATTGTTTTGCTACTTTTAGATCACCTGTTATGACTACCCCCGGGTCTCTTTCCATTTTGGTTGTTGTTCCTCCCCTGGGTTTTTGTTCTCAAAGTGCATGCTTTTGCACTTATTGGCATTGAATCTGAGCTGCCACACTCTTTTTTTTTTTTGGGTAGACTTTGTTTCTGCTCTGGACTCAGGGAACTCTCTCCAGCTTCCCTGCACACCAGCACCTCTACCTCCCATCTGAAGCCTTCTTCTACTATGTCCGCCCCAGCCCGGCGGGTCTCCTGGCTCTGAACCCCTCAAGGTGGGGCCGCCTTCACCCTGGTGCTCTATCTACAATCTAATGCACCGGGCTGGAGTTGGAGACGGGCACTGGTGGAGCTAGCCCAACTGTGGGAGTGTGGCCGTGGCACTGGAGGTGCCTTCGCCTATCCCCGAGACCTGGGATTTTTGCTGTGTGTGTTTTCTCCCTAGGAGCACGGGTGTGCAGTGATGCCAGCATGGCTGTTGCCGTAGGCGTCCGCCGTGCTCCTCCCCTTAGCAGTTCCGCATGCTGGCTGTTCCTCTGGTCTCCACCAGGGGTCCCTACTGCACCGGAGATACCCTGGATCCCTCTCCAGGGAGAGGAGAGGAGAGCAGAACAGTCCATCGAACACTCGATCCTCTTCCTCCTCTGCCAACCCCCAGCGCCCGAGCATGTTCCTGAACTCAGGTCGCCAGCATGGCATGAGGAGTGGCATCCAGCGCCTCAACCCTCAGCACCACTGGGCTGGCAGAGCTGACACACTCTTGACCACGCCTCCAACTTGCCTAACTCTCTCCTCATTTGCTCCACCCCCAGAGTCTCAACCCTATTGCAGATCTTGGTGTCATCTGCAAAGAGGCATACTTTTCCTTCGAGTCCATCCACAATGTATCTTATAAAGACATTAAAGAGGACTGTCCCCAGCACTGAACTCTGTTAACTTTAATTGTGAGGATGGCATCCTCAAAAGCCCTGCCCCGTGGACCTCACCACCCTTACGTAAGGAGTCAGAAGTTCACTAAGGTATGAAAGACCTAGATCATTCAGGGCATTCTACACAATTATAAAATGGGTAAGAGAAACCAAGACCTGTGATTGGTCAGATGTGATCCCATGACTATGCATTATTCCAGAAAAACTGCACAGATCAGAAATGCTTAATGTTCTGAACATCATTACTCTGCTTTTAAAATAAAAATCTGTGGAACTATTTTATAACTGCAGTAGGACACTCCAGGGTGTGCCTAATTGTGGCATAACAGCACTTTTCGAGTGCATAAGGCACTTGGCATTGCCTCATGCCCACACTCACAAGGAGTGTGACTGTTCTACAGTAATGCATACCCTGTCAAGCCTTATTGCTTAAGGAAAGGTACCTTGTAGTGAGTGCGGCACATCACTGGCAGCCAATCTTGGAGGACCCAGCACAAGGAGGTGAATATGTTCTGACCAGAGAGCCGTTAGACAGTAATAGAACAGTCAAAACATCCTCTTCCATGAAGAAGAGAGGGAAATGGCCACATCACTGAATATATCTAGGTTAAGAAACATAGCAAGAACCACCACAAAAAATCCAAAACTGACCAGTGGAAATGAAACTGACAAGAGTAATAACTATTTTGTGACCTTCACCATGGAGGAGAGAAGACACCCCTTGCGGATAAAACCTCTGGGGATCCAAGGCTTTAGCTTACCATCTCTCAAGGCTTAACTGAATACTATTAAAACCCCAAATGTGAAGTTGAGCCTGCAATACAATGCTGCAAAGCTACGAGTAAATAAGCTTCTCCTTCTGTCTTGCTATGACTTCCTCTCCAGGAAGGTGCTGCTGGACTTGGCCCTGGGATCAAAGGAGATCTCCGCATAAAGATGCTCCACACTTCTGCAGTATGCATAAGCTAAACCTGAATGCCTAAGGAACATTGGGGTTAAAAAAAAAAAAGAACCTAATGGAAAAGGAGAAGACATAAAAAATAGCTGCTTCAGGCCTGGCAGCCTGAGATCAAAGAAGATCTCTGAATAAAGAGGCCCCACACTTCTGTGGTACACATAAGCTAAACCTGAATGCCTAAGGAACAGTTGGGTTCCAAAAACCCTCATGAAAAAGGAGAAGACACAATGAACACCTGCTCCAGGCCTGGCAGCCCTTATACGTGCCTCTGAAGGCAAGGCAATTTTATTTATATGGTATTCTATCCCTAGGACTTAGAGTACCATACAGTCAGAACAGCTAATGTTAAAGCAGCAGTGCTTGTTAATAAATATACACATTTTTCAGTAATAAAGTTTGCCTGGCAAAAATATCAAGATACACGTTTTTCTTTTCAGTTTTTTTTTATTCCTGAACCACGATATGTGGTCTTGAAGTTTTTAAAAGTTGCCACACCCTTGCCACACCCACGCCACACCCACCATTAAGAAAAATAATATTTTGGGCTGTTTACCATCAGAAACATGTGGAAGAACCATCCGAATGCAACTATAGCATGAAATCTGGCATTTACATTCAACAAGTAACACCAGGGGAAGAGATTTTTAAAAAATGGTGAATGGTGGCCATCTTTAATGACGTGAGTCATTAATTACAAGATCAGCTATAAAAAAAGTCATAACACACCTGAAACAACAAAACAAATATACTGAGCATGAATCTTAGGTTGTCAGAAATATATTTATGCTAAAAAAACTATATGATGAATTTTTTCACCGACTAACAAATACTGCTGCTTTAAACTAGGTAGCCCAAGTTAACCAAATGTATTTTAAGAGAGATCTTAAAGCCCTCCACTGTGCAGACAGATCCAATGTTCAGCAGTATCTAATTCCACAGGAGTGGAGCAGCAACTCCGTATGCTCTGCCCTCCTGCTTCAGTTGGGTAGAGAGGATGGGAAGAGGAATAAGGAACCAGGAGATCTTTGAGGTAATCAGGACCCAAACAAGGGTGAAGAACAAAGCTCTCGGATTTAAGAAGCCAAGCTCTTGAGGTGCTCAGTAAATTAAATTACAAAGCCATAGCAGGGCGAAAGCATCCTGAGCCCTTTAGTGGCAGTTGTTGGGGCAGGTACCCTAGCCATTGGGGTGTAGGCCTGACTGTTATTGGCACATGTGCCTGATTGTTGGGTTATACATCCAGTCGCTGGAGGGCTGTGTGCCATGTTGTTGAGGAGGCACAAGCAAGATAGTAGTAGCAAGTAAACAAGAAATGGTAGGTATGATGGCTTGATAAGGAAGATTTTTGGGCCCTGAGGAGAGGACGGGACAACTGCCTTGGCAGGGTATGGTTTAGGAGCAACAATTTGAAGGCAGAAAAACACAAGGGTGAACCATGGCCATAGATCTGGCCAAGAAGATGGGAAGGGCAGGCAGAAGGAGCAGGAAGGGCATGTGGGCACACAGCCAGCAGGCATGGCCCAGCAGGACTGGGACAGGATCCAGCACCCTTCCCCCCAGGCAGAAGTGTGGGGGGTAACATTCCCCACTGCATAAGTAGCTGGAACAGACAGGAGAAAAGCTGGTAGGTATTGCCCAACAGCTGAAGACAGGTTTCCAGCAAACCACAAGAGCAGAAGTAGAAGTGATGGGGGGACAAGGAGCTGCAGCAGAGAGCAGGGCATGGCCCCAGTTGATGGACTGGAGGCAGGAGGGCCAGCAGGCAGGGCCAGTAAGGAGCACCTAGGAAGAACAGTGCAGGAAGAGTATGGGACTGGAGTAAGCAGCAAAACTGCACAACTGAGCCACAGTGGTGGATCGCAGAAGGGAGGAGGGACTATGAGGCATGAAGAGCAGGAAACAGCATGGCTGCAGAACAGGGAGACTCAGGAAGAAACCTAAAAGTGTGGCCAGCATCCAAGCCCTACCAGTGAGAGAGATCCAGAGGAAAGAGAGGAGGCAGCTGGTGATGGGTGTGAAGCCTGCACAGCAGTGGAAATGGTTTGATGCCAGGACAGCAGAAAACATGGACAGATGCCAGAATCCCCCAAGCTGCAGCCATACAGATGTACTAGGTAGGAGGAGGACAGGAATGGTGGACTGGAAGGTCAGCAGCCATGCAGCCGCAGCAAAGAAATGAGCATTCAAAGGATGCTTGGGGCATGTGTGCTTAAATAGCCCCCAGTGGGGTTGGGGGGGCCCCATGGCATGAGTCACCTGCTGCCTGTCTGAACCCCAGGCTTTGCCTTGCACAAAATATAAAATGTGTTATTTTTCACTGCTGAGGTGTATTTATAACAAAATATTCAAAGTGTGTCACTAAATTATATGCTGTCAGTGCTGTCTCTGCAGTTTCTGCTCTGAGTTCTCAGAGTCACAGCATTCCATAGGAAACAGCATGCTGTCATTTTAGTCTCTGCAGTTTTCCTCCTGCTAAAAAAAAAGGCAAATTAAACACCTTGGTACATAAAACAGGATCCTGACACTATAAATTTATATCATATTAGGTTTTCCAGAAAATACATACTTTTTGTAAATAGCTGGAGCAGAAGTATTACAGACTAAAGGACAAAATGACATAATCAAAGTACTGTGGGCCCGTCAAATTGGGAAAGGGGCATCACTGTTAAAATCATGTTGTCACCTCCCCATGATAAGTCTGAGGGACTTTTTATTCAAACACAGGTGCTGTTGCTAATACATTTTTTAAATTCATGCATCCAGTTAAGATAAACACAACTGTCCAACAATCTTAAATGTATATTATTTACAATATCAGACAAAAAATTGGAAGAGGCACTGCAAAGTTCAAATAAATAAATACAAACATGCTTAAAATTAAAGGTTAACATTTAAGAAACGAAAACTTTTTGGTGTCAAATTCAAGTACTCTACTTCCACAAAGTGCTGGATTAACCAGTCTCCTACTTTACATACCTGGAAGACAAAACTAAAGGAGATTAAAAAGATGTAACGCTTCCTGTCTGAGTGATTTGATACCTTTCAAAATATCTGGGAAGCCTTTGACAATTGGGGACAGTAAAATACTGTCGGAAATTCTTTGTCAACTTGTTGGCCCCACAGATCACCTTGCTACAGCCATGCAAATAGTAAATGTTTTAACACAGGTTAAACTGCGAGTGCTATACTATTACAAGGTACTCGACATATGCATGGATTGTTTTACCTTTCCTTTACATTGATTAGGAATACATGCATATTGATTGACTGAACCTTGGTCAAATGGTTATGTAAGTTACTTAAAAGAATGAATGAATACATGAAAAACATGCCAGACTAGTAGAACGGAGAGTGCAGTCCTCAACCACATGACCAGTACAATACAACACAGGCAGTCACAGTGCCAGCTTTCTCTCAAGTCTTTGCCAGTCTGCGGTGATCTAGCCCTGGAGGAAACCCTATAGTAGGTGAGAGGGTAGCTCGGACTTGGTGCCCATTGCATCCCTGCCCCCTCATGTGTGGCTGCTCACCTGGGGGTCAATTAGTGCCAGCAGTAATGGGGGTCTGTGGCATCTGGGCACCAGTCCATTGCTGGACTGAGATCTTGACAACTCAGTACACATAGACTGCCATGCGAGTTTTGGCTGCTACTGATCTTAGCTGGAGTTGAATCAGTGGCCAAGAGCTGAAAAGCTTTAAAGTCTACAACCAGTCACAGAATTCTGCAGTCACCCATCTTTACAATGAATGTTCTGGCTGTTTTGTGTTTGTTTGGAAATACTTATTTGTCTTTTAATGTTTATGCTCTACATAGCTTTACCAGGCAGCACCTCAATGTAGAAGGAGTAGCAAAGCAGCGTTCCTTTCTTTTGTTATTTGGAAGTACCAGTACAGCTGGAGTGTAAGGAAAACATATATTTTACTCTCCTTCGCATTTCCTGATCAGAGCCCAGCAGCTTTAGTATCAGTTCTAACTTTCCTCTTCAGTGAGTCATTTTCATAATCTTTTTGTTGTCTCGTGTGTTGTTCATGCAACACCCGTTTTGTTTGTTTTACAATACCTGTACAAAAGATTTTTTTTAACACAATTTTGTTTAACTCAGTGATATAATAAAATAAGCTTGATTTATTTATGCAAACCATCTGGTGTTTAAATAAAGAAAATATGTATAAAATATTTGCTTTGATTTTATGAGTTTCAGAACTCCTTGATAATAAATTAGAAATACAAATAACAGGCTTACCACACGTAAACCTCCCACTGTACTTTGACTTTTTGTATAGTTGCTTTTTTATGTTGAATTTGCTTATTTTATTAAAAGGTGGTTTACAAATCTGCAGTAAGAAAACTAGCTTTAGAGATGATGGTTTACAGCATCTGCTCTTGTTGTATTTTGTTCTAAATTTACCTGCTGTGACAGGGACCACTACCGCCCATAATAACAAATTCATAGTAACATTACCATCCTGTGAGCCATACCTACGGCAATACGTTTATTTGAAACATTCCTCCCTTTAATATAAATTGTCACCCACAGATGCTATTCCTTGTGCTGTCAGTCCTCATATTAATGTGGCTTCTGATCCATTATTTGATACCAAGGTTTCCTAGACAACAGCGGAAAGTTGCTGCCAGTATTGTAACAAAATCTTCAAATTAAATACCCACTCACTAAAGCTCACACATTGCCTTGTTTACCTTAACAGTTTGAGATATTACTAGTTTCCTTGCTGGAAGAGTCCATTTTTCTGAAGGATGTGCTGCTGTGTGGGGGAAGGGGGTTCATTACCATTTCATTTCTTTCATAAACGTCCACAAGAACATTGTGGTTTGCAACAGAATAAAACACACAGGCAAAATTCTATTTGGAAGACACAGTCACTGAGTTAGCAGTAGTGTGACAGCACCAATTTTCAGGCTCTGCTGGTAACCATCATCACAATGTGTGCTTAAAAGGAAGGTCTTTCTCATCGGCTATTTTTAGTATCTAGGGCTGCTTTACAAAGGTGCCTGTGGTGGAACTGATCAGGTCCCTTCCTACCAGTGATCAGTGATGTCACTGTGTGCCTTCCACGGTGGCTGGGAGGTGCTCTGCTAATCCATTTCTCTAGGCACGAGCTGGCAGCAGTTCAGAGAGACAAGGGAAGCTGCTGCTGCTGCTTCTGAAGGGGGTTGGTGCCGTAGCTGCCCCTGATGCAAGCAGCTGCTTCCATCTGCACTGCAGCATCACAGCACCTACAATCAGACATCTCAGGGCTTCTTGCTGGTGGAACTAATAAGGAGGCCAGCCCTGCCTGGAGCTGTGACGGAGGGGCAAGCCGAGGATGGGAGGGTCGCAGTCTTTGCAGCAGGGAAAGGCGAGCAGCCTGCATCGGGAACCTTCTGAGGCAATGTGAGTCCTGAATCCTTTTTCTGTTTACCTTAGTGTAACATGACTGTAGGCCTGTACAGCCTTGTGTCTGCAAACCCAGGCTAGTGTGTACATACATTGTCAAAGAGCATCAGTAAACATGCTCTTCAGCCAGTGACAAAACTGTGTAGCAAAAGAATCAGATGTGGGGCTGGTTTACCTGAATGTGAGACTAGGGATGCTTGTATACCAGCAAGGATATGTTCATCAGGGGCCCAAGCCTGCAGTATTACAAATGAGAAGATTATATAAATGTAGACTCTTCTGTTCAGGGCCCTTTATTTCCCTTTCCTGATTTCAGATTTTTAAGACAATAGGCCTTTGATTCAGCCTGTAAGGTTAGCATAGCTCAAGTGGCTAAGATGCTGAGTGTTTTCATTTGTCGGTTCCGATTACTAAATGTCAACCTTGCCAGCAGTGTCTCTAAAGCTCCATCCTCCATCAAACATTTTTGTTGTAAGACTGAATGAGTTGTACGTATGTTCTGTTGCATTGCACTGACCTTGGTCTACAACACCTGAAATCCGTACTCATTTATATGGACAATTCTGAATGACATGATTATTTATCCCTGCCAACGGGCTCATTGCTCCTCCACTCTGCAAAGGTTGGAATAAAAAGCAAATGTTGCATTTATTTCAAAAAAGAAAAGGAGTCCTGGAATGCCAGCAGAAAGTAATGGTATTTTCATGAGATACTTTTCATAATAAAATGTCAAGAGATTTATGAGTTTACTGAACCATTACACTGGTTTCCAATAAACCACAGGACTGATGTGCTGGAAGATGGCCTTTACCCTTTCTGTAGGTTTTATGAGCTTTAATATTTCTCTTACTGCTGTTTCACTTATGGGACATGATAAAGTGAAGAAAGAATTATGGTAATAAAATTTATATTTAGCGACTTAGTCCATGAAAACCTTTAAACATAGTAGCACTTTAATTCTGGCAGTACACTACTAGAATGAAAAGCCTAGCCATCACGTTGTATTTTCCTTTTTGAGTTTGAAGCAGTTCCCTCTCAGGATGATCAAGGCATATTTGTGAATTCTGCAAGTACTGGATCTTTATATGAAATTAGTGTGGTTTGTAGAAAGGGTAGAAAAGGTACAACACAGGCCTTGTGCTCCTTAATTAATGTGAGTGCTCATACCAGAAGTAGCTGTCATACTCTTGATGGTGTCACAGCTTGAGAGCTGTTGCAAAGTGCTGTACCTGTCAAAATACATTTTAAATCACACTGTCGTGGTTTCAGCCAATTGGCATACCGAGATACAGTGCCTCTTATCCAGTGTACAGGATGCTGTCATGCAGGGGCGCTAGGAGGGAGCACTCCACTCCAACGCCATGGGGAGGACTGCACAACAACAAAAAAAAGACTAAACCTATTATAAATTACTCTGGCTAAACTCAAATGATTTATAATAAGTTAATAGGCCTCCAAGGGCTGTTTCCTGTGGTATAAGAGACTCCTTTGAGATTTGAGCTGACAGAACCGCTTAGCTTCACTTCACGGTCCTCTTACCCAAATCTTAGGCTTGGAGTCTCTTATACCATAAAAACAATCCTTTTTTTTGGATAGCCATGAAAAGTTCCCCTCCTATATAAAATGGGCAAGAAAATCCCTGTATCGTGATTGGTTGAGACTTGGTTCTAGCCATGGCAGTAAGAGAGTACCACCAATGTCTAGAAAGAAGTCCCTGCCAACCAGGGCAACTCTCAGAATTTATAAGCCACTTACTTCCTGATTTCCATCACAAACATGGCTGCAGCCTTTACTCTTATATGAAAAACTTCAACTAGGCCCTGAAAATAAAAGTCCATTAAATTAAGTAAGTAAATAATTTAATGGTATTTTCACTCAAGAGCCCCTTCCTACATGCATACACAAATTTAAAAAATCAAGTACTTATTCAGAGTTTCCATTGCTGTTGTTGCTTTGATGACCATGAAAATTCCCCCTCCTGTTCCTACCAGTTTGCAAGAGAACTCCCTGCTCCTTACCTGGTAACAGATGAAATTGAGATTCTGGTTCCACTTGAGGCCTTTGTGTTGTATGTGTGTGTGTATGCCAGTGGAACTCTGAAGAATTTTGAATTCATGTATTGCATGTTACCATTCCGTGTGTGCGTGTGTGGGGGGGATTCTAATGCTGGAATAATGCAGAGCTTTGATTCTTCTATTCCATGGTAAACAATCACACAATGTACTGAATGTGAAGAAAGACAAATGACTGACAGGTGAAAAACACCTATGGAGGGACTATTTTACATAACTTAGCAGCATTTTATTATATTTTTTGTGGCTTTGAAAACTTTTAGAGTGTTCGTTTTTATAAGCAACAAGGCACTTCAAGGCATTGGTGGTACTAGGTTTACCCCACGGTCAGTGAGTTCCATGTGATGATAGCGATATAAAAACAGCAATCGCTATCATCGCGAATGTATATCGCTGAAAAGCATTTTGGCGATATACATTTCTCAGCAAGCCAACATGCAGTAAATTAAAGTGTTTTTGTGGAGACCCCCCACACCCCCCTAACTAAAGATTCCTAACTTCAAGAGGGGTGCATGTCGAGGAGGGGCCAAAAAATACTGCATAATAAAAAATAAAAAAAACAGCCACAAGCAGCAGCAAGACATTGCCCCAGCAGGTCCCAAACCCCGTGCCTACTGCACCGCAGCCAGCCACCTTCACCACCACACCACAAGGCTGGCTCAGTTGCAGTAGGCTTCTCCCCTCTACCTAAACCCTCCCTCCTATCCATCCCCTGGCAGCTCCCTATCCCCCCCCCTTCCGGTCTCTGTGGTCGCTGATCCATCACTTCCCTTGCAGGTTGATGATGATAGCGGCTATAAATGAGTGACTGTTTCTACAGTCACTCATTTATAATCGCTATCATCACAAGCTACCCAGTGAAGGCACTCGGCTTTATGTCGTGCCTCACTACCCCCCCGACTGTAGGGTAAACCTAGTACCACCAACGCCGCATCATGACTTATTGCTTAAATCTTTACCTGTATGCCAAAGAACTCCCCAATGCTTACCCTGTAACAGATGTAATTGAGGTTTTGGCTCCATGTGAGGCATGTGCGTGTGTCTGTGTGTCTGTGTATGTATGCCAGTGGAATTCTGCAGAATTTTAGATTTATGCATTCCATGTTACCATTCCATGTGCACATGTGGGGACAGGAGTAGGGAGAGAGGAGGGAGCCTACTACTAGGGGAGTCTGCAGGATTCTGAATGCTTTTATTCTATGGTAAGTAAACACATCATGTACTGAATGTGTAAAAAGACAGATAACTGACTGGTGGAACCATCTTTGGTGGGACTATTTCACATTTTTATCAATATTGTGTTATATTTTTGTGTTCATTTTTAAAAAGTAGCCTATGAACCCATTTTACAAGTGTGATAGAACACTTAAGGGAGTTGGTTGTGCTGGTTTTAGCACACGTCCAGAGGTTGAAGACACTCAGCCTGTGGCCTTGTGCCTTACAGTGCCCTTGGGCATGTGGTAAAACCAGCACAACCAATGTCCTATTGCCCCTTAATGCTTAAAGGGACACACATGCAGTTTCTGTTGTTTCACTTCTGAAATGAGTGCACAAAACAGTTTAGTAATATTGATATACAGTAATACAAAAGGCATACAACAGCAGTAGTGTTATTTGTGAATTCGGTTTTATGCACAAAGTATAATACATCTGTTTATAGAAGCTGTGCGGGTAGTGCAGTGTCCAGTCCAATAGGTATAGTCAACAAATAGTCAACTGATATGAAGTCCAGTCCAATGGCATATCATAATATTGATGGCGAATTCTGGATATTGGATATTGGAGAAGAGATATGTTCTACATGTCTTATACTGGTGTACTCTAATGAAACAAAGACTTTGTAAGCATCAAGGATCACATAGTTTTCCAATATTTGATAGGAGACAATGCTGTTCAATAGTCTCATAGTAAAACTTGTAACCTGGAAGACATGGGGACCAGCTTTCATCTAGAACTGTTATGCAGGAGGAAATTAGGTTTAGCAGTCATCGTTTATGCAGTCCCCTACCTTTGCAAGCAAATGGGGACTTACTGTTAGTCTTGGCTGATCAAGATTATCCTCTCTGCTAGGCAGTAAAGAGTTGATGTGTGTAGGACTCTGGCCTAGGCCTTTAAGTTGTTTACTATTTCAGTGAGATAAGAAACTTAATAACCTGCAGAACATTTTGTACTGTACTTAAGAGTTCCTGTAAACAAGAGGCCCTGTTCTGTCTGGGTTACCTGTCTTTAGTGATATAAAAATGAGACCCCCTTTGCCTCCCCACACAAAACAGAAAAGGGAGTACTGTTAGATACGAGAGAGCTACCTAACCAGCTACAGGGTTCACCCTGTGATAGTTTCTTTTGTAATCAGATGGAGAAGACTTGCCAGACATGGCTAGTGGAACTGGGGTCCTAAGTCTGGGGAGTGGCACCTGTCCCCTCCAGTCTGAGTCTCTGGAGGCCATTACTTGTCTAGACCCATAAAGACCATTACTAGTTTGGTTGGGGCCAATTACTGGTTTCCCCTCAAGGGATTCTGATGGATGGAATCCACCAGATATGCCATTCCAGTGCCCAGGGGCCATTTATGCAACAAAATGATAGAACAGAGAATGCTCAGATTTGGAACTCCAAGCCAGTGTCCACTCCCAGTCCACATTTTGGGAGAGCAGGGTGAAAGTATGCCTAAAAGCATCTACAGTACCTCATTAATGTCCAGTCAGGTACTACCAGATGTAAATATAATGTGCTTGGTTATCCTTGGTAATGTTTATAATGTACAGGTTAAACTATATATTGAAGGCACACTACCAATTCTATGGGCTTATACCCTCTAGGATGTGTGCCCCTCTGCAGGGGAATTGAGCTTTACACTTCTGAATGTGACAAATGAAAATCAGACTTAACATGATGGCCCAGTGTCTGAATACTGTTTCTTCTGAGACCAAATGTACCACAGAATACACAGTACTGTAGTGCCATCTATAATGCTAACTGCTAGGCCTGTCTGCAGTGAAGTTTCTGTAAATATACTTATTTGTAGATCCTATGGTTACATTTAAGAGCTCTGTTTTGCCAGCATAAAGTTGGTGGACAGTGAGTGTTTAAATGGTATTGGTGATTATCCAATCAGAGTTGATAATGGGAAATAAAGTTAACACCAGTCAACCCTGTAGTAAAGGGCATACATTCTCACCATGGCTTCTTTTATAAGAACTGTGTATTGTAAATCATCCTACTCTGCTGTCCCTGAGTCCAAGAGTGTCCAGGGGTTATTTTCTATTCCCCCAAATGGAGGCACCTGGAACAAAAAATAACCCAGGCCAGACTTCTAGGAGAGCAGTGAAAGGAGGACTCTGAGGTCCCTAGTCAAAAGGGTTAGCCTTTACACTGTGCAATTGTGACAGTCCTAGACCACCTTACAGTGGAGGCACCGCTGAGATCCAGTGCCATGAAATGATAGAAAGAAAGGGGCTGCATCTCAGAGAGCTAGGGCCATATCCAACAAGAGCCAGAAAGTAAACAAATCAGGACAGGCTACTAGAACTGGCAAAAAATGTATGGAAGGTGCCATGGCTGCTCAGTCAGTATAGCTGCATCTTTATTTCGGTGCAAAATTGTGGAGCACCAAGTGCGTAAGTACAGATGGCCCACAGATGGGCTGCTGTGTAGACATTTTGTAGTTTTTGGCTAGTGCCGGGTGCCAGGTGCCTGTCCTGTTTTGTTTACTTCTTGATCCACTGGTATTCACCTTGGCATGTCTCTTTGCATGATACCAATAGGAACATGGATTTGTGCTGCACAGAGGAAATGCCATGAAATCACCAAGAAAAAGAGCAACATACACAGCTGATATAGACACTGTCGTTGGGTGACAATATTTTTTCATGACATTAAGTATCTTCCCATACTGGCGCCTGGCCTGTTGTTGAGACTGCACCAGAAATGTTTTACTTGCCTTCCAGAGACTGTGTTTTGCAAGAAGCACCATCTAATATGCAAACCAAAGGCTGAAGATCTCTATGAGATTGGAACCAGCACTGGACTTGTCTGCATTCCTCAGAACAAACAACTAGGCTGCAGTGGCCTAGTGCACATGGCAGGCCCATGAGAGCAGAGTCTGGCTGACATGGGGTCCCACAGATCTGCGGTTTGGAACAGGGCTTAATGAAACTGAGAACGCTTTGATGCCCTTCAGTTTCAGCCTGAATGATTTGCTGTGCCGAAGGTATATTGCTAACCCCACAGGAGTTCTCCGGACTGTCAGCATGTGTGTGGACCCTAGGAATGTATTGGCTACCACCACTTTGCCTAGGCATGAAAGCACAGTGGGAGGAATTAGATAAGGAACCGGTGGACGCCATTGGCAAGATGGCAGCAAAAGGGGAGGTGTTGCTGGTGGGGTACTTCAATCTCCTGGATGTAGATTGGAGCCTCCCAGCAGCAGCTTCAGCTAGAAAGCAGGACATCCTGGACTTTCTGCAGGGGGTGTGCCTCAGGCAACTAGTTAGTGAACCCACTCATAAGGGGGCAATACTGAACCTGGTACTCACTAGCAGGGACAGTATTGCAGACATCAAGGTGGGAGGCCACCTTGAGACCAGTGATCACCATATGGTGTGGTTAAATATAGGGACAACTGCGGAACTGAGCCACACAAGGGCAAGGGTGGATTTTATAAAGATGGGTGAATGCCTCAGGGATGATCTGGCATGGGGACATGGCCTGGGTTTGGGTGGAGGAACAGTGGGAAAATCTAAAAGGGAGCATAGTATAGGCAGCAAACCTCTGTGTCAAACAAGTGAGCAAAAGCAAGAGGAAAAAGAAACCGCCATGGTTCTTGAAAGAAGTGGCTGGAAAGGTAAAGGCAAAAAGGGTAGCTTTCAGAAGGTATAAGGAGAGGCAGAGGGAGGAGGAGGATAGGGAGGTGTATCAGGGGAAACTGATTGAAGCAGGGAAAGCAGTAAGGACCACAAATGCGCAAACTGAAGAGAGAGTAAGAATATCCCAGGAAGTAACAAAAGGGGACAAGACATTTTAGGTATATATGAAAACAGGAAGACCGGGGTGGGATTCTAAGGTTAAAAGGAAGGGCGGATGTACAGAGGGGGACCAGGAAAAGCCAGACATCCTGAACAAATACTTTTGTTCAGTGTTCACAGAGGAAGGAGAAGGGGAGGGGCCACAAAAAAGTAACAGAAGCTTTGGAGGGAAGGAGGTGGACATTAATCCTTTATTTGGTGAAGTGAGGCCTGAAGGGACTCGCTAATCTGAATGCAGACAGAGCAATGGGGCCAGATGGGGTGCATCCAAGGGTACTGAGTGAGCTCAGAGAAATACTAGCTGTACCTCTGATAGTCCTGTTTAACAGCTTATTGGATACAGGAGTGGTTCAGGACTGGAGGATGGCAAATGTAGTCTCACTACATGAAAGTAGTAGCAGGGAGGAGGCTAGCAATTATAGGTCAGTCAGCCTGACATAGGTGCTGGGAAAATTAATGGAATCAGTGCTGAAGGAAAGGATTGTGAAATATCTTGAATTCATTGGATTACAAGACCTGAGGCAGCATGGTTTCACTGGGGGAAGTCATGTCAAACGAATCTAATAGATTTCTTTGAATGCGGGACAAATGAGTTAGATTAGGGTGGAGCGGTGAACATGGCCTACTTAAATTCCACTAAGGTTTTCGACACTATTCCACACTGGAGGCTAGTAAGCAAACTGGGTGGCTTAGAGTGGGTCCAAAGGTGGTAAACTGGGTAAGAAATTGGTTAGGGGATAGGCGACAGCGGGTGGTGGTAAATGGATTTCACTCCATGGAAGGGAGAGTGACCAGAAGGGTGCCTCATGAATCAGTGCTGGGACTGGTTTTCTTTAATGTCTTTATAAGTGACATTGCAGAGGGGCTGGAAGGGAAGGTCTGTCTCTTTGTGGATGACACCAAAATTGGCAATAGGATGGACACTCAGGGGGAGTGGAAAGGATAAGCAGAGACCTGAGAAAACTCGAGCAGTGGTCAAGGGTATGGCAGCTGGGTTTCAATGTGAAAAAGTGAAAAATAATGCACTTGTGTCACAGAAACCCAGGGGCAGAGTACAGAATGTGTGGAGTGGTATTTACAACCACCAAGCAGGAATGAGGCCTAAGGGTAACCATATCAGATGACCTTAAGGTGGCCAGGCAGTGTGACAAGGCAGTTGGGAGAGCTAGTGGGATGCTGGGGTGCATTGAGAAGGGTATCCTCGGCAGAAAGAGGGAGGTGGGGTTACTTCTGTATAGATCTCTGATAAGACCTCACCTAGAGTACTGTGTGCAGTTCTGGAGACCACATCTCCGGAAGGACACAGACAGAGTGAAGGCCATCTAGAAGAGGTCAACTAAAATGGTGCAGGGTCTGCATCAAAAGCCCTACAAGGAAAGACTAAAGGACCTCAATATGTACATCGTGGAAGGGAGGAGGGAGAGGGGGATATGATAGAGACCTTTAAATACCTTACAGGGGTAAATAAGGTACAGGAGGGAAGTATTTTTCAGAAGAAAAGGTGCTCAATAGCAAGGGGACATGCAATGAAGCTGTAGGAGCAGTAGATTCAGGAGAGATATTAGGCAGTATTTCTTCACAGAGTGGTGGATTCCTGGAACAATCTTCCAGCAGAGGTGGTGGAGGTGTAGACTGGCAGGGTTTCAAGAATGCATGTGATAGGCACAAGGATATCATAGTGGAAAGAAAGGGGAAGGGAGAAAGAGCGGTAGATCAAGTACGGTCTGCAGTAACAATGTATGTAGGGGAAAAAGGGAGGGTTGGTGGACCAATCGGCCCTTATCTGAAGTCAAATGTTATGTTTCTATGGAGTAAAAAGAAGCAGAGCCCAACTACCTAACTGGAGCATGGGATACCATGGCAATGCTGCAACAGTTAGAGCATTGTGTGACATTCAGTACCAGCCCATTCTCTGTCCCTGTCACCCCACTGGTGCTGGTTTGCTTGCCTTGCTGTTTCACCTACTCTGGCTAGTTGTCCACAGGTCAAATAGACTTATATATGCCCACAAGGTCTGCTGCTCGAATACGGACTTTCAAAATTTCTCCTGCTGAGGGCTGGCTCAAGCAGTTCCTCCCCATTGGGTGCTCCTGGATCTAGCTGTGTGCCAAGTATACAGGTTACGCACCTGTAACAGGAGTTCTAGGAGTGGTATATATTGTTCAGCCACATTTCTTGGCAGGTACCTTGCCGCTTTAAGATGGGCCGGAAGGTCTTCAAGCTGGCTCCTTCCACCCACCCGGGTGGTAAAACCCTCAACTCCTCCCCATGACACTAAGCCGCTGGAAGCCAGGTTGAGCGCCGGTGTTGGAGAGGTTAGGTGGGTCATGTGGAAGAACAAGTACCACTCCTAGAACTCCTGTTACAGGTGAGTAACCTGTATTTCTAGGGACGTGGATATGTTGTTCAATCCACACTTCTTGGCAGACTCCTAGCAGTTCTCCAGGAGGAGGGAGGCAAGGCACGGCACGCACCCCCGACTTAGGAAAAAGGGACTGGAGAACTGAGGCCCCAAAACCAGCATCCCGGCATGACTTGAGGTCGATGTGGTAATGGGAAATGAAGGTGTGTGCTGACTTCCAGGTAGTAGCCCATCAGATTTCCTGGATAGGGATGTCCCTAGAAGCAGCCACTGATGCAGTGGTATGGTGGGTAGAATGAGCTCTTATCCCTCTGGGAGGCTCCTTGCCCACCAACCTATAGCAGAGATCAATGCAGGAAGTGATCCACCTGCCAATCGTCCATTTGGCTGCAGGTCTGCCAGGTGCGGCTTTAGCATAGGTGATAAACAGCTGGCGAACCTCTCCCCGAACTTCAGCTGTACGCTCTTTATAGTAGGCGAGCGCTCTTCTCAGGTCCAAAGTATGGAGCCTGTTCACGGCCTCCGAGGTGTGATTCGGGTAGAACACTGGTAGAGTCAACACCTGATTCAGGTGAAACTCTGACACCACCTTGGGAAGGAATTTCAGGTGGGGGCATAGGACAACCTTGTCCCTATGGAAGACCAGGTAAGGAGATTCTATGGAAAGCGCCTGGACCTCCCCAATCCTTCTGGCTGACGTGATAGCCACCAAGAAGGCAGTCTTCCATGACAGGTGGGAGATATTGCACCTGTGCATCGGTTTGAATGGCTTGCCCATGAGCTTAGCCAATACCAGCAGTAAATCCCACAGAGGTGGAGGTTCATGCACCGGAGGGAATATGTGATCTAGGCCTTTGAACAAATGCCAAACCACCTTCTCCTGCACCACAGACTGCTTGCTGGCCCACGCCCGGTAAGCAGAGATGGCTGCCAGGTGCATCTTAAGGGCCATCGACCGAAGCCCTTGCTGGGAAAGGGACCACAGGTAGTTTAAAATGTTAACCAATGGACAGGATGAGGGGTCCAGCCCCTTGCCCTGGCACCAAATGGAGAATCTCTTCCTTTAAAGGTGTAATATTTTCTGGTCGACTCCTTACGGGATGCCTCAACGAAGTTGAGGACCTCGTCAGAAAGACCCAAGGCCTGGAACTCTAGCCGCTCAGGAACCAGGCCATCAGGTGCAGGGATTGAAGGTCCGGGTGAAATATCTTCCCCTGATTGACTGAGATAAGGTCCGGGTGGGCTGGAAGCTGCCTCGGGAGCCTGGAGCTGAGGCTGAGGAGATCTGGATATCAGAACTGGCGGGGCCAATTTGGGGCTACCAGAATCACCTGCACCTTGTCCCTCCTCACCTTGAGAAGCACCTTGTGGATCAAGGGGAATGGAGGGAAGGCGTAGAAGAGGCCTGGGGTCCACTGCCTCGAGAAGGCATCCCCCTGCAGTGAGCCCCATTGAGGGGGGTGGGCATGGAACAGCCTCAACTTTGCATTCTCCCTGGAGGTAAACAGGTCCACCTGAGGAGTGCCCTAGTGGGAGAACAGATCTTGCACTACCTCTGGCAGGAGAGACCACTCATGAGATGCATTGCCTATCCAGCTGAGGGCATCAGCCAGACTGTTCGAGGCTCCTGCCACATGGAAGGCTATGAGGTACTCCTCCAGGCTGAGCACGAGAAACCATATGCGAAGAGCCTCCTTGTACAGAGGCAAGGAGTGCGTCCTGCCCTGTCGGTTGAGATAGTACATGGTCGTGGTGTTGTCTGTCTGGACCTGGACCACTTGACCATGGACAAATGGAGTGAAGGTGGTCAGGGCTAGCCATACCACTTGGAGCTCCAGCAGGTTGATGTGGCATCGGGACTCCTGAGGGGACCAGAGAATGTGGGTCCTGTGTTCCCCCAGATGGGCACTCCAACCCATCAGAGAGGCGTTGTTTGTCAGGATGACCATTGGCTCAGGGCAGACAAATGGGATATGCTCCTGCAGATGACCTGGGATGAGCCACCATTGCAGGCAGTCCCACATCTCCTGAATCACAGAGACTGGCTGGTCTAGAAGACCTGAGTGCTGAGACCACTGGTGGGCCAACCCCCACTGCAGGGGGCGCATATGCCAGCGGGCCCAACAGACCATGCTGGTGCAGGCTGCCATGAGACCCAGAAGGTGCAGGAAGTCCCAGGCAGGGCGCAGTTACCCAACCAGAGATGATTAAGCAAAGGAGGAAGGGACCTCGGCCCTGTCCGCTGGGAGCCAGGCTCCGGCTCAGAGAGAGTCGAGCTCCACCCTGATGAACTGGATCACCTGCAAAGGCACGAGTTCTAACTTAGCCTCATTGATGAGGAGGCCTAGTTGAGAGCAAACCCGGAGGACCAGATCCCCGGACTGCTCCGCCTCCAAGCTGGAGGGGGCTGCTGTCAGCTAATTGTCCAGGTAAGGGTAGACCCAGACCCCTTGGCACTGCAGAAATGCTGCCACTACTGCCATGCATTTGGTAAAGACCCTGGGAGCTGAAGAAAGGCCGAATGGCATGGCCTGGAACTCATAAAGGGATCCCTCTGCTCAAAAACGGAGAAACCGCTGATGTGACAGATGGATTGGGACATGAAATAACATGTCCTGAAGATCCAGGGAGCAGAACCACATGCCTAAGTCCAGACATGGTATGATCTGAGCCAGAGTGACCATTCGGAAGGTGCACAGCCTTAGGAACTTGTTCAGGTCATGCAGATCGAGAATGGGGCACCAGCCTCCCCATCCATTTTGGGACCAGGAAGTACCTGGACACAAACCCTGGGCAAGGAGGAGGATCTGCCACCTTGCTGACTACCCCCTTTTGGAGGAGCAGGGCTAGTTTGTCTCGGTGAGCCAACAGAGAGGCTGTGGATTCGGTGGCCCCCCATGGGGCACAGGCTCGAAAGGGAGGGGACTGCTTGATTTCCAGAGGCAGGCTCCTGCCAACCACCTCCAACACCCAGCGGTCAGTGGTGATAATGGACCAGGCAGAAAGGAAGTGATTGCCACTTCTAGGGGACCTAGGGAGGTGATGGGGTTAGCAGCACCCCCCAACCCGCCATTGGGCAGGCTTAGAGGAGGAACTGGTCGAGGGTCCACCTGAACCTTTCCCCTGGGCTTCCTGACTGAGAAAGTGATGGACTTGGCCTTGGGGCACCAAGAATGAGCCTGCTGCTGGTGTTGCTGGGCTGGACGTGCCGCAGGAATGGAGAGACAAAAGGGCTTAAGCTGCTGATGGCAGCCTTTGTCCTTCTCGGCAGATGCGAGAACAAGGTGGCATTGGACTTCTTGATCCGCTGGAGGTGACCCTCCACCCTAGGCCCAAACAAGTCAGTGCCCAAAAAGGGAACATCCACAGCATGTGTTGGGTATCTGCCGTGAAGGTCGAGATCTGCCTCCAAGCCATGTGACGCATGGCTACTACGGCTGCTACTGACCGTGCACAAGAGTCTCTGATGTCTAGAGCAGTCTGGAGCTGTTGTTCAGCCACCGCCCTTCCATGATCCCGAACCTGCTTGACTGTGGTCTGGAGGTCAGCCAGCACATGAGGAAGCACCTCATCCAGGGAGCTCAACAGGGCATGGGAGAAGTGTGCCACCAGAACAGCCAAGCTAGCCTGACGAAGGCCAAAGGCCTAAGCAGGCAGCAGCGTAGACTTTCCTCCTGGAGTAATCCAGCTTTTTGGACTCTTTATCTGGTGGCTTGTCCATGTCCCTAGTGTTTCTGGAGCGCCGGGAACACACTGTCAGCTACCAACCCCTCAGCCGAGGGGTGCTCCGAAAAACTGGAGAGGGAGCCGGTAGGGACCACATACTTGTGAGCCATCCTGGCCAAAGGTGCAGGACAAGAGGCCAGGAGCTGTCAGAGCTCTGGAGCCAGACTCACAATGGCCTTGGTCACAGGGAATGCCTCCGAGGAGGAGTGCCCTTTGTCCAGGATCTCAGTGAGAGGGTATTTGGCCCGCTTTTGTACGGGTTCGAGCTTCATCCCAGTGGACTCTGAGATGAGCCGAAGAATACCCAGGAATGAGGATGGGCCCTCATCCACTGACAGGTCCCCTGAAGATTCCAGGTCGACAGGACGGGAATGCAGGGAGGAGTCGTCTGACTCTGAAGAGTCTGAGAACAGCTGCCGACCACCTGAGCCACTCTCCACTTGCCGAGGACGATCAGGGGTGAGAGTGACCGACAACCTATAGGGCAAACCTTGAGCTGACTGAGAATCCTTGGTCGGCGCTCCAGTCTTCAGCTGAGGAGGTAGTGGTTCCACCACTACGGGCGGAGCAGCTGGTTTTGGCTGAGCAATTGGTGCTGGGACCGGGTCCTCGACTGAGGAACTGGGGGCGGGTGATGGCTTCGGCTGATTGGACGACAGGCACTTAATTGCCAGGGTAGGAGCTGGCACCAGTTGACCACTGGTTAAAATAAGTTGCTGCCACATAAGGTCCTCATAGCGTTGACGTAATTTATGTCGAAGCCTCTCCTCGGTCGAGGAGGAAAAAGAGGCCGAGTGGCAACGCCGCTTTCCGTGATGTCAGGACCAGGATCATCGCCGGTGGTGAGATCAACCCGAAGCGGAAGAGGACTGAGACTGAGATCATCGACGATGTCAGCGGTGGGTCGAGGAAGGAGCGGGGGAAACCCACTGACCCTCCAGATCAGGGTCCTTAACTGGAGGCTTCGGCTCCAGGATCAAGTCCTCAACAGGCACCGGGGTACCGGTGACTGAGGGAGAGATATGTCAGCCACTTCAGTCAACAACCTGTTGGTTGGCTCAAGAAAAATCTCGGCCTCGTAAACAGGAGTCTCGGCCGGCTGGTCTGATGGGGACTCTGTGAAACTAGTGGCCTGGACCGCAACCTCGACTGAAGTCAAGAGGAGATGATCCGGGGAGAGAGACCTCTCCTGCTCCCAAGAACGTCAATGCTGAGACTTACCTTTGTGGTCCTGCTTCTTGGATCAAGCGGTAAAAGACCCAGAAGGGCCCTCTCCTTTCGTCGAGAGGGACTGACAAAGCTCCCAAAAGGAAGCCATGTAGGGGATCCCGGGGGAGTGGAATGAATGCCGAGACTGAGGAGGAGCTCACCGCAGTTGGGGCCACCTCCTCCTCGAGGGCCATAAGCTATTCCAGCTGCTCCATGTATTCCGCCACCACAAACACCACCCAATGGGCCTCCTTCAATTTAACCCACGGGAACCTCTTTTCTGGTCACCACAGCTGAAGTTGGGCAGCGCAGTCCTCCAACACCGATGGAGAAAAGGAGAGACACATGTCGCAAGCCTGCAGATCATGGTCGTGCCCAAGGCAGTAAACGTACATGGTGTGAAAGTTGGTGCGGGACATCTTCTGCCCACAGGGACACCAGCGGAACCTGGGAACGGACTTGTCGTTCATCGTAGCCGCGATAGGTGAAGACCGAACTTGAGAGAGTTTTAAAATTATTTTAGGACAAAAATCCAGAGATTCAGAATCCAGGCCTACAAAGTGCATGAGTGCTAAGGAGGGAATCTGAGCTTCCAAGCGGTAAGGAAGATCTGGCGTCAAGGGGCAGAGCCGAGGGTTTTACCACCCGGGTGGGTGGGGAGGAGCCAGCTTGAAGACTTTCTGGCCCATCTTAAAGTGGCAAGGCACCTGCCGAGAAGTGTGGATTGAACAACATATCTACATCCCTAGAAAGCTAAGCTGTTGCACAAGGATCTGCTGCCCATATTCACTGTGCCCAGGACAGTGATGGAATGTGTGACTGGAGAAGAGGAGGAAGAAGAAAAATTGGGTCCCTTTGGGCTAGATGCAGGCCTAAGGCTGCTGAATTTGCTGTGTTTCTACCATCATCTCCTCATGACAGTTAACACTAACCCTTTTGCATCTCAGAAAGACAACCACTACTGTAGTCCCCCATCCCAGAATGGGAGCAACTCATCGGTGATCCCTGACTGTCATGCTGGTCAGTGAGCCCCAGATGGAGGATCCCTCTCACCGAGAACTGGTACTGTATTATGTTAAGACTTTTTTCTCTTTTTTCAGGGGGGATTTATGCCAAGGAAACTGTGCATGCCATTCAGCTGGCCACTCCAAACTCACTGGAGGAGTGTGATCCTGTAATGAGGCCTTGGCTACTTAGAAAACAAATTCTGGTCAGAGTCAACATGGTTGCTTCAGAGTGGCAAGACTGAGTGAAAAGTACTTGGAGCTGATGCCATACTTGCATGCTGCACTTGTATGCACATTGAGTGATAATCACTGCACCTGCGTCAGAAAGAGCCTGCCATGCCGAAGATGGCCACCATGATAGAAGTGTGTATGCGCAATACTCGTGCATGTGCAGTGAGTTCACAGTGGCCATGTTGGGCATGACAGGCTGTTTTGTTTTGCCTGAAACTGCAGAAGTGATGGGCAGAAACAAAACAGCATCCCCGTGGGGGGGGGTGTCCTGTGGAGAGGAGGGGTGGCAAAGAACTAATGCACCAGTACTGACCTCAGCAATGTGGAAGCACGGAGCTGAGGTATCTGGTCACTTGCTTCCAGAGTCCCTTTTCACTCTCTTAGCAAAACATCTGCTGGGTTTGCCCATGCAGCCATAAAAATGAATATAGAACTATTGCAAACACTGTATGTTACTCTGTGCACACAGCGTAATGCTAACCTAGCTGTTTGAAGGCCACAGCCAGGGAACATTGTGATTCCAGTAGGAAATCAAAAGAATTACATGCATAATACCCCAGATTAGCATGAATGATTGAATGAGTGTATTTGTTTAGTTTAAAAGCTATATCCAAGTACCATCTTAATGGTTTGCCCTATTCGTTGAGACCTCTGTAATTGCACTTTAACTGCAGTGCTAGTATAGCGATCTGTTGACGGTGTTTTAGATATTGTATTTCCCTTTTCAAGTTACCATACACATTTAATAGGATTTAAATTTACTCTTATACTGGGAAATTTCAGCATTCCTGGAGTCTATGGACTTACTGATGAATAAAGTAGGGACCCAAGAGTTCTCTAGTGCATGCCTTCTCCATTTAGGACCTCTATGCATGTGAAAGCATTAGAAAGGATAAGATTAATGTGCTCTTATTGGGCCCTATGCATGAAGTGGGCGGCGGTATGCAGAAAAGTAATGTAACCTGCCTGTAACCCTACGCTCTGTGGACAAGTGCACCCACACCAGCATTCACCAATGCTGGCCACCTGTTCGTGGCTCCTCTCCCCTCCCCCCCTCCCCGGCACGCAGGACTCTGCAGGGCAGCCGAGGGAGGAGTCATTGTCCCAGGCGGGCATCCAATGGGATGCCCCCCTGGAACCCATAGGGGATCTCACGTGTAGGGTAGAGTGGGTCCAGGGCTGTGCATGCCAATTACAGGCACCCGGACCTGCGCGGCACTATCCAGTCCCGGTGTCATCACTTCTGAAATTTCCAAGCGCTCGCCCGTCTAGCTTCCCCCACCACCTCCTGCTGCCCAGCTGTCAGGGGCAGCACTGCATGCCCTGTCCCGGTCCTCTGGCAACTGCAGGCCTGTGCCTGTGGGGCATGCAGTGGGTTATGGCAGGGTCTCCCTGGCATACCTTGTGCCACCCTCCACTACCATGTGGCCAGCACTACGTGGGTTAGTGAATACTGCATAGTGCTGGTATGCCCCCAGAATGCCCCCAGTGTGGAGCTGTTCATGGACATGGGAGAGTGGGTGCAGTGGGTCTGCATGCCCCCCTTTGTGCATATCATGAAGGGGGTGCAGTCGATGCGGGGTGGCTATGCGCTCATGTTACACAGTGCATAGCCACTCCGCACCTTTGTACATAGGGCCCATTATTTGGTCAGGATCTGGCTACACCACTGGCAGATTTCTTTTACTAGCTCACTGGATATGGTACCAGTGCCAGGGGACATTAGAGGACATCATATGTGGTGCCCCTACACAAGTTTTTTTATTTATTTATTGAGTTTTGGTAACCGGGTAAGTCCACTGAGACAATTACAATCCCTTTTTCAGGGTCAACTCAGTGCATTCAGCCATAGGATTGCAATACAAGCTAGGTGTGTAATAATGTATATACACCTGAGGTAACAAGATAGCAATGGTAGGAGCATATTCATCACAACAAGGTTGACATACAGTAAAATGCAGGTAGGATACAATATTTACAGCAGATATCTAGATACAGTATTTACATTAGCAGAAACATGGTAAGATGGTGAGCAAGGAGAGTGTATAATACTCAGGAGAAGAGTGGCAGGAGAGAGAGAGGGGGGAGAGTGTTGGGGGGGTTGTGAAGAGGCAGTGGAAGCGGATAGGCAGAGGACAGGGGAAAGGGAAGGAGAAGGATAGGGGAGCTGGGGAGGTATAAACCAGGAAAATATAGACCAGTCGGCCCAGTGTCTATAAAGGAAAAATTACTTGAGAGCATAATAAAGGATTGGCTTGTGGAATTTCTAGAGGGAAATGGACTTTGGGATGCTAGATAATGTGGGTTCATGGGAGGGAGGTCATGTCAAACAAACCTGATCGATTTCTTTGATTGGTTGGCTAAAGTGATGGACAAGAATCAGGCAGTAGACATACTGTACCTAGACTTCAGTAAAGCATTTGACTCCATTTTACATACCTGGTTGGTGAAGAAGCTTAGTGACCTTGGTTGGGGGCTAAGAATTCAAGACAGAAGAGAAATTGGCTCAGCTGGCCTGGTAGCACAGAGGGCTGAGGCACTGGGCACCATACCTCATGTCACACTGGTGACCCAAGTTCAGAGGTGGACTCAAGTCATCAGGGAGCTGGCACGGGGGGCAGGATTGAGCAGCTGGAAGGCAGTTCTCCTCTCTTGGGTGACTGTTGCCCCCCCCCCATAGTACCGCTGCCATTGGGTGGAGGTTCGTTGGTCAGTGTAGGTGGGAGGGGGTGACAAGTAGTGGGAAGGCACCTTGAGACATGGCATGTGCGTGCCTCCACAGGCGCATGTGCGACTAAGGTACGAGGATGGGAGAAAATTGGGGAAAAATACAGGTATAAAAACCTATATAGTAAAAATAAATTGGCTAAGTGGGAGAACCCAGAGGTTTGTCCTCTGTGGGGAGTACTCACGGGTGGGGGAGGTCACAAGTGGGGTACTACAGGGATCAGTCCTGGGGAGGGTCCTCATTAACATATTCATTTGTAGCACCGGAGAAGGAATCCAGCATAAGATCTGCCTCTTTGCTTATGACACAAACATTTGGGGAAGAGCGGATAGTAAGGAGGATGTGAGAACTATGAGGATGGATCTGGAACGACTACAAAAATGGTCATGCATAAGGCAGCTGAAGTTTAATGTGAAGAAATGTAAGGTAATGCATTTAGGGCCTAGGAACCCCAAAACAGAGTACTGGATAATTTTAGTTCAGAGAATGACTGAGGGGGAGGACCTGGGGGTGATAATTACAGACAATTTGAAAACATCAGCACAGAGCAATGCAGCAGTGTGGAGGGCAAATATAATCAGGGCCCCTGGTGTTCTGCAGCAAAATTTTCTGATTTCTGCGGCAGGGCTCCTTGACTTCTGCGGCAACATTTTCTGATTTCTGTGGCATGATTTATTCATTTCTTTCTCAGAATGCAGTCTTGCCATTGGCTAAATATGATGTGATATCATCGATGACATCATATGCTGAGCATAGAGGAGGGGCTTCAGGATAAACGAGGTGGGAAAGAAAGCCTGACGCTATGGAAAAACAGTATATTTATATGAAAATTCACCAAAACAATGAATTCTGCGGCACTGTATATATTCTGCGGCATGATGCAAATTCTGTGGCAAATTCCACAACCATAGAAACATAGACTTTGATGGCAGATAAGGACCACTTGGCCCATGCAGTCTGCCCATTTCCCTACCTATTGGATAAGCTGCAGATTCTAGTTAACCAACAGCCTACTTCCTGCAACCCCTCACTATAATTGCCTTATGTCTGTCCCATGCATGTTTGAATTCCCCCACTGTTTTAGACCCCACAACCTCACCAGGCAGGCGGTTCCATGCGTCCACCACTCTCTCCGTGAAAAAGAATTTCCTCACATTACCCCTGAGTCATTCCCCCTCTAACTTTAAATTGTGCCCCCTTGTTCTTACACATCTCTTTTTCTGAAAGATGCTACCCTCCTGGACTTTGTTGATTCCCTTGAGGTACTTAAAAGTTTCTATCATGTCCCCGTCCCTCCTTTCATCAAGGGTATACATATTAAGCTCTCTCAGTCTCTCTTCATATGGTTTCTGATGTAGACCCTGCACCATTTTAGTTGCCCTCCTCTGGACTGCTTCCATCCTGTCTATGTCCTTGCATAGATGAGGTCTCCAAAACTGCATGCAGTATTCCAGATGGGGTCTCACCAGCTGTCTGTATAGAGGATAACCACTTCCTTTTTCTACTTGTGATGCCCCTCCCTATGCATCCCAGTATTCCCCGGCTCTCCTTACTGACTTCTCACATTACTTACCCACCTTTAGGTCATCTGATATGACTACACCCAGATCCCTTTCCATTATTGTTGTCGTTAGTACCTCCCTGCTATTGTGTACTCTTCTCCTGGATTTTTATTTCCCAGGTGCATTACTTTGCACTTCTTTGCATTGAATCTAAATTGCCATATGTCTGACCATTCCTCCAACCTTGCCAAGTCCCTTCTCATCCTTCCTACCCCCTGTTGTGTATCAACTGTGTTACAGATCTTTGTGTCATCCGCAAAAAGGCATACCTTTCCTTCCAGACTCTCCTCAATGTCACCTATAAAGACGTTAAAGAGGACTGGACCCAGTACTGAGCCCTGAAGTACTCCACTAGTAACCCCCCTTTCTTCAGAATGTGTTCCATTCACTATTACCTTCTGTGTCCTGTTGTGCAGCCAGTTTGCTACCCAGGCTACCCACTCCCAGGCTGGCTAACTTGATTATTAATCTTTGGTGTGGGACTGTGTCAAATGCCTTGCTAAAGTATAGGTAGGCCATATCCACAGCCCCTCCCTGGTCTATTACTTTGGTCACCCAGTCAAAGAAATCGATTAGATTCATCTGACATGACCTTCCTGCTGTGAATCCATGCTGCTTTGGGTCCTGTGCCCCGCTGGCCTCTAGGTACTCAACAGTTCTTTCTTTCAGAAATGATTTCATCATTTTCCCCACCACTGAGGTCAAACTAACAGGTCTGTAGTTTCCTGCTTCTGCCTTGCTCCCACTTTTGTGAAGGGGAATCACATCTGCCCTCCTCCAGTCTTCAGGTACCACCCCATCTTCCCATGATTTGTTAAAAAGTGTGGTTAGTGGAGTCACTAGGTCCTCCCTTAGCTCTTTTAGGATTCCAGAGTGAATCCCGTCAGGCCCCATTGCTTTGCCCACCTTGAGTTTTAGGAGTTCTTTCAGTACTCTTTCTTCTGTAAATGGACTGGTGTCAACCCCACTATCCAGAGTGCTTCTACTGTTTGGTTTAGGTAACTCCTCCTCTTCTTCTTTTGTGAATACTGAGCAAAAGTATTCATTCAGTATCTCTGCCTTTTCACTGTCTCCCTCTGCCCACCTCCCCTCTCCTTTATTAATCTTCACTATCCCTCCCTTAACCTTTCTATGCTCCCTAATGTACCTATAAAATGTTTTATCCCCCTTCTTAACTGAGTTGGCTATCTTTTCCTCAGTTTGGGCCTTTGCTTTTCTGACTGCCTTCCCACTTCTTTCTGCTTTAATTGATACAATTCCTGTCGTTCTCCGTCTGTGATTCCTTATACTTTTGAAAGCAGCCTTTTTCTCCTTAACCTTCCCTGACACCTCTTTTGAGAGCCATAGTGGTTTTTATTCCGCTTTGTTTTCTTTATTTGTTTCACACAAAGGCTGCTTGCCTCCATGATGGCAGTTTTGATTTTTCTCCATTGTTCTTCCTCCTCCTTCTGGCCATTTGCTAATGCATTCCTCAGGTATTCACCCATTTTGCCAAAGTCAGCCCTTCTAAAGTCCAGTATCCTTGTCTTTGTATGGCTTGTCTCCATGGTTGTGTTTATTGTGAAGCACACTGTGCAGTGGTCGCTTGTTCCCAGATGTCTACTGACTTCTAAGTTTGTGATCCTCTCTCCATTTGAGAGTACCAGGTCTAATATTGCTCCTCCCGATGGGTTCCACCACTAGCTGTCTAAGGCATGCTCCCTGTAGGGCATCGAGAATGACCCTACTCTTGGATGTGGCTGCAGTCCATGTCGCCCAGTTAACATCTGGCATATTCAGGTCCCCCATCAACAGTATCTCCCCTTTTTCAGCCATTTTGAGAATGCCCTCTATCATTTTCTTGTCCATTTCCTCCTCTTGAGACAGGGTCTGTATACAACCCCTGTGTGGATTGTGATGCCTTTCCCTGTCTCCAAGGTGACCCAGAGTTCCTCTTGTCCTCCCCTTACTTTTTAGTTCTGTAGCTTTGATCCCTTCCCTTATGTAGAGAGCTGCTCCACCTCCTCTTTTACCCTCCCTGTCCCTTCTGTAGATTGTGTACCCTGGTATGTTGACATCCCAGTCATGGTTCTCCATGTACCATGTTTCTGTGACTGCCATAATATCCAAGTGTTCCTCTTCCATCAGGGCTACTAGCTCTGGAAGGTCATTTCCCAGACTACAGGCATTGGTACTCATTGCCCTCCATTTAATGTTGGCTTTATCCTTTTTAACCCCATCCCTGCTCTTATTGCCCTTGTCCATTTTTCCATTTGCCCCTGTCCTGCCCTCTGTCAAACTCTGTACCTCAGTGTTTACCCTACTACCTGCCATGTACTGCAGAATTCTAGGGGCCTTGAATATAATGCTGAGATTCCTAGGGAGGGAGATCAGACGTAGGAGAAGAAAGGTGATCATGTTCCTGAATAGATCCCTGGTTCTACCGCACTTAGTATACTGTGTGAAGTTTTGGAATTCTTCCTTGACGAAATATAGGGATTGGGTGGAGGTAGCTCAGAGAAGGGTAACCCAAGATGATTCAGGGGCTGCGAGAGAGGTTCTAAATGGAAAGAGTGAAGGACCTTAATATGTACACTCTGAAGATGAGAAGGGAGAAAGGGTACATGCTAGAGATACGTAAATACCTTAAGTGAATAAGTAAGGTGAGCAGGAGGAAGCTAGTACACTGGCACCAGGAAAAGCTCTGTGAAGATGGTGGGGGAGGGGGATTCGGAAAGATGCCAGGAAATACTTATTCCCTGAGAAAGTAGTGTACAAATAGAATAAACTGATAAACTGCCAAGTGAAGTTGTCCGTGTTAATTCAGTGGAAGGATTCTAACATAGGTGGGGATAGACACTTGGTATTTGTAAGAACACTAGGAACAGGGGAGGTAAAAGGAGGCATGATTGGCTGCTAGGACCATCATATCCAACCATAGCCAGGGCTGTTCAGACCAAATTGGCTGTAAGGCCTTCTTCTGCCATCATCTTCTATGTCTATATTGCTGATTATTGCCTGTTCTGTATGTACAGGTATGTTGAAAGACCAAATGTTCTGTAAATATGCTGCAGGTACATGGTGTGTGGGGATTTATAAGATTATAATGTATGGGAGACATTTGTTATGTATGAAAAACAAACAGATAATTTCCTTGTGATCTCATCGCTATGATGTCAGTGATAAGCCTCTCACTATTACGTCACAGCGATAAGTTTACAAGAAAGAATGCCAGCTTCAAGAAAAATTCTGTCTCAGAACGCGAGTCGCTAGCATACTGCAAACATTTGAGCTCTGCATTCCTCTGTTTCAATTAGTGCCTGCAGTAGCTATCAACCATGATGTCGGCAGCTCCATCTGTATTTAGTGTCCAGATACTGCATTGAGATCTGTATTTATGCTGCATTAATAGTTTTTCCCTATTCTGCTTGTGCCCTAGTTACCTTGATTTCGCTTGGTAGATTAATCAGTAGGCCCCCTTCTCGAACTATGGTGAATTGATGTATTCCAGAAAACCTTGTGTCCTGACCCAGTGTGGTATGCAGTGGCCAACCGGATTTCTTCACATAAATGGCATACAAAATGGGTTATCAGCTTCAGTTTGTTTACAGACTAAACAGTTTTTTTAAATCTTTTGAACACTGCAGCATAGGCTGTTTGTAAGTAACCGTAAAAAAAATAAACGTTTGAAAATACAGATTTCGCGCCTGTTCATTTCTACTATTTAAAAAAAAGTGTTGCTGCTGGTTGTGGGTGGGCGGGGTGGAGAAGGGGACAGTCTGCTGTTTAAGAAAGCTCCAAAATCCCATACATTTAAAGATAATGTATGGTTTGTTTCGTAACAATGTAATAGTGCCCTTTAGGTCACCATGACAACCATAAACCTCTCAGCTGCACTCAGGTTTATGGTTGTCATGGTAACCTCTTGAAGCATTTACAGCATTGTTACTGACCAAACCCCATACATTATCCTCTATATGAAAGCCTGGATCCATGGTAGTGTGCTTGAGTATAGCAAATGGTGTCTTGAGACAGCTTCCTCCATCTTGGTTGCCTGTCTGCAGACAGGGAACCTTGTTAGTGCAGTGCCCATGCACTGGGGTAGGTATGCTATTGTTACTGTGACATCCTTGACTCTGAGTATACCATTCTTTTGTAGTTATTGTCATGTCTCTTTGGGTATATATTCTCTATATAATTATTTTACTGATTTTGACAATTTTTGTGCCTTATTGGGGTATATTCCTCCCTACACACATACTCCCTCTGCAACTCTGACCTAAGATCCTTCGCTATCCTCAACCAAGCCACCACCACTGACCAATCCACCTTCTCCTTCCACTGTCCTCAACTGTGGAATGGTCTCCCCCTTCCATCCGTAATGCCACTTCTCACTTCACTCTCTCCTTCCTACTACATGTCTACACAACCCCTAACTGCTCCTGCCAAATCCTTCCAGACTCACTTTACAGACTGCCTCCTAATTTCACCTACTAATCCATGCCCTCAGACTCTGGCTTACCTAGGCCTCTGCTCTGACTAGGTTACCACCCTACGCAATGCTCATCCACCTGGGCTCCCAAGGGCAGGACCTTAACTAAGTTGCTCCAATTGGCAGCCTTCTGCTACCCTACACTATCTTTTGGCTTTCTCTTGGCTATCGTATTTTGTGTTTTGACTGAATATTTGCACCTACATCTACCATGTACTTATTCTGCCTGTATTTATTTTTGTTGTAACTGCTGTGTAATGTTGTTGTAATATTTAGAAATGTACACCTGTTCTGTATATCTACTCTCATTGTATTCATGTGACATATTGTACTTGCACTACTCCCATTCCCCTTCCCCCAGGACGCATCTGGAAATGAACAGTTCTGCTCAGTGTGCCTTCCTGGTGAATGCTTGAATAAATAAAAATAAATAAATAAATGAGAACATCAGGAATTTGGGCCAGTGAGGATGTAACACTCCATCCCCACCCCATTGCCAGCAGTTGGGGACTAACTGTTAGTCTTGGCTGGTCTATATTATACCCCTTGCTAGGCACTAATAAGTTAATGTGCACAACTCTGTCCTGGGCCCTTACGTTGTTAACTGTTCTAACAAGTTCCTGCTGAGTAAATTTAGTATCTTACTGTACAGAACAGCTTGCACTTACAGCATGTTTTCCTGTAATTAAGAGTTCCCATTCTGTGTGGGTTACCTGCCCTCTCTGGGGTATAAATGTGGCATCTACTTTCCACAAAATTAAAAAAAACAGAAGAGAGCAGAGGGAGCACGTACATGGCAATAGGGAGAGATCTGCTGTAGTAACAACAGAGTTCATCCTGTGTAAGCTTGGGCTGCTGACGTGTCAGGCTCCGGAGGTGGAACTTGAACCTTGAATCTGGAGAGTGGCACCTGCACCATCTGAGCTGAGGCTCTGGAGGCTGTTATTTGTCTAGACCTGTTGAGACCATCACCAGGATGGTAGGGGCCTGTTGTTGGTTTTCCCCTCAAGGGGTTTAGGCTGATGGAGACCACTGGGTATCCTATCCCAGCGCCAAGGGGATCTTTCAAGCATTCAAATGTTGGAGTGGTGAATGCTCAGCTCTGCATCACCAAGCTGGTCCTCCCATTGCAGACAGTCAAACAAGGCCACCCCACGGCTAGGTGTGCTCAGGAGAAAACAAGTCAGGTCAGCCAAATACTCAGGCACCACCCACCACCAAATCAGCAATGCCATACACCAAAATAGGTTTCAAAAAGGTTCCAGTTTATTCAAAAATATGCCGAGCGTGTACAAGAACGTCTCAACCAGGTGGAAAAGACACCAACAGGACCCCACAATCTCCTGTTGGTTTTGCTCAAAGTATCATCACAGGGATTTATTTAACTCTAAAAATTGATTAGCGTTTTGCTCATAAAAATGCTAAATCTTTGTGAAAATTCACAGCTCTTGCCTCACTGTGTTTAACAAACACAGCACTTCTAGAAAATCTATATAAATGTTTTCTGTACCGTTAGTATAGTCCCAAGAAAAAAACTGCTAATCAATTATTTAAAACCCTGCATCAGGGAGTGCTCATCATTTGAAAATACTGTTTTTTTAATTGAAGTATTTTCATATAGGCTTCCCTCTCTCTGGAATGCTCTCCCACACTTCATTAGACACTCAGCTTCCATTCTGAGTCTTAAAAGAGCTCTATCCCAACTTTCTCTGTTCTCAGATTTCTTTGCGTGCTTGATGTGAGTTCACCTTTTGTATTCTATTTCTTCTGTTGCTGCTCTACATACAGACAATGTGCCACCTCATACCTCTATGTACTCATTTCAGACTGTCTCAACAATTGCTTACAGTCCACTGCTTACCCCAGTTTTTTTACTTTCTCACTCATCTTTCCAACCTTAGTTTAGTTTTCAGTTGTCTACTTATGCCTCCTGTAATTTTTTTTTCTTTTGTTACCTTTCTGTTACCTTATGACTGTATACATCTTTGCATACTGTATCAGTGTGCCTCTCTGGGAGAGAGAGAGAGAGACAGAGAGAGACAGAGAGAGAGAGAGAGAGAGAGAGAACATCCCTATGAATGCTAAATTTCATAGAGATGGTATAATATGTGTAAAAAACACACACTGCAAATTCGGTGTGAGTCACGATATAAACTGCTGCACAACATACACACCCACATAGCAATATATTATTAAATGCATATTTCATAATGTTGTGCTACAGAATGACCCAACAAATAAATAACCACATTTAGCAATCTACCAATAGTAAATAAATAAATGCTTCCATTCATAAACATTACATAATAGTTGCCCACATGGTTAACATATATCCTAGTGGTGCTCATCATCAGACGTCAGTACAATTTGTATAATCATATATTTCATAATGCTTCATATATGTGTATGATGAATGCACCACTAAAAATACTGCCACATCATAGTGAATAACAGCAGTAGCCATAATTCATTTCTTAAGAAAAGCTGCAAGTTCAAAGCCGTCCGTTGAGACTTAGTAATTTCATTGCATCTAATGCACATATTCAGTAGGCTTCCCTTCTGTTTAATAGTAGATCAACCTCACCCCCTCAGGGCCCATCATAACTCTTTCTATGCCACAAAATGTAAATTGATGTCATCCCACTCCCTTAGTCAGTTCTAAATGGCAGAACAAGGCATTATGCTGATCTAAGTTCTGACTGAACTTAAATGTTCCCCCACCCTGACCGTAAATGCTCTATTTTGGTGTATGGCATTGCTGATTTGATGGTGGGTGGTGCCTGATGAATTTTGCAGCCCCCATCCATTCCACCCTTCAGGAAAAGAGGGCGAAGGCATGCCTAAAACCACATATCTTATTATTGCACAGGCGAGTACTGCCAGTTGCACATATAATGTGCTATGATTATCCTTTGGCAATGTTTGTATATAAAGTGTACGTGAAACTATATATTGCATGCACCCTACTGTGGCCATTATTTAGTGCCTTCTGGGGTGTGTAGCTGTCACTCTGCGGCTGAAGACGAGTCACTCTTTACACTTCTGAATGTGACAAATGAATATCAGAGTTGAAATGATGATGGCCTGAGGGCCAACATCTGTTTCTGCAGAGACCATGTGGCATAAACGGTGCTATAGGACCATCTATAGCACTGAGTTATAGGCTTGTGTTCACTGAAGCTTCTGTAAATTATCATATTTGTGGATCTCATGTTTATGTCCTAGTGCCCTGCTTTGCCAGCCTAATTTGGGGGGACAGTGAGTGTTTAAATGCAATTATGCAATGAGGACTGAAAATGGGAAATAAGCACACTAGTAAATGTGCCCAGTCACTCCAGTCAAATGGCAGTGGTGATTCTGTCCAGTAGCATAAATCTGCCTCCCTCCTGGACTTCTTTTATTAGAACTACAGTATGTATTGTGAACTAACCTGTTCAGCTGTCCCTGAGCTCAATAGTGTCCTGGATCAGTTTTTAATTCCCTGAGGTGGAGGCACCTTGAAAAAAAAGAACCTAGGCTGAAAATCACAGGAGAGAAGAGAGTAGAGGACTCTGAGAACACTAGTCAAAAGTCTTTCCCCTGGTTCTGGGCATCTGTGCCCATCCCAGCCAGGCCTTACATTTAGACAGTGAAATGGGCAGTGTGGTTCGGTAGTAATGGTGTATACTGTAAACTAGGAAGCGGGTCCAATAGTTGATGTAGAACTTTGAACCAGGAGACAGCATGGTCCAGTATTCACAGACTTGTAATGTGGTCCAGGAGGTTCTGTGGTCCAGTATTCCATGTACAACAGGGATTCGGGAGGCACTGTAGTCCAGCTGTCTCAGTGCAGAACTGTGAACTAGGAGGCAGTGTGGCCCAGTATTCATAGTGTAGAACTGGTCCAGGAGGTTGTTTGATCCAGTACTCATAGTGTAGGATTGTGGTCCAGGAGGATGTTAGGTCCAGTAGTTACTGTGTAGCACTGTGAAGCAGGAGGCATTGTGGTCCAGTTGTCACAGTGCAGAACTGTAAACTAGAAGGCAGAGTGATCCAGTATCCATGGTGTAGAACTGTGGTCCAGGAGGGTGTTTGGTCCATTAAGAACTGTGATGCAGGAGGCAGTGCGGTCCAGGAAGCAATGAGTTCCAGTAATCATAGAGTAGAATGATGATCTAGAAGGTATTGTGATCCAGTAGTCACAGTACGGAACTGTGATCCAGAAGGCAGTGTGAGTCTGTAGTTACTGTATATAACTGTGATCCAAGAGGCAGTGGGGTCCAGGAAGCAATGAGTTCCAGTAATCATAGAGTAGAATGATGATCTAGAAGGTATTGTGATCCAGTAGTCACAGTACGGAACTGTGATCCAGAAGGCAGTGTGGGTCTGTAGTTACTGTATATAACTCTGATCCAAGAGGCAGTGGGGTCCAGAAGTCACAGTGTAGAACTGTGATCTAGGAGGCAGTGGGGCTCAGTAGTCACTGTGTAGAACTATTATTTCAAAGGCAATGTGGTCCAGTCACAGTGTAGAATTGTGATCCAGAAGACAACATAGCCTTGTAGTGACTGTGCAGAACTGCAATCCAGGAGGCAGTGTGGTCCAGAAGTCACTGTGTGGAACTGTGATCCAGGAGACAGTGGGGCTCAGTTGACACTGTGTAGAACTATCATTTTGGAGGCAATGTGATCCAGTCACAGTGAAGAAGGCAGCATGGTCCTGTAGTTACAGTGTAGACCTGTTACCCAGGAGATTGTTTGGTCCTGTAGTAAGATGATTTAACAGCGAATAAAAATATCCCAGGTTTAAATCCCTCCAGAGCCCCTGAATCAATGTGCAACCTCAAGGAAATACCTTGACTTCACTTTGTCCATTTTCTCCACTCCTTAAAAATGGTTAGAAGCACAACACAGTGAAAATGAGATTTTTTTTTCTCAGTCAGGCTAGACTACTGAAAAGTATGATTTTGACAAAGACCTGTCACATTTGTTTGTCATAATACATTATTTTGTATATATATTCCCATCAAACTATTGGGGTAATTTTTAAATTACTGAAGCACACACTACATTTCATTTCTAACATATTGTTTTTATGTTCAGTAGAAACTATAAATAAAACCTTTTATCCATAATGAAGTTCCCAGAGATGGGGTGGTGGGTTTCGTCACAGTCTGTAGCAGATCTTACTGCTGATGCTCTTTTCCTTGCATATGCACAGCTGGGAGCTACAGTATCTGACTTCTAGGCAATAATTGTCTGAATTTGGACAGTAGATGCAACTGATGGGATTCCCTTTTTCACCCCATTGTTCCATGAAACCAAAAAAGGAGTTAATTAAATATGCAAATTCCATGCAGAAGATTTTGAGTGATGGGATAATTATATCTTGAACAGCTGGTTTTGTAAAGAGTGAACTTTTTTATTAGCATGAGCCTGCAGAGAGAGAGAGAGAGAGAGAGCTGTAGCGATTTTGTACTGTATTTCAGCTTGGTATAATCTAGGGAGATAGAGATTGTTCCATACTTTTTTCTCATATTCTGGTCATTTGAGTTCATTTCAGTTTTTCTGGGTTTTTTTTTATGAAAAATAAATTGGAACAATTTATGTTGTAGCATCTGTTGTGATATTTTAGGGCAAACTTACCCAAACATAGGCATTTAAGCCAGAAAGAATGTCCATAGCTATAATGGTTGACCTGTGTGTTGTTATTTTTTTATTTAATATGCTTTATTGAAATTTAAAAATTTACAAAGGAAACCAACAAGCAATCAACAGCAACAAATACAACACACAAAAAAAACAACTCCCCCCCCACATGGAGGGTCTAAACACAGTAGTAAAACAGTCCATCTGGTAAAGACACTTAGCAGAGAAGCCCAGATCATAAATATATATTACTAAATAAAGCGAGATAAATAAAAACATGTAAATCAGGGAACCAAGACCTATATAAAGAAAGTAACAAGGGGGCCATACCATTGCCCCAACCTGGCTCCATGCCTAACATCAGTATACCTGGACTAAAATCATAAGGTACACCAATGCTACATTGACCCGCTCAAGGGGAAGAAGGTATCGAAAATAAAGTGTATAATTTACTCAGTTTTTTGATATTCGTCTCCATATGGTTACGGAGACTAGCGATCATCTTTCAAGCCGCAAGTTATATAGTAGCTCATTGAGCCATTCGGAATAGAGAAACTCAGACTGGTCTTTCCAGTGGCAAAGTACCACTCTTTTCACTGAAAGGGAGACCATGGATAAATAATATCTCTGTTCTTTGACTGGAACTCCTGAGTAGTCTCCCACAAGGCAGAGTTCAGGAGTGAAATGCTGGTCCAGCTCCAAAAGGGGATCTGCACGCTGTCTAATCTTCTCCCAAAGTGAGATGGCTTTCAGACATTCCCACAGCAAGTAAAAGGGAGCCTTCTGCCTGGCCATTGTGTGATGGCTTTTATTTAACTAACATAGATAGTTTCCATATATGATATAGTTCACAGACTCTCAGGGTTCTCTTAAACAGTTACCTATAGTACATCATATAATCTACAGTGTTGGCCCAATCCAAACAAAATCTGGTCAGAGCCAATACAGTTGCACCGAACGTTATATGAGCACCACCGGAGTATGCCATGCAGAAGATGGCGGTGATGACTGAAGTGCACGTGTGCAGGTTCAGTGCCACCATTTTGTGCATGGTGACCATCATATCTGCAGTTGCGGAAGAAAAAAAGTGCCTCCAAAGTGGTTGTGTTTATGCTGCCGGTGAAGGGGAAGGGCCACATAAACACAAGCACTGGAAACTGTGCCGAAGCATTGTGGAGGCACACCGGACTGTGGTCCAGTCATGTGCTTCCACAGTGCTATTTTCAGATGTTGGCATAATGTCTGCGGAGCTCTGCCCATGCAGCCATAAAAAGAATTGTATTATGATGTAATACTATGTCCCCGCTCAGGATGCCTCCAGCCTCAAGAAAGGATGGGGATCTCTTTCTACTACTTAACTACAACCTGATGGCCCAGGACAGAGGGAGCTCATTAGAGCAAATCAGGAAATGATACCTAATTGGGGAGAACTCAGTCCAGGTAGTTAACAAAATCCACAAAGGCAAAGATGCTGCTCAAAATTTATTGTGGTGCTACATGAACTAGAAAGAGTAGGAAGCTTCCACATGTGCAACATGTTCCATCGCTTTGACTGTGGTCTTCTTCAGGTGGCCCCCTTTGTGGATTTTGTTAACTACCTAGACTGAGCTCTCCCCAAGTGCCTAGTGTTTCCTGATCTGCTCTATTGTGGTTAGGGACTGGTCGCTCTTGCTTGACACAAGGTTCCCCTCCCGCCATGAACATTGTTCCTGTCCTGCCAGTGGAGGGAGTTTTTTGGGCAGGAAGGAATGCAGAGTCCCAGGTAGGGAGGGTAAATGAAGCAGCCAGTTAGATACAGGATGTTAATGCATGTTGCTTCTCATTAGACTCCTTTCCCCTTAAAGGAACATCTCAGCTCTAACATTGACTCATTCCTTCTTCTGGCTTGAATTCCTGAGCATAATCTCCGTATTTCCAACTGCCTATCTATCAAGTTGTGGGGTCAGCAAGTTTGAACAGCATGATCATTATTCCTTTCCACTACTGTTCGGCATCTCATCTCATACTCTGAATTGTTCCTTATTCACTTGCAGTGCTTGGGCTTTAACCTTTTCAGTGAGCCACTATCACTCTTGTGTGACTCTTACTTCCTCCTCTTTTAGCATAACCTTGCGATGTCAGCATCTAACTTCCAATTTTTCATAAAGCTGCACTTCCTTTTACCAGAATCTGATTAACTGCTCCTCTCTCAGGTTGGTATCCTGCAAGTAGTAGTCCATACTTTCCTGCACTGTCTCAACAATATCATTCCATGTATCTGTCCATACCTCCGCACACTCTTCTATAGATGTCTCTCTCAATGCCATTTCCTATTCCCACACTTCTTCATAATCAGCAGAAACCTCTTCCAGTGAGGAGAATAGTATCTCCAACATTCCAATTTGTGATTCCCCACCAGGATCCTCAGTGCTGTGCTCATAAAAACTCTCAGCACCCCTACTCCTCACAGGAAGAGATGTGGAATTCTTTATTAAATTATATAAGCAAAAGTACAACATAACACAGGTACAGCAATTAAACAGTTAACCAAAAAAACCTTATTCCTTATACACAATGCTTAAAACAACAGGAGAGCAGAAAACAAAGTGCAAAGAAAAGGAATACTGAAATGCTCTCAAACAAATGAGGAGAAAAAAAAAACACACAGGAAAAAATATCATCCCAGGCTTGCTTTCTCTGTATAACCAGGAAACACCCTTCCATAATTCGTGGAATCTTGACCTAGGCAAAGATTTATATTCTTTATCTTTTATAGCATTAAATTCATTATGAATCTTTTTACATAAAACCATTCTGCTTATCTCCTTCTGTTGTAAAACATATTGACAATGAATGAACTCGCCATACAGTATGTCCCAATTTTATTCAGGCCAATAAAACATACCCCGTATGCTAATGATATTGTTAGGTATTACAGGGGAGTTGATCATACAATAATTATACTTAAGGAAGACATCAAGGGATCTTCCCATTTATTACCCAAGTACCCCAAAATTCCTAATATAAGAACACTCAAAGAATAAATGTGGCAACGTTTCTTCTAGTCCCGTACATTCTGGGTGTGGGCAGAGTCTCTCTGTGATGCTTTTATGTTTTATATTGCTTTTTACCTGTTATTTTCCATGGGTATATACTGTAACCACACAACATTCAACATTTAGTGGGGAATTCTTTTATCCAACAGCTGTGTGGTTATCGTTTGTGACATAATAGAGAATAAAGGAGTGTAAACTGGGCTTAGAAAAAAAAAATACTCTGAATATCATGATACAGTAGTTTCCTGGCCCCTGTGAGAAAACTTTCCACCTCACTATTTTCGCAAAAATATCTGATAGATACCCTGGAACAGGATGGGGCAAAACCGTATAACTTTAAGGTATCCTTGTTTCCATAAAGGGAGAAACTGGCTACAGGAAACAGTAAAGGGAGACTTCCGTAACTTGTGAGTATTCAAACCACTGAAATTAAAAAAAAGATACAAATATAAAAAAATGCTAAGGGATTTAACATCATCAATCCTCCTTTTTTGAAGTCTCTATATAAATGGCCCTTTTAGTGTAGTTAAGATGGCTGCCCTGTACTAGCTGAAAAAATCAAATTCAAACTAGCTTCCAAGGGAACCGAGGGACGGGAAAACATAACTAATAAATAAAAAAGGGGATCAAAAGTGTTTTTAGCATGTAGATTCTCTTTCTCTTGGACATGGGCCATTTGTTCCAGCTGGTAACCAAATGGTCTGCCACGTCAAATGTTTCTAATTTTCTTAGGTCATGCCTTACGTTCCAAATGTAAACCCCAGTATTTTAAGTGGCTGTGATGAAATGGGGAATAACAGAAGGTCCGCCTCAGTATCCCTAATTATAACAAACCTACTTTTTTGTACATTAAAGCTGGACCCTGAGGCTGCAGAAAAATCCTGAAACACTTTTACAGTGGCACTTCCAGATGCAGCATCTTGAACCAAAAGATAGATGTCATCCTCGTATGCCAGGATCACAGTGGGGGCAGTCCTCTGTCCAAATGGGGGTGATCCTCGGATCCACATTTAATTTTAGTTAATACTGGATCTTGAAAAAATATATACAACATTAGACTTACAAGGCAATCCTGTCTGAGCCCCCCGTGGACCTGACTTGTGGTTCCTAATCTCTCATTAACCGGGGGTGTCACAATGGTAGATTCATATAAACATTTCACCCTAGCAATAAAAGAAGGTAGGGTACCGTATCTGGCCAATACTACAAACAGAAAATCATGGGATATGGTACCAAATGCCTTCCTTTGATCTAAAGATAATATTATACCTTGAGAAGAAGATGACTTGGCCCTTTCTACAACCTCTATATATATATATATGGGATTATCCTGAATTTGTCTACCTTTCATAGCTCAAGCCTGTGATCGTGCTATTAAAATAGATGTTGCTTTAGCTAACCTAGTTTCTAAGATGTTTGAAAGAATCTTTAAATCAGTATTAAAGAGGCAGATAGGTTTCCAGTTATTGATATCCCACCTGTCTCCTTTCTTGTACAAGTATATTATTACTCCTGAATTTAAACCTCCCCAGGTTCTCCACTAGATAATATACAGTTATCCTGTTCAGTTAAAATAGGTGCTATATCTTCCCTTACATGCTTATATAATTCTCCAGTGATCACATCTATACCTGGAGCAGTGTCAGAGGAAACGCCTAAAACAGCTGCCAGTATTTCTGGCTCCTTAACAGGTTCCTGTATCAAGGATACCTCCTCCCTTGGTAGCTCTGGTAAATTTAAATCACTTAAGAACTGTTCCCAGTTCTCTCCCTCTGGAGCCACATCTTCAAAAGAAACATTAACATGGCTGGACGCTGGACGAAGAATATCCTCTGGGTCTATAACCCAGGAGCCATCCTGATAGAACAATTCTGATATAGTTCTATCCTCTACTCTGTCTTTACAATCAGAAAAATGGTTAGTCTGTGCTCTTTTCCCCTGAGTCCCAAAGCAATGTTGTATTACTAGACTGGCCATCCTGTCTATTTTATTTATTTATTTGGTTTTTGTTAACCGAGTAGTACCACTAGGCAGAAACTGCCTTTTTTTCAGGTACGACCCGGGAGATAACAACATATACAGGTATATGATACACAATAACATCTTTAGCAATGCATACATTGATAACATAGTACAGCAGTAACAAGCAACTCAGTAAGCACGTGCATATTAAAGCCTTTAGCAATGCAAACATTGTTAATACAGTACAACAGTAACAAGAAATACAATAGGCATACGCTGTTAGGTAGAATCAAGAAATAATAGTGTTATGGGTGATAAGTTCAGATATGGAGACAAAGGCAACAATAAGGAACAATAAAGGGAGTGCTTTGTGAACAGCTATCGTGTGTTAGTATATTTGCATGTTGAGGTAATCAACAGGTGCTTATAAAGTGCTTTTCGGAAGCTTGCAGTTATTTACTGGATAGTCACCATTTCAGCCTTAACAACCTTAATCTGGGCAGAAAAATGTCCTTTGTTGGGTTGGGCCAAGGATAATAAATGGTGGAACTGGTGTTTTAATTTAAATAATGAAGATATTGAGTATTTGTTTTATTTTCTTGGAATGTGACTGAAAAAGTAACCTTAGTTCCAGACTAAAGTTAGTTAATCACTCCTGTGGGGAATCAGACATGACTAGCACTGTTTTCTGTGCCTCTACTAACTTCTTTAGTGCCATGTAAGTTTCTGGGTTCTGGAACAAAGGGGTATTCATGGGCCACAAATCAGGCACCGTGGGTGCTGTAAATGAATCAGCTGCAGCTATTCATAGTTTGTGATGAGAGGTCTCTATCAGTGGTGTTTTCACAGAGGTAATACGAAACCAGGATGAGATAAATAAAAAATCTATCCTGATAGAAAGTAGGTCATAACTAAAAGTATGTTCTGCAACTAGTTTATTGGCTGAAGCAGCATCTATTAGGTTGGCTTGGATTATCACATGATTAAACAGGACACATTGCAAAATATTTTGTCAGTGTGGCCCACCATATCTGCGTGGGTCAGGCCACAGTAATAGTCCCCCTCCCCACACACAAAATAGCTTTGAGACACATAAACATGAATAAGTCTTAGATGGGCATTTTGGTAACTGGTGGCCAATAACCAGACTTTCCCAGGCACTAGTCCTAAAAGGTTTTCAACTTTAAATAAGTAGAAAGTGAAAAGAATGCCTACTCCAAAGCAGGCTGCCTCCCCAATTGACCAAAAGGAGGGTCCTTCCAGCCAAGTGCATTTTGCTAAATTTATGTGCAATTGTGTTTTAAATCATGTATCTTGCAAGAAATAGATGTTGTGCCCCAAATCTTGCAAGATACCATATGTAGAGAGTTTCTTCTTAGGGGTCAGGATACTGTTAACATTCAGTGATGAAAAAGGCAGATTGTAGCCTGACCCATCACACGTGGATATGAAGAGAAAGAAATGGGGTGGCCAAACACCCAGTGTGATGTTTTCTACCCACCTTTCCCCATTCTAGACTTATATATCCTCTCTCTAGTGGCAAGGATTTGTGGGAGCACCCCTTCTGTTCCGGAGGAGTGATGCAGTTGGGAAAAGAACACAAAAGACATATCAGACTCTTTACCTCTGTCCTTCCAGTCACTAGATCCTGTCAGAGTGCATTTGAACAATTTTTGAGTGGCACTGAATCTTGTTAAGCCAGCTTTGTTTTAGGTTGACTTCTCAGATGGGTTCTGCGAGTCACCCTCTGTAAGCTTTCTGTGACCGGGATTGAGGGAGGTGGCAAGTCAGATCCCTTTACAGGTGACTCCTGCATATGTTGATCATCCTGACCTACCTGTCCCATGTGATCCTGATGCTGTGGCTCAGGTAGGGCTCTTCCAGAGGTGTAGAGATTCCAGGCTCCCCTTCATTTGGAATTTAACTCCAGAAACAATGTGTGCAATCAGCTCTGGAGCTGGAGGGTCTGATGGTGGTAGTGTGATATCAAGGTTCCCATCCTGTTGCTGGGAGACAGACATGGTCTGAGACTCAGGAGAGTCTTGCCAGGGAGTTGGAGGCTCTGGTGCATGCAGCTGAGGAGGCCAAGAAGGGGGCCTCAGGGCCCTGCTAGATTCATGGCTGGGGCCAGCTTGCTGTGCCCTGTTAACATAAAATTATTTTCATATTGGTCAAAAGGGTCATTCTTATTATGAGATGCCCATGGACATCCTCTGTGTGAATGCTCGTACTCATCACAGAGATTGCATCTCATATAATTTTGGCAGTGGGCACTTAGATGCCCCAATTCTGCACACAACCCACAGCAGACAGTATTGCAGGCACTGCTGCCATGTGTCCTGGATGGCATTGGGTCCAGTAAGCACTGACAAGAATAGCATCGGTATGGTGCACACGGTACAAAAGGTACCATTTGTTTTTTGTGGGGGGCTCTGCTCCCCACACTCCCCATCTATAGGATTCTCACTCGGGCAAAAAGTTACAATTTATGGGGCCATGGAATACCATTTCCATGGCCTCATGTTAAAAAACAAAGTCCCAATATGGTAAAAAATTTTGGAGACCAGGATTAGAACCCTGGTCTCGACTGCTACTGGCCAGGCTGCTCCATGCCACAGCCCTCTATACCATGGAAGCAGCTCAGGCAACCTCCTGTTCTCTGCAGCCCTTGTCCTATGTACAGGACCATGGACAATGACCAGGGGAGCGCTTACAGCTAGCACTGTAAACCCTACTCGTCCTTGCTGGACAGCTAACAGACTAGCTCTTTATAGTGTGGGCGAATTTGGTAGCGCTCACTTGACAGGATACCATTCTGGACCCACAGCAATAGCAAGCTTTGGACTGTTCTGGATAGAAAATAATGCCCCCATCTTTTCCAAGGTAGAAGCATTTAATAAGGTATTGTAAACCTGATTCTGTCTGTGGAACGTACAACCTGCGCCTCCACCCCCCAGTGCAGAATCTCAGAATCCAATGTTGGGTCAGGGTTACCTAAAACCTCATGTTTCTGCTTTAACCAGTGCAAAACATCCACGGCAGTTACCCCCTCATTTTTGAACAGTGCTGTGATCATCTTAAATGCAGGCTTTGCAAGAGGAATTGCCACAAAGGGGGACCATAAGTGGGTTGATTAGCTCATGATACCTCATGCAAAATAATTCCAAACTGCTTTGTTTTTTGAAGCTGATGTCAAAATAAACTTATCTTGGTGTATGAACTAAGGCATACAAGTCTGTGGCCAAAAATCCCATACTATCCTTAATCAGCTGGTGTGCAATGAGCACTCTGTTGGGTAGGTCATCCAGACCCCCCTTCCATGTAGCACAAACGCATATACTTCTGGTGTCTAGCTGGCTCTGCAGTGGGCTTAAAAACATTTCTGCATAGCACTTTTTGCCCACTCCAGGGTGGCTAACATTTTTCTGGGTCTTCCTAGAGTCTTAAAAAGATCTCCTACCCCTAGTAGGATCCTAAGGTTCAGCAGGAATTCCATTACCTCTTTGCATTAATACACTCATACACATCTATATTTTCAAAGTCCTCCCCAAAATATTTCCAGAGATACCCTTGGTAACAACATCAGAACAATAGCCCCTAGAGTGGTCTGCATCACAAATGCACTCAGCAGGTCAGACCCTCTGCTCCCACAGTGCCAACCTTCGAGTGCAGTAATGTGAACAGGTAACAGACAGGGTAACCCTCCTGTCTGCTTTTGGGTCTGAATCATCTTTAGTCTCAAGTTCTGGGGGGATTCAGACTGTGAAACTTATGTTAGTGTACCCAATGTACAGGCTCAGATACGTACCCTCTTCAGGGATTGCGGTACAATCTTTCGCAAGGGGCACATAGCCAGGTTTCCAAAATGAACCCTTAAAACTCTGTGAAAGACCTTAGGTATATTCTTACCTTTTCCCAGTTTAGTAACACTGTCAAGCTCTCCAGAACAACTGTCAAACTTAACCACGTATGCATCACATGCAAAAAGAACTTGAAAGACATACTCAGGCAGTGTCTTTCATATCAAGATTTTACTAAAAGAAGATAAAAATATGAAAAATGTAAACACAGAACAATATATCAAAAAACATACAGTCACTTAAAAGAAAAGAAAAGAAATCTACAGAACAAACTCCTACCAACATACAGTTAGATTCTTTTCTATCTAATGTATTACCTCTAAGTGCTTATCAGAGAGCTGTGTGTTTTTCTAGAGTCCCAAGATGAAATATATGACTAAACAGTTTAGACACGGTGTAGTTTAAACAGTGTCTCCACACCCCTTCTGTGAGTCATCTAGCTCCTCCTTTTAGAATATAAAAAAAAATACAAACAGGATGTCCTATCAGGAGGTATATTAAATAAGGTGACATCAGCAAACACTAATTTCCCAAATTATGAGTCTTTTGATCCACCAGTTCCTTTTAAGTTTACAACCCTGCAATTCTCTCACCTAGGTGCAAGCTATCTGGCAGGAATCAGTTTAATGATGTCCTGTTTCTGAAGTCATAAAATGTATATTTTAGTTTCTCAGCTTCAGAGCAGCAACAGGTCATAAAACGACCATAAAATGCAATGTCTCATGGAAGCTAATTACATTACAAAGCTCTCCTGTCAGTGTAATATATGTAGTTTCACTGAAACCTGGGGGGGCCCCAATGGAGCACAGGCTGTCTTATGTGAGACAATCACATACTATATTTTTATATTACAAATAGCATACAGTAATCATAACCAGCTGGCCAAGCGTCACAGTCCTCCACACCTAGACTGAATTTGGGGGCTCTATCCCCTGCTTGGGATGAGCTTCCCAAGTCAGTTCACTCCTCATATAGAAGCGATAAGCCATCTGCATTCTGATTGGTTGCTCCAGCCCTATGTAAGATTGTCATGTCATACCCTTGCAAGGCAAGACTCCATCTTAACAGTTTACCATTAGTTTTTCCCATTTGTGTCAGCCAAACCAGGGGGTTGTGGTCAGTTTGTACCTCAAAATGCTGCCCATATAAGCATGACTCTAACTTCTTTAGGGCCCACACTATGGCAAGACACATTTTTTCCACAGTAGAGTAAGCCTGCTCATTGGGAAGTAACTTTTTACTCAGGTACACTACAGGGTGATCTTTCCCTTGGTTGGATGTCTGACTTAGTACTGCCCCAAAACCCACGTCTGAGGCATCAATCTGGACTATAAAGGGTCTGCTATAGTCAGGACTTGTCAATACACGAGCACTGCACAGTGCCTCCTTCAGTCTGGTAAAGGCGTTTTCACAGGCTGGTTCCCAGGTAATTTTCTTAGGCATCTTTTTCTTTACCAAGTCAGATAGGGGAGCAGCCAGGGCACTCTAATTGGGTACAAATGTCCTATAGTACCCTGCTGTCCCTAGAAAACTCCTGACCTGCTTCTGCATTTCTGGTCTGGGCCATGCGTTGATCACTTCTATTTTTAATTGGTTAGGACAGAGCTGTCCCCAGCCTACAACATGCCTGAGGTATGCCACTTCAGCCATGGCCACCTGGCACTTCTCAGCTTTGACAGTTGTCCCGTCCCTCTGTATCCTGCCCAGCACTTCCCTAAGGATGGACAGGTGTTCCTCCCAGCTGGCACTAAAGATGGCAATGTCATCCAGGTACACCACGGCATACTCTCCTCAGCACCATTTAACACCTGGTTCACCAACCTTTGGAAAGTGGCTGGGGCATTCTTCATTCCAAAAGGCATTACTTTAAATTCAGATAAGCCTATCAGAATGATGAAGGCTGACCTCTTCCTAGCTCTGTCAGTTAACTCTACCTACCAATACCCATTTGTCAGGTCAATAGTCGTAAGGTATGTCGTCCCTCCCAACTTGTCCAGGAGTTCGTCCATCCAGGGCATCAGGTGGGCGTCTGACTTTGTGACTGCATTCAGTCCATGATATTCCACACAGAAACGAGTAAAGCCATCTGGCTTGGGCACAAGGACTACGGGTGAGGCCCATGGACTGTGGGATCTCTGGATTACCCCATAGTCCAGCATTTCCTCCACCTCCCCTCCTAATGGCCTTTTGGAAAACCTCTGATGCCCGATATGCTATCTGCCGTCTCTGTCTCTACATCGTGCATCGCTAAGGGGGTTAGTCCAAGCTTGTTTCTAAACAGTGGGGCAAAGTCTGCTAAAACCTCCCTTACTTCCTGGATCTTGTCTGGGACCAGCTGGGGAGACAATTTAACTGCCTCCACAGAGGACTCCCACTTGCTTTCTTCCAGCAAGTCCAGAAGGGGGTCTCCTTCATCTGTCCCCTTCCCAGGACTACATACTGCAAACACCGTGTCAGCCCTATTAGCATATGGCTTCATCATGTTGACATGGTACCTTCTTTCTGTATGTCTCTGTCAGGTAACTCTATGATATAGTTTACTTCATTTACCTTCCTAACTACTTTGTATGGTCCTGCCCACTCAGCCTGCAGCTTGTCTTTCTGGACTGGTATAAGGACCATGACTTCCTGACCCACCGTGTATGAGTGAGCTATGGCTCTGCAGTCATATCACACTTTTTGTTTGTGTTGGGCAGCTGCCAGGTTGCTCTGGGCTGTCCCCATAAGCTTCTTCAGCCTTTCCCCTAAACCTTAGGACATAATCCACTATGGGAGTTCCCTGGATGGCATACTTGCATTCCCAGTCTTCCCGGATCAAGTCTAGGGGCCCACGTACCCTACGTCCATATAAGAGATGAAGAGGAAAACCCTGTCGACTTTTGGGGCATCTCCCTGTATGCAAACAACAGGTGGGGAAGGTATTTCTCTCAGTCCCTCCCATGCTGTTCAGCAAACACTTGGAGCATTGACTTCAGGGTACCATTAAATCTTTCCACAGGCCCACTGGCTTGTGGATGACAAGGTGTCATGCATCTCTGCACCACCCCACCCCTCTCCCAAAAACATTTCATCAGGTCCGACATGAAGGAACACCCTCAATTGGTGATAACCTCCTGCGGAAACCCAACATGGGAGAAAATCCCAAGTAAGACATCTTTCACTTTGTCTGTCCTCAGTGAGGATAGGGCAACTGCCTCTGGATACTGGATGGCATAATCCACCACAGTCAGAATGAACCTCTTCCTGGAGGAGCTGGGGGTATTTAAAGCCCCACAATATCCATTCCCACCCTCTCGAATGTCTCCTCCACTATGGACAATGGAATTAGGGCAGCTTGGGTTTTCCTACCCGCCTTCCCTATTTCTTGGTACCGGTGACAAGACCTGCAATACTCCTTCACCTGCTGGGTGGAGTTAGGCCAATAGAAATTCTGGGCCAACCACTGCATAGTGCACACAAGTACCAGATGATCAAACAAGGGAATATCATGGGCAATCTTGAGCAACTGCTCACGATACCCCTGGGGAACGACAAGCTGCCTGCCTATCACCCTGCCCTCTGTCTTCACTTCCTGAGTATACATCAGTCCATTTTCCCAATAAACTTTATGCTTACCGTCACCTCCCTGTGTTCCGTCAGAGCCTGCCCAAGCCCTCAGTTTCTCTTAACTAGGGTCACTGTTCTGAGCAGCTGCAAACTCCTTACACATTCCCAAGGCATGGGACAGGTCCCTTTCAATCTTTAAACTAGGGCCCCTAGCACTAATGTCAGGGCACTCGGGATCACTGTCAACACTAACCCCTCTGACAATGGGTCACCCCTCCTTCTTTGGAGTAACCCTCCGTAGCTGTGTGGTTAACTGCTACTGGGGAAATTTCTACCCCCTTTTCATTAGTCTCCATATCAGGAGACACAGGCTGGGGAACCAGCCTCCCAGTGGTTTTCATAATGGCTTTTGTGGGGTTCAGGGAACTACAATTTTCCCTTGCCACTTGGCTAAGGGTAACTGCACACACCATCCCCAGTTTGAGATTGCTGCCAAGGATGACGTCAATCACAGTTTTGGCTACAGCCACCTGTCGCACAGTTCCTCTTGTTTCACCCCAGTCTAGGAGAACACTAGCGACTGGCTATGTTTTCTCTTCACCAGTGAAGTCTTGTACAGTTACAAATTCATTAGGTATAAGCTGACCAAGCTCTACCAGATCCCCTTTTACCAGCGTCAGGGATGCCCCTGCATCCCTTAACCCTTGTGTGTGTTCTCCATTCACCATAACTGGGTGCAGGTGTTCCCTCATGTTCATAGGCTTTGCTTCCAGGGACACACAAAGAAACCTCTTCTTTCCTAGCCCCATTCTGCATATTGCTCATCCTTTTGATACACTGTTTGGCTATATGCTCAGTTTCTTTACAAACCCAACATTCGTTTCTTTTCTCAGAAAAATATTTTCTTTGAAACCTGGGGCTAACTGGTTTTGGTGGAGACAGTGAGGGTTTTAGCTGCCCTGAAGGTGTGCTTTTCCCTTTCTGCGCTGCCACGCCCGCCCCATTCACTCTCAAAGCAGGTCTGCTCTTGGCATAGCGGTCCGAGAGTTCAGAAGCTTACTGCACTGTTTTGTGATCTCGGTCCACCAGCCAGGTTTTCAGCTCTGCTGAGCATGCCCTCAAAAAACTGCTGTAACAATATAGCATTTTCAATTTTATCTACAGAGTTGACTTCAATTCCCTCCCACCAGTGTTTTAAACATTGACGTTGCTTCGTGGCTAACTCCTTGTAGCTCATGTCAGGGCTTCTCCTGAGCTTACGGAATTTAGCTCTGCATGCTTCTGCAGTTAAATGAAACTTTTTTTGAAAGTGCAGCTTTAAGTTTGCTGTAATCATTACTGTCCTCATTGTCCATTTGATCCAATGCATCCCAAGCTTTCCCAGTAAGTAGCGGGGATAGCTGGAAGCTCCAGGACCCTCTAGGAATTTTCGCCTGCATACAAACTTTTTCAAAGGAATTTAAAAAGGCATTCATATCCTCCCCTCTTTAAATTCAGCTATCAATTTGGAATTTAATTTGTAACCCAGTCCTGTAGTTCCAGTTAAACCCAAGCCACTTACCTGCTCTGGTGCTGGTGGTTGGAGTCGTAGCTTCTCCATTTCATGTTTCCTCTAACACTCATGCTCTTCTCAGTCCGCCTCTTGCTGTTCTCACTCCCTCTTCTCCTCTGCAGCTCGCTGCTCTCATTTCTCTTCTCTCTGAACTCCAGTTCCATTCTGCGCAACTCAATCTGCAGCTTGATTGCTTCTGGCTCCAGAATGCTGGTGACCTTCCCCTGCTGCTGTGGCCCTTCACTGGCACTGGCCCTGTTGTCATCCTCACCAGATCTGGACACTGCACTGGCCACTAGCCCCTCCACGCCCAAGATTTGGTCCTTTACAGTCACAGTCTGTGACTTGATGCTCTGGGAATCTGCTGCCATCAAGGCATCCATGAGATTCTGCCTCATGGCTCTCCCCTCGTGCAGGACTCCTCTCTGCTTGCACAACTGCTTCAGGTAGTCTGCGGTGTGCTCACTATAGTTGGAAGCCATCTTCTTCCCTAACTATGGCTACTCTAACTTGCACTTTAGAAACAAAATGAAACAGGTAGGAACTTGACTGTAAGCAAAATGATATAGCTCTGTTTCCTTTTTAAAAATAAATCACTGCATTATTTTGCAAGTGAGCTGTACAGTATTAAGCTGACACACTGAACAGTTAAAGTTTGTGTTACCAAATTTATTGCACCGCTGCCAACCAAATCTGTCACAAACGCACTCAACAGATCAGGCCCTCTGCTCCCAGCACAGTAATGTGAACAGGTAACAGACATGGTAACCCTCCTGTCTGCTTTTGGGTCTGAATCACCTTTAGTTTCAAGTTCTGGGGGGATTCAAACTGTGAAACTTATGCTAGTGTACTCAATTTACAGGCTCAGATACGTACCCTCTTCGGGGACTGCGGTACAATCTTTCGCCAGGGGCACCTAGCCAGGCTTCCAAAATGAACCCTTAAAACTCTATAAAAGACCTTAGATATATTCTTACCTTTTTCCAGTTTAGTAACACCATCAAGCTCTCCAGAACAGCTGTCAAACTTAACCACGTATGCATCACATGCAAAAAGAACTTGGAAGATACACCCAGGCAGTATCTTTCAAATAAAGATTTTACTAAAAGATGATAAAAATGAGAAAATTGTAAACACCAAACAATATATCAAAAAGCATACAATCACTTAAAAGAAAAGCAAAGAAATCTACAGAACAAACTCCTACCAACATACAGTTAGATTATTTTCTATCTAATGTATTACCTCTAAGTTCTTATCAGAGAGCTGTGTGTCTTTGTAGAGTCCCAAGATGGAATATATGACTAAACAGTTCAGATACAGTATAGTTTAAACTGTGTCTCTCCACACCCCTTCTGTGAGTCATCTAGCTCCTCCTTATAGAATATTAAAAAAAAAATACAAACAGGATGTCCTATCAGGAGGTACATTGAATAAGGTGACATCAGCAAAAATCCATTTCCCAAATTATGAGTCTTTTGATCCACCAGTTCTTTTTAAGTTTACAACCCTGCAATTATCTCACCTAGGTGCAAGATATCTGGCAGGAATCAGCTTAATGATGTCCTGTTTCTGAAGTCATAAAATGTATATTTTAGTTTCCCAGCTTCAGAACAGCAACAGGTCATAAAACAGCCATACAATTCAATTTCTCAAGGAAGTTAATCATATTACAAAGCTCTCCTGTCAGTGTAATATATGTAGTTTCACTGAAACCTGGGGGGGGGGCCCAATGGAGCACAGGCTGTCTTATGTGAGACAATCACATACTATATTTTTATATTACAAATAGCATACAATAATCATAACCAGCAGGCCAAGCGTCACAGTCTGTAGTGCAGGTGTTCCTGGAGGTGCCTTCCCCTAGGTTCACAGAGTCATTATGTTGTACTGAATTCTTTACAAGGCTGCTCTGTAGTTCAGCAATTTCAGGATAAGGCTGCAGGGTATTTGGAGGTGTAGTTCTGGCACTGAGAGCAGATTCTGGAGGGGGGGTACATCAAATACAGTTTTCTTTCCGTCTCCCTTACTTTTATATAGGAGAGGTTCAGCTGAAAAGGAAAAGCTGGAGTGTACTTCTAGCACAAAAGGAACCCACATAGTGTCCTTACTCCCTGTTGCAGAAGCTGAACCTGATGCACTGGATGTTGAATTGGTTTCAACATGCACCCCTTGAGGCTCAACCAACCCAGTCAGACCAGTGCGGGAGTAAATAGGCTTTAAAGGAGACTGGGTCTGGTGAACAGGGAATTCTCAAGTCTATTTGTTACCTTCATGTTATCTTTACCAGGAACCATTTCAGGATTGCGGTATTCCAAAGCCGCTCCTCTTTCACTCTGTGGTTGGCTCAACACATGTCTCTGTGTAGCAGACATGGCTTTGTACCAGAACTGATGCTGAGGTACAGCCTTTGATTTACAGAAAGTCCCTCTGACTCAAACACGCCTGGGTCCCAAGCTGAACCATCAAGTTTATGGATCCTCCCAGCATTAAGCAATGCAGAGTCCACTTTGTAGGTTTGGTGCAAGGGTTTCCCAGGGCTGCCTGCTTTTGGTGCACCAGCACTGGCACTGGTGGTGAGATCAAAGCCCAGACCTGACAGCTGTCTGTTCATCATCAGTATGGTGCTCCATAGCTGAAACTGTTTTCAGTGGGGAAGCAGCATGAAAGTCCATTCATGAAGCAGTCTGGGAAACAGCAGATACTTTGTCCGAGAAAATGTTTGAGGACTCTCACAAAGACTGTGACTAGAAGCAGAGTACAATTTTCTTTTCACCAGATGAACTTTTTCTTCCTCCTCATCTATGAGCTGGAGCAGTGCAGAATGTTTATTTTCTAGCTCGAGGTCCAACCTTTGCTAGACTAGCAACACCTCCTGTGCAGCAGGGCCATCTTCTTTGCATCCCAGGCTAGGGACTGTGGCAGTGGATGTACCTTCTTGCAGGTGGAAGACTAGGTTTGCTGGCAAAAGCACCTTGCTTCACTTGAGCTCTTTTCTTCCAGGTTTGCTTGTACGGACAGAGCAAGGAACATTATCAGAGCAAGGAAAAAGATTAAGGCTTCTTTTTGCTGGGCAGATTTACTGTGTGATATTATTTTCTTTTGTACTCACAGGGTTTGTTACTGTCTTTTGCTAACATTTTATTGCTTTATTGTTCTCTGATTCAAATTACTGTTACAGGGTATACTTTCCGCTGCATTATTATAGGATGTGCCTATAGATTTGTTAGTGTTTTGTGCTTACAGATTACTGCTGTAATCTTCTCTGATTCAAATTGTTTTTTGCAAGAAATATCTTCTGTTACTGCTTTATTTTTCTCTGTAACAAAGTGTATCCCACAGGGTATATCTTCTGTGACATTATTATAGGCGGTGCTTTACAGGTTTTACAGTTGTATCTATCATTAGGCTAAGCTTTCAGGGCTACTGCATTTATTGTTGGTTGATTGTTTCTGCTCTTACCTCCTTGTTTCTTTCATCCGTGGTTGTTCTTTTTCGGGAGGGGAAGGGCCTAGCCACCCCCCCAATCCCCAACCACCCCATGCTACACTTCTTTTATAGGGTAGCACAGTTGTGAAATTTCCTGTAGCAAAGCAGGAAGGGGAGGATCAGAGGGGTATCCACATAGTGATATCACTTACTGGAGCATAAGTAATTTAACTTGTTATAACAAGTTATACAAAAACAAACAAACAAAACAAAAAAAATCAAACTTTTGCTTTCATTTTCATAATTACCCGGATCAGGTTATAAACCCGGCAACTCATCTGGAATGGATATTATTAACTGCAGGTACTGCGGGACACTTTTCTAAAGGGCAGTTATACAGGATTTAGGATACTATCCTACATGCTGGACCATTGGAGATCTAAGGGCTCAGCTCCAGGCAACATGGGCAGAGATTGCGCACTTCAAATTGCATATTCAGGAGGAAATATATTATAAGAACCACCTGCCATTTCCCCAACATCTAACTGAAGCACTTCGACTGCAGAGGTTAGTTGGTCCGGGAGGTTGGCAGATGGTTAGGAGGGGCAAATTGGGTGCCCCATCACATCCACAAAAGTGGTAGCAGAGAGGAGGCAGGGAACTACAGACCAGTCAGTCTTACCTCAGTAGTGGACAAGATTATGGAGGCACTTCTTAAGGAAAGGATAGTGCAACACCTGGAATCCATAGGAGCACATGATCCAAGACAGCATGGGTTTACAACAGGAAGGTCCTGTTAAACTAATCTCATAGATTTCTTTGACTGGTTAACCAGAGTGGTGGACCAAGCAGTTGATGTCGCCTACCTTGACTTCAGCAAAGTTTTCAATACTGTTCCGCATAGAAGATTGATTAATAAGCTGTGTAGGCTCAGGGTGGGTCAGACATTGGTCAACTGGGTGGCAAACTGGTTGGTGGGCAGAAAACAGAGAGTGGTGGTAAATGATATACAGTAGGAAGAGATGCAAGTCACAAGTGGGGTACCTCAGAGATCAGTCCTGGGGCCAGTCCTCTTCATTATCATCATCAGTGACATTGCAGATGGATCGGAGGGTAAGGGCAGATGACACCAAGATTTGCAACGGAGAAGATGATCCAGATGGGGTGGGCAGAATGAGAAGAGATCTAGATAAACTGGCAAAATGGTTGGAAGAGTGGCAACTGGGGTTTAATGCAAAGAAGTGCAAGATCATGCACACAGGAAAGAGAAACCCTGAAGCCACCTATAGGTTAGGAGGAGAGTTGCTGGCAATCACATGGGAAGAAAAGAGACTTGGGCATCATCATGACAGATGACCTAAAATTATCCAAGCAGACCACTAAGGCAGTAGGTCAGGCTAGAGGGATGTTGGGGTGTATTAGTGGGGGTATCGCAAGTCATAAGAGGGAGGTAATAATCCCTCTGTACAAGACACTGGTTAGGCCCCATCTGGAGTACTGCGTGCAGTACTGGAGTCCTCACCTGCACAAGAACATTAACAAAATGGAGGCAGTCCAGAGAAGGGCAACCAAAATGGTGCAGGGACTGCATCAGAAAACATGTGACGGCAGATTAACGGAGCTCAATATGTATACCATAGAGCAAAGGAGGGAGCAAGGTGATATGATAAAAGCATTCAAACACTTTAAGGGCATTAACAAGGTGAAAGCGTCTAACATGTTTCAATATAATAAAAATAGCAGGACAAGAGGACACAGCATGAGATTAGAGGTAATCCAATTAACGGGTAATGTGAGGAAGTTATTTTTCACAGAAAGGGTGGTGGATGCATGGAATGACCTACCTCAAGAAGTGGTGGATATGAATACAGTGCAGGGCTTCAAACAGGCATGGGATATGCATAAGGGAGAAAGACAGATGAGTATGAATAGATAGGCCATTGATAGAATAAAGGCCTGTGGCACATTCATAAGGTAGAAAAAAATGGGCAGACTGGACGGGCCTTACGGTCCTTATCTGCCATCAGCTTCTTTGTTTCTATGTTTCAGAGGTGCTGTCTTCATGTTAGCAGCAACAACTGCAAGAGCAGATAAGTCACGACCAAGTTCAGCAACTTCACATTCTATAAACAGATCCGTTTCATCCTCTGGTTGCCCCCCAGAATTTACTGCAGTTGTAAAAGCAGAACGTGCCTCCTGGATATTCTGGGTGGGGAGGGAAGCAGACTCCTACACCTGAGATGCTGTCACCATCTCCTCTCCACGATCCTGCATTCCTGCAAACAGGAAGCAGACAGGGTCCCTTGCAGGAAGAGAAGGAGAGTTTTCCCAGTGTCCTGACCAACATACCCCTTCCTAATTAAACCAGTAGCTTCAATTATTGATGGGAGTGTATGGGTGCTTATGAGTGGAATGACTGTCATTACTTATTTAAGCAATAAGGCATGATAGGGGGTGTGTTATGGTGGGATAACAGCCCACCTCAGGGTGGGTTGAAGCACGAGGCATGGCTGAGAGCTTCCACCACCTGAGAAGGGCCATGAGCTCACCATAACAACCCCGCCCACCCGGAGTGCCTTATTGCGATTATGAAATGGATAATTTTTAGTAAATTTTATGCATTTTTAAACGTAATACTTTCAGCTTGGTTGTTGAGCTGGGTTAACGGTTCAGCTGAAAGCAGCTCTGAGCCAATCAGAATTCAACATTCTTTCTGCCCATTTCATAATTAAGCAATTACTGCACTACCAGTCTTTCTCATTGCTTGTAATGCGCTTTGAGATACAGTGTGTATGAAAAGTGTTATATAAATTCACATTTTTCTTCTTTAGAGACACTATTAAGGGACATTCCCGACTGCCATTCTAGAACAATCAGGATGAGACTGCTGCTGTCTTTATTGTTACGTGTACTCTGGCCCACACTAAAAACCTCTGATATGATGTAGTGGTTATAGCATTGGACCGTTAAACAGAAGATCAAAGGTTTAGATTCCATTGCAGCGACACTGACTCATGTTGTGACTTTGAGTAGGTCCCTTAATCTCTCTGTGCTTTGCTCCTGGCTGTAAAATTGAACAGAAGTGCTGGCCCAGTGGTGCTGAGGTGCTGGATGCCTTACCTCATGCTGCACCAGTGTCCCGGGTTCGGGAACTACCTCGGTCATTGGGGAGCTTGCGTGGGGAGGGAGGGAGTGGGATTGAGCAGCCACTGGGCAACTCTCCCCTCCTGGGGTGGTTGCCTACCCCCACCGTAGTTCCTCTCCCACTGGGTGGAGGTCCAATGGGAAGCATAGGAGGGAGGAGATGGCACTGATAGAAAGGGGTGGGGTGGAAGAGGCCAAGCCGGTTCTTGGCGTGCGCCTCCACGCATGTGCACTTACATGCCCTGCACACAGGTCCGGGGAAGAAAATGGGGACAAAAACTGAAAAAAAACTGAGTAGACGTAAGACCCCACTGAAAACAAGATGTTACCCCTGCATCTCATTTGGGCTGTCATTGATAAATAAATTGTGAAATAACAAAACAAGCCTACTAAATCTTGGAGCCCGTTACGGTATACTGGATCCCAGTATAATCCCCCTTCTCATTACATCACCTCACTCTAACACCCCTAGATCTTAATTTCCAAGAGTGGTCTCACAGAGAGTACTCAAAGGATTCTTTATAGTAGTTTCCCATAGTTTACTCTCAGGAACCCAGATTTGGGGATATAATACTTGGTTACATGTGGGAAGGTTACTACAGTAGGCATTGCATACGTTGAGTTAAAACAAAACACTTGATATAAGGTCCCACATCAGAGATTATTGTCTGAAGTAAGAAGTCATGGTATGAGGTTAGACAGTGGCATCATCAAATGGCTATAAATGGTAGCCTTTATCTATAGACAGAGGTTATTATGTGTAGAGTACCCTGCATTTCCCTTGTTCATCATAATTTATATAACTAAGGTGGACACATAAGCAATAATGTATGGGTGACCATACACAACAAGTCCATGTTTCCATCGTGGGGCCAGATTATCAGCATATGGACCTCGAGAGCAAAGCTCGAGAGTCCATGCTGTTATCTTGACCCTGAGATGGAAACACAAGGTAAGTTGTTTATGGTCACTCCTATTTTTTTGTATCGCATTTTGTCTCCCACCACTGGGAGGGGCTTGGTGGTGGCTATGCCGACCATCTGGGGCTATGTCCCCCCCCCCTTCCAGGGATCATGCTGTGTGGCAGCGGGGGCTGGATTTTCATTTTTCTTTAGTTGCTGTCATGGCCCCCTTAAACCCCACTCCCTGAGGACACCTGCATGAGGGCCAAAGTCCAGACTGTGGACATGTGACTACACATTCAAGCCAAGCACCTAACAGTGTCCTCTCCTTCCCACACCTGGTGCAGCAGCCCCCCCCCCCACAATGGAGGAGGAGAGCATCCTATGGGATGCTCAAGCCTCCTCCCCCTGGCCAGCCCCTGACAACCCAGGCTTATTCCCGAACCTGGGTGGCCAGTGTCAGAGGCGATAATGCTACTGCCACGCTGATGAGCCAGCTGTTCAGTCCCGTTTTAATTTACATAGTATATAGTTATGCAGAGGGAACTATCAAGCAGAGCCAAGCACCAATACAGAGAGGGAGAGAGAGACGAGGAGTGGCTCTGCTGAGTAAGTGCTTTCTATATATCAAACAAGTGTAAAATCTGGTACTGAAAGAGTGAGCTTGAGTGCAGTACAAAGACAGTGAGTGAGTCAAGGAGCATCTCTGCCTAGTAAATGCTACCACACTCTGAGGGGAGTCCCTTCATACACACTGCAGGCAGGCATCCTGAACTGCTAGTGCAATCCTTGAAAGGCAGGCTATGGCCTGCACAAGTCACGCTCAAGTGCAATGAAAGCGAAACAGGCAGAAGACAGCGCAACCAAGTACACAGGTGCACTGGTGACAGAACGTGCTCAATAACTTCTAGAATGTGCACAACAACTTCTAGAATGTACCCAAGAAATTTTGAGTAGCCACTGATTTCCATACACAATAAGCCTTAACTGTATACTGTAAATATTTAAAATACAGTAGAATATTAAAGTTAGCTGGCTCTACCAACACTGGAGTTGTAGCTAATAATGAACAATGCTGTTTGATTCTGAGGGATTGGCACCCTTTTAGGTTTCTGGTGTAGCACATGACAAATAGAGTTCAGTGGATAGATACCTCTGACAGCCAAGAACAAGGAAAAGGGACTATGTACTGACTGAATCAGTCATACAGTGTTCTGACCAGGTAAAGGATCTCAGGTTAATTGTAGGGCTGCTTGGATACCCAATTAATTGTTTTGACTTGAACCAGGATAAGCCAGTTATTCATATTTGTTGCAAGGAAAACAGGGTCATTCTGTAGAAACAAATATTTCTGCTCCTGTCTGATCCATTTGTACTATATGTTGCATACAGCTGCAGTACCCTATGGGATTATAAACCCCTACACATAAAAGTTACCAAAAGCACTCCCCTTCCCTAACGCAAGTTCTGACCCCTGCCCTGCCTGAGACATTATCCCATACCTTAACTCCCCTTAAAGCAGTGCTATAGTACTGGTCTCAGAGTGGACCACAGAGATGGACAAGGTGGTGGGGGTCTAACGTTTACAGGGGTGGGAGGTTGGGAGATGACTCACTTGGTCTGCTAGAGCTGGTGGCATCAGGTCAACTAGAGCACTGTGGCCCATGGACTGATGGCCCTCAGTCCTGAAGGATTCCCAGTGCTGGGGGCATTAGGAGCACCACTAGTGGTAGCAAGTCAAGCAGCAGTGGAGGGAGGATCACAGAAGGCCTCCCAACATTAGAAGACCCTGTACCCTGAGTCAGAGAACACTTCTTCATGAATGGCATGGGATCTTTTTGTGAACCACCAATGAGGGAAATAACAAAGGGGTAACCAAGGACCCCCTATCTAGCCAGGCAGTGAAGAGGCACAACTGGATAAAGGCATAGGATATAGGGGAGGGGAGAGGGCTTGGTCCTGGGTTGGGGACATGGAGTGTAGTTTTTTGTATCTTTTGTGTGTGGGGGCCAGTTGGGCATGTATTCCCATAGTATATGACTGTTACTCTACACTGTGCTATTGGATTGGGACTGGAATGAATAAAGTTTATCTGGTTTTATCCAGTCCAATCAAAATTAGTAACATCCTCGGTATCTGAAGTGCTGGACAGATTATCTCCAGCAATTGTTGAAATGAAAAATTCCTGAAACCCTCCATATACTGTAGAGTATGGTGAGAGTGAAGAAGTCAGAAAGGATTCTCGGTTTCATTAGCCCTATAAATCAACTGATGTGATGCTTTCAAAGAGACATTGGTTCAATCCTGTCTGAAGTGCTGGGCACAGCACTGGGCACTATAAAACAGGTACAGTATTATTGCCCTGGAGAGAGTAGAGTACAGTACCATGCTGGGCAAACAAGATGATTCCCGGCCTTAGTAGTCTCAAATTACAAGCAAAGCATAAAGAAGCTTGGTTTATTCGCCCAGAAAAAAAGGATACTTCCAGGCCACACAAAATAAAAATTAGTGACTGTGATGTTTTAAAAATATGTTAATTACTGTAACAGTTTTGCAGTGAGAATCGCAGGATTTTATTTTGCCTCCTATTGACTGGCTCCTTTCCCTTGGACACACATCAGTCCTTGTTCCTGCTGTAGTTACTCAGCTCCCTCCTGCCCCTATATACCCTGGAGCTTTGCCATCTCTGCCAGCAAACATAAACCACTGTTCTGATGTGGAACCCATTATTCCTGTGCGGAGGGAGGGGAAGAGAAGAACAACAAGGGAGGAGAATATGAACAAGGGGGCTAGATGTTTTACCCATCATGGTGGTGGGGTGGAGAGTTGAGGATGAGGATGTAGTAGGCAGAGAAATGCCATGCACCCTCAGGCCTGCTCTTCTTCCCCATGTTCCTCATTCTTTCCCCCCTCCTTCTGAGTGGAGCCCCAATCTCTACCCATGCTCAACTGGCATCTACTGGCGATGCCCTCCCTGGAATGCCAAGGAGTAGTACTACAGTGGCGCATCTCACCACCCTACCCCACTCCGAGCAGTGGGCCCTGTGTGATGCTCAGTCCTCCTGCTGGCCTGCTTTTCAAAGCGGAAAGTCTACAGACTCTGAAGATCATCATGACTAGTGACACCCCAGTTGCTGTGCTATCAGGGGAGCCCTAGAGTATCTTTTTTTTTTCTTTTTTAACAAGTCACAAGATATAGTACAAATCAAAATGGAGACAGGAAGTGTTTTAACATAAGTGTTATATGTTGGAGAGGTCAGGCACTAATGAAGATTCCGAATGAACGTTTGGTGCACTGGAGCACAGTTTGGGCTTTGACAATCAGCCCAGAAGTTGTGCTAGCAGTCAATCAAAAAGCTCAAGTTTGAGCAGAGCACCGTTGCCTCCAGCAGTTTTTTTTTAAAGTGTGTGAAGTTAGAAAGTCCTGCTAAGTACATGTAATCTTGGGACACCCCCGCTCCCCCACAATCCCCCCCCAGCATGGTAACCTGTTGAGGGCAGTAGCCTACTTCTGGTGTGTAAATGTAAAATGAGGGAATGTGCTCATGTATTAGTTTTCAGATAAATGCAAGGTATGACATTGGCTGATTTAAGATTTTTATCTTCATGAGAGGGTATTGGTCTATTGATATGTCATGAGTGGCACAGCCACAAATGAGATAGCAACAGATCAGTACACTCAAATCAAGATAAGAGTAATATATTACATCAGTCCATGTCATATTTGATTTACACAACAGATGCTTAGGTGATTTGGTGATAGAAATAATAAAAAGCTGCAAAACAAAATAAAAAAAATATATAAATTGTAAACTGTGCCCCTTGTTCAGTGGCTCATCATAAGAACAACTAATCCATTATCCAAAATCATAGGATCAAAAATAATTGTCATCAGCCGGACCGGTGGTGCTGAGGGTTGAGGCGCTGGATGCCACACCTCACACCATGTCAGCGACCCAGGTTCCTAAGTGAGCTCCGGTCACCGGGGGTTGGCCGGGGAGGAGAGGATTGAGCATCCGATGACAGCTCTCCTCTCCTGGGGTGCAGGTGGGGTGTGTTTCCTAGGTGCTAGTGACGTCCAGCAGAGGCTGGGTGTACTGCAGCCTGGGACCACTTTCAACACGGGGCAAGGCATTGGCAGACGTCCTATAGGTGGGTGCGGAAGCACACCCACCTGCGGTGGACATCATTGCATGTCACGCCTCGGCGGGGGGGAGAAGCAACGAGCATAAACAAGAAAAAATCCTGCACCGTCGGGTAGGCGATGGCACCTGGCCCCTATGCCCACTGCAGGATCCCGCCCACCTTGTCTCCTAATTCCCTTCTCCCAAGCCTTGCCTGCAGCAGAATCTAGACTTCAAAGAAAGGAGCACCAAAGAAGGACTGGTGGCCCCACCTTGGGGGGTACAAGCCAAGGGTTTCCAGCTGCAAGGTAGGTGCAAGGGTTGGAGTGCCGTGGGGGAGACTCAGGCTAGGGGGTCTCAGGTGGGCAGGAATAAGCCAGGATGCCTGAGAGAGTCCAATGGAGCAGCAACCGGAGGGAAAAATAATTGAATGAAAAAAATAAATAAATAAATAAATGCCATCTCACATGTGAGAGTAAATTTCTGAGCATGCTCAGTGTGGTCAAAATAAGTGAGAGAAATTTCTGAGCATGCTCAATGACCAGCTTCATTTGTCTTGCTGTGTTGGGCCAAGATAACACGTTTTTAGCTTGTTGTTTATCAGTAAGCACGTGTTGTATAACATTCCATTTTTCAGTTCACACTCATTACAAACCATTGCTCAAATAATGACTTTTTTACATGAACATGGGGCGTTTATTGCAATTGAATTGTACCCTATTTTGTATGAAGAGTGCTTGCTATCCTACATATACAGTGGCTCCATCCTGTCCTCTACATTACTCCCCTCCCTCCCTGCTACAGCATGTTTTCCCAGTAAACGTGTCAGTGCCTTGTCCATGGTCGGCTGTATGTACCTGAGCTGTCCTGCTGCTCACTACCTACAGTAATAGATTCTGGGCTGCTGAGTATAAAACTACCTTCATTTTTAGTTGGGATCAGTGGGAATATTTACAGGCACAGATGCCCATTAAACAAATAACATGATTGGAGAAACTGGTTGAAATAAAAGGTGCATATTCAAGTATAAATGGTTAATGTTTAAAATCTAGAGCATATAAATTACAATACCAAATGTAGGTGGATGCATTATTTGATTTTTCGATAGTGAGAGAGAGAGAGAGACTACATTAATTCATAACGCTAAAGAAGGAGTTGGAAAGAGCACATTGCACATTAATTTTTTTTTTTTTTTAAGATATATAGCTTTTTATCCCACCAGACCCTTGGCAGGCAGCTTCAGCCCTCCTGATGGAGGGTCTCTATCTCTCTGGTCCTGCCGCTCCCGCGCTCACCATCCCCGGTAGTTCCTCCATGGATTACCTCCCATGGCAGGGCCAGGAAGGAGGTGGCCAGCTTCATCTATCGCCCCCCCAGAGACCGAATCCAGAAGCCGGGGATGGCTACTGGGTGCGGCAGATCATCACAGAGCCTGCCAGGCTTTATTCTCCCGTACCCTCTCCCTACCCATGTAAGGATGTTGGAGTATGCCTCCCAACCCATAATGCCCTCCAGCCACCGCCAGAGAGCAGTCAACAAGTGGGACGATATGTTTCCCTCCCCCCGAGAGAGGAGAGCAGTCCTCCGAATGCTCAATCCTCTCTTCCCTCTGCTGACCCCTAGCGGCCCGGGCTCGTTCCCGAACCTGGGTAGCCGGTGTGGTGCGAGGTGTAGCAACCAACGCCTCAACCTCCAGTGCCACAAGGTTGGCATTACACATTAATTCTGTAGGAGAAGCTTACCCAGCAACAAAGCTGTGTACTATATCGCTCATCACGATGTCATAAGAGAAGGTCATGGAGGTGAGGTAGCTGTGTCAGCTTGGTATTATACAGATTTATCCACTTGTGGAATGAGAAGAGGGGAGAGAAATATAGAATTTGTCAGCAGAAAAAGACTGTTTAGTCCATCCAGTCTTGTCTAATTGTTCTCTGCCTAATCTGACTCCACAGACCCTAACTGGTTTCTGGCAAGAAGCTCCATAAGCCCCATAAGCGGTGGCACATATGAGTGAGTTTGTATCTTCCTGTGCTAAATCCTTTGATAAATGATTCTCTTGTATGTCCAATGTTCTTGCTGTATTAGATCCACGGCTGTGGTGATGAGATTTTCAACCACATTCTCATCTGACTGCCATGTTTGCTGTGGATCATGGCCCTTGTCAGTATCAGTACTGATACTTTTGCCAAAACAGATTTTTAATTTCAGCTTTCTATATAGTCTGAATAAGTCAATTAGAACATAGAGTTTATCAACAGAAAAAGACCACTTTGCCTACTCAGTCTGCCCAGAAGTTCCTGCCTAATCTTTCACAGACTCTAACTGATCTCTAGCAATCCCCCCCCAAATCCCTGCCTGTTTTCTAATACACCCCATTTCTATCTCAGGCATGCTTGAAGCCCACCACTGTTTTCACCTCCACCACTTCTGCTGGCAGTCTGTTCCAGGGGTCTACCACCCTTTCAATAAAGAAATATTTCCTCACATCTCTCTTAATCTCCCCCCCCCCAGCTTCATTGCATGCCCCCTGCTCCTGGTGCTCCTTCTCAGCTGAAAGAGGCTTCCCTCCTGCACCCTGTTCACCTCTGTGAGGTACTTGCAGGTCTGTGTCATGTCACCTCTCGCTATCCTGTCTTCTATGGTGTACATGTTGAAATCCCTGTCTCTACTTGTAGGGCTTCTCATGCAACTCCAGCACTATTTTAGTTGCCGTCCTCTGGAAACCTCCACTCTGTCTATGTCCTTTTTGAAGTGTAGCCTCCAAAACTGGACACAGTACTCTAGGTGGGGTCTAACCAGCAAGCCATACAGTGGCAACAGCACTTCCCTCCTAACTCCTCCTGCTGCTGGATATGTCCCTCCCTCTCTCTGCACCCCAGCATCCCACTAACCTTAACCACTAGCCTTACCCACTTTGTCACACTGCCCTGCCACCTTGAGGTCATCAGATATGGTACCCTAAGATCCCGTTCCTGTTTAGCGACTGTCAGTTCTTCCCCAAACCCAATACTCATTACCTGGGTTCCTATGCCCTAGGTGCATGATCCTGCACTTTTGGAATTGAACCCAAACTACCATGCTTTAGACCACTCCTCAAGTTTCCCTAGATCACTGCTTATACTCTCCACCCCTTCCTGAGTGCCCACCGTACTACAGATTTTGGTATCATCTGCAAAATGGCATACCTTCCCTTCCAGATTCTCAGCGATGTCACTTTTCATTTCCCATAAAGGTTTTTATCCTCCAGGACTGACTGAATGGCTGTTCAGCCCTGTCCCTGCATGCTATCAGCCATCCTTCTGCCTCTCTCCTTTTGGAGGGATATTCCCCACAGTTTGCCCCCCCACCCATGGCAGGGGGGCACCATCCTCCCATCCCTGGTGACTCATCTAGAAGACCCACCTCCCAGTGGAGCAGGAGGGAGGGCCATCGCACCTCAGAGAGGGCTTCATGTAGCCCCGTCTCTTCCATTTTATAGCTGTATTTCTCCCAGCCCGGAACCATGGCGTGGCACAGAAGCACATGTATGAGGAGGCACACATGCATTCTGGAACTGCAGCAGCCTTCCACCCACCCAGATGTCCCTCTGGCCCTGAAGGATTGGTGCTACTACCAGAACTTCACCTGGTGGCAGCCAAGAGCTGGGAAGGTGAACCACCCCTGCCCGGTGAAGAGAGCAGCTAACATCTCCCAGTCCTCTCCCACCCTGCCAGCCCCTGCAAACTCAAGCTTGTTGCTGAACTTGGGTCACTGGTTTGGCCTGAGGTAAGGCACTTTGCAGTGCCTCAACACGCCATGCCACCAGGCCAGCTGGCAGTGTTACTTATGAAGACATTGAAGAGGACCAGTCCCAGTACTGAGCCCTGTGGCACCCCACTGGTCACTTCTCCATCATTTGAACAAGGGATGTTTACCACCATCCTCTGTCTCCTATCCGTTAACCAGTTCCTAACCCAGTTCACAACTTTGGATCCCACCCCAGGCTTCTCAGTTTTTATTTTATCAGCCTCCTGTGTGGCACTGTGTCGAAGGGCTTGGTGAAGTCAAGAGAGGCCACGCCTTCCCCTGATCTATTTCTCTGGTCATCCACAAGAAATATAGAAACATAGAATCTGTTGGCAGATAAGGACCTGATGGCCCACCTAGGCTGCCCTATTTTCCCTACCTACAGTGTTGCCGCAGACCCTACTCAGTCGAATCAATCAAATTCATTTAGCATTACCTCCCTCCCTTGCCCCCACCATGGTCCATGCTGCTTGTGGTCTTGCAGCCCATTAGATTTAAGCTACTCAACCACAACCAGTCTTTCTTTTAGCAGGATTCCCAATAATTTCCCCACCACTGATGTAAAACTGACCAGCCTATAGTTGCTAGTTTCATGCCTGCTGCTACTCAAATGAAGAAGGGCCACATCAGTTATTCCCCAGCCCTCTGGAACCATGCCAGCTTCCAGTGAGCTGTTGAACAAGACTGTCAGTGGAAAACTTAGCACCTTCCTGAGTTCCTTTAGAACCCTTGGATGTTTTCCATCCTGTTCCATAGCTTTATCCACCTTTAGAGCTGCAAGTCCCTTCTGGACTCTTTCTTCTGAAAATGGACTTGAATCCACCAACCCCCCACCCCCCCAGCTCCTGTTACTCCTTGGCATCTGTCTAGCCTCCCTGTACAGCGCAGTCGAGGCAGAAGTACCTGTTCAGGATGTTTGCTTTTTCCTGGTCCTCTTCTCTGCAGTCTCCATCCTCATCTCTTTTAATCCTCACTGGCCTTCCCTTGCTTTCATCTTTTGATGTATGTATCTAAACAAATTCTTATCCCCTTTAGTGACCCCTTTAGCGATTCTTTTCTCTGTCTGCACCTTTGCTCCCCTCACTGCTTCACCAGATTTCCTCTGCATTACTGGTATAGCTCTCTATCCTCCTCCTTCAGTGTTTCCTTATGCCTCCTGAATGCTACCCTTTTTTTGCTTCGCCACCTTTGCCACTTCCTTAGAGAATCATAACGGTCTCTTTTTCCTTCTGCTTTTACTCACTTTCTTTACGCAGAGGTTAGTTGCTTTAGTTATATCCCACTTTATTCTAACCCCAGGAATCCCTCACACATGGTTTCACTCTATGCATCATTCTCTGTAGAGACAGATGACCTAGAGATAAACCCTATTCTAAGAACTGAACTTAGAATTTAGAATGGGTTACCAGCACTGTTGTTCCACACAGCGGAGTTGAAGTCAGCACCAAAGATAAGCTATGGACAATATGTTGTCTAGTTAACCAAATAAGCTTTATTGTGTATCAAAAAATATATTAAAAATGGCAGGCTCATCCAGTTGGAGGTCTAGTGTGAGTTAGAAAATGTGGGCCACACCCAAGGGGCACAAAAATAAAAGTGAGGGAACATAAAGCAGCTGTAAGAAATAAAAATCCAAACAAGATTAGTGTGCACAGCAGGTAGAACTCAATGCTCAGGAGTGGGGTGGCTGACACCCGCTTCATGTTAACATACCATGGATGCCTGACACTCAGAGTTGGAACTCAAATTAAATACGCAGATGATTGTCTTTTTAAAAATAAGGTAAATAACTACTTTATTGTAAGTCCAGTGACTGGGCGATGCGTGCAGCAAACGTTACCCCATCGTTTCGATTTCGAGTCTTCATCAGGTCCCTCTGATGAAGACTCTGGTCAAAACGCTGCGGTAAGCTTGTTTGCTGCTTGAATACCAGTCACTGGACTTACAATAAAGAAGGTATTTACCTTATTTTTGAAAAGACAATCATCTGTGTATTTAATTTGAGTTTCAAGTCTGTGGGCCAGGCATCTGTGGTATGTTAGTAAGAAATAACAATCAAGACTATGCAATGGCAAAACATTACATGGAAGCTGGTCACGGATCAGCAGCATCCTTAAAATTCATGGGAACAGAAAAACTTGATTTGGGAATAAGTGGAGGTGACATAAAGCATAACCTACTTCAAAGAGAGTCCTTTTGGATCCATACGCTGAACACTTTATCCCCATTTGGGTCTAAATGATGACATTCCACTATATTGCTACCTCTGAAAAGTCAGGCTTCATGGGAACTTATTATGTCACAGTTAATGGTGTGACCTCATGGGCTCTTTGCTTGACTATTTATTTTTTTTATTTAAAATTTTGTTAATCAGGTGAGAATTCTGGAGCCAGTCCATTTTCAGGTTCAACCCGACATATAAGACAAAGCAGTAATGATACAATTACAATAGCACATAACAATATTATGCAAAACAGTTAAACAACACAATTACAAACATCTAAAGCTAGCAAACACAACTTGAAGTTTTGTTTAAATTGCAACAATGAACTAGAAGAGCAGAGATCTACAGATAATGAATTCCAAAACATGGGGGCAGCAACTGAAAATGACCAGGAACCAATCTTGGAATGATGTAGGACAGTTTGAAGAAGCACAGCATTAGACTATATGACCTTTGCTTAGTCTATTGGTATTTCCAGTTTTCTGAAGGCATGGTCAAACTAAGCATCATAAAATATGCTTACAGTTTGATTGCCTGCTCTGCTGAGTGAGTATCTTGAGAAAAACATGACATTTTTTCAATTCGACTTCTCCCTTTGTTTATCTCCGCATGACTTTCAAGCTCTGCTGGTGATCTCTCCAGCATGATATGATGACTCTGCTGAGACGTCACTAAAAAAGTTTTATATATCACTCTGTTTCGTGGAAATCTTTGAAGTCCTGATTTGATGCATCAGCTTTACTGGCAACTTATTCAGCATGACTTGACAGCTCTGCTGTGATGACATTCAATTTTTTTATTTAAAATGTTTTGTAACTAGAGTTTTGCATCCTTACACATTAGCTCAGATTTCCCACACCTTATTCACAGCATGATTTATTGGCTCTGCTGGTGAAATTCCAGCATGGCTTGCTATCTGTGCTGTACTGTCACTAAATGTCTATATTTAACTTACAAGCAGGTTGTTGCTTGGACCAGTAAGATAATCAGATCTTCTGAGGATCAATTCAGTATAACTTATTTTACAAACTAGTGCTGTGATAATTTTTAGTACTGATGATATGATCAAAAAGATATATTCAGCTTAGTGATGTCCAACAAATTAACTTAGCTTAACATTGTCAAGAATTTTATTTGTTTTATAGTTTTTGTTTATTAGGAGTGAAAACTAAATTTGCACATTTTATATGCATGCAGTCACTTGGCACGCTTATTAAGGTGGTGGTACCTGTCTCTTTAAGTAATTCACCTATTTAAAGCAACCTAGGAGAGCTAGACCTCACGCTGTGATGATCATAAAAATTGAAACGTAAGCACATTATGCTCCACCAGGAAGAAGACAGCAACCAGTTCAGTTACAGTTTAAACAAACGGTGCTACAATTTAGCGTGCCTAAGCCACATACTGAAGTACTGAATTGCTACAACCTGTGACAGTATCTGTAACTCACGAGGTGAGCAGAAAGAGTTCTTTGTTGAATCATTGTCATGCAGCCTCTACTGTTCATAACTGTTTACAACTACCTCTTTGCTGTATTCCTCTAGACTTCCAAATGGATGAGTCTGCCATTTTTAATATATTTTTTGATATGCAATAAAGCTTATTTGGTTAACAAAACAGCACATTGTCCATAGCTTATCTTTGGTGCTAACCTCAATTCCACCATGTGGAACAACTGTGCTGGTAACTTTGTGATACACTCCCAGGTATGTGCACAAATTACTAAGACTGTGAGTAGGGTGAACCCTCTATCTCTGTGTAATTCTAGAATTTCGAATGGGTGTTTGAAAAACTCTGCAGCCACCTTCTACCCTGGCAGTTGTCAGATTTGTTTCTCCACCTGGAGAGAAAGGTCACCCTTAAGTATAACTTCCAGTATAACTGGGTCTCCAGTCATTTTTATGTTGGTTTGCGCCTGCATGAGCAAGCAACATTTTGCAGTAGTAGCACTGCACTAGCACTTTCAGAGGTGTGTCAGTGTTGTGGCGAATCCAGGGGATGCTTTAGTGGGTGTGTCCCTCAGCCACCAACCAGTGAGCATGCTGCCGATGACAGCAGTTTCAGAGAGTACCACCAACTTGAAACAAATCCACCGCTGCAATGAGAGACAGGCTCATCATTGCAGTGGCAGATCTGACATGCCTCCATTATGTGCCATTCCTGGTGAAACATTTTAATAAACATGGTGGTGGCTCCCGCCGTCCGCCTCTCAGAATCCCTAGAAAGCTAACTTCAGGGGTGATCAATCCCCCTGTTGGCATGCCCCCTCCCCAGTTCAATTTGTTTGCCTATGGAGGTGCCCAATCCCCATCAGCATAAGGTCCCCCTAGTTTCATTTGTCTGCCAACAGAGGTGCCCAGTCTCCCTCAGCATCGTACCCCCCCAAACAGAGACATGCTTTCTTTGCCAACGGGGTGCCCAATCCCCGTTGGCTTCAGTCCCCCAAAAAACAGGTATCACTGGAGCCCACCCAGTGTGCCTAAAATGTATTTGTAAACCTGTACAAAAGAACTTCCACGCTTCTGTTCCTCCCATAAACAGAAAAACGGTCCCTAGTGGTCATGACGCCCCAACCCACACCCACCCTCTGCACATCCCACCTCCCACACCACCACCCTCACCCCATACTTACCTCTGAGGCCTTGCAGCTTATCTTAGGTGGAGCAGGAGATGTCTGAACTCTTCAAAAGTTGACCACTGAACTGAAGAAAATCTGATAAGCTGTATAATGGCATCAGTGTGGGGGGGGGGCAACTTAGGTGGATATCTCGGCCATTTTCTTTGACTTTTGGCTCCAAATTGTCAACATGGGGTTCTTGGGACCCCACCTCATGAAATCAGTCACCATCATTTTGTTATTCAGTCCCGAAAGGTGATTTTGCGGTCACTGCACGGAATCACCTTTTGGGGGATCGATTAATGAAATGACAGTGCCACTGTTCGTGAAGTGAGCTCCCAAATAGCCTATGTTGCAAATTTGGTGAAAGAATTCCAAAGCATGACTGTGCTATGAGCGTGCGTTGCATAGTTTCCATGCACACTCATAACTTCGAGAACTTTTAATATTTTCTCTCCAGATTTTCAACATTGCCATTTTTTCATATCTCCTTACAGTGTTCCCATTAAGGCTGCAGATCTGGGGGTGCACTGCACCCTCTCCAAAAATGTTCAGGGGTACAAAATAAATTATAAGGGTTCATTCTACCATTTGTACAACATTTTTGTGGGGTACATATACTTCAAACAGAATTATGGGGGTACAGTGTACCCCCTTCTCACAAAAATGTACTTGAATTTCATAATTTGTACTTGAATAAAGTTCAGATGGGGCAAATGGGAACACTGTCTCCTTATGAACAGTACAGCTGTTATTTTTTACATCCTGCCCGACATGTGTTTTCGCATATCTGGCGCACAATAGTACGATCACTATGGGAAATCAATGTTCGGGACAGATTAAGAAAATCACAGTGACAGTATTCATAAGGAGAGGTACCAAAAAGCCCATGTTGCAAATTTAGTGAAAAAATTCCAAAAAATGACTGTGTTACCAGAGTGCGTTGCGCAGTTTCTACGCATGCTCGTAACTTTACTAATTTTTTATATTTTCACTCCAGATTTATAACATTACCACTTTTGCACATCTCCTTATGAACAGCATAGCTGTCATTTTTTTACATCCTGCCCGAAACATGTTTCGCACCTGTGGCGCACAATGGGTGCAGTCGTTGTGAAAAATCAACTTTTGGGACAGAGTATCAAAATCACAGTGCCTCTATTCATGAGGAGAGGTCCCAAAATGCCCATGTTGAAAATCTGGTAAAATAAATCCCAAAAATGACTGCATTACGGGCGTGTGTTGCACAGTATCTACGCACGCTCGTAAGTTTGCAAATTTTTCATATTTTCTCTCCAGATTTTCAACATTGCCATTTTTTTACACCTCCTCATGAACAGTATAGCTGTCATTTTTTGCATCCTGTCTGAAATGTATTTCCACACCTGTGGCTCCCAATGGCACAGTTGCTGTGCGAAATCATCTTTCAGGATTGAGTAACGAAATGATTGCGCCACTGTTCATGAGGTAGGGTCCCAAAAAGCCACTGTTGAAAATTTGGAGTGAAAATACCAACAAACACCCAGGGTGCTAAGGTTTCCAACCATACACCCACCCTGTAGAGACTGACAGGCACTGGGGACGTAACTTAGGTTCATTGGCCATGATGTACGCAGAATTCTACCCCCACCCTGCCACCTTTCAGCCACTGAGAGGCATTGAGGTGTGCCTTGGGTTGTGTCACCCGAACATTCACCCCATTCTCTTATATTGAATCCATCTCAGCTTATTTCTTTATGGAATGAGGTGAGCATAAGGGCCGAAGACCCAATGCACACCCCAACACCTGTCGCTCTCGGCAAGGTGGGGTGAGATGGAATGGAGTCCGCGTTATGGCCGACCCAAAGTCACACCCCAATGCCATTCAGTCTCTATGGGGGTGTACATCATTTCAATACTTCATTGCCATTCCTATTTTGCATTTCTAATTCCTGCACTGCCAATGCCAGCAAGCCAGCATTCGGCATTGACAAATGCCTGTTATTATTTTAAAACAGTAATTACAGTAGTCAGTAAAATTGAGCATTTATTGCTATTTTTTCTACTACTCTACATTAGTTGGGGTATTTTTGTATATAAGACACAGGACTTCTGTTTTGATTCCTGGGAATCGGAGACCTTTTCTGGCTACCTCCTTTACTTTTTCATTATTTTTGGCTATTTTTTACCCTTACCTTAATTTTTTTTGAGTAAGTGGGTTGTTTTTGTTGAGCCAAGCTGCTCAAAAATGTAAGTCTGTGTCCTTTTACCTTAATAATTTGCTCCCTGCACAGGAAGTCGTGATTTGTCCTTTGATTTGCCCTTTGGCACAATTTCTGTTGGTAAGAGTCATTTCTACTTCTGGGTTCTTACCTTTAGCTTTTTTAAGCTTTGTTAGCTGTTTTTTGGAATTTTTTTAATTTATTACTAGGATCTATCTAAATTGGCACAATTGGCATTCACAGGCTAAAAATATTTTTCATAGACATTTTTCAATTCTTATCAAATACGGACTGCCAACAATATAAATTAAATTGCCTGTATTCAGATCACAACTTTATTTTTTTGTGAATTCTGCACTGTTTTGCCCCAAAACCACAAAATAAATGGGCAATTTAGGGGTCATTATGGCTTCTCAGTCTGCCTCTTTGTCACCCAAAAATAATAAAAAGGCTGTGAGGGAGTTCACAATGATGGTGAAAAGCACACATCAAAGTGTTCTGTCACCTCATGTTCAAAAGCAGCAACAAAAAATGTAAATGGTGACAAATAAAAAGATAAAGAAAGCTGGTCAGCCATTTGAATGGCAAGGTAAAGATGGATCAGATGTCAGAGTGTCCAAAAGAACCCTGAATCCGTTGATGGAAGAAATATCAATAAAAGAGCCTCTGAGCAGTCATTGGAAACAGTGTCTGTCTAAAAAAAAAAAAAATTAAAGAAAAAAATACCACTGCCACTCCTCCTGCATGGAGAAAGAGCAGTCAGATGATAAAGAAATACCTTCATCAGAGGACATATAAAAATTGCAACAATTTTTACAAGTCATACAGGCTATGGAAAATTTTAAAAAATATGAATGTGGCCCCCACTCCCCGCTATCAAAAGTCATGACTGACCCTACTTCAGGTACAGCCATTGACAAAAAGACTGAGAGAAAATACCAGGTGAACTGACATGAGGTAGAATACCTGTATGCCGACCCTGATCACCTAGGTGTAGTCCAGACTGCTGCTTGTGAGAGAACAAAAGTCACTCTTTCTCCGCACAGCTGCCAGAAAAAGGATTCCCAAAAATTGGATGCTGTGGCCAAAAAAGTGTATACTACAGCTTCCCTGCTTGTTAGACAGACAGCTCATTCAGTATATACAGCACAGTAGCAGAAAGCACTGTGGAACACAATTCTGGCACTTGCTGATAGAGCGGACAGTGATCTACCACAGGACTTGGTTATCTCTGCAAGGTCAGCATTGGATGCCACTAAATACTATGTCCACACTGCTGTGGACACTAATGACATGGCAACTAGAGTTCTAGCTTGTGCAACGTCCTTAAGAAGATTTTCCTGGTAAGAACTATCATCCGTTTCCAGGATGCCCAAACCAAAGCTGAGGATTTGAAAGAAATCCACTTTTTGGTTACAAAACGGAGGCATGTTTGAAAAAAGTGGATTAACACAACACCACTGTCAAGTGTAACAATGAGAGAGAAAAGCCTTTTACCTTCTTCTTCTTATTATTTTAATGTTGATATTTTTGTTTTTTATGAATTGTGAGGTGTCTTGGTTTTTGATAAGGTGCCTAATAAATAAATGTTTTTATTATTATTATTCAGTAGGTCATGTGGAAGGGGAAGCAGAGGCAGACATTACCTTGCAAGAGTTTATTCTATATGCCCCCATATGAGTATCAGACACAACGGGGATACTACTGGGGCAGGGGCACAAACTGTACTACTGCTGCTGCAGCACCAGCACCCAAACCCCAGCCAAAGCAAAAGCCCTGACAGTTCTGTCCAGGTTGCCCAACCATTGCCAGTGGGGGGAGAATTGGTTCAGTACCATCAGGAATGGGTGTAAAAAAGGTCCCTGCCTCTCAGTGGGGCTCAGGCCTATTCTTAAAGTGCTTCCTCACCCATAAGAAAATACAGAGCAGCGACCCATTTTAAATCTCAGGCATCTCAACAGGTATGTGTAGATATATATATATATATATATATATAGAGAGAGAGAGAGAGAAGTTCAAGATGGTCACACTGAGATCAACGATACTATCTCAGCAGTCAAGGACACTGGTTGGGATCACTGAACATGAAAGATGATTATTTTCATACCCCAGTCAGGCCATCAACAGAAAATACATCAGGTTCAAGCTAGGAAACTGCCAATGCCAGTTCTCAGCTCTTCCCTTTGGCCTCACCTCAGCACCAAGGGTATTCGCAAAGCACTTTACAGGCCATGCGGTCATGATGTCGTGGACGAAATCGCGCATAGAAAACAGCAAGTGGCAACACAGCAGCAGCACACAATGCCGTCTGCACACGAATGCCGCACACCTGATCCTTCAGTTTGTTTTTTGCATGGGGCTTCACCCTCCAGAGTAAGCAATAATACCCGACAGGGTGGGTGGTATTGGGCAACCGGACCGCCCAGGGGCGTAATGAGGCCCAACGCCGCAGGCGGAGGGCCTTATAGCTCCTGGAAGGTCCGGTATTGCCCATACCACCCACCCTGGAGGGTATTATTGCACTTAGAAAATGGGCTATAGGTGACATTGTTTTAAGAAAATATGTCAAATTGAAAATATATATAAAACATAAATATAAACAGTTAAAAATAACTTTTGTGGTAAAGTAGTCCCTGTAGTACCATCACCGCTGGAGGGCACTGCTTTTTTTTTGTAACATTTCTTTACTATGACTGAAGCAGCTGTAGGTTTTGCTTGCTTGTTGCTTTGTCTGCAACCCCCCCCCCCCCACAATACAGTGGACAGGCACTGTTTTATTTTTAATTTGCTGTTTTTGAGTGCTGCGCTGGAGCAGGGGAAAGCATATGAACATCATTTTAAAATACTATTTTTTTTTCTGGGATTGGTTTTCAACTGTAGTGCGAGTCTGCCGCAGCACTTTCAAAGTGCAGTGTCTCTTGAGATGGAGTGCACCTTGTGGTAGACAGTGTGTAGCCAGAGAAAAGTCTTGTTACTGAAAGAAAAGGAAAAGAAGTTGTTTCTTCTTTGGGCTTGTTTGTACTTATGGGAAACAGTTTGGCAGTTGACCTTTGGCATTACTGTCTGTCTCTTAAACTGATCAAAGGGAAACTTAAAGTAAAATACATGTAAACGGCTCTCTCTACCATCCCCAGCAGTATTGGTATAGCGTAGACAGTGCCTGCTGCAATTGCTGGCAGAAGTGGCGGGTTTCTATGTGAAAATGGTTCTATGCTTATAAGTTCATACAGCACTGACTGTAGCACCAGCAGATTGTGGCTCCTTCCATACATATTCTCTGAGTGACATTTTACTTGTTATGGAGGAAGGACTCCATGAATCAAGCTCATTTCTGGGTCACTGCTACCACAGGGGGGAACACTTTAATCCCTTGTCAAAAAAAAGTAGCTTAACTGCACTCTAGAAATGCTTTAACGCAAGGATAATATCATGTCTGCAATGACAAACGTGCTTGAAAGCGTTACTTTTGTTAAGTCCAAGGGGGAAAAACATTTTTAATAAAAAGCAACGTCGGTGTCCAGAAGATACCGCGGACCAGCGCCCCCCCATGATAAAGTTTGCCATTATTATATTGTCTCATTTTAATGCTTTACATTTTACTGCCTGTAATGCGTGGTGGTTTCAGTCAGGCAGCACGTTACACCAGGTGCCGATACTGTAGCATGAAAGGGCCGGTATTTTCTTGAATTTCCATACCGCAGATGGACATCCATCTGCGGTATGGGAAATCAAGAAAATACCGCTGCTCTCATGCTCGGTTGCAGTGCCACTGATAACATGCTGCTACAGGTGTCACTGTCTGCAGTTTGGGGATCGATAAGTTGCTGTGGATAGACAATATTTTATCTGCTCAAGTAAGACATGTTTTGTTTGGTTTGGGGTCGGGGGAGCATGATGGCCTGCATGCTATTTTTCGGGCTATCTTGCTGAGCAGGGAAAACAGTGGAATCATTTTCTTAATGTTCGGGATGCCCAAGGATTTATTTAGAAATGGGGCACCCCGAGTGGGCTCTTTTTTTAAACCGGGCTGTATCGGAAAATAAATGAATGTCTCATCAGACGTTTCAACCAATGAGATTCATTTATTTTCCGATCCCATTTTCTAAATAAATATAATCAACTCTGTGTGGGTGTGGACAGCGGGGCAAGTTAAAAAGCTGACTGTGGCACTTAGTCGTAGCCGCACAGTCGGAATGTAAAAAAAATTTCCCAAGTAGGGTTTCAAACCCTAGTCTTCCCCCTCATCTACTGCTGCATTGGGTGTTCTAGCCGCTCCACCATGGGAGCAGCTCAACCAAGCACTTGACCAGCAGTGGTTACATCCAGTTCCTATTTGGTACAGAGTGACTAGGGGTAGCGATATAGTCATATCACTCATATACACCTGTCGCTCTCATATCATGCACGTTACTGCCCACGTGGTTCTTCATGCAAGTTTAGTCTGTGCTATACTGACCCGGTACCATTTTGTGGTAGGTGGTGGCATTTCACCTGAGAAGACAAGGTGTGATAGTTTTTCCCTACATGGATGACTGACTAGTCTCAGGTAAAACAGAACAGGACACAGGGTGCTCTCTACAAACTGCAAATGCACCTTGGGGTCCCTAGGATTTCAGATAAACCAGCAGAAGTCCCTTCTAGAGCCTGTTCAAGTACTGGACTTCATAGGAGCAGAAGTAACACCTTACAAGGGAATACATTCCTCCCGCAGGCCAGAGTTGCAACTCTGATAGCAGCAGCAGAACCCTTCACGACAGGCCAGCCATGACCTGCAAGAGACTTCTTGCAATTACTAGGACACATGGCTGAATCCACAGCTGTGTAAGCACCAAGTCCAGCACTTTACCATCCTTAGTGGGCTCTTTAATTAGCTGCCTTGAGAAAAGACCCTTGTAGGGAGTCAAGGATGGCCCTACTCCTTGTGAAAGCTGGAGCTGGAAGGCTTCACTTCATATCCAACAGATTGAAGTCCCCAACTAGCAGCAGCTCACCTCCAAGTACCATATCCAACTCCTGTCCCTGTGCTGAAGGCCAGTGTTCTACCCTGATGTGGACAGCAGCACCAGAGCCCTTCTCCAGTGTGAGCCACAGCACCATCAAACCTTCATTTTCCTTCTGGTGCCCCTGTACCTCTGTGACCTTGGGCCCTCCTTCACATATAAAACAAACCCTCCTCCCTTCCCTGTCTCTTGTGAACATAGAGAAAGTACAATATGTCCATGTCTCAGACATGGTGCTCAGCACACCATGACTCCATAATGGCTATTAATTCCAGGTCAGCCTGATGGCTTCCAGGTCTGGAATTTTGTTTCCAAGAGTCCTTGCATTGTTGCACATGATTATCCATGCCTTTCTTCCCCCTGCTGCTGCCCTGCTTCTCCTTCCTATTCCTGACTGTGTTTTTCCCGGAAGCCCTCCCCACAGCTGGTATACAATCATTACGGCAAAACCAGGAGAGTGAACCAACACAGCGATGACCCGTTCAACATCCACTGTGTAGAATGGGTTGTTGGAGCGCTGTACGGATACAGTGACTTCTGGTGTTGGCCGCTCTCCCCAGTAAACCGCCACCCTCAGAGTTGATTATATATAAGTCCAGGGGTGCAGGTGGCAAATCCCCCACAAACAGCCTAAAGTGCCCTGGTGCATGGGGCACCACGGCATCAGTCAACACATTTGCCAGGCAATGTAATAGCCATTGGCAAAATTGTGTCACTGTACTGGTCATCAACTTTGCTGGTGATGAGACATGGTGGACCCCCCGCTTTCCCCCTACCCTTTTAATTTCCTCATTCCTTGTTGCCTTCAGTCCTCTGCCCTTTCTTACTTGAGTTTTACTCCCCATTTCTTCTGTCTTGTCCCCATCTCCACCTTTCTGTGCCCCTGCCCTAGTGGAGTTTTCTCCCCCGGGCCCTCCTTCCCTCCCTCCCTGCTGCTCCATCATCTGGTAGAGGAATTTTTGGCACCTTTTGTTTTACTGGCCCCCCCCCCCACTAGCTAGTTTACATGCTTATCCAAGTAGCATTTAAATTTCCCACCAAGGACTTCTGTCTCTTTCCCGGAATGATGCACACCATCTTCCTCATAGAGACCCATATTTTCCCAGGCTGTCCCCCAGTCCCTGATGTAGCCGAAACTCTTTTCCATGCATCAGTTGTTAAATGCCCTGGTGTGAATTACCCTTGCATCTGTTTGGCTGTACACAGGTAACACCTCAGAAAAAGTCACCATGCGTGCTACCTGCTTAAGGCCCCTCCCCAGCTCTCTGAAGAGAGAGAGAACAAATGACTTAGCACGGCACCATTATGGTCCTGATCTTAGAAAGATTTGTGCTTTATTACTGTTTTTAATATGTTTATTAGTGGGAAATGAACATGTGAGTAAGGCTTATTTTTAATGGCTTCCTAAGACATGAGGCACAATATCATAACATGGATAAGTAAAACAGTATACAGTGTATGAGTTAAGACTAGATAATGTGTACCTATTTATAAGTACAATACAGAATTATTATACAATCACTTCATTAGGCATCAGGCATCACTTACACTTATTTTAAATGTAGACGATTACTCTGTAAAGGAGAATTATTTGTAAAAGTCATTTTTAAAATGTTGTCACAATTTGTTTACCTAAGACAGCTGAACTGAGATGCAGCATCTTGTTTTCAGCGAGGTCCTCCTTCTACACAGTTTAACAGCTGGGAGGAAAAAAGCACAGGGAGGTCAAGTGACTTGCTTTGGTGACTACCAAAGTAGTAGACCAGGGAGGAGCTGTGGACGTGGCCTACCTAGACTTTAGCAAGGCATTTGACACAGTTCCACACAAAAGATTAATAAACAAGTTAGCCAGCCTGGGAGTGAGTCCCACAGTGGTACCCTGGGTAAAAAATTGGCTGGATAACAGAACACAGAAAGTAATAGTAAACAGAGTCCACTCTGAAGAAAGGGAGGTTACTAGCAGGGTACCGCAGGGTTCAGTACTGGGACTGATACTTTTTAATGTCTTTATAAGTCACATTGCGGAGGGACTAGAAGGAAAAGTATGCCTCTTTGCAGATGACACAAAGATCTGCAGCAGGGTTGATACACAAGGGGAGATGGAAAGGATGAGAAGGGACTGGGCAAGGTTGGAGGAATGGTCAAATGTATGGCAGCTTAAAGTCAATACAAAGAAGTGCAAAGTAATGCACCTGGGAAACAAAAACCCAGGGGAAGAGTACACAGTTGGGGCGGGGGGGTACTAACAACAACAAAAATTAAAAGGGACCTGGGGGTAGTAATATCAGATGACCTAAAGGTAAGCAAGCAATGTGAGAAGTCAGTAAGGAGGGCTGGGGGGATGCTGGGATGCATAGGGAGAGGCATCACCAGTAGAAAACAGGAAGTTGTTATCCCTCTGTGCAGACAGTTGGTGAGACCCCATCTGGAGTATTGTGTGCAGTTCTGGAGACCCCATCTCCAGAAAGACATAGACAGGATGGAGGCAGTCCAGAGGAGGGCAACTAAAATGGTGCAGGGTTTGCACCAGAAGCCATATGACGAGAGACTAAAGGAGCTTAATATGTATACCCTCAAGGAAAGTAGGTTGGGGGGACATGATAGAAACTTTCAAGTACCTCAAGGGATTCAACAAAGCCCAAGAGGGCAGCGTCTTTCAGAAAATGAGATGTGCAAGAATAAGGGGGCACAATTTGAAGTTTGGCGGGGGGGCTCAGGGGCAATGTGAGAAAGTATTTTTTCACAGAGAGGGTGGTGGACACATGGAACTGTCTTACTGAGGAGGTTGTGGGGTCAAAAACAGTGGGGGAATTCAAGAATGAATGGACAGACATAAGGCAGTTCTGGTTTGGGGGGGATAGGAAGAAGTAGGCTGTTGGTTAACTAGGATCTGCAGCTTATCAAACAGATAGGGAAATGAGCAGACTAAGTGGGCCAAGTAGTCCTTATCTGCTGTCAAAGTCTATGTTTCTATGTTCAGTGCTCAGGGTCACAGACTGAGCCAGTGACTGTGGCCGGATTCAAACTTGTTTGATGATCTTGCCATTAGGCTACACTGCTTGTCTGCATTCAAAATACATGCTTTCTCTTAATCTGCAAAATTATCAGGCAATGCACTATATGGAAGCTGCGAATTCAAACAGTGTGCTTGTTGAGTTGATAGGCTTGTTACTTCCAAAGCTTTTACAGACATCAAGGAAGAGTATTATGTTTCCTAGACTGCTTAATAAATCATGTTTTACATGATTAGACCTATCAGCAACTTGGATAGTTTTCAAAATGTGCTAGATATAAATTATATGATATGAAAGGATATCAAAACATGTTTATTTTATTAAAAAAATATTAAAATGTTAAAAAAGTTACTGTATGTGGCAATAACAAGTTATTGATCAAATTTAAAATAATAAACAATGCACGAATCTTTAGATAGTGATATTATATATGAAAAAAATCTCTTCAGGTATATTTTTAAGATGTGTTTTTAGATAAAAAAATGTGTAAATATGTAAAAACACTATAATAATAAATATAGATAAAATTATAACAGATTGGCAAAATCAGAGAACAACTCACCCCATGCAGGTAAATAAGACATCAATGAAATAGACTTTCAAGAATTGTGAATGCTTCAGAAGATACATGTGTATACCCCATCAAAGGGTAACCCAATTTTTCTAGTTCATATTCTATAGAATGCTGCTTTACATTTAATCTAGGGTGAAGCTTACAGCTCTTTTTTAATATTTGGCCATTTCTGATTCTTAAAGAGCTCAGCTTGTTAAAGACTGCCTTAGTATAACCAGAAATCAAACAGAATGTTTTTTTAAATTCAAGTAAAACATTATCGTTGCTTGGAATTCACGTTCTCTGAGTGAAACTTTTGAAATAAATTTTCGGAGTTTGTCCAATGAAAATCTAACCTCTGACTTCAGGGGAAAAAAGCTTTCTCTCTCTTAATGCTTCAGCATGAGACAGACAGGAATATAAAAGGTCTTTACTAAACAACCTAAATAGGACCTGAACGACAACAGAATACCAAGTACTGCTAGGAACAAAGAGAGTCATATAAAATCAATAAGAAACATCGCTGTATTGTAAATAGTGATACCTGAGCAGGGAATGCAACCACCATTATTTTCCTTCTGTTGTTGTTTAGGACAGTAAGGTTACAAACAAACATTTGTCAATGTTGAATGTTGTCTTGCTGCCATTGGCATTGGTAGTGCAGAGTTAGAGAGACGCATAATAGGAATGGCAGTGAAGTATAGAACCAACGTGAACCCCAGCCCACACTGCACAGAGTGACATGCATTGGGGTGTGTCTTTGGGTCATTGGCCATAATGCTAATGCCACTGCACTTTACCCTACCCTGTAGACTCTGACAAGTGTCGCATTGTGCCTTGGGGTCGTCAGGCCTTGACGCTCACCCCATTTCATAAGGAAGTATGTTGAGATGGGTGCAGCATAGGAGAATGGGGTGAACTTGGGAACTGAAGAGTCCAAGACACACCTGGATGCCTGTCAGTGGCTGCAGGGTGGGGGTGGAATGGCATGAGCATTACAGCCAACAATCCAAAGGCACCCCCTGATGCCTGTTAATCTGTATGGGATGGGATGTTATGGTTAGAAACCCTAACACCCTGGGCGTTTGTTGGTATTCACACTCCAAATTTTCAACGTGGCCTTTTTCTGACCCCACCTAATGAAAGCATGTGGGACCTCTGCTTATGATCAGTGTCCCTGTGATTTTGTTAATGTGTCCCAAACGTTGATTTCCCACAGTGACCACACCATTCTGCACCACATAAAAATGTCAGCTGCACCATTCATAAGGAGGTGTGAAGAGATGGCAATGTTGACAATCTGGAGTGAAAATATTAAAAATGCTTGACATTACGAGCGTGCATGAAAACTAAGCAACACATGCTCATAGCAGTCTGTTTTTTGGAATTCTTTCACCAAATTTTTAACATAGGCATTTTGGGATCTCTGCACATGAACAGCAGCAGTATGATTTTCTTATTTGTCCCGAACGTTGTTTTCCCACAGCGACCGTGCTATCGTGCGCCAGATGTGCAAAACCACATTTTGGGCAGGATGTGAAAAATGACAGCTGTACTGTTCATAAGAAGGTGTGCAAAAATGGCGATGTTGAACATCTGGAGTGAAAATATTAAACACTTTCAACTTATGACGGTGCGTGCAATGCACGCTTGTAACAGTCATTTTGTGGAATTTTTTGACCAGCTGTTTAACATAGGCATTTTGAGACCTCTGCTCATGAACAGTGTTACTGTGATTTTCTTACTATGTCCAGAACATTGTTTTCCTACAGCAACTGCGTCACTGTGCGCCAGATGTGCTAAAACACATTTCAGGCAGGATGTGGAAAATGAAGCTGTACTGTCATAAGGAGGTGTGAAATTGGCAATGTTGAAAGTCTGGAGAAAAAATATTAAAACATCTCGAAGTTAAAAGCGTGCATGGAAACTGCACAACACACACTTGTAACAGTCATTTTTTGGAATTTTTTCACCAAATTTTCAACATAGGCTTTTTGAGAGCCCACCTCATGAACAGTGGCACTGTCATTTCATTAATCGGTCCCGAAAGGTGATTTTGCGCAGTGACCATGAAATCACCTTTTGGAACTGAATAACACCATGACAGTGCCTGAATTCATGAGGAGGGGCCCCAATAACCCCATGTTGAAATTTTGGTGCCACAATTCCACAAAATGCCCAAGATATGCACCAAAGTTGAAAAAAAACTATTTATGCCATTATACAGCTTACTGGCATTTCTTCAGTTCGTGGTCAGCTTTGAAGAGTGCAGACGTGTTCCCAGTCAACCGAAGATCATCACGCCAGGCTCCGGAAGTAAGTATGGGGTGAGGGGTGTGTCTGGAGGTGGGGTGCGCAGAGGGTGGTTGTGGGTTGGGTTGGGGGCCACCAACAGTCAGCGAGGGACCGTTTCCTTTGTTTCAGGTAAAAGAAAAAATCACTTTCAACCATTTTCTGTTTTTTTTACAGGTTGTGGCCACACTGGGGTGGGCTCACAGTGTGGCACATTGGTTGGGGGGGTCATGTCACCCACACTGGGGTGGGCTCCCAGTGTGGGTGTGGCACACAATTGGGGGCAGCATCAGGAAAATTGCAGGGGGGGTTAACATGCTGATGGGGGATTGGGCACCCCCATTGGCAAGGATGTCTGCGTGTGGAGGCATGATCCCGAGGGGGATTGGGTACCTCCTCAGCACACCACAGCAGGAAATGGGGCACATATGCTGACAGGGGGATTGGGCACCCCCTAAGTTGGCTACAGAGGGACTGTGAGGGTAGGCGGTGAGCCGCCTCCCGCCACGTTTATTGAAATGTTACACCACACAAGGCACACCTTGCAATAGGTTGGAGCTTCCTCATTGCAGTGGCTAAAATGTTTGAAAGTGGTGGCATGGCTTTTGCACTGCTGTCATAGACAGCATACAATCTAATTTGTGTCATGGAGCCCAGCCTGAAAAAGCAGTGGCACCACTGACCACAGCACAACCGCACCTCCAAAACCTGCTTTTCCAAAATTATGGCAACATGTTTCTTGCACAGGCGCAAGACAAAATAAAAATGTCTTAGTTCATATTTAGCAGACATTTCAAGGATTCCCACCCACGTGTACTACCACCACATGATGCTGGAATGTAGACAGTTCTGTTTTAGCCATTACTGGAATTGAAGCTCTCCAATGTATACATCTCCATGCAGTGGAAAAAATGAGGAAAATAGACAACTCATTGAGAAATGACTGTTGGCTTTTTTCCATGGTCTAAGATATTAATCAAGACATCATCAGAGTAGGAGATACAGTACTTGTTTCCCACAACCAGAAACAGAGATAGAATTGTGCTGGCCTGCTGTAATAAATACTGTTTAGAGTCATAACTGAGGATTAACAATGGCAATGTCTTACCTACCAAGCTAGGTATTTTCTGTACAGCTGTATATACCAATGTTCTGTAATATACATAGATATATCAATCAAAATGCTTTCACTCGTTACCAGTAAGGTAATTAAAATAACTTCAATACAGTTGAGCAGTCTCTGATAGTTTTTGGTATTGCAGACCTTATTGACATATAGTAAATACAGTTAAAATTCATTTGTTGTGCTGATCCACCAGAAGAAAGGATTTATTTTTTTAAATATATTCTTTACCCCCACCTTCCAAGTTGTTGGTACTTCCCTCCTTTGCCAGCCACCTCCCAGCCCCATCCCTTCCATTTCTGATACTTACCTTGCTCCAACTGAACCCCCATGAGTTTATCCCCCCCCCCCATGGTGAGGTCTTTATGGTGCAGTGATTCCTTGCAGGTGAGACACATTGCTAGAGGACAGTGGGCAGTCAGTTTGTTAGGGCTGAAAGTGTTGATTGCTATGCTGCTCACACCAGGGCATTCCCGCTTTCCTGTGGCTCCGGCAGCTAAGGGCTCCAGAGTGGACATGCACATGCATGCTGGGGCACAGAGATGGCCAGCGTCACCCCTCACACCCTGCCCTAGCTGCTCAACCACCTTTCAGCACCCACAATGTGTAACCAAACAGTGCAGAGTGGCATCTGGTGGTTAAAAAGGAGACTGCGACATGTTAAAGAGCAAGGAAATCTCCCTTTAGTCAAATGGTTAGAGCTGCAAATAACTCTGGGAACTGGAATTGCAAGGATCAGTCTCTTCATGCCTGTATCTCAGCTTACAGAAGATGACCCCCCCATGAGCTGGGGAAAGGACAGTACAACCCAGATAGTGACATAGAAGTGAAGTCCACTATCCTCCTACCCCATAAAGGAGAGGATCTTCTGGGATGCTCAGTACGTCCCCCTAATGTCCCGGGCTCATTCACAAACTGAATAATCAGTGTCACGAGAAGCAATTCAGCCACTGCTCCAACAGTTCTGCTGTGCTTTTTTTCCCCCAACATGATGAAGTTTGTTTGTACACTACTATTGACAGCTTGATTTTATTTTTGTTTGTTTTTTGTTTTAAAACTTTATTTTTATACAGGAACATTTGATTAGTGCCAAAAACACTGTTTACAATCAAGCCCTGTGAGATAGTTTCACCAGATTACCAAGGTATAACACTTACTCCATGAAAGTGACAGGTAGTGTTTAAGAGAAGTTGACAGCTGTTGTAATATACCTTGCAAAAGTGGTACAGACTCCAGTGCCACAGTTTCCGTAATTTTTTTTTTTTTTGTTATTTTTATATTTTACACTGTGTTAGTTTGGCTTACGAGGAAGTCAGGATGGGACATCATGGAAACCTGATCAAAAGACAGCAAAGTTTTATGGGTAATGAGGCAGACAGCTTGACAGATAGAGCCTGAGGGGGGTGTGGAGCTGTGGAGGTGCAGAGTGAAGAAGCTGGGGGAGCACAGAGGGAGAATAGTGCTTCAGGAAGCAAAATGGGCAAAGGGGGTATTGCTAATAAGGTAGGAAATAGGATGCAGGGGATTGGGGGAAGGATGGTAGGGAGATGCAATCAGAAGGAGATGGAGAGCAGGGTCCTGTTGGTTGGGGACTCTATAATAAAAGGGATTGGGGGGGAGACAAAAACAGCACAGTGTGGGTGGAGTGTCTGCTGGGCATGACAACAACAAAGGTCATTCAATATACCCCCTCAAGGGGGAGGCAGTAGGATGAGAAAATGCACCTGCAGTTCCACCTGGGAACGAATGAACTGCAGGAAGTAGCCTGATGGAGGTGCAGGCTAGATTCAGAACTCCAGCTGGATACTGTAGCAGTCTGGGGTTTAAATCAGTGGCTTTCTCAGTGGTGTTACGAGTACCAAGAGTAAGCACTGATACGAAGTCGAGGATTAGGGAGTTCAATGAGTGGCTGGTGGGGTGGTGTGAGCAAATGGAATATGGCTTGGTAGGGGACTGGGGATCTACATGGGAGGATGAGAGCCTATTTGCACCAGACAGACTGCACCTGAATAGGGAGGGGGTAGCAGTACTGAAATGCAAGCTAGGAGAATACATAGTGGATACTTACAATTTAAGCAAGGTTTGGGGGGTAGTGGGGACAAATCTGCTCCACAAGGAGGAAAGCTTGGGGGGCTACCAGCCCCCCCCCCAGGATAGCACTACATGACTGGGCAAGAGGGTGATGGGTGCAAGGGGAAACAAAAGGGGAGACTGGTGGAAGGGACTGTCAGTGAATGCCAGGAGTTTAGGAAATTGGAAGGTGGACCTGGAGGCCATCATGAGGGATGAGAGATTAGATTTAGTCACAATAAGTTAGACCTGGTGGACAGAGCATTACACCTGGGAAACAACTATTCCAGGTTATAGAATGTTCAGAAGGGACAGGGAAGGCAAGAAGGGGGAGGGTTGCCTTATACATCAGGGAAGGCATCAGTGTTACTGAAAGGCAGGAGGAGGAAGGAGAGACTGAGCTGCTGTGGGTAACACTAGATAGGAAGGTGGGTGAATCCCTGTGGCTGGGGGTGGTATACAGGCCACCTGCTCAAGGAGAGGAAGACAATAGACAGCTAACTCAGGCAATCACAAGGCTGGCACAGAAAGGTGAAATGCTAATGGTGGGTGATCTGAACCTCCCAGATGTTGACTGGGAAATCCCAGATGCAGTGTCAGCAAGGAGCAGGGAGGTATTAGCCAAGCAGCAGTGGGTATTCCTTCAACAGCTGGTCAGGGAACCAATGAGGGGAAGCAACTTGTTGGACGTGGTCCTGACTAACGGGGAGCATGTGGAGGAGGTGTAAGTGGCCACAGCATGGTACAGTTCAGGATCAGGGCAAGGAGGGATACAAGTAAGATTAATACGACAGTCATGGACTTCAGACACACAGACTTTAATAAGATGAGAAAGATAGTTAGGGAAAAAATGGAGGGTACAGAAAATAGAGAGGCAGTGGAGGAACTCTGGGAAGCTGTCAGGGGAAGCATTCAGGAAGCAGCAGAAATGTGTATAAAAAAGGTCAGGAAGAGAAAGGGGGGGGAGGAGACTGCTCTGGTTCACTAAGGAGGTGGCGGGGGCAGTCAGGGGAAAGGAGAAGGGCTTTCAGAAAATTTAAGATGACACTTAGAGAGGAGGATAGGGAGGAGTATAGGGAGAAGAGGAGTCTGGCAGCGAGAGAGATCAGAAGGGCAAAAGCAGCCACTGAGGAGAAAATAGACAAAAGGGCCAGGAGGGGGCATAAAACATTTTTTAGATATGAGAAGGAGAGGAAAAGAGCAGGGCAGGGGATTGCTAGAATGGGGGGGGGGGAGGAGGGATAAACTTGGAGCAGGACAACAAAAAGGCAGAGGCACTAAATGAGTATTTTAGCTCAGTGTTCATGGAGGAGGTGGAAGGCAGGGGTCTGATGCTAGTGCCTAAGGGGAAGGAGAGCAAATGGGTGGATCAGAGCCCATTCACTGTGGATAGGGTCAGGGCTTAGCTGGATAGACTAAGGGTGGACAAGGCAATGGGGCTTGATGGGTTGCACCAAAGAGTGATCAAGGAATTGAGGGAGGAGCTGGCTGCAGCCTTGACAAGGATCTTCAACCTGCCCCTGGCTATGGGAAGGGTGCTGGAGGACTGGAGGAGGGCTGATGTAGTGCTCTTGCACATGGGAGGTAGCAGGAAGCTGAAGGAGAACTACCGACCGGTCAGCCTCGCGTCTGTGGTAGGGAAAGTAATGGAGGCATTAATCAAGGAGAGGGTGGTGAATTACCTGGAGGAGTTTAACTTGCAGGACATCAGACAGCATGACTTTATCAAGGGGAAATCATGCCAGACCAACCTGAGTTCTTTGATCGGGTGACTCAGGTGATCGACCAGGGAGGGGCGGTGGACGTGGCCTATCTGGACTTCAGCAAGGCCTTTGACACCGTCCCTCATAGGAGGTTGATGAGCAAGATCGAAGTATGGGATTGGGAGGGAAAACAGCAGGCTGGGTGGAGGCCTGGCTAATAGGGAGAACTCAGAGGGCAGTGCTTAATGGGGTGCACTCCGAAATGGCAAGGGTGAGGAGTGGAGTGCCACAGGGGTCAGTTTTGGGTCTGCTCCTCTTCAACATCTACATCAGTGATATTGCAGAGGGTTTGAGAGGGACAGTGTACCTATTTGCCGATGATACAAAAATCTGCAATAGGGTGGACACCACGGAGGGGGTGAAAGACATGAGGAGGGACCTCAAGACGCTTGAGGGGGCCAGGAAATGGCAGCTTGGTTTAATGCTGAGAAGTGTGCTGTGATGCACCTAGGGAGGAAAAACACGAAAGTGGGGTACATGCTGGGGATGTGTGTGGAGGAAATCAAAGAACCAGAACAGGAAAGGGATCTGGGGATCATAGTTTCCTCAAACCTTAAGGTAGGTTTCCAACGTAGTAGGGCAGTGGGAAGGGCCAATGGAATGCTGGCATGCATAGGCAGGGGCATTTCTAGCAGTAGGAGGGAGGATATAATGCCCCTCTACAAAGCCATGGTGAGGCCTCAGTTAGAGTATGGGGTTCAGTTCTGGAGACCACACCTCTGCAGGGACATAGATGTATTGGAGAGGGTTCAGAGAAGGGCAACAAAGATGGGGAAGACATACGAGCAGAGGTGTAAGGAGCTGATTCTGTACATGCTGGAAACAAGGAGGGAAAGGGGGGGCATGACTGAAACTTTTAAATGTGTAAAGGGGCTCATACGAGTAGAGGAGTAAGGAGCTCAATTTGTACATGCTGGAAACAAGGAGGGAAAGGTTGGACATGATTGAAACCTTTAAATATGTAAAGGGGCTCAATAAAGTAGGTGAAGGGGGTCTGCTGAGGAGGGAGGAAGGAGTCAGAACTAAAGGGCACAGCCTCAGATTGCAAGGAAATAGGTTCAGGGGCAATGTGAGGGGGTGCTTCATAGAAACATAGAATCTGATGGCAGATAAGGACCGCTTGGCCCACCTAGTCTTCCCATTTTCCTACCTAACAGACAAGCTGCAGATTCTAGTTAACCAACAGCCTACTTCCTCCTACCCCCCACTAGAATTGCCTTATGTCTGTCCCATGCATTCTTGAATTCCCACACTGTTTTTGACTCTACGACCTCCTCAGTAAGGCTGTTCCATGTATCCACAACCCTCTCTGTGAAAAAATACTTCCTCACATTACCTCTGAGCCGTCCCCCCTCTATCTTCAAATTTTGCCCCCTTGTTTTTGCACATCTCTTTTTCTGAAAGATGCTACCCTCTTGGACTTTGTTGATTCCCTTGAGGTATTTGAAAGTTTCTATCATGTCCCCCCTCTCCCTCCTTTCCTTGAGGCTATGCATCTTTAGTCTTTCTTCATATGTCTTCTGATGCAGATCCTGCATCATTTTGGTTGCCCTCCTCTGAACAGCCTCCACCCTGTCTATGTCCTTGAGGAGATGGGGTCTCCAGAACTGTACACAGTACTCCAGATGTGTGTTCTTACCAACTGTCTGTATAGAGGCCAATAACTTCCTGTTTTCTACTGGTGATGCCTCTCCCTATGCATCCCAGTATCCCCCAACCCTCCTTACTGCCTTCCTCACATTGCTGGCCCACCTTAGGTCATCTGATATGACTCACCCCCAGGTCCCTTTCCATTTTGTTGTTGTCAGTATCTCACCCCCCATTGTGTACCCCTTCCCTGGGTTTTTTTCCCCAGGTGTGTTACTTTGCACTTCTTTGCATTGAATCTAAGCTGACATACATTTGACCATTCCTCCAACCTTGCCAAGTCCCTTTTCATCCTTTTCACCCCACCTTGTGTATCAACCCTGTTGCAGATCTTTGTGTCATATGCAAAGAGACATACTTTCCCTTCCAGTCCCTCTGCAATGTCACTTATAAAGACATTAAAAAGGAACGGCCCCAGTACTGAACCCTGCAGTACCCCAGTAGTAGCCCTGCTTTCTTCACTGTGGACTCCATTTACTATTACCTGCTGTGTTCTGTTGTCCAACCAGTGTTTTACCCAGGCTACCACCCTGGGACCCACTCACAGGCTGGCTAATTTGTTTATTAATCTTTTGTGTGGGACTGTGTCAAATGCCTTGCTAAAGTCTAGGTAGGCCATGTCCACAGCCCCTCCCTGGTCTACTGCTTTAGTCACCCAGTCAAAGAAATCAATTAGATTTGTCTGACATGACCTTCCCGCTGTGAATCCATGCTGCCTTGGGTCCTGTGCCCCACTGGCCTCTAGGTACTCAACAATTCTTTCCTTCAGAAGTGATTCCATCATTTTCCCTACCACTGAAGTCAAACTGACAGGTCTGAAGTTTCCTGCCTCTGTCTTGCTCCCACTTTTGTGAAGGGGAATCTCGTCTGCCATCCTCCAGTCCTCAGGTACCACACCATCCTCCCATGATTTATTAAAAAGGGTAGTCAGTGGTGTTACTAGTTCTTCCCTTAGTTCTTTCAGAAATCTGGGGTGAATCTCATCAGGCCCCATTGCTTTATCCACCTTCAGTTTTAAGAGTTCTTTTAGAACCCTTTCTTCTGTGAAAGGACTAATATCAACCCCCCTATCCAGAGTGCTTCTATTGACCTGATTAGGTATTTCCCCCTGCTTTTCCACTGTGAATACTGAGCAGAAGTATTTGTTCAGTAGCCCTGCTTTTTCACTGTCACTCTCTGCACAACCACCTTCCTCTTTGTTCAGCCTCAGTATCCCTGCCTTAGTCTTTCTTTGCTCCCTAATGTACCTATAAAAGGTTTATCCCCTTCTTAACAGTTGGCTATCTTTTCCTCGGTTTGGGCCTTTCTATTCTGACTGCCTTCCGCTTCTTCTTCTGTTTTAACTGGTACAGTTCTCTGTCCTGCTCCTTCTGTGTTTCCTTATACTTCCTGAATGCTATCTTTTTCTCCCTTACCTTCTCCGCCACTTCTTTTGAGAACCATAGTGTTTTTTTCTTACGTTTTGATTTGTTTATTTGCTTCACACAAAGGCTTGCTGCCTCTGTGATGGCGGTTTTGATGTTTCCCATTGTTGCTCCACCCCATGTTCTTGCCTGTTTGCTAGTGCTTTTCTGAGGCACTCTCCCATTTTGACAAAATCAGCCCTCCTGAAGTCCAGTACCTTCACTTTTGTGTGGCTTGACTCTACAGCTAAGTTTATCATAAACCACACTGTTCAGTGGTCGCTTGTTCCCAGATGGCTACCCACTTCAAGATCAGAGATCCTCTCTTTGTCCCCATTTGAGAGTACCAGGTCTAAGATTGCTCTCTCCCAAGTGGGTTCCAAAACTAGCTGTCTGAGGCATGCCCCCGTAGGCATCGAGCATAGCCCTGCTCTTGGATGTGGCTGCAGCAAAGGTGCTCCAGTCAACATCTGGCATATTCAGGTCCCCCATCAGCAATATCTCCCCTTTCTCTGCCATCCCATGGATGCCTTCTATCATTTCCTTGTCCATTTCCTCCCTCTGAGATGGGGGTCTGTATACAACCCCTGTGCGGATTGTGGAGCCATTTCCAGTCTCCAGGGTGACCCACAGTGTCTCCTCTCCTCCCTGTTTGCCCTTTAGTTCTGTTGCTTTGAACTCTTCCCTTACATAGAGAGCTACTCCTCCTCCTCTTCGTCCCTCTCTGTCCCTCCTGTAGATTGTGTACCCTCGTATGTTGACATCCCAATCATGGTTCTCTGTGTACCATGTTTCTGTGACTGCCACAATATCCAGGCATCCCTCTTCCATCAAGACCACCATTTCAGGGAGCTTTTTACCTAGACTACAGGCATTGGTACTCATTACCCTCCATTTTTTTATGGCTTTATTTCTTTTTGCCCCATCCCTGTCCCTACTGCCTTTGTCTTTTTCTCCATTTACCCCTGCTCTTCTCCCTGTTGACTGCTCTATCTTGGTGTTTACCTCACTAATTACCCTGATTTTCTAGGGGGGGCTAGGATTTCCCTTCTCCTCTTCAGTGCCTCCCCCTTTGGCAAGTTTAAATGCTTGCTATTGAAGCATTTAAACCTATCACCTAGGATCCTGGTTCCCTCCAGGATAGATGCAGACCATCGGCGCCTGTAGGCCTGCATCCCTCAGGTGGAGCCCAGTCCCCAATGAAGCCAAACCCTGAGCTCTGCACCAGCTTTTCAACCAGTCATTGAATCCCATGGTGGAGTGCCCTAGCCTCATCCATGCCATAGACAGGTAGCACTTCTGAGAAAGTTACAATGTGTGCTACTTGTCTAAGGCCCCTCCCCAACTCCACAAACTCCTGTTGCACTGCTCTGATCCCATTCTCAGCCAGGTCATTTGTCCCTAGGTGGATAATGACATCCAGCTCCCCTCCCCTTGCCGCTGCTCCCATGATCCTGAGGATTAATTTCTGTCCCTCAAGCCTTGACACCAGGCAGGCACCTTACCTCCCTTCCCCTCCCTCCCTCCCTCCCCAGTTCTACCCCCAACAGCTGAGTCCCCACCAGGAGTTGTTTCCTTCCCTGTGGGGTCCTGGACCACCCTCCTGTGGGTCTCCATTGTGGAGGTTCCCAGCATCCTCCTTGGTCTCCACTGCAGGTGCCTCCGTAGAGGAACCATGCTTCACCAGAGTGGTGAATGAATTGTGGAGAGGTACAACTGGAGGGATGCACCTCTGTTCCACCACCCTCACCCTCTCTGAGCCCACCGTGGTCCAACCACTCCTCTTTCTTGGCAACCTCTGAGGTAGTGGCGGTGGCCTGGGTGGTCTCTGGGTGGGGGAGCAGGTTTCCCGAATCCTTGCCAGGTCAGCATGGAGATGAACAACCTCCTCCCTCAGACCAGAGAGGTACCTGCAAATAGGGCAGCAACGCAGTCTCCATAATGTCTCCCGGAAGACTGCTGCTCCACAGCCAGTGCATTGCACCACTCCCCACATGTCTGTGTCCCTTCCAGTTATGGATGCTTTTTTTTTTTCTTCTTGTTTTAGTGTGTGCAAGCTTGTGAGTGTCTCTATCCCCTATTTAGTGTGCTGTGCCTTTAAGGATATGAACAGGTGTATGTTGTTAGCAGTTTTTGGGAAGTGATGTCCGAGGCCTGCTATAAAGGAAGTTATGTGCTTAGGATGGGTGGGGTGAGGGAAGGGTGGTGGAGAACCTTCCATGCCGCTCCAGAAACAGTCACCTGCAACTTGCACCCTCCACCCCGGGGAGTGCCTTCCTTCCTTTCAGATACCTATTTCACAAAGGCTAAGTAACAGGTCTAGTCACAACTGTGTCATCTGTTAGCACCCTTTGCAAACTGTGTGAGAGGCCTTTTGGCACCATGCAATTCTGCTTAAAGTTGAACCAGCATAACATTCTGTGGTGATTTGCATATGAGCCCATGATGCTTTGCATTGTGTGGGCATGTGTGATTTTGTATTTTCTAGTCACAACTGACTGTAAATATCTCCCAGCTACAGTTCCTCCCAGGCAAATTAAAGTTAAAACTAAGAAAAGTCCACCCCAAAAACAGAATCAATACTAGTTACTTACACAGGTCCAAAAAGTAATAATTCAGTTCAGTGTAGTCTAGAAAATAACCTCCTTGATTCAAGGAAGCTGTGGCTGCTTTCTCACTCTCCCTGTTTCAGTCTCAGCAGACTTCTTCACAGAGAGGGCTGTGGAACCCTGGAACAGACTGCCAGATGGAGTAGTGGGGGCTGAGACATGGAGGAATTTAAGAGGGCATGGGACAGGCATATGAGACTGAGTATTGGGAGGTGGGGGCAGGTGGGAGGGGGTATGTGAAAGGGAGGGTTGTGTAGACTAGATGGGCTGGAAGGGTCCTTTTCTGCCATCAAATTTCTATGATTCTATGACTTAAGTAAGGATTGGGATGTGGATTGCTCCACTACTTTACACGAAATGGCAGTGGAGGAGTATTACATGTATTTTAATTGCTTCCATGGGGGGGGGATAATATTTAAAATAATCTCTTGAAAGGAATGTAGCAATGGAAGCTAGCTTCTGTCAATCACTGCCAGTTACTTTTAAAGAGCCCTCAACATCTTACGGGAAACTGAAAAGAAAAACATAATTTTTATACACAGTTCTGCTTAAACTGTACATATTTTCTGTGCAATAGAATTAGTCTGTGGACTGCAAAACAGCAGACTGCATGGGTTTACTACCAACCCACCAACACCTTTATTTCCCTTACACTTTCGCTCCACTCTGGTATTATCTCTCTCTCTCTGTTTCACAGAGTCACAGAAATTTGACGGCAGAAAAGGACCACACCGGCCCATCTAGTCTGCCCTATCCCCTCCCCCTTCCTTTACTGGCCTAGAACTCCCCCCCAACCCCATATGTCTGTCCCATGCCCTCTTGAATCCCCCTACAATTTCAGATCCCACCACCTCCTCTGGTAGTCTGTTCCAGGCCTCCACCACCCTCTCTGTGAAGAACTTCCCCCTCACATTGCCTCTGTATTTCCCTCCTCCCAATCTGAGGCTATGTCCCCTTGTTCTAGCTCCGTCCTTCCTTTTGAATAAGCTCCCCTCCTTCACTTTATTGATCCCCCTGAAATACTTAAAAGTTTCAGTCATGTCCCCCCTCTCCCTTCTAGTCTCTAGTGGGTATAGATTCCGCTCCCTCCACCTCTGTTCATATGTTTTTCCCTGCATCCCATGCGCCATCTTGGTTGCTCTTCTCTGAACTATCTCCATCCCCTCAATGTCCCTACGTAGGTGCGGTCTCCAGAACTGTACCCCATAATCCAGGTGCAGTCTCACCATTGTTTTGTGCAGCGGCATAAGCACCTCCCTCCTTCTACTAGTTATACCCCTTCCAATGCAGGCCAACATATCATTTGCCTTTCCCACCACCTTGCTGCACTGGTGCCCCCACCATAAGATTGCTCGATATAATGATCCCTAGACTCCTCTCCTGCTCTGTTTCTTTGATTTCCTCCCCCCCAAGGGTATAAGCTGCTCGAATGTTTTTCCACCCCAGGTGCATCACCGCACACTTTTTCGTATTGAATTTTAATTGCCAGGTTTCTGACCACCTCTCCAGCTTTTCCAGGTCTTGCCTCATGGCCTCCACTTCACCTTGGGTGTCCACCTTATTGCAGACCTCCATATCATCCATGAATAGACACACCCTACCCTCTAGTCCTCCTGCTAGATCACTGATATAAATGTTGAAAAGTAGAGGTCCCAGTACTGACCCCTGAGGCACCCCACTCGTTACCCCCTTTACCCTGGAGTGTATCCCATTTATCACCACTGTTTGACTACTTCCCATTGACCAGTTTTCCACGCACCTACAATAGTTACCTTCTGGCCCACCCCTAAGTTCTCCAGCTTATTTACTAGCCTTCTGTGTGGGATGGTGTCGAAGGCCTTACTGAAGTCCAGTTAGGCCACGTTCACTGCCTCTCCCTGGTCCACTACCTGAGTCACCCAATCGAAAAACCCCAGGTTGGTCTGACATGACTTCCCTTTTGTGAAGCCATGCTGCCTTTCGTCCTGCATACCACTTGCCACCAGGTAGTCTACCACCCTTTCTTTTATTAATGTCTCCATTACCTTTCCCACCACTGAGGTGAGACTGACAGGGCAGTAGTTTTCTGTCAACTCCTTGCTTCCCCCATTGTTTAGTGCAACCACCTCCACCCTCTTCCAGTCCCCAGGCACCCACCCTGTATCCATGGACAAGTTAAACAGTCTTGTCAAAGGTGCTACCAGCTCCTCCCTCAGCTCGTAGAGTACCCTTGGTTCAAGCTGTCAGTCCCCATTGCTTTATCCACCTTTAACCTGCCCAGTTCCTCCCTTACTCTATTGATTGTGAACATTCTAATATCCATTCCCCTGCATTCCCCTCCCTTCCCATCCAGCTCTGGTCCTCTACCCTCACCCTCTTTCATTAAGATCAGACAGAAGTAGCTATTTAATACCTCTGCTTTTTCGAAGTCCCCCTACAGTTTTATTCTTCCCTCCCCCCTCAGTTTTATTCTTCCCTCCCCCCTCAATCTCACTATTCCCTGCCGTGCCTTCCTACTTTCTCCCACATACCTAAAAAAAGTTTTATCTCTCCTCTTGCCCTGCTTTGCTATTTTTCTCCTCAGTGACCTTTTTAGCCCTCCTTATCTACTGCCCTGCCTCCCTCCTCTTCTCTCTATATGCCTCCCTATCCTCCTCCCTTTGTGTCGCCTTATATCTCCTGAATGCCCGTTTCCTCTCCCTGACTGCCCCTGCCACCTCCCTTGTAAACCATAGAGGTCTCCCTCTTCTTCTGTTTTTTATAACCTTCTTGATGCAAATTTCAGTGGCTTTCAGCACCCCTCCCTTAATAGCTGCCCATAATTCCTCCATATCCTTTATATTCCCCATCCCTGACATTTCTTTCCCAAATATCCTCTTCATCCTGTTAAAGTCTGCTTTCTTGAAGTCCATTACCCTAGTTCTTGTCCTGTTTACTTCCTTCCCCGTTTTTACCCTGAACCTTACAGCCCTGTGCTCACTTGTGCCTAATCCTTCCCCCACCTCCACCTCCTCCACAGTGTCCCCATTTGTGAGGACTAAGTCCAACAGGTTTTCTCCCCTAGTGGTTTCCCTTACCAGTTGTCGGAGTAATACCCCTTGTAGTGCCTCTAAGATCTCTCTGCTCCTAGCTGATACTGCTGCTGGGCTCTCCCAGTCAATGTCAGGGACGTTTAGGTCCCCTAATGGCAGAATCTCCCCTTTTTGTGCCATTTTTGTCACTGGCTATATAAGACATACAAAATCACACATACCCCCCACAATGCAAAGCACCGTGGACTGTACATGCAAATCACCACAGAATATTATGCCGGTTCAACTTTATAAGTTGTTTTTTCCCCCTCTTCCCCCTGCATAGGAGGTCTGTAAAGTACCCCCACCCTCAATGATTATACATTCCTTTTGTCTAAAGTAACCCACATTATCTCAGTCTCCCCTTCCTCTTCCAGACCCTCTGTGGCCCCAGTTTCTTTTTTTGTGTATAATGCTACACCCTTCCCCTCTTCCCTGCCCTGTCTTTCCTAAACAGTTGGTAACCAGGTATGACTGTCTCCCAGGTATGATGCTCAGTCCACCAAGTCTCACTTACTGCTACTATGTTGAGACCCTCTTCCACCATGGTGGCCTCCAATTCCCCAAGCGCCTGGCATTTACTACAAATCCCCGTCACCTTGTATCCCCCTCTTTCCTGTCTTCCCCTTCCAACCCTTCCCTGTTGTTGCATGTTGCCTGCTTTTCCTCTTTGTCCTTGGGGGGAGGCTGATAGCCTCCCAACTCTTCTACCTGTATGAGTGGTCTTTTCTGTAACCCCCAAATCAGTTTAAATTTAACTTCCTTACTATAAAGTTGCTGTGCAAAGTATTCTGGTCTATGTAGTTCACAGGGACATATTGTATAACAGCCTGCAGTACAGCACAGTAAGCCCTGCTTCACTATAGAGTAGATATACTTACAAGAAACAATGTGTAACACTACATGTAGCTTTCTTTACTAGCGTGCACGTTATTAACATGATAACAAGATCACTGTCCACTTGACTTGATGTGCTCTGGCTGCTTGTCTGTACCTGAAGAATCCTTTTATTTGTGACAACATTACCATTTCCACAGCAACAGATTGTGATACTCGGTGTACACAAGCATCTAGGACAAGCAAAGCCTACTTCTGCTACTACAGCTTCAGTACTTCTACTTAATTACTACTGCTGCCGCTGTTGCTTGTACCACTACTACTTACTGCCTACTACTACTACTACTATTACTACTATAGAAGCGTTGGGACACACATCTTCTTGTTGTCCTTCTTCAATGGAATCCACTCTTTTGTTGTGCTTTGGACTTTTTTTGTTAACGATAGGTGCTTGATACTCAGTCTCTGCGCTGCTGCCGTCTCCAGGGTACCCCTGTCAATTAACTGTTTCAACTTAGTGGGCCCATCCTGGAAAACAAACTATAAAAGAATGTGTTTATACTCAAGCAGGCTGACAACTAGTATCTTCTGACCATTTCCAAAAATGAATGTTTATGATATTTTTTAGTGCCTAAAATTATATTTCAAAAGCTGTAACTTTTGAACTTGTAGGCTTAGAAATGTACATTTTGTTTTAAGTGAAAGCTGGGAGTAAAATTACTAAGTATCAGTTTTATTGAAACATTTTAACGCTAGCAATAATACGTGACAGGGTGGGCAGTACTGGGCTATACAGGATCACCCCAGGGATATAATGAGGCATTTGATGTGTCGATACTTTTCCATACATATTAATACTGTTTTGCAACTGCTTTGAGTGAAATATTGAGACTTTTTTCATTGGGACAGAGTCAAAAAATGGCAAACACACTGTATTGTTACTGATTATTCTTTGTGTCAACAGACTAGCAATTCAGTTTTTTTTGTATTGATAAAGAAAATAACATGACTAGTAAAACAATTGCTAATTTATTTTTGAATTTTTCTGAATTTCAACTACTGAACACATAATTTAATTAGAAACAGTGTAGTTTGCAATGTAATTTTCATTTATCTCAGTCCTTAATTACATTGCAAACATTTTCTTCTCTCCTTTAGCAACCTATACTCTTCCTTGGCAGGAGACAATAATTTCATATCTATAAATCATTGGGAGGTGGTGTAAAATGGGTGCTTTGTGTCTGCACCATCATGCCGCCACCTGAAACTGCAGTGCATAAGGAAGGGGCAGCACACTGCAGAGAGGAGTCCCCCATTGCAAGTGGTGCGTAATGCAAAGAACAGATTCAGTTGTAGTAGTGCCCGCTGACAGCCTCAGCAAGCACTCATGCATGTGCCATCATGTGGCATTGCAACCTGCACTTAGTGCATGGCACAATGCTGCATCTGTGTTGTAAGACTCTCTCCCACCTTGTTCAAAGCATCCCTTGATATTTAATGACAGCATCACTGCCTCACATATTCAGAGTAATCTCTGGGGTATAGTGGTCCCTCCTCCCACTCCACCACTTGTTCCAGGTGTTTCCTGGAGTCTTACAGCACCCCCACTTGTTTCCAAATGTATTTCTATATAGCGATCCAACATCCACTCTTAGCAATCCTATACCCTCCCACTTCAGCATCCTAATGCCCCCATAGTGATGCAGGTTTCCCTTCCCAGTAGTTAAGCCTATAAGATGCAGTTCCTGGCATCCATTGCTTCCTGCCTCCCACTTGCCAAACTCCATTGTGATCACTCCCTAACATACAGTCATTCCCCTTACTGTTCTATCCCAATCCCCTATCCTCCAACCCCCACCCCACTCCTCCCAAGGTACTGTTTGCTTTTGACAGGTGCCAGCATAAAGAAGGCACTGCAGCCAGCACCTCAGCATGTGAGGGCTGCAGTCTCATATGGCTACATGGGCCCTTTGGCCCTGTTTAGACTATGGTGTTTAAAATGGTTTAAGAAGGTTAAACCATTTTAAAGCTCCATAGTACGGTTCATGTCCACACACAACACACTTTATGGTCCATGTTTAAAAAACATGCTTAAGCCCTGATAAGACCTATGCTTAAGCACAGTTTTTAAAACATTTCAGGATTTAATTTGGACTAGCCACTAGTACGGACGCTTTCGGGTGTCTCAACATGATTCAGCAGTGGACAGCAGGTAGGCAGGGATCCAATAGAATGGAGTCACAGCCTACCCCCCAGGCTAGCATGGAAGGACTCAGGGCAGCTGAGAAAGGAGGGAGTAGAAGGGAGGAAATGGAGGCCACTGAAGGGAAGGGGGCAGGATGGAGGGTGATCTTGCTGAATTCAAGAAGCTTATGCAACAAATCAGCTGAGCTACAGACACTCTAGCAGTGTGGAGGTTGGATATTGCAGCTGTCACAGAAATGTGGGCAACTGAGCACCCGGACTGGGATCTGGCAATCCCAGGATACAAATTATATGGGAAGGACCATAAGGAGTGGAGGGGCGGTAGGGTGGCAGTCTATGTGAGGGACGGGATCAAATGCACAAGGGATGAGGGGGAAGAAAGGAGAACAGAGGCAATCTGACTGCAGCTTGTAGACTCAAGGGGTAGGAAACTGAGGTTTAGGGTGGTATACAGGCCACCCTCCCAGTCTGAGGAGCTTGACAGAGAATTAGCAGGAAAAATCAGAAAGGTATGTAGAAAAGGGAAGGTGGTCATCATTGGGGATTTCGAGTTGCTGGGGGTTGACTGGAGCATTCCGGTCACTTCCAGCACTAGGGAGCAAGTGCTCCTGGACACGATCCAGGAGGGTCTCCTGGCACAGTTAGTTAATGTACCTACTAGGCTAAAGAACACTTTAGATCTGGTGTTGTTGAAAGGGGAGGTAGTAAGGGAAATAAAGGTGGAGGACCCACTAGCCGACAGCAATCACCAAACAGTGTGGTTTAATATCACGATGTGCGGGGAGCCAGAGGAATCATTTACTCAGGTGGTAAACTTCAGGGGGGCAGACTTTAGGAGGATGCAGGAAATACTGAAAGGGAAACTGGAGGGCACAAGGCAGGAGATGTATGCGAGCAGAAATGGGATATTATTAAATGGGGGATTACAGAGGCAACTTAAGCCTGCACCAAGACACAGAGTAAGAGAAGCAGAGCATGAAGACCATGCTGGTTGAACAGTGAGGTAATGGAGGTGGTGAGAGCAAATGAGAGGCGCGCTAGAGGTATAGAAGGATGGGGAAGGAAGTGGACAGGGAGGAGTATGCAAGATGGTCCAGGGAGGCGACCCGAAAAGTGAGAGAAGCCAAGGCCCAGAGGGAGCTGAGATTTGCACAAGGAATTAATGAGGGGGGATACTTTTTCAGATACATCAGGGAGAAAAGGAAGTGCAAAGAAAAATTAGTGAGGATAAAAAGGGGTGGAGAGTGGACGGAAAAGGGGGAAGAGCGGCAGAAGCACTGAATGAATACTTTTGCTCAGTGTTCATGGACGAAAACGGGGGACCGCTACCACCATGGTCTGGGAGGGTGGGGACAGGGGGAGAGGAGGTGACAGATGGAAGAATTGAGGTAAGTAGAGCCTTAGAGGGACCGAGGGGACTGAAGGTAGACAAGGCACCAGGATCAGATGGTATCCACCCCAGGGTGCTGAGGGAGATAGTGGAGGTGTTGGCAGAGCCACTGGTGGATCTGTACAGCACCTCACTGGAGTCGGGATGTGTGCCACTGGACTGGAGGATGGCACATGTAGTACTATTGCACAAGAGCAGACCAAGGGATGAATCGGGTAATTATCGACCGGTAAGTCTCACCTCCATAGTGTGCAAACTCATGGAAATGATACTAAAGGAAAGACTGATGTCATACCTGGAGGACAATGGCCTCCAGGATGTGATGCAGCATGGGTTCATTTCAGGGAAGTCTTGTCAAACCAACCTGATACAATATTATGACTGGGTGACAGGTGAACTGGATAAGGGTCATGCGGTGGATGTTCTTTACTTGGACTTCAGCAAGGCCTTCAATTCTGTGCCTCATGGGTGGCTTTGGGGGAGCTAACTGGTGTAGGGGAAGGGGCAAAAATGATGAACTAGATTACAAGCTGGCTGTGTGGGTGGCCGCAATAGGTGGTGGTGGGAGGGGAGCTCTCAACTCCAAGGCCAGTGTCAAGTGGAGTACCACAGGGTTCTGTGTTGGGGCCAGTATTATTTGGGGCTCTTCATGTCAGACATTGCACACGGGGTGGTGAGCAAGGTAAGTCTGTTCACTGATGACACCAAAATCAGAGCAGTGGTGAATGGAGAGGAGGGATGGAAGCAGCTGCAAGGGGACCTAAGCAAGCTAGAGGAGTGGTTAGAGAGGTGGCAGCTGGGGTTCAATGCAAAGAAGTGTAAGGTTATGCACTTTGGTATGAAGAAACCAAGGAGAGAATACTGGCTGGGGGGGTTAAGCTGGGGATCACTGAGGAGGAGAAGGGCCTTGGGGTAATGATAACAGGGACCATGAACAACACTGCCCAATGCAGGAGAGTGGCTGAAAAAGTGAACAAAATGCTGGGGTGCATAGCGAGGGGTTTTTCGTCCAGGTGAAGAGAGGTGATCTTGCCCCTCAACAGGTCACTGGTAAGGCCGCACTTGGAGTACTATGTGCAGTTTTGGAGGCCATACCTAAAGCATGATATCAGGCTACTGGAGGGGGTACAGAGGAGGGCAACAAAGATGATATGTGGAATGGAGGAGAGAGACTATGGCAGCAGGCTGGGAGACCTGAATATGTACACCCTGGAGGATAGAAGGGACGGGGGGACATGATAGAGACATTCAAGTGTCTGAGGGGAATCAGTAAGGATGAGGCAGATGGGGTCTTTAAGTTAAGTAGGGGGAGGGTCACCGGGGGCATGGGCTAAGAACAGAGGGGGAAGATTTAGGAAGGAAATGAGGAGACACTATTCCACAGAGGGTATGGTAGCAAACTGGAACACACTACCAGAATGGGTGGTATCATGTAAATCTGTGAACTGCTTCAAAATGGCATGGGTCAGGGAACAGGGAGAGTGAGGGTGGAAGAGGTGGTGGGTGGCAGTGGGATGACAAAGGGTGGGTGGTGGGGCAGCTAGAAACTAGGGTGCTAGTTGCACACTCGAGCAGACTTAGACCGGTGGTCTGTTTCTGGTGGCACATTCATATGTTAGCTATGTTTGTAGTGGTGCATATTAGGATTTGTGGCTACCGTGTAGTACATGATAGTAAGCAGTTTCCTGACAGGCTTTCAAACCAAGCAGCAGCAAACATGAAATGTGGCTTCAAGTGCAGGAGCTCTGGTCCATTATGAAAAACAGACTAGAAACATGCTGGGTCTGGTGCGGACGCTACAGCATGGTAAGACAGCCCAATTTTAAGAACGGTTTGTGTTACTGTGCTATAGTGTAAACAGGGCCTTTGTTTTATGGCCCTGCCTTCCATCCTGAGTGCTCACAACAGATTCTACTGACACTTGGGAAGCATTTGCAGCCCCCTTGATTATGGAGGGGTGGAAACTTAGAGCAGACACAAACTGTTTTTTGCACCCATCTGACACCCACGATTGTGAATGAAAATCAGGCTCAGGAGTTTTGATTACATTTAGCTCCCACTGTGTTTGCCTCTTTTTCCTCATGTTTTCATTGTTTACTGCTGTCTATTTCCACGTTTTGTGGGCATTCCATGAGTCCATTGGCTCTGAACAGCTTAGAACAGTGGACATGACATTGTGTACTGTCCAGGGCATAGAAATGGACAGCAGTAAACAGTGACAAGGATGAAAACAAGGCAGACATGGGCCATTAATAAATGCAAATAATTTCTGCAACAAAAGATAGCAGTCAAAGTATGCTGAAAGAATGGATACATTAAAATTAAGAAGCCAGAGAGTATTTAAAGTTAGACATGTGTACAGCTGTTTTCTATCACCAGTAAACCTAGTAATATTTTAGAGGACAAACACATTTTCTTACAGATAAGAGGGTCACATTTCTTCAACTTCTTCAGTGCAAAAAGTGAAAAATGTCATCATACATTTAAGATGAGATGTTTGCTAATATTGTCACATACACATGTGATCATGTCCACATTTCTGAATCCCTGAGGTGAGGAACCGGCTGCCCACCAATGCTTGTGAAGTCAAAAATGTTACAATTACAGCCATTTAAACCAGCATCCAATGAGAACTGGCACCCTGTAGCTTTCTTGTGTTATTGTATCTTCCGATGTTTTCACAGATCAGTGAAGGCATAAGATTAAGAGTTGCTCAAGTAAAAAGGAGATTTTATATAACACAATTAGACCACTTTTGAAATACTTACCATGCCCCAATTGATTCCACTACTATTTATTTTCCATGTACACGAAACTGAAATAAGAAAATGTTGAAAAACGTTAAACATTTTAAAAAGAAACAACTGTCTGTGAAACTGTTACATCAATGTATTTATTGAATTGGTACATCAGTGTATTTACTGAATTGATACATCAATGTATTTATTGAATTGTTACATCACTGTATTTATTTAATTGTTACATCAATGTATTTATTGAATTGGTACATCAGTGTATTTATTGAATTGTTACATCAATGTATTTATTGAATTGGTACATCAATGTATTTATTGAATTGTTACATCAATGTATTTATTGAATTGGTACATCAATGTAACTTTAGGATGCCAGTATCTGTGTGACTGCACAGAGGTTAATGCTATACATCACTGGAATGGTGAGACATGCAGTACTATATAGTAATATAATAATTGGGTTTCGTTTTTTTCCCTAAGGGAAACCCGGTTTGTAATTTGCTGGTGTAAAGGAGTGTTTATAGCAGCAAACACGAGGTGGGTTTCCCTTGCACTGTGCATGCCCCAGTCACAGCTCTTCCTTTTTCAGCACCGCCACAATTTCTACCTGAAACTTCACCACCACTTGGACTCAGCAGTAAGTTCTTTAAATAAAAAAAAAATCACTGGGCTAACTTGGTTTTAACTGGGCTCTTTTTGAAAAAATGAAAAACAAAAATAGGAAAAGGTTATTGTGTATTATACAAGGCACTTCGGACCATGGCTGAAACCCGACCAGACCAGACATCTTTTGTTTTATATAATTGCTGTGGTGAAAAACAATACACAGCAATTATTTAAAATAAAACATGTGGGGAGTTGTGTAAAACTCAAATGTTACACACACCACCGGTGATGGATGTACATACACCCTCGACTTGGCTCTGAGGGTTTGTGTAGCATCCAACAACCCGTGTGTGTAAAATCCTCATTAAGCACACAGCCCCATGTATTATTCTATATGTGAATGTAAAATATATCGGCTTCTAAGGTTGCATTCTCATTATTGATGTAAAGACAAATACATCAATATAAATATTAGTATATCGATACATAAGTGCTGTGATGTGCACAGCAATGTCACCTAATAACAAGCTCTCATTAAAAAAAAATAAGTTCCTAGCCCTAACAGTGCCAAAGTTAGACCATGTTAAAGATATGTTTTCCAAAAATGCCTGTTTTTGGAACTGCTTGGGCTAGGAACTTAATTTTATTTATTTATTTATTTTTCAATAAAAGCTTGGTGTGAGGTTGACAGATCCATGTTGGGTCAATACAGTTTTCACGCATTGATGCACATCAGCTCAGGTGTCAAAGTGTTAAATGTAGGTGGACAGTATTTTATACAATGTGGACCACTGCATCAGTAGATACTAGTGGTATTCCATCAAGGAGAACCACAGCTTTTCTTCCTAGTTATTAATTAGGGCACACAGTAGCTTACTGCAGAACTTTCTCTTCCTCCAGCTGAAGACAGTGAGTAAGAGGGTTATGTAATGACAATGTGACAATGTTTAGAAGTCTATAGGCTGGATTTTCAAAGAATTGCAGTACATTTATTTTTGTTGCAGTTGCATGGCTTGCGAGATGACAGACCACAAAAAAAGGGAGTCTAACTTCATGATGCAAGTGCCGCATGTTGTGCAATGAAAATGAACCATGCATCAAAAAATGATGCATGCAGCACTTTTTGCCACAAAGTGTGACAAATGTCTCAAAAGCATCAAAATGTCTGACAACAGCCTGCAAACATTTTTTAACTTTTGTAGTGACGTAAACTGCAGCCATACGTTCGTCATTTTGAAGACAATGTAACAATGTTTTGAGGTACAAAAAGGGTCTGCAGTTAGACCAAAAGGGCAGTGAACATTTTTTTGGGGTGTATTCCGTTGGCTTACAAACATATGGACATACAAAAATGGCAGCAGAAATAGGTGTCACAGTCTGTCAAGTCTGCTCGATTGTGCAGCTAGCCCCTCATCTCGCAGCTGCCCCTCCCACTCCTCCCCTCCTTAGATTTACCCTTACCCTGTCCCATCCCTGGTTGAAACTGCGCACCATCTTACTGGCCACCACCTCCTGTGGTAGAGTGTTCTACTTGCCCACCACCCTTTCCGTGAGGAACTGTCTTCTTACCTCCCTTCTGAATCCCCCCTCCCAGTCTGAGACTGTGCCCTCTCGTGTCTCTTCCTCTTCTTAATTGGAATTGGCTTATCTTGTCCACCAGGGAGCATCAGGTGTCATTATAGTAAGTTGTCTGAGTAAGCAGTGTGATCTGTTTTACACATATTTCTGTACTACACCCATTCCCTTGGTATCACTGTGAGTGTGTGGGTATAAACAACTCAAGAAGCAGAGACTGGAGACAGTACTTCCGGGTTAAACACACATTTACTTCATGTGTGTTGTTTATTGAAGAATCAAAAACAAAATAAGTAAAAGGAAAAATAACACTGTTTTGGATTAAAAAATTACAAATCAAAGTCTGGCTCACCAAGAGCGTTTCAGCTACATCACAATAAAACTTACACCATACAGTGGAAGTTGCTAAAAGGTCCCACTACATCTACGGTATTTCCCTGGAAGAGAGGAGATCTGCTCTCTCCCACCAATCTGTTCTGTGTACTAGAGCTTCTTATATACCTCTATGGAGCAAAGAACAAGAAGTCACATGATTGTGTAGATCCTCCCCCTATTTTTATTATTAACAATTCCTTCCTTTGTACAAATTATAGGAATATCAAATCCTAAGTATACTTTGCATAAAGATATGATTGCATCATAAAGTATTCCAATTTCCAGAACATGTTAATAGAAAAGACAAAAAACAAGGTTGCATATCTAATGGCTCATTAGAACAAAAGGTTCAGCCTACAAGGAGGAGTTAGGTTAGTATTCTGTCCTATAAATAAGCCTCATGTTGGGCTGATGTTCCCCTAGTAGGAACCTATCCCTTTAAGGCACAGAGCCAAGCTTTAGGTAAGCAGTAAAATGATTTTGTTACATACATCACTTATTCTTACTTCTTAAAAGACCTAATTGTTTGCTTTAACTACCCTGACTAATGTGGCACAAATAAATGTAAATATAAAACATGTTTTCCCCAGAGAAATTGTGAGATGCAGAGTTTTGCTTGCTGTACAGCCGATTCCCCATTTAAACCTAAAGAGAAGATGCAGGGAGAATGGCTGAAACTGTACAGCAGACTGGCTAGCTGACTGCTGCCACTGCCATTACCAAAGTGTTTGACTTCATTTGACAATTAAACAACAAAGAAGGGGCAAGAGAAGAAGCAGGTCCTCTTGTTTTATGTATCAGGGAAAAGGCAGTTTCACTGTAAAGTGCAGGATTAGCACTTTCATTTTTCCCTTTACAGCGCAACCTAGCACTTTCATCTGCAAAAGCTATATTTAGCCTACTAATACTACATATTTCAACATAAGACTGCTTATTTGCTAAAGGGGGGTTTTGAAAGGAACTTATTACTTTCTTTTAAAGGGGCATTTTCAGATGAAGCTAAATGACACCCCCCACCATTCTGAGGAAACTATATCCCAGGCAGGAAAAGAAAAACAGCAGGAAAAGAACATTAAGGAGCTATAATAGGAGGCCACCCTATTATAGTGGGAAAAGGGGAAGTATAATAGAAAATGAAGACTGCTGCAGCAGATTTAATAAAGAGTATAGGGCATAGAAAAGGGGGAATGCCTCGAGATACTGGGACAAAAAAACAAACAAAGACAAAACCATAATTTATAGGGGCAGAACTGCCACAATCGCAAACACCCCTACAGTGCAGTTTTGGTCAGGCTGTGAGAAACATACTTCGCAGTGCACATTTTACTGCACTGTTACCTATCGTGTGGATCTTTGAGAACTGAGCCTGTACAGATGAAAGGGGAAATTGCTGTGATATGATCCGGAATTGCAGCAGAAATGTGCCATAATTCTTTGAAAATCCTTCCTATCAGCTCTTAGAAAAACAGTAGTTCATCCATGTAATTGTGCACACTGAGAACACACTTTTGTATACATTTTATCACGTTGTTAATGTTATTTACATAATGTTGTTGTTCTATACTTGTATTAGTCTCCTTTGTGTCTATTGTTACATGTTCCTAAAATACTGTAAAAAGCAGGTCTGCAGCTGTAAATGGGATTCTATACATTTACTATATGTACCTGGATAAAAATCAAGATTTACGTTAATGACGGGCTGGGAAATGCTGATTTTGCTAGAATTTTAAGAGCAGCAGATGGCAAAAGCAGTTTGGCAAGATCACTTGCAGCTCTCATCATAGCAGTTTCCCTTTTCATCTGCACAGGCCCAGTTCTCAAAGAACCACATAATAAGTAACATGTATGTTCTCTGTTTTTGTGCATGGTAACAGCAGCAGCAGGTGCACATCACATCCTGGCTGTGGTCACAAGAATATGCAGATCCTGATGTTATGTCTGTCTCCTCTACTGAGGAAGAGGCACCTGTAGCCCTTGCTGAGAATCAGACCTGGAATCCCAAGTAATAAAGGAGAAGACTCTAACCTTTAGCTAAAAGGAAATCCTGCTTTAGCTCGGAGGATGGACTAAGCTTTTGACTTCATACACTGCAATCCCAACTACCACCACCAGAGATCTCATTACTGTTGCTGGGTCTTATGTTTTTCCCATTTACTGTGCATCACGTGGGTATGTAGTGTAGTGAATGGATTAGGTGTTTGTGTATGAGGAACAAGTATTTTAAAATGGACAGGAAAAATCCTGAAAACTGATTAGCTGAAGCATTATTTTTTTCACCATAAAGCTGTTTCTTTCAGGTGTGACTTGGGGGGGGTTATCAGCCACACCCCCACCTCCCTAAGACCTGCTGTCCTCCTGAAATTCCCCCACAGATTCCCCAGTGGTGGGGCCTTTCACAAATGCACTCCGCAGGTTAGGCCCTCTGCTCCCACAGTGCCAACCTCGAAGTGTAATAGTGTGAACAGGGGACAGGCAGGGTAATCCTCCTGTCTGTTTTGGGTCCGTATCACCTACTAGTCTTGAGTCCTGGGGTCAAATGTGAACTTTGTGCTAGCGTACCCAGTTAACAAGTACAGGTATGTACCCTCTTTGGGAATGCAGTACAATCTTTCACCCAGTGGCACCCAGGCAGGTTTCCAAAATGTACCCTTATGACTCAATATGAGACCTAGGTATATTCTTACCTTTAGCAAGATTAGTAACACATTCAGGCCCTTAACAGCTGTCAGACTTAAACACTGGTCCAGCATTCACATGCAAAAGTAAACTGAGAAAACACAGGCAGCATTTTAAGGAAAATATTGTTTGTTAAAAATGGTAAAATAGATAAAATATCAAACACAGAACAAATATATCAATAACTTACAGTCACATAAAATAAATGGGAAGTTACAGAACACAAATACACCTACCACAAATACTTGAACGTTCCAGATGAATTATCTTTCTAAAGTGCCTAGTTACCAGTCCACAGACTAAATATGCCTTTGATTTTCAGGGAGTCCTTCACCAACTTCTCTTGCATGCGGTATTCAAAAGTCAGTTTTCTCCACCTCCTGGTGATGTCACCCATGAGGTCACTGTTAGATATGTGATAAATCTGTAATCTGAGTATGGATACTCACAAGGATGTATGTTACTACTGTGAAAATCAACAACTAGCAATTTCCCAAAATATGAGTCTCTTTGTTCAAAACATCCCCTTTGATGTTTCACAACCCCACCATCTGTCACTAGTTCTCTGCTAGGTGAGAAAACCATAAAGGATCAGCCAAATAACTTCCCTTCCTACTATGGTCACAAAATTCATATTTAGTTCCCAGCTTCAAATGCAGGAGCAGGTTATAAGGGCTAATAAACTGTCCATCTGGAAGGAAGGCATTTCATTAGGGGATTCCCTGGTCTGTTTACCACATCCTGCTGTGTCTTCACACTGAAACTTTCGAGGTCAAAGGTCAAGTCTCCTTACACTAACTACCATCCTTAAGCAGGCAGTCACATACCATACACATTTTATGTATAAGACAAATATTATACAATATAACAATAAGCAGGTGGCAGAGCGTCACAGGGCCGAGGGAGGAGGGGCTCTCCTCCCCTCCCTTAGGGGAACACATCTGGACCAGAGGACAGCAATCTGGTGGTGACATGGATCAGGGTAAGGCAGGTGGGGCTTCATACATCCCAAACCACTTTTCTTTGGTTTCCCCTCCAACACCTTGCCACAGCATGAAATTACAGGGCATGCTGTGTGGAGGCATACATGTACTTTGTCAAACCAGCAGCACCTACCCTTTGATGGCACCCAATTCTTGCATTATCACCCAGCCTTTACTCGGTGGCAGTCAACAGTGGGGGTGCTGAACCTCCCTTCTGGGAAAAGGAGATCTGTCCTCTGGATGCTTGATCCTCTCCTTCCAGTTGACCCCTGTCAACCCACATTTGCATCCAAACCTGGGTCACAGGTTTGGCAGTAGATGTGACATCCTGCATTCAACTCTCCACATCATTGAACCAGCTGCCATAATAGTCTTTGATTACCAAGCACAGCCACTTCCTAACACTTTGGGACCATTTGATAATTGCAGTAATACACTCCAAGGTGTGGTATATCATAGGTTATTGCCACTTCTTGGGTAGTTGAAGGCACTCAGCATTGCCTTGTGTCACACAGTGCACCCAAGGCATGACAATATCCATGATATACCACACCATGTTGTGCATTATTACTTAAGTATTTCCTGCATACCACATACTGTATTATGGGCTAATTGTCATTCATAACTGAATAATGAATAGTATCTGCTGTTTAGTGTTATGATATTCAGGAAATTAAAAGAAACTTTGAATCCTGCCTGGTCTCTTGATGCAGTAAGTTTCTTCCAGGTCCATTATTTTCCCTGGAGCCTGGCTGTGTATCTGTATAACTATGGAGGGGTTAAGTATGAGTGCTACTCTATATTTTTATACAATGTAAGTGTGAAAAAAATTCAGGATTAATAATTTTTCTGTCCAGGTTCTACATTCTTAATATGACTAAACAGTTTATTCTCTCCTGTAAATTTATCCTCACATTCCACACATCACAACCCTCCCTCCCTTCCCTGAAGCAGCTGTTGGATCACAGTCACATTCCTGCATTATTTGGACCAATTGGAAAAGTCCTGTATTCCTCACATTGAACAACCAGTGTAAATACTGACATATTAACAAAATAGTTTCACAAGTTTTATTTAAATTCATAAAAAGTACATATACTTAAATTAATCAAATGTTACCTAAAAAAACTACATTGCTTAAATTGAATATGTAGCAAGGGCAGTCAGTGTTTGTATAAATTGTTCATGCTTACTCATTGTAGTAACCTCAGAGACACTTCACTCATGGCTACACTTCAGTTTGCCATTCATGAGGTCTTCTGAGGTCACCACAACTCATATGGATAAATAATTTATTCAGCACTGCCATGTTGCATTTCTCCTAGTTATACTTGCAGTTCCTGTCTCTTTACTGGTTATATGAGTGCACCCTCGAGCTCTTTGGATCGGAGAACTGTGAGGCAAAGCTTAGCAGTTCAGGCAATATAAGAGACACAGGAACTTTTTATATAATTATAGTATGAAAAATGTAAATGTTTTCTGTTAATTTAATGTGCTTTATTAAATTTTCAAACAGGAAATACATACAGAACAAAATACAACAACCATACCAAACAACCAAGTGAACAAACTGCATAACCATATAAACACAGAAACTATCTTCAGCAGACATAAAACAAGACAAAAACCACCCATCCCGCTTAATATTTCCACAGAGTTCTGTTTTAAAAAAAATGGAACTTTGAATCTTAAATCAAAATGTTTTATTTTACAGAAAATTAGAGACACTTCTTGTGCGAAATGGACAATGCCAATAAAAATACTGGGAATGTTTAGAAAAAAAAACAGTCCTGATTGGTTAAGAACAATGTCATGACTTCTCCACTCTCCCCCTCCACTTATCCTTTCCCCATCACTTTGTCCCCCCAACTCCATACTTGCTATCCCCAAACCTAATCCCTCTCCCCCTTCTCTTCTATCCCTCCACCTATCTTTCTCTCCTTTCTTCCCCTTCCCCTCTCCTTTCTCTCTGCCCTCCCTTCTCTCTTTCCTCTCTCATGTAGCATTCTTGTTGCTGCTGCCTGTGGCTCTTCCTGATTTACTGACTACTTCCAACCCTGTCCTGTTTCCTGACCTACAGCCTGTGAGTGCCTAGTGCCTCACTCTCCTGATGTACTACGCACATTGTTATTAATTATGCCTAGACAATACTGTGTGTTACTGTGCATTGCTGTGCCTTGTGTATTATTATATTCTGTGCTTTTTATTTGTTATTGTGTACTTATCCCCTCCCCCTCAGCACATCTGGAAATGAGCTTTATGGCTCAGTATGTCTTTCCTGGTAGATCTCTTTAAATAAATAAATTAAATAAATAAATATACATTATGGACTCAATTATCAAAAGCTGACACAGGTCTCGCATCAAGCCCTGCAGCAACCCTGTTCTTTGGCTCAACTGCGACAGCTTCCTTTGATGCAGCTGCGCCTGATTTGAGTACATTAGGTATAATTGTGACACTTTCCACAATTTACAGCTGCTTGCACCAAATATTTGGCGCAAGCCTTGTAAAATGGGTCCCCCACATGACTCAAATTAGGCCAGGGAAAACCTGGTTTAACATGTGGCATTTGGCTCTCAGGACCAAATATCCCAATTGCCAGCCAGGCGAATGCCGCAAGCCCTGTGCGCCAAATGATTGGCACCTCAGGGGCTTGTGGCCTTTGCAGGGCTTTGAAGATCAAGCCCCATGACATCATTCTTGCCAAATCAGAATTATTTCCAGACATTCCAGGTACTGTTTTAATGATTATAAATCATGACATCATTCTTAGCCAATCAGAATTGATTATTTTTAAACATTCTAGGACTTGTATGACCATAAGAGAGTGTCTCTTACACATAGTTCTAAAATTCTGAAGTTCTAAGTTCAGTCTGCACAGTCCATTTCCAACAAAGGGGATTCTTTAAGAGTCTGCAAAATAAAACATTCTGATTTTAAAAATTGTTTTGGCAAAGGTGTCTAACGTGATCTATATGTTTATATGTAGTGCTGGAATTACACTTTATGGGGTTTAGGAGCTAGGGGTTCCCATAAAGGCTCTGTCTTACCTTTGTAAGTCAATGACAGTGATGCATGAGCTACTGGGGCTCACTTCAGAGCTGGAGGGGCCAAGCCCCCGTAATTCCAACACTGTTTATATGTTACAGTTACTTATGGTTATAAGTGTGCTAGAACTGCTGAGCCACGCTTTGAAGTTCTCTCACCCAAAGAACTTGAGAATGCACTCTTATAATGATAAAAGACACATTAACTGAGCATATAAACATACAAGAGGGTGTCTTATGTTGATAGTTCCACAGTTCTGAGGTTTTAAGCTTAGGTAGCAGTTCCCACATAGGAGTCTTTCAATTTTTTGTATTTTTTTTTTGCAAAGTAAAGCATCTTAATTTGAAATTCGAGTTCAATTTTTTTTAAAGAAGGGCCAGATATTCAAAGCTGTAACACTACGCACAATTACTTTGCACCATGTAAACTGAGATTTGTACCTTGAGTCTGAACTTAGTATGGGAGTTCCTGTATTTGAAGCTTAAAGGGGCACTGTCAGCTTTTTCCCTTCATTTGTGGTCATATCTGAGCAGTGTACATTCTGGCACAGACCTATCATACATGTGCTGTAAAATGCACCCAGCAATATAAAAAATAAAGTTTTGTACCTGTTTTGCTCATTTTACGCAAAATTCAACATTCCCTCAGTCCGATCGTAAAGCACAAAGTTAGTGGTATAGCGGCACAAAGCAAGGGATTGTGCACATGCAAATGGGTGGAAATACCTACTTACAGTGTGCTAGGGCTGCACTAAAAGCTTTTTGAAGACATTAAAGGTAGTTCTGCTCTACACAAATTACCATGTTGAAAAGGCATGTTTTAACTTAGCTTAGGAATGTGTGGTCAGTGTCAAACTCTGTACACCCAGGTTGACTAGTGTGGCTGCATAGACGCCTCTCCTAAATATCAGGCACATTGTGGTATGCATTTATTACTTGTAATGATGCTGAAGTACATGTGCTGCCACTGTATTCCAGGACCCCCTCGGAAATTAGATGGGTTTCTAAGTCATAAAAATATCAACAACTGAATTCACAGAACTGACTGCACTGGAGACCAGTAAAAAGTTCTCCTTGTCCTCGAATATTTATAAACCAACAAAGAAGAGAGAAAAATAGTATTCTAATGTTTTACCTAGAGTGGGAAGAGACATCAAAATGTTGGATGTTGGCAGAAAGGATACCCCACCTGGAGCATTGTGTCCAGTTCTGGGGATCACATCTCAGGAAGGACATAGACAGCATAGAGGCTGTCCGGAGGAGGGCATCTAAAATTGTTTAGGGGCTGCATCAAAAGCCCTATGAGTAGAATCTGAGGGGGGATGATAGACACCTATGAATACCTCACAGGGGTGAATAAAGTATAGGAGAGCACTATTTTTCAGAAGAGAAGGTGTTCAAGAACAAGGGAGCATAAAATGAAGCTGGAAGAGGGGGGATTTAGGAGGGAAATGAGGATGCTTTCTGTTGCTTTGCTCTTGACTCCCCCTCCCACACACATCACTGTACCTTGCATCATTCTCTAGCTTTCCCCTCCCTTGAATGTATGCGTCTCACTGTGCCAAGTTCACACCTAAATTCTGGGTTGGAACTCTTCCCTCTTACCTCTCTTCCTTACTCTCTGCTCCACCTCCCTCCTCCCGCTCTCTCAAATTTACTGACGCACACACTCTAGCTATTCCCCATCGGTTCTGGACAGGAACATCGTGGCACAAAACATCATGCAACAAACATCGTAGGCATAACATCGCCGACTGCAATGTCGGCTAACCATCACAATGCTGGCCAGTACTGCATAGGCAAATGATATAATACCCTGGTGACAGGAGGGTCCCCCATCCCACTGGCTGACCATCTGCCCCAGTAACCATAATGGTATCCCTCCCTGGTGTGATGTCCGGTCTCCTGCTCCTCCCCCCCATCACCGATCGCTAACATCGCTGTGCTGATGTACAATGACATGCAAACTATCTCTGGCGTCTAGTGGACCCCCCCCAGAGGCAGATCTCCACCATCCCACACTCCCTCCTGATGAAGAGTGGATCACCAGCACAGCCCTTCACTCACCATCATAGCAGGTCGCCTAACTAAGCAGAATGAATGTGCATGTAGACGTATGCATGCTCATTCATTCTACCTAGGCAGCCAGCCATCGCGGCGAGTAGAGGCTTGTGCTGGTCATCCATGCCTCTTTGGCGGGGCGGGGTGGTGGGGATCTGCCCCAAGGGGTGGAAGGAAGGGGTCCACTAGACACCAGGGATAGTTTGCATTTCATTGTACATTGGTACATTGCTTGTCGGCAATCGCGAGAACGGGGGGGGGGGACATCACACCAGGGAGGGCTACCATTACAATTACTGGGGCAGATGGTCAGCCAGTGGGATGGGGACCCTCCTGTCACCAGGGTTTTATATGAGTTGCCTACACAGTATTGGCCAGCGTTGTGATGGCTAGCTGACATTGCAGTCGGCGATGATATGCCTGTGATGTGTTTTGCACAATGTTTTGTCCCACAATGTTTCTGACCTGAACCTCCCCATTGCTCTACTGCCACAGGACAGGAAGCTTTCTCCTTTCATTTCCCAAAGCTTTGGAACTCGCTGCCACCTCCTATCAGACTTTCTCTTCCCCATCTTCAATTTCCTTAGGCTTTCACAATTTCTATTCCCCTAACTGCACTTGCTCTTAGCCCCCCCTTTCAACAATCTCCACCCTGGCACATTATCCTTTAGCCCTACTTTACTTCTATTCTCTTAACTGAACTTGTTCTTAACCCACTTCACAACCCTCCCAATCCCTTGCACATTATTCCCTACTCCTCTATCCCTGACTTACCTCCTGTCTCCTAACTGAACCCTTCCTCTGATTACTTCCTCACATGCTACCCCCATTATACCCCCTCCTCCCACCCCTACCCCAACCTATTGCATCATTTCGACACTCTACTATCATCCACAAGCTACTATACTATTTCAACACTTTACTGCTTTCCTTCTCCCCCACAATCCCCTCTGATGCTCTCCTCTTTTTCCATTCCTAGTTTACCCCTATTTTCTTCAGCATCCCTAGTTCTTATCCCTCTTCTTCCCTCCAGTCACCTGCCACACTCCATAGAAACATAGAAACATTGAAGTTGAAGGCAGATAAGGACCGCAAGGCCCATCCAGTCTGCCCATTTCTTTTTCTACCTTATAAATGTGCCTTCGGCCTTTGCTCTGTCAGTGACCTATCTATTCATAGTCATTTGTATTGCTCCCTTATGCCTATCCCATGCCTGTTTGAAGCCCTGCACTGTATTCATAGCCACCACTTCTTGTGGTAAGCCATTCCATGCATCCACCACCCTTTCTGTGAAAAAGAATTTCCTCACATTCCCCTTAATCGGCCTCCCTCTAATCTCATGCTGTGTCCTCTTGTCCTGCTATTTTCTTATATTTAAACATGTTAGACTCTTTCACCTTGTTTATGCCCTTAAGGTGTTTGAATGCCTTGATCATATCACCTCTCCCTCCTTTGCTCAAGGGTATACATAGTGAGTCTGCTAATCTGTCCTCATATGTCTTCTGATGCAGTCCCTGCACCATTTTGGTTGCCCTTCTCTGGACTGCCTCAATTTGGTTAATGTCCTTGTGAAGTGTGGCCTCCAATACCTGCAAGTACTCAGATGGGGCCTAACCAGTGTCTTGTACAGAGGATATTACCTCCCTCTTGACTTGTGATACCCCTACTAATACACCCTAACACCCCTAGCCTTACCTACTGCTTTAGAGGTCTGCTTGGATGATTTTAGGTCATCAGTGATGATGATGCCCAAGTCCCTTTCTTCCTTTGTGACTGCTAGCAACTCCCCTCCCAGCCTATAGGTGGCTTCAGGGTTTCTCTTCCCTATGTGCATGATTTTGTGCTTCTTTGCATTAAATCCTAGTTGCCACTCTTCTGACCATTCTGCTAGTTTATCCAGATCTCTTCTCATTCTGCCCACCCCATCTGGATCATCTACTCTGTTGCAGATCTTGGTGTCATCTGCAAACAGACAAGCCTTACCCTCTAGTCCATCTGCAAGGTCACTAATGAAGATGTTGAAGAGGACTGGCCCCAGGACTGATCCTGAGGTACCCCACTTGTGACTTGCATCTCTTCTGACTGTATACCATTTACCACCACTCTCTGTTTTCTGCCCGTCAACCAGTTTGCCACCCAGTTGACCAACTTCTGACCCACCGAGCCTACCCAGCTTATTTATCAATCTTCTATGTGGAACAGTGTCAAAAGCTTTGCTGAAGTCAAGGTAGGTGACATCAACTGCTCCCCCTTGGTCCACCACTCTGGTTACCCAGTCAAAGAAATCTATGAGATTAGTTTGACAGGACCTTCCTTTTGTAAACCCATGCTGTCTTGGATCCTGTGCCCCTATGGATTCCAGGTGTTGCACTTCTCCTCCCCGCCCACTCTTCTCACCCCTCCTTTTCTGCCTGGTCCTGTCCCCCTGGCAGGGTTCTCTGCATCTTGAAGGGGTATAGACAGTCTCTCTCTCTCTCTCTTCCCCCTCCTCCCTCCCCACTTTCAAATCCATCGCCTGCCCACCTCCATTCTTCCTTATCCCTTCCTCCCTGCCCTCTACCTCTGCCACCCTGGTCTGTTTCTCTCCCTTCCCTTCTGTCAGGTCTAACCCCTTGCAGGGTTTTCAGCAACCTGGATGGGTATAGATCTTGGTTATACCTCCCTCTTTCATCCCCACCCTCTACCCCTCGCCTGTCCACTTCCCCCACTTATCTTATGACTGAACTTCCTTGGGTATGCAATAGCACTTTGAATCTTGCGCTAAGCCTACTACTTCTAACACTTCAAATGTGTTATCCATCCTCTAACCTTTACCCTACTGGATCACCTGCCCATGGGCTGTTGCAATGCATGCTACATCTGAATATGTTTTGTTTACCCTAGCCGGTTGGTCTGGTTATTGTGTAATTGTATTACACTGTTTTATTTTAGAAATTGTACTTGTATTGCTATGTGTTTGCTTGTTCTCCCAACTCCCCGGACGCTTCTGAAACAGGCTGTTTACAGCTCATGATGTCTTTCCTGGTGAAACATTTTCCAAATAAAATAAATAAAGTACTTCTTCATTGAACAGTGGTGGATGCCTGAAACAGTCTTCCAGTAGAGGTGGTGTTGGCAAACAATGGTTGGCTTCATGCATGCATTGGATAGGCACAAAGGGATGTTGGTAGGAAAGTTTGTGTGGGGGTGGGGGGGGGAGGTAGCCAGAGAGCAGGTAGGGTCTGCAGTGACAGTATAGGCAGGGGAAAAATGGGCAAACTAGGTGTGTCAAACGGTCCTTATCTGCTGACAAATTCTGAACTATGTAATGTGATATTCACCAGAGTGCTTTGTCCTGTGCCACTGATTACAGAAATATCCATTTCACAAAGTGTCAGCACGTGACAGCATTAACTGCTAAGCTTGATGTCCCAGGTGTATGGGTTAAGCCCAGAATTCCTTGTAAGTAGATGCTGTTGTATTGCTAGTGATAAAGCATGTTTGTAGTATGTTTTGTAGTGCTGAGAGATGTCACTTCAGTAGATATCAGTGAAAAGGGTGCAAAGTATTTACTTGACTGATATGGACAGCTTCAGCAATAAGCATTATATGCCAGTTCCCCAAATAAAATGGACAGGAAATGGACACAAAGATGGCTTGTTTCATATGTTGCTTTGTAGAGCAATCAGATTCCGTTGTCTGAAGAGCCAGGTATTTTGATTCTGCAAAGTTATCCTTTCATGTTATCCTGAAAATGTAATATCTGTGAAAATATTTATTTTCAAATCATATGATTAAGACATCATGAACAATCTGAACAGTTAGAAAGTGCTCGGAAGGGTAAGCACTCATTTGAGTAAGACCAGTTTAATACCTCACCCATAAGAACAGGGATATAAAAATGTTTTAATTTTATATAGGAATTTATTCAAGTGAAGTGGGGTAAAATGACAAGATAAAAGTAATATCTTGACTTATGACAACACTATCAACATATCAAAAATATGTTGCTGTTAGGGCATCTCAGCACGTACATTAATACCACTTTGGTGTACACATTAAGATATCTATCTATTGCACACATTACAAGGTCTCACTGCACATATCCCTCTATTGCAAATAAATTAATGTACTGAAAATATTGCACTTAAAGCAGCAGTGCATGGTAGCAGTGAACATTTTGACCTAAACTGGGGAGGGAGGGGCAGCTGCAGAATAGGGCTGCTAGCTGCAAAATCGAGCAGACTTAATAGAATGTCCTTTTTCTGCTGGCAAATTTTGTATGTTTGTATTTTACATTGCCTCTCATCTTCTGACTTGTAGAATACCCTCCTTTTCAAATCTGAGTTTGCTTCATCATCATCAAGCATGGGACAGGCATAAGGCAATTATATTGGCGGGTGGGAGGAAGTAGGCTGTTGGTTAACTAGAATCTGCAGCTTATCCAATAGGTAGGGAAATGGGCAGACTGGGTGGGCCAAGCAGTCCTTATCTGCTGTCAAAGTCTGTGTTTCTATGTTTCTATCAGTTTTGATTACATTTGCAATAATAAAAGGAGCCCTCCTTTTAATATTGCTTGGACCAGGTTTTTATCAGTATTCTCAGCTGTTTTGGTACACCTGCTGTCCCATAAGGTCAGGCAGCAGTGTCTGCTACATACTAGTTCATCACAGCCACAAGAAAAGTGATCTTAAAGAATGGGTGTTCAAAAACCACAGAGAATACTGATGAAAACCTGGCCTGAGCCATCTTACTGTACACTATCTACACCCAAGTTCTGGCCACTTGCTGGTCAACTTTATTTATTGAAGTTGTACCCACTTGGATAAGCCCCTTGATACACAGATACAAAGAAACTTAGATGCATAGATGAATAAGGACAGAAACTAACCACGAGCACATTGGGTCTGCCCTGATGATCTGCTTGGTTTACTCTGCCGCTCCAAAGTCCTCCCTGCAAGATGAACAATCTCATTTACAAGGAGCCACAGCAACTGGCTGCACTTCAGTCACAACAAATATTACTCAGCACCTGTACCCACCACAGCAATTTGTACTCAAGCTTAGGCTGCCCTTCCCTGGAAGGGGATGGACCATGCATGTAATCCTGATAAACTCCAAATTCTGACCTAATATGCTATCTATCCTCCCTTCTCAGTCCTACCCCCTCGATCATTCTAATCCCTGATCCTTCTGAACTCCAGGATGTCCCCACACTGCTGCACAGGCTGCATCCTCCTGGAGACATCCTTCCCTCCCTCTGGAATCCCCCTTCCTCATCAGCTCCAGTCCTCCCCCTCACAGCTAACTCTCAAGAGACTGGTCCATGGAGTGGACCTAGCCCACTTATGGATGCTTTCCAAGGTAGATGGCAGTGCATCCATGCTAGGCCACTGTATAAAATATACTCTCCCATGCCAGCCCCCACCTTGCCCTTTTTTTGCTATTCAGTTGACAGTGCCCTCAGTTTGTCTGTTTTTTTTTATCCTCTTTGTAGGACCCCATTACTGGTTTACCTTCTGGTATGCCTCTGCCAGGCTTCTGCTTGTGGTCACAGTCTACTGACACAGGCCCCTCCATTCCAGCTACCAGAACCTCAAGTTTGCTGCCCTGTACCCTGGTTTACCCCCCCCTTCCCATGGAGCTCCCCTTTTGGACTAACCAGGGCGAGTTAATTTTCTTCTATGCAGCTTGGTGGAGGGGGTAGAATGAGTGAGCAGTATGCAGCCATCATCCTGCACTCATTCATGGGGTGGGGTTGTGCCCCTTTATTTATCCTGACCCTCCACCTCACTGTGCAAGCTTGTGAAAATCCTGGGGGACAGTGCATGGCAATGTGTGCACACATCTACTCATAGCGCTGCCACTTACAAACCCTCAGGTGTCCCTTGAGAGCAGCACCATCCAGATGCACACCCCACCCTAGGATGAGAGCATCTGCATGGACACTGTGAGTCCTTGCTGCTGGCCTGTCCTCCCAGCATCCTGGGCTAAGGCTGAGAACCCAGTTCACTAGCATCTCAGAGCAGTCCCCACCACTTTGCGCTACAAGGGCCAGATAATTTGTTTGCTTATCCAGGTCTTTTGTATGATCAATTCCTGGTTACTTGCCTACCTTCTTTGTATCTCCTGTTATTTTGTTTGTGCTATTTGTTGTATTTTAGGCCTTTTTTCTTCTTTGCACCCTTCCCCTGGAACATAGCAGGAAAAAATTATCCACAGCTCAATATGTTCTCTTCTGGCCAAAATTTGAGATAAATGAATGAAATTATACATGACAGCATAAACAGTAGTTATAATATTCCTAATCATGCTGTTCCCCCAGATGGCTAGAACACACATAGTATCACCACATACATGGCTGCTCTGTAAAGGCTGTCATTTGTCAGCTACACTATTGCAGCTTATGGCAGTTTGGGGCTGATTTGTTTCCGGTTCCGATACTGGATACTGCAACATGTCAGAATCTGTCCTATGGCAGAAAAGCAATTCTGAAAAGTGTCAGTGTCATTTCCCCCAACAACAGCATGGTCAGTTGAGTACCTTGAGATCCAGGGTCCAGCTCTTAACACATCAGAAAAATTCCTGGGCTCTGATAGGTCAGTGCTGCCCTTCGGCAGTGATCAAATCTATTCAAAAGGCACTAGAAATGTATTTTTAAAATGTGTTTTTTACCATTTTTTTGTTTTACAAGCAGGCCATTTTATAATTACAATAATGCATGACAGGGTGTGTGTCATGCTGGAGGGAATGTCACGTTAGCCCAGCATGACACATGTCCTGTTGTGCATTATTGCTTAAAAGAAGAACCCTCTCCTTCTTGAAATTACTGTAGAACACTCGAGATTTTGTCTCAGTTCCCTGTGCTAAATGCAAAGTGCACTAAATGTCCATGGGTTGATTTCTTTATTGCACCCAGTAAAGGTTAATTAGGTAAATTTCATGGAACACTACCATGCTACCAAAGTGTAGCACAAATAGCACTAAGATGACTTTAGTATGAAAATGCAAAAGATTAGTAGCTTGTACTGGAGCACATAGAGACCATAGAAACCTCTTTTTTATGTTGCATGTGCAAGAAGCATGTTGTGGCAGTTTCTCCACAAGCAGTTTGTGGAGGCACAGCACTGTTGTGGCCAATGCCCCCACAGCCTGTAAAGGCTTGTCCCGTGTCCCCCAATGCCATGGCATGCTGCTGCTGACACTAGTTCAGCCAGCATGCCACCAACTTGTGAAAATTTAGCCGCTGCAATCAGGGGCCACCTTGTCATTGTATGTCAGCCATCTGCTGCAATGAGGGATCGACCCGTCATTGCAGACGGGATAATAAGAAACACTGATATTGTTTATGAACATGGCTGACACGCCGTGTTCTAAACAATAAACCCCACGTGTTTTATTTGCCAGCCCCAATCCCTCAGCTTCAGTGCTCCACTGTTTATTTTGCCAATGGGGAGACCACTCTCCGTTGGCATTATGTACCTTCTTCTTTTATTGTCTGCCGACGGGTGCCCAATCCCACTGGCATTATGTAATACCTCCTCCCCTCTTGTTGTGTGCTGACGGGGATGCCCAATCCCCCATTAGCTACAACTGCCCCCAAAGACAGACTCCAGTGGCATGCTGTGAGCCCACCCCAGTGTGCCACATGCCCCTGTAAAATAAAAAATGGTCCCACAATGTCTTTTGTTTTGTTTTTTTAACCTTTAAAAAAGTAAACTGTCCCTCGGTGGTCTCCCTGTCCCCCACTCGCAACCTGCACCCACCCACTGTGCACCCGTCAGCTTCACAACCCCTCACCCCATACTTCCTCTGAGCTCGCACGCATTCATCTTTGGTGGACCGGAACACGCCTGTACTCTGCAAAGCTGGACCATGAACTGAGGAAATACCGTAAGCTGTATAATGGAATAAATGGGGTTTTCCAACTTTAATGCATATCTCAGTCATTTTTTGAATTTTGGCACAAATTTTCAACATAGGGTTTTGGACCCCTCCTCATGAATTCTGGAACTGTGATGGCATTAATCAGCCCCAAAAGGTGATTTCGTGGTCACTGTGCGGAATAACCTTTCGGTGCCGATTAATGAAACAACAGTGCCAGTGTTCATAAGGTGGGCTCTCAAAAAGCCTATGTTGCAAATGTGGTGGAAAAATCCAAAAAATGACTGTTTTACGAGCGTGTGTTGCGCAGTTGTTACGCACGCCCGTAACTTCGTGAATTTGCAATATTTTCATGCCAGATTTTCAACATTATCATTTTTTCACACCTCCTTGTGAACAGTACAACTGTCTTTGTTTCCATCCTGGCCAAAATGTGTTTTCACACTTCCGGCGCAGAGTAGCGCAGTCACTGTAGGAAATCAGTGTTCAGGACAGATTAAGAAAATGACAGTGACACTGTTCATGAGTAGAGGTCCTAAAATGCCTATGTTGAAAATTTGGTAACAATACTCCATAAAGTGACTGTGTTACAAGCGTACGTTGCGCAGTTTGCACGCATGCTCATAACTTCGCAAATTCATAATATTTTCACTCCAGATTTTCAACATTGCCATTTTCCCACACCTACTTATGAACAGTACAGCTGTCATTTTTGCATCCTGGCGGAAATGTGTTTTCGCACTTCCAGCGCAGAATAGAGCAGTCACTGTGGGAAATCACTGTTCGGGATAGATTAAGAAAATAACAGTGATACTGTTCATGAGCAGAGGTCCTAAAATGCCTATGTTGAAAATTTGGTGATGATAGCCCATCAAATGACTGTGTTACAAGTGTGCGGTGCGCACTTTCCACGCACCCTTGTAACTTCACAGATTTGTAATATTTTCACGCCAGATTTTCAACAGTGGCATTTTTTCACACCTCCTTATGAGCAGTACAGCTGTCATTTTTCACATCCTGACTGAAATGTGTTTTCACAGTTCCAGCACAGAATAATGCGGTCGCTGTGGGAAATCAGTGTTCGGGACAGATTAAGAAAATGACAGTGGCACTGTTCATGAGCAGAGGTCCTAAAATCCCTATGTTGAAAATTTGGTGACGAAACTCCATAACATGACTGTGTTACAAGCGTGCGTTGAACTGTTTCCATGCGCCCTTGTAACTTCACAAATTTGTAACATTTTCACGCCACATTTTCAACAGTGGCATTTTTTCACACCTCCTTATGAACAGTACAGCTGTCATTTTTCACATCCTGGCTAAAATATGTTTTTGCACTCCTGCCAGACAATGGCATAGTCGCTGTGGGAAATCAGTGTTTGGGACAGATTAAGATCGACCGAGTGAGAGGGGGGAGTGACCGAGCCCAACTGAGCTCTGTCAGTACTGCTACGGATTTGTTTGTGGGCAGATGAAGGCCCCAACACAAGAGCCCAGTACAAAAGGGCAGCCTACAGCAGTGGGAGAAACAGAACAAGAGAGCGAGTGAGGGAGGGGGAGTGAGCAAACTCGCCGGAGCGCTGTCAGGACTGCTCCGGATTTCTTTGTGGGCAGAAAAAGGCATCAATGCAGGCAGGGGCCCAGTACAAAAGGCCAGCCTGCAGCGGTGGGAGAAACAGTATGAGTGAGTGAGACAGGGGGAACGAGTGAGCTCAATGGAGCTCTATCAGGATTGCTGTGGATTTTTTTGTGGGCAGAAAAAGGCGCCAATGCAGGCAGGAGCCCCATACAAAAGGGCAGCTTGCAGCGCCAGGACAAACAGAATGAGCGCGTGACAGAGGGAGACTGAGCGACCTTAACGGAGCTCTGTCAGGACAGCTGCGGATTTCTTTGTGAACAGACAAAGGTGCCAACACAGCCAGGAGCCCCGTACAAAAGCGCAGCCTGCAGTGCCAACAGAAACAGAATGCGCGAGTGACAGAGCAGTAGTGAGCGAGCTCAGCGGAGCTTTATTGTGACTGCTGCAGATTTCTTTGTGGGCAGGAAATGCGGCAACGCAGGCAGGAGCCCAGTACAAAAGGCCAGCTTGCAGCGCCGGCAGAAATGGAATGAGTGAGTGAGAGAGGGGGAGTGATCAAGCTCAATGGAGCTGTGTAGGGACTGCTTCAGATGTCTTTCAGGCCAGAAAAAGCCACCGAATCAGGCAGGAGCCCAGTACAAAAGGGCAGCCTGCAGCGTGAGAGACACAGAATGAGTGAGTGGGGGAGGGGGAGTGAGTGAGCTCAACGGAGCTCTGTTGGGACTGCTGCAGATTTGTTTGTGGGCAGAAAAAGGCAGCAATGCACACAGGGGCCCAGTACAAAAGGGCAGCCTGCAGTGGTGGGAAAACCAGAATAAGCGAATGAGAGAGGGGGAGTGAGTGAGCTCAGTGGAGCTCTATTGTAACTGCTGCAAATTTCTTTGTGGGCAGAAGAAGATGGCAACGCAGGCAGGAGCCCAATAGAAAAGGGCAGCCTGCAGCACTGGCAGAAACAAAATGAGCGCGTGAGAGAAGGGGAGTGAGCGAGCTCAATGGAGCTTTGTCGGAACTGCTGCAGATTTCTTTGTGGGCAGAAAAAGGCGCCAACATAGGCAGGAGCCCAGTACAAAAGGGCAGCCTGCAGCACCAGGAGAAACAGAATGAGTGAGTGAGAGAGGGGGAGTGAGCAGGCTCAACAGACCTGTGTTGGGACTGCTGCAGATTTCTTTGTGGGCAGCCTGCAGCACTGGCAGAAACAAAATGAGCGCGTGCGAGAAGGGGAGTGAGCGAGCTCAATGGAGCTTTGTCGGAACTGCTGCAGATTTCTTTGTGGGCAGAAAAAGGCGCCAACATAGGCAGGAGCCCAGTACAAAAGGGCAGCCAGCAGCACCAGGAGAAACAGAATGAGCGAGTGAGAGAGGGGGAGTGAGCCACCTCAATGGAACGCTGTCGGGACAGCTACGGATTTCTTTGTGGGCAGAACAAGGTGCCAATGCAGGCAGGAGCCCAGTACAAAAGAGCAGCCTGCAGCACCAGGAGAAACAGACTGAGCGAGTGACAGAAGGGCAATGAGCTTGCTCAATAGACCAATGCAATCAACATTCGGCATTGACAAATGCTTGTTTTTATTAAGATCCTGCTTTGGAGCTGTAAGACTTCCATTCACTGCAGAAGCCTAGAGAGGAAGACTGAAGAAACTGATCAAGATCTCAGATCCTTTCTCCCATAATATAGAGGATTTCCTCATTTTAGTGATATTTTCAGAATTTTCAAACTCATATCCATTTTATAAATTAAAAGCATTTTGGATATATCTGATAGCCAATAAGTTATTCATAATATAGTGACAATGCAGAAAGAGAGAAGAACCATGTGATACTTATGTTTTTTTTTTTTGTTTGTTTTGTTTATTCATTATAAAACAACTCTGGCTTTGCTCAAGTTTGAAGGACACAGTGTTATATCTCATCTGAGTACCACGTACAGTACTGTTTTTATATAACCATGACCAAATCTGATGAATCAGTATTGGATATGGGAGAAGATAGGAATTTAGTATATTATTTGGAAAACCTTGGTACCTTTTTTGTCTTAACATGCATTGATCTATCCATGCCATTTAACATGTGTGCTTTGAGATAAATCTTGTTTTAATTAAAGGGAATCTATATCTTGGATATAAAATACTCTTCCAATTCTTCCTGCAGGGGCAGGTTTCACAATTCATGGTTGTAGCTAGTCATTTTCAACAGATTCGCTAGCATTCAGTAAGTAATATTTTACGAACATACGAAATTTGCCAGCAGATAAAGGCCTAGAGGTCTATCAAGTCTGCTCGACTGTGCAGCTAGCACCCCTTATTCTGCAGCTGCCCCTCCCTTCCACCCTTCCCCTTCATTAACCCTCCCCCTAGTCCTGTCCCATCCCCTTTTGAAGCAGTCCACTGTTCTGCTGGATACCACTTCTGCAGGTAACACATTCCACCCAGCCACCACTCTCTCTGTAAAAAAGTGTCTCCTCATCTCCCTCCTGAACCTTCCTCCCACCAGTCTCATATCATGGCCTCTGGTGTCCCTCCCCTCCCTTACTTTGAACAGCCCCTCTGTACCTGTCTTGTTTATTCCTTTCATGTATTTAAAGGTTTCAATCATGTCCCCTCTCCCTCCTCTCCTCCGGTGAGTACATGTTCAACTCCCTTAACCTCCTCTCATATGATAAGTCCCCCAGTCCCTTGATCATCTTTGTCGCCCTGCACTGCACCCCCTCCAGTAACTTAATGTCTCTCTTCAGATATGGGTGCCAGTACTGCACGCAGTACTCCAGGTGCAGTCTAACTAATGACCTATACAGTGGCAGAATCACCTCCTCCCTCCTCGAGGATATACCCCTTGCAACACAACCCAGCATTTTGTTGGCCTTGCAGCTGCCTTCCCACATTGTGCCGAGTTGTTCATTGACCCTGTAATGAGCACCCCAGATCCTTCTCCTCTGTCTGGGCTAGCTGCACTCCCCAGCTGGTAACTCCTCCTTGGGTTCTTCATCCCAAAATGCAGCACCTTGCACTTTTTGGCATTAAACCCCAGTTGCCAGGTGTCTGACCAGGTTTCAAGCTTTGCCAGATCATCCTGCAACCCCTGCCATCCCCCTAAGTCATCCACCACCGCTTCTGCCTTGGTATCATCAGCAAACAGACTGATCTTGCTCTTGAGGTCCCATGATATGTCTGCAATGAATATCCCAAATAACACTGGTCCCAACACCGAGCCCTGTGGAACACCGCTCGTCTCTACCCTTGGGTTAGAGAGCTCCCCACCCACCACCACCACACTCTGTTGCCTTCCCTGAAGCCAGTTTCCCACCCATCTCACCAGCTTTGCACCACTCTGTGCCTACTAACTTACTTCCCAGCCTTCCATGCGGCACCGAGTCAAATGCCTTACTGAAGTCCAGATACAGGACATCCACTGCATGGCCCCTGTCCCCGTCCAGTTGCCTAGTTACCCAGTCATAGAACTCCACCAGGTTGGTTTGGCAGTATCTGCCCCATATGAAGCCATGCTGTCTGCTGTCCTGTAGTCCTTGGCCTCTAGGAGGGCCACCAGCCTCCTTCAGGATAGTCTCCATTAGCTTACCAATGATGGATGTGAGGCTCACTGGTCTGTAGTTTCCGTTCATCCTTGGGCCACTCTTGTGGAGGGGCACCACATGAGCCATCCTCCAGTCCTGAGGTACACACCCCGAATGTAGTGAGGTATTAAATAGGTCTGCCAAAGGTCCTGCAAGGACCTCTGCCAGCTCCTTCAGTACCCTGGGGTGGATGCCATCCGGGCCTGGTGCCTTGTCCACCCTCAGTGCCTTCAAACCCTCCCGAACTCTGCCCTCCATGATTTCTGCATCTGTCACCCCTTCCCCCCCTGTTTTTGCCATTTCTACCCCCTTGGGTGTCACTCCCCTCTTCTCTTTAGTAAATACTGAGCAGAAGTACTCATTTAGAAAGTATGTAGAAAGGCCATTCTAGAAATGTGCCCATGATGTTTCAAAAGCAACGTGGTGATGTCTGTATGATCGGGTCATTGAAAATATGGTTGTTAGATGATTTTACAGTAAAAGATATTATATTCTTAAAGAGTTGGTGACACGTTCAGGAGAACTTTAACAAAATATAATATTTAGGCACTGTTCAGCTTGTATTTCCCATTATTTCTGTATTCCTCCTCACCATTATTTAGTAGTGAGGTCATTTGCATAAAAACAGGAACTTTGGTCCTGAAGAGTTCATGTATTTCTGCTGCTTTCTCCCTACCTGAAGTCATAGAGCACTGCTTGTGACCTCACAGTTACTCCCATGGCGACAGATTATGATGCCACAACAGATGATTATGACTTGAAGTAGGGAGTAAGCTATAGAGGCACATGAACTCAAAATGAACTATAAGGGACAACAATCATATATTCATATGCATTTATTTAGTTATAAATTATGGGGAGGAGAAATGTATAAAATATAAGTGGAATGCATGCAGAATTGTACCAAATTATAATGTTTTCTAAAGTTTTCTTTGAGGCATCAGTAGCTCTTTAACATTATAACTATATTTTAATTACCGGTCATCATTTTTTATATACAGATAACAAGAGTTGTATCCTGCATTATAACTGCCCAGCTGTTATTTTTGGTTATAACTGGGCAGTTATAATCAGTAGCTGTCAATCAAGCTCAAATAAGTCACTTCTAAAACAAGTTCATTTTTAAAAAAAATTTAAACATAAATGCTGTTCACATAAAACAAAGAAAAAGTTTTATTTTTGTGTTGAGCTTTACTGAAATAAAAACACTTTACAGCAATTAAATACTTGCTCACTGTTTGATTTTTTAAGGACAATGTCATAAAAAATGATGACCAGTAATTAAATAAAATAAGACATGGGTAGGTGTGCGTAACCAGAATTTTACATGCACCCAAGGTGTGGGATACTGCATAAACCCTGAGGTGTGCCTTACTGTATTCTATATGTTATGCACCGCTTCTGAAAAAAGTAAATTCATTACCCCTAAATAATGTTTTGGAATACTGATAATGCTATATCCTATGCAGGTATTTTTAAAAATGTAATATTATAATTTGTATGGCTTTGTGGATGCCAAGGGGATATTGGGATACAGATTGAGAACTAAATGGAACATTAAGCATCACAAAGAGTCTTCAGACCTGCTCTAAACACGTATTCTGCCAGTCATGCAAATTTAGCCACTTCTTCTTTATTTGAGCATGTTCATTTAACTATTGTCCCTGATTCAAGCCATCTGTCACATCACAGACATATGTGCCGGAACGTCCACTGGGCACTGACTGTTGTACTGGGAAACCGAGGCTTCCAAAGTACTGGTGGATGTGTCTGTGTAAAGACAGTCTTGTAGCCCCCCCCCCCCACACACACCCACTGCACAATAGAGTTTAATTCCAATGACGTTTGGTGCACTTACTGCTGACTTATTTTAATGGTTAAACTTATTTTAAGTGTCGGTTTCAATGTAAATAACCATTATTTCATGCAACAGTGTAAATACACTGTAGCTACATGTTTGTTGCATGCAACTACATTGCAGTTGCAGTGTAGTTACAGTGTAGTTACACTGTAACTGCACCATAGTTAACTGATACTTAAAGTGTAACCATTTTAACTGAACGTCTGCTCTAGAGTAGTACTTAAAGTATTCCTGTTTATTAATAGCTTATCATTATAGTCACTTAATGTAGCTTTTATATTGGGCCTTTTCTGAATTACATTTTGTATTAAATTTAGTAATGGGTTATTGTTTGATATGTTAATATGGGCTCACTATATTTACTGATTTTTTTGTGTACTGGGTTAAGTATAGGAATGACCCATGCAAACTACTGCATAGATAATGTCGAAACCAGTTCAAATCGCAGGCATACAAATTAAAGAGACAACAGACAGAATACAATAACACATGTTAGTGCAATAATTAACAAAGGTAGCAACTGTCAAATTAATATTAGTAAAATTACAAGTAGAATTACCAAGAAGATAAGCCTTTACTTGTGAGAGAAAAGCTTCATGAGATTTTTGGTTTAAGTAAGACAGAAAGTTGCTGCACTAATGGCTTGGCAGCTGTGTTGTCTCCCCGGGTTTCAGGACAAACTCTGTGCATCATGTTGTGAGTCAGACCAGGTTGAGACAGCTGCCATGGGGCAGTACGTCTCAGCCAGGAGGAGGGCTTGCACTATGTTTCACCACAACAGCAACCACTGTGGCTTGGCCTGGTAGGTTCCTCCTGCCACAGTAGGATGCTGAATGTAAGTGAGGATGATAAATGCATTGGTCCATGCTTGAAAGGGGGGGGGCATGGGAGGAAAAAACTTCTGCCACCCATATGATGACCAGGATTCCCTCAGCCTGACCAGGGTATATCCCTGAGAACAATAAGACTGTAACGAGTTATTAGAGTGCACTGCAACAAATGCAAGTGATTTCTTTTTGTTTTTATTCTCTAATTATTCCTCCATATCTCCAGAGCTGCCCTGAGATCAGCCAGGCAACTTCCCAACAATCCCATCATCATTATTTCTGCCACTTACTCCTGCTGTTCTTTTTCCCATGGATTTATCCTCCATGGTGGAATCTCTTGGGAAGGGACATCCCAACATATCTCCATGCAGGAGTTGGGTGGGCCATCAGCCTGCAGGGCCCAAGAGTGTCGGCAGCATGATGCTCACATTGGGTTTGTTTCCCTTATTATCCCCGTTCACGTAGAATGCTGTCAACAAGGGCTCAAATGTGTGCACATGAACACACAAGTGAGTGTCAGAAGACTGGAGCCAGGCAACGTCATTCTCCCACAAATGCAACTCCAACTGCACCGCTACATGTGGTCACCCAGGTGGCAGTTTTGTAGCGGTACCTGCGAGCCCCCCTCTCCAAAGTACAGCATCCTCTGGGATGCAGAGTCCTCCTCCCCCCAGCCAGGCCCAGAAATCCTGGGCTTGTTCACCCAAATTATTTTTGACCCATGCTGGACTTCATCAAAGAACTTTCTAGGAAATGTCCTTTAGATGGCATAGAATTAAAGCAACTACTAGGGGATGAGTTTCTCTGTTAAACATTCAGCAATACCATAAGTCATTACAAAAGCCACTAGATTAACCATAACATACTTAAATTGTCATTGGACTTAGCACTTTATCACTAAAGTTTACACTATTCATATTCTGCAATTGTTGCACTTGAATTTTATATTTAAATTTTTTCGTATCGAAAATTATTTTATGTTGTTTATTTTGTACTTTGAGTATTGTCATTTTATTTGAAACTTTTGATATTCGAATTCAAGACCGTCTTGCAAACTGGACCTAACAGTCCAAATGACATGATGTTTCTCCTGTCTAAAAATAACATTTTACCTACCTACCTTAAATTAAGCTTTGAGGGGTAACCAGTGCTTGACACTGATGTGCTCTGTTATTAGCCAATAAGGCAACTTTTCCAATCTTATTTTAAAGCACCCGCAGTCAGCTTAGCACAGTAACAGGGGCCATCCATATGTAAAATAAATCTATTTAAAATGTATTTAGTGATGTTTTTCAAATACCGTATATGTGTAATTTAATTGTGAAATATATTTTCATCATATGTCTGAAGTAGATGCAAAATATCTCAGATTGGCTGATTTGAAGTGTCTGATTTATTATCTGCAAAATACCTGTGATAGATAGGGGGATTCACAATGGCCTGACTCAAAATAAGCAATTTATCTCCATGTATGAGGAAGCAAGACCATAACTCATGAGTGGCAAAGCCATGAGTTAGTTATGAAAATCTCGCCCCCTCACAAGTGGAGAAAAACTGTGTATTTTGAGTCGAGCTATTATTTGTTCAATTTATATAACTTCAGTTTATCTATTATAACTTTTAAAATCAGCTTTTTGTGTGAATATTTTGAAGGTTTTCAATTATTTGAACTGCTAACGTCAGTGCTGCACAGGCCTATTATGATGTCATCAGCATTGTGTTAGCTGCTCTGTGATTGGTTCTGTTCTCTGCAAAGGTCAAGGAAAGTGATTGTAAGATACCTAACTTATAGATAAATAATTGTCTAGAGGTTAGATAGTATGGCAAACACACTTATACAATGGGGTGAGACACAAATGTACAAATAAATGAAATATTTCCTTGGCAGTAGGACCTGTAGTCATGATAGATCATTTATCATCATTAGAGGTGGGACATCGACATTTATCATCACTTGAGGCTGGTCACAAAGGAGGTGTTAACCAACGGGCCAGCAACTTGAACAATACTGGATGACATCACAGTGACCACTGCTGTACTGAAAATAGAGCAGTGAAATCAAATAGAAACAGTTTATTCTTCATTAAGCTCTACCTATCTTTTGCACTCAACCAGGATAGAGCTCTCCCGATCTTTAATAGCTGCCTCACTGAAATCTAGTGCTGGATGAATTCAAGCTGGTTGAAGTTGAACTCAGAAAAGACGGAGGTAACGGTGGTGGACCCGGGTCACAGGGTAGAGGGGTTGGGAGTTGGTCTTCCCTCGGGTTTATTTCTGGGAGGTGTCCAGCTTCCCTCATCTGAATGGGTGCGGAACCTGGGGGTGATTTTTGAACATTTTCAAAACTGTGCCAAAATGCCATTCTATGCCACAGGTGTGAAGACACGTTTTGGACAGGTTGTGAAAAATTACAGCTGTACTGTTCATGAGGTGGTGTGGAAAAATGGCTATGTTGAAAATTTGGACTCAAAATATTGAAAATGACCATGCGTAGAAAGATTCCAATGAACGCTCATAACTCAGCCATTTTAAGGAATAGTTTCACCAAGTTTTCAGCATGGGCTTTTTGGGACCCCACCTCATGAACGCTTGTGGTGAATTTCGTTATTCGGTCCCAAAAGGTAATTTTGTGCAGTGACTGCGAAATCACCTTCCGGCCCAATTAACGAAATGACAGTGTCCGTGTTCATGAGGTGGGGTCCCAAAAAGGTCATGTTGAAAATTTGGTGAAAAATTCTTAAAAATGGCAAAGTTTTGAACACAAGCTAAAAATGTCATTGAAATATATTATATGGACTTTCATTATTTCCTCAGTTCATGGTTCGGCTTTGAAGGGTGCAAACATGTCCTGGTCCACAGAAGATGACAGCCTATGACCTCCAGTGGTAAGTATATGGTAAGGGTGGGGTGGGCTGATGGGTGCTAAGTGGGAAGATCGTGTTGAGGGGGGGATGGGGGATGTCCGGGAGACTGTTTTCTTTTTACAGGGTCTAAGTAAAGAATGCTCACTATAGCTAGTCCATCTGCAAGTGCTCTGTCCTTCTTATGCATCAGCCTCCATTTACAATACAACAACTTAATAGTTTTAAAAATAAATGTTTTTTCAAGATCTCAGAGAATCTTTGTTGAGGGGAGAAAGTAAACAAAACTCAGTCACCGGGAGATCCACCACCTCCGTCACAGTGCTCCTCAATGATGTGTATTGTCCCATGCTGTGACTCCAGTCTGTTTTCAGTTCATTTCTACCCAAACTGTTAGATGGGGCAGCAGCCCTGTCATGCAAGGCAAATCATGTAGACATTTTTTCTTTTTTTTTTAATCTCTTCCTCTGCATGCCCTTCTTGCCCACTGCTCCTTTGTTCACCTCAGATCCATGACCTCTTTGTGTTTGTCTGCCTCAAACTGTTCGTTCCATATTGGTGGTAGCCTTAGGGGTGTCAGAGGGGTGGTGTTTGATGTCTGGTAAGTCAATGGGGATGGTGATCGGAGGGTGGGGGGTGTCACTATACACCAGGGAAGATATTATTTATGGGGACAGTTTGTGTGTGTGGGAGGGGGGTCGTGCCACCAAACACCAGGGAAAGGGCGGTGCAGCTTACAGCTCACACTGCAGCCAGCAGCAGGAGTTCAGTTGCAGCTTCAGAAGTCAAGAAAATCTGTGGTTCTGATACAGAGTACATGGGGGAAGCGCTCCTCTTGCTAAGCTGGGCACCCAGGATTTCAGGTGCCGGAAAAAGTATTTCTAGGAACGTGGATATGTTGTGTTATCTGCACTATCTGGCAATGTCCTTTCCCCTTTAAATCTTGCCAGAAAGTCTTTTAAGCTGGCTGCTTCTACCCACCTGGGTGGTATAACCCTTGGCTCCACCCCATGACACCAGATTTTCCTTTCTGCCGGAAGAAGCAGGTTCCCTCCTTACCGCTTCCGCATTGAGTAGACCCTAGTGCTTAAATCTTCAGATTTACTTCCAGAACTTAAACTCGTTAGAGTTTCATCTTCAGCACGATCTTTGATTGCAACCACGATGAAGGACCAGTCCTTGCCCAGATTTTGCTGGTGTCCATGTGGGCAGAAGATGTCACATACCAATCTACATGCCATGTGCGTTTGCTGCCTGGGCCATGAGCCAATCCCAGACTTGCAATATTTGCTGGTCGTTTCATGCTCAGTCATCAAGGACCGCCTCACCCACCTGAAGTTGGGCCACCCAGAAAAATTACCTCCGCCAGTCAAATTCAAGGATGCCCGTTGGGTAGTCTCCATGGCTGTGGGGTCCACCGAGCAGCTTGAGCAACTTAAGACCTTCAAGGAGGAGGCGGCTTGGGCTGCCATGCAGTTCTCGTCAGCTTTTGCCTTATTCTGCTCAAGTTGGGCCCCATTTATTCAAGCTCCTTCAAGCAGCTGTCCCAGTCTCTCCCAACCAAGGGAGAGGGCCCTTCTGGTTCGCACAATTCCTGCAAGAAGGAGTCCAAGAGAGAAAGAGTCAACTCACCATCAACATTCTTGGGATGGAACATTCTCGGTCTCAGGAATCTCCAGTTTTGACCACAGTCGAAACCACGGCCTTGTCTGCTGGCTTCACAGAGACCCCATCAGGCTAGTCGGTGGAGACATGTGCCAACGATGTAGCCAAGATTTTCTCGACCCTGTCGGACCATTGTCACTGGAATAGGCTGACAACTCCTTGTTCAGGACTCTGGCCTTGCCAGTAACCACTGAAGGGGCAACTCAGCCCACTGAGTCAGACCTTCCAGTCACTGACCCAGATCAGGTGGAGCTGCAGCTCGCCCTGATTCCCTCTGAGATCCCCCGGCAGCCAAGGTTGAGGTCTAGGTCTTCCTCATCCAGTCAGTTGAGCAGGTCCCGCCAACGCTGGCAGTCCTGCGCTTAATGCCATGAGAAGCGGTGCAGCTGCTATTCATCTTCATCCTCCTCGAGCGAGGAAAGGTTTGACTCAAGTTGTGTCGAAGCAACAAAGACCTCATGTGGCAACAGTTGGTGTTGTCCTGTCTGAAGCTGACCCCGGCTCCCACACTGGCCATCACTTGGCTGTCACCCGATGGGCCGACACCCCCGGTGGGGCTGGTCGACACTGCCCCTCTGCCCATGGAGCCAGTACAGACCATCTTGATTCGGCCAAAGCTGGCCTCTCCACCAATTGTGGTGGAGCCACCACCGAACAGCCACCAACCGGGCTCCGATGAAGGAGTCTCAGTTGGCTCATGGCTCCCCCATCAGCTGTCGGTCACTTACACCTGACCGCCCGTGGCAGGTCCAGAGTGACTCGGGTGGTTGGCCACTCTATGCGGACTCCTCAGAATCTGCGGATTCCTCATTGCACTCCCATTCAGTCAACTTGGAGTCAGTGAGGAACCCCTCGATGGAGGATGGTCCCATGTCTTTCATGGGCATCCTCCGTCTTATCTCCGAGTCCTTGGGGATGAAATTGGTGCCTGTCCAGAAGTGATATCACTATCCCCTATGAGATTCTGGATAAAGGGAACTCTCCAATGGAGGCTTTCCCAGTGGCTGAGGTCATTGTCGGCCCTGCCCAGGAGCTCTGGTAGATCCCCGCCTCCTGCCTTGCTCCCTCAGCCCAGATGGCCCACAAATATGCTGGGCCCACCGGTACTATCTTGGGGTTCATGAAGCACCCTTCAGCTAAAGAGTTGATGGCCAGCTCCATGTTTCAGTGCTTGGGCAATACTGGGGGTGTCGACAGACTGCCAGATAAGGAGTCCAAGAAATTGGACTGTTCGGCTAAAAAGGTCTATGCTGCCTCCTTGCTCGGCCTCCACCAGGCGAGCTTGGCTGTCATGATGGTACACTTCTCCCATGCACTTTTGGGCTCTCTGAATGAGGTGACTCCTTATCTTCCTGTGGACCTCCAGAGTACAGTCAGGCAGGTCCAGGCTGTGGCCAAACAGCAACTTCAGACAGCTCTGGATAGTGGGGATTCCTTTGCCCACTTGGTGGTGGCCGCAGTTGCCATGCACCGTAGGGCTCGGCTGCGGATCTTGGCTGTCATGGCAGACACTCAGCACAAGCTGGCGGATGTTCCGTTCTTAGGCACTGACCTGTTTGGGCCCGGAGTGGAGGGTCACCTCCAGCGTATCGAGAAGTCCAATGTCACCTTGGACTTTGTTACATCTGCCCAGAGGGATCCCAAGGGTTCCAAGCAGCAGAAGTGCAAGACCTTTCGATCCTCCACTCCTGCAGCAAAACTAGCCCAGCATCAGTCTGGCCAGAAGGCTCAATCCTGGTGACCAAGGCCCAAGTCTGTGGCCTCGGTGGTCCGAAAACCCAGCGGGAAGGGACCCGGTGGCTTCTAAGCCGGGTCCTCCTCCTCTAAGCCTGCTCAGTGATGGGATGGGGTGCCACCCTCATGCCCATCATGCCTCCCCGGGGTCCTCCTGTGGGGGGGCCGGCTCCACCACTTTCTTTCCGCCCGGTCTGCTGTCACCATGGACAGGTGGTTTCTGGAAGTGGTCGGTCAGGGTCTGCCTCTAGATTTCGAGCAGTACCCACCCAGCTGAGCCTGCACCCCACAAGAGGACTTATCCACAGACACTCAGATGGCTCTTCAAGATGACATGGGCCAGCTCCTCCGCAAGGAGGTCGTGGTCAGAGTTGCGGATCCTCCGGAAAACCCAGGGTTTGTCTCCAGGTACTGCCTGGTGCCAAAGCGGATGGGGGGCTGGCACCCCATTCTAGATCTGCACAACCTGAACACATTCTTCAGGTACTGCACCTTCAGGACGGTAACTCTGTCCGAGATCATACCATCTCTTGAGCAAGACATGTGGTTTTGCTCTCGGATCTCAGGATGCGTTCTTCTATGTCCTGATCCATTCATCCCATCGGTTGGGCACTTGCGCCCTGTCTGGGACTTTCTGCACCTTCTGGGTTACATGGTGGCCTGCACCAGTGTGGTCCAATGGGCCTGCTGGCATATGCACTCCCTGCAATGGGAGCTGGCCAATCAGTGGTCTCAGCACAATGGTCACTTTAACCAGCTGGTCACTGTGACCCAGAAGATGTGGGACGCCCTCCAGTGGTGGCTAGTCCCAGAGCATCTGCAGAAAGGGATCCCATTTGTCTGCCCTGAGCCGATGGTCATCCTGATGACCGACACCTCTCTTGCGGGCTTGGGTGCCCAACTGGGAGAACTCAGAGTCCATGGACTCTGGACCCCCGAGGAGTCCCAATGCCACATCAACCTGCTGGAGTGCCAAGCAGTTCAGCTAACGCTGACTGCATGCACTCTGTTTGTTTGGGGTCAAGTGGTCCAAGTCCAGACAGACAACACCATGACCATGTACTACCTCAACAAGCAGGGCAGGACACACTCCCTGCCTTTGTGCAGGGAAGCTCTCCATGTTTTGACCCTCGTGCACAGCCTGGAGGTGGATCTCCTAGCCATCCATGTGGCAGGAGTCTCTAATCAGCTGGCAGATGCCCTCAGCCAGCTAGGCGAGGTCTCTCAAAATTGGTCCCTCCATCCAGAGGTAGTTCACAGTCTGTTCTCCCAATGGGTACCCCTCAGGTGGACCTGTTCACCTCCAAGGAGAACAAAAAGCTGAGGCTGTATTGTGCCCACCCCCCTCAGCAGGGCTCGCTGCAGGGGGATGCCTTCTCGAGGCCATGGACCCCAGCCTCTTCTATGCCATCCCTCCACTTCATTTGATTCACAAGGTGCTTCTCAAGGTCAGGAGGGACAAGGCACAGGTGATTCTGGTGGCTCCAGACTGACCATGCCAGTTTTGGTACCCCAATCTCTTCAGCAACAAGCTCCCAGGGTGTCTTCCCATATGCCAGGACCTGTTGTCCATCAGACAGGGGAAAATACTCCACCCAGACCTTCAATCTCTGCTCCTGACAGCCTGGTTCCTGAGTGGCTAGACTTCCAGGCTTGGGTATCTCCAAAGATGTCCTCACCATAGCGGAGGCATCTAGAAAGGAATCGACCAGAAAGTGCTGTGCCTTCAAATGGAAGAGATTATCCATTTGGTGCCAGGTCAAGGGACTGGACCCCTTGGCCTGTCTAGTGGTTAGCATTTTGGACTACCTATGGTGTCTTTCCAAAGCGGGACTTCGGTTGACAACCCTTAAGGAGCACCTGGCAGCCATCTCTGCTTACTGGGCATGGGCCAGTCATCGGTTGGTGGCACAGGAAAAGGTTTTCTGGCACTTTATCAAAGGCTTAGATCACATTTCCCCTCCGATGCATGAACCACCATCACCGTGAGATCTACTGCTGGTTTTGGAAAAAGCTCATGGGCAAGCCATTCGAACCGATGCACAGGTGTGAGATGTCTCACCTGTCATGGAAGACCACCTTCTTGGTGGCTATCATACCGGCCAGAAGGATCAGTGAGTTCCAGGTGCTTTCGGTGGAGTCTCCTTACCTGATCTTCCACAGGAAAAAGGTTGTCCTGTACCCCAACCCAAAGTTCCTCCTGAAGGTTGTATCAGAGTTTCACCTAACCAGGTGATGACCCTTCCAGTGTTCTTCCAGAATCACACCTCGGAGGCCGAACACAGGCTCCATACTTTGGACCAGAGGTGAGCGCTCGCTTTCTACAAAGCACACGTGGCTGGAGTTCGGGGGAGAGGTTTGCCATCTGTTTGTCACCTACTCTGAAGCCGTACCTGGCAGACCTGCAGCCAAGTGGATGATTGGCAGGTGGATCACATCCTGCATTGATCTCTGCTATAGGTTGGCAGGTAGGGAGCCTCCAGGAGGGCTAAGGGCTCATTCCACCTGCCATACCGCTACATCGGTGGCTGCTTCTAGGGACATACCTATCCAGGAAATCTGCAGGGCTGCTACCTGGAAATCAGCACATACCTTCATTTCCCATTACCACATTGACTTAGAGTCATGCCAGGATGCTGGTTTTGGGGCCTCAGTTCTCCAAGCTTTATTTCCTAAATAGGGGGCGTGCAGCTTGCCTCTCTCCTCCCAGAGAACTGCTAGGAGTCTGCCAGATAGTGTGGATAGAACAACATATCCACATCCCTAGAAACACAGATTACTCACCTATAACAGTAGTTCTAGGAGTGGTATATGTTGTTCATCCATACAGACTTACCCAACCGCCCCTGGCTCAGGTGCACAACACTGCTTCCAGCGGGCAAGATCTAGCATCATGGGGCAGAGCCGAGGGTTATACCACCCAGGTGGGTGGGAGGAGCCAGGCTGTAGACTTTCCAGCAAGATTTAAGGGGGGAAAGGACATTGCCAGATAGTGTGGATGAGCAACATGTACCACTCCTAGAAATACTGTTACAGGTGAGTAACCTGTGTTTTTGACTCCAATTGTAAAAAAAAACAAACACCAGAATCTAGCTAAATGGGTCTCATTTACCTAAGCTCTGATGTTTGTTTTTTAAAGTGACAACATTTTCATGTATTTTCCATGTTTTTTAGTTGGTGGAAGAAAAAACAAGATGGCGTCTCATGAAAAAGGAATTTTCTCCCACGAAAAAGGATTTTAGTCACATGAAAAAGGAATACATCTTGTGAGAAAAAATCTTTTCTCATGAGGTCAATCCTTTGTTGAAGTTTATCCCTCTATTCTGGACGGTGCCTTGAAAGTTGAATAACTTTGCAACAGATTAATATTTTTTCACCAAACAAAGCATGGCAGTTCTGTTACCCAAACTGTATCTACCATAAAAAAATCACATCAAAATTCTACACAATCTGGACGCAAGGCGATGAGGGACAAACTGCAAAAAACTAGCGACTTTTAAGAATTTTTGCACCATCCAGATCTCAGAATCTGTACAGCCGACTGGAACGAAACTTGCCACGTCAAGAGACCTAGGCCACAGGCTGAACACAGGCTCTCACCTTGAACTTGCGCATGACAAATTTTGTGCAAATCCATTGATTGGTTGCAAAGTTATTAAAGTGCAAAATTTGAGATTTAATATTAAACAGGCTACTCAATTGTAACTACAGGAGCACGACTGTGCCCCTATAATATAAATAGAATAAAGTATGGGGTGCTGTGTGTAAGGAGAAGTTTACACACACTTGAGGGGTTTATGAAAAGCATCTAACCCCAAGGGTTTGTGTAAACTTCGAGTTTACACACAGCACCCCATATTTTATTTTATATAATTGCTGGGTCTCCACTTTTTTGCCACAGCAATTATATAAAATACAAAATGTTCCCCCCAGACATTCTGGTGCTGCCACGCTCTGATCCTTTTTTTTTTTTTTTTTTGTCGCTAAATAGATTTTCTAGTTTGTAGCTGTTTTGTTTGCCCCCTTTATGTGGAAAGAAAATGACTTTTTAAAAAGAAATAACTTACGGCCAAGTTCTTATGGCGTGGCGGCTGAGTTTCACTGAAAACAGAACTGGTGAGTGTCGAGCGGCAAGTGACGTGAAGGGACCAACTGTGGTGGGCGCATGCGCAGACAGAGGAAAACCGTGCGTGTATTTGCCATTATAAACGCTCCTTTATAATGGCAAATTATGGCACAGTCTCCCAATGGGAAAAAAGGGAGAGCCATTAGTTATGGTTCAATTATATATGTATTATAGGTGCATGATATATGTTTTATGTATCTGCTGATACATCTTGAATACTTAATAGATATACATTTTGTGTAGTTGACATATATCTAACAATATTTTGTAAATATATAAGTTGTAAAAAAGTCTTAAAATACCCAAACATAAAGTTGAAGAATTAATCATGATGTTACATATACTGGAGGACTGTGTTGTGTCAGGAATCCCTAAAGTGCTATCGGGACCGGCAAACCTTTAGGCTGGTAGAAGCATTGGGGGTTTTCTCTGATCTGTCAAGGGGATGGCTGCTGTGTGTAGGATCCGCAACTGGAAGCGCTGGCTCAAGTACGCTGTAGGGTGGACGTCTGAAAATGGTGGCCTTTAAGTCTCTTGGGAGGGCTTGTTGGTGAGCAGACTCTGATCCTCGGGCTGTAGCTGTGGGTTCATCTGGGTGGGGTAGCTGCCTCCTGGGGTGAGTGTTTGGGGGGACTCCTCTTTTGTTTCCTAGCCAGTGCTCCTGCCTGCAGCCTGTGTAAGAGCCAAAGGTAGCTGCAGAGGTGGCTATCTCTGGGAAAGGCTGCACAGTGTGGCAGGCTGTTACCAAAAATCCCCGGAGTGAAAGACGCCTGGAAAGGAGAAGAGAAGATACCAGCAGTTCAGACCAGGATCGACTGGAAGAACTCTGTATTTAATCTGCTGCCAGGCAGGATATTTTCTTGAGCTTGGTTTATTGCATACTTTTTAGGCAGTGAGAGTGCCTATAAATACCACTGTTTTTCATATAATTTTGCTGCTCATTATTAATGTTCAAGGTGAGAGCTGAACTTTAGCTTCCGGGCATTTATTGGGTTTCAGTTGCCTGAAAAGGTGAGAGCTCTGACAGACTTCCATAAAACTATTTAAAAGAACTAGTGACTCTCATTGATCTGCAGAAAGACTGACAAACTGCCAGATGACTTTTTTCATTTTACATATTTTGTTTCTTTGTGTCTTTTACCTTACTGAGCTTTTCATTTTGGGTTATTATTTAGTGGAGGATTGTAGTTATTGTTGGTTGGTGGGGATTGTGGGATTAATTTAGGTGTTTGGATGGTGTAAGATTGAGTGTGTGTGTGTGTTTGTGTGCGCGCGCACGTGTGTGTGTGTGTGTGTGTGTGTGTGTGTGGCATATAGTAGTGTGTTTGTTGCTTGCTATTCATCTCCCATTAGTTAAGATGTGTTGAAATAGAGTACAGATGGTCAGGCACTACTCTCCCACCAGGCTCAGGGACCTCTGCCCTTTCAGCTGTCCCCCTGTATCAGCTGAGGTATATAGGTGGTGTCATGCCTTGGGGATAGCCAGAAGGAAGAAGGGGGGGTGGGAATTGGGCCTTGTGGGGGAGTGGAGGGGAGTGGGCAGATTGTGGTTGTGGGTACAAGGAAATGCCCTGGGGTGAAATGGGACTAGGACAGAGGTCTTCCCTACCTGGTTCCCATACCCAAGGGCTCTGCTTTATCTAGACTAGTAGCGCGGTCTTCCTTGGCTGCCCATCCTACTCAGGCAGTATTATGCAATACCAGGTCTATAAAGAACAAAACGCTGTAATAGCAGATCTTGTTGGTACATCTGACTTGGCACATCACGAGACCTGGCTGGACAAAATGCTGGTCCAGTTCTGGCACCAGATATTCCAGCTGGGTGCACATGTGATACACCACCGAGTGGATCATAGGCGGGGGTGTAGCCATCTGTTTTAAATTGGAACTGGGCCTTATGGATGTTCCAGTGGGGCGATCAGAACCTTTGAGTGTATCGATGCGCATGGGTGTAGGATGTAGGATACTTCTCAGTTACCGTCCACCCAGTGATGGGAAGGAGTTCCTGCAGGAAGTCATGGACTTCATCATTGACATGGTATTGGAATCCCCCAAATGGTTAATTCTTGGGGATTTCAATGCCTGGGTCGATGATGAACTCTCACAATTTGGTCAAGACTTCCTCCAACTAATGGCCTTGTTGGGCCTTACACAGGTAAGAGCCAAAGGAAGGCAGTATAGTGCAGTGGTTTAAGGCTCTGAGCTGCAAATCTGGTGACATCCAGCAGGCCAGACCTGGGTTTGAATCCCCCAGCTTCCACCTGCATACTGTGTGACCTTGAGCAAGTCACTTAACTTCCCTGTGCTCCCAGGTCGCTCCTGTAAAAAAAGCTTTCAGCTTAGTGTGCTACTCCTAGTTAAACTAAATAAAAGGTAATTACCTCCACGACCCACAATCATGGTCACTCAGTGGATCTGGTGTTCCTTTTGGGATGGAGATCTCGAACTGGCAGTGGAACTCATCAGATGGTCAGACCATCACACCATAGGGTTCAGTTGTAGCTCCCCTAATAGATCTGCCTCTATGGAGATGGTTCAGTACCGCCTTTAAGGGATGATCTAATGGTGGTACTTGACCCATCGAGTATGCTAATTGAATGCATGGATCCAGAGGATCTGGTACATGCCTATAATAAAACGGTGACAGTGGCACTGAATTCCATCACTCATGTCTGAGTTTGCCCCCTCACTCTTCGCCCAAGGTCCCCGTGGTTTGATGGGACCTTGAAGGAGTTGAGGAGAGTGGGGTGAAGGTTGGAGAGGCGCTGGTGGGAAACAGGTCTGGCTGAGGGCAAACTTAGATTGATGGATCATTGTAAGGTCTATCAATCAGCAGTCACCTGTAAGAAGGCAGAATTCCTGTATGGGGAAATTGCTGCTGCGCTCTTCTGGACTGTCGACAGATTGTGCAGTCCAACTTGTCTTCTGTCTGGAAGAACATTTTCACAAGATAAGTGTGATGAGTTTGCTCACTTTTTCTCAGATAAGGTTGCCACACTCAGATCTGGAATCTGTCCAGCCCCCTCCATTGGGTGTTGTGGAGGTCAGCAGGAGATTGTGAGTGCCCAGTTTACCTGATCTGACTTCAGCCAGCCGGCAATCACTGATATTGTGAGGATTATCCAGACTTTGCGACCAACCTGCTGTAGTCTGGACCTGGGCCCAACACACCTCCTGGTGGGGTGTGTTGAGGAAATTGGTCCTGTCCTAGCTGAGATAGTCTGGAAGTCATTGGAGAGGGGGGTGTTTCCTGACCCCTGAAGGAGGCGGTTGTACGACCGCTCCTCAAAAAATCCTCCCTTGACCTGGACTGTCTGGCTAACTACAGACCTGTCTCTAACCTGCCCTTTGTGGGTAAGGTTATTGAGAAGGTGGTTGCTTTGCTGCTGTATGATCATTTAACCATCCATGATGTCTATGATCCTCTCCAGTCCAGATTTCGGAAGAGACATAGTACCAAGATGGCACTTGTTCGGGTACTAAATTATCCCCTAATAGTGAGAGATCGGAGAACTAGTTCGATAATTGGTCCTCCTTGATCTCTCTGCAGTGTTTGACACTGTGGAAAATGGTGTGTTGTTGGAGTGCCTGCAGCTGATCTGTGGACTGTCAGGTACAGTCCTCAGTTGGTTTCGATCTTTCCTCAAAGGTAGGACTCAGAGAGTGGTTTGGGGGATTTATTCCTCAGCCCCTCTCTCCCTATCCTGCGGGATGCCTCAGGGCTCCGTCTTGTCACCCATGTTGTTCGAAGTGTGTATGCTGCTGTTGGGAGACACTATTAGGTGGTTTGGTCTGAGTTTTCACTGCTATGCAGATGATACTCAGCTGTACATGTCATTTGTGCCCGAGCAGGATGAAGCCCTCTAGGTCTTTTTAAATTCAATATACTTTATTAATTCTTTTGCAGAAAACAGACAAACACATAACAATAAACGAGGAGCTGCATTATTAAGAAGCAAACAACAAAGAAAACAATATAAGAAGACAATACAAAATACACACACAACCAACCAATAACTCCCCCCCTCCCCGGTCTGTGCTCTGAAACAACAACAAAAAAAAACAAGTTACTCTTAGACACGCCAGAAAAGAAAAAAACACGAGCCCATACAATCAGGGACAGAATTCGATCCCTAAAATTTCAGCAGCATCAGTAGGGCCAATAGGGGCTCCCAAGTACTTTTAAACTTGTGAGGTGTGTGTCGCAAATATGCTATGTGCTTCTCTACCTGGATGGCTAATAGAATTTCTCGGTACCATTCTATAATAGTAGGTAGTAACTCTTCCTTCCAGTGCTGTAGCATAACCAGTTTTGCAGTGGCAGAAATTAGAACCATGTGAGCTTTACGTATATGGGGTGTCCCAGAGGGGAACATTGCCAACAGGCAACACTCAGGTGTAAATAAGGAGTCTAATCCAAGAAGAGGATCCAGAACTCGTTGTATCATTTTCCAAAAATTCTGGGTATGAGGATACAGCCACAACATATGATACAGTGACCCCGAGGCTTGATTACGATGGGGGCATAAGGAAGAGGAATGGTAACCCATTTCATGTAATTTAGCCGGGGTGTAGTAGATATTATGTAGGATGTTAAATTGAATTAAACTTAGTCTATCCTGCTTAATGTATTTATAAGTCATACCCCAGGCTTTCGCCCAGTACTCCGTGTCCACAGGAAGGGACAATTCCTGTACCCAGTAATATCATACTCCCTCGGGGAGGGACGAGTCTACAGCTTGAAACTGCTTATATATCCTAGAAACTGCATGGTGTTGGTCTGCTTCCTGGAAGGTCTTAAAAGGCCATCCGTTGATTGCACAGATCCACTCTTGATTACCTTTAAATGCTAGTAGGGCTGCTTTAATTTGTAAATATTTAAATATATCTTGGGGTCTAAACTGAAAGCAAAGTTGTAGGGCCTGAAAGGTATTAAATCATTACCCTGGATAAGATCTGCTAAGTGCAGCTGCTTAAGTTGAGGCAAAAGAAGGGTAATATAGGATGATGCCCAATCTGAAAATGACAATTGTTAAAAAGAGGCTGGGCCATTGAGGTGTGCCAATTTTCTGAAAAATGCTTTTGAATTTGCTGAAAAGCCTTAAGGGACCAGGCTATTGGGGAAGTTTTAAGAAAGCCAGAAAGGCAGGAAGGTTTTGAGTAAACCAAGGCTTGTAGGGAATTAGCAACGCTACGGGCAAGCCTACGTTCAATGTCAAGCCAGACTATGACATATGCATCTTCTGCGCAAGGTAAATCTGCTTTAATCCAGTATACTAACTTGCTTATATGCTGGGCCCCATAGTATAAAAAGAGAGATGGGAGGGCAAGTCCTCCCTTAAGCTTGGGAGCTGTTAACTTAAAATATGCCCTTCTCACGGACTTACCCTTCCACAAAAAATTATTAAATAATCTTTGGAGCTTCGAGAACCAGGCTTTGGGAAGAAATAGGCCCAACATACTGGCGGATAGAGCAGCCGTGGCAAAACATTCATTTTAAGAATATTTATCCGCCCCAAAGTGACAGCGGAAGAGCCCCATCTATCCAGATCTGATTGCACGATATGCACCAGATTAGTCAGGTTAGATTTAATCATCATCCCTCTAGGTCTTTAACAACTGTCTCTCCAAGATACAGAACTGGATAAGTGACAGCTGGCTGCAGTTTGAACCCAGATAAACCTGAGGTGTCGGTGGTGGACCTAGGTCATCAGGATGTGGGATCTTTGGCGAGACAGCCCTCTGGGCTTTGGCTCAGGGGCATCCAACTGATGACCGCTGACCTGGTGTGGAATCTTGGCGTTATTTTGATAACAGCCTGATGCTTAAATCTCAGGTGTCGGCCGTTGTCAAGACCTCTTTTTATCATCTGAGGAATATCACCCAGATAAAGCACCTGGTTCCACCTGATGATCTTCCAACTTTGGTCCATGCCTTCATGACCTCCCACCTTGACTACTGCAATGCCCTTTATCTAGGGCTTCCGGAGGTTGAGATCCACCACTCGCAACTCATACAGAATGTGACAGCCAGGCTGTTGACTGGCATTTCAAGATCTTGCCATATCACACCTGTGCTCTTCGAACTGCACTGGCTGCCGGTGCAGTGGCGGATCACCTTCAAGGTCAGGTTACTGACCTATAAAGTCCAACATGGGCAGGGACCTCATTACTTGCAAGATTTCCTGTATCCCTACTGCTCCTTCCACCCACTCCGTTCCTCCAATGAGGGATTGCTAGAGGTTCCCAGGTTTTGATGTAAGACCTCAGGGGCCCGCTCTTTTGCTTTTACAACCCCTACCCTGTGGAACTCTCTACGTCATCAGGTGAGAGAGGGCCTGACTGTCCAGAGTTTTAAAATTGCTTTTAAAACTCACTTGTTCAGCCTGGCCTTTCTGGATTGCCTGTAGAATTTGTGATGGTTAATTAAATTATATTTAACGACGTAGTTTAAAGACATTTTTAAAGTGGTTAGGAACCTTTTTAGATACTATGTGATTTTAAATTGATTGTTTTATCTTGTCTGTGTTTTAATACTATTGCACAAGTGCTTTGAACAAACCTGGAATTGTGCTTTCTATAAATAAAGATTGATTGGATTTGAGTATCTTTAGCTGTACATTTGGAACTGATCTTTTTAGCAACCATTTAGATATGGAACAACCAGAAAGGGGCAGCTTCAGCAGTTATGGTGCATCTTAAGTAAACAGTCAAACTCCTGAAGGAAACAAGTGCAACTCCTAACACAGATGAAAAGGCACACTCAATACTGAGAGCTACGATTTACAAAGTTTAATCAGCCAGTGGCACACAGGTACAAAAGAACTCAACGTTTCACATGCCAAATGCAAGCTTTGTCAAGACTTGTATTTGGCAAGTGAAAACATTGAGTTCTTTTGTACCTGTGTGCCACTGGCTGATTAAACTTTGCAAATCTCAGCTCTCAGTACTGAGTGTGTTTTTTCATCTGTGTTACAAGTTGCACAGTTTTCTCTCTTCAAGAACCATTTAGATATATCTACTGGAATTATCATTTAATAGTGCACCTTTAACTCAGACTTACAAATTAAACTTTCAGACTTACACATGTGTCTTGTCTCTCGATCTAATTTTTAATAAAGGCTTTAATTGGTATTTATACCACCTTTTTGGTTCCTTTTAGGTTGGAGTGAGTTCCTAAATGTGCATGGCTTATACTCTTTACCTTTCCTTCTGGTCTGTAAGCTAATGTTGAAAAATTCAAAATTATTTTAAATGGACCATGATTTTATTTGATAAACAGTACTTTTGAAATTTGCAAATTATTTATGCAAAGATGTACACAGTACCAAAATAAGCCTTTACAAAAATATATTTAACATACATCAAGAAAATATTTTCTACATATAGTCTACACATACTGTATCTTGCATATGAACAATGTATATGTTTTACTATAAGATGATATGAAAAAGCATACTAAATTAAAAAAAGAAATATTGCATTCAATATATATTTGCAGAATGCAGTCCACGTATATTTTAAAGGTATATGTAAAAGATAAACTAATCATATGTGACTATACAAATATATTTATTTGCTATGTAAAACATATATTTAACATTTATTATCAGTACACAATGGGGATGAATAACACATATATTCTAGATATTTTCCAAATGTAGTGTATATATATATCGAGCCACATCTACTGTATTTTAACTGTATATATAGTATATCTCAGAATATATATCTCTAATGCATTGAAAAATGTTTAATAGACACATATTGTAGAAATTAGAGTAAAATTACACTTGCATACATACTGTATATATTTTTCATTAGTCTCCATACAAACTTTAAAAAGTAGGACAAAATAGAAAAAATATTTTTAATAGTATAACAAAAATATATATTTAATATATTTGTGCCAAGTACATGACACATCTCATTGAATATTACAAATATCTAAAATATATCTGGGAAAATCTACATATGTCCAAAGTATGCTTGTTATATATTTAGATATATTCAGATATAGTTTACATATTTAAAAAAAATGTTATTTTTTAATCTGCTGTACTGCTCTCTGCTGCTAAGCAGTCTTTTAGTATGTACAGCAGGCCTAGTCTTTGGTATATCTCCCTCTAAATAAATTGTCAGGAACATCTGAAGCTGTTCCATAATTTGATACGACTTGGACTGTACCTTTATTCTCACGTACTTTCAATTTTGAACCAACTGTCATTGTTTTAGTTTTAAGGTAGGTCGATTAACAAACATCCAGTTCTGTAAGTTAACAAAGTTGTTCATTAAGTTACTTTTGATTTCATTAACCAGTTTTGAAGTGAATCACAGCATATCAGCATGCAACAGGACCTCAGAAAATTTAAGAGCAGACTGCATCGCGTTACTAAATATTGAAAACAAAACCAAACTAAAAATGGATCCTTGTGCAACACCACAGTTTACAACTTCAGGGGAGGATAAAACACCATGACATTCAACAATTTTTATATGGTTAGTCAGGTAATCAGGGAATTAATTTTAAGCCAACTGCTGCAAGCTTAGTTCCCTCAGTGTACAAATACTGTAAGTACATTATGCTTAACTAAATCAGCAGCCTTGTTCAGGTCCACAAGCATAGTACAAGTTGTCATCTCCTCCTCCATAGAAAGGTGTACAGTATACTATCTACTAACCTGAAAACTCTGCTGAGGTTTTATGTCCCTTCCTGAGCCTGTGTTGGCACCTTGTCAACAGCTTATGTGACTCATTATAAGTTAATAACTAGTTATGTATTGGCCTTTTCCTGAAAAACAAAAAGAAAGTATGGCAATGGGCTTGTAGTTCTCAAGAACTGTGACTGACACAGCCTTATGAAACGGGACCATGTGAACCTGCATCCAGTCACCTGGCAACTGCTCAGTGAGAGACAAGTTAATAATAGTTGTTAGTGGTGTCACTGGTCTGGCAATAATGGGAGCGGCGATTTTTACTATTTTAGATGTTAGTCCATCACCACCGACAACCTTGTCAACTTTTATTTAATTTTAACAAATGAAACACACTAAAACACCTATAAAAGTGCCACCTCACATATTCTTTGGCAGTAGAGAAAGGTTTGTAAATGTTATTTGCTTCAGTTTTCAGACTTGTGTTAGTTAGTTATAGCTGCCCCCACCACCAGGCCCCAGTGGTAAACAGGATAAGTGCCTTGGGACCATCAGCGAAAGCAAGACTGGCTGTAGTAAAACCCAGAAAGGACTCCCGTGGGCTCTTGTGCAGCTTATTTAGCTTCCCAGCAGAGCCTACAACATTCTCCTGGTTACCATTGAGGTTTGGCACCATTTCAAGGAAATCTTTTCCACTGGGAGAATCAGTGTTATCAAAGGAAAATAAACTTGATGCAGAATTATGAATTTCTTTTATACCTGTTCACTCAGGATCACCTGGAGGAGATACTGCATCTCATTTGCCATGTTACAGCTTGGAGGACTGAAGCACTGCAAGATCTGGGGCCCTATACATAGTGACAAGGAATAGTTGCTTAGTGGTTGCATGGGGTGCAGCTTTTTTTTGTAATTTCTTTTTCTGCTCCCTTCTATAGTGCACCCGAACTCCCTCTGGTCCTCTAAGGCCAACAAATGATCCTGGTCCTACCTGAGCGCTTGAGGTGTCATCCTCCACAGAGCTGTGGCTTGCCCCCCCGATAAGGATGAGTGGAGGGGATATATGATTGAACATTCTTTGTCTTGTCAGGAGACAACCTCTTTCTGATCAGGCATAGGGACGCAGTGGTTCTAGGAGACCATCGTTAGGCACAGGGCACTGTATTTCTCATTTTCTGTCCCTGTCACGCAGGAGCCACTTGTTCAAGGACTGCAATGATGTATGCATGCAAACTTGACGTCATCTGCAACCAGCAGTGCTTCTCTCACCCCTTGTCTTGCCGCTCCCTACCATTCCCTACATCCAGAGGACAGTATGATAGTGGTAGATGGGACCCTCCCTCTCTACAGAAAGACAGCATTTTCTGGGATGCTCTGTCCTTCCACCCCAGGCCAGCTCCGATGACCCGGGCTCAATCCTAAGCCCGGGTTGTCATCGGTAGTGCTACCACTGTGCCGGCCAAGGTGAAGCCTTTACCTGCATTGTCACTAAACATGTTGCTACCGTGCTGGAAACAGGTGGGCTTCATCATGCAAATGGTCTGCAGTGGCCATATACAGAGCACGGCCACCCACCCAGGGGCTGCCATTGAGTTGTGAGACACTTCCTGCCCTTAGGACAACCTATAGGCTGGTGTTAGGACATATTGCAATACTGCAGCAGTCAGCCAAGGAATTGCAGGGTGCAGAGGTAGGTGAGGGATCAGTGAATTGAGTGACTGCACAGGGGTACAGGGCTTGGCAGGTGATGCCAATGGAAGCCAGGGAATGCTAATGGATTGGGAAACGTGGGGTGGGGCACTGTACCATCAGGGTGGATTGGCAACAAGAATGGAAATTTATTGATTTACTGATTCACTGGCCCAAAAGCAGACCTAGTTTTGAGGTTATGGAGGAGACGGTGGTAGCACTGCTCACACAAGGCTCTGGCTGTGACTTAACACTAATCAACTGATACTATCCAGAATATTAAATAAGTAAAAAAAATTGATTCACAGGTTTACATGTAAAAGTGCTAATCAGTTGTGAAAATACATAGCACTTGACTCAGAACAATTAGCCACATTTTGAAAAAATATGTATAGTTTTATTTATGTTGTCTACTGTGCCAGGGACTCAATAAAAAAAAAATTGTTAGCAGTTTACTGCTACACATGTCTGGAAATGGTTAGCATTACCCCCTGTTTTGTAAAGCATTTTGCTGTACCATACCATACCATGCCAGGCCAGCTATTTAATACCGTGCTATCCAATGGCAAGACCTCCGAGGCTATTGCTAGCCAGAATGTTAGTGACTACAAATCCCATTTGTGCTCACTAACACCTGATCAAGTGATTTGCATTGTGACTTAGTCGCCATGGAGATTCCTCCCTGACAATTGTGCCAGGTTGTTGTAGCGTAGTATTTGGTAGCAGTGAAATAGTGCCCACAGTGACTTTTCAAGATCATGCCGTGAGCCACTAGCTGTGGTGGAATTCAAACCCAGGACCAGTGGCTATAGAAGATTTGAACCGTGATCTTCAGTTTTGCAGTTCTGTGCTCCAGTCAATAGGTCATACAGCCATCCCACATTTAAGCTGCAAATTACTCTTATGAGAAATGTTCATGAAGGCAGTGTGGTCTACTGCTTAGTGAACTGGACTGTGGATCTTACAGATTCAAATCCTTCTCTAGCCACTGCGTCACTGTCGGACTTTAAACAAGCTACATGACATCCCTGTACTTTAGTTCTCCCAGCTGTAAAACTGGGGAGAAGTAAGACTTCCTCGGAGAGTGAGATGCTACATTTGCATTGCGCTAGCCTTAGTAAAGAAATAGCAAGTTAAACAAGACATTTCTGGTCAGATCCATGATCCTGAGCAGTTGGGTATTACTTTAGTACTGGCAACTTGGGTTTGCAACCTGTTCCTGGGATGTCAGGAGCAGAGACTGGCAGGGAGGGTACATATCAGCTGTGTAGATGTTCTTCTCCCAGGCACCATGTTAAGACCATGCAGTCAAAAATACTTGGTCAATACAAAACCACGCAATACAAAACCACGCTAGATTAGATACATTAACTCCGAAACCACGTGGCACTGTTGTGACTGCGTGTTTTTGACCACGCCTATTTGCTGTCATGGTTTTGACTGGACACCCTTCTCCAGGGGTGGGCTAAGGGTCACATCATTCTCAGAGCGGCATCTGGAGCGGGCTAAATGGAGACACTGCTGGCAGCATAGGTGACTACCTGTTGCCTGGAGACCCTCCCACCAGAATGTGGTGCTTGAGAGCTTATACAGAGAGAGTTGGGTGGTGACAAAGCTAGAAAATTCAGCACTACAGGCAGAATGGTGGAAGATCCTACTTCCTCCCACATTCACCACACACTCCAAAAGAGAAGTCCTACTGGTGACCATGGCTTGGTGATCTTGTGCTCAGTCCTGGAGTACTCTCAAGCACAGTTGGAAATGGAGACCCCCACCCTGGGTGGCAGAGGTATGCTATTGGGAAAGATGTTGTGGCTTAGGGGAGTTAGGCTTGGCACTGTCTAGAATCCAAGCACAGTGGTAATAAAGAAAGTCATTAACAGACATTGCCATACAAGTGCAACTTTCTTGAGGGAAAATTACCTGCTTACAGACAAAACAATTAGTTTTCTTCTGACTCTGAATTAGAAATGGATCTACTTCAAACAGTTTCTCCGACTTACCCAGGTAGCAAGCAGTCTTTGTGTAAATTAAACTGTTTAATACTAATTAACATCTTTAGTTTTGAAACCTTTCTCTTAGCAACTATGCAAGCAAACAAACAAAATCTCATAAATCAATCAGGCCCATGTGAAGCATTTTTTTTCCGATAGATATTTTATCCTACAGTCTCCCTGGCTGCCCTTCAGACCCATCCCACAATCCAATCACCTGGCATCCTCGGACTTACCTTGGCCTCACGCCTCAGCCACAGGGCTGCAGCAGTGCCCAGTTGCCGGGTGCAGAGCCTGCAGAGGGTCAGTCATCACCCGTAGCCTGGGGTGTTTTCCCTCCATTTTTCTCTTTTTTCCATCCCTGTCACTGGGGTGCACACACCAGATGTGCATGCGTGGAGGCTCTCACATGCCTGTGGAAGTCCTGCAGCACCCTCTCTTCTCTGGGTCCCAACAGACCCTCACTAACCTCGGGCCTCCATCCGGGGGTGGTTGTTTGGCAGCAGCACCAGTCCTCCCTCCCTGGGAGAGGAGAGCAGTCCTTCAGATACTCGATCCTCTCCCTCCCCAGCCGACCCCCGGTGGCCCGCTCACATCATGAACATGGGTCACTGGCGTGGCAGGAGGTAAGGCATGGATGCCTGAGCCCTCCACGCCATTGGTCCTCCATGCCTGTGAAGGCATTTGCCATACCAGTAATCTGGGTTCCCATTCTGAACATGAGTATCAGTGCAGAACAGCAGAGGGAGAAGTGAGCATCACACAGGATGCTCTCCCTGGTTTCTTGTGTGTGTGTGTGTGTGTGGGGCCCACCATTCCAGGAACATGCTGTGCAAGTCAGAACCCTGAGCATTTAAAGGATGTGGGTCAGCAAGGACTGGGGCTCCATTCAAGGGTATGGGGTGGTTGTGGTAGATGGGAAGAACAAGAAAAACAAGACTTGGCTGGTGCCACCAAGGCTTGCCTTGCCTTTCTATGTTGTCATCATAAATTTTTGTAGCAGGCCCTACTGTCTCACCAGTCTCACTATTATATTGTAGTTATATGAGAACCACATCCAACATCAGTTTTATGAAATTTTCGCGTGCAGCGACTACAAGGAAGACTTTGACATAGTGGCAGTGCTTTTCAGTAATGCTCCCTGCACTGTACGCAGGGGTTCAAGTCAGTCCAGCACCAGACAATTAGTTTCATCCCCCCAGCACCAAACACACTTACAGCACCCCCTCCATAATAGTTTCTTTTTTTTCTTTTTGTTGATAAAATAAAGGTTAACTTTCTATTCATAAAGTTCTGCAGATTGAGAGTTAACTATACTTCCTCTCTGAGCTCATTCAATGATACTGATGTCATCCCAATGGGGGAGGCTAGGCTAAACAACCCAAAGACTTCTTTTAATGATATTACCTAGGTCAGCTGCACATTCTTGAGAGAGTTGTCACTTGCTTAAGGCAGGTCTCACGTACTCTCACCCTTGCAGCCAACAACAATTTAGCAAAGTATAACAGCAGCTGCAAGGAGCAATAGCAAGGCACAACTCACTCATTGACAACCACAACAAAGAGTATCCCAATCCCCCCAGTACATTTCAGTGGGACAGCTGCAAAACACTTCCTAGGCCAGATTTTCAAAGGGCCCTTAGGTGCATCAAACCACCATCTTTCCTCAAATCCAGGTGCATCAAATACTGTCGCCATATTTTGCAAGAAAAGCATTCTCTGTGGCAAAGTCTCCCAAACTGATGCAAGAGATCCGCTACATCAAACACATGATGCATGGGGTGAGAGTGACCCAAGCTGAGAATGATGCAAGTTGAGACAAAAGTACAATGCATGGGGCAAAAAAAATGACCCAAGTTGAGACAAAATTACAGTACATGAAATGGCCTCTGGAGCAACATTTTATGGGCCACAGCCCTTGAGACAGCATTATGATGTTTACAATGCAGGACTCTTGTAGCAAGATTGCCATTCATAGTACTATAGTCAGGTTCTGCCTGCTGTGGGCCCCTGTATATGCTCTAGTGTTAGTTAGACCAGATCTGGCTGGTCTAGCAGCAGCATGCATCTCTGACACAATGTTGACAGCTTCCACTTTAAAAATTCCCCAAAATGGGTTGGTGCATCATTTTTGATGCAAGCCCTGTTGTGACATTGCACATCCATTTTTTGATGCAAGCCTGACACAAGCCACTTTGGTGCAAGCAGTTCCGCTTTTGATGCAACAGCGTTAGAAAATCTGAATCGTATGACTTGCTCCTTCAAATCATTCCTTTCTGGCACAAGCACCTTGTGTCATTCTCTGACCTCTGAAAATTAAGCCCCCTGAGTTTGATCCCAATAGGAACTGGTCTGCTATGCAGGCCAGCCCTAAAACACGGCGGGGCTAGGGTGGATGTCATTTCTGTTCATAAGGGGTTGCTCAGACATCTGGTAGTTTTGGTCTTCTCCTCCCCTTTCTTTTAAAATTATTTTGTCTTCCCAACCTATGCGTCCACTAGAGGGGTTTATCGCTGGTGTGTCCAGAAAGAGGAAGTCAGTCAAGTGACCAAGGAAGGAACTGGGTGGGGCAGAGATGTGTCCCAAGCCTTGGGCCAAGCGCCTTTGAATGGACCCAGAAGGCACATTTATTTAAAAAAAATGCCCAGCTGCAGATTCGTTATTTGAACAGTAAGTTTTTATTTTAGTAGAAAAAGATTTTATTATCATTTAGTTAGGTTTTCACTAGGTAGATTTGGGCAGATTAGTTACAAACTGTGAGTATGCCAGAGATTAATCAGTGATCAGATGATGTGTGTAGACCAATGAAATTGCTAGGATTCTGAAGCCCATTTTATAAACCAAAATAACCCAGACTAGTAGGAGCCTGAAGGAGTAATCCAGATGCCAGCCAGTGGGAGAAACAAAGAGGGATACCTCCCCATATAACACAAACAGCCCTATATCAAAGAGATAACAGTAGTCCCTTGCTACAGTATAATCTTATTTATGCAGTTGGCATGGACATAAATCCTATGAGATAAATCTGAGCTACTATGAGATAAATTCAAAATGTTACATTTATACACATTGTAGACACAACATTACAGATTTATTCACATAGTAGATATGTCACAATCACTCCGGAACTCATTTAGAATGTTCAACCTCAGTACCGGTACTAACTATAGTCAAATGCAAATCATTTTAAAATGAGAAAAGATAGCATAGTGCTGTGAGCATGAAAGTTGTGCAGCACACAATTATCTATAAAATGAGTGGTAGTTCATTTATAGATACCTTATAGATTTTTTCATAATTGGCAAAAAAGAGCAGAAAATGCAATTTTTTGTTCACTTTTTTGACAAACATATGCAAAAAAGGATAAACAATCAAAAGCAAATGTCCCTGCACTGACAGAAAGCATCCCTATTGCATATGTAACCCCTTGTTACCTGGGGTTACTAGAATCCCAGTAAGACCTAATGGTAGGCAGGGAAGGCAGCTTGTGAAACTCCAGTTAAATGGGTTTCACACTGTCTCACTCTGTTCTCAGTTTCAGCTGGGACTGAGGGATGACATCACCAATAGAACTATCACAGCTGCATGAGCCACATTGGAATCTGCAGCAAGGGAGTTAGTATAGAACGTTGGGAGGTTTTGAAATCAGTCTTTCAGTTCAGTCAGTTCAGTGTGGAGTTGGTGTTGGGAGCTTGCTGTGAAAGCAGCTCAGCAGCTCAGTGAAGGCTCTAGGAGTCTCAGCCCTGACAGAGGGCTACTTTTAAGTATAAGGGTGTGTGTCTCCACCAAAACAGAGACACAGAAGATAACTGAAGTGGTGGAGACCGCAGCTTTTGGGTCTCAGTGCCCCCTCCCTTGGGGGATGGGGGGCAGGAAAGGGTTCCCTGCAGATTCCTGGGGCAACCCCCTAGTACTGCTTGTAAAGGAGAAGCTGCCTATGTGTTCCAGAGTTTATTTGGGAGAACAAGATTTGTGAGTCGCCTGTGGGGCACCTGCAACGTGAGGGTGAGTGTCTGCTCTTGCTAAAAGGGCTTATGTTTTTCACCCTGGAACTTGTGTGACAATGTGGGGATTGAACTATTGAAATAGTGGAAGCCTAGAGTAATGGGCTAAGCAAATTAAAAGTAGGTTCAAGTCCAGAGCGTGTTGGGATGAAAATGATATGTAGAGGAGATGTGACAGACGTCTACCCAGAATCTACATTTGAAAGTTTTCAGTAAAGGAATTGTTCAGTTTCCAGAGAAATGGCCGGGTATGGGCTGTGGGAGCTGGAGGTGGGTGGCCCCCCATCTTTAGTGACCAGGTCCACCTCTACGGATTTCTTCTGTGGATTTCTACTTTACCTCAGACACTTGGCCAGTGATGAGGGAAGTACCCAGACATGGGATTGTAAGGAAAATTCTCTCTAGGAGTCGAAGGCTCTAGTGAGGTTTGGGGAGCCACAACAGGATAATTGGTTCATTCCTCAAATGGACCGCGGATCAAGTGGCTGGTGGGGGAGCTGGGCCAGTGGGGAAAACCCAAGTAGTGTACAAGTCGGGCTGTGTACCCAAAGCTGCATGCAAGTCCAGGCTGTGTGCCTGGTGGGTTTAGAGCCTGAGGGCTGGAAACAGTGATAAAGTGTTCTGTTGCCTCTAATCTGCATTACCAGGAAATGTAGCCCCATGGGGGTCCGTCTATGCTTTGTTTGTTCAGCTTGGATGTGAATAAAAGCCACAATGAAGAATCCCATTCCTGGTCCTGGACATTACAGTTGCTGCTTCCTGTGTTCGGACTTACTTGGTGCCCCCTGTGCAGAGTAGCCAAACCTAGGCTCCCCTGTGCTGAGTAACCTCATCCTCCCATAACCCAGTCCCCACCAGGTACTGCTGTCAGCTTCAACAGCATGCTACCTGTTGTTTTGCTAAAAAGGCAGGGGTGAGGAGTTACACATAAGTGAAATATACAATGGTGAGCTGTCAGATAAATGATTTATCTACACTCGTGCTGTTTGACCTTGGACATTTCACTTGTGGCCTACGCCACTCATGAGGTTACCCGAGGTCAAACAGCACTTGTGTAGATAAATCATTTATCTGACAGTTCACAATTATATATCCCGTATATAGTCCTTCAGAAAATAAATGGCAGAGTCAGTGTGACTTCTGCAAGCAGCATGCTGTTTTTAAAACTCAACCTGTGGTGCTGTTCACCATCATCAGTAGGCATTTGCTGTTTTCCAGAAGGCATGGTGGTGTAGTGGCTAGTGCACAGGCTTGGGAACCAGGAGTCCCAAGTTCAATTTCACTAGAATCACTTACACACTCTGTGACCTTGAGCAAGTCTCTTGCACTCCCTGTGATTTAGAGAAGTAGGATTCCATTAAAATTAAGATGCCGCATTTCAGATGGGCTAATCTTGAGTAACTAAACTGGGAAAGAAAGGACAATTACTGAAAACCTTTTTGCGGGGTTTGCACATCAAAAACTAATACCCTTCTGTAGGTACAGGAAGTCATTTAATATGGTAATTATTTTACACTTAGATAATTGAATTTTCTCCCTCAAATTAGATTGCAGATTGGCACAAGACATCTGACTTAAGTGATAGGTTTCCTAAAGCGGATGAATGAAAGTGCTCATGGTGGGGTTGGGGGGTGGTGCTCCAATACAAAATAGACTCTTTTGGGCATGACTGTATTGCAAAAATGGTCAAAATGTGAGTTCTTTTGTATTTTAAGATATAATCTAATGCTACAGTCCATGGTAAACAAATACTTCATGTTATATTCTGCTTGCCCTGTTTGTTGATCCTTGCTGTTTTGTTTCCAGTTTCCAAATCCATTTATAGGGTGCTCATTTTGTTTTCTGCTCTCCCACAGTGCTGTCATTTTGGAATATTTATTCCACGTGCAAGAGTTAGCCCTGACATTCCCAGTGTGTCCATCAATGTCAAGGTGCAATGGCTTATATTCTCAAGTTTTGTTACTGATGAAGCACTTAGCATTTTAACTTTCTTTTATCCTGCAGTTCACAAAGCACTTTACAGAGCTCCATTTGGTTTGGATCTATTTCACTCATGTTGTCATTTTACTCCACCCCTAAAGGGTAGCACTGAATTGAAGAAGGAGTAAAACCACAAGATAAGTACAAAAATAGAATTAATAAAAGGGAGAAGATGCATCATCAACAGTGGGGTAACGTAACACTCTGAGGGTCGATATTTGAAAGTTGCAGTTTGTGCTGCACTAAGACCCTTCCCTACGTGCTGGTGTGCATGGTGCGGAAAAGGTTGTAATAAGAAAATAAGAAGTAGATGGCAGATGGGGACCGCATGCTCCATCTAGTCTGCCCAAGACATTTCTACCCCCCTACCTGCTTTTATTATCCCTTAAGTGTCCACATTGTCTGCCCTAAGCTAGCTTGACTTCCTGTCATGCCACCACCTATGGGGGCAGGCTGTTCCATGGTTCCACCACCCTCTCTGTAAAGAAGTATTTTCTAACATTGGTTTTAAATCTGCCTCCCACTAGGTGCAGATTGTGTCCCCTAGCACATGTTGTTTTATTCTCCTGGAAAAGGTTTGCAGTCTAGCCCATGTTGATTCCTCTTACGTATTTGAATGTCTCTATCACATCCTACCTGTTTCTTCTTTGCTCCAGTGAGTATAAATTTAATTAACTTAATCTTGTTTCATACTGTTCTTGATGCAGGCCCTGAACCATCTTGGTGGCCCTCTTCTGAACCCTCTCCAAGCAGTCTATATCCTTTCTTAGGTGTGATCTCCAGAACCGCACGCGGTACTCCAGGTGTGGCCTGAGCAAGGACCTGTACAGTGGGATAATTACCTCACGCTTCCTATTTGTAATCCCCTACTTGTACAGCCAAGGATGCTACTGGCCCTCTGAGCTGCTTTTTCACACTGTTTCCCTACTTTTAGATTCTTGGTAACAATAACTCCGAGGTCCCTCTCTATGCTAGTTTGTTCGAGTTGATGCCCATTCAGTGTGTCGGTCTTCCTTAAGTTACGTTTACCCATTTGCATCACTTTACAATTCTTAGCATTGAATTTCAGCTGCCATGTTCCTGACCAGTCTTCTAGCTTCTTCAGGTCAGCTTCCATCCTAGAGGCACCTTACTCTGTTTCTACCTTGTTGTAGAGCTTTGTATCATTTGCAAACAGGCAGACCTTCCCCTCCAGTCTCTTAGTAATGTCACTGATGAATATGTTAAAGAGGATTGGGCCAAGTACTGACCCCTGTGGAACACAGCTGGTAACTCTGCCATCCTCTGATAATGCCCCATTAACTAGGACCCTTTGGGATCTGCCCTGAAGCCAGCTCCTAATCCAAATAACTATTTTGTCTGTGCCTGTGTTCTCTAGCTTGTTTGCTAATCTCCTGTGGGAGACAGTGTCAAAGGCTTTGCTAAAATCTAAGTAAATCACATCCACTGTGCCCCTGGTCTACTGTTTTGGTTGCCCAATCAAAGAAGTCTACCATATTTGTTACACATAAGCAGCTGGCCGTGAATCCGTATTGCCTTGGGTCGAGTCTTCCGTTATCCTTAAGGTATTCTATTATCCTCTCTTTGATCAATGCCTCTGTAATTTTACCCACCACTGAGGTTAGGCAGACAGGGTGATAGTTCCCTGAATCCTCCCTGCTTCCGTTCTTGTGCAAGGGCACCACTGTTGCCCTTTTCCAGTCTTCTGGTACTACACCACTTTCTAGTGACTTATTGAAAGTTCAGCTGGTGGAGTGGCAATCTCTTCCTTGAGCTCCTTTAGGATTCTCGGGTGGATCCTATCTGGTAAATTCATACAAGTGCAAATCACACTGTAAGTATACAACGCATATACAAATTCCCCCTCCCGCCCCGAGTGCTGCACAAAGCAAGTTACCAAAGATTTGTGAAGTCACAAAGCACATCCCCATGCCGGCCAGTGAGGGGATGGCACTGGCTATGTAACAGGTAGCCCAGGAGCAAAGTACTGGTCAGTGTATTGCAGTCATTTACAGTAAGTGCAGTTATGCAGTGGTGCTATATTGGAATTTCCCTATGTAAATGAGACCATTCTACCTTTAAGGTGCTAAGGGACCATCACTACCTTCTTATGCGTCCATTGCAACCTCATGAACAGGACTTTCCTCCTTGGACTGCAGGGAGGTAGGACAAGAGATCAGTATTAACAGATGGCTGTTCCAGCTGCAGTGCAACCCTGTTACATTATAGTACTGCAGCACAGTTACTAATGTGCTGTGCTTGGAGTGACATTAATGATTGTTACCACATTTATGTTTACATTTAAAGTGTGGCATGACATGTGGTGACATACAATCCCTGTGATCAAGTCATGCTCAGATAATTGTCACACCCTAGTCGCAGGGAATGTCCTCCTCCAGGTAGGACTGGCACAGACCAACTTATGCCTGTACTTCATGTATTCTGAGCCTTGAATGGCATTTCTGGCTGATTTAACAGTGTCTCCCATACTCTGTGCACAGTTAAACAAGGATGTGAAAAGTGGACATTTGTGCTAATCAGCTCTCCCCTTAGTGCTGTACAAATGCTTCGAACATAGCTTTGCACAGTTTATGCAGACATACTCCATTCACATGTACTCACTCACTAACTGTATGGTGCCACACAACTCACTGTACACTGTGCAGAGACTTCTAATACATGGAGTTCCACACTAAGTCTAGATTCACAGCACTACCCTGTGTTTACATTATGCACAGTGATTTTACGCATCAGTAAAGATATGAACATCAGACCATTAATGCCCTAGTATACAACTTCTTGAATATAGACCAGTGTCTCTTGTCTGTTGGTCTAGCTCGGTCACTAAAACAGTGACAGAGAACACATGGTGTTTCAGAATAAAGCAAGAATGTTGTGGGAAACATGGGCACAGCCTTATTTAAAAAATGCTTTTAATTATTTTAGACTAAAAAATGCTGCAGGACACTTGAAGAAAACAGACAACTCCTAAAAAAAGGGAAAATAGTCTCTGATGAAGGACTGTTTTTATTCATTTGAAATGTTGTACCTGTAACTTTAGCAACCAAACTAATAACTTTCAACATCAGTCAAAGTGCTTGTTCTGCAAACCTGGATTTATGGTGTCCATTCCTCTCGGCCTCCTGCACTACAAATCAGGGACAAGGCCAAAAAAAACATCGGGGACAAGTTGCCAAAATAAGGGGCACATCTTAAAGGAACACTGTCAACCTTTTTTGCATCATATATTATTTCTAGTTGAAAGCCCACATTTTATGGTGGTTTACCTTCTCTAAAATTAATTGATATTGCTGGTCATTTTATTTATTCATTTAATTCAAAGTTCGGAAATACACCTTTGAGGAGAAATGCTCATTTACAAAGGTTCCTCATCAGAATAACAATTTGTTTACACCATGTCAAAGACAATATTAAAAACTGATTAACAAAGAATAGACAATATTGATTCAGTGACATAACAAACCAGAATGAGTAACATAAGTACCATTCTGGCAATACAGAGTGAACAAAAGTTAACATTCAATAGGTCAAATAATACAAAGCACTAGGAGCCATACAAAGGTAGTAGTCCATCTGGGCATTGTCAGAGGTTAAGTTTGTGTGTTTTACGGCACATTGGAATGGAGGAGAGGCACATGCATGAGGAGACCATGAGGTGGGTAAGGTTCTGGCATCATGTGCATGTGTAAGAGGGGTCCTTAGGGGGCAGAAGCATCACGATCATATGGTGCAAGGGTCGGGTTGGGTAGGGGTGCAGCTGGCAAGTGACAGTGCGTGGGATGGGGTTTCATTAGGAGCAACAACTACGTTTGGAGCCAGGTAGGAGTAAATTTAGATGTTCCCATTTGAAAGGACTAGTGTTGCTCAGATAGTATCCTAGAAATTAGGATACCAACATATACCTCCCATTAGGCCAGATAGTTGCTGTGGCAGGATAGTAGTACTATCTGACCATGGATCCTGCCCTCTAGGATCCAGCTTGGATCGTAACTATCTTATGTAGGATCCCTGGATCTGAATTAGGATCCATCACTATCCAACCCTGGATCCTAACTATCTGACCTAGGATCACTGGATCCTAGCTAGGATCCATCACTATCTGACTCGGATCCTACATCTGTCTTCGGTAGGATTTCTAGTAGGATCCAAGGTAGGATACCAGCAGTATCTGACACACAGTGGTAGGATCCACAAAAGCACTATCTGAGCAACACTAGAAAGGACCCAGCTTAGTTGGTGTCTTTTGTATTACCTGAAGTTCATTAAGCCAGTTCGGTTGCCCTGGTTGCAAAGGAGCATTTGGCTAGGGCTCTTCGGTTGAATGGAACAGCCAATGTACCGATAGTCATGCCTCTGGTTGGTTAAGAATTTTGGGCAGGTTATAGAAGACCTTGCAGCCCGGGGGGGGCAGGCCCATGAGGCCTTTCATGCCTAGCAGGCAGGTTTGATATTTTATTCTGTCCTGCAGGGGAAGCCACTTTGTGAGAGAGAAAAGAGTGCAGCTGTGCATGAGTTTGTCAGCCCCAGTTACAAAGTGGCAGGCTTTTTTAAGGACTAACCAGACCCTGTTTAACACAGTGTCTGTGGCACTCCCATAGATTGTTAGACCATAGTCAACTATCGGGAGGATGGAACTTGTAACTGCCACTTTTTTGGCTTCCGAGGTAAGGTTGTTCCTTTGTCTATATAGTGGCCCTAGTCTCCTGTTAATGTTGAGACGATTTGGTTGACATGTGGTGCAAATGTTAGGAGTCTGGACGATGGTGACACTAAGGTATTTGAAAGTTTCTACCTGTTCTAGAGGGTCGCCCTTACCCTTGAGGATGTTGAGCGCTTGTACCTTACTTCTCTTCTGTGCACTTGAGAAGAGCATTGTTTTGGTCTTCTTGTAGTTGAGTACAAGCTTGTTCTGCTGGAATCAATTCTCGAGGGATGCAAAGTTGCATTGGAGGTCTTGAGCAAGTCCTGGCAGGGGTTACTTGCACAGATAACTGCATCATCTGCTTAAAGGAAGACAGTGAAACTAGGGCAGGCTTCAGGAAGGTTATTGATGAAGAGGCTGAACAAAAGGGGCACCAGGATGGAGCCTTGCAGCACACCCGACATGACAGGCCTGGCATTAGAGAGCTCCCCATTTATCCTAACCTGCTGCAATTTGCCTGAGAGGTAGCTTTTAAACCAGAGCACAGTGTCTGCAGAGAGACCTAATGTGGGTAGCTTTGTTAGTAGTAGTGTGTGGTTTACTAAATCAAAGACCTTGTTGAGGTCTATGTAGATAAAGCCCAGCAGGTATCCTTTGTCAAGAGCCTTGTGTAGTATGCTTGTGTATTCGATCTGTGTAGTGGAGGTGCTGTGCATTTTATGGAAACCATGTTGTTGTTCACACTGGACATTATATTGGCTGAGGTATGAGATGAGTTGGTCAAATATAATTCTCTCGAGTGCTTTGGACAGTGGGGAGAGAATGGATATAGGCCTGTAGTTTGCAACTAATGTGTGGTCTCCACTTTTATGGATGGGGGGTGACCAGGGCACTTTTCCTTTCCTTTCCTTGGGGAACTGTGAGGATCTGAGGGAGAGGTTAAAAAGTTTAGTCAGGGCAATGGCGAGCTCATCCAGGACCAGGGCAACTAGTTTCATGTCAAGTGAGTCACTTCCCATCCTTGTTTTCCCCAGTACTCGCTTAACATAGCGGACCGTGTCCTTTACCGAGACAGATTTAAAGTGGAATTGTGGCCTGCATTGGTCTTTTTGGGTGTCATCATGGGATACAGTGGTGGCAGCGGGTTTGTCTTCAGGGGGAGGATGGCATTAAGGTCGGTGAAGGCTTTATTGAATGAATTGGCTATCTCAATAGGGTCGCGTGTGATGCTTCCATTTGAGTTGTGCATTGTTGGTGATGTTTTATCACGCCTACCAGGAGATCCTTTAGCAGTTTCCAGAATACCTTCCCCAGCAGCTAGTCTGCTGCTCTTTATAAAGTTAGCCTTAGCCTGTCTGATATTCTTAGTACACCTACTCCTAGCTGCTCTGTATTCCTACCAGTGTGCCTCGTGGCCAGTTCCTTGACTTTGTGCCATAGGGTGACCATGTAACTCATGTGGCAGAGTCTCCTCAGACGACCCACTTCTTGAAAGAGGAAGATTTATCTGCAACGGCTTTAAACACAGTTATGAAATGGTCGAGGGCTGCATCAGTGTTGGTGGTGGAATCTAGTTGGCTCCAGTTTAGATGGGCCAAGTGGGATTTGAATGCACACAGTGCCCCTTTCTGTAGTACCATATTGTAGGTTGTTCTGGGAGATGGCCGGGTTAGTTTTGCAAACCAACTACACACAATTGGCGAGTGATCACTCAGAACATCAGGCATCACAGTAACCTCCTTCAACCTATCTGGGTGAGTAGTGAGGACCCAGTCTCTGAGGGTTGAAGTGCCTGTTTTGTCATTAGTACTGGTGCTTTCTGTAATAGCTTGTGTAAGGTAAAGAGTGTGTATTTGGTCTTTGTAACCTGTGCTAGATTTTGCCTTCCAATTGACATTAAAATCACCCACTACTACAGTTTCTCAATTCTGGCTTATTTCCATGTAATGCAAGGCAAAAGTGTCTAGTCCAACTTGTTGCTTTCCTGGGGGAATGTAAACGGTCATAAGGGTTAGAGTCTTCCTCTCATTTCCTAATATTAGGTGTACTGCTAGGCACTCACAGCTACCACTGGTCCCGTCTAGGGTGATTTTATAACCTTGCAAGGTGTTTCGTAGATAGACTAGGCATCCACCTCCCTGTTTACCTATATGATCTAACCGGAAGTGGTTATACCCTTGTAGGGAGATAGAGGTGTTGGGGGTTTTGGAGGATAGCCATGTCTCAGTGAGTGAGATGATGACTGGCTGGTTTTGTCTCACCCAGGCTTTGAACTGGGCCATCTTTGGTAGGAGGCTGTCAGTGTTCAGGGAGGCAATTTGTAAGGTAACCTGGGAGGCCTTTGCCGAGTTCACCCCTTGGGGTGGACCAGGGTTGGGGTGAATGTTACACTATCTTAGTAATAGGATCTGCAGCACCAGTCTGAGAAAGTACCGCCATCGCTGGTGCCTTCATTGTTTTAAGGTACGCTGCTGTGAATAGGGCCAAAGCATCATGAGTGGCTGCAAATGCTTCCTTTCTTAGCAGAACTGAATTGCATGGTTATGGTGTAATGATACCCAGCTTTGTTTTATTTCAAATCCATGATCAACTCTTATTGCATACTTCCTGAATGTTATGAACACCCCCTGAAAACAATGCAGCCACTCACAATGCAATAATCTCCTCTCCTCCCACTGCATCATAAGTGGCTAGACTGTTGGTGGTGTTCCCAAGTTCAGGAAAAATGCAGTGGAAGTTGATCAAGAAATGTAAACCAAAATGTTATTGTGTGGTAACACCAGCATGGTTGGCAGTCTGTTTTTAACTTTTCAAAAGAAAAAAAGGAATCAGAATCAAACAACCAGCTACATTGGTAATCTTTACAGAATATAAGTAACTAAAAAATTTGTTTTTTAAACTAAGGACAATTTGAGGCTTAAGGTGGTTGGCGGTGACACTTTAAGAAATTGTAATTCTAGCTCAACAATGTTGCCATAATTTTGGCTTAGTGTGAAAGGCATTTTCTTTCTTTTTTGGTTTTTATATTCTTTGTTTCTACTCCTGCAGCTCAGTCTGCCTGTCATCCGGCTGCCGTCCTTTCTCACACCGTTCAACCTGTTAGCTCACTCACATCCAGCTAGCACACACAGTACCCACAGAGGGGTCCCCCTTATCCCATCCACTGGGCCCAGATCTAATACCGGAGTGCGATTTCTCCAGATCCCCTGGATGAGGAGGCACAGCCATCAAGCCACCACAACTGACCACCATTTTTCTCCCTCGGAGAACAGACATGCAATGACATCCAGGCACTGCGTGCTGACATCCACCGTACTCCACCCCTGAACACACTGCACCTGCAATGTCCCTGACTTCCATCAGAGGCCATCACAGAGCAAGGTAAGCCCCGAACCCTCCCCAAGGAGAGGAGAGGAGAGCAGTCCATCGGACGCTCAATCCTCTCCTTCCCCGGCCGACCCTGACAACCTGGCTGCATTCCCGAACCCAGTTCTCTGGCATAGTACGAGATGTGGTGTCCAGCACCTCAACCCTCAGCACCACCGGGCTGGCATGTGAAAGGCATTTTCTAAAGGAGAACTGGACTGTAACACTTAAGTCTGGCATTATTTAATGCTTTGACTCCTTATTCTTCTATAACAGAAATCCTAAATTTAGGAGGGACAGTGGAAATATCCAAGATAAAATCAGGGGCATCCCTGAAAATCAGTGACATCTGGGAGGTATTGAGGTAACAGTGCAGTCTTTTAGATCAGTTGTTCAGTAAACATGCTTTGAAGCTGCAGTACCAAGCCACTTGCACTGGTCTATGTGTGGGCATCATTTGAAATGGACTACATTAAGTATGGGCACAATATTTTTGGTGTAACGTGGACTGCTACTTTCATTCTCTGCCTCAGGACTACTCGGATGCAGTCAGTTGAATAAGATGGGGTTCTCTGATATTGTCTTGACCTTGCCTGTAGAGCAAATGGAATTGGAAATGACTCCAGCCTCTCTTTGTTTTGGGAGCTACTCTCTGGCATTTTCATACACTAAGGATAGCATTGCCTTTCAGTCCTAGAGTATCACATGGTTGACATGAGATTCAAAAGACAGGCCCCTTTAAAAAAACAAAACAAAAAAACCTGGAGACATCTACAAGCCCAAAAGGAGCAAGACTGATTTAGTGACAATTAAAACCAAAGTACTATAGTTTTATAAAATGTAGCTAAAGTCATGTCACTGCACATTGAGGGATGGAGTCCCAGAGACAGAAGCTCATGCTAAGTGAACCAAAAGGTTATGGACCGAGGCAGCTTCAGGCTTGACGTGCTGTTCTGTTGGAGCAGGTTTGATTGTCCTGAGATAATGGTAGTGAAGATCTACATATTTGTGTATAGGCCTGTTCCAGCTCACATGGGAATTCTCTTTCATTAACTTTATCTTGTTCAGAGATCTAGTACATTTGTTGAGCTCAGTTTAATTTTTAGTCGGTACAATAGAAAATGAGTTCATAATATCCCAAAGGATGCATAGCTATGTTCAAGCAAGACTAAAGAATGAGAGCACTGATTTCTTTGTTACTATTTATTTCTTCTTTGCCTTTAATATGAACATGCAGAATAGCATTCTGAGGCGTGTTCTTAGTGTCAATTCTACTCACGCCATTTATTTTTAGCTGGCAGAATTCTGCACTATTTGAAAATCGGTTTCTCAGGTGCTATTATTTCAGGGTCCACAACTCACTGACACAAATTGCTTCAGCTTGCCATTTTACATGGAACGTGCCTGTCCCACCCCAAAGTGTCTGTGTTCGTAACGTACAGAATAAAGCATGGGTGGCAATGTGTTACATAGAAAATACTGGCTAGGCAACTGTGCACAGCCAGCCTGTGCTGCCACCAAGGGGTTCTGATTATGTTAGTCCTCGAGAGCGAAGTTCGAGAAGTCACACAGAATCAGAACCTTTAGGTGGTAGCTCAGGCTGGTTGGGCACAGTTACTAAGCCAGTATTTTTATAGTGTATATTGACCCCACAAAAAAAAAAAAATACAGTACTTGAAATTATTTTGAATTTAATGCACTTCTCTGTCACTTTCGAAAAAAATGCCAGCGCCATCCTGTCAGAACATTTACTGTTTGACTTCTGAGATGTGTGTGCAGCGGTTTTTCCTTTAGTTAAACTGACGGCTTGTGCGCTCTCAAAAACAGCCAAGATGATGTTGTACCACAGTATGGTATTACTGCATTCCATTTTGCCCATGATTGATTTCTATGCAGAACAAGGGGTCACTATACACTATAAGTTGCTTTTACATCCAAGGTGTGTTATACTGCAGAAACTGTGGGAGCACAGCTCGAGCAGTTCTTACAGGTATCACACACTGAGAGAGTGTAAGAGGGAGAGAGTGTAAGAAAACAGGTTAAGAATGATGCCCATATTATACTGTTTATAATTACTGGTTCCTTTGGTGAGAGGTTATCCCCACACAGAGAAGCCATGAGCATGAGACAGTGTGCTCCATTATGCACAGGTATGATGTCATCACACTCCTGTAATGGAGAATTCAGCCTACTCGTTTTGGGTTGTTATCAACTATATGAGTCAGCAAAATTAGGGCTTGTGGTCACTCTAATTTAAATGAATCCTTCAAAACACAAAAGTTCTTAAAGAATAAATCTTTTTTATTTTTCTTTATTCCTGTAGATATTGCTAGCCCCAATGTTTTGCTGTTTAGGCTTCTTTAGGGGGCTATGAATGAAAATAAACATAAATTTTTTTAGAATTAATATGCATGCATCTTATCTACAAAAATGTATTTTTAGAAAATTATTGATAAAATTATAATTTCATCATCACATATACATAAAGCAGTTTATCAATTAATGTTGGAGAAAATTATTTGTTTTATAAGGAAAATCAACTCTTTTATCCACAAACATATTTATGCAAAACTATTAAATATTTGTGTTTTTAACATACTTTTCAGCCTCCTGTTCTTCGTATAATATGCATACTACTGCCTGTTGCTTTAACTAGCCCTTGGGCTTTGCCTGGTCCATTCCATCTGCACAAGTCTTTTATAAGCAAAACAGCTTTTCTAGGTATAGATGTACAAACATTTTATCCATAAATGAAAGTTTTGACAATATATGATAAAAGCAGTATCATAAGTCCATTAAGATCATACCTTGTTTCTTTGACACAGTAAGCACATTACTTGTGCATCACTGTTTTGCTGTCGATTTCTGCAAGATTTTAAACATAGAGTTGTATATATAGTATTTTTATACAAATGGTCGTAAGATTATCTATGCAGCTGTTTATATCTACCTGTTTCTGAACTTTAATAAAGCTTTTTTCTTGTCTGCAGGGAATGAAATAAGCAAAGAAATTATCTTAGTGTTCAAAACATTTGCTTTTATAGTCTTCTTAGTGTTTAGAGCACTACCTTCTAGTTAGGATCTAGTAAGATTATGTTTGTTAACTAAGCCTAGTCTCTTGAACATTTTCAGGGACATGGCCCTTTTAATAAGATTGAAGAGACGTTTACAAATCGTCACATTCTTTTATTCTTTTATGGGTTAGTTCCAGTGAGAGCTAGTGATTCTGCTTTCATTTTAAACTCGATAAACATTTTCGAAATCATGCTGCTATGGCTTTTGTTATCAGCTGTAACCATGGATTATGTCATATGTAAGCTTTTACGAGGGCATTAACTCATGCTAGTTAATTTGTATTTTATTCTGTTTGGTAACCAGGTGAGGCCCACTAGGCACAAGTGCCTGTTTTCAGGAGCGACCGGGAGCATTGGGAGATTGTGACTTCTCAGTCGCACAGTATTCAAATAGAGGTTGTGAGACTCAAACCCTGGACTTCTGGATGTACCAAGCTCATTCATAGCTTGCAGCTCCAACCCCAGGCCATACTGCTAGCCCACATACTGGGCCCGGTTTTCCAAAGGCTGACGCAGGGTTTGCGTCAAGCCCTACATCAACCTCGATGGTTGACATAACTGCGCCAAACTCCACTGATGCAACTGCGCCCAATTTTAGAATGTTCGGCACTTGCAACATTTTCCACAATTTATAGCAGCTTGAACCAAAGGTTTGGCGGAAGCCCCATAAAAAGGGTCCCCCAAATGGTGCAAGTTAGGCCAGCAGGGAGCTGGTCTAACTTGCAGCATTTGGCGCAGTGAATGAAAATCGTGACTGGCACCAAAAGAATGCTGCAAGCTCCATGCACCAGTGCCATATGTTCGGGGCGCCAGGGGCTTGTGGCATCCGCAAATCATTTGAAAACTGGACCCTCTGCCTCACCTGTATCTTGGTGCTGACAACATACAAATCACAACAATTATGATGAGAAATGCAGCAGTATGGTGGCAGAGTTTATTTGTTTATTTGAATGTAGGATTACAAGTACCTTTGAGCCGAGGCTCTTTTACAAAAGTTCCACGTCAGGTGGGATACAATGTAACACAGAACAATAAGTACAAGATTTGTAGATAAACATTGAGTTACAGAAAACATGGAGGCGTAACATATTTTGTCAATGCAAACATACATATTGAGACAGTACTAGGTAGGATACAATAGGGAGTATCAGCCCGAGGTCTTGTCAGCAGTGCATTGGAAGTGCAGAGGCAAGTGGGGTGGATGGGTGGACATGGGGGGAGGGGAGAGGAGATAGGCGAGAGAGAGAGAGTAAGTGCTGAGAGTAAAGGGCAGGGGCAGCCGAGAAAGGTTGAGGGACAGGATGGCCGTTTAAGGGAAACAGTCGCAGGTGCTGGAGGTTGAGAGGAATAGATGCAGCCTAGATTTGAAGGGGCCAAGCTTGAGAAGAAACATAGAAACATAGAATCTGATGGCAGAGAAGGACCGCTTGGCCCACCTAGTCTGCCCATTTTCCTACCTAACAGATAAGCTGCAGATCCTAGTTAACCAACAGCTTACTTCATCCTACCCCCCACTAGGACTGCCTTATGTCTGTCCCATGCATTCTTGAATTCCCCCACTGTTCTTGACTCCACGACCTCCTCAGGGAGGCTGTTCCATGCATCCACAACCCTCTCTGTGAAAAAATACTTCCTCACATTACCTCTGAGCCGTCCCCCCTCTATCTTCAAATTGTGCCCCCTTGTTCTTGCACATCTCTTTTTCTGAAAGATGCCACCATCTTGGACTTTGTTGATTCCCTTGAGGTACTTGAAAGTTTCTATCATGTCCCCTCTCTCCCTCATTTCCTCAAGGGTATACATATTAAGCTCCTTTAGTCTTTCTTCGTATGTCTTCTGGTGCAGACCCTGCACGATTTTGGTTGCCCTCCTCTGGACAGCCTCCACTCTGCCTATGTCTTTGTGGAGATGGGGTCTCCAGAACTGCACACAGTACTCAGATGGGGTCTCACCAACTGTCTGTATAGAGGATAACAACTTCTTGTTTTCTACTATTGATGCCTCTCCCTATGCATCCCAGTTCCCCCAGCCTTCCTACTGCCTTCTCACATTGCTTGCCCACCTTTAGGTCATCTGATATAATTACCCCCAGGAGGAGATGTCACTACTGAGATCATTCAACCAGAGTGGGCCCTGTAGGCAAAAGCTATTTGCCCTGACAGGAATGGCAGTGAGGGATCAGAAGGAGTTGAGAGTCAGAGCCCCTAGTATGGCATGAGTTACGAGCAGGAGAAAGGAGAGCTTGGATGCCAGCAGAAGAAAGCCCAGGGTTGTCTTTTGGCCATTAAGTAGGTTTGGTATTTATGCAGTTAGAGTTGTAACCAGCCAGTATGGCGTAGAGGTCCACGTATGGGTGAGACGGTGGAGTCAGAGATGAGATGACAGGCTTTGTTGAGGGCAGTAGAAATACGTCAGAGAGCAGTGGCTGTGGCAGAGACATAGATGATAAGGCCATAGTCAATTAGTCAGACCTCAGAGCTCTGAACTACAACCCTTATGACTTCAGGAGTAAGGCATTGCCTGTGCCTGTAGAAAAGTCCAATGTGATTATTAGCAGCTTTAGCAACATTGTCGATGTGTAGACCATAAGATAGGTGACTGTCGATTGTGACTCCAAGATATTTAAAGGAGTGTACCTGTTTGAGGGCAGCACCATTACAGTTAGAGATGGTCAAGGGATGGTGCTTGTACCTGTTGTGGATGCCACAGAAGAGCATTGACATTGTTTTTTTATAGTTGAGGACTAGCTTATGTTTAGTGAACCAGTTTTCGACTGAAGAGAAGCCAAGCTGTAGTTTGCACTGTAGGGGATGGAGTTCCTTGTGGGTGGAGTGGATTATGGCATCGTCAGTGCAGAGTAGTATTTGCTCAGGGCAGGACTGTGGGACGCTATTCAGAAAGAGATTGAAAAGAAGAGGACCTAGAATGGATCCCTGTGGGACTCCAGAGTGTACCGTCTAGCATCAGAGGGGCGTCCACCAATTTTGGCTTTGGTATCGGGCCTTAGTTAAGTCAATGTAGACAGAGCCAGTTAGTTGACCATTGTCCAGGGAACTGTGGATTGCTCTGGTGTACTCCAGTAGGGCTGAGGTGGTGCTGTGGCCCTTACCGAACCTGTGCTGCTGAGTGCACAAGATATATTTATCCAGGTAATCCGTAAGTTGGTCTGATACAATCCTTTCAATTGCCTTTGAGAGGGGAGGCAAAATTGAGATTGGCCGGTACTTCATGTGGAGGGCCCTGTCTCCACATTTGTGGATAGGAGTAACAGTTGCGGTTTTCCATCTATCTGGGAACTGACTGAGGCTGAGGGAGAGGTTGAAAATTTTTGTTAGAGGGGGTGGTACTTCTTCAAGAGTGAAGGATAGCAGTTTAAGGTCAAGCGTGTCCCCACTTATTCGGGTCTTGCAATTGCTTTACTAATGTATGTGTGTACATCATGCATCTTGACTGCCTTGAAGTAGAAGGGCGGGTATTTAGAAGAAGAAGGTGGGCTGGAGTCACGTGCAGTGGCATCATCATTGTTGAAAAAGTCAGGGGGGAGAACACTGCTGAGGTCGGTGAAGGCTGCATTGAAGGTATTTGCTATAGTTAGGGGTCCGGAATTGTAGCCCCATCAATATTCAGCATGGTGGGGGAAGTTTTTGGCTGTTTCCCAGTAACTTCTATAATATTGTTCCAAAAAGATTTGCCATGTCACCAAGTATTTGTGAGAGCTTCATTATAATAGAGGCTTTCTGTTAGTCAAATTGATTTTGTACACGCATTATGGGCATGTTTGTAGTTCTGGATGTCAGCTTGCATTCCTGAGGCCCGTGCCTTCATCCAGAGATAGTCCCTGGCTTTTAGTTGAGCAAGTAGTTAAGCAGAGAGCCAAGGGTTGCATAGGCCTTTGACTTTGCATTTTTTTGAAGGGGGCATAGGAGTCACAGGTGGAATTAAAGATGCTAATGAAAAATTCCAGGGCCGAGTTAACATCAGTAGCATTGTAAATAGGAGAACCAATCTTGTTGTCTAAGGTGGGTTTTAAGGTGTTTCAGCTGCCCTTTGGGGAGGACTGTACTGGAGATGAGTAAGGGCAGAGGCATGCTGAATTTGTTAGACCATTTGCAGATGACTGGGGAGTGGTCACTTATTGCATCAGGGAGGATGGAGATGTTTGAGATGCGAGTCAGATGGCTAGTTACTGCCCAATCTAGGAAGGTACTAGTGCCAGTTTTATAGTTGTGCCGAGTGGGGGAGTTGACTAACTGAGGAAGGTTGATGGCAGAGATCGCATCCTTGATACCCCCTATATCCGGTGCCAGCCAGTTAATGTTGAAGTCACCCAACAGAATTGTCTCAGAGTCAGAGGAGAGGTTTGTACGAGGTCTAGGACAGCGTTGATACCTATGCCTTGTTCTTTAGGGGAATGTACATTCGCGGCAACTGTCAGGGCTTTGTTATGGGCCCCTTGAATGATTTTGACAAGTAGAATCTATGCAGATGTATTTGAGATTGTGGATTCTATATTGTGACCCAGGAGAGCTCTTTCAGGTAAAGTGCACAGCCCCATGTATTTTAGTCTTTCTATTAAGTCGAAGATGCTATTGCCTGGTAGGGCAATAGACATGTCTGGGATTTTTGGAGAAAGGCAGGTTTCAACAACTGTGAGTATATCGGGATTATGGAGGTTGGCAAATACTTGCAGTGCGTCAAGTTTAGTCAGTAGGCTGCAGATGTTGATTGTTTCAAGGGTGAGAGACCCTGTCCGCTTTACTTGGGTGGTTGAGTGGGTGGTCATAGGGCCAGGATTGGAGTGAATTTTACCAGATAGTAGGAGCAGGAGGAGCGGTAACTGCAGGGTGCAACAACATATTTGTCTGGAAGAGAGTTTATTCGACTGCTTTGATCATGAGCGTAGGCAGAGATGTTGTCTTTGGCTCCAGAGGGATGAAGTGTGTGCCAGGAATGGGATGGCAATCAACCAGGCCAGTCTCCCCCAGTCATGCTTATTTAAGTGCATCCCGATAAAGTCGGGAAGGGTGTGGTTAGGGAGCAAGGAGCAATGGCTAAAGTGGGTGTAGAGAGTCAACTAGGAAGCTAAGTGGAAGAGAGGGGCTCCAGGAAGATAGTAGAGAGGTACCAGTGATGCAAGAATAACTAGAGAAAAGGGCAAGAAAGACAGCGCCATTGTGCCCTGTGAATCAAAGATTGAGAGGGTCAAAGGGGAGAGAGCCCCAGCACTAGCAGAGAAGAAAAGGAAAAAAAAGAATGGGAGGGAGGGAAGAGGGCGAGGGAAAGACAGGTGTGAGGGAAGAGCTGGGTAGAAAGCAGATAGGACGAGAGTGTGAAGGGTGCTGAAGAGGAGACAGAGAGTGTGGACGGTAGAAAGAGGAGGTCCTAAGGTAGGGATCCAATAAGTTTAAAAAAGGAGGTCCCTTATAAAGGTGGGAGGAGCCAAGGCTTATTTAATTAGGAAGGAGGTGGGAAGGGGGGGGTGGGCGCAACATTTTGGCACTTCACTAAACAATCTTTGGGCGCAGAAGCCCAGGAAGGCAGATAGTGAACAGAAGGGCGTGGCCAATCAGTGGCAGAGAGAAGCTCAGTAGTCCAGTCAGCAAGCAGCAGCAGCAAGCGGTGGCCAATAGGGGCCACTCTGTGCTTACCGGTCAGGCCACGGATCTTACCTGGCTGAGGAGAGGTCGGAGGCGGCCTATGGAGGTGGCATGGGTGGCTGGATGAACAAGCCGAGGCCATGCTGCTTCAAGCCCGATCAGGGGCTGTAATCTCTGGGGAGGGAACCAGACAAGAGATTGGTTCAGGGGGAAACAAAGGAGTGAGGCAGGTGCTAAATCAGTGGGCATGGGGAGCAGAGTGAGAAAGGAAAAGAGTCGGGCGGGGGGGGCGCGACCAGGACCAAGATGGAGGATTGCTTGTTCTGGTGCCATGCTGCAGTACAAGGAGAAAGCACGGTTTAGGAGATGAAGAGGAGTTTGAAAAAGTAAAGCACAGCTATGGGGACCAGGCGAAGTTAGAGAGGATTTATGTGGTGGGGGGGGGAAGAGAGGTAGTGGTAGCTCCGAGATAGAGGTTAGCAGAGTCAGAGGAGGCAGACTAAGCAAATTATAGCAGGTTCAAAAATACTTTCAACAAAACAGTTTCGAGTACGAAATGATGACAGTATAATCAGGCTACTGTAGCTTAATAAGCTGATTTTTTAGGCAGTTTCTACAAGACAAAGCGTTTACAATGCAGGTCCTACAATTTAAAAATTTAAACAGGGACCTGAGGCCTACTGTTCATAAAGGTACAGACAACAGCAAGCAGGCTAACACATTTTGGTACTTCACTAAGCAATCTTATCGGCCAGAAGCCCAGGAAGGCAGATAGAGAACAGAAGGAGCATGGCCAATCAGTGGCTGAGAGAGCTCAGTAGTCCAATCAGCAAGCGGCAGCAGTGGTGGTGGCCAATGGGGGCGCTCAGGTTGGAGGTGTCATGTGGAGGTAGCGTCGTGGCTGGCTAGTGAGCAGCGCTTCTTCAAGCCAGATCAAGAACTGTAATCCGGCTGAGGAGAGGTCGGAGGCGGCCTGTGGAGGTGGCTTGGGTGGCTGGCTGAACGAGCAGCGCTTCTTCAAGCTCAATCAGGGGCTATAATCTGTCTGAGGAGAGGTCAGAGGCAGCCTGTGGAGGTGGCGTGGGCATCTGGCTGAACCAGCGGGCCACGCTGCTTCAAGTCTGATCAGGGGCTGTAATCCGGCTGAGGAGAGGCGGAGGCAGCTTGTGGAGGTGGTGTGGGTAGCTGGCTGAGCGAGCTGCAGTCGCTGCTTCAAGCCCGATCAGGGGCTGTAATCCGGCTGAGGAGAGATTGGAGTGGCCTGTGGAGGTGGCGTGGGCAGCTGGCTGAACAAGCCCGCTGCGCTGCTTCAAGACCAATCAGGGGCTGTAATCCGGCTGAGGAGAGGTGGAGGTGGCCTGTGGTGGTGGGTGGGTGGCTGGCTGAGCAGGCCATGGCACGTGCTGCTTCAAGCCTGATCAGGGTCTGTAATCCCGTGAGGAGAGGTCGGAGGTGGCCTGTGGAGGTGGCATGGGTGGCTGGCTGAATGAGCTGTGGCTGAGCTGCTTGAAGCCGATCAGGAGCTGTATTCTCATTTTTAGCAAACTAGTCATTATCGGTACAAAATCAATACACTTTCAAGCAAGCAGTAAGCAAGAAGCTTACTGTGATTGTTTCCTGTTGCAGGGGGTCACACAGCTGACCAGGGATGGTGCCATACTAGACCTGGTGCTATCAGACGGAGAGCATGTCCCAAGATATAGCCACGGAGGAACCCCTTGTGGGTGGCAACCACCGTACGGTCTGGTTTTACCTCAATATAGGTAAAGAAACAGCTAAGATCAAGGCAAGGGTGGTGGACTTCAAGAGAGTGGACTTTAGAGGAATGGAGGATATACTTGTAGGGCATCTTGCAAAAATCAGGCTGGGGATGGATGTGAACCAGAAATGATCCATCATTAAGTTGATTCTGAATGAGGCCACAAAAGACTGCATGAAGTCCCAGAGTAAAAAGTCCAGAACAAAGAGACCAAGCTGGTTCAACAAGGACACGGCAGAGAAGGTGATGGAGAAGAGGGCAGCCATTCAGAAGTACAGACATACTATGAGTGAGGAGGACAGGGAGATTTACTCAGGGAAATCACGAGAGGAAGGGAGGGAGAATGGTCTAGGTAGCTAAAGCTGCAAAGGAACTGAGGCTAGCACAGAGGATCAGGAAGGGGGAAAAGGACTTCTTCAGATATATAAGGTAGAAAAGAAGTCGTAAGGAGGGGATTATTAGGATCAAGAAGGATGGGCGGAAAACAGTGAAGAACAGGCCGAGGCACTGAGCAAGTACTTCAGCTCTGTATTCACTAGGTAAAAGGACGGACCTATGCCACAGGGGATTATGGGGGTAAGAAATGGGGGGGATGAAACAGATGGGGAGATCAAGGTGGATAGGGTCTTTATAAGGTCTCAGGGCTGTTCGGTTGGACAAGGCACCTGGTCTGGATGGCATACACCCAAGGGTCCTGAGAGAAATGGCGGAGGTATTGGCAGCCCCCTCCCCCGGTGGATCTGTTTAACATCTCATGACAGGGTGTGTGCCTCAGAACTGGAGAATGGCTCATATGGGGCCATTCCACAAGAGTGGTCCCAGAGATGAACCTGGCAACTACAGACTGGTCAGTCTAACATCAATTATTGGCAAATTAATGGAGACCATTCTTAAGAAAGTCTGGTGAACTATCTGGAGGTTAACAGTCTGCAGAACAATAGGCAGCTGGGTTTGTCAAGGGCGATCCTGTCAGACAAACATGATAGAATTTTTGACTGGGCCACAAGGTCGATTAGAAGAAACCAGGCAGCGGATGTATGATACCTGGACTTCAGTAAGGCCTTTGACTCCGTGCCACATGGAAGGTTGTTTAACAAACTGAATAATCTGAGTCAGGGACAAACTGCCTCGGGTGGGTCAGGAGATGGCTGCAGGAAAGGGAGCACAGAGTGAGGGTGAACTATCAAGTCTAGACCTGTAACCAGTGGCGGTACCACAGGATCAGTACTTGGTCCAATGTTGATCAACATCTTTATTGGCGACATAGCGGTAGGGGTCAAAAGTAAGATCTGCCCTTTAGATGATACTAAGATCTGTGGGAGGGTGGACACAGAGAAAGGGAGATGGGAACTCTGGGAGGATCTGGCCAGACTAGTGAAATGATTTGGAATCTAGCAGTGGGGTTCAGTGCCAAAAAAGTGCATGGTCATGCACCTGGGAGCTAGGAACCCAGGGGACAGCTACTGGCTTGGGAGCGTACAGGTGTCCAACTCAAAGGAGGAAAAGGATCTGGGGGTGATAGTCAGGGGTGACATGAAACAATCTGCATAGTGTTGAAAAGTAGCAGCCAAAGCAAATAAAATGCTGGGATGCATCACCAGAGGAATCACTTCCAGGAGGAGAAGTCATTCTGTCAGAGGTCTTTGGTTAGACCACACTTGGAGCACTGTGTGCAGTTCTAGTGCCTGTATTGAAGAAGAGTATCAAACTACTTGAGGGTCCAACGTGGGTGCCCAAGATGATCCAGAGCATAGGAGACAAACCATATGAAATGAGGTTAAAGGAGCTCAATATACATTCCTTGGAAGGCAGAAGGGAAAGAGGCCATATGATAGAAAACTTCAAGTATCTAAAGAGTATGAACAGGGTTGGAGTGGAGGACATTTTCAGTTCAAATAGGGAAAGGACTGTCACAAACGCACTCAGCAGGTCAGGCCCTCTGCTCCCACAATGCCAACCTCTGAGCGCAGTAATGTGAACAGGTAACAGACAGGGTAACCCTCCTGTCTGCTTGTGGGTCCAAATCACCTTTAGTCTCAAGTTCTGGGGGAATCAAAGTGTGAACCTTATGCTAGTGTACCCAAATATACAGGCGCAGATTTGTACCCTCTTTGCGGTACAATCTTATGCCAGGGGACACCAAGCCAGACTTCCAAAATGAACCCTTAAAACTGTATAAAGACATTTGGTATATTCTTACATTTTCCCAGTTTATTAACACCATCAAGCTCTTGAACAGTTTTGTAAGTCTTAACCCTCTATACATCACATGCAAAAGAAAGAACTTGGAAGACCCAGGCAATATCTTTCAAATGAAAGGTTTACTTAAAAATGTATAAAAATATGTTAAATGTAAACACAGAACAATATATCAAAAAGCATACAATCATATAAAGAAAAACAAGGAAAACTACAAACTCCTACCAACATACAGTTAGATCTTTTCTATGTAATGTATTACCGCTATACAGTGCTTAAGTTAGATCAGATATCTTATTTCTTAAGAGCTCAAAAATATATATCACAAAGATCTGACACAAGTCCTAGTTAAACTGTGTCTCTCTCACACACCCTTGCTATGATGTCATCTAGCTCCTCCTTTTGGAATATAAAAAATATACAAACAATAATCTGCCTGTCAGGAGATATTTTAAATACTGTGACTTCAGCAAAAACTAATTTCCCAAATTATGACAGTCTTTAATCAAGCCTTTCCTTTGATCTTGTGTGGTTTCCTGTTCTCAAAGCAGGTCAAAGATTTTACAACTTTACACACCATCGTGGTAGAACATGTTTTTCCTCTAAGACATCATAAAAGTTTACGAGCCCTATATCCTGGCAGCTGGGTCATTTCTAATTAAGATAGAAAAACAGGAGACCCTTAATTAAGTATCTCTAGTCTTTTAATTACCTCCTGGTTTCAGGTCACTTGACTGTAACTGAAACCTGGGGGGGCACCCATGGCACACTGTGACAATCACTCACTATTTTTTTATATTACAAATATCATCCAACAATCAAAACGAGCTGGCCAAGCATCACAATCCTCCTCACCTAGACTGAATTTGGGGGCTCTGTCCCCTACATGGGATAGGTACATTAGGGAACATAGAAAGGTTAAGGGAGGGATAGGGAAGATTAATAAAGGAGAGGGGAGATGTGCAGAGGGAGACAGTGAAAAGGCAGAGATAATGAATGAATACTTTTGCTCAGTATTCACAAAAGAAAAAGAAGAGGAGTTACCTAAACCAAACAGTAGAAGCACTCTGGATAGTGGGGTTGATACCAGTCCATTTAAAGAAGAAAGAGTACTGAAAGAAATTCTAAAACTCAAGGTGGACAAAGCAATGGGGCCTGACGTGGGGTGGTACCTGAGGACTGGAGGAGGGCAGATGTGATTCCCCTTCACAAAAGCGGGAGCAAGGCAGAAGCAGGAAACTACAGACCTGTTAGTTTGACCTCAGTGGTGGGGAAAATGATGGAATCACTTCTGAAAGAAAGAATTGTTGAGTACCTAGAGGCCAGCAGGGCACTGGACCCAAGCAGCATGGAGTCACAGCAAGAAGGTCATGTCAGACAAATCTAATCGATTTCTTTGACTGGGTGACCAAAGTAATAGACCAGGGAGGGACTGTGGATATGGCCTACCTAGACTTTAGAAGGCATTTGACACAGTCTACACAAAGATTAATAATCAAGTTAGCCAGCCTGGGAGTGGGTCCCAGGGTGGTAGCCTGATTGAAAACTGGCTGCACAACAGGACACAGAAGGTAATAGTGAATGGAACACATTCTGAAGAAAGGGGGGTTACTAGTGGAGTACCTCAGGGCTCAGTACTGGGTCCAGTCCTCTTTAACGTCTTTATAGGTGACATTGCAGAGGGTCTGAAAGGAAAGGTATGCCTCTTTGCGGATGACACAAAGATCTGTAACAGAGTTGATACACAAGGGGAGGTAGAAAGGATGAGAAGGGACTTGGCAAGGTTGGAGGAATGGTCAGACATATGGCAACTTAGATTCAATGCAAAGAAGTGCAAAGTAATGCACCTGGGAAATAAAAATCCAGGAGAAGAGTACACAATAGCAGGGGAGGTACTAACAACAACAATAATGGAAAGGGATCTGGTGTAGTCATATCAGATGACCTAAAGGTGGGTATGCAATGTGAGAAGTCAGTAGGGAAAGCCAGGGGGATACTGGGATGCATAGGGAGGGGCATCACAAATAGAAAAGGAAGTGGTTATCCCTCTATACAGACAGTTGGTGAGACCCCATCTGGAGTACTGCATGCAGTTTGGAGACCTCATCTACAAGGACATAGACAGGATGGAAGCAGTCCAGAGGGGGCAACTGAAATGGTGCAGAGTCTACATCAGAAACCATATGAAGAGAGACTGAGAGAGCTTAATATGTATACCCTTGATGAAAGGAGGGACAGGGGGGACATGATAGAAACTTTTAAGTACCTCAAGGGAATCAACAAAGTCCAGGAGGGTAGCATCTTTCAGAAAAAGAGATGTGTAAGAACAAGGGGGCACAATTTAAAGTTAGAGGGGGCGGCTCAGGGGTAATGTGAGGAAGTTCTTTTTCACGGAGAGAGTGGTGGATGCATGGAACCGCCTTCCTGGAGAGGTTGTGGGGTCTAAAACAGTGGAGGAATTCAAACATGCATGGGACAGACATAAGGCAATTATAGTGGGGGGTTGCAGGAAGTAGGCTGTTGGTTAACTAGAATCTGCAGCTTATCCAATAGGTAGGAAATGGGCAGACTGGGTGGGCCAAGTGGTCCTTATCTGCTGTCAAAGTCTATGTTTCTATGTTTCTATGTTACATGGGATGAACTTCCCAAATCAGTTTACTCCTCATACAGACGCAACAAGCCATCTGTGTTCTGATTGATCGCTCCAACCCTATGTAAGATCATCATGTCATGCCCTTGCAAGGCAAGACTCCATCTTAGCAGTCTACCATTAGTTTTTCCCATTTGAGTCAGCCAAACCAGGGGGTTGTGGTCAGTTTGTACCACAAAATGCTGCCCATATAAGTAGGGCTCCAACTTCTTTAGGGCCCACACTATGGCAAGACACTGTTTTTCCACAGTAGAGTAAGCCTGCTTCCTGGGAAGTAATTTTTTACTCAGGTACGCTACCAGGTGATTTTTCCTTGGTTGGATGTCTGACTCAGTACTGCCCCAATACCAATGTCAGGCGTCAGTCTGGACTGTAAAGGGTCTGCTATAGTCAGGACTTGTCAATACAGGAGCACTGCACAGTGTCTCCTTCCAGTCTAGTAAAGGCTTTTCACAGGCTGGTTCCCAGGTAATTTTCTTAGCGTCTTTTCCTTACTAGGTCAGATAGAGGAGCAGCCAGGGCACTGTAGTTGGGTACAAATTTCCTATAGTATCCTGCTGTCCCAAGAAAACTCCTGACCTGCTTCTGCATTTCTGGCCTGGGCCATGCCTTGATCACCTCTATTTTTACTTGGTTAGGATGGAGCTGTAACTGGCCTACAACATGCCCGAGGTATGCCACTTCAGCCTTGGCAACCTGGCACTTCTCAGTTTTGACAGTGAGCCCAGCCCTCTGTATCCTGCCCAGCACTTCCCTAAGGTAGGACAGGTGTTCCTCCCAGCTGGCACTAAAGATGGCAATGTCATCCAGGTATGCCACAGCATACTCCTCAGCACCACTTAACACCGGGTTCACCAACCTTTGGAAAGTGGCTGGGGTGTTCTTCATTCGGAAAGGCATTACTTTGAATTCAAATAAGCCTATTGGAGTGATGAAGGCCAGCCTGTCCCTAGCTCTGTCAGTCAACTCTACCTGCCAATACTCCTTTGTCAGGTCAATAGTCATAAAGTATGTCGCCCCTCCCAACTTGTCCAGGAGTTCGTCCATCCTGGGCATCGGGTGGGCATCTGACTTCGCGACTGCATTCAGTCCATGATAGTCCATGCAGAAATGAGTAGAGCCATCTGGCTTGGGCACAAATACTACGGGTGAGGCCCAGGGGCTGTGGGATCTCTGGATTACCCCTAAACCCAGCATTTCCTCCACCTCTCTCCTAATGTGCTTTTAGACAGCCTCTGACACCTGATATGCTGTTCGCCGTATGGGCATCTGTGCCCCTGTCTCCACATTGTGTGTTGCTAAGGGGGTTAGTCCAAGATTGGCGCTAAACAGTGGGGCAAAGTCTGTTAAAACCTCCCTTACTTCCTGGATCTGGTCTGGGGCCAGCTGGGATGACAGTTTAACTGCCTCCACAGAGGACTTCCACTTGCTTTCTTCCAGTAAGTCCAGAAGGGGGTCTCCTTCGTCCGTCCCCTCCCCAGGACTACATACTGCAAACACCATGTCAGCCCTATTAGCATATGGCTTCATCATGTTGACATGGTACATCCTTTCTGTATGTCTTCTGTCAGGTAACTCTGTGACATAGTTCATGTCATTTACCTTCCTAACTACGTAGTGGTCCTGCCCACTCAGCGGCAGCTTGTCTTTCCAGACCTAAATAAGGACCATGACTTCCTGACCCACCGTATATGAGTGAGCTCTGGCTCTGCGATCGTACCACGCTTTTTGTTTGTTGGGCAGCTGCCAGGTTGCTCTGGGCTGTCCCCATAAGCTCCTGCAGCCTTTCCCTAAACCTAAGGACATAAACCACTATGGGAGTTCCCTGGGTGGCATGCTTGCTTTCCCAGTCCTCCCAGATTAAGTCTATGCGCCCACATACCCGGGGTCCATATAAGAGCTCGAAGGGGAAAATCCTGTCGACTCTGGGGCACCTCCTGTATACAAACAACAGGTGGGAAGGTATTTCTCCCAGTCCCTCCCATGCTGTTCAGCAAATGCTTGGAGCATTGACTTCAGTGCCGTAAAATCTTTCCACAAGCCCACTGGCTGCGGTGATAAGGTGTTGTGCTTTGCACCACCCACACTTCTCCACAAACATTTCATCAGGTCCGACATGAAGGAACCCCTCAATCAGTGATAGCCTCCTGCGGAAACCAATATGGAGAGAAAATCCCAAGTAAGGCATCTGCCACTTTGTCTGTCCTCAGTGAGGATATGGCAACTGCCTCTGGATAGCGGGTGGCATAATCCACCACAGTCAGGATGAACCTCTTCTTGGAGGAGCTGGGATTATTTAAAGGCCCCGCAATATCCATGCCCACCATCTGGAATGGCTCCTCCACTAAGGGCAATGGAATTAGGGTGGCTTGGGTTTTCTTACCTGCCTTCCCTATTTCTTGGCACCAGTGACAAAAACTGCAATACTCCTTCATCTGCTGGGTGAAGTTGGACCAATAGAAATTCTGGGCCAACCACTGCGTAGTGCGTGCGATTCCCAGATGACCAGACAAGGGAATATCATGTGCAATCTTGAGCAACTGTTCACGATATCCCTGGGGAACGACAAGCTGCCTGCCTATCGCCCCTCCCTCTGTCTTCGCAGCCTGACTATACATCAGTCCATTTTCCCAATAAACCTTATGTTTACCATCACCTCCCTGTGCTCTGTCAGAGTCTGCCCAAGCTCTCAGCTTCTCTAGACTAGGGTCATTTTTCTGAGCAGCTGCAAATTCTTTACACATTCCCAAGGTATGGGACAGGTCCCCTTCAGTCTCTAAATTAGGGTCCCTAGCACTAGTGTTAGGGCACTCAGGATCACTGTCTTCCCTAATCCTCTCACAATGGGTCACCCCTCCCTCTTTGGAGTAACCCTCCGTAGCTGTGTGGTTAACTGCTACTGGGGAAATTTCTACCCCCTTTTTATTAGTCTCCATATCAGGAGACGCAGGCTGAGGAACTGGCCTCCCAGTAATTTCCACTCTGGCTTCTGTGGGGTCCAGGGAACTACAATTTCCCCTTCCTGGTTGGCTATGGGTAACTGCACACACCATCCCCTGTTTGAGATTGTTGCCGAGGATGACGTCAACTGCTAAAGTTTTGGCTACAGCCACCTGTTGCATGGTTACATAGAAGTTGATAGAAACATAGAAGTTGATGGCAGATAAGGACCGCAAGGCCCATCCAGTCTGCCCATTTCTTTTTCTACCTTATAAATGTGCCATCGGCCTTTGCTCTGTCAGTGACCTATCTATTCATAGTCATTTGTATTGCTCCCTTATGCCTATCCCATGCCTGTTTGAAGCCCTGCACTGTATTCATAGCCACCACTTCTTGTGGTAAGCCATTCCATGCATCTACCACCCTTTCTGTGAAAAAGAATTTCCTCACATTCCCCCTTAATCGGCCTCCCTCTAATCTCATGCTGTGTCCTCTTGTCCTGCTATTTTTCTTATATTTAAACATGTTAGACTCTTTCCTTGTTTATGCCCTTAAGGTGTTTAAATGTCTCGATCATATCACCTCTCTCCCTCCTTTGCTCAAGGGTATACATATTGAGCTCCGTTAATCTGTCCTCATATGTCTTCTGATGCAGTCCCTGCACCATTTGGTTGCCCTTCTCTGGACTGCCTCAATTTGGTTAATGTCCTTGTGAAGGTGTGGCCTCCAATACTGCAGTACTCCAGATGGGGCCTAACCAATGTCTTGTACAGAGGATTATTACCTCCCTCTACGACTTGTGATACCCTACTAATACACCCTAACACCCCTAGCCTTACCTACTGCTTTAGGTCTGCTTGGATGATTTTAGGTCATCAGTGATGATGATGCCCAAGTCTCTTTCTTCCTTTGTGACTGCTAGCAACTCCCCTCCCAGCCTATAAGTGGCTTCAGGGTTTCTCTTCCCTATGTGCATGATTTTGCACTTCTTTGCATTAAATCCCAGTTGCCACTCTTCTGACCATTCTGCTAGTTTATCCAGATCTCTTCTCATTCTGCCCACCCCATCTGGATCATCTACTCTGTTGCAGATCTTGGTGTCATCTGCAAACAGACAAGCCTTACCCTCTAGTCCATCTGCGAGGTCACTAATGAAGATGTTGAATAGGACTGGCCCCAGGACTGATCCCTGAGGTACCCACTTGTGACTTGCATCTCTTCTGACTGTATACCATTTACCACCACTCTCTGTTTTCTGCCAGTCAACCAGTTTGCCACCCAGTTGACCAACTTCTGACCACCCGAGCCTACCTAGCTTATTTATCAATCTTCTATGTGGAACAGTGTCAAAAGCTTTGCTGAAGTCAAGGTAAGCGACATCAACTGCTCCCTTGGTCCACCACTCTGGTTACCCAGTCAAAGAAATCTATGAGATTAGTTTGACAGGACCTTCCTTTGTAAACCCATGCTGTCTTGGATCCTGTGCCCTATGGTTCCAGGTGTTGCACTATCCTTTCCTTAAGAAGTGCCTCCATAATCTTGCCCACTACTGAGGTAAGACTGGACGGTCTGTAGTTCCCCGCCTCCTCCCTGCTACCACTCTTGTGGAGTGGGATCACATGAGCCTTTCTCCAGTCTTCTGGGACTTCTCCTGTGCTCAGAGACTCACTAAACAATTCTGCTAATGGCTCTGCTAGTTCCTCCTTTAGCTCCTTAAGTACCCTGGGATGTATGCCATCAGGTCCCATTGCCTTATCCACCCTGAGCTTAGCAAGCTCTTGTAGGACCCTTTCTTTTGTGAAGGAGTAGTGCTCACCTTCCTCCCCTGTGTCCATGATGCTGAGCTGTGGGCCCTGCCCTACCTTCTCTTCAGTAAATACTGAGCAAAAGTATCTATTTAGGATAGATGCCTTTACAGGGTCCTCCTCCTCACATGCTCCCTTTTCTCCATTAAGCTTAGCAATACCCCTCTGGACTTTCTCCTTTCACTAATGTATCTATAGAAAGTCTTGTCACCTTCTTTACTGTTCGTACTAGTGTTTCCTCAGTTTGGGACTTTGCCTGCCTTACTGCCTTACCTGCTTCCTTAGGGCAGTTTGGTATGCCTCCCTATCTTCATCCCGCTGTGTTCCCTTATATTTTCTGAAGGCCAGCCTTTTGGCTCTGACCTTTTCTGCTACTATATTTGAGAACCAAAGTGGTTTCCTTCTTCTTTTGCACTTCCTTTTCTGTCTAACACAATGGGATGTTGCTTCAAGTATTGTATCCTTAATGCTTGCCCACTTTGCCTGTACCTCCTCACCTGTGTTTCTTTTTGCTAGGGCTAGCTTAACTCTGTTGGCCATCTTATCAAAGTCAGCTCCTCTGAAGTCCCATATTTTTGCCTTGGAATGGGATGATTTAGATGTAGTAGCCAAATTGAACCATACCATGTGATGGTCACTGGCCCCCAGGTGACCTTCTACCTGGAGATCTGTGATCCCTTCTTTGTTAGTCAGTACTAGATCTAGGATGGCCCTGTCTCTTGTGGGTTGCTGTACCAGTTGTTTGAGGCCCTCCCCCTGCAGGGAATCCACTATGAGTCTAGTTCTGGCAGATGTTCCTGCTGGTATTGACCAATCTGTATCTGGCATGTTGAAGTCTCCCATTATCAGAACCTCCCCTTTAGCTGTCATGTTTTGTATATCTTCTAACAGTAATGTGTCTATGTCCTCCCTCTGGTCTGTGGTTCCCCGTTTCACCCCAGTCTAGAAGAACACTAGCGAGTGGCAATGTTTTCTTCTCACCAGTGAAGTCTTGTACAGTGACATATTTATTGGGTATAATCTGACCAGACTCTACCAGATCCCCTTTTACCAGCATCAAGGATGCCCCTGTGTCCCTTAACCCTTGTGTCTGTACACCATTCACCATGACTGGGTGTATGTATTCCATCATGTTCACAGACATGCTTCCAGGGACACATAAACAAGCCACTTCTTTCCTAGCCCCATTCTGAGCATTGCTCACCCTTTTGGGACACTGTCTGGCAATATGCCCACTTTCTTTACAGACCCAACGTTCGTTTCTTTTCTCAGAGAAATCTTTTCTCTGAAACCTGGGGCTAACTGGTTTCAGTGGAGGCAGTGAGGGTTTTAGCTGCCCTGAAGGCACACTTTTCCCTTTCTGCACTGCCACGCCCACTCCATTCACTCTCAGAGCAGGTCTGTTCCTGGCATAGCGGTCCGAGAGTTCAGCACCCTCTTGCACTGTTTTTCGATCTCTGTCCTCCAGCCAGGTTTTCAGCTCTGCTGGGCATGCCCCAAAAAACTGTTCTAACAAAATAGCATTTTCAATTTTATCTACAGAGTTTGCTTTAATTCCTTCCCACCAACATTTTAAAAACTAACATTGTTTCATGGCTAGCTCCTCATAGCTCATTTCAGGGCTTTTCCTGAGCTTACGGAATTTAGCCCTGTATGCTTCTGCAGTTAAATCAAACTTTTTTAAAAGTGCAGCTTTAAGTTTGCTGTAATCATTAGTGTCATCATTGTCCATTTGACCCAATGCATCCTGAGCTTTCCCGGTAAGTAGTGGGGATAGCTGGAAGCTCCAGGACCCTCTAGGAATTTTAGCCTGAATGCAACCTTTTTCAAAGGAATTTAAAAAGGCATCCATATCTTCCCCCTCTTTAAATTCAGCTATCAATTTGGAATTCAATGTGTAACCCAGTCCTGTAGTTCCAGTTAAACCCTAGCCACTTACCTGCTCTGGTGCTGGAGGTTGGAGTCATAGCTTCTCCAGTTCATGTCACCTCTGGCGCTCACGCTGTTCACGGTCAGCCTCCCGCTGTTCTCGCTATACCTCTCGCCATTCTCATTCAGCTTCTTGCTGTTCTCGTTCAGCCTCCCTCTGGAACTCCAGCTCCATTCTGTGCAACTTAATCTGCAGCTTGATTGCTTCTGGCTTCAGAATGCTGGTGACCTTCTCCTGCTGCTGTGGCCCTTCCCTGGCACTGGCCCAGCTGTCATCCTCACTGGATCTGGACACTGCACTGGCTGCTGGCCTCTCCATGCTCAAGGTTTGGTCCCTTACAGTCACAGTCTGTGACTTGATGCTCTGGGCATCTGCTGCCATCAGGGCATCCACGAGGTTCTGCTTGGTGGCTGTCCCCTCATACAGGACTCCTCTGTCCTGACACAACTGCTTCAAGTAGTCTACAGTGTGCCCGCTGTAGTTGGAAGCCATCTTCTTCCCTAACTACGGCTACTCTAACTTGCACTTTAGAAAAAAAATAAAACAGGTAGGAACTTCACTGTTAGCAAAATGATATAGTTCTGTTTCCTTTTTAAAAATAAATCACTGCCTTTTTTTGCAAGTGAGCTGTACAATACTAAGCTGATACACTGAACAGCTAAAGCTTGTGTTACCAAATTTATCCACATTGCTGCCAACCAAATCTGTCACAAATGCACTCAGCAGGTCATGCCCTCTGCTCCCACAGTGCCAACCTCTGAGTGCAGTAATGTGAACATGTAACAGACTGGGCAACCCTCCTCTCTGCTTTTGGGTCTGAATCACCTTTAGTCTCAAGTTCTGGGGGGATTCAAACTGTGAATCTTATGCTAGCATACCCAAATGTACAGGCGCGATTCATACCTCTTTGGGGATTGCGGTACAGTCTTATGCCAGGGGCACCAAGCCCGCTTCAAAAAGAACCCTTAAAACTCTATAAACGACCTTAGGTATATTCTCACCTTTTCCCAGTTTGGTAACACCATCAAGCTCTTGAACAATTTTGTTAGTCTTAACCTTCTATACGTCACATGCCAAAGAAAGAACTTGGAAGACCTAGGCAGCATCTTTCAAATGAAAGGTTTACTTAAAAATGGATAAAAATATGTTAAATGTAAACACAGAACAATATATCAAAGAGCATACAATCACATAAAGAAAAACAAGGAAAACTACAAACTCCTACCAACATAAAGTTAGATCTTTTCTATCTAATGTATTACCTCCATACAGTGCTTAAGTTAGATCAGAGATCTTGTTTCTTAAGAGCTCAAAAAGATATATCACAAAGATCAGACACCTGTGTCTCTCACACACCCTTTCTATGATGTCATCTAGCTCCTCCTTTTAGAATATAAAAAAAAAATACAAACAATGATCTTCCTGTCAGGAGATATTTTAAATACTGTGACTTCAGCAAAAACTAATTTCCCAAATTATGACAGTCTTTAATCAAGCCTTTCTTTTGGTCTTGTGTGGTTTCCTGTTCCCAAAGCAGGTCAAAGATTTTACAGCTTTTCACACCAAGGTGGTATAATATGTTTTTCCTCTAAGACGTCATAAAAGTTTACGAGCCCTATATTCTGGCAGCTGGGTCAGTTCTAATTAAGATAGGAAAACAGGAGACCCTTAATTAAGTCTCTCTAGTCTTTTAGTTACCTCTTGGTTTCAGGTCACTTGACTGTAACTGAAACCTGGGGGTGGGGCACCCATGGCATACTGTGACACTCGCACACTATTTTTTATATTACAACTGTCATCCAACAGTCATAACCAGCTGGCCAAGTGTCACAGGGACCACAGTCTGAAACTTGTGGGGGGGGGGTAGATTTAAAAAGGAAATGAGGAGGCACTTTTTCACAGAAAGGGTTCCAAATATAATGAACTCCCTGAGGAGGTGACATCACAGAAAACACTGGGATGTTTTAAAGTGGCGTGGGACAGGGTAAAAATGAGAGTGGCAATGTGAGGGAAGAAGGGATTGGGAGGGAGGGACTTTTGCTTGGGGGGGCAATAGGAGGGTGGGGCAGCTTCAGTTAAATAGACTGAGCTACACACTCGAGCAGACTTGATAGACCATTAAGGCCTTTTTCTGCTGCAAATTTTTGAATGTTCGTAATAACTTTAGACCAGAAGAACTCTGTTTTCAGATTAGCTACCTTCAGGTATATGTTACTTTATTTTATTATACCTGGTATTTGCTGATGTTCAGGGCTGACCTCAGTTGTGACCTACTTGTGTGGTTGACATACACAGATGCACAATAAATTGTACAATTAAATAACTCATTGTATTGTACCTTGGTGGTATCATACTACTGGGATCTGATTGTCTTAACCCCGCAGTTAGTGGGTTATTGTCGTTATACAGACATAGCTGTCTTGCTTGTTTAGAATTTCCACTGGAAACCATTCTTGACAATGGACTCAGTAGCTTCAGTTACCCAGGGCGTATTTTATGAACAGTTGTATTTCAGTGCTGTCCATGCTTTGATGCTGGTGGTGACACATTCAGCTTCTACTAAGCTAGGGAGCTGATCTGCAATATAAAGTTACATTCCTCCGATACTTAGCAATTGTTCCTGATTTTGTTTGTATACAGTATGTTTCAGTGTTCCTATCTAATAAGAGATGTTGGCAACACAAGAAAACTGGACCTTTATCCATTGACCAGGCCCAGCAAGGCTTCCCCATACCCCTGTGAACCACTATGCCTTTGCACAGGCCAGAGGAAATCACTCAACTCTCACTTGTTAAGTCTTTCTGTGTGGTTGCTTCATTTCTCTGGAGCACAGACTGACAGCTGTGCTGGATTATGTGCCCTGACTTCATAAGAATGCTGTCGTCAGTGATTGAGATGGGATATAACTGTTAGTACTTAAAAGCCCTGTTTTACAAAGTTGTCTTGTTAAGAGTATGCAACTGTAATTATATGATGGAGTTGTTCAACTGAGTACACAGAAGGGGAGGGCAGAGCAGTGTATCGTATTAAAAAAAGGAAATATTTCATATTTTTTATTTCATGATAAAGGCAGCACTCAGGTCTAACAGTACGGTGAAAAAACACATTGAAATGTTTTCTTTAACTGGATCTTTTGTCTTTGTTATGCAATGAAAGCTTTAAATGGATATCTGAGTACGTCCTGTTTCTGGCACTAATGTGTACCACATAGCTATATTCTCTGTAGCACCAGGAACTGACGTAGTATTAATTTCTGACAGCAGAAAGAGGATTAGTCCAACATTTTACTGTAATGGTGGTAACATACAGAATATCTGACTACTGCACTGCTCAGTCCATTGAGAACATATAGCCCTGCTTTCCCGGGGTTTCTCTTATTTTATCAAAATTATTTCATGGTATTGTTCATACTGCACTAATGACATAGATGGTGTAACATTTCATTTTTTATGTTCTGTGGGCAAGAGGCCAAAATATCTAATGGTCAGAGATTCCATGGTGGCATTTGGAATGGTGACTGTTACATTTAATTGTATAAGGCAGGCACTAGAAATATTTAGTGGCTATATGGGCACGTCAACATATTCTACGTGGCCATAGGTGATTTTTTGTTAAAGGAACCATTGATGGGCAGGCTAGTGGATGCTTTCACCCTGACAATGTCTACTAAAAATACTGCTTAAAACAATAATGTAAGCAGTAGTGTTTTTATGGAGAAAATGCTGTACCAATACCTTTGTTCTGTTTTTGACTGTACATTTTCATCAGTGTTGTAAGAGACAATTTTCCCCCATTTTGAGTCTGCTTTAGCACTGTTTAACATCTGAAATAATTAATGGAGTACTAATCTTCCCCGACAGCTGAGAGTACTATAAATTTGTAGGTGCTCTTAGATATAGCTCTTATGGTATTAGGGAGTCTCTTGTGTGGTTTGGGCGCCATGACTGTGAAGCAAAGTGAACCAGTTCCGTCCACCCAAACCGTCTGCAATGTTACTTTCTCACCAAAAACAGTATCTCTCACAGCACCAATAAGCTCATTATACATCACTTGAGCTAGCAATAGTGATTTATAATTTATATTTGATTTCTTTTAATAATAAAAAAAAAAAAACAAGTGTAACATTCCCCTCACCCCACCACCTTGGAAATGGAACACTCCAATTTAACCTTCCTGCATGAGATGAAACCTGTGTTCAGGGTAAGCAGACCTCTGGTTCTGAGTGCTGCTTGTTTTAGAAACAGAAATGGGCAGACTGGATGGGCCTTGCGGTCCTTATCTGCTGTCAGCTTCTATGTTTCTATGTTTTGAATGCTGAACCTGGGGCTAACCATATTTAAAGGGTGCTCCTTTATTTCATATGCAATCAAAATGCTAAAGTGCTGCTTTATTCAACGTGGCTCTGCTATGTGTCATTAACAGTTCATGGTGTTTTTTGTTACATCTGGCACTGCAGGGAAAACTGGGCATAATGTTTAACATTTTTATACAAGTACCTTAATAAATAACAAATTGGTCTGATCTCTTGCAAAGCTGGTGTGGTTGGGAGCTGCTGGACCGTTGTTATGTTGTGTTATGGAGTGGGAAGGTGATAGTCTCAACAGTGGTATGCACCATTAAAAGGGAAGGGTCACTGTGCAGCATTGTCTGATGGCAGAGAGGAAGGTAAAAGGACAAAAAACTAGGCACATTCTACACAACTGACTAATATGCATTTTAACTATGTTTTCCAACTTTCACTTGACTTTCAGACACACTCACACACACACACACACACACACACACACACACCACAATGCCAGCAGCACAGTTATATTGAGTTGTTTTTCATGAGTGTAGGTATAATACTGTACCACACATACTCACTTTACATGATTGTGTGCTGTTGTTTTAGGTAGTCATTCCAGTGAGCGTGCCTTTTGTAACTTAGATTATCGCAGCACTTACGAAGGAAGGGTGGGTTACCACTGTACATGAGTGGAGCTATTGGTTAGTGACTGTGACAGTTTAAACTTCCATAAATGTAGAAACTGGCCCCAAGTGCAGTATATAAAGCTTTTTGATATTGACATGCAGTACTTTATTGTGGAGACAATCCCGACATGTATAACAGTGATCTTCCTTTTACAATTCATGATTATCTTTTCCGAGAATTTACTTGGACCTTGCTTTTATTGTTCATGTACATGAACAAGACCTTTTTGCTGGCGATGTCTGGATCTGCTTGCTGGACAAGCATTTCAAAGTCCAGCCTAGACTAACAATGGGCAGGATTTTCCAAAGGATCTGTTCAAGATCCATCGGCTGCTATTTTCAAAATGGAAATCTGTCCAAACTGTTAGACTACTATGTAAATGGTTTAACAGCATTTAGAGTTTGTTTTTGAACCTGCTCACCGTTATAGAATCAGTTTCTGAACATGTTGTAAACAAAATTTCTAGGAAACAACATAATTAAAAAACAAGCATTTAAATTTGGTGACAAAACAGATGGCAGTTGTGGCAAATGATGACGTAAACCACATTTCCTTTTTTCTTTTTTTTTCAGAAAATATTTATTTTTGTCACCAACTGGTGCATCGTTTGAAAATAGCGGTGGGTCAGCTCTGACATGTTCGGGTTGACACAGCTGAAATGTGCATTTGTGCCCATGTCTGCCCTGTTGAAAATCCTGCCCTACCTAGCTCCTACTCATACCTCTCAACTGTCCCTGATTTTCAGGGACGTCCCTGATTTTGCCTCAAATTTTTCCTCTGTCCCTCGTAAAATTTGTGTTGTTTTGACAGAACAGTGGGGATTAAAAGCACAAAATAATGTCAAACATTAAAGTAACAGACTTGCTATTCTTCAGAAAATGTATCTTAACACAAATCCCTTTATTCTATCAGCTTTTTGAGTGAATAGTACCAGATTTTAAGATGTGTCCCTGATTTTGGGTATTTGTCCCTGATTTTTTTAAGCTTTGTCCCTGATTCATGAGAAAAGAGGTTGAGAGGTATGCTCCTACTCTCTGTATTTTACACCCTCTATCTGTCCCCTGGGCCTCACCTACAGATGAGCCTCTGCTCAGTGTTCCTTTCCCAGTTATCAGTTTAAACAAAATAAATATCTTGAAGTGTAGGGAGAGCAACATACTAGTGAATGAATTAGTTAATCCACTGGGTTGTGCCGTTATGCTATTTACAAAAAAAAGTCTCTTCAAAGGTTGATTTTGCTTTTCCCAGGCTTTTATTTGTAGACAGCCCTCCAGAGTAAAAATTAAGTTCAAATGACTTCAGTGAGCAATAGTTCATTCTTCAAACACTGACCCCATGCAATAGTCAACAAATTAAAAGAGCTCTGCAGGTTGATTAATCATTTGAACTGGAAAACGTCTGTTCTTCATTCCTCTATTGTTCTCTTTGTTTTGTGACACAGGAGGATTTTTCTATGCTATTAAAATATTTTGCTGAGAGGAAGCGATAGGGCATCTTTAGAAAAGGCTAACAAAAAACTGCAGTGTCTCCAAAGCATGTTACAGCCACAGTGAGCAAACAACTGGCTGTGCTTCCTATCTAAGTTATGAAAGCCAGTTTGATGTTTAGGTAACTCACCATCTTGTGGAAAAGGGCATCACATCTTTAAAGCTGCTGCTATGTAACAGTCGTTCAATGTGTATTTATAACACAAAAAGCTTTGTCTGAACCCTTGCAGTAGACAGAAGGGTGGCAACTTTCCTCACAGTAGGACTGGAGGTGAAACATTTTGAAAGGGGTGGTCTATACTGGGACTGGCAGAACCCCCCCTTCTTTCTGCAGGTGATTATGGTAAATGAACACCTCCAGACGCTAGTGGTAGGATCCAGCAGCTGTGTGCTGTGACAGCACTATCGACAATCGAGATCTAATTGGAATTCAGTGGAGATAACGGAAAGGGACTTGGTCTCTGAAACAACTTGGGCTGTGGGCGAACACTGGGGTCTTTCTGCAACACTCCAGGCATTCACTTCACACTGAGAGCTCAGAACAGTGAAAGATAATAGAATGCTAATCCAGCACTTTGTACTGCTCCTGGCTGGTGAATGCAACAAAAAGAAGTCTGGTGAGAGAAAAAAGAAGAGAAATATATGGCCACAGTGATGTGAAGTTTTTTTTTATGTCTACTCAAGCCTTTGATTCTTGACCTGAAGGCAGTGTGCAGATCAGTTAATTTAGGAGACATGGCTTTCAGTCCCTGGCAGATTTTTAGCCCTGTGCAATGGGCTCGCTGGACATGGGCAGCTATGAGAGGCAATGGGGACTACAGCTTCCTGTTCATGCAGAGAATCACTGGAACCAGGCAAGTCAATTTTCAGTGTGCTGCAGACAGACTGGCATGCCATTCTCTTCGCCGCCTTCACATGTTCTAATTTTGGAACACTGAGTGCTGCTTGGAATTATTGGTGAAAAATAAATTCTGTTTTCAACCATAACGGAAGGGTGCTAATTGTTTTCAACAATAACAGAAGGGTGATAATGTTAGCAATGGCATTTGGGTGATTAAAGACATTTCGGTAAAAAGGTTGAAAGCTCCTTACTGCTTACTATAAATGATAGATGTGAAAGTAAGATCACAGTTCCGAGATGGCAGTTTACTGCAGCTACACCTTCACAACAGATCCAATTATTTTTGTATTTGTTTTGTTCCTTGTTGACCGGGTAAGCTCACTGGGACAGGAGGTCCCAGTTTCACGGGTGACCCCTGGATGGGTTACAAAATGACACGTCTGAATCAGCAATCATGCAACCACCATGATAGAGTAAGATTTTATTGAAAATACAGATATCATAACATACAGCTAAGTTTTAATTCGGTTTCAGTGATGTATTCACACTTGCTTGTTTGTACAGTTCTGTTCATTGCCATCTACTGTGTCATAAAGAATGGCAGGTATATTGCGTAATATCTGCAGTTTTATCTGTCACCATGGAGTCCGCTGTTCCTTCCATGCCTCAGTTATGGTTGCAATAGTGTGTTTCATAAAGCACTGTGTTTTAAATCAGTTGTATAAAAATATATGCCTTTGAAGGCAAGGATGAATGTGGTGTGCTGCAGAAATGCGGTCAGTTCTGTTTGAGAATTTATTGCTCGTTATAGTCGCCTTTGATTACCACATACTATGCTCCATTAATGCTGGAAGGCAGGGAAAAAAAAAACTTTTAAAGAGCAACACAGTCCTTGTGAATGCACAGTACTTCAACAAATAGGCTCTTTCAGCTGTTATAGTTTTACTAGAGAATACATTTTTAATGTTTAGTATTTTGTTCCAGAGTTTATAAGGCATCTTAGTATTCTGTCCACAAAGACTGTATTTAAAGTGTTTGTCCTTCCCCAGCTAACCTCATTGTGCCATTGTTTCTGACCTCATATTCTCACCATGGCAACAGACTGTGATGTCACAAACAGCAGTTATGAAGTCCGTTGGGGACAGTCGGATGCTTTAATTTTTTTTGCCATACAGCTGTTTGCCCTCTGGCCAACACCTTCACCTGCCATTCAGGCCCTTCTGCTGGCAAACTTCCAGCCCTGTCAGCTGTTCTCCCCACTATCAGGCCTGTGGGGATCCACACAAAGTGGGGGGGAGAGAACCAGTGCCCAGAACCTAGTGTTTTGGATATTTTCTCCCCACCCCCTTAAGTCCCCATTCCCTCTGACTCTGGGCAGTGCCCTGGCAGACCTTGCACACATGCTCTGACCCCTAAAGAGGAGACAAGCCCTCCCCCTCAGCACACCACAGGGGTCACTGTGGCCACAGAACCCTGGCTGGAAGCATTCAACCCCAGCTCCCTGAGTCCACCGACCCAGCTCCCAGCTCTGCTCCCAAACCGAGTTGCCAGCATGGAAGCAAGATGCGGAATGCACGGGGCCATTGGGCAGCCCAAGCCAAGTCATATGTTTTTTGAAATACTGTACATACTACATAACCTGAGCTATTTAATAGACCAACAACACAGCAAGTAAAAAAACTAGAAAATGTAAGCACAGTTGTTGTAAATGTAATAGTTTTAAACTTTTTATTTCAATAGTCACTGTAAGAACATATATATATTTTTTTTATAGTAACAGCTCTTGTGCAAGAGGTTCTTCTTTTTTTTTTTTTCGTTTTCGTTTTTTCAAGAATACTTGCTTTTCTGCCAGAAAAGAATTTCAAATACAGTGCAGGCAGTGGAATGGCTTGCAGCAATCACTGGACTTGTCCATGCAGGCTCTTCCTATTGAGCTGCGAGCCACATGTCGGCTGGTATGAGAATATTGTCAGAGAAGTGCCGGAATGGTTCAGCTTTGGAAGAACCAGCCATGGTTCTACACTCTGGACTGCTCTGGAAAGCTGGTTCTTTATTGCTAGGCATAGGACAGCCTCATAGCCTGAATTCTCTATTCAGTAACTCACTTAAAGTGTAATGTTTCAAGTTAAGGCAGAGTGATCTCTGAACCCAAGCCTTGCCTTTTTCATATTCTGCAGGAGTTCGGACTCAGAAGGAGCATTCGAGACACCAGAATCGACAACACCAGTGAAGACCCCTCCGCCACCACCTCCAGTACCACTGCCATCCACACCGGTTGTAACAGAGCAGGAACTCCGTAACGACCTACTGTTAGAAGATACAGGTAATGATGAGATCAGTATGAATCATGAGGATTATCATGGCCAGAATACAGAAAAAAAAAGTATTGCCAGTATTGGCAACAAAGCAAATATGCTAAGAGTTCATGTCAAGAACCTGATATTAAGACTCTCTAACAGCAGAAAAATGTCCATATTTGAGTCTGTATGTACGTCTCTGAGCAGCATACTTTGTAAAGTGTGCAGTCGTTAAACTGTTTTTTCATCTGCCACATATTATGTACGTTTTGGAGGCACACTGTGCAGCTGCTAAGACGCATCCATATGGCTCTAGACGTAAAGGGGCTTTGAACACTTTAAATGTATAAATCAGCATCTGCAAACATGGCTTTGATGTTGCCTGCATCTGGCAGATTTAACTGAAAAGGGTGCAGATGTCTGAATCAATGACATAATAGTTCTTTTACTATGGTTATTTGATCATGTGCGAAGGAAACTGCCATTTCTTTTGTCAGAAGTAGACATGAAGAGCAGCAGCCTTATGGAAAGCTCAGATTAGAAGATCTGTGGGTAGAAAACATAGCGTTAAAGTGGCTGGGGGGGGGGCACTGCATGTTTATTTTAATAAAGTGGGCCTACAGTATTTATCAGCCTGGTTTGAAAACATGGAGTTGTGAACTTAGAAGATAAGGTCAAATTTCTCAGTTGTTATTCATCTCTCTGTCATTGCTTCTCTTTGCTCTCCAAATTTTGTTTCTCTGCCCTGACTCGTAACTAACATCCTTTCTTTCCCACTCCCCCCATCTACCAGGGTTGTGCCAATGACTGTATGGGCCCCTCCTGCAAAATACTTTGTGGGGTCTTACCGCCTCACCAATAAATGTAAAATAACCATTAGCACATGTAAAATATTTATGGCGTAGGTTCTTCTATTACTCTGTATCAGTCTTGCTGAGCGTCTGTAATTTATCCATGTTGCCCCCTTCACCCTTGCTGGCACCACAGTCAAGGAACTGAATGATGTCATTTGTCTCTTTTCCTCCTGGGGACATTGGCACCCAGATCAGATGTTTTGAGTAACAGGCCCCATTGCTCTTTGTTCTGTACTTCCCCTTCCTCATGAAACTAGGGTTTGAATCTACAGTACAAACTCCACTGCTGACAGTCCCAATTTCAAAAGGATATGCAATGAATAAAAAGAAAGCTGAAAGCTTGTCTGTGACAATGAAAGGTTTTCATATTGCTGACCTCTAAAGCAGTGAGCCCCCTGACAGTGCAGGCCTTACTGCAACCGCATCTCTTGCACGCACCCTTCCCCCTGTCACAATAACTCTCAATCATTCATGGTCCCTCACTATAAAAGTGCATTTACACGAACCTTACTGTTGTGCTTCTATCTGCACTGATTGTCTGCCACTCCACCTACACCGCTACCGACCTCTGTTTATACAACAGCCATTGTGCACCAGTACAGGGTCCATCTGCATGTCAGATTGAACCTCCTGTCCTTCACTACTAGATTTCCACCAGAGCTAGGCAGGGAGGGGTTGAGTGGCTAATAACATTTGTAGAATAACATGCTAATGGAAAAATATATAAAAAGCTGACAGAACTATGGGCTGAATTCTGAATGTGGAAATGAGTGCGATGCAGCCCCTTGAGTTAGAATGGAGGACATGAGAAGTCAAATCCGATTGTAGATTGATCAGTGCTTGAAACAACGGATGGTGAGCTGGCAACTGTAGGGTGTTCACCATGATAGGTAACTTTTTTTTTTCCACTGCTTAAAACAATGGAGCGTAAGCTGTCAGCTGTATGAGGGGAACAGTTTGACATGGCGCAGGACACTACAGAGCTGCACTAGTACAGATAGGGTAGCACATTTACATGCTAACAAAAATCACCTACACCAGTACAGTTTCCAGGCAAAACGCTGTTCACGCTACGTCACAATGGAGCAACCTTCAGTGCTGTGCTCGCTGTTTACATGACCCGATCTCTCCAGTGCCACTCATCTGCTCTGCTCACAGGGGTGCAGATCAGGTCATATAAACGTGCCATAAAACTACTTGGGGGGACAAAGTGCCTTCTCGGTCACCAGTTTCTAAACAAACAAATCAATAAATAAACAAAGTAAATAAATAAATGTTACTGTTTTGCAATTCTTTCCCCCCTCATGTCATGCAATAACATTTTAAAGCAAAATTTTACGTTAATCTAGGATGTTGTATTAACAGTAAAGTATGTTGACACTGGCACACCAGTTTTTGCAGTGCTCTATGCTTTTAGTCTTGATGATTTGATAATCTGTCCCACATTTTGTCAATATTTTCGACATCTTGAGGGTCAAGGTCCTGCACTTGGTTTACAAAAGATCAGGTGGTAAGGATATGGGTACATTTAGCACAGCTGTTAAAAGGATTAAACATTTGTGTTCTAAGTTAAATAAAATGTTATCCACCAAAACTCCTTTATTCTGTCAAACATGTTTAATGAATTTGGTTATACTGTAATAATTCTGCATCATGTTTTGTGTCCCTGGCTGATGCCTCGGCTTGGAACACCATCAAATAACCCTCCTTGTTTATTGCCCTTTTAGAACTGTATGGTTCCCCTGCTGTTTAATTAGAGTAATTCTTACATGGGCCTCCTCATACCCTGTAGGCTTGGTCAGATTAAAGAGCACTCCATATGTTTTACCCACAGACATCCAAAGAGGGGCTAAAGCCAAATAAGAAATTGATATTTAAAATCAGTATGCTACATAAAGGCAACTTAAGTAATGTTTTTAATTTTTTTTATTTTGGCATGGTGAAGGGTGACACTTCTTTTAAAGCACTGTTTTCTATTCTTACGTAATTTTTTTTCCCGTAAGGCTTATGGTCCAAAATTTCCACCACCACCATTTTCTGCACCATCTCTTAGCGCAGCAGTACTTTTCTGAGGGCAAGCCATTATCCACTTTTGCAACTGATGCCAATGTCACTGTGGCTACCCACTAATGGTGTATTTAAGAACTATCAAGTCATCTAAGAAAACACAATGACTGGAAACTATTTTATTCATGACATGAGCTGGAATTCAGTTAACAAACACACATTTTCAGCAGTCAGAGGGTAATGAGGTCTCCAGTGATCAATCGGGAGAGGTCATGCCAAACAAATCAGATACATTTCTTTGGCTGCGTGACCAAAGGGTTAGATCAGGGTGGAGCAGTGGACGTGGGCTACCTGGATTTTAGTAAGGTTTTCAATACTGTTCCAGACAAGAGACGGTCAACATTGTCCCACACAGGAGACTTGTAAACAAGCTGGGTAGATTGGAGATGGGCAAGAAGGTGGTAACCTGGGTAAGAAACTGGTTAGGGAATAAGAGACGGGGGAAGTGGTAAACAAAATTCACTTTGAAAGGGAGATTGACCAGCGGGGATCTCAGGGTTCAGTACCAGGACTGGTCCTCTTTAATGTCTATTAATGACATAGCAGAGTAGTTGGAAGGGAATGTCTGCCTCTTTGCAGATAACACCAAGATTTGCAACAGAGTGGACAGTCCGTGGGGAGGAAGAGATCTGAAAAACTGGAACTTTGGTCAAGAGTATGGCAGCTGGTTTTAATGCAAAAGTGCAAAATAATGCACATAGGCCATAGAATCCAAGGGGTTGAGTACATAATGGGTGGAGTAATGCTGACAATGACCAAGCAGGAAAGAGACCTGGGTAATCACATCAGACAACCTAAAGGTGGCCAGGCAGTGTGATAAGGCTGTTGGCAGGGTGGTGAGATGTTGGGGTACATAGGAAGGGGTATCACCAGCAGAAAGAGGGAGGTAGTGTTGCCCCTATATTGATCGCTGGTAAGACCCCACTTAGAGTACTGGGTCCAGTTCTGGAGACCATCTCGGGAAGGACATAAGCAGAGTGGAGGCTGTCCCAAAGAGGGCTACAAAAATGGTGCAGGGTCTACATCAAAAGTCATATGAAGAGAGGCTAGAGAAGCTCAATATATACACTCTGGAGGAGAGGAGGGAGGGGGGATATGATAGAGACCTTTAAATACCTCACAAGGTTTAATAAGATACAGGACAGGAGTATTTGTTGGCGAAAAAAGGTGCTCTAGAACAAGGTGACATGCTATGAAGCTGGAGGGAGGTAGATTCCAGGGAGACATGAGGAAGTATTTCTTCATAGAAAGAGTGGTGGATTCTTGGAACAGCTTTTCAGCTGAGGTAGTGAGGGCAAAAACAGTGGTGGGGTTCAAAATTGCCTGGGATAGGCACAAAGGAATCATAAGGGTAAGGCAGGGGAACGAAACAGCACCATAGATCAAGTGGGTCTGCAGCAAAAAATGAAGATAGAAATAAATTGGGCAGACTGGGTGGGCCAAGGTGCCCTTATCTGTCATCAGATTCTGTGTTTCTATGTTTATACAAGTTAGTGTGCATTTTGTTAATTTTTGTTAATTCCAAAATATTTGCAATCACTGACTTTAACTTTAGAAGATACGAGGTTTTGTATATGTCTTTACTGTTACCAGGATGTAATCCTCCAAAGCCAGCACTCTTCATCTCAGAATGGAGGCAGGTGGTAGCATGTGATAGATACTGAACTCTGAAACTGTAATATGCTCTCTGTGTGGAATAAAATGTATATTGTCTGTTTGAAAAAGTTTACTGTGGTTTAACTTGTTGAATTTCTTTTCAGCATTACAGAAGAAAAACAGGACGACAGCCAGTCACAAGAAGGTATTTATTTATTTAAAATAAAATGACCTGGAGGGTGCACAGAGCTGATAGCAGCTCATTCCCAGGTATGTCTTGGGAGAAAGGGATGGTGATACATACAGTTTGCATTGCAGAATTATGGTACACCTGAGTACATAGTTATGAAAAAACACATGGTTTAATGCCAACTGCAGATAAATCCACTGAGATTTTAAGAGTGGGTAACTAAGTACAGCTTCATATAGGGGAAGATGGCATATCCAGGGGGATCAGATGTAGTGGAGAGGCCAAGGGGATGAAACAGGGGAAGATAAACTGGGAGGAAGGGGCAGCAGGGGCATGAGAGAGGGAATGCAGATTAGATCCAGCTGCTAACATGAGTAATGTGTTCATAGTAGAGTTTGTTCAGGATAGTGGGGAAGCAGAAACAGGGTGAAGGGGAATGTTAGACCAGAGAAAAGAGAACCTGAAAGAGAAGACAACCTGGCCAGCATGGGTCTTGTGGAGAGGAGTGAGCAGGAGCAGGAGTCCTTGTTTTAGAGAGAGCTGGAAGAGGGGATGAGACCGGGAAGGAGAGAGTTAAGGTAGCCTGGGAGGAAATCCAACCACAATTTAGAGATGAAGGATGTACTGTGAGAGAGGTGACTACACTCCAGGGAGGCAGGAATATAAAGAACAGTGGTGGGTACAAGGAGGGCAGCAAAGAGCAATGCAACCAAAAGAATATAAGAAGGAGTTCAGTCTGGCCGTGGTGGATTTGGGGATAGCACTGTAAAGCATATCCCTGCCATCATTTTCACAACAGTCTCACAGTGAGCAGGGAATAGGGACCAACTTTGTTCCAATATAGCCCTCGTTACAGGAGGATGTCTTTGTGAATGGCATCTGTGTGTGGCAGGATAAGATGTGTTGATGATCCTACCAGACACCTAGCTATAGAAAGGTAGTGATTTCCTTCAGAAGGAGGGGGAAGATGTTCAGAATCTTGAAGATGGGGGGGGTAACTGCCAGGTACATAAGGTCACAGAGGCTATTTTTTGGCATTGTGGGTGAGTTGATTTACTCAAAACAGTTGCTGAATGTTGCTGAAGTTATGCTGAAGCTGTGTCATCAAATTCAGAGCTGAGGATAAGCAGAAACAAATCATGGTTTCTTTTATATTCATATTTTATTACCTTTTATAACAAACAGGAAAAAAGGAAGCAGATCAGACAGAACAATACAGTACATGTAAGAGGGTAGCAACAGCTTAATCTGGTTCAAAGTCAGTTGGCATTCATCTGTATCCCCCTCCCCCGGGTCGTGCCTGAAAATAGGCAGGATTTGTCTAGTGCACTTACCCGGTCAACAAAAACTAACTAAATAAATAAATATATCACAGCAGGTCATTTCTAATTCTAGTGGGTGGTACAGACGAAGCATGGTTTCATCTGCATTCATGTCACTGTAGAAGAGACACAGGCCTTGGTGAGGTCATTTAGAAAAATCAAGAACAGGATAAAGCCTAGGAAACAACCCTGGGGGACACCTGATCCAGTTGTGTGTGTGTGTGGGGGGGGGTGGGGGTCACCAACTAAGACCACTTGGAACCTGTCCACCAGTAGAAGCAGAACTACTTGACTGTGAGGTTGGGTAAACCAGCCCTAGCAAGCTTCTCTAGTAGGAAGGGGTAGGCATCAGTGCTGAAAGCGTTTACAAGGTTGACAGAGATAGCAGAAGTTATGAGGTCCCAACTCATCACCTTTGGGGTGGTACCAGTGAGCCTGAGGAGGGACGTAACTAGCGAGTTAGCCTTCTCGAAACCAGACTAGGAGGAGCTGAGGGAAGAAGAAAATCAAGAAGAGGGGAGCTGGGAAAGCACCAGTTTCTCTTGTATTTGGACAGTGCCAGGGTAAGGGAAATGGGGTAGTAATTACCAGAAACAGAGGCGTCACCATCTTTGTGAAGGGAAGAACTTAAGTCACCTTCCACATATCAGGGACTTTACCAGTAAGGAAGAAGAGGTTAAGCAGTGCAGAGATGAGTGAATATAGCAGAGAGGTAAAGGAGTTTGGGTTCCTCATCTTGGCTATTATGCTTGCTAAGGTTAAAGGTCAGCAGAGCTGGCTGGCCCCATGATGCAGAGGGTTGAGGCACTGGATGCCAAACCTTGTGCCATGCCGGCAACCTGGTTTGGGAGCGAGCTTTGGTCACCAGGGTTCAGCCGGGGGGGAGGGCGAGGAGCCAGGATTGAGCAGCTGCCAGGCAGCTCTCCTCTCTGGGAGGGACGCTAGGCTTCCTCGACTCTTGGTTGCCACCTGGTGGAGGCTAGATGGCAGTGACATGCTGGGGGAACCTAGGCACTAGACCAGGAGGGAGGATAGATCCGTCGCCGGAACTGTGGGACACATGTGCGCCCCACGCCGCATGCACGACACGACTGGGGCCCCAGGAGTAAAGGGGAGAAAAGTACAAATACCATGTCTCCCCTGTTGCCAGTAAGGTTGGAGGGGCAATGGGGGAGCACCAGGCTATGGAAAAAAAAAGTTCAACAGAGCTGAGTGGCTAGCAGGAGAGGTAGGAGAAAAGCAAAAGGTAAGGTGAGGTTGGGGAGAGGAGAGGAGAAGCGGTGAGGAGGAATGTGGAGGGAGGGAGTAGAGCAGTGAGAAGGCACATGTAGAGAACAAGTCACTGAAGTAGGAGGTGACCTCCAAGGGGTTACATATGGTGGGAATACCTCGTTTGAGGACCAGACTGATTGACTGTGAGGTGGGGATCACCAAATAAGGAATGAATGATCTTCCAGAATTTAGATGGGTCATTCATTTATTTATTTAAAATTACTCTAACTGGGATAGCAGCAGTCTCAGATTAACATAGTCCACCAGAAATAGCTTTACACACTGACTAAAATATACACATGAAAAACAAACAAGCTCTAAAGATAAGTACTTATTGTAGTTAATCTGGGGGTTAGAAGTGAAGCATTCAGATGTGGCTAGTCTGATTGCTTTTGAGCAAGCATTCTGCAGCTGCTTGTATCTTGTTAAAATCTCTAGGGAGCCAATAGCCTTGCGAAGGAGCCAAGCTGAATCATGCTCTTTCAGGCTGGCTATAAGTTCAGATAAGAACAAGGGAGATGGCAGCCCCTAACACAGATCTTCTAAAGAGGGGTATGCTTTGCCCCAGCATCCATGAATTTAGAGTGAAATTTACTGAGAGCATCATCTATATCAGTGGATGTAGTGATGAAAGACAAACATTATTATACAGGCCATGCAGCAGGGCAGACAGGCTGAGGGGCCTGAAAGACCTGAGCTGGATAACCTTGGGTGGGCTTTGGGGCAATGAATTGTACATAAAAAGGGTAGATCAAGGTCAGCATGCAACCATTTCTTAGGTCCATGAAAGACTTCCAAGTCCTAGAGGATGAATAAACCCTGTGAATCTGTATTTATCTTGTTAAACTGTGCAAGACACAGATCTAATGCTGTGTGTTCTACTTTGTGAAATTGTGATTTTCTGCTGCTTAGGAACAGTTGACCTAAATATAGAGTTTCATTACAATGCAAGGTCTACAGTAGAAATAATTTGTCTGGTTTTGTAGAAGTACTGGGCTCTATGTTGTATATCCTTCCTCACAGATTAGATTTTCAGTGATGTGGCCCAGTATTACACAGAGAATAATACATGTATGGGTGTGTGACAAGAATTCTACACTTGAGGGGTGTGATGCCTCTTAAACAGCAGTATTTGTTAGTTACCATGTAGTTTTTTCAACAGTAATGTACTGATGGTAAAAACATCAGTATACCTTTATGCTGCATGGTGGAAGGATGTTGTGTATGGAAACCTATACACTGTAAAAAGTCACAGTGATGTCCATACTAACACACAATGACTTTTCATTCTGCGTTAGTATGGACGTCACAATGCAATCATCCCTATTGATGCTTTTGATAGGGCTAGCTGTGGTTGAAATGTTGAGTGAGTGAGCTATCTGGTGGGCAGTTAGCAGTAAAGTGCAGGCTGCTGAAACTGAGGCTAGTTTTGTAGAGCACAAAATAGTAAGTGATTTTTTTTTCTGGTTTCACCATACACTATATAGAAAAGTGTATGGTAGCCCCCATAACACAACCACACTATTCTTTTACCTTGTGGTTACCGTGCCATCAACGGGAACTATCGAGCTTCGCTCTGGAGGTCCTTGATGTCACATTAACCACCCAGTGTAACAATAGTGTTGCTGTAGGAATAGCATTGTTGTGCGTAGGCTACCATACTCTATCCTATATATTTTCATTCTCTTTCATTCCTGAACAAAGATATGGGACTTTAACGTTTTTGAAAGTACACACTCCCATACTTGTCGGCCATGAAGACATTAAAATATTTAGGTACAGTGCTGTGCTGTTTACCATCAGATACATGTGGTAGCACCATCCTAACACTGCCACAGTATAAATCTAGTTTGTATATTCAAAAAGTAACCTCAACAGAAGAGATCTTTAAAACTGCAAGTGGCAGCCATCTTTAATAACTTGAGTCATTAATTACAAAATTAGCTGTAAAAGTTGTTTAAAAATATCTGAGAAATTACTGAGGAAGAAACTAAGGATGTCAGAAAACATTTCTACTGAAAAATTATACAACGACATTTTTTTGACAATACTGATGCTTTAAATCACGAGGGTGAAGGGTTGTGTCAGGGACACCAACAGTTTCACTGAGTCTGTCTGGTTACACTACAAGAAAAAGTGGGGTAAAATAGTCACCCAGAGTGAAACCACAGGACTGCAAATAACTCAGCTTATCAGATGAAGTAGTGATATGTGCATTGCAAATGTTAAATTCCACAAGAGGAATTCTGGAGGCATTACCTATTATGCTACTGTAATGTACTGTACCTGCAAGACCAGAGAAGTTTCAAACATCCACATTTTGTGAAAGTTTTCACAATATTTTATAAATAATTACATAGTAAAATTTTTAACCCCGTAACTTAAAAATTTAGAAAACCAAATCCCTCCATATTTAGTCAGTTCTATAATCCTAACAAATGGAAAATTTCTAAACCAAAACTCTCCATATTTAATAAATTCTATAACCATTACAAAATGTTTATGCATTGCTAATGTTCACATATTTAGCTCCAAAGGGAGTGGAGTTATAATCAGATAAAACTTTTAACAACGTTTCCCAAAAAATAAAATGCCAGATTTTGAGCCCCTGTGATTTTGGAAACCATTAATACAGATGACATGGTGCTTAGCATGTCTTTAGGACACCTAACAGCATGAACCAGCATCAGGTAATCCAAAAATGATATATTATATAAATGGACTACCACTTCACTCATCAAACTGTGAAAAAGATTTAGGGATATATGTTAATAATAAACTTACATCAAATGATCACTGTGTTAGAACTGCTTGCATGACCAACAGACTTTTGAGGCAAATAAAACGCACTTCTGTTAATCGCACTGAACAATGCCTTATTCCATTGTACAGGGCATACATTAGACTGTATCTAGACTATGGCTCCCCTTTCTGGAATCCAAACCAAAAAAGACATAGCAATTCTTGAACAGGTTCAAAGGAGAGTAACTAGAATGATTCCAAGATTAACAAACTTGGATTATCAGAACAAATTAAAAGCTACTGGTCTCTTCTCTCTTCAAACTAGAAGATTAAGAGGCGATATGCTTGTGGTTTTTAATTTAATAAATTCACCAGATCTAATGAAAAAATGTGGTCTAACACTCTCCAAAATGAGACATGTTCCAAGACTGCATAATAAACAGCTTGAAGTAAAAACTTATAAAACCAGCAAAAGGGGAAACTTTTTCCAATAAGAGCATCCATTGTATGGAACACCTTGCCACAAGAATTGGTAGAGGCAACCAGTGCCGCTGTCTTTAAAAACAAATCAGATCTTTGGTTGAGGGATAATAGATGAATAATGTCCCACATAGTGTGGGGAACAGTCTCGATGGGCTCTGGCCTTCTTCTGTTCTTTCATACCAAGTAATACCAAGTAACCTATGCCACATTTCATGTTTCTAGCTCAATAGATGGATGGGTTATGATCAAATAAAGAGATTTAAAAAAATCCATGAAATTCCAACAGAATTCTGTTGTTTGCAGAATTTCATGCAATACCATCAGTATTCTGTGAATTCAGAATTTTCTAATTCCACGCTGCTGTAGACATCACTAGTAACTAGTGTGGCTAAAGGAGATTGGCTCTTCCTGATCACTTATAATGTCATGGTCCATGCTATCACAATGCTGATGAGATATAAAAGGGACTAGAACTACTGCTGACATCCTATCCTGCAGGAAAAGAAGTGTTCCACACATCACACTTAGTACTTTTAGGTAGAAAATCTTCTAATTAACAAACGGGAAATGTACATCAGATACAAAAAGTAGCAGTTGGCTACTTTTAAAAGTTAATATTCATTTCAGTGTACTAGCTCTTTAAGTTGTGCAAAACCATTGCTGTGAAGAGCTAGAGGTACCTATTTATTACAAACAAGGTTTGCCATGCATAACACCAGAAAGTTGATACCTTACAGTTATTCTTCTCCTGCTGCTAATGTAAAAGCAATAAGAAATGATAGGGTGGTAGTAACATTGTGACAGCTGGAGTTGTAAGGTATGCGGCCACAGGCTGACTGCCTCCAGCCCCTGGGCAAGCAGCTGTCACGTACCACCAAAACCCTGGAGTGTCCTATTGTGCTTATAAAATGGGTTTCTGAGGAATATTTAAAAAAAAAGAAAAAACTTCCAAAATAAGAAAACAATTCACGATTTGTTAGTACTGTCATTATGCATGGGTCCTGGCCAATCAAGGGCCATGGATTTCCTTACTTTTTATAGAATCTGTAAGAAGTCATCAGAACTCTCTGCTAGAGATACTGTAAACATTTCTATGGCAAGGGATTGCAGTTTGTGGTGATGAATAATGTATTATTTAAAAACAATCCAACCTTGTGAAAGGCCCGCTATGTTGTCTCCTTTAGAGACTCATGCAAATCACTAGGAAAAGAGGAAGAAGGGAGCACAGCATGGTTTCAGTATGGAAATAATTACTATTTAGGAGTGGGTGTACAGAGCCTTCATAACTTTTCTGCTTCTCTTCAGTAAAGCATGTGGGACATTTTATCTGTATCCTTGTGGTATAAGCAGTATTAGTAAAATATGCCTTTTAAAGTTTAGGTTTTTCCCGTGTTTGAAAATACCTTACTTAATAAGATATTAAAGGTGACACAAAATAATTTTCCACTGTTAAATGCTCTCCTGTTTACCATTCCATGTCAGCCATATATTCTGATATGCTTTAACCATTTTTGAACAAAATTAATGAATTTCACTTTATATTGTCCTAAAATCTATGTTGTTTTCCCCCTCCTCAGGAACTACCGATCTTTCTTGTCATAGTTCTAAGACATTCTATGCTGTCAGTTATACCATGTCATGCTATTCATCCGAATTGCCCAGAATGTTGTAACTGATATTATAGAATGTCCAGGCAGTATGAAAACTGCAAGCAGCAACTGCTAAGGGTAAAGGTTTTCAAAGCAAAGATGATAAAACATAATTAATTATTTAATGAAACTGGTAAAACACATCAGAATATAGGGTAGACAATTAACGGAAAACAGAAGAGCATTTAAAGATGTAAAAACGATTGCCTATCACCTTCAAAGGAAAATTGTACTTGAATAATGAGCCCTCGCCAGCAGCTCTCTTCCCAATCAGGTTTTTAAGGCAGAAAAATTGTTTCATAGTTTATGTCTCTAGGTCGCTGACCAACTCCATTGACTCCAGTTTCCCCAGCCCCATTTCCCACCATCTCTGAACCTCTCCTTGCCGAGTTGCCCATAGAATGCCCCCCATGGCAGGTCCATCTGTGTGGCCAGGCTCTTCCAGACGACAAGCAGCATTCTGTTAAGGAGCTCAGTCAGTGGTGGAGCCTGCAGGAGGAGGCGCTTCATCCTGCTGATCGTGATTTACTTCTGAACATTTCTTCCCCAGGCTGCCAGCTGTGCAGCGATGCACTGTGTGTGAGCATGTTAGCCCACCCGCGCAGGTGTTCACTTATGCAGGCGCCCACCCAAATTCTGACCCCTTACTTGACACTGCAGATGTGTTGCTTCCTGGTCTCCACTCGGTGGCTAACAAGCAGCAGAGTGACCCCCTCCCCAAGAGAGGAGAGCAGTCTATGGAATGCTTCATCCTCTCTTCCTTGTCTAGACCCCCTGCGACCAGAGCTTGATACAGTACCCAGGACATTGGCATGGCAGGTGAGAGTGTTAACACCATGCCACCAGGCCAGAAAAAGGTGAAGTCTTTTAACAACATTTAAATGCTTTTTTTAATTTCTTTATGCTCCCCTGCTATAACTTACAAAGTCAACAGCTGCCTATGGCCAGTTTGCTGGCAGCATCACACGTCAGCTATATACTCCAGCCTATTGTAGGCTGCCAACTAATGGAAGAGATCAGCAGTATTCATTAACATACAGCAAGTGGTGGAATTATTACACTGCCTGAGAGATGGCTTTAGGCAGTTTAGGCATCATATGTTACAGCAAGAGAGCATAACGAAGGAAAAAAAAGTATTTTGATATTGTTATAAAGATTTACTTTATGTCTTAAAAGTCTAATTAGGGAGAGGGGATAGCTTGCAGCTGGGGAGAGATCAGTATGATGGGTTGCTTTCCTTTAAGGTTGATTGCATTGTTTGGGCGTTTGACTTTAGGAGGTGGGGGTTTCACCTCCTTATAAAAAATGCATTCATATCATCTAATGAAGTAAAATCTGATTCTTGGGTCTGTGCAGTCAAAGAAGAAAAATGTACCTGCAGTGCTTGGCACACAGTACAAATAAAAACAAATACATCTTTGTACTGCAGTCAGGAAGTCTAGAAGCTCCATAAAACTGGAATGCTTTGTAGCCTTCTCTAAGCTGTCCGGTTAAAAGGTACTAGCCAACTTGACAAAAACAAACTGCATGGTTGGTTAACAACAGCAGAAGATTTTATTAGACCAGCTCCATAATGCCAGTCTGTAATTATCACATTTTAATCTAATTAACCCTTGCAGAAATTCTATAGAAAACAATCTGTAGTCAGATTATGAAGAGTGATTTGTTTAATTTTGAGTAGCCCAGCATGCCACAAGCTTCTAATCACCCTAGTTAGTGTTTATAGCAGATTTTGAAGTCAATACACTTAATAAGTGATAGTCTTGAACAAGTAAGATGTCATTATCTCTTAGTATTCCTCTGAAGCTGGTTGCTATGCGCTACACAACATATAAGAATAGGACCTTGTTTTTTTCAATATTCCCCTTCATACAAATTGTATCCCAAAGGATTTTGTGCCTCTCTCTAAGCCACACACATACTCCCAAGCTAGTTCTTCATTCCAAGCATCATTTTATGGATGCTACCTGCTATCCCTCAAACAAACTGTGTCTTTGGTATTTTAATCTACTTGAGTGTTTTACCAGGAAGAGCATACTGTGCTGGAACCAGCTCATTTCTGATGCATGCTGGGAAAGGGGGAGATTGAGAGCATCACAAAATTAAAGCAGCAGTGCAACAAAATTCGACAACAAATTTTACCGTAGTTTTTTCATTATAAAAGATTCCAGGTATCTTCTAGTTTAATTTGGTGGTACTACTTTTTTAATTCCACCAGAATCTGAGTTATTTTATAAATGTTTTAATTTAGTTTCTTCTCTAGAAAGACAGATGGCCACCACATTTTGCATAGAAATTGCATTTTAGACTTGGCAAGGGTTAGGATTGAAAAAGTAAAAAAAGACTCAAGGGCCCCCATATGCAAAGGAGATGCACGGCGCATCCCGGCAGAAACTGGAGATGTACCGCATAACCGCAGCAATGCGCCACAGTACAATATTCAAAAAAGCGGGATGTGCCGGACCCAAGGGATTGGGCCTGTGCCCAAATGTAATGTCTGTCATGTGAGTGGAGGGGGTGTTCCTATGAATAAGCCGTGCAGCGGCATATTCAGAGGGAATGCTCTGTCCAGATATGTGTGGTGCAAAGATCCATACAAAAAGCAGGCCTAATCAGCTAGCCACCCACAGGTGGACCATGGCAGTGCAGGCAGGTGCACAGCAGCCTGCCCTTCCCAACAGTCAAGTGGCAACCACCCCTCCCATCCTCCCAGTCATCGACTGCAACAAGAATCACCTTGAACATATCCCCACAGTGTAGGGAAACCCTTCCCATCCCAACTCCGTCCATATAAAATATTAAATCCTGAACATCCTTGGTAGTCTAGTAGACCCCCTCCCATCCCCAAATGTAAAATAAAATAGTATCCTCATATTTCCCTAGTAGTCTAGTGCCCCCCCATAGCCCCGAACCCCATCCATAGTATAACGTAACATTATGACCTTCCCTGGTAGTCTAGTGGTACCCGCCCTCTCAGCCCAGATCATAACAGAAAACTTAATCCCAATATTTCCCTGGTAGTCCAGTGGACCCCCCCACCCACTGAGGCACCCACACTCCACTCCCCCATCCCAGCATGGCCAATGAAGCCGGCGGGCAGCAAAACCCACCCGCACACCTCCATGGCTGCCCACCAACTGAGCTGTCACATAATGACAGCTTACAGCATGCACTAGAATACCATTACTGTGCTGGAGTCAATACCAACGATGCTTCAACTGTTGTCGCCTCAGCCGATGCCAGCTGGCCCTTTGGGCAGACACCAGCTGGTGCCTGCGGGACCAACATCAGGGCACCTGAAGCCCAAAGGGCCTTTGCCTGGTTACCCAGCACCTTTTGGACCTGTGCCAGGGTACCCCACATGCTAGGGACCAACTCGGGGTTACTCGATGCCGGGATACACTCCTTTTCCACAACGGCCTTGGCCAAGAAGACTGATCATCTGTATCATTCCCTCACTGGCAAAGCCTGTCTGGAGAGCAACCAGAGTGGACTCAGTAGTCATGAATACAGCTCATGACCATACCAAGAAGCCCAGGCACCTTAGCTCCCACCCTCCAGATAAGGAGTCTCACCAGGTTGACCAGTTTGGCAAGCTGGTTCATGCTTCCAGCCACGCTTGGCCATCAGTACCCAAAACTATCTTGCCCACATGGTGTAGTATCGGAATGCTGTGTGGGACAAGGCTCTGGACCTCATGCAGGCCTTCTCTGAGGATCCCACAAAGACGCAGTTGGTGCATCTTCTTAAGTCAGGCTAGAATGTGGGCAACCACGTCCTCCAAGCCGCCTGTGACACTGTTGATGCGGCAGGTCGAGTGGTGGCTATTGGCATTTGCATCCACCCCCATTCCTAGCTCAGAATGTCAGGCTTCGTGCCAGATGTTCAGGTGAAAATCCTGGATGCACCTTTCTGGGGTTCTGTCCTTTTTGGCAGTGATGCCCAGGGCATTATTTCTCACCTGCAAGAATCAGGAAAGGCCATGCTACCGGTACAGTTTATGTAACTCTCTTAGCCCAGGTCCAACCAGCATTAGTCCTTTCATTGGACCTCCCAGACAGCAGCCTAAGGGCCGGCAGTCCAGAGGTGCCTTTAAGCGCAAGGCTCCCACCCAGTCGGCTGGAGCCTCTGCCCCGAGGGCTCCCAGAGCATCCCCAGCCACTCTACCCACCCCCGGTGCTACTGCCTTACTCCTTGCCCAACCCCCTCCCCTGGCAGAATCTTTGGGGGAGGCGGTGGGGGATCACTTTTCCCTATACGTCGATGGGTGGCGCACTGTAACTTCAGACCAATAGGTCCTTCAGATGGTGGAAAGGGGGCATACTCTGGAGTTCTTGGAGATCCCACCAGACAGCACCCCCTTGCAATCCTGTTACCCTCAGACCCACATCTTTCTCATTCAAGAGGAGATTCAGGCCTTGCTGCACAAAAGGGCCATAGAGCCCATCCATCTGGCACAGAGAGGGAAGAGCTTCTACTCCCACTTCTTTCTCGTCCCTAAGATGACAGGGGACCTGAGACCAATCTTGGATCTCAGCCGCCTGAATCTGTACATAGAATACAATCAGTTCAAGATGGTCACCCTTCAAGGGTTGCTGCCCTTTCTTCACCAAGGGGATTGGCTCTGTTCACTGGACATGCAGGATGCCTATCTCCATATTCTGGTTTTCCCTCTGCACCGTTGGTTCCTCCATTTTTGTTTCCAAGGAAACCGTTACCAGTTTCTGGGCCCTCCCTTTTGGTCTTTCCTCAGCCCCCTGGGTCTTTACCAAGTGTCTGACAATGGTGGCTGTGGCCCTCAGGAGACATGGGTATTATATCTTCCTTTACCTGAATGACTGACTGTTGACAGCCCCTTCCAGGACTCAGTTGATCAAAACCCTGGAAGCCAACTTTCGATTGTTCCAGACTTTGGGGATTACTCTCAATCTCCCCAAGTCTTGTCTCCTGCCAAGCCAGCACCTCCAGTATATAGGAGTTGTCTTGGACTGGTCCCTGGGCAAAACCTTCTTGCCTCAGGACAGAGCAGAATGTTTAGTAGCACAGGTCCAGCTGATTGCCTCTTCCTGGTACATTCCAGCCAGATCCTTCCTGTGCCTCCTCAGACACATAGCAGCGGCCATAATCACAGTCCCCCTGGCCCGCCTGCATATGAAAGTACCTCAGTGGACTCTTTGAACCCAATGGCACCAGCGCACCAATAACCTAGATCAGCAGGTCCTGGCCTCCACTCCTGTGAGGCAGACCCTGGAATGGTGGCTAGACTCCTCCAATATCCTCAAGGGTGTACCTTTCAGAGCTGTCCTCCCACAAACAGATTTTGACTACAGATGCCTTGGGCCTGAGCTGGAGTGCCCATGGGGCCCATCGTTAAACTCAGGGGATCTGGTTGGAGGGCGAGACACATCTCCACATCAATGTCTTAGAGATGAGGGCCATCCTTTATGCAATGTAGGCCTTCCAGACTCACCTGGTTCCAGGCCCCCTCTTGGTACAGACAGACAACAAGTCAGTAGCCTATTACAACAACAAGCAAAGGGGGACTCACTCTTACCCCCATTGCCGGGAGGCCATGAGAGTCTGGTACTGAGCCATTCAACACAACCTGGAACTGGCAGCTGTACTTGTTCCAGGCATCTAAAATATCCTGGATGACAGTTTAAGCAGGTCTAGTGTGAGGGCTCTTGAATGGGAGCTTCTCACCATGGTCAAGGACCTCTTTGACAGGTGGGGCCATCCCGAGGTGTACTTTTCTACATCCCTACTCATCGCAAAGCTGACCAATTTCTGCTTGCTTGATCCAGGGCCTGGTGTTTTCTGGCAAGATGTGTTGTCCCTCTCCTAGACAGAGAGGTTCCTTTACACTTTACCTGCCTTTCCATTTCTGCAGAGGGTACTCCTCAAGCTTCAGTCAGAGGAGTGGAGATGATTCTCATAGCACCCTTTTGGCTACATCAGATATGGTTTCCACTGTTGCAACAACTAGCAGTAGAGCCTCCAGTACCTCTTCCCCTGTGCTCCGACTTGCTGTCCCAGGAGCAGGGCACTCGGTTCACCTGGACCTCAAGTCACTGCACCTCCATGCATGGCTCCTGCAGACTTAGCTATTGCCTGATTTGGAGTCTCTTCCTGGGTGGCAGATGTCTTAGTGGCTGCTAGGAAACCTTCCACCAAATACACCTACACCATGAGGTGAAAGCGCTTCTCCATTTGGGCCACCGCTCAGCACTTGGGTCCCTTCTCCTGTCCATTGAATCTCATCCTGGAGTACCTCCTGTCTCTTTTGGACTCCAGTCTGGTTACTTCTGCTTAAGGTGCACCTTACTCCTTTCTGCATACCATGCACCTGTTGAAGGCAAAACCATTGCCCAACTGGACCTTTCCAATACCTTTTTGTGGGGCATGTTGCATTTGAAACCTCCCGTTAGGGACTCTGTCCCACCATGGGATCTTTTGTTCATTTTGGAAAAGCTTACATTGACTCCTTTTGAGCCTGCCGCAAGCTGTGAGCTATGCTTCCTTTCTTGGAAAGCATTATTTTTAGTTGCCATTACTTCTGCCCAGAGAATTTCCAAGCTACAGGCTCTGATGTGTAATGAGCCTTATTTGGTTTCTCACAAAGATGGGGTGTCTTTGAGAACTAATACTAAATTCCTTCCTCAGGAGGTATCTGAGTTCATACTAAATCAATCCATCCACCTGCCTGTGTATTTTCTTGAGTATTCTAAATTAGGGGGAGGCCTTACTTCATACTCTAGATGTTCATTGGGTGCTTGGGTATTATTTGGATCACACCTGTGCTATCAGAAAGTCTGATCAGTTGTTTATTTCTTTTGCTCCACTGAGAGAAGGAGCCCTCATTTCCAAACAGTGTTTGTCCAAGTGGCTAGCCAATTGCATTGTTTACTATTATTGCAGGTACGACAAGCCTTTGCCAGGCCCGGTCAAAGGCCATTCTACCATGGGCATAGCTGCCTCAGTTGCTTCCTTCAAGAATGCATCCTCTGCAGATATCTGTGCAGCCTCCATGTGGAGTTCTGTCCATAGCTTCATCAGGCATTACAGTTTGGACATTACTTCTAGATGTAGGGCTGGCCTTGGCCTTGAAGACCTTCAGGGCCTTCTCTTTTAATGGCCTGTGCTTATTTTTTTCCTCCTCCCCGCTGACCGGTTCAGTTCAGCCACAGCCTGGGACTCAGCCCTACCGGTGTTGCCTGCTGCAAGAGCCCCCTTGAAGTAAGATAGTACAGTTACATAAGGACTTACCATAACAGTAGATCTTCGAGAGGAGCGCTTGCAGCAGGCACTGATTTCCTTCCCTCCTGCCCTCTGAGGGCTGCTTCTCCATTCCTGGCTTCTCTGCTTTCCTCTGTTATGAGGAACTGCCTCAGTTCTCTCTATTCTGAGTCTGCCGGAGTCTCCAGCAGGAGAACTGAGGTGGAGCTGGGGGACCGCCCCTTTTATACTATAGGCAGACGTCACTGGGGGTGGTCTCCTGCTGTAGACTGCTAGCTAGAAGTTCTCTGTGTGCTCCTAGTGCCTGGTGGCTTAGTCCTACCAGTGTTGCCTGCTGCAAGAGCTCCTCTCAAAGATCTGTTGTTATGGTAAGTTCTTACGAACTGTATTTTTTCTTGAATGATTTGCTTTATTTTCTTAATAAATAGCTTTCCTACTCTTTTTCGAGAGGTGCCATAGGATCTTTAATGTCCACCTATACAACCACTAGAACAGGCAGCTAGGACCTTGGTTTAACATCTTATCTGAAAAATGTCAATGTCAACTCAGGAGTGCAGCCCTCCTCCCTCCCGCCTCGCCCCTCCCTCCCTCCCATGCTGCACTACAGTGTCAGTCCTGAGATTTAACCAAAGCTCCTGTTGTGGGATGGAACCCACGGCCTTCCAATCTTCAGACCTCAGAGGTGAGTGTACAAGCTGCTGAGCCACCAACATAACCTGATCTCCCTCCAGTGCTGCTTCAATCTCCAAAGCCGATGAACAGTCACGCTTACATGATCCCTTTCTGCGCTAATGCAAGCCATGTTAAAGAGGGGCCATGTGTCTGGGGGCAGGCAGCTATTTGGTGACTTGCAAAAGTCACTGTCTCATGTTGCTGTGCCTACCATTAATACTGGAAGCACAGGCAAAGGTAACCATGTAAAGAAGGATTATAGGGTATTCAGGGCTTTACTTTTGTAACATCTCACCCATTTTCTCACAGCACCTAAAAGGAGGATTGAGTGGAAAAGTGACTGACAGAGATGGCGGGGCTGCACGGACTAGACACAGGGAGCCAGTGTCATACACTAATGGGGGGGGGGAATGCTTGCAGGGCTGGTCTGGTCATAGATCACAGGGGTGGCTGCCAGTGGTGGGACTGTTTCATCTGGTCAGCAAAGCCAAACCTGAGCTTACAATATGCAGGTCACACTTCCTAGTTCCAATGGGGTATTGTGGGAACAAGCTCATTGCAGAGATGTGAGCGGTGCTGTCAGTCCACATGGCAGCTTACAATACTCACATTGCTGCTTATTCCCAACTCCACTGAGGCTGTGGTTGCTGAGCAAGGAGCAACTTACCACAATCGGGTAAGTGTCCACACTGCCACATTTGCACCTCAACAACCCGAGCACTTGAGTTGTTACTGTGCAAATGTTGAAGTGTAAAGAGGTCTAATATCTTATTTTCTTAACGCAGTAGCTATTCATTTCCATTACGTGTTGCATTTTATCCTGTTTCCCTTTCCCTCCACCCTCTCACTGTTATTGAAATATCATAGAAACATAAAAACATAGAATCTGTCAGCAGATAAGGTCCTGATGGCCCACCTAATCTGCCCTATTTTCCCTACCTATAGTGCTGCCATAGACCCTACTCAGTTTCCAGACTTTCCCCCTCCCACCACTAAGATCCCTCTGTGTCTATCCCATGCATTCTTGAACTCTGTCTCCGCTTTCTGCCCCTGCCACCTCCACCGTAAGCTGTTCAATGCATCCACCACTCTCTCCGTGAAGAAATTCTTTCTCAGATTTCCTCTGAAGCTCCTCCTTCTAACTTCATAGCATGACCCTTGTCCTCCGAGCATCTTTTTCTGTGGAAAATGCTCCCTTCCTGTACCTTGTTTTTTACTTGTGAGGTATTTGAATGTCTCTATCATATCCCTTTCCCTCCTTTCCTCCAGGGAGTACATGTTAAGTTCCTTAGAGCCTTACCCCATAGCACTTTTGATGCAGGCCATGCACCATTTTGTTGCACTCCTTTGTATTGCCTCCACACTCTCTATGTCTTTATGGAGGTGGGGTCTCCAGAACTGTACATAATACTTGAGGTGCGACTAAGCATTACAGTTCACAGTACTGCACTTCAGCCATGATAGATGTGGACAAGTGATCACCTCATTAGACCAGCTACAGCTACTGTTCATGAACCAGCCACTAGGGGTGCTACTTAGTGATGAACTCTGAGCCCTCCCTCTAGTCTACAGTCAGAGAATCACCTCCAAAATTCGTTCAGTCTTGACTGACCCATAGTGGCAGGTAGCAGACCCAAGGCTGCTCCTGAACTGAATCATGTTCTTTGCTGCAGAGTGACACCTGAGCTGCAAGAATAGCTTTTGTTGTTGTTGTTGTTGTTGTTGCTACAATGCATGGTTAATTTGTGGATCTAAAGATCTCCATAACCCTTTAAAAAAGAGGCTTTTTATAAATAAAAAATACCTACATAGCTGGCCCAACAGAGCAGTGGTTGGATACTTCTTTCCATACCGTATCATATCATATCATATCATATCATATCATATCATATCATATCATATCATATCATATCATATCATATCATATCATATCATATCATGTCATATAATATCATCTTTATTTGTAAAAGCACCTTTCTAATACCACAAGCACGAGTTTGTGCCACAAGTGTAGGGCACCATGTTTAGATAACCGGAAGAGGATCAAGCAACCCAGTGGATGCAGTTCTCTAGGGTGGATGGGTTATTTCCCTGCTGCAACAGGGAGAGGCATCACCAGCAGAAAACAGGAAGTTGTTATCCCTCTGTACAGACAGTTGGTGAGACCCCATCTGGAGCACTCATGCCCAGTTCTCGGGACCCTATCTCCACAAGGACATAGACAGGATGGAGGCAGTCCAGAGGAGGGCAACTAAAATGGTGCAGGGTCTGCAAGAGAAGCCATATGAGGAGAGACTAAAGGAGCTTAATATGTATACCCTTGAGGAAAGGAGGGAGGGGGACATGATAGAAACTTTTAAGTACCTCAGTGGAATCAACAAAGTCCAAGAGGGTAGCATCTTTCAGAAAAAGAGATGTGCAAGAACAAGGGGACACAATTTGAAGATAAAAGGGGGATGGCTCAGGGGCAATGTGAGGAAGTATTTTTTCACAGAGAGGGTGGTGGATGCATGGAACAGCCTTCCTGAGGGGGTTGTGGGGTCTAAAACTGGGAGAATTCAAGAATGCATGGGACAGACATAAGGCAATTCTTGTGGGGGTTAGGAAGAAATAGGCTGTTGGTTAACTAGAATCTGCAGCTTATCCAGTAGGTAGGGAAATGGGCAGACTAACTGTGCCAAGCTGTCCTTATCTGCCATCAAAATCTATGTTTCTATGTAATACCGACACCTTGGTTCCCACAGGGGAGCTCAGTTTGGGGTGAAGGGATGCATATGTGAGGTGTCTGGATTGCCTATACCAATGTCGCTGTACGTGGAGGGAAGGGGAAAGAGGAGGGAGTAGTTTGGTGGCAAAGGGCAGTCTCACCTGGGATGATGATGCGTATACTACCTGCACATCAAACAGTGGCTCCATCTCCCGCCAGGGCCAAGCCCAGATGCCTTCTCCCCCACTGTTGGTGACATGATTCTAGGCAGCACCTGCTGTGGAGGAGAAGTAGGGCTCCTAGAGAGGGTTAGCTTGGGGTACAGCAGCAGTGGCCTGGTTGAGTGTTAGCTGAGAGACTCAAATGGAAGATATATGGGGCACCTTGGACAGGTGAGGCACTGGGAGCAGCTGAAGCAGGTCCCCGTTGAGGGATCAAATGAGAATTAAAGATTTCCTTTTAAAAGGAGACTAATTAGATTATATGACTACAAAAGATCACATACCATAAGTAGTGTGTCTAATGCAGTAATACTCTTTGAGCTGTGTCTGCTGTTTTGATGTCTAAATGCACTGCAGGGAATACGCCCAGTTATTTGTATGAATTCCTCACTGTTAGGCTTGCAGTAATGCTTTTGCAAATGATGTCATCATTGTGCAGTTTTATGGTAATGCAAACATGTGAGGTTTGGTGCAATGGAAAGAGATACTGTGAGATGCCAGCCATTTAGAAAAGACATGTGGTACAGCACTTCATATGGTGTCCTCACGAACGTAATTGGTGACAAAAAATGCAGGCAAGTGCTCAATATGAAGTTATTCAACAACGGAATTAGAACTGAATCACTGATTAGGACAGCAGTTTGAAGAATTATGGAAATTCCCCGTGTCCCTTGGGGAATGACTACACCCCATTTTTATGTTTGTATGATGATTTCTCCATGGTTTTCTCCTATGACCACCTGTCTACATCATCATCATTATCCAGGGCTGGTGTGCTGAAACCTTCTTCCAATTGTCAGGGAGGTGAGTGGCTGCTGTCACTGTTAAATAGCGTCATGCTGTAATAAACTGGAAGGGGGGTGCAAGTACCTGGCAGCCCATATCTTTCCACTGGGACCCATGTGATATACTTCCATGGTACAGCTGGTCCCAGTGTGGGACCCTGGAGCTCCTTCATAAAGCATGTGTCCCAAATGTAGCATCAAGGACTGCCGCCACGTACTGGGATGGACCACTATTTTCTTGATGTTCTTTCCACCTTTTTAGGGACTTTATCTCTAGAATAGGATTTGTCCGCAGTTTTTATTGGTTAAAAGCCTGTTGACTCTGAAGGCATTATTTTCAAACTATTTTTAGGGGTAGTTGGTGGGTGGTGATGTGTCACCTGATATGAATCCATTCCCAGCTCTGGGTACACAGAAGTCCATTCCATGCAGACCATAGTCTGCAGAAGTAAAAGTATAAAGTTGTCACGTGTGCACTTCCAGGTTCACAGAATGGCATTTGTAACGGATGCTGGGGATGGGGTGGGGTCTCACCTTGGCCTGTACTACCTGAAGTGATCATTAAAGTGGAAGGAAAGCATTGGTATTCCCAGTTATATTCACTTACCCCCTGTTGTCTTTCTGTACATCTCTCTGGTTGACTGTGTCACTGGTCTTTGAAACCAGCTCTGTATACAGCCCCCTATTCCCCCACTGTGCCATTACTGGTACTCTAACCAGTGACAGCATCAATTGCAATCAGTAAGTGGCTTCCATTACTTGCATGAGCAGCTTCAATGATGGAAATGCAGGTGATTCTCAATGTGCTGCTCTGTTGTCATGAATGTAGCAGTGCATGCAAGTAGCAGTGTTAGCTTCAGAAGCCGCTTATTGCAGCTGATGATGTCACTGTTTGAAGCACCTGTAAGAGAACATTAGAGGGACATATAGAACTGTTTTTTAAAGAAAACAAAATAAAAGAAAGACATTTACTGAAAGAGAACAGGGAGTATGTACTGTAGAAATGAGCAAGGGAAGACATAGTGGGGTTCACTAGAAGCCAGATGCACCATAAGATCACACTGTTAGTTGACAGCATCCTGCTGTATGTCCTAAACCAAGAGGAAGCTCATCTTTTTTTTTTTGTACACTATTTCTGCACCTTACTCCCAAGGGGAACTATCTCTGGCGACTTCCTTACCCGATCTGTACCTCCTGCTGGGAAGCTGCTCCTGTCTCCTCACCCCAAACCCGGTGAAACCCCCGGATCTGAACCCCCACAGGGAAGGGCTGCCCTATCCACCGAGGGCACTCTATCTGTAGTGTAGCATGCTGGATCCGGGTGCCAGGGCAGGAGAGGAGAGCAACCAGCATTGGGAGTGTGGTCTGGGAGCAAGCGCCATCACCTGTCCCCAAGGGAAGAGGATTTTTTCTTTGTTTGTTCAGTCCCTGAGGAGCTCAGGTGTGCAGTGGTGGCTGGGTATGACGTGCCGCCGCCTGCCGAGTTCCACCTACGCTAAGCGTGCACCAACTGCTTGTGCTACACCCGACTGTCGCCAGGTGCTGCTACAGTGCGGTGCATCCCCGGAACCCTCCCCAGGGAAGGGAGAGCTGTTTTTCTGATCCTTGATCCCTTCCCTCCCCTGCCGACCTCCGGCTCATTCCCGAACCCGGGTCACTGGCGTGGCGCAAGGTGTGAGGAAGCTCATCTTAAGATAGCAGAAGTACTGATCCAATATGGCAAACTAGCAGAATACAAAAAATCAACTGGGGAAAGTGAATTGATGCTATTGGGAGAGGGGGAAGTGAATCACTAGCATCCAGGGAAGGTTATCTCACATTAAAGCAGGTCTACTCTCTCAGATACCTGGGTATCACAATTCCAAACAAGGTGGCTGCCCTATTTGATGTGAGCATCCACTGCAGCTATGGAAACTCAAGGTTGACCCTGAGAACTGGCTCTCGCACCGCTATCCCAGAGACTGGGTAAAATGTCCAGACATGCATACTCCATTGGGTCCTATACCTATTTCAAACACTCTCAATTCAAATTCCAAATAATTGGTTCACACAGCTGAATAGTAGCATAAACAGCTTCCTCTGGAGCAACAAACCAGCCTGTGAGTGCACCTCGGTCTTACAGGCAACTGGTAACAGAGGGGGCTTGATCCTCCCTAATATGCAAATGTATTATCTCGCATCACAATTTGCCCACCTTGAATCTCCATAAAGGAGTCAATACAAACCTAACAAGTAGTTAAAAAAAAGAGGACATAATAGGGGTCTCCTTACTAGCTGGAGTGCTAAATCTTAGGCTGTCTGTCCAGCGTTCATCTGGAGAAAATAAAATCCCATATACTAGAACAACGGTCCAGGCATAGTTAACTGCACGTAGATGCTTGGAGCATTAGGATGAAGGCAGAATTTCCCTGGAAGCATTGCTGTCTCAAGTATTCCAAGGATCCCCAGGTTATGATATGCTTACAAGACAGGGGCTGTTGACTTGGGCCAAGAAGGGCCTTTCCCAAGTGTGAATGCTATATGCTCGAAGAGTCCTAAAAACATTTACAGTATACAACTCAAGAGAGAGAGTATAAGCTAGCTTCCAACAGCTTCTTTGTGTATCTGAAAGTCATAACCCTGGTAGAAACAATAATGAGTTGACTGGACACCGTCCAGAGTGATTCTCTATAGAACACATCATAATAAGGCCACACCTCCAATCCAGACTCCTGTCAGCCTATTTCAAAGCATTGATGGGGAGCACTCCAGACCCTTTGCGGGGGGTAAAAAAGAAATGGTTTGAGTACCTGGGAAGGGAAAGCTCAGAAAATGTGTGGCACAGGCCAATATACCATGCACAACAGTGTGCAAAAAAGTAACAAGCTTAGATAAATACAGTACAACTTCTTGTATGGGGTGTACTGTATGCCCATTAGGCTACACAGAATGAAAACAGAATATGACCCGCTATGCTCTAAATGCCATAGAGAAGAAGGTGTTTTGATTCATATAGTCCTACTGTGCCTGAAGGCTAGGAGCTCCTGGTGGCCTGTATATCAGATAATGGACGGGATACTCAACAAGCACCTCCCCATAACCAGCTACAACTACTGCTGGAGGCAGAAGCCCCTAGCTCCCTGGCCAAAGAGCAGCCACTGTGGAGACTGGTACTACCTGTAGCTCCCTGGCCAAAGACTTGCCACTATGGGACTCGCGACTAATTAATGCATGGAAGGCCATAGTGCAATACTGGCTAGTCTCATCCCCACCCCCAGCTGCTCACTGGGTGAAAATATGACAGAATTCCTCAGAGTGGAGAGAGCTCAGAATAATGTGACTAATCAAAAGGACACATTTAAGTCCATCATTCAATCACTGATTGCAGCTATAGAACAGGACTCTTTTCCACCCTAGGGGTGCCATAGGAAGGGAGCAACTGCCATGTAAGGGACAATAAGCCAGTGGTCACAAGACCAGAGACACACACAGTTGATGGTATACCATGACAAGTCTTATAACAAGCATTTGTCAATGCCGAATGTTTGCTTGCTGGTATTAGCATTGGAAGTGCAAGAGTTAGACAGATGCAGAATAGGAATGGCAGGGAAGTACTGAACTTTACGCAAACCCCACCTCCACCCTGCAGAGATGGACATGCATTGGGGTATGCCTTTGGGTTGTCGCGCATAACGCTCATGCCATGTCATCTCACCCTATTCTGCAGACACCATCAGGTGCTGAGGTGTGCCTTGGGGGTTTCCGCTTTACAGTCACCCCATTCCATAAGGACATACGCTGAAATGGATGCAGTATAGAAGAATGGGGTGAACTCTAGGGCCAAAGAGTCCAAGGCACACCTCGATGCCTGTCACTGGCTGCAGGATGGGGTGGAATGGCATGAGCATTACAGCCAGCAATCCAAAGGCACACCCCTGACACCTGTCAGTCTGTACAGGGCGGGATGTTATGGTTAGAAACCATAAGGCCCCGGACGTTTGTTGGTATTTGCACTACAAATTTTCAACATGACCTTTTTGTGACCCCTACCTCATGAAAGCATTTGGTGCCTCTCTGCTCATGAACAGTGGCACTGTGATTTTGTTAATCTGTTTCGAATGTTGATTTGCTATAGCGACCACGCCATTCTGCGCCAGATGTGTGAAAACACAGTTCGGGCAGTATGTCAAAAATGACAGCTGTCCTGTTCATAAGGAGGTGTGAAAAAATGCCAATGTTGGAAATCTGCAGTGAAAATATTAAAAAGTCTGGAAATTACAAGCGTGCGTGGAAACTGCACAACGCACGCTCGTAATACAGTCATTTTGTGAAATGTTCACACCAAATTTTTAACATAAGCATTTTGGGACCTCCACTCATGGACAGTGTCACTGTGATTTTGTTACTCTGCCCTGAATGCTGATTACCCACTGTGACCGTGCCATTGTGCGCCACATGTGCGAAACCACATTTAAGGCAGGATATGACAAATGACAGCTGTACTGGTCATAAGGAGGTGTGAAAAATGGCAGTGCTGAAAAGCGGGAATGAAAATATTAAAAATTCTCGGAGTTATGAGCGTGCATAGAAACTGTGCAACACATGCTCATAACACAGTCATTTTTTCACCAAATTTGCAACATAGGCTTTTTTGGAGCTCACCTCATGAAAGGCAGCACTGTCATTTCGTTACTCAGTCCTGAAAGGTGATTCCATGCAGTGACCGCAAAATCATCTTTCGGGATCGAATAACGACATGCCAGTGACTGAATTCATAAGGTGGGGTCCCAAGAACTCCATGTTGAAAATTTGATGCCAAAATTCACAAAATGGCTGAGATATCCACCTAAGTTGAAAAAAAATATTTATGCCAGTATACAGCTTACCAGCATTTCTTCAGTTCGGCTTTGAATAGTGCAGACATGTTCCGGTCCACCAAAGATCATCGCGCAGGCTCCGGAGGTAAGTATGGGATGGGGGGTGAGATGCAGTGTGAGCAGATGGTGGGGGGCTGGGGAGGGACCTGATGGCGAGGGGTTTCCTTTGTTTCAGGTAAGAAAAATAAAGCATCACTGCAGACCATTTTCTGTTTTTTCACAGTTGTCCACACTGGGGTGGGCTCCTAGTGTGGCACATTTGTTTGGGGGGGGGTTATGTTAGCCACATAGGGGTGGGCTCCCAGTGTGGCACACAATCAGGGTGGGGTGGCGCCAGAAAAATGCTGACGTGATGTGGGGGTTAACATGCCGACAGAGGGATTGGGCACCCTCGTTGGCAAGTATGTCTGTGTTTGGAGGTATGATGCCAAGGGGGAGTGGGCACCCCCTCAGCAGACCACTACAGTAAAGGGGGCACATATGCTGACAGGGGAATTGGGCACCCCCAAAGTCAGATTCCTAGGGACTGTGAGCGGCGGGTAGTGAGCCGCTGCCCACCATGTTTATTGAAATGTTACACCAGGCAAGGCATGCCCTGCAAGGACGGGTCGCTCCCTTATTGCAGCGGCAAATTTGTTTCAACTTGGTGGCACACTTGCTGAACTAATGTCAGCAGCAGCATGTCACTGCATTGGGGAAACACGGCGAAGCCTCAGAATGCAGTGGGGGCATTAACCGCCACAGTGCCACACCTCCAAAACCCCGCTTCTCTCCTAAGCTGTCACATAATGTTTCTTGTGCATGCACGCAACCAAACATCAAAACAGCCAGTTTGTTGGAATGTGTACTCCAGCATGCCTCAAGATCGCTCCTGCATTTATCTATACAGATTGAAAAGTGTTATGTAGGCATGAATTAGTGGACAGCAGATATAAAAGGAGACACAAATCCAACTCCATAGACGTGAATCAATTGAATGTATAGAAATAACATGTTTTCTTTTGATCATATATTTTCCTAAGCTCTGTATAACTATGAAACAATTGATATGTAAATCATGTAAGTACTGCAAAACTTCAGTAAAAAAATTCACAAAAAAATGGGTAGGAGAGTCGTTATTAGCATTGGTACACCATGCAAGGGTGGGGGTGATGGATTAATTCACCCCCTCTGTAGCATTTCTGCCTATTTAGTGTTTTGATATCATAAAACCCATAGTTCACCCATCTCAGCACCCCATCCAGTCCTTAACTCCCCATCGAGTCACCTGTTTATACGAAAATAGTATTTTCTCTGGTCCAGTGCAGTGTGAACATTCTCATCCTCTCACTCACACCATCAATCCTGAACACCAGTAATCTTGCCACAGCAATGCTTTGCTTGAGATTACCGGCATTCAGGCCCACAGGTGAGACTAACCAGTTGAGGATGTTCACATTGCAGTTGGCTAGACAAAATAACATTTCCTGCTAAACTACATAACTTGTTGTGGTGTTATGGACTGGTGGTGGTGGTGGAGTTATGGAGTCAAAATTGGTGAAATTGGGTTTCACGATATTGAAAACATTAAACTGGCAGAAATACATACTAATAAAAGGTCCGAAGGGGCTCTAGGTCCATCACGTCTGCCCTCTGCTTCATAAGCAGGTTTGAGTTAGTAGTCTGTGTACCGTTTCTCTAACTTCCTTTAGTAAAAATATAACTCAAAAAGGCTATTAGAGTCCTGTTTCACAGCATAACACTTCTATTTAATGATTTCTTTCAGACTTCTCCATTGCTCAGTTACTGTACATGCTGTTTTCTTACACATACCTCCTTGGTTCTTTTACCCCACACTTCAGAGTCCAGAAAAGAACATGACAGTTCACTCAAACAATGCAACATAAACATGTACTAACTGAAAGGGGTTCCCTACCTGTTCTACTACACAGGGTACAGTATCCAGTAAATCCCTTGATAAGCAGATAATTTATTCTGGCTTAATCTGAAGGTCTGTACTGTCTTCAGGCCAATGTCTTCACTGGCAGGCTGTTTCAAAAGTTCCCCACTCTCTGGAAGAAGTGCTTCCTAATATTAACTTTGAATATATCACCTACATACTTCAGGGTGTATTCCTGTGTCCTATTTGAAGACACCAGATCAAACATTTCTGTTTGTTTGATCTTGTTGAGACTCTATAGGGTGCAAAAAACTAAGGTTATGCCCCCGCTGTCTCCTTAAGGGTCACCGTCTCTTTTCATAGCTTTTATCTTCAATACCCCTGATCATTTTTGGTGACCCTCTGTTGCACCATCTTGACTGCTTCAATGTCCTTTTTACATTTGCTTGTCAAAGGTGCAAGCAGACATATTGGTATCAGTGCAGGGTAAGTGGGAACTTGGCTGAGTCAGTCATTCTGGGAGCTATATTTATGGGCTTGGTCCTCATCAGCCTATCAGCTTGAGAACAGCCGTGTGTGCTATTTTACCACTGCTAGTCAGGATGCCCTGCATAACACAGCAAGTAGTTTCTTCTTTGTTTCACATTAGGTGGATCGGAAGCAATATATATATATATATATATATCATGGCATTTCAATAAAAGGCTTTTGCAAACTGTTACGTGTGGTAGTATTTTTCGCATCCAATTCTTGCATGTGTATGCTGCCGGTGGAAAAGTAGTATTGCTGATGGCTGCTAATGTGTGCATAAATCCAGCTTTTATGGCCTGCGCACAGTAACAGCCTGTCAGACTGCAGTAAAAGATAATATCCTTTTCTGCTGCTTCAAACCAGTGAAAGGAGCTGCTGCTTATGCTGTAGAATACCCATTGATCTGTCAGGCTGCCAATAACTATGATTGGCAGCCAAACAGATCAGCTGGACAGCCACCAACTACCATAGTATCTTACATGTACTGATACCACCTTCCCACTCCTGGCTCATAACCATCGCTCCCTGGCATTTAATGATACCCTCCCCATTCACAAACTGTGGCAGTGCTTCAAACCTGGCAAGGACTGACTGTATGCTGCTGATGCAGCATGGTGAGTCAAGAAGAAACAGCCCTTCTGGGCTCTGGCTACCAGCCACTCAGTGGTATTTTCTCTCTGATGCATCCCTTCACACATTGGCAGTGCTGGAATCAAAGTCACTTGGCAGCCCTTTGTCTCTGGCACCCCTGCCCCTCCACATACACACACTGACAGTGCCAGAATTAAGTAAAGCTACTATGAGGCACTTTCTCTGCAGCTCCTCTCTCACCACTTCACACACACTGGCAGTGTTGTAATTAACTGAAGCCGCTTTGCAGTACTTCTCTTCAGCCTCACCCCCCATCATGCATACTGGCAGGATCCACAGCCACCAGCGATCAATACCCTCTGCCGTCAGCAATATGAAAATAAAATGCCATCCAGGACCAGCACCCACAGTCACTGGCAGTATTAAAATGCTTTCTGTGGCCAGACCCACCACTGCTGTTAACAACAAGGCTCTGCTGCTGCTGAAGACTTGTCTTGGCTTCAAAGTCACTCTGCAGGACTCCACTACCATCAAGATAAACATCCTGATCTGGACTCAGGTGGGGGGGGCTGGGGAACTGGGGGGAGGTGGGGAGGTATTTATTCCTTCCTGGATGCCCACAGCTTGCCTGACTGTAGATCATGGCATCTTTCATTAACTAGCCTATTGAACTCGGCACATCGCGATCACTTGTTGTGGCGACCCCGGGGTGTCATCCCTCCTCCTTATCCCCTCCTGGCTATATAACTCTCTGGCCCTTCGCTGCATCTGGCCTGTCAGGAATAAGCAGCATGGACTAATATGGACAACATCAGTAGTTTCATCTGGGGCCACTCTTCACAACCTCTCTATGGGAGGGGGGGTGACCTCTCCTCCTCCAGGTCCTGTACCGCCTCACTGAGGCCCTGAGATACTCCTTTTGGACATATTTTGTGAACCTTATGTCTGGAGGAACCCCATAATTATGTGGTGTCTCAGGTCCCATTTCTTATTTCTAGACATGTAATACTGATATACCCTTCGAGTTCGTCCAGATATGACTGGCCCTGGGGAAGTTGCCCACACTTCCACTGACTACCTAGTCCGCTCCCCCAAAGTGGTGATCAACCCCACCACAAACTGGGAACCTGACTGGAGAGGTGGGAGGGTCTGGGTTCACCATCCCTTTCAGCCCCCGAGGTTTTAGAGGGACAGTATAGCGCAGTGGGTTAAGGTTCTGAGCTGCTGATCAGGAGACCTGGGTTTAAATCACACAGCCGCCTAGGTGCATACTGTGTGATCTTGGGCAAGTCACTTAACTTCCCTGTGCTCCCAGGTCACATCCGGAAACAAGCTTTGGCTTAGTGTGCTACTCTTGGTTAAACAATATTCCCTTTTCCTTCCCCCTTCCCTTAATCACCTCAAAACATAGAAGATAGAACCTGCATTATTAATGTAACTCTAGAGTGTCATTGGGCTCTTTGAATGCCCCCTTTTCTCGATTCTGATTGCTCTGCTTGTATTTGACTTGCTCAGCATTGTACATTATTTACTTCCTTTGCTTTACAGGTTCGATACTGCAAAAGCCAGACAATTGGGAGTTTGGGGGGCAGGGATGCAGAATGGAGTTTCTCTGTGTTCCTGGGCTGCTAAGACCCTGTCAGACTGTATTACCCCTACCCCACTCTTAAGTTTCCTCATCCCTTTTTTAAAATACTTTATTTGGGGCTGTCTAGGCCCCCAGGGTGCCCAGAGCACAAGGAGCTCTTGCTATACCCCTAATCCTGATTGGAAGCTCGCCCACCTAGACCTTCCATCGGGATTACTAGGGAAGATTTTACTATTTGCCCCACCTTGATAGTCAGTGTCTGGCCTCAATACAGCATCTTTTACTAACGGGAAGCTGACTGTTATTATAGGCCTACACCTAGCGACTCTGACAACTTATACAAGTATATATTTCTTTGGGTTTTACAGTTTCTATTTGGCGCGGTTGGCCTTTTTATATTCATACTATGGAACAGTACTGTTAGTTTTAAACTGGTTGCCAGTGTTCTGGTGCTTCCAGTGTGTTTGGCGTTATAAACCCTTAGCGCTACTACCTCCTTGTGGGGCCTTAATGCAGTGTACTGAGTTACTGGCCACTTGGTTAATCTGCACTGTTATAATTACTAAGATCATGAAACAAGGTGTTGATTTTCTACAAATTATAAATTGAGATATCAGTTTAAACTGTTTATGCCTCAATTGGGGAACCTATGTCTTTTCTTTTTCTTCCCACACTGGACACTCTACTTCTATGGATGGGGTACCTCACTTCTAGTAGCAACAAAACCACACGCACCATGGATAGCAAAGCCTTGATACTATCATTCAATGTGAATGGCATTCACAACCCCATAAAGCAATCCAGGCTGCTGCGTCTTCTGAAGCAAGATAGACTGGACGTGGTTTATCTGCAAGAGACACACCTCTCCCAAAATGAGCATGCTAAATTTAAGCACATGAGATACCAGATGGTAATTTCCTCTTCCCACACCTCAGGTAGGAGATGAGGGACAGCCATATTAATTCCCCATGGGGTTCATTTTGTCCTCCAGGACCAAATTATAGATAAAGAGGGGCGATATGTCATTGCAGTGGGAAAAACTAGATAATACACAGGTAACCCGCTGGCATCGGTGTTCCTACCCCCAGGCTCACCCTCAGCAATTGCCAAAAAGTTTTTTAATGATCTTCTACCCATCCTGCAAAGCCATCTCATAGTGGGAGGAGATTTCAATGTGATGGATTCCACCCTTGATGCCTTGGCTCCCTCCAGGCATAGAGCCTTCCCTCTGCAAAAATATCTAAAAGCTATTTTGCCCATGTTGGGGGTGGTAGACCTCTGGAGACACCTCTTTCCCTTGACTAGGGCATACACATACCCCTTCTCGAGGATCCACACCTCCTCTAGAGTGGACTACTTTCTAGGTTCAATTGAGCATCTAGATTCCATAAGGGATTTCTCCACTGGGGCCACTATCTTATCAGATCATGCTCCAATGTATCTTAAGATAGACGTAGATAAGCCAAACTGGCACTCTTTCTGGCGTCTAAACTTGCTGCACTTGCAAGACCTGGAATTCACTCAAATGGTTAAGGATGCTTTCCCTAAAATACTGGCTGACAGTGCTTCGCCAGATGTCACAAAGACAGTTTTCTGGGACACCCTCAAAGTCATACTTCGGGGAGAAATAATTAGGTTCTCTGCTTGTAAGAAAAGGCGGTGGGAAGAATTGCAGACCAAACTGCAAATAGAACTCCGTGACTTGCAAAGTAGATTGCCCTGGGGCCTCGTCAAGCCTCAGTTACAGATTGTGAAACAAAAACTACACTATACTATACTGGACCAGAAGACAGAGCAGCAACTGCTATACTTAAAATTTAACTTTCACTAAGGGGATTCTCAAAGGGCCAGGAATTCATTAGGAGACTTAGGGCAAGAGCCCAAGATACCATCACCAAACTATTAGACCCTAAGGTTGGGCGTTCTCTTCACCGTCCAACAGCCATCAGAAAAGCTATGGCAGACTTCTGTAGACATCTATACTCAGATGGTACCCATCCTTCCCCTCAACAAATTGAAACATACCTACACAACACTTCACTACCATCACTTTCCCCATACCAGGCCCAGGCCTTGCTCCATCCAGTCATGAGGGAGGAGGTACTGAGTACGCTAAACTGACCAAATCTTGAAGGCACCTGGCTCAGATGGCTACCCCTCAAAATTCTACAAAAGGTTTCTGGGGGAGCTGGTCCCAGCACTCACTGAGGCTTACACTGACATACAGGATGGGAAATCTCCTCCCCACTTGTGGAGGTACTCAGAAATTGCAGCGATTCCCAAACCCCATAAAGACCCCAAACTTTTAGCTTCATATCATCCAATTTCCAAACTTAACTGCAATTATAAACTCTTTATGTCCATATTGGCCCACAGGATGGATATACTTCTCCCTCAACTCATCGATGCTGACCAAGTTGGTTTCATTAGAAAGCGTCAAGCACATGACACAGTCTGACAGGTCTTGCTTCTGGTCGAATATGCCACACAGAGACAAATCCCCCCAGTTCTTCTTGGCTTAGATGCTGAGAAGGCTTTTGATAGAGTATCTTGGCCCTTTCTATGGGCCACTCTAAAACTCCTTGTTTTCCCAGACAAGTTAATCACTCAGATTAAAGCCATATATCAAGCCCCCCTAGCCTATCTTTAGCTGGATGGATCTCTTTCTGCCCTTTCCCTCTGTCGAGGGGAACATGTCAGGGATGTCTGCTGTCACCTCTGTTGTTTGCTCTCTAACTAGAACCCCTAGTCTCAAATATATGTGCCCGAGCAAATATTGAAGGGTCCCAGTGGGGGGGTCGTTCTCACAAAGCCACGCTCTTTGTGGATGAGATCCTCTTAACACTCACCTCACTGGAATCCTCGGTTCCAGCTGTCAGGAAACAATTAGAGATTTTTAGTAACCTAGCGGGGTACAAGATAAACAGCTCTAAAACAGAAGCCTTTACTTACTCCTTTGCGCCCTACCCCAGGCTAAAAGCATGCCTCCAATTTCAATGGAATAGAGTGGAGATGTGTTACTTGGGGATTAAGCTACCAGCTAAACTTCTCCATCTGGAGTTACAGTAGTTAACTTTGAACCCCTTACCCAACAACTCACCTCAGACCTTTCTCATTGGTCACTGCTACCATTTAGGACTCTTTAGTCGCATGGAAACCATGCAACAGAATGTGCTCCCACATATGCTCTTTTTCCTGCAGACCCTCCCTGTCTTACCATCCAGATTATTTTCAGGCATGGGATAAACTAATTTTCAGATTTATATGGGGTGGTAGACCTCCTCGGATAAAATATATTTTCCTGCAACTTCCCAGGGACAAAGGGGGACTAAACTTACCAAATATGAAAAGGTATGCACAAGCAACACAAATTCAAACAATTTTAGGACATTTAGCAAGTAAATACCAGGCCTACTGGAAGGATATTGAATCCGCTCTCAACGATTTGACAGACTTCCCTCCATATATGCCAGGGAACCCTCCAAACTGTCTACCCTTGTGGAGATTCCTACACTATACTGCCGAGTTCTTCTGGCAGTGGTTACAGGTAATGGACCAATTCCTGTCTCCTACTGAAAGAATATATCTTGCTGCCCTTGCACAGGATACGGTCTCCTACCCAACCTGGTTCACTGCCTCTCTACATATCTGGGAACCCGCCTAGCTTCGATTTATGCACCAGTTAATAAGACCCACAGGTATTCACTCATTCACATATTTACAAGCAACTTATCATCTCCCTTCAGCTGAGTACTCAAAATATCTGACACTGAAATAATCACTCTACCCTCATGAAGAAGCATTGATCAAAATCACAGAATCCCCTTCCAACCTAATGCAACTGGTACTGTCCCATCTTGGCAATATCCAAGACCACATAATAAGTACCTTATACCAGATCTTTAGAGCATATTCCCCTGATAATCTAGACTATATTAGAACCAAGTGGTCCAAGGACCTTGGCCAGGACCTAGATCAAGACCTATGGCAGACTACTGCACTCCCTCCTTAAAAGTCTCCTCTACCATATACCGGCATGGATATGCCTGGAGTCCAGGGTTAATTTTTTTCAGACTCTAATATAACAGCTGAATTCTGTGGGTCAGACCAGGGAAGATGCTGGAGGGAATGTGGTCACGTAATAGGCGAGTGCCAAACATATAATGTGGTCCTGCTCAGTCCTGCAAAATATCTGGCAAGAGGTGCTCACGGAAATGATAAGCATATTTGAGATCCCCAAATTATTCACACCTATTTATGTTCTAACTGTCCCTCAGTGGGACTTAAGATAAATAAAGCACAGTATTGAGTAATAACACTTTTAATACTAATAGCTAAAAGTTCATAACCAGGCTTTGGCTATCAACAACCGCCTTCTAAAGAAGCCTGAAGGAAATTGACTTACTAGGTACAGTATATAATTTGGAGAGGATTTCAGCTGAAATTGAAAATGCACATACCTGCCTTTGACACCAGATGGCGAGGTGGGTCTTGTATCAATTGGAACACTACACTGATTTTGTACCTTAGAGGGGCAGCACTGGATCGATGGGTATTTACATTTTCAGCTTATGTAATGAGCTTTGGAGTGAGATACACCCTACCCTCCTCTTACCAATTGCTTTCCTGTGTTTCTAATCCTGTAATTTGACCTCCCCTTTCTCTACTTATCCACCCCTCACCTTATCCCCAAACTCAGCTAAATGCCAGTATAACACCCTCAGCAGTAACCTATATTGATTTTGGAAACTAGTTATTAAGATTAGTACTAACTAAAATGCACAAGCAATGTTGCTCAGAGAATGTAATGAGACATAATGCATTTATTTGATTGATCTCTTTAATGATGTGTATGCTATCTGAATGTAATGCCATATGTATTATTCAATAAAAAATTTTGAATTAAAAAAAAAAAAGACAAACATCCTGAAACTTTTGGATGCTTCAGGCAGACCAGAAGCGACATTGATGTTAAGCAGCACATGGAGGGACAGTGGGAGAGGAGAAGCACTAGTGATATACTCCTCCAAATCCTTCCTTCCATCAACATTCCTGTGGCCGGCTGGGTGGGGGCATGAAATACCTACCCCGCACTTTTTTTTTTTTGTATTTTAAATTTTTATTGAGGCATCAATTAGTACAGGATTAATTACAGCCATGCATCTCAAAGGGCATATGTATAATCAGTGGTCACAGGGAAAAACAAAAAATGCTCATTGCAAACATTTATATTTTAAGTTAGCAATGGGTGATACATATCAATAAAGTACATTAGTGGTGGTGTGGGCCCCCAAGTTGACTGTCTCTAATATGTCTGTGAAGTCCCAGAACACAAATAGGCCTCTTGCAATTGTCAGGCCAGGTAAAGCTTATGGCACAAAGGAATTGTCCGTTGTAAGGATATATTGTGTCCATCCCAACCACCTGATATAGAATTGCTCCAGTCAGTCAGGAATGGAATCTATAAGATGATCCATATAGTAAACTTCTAGAACCATCGTCTGCCAATTGGTTATTGTAGGTGGGATTGATTACATCCAGAGTTGAGTAATTGCTTTTTTGGCTGCAAGAATATACACATAAGTCAGTGAGCATTTACTCAAGTGAGTTCCCATAGAGGGAATGGATAGGAGCACCACTGTGAAGGAGATCAGTTTCCATGGAAGAGATAGTTCTATGAACCGTATGGCCATGGCATGCCAAAACAGTTGCAGCACTGGACATGACCAGAATATATGAGCATGATTAGCTGCAGGCTGACCACAGAGGTGCCAGCAGTTACTAATCTCTGGGGGCAGAAATTGTGCCAAGATCACAGGATTCTGGAAAAATCTATATCAGTGTTTCTATTAGTGTTGCTCAGATAGTATCCTAGAAATCAGGATACCAACAGATACCTCCAGTTTGGCCAGATAGTTGCTGTGGTAGGATAGTTGTGCTTTCTGACCATGGATCCTACCAACTAGAATACCTGGATCCTAACTAGGATCCATCACTATCTGGCCCTGGATCCTAACTATCTGCCCTAGGATCTGTGGATCTTAACTAGGATACCTGGATCCTAACCAGGATCCATCACTATCTGACCCCGGATCCTATCTGCCCTAGGATCTGTGGATCCTAACTAGGATACCTGGATCCTAACCAGGATCCATCACTATCTGACCCCAGATCCTAACTATCTGCCCTAGAATCTGTGGATCCTAACTAGGATACCTGGATCCTAACCAGGATCCATCACTATCTGACCCCGGATCCTAACTGTCTGCCCTAGGATCCGTGGATCCTAACTAGGATCCATCACTATCTGACCTTAGATCCTGCATCTGTCTTTGGCAGATATCTGGTAGGATCCAAGTCAGGGTACCAGCACTATCTGACAGATAGTGGTGGGATCCACAAAAGCACTATCTGAGCAACACTAATTTCCATGCAAATTCCCTACACTTAGTGGAGGAGGGTACCTTTAGTGCAGGCAGTGAATGATAGAGCCAAGTGTCACATCTCATTTCAACACCACGTTCAGAGTTCTATTTCAGCAATATTGATCTAGTTGAAACCTCCAAGTGGTCTTGCAGTGCCCTGTGAAAATTACCAATCAAATGGTCTCCGTTTGTCCCTTGTATCACCCAACAATCGAGGTCAGTAACAACAGAGCTAGGTCTGTCAAATTAACCCTCTCAAGTATTTTGTGGAGAAGATAAGTACGTACCTGCAAAAGCCATACTTAGTTTGCAGAAACTTAAAAGGGAGGACTCCCCGGGAGTCCATAAATTGAAATATGCAGGTTAAGCCTAGACGTTTCCAACAAGAAGACTTCTGATCTAATTGGGAGGGTATACATTCTTCATCTGAAGCCAGAATCCTACAAAAGTAGAAAACTAAAGGTAATTGCAGGAGGTACTGCAGTTTGAACCACATGGAAAAGGTGTTTGCTATGAAGGTACTTAAGTCAGCCAGGTGTGCTAGCAATCTAACCAGTACTCCTCGGGATAAAGGAGAAAAGAGAAATGGCTTTTATCATGTAAATCATTAAGTATAAATTCTAATTGTTTTCAGGGATGATTAAGTGTGGATTAAGCCAGGTATATAGACAGTATGTAGTTGACAGGCCTTAGCATAGATTAGGAGATTTGCTAAATTGACCCCTCTTTAGTAGGCTGGCAATTGTAACACTGAAAAGCATATTCTTGGATGACACCCTCCCCATATGAAACTGGAAATTAGTTTTTTCCAGGAAGTATAATAACAGGGGGTGGGGACAAAGGGAAGGGTTTGCAGAAAGTATAAAATTCAAGGGAGAACATTCAGGACTCTCCCGAGCCCGCCGGGGCTTCGGATCCCCCTCCTCCAGGACCAGGAACCTTCGGACCACCGCCAAGACAACCGCCGGGGTCTCCGCTCCTAAAGCGGCGCCTCCAAAAGAAAAGCCACGCTCCTCCAGTTCACCTGTTTCCAGGGGCTGCATCAAACCGCTAAAGCCGAGGAAGGGAACCAGGAGCTCGGCCGCTCCCTGGTACCTTGTGCCGCTGAAGGCGCAAAGCCCACAAGGACTCTCCCGAGCCCGCCGGGGCTTCGGATCCCCCTCCTCCAGGACCAGGAACCTTCGGACCACCGCCAAGACAACCGCCGGGGTCTTCGCTCCTAAAGCAGTGCCTCCAAAGAAAAGCCGCGCTCCTCCAGTTCACCTGTTGCCAGGGGCCGCATCAAACCGCTAAAGCTGAGGAAGGGAACCAGGAGCTCGGCCGCTCCCTGGTACCTTGTGCCGCTGAAGGCGTAAAGCCCGCAAGGACTCTCCCGAGCCCACCGGGGCTTCGGATCCCCCTCCTCCAGGACCAGGAACCTTCGGATCACCGCCAAGACAACCGCCGGGGTCTCCGCTCCTAAAGCGGCGCCTCCAAAAGAAAAGCCGCGCTCCTCCAGTTCACCTGTTGCCAGGGGCCGCATCAAACCACTAAAGCCGAGGAAGGGAACCAGGAGCTCGGCCGCTCCCTGGTACCTTGTGCCTGAAGGCAAAAAGCCCGCAAGGTACGCTCATTCATCCCCTGCCGGCTCTCTTCTGCTGGGTCGGACTTTAACCAGTACCATTCCCACACAGAAAGCGGCTGTTCTCGCCTTTTCAGTTAGCTTCCACTTTGGAACCCCGGGACTGTGAGCGTTAGCCAAGCGGCTTCGTGATACAGCTCCTCCATAGCAATTGTAAAGTACTTTTATCATTCCATAGTCTACTCACTAGAAACCTGTACTTTTGTTTTTCTCTAACTAAAGTTAAATTCTGCCTGCATAGTCTCTGGAACTGCTTACAACTGCCCTCCTAAGATTCCCGCCTTCCCGCCTTTTCTGTTTAAAATTTTAACTGCAATTGTGTACTAACTCTGTATTCCTTACCTGCCTTACTCTACTAAAGTTTACCTCCTGCTGAATTGCTCTCCTCCTCTTTCTCACCTCCACCTTCTCCTATTGTCTTAAGCCTGTACTTAATCACCTCTCCTTCCTACCTCCTCAGGACTCTCCCGAGCCCACCGGGGCTTCGGATCCCCCTCCTCCAGGACCAGGAACCTTCGGACCACCGCCAAGACAACCGCCGGGGTCTCCGCTCCTAAAGCGGCGCCCAAAAAGAAAGCGCTCCTCCAGTTCACCTGTTGCCAGGGCCACATCAAACCGCTAAAGCCGAGGAAGGGAACCAGGAGCTCGGCCGCTCCTGGTACCTTGTGCCGCTGAAGGCAGAAGCCCGCAAGGTACTGCTCATTCATCCTCCTGCCAGCGGCTCTCTTCTGCTGGGTCGGGACTTTAACCAGTACCATTCCACATAGAAAGCGGCTGTTCTCGCTTCCTTTTTCTGAAGTTAGCTTCCACTTTGGAACCCCCGGGGACTGTGAGCGTTGCCGCCGCAGCTTTGTGATACAGCTCCTCCATAGCATTCTTCCCGCTGGCGCTTCGCACCGGCTCCCTACCGTCCCCCCACCTCACCCACCCTGGTCGACCCTTTAGCTATATAGTCTCCTGTCTGTCATATGACTAAGTGTCTACTTTTCCATTGGCTCCTTATATTCCTCTCCCACTAGGGCAGCATTCTATCCCGCCACGCTCAGCGCTAACTAGCTTGTCCTGCAGTGCTACGTCAGAACCTGAAACCGGCTATACGTGTACTACAGGATCCCAGCTTTATCCCGACCCCTCACACCCTGCCTAACCCGCCTCTGTTCTCCACCCTACTTGCTGGAATGCCCCCTCACTCCGGTCACTCCATGATGAATCTGCTCTGTACTATTAGCCATCCTAAACTAGTCCCCATCATCTGCCTATTTCTCCTATTTGGTCTGAACTGGATCACTGTGTCTTTCTCCACTACCGAGGAATGCTACACTCAGTCTACAAATGACTTAGATTTTCCAATCTTCTCCTTTCCTCTCATGCTCATCACCCATCACCCACCTTATACTACTCAAAGGGGTGTACCTACCTATCCTCCGTTTCTATCTCCGAGGCAGTCACAAACCTAAACGTAAACTAGGCATGTTCCCTAGAGACATGTTTATACACCTTGTACGGAGGCTCCTCATGCTATCAGGTGATATTGAATCTAACCCTGGTCCCAAACTTAACACCCCACTGTCTAACTCAACTAGCACAAAAAAAGGCCTGGTACTAGCCCACATGAACATTAGAAGCCTCCTGAGTCACCTTGCTGAACTTGAAGCCTGGGCTAAGTTGGTGAATCCTGACATACTATGCCTCATCGAAATGTATCTGATACTTCTTGCCTCTGCCTGGGTATAATATTTTTCGACGAGACCGATCTGGTTCCAAGAGGGGGCGGGTCACCATATACTATAAAATCATCTGTCTCTTAGCATCTTGCCTAACCCTGATTCCCTCATGCAATGTGAACGCTGCATGTACTTTACACTTGGGTCGAAATACCTGCACATCGATAAGTAGATAACCCGCCCACCAGTGGGCTGAGCGGTCTCCAGAATCTACTGCAGCACGCTTCTCAAACTGTAAAAGTAAATGAAACCTCCTCCTAGGTGACTTGAACCTGAACTGGTTGGGCCCACATCACAGTCTCCTTGCCTCACTGATCCAGAAGCACAATTTTACCAACTTATAACTGAATGCACTAGAATCACTAATTCATATCAGGTACGCTACTGGACTGGGTCCTTACCAACAGATCGATCATGTTTCTAAAGCTGCTGTCCTGGCTGACTCACTTACAGATCACTCACCAACGATCTGTCATTGGCACTCCTGCCCACCGCTGCCTCGATCACGCCTGATTACTTTCACGAACTATGCTGCCCTGGATGTACAAGCTCTTCTATCTGACATATCTGACATAGACTGGTCTGACGCCTCTCCACATCCAGTGTTGACACTGCCCTTGACATATTCCTTACCAAGTTTGCTATACAAAAGAAACACCTCCCAAAGGTAAAAAGAAGGGTCAGAGGTCAGCAATCAAGATGGCTAAATAAAGAACTTCTATGTAAACTAAAAGCCAGGGACAAGCAATGGAAACAATTTAAGAATTTGGCTCCCCGGATCTCATCCTATACAAACAGCATAGAAATGATTATAAAAAGCTCATCAGGCAGGCTAAAAGCAGGTACTGTCAAACTTGCTGACTAACTCCTCCAACGATCCTCGAAAATTTTGGAGCCACATTAAACCTTCTTAGGATCCACGCAAGCTGTCACTCCCTCTGAAATGATCCTACAAGGTGTCCACTGTAATGACTCCCACTATTGCAAACGATTTAACCAGCAGTTTTCCGCCTCATCTGCCTACACAGCCTCCCTTCAATCTCCAGCCACACAACTAAACTCAACATTCTCTGGCACTTCATCTGCCTTGGCTAAACCATTTTACTTCAAGGCGGTCACTTGGCATCAAGTCTTCAAACTGCTCAAAGCTATCTCTGACAATACCAGCCCTGGCTCTGACGCAATGGAACCAGTCTATTAAAGATAGCTGCTCACCTCATATCCAGACCTATAGCTAGAATCTTTACCCTATCCCTCTCCAATGGCTCTGTCCCCGAAATCTGGAAGGCCGCCAGAATTACTCCTGTGTTTAAAAAAGGCAGCAAGAATGATACGTCCAACTACAGACCAATTGCTATACTATCAGTCCTTAGCAAGATTCTTGAGAAATTAGTCTCTATTCAAGTTACCGAATTCATTGAAAATTCCAGTTTACTCTGTGCCGCACAGCATGGCTTCAGAAAACACCACAGCACCATGACTGCACTAGCAAAATTCTCCTCTGACATTCTCACCAACATGGACAAAGGGCAGCTAACAGGGGCTGTTTTCATCGACCTTACTAAAGCATTCGACCTTGTTGACCACCCATTACTACTTGCCTCCCTCAGAAACCTGGGTTTCTCTTACCCTGTCGCTACTTGGTTCAGCAGCTACCTTGCCAACAGGTCTCAAGCAGTGAAATTCAACTCGGCTATCTCTGACAGTGCAGTAATCAATATTGGTGTCCCTCAGGGCTCCATACTTGGTCCTCTCCTCTTCTCACTATTTATAAACAATCTCCCTGACGTAATAACCTCTGGCCACTCACTACTTTATGCTGATGACCTGGTCATCTATGCCCACTCTGACAATATAATCAACCTGAATGATGCCCTTACCACTGACTTCCACTTGGTGCAGCGCTGGCTACACACTCAACGCCTTGTCCTCAACTCAAATAAAACCAAAGCTATGCTATTTGGATCACCACACAAAATAAGAACCTGCTCTTCTCCACTCTCTGTGCCTGATGTTAATGGTATCCCTCTGAGTCGGTTAGCTCTTTCGCTATTTGGGCATCCATCTAGATCAAAATCTTGACTTAAAACAGCATATCCAGGAAACCTGTAAATCTGTCAGTTGTGTTAGGGGCCGCCACAGGACTAACTACCTGCTTACCCCAAGAGCCAAACTGGCAATTGCCAGAGGAATCCTATTACTAACCTCACCTACGGTGCTCCCATCCTAACCATGGCCAACAAAACTGCCCTGCATCAATGGGACACCACCTTTAACAATGTTTGTAGGTATGTGGCTAAAGCACCACGCCTGAAACACCATTGTCAGCTGTACAAAGACCTAGGCTGGCTGTCTCCTCCTCCACCAGGCAATATTACCTTTGCAGTCTTTCTGACACCATCATCAGAGTGTCCGCCAGCTGATCTCTCAAAACTGCTCCAGCCGTAATAACTTCCACGGACCTTAGATCTTCTGACAAGTCCTTACTAAATATTCCTCTCTGCGCTCAAACAAGGGTTCTGGATCCTTCAGTTATGCTGCCCTCACTTCTGGAACTTGTTGCCCTGGAACTAAGAAATGCTCCTTCCATGCTGCATTTAAGCACAGTCTCAGAACTTTCCTTGCCTCGATGGACAAATGTGTTTGTTTTGATCCTCTTGAATCCCATGTTCCTAACCAGATCTCCTCCTCCTCTATTTTGTATGATATGCACTTGCACTTGTTTTCTTTTATGTTTGATGATGCTGTATAATCGTGTGTTCTGATGCCCTGTACTCATACCCCTGATATGCTGATGTAACTGTAACATCCTGTTGTAAGTTCTCTACTTCTGCCTAGTCACTTAGCTCGCCTCGTCCCCTGAGCCTATTTCCTACCATCCTTCCTTCCTAACCTCTACCCTCTGGTCTTGTAACCCCAACCATCCTCGCCTCTCTCCCTTCCCACTCTTCTTAGCCATTCCTCCAGTACCTTTCTATCCTTACCTCCCCTTTTCCTGCCCTCCCTCCTCCTGCTCTCTGCCGCTACACCTCTCCAGCCCTCACTCCCTCTCCCGCCTTCGGTTCCACCGTCCGCTGCAGGTTGCAACCTTGTACCGCCAACGCCGTATCGCCACCCTTCTTACCTCCTTTCACCTTTCTGCCCCTCCCTGCCATCAATTCCTCCTTCTTTCATTCTTTCCTCTTCTCCTTTTGTTCTGTCATCACCCCTCCCTCTCCTATTTATCATACCGCCCACCTGTCATGGCCTGACCGTGACTTCCCGATCTCCCTCTTCTCCTGCCGCCTCTTGTTCCACCGGCTCGGCTGCAGGTTGCTTACTCTACGCCGCCAATGCCATATTCCGCCTTAATTCTTGTTCTTCTCCTCCTTCTGTGCCGCTGCCTACTAGGAGCACTCCATCTAACCTCCCTCACTGCTTCCCAACTTTATTCCATGCCCCATCATCCCTATTCCCATATACCCCTGACTTCCCAATCCTGCCCTGCCCCCTACCTTCCTGTCCTCCCCATCCTCTTAGTTCAAACCTCTACACCCTTGCACCTGGTCCCTCCCACCGCCCTCTCCTGCACATCACCCTCTCCTATTTTCTGCACCCATAGTTACTCCCCTGCTCCCAGACCTTCCGTCCTCTCCTGCCGACTCCCGGTTCCACCGACCCGCTGCAGTGGTAACCTTCCCCGCTAATGCCGCACTTGCGCCTTAACCTTCCCTCATGCCCTCCCCTTTCTTCACTATTTGCTCTACTCCCCCTTCCTCCCTCTCTCATGCCTTACCCATCCACCTGTCCCCAACCACCTCACCCCCTAATTATCAACAATGAATACGTGTAAGTTTATCCTTAATTGTTATGCTTTGACTTCACTGTGTGACTTTGTCCTTTGCCAATGTATCTTGCTTTGTGTAATTTTTTTTTTTATGTATCACTGTGTTCTGTAACTGTACCTCCCAGGTCGTGCCTGAAAATAGTCACATGTTGGCTAGCGCACTTACCCGGTCAACAAAAACTAAATAAAAATAAAAATATGTATTGTTTCTGTCTTGAAGAAATATGAGAGGGGTAAGAGACTCCAACGAGAGATGTCTTCAGACAGTACCAAAGACAAGGGCTCATAATTAAGTACTTCTAGGTTCCCTAGGTCTTTCAGCATTTGGTTACCTAGATATTTAAATTTGGTACCCTCAATTTCAAACCGTATGCTTGTCTAAAGGACAAAGAGTGATGGAAGTTTAAAAGAAGAACCTCCTTTTTTTTGAATAATCAAAGAAAAAAACAGCTAAAAATCTATATTGTTCCAAAATGACCCATACAGCTGGGATGGACACTTCAGAATTAAGCAAAGATAGAAGAATAACACCCACATACAAGGCAATCTTGGGTCTAGGGCTTTGTGTGTTCTTTCTATACAGAGCTGTAAATCTGAAGCAAGTTCCAGTGCGATATGGAAAAAAGCTCTTTAAGAAGTCCACCTCAGAGCCCTCGGGTAATCCATACAGCCTGATATTTTTTCTTCTAGCCCAATTTTTGGAATCTTCTTGGTGTGCCATTGTCTGTGCCTGGACTTCCATCAGCTCTGTAATCTGCATCTCCAGTCTGTCCACTCTGGTAACATCACCGATGCGAGGCATTCTACAGTGTCTGTTTGGTGTTCCAAACTGGCAACATCTTTTTTAACATCCTTGAGCACGTCTGTGAATTCAGATCTGAAGGCTTGGTATTTCGTGGAATATAGTGTCCAATTAAATTGTTTTAGCTGATGCTCGCTTAGACTTGGAAGGAGAGTCTCAATTAGGTGGCACCATGCTAGAAGCCTGGGAGAGCTCCAAATCTGACAACTCCAAGTGGTATTACTCTGTATCTGTTGTATGAGCCATTGCTTTTGGTCAATTCGGCTTGACCATACTACGTGCACCCCACCTCATGTCTGTTGTGTTGGTTATTTCTCAAATTTGGTCCGACTGAACATGGTTCAGCAGAGCAAAGAGAAGGAGCTCCAAGGCTAGGCAGCCATCCCGGAAGTCCCTACCCCTCACTTCTAACTGCAAACAATTCTAGCCAGCACTGAAGAAACCACAAATTCTGCCATAGCCTCTGCTTGCTTTCCAGACATAGATCCCACACCTGCATTGAACTGCTAGCAACCCCAGCCAGTACCCCCATTTAATGTATAACCCTGCATGGTCTATACTACAACTTTATGAGAATGATCCTGTTTCTTATTGTAACCCCCCTACAAATGGGGGTTTCCAAAAAGTCTTCCTTGAGCTTGCTTAAATGCTCACTGCCAGGCTGGTGTCCTACGTTTTAGCAGTTTAAATGTGATTACCAGAGCCTGTATAGCCTCTGTGTACTGTCTCTTTAAGAGCTGCCTGATTGCAGCTTAAGTTATCTGAGAGGGAGCTCTGTTGAAAGATGTAACTATTTACTGAAAATCATATAGAGTGATAATGATAATGTAATTTGTCTAACCTGCTTTCTTTGCAGCAAGGACTGTTTTGTTTGTCTCCACTATCTTATTCCTGGACCGCAAATTGGACCAAACAGTACTGGTGGGACCTAAAATGTAGCCGGACTACAGTCACTTTCTGAATTCAGAATCTGTAGGAACTTTATTTGGAGCTTTTTACGCCTTTTTTGCAACTGAAGGGGGAGATCTTCCTTTGACTGACAGCCAAATCAGCCAACCAAATCTGTTGGATCTTGGGGAAGTCCCGGGCTGCTTGCAGTTTTCAGTTAGTTCTGAGCTGGGAAGTGAAATGAGAGGAGCTGAAGTGATTCTGAGCAGCAATCCTGAGTGGATTCACATGGGAGAACTGTGAAAAGGCTGAGTTTTTGGCTTATATGTCTGCCTGCTGCTCCTGAGAGGGAGAGAAGAGAATTATTGTGGACTAAATCCAAGTTTGTGTGACTAAAGTAAGCTACAGAAGTGGGCCAGGCTCAACCTGAAGAAGTCCAAGATTTTGCTGAATGCGATCGGCCTGTCGGAGTTCAGCTACCCTAAGCTCCCAGTGTGTGCAGAGACTTTGCGATTGTGACCAGGGGCGCTTTTGCCTGGTACAGTAGAATTCCCTACATGTAAATGTGCTATGAGCTGCTAGTGGGTTGTGAGTTAGTCCCCACTGTGTGAACTGTGTTCTGCTTGCTGGAAGCTGTATCCAGCCCAAAACGGACTGCACTCTGAATTTGTCTCCATGCAGTCTGGGCCTTGCTAGACTGGCCCAGCCAGACTACCCACTGCACAGAGAAGCCATCAACGAGAGACCTGCCTGGGGATCAGCCCCCTGCTCCACGCTTGAACAGGAATGACGCCTCTGTGACTCTTGTGGGCCCTGCTTCTCCTGGCATTCCAGATCAACCACCTGCAGTCTCGATTTTTGTCCAGCCTGTGTCCAGTCTTGGGTATCGTGAGTAAATACCAGGGTAGCTCCCTGCAACAACAGCTTAATCTGAGTGTGTCATCTGATTGTCTTGTTGTTTCATTTCCTTTACGAACTGAACCCTCTGGCTCTGGATTACAAATATTGTGTACTGTGAATGTTGTGTTTTCCATCACAGGGCCCCAACCAGCTGCAACCCCGGGCAACGGCCCTGGCTAGCCCATCTCTTCTCCACCTGGGTACCCAGAGGTGGACTGTGTGGGGACTCAAAGCGCATGCATAACTGCTTGGTTGATATAACCTTTAAGCTAATTAACCTGATTTTGCCCCTCCCTTGTTCAAGTCCCCTGAATAAATCAGATCTAACTTTTTCTGCATGTAATCTGACTGTGGTTCCAGTTTGTGCTCAAAGTACTGTACTATTGCTATTTGCTGTTGATAACCTTGTTTTACAGGGGGTCCCCAGGGTTGATCCAGAGGAACCAGCCCTGGTGGTAAGTGCAAACAATGTGGGTACTTGTGTGGTGTACCATGGGCATTGTGAAAGTGATTATTGTACAGTGTTCAGGCCACTAGAGGGAAAGAGGGGGTTACAGTGTCCCGGAGGGCTATGTCCAGGTTAGCTTGGCCACTACCAACCCTGACCTCCAGGTGGAGGCACCCGTTTCAGAACTCAGGCCCCTTAACCTGCTACTAGCCAAGCAGGCAGGGGTAGTAGCCATTGGGATAGCACCACCTAGGGGTTACATTATTTACCTTTTTTATGTAACCCCTTTTTGACATTAATCACATTCCCCAGTGTTTCAGCAGCCCCATGGCAAACCGTAACTTTTTTGCCTAGTATGTGATGGCCATCTAAACATTTATAATCCATAACAAAAAAATAAGGGCTGCAGTGCTTTTTGTAAGTTACATGGTGAGAATTAATCCCTCTTCATGGGAAAAAAAATCCCTAAGGGGTCAGATTGTTTTATATAGTTACAACATTAATGATTTAGGTGTCAACATGAGTGTGAAAGAAAAAGTGAAACAAGTACACATCTTTTGTAATTTTATTTGTTCCAAAAATTCAAAAAAAAAAATAAAATACGAAAACAATGACATCCTCTTGTAAAAACACTCCAAAAAATGGATATAGCAAATATATGAATATAGCAAAAGAAAGAAATATGGTGGTTACCATGCTTCTATATGAAGAAGAGTTCAGCATTTATGTAACACTTGTCATACACATTGTACCCCGAAGTACTTTACAAATCTGGTAGTGAAGTGACTGAATGTGTAGTGGCAGCCAGTTCACACATTATCACCCATACATAGCCTTGGACAGTGGCATGAACCGGTTTTACGGGAAGGGTAATATTGGCCAGGACAGTGGGGAAAATCCACAGCTCCTGTGAAAAGTGCCTTTTACTTCCATTTGGACACCCCCAGGACAGCACCAGAGACTGGTAGAAGGGTCCTCAGTTTAATGTCTCACCGAAGAACAGCCAAAGTAGCAGGTCACATGCCACAAGGTGCATGCACATGAGTGTTCTGAATACATTGCAGCAGCGTTAACGTCTTAGGAAATTGTTTGCCTGGGGAAAGGGACAAACCAGGGGTTCTGGGGAGCTTTTCTGGCCCCTGAGTTTGCACAGCAATTTATATTTTATTAGTGCATTGCCTTTTTCTGTGTCCAATCCCTGAAAAGGTTGTTTCCCAGGTGAAGTGATTTAAAATAAAAAGCTGTAATTGGCTAAAAACCTAAGCACTTGGAAAGAATGTGTTCAGCTTTAAGGTTTAAAGAGGAACATACAGAGGCCTGATGGAGTTACAGGTCTGACTAGGGGTGGCAAGAAACCGATAGTTTCAAGTTCAAGTTTTTTTTTAATTTAAAACAGGAATAGTTGTCATACAGCCAACTGAGCAAAGCTCATTTACAATGGCCTCCTGAAATGTGTACAGGTTACATTAAAAATGTCCTGCGTATTTTCCCCAATAGGATAATGTAAAGGTCTCATTGGAATGTGAGATACTGTAGTTAGGGAGGGGCTGTGGGTTGTTTCTGCTTCCACTGAAGGTTGCTAAGTAGCTAATTACCTTGCTGATGCAGAAAGCCAAGGCGTTATGAAAGGTATAATTAAGGTAAGGCAAGGGCAAAGCAATTTTATTTATAAGGCGCCCAGTCCCAGGGTCTCTAGGTGCCTCACAATGCATGACTGCAGAATTAATAAACTTTAATTAAAATCAATAAATAGCACTAAATATAAAACCTCAGAAAGATTACATAGCAGCTTCCAGGCCCAAGACTCCAAGTACAAAGATGAGTTTTTCAAAGACTTTTTAAAAATGGCCAGTGAAAGGGCACCTCTCACCTGCTGGGGAAGGGCACTCCAAAGAATCGGAGCCATCACTCTGAAAGCCCCATCACCCAAGGATTTCAAATGAGATCTTGGAACAGCATGAGGTCTGCCTCCACCAACCTGAGGGAGCGGCCAGGAGCGTAAGGTACTGGGAGGTCTTTCAAGTAATTAAGCCAGAGACAGTATGGACAAATTTACCCCACTATTGCATGGTGTACCAGTGCTAATAATATTGTGCTGGAGCTGCTTATAAATATTTAAAATGAAAAAAAAAATTAAATGTAACCCCAAGGGGGGGCGCTACCCTTAGGGCTACTACCCCTGCCTGCCTCCACTGAGACAGGGTGAGGGGCCCAGATCTGTTGACAGGTGCCTCCACCCAGAGGTCGGGGTTAATACGGTCAAGACTGCCTTGGTTACAGCCCTCTGGGTTACTGCAACCCCCCTTTTGTCCCACTAGTGGCTCACACTGGGTACCAATAATTCTTTTCACCAGTACACTTACCCCCCAGGTAGTATCTCTCAGCTCGCTCCGGGAACCCCCTATAAAGTAAGGTACAGTTATATCACAGTTACTATGCAGCAGTTTACCAGGGATGCACAAACCAGCCAGGGTGTAGTTGCAACACAACAATCTGATTTATTAAAGGGGCAGATAACAAGGAAAGGGGGAAAATCAAGTTAATTGGCTTATATTATAATTATCTACCTAGGGCTCTGTGCACAGTCCTAACCCTAAGATTTGCTGTCCCTGGGTACCCAAGCCCTAACGGCTAGTCCAAACGTGGCAGCTGGTTGGGGCCCTTAACACAGATAACGGTTACAATCCTGAGCAAATCAGCATGGAAAGAAAGTTTAATTAGGCAGTCAGCAGTATAACAATACAACTGGAAACCACTGTTTGCACACTTAGCAGGGAGCTGCCTCAATTCAGTACTCACAACTCCGGCAAGTAACGATTCCTTCAACACTGGCAGGGCTGAGCCTGAATTTCACCAGCCTCCTCACACATTTATATGGCAAACAAACAGAGGGGTACCATACCAGGCAGCTGCTTTCAGGCCCCACACAAACTTGCAGCAGAACTCGGGCAGCAAACGGCAGCTTCAACATCACGGGTAGACCGAGCGTGATTCAGCAGATTCTCCAGTCCTCTCAGGTTGAGCCTGGTAGGTAGCTGGGCTGGCACCAGCCTCCTCCGACCGCACGCTGGCGGATTTAGTCCGACTCGCTTGAAAGGGCAAAAAACGGCTGCCTCAGGCCTTCCTGTGCAAACACTCACACAGCGCAGAAGCACAAAGCTCCTTTCTTCTCCTCAGCCACAACGCATCTGATCTTGGCAGCATTGAGCACTCCTTACAGATCAGGCGCTACCCGTTTCCATTGGCTGGCTGAACATGCCAGTCATTTCCTCCTGCTCTCAGTGGTGTGAAAAAACGCCATAGCCCATAATGCCTTTCTCAAAGGTCAAGCAGTTTCCCCATTGGTCAGCTGACTCTGTAGGGTCCCGAGGTACTGATTGGTCCAATTCAGCAGTTCTGGACCAAAATGGAGGAGACAATCGAAACAGTCTTTACTGCAAAGGAAGGCAGGTTAGAACAACTACATTATCATTATCATTTCACGTTATTTCCAGCAAACAATCACATCCTCCAGCAGAGCTCCCTCTGCACCACTAGCGATGGCAGAAGGGAGCTATTTTTCAGTGTCCCGGGCAGGACTCGGGCATACAACCACACAGCCCCATTTCAGTTAATTACGACTGCAACAGGCAGCCCTTAAAGAGACAGCTTACGGAGGCTTTAAAAGCACTCACTGGCAACGGCATTCAATCGGCTTTTCGCCGGACACCAGCCAGGCATGGAGCATTCAAACGAGCTCCGGGGAAGCTTTTAGGAACCCCCATTTATAGGGGGGTTACATAAATATCTGCTTCATTGGCTCGGCTTGTTTCTCTTTTTTTCTTTTTTCTCACTTGCACGGTTTTTTTTTCCACATTCTACATTCAAAATCTTTAACTTTTACGTTTCGTCTTTCTTACCTTGGCTTCATGTTTTGTTTAATGTTTTCAGCTTTCATTCTTTCTGCTCCATCTTCTGGACTGAAGTGCATTTTGGGAATACACTGTTGCTCCCAGTAACCCCCCCAACACGACACACACACTCACACTCACACACACACACACACACACACACACACACATATGTAAGCAGCGTTTCTCTGTATTTCTTCTCATTATAGTAATGCTTTTGGATACTGTATTGGTCTCAGTAAGCTTTCTTGCCCTCCCCTCCCCCATACACACATCAGTAGCATTTTATCCATTTTATTTCCTGGATTGCAACGTGTTTGAGGATATAGTGGTGGTCCCAGTCAGCCCACCAGACACGCCAGCAGTATTCTCCCCAGTCCATCTCCTGGATTGTTTTTATTTTTTGTTAAAGGGATTTGCCAGGCTGAGGATATGCACCTCATCTATAGGTGCCTTACCTGTGCGGAAAGCTTTTTATCCATATTTCACCTAAAACGTCCCATTAGTTTAGATGTATGATTACTCGTAAAATTGCCAGCACTGGATCCCGAGGACTTCCTGGAGTGAGAGCCGCCCATGCTCTGCTCCCGTTCACAGCAAACTTGTAACAAGATCCTAGGGAGAGTGCGGGGATGCACTCCATTATAGTCAATGGACGGCAGCTTTCTGATAATTTTTTATGTTTGCTTGAGCACATGAGCAAGAAACATTATGCGGCAGCTTAGGAGAGAAGCGGGTTGTGGAGGTGTGGCAGTGTGGCGGCCAATGCCAGCACTGCATTTGTGGGCTTGGCAGTGTTCACCCAATGCAGGCCCAGTGTCCTGATGACACTGGTTCTGCAGAAGTGCCACCAACTTGAAACAATTTGGCTGCTGCATATTAGGGGCCGCCTTGTCATTGCAGCATCAGCAATTCTACTGCAGTGAGGGAGCGACCCATCATTGCAGGGTGGTACCTTGCCTGGTGTAACATTTCTGTGAACATGGTGGTGGCTCTATGCCACCACCCCACAGTCCCATGTAAGCCGACGGGGGTGCCAAATCCCCCTGTCAGCACGCCAATGACCTCAATTCATTTGCCAACGGGAGCCCACCTGTCAGCATAATGTCCTCCCCAATTGTTGTTTTCTCAAGGGGTACCCAACTCCCTCGCATCATGCCCCCAAGACAGTCTTTATTTGCCGATGGGGGCCCAATCCCATCGGGTTTAAGTCTCCCCTTCCCCAAAACGCAGGTGGCACACTGGGAGCCCACCCCAGTGTGCACAAATGAAGCCTGAAAAAACTTTCTCACGGCATCTCTTATTATTTATGTCCCTGAAATAAAGAAATGGTCCCTCGTAGTCTGTCATGCCCCCTCCCCAACCCATGCCCACCCTCTGCGCATCTGCTCCCCTTACCCCTCTCATACCCCATACTACCTCTGGAGCACAGCACGATGATCTTCGTGGACCGGAACATGTCTACACTCTTCAAAGCCAACTGTGAACTGAAGAAATGCCGGTAAGCTGTATAATGACATAAATAGGGTTTTTTTCAGCTTATGTGGATATGTTGGCCATTTTTTTGACTTTTGCCACCAAATTTCAACATGGGGTTATTGGGACCCCTCCTCATGAATACAGTCACTGTCATGGCGTTATTCGGTCCCAAAAGATGATTTCGCGGTCACTGCACGGAATCATCTTTTGGGACCGATTAATGAAACAACAGTGCCACCGTTCATGAGGTAGTTTCTCAAAAAGCCTATGTTGCAAATTTGGTGAAAAAAATCCAAAAAATTACTGTTTTATGCATGTGCATTGCGCAGTTTCCACGCTCCCTCGTAACTTTGTGAATTTGTAATATTTTCACTCCAGATTTTCAACATTGCCATTTTTTCAGACCTCCTTATGAACAATACAGCTGCCATTTTTCACATCCTGGCCGAAATGTGTTTTCGCACTTCCAGCACAGAATAGCATGGTCACTGGGGAAATCAGTGTTCAGGACACATTATGAAAATCAAAGTGACACTGTTCATGAGCAGAGGTCCTAAAATGCCTATGTTGAAGATTTAGTGACAAAGTTCATAAAATCACTGTGTTCTGGCGTGCTAATGCAGTTACACACACACTTGTAACCGTCAGAATTTGTAGTATTTTCACTCCAGATTTTCAACATTGGCATTTTTCACACCTCCTTATGAATAGTATAGCTGTCATTTTCACATCCTGGTCGAAATGTGTTTTCGCACTTCCGCACAATAGCGTGATCGCTGTGGGAAGTCAGTGTTTGGGACAGATTAAGAAAATCACAGTGACACTGTTCATGAGCAGAGGAGCTAAAATGCCTGTGTTGAAAATGTAGTGACAAAAGACCATGAAATGACTGTGTTACAAGCGTACGTTGTGCAGTTTCCACACACCCTCATAATTTTGGGCATTTGTAATATTTTTACTCCAGATTTTCAACATTGGCATTTTTTCACACCTCCTTATGAATAGTACAGCTGTCATTTTTCACATCCTGGTCGAAATGTGTTTTCGCACTTCTGGCACACAATAGCGTGATCGCTGTGGGAAGTCAGTGTTTGGGACAGATTAAGAAAATCACAGTGACACTGTTCATGAGCAGAGGGGCTAAAATGCCTGTGTTGAAAATGTAGTGACAAAAGACCATGAAATGACTGTGTTACAAGCGTACGTTGTGCAGTTTCCACACACCCTCATAATTTTGCGCATTTGTAATATTTTTACTCCAGATTTTCAACATTGGCATTTTTTCACACCTCCTCATGAACAGTACAGCTGTAATTTTTCATATCCTGCCTGAAATATGTGTTTACACATCTGGCGCAGAATAGCACGGTCGCTACGGGAAATTAATGTTCGAGACAGATTAAGAAAATCATAGTGACAGTGTTCAGGAGCAGAGGTCACAAAATGCCTATGTTGAAAATGTGGTGAAACAATTCCACTAAATGACTGTGTTACGCGCATGCGTTGTGCAGTTTCCATGTACGCTCGGAAGTTTGAGCATTTTTAATATTTTCACTACAGATTTTCAACATAGCCATCTCTTCACACCTCTATATGAGTGGTACAGCTGTCATTCTTCACATCCTGCCTGATCTGTTTTTGTGTACATCTGGCGCAGAATGGCACAGTCACTGTGGGAACTCAAAGTTTGGGACACACAAACAAAATCACAGTGCCACTGTTCGTGAGAAGAGGTCCCAAATGCTTTCATGAGGTGTGGGTCACATAAAGGCCATGTTGAACATTTGTAGCGCAAATACCAACAAACGCTCAGGCATTAGGGTTTCTAACCATAACATCCCACCCTGTACAGACTGACAGGCATCAGGGGTGTGCTTTTGGATTGCTGACTGTAATGATCATGCCATTCCACCCCCATCCCCCACTCTGCAGCCAGTGACAGGCATCGAGGTGTGCCTTGGACTTTTCGTCCCCCGAGTTCACCCCATTCTCCTATACTCAACCCATTTCAGTGTACGTCCTTATGGAAGAGGGTGACTGTAAAGCCAAACACCCCAAGGCACACCTCAACACTTGTTGGTGTCTGCAGGATAGGTTGAGGTGAAATGGCATGAACGTTATGGGCGACGACTCAAACGCATACCCCAATGCCTGTCCCTCTCTGCAGGGTGGAGGTGGGGTTGGTGTGAAGTTTAATACTTCACTGCCATTCCTATTCTGCATCTGTCTAACTCCTGCATTCCCAATATCAGCAAGCAAACATTCGGCATTGACAAATGCTTCTTTGTACTGTAATGGTCACTTGGTGATGAAACGTGGCCACTGGTTGACTAACAAAGGGCCTTGTTAGTCAACTAGTGCCCACATATCATCATCAGTGACCATAACAGTATAAAAAAAGATCAGAAAACTGCTGCCCATTGAATAAAATGGAGCGCGTCCCCCCACTCTCCCTAGGATCTCGTCATAAGTTTGCTGTGCATGGGGGCAGAATGTGGGTGGCTCTTCACTCCAGAAAGTCCTCGGGACCTGATACTGGCATTTTTATGAGTAATCATACATCTAAATTGATGGGACATTTTAGGTGAAATATGGTTAAAAAGCTTTTTGCAGAGATAAGGCTCCTATATGTGAAGTGCATATCTTAATTCAGTTACCTTGGTGAATCTCTTTGATAGAACCTTTTATTGTGGATCCATACAGTGTACAGTATATTACAGATAATTCATTAAAAATACCACCAACAGCTTAATCTGGTTAAAAATCAGTTGACATTCATCTGTATCTCCCTCCCATGGGACGAGGCTGAAAATAGGTAGAATTGTCTAGTCCTCCTTTCCCCATCAACAAAAATTAAATAAAAAAATAATAATAAAATTAAATCAATGCATCAGTGGTTACAGTCTTACTTGAAAAGCCAAGGCACTATTCAGACTTCATATGTTCCACATTTAAGAAGTGATGTTTTCAGTTAGGATAGCAGTAGCCCTTTTGGTACATTGTGGAGGGTATAGGTGTCAGAAGAGTCTGAAAAGTGATAGGGCCAATGATGAAAGGGGTAAATGCCCCTCCCGCAGAGTTTTTATTTATTTATTTTTTTATTTATTTGTTCTAGGATTACAAATATCTTTGAGCCGAGGCTCTTTTACAAAAGTTCCACGTCACTGGTACAATTGAGACAATCATAAGCAAAGATAACGGTTTATAAAATAAAAAAAAAACACATAGTCTTGTAGACGAAAAAAGAACAATAAGGTGAAACCTTGGGAAGGGGAAAGGGAAAGAGGAGGTGAAATCAGGGAGACTAAGTGGATGGGAGAAAAGGGGAGGTAGGTTGGGGGGACAGAGGAGAGGTGTAAGGCGGATAAGAATAGAGGTAGTGCAGCTGGGTGGCATTTGTCATAGGCCAGCAGGGGAGGTGAAGATAGGAGGGGGTTCTGGCAAAGTGCAGGAGTAGATGGATCCAAAGGGCATCTTCAGCTATGGAACCAAAGACATGTTTAGCCACAACAGTCACAGAGGCTGGAGGCAGTGAGTGTTAGGCGGAGACGAGTCTTAAAAGTGCTGAGCGATAGTGAGGATGAAATATCGCTGGGAAGGCCGTTGTACCAACTAGTGGCCCGGTAAGCAAAGGATCTTTGGCCTTGTGTTGTGCGGCAATGCGGGATTTGCAGAAGCTGAGGTTTTGATCCTCTGGTATGTCGGGTGTGGATTCTCAGTTGTATGAGGGCACAGACTGGGGGCAAGGCCCAGCAAGATTTTCTTAGTAGTAATACAAGTTTGGTGTTTTATTCGATTGGCAAGATTCAACCATCCAGTCTGAGAATAGAGGTCACAGGTGTGAGTTAGGCGTTGGGAGCCAGTGACAAGTCGACAGGCCTTGTTGAGGGCGGTGGATACACGTTTGAGTGCGGTGGTTGTAGCAGAGCCGTAAATGATAATGCCATAATCAATGATGGATATGATGGAGCTCTGGACAGTGACAGTGAGGGCTTCGGGTGTCAGGTGTTTCCTATGACGGAATAGCAGGCCTAGCTGGGAGTTAGCAGCTTTGGCGACATGGTCGATGTGGGCAGTGTAGGAGAGGTGAGGGTCAAGGGTGATCCAGGTATTTAAAGTTTTGACCTGTTCCAGTGCGGCACCTTGTCTGGTGATAACAGAGAGTTGGAAGTGCTTATGTTTATTATGGAGCTGCTGAAGATCATGGCCTTTGTTTTTTAATTAAGGATCAATTAGTGCTTTGAACCAATTCTCAACCGAGGAAGCTGAGTTGAGATTTTCTTGCAATTCTTCGGTCCTCGTGTGGCAAGGATTACTGCATCATCGGCATACAGGGTGATATGTTCAGTGCAGGAGTCCAGTAGGGTGTTAAGGAACAGATTGAAGAGTAGGGGGCCCAGTATTGAACCCTGGGGGACTCCAGAGAGGACAGGTTTGGAATCAGAGTGTACACCTCCAATTTTTACATGCTAGAAGAGGTTTTCAAGATAGCTTTTGAACCAAGAGATTGAATCATTGGAGAGACCAGCATTTTTGAGTTGGCTCAGCAGGAGGGAGTGGTGGACAGTATCGAAGGCTTTGGTCAGGTAGATGAAAATAGCACCAGTTAGTTGTCCATTGTCGAGGGAGCTGTGAATGGAGCCGGTGAATTCGAGTAAGGCAGAGGATGTACTATGACCCTTTCTAAAGCCATGTTGCTGTTTACAGAGAATATTATAATTGTCCAGATGCTCGGTAAGTTGGTCCGCTACTATACATTCCTACGTTCCAGTGCCTTCGATAGGGGAGGCAGAATAAAGATAGGGCAGAAGTTCGCATGGTCAGCCTTATCAGCACTTTTGTGAATTGGGGTAACAGTGGCCATTTTTCATTTGTCCTGGATTTGGCTAGAGGAAAGAGAGAGATTAAAGATCTCGGTGAGGGGCCCCAAGTACCTCGTCAAGCATTAGGGCCAGTAGCTTGAGTTCAAGTGTGTCATTGCTTGTTCTAGGTTTGCTGATGGCTTTGGCAACGTAGTTTCGGATTTGATGTTTCTTTAGTACTTTAAAGTAGAAAAGTGGGTGACAGGCATGGGTGAAGGAGTTGGGGAGGATGGGAGTTGACACATCTTGGAAGGAGTCGGAGGGGAGAACACTGCTAAGGTCAGTGAAAGCGATGTTAAAAGTGTTCGCAATAGTTTTAGAGTCGAGTGTAGTGTGCCCATTTATGTGGAGTATGTTCGGCGAAGATTTTGACTGCTTTCCAGTGACATCTTTAATGTTCTTCCAGAAATCCCTCCCATTTCCTCAGGAGTTAGTGAGGGCATTTTTATAGTAGTCAGATTTCTGTTGCCGAATGGATTTGGTGCAGTCGTTCCGTGCCCGTTTATAATTCTGGATGTCGAGTTGCTTACCGGAGTTTCTTGAGTGGGTTTGAATACACTCTTTTGTTTATTAATCAGATTTGTAATATGTGCAATAACTAAAGTCCCTTCCACCAACTGACAGCATTTCCCAATTCCTTGGTTCCCCTCCCATGAGAAGGCCTGGTCCTTCATTTTCATTTTTAAAGTTTGACCACTGTGATATAACTCAGTAGGCTACGACCCCAGTCCACACTAACAACACTACTAAGGCCTTCTTTTTCCAAAATTCTGCTGACACCCGGCAAGCCACAGAGAGTGATTAGTAAATAACGCTGTTTACTGCACATGCTTCATTTTAAAGGCACAGTCCTCAATAGCAATAAATGACCATGAATGTAAAAACTGATAGGGCCAGGCTATACCACCTACAAAAATGGTAGCCCCGCCCCCGCTCCGGCACATTTGGCAGAGGGGAGCATCCTCTGACACTCTATTTTTATCAGAGTTATATGTGGAGATTTGGGGAATAATTCAGTTAACTCTGTAGGTTGCTCCTAAGGTGATCTGTAGTGGTGTGGGGGGCAGCTCATCTAACGATTAATTACAGGCTGTATTTCATGGGGTCAGTGAGCCCCTCTGATGGGGTTCTTCAGATGTCCACCAAACCCAATAGCTCCCATAGATTTTGTACAGTAAGCTTATATTTGTTTCTTTCATGGGACAAAGTTCAGCTCCTTAGCCATCACATGCAGGAACCATCCACTCCATCTGGAGGTTTTTTTTTTATTTTATTTTTTTATTGAAATCTTGGATGACACCTGTGAGCCGATGCTCGTTAAGAGGTTCCACGTCAGATACATTAACACAAGAAGACACAATATAGTTGCAGTAAATTATACATACAGAGTACAAAAAAAATCCAACAGTACATGGGTTGCAATGACAAGCAGTTACACAAATTGTACTAAGGTATAGTACATGGTATGCCAGCGTCCTGCAGAAGAGAGAGAGGCAGAGGCAGACTGTTAGGGTGCTCCTAAGGTGATCTGTAGTGGTGGTGGTGGGGGGGGGCAGCATGCTGGCAGGCAAAGGGAAGCTCATCTAACGATTAACTACAGGCTGGGTTTCATGGGGTCAGTGAGTCCTCTGATGGGGTTCTTCAGATGTCCACCAAACCCATCAGCTCCCATAGATTTTGTACAGTAAGCTTATATTTGTTTCTTTCATGTTAGGGTGAGGTAGGGAGGGCAGGGAGCTGGGAAGGAAGGGCAGAGGGAGAAAAAGCCAAGAGGTAGGGGTTGGGAGGCAAGTGCTTGGGCAAAGACACTCTATTTTTATCAAAGTTATATGTGGAGATTTGGGGAATAATTCAGTTAACTCTGTAGGTTGCTTCTAAGGTGATCTGTAGTGCTGAGGCAGACTAAAGCTGCGGGCGCAGACTAGCGGAGGCACCTACAGGTGCTGTTGTTGGTGAGGTGCTGACGGAGTTCGCGCCTAAAGGAACCAAGGGTTGTGGCTCCGCGTATGTCAGGTGGTAGACCATTTGTCCACAGAGGGGCCCGGTGAGCAAAGCATCACTGGGCCATAGTTGTGCTATGTAGTTTTTAATGATCAGCTGGCAGTATAGCCTACAGGTTAAAGCAATCCTAAAGATGGATTATTTTTCTAACAGTTTGAAATGTAAAGGTGATAACTCACTAGTTTCAATGCACATACAAAAAAATTATTATAAATGTAGAAAGTGTTGTAATAACACCTTAAGACACACTTAATAAAACAGATGAATTCCTATTTAACCTATAGTAAACGGAGAGCCAAGTTCCTCTGCGACATGATTTCCTGTCAGGAGCCTAAAACACATGGCTGCATCCTAGCCCTTAATTACAGGCTGATTTACATATGAATAACTCTGGACTGCAAAGACTCACACATAAATACAATGGCTCACTCAAATTAGCTTTTTATGGACTTTCAGACATTAAGAAGCCCTGTTGATGACAGTTCATCTTTAAATTTGGCAATGCCAGGGCCTCCTGAAGAAGAAGAAGAATCAGCATTTATATAGCGCTTTTCATACACAGTATCCCAAAGCGCTTTACAAGCAATGCTAGACTGGTAGTGAAGTGACTGAATGTGTGGTGGCGGCCATATCGCACATCATCACCCACACACAGCCTGGATAATTGCATGAACCGGTTTATGGGAAGGTGAATGTTGGCCAGGACACCGGGAATGTTCCTGCTCTTATGAAGAGTACCCTGGGTTCTTTTACTTCCACCTGGACACCCACCAGGACAACACCAGGATGGGCAGAAGGGACCTTGGTTTAACGCCTCATCCAAGGACGGCACACCCCAGCAGTACAGCACCCCCCAATACTGCACTCGGATGCCAGCGATTTTTAGGTGCAAGTCTATCCCGGTGTGGGACGAGAACCCACGACCTTCTGGTCCAGAGGCAGATGTGCTACCAACTGAGCCACGCTGACACCTGCTCTTCTAGAGCGCATCAGCATTCTTTGTTTAATCCTGGGACATTGCTGTACCCAAATGAAGTAGGAGATCTCTCTGTTCCACTTCCTCCAACTTGTGTGTTTTATATTCAGAGCAACATTCTGGTAGAGCTACAGAGCCCTGGGGAGAGTGACCATTCTAACTGACTCAATGAGGAAGATGTGATATAGACCTTTAAATACCTCACTAGAGTAAATAAGGTACAGGAGGGAAGCATTTTTTGGAATAAAAGGTGCTTCATTACAAGGGGACATGCATTGTAGCTGAAGGGGAGTGGTAGATTCAGGAGAGATATGAGGAAGTACTTTTCACAGAAAGAGTGGGGGATTCCTGGAACAGTCTTCCAGTGCAGGTGGTGGGGGCACAGACATTGGTGGGGTTCAAGAATACATGGATAGGCATAATAGAATCTTAGTGAAAAGAAAGGGGGAGATAGAGCCGGAGATCAAGTGGGGTCTGTTATGATACTGTTGGTAAAGAAAACTGGCCAGACTAGGTGTGCCAGGTGGTCCGATGTGACATCAAATTCTATATTTCTGTGTTTCTTTGGATGGAGAGTAGTTAAAGGCCAACAATTCTGTTTTACTGGTATTCAGTTTGTACCCTGACACTTACATAGGAATCAAGGATCCCAAATACTTCCAGAAGGGCCTGCTTTGGGACCCACATGTAAAGCAGCACATCATCTGCATATAGAGCCACTCAGTGCTCCTTTGTGCCCACCTGTACACCTGCAGTCCTATGACTCCTGAATTGCCTGTGCCAGCAGCTTAATATACATTGCAAACAAAAGGGGTGACGTAAGACACCCTTTCCTAGTCCCCCTCTATAGACAGAAATCCTGGGAATGATGTCCATTCATTTTTACCACCACCTGTGGTACCTCGTATAGCCTCTGGATTAACTGGATGAAGGGGACCGAGAATCACAGGTGTCTCATCACTGCATATAGGAACAGCTGGGAGACCCAGTCAAATGCTTTCTCAGCGTCCAAGTGGAGTAGGACTGAGGGTGTGTGGGAGCTTCCCATTTCATGGATGATGTTGAGGGTTCTCTGTATGTTGCCTACAGTTGTGTGTGCTCTAACAAATCCTGTCTGGTCCTGTCTTATCACCCATGAAAGGAGTTTGTCCACCCATTTTGTGTGCCAGCCTAGAAAATTTATAGTCTGCATTGAGTACTGAGATTGGCCTGTAGGAGGGGCAGAGCAGGGGATTCTTACTAGGTTTTGGTATCATCGAGATTGCTGCATAAGCCCCAGAGGTGGCAGAGCTCCCCCTTGCAGGACCTCGTTCATTGCCTGCAGCAGTAGTCCCAGCACATGGTATCTGCTGTTTTTGTAATATTCCACTATGTAACAAACCGGGCCCTGTGGATCTGTGTCTTTGAATGTTTAATCACTGCCTCCAGTTCCTCTTCTGTTATTGGAGTGAGCAGCTCTTCCCCAGCTCCATGGTCAGGCTTGGAAGTGTTGGTCATGAGAGGAAATATTTCACCTCACCTGGAGGGGTCTTCTCCACAAGCATGTACACATTTTAATAATAGACAGTGAAGGTCTGCATGATATCTTGCAATTAGTTGTGCTGTTCTCCAGTTATGGGGTGTTGCACCACAGCAGCTGTGGATATCTTTTGTTGTTTCCTCAGTTGGTAGGGGATGAAGCGTGAAGCCTGGGCTCCCACTTCATAGTATTTCTGTCTCAGGAAGGTGAGTGCTGTTTCCATTTGTTGGAGCAAGGGGGCAACCAGCTCCACTTTAACCCATGTCATCTGAGGAGTCACCAAGGTGTCCCCTTGCTGATGTGCCATTCAGAGAAAGTGGAGCTTGCATCCTCCATCCACTGCTGTCGTTCTCTCCATGGTCTTTTTTGGCATATAGTGTACTGTATGATATGGCCTCTCAGGACCATCTTAGCAGTATCATAACAGACTGCTTTTGTTGGGGCTGAGTGTTCATTGTGGAGTAGGGTTTCTGCCACCTCCTCCTACATGAACTGGTGGAACTCCTGATTCTTTAGATAATATGGATTTAGGCATCATCTGGTGTTCCTCCTTTCCAGGCCTAGATACCAGAAGCTTTGTACTGGGGCATGGTCTGATTGCACTATATCTGCACCCATTTTACGGTTTGCCAGTGCTGACAAATGTTCTGTATGCATAAAACATTAGTAAATTCTGAAATGAATGCCATGCACTGCTAAGCAGTATGAGAAATTTCTAGTGTGTTGGTTCAGGAACCTCCAGGTATCCATCCAGCCAACTTCTTTTACGAAGTGGCAAAATGCCTTATGTGGTAGTGACTGCCTGGAGGGCCTGAGGCTAGAGGTATCCCAGGTGGGATGTGGTACCGGGTTAAAATCTCCTGCCAAAAGCAAGATGCCAGAACTGCGAGTTATGATTTGGCCAAGACATTTCCTGATTGTTGGGGTGTTCGAGCCTGTGGGTGGATATATGTTTACTACTGTAAAGTCCCCCCATGTTGGAGGCCCTGAACTATCACCAGGTGTCCCTCTGGGTCCATCCTCTGATGTTGTTCCTGAAATGCAGGGTGTCTGAGGATGAGGATAGCAATCCCCTTTTCTCTTGCATAGAAACATACATAGAAGTTGATGTCAGATAAGAACCGCAAGGCCCATCCAGTCTGCCCATTTTTCTACCTTATGAATGTGTCATAGGCCTTTACTCTGTCAATGGCCTATCTATTCATACTCATCTGTATTGCTCCCTTATGCCTATCCCAAGCCTGTTTGAAGCCCTGCACTGTATTCATATCTACCACATCCTGAGGTAGACCGTTCCATGCATCCACCACCCTTTCTGTGAAAAAGAACTTCCTCATGATACCGCTTAATCGGCCTCCCTCTAATCTCATGCTGTGTCCCTTTGTCCTGCTATTTTTCTTATATTGAAACATGTTAGACTCTTTCAACTTGTTAATGCCCTTAAGATATTTGAATGCTTTGAGCATGTCACCTCTCTTCCTCCTTTGCTCTAGGGTATACATATTGAGCTCCGTTAATCTGTCCTCATGTTTTCTGATGAAGACCCTGCACCATTTTGGTTGCCATTCTCTGGACTGCCTCCATTTTGTTAATGTCCTTGTGCCGGTGAGGCCTCCAGTACTGCATGCAGTACTCCAGATGGGGCCTAACCGGGCCTAACCAGTGTCTTGTAAAGAGGGATTATTACCTCCCTCTTCTGACTTGTGATAACCCTACTAATACACCCCAACATCCCTCTAGCCTTACCTACTGCCTTAGTGGTCTGCTTGGATGATTTCAGCTCATCTGTGATGATGATGCCCAAGTCTCTTTCTTCCCTTGTGACTGCCAGCAACTTCCCTCCCAATCTATAGGTAGCTTCAGGGTTTCTCTTCCCTATGTGCATGATCTTGCACTTCTTTGCGTTAAACCCCAGTTGCCACTCTTCCAACCATTTTAACAGTTTTTCCAGATCTCTTCTCATTCTGCCCACCCCATCTGGATCATCTGCTCTGTTGCAGATCTTGGTGTCATCTGCAAACAGGCATACCTTACCCTCCAGTCCATCTGCAATGTCACTGACAAAGATATTGAAGAAGACTGGCCCCAGGACTGATCCCTGAGGTACCCCACTTGTATATCCTTATGGGAGGAGGAGTAAACTGCCTCCATCCCAAACCATACTAATTTCTCATGCTTCTATTTAGAGAGCTGTCTCCTGTATGTATATTAGGTCTGGCTTGGCACGCTTAATTTGGACTATGATTTTGGACCACTTGACAGGGTTAGTGAACCCATTTATGTTCAATGAGTATAAAAGCAATTTCATGCTACCCATTAGGGATTTAATCTGTCCCTCTCACCTACTCCCCCCACCGCTGCTAATGCAAGCTGCATCCATCCAGACGTTCGTAGATTAACACACAGCTTAAAATACAAAAAAGAACATGATAACGTGACAAGTTCCCTGATTCCCAGAATGGGCATCTGAAAACTGTCCCAATGGCGAAACAAAGGGGAGTGTATAACTGGGAAAATCCTCATGTGGAGGACTATATTATCTTGGTGTCTTCAAGGGAAATGAAGTTGGGGAAGGGTAACTGATCTTCCAAGGCAGAGACCCAGGAAGTCAGGCTCTAGAAGTGTTTCAGATTAGGGACCTCCTTTGGCATACAGATTGAGTGTAAGATAGTAGGGGAATAGGCGTCAGACTCCCCCTTCCCAGCTCAGTCTTGTGTATCATGCCAGGTTAGGGTCCCAGTATCGAGAAGGCTATAAGCAAGCGATAATATCCAACAGGGTGGACGGTATTGGGCTATACCCACCTAACCAGGAGCATAATGAGGCCCAATGCTGCAGGTGGAGGGCCTTATAGCTCCTGGGTAGGCAGGTATAGCCCAATACCGCCAACCCTGGAGGGTATTATTGTGCTTAGAAAATTGGTTTTAGGTGCAGTAATGACACATTCACAGGATTTAACTTTTGAAAATTAGAATAATGAAGTTTAATAAAGTTTTTAAATAGTGTGACAAAAACAGTTCCTAAGAAAAAGAAAATAATAAAACACTTTTTTCACCCGCTGTAGCACATTCGGTAAAGGGAAAGAGTTAAAAGAAACTGAGCCCACTACCTTGTGTAGGTAATGCAATTTATGGGAGTGAAGACACTGCAGTTGTTTGGACTGAAGTGATTCATGGGGTTGGAGGTGCCTGCAGGTGGCAGGGAAGAGCTGGTTTGCAGCTTCAGCATTGTTTCTTCTTTTTACTGCTGAGTTAGCTTCTTCTTTTCTGTGTGCTGCCAACCTAGCATACTGCTTGACTGTTCATGGTCTTCAAGTCTGGGAGCCCAGTAGATCACCAAGCTGCTTTCAGCTTGGTGACCAGTTACATTTGTTATTTCTCAGCAGTTCAGACCAGCGTTGGAAATGAACTGCGCTGCAGCAGGCCTGATGCTGTGGTTGGTGTAACATTTGGTAAGTTGTGCCTCTTTGCTCTATCTTGCCACCACTGTCCCCAAGTAATTTTTCTCCATAGGTTCTCTTAAATACCAGCATGGGAGGGAGTCGAAGATGGCTTGTGGCTGTCTGAGGGGATGACAGTAGAACGTTGGGTTGTCTCTTGGCAGCTTGGAAAGGTAATTTGTGAAAAAGTTTACAGGGCACAGTGGGTCTGTGGGATCTTTGTACATGATTTCCCTGTTCTTGTCTCTAATTTGTTCTGTGGGGTTTTTGTGGCTTTTAGTCGCTCATTGTGGCTCAATGTAACGGAGGTCGTGCTCGTCAGTGTGCACATTGAACAATGCCAGTGTAAGTTCCCTTAAACTCTGACGATTGCGCCTGGCTGTATGAATTTGCATAGCAAACCATACGTTTCGTATTAGGCCAGGTGGGGTATCTCGACTTCGTGCTGGTGAATGCCAGTTTTTGCAGATCACTATCCGTCAGAGCAGGGTGGTGGCAGCATAGTCCTTTTGTTCTTTCTTCATTTTTATTTTTAACACTGAGGTGAGAACGTTGTTTGAGGACTGGAAGCTGGGGTCACTGATATGGCTTATGTTGTGGCTGACAGATGGGCATTTGAGGTGTCTGTTAAGGCTGGTGTGGAAAGTGCAGTAGCTAGAAACAGAGTACTGCTCTCCTGCGGCTGTGTGCACCTCAGCATAGAATTGGCGAAGATGGTGTTGAGGTCCTTAAAGGACTCAGTCTGCCATTTCACGGTAATATGTTTGGAAGCAGCCCAGTCAGAAAGCACTTTCACTGCCCAGTAAATGTTCTTTTTGGTATTTACGTCTAGCTGGTCCACTTCTATAGCATTGAGTTTGTGCGAGGTGATACTGCTGAAACAGGAGTTTTCTTTGTCTTGTTTTTTTTTTTTTTGTCAGGAGGGTATGGCAGACTGCTTTCATTATCTGCAAACATTGTGTTTAGCTGTTGCTAGCTGATGACTTCAGAATTTAGGGTAAAGTTGTCCGACATTTTTTTTTCAGTTGGTCACTTCATGGGTCAGGAAAAATGGCAGTTGCCAGGATTGAATTTGAGACGTGACTAAGGAATTTCAGTGGGTGATAGGTCTCATAAATGCCCAACTAGACACGTGTCTCAGCCAGTCAGAAGCCTCCAGCTGTTCAGTCCATTTTCTAAAGTCCATCAAATAGCTCCAGACTGGAGGTCTCCTATATTCTTACTTGGAGGTTACCCCTTAGTTAAAAAAGAACCGTTGCTTGTCCTGATCAGTACCAGGGTTGCATTTGTTATGCACTACGCCAATCCTCACTGTAGTTTGACTATACAACATTCAACATTCTGCTTGTCTCACACCCCCAGGAACATCCTCAACATTTCCTCTGGTGAGACTGCCACAGATTCCTCTTGGCAGGCCCGGCTGGGAACCTGCCAAGACTCCCTTCAGGTCAGTGGTGACCACTGCTTGATAAAGTGTAGTGGTGGTAGAACCTCTCGTTTCCACTCTGTGGGTAGATGGAGGGAGCGGGGATGTCTGTGACAACAATTGTTTTGTGCTATAAACATTTAGTCCCAATTATTTAGTCCAGTTCTGTGCATCCCACTTCATCAGATGCCCACCAAGTAGAAGTTGATACACCATCCAGCGCAGACCTGGATGGGTTAAGTTTCCCCACGGTAATTTTTGTGTTCCGTCTGAATATTCCTGTGTGGTATACAGTCTTATTAAATTGTTTGATTATGTGAAGAGTTGCAAGCTGCCATCAGCAGAGTTACCATTCCAGTTTCCACTCCCCCCGTCCGCCTGCTTCAGCCTTTGATATAGTCAAAAAAGGTGTGTGGCAGACATTGCCTTTCTTGTGCACAGTCCCAGCTGCTGCTTCACTGCTTTACCCCCCTCTCCCTCTGTGGCACACATCTCCCCCACGAATGTCCCAATGCCTGGGGGCCCCTCAGCCATCAGTCCCACCCCGTGCGATCCACTGCCCAGGGCTGGTAGCCCAGTGCCTCCCTGGCCAAGCCTGCCGTTGCCAGATAGCTTGGAATTTGTGGGGGTTCAGATTCACCTCCCCAGCCTGCTCTCCTCTTGCCTGTATGCTCTCTTCATCTGATTCACTGCTGCAAAGTATAGACTGTAGGCTGAGGTGAACCTCTCTGTCATTCTTGCCAGTACACTGTTGGGTGGAAAGGGGCCATGGGAAGAGGGCTGCAGTGTGCACTTCACTCCGTCTCCCAGTCCATCCCCTCCTTTTATGCTATAGCTCTGCCTCTGGGAGCTGTGTGGGGTCCAGGAGTGCAGTTAAGGCCACCGGGGGAGATATCTCCCACCCCTCGTTCAGGGTCCACACTCCCTCACCCCCGATCATTATTAAGCCGGCGTTATGCCGTAGTGCCAGTAACCTGCTGCTCTGTTAGCATGGCGTGTCAGACTGCTATGAAACAAGGCTGGTGCATCAGAAGGGATTCAAAGTAGGCTGTGGAGTCGGCCCGGTAGCGCTGAGGGTTGAGGCGCTGGATGCCACTGCCAGCGCAATGCTGGTGACCCAGGTTGAGGTCAGCTTGGGTTATTGGGGTTAGGCCAGGGGAGGGAGAACAAGATTGAGCAGCCGCTGGCAAGCTCCCTCTCCTGAGGAGGGGTTCTGTGGTTTCCTGGTGTAGCAACGGCACACAATGGTGACTGGGAGCCTCTGCAGCCAGAACCACTTGAGAGGGGTACAGCAGGAGGTGGAGGCCTATGGGAGTTGTGTGGGAGCACACGACTTGGTGTGCTGGCGTCATTGCATGCCCTCTTCCTCGGGGCAAAACAAGTGGAAAAACTCCAGCAGCCAGAAGGATGATGGCGGACACCAAGAGAGCGGCACACATGCCCACCGCTGGTCTTCTCCCGGATCCTGTCCTCTGTCTGGGGCCATAGCGAGAGAGGATTCTGTCCCCGATTTCCTGGTTGGGGGGATTCAGGCAAGGCAGTAGGAGCCGCTCGAGGGGGGGTCTCGCCTGAGGGAGTTCCTTGAAGCCGGTGACCGAAGCAAAAACGAGTTGGAAAAAAAAAGTAGTCTGTGGAGATGCTAATCAGGAGAGGCTGCACTCACACCACCCCATTGCCTTTACTGTACTGCTCACCAGGAAGGAGTGAGCTTCAGCCTCAGACCCCAGACAGTTACCACAACCCCAACCACCTGAGGTCCCCCTGGACAGGTCCCAGTGGGGAAGGGAACTTATGTACCACAAGAGGGAGAGAAAGGGCAGTTTCTGGGCAGAAGGGAAGATCCGCAATCAACTGTTTTTCAGGATGAATCTCTGCTGCTTTTCTCAGGGTGGTGTAGCCAGTTGCCATTCAGTGGGTGACTGTACTTCTTGCAGTTGAGTTATTATTTGTTTCATGGTCTTTTGTGGGTTCCATGTCATAATGGTGAATTTTTAATAGTGATTGTCAAAATGGCGAAAACATAATGGCGACTTCAAAAACTGCTGTAGCAAATTACGGTGAACACCAAATACAGTGAATTCAGAGTGGTTTTGGCACCAAAACATGAGCAGCACTACACTTAGAAGTGAAAATTATAGGCAGGTCCTCTCAGGTACTCCGACCGATCATGAATCGAGTATTCTGCAAGCACCAAACTTAGCTACTCATTAAGGTCCCGGTACCATCTCCTGCCTGCAGTGGTCGCAGCACCAGACAGCAGTTGTTCAAGTTGCACTAAGTTGACTAATCAGGTATTGTGTTGCCATCCTCACAATCAACAATACCATACTGCTGTCAGTGTCCTCCCTTTATTGATGTGGGAGGTTCTGCCCCCCTTGGCTTCCCCACTGTTTCTATATATGTAACTCCGAGGTGCACTTTGACAATGGGGATTGCACAACCGCTGGGTCGCCATTATTGTATTAGCCTTTTAATACAGGTCGCCGTTTATTGTAGGTCGCCAGTCTTGTTTTCACCGTTATAACATTGCTGTTTCAGTGTAGCCCTAATTGACTCGCCCTTATCATGTGCTACCCCTTTGCGGCATGCTGGCATTTGGAATCCAACCCTCTTTTTGTCTGCCAGAGCTTTTACGCAAGTTTCCCTGTGAGGGTTTGAGAGGGCAGTTTTGTTTGCTGGAGGGGACCGTCACGCCTCTGCTGGTAAGTTCTCTTGTTGCTGCTTCTCTAGTTTAGAAATGTTTTTTCTTTTGGGGGGAAAAACATGTCACCATGCTGGAGGGATGTGGTGTTTGAAACCTCACATTATTTGCTTCATGATCAGAACGTAGACTCAGCAGCGTGCTTGTGTAACCCCACCCCGTGGGGGCTTACCTGTTGGCCCCTCGGGGGCTGCCCTGCTCTCCTATATCCCCCGATATGTCCCTGCCATCTGGCTCAAACTTGTTGTGCCCTAAATCTTCTGTACGGCCCCTGCATGCTTTTGCAGTTGAAATGTGGTAGAGGAACTTGTGGAGTCAGCCTGTTTCTGCACCAGTGTGCAAGTGGTGGCCCACACATGTGCACTGGCATCGTCATTTTCTGGCCACTCCTGCGACTTAATGAAGTCTCCCCAGGGGACCTGAACCCTTGTATCATCTAAATGGGGGCCGGAGACCTGGAGGAGTGTAAGAGAGGCCACCAAGTATTTTATTTGAAGAGCGCCAATAGTGCTATGATCGACCTCATGAATATTAATGAGGGATCAGGCATATTAATGAGCAAGTCTGCCTAGTGCCTGAGAACAGTATATTTCAGTGCTAGCGACAGGTTAGGGGACAAGCTATATGTTCATATGGGGGTAGTGGTTTAGTAGGGCATAGGGACTGCTACCAGACTGTGGGGCTGTTGTTAAAAAAAACTGTATACTCTGGCTGCACCAGAGCTTAAAACTTGGAACATTAGCCATATCTGCAGCCTTAGCCAATCAGAAAGCCATGATTTTTTCCAAGGACTTATGGAACTGTGCAAAGGACTTACGGGGGAAAATCAGGGACAATTCTTGGCGCCCATTTGAGGGATCAATCAGGCGAAGGAGCCTGATGAATATTTAATTTTTCAGGCAGACACTTGTTTCAGTCAATCAGGAACTGCAAAAAGCTCCCAAAACCCTAGAGACTTTTGATTCTGGCTCAGTTCGGCAGGAGCACCTCCACAGGGAGGGGGGGCTCCAGCCCATTTTACAGAAATATGTGGCTGCGTGGCTTGGGGAGGGCCTTCCTCGTGGTTGCCAGTTACTTGTCCACCAGGGCCTGCATTGTGCCTTTCCATGTTTTGGAGGAATTTGTTCAAGGAATCCTGTTTTTGCAACATCAGCTGTAAGAATTCTGCCACATGTAGCTGTGAGAGAGTTGCAAGTACCTGCAACATTCAGCTGTGAGAGAGCTGTGCGTATTTACAACCTCAGCGGTGAGAAGCTCTGCCTCAGGAGGTTTCTGAGTGAGAAACCCTCCTTTGAATTTCAAGTAAGATGGAGACCTGCTTGGTCGAGGACCACTAGTTCCAAGAGGTGGTAAATCCTGTCTGTTACCCCGCGCTGACTCAGCATAACAAAAAGGGGTGTATGTATGCCTGAAAGAATGACCGTGGATGGTTCTGGGTTATGGAAAATGGTAGGAGACTTTCTAAATCTCCCTCTGGTAATGCTAAGTGAGAAGAGAGACCTCTTCTGTTTCAGTGAGCACCTGCAGTGAGGAAAGTGATGTCCAGTATCATGGGACTGTTCGAATAAAAGGTGTGTACTTTCAGTGTCAGCTTCAGGGTTTTCTGTTGGAACCCATTGTATGTACCCAAGTCTCACTGAGATTGTGTGTCCACTGAAAATCCAGAAACTGTGTCCTGATAAGAAAGGACCACGACTGCTATGCTGGCAGTGTGGTTGAAGATGTCAGTAGTATCTGGATGTGTTTAAATTTCCAGAAAGAGGAAAAAAAAAAGAGTCTTCTTTCAAGGTCAGTGTTGGGAATCAGCCTGGTAGTGTCACCAGCTAGGCACTGCCATTGTGCCTCCCCTGAGCGGTTATGCCTAGACGTGTGGGTCCGAGGCATGCTGGTCTTGGTCCTTGTGCTAGTCTCTGTTCCATATTGTGACTTCAGCCTGTCCAGTAGAGGAGCTGAGAGAGATTCCAGCCTGCTGAAATGGAAAGTTTCAAGCTGCAAGAGCCTGCCGCTCATCTCAGCTCTCCTGGTATCCAAGTTCTACTAAGTAACCCAGAGCTACAGTCCGAATTTTACCTGAGACTGTCTACAGAACCGTGAGTAAAAGCAGGGATTGTCCTGCACCTGGGGAACTGTAAATAGTTGCCAAAAAACAGTGTACCCAGTTCTGAGGTTAAACAGTATGGATGTTTACGTTTTAAGTTTAATTGCCTTTCCAAAGCACCAAGATTCAGCAAGTAGTTACTGCTGTCATAAAAAAGGGTTAAATCTAATTAATTTTAAAAGTGCACCAACACTGGCCAACCAGCTGCCACAAACAGGCCTGCAACAGTTCAGGACTGAGTACCCAGACAGGACTCTTAGGGGTTAAACTGGTACCAGCTGGGGTTTGTATAATTATTAAATTAAAAAGCAGCTGGTTAGTCAGAAAGCTAATGCAGATCCATCAAAGTGTTGGTGCGTGCAAACCTTGAAATATGTTTAAATTCAAAATGCAAAATGATAGTTTGATGCTAATTACTAAATGCCATTGCAAAATGGAAATGTTGCCTCCACTGTTCCCTTTCCTAGCCCTCCCCAATGAGAATAAATTGTTGGATAACTGTTTTTACCAACTCTGACTCATGAGCGTATTGTTTGTATCCCATATGAGCATATTATTAGCTCAAGTCAATAATTAAACGTTTTCAAAATCTGGTTTCTGGTAATCCATGTCTGGGGTGACTAGATGATGAAGTGGGTAGGTACAGCATCCCAGGGGGTAGTACTGTTAAAAATCAGACCCACTTGTAATTTTGCTCTGGGTGGAGGCACTGCCTATTTAATGTCATTCTTTAGGAAAGAACTCCTAGTACATTAGGAATAGGACCCAGGCCCCTCAACCTGGATATGGCCACCCAGCCTGCTGGTACACGGCATCAACCAGGTTACACTTGAATGCCTGGAGAGTAGTCGTCGTCAAAATAAATTCTAGTGTTCTGGTTCAGTACTTCTTCTTTTTTTACAGGATTTGTGGAGTCAGTCTTGCTCGTCCAGGTAGCAAAGGAACTGGACAATGTGGATCTTGGTCTGGCAGCGGATGAGGTGGGATGTGGGCCCAGGGGGCTCTTTCAGTTTCCAGGGTTCAGTCCACCGGGAGGTTGAAGGAGGTGTAGAAAAAGTCCTGGAGGAGAGTTATTTGTTCCTGTCCTTCTACTCCCTCAGGGGAAACCACAAGGCCTTAAGTTGTTGCACCTATTTTGGCTTTAAGCATCTTTGGCTTTATCTTGGTGCATTGTCACCGCTTGATGTAACTGGAGAATGGTGCCTTATGTAATATCTAGGCAGCTGTCAGGCTTGGAGAGCTGATTTTCCATGTCATCCTGTCTTTTAGTTACTTTATGTCTGTTCTGAGCACCATTGTTGTGAGCTGACCCTCTTTTCAAAAATCACAGAGTTCAGAGATTAGTTTGTCCAGCTTTTTGTTTGTATTGAGTAGAGTCAGGGATTTCAGCGGGGGGGGGGGCACAGAGGCCTGTGAGCGGGTTGCAATGGAGGAAGCTTGTGACCCATCTGTGTCCAATCCTCAGCCCTGAAATCTTTCTCCATCTGCCAAACTGGAACCTGAGTGATGCTCTTCCCGTCTCTCCACTGCTGTGCTAGACTTTCTGCTTTCTATAGTCTCATTAATTTTCAAAACAGCAGCATTGTCAGAGGATTATCACAGAATTGGGCAGGGAACTTGAGATTCAAGCTGCCATTGCTGGGTTGACGTCACTGGAAGTCCCCATCTCTTGAATTGTAGTGCATTAACCCCTACCCACAAGGTTGGGCTACGCCATAGCACAAAAGGCATTATAAGGGACTTAGTGGGTCTGGCCTTTGGGCAGATGGACCTTGGTTTGGTGTTGTTAAAAGTCAAAGGTTTGATTCGCAGGGTGTCTCCACCTGTGGTGACTCCTTTCCAGGCAAATGGAAGTGCTGCTCCTTACAAAATGGGTTGGAAATGTCCTGTTTCTTGATATGCTAAACAAGTTCTGAGACCCATAACTTAATTCTCCCCACTTGCACAAGTTTGAACAAGCTCAGGCAGTGGCATTCATTGGGCAACTCACATACAGAATTCAAGATCCACTTAACTCACTTCTGCTTTCCATCACAAACATGGGGCTGCTACCTTTACTTCATATATGACAACCTTCAACTAGACCCTAAAAGTAAGTCCATTAAATTAAACAAAATAAGTAAATAGTTGAATGTTCTTAAGTCAAATGAGCCCTTCCTTACAGACATACACAAATTAAAAAAAAAATCAAGTACTATTCAGTGTTTTCATTGCCGGTGTTTACTTGATGACCAAGAACAACCCCCCTCCTAGTCTTACTAGTTTGCCAGAAAAATCCCTGCTTCTTACCATGTAACAGATGACACTGAGGTTCTGGCTACATTTGAGGCCTGTATATGTTTATTTCTGTGTGTGTATGCCTGTGGAATTCTGCAGATTTTTGATTTCATATATTTCATGTTACCATTCTGTGTGGGGGAGGAGAGGAGGGAGCAGTCTACTACTGGAATGCTGCAGAGTTTTGAATCCTTGTATTATATGGTGACCAATCAGCAAGCAGTGAGACATTATGAGGTGGGCATTATGCTGAGATTATTGCCTGCCAAGGCCTTCTGCTCCTGGAAGGGCAGTTATCTCAGCATAATGCCCACCCTGGAATGTCGTATTGTGCTTATAAAATGGGTAAAAGTTTAAAATATATATATATATATATATATATATATATATACACGAAAATAAAAAGAGAAGTAAATAAAAGGTTTAGTTTTACAAGTAATATAGTTCCTCCACTAGCTGTCACTAGGGGATCTGTGATTTATGCAGTAGATGAGTCTCCTGTTTCCCAGTCCTTGCTGCCTGCTCTGAAAACTGTGATTTAGTGACAGACTGCCTGTTTGTTTATTTTTTTTATTTAAACTTAATTGAGCCTATGCACTATAGTGAGTCAGTTACACACAACAGGCATGTACTCGATCCTTGCCCACCCCTACCGCTAGACAGGCACACATGGCTTACCATTCACAGTTGCCAGCTGGCAGTCCATGGCCTCACCCTGCTGTGCATAGGAGTACGGTGGGATAGGAGGCAGGGCATGGGTGGGGTGATGAACACCGATGGGCATCCAATTTGATGCCCACCCTGCCGCCATAGTGATTCCTCTGCTCCACGTGGAGCAGGGGATTGTGGGACATGGTTGGTCCCAAAGTCTCCTTAAAACGGCACGATTTCCGGCAAGTGCCCCAGTGGTCAACCCCAGCCCTTGCAGTAGGTGCAGAGGGCAGGGGCGGTTTGGCAGGGGGGATTGCTCTCCCCACTATGGCTGATTGTGGTGGAACTGAGGGGGCACGTAGCAGCTATGGATGGGTTCCAGTCCATGTTGCCTGTACCTCCCTCCTCTGGCACTCTGTGCCTCCGTGCATGGTGCAGTGGGTAGTGTTGTAGTCTAGCTACTATGCTGGTACATCCGCATGCACAGCCATGGATGGATATGGGATTAGATGGACAAGAGGCACGTGCCCCTTTAGTGAATGCTGCAGGGGACTGTTGGATCCCTGATGAGGAGGTGGCTGGTCATAGTGAAGCCTACTCACTATGTATATACAGCGTGTGGAGGCTTTGAGCAAAGGGGCTATTTTCCCTCCTTGTAGCGTCTGGCCATTTTTGCTTGTTGTTTCCTGGTCTTCACTGCTGCAGTGAGGACTGGGAGTGAGGCTTGATTGACTTTGTTGCTCATTGTGGCTTCTGGCAGTTTTCATGTGCACTTTCTCAGTCCTTGCTGGCTGCTCTGTGGACTGTGGTGCATGTGATTTTAGGGCTATTGTCTCAGTCCTCGCTGCCTCTGGAAAGTCATGCACACTGTAAGAGGTGTCACAGGGACGGACTGATGAAGCACTGTTTTCAGTTGTGGTGCAGCGTACCTTTGATTGGGTGGACATGCAGTCAGTTGGGCATGTGAGGAGCAGGACAGCTTTTTTCAGCTGGAGTTGCCAGATGCCAAGGGATGCTGGAGTGGGAATCAGCGGGAAAAAAGTAAATTAGAGAGGATTTCTTGGGCTATGGAAGGAAAAACATGGCTGACTTAAAATAAAGATTCCAAACATGTGCCCGTAGATATGTTTGATGTGTTGGCAGGCCCTGTACTTTTTCATACGTGGGCATTATGCTGAGGTGCCTTGGATATGGGTGTCTTTCTGCCTGAGCCAGGATATTCCCTACTCATTTTATAACACAGTGTATCGAATGTGTAGAAAGACAGCTGACTGACAGGTGAAAGCCATCTGTGGAGGTACCATTTTACATTTTTTAGCAACATTTGTTGTGGCTTTTAAAACTTTCAGAGTGCTTGGTTTTTAAAAGTTTGTTTTAAAGTTTCCTGTGGACACATTTTATAAGTGCAGTAAGACACTTTGGGCATTGGTTTTGCTGGTTTTACCACACTTCCAGGGCTGAAGACACTGACTTGTGGCCTGGTGCCTTACTACACCCTGGGCATTTGGTAAAATCAGCACAACCAACGCTCTGTCATGTCTTATTGCTTACTCAAGAAAGCAGCACAGTGCATGGTACTATGGCATTTGGCTTGGGTATCCCTGGGGTGTATAGTCTTTGGTTCAAGCTCGGCAGCTGCAATGTCTTTAATGGCTGGACACCCTACACCATTAGCAACTGGCCCTAAGCTTCAGTAAACAAACCATTCCCAGTTTACCTTGTATTCTCTAGTACATCCATTAGCACTATTAATTTGCTGACCCCTACATTAGTCTAGTTGAATCTGGGCAAGAGACTTTAAGTTTTAAATATACAGAAACATCTTTTATTTACAGTTTGCATATACTGTACTGGCCTTTGATGGGATGGTGGGTCCCAGCCAGTGCCCCCAAATGCACATAACAGCAGCATTCTATCCACTAAATGTCCTAGATTGTAACGTATTTTGGGATGCAGTCCTGTTCCTAATAAGTCAGCTGCCCCCCCTCCTCCACCAACACACATATAACAGCAGCATTTCCATCCTCTCCATCTCCTGGATTGTTGTACATTTTGGCATACATTGCTGGTCCCAGATGCCCCACCACGTACCTCTAAGCAGCATTCACTGTCCTACATCTCCAGGACTGGACTGTGTTTTTGAAAACAGTGCTGGTCCCAGACCCCCCCCCCAAAAAAAAAAGAAAATATAAGCACCATTCTTTCCTCCATCTCCTGGATAATTGTGTGTTTTGGGAAACTGTGCTAGTCCCAGCCCTCCACCTTACACACACACACACACACACACACACACACACAGATTTGTAAGCAGCATCCTTCCTCCTCCATCTCATGGATTGTAGTGCATTTTTGGATATAGTGCTGGTCTCAGATGCCTCCCCAATCAACACATGTACATACCTGTCCATAAATAGCACTCTCTCCCCTCCATCTCGTTGACAGGAGTGCACTGAATGCTGTCTGGTCCTGGCGCTCCTGTTATCCCATCCACAACTACCACTACTTCAAGTGCATCCACCAGTCCTGCTGCCACTCCCACTACCAGCACCACAGGGGCGTGTGGGTGTGGAACAGGGTCAGGGAGAAGGAGGGGGTTACCACTAGACACCAGGGAATTACAAAGCTCTGGGTCAGGGATAGGGCTTACCTCTAGGCACCAGGAAACTAGAAAAGAAGTGGGCCCAGGAGAGGGAAGGGAGTTCCCACTAGACACCAGGGAACAATGTAGAATGACACAAGGCAGAGGGTTACCACCAGACACCAGGGAACTACAAAGCTCTGGGTCAGGGATAGGGCTTACCTCTAGGCACCAGGAAATTAGAAAAGAAGTGGGTCTAGGAGAGGGAAGGGAGTTCCCACAAGACACCAGGGAACAATGTAGAATGAGACAAGGCAGAGGGTTACCGCCAGACACCAGGGAACGACAAAGAATGGGACTGGGAGAGGCAGGAGTTTACCACTAGACTCTAGGGAACCACAAAGAGTGGGACCAGGGACATGTGTGGATAGTCACTAAACTTTCAAGCAAGAGGAATGGGACTGAGAGATGATGAGTGGTTACCACTAGACACCAGGTAACTAGAAGACTGGGGCTAGTGAGAGGATGGGGATCTCATAGACTCCATGGAACAAGTGAGAAAATGTGTCTGACAGTAATAAAGAAGTTGGGCCCGATAGACACTCGAGCAGCAAGACAAACCAAGTAGAGTCACAAGGGTACATCCGGGAACAGCATGGGACCCCATGCAGCCAGGGCTTGCTACAGAGCATGTACTACTCTCAACCTCCTGCCTCAGTAAATCAGGGACAAGGCTTAAAAAAATGAGGGACAAAGGACCAAAATCAGGGACACGTCTTCAAAATTGGTGATATCCACTCAAAAAGCTGGTAGAATAAGGGGCTTAGTGTAAAATGCATTTTGTAAGGAAGAACAAGTCTGTAACTCCAATGTCCGACATAATTTTCTGCTTACAACACCCACCCTTCGGTCAGGGAAACACAATTTTTAGGAGAGACAGAGTAAAATTTTGAAGCAAAATCAGGGACATCCCTGAAAATCAGGGACAGTTGAGAGGTATCCATGTACTTGCTTCACACAAATCTAATTTCTGCCACACTTTCGCCATACGTGTGAGGCGTACTATACAGTCTGTTTCTGATTTGTGACATACAGTTAATCTTGGAATGATAAACCAGTTTTTCCAGTTTCACTTCTACCCCATCTCCTGTTGCATAGCAATGCTCTGCAGCTGCAAAAAAGTGAAACGTTGAGACAGTAATTTTTTTGTTTGTTGATTTAGTTAGTATTTCCATCAAACTGATGACAATATGGCCCCTTGTGATACATTATCTTGTTTTTGTGGAGGTCCCCTGATACTCAGGGTACAAAAAGTACTCAGTTTACATTTAAATACAGCAAGATAACAAAGTTCTAGTTCTGAAAGGATACACGAGCCACCATGAAAAAAAAAAAAACAACAGACAAAACAGCAGTGATTTATTCAGTGGTTTGATAGTCCCACGTGCACAATCTCCCATCACATGCACGACTTGGGTAGGAAACTGGGCAGATGCAATGGACCACAGGTCTTTTTCTGCTGAGAACTTTCTATGTTTCTGCGTCAATATGTGTTTTGATGGGGGAAGGGGGTGTTCCATGTGGCGGGAAGGGGGGCACAAGATGGACCCAAAGTCCCTTCCCTCATCACATTACTGTGTTGCTATATTAATGATCACCCTAAGGTAAAAGGTGTGTTTGTATTAATTTATTTTACTGGGAACAAGCTCCATTGAGCAGTGGTTATTTACAAGAAGGTCCCGGGAGGTGACTCAGCAGTACAACTTTAAGCAGATTATAGCATTTTATTCACTTTTGATAACTCAGCTGAGGGAGCAAGTGCGATCTTACAATGTGATTTTAACAACATACAGACTGATTTATATGATCTTCACTTGCTGCTAAATTTTCAAAAAGCAAAATGGGTAATGTTTCTAAACTCAGCTCATGCTTAAAAAACTATTGAACCCCATTCTCTTACCTTAGGTAATGTGGTGTTAGAGCATGTCCAGTCTTACAGATACTTTGGAATATATTTAGACTGTAATTATACTGTACTTTTATGATCATTTTGTTCTTATTTCTAGATTAAAAATTAAACTCAGTTTTTATCATAAGAAAAGTTTTATTTGTCAAGTCAGAATACAGCAGGCCATCGCAGTCTTCTTGTGGACTATGGAGAGACTGTTGAATTGCTTCTAAGTCCATACTTTCACAACGAGATCCAATTTATCATAGCACTTTTAGATTTATTACAAGGGTTCATTATCAAATGCATCTGGACCCAAAATTAATGGTATTCCACCCTTTTTTGCATACCAGTGATTAAGGTGGAATACCATTTTTACCATGCTGGTATTCTGCCTGAAATATCCACTGATCTGTGCTGTCACTCTGGAGTTTACTCTATAGCACTGCTCTTTTGGAAAGGCGGGAAACCAGACCTTCATATGGAACACCAGATCTGTGGGTTTTGGTGTGTCACCTCCCACAACAGATTATTTTCTTTTAATTTCTACCCCTGGGCATCACTGTATGCTTTATAATCCCATGAGCTAAACCTCTTTTGCTGACTGAAGTCTAGCCTATGGGTAGTAACTGATCTTTAAGACAATTTGAGGCAAGTTTCAACCCTATCTAACTAATGCACTCTCCTTTTCTAGTTCAGACTACCATCTTCAACCCAGTGAAAATCATATGTGCCACAGTCAGAGACACAGACTGTCAACTGTCTTAACACCGGTCACCTTTGCTGCCACTAGTTCATTGTAAGATCCCAACTGGATAATTCCTTTCATGTCCCCCGGGTCACACCTGGAAAAGAGCCTCGGCTCAGTGTGCCTTTCCTGGTTACCAAATGTTTAAATAAAATAAAAATAAATGTCCAATGTATGCAGTTGCCACACACGACGAGCACAGATATGGGAATTACTGCTCACGTTGAACACTTCTTTGCCAGTACTAGAAGCAGTTTCACATTGTTTTAGTAGTGTGCGCTTGGAGAAGGAACACAGATTGGCAGTAAACTAAATTACATGAACTTTTAAAAAGCAGTGAACAGTCACAGATAATTAACTATGAAATATGTATGTCCACAAAATGTACAAGATATTTAAGAAGTGTATGGGAAATAAATATTTAAATTCACTAGCAAAATTAGTTAAAAACAGCTGTAAACAATGCTAATACAAAATAGAAAAAGTCTAAACTAAGCTCAGTCCTAAAATGCTTTACCACATACTGTAGGTTTGCTCAAAAGAACTTTTCTACTTAGGTGCACTTTCTTAGAGATCACACAGCACTAGAAAATGATCCTCCTCCCTTCCTTTCTTGGACCCCAAAAGAATACACAGAGAATGGGGAGGCCCTTCTTAGAAGCTGATTGCCTAGAGCTCACACACAAATAACTTATTCTGAGCTCTGCACCCAGAGTGAAACTGCATTAGATTTTCCCAAAATGCCAAAGTTTGGCTTGCACCATTTCCTGCAATCCCACCCTCAGCCTCAACAAGAGGCATGTGGCAAGTTTCAGGGATGATGGCATTTCTCCTTCTCTGAGTTCCTCTGGGAACCTGACCACAGTTCATGAACATGCACTTGTAATGACTTGCATCCCATAATGCCAGGCATAAATCTGAAGTGTTTTCTGATTTAAAACCACCCTGGTTGGTCTTCTTCATCTTGACCTGGCTCTAGAGATGATGGGCCCAGCCAGTTTTTGTCCTAAAAGGCTAGCCTTGTGATGGTTTGCCAATGAAATGTTCAGAAGGCTGTTTATAGTAGACCTGCAGTAATCTCTTCCATTAGTCCCACCTAGACACGTGGAATCTTCCAGATCGCCTTAACAGAATTTAACAACCTACCTTAAAATTGGTATACATGAAGCTCCAGTTTCACAAATAGAAGTTTTAACAGCCTTATGTAGACTTAGAAACAGGAAAATGCCGGGACCTGATGGTTTCTCCACAGAATTTCCAAAACACATAAAGAAATATTGTTAGTCCCACTCATGCTTGTTACAGAGCAATGCAAGAGATGCTACTTCCCAGCATTATGGAAATATGCCACTATATCCACAGTACTTAAACCTCAAAAGACTCTACCAGTCCGGCATCATGCTGTCCTATTTACATCCTAAATATGGATTATAAAATATTTACAGCTATCCTAGCAAAGATGCTGGAATGTATGCTTCCTGTATTACTTAATTTGGACCCAGCGGATTTGTGGCAAAAGACAAACCCAGGATAGTACTAACCCTTAGGCTGCTGACAGAATTAGAACGTATAGGAATTTTGGACTAATATATTGGTCTGCAGCCATGCAAGGGTTAAGAGAACCCTGTTATTGCTTTAGCAAGTGACCAGAACTCAGCAGTCGACTCTGCTGCTGAATCTGGACATAGAGAAAGCCTTTGATAGAATCTCTTGGAAGTTTCTCTATTATACTTTATTTCAATTTGGCCTTCACCCAATTTAATAACAGTGAGTAAATCACTATACAGAGATCCCCAGGCTATGGTTCGAGCCACTGGCTGCTTATTGAATAGATTTACATTGCAACGTGGAACCAGGCAGGGTTGCCTTTTATCTACCTTACTTTTTGCCTTAACAGTTGAAGCCTTAGCCTGAGCCATGAGATATACTTACAGTATCCTGAAGCTCACTATCCCGACATCCAGTACCCTGGCCAGCATTGCCCGATAGATGAGGAATCCCGATGGTAATTAACATGACGGTATTCCTCCCGATGGGGTAAGGTAGCAGATGTGATGGAATGCTACCTTACCCCTTCTGCAGTATGGGAAAGGGCAGCTGGATGGGGCTGCTGGCTGAGCTGCTCCAGTGGCATGGAGGGTAAACCACCAGTAGGTTGTCCAGCTGCTCTCTATGTGACCCGGTTCTGGTCCAGGTCATGTCATTTGCACATTGCACCCCTGTAACTACTTAATATTTTACTCTGGAGTCTGCTCCCCCTCGGAGTTAGATATTTTAGTTGTGGGTGGTGCAGCCCCCTGCATTGTAACACACGGCATATGTTGCCCGACATTATGTCGGGCAAGTGGTGCCGTCGGGTTTGTGGATTTCGGGCATCTGGACTCGGTATCCTGAGTGTCAAAATACTGAGTTTCCAGATAACATAGTATATCCAGTCATAAAATAAAAATTAGGCTATAGAAGGAGTTTCTTACCAAGAGGATGTCCATAAATTGGCATTCTATGTGGATGATATATAATATATAACTAACCCCAACCAATGACTTCTGCAACTCTGGAATTCACTTGGTAATTTTGGCACCCTATCAGACTGTAAGTTGAATGTGGACAAAATGGTGGCCCTTTATGTGTATTATGATCCCCCACTGTACATAACAAACCATTATAAATTTAAGTGGAATCAATCCCAAATAAGATATTTGGGAGTTTTCATTCCAAAGGACATCACCATTTTGCATAGCAAGAATTATGTCCACCTGCCACATATATTGTTATCAAGCTTTTTAAGAAGGCAGCTGTTCCCTCTCCAACTTATGTGCCAAATAGACTCTATCAGAATGAATTTTCTACCACGTCTGCTCTACCTTTTTCAGACCTTTTCCAATGATTTTTCTGCCTGGAATAGACAGATCTCTAGATATATTTGGTCTGGTGGCTGCCCAAGGGTGGCTTATGGTAAATACTGTAGCCACTGTCAAAATCTGTGGGAGGTCTGGCATTACCAAACCTATCTTTATGTTTTCAGACTAAGTATGCTCTTGGATTGACCAAACATACTTGTCCCATTGAAAAAACAGTGGAAATTGGATCTGAATCACCTACTGACCAGAGTGCTATTTTTCAGCCCACCACTGAAGGGGAAACTAGATTACAAATAGTTGCTCATCACAGACTGTACTTTTGACCTGGACTCAGATTTTATGGTCTGAAAATGTTTTACTAGATTTACAGCAACTGTAAGCCCTGCCATTTGACAGGGACTTCCTCCCAGCCAGATTGGGTTCCCACTTTGGTCTTCAGGAACACTTGGGGCTTGTACACATTTTTCAGTTTTATGAGGGGGTGTTCCCCTTACTATTGCTTGGCTTAAATGAAATATCAGCTCTCAAATGCTGATCATTACAGGTTTCTACAAGTCAGGCACTACCTGTCAACCACCATGGGGAGTCACCCAGAAGCAATTCATTGTCATTTGCTAACCATTTTCATATACATAACACCACTGACACAGGCAATGCCTCCTCATTTTATTTCCGTGGTGTATAAGACACTCAGTACAACAAACAAAATCACAGTGGAGGCAATAAAAAACATGGAAGGAGAACTTGATAATGTCCTAACATTACTATTACCTAAGCGTGTACCACCAGTGAATGCCTCGTAACACTGGTTGCTTTTTAATCTAAGCGTTATGTACTGTACTGTTTTGTTTGCTGTGATGTATTGCTCTCTTGACGAGGTGCCTTTGTAAATGAATCTATGACTCAAAGGTCTGTAAACCAATGATCAAATAAATAAATAAAATTAGAAAACTGGGATGGGATACTGACTCAGCACCACAGGGTCTTTTCCTCAGATGTGTGAAAGGAATTTGCATGGAAAACAGTCATATGCTACTTCAGAGCCCCCCACATTATTTCAAAATTTACTCCGATATACACCAAACTGCTGGAGGGCTTGTGGGCACTGGAACATGCCTGTCGTGATGCACCTGGTCATCAGGGTGCCAAGTCCCAATTTCATCTTCCCGTCTTTTTGTGGGGGGCTGTGCCCCATGCCCCCACACCCCCTTTCTAATTATTCTAACTCGGGGGGGGGTGGACCTCGGGGAAGGGATGGCGAATTTCCCCTTGTGGCACCCTAATGATGGACACGTTCCGATGGGCATTCTGATGGCCGGAAGGGGGGGAAACGAATGCCTCCCATTCCCATATTTTTGGCTTTGCCCATTACTACCAACCATTGAATGAAGACAGCAGAACTGGGGCAAATATGCCCCAACCTTTCTACTCTTTCCTCACAACTAGCCATCTTCCTTCAATTTCCAGGTGGCCTGTTTCAGGCACCAGAAATATTTGCTGAATTACCACTTACTGCAGCAAAAGGTGATCAAAAAGCTGTGGCTGCAATTAACTTTGTCAATTAAGTAGCAATGGCTAGAAATTGTTATACAAATCTATAGGATGGAGAAATTGACACATAAAGCTAGACAGAACGTCAATTTATTTAATAACTGGTGGCAAGGATGGGTAGTATAACTAATGACAGAGAGGGAAGACTTTGTTTTATAACAAAGACTTTTTACAGGTCATGTAAGTGGCATAGCGGTATACTTTGTGTATTTTGGGTTGAAGGATCTGAGTCTTTGCCATTTCCAAAGTCTGGGTGACTCTGTAAAACTATAAATTATTTATGGTATTTATGGTTTTACAGACTCACCCAGACTTTGGAAATGGCAAAGACTCAGATCCTTCAACCCAAAATACACAAAGTACACCACCGTGCCACTTACTTACGAAAAGTTTCAAGTGATTCTTATGCATCGTCGTACTCATTTTTATACAGTATGATGCCTATAACTAAGTCTCGGTGATGGTTACTCCCTTTGATTACTCTAGATATTGTTATACATGTCACACGTATGCCTGTTTACAGTGCTGTGAAGATTACTCAGTAAAAATTTCCAATAAAAAGAAAGTTTAAAAAAATGGTGTACATGAGGTAACACACAGGCGCAAATACTTAATAATCAATAAACAACAAATACTTTTTTGTTCATCTGCAATAGAGTGTGTGACAGATGCAACCAGAATTTGGCTGGTCAACGTACTGGTACACAGTGGTGAAGTCCTGGAATGAATTGCAGAAAAATTTGAAATAGCAAAATTTGGTTCCATAGCCAGATTTAGAAATATGGTACACCACATTTTCTATAAACTCTGAGAATGCAATAAGTGATTTTTTTTACTATGTATATGCCTTGTTTACCTACTTGATGACTTTTTACCTGTCTTTGTTGTGCTGTTAACTGCAATTGTAAATGAGAGTTTAACTCTCAATTTGCTTTTCCTGAAATATACTGAATAATTTTTATTTATCTACAAGTTGGTGACTGGGGAAGGCACACTGAACTGGAGTTCATTTCCTGGTGTGGCCCTAGAGAGGAAAATTACGGGATGTGGGATACACCAAACAAATAATGGTACTGTGAAAAGCAAGGAACACAATATTAATATACAAGTTGTCAAGAGGTAAGGGACCAGTACAATGAATAGAAGAAAAACGAGTGACAGAAAGCAAATGATAATGGTGCAGGGGATACAAAACATACATTAAAATACAGTAGCTTCCCAGTGGGGGCATAAGCAGGGGACTGGTAGCTTTGGGGAATTAAACTAAATGGAATTAGTTCCTAGGCAAGGTAACTATATGTTTTTACACTAAGACACAGTTAAATGACTGACTAAAAAGCCATATTTCTTTACTGTATAGAACAGAAATGTGTGTGGATGTGAGGATTTAGACAGGTTTAGCAATATCCTTCTAAAATCAGATCCTACAGTGAACTTTTTAATGAGCATTAATAATGCATAAATGTTAATCAGTACTTCATTTTCCCGTTTGCTGTTTCAGGACAAGCTGTACAGACTGCTGCAGAAACAGATGATTCCCAAAATAATCCGCCTGCAGAAGAAAGTCTTTTACGACCTCCCTCACGTTCCTTATCCACCGTTTTTGATGAAGATAAACCAATAGCGAGTAGTGGGACCTACAACTTGGACTTCGACACTGTTGAGGTATTAGATCATTTTCAAATCTCATCTACAAGTCCTGGATCACCAGAAACACAAGAACCTGGACCCAAGCAAAAAGCCCGTAGGAAATCCACAGATTCTGTCCCTGTTTCCAAATCCACTCTATCACGATCTCTAAGTCTACAAGCTAGTGACTTTGAAGGAGCTTGGCATGTGGGTAATCTTGAGTCATCATCCAAACCAGCAGAGGCCTTCAGTATTGGGGCAGAAAATGCATCTGGCACCCTTAAAAAGACAAAAAAACCTAGGACAGCATCAGTGAAGAAAAAACAAGCGACAAAAAAGACATCCGAAGTTTCAAATGTAAACTTAAGTTCGCAGGAAACTCAAGGTCCTGAGATTAATAAAGACGTATTAGGTAAAGAAGAACTAGTACCGGAAACTGAATATACGACCCTTGAAAGTACTGTTTTTCAGACCTCTGCCGATCAGCAGGAATCTCCAGTTTGTCCTCAGACTTCATATACCTTTGATACAGAGGGCTTTGAAGGAACTGACCCTTTTATTAGTGGAAGTAGCAGGGTGTTGAGCACCCCACCTGCCAGCAGGAAAGGCCTGTCTTTCATAGCCACCAGAGACTTCCTGGAGGTGCCATCAGAAGTCACAGGGGAGGAAAACCCTCTGGCCAGAGGCCAGTCTTTGAGACTGGAGTTTGATTATTCGGAGGATAAACTTGAGGGACAGCAAGAAAAAACACCTCCCCAAAAACTGAGTAAAGGCTGCCAAAATGCCACTCAAGAAAGCCAAAGATCGGAAATAAAAAGGCTGTGGAAAAACTAGATAATGCCCCATCTTCACCTGTTCATTCACAGGCAGATCCAGATGATATTCCCATTCCAAGAGTCTCGCACAATTTTGACCCAAATGAATGGATGATCCAAATTTTAACCCATTTTCTTCTGGAACTAAATTACCAAACTCTCCAAAGTTGACACGGCAAACATATGATTTTGACCCATATGACTGTGATGACTCCATTGACCCTTTTAAAACATCCACCAAGCTAGCCAGTTCTCCTTCTAAATCCCCAGCCTCATTTGAGATTGCAGCCAATGACAATGAAATGAATGGCACAGATAACGAAAATCTAAATAAATCTTCAAAAGAAAAACACCTATAAAGACGTAAGTAAATCAAGTGCTATAAATTTTTATTATAATATGGGTTGGAAAAATCTTTTTGTGTGATTGGTGGAACCTAATCACATGGCCATTGTCTATTAGAGCACAGTTAGGCATTTATAAGCACCCAAAGAACTATTTTTTAAGCTTTTTGCTATTTAAAGCAAAACAAAGAAAGTTCTGATATATCTGTTTTATAAAATGGCAAGCAAAAATGTAATAATATCATTGACTGAGACGTCAGCTGACTGTACATTAAATCTCTACATAATGCATAGCCAGCTGCCGAATCTTATTTTCCTTTCCAAAAAAAAATTGCTTACCAAACAATATCACTAAGCTTCCAAACAGAAAGTAATAAAAAAATAAATACTACAGTGGCTGCCATATTGAAAATACTAGCCTTTACTACCACAATATTTCAAAGTAATTCCCTGGAAACTAAAAACAAGTCAATTGTGGTTTACTGGAGTACAACCCACACCATGTTATTTGTTATTGCTTTCATAATGGAAATGTTATTGCCTCCAAAGAAACTTATGCACTGCATCTTTGTTTCACAGATGCTTGATGAGTTAAAATGTAGTGGCACCTACTTAATTGCTTTTAATTCATTTTTAAGTGACAGCTTAGGTTCCAGGTAAGTAAATTTACATTATGAGGTGAATAATTTATGACTCGTATAGTACTTTTCGTCAATAGAATCTTTAATTTTAAAAGATGCCAAACAATGCTATGTATCATGAATTACACCATAAAACATTCAACACAGCATGGCAGACAGTTTTACTAAAAATAGAGAAAATAGTGCCTACCCAATCCACTTTTGAACTCTCCCACTGTTCCTACTCCAGTGACCTCCTCCAGAAGTTTGTTCCAGTCCATCAGCACTGTATTTAAAAAAAGAAAAAAAAATAAGTACTTTCTGACACCCTTCTTGAACCTCCTCCTCCTCCTTGCCAGATTCGGGGAGCTACCCCAGGTACCTGTGTTGCCACTCACTGTGGACAGCTCACTGTTGTCCATCTTGTTTATTCTGTGGAGGTACTTGAACAGCTCAGTTATGTTGCTCCTCTCCTTCAGTGTATACATGTTGAGATCCTCAATGTGCTCCTCATAGAATCTACCCTGTTGCTTCCCTTATCATGTTTGTGGCTCGTCTCTGCACTGCCTCTAAACTGTACCTTTTCATCCTCAAGTGAGAGCTCCACAACTACCTGCAACACTCCAGGTGCAGGCAAACCAGGGATCTATACAGGTGCTGTATTACCTCCCTTCCTTCTGCTAATGATCCCTCTCCCTATGCCCCCCCACCATCAGTTTACTCATAACGTTCTTGAATTAAAGATGCCTGTTTGCATTTTGCTGACTGTTCGTCCATCCAGGAGGGGAACCATGGTCCTCAGTGAACAGTTTAAATGCTACATTGGCAAGCCTTTAAACTAGCCAAGGGGGGAGGTGCAAAAAGGCAGGGAAACATAAACTCTCCTCCTCCACAGGCTTATGAGGTCAGCAGTGGGAATCCTGAGGGAGTAAAATCCTAGAAGGAACCAAATAACAAAATAATCCAAGGGGTAAAAGGAAAGAGAGATAGTAAAAACAATAGTGGAGGAAATAAGGAAGGGTAAATGGGAACTAAGAGTGGGGGTGGCAGGGCAGTCTAGTGAGCCATGTGTGTAAGTGCTTAAAGTCTGGGCAGTAAGATAGCAGACCTAGAGGCCACCATGGCTGATGCAGACCTGGACATAGTAGCAATTACCGAGTCCTGATGCAATGAAAACTACTGTAGGACTGGGATGTAGCCATACCAGCTTATACTCTAGTTAGGAAAGACAGGGTAGGTAAACGGGGGAGGAGTGTCTCTTTATGTCAGGAACAACATAAAAGCTATGGAAATACAGGGAGAGCACGGTGGAGCTGAGGTACCATGGGTCACCCTGGAGACATGGAAGAGGGCCGCTCAGAGTTTTAAATAACTGCAAAATTGATTAGCACTTTCACAAATAAAACTGCTAATCAGTTGGGATAATGAATAGCTTGTGTCATTTGTTTAGCAACGTAAGCTGCTAGAAAATGCATATATCTACTTTTTCGAAATTGATTACAATAAAGTGCTAATCAATTTTTGCAGTTATTTAAAACCCTGCTGCTGTTCGTACAGGAGTGATCTACAGACCTCCAGCACGGAGTGGGGGGTGGATATAGATATGATGGAGGCAATCCAAAGGATGGCCCACAAAGTGGAGATGTTGCTGGTAGGGGACTTCAATCTACCGGAAGTGGATTGGAGCCTACCAGCTGTGGCAACAGTAAGAAGTAGTGACATCCTGGACTCCATGCAAGGGGTGTTCCTCAGGCAACTAGTTAAGGAACCTATTCATGGGGTGCCAATACTGGACCTAGTACTGACAAACGGGGACACTGTTGCTGACGTCATAGTTGGTGGGCACCTGGGGACCAGTGATCACTGTGTGGCGTGGCTCAATATAAGAACAGGGCCAGAATTGAGCTGCACTAAGAAAAGGGTCCTGGACTTCAGGAGGGCCAATTCCAAGAAAATGGGAGAATGTCTCAGGGACACCCTAGCTGGGACAAGGCTAGGGAAACTGGGGGGAGTTGAGGAACAGTGGTCAAAAATAAAGGGGGGCATTGAAAAGGCAGCGAATCTTGCGTCAGGCAGGTTAATAAGGGCAAGAAAAAGAGACCTCTATGGTTCTCTAGAGAAGCAGCAGAGAAAGTAAGGGCAAAAAACCTAGTATTTAGAACATACAAGAGGACACAGAAGGAGGAGGATAGGGAGAGTTACCGGGAGAAACAAAGAGAGGCAAGGAGAGCAGTTAGAAGCACAAAGGTGCCAACAGAGGAGAATATTGCCCAAACAGTAAAAAAAAAGGGGACAAAACATTTTTTAGCTATATAAGCAAAAAGAGAAAGACCAAAGGAGGGATAGTAAGATTAAAAGGGGAAGGAGGGGTTTGTGAGGAAGAGGACCAAAAAAAAAAAGCAGACATATTGAACAATTACTTTTGTTCAGTATTTACGGAGAAGGGGATAGGCGACGGGCTGAATATTAGGGACAAGGATATAAAAGGAAGGGAGGTGGACACTAGTCCTTTTACACAAGAAAGAATCCTCAAGGAACTAGCACAATTAAAAGCAGACATGGCAATGGGATCTGACCGTGGGGGTGCACCCTAGGATACTGAGTTAACTCAAGGAGGTGTTGGCTGCACCTCTGACAGCTCTGTTCAACCTATCATTAGATACAGGGGAGGTTCTGGGGGACTGGAGGAGGGCAGATGTTGTCCCACTACACAAAAGTGAAAATAGGGAGCAGGCAGGAAGTTATAGACCTGTCAACCTGACTTCTGTAGTGGGTAAAGTAATGGAATCACTCCTGAAGGAAAGGATTGGGGAATACCTTGTAGCAGTGGATTACAGGATCCGAGGCAACATGGTTTCACTGGGGGGGATCAAATTCTTTGACTGGGTGACCAGGGAAGTGGACCAGGGAGGAGTGGTGGGTGTGGACTACCTGTATTTCAGTAAGGCCTTCGACACCATTCCACATAGAAGACTGGTGAGCAAGCTGGGCAATCTGGGAGTGAGTCCAAAAGTAGTAACATAGATAAGAAGTCAGCTAAACAATAAGAGTCAGAGGGTGGTGGTAAATGGGGTCCACTCTGGAGAAGGCAGGTTGACCAGCGGGGTGCCACAGGGGTCAGTACTTGGCCTGGTCCTCTCCAATGTCTTTATTAGCAACATCACAGAAGGGCTGGAAGTTAAAGTATGCCTGTTTGTAGATGACACAAAACTGGTCACACGGCGCGGGGGTGGCTGGAAAGAATGAGGGGTGATCTAAAGAAGCTGGAAGAATGGTCAAGAGAATGGCAGCTGGGTTTCAGTGCAAAAAAGTGCAAACTCATGCATTTGGGGCAAAGAAACCCATGGTCAACGTACCACTTGAGCGGGGTGGTATTGTCAATGTCAACCACAAAACAGGAAAGGTACTTAGGGGAAATAATTTCTGATGACCTGAAGGTAGCCAAGCAGTGTGATAAGGCAGTGGGGAAGGCTAGCAGGATGCTCAGTTGCATAAGGAACAGTTGCATAAGGAGAGGCATCACCAGCAGAAAGAGAGAGGTAGTATTACTCCTGTATAGATCACTGGTGAGACCCCACCTTGAGAACTGCGTCCTGTTCTGGAGGCCTCACCTCCAGAAGGACATAGCTAGGGTGGAGGAGATACAAAGGAGGGCCACCAAAATGGTGCCAGGCCTACATCAAAAGCCCTAATAGGAAAGACTCAGGGAACTAAATATGTACTCTCTAGAGGAAAGGAAGGAAAAGGGGTATATGATAGAAACATTCAAATACCTCACAGTTATTAATAAGGTACAGGAAGGTAGCATTTTCCATATAAAATGATGCTTCAGGACAAAGGGTCATGCTATGAAGCTGGACGGGAAGGGGGAGACTCAGAGGAGATGTGAGGAAATACTTCTTCACAGATAGGGTGGTAGACGCCCGGAATAATATGTACCCAATCTATTTTATTATTATTAACAGTTGAGTTGTGATTTTTATTCCTGTCATTTCTGTATTGTAATTGCTGTTTATCTTGTTATAATTTGTTAGGCGCCCAGAACCTCAGGGATTGGGCACCCTAAAAATAAAATTTGCCTTGCCTTGGAACAGCCTACCAGCAGAGGTGGTGGGGGCTAAAATGCTAACAGGATGCAAGCATGCATGGGATAGACACAAGGGGACATTAGAAGAAAGGTGGGGGGAGTTGAGAAGACCAGAGATTGAATAGGGTCTGCAGTAGCACAGTAGGTCGGGAATATAGGGCAGACTAGTTGGGCCAAGAGGTTCTTATCTGCCAACAACTTCTGTGTTTCTATTTTTTTGTAGTATTTTGTCCCTGCTCCAGCATTTCACAATTCTGGAAACATAACATACTGCCTAAGGTTTGTTTTATTGCTACTGTATCTATTTACTGAAAATAACCTGAAACTTTTTTTAGTTATTACTTCCTTACGGAATATTAATTTTTATTGTTTTATTTATTTATCTTTTAAATGTTTTACTTATGCTTCCAGGTCACCAGCTGACTACTGTCCTTCATCCTGGCAGCAGTCTTTCAGCTTCCAACACTCTACTTAACCAAAAACTGACCGTAATTCTCTTACTATTAACTACTATGATGTAGGCCATCAAGGTGGGGCACACCCTACCAGAGATTCCATTGCTTGGGAGAGCTCACAGGTGGGAGAGTGGAGCCTGAAAGGATTACCGATTTCATCCTGTTGGCTGGAGATTTTCCTACGTTTTTTTCTTCAGTAGGGGCCAGCAACAAGGCTGCATTTGCACGCATCTCCATGTGCTAACATGGAGTCTAGCCAGGTCACCTGAACTCTTACCTCGTGTTCATTTAGCTGCACCACTACCTTTGGTCACCTTGGTGGTGGCATTCCAGTAAGGCCTGATACCTCCTCACGACCTGAAGAGCTTCTTTTTGGGTGAGCAAGCCTCCTTCCTCTGGTCTAACAATGACTAGAAGTAAGGGGTGTGAACCTGACTCACCAGTGTCACAAGCACAGCTACTACTCTTGTTGTTCATCTTGCTCAGAGGGAATACACATTTTTACTATGTTTTGAAAGATTGTTAACGGGGGAAAATTCATGCACAATGGTCGTCATCAGTGGTGTAGCTAGGAAAATAAACTGACAAATTTGTAAGCTAGAACCCTTTGGTGCCTCTTTGCCACTCCCGTTCCATTGTAGACATACCTGTATTTGTTACCCAGACCCCTTGTATACTCCATACTGTACTTCAGGAACTGCATAAAAAGAGCAAACAATATAGCAGTGCTTACAGTAGTGTTATGCATTTAATGTTGGATATCAGACAGTAGGAGTAAACAAAATCATTGTTCATGGTTCAGGATGCCACCTCCTTTCCAATCAATTTGCAAGCCATAGCTTACTTTGCATATACATTCTTACACCCTTGGCTGCCATAAATTGAAAGCACATGAAAAGCTTTTTTAAATGAGATATTGGCCTTACATATAGCTTGCAGCAGTCCTGAGGTACACATAATTAAGTTGCTTGAGAAGTGATACCACACTGCTATCATTTTAGGGACCTTTGTGATGTCTTACAGAAAGAAGTTGTGCTTGACAAGTAGATAGGTGCAGCTGTTTCCTGCATGACATCACACTGTTCCATAAAATGGTGGCGACCTAGTATCAATATTGAAGAGATTTAGCGTAAAGACCCTGTGAAGCGGATGTGCTTTGCTGCTACTGCTGATGGGAGTAAGACACCACTACCTTACACTGACACCCATTTGCCGTAGTTGTTTCTGTGGCTCCTGGGTTCATTTCATTTTGTTTTTGTTTTATACTGAAAGGCTTGTGAGCAAAATGCCCATTTTCTCAAGTGTCCAGTTACTAGAAACACATAAATACATAAAGTTTTGCAATAGACATTTACATAAAATTTGTACGAATAGTCACAAGCCCACTCTTGTGAGGATGGGTTCACTGGGCTCTCCGTGAACTCCTCAAGTGCAGTCTATGGTGGTGTGGATCAGGAAACCCCTTCCCAGTCCTTCTAGGGTGCTTGCTGGATTTACAACTGAACAACCACCAGAGGATCCCAGGACCTCCTCTCTGTGTGAGGGGTGCAAATACAGCCTTGAGCCTGTATTCCTAGGAGAGAACCCTCTTGGCCACTGCACAGCAAACCAGAAAAGCCACAGGCATGTACAGATCTCCAGGTGCCCTATCCTCCCTATATGTGTCTTTTCCCAGGGAAATGCAGAGACCGGTTCAGACCCCACAGACCACTCCGGGAGACCTCACATATCACCACCCCCTTACACTCACAGAGTCCCTTTCTCGTGTCCCTTCCTGGTAGCGTGTTGGCCTCAAGCATTAGAACAGGCATGGTATTCCTTGAACAAAACCCTCCCAACCATACACACACATCAGACACTTTTAGAGTTTTTTTTAATTATGCCAAAAAGGCTTAGAAACATAGAAACATAGACTTTGACGGCAGAAAAGGACCACTTGGCCCACCCAGTCTGCTCATTTCCCTACCTACTGGATAAGCTGCAGATTCTAGTTAACCAACAGCCTGCTTCCTGCAACCCCCCACTATAATTGCTTTGTGTCTGTCCCATGCATGTTTGAATTCCCCCACTGTTTTAGACCCAATGACCTCTTCAGGAAGGCTGTTCCATGTATCCACCACTCTCTCCACGAAAAAGAATTTCCTCACATTACCCCTGAGCCGTCCCCCCTCTGTCTTTAAACTGTGCCCCCTTGTTCTTACACATCTCTTTTTCTGAACGATGCTACCCTCCTGGACTTTGTTGATTCCCTTGAGGTACTTGAACGTTTCTATCATGTCCCCCCTGTCCCTCCTTTCATCAAGGGTATACATATTAAGCTCTCTCAGTCTCTCTTCATATGGTTTCTGATGTAGACCCTGCACCATTTTAGTTGCCCTCCTCTGGACTGCTTCCATCCTGTCTATGTCCTTGTGTAGATGAGGTCTCCAAAACTGCACACAGTACTCCAGATGTGGTCTCACCAACTGTCTGTATAGAGGGATAATTACTTCCCTTTTTCTACTTGTGATGCCCCTTCCTATGCATCCCAGTATCCCCCTGGCTCTCCTTACTGACTTTTCACATTGCTTACCCACCTTTAGGTCATCTGATATGACTACTCCCAGGTCCCTTTCCATTTTTGTTGCTGTTAGTACCTCCCTGCTATTGTGTACTCTTCTCCTGGGTTTTTGTTTCCCAGGTGCATTACTTTGCACTTCTTTGCATTGAATCTAAGTTGCCATATGTCTGACCATTCCTCCAACCTTGCCAAGTCCCTTCTCATCTTTTCTACCCCTCTTGTGTATCAACTTGTTACAGATCTTTGTGTCATCTGCAAAGAGGCATACCTTTCCTCCAGACCCTCTGCAATGTCACTTATAAAGATGTTAAAGAGGATTGGACCCAGTACTGAGCCCTGAGTACTCCACTAGTAACCCCCTTTTCTTGAATGTGTTCCATTCACTATTACCTTCTGTGTGTCCTGTTGTGCAGCCAGTTCGCTACCCAGGCTACCACCCTGGGACCCACTCCCAGGCTGGCTAACTTGATTATTAATCTTTGTGGGACTGTGTCAAATGCCTTGCTAAAGTCTAGGTAGGCCATATCCACAGCCCTCCCTGGTCTATTACTTTGGTCACCCAGTCAAAGAAATCAATTAGATTAGTCTGACATGACCTTCCTGCTGTAAATCCATGTTGCTTTGGGTCCTGTGCCCCACTGGCCTCTAGGTGCTCAACAATTCTTTCTTTCAGAAGTGATTCCATCATTTTCCCTACCACTGAGGTCAAACTTACAGGTCTGTAGTTTCCTGCTTCTGCCTTGCTCCCACTTTTGTAAAGGGGAATCACATCTGCCCTCCTCCAGTACAGCTTTACTAATATCTATTAGCTAGTATAATTTAACATAACAATAGCATTCAAAGCTTTGGTCACCAGATATAGAAAAATAAAAGTTGGACAATACACAAAACATTACTCTAACTTTCCTAAAAAACTAACGTGTGTAGTTCTACCATGTTCCAGTGCTGGTACATGAAGTTAAAGTCCAGTAAAATAAGAATGTCCTTGTTACTAGTTTTGTGATGGAGTGCAAAACAGGGGTCCCATCTCATCACTTCAGCATCACATATAGGACTGAATTCCACAAGCCTTGTTCTTGGCTTTCAAAGCAGTTTCCAAAATGCTGCCTCTGATTTTCCAGCTGTGAGTGGCTGGCCCTTGTCACATGGCTGCAAAGAACCAACCAGCTCTCTACGGTTTGTTTTAAAAATGTTAACTGTAGATTCTTCCCACGGGGGGTCTCCCCCCTCCCCAATCTGGTTAGGAAAAACAGATTCCCTCTGGCCTATCCCTGGAGACATCCACGGCTCCAACCACCCTGTGGAGAGAGCTGGGCCTAGGCCTTTTGTCTTGCTTCTGTTTCCAGTAAACATATTCAGAACCCAAATTGCTGGGCTGTTAACATAATCACTCCCTCATCATCTGAAATTGCCCTACCTAGGCATAGTTTCTTTTAACACAAAGGGAACCAGTCCAAACTGGTAGAACTTTTGTTCTTGAATTCAGATGAAGAAAAGACAGGACTTATTTCAGGCCAAATGAAATTACAGAAAACCACACAGGTTTGACCAACCATATAACACAGGAAATAATAAATAAAGCAACAGTGATATGTTATGGTGCTAATCTGCCACACTAATAATATAATCAATTAATACACTTACATACAGATTTGTCAAGTAAGTAATTTTTGAGGGACCTTTTAAATGCAGAAATTCTTAGTACAACCGACAATGAAACTTGGCAAAATATTATAGAGTTTAATAGCCTTAAATATGATGGAATTTTGTCCTAACGTAGTACAAAAAAACGGAACCTGAAAACAATATCTACTATGCAACCTTATTGAAACAACATTAGACATTTTAGGAAACAAATTAGCAATGCAATCTGGTAAGAGATCCAAGTGAATTTTGTGAAGAAATAACAATGATCTAAAATTAAATTTGTTAACCAGGGAGAGACAACCTAAAGACCTATATAAAGTTCACAATTATGTGTTCTTCTCAGAAGTCCAGATGCAAAATGGATAATATTATGGAAAGTAGATTTAAGCATCCTTTCTGTAGTAGATGAATAGATTTTAGAGCAATAGTCAATAAGAGAAAATAAAAAAATATGTGTCCTCTCACTTAGCAGGGAGGAGGGGTTTGTATCCAATAAAGAAAGAAGTAACAGTGCCTCCAACCTGAGAAAGATTTAGTGAGGCTGATGACACAGTAGTAATACTCCCTGTGATGCTGTACCAGCCCAACTTCTGCACTGTGGTCACACCTCCCGGAGACCCCAAGTAAATACAACAGTTCCTCCCAAATAGCAGGCACAGTGATATGGCAGCCAATAAGGTGAGCCAGGCTAAGCAGCAAAACACAACTTGATTTTCAGGAATATACCCTGAAAAGGAAACGAGATTAAAGCAGGTACCAAACATTATGGCCCTTTCTAGCACCTTCTAAGGTGGGGTCAGGTCTGCCACTCCTCCAGGCCGCAAGTAGTTACGCCCACCTAGGCGCAGCTGACTTCAGAACACCGGGTGAGAACTAGCCCTTCAGCTTTCTTTTATTGGAGATGGCTACCCCCTCTTGCATGGTACCAGGTCTTAAAATATTAGGGTATCACCGATGATGGATCAGTGTGGGCCCGTAGATGTACTAACAGGTTGGCTGGAGTAGATGAGCTTTAAACAACTGGAGCTATTTGCTTAAATGAACATCCATCCAAAGGCCATAGGGATACATGTCCTGGATGACACCAGTGAGTGAGGTTCAGGTAGGGTTTCTGAAGCAGCATCCCTGAACAAAAGTTTAACTGTGGCTGTCTTCTTGTTTCTGTGCTATGATGTGGTGAGGGATTTTCTGATGTTGCAAGGGGGTAGTGGGAGGTCAGAATGAAGGGTGGGTTGTGGGTTGGACAAAGGGCAGCTGGCTCTGTGCCACTGGGGAAGAGGAGGACCACTTAACTGCAGCCAGCCAGTAGTGCAACAGCAGTCATCTCCTACAAAAAGGCTGGTATTGTGTTTTAAATCCCATACAGGTTCAGGAAGATGCTGACAAGTGAAGTTCGGGTAGGGCTGCAAAAGTGTGGCTGTTTTTTTTTTTTTTTATGTGTGTTTGTGCTCTGATGTGGTAATGGATTTTCTGCTATTGGGAGGGTATAGTGGGGGATCAGAACAAAGGGCAGCCAGCTCCAGCACCATTGCGGAAGAAGGGGAACCATGTGATTGCAGTCAGCCAGTAGCATGACTGCAGTCTACTGTTTAAATCCCAGAATACCAAATGTCCCTGAAGCATGAGTGCCATGAAGCAGGAGTGTGGCATCTTACCTTTTGACATTTACAGGACTTCCAGAGTGATACCACAGGCCTGCAGGGGACTGTGTCCATTAGAGCATTGGTGCAGTGGTGACGGTAGCCTGGGAAGCTTCCAAGGGTAGACAAACTCCAGAGTGTGGGTGTGTGTAATAAAGGTATAGGTTAGAGGGTTGGCCTGCAGTGGCAGGATAGCAGGGGGATTCAGTTGCTCCCTGTCTGAGGTAGCCTGCAGACAGGCGCATAGGGGGAAATCTACTCCATGTCTGGAAGACAGCTGCATTTAGTGGGTTTAACTGCTCCATATCTGGGGTAGGCCAGAGGAGGCAGGAAAACAGGTGGTTTCCTACTCCATATCTGGGGTGAGTCTGCAGAGGCAGGAAGATAGTTAACTATAACTAGTCCAGATCTGGGGTAGGCCTGCAGGAGGCAGATTAGAAGGGACAGTAAACCACTTCCTAGCTGCAGAGAAACAGGTGTGATCGAACGATCAAAGCAAAGGGGAGATGCACTGAGCTGGTAGGGGATTGCACAGGTTTTGAAAAGATGGAGACAGGAGATGGGAAGGGGAGGGTGGTGGGCTGCAGCTGCTGTGGGGCGGCTGTGTTTTTGGAAACAATATGGACTGGTGGTTGCATAGTGTGAAGGAAGCTAGGTTTCCTGATGATGGAAGTAAGGATGCTTCGGGCAGAACTGTGAGCACTAGCAGGGTGGTACAGTATGTAGGTAGGACTGAGCTGGGGACAAGGATGGGAGGTAGGGGGGAAGCGGGGGGACTAAGGTTGAACTGGGAAAGGCTGGAGGAGAGACAGATAGACAGGGCTTGGAAGGGGGTAACAACAGGGAAGGGTGGTGAGGCAGGAGGGATGAGGGACAGTTCACCATGGGTCTCTCCACCCCAAAGGAAGGTTCAACAGGTGGTGGAGAGGGCAGGTCCGCAAGTAGGGGTAACAGTTACCAGTCCTTTCTAGACACTGATTGTGAAGGGAAATGGATGTACCCAGGATAGCTTGCAGGAGGAATAGAAGAGACAGAACCCTAGAATTGGCTCAGGAGTTGTGATTGGGTCAGGGGAGGCCAAGGGGGAGTGGAAGCAACAGCAGGTGTAGCATGGGACACCCAAGGGATGGAGGAAGGGAAAGAATTGGGACAGATCAGAAATAAAAGGAAGTAAAGAATCATGATTTCTAACCCTTGGAATTCTTCAGTATGCTTAACTCTTGCAGTCAGCCTCCTGTGTTAAACTGCCCCAGAGAAAATGGAACTTATACAAATGATGGAACACTCATTGGCTCGTGCCACCATTCAAACTGCTGCCCTTACCCACTGCTGTGTTCTATATCGCTCAGATTTCATTTTCTGCCTGCCTAGTCAGGATGCCTCCGAGACCTCTCCTCAGAAGTCATTGAAAGTCATTTTTCCTGAAAAAACAAGTAACCTCTTTATTTTTGTTTCAGCTGCCACTTTTACCGTCTTTTGTATAGTTAGTGCTAGTTTAGTTTGTAATTTTAATTCAGTTTTGTGGTTCCTCTTCGGTTGTGAAAAAACACTGAGGAACCGCTGCTTATCTAAGTTTATTTAACTTTTTATTTTTACTTTAAAGTAGAACTGTGCAAATACTGAGCTCCCTGCCCGAAAGGCTCGATTAAGCTTTATACACGAAAAACCCTTTTTCCACTGCCACTGTACTTTATTTTATTTTGTAAAGTCCACAAACCGGAAATATGACAGTCCTGTGTAGTTCCATTTACTGAAGCGGTATGCGCCATACCGCTTCATTTCAGTGTAAGCAAGCAGTGCGGCACCACACTTTTACAGTAAATGGAGCTGCATACGGTCTGCCATATTTCCTCGTTCACAGACTTTACTGAAATAAAATAAAGTATGGCTGATGGAAAAAAATTCGATTTTCAGTGTATAAAGCTTAGTTGGGGCTGTTTCCTCGTGGCAGGGAGCTCAGTTTGCACAGTTCTCCTTTAAGTTCAGATCTATCCTATTATTTTTTTGGGTATTGTTTTTCTAGATAGCATTTTTTTCGCATTGGGAACTGACCGCTAGAAACCTTAAGTGGTTTAAAGGAACCAGCACTGGATATTTTATCAGACTCCTTGTGGTTCAGTATCCAACTAAGAAAAACCCTTTTTTAGTGGGTTTATTGACTAATGTCAGAAAGCCAAAAAGGAAAACTGGCCCACTGGTTTTAAACACTATACTAAATGTGGTGAGGTGTTTGCAAAAGCTGACAAACACGATTTATGTTTAGTCTGCTTGGGTGAACCCCACTTCACTTCAGACTGTGACATTTGCAAAACTTTTCCTCCTAAAACTATTGAAAAAAGGCTGGAAAGGTACAAAAAGAAAATGGCTTCTCCATCAGTTCTGGAGGATCAGGACTCTGACCAGTTCAGTCCTTCCTCTTCTGCCAAAACAGATAAGATTAAAGAAAATGAACCAGCACCTTCAAAAAATGGCGAGCCATCAAAATCTAAATGGATTGGTGAACCAGCTCCGGACAAGAAAAAACCTAAGTTAAAACATACAGAACCTGCAGCTGAAAAAGCAAAGGAGACTTCTGTCCCTAAAACATCCATGCCTTTGGCAGAGGCAGTAGCCAGAGCTCTGCAAGTTCTTCAAGCTTTGCAGCCAGCAACAAATCAGGGACTTTTACTGGTTCCAGTCCAGTCTGTTCCGGATACTCCAGCGGTTCTGTCCATGGTTCTGCAACCGATGCTTGTGCCAGTTTCAGGTTTAGTTCCTGTCACACAGGATCCAGACTATGAACCTTATGATGAGGATGATGAAGGGGAACCCATTGAATTTGAGGTGTCCTCAGATAGAAGCCCCAGAAGGGAGGGTAAGGGGGGGCTAAATAATGGTATAGTGGTGATAGGGTATGTGATAGTGAGACCAGTGGGTTGGGCTCAGGAGAGGGAGGGGATAGGAGCATAGAAGGAGGGTGGTGTTCCTCATGGGTATGACGATGGATAATGTTTTTGACGGTATACTTGCTCATGCAAAGGGATGGGAGGGAAGACGCATGTGGTCATCCCCTGGGAACTAAAAACCTGGCAGGAAGATGCAGGAAAGATTTAGAGAGGTAGGGCAGATTTACTGGGAAGAAGTCTGATTGTTAGCCTTCTTGGAAGTGTTACTGGTTCCTAAACCAGTTCAGCAAGAAAGGGTAGGATAGAGGAAGTCAACTCCTAGCTTCAGAACTGGTGCAGGGAAGAAGGTTTAGGATTATTGAGAATGAGGGAGGGACTTGGAAAGATAGTTTTGTTACTCACCAGACAGATTACACTTAAGTATGATGGAAACAAGGCTACTCAGTGACCATATCGGGGACTACATTAATAGCAGTCTGAATTTAAACTAGAAGTGGAGGGGGCACCACAGGGTGTAGCGCCCTGGGCATCCCAAAGGAGTAGAAGACTGTTTGCACCCCCCCCCCCGTAAACAGCACAAGGAGAGTAGCAGGGTGGGATGGAGAAGGGAGCAGGAAGATGGGTAATGAAAGGGGGAGCTTTGAAGTTGGGTAGGGGTAGGGGGTGACAGGAGAGCTATGAAGGAAAGGAGGGTAGCTCAGATCCTGGGAAGAAGAGGATTAAATGGGAGCACTGGGGGGGGGGTTGTGTCCTTCAATGCCACACATCTTGTAAACAAAATGGATGGCTTGCAGGTCTTGTTAGCTGAAGGAAAGGTTTGATGGTAGCAGTCAACAAGACCTGGGACACCTCAAACCATGGCTGCAGTTTCTCCATTCTAAGGTAATCCTCTTCAGAAAAGACAGGGAAAGGGGGCTGGCACTTTACATTAGGGAAATGGAAGACATAATAGTCACAAGGGAGAACATGGGAGGGAGGGTACCTAGAGCCATTGTGTGTCCTGTTGCACATGATGGCAGGAAGAAGTGTGAGGTTGGGAGTGGTCTACCAACTGCTGCAGCAGGATGAAGGGAAGGGAAAAGAGATGGGTGACATGATCAGGTAGGTAGCAGGAATGGGAGAGGTGGGATAGTGGGGGACTTCATCATGCCCAAAAATAAGTGGGATGTTGCAGCTGCCACCTGCAGTAGGAGCCAATTGTTTCTAGAAGTGATCCAGGATGGGTTCCTGATCTGAGGATTAATAAACCCACAAGGGAAGGAGCCATCCTGGACCTGGTACTAACAAATAGGGATCATGTCAGGGAACCACTGGGAAATGGTGACCATCAGACAGTGTGGTGCAGCATAGCTATGAGGAAGGAAATCCTAAACACAAAACTGTGTGTACTGGATTTTTGGAAGGCTGATTTCAGTAGGATGGGCATAATTCTAAAGGAGAGACTAGCTAGCCTCAGGGAGGATCTGAACATGGACCAGAAATGGACCATAATCAAGGATAGGGTCAAAACAGCCACAGAAACCTACCTTAAGCAGAGGAGTAAGAAAGGGAAATCCAGAAAGCAGTTTTAGTTCAACAGGGAGGTGGACAGTGCTGTTAAGGAAGAAAGGGCATCATATAGGAAGTATAGGATGTCCCAGAATGAGGAGGCTAGGACAACCTATGTGGAGAAGGTGAAGGGGGCTGGGAAGGCAGGCAGGCAAAGGCTGGAAAGGAACTGCAGCCTTGGGAGAGGATCAAGGAAGGGGGGGGATGCCTTCTTCAGATATATAAGGGAAAAAATGACCACAAAAGAGGTCATTGGTAAACTTCAGAAGGAGGAAGGGAAGGCAGATAGTAGTAAGGATAAAGCAGAGGTTTTAAGTGAGTACTTCTGCTCAGTCTTTACTAAAGAGAAGTATGGACCAGTACCACAACAGAAGATGTGCAGGTGAAGGGATGGGGTTGTTTTATGGTAGAGGATAGGATCCTGGTGGACTGGGTCATGAAGGAACTCTGAGCCCTGATGGTGGGCAAGTCCCCGGGACTGGATGGAATGCACCCCAGGGTATTGAACAAACTGGAGCCGGAGCTAGTGGGAACACTGGTGGACCTTTTTAACAGCTCCCTAGATATGGGGAGGTGCCACTGGAGTGGAGAACAGCACATGTGTTGCTGCTGCATAAGAGCAGGGTTAGGGATGACCCGGGGAACTACAGGCCTGTCAGCTTGAATCTGTAGTGAGCAAGCTGATGGAGACCATCCTGAAATAATGGCTGGTTGAATTTCTCGAGGCAAATGGACTTCAGGATGAGAGGCAGTATGGATTCATGGGGGGTTGGGGATTGTGCCCGACCAACTGCTGTCAAGGGGCAGGCAGTTGATGTACTGTACTTGGATTTCAGTAAAAGCTTTCGATTTGGTTCAACACAAGAGGTTGATCAAAAAGTTGGAGGACTTAAGCGTGGGTTACAAATTGACAAGGTGGGTGCAAACTGGTTCAGCGGGAAGATCCAAAGGGTAGTGGTGGGATCTAGGGAGATTTCCTGCAGGGTCCCGCAGGGGTTGGTGTTTGGACTTGTGCTGGTAGCCACAACCAATAACTTTAAGCAGTCTGTACAATGCAAAACATGTAGCAGCCATGGCAGATAGGATTTTGTGGTAAATAGCAAGGGAGTTCACAAGCAGAAGGAAGGAGGTGATCCTGCTGCTGTGCAGATCCATGGTGTGACCACACGTGAACTTACTGTGTGCAGTATTACATAGAAACATAGAATTTGACAGCAGATAAGGACCGCTTGGCCCACCTAGTCTGCCCATTTCCATACTTAATGGATAAGCTGCAGATCCTAGTTAACCAACAGCCTACTTTCTACTACCCCCCACTAGAATTGCCTTATGTTTGTCCCATGCATTCTTGAATTCCCCCACTGTTTTTGACTCTACAACCTCCTCAGAAAGGCTGTTCCATGCATCCACTACCCTCTCTGTGAAGAAATACTTCCTCACATTACCTCTGAGCCGTCCCCCCCATCTTCAAATTGTGCCCCCTTGTTCTTGCACATCTCTTTTTCTGAAAGATGCTACCCTCTTGGACTTTGTTGATTCCATTGAGGTATTAAGTTTCTATCATGTCCCCCCTCTCCATCCGTTCCTCAAGCCTATATACATCTTAAGCTCCTTTAGTCTTTCTTCACAGGTCTTCTGGTGCAGACCCTGCACCATTTTGGTTGCCCTCCTCTGGACAGCCTCCACCCTGTCTATGTCTTTGCTGAGATGGGGTCTCCAAAACTGTACACAGTACTCCAGATGGGGTCTCACTAACTGTCTGTACAGAGGGCCAACAACTTCCTGTTTTCTACTGGTGATGCCTCTCCCTATGCATCCCAGTATCCCCCCAGCCCTCCTTACTGCCTTCTCACATTGCTGACCCACCTTTAGGTCATCTGATATGAATACCCCCAGGTCCCTTTCCATTTTTCTTGTTATATTGGAGTCACATCTGAGAAAGGATGTAAATCATCTAAAGGTGGTGCAAAGAAAGGCAACCAAAATGATTCAGCTTCAGTAGGGCAGCCCATAGTAGGACAGGCTGAGGAACCTAAGTATGTACTCAGTAGAGAGAAGAATGGAGAGGGGGAACATAAATGAAACTTTCAAATACCTCAAAGATATTAACAAGGTGGATCATAGGAGCCTCTTTACCTTGAGCAGGAACAGAAGTCCAAGGGAGCACAGTTACAGATTGGTAGTGGGGAGGTTCAAGAAGGAGGTCAGGAGACACTTCTTCATGGAACGGGTGGTGTCATCGTGGAATGAACTGCCAGCAGAGGTTGTGAACCAGAAGATGATCAGTGGATGCAAGAGGGGATGGGTCTCAGTTAAAGGGGAGGGGGTGGGACCTACTATAATTCAATGTACAAAGGGCCCACATTGAGCAGAGTAGATAGATTATATACAGGGTTATGAAACCAAGTGATACACCTGTGAATCAGGGAGGTGCAAACCAGAAAACCAAAGACAAAAGGTTGCTTGCACTCACCACTACGACAAATAATGGCACAAGCAAAGATTTTTAAGTAAAAAAATGTTTTGAATTTTACTTTGGCAAAATAAATAGCCAGATACTACTTAGGTCACCACAGAAACCCTAAGCTTCAACCATTAGGTCTTCTAAAAGGGGCCCCCTTAGGAAGACTTGTTGGATGAATCTGAGGAAATTTCTGTGTTGAAATCTGCTGTTTTGTACACGCAATAAAATTCAAAACTTTTACTTCCAAATCTTTAACTATTATTTGTTGTAATGGTGAGTGCAACCTTTTGACTTTAGATAGACTATATAGTCTTCTTCTGTGGGCAGTTTTGTATGGCAGAAAGAGACCCCACATGTGGAATATTTGTAATCTGGCCCGTTGGCCAACTTTCAACACCAATTTACAAATAAGCAGAGTTTCCACCTGGAACAGGGCTGCCCTGCAATGTACTCATGGTTCCCCATGACCAGCAGGCTTCTCCTGTCTCAGACAGGCTGCATCTCACTTGGCTTCCTCTTCAGACCTCTCTTACCATCATCAGCTGGTGACTCTCGCTCCCTCCTAGAGGTCCAGCTGCTCTCCTCTCTCATTCCCACAGCTGCTGAGGCCCTATGCCGATCTACATGTCCTGGCTTCCCAACTTTCAGGATGGCAGAAGCCCAACACCTGGCTAGAGTGCTTGTTGAGGGAACCAGACCAGCAACTCTGGACTTCTCACTCTGTGCTTTTGCAGCATCATCCTCATGCTGGCTAGCACACATTTGACTTTTTCTTTGCACCAGAGTTGAAGTAACAGACAGTTTACTAACTTGACCCACAATTGAGTAATGGCACAGGTGGTAACTTCCCTGGACACAGGTGCAGCTCTCACTCTGAAAACCCTGGCAGATCCACCAGCCTTCATCTCTGTCCCCATTTATAGCACAGTCTGGGGTCTGGTTCCATAGGCTCAATGGGGTGTCCCTCTAGAACCTCAACACCACATATATCCGTCAAAAAGGTGCCAGAATCCTGGGTCCAGTCCTTACTCAGTAGCCATCAGAAACTATCCCCATGCTTCTAAGCCCTCTGACTGGCAGTGCTACACTGATCAGGGTCACCAATGTGGTTGTTGTCATGGATTCTGGGGGCAGAGGCTCCAGAAAAGCTGCAGTACAGTATCTTTCTGAGGGCTTCTGTCGTCATTTGCAGTGCCACCTCCTGTTTCAAGTAGCCGGGGTGTGTGAAGAACTCTAGTTGTGTCAGGGTGGCAGTCAATGCAGTCCTCTGGACGCAGTGATTGCCCCTGTTTTAGGTCCACTAAAAAAGTGCAGTGTCCACATAATGCAGTAGGTACCAGACTAACTGTGGCTCCTGCCATTTCCTGCAACCTCCTTCTGATCCCCTATCCAAGATATCCAGGTCCTGGGAGTTGGTGGAAACACTGATGGTTATAACAAGTTAGGTTCAGGTACAGGGAGCCTAGATAAGTCCCACCGGTTTTTTTTTTTGGGGGGGCATTAGTCTGTGTTACAAAACTACCCAAGACCTCCTGGGTGGTTCACTGTCTGACTTGTTTACTTTGTTAATAATGCCACCAACTTGTTCATGACTCATTCAGGTCTGCTCCCTATTTCTCCAACCATAAGCTCCTACTCATACAGCACAAGGTCTCTTGGACATAGAGGCCTCCTTAGTCACTCCAGGTACACCATACCCATACTCTATATCTGAATCAGGTTTCCTTTCAAGATAGTAGTACTCTCAGATGTGGATCAATGGAATAGCAAATAAAATAGATTGATTATATTTATTAAAACAGTACTGTCACAAGCATATAATATAAAATATTTAATATTTACACAAAATGTACAAGATGTTCAGCAAACTAATAGGAAATATAAACACACAAGGGAAATTGAAAATAACGGTTTGAATACATCATACATGTTTTAAATATGTCAGTGTCTATGGCTCAGTAGGTTGTACACTCACCTCAAAAGTATTATCCACACAGCAGGAACTTGGGTTAAATCCCAATACTGACACAGTAGTTCAGCATGGGGGGAAGAGGTGCTGTATTCCTGAGGTGCAGTCTTTTGGATGAGATGTTAAAACTGAGGTCCCATCTGCCTGTTCTGGTGGCTTTTCAGGTGGATGTAAAAGATCTCATGGAACTTCTCAGAAAGAGTGGGGGAATGTTTCATTACCATATAAGAACAGACAGGTAGTAAGCAACATAGAGGATAATGTATGGGTCGCTATCGGTAACCAGCTCATTAACCGTCGAGTGGTTGCCATGGAGACTTTGTAAACTTCGAGAGCGGAGCTCGAGAGGTTTGTGTAGCCATGGCAACCTCAAGACGGTTAAACCAGCTGGTTGCTGATAGCGAACCATACATTATATTTTGTAGTGTATGGTTCACATAACTAATTAAAAAAATACAGCAGGAACCTTACAACTGCTGTTAGATCCGTCACCGCTGCTAATTTCGGGTTATGCTCACCTCCGTGGCCATTTCAGGAAGGTTGTAGATTTCTGTAGCGGGCATGCGTAGACTGTTCCCAGTTGTTAACCCACTGATGTGACATACCATTGATGGGTTAACAACATGGTGACGTCACATCGATGGTAAAACGTTGTTATAAAAAGGTAGATTTCTACCTATAACAACATTCTACCATACATTATATATACAGTCAACAACATTCTGCAGTATACAAAATCAGACCTTAGACAGTAACATTATAAGGAAAGGAAAAAAAAAATATTAGAAAAGAGTGTTTGATTTCCCCTTGGTCAAATGTTCCCCCTTCACTAAAAATACCACCAACAGCTGAACCTGAGTATGCCAATTTGCATCTGTGTTCTCCACCTCACCCCCAACAAGGCTGAAAATATGGAGAAATGTCTGGCCCTACCTTCCCAGTCAAAAAAACAAAACAAAACAAAAATGCAAATGGGAAACACTAACAGAACTAACTTTATGGTCTTACCCTAAAACTGTAGAGGAGCAGCTGTATTCTCTTCTGTGTCAGAACCCACGTGGTCTGTGTTGAAATACCTGTGCACTTCTGACTGTAGAATAACTTTTGCACAGATACAGTTCTCATCTGATTACACAACATCTAGAATTGGCCCTGCACACAGCCACCTTAGCCTGGAATTTTGTCTCTATGGTATTAAAATGAGAAATGGACTGATCTCCCTTCTGCACCCAAATTAAAACGTGCTGTGTTTTCCCACAATGGAACAGTCTATCTCATCTACAGTCCGTTCTTTGCAATGTCCCCTTTGTTACCTGAGAAATTACTGGATCAATTACTCTGAGAACTTTTTGGAGAAAACCATCACCCCTGTTTCCATAATTCTGGCTGTCTGTTTTTTTGTGAAACAGCCATTTATATTTACGTTGGCAGATGGCTTCTCTGGTTGAAACCAGACAACTGTTGTAAACAAATTTGGGTAACGGTAGGTAGTTTGTTATCATCTGTGGCTTCCCAGACTAGTCTAGTCAGTCTTAAGCCAGCATCAGAGCCAATGACTTTGTCTATAAATGACCCAAAACAGTAGATAATCCTTTCATTCCAAGCTGGCCCACATCTTAGGATCATTTAGCTTATCAAAAGGAGGGCTTTCCTTCTTAGGAAACAGACTTTTAGTTAGCTCCAGAGTGAATAAGGAAAACAGCTGAAATTCTAGAATATAAATTAATTTTATGTATACAGCTCAGGAGAGAATTTCAACACAGTTATCTATACCTCTGGATTGCTTTTAACAACAGATAAGCTGAATGCCTTGTTTAAAAGAACATTTCATGGACTTTCAAACTATAACAGCTAGTGTACGTGAATCTTTCCCTTTGGGGTATTTTGGCTTAATCTGTGGGGAAGAAAAGGGCCAATTATGTTTTGTTTTGGTGATCCTGTTATCACCTAGAACTGCACAGGCCAATGTACTAGTCTTGTCCAATCTTACATCCCCAGTTCAAAATAACTCCATTAAAAGTTCAAGCTCTGAGTTTACCGTTAGGAGTGTGACTGCTGGGGATGTCCATGAGCAGTAAGTGAAACTAGATGTGTCTGTGAGTGCAGATGATGATGGTCTGGAACCAAGACTACAAAGCACTGCATCCAAGGTGATTTTTTTAATCCCTGGCATATATTTATTTTCTATATGTTGCTACTTGCACAATCCCATCAAAAGGAAAGGCCGTCATGGTAGGTCTAATCTTTGTCAAGTGACTCTGAAAGTGTAAAAATAACTTTCTTCGTACAGTCAGCACTTGGGGAGATTCAAGATAAATAGGTCTTCAAACAACTGATAGATCTTATCAGTTCAAATAAATTCTCATCTGACAGCCAATTTGGAACTAGGCAGGCTTCAGCACTTCCATGTCTCTGAAAAATTTGACTTCTAATAACATGAATTTGATGTGTGATGTAAAACTAACGCATCAATTTTGCGACTGCATGATAAAACTGTAGATGATGTGCCGTCAAAACCCCAATCTAGCTTTGATGCTTTGCAAATGAAGCAAGCAAAAATCCATTAATCTTTGCAACTCCGTGAAAATCTAGACCATAAGTACTAGCTTGCACATTATTTGTAATGATGGCAGTCAGTTGGACATTGTCACAAAATACAGTTATATAATGGTCCTGCTGGATCAAAGCCTATGCATGGGTAACCATGTTTCTACTGCAAGAATTAAATTAGCCAAGTAAAACCTGTGCTTCATCTCTATAAGGAATATGCTGCCTCGAACTTAGAATCTTTTTCAAAGATGCTGTCTTGCACTGTGCTAGTCTGCAGCCTCCCAGCATCCTAATTGTAGTTCTTTAGTTTCCACTGAAGAGGGCAGTCACACCGACTGTTGCTTCCAACTAATCTGATAGCAAAGTCTAAATGTTTTACTGTTGTACAAAGTTTAAAGTTTTGCTAGTTAATACGCATGTGGTCTCTCTCTCCTCATCTGTGTTTTTGTGAAGAAAAATCCTGTACTTGTACTTTTTACACAGTTCCAAGTGACCCCAGAAACCATGGCCTAAGCCACAAAAGATGCTGTACTCACAGTAATTGTGGTGGAGTTCGCAGGTTTGTTTTGCTGCCTTATGACTCCATTTTAACGGTTCCACTTTGAGGTAAAAAAATAAAGTTTTACATGCTTTTGCCCACGTTTGTCTAGCACTGTAGGTAGTTTTTTCAGCTCACAATGACTGTGGTTGAGTGCTGATAATTAGATCACAGCAACTGTTGTCAACTAAAAAGTGCTTCTGCCATGTTTACAGCACTTGTAAGACTGTTTTCAGCTCACAGTAACAATGGGTGAATAATTAAAAACTGGTCAGCTCACAATGAAAGTGGTACGTGTAAAATGACTGAGGTCAGAACCTTTATTGTGGAGCCTTTTTCTGCTTTCATGTCTGTCAGATTCCATGAAAAAGCCTAATAAATATACTATGCGCAGAGGTTTCAAAAAACACCAAAAGTGTGGCTACTGTTTGCCTAAGGCAATTTGGTTTTCAGAGTGATGCAAGTGTTTGGGCATAAATTATTATTGGTTACGAACATACGAAATTTGCCAGCAGATAAAGGCCTAGAGGTCTATCAAGTCTGCTCGAATGTGCAGCTAGCACCCCTTATTCTGCAGCTTCCCCTCCCTTCCACCCTTCCCCTTCATTAACCCTCCCCCTTGTCCTGTCCCATCCTCGTTTGAAGCAGTCCACTGTTCTACTGCGTACCACTTCTGCAGGTAATGCATTCCACCCAGCCACCACTCTCTGAAAAAGTGTCTCCTCATCTCCCTCCTGAACCTTCCTCGCTCCAGTCTCATATCATGGCCCTGGTGGCCCTCCCTCCCTACCTTGAACAGCCCCCTCTGTACCTGTCTTGTTTATTCCTTTCATGTATTTAAAGGTTTCAATCATGTCCCCCTGTCTCTCCTCTCCTCCAGTGAGTACATGTTCAACTCCTTCAACCTCCTCTCATATGATAAGTCCCCAGACCCTTGATCATCTTTGTGCCCCTCGCTGCACTCCTCCAGTAACTTAATGTCCCTTTCAGATCACGGACGCCCAGAACTGCACGCAGTACTCCAGGTGTGGTCTAACTAATGACCTATACAGTGGCAGAATCACCTCCTCCTCCTTGAGGATATACCCTTGCAATACAACCCAGCATTTTGTTGGCCTTGCAGCTGCCTTCCTACACTGTGCCGAGTTGTTCATTGACCCTGTGATGAGCACACCCAGATCCTTCTCCTCCTCTGTCTGGGCTAGCTGCACTCCCCTAGCTGGTAAGTCCTCCTTGGGTTCTTCATCCCAAAATGCATCACCTTGCACTTTTGGCATTAAAGCCCAGTTGCCAGGTGTCTGACCAGGTTTCAAGCTTGCCAGATCATCCTGCAACCCCTGCCATCCCCTAGGTCATCCACCACCGCTACCAACCTTGGTATCATCAGCAAACAGACTGATCTTGCTCTTGATGTCCCATGATATGTCTGGCAATGAATATCCCAAACAACACTGGTCCCAACACCGAGGCCCTGTGGGACACCTCATCATTACTGCCCTTGGGTGTGAGAGCTCCCACCCACCACCACCCTCTGTTGCCTTCCTGCAGCCAGTTTCCTACCCATCTCACCAGCATTGCACCTGCCCTGTGCCTACTAACTTCCTTCCCAGCCTTCCATGTGGCACTGAGTTCAATGCCTTACTGAAGTCCAGATACAGGACATCCACTGCATGTCCCCCGCCCAGTTGCTCCTAGTTACCCAGTCATAGAACCCGACCAGGTTGGTTTGGCAGGATCGGCCACGATGAAGCCATGCTGTCTGCTGTCCTGTAGTCCTTTGGCCTCTAAGAGGGCCACCAGCTCTCCTTCAGGATAGTCTCCATTAGCTTACCCACGATGGATGTGAGGCTCACTGGTCTGTAGTTTCCCGGTTCATCCTGGGGCCACTCTTGTGGAGGGCACCACATGAGCCATCCTCCAGTCCTGAGTACACACCCAGATGTAGTGAGGCATTAAATAGGTCTCGCAAAGGTCCTGCAAGGACCTCTGCCAGCTTCTTCAGTACCCTGGGGTGGATGCCATCTGGGCCTGGTGCCTTGTCCACCCTCAGTGCCTTCAAACCTCTCGAACTCTGTCCTCCATGATTTCCCCATCTGTCACCACTTCCCCCTCGTCTGCCATTTCACCCATCTTGGGTGTCACCCCATCTTCTCTTTAGTAAATACTGAGCAGAAGTACTCATTTAGTGCTTCCACGCTTATCGCCCTGCTTCCACCCAACCCCCTCCTTCCTAATCCTTACTATATGGTCCTTACAGCTCCTTTCTCCTGATGTACTTAAAGAAGTCCTTCTCCCCCTTCTTAATGCCTTGTGCCAGCCTGAGTTCCGTAGATGCTTTGGCTCCCCTTACTGCCCTTGTCACCTCCTTCGATTCTGTCAAGTACTCCTCTCTGTCCTCCCCCCTCCTTGTTTTCTTGTATTTCCTAAAGGCAGCTCTTTTCCTCCTTACCTTTTCCATGACCTCCTTGCTCAACCAGCTCGGTTTCTTAGCTCTAGCCTTCTTGCTCTGGGCTTTGCAGCAGGTTTTGGTTGCCTCCACTATCCCCAACTTTATGAGCTCCCATCTCTGGTTAGTATCCATACTAGATTGAATTCTGGCCAGGCACCCTTTACCACTTCCCCATCCTCCCAAAGTCAGCCCTCCTGAAGTCCAGCACTCTTGTGCCAGATTCCACCCTTCCTTGCCCATATCCAATGTGAGCCATACTGAGTGGTGGTCACTCCCTGACAGCGGTTCCTCCACTGTAAGTTCTCTCACAAAGTCCCCATTTGCCCAGCACAAGGCTGAGGGTATTACTAACCTGGTTGGTTCACTGACCATTTGCAGCAGGAAGCTGTCCTGAAGGCATCCAGCAGTACCTGCTCCTTCTGTTCCTGGTTGTTGGGGTGCCCAGTCCACTTCTGGCATGTTGAAGTCCCCCACAATCACCACACTACCCTTCTCGCAGGTCCTCCTGATCTGTCCCGCTAGTTCCCTGTCTAACTCCTCCATCTGAGATGGTGGCCTGTACACCACTCCCATTCTAAGACTCCTATTCTTGGAATCCTGGATTTGCACCCAAAGTGACTCTGTACTGCCCTCCTCCCTTCCTCTCTTACACACTTCAGTCCTTCCTTCACATATGTGCCACCCCCTCCTTTCCCAGTCACCCTGTCCCTCTGAAATAACCTGTACCCTGGTACAGACAGGTCCCAGTCATTATATTGGGTGGCCCATGTTTCCGTGATGGCTGCAATGTCCACCTCTCCCTCTGCCATGAGAACCTGCAACTCTGCAGTTTTCTCCCAGGCTCCTAGCATTAAGGGTAACCACCTTCCACCCTTTTCCCTCCTCCCATCCTGCCCTCCTTTCCTAGCATCACCAATAGTACTTGCCATTTGTCCTTTGTCACTGTTATGGGGGTAAGCTCATATGATTTCAACCTGTGGTCCCTGCATATCTCTTCCCCAACTGCCACCCCCACTCCTAGTTTAAACTCCAAACTTCCTCTATATATTCTTCCATCCTCTGCTTCAACACTTTCTTTCCTTCCTCACTCAAGTGTAGTCTGTCCTTGGCATAGAGACTACTGTCCTCCCAGGTCCCTCCCACCCCAACAGCCCATACCCTTTAGCACAACACCAGGTTCTGTCCATCTGTTAAATTCCTCTATTCTCAGCTTTCTTGTTGTGCTTGCCTTTGGCAATGGAGTATCTCGAAAAAGTTACTGATCTTCCTGCCCCTCACATAATTGTGCTAGTTCCTCAAACCTCCTCTGGACTATATCCACTGTCTTGTCAGCCAGGTCGTTTGTCCCAAGATGTATAATTAAATGAGGCTTGTCCCTACCCCTTCTAGCATATTTCAGAACAGACTGTCCCACCCTTTCCTCTGTCATTCCTGGCAAGGCCTCCACCCAAATGCGACTATGCCTCTCCGCCTTGCTACCCCACCTAACTCCTCTTAGTATTGAGTCCCCCAGCACTAAGATTCCACCCCTCTTACTCCCTGCTTGCTTCCTTTCATCTCCCTCCCTCATTTCCAGCTCCTCTTCTTCCTCCTGCACATTATTATGCCCTTTTACCCCTGTTGCAGTTCTCCCAGCAGAACTTCCCCCCGCTCCAGTTTGGTCCAGGCATTTATCAATTACTCCTCTAATTTCATCACTTCCCTCCTCCACCTTCTTCCTCTCTAGCAGTGCAAAACTATTTTCTGAAGACCCTTCACAAATGCCCGCTCCCTCTCTCGTCATAGTAACCTGTTCTCTCCTTTCCACTCCATGACTTTGCCACTTCTTGCCTCCCTCACAAGTCCCTATTGCCTCCTTCCATTTGACTTTTGTCTCCTGACCTGGTTTCCCCGGCAATCGTTCTTCCTGGCCTGGGCCCCTTTGTCTCTGCTTCCCTTCTTCTGAGCCTCTCCTCACCACTGTTGGCTTAAATTGCCCTCCCTCATCTCCCCTTCTTCCTCCCTCCAGTACTGGGCTAAACCCACCCCCAATCTGCCTTGCCTGTCTTAGTTCTTCCTGCAGACCCTCAATCTCCTTTTTAAGTTTTTCTATGTGGTTGCACACTAAACATCCTCCCACTCTCCAGGCAATGTTTAGAAAGATTGGTGCACCGCAGTTGTTGCAGCCTACCACCCTACCCATTGCTGTTGTTGCCCTGGCGACCCCACCCTTCAGATGCAGGATACCAAACACTCCCCAAGTCCCCACTCTCCCCCTCTATCAGTGCAAAACATTCTTTATGTCCCTTACCTCCTTTGTTGCACACGTTTAGATATGTTGAGCAACTGCTTTGTATATTCCTATCCACACTCAAAATACTTTAAGTAGCCATTGCACACCTTCTTCAACTCCTACTCCCCCTTTACCCAATGCAATAACTATGTGAAGTAGTAATAATGAAAGCGCCTAGATTTGCATTTACTTCCCTTCCACTGAGAGAGCCGTCACCTCTTCACTTGCTGCAGTTCCTTTCCTGGATGTCTGCTTCTGTTATGACAGGTGCAAATCCTTTGCCTGTTTGAGGAAGTGATGTCAGAACCCCTAGTACAAAGGGAATAATTGACCAGGGTGGGTGGGGTGAGGGTTTGGGTGGATGGGACCAGCCCAAGTCCTCGAGGTAACAATCAGGTAGCTGAGGCCTCTAGTCAGACAATTAGCACCCTTCCCCCACTCAAAACTTTGCAGCTGGTTAAATCATGATCTATGCAAAGTATTTTATCCTAAGACACAGAAAAACAGACAAGCTAAAATGCAATCACCGTCATCTCCAGCCTCTCTTCCTAGCTCCAAAGAGTGTTCCCTTATAAAAAGAGTTGAGAATATGTCTTTAATAATTTCAGCTGAAACAGCTTCCCCTAAAGACTATTGTAAAGCAGAACCTGCAGGGAAACTCACTAAAGAGCATACATTCTGTGCTGAGGGGAACATGCAGATAAAAAGGACATCAAGCTAAGGCAGGCAGAGGAGTAATCTTCTCATACTAGCCTTTAAAAACCAAAAAAGAAAAACATTGAGTCTGAATATGAAAAGGCAAATAAGCCCATCATCCAGCCTGCTGTGGATGCTCAGATGCCCTCCATGGAAGAATTCAAACAAGTCTGGCAATGTTTCCAAACAGTGAAGGTACAGGTATCAAAAAAATTCCTCCCTTGGTTCCACCTAGTGTACTGAGGAGGAAATGCTGCTTTGAGGAGGTGCAGGAACCGATTATTCAAGCTACAGGTGATAAGTAGATAGGTTCCCCCATCCTCTGGAGGAGTTTTTCTCATGCTTGCCATTTTTAGTGCCATGTCAGCAGTGATTAATAGTCCTGCTGAGAAAACTGATTCAAAATTTGGGTAATCCAGTTTCCTAAGGATGTTAGGGCTAACTTCTATAAAAATAGTCAGCATCCTCATCCATGACACTTTTAAAAGAGGAGTAAAAAGATTTTACTGTTGCCTGCAGCTGTAATAGCAGTTGATAAAGCAAGTGGAAAAAATATATGTAACCCCCCTACAAATGGGGGGTTCCCGAAATGTCTTCCTTGAGCTTGCCTAAATGCTCACTGCCAGGTTGGTGTCCTGCATTTTAGCAGTTTAAATGTGATTGCCAGAGAGTGCCTGTATAGCCTCTGTGCACTGTCTCTTTAAGAGCTGCCTGGATTGCAGTCATAAGTAATCTAAGAGGGAGCTCTGTTGAAAGATGTAACTATTTGCTGAAAATCATTTACAGTGATACTGATAATGTAGTTTGTCTAGCCAGCCTTCTTTGCAGCAAGGACTGTTTTGTTTATCTCCACTATCTTGGTCCTCGACTGCCGAATTGGACCAATCAGTATTGGTGGGACCTGATATGGAGCTGGACTACAGGAGCAGTCTGGAGTCAAAATCTGTAGAAATTGTAGTTTTGGGCTTTTGGTGCCTTTTTTGCAACTGAAGGGGGAGCTCTTGCTTTGACTGACAGCCGAATCAGCCAACCAAATCTTTTGGATCTTGGGGAAATCCCAGACTGCTTGCAATTTTTGGTTAGTTCTGAGCTGGGAAGTGAAATGAGAAGAGCTCAAGTGTTTTTTGAGCAGCAGTTCTGAGTGGATTCACATGGGAGAACTGTGAATGGGCTAAGTTTTGGCCTGCATGTCTGCCTGCTGCCCCTGAGAGGGAGAAAAGAGAATTATTTCGGACTAAATCCGAGTTTGTGAGAATGAAGTAAGCCACTGATTTTCTACCAGGCTCATACCTGAAGAAGACCGAAGATTTTGCTGAATGTGATCGGCCTGTCAGGATTTCCAGCTGCTTTTGAATCCCCGGTTTGTGCAGAGACTTTTTGATTGTGACCGGAGAGCGGTTTGCCTGGTACAGTAGAATTTCCTTACATGTAAATGTGCTGTGTATTGAAAGTGGGTCATGATTTGGTTCCCCACTGTGTGAACTGTGTTCTGCTTGCTGGGAGCTGTATCCAGCCCAAAATGGACTGTATCCGAATTTGTCTCTATTTGGCCGGGGCCTTGCCACACTGGTCCAGCCAGACTAACCGCTGCACAGAGAAAGCCAGCGACGAGAGACCTGCCTGGGGATCAGCCCCCTGCTCCATGCTTGAACAGGAATGACGCCTCAGTGATTCCTGTGGCCTTGCTTCTAATGGTACTCCAGAGTAACCACCTGCTGTCTCAATTTTCGTCCAGCCTGTGTCCAGTCTTGGGTATCATGAGTAATCATCAGGGTAGCTCCCTGCAACAACAGCCTAATCTAAAAGTGTGTCATCTGATTGTCTTGTTGTTTCCTTTTCTTTTCATGAACTGAGCCCTCTGGCTCCGGATAACAAATAGTGTGTGTTGTGCATGTTGTTTTCTTCTATCACAGGGCCCCAATCAGCTACAACATTCCTGGCTAGCCCACCGTTCTCCATCTTGGTACACAAAGTGTGTGACTGTTTATGGACCCTGAAGTGCATGCATAACTGTTTGAATGATAGAGTCTGTAAGCAAATTAACCTGATTACGCCCCTCCCTTGTTCAAGTCCCTTAAATAAATCACATCTAACTCTTTTTTGCAGTTACCCTGACTGTGGTTCCAGTTTGTGCAAGAGTACTGTACTGCCGTTATTTGTTGTGTATAACCTTGTTTTACAGGGGGTCCCCAGGGCCAAGCCAGAGGAAAGCCCTGGTGGTAAGTGCAAACAGTGTGGGTATTGTGTGGTGTATCAGGGGTATTGTGAAAGTGATTATTGTGTATTGTTCCGGCCACTAGTAAGGAAAGAGGGGGGCTACAATGTCCCGGAGGGCTGTGCCCAAGTTAGCTTAACCACTACAAACCCTGACCTCCAGGTGGAGGCACCCGTTTCAGAACTCAGGCCCCTTAACCTGCTACTAGCCCAGCAGGCAGGGGTAGTAGCCCTTGGTATAGTGCCACCTAGGGGTAATATATATATATATATAGTAAACAGTAATGATTCTGAATATCTCTACCAGCATCCCAGTCCAGAGGATATAATACAGGCTGCTGCATGGTAAAAGGCAAAGACAACCTATTCCATGGTACAGCACCCCATGATAAGGATTACAGGAAAACTGATACACCTGGGAAACAATCCTACTCTCCTGCCACCCTCATCATGAGGGAAGCAGCATTTCTGAGTTACACAACACATTACCAGGAAGCGCTCTGGAAAGCTGTGCTGCCGTTTTGTGATGATCTGCCCTCTGATGGCAAGTCAGAATTTCTGCAGCATATAAAAGCTGCCAAACACCAATTGCAGATGGCAGTAGATATAAATGATACACCAACCAGAGCCCTGGCAAAGGCACTATCTACCAGAAAGTATGGATGCTTAAGAACCATGGGGCTGTCTGTAGATCTGCAGAATAAAGTGGCTGAATTCTCCTTTGAAAGTGCATCTCTCTTTGGAAATCAGACAGAGAGCTACATGAAGAACTTTGATAAACACAAAACTATTTTTAAAAACCTTGTAGAAAAAGAAAAGTCCAGAGGTACTACAGACCTGATGACAGGGGAGGCATGGGAAGGAGAATAACAGGCAGTACCACCATCAATCATATAGTGCACCCAGAGGTTCAAATAGAGGTAGAGGTGGAAGGAACAAGAGGCAAGCAACATTCCCAGTTACAGCACATGCAAAATCCCAAAGGTGTGTGGGTCTATGGGGTAGTCTGTGACCATAGCGACCAAGACTGAGCGCCTAGAAAAACGGCGAGTCAATCTCGGCGACTGTGATCTCGACTACCTATGGAGGAGGGCGATCGGTGAAAACCGCGACAGGAACTCATGCGTATACGTGTGCCTGTGGGGGAGACGCGGGCAGGGATGGCATGTGGGAGGGTTGCGCTGAAGCTGCCGAGCTGGATCGCTAAGGCTGTGAGGAGGGTGGGTAGGCTGGGAGGCATGGGGTACCGCATTCTGTTCCGGAGTGGTCGCTTTTTGTTTTTTTGCCACCTAGCGGCATGTATTTTGTTAAGCCCCTCCCCCCAACATGCACCTCCCTAGAGTTGAGAATCCATACGTTAGGGGGGTCACAGCCCCCCACATTAAAAATGAGACCTGTACGTCTCGGGCACCATTTTTCTGTGCGCTGCCAGTGTGGATCGCTGAAATTATTTTTCGGCGATGTACATTCGCCATAATAGCGATCGCTATTGCTCGATCGCTGTTATGACATGGAACCTGTGTGTGTGGGGGGAGGGACTCTCTCACCACTTCCTGCACTGGCATCCTGTCACAACAGACAAAACTGATGCTGTAGATTGTGAGAGGGCCTCAGTCTGTCTTTTGTTACAGTCCAAAACAACACAGATTCACAAACTTCAAGTCAAATTCATTAGTAGAGATGCAGCAATTAAGACTGGAAGTTCAAAAGCTGCATGCTGTTAATGCTGTGGAGAAAGTACCAGCAAAATAAATGTGAAAAGGTTTTTCTCAGTGTAATGTCTCACAAAGAAACAAGCATTTGTCAATGCCGAATGTTGACTTGCTGACATTTGCATTGGTAGTGCAGGAGTTGAACAGATGCATAATAGGAATGGCAGTGAAGTATGAAAGTGACGTCAAACCCTACAGAGACTGACAGGCACTGAGGTGTGCCCTTGGGCATCGGCCATAATGTTCATGGCATTTCAGCTCACCCTGCGACAAATATCATGTTGTGCCATGGGGTCCTCGGGCCTTACGCTCACCCCATTCGGCCATAATGCTCATGGCATTTGACCTCACCCTATCCTGCAGGCACCGACAAGTGCTGAGGTGTGCCTTGGGGTGTCCAACTTTACAGCTTTTCATAAGGACATACGCTGAAATGAGTGCAGCATAGGAGAATGGGGTGAACTGTGGGGCTGAAGAGTCCAAGGCACACCTCGATGCCTGTCAGTGGCTTGAGTGTGGGGGGGGGGATGGTATGGTGTGAGCATGGCAGGCGGCAACGCAAAGGCACACCCCTGATGCCTGTCAGTCTGTACAGGGTGGGACATTCTGGTTAGAAACACTAATGCCCCGGCCTTTTGTTGGTATTTGCACTACAAATTTGCAACACGGCATTTTTGTGACCCCCTCCTCAAGAAAGTGTTTGGGACCTCTGTTCATGAATACTGGCACTGTGATTTTGTTAATCTGTCCCGAACATTGATTTCTCACAGCGACTGTGCCATTCTGCGCCAGATGTGGGAAGATACCATTTGGGCAGGAGGTGAAAAAATGACAGCTGTACCATTCATAGGTAGATGTGAGGAGATGGCAGTGTTGAAAATCTTAAGTGAAAATATTTAAAATGCTCAAATTTACGAGCATACGTCGAAACTGCGCAATGCACACTCGTAACACAGTCATTTAGTGGAATTATTTCACCAAATTTTCAACATAGGCATTTTGAGACCTCTGCTCATGAACACTGTCACTATGATTTTCTTCATCTGTCCTGATCGTTGATTTTCCACAGTGACCGCGCCATAGTGCGCCACTTGTGCGAAAACACATTTTGGGCATGACCTGAAAAATGACAGCTGTACTGTTCATAAGGATGTGTGCAAAACTGACAATGCTGAAAATGTTGAATGAAAATATTACAATAAGTTACGAGTGTACATGGAAACTGCGCAACGTACACTTGTAACATAGTGATTTTATGAGCATTTGTCACCAGATTTTCAACATAGGCATTTTAGGACATCTGCTCATGAACAGTGTTGCTGTGATTTTTGTAATCTGTCCCGAACACTGATTTCCCACAGCTACCGCGCTGTTCTGCGCCGGTAGTGTGAAAACACATTTCAGCCAGGATGTGAAAAATGACAGCTGCACTGTTCCCTAGGAAGTGTGAAAACACCAATGTTGAAAATCTGGAGTGAAAATATTACAAATTGGCAGAGTGACATGTGCGCGTGGAAACTGCGCAACACCCGCTCGTAACACAGTCATTTTTTGGAATCTTTTCACCAAATTTACAACATAGGCATTTTGGGAGGCCACCTCATGAACTGTGTCACTGTCATTTCATTACTCTGTCCCGAAAGGTGATTCCACGCAGTGACCACAGAATCACCTTTTGGGACCGAATAACGCTATGACAGTGACTGAATTCATGAGGAGTGGTCCCAAAAACCCCATGTTAAAAATTTGGTGGCAAATGTAAAAAAAATGGCCGAGATATCCACACAAGTTGAAAAAACCCAATTTATGCTATTATACAGCTTACCAGCATTTCCTCAGTTCACGGTCGGGTTTGAAAGAGTGCAGACGTGTTCCTGCTTGTGGTTTAAGATCGCCAGCCAGCTCCGGGAGGTAAGTGGGGGGTGAGGGGTGTGTGTGTGGGGAGGTGGGTGCGCGAGGGTGGCTGCGGGTTGGGGAGGGAGCACCCAACTCAATGAGGGACCATTTTTGATTCACAGGTTAAACTAGGAAAGAAAGAACAATGCGGGAAGGTTTTCTATTTGTACAGGTACTTTTGCACACTGGGTTGGGCTCCCAGCTTGCCACTTGTGTGTTTGATGGGAAGGAGGTCTGTAGTCGACAGGGATTGGGCACCCCCGCTGGCACATACAGAGTTGGGGGGGTCACATGAGCCGAGGGGATTGGGCACCTCCTCGGCACACAAGAAATGAGGGCCACATTATGCCTTTGGGGATTGGGCACCCCTGTTGGCAAATTAAATTAGAAGGGGGCATGCCGACAGGGGAATTTGGCACCCCCATCGGCTTTCAGAGGGACTGTGAAAGGCAGCTTCTGTCCCTCGGCATCTGTGGGGACTGTGAGAAGCTGACGGGGAAGCCGCCGCCATGTTGCTTGATGGGGACACCAGATTAGGCAAGCAGTAATTGGCTGCTGCAATCAGGGACCACTCTGTGGCACTTCCTGATTACAGCAGCTAATTTCTTTCAAGGTGGTGGCACGTTTCTCAACTGCTGTCATAGACAGCGTGCTATGCCATTGGTGCCACAGAGCCCAGCCACAAAAAGCAGTGGCGCCATTGACTGCAGCAGGACCGCACCTCTGAAACCTGCTTCTCCACTGAATCAACCACAATATGTTGTCTGTGCTGCGCATGCAAGACAACATAAAAAATCAGGAGAGTTGCAACCAGTACTCAACTTAAGTGTTTGAACACATGAAAAAGGAAAGGTTCAAATGGTCACCTTTCAAATAGTAATTCCATCTTTATAGCAATGGGACTGGCTTTGCTCGCTGCTTGTAAAGCATGCTTATGTAAAAGTTCTAGGTGGTGCTGTCCCAAGGGATACTACCCCTGCCTGCGTGACTAAGCGCAGGTTGAGGGGCCTGAGTTCTGTGAACAGGTGCCTCCACCTGGAAGGTTGGTTTAAGGATAGTGTAGCTGCTCTGGGTACAGTCCTCCGGGACTCTGATACCCCCCTCTAACCCTTCTAGTGGCCTATACTGGTCAGCAGTTAGACAGTTACAATGAACACCAGAATACAATGTTATACCCTCACTTGGCACACTTACCACCAGGGCTGGATCAGCTACATTGGCCCTGGAGACCCCCTGCAAAACAAGACGTGCAATGCAGAAAGGCAATAGCAACACAGTATCCCCACCACAAAGGTACACAATAGTCAGTTTAATGGCAAAAAGATTTAGTTCTGATTTATTTGGGGGGACATGAACAAGGGAGGGGCAGCAATCTGGTAATTGATTTTAGATCTGAATTAGGTTATAAGGCATGCACTCAAAGAGTTCTTCTAACACAGCTACACACAATCTGGGTGCCCAGTTGTCAATACAGGCTAGCCTGAAGCATTGCCTGGGGTAGGCCGGTTTTGCAGCTGTTGTTGGGGCCCTCTGGAAGAAAGAAAACACAGCATGCACTTTAACCCTTAATTTGTATTCCGGAGCCGGAGGGCTCAGTCTGAAATGATTAACAACAACAATTAAATCAGGTGACACACTTTGATTTGAGCTTTGTTGCAGGGAGCTACCCTGATGTTTACTCATGCTACCCAGATAAGGATGCAGGATGGATGAAATGGAGACCTCAGGATGAAGTGCTGGTTTGCCAGGAGGCAGGGCCCACACGACGCACCCTGGAGGTCATTCCTGTTTGTTGATGTTGAGCAGGGTGCCGAATCCCCAGGTAGGTCTCTCGTCGGGTGTAACTCTGCAGTGTGAGCAGCAATTTAGGACAAAATGGTGAGGCCCAGACCAGGTGAAAACATTCGGATACAGTCCGGTAACTTGCTGGATGCTGCCTCCCGCCAGTGTGACACATTCAAGCAATGTGGGGAACCAAATCATGACCCACACTGCATATTCGGCACAATTATAGTAAAGGATAGACAAATACCACAGTTCAGATGGCAGTCCGGTTGCAATTAACAGTGTCGCTGCGCAAACCGTACACGCTGCAGTTACTTCAGGGCCTGACAGGCCGATTGCTACGAGGCAGATCTTCGGTCCACACCAGGCAAGGTTCACTCTGTCACAATTCAGGTTCCAATCACAATAACTGCAATTTTGGATGAAGTCTGATTTTTAAACTCCAGCTTCTTCACTCAGGAAGATGGTAGCAGGCAGGCCAGACACAGCCTTCCCGCTGATTCCCCCGCCGCGCTACTACACAGGAACAGCTGCTCGAATAACTCGAGCTGCTCACTCTCTCAACTCCAGCTACACTCTGACTCACTGCTGCAGGCAGCTCTGGGATTTCCCAATGATCCAATAGGTTTGGTTGGTTGATCCATCTGTCTGTCACAGCAAGGGCTCCCCTCCAGGTCCATTTAGGTGCCAAACAGTAAAAACTACAATTCCCACAGAAATTCACTCCCACAAGACCCCTGGGGACAGTCTCCATTTTAGGGTCCCCAAAGGTACTGATTGATCCAAACTGGCAGTCCAGAACCAAGACGGTGGTGCAAAACAGTGTGTCCATGCTGCAAAGGAAGGCAGGTTAGACTAACTACTGTATCATTACTATTAAAGCAGATAATCAGTAAACAATCACAGATTCTAGTAGGGCTTCCTCTGTGCAATTAGAGATGGTAAAATGAAGTGGCTGTATTGCAGCCCAGATGGGACTCGAGCCTGAAACCACTGGGGCCCCCACCCAGAATAATTATAACCCACGAAAATGATGCCTCTTAAAGAGACAGGCTCGGAGGCTAATGGGACTTGCATGCAAGCACTTTTAAGCTGTTAGAACACAGAACACCAGCCTGGCAGTGGGCATTAGGCAAGCCCAGGAAGACATTTTAGGAACTCCCATTTATAGGAGGGTTACACTTATTTCCACATTCCATTAAGAGCAAGCCACAGAAAATCCCTACACTTCAGAGTAGGTATGCATCAGCACTAATACAGGACAATGTTCTTCAGCCTGATCTCTGCCTAAGAGTGCTCACAAAATGCATGGCTGTAGTGCAGCACTCAGAAGGAAATGGGTGACTGTCTCTGCTTAGATGACTGGTTAGTGTGAAAATCAGAGGAAGAGGCCCTGTCATCAACAAGACAGACAGTCCTCATGATGAAAGAAAGTGGGTTAATCTTGATTTTAGAAACATCAAGTCTGGAATCCACACACAGAACCTGCTGTTATTGGAGCAGAACCGGACATAAAACAAGCAAGGGCCTTTCTCTCACAGGAGGAGGTCCTAACTCTGATTCAGTACTGCAGCCTCCTTCCACATAGTGGCAAGGAGCACTGCACAAGATTGCCTCAGAATGTTTGATCTGTCGTCAGCCACAGAGCATGTATGGTTTCCAGTAGCCCAGTCGCCTGATGGAGAAAATGAAAAGCATGGAGCAGAAGAACACCCCAAGCAAATACCATAACAAAATGAAGAAAAAAAGATAGTTCAGCTCTGATTTTCTTTCTTGCAGTAATTATTCCTTCCACCAAAATACACTACCAACGTTTTGTGGTACCACTTTCTTGAGGAAACACTGTGGTTTCTCTTAATGGATTATATGAATCACACATATTCTACCACAAAACAATAAATTGTTTTCTTTTTCAAGTCTCATATACACTGAGACTAACCAGACCCTTTCATTCTAAGTGCTATATGAATTCCATGCCAACATAAAGATCATTAGTGCTTCCACTGTGAAGGTGCCAAATTCCAAGCCTACCAGGAGGAGACAATTTTCACGATGTAAAAACATGTTCGGCCAGAATTTAGACAAATCAAACTTAGAACCCACGTAAAACCTACACACTTCAGTGGAGCAGGACTGGAAACTTTTCTAGCAAGAACTTTGCTTCCACATGAAAGGGTCCAGGCACTAGTACAGTATGCAGACACCTTCCACACTGGGACAAAAAAAGGACTGCAAAGGATTTTATCTAGATCTCATGTCACTCACATTCTCTGTGGTATCATTGGAAACGCAGCACGTGAAAGGGGTTCAGTAGTTCAGTATGTGAAAGATCTAAAAGTGGAATGCTGGGGAGCATGAAAGCAGTGCAGTGAGAGAGCGAGAGCATCTTTGAAAAAGATTATAAGTTATCTGGCACCATATTCCTTGCAGAAATGATGCACAAGTTTTACTGGCTGTTCTAATTGTTTAGAAGAAAAGCTATTACTTCGTAACTTTTCCTTCTAAAATGGCCACCACAGTGAACACCTAAGTTGACACATTATATAAGGTCAAAAGCAGTTTGTCCAGTAATGCAAGAAAAGGGCTCGTTCTCAATATTTTAGGAAGGGCTTCAATTAAAAGTAACAAAAAAAATCACAGTTGGTATCAGCAGAGACCCCTTGTACCCAACATTCCAAAATAAAATGGAATTTAATTTTATTGCTATCTGTAATCATGTAGTACCTTTTGGATTAAGTTATTATTACTATAAAATATATCATATGGACCAGAAATCTGTTTACTAGAGACTTCCTTCCAACAAACTCTTCCTTGGTGGGCCAAGGAAAAAGCTGCAGAACTTGTCTCTGATTAATTGACTCAAGCTTGGAAAGACTTGATACCTCCCTTTTCACTTTATGAAAGAATCTTTTTCTTGACAGTATGAATTTGGAGAAGGCGCATTATTACACCACTGGACATAATAAATTATATTTTTCAATATGGGAAACTTGTACTGCATGCAGTGGACATGGGGTCATTTTGAAAATGTTGACACTCTGATGTTATGTACTGTATGTTTACTAACCATCTATGGATGGAATTTGTTTATAACCCAGCTGCAAATATTTTTCTAGCTTTGATACTGCCTTCTAAAACATATTTAAAAATTAAAAAAAAAAATTGAAGTTCAAAATGACAACAGAAAATTAGTCTCACCTTTCCAAGTAAAGTAAAGATTTATTTATTTAAAGCGCCCTTCCCAAGCTCAGGGCGCTTTTACAGTAATTCACACAACTTAAATACAGCACACTATAGAATCAGTAAAATCAGTAACAAATTAATAACAATCATTTATCAAATTGCTGAAAATGCCTGATTAAATAGGAATGTTTCAGATGTTTTTTAAAACCTTCCACCGTCAGGCTATCTCATATCTGACGAGGTACAGAATTCCGCAGGGTAAGTGTTGTAAAGCCAAAAGATCTTCCTCCAGATGTCTTTAAATATACTCTGGAAATCTTTAGCAGTCCCTCATCAGAGGATCGGAGTGAGTGGAAGGGGCAGTAAGGCACCAGGAGTTCTTTCAGGTAGTGAGGTCCCAAATCGTGTAGGGCCTTATAGGACAGCAATGCGACCTTGAAGGTGATCCACCACTGTATAGGCAGCCAGTGCAGTTCACGCAGCACAGGTGTTATATGACTGGATCTAGAGATTCCCGTCAACAACCTGGTCGTCGCATTCTGCACAAGCTGCAAGCAGCGTATATCCATCCCCGGCACCCCTAGATAGAGGGCACTGCAGTAATCAAAACGACTGATGACAAAGGCGTGGACCAGGGTAGGAAGATCTTCGGGTGGGACCAAGTGTTTCACCCTGGCTATATTCCTTAGATGGAAAAAGGCAGACTTGACTACAGCTGACACCTACGCCCTCAGGGTCAGGCCCTCATCAAATACCACGCTCAGGTTACACACCTGGCTAGAGGCCATAAGCGGGTTCCCCTCAATATATAAACCCGAGAATTTCCCCACCCAAACCCCTGTTGTCCTAAAACCAGGGTCCACCACCAATACCTCAGTTTTTCCTGAATTCAACTGAAGCCAAGTAGTACTCATCCACTCTTGTATCTCCAGCAGGCAGTTATTAAACACTGTGATGGAATCAGACTCCTGTTCAAGCACAAATGACCGATAGAGCTGAGAGTCATCAGCATAACAATGAAAACTCAACCCATACCGTCTTATAATGTTCCCCAATGGAAGCATATACACCGCAAATAACATGGGGGACAGCACCAAGCCCTGTGGAACCCTGCAGGGCAGCCAGTAAGGGTCCGAGGAATAAATCCCCGACACCACTCTCTGTGATCTGCCCTCAAGGAAAGATCAAAACCAACCATGGACTGCCCCCCTCAGTCCACAGAAAAACCACAGGCGGTCGAGCAGCACTCCATTATCCATGGTGTCAAATGCTGCTGAGAGATCAAGGAGAACCAAGATGGAATGAGCTCTCCGATCTCTCGCCATCAGGAGATTATTTAATACCTGAACAAGGGCCGTCTCAGTGCTATGCTGTTCCCTGAAGCCGGACTGGAGAGGGTCATAGATATTGTGACTGATCAAGTGATCCTCCAGCTGCAGAGTGACCACCTTCTCAATAACTTTCCCTACAAAGGGTAAGTTAGAGACTGGTTTGTAGTTTACTGGGCAGTCAGGATCAAGAGAGTTTTTTCTCAAAAGGAGTCGTACCACTGCCTCCTTTAAGGGATCCGGAAAGATCCCTCTCTCTAATGAAACTGCCACTATCCCAGCCAGGACCAGGCCAATAACCTCTACACACCCCACTAACAGGCGAGTAGGGCCCAGATCCAAACCACAGTAGGTAGATCACAGAGTCTGGATGATCCTCACTATATCTGACGTTAGCCAAAGTACAAGAACATCTAGTCCTAGACCAACTATCCTCGTACCTCTCTGACATTAATTTCTTCACCCAGTATCAACCTGGGTTCCGTAAACATCACTTCACTACTACCTCGCTACTCCGAATCACTGATGCAATCCTGACAGGCATGGACTGCGGTCGCATCACCACTGCCATTTTTATTGATCTTGCTAAAGCTTTTGACACCATATCCCACTCCCTCTTGCTCTGCTTCCTCTCATCTGCCGGGCTGTCTGAACACACCATAAAGTAGTTCAGCATGTACCTTAACGACCGCTCACAGTCTGTAAAAATATCCAACTACATCTCCCCTCCTCTACCCAGATGCTCTGGTGTCCCTCAAGGGTCCATACTAGGCCCAATTCTCTTCTCCATTTTTCTAAATGATCTGCCATCTGTCTGTACCTCATCTTCTATACATACAGTATGTATGCTGATGATACGGTTCTTTTCTCCACAGGGTCCTCACCCGTGTATGTCGCCTCCAGGCTCCAAAGTGATTTCAATAATGTCCAGAGCTGGTTTCAGTCTCACCAACTCTTCCTAAATGCCAAGAAAACTGTGACCATGACATTCAGCACGTGTCAGAAAGTGTCAAGGCTGCAATCTACCCCCTCTTTCACTACCCTCAACGGGGCAACTATAATTGCCGCCGAGTTGTTCAAGTATCTGGATGTTTGGCTGGATCAACTTCTCACTTTCTTGTCCCACATAGATGCCATAATTAAAAAGCTTTATCCCAAACTTGGCGCTTTATATAGAAACCGCTCCTGCCTCCCGCCCCCGGGTAGGACGTGAATTGATCCAAAAAATTATCCTCCCGATTTTTGATTATTGCTATATCGTCTATTGCTCTGCACCTGCCACATCCTCAGCTAACATGGATACTCTTTTCAACTCCTTCTGTTGGTTTGCTCTGGATGCACCTCCCCTTCCCCACCACTGTCACTTGTACTGAACTTTAGCCTTCCCTTCCTTCCCTAAAAAATAGGTGACTGCATCACTGCATAAATTTAGTCTCTAAGTACTGGTTTGGTACACTCCTCCCTATCTAAATTCCCTAATATCCCCCACCCACCCAGATCCCACGACCACAGAACTCTGACTGTTCCCTGGAGATCCACCTCTAGTGGACAGGCCTTCTCCTCCTATCATCTCCCTAAACTGTGGAATGCTCTTCCTACACAAATCCAATCCTCTTCCTCACCTGGCTCATTAAATCAAGCTCTACATAACTTCCTCTCTGTAAATTGCACTTGCCCCTACATCCCCCCTTTCTTGCCTCACACCCTGTCTGATGCCCTGTTTGCCAAACCACAACCAAATCGACACACTTATAGTTTTGGAGCCTATCCCGACTCCAGTTGTATATGTTTGCTTCATATCATATCTCTCTCTCTCTCTCTCTCTCTCTCTCTGTTGGTCTATCTCTTTAGCCTGCTGACCTAGCCCTGGACTCTGGCTCGCTTCTCTACCACTTTGCTATCTCACCATCAATTGTTTGCTCTGTGCCATTTTAGTCCAAAGTGTGTAAGGCCATTGGTCACACTTGCTGTTACAATTACCCGTGATTCTGTTACACCACTAGTTCATAGCTACAGGATTTTAATCTACTCTACCCTGCAATTATTTGCTCTTCTTGCTAATGTGTTGTTCACTTATAACCTATGTTTTTTTATGATATTTGTAATTTGTGCATGCTCATTGATACTATGTATCTTCCATTACCCTTTCACCCAGGTTGTACCGGGAGACAAGCAACTTGTTGTTCAGTGTACCTTACCTGGTGAAACTTTTCAATAAATAAATAAATATCCATGACTGCCAGTTGGCTAAAGGTGAACCAAGTCAACTGGGCATTAGTACCACCTGATTGATCAGTGTAAGGCCCAATGGAAGGGCGCTGGCTGATCTCATCCATGATGGTGGATACCTTGTCAGCGAAGAATTTCACAAAATCCTCACACTGTATTTGTGACAACGCTCGACTGGCCTGTAGACAGGCTGGGTTGCACAGTCTGTCCATAGTCCAGAAGAGCTGCAGCTGGTCTATTCTTCACTGTAGCAATTTCCCTGGACAGGAACTCTGCCTTCTTATGGGAAATTGCTGATTGGTAGATCTTATAATGATCTAGCAATCAACGCCTATCCACCTCCAGGTGAGTTTTCCACCAACGTCTTTCCAGTCTTTGTCCCTGCCTCTTCAGCTAATGGACCTCCCCGATAAACCAGGGGGCCCCTGGGCGCAGGGTATGAGGACGAACATGAATGGAGCACTGACATCCAGGGCCCCTACCACAGCCCTGTTATAGGCCAGGACTAGGGGGAAGTCCAGCTCCGTCATTAGGCCTTCTGAGGTAACCCCTCTCAAAGAACGGAACTGCACTAACTCCATAGTGCAGGCCTATTTCGGGGGACTGGAAACTGAACCTTGGCGTGTGATGGTCAGACCAATCGATTGGCTCCACCTCCACATCAAAGATCTCCATCCCCAGATGGAACACCAAGTCCAATGTGTGCCCTCCCTGTTGGGTTGCAGAGGTAATAACCCGTGACAGGCCCAATGAATCCATCAATTGGAGGCAGTTTTGTCCAAATGGCAAGAGTTCATCATCGACCCATGCATTGAAGTCCCCCAGATTTAACCAGCTGGAAGACTCCAATACCATTTTGGCGATGAAGTTCGCAACCTCCTTTAGGAACTCCCTCTCATCACCTGGTGGATGGTAGATGAGAAGGGTCCTGTAGCCTGCACCTGCAATCACAATACACTCAAAGGAGTTGGTGTCTCCAACTGGCACCTCCCTGAGATCCAGATCATGTCTAAAACAGACTGCAACCCCACCCACCCCCTCCCCTCCAGTCCACTCGGGCTGTGAATCACCGAGAACCCAGCCGGAACTGCAGATTCCAAAATAGGACCTGCATTTCCATCCAGCCAGGTCTCGATGATGCAAGCCAGGTCGACAGAAAAAACAAGATCCACAACCACTGCGATCTTATTCCTAATCGACCTGGCATTGCTTAACACCACCCGAAAGGGACGGGAGTCCAAGGATGGCCCCACTTCCTGCCTGACAAAGTCAGAGCCCTTGGGTATGGGAGCTAAGCAAGGAAAACCTCGCTCCTGTGCCCATTTCGCCCAAGGGCATCTCCTGGCTTTCACAGTCCCTATCCGCCCACTCCTCTTCCATCCCCCCCAAGAGCTCCAGGATCCCCATCACCTTCCGCTCCTTCATCTCAAGATGCCGAAAACTCGACATCTATAATAAACTTCTGAAGTGAGCGGAGGCGGTTCAAAAGCACGGAGATCCCTAAGTCTTGAGGGGGAGTACTGCCTGACCGTCTCTCTAACACCCCAACACATATTTCAAGCACTCCAAAGACCCAATAATCATCACACCCCACACAATCAATACCCTTCCACCCCCTTAACTTAAAAATATGTTACACAGCAATACTGCAATAAAACCATAAATATAAAACCACTTCCAAGAGAACTTTAATATTTCAGTCCAAACACTAAAGTCTTGGATGAGGAGATTGGTCTGAATAAACAGTGCAAGTCCAGGGGAGAAAAATAATGAAGCACGTAAGGAACTCCACTTTAAGAACTTCAAGTCACGGAATGAAATAAATTACAAACTATATGAACTGAACTTAGAACCAGAAAATAACAAAATAAGGCTTAAGTACCCCTCCTCTCACTGAGGTGTACAAAATAAAATAAAATAAACAGTGTCAAATAAAGTTCAGACCCCCAGGCCCTCTCACTACCTGGGGAGTCCAAAATAAGCAAAGGTACTGTCACTGCCCAAATAAAATAAAAATTTGAGTTCTGACCATAGATTTGAATTCTGGTTTCCAGTAGACAAGTTTCCTTACAGCAGGGACCTCCCGACATCAATTCAGATCTTGCTCGATAATCCCAGACACCTAAAAGCCCTATCTATGAGGGCCGCTGGAGGAAATATCTGCCCCACCACCTCAGCACCTCATTTGTGCCAGCCCACTGGCTGGCTCAATGAAGAGCCTTGGAAAACCATGGGCCCACCAGCCGGCTTACCGGTCAGGCCAGGCCCAGTCCTCCAGAGCAGAAACAGACTCCAGCAGCTAAAACCCCACAAATATAGGGTCCTGCTGTCCCGGCCTGGAAGGAATCCAATTTAAAATCGGCGTCGTCTTCAGCAGCAACCTCCGAGTAACAATCTCCTCCAGAAATATAGCAACTTCTTGGCAGTTCAGTCCAGACAAGCCTGGACCCATAATAATGTTCTCTCATACTCTCCACCACGTCATTAGATTAAAAGGATCTCTCTTGCCCAAGAACTCTCCTCTGCAGGACCGCAGAGCAATTCATGTAGAGATCCTTGCGCACAGTTCCCACAGAAATTCGTGGCAGCCAGGGAGACCAAGCAGGAGCACCTCCTTCTGGCATGCAGTGCTATGAATTTACTTTATTCCACTGAATTAAATCACCCACAAGCAAGAGACAGTAACTAGATTCGGGGCATTATTCAACTTGTGGCTAATTTGCTCAACATTTCAACATTAAGTGTTATAACACCTTCATCAGGTGGCATTGTGAAGCAGAGGTACTTCTGTCTGGTCTCCCTGGCTGCCGGCAGGTGGAACGATGGGTACATTTATTTTGTCATTTCAGCAGCCCCTTTGTGAGCATTCCCTCTGCAGTGCTGGAGCTCTGATTTTAAATGTCATTGACTTTCAAGATATTAGTTTCTTTAATAGGGCTATATGAATGAAAAGGTCCTTCTTGTCATTTATATTGCAGTTGGAGTTAATGCAATGCAGGGGCCGAAGTTATAATCACCTGCTTATGAAATCAATGCCTGCTACTGCTGAGCGTATTGAGCTGTCATGAGCAGAGAATTACTGCATGACCTCGGCTCCTCAGTAGAATTAGGGCAAAAAGAACAGAACTTCTTAAAATGCTTACAGTTCAGTTTTACTTTGCATTGCTCTGTAATTGGTAAATACAAAATAACACATACCTAATAATGCAAAGTATCATGATAGGTATGTGCAAATCGCCACAAACTAACTTAGGTTCTGTTTTAAGCAGGAGTGCATTTTCTTAAATGGCCTCTTACACAATCTGCAAAGGCTGAACATTCTGTTTTCAGCAATTGCAGATTGTACAACAGGCCATATGGCACCATACATTCTTACTCATAGCCGACCCAGTCTAAATTCTTTCATGGTGATTTGCATACACTTCCCCTGATGCTTTGCCTTATTGGGCTATATGTAAATCTGTATTTCTTTGAAACCTGACTTTAGTGCCACTGTGCTACTCAACTGACTTTGGCTTTCCAGGGAAACTCTTGTCTCAGTGTTTTTGTGCAGAGGTTCTTTGTCTTTTAGACTTTTAATTGTGAGCTGCTAATGCCCACAGAGATTTTTGTGGTGACCAGAGTGCCCTTCTAATGCCAGTACTAGACTATGGTGGCATCTGATTTTATGGTTTATCTGAATTTGAATTGAGCAGGTTAACAGCATCGTAACAATATGTGTAGACTTGCACTTTGTACACCCAGTTTAATTCTATATTGTATTAGAAAATGGGCTTGAAAAACAAAGCATTCTGGTTGTCTGAAATCAATAGTCAGTCATGCATTTATTTTTTATTGGCAAAAAAACAAGCGCCAGGTCGGGGTGCCCCATTATTTAGTGTATCGTTGGGCATCCAAAATTTTCAAACAGAGCAGCCGCCATGTTTTTTTGTTTTATCTTGCTAACGGGCACCTGAGAGAAGTCACCTCCCCCACACACACCTTGTAGCCAACCCATCACACACCCGTTATTACTTTCATATCAAGTATTTTTCTTTTAAAAAAACAGACAAATTCCTTTTCTGTGACCACTGACCCTGGGTACCATCTCCTAGAACCCAGCACAACTGTCTGTAGTCCACAGTCTCGCCGTGAAGCCTGGCATGCTAACAGTGGCTGTCTTCCTCCTTGCCACACACAAAAAATAAAAACCTTTGTTTTGTATTTTCTTTTGTTGCCAGCTCACTCAACCTCTCTCCAACCATAACACCTGATGTTTCATTTTCATTTTTTGTACTTGTTAGCGAGATGAGCATTGCTGCCCGTTTTCACAAGCCACAAGTTTTACATTTAGAAAAAATAAAGACAAGTAACAAACATTATAATACATATAGTCACTTAATGACACTTAGATACAAAACATACTTGATTTAGGCTAACATTTTACCAGGGATACATACACATACATTAGTTCTGTCCCAGGTCCCATTGATGGTACATGTACAACCACATCGCGTTTCAGTGAAAATCAAAGCAAAAGAAACTAAAACAATGTAAAAAAAAAAAATAAATGCACTCGGTGTCACCCAGCTCACTGTCATGTCTGTTTACTCACAGTGCTTGTAAAAATGTATGTAAATATTGGCCAGGCAAACATTGCTGGGATTTTTGTTGCCATTTATGGTTTAAGGTTTTATGGCTTCTCCTGTTATTTATCTTCAGTGTAGTTGAAACAGAACTTTCTCAGTTAGGCTTTTTGGTAAACACTAATAAGTCAATCAAACAATGTCTAGCAGCAGCTGTCCATTGTTGCTGTTTATCAAGTCAGTTAGGGAGCCCCTTTAAGTTAGTGCTTGTTTAAGTAGACTATTCCTTCCCCTCTGCCAGTGAAACAGGAGTGGACATGATGAACTCAGAGTCCCTTCTGACCTTAAATTACTATGTTGCCAAAGTCAGTCGAGTAGCACAGTGGCAGCACTACCAGTTGATATGCTGATGACCCAGGTTCAGTAATTGACTTGGGTAATACAGGGCTGACCTGGGGAGGTAAGATTGAGCATCCTGTGGATAGCTCTCCTTCCTTTGGATGGGGGTGGAGGCACTGCCTCCCGCTGCTTGGCTACCACCTAGTGGAGACTGGGTGGCATCACAGCAGGAATGCACACACTCAGCAAAGGGCCCACCCTCGGATACCAACAGCACCCTTGCAAACATGTGCATCACTGCACAATGGTAGCCCTTGGGGTGAAAACCTGGAGGAAAAAAAAAAAGCACTGACTGATAGGTGACACCAGCATAGAAAATCCCTGTAGGGATTCACAAGAGTAAGAGATGAACAGCATGTCCAGACTCTGCTGCTAGAACAGCTTTGACATTCAGTGACTTCCAGGCCAAAGGTATAGTAATAACATTTTCATTTGCACATGACTTCTACAGTAAGTTACCTTCATTCTGGGCATATACCCTACAGGCAGATTTTAATTTTTCTGTAACACCAGTAAGCAAGACATGAATTCTCACTTAAGTGTATAATTTATTTAGGTTACACTTTTATTTTAAGTGTCTGATGAGGGCACACTGAACTGCACATCTTTCTTGGTGCATCCTGAGGGAGATTTAATGGGATAAATGAAATACATAAGCATGGTCTACAGCAGAGTGTATGGAAAGACAGATCTTACTGAAGGTTGTGAAACATGAGGCACAGACAAGTGCCTTCAATCACCTGGGAAGTGCAGTAAGATATTTAGCAACGCACACCCGGGAGTGGGTTATTGCACTTATAAAGTGTTTCATTTAGGCAGAAAAACATCTAGAAGAGACATTTTAAATGTGATTACTGGCCAGCAGTGCAGTGAGGCAAATTTTACTGCCCAGTCTCACGAGCCTTATTAGTTGAGCGGTGGCTTTGAATTGACCCCAGTAGACTCCTGTAATGTGGCAGGGAGCATTTTGAGAAATGCCCCCATTCGTTTTGTCGTCAAATGCAAAACTAGGATTACTGTACAGACACCAAAAAGGCCTGACTTCTGAGGCACTCAGAACTGCTGTAAATAGCTCAGTCCACTCAGTGATAGACTATGGTCTAGCAGTATATAGGGCTGCCTCCCAAACTGCTTTGAAACGTATCAAAACAACGCTAAGCAAAGTGTGTTGTTTAGTCTTAGGTGTACCCCATCTCACTCACACCTGCGAGTTGTACACTCAAACAAAATGGCTCAACCTTGACAGTCGCCTCCAGTATCAAGTATGCATGCTCGCCAAGAAGTCTATGCTAGGATTTACCACCCCAGGCCTGCAAAGCTTCCTTAGCCAACCTAATTCCATCAGATGAAACTAGAGGTACAAACAACTCAGCCCTCTGCGTCCCTTTCCATAGAACCACACAAGGCCAATGGTCCTACGAATACCGGGCACCACTTTGGCTTAATGCGCTTGAACTAGGCATCACAAAAGAGGACAAAATAGGCCCCTTTAAAGATAAACTCCAAGTGGCCCTCACCACAAACAGGAACTGTGACTGTGGGACCTGAACTCCCCCACACTCTTCCCTCCTGTTTCCTGCTACCCTCATTCTAACCTGCACCCTTGCCTTCTCCTCTCTTCTTGCTAACTAACACTTCCCTAGTAGGCTCCAGGTCCCAGCCTCAGCACTTCCCCCAGTGAGTCTAGCCCTCCTTTATGACTACACTCTTTAGCACTTAAGACAAAAGAACTGCTGCCCATCAAGTCGTTGCCTCCTTGCATTTAGTATTAGTTAATTATTCTACACACTATATCATCCTCTGTTCCCTACCTGATTCGCTCTATATCCTGCAGATTCTCAAGTTGTTCACTTAACAACCTGTCAACATAGCCTGCTTTAAATTATGTGTCTGTATATTTTACTTATGTAATCCCTGTTATTGTAATTATGTAACCTCTGTAACCTGATATACTCATGTCGTTCTAGGCATGGAACCTCCTTGTATTTGCTTATGTACTTGTAACCATTGTAAATTATGTTATGCCCATGTATTACTACGATGTGGAACCTCTGTAAAAGAGCCTTTGGCTCAAAGGTACTTCCTAGAAATAAATAAATAAATAAAATTTCAATGTAGTGTGCCCCCATGCTCTACAAAACACTATGGCCACAAAATGTTGGAGCGCAGGGACAGTACGGGAGTGGAGCATCTAGACAGTGGTACCAGGTAGGCTTGGGTAGGGATCTGGTGGGCGGTTCTTCCTAGCCAAGAATTAAGATCCCTTCCCCTTCAGCTACTACACATCAGAAAAGTGAAGGATATGGATTATGTAAGTTTAGGTGGAGTAAGGCACCAGTGGGGGGGCTTAGGAACATTTTCACAAATGACATCAATTGTTGCTCTTTAAAATACTGTTTTGTATCTTTGAATAGCACTCCGAAACATCCATGTATAAGGCTACCCTCCACAGTCTTGCAGGCAGCCATTCTCTTCCCTACCCGACTGTATGTTAGTGTGCCCTGTCAGCTCAACCATTGTTTGGCTAGGTGAGGGCATATTAGCATAGAATGAACGAGGGAAGTGCACAGTTGCCTGTGAAATCGTGCTGGCAGCCTTAGTAAATAGATGTTTCAGGGTACTATAAAAAATATATTAGACAAAGTGCTTAAAACACTAATCATGGGGGTAGCTATTACCATAGAAACATAGCATTTGCTGTCAGATAAGGCCAGTGTGGCCCACTTAAGTCTACACATTTTTTCTCTGCCTATAGTGTCACGGCAGATCCTATTTGATCACGAGTCCAGTCTCTCTTCCCTTCTTCTCCCCTAATTTATTTATTTAAAAGTGTTACCAGGAAGGCATGCTGAGCAGACTACTGCTCGATGCCAGATGCATCCTGGGGGGTAGGGGAGAAACACATGTAGATACAGTGTATAATGAACAAGCAGGCAAAACATACAAACAGTGCAGTACAGTAGGTAGTTGGGAGAGGCACAAAACAATTTAAGTTCAAAATACCTCACATAATTCTAGTCACATAATGGAGAAGCTAGGCCCTAGTGCTAAAACATAACTTAGTCGCATGTGCAGCTGGAGGAGAAGTGTGCTTTGAGGAGGGTGTTGAGATAGATGCTGAGTTGGGGGGGCATGCCGAATGTTTGTGGGAAGGGAGTTCCACAGTTTAGGCATGCAATATTTAAAGGCTGCCTGGCCTGTGGCGGTGGACATGTGTGGAACAGACAAGAAACGGGAGTCATAGATCCTGAATGAGTACATGGGAAGGGTTGGGGCTGTTAGGACTGAGGCAAGGTAGGGGGTCAGGGACTGGGCCCAGAACTTAGCCGTGATCCTAGCGCAGTGGGATTGTCTCTGATCCTGAAGTGAGGGGAGGCCCAGGGTCCGGTAGAGGCTGCAATGATGGGTAGTGGGAGGACAGTCAAGGGTAAAACAACAGAAGGAGTGGGGGGGGGGGAGACCAGTCTAAGATTCCCTTATGCCTATTCCATGCATTCTTGATCACCATCACTGTTTTTGCCCTTGAAGATTGTATAAGGCCATACCCCATAGATCAAGATAACCACGTTGGACAGCACTAAATGAATACAGACAACACCAGTCTAGCAAGAGAATTACTTAATGAACAGTTTAAGCAATATTTAGGAACAAAATAAATGAGGTGCTGCATCGCTACATGCATTGAAAACAAAACATAAATTTAATATTAAATGCCTGCAGAAAACAGAAAATAGTTAGAATCGCCATTTTCACCATAGGTCTTCTTCAGGAATTATTTATAAAGAGAAAATAGCAGAGTTAATGGAGAAGTTTGCAAAAATAAGATACATATAGTCGTCAATGCACCAGTTAGGGATCAGATTAAAGCGACAAAATTATGTTACGGTTCCCAACCCTAACACCTCACCCCCATCCTGCAGGCAGCTAAAGGAAAACCCATTACAGTCTCACAACTCCTGATTCATTGCAAATCAGGCCTGTGGTGTTCCTTGGGGTCATCAGCCCAAATGCTCACCCCATTCCATCAGTAAAGAAGCTGAGATGTGCAGAGTATATGACAGTGGGGTGAGCGTTAAGGTTGACAACCCCAAGGAACTCCCCAGACCTGATTTGTGAAGAGTTAGGAGAGGTGAAACTGTAATAGTTTTTCCTTTGGCTGCCTGCAGGGTAGGGGGAGGGATGCTGAGGTTGGGAACCCTAAGACCACATTTCCTTACTTTTGTCACTTTAATCTGAACTGTAACCTGTGCATTAACAACATTTTTTGCAATTAATTTTCTTTCTTTTTGAGATAGTATAGTTGTATCCTCATTCATATAGGTCCATTTGGGACCTGCGTGAACATATGCATTTGTCTACATACATCCATGTTAGGTTGGAAGCGCAAGGCTATCTGGGCCCTGCTCTTGCATGTCTCCCATAAAGCAATGTATTTACTTGATTGTGTGGCTTCTTAAATTTCCAATATTATCCTATGGAAATTTAGATTTTTTTTTTTTTATGGGTTTTTATTTGGCCCCTAAGTTGCTTGGGGGGATTATGTGTTATACCTGTACTACTCATTAAAACCTTTGTTATATTCAGGGAGTTATGGCTTGTTGAAGTTGAAATGTGGAAAAAAAAACCTAAGTCCATATTCTATTTTTGTATGAACAAGACAACCTTGTGAAAAAGGATCCCTTCATACGAAAAAAGAATCTGAAAAAAAACCTAAATCCAAATTATTTTTCATATGAAGGCACCCTTTGTCTTATGGATGAAAAAACCGCACAGAAAAGGACCACTTCATATGGAAAAAAAACCTAAGTCAAAAAATTATTTTTTCATATAAAGGCAATGGGCATCCTGTTTTTTATGAATGAAAAAAAGCTCACCTTCATACAGAAAAGAATAAAAAAACTAAGTCCAATTTGTTTTTTGTATGAAGGCATCCTTTTGTTGTATGAATGAAAAAAGCTCACAAAAAAGGATCCCTTCATATGAAAAAGTATGTGTACTTATTTTTTTTTTGGATTCTTTTTTTCATATGAAGGGATCCTTTTTCATGTGGCCCAGTTCCTTTTTCACATGGCCATATGAAAGAAGAGAATTGAATCACAAAAAAGATTTTAAAATGTGTTAAAAACATTCCCATTCTCCTAAAAAGTAACTGCAGAATGCACCCAACAGGGTTCTGATTAGTAGGATACATGTATTGGTGTCTCTGTAGGATACCATTTTTACAGGTTTGGAATGAAAAAAATGCAAACAAGATGGCAGCCAAAAATACAAGCTTAAACTGAATGGGGATAAGTGCATAGTTCTTCATTTTTGGGAAGAAGAATGCAGTTTATGATTATAGGATTGGTACAGATATGCTAAAACAATCTGTGGCAGAGAGAGATCTGGGTGTTATTATAAAAAATGATCTTACTTTTGGAGCTCATTGTGATCAGAAGATGGGTAAAGCTAACAGGATATTAAACCGTACTGAGACATATTAAGAGTAGCGACAGAGAGGTTTTGATGCCACTGTATGGGTCATTGGTGAGAACACAATTTGAATATTGCTCTCAAGTGTGGGTGCCGTTTAAGAGGGGAGAAATTGACAGAATGGAGAGGGTACAGAGAAGAGCTACTAGAGCAATAAAAGGCTTAGATACTATGACATATAAGGAGAGGATGAGGGACTTAAACCTTTACTCACTGGCATATAGACATTGGAGAGGGGGACATGATATTAGTGTGTAAAGCTTTTCAGAATCATAATCTGAGATTAGACATAGGGCTTGAAGTAAAACAGAAGAATTACAGTACTAGAACTCATAGTTTACAGATAGATCTACAAAGGTGGAGACTACTAAAGTGGAAATATTGGTTTAGCCAAAGGGTAGTACCGCATTGGAATGCACATCCAATAGAAGTAGTAGACAGTCCGTCGTTAGAAAGTTTCAAAGAAAGACTGGACACTTATAGTCAAAATAAAATATATGAGTACTAATTAATCAAGTTTAATATGACATGGGCATATAGCAAGCATATGGGTGAAAATCCAATTAAAGCTTTGTATTGACTATGATACGATAAGAAGAATTTTCCTCACGAAAAAAGACACCCCCATATCAAAAAGGATCTTTTTTTGTATGGGCCAAATTCTTTTTTGTTCCAAACAGCTGTCCAAAAGACCAAACTGTGTATGTGTAGAACTAAATTTTAAATCCTTATAACTTTGGAACAGATTCATATTTTTTCACCAAACTAGTGAAGGGCACCACTCTGGGCCAAGCCTGGTGTGCCCTAAAATTTTTAGAGCAACATGCCTAACTATCTAGGTGTTAGGGAATGACAAAAAAACCCCCAGCAAACCCTCCAATTTTTTTCACTTTTTTCACTATCCATATCTCAGAATCCATAAATCTGACCAGAAAAAAATTTGCCACATCAAGAGATCTTGCCCCCAAGACTGCACATGCAAACCTTAATGCAAATTGGCTGAACAGTCATGAAGCTATCAAAGTGAAAAGTTTGGGATTTAATATACAAACCCCTACTCAACCCTAACTATAGTGGTGCAGTAGTACCACTATAATGTATGAGAGGAAAGAAAATGGGGGGGGGGGGTGGATCTAGGAGGAAAAGTGATAATAGGCAAGGTAAGAATAGAAGTAGCATGGTCAATAGTATGGCACTTGGGGTTCAATGCCAGAAAAATGCAGAATCATGCACCTAGGGCACAGGAACCCAAAAACTTAGTATAGGATGGGGGGAGGTATGTCAGTCACTAAGCAGGAAAGGGACCTTGGGGTTTATCATGTCAGCCACTAAGCAGAAAAGGGACCTTGGGTTTATCATATCTGATGACCTCAGAGTGGCAGGGCTGTGTGACAAAGCAGTGAGTAGGGCCAGTGAGATGCTGGGATGCATAGGGAGAGGTATCTCCAGCAGGAAGAGGGAGGTGGTGTTGCCACTATATCACTTGATGGTGAGACTCCACCTGGAGTACTGTGTCCAGTTCTGGAGATTGCACCTCACAAAGGACATAGGGTGGAGGCAGTCCAGAGGAGAGCAACTAAATGGTAGAGGGGTTGCAACAAAAGCCCTACGTGGAGAGGCTGAGGTATCTCAACATGTACACACTGGAAGACAGGAGAGCAACAGGGGACATAATAGAGACTTATATGTACCTCACAGAGGTGAGTAGGGTGCAGGAGGGGAGTTTCCTTCAAATGAAGAAGAGCACTAGGACCAGAAGGCTTGCAGTGAAGCTGGGGAGAGGGTAGTTTAGGAGGGATGTGAGGAAGTGCTGCTTCACTGAAAAAGTGGTGAATGTCTGGAACAGACTGCCATCAGAAGTGGTGGAGGTAAAAACAGTATGGGGCTTGAAGCATACATGGGATAGACACGGGATTATTAAGAAATGGACAGGGAGGAGGGGCGGTCACTGTAAACCAGTTAGGGTCTGAGACAGGCAACGCAGGGACAATCTGGGCAGACTGGTGGGCCAAGCAGCCCTTTTCTGCCAACAGATTTTTTTGTTTCTGTGTTGGGTGAATAGTAGGAAATAGGCAGGGAGGAGGGATGGTTACCGGAGACCAGTTAGGGTCTGCAGAGACAGACTAGGCAGGGACCATCTGGGCAGACCAAATGGGTCAAGTGGTCCTTTTCTACTAACAAATTCTATGTTTCTATAGAAACTGGAAAACAAAAAGATGCTGATGGGAAGGGAGTGGCATAGTAGGAGTAAATCTGCTTAGGAGTCTTCAAGTAGGGTCTAGTTAACTGGGCATAGCAAGAAGGCTGAAACGTGATAAAGTTTCACTTATACAGTAAGCGGTACTTTACATTTTGTACCTTTGAACTCATGCATATAAAATAGTAAAAGCTTTATGACAAATCTCACTGTAAAGAACTTTTGCCCATGTGACAGTTATATATATATATATATATATATATATGTGTATAGTTGTTCACAATAATTATATCTTTAAGTTTATTTACTCATTTTGTATATACCAGTGGGTCTGGATCTTTTCTGTGTGATATTATTTGTTCAGTTACTGGGGATGCCGTTACAAATAGTTTCCTATGATTCTGAACCTTTGAGCCAGGACAATTCTTTATGTGACATTATGTGAGATTTTGAGCCAGGAAGATTCTTTATGTGACTAAGCTTTTGAGCCAGGAAAATTCTTTATGTAACTTAAGATGAGGTTTTAAACCAGGAATATTTTTTATTGACCCAAATACGTAGCTTAAAGTTCCTGTTTAAAGTAAATGAAATAAAGTCAGCAATTATGTGAGCTCGCAAATTATGACTCATGAGAGCAAGGCATAAGTGGTATACAAGGGCATCACAAACTGAGGATGTACAAAAAATGAGGACGAACAAGGCAGGAACAGTGAAAATCAAGGGGAAGGGGGAAAGAGTGTGGAGGAGGACCAGAAGAAGGCAGACATACTGAACAAATATTTTTGTTCAGTATTCAGTGTAGAATGGGGGGGAAGTGGACCACAGATGAAAGAATATGGGATACCCGGTGGGGGTGGTGGATACAAGCCCCTTTACAGAGGAGAGAATTCTTAAGGAACTGGAAAAATGAAGGTTGGACAAGGCTATGGGCCCCGACGAGGTGCACCTAAGGATACTTAATGAACTAAAGGAGGAACTGGTTGCTCCCCTGACAGCCCTGTTCAGTCGATCCTTGGAAAAGTGGGTAATACCAGGGGACTGGAGGAAGGCAGATGTGATACCAATCCACACAGAAGAGGCAGGAAACTACAGATCAGTGGGCCAGACATCGGTGGTGGGAAAGGTAATGGAAACATTAATAAAAGAAAGGATGGTAGAATACCTGGCCAGCAATAGGTTGCTGGATCCATGACAGCATGGCTTCACAGGTGGGAGATCATGCAAACTTACCTGATCGAGTTCTTTAACTGGGTGACATGAGTTGTGGACAAGTAGGGAGCAGTGGATGTGGCCATTCCTGGATTTCAGGAAGGCATTTGACACTGTCCCACACCGGAGATCAGTTAACAAACTGACTAGTCTAGAGGTGGGGACAAAAGTGGTAACATGGGTGCAGAACTTGCTTAGCAACAGGAGCCAGTGGGTAGTAGTAAATGGGGTGAGGTCAGAGGAGGAGGAAGTGACAAGTGGGGTACCACAGGGGTCAGTACTGGGGCCACTGCTGCTCAATGTCTGCATTAGAGACATTGCAGATGGAACAGAAGGTAAAGTATGCCTTTTCACAGACGACACAAAGATCTACAACAGGGTTGACACACAGGAGGGAGTGGATAGAACGAGAGGAGACTTAAAAACTGGAGTAATGGTCAAGGGTCTGGCAGCTGGGATTTAATGCCAAGAAGTGTAAGGTCATGCATATGTGGTGGAAGAACTCAAGGGTCACATACCAACTAGGAGGGGAGAAGGTGGCAACAAATCAGTAGGAAAGGGACCTAGGAGTCATCATAACAGATGTCCTCAAAGTGGGAAGTCAGTGTGGTAAGGCAAGTAGGATGCTGGGCTGCATTGGGAAAGGAATAACAAGTAAAAAGTGGGGGATGATCCTACCCCTCTGTAGATCACTGGTGAGGCCCCACCTTGAGTACTGTGTCCAGTTCTGGAGGCCCCATCTCAGAAAGGACATTGACCAAGTGGAGACAGTACAGAGAAGGGCTACCAAAATGGTCCAGGGCATGCATCAGAAAATCTATGAGGACAGGCTTAGAGAGCTAAATATGTGCTCACTGGAGGTAAGAAGGGAGGGGGGGCATGATAGAGACATTCAAATATGTCAAATGGATTAATAATGGAGGGGAGGGCAGCTTTCTTCAGAAAAGGAAGTGCACGAAGATGAGGGGTCATGCAATTAGACTGGAAGGGGGAGGCTCAGAGGCAACGTGAGGAAGTACTTCTTCACAGAAAGAGTAGTTGAACCATGGAACAGGCTACCAGAGGATGTGGTAGGTGCAGACACAATGAATGCATTCAGACATGTATGGGATAGATACACAGGATTACTGAGAATAGAACAGCAGGGAAGCACGGACATGGGTCAAGCCGGACCTATACTGAGGAAGTAGGAACAAATCATAACAGAGCAGACTAGATGGACCAGGAGGTCCTTTTCTGCTGACAACTACTATGCAACACTGCCCGGCCCCATATTCTGTTTTATATTTATGGATGGATGCAATTCGGTAGCGTTGGCCAAAAAGACTCACCATTTTCAATGGATTTGTGTGTTTCCTATATGTCTGTCCAATCCAACTTTGAAGGTGTCTCTAGTGTCACTGTTTACTATCGCCTCAGGAAGGCTGTTCCAGTGAGTCACCACTCTTTGGTTTATCCAGGCACCTCTCTTGTTAGTTTTATACATTTCTCCCCTCAGTTGGTACTTGTGAGCTCTTGTGTTTCTGTGTGCTGACTTGTTTTTCAGTCCCATTCATTCCAACAGATCACAATTCCTAAATGCCCTGTATACTAACCATACATCCTCTCTAAGGTGTCTGTATTCCAAGGTGTACAATCCCAACTCTGCCAATCTCTCCCTGTACGATAAGATGTTTTAATTGTTTAACTCATTATCTGCATCCCCTCCAAGAGTTCAACATTTCCCCAGAGGTGAGGTGCCCAACCCTAAGCACAATACTCATTTGTTCATAATTATGATTCCCGAGTTCCTTTCCTTGTCTGTGACTCTGAGTTCCAATCCATATAGGAAATATTTTGCTAATTTATTTCTTGTGCCAAAGTGCATTACATTACACTTATCAATATTAAATAACAGTTGATGTTTCTATCAAACTTATTTCAGAGTTTATTGAACAAAAAACAAAATATTACAAAATCAGAGTTGCAGTCCACAGTGGGTCAGGGAACCATAGCTGGTAGGGGGATTGGGTAGGGGCGAATTTGATGTTAAATTTATGAGGGAAGGGGGCTGGACAGAGGGTGGAGAAAATGAAGAAAATGGCAGTGAGCACTTTTTAACACTTAAAGATTTAGTTGTACACTGGTATGAAATAACAACCATGTATGCAAGTATTTGTGATGTAATACCCATTTATAACAGAAATATTGCTGTTTGGCTGGGTACTTTTTCTATAGGGAAATGATGATATCACAGCCCTGTACTGTACCAGTGATGTGACATCATGATGTTGCTTGACAGCACCCAATAGTTTCATAAATCTTTGTAATTTGTAACATATTTTTCTAACCCCAGTAATGCTCAGTATATTCATAACTTTATGCATTAAGCCTGAGGGGTTGGACTGCCCGGAGAGATGGAACACATGCAAATGATGGAACACATTGCATGTGAGCATCTTTCAAACACTGCCTCTACGAACTGCCTGTGTTCCAACCTCTTCAGAGTTTTCTCTCCGCCTAAAAAGTCTGGTTGCTCAGAATGCCGTTCATCCACTTTCTCCTGCGTGAAGAAAACGACAAATACTGAACTTAAGTATATTTGGTTTTCATTTACTGCCTCTACTAGTTGTTTTGTATTATTTATCTTATTTACACTAAAAATTATTGTTTTTCTTGGTTCCTCTCAGTTCAGGATAACTGTAGGGGAACCAGGATAGTTTTAGTTAAAATCGGGGTTCTCTGACTAAAGAACTGCCTTATTTATACTTTAAAAATTTAATTTTACTTATTTCTTGTAACTGATAAACCTCGGTTACTGAACCGCTAACCCAGTTCCATATTTTGTAACCAGTCCGGTTTCATCAGTTCCTCTTTGGTTCCAGAACCGATTGTAAAAAAAAAAAAATAAATAAAAAATGTTTTTTCCCTTAGCGGTTACTTGGTTTTTGAACTATGTCAGAGAAACCGAAAAAGAAAACCGGTGAACCCGGTTTCAAAAACTGTTCTCAGTGTGGAGAGGTATTTGCAAAAGCAGACAAACACACACTATGTGTAGTTTGTCTGGGTTTTGATCACTTAAAAGAGGAATGTGAAGTATGTAAAACATTCACTGAGAAGACCATTGAGAAACGCCTTGAAAGGCTTAAAAAGAAATTTCCAAGGGGTCCCTCTGGCTCTGACCAGCTGATACCCCAAGTTATTGTGGCTGAACCCACATCCTTATCTGTTCCTGCCCCTGAGACGGGCACAAGGGGAACAAAAAGAGTTACTGAACTGGCTGACTCCCTGGTTTCTGCTTAGAAAAGCAAAAAGCTAAAGCACACAGAACCCTCGCCTGCTAAACTGGGGACGTCTGTGCCTGCTCTGCCTGTACCTACGGCCCAAGACATTGCTCAGGCCTTTAAAATAATTAAGTCTCTACAGGCAGTAGTTCCTCCTCAACAGCCTTCTGCCCCTCCTCAGGGTCCCCAGGCTGGCAGTAATGTGCATCCTGTCCCTCAAGAAGGAGTGGAGACTTTTGGTGATGATGATGATGATGATGATTATGATGAGGAGGAGGGACTAATAGAACCAGAAGTGTCCCCTGAACAGGACTTTGGTTCTCCTCCAAGCATGTCTGAGGATTTTCATCCCATTTTACCTGCACTGGACATCTCCACCACTGAACAAATCGAAGATGAGGAGGCAGTGGAGTATCTAGAAATGATGGGGTTAACACCCACAAAGGCTCTCCTCCTCCCTGTTTATAAATTATTTAAAAAAAGATGCATTAAAGATTTTACAGGCACCAAATTCCATTCCTCCCATAGACAGGAGAATGGACAAAAAGTATCAGCTGGAGAGGGAGGGAGCTGATTTTCTCTTCTCCCACCCCAACCACCAGGGGGTCATACAGCAAGCTACCTGCGACAAGGCTAGGATCCCTCTGTCCTCACATTGTCTGGACAAGGACTCTAGGAAAATCGAAAGTATGGCCAAAAAAAGGTACCTGTCAGCCTCACTGGCTATGCGTCGGGCTACCTTCCAGGCATATGCTGCCCAGTATCAGAAATGTCTGTGGCAGTCAGTCCTGGCCATGTCTCAGAAAACTCCCTCACCCTTGTCAGATGACCAGGCTGAAATGGCCAGGTTTGGGTTAGAGGCAGCTAAGTACCAATTTCAGATGGCTGCTGACACTAATGACACTGCAGCCAGATGGATGGCGAATACGGTGGCACAGAGGAGGTTTGCTTGGCTCAGAGCCACAAACCTCACCAGGATACACAATCAAAGGCTTTGGATTTTCCCCTAGAGGGAAACTCCCTCTTTGGGGAGTCCACTGTGGCATACATGAAGAAGGTGGATAAGTATAAGGTCACTTATAGAAGCAACTGCCAAAGAGAGAGAGCTTCTCCATACACCAGGCCTTATGGAAGGGGAGGCCGGGGCAGGTCCTTTTACACCAGGCCCTTCTTCCAACCAGTGGCCTTACCCCAGTACCAGCAGTATCCACAGCAGGGATACTTCAGGAGCAGGGGCAGAAGGGGCTTGAGGCGAAGATCCCATACTCATCCTCAATCACAGAATAAACAGACTCCCTGAGCCACAGGCCGCCTTCTCCCTACCTGTCTGAGGCAGACTGTCCCACTTCCTCCAGGCTTGGCTGAACATTACCACAGACAAGTGGGTTCTGGAGGTGGTGGGTCAAGGTCTGTCTCTGGAATTCAAGTTCCTTCCTTCCTCGTCAAAAGACCAGAGTTTTCAGTTCTCACTCCCTAGCAGAAAAGATACTGCTAGAGGCAGAGGTTCGAAACCTGCTACAGCTAAAAGCAGTGGAACCAGTTCCAAAATCTCTGAAGGGGAAAGGGCTTCTATTCCAGGTACTGCCTAACCACAAAGAAAAGTGGGGAGTGGCAGCCTATATTGGATCTCAGAGCTGTAAACAAGCTTCAAGAAATGAAAGTTCAGAATGGTAACTTTGGCTCTGATTCTGCCAACACTTCAAAAAGGAGATTGGTTGGCATCACTGGACTTGAAAGACGCCTATTTCCACATACCCATAAAGGAGTCTTACCGAAACTATCTCAGATTCAGACTCCCTTCAGGTCACTACCAGTTTTCAACCCTGCCTTTTGGCCTTTCTTCGGCCCCAAGGGTGTTCACAAAGTGTCTGTCAGCTGTAGTGGCACATCATCGGAGACAAGAGATATCTGTTTTTCCTTACCTGGATGACTGGTGGTTGTAGAAAAATCTCCCCTGCAGGTACAGCAGGATTTGAAGGTCACCCAGCACCTCCTGGAGTCTCTGGGATTCCTGATCAATTACAAAAAGTCAGTCTTCACTCTTGCACAGGTATTGTAGTTCATAGGAGCAGAAATCAATACCTTACAAGCCAGAGCATATCTGCCTCTGGAAAGGGTAAAGAGTATTCAGCTAATAGCAAGCTCTTGCAGGTTGCACAGCTTAAAAACTGCAAGACAGTTTCTCCAACTACTGGGCCACATGGCTGCTTCCACAGGCACAGTGCTGGGTTCCAGATTCCACATGCAAGTCATCCAGTTCCACCTCAGGTTTCATTGGTGTCAGAGAAAAGATCCTTTTTCAAAGCTCATTCCAGTGACAAGGGCACTGCTACAGGCCCTCTTGTGGTGGAAGGATGAATCCAATTTAAGGCGAGGCATTCCCTTTCAGAAAGAGAATCCTTCAGTGGTTCTCGCAACAGATGCATCCCTCTTGGGTTGGGGTGCCCATATAGGGGAACACACAACCCAGGGCACCTGGTCAGCTGCAGAGTCCCTTCAGCACATAAACTTACTGGAACTCAGAGCAGTTTTGCTAGCTCTAAAAACTTTTTCTTCCCTAGTACAGGGCAGGGTGGTACAGATCCGAAAAAACACCACCACCACAATGTATTACATAAACAAGCAGAGAGGCACAAGTTTAGGCCTTCTCTGCACATAAGTCATAAAGATTTGGACTCTGGCCTACTCCTTCGGAGTATCTCTGCAGGCAATTCATTTGCCTGGGAAGGACAATACCCCGGCAGATGCATTGAGTTGAATAAGTCAGGCCCGTCATGAATGGACCCTAAACAGACAGGTGGTACAGGTTGTTTTCAGAAGGTAGGGCACTCCAGAGATAGACTTGTTTGCATCCCACCAGAACCACCACCTGCCACAGTATTGTTGCCGACCACCAGATCAGGGAATGTTTCCTCTGGATGCTCTGAATCTAGATTGGTCAGGAAGGTTCCTTTATGCTTTCCCTCCTTTCCCTCAGATCTACAGAGTACTTATCAAGCTCAGATGCCATGCAGCATCACTGATCTTGATTGCTCCAGACTGGTGGAGGCAGCCATGGTACTCTCTTCTGCTCTCAATGTCTGTTGCAAAACCAATACAGCTCCCTTGGAGGCACAACTTACTGACTTCCAACCAAGGAACTCTGTTGTATCTGAATCTCAAGTCCCTCAGATCTCAAAGCTTGGCTCTTGAGGACTTAGAATATGCTAATTTAGAACTCTCTGAACCTGTCCTAAACATTTTAAGAGGTTACAGAAAACCTTCTGCTACAAAAATCTATTCTTCTAAATGGAAGAGATTTTCAATCTGGTGTTCGAGCAAGACTCTGGTACTAGCCCAGGCTGGATTGCCAGTGATATTGGATTATCTCACCCATTTATATTCTCTAGGTTTACAGCCTAGGACTTTAAAGGTTCATCTTGCAGCAGTGTCTGCTTACCTTTCTGCTGGAAAAAAGGTAACATTAGCTTCAGACCCTATTTTTAAAAGGTCTTTAAGGAACTGAATCATTTGCATTCCCCTCACAGGTCGCCAGTGCCAGCTTGGGATCTGAATGTGTGTATAGCTAAGCTCATGGCTGCTCCTTTTGAGCCCATAGCTATAGCTCATCTAAAATACGTCACTTGGAAAACAGTTTTTCTAGTGGCAATGACTTCTGCAAGACGAATCAGTGAGCTTCAGGCTCTCTGTAGAGATCAGGACTGTATCTCTTTTCATAGGGATAAAGTAGTCCTTAGAACAAACAGAAAATGTCTCCCCAAGGTGGTCTCTGATTTCCACTTAAATCAATCCATCACTCTGCTTGTCTTTTTTACCAATCATGCCACTTCTGGTGAAAGGAGGCTTCACAGCTTGGATGTAAAGAGGGCTCTCAGTTATTATATGACAGCCATTAAAGACCTTAGACAGGATAGAAAACAATTGTTCCTGACCTATGTGGATGTAGGAAAAGGTAATCCAGCCTCAAGAAGATCAGTTTCTTGATGGATAGTTCAGTGTATCCAATTCTGTTACACTAATGCTGGTAGGGAGCCCCCATCAGGATTGAGGGCTCATTCTACAAGAGGGACAGCTGCTACTTTGGCAGCTGCCAGAGATATCTCATTGGTGGATATATGTAGTGCAGCTACCTGGAAAACAGTACACACCTTTACAAAACAGTACAACCTGGATATTTTATCCAGGAGTGATGGTAGGTTTGGCACAGCAGTCCTGCAAAGTCTGTTTCCAAAATAGAGTCCTGTGCCCTCCTCCAGGGGTACTGGTTGGTAGTCTGCATAAAGTTATGAATATACTGAGCATTACTGGGGTTAGAAGAAAAAAATACTTACCATAGTAATCTTGTTTCTTCCCAGTGATGCTCAGATATTTATAACTTCCTTCCCTACCTCCCCTTCCAGAACTTCAGCCTCTGCACTCCGCATGCTGGTGCCACCATATCACAATACACCCTTGGAGTGAAATATTTTCCTCTGCACCTGTATTAGTTAGGTGAACAGAGTTCATTGTGTTTATCTTTTTGGTATTTTTCTGGCATGTTGTTCTGACTTTATTGAATTGTTTGTTCCTCCAGTTGGAGGTTTGTTTTTGTAATTCCACATTGTTGGGGAAACCCCAATTTTAACGGTAAAATTATAGTACTACATTATTTTAGGCCTACCTTTCCAGGCTCCTTTATAAAATCTGAGGAGGTTAGAACACAGGCAGTTAGTAGAGGCAGTGTTTGAAAGATGCTCACGTGCAAAGTGTTCCATCATTTGCATGTGTTCCATCTCTCCGGACAGTCCAACCCCTCAGGCTTACTGCATAAAGTTATGAATATCTGAGCATCACTGGGAAGAAACAAGCTTACTATGGTAAGTAATTTTTTCTTTCTGATGGCAATACACATGATGATTTCTGTAAATAGGACATATTGTCCTAGATTACTATGCCCATATAAAACTAAACCTTTACTTACCTGTTACGTATCAACTTTCAGAGATCATTTCAGTAATACAACTGCACATGAAAGTCAGGTTGTGCCTGAAACTAGGCATCAGTTTGCCTAGTTCACCTACCTGATAAAAACGTTAATAAATACATGAAAGGTTTCAGCCCTGCAAACGTTAAAAAGAAACTGCTTCTGGGAAGACTGAGTAGGCCAAGCTATCCTTTTATGCTGAGAAATTCTATGTTTCTGTGCTCGAAACTGACAGGAATGTGTACTCTCTTTTAGGTCAACTAAAACTATCAAGCATAACAAATGGTCTAATGGACCCAACGATGTTGAATTCCCATCTCAGTAAACCATGTGAAGTCATAAATCACTCAAGCTTTGCTCTAATGGTTTAGGATGTTGTAAGCATCCCTTGATGGGAGCATAGCCATGTTGTGCTCCATTGTCCATCTATTATTCTATTAAAAAACATATGGTCAAGAACAATAATCACCAATGAGAGTGCACCTTTGAAAGTTGATAATCCACACTTTAGAATGTTCAAGTGAGATAATTCATGGCTGAATATTACAAACTGTGGATTGTCAACTTTTTCAATTAGTAAGCAAAAAGTCAATGTTTTCCCTTGTGTACACTATACACATGTTTTCATCGTGCTCCCTCTCAAGGTAAAACAGCCAAATACATCCCACTGAACTTCAGAATTCCCGCAAATGAAGAAAGACCAATTTTTCTAAAGGGGTAGCAAAACAAAAAGACTTTCAAGAGACACCCTCCCCCTCAAAGTTTCAAAAGTCTTATTTCTAAAGTGCATTTCTTTCTAGTTGTGTACATTCTTTTGCTTCTGTGTAAATTTTATTTTTACAAACTAGAGTCCCCAGCCTGTTCTCTTGTCTGCTCACTCACTTACTCCATGCAAATGCTTTAAACACAAGTTTTCATTGTACTCCCTCACAGAAAAATGTTCTTGTGGAATGACCGTATATTACATAAAATAAAAAAATAGCCAACTAAAAATTCCAAGGTTATAATTTAATCTTGGGTTTTAAGTGACTTTAGAAACCACTCAGGCTATGTTCTCATGGTTTATCATATCACCTAAACCCTTTGTTTGAATTATAGTCCTGAAATTCTCAGTTGGCTGTTTTTTATATACTTAAGATACAGTCAGACCATATAATTTACAGATAACTCACACTATTTTGGTCATAATTCCCAGTTGTGATGTCAGAACTGTGAATTATGGCATTTTTTAGACTCGGTCACTCAAACTGTTTAAACATTCCTTTTCCATTCAGAGGTAGGCAATGCCTGCTTGATTTATATTCTACTAGTGAGCAAATTCATTAATCTGTGACACTTTTAAACCCTATAAACCATGTCAAACTTTTTACAAAATAAAGGAAATCTAACAGTAAATTACAAGTCTTGTAATTCTACCTTGGAGTCTAGTGATGTTTACAAACCACTCAAGTTTCGCACTTGTTGTTTATGATGCCATCAGAAACCCTTGATGGAATTACAGCCCTGTAATTCACATAGAAACTTAGACTTTGCCATCAGATAAAGACCAATAGGCTATTTAGTCTGCCCAAGAAGCATTTTCTACCTATCCTCCTGACGTAGCATCTGAGTGAGTTGATAGCCATGATGCCTGCCCCCCCCCCAAACCCCCAACTCCCTAAATCTTTCTCTGGGAATTATCGGCCTTCTATACTTGTCCTATCTAATTTTGAACCGATTTATAGGCCCTGCCCCCAGCATAGAAACATCATTGAAACATAGACGTTGTCGGCAGATAAGGACCGCAAGGCCCATCCAGTCTGCTCATTTCTTTTTCTACCTTATGAATGTGCCATCGGCCTTTGCTCTGTCAAGGGCCTATCTATTCATACTCATCTGTATTGCTCCCTTATGCCTATCCCATGCCTGTTTGAAGCCCTGCACTGTATTCATATCCACCACTTCCTGAGGTAGGCAGTTCCATTGTTTCACCACTCTTTCTGTGAAAAAGAACTTCCTCAAATTGCCCCTTAGTCAGCCTCCCTCTAATCTCATGCTGTGTCCTCTTGTTCTGCTATTTAAATATTAAAACATGTTAGATTCTTTCACTTTGTTAATGCCCTTAAGGTGTTTGAATGTTTCGATCATATCACCTCTCTCCCTCCTTTGCTCTAGGGTATACATATTGAGTTCTGTTAATCTGTCCTCATATGTTTTCTGATGAATTCCCTGCACCATTTTGGTTGCCCTTCTCTGGACTGCCTCAATTTGGTTAATGTCCTTGTGAAGTTGCGGCCTCCAGTACTGCATGCAGTACTCCAGATGGGGCCTAACCAGTGTCTTGTAAAGAGGGATTATTACCTCCCTCTTACGACTCATGATACCCCTACTAATACACCCAACATCCCTCTAGCCTTACCTACTACTTTAGTGGGCTGCTTGGATGATTTCAGGTCATCTGTGATAATGATGCCCAAGTCTCTTTCTTCCTTTGTGGCTGCCAGCAACTCCCCTCCCAGCCTATAGGTGGCTTCAGGGTTTCTCTTCCCTATCTGCATGATCTTGCATGTCCATAGATAATCTATTCCGTGGCTCCACTGCCATCTCAGTGAAGCAGAACTTCCTCACAGCACTCCTGAAGTTTCCACCGACTAGCCGTCTTTCATATCCTGTCATGACTGCACTACTGTCCCTTGAACAGGTCCTTACTGTTCACTCTGTTAATTCCCCCCAGGAACTTTGATGTCTCTGTCATGTTGTCTTTTTCCCTTTTGGCCTTCAGAGAGTACATGTTAAGGACTTCCAGCTGTTCCTCATAGGATCTGCCTTGCTGTTCCTGGATCCTCTCAATGACCCTGTGCTGCACAGTTTCTAACAAATCCCTGTCCTTTCTCAGGTGTGGACTCCAGAACTAGGCACAATACTCCAGGTGAGGCCTCACTAGGGAGCTGTACAGATAGCAACATCACCTCCTTCCTCCTACTATCGAATCCTCTCTTTTTTTTTTTTTTTTTACTTTATTTCTTTATCTTCTCCTCCCTACTCTCGGAGCCCTCTCCTTCCTTCCTCTCATCCCTCCATTCCACCTCCGGTGGGATCTGCCCCTAGAGTGCCTCCTTCTGTCTTCCTGCACAGTGGGGTCTGTCCCTCTTTTTGGTGGTCCGGATGGTACCCGAAAGGCTATCATCTAGGGCTGCCAAGAGGGGTTTCCCTGCCCTCTGAGACGTCGAGCGCTAGGACATACGTCCCGAGTGGTGGCGTGCTGACAAACACCAGACCCTCATGCGCTGTCGACGTCCCCCCTCCCCGGCTCCAATGAACGGAGCTGCCTCCATCCCCTTCAATTGTTGGTGCTTCCACCGGCTGCGAAGGGGATGCAGAACGAGGATGCATTCTTGGTTCCCACCCCTGAGGGAGGAGAGCATCCATTGGGACGCTCGATCCTCCCTCCCCCTGCCGACCCCCGGCCACCCGAGTCTGTTCCCGAACCCGGGTCGCCGGCGCAGCGCGAGGTGTGGCGTCCAGTGCCTCAACCCTCAGCGCCACCGGGCCGGCCTCGAATCCTCTCTTAATGCATCCCAGCATCCTAGTTGCTTTGCTGTGTGCTTTGTTGTACTGACTGAATAGTTTGAGGGAGTCACTAATGATGACTTAGAGATCCCGTTCCTCAGATGTTGTATCCAAGCTAACTCTCCTCATTCAGTACTCTGTATATGGGTTCTTCTTCCTCATGCACATCATTTTGCACTTTCTGGCATTGAATCTCAGTTTCCATATATTTGACCATCTCTCCTTTCCAGGTCCTTCTTTAGATCCCATATCCCCTCCTCATTGTCTACCAAGCTGCATAGTTTTGTGTTATTTGCAAATAAACACATTCTGCCCTGGTTACGCTCCCCTATTTGGCCCATGAACATATTGAACAATATTGATCTTAGGACTAAACCTTGTGGCACCCCACTTGTGACTTCCCTTCTCCTCTGAGTTGCCCATCTTACTGAAAACAAGACCATGAGGTGGCACTGTTACAGACTGGTGGGGGGAAGGTTCAAGAAAGAGATCAGGAGGCACTTCTTTACAGAACAGGCAATGTCAGTGGAATTAGCTCCCATCTGAGGTAGTCAATCAGAAGACAGTGTTGTGTTTCAAGAAGGGGTGGGACAGGATGAAGAGGGATGGTCATGGTTTGCAGGGAGGAGGTTGGGGTCCTTTCTATTCTCTAGATCAGGGGCTTTTCAATCAAGCAGACTCAATAGACCAAAAGGCATTCTTCTGCTAGCTAATTTGTATGTTCCTATCATAATCCTCATAACAGGCAGCAGTGAATTACAGTGCTGTAATCTGATGCAGAGATTCTGGTGTCATCTTAAAAGAGAACTGTACTGAATTTATAAGCCATTTTCACCTGTAGAAGCTGATTTTTAAATACTGGTTCCAATTCTGTTACCGGTCCATCTCTGCAGGCATTTTAATTATTCTAGTGGGTGTTTCTGCTTTACACACTGCAATAAGTACCATTTTAGAACTGTATGATGTAGTTTATGCCCCTATTTGTCTCTTCTATTGTTGGCACAAAAGAAAAAATTACTCACCTTAGTAATTGCTTTTCTTCTCATGGAGTCTTGCTATATTATAACAATAGCAGTCAGCCACTGCAGCTGAACTGCCCCGGAGAGGAAGGAGTTAACTCCAGAAGATCTGGAGTTCTACAGCGCGAGGGCGCTGTGCCCAAAGCTCTATCTGGCAGTTTCAAATGAAACTGTCAGATCTTTACGAAGCTAACATCAAAGGACGGAAAGTCTGTGTGGAAAACTACACTAGCCCATGGCTACCTACTAGTAGTAATAACAACAATATAAAGAACAAAGAAACACTCAGAGCCATAATAACAAAAATTGATGGTATTATGGTTCGTTTTACCACCCTTGACAAGCACATATGAACCCCACCTTCCCCCAAAGACTCAAGTCCAGGAAGGGGGCAATATAAATAACCTAAATGAAACAATCTAGATCCCTAACCCAAAGGAAAAGGGGGTAAGGGAAAAACTACAATGGCATGACACAGTGCTTGCACCAATTCGCCACCCCTACCCAAGTAGAAGTTCTGAGAGGGGCAGGAGGGAGGTGGTTATAATATGCAAGACTCCATGAGAAGAAAAGCAATTACTAAGGTGAGTAATTTTTCTTCAAACACCATGAAGTCTTGCTATATTATAACAATAGCAGATTACACAGCAGTACCTCCATGGAGGAGGGTCAGAACCTACTTAGAAATAGGCTCTGAAGCACAGCTGTGCCAAACCGAGCATCTCTCTCCTGGACTGGACATCCAGGGAATAATGCTTGTAAAGGTGTGAACTGTCTTCCAGGTAGCAGCTTGACAAATCTCCAGAATGGGGATGTCTCTAGCAGCCGCTAGAGACGCAGCTGTACCCTGGTGGAGTGGGCCTCAATCCTGAGGGGGTACTCTACCAGTTTCTGATAACAGAATTGGATACAAGAAACAATCCACCTTGCAATTGTTCTCTTAGTGGCAGGTTTCCTTTGCCAACCTCGCCATAGGTAAGAAAGAGTTGAGGGATTCAACCTATGACCTCTAGTGCGCTCTAAATAGTAGCTAAGGCTCTTTTGACATCAAGCTGTGCAGTCTCTCTCACCTGAGGAAGAATGCTCAGTGAAAATACTGGGAGAGAGATAGATTGATTCAGGTGGAAATCAGAAACCACCTTAGGCAAAACTTTCTATTAGTCCTAAGGACTACCTTATCTCTGTGGAAAGAGATAAAATCTTCTTCCACTGACAGGGCCTGTAGCTCACTTTTAGTCTGGCAGAGGTGATAGCTACTAGGAAAAGCAGTTTTCAGTTAAATACTTGAGCTCTGCAGAAGACAGAGGCTCAAAGGGGGTTGCATTAACTGAGCAATGCAAATATTCAGGTCCCAGGCGGGAGCTGGTTCCTAAAAGGAGGGTTAGTATGAAGTAACCCTTTAAAAAACTTGGAGAACACCGGGTGAGAAGAAAGGGAGGCAGGCTTCCCTGCTGACACAAAAGCAGAGACAGCTGCCAGATGAACCTTCAGGGTAGCTGGTCTAAGGCCTAGGGAATTCAGATGGACCAAATAGTCCAGTAGAATGGGAAGATCAGCAGATTCTGGGATAATCTGCCTCTCAGAGCACCAGATGGAAAACCTCTTCCACTTAGAATTATAAGTGGCCCTAGTGGAAGGCTTCCTTGAAGCCTTTAAAATATCCATGACACCCTGAGAAAGGTGTAAGTCAGCAAATTCTAGCTCCTCAAGAGCCAAGCCTTGAGGTGGAGGGATTTGAGGTCCGGATACCACACTCTCCCTGTGCACAGGCCAGTAAGTCGTGGACTCTGGGCAGGCTCAGGGCAGGGTGGACTGCCAAGGACAGGAGCAGAGGGTACCAGGGCTGTCTGGCCCAATCTGGGGCAATCAGAATCACTCTGCAAGGTTGAGATCTGATTTTACTAGTACCCTGAAAAGGAGAGAGAGAAGGAGGGAAAGGCATACAGGAACTTCCCTTTCCAGTCCAACAGAAAGGCGTCCAGAGGGACTGAGCCCAGAACTGGAGGCCTGCAACAGAAAAGAGGAAGTTGGTGGTTGTCTGGGGCTGCGAAAAGATCTATCTGAGGAGTGCCCCATCTGGCAAAGACAGAACCCAGCACTTGTGGATTCAGAGCCCATTCGTGATGGCCCTGAGAAATTCTGCTGAGGGCATCCGCCAGGACATTGTCCTTCCCTGGGAGATGAACCGCTATCAGGGAGGTGTTCAGGGAGTAAGCCAGAGACCACAACTTCATTGCTTCGGTGCACAAGGCTGAAGACCGAGTGCCCCCTTGCTTGTTGATGTACCACATTGTGGTGGTATTGTCTGTCCTGACTTGAACCACTTTGTTCTGGACAGAATCTGAAAACACCGAAGAGCTAAAAGACAGCTCTGAGTTCCAAAAGATTGATGTGGAGCAGAGACTCCTGAGGAGACCATACCCCTGGTGGCAAGGTCGCCCAGGTGAGCCCCCCACCCTAACAGGGAGGCATCCGTGGTGAGGGTGAGGGAGTGAGAAATGGGAATGAAGGGAACCCCCTGTCTTAAATTGCTCTGGACCTGCCACCAGTGGAGGGCTAGGATCAGAGTTTGAGTAACTGGGACCAACTTGGTAAGGGGGTCCTTCCTTTGAGACCAATAGGCCCTCAAATGGAACTGAATGTCCCTCATCTGGAATCTTGCTCCCTGCACGACAGCTGTGGAAGCAGCCATGTGCCCGAGGAGTTGCAGAAAATGCCTTGCTGGTCGAGAGACCACGCAGGGTAAAGGAGGATGCCAGGGCGATGAGTCTGTCCACCCTTTCCGAGAAGAAAAGCCCTCGCTAACCTTGTGTTCAATTCTGCGCCTATGAAAGTTAGGACCTGAACTGGTTCCAGAACTGACTTTGGTAAGTTTAGCAGGAATCCCAGAAGTGAGAAGCTGCTGGGTGACTTGCAAGTGGGATTTCACCTGACCTGGAGACTGACCCACAATGAGCCAGTCGTCCAGGTAGGGAAACACAGCAACCCCTTGCCTTCTTAAGTGAGCCACTACTACAGAGAGACATTTTGTGAATACCCTTGGCGCAGAGGTAAGGCCGAAGGGCATTGCCCTGAACTGGTAGTGGCCTGAGGGCAGTTCGAACCTGAGGTACTTTCAGTGAGAAGGCCTGATCAGAACATGAAAATAGGCATCCTGGAGGTCCAGGGAAGCTAGCCAGTCCCTGGCCTTAGGGAAGGCAATATCATTGCCAGAGTCAACATTTTGAACTTTGGTTTCAACAGATGCTTGTTCAAGTATCTTAAATCTAGAATGGGCCACCATTCTCCTGTCTTTTTTGGGGTAAGAAAGTATCTTGAATAAAGCCCCTTGCCCTGATGGCAAGGAGAAACCCTTTCCACTGCTTTGCAGTCCAGCAGAGCAGAAACCTCTGCTTCCAAAGCAAGGGCTTCTGAAGGATTTGCAGGTGGAAAATGCCTGGCTCTCATCTTTGGAAAGTGTTTGAAGCTGAGAACCAGACCCTGGCCTATAACCTCCAGAACCCATCTGTCCGTAGTTAGGGACAGCCAGTTCCGTCTGAAATAGGCCAACCTGCCCCCCACTGGTACAGGAGAATCGGCCCTGGGCACCCCATCAGGGTGCCTGCTTAGCAGCAGCCTTAGGCTGAGGGGAGGGGGACGGTCTACTTGAGCCTCGTCTACCCTGCCTCTGAAGAAACCCTCTCTGCGAGACAACAGGGAGGCTTGAATTGGTAAAAGACCTGAAAAGGGCCTGCCCTACCTCTGGGAGCATGCCTTTGTGGCATGGCATGCTTCTCCTTAGCCTGGGCACTTTTGTAGGTAGTTCTGTATTCATCCATCTTTTCATATAGTTTTCTGTTTGCTCCCCAAAAGAGAATTTCCCACTACAGGAAAATCCATAGCCTTTGACTGGGTATCTTGGGACAGATTAGTGCATCTGAGCCATGCCAACCTCACGGAAGCTACAGAAGTGGCCATGACCCTAGAAGAAACATCATTAACATCAACAGCAGTATGAAATTGAACTTTAGAGCTTCAATGCCATCAGCAGCCACCTGTTCCAACTCACTAGCCAGCTGGCCATGGGCCTGCTTGGCTAACTGCAATACTGTATCCCACCTAGATTTCTGATATCTAGCTACATAAAGCCATATAATTTGCCTGCCTGAGTCCCAAAGAAGCTGCCATATACTGTTTCTTCGCCATGGCATCAATCTTCCTGGAATCCTTATCAGGAGGATGTGAGGCCAGAGGAATATTAGCCTTGTCACAGGCTGCAGCTTGTACCACACCTACATGACTACACTGCTCAGTAAGGAAGTCTGTACCGAGCCTGACAAAGTATACCTTCTGTCCATTTTTTATCTACAGGAGGGACAGAATGAGGATTTTTAAAATCTTGTTGTTTGCTTCCTAAATGACTTATGCAAAGGAATAGACAACCTCCTAGACTCTGGAATATCCATCATTTCCACATAATCAGGCTCCTCTTGCTCATCCACAGCCTCCTCTAAAGGAAGCTGGAGGTTTCTGCAACCTTTTGTAAAAATAAAGAAGAAGGGACTCAGGCAGAATAGGAGGAGATTCTAAAGGTCTGTCTGGAGAAATGTCCGTTCAATGGGCACGCCAGACCCCCAGCCACACATATAATGATCAAATTCCTCCTCCCCTCCTGTGGTTCATAAAATCCTCAACTTCAAAATCCTGAACCACTGGGACTGAACGAACCAACCTTTACCAGCTGTTGGTGGTTCTACAGATCCCTGAGACAGTGACTGGACAATCTGAATGGCTTTAGCTATCTCTGCAGCAGTTGGAGACACAATTTTGGACTCCAGACCTACTGATTTCCTTGTCTTTTTACTTGGGACTGGTTCCTCTGAACCAGCCTTCCTTTGCCGAGAAGTCTCGCCCTGGTCAGAGGGCACTCCCTCTGGTCCAGTGGGTACTGGACCGGGCTGGCCATCGGTCCAGCGGACTTTTGGCCTCTCGTCCCTGAGCCGCCCAATCACTTCTCCAGGGTGGCTGCAGGAAATTTTACACACCTGGCAGTCTGACAGGAGGTGGTCAGCCCCAGACAATAAACACAAGTGGTGTGTGGGTCAGCCTTGCAAAGCGTCCCCTGAACATCACAGTGTTGAAACCAATAGGGCCGGTTTTTCTTTTGGGTTTCTCAGACATAATGCCAGCCTAACCAAAACTTGCCCTTTTGATGGCAGTGCCAGGCAAGACACCCTTATCGGTTCCTAACCGTGTCACGGGTATTTGAAAAAACCGTTATAATTCCGTTTTTTTTAGAACCGATAAGAACCGGGAACCGCACTCTAAAACCCACTGTACACTTTTTAAAATACAGAAAAAAAAAAAACAACCGATCGGTTCAAAACCGAACCGATAATTAATTTTCCACACAGACTTAAACTTTTGTACTTACGGTTACCAGATAGAGCTTTAAAACCGAAATGCAGTAAAAATAATAACTTTTGCCGGTTCAAATGACCGAAAAAATACTCGCATGAACCGAGCTGAAGGAACTGATCTCCGGAGCGACTGTTCAGTGAAGCGGAGTAAAGAATCTGACAGTTTCATTTGAAACTGCCAGATAGAGCTTTGGGCACAGCGCCCTCGCGCTGTAGAACTCCAGATCTTCTGGAGTTAACTCCTTCCTCTCCGGGGCAGTTCAGCTGCAGTGGCTGACTGCTATTGTTATAATATAGCAAGACTTCATGGTGTTTGAACATCCATGTTCTGTGTTAGAGCTCTGTGGCTGAAGGGGACATAATCTACATCATACACTTCTAAAATGGCACTTAACACCAGAGTATAGATCAGACACACTCAATGGGATAACTAAAAAGCCTGTAGAGATGGAGCAGTATCAGAATTAGAACCAGTATTTAAAAATAAATTTTACTGGGAAAAATGACTTACAGATTCAGTGTAGTTCTCCTTTAAATTACAAGAGTGAATCACAAATGGTTTGCAAATATCACCAGAACCACAAGATGGCATTGCCAACCTTATAATATACAGTTGGGCTTTTTTTATTTTTTGTTATTGTTTGTAATATAAGGTCAGACACTGAGTATACTGTTTAAAATGCTCCAGATGGAGTTTATTTGCCCCTTGGAAGAATGTGGAGCATTTAGTTGTTCTTTACTTTAGAGAACTGTGCGTTAAGCAAAACATTCATACTGTTTGAATAACAGAGATGTTTTCAAAAATCCATAATTAACTGTCATGACATCACAACTGTGAATTATGGGACTTCTGATGTAAACTGTAAATTATGACAAAAATGAGCATGTGGCAATAGTGAATTACAGCTGACCATATATTATAAAACATGGTCTAGTGTCTTGAGTACTAGCTTGGGAAGTTGGAGACATGGGTTCAGATCCCACAGGAACCACTTAATTATGGTGTGACCCTGAGCAAGTCACTTAACCTATTAGTGCTTCAGTCCACCCAGGTGTCAAAATGGTGAAAAGCAAGACCGTGCTGAAAATGAGTTATTGCATTTTAACTGGGCAATCTGGGGTACAAGAATGTAAAAATATTATATTTTGTGTAGCATGTTTCATACAAGCCATAGGTTTTAAACCACTTTACATAAACTGTAATACATCAAACAGCAGCTCATGATAAAACATATACATAAACATGCAGTCCTTTTGAGCTCAAAATGTTGATGCCTGCGTTTATTTTCCTTCCCAAATCTATTGATATGATTTTACATTTCATTTTATGTTAGCCAGTTAGGGTTTTGTTTTTTGACCTGCAGTTAGTCCTGACAACCTCAGTGTCCCATAATATCAGGGGGCTGTTCCATTTGAATGCTAGTTCATCTTAATCACAAGAAATGTGATTTAGAAGAGACAGGGAGTGAGTGTGTGTGTGTGTGTGTGTGTGTGTGTGTGTGTGTGTGCAACATATGTAACAAAGAGGGGTCTCCGTGGACATATCTGTTGCAGTGGAAGAGGGTTTTGATTCACTATGGCTCCAAGTAACAGATTACATGTTGGGGGATTGTGTGATCTATAAGGCTGCCAGACCAAAGGGTGAACAAAGACATGGAGATGCAAGGGTGAATTAGGAAGACAGCTAGTTAGGGTAGAACTATACACATGAGAGACTTAAGTCGCCTGGATATAGACTGGGAAATTTCCAACAGCAATAAACCACAAAAGCCAGAAGTTTATAGAGGTAACACAGGACTGCTTTCCCTGTATGTTCACAGTGATCTCAAGATGGCGGCCACGCTGGGCTTGCCACTGTATCGTTTGTCCGTTTGCTGATCCATTTGTCCGTTTGCTGATCCGTTTGCTGGTCGTTTTGATGATCGTTTTGTTTCCTCGTTCTACGTTTGGAGCTGTTTCTTCGTTCTACGTTTGGAGCTGTTTTTACTTCTTTGTTGAAGCTTGTTGAAGTTCGCTGAACTTTCTGTTCTGCCTTTTATTTTTGTGCAATTCTGGATATCCGATGAGGAGAATTGTTTGCTATAACAAGCTGGAATCTCTATGTCAAGGAGAGCTAAGGCGGTGACGGCGGTGTTGCGTTTTGTATGCTTTTATGGACAGGCGAACAGTCGAACAGTTGTCTGGATAATTTTTTGCGAGGCACGGCTGCTGTCAGAAGAATACTAGTTTTGCTGTTTATTGTGAGCTGGGCTGCATTTTATGAGTGAAGAAATTTGGAAGTTTGGCTCTATGACTCTGGAACATTGGAACATTATTCATAGACTGTGAGTTACACTGAGAGTTGGGCTGAACTGTTACAGGAGTTATCTAAGCTTAAACTCCTGATATATTTTTTGAATCCGAGGGGGGAGACTTCTAGGAATTTTTTGACACTGAATCACATTATATTGGGGTGTTTGAGACTGCTGAAGCTCTGGGAGGAGAGTGTGACTGATCCCCAGGAGGAGAGTGTGATTGATCCTCGGTCTCTGCTGTTTGATTATGAGGAAATTTTGGAGACAAGATTTGCTTTTGGACTTTGTGATCTGTGATGGTCTTGGCCTGTATATGTGTTATGGGATAGTTGCCTGGGGTGGCTGGTGCTGGTTGGGCCCGAGGCGGGTGACTCTGGCGTCGACCTGCTGGTGGGCAGGTGAGAATTGCTGAAGTCTCCTAAACCTACTGGAGTGGTCTACCGGTGGGTGGATATCGTTCCGGGGGTTATTGCTAAGGGTCCAGCCTGAATCAGAATTCCACTCTGGGGGCTATTTCCATCACATGGTAGTTTGTGATATCTTCTGCCTTTGGATTAGAATTGTTAAAATTTATTTTGTTCATTTTAAAAGACAGCCTGACTCTGAGGCTCCGAGTTTCAGAGATCCTGGAATTTTTAGTATTGGATGACCAGCAGACTTTTATATTATTTTACATTTATTTCATTTTTTATGCTTTTTTTTGATTTTATGATATTATATGACTTGTGTTTGTTATATAGGTTTTCATTGGTTAATGATATTATTTGTTAATTAAGATAGGTTGTTAAGCAGAGTTAGTTCTTAGATATTTGTTGTTTATGATGTGTTTGATGGGGCTTAAAACGGTCAGGCGCTATTCTCCCACTCTGCTCCGGGACCTCCGTCCCTTTCACTGTCCTCGGTTGTCTGATGACGTTTTTAATAACTGTCATAAAGCGGGAATAGTGAGAAGGCATTTAGGGGATGGGTGGGCTAGACAGAGTGGGAGATTGGAGGTGGGTGGGCAGATAGGGAGAGTTGGGTCAAGGAGACGCCCTGGGGTGAAATGGGATCAGGAGAGGGGTCCTCCTTGCCTGATTCCCATACCCAAGGGCTCCACAGATTGTGGGCAGGTACTGCGATCCTCTCCGAAAACCCATCCAACTCGGGCGGTGTTATGTAATGCCAGGTCTATTAGGAACAAGACTGCTATTATTGCAGATCTTGTTGCAACATCTGACCTGGCATGTATCACCGAGAGCTGGCTGGATGAGAATGCAGGTCCTATTTTAGACTCTGCTGCTCCGGCTGGGTTCTCGGTGATGCACCGTCTGAGACTGGATCGTAGGGGCGGGGGAGTGGCCATCTTTTTTAGATCAGATCTGAGTCTTGTGGAGGTGTCAGTGGGTAACACCAGATCCTTTGAGTGTATCCTGGCAGCAGTTGCAGAGTTTAGGATTCTCCTCATCTACCGTCCACCCGGTGATGGTGGTGAACTCCTGAAGGAGTTCGCGGACTTCATCGTGGACATGGCATTGGAGTCGCCCAGATGGTTAATACTGGGTGACTTCAATGCCTGGGTCGACGATGAACTCTCGCACTTTGGAAAGAACTTCCTCCAACTTATGTCTATGTTGGGCCTGTCACAGGTAGTTACCTCTGCTACCCATATAGGGGGTCACTCTTTGGACCTGGTGTTCCTACTGGATTTGGATGTCACGCATCTGGGGGTGGAACCAAATGTGTGGACAGACCATCACACCATCAGATTCAGTTTTGCGGCACCCCCTAATAGGCCTGCCCCTACGGAGATGGTCCAGTATCGCCCTTTAAGGGGAGTAAACCCAGAGGGCCTATTAGCGGTACTGGACCTAACGGGTGTTTCGGGTGAGAGCATGGGTCCAGGGGATCTTGTTCTTGCCTATAATAAGGCAGTGAGCAGGGCCTTGGACCAAATTGCTCCTGTTCGCATTCGCCCACTCACTCAGCGCCCAAAGACTCCATGGTTTGATGAGTCTTTGAAGGAACTGAGGAGAGTGGGGCGAAGGCTAGAAAGGGCCTGGAGGAAATCCTGCCTGGATGCTGACAAACTTAGATTGATGGATCATTATGTTATCTATCAATCGGCAATAACCCGTAAGAAGGCAGAATTCCTGTCCAGGGAGATTGCTGCTGCGCGAAACCGACCAGCTCAACTCTTTCGGACTGTTGACAGATTGTGCAATCCTCTCTGTCTACAGTCCGGAAGAGATTTTTCACAAATAAAGTGTGATGAGCTTGCTCGATTTTTCACTGATAAGATTGCCAGCATTAGGTTGGATATCGGCCAGGCTCACTCTTCAAGGGTTTGCGGTGATCGGCAGGGGGAAACAAACACCTGTGTCACCTGGTTTGACTTTGGTAGGCTGGAATTCATCGATATTGTGAGGATTGTCCAAACTGTACTTCCAACCAGCTGTAGTTTGGATCCGAGCCCTACGCCTCTATTATTGGGTTGCGTAGATACTATCTGTCCGACCATTGCTGAAATTGTTTGGAAATCTCTGGAGCTGGGGATCTTTCCTGAACCCCTAAAGGAGGCGGTCATTTGACCACTCCTAAAAAAACCTTCTTTGAATCCGAACTGCCCAGCTAACTACAGACCTGTCTCTAACCTGCCCTTTTTGGGCAAGGTTATTGAAAAGGTGGTTGCACTGCAACTGGATGACCACCTTACAAGTCACAATGTCTATGATATTCTTCAATCAGGATTTAGGAAAAGACATAGTACTGAGACTGCTCTTGTCCGGGTTCTAAATGATCTCCTGATAGCGAGAGATCGAAAGGCTCATACTATTCTAGTCCTTCTTGATCTCTCTGCAGCATTTGACACTGTGGACCATGGTGTGCTTTTGGAACGCCTGCGGTTCTATTGCGGACTGTCTGGTACAGTTCTGCAATGGTTTCAACCTTTTCTCACAGGGCGGAGACAGAGGGTTATCACCGGAATTTATTCTTCTGACGCTGTCTCTTTGCCCTGTGGGGTTCCGCAGGGCTCCATCTTGGCACCCATGTTGTTCGCTGTCTATATGCTGCCATTGGGAGACATTATTAGGCAATACAGCTTGGGTTTTCACTGCTATGCAGATGATACCCAGCTGTATTTGTCTTTTAGTCCCGGACAGGAAGATACAGTCTCTATATTTAACAACTGTCTATCCGAGATCAAGGATTGGATGAGTGCCAGCTGGCTAAGGTTAAACCCAGATAAGACTGAGGTGTTGGTGGTGGACCCAGGTAGCCTTGAGGTGGGTTGTAGGGCTGGACTTCCTTCGGGCGTATGGATTGATGGTGCCCAGCTCTCAACCTCAGACCGGGTGCGTAACCTGGGCGTTATGATTGACGACAGTTTGACCCTGAAATTTCAGGTGTCATCTGCTGTCAAATCTTCCTCTTACCATCTTAGGAATATCGCTCGGGTGAAACACCTTGTTCCTCCGGCTGATCTTCCGACGCTGGTCCATGCCTTTGTTACTTCTCGCCTTGATTACTGCAATGCCCTGTACCTAGGGCTACCAGGGGTTGATATCCGCCGCTTGCAGCTAGTGCAGAATGCAGCAGCCAGGCTTTTGACTGGGACATCTATGAGAAGTCATATTACGCCTGTGCTGCGCGAACTGCACTGGCTGCCGGTTCAGTGGCGGATCACCTTTAAGGTTGGGTTACTGACCTTTAAAGCCCTACACGAACAGGGACCGCGGTATCTTCAAGATCTCCTTGTTCCCTACTGTCCCTCTCGCTCGCTCCGCCGACGAGGGATTGCTAGAGGTTCCCAGGGTTCGTTTAAAAACATCTGGAGCACAGGCATTTTCTTATGCTGCCCCTACCCTGTGGAATTCTCTACCTCGTCGGATACGAAGCTGCCTGACCGTTGAGAGCTTTAAGCTAGAATTAAAAACATATTTATTTCAAAAGGCATACGGAGAGTGATTTTATTGTAATTTTATTGTGATCATATTGTCATTGTTGTTGTTTGTGTTATTTGTATGTATTTTAATTGTTTTTATTTGTACAGCGCTTTGGTATTGAAAAGCACTTAAAAATAAATTTTACTTACTTACTTACTCACACAATGGATGAGAGCAGAATTCATTGGGGTAGTAATTTTGGACCTGGTGATGTTCAGCTAGGGTGAATTAGGAAGGCAGCTTGTAAGTGTAGAACTGTATTCATGGGAGACGTCAATCGCTGGGATATAGACTGGAACATTCCAACAGTAGTAAGCCATAAAAGCCAGAAGTTTATAGCGGTAACACAGGACTGCTTTCTCACACAATGGATGAGATCATGATCCATTGGAGTAGTAATTTTGGACCTGATAATGTCTTGATTGAGGGCCCTGTCACAGAGCAAACACAACAGCATTTATTTCAACATTGTGCTTGAATTTCAGCAACTGAAAGACAGCACCATGGTCCTAGAATTTAGGAAAGCTGACTGACGCAATAAAAGAAATAATTTAAGATGGAAGGACATACACAAAATGGGGGTGGGTTGGGCGGAGAATATGTGGGTAGCATTTAAAGAGACAATAATCGGAGCCTCAAAACTATATAAACTTTATCATTAAGACCAAGAAACGAAAGAAGCCCCTTTGGCTAGACAAGCATATAAAGAAGGCAATTTGGGACAAAAGAAAAGCCTTTAGTGTGTAGATGGGTGAGTAGAGTGAGGCCAGCAGGGCTACATAGTATATAAAGATAAGCTAGAGAAAAGCAAGGCCCTCATAAGAAGGCGATAGTGAACACAGAACTAAGGATAGCAGAAGGGGTCAAAATAATAATGAAACTTACTTTGGATACACAAGGGAGCAATATTACATGAACACTGGCATAGAAAGAATAGAGAAAGAGGGAATGAGTGTCGAGGAAGGCTTGCAAATCACTAACCCTTCTCGCAGAAATGATAAGTCGCTGGCAACAGGCAAAGTGCTGTTGAACTGGAGGGTAGTGAACATTGTCCCCTTGAACAAGGGTGGTGATAAGAACAACTCATGTAATTACTGGCCAGTGAGCCTGATGTTAATAATGGGAAAGCAGCTGGAGTGAATTATAAAGGAACAGACAGTGGATTTTATAGAAGAAAACAGCCTTATTGATAGAACTCAACATGGGTTCACGAGGGGTAGGTCTTGTGACATGCACTTGATTGTTTTTTTCAGCTTGGTGACACAGATGGTAGATTGGGGTCAGTCATCATTCAATTCTGCGCTGAATAAGAGGTTTACTTAAACTTTATTAAGGGTATAGAAATAAGCAAGGGTAACAAGGAAAGGGACTTGGGAATAACAGTTACTACACTGTAGTTATTTTTCTAGTAGCATACCTTGCTCTAGCATTGCAAGTTAGGCTAATAAGATACCGTACTAGGCTGTATTACGTGTCATTTTGTATCACATGACAAGCACATGATACTACTATTTTACTGCAACATGGTATGATCACACCTGGACTAAGGTGCTCAGCACTTCTACCACACCTGATCATTCCCTGCCATTCAGATGGTGGCCAGCTGGGGTGATGAATGGAGGAGATGTGCGGTCACTGTCCCAGTGCAGTATGGTTATATCAGTGAGATGGGCAAGGGGTGTTAGATGTAGACTCCAGAGTGGGTGGGATGGGAAGGGGTTGGGTGGACAATCAAGGTGGGGGGCAGAGTTGGGGAGATCCACTATACATCAGCAGGGTTTTGAAGCATTATATGAATTGCTAAGAGTGGCAATCGGGGGGGGGGGTCCACTGTATACCAACATTGTCTTTAACTATTATATAGATTGCCAGGAATGGTGATTGGGAGGTGCACTATACACCAGTAGGGACATGAACCATTACACTGATCCCTAGGAGCGACAACTGGGGACCCTGTGCGCAGAGATAAGTGTAGGGTTTTAGCAGTGTTAAACAGTGCTGCAGCAGAGGCTGTTTAGCACTGCCCGAACCATTAAATATACCGCTGTGCTCTGTATGCAAGTGGGATCCCTCATTTGCAAGGATTCTGTGGTATATGCTGCGTGAGTGTCTGGTCAGCCCCGTGCACCAGGGACCTTTGAATATGGCCCCACCCTGTTGCATCACGCTAATCTTGGTTAGTTTAGTACTAACATGGTTAGGATCATGGTAGCCAATTGTATATGGGGCCATAATGTATAAGCTGATGTACTAGACCTATGGAGCATGCAGTTGGACCTGTAGCTTGTGCTTGGGTCACAAAACTAAGGGTTGGGGGAAAGGGTGGGAATTAGGGTTGAAAACCCCAAGGAACACAGCAGCACCAATTTGCTAAGACTCCTGAGATTCCAAACCATAATTTGTTCATTTCCTTGTATTCTTCAACCCCAATGATTGCATTAATGTCATTTTTTTGTAGTGAATATATAAGTGAATATGTATCCATAGATACGTGGACACACAGACAGTATTTTTCAGAGGAAAAGATGCACAAGAACAGGGGAACATACAGTGAAGCTGGAAGGTGGTAATTTCAAGAGAGACATGAAGAAGTTCTTCTTCACTGAAAGAGTCGTGGGTTCCTGGAACAGTCTTCTAGCAGAGGTGGTGGGGGTGATAACAGTGGAGGGATTCAAGAATAAAGGGGATAAACACAAGGGTATGTTAGTGGGAAGCAAGGGGGGGGGTTCAGAGATCAAGTAGGGTCTGCGGTGACAGTATACAGTAGGTAGGGAAAAATGGGCAGACTGTGTGGACCAAGTGGTCCTTATCTGCTCTCAAATTCTGCATTTCTATGTTTCTAGGATGCAACGCTCTGTGATAAACGTGTCACACTTACCTGCATGACAAACTGGAGTAATTGCCTTTGGATTACATTGTGTCCCTGCAGTATTCTGCAGCATGTCACTGGTATAAACTGTCATTAACAGCACTGCATCCCGGCTAGCTCCACCAAATATACATTTTACTGAGCAGCAGTGATTAAGTTGACACTTGCCAAACTGCATGTGCTATTCATTTCTGGATTTGGCTATTTTTTTCTGGTGTATAACAAAATGAAATATTTGGGTTTGGCTACAGGTCTGGGGATTTCACTACAAACTTCAGCAGTAATTATCCCAAAAACTACAAGTTTTAAATTGTCAGCCTTATTCTCTGATACAGGTGCAGTAACACCTGTATGTTAAGAGTTCATTAACAGTTGACAGTAAAACTCCAACTTTTGTACATTAATAACTTGATATATATGCCTCAAATTTGGCATGCGCCGAGTCAGTGCCAGAATCTCTGGATCTTGTAAATTTAGTAACAGTTCAGTGATGGCAAGGTTCCAGATGGCTGAGAATACATAAAAATCGCCCAAATTATGACCTATGCTATGCTCAGCAGAAGTCTAGAAATGCTTGGGATTTGAAAGGTGAAACTTCCATGCTTGTTAGGGTTTGGAGAAAGGATGATTCTTAGCTGGTTCGTTTTTAAAAAACATGCTTTGCCATTTAAATTATTAACAAAAACAAGTTCTGTTACACTTGTGCAGTGCTGAAATGGAGCAGTTGGAGGATATTGGAATTTTTGTTACACCTGTTCTCATTATACTGTATTTCCTGGTTACAGGACTACTTATAGTTGCATAAGCAGTAAAAAACAGCAGAGTTTGCCTATTAAAATCTCTGCAATAGTTGGGGTGGGAGGTGATTTAGGTTGGGAAAATGATAGGATGTGAGGATGACAACTCACTGTCATGCTCTAGTGTTTTTTTTTCTTAAATATTTTGCTGTTTTATTTTTTTACAGAGTGATGAAATCTGTTAGCTGTATAAACAGGTTTCATCAGTCACTCTTCGAAAAAAAAAAAGAAATCCTTCAAAATTATACAAAGCTTGTTGGTGTAACCTGGGTACCACCTCCCAACAGGCTATTTCCCCTGTCTGCTGCCCTTAATGCAGGTTAAGGGGCCTGGGTTTAGACTTAACTAGTAACAGGGCCTTTTTACCAACAAGAATACTATTTGCGCGGTGCCTCCACCCAGAGAGGTTTTTAAGAGAGTTTGATGTTAAGCTAGCACAACCCTCTGGGAAGTTGTACCTACCCACAGCCGCAACCAGTGGTCCTACACATGAGTTGTACCAAACACTTAGCATTTAGTGTTACAATTTGTGTCGAGTGCTAATAACATGCTAACAGATACTACTCTTACCAACAGGGTCTGAAATTTCTGGATACACCCTGTGTACCTGTAAAGAAGATTTACAGTGACAATAAGACACCTCTTAGCTTTTAACTTAACCCAGCACTCAGTAATAATATGCTCAGGAATCAGTATAACATTCAAACAATAAACTGATTTATTTGGGGATCTGAACAGGGGTTGGGGACTTAAATCAGGATTATGATTAGAGCAGAGCTGTTGTGTTAGAGGAACATTCACATACATTTACCTTCTGAATAGTTTCAGTCACTGCTGTCTGGGTACATAGGATCTAATTTGGTGCAGGCCTGAGCGTTGCTGTGGGTTGGCCGGCATTGCAGCTGGTTGGGGCCTTTAAACAAATAAATGATTAGTGATTCCTTTACCTTTGTCAGTTGTAACATTCATAAGCACTTTAAACCCAATAACAATTGTATACCTCAGGGCCTGATGGCCTGCAAAAACAGTTTAAACCACAATGAGAACTTAAAAAGCAAACCAGATGGCAAACACATATATTTTGGGTGGCACGGACAAGCCCTTTTGTACTCACTGAACCGGCTCCTCGGGATCTGGGATGATTTTCAGCTGGTTCCTCTCGGGGGTTGACTCTCTGGTTGTTGGCTACAGGCTGCAGGTCTCTTCTTTCTGGACAGAGACCAAGATACAAGGACGAGTGTAACAAGGGATAAAGGAGTTTGTCCCTATATTGCATCTTAACCTTATTTTGGTCTAAAACATAATGTGCCTGTGTAACAACTGTTGGCCTATAAAGCTAGGCCACATAAAGCCTATAAAGCTATAGAGAGACTAAGCCACAGTTGCAATATTAAAGTGCCTTATAACATTGTAGATGTAAGTAATAACAAACATTTGGCCTACGTGACTGCAAGCAGGAACACAGGATAGTGTCCAAATTGCCCTCTTGACTATCTCTAGTGTTTGTCCTTATGTGGACAGGCCACAATGCTTATATGCACATTCCTAAGTCCAAACCTATTTCTTCCCCCCTGAACCTTGGTTACTGGTGGTGACGGCTGTTACTAGCCATGTATGATAATAGAATGTACACCATCTATACTTGTGCTGACCAAGGATGAGCTCATACATATACCAAAGAAAAAGTATTACCTTATAAGTGGATGTTTGTGCTTGTTTTAAACCAATCATAGAAAACCATAGAAAATGATTGTGCTGTCTTTCACTATATAAGCAAGCCTGCACACACTGTTATTTTGAAGAATGTACCATTCGCAGCCTCTCGCTGTGTATTATTGTAATCATTAAATTCTTCCGCCATCAGTCTTGTCTCCGTTCGTCTCATTTTTAATTTATAATTTAATAACTATAACACAACGCCTATAACCAGGGTTTGCACAACTCACTCCCACGTCAAGACCTTTCCCCCCAAGGGTGGTCGCAGCCCACGATCATCTTCTCCATAGGAGCTAACTCCCCAAACTGGGGTCTCAGTAGCTTTTATAGAATAGGCAGCAACAGTCTCTCAGTAAAGTTATTTGGCATCACAAGTTTAAATTCTGGCACATTCTCAGATAGGTTGCACAGCTTACCCGCTTGCAAACTGCAGTCCATGATATATAAGCTGGCACCACAACAATCCAGGTCTCCCCCTTTAGCAAACGAGCTGAAGATAATTTCAGTGGCCCAAGACATCAGTTTTAGGCCACAGTCTTGGGTGCAACCAGGCCCCCCTCTGACACACAGATTGGGGATCTTTTAGACTCTCTGACCCCCTTTCATTGTGGAAGTTAGCTCCGAGGGAAACACTTCTTTCTCCCTTTTTGAGACTTTTAGAACAGGCTGCAGTGCTTGGCAGTCCCAAACAATTCACTCAGAAGTTCAGGCCGGGAAGAGGTAAAGCAGGCCCCTCCCCAAATTCCCCGAGTTGATAACAGAGCCTCCTCACAAGCCAAAAGCTCAGGCCAGACTGACTATTCAGTTGTGTCTGTCGACTGAAGGAAAGAAGAAATCTGAAATCCGGTTGGCTGCCCAGGCTGTCAGTCACAGTTTAAGTGTCCTGATTGGTTAAAATGGGCACCAAGCACACAGGTCACCATTTCTACCTGCGGCCATAGTAAAAGGACCCATTGGGACCCCTTAAGTTCCGACTGGCCCAAAAAGGGGATCAAAGTATCATCATGGTGGCTGGTTGAGTAAAATGTAAATAGTCCCAACATTAACGTTCATTTTTAATGTAACGGTTCAACTTCAGAACTAGACAGTTACAGTATTCAACAGGGCTGCACCTATACATGTAAGCGACTATACAATGGGACTTATCGGTGTGCTGCCTGGCCTGTCGTGAGCTGTATTCTCCCCTGGATCCAGCACAGGCCATACACCATATACACAGGGCTGCTCCTTTTAAAGGCACAGTGCGGCAGCATTAACTTGCACACTCACGCAGGAACCAGGAAATACAGCAACACTTTACACTTGGATCTACTATATACAGTACTGAACTTAGCCAGGCTCGCTCATGCAGAGCACCAGCTGGGACCCTTCCAGACAGGGAACACTGCAGCATCCAAGGAGATGCTGCCAGGTAAGCCTACCATTTTGGGGGGAGCTACACTAGTTAGTGAGGTATGTACCTCATATCCTGACCTGCCATCCCTCCAAATTTTAATGTGATCCCTCCCCCAAGCCATGCCTGCATTTTACAGTCATTATCAGTGGCAGGTGTCCAATCCCACTGCTGACATCCTCTAACCCCTTGCATACCAGCAGTGGCTGCCAATCCCATCATGAGTCCCCCTCTTCTTCCCAACTCTTTGCAGTTATATCCCCTCCCCTTTGCCCACCCTCCAGCACATGCGCCACCCTTCTCTCTCCCCCCAACTCTGGCACACATGGTAAACATTGCTTGTCTCTCATTGTGAATCCTCAAGGTCCCCTGGTGAGATTGCTTGAGCCAGGATCTGCAGATTGTAAACCGTTACCAATGGTGGGTAAACAATCCCACTGCCAGTCTCCCTTCTCCTGCCTAACCCTTTGAAGTCACATCACCCACCCTTAAAAACCCTGTAGCACCACACTACCCTCCCTAATCTCAGCTACCACTCAAAATCCATTACGGATGGTGGGTACACACTCCTACTGTTGGTGTCCCCCTCACACCCAAAGTGAGTACAAAAAAACCCCATTCTCGCCCACCCTTTTGCACCTGTGTCACCCAATGGCACAGATTTTCACATGTCCCTTGTAGTAAATCCTCCATGACCCCCCGATGCAACTCCTCAGGGTCCCCAAAAGTGCTGCTCTGCCTAAAGTGAATGCCATTTAAGAAATGGGCAAAACACCTCAGTTCAAAAATATGCTAACTGTGCATGCTTATGGACTTAGATTTTAACCTATTTTTTTTTTTTTTTTTTTTGGCCCATAATTGTGCCATTTTTGACTGTTTTGAGCCCAAGTTTTTATTGGGGCACCACCTCATAACAACTTAAGTGCAGTTTTATAAATGCACCCCAAAATGTGTTTTGGAGGGTGACCCCCAAACACATTTTGGGGCATAGTTACAAAATGACACTTAAGTGTTTGTGGGATGGGGTGCCAATATGGCTACCTTGAAAATGTGGACTCAAACCAGCTAAATATGGCCAAGTTATTAGCAAGCATTAGAGAAATGAGAAGAAAACAAAGTCAAAAATATTTCTGGACTTAAGTTTTTTTTTTCTCACTTTCTTATTTTTTACTTTTGCACATAACCTGACCATCTTTGTTCTGAACCCAAATTGTCAGGGTGGAAAATCTGGTGCCCCATTTCACGAACACCCCAAAAATACATCTCAGGGCACATTTACAAAATGACATTGAAGTGTTCATGAGGTGGGGCTCTAGTATGGCCATGCAGGAACCCCCAGTGTGCCCTGCCACCTGAATAACCAGGGAAAAAAAAACACAGGGGGAGTCTGCTCCAGACAAAGCCTGTCTATGCCGCCACCATCTCTGGAGTAATAGAGTCACTCACCAGGTATATTCTTGCTTTTCACAAGTGTGTTAAATAACCAAATAGTCACAGTACTCTTAAAGTTGCCAGTATTTCAAAGTAAAAATCTCTCTTCCTCAGGGAAACAGTTATTAAAATATTAATAAAACATAAAGATATTCTTATAATAACTTAATTCACCATACTAACTAGCTTTGTGTCTAATGTCTCATGTATTACTCATATCTATTACTACAGAATGTTGTTTTCTTAATATTTTAATAACTGTTTGCCTTGAGGAAGAGGGATTTTTACTGTGATCATTTGGTTATTTAATAAATTTGTGAAAAGCAAGAATATACTTGGTGAGTGAGTCTATTACTCCAGAGATGATAGAGTCTCTAATATGGCCACCCCTGACAATTTGGACTTAGAACAGCCAAAGATGGCCATGTTATGAGTGAAAGTAAAAAAAAAAAGAGAGAGAAAAAAAAACTAAGTCTGAAAATATTTCTGACTTAGTTCTGTTCTTGTTTGTTTAACTTTGCTCATAACCTGGCCACATTTGACCATTTTGAGCCCACACTTTCAGAGTAGCCACATAGGAGCCCCACCTCATGAACACAGTTAAAAATGGCAATATTTTGAGCAAAAGTAAGAAAGGAAAAAAAAAGTGGAAAAAACAAATTCTCTCAGCATAGAAATAGAGAATTTGTCATCAGAAAAAGGCCCACTAAGCCCACCACATCTGCCCAAGGGTGCCAATCAAGCTCAGTTAAGTGCATTAAATGTTCTAGCTCCAGTAGTATTAACATGTTTAAAGCAGCAAAATGGTCATGACAAATTAACTAAGTATGAATGTAATTTTAGGACTCATATATACTTCACATAGGGCCATTTGGGTCATGTGCAAAAAATATTAGGATGCATGTCATGTTTTGTGTAGGGCCCACAGGGCCGTGCGTATCTTGCTTTATGCAGGGACAAAAGGACCCTGCACAAAGCAAGTTAGGATTTTGATAATGTTTCAGGCAGGGCCAAAATGACCCTGTGCATCCTGTCTATAGCACCCTGTGCAATGCACGTAAGAAATTACTTTCTGCATTGTATTTTGGGTTTTGCATAAAGAATGTTAAAATGCATGCCGTGTTTCATGCAGCACCCATAGGGTCCTATGCATCCAGGATCCTGTTTTTGCAGGATCCAAAGGGTCCTGCATTAACCAAGGTAGGGCTGAGCTCCTGATTCATGCAGTGCCCTGTACAAAACGTGTTAGCATTTACTTCCTATTTTGTGGATTCACGTAGGGGCCAAAAGGCCCTACATGAAGCAAGTTTGAACTAACCTCATGCTTTGTGGATTTGTGAAGGCACCAAAAGGCCCTGTGCATTCTTCTTCGTACAAAGCCCAAAGGGCCCTGCATCAAGCAAGTTAGTACTTAGCTCCAGACGCACACAGGGCCTGCAGGGTCCTGTACAAAGCAAGTTAAAACTTATCTAATATGTGGATTCATGCAGGGCCCTGAGCTGGTGTTCAGCATGCTGTACCTGGGTTTTGAGAAATCTATTTTCTTTAGTACCCAGCCTGCCATGTTCTCTGCCTCCGCAACCTCCTTATGGCTAGCCTCCACCTTCTGCTCCACTGTCGGCAAACACTGGGTGAAAGTGTCAAATTTACTAGCCAGCAGCTCAATTACTTTGTTCACTCTTGTCATGGAGTCATTCAAAGTTTGTAAAGTAACCTTCTGATTTCCAATTCCTTTGCCTTGCCTGGGTCTTTGTGGCCTGATTTGGGCTTGAACAAGTCTTGTGCTGTGTTTCTCCACCACGTGGCTTTCCCACCTCGATAGGATTGGGCAAATGCACATAAACACAATACAAATGCAGTAATTCACTTGTCCTGTGGTACCAGAGCTACTCTATGGAGTCTAGTCCACTTTTTTCCCCAATCAAAATAGCCTGTTTTGTGATAGATATCAGGGATTTATTTAACTCTAAAAATTGATTAGCGTTTTGCTCATAAAAGTGCTGAATCTTTGTGAAAATGCATAGCTCTTTCCTCACTGTGTTTAACAAACACAGCACTTCTAGAAAATCTATATAAATACTTTCTGTACAGTTAGTATAGTCCCAAGAAAAAAACTGCTAATCAATTATTTAAAACCCTGGATATGCCTATGGTAAAGTATGGCTGTTTGCCTCTGATGCTAGCTCCACCCCGTTCTTTTCATTTGTTAACAGAAATTGCAGTACTCATTGCCACAAAATAACTTGATAATGTATCTTTTTTTAATTTTCTGTTTATACTCCCTTCTCGTTTCTGCTCCTGATCTCCCTCCAGAGCCCCATGGTTTCTTCAAGTGGCATACCTGCTTGGGCCTTGCCATCCTCCATACTGCCTTGAATTCTCCCTCCCTGGTGGGGTGTTGGAGGGTATATACCGTGGACGTGGTGCTTGCAATTGTCAGAAATGATCTGGAGTGGCTGTGGCAATTCTGGAGGTGCCAAGGTCCCTCGTCCCTGGTAGCAGGGCCATTTTTCCACATTGCTTCCACACCAGTCATACACAGGGACCCAAGGGAGACCTAGACATGCCTGCATGTGAAATGTGCTGCTGTTTTGGTCTCCAGCCTCTGTATGACCTCCCCACAGTGCGCTTAGCTGCATTGCAACCTGTGGCCACCAGAGTGGCAGAACCACAGCGAGGACAGCGACCCTCCCTCCCTCTCCATAGGAGGAGAGCATCCCCTGGGATGCTCAATCCTACTCCCTCCTCGGCTGGCCCCCAGTGATTCAGGCGTGTTCCCAAATCTGGGTTGCCAGTGTGCAAGTAGTGGCCCTACCACTGCACCAGTGGGCCAGCCTGGTAATGTATCTTTAAGAGTACACAGTACTCACTGAAGAACTTGTTGACTCTGAAATGGTGTCATTTCCAATAACACCTGGTGTCAAGAGTGAAGAGTATTTTTTCCTGCGACATGGAAGGATTACAGCTTCCAAGCACTTCGCATACTAGAACGGAATGTATATTCCCATGCACAACAGCAGAGGAAGTTTAAACAGCTGCCTAGGCTTTATTTAGTGGCCACGGAGACTAAAAATATGCAAGTAACAGAAAACATCCCTGTTACTGACATCTGATAGGGAGAAAGAGGCCCTGGAAGCTTTTAATACTTTCATATTTGCAGCTGAAGAAGACACTGTAAGGACAATTTATAACTTGTAATACAGACATCTGATAGATAATTCAAGCCTTCTAAGAATATCACATATGAACAACACCAGTTGTTTGTATCTGTGTATAACAGTTCAGATGAAGGACCACCAAGTTATTGACTGTAGAACCAAAAGCAAGAGATGCGAGTTTGGAAACATAACATAATCCCTTATTAGGAACAGAAATGTGTGTGGCATTAATTAACCTAGTTTAAAATAAAGACTGTTCAAAGCTGCAAAAGCCTGATTTAACATTGCAAAGGCTGTGGATTAATGCCCAATGTTTTTTTGATTGTTTAGTGTGTTCGTGTAACTGTGTGTTCATTTTATAAAACTTCAATAAACAGAAAGTTTAAAAAAAGGCTGTGGATATCGAACATTACAAAGTCTGTGGATATATGTTGAGCAGTAGAAATGTAGCTAAAAACCTGGATGGGAACTCAGATTCACTGGAAGAGGATGTTTTTAAAAATCTGAATGATAAAAAATAGAAGTCTGAAACAATTAGATAAAACATATTGCAAAAAAAAATTCTAAAAAGAAAACAAAAATACACTTTCATGAAATGTATAGATTGAGTAAAATCCATATAATTCAAACAGTGGATGAGGGAAGGGCTGTGATAAAAGAGCTGCTCGTTGGAAATGGGAGTAGCACTGCTGATGTGTATAAGCATGATTGGAAACTACTCTGACTTTGAATGGAAATGCTGTGGATATTAAACTAAATACCAGTACACAAGCAAATGAAAAACACTGTCTAAATTTGATATATCTCAGGCTCAGTTCTGTCGCAGGTGAAAATAAAGATAGTAACCTACAGTAGGGAAAAACAGCTAGCAGTAGATCTATGATCTTATGTGGACTGCACAGGAAAGAGGTGCTTGATTTTATTATTGTTGAAACAGAGACATAATCAGTACCTGGAGCTAAATCCCGTGAAGCTCTTAGTCTAACTAAATGTAGGGATTCCAGGTGTTTCTGGCATAGTATTAAAATGTATTTGGTGTCTCTATTAAGTACCAAACTGTAGGCATGCTTTTTGGAGGACTAAATTGTAGCAATGCATTAACAATTGCTAAATGCTTTTAACACCAATTTTTCTGACCTGTTGTCCTACATCTCCCTGTTTGCTGGTCCTAACCTACAGAAACAACCTGAGAGCTCCCCTCTTGCATTTGTACTTCGTCCACCTTTCTACCTCAAAGCTATGTCAGTAGGGGAAACCTGCTGATCCCCGACTAGCTTCTCCCCATTTACTAGTGCTGGGCATGACAATTTAGAGCCTAAGTTTATACGTTTGGGTGCCCCATTTCTTGCCATGCCAATCTCCCACATCTTCAACATGTCACTGACTACTTGAACTGTTCCTAACTTATAGACGATTGCCAGAGTCATCCTGGTATTCAAGCAAGGTGATCCAAAATGTCTTGAAAATTACTGTCTGCCACTCACAAATTATCAGAGAAAGTGGTAGCGTCCCAATTGACGGAGTTTATACAGAGATATGAACTGTTATCCTTGCACCAGCATGGGTTCCATAAGGGTTATAGCACTTCCACTGCTTTCGCCAAAGACCCCAGAGATCAGCATTGCTATGGATCATGGTAAGCTGACTGGAGCAGTCTTTGTAGATCTTTCTAAGGCTTTTGATCTAGTAGACCATACACTCTTTTGCTCTAATCTTCACTTGTTTGGAATGTCTGCCCATTCCCTAGCCTGGTTTACAAACTACCTACAGGGAAGGCAAAAGCTGGTCAAGTATAACAGGGTATTCTCTGATCTTACTCCTGTTAAGGCTGGTGTACCACAGAGGTCAATCCTTGGACCCATCTTATTTTCCTTATTTATTAATGACCTTCCCCAGGTGCCAGTCCATAGTAGTGCTACCATTTATGGTGATGACTTGGCGTTACTAAGCAGTTCTCAGGATATCAACATCATTAATTCTTGATTAAAGTCTGATTTTTGCCAAATGCAATCTTGGCTCTTGTCAAATAAATTAGCCCTTAACCTCAGAAAAATGCAGGCTGTGCTCTTTGACACTCAGGCTTGGATCCCCTGTGATGGTTGCTGACTCCTTTAAATACCTGGGAGTTACCCTTGATCCTCAGCTAGACTTCTTCCTACACAGCCACAATATGAGCAAGGCAGTAAACTGTAAATTAGGCCTGGCCTATTGGGCCAAGAGCATTCTTACATTGGCTCCACGTCTTGCCGTGGTGAGAGGGGTACTCCTTCCCACCCTTCGTTATGGGCTCATTGCCTTTACCCATACTACCAAGTCTATTCTATCTAAATGGGATGTGGCATATAACAATGTATGTCAGTTTGCCCTCTCTGCCCCCCTGATTCACTCATCATTGTGAACTATATAGCAAACCAGAATGACTCTCCCCAGGAAACTATCACACTTTCACTCTGATCTGTTTTATTGATAAAGTGGTTAGAACCGCCACCCCTCCAGTTTTGGTGGAACAACTAAGAACTATAAATCCAACTTACCCCCTTAGGTCCAGTGACTCTTTGTGTTTCTAAAACCCTTATGACGATGGGTGACTGGGCCTTTGCTGTCTGTGCTGCTAGGTTATGGAACTCTCTCCCAGTACCTACTTGTTGTGCCACCTCCCACCATAGCTTTAGAAAGTCCCTGTGGGATTACTGGAAATCTAACTCTGCCTGTAACTGCACTCAATTTCTGGTAGCTTTCCCCTAATGAGTGGTGTACTTTACCGCTTAGTCTAGCACTCTTTAGATCCATGCATGTGTACAATTATAACCTATGTTCATGCTGTTTAAACCTGCTATATTCCTAATTCATTGTTACCTTTTTCATGTTGTGTTGCTGCCTCCTCACTAAGTCTTGCATTGATTGTATATTCTTTGTAACTTCCTGGGTCATACCTGAAAATATGCATGTATTTGTCTAGTGTGCTTACCTGGTCCATAAAAAGGTAAATAAAAATTATTGAGATTGTCAATGAAGAAACTAAAAGCAACATCTTACATAAATAAGTACAGTGATATAGCTGGTGAAATAGGATGCATAAAAAGCATGCCTTATAATACGCGGGACCCTGCCACAGCATCAGTTCTGCATCCACAAGAAAATTGCCCTTACTGTAACAGTGCAAACTGAATTCATTCTAGAAGAAGAAATTAGGTGTAATAAAGAAGGTCAGTGAGCCCACTGACTGCGTAAAATTCATGGTGGCAGTGGAAAAAGAGAGAAGTCACTTTGATTTTGCTTGCATACTAAGGACTGCAATAAGGCCATTAAAATGAGAACATTTTAACTACCCACATTAGCAGTAAAACAGTAAATTGGCTGGACAAGGCAAGTTGGCATACTGGATGCTTTTAGGGCATTTGTTCTCAAACTTTGTCCTAGTGAGCCTCCCCTATACTATGAAAACATATCACGCCTCCCTTATACTAGATATTGTACTGTGCTGTCTTTTGCATAGTACACCGGCTATAACATGAAATGACCATGAATATGTGGCAACATCTATATACAGCACACACATTTTTAACTATATGATGTCTGGCAACATCTCTTCACACAAAACAGAAACACTCAATTTTCAGGAATTGTAAAATCAGGTTTCTTGAGCTTTTTGGAAGACAGGATGAAGCCTCCCCTATGGAATCTGATCTCACAGGCTGAGAGCTACTGTGTTCTGGAAGGTTTTTCTGGATGATGAAAGATCAGGGTATAATTCCCACTCTCATTAATTAGATTCTGCTTTCTGTGTGGACTAAGCTGTGCAAAACTAACCTAGCAGCGAAGCAACATTGCATGAACAGCTTAAATGTAATGTTTTTATTCAGATGTTTTATTTCACTGAAGATATTAGAAGGTCTGTCTGTTTCCTTGTTAAAACTAGAGAAAGGCCTTGGAATTCTTGAAGATGCTTCTTTTATGGCAGTGCACAGTCAGCAACTTGTCGCATATACTGTTAGGTGTACAGTTAAAAAGGGACTGAGGAGAAAACAGTATTGAAAAGATCAGACCTGCACAGAATCAAACTGTCGGGCTTTTGCTAGTCAAAAGCTTCTGAAAGCTGAGCCCTTCTCTCTGTTGTCAATTCCTTTTGTCTGTCTCTGTTTTCTCTGTATATTTTTCTGTTTGTCATAGGATGGTAGAAGATGTGATGTCTGTGTGCTCTCTGTTGTAAGTAACTGAATCTTATATTATGTCATTTTTTTTTATGCGTCGTCATTGTCTGCTTGACTTGTTGCTGCTTTGCAATATTTGGGCATGGCTCCGTATGTTGAAGGCATGAAGCTAAAGTCATCACTAGTTAACATGACAAATATATAAGAGTTTGGAAACTGTATGCAAAAACTATTTTCACAGTTCTGGCCTTTTGCTAGGAAAGACCAATGAAACTTTGGAGATGGGCTCTCCATCATCATCAGCTAATATTAAACCCTATAAACTTTTTTATACAGATCTGGAGTCTAAAACATGAAATGCCACTTCACAGACTACTGTGTATCTGAGACATTCTGTCCTTTTATTGCCCGCATAATAAGTGAGGTACTGTCATTAAAACCTTTAGAAGTCACCGGACGACTATTTAGTAAATGTCATCTAACTATAAATAGCTCAGCCCAACCTATCTGAGACAGGTATATTGTAGTGTTATAATTTATATATACCTTTCAAGTGAGGAATTCACATACATGAAACACAAAACAAAGTTGCTTGTTTTACAGCAATGCTATTTGGGTTTATCTTCTTAAGAAACATAGATCAACTCATGAACTGCTCGAGGTCTATTTAAAAGACTTGAATCCCAGTTCACAACTGGAACAGAGACTTTTCCAGGTTCTTAATGTATGAGATTTCAACACATTTAAATAGGTTTGTTGCTCCTGAAGGAAATAATGTATCGAGAAAAGTACAGAAAATAATCTAAAAAGCGGCATGCCTAATTATATTCATGCATGGAGCAGATATCATGTTATCCAGTGTTTTCTTGTCTGCAGTGCTCTCTGTTTCTCATTTCTGGGCATACTGACTCACTGTCAGCCCTCTGAAACCTGGTCACTGAATCTTCAATTTTTCATTAAGGTCTAGAGTCCTGTACGTCTGACACTGCACTTTGTGTTGTGATACAGTACACTGTATATATGTATGAATACATATGTATGGATAATTATTTATACCACACTTGTAAAATCTAATTCTTTATTTATTTATTTAAAGGTTTCACCAGGAAAAGCATACTAAGCTGACAACTTGTTTCCAGATGCGTCCTGGAGGGAAAGGGGGAGTGTTACAGAGTGAGAGGCATGAAAGCCCAAGAAACTAGTACAGTCACAGTTGACAACCCAATTACAGTGGAGAAAATAGGGCACCAGTGCATTATACATTGAGAAATAGGTGCAGTTGCAAGTTGTCAATCCATTTACAAAGCAGAGATAGCATACATGTGCACTTATACATTGAAGATGGGTACAGTAACAAATGCTGAATAACTGGATGAAAACAGTTACAGTCAGCCGACAAAAATGTAGAGCAGTTGGAGCATAAGTGCCTATAAGCGGTGGCAACCACTTGGACAAAGAGAAGTAGGGAGCAAGGAGAGGAAACAGGAGAGAGGGTGGGAAGAAGTGTACAGGGGTGGGAGTACAGAAATTAGGAGCAATTGCAGGAGGGGGAGGTAAGGCATCTGAGGTGGTTTGAGAAGACCCAAGGGGAAGAGGCAAGATGGATGACAAGAGGGAGAGAGTTCCAGATTTTAGGGAAACGGTAGCTGAAAGCAGCTTGGCCTATGGTTGTGGACACCAGAGGGACTACAAGAGTCCGATCATTGGAGCTTCTGAGGAAATAGGAGTGTGCAGGGGGATAGGAGAGAGAAGCAGAGAGGTAGGAGGGGAGAGAGCGGATCCAGAATTTGATCTACAAAGTTGGCACAGTGAGTACGGCACCTGTCCTCAAGAGAAGGAAAGGACAGAGATTGATACATAGAGCAGAGATAAGTGCGAGGTGGGCAGTCAAGGGTGTAGCACCAAAAAGAGTGAAAGAGAGTGTCCAGTCAGGCGAGAGCAGTGCCTGGGACAGAACTGTAGACTACGTTACCATAGTCAAAGATTGGAAGGATCATTCTCTGTATGATAGCACGGCGGACTGGCAGTGGGATGCGGTCACGGTTTTTGTGCAGGGCACCAAGCTTGGGGTGCAGTTTTTTGATTATAGAATCCATATGGCCAGAGAAGTTTAGGTGTTGGTCAAGCCAGATACCTAAATGCCTAAAGGTAGTAACATCCTCCAGAGGAGAGCTATACAGGGTGCAGAAGGTGGGAAGGGAGGGAAGCCTAGAGAGTGTCTGCCTTGTGCCAGAGGACCTGAAGACAGTCTTCTTGGCATTGAGGAGAAGTTAGTTAGTGCATAGCCAGATCTGAACTTGATCAAAGCCGAGCTGGAGTTGGTGCTCCCACATCGTCAGCAGAGGGGCCTGAGGTGAAAAGAACTGTGTCATCCGCATACATGTGTATGGATGTGGATGAGCAGATGAAGGGGAGATCATTGAGGATGATGGAAAATAGTATAAGGCCTAGCACAGAACCTTGTGGGACCCAGTGGTTACAGGCAAGGGAGGGGAGAGGGCATCACCAATTTTTACCAATTGGGACCTGCCCATGAGATAGGAGCGGAACCTGCTGATGGCCATTTCAGAGAGGCTGACAGTCTCGAGTTTGCATAGTAATAAGAAGTGGGAGACAGTGTCAAAAGCCTTGGCTAGATCGACAAAGATGGTGGAGGTGAGGAGGCCACAGTCCATACCATTTTGAATGGAGTTAGTGAGCCTGAGAGGGAAGTAGTTGTGGAGTGGTTCTTCCAGAAGCCAGACTGGTTGGGAGTGAAGAAGGAGGAGAAGTCCAAGTAGGGAGAGAGCTGGAATAAGACAATATGTTCCTGTATTTTGGATAAGATAGGGAGGAGGGAGATGGGTCGGTAATTGCTAGTAGCAGATGGGTCGCTGCCTTTTGGAAGAGGAATAACAGAGGCTGTCTTCCAGTCAGCAGGGACTGAGAAGAAGGAGAAGGAAAGGTTCCGGAGGTCAGCCAGAGGGGAGGAGATTGCTGGGGCAGAGAGATAGAGGAGTTTGCTATCCAGGCCATCTGGGCTCTTACCCTTGGATAGGTTGAGGGCAAGAAGGGCCTTGAGAATGGATGGGGGAGACACAGGAGAGAAGGAGAAAAGGGGGATGGGGATGACCACAGAGATCGGCAAGGGGATACGGCAGGAAAGGAAGGGGGAGGGAGGAGAGAAGGGAGGAAGCGCAAGTGATAAGAAAAAATTACTTACTGTAGTAATATTGTTTCTTCTAAGGGATCTCCCAGTAGGATTAGACAGCTCAGAATCTCTGACTGCACCGGAACTGTGATGTAATGTGGAATGTGTACAAATCGTGGAACAGTCAAACTGCTGTCTCGAGGTGGATTGTGTTCCATCTAACTGCCAGATTCATTTTTGCAGATGAAAAAACACTAGACTATCTGAATTAAGTAATTGTAACCTAAAAACAATAACAGTAATACCCTTCACCTGGTAAAGAGGGCGGGTTCCAAACAGGATAAAAAAAGAACACAAAAAAGGAGAGCTAGATGCCCTAGTCATACTGGTGTGCATCAAAAACATTAAGTTAAGCCAATGATAAATGGCAACATTAAAAACCCCTATGAACATATTGCTGAACTTGATTCCAGTTATGTAAGGGGAGGTAGGGATGGCAGGTCTGATCCTACTGGGAGATCTCTTAGAAGAAACAATATTACTGTGGTAAGTAATGTTTTCTTCCAACCCTAAGAATCTTTCAGTAGTATTAGACATATGCAGATTATCAAGCAGTGCTTTGGGAGGTGGGTACAGAACCTACTTTGGAAAAAGGTTCTGCAGTACTGCAGTGCCAAACCTAGCATCACTCTTGGACTGGCTGTCTAGGCAATAGTGCTTTGTGAAGGTGTGGACTGTACTGCAGGTAGCCATTTTACAAATTTCCAGCAAAAGAGTGTCCCTTGCAACTGCCACAGAGGCAGCAGTTCCACGAGTGGAATGTGCCCTGAGGCCCTGTGGTGTATGTATCTCAGCCTTACTGTAGCAGAATTGGATGCAGGATACTATCCAACGTGGAGTTGACCTCTTTGAGGCAGGCCTGCCTTTTCCACTTCACCATAGGTAGTGAACAGTTGTGGGTGGGGATCCCTGAGGTCCTCGGTACGAATGATGTAGTAGCTGAGAGATCTTTTTACATCCAAGCTACGAAGCTTCAATTCCCCTGAACTAGACTTGGCTGTAAAAAATACAGGAAGGGTGATGCACTGGTTCAAATGAAACTCAGATACCACTTTGAGAAGGAATTTCCTGTTAGTCCTAAGGACCACCTTGTCCCTATAGAAGATAATGTAACTAGGGTCAGTGCACAGAGCTTGGAGCTCGCACACTCTTCTTGCTGAAGTAATGGCCACCAGGAAAATGTTTTTCCAAGTGACATACTTTAAATCAGCTGTGGCTATTGGCTCAAAAGGAGGTTCCATGAGTTTGGCTATGCACAAATTGAGGTCCCGAGGAGGGACTGGTTCCCTAATTGGAGGAAACAGATGTGCCAATCCTTTGAAAAATTTCATAAAAATAGGGTGTGAAGCTATTGTTCTCTGAGCACCTGCGGACAAATAAGCAGATACTGCTGTAACCTCCCCCAACTGGCCCCCCCCCTTGTTCAACTAGCAGGGCTGCTCCTCTCACACATGGCACCAATGAGAGGGATGGGGGTTGTCACTACAACAGTTCTGTTTACCAATTTTCTTCTACTTCGTAGCCTGCGATCCTCAGACAGGCAAACCAAGTGTGGCAACTACCTGGCTCACACCTGGGGGAACCATTTAGCATGGCCATCAACCTGGGTCCCTGGGAGAAAACACTTGCTCAGAATTATGCTAGGTTTGTGCTGCTGGTCAGGGGCACCCAAGTAAATCCAGACACAGTGGAAGCAATAACAGTACTGTCCAAACCAGGTTCGGATTGTAGAGAGTGGCTTTTATTCACATACACAGAGAATAATACAAAGCGAAGATGGACCCCCACAGGGCTACTCCCACCAGTAATGCAGATTACTGAGGTACAGAGCACACACGCAGCGAACCCTCAAGTTCTGAATGGATCTTGGCACACATGGCCAGAACTGGTACACTTCCCTTGACTAGGCACCCTTGCCAGTACTAGGATACTTTCCCATATTTCATGAGGAATTACTGGTGGCACCCTCGACCGCCAAAGAGCACATTCTGGCTCACAGAAAATCCAAAATCCCACGTCTGGGTATTTTCTTCAGGCATTGGCCAAATGCACTAAGAGAAAACAAAGGTGCCCAAACAGAACCGGGAGAGGTAAACATGGTTACTCCAGATTGGGGGGGGGGCCTCCCACCTTTTGCTTCCAAATTTATACTCGGCCATTCATCTGGTTAATAACACCCTTCTCAGAAACTCTTGAAGATGCTATCTTGAAATGTCTTTCACATTTAACATTCTACTTTACACACCTCTGAGGTGTCATGAAGTTAAAAGTTCTGTAATTGGCAATGTCTCTTCACTAGACCCCCACTTTAGCAGGCACTTTTAAATCAGACACAAACTAAAAGTTCTGTACTTGGCAAGTTTCTCTCTGGATTCCATAGTAGGCAGACACTTTTAAACAGAAACAGTCTTTGTGACAGAGTCCCTTTGTCAGAGAAAAACTCACCACAGGAATGCAGGTGCCCCAGGGCTTTTTCCACACAAAAGTCTTGGGCACTCACAGAGCAGATGAATCTCAGGCAGCTTCAACACAGTCCAGGCTGGACCAGGGGATTGCCCCTGAATCCTGGAAATCCCCCCCCCATCCCTCCGGTGATGGGGCACTGGAAAACCCTCTGGGGATGGTCTCTACCACTCCATTCTCTGGTCTTCTATGTTCTTCTTCTAGGGTGAGAACAAATTACCCAAACTACAAAGGTAGCTCCCTGTCAGAGCTAAAAACTAAGGAGCTGCCCAGGCAGCAGCCTCCTCCTCACTCTACACTCTACAGACTACTTACTCAAATCCAACATTCTACAGCTACCCCTGCTGCTAGCATTCCATTGTGGCTTATGCTGCTGTGAAAATTCTAAAGTGACATCATCACTCCAGCTCAGCTGAGACTGAAAACAAAGTGGGACACTGTGAAATCCATTTAACTGACATCTCTCAAGCTGCCTCTCTCTACCTGCCACTGATTCTAAGTGGGATTCTAGTAACCCCTGGGAACAAGGGGGTTACACTGCTGTCAAGTGAACCCTGAGGGTTGAGGGCTGGAGGCCTAAAGCCAGCATGTGCACCAGATAATCAAGCAGTATAGGTAAGCTTGCCTTAAGAGGACTGATTTGCCTAGAACTGCACCAAATGGAAAATGTTTTCCACTTTAAAACATGAGTCTTTCTGGTAGAAGTTTTCCTGGATCTTCTCAGAACCTTAAGGACCTTTTCTGACAAGTTAAATTCTGAAAATTCTAACTCATCAAGAACCTGGCTTTTAGGCGAATGCTCTTGAGGTTCGAAAATACTATCTGACCTCGCACAGCTGTTAGGAGATTGTATTTCAAGGGAAGACAAATGGGTTGCTTGGTGGACAGAGTGAGTAACAGAGGGTACCATGGCTGCCTGGCCCAGTCTGGAGCAACCAGGATCATGGTTGTGGCCTGACTCCTAAGTTTGAGAAGGACTCTCAGCAGTATCGAAAATGGAGGGAATGTATACAGGAATTTCCCTGTCCAATCCAGGGTCAGCACCTCCATGGGTGCCGTGCCAAAGCGGGGAGCCTGCATCAATAAAGAGGAAGCTGATGGTTTTCTTTTGAGGCAAAAAGATCTATTTCTGGAATGCCCCAACATCTGAAAACTGTGTCCAGCACTTGCTTGTTTAAAGCCCATTCGTGATGATCCTGACTGATTCTGCTGAGTAAATCTGCCAGTGTATTGTCCTTTCCTGGAAGATGAATGGCAGATAGATGCACTTTCAGGGAATGTGCTAGGGACCAGATCTTCATGGCTTCTGTGCACAGCCTTGAGGATCTTGTATCCCTTTGTTTGTTGATGTACCGCATGGTGGTTGTGTTTGTCTGTCATTACCTGGACTAACTGACTCCTCAGTTGAGGGGCAAAGGCCTTTAGGGCAAGGAGGACTGCTCTCAACTCTAAAAGGCTGATATACAGCTTGGACTCCTGAGGTGACCAAATTCCACTGATTTTGAGGTCATCTGTGTGTGCCCCCCACCCTAGGAGGGAGGCATCTGTTGTTAGAACCCTTGTGTGGTGCTGCTGCTGAAAAGGGGTGCCCTGCCTGAGGTTGTCCCTTTCTTTCCACCACTGCAGAGCCAATAACAGAGTTCTTGTAACTGACACAAGCTTTGAAATGGGATCCCTTCTTTGGGACCAATGGAATCTCAGATGATATTGTACATATTTCTCATCTGAAACCTGGAGTCTGATACTACTGCAGTAGTTGAGGCCATATGTCCTAATAATGCTAGGAGCTGTCTTGCATTCCTGGGCTGACCCATGACAAAGGAGTTTGCTAGGGTTGGAAAATTTGTTACCCTCTCCTGTGGGAGAAAAACCTTGCCCTGAACAGTATCTAGTTCTGCTCCAATGAATTCCAGTGACTGAACTGGCTACATCTGAGACTTTTGAGCATTGATAAGTGCAAAACTCCTAGGTGGCGCAAACCTAAGGGCTACTACCTCTGCCTGCTTGGCTAGTAGCAGGTTAAGGGGCCTGGGTACTGAAACGGGTGCCTCCACCCAGAGGTCAGGGTTGTTAGTGGTCAAGCTAACCTGTGCACAGCCCTCCGGGACACTGTAACCCCCTTCCTTCCCTTCTAGTGGCCTGAGCAGTACACAGTAATCACTTTCACAATACCTCTTATACATCATACAATTACCCACACTGTATGCACTTACCACCAGGGCTGGTTCATCTGGCTCGACTCTGGAGACCCCCTGTAAAACAGGGTTGTGCACAGCAAATAGCAACAATACAGTACTTTTGGCACAAACTGGAACCACAGTCAGGTTAAATGCAAAAAGAGTTAGATCTGATTTATTCAGGGGACTTGAACAAGGGAGGGGCGTAATCAGGTTGATTTGCTTAGAGGCTATATCAATCAAACAGTCATGCATGCACTTCAGAGTCTACACAGTCACACACTCTGGGTACCCAGGTGGGGAAGAGGTGGGCTAGCCAGGAACATTGCCCGGGGTAGGCCGGCATCGCAGCTGGTTGGGGCCCTGTGATGGAAGAAAGCAACATGCACAGCGCACACTATTTGTAATCCGGAGCCGGAGGGCTTAGTTCGTGAAAGAAAGACAACAAGGCAATCAGATGACAACACTTTTAGATTTAACTATTGTTGCAGGGAGCTACCCTGATGGTTACTCACAATACCCAGTACAGGACACAGGCAGGACAAAATTGAGACTGCAGATTGTTGAGCTGGAGTGCCAGGAGAAGCAGGGCCCACACGAATCACCGAGGCGTCATTCCTGTTCAGGCATTGCGCAGGGGGCTGTTCCCCAGGCAGATCTTTCATCAATGGTTTTCTCTGTGCAGCGGGTAGTCTGGCTGGGCCAATGTGGCAAGACCTAGGCCAAATGGAGATGAATTCGGATTCAGTCAGTTGGGGCTGGATGCAGCTTTCAGCAAGCAGAACACAATTCAACACACAGTGGGGAACCAAATCATGACCCACTAGCATTATACAGCACATTTACATGTAAGGAAATTCTACTGTACCAGGCAGATTACTATCCGGTCGCAATTGCAGAGTCTCTGCACAAACCGGGAGTTCAGAGGTGGCTAGAAGTCCAGACAGGCTGATCGCATTCAGCAAATCTTCAGTCTTCTTCAGGTTTCAAGCCTGGTCACAGTTCAGTGGCATTAAATCGTTCTCACAACTCGGATTCAGTCCGAATAAACTCTCTTCTCCCTCTGTTCCTGAAGGGAAAGGGAACCTCGATTTAACAAAGATTTCTTTACTTTTAAACAAACGTGGTTGGTTCCTGACTTAGAACAGGAACTGATCGCAAATAATGTAAAACACTTATTAAAATAAGCTATAAAACTAAAATTTAGTTGGATAAAATAGCAGTTGAAACAGCAAAAAACAATTACTCAAATTGAAAAAAACTTGGTTCCTGGGAACCTCGAGGACCAAGTAAATTTATTTATTTATTTAGTTTTTGTTAACCGGGTTAGGTACGCTAGCCAAAGTTCACTATTTTCAGGCACGACCTGGGAGAATACATACATAAAATGAGATGAGATTATATAATACATAGTATATAGTACAGGTACATAGTATATAGTACAGGTAGGTTAGAATACAGATCAAGTCAGACAGTACTCAAGATAATACATATAGCTATGCAGAGATGACAAAAGTGACATTAGTACATGCAAATAACTGAAACTGGGCTAAGTGGCAGATATAAAGACATTTTATAGCAAAGCTTGTTTAGAGGTGCAGCAGTGTCTTGGGTGAAATAGGGTGGTTAGCTGTGAGACATTAAGTGAGATCAAAGCATGTGCAGGGGTCCTGGGATAGGTGGCAATATATTTCTTTTTTGAAGATTGGGTGGGAGCTAGCCTGTCTCAGGGCAGGAGGGAGGGAGTTCCAGGTGGTTGGGGCAGTACAGTGAAATGCTCCACAAGCTTTTTGAAGTAAGACACCTGGGTATGGTGAGTAGAAATTTGTTTGCCGAGCGTAGTCCGTGGGCAGGTGTCTGTGGTACAAGTAGAGCTGCAAGGGAGGAGGGGGTTTGGTTACGGATTACAGAGTCTGTGAGGGTCCCTAGGGAGTATAGTTGGAAGGCAGTTGGGGAGAGCCAGCCTAGGCCGCTATACAGTGTGCAGTGGTGCTTGAGGCGATGGGAAGAGAAGGCATATCGACATATGTTCTTATACACGACATCCCATTTATGGAGTGCAGTCTTATGGGCATTAGCAAAAGTGGAGACACCATATGTCAGCACTGGAAGCAGAATACCCTTGGCAATTGCCAATTTGGCAGATGGTGTTAGCAGGTGACAAGTCTTATAGGCAATTCCAAGTTTGTCATTTGTTGCTTTACAGGTTGACTGGATGTGCAGTCTGAAATCAAGGGATTTATCAAGAAGGAACTGAACATGTACTCCCTGGAGGGGAGGAGGGAGAGAGGGGATATGATAGAGACATGCAAGTGTCTTACAGGGAGGAACAGGGTGCAGGAATACACTATTTTTAAGCGAAAAAGATGTTCCAGGACTAGGGGCATGGGATGAAGTTGGAGGAGGGCGATTCAGAGGAAGCGTGAGGAAGAATTTCTTCACAGAGCAGGTGGTGGACAAGTGGAACACCTGCCAGAGAAGTGGTGGGGCCTGAAACAATCACAGGTTAAGAATGCATGGGATAGACATAAAGGAATTCTGGAGGTCAGGGGTAAGGGGCAACAGACTTCTTGGAAAACATAAACTGAACTTACAAGCTCAAATGGGCAGACTGGGTGGGCCATAGGCCCTTATCTGCCGTCACTGTCTTTGTATCTATATATGTATCTATGTATTTGAAGGATATGACACAGTCGATGAGAGACCCCCCGGAGTCATGGACTAGGAGGGGTTCCTTACAGGCCCTGAGTTTGTGGGCAGTGCCAAATAGCATGGCTTGGGTCTTTTTTGTGTTGAGGATGAGCTTATTAGCATTTAGCCATGTTTGCACATTCCTGAAATCCGAGGAGAGGTTTTTTGTTAATGATGTTAACTTTGTCAGCGCTGGAGTAGAGGACAAGATCATCAGCGTATAAGATAGCTGAGCAGGAGAGTATGGCATAATCTATGTTGTTGATGTATAGTGAGAAAAGAAGGGGTCCCAGGATGGAGCCCTGTGGTACTCTGATGTCAGTGCTGGTCACATCGGAGAGAGCGGAGCTGAATTTAACAAGTTGTAATCTGTTTGATAGGTAGTTGTTAAACCAGTCAACTACTGAGGATGAGAAGTTAAGTCGATGTAGGGTTGAGAGAAGCAGGGGATGATCAACAAGATTGAAAGCTTTGGTAAGATTGATAAATACTGCTCCAGTGAGTAGGCCTTTGTCCATATTGCAGAGTACATCGGTGGAGAATTTGAGAAGAGCGGCTGAGGTACTGTGCCCTTTTCTGAAACCATGCTGAGTGTCTGAGAGAAGGTTGTTCTTTGTGAGATGGTCAATGGTTTGGGTTGCAACAAGCTTCTCCAGTAGCTTGCTTAGCACAGAGAGGATGGCTATGGGCCTGTAGTTGTTGATATTCTTTGGATCTCCTTTTTTAAGGATAGGCGTAACTCGGGCAATCTTCCAGAGATCTGTGACAACACCAAGAGAGAGAGGGACAGAGTGAAAATCTTGGCCAGTGGCGAGGCAATCAATGGTGCCGCTAGCTTCAGGAGTCGTGGCTCGAGTGAATCTGAGGCAGGGCTAGTGCTGTCGGATATGTTTTGCAATAGCCTTTGGACCTCAGATCTAGATATAGCTTTAAAGTGGAAAGGGGGGTAGTAGTTAGTTGGCAGTGGTCAGCACCAGATGCAGATCTCTGGGCTGTGCAGAAAGGCTGAGATGCCGTGGGAGGTGAAGTGAAGGATGAGGTGTACTGAGACAGGTCCGTGAATAATCTGTTAAAGGCATTTGCTATAATGTTTGAGTCGTTGCAATGTACACCATTTAGGATCGATGACTGGGTAGCCCCAAGAAAGGTCTTGATGTGTGTCCAGAATTTTCTAGGGTCACCAGCAGAGTTTGTGAGCAGTTCCTTGCAGTAGATGCTCTTTGCTGTTCTGATTTGTTTTTTACAGGCACTCCGAGAGGCCCTGTAGGTATTGTAATCCTCCAGTAGTCTGGACACTTTATACTTCTTCCAGAGTTTGTCCCGTGTGCACAGGTTAGCCAGCAGGTCCTTGTGTAGCCATCTTGTTTGTTTACCCCTGACTCTTCTGGTGACCTTCGGGGTATGTTTATCCTGAAGTGCTGTGAAATTATCAATGAAGATATCAAGGGCTATTTGATATAAAACTATTTAACTTTTTATAAAAAAAAAACTACTAGAAGCAAAGTATTTAACAAAATAGTGTAAAATACCACTTTTTGATAGAAATAAACAATCTTGCAGCAAAGTTACTGTGTGAAGCTCTTCGGGGTGTTTTGCTGTCTGACCAGAGAAAATGAATCTGGCAGTTAGATGGAACGCAGTCCACCTAGAGGCAGCAGTTTGAATGTAGTATTCTGAGTTCCATGATTTGCATACAGTACATTCCTATTACATCACAGCTCTGGGGCAGTCAGAGATTCTGAGCTGACTGCATATGTCTAATACTACTGGGAGATTCCTGGGGTTTGAAAGATGGCGTTAAACTCTGAGGCGACAGAGAGGGGGCCAGAAACCAAAGTATCTCCTACTTTGAGGACAGATTAAAGGGGGTTGAATAGGAGGGGAGAAGAGATTGCGTACTACCTTACAAAATGTTGATGGGTGATCTATGTTGGCTTCGAAGGTGGATGTGAAGTAGTCGGTCTTAGCAAGCTTTACAGCCCTGATGCAGGAGTTATGGCGGTAGCCATGCCTCTGGGAGGCAGTGGGGGATGGGTTGCATTTATTATCAAGCCAGGCCTTATCACGGGCTCATAGCAGGCTATGAGTTCAGCTGTGATCCAGGGGAGGTGGGTTCCCCATACTCTTGTCCAGCATCGAGGGGCATGTTTGTTCCAAATCTTGAGGAATTTAGTTTTGAAGTAGTATACAGCTGAGTCCACGGAGGAGGCTGAGGAGATGGGGGATCAGTCAGTGAACTTACCTCACAGTGCAGGGGAGTGAGATCAAGGGATTTGAAAGAGCGTATAAACAGAATTTTGGGGTGCTTTAGGTCGATGAATCTTGTGTACATAGAAGGTAAGATTATGGTCACTTAAGGCATCTGGTAGGATGCCAACCTTGGTGATTCAGTGAGGGTGGGAGGTGACAGCCCAGTCGATAAGGGAGTGATTGAGGATTTTAGGGTTTAGTCGAGTTGGTTCATTTATTAGTTGGGTCAGATTCATGGTGGTGATATGACAGCGGTGGGTGATGGACAGCCAGTTTAAATTGAAATCGCCTAGTATAAGGGTTTCTCTGGTGGAGGTTCAAAACAAGATGGAAGAAAGGACTTTGGTAATAATCCAGGGTATGGAGCCAGGGCAGCAGTAGATGCCAGCAGTATAAATAGGGAGAGAGTGAGGGAGGGTAAACTCTAAAAGTAACAGTTTGTAGGCAGAAGGGGAAGAAGACGACATAATAGGGGTGATCTGGAGGGCGGAGGAGAGGTACATGGCCTTGCCACTGCCTCTGCTGGGGTGGTCTTGCTGGATAAGGGAGTATGCAGGGAGAGAGATGTTTTTGTCTGGCAAGTTAGAGGTAAGACAGGTTTCGGTCAGTATTAGAATATCAGGTTTGAATGTAGCCATGAGGACCTGTATTTGGGCAAATTTGTGGAGAAAGCTTCTAATGCTTAAGTGGACAATTTTTAGTCCACAGGGGGAATGGTGGGGGCTGCTGGGCCTGGATTGGATTCTATATATTCTGCAAGTAGCAGAAGCAGAGCGGTCAAGCAGAAGATATATGTGTATTTATATTTTTGTAATAAAGGTTGAGTGCTGACTGAGTATCGGTAACCCTTGGTAGGGGTAGTGTGGAGGCAGGAGTGGGGAAGAATAGAAGCTCCAGGGATCCAGGGACAGTGGGAGTGGAGGAAGGGAGAGAGGGATGTGTTAAGGTGGATGGGGGGTTTAGATGATGATAGGAGGCAGAAGGGGAAGCATAGGAAGGGTGGAGGGAGGAGTGAGGTATAGGAGAAGAGAAGAAGGGGGAGTACACCAAGGGTAAACAGGAACATGATAGATGAGTGGAGGGACAGGAGTGGGGGTGGGGCTTATAGATTGGCAAATGAGGGAGGAAGGCAGGAGAGGGAGGGGATGTTAGGACAGGCAAACTATAAGGTGACCACTTAATGGAGTCAAACATTTAATGGGGGGCACTATTATAGAACACTTGGAAGAAGGAGGAGCCCATGCAGTGAATTTGCTGCAGGGAGGTTGAAACCTGGGAGGGACCAGGATAAATGGTGTGGGACTTCAGAATTGGGGGGGGGTGGGTATTTGCTGAACCAAGTAAGAGGCAGCGTAGGGTTGCAAAAGTTGACCAATTGATTCACAAACTCCACACCTTAAAAGGAAGAGGAACTTAGGGTGGAAGGGAAGAGGTAAGCAGTGCCATCCAAAGTGTGGCGCTGCTAGTGTGCCGAACTCTGGCACGCTCAATACCTGCTGTGGGCATGTTTGCAGGCTCCCAGTGTACCTAGGAGCATCACCAAATGTGAGAATCCACAGTATAATGTCCACATGGCAGTGTTTAGTTTACTTAGTTTATTTTTATATTTCGCTGGGATGAGGCACTAGGCAAAGCCTGTTTTCAGGGCTGTCTTGTTTGCGATGTTACAAAACATTTAACACAAAACATAAGAAGACAGATACATGACTACAAACCCAATACAATTAGTATAAACACACATAGTATAAAATTAATTAATGACAAGTACACTTAAATGATTAAGAGTCCAGTAAAGCAGACTTATCACTTACTACATTTACCATCCTAGCATAACCCTTTTTAATTTAATACAGCTGTCTTGTGCTTCTCTGAGTTGGTTTGCATTCAGTCCCCAAGCCTTTGCCAGGTCAACCTGCTGTGCTGTAATATAATGTGTGTGCTATTTATTTAGATTCTCTGATAATAACACAATCTTACTTGCCTTGTAAAGGAACATAGTTTAGGAGATGTCCTGCTAGAACAGCTTCAGCAAAGCTGAGAAACATATTTTGGCCCAAGAAGCTTCAGTATGTTATGTAAGCATTAATCACCGACAGAGGAGGGCTCTACCGGTGGATTAATGCCCGCTGGGGGGGGCGTTGTTGCACGAGGGCGAAGCCTGAGGTTCAACCCAGCGGGCGTATCACCATTTTAACCAACGCTGAAATGATGTCTGCCTGTATTTCGGAAAATTGATGTTGCTGGGGCAAGTACTGTGGACAGTGAATGGCAAGAAAGGCACCGGAGACTAAGGAAATTTCTGTAAACTTTATTGTTACTCGGCCGCCCACAGCGCTACTTGCGCCCCAGTGGCTGTCGTGCCCACTACAGGAGCAACACGGCATTATGAGACGATAATGCCTTGTTGGGCTCGTGAACGCGCAACAGCAACATGGCATTATGAGACATAATGCTGTGTTGGGCTCGTGAACGCGCTTCCGACAACAGCAACACGGCATTATCGTCTCACAATGCCGTGTTGCTCCTGCACCACGTGATGCTATCCCGCCTATCGCGGGGCGCCCTGGAACGGCGTTCAATAATGCCGTGTTACAAGATGTTTTAATGGCTTTGTAGGCATTCAAAAGTGTCACAAGAGTATGAGTAGCTGGAGAGGTATGGGGAATGATTTGCTTCGGTGTGGATGATTTAATTTGGTGTGAAGGATCTGATTAACAGTATGTAAGGGTAGTGTTTTTGTAAAATGTCTGGGGAATGGTTGCCCTGGGGCAGAGTTTATGCAGACTGTAGGAGAGATGGCAGCAATGGGAAGAGAGAGGTAGAGTCAATGCAACCAGAATGGAAGATTGCAGCAGCTGTGTGGGGTTACAGATCATGTGAACTGGAAGGGGAGGTGGTAGCAGCTGGTGTGGGTGGGTTTAGGGTGTCTAGCATATTCCCTACAGAATGTTCCAGTGGAATTGAAAGAGGAAGTGTCAGCAGCTGGGTGGGGTGGAGTTGCAGATATTGTGAAATGGAAGGGGAAGTGTTAGCCGCTGGGTGGGGAAACCTAGTCATCATTTGTAGAAACTGAGGTGGGGCAATAGATGGGGACCGGGAGACCTTTCTACCACCACCACCACTGAATAAAAATAAAAATGTGCTCCTAAGAATACACCAACGTAGATGTCTTTTCAGTTCTATAGGAGGGTGCTTTTCTGGCTGGACATTTTCCTAACTCTATGACTCTACTGTAGCAAGTAAATGGAAACAACTTTTCAGCTCTTTTCCCCATAAAACTGATATCAGGAAACATGCGTATTATAGGAGAGGGGCCATTTGTATAGCTCAGTCTCTGCATTGGGTAAAAAAGTCTGTTATATATCATGACAAGGTTAGGGCCAGAGGGATATTGAGGCTTGACAAAAAAAATAAGGAAATTTACAATGCCTTCATGTCAGTACAGTCTGTTGCCTGAGACTACTGTACATGGTGTCTGAACGGTCAGTACAAAACCATGCCATAGCTTCATGATGTCTGTACTGTTTGGTCACTTTACACAATGCCATCTTTCTGTCCACATCCCTCCACTGTACTTTTAAAATATAGTGTTGTAGACATAATGAAAAATGGAAAGGCAGCAATCATCATTAGAAAAAATTAGATTCATGACATGTGTGGTATAAATAAAATATGCAAGGTAGCAGATTCTGATTCTGGTGTACTCATTCTGCTGTGTCAACCACATCACTTGTGACGAGCCTCCACTGATTGCCCTAATCATAAGTTAAAAATTGGATTCCACTTTGTTGCATGGAATTTTCTTTCTTGAAAAAGATTTCTACAGATAGCATGCGCTTTTTCTTTTCTTTACATACTAAGTTAAAGGAGAGATACTCATCTGATTCTTTTGAACTCGTTAATTCTGGAAGGCATAGGGCTACATTTCCCAAACTATAGATGTACAGGACATGGGCCTACACATCCAGAAGGTGTTTTGCACTTGCAAATTTGCTCCATATTTCAAACACAGATTTTGGTGGGTACAGACATTAGTGATTTGCTCCTAGTTATGCCCAATGCAATTTGCTGCTGCATTTTAGGTGACGGTTACAAATGGACTACCCAAAAAAATGCATGAACATCAAGGTGGTGGTAATAAATTTAAGCAGTAACGACCGAGAAGCTGGTAATTTCTCAGAGATTAATGACCGATTGGGGGGATGGGTGGCCCAAGGCACAGCGAGGGCCATCTCCCTCCAGCTAGTCATTAATCCAAGCAAATGACCTGCTTCAAGGTCGTTATTGCGATTATAAGTCTAATTGCAATAACAATTTTTGTTTTTACCATTTATTTTTTACTTACTTTACATTTTGATTGGAGTGGCGCAAGCCATGCACGCCACATAGCATCAGTTGGCAGCTGTATCGGTCATTTCTAAGATCTTAATGACCTATCCAGTAGCCAATCATGGGTCTCACTAGACTCATGAATATTTAATTAGACTTATAATTTTATTTAAACAGTTATTATTGTTTAGAAAGTAGTGTTTGCCCTGCAAAATATCTCCTCTCAGCTGAATACCAAGATTTGTAGGAACGTTGGATCTTGTGGTGGAGTAGCACTTCTGAAAATCTAGCCCCTCGGCTGATGCCTCTTTTGGAACGTAAACTTTATTGTAATGTTTTCTTCTGCAGATTATTCTGATCTGAAATGACAAAGAAACCATGTTTTGTTTCCTTTTTAGTAACACATTTAGGGTTAAGAAGTCTCCGAAACGATCATCCTTGTCCAATACACCCTCACAGGTTAGTGGTTTGGTTTCTGTTCTTTACCGTGTTTTTTCCTTGATTACAGTATCGCAGTGTTAAATGTCTGAGATGGTTGCATCTGTAACTAAACAACTACTGTTGATGCCTTGTATATTCTGTTTCAAGAGAGCTGACAAGGGTGATCCCTGGATCTGTTAGCACAAACCCAGCTTTATCCTGCCTCTTCCTGATTTTGAAATGTGGGTATGTTTACTATGCCCAGAGTGCACATTTTGCAGTTGTGAATGGATAGTTGTTCTTTGGTTCATCACCCACTCCCTTTCTTTTGGTATCCTGTAAACAGATCATATCCAAAGGAGACCCAATGAATGCCACTACTTATTCAAACAGCTGAAAATACAAAAGCACACATGCATTAAATATAGAAAAATGGTGGTTTGTATGAGCATCACACACTGAGGGTATGTACAAAACGAGCAATTAATGCTGCCCGTACTTTATAATTAGGGGTTTCAGGTGCTGACTTGCAGTGTGATGAAATGAAAAGCAGTGTGAGTCACTGTCAGTACATTTTGAAACAAAAATGTAGCAATCCCATGACACACTGTACATGGTTGTGATGTCACAGCTGAGTATTACAGGGTTTTTTTTTTTGTTTGAGTATTGTGTTCAGGTCTATATGGGAACTAACCAGTAATTTTACAACTATTTCTATTAGTTCGCTTATTAAATATTGTTAAAGTTCTGTGAGTGCTCCATGCTTGATATTATTATTTGAGCAGTATATTCTACTATATTGCATCAAATTTTGTGATGGCAAGCTACACATTATTCACCTGAAATTAGCGGGGTGCATTCATGACACTGTATGAAAAAGGACCAGAAAGTTAGTATTTATTGGAGTATATATGGACTATAAAGCTACAAATGACAACTCCCCTAATTTCCACATTATGCTCAGTTTCAGCATTAATGAGTGATGCTAAACTAGTTTATATCCTAAAGGCATAAAATAGGGGTTTATACTAAGCTGATACAGTATATCGATATAAGATGTTGCTACACCTTCCATATAGCAATATTTAAAATTGGATCACACAGACAGATGCCTGGGAGAGAGGAGAAGATAGATAACCAGTCAAAGTATGAAAAAAGACAGTCTGCTGAGTGTAAGACTAGGCTGGAGGTCTCAGCGCTGGAACCCCCTTCTCATCCAGTCTTCATTTTTATGTTGGCTCACGCTTGTGCAGCCAACATATTGCGGTAGTAGCAGATTTGGAGGCGTGGTCACTGTTGGGCGAATGCAGGGCACGCATCAGAAGGTGCGTCCCTCATTCCCCAATCAGGCAGCAGGAGGCACTGACCTCATGCATGCCTAATGTAGCTATCACAACAAAGAAAAGGTCCGCTGCAATGAGAGTGAAGCTGTCATGCAGTGTGACCATTACATGCCTCCCTCGGTGCAGGCAACATGGCGGCAGTGACTGTCGCCGCTGCTGCCTGTCACAATGCCGACGGGGGCCACTCCCGTCGGCATAATGTCCCCCTTTGTTGATTGCGGGTGCCCAATCCCTCGGCATCATACACCATCCCCCATTGTTATGTGCTGCCAGGGTGCCCAATCCCCGTCGGCTAAAGCACCCATGCACAAACACTGGGGTGGCAGCTGAGCCCACCCCAGCGTGCCAAATCACTGAAAAAATGGAAACCATCCGCGACTTCTTTTGTTTTTAAACTCTGTAAAACAAGAACGATCCCTCAGCGGTATCCTGCCCCCGCAATCTGCATCCACCCACTGACCTTTTGCCTCCCCATACCCCCCTTACCTGCACTCTTTAAAGCCGACCGTGAACTGAGGAAATGCCGATAAGCTGTATGCTGTAATGGAATGAATAGGGTTTTTTCAACTTTGATGCATATCTCAGACATTTTTTTGAATTTTGGCACCAAATTTTCAACATGGGGTTTTTGAGACCCCTCCTCATGAATTCTGTCACTGTCATGGCGTTATTCGGTCCCGAAGGGTGATTTTGCGGTCACTGCATGGAATCATCTTTCGGGACGATTAACGAAATGACAGTGCCAGTGTTCATGGTGGAGCTCTCAAAAGCCTATGTTCTAAATTCAGTGAAAAATAAAAAAATGACTATTTCTGATGTCTGCGTTACTTGGTTACTCATGCCGCTCGTAACTTCAACAATTGCAATATTTTCATGCCAGATTTTTAACATTGGCATTTTACACACTTCCTTGTGAACAGTACAACTGTCATTTTTCACATCCTGGCCAAAATGCGTTTCGCACTTCCGGAGCAGAATAGCGTGGTTGCTGTGGGAAATCAGTGTTAGGGACAGATTACGAAAATGACAGTGACACTGTTCATGAGCAGAGGTCCTAAAATGCCTGTGTTGAAAATCTGGTGACGATACTCCATAAAATAACTGTGTTATAAGCGTGCATTGCGCAGTTTGCATGCACGCGCGTAAGTTTGCGAGTTTATAATATTTTCACTCCAGATTTTCAACATTGCCATTGTTCTGCACCTCCTTATGAACTGTACAGCTGTCATTTTTCACATCGTGGCCGAAATATATTTTCGTAGTTCCAGCACAGAATAGTGTGGTCGCTGAGGGAAATCCATGTTCCAGACACATTATGAAAATGACAGTGACACCGTTCATTAGCAGAGGTCCTAAAATGCCTATGTTGAAAATTTGGTGATGAAAGTCCATAAAATGAGTGTTTTCCGAGTGTGCGTTGCGCAGTTTGCATGCACGCTCGTAACTTTGTGAATTTGTAATATGTTCACTCCAGATTTTCAAAATTGGCATTTTTCCACACCTCCTTATGAACAGTACAGCTGTCATTTTACATATCCTGGCCGAAATGTATTTTCGTATGTCTGGTGCAGAAGTGCACGATCGCTGTGCGAAATCGGATTTTGGGACAGTGTGAGGAAATGATGGTGACACTGTTCATGTGCAGAGGCCCTAAAATGCCTGTGTTGAACATTTGCTGCTGAAAGTCCATAAAATTACTGTGTTGCAAGCATGCGTTGCGCAGTTTCCACGAACCCTTGTAACTTCTCAAATTTGCAATATTTTCATGCCAGATTTTCAACACTGGCATTTTTTCACACATCCTTATCAACAGTACAGCTGTCATTTTTCACATCCTTACCAAAATGTGTTTCCACACCTGTGGCCCACAATGGCATGGTCGCTGTGGGAAATCAACTTTTGGGACTGATTAACAAAATCACAGCATCACTGTTCATGAGGGGAGGTCCCAAAATGCCTATGTTAAACATGTGGCTAACAAGCCCCCACAAATAATTGGGTTATGGAAATGTGTTGCACAGTTGCTATGCATGCTGACTTCACCAATTTTTCATGTTTTCACTCCAGATTTTCAGCGTTGCCATTTTTTACGCTTCCTCATGAATAATACAGTTGCCATTCTCCACATCCTGCCCAAAATGTGTTTTCATCCATGTGTCGCGCATAGCCGCTGTGCAAAATCACCTTTCAGCTCACAAACTGATTGTGCCACTTCTCATGAGGTGGCCTCACAAACAGCCCATGTTGAAAATCTGGAGTGAAAATACCACCACACCCCTACGATGTTAGGGTTTCCAACTGTAGCACCCCGCCCAGTACAAACCGACAGGCGCCAGGGCTGTGACTTGGGATCACCGGATGTAATGCTCATGCCATTGCGCCCCCACCCCCACCCTGCAGCCACTGACAGGCATCGTTGTGTGCCTTGCACTATTCGGCCACAAAATTCACCCCATTCCCCTATACTACACCCATGTCAGCGTATTTGCTTATGGAATGGGGTAAGTATAATGCCCAAAGACCCCAACGCACACCACGGCACTTGTCAGTGTCTACAGGGTAGGGTGACGTACAATGGCATAAGCGTTATAGCTGTCGACCCAAAGGCACACTCCAATGCCTGTCACTCTCTACAGGGTGAGGGTGGGGTTGGCATCACTTCAATACTTCACTGCCATTCCTATTATGCATCTCTGCCTCTGGCACTGCCAACGCCAATGCCAGCGAGACAACATTCGGCATTGACAAATGCTTGTTTTCTGAGAGATAGTAGATTTGCTGTAAAGGCAGGCAGTCTTCCAAGAGTGAGACAAAACTAGAGGTCTCCAAAAAAATCCTTCTTGCCCAGCCTTCCTACACTATAAAAAGATTTAATAGCAGTGACTTGTGTTTTCCCAGACAGACAGTAGATTGCTGTAAGGCAGACAGTCTGTGGACTGTGTACAGCATGACACTAAGGCAGGATATGGAAAAAATCATCTAGCTTTCATTCTAAATTAAGACAATTTCTAAGTCATTGGTCATTTTTGCCAAAGCGATAGCAGACATAGGCCAGGATACTGAAAGGCATTTGTGAGGACTAACCAGGTTGCTGCCTTGCTAACACTGATTTGTGCTTCTAAAGCAGGGGAACTGTTAAAAATTCTATATTGAAAGGCACAGTTAGGGAAGCAGTAACCCATTAGTGAAGGACACTAAAGGATGCCAGGGTGCCTATGCAAATCGGCACAGAGAAAATATCGAGCACCACCCACTGCAAATAAAGCAAAATCAAGCTCTCAATAAATTTCTTTAAATTCAATTTATTTGAATCAAAGTGCCAGAAAACACACCAGACCCCCCCACACATAAGGGAACACACAGAGTGATACCCACAAGCCTCCTACCGATTTCGCCTCAGAGTGTCATCAGGGAGGGAATGCAGATCACCTGACTGTGCCTTGTATATATGCACTATGGTATACTCAGCGGTTTGTGGAGGCATCAACAGCCATTAGTGTCATGCTATTTAATGCCTCCACAAACCTGGTATTTACTGCTGTAGTGATGTACCCCCCTCCGCTCAGTACCTGTACCGGTGTTAATGTCCATGAGCCTGGTAGTCTAGTGTCCCACCACCAATCACTGTTCCAGTACAAGACACCCCAATCCTGGGTAGTCTAGTGTGCCCCCCCACCCCTGGTCACTGTTCCGATACATGACACCCTCTTCCCTGGTAGTCAAGACCCCCACTGTTTCTGGCACTCTAATGTCCCTTGCACTGATTACTGTTCTGAGATATGACACCAAGATCCCTAGTATGTACCAGAAATTTTACATGCATTTAGAACCAGGGTTAAAATGTCTTCATTAACATAAGACAGCACCCGAGGCATTGTTTCAATATAACTTTATGAAAGTGCAATTAGAAAAAAGCCTGCATAGAAGCAGTGGAACATACTGTGGTCTTTCATGACACTTTTTGCTGAGAGAAATCTGTGTAATTTGCGACCTGGACATCTCGAAAAATATAAAATCGGTGCACCAGAGTTTCTCAAATTATGTAATTTGTGTAATGTATCCATACTTGTGGTCACCCTTTAAATTCACTGATTACAACTGCGGTGGGTAGGTCTCTTTTCTTTCAAATTCATGCACAGATTGTTTAATACATTGGTACCCCCATTTCATGGAATGACCCAAATCTATAAAATAAATGGATAGTTATCACAGCTAGCCTCAGACTCAAGATGAAACAGCAAAAGGTGGAGAGGTTGCCTTTCTTAAAGTATCTGGAGAAAAGAGAAGCAACAAACTTATTTAACTTTTTAGGGAGGTACTAGGAAGGGAAAAAGTGAATAAATAATCAGGAGAGGTTTAAAAACTATAAATGAGGTGAAGTTGGGGATGTGCAGCAGGTACTTAGTTATGTATTTTCCTAATGGTGTGTCTTGTTTTATTTAAAGTTTGATGTTTGTATCCCATCGAATTTCTGCACGTCAGTTTGGCATAGTGCTTGTTTGTAACTATGCACTACTTTTGGAGATGGTTTAGACTTCAGTTGGACTTGAGTTTTCGTTATTCTTATTCATTATTTGTGTGCCTGTGGGGGAAAAAGAACTAGCCCCCCCCCCAGTTAAGTCCTTTTTTTTCTATATACATTTTGTTGACCTGTTCACCCTTGGCCACCCCCTTCTGTCCATCCCCCAGCCCCATCACCTGACCTAGCTTCTCAATGGTGTCCTTCTGCTTGCAGGACTGTGGTGGGATGCACAGTCACTGGTGAGGGATCTGCAAACTGCGAAGGTCCAGATGTCATCCTGCAGCCCTGGGGTTTTCCTCCTATTTTCTCCTAGACTCACACACTTGCAGTCGGTGCAACATGTGAGCTCTGCCTCCTCAGAGAGTCTACCCGCATCCTGTGAGTGGTCCTTCCCTCTACTGCATGCCCAGATTGCACTGCCAACTAGAACACCTCTAGGTGGCAGACAAGCAGCAAGTTGTGTTAACACCCCCCCCAAGGGGGAAGAGCAGTCCTACAGACACTCAATCCTTCCTCCCCAGCTGCCGCCGAGTGACCCGTGTCCATTTCCAAACTGGGGTTGCCGGCATGGCTGGAGGTAAGGGGCCAGTGCCTCAGCCCTCCATGCCACTGGGCTGTCTTTCAGCCCAATCCTTTAAAATACAATGCCCACCCTCTGCTACAATCCCAATTCCACCCCCAGCCCCCGCAATTTCATGTTTTGAAAAACAATTCTCTCGATGGCGAGCACAACCACGCCCACTTCCATGGTCGGCTGATGTCTTTGGCACTTTTTAAATAAAATCAAAATCAATATTTCCCCCACCCCACCACCACAGCAACATCCAGCTGCCACATTCCTCCTCCCAGCACCCAATTTTTCTTTCAAAAGAAGGCCTCCATTGACGAAGAAGGTGACTGACACAAACCGCCATCCTCCACTGCTGTCTGCAGTCTAATGAATGAAAGTGCTCCCATACTCATGCATTATGCGAGCAGCTGCTTTACAATGTGAGCAAGCGTAGGAGTGCTTTCATTCACTAGAAGGCAGCTGACAATGGAGGAGGGCAGGTTGTGTTGGTCACCTTCATCATCACTGGGGGCCACATGATCCGCTGTTTTACTATGCAAACAAGCATGGGAGCAGTTTCATTCACTAGAAGGCAGCTGGCCATGGAGGAGAGCTGGTTGTGTCAGTCACCTTCATCGTTGCTGGGGTCCTTCTTTCAATAGAAAAATTAGGTGCTGGGGGGAAGGTGGGAGATGGGTGCTGCCAGGGCAGGAGGAAGTATTGATTTTGATAAGAGAAAAGAGCTAGAGATGGCAGCTGGCCGTGGAGGCAGGTGGATTGTGCCAGTCGCCTATTGTAGGAATTTGTTTTGAGCATAGGTGTGGGTACCGGGGTAGGAGTGGGACTGTAGCATGGGGTGGGGGACAGGAGGTTGTAATTTAAAGGATTGGGCTGGGGAGAAGCGGAAGGGGCTTTTTTTTTCCCAAATAGGAATAGACACGAATACTGCATTATTCATTGTATTCGAGAAATACAATTCATTACTTTCACACCCCTATTACTGCTCATTTCAATGAGTTCTCCACCACTTGTGCTCCCCCTACCACTCATCCTACAGCCTCCATCACACCACCTCATATTCCCTCTACCTCTTCTCCCAGGGTTTTCTTTTTCTCCCTGTTACTGTCTATGAAACCCTGACTGCCCTTTACTCCCTCATGCTGCACAGATCCAGCCCTAATGGTCTGGATCCTAAACTCCTCCATCTCTCTCTGCTCATACGACAGCATTTCCTCTGATTCAACTACTCAACCTCTCATTCTCCCTCAGTGCTTTTCCTCAGACATGGAAGTTGGCCAAAGTTCTTCCACTCCACAAAAGGGGGGGGGGCTTTCCTCCCCTGGGAACATCCAGCCAGTCTCCCTTCTCCCTTCCTTTGCTTAACTGCAAAAGAAGCTGTTTACACCAGACTCTCCAATTTCCTCTCTGTTGTATTTTGTGGCCGAAAATAAGTACCTTAAACACACAAGGGTCTTTATTTATTTATTTATTTGCTTTTGATTACCAGATAAGCACACTAGACAGCTAAGTGCCTATTTTCAGGTGCAACCTGGGAGGATTACAAGGTACATACAATAAGCAGTGACAGGAAGAGTCCAAGTAACATACAAGAACATTAGGCATAACAAAGATTAAAGGGTAACTAATAGGATAAGAGACTTCATGCACAACTGATTAATGTTTAGATATCATCATACGATTCATAATAGATTCATTCGGTAGATAACGTCATAGTACAGAATAGCACAGAATAGTACAGACGTTTCAACAGGGCAGTCAATATAAGGTATGCCATTTCCCTTGGGGGGGGGGGGGAGGCCAGGTGGTTAACGGGAGAAGTACAAAAGTGCAGGAGAGAGACCTGGAGAAAGATAGGGATAGATTAGGCAAGGTACCCCACTGGGGCAGGTGGGCAGGGAGTGAGCCCAGTCCGAAATTGACACTTATTGTTATATCAGTCGATTACAGGGGGAGAAGTGCTTTTTAAAACACTGGAGCCACGCCCCATCAGTATGAAACTGGGAAAAAAGTCAGCCTCAGCAGGTGGTCTATGTGGCACAGAGACAGGCAGAGGCAGATTTCAGGAAGCCCCACAGGAAGGCTTTAAAGCAGGGATGGGAGGAGGAGGAGCGGATTAAGGCAGGAAGGGAGTTCGACACTCTTGGCGCATAGGCGGTGGAAGCCCGATCACCCACAAGATTGTGGATTTTTGGCACCAGGCGGTCCTGTGACTCCCTAGACCTTAAGTGGTAGGTTGGGGTTCCATGTTTAAGAGGTAGGGTGAGGGCAGAGGAGGTAGTTGATGAAGTTGCTGAGGTCAAAGGTGCTGTGCTTTTCCTGGGGGAGCCACTCCTGTCGGGTGTAGAGACCACAGCGGTGCATGAGGTGAAGGGCCGAGAGCGCAAAGCGGCAAATATTATTGTAAGCAGTGTCCCATTTTGTGAGACTAGATTTAGGGACAGGGGCAAAGGATACAAGCCATAGCAGAGCGCTGGTAGGAGGACATCCCCGGCTAAGGCCAGTCATGTAGCCGGAGTGAGGCAGCTTTTTGCTCTATAAGCAAGTCCGAGCTTGCCATTGGTTGCCTTACATATGTTCCGAATATGCAGGGTAAGATCCAGTAGTGGGTCAAGGGTGACTTCCAGATACTTGACAGTATCCACTGTCTGCAGGAGGGAGCCATCTACCCCATAGATCTTTAGTGGAGCAGGGCAGGTTTTTGTATTGAACAAGGAGCCAAATAGCATGGCTTGGGTCTTTTTTTGATTGATGGTCAGCTTATGGTCTTCTAGCCAGGTCTGAATATGCATAAAGTTGGAGTTTAGCCAGGAGTTAATGGTAGTGATGTCTGGGGAGCTGGCCAGGATGACGAGGTCATCCGCATAAAGTGTTGTATGCCCATGGGCAGTGATGGAGGGGAGTGCGTTAATGAAAAGAGAGAACAGAATGGGTCCGAGAACGGAACCCTGGTGGGCCCTGCAATTAACTGAAGAGGGGTTAGAGAGGGTACAGTTGAAGTTAGTGTATTGCTGCCTGCTCAAGAGGTAGTTTGAGAACCAGGCAAGGGCAGGGGAGGAGATCCCAAGGGACTGAAGATTGGAGCAGAGGAGGGAGTGACCAACCCGATCAAAAGCCTTCGAGAGATCCACGAAGATGGCTCCAGTGAGATTGCCTTGGTCAGCAGCAGTCCTGATCCCTGAGGTAACCACAGCAAGAGCTGTAGATGTGCTGTGCCCTTTTCTGAAGCCGTGTTGTGCAGGGGAGAGAAGGATGTAAATCTGAAGGTAGTGTGAGAGCTGAGAGGCAACTACCTTTTCTAGAAGCTTGCATAACGCCGACAGAATAGCAATGGGTCGGTAGTTCTGGATATCGTTGGGGTTGCCTTGTTTGAAGACAGGGACAACCTTGGCCACCTTCCCTGTGTCAGGGATGATCCCTGAGATTAGGGAAGTGTTGAAAATATGCGTGACAGGCCTTGCAAGAAGGGATGCCCCCAGCATGAGCAGTTTAGGTTCAAGGCTATCGTGCCCCACCCTGCTGTGGGGGGAGAGACCAGCAAGGAGCTTCTGGGTCTCCATTACTGAGACCTGTTTAAGATAGAAGGGAGGTCTGGGGGTGTGTCCACTCACGGAGGGACCAAGAGACTTTGGGGCAGGGGACTGGGAAAGGGGAGCAGACAGGTTGGAGAACAGGGAGTTAAAAGAGTTAGCAATAGTGAGGGGGTTATTGCAATTGACCCCGCCGATGAGCATGTCAGTGACCTGAACTCTAGCGGATCCCCCGACCGTGTTTTGAATGTTTTGCCAGAAACTCCTCAGATTACTGGCAGAGAATAGCAGGGCTGATTGGCAGAACTCACTCTTGGCCGAGCGGATGGCTCTTTAGCAAATATTTCTGAGCTGCCGATATTCTAAAAGGTCGTCATTGTTATGGGAGGCCTTGTATCTCTCCCAGCATTTGTCCCTGTGCTTCATGAGGGAGAATAGGCTGCCGTGGAGCTATTTTGTGACAGCACCCCTCACCCTCCTCCTCCTAGTGAGGGGGGCATGTTTGTTTTGCAAGGGGACAAACCCCAGCATGAAATGGTCCAGAGCTCCTGCAGAGTCATTTGTGGCTAGAACCTGCGACCAGTCAGTTTGCTGTAGGTCCGCAAGGTAGTCATTTAGGTTAAATTTTGAATAATCCCTCAACTGGATCACTTTACTGGGGATTTTGGGCGAGGAGATGCCCCATATGCAAAAGGTTGGAGAGTGATCTGAGATGGCATCAGGAGAATACCTGCAGATACTATTCTGTCTGGTCTATTGCTTGAGAACCCAGTCGATAGGGATCCATTATCCTCCCGAGAGGGCAGCCTTGATGGGTTCCGTCATGAGGGATGGCTGAGGGCAAGGCCCGAGAGTAGGGGCTTGTATTGTTTGGATTTGGGCCCCAACCAATTTAGATTAAAGTCACCCAGAACTATTACCTCATTTGAGCCAGGCTTGTCACTAATGGCATCAAGTAGAGAGTCCAGGCACACCACCCTTTGGAGGGTTGTAGGCACAGACCAGGTGTAGCTTATTTGTGTATCCTAGCAGGAGAAGGGCATGCAGGAACTCACATGTTGGGGATGTATGCGGTGCATGATCTATGATGGACACATTCAGGTGCACCTTGTAATAGAGGAGCACCCGGCCCCCAAGCTTGTTCTCTGCCCTGTCATGTCTGATAAGGCTGTAGCCCGGAAGGGTACACAAGGAGTCAGGGATGTGAGGCTTCAGCCATGTTTCCGAAATCCCCAAGATATCTGGTTTGTAATGTGCCACCCAGGCAGTAAGTTCTGCTAGGTTGAGTAGGATACTCCGAATACTCAGGTGGACAAATTTCAAACCTTTGGCGGAGAGCTAGGCAGGGTGGGACTTGAAAGTGGGCCAGTTGGCTTGCGGTCCAGTGAAATTGGCCATGCTCCCAACAGGTGCAGGGAGGGTTATGGAGCCAGCCTTGAGTGCTGCAGATAACCGTGTGATACAGGGCAAGGGAAATTCCAGGGGAAGAGTGCAGCAGCCAAGGGAAAGCAGGAGGTAAGGCCAGGCAGGTTGTGAGAGGGAACTCTGCAAGCACCAGCGTACTAGCTACTGCTCAGTTACGAAACCCCCTGAGGCAGCAGCACAGGAGTGTAACTACAAGACAGTATATCTAGGGAGCTCCGAGGGGATTGCTATAACTGCAGTCCTAGGAAAGCCTAAGTAGTAGTCAGCTGCTGAAACGAGGCGGAAGGGCAGCCACTAGAGGAGAGAGCAGATAAGCTGCTTATGAGAAAGAGGGCTGATAGGTTATGTCAGTACACGTGACACAGCCTATAAAACACTCTGCTCACCTAGGTTGAGGGTGGTGGGGCAGCCAGCATGGAGCGCCAGTAGGAACACAACTGCGCTCCGAGGTGGAGTAAAGCAGGCGTCTAAAAGCACTTCAGCTGCAGCTCCGGGAGAGAAAAAATACAGGCATCTGAAGCTTCACTGTTGGCTGTGGCATACCTGAGCACTGGCTTTCTGGAGATCTGTGGGGGTCTGGCTTGCTGGGGAGAGGGAAATTACCGAGGCCCTTTGCGACTGTCTGGTGAGAGAGGAGAATGAAAATGGATTATAAGCAGAGGAAGGTAAGTAAGCAAGAGATCAGGTTACTTTAGCCACCTAGAAACCTTTACCGTTGATTAGGAGAGACGAATTAAATTACTCGTTTGCACAGAGCTAAGCTCCTAGCAGGGAGCCAGTGAAATTTGTAGTGTAATTAAAGATTCTCCCAGAAGTGTGCAGAACTGCAAAATACAGGCTTTTTTTTCAACTTAGCCATAAAGCAGCACACACAGAAGCACCTTCTGTAGAATTTACCCCAGTGGAATTTGTACTTTAATTAAAGGCTCTCCCAGAAATGTGCATAACTGCAGAATACAGGCTTTTTTTTTTTTTTTAACTTAACCATAAAGCAACACACACAGAAGCACCTACTGTAGAAAATTACCCCACTAGAATTACATGCTCCCCCCAGAAATGTGCTCAGGCATTTTAGCTTCAGACATAAATCGGCACAACTGAAGGGCATCTTACTGCTATGATTCCTCCCTACACTTAAAGCTCCCCCAGAGTGGTACAGAGACTATGGTAATTCGGCTTAATACTCTGTCTAAATAGACTATCTACATCGCTATGCTGACAGAAAAAGGTGGCGTGGCCCCCATAAAGATGGTGCCAAGTTTGAATGTCCAGTTGTTCTCCTCCTTACAACTGCGCTCCGAGGTGGAGTAACGCAGGCGTCTAAAACACCTTCAGCTGCGCTCCGGGGAGAGAGAGAAAAATGCAGGCATCTGAAGCTTCACCATTGGATGTGGCGTACCTGTGCACCGGCTTTCAGGAGATCCGCGGGGGGTCTGGCTTGCTGGGGGGGCAGTCACCGAGGCCCTCGTGACTGTCTGTGCACCGGCTTTCAGGAGATCCGTGGGGGTCTGGCTTGCCTGGGGAGGGGTAGTCACCGAGGCACTCACACCATCTGTGCACCGGCTTTTGGGAGATCTGCAGGGGTCTGGCTTGCTGGGGGGCAGTCACGAGGCCTCGCGACCGTCTGTGCACGGGTTTCAGGAGATCCGAGGGGTCTGGCTTGCTGGTGGGGGAGGGCAGTCACTGAGGCCCCGTGACCATCTGTGTACGGATTTCGGAGATCCACAAGGGGTCTGGCTTGCTGGGGGCCAGTCACCGAGGCCCTCGTGACCATAACTACGCTCTGAGGTGGAGTAAAGCAGGCATCTATAATGCCTTCAGCTGCGCTCTGGGGAGAGAGAAAAATGCAGGTATCTGAAGCTTCACTGTTGGCTGTGGCGTACCTGTGCACTGGCTTTCGGGAGATCCGCGTGGAGTCTGGCTTGCTGGGGGGGCAGTCACCGAGGCCCTCGCGACCGTCTGTGCACCGGCTTTCGGGAGATCCGCGGTGGGTCTGGCTTGCTGGGGGGGGGAGGGCAGTCACCAAAGCCCTCACGACCGTCTTGGTAGTAAGAAAGCCAAGCCACACCTTTTCACCATTTGGATGAATTCCATCTTTGTCAATAGTGTGACCTAAGTACATGACACTTGGTTGACAAAATTGGCATTTTTCTCTCCTAAGTCTGATTCCACTCTGTTGCAATCCCTCTAAAGTCTTTTGTAAGTTAAGTGAATGTTCTGCTTCTGTCTGGCCCATGACAATGATGTCAGCCAAATAACAAGCAACATCTGTTATATCACCCACCCTTTGCTCAATCACTTTTTGAAAAATAGCAGGTGTGGAACTAAGGCCAAAACATAACCGTTTATACTTGTACAGTCCTTGGTGTGTATTAATCACTACCAATTTCTGAGAGTCTGTATCCAACTCCACTTGAAGGTATGCATCAGTGAGGTCCAATTTAGAGAACCCCACACCACCATTCAGTCTACGAAAAGGTTTTTCTGGTAAGGGTAAAGAAATATATCTGTGCTAAGTACTGGGTTAAGTGTCACCTTAAAATCTCCACATATTTGAACCTTACCACCTGGTTTAGATACCACCACAATTAGAGTGGCCCTATCTGAACTTGAAAACTTTTCCAGCACACCCACTTTTTCCAGTCTGTCCAGTTCTGCCCCAATGACCGGTTTAAAGGCAAAAGGGAGTTTCTTTGATTAACAAAACTTAGGGACTGCATTAGACTTTGTAACTAGCTTAACTTTAGCTGTTGTGCAACATCCCAGGCCTTTCCACAACTCTGGATACATGTGTAAAATCTCCCCAAGCTTGGGCGGATTACTGCTTTGTGGTACCTGGACAGCAGCAAGTAGGGCACAATCTGCTGGATCAACATGAATGTTTAGAAGAACCTGGGTGTCTCTGCCCAAAATGTTGACACCCTTTTTTGAAACCAGAAAAGTTAAAGGTGTACCAGTCTTGGGAGAATCAGTCCTGCGTACCAACGTGGTAAACAAGCCCAGTGGCTGAACTGGTTGCCCTTCAAATGCATGCAGCAACTTATTACAAGGAGACAATGGTGGCTTATCCAGATCAGACCATGTCTTGATGGTTAATAAAAGTAACTGGAGAAGCAGAGTCTACCATTAAACGCAACGGATGCCTCAATTGTGGCAATTGAAGTAACACATAGAAAGGAGGAACATCTTTAGTCTGCATTTGTGGTGCAATAGAAACCACCTCAACACCCTGCATTGTCTGGGCTCTCCGAACCAACTACCGCGGTTCTCTTGCTTCTGCAATCCTGAGCAATATGCCCTTGACGTTTACATGCATGACATTGAACTTCTCTGAATTTGCACTGGTCCTTGCTATGCTGAGAAAACCCACATGATGCACATTTGTACTGACCATGCAGTTTGGGTGGAGTGGTTGAATTTTTCTTTTAAAACAGTGGCTTAGACTTAGGTTTGAGCTGTTTCGATTTGGGGTTTACTGCAGCTACTTGTACCTCATTTTTAGTGTCCATCTTAGCATGTTCTTCAGTTTCTGCAGCCTCATACATTTGTGCCAAATGTATAAGTTCCTCAGTAGACTTCTTGACACTTACAGAAAGTAATTGCTGAATACGATGTTCATTATTCAACCCCATAACAAAATTATCAGCTAGATTAGATTCAAGATGCTCCCTGCTGTACTCACACATTTACAGTTATAGTTTGATCTCAGCCAAATACGATTGTAATGACTGACCTGGTTTCTGGTGGTAACTGTAGAATTTATAACATTCAGCCCTTGGGAAAGTTGTTAAACTGTATTGTGCATTCAGTTTAGCCTTTAGCTCTTGATATGACAGATCCTCCGGCCGGTCCTGTGCACACAGACTGCATAAAAGTTTGAAGGTTTCACTCCCCAAGAAAGTACAAAAAACAGCTTGAATAAGCTTATCCTGTTGCTCATCATTAGTAGCTTGTATGTCAGGATTAAGTAATAATCACTGATCAAACCATCAGGACCATGTATCCCAGTCCGTTCCGATAAAAATTTCAAAGCTGGCTGAAGTTGCCATGGTATTGCACAGTTCAAAATTGCATGCTTGCCTCCAATGCAGAAAGTCACAAAATAGTATAATTCAGTAAGCTGGAGCTATTAAAATTTCCACCATCCGTCGTTGCTAGTTTGTTGTGTTTGGTGGTCGAAAATAAATACCTTAAACACACAAGGGTCTTGGTAGTAAGAAAACCCGCCACACTGAAATCTTGGCCTTCTCTTTTTACTTCCATTCAGCAGCACATACAAGAGGAGACTGGCCTCAAACACAGGCACACTTACAGGAAGTGCACATTGTCTTAAAGCTATACTGTCTCCAACATTTCTTAAAGCTGTACTACACATAACACTCTCCTCCACCAGTTTCATCTCCCAGATCCAGTCTGGCTTCCAGAGGCATCACTCCACCATCTCCTCCTCTTTGCATATAACTGATTCTGCATTCTCTGGGATGGATTGGGTCACATCACATTACAATCTTCATCGATCTGGACAAGGCCTTTGACATGGTGTCCCACCTACTCCTCCTGGATAAGTGGAGTTCTACTGGCCTTTCAGCTCCCATTGTTGACTGGTTCCATTATTATTTCATGGGCTGTCTAGTCAGTACAGGTTGGTAGCGCCCTGTCACCTCCACTTCCCATCCAGTCAGGGGTCCTACAGGGCTCCATCCTAGGTCCAATTCTCTTCTACATCTTGCTTAAGGACCTTCCTGTGGCCTGTGCCAACTCGCATATTCACATACATGCAGATGACACAGTCATCTACACCTTTGGCCCCTCCACTACAGCCATGGAAGGTTTGTTCCAGCAAAACTTCCACAGTGTCCTGCGCTTATTCCAATTAAACCAACTCTGAGTCAACACAAAAAAAAAACCTGTGTTCTTGATCTCTGCATAGCCCTGGTGCCATATGCCAGTGGGCTACTCCCACTGCCTGTTGGCCCTCTAACAGGTTAAGGGTCCTGGGTCCTGTTACGGCGGTGTTCGGGGGTTCTGTCCCAAAGATAAAAAAAATAGCACGGTGCCTCCACCCAGAGAAAAATAGAAGTGGACAGGTGACTGGCTGGCACAGATCTGACAGATTCAGAGAATTCCTGCATACACAATTTCAAACAATAAATCACAGCTTTATTGGGGTAAGGACTAGTGAAGGGATACTGGGACAAAAGATAGCTGTGAATAAAAAGAAATGGTTAGAGGGGACAAGTAGTAACAACAAGTATTTGAGCCCACAGGTCAAACCCACCCCCACTGGTACCAGTGTTTCCCAGAATGTCTTTAGGGGTACCCACTAGGTGAAGACCTGGTATGGTGCCGCGTGTTGGCCAGCTGTTGGGGCCCTGAAACTTGGCAAAAGTGCTTTGACTATAAAGATTAAATTTCCCTTTACCCTTTCCACGAGCCAGGTCCTGTGTACTCACTGTTCGTAGATCTCAAGGGCCTGGAGTAGGGAGCTCCTTGGTCAGTGCAGCACAGGGCAGGAGAAGGCCAGCCTTGGTTCCCCTGGCAGGATGGAACTTGCTCAAGGATCTTGCAGCTGGTCACGTTGATTGTAGTTCTGGCTGCTTCTCACCCTCAGCCACTTCTGGCTCATTGCAGTGCTCTGTGGCAAGACAGTACCAGCCCCAGAAGGCCCAGACCCCGGGAGTGGCTCCAGAGCCCAGCTCCCCACAATAGATCCCAGGTGCTGTAGCACCCCAGAAGGTGCCAGTGACCTCCTGAGACAGTAAGTCCCATTTGGAAGGGGTTAGCTGATTCCCTCCCTGGCTCTGGGTGAGAACTCCCAAATGGTGGGGGTCCTTCTGCAGTCCCTGCACTGAGTTTGAAACCAGCAGAAATCACAAGCAGTTGCTCAAGCAAAGTCCAATGCCAGTTGGGTGTGGGTGCCAGCCCTAGTTCAATGAAGCCCAGGTGCAATCAACAGGGGAATCCAAACACAACAGGCCCCTGCACACCAGTCTGCACTTTCCAGTTAGAAAATGTCCACAACCTGTGCTTCAGCTACAGCTGGGACACAGCTCTCAGCCACCTCAGCCAGCTCACTCAGGAAATGTACAGCACCTGGCTAGCACCTCGATGTCCAGAGACACTTTGTCTCTTCAGAATCACAATTGTAGTCCCACACAAGTAAAACCAACTGTCAGCAGCAGCTGTGGCATTCAGATAGAACAGCTCAGTCCTCTCAGCTCAATTCAGTCCGCCAATGCAGGGTTTCTGCAGCACTTATGTTCTCCAAAATAATCAAACAGTGCTCAGTACCTGGGGGAATCAAGGTATCAGTTCAGTCTCTCACTCTGTTTCCTCTGCTGATCCTTTTCCTGAACACTGCAATCTCCTCCAGAGACCTGGGAAAAGCCTCCCTAGTCCAGATCCACTCTCACAGGAGCCATCTGACTTACTAACATACTATTTGCCAGCAGATTAGGCCTTACGGTCTATCGAGTCTGCTCGAACCTAGATCCTTAGTTGGGTGCCGAGATCCTCCCATCCCTTGTTCTCTAGAAACCCCTATCATCCATCCCACCCCCCCACCGGGACAGGCCATCATCTGATACATCCACTTTCTGTGTCTGTCCCACCCTCTCTTGAAGCCCTCCACTGTGGATCTCTGAACCAGCTCACCAGGCAGTGCATTCCAAGGGTCCACCACCCTCTCAGTGAAAAACCTCCTCCTCTTTTCCCCCCTCACCCTTCCACCTTCCAACTTCAAACCATGCCCTCTGGTGATACCTCCCTGCTTTAGTCTAAAGATCCCCTCCATGTTTACCCTGTTTATTCCCTTGAGGTACTTGAAGACCTCAATCATGTCCCCACTGTCTCTCCTCTCCTCCAATGAAAACAGGCAGAGCTCCTCAAGTCTGTCCTCATAAGTCAAATCCCCTAGCCCTCGTATCATCTTTGTTGCCCTCCTCTGTACCCTCTCCAGGAGCTGTATGTCCCTCTTCAAATGTGGTCTCCAGTACTGTACACAGTACTCAAGGTGTGGTCTAACCAGTCCATTGTACAGTGGCAGAATCACTTCCCTGCTCCTAGAGGTGATCCCCCTTACGATGCATCCCAACATCCTGTTTGCCTTGCTAGCTGCTCTCCTGCACTGCTCAGAGTTATTCATACATGTATCCACCATGACCCCTAGGTCTTTTTTCCCTATTAGGGCCTCCAGTGCCTCCCTCCCAGCGGTACCTGTGTTTAGGGTTTCCCCGACCAAGATGCAACACCTTGCACTTGGTGATATTGAAATTTAATTTCCATGTGTGAGCCCAGCTTTCCAGGGTATCCAGGTCCCCTTGCAGGGCCACCCTCCCCTCTTCTCCCTCAACTACTGCTCCCATCTTGGAGTCATCCGCGAAGAGACTCATTTCACACCCTATACCCTCCTGATGTCCGATATGTATGCATTGAACAGGATCGGACCCAGGACCGAGACCCTGTGGTGCCCACTACCAACCTCTCTAGGGTTCGAGCTCCCCACAGACCACTACTCTCTGAGTGCGTCCAGCTAGCCAGTTTTCAATCCATCTGACCATCAAAGGGCCTACTCCTAACCCCATCAGTTTCTCCACCAGACCATTGTGGGGACAGAGTCAACGCCTTGCTGAAGTCCAAGAATAATACATCCACAGGCTTACCCGTCCAGTTCTGATGTTACCCATTCATAGAACTCCACAAGGTTGGTTTGACATGATCTACCTGGCACAAACCCATGTTGCCGACTATCCAGACCTCCCACCTCCTCCAAGTACACCCCCAATCGTTCCTTTAGAATACTCTCCATTAATTTTCCCACCACCGAGGTCAAACTGATGGGTCTATAATTACCTGGTACTTCCCTCGACCCCCCTTTATGGATTGGTACCACATGTGCCTCTCGCCAATCCCTAGGTACCCTCCCTGTCTCAAGTGACCTGCTGAAAAGCTCCGCCAGGGGTGCAGCCAGTATGTCCGCCAATTCCCATAGTACTCTCGGATGAATGCCATCCGGCCCAGGAGATTTGTTTTCTTTAGGGCCTTGAGGGCTAACCACACCCTTTTGGTGGAGATAGCATCATCCGTCCCTCCCTTACTGGTCTTTTATCCTTATCCAGATGTGACCCCTGGGTACCTTTCCCTCCCTCTTGCTCCATTTCTGTTGCTCCCTGATCCCTCCCTGCGCTTCCATCCCTTCATGCCTTGTTTTGTAGATATCCCATCCCCTCCCTAGTGAACACAGAGGCAAAGTACTAGTAAATACCTCTGCCTGGTCCCTCGCCTCTTCCACCCACCCTCCTTCTGATCTCAATCTGCTGAGATGGCCCTTAGTTTTTCTCCGCTCCCCAATGTACCGGAAGAACCCCTTTTCCCCTCCATGTATCCCCTGTGCCAGCCGCTGCTCTTTACTGGACTTTGCTCCCCTCACCATACGGGTGACTTTTCTAGATGCAAGCTGGTACATTTCCTTATCCCTATCCCCTCTTGTTGTTTTATATTTTTTGTAGGCCGCCTTCTTTTCTCTGACTGCTACCTGTACCTCACTGGACCACCAGCATGGTTTACGTGACCTTGCTCCCTTACGTTTCAACTTAGCGCAGATCCTGACTGCTTCATGAAGTCCCTGTTTTATGACCTCCCATCTCCTTTCCACACTTGTCATTGAGGTAATCCTCTTCAAGTGATCCTTGAGAATATTTCCCATGCCCATAAAGTCTTCCCCCCTGAAGTCCACTGCCAGTGTCCTAGATCTCACCCCCACTCCCCCCATGCCTATTTGAAACCAGACAGTATTGTGGTCACTCCCAGTCAGGGGGTCCTGTACAGCTATGTCCCTTACCAGATCCCCATCTGCCAGAACCACATCCAGGACATGCCCCTCCCTTGTGGGCTCCATCACATGCTGTGTTAAGAACACATCCTGGAAGCCATCCAGCAGCCTCTGCTCCTTGGCCACCTTAGAGGACATGGTTCCCCAGTTTGTACCTGGCATATTAAGGTCCCCATCAACACCACTCCTTCCTTTTGGACCACACTGGGCAATGATGTTGTCCAGCAAACCATCCTCTAGAACATCACTCATCCCAGGGGCCTATATGCTACTCCCAGCTTGATCTTATCTCCTGCTGGGGATCGTAAGTGACCCATAAGGCCTCCACGTTTCCCTCTGCCTCTTCTACCATAGCAATTTCTATATCATCTCTAATGAACATAGCCCTCCACCCCTCTGACCTCCTTTCTATCCTTCCTAGCGTGGTGTACCCTGTACATTTAGGTCCCAGTCGTGGTTTTTGTTGGCCCGTCTCCGTGACCGCCGCCATCCACCCAGACAGCATGGCCTGGAACTCCGGCAACTTGTTTCCCAAGCTCCTGGCATTTACTAACACCAACCCCACCCCTTATCCCCTGTCCTCTTTGTCAGACCCCACCCAGATTCCTTATACTTCCATCCTCCCCTGCTCCTCCTGGAAACCTCCACCTCCAGTCTGTTTCCCCCCTCCCCTCTTGGGCTTGACGGCTACTCCCCTCATCTGGAGGAGAGGGCTTCTGGTCAGCCCTTCCCTCATCCCTTCCCCCCCTTACAAGTTTAAACCCCACCTTTCTTGTATGTAGTCAGCCATCCCCTGACTTGTACAGAGCCTGGGAACAGACTGAAGAACAACCAGAAAGTCCAGGGGTTTTCACCCAAGAATCCAAGATTCTGATTGGCCGATTGAGCCCATCAATTGTCCCATAACCATCGTGATCAATATTTCCCACTGGCTTATTGAGGCATGATTTAGGCATCTGAATTAGTCCCCTCCTATTCCCAGGAGTCCCTTTGATACAGTTCTAGGTGCCCAGAGAGGTGACTGCCTTCTGTTTGGGGGTCATAGTGTCATAAAAATGTCCACCCCCATTCAGATCTATGTAGTCCAACACAGTTTACAACTATTAAGCCCTGGTGCAGACAATCTAAAAGGGTTAACTTTACTGATTCCCCACAGTATTGTAGCCACAACTGCCTCCTGTAAAGTGACCACCTTGATATATTTATGGAGGCAGTATAGCGCAGTGGGCTAAGGCTCTGAGCTGCAAATCTAGTGACATCCAGCAGACCAGACCTGGGTTTGAATCCCACAGCTTCCACTTGCATACTGTGTGACCCTGAGCAAGTCACTTAACCTCCTTGTGCTCCCAGGTCGCTCCTGTAAAAAAGCTTTCAGCTTAGTGTGCTATACCTGGTTAAAAACAAATAAATAAAAAAAAAAAAAATAATAAAATAATATTTTCATAGCCCCCAGAAAGCTCATCGCTAGCTCTGGCTTCCACTGCCCCCAGGAGCTGCGACCGGAGCGCATTAATATTCATGAGGGCTCATGAATTATTCATGAGCCCTCGCTATGTGGTTGAACTCAAACCCCACTTCTAAACAACAGAGAGGCTTCTATCAGGCCTTACTGAGGTCTCCAGTCCCCATTTAGACTAACAGGGGCACAGGGACCGAGAAACACTCCTCCATTTTACCACAAATCCAGCGGTCGGCACATCAAAGGTGCCTCTAACTCGGGCGAGATCGCTGGTCAGCTTGACAAACGCAGGTGGTCGAATTTTAACTCTTAAATGGGAACTGTCATCAACAGGGTTTCTTAATGTCCAAAAGATCATAAAAAGCTAATTTAAGTGAGCCATTGTGTTTATCAGTGAGTCTTTGCAGTCCAGAGTTATTCCTATGTAAATCAGTCTGTAATTAAGGGCTGGGGGCAGCCATATGTTTTAGGCTCCTGACATGAAATGATGTCACTGGGGATTTTGGCCCTCCATTGACTGTAGGTTAAATAGGAAATTGTCTGTTTTATTAAGTGTGTTTTAAGGTGTTGTTACAACACTTTCTACATTTATAATAATTGTTTTGTATGTGCATTGAAACTAGTGAGTTATCACCCTAACATTTCAAACTGTTAGTAAAACTAATCCATCTTTGGGATTGCTTTAACCTCTAGGCTGTACTACCAGCTGATCATTAAAAACTACACGTCTCAAGGCTGGCTCTGTTGTGCCAGCAGGTACTGGGGCTCCATACTGTATCAGGATTTCTAAACCCTGGCTGTGTTCATGTCAGTGTAGATTTATGGGGCTGCTACAGCACTATCTTCTATCTTATTCTGTTCCCTTTCTTATAGCCTTTTCTCTTACAATTTCAGGTGTGATCTCAGGTTTACAAGAAGCAAATGTGGCTACGTACCTACTGGCCTGGCATCGTGGGGCCAGCCATGTATACAAGAAGTTACATCCCTCATAAATTTGTAAATTTGTATAATGGCCAAAAAAAGACAGACTTCCTGGTCGGAAAAACATGCCCCCATGTCGGCCCACGCAGCCCTGTTTTGTGATGTCACAAAACGAAGGCTGCGTGAGCACGCCCCATTCAGTTCTATGTGGCTGGTATTTTGAAACATATTTATACCTTTAGTGCTGGGATTTTAGTATATCAAAGCGATTGATTGACTAATATGGACCCAATTAGTTGATCAATCGCTTTGATATACTCAAGTTGGGCAGGCCCGAAAAATGGAATCCACCAGTGAAATGGAAGGAAGCCTGGTGGGCGGTCTCTATGGCTGCGGGGTCCGCTGAGCAGTTAGAGCAAATGCAGGCCTTCGAGGAAGAGACAACACAGGCTGAGGAGCTCTCCTCTCAGCTGATTTTTGTTCCACTCAATCTTGGCTTCACCTTCTCGGGCTCCTTTCAGGAGATGTGCCAGTCTCTCCCACTAAGGGCGAGGGATCTTTGGACATGCATATCTCCCGGTCCCGTTAAAAGGACAAGGAACTGAGAGATTCTTCGTCTCTGCGAAGACGTTCTTGGGATCAAGAGTGATCTCGGTCCCAGGGATTTCCAGTCTTGTCTTCGGTCGAGACTGCTGCTTTGGCTGCCAGCTTCTCGGATTAACGACATGGTGGAGATTAACCTCGACCCTGTCGATCTGTTGTCAACAACTCACTTACCAGGACTCCGGTCCTGCCTCTTCCCGATGAGGAGACCCAGCCCGCTGGTAATCCCATCAAAGAAATGGTCCCTGATGCAAGAAAATCACCAGTTCCCCCGGTGTCTCCCAAGCGACCCAATCAGCCAGTCCAGTTGAGGTCAAGGTCTCGGACCCCATCGACCAATAAGCCGAGGAAGATGTATAAGCGCTCAAAGAAAAGGTGACGCCGACATTCATCTTCATCCTTCTCAGATGAGGAGAGGCTTCGACGGAAACTCCGTCGATGCTGTGAAGATCTCATGTGGCAACAGCTGATCTTGTCCTGCTAGAAACCAGCTTCGGTTTCCACACTGGTCATTACTTGGCTTTCACCTTCTAGGCTGAAGCTGGCTCCATCAAAACCGATCATCTCAGTTCCTCTGCCCAAGGAGCCGGTAGAACCCGCCCCAGTTCGGCCAAAATCGACCTCTCCACCGATAGTAGTGGAGTCACCACCTAAACAGCCCATGGGAGGGGATCCTTCGAAGGAAGCTCGGACTGTTCTGGGTCTTCCCTGCAGGATTTTGGTCACCCTCATGCTTGATCGCCCCAGGCGCATAGAAGGGGACCGTGGTGGCCGACTGATTTATCCGGATACTTCGGATTCTGAGGACTCCGACCTTTACTCTCGTCCATTCGACGATGAGTTAGTGGGCACGCTGTCGACGGAGGAAGGCCCTTTTTTCCTTTGTGGGCATTCTCCACCTCATCTTCGAATCCATGGGGATGCCCCAGGAACCCGTCCAGAAATGGGCAGAGTACCCCCCTTACAGATATCCTAAAAAGGGGGGGGCACCCCGATGGAAGCCTTCCTAGTGGCTGAGGTCATTGTTGGTCCAGCTTAGCACTTTGGCAGCACCCTGCCTCCTGTCCCGCACTGTCTGCCAGGATGGCCCGCAAATATGTGATGCCCATTGGGTCCCTCTTGGGGTTCACAGAACAACCCTCGGCGGAGGGGTTGGTGACTGCATCTGTGTTCAGGCTCACAGGAAGCTCTCCAGACAAGGAGTCAAAAAAGTTGGACCACTCTAACAGGAAGCTTTATGCCTCCCCTTCTCTAGGCCTCCGTCATGCAATCTCGGCCATCATCATGGTGCATTTCTCTCTTGCCCTGCTGGGCTCCTTGGATGAGGTTCTCCCGCACCTCCCCATGGACCTTCAGACTGCGGTCAAGCAGGTCACGGATCAGGGCTAGGCTGTTACCAAGCAGCAACTTCAGATGGCCCTGGACTTCGGGGACCCATGCGCCCATTCAGTGGCAGCTGCAGTTACCGTGCACCGCAGGGCTTGGCTGAGATTATCCACCTTCACGGAAGATACCCAGCACAAACTCACTGATATTCCTTTCCTGGGCACCGATCTCTTCTGCCCAGGTATGGATGGTCACCTTCAGTGAATTGAGCAGTCCAGTGCCACCTTGTACTCAGCTACTTCTGCTCAAGAAACAGCAGAAGAAGAAGCCATTTCAGCACCCTGCTTCTGCAGCTAAGCAGCCCTCCTTCCAGAGTAGGCAGCAACAGCAGGCACAGGCTTGGCGCCCTTGGCCCAAGTCTGGACCTCCAGCGGCCCACAGACAAGGAGGTCAGGGTTCAGGCAGCTTCCAATCTGGACCCTCTGCCTCCAAGCCTGCCTAGTGATGGGATAGGCGCTGCCACCCCTATTCCTGTCAAGCCAGGTCTGTGTCCTCCTGTGGAGGGCCGGCTCTACCACTTTCTTTCTGCCTGGTCCACTGTTAGCGTGGACAGGTGGGTCTTAGAAGTGGTCAGCCAGGGTCTGCCTCTAGAGTTTGAGCAGTACCCTCCCAGCCGAGCCCGTGTCCCATGGGAGGAAAGGGTATCAGTTCACACTCATTCGGCTCTGAGAGATGACATAGCCCAGCTCCTCCTCAAGGAGGTAGTGGTCCGAGTGACAGATCCCCCAGTCAATCCAGGGTTAGTTCCAGGTACTTCCTGGTCCTGAAGCAGATGGGGGGCTGGTGCCCCATTCTAGATCTGCATGACCTGAACCAGTTTCTCAGGCCACGCACCTTCAGGATGGTAATTCTGTGCCAGATCATACCATCCCTGGAGCAGAACATGTGGTTCTGCTCACTGGATCTCCAGGACGTGTTTTTTCACGTCCCAATCCGTCCATCTCACCAGTGGTTCCTCTACTTCAGAGCAGAAGGAACTCTTTACGAGTTCCAAGCCATGCCATTCGGCCTGTCATCGGCCCCACGGGTGTTCTCCAAATGCATTGCAGTGGTGGCAGCCCACCTCAGGCATCGAGGGATCAGAGTCTATCCTTACCTCGACAACTGGCTCTTAGCGGGTTCCACTTAGCAAGAGGTGGAGAGGTCCAGGGATCTGACCCTCCAAACCTGCACTCAGCTTGGCCTCCTGATCAACGAGCCCAAGTCGGAGCTCGTGCCTGCACAGGTGACATGCTTCATTGGGGCAGAGCTCGATTCCTGCCGAGCCACAGCTCGGCTCCCGGTGGACAGGGCGGAGGTTCTCTCCTTCTTTGCCCAATCATTTCTGGTTGGGCGCTTGCACCCTGCTCAGGACTTTCTGCAGCTTCTGGGGTACATGGCGGCCTGCACTACCATGGTCTGATGGGCCCGGTGGCATATGCGCCCTCTTCAGTGGGAGCTGGCCACCCAGTGGACTCAACACCAAGGTCACTTTGATCAGCTGATCACTGTGACCCAGAAGATGTGGGACGCTGTCCAGTGGTGGACCATCCTGGATCATCTGCAGGAAGGGATCCTGTTTGTCCGTCCTGAGCCGAAGGTCGCCGCCACGACTGATGCCTCTCTCACGGCTGGGGAGCCCACATGGGGAACAACAGGGCCCAAGGGTTCTGGACCCCGAGGAATCCTGATTTCATATCAACCTGCTGGAGCTCAGATTGGTCAGACTGGCACTGTCAGAATTCGCTCAGCAGCTTCGGGGTCAAGTGGTTCAAGTCCAGACGGACAACACCACGACCACGTACTACCTCAACAGACAGGGTGGCATGCACTCCTGGCTGCTATGTAGGGAAGTGCTCCACATCTGGACACTCATGAGCCGACTGGAGGCAGATCTTATAGCCATCCATGTGGCAGGAGCCTCAAATCAACTGGTGGATGCTCTCAGCCGTGTAGACGAGACATCCCACGGGTGGTCTCCATCCAGAGGTAGCCTACAGCCTGTTCTCCCACTGGGGCAAACCGATGGTGGACCTGTTTGCCTCCAGGGAAAACACCAAGCTGAGGCTGTTTCATGCCCGCCATCCTCAGCAGGGCTCGCTGCAGGGGGATGCCTTCTCAAGGCCCTGGACCCCAGGCCTCTTCTCCATTTCCCTTGATCCACAGGGTGCTTTTCAAGGTGAGGAGAGACAAGGTGCAGGTGATTCTGGTAGCCCCAGACTGGCCCTGCCAATTCTGGTATCCAGATCTCCTCAGCCTCAGCAACAGGCTCCAGAGGCATCTTCCAGCATGTCCGGACCTGCTATCAGTCCAACAGGGGAAGGTTTTCCATCTGGACCTTCAATCTCTGCACCTGACAGCCTGGTACCTGAGCGGCTAGAGTTCCAGGCTTTGGGTTTCTCTGAGGATGTACTCACAATAGTGGAGGCATCCAGGAAGGAGTCAACCAGAAGGTGCTATGCCTTCAAATGGAAAAGGTTTTCCATTTGGTGTCAGGGCAAGGGCCTGGACCCTCTGTTCTGTACTGTGGCTAGCATCTTAGACTACCTTTGGTTTCTGTCCAAAGGGGGTCTTCGGTCTTTGACCCTTAAGGTGCACCTGGCAGCCATCTCTGCCTACGGGGCATGGGCCAGTTAGCAGTCGGTGGCACAGGAGAAGGTGGTCTGGCTATTTTTCAAAGGCCTTGGTCACATATCCCCTCTGGTACGTGAACCTCCACCTCCATGGGATTTACTGCTGGTTTTGGCTAAACTCATGGGCAAGCCATTTGAACTTTTTTTTTTGTTAGTTGTTTAACCAGGACTAGCACACTAAGCTGAAAGCTTTTTTACAGGTGCAACCTGGGAGCACAGGGAAGTTAAGTGACTTGCTCAGGGTCACACAGTCTGCAAGTGGAAGCTATGGGATTCAAACCCAGGTCTGGTCTGCTGGATGTCACCAGATTTGCAGCTCAGAGCCTTAAACCACTGCGCTATACTGCCTCCCTAACTAATGCACAAGTGTGAGATGTCACACTTGTCGTGGAAGACCTCCTTCCTGGTGGCTATCACGTCAGCCAGAATGACTGGGGAGCTCCAGGTGCTCTCGGTGGAGTCTCCTTACCTGGTCTTCCGCAGTGACAAGGTTGTCCCGTGCCCCCACCAGAAATTCCTCCCAAAGGTGGTGTTAGAGTTTCACCTAAATCAGGTATTGACTCTGCCTGTGTTCTACCTGAATTACACCTTGGATGCCGAGTACAGGCTCCATAATCTGGACCTGAGACGTGCTCTCTCCTACTACAAGGAGAGAAGGGGAGAGGTTCGCCAGCTGTTTGTCGCCTACGCTGAAGCCGCACCTGGCAGACCTGCAGCAAAGCGGACAATTGGCAGATGGATTACATCGTGCATTGATTTCTGCTATAGGTTGGTGGGCTAAGGGCTTATTCCACCCACCATACCACTGCTTTGGTGGCTGCTTCCAGGGACATCTCTATCCAGGAAATCTGCCAGGCTGCTACCTGGAAAACAGCAAACACCTTCATCACCCACTAACACATCGACCTTGAGTCACCCCGGGATGCTGGTTTTGGGGCCTCAATTCTCCAGTCTCTGTTCCCTAAGTAGGGGGTGTGCACCTTGCCTCCCTCCTCCCAAAGAACTGCTAGGAGTCTGCCAAGGAGTGTGGATGAACAACATATCCACGTCCCTAGAAAAACAGGTTACTCACCTGTAACAGTAGTTCTAGGAGTGGTATATGTTGTTCATCCATACTGACCCACCTGACCTCCCTGACTGCGACGCACAACCTGGCTTCCACCGGGCTAAGATCTGGCATCATGGGGCGGAGCCGAGGGTTATACTACCCGGTTGGATGGGAGAAGCCAGCTTTAAGACCTTCCGGCAAAAATTAAAGGGGAAAGGGACATGCCAAGAAGTGTGGATGAACAACATATACCACTCCTAGAACTACTGTTACAGGTGAGTAACCTGTTTTTCTTTCAGTTGCTGTGTCCCTTTTTCTTCTTCTAATCTTTCTTACAGTTGCAGCTTAGCTCTTATAAGTCCTTTCAACCCCATTCTTAGCAAGCATCCTGTTTTTGTAACTATCAGGCAGGAGCTGCTAGAAGACAGTGTGCTTGCTGAGGCCCCTTTTTCACAGCTTTTGCAAAAGGCTCAACGATTTGCACTAAGGTAACTTCTAGAGTTTACAACAGCTTTCTGCAATCATCTCAAAATATAATTATATACATTTCAACAGTAACACTATATATTTTCTAAACAAAAGGGATCCCAATATCAGTTACATTTCCACATCTTGAATTGCATATATTTTTATATTAGCAGACCTAAATATGCAAGGGAGAAAAACAGACAGCAAGAGAAAACTGAGAGACAGTGAGAGGCAAAGAACTGCGAGATTGTCGGGTTGATCAAGTCCGAAGTCTCACAGGAAAATTTGGTTGCGCAACCAGACAGAGAAGAGACAGAAAAGGAAAGAACAGAATAGATCCTTACATTTAAATACTTTCTCCAAAACAACTGAGACATGGTCCTATTCTACCCTGTCACACTCCTGACTTGTTGTACCCTCTGTCCTCAGTATTACCTCCCTGCCTCCATTTGTGTTTGCACAACTTGTCATCATCCTTCTGTGTTCCTGTTCTGCCTATCATTCAGTGACCTATTATTATCCTGGCACCATTCTGACCCTGGTTCTCGTTCTCCCCATCACTCAATGTCCAGTTATTATCCCGGTCTTTCCCATCATTCATTGCCTCATTACCCAGCTCTCCCCATCATTCAATGCCCCATAACCACAGCTCTTCCCATCACTCAGTGCCAGTTACCCCCAGGCATTTGTTGCTCCCCAGATTATCCCCGAGCCTCCATGCCACTTGAATCAGTTTATGATCCAGTGATCTCTGGATCCCAGTACCATTAGGGTAATGCATGCAATCACATCCCTCCTGAATCCCAGCTAGTATTTTCTGATCCCGGGTCCATTAGTGCAGTGTCATTCCCTGGTTCTGGTCCCATCAGGTGGACCATCCTTCTGTTTTCCCGACTCCTGGTCACTGTCACTCCTTTGTATTTTCAACTGTAAGCTCCCCGCCTGCACACTTCTGTGTCGATGTGCACTCGCCGTCTTCCGTGGTTTACATCGCCGTGCAGGTAGTTCTCCCAGGTGCAAGTTTATGTATAACATGGCCAGGGAAATGATGCTGTGTTATCCCATCTGTCTCATCTGTAAGCATACAGTTCCCATTTTCCCTGGCCATGTTATAAGTGAATTAACGCACTCTAGAGCGTGGGTTACATGAGAAATTAATCCATGCCTCGGTGGTTCTCGGCACCCAGCCTATGGCCTCATGTGACAACACAGACACACACACACACGCACCCTCCCTGCAGTAACCCATGCTCTGTCATGGGTTAATCTTTACTTAATCATTATTAAACATAATTTTTTCAGTTCAGTATGACTCCTGTCCTTATTTTTTATGATGTGTTTTCCCCAATCTGTACACTGATTGACACCCCGATATTGCTCAAGATCAGCTTGACAAACTTTGAATTTTGAGTGACTTCCCTGTTTGGGCCAGTTGTATGGTGTACATGCGGGCTCAAAGTAAAACAAGGTATGCTTGGAAAATATGTATAATTGTAGTAGTTCTCAGTGTGTTAGAGCTGGTGTTTGTATCTCTGCATCTTGATGAAAAACAATTCTGATCTGAGAGTTAAATGCATTTTGATCTACAAACTAGTTTATTTACGGATTCTGGCACAGCTCAGAACATAATCAACTAAAACGATAGAAACGTTATTGTCTGCAGTGGCATGTTTGGTTTTCTTCCTTGTCCAGTGCAGCATAAGTTGTATCACATAATGTTGTGTGGCATAGTTTTCCACAGCTACATAATGGGCTGTGATTTCTGGAGAACGCGTGTTCTTTTTATTTATTTTTTTATCCTGTCAGATGGCAAGAGGTCTGTACAGCGAAAAGTCAAGTACTGGCATGAAATTAACTGGCAATGTATTAATAAACTGAATATGATTTAAAGTTTGAAAAAAAATTGATTTTGACTGCAGCACTTAGTTGTGCTCGCAGCAGCCATCTGTCATGTGCTGTAGCAGAGCTGTTGAACAGGACACTGTGAAGACCACAAAAATGGTGTTTGTTTTATGTGACGAGTTCACTGAATTAGTCTCAAATGAGTGAAAGTTTGCTATGATCCCTCTAAAACATTTTCCTGTAGTATTGAACTATTTTATTGTTTGTTTTCTTAATAGAATTGGGACATCTGATGAGCTTAGTTAGACATTGCATGAATTGTGTCATACCCTTGTTTTGTTGCAGCTGATCTTGTAAGTGTACTACTCTAGCTCTGGTCATGATATTTTTTTTTGGGTGGGAGGGCCTTTCCTTGCTCCACTCTGACTTCATGCTTGGCCATGATGAAGTGTTAATGAGGCCATTAGATCAACGCAAGTTGCACTGAATCCCTGCTTGTAGCAATGCTGGGTGTGCCAGGGACCCTACATGAGGTTTTCCTAGACTATGGGTCCTGGCGCCAAAGTCCCCACAGATGTTGCAGGTGGAGACATAGATGGCACAAGGGAGAGGACTAATGGAGGCTGCAGCACAACTGACCATCAGTGTACTCAGTGAAACCTATAACCCATGCTAGAAACAACAGCCTCCTGTAGGTACCAGTGCGCTGGTCCTGTAGCACACCCCATCTGTCAATAATGTAGATTTGTGCCACACATCTACATTATTGACAGATGGGGTGTGTGTTGGGCTCTTCATAGCAGACATCTTAATAGGCATCAAGAGCAAGATCAGTCTGTTTGCAGATGACACCAAGATGGGAGCAGTAGTGGATGACTTAGAAGGGTGACAGGGGTTGCAAGATGATCTGGCAAAATTGAAAGCCTGGTCGAACACTTGGCAGCTGGGGTTCAGTGCCAAGAAATGCAAGGTGCTACATTTCAGCACAAAAAAAACAAGAAGAAGGAGTCACCAGCTAAGGGGGAATTCAACTAGCCAAGATGGAAGAAGAGAAGGATCTGGGGGTGATCATAACAGGAGCAATGAACAACTCGGCACAGTGCAGAAAGACAGCCTTGTAGGCCAACATGATGCTGGGTTGTAATGCCAGAGGCATATCCTCCAGGAGGGGGAGGTGATCCTGCCGCTATACAGGTCACTGGTTAGACCACATCTGGAGTACTGCGTACAGTTCTGGCAACCATACCTGAAGAAGGACATTAGGTTACTGGAGGGGGAGCATCACAGGGCAACAAAAATTATCCAGGGGCTAGGGGTCTTACCCTAAGAGAGCAGGCTGAGGGAGTTGAACATGTACTCCCTAGATGAGAGGAAGGATAGTGAGGACATGATTGAAACCTTCAAGTACATGAAGGGAATAAATAAGGCAGGCACGGAGGGGCTTTTCAAATTAAGGAGGGGAGGGACACTCAAGGGTACGATCTGAATTTGGAAGTAGGAAGGTTCAGGAGACACTTTTTTATGGAGAGGGTGGTGTCTTCGTGGAATGCAGCGCCAGAGGAAGTGGTATCCAGTAGAACAGTGGGCTGCTTTTAAAGGGGATGGGACAGGGTAGGGGGAAGGTCACTGGAGGGGAGGGAGGGGCAGCTGCAGTATAAGGGCTGCTAGCTGCACAATCGAGCAGACTTGATAGACCATAAGGCCTTTATCTGCTTGCAATTTCATATGTATACCTGCTAGCCAATGCAGCGACCATCTGTGTTAGGAGAGGGACATGTGAACGGGACACTTTGTACAGGACACTACAACATGTAATGTGATGAAGTTGTGGTACTGTTCTGTAATAATAAGTGGGGACAACAGTCATATTGTTATGGAAATCAGTGTACAGGTACACAACATACCACACTGTTCTGCCCATGCCTAGCAAGGTCATTCACACTGTTGCATGTCTGCAGTGGTGGCAGGATGGAAAAGGTGCACAGAATGGTGCTGCATACAGATGTGATGTTCCTAGCAGTACTGCTCCCGTGATAGGAGGCAGAATATTAGCCGGCCTCTAAGTGTGTCACAGCCAACACACACACAAAACTGTGGAATGTACAACCAAATATTGGAAAACAGCAGACGTGTCCTGTCTGAAGGACAACGCTGATGGTCAGCATACAGTTGCACAGCTGTATGCCTGTGGTGTTGCCAAGGAATGCGTGCCAGACAAGGATACAGATGGAAAAATAAAATTGTGCCGTGTGAGTGGAACAGGGATGGAATACACCATTATGTAATTCGCATACTATCCGCTGTGATTGGTAGCTGATACATAGTAGAGGGAACATTGAAAATTTCAGACAGTATGACTGTGTATGTTACAGCTGTCGTACACTCATTGGGAAATATAGATGCGTAGGCATGTAGGCACAAGTACAAGGACCAGCAGTCAAACTCTCAGCTGTACCACCCACTATATGGCACAGTAGCCATAAAAGAACTATACAGATGACTGTAGTTGCCTATGCCCCTGAACACTTTGGGATGTCACATGCCTTTTGTTACACTGTGCAGTGTCAGTGGTGTTGCTCCCCTACTCCCTACACTGGCAGCAGGTAGTGAGGACAAGGGGAGAAGGACAGCAGCACACGGTAGTGAGAAGGAAGCCTTGAACGTCAAGTGCCATGTTGACATAGTGAGATAGTGAGCCCCCCGTCGCTCAGTGCTATGCATACACAACCAGCAGGTAACTACAAACTGTATCAACTCCCCCTCCCAACCAACCCCCCCCCCAGCACACACTGCCAAGACACATCAGAGGCAATGCACACACAGCCGGCTGCGGCACTAACTAAAGGGCAGACACTGCAACCTCCCTGTACAGCTACTGCTGTTGGTAAACACCAGTGTGACATGAACACAGAGCTGCCTACATGCCCATATTTCCTGGCATTATTATGATACTACTGTACCCAGCACCTGTATGACATAGCTGACAAGATCTCTGTGCGAATAGACAGTTCAGGATAGGGCAGGGGTGCATCCTTCTTATATTCCAGATCCTGCATGAGTATGTTATTGTGGGAAAAGTGTTGTCCAGCGTCATGCAGCATGATGGGTGCGCAAAGGTACTTCAGTATGCCAAATTTTCGGCAGTCATTTACCTGATGTTGTTTGTCACCATTGCTTGTGACAGCTCGGAGCTTGTTTCTATGTTAAGGTCCAGCTCCTCACTGCAGGTCCACCTCATGAGCCATAAAAGATGTACTGGCTACAGGACTGAGGCGAAGATGAGGATGGTGCATGACCCATCTAACATGCGGCTATTATTGTAGTGTGTTCCGCAGACATGACGCTCACTCACATCTGTCTCTGTCTCATCCTCTCTCTCTCAGTCTCCCCTCCAGTAAGAGCAATCACATATGCAAAAGTAATGGCTGCTCGTTTGGGGGGGGGGGCTCAGCAACATCGCTACCTGCCAGCATGGTGAGGCATGTATCTGTACCGTGATATACAGAGGACACCATAAACACACTTGTCTGACACATGGCCTTCATGTCTACAGTGAAAAGATATGGAGCAGCAGCCCCCCCCCACCCCCGGCTTATACAAAACAAGTATGGGTAGCTGTGTTTGTGATTACACATAGCATATTAGTACAGCTCTCAGACTGCTCTGTGCACCCTACTGGTCTATTACATTACTGTTTACTGGTGGTGTATGTAACACAATGCGGTGCAGGTTAGTGGGACACTCCAGGGTTTTGAATCATAACTGAACTATTTCACCATGTTTTGGGAATGACTGAATGCATGCTTTGTAAGGTGTCCTGAGCAGTATGCTCCCATGTTGTCCATCCTGACTTGCCTGCCGTGAGCATCAACGTTGGTGCATCCGGCTGTTAGACCAGCTCAGGCTGGTCTAACCCCTGGCGATGCCTGTGGCCATGGGGTGGGGGTGGGGGTTGAGAATCCTGTTTTATTTTAAGTGGTGTCCTGTGTCTATGCAATTATATGGCTATTCGGGACTGAAACACTGAGGGATCACGTGGTCATTCAGTGAGTAACTGACTCTAGAGGACTTTTAACACACTTTACAATCATGTTTAACAACCAGCCTACACCCTTTGCAAAGTATCAGAAAGTTTTTAATCAAACAAATGTTGTATGTAATTTTAAAAACACAATTATTGTTTGGCAATGATGACTGTAATAAAACAAAGGGTGATGCATCGCACCTCATTCCTACAAAAAAAAGGAAACTTCTGAATTTGCTGCATATGTTAACAACCCCCCTCCCAAAAAAAGGATTAAAACAGGGGTTAAATGACAAGTGGACAGGAGAGATATAACCATCATTATCTCATTACAAGCCTTCACATCAGGCTGGAAACAGGCACTTGCATGACACTGGAAGTCAGTCACAGCAAGTAAACGGGAATTATGGAGATCCCTTACATATAAATTTCTCACTTTAAAATTATTATTCAGCTATGACATTACATTGTATAGGAACATGCATAACAAACTGTCATTTTTATGCAATTACATTAAATTTCTAAGGCACTAACTAATCTAGTGCTTTCCCCACAGGTATTTCATTTACTTTATTGTGCCTTTTGTGAAACACATCAGTTTATTTTTTCAGCAGTTTAACTGAGTTGAGTGCAGCCATTTCTTATATAAATAAGTCGATAAGGTTTAGAAAATAACTTGCACAAGAGGTTGGATCACGGGCACCTTTGGTACTCGGGGGACATGTGGGAGTGGCTGGCTGTGGGAATAAACTCAGACTGAGCAAAAAGGGATTTCAATAAAAAGCTACTTTTTTACCCTAGTATGTTGAAATCGCAGACCAGGCATGTCATCACTGGTACTATATATGGCAAAATGCACTAGTCCCCAAAAAGGGATTTGTTTCATTACAGTAAATTTTGTAAATTTTAGTATTCCAGATTATGATAGAAACTTCCATTGTCTTTCAAGTTAAAAAGATCTTACATTAGAAGGCAGGGGAGCTCATAACAAGCACATTCCAGAGAGCATATGAATATTCGAAGGTTTCAGGGCATCACACATGCGTGAAATAGGTACAAATTAAGTGTGACCATCTGTCATATCCATTAGAAGAAACACAGTTACTATAGTGAGTAACCCTATCTTCTGACAACATGAGTCTAGTAGTGATGCCACACAAAAATTCATCATTTCCGCTCTGACGTGTTACCTCAGAGTTTAGAACGGTGCTGTGGAATCAGAACTCCATTCAAATTGTGCTGTGTGCTGGGGCTCCCTCTAGTGTTCTAACAGCAGAATTATTTTTCACTGAAGTGAACAGTCGCCTCGAAGACCTCTCCAAGCCCCTTGGCGAAGTCCTTTATTTGTTTTATTTATAAAAACTCCTATTGTTATTTCTATGTAGTTTTCAAAAGTTGCATTAGTTAGATAGGTTATTTTTATCTAACGTTGTTATTTTAGTGGTATTCTGTAGTTCCCAGTTCATTCCTTGGAACCAGAGGAAAGTAAATTTTGTGATTCCCACTTAAATACATTAACCAGTTTTTAGGTTAAAAAATATTCTAAAATTTAATTTAGCAGTTTAAGAATTTTATTGTCTAAGGAACCAGCAATACTTTTTGGCTAAGTTGAGTTGACTGAGATGACTGAAAGGCCTAAGAAAAGACAGGGCCTATACGATTTAAAAATTGCGAATCCTATGATATGATCTTGGTGAAGGCAGACTGCCCCAGTCTGTGTTTTGCTTGTTTCAGCCATGACTATGACTAAATTGTGATCTGTGTAAACTTTTCTGCCATAAAACACAAAAGAAAAGGGCAAAACTCAGAGAGTCTCAGTCTGCCACCAGGTCACCTGTCAGCTCTCCCATAAAGAAAATGGGGGAAAGTACCTCAGATGGTGGAAAGCGTGCATCACCTCTCCTCGGTTTGTCCTTTGACCCTTGGTTCCACTCTAACAGGGAGCACTTTTTTCCTTTCCTTTTTTTTCCTCTGCCCACTACCAGCCTGTCTCCTACATTATTACTACCTGCTGTCTTTGCGCTGTACTTCTTGTCCCTTGAACACTGCTCAGTCACTCTAAAATTTACCTGTTTGTACTTTTGATACATGCTTAACCTAAATGATGAATTGTTCTTGTCAGCTTTTTCCGCTGTTATTGCACTCAAATTTTTACTAGTCATTTGTAGTATTGTACTAAATGTATTCAGTAAGTTTGTCTCTGTACCCTCCCGGGTCGTGCCTGAAAATAGTCTTGTTGGCTAGTGCACCTACCCGGTTAACAAACACTAAATAAAATAAATAAAATCACGTACCTCTCCTCAAACAAAATCTAAGGTGACAGAAGAGCGTCAGTCTCTGATCAAAGAGACAGCTGCCAAGCCATCATCCAGCTCAGAGAAAGATCACAGGGTGTGTGACAGGGGGAACACTGATGCTGAAGATGGCAAAAAGAAAAAAAGCAGATGTTCTGGTGCTATCAGTACCAGCGGAGAAGAAACTAAAAGAAATGCATCTGACTGCACCTTCCCTGAAATGGATGAGGAGACAGCAGCAAAAAGGAGATCTATGCCCTGAACAGAGGAAATCACAAAAATATGGCAATTTTTCTAGACCTTCCAAGCCATGGGAAATATTGTAACCCCCTCCCCCAGCATCAGGCATTTTTGAACATGAGATGGAGGCAGAAGAAGAAGAAGAGAATGAAGAAGAATTGACAGACTGGGGATTTAAACCAGTGAGCATGACATTAGTTTTCCACCTAGAGTCAATGAAGATTTGTCCTTGTATTTCTCTTTTGAAAGGCATATTAGTTGAGGCTCTAGATACAGAATCCCCTCCACTGGGACTGAGGAGCATAAAGAAGAGGAAGACTTTGAGTATGCTGGGACTGACCTCAGCTAAAAGGCTCACAGTACCCATCCAAAAATCCCTCAGAAAAGCCACTAGCAAAATTTTAAAGCATCCAAATTCAGATTCTGTCATTGACAAAAAAGTGGAAAAGGAATATCAAGTAGAGAAGCATGGAGGAGAATGTGTGTATTCCCATCATGAGTATGGGGGAGGTGTGCAGGCAACTGCATGTGAAAACCTAAGGTGTCACCAGCTTCCTTGCTTCCAGAAAAGGATTCCAGAAAGCTGGATTATACAGCAAGGAAGGTGCACACTTCAGCAAGGCAGGTTGTTTTCATGGCATACACTACGCAGTACCAAAAGTCCCTTTGGAGTACAGTGCAAGCCCCAAGTGAGAAAGTTGGAGGTGCACTTGGCAGGGATCTAGCAGGAACTGCTAATGATGCACTGGAAGCCACCAAATGTTAGTTCTGCATGGCTGTGGATGCAAATTAGACAGCCTCAAGGGTGCTAGCACATGCAGTAGCTCTGAGGAGGTTGCTTAGCTGAGGGCAACCATCCTATCACAGGACACAAAGACAAAGGCTATGGACTTCCCATTTGAGGGACACCCTCTCTTTCGGAATAAAACAGAAGCTTGCATGAAAAAGGTTGATGAACAAAAAACAACCTATAAGAATTTGACCCAGAAGGAGACAGCTTCTACTTCCTTCAGGCCATAAGGAGGGGGACGGGCCTTCCACCAGTGGCCTTACTCCTACTATGACTACCCTCCTCAGCATGGTTCCTCAAGAGGCAGAGGCAGGAGATATGCAAGGCAGAAGAAAGCACCAACTTCTGATCCACAAGAAAAACAAAATCCCTGACTCTGTGCAGGCCGCCACAAAACTCCCACCAGTTGGAGGCCACCTGTTTCATTACTTCCAGAAGTAGAAAACCATTACCACAGACAAGTGGGTGCTGGAAGTGGTGAGTCAGAGTTTGGCCCTTCAGTTCACAAGCCTTCGAAAAACTGAAGAGCCAAAGGGTTTTCCTCCACTTCATCCTCAGGAAAAAATCATGTTACAGCTGGAGGAAAAGGCACTGCTAAAGATAAAAGGCCATATGAAAAAGATTCTTCTCTCACAGTGGGGATGAGGCCTCTTCTCAATGTACTTTCTCTCAAAAAAGGAAAAAATGCAGATTGATGACCCATTCTGGGATTTAAGATTCCTGAACAGGCAGATAAAAAGAGAAAAATTAAAAATCTAACACTGGGAACAGTTATAACATCCCTGCAGAAATGGGAGTGGCCAGGATCACTGGATCTGAAAGATGCATACTTCTGTATCCATATGAGACACTCCCACAGAAAATATCTAATATTCAGATAAGGAAAAGAACAGTTTGCCACATTGCCTTTTGGCTTACCTTCAGCTCCAAGGGTGTTCACAATGTGCTTAGCAGCAGTGGCTGCATCCCTGAAAAGAAAGAGAATAACAGTGTATCTTTACCTGTATGATTGGCTAGTCAGAGGAAGAACAGAACAAGACACACTGTGCTCCATTGCAATGGTAAGAAACACCCTATAAAGTCTGGGATTTCTACTGAATATAGAAAAGTCCCAGCTAGAACTCAGCCAAGTGCTGGTCTTCATAAGAGCTGAGTTTGATACTGCTCAGGAGAAGTATTCTTACCATAGGCAATAGTGCAGAGCCTGTTGTCCTGTGCAAGATCTTAAAAGCCAGGCAAGCCAAAGCCAACAAGGGACTTCCTGCAGCTACCAGGGCACATAGCAGTAACAGCTGTGATGCCCTGGACCCGCTTACAGATGAGAGATATTCAGTACCACTTATGACAGCACTAGCATCAAAGGTCAAGCCTACTGAGCCAGCTAGTGCCAATCACAGCATGCATAGTCTGGTTTCTAGAGTGTTGGAAGGAAGTGGAGAATCCCAGGGAAGGAATCCCATTCCAAAAACTGTCAACAACACTCACTCTGACAACAGATGCCTCCCTGCTAAGATGGGGAGGGCATCTGGATGTTCACGCAGTAAGTGGAGTCTGGTCTTCACAAGAACAGCAGGAGCACATAAACCTGCTGGTACTCAGACCTGTATTCATGTCTCTACAGCACTTCTCAAACCTGGTCAAAGACCAGACAGTTCTGGTCAGAAGAGAACAGACAGTACCACCACTGTGTACTACATAAACAATCAAAGTGGTACTAGATCTGCAGTACTATGCAGAGGCTATGACTGAGGCGCTGGAATCTGGCATATTCCCTAAACACAGAAATCAGTACTGTACATCTGCCAGGAAAGGACAATGTTCTGACTGATCATTAAGCAGGATAAGTCAGAGGAACCATGAGTGGTCATTAGACCACCAGATGGTTTAGACCTTATTCAGGAAATGGGCCTGCCAGAAGTGGACTTGTTTGCTTCATGGGTGTGGAGGAGTTGTGGGATAACAGATGGACCAGACACAGAACTTCACATTCAAGACACAATCTCTGTGTGATGTTTATTTAAAACACAGGGGACAACATTAAGCAATGCCATATCCCTTCTTCAGTATAACAGTTCGCAGCAACAAACTACATGTCCTTCCTCTGCACTTAGTCAACACCTACTGACTCACTGATCTACTGCTCTAGCTTTCCTGTGAAAATGATCCCTTCCCTATTTTGGTCTTGCATATTTGGGTGATGGGGAGCTCAAAAAAGAAAACCCCCAAACAAGCTAAAGACAAAGAACTTCAGTGCAGAAGCACAGAAGCAAGGGTTACCCCAAAGGGCATTGGCAATAAAGCCAGGTTTCAGAGAAACACAACATCACACATACCCCCATAATGCAAAGCATCATGGGATGTATATGCATATCACCATGAACTGTTAGGCTGGTTCAGCTTAAAGCAGGAATGCATGGTGCCAAAGGGCCTCTCAAACAATCTGTAATTTACATGCATTTTAAATAACACAACAGGGGTTTTCTGATAGCTGTACCCCGGTAACTCAGTCTCCTAGTAACTTTTTACCATTATCAAAAACACCCAGTGCTGTGGTATTTTCAACATTTACAGGTTTTACAAATAAGGCATATACATCAAGGTATTTTATGACATTGTGCTATTGCAAACCAAATCCAACAGCTAGGAACACAGCCTGTTGTTTTACATCAGCTCGGAGGTCACCACAATAACCACCCTATACAAGGACCTGTGAGGGAAAACGAAAATTAAAGAGGACACTATAGCATAGTCAAGAAAGGGGAGGGGGTATCCATAGGTGACCAACCTTACGGACTAGAAATTGTAAAGGATAAATTAGGCTAAGAAGTAGAAGAACTGTTGCTGAAAATTTAAGAAAAGGTCAGTCCTCAAGAGTGGCAGGATCTCCCTGTCACAGATGGGCAATCACAATTTACTACTGTTCTGCTGCAGGCCACCCTACAGGGGGAACTCTACCCCAGAGTGTTTTGACTCTCAGTTGGGAGGGAAAGTTCCTCTATGTATTCCCTCCATGTACCCTAATTCACAAATTACTCTGGAAATTAAGGAAGGAGTCAGCAGCAGTGATTCTGGTGGCACCAGATTGGGCAAGACAGCTATGGTTCTCTGTCCTCTTGTCCCTGTCGGACAGGAATCCTATCTCTCTTCCCATGAAACACAACCTTCTGACTCTGTTTCAGGGCAGGGTAATATCTGCAAATCTCAGAACACTGAGGTTGATAGCTTGGTTCTTGAAGACCTTGAATACTCTAACATGAACCTATCAAGCAGCGTATTGAATATTTTGAAGATGTCAAGGAAACAGTTCACAAGAAAACCCTATTCCTCAAAATGAAACAATTTTCAATGTGGTGCTCAGATAAGGGAGTTTCTGCCCTGTGTAAACCCCCCATCCCCTTAGTTTAGGGGTATGCCAGATGTTAAGTTAGGGTAAGGTTGCCTACAGCAGTAGAAACACCATTTAAATTCATTTAGATAGTCCTTACTGGATTGGCTGCGTGGAAGGGTCCGTGGTTGGGGAATGCTGTTCTTCAGTGCTGTGCTGCAATAAATCTTTTAGATTAAGCTGAAAACATACTGAAGAATTAAATAACTGAAAGTCCGCAACAGTTGTAGCTTCAAAATAGGGAATTCCCATTTTAATGAATAACAGGTAATGCCATAGCACCATGTACAGTCTTTAATTCCGGACCGTGGGGGTCCAAATGAGGTAGTGGTGGTTACATGTGGCCGAGCTGGCCCCACCTCACATTGTGGTCATTTATCCTCTGGGCTGAGTTGGCCACTAAAGGTTTGGGGCAACATTCAGTTTGAGCCGATTGACCCACAATACAGGAAGCAGCTGAAACCTCACATTCTCTCTTCACTGACTGTACATGTTCTTACAGTTTCAAGGCGGCTTGAGGGAAAATAACAGTCACAGATCAATGCTACCTCTCTCAATCTCTTCTTCAGTGGCACATCAAAAACAGGACTTAGGCAGGCAACCTCCCCCTTTCAAGCACTGGGAAGGCATCCCCTCCACATGGCCACAAACCGGACTGACCTTTCCTGCTCTGAATGCCCTCTCTTTCTCTCTGGGCATGGACTGACTCCCATAGCATCCCTGGAGCTGCCACAACCGGGTTGGCAATCTTGCTCCAATGATGGGTACTTTCTACTCAGTACTGGGCTCCATTCCGCTTCAACCTCACAACTGTTTTCCCCAGTAGCAACTGGGCAGCTACAGGTCCGAGTCCAGTCTCTTCCCTTGCACTACCTATCCATCTTCAGCCAGTTTCCAGGTGCAGCTTTACAAGAGGGATAAACAAAAATTGCACGGGGCAGTCTCCAACTTCTATCAGCGGCTGCCACCACATCGACTCAGCGCACTCCCTTTTTGGCCCAGCCTCCTACAGAACCATGAACTATTTTGAAGAGCAGGCAATCACCCCTGCTCTCCACTCTCTCCACTGCTGCCACTCTACCCCCGTGGTGATCGCTCTCCCAATCTCGGCAAACCCTCCCAGTTTATGCCTTGTGCACCTTTGTTGACCTCTGACCTGTGGACCTCTGACCTGTGGAGTCCCTGCCAGTGGACAGAGGCCAGAATTCCCTTTATTAATTAATGGCCTTAAAGTCCTCATGGTGTGTGCTATGTACACACACACTCCAATGGGGGAGGGGTTACATTTCTTTCTGCTTTAAGTGCTGGCTGACCCCAGTGAGCACCCCAATTCCAGCCACCCTGGCAACTGCCTACAGTGGGGTATGTGCATTCCCCCACCAAGCAGAACTGCCACAGCCCACTGGAGCACCACCAAATCGTGAATACAACTCCCCAACTCTATAACCCCTGGGACATAAGTGTGGCGTCCCGACCATCTCTCTAGCCACTAGTGGTGCCCCTCTGATGACCCAACCACCTGCTTGTCCAAGGATGGATTGTCGGACAACAGCGGGGAGTCCCTGCCTAACTGTCTACCAACCCACCATCCTACAATACTAACTCCAAACTCATGGCTACCTATCTAACAACTGCCAAGCTGCCCAGATTTACCCAGTGTTAGAAACCCATACTTAACACAACAGACGGTTCACACTGCAACATAAACACTGCAGACTTAAAAAGGCATGCAAACAATGGGATCAATATTGCTGAACAGGCTAACACAATAAAGATCTAACAGTGGTACCCCCACTGGAGATTCCCCGGAAATGCAAACAGTCCTTACAGTGTCCATATGCAAAGTTCAAATGTTCAGAGTCACTGCCTTTACTATAACTCAGACTTTAAGGTAAAAGAAAGAAAAACGGTTTATCTCACCCATTTACCCCACAGTTCACAGTTCAAGCATCTCCTTTGCTTTCAGGACAACAGTTTATCAGGCAGTGCCAAACTGGGGTGAGGTGGTGGGGTGGTGGGAGGGGCAGCAAAACTCATTTCGTCAAAGTTCAGCAGTCCCTTCATTGCCATGAGAAATAGTATTTCAGGTGGGGCTTCGTAATCACCTCTCCAAAGTATAGACCTTGCTTCTTCTTCTTTCCAGGTCTTGTACAAGGGCAAATAACTTGAAAAGGTGAGCCCTTCATACACATGCTGGACACACATACCTTTAGCCCTCCTCTGGATTTCTTGGAAGGCCATGGCGGACCTAGTGGGGCCTAATTTGTGTTTCTTGTACAGTTTGTCGAGAGTGCCTCAGAACACCCAGTCGTTTCGGTTTTCTTCAGTTATATCCTAAATACACTCTGGAAAATAGGGATATACATACTGGGGGGTAGTCTTGGCGGATCTTCCTACCGATGATTCTCTCAGCTTGGCTCCATTCAGGCAGAATGTGTATTGCTGTTTTCGGGGCCTGGCCATCTGGCAACCATAACCCCTCCCAGTAGCATCCCACCTCAGGGCTACCATCTTTACATACTTCATAAGTCTCTTGCCTCCTCCTACTTTGTAGCAAGGGTGGGCCGATCTTTCCATGGCATCAGGTAGACACTCAAAGTGAGATGGAATGTCCTATATCAGGTCATCATCACTCAGTTTGCTCTCACCTTCCAGTGCTATATCTGCAGCACGATCTTCAGTTGGATGTGCTGACACAGCGGCAGTAGCAGGTGGGCTACTGGTTTCTAATGACTCCTCTTCAGGCTCAGGTGACCTTGGGGCAGCTTCAACCGGGGGTTCCGCAGGCACACTCCTGGTAGGCTCTACCGTCTAGATTCTCCTGTCACTATCTTCTAATTTATAGCATTTGTTTTGTTTTGTTGGGCTATGGTGGAGGTATTTATTTTATATTATTGTTACTTGTGCTGGTGTGTGTGTGTGTATGTGTGTTTTCTGTTTTTCAATCATTTCGACTGGCTTATTGTTTTGTATAGTGTGTAAAGATGCTGAGGCCCTAAGGCTCACCTGTTAGTGGATTTCCTGCAGTCGCTTCGCCCATTTCTGGGGCTTTCTTTGTCTCTGCTGGCAGGGGTGCTCAGCTGCTGTAGGAAGCTGGGAGTTCTGGGAGGGGGGGGAGAGCATCGACCGCAGTGAGGGTCCTCAGTTTGGTGATGGGGGTAGGATTGGTGTGATATAGCCCAGCAGACACCCAGGAAGTAGAAGGTCATACATAGATAGTTGTCGGCAGATAAGGGCCTTCGGCCACCCAGTCTGCCCTTGAACGCTAGTAACTGTGCTTCTTCAAGCTTCCTTGGAACTAGGTTTCCCCCTTCCCTCAACTACTAGGCTCCCCCTGTGCCTATCCCATGCATTCTTAAATCCTGTCATCATTTCTGCCCTCACCACCTCCTCCTCTTTCAGGCTGTTCCATTTGTCCACCACACTCTCTGTGAAGAAGTACTTCCTCACGTTTCCTCTGAACCTCCCTCCCTCCAGTTTCATCCTATGTCCCCTTGTCCTGGAGCATACTTTTCTTTGAAAAATTGTATTTCCCTGCACCTTGTTCTTCACCATGAGGTATTAAAATGTCTCAATCATATCACCCCTTTCCCTCCTCTCCTCCAGGGAGTACATATTTAGGTCCTTCAGCCTAACCTCGTAGGGTTTGTGATGTAATCCCTGCGCCACCTTGATTGCCCTCCTCTGAAGCACCCCCACCCTATCTATGTCCTTACGTAGATAAGGGTCCAGAACTGGACAACTGTACTCATGGTGTGGCCTCACTAATGTCCCGTATAGTCGAATTATGACCTCCTGTTTCCTACGGTGATACCCCTGCCTATGCATCCTAGCATCCTGTTTAATTTGGCAGGAAATGCTAGAGGCGTTGGAATTTGTATTAAAAAAAGTTAAAACCGAGGATAATGAGCTCAGAGATGGATCCTGAGGGAAGATGGGCTAATATAACTCATTATTGATCAAGTGAAGATCTCACTTGTTAGTGTGTAAGCGCCAAATGAGGAGCACATATCCTTTTTTACAAATCTGTTTTTGAAGGCTTCCATTTTAGATTCCCCTGTTATTATGGGGGGGGGGCTTTAATGTAGCCCTATCAACATTAGATAGGGCTTACTCAGCTCCAGAAAGAAAAAAGAAAACTGAAGATCTGATTAACAACTATGTGCAAGAATTGGCTTTAGTAGATCCCTTTCAGAAAATGTATCCCTGACGTGAAGAAATGTTCTTATTTCTCTAAAATCTATAACTGTTTTTTAAGAATAGATTCATTTTTGGTTTCTAATTCTACATTACATGTAATTAAATTTGTTCGCTATAACTCAATCCTGATATCAGATCATGCTTCATATTATATGGAGCTAGATTTATTAAGGATTAATAACTTATGTCCAAGAAAGTGGTCTTTTAATAATTTATTATTACAAGATCCACAATTTACCATTTTTTTGAGAAAGGAACTCAAGGCTTTTTTGGGTTGGAATTATCTGGACAGGTATTCTTGGACAGTTATATGGAAATCGCTCAAAGCATACTTGAGAAGATGTATTGTATGATACGAATCTAATGCATGGAGGAGATATAGGGTTTCCATGGAGGGACTGGAACAGGAATTGATCTTGGCAAAGACATTGTATGTGGCATCAGGGAAAGAGGAAGATAAATTAAATATGATTTTACTTAAGGAAAAGCTAGAGAAAATGTGTCAGGGGAGGGCAGAAAGACAGATGTACAAAGCCAGGGCAAATTATTATTTTTTTGCTGATTCCCCTTCTAAACTTATGGCTTACCAGTTAAAAGTTCAGGATAACCAGAATAGGATAGAAGGGGTCACTGCAACTGATGGTCGTAATATACTTAACCCTTTGGAGATTAATGAAGAATTAAAAAAAATATTTGTCAATATTATATCAGGATGATTGTTGTGCTTCTGTTCAGGAAGTCCAGGAATATATTAAAAAAATTGAAATCCCAAATATCTCTGAATCAAATAAGTTAATACTGAATAAGGTAATAGAGGAACCTGAGATATATAATGTAATAACTAATTTGCCTAACAACAAGTTACTAGGCCCCGATGATAATACTGCAGATTTTTATAAAACGTTTAAAGGAGAACTTGCACCTCTGCTCTGTCAGATATATCAAAGTTTTCAGACTCAGCCTGATTTTCTTCCTACATTCAATGAGGCTTCTATAATATTACTTGTGAAAAAAGGATAAACCAGTAGAAGTTTGTGCATCCTATTGATCTATATCTCTATTAAATAATGATTACAAAATATTTGCAAGGGTATTGGCCAATAGACATGCGGGCATTGTGCCCAGTATTGTCCATAAGGATCAGATTGGCTTTGTGTTGGGCAGAAGGTTGAATCATAATATTAGAAGAGCTTTAAGGTAGTGATTGCTACATGTGGCCGAGCTGGCCCCACCTCACATTATGGCCATTTATCCCCTGGGCTGAGGTGGCCGCTAAAGATTCTGGGCAACATTCAGTACTTATCTTGTGGACCTTTCACTTAAGATGGATCTTGCGGTGCTTTCCCTCGATGCTGAGAAGGCCTTTGATAGGGTGCACTGGGAGTTTTTATTTCAACTCTTAAAAGCCATCGGGAATTGAGGGAAAGTACATGAATTGGATAAAATTTATATATTGTACACCACGGGCCTCTGTTAAAACCAATAATGTACTCAGAATATTTTGCTTTACAGTGGGGCAGTAGACAGGGTTGCCCCTTATCTCCCTTGCCACTTGCCCTATTTATACAGCTTTTGGCAATATCAATAAGAAAAGATCTTAACATTAAAGGAGTAGAGCTGTCTAATCAGAGTCATAAAATATCATTATATGCAAATGATATTTTACTTTTCCTGGTGACCCAGTAAAAGATTATGACTACTTACTTCAGATTTTTTCGGAATTTGGTAAACACTCAGGTTATAAAATTAACTGGATGAAAACTGAGGCTATAGTAATCTCGGAAGGCAACACAATGAGTTAAGCCCACCCCTTGTATAAATATCATAAAACTCATATGAAATACTTAGGGATACAGATTTCACAGGATAAAAGTTTGTTATATTCCCCTGAACTTTATTACCGGTTCTTGATAAAATTGAACAAGATATAATCAGGTGGCAAAATTTGCCATTGGTCTTGTTAGGGTGGGTTAACATTATAAAAATGAATGTGCTGCCAAGGTTTATTGTTCCTCTGCCAGTCCCTCCCAATTGTGATTCCCAAATCATTCTTTCTTACACTTGATAAAGCCATAAGGAAGTTTTTGTGGAAACGGAAAGCACCCAGAATGGCATATAGTAAACTTCAGTTGCCTAAGGAAAAGGGTGGTTTGGCTCTTCCCAGTTTTTGGCATTATTACTTAATGGCCCAGCTGGAATGTTTGAGGGCTGGTTTGCCCATAGTCAAGATCAGGAAGCCTGTTTTCTTATAGAAGTAGAGAGAATTCCATTCTCGGACTTGATCCAAAGTTTAGCTATAAATATTAACAAAGCGAGTTCATGTGCTGTTGTATTATATACAACTAGGACCACTAACTGGGCATGGAATGTAACAAAAAAATTGTTGGCAGAAGGAGATGCAATTCCATATTTCACAACCATAGACAATAATATTCATTTCCCCCCTTCTATGATGAATGGATTAATTTGGATGGAGCTGTTTGGTAAAGGTTTATGTATGGTACAAGATTTCTTAATTGGGGAAACAGTGGCCTCATATGATGAGCTTAAAAAATATATAATCTATCTCTAAATGCCTATTTTTCATATTTACAGGAGAGAAACTTCATTTATAAGAAAAATAATAATTCCCTTAGTGTAAAAGAGGGTGTTCTTGAGCAGATCCTGCTGTGATACCCCGCCTATACCTCCCAGCATCCTGTTTGCTTTTCCTGCTGTCTTGTCACAGTGACTTCCTACCTTGAGGTAATCAGAGATGATAACCCCTAGGTCCCTTTCCTGCTTGGAGCATTCAATTTCCTCCCCCCAGTTGATATGTTGTTCCTGAGTTTTTGTGCCCCATGTGCATTATTTTACACTTTTTAGTGTTGAATCTCAGCTGCCAATCCCTTGATCAGTCCTCTAGCTTCTGCAGATCTCTCTCATTCTGTCCACACCCTCTGGTGTGTCCACCCTGTTGCAGAGCTTTGTGTCATCAGCGAATAGGCATATTTTCCCTTCCAGGTCCTCTCTGATGTCACTGATAAAGATATTGAAGAGGACTGGACCCAGCACTGATCTCTGTGGTATCCCACTGGTTCCTTTTCTCTCTGCTGAGTGACTGCCCTTTACCACCCCCTCTTAGTCCTGTTATCTAGCCAATTTCCCACCCACATTACCACCATCTTACCCACTCCCATGTTCCCCAGCTTGTTTAACAGCCTTTTATGTAGCACAGTATCAAAGGCCTTGCCGAAGTCCAGGTAGGCCACATCCACTGCCCCCCGATCCACCTCCCTTGTCACCCAGTCGAAGAACTCGAGGAGGTTAGTCTGGCATGACCTCCCACCTGTAAAACCATGTTGCTTTGGGTTTTGTAGACCATTGGCAACCAGGTGTTCCACTATTCTTTCCTTCAATAGTGTTTCCATGATATTACCCACTACTGAGGTCAGGCTGACTGGTTTGTAGTTCCCTGCTTCCTCTCTGTTTCTGCTTTTGTATAGAGGGACTACATCCGCTGTCCTCCAGTCCTTGGGTACTTTCCCTGTTTCCAATGACAGGCTGAACAGGTTTGCCAGAGGTTCTGCCACCACTTCCCTTACCTCCCTCAGCACCCTGGGGTGTATCCCATCTGGCCCCATAGCCTTATCGACTCTTATACTTCCAGTTCCCTCAGGACCCTATCCCTTGGAAAATGACTTGTATCCATTTCTATGCAATCCTATCCTTTCTACACATTTCTGGCCCATATTCTGCCCTCTCCTCTGTAAAGACTGAGCAGAAGTATCTGTTTAGTATGTCTGCTTTGCGGTTGTCATCCTCTACGCTACACCCGTCCTTCCCTTTAAACCTCACTATCCTTCCCTTTGCCTTCCTTTTTTCCCTGATGTACAGTACCTGTAAAAGGTTTTATCCCCCTCACCACTGATTTCACAATGCATTCCTCTGTTTGTGCCTTGGCTTCTCTCACTGCCTCCCTTTGTTTCTCCTGGTACCTCTCCCTGTCCCCTTCCACCCGAGTCTTTTTATACTGTTTAAATGCCATTTTTTTTGCTTTGGCTTTCTCAACTACCTCCTTTGAAAACAATAATGGTCTCCTCTTCCTCTTGCTAACCTGTTTAACACAGAGTTCTGTCGCCATTGCTATTCTGGATTCGATCACCAACCACTGTTCCTCCACCCCTATTTTCTTCCCGATTCCAGCTAATGCCTCTTCTAACTATTTAACCATTTTCCCCAAATCTGCCCTTCTAAAGTCAAGGATTCTTGTTCTTGTGTGGCTAGAATCCACCCCCTCAGTTATTTCAAACCTCACTGACCGGTGATCACTTTCCCAGGTGCTCTCCAACTGTGACATCTGTCACACTGTCCCGGTTTGTGAACACCAGGTCCAGTATCGCTGTCTCCCGTGTGGGTTCTACTACCAGTTGCTTAAGGAAAGCTCCCTGTAGGGAGTCCATGATAAATCTGATCCTAGTTGTTGCTGCTACAGGGAGGCTCCAGTCTACGACTGGCATATTGAAGTCACCAACCAGCAACACCTCTCCCCCGAGCACCATCTTTTGGATAGACAGCATCATCTCCCTATCTGTCTCCTCCTCTTGAGCTGGTGGTCTGTATATCACCCCATGTGGATGACTGACCCTGTTCTTCTTTCTAGCTTAACCCACACTATACCCCCCCACCCCGTTCCCTTGAATCTCTGTGGCCTTTATGTTATCCTTCACATAAAGTGGCAGGTTCCAGGACAGAGGACCATCATACCTGGTACTTCTGCCCCGGCTCTGCTAAATGCCTCTTTGTTGCAGGTAGTCCATCTGTCCTGTGTGGCTCATCCCCTTCGAACCGTTCTTTGAAACGCAAGGTCATTAAAGTATAAAACCACGGTGGTGGAGTCTTTCATTGCCAGTTTTTCAGTTGACCTTGTTTGCATTACTGAGACTTGGGAGGGCGAGGATGGTGGCCCTGTGCTGACGGTGTCTGTCCCCCTGGTTACTCAGTATTGCATTGCCCGAGGAGGGACTGTAGAGGGGGAAGGGTGGCCATCTGCTTTAGATCTGCCCTGAGGCTCACTGCATTCCCAGTGAGAACACTGGAGTCTTTTGAATGTGTGGTTGCAAAGTGCGCCTTGGGAGTCAATGACAGGATTGTCTTTTCCTGCAGAAGCTGACAGAATTCATCGCCGAGCAGGTGTTGGAGTCCTCTAGGATTCTAGTCCTGGGGGACTTTAATGCTTGGATCAATGATGAATCCTGTTGTTTTAGGCAAGAGCTCCTCCAGCTAATGAATTTGCTGGGATTGCCTCAGGTGGTTACCTCCAAGATGCACATACATGGCCACACTCTTGACCTAGTCTTCTCACTCAGACTTGACATTACGGTGGTCAAGGTTGATCCGGTCTGTTGGTTGGATCGTCATGCAGTCGTGATGCTGCGTGGGGCCCACTGTCAAATAACCCCCATTATAGAGACTGCCCGGTGTCGTCTTGAGAAATAAATTGGAGCCTTGCCAGCTCCAGCAGTCACTGGATGTCTCGAGCTTGCTGCTAGCTTGTGCTCATGGTTCAGAGGCTGGTGTGGAGGCCTATAACACGGCCCTGACTAATGCCCTGGACCTCATTGCACCCTTCCACATTTTCCCCTTGACCTCCCATCATCGCTTACCATGGTATTGTGTTGAGTTGCGTCGGTTGAAGACTAAGGGGCGTAGGTTGGAGCATGCTTGGAGGACGTCTCGCTCTGAGGAGGACACAGCGGTGCTGAGGCTCCATTATTTGGAGTATCAGCAGGCAATCAATTTAAAGAAGATAGAGTTTCTGTCCCAGTCGATTGCTGCAGCAGAAAATCATCCGGCCATGCACTTCCACACTGTACACAGTTGGCTGAATCCCTCCTGTCTGCAGTCTGGAACAGCTTTTTCTACTTAAAAGTGCAAGGAGTTCAGGTACTTCTTTGCTGACAAGGTGTCCTCTATCAGGGTGAGTATTGCCTACTCTTGTCCAGCTTTCGCGGGAGGGGATCGGTCTGTTGGTGGAGATCCTCGGTCAAGCTGGTGTGTGTTTCGGCTGGTTTCAGCAGTTGAGGTCCTCCGTGTGGTCACTAGCTTGCGTCCCACCAGCTGTGCTCTGGACCCAGGTCCCACACTGTTTGTTATTAGCTGCATGGAATTCCTGGGTCCAGTGTTCGTTGAGATCATCAGTGGGTCCTTATGAGAGGGTACTTTTCCCACAGCCTTGAAAGAGGCTGTGGTGAGGCTCCTACTAAAAAAGCCATCTATAGATCCTGATGTTCTCTTGAACTACAGGCCTATCTCTAATCTTCCATTTTTGGGGAAGATTATTGAGTAGGTGGTGGTTGACCAGCTGGTTGAATGTTTAGAGAGTTTGTCTATCTTTGAACCCCTCCAGTCAGGCTTTTGGCCCCGGTACAGCACTGAGACAGCTTTGGTCAGGGTGGCACATGATTTCTTCATGGCGAGGGACCAAGGGAAATGTACCATCTTGATGCTGTTTGAACTTTCTTCAGCTTTTGACACGGTAGATCATGGGGTGCTGTTGGATTGCCTGCGGACCTATGTGGGCGCTACTGGTGCAGTTTTGTGTTGGTTTAGCTCATATTTAACCGGGAGATCACAGTGCATAGTCCTTGGGAATTTTTCCTCTGGACTTTTCGCGCTGCCTTGTGGTATTCCGCAAGGTTCTATTTTGGCCCACTTGTTGTTCTCCATGTACATGCTGCCGCTTGGGGAGATCATTAGGCAATACAATGAGGGATTTCACTGCTATGTTGATGATACCCAGTTGTACCAGTTCTGTGCCCCAGATGACCTTTCTGCCTCAGCTATGCTGAGCCAGTGTCTGGCTCAGATAAATGACTGGACATCTGCCAATTGGCTGTGTCTCAACCTTGGCAAGACAGAGGTTATGGTGATCGAGCCCAGCCCTGGGTGTACTTCCACAGATGGGAGGTTGCTTGTCCCAGTTATTGGTGGGCAGCCCCTGTCAGTGGTGAGTGCGGTTAGAGATCTTGGCATTTTTTCTGGACGGCTGACTGAACCTCGAGCAACAGGTGGCATCAGTTGTTCAGTCCATTTTTTTCCATCTCTGGAATATCGCCAGGATCCGGCCGTTCTTAACGCCTGACAACCTGGCTATGGTCATCCATGCTTTTGTCATCAACAGACTTCATTACGCAACACTTTATACCTAGGGTTGTCTGGAGGTTTGATGCGTCAACTGCAGCTAGTTCAGAATGCTGTGGCCAGGATGTTGACAGGTGCCTCTTTGAGGGATCATGTCACTCATGTCCTACGTGCTGTGCACTGGCTGACCGTGAGTTCATGCATCACCTTCAGGATCTGCTTGTTGACATACAAGGCCCTATGTGGTTTGGGACTTGACTACCTTAAAGAGCTCCTGGTTCCCTATTGGCCTTTCTGCCCCCCGCGCTTCGCTGAGGCTGACTTGCTTGAGGTACCTACCTCACACCTTAGGAGATCAGGTAACAGGGCATTTGGTGTTGCCGCACTGGTGCTCTGGAATTCTTTGGCACACCACATTCGTGCAGCCAGCTCGGTGGAGTCTTTTAAAACCTCTTTAAAAACATTTCTGTTTGATAAAGCTTTTAGCCTTATTTAATTGATGTTTTTAATTTGTTGGGGTTTTGTATATCTGTATTGTAAAGCACTCTGAGTCTTTGGATAGAGCTCTATATAAATAAAATTTGCTTTGCCTTGCCTCTGTTGGAACTTTAAAATCATCTGGAGTCGGTAGCTTCATGTGGGCTACTCGACCCTGGTCCCACCATGGGGTGCCAGAGCTAGATCTGTAGACTGAGTTGCAGTGTCCACCCCATGGGGCACCAGGGTTTTCAGGGGGGCTACTTTGTGACTGATCTTCTTCTGCTGTCTTCTTCTCTACCGATGCACTTAGCTGCCCCTTCATGTCCTCAGAGGCCTTAAGCAGATTCATTGGTGGCCACAGATTCAGTGGGTGGTGGACACAGCAGCTGCTCCAAACTTGAAGGGCCCCTTCTCTGGCACATGGTGCATATTTGTAGCAAAGTTACACCTGGCCTCTCAAACTGGCATACCACACATTTTGATCCAGTGGCTTTTTCTACAGTGTCCCACAGCCAACGCAGCATAGCCAGTGGGACTGTAACATCCGAGGCCTCAGGTTCTCTAGCCATCCTGAAAAGTTGTGGCAAACTCTTACCCTTAAGAGGAGAAGCTGCTCACTCTTCCAGAGCTGGCTGCAGTCACTCGCACACAAGTCCCAGAATGTAGCAGATGACTTCTTCCACCCCCAAAGATCCCCTAGTCCAATCCTGGCACTGTGCCACAAGGCATTTACATAAATGGCACATGTTCAAGATGGTGTTGTGTATCCTGCTGAGCCCAGCTGGTACCATGAGCCCTCCAAAGGCGTGAAATTTCTACCCCATGCCATTTGCTTTCAACAAAGTTTAAAAGTCCAAACACAGTCCAGGCAGACCCAGCACTGCTGGAAAGTCCAACACTGTCCAGGCACCCAAAAGACGTCATCCCAGATGAGCTCCCACATCTGTAAGCCCCCCATCCCCTTAGTCTAGGGGTATGCCAGATGTTAAGTTAGGGGAGGGTTGCCCAAAGCAGTAGAAACACTGTTTAAATTCATTTGGATAGTCCTTACTTGGATTGGCTGCGTTGAAGTGTCCGTGGCCTGACTGGATGCAATTCTTTGGTGCTGAGCTGCAATAAATATTTTAGGTAAAGCAGAAAACATGCTGAAGAATTATATAACTGAAAGTCCACAACAGTCATAGCTTCAAAACAGGCGATCCCATTTTAATTGATAACCGGTTATGCCAGAGCACCATGTACAGTCTTTAATTCTGGACTGCGGGGGTCCAAATGAGGTAGCGGTGGTTATATGTGGCCAAGCTGGCCCCACCTCACATTGTGGTCATTTATCCCATGGGCCAAGATGGCTGCAAAAGGTTCTGGGCAACATTCAGTTTGGGCCGAATGACCTGCAATACAGGCACCAGCTGAACCCTCACATTCACTCTCTTCACTGACTCTACATGCTCTCACAGTTTGAGGCAGCTTGAGGGGAAAATAGCCGTCATAGATCGGGGCTACCTCTCTCCATCACACCTTCATTGGCACGTCAAAAACAGGACATAGGCAGGCAACCTCCTTCTTTCAAGTATGGGACAGGCATCCCCTCCATGTGACCACAAACTAGGTTGGCCCTGCTTTCTCTGAGTGCCCTCTCTTTCTCTCTGAGCATGGACTGACTTTCACAGCACCCCAGAGCTGCCACAACCAGGTTGGCAATCTTGCTCCAATGATGGGTACTTTCTGCACAATACTAGGCTCCATTCTGCTTCAGCCTCACAGCTGTTTTCCCTAGTAGGAACCAGGCAGCCACGGGTTCAAGATCACTCTTCTCTCTTGCACTGCCTATCCATCTCCAGCCAGTTTCCAGGTGCAGCCTTATCAGAGGGATAAACAAAAATTACACCACCTGCCCTGAGGGGCAGTCCCCAACTCCTGTCAGCGACCACCACCACGTCAACTTGGTGCACTCCCTTTTCAGCCCACCCACCCACAGAACGACAAACTGTTTTGGAAAGCAGGCAATTGCCCCTGCCCTCCACTCCCCCCCCCCACCACCACCACTCTACCCCCATGGCAGACTCTCTCCCAGTGATGCCAAAACCTCAAAGGCCAGAATGCCTAATTAATTAATTAATGGCCTTAAAGCCCTCATGGTGTACGCTATGTACACACACCCCAACAGGGGTGGGGTTATACCTGGAAGCTGATTAACAGTTATTCTGGATTACTTAGAACATCTGCACACAACAGGTTGAGACTTCATCGTTGATAGTCTACCAGGCAGTAGCATCAGCTTTCCTGTCTGCAGGAAAAACAAAATCTCTAGACTCACATCCTGTGTTTGAGATCTTTCGTAAAAGCCTCCTTCACTTGCAACCCCCAGTTAGGGAACCTGTTCCACCCTGGGACTTAAATATATGCTTGGCACAACTAGTGCATATTGCCTTTGAAGCCATGGTCTTCGTGCACCTCAGGTTTGTGATATGGAAGACATTGTTCCTCATAGCTATTCTGCCAGAGGAGTCAGTGAGCAAAATGGTACTTCTGGTTTTCGACATTATGGATGTGGTCTATGGCACCTACCCCCTCCTCTTCCCTTGCCAGACTAGGCACCCACTGTAATGTCTTCTGTCAATTTGCTACCAACTCATCCTTTCGTATTCACCACTACTCGCTATACTCCTCCATATCCATCCGCTCCCTGCCCTCACGTCACCAGTCCCACTGCATTTCCTTCATCTCTAAAATTGTGGTTTGGGTCCCTGCCCTCTTACCTGTCCTCACTCCTTTGTCCCATTCCCTCTGCCTCATACTCCCAATGCGCCAGTGATCCTCGCACCTTCTCCTTCCCCATCCTCACTCCTCTTCTGGCGTCAGCCTTCTATCACCTTCTCTCCTCTGAACCCTGCTGCCCTCCTCTATCTGTCTCTCCACTTCCCCCTTTTAACTTAGGCTCCAGCTAAAACTCCTCCCTGCCCCACCTGCTCCTGTTGTTCCCCTCTTTGATTCCTTTCCTGTTGGAGCCTCTATGATCCCTGTTGTTGGGCCTTAGCTGGGTTCTGCCTCAGCCTGCATAAGGCTCCTTCCTCATCTACATCTATACTGCCATTGATCTACCAGCTTTTATTTATTTATTTGCAAACCAAAGCTGTACATTGTACCTTTTTTTTTTTGCTCTCGTAACCCCTCTACAAATGGGGGTTCCCGAAAAGTCTTCTTTGAGCTTGCCTAAATGCTCACTGCCAGGTTGGTGTTCTGCGTTTTAGCAGTTTAAATGTATTGCCGGAGAGTGCCTGTATAGCCTCTGGGTACTGTCTTTTTAAAAGCTGCCTGGATTGCAGTCATAATTAATCTGAGAGGGAGTTCTGTTAGAAGATGTACTTATTTGCTGATCATTTGTTAGAGTAGTAATAATATTGCAGTTTGTTCTAACATGCCTTTTTTGCAGCATGGACAGTTCTGTTTGTTTCCATCATCTTGGTCCTGGACTGCAGAATGGGCCAATCAGTACATTTGGGACTGTAAAATGGAACCTGCCTACTGGGACTTGATGGGGCCAAAACTTTGTAGGAATTCTAGTTTTGGGCTTTTGGCGCCTAAAATAACCTGGAGGGGGCACCCTTGTTATGACTGACAGACAGATCAGCCAACCGATCCTTTTGGATCTTGGGGCAGTCCCACACTGCTTGCAGTTTCAGTTAGATCTGAGTTGGGAAGTGAAGAAGTAACAGCTCAAGATAGTTCAAGCAGCAATCCATAGTGGATTCGTGCGGAAGAACTCTGGAAAGGCCTGAGTTTGGCCTGCATGCCTGCCTGCTGTTCCTGAGAGGGAACTTGTGCTTTTTTTTGGACTGAAGCCGAATTTGGAAAGCGAATTAAACCACTGAATTGTGACCAGACTTTAACCTGAAGAAGACTGAAGATTTGCTGAATGCAGTCGGCCTGTCAGGACTTCCAGCTACCTCTGAACTCCCGGATTGTGCAGAGACTCTGTAATTGTGACCGGAGAGCCATTTGCCTGGTACAGTGGAATTTTCTTACATGTGAATGTGCTGTGTGCTTATAGTGGGTCATGATTTGGTTCCCTACTGTGTGTCTGAACTGTGTTTTGCTTGCTGGAGGCTGTATCCAGCTCCATGGACTGAATCTGTATCCATTTCCATTTGTCTGGGCTCCTGCACACTGGCCCAGCCAGAATACCTGCTACGCAGAGAAAGTCATCAACGAGAGACCGGCCGGGGATCAGCCCCCTGCTCAATGCCTTGAACAGGATCGACGTCTCGATGATTCGTGTGGGCCCTGCTTCTCCGGGCACTCCAGCTCAACAGCCTGCTGTCTTGATTTCATCCTGCCTGTGTCCAGTATTGAGTATCGTGAGTAAACATCAGGGTAGCTCCCTGCAACAACACCTAAATCTAAAAGTGTTGTCATCGGATTGTCTTGTTGCCTTTTCTTTCACAAACTGAGTCCTCCTGCTCCGGATTACAAATAGTGTGTGTTGTGCATGTTGCTTTCTTCCATCACAGGGCCCCAACCAGCTGCAACGTTCCTGGCTAGCCCACCGTTTTCCTACCTGGGTACCCAGAGTGTGTGACTGTGTAGGGACTCTGAACTGCATCATAACTGTCTGATTAATATAGCTTTTAAGCAATCAACCTGATTACGCCCTTCCCTTGTTCAAGTCCCCTGAATAAATCAGATTTAACTTTGTTTGCATTTAACCTGATTGTGGTTCCAGTTTGTGCCAAAAGTATTGTACTGTTGCGATTTGCTGTGCTTAATCTTGTTTTGCAGGGGGGTCTCCAGGGTCAAGCTAGAGGAACCAGCCCTGGTGGTAAGTGCAAACAGTGTGGGTAATTGCCGGGTGAATAAGGGTCATTGTGAAAGTAATTATTGTATATTGTTCAGGCCACTAGAAGGGAAAGAGAGGGGTTACAGTGTCCCGGAGGGCTATGCCCAAGTTAGCTTGACCACTAACAACCCTGACCTCTGGGTGGTGGCACCAATTTCATTACCCAGGCCCCTTAACCTGCTACTAGCCAAGCAGGCAGGGGTAGTAGCCCTTGGAATAGCACCACCTATGGGTTACACTCTGTTTACTTTTTATGTGCATTTGTGATTTGTGTAATTGTACTCTGTTTGTATTTATTTTGTACTAATCATTAATACCGTGAATGCGTTTATTATTGTATTTCCCAGTTGCTCACCCCCAGATCCTACCTGGAATTAAACCTTGGCTCAGTGTGCCTTTCACGGTTACCAATTTTCAAGCAAATAAAACATAACTAAGCTCCAATCCCTGTGCACAGAGCCTAACTACATCATCATGCACAGGGACAAAGTTGTCCTGAGGACAAACAGGAAAATTCCTCTTTAAAGTGGTGTTAGAATCTAAGCAATAACAACCTCAGAGCCGGTAATTTCCTGGAGATTAATGACCCGCTGGGGTGCGTCACGGGCCAACCCCACCCAGCCAATCATTAATTGACAGGAAATTATAAGTCTAATTGCAATAATGACACGATTTGTAATACTTTTTTTTTTCCATTTTATTTTTTGGGGCAGCGCACCTCAGCACTGGTTCCTGAGGTAATGTTTGTGGTGGTAAGAGCAAACGTGGTGTGCAGCGGGTATTAACAGGAATACAGGACTGGTTCAGTTTTTTTTTTTTATTTTATCTCTTAATGTACACTGACAGCAGCGCCAAAAAGACTTCTTTTGATTCGCCAATGCTGCCGTCAGTGTAGAGCACTGCGATCAGCCATGTGGCTCCTGTGCCAGGCATTTCTAAGAGATTTCAGACTGGCACAGTAGCCATTCAGTGAGCTTCTTTAGCTCATGAATAATTAATTGCACTTACAATTCACTTTAACCAGTTACTGTACCTTTGCTTTTTCCATCCCATTCAAGTTCAGGTGAACAAAAATTGTACTGTTTACATGTCAAGAGAGCACTCTACTACTGTCTGGATAGAACAAAAGATATCAGATCTGACAACAGTCAGCTTTTTATTACCTATAGTAAGGTTAGCAACTACCAGGAAAGGACAATGCCCTGGCAGACTCACTACGCAGAATCAGCCAGGGAAAGCAAGAATGGGCACTGAACCTGCAAGTGCTGGCATCAATGTTCAGAAGATGGGGTACACCAGAAATAGACTTGTTTCTTCTTGGGAGAGCAATCAGCTCCAACGATTTTGTTGCAGGCCTCCAATAATGGGGTCAGTCCCAGAGGATGCCCTAGTTCTGGACTTGACAGGGACGTTCCTGTATGCTTTCCCACCATTTCCACTCATATGAACATATGAAACTGCCAGCAGATAAAGGCCTTGTGGTCTATCAAGTCTGCTCAATTGTGCAGCTAGCAGCCCTTATACTGCAGCTGCCCCTGCCTCCCTTCCCTCCAGTGACCTTCCCCCTTACCCTGTCTCACCCCCTTTTGAAGTAGCCCACTGTTCTATGGCATACCACTTCCTCTGGCAATGCATTCCACCCAGACACCACTCTCTCCGTAAAAAAAGTTTCATTTCCCTCCTGAACCTTCCCCCTTCCAATCTCAGATAGTGCCCTCGAGTGTCCCTCCTCCTCCTTAATTTGAAAACTCCTCCGTGCCTGTCTTATTTATTCCCTTCATGTACTTGAAGGTTTCAATCATGTCCCCCCATCCCTCCTCTCCTCCAGGGAGTACATATTTAACTCCCTCAGTCTGCTCTCGTAGGGTAAGTCCCCTAGCCGCTGGATCATTTTTGTTACCCTGTGCCACACCCCCTCTAGTAACTCACTGTCCTTCCTCAGGTACGGTTGCCAGAACTGCACACAGCACTCCAGGTGTGGTCTAACCAGTGACCTGTATAGCAGCAGGATCACCTCCTTCCCTGTAGGATATGCCTCTGGCAATACAGCCCAGCATCCTGTTGGCCTTCGCAGCTGCCTTTCTACACTGTGCTGAGTTTTTCATTGCTCCCGTTATGATCACCCCCCGATCCTTCTCCTCTTCCGTCTTGGCTGGTAGCTCCTCCTTGGGTTTTTTGCACCGAAATGTAGCACCTTGCATTTCATGGTATTGAACCCCAGCTGCCAAGTGTCCGACCAGGCCTCTAATTTTGCCAGATCCTCTTGCAACCCCTGCCACCCTTCTAAGTCATCTACTACTGCTCCCATGTTGGTGTCATCTGCAAACAAACTGATCTTGCTCTTGATGCCTATTGAGACGTCTGCTGTGAAGATCCCAAACAACACTGACCCCAGTGCAGAGCCCTGTGGCACCCCACTTGTCACCACCCTAGGAGATGAGAGCTCCCCTCCCACCACCCTCTGCTGTCTCCCTTGCAGCCAGTTCACTTCCCATCCCACCATCTTCACTCCTGCCCCTGTGCCTTCCAGCTTACTTCCCAGCCTCCCATGCGGCACCAAATCGAATGCCTTACTGAAGTCCAGGTAAAGGACGTCCACTGCATGGCCCCTGTCTAATTGCCTGGTTACCCAGTCATAGTACTCCACCAGGTTAAGGTTGGTCTGACTGGGTCTGCCTGAGACTAACCATGCTGTCTGCTGTCCTGCAGTCCATTAGCCTCTAGTTCCCTGGCTCATCCTTGGGGCTGCTCTTGTGGGGGGGGGGGTACCATGTGTGCCATCCTCCTCATACACAGAGCATTCATGAACTGAAGGACAGGAACATGGGGGGAGGAGAAGTGGACACCAGCCCCTTCTCAGTAGATTGGGCCCTAAAGGAGCTGAATAACCTTATGGTGGACAAGGTGATGGGACCGGATGGGGTGCATCCCAGGGTGTTAAAAGAACTCAGGGAGGAGCAGGCTGCACCTCTAATAGCATTGTGCAACCTAACATTGGATACCGGGGAGGTATCTAGTGATTGGAAAAGAGCGAACGCGGTTCCACTCCACAAAAGTGGTGATAGGGAAGAGGTTGGTAACTACAGGCCAGTTAGCCTGTTGTCAGTCATGGATAAGATGATGGAGTCATTGCTGAAGGAGAGAATAATTGAATACCTGGAAACCTCTGGCCTGTTGCACCGTGGGCAGTATGGTTTCACAAGAGGGAGAGCCTGCCAGACCAACCGTATTGGGTTTTTTGACTGGGTGACAAGGGTGGTCGACCAGGGAGGGGTGGTGAACGTGGCCTATCTGGACTTCAGGAAGCCCTTTAATACCGTCTCTCACAGAAGATTGATAAACAAACTAAATAGCCTAGGGTGGGTCATAAGATAGCAGCATGAATTGAAAACTGGCCAAGTGACAGGAGCCAAAGGGTGCTGGTAAACGGAGTACATTCAGGCGTGGGAGTAGTGACAAGTGGTGTGTCACAGGGCTCAGTGCTGGGACCAGTCCTCTTTAGTGTCTTCATCTGTGACATTATGGAGGGGCTAGAGAGGAAGACATGCTTATTCGCAGATGATTCCAAGATATGCAATACAGCTGACAAGCCGGGGGGGGGGGTGATAAGATGAGAAGGGACCTTAAAGGAATGATCTAAAGTTTGGCAACTTGCGTTCAGTGTGAAAAAGTGCAAGATTATGCACATAGGAAGGAGAAACCCGGGGATGATATATATGAACTGGGAGGAGTAAAACTGGTAGTCACGAAGCAAGAGAAGGACCTGGGAGTTGTTGTTATAGATGACCTAAATGTGGCTAGGTAATGCGAAGCCACAGTAAGAAGGGGTTTTACTAGTAGAAAAGGGGAGGTCCTGTTGCCCTTTACAAGACTCTGGTAAGGCCTCATCTCGAGTACAGCATTCAGTTTTGGTGGCCTCATCTAAAGAGGGACAAACAGACTGGAGGTGGTGCAAAGGATGGCTACAAAAATGATGTGGGGTATGCAGGGGGTGTCCTATGAGGAGAGGCTGAGGGAACTGAATATGTATTCTCAGGAGGCAAGGAGGGAGAGGGGTGACATGATCGAGACCATCAGATATCTCAAGGGCATAAATAGGGTACAAAGGTGGAGCATTTTTTCAAAGGAAGAGTTGCCAAAGGATGAAGGGTCATGGCTGGAAGCTAGAGGTGGGAAGGTTTAAGGGTAACATAAGAAAGTACGTCTTCACGGAGAGGGTGGTGGATGCTTGGAATAGTCTACCAGAGGAGGTGGTAGGGGCAGATACAGTTACTAGCTTTAAGAATGCGTGGGACAGACACAAAGGGATTCTGGTGCTTAGGGGAGGGGTTTCCAGCATAGGCGTTAGACTGGGGATATCTTTTGTGAGGTGGGGCTTGATTGGGCAGACTAGGTGGGCCTTGAAGTCCTTTATGCTGGCACCTTGTATGTATGTATGTATGTATGCATGTATGTATAAAGCTCAGGATGGAGCCAGCAACAATGATCCTGATAGCACTAGACTGGGCCAGACATGCTTGATACTCCATGCTCATGACTCTGTCCTACAGGTCGTAAATCAGTCTGCCTCTGAAGCAGAACTTGCTGACACTGTTCCAGGTCAGAATAACATTTCCAGACTTCAGAACATTATGCCTGAGGGGCATGGCTCTTGAGGAGATATCATTTTCTAACTTGAATCTATCAGAGAAGGTGATGAGAGTGCTGAAGGTTTCTAGAAAACCAGCAACAAGAAAAACATATTTCTTTATTTAGTTTTTATTTACCGGGTAAGTGCCATTAGCCAAAACATGACTATTTTCAGGCGCGACCCGGAGATTACAATAAGTAGGGTGAACAGTGGAATACAATTTGATTTGGGGTAGAGACATAATACATGCAGAGCTAAAACAAGGTTTTACAATCACATAATTAGGGTGGAAAATAAAAGTTCAATAGTTTACATTAATTGGAAGAATCAGTGAAAAGTCACATACGGCTGACAGTTGATTGGGTAAGGGTAGCTACAGCACAACAAGATGAGACAATAAGTGCCTAGAGTAATAAGCTGGAAGGTCAGGATAGGTGGAGATCAGTTTACAGCGGCTGGGGATGTGGGTGAAGTAGGAGGCAGAAATTCAGGGTGGTTTGAAGCAGGCACAGGAGATCTGACTGAAGAGGAAAGAACGATACCTGTTTTTGAACTGGGCATGATTGGGGGCTAAGCGGACATCAAGAGGCAGGTAGTTCCAGAGTTTAGGTGCCGAATGAGAGAAGGCAAGATTTCCTTTGTTTGATTTACAGATGGGTATTTGCAGCAACGACTTATCAGCTGATCGTAGGCTGTGAGAGGAGGTCAGTGGCGTGAGTAGGGATGCCAGTGAGATTGAGGAGCCTGCTCTAATGATATTATCAGTCAGGGAACCAAGGGCAAGAGTTTGAGCCGAAGTTGGGGGGAGCCAGTTCAGATCGGCATAGAGTTTGCAATGGTGTTTTGACCAGGGAGAGGCCGATGTGTACCTGCATATGCTGTTATAGGTAGTGTCCCACTCTCTAAGGAGAGTGGGACTCTGCCTCAAAGTGGAAGAGATTTTCATTCCCGTGTGTCCCCAGAAAGATAATCCCTATGCAGCAGAGCTGCTTACAGTCTTGGATTACCTGGTGCACTTATAGTCATTATGCCAGATGCCTTCAACCCTGAAGGTGCATTTGGCAGAAGTTTCTGCTTACACATAGCTGGAAAAACCAAGTCCTTGGCCTTACAACCTGTTTTCAAAAGGTTCTTTAAAGGCCTCAATCACTTGTACCCTCCTGTGAGTGACTCTGTCCCTCCCTGGGGTCTAAATGTGTGCATTGCTCAGCTGATGGAAGCACCGTTGGGAGCCTATGGCTACTGCTAACCTGAAGTATCTTACATGGAAAGCAGTATTCCTCATTGCTATTACATATGCTAGGAGGGTGAGCAAGCTGCAAGCCCTCTGCACAGATCCAAACTACATAATCTTCCATAGGGATAAGGTAGTGTCCAGAACTAATAGGAGATTCCTCCCTAAAGTGGTACCAGAATTTCACCTAAACAAGTCAGTTGCCCTTCCTATGCTGTTCTCTGAACACTCTAGTGCAGGGGAACAACAACTCCACTACCTGGATGCAGAAAGAGCACTAAGCTACTACCTGGACCACACACAAGATGCCAGGTCCAACAGTACTCAGCTTTTTATCACCTTTGGTGATGAAGGTAACCAACAACTAGGAGGACCGTCTCATGCTAGATAGTCTCCGACATACAATTCTGTTACAAAAAAGCTGGCAGGATACCCCCTGGAGGCTTGTGACACATTCCACAAGGGGTACCTCTGCCTCTGTGGCAGCAGTAAGGGGCATCTCCCTTTGAGAAATCTGTAAAGCAGCTACCTGGAAGACAAGTACACACCTTCACAAACCACTACTGTCTGGACACAGAGTCAGGAGGGATTCCAGTTTTGGAACTGCTGTCTTGCAGAAACTTTCTCCTAAATAGGTTCTGAACCCAGCCTCCCACAGTACTGCTATAGAGTCTGCATATTGTAAAGAATTACTGATGGATTTCTGGGGTTAGAAGAAAAAAAATACTCACTGTAGTAATGTTGTTTTTTCGTAAGGGATCCACCAGTATGTTTACAATCCCTTACGCTGCCTCCCCTTCCAGAACCTAAAAACAGGTTCATACACATATCAGCTCTCTTTTAAGTTGATTGAGCTTACTTGTTGCAGTTCCTTAACAATTGTTTATAAGTGGTCAGTTTATAGATGCTTCTCCCGAAATTGTTGTTGTCTGCCTTAAGTTGATTAATGTTTTTTTTTCAAAATTTGATAAAAAAATATTCTCATAACTTTTTTAGGAAGCCGTTTAGATGATTTTAGTGGCCGCAGCTCCCCCTAGCTTTAGAAACAAATCTGATATTTGGCTGTTGGTGGGGAGCATGACCACAGTGCAGAGTTTGCACTTAGTTCTAATTCTGAAGTTCCAAAATTAGCATAAAATTCTACCTCCAGGGCAAATCAATCCAGTGGATGGATCGCATATTGAAAAGCTTACTGATGGATCCCTTAAGAAGAAACAACATTACTAATTTTTTCTTCTATGTTGTTGGCCTCTTGCATACAGTTCTTCTGTGAAAAAGCAGGTAAGCACCCTCCCCCCCCCCTTAGGGCTTAGGGCACATTCCACAAGGGGCACTGCAGTCTCAGTGGCAGCCTCAAGAGGCATCCCTCTGGCTGATATCTGCAAAGCAGCTACCTAGAAATCTGTGAACACTTTCAGTAAGCACCGCTTTCTGGACATACTCTGAAGAAGACATGCTAGGTTTGGGACAGCATTCCTAAAGAACCTTTTTCCTAAATAGGTTCCAGTCTTCCCAGCCTCCCAGTGTACTGCTGTGTAGTCTGCATGTTTTTGGATGGCATCACCATTGGATTTAACGTTGTTAGAAGAAAAAAATAATCACTGTAGTAATGACGTTTCTCCTAGTGGGTCCAATAGTGAGTCAATACAATCCCATCACTACCTCTCCTTCTACACCTAATCAGAAAAAGATTCCTAAATATAATATTTATTTATTGAAAATGTTTCACCAGGAAAGGCACACTGAGCAAAAAGATGCTCATCTACCGGTGCAACCTGGGGGGAGGGGTTACAGAGGAGGCAGGTATACATACAATAGTTGAGATTAGCAGCAGAGCAATACAGATAACATACAGTTGGGAGGGATTAGTTTTGAGCTTGTTACAAAAGGAGAACAGTACAGAACATAATCGTCAAGGACATGGTATACATCACATGGGTACATATCAAAGCAGGAACAGTACAGAACATGATCATCAGGGACAGGGTAAACATATCATGGGTACACAACGAGGCAATACATGAATACATAAGTGCGAGTAGCAGGACTATGGTGCCAGTATCAGAACTTGTGTGCCAGTAGCAGGACTTGAACTGCAGTGAGATGTACCAGTTGACATTAGGAATTGGAGAGTGAAGTTGGGGGGTAGGGGAGGAGTGGACTAGTAAACATTTGGTGTATAGGGGGGAGATATAGGTGAGGTGGGAGGGGAGGAGAGTGGAGTTAGTAGTTGTGAGTAGGACTGAAGAGCGTTGGATAATTAGGAAGGAGGGAGAGAAGGGGGATGTTAGGAGAGAGAAGAGTGAGTAAGAGTGAGAGAGTAAGTGCGTAGGGCAGTATATAAGCCAGACAATTAGGCGTGGCCTAATATGTGTTTAAATACTGTTTTCTGCCTGAGCATTTCAGTATTTTTACACACTTTATATTCTATGAATCTATGGTTTATTTATGTACATTTTTTAAAAAAATGACATCGGCTTTTTTTTTTGCTATTTAGCTTACAATATTGTATGTTCGTAATAAACAGTGCAGTTTAGCTAGTTAGTACTGCTCAACACAAATCTGACGTTAGAACACTAGAGGGAGCACCAGTACTCAGCAACAATTAAATGGAGTTCTGATTCCACAGGACCATTCTAAACTCCATGGTAACATCTCAGAGTGGAGATGGTGCCTTTTGTGGACTGGCTTACTATTGGACCCATTAGAAGAAACATCTGTACTATGGTAAGTAATTTTTTCATCCAGATTATCTCTGATTGGTTATGCAGAACAGGTGAATCATCAAAAAGGTGAAGGGTGGGCTATGCAAGAAGCACCACCTACTGTACTTTCTCCTATTACTGGCCTTCCTTATTACCACCTTTAAAGGTCAGATCCAACCTTTCATACCCCTGTTTCTTCCAGCGGGCCCTCAAAGAATGCTCGCTCAGCAGATACAGTACATCTTCAGTGCCCAAGCCTCTTGCAGTGCTGTCTACTGAAACCAGAAAAGAGGCTGCAGTGTTTGTTTCTGTGGCTGGTTTTAACTCATCTGGATAAGGCCTGATAAGAGACTTTTAGACTCTTTACCAGTAGCCATTGTCACCAGCTGACCTTCCTTATCTCCCTGCCGGCTTTCTTCTGATATTTGTGCTGCACTGCCCATCTTTATTACTGTAGGCTGTTCCCATTCTGACTTTGATTCAAGAATGTTATCTCAGGCTGATGGCACAATGCAGCAGAACCTCTTTGGGGGACAGAGGAGCAGAATTACCCACTCTTTTGAAGATAGGGTTCTTGGCAGTTCTCTCATGGACACTGATAGTTGCTATGCCCCCCCCTCCCCTTTTTATTATGGTCTCCTGTGTAGCCTTTGAATCTTACCTGTTTTTCTCTTCCTTAGTATGCACAGATCCAGGGGAATATGTAATGGGGGAATAACTGTATTGCCTCCTGTTAGGTCTCTTTGTCAGTAATTGGCCTATTGTTCATATCTTAGTTGTTGTGGGACTTCTAGTTGCAGCTACATCCCGTTTGAAGTTGACAAGGCCATTAACAAATAGACCTGGCTGTTTGGTTTAAGATGTGGTGCTGGTGGAGGGAGCTGGGTTTTGTGGGTTCATTGTTCCCAGATTCTGAGGTAAGTGCATGTCCTTCGGACAGTCCAAAGCCTGATCTAGCTTGTTCTGTTGGGATGCACTTAGTTCTCTTGCTGTTTTGGTTTTGGTATCCCTCGGGTACCAGTGACACATTTTCTCTGGGTCTATACTGTTACGTTGGTGAATGCTAGTGGTCTGCTGCTGTGCTCCTTGGTTTGTGTGGGAGTGGAAGTGGGTGTTGGATGGGGACGGTAGTGGGATGGTTTCCAGGTAGCTATCATGACCTCCAATACTAACCTCGAGATCATAAGCTGGAATGTTAGGAGCCTTAACTGCCTGATTAAATGTTCCTTACTAAACTCAAAGCTATGGGTTGCGATGTGGCGTTCCTTCAGGAGACCTATCTCTCCCATCAAGAGGCCAACTGACTACAATGCATGTGTGTAGGTAAAGTGTACTATATTGCAAATCCATCGAAGCAATGAGGTGCGGCAATACTTTATAATAAAGAGTTACTGATGGGTAGACACCATACCATTTGAGAGACAGATGGCAGAGTAATATTGATTGAAGGTACTTTCCAGGAGGAGATGCCTGTACTCTTTGTAGTATACATATGCACCAAACATGTGAGTGGGATTTGGGTGTTACAGTCCCTCCAGGGAGTGGTGACTGGTATGAAAGATGGCCTATAGGGCCAGTAGAGAACTGCAAGTCAGAACCCTGCTGTTCAAGATATTGCCCTGCATCATACAGGACTTCTTCCACACAGTAAGAGGCAGAGATATCAATCACCTCAGGAATCCTTAGTTCACATTCTGTGGCCTTGTCTAACCCTATCAACCTATCAGCCCCAGATTTGAAGTTTTTGTTCTTTCTTGTGCTCAATGCTCCCCATATGTATTAAAAAATGGGCCTGTTAGGCATTTACCCCAACACTGACACCAGCATAATGCACTGCCAATGGCTTTGGACCACCAGTGCACTTTCAATGGTCAAGCGAATCCTTTTGTCTCAAAATCTGCAATAGGGTGGACACTCTGGGTGTGTGGTTGTGTATGTGGAAATGATGAGCATAGACTTGAGAAAACTAGATGAGTGGTCAAGAGTATGTTAGCTGGGTTTCAATGCACAAAAGTGCAAAATAATACACTTAGTGCACAGAAACCCAGAGGCGGAGTACAAAATGGGTGGAGTGGTATTGAGGACCACCAAGTAGGAAAGAGACCTTGGGGTAATCATACTGGATGACCTAAAGGTGGCCAGGCAGTGCAACAAGGCAGTAGGGAGTGCTAGTGGAATTCCGGGGTGCATAGGGAGGGGTATAACCAGCAGAAAGAGGGAGGTGATGTTGCCCCTGTATGAATCACCAGTAAGACCCCACATAGAGTATTGTGTCCAGCTCTGGAGACCACATCTCCAGAAGGACATAGACAGAGTGGGGGCGGTCCAGAGGAGGGCAACTAAAATAGTGCAGGGTCTGCATCAAAACCCTACAAGGAGAGACTAAGGGACCTCAATATGTACACACTGGAACAGAGGAAGGGGAGGAGGAGGATATGATAAAGAACTTTAAATAACTCACAGCGGTAAATACGATACAAGAGGGAAGTATTTTTCAGAAGAAAAGGTGCTGAAGAACAAAGGGACTTGCTATGAAGCTGGAGAGGGGTAGATTCAGGAGAGATGTGAGGAAGTGTTTCTTCACAGAAATAGTGATGGATTTCTGTAACAGGCTTCCAGTGGAGGTGGTGGGGGCAAAAACAGTGGTGGAGTTCAAGAATGCATAGGATAAACAGAAGGGGATCATAGTGGAAAGGAGAGGGGGGGAGGGAGAAAGCTGTAGATTGGGCACGGTCTGCAGTAATAGTGTAGATAGGGAGAAACAGGCAAACTGAATGGGCCAAGTGGTTCTTATGTGCTGTCAAATTCCGTTTCTATGTTTTTTGTGCTACTGGCATGGTCCTGACCCTCCACTGCTGAAGAAGTAGCCTACCTTGCTCCACCTGACAAAAAACTATGAGTGGTGGACCATTCTGCCTCTGGGAAGTTCTCTCTTTTCCTGTCAGTGTGGGGCCTTTACCTTTGTACCTTGACAGAGGATCCATACCAGCTCCGTTGTTGTTGAACCCTACTTGAGGTACCTGTCTGTCTGTCTGTTCTAGTTTGTTCCCCCCACTTCCTCACCACTCACTGGTGCCCACTGCAGTTTCTGCACCCCCACCCTCGCCTGTTCAGCATCTTGTAGAGTTTATTTGTGTTCAGGTGACTGCAAATGGAAGCATGTTTACCCTCACTTTGCCTAGGAATGCAAACGTCAAAAACTTTCGAGCATTGTCCTTTAGATATACTAGAAATGTATTGTATTCTCTTCATTAATTTACTAAAGGGTGGGGTCCCCATTCTATTCATTGTTCATTTCTCAGCGACACGCGTGGCTAATGCTTGATAGCCTTACATGACTCCAGCACCTTCAGCTGTATGATGCTGCTCCTATTGCTGTCAGATGTTGCTGCTTCTGTAATTCAAGAAAATGACAAAAATTTCAATAAAAATCTTTGTGGTGAATGGAATTTTCTGTAATGCATCTGAAATGTATGTAGAGCAGTCCATAACCTGTTTAGTTGTGCATCTCTGCAGCGAAATGTTTATTTCTTGTTTTATGTGCAGCCTTTCAGATTCTGCAATAACTGTATATAAAACACAAACAGCAGTCATGTATTTCTGCTACGTACAGTCTTTTTATGATGTTACTCACACAGGGATTGCTGTTTTTCAAATAAGGGTTTTAAATGTTGGACAGAAAAGGTCTCTGCTCTGTTGTATACAGCTTTATTAGGAATATCAACAATGTCATAGAAACATAGAATCTGTCAGCAGGTAAGAACCATACGGCCCACCTAGTCTGCCCATTTCCCTACTCACTGCTGCAGCCCCAGATCCCATTTGATCTGCCCCTCTCCTGCTCTGCACATCTCCAGGATACCCTTATGTCTATCTCATGCACTCTTGAACCCCTGTATTGTTTTTGCACCCACTGCTTCTGCTGGAAGGCTGTTCCATGGCTCCACCACCCTTTCAGTGAAAAAGTACTTCCTAACATTACCCCTGAGCCTTCCAACCTTCAGCCTCATATCATGCCCCCTTGTTCTTATGCAGAGCTTTCTCTGAAATAGGCTTTCCACCTGTACCCTGTTTTTCCCCTAAGGTACTTAAAAGTCCCTATTATATTTCCCCTCTTTCCTCAAGTGAACAGATATTAAGGTCCTTAAGTCTTTCCTTATAGGGCTTCTGGTGCAGTCCATGTACCATCTTCGTTGCCCTTCTCTGGACTGCCACTATTTTGTCAATGTCCTTATCTTTATTTCAGCTTTATAAGGAATATCAACAATATCCTTATCTTTAATTTCACAGGATTCGACACCTCTGTCTACTCCAGACTCACCGCCAGTCATAACTACAGTGGATCATGCAACAGATGAGGAGAAACTGGCATCTTCAGTGACCAGCCACCAGTGGTCCAGCATGACAGCAGACCTTGAGTCTGATAAACAAGACTACCCTCAACCATCAGACCTCTCGCCCTTCATAAAAGACAACCATTTCCATTCTGAATCAGAAGGTAGGTTTGTCAGAAGCCACTGAAAGATATCTAGGGGGACGGTTCGAGAGGAACCAAATGCCAGTCATCTTTGAAATGCTAGCTTTGATGGAACACCAAATGGGAAGTTAGGTGGATTAATTTTTTTGTACATCTTGTAAATATATTTTGACGGGGCAGTCAGTGCTAAATGATGTAACACGAGTATGTACAAGAAGTACGGCATTAGGGGAAAAAAAGAGATGATTTTACTGTGCAAAAAACATATTTAAAACATGGAACTAGACTGTTTAATAAGTGCGTAGACTATCTCCCTATAACACAATGGGTAATTCAGTTCAGTAATGATGAGTGTCTGATTTTTAACGTTACATTGTTTTAGTGGAGGAAAAACTCGGGTCTCAGAGACCAGTTGAATACAGTGGTCAGGATTTTATTGCCTTTTCCCTTTTAAGAGAATTCTAGGGGGTGCTGCTGAGCAGCCATTGTGTTCAGATGCATTTACAAAGAGCTATGTATCGTGTTTGCAAAATACATTAACTTTTCAGAGTTTACAAACTATTTGTGGACTTCTGTGTTTGTCTGAGTGCGGAGGTGTATTTGGAGATGAAATGGCACCGAAAAAAAACCCAACTACTGAGTCAGCAGCAAGGAGCTGAAGCCTTTTTACTTGGCCTCCACCTCAAGTTTCACTTCTAAACAAGCAGGGCCTGGGCAGCACAGTGGCTGTGGAAGAGATCCTCAAGCGAATCTGATTATTGCCGTGCTACAGAAGATACAATCTACGGATGAGGAGACAAATCATAGGCTGGTGGTAGTAGACATAAAACTGGGAGACCTCGATGGCCGTATTGCTGAAAATAAAATGGCTATTACTGCCTTAACCCACGAAGCAGAGCACCAAACAACTGTGAATACTATGCTGGTAAAGGGCGTTGGTTTTCTCAGTGCAAAATTGGAGTCGTTAGAGAATGGCCTCTGACAAAGTAACATTCAGATTGTTGGTTTCCCACCTTGACTGGCCAGTCATGAGGAACTATTGCCTTCACACATCATCTAATATTCACTGACCTGTCCTTGCTCCCTAGAGATTCAGGGATCAAGATTGTTAAACCTTTTATGATCTTCATCTGTTCCCGGCTTAGGGACGGATCGACACAGTGATCTCTCACAGTGATCACCATGCTATCCTCCCCGTAAGCACAGATTCCTCTAGGACACATGTAGATATAATATGGGAGTGGAGCAAGCTTGCCTTCTTTATAGACATTTTGTCCTAGACCCAAGACAGAAAGTGCCAGCTCCAAGTGGTAAAGAAAACGTTGCTGGAGAAAGGCATCATGCACAGTTGATCCTGGTCTGGCTCTGAGTTTGCTGAACAAATCCAATCCCCTGAACAACCAGAGAATCAGGCCTCTAATGGAAAACCTGATTGACTTTTAAAAAACACTTTTCATGGCTCTGTGTTAAATAGTTTACATGTTACTACAGCTGCCTAATACATGCCAGTTTTTGAAATTAGGTACGATGTGATACTCTGGTCATAGTGCGGTAAACCAATGGCATGCTGTTACACGTGATTGTGTGGATGGGTTGTTTAGCCCACTTTGAACTGCTCGAGATATCATAAAGTTAATATTATTTACTTATCTGTGTGCAAGTGCGCATATCTCAGTTTGTGAACTGAACAGCTCCTTCTAAAATCAGTACTGCTTTCTGTGCGGTATCATAGGACAGATACCCAAGTGAGAAGGGTATTAAATAATGTAACTGAGCCCAGGTTATCTTAGTAATATGTTGCATTAATCTTTGTGTTTTTCAGCACCCCCCCCGCCCCAGCCACCACCACTAACTTGTAGTAGTCCTGTAAGGAGTGGGGAGTTCTGGAATATTGATCTGGTCGCATATAAACCTGAGAGTGCGAATTCCTACAGACTCTCCTGTCTGAACTATAATTTCCTACTTTTATACTGGCCTGGGGCTCTAAGCCATGGGCCAAGTGTTGCGTTATATTTACAATAAGGATTATTTCTAGCTTCCTGAATGGCTATGGATTGTAGTTTCAGTGTTGTTCTGTTTGCTATGTATTTGCTTGTCAAATGCATAATCTCGTAAATAAAAAAATAGAAAAAAGAGAACTCTGAAAAGTTTGAGTGTTTTGCAAGAGTAAAGGCACAGAAGGAATGTAAGCCAGAACCGGGGTGGTGGTGGAGGACAGGTGAAGCCATCTGGTGCTTAAACAAATCCATAGTGTAACTGATACACTAATGTTGCTTGGATAGTTCTTTTGTGGATCCGACTGTCCTCCAATCAGGTAGTGCTGATATCTGACCTAGGATCTGGCCAGTAGATCCGAGGTCAGATCAATCGCATCCAACCTTGGATAACTGGATCCAATGGTCAGATCCATGGATACCTTGGATACTTACAGTGGATCCTAGGAGGTGGTACCCTTGGTCGGATGTCTATGCCATCTGAGGCTATCTGATATCTGACCAAAATGATGGTATCCAATTTTATCTGACCTAGTAGGATATTATCCGAGCAACACTATTATACACATACAAACTGGTATGAAAACTTTGGATATGATATGAAAGGGGAGGTAGAAGACTGTCTGACTGAGGTAAATTATTTATTGTATTTAGAATTTTTGGGCTGGGAAAGACAGTGCTCCAAAGCTCCAGGTGTGACCCAGGAGCACAGGTATGTTCAGTGACTTGCTCGAGGTCACTCAGTATGCCAGTAAGAGTAACAGTGGTGGGATTCAGAGACAGGTCTGCTGGCGAACACTTGGAATACATTTCTAAAGCAGGTCACAATACCAGCCGATACTGTAACAGCTTTTAAGCTCAGATTTCGTAAGAACTTTCAAGAAAGAGTTCCCAGGTGTTCCCACTGAGCTGATGGGAGGAATGTGATTGACAATGGTCTTTCCTCCCAAAACCTGCATGTGTGTATAGGCTTGTTTGTATGTATGTATGTATGTATATACTGTATATGAGCTTAAAAATGGTTAGATTAAAAATCAGATCTAAGTGGCTAACAACTACACCAAGTTAAACTACTGTAAATAGAATTAGAAAAGAAACTGCCTCATTACTGCAGTATGCTGCAGTATTGTGTTGCACCCTGGCTGGCACCACTGTAGTTTGCCTACTGTAAGTGTATATTTTCATTGAGGGGCTGTGGTCATATTTATAAACCACGAGTGGTAATTTGTGTATGGGTTGGGTGTAATTTATATCTGATAATTAGCAGTTCAGTAAAGCAGGTTTTTTTTTACTGTACTGAGCAGTGAGATATGCAGGCAGAGAGTCACTGACATAAGATAAATGTGTAGCTTTATTAGCTACAAAGAGCGTGCACATCCTGTATTTAATAAGGCTATAAATTCCAAGTGTTTATGGGGTATAAAATGTTTCCCAGGAAAATATATGTGTAATAATATCTAGGAATGCTTGTTTTCTGATCATTAAAGTAACTAGCTTTCAGTCAAATAGACAGTTGGCCTGAGCTAAGCTCAGTTTTTTTGTACATAACTCTTTTTTACAGTCTGTTGTATTGCACAGAGCTGCTAAGCTGGAAATCCAGGTTTAAATCCCACAGCAGGATTGAAATTTACAGAAACAGTTTCCATAAAGGGTACAGGATGATTCTATAAGGAACTCTGAGGGAAAGTTGCACAATTCCTCTACAGAGTTCTGTAGAAAACTTTTTCAGTGGAATTCCACAGAAATATGTGTCATTGCATAGAACAATTCTGCAGGGGAAATCTGAACGGTTTTAAATCAACTTCAGAGATGACATGGCCTCATTGGGTACTACTAGCCTATGTGACTTAGAACTGCGCCTGTGATCTGATTGACCTCACAAGCGAAACTAGGCAACATTTAAGCACAATTACTACATTTTAAATTCCTAAAAATCTCCCTTGTGAAAACAGTTTTAAGCACTAGAGATGGATGAAGTCTTTCCACTACACTTTGTGTAGTCTTCGTAGCAAAGTTTAAAACATTGCAAAATTCACCCTTCATGAAAGGGAAAAACTATATAGATTGCCCTTGTCAAAGGGCCATTTTCACTTTGCTGGTTATGTGAAGCATTGTGTGTGTGGGGAAGAAAAAAATGGCAAACTGTTGTTTATTTGTTTATTTATTTATTTATTGAAGATATCGGATAACATACCTTTGAGTCAAAGACTCCTTTACAAAGGTTCCACGTTAAAGCCAGTTCCTGGCCCTAACAGCGCTATACCCCCATGCCAATCATGGCCCAAGTAATAAAAATAATATCTTTCCCTAATTGCCTTAGAACCCAATCTTCCCCCTTCTCTCCCCCCATTTATTTGTAAGCTTTGACTCTCATCTACATTGTATAAATATATTATAACCATAATTAGCAAAGGTGACAAAAAATTATTTTTTTATATCTTAACCAAGTTTCATCGGTTCTTACTGTATACTGAGGCAAAGATTAGTTAATGTGCAGTGGTCAAGTTACTAAGGTATAAGTGGCACATGTATAGAATAATGTATGGGAAACCATAGGGACCTCGAAAGCAGAGCTCGAGAGGTCCTTGATGTCATCACAGTCCCCGAGATGGAAACATGGCTTAGTTGATATGGTTGCTCATAAACTATTTTATGTGGTATATCATCCCCAGTGCTTTAAAACTGTGCTGTTACTTACGCTGCTGCTAGACAGATGAAATGCAATGCACAATGTCACACTGTCCCAATGTAGTCTGGGTTTTGCATGGCGGTGTTACTGTGCCCCATATGCTTGGCTCTGGGATGTAATTACTGTGATACAATGAGAAGTTATTGTACCACAATAGCTGCATCATTACAGTATTGTGGTACAATTAAGCAATAAGGCATGACAGGGTGCGTGTTATTGTCGGATAACAGTACACCGCGGGAACTGAAGCCTGCTGTACTGTAGCTGCCTGGCCCCTTGCCCCTCTGCTGTGCTGGTTGCTCTGCCACTCCTGGTCTAGTCACTTCCGGTTCCCTGGTTGCGCCACTGGTCCTGATCTTCTGGTCATTCCACCATTCCTGATCACCTGGCAGGCTCACCTAAAGTGTAAGTGGGACATACAACATATGTCCTTCATTGGTAGGGGTGCCAAACAGTGACACACATTAGACTGCAAAACGATGGTGTATCAAGCATCGATTTGATGCAAGGGATGTGAAATCCTTCTAGACTACCTCAGGTCTAGTATGGCATACCTTTGACACACCCAGCGCTTGCAGCAATTCTAGTCCTTTGAAAACCTGGTCCCTTTTCTCCACAATTAACATGTTATGGTTCACTAGCGTCTCCTTATAGCTCCTGTCTCCAAACCCCTGATGATCATAGTGGCCCGATGTTGTGCCCTTACAATAGCCTCAATATCCTCACGCAGTGCTGAAGTGGGGCCTGATTAGGGCCTTGTAAACTGGCAAGCTTACTTCCTTCTCCTGCCCTTGTAAGTTGGCAAAGAGGGACCTGTATCTGCCCCCTATAATCGTGGCCCCCTAGCCTTCCATCTGCCCTGTACAAAGCAGAATAATAACTTTAACCACACACTGTTCTGTGGGGCATAAATAAATACTACTTTATTAACAAACAGTAAATAAGGAAGGAAAATGGTAGGTTAGAATCTTGCAGGGCAGTAGGCCCCACACAGGTATTCCTGCAATTCAAGCACCACCCGCCATCTAAAAGACACTAATGGACGCAAATCTGCTTCAGATCAATTGCATTTTATGGACATAATTGTAGAGACCTCTTGCCAAGGAAGGGTGCACCGGTGGGACCCACAGAACTCCAACCGATTTCGCTCAGGGCGTCATCAGGTAGTAACCCACACTACAAAACTCACTCCTTATATGCAACACATCTCAATTGATAGACACATGCTCAAAAAAAACAATTATGTGCAAAAGAATAACAATTAAAAATGTTACAAGTGTTATATTGTTAAATAGAAAACACAAGGGTTACAAAGACCCCACATAATCAGTAACGCTAGAATTGTGCCGCTCTTATTCATGAATTAAGACCTTAGCATAAATGCAGCTTAATTTTTACTACAGCGGTAATAGTTCCCTACATCTAGAGCCAATGATATAGATGCCCTCAACAACACAGAAAAAATATTCATGCCGGGGGCACCACAGGCAAGGCAAAGCAAATGTTGTTTAAAAGGTGAGCAATGTGATGTAATGTGAGGAAGTATTTTTTCACGGAGAGTGCTGTGGATGGAACAGCCTCCCTGAGGAGGTTGCAGAGTCAGGAACAGTGGGGGAATTCAAGAATGCATGGGACAGACATAAGGCAGTCCTAGTGGGGGGTAGGAGGAAGTAAGCTGTTGGTTAACTAGGCTCTGCAGTTTATCTGTTAGGTAGGAAAATGGGCAGACTAGGTGGGCCAAGCGGTCCTTATCTGCTGTCAAATGCTATGTTTGTATGTAAAAGACGCCCAATCCTAGGCCAGCCTGGTGGCGTTGAGGGCTGAGGTGCTGGACACCTTATCTTGTGCTAAGCAGCGACCCGTGTTCAGGAATGAGCACAGACCACCGGGGTTTGGCAGGGGAGGAGAAGGATCGAGCGTACGAGGGATTGCTTTCCTTCTCCGGGGAGGGGGGACACCAGTGGTTGGCATTTGACTGGCCCCTAGCAGGGGCTGGGGGGCAGTACGCCGATGCTGCAGAAGGGGGTGGAGATGGGGCGGATGCCTGGAGGAGCGCGTACATGCTCATTCTGTCAGGCGTCATTGCACGCTTCATCTCTGTGGAGAAAAAACGGAGGAAAAAACATTGCTCCTGGCTAGCCACGGCACTGGCCACACTGGATCCGTTCTCCAGCAGGGGTTGGGGAACCTCGCCAGCCCTGCCAGAGCATGTAAGCCCTGGAGGTAATTGTCAGTGCTGGCTGGTAGACACCAGGGGACGGACTGGGGGCTCCCTCCTGAGGTAGGAACTGCGGCAACAAGGAGCAGAAGACAAATAACTAAAAAAAATAAAAGATGCCCAATCCCAGAGGCTCTGGGCTCCATACATAAAAAACAACACGAAACAACATCAGTAAATAGCAATAATCATAAAACTTCAATACTAATTAAATAAAATTCAGTAAACAAATAAAGAAATACGTATCAGGGACAAGCAGTGTAACAAGTCAGAACAGGGTGATATTTACAAAACTGGGTCAGGAAAAGCCTGCGCAAACAAGAAGACCTTGAGGTGTGCCTTGTATACCTCCACCGAGGGGGCTTCCCTTATAGATGGAGGGAGCGAATTTGACAGGGCGGGGCCAGCGACACTAAAAGCTCTATCGCTGGCAGTTTTTAACCTCATCCTGGGAATCGCAAGGAGGGCCCTTCAGGAGGAACGAAGGGAGCGGACTGAGGTAGCAGGCGTAAGAAGGTCCACCAGGTAACCAGGGCCCAGGCCATGTAGGGCCTTAAAGGTGAGCAAGCCCACCTTAAAGAGGATCCTCCACCTGACTGGCAGCCAGTGCAGTTCACGCAGCACCGGAGTGACGTGGCAATACTTAGACTGCCCCATCAACCTGGCAGCTGCATTCTGCGCTAGCTGAAGCTGGTGGAGGGTACCTCCTGAGACCTTGAGGTAGTGCGTATTATAGTAATCAAGCCTCGACATTATGAAGCATGCACTAAGGTAGGGAGGTCCAGAGGCAGAACCAAGGGCTTCATCCTAGTGATATTCCTCAGATGGTAGAAACTGGTACGGACCATGGCAGGCACCTGAGCCTCAAGTGTCAAACTGCTGTCCACAATACCACCCAGGTTACACACCTTGGAGGAGGTCTTCAAAGGCACAGAACCCAGGCCAAGTCCTCTCTCTGTGCTTGAGGACATCCTATCACACCTTCTGTTTGACTCCACTGCCAGTACCTCCATCTTATTGGGGTTCAGTTGCAACCAGCTGGAGGCAATCCAGTCATTGATTTCAGCAAGGCAGCTGTTAAGCATGTCCACTGTGTTGGATGTCCCAGGTGCAAAGGAAAGATACAGCTGGGTATCATCGGCATAGCAATGAAAACCCAGGCTGTATTTCCTAATGAGCCCCCTCCCAGGGGCAGCATGTACACGGCAAACAACATTGGTGACAAGACTGAACCCTGAGGTACTCCACAAGACAGGAGACTAGGGGAGGAGGAGAAATTTCCCAATCACTACCCTTTGCCTCCTGTTTGTGAGGAAAAGACTCAAACCAGCATATGACTGTGCCGGCGAGTCCACAAAATTCCCTCAGGCAGACAAGTAACACACAATGTTCCACCGTGTCAAAAGCTGAGGAGAGATCAAGTAGAACGAGAATTGTCCCCTCCCCTTGATCTCTTGCCATGAGAAGATCATTGTGCACCCAAACTAACACAGTTTCTCTTCTGTGCCTTGCCTGAAACCCAGACTGGAGAGGCTCATATAGATCAAAGGTCATGAGGTGCTTCTCAAGCTGAAGCACCACAATCTTCTCAAAAACCTTACCCAAGAATGGAAGGTTGGAGTTAGGATGGTAATTTGCCTTGACGTCAGGGTCCAAAGATGGTTTCTTCAGAAGGGGTCTCACCAATGCTTTCTTCAAGGCATCAGGAAAGACCCCCCTCAGACAGGGAACACTGGACAATAAAGGCAAACACCAGGCCAACTGAGTCTACACATCCCATCAAGGAACGCATCGGCACCGGGTCCAGTTCACACTATGTGTGCCTCAGTTTGGAAGCAACCCCGATGACCTCAGCCAACTCAACAGTGAGTAAATTGCAGAAGACATTATGTCAGTGCAGTTCAGTTTCGAACACATTAGTCCCAGAAACAGAGTCCCATTTTAAAATAGCTGGATCTTCAGGGTAATCATACAGAGTCCCACACACCAGTTCCCCCACCCCAGCAGTAATTACGAGAAGGAAATAAAAAAAAAAACATTTAGCAGAAAGGGGCTGCAGCTTGTCTATAGTACTCCAATAAGGAGACCTCTAGCACATCCAGTGAGGTGCGTGGTATTTTGTGTCCAGTGCGGGCAGGCCAGTTTAGCTGCTTTGGTATTCCCACCTACTGTACTGTAGCTGCCTGGCCCCTTGGCCCTCTGCTGTGCTGTGATCTCACTGTCCTTGGTTGTCTGGTTGCTCTGCCACTCCTGGTCTAGTCACTCCTGGTTCCGCCACTGATCCTCTGGTCACTCCACCATTCCTGATCACCTGGTGGTACCACCTCAGATTGTACAGCCATTCTAATCACTAACCACTGCTGCATCATCAGCTCACACAGCCCACTCCCTCACACCCCAGAGACACACTGGTCCAGGGAGTGGAGAGTGGTGGGAGAGGAAGGGGAGGGAGGGTTGGGGTAGCCATAAGTAGGTTTTCCAGCCCCTCACCATCCAGAAGGTGAATTGCTTTACACCCCAGAGGAGGTTCAGGTGCCTGACTCTGCTGGGGAGACTCCAAGTCAGTCAGTTGGAAAGGGCAGGACAGCGTGATGGCACCGAAGGGGAGCAAGTCTACCAGAAGAGTCTTAATGGTTGGGGATTAAGTGATTAGGAGGGTAGAAATGGTACTGGAGGGGGGTGGACTTAAGGAATGGTGTCAGGAACAATGGTACCTTTTTGTGGAGGATTGGGGGGACTTCTGGGACAGGAGACTCTTCAAGGGTGATGGACTTCACTTGACAGTGGGATGGGGGGGCTGAGTGCTGGGGCAAATGTTTGACGACTATATCAGATGTTTAAACAGACTGAGGGGGAGACTGGGTCTAGAGGAATCACAATAGTAGGTGAAGGGAAGGGGATCCTAGCTACTTCTCCCCCACATCTGGGGGCTTGTAGCAGCACAGTGTATACAAAGACAGTTGTGGCCCTTAAAGGACTAGGAGAAGAGACATTTGAGAAGGAGAACACAAAGGGTATTATAAGCACCAAAAAAAGCAAGAGGTCAAGAGGACAAAGAAAGAACAAGGGTAGTAGCAAAGTAAGATCAGGGGTCAGTTATCAGTGAGCTCCAGGCGCTGATGGCAGACACTGAGGTGGACCTTGTGGCCATCACAGAAACGTGGGCTTTGGAAAATAATGACTGGGTACTGATGGTCCGTGGGTAGTCAATGTTTAGGAGGGGATAGAGGAACAGGTAGAAGGGGAGAAGTAGCTCTTTTTTGTCAAGGTAGGCATCGAGGGTACAGGAAGTACTTGTATCCTTGTAGTTCTGAGATCCACTATCTGAACTACAGATTTGGACCTAGGTATTTATTGTTTTAAAGGAGGGCATATTGAGGGAGCATTTGGGGTAACCCTCAGTATTTGCAAGCTGTCTCTTATTTTTAAAATGTATTTGGGGACTGTAGATGGTGAGCTGAAACACGCGACCCAAACTAGACTTCTGGGTCACGGCACATAAACAGCTGAGAAGCAGCGAGCGTTGTGAGCTCAAGCGCGCGGTGCCTTGCACGGAGACGCGCGCCGAGACACACGCATCTAAGCGCGTGTCTGGCGTGTCAGGTGAGGAAGAAGTGGGGAGTGGGCAAACAGAATGATATAAACTGCTGAATTTATGCAAGGTAGGCCTATACTACAGTCTAAGTTAGGATAAGGAGAGTCATCTAAACTGGCCCGTGAGAAAGAGGCTGCAGTTGAAACTAGTGATATAATTTTAAATATCAGCAGATAGGCATTGATGGTGAAATTATAATAGAAACTCTGCCTGCTAAGTTATAAGCTTTAAGTTTTGTGTACATAAGTAATAAAGTTTAGTTTTTCAGGTGCTCAGATAAAGGAAATATTAGTACTAAAGCAATAAATTGCTAAGTGCTAGTGTGTTAGTACCCGAAATAGATATTAAACTATTAAACTTAAGCCAACAGTGCCACCTAAAACAAAGTGTTGAACACCCCACTCGGGGTCATAACATTCTTGTCCTTGTCTTTCATATTAAATGTTTAAACCTACAAAATGTAACTATCTCTTCACCTATTGGCAACAGTGATCATTGTACTATCAGTTTCATCTTAGAGCTTTCACTTACTACAGTTAATAATAATACTATAGTAAACATCTATGAAAAGGTGATATAACCAGCATTAAAAAGGGTTTAGATAGCATGGACTGGTCATTTATATTGACAAACTTAGGTGTTGAGAAATATTTTAACATATTACAAAAAACAATTATTGATTTAAGGGATACTTATATTTCAACCAAGTTAAAAAAAATCTGCTAAGCAACATCAACCTAAATGGATGAATAAGTCTATAAAAAAACTAATAAAGAAAAAAGACAAAATGTATTCAGGTTACTTAAAATCATCAACTCAAACCAACTGGTGTCTATACCTTCAAATTAAAAAAAAATTAAAAACAGTATTAAGAGAGCAAAAACAGAATGGAAGTACAAACTAGCTTCAGATGCAAATAGGGACAATAGTAAACATTTTTTTTGGTTTCATTAATTCCCTTAAGAAACCCACTTGCCTAGTAGGTCTCCTTTTAGTAAATGACACTCTAATCCATGACCCTTATGATATGGCTAACTTATTTAACACAAACTTCCGTGATATGTTCCAAAGAAATCAGAAAGCTATCATGGTTCCAGATAATAAGGGTAATCATATAACACTATCAGAAAGTGATATTCATACTAAACTAACATCACTAAAAGGGAAAACTTGCACATCTTCTGATAATATATCAGGTCACCTTCTATATTTGTTATCTGATAGTCTGTCTTTACCGCTTACATTACTATATGAACAGTGCATCAGTAACAACTTTGTTCCTGATCTATGGAAAACAGCATGCGTTGTTCCCATTCACAAAAAATAGGTCCAAAGAATCACTGGGAAAACTATAGACCAATCAGCTTAACCTCTCCTATGTGTACAGTCCTGGAAAGTATCATTAAGGCCCGATTTCTGACACCCTGTTAAAACTGGATGATGAACAATACGGTTTCAAGAAGGGCCATAGTTGCTTGACCAACTTGCTATGTTTTTATGAAGACATTAGTTTACGTCTTGACAATAGATATCCTTATGATGTAATTTATATAGATTTTAGTAAGGCTTTTGACCTCATTCCACATTGGGTCTTGTTACAGAAACTACAGTCATTTAATATAAATCGTAGTATAGTGAGATGGATTGCAGATTGGTTGATGGACAGGACATAGTGAGTCTTGATAAATGGACAACTTTCGAAAATGGGTTTTGATACTAGCGGCATCCCTCAGGGTTCCATTCTGGGCCCCTGTTTATTTCAGTTTTTCATAGCTGATGTTATCAATTGCTGCGGTTCAAACACCATTAAATATACAGATGATATTAAAATCGGTGGACCATGCTCTAACTTTGAGCAAATTGAGTTTATTCAGAATGATCTTGATTATATTTCCATCTGGATTAATACATGGGGGATGAAATTGAATCATAACAAGTGTAGGGTTATGCACCTGGGTGCTAATAACACCAAGCATTTACAAACTGGATGATAGGGTGTTGACCAGCACTAGTACTGAAAAGATTTAGGGGGTTTTAGTGTCAGATGACTTCCTTCCCCAGTCAAAGATCAATGGCGCCATTCTCAAGGCAAATAGGATTACTTGGTCTATTAAGAGGAATATCAAATCAAGAGACAGGACAGTACTTATGCCCCTATATAGAGCATACGTCTGCCCACACTTAGATTTCTCCTCTCAAGTATGGTGCCTCTTCAGGAAACACAATATTTTACAGCTTGAAAAGGTGCAAAGGCAGTATACAAAACTAGTTAGAGGCCTGAAGAATATTACTTACGAAAATAGATTGATTTCTCTGAATCTTATGTCCCTTGCAACTCGACGCTTAAGAGGGGACCTCCTTCTCATGTATGATATTATGCAAGACCCTTACTTGTTGTGTACCCTGGGTTTAGAGTTCAAAGATAATGTCTATAATATCAGAGGTCACCCTCTACAGTTACAACGCAGACGATTTAATCTACTGCCACATATATTTTTTTATACCCTTCGACCATTAAACCATGGATTGCTTTACCACTGGAGGTGATTACCAGCATTTCAAAATCCATTTTCAAATCCAGACTGGATAAATTTCTCTCCTATGGTAAAACAATTTGGTATTATTAAATTTATAGGAGCATTTATGGGCCTCACAGCCTCCTAGCTCCTGCTCGACCTTAGTATGAACCATAGTATATTATACATATACAACAGTAATCTACTTAGAGACCAAATCAAAAGATATTGATGCAAACGTAGTTAGATTAGAAGGAGGGGAGTTAGGACTCAAATGCATACTATGTAGCAAAATAAGCACAGAAGTTGTAAACGAGGTGTTGATATACACCTGTAAAGAGTGTTTACTAATTAAGGATCTATACCAGATAATTTTGGAATTAGAAATGACATTGATTACTGTGGAACAACAAAATTATGTACGGTATTGGCAGGAACCACAAAGTGAAAGAGTTAATAAAGATACTAGAAAAAGAAGTCGAGGAGGAGATGAAGATGGCTGAACAGTAGAAACATGGAAACTTAAAAAGGGAAGACGGGCTATAGGTTTAATCTGGAGACAAGCAATAGATTTGAACAACTGATGCCGTTTGACACAGAAACTATTAATAATCACGAACAGGACAACCTGCAACAAAACACCAGCGTAAATAATAGAGACCCACCTAAAAGTAAGAGAAGGAGAAAACAGTTATAATATAGTAGACAGGGAACAAATTAATATTGAAGGACAACCAGATACAGCACTACAAAATAACAGAGAGGAACAGACCCCAAGTACAGAAGTAATGCAACCTGGAGAACTATCTATTAGACATAACAGTACATTAAATGAACAACAATTGGTACAAATAAATGGAATGGTTGTAAATGGAGTTTTAGACCAAGGGGATGGCAATATGAATACTTCACCACAGCAGGAGAGAGAAAGTGTTATAATTGGGAACAATATCGAAAACACTTATGTGTTGGGAGATTCTATCCTGAAATATACCAATAGGTAAACTTCAATGGATAATAAAGAACAAATTACGACCAGTTATTTTTCAGGAGCTACTATCTGAGATGTACAGAAAATGCTACCAAATATAATAAAAGATCAAGAGGGTAAAGATGTCTTAATACTACACTTGGGAGTAAATAACATTAAAGGACAAAATCAAACAGAGATCAAAAATGAATTAAAAAATATTAGGGAAGAAGCAAATAAACTAAATTGCAAACTATATTTTTTCAGAAATTCTTCCAGTCCCAAAAGAAAGTGAAATAAATTAAAAAAAAATAATCAAAGAATTAAACAATTGGTTAGGACATTGGACTTTGAAAGAGGGTATTGGATGTCTAACCCATTGTGAAGAGTTTGTAAATGAGCCAGGTTATTTTAGTAGAGATGGCCTCTATTTGAGTAAAAAGGGAAGTAACAAGCTGGGGTTGGAAATTAAAAAGGTACTAGACAAGAATTTAAACTAATATATCGGGGGGAGAGGGGTTAAATCATCAGACGAGTGTATATTAAATCAAACAGGTAGGGCAAAAAATAGAACCGAAGTAGTAAATCAATATAATGGATTAAAAGTTTGGTCATTAAATGCCAGGAGTCTAAATATGATAACAAAAAAAAAATCAGAACTAGAGGTCAGACTGCAAGCAGAAAAAAGTTGATATATGCTTTATCACTGAAACATGGTGAGACAATGGGGTGTTGTGGAACATGAATATAGAAGGCTATGAATTATACTCTAGAGAAAGGAGCCACAAAAAAGGTGGGGGAATTGCCATATATATTAGGAATAATATCCAGAGCTCATTGTACAATAAATATGACCAGAATACAGATATTGAATCTCTATGGGTATCCATACAAGATACTAAAAATCAGAAGAAATTATTATTAGGACTGTACTATAGACCACCAAATAGCACCAAATCTATGGACAGTATCATAGAAACTGAAATCAAATGAGTAGCACTGGAAGAAGATGTACTTATCACAGGTGATTTCAATTATCCTGATATCGATTGGATGAACAGAACTGCAAAAAATCCATCAAATAGAAGATTTATTGAAATAATGGAAGAAACTGATTTATACCAACTAATATACAAACTTACTAGAGGGGAAAATACCTTAGATTTGGTGATTACTAACAGAGAAGATATCATAACTAACATTAATATTAGGGACTGTTTAAACAATAGTGATCATAATATCATAGAGTTCTGTATCAAAAGAAGAGTAGTAAAAGATAAAGGGGTAACTGTAGTTAGAAACTATAATAAAGCAAATTATGATAAAATAAAGAAAGAGCTTGAGGATTGGAAATGGGAAGTCAGTTTCTTAGATAAAACGGTTGGACAAATGTGGGAGATATTATTAAATAAACTACAAACCTTGGAAGGGGCATATATTCCATTGAAAAAAATGTATACTAGAAAAGGGAAAAGACCTCTGTGGTGTACCAATAAAATCATAAAGTTATGTAAAAAAAGAAAGGTGCTTATGATAAAATGAAAAAGCATGGGACATTAGAAACAGTTACAGAATACAAAAAAGTATTAGGAATACTAAAAAGAAAATAAGGGAAGAAAGAACTAAGCTAGAATTTAATTTGGCACATAGACACAATAATGGAAAAGCCTACATGCATATGTTAATAATAACAAGAAGATGGCTAATCAGATCAGACCTTTGGTAATAAACAGAAAAGAAATATCAGAAACAAAAGAGATGGTGGAACACTTTAATGAATATGTCAGTTCAGTATATGACATAAAAGCACAAGATAATATCACAATAAGACAAAATATAAATTTAAATCTGGATTTAAAAATAGACATAACACATGTTGAAAACTTATTAAATAAACTTAAACCTCGTAAATCAGCAGGGCCGGATTTATTACACCTGAGATTACTTAGACAAGTGAGAAGACAGGTCTCTGAACCATTGTCATATCTATTTAATATATCATTTACAACAGGAGACATACCAGATGATTGGAGGAGGGCTACGGTGATACCGTTATTTAAAAAAAAGGTAGATAAAACAGAAAGGGCAAATTATAAACCATTTAGCTTAACAGCAGTTCTGTGCAAGACTGCAGAAAGCTTTCTGAAAGAAAAGCTGGGAGAAAATCTAGAATTATTGAATTACAAAGATATAAAACAACACGGGTTCAGGAAAAACATGTCCTGTTTAACAAATCAGTTGAGTTTCAACGAACAGGTAAATACAAATTTACATGATAATTAACCAATGGATGTGCTCTTTCTAGATTTTCAGAAGGCTTTCAATGAAGTGCCCCATAACAAATTATTGGATAAAATGGTTAGAATAGGGGTCGATAGTAGATTAATTACTTGGGTGCAAAATTGGTTAAAAGAAAGAAAGAAAACAAAAGGTTAGAATTAGGGGAACATAATCAAATGAGGCTGACATAACTAGTGGAGTACCACATGGGTCTGTTTTAGGCCCAGTACTTTTCTCTTTATATATCGGGGATATTCATAATAATATAAAAAATGTGATGGTTACGTTTGCAGATGATATTAAGTTAGGTGGACCAGTAAACACACCAGGAAACATGCAGGATCTGGAGAAAGACCTGCAATCCGTAAAAAAGTGGTCATATGAAAATCAAATGCCATTCAGTGTTGAAAAGTGCAGTGTCATGCATTGGGGGAAGAAGACACCAGACATCCATACACTTTGAATGGCATTCAGTTAAAAGTATCTAGTAAGGAGAAAGACTGTGGTATTATAATTGATGAGGACCTCAACTTCAATGCACAAAGGACTATGGTAATAAAGAAAGCTAACTATATGACCAAGAATATCAAAAATAATTTCTTAAATAAATCCAAGCAGTGTCTACTACCATTGTATACAGCATATGTTAGGCCACATATAGATTATGGTTCCCCATTATGGAACCCTTATGCTAGGGGTGAAATAAACAAATTAGAGAAGGTCCAGAGATCTTATACGAAAATGATAGGGTCCTTGAAGAATTATGCTTATTGTGAACGTCTACATAAATTAGGCCTCTATAGTTTGGAGCAAAGGAGGAAAAGAGGAGATTAGTTACAAGTGTACAAAATAATGAAGGATCCAGAACTGATTCAAAAAATGGGTATAATAACCCAAAACAAACCAGAAGGACTAAGAACACACAGATCACAGATAAAGATAGACACAGCAAAGACAGATGCTAGGCATTTTTCATTTTTAAACAGAGGAGCAAGAAGATGGAATAGGCTACCGGATGATACAATCAGGAGTCCCTCCCTGAAATGTTTTAAAACTAAAATAGACCAGTTGTCGCTCCATAAAGGAATAAATGAGCCGCCATGCGGGGAATGGTATTAATAGGCAGACATGCTTCCTTCTGTTCAAGCACCCAGTATAAGAAGTGGTGGGAGATGGGTGATCAGGATTAGTAATGGGGAGACTGAGTTGCTGTGGATGCAGCTTACGATAGTCTCAGGCAAGAAACTGCACTTGAGGGTGATCTGTAGACCTCCAGAGCAAGAGGAGGAGATGGCAGGGAGCTCAGGGAGGAACTTGAATGAGGGGGTAGCAAAAGGGGATGTAGTGGTGGTGGGCAATTCAAACCTGCCAGACATCGATTGGGATGTTCCTGTGGCCAGGAACACCAGAAGTGAGGCCTTGAAGGACGCTTTCCAAGACTGTTTACAGGTACAACTAGTTAAGGAACCCACCAGGCAGACTGCAGTTCCTGATGTGGTGCTCACTAACTCAGAGGTGGTAGGAGCTGTGGGAGTAGGGGAGCCACTGGGGAACAGTGACCGTAACTCTATTTGGTTTGAACTGGCCCTCAAGTCAGGTAAACCACAACTGAGCCAAATTCCTTGATTTTTGGAGAGCCAACTTCAGTAGGCTGATGGAGCTGGTTGTGGGTAAGTTAATGGGTGGACAACATAGGTGGGGTGGAAGAGAGATGGGACAATTAAGGGGGCTGTTCTTGAGGCATCAAAAGTATGTGTAAGAACAGCAACCAAAAAGAACAGGTTCAAGAGACCTTTATGGTTCTCGACAAGGGTCGGGGAGGCAGTGAGGGCCAAGAATACAAATATAAAGAAAAGTAGGGGGAGGAAGAATGGGGAGAATATATACTGAAAAACAGGGAGGCAAAGAGGGTGGTGGGGGGGTTAAACCAGCTGCGTATCACAGAGTGAGTCAAGACTGATGAAAAACAGTTCCTCGGATACATGAGGGAGAAAAGGAGGGGGAATTGTAAGGTTAGCTGGGAGGGGTAGGATGATAGTGGAGGTTGGGCAACAGGCTGTCGTCCTCAACAAGCACTTTTGCTCCATTTTCACTAGGCAGGATGGCAGGCACTTGCCAGAATGTGGCATCAAAGTAGTAACTAAGGTGGTCCTAGAGATGTGGCAGCCAATATTTAGTAGCAGAAGGGTCCTGAAAGGCTGGAAGCCCTAAGGATTGATAAGACCCCAGGATAAGATGGGTCGCATCTAAGGAAACTCAAGAAGCTGGCAGCAGAACTAGCTGAACCCCAGGTAGGTCTATTAAACAGCTCACTAGAGACAGAGGTAGTTTCAATGGACTGAAGGGTAGCGGATATGGTTCCACTTCATAAGGTGGGGGAGAGAGAACTACAGACCTGTCAGTCTTATTTGTGTTGTAGGGAAGCTGATGGAGCCACTGGTCAAAGAAGACTCCATGGACGACTTGGAGAGCAACGGCCTCCAGGATAGCAAACAGCACAGATTCGTGCCAGGAAGGGCACATCAGGCTAACCTGATGGTTTTCTCTGACTGGGTGACAAGGGAAGTAGATAGGGGCTGTGCTGTCGATTTGCTCTACTTTGCCTCCAGCAAGGCTTTCAACTCGATACCTCACAGATGTTTGCTGAGGAAGCTGGAGGATCTGGGAGCAGCTAAGGCTGTAGTAAACTGGGCAGGTAACTGGCTAAAGGGGAGGATGCAGAGGGTAGTGGGCAGTAGGGTTAAATAAGAAGAGAGGGAGATAAGAAGTGGTATACCACAGGAATCTGTCCTGGGTCTGGACCTATTCAGCATGTTCATCAACGATATTGGTAAAGGAACCCCAGGCAGGTTCTGTATCATTGCAGATAACACTAAGCTCTGTGGGAGGGTGGATAGTAAATGAGGAACAACGTAAGTAGCCAGTTAATTGAAATAGAGGTTGAGGGTGTGAAGGTCATGTGGGGGAGACTCAAGAGCAATAAAGACTGTCACATATCAATGTGCCAGATGGGTCAGCAAAGCAAAAAGAAAAATAAATCCTCTATGGTTTTCCAAGGAAGTGGCTACCAGTCAAAGAAAAGAAGGCGTACAGCATATACCAGGAAACCAAAACTGAGAAAGACTGGGAGTCTAACAAACAAATTAGAAAGGCAAAAGCCCAGACAGAGGAAAAGATAGCAGAAGGAGCAAAGAGAGGAGACAAATCATTTTTTAGATACATTAGGGAACGTAGGAAGGCAAAAGGGGGATAGTAAAGATTGCTACTGAAGAAGAGAAAATGCACCAAACGTGACCCAGAGAAAGCCAATATCCTCAACAAATACTTCTACTCGGTGTTTACTGAAGAGGACCCAGGGGATGGCCCAGCCCTAAAAAAAGACAACACCCCAGGACCAGGGGTAGACACGAGTCCTTTTACAGAAGCCGAAGTATGGGAGACGCTAAATAAACTAAAAGCAGACAAAGCCATGGGACCAGACGAGATGCACCCTAGAATCTTTAAGGAACTGGGGGCAGAATTAGCAGCCCCTCTGGCACTTCTAGTCACGAAATCCTTGAAGAGCGGTGTGGTACCCGAAGACTGGAAAAAGGCAATAGTGGTTCCACTTCACAAATCAGACAGTTGCGAAGAGGCTAGTAATTACAGTACAGACCAGTGAGCCTCACATCTGTAGTAGTGAAACTAATGGAGACACTACTCAAGCATCGGATCATAGCATTCCTTGAAACTAACGACCAACAAGACCCTAAACAGCACAGTTTCACAGCAGGTAGGTCATGCCATACAAATCTGCTCGAGTTTTTTGACTATACTACAAAAGTAGTGGACAACAGTGGGCAGTAGATGTGGTCTACCTAGACTTTATTAAGGCCTTTGACTTGGTTCCACACAGAAGGCTGGTAAAGAAGCATGACCACATGGGTTGGTCCAGAAGTAGTCAGATGGGTACAAAACTGGTTACAAGGCAGAACCCAGAGGGTACAGGTTAATGGAACGCAATCCACGGAAGGCAGGGTGACCAGCGGGGTGCCCCGGGGCTCAGTGCTGGGGCCTCTGCTCTTCAATGTTTTTATAGCAGACATCGCTGACAGACTGGAAGGGAAGGTGTGTCTGTTTGCAGATGACACCAAGATATGTAACAGGGTGGACACCTCAGAAAGAGTGAGCAAGATGGAGGCTCACCTCGAGAAACTAGAAGAATGGTTTGGAGTGTGGCAGCTGATGATTTAACTGTAACCCTCCTACAAATGGAGATTCCTAGAAGCCTTCCTGGAGCTTGTCTAAGTGCTCCCTGCCTAGCTGGTGTTCGGCGTAATGCCGCTTAAATGTGGGTGCTGTGAGTGCTTTTAGAGCCTCTGGTACTGTCTCTTTAAGAACTGCCTGCTCGCAGGCTTAATTAGTTTGTATGGGAGGACTGTATGTTTAATGCTCGAATCCCGCCTAAGCTGCTGCCTAATCGCTCTGTTGCTGCAGTCGCTAAGAGCGCAGAGGGAGCCTAAATGAAAGATGTAACTGTTTGCCTAAACCCAGTTAGAGTGTTAGTGAAAATGCAGTTTGTCTAACCTGCCTTTCTTGCAGCTGGGACTCTGTGTGTTTGCCCCTCCATTTTGGACCTGAACTCATGAGCTGGGCCAGTTGGGTTAGGGGAGCCCTAAAATGGAGACTGCTTGGGCCAACCAGAACTTGGACTCTCACCTGGAGCCTGCTACAAAGGGGGATGTATGGCAGGTGCTTCTGGGAGATGTAGTTTGGACCTTGGCTCCTTTTTGCACCAACAGAGGGAGCCCTGCTGTGATTGACAGCCGAATCCACCAACCAAACTTGTGTGAAGCCAAAGGAAATGCCCTGAGCTATTGCTGGCAAGCCAGATGTGAGGTGGAGGTAAAAGGAGAAGGAGCTCTGTTTTGCTGCGGCTTGTAGTTCGCGCAGGAAGCACGTGAAAGGCCTTGAAGTTGGCCTGTGGCCGTTTGCGAGTGGGAGTCGGACTGAATCTGAGGTTGGAGGAAGGAGAAGGACGTCAGAAGTGTGGAAACCAGGCTTGACCTGAAGAAGAACGAAGATTGTGCTGAAGAGCAATCAGCCTGTCAGGGGCTGCTGGTGCTGCGTGCGCTCCCAGGTTTTTGCAGTGTTGCAATCGGGATTGAGAAGCAGCTGCCTGGTATAGTAATTTCCTGTACATATAAATGTGTCTAGTGCTTGTGGGAACCGCGACTCCACTTCCCCTCTGCTGTGAGTTGTGTGCAGAACGCTGGCAACCCAGAAACAACACCTTTCAGCTTGAAATCTGTGTGGGGTATTGTGAGTACAATTCAGGGCAACCCCCTGCAACACTTTGTAAATCAAAAGTGTGCCATCTGATTTATTGTGTTTCTTTCTATGAACTGAGCCATCTGGCTCCGGATTACAAGTTTCTGTTGTGCATATATTTTCTTCCTACAGGGCCCCATCCAGCTGCACCAGCCGGTCAACCCTGGGCAACGGACCTGGCTAGCTCCCCCCCCATCCTGGGTACCCAGAGTGTGACTTTTTGGACCCTATATGTATGCACAGCACTGTCATTTGAACATTGCCAAACCAAATCAACCTGATTGCCCCCTCCCGTGTTACTGTCCCCTAAATAAATCAGATTTGTTGTTGTTGAACTATATACTGTCTGTGTTGTCAGTACATATAGAACCAGCATTGCATTGTGTTGTGTATGTTGCTTAACCTTGTTTTACAGGGGGTCCTCAGAGACGTGCTGCAGAATCCGTCTCGAGGGTAAGTGGTATTTATATGTGTAAAACGTGTTCATATGTGGGGTATTGGGAAGGTAACTCCCGTGTACTGGGTGGGCCACTAGTGGGAACAAAGGGGGTCACAGTGTCCCAGAGGGCTGTACCCGAGCTAGTTTAACCACCACCAACCCTGACCTCTGGGTGGAGGCACCCGTCATAGAACCTAGGCCCCTCAACCTGTCAGTAGCGAAGCAGGCAGGGGTAGTAGCCCTTGGGATAGCACCACCTAGGGGTTACATAACGCCAAAAAGTGCAAGGTCATGCACATAGGGAAAAAAAAAATCCAAGAAAGGAGTATTACCTAGGAGGCGAAAGACTGGCGGCCTCAAACCAGGAACAAGATCTGGGAATCATAATCTCAGATGACTTGAAGGTTAGTAAGCAATGCGAGAAGGCAACATTGAAGGCCAACAGAATGCTGGGCTGCATTTGGAGGGGAATCACAAGCAGGAGGAGAGAGGAGATACTACCACTGTATAGATCGTTGGTCAGGCCTCACCTGGAATACGGAGTCCGGTTCTGGAGGCCTCACCTCAGGAAGGACATTGACTGGGTGGAAACAGTACAGAGAAAGGTGACAAAAATTATTTAGGGTCTGCAGTACATGTCCTACGAGGAAAGACTTCGGGAACTGAATTTGTACTCCCTGGAGCAGAGAAGAGAGAGAGAGGGAACATGATTGAAACATTCAAGTACATAAAATGTATTTACAAGGTACAGGCACAGGAACTTTTTCACTTTAAGAAGGGCTCCAGGGCCAGGGGATATGACGTCACGCTACAAGGAGGGAGGTTCTCTACCAACACCAGGAAGTTTTTCCTTTGCAGAGTGGTGGACGCCTGGAACAGCCTGCCCCAAGAGGTTGTGGGGGTCAACATTGTGGGGGGATTCAAGAATGCATGGGATAGACACAAGGGAACCCTGACTATAAAGGGCAAGTAGAGTGTCAAAATAGGTCTAAAACAAATGGGCAGACTGAATGGACCTAGCAGTCTCCTTCTGCCATCAACTTCTATGTTTCTTTGAGTAGTGGAAATGCAGAGACTTACAAAAGCTATGGGGTGGTCTTGGGTTTGGCAGTTGAAAGTCAGTGCCAAAAAGTGCAAGGTTATGTACCTAGGGAACAAGGATATCCAGTGATGATAGTGACCGAAAATGAGCGACTACAAAAATAGCGACTCATTTTCAGTGCTATCATTCTGGGCTACCCTGCATGGGAAGTGACCCTATGGGAGAGCGACCATAGGGAAGGGCAACAGGAAAAGGGAATACCGAGGGGAAGGGGAGGGACAGGGAAAGGGTTTTAGGGGACTGGTGTGCCTGCTGCCACCGAGCTAGCCGTGTGGTGTGATGGTGTGGGTGGCTAGCTGTGGTGCAGCAGATACTGGGTTTGAGGCTGGAGACTGGGAGCATGTAAATTTTGCCGCTGCCTGCAGCAGCAGGACTTAATTTTTGCAAATCCTGGTGGTGCCCTCCCGACATGCACCCCTGCGAGTGGGGGGCACAGCCCACTCAAAAGTTTTAATTTTCCGGATGTCAGAATAGCCGAAGTGTATATCGCCGATTTACTTTTCGGCGATATACACTCATCATAATAGCTATTGCTGTTGTGCAATCGCTATTATGACATGGAACCAGGAACAAGAACCCAAAGACAGAGTACTGGATGGAAGGGGTGAGACTTAGTATTGTGGCTGAGGAACACGACCTTTGAGTTATCATCAGTGACACCCTAAAGCAATCGAGTCAGTGCAACAAGGCATATAGCAGGCAAATAGCATGCTGAGATGTATTGGGAGGGCTATTGAGAGCAGGAAAGGAGAGATTTCTTCCACTATACAGAACCTTAGTGAGGCCACACTTAGAGTACTGCACCAGTTCTGGAGTCCTTACCTCAGGAAGGATAGGGATAGGATGGAGATGGTGCAGTGCAGGGTAAAACAAAATGATTCATGGCCAACAAGGCAGGTCCTATGAAGAGTGCCTCAAGGCTCTGAAAATTTACTTGCTAGAGACCAGAAGGGAGAGGGGAGATATGACTGAGACCTTTACGTTCCTAAAAGGAATTAACAAAGTAAACTATAGGGAACTATTCAGCTTGAATACTAGCTCATGGTCATGTGGTCACGAGTGGAAACTAACAAGAGGGAGGTTCAGGAGGGACGTGAGGAAGTACTATTTTACAGAGAAGGGTAGTGGAGCTGTGGAAGTCTGCCAGCCGTGGTAGTGGTTGTTAAAACCTTTATTGGTTTCAAGCAAGTTTGGGATAGATGGAAGGGTAAAATGGTTGCCCAGGGCAGCAGTATTAGAGTGGAGTGCAAGGGGGGGATGGAGAGATATAGGACCCTGGAGGGACAGTGGGTCCCAGGGCTGAATAGGGAAGCAGACTGGAGGGACCACTGGTCTTTTTCCTGATGTCATTGTCTATGTACTATGTTCTATATAGGCCAGGCAGCCTCTTTCTGCCTAACTTACGTTTGGACTTGCAGATGGGCGGGCCCACCAAATCTAGCCTCAGGTGCTACTGCTGTCTCTGCCCAACCAGCCCAAAATGCAGGAACGTGAGGATGGGAGGGGAGGAGGAGAGAGAGAGGAGAGGGAGAGGGAGGGAGGGAGGGAGGGAGGGAGGGAAAACTGAACAGACTCAAGGTTCTCCAGATGGGACAGAGGCAACCCCTTACGGCAGACCCAAACTGGGCTGGAGAGCACTGCTGGCCATAAAGGGAAAGCCTTGTCCCAGTCTCAGTGGAGAGAACCTCTGGGGGCTCTCTACTGCTGACTCTCCCAGGAGGAAGCACTGTAGGCTCCCCAGCCTCCTTGTGCTGAGTTGTCCCAGAAAACCTGTCTTTGATTGATGCCCTGTGAGAATATTCCCTTCCTGTTCCTGTCTAGCAGGCTATATACTGTGGGAGCTACAGACCTAATTCTCACAGCCTCCTTTGGAATCCACTACAACCTGCGCAGTACTTACAGGAGTAGTGTCCACTCAGCCTTAGCCATGCAGTGGTTCAAGGGAGCCACTTCTCCAATGCGCTCTCGCAGCTCGGCTGTGGTAAATTTTAAGAATCACTGCACCAACGCTCCTTCCCATGTGGTCGCATGGCAGTTTCAGAGGGCCACATCTCTTCTTCACTGCTGTCCAACGTGAGGTTCTTCTCCCAGTGCAGGGCACACAAAGAAGAAGGTGGCCAGCCGGCTGGCACAGCAGTACTCCTACTGCTTACAGCACCTATGACCCGAGTTTTAGAGTGAACTTGGGCATTGGGAGGTTTGGCTGGGGGGGGGGATGAAGGTTGAGCATCTGAGTAGAGCCTTCCTTCTTCTGGGGGAGGGAGGGTTCCAGTTCCCCACTACCACACCACCCCTGGGTGACCTCAGGAGGAACAGCAGATGTGGGAAGAGGACGTCCCAAACAATGATGGGGGAGCCTTTCATGACATCATGATTGTCCCTTGAACACAAAAAACAATGAAATGGCAGTGCCAGCAGCAGGATGAGTTTAGCATTGTGCAGGCCCTGCGCCCACCAACTAGGTGTCCCTGTGGATATGTAGATATGGTCACTGCTGGAATCAACCTTTGTCCTGGTGAACTCACTGTGTGTGCGTTTGTGTGTGTGGGGGGGGACACCTCATGGAGCAGTGAGGGGGGGCATCTCATGGAGCAATGGATGGAGCCAGGTAAATCCTAGAGATGGTGGGATGATGGGGCTGGGGACGCCAAGGGAAGGGGCACATTCCTAGAAGGGGGGAAAAACAGATTGAAAAAGAAAAAAGAAGGCGAGGAAGGGTGAAAGCTCCTTTTTAACCCCCCCTCACCCCACTATATTGAGAGACCTGGTTAGTCCCTGCTGGTGAAAGCCAGCCAAGCAGCTAGAGGCCTCCCTGGGAGAAGCCTGTGAAGGGTCATTATGGGCCTCCATCACTGGACACTAGGGCCACGGTGAGGTGGAGCAGGAGGGGTCCAAGGTCACAACCCTCCTCTTAAACCCTGCTAGGTGCTCTCTCTTTTAACCCCTTGACACTGTTTGCAACTGTGGACTCCTTACACATTCTCACCTGCCTCTGTGATATCAGTTAGCTGCCAGCTGCTCAAAATGCCTCTTGCATTGCTTTGTTCAGCATTAGTTAAACTGCATCTTCAGTATTGCCTTCTGGTATTGCGAGCCACTCTGTTAGCTTTTTGCAGCTGTTGTTTTGCATGACTTCGTACTGCACCTCAGAAATTGTACAGTGGTATTACACCATACTGTTTGCTTTTCTATTGTACTGTACCAACTACAGCACCTTATCTGCTTGCTGTGTACCTGGCTGCCCCACCATTGTAATGTCTGTAGTTCTCTTCACTGCCTATTTCCTCCAGCATATTTCTGCCTCACTGTTATGCTAAATATTACTTGACATTTGTCGTGTATGCTAGCTGTGCCTGGGTAGCAGCATTTTTAGTTTGCACTGCTGTTCTTTAGTTTGTTTTACACTTTGCACTCTGCCTTACCCCTCCCCCACTTTTGTACCCTTTTCCCCTGTACACTCTCCACCCAGACACACCTGGAATGATCTGGCTGCTCAGTATAGCCTCTTGGCATGACAGCAGTAAATTGTAAATAAAACAATAATCAAGCTGTCTGTGCTACTTGGAGGGCAGCTATGGGCCCAGCTCTTTTGCCTGGCTGACCAAAGCCTGAAGCTTTCTCCCACCAATGGTGACCATGCCCTCAACTTCTGATTCCTTCAAACTGCAGGTGGCAACCCTTTTCTCCCAGTAGTATCTCAGATGCAGCTGCCCATAGGGTTAATCCCAGACTTCAGTTACACTGGAAACTCAGGCCCTCCTACAGCATCGCCCTTTGTACATTATTACATAGTTGCCCCCCCCCCCCCCTTCTCATTCTGTATTGATGGACCCAGTCCTTCTACTTGTGCCTAATTATGGAACTCTCATGTCTGGTATTATGTATGTTGGCTCTGGTTTTATGTATTTGTTTTTACTATGATTAGTGTTGCATATCATGTTTATACTTTGTGGATGTAATGTGTTATTGTATTAATCATTGTATACTGTGGCCACTGCGCTTCAGTTGACAGTTGTACAGTGCTGTTTATATGATTATGTACTCCCTTGTCCCCTTCCCCCAGGACGCTCTGTGAGACGAGCAGTTTTATGTTGTTCAGCGTGCCTTTCCTGGTGAAACTTTTCAATTTATAAATAAGTGTTTTGCGATGTATTTATTGACTTGGCCACCTTTGGGAAAGGGCGGTTGAGCTCAAAGGTCTTCCAAACACAAATAAATGTCCCTAACTTTATAAGGCTGCTGTCTATTTGAGCACAGGTCACTATAGAAGATATGGTAGTTGTCCAAATGACAAATGTCAGGGCAATTGATGCCTCATTATCTAGTTCGAGAAGTGGCAGACACTGTGGGCACTGCTTAAGTGATGGTATTTAATAATGGACGAAAGCCACGATATTATTCAGTGTCACAGCCGAGGTCACTGCCAGACCATCCCATGGGTGAAACAAACATATGGATGGTTTCCAGCGAACCCCCTTGTTTCGCTGGTTAATCAGCTTTTGTCAACTGCTGATGCAGCAGACAGTACTTATACAAATTGCTGTACCTCAGAAAACTAGCAGGATTCTTCCTACTTAAAAGGGACAACCTCATTACTGTTGCAGTGAGGCACAGTTTTCTATTTTAGAAATTCACTTTAGTTTATTGTTTAAAGCAGCAGTACATGATGGTGGTCAGAATGTTGGCCTATACTTTTTTATTCTGTTGTAGATGGCCCCTCGTTTCCTGACTTGTACAATACCCTTCCTTCCCTATTTTGCCTGCTTTTGCACTTATTTTTACAATTGAAATGATAGGAGTGCTCCTTTTAATATGACTGACCAGGTTTTCATCAGTTTTCTCAGTCGTTTCTGTGCACCTATTGTCCAGTAAGGGTTCTGTCACATGCTAGTTGATTATAGCCACAAGAAAAGTGATCTTAAACAAAAAGTGTTCAAAAACAACCGAGAATACTGATGAAAACCTGGACTGAGCCACAGTAAATGGAGCACTCCTGTCTGTACAAAAAAAATGGTAAAACAGTCTCACAACAGGGAAAAAGGGTATCATACAAGTCAGGAGATAAGGGTCAATCTGAAACAGAAAACAAATTTTATGCGTCAAAATTTTCACTGCCATCATGCACTGCTGCTTGAGAAGAATAAAACAGCACCATATTTGTCTGATAATTGAAAGAGATTGTAGAGAAGGCCTGACTGACATTGTTCTGTAGTGAAAATAAATGAAAAGTTGGTTAAACCTGAAAAATCTGTATTTCCTTTCTGTTGTTTTTGCTCCTCTCATTGCTCTTGGTATCAGTTTTCTTTGCCCAAGCCCCTCTGCTTGTTGGACACTCATTGTTTATCCTAGCATAGGGACTCCCTACTACCACCAGAGGAGACAGGCTTTTTGGCGTGAAAACAGCTGGGGAGTGGTTTCAAGGCATCAGGCATCTGACCATCCTCTGGTACACATTGTAGAAGCACACATTGCAAGCTGGGTATGGCCTATAGGGCCAAATACAACCTGACCCCGGGGGCGAGACTTGCACTTGCTAGAGGAGTGCTTCTTCCCTCCCTCAGCTATGGATTCCATCTGTTTGCCCGGTCCCCCCAAATTCACCTTGCCCGGTGGAACACGGCATATAACAATATATGTCGGTTTGCACTTGCCATTCCCTAAACTCACCCATCGCTGTGATCTCTATGATAAACTCCGCTGGTTGCCTCCAGCTGAATACCTGGATTTCGTGTTGGAAGCTTCTCCAAGAAGGTGCTCACTTCTGGCTCCCTCAGGGGCTGGTGAATCTCTCCCAAAATGGACATCATGCCCTACAAGCTTAGGGTCACAGTCTGCTGGACTGCTCAAAATTCCTTCCACCCGGACTCTCATGGGGGGCCGTGACTTTGCTGCCTACGTGCCCAGACTCTGGAACTCCCTTCCTGATCATGTCCGCATGGCCCCCTCCCATGGGATCTTTCGCTCCACCCTGTGGTCGCACTTAAAATTATCATCAATGTGTGACTGTTTCAAGCCTCCGTAGTGAAATGTTTTTTGATGAACCCCAGTTGTCACCAATGTCAATCTATGCAATTCTGTTATATGGTGTAACTGCTGCTTGTGTATATGTTTTACTACAATTGTTAGTACCTCCTGTAATAAGATGTTCCTCCTAAGTTGCCTTGTATGTATCTTGTAAGTTCTGTACTCTCCCGGGTCGCTCCTGAAAATAGGCATATTACTTGTCTAGTGTACCTACCCAGTTAACAAAAGCTAAATAAATAAACACACGCACGGCTTCCCCCCACCTCCTGTTCTCCCTCTCAAACCTCACCTCTTCTTACAATTGGAGACACCTCCAGCACCCCTCCTATTGGCTGGGCATGACTGACTGTCAGTAGTTATCCATGCAGTCAGCTATGATGTCGCTGTGTATTTCTTTATTTTTATATTTATTTGGCATTGCTCCAACTGGGAAAACCCCAGTGCAAACGTACTGGACTTCAGTCTTTTTCTGCCTGTAAAATGTTCTCTGTGTTTCATATTGTCTGTGAGCTGCAGCATCTTGATTTCATGGCGGTCCCAAGAACAACAGCATCAGATGGCAGGACAGCATAGCTCCAATAACACCATTACAGTTTTATGCAATAATGACCGAGCAGCCAGTCATTTCCTGGGGATTAACAACCGGCTGGGGGGTGCCACTGGCTGATTGTTAATCCCTTGGTAATGACCGTCTGTTCAGTCATTATTGCAATTATAAATCTAATCGCAATAATGAGAGTTTTTAGTGTTGAAAACAGTTTTTGTTTTGCCAATGCTGCTGCCAGCATACAACACACGATCAGCTGAATGACGCTGCCATGCTGGGCGTTTCTAAGAGATTTCAGACCAGCATGGCAGCCAATCAGTGAACTAATTTAGCTCCTGAATAATCAATTAGACTTATAATATTTATTTTATAAAACTTATTATCGAAGGTAGCCCAGCTGAGATGCAACATCTCGTTTCCAGTCAGGTCGTTCTTCTACCCATTTCTGCAGCTGAGTGGACTGGAGCACAAAGAGGTTAAGTGACTTTCCCAAGGTAAACAGTGATTATTTGGCTGTAGCAAGGAGTGACCCTGCTACCTCCTGGTTCCTAAACCATGGCTCTAACCAGTAGGCCACACTGCCTCGCAGTCAACGGAATATGTATACAAAGAGGCAAGCTGTATATAAAACAAGGTTATATATGTATACAGAAGTAAAGCATGTAGGAGGCACTGTTGCAGCCAGTACGTCCTCTCCCTGTGCCAATAATGATGGCTTGGTTTTGTAGAGTGACCCCTCATCATCTGTGTGATTGTCCAACATGCTGCTGCATGTGCCACCATGTTGGACTAAAATGATCATTTTAGGTGACGTTAAAATGCCAATAGTGTTGGATAAAAATATGTAATAAAATGTGATCACCATGTAAGCTAATGCTGATCAGATTATAGTCTTCAGAATATATGTGTTATTTACATGTTTAAAAACATCTGCCGTAAATGCTGGATTTTCTAAATGAACTCCAACAAGTGTTCATTATTTTGCAGTATTCTGATATGTTCAGTGTCGCCAGCAAAAGCAGAAAACAGAATCTGTGGAAGTGAAATATTAACAGTTGTTAACAGATGCCAATTCTATGGGGAAAAGTCACGCCAGATATATGATCTGCATTTGTTATACGAAGTGTCTAGCAGCATGGATTTAGTCACATATGTTAATCATTTTAGATTGGGTTCTCTATGTACCGTGCAAATAGCTTCACATTTATGGCATAATATTCTTGATTTATATTATAGTGTGCTACTGTGATCAGTTACACAGATTAAGCACACCCCACTAGCTCCGCATCATCTTGAATTTGCAGATCACAACTGCTAATTTTATAGTGCTACTACTAAATCGATAATAGCATTGGGCAGGTTTATTTGAATTCTTGCTGTTGCAGTCTGAGATGGGAGTCTGCAGAGCTGTTTGCATATTTTATAGCAGGGCAGCTGTTAAACTGTTAGCATTATGTGAACCAAAATATTATAATAACTGATGAGAAGAACAGAGGGAGGATTATTTCAACCCATGCTGGTACAGACAGAGATTGTGGTCTGCAGAGCTGTTTGCATATTTTATAGTAGGGCAGCCATTAAACTGCATATGCTGTTTAAACTTGCCTCTGCGAGCCTAACTGCCCCAGTGGTCAGCTGGTTCCATTCCTACCTGGTTGGGAGGTCACAGTCTGTCTCTTTCGGTGGCATCCTATCCCTTCCCCTCCCCATCCCATCGAGTCTGGGGTGCAGCAGGGCTCAGTCCTTGGCCCTCTACATTTCTCGATATTCTTGAACGACCTCCCCGGGGCTTGTACATTATCCAACATTCAACTGTATGCTAATGATACAGCAGTCCTATTTGCCCTTCACCCCAGAGCACCTGAGTTATCAATCCAGATCCAGCTTGACTTCTCAAGAGTAACAGCCTGGTTCTGTTAAAACCAGATGTCTCTTTACTCAAAAAAGACAACCTCTGTGATTTTTGGCTTATGGCAGCATCTGGCCACCATCAACTCCCCCTCTGTCTTCTTGGCTCTTGATGGTGCCAAGATTGAGACGTTCCCCTCCATTATGTACCTCAAGAGTTTGGCATGACAGCCATCTTGATTTCACAACTAACATTGATGCAGTCCACTCCAAGCTCCTTCCCTAAGTTGGGACCAGTCTACAGAAATAAAGCCTGTACCCCCCCCCCAAGGAATGAGATAGCCTCCAAAATTATCCTTCCCACCTTTGGTTTTGGTGATGTGCATTAGAGTGCTGCCCCCAAATCCATCCTGGCCAGACTGGCTCCCCTATTCCAATCCTTCGGTCATTTTGCACCGGACTGCCTTCCCTAAACTCACTACTGCTCCTTGTACACCTCCCTCTTCTTCCCTTGAAGGTTGCCGCCTCACTGCATTTCCCTCACTGCCAAGTTCTGGTTTGGCTCACTCCCTTGCTACCTCTCCTCCATCCTTTCCTTCCCCCCACCTCCTACTCCCTCTGCTCCACTGATGCTTGCTCCTTCTCCATTATCTATGCCAGGACCTGTGCTGGGCAGTCCAGCTATCTTTTACAGTCTCCCTCTTCTCTGGTTCTCCCTCTCATCCACCGTTCATGCTTCCTCTTTTTCAGCTGCTCTGAAGGTTGTTCTCCACACACAGACCACTAACATCTGCTGCACCTGCCCTTATTAACCTATTTTTCCCCTGGTCCTACTCTGAACATTGTAAATTATGTATATTTGTAACATGGCAAAAATAATAGTAGTGCAAACAAGCAACACAATTGGTTCAACCACGTCAGGTGGTAAAAAAGCAACACAGCATTATTCCACTACCAATGCCATGTTGCTAGTGAAGTACCTGAACAAGCCATGCAACTTCAAAAGCAGTGTCCACAAAACGGCACTGAAGAAGATGCGGTCAGAAAGTAGCACTGCAGAAGCCAAAGTGCTTCCGGACCACAGTGGGAGTCCAGATATGTGTCAGGCAAATGTGTAATGCCTTGAACTGTCCGGGCAAGTGTCAGTTGTTCACGGTGCACAGAACCATGCATTTAAATTATCACAGGGCAGAAAGTACGCGGAGTAAAAGAAATAGATGCATGCAGCTATCCATGAAGTTCACAGGAAAACAAGATGTTCAGAATAGTGGCACAACAAAGCGACATACCACGGACTCTAAACACCTCAACACAAGGTCAGACGCTATGCAAATTATTACCAGAATTGAGTTCCAAAACACAGAAAGCAGCATACCAGAGTCCTCCTCAGCAGGTTATGATAATAGTAGCCATGCACAATGAGGAAATGTAGTGAATTTTCGGTTAAGTAACTGTTTGTCTTGCTGTATGTGAAATGTACTTTCGGCACCATCTGTATAGAAATAAGCATGTGTGAGAGTTTGCTAAAGTGCAGTAAAGATGTGTAAAAAAAAAAAAAAAGGCTCCATAGCATTTGTTACATACTGAAATATATATTTGTAATATAGTGACCTAACAGAAACCCATGTTACAAGCGCATTAAGCCACTCTGAAGGTGGCATCTAATGGGGAATTAATGCATGGTTGGCCTGTTGTAGGCACGAGGCCACGGTCACAACCATGCATTAATTCCCCATTAAATGCCACCTTCGTCATGACTTAATGCTTACTTGTTCTCTTGGGTAAAGTTTACCTTGTTTACACCTACCTTAATCTCCAAAATTGCTACTTTGAAGCTCCACTGAATTCTGCAATTTCATTGCATATGCAATTTGTAATTCTGCACAAGTACATGTTATTTCTAAGAGTGTGGATTAAGTTCACTATCCACACTCTGGTAGTTCCAATAGAACATCTGATTTATTGGACATCTGCAAGTCAAGCCTCTTCCACCACCAGGGTGTTATATCCTCCGGCTTCACCCCATGACATCAGATTTTTCTTTCCACTGGAAAGGACAAGTTTCCTTTGTAGCTGTGCATTGTTCAAGGATTTGCTTGAGAGTTTAGTGCTTTGGCTAAAAACTTTCTTAATTTTCATTACAATATTTCTTCTGCTTGTTCTGGCTCTGCCTTCGACTTCGATCTCAGCAATGGAAGAGAGGAAGAAACAACATGGCTTCAAGTTCTGTGTTAAGTGTTGACAAAAAATGTCAAACACTGACCCCCATGTGTCCTGCCTTTACTGTCTGGGAGCAAAACACGATGTGAAGGGTTGTGGTCTTTGCCAGACGAAGCTTCCAGTGTCACTGGAAGTTCGATGGGCCAAACTCTTCCTCAGTCAACCCTTTGAACGGGATCCCAAGGATCAACCTAAGAACTGCAAAAAGGCCCCAGCAGCTCTCAGGTAAGATTCCGAGCTTGTGGCATTTGAGGAGGAGGCAGTTGAAGCTGCAGTGAGTTCCTCATCGGTCTCAGTGCTGCTCCTGGCTGGGGTCAGAGATGGAGTGTCTTTCATGGACGATTTTTGTGAAATGTGTCGGGCCCTCCAGACCTTTGGGAAGAGCCATTCTCACTAGGGCAAAAAGCATAAGTGCCACCAGCACAGGTTGTGAGACTGGGAAACATTGCAATCCTCCTGTTCTCTCAACTTTCTCAACTGATTGATGTTTCTCAAGCACTCGACTGTGGCTGAACTGCCTTTGTTTGAGGGCCTGGTCAAGAGCTCTTAGGTATCCCTGTCAGCCTTGTTTGACCTCTATGCCAGTCGAGTAGGTGGTCGAGATCTTTCTTGAGCTTGTCAACCAGTTTTTTGGAGGAGCTTGATAAAGAGTTGATCTCCCAGACCCCCTGCTCCAGTCCTCACTCAGGAGGACATGGCTTGGTTGGTGGCCCTGACCAAGTCACTCTGGGATCAGCCTCTGCTGGTGGTTGTGCCTCTGAAGCCACTGCTCCTGAATGTCATTCAGGACGGGATATACCATGACCCTCTGTAGGCCTCTCCTTGATGTCAGCCCCTGAGTGAGGAGAGGCACTGCCACACTGGCAGTAGTGAAGAATCGTAGGGCGGGGTAGGGCTTTACTCTCTGGGCCTTCAGCCACCAGTTAAGCCCATGCTGGTTCACCCATGGCAGATGTCCCCAGTGTCTGCTTCTCCACCTCTGAGTGTGGAGCTGCTACCACTGCAGCCCTTGGTGGGAGCTCCCATAAAGGAATCCCGTGCTGCTGCCAGTTTGCTAGGCCAGCTGTCAGTTCAGATAATGCAGTCCAAGGACACCCAAGTGGTTTATCCCTTCACAATAAACTTGAACTTGAAATGGCCAAGGGCTACTTTTGAAAAGTCCTCAGATGACTCTGGGGGTCATCCATGCTTTCCTTGAAGACCCACAATTCTGACTGTGGGTCGGTCAAGGAAATGTCCACCAACCACGGGTTGGTGTCTCTTAGGGCATTACTGTGCCTCATGTCAAAGTCCTCTAGTTTGTCCTCACTGCTAGTTCAGAAGAGGGATAAATATCCCTTCATTGACATCCTGGGAGAGGGACGTATCCCCAGGAGTTGCCTCTTCTATGGCTGAGTCCATTTTAGGACTGGCCCTGAAATTTTGGCAGTATCCATCATCCTTCCCAGCACCCTAAACCTGATGGTCTGCAAATATGCAATCCCTACAAGGTCCCTTTTGGGTTCTTGGACCACCCTTTTGCCGAAGGGTTGGTCTCTGACTTGGCCTTCTGGAAGGCTAGTGGCCAGAGGGATGTGGACAAGCCACCAGACAAGGAGTCTAAAAAGCTTGACCATTCGGCAGAAGAGGTCTGTGCCACCTCTTCTCTCGTCCTCTGCCAGGTAAGTCATGCTGTCATGATGGTCAGCTTTGGGAGTGCTCGATGATGTCCGCCCTTACCTTCCTGAAGACCAGCAGCTTGAAGTAAAGTTAGTCATAATTATGTGTTATGTGAATCAATATATACTATATAAAATACATATATATTTTTTTTATTTTAGTCTTTGGTAACTGGGTAAGGCCCACTAGGCACAAATGCCTGTTTTCAGGGGCGACCTGGGAGTACTGGACGGTTAAGTGACTTTCTTAGAGTCACACAGTATGCAAGTAGAGGTTGCGAGAATCAAACTCGGGTCTAGTCTGCTGGATGTACCAAGCTCGTTCACACCTCGTTCCTCAAACCTCTAGGCTATACTGCCATAATGGATGACCCCCAGAGCCCGTTATGTGCTGCAGAGCCGCAGTGTGTAGGAAACCTGAACTTTAATGCATAGGCCCCCTGGTACTCTAAACACTAGACTGTAAATTGAATCTGTTGTATAGTATGAAGAAAAGAACTTTGGTGGTTTATTGGGTAAAATTGTATCCACTGCCCCAGTTAAAAGTCAGTTGCCTAGAGGCCTGTCTCAGAAAATATTGCTAAAGCTTCTACAAAACAGATATCACAGAGGAAAAACATTTGCTTCGATCTCTTTCTAATACTGTGCTGAAACACATTTGAATGTTGACTCGTGTATTTCTTTCCCTGAAATGCTTCCAGGAGACAAACTTTTAAATTGGAACTTCCTCTTGGAGAATTGGTTCTTTTCAAACGCCCTCCTTCTCAATTATACTCTCAGAATCACTTCTCACAGATGGCAGAGTACCATCTGTAATGGGAACATTTATTTTACCTCAGACATTGCTGCTGTTTGTCAGGGACACAGCAACGTGTACCAGCATCTACAGATAAATCTTTAACTGCCCTTGAGTTAGCTGCTTCACATGTTGGACTTGTGTGATCTGGTCCGTGGCAGCAGCCTGTGTTTCCATAAACAATGACCGTGGTGTTGACTGCCCTTTTTATTTTGTCCTACTTTCTTCACCATATCTGGACACTCCTCAGCTAGTCATTGATTTTATTTTGTGAATTTCTCCTATTTCGTGTGAGAGTTTTATGCTGTGTGCATTATCCAAGTGCTTTCAAGTAATGTTATTCATTTTCTGTTTACTTTTTTGCAGCTATGCTTTATGGCCCATCTGATGAAATAGAATACATGGATAAGATAGGTTCTTCTCAATCTGTAAGTACCAGCTTTACACATTATTTGAACTGACAATGTTTCTTGTCACAAAACTAGAATTTCTCACTTGTGGTAATGTGATAATTGTATGAAAGGATGACTGCAATGTTAAAGGTTTAGCAAGCTCAAGCTTGGGTACTACACAGAGACTTAATTACATTGCTTATAAATTGTTCTTCAGTTTTGCAGGGGTGTTCCTGGTTTGTGGCCAGAATCAGTTATAGTATTAGTGCTTCTCCCCAAAATCTGCTTAAAAGCCTGCAGTTCACGCCAGGCAGGGAGAACCTAGGCAGTAGGTCGGGAGGGAGGCTGGGGCCACCACCAGAGCCGTGGGAAGCATGTGCGCCTCCACACACATGCACAGCCACATACTGGGGTCCCAGGAACAGGGGAGAAAAATACAAATACCATGTCTCCCCAGGTGCCGTAAGGTGGGAGGGGTACCGGGGAGCACCAGGCTTAGTAAATAAAAACAGCTTGCAGTTCATTTAAAGGAGTATTACTGTCAAAATTTGCAAAAATATGTGTTGTGCAGAGTGTTATAATTTGTGTGTTTAGTCCTGGTGTGTCATAGATACATAGACACTGTTGGCAGATAAGGGCCTATGGCCCACCCAGTCTGCCCATTTGAGCTTGTAAGTTCAGTTTATGTTTTCCTAGAAGTCTGTTGCCCCTTACCCCTGACCTCAATAATTCCTTTATTTCTATCCCATGCATTCTTAAATCCTGTGATTGTTTCAGCCCTCACCATTTCCTCTGGTAGGGTGTTCCACTTGTCCACCACCCTTTCTGTGAAGAAATTCTTCCTCACTTTTCCTCTGAATCGCCCTCCCTCCAACTTCATCCCATGCCCACTAGTCCTGGAACATCTTGTTCCCTGGAAAACAGTGTATTCCTGCACCCTGTTCCTCTTTATAAGGTACTTGTATGTCTCTGTCATATCCCCTCTCTCCCTCCTCTCCTCCAGGGAGTACATATTCAAGTCCTTCAGCCTTTCCTCATAGGATTTGTGATGCAATCCCTGTACCATCTTTGTTGCCCTCCTCTGAACCTTCTCCACCCTGTCTATGTCCTTACGTAGATAAGATCTCCAGAACTGTACACTGTACTCCAGGTGGGGCCTCACTAGTGTCTTGTATAGTGTAATTATGACCTCCCTTTTCCTGCTGGTGATGCCGCTGCCTATGCATCTCAGCATCCTATTTGCTTTACCTGCTGCCTTATCACACTGTTTCCCTACCTGGAGGTCATCAGACATGATGACCCCAAAGTCCCTTTCCTGCTTGGTGCATGCTATAGGCTCACACACACCCCCCCCCAATTGATATGTTGTTCCAGGGTTTTTGTGCCCCATTTGTATTATCTTGCACTTCTTTGCGTTGAATTTCAACTGCCAAATCCTTGACAATTCTTTAAGCTTCTGCAGGTCCCTCCTCGTTCTGTTTACACCCTCTGGTGTGTCCACTCTGTTACAGAACTTTGTGTTGTCAGCAAACAGGGAAATTCTGCCTTCTAGGTCCTGCACAATGTCACTGATGAAGATGTGAATAGAACCAGTCCCAGCACTGATTCCTGTGGTACCCCACTGGTCACTCTTCCTTCTGTGGAGTGACACCCATTTACCACCACCCTCTGTGTCCTGCCACCCAGCCAATTAGCCACCCACTGCACTACTGTCATGCCCACTCCCATATTCCCTAGTTTGTTTAATAGCCTTCTATGTGGCACAGTGTCAAAGGCCTTGCTGAAGTCCACATAAGCCACATCCAGTGCCCTCCCCTGATCCACCTCCCTTGTCACCCAGTTGAAAAATTTAATGAGGTTGGTATGGCATGACCTCCCCCCGGTGAAACCATGCTGTCTTGGGTCCTGTAGTCCATTGGCAACCAGATGTTCCACCAATCCTGAGGTCAGCTGACTGGTCTGTATTTCCCTGCTTCCTCTTTGCTCCGCTTTTGTATAAGGGGACTACATCTGCTGTCCGCCAATCTCTGGGTACCTCCCCTGTTTACAGTGATCGGCTAAACAGGATTGCCAGAGGTTCAGTCACCACCTCTCTTAGTTCCTTTAGGACCCTGGGGTGCACCCCATCTGGCCCATTGCTTTATCAACTCTTATTCCTTCCAGTTCCTTTGGGATTCTTTCCCGTGTAAAGGGACTTGTGTCCATTTCTGCGCCATTCCTATCCCTTGTACTCCCTTCAGGCCCATTACCCTTCTCTTCCTCAGTAAAGACTGAGCAGAAATATCTGTTCAGTATGTCAGCTTTACTGTTGTCATCCTCCATGCAGCCCCCGTCCTCTGCCTTCAGTCTCACTATCCCTCCCTTTGCACTTCTTTTTTCACTTTTGTACCTGTAAAAGGTTTTGTCCCCTCTACCCATTGATTTTGCGATGCACTCTTCTGTCTGAGCTCTGGCTTCCCTTACTGACCTCCCTGCCTCCCTTTGCTTCTCCTGGTATGTCTCCCTATCCCCTTCTGCCTGTGTCTTTTTGTATTGCCAGAATGCAATCTTTTTGGCTTTCACATTCTCCGCTACCTCCTTGGCTTCCTCTTCCTTTTCCCCTTGCTGATCTGCTTAATGCATAATTCTGTTGCTCTTGTAATCCCTGTTTTAAATATTGCCCACTGTTCCTCCACCCCGATTCCCTCCCCATTCCCATTAGTGACTCTTTCAAGCATGTATGTCCCCATTTTCCCAAAGTCTGCCCTCCTAAAATCCAGGATATGTGTTGATGTGTGGTTTGGTTCCGTTCCTTCTGTGATTTCAAACCACAGTGACCAGTGGTCACTGTTCCACAGGTACTCCCTCACTGTTACCCCTATCACACCATCCCCGTTTGTGAGCATGAGGTCCAGTATTGCCTTCTGCCGAGTTGGTTCCATGACTAGTTGCTTAAGGAAGGCACCTTGAAGAGAGTCCAGGATAAATCTGCTCTTTGTTGATGCTGCTGCTGGGAGGCTTCAGTCCACATCTGGAATACTGATGTCTCCAACCAGCACCACTTCCTCCTTGTCTGCCATCCTTTGGATGGCTAGCATCAATTCCCTATCTGTTTCTTCCTCCTGAGCTGGTGGTCTGTAGACCACCCCATGCAGATGGCTGACCCTATTTTCCTTTCCAGCTTAACCCACAGTATCTCCATACTGGGTCATAATGTCATACGCTTAATAGCATACGGCATTATAGCGAAACCCGGACCTGTGCGCTCTCCATGTTGGACCCCCCCCCTCGGAGTTAGAATCTTAAGTGGGGGGGTCCAGGGGACGCGATTAAGATGCACGGCATTCTGCCATGCGACATTTTGACCCCATGCCCAGTATCTCTCCCCCATTTTGTTCCTCCTGGATCTCTGTGGCCTTTATGCCATCTTTTACACAAAGCGCCACTCCTCCTCCCTTCCTGCCTGCCCTGTCTCTTCTGAATATGTTGTAGCCAGGTATGGCCATCTCCGAGTCGTGGTTATCATTACACCAGGTCTCTGTGATGGCCACAATGTCCAGGTACGACTGCACCATGGCAGCCTCCCAGATCCTCCATCATGTTGCTAAGGCTCCTGGCATTGGCACACATGGCTTTCCATGATGTGAACTCCCGCCCTTTATTTGCTATTATGAGTTTTTTCATAATTTCCCTACTAGTTTTACGGCCTCTCCTATGAGTTTTACAACCTCTGGGGATCTCCGTATTACTATGATATATTGCCTTTCTTTTTCCTACAGTGCCTCCTGTCCCATGTGACAGGGTATACCAACCACGCAGCGTTGGGAATACCGCGGAGACCATCACGGTGACATATTCGGCAGTTCTCTGTGATTGTCTCCACATTCCCGACACTGTTGCCAGTGAGGTGTTTGCCCCCATCCCCGAAATAACTCCGACTGGAGTTAGAAATCTAAAGTATGGGGGTGCGGGGGGGCGCAACCCCCAACAGAAAACACTTGGACCCTGAGTGACGGCACAACACTAATTGGTAGTGTTGTGTTGTCACTGTGCCGTCGGTCAACAAATTTCATGTCGCCGCGGCATAGTGGAACCGTGACTGAGATGCATCCGGGACCATAGATTCAGCAAGTACTTGTTTACAGTCAATTATACAGCAGTACAGCTGTAGTTTTAAGTCACTTTCCCTTATCCAGTAGACACTGAAGGCTTCATTTACAGCTTAGCAATCACTTGAGGTCTAATTGAGTGGATATTCTGTAAGAAAACAGCTAGAGTCTTTACTAATTGTAGCATTGATGGCCTAGGGTGATTTATGTGCATTTTATGGCACGGTTTAGTTTGATGAAATTAGAAGCTTTAAAAGCAAAATATTTACTCCTGCTGGCTAGACACAGACAAACAGAGAAAACAAAAATGTTGAATTAGTTATTTAGTTGAGCTAGAACATCAGGCTTCTATCTTCAGAGTAATGGTGCAGTACCCCTTTCTGAATCAGTGGTCCAGGATGCATCACTATCACATGAGACAGAAGGCATTGTAGGGCAAACAGGAGCAATAAACCATTTTAACATGGAGATCCCAGAAGCCATAAAACTAGTAGGGAAATTTAGAAAAAAAAACTCCTGATAGCTGACAAAGGGAAGGACACACCAGGACTAAACACACAAATCTAAACCCTCTGCACATCATATGTTTTAGCTCATTTTGACTGTAGTACTCCTTTACGAAAATGGAATTTATTTAAATGAATTGCAGGCTTTCAAGCAGCTTTTTGGGGGGAGGGGGGTACTGGTACTATAACTGTATGAAAGGATGACTCCCTGCTGCACATATCTGGCTGGAGCAGATTGCAGCTCACGTTCTGCTCAATTACAGAGAGAAAATTCAACACTCATAGTTAACATTCAACATTTTTTTTTGTTAAGCTTATTTGGAATTTCAAGTTTATTTCCTAGCATGCATAAGTAAATACTTGCTATATAAAGCTGATGAGTTTTTCAGTATCCTAGAAAGAAGGTTATCATAATTCAGAAGTACTGTATAGTACATAATTTGCTGTTAACAGCTCGGTTGTTAATTTTCTTTCAGTCAGCAAAGGCAAGTGCCTCGGTTCAATCCTAGTTATTCCCCTTCTTGCCTGATTACTTGAGGCAGTGTTACACATGTATACTGAGAGTTGAAGGACAGTGTAATTGCCTGTAGGAAGGAGTACATATGTACTGAAGGAAAAAGGGAGGTACTATTAATTTTCTTGGTTTTTCTTGGTGTATACAGCAAGAGCAATTTAGTTAATGGATAGTAGCCTTCCCAATTTAAACATCTTTAAAACAAGCATTCACTGTTACGTTTTTTGCATTACTGCACGATAAGACTTGAGTTCACTTTGCATCCATTTTTATTTCAGCCTTTGAAAGGTTGACAAAAGGTGAGAAGAAATTCAGTTATCTTCCCTGTAGCAAGGTTGGTTGCCTTAGAAATGTCAGCCTAGCTTGTCATCAACAGTACAATTAGAAGTTCATCTACTTGTACTTAGAAATGTAGGATGTGCAGTTCAAGTCAGCAGAAATCTTTCCAGCTCAGCAGATGGTACTGAAGACTTCACATTTGGAGTATTAGGTCAATTCTGGTCACTGTATTATAAACAACATATTCATTTATAGAATGACTGTCAGATCAGTGCATTTACTTCCATTAAGGATGCTTCTGGAGTCCACTCAGGATGTTAATTGAATATTTTCACTCATCAGATTTCAGAACACCCGCCAGCCGTCTTAAAGGGCATCAATTGTGCTCATATTCAAACGTTTCTTCAAGCCCCCCCATCAGCAGCTTACCTCCTAAGGACTTCAAAAGTCCACTGTTCTGAATTTATTAATACTTCTGTGTCAAAGGGGAAGGGATTGTAAGTTTTCAGTTGGAGGAGCCACCCACCTGATTCCTTCGCCTTACTGATCCCCTATTGTAGCGGGTGCCACTGCCGTGCTCTTACATTTTGTGATGTGTTGGAGAGCATGGGGTCATGCTGTATTGATAGCAGTGGGGGGGGGGGCAGTTTTGAAATGGCATTTTTTATATTTTAGAGGGCCACAGGAGTTGAATCAAAACCACCACTCAACTACAAGACCTATTTATTTATTTATTTATTGAAGTCTAAGAATTACAATCTTTTGAGTCAGGGACTCTTTTTCAAAGGCTCCACGTCAGTGAAGGCCTTTGTTAACCGAGTGGTGGCTTTGATTCGATTCCTGCCTTTCAGCATTGTGAAGACTACTCTTTGGTTCTGTTCTCCTGCTATGCTCAAGAATAGTGATATGTGATATATCTAACTTCTAGATAAACATTTACAGTATCCAGAGGATTTATGATTTATAAACAAATTTATAAAACAATGGTGATATAAATATTTCTTAATAAATAAGGGATACGTAATGGGCATTCCTGAGATGTGATATTTATCTTCACAAGTAGTCACTGACCTTTTGACCTTCATGAGCGGCGAAGCCACAAGTGAGGTCAAAAGAGGTCACTGACCGCGAATGAAGATAAATACCATATCTCATGAATGCACATCATATGTGCAGTTAATACATTATACATCCGCATTTTTCCCTAGTGCCTTTTGAATATAATGTATAAGTTTACCATCTCCATAGTCTGTTTACTTCTTGATTCCAGAATCAGTTCTGATAGTTTAGTTTAGGGGGATTTGAAGCACTGCCAGTCAGAGAGCAGCTTCCACGTGCTGACTGTAAAATGTTGATCATGCTGGCAGGAGCAGATGGCTGCATAGACCAGAGGGCACAAGTGGCAGAATGAGAAGTCTCTTGTGATGAGCACAAATAGCTAGATAAATTTAATGACATACCCTGCCGTGAAGATAATAAATGTATCTATCTACTTTGTTTATGTGCTGTGCATAGTGCTTTTATTTGACCTAAGAAACTCATACTATAAACTGTGTAAATGTGTTTATCACACTGTCTAACCTCAAGATAAACATTTATCTAGAGGTTAGATATGTCACAATCATTATCCTCAACTTTTACACAAACAGACCCAGTCAGAGAGCAGCTATCACATTGCTGATTACATTAAAATCGACCTGTGCAGCACTGAAACTGGCAGTTAAAATAACAGAAAAACAGTAAGATTCTCACAGAAAAAGCTCATTTAAAAAATTATAATTGTTTTAGCGGTTCAGCTGATGTATAAACAAAATATACAATGGCTTAACACAAAATACACAATTTTTCTCCATCTGTAAGGGGACAGGACTTTTGTAACTCACTTGCGGCTTTGCCACTCATGAGTTATAGTCTTGCCTGCTCATACTTGGAGATAAATTGCATATTTTGAGTCGGGCCGTTGTGTGTTCCTTTTTTATCTGGACAAATGTATCAGCACTGGTGTTGCATAACATTGCAGTGCAGGTAGAAATGAGAAGATAAGTGATATATTTGTATCTGACCTTAAGATATCACAATGTCATGTTGTTAGTGTTGTCAAAATTGATGTTTGAAGGTTAGGTGCATTACACTTGAATAATGAACCAATCGGAGAGCAGCTTTCACAATGCTGATTACATCACGTTATAAGTCAAATTTATTATTCGTGAGCCTAGTGAGGTTCCTGATTGGCTACTTGATCGGTCATTAGCATCTTAGAAAGGACTGATCCAGCTGCCAACTGATGCTGTGTGGCAAACAGGGCTTGTACCTCACAGCTAAAACCTAAATGAAACTAAAAAGGAAAACGGCAAAAACAAAAGTTGTTATATTAGACTTATAATCGCAATAACAACCTCGAATCTGGTCATTTACTTAGATTATGACTGGCTGGAGGGAGGTTGCCCTCAGCTGTGCCTTGGGCCACCCATCCCCCAACCTGGTCATTAGTCCTTTGGAAATGACTGGCTTCTCAGTCATTATTGCTTAAAGAGCACTGTTCTGCACTGAAGCCAACAGTTTAAATCAAACGAAACAATCAATCAGTCAGTCAATCAATCTTTATTTAGCCAGGCAGAACACCATTGAGGCAAGCTCATTTACAAGATGGGCCTGGGTACAACATTACAATAAAATGCAAAAAGTACAAAATATAGTGTAAATGAGCAACAGAAGACAAAGGACTACTAACTGAGCTACATACGTACATACAGGAAAACAAGTTAAATGTTCAAACAAACAGCAGATATAAACACTATAACTAGTAAACTGACATATAAATCAAATACACAATAGTTTAATTGAAAACAATGCAGTTTCTCATCACTTGTTAGGTAGCAAGACTTTCACAACTCACTCATGGCTCTGCGACTCATGGTTTATGGTCTTGCCCCCTCACATATAAAGACAAATTGCATATTTTGAGTCAGGCTATTGCATATCCCCTGTATTTTCACATGGAACATTTTATTTATACTTATGGAACTAGGACACATAGAACAATGGTCCAGATAGAGATTTACAATGGAAAAAATGCAGTTTGAGCTAAAAGGAAATAAAACACCAATAAACCAAATAAAAAACTTCACAAATAATGAGGCGTGTTGGGAATACACAGCACAAGTGAGGGGGAGGACTATAACATGAGTGGCAAAGCCACAAGTGAGTCATGAAAGTTTTGCTTCCACATGTGTAGTGATAAATTGTGTACTTTGAGTCGGAATATTGTGCATTCAATTTATTAAACAGTTTAAAAAGCCTTTGACACTACTGGAATGACTTTGAAAAAATATAGCAAGTACAGTAGTGATTGCGCAAAAGTATATTGGTAGCGCGGTACACAGCTACCGCGCACATGCGCGGTACCATTGAATAACATGTATACCGCTAACATACAATGATACACGGTGAGCGGTAACAGTATACTTTTGCGTGATCACCACTGTATGTGCAATTTAACTTATATTTCGTACTGCTACCTTTGCTTAGATTTTATTACTTCTCACATTTTCATGAAAACAGGATCTATTTTGCTCTGTCTTCATCTGTTGCTGCTGCTGCTTGTGTACAAATGACATCATAATCCTCTCTTGTGGCATCGGATTCTATTGCTATGGAAGTGATTATGATAACACAAGTAGAAGAATGTGATGCCATTGGTAGACAAGAAATTAGGTAGATAAAAGACCAAGTGACAGAGACTCCTGTTTTCAGATACATTTCGTAAGTAAGTATGAGAAGGAAAATGCAGGAAATAGCTTATTATGAGTCAAATTCTGACTATTAGGTTTTTCAGAATTTTCCCTGTGAGATCAAACAAACTGTTTAATGCTGTATTGGCCCTGTGAGAGCAGAAACTTTTTAAAATTCATAATTAGACAATGGCAAGAAAATGTCTAGCAACCTGATTGGTTGCTGACCCCTAGACACAGTGATATTATTAGACAATAACATCATTGCATCTAGGTCAGGCACAGAAAGAACACATAACCGCCTCATAAATCACTCACTATTTCAAATCTCGATAGACACTACCAAACGGTAAAGCCGTCACTGCTTAACCATCTCCCCCCCCCAACATCAATTGTCTCCATCACTTCACCACTCACTGCAAACACTGCATTGTAATAATTCAGCAGAAAAATACCTGTAATTTTCATGTGAGGCTTTATGTTCCCGAACTGAGTAGCTTTCATGAACCACGCAGACTGTAACTGGTTCACGGAAGCCGGTCAATTCTGAGAACACGACATTCAAAAACTAAATCTTTTTTCTAAAACATATCGCCGCAGCTTGTGTGCTAATCCTTTTATTCCCGCCAGAAACGAGCAGCTTCACTGAAGTGCAGTGAACTGCACATAGTCTTAACTCCCGGTTCCGTGACCAGAGAGCACGAGTAAAACTCGTAAGCCTCGAACTGCCACACATCTGCTCTTCAATGTATATTGCCTTCCCGGCCACAGCCACAAAAGCCAACTTAAAAAACAAAAAAGTATATTCAAGCAGAAGAAAGCCGCCAAATGACTTTTCCATCCCCCCTCGACTTTGGGACTATGACAGCGCATGCACACTTCTGTGTCGCACTGTACAGTCGCTCTGTAGAAAACCTCATTACTGTTATAGCCCTCACCTTTTTCTGCAGTCTGACATAAATATTTAATAGAAATAAGGCTACGGACAGACCCATTCTTCTCCTGGCCTGCTCCAGGTCCCGACTCCACTCTCACTTGATCTGACTGTAGGGTCGGTCGGGGTCACGGCTCTTCCAGGTACTGACTTCATGAGAAAAAAAGGAAAAGAAAGAACAAAATACACTATCTGTATGTGACAGGAGGCAGAAACAGCAACAGATCTATAGGGCACAGGGGGTCAGAGACACAAAAATACAGTCCCAAACATATACCAAGTGAATACAGGGCAACTATGTTGGTGCAGCGCCACCTGCTGGATAGGACAGAAAGTAAAGACTTTCTTTTTAATATGTATACCTGCCCTAACATAAAGTTAAAAAAAAAGTATTTTAAACATATTTTTCCTATTTCTTCTTTTCAAAATGAAACAAGCCATTGTATAATAGCAATAAGGCACTCCAGGGTGTGTTTTATTGTCCACGAATGTCACTCCTGGGGTGGTGGAAGCACTTGGCTATGCCTCATGCTTCAACCCACCCCAGGAGTGACGTTATTAGACAATAACACACACCCTGTCATGCCGTATTGCTTAATTGTTTTAAGTCCACCCTTGCCAGACTGAACCCCTCTTTCACTGCTTTTGCCATTTTGCCATGACCTGTTTCCCTTGCACCCATCATTGTTCCCTATACTTCTGCTTCCCTCCCCTCCTTACTGCCAGGTGCCTCACCCACTGTGCCTTCTTCATATCCAAATTCTGGCTTGGCTCCCTTCCTCACTACCCTACCTTACCTCTTCCCTCACCCCCAACATCCTCATACTCACTCTGCAATGCTGAATCTCATTCCCTTTGCCTCTCTCACTAGGAACTCTACTGACGGCCAAGCTGCTTTCTCCTATCCTTTCTCTAAACTCTTGTCCTTTCTTCCTGTGTCCATCTACTGTGCCTCTTCCCCTTCCCCCAAGTCTCTCCTTCATAACTTTACAACTCACTCTGTAATTGTTCCTGACCCCAGCTCTTAGGCAGCCCGACAGCCTGCAACCACAGCTCACTCTTGCCCTGCTTTTGCACTGTGCTTCCCTCCCCCAACCTCCCTTCACAGTTTACAGTGTTGTTTACTGCTCTTGATCATCTGCAAAGTAACTTCACCTTATGCACCTTGTTGTACTGTGTTACCCTGCACCAAATGTTTGTTTGTTCAACTGTTCATTTATTTGACTCGTTGCACCTTATTTTATTGTCTAGTCTCCTCCTCCCCCGAATGAATCGGGAAATTACTTGTTACCAGGTCTGTAATTCTTTCCTGGTGAAACATTTTTTAAATCATCGATCGATCAATCAATCAATCAATCAATAAAATCTGCTTTCTGTGTGAATATTCAACTGTTTCTCTTTAAGTTCAGCTTCAGGGCAAGACAGAACTATTGTGATATCATCAGCATTGTGAAAACGGCACTCTCGTTGGTTCTGACTAAAACTCCAGCTATATAGTATGTAGTTGTGACATGTGCAACCTCTTAAATGGCTGTGATGTATGCAGCCTCCAAAACAACTGCCTGTGATATATGCAGTCTCTAAATTAACATGTCATTTTAGAGGTTGCATATGTCATCAGCTAAAATGACTATTTTATTTGCACACTTTCCATGCTGCTGATGCTATATAAATATAAAACATGGGGTTGCATTGGAACAAAACATTTATCCCCATACGAGGGCTAAGACCTTGATAACTAACTGACACTGCAGCTTCTCCGCATGAGTTAGGGGTCTTCACTCTCACTAGTAGGATAAATGTACTGTGGTAATTAGGCCTTTTCATACAAAGGGCCAATATGCTGGAATGTGCTATCTAAATCCAGTAAGTGGGCCTTTTCCATCCTTGAATTCTTTAAAAAACTTGGTTTTGTGACAACTCCTCAGCCTATAGTGAATCCTGCCAGGTATCCAAGGACATCTTGTTCTAATCATTTGTTATACACTTGTTATGTCGAACATGTATTTGTATTTTGTATAGTAATTGTTAATCCAGATTTTCTCATGGGACTCTTGTAAAGGAGATAATGCTGAATTAGTTGTATTACATCTTTTCCTGTTTTTTTTTTTATTTTTTAATAAAAATATTGAATCTTGAAATATGGCATTTCACTGTATCCCAGTATGCATTCTATTTTCTTATTTTGGAATTTGGCCCCATGGGATAAATCCCCTTTAGCTGCAGTCTCTCATTTACAAGGGGGTCCTAAAGCAAGATCACAATTTTTTGGACTTGTTACATCAGTGAAACACAAGACTGCAATATGGACAATGAAAATGATATAATTATGTTATAAAGTGTAATGATCTGTGTACTCCATGTGCTTTAATCATCACTCGGTTTCTATCCTAAGAAATACTTTCCACTCGTAATGTTTTACTTCTGAAACCAGGTGGTAAAATCTTTTTTTCTTCTCACAGCAGAATGATAGTGCCCAGAAGAAACAGTCTTTGCATCTGACGTTTGATCCCCTAAGAGATAGTCCGGTAAAATCACCTGTCAAATCTCCAGTGCGGTTATCAGAATCGCCAACTCCATGCTCTGGGTATGTTGTCACAGCTAGGTTAGGAAGTTGTTTCCTACTCAAAGTTAAAACAAACAGGCAATGGTATGTTCAAACATGCTACCACTCTTGGAACACTTATCCTGGCACCAGAGGGTTTCAGAATTGGCATTATAATAATTTTAATACATGTCCTCCTGTGTCACATTAATATTGAGGTTTCAAGCTGGTCCGGTGGTGCTGAGGATTGAGGCGCTAGATGCCACACCTCGTGCCATGCCGGCGACCCGTGTTCGGGAACGAGCACGGCCGACTAGGTCGGCAGGGGAGAGGAGGGATCGAGCATCCCACGGACTGCTCTCCTTCCTCGGGATGGGGGGTTATCCTGGCGGTGCAGCAGCAGCCCCTAGTGGTTGCCGGGGGCTCTGCAAATACCCAGCAGGCAGAAGTAAGGGGATGAGCTGCGGCGAATGTCCTTCGGGTGCGTTCAGGAGCGAGTGCATGCCGAGCAGGATGTCATAGCACATCCAAGCTCGGGGGGGGGGTAACATTATGCAAAAAAAACCCCGTCCATGGATAGGTGAAGGCGCCATCCTTGCCCAGCCCACACACCTGCCATTGGGCTCACCTCCGGGGCCTGTCCCTCTCCTTCCTCCAGGGCATTTGATTATAGATAGAGCACCAGGGCGGGTGGGCTCAGAGCCGGGGGGGTTCCCCCTGGAGCAGAGAGGCCAGAGGATGAGCTTCAGACTGGGAGGTAGAGGCTGGCATGGAACGGTCGCTGGCAAGAGTTCCACGGCTCAGGGTGAATAAACAGAACATACAAAAAAAAAAAAAAGATTGAGGTTTCAGCAAATGCGGAATATGAGATGGCTGTCTGAGGAGCCCTAAAGAGCAACACTGAGTGGCACCACAGGATTCAGAAAAAAACTCCCTGAAACAGAGACATCAATCCCACCACTGCTGTATCTGAGACAGCTGTGCGTGGGTATTACATTAATATTTTGAATGGCTTTAGGCAGAATTGTTATGTTTCAAATAATACTTTTAGCCACTTAGGCCTAAAACTTATGTATGTTTTAGTTTATCCGTTCAAACTCCTGATGAAGCCATTAAAAATATTTATAAAATGGCAAGAAAAAATTGAGAAATGTTATTGGCTGAAAGACATCACCTGCCTGTGCTTTAAATCTTTGTAAATGCATAGTCAAATTCTGCCATTTTTAAGTGTAATAAGCCCCTCCAGGGTGTATATCATAGGATTTTAATACACTTCCCAGGGGCCTTTGGCCTCATGCCTTACTACACCCTGGGTTGTGCATTAAAATCCTGTAATGCACACCCTGTCATGGCTTATTAGTTTCTTAATGTATGCCTACATACTGCTGTTCCAGTTACAGCATTAGTGGGATCTATGTCACTGATTTTTTTATGTTGCCTTGCACGCGCATGCGCAAGCAACATCATGCGGTAGTAGAACTGTAGTAGCACTTTTAAAGGTGTGTCAATGTTGTGGCAAATCCAGGGGATGCTTTAGTTGGTGTGTCCCTCAGCCGCCAACCAGTGACCATGCTGCCGATGACAGCAGTTTCAGAGAGTGCAACCAACTTGAAACGAATCCACCACTGCAGTGAGAGACAGGCTTGTCATTGTAGTGGCAGATCTGACACGCCTCCATTATGTGCCATTCCTGGTGAAACATTTCAGTAAATATGGTGGCAGCTCCCACCGGCCGCCTCTCACAATGCCTAGAAAAACGACTTTGGGGGTGCCCAATCCCCTGTCGGCATGCCCCCTCCCCCAGTTCAATTTGTTTGCCGATGGGGGTGCCCAATCCCCGTCGGCACAATGTCCCCCCAGTTTCATGTGTCTGTCAGTGGGGGTGCCCAATCCCACTGGGCATCATGCCTCCCCCAACACAGACATGCTGTCTTTGCCAATGGGGTGCCCAATCCCCGTCGGCTTCAGTCCCAAAAAAACTCAGGTGGCACACTTGGGAGCCGCTTGGTATGCCCAAATGTAATTTTGTGTAACCTGTAAAAAAAAATTCCCCAAAGTTTTTTTTTCTTTTCTGATAAGCGAGAAAATGGGGCTGGTCCATTGGCGCGCCGGTTGGATTTCCGCTTTACAGCCCGGCTAATCTCGGTTCGAATGAACGTCACTGGAGGGCCAGCCATGGGAGAAAGATGGAGCGCCTAGCCACAGCCTCAGCCTCTTTCCCCGGGATGGGAAGCAGTCAAGCCTGCCGGGCCTCTGGCAACAGCACGGCAGGATGTCAGGCCCCAGATGACTAGGGGGGAGCGTGGACGCCGTGGGCGAAGACCCAACGTCTGTGGCATGCCACTCCTCAGGGAGAAAACAGGGAAAAATGGTGCCCTGGTCGGTTGGGTGACTGCCTCCCCAGACCCTCGCTACGGAGATCCCAGACCCATATCTGCCACATCAGCAGCACCCAGGATCATTGGAATGGCTGTGAAGGCTCATCCCCTATGAAGGTAAGGGACCCTCCTGATGCAGGGATACATCGGGTATGCCTGGGCTGGCTGCGCTGTGGGACGGTGGGGTTGGGGGGCTGCCGAATGAGGAGGTCCATGTGGGGCCTGAAGGAGAGACTGGCCAGGGTGTGGGGTGGGAGCGTAAAGAAATCACACACAAAAAAAAGAAAATGGTCCCTTGTTGTCATGACGTTGCTCCTCCCCCAACCCGCACCCACCCTCTGCGTACCACACCTCCCTGCACCCCCCTCACCCCATACTTACCTCCAGAGGCCCAGTGCGGCAATCTTCAGTGGACTAGGAGACATCTGAACTCTTCAAAAGCCAACCGCAACCTGAAGAAAATCACAGTAAGCTGTATAATGGCATCAGTGGGTGGGGGGGGGTCAACTTAGGTGGATGTCTCGGCCATTTTTTTGACTTTTGGCTCCAAATTTTCAACACGGGGTTCTTTGGACCCCACCTCATGAAATCAGTCACTGTCATTTTGTTATTCCATCCCGAAAGGGGATTTTATGGTCACTGTGCAGAATCACCTTTCAGGACCAGCTAACAAAATGACAGTGCCACTGTTCATGAGGTGGGCTCTCAAAAAGCCTATGTTGCAAATTTGGTGAAAACATTCCAAAAATTACTGTGTTACAAGCTGCATTGGGCGCAGTTTCCACACGCCATAACCGGAGAATTTTTAATATTTTCACTCCAGATTTTCAACACTGCCATTTTTTCACACCTCCCTATGAACAGTACAGCTGTCATTTTTCACATCCTACCCCAAATGTGTTTTTGCACATGTGGTGCACAATGGCGTGATCACTGTGGGAAATCAACATTCGGGACAGATTAAGAAAATCACAGTGACACTGTTCATGAGCGGAGGTCCCAAAATGCCCATGTTGAAAATTTGGTAAAAAGATTCCAAAAAATTACCGCATTACAGGCGTGCGTTGCGCAATATCTTCGCACGCTCATAAGTTTGCAGCTTTGTCATATTTTTTCTTCAGATTTTCAACATTGCTATTTTTTTACACCTTCTCATGAACAGTACAGCTGTCATATTTCCCATCCTACCCTAAATATGTTTCCACACCTGTGGCTCCCAATGGGGCAGTTGCTGTGCGAAATCACCTTTCAGGATTAAGTAACGAAATGATAGTCCCACTGTTCATGAGGTGGGGTCCCAAAAAGCCAATGTTGAAAATGTGGAGTGAAAATACCAACAAACACCCAGGGCATTAAGGTTTCCAACCATACACCCGCCCTGTAGAGACTGGGGTCTGGGACGTAACTTAGGTTCATCGGCCATGATGTTCACAGAATTCTACCCCCACCCCTCACCCTACAGCTACTGACAGGCATTGAGGTGTGCCTTGGGTTGCGTCACCCTAATGTTCACCCCATTCTCCTATATTGCACCCATCTCAGCTTATTTCCTTATGGAATGGGGTGAGCAAAGGTCCAAAGAACCCAATGCACACCCCGACACCTGTCGCTCTCTGCAGGGTGGGGTGAGGTGGAATGGTGTATGGCCATGCCAAAGCCACACTCCCAATGCTTTTCAGTCTCTGCGGGGGTGGGGGGGCAGTGTTGGTGTTACTTCAGTACTTCACTGCCATCCCTATTTTGCATTTCTAACTCACTCCTGCACTACCAATGCCAGTGCCAGCAAGCCAACATTTGGCATTGAAAAATGCTTGTTTTTCTCCTCAGATCCTCTGGTGCTGCCCTTTAAGGTTTCTCGAAGAGACAACATTGCTTCCGCTTTTGCTAAAACTATGCAGGTGTTCTTAGAGTATCTGCCTGCTTCAATATACCGTTGCCTGTTACCTTTAAATAACAGTTATAGATTTTTGGTATGAAAGTTATGGTACACAATATGAAAATGAGAAGACTTTCTGAATACCAAATTCAGCCAAAAATGGCAGAGGAGATTGTAGTTACTTGCTGGGACAATGTTATACAGTATAACATTGTCCAGTATTGGCACTTTTAAAAGTTCAATGAAGGGGTGGTGGGTGTTGTGATACCTCTTATTGGGCCAACATTTACATTTCAGTGCAGAAGTTTTGGGGTATAAGGACCCTTCTTCAGGTGGGGATTCGAAAGCTTGTGAATTGAATCTTATGTGTTGATCCAGTAGAAGGTACCATACCCCCTACTTAGACTGTCTGTCTGTTCGAGGACCAACACAGCTGAAAACATGTCCCTTTCCAAATAAAGGGTGTTGTTGGTGTAGTGTGTGCGTGTGTTTTATTTATTTATTTAAAAGTTGGTGACCGGGAGAGGCACACTGAACCAATGCTTGTTTCCAGGTGCAATTCGGGTAAAGGGGAGTAGAGGAATCAAAGTACAACAAAATAAATAGAATACAAATAGAAACAATAAAAAATACAAGTGGAATGCAAAAACAAACATGAACGCAAATGATGTAGCACAGTACAAAAAAGAACATAGTGGGAATACAAAAAAGCATAATAGATATAATACAACAGCACTGCAGGAACTCTACACTGCGGGTCACGGTGAACAACTGCGGAAAGGGGGGGGGCAGAAGCCAGAGAGGGAGTTAGAGAGGAGCGAAGCTTGCACAGGAGGGTGGAGGGAAGAGGGAGAGGGCACGTTTGAAGGAGTGAAAAGAGGGAGAAAGTCGGAAAGAGGAGGGGAGAGAGTTCCAGATATGGGGGAGGCGGTAAGAGAACGCCACCTGACCAGAGTTTGAGTGGGGATGTGGAGGTTGAAAGTGCGAGAATCTCTGCAGAAGGGGATAGGAGGAGTAGGAGAAGGGAGAGAGGAGGGAGGTGAGGTAGGGGGTGAGGGTCCCAAACCAAAATTTTGAGATAAGTGTGGAGGCATGGAGCTGTCGGCAGGAGGAAAGGGAGGGGAAAGAGAGGAAGGAGTAGAGGGCACAGTAGTGCAAGCGGAGGGGGTGGCATTTGTCACAAAATGGCAGAAGGTGTTGAAAAGCAAATCAAGCCTGGTGAGGGAGGTGGCGGGGGTGGAACCATAGACAATGTCTGCATAGTCAAAAATAAGCAGGATATTTTTTGTGAGCAGTTCGCGACATACTTGAAAAGAGAGGGCATCTTTGTTCCTGAACAGGGTGCCGAATCTCGGACAAAGCCTAGAGTGGATGTAGTCTATGTGGGGTCGAATAGTTGACTGTCCAGCCAAACCCTTAGGTACTTGTAGGCAGATGCTGTGTTCAGGAGGGTGCCATCAAGGGTGGTAAAAGGGGGGGAGGTGGAGAGTTGAGAAAATTTGCAAGAGGTACCGAATGTCAACGATACTGTCTTTTTTCATTGACTCTAAGTTAGTTGACTTGGAACCAATGCAATACCCAGGAGAAATCACTCTGTAGTTGAGTAGTCACCAAGGAGGCAGAAGGGCTGAAGCATAAAGAATGGTGTCCTCAGCATAAAGGTGAATTTGGGAAGAAGAGCAGGCAGAAGGGAGGTTGTTAAGGAAGATGGAGTGTGTGTATGTGTGTGTGTGTTATACAAAGAATTTAATTCTGTGTTTAAAGGCTCTAAGCCAGATACATTTGCATGTGCGATTTTATTTCTATTGCAAATTTTAAAAACTTGTTACCAGATAAATGTCTGTTTACAGGTTTTAGAGACATCTGCAGAATGTCTGACTCTTGTAAATTCAGGAATTTGGCCAGCTGGTCCCGAGTTGCTGGCTGGTAGTGCACCACAGTGCCATGTGGAGAGACCCAGGATCACATCTCAGTTCTGACTTCCATGCTCTGGGCCTGCAGGGTAAACCAAGGGGAGGGTTGAGACCTCTTGCTGTGCAGTGCCTCCTGTGGATCATGAAGAACCCTGATGTCATGACTGACTACACAGTGTCACCTCCTCCCCTACAGGCTGGCATGAGCGAAGCTCCAGACACAGTTTGTCACAAGGGAGGTAGGAGGGACCACACTGCAGGATTCAAGCTACTCGCTCTGCAGTGCATCCTTTAGATTGCGAGGAACCTTGACATTGTGGGTGACCATGCCATTTCGGCACCTCCCCCACCTGTCAAGTTGAGTGAAGCAGCAGATGACGTTCCTTACTGGAGAGATGTGAAGGGCCATGCTGGAAAAGAGGAGGGAGACCCTATCTCAGGTTGACATCAATAGCCCGCCCTCTGCCCCATATCCATAGTCCTGATTTACCCCTGGGCTGCCTCCTCAGCACCCACACAAGTCAACAAATATTCACGGGTCATCCTGCTGGCCTCCACTGGAAGATGTAAGCTCCAAAGCATCATTAGCAGCCAGAGCTCTGGCTTGGTAGGTCAGTGGGATAGTCAGAGGCTAGACTAGAACAGGGGCAGGGGTTTTCCAAACAAGCTAGCTGGGCTAGCCAAGGTGAGGTAGGAAGTGGAGAAGAAACTGTAAATAAAACATTTGAGCAGGCATTTTTCTGCAGAAAAAGCATTTTAGAATTGGTAGTGCAAGAAAATTATTTATATATATATATATATATATATATATATATATATATGTATGTACACACACATATATAATATATATATACTTTGAAAATGTGGCCCCCAGTACTTATAAAACTAGAAAAAGGGATCCATAATGTGGTTACAGCAAAACACAGGTATCCCATTCAGTTGTATTGAAATAGAGCAACGTAGATGTTTACTGAGAGAAAAAGCTTTATGGTCCATCCAGTCTGCCTGATGTCTACTTACGTCCTCACCAGTCTAGCACTAGCAAGGCCTTATGAGGATCTGTCACCCTTCAATTTCGCATGGACTATTCCAAAGCCTCCATGTGTTCCATCCCTTCCCCCCATCAGCGTCATCAGTCCCATGTGTCTAACCAACTCCCTCTTGAAACATACATAGAAACATAGAATTTGACGGCAGATAAGGACCGCTTGGCCCACCCAGTCTGCCCATTTCCCTACCTAATGGATAAGCTGCAGATCCTAGTTAACCAGCAGCCTACTTCTTCCTGCCCCCACCCCCTAGAATTGACTTATGACTGTCCCATGCATGCTTGAATTCCACCACTGTTTTTGACTCCACAACCTCCTCCAGAAGGCCGTTCCATGCATCCACAACCTTTTCTGTGAAAAAATACTTCCTTAAATTACCTCTGAGCTGCCCCCCATCTTCAAATTGTGCCCCTTGTTCTTGCACACCTCTTTTTTTGAAAGATGCTACCCTCTTGGACTTTGTTGATTCCCTTGAGGTACTTGAAAGTTTCTATCATGTCCCCCCTCTCCCTCCTTTCCTCGAGGCTATACATATTAAGCTCCGTAAGTCTCTCTTCATATGTCTTCCGGTGCAGACTCTGCACCATTTTAGTTGCCCTCCTCTGGACAGCTTCCATCCTGTCTATGTCTTTGTGGAGATTGGGTCTCCAGAACTGCACGCAGTACTCCAGATGGGGTCTGACCAGCTGTCTGTACAGAGGGATAATAACTTCCTGTTTTCTACTGGTGATGCCTCTCCTTGCGCATCCCAGTATCCCCCCAGCCCTCCTTGCTGCCCTCTCACATTGCTTGCCCACCTTTAGGTCATCTGATATGACTACCCCCAGGTCCCTTTCCATTTTGTTGTTGTTAGTATCTCACCCCATTGTGTACTCTTCCCTGGGTTTTGTTTCCCAGGTGCATTACATGTACTTTTAGCATTGAATCTAAGCTGCCATACATTTGACCATTCCTCTAACCTTGCCAAGTCCCTTCTCATCCTTTCCACCCCACCTTGTGCATCAACTCTGTTGCAGATCTTTGTGTCATCTGCAAAGAGACATACTTTCCTTCCAGTCCCTCTACAATGTCGCTTATAAAGACATTGAAGAGGACCGATCTAATACTGAACCCTACGGTCTCACTAGTAACCCCCTTTCTTCAGAGGACTCCATTTACTATTACCTCTGTGTCCTATTCTCCAGCCAATTCTTTACCCAGGCTGTCATCTTGGGACCCACTCCCAGGCTGGCTAACTTGTATATTAATCTTTTGTGGGACTGTGTCAAATGCCTTGCTAAAGTCTAGGTAGGCCATGTCCACAGCCCCTCCCTGATCTACTACTTTGGTCACCCAGTCAAAGAAATCTATCAGATTTGTCTGGCATGACCTTCCACTGTGAATCCATGCTGCCTTGGGTCCTGTGCCCCTCTGGCCTCTAGGTACTCGACAGTTCTTTCCTTCAGAAGTGATTCCATCATTTTCCCTATCACTGAGATTAAACTAACAGGTCTGTAGTTTCCTGCTTCTGCCTTGCTCCCACTTTTGTGAAGGGGAATCACATCTGCCCTCCTCCAGTCCTCGGCTACCACCCCATCCTCCCATGATTTGTTAATGAGGATAGTCAGTGGTGTCACTAGTTCTACCCTTAGTTCTTTTAGAATTCTGGGATGAATCCCATCAGGCCCCATTGCTTTGTCCACCTTCAGTTTTAAGAGTTCTTTCAGAACCCTTTCTTCTGTAAATTGGCTGGTATCAACTTCTGTATCCAGAGTGTTTCTACTGCTTGTTTAGGTACCTCCCCTCTTCCTTTGTAAATACTGAGCAAAATATTTGTTTAGTATCTCTGCCTTTCACAGTCACCCTCTGCCCACCCTCCCTCCCTTTATTAAACCTCACTATCCCTCCCTTGGTCTTCCTTTGCTCCCTGATGTACCTATAAAAGGTTTTATCCCCCTTCTTAACCAAGTTGGCTATCTTTTCCTCGGTTTGGGCCTTTGCTGTTCTGACTGCCTTCCCAGATTCTTTTTGCTTTAACTGATACAGTTCTCTGTCCTGCTCCTTCTGTGATTCCTTGTACTTCCTGAATGATTTCTTTTTCTCTTGAACCTTCACTGCCACTTCCTTTGAGAACCATAGTGGTTTCTTACATCGTTTCGTTTTATTTTCTTCACATAAAGGCTTGTTACCTCTGTGATGGCAGTTTTTATTATTCCCCATTGTTCTTCCACCCTTCCTGCCCATTTGCTATTGCATTCCTTAGGCACTCACCCATTTTGGCAAAGCCAGCCCTCCTAAAGTCCAGTACTTTTGCCTTTGTATGACTTGACTCTATTGCTGTGTTTATTGTGAACCATACTGTTCGATGGTCGCTAGTTCCCAGATGGCTACCCACTTCTACATCTGTGATCCTCTCTCCATCTCCATTTGAGAGAACCAGGTCTAAGATTGCTCCCTCTTGAGTGGGCTCAATACTAGTTGTCTAAGGCATGCCCTGTAGGGCATCTAGAATAACCCCACTCTTGAGTGGCTGCTGCAACTGCACTCCAGTTAACATCTGGCATATTCAGATCACCCATCAGCAATATCTCCCCTTTTCTGCCATTCTAAGTATACTTTCTATCATTTCCTTGTCCATTTCCTCCCCTGAGAAGAGGTCTTATCTAACCCTGTGCGGATTGTGGTTCCATTGCCGGTCTCAAATTTACCCACAGTGTTTCTTCTCCTCCCTGTTTTCCCTTTTGTTCTGTTGCTTTGATTCCTTCCCTTATGTAAAGAGCTACTCCTCCTCCTCTTTTACCCTCCCTGTCCCTCCTGTAGATAGTGTATCCTGGTATGTTTATGTCCCAGTCATGGTTTTGTGTGTACCATGTTTCTGTGACTGCCACGATATCCAGATGTTCCTCCTCCATCAAGGCCACTAATTCAGGAAGCTTGTTACTCAGATTACGGGCATTGGTACTCATTGCTCTCCATTTTTTGATGGCTTTACCTTCTGTTGCAGCATCCCCCACTGACCTTTCTACCTCGGTCTTTTTCTCATTTAGTACCCTGTTTTGTAGGGAGAGGCTGGGATTTTCCTGCGCTTATCAATGCCTCCCCTTGACTAGTTTAAAAAGCTTAATGAAGCATTTAAACCGATTGCTCAAAAGACTTGTTCCCTTCCTGGACAGATGCAGACCATCCTGCCAGTATAGGCTGGTGTCCCTCCAGGTGGAACCCCAGTCCCCAATGAAGCCAAACCCCTGTTCTCCACACCATTTTTTCAACCATTCATTAAACTGCATGGTGCAAAGTACCCTCGCCTCACTCATGCCATTGACAGGCAGCACCTCTGAGAAGGATACTGTGTGTGCTACTTGTCTTAGGCCCCTCCCCAATTCTTCAAAGTCCTTCTGCACTGCTCTAATCTCATGTTGAGCCAAGTCATTTGTCCCTAGGTGGACAATGACATCCAGCTCAGATTCCTATACAGCCATCTTAACATTGACCAGCTCCTCTGGCAGACTGTTCCACTTTCCCAATACCCTTTCTGTAAAGAAGTACTTCTTCATATCCCCCTGGAAATGTCCTCCTGCCAGCTTATAGTTGTGGTCCTTTGTGTGGGACCCTTCGCGAAGCTTAAACAGTTGCCAGCTATCCATCCTGTTTATATCCTTAAGACACTTGAGGAGTCGGTCATGTTTCCCCTCTGTCTCCTAGCCTCTAGGGAGTACATATTGAGGTCAGCCAGCCGTTCCTCATGGGACATCCCTTGTTGTCCGTGAATCATTTTGGTTACTCTCCTTTGCACCTCCTCTAGGCAGTCCTTGTCCTTTGTAGATGAGGAGTGTATGAGTGACCTCACCATGGACTATACAGGGGCAGGATAATTTCCTTTCTTCCTTCTATTTGAAAAGGCTCTACCTATGCATCTTAGTATCCTGCTAACCTTCCCTTATGCCTTGTTACATTGCCTGAGGTTTTGAGGCTGATGCTTATTATGACTTATAAACTAATGGAAATGGGCAAATTGCTTATCTGCTTTCAAGCATAAAAAAGAAAAAACTCCCAGTTCCTCTTCCTCTGAGGTATACTCTAGTCTTAACCTCCATTTAGTTTTCAGTCCTCAGATTCCCTATCCCCAGTGCACTGCACTTCTTGGCATTCAATTGTAGTTTTTTTTTATTTTATTTTATTGGATATAATCGGAATTACAAACCTTTGAGTCACAGACTCTTTTGCAAAGGCTCCACGTCGGTTACATAGGGTGGAGGGTAAACAAATACAGAGAACACACAATAAACAGGTGCAGTCCAGGCATAAGCTTTGTTAACTGGTGACAGTAGTAGGCAATGATACAAGATAATGATGCTGACCCTTGGGATCAATTGAGACCCTGTGTCGTGTGTATTGGGGGTATGAAAAAACCAGAGGAGGGCAGAGAGTTAGCCACAGTCGCATTTTTCTGACTCCCGGAGTTGAGCTCTGAGAGCTGTTTTGAATTGGGAGAGGCTGAGGGTCCGGGAGACAGGGGAGAGTGTTTGTAAAGAGGGGCACCGTATAGGAAGATCTTTGCCCAAGGGATGTTCTACAATGAGGGACCAGGAATGAGGAGGATGCTGCCAGTCAAGTGTTACGGGGGCAACACAGACTATTGAGAGAAGGCCTGTGGGCGCTAGCTGGAGAAGGATCTTTTTCGCTAGCACGCAGGAGTGGTACTTAAGTCTTTCTTGGAAGTTTAGCCATCCAGTAAGTGCATAGAGCTCACAGGTATGTGTTAATCTGTCGCACCCAGTGACTAGGCGGCAAGCTTTTATTCAAAGCGGTGTTGATGTTACCGGCGTTGCAGTGTCCGTGAGAGCCGATATCACTATCCTGTAGTCTATTAGGAGAGGATAGAGGAGGCATCACGAGCTGCATGGCCTGTGTGGGTAAGTAGTGTTTAAGCCTGTGGAGGATACCCACTCTAGTGTTAACAGCGGAGGAGAGTAGTTGAATGTGCTGATGGTAGGAGAGGGAGGTGTCTAAAGTAATTCCCAGGTATTTAAAACACATAACATGTTCAAGAGGGCGCCTTGATTGTTTTTGATTAGGAGAGCCGACTGGCTGTGTGGACTTTGTCAATGTGCAAAGATCATGGACTTTGTTTTTTGGTAGTTGATGATCAGGCGGTGTTCAGTGAACCAGGTTTCTAGCTCCCAGAAGAAACCCTGAAGAGCTCGCTGGAGAGAGCTCGGTTGTGGGTGTTTCCAAAACACTACCGCGTCATCAGCGTAGAGTAGCAGGTTACTGCTACATGACTTGGGGAGAGAGTTTAAAAAGAGGGTGAATAGTAGAGGGCCAAGAATAGACCCCTGTGGGACACCTGAGGAAACTGTTTTACGGGAGGAGATGGTGGTATTTATCCTGACTTGCTGTGACCGCCCTGTTAGGTAGTCCTTGAACCAGGCAGTAGCCTCTGGGACCACATTTAGTTGTGGAAGGACATTAAGCAACAGCTCATGACTGACCGTGTCAAATGTCTTGGTCAGGTCCACATAGATTGCCCCTGCAATAGAGCCTTGGTCGAGGGCCTCATGGATGAATGAGGTGAGCACAGTAAGAGCTGTGACGGTACTGTGGCCGGACCGGAATCCGTGCTGTTCAGGGCAGAGAAGATTGTGTTTAGACAGATGTTCTGATAGTTGGTCTGACACTATTTTCTCTAGGGCCTTGGAGAGAGGAGGAAGTAACGAAATTGGTCTATAGTTGGTTGTGTTGGTGTTGCTAGACCACGTTTCAGTTTCCCCAGGTCCCTTTTTAATTCCTTTTGTACCCTCCTCATTATACACTTTGCCAAAGGTCTCAGTGTCATCCACAAATGGATACTACTAGCAACAAGAGTGTATTTGTGATGCCTTAATTGTATTGTCTCAAATCTAAGGTATTGCCCCATAGATGGATCTTTAGAATATTAAAGTTCATACTCTGCAATATGGTCACGCGCCCCCTCCCCCCGGCATTCCAATGACAGATCTAATTCTCCACTGAAAGATCAGTTGCCCTAAGTCCTGCCCCATACCTTGTGGCTATGTTTTTGTAGCTTTGACTACTGTTGTGTTATTTTGTAAAGTTTGTGACCGGGATTTTCAAACAGCTGTGCGCATTTTTGGACACAGTTGCCTGAAAGCTGCCCAGACAGACCACCTTAAAGAACATAATTGCCATGACTTGCACTCGTAAAATGACGCATGTGCCAGACTTTTGTTGCATGCGTCATTTTTTGCAATAAAGCATGTAAAGTGTTGCAAATGTGCCAGGATGTTTGAAAATGCGATGCAGATATCCTGCTGATGCATTTACCCGAATGCCACATGCACTGGAAATACAGACACAGTTGCTGTGTCTGTGAATATATATATATATATATATATATATATATATATTGAGAGAGATAGAGATTTATTATCTTAAACAGCGTAGGCCCCAACATGGATCCTATGACACGCCACTTGTCACGTGCCCCCAATCAGATAAATGCCCTCCTACTGATACTCTCTGTTGTCTGTTACTCAGCCATGATCTCACCCAATTAATTATATTCGCATCAAATTAAAGTTCAGTTATTTTTTCAATTAACTTATTTTGCGATACTACATCAAAGGCTTTGGAAAAGTCCAAGAACAATACATCAACTAGTAACCCATCATCCAGTGCCTTACTTATTGGCTCAAAAAAAGCAAACAAATTAGTCTTGCAGGATCTGTTTGTTGTGAACCCTTGCTGACTTACATCAACTAAACCCTCATTCAGGATATGCTTGTCTAGTTCATCCCTGATGAATTCCTCCATAATTTTACCGATAACCGAGGTTAGTCTAATGGTTTGTAATTCTTATAATCATGTTTTTTTCCTTTTTTTTATAAATTGGTATAACATTTGCCAGTCTCCACACAGACAGAACTCTACCTTCAGTAATAGAATCTGTATATATGTCAGCCAATGGCCCTGCAATTTCATCAGCCAGATCCTTTAAAATTCTAGGATGAATTTCATCTGGTCCCTAAGATTTATTTGGATTCAGTGTATGTAATTTGCTTCTTACTTCATTTTCTTTTATGGTTATATCTTTATTACCAGGAATGTACATGGATATGATGTTCTAGCCACACTTCTGGCAGTCGCCTTTCCCTTTAAGACTTGCTGGAAACATCTTCAAGCTGGCTCCTCCAACTCCCCAGGTGGTAAATCCCTCAGCTCCTCCCCATGACAACTGATCTTCCTTTTCGCTGGAAGAAGCAGGTTCCCTTCTTACCGTTCTCGCACTGAGTTGGCCCCTGCATCTAAATCTATGGATTTACTTCCTAAAAAGTTTAATATTTTTTGTCTTCAGCTCGATTATCAGTCGTGACTGCAATGAATGACAAGTCCGCTCCCGAGTTCCATCGGTGCCCTTGAGGACAGAAGATGTCTCTGAATGGATCTGCACGCAACATGCATCTATTGCCTGGGGCACGAGCATGATCCCCAGGTCGGTGACATTTGTTGAACTTTCCATCCTGCCATTCTTGAGGACCGTCTCTCCTGACTCAAGTTAGGCTGACCAAGTGAATGGAACCCACCAGTCAAATCTAAGGATGCCCATTGGGTGGTATCTGCGACTCCGGGGGTCCACTGAAACGTTTGCGGCATTTGAGGAGGCTGCGACCCAGGCTACTTCCCACTTCTCTTCGGTGGCTGCCTTTGTGCCCCTCCAGCTAGGTTCGACTTTCATGGGATCCTTCAAAGAATTGTGCCAGTCCTTGGTGACTTTCGGTCAGGGGCCCTCCGGGCACAAATCCAAGTCGAAGAAGGAGTCCAAAAAGAGATCTTATCAACGTTCATGGGATCGGGAGCACTCTTGGTTGAGAGCTTTGGATTTCTGTGCTTCTCTGGATCTGACTTTGGTCAGATCCTCGGCCCAGGTTGCCGACTCCACGGTAACCCCGTCACACCAGTTGGCCGAGATGCTGGTTGATCTTTCGGCTAAGATTTTTCTTGAACTGGTCAACCAGTTGTCGAATGAAGAGATCGGCACTTCCTTGTCCAGGACTCTGGTCCTGACTCAGACCATTGGGATGGATCAGTCCACTGACCTGCTGCCTCTGGTCGATGACCAAAACCTGGAGGAGCCTCAGCGTTCGACGACTCCTTCTGAGCCCTGCCGCCAGTCCCCCAAGCGGTCGAGGTCTCTGTCTTCTTCCCGTGGGTCAAGCAGTTCTGCCCAATATTTCTGCTCTTGCTTTCAACACCACGGTAAGTGGCTCTGCTGCTACTCTCTATCCTCGTCCTCCTCAGGTGAGGAGTGGCTTTGGTGCAAGTTGCATCGATGCTACAAGGATCTTGTGGCAACAGCTGGTACTCACCAGTGTGAAGCCAGCTCCGGCTACTACACCGGCCATCATCTGGCTTTCGACTGACAGGCCAACGCCATCTCTGCCTAAGGAGCTGACCAAGGCGGTCTCAGCTTGGTCGACCCCAGCATCTCCACCGATTCTGATGAAGCTGCCACCTAAACAGCCACCGACCAGCGCTCTCTGCCTGATCTCTGAGTCCACGGGTATGAAAATTGAGCCTGTCCAGAAACTGTCTCGTTACCCACTGACCGAGATCCTCAACTGGGCAGATACTCCTACAGAGGCTTTCCCAGTAGCAGAAGCTACCCTTGACCCTGCCCTGTAGCTTTGACAGCGCCCCGCTTCCTGCCCTGTGCCGTCTTCCCGGATGTCCCACAAGTATGCAGTACCTACCGGTTCCCTCTCGGGATTCACAGAACACCCCTCAACTGAGGGGCTGTTGGCTGATTTTGTGGTTAGGCGCTCTTGCAAAACCTGGGATGTCAACAAGCTATCTGACAAAGTATCCAAGAAATTGGACCATGTGGCTAAAAAGGTGTATGCTGCCTTCTCGCTTGGTCTTCACCAGGCGAGCTTGGCCCTCCTTATTGCCTACTTCTCCCATGCCCTGCCATTACCCTGGATGAGGTGCTTCCTCATCTGCTGACAGACCTCCAGACCACGGTCAAAAAGGTCCAGGACCAGGGCCTGGTTATAGCTAAGCAGCAGCTCCAGACAGCCAAGGACATTGGGACTCCTGTGCCTGCTGTGTGGCGGCTGCAGTGGCCATGCACCATAGGGCTTGGCTGAGGATCTTGACCTTCATAGCTGACACTCGGCACAAGCTGCCAGATGTTCCTTTCCTGGGCACCAATTTGTTCAGGCCTGTGGTCGAGGGCCACCTCATCTGTATCAAGAAGTCCAGTGCCACCTTGGACTCAGTGACATCTGCACAGAAGGACCCCCATGGCTCCAAGCAGCAGCAGAAAAGGAAGCCCTTTTGGCTCGCCTCTATTCCTGCAGCCAAACAAGCTCAACCTCAGGCTGGTCAGCAAGCTCAGGCCTGGTGACCTTGGACGAAGTAAGTGGCCTCAGTTGTCTGTAAGCCTGGGGGGATAGGCTCCAGTGGCTCCTCAGCCAGACCCTCCTCCACCTCCAAGCCTGCCTAGTCATGGGATGAGGGGTGCCTCCCTCATGCCCATCACACCTCCCCTGGGTCTTCCAATGGGAGGCCGGCTCTGCCACTTCCTTTCCACCTGGTCCGCTGTCACCACAGACAGGTGGGTTCTCGAGGTGGTGGGTCAGGGTCTGCTTCTGGAATTTGAGCAGTACACTCCTTGTCAAGCCTGCACCCCCATGGAAGGACTTGGTATCCGCAGACATTTTGTCAGCTCTCAGAGACAACATAGCCCAGCTCCTCTGCAAGGAGGCAGTGGTTCCTATCGCGGATCCTCTGAAACACCCAGGGTTTGTCTCCAGGTACTTCCTGGTGCCAAAGCGGATGGGGGGCTGGCTCCCATTCTAGATCTGCACGACCTGAACAGGTTTCTCAGGTCGCGCACCTTCATGATGGTAACTTTGTCTCAGAGCATACCATCTCTAGAGCAGGACATGTGGTTTTGCTCCCTGGATCTTCAGGTTGCATTTTTCCATATCCCGATCCGTCTGTCACACCGAGGGTTTCTCTGCTTCTGAGCTGAGGGAACCCTCTAGAAGTTCCAGGCTATGCCGTTTGGCCTGTCCTCTGCCCCCAGGATCTTCACCAAGTGCTTTGCAGTGGTGACAGCTTACCTGAGGCGCTGAGGGGTCTGGATTTACCCCTGCCTCGACGACTGGCTAATAGCAGGTCCCTCCAGTTCTGGAGTACTGCGTTCAGTTCTGGAGACCCCATCTCCGCAAGGACATAGACAGGATGGAGGCGGTCCAGAGGAGAGCAACCAGAATGGTGCAGGATCTGCACCAGAAGCCATACAAAGAGAGACTAAAGAAGCTTAATATGTATACCCTTGAGAAAAGGAGGGGGGGGGGACATGATAGAAACTTTCAAGTACCTCAAGGGAATCAGCAGAGTCCAGGAGGGTAGCATCTTTCAGAAAAAGAGATGTGCAAGAACAAGGGGGCACAATTTGAAGATGGGAGGGATGGCTCGGGCAACGTGAGAAAGTATTTTTTCACAGAGAGGGTGGTGGATGCAGGGAACAGCCTTCCTAAGGAAGTAGTGGGGTCAAAAACGGTGTGGGAAGGCCGGCCCGGTGGTGCTGACTGTTGAGACACTGTACGCCTCACCTCGCACCATGCCGGCGACCCGGGTTCGGGAACAGACTTGGGTTGGCAGAAGAGGAAGGGGATTAAGCATCCGGAGGACAGCTCTCCCCTCCCGGGGTGGGATCCACGGTTTTCCCGCTCTGTAAGTGGTTTCTGGTGGAGATCAGGAGTCCTGCAGGTAGCAGGCCGGACATTACATTGGGGGTGGAGTGGCGGCAGCCAGGCTGCACGTAGGTGCACTGCCACGCATTGCACGTCCACACTCCAGGGGGAAACCATAAGTGGAAACAACCCAGGTAGCACAGTAGAGGCAAAGGGGGCTCCATTCTCCTGCCCACATCCCAATTACTGGGCCCGATCTCCTGGTCAGTTCCCCGGATTCCTCGGCAGTCCCTATAATCCCAGAGAGGCCGCCAAGGGTAGGCAGGCCCTCCCCTGGGGAAGTGATCCGGGGGTCTGGACTTAGCCGAGGAACCAGTGAGGAGATCAGGTAAGGAAGGCTTCAGGTAGGTAGTAGAGGCAGTGACGAGAGGGTTCCCCAGAGAGATGCCCTAAGCCCCAGGAGGAAAAATAGAATCTATAAAAAAAAAAAAAAAAACAGAGGAATTCAAGAATGCATGGGACAGATATAAGGCAATTCTAGTGGGGGGTAGGAGGAAGTAGGCTGTTGGTTAACTAGGATCTACAGCTTCTCCAATAGGTAGGGAAATGGGCAGACTGGGTGGGCCAAGCGGTCCTTATCTGCCATCAAAGTCTATGTTTCTGTTTCAGGCAGGAGGTGGAGCAGTCCAGGGACCTGGCCCTCCAGACCTGCATCAAGTTTGGCCTCCTGATCAATGAGGCCAAGTTGGAACTCATATCTTCGCAGGTGATCCACTTCATCGGGGTGGAGCTCAACTCTTGCAGAGCTAGAGCCAGGCTCCCAGTGGACAGGGTGGAGGCTCTCTCCTCCTTTGCCCGATCATTTCGGGTTGGGCAATTCCGCCCTCTCCGGGACTTCCTGCACCTGCTGGGTTACATGGCAGCCTGCACCAGCATGGTTCAATGGGCCCACTGGAGAATGCACTCCCTTCAGTGGGAGCTGGCCAGCAGTGGTCTCAGCACAAGGGACACTTCGACCAGCTGGTCACTGTGACCCAGCGGATGTGGGATGCCCTTCAGTGGTGGTTAGTCTCAGAGCATCTGCAGGAAGGGATCCCATTTGTCCATCCAAAGCCGATGGTCATCCTGACAACCCATGCCTCTCTCATGGGGAGGAGGTGCCCACCTGGGGAACACAGAGTCCACGGGCTCTGGGCGCCTGAGGAGCTCTGATGCCACATCAACCTGCTGGAGCTCTGAGCAGTTCGGCTGGCATGGACTGCATTTGCTCCACGTATCTGTGGTCAGGTGGTCCAGGTCTAGAAGGACAACACCACAACCATGTACTATCTCAACAAGCATGGCGTGATGCACTCCCTGCCTCTGTGTAAGGAAACACTCCACATGTGGACCCTCATGCGCAGCCTGGAGGCTGATCTCCTAGCCATCCATGTTGTGGCAGGGGCCTCCAACCAGCTGGCGGATGTTCTCAGCCATGTGGTCAAGGCATTTCAGGAGTGGTCTCTCCACCCAGAGGTAGTACACAGTCTGTTCTCCCAGTGGGGCACCCCTCAGGTGGACCTGTACGCCTCCAGGGAGAACACAAAGCTGAGGCTGTTTTGTGCTTGACCCCTTCAGCAGGGAATGCTGCAAGGGGGTGCCTTCTTCAGGCCCTGGACCCCAGGCCTCTTCTATGCCTTCCCTCCACTTCCCTTGATTCACAAAGTGTTGCTCAAGGCCAAAGAGGGACAAAGCACAGGTGATCCTGGTGGCTGCAGACTGGCCCTGCCAGTTCTGGTACCCTGATCTCCTTAGCCTCAGCAGCAGGCTCCCGAGGCGTCTTTTCCTCCTCCCAGATCTGCTCTCCATTAATCAGGGGAAGGTACTCCATCCAGACCTTCAGTCCTTGCACCTGACAACCTGGTTCCTGAGTAGTTTTGAGGTATCCAAAGATGTCCTCACTGTTGTGGAGGCATCTCGGAAGGAGCTGACCAGGAAATGCTATGCCTTCAAGTGGAAGAGGTTCTCTATTTGGTGCCAGGGAAAGGGGCTGGACCCCTTGTCCTGTCCAGTGGCTAGTATGCTTGACTACCTGTGGTCCCTCTCTAAGTCTGGCCTTCGGTTGTTGACCCTTAAGGTGCACCTGGCAGCCATTTCTGCTTACTGGACGAGGGCCGGTCAGCAGTTGGTGGAACAGGAGAAGGTGGTCTGGTGTTTTTTCAAAGGCTTTGACCATATTTCCCCTCGGGTGCATGAACCGCCACCACCATGGGATTTATTGCTGGCTGTGGCAAAGCTCTTGAGCAAGCCATTTGAACCAATGCACAGGTGTGACATGTCTCACCTGTCGTGGAAAACCTTCTTCTTGGTTGCCATCACATCAGCCAGAAGGATCAGTGAACTCCAGGTGCTTTCAGTGGAGTCTCCTTACCTGGTGTACCACAGGGACGAGGTTGTCCTGTGCCCCAACCCGAAGATCCTCCCAAAGGTTGTGTTGGAGTTTCACCTTAATCAGGTGATTAATCTCCCAGTGTATTTCACTAATCACACCTCATTGGCTGAGCACAGGCTCCATACTTTGGACCTGCAGCGAGCGCTTGCCTAGTATAAGGAGCGCACTGCTGGAGTTCGGAGAGTGGTTTGCCAGCTATTTGTCACCTATCTGAAGCTGCACCTGGCAGACCAGCGGCTAAGCGGATGATTGACATGTGGATCGTATCCTGCATCGGCCTCTGCTTTAGGTTGGCGGGTAGACAGCCTCCCAGAGGGCTAAGGGCTCATTCCACCCATCATACCGCTGCATTGGTGGCTGCTTCCAGGGACATCCCTATCCAAGAAATCTGCAGGGCTGCCACCTGGAGGTCAGCCCTCAACTTCATTTCTCATAACCACATTGACCTCAAGTTATGCCAAGATGCTGGTTTTTGGGCCTCAGTTCTCCAATCTCTGTTCCCTAAGTAGGGGGTGTGCGCCTTGCCTCCCTCCTCCCAGAGAACTCTTAGGAGTCTGCCAGAAGTGTGGATAGAACATCATATCCACATCCCTAGAAAAACAGGTTACTCACCTGTAACAGTAGTTCTAGGAGTGGTATATGATGTTCTTCCACACGGACCCACCTGGCCTCCTCTGACTTTCGTGCACAACATTGTTTTTAGCGGGCAAGATCTGGCATCATGGGGTGGAGCCAAGGAAGTTACCACCCAGGTGAGTGGGAGGAGCCAGCTTGAAGACATTTCCAGCAAGTCTTAAAGGGAAAGACAACTTCCAGAAGTGTGGATAAACATCATATACCACTCCCAGAATTACTGTTACAGGTGAGTAATCTGGTTTTTCATGCTGGTATTTCCCTTTTTCACATAAATGCTAAGATAGTGCTTATTAAAAATATTGGACAATTCAGTATCCTCTGTAGTTGTATTATTACCAAATTTAATTGGACTGATTTCTGAATGATTATTTCTATTCCTATTTATATATCCAAATAGGCCTTTTTATTGTCCTTAGTGTTTGCCAGCTTCAATTCGTATTCCTTTTTAGATTTCTTTACATAATGTTTACATTGTCTTGTCCTTCTTTTGTAGTTGTTCCAAATATTAGTTGACAGAAAACTTTTAATCTTCTTGTAAGCCTTCTTTTTTGCCCTGATCATAGCACCAATGGTCTTGTTGTACCATACAGGGATTTTACCATGATTATTATAGTTAATTCATTTGAGTTCATGATGTTGAATACAATACTGTAGTTTAGAGAACTCTTCTCACTTCTGCTCCATATCGAAATCAACAAATTCATTTTTCCAATCCCATTCTCTGAGATATTTTTTAAAATCTTTAATATTGGCTTTGTTGTAGTCCTTGATCTTGGTTTTCCCAGTGATGTTTGGACCTATGCACTTCATTGAAAATAGCACCATATTATGGTCACTGTTGGATAAGGGTTCTCTCACCTTACAGTCACTAATATCTTCAGGTATATTGCTAAACACTGGGGGTGGGGGGTGGGGGTGGGGATGGATGATAGGGGTTTCTGTAACACAAGGGGGGGAGGGCCTCGGCACCCAACTAGGGATCTGAGGTTCGAGCAGACTCGATAGACCGTAAGGCCTAATCTGCTGGCAAATAGTATGTTAGTATTGCTAAACACTAAGTCCAAAATATGATCCGCTCTTGTGTTTTCTTTTACTGTTTGATTCATATTTAGCTTAGCAATACCACAGTATCAATACATTTCTTATCTAATGGGCAGTAACCAGTGGAGGTATTCCAGTTTATGTTAGGTAAATTAAAATCACCTATGATAATGGTTCTACTTCCAGGCTCAGTATTTTCCAACACCTTTATGAACTTCTCATTTTCTTTCCTTATTAAATTAGGTGCTCAATAGCAGACACCCAAAATAATTTTCTTTTGTTGTTTACATTTTAAATACACCCATAGTTGTTTTACATCTACTGAGTCATTCATCATAGTATCACATGTAACAGCCTCATAAGTGTCCTTAATGTAAAGAGCTACTCTTCCTTTTTTGTTTCTGCGATTATTATAATACACTTTATATCCAGCAATCTCATTGGTCCAACCATCATCCCTCCACCATGTCTCTGGTAATGCACAGATGTGGATATTTTCACTATTTAATACTATTTCCAATTCTTCACTTTTATCAGATCTGCAGAGCTTTACATCTAACCCCATTCCTACCCATAATATGCCCTATAGCACACTTGGAGGACTCCACCCTTCTCTGGCAGGATCTCGCCTATAAGACATGGGAAAGATACTCATTGCAATACATCTATCAGTTTTATCAGGGTAATGTTATCCAGCTCTTCCAAGCCCTACAGACCCAGTACCAACTATGGGGTACAGAACATTACAATTTTTTGCAGTTGCGATATTTTACATAATGCCCCTTCCCCTCTGAGCCTGGACCCCGGAGATGTACCCAGCCTGCATTAACTACTACATCCAATTTATTTAAATAGGCAGGGTGCCTCATATGATTTCACTACTTTACCAGACTCTGCAAGCCACTTTGGGCAATGATTCCATAAACATCACCACAGAATATTCATTTTGTATATTATCTTGGTATTTAATTGTATTTTATAGTGTTTGATCTTGTATTTTAATTTATGTTGGGGTGCTCTGGTTGTCATTGTTTATGTTAAGGAGGGTGGCTGGACTAGAAGTTGTATGGCTCAGACCTGTTTTATTTGACTCTGATTGATAGGAACAGTTTGTGGTTCTAGAATTTTTGGGTGTTCTATTTATATTGCTTACTTTAAGGAGGGCAGCTAGTTCAGAAGTGTGTAGGTCTAAATTGTTTGAATTTGTTTTATAATAGGACTAGTTATAGACAGTGTTGGTCAGCGGCTCCCATTAGAAGGCACTATTCCCCATCCCAGCTTTGGGACCTCTGCCCCTTCAGTTGCCCTTTGCTATCACCTGACATCTATGAACACTCTGGATATTAAATAGCTGGTATAGCAAAGCAAAACGCTATGCAAAACAGGAAATAATGCTAACCATTTCCAGAAATGCATAGCACTAGACTGCTAACCATTTTTTGAGTAAATTTATGACACACTAGACAAAATAAATAAAAACAATATAAGGAATAAAGTATGGGCGATTAAACACAACAAGCCTGTGTTTCCATTGAGGGGGTTAAGATACTAGCGTATGGACCTCGAGAGTTGTGTATACTCGCCCATACTTTATTTTATAGTATATGGTTCCCCGAGTAAAAAAAAAAGTTATTTTTTTTTTTTACGTTTTAGTTTTACAAGGTCTGATACCATCATCTTGTGTGTGGGGCTCCTACTTGTTGCCGGCAGCTAAGTCCATACTCTGTTGCTGTGGTCCGTTCTTGTGCAATTGGTGTCTGCTGCGGAGTTTGTTTTTTTTTTGGTAGTGTGACGTTGCAAAGCTTAGCAGCAGGACTTGGTTAAAAAAAAGTTAAAATTTTGACAGCATGAAAACACCGAGCCTGTTATTCTTCTCCGTGTACAAACTGTCTTGGTGAGCAGAGCTGCTATGTTTGTTTTTCTGAAGACATCTGATCTTATTCGAGATACTGCTCTTGCAGCAGGTAACACCTTTAGGACTGAAGCTGGCAGGCGGCAGGACCCCAGGGAATTCTTCTAGCTAGCTAACTTCAGCGGGGACCGCCCCCGACGTCGGTCACGCCTCGGCGCCAGGCGTGGTACATGAGGGCGGTCCGCCCAGATTCCCCAGTTCTTTTCCTGCCATCGACTTGCATGTCTCGACCTTCGGATCGCTTTCTAGCACGCGCCATGGTCAAGTTCTTCCCTGAGAAAAAGTTCATTTTCGGCTAAGTTGCTGTCTGATGTCCTCTCAACCTCCGTTGAAGGCCATCCCTAGAAGTCGCCTGTGGAAACAAATCGTTCAAGGATCGCATTGGCCTTTTCGTCCAGTGCCTAGGCCCAGACCACGACACCGGTCCTGTATTTTCTGCAAGGGGTTCAACAGCGGACCGGATCCGTCGCAGAAGGCTCTGCAGGCGTTCCTGCTCGAGGAGAAAGTTAAGGCCATGGACACCTCCAAGGGAAGTTCTGCTGAGAAAGCCCAGAAACACTCCGAGAAGCACAGGGAGAAGGCTCCATCCAGGTCCCCGTCTAGGGCCTCCGACTCCCGTAGTTCCGGCTCTCGGTCCAACCGTTCGCCATCCCGGGCCCGCTCTCAGCCTCCCTCCGTTGCGGTGAAGAAACCTTCGGGCTCCTCTTCCTCCTCACAGGCCAAGACCTCCAGGCCCTCTTCGTCCTCTTCTTCCAAAGCCCTGGTTAGGTCTGGGGACCATCATCATCACCGCAAGTCGGGTTCCCGCCATTCCGAACCCGACGTCAGGTCTGCCTCCTTGCCTCCTCCTCCCCAGCGGAAGACCAAGGAGCTTACCTCACTCATGAAGCCATCGGACCCGACGTCGGCCTGTCCGACATCGGCCACTCATCACAGGTCCCAGGAGCCATCGACCAGACGCCCGTCGCCGGTCAGGCCTTCACCCTCTCAGTCGTCGGCAGGAGGGCCGACGTCCGCACGAGTTGAGAAGAGGACCCGGACGCCTCCTACCGACGTTGGTCAGGAGACTATCACGGAGGAGGAACTGACGCAGCCCGAGGACCCGGTCCTGTCGAGCCTCCAAGGGAACCCTCCCCGCAACCTGAGGCCCGTGAGGAGCCGACGCCAGAACCCGACGACCGGCCACCGGCGCCTGGTCCGTCGTCAGGCCTTTCTTTCTCTGAGGTGAAGGAGCTCTTTACCTACTGGTGGGATACCATTAAAAAGGATGTGGTTCCCACACCGCCTCCTCTACCTCCTCCTCCTCCTCCTCCACCTCTGACCCCTCCGGCCCCTGCGCCCCCTTCCCCATCCGGGGCAGTGGGCCGAGTACCTCCCTCCCCCCCGGAGCCTACGGACCCTCCAAGGGAAGACCAGATAGAAGAGACCTCCGTCCAGATCCTCTTCAGGGTCACCCAGTCCTAAGAGACCCAGAAAGGCGCCGTTCGCCGACGGAGGATACAGGATCGGAGTCCTCGTCAAGATCCAGATCCCTCTCTCCCCTTCCAATCCCCTCTCCGGACCCACGTGAGCTTCCTAAATCTCCTCCGGATGACCCATCGTTCTCGGAAATCATGAGACATATCCAAGAGAACATGGGCTGGGATGCGGAAGAGTTAGACCCCGAGAGATTACGCCTTGCTAGATATCTTTGGCAGAAGGATCCCAAGCCTGTGGTGGTACCACCCTTGGTGGACACTTTTGTGGACGTCACCAAAGGCAGTGTGGAAGCGTCCATAACGCTCCCGTCGATGCCAAGAAAGGACCGCCTGTACAAGGCTCCTAAAGAGGGACCAGTACTTGGCTCAACATCCTCTGGCCGACTCTCTGGTCATAACAGCCTCTCGCAGCCCGGTCCCAGAGACCGCAGCAGTTGAGCACCCTGCCACCAGACCCGGGTCAAACAGCTGGGCGCTATGGGCAGGCGCATATACGCTTCGCTACCTGCGCCATCAGATCCCTGAATTACTTGACCCACATGGTGCAGTTCCAAAATGCCTTGTGGGAACAGGGACTGGATCTGGCGGAGAAATTGCCAGAAGGTGAGCAGAAGGAGGAGATGTTGCAACTCCTCCGTACGGGTTCGGACATGGGAACCCAGGTGCTGCGAGCCACGTATGACTCCGCGGACTCCTCGGCCAGAGCAGCAGCTTCAGGCGTATGACTCCGGAGACACTCATGGCTTCGTGTCTCCGGATTTACCCCAGACGTCCAGAAGAACATCAGGGACACCTCTTCCGAAGGAGAAGTTGCCTTTGGTGCACCCTCTGAGAAGGTTCTCACCAAGCTCCAAGAGGCCAGGAAGGCGGTGAGGTCGGTCCAGGCAATGTACCGACCAAAGCTTAGTTCCTTTCATAGGAACCAAAGCCGTTTTCATGGACGGACACAGAGACAACAGTCCCTCACCGGTCCACAACAGAGGGGCTCCGGTTCCCGCAGAGCCGGGAAGCAGCTGCGGCAGAAGTCAGCGCCCAGCTAAGCTGGCTCAGCCCGCGGCTCCCTCCGCCGCCACAGCCTGACTCCTTCCCGGCCCCCGCCCCTCATGATCAACCGGACATCAAGGTCGGGGGTCATATTGCGAATTACCTGCCAGGATGGCAGTCTGTTACCACCAACAGGTGGGTTCTTCAGTTGGTCGAAAAAGGCCACTTTATAGAATTCGCAGACAAGCCACCCTCGAGGCCTCCTCTGCTCTCCTGTTACTCGGGTCAGCACAAATTGCTTATCAGGCAAGAAATACTCATGCTCCTGCAGAAGGGAGCGGTGGAGTATGTTCCAGAGAACCAGATAGATTCCGGATACTATTCCCACTTCTTTCTAGTTCCCAAGAAAACAGGGGACCTCCGTCCAATCTTGGACCTCAGCGACCTAAATATGTCGGTCGCCTACAAACGATTTCGCATGGTGAACCTTCCGGGCCTCATTCCCATGCTGAAGCAGGATGCCTTTTAGTCCCTAGACATGCAGGACGCCTACCTGCACATCCCTGTGGCTCAAGCGCACAGGAGGTTCCTGCGCTTCGAGTTCTTCGGCTACCATTTTCAGTTCCGGGCCCTTCCGTTTGGACTGTCATCGGCCCCCAGGGTCTTTACCAAATGCATGGCAGTCGTGCAGCGTCTTTAGGAGACAGGGCCACTATGTGTTCCCGATATTAGACGATTGGCTTCTCATGGCGCCTCAGAGAGGCATTGTTGCTGGCTATTCAGAGCACTCAGGACTTGTTCCAGTCTCTGGGCATTATAATCAACTATGAAGTCTCTCCTCATACCGTCGCCGAAGCTGCAGTTCATAGGCGCAGTTCTGGACACCGTTCAGGGGAAAGCTTTTCTCCCAGACGACAGAGCGGAACGCATCAGATCCCTCATCAGGGATCTCTCGGCGAAGAAGACTGTCCCTGCCAGGCTGGTCCTTCGTCTGCTCAGACACATGGCTGCGGCCATTCCGACCGTCCCTTGGCAAGGCTCCACATGCGGGTAACTCAGTGGATGCTCAAGGTGCAGTGGGACCAAAGGCAAGACCACATGCAGCATCTGGTCAGAATCACAAATGCCGTGATTCGAGACTGGCAATGGTGGCTAGACCCAGGGACACTTTCTGCAGGTGTCCCGTTTACAGCGCCGTCCCAGAGATAATCCTCTCCACAGACACCTCAGGGCTAGGGTGGGGAGCGCACTTGAACGGGGTGAGGTTCCTGGGAACATGGACCCCTCAGGAAGCCCACCTCCACATCAACGTGCTGGAGATGAGGGTGGTCCTCTACGCCCTGCAGGCCTTTCAGTCAGAAATCCCATCGTGCACACTTCTGCTTCAGACAGACAACACGGCGGTGATGTATTACCTCAACAAGCAAGGAGGCGCACACCCTTACCCCCTTTGCAGGGAAGTCATGAGAGTGTGGGATTGGGTAATTCGACACGGCACGAACCTGATTGCAGTTCACGCTCCCGGAGTGGACAACACAATCGCAGATGGCCTGAGTCACTCCCAGACCAGAGTCCACGAGTGGGAACTTCTTCAAGGGGTCACAGAGGATCTGTTTCTTTGATGGGGCACTCCAGAACTGGACTTATTCGCTTCCCCATCCAACGCAAAACTGACCAGTGTTTGCTCGCTAGATCCAGGGCCTGGTGTTTTCTGGCGAGACGCGTTGTCCCTCTCCTGGGCGGACAGATTCCTCTACGCTTTCCTCCCTTCCATTGATCCAGAGAGTTCTTCTCAAACTGCCAGGGGAGCATGCAACAATGATACTGTAGCCCCATTCTGGCCAGACAGATCTGGTTCCCCTTGCTAGCAGCTGTCCCAGGAACCTCCAATTCCTGTTTGCCATTAGCTCCCACCTCTTGTCTCAGGAGGAGGGTTCTCTGGTCCACCCGGACTTACGCTCACTGAGCCTGCATGCTTGGCTCCTAGAGACATAGCCATTTTGTGACACGGGGTCTCGCAAGAGGTGACGGAAGTCCTTTCCTCGGCCAGAAAGCCGGCAACGCATGCGACGTACGCCATGAAATGGCACCGATTTTGCCTGTGGTTGCAAGCACGAGGTTTTTCCCCTTTAGGTTGCCCGGTGAAAGCGGTGCTAGAATACCTGCTCTCCCTTTTCCATTCGGGTCTCCCCTACTCCTCTATTAAGGTGCACCTCTGCGCTATTTCTGCTTACCACTTCCCGATGGGACAGTGCACAGTGGCGCAACTTGACGCCTCTCGGGACTTTCTGAGAGGGGTGTTACACCTTAGGCCACCCATTAAGGACCCTGTTCCTCCATGGGATTTACTTTTTGTCCTGGAACAACTCACGCTTCCCCCTTTTGAACCTGCCACGGATTGCGAGCTGCGTTTCCTGTCATGGAAAACGTTATTTTTAGTTGCTGTTACGTCAGCAAGGAGAATTTCTGAGCTTCACGCTCTCATGTTAAGGAACCTTATTTGATTTTCCACCAGGACAGAGTGTCCCTGAGACTAATCCTAAGTTCTTGCCTAAGGTGGTCTCTGCACTCACTCTCAATCAGGACATTGACCTGCCTGTTTATTTCCCTAAATATGCTAATAGAGGAGAAGCGCTGCTCCACACCCTGGATGTTCACCGCTGCCTGAGGTACTACCTGAGCAGGACTAAACAGCTTCGCAAGTCGGAGCAACTCTTTGTTTCCTTCGCTGAGAGGATGATGGGCCAACCAGTTTCGAAGCAGTCCCTTTCTCGCTGGCTTGTCCAGTGTATTTCATACTGCTATGATGCTAAGCAGAAGCCCCTCCCGGGTACTGTCCGGGGCCATTCCACTAGAGGGGTGGCTACCTCCTTTGCAGCACTCCACAACTTCTCCTCCTCTGCCATCTGTGCTGCAGCCACTTGGAGCTCTGTGCATACTTTCATCAGGCATTACAGCCTGGACATTGCTTCACGGCGAAGAGCCAGTTTCGGCCTGGCCGTGCTACAGGGTCTCCTGTCCTAGAGTCAGGACTTGGATGGATTCTCTTAGTTTCCTCCTCCCAGAATGCTTACAAGCGTTATTGCTTGGAAATCAGTCCTAATGGTGTTACCTGCTGCAAGAGCTGTATCTCGAAGTAAGATAGTATAGTTACGTAAGAACTTACCGTAACAGTAGATCTTCGAGAACAGCTCTTGCAGCAGGTACCTTCCCGCCCACCTTCCCCCTTGGAGAAGGCATGGCTTACCGAGCCTTGAGCAGGGGCTTATGCCCTTTTGTCTTCTGATGGTGGATCCTCGGTCTCCCATTCTGATGTCGTCCTGTGGCCGGAAGTCTCCGGGGGGAGAACTGGGGAATCTGGCGGGACCGCCCCCTTATGTACTACGCCTGATGTCGGAGAGTGGGACCAACGCCAAGCGGGCCCCTGCCAAGGCTTAGCTAGAAAATCGTGGTCCTGCCGCCTGCCGGCTTCAGTCCTAATGGTGTTACCTGCTGCAAGAGCTGTTCTCGAAGATCTACTGTTACGGTAAGTTCTTACGTAACTGTACTTTTCAGAGAATAAGGTAGCAAGGGGCAGAGCTGTTCATTAATATTAATTAGGGAACGTGCACAATAACATATAAAATGTGCACAACTTTTAGACTGTGCACAGCAACATCGGAATGTGCACAACATTTTAGCAGCCACTGATTTCCATGCATAGTAAGCCCTAACCATATACTATCTATATTTTTTAAATTGTGCTAATCAATCCACACAAAGTGCTATGCAGTTTCACAGCTGATTAGCACTTTCATGCAAAGAACTGCTAATCAGCGTTTACGGCTTATTTGATACCCTGACGTTGTAGGGCAGTAGGCATTGTCCAAAGAGGGAGGATGCAGAGGTCTGCGAGGCCTGTTTTGGGAAATGATGCAGGAGGAAGACAGATAGGTTTGGTGAGCTCTAAGAGGTGCCCTGGAGTGAAATGGGTTCATGATAGGGTCCTCCCTGTCTTGTTCCCATACCCAAGAGCTCCACATCTGGTAGGCAGGAACCCAAAGGACCAGCCTCATCTACCTATCCTTTTTGGGCAGTGCTATGCAATGCCAGGTCCATTAGAAACAAGGCAGCTATTATAGCTGTTCTGGTTTCTGTAGTTCACCTGTCTTGCATCACTGAGACCAGGTTGAATGAAAATGCCGGCCCATATTGGAATCGGTGGTTCCTGCTGGGTTCTTGGTGATTCACTGCCCGAGAAAGGAACTGTCGACAGGCTGTGTAATCCAGCTTGTCTTCAGTTCGTTAGAGCCTTTTCACAATCTAAGTGTGATGAGTTTGCTCTATTTTTGGCTGATAAGATCTCCTCTGTCAGATCTGGGATCTTGTGATCACCCTCCATTGTGACTTACAGTAGTGAGCCAGTGTTTGTCATGGGCATTCCATTGGTCTGGTCTGATTCTGACGCATTGGCAGTCAAGGATATCGCTAGAGTCATCCAGGAGCTGAGGCCCACCTACTGTAGTTTGGACCCGGGTTCGATGTGCCTTCTTGTAGGTTGCATTGAGTCCATTGGCCCGGTCTTTGCTAGAATAGTCCAGTGTTCTTTAGCGAGGGGGGGTCTTTACTGAGCCCCTTAAGGAGGCGGTGGTGAGACCCCTCTTGAAAAAAACATTGCTAGACCTGGACTGCCTGGCAAACTACAGACCCATCTCTAACCTACCATTTTATAGGGAAGGTTATTGAGAAGGTGATTGCTTTACAACTGGAGGCCCATTTGTTAACTCATGACATCTATGACCCTCTCCAGTCGGGCTTTAGGAAAAGGCACAGCACTGAGACTGCCCTGGTTCAGGTGCTTAATGATTTTCTGGTGGCGAGGTATAGAGGAGAGCATTCTATTCTTGTTCTACTCAATCTCTCAGCTGCTTTTAACACTGTGGACCATGGGGTGCTTTTGGATCACCTACAGGTTTGTTGTGGACTGTCAGGTACAGTGCTCAGCTGGTTCCATTCTTTCCTCACCGGCAGGACGCAGCGGGTGGTCTTAGGGGCTTTTTCCTCCCGACCACTGCCCCTGCCATGTGGGGTCCCTGCAGGGTTCCATTTTGTCCCCCATGTTGTTCGTGGTGTATATGCTATCATAAGGGAACATTATAAGGCGGTACAGACTGAGTTTTCATTGCTATGCTGATGATACTCAGCTGTACCTGTCTCTTGCACCTGAACAAAAGGATGCGGTCTCAGTTTTCAACCGGTGCCTTACTGAGGTCCAAGACCGGATGAGTGCCAACTGGCTGAGGTGAAATCCAGATCAGACGGAAGTACTGGTGGTGGAACCTGCTCTCCTGAAGGTTGCTGTGCAGGCTGGTTGAGTCATCGGGCTTAAGCTTGGAGACTCCCAGCTTTTCACCTCTTCCAAGATGAAAAATCTTGCCGTTGTGCTGGGTAGTGGCCTAATGCTTGAATCTTAGGCGTCGGCTGTGGTCCAGAGTGGCCTTTACCATCTTAGAAACATCACCAGGATTAAACACCTGATTCCCTCTGGTGATCTGCCATCACTAATCCATGCCTTTGTGACATCATTGCTTGATTACTGTAATGCACTTAACCTAGGGCTATTGGGGGCTGATCTTTGCTGCCTGCAGCTAGTGCAGAATGTGGCAGCCAGGCAGCTGACTGGCCTTCCGAAGTCATGTCATATTACGCCTGTGCTGCACTCTCTACACTGGTTTCCTATTAAGTGGCGGATCACCTTCAAGGTCGGTTTGCTGACCTATAAAGCCGTATGTGATCTGGGGCCCGGTTACCTGCAAGACCTCCTACAGCCTTATCACCCATCCCGTCCCCTCTGGTCAGCTGAGGAGGTCCTCCTAGTGATTCCCAGAGTTCATTTGAAGTCATCTGGTGCCCGGGCTTTTTCGGTCGCGGCAACTACCCTGTGGAATTCACTGCCTCGGTTGCTTAGAGAGGCCTCTCGATTAGTCCCTTCAAGAGGAATCTGAAGATCTTTTAATTTAATAAAGCTTTTCCTTCCTTTCAACTTATTATGCTTGTCTGTATTTTTGTTTGTCTATATCATTTAGGTATCTGTAAAGCACCTAGAATCACAATGTGATACAGTGCGCTAACAAATGAATAAACTAAACTAGAATGAGCAGAGGCACTAGAGCTTCCGATTGATAAGGACACCTGGAATAACGCATGCTCTACCATAGCTAAGATAACCAGCTCCCATCAGTGGAGGGAATATGCATGGAAGCACCTTACCAAATTCTTCCACATCCTAATAATAACGGCCCACTATCACCCAACACATACCCTGGCCTGCAAGAGAGGATGAGGCGAATCTATAGGCACACATACACACGACATGTGGGTATGCCCCCAGTCATTGGAAATGGAATTTCAAGAAACCTTGGGCAAGCCAGTCCCTCTCACACATTCACTATACATCCTCTTGCTGTACCCTAGAGGCCTTAGAGATTCCAATTTGTGTTATTACCTGCTAAGGATCCTAATAATGGCTAAGAAGAAAGCCATAACAAAATGCTGGCTCACCCATGTGATAACCTGGAAGAATACAGTCAATTATATTCACTTTATGGAAAAAATAACACATTCCTTTAACAACCGTATGGAAGTATGTTCCTCATGTTGGACTTCCTGGCTGCTTTGCACCATAGCTTAAGGAGGAGTTTGTGGTCATCCTCTGTATGTTTTTTTGTTTCCTTTAGTTGTTTAACCAGGAGTAGCACACTAAGCTGAAAGCTTGTTTACAGGTGCGACCTGGGAGCACAGGGAAGTTAAGAGACTTGCTCAGGGTCACACAGTATGCAAGTGGAAGCTGTGGGATTCAAACCCTTGTCTGGTATGCTGGATGTCGCCAGATTTGCAGCTCAGAGCCTTAAACCACTGCGCTATACTGCCTCCCTGTATGTAACTGTGAGAATGTTGTTTAAAGAGCTCCTGATACAGTTGAGACAACTTTGAAAAAATGTAACAGTCAGGCATAAATGTAACTTATATTTCATATTTTATTCTGTAATTCTCAACCTTATTTCTTTATTACTGAGGGTATTTGCATTTTATTGATTGATTGGTTTATTTATTTTGTTTTTGTTGACCGGGTAGGTGCACTAGACATCAGAGCTGCCTATTTTCAGGCATGACCTGGGAGGTTACACTCCATGGATGGGAAAACACCAGTAAGAATACAATGGATAAAACAGGTTACAACAAGTGACAATAAAAAAACAAAAATAAATAGTTGGGTAACAACAAACTGAGGCCAGGAGTGAGGCATCAAACGAAAGACAGCAGTAAAGCAGTATTGTGACAAAGGCAACAGTTCTAGGCCCCAGAAACACAACAAATAACAACCTTTATGCAAAAATAGAGGGTAAATGAATGAATATAATGTCTCTGCCCTTTTAGCTCTGGCTGCCTGCCTATTCCTGACATCATAACTATGTTTATGACATCAGAATATGTTGCTGTGGTGATAAATATGATGTCATAAACAGGGGATTGTGATGTCATGTGTAGAAACGCTGCCAGAGTAGGTATAGTCTAGGGGACAGGGATTTTGTTTTCATGCAACTGTTTTCAGTAATAAAGAAAGTGGGGAATTAATTACTGAAAATACATGAAGTGATAAAAAAATGGGATGCCACTGAATATAAATGTTACTTTTTTCAGTGATTTCCTAGTGCTGTCAGGGGCTCTTTAAATTATATGTTATGAATTGTTTACTAGACATGTATAACTGATAGATGTAAGTCATTATCTACTGAGTTTTAATGTCATTTATTTACTTTGATTTTTTTTTTTTTTTCCTCTGGGCACGCTGCACCCCTACTCCTTCAGGTTCTCACATGCTGGCTTTCTTCTGCTCACCAGACCCAACTCCCACTGCTACGCCTTTCTCTGCTTCCCTTAGTGCATCTGGCGGCGTTCCCCATACAAGATCCGGCTTATCCCTGTGGGGGGAATGGGGGAGGAAGTACCTTTGACACCAAGGAAGTTGATCGGGGGCCAGATGCGGTGCGTTGGGTGTTCAGGTGGCAGGAGGGAGGCCTATTGAAGGCAGTCATCTAGCACCGCAGGGCAGCCATGTTTTCCACTTTTTGGATCACCCAGCCACCTCCTGCAGTGTATTCGGCCACGGCAGCATCCTGGGGTGGGGGCGTTCAGCAGTGTGTGGTCACACACATCGTCAGTGATACCTCCGTTAACCACCACCAGGGATGCTTTCAGTTCCCTCCCTACTGGCCTCCACTCCTGGCATCAGGGCTTGGGGCAAGAACCTGGATAGCCAGCATGCTAGAGTGATCCCCGATAACTTGGCACCATGGAGCCGGCAACTACTTTGATTTTAGGTAATGTTTTTGCTCCTGCTGTTGTACGCTTTCCCCAGGCGTGGCTGGAAATGGATCTTTTTGATCCAGTACACCTTCCCGGTTAAATGGAAATAAACAAAATAAATAAAAAATAATTTCCAAAGACCCTAACATGGTACCCTGAGGTTTCCTAAGACAGGGAACTGCATGACCAGGGATTCTCCTTAAGTATACTGTAAAGCATGAAACCTAGTGTAACCCATTTATCAGAATACTAAATAATTCCCTGTGGACACAAATCGAGGCATGGATCGATCCCCTTCTGGGATTGGCAGACCTTTTCTCTCTGGAAATATGTATTATTGGTGACTTTTCTCAGATTCCGGTCAAGGAGAGGAGGTATCACATGGCCCTCATCTCCTTGACGGTCAAAAGATTGGTCCTTAGGCACTGGCTGGATCAAGCGCATATCTTATACTGCGAATGGCTACACAAACTCTCTTTTTTTTCTCTCTGGACTGAGCGTCTGATTGCCAGTTTCCGTCACCATTTACCCCGTTTTAACAAGAAATGGGGCAAACTTTATGCCCTTTACTTAGCCTGACTCCCCCCTGAGCGCTCTCTGATTTCCCCACTTAGATTCCTGTAATAATAGTTAGCCACCTATACCAGCTTAAGAAATTCGCCTGTTGGTTTGTCATACACACTCCGTGGGAGGAGGGAGAGGGTATGGGCTGGGGGAGGGATGGCTTAGTTTGTTTGCTTTTTGTTTGTTCCTGTTCAGTGTGCATCTTTTATTGTTCTGTCATTGATTGTTTGTATGCTACTTTCTTTAAAATCAATAAAGTTGATTAAATTTCAGAAAAGAATGTAAAATAAGGTTCGGCCTGTCGGGAGCACCCCCATCTCCCTCCTAACATAGTACACGGTTGACTTACTGCAAAATCCATAGTAAACTACAATGGCACACTTGAGTAGACTAACGGTATTAGAGATCTATAATTAACCAAGCAGTTCAGATTTGCCTCCCCCACGCTGTTCCTAAAGGGGGGGGTGAAAGAATCCGGCCACCTACAGTCCTGTTCTACAACCTCCCACAATGCCCTGCTCCCCATCCTTCTCCCAAACTCCCTTACCCCAAAATCCATAGTAAAACTCACAGTAATCAACACAGAATGTGTTACCCTGCATGCAAATGTCTGGCGTCATTTTTGGGTTTCAAGGAACATCCCAGATGAGCTCCCACAGTGTAACCCCCTCTCCATGCCCCCATCTAGGGGCATAAACTTTCTTTCACAGATGTTCCAAGGGAAAAGAAAGATTTAATTTCATTTGCTTCCCCCCTCTCAGTTTAAATAAGGCACATGACCACTATTTCCTCCCCAAACTGGCTTTTACTCTGCACCTGTACTGCAAATGATTTCCAGCAATACAGGGGTCACATATTTCATTTTAAATAAATAATGCAGCTCCATGGGGCTAACTAACTTTTTTACAAACACTAGATGGACATTCTAAGGCAGCAGAAATGATGGATACAAGGCAGTCACAAGCAAGGATTTTTCCTCTCCCTCTCTCTCTCTCTGTTGGATGCTTTACTCGAGACCTACTTGAACTCAGATCCCTGCAATCTCCTGACTTCTTTGGATCTCATAGGCCAACACTTTGGTTTTTACTTCCTTATCTGGGTCACTCACTTTCTCACTGGCACTGGTCGACCCCCCAAAACTCTGGCACTAGAAAGTGAGCTGCCTCCCCCACCTGGATTCCTGGGCACTGGCCTGAGCCACAGGGCTTCCAGGAATTTTACTGATGACCCAGGCCCCAACACTTTTCCAACGGTTGGAACTGTACCCAGTGCTAAAACAACACCTGCCACCCCCAGTCAGCACCTGCCTTCTCACAGGTGGCCCAGATCACTCCGGATTCCGCTGGTCATCTTCCTCGGGGCTCCCTGCCAGGCCCACATCCCTTTTTACTCTGCCTGGGCTTGAGTTAAGCTCCAGCATGAGGGCTACCCTCTAAGGTCTAGCAAACAGCCTGTGACCCACCAGCCTTCAATGCACCGGTGCCCCAGGGCCTGCCCCTTCAAAGCAGGCCCCATAAAATTGGCTGAAAGGTCCCCTGGCTCCCTCTAAAACTCCAGGTCACCCTGTCATACTGGGTACGAGGGAAGCCACTGTCACTGGCTCCCCCGGGAGCAACCTGGAGTACACCTGCTAGGGATCTCAAGGGCTCCTACACTTTTCTGGCCTACAAAGCCACCTACTGTCCCTGCCCCCAATGACGCAGGACCCGGCTACATACTTCCCCCACGGAGCTCAATTCCCCCAACTCCCTATCAATCACGACGTATGAAAAATTCTACTTTTCCCCACTGGCCCTCCTGGACTGCCGAGCTCCCTTACTTGCCTACCTCATCTGCTCCTAACTTTACGCTTCCAGCCTCCCTCCACCCCAGCCCCAGGCCTAATGCCCGGGCTGGAAAAAGCCCCTATACTTCCTGTCTGTTCCCTTAGATACTTCCTAAACCTACTCTCTGCCACCTTGAGGCGTACTGCAGTCAATATCCCGAGTACTAGCCCATTCCCCAGGTCTGGGGGGTAGGAGGGGGAAAGGGATGCCTCAATGGGAATATAAGCCCCTCTTTTAAGAGGGGCTTACACTGTTCCCCCACCCTGGAAATCATTCCCTCCTGAGAATGATGGCAAGGGCCCAGTGATGGTCTTCTCCCGTCAGACTGGGTATGTACACTCCCCCAGCCTTCTGGCATTAGACACACAATGCCTGGTCACAGGCACCACCCAACCTACCTACCGAGCCCAATACTTTTCTAAAATTCCTGAAACCTACCTGTACCAGGAGATAATCTAAATGATTAGATACAACCTTCATTATTTTCTTTTTTAACAACAATTGCAATCACTTCTCATAATGATTAGACATTTCAATTTTAAGCATCTGCTAACAACAATAATGAGACAGAAACAATTTAGCTATCCCCAAAGGCCTCCAACCAAATTTTAAAACAAGTTTCACTCTGTACAGTCCCCAGACACTCACTCACTCACACATTCACACACACATCCTCTCACCAGTTTCTCAAACATGTTTTGTTATGATTTTAATAACATTATAATTCTGAATTTAAGAGCTTTGACTCTTAAGAAAAGAAAAAAACTGTATACAGTCACCAAATCCGCTCTGTAGGGCAGTTGTTCTGGTGCAGTCCATAAGTTCCAAACCAGAAGGCATAAGTTGCAGGCCTTCCACCTGGAGGAAAGTAATATGCTGGGTTTGGCGTAGTGGTCACATCTCCAAAGGAATCCCGGTCCAGGAGATAGTCCTTGGTCCGAGTCCCAGTTAAGTGCTGGACCATAGCAAATTGCTTGAACGGTGTCAGACCAGACCAGACCAGGTCTCTGTGCGACACATTTACCATGCCTGCTGGAACATCTGCTGAGATGGAGTATCTTCTCCACCTGGACGATTCTTTAAAAATTCCACCTGCTCATTAAAGATCCAGTCCTCCCACATCTCCTCAATGATGTCCCAAATCCATTCTGGCACATAAGGATAGTTCAGATTAGGATATTCTACCCATACCCTCCTGCGGACCCACCTTTAGGCCTAGCTCCATTCGGGCAGGTCCCTCACGCTGATACTCCTGCCTTGTCCCATTGGTAGCCATATCCCCCGTCAATATTTCAGGTTCATCGGGTCACTTGGGTTCAACCTGTCCATCCGGGTCCGGAGGGTCTTAGCCCAGACCGGGAGCTGTGGGGTGTTATCTGCAAAGTTGATAACAGGGCAATGGTAGGGCCTAGGGATGGCCCTTACCACCATATGGTCCTGGAACTGGAACTGGCGGCCATTATATATTTTTCTTCATCCAGCTCCTTTAAGTCTTTCTGACCACCAATACTCCCTCTGGCTGATACTGGTGCAGGCCCAGGCTCGGTGCCACTCTCCATAGGTTTCATTCTAAACTTGGCTCTTGAGACAGGCTCTGACTTACTGAATAGGGCCTGTGGGCTACCGCTAGACAGGGGCCATGGCAAGGGCCCCCCGGGCCCTGGAGAATCCCCTAGCAGTGGTCTGAGGCCCCTACCCCTCCCTCTGCCACTGGGATAGCCGGTAGCCAGTGGCGGGGAGCAGGGCAGACGGCTGTACTCCCCGTCACCTTTTTCCTTCTCTGGGGCACCTGCACCCTCCTCTTCTACAGCCTCCACTATTACATCCGGGGATTCGCTTTCGGCCTCATCCACCTGGGCACGGGTGCTTTCTCCCAGGGACTGTCTTTCAAACCCCACGGAATCTCCACAAACTGGTGACCATGGTATAAATGAGCTGGCTGTGGAACTGGGAGCATACATCCCCAAATTCGGAAGTGGCGGCCTGCCTTTACAATATGGGCATATACTGTAGGCAACCTGGCAACTGCTTCCTCCATGAACCCACACCTCACACATGTTCTTCTTTGCCTTTTCCCCCAGCTTTCCAGAGCCAGGAGAGCAGTGAGGCAGGAACCATAGTCAGGGGTTCCTCCTGGGGGTTACCTCGGGTCTGTCTGCATTCTCCCCTGCCACAACGCGCTGTTAATCCATGGTGGATGCCTGAATTCAGTCCCTTCCCCTCTTCCCCTCCCAGTTCTCACACTTACAGATGGCTCAAAGTTTGTTTGCTTCAAATATGGGCAGCCCAGTTCACTCGCTTGACTTTCCTCTCGCTAATGTTATTTCTCCCGCTGCTGCTGGTCTCCACTCCTTCAGCTCACTCACTCCGATCTCCCTAATATGGCACCTCTGTTTGCAGCTGCTGTAGCTCCTTTTCAGCCATCCTCCAATCGGAACTCTGCCTGAGGGTCACGTGACCAGTGAGTCACATGCGCACATCCACACCAGCAGGCCAAGGCCAATGTCTGCTCCAGGACTACTCCCACAGCAGGTTTTACTGCACAACAGGGCCCAACCAGGTCGGGAAGCCTAGCACTGCAGCAGACCGCAAGGCTCGGGGTCTGGTGGCATTTTTGGAGTTTGAGGAACATCCCAGACGAGCCCCCACAGTATAATCCCCCCTTGATGCCCCCATCTAGGGGCATAAACTTTCTTTCGCAGATATTCCAGGGCAATAGAGAAGGGGTACCCTTAAGTGCAAACATCAAGACAAATACACTTCCAAAATAAGGCAGGGAAATAATATCCTACCTCTCAGGCATCTTCAATACTCGTGCACTCTACCTTCTCCCTCTATATTTGATTTTCTCCTCCCCAAAGGCTGCACACCGGACCAGGACCTCCACGCTGTACCTCGGCTGTCTCAGGAGCCCCTATGGTCCCGCGCCAGGCGGGATGAATACTGCAACTAGAATGCAACTCATAAAAACTTAATCAAACTGAATATAAAGGTTTAAAAAGGCACATGACCATTATTTCCTCCCTAAACTGGCTTTTATTCTGCACCTGTATGCAAATGATTTCCAGCAATACAGGGGTCACACACTTCATTTTAAATAAATAATGCAGCTCCAGTGTCCAGTTCGATAGAATACATCTCAGGATGGACATAGACAGAATGGAAGCAGTCCAGAGAAGAGAAACAAAAATGATACATGGACTATACCACAAGCCTTATGAGGAAAGACTCAAGGAACTTAACATCTATTCACTGGAAGAGAGAAGGGAGAGAGGGGATATGATAGAGACTTTCAAATACCTTACAGGAATAAACAGAGTACAGGAGGGGAGCATATTTCAGAGACGAAAGTGCACAAGGACAAGAGGACATAACATGAGGCTGGCGGGAGGGAGACTTAGTGGGAATGCTAGGAAGTATTTTTTCACAGAGAGGGTGGTGGATACATGGAACAGCCTATCAGCAGAGGAGGTGGTGGAAGCGAAAACAGTACAGGGATTCAAAAGTGCATGGGATAAGGATAAAGGCACCCTGCTGCACAGCACAGCGGGGGAAAGGCAGTCCAGATAAGAGTAGGGATTGCCAAACCAAGTAGGGAAATGGGCAGATCAGGTGGGCTGTATGGTCCTTATCTGCCGACAGATTCGATATACCTCCCTGACATTGACACTATTACAGCGAAAATGTCGACACCAACAACACCGGCATTATCGCTGTAATAGGCCACCCAGGACCCAGCACTCTCTCTCCCTCCTGCTCCCCTCCCAATCCAACTCCGATTTGGGTTAGAGTCCTAGAGATCTGGGGTGTGAGAGGCAGAGGCCCCGATGGAGGGTTCGGGGGGGCAAAGCCCCTCGATGAAAAAATGGCTGTGGTCTCAAGTCAGATTTATGTCAACTGCAAGTTGCGGTCGACATAAATCCATCACTGTGATGGCGGTCGGCAACTTAGTTGTCCAACCGACCTCTAGAGCCGACATATTCTATGTTCTATGTTTCTATGGGGCTAATTAACTTTTTTACAAACACTGGCTGGACATTCTAAGGCAGCAGAAATGATGGAAGGAAGGCAGTCACAAGTGAGGATTTTTCCTTTCCCTCTCTGTCTTGGATGCTTTACTCGAGACCTACTTGAACTCAGATCCCTGCAATCTCTTTGCTTCTTTGGATCTGGTAAGCCAACACTTTGGTTTTTTCTTCCTCACCCGGGTCACTCACTTTCTCACTAGCCCTGGTCGTCCCCCCAAACACTGGTGTGGAGAGCGAACTGCCTCCCCCACCAAGCCCTAGGCCTAATGCCTGGGCTAGAAAAGGCCCCAATACTTCCTATATGTTCCCTTATTGACTCCCTTAACCTACTCTCTGCTGCCACCTTGAGGCGTCCTGCAGTCAATATCCCCAGAGCATAAGCCATTCCCCAGCTCTGTGGGGGGGGTAGAAGGGGAAAGGATGCCTAAATGGGAATATAAGCCCCTCTTTTAAGGGGAACTCACACAAACAATGCCAGTAACATACTGTAGCGCTGTTGCTTGAGTATATATTTTTAGAAATATGTATTTTGTTCTGAGGTCTTAAGCACAGAATCAAATTCTGTTTTTCAGACACTTCTCATCCCCCACACACTTTAGTTTCATGACCAAGCTATGAAAATATTTATTTTTCCTAGTTCTTTGTTCCTTCTAGGACAAATAATTTTCCTTTTATTAACTGACCTCAAAGAATAGACATTTGCTTGGGTGTAAAGAGATTTTTAAGGATGTGTGTAGTGGCATGTATATACATATTTATCTATATCTATAGAGAAAGGATATATTCTGGTTTGGCTCTCTCCTATCCTACCTCTCTGCCCTCCTCTCCCCCTCATCCCCCTCCACTTATCAGCTCTGCTCCAGAGACCCTCATACCTTCTTTCCCTGCCCTCACTCCTGTTTGGGGCAGGCAGCTTTCTCCTACCATCTCTCCTCCCTCTGGAACTCTCTTCCAAACTCCTCCCTGCAGTCTCCATCTCTGTACTGTCTAAAACGCTGTCTTTCTCAAGCCTTTTTTCTGTGCCTCCTCCACCTGACCTTGCTATCCTTTCGCATCTCCCCCCCCCCCCATTTACATTACTCCTCCTCACCCCTATATCTCCTTATGCTCACTGGTTTCTTTCTTTCCCTCCCCTCTCAAACCTCCTAGAGCCATCCCTCCTCTCCCACTCTTGCCCCACATTTTATGCAAACTTCCTAATATTATTTTGGTCTTCTAAACCAATCATGATTATACCTTTTTCTGTACCAACTTTTATAAATATTTTATTATTACTTTCTAAAATGTTACTCACCTTTATTACTCTTACCTGTTCGTGCATGTCTGCCCTCTGTACCTTACTTCAGTGTTACTGTATTACTATATTAATTACCTACTACTTGTAAAGTAAAGGTACAATGCATGACAGGGTGTGTGTTTTGCTGGGATAACGCTATGCCTCGGGGGTTGGGCACGAGGCCGCAGGCCAAGTGCGTCCAATGTCCCAGGCGTGGTGTTATCCCAGCATGACACACACCCTGGAGTGCATTATTCCTATTATACAATGGCATGTTGTTATATATAAAATAAAAAAATAATTTTAAAGAATGTTTTTATTAGTGTGGAAAAATATTTTTGTTTCTTAAGAGGACATGCAAAAAAAGAGTATATCATAATGGTCCAAATGGTCATCCAAATGGGTTCACAGTGCTGAGACTAGACCTGTGACATTATGCAGGGATAACGCCATGGGACCAGCCCCAAACTGACCAATCACAGTCCAAGATTCTTTCTTGCCTTGCATAATGATTGATTTATAACTGTATACTTCAGCATGTCCTACGTTACTGTACCGTATTGTCTCTCCACTTCCTCACCCGCTCCCCCCCCCACCCCCCGATCACACCTGGAAACAAGCCTTGGCTCAGTGTGCCTCTCCCAGTTACCAAATTCTCAATAAATAAATATAGGTATGTGTGATATACAAGGAATTATACCCACCAAGGAGGAGTTAATTAAATAATAAGGGACTTATCTGTCTACAGAGACAACGGTCCTGATACTTTTTTTTGCTGCTTTTAAGTAGTAGTCAGTGTATTGCCACTCCTTGCATTGTGCCAGTAAGTCCAGCGCAGCATAACTAGTATCTGCGAACACCAGTGTACCTGTGTCCTCCCATTTGTACTGTGCTAGTGCAACAGATACAACTGCTTCTGATCTGATGTGCTTATAACTTATCTGTATACAGAGAGAGAACCAACTTGATGCACTCTGTGACTGTTTTTAAGTAGTAATCTATATATTGCCACCAACCACCCTGGTTTACTTTAATACAGCATGGTTGCTAACAGTCCTAACTCTTCTCAGCTGCCTGTCCATACCACAATCCCCTGACCGCACCAACCATAAGCCTGTTACATTATCCTAACAGAACCTCACAGAAGCCCCTGGCTCTCTCTGGAGCCATAGCACCACAGTCCTGACTGCTAAGTTGATGTACTGTATATGCATCCAGCTATGGTGAGAGCAATCCTCATATCACTCGACCCTTATTCTAGGAAGTCACCCTGCATTGCTCCTACGATTACATCCAATTGTAAGGTCAAGATAACACCTACCGTCAGAGGTCTACATATGCTACTCTCCATATGTCTGAACATAGTATTTCTATTTTATTATTATGTTCAGGTAACATGGAGGTAAATCCATATCCCCTCTCGCAGGTGCCCTCCCTTCTCAGAATTTGCCTCTCTTAAAGGATTTAAAATAATGCCACTAAATGTGAATAGTCTGCTAAATAAATTGAATGCAGTAAAAACATGGGCCATAAACTTCACCCCGGATGTCTTCCTGCTCACAGAAATGTAGTTAAATGGATCTATGCCTTCGCAGGTGGTAGCCATTCCCTGTTACAGCCTCAATAGACTGGAATTACCTACCTGCCAGGGGTGGGGGTCTAGCCTTATATAGCAACGAAAAGTTTCAAACAGATATAATCAGCTCCTACTCAGTGCCAAATGAATTTGAATGTATGATGGTAAAAATAGCGCTCTCAAGAAATGAATCCTTAAATATAAGCGGGTGCTACAGACCCGCCAAGGGTGGCTACGAACTTCTTCAGCATGTAAACAACTTGGTAAGCCCCTGTCCTAATGAATGTCTAATATTGGGTGACTTAAATTTAGATTGGCTCACAAATAAATCTAGCAACCTAAAAAGACTGTGTAATGACCAAGAATTTGTTCGGTTCATATCTGAACCAACTAGACTAAACCCAAATAACCCTGCTAATGCCTCTGTATTAGACCTAATCTAAACCAATAGGGCCTCATAAATTCACCCACTCAGCAATGTTTCACAATGATATAAGCAATTATAATGTGTGTATAGTGTTCCAGAGGGATAAACACTCCACTGACCCAGCCCAAATTTTCAAGACGCCTCACCACTTTCAGTGTCATGAACTGTCTGAATGAACAGGCATCATTAAACTGGCAAACATTTTAACTTGCCTTCATGGTGCATGAAGCAACAGAAATATTCAAAAGGTTGTTGTTGGGAGCTATTAATAAGCATCTTGCCCAAGGTTTACCAAGGAGTTGAAAGAGATCCTGCCCAACAGGAACCGGCTCTGGAAGACTGGCGGGTGCATAAAGCTACATACAGATTGGGCCAATTTTAAACATTCAAGAAACTCCTGCACCAAACAAATCAGGCCAGCTAAGGCCAGCTATTACTTCAACTCCCTGAGTAACAGCAAACACGATGCTGCAACATTTTGGAAATTAATCAGATCTGTCAAAGGCTCCTCACCTGCCCCACCCCCTTTGTAGAAAATCTTAGTCAGTGGCAGCCTTATAACAGACAAATCATTCTGGAGTAAAAACTCCCATTTCACTTGCCATTTGATAGGTCCTTGGCAGCCTCATACCATATCCCTCTACAGGTTTCTGATAGATTGGGTAGCCCCACTACTAGCTTATTTGTCTTCCAACCCATTACCTACAAACAAGTAGCGCAACTCCTGCTAGGGCTTGATGCCAAAAAAAGTGCAGGCGGTGATGGTCTGAACCCTTTTTTCTTTAAAACTGGCTTCATGCATTTTTCGGCACCCATAACCCACCTTTTCAAGCTATCACTTTCCAATAAAGGTATACCACTACTCTGGAAAACAACACACATCATTCCCCTCCTAAAATCTGGCAACATTACTATTCTCAACAATTACAGACCCATAACCATCCTTCCAGTACTGGCGAAGCTTTTAGAAAAACTTACCAATGCTCAAATAAGAGACTTCCTGGAGCAATCTAATACTATAACTCCCCTGTAGTCTAGTTTCAGACTCAAACGTGGTACCGTCTCTGCTCTGCCTAAACTTACTAACAACTGGATACAGGCTGTCAATCATAAACAGAGCACTGGTGCTATCGTTCTTGATCTCGGTAAGGCTTTCAACACAGTTAACCACAACATTCTGATCCAAAAACTGAGAAAAATAGAATTAGGCAGTGCCCCATTGCAGTGGTTCTCTAACTTCTTAACTGGCTGGGTTCAGAAGATAAAAGCAGAAGGTCTCTACTCTACCTGTACCCCTCTCCTTAGAGGAGATAGGAAATGATTTTACACAGTTAACTGCCCTTCCATCTTCCTTTCCATGCCAGTTATGTGTTCTGATATGTTTTGATGATTTCTGATATGCCTTGATGCTCTGTACTACTTCAAGGAGGCAGTATAGTGCAGAGGTTTAGGGCTCTGAGCTGCAAAACCTGGAGACCTGGGTTTGAATCCTACAGCCCCCACATTCATACTGCGTGACCCTGAGCAAGTCACTTAACTTCCTTGTGCTCCTAGGTCACACCTGGAAATAATGGGCAGATGAGGCTGGGACAGTATTGCCTACAAACAGAATTTCAATGTTTGGGGAGAAATGTTTCTGGGCTGGAGGAGGGGAGTTTTTTGCTCGTCATAGGGCCTTAATTGGTAGTTATAGTTTACCTCTGGGGGTATACAGCTGTAATTGGGGAGGTATACAGGGAAATATTTGATAATGGCTCCTATGGGGAAAAAAGATAGCCATGTATTATAGATATATATATCTGTATTCTTTACCTTCCTGGTCTCTCGTGCTGACCTCCTCTGCCAGGAATGGTACACTGAGATGCCGACAGCTTTTTTTTAAGTCACGACCCAGGGTATAATGAAAGGGGGAGCAAATTCAAAAACATTAAGAACAGAGAGTGCAATATAGTAGAATGCATTATGCAGTGCAACATTTCAAAAACAGAGCCACAATAGAAAAACAAAGTGTTTGCAACCATCATAAAAGGTGGTGAAATTTCAGTGCATTACTGCACCAAAATAGTAACAGTTGCAAAAAGGTCAATTATGCACAGATGTAGTGTGATCTAACCGGCTTACCAGGTTCCTGATGGTAGGGCAGGAGGCAGAGGATCTCTCGGTCCAGTTGTGAGAATATTCCATACAGTTGACTGAGGGTGAGATAGGAAAAGGCAGTTTGACCTATGAATTTCATGTTTCTAAGGGTAAGAAATGACCCATGGGAGCATTCTATGGGGAGTAAGAAAAAAGAAGGGGGTAATGAACCAAGAAAGGTAGGTGAGGTTGTTTGACCAGTACTTATGGATGAAGATGACTTCATGAAGAAGGTACAGAATCTTCCCTCCAGTGCTGGCTAGCCCAAGCATCTATACAGTACATGCCTCAGTGGTAGCTGTTGGTTATCCTGTAGCATAAAGCTATTATTTGCAAAGAGGGATGAACAGGACAGGAGATTTTCTGTTTCTGGTGTGTCCGAGCCAGGTCAGGTTGGCAAAAACTAAATAGGACAAAAAACATAACTAGTAATCACAAATATAGATAGTGGTATAATCATTTTTAAGAAATGCAGATAAGTTGCATTGCAGTATGGTTCTCTGGTACATTCAAAAAGCCAGTGTGTCCAACTGAGCCAGTAGCTTGCCAGTAGTGCATTGTTTTACCATATGAGAGACCCAGGTTTGACTGCAAAGTCGGGGTTCCCTCTGTGGACTGTTGCAGTTTCATGAGCGTCACAGAGGTGATGTGCATGTGCACTGTGGAAGGTGCAAGACACATACTTCAAAGAGCACACCCTCTGGCCACCTCTTGAGGACTTAACTTGTGTTCTCCAAATTGTGGTTAAGTATCATCCCTCCATCTGCTTAATCACTTCCAGCACAAGATTATGTATAAAGATCCCTCCACCCACCATCTAGCCACCAAAGGTCCCAAACATACTTGGGTACCTGGGGCCCACCATCCCCATTCTGTTATAGTCTGCCATGTTCTTTACTGGCGAGGGGGGGACGAGGGATCAGGGGCATTGTGGATTGCAAGCTCCCAAACCAGGTAGATCTGTGCATTGCAGGTTCTCTCAGACATGCATGTTTCTAATGCTGATTTGCTGGTGTGGTTCCATAGTGCTACATTGTGACTGGCAAAATGTGGTCTACTTAAATCTCAGTCCTATTCTGATGTACATCCATTTTACCACCTTAATTGTTTTTCAAAATATTAAAATATTTATTTCCATATTGAATACTCCATTGCCTTTTGATTTGACACTTACAACTGCACTTCCTGGGGTCCCTAAACCACAAACTGGGGTACAGAAAAGTTTGGCTTAAAGTTATAGTGAGATATAAATTTATTTGTGGGTTTTCCATGGTGTTTACTTTAAATTATTTTGAAAATGGAATGGGAGTTTTCTTGGGTATCTGCTTCATAACTGCTCTTGTTAATGAACACCCATTCCACGGATACAGGCGAAAGCAAAGTATTTTATCATAGTTACCCGCTCAGGCAGATCCAAAAGTCATTTTAAAAGTCACCGTCAGTGGAGAACTAAGGACCCTTCTCTAGAGTTAGTGTAGTGAAGATAGGGTTGTTGTGTGCTAATATTAAATTAATATTAAAAAAAAGGGACAGAGCCCTCAAAACAAATAAAAAAGTATGCTATTCTTGTAGCATACTTCAAGAATAACATACTTTTATTTGTTTTGAGGGCTCTGTCTACCTAATATTAATTAATATACTATGAGGTGAGGGCCAGAGCCCCAGCATAAAGAAAGAAAGTAAGCTAATCTTACTTGGAAAGGGCTCTTGCAGTAGGTAATCATCTTGAGGACTACGCCTCCATGGAAACTTTAGCTAGCAGTGTCTGACAGGGGACCGATGTTACGTGACTGACATCAGCTTGACACTGTATAGTGGGCAGTCCCCATGTCCGCCTTCCAGTTTTTTCCCGCCATCGAACTGAGCATGTTGGACCTCATGGAGATCGTTGCTGCAGTTTGACTACCTTTTCAGATGAGTATCCTTTTTTTTCTTGCCTTTCTGTAAAAACTCCTATTTTGTGCATGTCTTCGCCATCTTCCGTTGAGTCACATAAAAATAATTACGATTCTTGCGGCGCACAGCTACCGCACAAAGACTCTCATTCCCTCTACCTCTTCTGTTTAGGCCCGGAGCACATGGTTGAGGATTTAAGGCCTGTTCCAGCTTCAACCAGGCCACATGGAAGCGTCGCCAGCAGGCCCTCGAAGCCCATCTTTTAAAAAAGAAGATGGCATCCATGGAGAAAGAGCTGCAAAACTTAAGGAGCACCTCTTCCTTGCTGACTGACTCCCACAAACATAAGAAGAAGAGGGACAAATAGAAGCACCGGGACCAGGAACAGTCCCCCTCTCACCTGTGGGCGCCCTCGGACCCCTCTGGTGAACAACCGTCCTCTTCCTCTGGGAAGACTGCCGCTACCTCCAAGTCTGCCCGACCTTCCCAAGAGCAGCCCTTGGTTCCCCCACTGCTACTGGTTATGGTGACCATGGGTACCTCAGCCGAGTCCAAGGCTTCTGCCTCCCATAGACCCATCTCCACCACCATGTCTAAGCAGGCTGGCGGGGCCGATAAGTCACTTGTTGAACCCTCCTATGAACGCCCGGCCCAGGCTGAAAAGACGGGCTCTGGGGACTCTGGAGCCCGCACGGTCAAGGGCGATAAGCCAGCCATCAGGTTCTCCAACAACCGACCAGCCGTGCCCTCATATCGGGCTCCAGCGCAAGCCCTGACAATGTCCAACAGGAAGAAAGCCAGTTGCCGGTCTCTTAACAGTATTCTCAGGTGGGTTCTTCCCATGGAGATACCCCCTTTTCTCCCTTTATGGAGCTCCCTCTGCCTTTCCCAGACCAGCAGGAGCTGGAGGACAGGGGCCATCTGTCAGGTGCCATAGTTCCTGGTTCACCCCCGGACCTAATGTCAGAGCCTCCGCAGGCCCTATCCCCACTTCTTCCAGCAGGGCCATCAGCACTGCTGCTGGCCTTGCCTCCCACCGGCTCTGTGCCTGACTCTGCTCCTTCCAGCCCAAAATTCAGGCCTCAGGGTCTCACATCGGCTCCCACAGCTCCTCCATCAGGGCCTCCATTGGGCTACCGTTCTCCAGCTTACCCTTCCTTTCATCAGATTCCCGGGTACCCTCCGCCAGATTACTAGACATCAGCTTTCCTGATGCTGGGGTTTGCTCCTTCATACCCTTTGCCGGGTTTCCCAGCACACGGATTTCACATGTCAGGATGCCCGACAATGGGGTACCCTTCGGGGTTTTCCAGCTGGTCTACCCTCCACCTCCTCCTCAACTCCAGGTGGATTTTGGGGTCATCCTCCAGTCTTGGTGTTCCCATACCAAATCTCAGCTGTCTCAGAGCTGGACAGCCGGCACCAGGTGAGAACTCCCCCCTTCCCCGGTTCACCCAGATCAGACTCTCAGATCTGCTTCCCCACTGGAACACTGGAACCACACCGGTCTACATCGGGCCTGACGAAAGGTCCTCCGTCGACCCTGATGTCAGGTAGTATCCCTCCTAGGACTCAGGAGATCTCTGCCCGGATGCCAGACTTTCAGACTCTTCGGACTCAGAATCCAAGTCTGGGTCTTCCTCTTGGCTTCGGGGTTTGAGACTCCCACGACTCCTCTTTGAGTCAAAGGAGTCCCCCAAATCACCTCCGGAGGATTCTTCTTTCACAGACCTCCTGAAACAGATTGCAGAGGTCTATGGATGGAGATCTGATGCTCAGGACCCCAAATGTCAGAGCCTTGCTGAGCAGTTAGACATCTAGGAGACTGCACCTGTCCTCACACCTCCGTGGCTGGAGCCTCACGGGGATTTGGTTTCAGCTATACAGATGATGCCTTTCTCCATTTCGGCTGTGGCTAAGAAGGCTGATAGGACTTACAGGACTCCTGAGGGAAAGGATCACCTCAGTGTCCACCCTAAGGCTGACTCGGTAGTAGTCATGGTGGCCCACGATAGGTCCACGAAGCCCAGGCACATGAGCACCTCCCCTTCTGACAGGGAGTCGAGGCAGCTGGATCAGTTTGGAAAAAAGTTTTATTCTTCCTCTACTCTCGCCATGCGTGCCCTTAACTATGTGGCACACTTACTGGTGTATTAGAAGTTGCTGTTCCACCTGTTGGAGCCCGTCATTAAGGCCATGCCGGACTCGGGTTCCAAGACTGTATTGGCTGACACAATTAGGTCAGCAAAAGTCACCTGTCATCAATCTCTGAGGACCACCTATGATGCTGTGGACTTCTCAGCGAGGGGCACTGCTATGGCTGTCTGTCTCAGGAGGTTTTCCTGGCTCATGGTGTCAGGCTTGACACATGATGTCCAGGCAGCTATCCAGGATGCCCCTTTCAGGGGTTCTGTCCTGTTCAGGGGGAGATGCCCAGGATATTACTACCAGCCTCCAGGATAAGGGCAAGGCCCTGAGGTCGGTTCCCACTATGTACCACCCCAGATCCAAGGCCAAACAGCCAATTTGTCACCAGACAAAACAGCAGCATACAGCCAGATGCCAGACCAAGCATCGGGCACCTTCAGCCGCAGCCACCCCTCCAGCCAAAGCACAGAGAGCCTCAGGGGTGGCTCACCCCAACCCTCCCTCTGCCTCTTGACTCATGGCCCATCCCCCCCTTCCATCAGGGGAATCGATGGTCGGAAGGTTCGCCAGTCACCTGCCAGGGTGGGAGGCAGTTACCACAGGCTCATGGGTCCTTCAGTTGATCAGACAGGGCCACACTATGGAGTTCCTCAAGAAACCCCCAGACAGGCCTCCAGAGGCGGCTTATTATCCAAAGGTGCACATTCCCCTCTTAAGGGAAGAATTGATGCTCTTCTGCAGGAGGAGGCAATAAAGCCCTTTCCGTCAAACCAGGTAGGAAAGGGGTATTACTCCCACTTCTTCCTGGTTCAAAAAAAGATGGGAGATCTGTGTCCCATCTTGGACCTCAGTACTCTAAACCTGTACATAGAGTACAAATGGTTTCAAATGCAACCCTCCCAGGTCTGCTGCCCCTCCTGCACAAGGGACAGTGGCTCTGTGCCCTGGATATGCAGGATGCCTACCTGCATATCCCAGTTTTTCATGCCCTTCACCGCTACCTCAGGTTCACTTTTCAGGGGGAGCATTATCAGTTCAAAGCCCTCTCCTTGTGCCTGTCCTCAGCACCTTGAGTTTTTACCAAGTGCCTTGCGGTAGTGGTGGTGGCCCTGAGGCGTCAGGGCCACTATGTGTTCCCCTACCTCGATGACTGGCTTCTGTCAGCCCTGTCGATGGAGCAGTTGGAACTTTCCCTCTCTGCTACCCTGGCCCTTTTTGCGCAAGTGGGGATTACTGTCATTAATCCCAAGTCCTAACCTGCCCCTTCCCAACACCTACAGTTTATTGAAGCGGTGCTGGATATGGCCCAGGTATGGCCTTCCTCCCTTTGGACAGGGCGGAAACCTTGTAGAAACAGGCTCATCTAGTAGCCTCCAGAAGGTGGGTCATGGCCAGGTCTGTTCTCCAACTCCTTGGCCTTATGGCAGCAGCAATCCTCTCTATTCCTCTGGCCAGGGTCCACATGTGAATTTCTCAGTGGACACTCAGAACGCAGTGGAATCAGAGATCGGAGGACCTGGACCACATGGTCATGGTTTCCAGTTCAATGCAGTGGGATCTTCTATGGTGGCAGGATCTCAACAACCTCACCAAGGGGGTTCCCTTCCAGTCCCCTCCTCCCACCCAGACCCTAACTACAAACACGTCAGGGATGGGCTAGGGTGCTCACTTGAAGAACCACAGGACTCAAGGGCTATGGTTTCAGTCGGAGCTCTCCCTGTACATAAACATGCTGGAGATGAGAGCAGTGCTGTGTGCTCTTCAAGCCTTCCAGCATTTGCTTTACCAGGGCCCACTATTAGTCAGAAAATATGTGTATAGTCTGGTACTTCAAGAAGCAAGGGGGCACTCTTTCGTATCCCCCCTGCAGGGAGGCAATGTGGGTGTGGAATTGGGCAATTCTGCATTGAGTTCACCTCACAGCTGTTCATGTTCTGGGCATGCAGAACGTCCTAGCGGACAGTCTCAGCTGCACCAGAGTAAGAGCCCACAAATGGGAGCTCAAGCAAGAGGTGGGTGAACACATTTTCAACCTGTGTGGTCATACAGACCTGGATCTGTTCGCCCCCCCATACAAAGCAAAACTACCCAGGTTTTGCTCGCTCACTCCCAGGCATGGTGCTTTCTGGTGAGACGTGCTATCTCTCTGCTGGACAGGGAGGTTTTTGTATGCTTTCCCTCCCTTTCCAGTTCTGCAGACGGTGCTGCTCAAGCTTCAAGCAGAGGGGGCTCACATGATTCTGATTGCTCCATATTGGCCTCACCAAATATGTGTAACCCCTAGGTGGCGCTATCCCAAGGGCTACTACCCCTGCCTGCTTGGCTAGTAGCAGGTTAAGGGGCCTGAGTTCTGAAACGGGTGCCTCCACCCAGAGATCAGGGTTGGTAGTGGTCAAGCTAACCTGGGCACAGCCCTCCGGGACACTGTAACCCTCCTCTTTCCCCTCTAGTGGCCTGAACACTGTACAGTAATCACTTTCACAATACCCTTGGTACACCACACAAGTACCCACACTGTTTGCACTTAGCACCAGGGCTGGTTCCTCTGGCTCAACCCTGGGGACCCCCTGTAAAACAAGGTTATGCACAGCAAATAGCAACAGTAGAGTACTTTGAGCACAAACTGGAACCCCAGTCAGATTACATGCAGAAAAAGTTAGATCTGATTTATTCAGGGGACTTGAACAAGGGAGGGGCAAAATCAGGTTAATTAGCTTAAAGGTTATATCAACCAAGCAGTTAGGCATGCGCTTTGAGTCCCCCCACACAGTCCACCTCTGGGTACCCAGGTGGAGAAGAGATGGGCTAGCCAGGACCGTTGCCTGGGGTTGCAGCTGGTTGGGGCCCTGTAATGGAAAACACAACATGCACAGTACACAATATTTGTAATCCAGAGCCAGAGGGATCAGTTCATAAAGGAAACGAAACAACAAGACAATCAGATGACACACTCAGATTAAGCTGTTGTTGCAGGGAGCTACCCTGGTATTTACTCACGATACCCAAGACTGGACACAGGCTGGATGAAAATCAAGACTGCAGGTGGTTGATCTGGAATGCCAGGAGAAGCAGGGCCCACACAAGTCGCAGAGGCGTCATTCCTGTTTAGGCGTGGAGCAGGGGGCTGATCCCCTGGCAGGTCTCTCGTCGATGGCTTCTCTGTGCAGTAGGTAGCCTGGCTGGGCCAGTCTGGCAAGGCCCAGACTGCATGGAGACAAATTCGGATGCAGTCTGTTTTGGGCTGGATACAGCTTCCAGCAAGCAGAACACAGTTCACACAGCGGGGAACTAACTCACAACCCACTAGCAGCTCATAGCACATTTACATGTACGGGAATTCTACTATACCAGGCAAAGCACTCCCTGGTCACAATCACAAAGTCTCTGCACACACCGGGAGCTTAGGGGTAGCTGGAACTCCTGACAGGCCGATCGCATTCAACAAAATCTTCGGTCTTCTTCAGGTTGAGCCTGGCCCACTTCAGTAGCTTACTTTAGTCACTCAAACTTGTATTTAGTCCAAAATAATTCTCTTCTCTCCCTCTCAGGAGCAGCTGGCAGACATGCAAGCCAAAAACTCAGCCCTTTCAGTTTTCCCATGTGAAGCCACTCAGGATTGCTGCCCAAATACACTTGAGCGCTTCTCATTTCACTTCCCAGCTCAGAATTAACTGAAAACAGCAAGCAGCCAGGGACTTCCCCAATATCCAGAAGGTTTGGTTGGCTGATTTGGCTGTCAGTCAAAGCAAAAGCTCCCCCTTCAGTTGCAAAAAAGGGTCAAAAAGTTCAAAACTACAGTTCCTACAGATTTTGACTCCAGACAGCTCCTGTAGTCCAGCTACATTTTAGGTTCCACCAGAACTGATTGGTCCAATGTTCAGTCCAGGACCAAGATAGTGGAGACAAAACAAAACAGTCCTTGCTACAAAGAAATCAGGTTAAACAAACTACATTATCATTATCACTCTAACTGATTTTCAGCAAATAGTTACTTCTTTCAACAGAGCTCCCTCTCAGATTACTTAGGCTGCAATCAGGCAGCTCTTAAAGATAAAGCTACCAACTTTATGAGGCCTAAAACTGGGACAGTTCATCCTGACCATGACCCCCGCTACTGTGTCACTCCCACGGGCACCACTGCAGACAACACTGCACACAATTAATTACATTTTGCTGCTTGCTCTCTCCATGCCGCCCCATAGTAACATCAGTAACAAACATCCAGATTAAAGCAATACATCATTCTGCTGCAGCAAATTCCAAATCATGATGTACAGAAAGTTCATTAGAAGCAAACCTGCATTAAATTGTGATCAGACATTCGAGCTGCATGTATTGCTCCTCTTGACAGTCCCATCCAACCACTTACACTCACCTCATTTGCTGAGCAAACTTCACTCCAGTGACTCCCACCACACCAGATTGTTTCCACACACTTTCCTTCAGCTGATCAGGTTCGGGTACCTTAGTTCACTGCTGCCGGTTTCTTCTCTGTCTGGAGTCCCTCTCAGCTACTGGCAGGCAGACATCCACATGCACTTGTTTGCACTACTACCCAGTCTAATCTAACAGGAAGGAACATGCTTTACTGTGCTCCCATTGACGTGCTTGCGGTGCAACACAGGCGCAAGGGTTGAAGTTGCAAACTGCCGTCCAGTCCGAGCAGTGCCACAGTGGTGCTGAAATAACTGTCAGTCACGGAGTAGCAGTCAACAACAAAAAAAAGGGACAAAACTGGGACATGTAAGCAAAAACCAGGACAAAAGTGACATTTTGCAAAACTTGTGGGGAGACTGGGACATGCTGCCTAAAATAGGGACTGTCCTGGGAAAATAAGGACTGTTGGTAGCTTTACTTAAAGAGACAGCACACAGAGGCCACACAGGCTCTGGCAATCACATTTAAACTGCTAAAACGCAGGACACCAGCCTGGCAGTGAGCATTTAGGCAAGCTCAAGGAAGACTTTTTGGGAACCCCCATTTGTAGGGGTGTTACATATGGTTTCCGCTTCTTCAGCAGCTTGCAGTGGAACCTTCGTTCCCCCCGCCTCTCTGCCACAATCTCCTGACTCAGGAGAAGGGCACGCTGGTCCATCCGGGGCTGAAGTCCCTTCACCTTCATGCATGGCACCTCATGACATAGCTGCTTCATGCTACGGAGATTCCTCCAGAGTAGTTCAAGTCCTTGTGAAGGCCAAAAAGTCTTCTACGAGGATGACACATGCCATGAAATGGAAGTGTTTCTACATTTGGGCCACCTCGAAGGGTTGGGATCCTATTTTGTGCCCCGTTCCTCAGGTCATGGAGTATCTACTACACTTCACTGACCTAAGTCTGAGTTACTCTTCACTGAAGATTCATCTGTCTGCTATTTTTGCCTACCACACCTTAGTGGAGGGCAAAGCTGTGACTCAGCTGGAGGTTTCCAAAACCTTACTGAAAGGGATCTGCCACCTGAAACCCCCGGTGCACAGTCCTGCACCACCTTGGGATCTCAATTTTATTTTGGAAAAACTGACCTTGCCTCCTTTTTAACCAGCTGGTAGTTGTGATATACGCTATTTATTGTGGGAAGCGCTCTTTTTAGTTGCAGTCACTTCTGCTCGAGGGATTTCCGAGCTTCAGGTCCTGACGTGCAAGGAGCCTTATTTAATTTTTCACAGAGACAGGTGGCTCTGCACACCAGTCCTCAGTTCTTACCGAAGGTGGTTTCTGGATCCATGTTGAACCAGTCTGTTCAACTTTCAGTGTATTACCCTAAGCATTCTAATCAGGGGGAGGCTATTCTGTATACCTTAGATGTTCACAGAATCTTGCGTTATTATACCAACAGAACCAAGTCTGTTCGGAAAAGGGACCAACTTTTTGTTTCTTTTGCACCCGAGAGAGGGTGCAGCAGTTTCCAAACAGTGTTTATCTAAATGGTTGGCAAATTGTATTGTTTTCTGTTACCAGAAGTATGGTAAAACCCTCCTGGGGGAGGTTAAGGGGCATTCTACCAGAAGCATGGCTGCTTCTACTGCTTGATTCAGGAATGTGTCAGCCACTGACATTTGTGCAGCAGCCATTTGGAGGTCCGTCCACACTTTCACCAAGCATTACAGTCTGGACATTGCCTCAAGAGGCAGGGCTGGCTTTGGTTTAGCTGTCCTCCAAGGCCTCCTGTCCTAAACTCTCTGCTCTTCTTTCTCTTTTTTTTTTAATTATCGTTTACTCCCCGCCGGAGGCTCCACAGGACTATGACCCCCCATCCTCGGGAGGTACATTCTCCAGCCCGACCCCAACTCATCTCCCGAGGTTCCCCCGTGGATTCCCCCTCCACAGTAGGGCCATGTGCAGGGGTGCCGGTGTTCCCCCTCCACCTGGTACGTTAAATCTGGTGGCGGGGGGAAGATTTCACCAGAGTGATCTAGCCATCACAGGTCCGTGGAGCCCTGGCCATTTTCCATTTTCTCCCTTCCCTTCCCTCCCCTCCGACATAAGCACATCGGCTTCCAAGCCTCCCGACCCATATTGCCCTCCAGCCACTGCTAGCGGGCAGTCAGTGAGCAGGATGACTAGTCCCCTTCCCCGGAGAGAGGAGAACAGTCCTTCAAATGCTCAATCCTCCCTCCCCACTGCCAACCCCCAGTGGCTCTGTCTCATTCCTGAACCCGGGTCGCTGGTGTAGTACGAGGTGTGGCATCCAGCGCCTCAACCCTCAGCGCCACCGGCAACTCTTTGCTCTTCTGCAGAACTTTTCTGCCCCTCGTGATTCAGTTCCTTCTGATTCACACTGCTTGGGACTCAGTCCTCAAGGTGATTACCTACTGCAAGAGCCCTCTCAAAGTAAGATAGTACAGTTACATAAGAACTTACTGTAACCGTAGATCTTCGAGAGAGGCTCTTGCAGTAGTTAACCATTTTCCCCTCTCTCCCTCCTTCCTCCAAGTTTCTTTGTTGCTCTTTCTCTGTGAGCTCATTTTGGACCCCAGGAGCCTCTGTTTCTGTTCCCTGTTGCTCCTTCTCAGAGGTCTCTGGCAGTAGAACTGGTAGGTGGGAGTGAGGAGTGCCCACTATAGAGTGTCATGCTTCCATCGGTTATGTGACATTGGGTGGGCAGTCCCCCGTCAGACGCTGCTAGCTAAAGTTTCTGTGTGGTCCTGATGCCAGGTGGTGCAGTCCTCAAGGTGATTACCTACTGTAAGAGCCTCTTTCAAAGATCTACTGTTATGGTAAGTTCTTAACGTAACTGTACTTTCTCATAGCATAACCCTACTCTTGACTATAGTTAGGGGAGGATCATTAGTCCTCCAGTAAAGCCTAGATGTTTTTGGTCCCATAAATTTAAACTGAATCAAATGAGCAAGTAGAAGAGACAATATGAAGGATTTTCATTCCAGGGCAGTCTGGCTCGAGATCCTGAAGTCTCATTTAAAAATTAGCTGGGCATTTTCAAACTAACTTTGCCTATTGTGGCAATAGAGGCGGATACCGGATACACAAAGATGAATATATAAGATATTTTATATTATATAAATGTATTTGCATTTTATTGTGTGTTGCACGTTTTTTTTTTAAATTTAAGGAAAGGCATTTTTAAACTGTCTCTCTCACCGTCTGTTTATCTGTTGTTTATTTTTTATGTTTTTTTAACAGGCTGCCTATCTCGGTCTGTCTGTCTATCTATCTATCAGTTGTATCTGTATCTGTCTATCTGTCTATCTCTATCATTTGTCTATCTGTCTGTCTTACCTATGTACAGCATCTGTCGCCTGTCTTTCTGTGTTTATCATGTATCTATCATATCTGTATCTGTCTATCTCTCTGTCTCTATCATTTGTCTGTCTATATATCTGTCATGTCTGTATCTGTCCATCTGTCTGTCTGTCTATGTACATCTGTCTGCATGTATCTCTCTCTCTCTCTCTCCATGCACTCCCTCCCTCCTCCCTCCCCCCTCCCCAGCAGTAAAGTTGTCTTGATGGGGTGTTTGGCCTGACCATTTGATTTCATTTGAATCCACGAGACCAAGGACTCCTAAAATGACTCATGGATGCTCCTTTATACCGCTGTTAACACAGTAGATAGTCTACCATCGGCTGCACTCACCTTTGTAAAAATACAGTAAATGTGCAGTTTGACATAGAAGCACTCTCCGTGCCATCCCAGTGAGCACGCAGAAAGTATCTTCTCAGCACATGAATTCCCAATCGCAAATCACCGTGGGTAGCAGTAAGCAAATTGCTTAGAGGTGAGTGGATAATGCTTTAACAGGATAAGTTGCCTGAAACATGCTTCTACAATTAGCTCACCGTGGCGGAAAGCAGCAACAACCTCCGGAGTACTGAAACAACAAACATTATATATAGGTTGGATGTTTCTGCAGTTTTTTTGGTGTCAGCTTTGTACAGTATTAAGATGCCAAGTCTATTGATCTGGTAGCTGTACTAACTGGAAGATGAAAGTGGCGGCTATTTTGTTGGGATATGAGTATAACTGATTGAATATCACAGAATCCATTTAAATATAAGAGCGAGTGTTGGTGGTATTCAGCTGCATTTTATGGGTTCAATGGGATGTTTTTCAGGTCAAGTTTTGATGAAACGGATGCACAGCAGTCCTCTGCAATGAACACACAGCACTTATCTGCCCGAATACTGCCTTCCAGTCAAGAGATATACTCACAGTCACCTGATCAATCAAGACAGAAAGACTTTGAGGAAACAGTTACAGATGAGCCTGAGCTGGTAAGTAAAAACCGAATAGCAGTTCATGAATAGATGCTGTCTTGGAGCAGGAACACTAAGCAGCTTATTTTTTTTTTTTTTTGCTTACTTTTTTTTCCTGCTGTGGCTCCAGTCGGCTCTCCTCCTTTTCTGTTCCTCTGGCTGCTGTCCACCCGCACCAATCTCCTCATGGGCCACCACCTTGTACTCCCCCACAGCTTACCCCCTCCCCATGGTGGGGAGGCAAGGGCCTCCCTAATCCCCACCAAGCACGGATCCGGATCAAGTGGTGCTCGAGGAGATGGCATGTGCCGGCGGACGGCAATCAAGCTGCTTGACCTGGAGCCACTGTTTCTGCTTTTCTTCCATTGCAGGAGAGCAGCGTGCAATGATGCCCATGACAGGGTTCACGCACTCTTCCGTGCGCGCCCACGTCAAGCATCTGCTGCGCGCCCCCTCACATTCTGCCGACTCCTGTCGCCGAGCCTCAACCTCCGCTCTGGGTCAGGCGCATCGCTGCTGGACCCCCCTCCCCGGAGATAGAGAGCAGTCCGTCAGATGCTCAATCCATCTCCTCCCTGCTGACCATTTCTGAACATGGGTCGCCAGCGCAGCATGAGGTGTGGCATCCAGCGCCTCAACCCTCAGCATCACTGGGCCGGTTCTAAGCATCTTACTTTGATAATCAGAATGAACTCAATTTGCTAAAAACACATAAGCTAATACTTTTTTAATTCAATTAATGTCAGAAAACAGCTACTTCATGCCATCCCTCCACACCCAAGGGCCACTTTTGTGGCTCACTTTGCATTGTTGTCTATATAAGTTAGGTGTGAAATTAATAGGGGCTAAAATCCAGTGCCTGCTAATCAGTGTGGTCTGCTTCCAATGCATTCATTGTTCATCTTTTAATATTATCAGTACAATTTGTTTAATTTTATATTGATGTCAGTTTAACGGGGGTTACCAGCACTGTGTGATATCTATTAATTACTGTACCTCCAGTTCTATTATGAAAGTTTTTCCATTGTGGTTAGAAGATAAAACTGTTGTTGTCTCTATCCTTACTAAGTTTTGAGAAACTGTACAAAGCAAAGTACCGAATTCAGTAAAAATAGAAGAGGAGATATTGGCTATATTCAGTTCTTCTAACATTAATGAAAATACTTTAGAACAAACCTAAATACATAACAAGGAATCTGGGCTTGTTTATTAGAGAAAACGTTAATCAAACAGGAGTCTTAATGTACTCCATACTGAATCTGGAACATTGTATTGCTATATAAAAGCACACTGTTTTGCCAGCCACAAGTTGTTCTGTTAGAAGAATAGAAGAATAAGTGTAACCCCCACCCAGGTATGCCGTTTTCATCTTGACAGCACTACCTGGTGGGCTGGGTTCGAGGAGAAATATGTCACTCGGCACATTGGCTAGGTTTGGCTACTCTGCAACAGGGGCACCCAAGTAACTCTGGACAAAGGAAGCAATAACTGTAATGTCCAGTACCAGAAGTGGGATTCTAAAGTGTGGCTTTTATTCACATATAACAGAATAAACAAAGCATAGATGGACCCCCATGGGGCTACACTCTTGGTAATGCAGATTTATGGAGACCAGAACACATCCTCATTCACTTTAGCCCTCAGGCTCTGAAACACACTGGGCACACAGCCCGGAACTTGTACGCTGCTCTGGGTTTTCCCTAGCTCGGCTCCCTTGCCAGCCCTTTGGACACTTTCCATATATCATGGAAACATTTACTGGTGGCTCCCTAAACCACCTATGAGCACGTCTAGCTCCATACGGGAATCTTCCTCATCAGTCCCACATCTGGGTACTTTCCTCAGGCACTGGCCAAGTACCTGAGAGAAAGCAACAGGTGTCCCAAAGCAAACCCGTAGAGGTGAATTTGGTTACTGCTGATGGGGGTCTCCCACCTCTCGCTCCCATAATTCATACCCGACCATTTCTCTGCACTGTAACACCTCATCCTTGAAAACACTTTGCTGTGTAGATTCTCTTTAAATGAATTCACATTCGATCTACTGTCTTTACATCCCATTTGTGCTGAACTTGAACACACTTAATAAGTGGCTGTGTCCATTACTATAGACCCCCCATAGAGTTAAGCAGTCCAATCCCCACATCTTCCAAACTGTACTTGGCTGTCTTTTTCTGACCCCACAGTAACAGTCACTTTAGTTTCTTCTTGTTTCAGGTGAAAACACATTGGCCCTTTAGCAGAGTGAACTCACCCCTTGGTTGCAGGTGCCTCTTCAAAGAAATCTCGTCCAGAACTTCAGGTGCCTCAGCACAAACTTAACTCAGGCAGCTTCTTTTTCCCCTAGCCGGACCAGGGGAGTTGCCCCTGGAAGCAGGCTGATTCCTTCCCCCCCATCCCCGCAGGGATGGGGCCCTGAACCACTGAAAGCGGTCTCTACCACGTCACTGGGCTCTTTTTGTGTTCCTCTTCAGGTGACAACACACACCTATACAAAAAAAAAAATAGCTCTTTGACAGAGCTTAGAGCTCTGAGGGCCTGCTTACAGCAGAGCACCTCCTTACTCTACTACAGACTGCAAGAGACTCTACTGAACTAACTTCAAATTCCCCAACATTCTACTCTAACCTCAACTGCAACATTCCAGTGTGGCTTACGCAGCTGCGGCAGTTCTAAAATGAAGTCATCCCTCAGTCTCAGCTGAGACTGAGAACAGACTGAGACAGTGTGAAATCCATTTAACTGGAGTTTCACAGGCTGTCTTCCCTGCCTGCCACTAGGTCTTACTGGAATTCTTGTAACCCCGGGTAACGGGGGGGGGGGGGGTTACATAAGGACAGGAAAAGACCACAAGTCCATTAAGTCTGTCTTGATGCCCTATGGTGTATTACTCTGACTTAGTCTTCCCTTCTGAGTTTCCCATGTCACTTACCACCATAGTTTGTGTGGCAATTACTGGCATGGCATACTTGTAGATGTCTAAGTTCAGTACTGTATGTCTGCTGATTGCTTGATATATGTTCTCCAATGCTAGGCAAAAAACAAATCCCTGTCCTATATCCCTAACTAGATTTCATGGCTTCCTTTCCAAGTTTTAACTGATGGATCTGCAGTACAAAATGCAAGTATATTTTCTGTGATATTATTTTGGTCTACTCTTGAAATGCTTCTCTTATGGAATATAAAACTGCTTTTAAGCCTAAAATGAAGTTTATTAATCAAAGCTAACCCAGTAGTCAAATATTTCTGTTAGGTCTACAGCTATGTGGGATGCAATACTCTCTGATTTGTTTTGAACATGGAACACTAATGAAAGGGAAGTAAGTCGTGAATTTAGGGCCTGAAGATAAGAGATTAGCATGGCAGGATTTTCCAAGCGCGCCCACCTGAACACAACTTGCATGCAAACAGCCAGACACAGGCAGATCTTGCATCCAAAACAAACGGTATCAGTATTTTCCGTGGGTATTTATTCAGAAGAGGATAGGATCAGGGCGATTCAAGCAACACAGAGCTAGATCAGAGAAAGAATGCATAGGATGAAAAAGAAAAGAAAGTCCCCGAGTATTCTTACATTTATAGAACATCCCTAAAGCAGGCTTTATGTTCAAAACATTGTTGTCAACTTGTTTTTCAGCTTGAATTTAGATAATCTGTTTGTTCTGTTTACAGCTTACGCCCAGATACAACTTTTTTTTGGCCTCAGCTAGGTTGCAGTACATGTCAAATGCAAGATAGCCACTGAGCCGGGCAGGTCATTGTGAGTGCGCTGTGCTAGACCTCTAAATAATTTTATTTAAGTACCCTGTTTGAAGGTATTAACTGTGCAATTTTTATTGCATGTTCTTTTAATTTAGCTAGTTATGGTGGTAGGATTTGATTTTTATCACAGTATAGTTCACAAGTCAGACAGAATAGGAGTTAAATTTGTTATTTTTAGTTGAGGTCCCAGTGTGGTGTGAAGCAGAAAGCAGTGTAATTTGGCAGCTAGCAGTGGCCTACCTCATTACCTTATTGGCCACACAAATGACTTTTTAGTAGCTCCAAAGTGTTGTACTTGGTAAAAACCATCTGGGGTTCTGCTGCCTATTTGTTAGCCCATGTAACTGTGTCTGTGTCACAGATGCTGTTTGAACATCAGTCAGCACATGGTCAAAGGCACTGAGATACCACACTAATGTTAAAGGCCCAAACCCTACACTTTTGTTACCTGCTGGGGTAGGAGGCTGGAGTAGTTGGCAGTTTCTAGGTGGCCACTGGTGTAGATGGGACCTAAGATCAGGAGTTTGAGATCCGGGTCAGAGGTCGTGGAATGCAGAGGAGTAACCTCTTGGTTTGTGTTGGAGTTTAAGGAAGGTGTGTGAGAGCTGCTAAGAGTGGCTTATGCTCCCATTTGCATCTGGCCATGATACTCAGTCACTGGAAACCTTGAGTCACTTGTATAGCCAAGGAGCAGAGAGTCAGTTGGGCTGGTGAGAGAGGCCTGCCAAGTTGGGGTATGGAGATGCTGGGGAGGCACTCTGTGCCTGTGGCAGCAAGTATGGTATGCTGCCTATCTGCTTTGCTCAGTGAAGGTGACAGCATCGGATGCAAAACCTAGACATAATTTGTGACCTTTGTGGCAGACATTGGGTCCAGGTGAACTCTCCATTGGCTCACTAGGTGAGAGTTGAGGGAATAATTTTCAAATGTTCTGCTTTGCTAAATATCTGGGTTATCCCGGAGTATGACTGTAGCTCCGCGTTAAGGATTTTCTCTCTGGGTGAGAGCTAGGGGCTAAAAATTATTGAACATATCCATTGCTGTGAACATTGCTCAGAGCTGTTGCTCCAGGTGCTGGCAATGTAGAACTTTATTTCAGGACTTTGTTTCATTTAATCTGCTTTACATTGCATTCTTTTCCCCATTTCATGCTGTATATTTGAATTAGTTTGATATTATGGTGTTTGTATATTTTATAGTTGGAGTGCGGTGGGGTGTGCACCATCAGAGTTACATGTATATAAGGTCTGACTGGAGCGTGATTGCTGGGGATTAGTTATATGACTTTATGGATGCAGTTTCAGGACTCCAGAAGAAAGACACTGAGGATGGGGGTAGTGTACAGGCCACCAACTCAGGGGGATGACCGGGATGGGGAGTCGGCTGAGCAGATTAGAAGGGTTTATAGGAGGGGGAACATAGTAGTGGTGGGGGACTTCAGCCTCCCAGAGGTGGACTGGAACACCCCAACCATGATGTGTGCAAAGGAGCAGGTATCACTAGATGCATTTCAAGACTGCTTCCTTGAGCAGCTGGTCCATGAGCCGACTAGAGTGGGTAGGACTCTGGACCTAGTATTAACAAATGGGGAGGCTGTAAGGGAACTGGGAGTGGAAGACCCCCTGGCTTGGTGTAACCATCGCACAGTATGGTTCACACTTAGTATGGCAGGGAAATGGGAGGAACAGGTACCAGGGTAATCGATTTTAAGGGAGTGGACTTTAAAAGGATGGGGAACATTTTATTTGGTTATCTGGTGGGAATCCAGACAAGCATGAGTGCCAGCCAAAAATGGGATGTCATTAAGAAAGGGCTAACAGAGGCAACTGAGACATGTACCAGGACACAGAGCAAGAAAGGTAGGGCAAAGAAGCCAAGCTGGCTGACTCGGGAGGTCTTGGAAGGGGTGAGGGCCAAGAAAAAGGCATTCCAGAATCTTAGGACATTGGGAGGGCAAGGGGTCAAAGACGAGTGCATGAAGAAGTCCAGGGAAGTCACCAGGCTTGTCAGAGCAGCCAGGGCTTCCAGAGAGCTAAGAGCTGAGACTGGCACAGGGAATCCAGGACGGGGAAAAGGACTTCTTCAGATTCTTCAGATATATTGGAGAAAGAAGAAAAAACAAAGGCCAAACTGTGAGGATTAAGAAAGATGGGGGGGGTGGAAAAGGGGGGAGGACCAGGCAGAGGCACTGAATGAATACTTCTGCCCTGTATTCACAAAGGAAAAGGGAGGGCAGATACCCCAAGGGAAGGGTGGAGTGGGCAGAGGGAGGGCAGAGGTAGCTAATATAGGGATTACAAAGGACAGGATGCTGGAAGGACTAAGGGGGCGCTGAGGGTAGACAAGACATCAGGACCCAATGGCATTCACACTAGGGTGCTTAAAGAGCTGGTGGAGATCCTGGTGAGACCACTGGCAGACCTGTTCAGTACAGCACTGGACACAGGATACATGCCACAGGACTGGAGGATGGCCCAAATGGTGCTCAATCATAAAAGCGGCCCGAAGGATGACCGAGGCAACTATAGACCGGTGAGCCTCACTTCAATCATGGGGAAGCTCATGGAGTTGATCCTAAAAGAGACCTTTTTGGAAGATAATGGTCTCCAAGACAGGCATCAACATGGCTTTGTCTTGGGCAAATTCTGCCAGACAAACCTAATCAAGTACTATGACTGGGTTATTAGGGAGCTGGACAGGGGCCATGCAGTGGACGTCCTGTATTTGGACTTCAGCAAGGCCTTTGACTCGGTGCCGCATGGGAGGCTGGGGTGTAAACAGGAATACATGGGGTGGGAACAAAAATGGTCAATTGGATCACCAACTGGCTGAGGGAAAGGCAGCAAAGGGTAGTGGTGGTGGTGGGGGGACTCTCATCACCGAGGAATGTTACGAGCGGGGTGCCTCAGGGATTGTTACTGGGACCGGTGCTGTTTGGGATATTCATAGCTAATATCTGAAATGGGATCCAGAGTAGGATCAGTCTGTTTGCAGAAGATACTAAGATTGGTGCTGTGGTAGATGACATAGAGGGGTGGAGGGGGCTGCAGTAGGACCTGACCAAACTACAGGACTGGTCGGAGACATGGCAGCTGGGGTTTAACGCCAAGAAGTGCAAGGTCCTGTACTTCGGAGCAAGGAACCAGGGGAGGAAATATCAGTTGGGAGGGGTGCTGGTGGAAAGCACCGAGGAGGAAAAGGATCTAGGGGTACTAGTAACAGGGAATATGAACCACTCAGCTCAGTGCAGGAAGGCGGCAGTGAAAGCAAACAAGATGCTGGAGTGCACAGCAAGATGAAGCTAATCTAGGCACATAGAGGTAATCCTTCCCCTGTACAGGTCACTGGTCAGGCCATACCTGGAATACTGCGTGCAGTGCTGGTGTCCATTCCTGAAGAAGGACATCAGGTTGCTGGAGGGGGTGCAGCGTAGGGCAATGAAGATGATCCAGAGACTAGAGGGTAAATCCTATGAGGAGAGGCTGGGAGAGCTGAACATGTATTCCCTGGAGGAGAGGAGAGGAGAGATGGGGTTGGGGGGAATATGATTGAAACCTTTAAATACTTAAAGGGACTAAACAGGGCTAATACAAAAGGGGTTCTGCAGATCAGAAGGGGGTAGGACATGAGAGGGCATCGGCTGAGATTGGAGGGGGGGAGATTCAGGAGGGAGGTCAGGAGGCACTTTTTCTCAGAAAGGGTGGTAGACAAGTGGAATACTCTTCCCAAGGAAGTGGTAATGTAAAATGGTAGGAGGATTTAAGAGGGGGTGTGACAGAGTAAGGGAGGGGATAGCTATGTGGAAGGAAGGGGAGGATGGGGCAGCTGCAAGTTGAGGGGCCAGCTGAATAATCGAGCAGATGCGATAGACCATGAGGCCTGTTTCTGCTGGCATTTCATATGTCCATATGTTTATGGTTTTAAAGGGTTGTAGGGCAAGCCACGGGTGTATTTGAGGGGGTGTTGAGTGGTTTTAGGAGTTTTATTAGTTTTATTGTGTGACTAAGTGTACATTTTGTAGTCCTGGGGATGTGCTGGAATCTGTAGACCCCTAGGCTCAGCTAATCCCCGGCCCTGCTCTGTGATCTATGTCCCTTCTGTGCCCCCCCCAACTGATTGCAGTGCTTCATTGGTGCAGGGAGGTGGGGATCAGTAGGAGACATAAACAGGGGGCAGTGGATCTCAGGAGTGCTGAAGAGAGGGTGTTATTAGGACTGTGAGGACCAGAGGATGCCTTGGGGCAAAATGCGGACTTGGGAGAGGCCAGACGTGTTTATTCGCCATACCCAGGGAACCCACCAGAGCTGAGGATCCATCCGCAACTTTTGGTTCCCTGAGGGCAGAGCTATTCAATGGATTATTTGATGATGAGCAAAAGGAGATGAAAGCAAAGGGGCAGAGATTGCACTTAATGATGCCAGTGGCCCTCCTAAGCTAATGACACACCAGATACCACTGGTCCTCTTTGAGGGGCACCTACCCAGACTCTGTGCTCAGCTACCTTCCTAGCCCTACCTGCCAACAGTGTTCCTCATGCTTGCACCCTTTGGTATTTGAAATGGTATTTAAAGTTTGCCTCTCTGCTCACAGTTTGTAATGTCTGTATATTAAGTTACCTGCTCCTGTGTATGTTACTGTATGCTTCTTTTTTTTTGCCTTTCCTACCTCATCTGTGAAATATCTGTATATTTATCTACCTGAGCTCTGTTTTGTAATCTGCTTCCTTATTTCCTTGTAACCGCCCAGGTCACACCTGAAAATAGGCATCTGTTTTGTCTAGTGTGCTTACCTGGTTAGCAAAAACGAAATAAATAAAGTGAGGAATATGACCACTGTTGTAGCAGACTTTATATCTTATTCCTCTGTCAGTCTGGCTTTCTTTATGGAGACCTAGCTTGGTGACATTGCTGGCCTGGTATTGGCGTCAGCCATCCCAGATGGGTTCTTCATGGTGAAATGTCCAAGAAAGGACTGCGGGGGAGAGGGGTGGACTTCTGTTTTAGATCTGAGCCGAACTTGGAGGTGCACCCAGTGGGGGAAAACCTCACCATTTGAATGCGTGGCTGTGCATGTTGGTTCAGGTGCAGCTTGCAGAATCCTCCTCATATACTGGGAGTGGATTTTCTGTACAAAATTGTGGACTTTGTCACCAAGAGAGTGATGGGGTTACTTAGATGGATTATTCTGGGTGACTTAAATGCTTGGGTTGATGATGAACTCTCACATTTTGGTCAAGATTTCCTCAGGGGCATAGAAGCCCTGGACCTTGCACAAGCTGTTGCTTCTGTGACCCACCAACATGGCCATGCCTTGGACTTGGTATTCACTCTTTGGGGCTTAAGGTGACAAATCTCAAGATTGATCTTATCAGTTGTTTGGATCATTGTGCCATCAGGTTCTCCTTTAGGGCCACTCATTGTAGTCCACCTTCTGTGGAGGTAGTCCAGTACGGTTCTTTGCTAGGACTACGGCCAGAAGGACTCTTGGCAGTGCTGGATACCTCGGATGTGTTGACGGCATGCAAAATGGACTGGAGGAAGTGGTGTCAGCCTATAACAAGGCCATCAGGGCGTCCTTCAATCTCGTGGCACCGACCCATGTATGCCTTTTGGTTTCACGCCTTGATTCACCACTATTTGATGGCAAGCAGAAAGGGGCAGAGATTGGGGCATTGTTGAAGAAGTTCTAGGGCCCAGGAGGACAGATTGGCTTTGACTACTCATTAAGGTGAGTATCAAAGGGTAGTAACCCATAAGAAGGCAGAATTTCTGTCCAAGAAGATTGCTACTGGGATGAATCAACCAGCTCAGCTCTTTCTGACTGTGGACAGGCTTCTTCATCTGGTCTAGCAGGAGTCCATGAGAGCTGTTAAATCTGCAAATGTGGGGAATTTGCTCAATTTTTCTTAGACAGGGTGTCCTCTGTTTGGGATAGGATCTCGCCAAGAGGGCCATCACAGCCCAACAGAATTGAGCTATTGGGACTCAGAAGCATTCAGTGGTCATGGGAAGAGTTTAGATTGCTGATGATAGGTGAGGTGAGTGAGGTAATATCTGAACTGTGGACAACTTTTTCCAAACTGGATTTGGACCCGACATGTCTACTTGTGATACGTGTTGGGCAACTGGGCCCAGTGGTCACCGAGATTGTCCAGTGTTCTCGGTTGGATTGAAAACTGCACTGGTGAAGCCTCTATTGAAGAAAAACCCATCATTGGACCCAGATGTCCTAGAGAATTATGGTCCTTTTTCTAACCTTCCCTTTTTGTGTAAGGTTACTGAGAAGGTGGTTGCACTGCAGCTAGAGGCACATCTCACTGTCTTTGACATCTGTTAGCCTCTCCATTCTGGTTTTAGGTCAAGGCATAGCACATAGCACAGAAACTGCACTGGTCAGGGTGCACAATGACCTGCTTAGGGTGAGGGATAAAGGCGTGTTCTTCTGGATCTTTCTTCAGTCTTTGACACCATTGACCACTGGTTGTTAATGCACTGGCTCACGGAGTATGTAGGACTCACCAGCAAGATCATCTGCTGGTTTGAGTTCTATCTCAGTGGCAGGACACAAAGGGTAGTGTTGGATAATTTCTCACTCGCGATGACACTGCTATGTGGTGTATCCCAGGGTTTGGTCCTTTCACCCATGTTGTTTGTGGTGTACATGCTGCACCTGGCCAGGATCATTAGACAGTATGGACTTGGGTTTCTCTGCCCTGCAGATTATGCCCAGCTGAATGGGGTAGATATGCTGAATAAATACCTGGCTGAAATTCAAGATTGGATGTCAGCAATCTGGTTAAAACGTAACTCCAACAAAACTGAAGTGCTGGTGGTGGAACCTTGTGACAGGGAGGAGTACCAGCTTTCAAGAGAGAGACAGGCTTTGGCTTGGTTCCTCTGGGCTTTTGGCTGCTATGAAGGTGAGAAATCTGGGAATCATTCTAGATGGAGGACTAACATTTGAGGCTTAGGTGTCAGCAGTAGTCCGGAAAGGCTTTTACCAGCTAAGGAACATCAGCCAGTTTAGATCTGTTATCTCTCCTGGAGACCTGACCACAATGGTGTATGCTTTTGTAACCTTGAGGCTCAACTACTGTAATGCTGTGCACCAGAGGGTCAGTGGAGGTACATTGTGGCACCTACAGATAGTGCTGAACATAGTGGCTAGCCTACTGCCTGACCTTTTGGGGGTGAGTCATGTCTTCCCAGCACTGTGTGATCTGCACTGGCTGCCAGTAAAGTGTTGTATCCCCTTTAAAGTTGGTTTACTAACTTATAAGGTCCAGGGCTGGGTCTGGGTTACCTGTCTGATCTTCTTCACCCTTATGTGTCCTCACACCCTCTCCGCTCCACTGAGGAGGGCCTCCTTGTTGTCCCCAGGGTCAGGCTCGTGAAACTTTGGAGGACCGGACTTTTGAAGTGGTTGGTCCATCCTATGGAATTCCCATCTGAGGACTCTGAGAGAGAGGCCCTTTCAGTAGAGGCCTTTAAAGGGGTCTTAAGACCTGTTCATTCTACCATTTGGGGAATGATTATCCCCGTGTGTTGCTGCTGCCCCAGTATGTAATATCTATCTATCTATGTATCTATGCATATATGTATCTATGTATGTATGTATCTATCTATCTATCTGTCCGTCCATCCATCCATCTATCTACATACCTATGTACCTATGTGTGAGTTATCAGAATGTGCATTAACTGATGTATTTAATTAATGTGTTTCTATTTATGCTGCTTATTTGTTCTCTTTGTTACGGTGCCCTGCGCCTCCGGGGAAGAGCACCAGAAATAAATAAAGCCAGTACTACTGCAACAGTACTACTAAATATATATTCTTATTTTAGCATTTAAAAAAAAAAGATTTAAATTAATTTTACTGTTTGTGAAAGGCAGATAAAGAGGCACTGAAAACTGAAGTCCTTTAGCTGTCTATGCTACAGGTAGATCGCAGGTGCCACAGTGCAAACTCCCCTGCAGTGCCTCACTAACTGGCCACAAGCATGCACTGGTGGGGCCATCTCATGTGAGACTGTCAACAAGGGTGCCAGTTAGTACCTTTTTCTGATGTTGATTATCTGTTGTGAGTCACAGATGGAGTATTCAATTCACTCACCAAGTATTTTTTCCCATTTCTCAGTGTTATTAATAAAAGGATTCGTATAACTTGGCAGTGCCAATGTTTTCTGCACGTTGTCACTTCCTCGGGTACCATGAGATCTTGTAACTCTTTTTCCTTTTAACTCAGTGAACATCCAATACTTTCTGGCATCCAGAAAGAGCTTTTAGTTTTAACACAGAACCAAGTGTCTTATTCTTCCTGTAGCAGGTATGAACTGACCTTAAATGCAGAAGGCTTTGTTAGGCCAGACTGAGCGTGGCTCAGTTGGTAGCACACCAGTTCTGGACCAGAAGGTCATAGGTTCTAGTCCCACACATGGACTACCTTGAAGACTCTGTTTGAATCGAGAGCTAGCGGCACGCATTGCACCACTGTGAACTGTTGTTATCAGTTACTTTGGAACTGAACAGTAAACCTGGAGGTTTGAAAGTTTACCTTGGACTCCGACTTGCTTCTATTGAGTGCGCTTCACCTTTTTGGTTTGTTGTTGAAGTAAGGGGTAAGCCACCCTTGTGGAGCTGCACCAGATTCCTTCCTATGCTCGCAGCTTACCTTTTTGTTCTGTATCAGAGAGATACTGCACTGTGTAGGTATGCCATCCTTCAGAGGAGACGTTTATTTATTTATTAGCTTTTGTTTACCGGGTAAGCACACTAGACAATGAATGCCTATTTTCAGATACTACCTGACCCTGGTGCAACGTTAAACTGATGTCTCCTGCTCATCTCTGGTGCTGTCTTAGTGGGTGTCCAGGTGGAAGTAAAAGAATCCAAGGCAGTTGTTGCAACAGTATGTGATTTTCCCCCGTGTCCTTGGCCAATAGCCCACTTTCCCTGAAACTGGTTCAAGCAGTTGTCTAAGGCTCTGCATGAGTACTGATGTGTGAAATGGCTTCCACTACATGTTTATAGCCTCTCAATTCTTGTAAAGTGCTCTGGGATACAGTGTGTATAAAAAGCGTAATATAAATGCCAGTTATCCTTCTTCTATATTGCTTTTGAACACACACTGTTTAACATAATTTTTCTTGTGACGAAGGGGAACCAGAATGCAAAAGATACTACGCATTCACCTAATGGGATAAAAGGGGCTCAAAAATAGCTGTGGATACTGAGAAAAACCTGAAGATAGCCATATGAAAAGGAATGCTCCTTTTAATTATTTCACATCTCAACAAAATCCCGAAGCAGACTCAAAATTATGAAAAAGATCAACTTTCAGGACAGGATAAAAAGGGCACTCTAAATTGGAATGAAAAGGTAAAGGCTAGCATTTTCACTGTAACTCACACCACCAGCCACACTGGCGACTGAGGTTCAGGAATGGTCCAGCATCACTTGGAGGCCGGCAGGGCGAGGAAGGACTGAGTGTTGCCCAATAGCTCTCCTTCCTCGGGGAGGAGATTCTCGGGGGTCCCTCCACCTGACTGTCTCCTGGTGGAGGCCAGATGGCAGCAGCGCTGGGAGCAGCACGAAGGGGCAGGGTATCGGTAGACAGGGTGCGCACTAGCACCAATGCACGCTGAAGACATGGGGGGAAACTAAGAAAAATAATGGAGGGAAACACTCTTGCCAACTCAGCATCCCCTGCAGGCACTGCATGGCTCTATGGGTGCAGGCCACCATGGGGGTTAACCTGTAAGTGCGGGGAGGGGTCAGTGATGGGGTTAGGGAGATGCTGCCAAGGCCAGGGATGCTGGGAGCTAAAGTATTTATGTGAAAAAATATTTCACTGTAACATATTCTGCTGTATTAAAGGTGACAGGAAACAGTTTTTTTATCCCTCTAAATGCCGTCATGTTGTCTTTTTAGTCTCTGTTGATATTTCAAATGTGCCATCTAAAGTTGCCACACTATCTGCAGCAGCTTGGACTTTAAATCCCTGTCTTTCTTTGAGGTACTGCCAGTACCAAGGGCCAGCATGGAGGTGAGGCAAAGTATAGTGTAGTTCAGTAGTTGGCTTGCAGGCTAGTGTGCTCAGAGGGGGTATGGTGTGATAGGAGATTGGGGTTCAACATGGAGCGACACTAACCTCTATGCCCCAGATAGGCTGCACCTAAATGGGGAGGGGAAAGCAGTGCTCAAATGCAAACTGGACGATTATGTTGACAAATTCTGCCATTCAAACTAAAACCTGCGGGGGAGGGCAGGGGAAGTCCTGTTGATGAGGCAAGAGGTGGGGGGCAAAGGCCTAACCCACACAGCCAGAGGGTAAGGAGCAAAATATAGGGCAGGGGAAGGGGGGTGGAGGTCATGTGTGCAAACACCAGAAGTCTGGGTAAGAAGATCCCAGATCTAACAGCAAAAATGGTTGAGGAGGGCCTTGACATTGTGGGGGTAACAGAAGCATGGTGCCACCAGGAACAGGGATGGGAAATGGAGATACCAGGGTACAAACTGTTCAGGAGGGACAGGGTAGAAAAGGGAAGGGGGTTTGCACTCTACGTAAAGGAGAGTATGAGGGCATCAGAATTGCAGGGTAAGTGGGGAGAGGTTGAAGGACTCTGGGTCCCTTTGGCAGTGGGGAAGGGGGAGGCAGTGCGTATGGGGGTGGTTTACAGGCCACCGGCACAGCAGGAATTGGTGGATAGAAGCATGGCTGATGAGTTCATGAGAATGGCAGCAAAGGGGGAAGTGATGCTGATGGGGCACCTGAACCTACCGGACGTAGACTGGGGCACCCTTTCAGCTGCTTCAACCAGCAGCAGGGAAATATTGGACTCCCTGCAAAGAGCCCTCCTAAATCAACTGGTCAGGGAGCCAACCAGGGCAGGAGCTACTCTTGATCTAGTTCTGACAAATGGGGATAGGGTAGGAGATGTATCGGTGGGGGAACAGCTTGGTACGAGTGACCACAATATGATCATGTTTAGAATAAGGAACACTGCAGAGGTTCACCGGTCTAGGTTGAAGGCGCTGGATTTCAAGAGGGCAAACTTCGGGAAAATTAGGGAAATAGTGGAGAGGGCTTTGGAAGGGGTGGAGGAGTTGACAGAAGTGGAGGTAATGTGGGGGAGGATAAAAGAAGCTATTGTAGAGGCCACTGACATCTGTGCCAAGAGAGCAAGTAAAAATTAGAGGAGGAGGAGATCTCTGTGTACACTAGGAAGGTAGTGAAAAAGGTAATGGCAAAAAGGAAGGCCTTCAGGAAGTTCAAGGAAACACAAGCGGAAGTGGACTGGGGAAAATACCAGTTGAGCCAGAGAGAAGCCGGGGTAGAGGTAAGGAGGGCAAAGGCACAGACAGAGGAGCGCATAGCTAGAGGGGTCAAAAAGGGGGGATAAGACTGAAAAGAGGAAGGCTAGGCAGGGAATACTCCAGTTAAAAACAAACGAGAGGGAGAGGCTACAAGGGGACAGAAAGAAAGTGGACTTGCTAAACAACTATTTTTGCTCAGTGTTCAATGGGGAGGAAGAAGATGAGGGCAGGAGAGCAGGAAAAGCAATGGCAGGGGAGGAGGAAGTGGATATGAGGCCATTCCTCGTAGAGGAAATTTTGAGCGAACTAGGCTGCATGAAGGTGGACAAGGCAATGAGGCTGGATGGGGTGCACCCAAGGGTGTTAAGGGAACTAAAGGAGATATTGTCAGTGCCATTGACTGCACTCTTTAGTCGGTCCCTGGAGACTGGGGTGGTGCCGGAAGACTGGAGGCAGGCAAATGTGGTCCTGCTGCATGAGGGGGGAGGGAGGGAGGAAGTGGGAAATTATGGGCTCGTGAGCTTGACATCGGTGGTAGGCAAGCTCATGGAGAAACAAATTAAAGGCAGGATCACCAGCTACCTGGAGGAAAGTGGCCTGATGGATCCAAGGCAACATGGTTTTACTAAGGGCAGATCCTGTCAAACAAATGAGTTTTTTGATGTGGTCACCAAGGAACTGTTCAGGGGAGGGTGGTAGATGTGGTTTATCTGGATTTCAAGAAGGCGTTTGACTCCGTGACCCACAGAAGACTGCTGTATAAAATGTCAGGCCTGGAGCTGGGGCAGAGGGTGGTTAAATGGGTGGGAAACTGGCTGGGGGACAAGAGGCAGAGGGTCATAATAAATGGGGTGGCATCTGGAGAGGGCAAGGTCAAAAGCGGGGTCCCTCAGGGATCACTGTTAGGGCCCCTACTATTCAATATATTTGTAGGGGGACATTGTGGTGGGCCTTGAAGGGGGTGTAAGTCTGTTTGCGGATTATATTAAAATCTGCAATAGGGTAGACACTCAGGAAGGGGTAGAAAGAATGCAGAGATATTTGGGGAGGCTTGAGGCATGGACAAAGAGGTGGCAGCTTTCATTCAACACAGAAAAGTGTAAAATCATGCATCTTGGCTACAGGAACCAGAGGGCAGGGTACTGTATGGGGGGTGGGCAGAGATCTGGAGGTGACGGAACAAGAAAGGGACCTGGGCATTACTACATTGGGAGAACTGAAGGTGGAAAGGCAGTGCAGGAGAGCAGTGGCTAGGGGTAGTGGAATGCTGGGATGCATCGGAAGGGGGATTACTAGTAGAAATAGGGAGGTCATAGTACCCTTGTACACCCATCTGGTTAGACCGCATTTGGAATACGGAGTCCAGTTCTGGAGGCCATACCTCAAAAAGGATGTGGGGAGGCTGGAGCGGGTCCAGAGGAGAGCAACAAAGATGGTAAAAGGGTTGAGCCACCTATCCTATGAAGAAAGGTTGAGAGATCTGAACATGTATTCCCTGGAACAGAGGAGGGAGAGGGGGGACATGGTCGAGACCTTCAAGTACATTAAGGATATAAACAGGGTGCCAGTGGAAAGCATCTTCCAGATGAAGAGTAATCAGAGGACGAAGGGGCATGGCCTGCAGGTGAAGGGGGGGCAGTTTGGGGTAACATTAGGAAGTACTATTTCACAGAGAGAGTGGTGGAAAAGTGGAACAGACTCCCGGAGGCAGTCGTTGGAGAAGAAACAGTGGAGGGATTCAAAAGGGAATGGAACAGCCACTGGGAAGTGTTAAGGGTGGGGGGGCGCAGGTCTAAGCAGATAGCTGGACAGATGGGCAGACTCAGTGGGCCTTGTTGGTCCTTTTCTGCTGTCACACTTCTATGAATCTATGAATCTATCCATCTGCAAGTCCGCTGCCTGAGACTGATAGTTGAACCACTGACAAAATGGTCTAACTAGTGGCCATATTTGTCGCAGTTTGTGGCACTTGGAAGCGTGTGTTTATTTGATGCAAGGTGCTGTAAATCACAGCAGCTGTTGTAAAATTTCCGGAGGCTTTGAAAACAGTCTGGAGGAGTTTTAGGGCAACTAGGGTTGACACTGGAGTGGGCAATATTTTGCTGCAGGTTCAGCATCCCAAACTTTAAATATTCAATTCTCCATGTCTTTAAAGGAAGAAGGCTGGCCAAGTTCCTAAAGGGGAAGGAATAAAATTGAATGCCCATTCAGGTTGTGGGGGAAAAAAACATGATAGATAAGGTTTCCTTTTTGAAATGTTTATGGGGTACAGTTATGGGATAGAGGATTTAAACTGGAGCAGGCATTCTGAGCCTGATACACAGTTGCAGTTGGTGGCAGCCCTAATTTTGGGTACAAAAAGGCTCCCTATTGTGCCACTACCAAAACTGTACTGCACAAAGACCTGCCTTAGCTGCCAGGGGAGGAGGAAGTCAAACAGGTGTTGTAAGACAAAGCAACTTTATGTGGCGCCCAATTCGGATGGCTCTAGGCATCTTACAGAATCTTCAGGGCCTCTGTGCTCCACAAAGTGGGATCTCCTCGAAGAATGCTTCACCCTCCTCTCTTATGACTTCAACCGCCTCAGCTCTTCACAGAACCATGGTGAGCTGTGTCAGAAAATCAAGAGGTGAACGCGGTAAGGTGCGAGGGAGGCTATGTCCACTGTAAGAGTCGTATTATAGCTCTCCACAGATTTCTCCGCTCCCTCATCACAAGCTTTCATCATGCCCAGGAGATCCACTCTGCCAGGAGTTTTCAAGGCTCCAGGTTTTTTTTTAGTGTTAGCCAATCATCTCCACAGAAGGGGGAATAAAGCCAGGGACCCTATAAATGAATTAAATAGCACGATGATCCAACCAACTGACTGATCAGTCCTGACATTGCTAATATGAAGACTGTACAAGATGACCAAGTCCAAGCCATGTCCCAACTGGGGTGTTCCAGGGGTAGCTGGCTGTGTGAAGCCCAGTGAGGTCATCAGGTGGGGAGAAACTTGTTCAGAATGTGAGGCCTCAACATCAGTTCATGTGTTGAAATCCCCCAGCACCAGAAGTCTGGGAGAGTTCACTACCAGGCCGTCCATGAGGCCCACCAGTTCCTGCAGGAAACTGTAGCCACTAACATGCTGGGTTGCACCACACATGAAGGTCTGGGCATGACATAGCATAATTCGTATGGTGCTTTGTCATGATCGAGTTCCAGAGACCTGGCACAGTTACTGTAACTTTCTCCCACCTGCTTGTTTTTCTGTGCCACTGAGACTATTGATTTTTCTTTGGTCATGCAGTCCTCTCTCGGTAGTTTAGTGACTCTCATCCCTACCCTAGCCCCCAAGCTGTGTCTCGCATCAAGTAGCATTACCTCCCCAGTTTTGCCACCCCCATGCACTGCTCATTATTGTCTGGTCCCTCACTGATCTCTTTCCCTGGTTGGTTTCTTGGTTGTCAGTGGCAGAGTTCCAGCACCTGTACCATATGCCTGTATTGGTACTAAAGACAGGAAGTTTGGAAAGTTGGTGCCCACCACCGTGAGGGTTGTGATGCTTTGTTCATGGCCCTATAAACCATTTGCATGGGGACCCCACCTCTTTCCCTGCATAGTCACAATGTCACCAGCAGCCATGCATCAATTGGCCTGTGGTCCCATTGTACATAGCACAACAATGTTACTCGTCAGGGACTGGCATTAAGTGGTCATTTCATTGACTTAGCAACAGTCCCTTGTGACTGTACATGGTGCGCCCTATCTTTGAAGTGTATCCCCAATTAATCTTGGGCTCTGAGCAGATGCCTAGTTTGCCTATATGTAAATCTGGCCTGGTAGACCACCAAATAGCCATCAGATTATAATTGCTTTGGCTGTAGCTGTGCACACTGAAAACAGAAGCCTAATGTTCAACAACTCTGCAGCCCACTGTCATTCCACTAAACCATCTGGTCCCCTGATACGTAAGATCTGCATTTTTACTTCAGCTCACAGTAATTTCTCTGTGTGGTAGGAGTCTTTCCTACCAAAATATCTATCAGGTAAACAATTAGTCCAGTCACATTAGCAAAATCAAAGAGGAATAACAGAGCTGTTTTTCATATTCCTTCCTCATGTTAACCAGGTCAGTGCAACCAAAATAACTGGCATCAATTATGAAGGCAACACAACAGCATGCCTACCCTTCTGTCTGTAGGAAAGGATGCGTCACAGTGGCTGTGATCAAGAAAAGGGGGAAATAGGATGTATTAGCCCCCCTACCCCTACACAGAATGTTCACACATCCAGAAGATGATTTAACTCTTGCTAGTTCATACAGCGAAACATTAAACACTCTTCCCTTCATCCTAATTTTTTGTCTTCTGATATAAAAACATTAATATAACAGTTCAGCACATAGCAGTGTTACTGTTTTGTATTCCACAGGCATGCTAGTCCTTTTATACATTCTAATGATTTGAAGGTTTTCTATTTTGCATTGGACACTGACATATGCAGTCTACCATAAACCATCCAGATTCCAGGAGCCTGATATCTTCAGCACTAATTTCTTGCCCAGCAAATTAGTGAATTACTGTGATCATTTTGGCTTCTAATTCTTTTTTTGCCATTTCAAACAGGCATATGGGAGTAAGATGATGCACTGTGCTCAATATACCATTTCTTATTCACCTTTCCTAATTCTCAGATTTCTACCAATACAGATTCATTTATGGGTGAAAACTCCCGAGAGGAACACTGCTCCTCGCAGCATGATAGTTCTTATTTGCTACATCTGTCTGTAACACCATTTCAAAAGTAAATGTCTTGCCTCTGTTGAATGAAGTCAGCAGCGAAAATGTCTGCAAACTGGTGTGGCAAGGTGTCATTATGGATATATGGTTTGACAAGTCTTGTTTTTTGAAGGCTCTACGATGCTGGTTCGACAACTAAGTTGTCGATCGCCATCACAGCGATGGATTTATGTTGACCACAACTTGCAGTTGACATAAATCTGACTGGAGACCCCAGCAGTTTTCGCAAGCCACACGCACCTCCCATTCTCTAGGATTCTAACTCCGAGTCAGAGTTGGATCTGGGAGGGGGTGCAGGACCGGGAGACAGAGTGATGGGGTTTTGGGTGGACTATTACAGCGAAAACATTGAGGTTGTCAGCATCAACGTTTTCGCTGTAATAGTGTCACCATACAGGGGGCATACCTTTTTGGCATCTACGCACAATGTTGTTGCACCATTTGAAGTTGGGTTATAACCACTGAACTAATTGTCTTCACTGCTTCCCAATTCCTCAAATGTGAATTGCAGTCTGTTATGTGAAAACACTGGCTCTTCAGGCTGATCATATGCAGAATATAACATTTATAAAACCTCTGCAACCTCATTTTCTTTTACTGGTGATGGAGGACATAGGAAATATTTCTGGACAGTTGGATGAAGCACTTGTGAAGATTACTTTAAGCACATTTTCTCATCTGTTTCAGCAGAATCGAGATGCAAATACTCCAAGGATTTTGATGCCTTTTTCCACTGGTGAAGTGGCACCACCGAAGGTGCGTTTAAAGTTCCCCAACTTGCTTTGCACAGACTAATGCTATTATATACGCTGTGCCCGAATCAAATCCTCTGCACTGTAGTCTTACAGTTGCATTGCACTAGCTCTGCTTGTTTTTCACAGTTCTTGTTACAATCTTGCATATAACACGGTGGACACAATAACATATAAGCCCTGCAGCACAAATGCACTTTCACTGAACAAATCTACAATCTGAATGTTACCGAAGTTCCTTTTGGGTAACAAATTGGCAGTCTTTCTAAGGTGAAATGGAACAAACAGCATCTTTTCAGAAGTCACCATTGCCGATGATGGGTCGTCTGTGTTCCAGTTGTAATCTCGTATCTGACTCTACTGTAAGCTACAGGGCCTCTGAATTTATCCAGTGTTTGTTTGTCCCTAAAACTGTACATTTACTGATGTAGACCCAATTGGGTCTGGAGTCTATTACATCGCTTTTTAAAATGTAGATGAAAGGTCACTGTCTGTTGCTGCGCTAATGGTCCTTCCATCCCCAATTTCACATCCTCATCTGCTCCGGGGTCACTATCATTCGATTTCAAGAACAGGAGTGTCATTTAGCAGCTGTAGTTGAGAACCCTATGATAGTTACAGTTTCCTGAGAACCCTAACAATGATAACAATATTTTTCTTTCTTGGCAGTTTAACTTCTGTGTTTTTATATGCACAGCAATAGGTTTCTGAGCAATGTTAGAGGCATTCTACTCCTATCAACTCAAAGGATAAAGCTGTATGAAAAACCTGTGCTGACTTCAGAAGTACTGCATATGTATATCACGTTCAGTAGCTGTCCCAAGAGCTCCTCACTGTAGAGTGTAAATACCAATTGATCTTTGAGTGCATCCTTGAAATGTAGTCCTAATTTGCAGGTTCTCATCATTCTGCACTCCAGGATTAACCCATCTTCAAGTTGATGCTGAGTAGTAAATATTTACCACTTAGTGATGTTTGTTTTAGGCATATCGCTGCCTTTTATAACTTCCATGAATTCTAAAAACATCTTTCTCCAGATTTCTCAGGTGACGTGAAATCTGCAGGGACTCCATCTTGTTTTCGCCCAACCATAATCTCAAGTACAGCCATTTGTTTACGCCTCTGTGTAATACTGCCTGCCAGTAAGTACTGTTTCAAGTACAACTTAAGAAAGCTCAGGATGAGCCAAAGTCAGTTTGCAGGGAGACTGTCATATAGCAGAAAAAAGAGAAACTGATATTTTGAGACAAGCTCTGCATTAGAGAGAATGAAACTGGGCATTCACGGTGGACCTCAGAGCTCTCCTCTGTTCAGCATTCAAACTTTTGCATCATTTATTTGTCATTTTTGACCAGGAAAGGCACACTACGCTGTGAGAGCTTGTTTATAGGTGCATCCTGAGGGTGGGATATGTGGACCTGGTGGATCCACGACCAGTTGTCGACAAAATGTTTGTCGAACGACCGTACAGCAAAACCGTTATGTTGAGCGCATTTGCGGTCAGTATACAGTTTCTCACTGAGAAACATGTTTTTTTCACACCCCACACAGGGGGTAGTGCCCCCCCCAAATATAATCAACTCTGAGTCGGAGCTGATTAGGGGAAGGGGTGCAAGACCCCCAGAATACAGTGCTGGGGTCAAGCCGCACTACAGCATCCTGGCGCTGTAGTCGCTATAGTGACAGTCACTGTCGGCGGTGTATACTGACCTGGTTTATTGACTAGGGGGAATGGTGGTCATGAAAATGAGAAAACTCCCTTACTCTTCTTTGATATTTTTTATTTTGTAACTTATGTTTTGTTTTTTTGTATTATATTTTTTATCCCATAAAGTCCCCCACTCCTTTTTGATAAGTACTGTACCATTAGATCTTTAACTTCCACTGGGACAGTGACTAGACCTGGACAGACGGGACCCTGGTTTAACATCTCATCCTTTCTAGATACAGCATTTTTCCTTTAATTTAGTAATAGACTTCCACAGTCCATAGCCTTCTCACTAAACTTCCTTGATATGCGTAATCCTCTGCTTAGTTTGCTGAGCATGATGAAGAGCATCACATTTTCATCACCAACATTGCATGTATTTTAACTGCAAATTGAATGTAAAGACCTCATCAGACAGGCACCTTTTACAAAAACACTGATTTTAAGGGAACAGCTTTCAGTATTTTGTCATACAACAGTCCCTCAGTAGCAGACTAGTAGTTTGTTACACCTGATTTGCCTGCACCTTAACTAGAGATCACATTTAGCAAGCTCAGGAAAGAGTTACACATTCCGTTTTCATGTGCACACTTCAAGTTAACCTACTGTATGCAGTAAGCTAACAGTGATGGAAATGGGGGGGGGCACCTGGAGGAACTCGGTTCTCAGAATGAAATTGATAGTCAAATTCAGTTTCAGGTATATACCCCAAAAAAAAACATGCAATTGAACACGTAATGTGCATAAATGCAACACATAATGAGATACATGTCCTCAGACACCTGTCATGTATGTTTAATCCCACATTAATGGTTGTGGGTTTCCCCAGTGAACTTTTCTATTTCCAACACTGGCAACTAAAGTCAGATACACAACCACATCTGGAATGCTAGGAGGACAACTAAAGGCACATACACAACCACATCTGGAATGCTAGGAGGCCAACTAAAGTCACATACACAACCACATCTGGAATGCTAGGAGGCCAACTAAAGTCAGATACACAACCACATCTGGAATGCTAGGAGGCCAACTAAAGTCACATACACAACCACATCTGGAATGCTAGGAGGCCAACTAAATTCACATACACAACCACATCTGGAATGCTAGGAGAACAACTGAAGCATGCATAACATGGTTTAACCTTTGCTGTTTCCCATAGCAAGATGTTATGCATATTAAATATAACCTGTGCTGACAGTTTCCCTGCTGTACCTGTAGTCACCATCCTCCTCCTTTAAGCCTGACCAAAATACCTGTGTTCTTCTTTGCTGACAACTGCTAGTCTTTGTTGTAAATATTATATTTGTATTTATCCGTTAATTTAGGCAATCAGAGATACGTCGAGCACTCACCACCTCATTGAAAATGACTTCAGACCAGATTTATAACTTCAAAAATACTACATTTATTAATGAAAAGTGTCCAAGGAAATGATGCAGGCAACAATAGCCTTCTGCATTTTGGAACTTATTGTCCCTTTCTCAAATGCTGAGTTACAGCTCTGGTCTGGAGTCATTTTCAGTGAGGTGGTGAGTGCTCAACTTCTCTCTGATTGTCTGGAAATTTTTGTCTGGGAGCACCACCATCCCAGCGCAACCCTGCATTGCAAATTTGTTTATCTGTTAATTAGCCATCTGTTCCATGACCTTTGACACCAGGCACAGGCTAGCCAGACTGTATCCTTTCTCCTCCTTTGATACCTTTGATGGTGATTTGATTGAGGACAGCTCCTCCTTAAATACCTTGGGGTTTGGTTGAACCATCATCCCTATTTTTCTCTGCATGTGGATTCCATCCACCAGAAGCTCCACCCCAAAACTTGACAATCTCTACAATAACAAAGCTTATATCCCACTTCCTGATCATAGAGAAATCATCTCAAAGATGACACTCCCCATCTTCAATTGTGGTGACACTGTGTACAGTGCTTCTCACAAGTCCTAAGTGACCAGACTGGACCCCCCTTTTTGTTACTAGTACCAGCTCAATATGTCTTTACTGGTAAAACTTTTAAAATAAATAAAGCAATAAGTAAACCTGACTGCTCATGGGGAGGTGGTAGATCCTTGAGGTTAGAGCATGTAGCTATGGACCTGGAGACCCAACAGACATGGGTTTAAATCCCACAATGCCCCCTTGCAAACTGAGTAACCCTGAGCCAGTCACTTAACCTCCCTCTGTTCCTGGTCTGCACCTAGAACTGAACTACGCCTCAATGTGCCATTCCTGGCCAAAAATTCTAAAACAAAGCAAAAAAATAAAAAAATAGAATTACTCCAGCTAATAGTGACAATAGCGAGTGTCCAGCACTGTAGGTACTGGTCATATGTAATTGATAAAGGGGATATACCATGGCCTGACTCAAAATATGCAGTTTATCTTCATGAGTGATGGGCCACAGCTATAACGCACAAGTGGCAAAACAAAAGTGAGTTGTGGAAGTCCTGCCCCCTCACAAATGGAGACCAACTGTATATTTTGGTCAGATTATTGTGTATTCAGTTCTTACAATAGCAGTTTAAAATATAGTATGTACCTAATCATAAATTTGTGTACAGATTTAGCAATTTCTCTTTGAATTCAGCAGCTTGCTTTCGGGCATGTCAGGGCTATTGTGGTGTCTTCAGCATTATGAAAGCTGCTCTATGATTGGTTCTCAGGTTACTAACATACTAAAATGCCAGCAGAATAGGTCTAATGGTCTTTCGTGTCTGCTCATTTGGTCAGCACCCACCCTGGGAGCTGACCTTGCTGCCCCCCTCGCCCTCTCTGGCTTCTCCCTTCACAGTCCTGGATATTCTCGCTGCACTGGACTTTGCTTCCAGAACCCTTCCCCGTACCTGTCCCACCCCCTCTTGAACCCTTCAACCATCTCTGCCTCCACCAGCCCCCTGGGCAGCGCATTCCATGGCTCCACCACCCTCTCAGTGAAGTAGCACCTCCTCCTTTCTCCCCTGAATCTCCCCCACTCCTCCTTCCACCTATGCCCTCTAGTTGCCCCCCGTCCTTCCTTTGGAGCACCCTGACTGCTCCTACCCTATTTAACCCCTTCATGTACCTGAAGACCTCTATCATGTCCCCCTGGTCCCTTCTATCTTCCAATGTGTACATATTTAGCTCTTTGAGCCTCTCCCCATAGGTCTTGTCCCCCAAGCACCAGATCATTTTGGTTGCTGTCTTCTGGACCCTCTCCAGGAGTTCAATGTCCCTCTTTAAGTGTGGCCTCCAAAACTGCACGCAGTACTCTAGGTGCGGCCTCACCAAGCAGTTATACAGAGGGAGTATCATTTCCCTCCTTCTGGAGGTGATCCCCCTAGCGATGCATCCCAGCATCCTGTTGGACTTGGCCGCTGCCCTTGTACAAGTCTCCGAGTTGTTCGTCTTGACATCCACCACCACTCCCAGGTCCCTCTCAGCCATTGAGACTTGTAGCATCCCCCCACCCCAGGGTGTACACTTGGCCAGGTTTCTGGCCCCAGGTGCAGTACCTTGCATTTCCCTGCATTGAACCTCAGCTTCCACTTTCTAGACCACCTTTCCAGAGCCTCCAGGTCCCCCTGTAGGGCCACCCTCCCCTCCACCCCATCCACCACCGCCCCCAGTTTTGAGTCATCCGCAAAGAGACTCATCTCACTCCTGATACCCTTCCTTATGTCTGAGATGTAGGCGTTGAACAGGAGGGGCCCAAGGACCGATCCCTGAGGGACCCCACTAATGACCCTCCTTGGGGATGAGACTAACCTACCAACCATGTCCTGGAGCCAATTGCTATCCGACGGCAGCGCTCGACCAGGGTAGACCAGTTGATGTCATCTTCCTAGACTTCAGCAAGGTGTTTGACTTGGTCCCCCACGCTGGTCTGCTGGATAAGTTGGGAAAGATGGGGTTGGGGGCACGGATGGTCAGGTGGATTGGAAGCTGGCTATCTGGTCATACCCAGTGGGTGGTGGTAGGGGGGGTAGTCTCATCCCTCAGGGGGGGTCATTAGCAGGGTCCTACAGGGATCAGTTCTGGGACCGCTCCTGTTTAATGCCTACATCTCCGACATCAGGGAGAGCATCAGGAGTGAAATGAGTCTCTTTGCGGACGACTCTAAGCTGGGGGTGGTGGTGGATGGGGAGGAGGGTAGGGTTGTCCTGCAGGGAGATCTGGATGTTCTAGGGAGATGGTCATGTACCTGGAAGCTAAGATTCAACACTGCAAAATGCAATGTGCTTCACCTGGGTCAAGGAAATCCAGGTCAGGTGTACACCCTAGGATGGGACATATTGCATGTTTCAAGTGGGGAGAAGGACTTGGGGGTGCTGGTGGATGCCAAAATGAATAACTCGGAACAGTGCAGGAGGGCCGCAGCCAGGGCTAATAGAATGCTGGGCTGTTTCGCCAGGGGGATCACCTCAAGAAGTAGGGAGGTGATTTATGCCACTGTACAATTGCCTTGTCAGACTGCACCTCGAGTACTGCATACAGTTTTGGCGTCCACACCTCAGGAAGGATATTCAACTCCTGGAGAGGGTTCAAAGGAGGGCAACCAGGATGATCTGGGGTCTGGGGATAGGACTTATGAAGTGACACTTGAGAAGCTCGACCTGTTCTCACTGGAGGAGAGGAGAGAAGAGGAGAGACAGGGGGGATATGATTGAGGTCTTGAAGTATCTGAAAGGGGTAAATAAGGTATGCCTACATGGGGTCTTTCAGAGGAAGGTGGGAGGGGGCCACCTGGGGCATGGCTGGAGGGAGGGAGACTTAGGGGGAAAGGAGGAGGAGATACTTCACTGAGAGGGTGGTGGAACCATGGAATGCACTGTCTGAGGAACTGGTGGAGTTGTCAACAGTGGAAGGGTTCAAGAGAGGCTGGGACAGGTACAGGAGGGGGATGAAGAGGAGGGCTACCAGTCTGGGGAAGGGGAACCCTGGCCAGGGGAAGGGGGATGGGGGAGAAATCAGGAGGATGGTTGCGGTGCCCATTAAGGGTACTGACTCTCAAGCAGACTCGCTAGACCATGGGGCCTACTCTGCTGGCATTTTAGTATGTTAGAATTTTATAGGAGTTTCTCCATAGATAGTTTAAGCTCTCACAATACAATAGGCGTGCAATATTTTTTTTAGCTATTTACAACATTGGATATTGTTTTCAGCCTTTTGTATATTTTTGTGTGATGGATTTTCTTTCATGTATTCATATATATATATATATATTAGAGGCAAAAACTCAGTTTAATACATCAGTTAGGGTTGTTCCACAGCAACAAAAGCGAGGAAATTGAAGTTAGGGTTGAAACCCCCTGCACCCATCAAGCCCACCACCCACCCAACCGGCATCGGAGTGCGCATTGGGGTCGTCGGCCCTAACTCTCACCCCATCACATGTGGAAAGAAGCTGAGGAATAGGAGAATAGGGTGAGAGTTAGGACCAACGACCCCAGCACACACCCCAATGCCGGTTGGGGGTTGGGCTGGAGGGGTGCAAGGGGGGTTTCAACCCTAACATCGAATTTCCTCACTTTTGTTGCTGAGAAACAACCATAACTGATGCATTAAATGTAGTTTTTTGCCTCTAATTTCTCTTCTTTTTGAGAATGATAACGAGAAATAGTGAATGTAATGCAGCGTCGGGAGCGCGGGGCCCATAGTAATACGGTGCCCGCAAACGCAAATGGTAATTCGCATGGTGACTCAAAGCGAAACAGAAAGAGAAACAGTACTGTAGGCATAAATGGTAAAAATAATGCAAATGCAAGCGCAAATGAAAATGCAAAGGGTAACGCACACGGTGGTGTAGACGGGAACGGTAAGTGAAACGGGTACGGAACCGGAAGCGGTAAGGGTAACAGTAATGTAAGCGCACAGTACTGTAACTTTGCATCCATGCAATATTTTGTCACCAAACCACCAAAAGGCACAACTGTGAGATGTTGGCTGCCTTCCCTCCAAATTTCAGCCCAAAAGACCAAACCGTTCATTTGCAGCAGGGGACAAAGAATTCTTGTTATTTTGGGCATAGTGCCAAAGTAGCGATTGATTTATGAAAGCTGCAAAATTTGGACACTTTTGTGAGTGCGACACTACTTTGTGACACTGCTTTTTCCAGAAATTGAAAAAACATATTTCTAGGGTGTTTAACCTCAAAATAAAGACATGCCTAGCATCCTCAGGGTCCGACTAGGTAAACACAAAAAGAATTGTGTTACTAGAGTGTCCCAAATTTAAATGCCAAGCATTTTTCTGATCACCAACTGAAAACAAAATGGTGGATTTGCGACACTACTAGGGCCATTTGCGACACTAAAAAGTGCATTTGCGACACTGTTGAACTTTTTGTTAACTTTTCCCATTGACTTATAATGGGAAATTGTTTTTTGAATAACTTTTGAACCGTTTAATATTTTTTCACGAAATCTTCAAAAGGCACATCGGGGACCCTGGACTTACGATCCCTGAAGTTTTGGACTGGCGCGCGAAACCGCGCCGACCTGTAGGGATGACAAAGAACTAAAAAGCCGTGAAATGCGCATGCAGATCACGCTTAATAATCTCCGCAGTCGTATATCCGAACAATACGAAAGTTGGCAGATCCCAAGATGTATGGCTCTTGATCATGTATTCCAAATTTCAGGCAAATCCATTGAACGGTTGCAAAGTTATTAAGGTGCAACATTTTAGGTTTAACATGTAAATGGCTCCTCAACCCTAACTATGGTAGCACTAACGTGCTACCATAATATATATATATATGTTTTTATCCTCCTGCTGGGGCAGCTGCCCCTGTCCATGCCCATTCCCCAGCTCCTCCAGGTCAGCTCTCCACCTCCCTCGGTGTGTGCCTGGTCGTAATTCTCCCCACAAGTTTCCCTCTTGTGGCAGGGCCAGGGGAAGAGAGCCGTCTCCCTCCCCCCCAACCAAGTATACCAAGTCTGAGGCAGACCAGGTCACTTCACTGAGCAGTGGCACAGGCATGGCCTCTGCTGGGCTGGGCTTCATGGAGCGCCCCCCCTCGCCGACATCCATTTTCCTCCTTTTTTCCCTCTCCCATCCCTTTTGCAGAGTGTAGAAGTTGCACATGGAGGCGTGCCCATCTTACATGTCTCTGCAGTTCCCTTCCATGTTTTTACCTTCCTGCCCCGCTGTACCCCCAGGCCTCCACTTGGAGGCAGCCGAAGCTGGGACAACAAGCCACCCCTTTCCTGGGAGAGGAAAGCATTTCCTCCGACACTCAAGACTGCCTCCTCAGCCAACCCCCGATGACCCAAGTCCGTTCCCAAACCTGGGCTGCCAGTGTGGCAGGAGGTAAGGTACTTTTGCAGCACCTCAGCCTTCTATGCTACCAGGCCCGCCCAAGTGATAGGTTTCTGCATGAAAAATTGATCTAAGGTATGTTATATGTAACCATTTTGTTATTTAAAATGTTGGCACATGACACTTTTAGGATGTTATATAACAGTATGAACAGTAGGGGACTCCCACCTTTCACAAAGCTCATTTGAGCAAAATGGTAGGAGCCATTTCGCATAGCTATTTTGCTATGGTATGCTATATGTTTGGAGCTGGAAACTGAAGAAGCAGGAACTGCAGGAGCATCCTGGTGTTTGTCTGAGGCTAAATTAAAAGGAAGTATTTTTTGTGTGTGTTTTCCTACGTTTGCTTTACTTCAGATAGCTTGTACTGTGAGAAGGATATGCATTTGGGTGTTTAAAAAGTGCTGTTTGAATAAGGTCTGTATTTTGGGTGTTTAAACAGAGCTATTAGGGCTGTATTCTGGAGTTCAATTCTGTACCAGTTGAGAGACAGGAAACTGGAGAGGTAGACTTGGTGGAGTGGCAGGAGATTAGCCAGAGCCATTTTAAACTGATTCAGTTTGGAGCTGGAAACTGAAGAAGCATGAACTACAGGGATGTGTTTGCTCCTGCCTGAGGTGTGCAGTTGTGTAAGAGGTTGATTGACTTGCACGGGGAGTGGCAGTGGGCCCCTAATCCCCCCCCCCAGCTTGTCCACACTTATTGGGGGCTGTGCGGCATTGGGATTGGTGGAAAGCACTACCAGGTATATCCACTAACGTGCCCTAACAGAGGGGATTATTCTTTGTAATGTTATAGAGTGATATGTAACTCAGGTTAAAGAGGTAAAAAGTTAAAAACTTATAGATAGTACTGTGTTTTGGACTTAGGTGTAGCACCTCAAGCTGTATTTTGCTGGGAAATGTATGGATGGTATGGTATCATAGTAGTGTTTTATGCTTCTTTGCTATTGTATTTTTAAGTAGGGACTGGGCTGGTTAGAAACTTATAGCTAGAACTGTATTTTGCAGTTAGTACTGGTATCATGGGTAGGATAGTGGGCTGTAATGGATGTGGGGCGGCAGTTTGGATTAACATACTGTGGAGGCTAGGAGGGTGTCCAGTCTGTATCCAGTTGAGGAGGCTGGAGGAGGAAGTGCTGTGCCTTGGTAGAGAGCTGGAGAGGATGAGGGGACGGGGAAAGGGGCCTGAATGTAGGAGGGTCACAGCCAGGAAATAACATGAAGACACCGGGGGGGTGAAGAACAGTGGCTCAAGGGAAGTGATGGGGAGGGAGTGCAGGAGCAGAACAAACAAGGAGCCTAGCATTATGTGAAGGCTAGAGTCAGGGGGAGGAAGCAGAGGCACAGCCAGGCAGAATGGGCAGTAAATAGGTTTGCTGAGCTGACGACACTGGTGGAGGAGGAGGAGGAGTGATCTCAGGGAGAGCAGAAGAGGGAGGAAGAGAGCCCACAGGGGCAGGAGTCCAGTCAGAGGAGGCAACAGGGGTGAAGGAGAAGCACTGCTGGCGGGTAGACGACAGGTGGAGTAGGAGGAGGGGCCAGGGTCAAGGGAGGGATGTGGGGATAGGAGGGAGCAGTGAAGGGGCAGGACAGGACGGGAGAAAGGGGCAGAGAGCAGTAGGGAGTGAGGTGGAGTGAGTGACCTGGCGCCTAGAGTGGATACCCTGGGAATGGGGTGAGGCAGGGACAAGGAGCGAGGAAGGGGTTGTGTGGTGTTTGGTGATTCCATACTTAAAGGGGTCAGATGGGGCGGCGGGGGGGAGAGGCATAGTAGAATATGGGTGGAGGCTTTACCCGGGCTAACGGCAGACAGGGCGGGGCAGGTGGTTCTTAAGTGCACAAGGAGGGGCAGGAAGAAACCGCATGTAGTGGTGCATGTGGGCACTAATGACCCGGCAGGGGAGATGGTGGAAGTAGTGAGGAGGAGGTTTGAGGAATTAGGAGGGCTATGTGAGGAAGTGGGGGAATCAGTGGCCTTTTCAGAGGTGCTCCCGGTACCCTGTGCAAGTACAGGAAGGAAAGGGAGGATTGGGGAGTTCAACAAATGGCTGGGGGAATGATGTCAGTCAAAGGGGTACAGGGTAGTGGGAGACTGGGGCAGTACCTGGGAAAATAAGGATCTATATGCGGGGATAGGCTGCACCTGGCGTGGAGGAGAAAGGGGTATTAAAGCCTTGAGAGGTTGGAGGGGTACATAGCATCAAGGATGAATTTAAACTAGGTGGGGGTGGCGGGAGGACAGCTGGTAGGCAGGGATCCCAGAGGGGTAGCTAGCGTGCCTACCCCCAAGCTATCAAGCAGTATTTGAGGTGGGGACACAAGGAGAGATTGGGGGGACAGAAGGTAGGAGAAAGACACAGGTTGGAGGGTGGTCTGTTGGTCTGAGGCTCTAGTAACAAATCAGCCGAACTACAGGCTCTCTTGGCTGTGGGGAGGGTGGACATTGTGGCCATCACGGAGACATGGGCCACCCAGAACCAGGACTGGGATATGATGATCCCAGGGTACAGGATATTTGGAAAGGACAGGACTAGGGGGGAAAGGGGGGTTGGTGATCTACGTGAGGGATGGGATAAGGTGTATGAGAGAGGAGGAGGTGGAGGGCAGGACAGAGGCCCTATGAATGCAGTCTCAAGACTCTAAAAGAAGGACACTGGTGGTAGTGTACAGACCACCAGCTCAGGGGGATAACCTGGATAGGAAGTTGGCCGAGTAGATTAGAAGTGTCTGTAGGAAGGGGGACACCACAGTGGTGGGGGACTTCAACCTCCCTGGGGTGGACTGGAACACCCCATCCACCATGTGCGCAAAGGAACAGAGATTATTAGATACTTTTCAGGACTACTTTCTGGTGCAATTGGTCCGTGAGCCTACTAGGGAGGGTTGGACTCTGGACCTCGTATTAACAAATGGGGAAGCTATAAGGGATCTGGGAGTGGAGGACCCCCTGGCTGGGAGCGACCATCATATGGTGTGGTTCACACCCAATATGGGAAGGGTAACAGGATGAACAGGTACCAGGGTAATTGATTTTAAGGGAGCGGACTTTAAAAGGATGGGGGAAATTTTGGTTGAGCATCTGGTGGGAATTCAGACATACATGAGTGCCAGCCAAAAATGGAATATCATTAAGAAAAGGCTGGCAGAGGCTACTGAGACCTGCAGGATACGGAGCAAGAGGAAAGAGCAAAAGAAGCCGAGCTGGCTGACTCGAGGAGGAAGTAATGGAAGGGGTGAGGGCCAAGAGAAAAGCCTTCCGGAGGCTTAGAAATCCAATGGGGCAAGGGGACAAAAGGCAGTACACGAGAGGTCAGGAGGTTACCAGGCTAGTCGGTGGCCCAAGGCTTCCAGAAAGCTGAGACTGTACAGGAAATCAAGGACGGGAAAAGGACTTATTCAGATACATTGGCGAGAGAAGAAGAAACAAAGACTAGATTGTGAGGATTAAGAAAGATGGGGGGTGGGTGGAGAAGGGGGATGACCAGGCAGAGGCACTGAATGAGTACGTCTGCTCTGTGTTCACGAAGGAAAGAGGGGGGCAGACACCCCATGGGAAGGGTAGAGTGGGCAGAGCGGGGGGCGGGCGCGACTGATGTCAGAATTATGGAGGACAGGATGCTGGAGAGACTAAGGGCACTGAGGGTGGACAAGGTGCCGGGGCCAGATGGCATTCACCGTAGGTTACTTAGGGAGCTAGCGGAGATCCTGGTGGGACCACTGGCAGACCTGTTCAGTACATCACTGGACACAGGATGTGTGCCACAGGACTGGAGGATTGCCCATGTGGTGTCCATTCATAAAAGTGGCCCAAAGGATGATCCAGACAACTACAGACCAGTGAGTCTCACTTCAGTCATGGGGAAACTCATGGAGTCAATCCTAAAAGAGACTGATGGCCTTTCTGGAACACAATGGGCTCCAAAACAGCCATCAGCATGGTTTTGTATCGGGCAGATCCTGCCAGATAAACCTAGTAGAGTACTACAACTGGGTAACCAGGGAACTGAACAGGGGCCATGCAGTGGACGTCTTATATTTGGACTTCAGCAGGGCCTTTGACTTGGTGCTGCATGGGAGGCTGGGAAGAAAACTGGAATACAATGGGGTAGGGACAGAAATGTTCAACTAGATAACCAACTGGCTAAGGTGTAGGCAGCAAAGGGTGATGGTGGTGGGGGTACTGTCATCACCAAGGTACGTTACAAGTGGGGTGCCCCAGGGTTCAGTACTGGGACCGGTGCTGTTCAGGATGTTCTTAGCAAATATCGCAAACGGGATCTGGAGTAGGATCTGTCTGTTTGCAAATGATACTAAGATCAGTGCAGTGGTAGATGGCATAGAGGGGTGGAGGGGGCTGCAGGAAGACCTGACCAAACTACAGGAATGGTCGGAGACATGGCAGTTGGGGTTCAACTCCAAGAAGTGAAGGGTACTGCACTTCAGAGCAAGGAACCAGGGGAGGAAATATCAGTTGAGAGGGGTACAGTAGGTAAGCACAGTGGAGGAAAAGGATCTAGGGGTACTAATAATGGGGAGTATGAACCACTCAACTCAGTGCAGGAAGGTGGCTGCAAAGGCAAACAAGATACTGCGGTGCATAGTGAGGGGAATCTCCTTCAGGCACAGAGAAGTGATCCCACCACAGTACAGCTCACTGGTCAGGCTGCACCTGGAATACTGCGTGCAGTACTGGCATCCATTCCTGAAGAGGGACATCAGATTGCTGGAGGGGGTGCAGCATAGGGCAACAAAGATGATACAGGGACTTGAGGGAAAATCCTATGAGGAGAGGCTGGGAGAGCTGAACATGTATTCAGCTGGAAGAGAGGAGGGATAGAGGGGATATTATCTAAACCTTTAAGAACCTAAATGGTATTAACAGGATTAATACAGAAGGGGGAGGGACACAGGAGGGCATCAGTTAGGATTGGAGGGGGGAGATGCAGGAGGGAAATCAAGAGACACTTGTTCACGGAAAGGGCGGTAGATAAGTGGAACACTTTGCCCGAGGAGATGGTGTTGTGTAGAACGGTGGGAGGATTTAAGAGAGGGTGGGACAGAGTGAGGGGGTGATGGTTATGAGGAGGGGAGGGTGGGGCAGCTGCAAGTTGAAGGGCTAGCTGCACAATCGAGCAGACTCGATAAACCGTTAGGCCTGTTTCTGCTGGCATTTTGTATGTACCTTTTCCACCTTTGTATCTTGTGAACACATGGCAACTCGGGACTGAATTTTGGCAGCTTTTATTCATGTGGTGAATGCTGTGCAGTTTTTGGTTTTGTGTCATTGTATATCCAATTAATACAATGTAGTTTAAATTACAAAGCTTTTACACATTAGTTCTTTTTATGAAGGTTTAGCTAGTTTTATAAACTGGGTAGGTAAAAACTAATGTCCTGTCTGGTTGGCACCAATATCTTACATCTGTCCAATGCACAGGTAAAAAACAAAGTGCTGGCAGTCAGGACACAGTACAATAATAATATCAATGCTTTTTCGAAAAATCCTGATGACAGGTTCCATATCCCCAATTTATAAAATGGACCAGAATGCTTTATTCTTCACCATCAGCAAGAGTCCTATGTAATGGGCTACTCTCCACACCATTTACCTTATACCAGGGCACCTGTCAAGGATGCCCCTATCCCCATACCTATTTAACCTATTCCTGGAACCCTTAATTAGGACGCTTAACCATTCCCTCCGATAGCGAGCATAAGAATAGGTGATAATGAGTACAAACTCTCGGTGTATGCAGACAACATACTATTGCATATATCCTCCCCATCTCAATCTCTCCCATCCGCCTTACACATTATGTCCCAATTTGGTCAAATCTCAAACTATAAATTAAACCTGGATAAGTCCATCATGATACCCCTTAACAAACACACCCTGAAGTCAGATACAGAGCACCTAGGTCTACAATGGAATATAGAAAAATTGAAATACCTAGGAATATACCTCCATCCCTCTCCTCAAAAACTAAAACAATTCAACCTAGATTCCATAGTAGTGTCAATAAAAGAGTATCTAAAACACTGGTTGCAACTCCCCTTAACTCTTTGGGGGCGCATGAGTATCATTAAAATGAATATCCTCCTCCGTCTCTTGTACCACTTACAAATGTTTAACTGGACCCTTCCATATCTTGATTCACTCAACTACATAAAATCCTTAACGCATTTCTATGGAAGGGCAAGAAAGCCAGAAGAAACTACCCTAGACTTCCACGCCATAAAAGAGAAGGAGGGTCTACAAGCTCCCGACTTATTTCTCTATTACCTACCCATTCACCTAACTAGAATCAAACACTGGCTTGCTGAAATAGTTAAGGTTCCCCAAACTCAATATCGGCCTCTATGGATAGAAATTGAAAACACCCTGTGCTCCCGTTGCGACATAGACCCCAAATCACTTCCCTACCTGCGAAAGAAAAAACTCCCTACACGTTTGTGGGACACCCCGCTGGGCTCGGCACTTCAAATACAAAATCAGTTCAATTCTCTCCTTAAACTTGATGCAAAAAAAGACATCTCACAGCCCTTATTCAACAATCCAAATCTCATGATCTCTGGAAAAATAATCAAAACCCAAACCTTCTGGCCAGAGATGGGGGTTGAAAAGGTAGAAGACCTGTTCCCCCACGATAGGCTAATGACGTTCCCAACTGCTAGTGCACTATTTAAATGGTCCTCCTCCTATATTTTCAAATACTTCCAAATCTTACATATGTTATTACATCACTTTGGCAGTTGTTTATGGCGTAAACCTTTAATCTCTATTCTCTTTCCATATACCAAAGCCGCTCCCATTTCCCATATGATCTCGTACTCCTATAAATTCCTACAGACCTTAACAACTAGTAGGGAGGGACAAAGGTTTTATTGGTGGGACCAAGCCTTGCCTTCTTTAACCACTTATAGACAATGGCCAAAAATATGGAAACACCTGTATGCAAATATCAAATGGAACAGGTATAGATATATACAGTTTCAAATCGATCACAACCATTATTACACCCAGATAAATTACACGAAATGGGACATCTCCCCTTGAATCTGTGCCCCAAATGTAACAAGGCACCTGGAACCCTACTCCATATGTTGTGGTCCTGTGAGATGATAGCTCCATTTTGGTCAGATATTCAGACCCGACTTGATCCCCTGCTAGTCCTCTCTGACACATTCACTCCCAAGGTGTGTATTCTAGGTGATTACACAGACAAAGTAAGGGGTAATCAAAGAGCACACATAGCACTGATCTCATCTTGCACCAAAAAAAGTGATATTTAGACACTGGCCGGACCTAATTACCCCTAGTAATATGGAATGGTACAAAGAGATCATATTTGCCCTACAGGCAGAACAAATCACTGCAAGCCTAAATTATAGAATGGGCAAATACAAGCATGTGGGGAGCCACTCCACACTCTATTATCAATCCACTGATCTGGGGTTCTACGTCCCATACTCAGCTAGCAAATAGTCCCTAGTGCATATGGCTCATCTGAGAATGCTGTTAGACTTAGAGCTTCTTTGAGTCAGTTGTTAGACTATGCCTTGCTTACTCACCTCCGAGGGCACGGTGGGGGGGGGTGGTACAGGAGTGTGGAGGGAGGGGGGATTTAAAAATACTACTTTTTTCATTGTTCCTAATGCTTTAACTATATTCAAGTTTCTGTTATGCACTTTATGTACTCAGCATTTACCTATGTGATTCTCAGTAAAGTATATTCAGTTAAAAAAAAATCCTGATGACTGTTACAAACATGGCTGCCGTCTTTGCTCACTGGAAAATCCCCAAGGCCCCCCAAAATAAAAATCCTTCAAAATAAAAAGAACTAGTAAATTGATTAACTATTATTTTGTTTTATGTTGCATCCCGCCTATACACATTAACCCCCCACCAATCCTTACCTGCCTGTAAATCTTTACTGTGTGCCCTGCCTAAGATAATAGTTAATCCCTGGCTTTACTAGTGCCATCTGTTATGTGTATTTGTACGGGAAGAAGTGAACCATTCAGCTTGTAGAATTCTGCCGAAGTCTGAATTCCTGCATTCCATGAGAAACATTGTATCTATTGAATGCTTGGATAGGCAGATGCTTGACAGCTGGCAAAGAGCTACTTTTTACTAGTTACTTTTAACTAAAGAAAACACCTGTTTTTTAATATAAAAAGTTGGCTTTTTAAAAAAAATATTTTCAGTTTAGGCATTTTATAAGCACAGTAAGATGGGGCTGTGTATTATTTTGCTATAACTGCACCTCCAGGGGTTGAAAGTTAGATCACCATAATGTGTGCCCCCTTGTGTCTTATTGCTTACCTGTCTGATATCACTGCTCTGTACTGAGTACAGCAGATGCCACTAGGATTTCATCAGGCATTGTGCAAGTTACTCTCCCATTGGTTAAGGGTTTCTTTTTGTTCCCATCCCAAAGTGGAAATAAATGCTAATTATCCATCCAACATTGAGATAAAGGATTTATCTTCATTAATACTGCTTCTGTTGGTAAAATGACACATTAATCCATAAGCTTTGATGCGCACCTACATTGTGTAACACGTTATATGCTGTATTGTCAAACCTGTATACGGTAGATAATATCCCTTATTTATATTGGATTTTATCTTTTTTCTGTGAAGAAAGTTGAAATATAACATGCATGAAAGATGCTATACAAAATCAGTTGTACACTATTGTATTATATACCATTTTTTCATAATTAGTTTGGTATAGACAGTTGTTTAATCATTTCCTATAAAATACTACTGCAATAACAATCTGAATATGTTTACTATTTAAAGTACAGTGAAAACAGTCCCAGATTTCTCCTTCCTTCCTTTATTACCTGTTCTGTGTCCCCTTACCCTTCAGATTTCGTCCGAGGAACATGTTGCCTCTGTTGATGCCCTTCTCAGTAGGATCTCCAGACATGCTACAGTGAGTTCTGAGGTTGAATATCTAGACCCTGAGTTAGCTGAAAAGAACCCCCGAGTATTTGCTCAGATACTGCAGGTTTGTAACAGAAGCACCAACACACACGTAACGGCAGTGTTCCTTCCAAGCATTGACAGGTCCTCTGGGTTTTATTGCTGTTATCTTCTTTTACATGGTTGGGCTTCTGTTTAATGCTGGATGAATAAAAGCCAAACTCAAGACCAGCAGTAAGCGTGAGGGAATGGGACACCAGCTCAGCACACATGCCGTCTCATAAGTTGTTTATTTTATTAGTTCAGTAAAGTTCAGATGAGTTTATTTTGCCATTAATCTCTTGCCTAGCAGCCTTTTGGACAGCACTGCAACCAGTTCCACTTAGTCTTCAGTAGCACGTGATTGCTCTTGCTCATCAAACAACTCTTATAATGTGCAGTGTTTTTATTACTATGTAATAATAACTGGTGACCCCCTATATTGACTGGATATGCTCTACTGATAAAATGCCATAAAAACCCACTGAATTCTGTAATAACTCGATAGCAGGTTATTACGGTGTTTACCTCCTCACGTCTCCTGTTCAGGGACTCACTCCCTTGCAGAAACACAGCTTGCTGATTTTGTTTCTGTTGAATCCTTGCACCAGTTATTATAAAAAAATAATGCCTGTGCAAGGTTTGTTCTATGAGGATTTTTCACACACCCTTGGTATGTGATAATCTCATATCACACACCTGCACAGGCGCCACTATGGAGTAGGTGGTTTTTAAAACTAGCTCTGCACGTATGCTGCACCATTATGCAGTAGGTGCTCCAGCCACTGACGTTACCATTTGTAAGCAGTCATTGGCTTCTGATGGTGATACCGCTACTTGCATAACACAGAAACATAGAAGTTGTCAGCAGATAAGGACCTCTTGGCCCACCTAGTCTACTCAGTTTTCCCTGTCTACTTTGCCACCACTGACCCTGCTCAATCTCCGGTTGTCTCCTCCCCTTCCTTTACTGCCAAGGTCTCCTTGTATCTGTCTCGTGCATGCTTGAATCCTGTCACCATTTTTCACCCACCTCCGGCTGAAAGGCTGTTCCAGGCGTCCACAACCCTCCCTGTGAAGAAGTATTTCATCGGAGTAGTCTCCCCCCCCGAACTTCATAGCATGACCCCTAGCGCTTGAGCTTTGTTTTCTATGGAAAATTCTACCTTCCTGTGCCTTATTAATACCTGTTAGGTATTTGAATGTTTCTATCATATCCCCCCTTTCTCTCCTCTCCTTCAGAGAGTATATATTCAGTTCCTTGAGTCTCTTCTCATAGGACTTTTGATGCAGGCCCTGCACCATTTTGGTGGCCCTCTTTTGTACTGACTCCACCTTATCAATGTCCATCCAGAGGTGGGGCCTCCAGAACTGGGCACAGTACTTGAACTCTGGTCTTACCAGTAACCTGTACAGAGGTACTATAATATTACCTCCTTTTTCCTACTGGTGATACCCCTACCTATGCACCTGAGCATCCTACTAGCCATCCCCACTGCCTTATCATGCTGCTTGGCTACCTTTATGTCATCAGAAATGATTACCCCCAGGCCCCTTTCCTGTTTGCTGGTTGCCAATACTTCCCCTCCCAATTGGTACATAGCCCCTGGGTTTCAGTGCCCCAAGTGCATGATTTTGCACTTTTTTGCATTGAAACCCTGCTGCCAAACCCTTGACCAGTCTTCCAAGTTTTTCAAATCATCCCTCATTTTTTGCCCCCCCCCCTGTGTGTCTACTGTGTTGCAGATTTTTGTGTTATCCATGAACAGGCATACTTTCCCTTCTGGCCCTTCTGCAGTGTCACTAATAAAGTCATTGAAGAGGACCGGGCCTAGGTGTCAGCGTGGCTCAGTTGGTAGCACATCCGCCTCTGGACCAGAAGGTCGTGGGTTCTCGTCCCACACTGGGATTGGACTTGCACCTAAAAATCGCTGGCATCCGAGTGCAGTATTGGGGGGTGCTGCACTGCTGGGGTGTGCCGTCCTTCGGATGAGATGTTAAACCGAGGTCCCTTCTGCCCATTCTGGTGTTGTCCAGGTGGAAGTAAAAGAACCCAGGGCAATCTTCGCAAAGAGTAGGGAACATTCCCGGTGTCCTGGCCCAACATTCCCCTTCCCATAAACCGGTTCATGCAATTATCCAGGCTGTGTGTGGGTGATGATGTGCGATATGGCTGCCACCACACATTCAGTCACTTCACTACCAGTCTAGCATTGCTTGTAAAGCGCTTTGGATGTATGAAAAGCGCTATATAAATGCTGATTCTTCTTCTTCTTCTAGTACTGAACCCTGAGGCACCCCGCTGGTGACCTTGCCTTCTCCATAGTGGACACCATTTGCCACCACCCTCTGAATCCTGTTACTTAACCAGCTTCTTACCTAATTTATAACTTTCTGACCCACTCCTAGATTGGCCAGCTTGTTCACCAGTCTTCTATGTGGCACGGTGTCAAAGGCCTTACTGGAATCCAGGCAGGCCACATTTACTGCTCTTCCCTGATCCACTACCTTGGTCACCCAGTCAAAGAACTCGATCAGGTTTGTCTGGCAAGCCTCCTCCCCTTCCCCCGTGAAACCATGGTGCTTTGGATCCTGTAATCCACTGGTTACAAGGTATTCCCCTATCCTTTCCTTCAGTTGTGTTTCCATTGCTTTGCCCACTGCCGAAGTCAGGCTGACAGGTCTGTAATTTCCTGCCTTCTCCCTGTTCCCACTTTTGTGAAGTGGGACAACATCTGCCCTCCTCCAGTCCCTCAGAACCTTCCCTGTTTCTAATGATAAGTTGAACAGAGTTGTCAGAGGTGCAGCCAGAACCTCTTTGAGCTCCCTCAGTATCCTGTGGTGCACCCCATGACGTCCCATTGCCTTGTCTACTTTAATTGTGCTACTACCTTGAGGACTCTCTCCTCTGTAAAAGGACTGGTGTCCACCTCCCTACTATTTATGCCCTTGTCTCTTATCTTTGGCCTGTCACCTACCCCTTCTTCTGTAAATCCTGAACAGAAGTATTTGTTCAATGTGTCTGTCTTCTTTTGGTCCTCCTCCTAGCAAACCCCTGCTTCCCCTTTTATCCTTACTATCCCCCTCTGATCTTCCTCTTCTTGCATATATCTAAAGAAAGTTTTATCTCCTTCTTTTACTGATTGGGCAATATTCTCCTCTGTTTGTGCCTTTGCACATCTAACTGCCTTCCATGCCTCTCTTTGTTTCTCCTGGTAGTTTTCTCTGTCCTCCTCCTTCTGTGTTTTTTTTTTTTTTTTTGTAAATACTAAATTTTATTTTTTGCTCTTACTTTTCTGCTACTTCTTTAGAGGACCATGGCAGTCTCTTTTGTTCTCTTTCCCTTGTTAACCTGCCTGACACAAATGCTGCCCTTTATTTTTGCCCATAGCTCCTCAATTCCTCCCAGATCCTCTATCCCTGCCAGGGCATTCCTGAGGCAGTCTCCTATTTTCCTGAAGTCCAGGGCCCTCGTCTTAGTACAGCTCAGCTCTGGCCCAGTCCTTATATTGAACCACACTGTACGATGATTGCTGGAGTCCAGGTTGTCACTCACCGTGACGTCAGCAACAATAACATAAGCTGCTACTGTGATGACATTGATCAGCTGCTCAGTTTTGATCAGTGTTATTGCCCATGCAAACAATGGTATCAGCATCAGGCGCTGCTGACTGATTGTTACTTGACACTGGTTGGCACGCCAAATGTGTACAATATGGGGATGGGGGGAGCTGAGTATAGAGCTGTGTTTTTTTTCCATAGCTCTTTGCATGTTTATGCCAGTCTGCCAAGCTTTCAGACTGAAGGTTCCCTGTGACCTTCCAACCTCATCAGCTATTACGTCCGCCATCCTACTGGTAGAAGTCAGTGCAATGTGGGACCCAGAAGGGACAGTGTCCATCATATAGATAGCACCAAGGTTTTCTGGGTTTCCTCTGTAAACCATAATTAACCCCAGGTGCAGCACACACTTCTGGCAGAGGCCTCAAGTGCACACAGTGTTCCTCAGGGCAGGGAAGCAATCTCCCTGGTTCTTCACTAGGGAGGAGGAGGGAGGGGTTGCTGCAGCTTCTAACCAGCACACCCTTTTCCCTGGACTAGTAGCACTTGCCCAGCCTTGCTTCCGACTCCAGAATCTGCTCCTAAACCCAGGTTGTGGGTGCAGCAGCAGAGTGCACTGCCCCTGAACAATTGGGTAGCCCCAGACAACACTGCTTTTAAAGTCCAGGGAGACAGAAAGCATAGAATGACAGTTACACACAGAAATTGAGCAGGGAATAAGCAAATATGCAATGCGTTCCTTCCCCTTTAATGGGGGAATCAAAAAGGAGCCAAGGGTTGAAGGAGAGTGTTGGCCAGCTGGCATTCATTCACCCTCTGCCAGCTGTAAAGGCATCTGCCCACCCACCTGTCCTCCCAGCTGAAGGAAAAGTGCAGCTGTGGTGGCCTTAATATGTAGAGTAGGAAACAGGGGCAGGGAAAACATAATTAAAAATAAACCCATGAGACCCAGTGAATCATATGGGGGCAAATAATTGTCTTTCCCTGCTTTCCTTGGTATATAACACATGCAAATTGAATTAAAAGCAGTGTAAATATTGCCCAGATGAAACATGCCAGTAGACAGCATTAGGGATGAAAAGAAGTGCCTGTAAATCTTTAGACAAGAAAGGGCTTACCTGAAAAGAGTATCAAAATGATTTGATGAGTGTCTCATGAAATAAAACCCTTGAGTTATGTAACCTGGCCTCTGTAACTTGTAAAGATGACTAATAGGTTCTCCTCACTTCCGTATGCTGGAGAGATGTTACTGGTGTAGTACTGATACAGTATCTGCAGATGGTTTTGCTGTACAGAGACTGCCTATGCTTTAACTTAATATTCCAAACCCTCATGTTACCTGTACAATTGATTAACATTAAAGTATTATTTTAAATAAACCATTTGTTCCTCTGGTGCCCCCTACCTCTCCCCCCCCACCAGTGTTACCATGGCTGCAGCCTTCCTCCAGCTGAGAGGGTGGAAGAACAATCACTTTCACAGCTAACACCATTCCAGCTCCGTGATTAACTGGCAGAAGGCACAGATCCTGGGGGGAGGGGGCGGAGGAGATACCCCACTGAGCACCTCCCCTTCTCAATGTGCACAGCACCAAACGGACTCCACAGAGAGATTCCAGAGCTGACATGCAAACCTTGGTCTCCCAGATGGCTGTTAATGTGCTGCTTCATCACTGGACCTGCCCAAAAGCGTGATTAAGCAATAAAGCATTACATGGTATGAGTTGTGGGAGACCAGCATGTCTTGGGAAGTGAGGTGCAAGGCACCCAAGAACTGCTGTGGCAGTGGCATAATTTCAGGGTGCAAAGAAGCACCTAGTTCCATCACCCACGAATGCTGCCATACACAAAACCCAGACTAAGCCGCCAGGGGAGGAGTCTTCACAATGGCTAAGTTGCAGTTCAAATGGTGATCGTCAGATATTTGTGGTTGGGAGTACGGTTTCCAACTACAGACATGAAAACAACAGTCATCATGGATGTTTGGACATGGCCTTGAGCTAAACACATGGCATGATGCAATGTCCAGAGGTCGTGGCATGAGGCACTGCTGCCTCAATCTCCACCCCACTTACTCAACTTGCCAGTATCTGTAGGCCTGCTTGTGGACTGTATGCTCCTACTTTTTTCTTGCTTCTTACCAGTTATCACCGGGGGTACAGTGGCCTCCAAGCAGTCCGCATCTGTAAATATATAGCTGGTGTCCAGTGACCCCCCACCCACATTCCTAGTGCCCCAGCTCTGTTTGTATTATGTAAACTAATGGTTCCTTGTCATTTTTAATCCCAGGATGCCTGTCCACCCAATGTTGGATGCCTGTGCCTCCACCTGTAGAACTGCTTGCAGCAGTTCTACAGACTGGATATGCTGTGGCATCCAACTCGGCAGTGCAGGGACCGGTGAATACCTGTGCATAGCACATCATTAGCATGCTGGCCCCTGCCATTTTCCCTGACCAGTGACCACTGCAGTAGCACAGAGAAAGTTTGGCTGCAGTTAGGAATAGTGGTACAGAGTGTGCGCTGCGACCACCTTTGTGCCATTAAATTGCGGCTGTGTAGGGAGCCCCAGGCACTTTGAGATTTCTAAACAGTGAAAACAAAATTGGGTGTGGCAAATCAGGGCTTGTTATCAGTTAAAACCCGCTAGGTAACAGGATCAGCAAGTAAAACTATGTCATGCTGTTTTATCGACTTGTATCGACTTGTATCGACTTGCCATACTTACTGGAGTTCCAAATGTTTTTTTTTTTTTCATTTCCATTTTCATTTTATTAAGGATAGACTATTGAGCAGAACTCATTTAAAATGGTGACCCAGGCTCTTAGTACAAACAATTACATTACACATAAGTTACACATATACACAGCTTACATAAGTAAAGTACAATACAAGAAATTATATTGGTGCATTCAGTATACAATATCATTATCTAAATCAGCCACAACAGCCTTTTGCGAGACTTGCTGCCTTGTCAAAAAATTATTGCTTTACAGCATTTAAAGATGGAAACTTAGCATCCAGCTGATGTGTTGAGCTGCGCTCAGATGTACACTGGGTCCATATCAAGTTGTGTGTGCGCCTATAAGATCCCAACACTGTTAACTCTTAAAGTGGTATTACTCTATACACATCCATTACATCTCCTCTTTTGGGAACAAATGGTCAGTCCTTTTGTTCTCGGTCATTTTAAACTCAAGACAACATCTACTGGGGTCTGAGGTCACCAGTACATGACCCCCGAGGGTACTGTCTTTACCACTGTCCCATCACATAACATAGTTTTGCATGCAAGCAGGAAGCTTTTCAAACCTCAGGAATCCCTCACTTATGCTTTAGAAATGTAGTCATTCCCCTGGTGAGCAGCCCTAAGCAGCCTTAAGAATTTTATGCTAATTGTGGAATGTAGAATGAAATTCAAACTCGGCTGTGTGGTCACGCTCACCCCTGCACTCTAACATCAGATTTATTTCTCTGCTTGAAAAAAAACAAGCAATTGCCCCGAAGTCTTCTCTACACTTTTGGCTGCTTACAGTTTATTATTTTATAATGTTAGACTGTTTAGTTAATCTTTCTAGACTCTGCTTTAGTTAGGGTGTTATGTTGTAATTTATTGTGTAAGTTTCACTTTTTCTCAGGTCCCTGATTGGTTTCCAGGCACTGGAGAAGGCTGTTTTCAGCACAGTTCCTACTTTCAGAGAACTGTTATTTTTTCACTTTTAAAACAAAGAAAACATAACTATTAAACTTGCAGTTTTAACTTTTGAGGAACCAACCCACATTTTTCTTCTTTAATGCCATTTTCTAACATCTGTTGGGCTTTTTATATTTACGACTTTTTCTATTGGGAACCACAAATGTCTTCCCAGGGTCATCCGTGTTTGGCAAGACAAACAGACACAAAAAGAAAACAGAACCTACAGGCTTTAAAATTATAAAGTTTGTTTTCAACTCATGGCAAAGGCAGACTGCTATGAATTGTGTTTGAAATGCCCCCCCACCCCATTTTCCCAGTTGTGAACTCTGTATTAAGTTTGGCCTTAAATCACAAAAGAAAAGGTCTGAAAGAAATCTGAAGATATTATGGCTTCATTGCCCACCTCCATGTCACCTAAAGGCTCAGAGAAGGGTACAGACCCTCAAAGTAAGCAGCAGTCCCTGTCAAAGGGGACAGAAAAGAAAGATAATGCTGCAAAAGATGGTTCAGAATTCACATTGTCTGAAAGGGGGGAACCCTGAATCCAGTAAAAGTAAGAGCCCTAGAGCAGACACTGGAGAGGGTGCCTGGCAAGAAAAAACAGAAAGAAAAACACATTGCTGTCCCTCCTCCTGAAGAAGGAAAGGAGCCGCCAGTGGACACAAATAAAATGCCTTCAGTAGAGGACATGACGGAGGCATGGCATTTCCTCCAGGCATTCCAGGCTAAGGGGAATTTCATGAATATGCCTGCCTCCCACCCCCCCCGGCTCTGGTTCTGTTTCCAGTGCCTGCAAAGGAGGAGGATGAAACTTGTTATGAAACTAAGGAGGAAGGAGAACCCATAAAACCAGATGGGTCTCCTGAGTAAGAATTTGGCTGTCCTCCCAGGCCTTCGGATGATTATACCTCTCACTATCCCTTTGTAAGGCATATGGTAAATATCATCAGCATCTCCTCACAGGAAACTGAGGAGGAGGATGAGGTAGAATTTATGGATATGATGGGCTAAGTGTCAACAAAGAGGTTGATGTTGCTTTCCATAAATCCCTCAGGAAAGCCACTTGTAAAATCATGTCAGCACCCACCTCAGCTGCTGGCATAGATAAAAAAAAATTGAGAAAAAATATGTGTACAAACAGGGCACTGAGTACCTGTATTCCCACCCTGATCATGAGGGAGTGGTCCCGACTGCCACCTGTGACAAAGCCGAGGTTCATTTATTTATTTATTTCAGATTCGGATTAATACCTTTGAGCCAGGGCTCATTTACAAAGGTTCCAAGTCAGAGAGAAACAGTACAGTACAATACAATACAATACAATACATGGGTTACAGATCAAGTAGGAGGAATAATCATCAAATAAGATATGTTTGCTGGGATACAGTTGTTGACAAAGAACAAGAATATTACACAATTTCAAATGAATGCAGAGTTACCACTTGAAGATTGCAGCAATAAACAACACTTAATCAGTGTGGTGCAGCCCTTGTGTAAATGCCAGGTATTAAGGTAGGAGGGGCCTCCAGGTGAAGTGGAAGGAGCCAGAACAGCCAGAAAAGGTACTGTCATGGTATAGTCAGATGGGCAAGGCAGAGAAGTGTCGGTGGGAGGGACAGAGGAAGGGGTAGGAAAGAGGAGGTGGGGGTAGGTCAGGTGTGGGAGGGGTGGTAAAGATGGAGTGGGGTGCCCCTTTCCACCCAGCTTCCCAAGAAAGGTTCCAGGAAACTGGATAGCATGGGCAAAATAGTCTATACATCAGCTTCCCTGCTCCTAAAGTAGGCAGCTTACTTGGCCTACACAGATCAGTAGCAGAGAACCCTGTGGAACTCCATTCTGGCACTGGGTGAAAGGGCTACTAGGAACTTAGCACATGATATGGATGTCACAGCAAGGTCAGCTATAGGTGCTACAAAGTACCAGTTCCATAAGGCAGTGGACACAAATGACACTGCTTCTAAGGTCATGGCCTTTGTAGTGTATCTTTAAAGTTTGCCTGGCTTAGAACTACAAATCTGTCCCAAGAGACACAGACAAAAGCAATGGATTTCCCCTGCATGGGAACTTCCTGTTTGCTGACAAGACAGAGACTTACATGAAAAAGGTGGATGAGTACAAACCACCTACAAGAGCAATACAAAAAAAGCCTCCACTTCCTAGAGCAGTATGGAAGAGGCAGAGAGTGAGATACTCCCATGCTATGTTTCCTATGAGTAGCCCCACAAAGGGACTGCTGTAGGGGCAGGGGTACGGAGGGGCACTAGGCATTCAGCTGCAGTACCATTCCCCAAAACCCAAGTGAAGCAAAAACCCTGACATGATTGCACAGGTCACCTTTCCGTCGCCAGTGGGAGGAAGACTGACTCATTTCCAGGAATGGAAAAAATCACAACAGACAAGTGAGTCCTGGAAGATATGAGTCAAAATTTGTTCTTGGAGTTCAGAAAATTTCCAACGCTGCAGAACCAAAATGTTTTCCACCCTCACACCCCAGCAAAAATAATTCTGTTGGAGATGTAGGTGAAGAAATTGTTAAAAAGAAATGCAATGGAAATAGTATCTCACTAACAGTGGGACAAGTGACTTTATTCCAGGTACTTCCTGACCCACAAGAAAATGGGGAGTGGTGACCCATTTTAGACTTGAAATGTTTGAACAAACACTTAAAGAAAGAAAAAATCAAGATGGTAACATTGGGCTCGGTGATTCCATCTCTGCAAAATGGAGACTGGCTAGGGTCACTGGATCTAAAGGATGCCTACTTTCACATACCAGTCAGGCCCAGCCACAGAAAGTACCTCAGGTTCAGGGTAAGGTAAGGGAACTTCCAATACCAGTTCACAGCCTTTCCTATCAGTCTCGCCTCAGCTCGATGAGTGTTTACAAAACATCTAGCTGTGGTGGTAGCACATTTGAGAAGGCACAGAGTGGTGGTTTTTCCCTACCTGGATGATGGGCTGGTCTCATGAAAAACACAGCAGGAAGCAAAGTCCTCCATACTTCTGTCACAAGACACATTAGAGGGCCCGGGCTTTCTCACAAATTTTCAAAAGTCCCAGACAGAACCAGTTCAGATTCTTGACTTTATATGTGTAGATCTGGATACCCTGCAAGGCAAGACATTCCTCCCTCAAGCAAGGGTTACAAATCTGAAATCTGATTTAAACTGCAGAATCCTTCAAGGCAGGTCAGCCAAGACCTGCAAGAGATTTTTTGTGCTTACTGGGGCACATGGCCTCGTCCTCTACTGGGGTACCAGGAGCCAGGTTCCAAATGAGAGAGGTCCAGTATCACATAGGGGACCATTGGTCTCAGAAGTGGGAACCTCTGTCCATAAGAACATAAGAAAAGTGTCAGCAGATGGGGACCGCATGAGCCATCTAGTCTGCCCAAGATGACTACCCCCATGTAGCCTGCATCTAACCTGTCCGCTATGTCTGTCCCATGCAAGTTTGAATTCTCTAATCGTCTTTGATGCCACCAGCTCCTGAGGCGGGCTGTTCCATGGGTCCACCACTCTCTCCGTGAAGAAGTACTTCCTGAGGTTGCTTTTGAACCTTCCTCCCACCTACAACAGATTATGGCCCCTTGTATTTGCTGTTGTGTTCTGCTGAAAGACATTTCCTGCCCGAGTTGTGTTTAGACCCTTCACGTACTTCAATATTTCAATCATTTCACCTCTGTCTCTTCTCTGCTCCAGAGAGTATAAATTTAACTCCCTGAGTCGTGCCTCGTATGTCTCGTGGTGTAGACCTTGCACCATTTTAGAGGCTCTTCTTTGCACTATCTCCAAATGGTCAATGTCCTTTCTGAGGTGAGGTCTCCAGAACTGGCCACAGTATTCCAAGTGTGGCCTATCCAAGGCATGATCACCTCCCCGCTTCCTACTAATAATGCCTCTACCAGTACAGCCTAGGATTCCATTGGCTTTCTGTGCTGCCTTCTCACACTGTTTTCCTACCTTTAAGTTGTCAGTAATTACTATGCCGAGATCTCGCTCACTCCGTGTTTCTTCTAGTTGATGTCCTCCCAGTGTGTACTTTTTTCCTGGGTTCCTTTTACCCAGGCGCATTACCTTACATTTTTTGGCATTAAATTTTAACTGCCAATCCCTGGACCATTACTCCAACCTTTTAAGGTCAGCTTCCATGTTGTCTGCCCCTTTCTGTGAATCCACTCCATTGCAGAGCTGTGTATCATCTGTGAACAGACAGACTTTCCCCTTTAGTCCATCTGTGACGTCTCCTATAAAGATCTTGAAGAGGACCGTCCTAGCATTGACCCCTGCGGGATGCCACTGGTTACCCTACCTTCCCTCAACAAAGATCCATTTACTAGCACCCTTTGCATCCTATCGTTTAGTCAGTTGCTGATCCAATTAACTACCTTTTATTTATTTATTTATTTACTGAAATTTCTCATAACACCTTTGAGAACAAGCTCATTTCATAGGTTCCATGTCAGATGAACAATACATATTGGGAAAGTATGAGACGGAGAACAAACAAAACAAGGAATTATACAAGACATTGCAAGAGTGTATAACTAGAGAAGTTCTAGAGAACTAACTAGACAAGTTCCAATACATGTGGCATTGTACAGTGCATGCCATGGTGCATATTTGATTAAAACCTGGAATTCAAAGGGTCATATTAGAGGTGGGGTCTTATGAAACGACCCTTTACAGGAAAATGAGAAGAGACTCAGCCTAATATCTAATAATCAACAGGGTAAGGGATGGTATCAGCCCAGGGGCCTCGTCAGAGGTGAGAAGGTGTGGGACAAAGCATTTTAAAGTGAGCAAGGGAGCTCAGGAGATATAACAGGGGGAGGGGGGATAGGGGGAAGCCATAGAGGGGTGAGAGGAAAGAGTGGAAGGGATCAAGAGGAAATGTGAAGGAGAGTGATTAGCAACTTAGAACAGTTATTTACTTGCTGAGAACAGTTATGCATAAGGTCAGGATAGCATAAGGTTAGAATAAGTGCTGGTCACAACCTTTTATCCGACTCCTGTATGTTCCAGCTTGTTGGTTAGCCCTCTGTGAGGGACAGTGTTGAAGGCCTTGCTGAAATCCAGGTATACCACATCCACTTCCCTCCCTGATCCACTATTCTGGTGACTCAGTTGTAGAAGTTGATCATGTTGGTTTGACAAGATCATCCTCTTGTGATGTCATGTTGCTTTGGGTCTATTTTAGTGGTATCTTTCAGGTATGCCACTATCCTCTCCTTTAGTAATGACTCCTCAATTTTCCCTATGACCGAGGTCAAACTGACAGGGCGGTAATTTTCTGCCTCTTCCTTGTTTCCACTGTTGTGCAAGGGTACAACTGTTGCCTTTTTTCAAGTCCTGAGGTATTAACCCGCTGTCTAGTGACTTGTTGAAGAGCTCAGTCAGTGTTGTGGCTAGTTCCCATCAAAGCAGTTTAATACCCTAGGGTGTATGCCATCAGGCCCCATGGCCTTGTCCACGTTGAGTCAGCACAGCTCTTCTAGGACTCTTTCATTGGCTAAGAGACTAGTATCCACTCCCTGAACATTGTGCTCTGTCTGACCTAGTGTGGGACCTTTGCTGCTGTCTTCTGTAGTGAAGACAGAGCAAAATAACTCGTTTAGGGCTTTGGCCTTTTCCTCGTCTTTCTCTGCCATCTTACCTTCCTTGTTTGCTATTCGGTCTATTCCACCCTTACCTTTTCTTTTTTTCCCTTATGTATCTATGCAAGGTTTTATCACCCTTCTTAACATGCTGTCCTGTTTTCTCTTCAGTCTGCACTTTTGCCCTTCTGACTGCTTTCTCTGCCTCTTTCAATTTATTCCTGCACTCTTCTCTGTCTGCTTCGCATTTTGTTTGTTTAAATTGTGTAAAAGCCTTTCTTTTCACTTTGATTTTGGTCACTAACTCATTGGAGAACCAGAAAGGCCTCTTCCTTCTTTTAGATTTGCTGGTCTTCTTAGCACATTTAGTTGTTACTGTGTGTACAGCAGCCTTTAGGGTGTTCCAGCATTCCTCTGCATCCCCAGAGTTCCTGCCTTCCATTATGGATGTGAATATAGTTTGCATTTTGGTGAAGTTAGCGTTTCTGAAATCTGTTACCTTGATTTTAGTGTGGCTAGTATACACTACCTTGTTTACAGTTAACCAGACTGACCTATGGTCACTGGTCCCCAGATTGCCTCCTACCTGAGCTTCTGTGGCTCTAGTGCTGTTTGTGAGCACCAAGTCCAATATTGCTCTGTCTCTGGTGATGCCTGTCACAAAGTCTTTGCCAAGGACCCTGGAATAGTGGAAGGAGGAATGCAACCTCAGCAAGGGAATTCCCTTCCAGCAATCACCTACAGCTATACTCACAATAGATGCCTCCCTCCTAGCCTGGGGCGCCCACTTGGAGGACCTTACTGTAAGTGGTACTTGGAGTACAGAGGAGACTCAGGAGCACATACATCTCCTGGAGCTCAGGGCAGTATATCTGGCAATGTAGGCTTTTTCCTCCCAGATCCGGGGTCAGTCTGTCCAGATCAGAACAGACAACACCACAACAATGTATTACACAAACAAGCAGGGAGGAACAAGATCTTCAAAGCTGTGCATAGAAACAATGAAGATCTGGAACCTAGCATACTCCCTGGAAGTTCAGCGTTCAGCAGTACACCTGCCAGGGAAAGACAGTGTGCTGTAAGATTCCCTGAGCAGACTCAGCCAGAGAAATCGTGAATGGACCCTAAACCATCAGGTGCTGGCAGCAGTGTTCAAATGGTGGGGTACATCAGAAATAGACCTGTTTGCTTCCTGAGAGAACAACCAGCTCCCACTGTTTTGTTGCAGCCCCCTATCGGTGGGTTCAGTTCCAGGGGATTCACTAGTCTTCAACTGGTCAGATAAGTTTCTAGATGCCTTCCCACTTTTCCCACTTTTGCTGAGAGTACTGATCAAGCTGAGAAGGGAGTCAGCAACAGTGATTCTCCTAGCCCAGACTGAGCCAGGCAGACCCAGTAGTCCATGCTCCTGCCCCTCTCCAGCAGGCCTTCTATCAATCTGCCCCGGGATACAATCTGCTGACACTGTGCCAGGGCAGGATAATACTCCCAGATCTGAGAACGCTACATCAAAGTGCATGGTTCTTAAAGAGCTAGAGTTCTCTGGACTAAATCTCCCTGAGAAAATGATGGACGTGCTGAAGGTCTCCAGGAAACCAGCAACAAGGAAAACATATGCTTCAAAATGGAAAAGATTTTCCTTTTGGTGTTCTCCTAAACAGCTCAACCCCCTCTGGGCAAGTCTCTCTACAATTCTGGACTACCTAGTCCATCTCTAGATTTTGAGCCTCAGGCCTTCAACCTTGAAGGTTCATTTGGTGGCAGTGACAGCTTATGCATCAGCTGGTGAAGACAGGTCAGAGGCCTCACAACCTATTTTCAAGATTTTTCAAGGGCCATAATCACCTGTACCCCTCCAATAAGGGAGCCTGTCCCTTCCTAGGACTTGAATATGTGAATTGCTTAGCTAATAGAGGCTCCTTTTGGGCCTGTGGCAACTGCTGCACTGAAGTATGTCACCTGGAAAGCAGTTTTCCTGGTGGCATTTACATCTGCCAAAGGCTGAGTGAGCTAAAAACCCTCTGCACAGATCCTAATTACATGGTCTTTCATAGGGACAAGGTAGTCCTAAGAACTAACAGAAAATTCCTCTCCAAAGTGGTGTCTGAATTCCATCTGAAACAATCAGTTACCCTCCTGGTTGCTTTACAGCAAAATCCAGCTCAGGAGAGCAGAAATTCCACAGTCTGGATGTGAAGAGGACACTGAGGTACTACTTGGACAACACAAAGGATGTCAGGTTTACTAGCACTCAGTTATTTGTCACCTCTGGTGAAGTGGGGAAGGGTAAACCAGCATCCAAGAGAACCCATTCTCATTGGATAGCTTCCTGCATGCAGTCCTGTTATGACAGTGCTAGTAAATTGCTACCTAAAGGTCTTAGGGCACACTCTACGAGGGGCACCTGTCTCTCTGGCAGCATCAATGGGTATTTCCCTGCAGGAAATCTGTAAAGCACCTACTTGGAAAACAGTACACACTTTCACAAAGCACTGCTATCTGGACATGCAGCCCAAAAGGGATGCCAGCTTTGGCACTGCTGTCTTGCAGAACCTTATCCCTAATTGGGTTCTGTACCCATCCTCCCAAGGTACTGCTATGGAGTCTGAATTTGTTTAGCATAAGTGAGGGATTCTTGGGTTTTGAAGAAAAAAGTTACTCACCTTAGGAATATTGTTTCTTCCAAAGGGATCTCTCACTATTCTTAACAATTCTTGATCAGTACATCCTCTTCTAGAACCTAGTAAAAGGTTCAGACAAGAATCGGTTTCTTTCCATTTGCTTGAGCATTACATGTTACAATTGTTGCTGAACAGTCTGTGTTATCTAACTTTTCATAACAATTAAGTTTGTTTAGCCTTGACTATTTTTTCAAATTTTTAGCAAAATTGTACTATCTTTGGCAGTCATTAGCTAGTTTTACTGGTTATTACTCACCCTAGCTTTAGAAATAAATTTGACCTTAGAGGGTAGGAGTGAGTGTGACCACACAGCAGAGTTTGAATTTCTTTCAAAATTCCATAATAGCATAAAATTCTTAAAAGCTCTGGAGTGCTCATTTCAGGGGAATGATTGTATCTTAAGTATAGTGAGGTATCCCTTTGGGAGAAACAATATTACTGCGGTGAGTAATTTTTTCTACTACCCTGTCTATTGCAGTAAATTTGCCCTGTACTGCTGGTGGAGCATCTAATTCAGGCACCACCTGGCCTCGGCTGTCACCCTCTGCCATGCCCATTGTCTCAGACAAAACATCTTCTTTAAGTGATATATCACCAGCTATTGGTGTGTATCTCAATTTCCTAAGATGTCTTCTGATCCTGTGATAAACCTATCCTTCAGGAGTGACTACCTTGAATGACCATGGATCTGGATATCTGGCCCCAACAGTGGCAGGCTGACAGCCTTGACATGTCTCCAGCCATATCTCCTCACCTTGCCTCCGTTAGTGACCTTCCTGTATGATCATAGTGGTGCTTCTGCATAGCTTAGCACTGCAGCAGTCCTTCTCTCACCTGTCTTGGTATCCTTGATTGCAGTAGGGTAGTAGTGAAAGCAAACAGCCTCCCAACATTCTTCTCATTAACATTTTAGCTGGTATGGCATTCCTGACACTAGTGTGTTATGGTATTCCACAATGCTAACATTGGATCTGTGCCAGCTTCCTTAGCTTTCTTCAACAATGACTTAACAGTCCATATGGTTCTCTCAGCCATTCCATTTGACTGTTGATATGTCACACTCATACTAGGTACTAGAATGGAAGAAGGCACTCAGGCCCATTTTACCATTCCCCGCAATGTGGGCTCATTTACATCCTAATGCATATTAGCTTGTCTAATTCTCTTTTGAATTGTTCTAAGCTACTACTACTGACAATATAATCTGGTAAAATGTTCCATATTTTCTAGCTGTTCTCTGGACAAAGGAAAAATATCTGGAATTATTTTTAACCATTTCCAGTTTTATTTGTAACCTATGTCCTCTAAGTCCTTCTGGTTTCTTCACAAATTCTATTCCTAATCCTTCCATTAGTTCAGGATATTTCATAATTTTGAAGAACTGTAGTAAGTCCCCTCTTTTTCTTCTATCCTCTAATTTAAACAATTTTAATCTTTCCAGTCTTTCCTCATACACTCTACCTTCCTCAGTCTTTATCATCCTAGTGAATGTCCTTTGGACTCTTTCCAGACTATTTATTTCACCTTTTGCATACGGACTCCACATCGGTGATCCCTAATCCATATAGGGCCTTACATACAACCTATACAATGGCACCAGACATTGTTTAGATTTATTTATAAAACTTTTTCTGATGTTTTTTATCATATAATTTGTTCTCCTTATAGCCTCTGACCTTTGTGCCTTAAAAGTCAATTTATCGTCTTTTATTATCCCACAATCTTTTTCCCTATGTGTTACTGCCATCCTAGTGTCGTTCAAGAAGTACACTTGTTTGGGGTTCTTGTTCCCCATATGCATCACTTTACACTTTTCTATACTTAGTGGCAATTTATTGTTTTTTTGCCCATATCTCAATTTGTTTTAAATCAGCCTCCATCTGTTTGATTTTTTCCTTGGAGCCACCTGCCCCCAGTTTCACATCATCTGCAAATTTTACTAATAGATTATGTATACCTTGTTGGATGTCTCCTATATATAGGGAGAACAGTGTGGGGCCCAAGACCGACCCCTGGGGAACCACACTCGTGACCCCAGCCTCCTCTGACACTACACCTCTTAATCTCACAACTTGTTTCCTATCTGTCAACCAATTTTGTACCCAACTTATCAATCTACTGTCAATTCCCATATTTACCATTTTAACAATTAATTGATGATGTGAGACCTTGTTGACTGCCTTCTGAAAGTCAAGATAGATGACATCAACTGTTTTTTTTTTTTGTTAATTAATTTATTTATATGTTCATAGAAAATTAATTGCTTGGTCAAGCATGACCTATTTCTTTTAAACCCGTGCTTTCTGACGTCTTTCACTTTTAAAGCTATTAAGACCTCCTCTGACTTTTCCTTTAGCACTCTCTTTGCCACCTTACACAGCACAGCTGTCAGGCTGATTGGTCTGTAATTTGTCATGATGGTATTTAATCCCTTTCTTTTATATATAGGTATTACTATTGCATTTTTCCAATCTGCTGGTGTCTTTCCTGTACTAAAAGACTAACCAAGTTTGTCAGAGGAGGTGCTATCTGCTTTCTGACTTCTTTTAATAACCTTGGATGCAGTGAGTCTGGACCTGAAGATGTATATGGTTTTAATCCTTTCAGTATGTTCTCTGTATCTTCCATATTTACTTCCAAAGCTAATTCTTGTTTAATATTATCCTTAAGCTGGATCTCTTCATTAACCTTATCATCATATACAAAACAGAAGTAATGGTTAAAGTGTTCTACCATTATTGGTACCTCAGTTACTTCTCTCCCATTAATGTCTAGGGATCCTAATTGTCTAACTACGTTCTTGTTATTACTTATATAAGAATGAAGACCTTTTCCATTGTCTTGTCTATATATTAAATTCATTTCCAATCTTTTCCTTTCTGTTTTGATTTTGGTTTTTAAACTCTTCAGTATTCTTTTATAATTCATGATAGCTTTGTCTGTACCCAGTTTTTTCATATTGTCATATGCCTTCTTCTTGTCGTTACATAATTTCACTATTCCTTTAGTACACCACGTTGTTTTTTTCCCCTTTTAGTGTATTATTTCTTAGTGGGGACATATTTGTCTTCTAATTGCTTTATCTTATTTTTAAACATCACCCACATTTCTTGTACTGTTTTACCCTTAAATGTGCTCTTCCAGTCCCATTCTTCCAATTTTGCTTTTATACTTCCAAAATGTGCCTTATTATAACTTCTAGTTAACTTAATCCCCTTTTGCCCAACTGCTCTTCTTTTTAGGTAAAATTGGACTAAACCATGATCACTATTACTCAAATTATCTATAATGCTTATTTTCGTTACTATTTCCACATAGTTTGTTACAATCCAGTCTAGAATGTTTCCTACTCTAGTTGGCTTATTTACTAGTTGTGTTAATTCTACCTCCTCCATCATTTCTAAATATCTTCTGTGGGAAGAATTCTTCACTGTCTTTCTCATCCAGTTTATATCCGGTAAATTAAAATCCCCAAAAACAACATCACCTTGCATTGATATTTGTCTAATCTGTTTTAGTATATAATCATCATTTCTAGGGACATGGATATGTTGTTCAATCCACACTTATTGGCAGGTTCCTTGCTGCTTTAAATCTTGCCGGAAGGTTTTCAAGCTGGCTCCTCCCACCCACCCGGGTGGTAAAACTCTCGGCTCCACCCCATGATGCCAGATCTTCCTTACTGCTTGAGAGCTCAGGTTCCCTCCTTAGTGCTCTGTGTTTTAGACTGGATCCTAACTCTTTGGTTCGTCCCAAACTAGTTTTGAAGTTTTCTAAACTTCGGTCTTCATCATCCCTCGTGGCTGCGATGGACAAATCTATTCCCGGCTTTCAGAGGTGCCCTTGTGGGCAGAAAATGTCCAGGATGGATCCACACCCACGTGTGTCTACTGCCTAGGCTTAGATCACAACCCCGCAGGCCTGCGAGTTGTGCCGCTCTTTTTCAGCCAATGTCCTGGAGGATCGCGCTGCCTGATTGAGGCTCGGGCGCCCCGAGAAGCGTTACCCGCCAGTAAAATCAAAAGAGGCTCATTGGGCGGTGTCCGCAGCGGCTGACTCGGCTGAGCAGCTCGAGCAGATGATCGCCCTCGAGGAGGAGGCGGCCCAGGCCGCATCTTTCTCCTCCTCGGCCGCGGCATTTATCCTGCTCTCTCTGAGTTCCTTGTACTCAGCTTCGTTCAAGGAGCTTTGTCAGTCCCTTTCCATGAAGGGAGAGGGGCCTTCGGGACTTTCCTCTCGGCCCAAGAAGAAGGAGTCGAAGGGTAAGTCCCACCATCGGCGTTCATGGGAGTGGGAGAGGTCCCCTTCCCCGGACAGCTGACCATCGACTTCGGTCGGAGTTGCAACTCAGGCCACTGGCTTCACGGTGTCCCTGTCAGGCCAGCCTGCCGATACTCCCATCGATGCAGTCGAGATTTTCCTCGACCCGTCGGATGGGTTGTCGACTGGTGAAGCCGACAACCCACCTTCACTGGTTCCCCCGGTGGAGACCGAGGATTTGCCTGTGCCTCCGGGGCGGCAGTCCCCAGATAAAGTGCCCGAGCTGAGGGAAGAGCGGGTGTCCCCCGCCCCTTCCCAGACCCACCCTCGGTCTCCCCGAGGGTCTCGGTCTCGGACTTCATCTCGGTCAAGCCGTTCCCGCCGACATCGGCGGTCTTGGTCTCGGTACCGAAGTAAGCAGCGACACCGTTCCTCCTTGTCCTCCTTCTCGGATGAGGAGAGGCTTCAACGTAAATTGCATCGATGTTACAAGGAGTTTATGTGGCAGCAGTTGCTGTTGTCCAGGAGTAAATCGACTCCGATTCAGCCCCTGGCCATCAAGTGGCTGTTGCCCGAACGTCCAAAGCAACCGCTCACCCCAGTTGAGTTGCCCATTCCTGGGCCGGTTGTTCGGCCGAAACCAGCTGCTCCACCAATTCTGGTGGAACCTCTGCCTCCACAACCGAAGACTGGGGCACCAACCAAGGATTCTCGGTCGGGTCACGGCCTGCCCCACAGGTTGTCGGTCACCCTCACTCCCGACCATCCTCGGCAGGTGGAGGGTGGCTCAGGGCGAGCAGCGCTCGCAGACTCTTGGAGTCTGATGACGATCCTCCCTGTTCTCCAGGCAGGTCGACCGAGTCCTCCGGGGGCCAGTCATTGGATGATAGCCCATCGTCCTTCTTGGGTCTGCTTCAACTCATCTCGGAGTCCACCGGGATGCAGCTCGAGCCCGTGTCCAAACGGGCCAAGTATCCCCTGACAGAGATACTGGACCACGGGGATTCACCCACGGAGGCCTTCCCTGTGGCTGAGGCTATCGTCGGCCCAGCCTTGGAGCTTTGGCAGTGGCCTGCTTCCTGTCCTGCGCCCTCGGCCAGGATGGCCAGGAAGTATGCGGTCCTTACCGGCTCTTTGCCCGGTTTCTCGGAGCACCCCTCTGCTGAGGGGTTAGTCACCGACAGCATCTTCCAGCGTTCCGGAAACGCTCGGGACGTGGATAAGCCCCCCCCACAAAGAGTCCAAAAAGCTGGACTTTGCCAGGCTCAAGGTGTACGCTGCATCCTCCCTCGGCCTCCGGCAGGCCAGCTCGGCCGTGCTGATGACACGCTTCTCCCACGCCCTCTTGGGCTCCCTGGATGAGGTTGTCCCTCATCTCCCGACCGACTTGCAGACCACGGTCCGTCAGGTGCGGGACCAGGGTAGGGCGGTGGTGAAGCAGCAGCTTCAGACTGCTCTGGACATAGGTGATTCCTGTGCCAGGTCAGTAGTGGCCGCGGTGGCCATGCGCCGCAGGGCATGGCTGAGGATATCCACCTTCACGGCGGATACCCAGCACAAGTTGGCGGACATTCCCTTCTTGGGGACTGACCTCTTCGGCCCTGGAGTGGAGGGACACCTCCAGGGGATTGAAAAGTCTAATGCCACTCTGGACTCGGTCACCTCCGCCCAGAGGGACAAAGGCCGCCATCAGCAACAGCATAAGTCCTTTCATCCTTCGGCCCCTGCAGTTCGACCGGCCCAACAGCACCAGCAACAGGGCCAGCAGGCTCGCGCTTGGCGTCCCAAACCCTAGCTGGCGGCTTCCTCCAACAGGAAGCAAGGAGGTAAAGGCCCAGGAGGTCCTTCAGCCGATTCCTCCTCCAGGCCTGCCCAGTGACGGATTGAGGGGCGCCGCCCCCAGCCTCGTCACACCCCCCCTGGGTTCCCCCCATGGGGGGATGGCTCCGCCACTTCCTTTCCGCCTGGTCTGCTATCACCATGGACCGCTGGGTGTTGGAGGTGGTAGGAAAGGGCCTGCCTCTGGAGTTCAAGCAGTCCCCACACTTTCGAGCCGTCACCCCTTGGGGGGCCATGGGGTCCACAGCCTCGCAGTCGGCCCACCAAGCCAATATTGCCCTGCTCCTTGAAAAAGAGGTGATCAGGAAGGTGGCGGATCCTCCTCCAGACCCGGGGTTTGTGTCCAGGTATTTCCTGGTCCCAAACTGGATGGGGGGCTGGCGCCCCATCCTCGACCTGCATGACCTAAACAGGTTCCTAAGGTCTCGGACCTTCAGGATGGTCACTCTGGCTCAGATAATCCCATCCTTGGAACGAGGCATGTGGTTCTGTTCTCTAGACCTTCAGGACGCGTTCTTTCACGTCCCAATCCATCCGTCCCACCAGAGATTCCTCTGCTTCAGAGCGGAGGGATCCCTTTATGAGTTTCGGGCCATGCCCTTTGGCCTCTCTCTCTAGCTCCCAGGGTCTTCACCAAATACATGGCAGTGGTGACAGCATTCCTGCGGTGCCGAAGGGTCCGGGTGTACCCCTACCTGGACGATTGGCTGATTGCAGCCCCCTCCAGAGCGGAGGTGGAGCAGTCCAGAGATCTGGCCCTCCAGGTTTGCTCTCAGATTGGCCTCCTCATCAACGAGGCCAAGTTGGATCTCGTGCGAAGCAGGTGATACTCTTCATCGGGCAGAGCTGGGCTCCCGGCGGACAGGGCCGAGGTTCTTTCCTCCTTTGCCCAATCATTTCTGGTTGGGCAATCGCACCCTGCCTGGGACTTCCTGCGCCTCCTGGGCCTCATGGCGGCCTGTACCAGTGTGGTCCTTTGGGCCCGTTGGTACATGCGTCCCCTTCAATGGGGACTGGCCAGCCAGTGGTCACAGCACTGCGATCCGTTGGACCAGCCCATGACAGTGACCCAGGAGATGTGGAACGCTCTCCAGTGGTGGACCGTTCCGGCATATCTGCAGGAGGGCATCCCGTTCGTCCGCCCCAAGCTGACGGTCTCTCTATCGACCGATGCATCTCTGATGGGTTGGGGTGCCCATCTGGGGGAGCACAGAGCGCACGGCCTCTGGTCCCCTCGGGAGTCCCAATGCCATATCAACTAGCTGGAGCTCCGAGCAGTCCGCCTAGCTCTCACCGCCTTCGCTCCATTTCAACGGGGTCAAGTGGTTCAGGTCCAGACGGACAATACCACGACCATGTACTTTCTAAACCGCCAGGGCAGGACGCGCTCCATGCTGTTATGCAAGGAAGCTCTCCGCATATGGTCCCTCGTGCGCAGCCTGGAGACAGATCTCCTAGCCATTCACGTGGCAGGAGCCTCCAACACCCTGGCCGATGCCCTAAGCTGGATAGGGGCTGCATCTCACGAGTGGTCTCTCCTGCCGGAGGTAGTACAAGATCTCATCTCCCACTGGGGCACGCCTCAGGTGGATCTGTTTGCCTCCAGGGTGAATCTGGCTGAGACTGTTCCATGCCCGCCCCTCAGCAGGGCTCGCTGCAGGATGTCTTCGAGGCCATGGACCCTGGGCCTCTTCTACGCCTTTCCCCCATTTCCCTTGATCCACAAGGTGCTTCTCAAGGCGAGGAGGGACAAGGCGCAGGTGATTCTGGTAGCCCCAGACTGGCCCCGCCAGTTCTGGTATCCAGATCTCCTCAGTCTCAGCCCCAGGCTCCTGAGGCGGCTTCCAGCCCGCCCGGACCTGATCTCAGTCAACCAGGGGAAGGTATTCCATCCGGACCTTCAATCCTTGCACCTGACAGCCTGGTTCCTGAGCAGCTAGAGTTCCAGGCCTTGGGTCTTTCCGACGAGGTCCTCAACGTCGTTGAGGCATCCCGTAAGTAGTCGACCAGGAAATGCTATGCCTTCAAATGGAGGAGATTCTCCATTTGGTGTCAGGGGAAGGGCTTGGACCCTTCCGCCTGTCCCTTGGCAAGCATTCTAGACTGTCTGTGGTCCCTTTCTCAGCAAGGGCTTCGGTCGACGACCCTTAAGGTGCACCTGGCAGCCATCTCTGCTTACTGGGCGCAGGCCGGGAAGCAGTCTGTGGTGCAGGAGAAGGTGGTCTGGCGCTTTTTCAAAGGCCTTGATCACATTTCCCCTCCGGTGCGAGAATCTCCACCTCCATGGGATCTACTGCTGGTATTGGCCAAGCTCATGGGCAAGCCATTCGAACCGATGCACAGGTGCGATATTTCCCACCTGTCATGGAAGACCGCCTTCTTGGTGGCTATCATGTCAGCCAGAAGGATGGGAGAGCTCCAGTCGCTTTCTATCGAGTCTCTTTATCTGGTCTTCCACAGGGACAAGGTTGTCCTGCGCCCCCACCCAAAGTTCCTTCCGAAGGTGGTGTCGGAGTTTCACCTTAACCAGGTGTTGACTCTGCCAGTGTTCTACCCCAATCACACCTCGGAGGCCGAATATAGGCTCCATACTTTGGACCCTAGAAGAGCGGTCGCTTATTATAAGGAGCGGACAGCTGAAGTTCGGGGAGAGCTTCGCCAGCTGTTTGTCACCTACGCTGAAGCCGCACCTGGCAGACCTGCAGCCAAGCAGGCGATAAGCAGGTGGGTCACCTCCCATAGATCTCCTATAGGTTGGCGGGCATGGAGCCTCCCAGAGGATAAGAGCTCATTCTACCCGCCATACGCTGCATCGGTGGTTGCCTTCCCAGGATGTCCTCATCCAGGATATCTGCAGGGCTGCTACCTGGAAGTCGGCACATACCTTCATTACCCACTACCACATCGACCTTGAGTCACGCTGGGATGCTGGTTTTGGGGCCTCGGTTCTCCAGTCCTTGTTCCCTAAGTAGGGGGTGTGCACCTTGCCTCCCTCCTCCCGGAGAACTGCTAGGAGTCTGCCAATAAGTGTAGATTGAACAACATATCCATGTCCCTAGAAATACAAGTTACTCACCTGTAACAGGAGTTCTAGGAATGGTATATGTTGTTCATCCACACGACCCACCCGACCTCCCCGGCTTCGACGCACAACCTGGCTTCCAGCGGGCTAGATCTGGCGTCATGGGGTGGAGCCGAGAGTTTTACCACTCGGGTGGGTAGGAGGAGCCAGCTTGAAGACCTTCCGGCAAGATTTAAAGCGGCAAGGAACCTCCCAATAAGTGTGGATGAATAACATATACCATTCCTAGAACTCCTGTTACAGGTGAGTAACCTGTATTTATTTTACTAGAATTAGGTGGCCTGTAGAATAAACCCAACAATAGTTTCTTTTGTGTTTGTGTTTGTTGTATAGATACCCACAGAGATTCTAAGTCCTTCTGTTTATTATAATTACTATACAGAGTACTATTGATTCCCTGCCTTATACAGAGAGCAATACCTCCTCCTTTCCTACTACTTCTTTCCTTAGAAAACATTTCATAGCCTTCTATCTCTCTATTCCAACTAGAACCTTCTTCCCACCATGTTTCGGTTATACTACATATGTCCACTGCTTCTGTATTTAGTCTTATTTCTAGTTCTGCTTTCTTTCCAGGATTTTCCAACACTCCAGGATTTTCCAGCACTCAAGATCATCAGTGTGATGCCCCATTCTTGGGCAAAACATTTGAACTTCTGGTTTGCAAAAGGTACATAGGATGCCATGGTGGGCAAATAGGGCTCTCATCTTGGTGATTACTGCTTTTGCCATGCCATTAGGAAGCTTGATCACTTCTGGGTACTTAGAGAAATAATCCGCTACCAGTGAGAACACATGTGATCTAAACTCAAGCAAGTCCACTGCTGCCTTTGCTATGGAATTTGGACGGACTGCGTGGCATGGGTGATTCCTTGCAATCGCTGTGACAGTACTTCTGACATACTAGAAAGCCCTCAACCATATTTCTGTACTGCATGTCATCTCTGGCCTGTGCATCAGAGTCTGAGCCCTAGCTTGGACCTCATGCAGCTGGCATAACATTTCTCTCATCTTAGGTGGAATAATCATCTTTTCATCCGTGAAAAGCACTCTATCATGATTATGTAATGAAGTCTGTAAGGTCCAGTACCTTCTTACTTCAGGGTCAACATTTCTACAATACCTTGGCTTGCAGGGCTGGGTCAACTGTTGTGGCCCTTGCAATTGTGTATTCAGTTCAGTTCCCTATGCACAGGGTTATAATGTCGCAGAGGAAAGAGCGCGGCAAAGAATGTCGCAACCATAGTAGCACAAGCCACAATAATGTCGGTGAAAACACCAACCAAGCAAGGAACACGCACTGGCTATTACCAACAACAGGACTGTTTCTCCCCCACACCCCTGGACTTAAAATAACCAACTTCTGCTGTGGTGGACTTTGGGGATGGGGTGAAACTCAGGAGGGGGGAAAATTGTTTTTTTTTTGAAATTACTATTTTTCCTCCTTCCTGCCTGCCATCCCCGACCCTTCAGGAGCCTCAAGGTAGACATCCCTCTGCCTTCCACCCTGCCAGTATGACCCCACAGGAACCCCATAGAGCTTCGGTTTCTAGGGACATGGATATGTTGTTCATCCACACTCATTGGCAGGTATCCTTGCCGCTTTAAATCTTGCGGAAGGTCTTCAAGCTTGCTCCTCCACCCACCGGTGGTATAACCTCGGCTCCGCCCCCATGGCCAGATCTTCCTTACCGGCTTAGAGCTCAGGTTCCCTCATAACGCTCTGCGTTTGAGATAGTTCCTATTTCTCCGTTTGCGGATTTAAAAATAAATTTTGCAAAAAGACTTCAGTCTTCTATCCCTCGCGGCTGCGATGGACAAATCGACTCCCGGATTTCGGAGATGCCCATGCGGGCAGAAGATGTCTCGGACGGATCCACACACCACGTGTGTCTACTGCTTAGGCCTTGAGCACGACCCGCAGGCTTGCGACCTGTGCTCATCTTTCTCGGCCTACGTCCTCGAAGACCGTGCTGCCCGATTGCAACTGGGCCGTCCCGAGAAGCGTTTCCCTCGGTGAAGTCCAAGGAGCCCGGTTGGCGGTGTCAGCGCGGCTTCGGCGGATCAGCTCGGCGGATGGTAGCCCCTCGAAGAGGCGGCGCGGCCGTATCTTCCTCGGCGCGGCATTTATCGCCTCTCTGGGTTCTTCCTACGGCTTCTTTTAAGGAGCTTTGTCTGTCCCTCTCCACTAAAGGAGAAGGGCCTCGTCTGCTGGACCTTATTCTCGGTCAAAAGAGGGACAGGGGTAAAGTCCTCCGTCGACGCTCTTGGGAGCGGGAAAGGTCCCTCTCCCGGGCCGTGCGACCGTCGGCCCGGTCGACCGCTCGGCTCGACCACTGGCCTCACGGTGTCCCGTCAGGTCAGTTGACGAGACTCCACCGATGAAGTGAGATTTTCCGACCCATTGAACCGAGCTATCGCCTTTAGCGCGAGATTCCCCTCTCCCGGTTCCCCGGGGAGAGTTGAGATCCGTGGGCTCGCCTGTGCCTCCGGTTCCGGAGCCCTCGGATGGACCATCCGAGCGAAGGAGTGCGGTTCGGCGACACCACCTCCACACCGACCTCGGAAATTCCGGGACTCTGGTCTCGGTCTCGGACCTCTTGGCGGTCCAGCCGATCCCCCGTCATGGCGGTCTCGGTCTCGGCACGCGGTAAGCGGCGTCGCCGCTGGTCCTCGTCCTCCTCACCGGATGAGGAGCTTGGCGTAATCTGCGTCGGCCAGTGCGAGGACCTTATGTTCAACAGCTCCTCCTGGCGGTAAGCCGGCGACCCGTCGCCTTCGGCCATTAAATAGCTGTCACGGGCGGCCGACACAACCCTCGACTTACCCGGGGGCCTATACCCAGGCGGTTGTTCGGCCAAAACCAGCTGCTCCACCGATTCCGGTGGAACCTCCGCCTCCACAGCCACCAATGGGGCTCCGACCAAAGTTCGATCGGCTGAGGTCTACCCATCGGCTGTCAGTTACCCTCACTCCCGACCGACCTCGGCAGGTGAAGGTGGCTCGAGCCAGAGGCAGCTCTTCGAGGACTCTTCCGAGTCGAAGATGATTCCTCCTTTTTCTCCAAGCGACTGGACTTGGAGTCTCGGAGGTCAGTCAATGAGTGATAGCCGTCGTCCTTCCTAGGACTGCTTCGGCTCATCTAGGTTTACCGGGATGGAGCTCGAACACGTTTCCAAGCGGGCCAGGTATCCCCTCACGGAGATTCTGGACCGAGGATTCTCCGGCGGAGGCCTTTCCGGTGGCGAGGCCATAGTGGGTCGGCACTGGAGCTTTGGCAGCGCCCTGCTTCCTGCCCTCGCCTTGGCCAGGATGGCCAGGAAGTATCCGGTCCCTACGGTTCCTTGTCCGGTTTCGGAACACCCCTCTGCTGAGGGTTGGTTACCGACAGCGTTTTCCGTAGCGCCCGGCTCGCCAGGGATGTGGACAAACCTCCTGACAAGAGTCCAAGAAATTGGACTATGTCGAGGCGAAAAGTCTCGCTCGTCTCTCTCGGCCTTCGTCAGGCCAGTTCGGCCGTCCTCATGGCACATTTTCTCATGCCCTGTTGGGCTCCTGGATGAGGTCATCCTCATCTTCCGCCGATCTGCAGACTACGGTTAAGCAGGTGCGGGACCAGAACAGGAGCAGTGGCCAAACAGCAGCTCAGACTGCTTTGGATATAGAGGACTCATGTGCCAGATCGGTGGCGCCGCCAGTGGCTATGCGTCGGCGGGCTTGGCTGAGGATATCCACCTTTACCTGGATACCCAGCACAAGTTGGCGGATGTTCCCTTTTTGGGGACTGACCTCTTCGGCCCTGGGGTGGAAGGTCACCTGCAGAGGATCGAGAAGTCCAATGCCACCTTGGACTCGGTCTCTTCGCTCAGAAGGACAAGGCCGCAAACCACAGCCTAAGCCCTTTGTCCTTCTGTGCCCCGGCGCGCCGGCCACAGCATCAGGGCCAGCAGGCTCGGCCTTGGCATCCCAAACCCAAGCGCTGCCTCTTAACAGGAGGCAGGGAGGAAAGGGCCCAGGAGGTCCCTCGGCGGTCCCTCCTCCAAGCCTGCCCAGTGACGGGCTGAGGGGTGTCGCCCCCATTCCCGTCACCTTACCCCTGGGTCCCCCCGTGGGGGGACGGCTCCGGCACTTCCGTTCCGCCTGGTCCGCTGTTACCACGGACAGGTGGGTCTTGGAGGTGGTGGGAAGAGGCCTGCCTCTGGAATTCGAGCAGGCACCACCCTTCAGAGCCGTCGCCCCTCGGGGGCCTTCGGGATCCCCAGCCTCACTGGCGGCTCGACGAGCCGACATCGCTCTCCTCCTCCAGAAGGAGGTGGTAAGAGAGGTGGTGGACCCTCCTTCAGACCCAGGGTTTGTGTCCAGGTACTTCCTGGTTCCGAAACGGACGGGGGGCTGGCGCCCCATTCTCGACCTACACGACCTAAACAAGTTCCTAAGGTCTCGAACCTTCAGGATGGTCACTCTGGCTCAGATAATACCATCCTTGGAACACGGCATGTGGTTCTGCTCTCTGGACTTGCAGGCCGCGTTTTTCCGTCCCTATCCGTCCGTCTCTACCAGAGATTCCTTCGCTTCGGCGGAAGGATCCCTCTTCGAGTTCAAGCCATGCCCTTGGCTTGTCTCCAGCTCCCAGGGTCTTCACCAAATGCATGGCAGTGGTGACAGCATTCCCTCTGCGCATGAGGGGTCCGGTGTACCCTTACCTGGGCACTGGCTGATAGCAGCTCCCTCCAGGAAGGAGGCGGGTGGTCCAGAGATCTGGCCCTCCAGGTCTGCTCTCAACTGGGCCTCCTTATCAACGAGGCCAAGTCGGAACCGAGCGAAGCAGGTGATTCTATTCATCGGGCGCAGCTCGACTCTCTCGAGCCAGAGCGGCTCAGCCGGACAGGGCGAGGTTCTTCCTCCTTTGCCCGATCATTTCTGGTTGGGCAATTCGCCCTGCCGGGACTTCCTGCGCCTCCTGGGTCTCATGGCGGCCTGCACCAGCGTGGTCCGTTGGGCCGCTGGAACATCGTCCCCTTCAGTGGGGACTGGCCAGCCAGTGGTCACAGCGCTGCGATCCCTTGGACCAGCTTGTGTCGGTGACACAGGGGATGTGGAGCAGCTCTCCAGTGGTGGACCGTTCCAGATCATTTGCAGGAGGGCATCCCGTTAGTCCGCCCGAGCAGCGGTCTCTCTGTCGACCGATGCCTCTCTGATGGGTTGGGGTGCCCATCTGGGGAACACCGGGCTCATGGCCTCTGGTCCCCGGGAGTCGATGCCACATCAACCTGCTGGAGCTCCGGCGGTCCGCCTAGTCTCTCACCGCCTTTGCTCCGTTCCTCCGGGGTCAAGTGGTCCGGTCAGACGGACAATACCACGACCATGTACTATCTAAACCGCCAGGGTGGGGCCGGCTCCATGCTTCTATGCAAGGAAGCTCTCCGCATTTGGTCCTCGTGCGCAGCCTGGGCGGATCTCCTAGCCATTCACGTGGCAGGAGCCTCCAACACCCTGGCCGATGCCCTGAGCCGGATAGGGGCTGCATCCCACAGTGGTCTCTCCTGCCGGAGGTAGTACAGCATCTGTTCTCCCTTTGGGGCACACCTCAGGTGGACCTGTTTGCCTCCAGGAGAGCGAGCTGAGTCTGTTCCATCCCGCCCCCCTCAGCAGGGCTCGCTGCAGGGGATGCCTTCTCGAGGCAATGGACCCGGGCCTCTTTCGCCTTTCCCCATTTCCTTGATCCACAAGGTGCTTCTCAAGGCGAGGAGGGACAAAGGCGCAGGTGATTCTGATAGCCCCAGACTGGCCTCGCCAGTTCTGGTACCAGATCTCCTCAGTCTCAGCTCCAGGACTCGCGGCAGCTTCCAGCTCGCCCGGACCTGCTCTCAGTCAATCAGGGAAGGTGTTCCATCCGGACCTTCAATCCCTGCACCCTGACGGCCTGGTTCCTGGGCGGCTAGAGTTCCAGGCCTTGGGTCTTTCCGACGAGGTCCTCAATGTAGTTGGGCGTCCCGTAGGAGTCGACCAGAAAATGCTATGCCTTCAAATGGAAAAGGTTTTCCATTTGGTGTCAGAGCAAGGGCTTGGATCCTTCCTCCTGTTCCTTGGCAAGCATCTTGGACTATTTATGGTCCCTTTCTAGTCAGGGCTTAGGTCGGCGACCCTAAGGGTACCTGGCAGCCATCTCTGCTTACCGAGCGGGCCGGGAAGCAGTCGGTGGCACAGGAGAAGGTGGTCTGGCGCTTTTCAAAGGCCTTGATCACTTTCCTCAGTGCGGGAACCCCCACCTCCGTGGGATCTACTGCTGGTACTGGCAAAGCTCATGGGCAAGCCATTCGAACCTATGCACAGGTGTGCTCTCTCTCACCTGTCGTGGAAGACCGCCTTCTTGGTGGCTATCACGTCAGCCAGAAGGATGGGAGAGCTCCAGGCGCTTTCCATCGAGTCTCCTTACCTGGTCTTCCACAGGGACAAGGTTGTCCTGCGCCCCCCACCGAAATTCCTTCCGAAGGTGGTGTCGGAGTTTCACCTTAACCAGGTGTTGACTCTGCCGGTGTTCTACCCCAATCACACCTCGGAGGCAAATATAGGCTCCATACTCTGGACCCTAGAAGGGCGCTCGCTATTATAAGGAGCACGGCTGAAGATGGGAGAGGTTCGCCAGCTGTTTGTCACCTCGCTGAAAGCTCGCATCTGGCAGACCTGCAGCCAGCGGACGATAAGCAGGTGGGTAACCTCCTGCATAGATCTCTGCTATAAGTTGGCGGGCATGGAGCCTCCCAGAGGGATAAGAGCTCATTCTACCGCTATACTGCTGCAACGGTGGCTGCTTCCAGGGATGTCCCTATCCAGAAATCTGCAGAGCTGCTACCTGGAAGTCAGCAAACACCTTCATTACCCACTACCACATCGACCTTGAGTCACGCGGGATGCTGGTTTGGGGCCTCGGTTCTCAGTCTCTCTTTCCCAAGTAAGTATTGGGGTGTGCGTCTTGCCTCCCTCCCCGGAGAACTGCTAGGGTCTGCCAATGAGTGTGGATGAACAACATATCCATGTCCCTAGAGATACAGGTTACTCACCTGTAACAGGAGTTCTAGGAATGGTATGTGTTGTTCATCCTACGACCTCCCATTCTCCCCCGCGGCCATTTAACCTGAGCTTCCAGCGGGCCAGATCTGGCGTCATGGGGCGGAGCCGAGGTTATACCACCCGGTGGGTGGAGGAGCAAGCTTGAAGACCTTCGGCAAGATTTAAAGCGGCAAGGATACCTGCCAATGAGTGTGGATGAACAACATATACCATTCCTAGAACTCCTGTTACAGGTGAGTAACCTGTATTTACCCCCGGCGGGGATGGAGCAGAGCCCCCTTACCCCAACAATCAGATTTCGTCGGTCCGGGGGCCATCGGGCGGGCGGAGGCACATCGAGGGCACGTCTCCAGAGGCTCCATCTTCCCGGCAATGGCAGGCATTTTTCCGCTTTCTCCCACCCCTTACAGCGTAGGACTCCCTGACGTCAAGGCGCAGAGTGTCGGACGTACGCTGTATGTCGGCAGCCCTTCCCTTAACATTGGGGCTTGCAGCACCGAGCCTGCTGCCCGGAGTCAGACAAGTGTTCGCCATAGCCTGACCTCCCGGAGTAGGCAAGCTGTCGTGGGACGCTCAAGCCTAACTCCCCCCGGCCGGCCCACCAGCGACCCGAGTCCGCTCCCGAACCCAGGTCACCGGCGTGGAGCGAGGTGTGGCGTCCAGCGCCTCAACCCTCAGCGCCACCGGGCCGGCTTTTTTTTTAATGTTTCAACACCAGAAGACCTAGAAGGAACCAACCCGCAGTCCCAGATCTCCTTCACTGCTGTGTGCTGGTGCCCTAGCCACTCCACCATGGGAGTGGCTTGACCAGACCCAGCAGCACAGCCTCCTTCAGCCCTTCCACTTCCTTCCGATCAGCGACAGGGGTAGTGGTAATTCCATACAGCTGTTACACTCCTGTCGCTGCAAATGTTTTCATGCTTTCCACTGCACGGTTTTGGTAGTGCTCATTTTTTCAGTGCTATATTAACCCGGTACCAGTTCCCTATGCTCTGAGTAAAATTTATGGCTTGGTTCGCTCTGTCCTCTTGGGTTGTTAGAGCTTCAGACGGCACTCCATCCGCCACTGTGTTAGACTGTGTGTCAGTGATGAGCAGCTGCTTCCCAGGTGTCTATGCTGAATGCATTTCATACCTCTGAAACTGGAGTAGCATTCTGTGGAGCCTCACCGTGGCACTCCCAGGAAGCTTCCTTTGAATTGCTTCAAGTGGCCTGTGATGTTAGTGCACTCTGATTTCTGTACGAAAGACATATTTGTGAAACTCCTTTTTTAAGTCAAATTAACTGTTAATAGACTCTGAAAAGCCAAAAAAAGCTAATTACAAGAATTCCACAACAACCTGAGGTACAATGTCAGAATGGGGAAAAAGCATTTTCTTTCAGTAAAAAGAACAATATAAACAAACATTTCCCAACGCCTGAAATTTTTACCAAGTTTTTTCTTGGTCATTGAATACTGTACAGAAAAACACACATTTATTGAATATTTTATGCATACTTATGAATTCTTGAAGCATTTTCCCGTAGTTCGTTAAAGAAATCAAAGCCCAGGCCCTGCTACTACCTTGCTACATTAAAGGAATGTGTTACAAGAACCAAACGCATTCAAGCACAGCTCGTTCAGCTTTCACAGGCCAGATGCGTAATTAAACAGATAAACATTTAGCCATGAGTCCTTTAACATTTTGAACACTGCATCATTTTGTTTTGTTTTGTTAGAGACTTCTAATGTTGGTGAAACGTTGTCACTGCATACACTACTGCCAATAGCTCTTTCTCTGTTTGTGCAAAATGTTGTTCAGTGGAACTCCACGACCGGGACTGCGTAGCCAGCTGGTGACTCTCCTGCATGGGACATGCTCCCAGCACATTTTGTGAGGCATCAGTTTGAAACGTAACTGGTTTTGTGAGATCAAAATATTGCAGGACTGGAGCCACACACCGCGCTTTTTTATCTGAGTTAGTCTGCTTGTGCTCTATTCCTTAGTGCCACAGCTCATTCTTGTGTAGTAGCCCCCTCATTGGGGAGTTGCAATAGTTATGCTTCTTTTGGCAACATACTGTGCTAAGTAATGCACCATGCCCAGGCGATGCATCAGTCATTGTTTATCCTCTGGATCAGGCGTATGCACTGTAGTGGTAACCTTAGCTTTGTCGGGCCTTACACCTTGAGCAGTCACTACATGACCCATGTAGTGGACCTCTGTTACTTTTAATTGTATTTTTGCTTTATTGAATTATATGATCTTACTTTGAGAGGGCTTTTGCAGTAGGTATTCACCATTAGGACTAAGCCGTCAGGCATCAGGACCCCACGGAAAAATCTTCTAGCTAGCAGTTTCTGCCGGGGACCGCTCCCAATGTCACCTAACCAACATCAGCATATCAGTATAAAGGGGGCAGTCCCCACCCCCACCCTCCAGTTCTTTTCCTCCATCAGCTCGCGACAAGTACCTCGCGGAAGAACAGCGCTGCTAGCATTGCCATATTGGATGAGTATTCACTCTATTTTCAACTTCTTTGAAGTTTCCTCATCTTTTTCGAGTAAAATTGTTCCTCTACTCAGCTGTGCATGTCATCCCCATTGCCCTGCAACTCGCTTAAAAATAAGTGCAACTCAGCTCCCCCATAAGGATGGCCATTCCCTGTGCCTCTTCTGTCTAGGCCCGGACCACAGAGTGGAGGAGTGCAGTCACTGCCAGAAGTTCAGTTTGGCCACCTGCAAGCGGCAGCAGCAGTCCCTGGAAGCCCATATTTTGAAGAAAAAGATGGCCTCCATGGAAAAAGAATTGAAAAAACTCAGGCAGGCATCGGCCTCTCCCAAGGGTCACCACAAGAAAAATTGGGACAAGGAGAAGCATAGGGACCGGGACTCTTCATCCACAGCCCCGCTGACCCCAGCTGGAGTCGCGGCATTGCAGGTATCCTCCCCTCTGGAGGATCATTCTCCAACGGCCGCCTTGGTGGTGTCCAAGCATGCGCGGTCCCCTCCCCGTCGGGAGCCTCCGGGGCAAAGGAGGCTTCCACTCCTGCTATGGCCATTTCTGCCTCCCGACCTAGAAGTGTGGGTGAGTCCGATAAATCGGGCTCTGGCTCTGCTGTTTCCCACCTGGACAAGGCTGCTAAGTCGCCCGTCTGACGGACACCCAGTCTGTGATCCCCCATCAGATTCTAACATCACACATGACATCTGGGGGTCATCCCAGCTGTCATCTGAGCAGCTGCCAATGGAGGCTTCTCCCTCCCCTCCTCCTCCTTCGGAGTCGGTTCCTCCTTCCCCTGCGGGGGATGAGGACCAGGGGATGTTCCGCTGTAGCGGGGTCAATGCCACCCCCTCCAGCTCCAGAGCCTCTGACCCCAGATCCGACACCAGACCTCCCACCTTTCACCTTCCAGCTTGCCACTGCCTGACGGCTGACTTTCTGCTCCGCCATCTGGGCTGGCAGGGCCCGCCTTTCCGGACCCTCCGATGGGGCCTTCGTTTCAGCCCCTACACAACAGGCTAATGCCAGACCCGTTTGCTCCCCCGGTTGGGCCTCTGTCAGGACCATCAGCCCCTTCGGGCCATCTGATGCCGGCCTACCCAACGCCACATTTTCTGATGCCAGGGTACCCAATGCCATACTACCCGATGCCAGGACTTCCTGGTCCAGGTTACCCACCGGCGGGCTTTGGTTACCCATACTATGGGTTTCTGAGTTACTCCCTTCCGCCTCCACCCCTTCTCCACAGGTGGATATGAAGGCGGTCCTTTCCTCATGGTGGGCTGAGGCCAAGTCGCAGCTGACGTTGGAGCTAGACAAATGTCAGCCGATGCCGGACCGCTCACTGCGTCCTGGACGTCCTCTGACAGAGGCCTCTCCACCGGTACCCGATATCAGACCGGGACCATCTACGGGCTCCCGCCCCCTGGACGTCTCCAGGCCAGTCGAACTTCCTCTCCCTCCTGTGACCTCTTCAAGCTCTCAGGAGTCATCTGACTCTGATGGTGATTATGACCTCTCGGACCCAGGAGAGGAGCCGCACCCCCCAGAAACTCCTAAGCCAAAGGATTCTCCTAAGTCCCTTCCAAGGGACCATTCATTTTTGGAGTTGCTAAAAAAGATAAAGGTAGCCTACAATTGGAAGACAGTGGAGCAGGATCTCCAATGTCAGAAGTTAGCCGAACACTTAGATTTGGCCGAAACCTCTTCCACCCTTATTCCCCCCTGGATTGAGCCTCATGAGGACCTGGTCACAGCCATATGGAAACAGCCTTCCTCCTTGGCTACCTTAGCTTGCAAGGCGGATAGACTCTACTAGTTGCCTGAAGGCAGGGATTTCCTTAGCTTTCAGCCTTAGGTGGATTCTGTGGTCATCAGTGCTGCCCACGATAGATCTGCAAATCCGAAACATTTAAGTTCCTCTCCTCCTGACCGAGAATCCAAACTTCTCGACCAGTATGGGAAGAAAGTCTTTGCTTCCTCTACTTTAGGCATCAGAGCTCTTAACTATGTCACCCACATGGGAAACTACCAGAAGTCCATTCTCAGTCAGCTGGAATCTAAACTGGACTCCATCCCAGTCTCTGCAGTTGAGCAGGAGCTGGGGGACCTTGTCCTCTCGGCTCGACCTGCCTGCAGGCATATGCTCCGAGCCACCTATGATGCGGTGAACATGGCCGGCCGAAGTTCAGCATCTACTATTGGGTTACGCCACCATGTCTGGCTTCGCATTTCTGGCCTGGCACCCAAGGTGCAATTGGCCATCCAGGACGCCCATTTCTGGGGTTTGGTCCTTTTTGGGGGTGATGTTAAAGACATGATCACCGATCTTCAGGACAAAGACAAAGCCCTGAGATCCATTCAGTATATGTATAAACCCTCCCAAGGGCAGAAATGCTCTTTTCGATGCCAAAACCATCATCAGCAGAAGCAGATGAGGCTCGATGCCAAACCAAATGAAGAGCTGCATTGGCAGCTAAAGCCCCCACCCCACCCAGCCAAATCCTGTAAGGCTTCGGGAGCCGTGGCCGCCGCTCTGCCCTCTGCCTCCTGACTCATTGCCTCTTCCACTCCTTTTGGACCCTGTTCCAGTGGAGCCAGTGGGGGGCAGGTTTTCCCTCCACCTACCAGAATGGGAGAGGTTAACTTCAGACTCTTGGGTGCTCTAACTCGTATCCGAGGGGCATTCTCTAGAGCTCACTCAGGAACCCCACACAGCCCTCTTCCCCATCCTTTTATTCTCCCCTCCACCTTCCTCTGGTGTAGGAGGAATTAAGCTCCCTTCTGCTGAGGGCCACCATAGAACCCGTCCCTCTGTCTTTCCGGGGGACGGGTTGCTACTCCCATTTCTTTCTAGTCCCCAGAAAGATAGGTGATCTGAGGCCCATTCTGGATCTCTGCTCCCTAAATCTGTATGTGGAGTACAAGAGATTCAGGATGCTCTCCCTTCAGAGCCTTCTTCCCTTGCTGAGGTCGGGTCTGTGGCTAGCGGCTTTGGATATGCAGGATGCCTACCTGCATATCCCCATCCGTCCCTCCCACCGCAGGTTCCTCCATTTCCATTTTCAGGGGAAAACACTATCAGTTCAAGGCCCTCTGCTTTGGCCTTTTCTTCGGCTCCATGAGTGTTCACAAAATGTTTGGCTGTGGTGGCAGCCTTTCTGCGCACCAAGGGAGTCCAGGTGTTTCTGTACCTGGACGATTGGCTGATAGTAGTAACTTCCAGGGAGGACCTTCTTCATTCCCTTTCCCTCATCCAGGAGACCCTTTTCAGCCTTGGCATTACCATCAATCATGCCAAGTCTCATTTGGTCCCGTGTCAATGGCTGCAGTTCATTGGGGCACTGTTGGATTCCTCACTGGGCAGAGCCTTCCTTCCCCTGAACAGGATAGAAACTCTGCAGCTTCAGGTTCATTTCCTGATATCTCACAGACATGTCCCAGCTCACAAGGTCCTTTGACTTCTCGGCCTTATGGCAGCTGCCATCCCAACTGTGCCTCTAGCCAGGCTTCACATGAGGGTATCACAGTGGACCCTCATATCCCAGTGGGATCAGACTGTGGGCCACCTAGATCAAGTGGTCCTTATCTCGGACCCAGTGATCTGGGATCTCCATTGGCGGTTGGTCCTGGAGAACCTAACCCGGGGGTTCCCTTCTGCCCTGCCAACCCCACACAAATCTTGAGCACAGACACCTCATGAGCCGGCTGGGGAGCCCACCTCGGGTCTCACAAAACCCAGGGGAGCTGGTCCCCCTCCGAGCTTCCATTGCACATCAACGTGCTCGAACTGAGGGTGGTCCTGTGTGCTCTGCAGGCCCTTCATTCTTCCCGGCTATCTCTTGGTACAGTCAGACAACATGTGTAGTCTGGTACTTCAACAAGCAGGGGGGACTCGTTCCTGTCCTCTGTGCCAGGAAGCAATGAGGGTGTGGCATTGGGCCTTACAGCACAGCCTTCATCTGACAGTGCTACACGTGCCAGGGGTACAAAACACTCTGGCAGACTCTCTGAGCCAGTCCTCAGCCAGAGCTCACGAGTGGGAAGTCAAGCAAGAGATACTAGAAGACGTCTTTGCTCGGTGGGGTATACCACAGATAGACCTGTTGGCCCCCCCCCCCACCAGTGCCAAGCTTCCCTCTTTCTGCTCACTCATTCCAGGGCACAATGTTTTCTGACTGTATGCGCTGTCTCTGTGTTGGAGGGACAGATTCGTTTATGCCTTCCCTCCAATACCTTTGATACCGAGAGTTCTGAACAAGCTCCGGGCGGAAGGGGCGCACATGATTCTCATCGCTTCTTTCTGGCCCAGGCAAGCCTGGTTCTCTGTACTGCAACAGTTATCGGAAGAGCCACCTGTTCCTCTTCCAATATCTCAGGAACTGCTGACCCAGGACCAGGGGACCCTCGTTCATCCAGGCTTCAAATCCCTCCATCTATATGCCTGGCTCCTACAGACGTAACCGCTGCTCACTTTGGCATTTCACCTGAGGTAGCTGATGCTCTGGTGGAGGCTAAAAAACCTTCCACCAGATCAACTTATGCCATGAAGTGGAAACGGTTTTCCACTTGGGCAGATTCCATGGATGTGGAACCCTTTTCGTGCCTGGTGGCCAGGATCCTGGATTATCTGAGGTACCTCTATGACTTGGGTCTTAGCTACTCTTCGCTGAAAGTGCATCTGGCGGCCATCTCGACCTACCATCTTCCAGTGGGGGACAAGTCAGTAGCTCAATTGGAGATCTCCAAGACCTTCCTCAGAGAGGTTCTTCACTTGAAGCCCCCTATCCGTAACCCTGCCCCCCCCCGATCTCAATTTCATTTTGGAGAAGCTCACACTGCCCCCCTTTTGAGCCAGCAGCTGAGGTGGATTTGTGTTTCTTTTCTTGGAAGACACTCTTTCTTGTGGCCATTACTTCGGCTTGGGGGATCTCCGAATTCCAAGCATTTTTTTGCAAAATCCCTTATTTGATTTTTCACAGGGACAGAGTGGCTATGAGGACCAACCCCAAGTTCTTACCCAAAGTGGTGGCGGAGTCCACACTCAACCAGCCCATTGAGCTTCCAGTCTTTTTCCCGGAACATTCCAACCAGGGAAGAGTATCTCTTGCATACTCTGTGCATAGAATCTTGCGGTACTATACTTATAGAACCAAAGATATCTGGAAAATGGACCAGCTTTTCATTTTCTTCGCTCCTAAGAAGGAGGGCCTTGCTGTTTCTAAGCAGTGCCTCTCCAAGTGGTTGGCCAACTACATTACCTTCTGTTACAACAAGTACAGTAAAACCGTTCTGGGTCAGGTGAAGGGTCATTCTACCAGAGGCGTGACGGCCTCTGCCGCATGTTTCAGAAATGTTTCAGCTGCAGAGATTTATGCAGCGGCTACCTGGATGTCTGTCCATACTTTTACCAAGCACTATAGCTTGGACATTGCCTCTCACCACAGGGCGGGGTTCGTCTGGCGGTTTTGCAGGGGCTCCTTTCTTGAGCCCAGGGTTTGCCATATTCATTTCAGTGGACAGTCTTTATCTTCTTCCCTGGCTTCTGCCTTGTTCCGAGCTGCCTGGGACTCCATCCTAATGGTGAATACCTACTGCAAGAGCCCTCTCAAAGTAAGATAGTACAGTTACGTAAGGACTTACCATAACAGTAGATCTTCGAGAGAGGCTCTTGCAGTAGGTATTCCTTTCCCTTCCTCCATCCCCCTGAGTTTCTTCTTTTCTTATGGGACAGTTCCTCTTCTCCTGTCATGCCCTGTTGGCCTCCAGCAGGAGAACTGAAGGGTGGGCGTGGGGACCACCCCTTTATACTGATGCGCTGACGTTGGTCAGGTGACTTGGGGCAGTCCCCGCGAGAAACTGCTAGCTAGAAGATTTTTCCGTGGGATCCTGACGACTGACGGCTTAGTCCTAATGGTGAATACCTACTGCAAGAGCCTGTCTCGAACATCTTCTGTTATGGTATGTTTTTACGTAACTGTACTTTCTCTTGCTTTGCTCTCTCCACCACCTGATGCAATATCTGGTAGTGGCACACTTGATTTTCAGCAGCTATTATCATGTCATCTGCTATCTCATGCACTCCAGGTATATCACCAAATGTCTCTTAATTTTTCATCTGGAAATCCTCGCAGGCTGACTTGATACCAAAAGGTGGCCTACAAAAAGGATACCATCTCCAGGGAGCATTTAATATGTGATGATTCTTCCCCTAGCTTGATTTGCCAGTGGCTGTCTTTTCCATCAAGCATTGTGAATACTGTCTTTCCTGCTTGATGGCTCTGTACATCTTCAGGTGTCGGTATGTTCAAGTGCTTCCTGCATACTGTTGTATTCAGTTCTCAGGGGTCGAGACACACTGTGAGCAATCCATTCTTTTTCCACAATTACTAGACCACTCATGCAGTGGCTCCTGTACTCTAACATTAATGGTTGTATTCTTAAGGTGGTCCAACAAGGCTCTCTCTAGTGAGTGGCATGTGTGTGTTTCTCGGTTCATTCTGCACCATGTCTAACATTTTACATGCCCTTTTTCCAAGCAGTGGAACTAATGAGACATTAGTTAAATAAAATAATTCTGCTTCCTTACTTTGCACCTGGCATTTCAGTTATACTGTCCCTTTGGGCTACCCTTCATAGCTAATCAGTAAGACATTAGTATAAGCTGCCCGGATACTCATTGGGATTTTCTCCACTGCTCCTAAAGGTAACACGTTACTGTGGACTTCAGTGTGAAGTCTGAATGTAAGTGGTACACCCTCTTCTTTTAACTGTGCATACATACCACATGTTAGTCTCATCCCCACAATTGAATCAACCTATCAACAAAGTGTCCATATTGAATTTCGGCTCTAAGCTTTTCCATGTTCCTTTAGGGTCTCTCTTGCAAACCCTGGCTGAATTTTTTTCCTTTGCCTTTATGACATGTTTCTCCATACGGCGGGAAACTCTGCGGGGCATGGCTGTGTCTGCATTGACAGCACTGCCCATCATCCCAGCCATTTGCATTCTTTGGTGCTGGCTTGCTGTCTCAGGAGGTTTGTCCTTCCCGCTCCATTCCCTTTGCTAGCCTATCATGTTTTGCAGTGGCATGAATATCTTTATTACTCCTTTCCCCTGTCATGGCTTGCATTTGCACTTCAGTGGCTTCCACAGCCGCGCAGACATCTATCGCTGTCTGCAGTATGAGGTCTGATTTTCTCAAAAGGCTCTCCTTCAGTTAGCTAGTTGTGATGCCAAACCTTATTTTATCCCACAGCATTTCATGTGTCATAGCCCCAAGCTCACAATTCTTTACTTTCATGTGCAGTTCAGTTACATACAGATCTATATTCTTTCCTGCAGCTTGACCTCTTACCCAGAATGTAGAGAAATAAACAAACATCAAATGTTCCCTGGGATACAGGCATCTCTAACCTTCCACAGCACTGTTTCTATCTTGTTAGAATCTACTGTTCTATCAAATGTAAAGCAGCTTTTCAACCATCATCTCCTATAGCATGAAGGAAAATAGCTACTTCTGGTTTCTCTGAAGCACCAGAGGCCTGCAGATCTAAAATTTCTTCTCTCACCGTCTCCAGCGTTTGGCGAGGCTGCTAGTCATGCTGAGCAGTTGCAGCCATTGGAAGGAGTCCATTGTCAGTTTGTGACTTCTCTTCACTAAACTAGCAGTTAAACTTATTTCTCGCCTTTGCGTTCAGGCATGCAAACAACCTGGACCCTTTTTGGTAACTTAAGCTGAGTCCATGTAAAATTCTGACACCATGTGGTGCCTCTGAACTTTGTTTGAGAAGGAGCTACATGCATACCACTTATTCAGTTCAAGTATTTTATTTTAACTGCATCACAGATACACATACATAACTTGATCTGGACCCTGGAACCATAGCGTGCTACTACCAGTGGGCAGATACTCCTAACACTGTTAACACTTAACCAGCTGGCTTCCCTGTTGACTGAAGCTGTACAGTAAGGGAATTGCACCACTGTGGCCATATGCCATACAACTTACGGTGTAGCCTTAAATAAAATAATCAAATCAGATTTCACTTTTGGCTCAGGGATCACTAGAGGAGACTTTGGGCAAGATTCTCAAAACTTCATGTGACTAAGTCCCACTCTGCAACTCTAGTTGCAGACTGAAATCTCTGCAGCTGCAGAGATTGATATTCTCAACCGCTGCAACGGTGAGAGATGTTACGCCTGGTCCCACCAGCCTTAACATTTTTCTGCAACTGCAGAGAAACACCACCCACAAGCTGCTGTAAATCATGGAGCTGGCTGTAAACCAGCTACACTTTTGAGAATATCGTAACTTCAGGAAAAACTGCGGTTCTGCAAGTGGCAACCTGCTTGCACCGAGTTTTTCCTGCAGCTGCGGGATTTGAATGGGCTTTGAGAATCTGGCCCTTTGTTTTTGCAGTGCAACAATGTCTGGGGCAGCTCATCACATCAGGGGATTGGGGACACCTAACACAAGTCAGACCTTAAACACCCAAGTGTCCGCTGGATGCCAGGAAGAAGGGTCTGTGCACAGAGCAGCATAGAGTAGAAAACGGTGGCCCCGGAACAGCTGTCCACTTCAGTCAGGAACCTACTGTGGAAATATAGGAACATTGCTGCATTGTTTGCAAGGTAATGTAACCCTTTCACAGCAGGATCTATTATTTGATTAAAAAAAAAATGGATAGTTTTGCAGTTTCTACACAGGTTTTATGAATTCTGTGGAACATATGAGTAAGATTTTTTTTATTCAAAACACTAGGGGTCTACATTCAATGAATATGAGTGTTAAGATATGTTTCATTAAGGGGGAAAATTAGATTTATACATTTAAAACAATTTAGTGCATTTTTTAATAAATAAATGACTGGCCTAAAAGTGGTAAGCACCCTTGGCAGCAAAATGGTTAAAGTGGCATTACTTTCACACCACCCATATACACTACACCCTACACAACTCCTACAGGTGTAAGAGTGCTTTCATGCACATAGTTTGGGTGTAAAAATGGTTAACCAAAGGTAAACAGTTATGTCATGCTAAGCGTGTAAGTAGAATCATTTTTGCAACTGTAAGCGTACCACCAGAGGACCTAAAAATATAGGTCCAGCATGAAGAGTATACATTTTTTAATAAAAAAAACAGCTCAGTGGTGTGGAGAGCTGAGGCACTGGTGCCTTATCTCCTGCCACACCAGTGACCCGTGTTCGGTGATGAGCATGGGTTGCTGGGGGTCGGCTGGGCAGGGGGGCTGGGTGAGGATTAAGCAGCCAGCTGGCAGCTCTTCTGTCCCAGTCTTGAGGATGTTATTCTTCCTGCCTTTGACTGCCACCATGTGGAGGCTTGATGGCAGTGTGGGCAACGGGGGGGGGGGGAGCCTGGCGTTGGGCCGGGTGGAGGGATGGGAACTGTTCAGGCCAAGGCATCATCTGTGCCTCCGTGCTTACGCATGTTCTTGCACTGAGGCTCTGGGGGCATAATGGGAGAAAATTAGGTGGAAAACCACCCTTGGCAATGAATGAAGACTGCCCCTCGCAGGCTCCACTCCAGTAGCTGGGCACCCGCTTCAAGTCCTGTGGCAAAGGACGTCGATAGCAAAGGTAAGTCCTAGAGGAGCCGGAAGACAGGGCTGGAGGGGGGCGTCCTGAAGGGGGATCACCAAGGTTATCAGATGGAGAAACAATAGATAAAAAAAAACACACTGAACTTGCCTGTTTTCAGGGCAGTTGCTTGTTAGACACTGTTTGCAGAACTGGAGATGCTCTCCTGTGGGGGAATGGAGTGCACCCTTTGATTAAAAACACACTCTCAACCTGTATTTTTAATGGAACAACCTGAGGAAACCTCTGTGTTGGCCTAAAAGCACAAAGGCCACAGTCAATATGAAACAGATAGCATGGCACTGATGTCCTGTAGTCGTAAGGTGAGTTTCAGGGGTGGAGGGGGGTTGACCCCAACAGACTGCTCAGTCATTTCCTTTTATTACTTGCCTAAACAGGAGTTGACAAGGGCACTCCTTGCGCTCCGGGCAATGCTAACAGCTTGGAAGGAACACTGCAAGTCACCAGGTGTCATGTCTTGAGTTTGTAATCTCTGTCTTTATATTGCCATTCATCTGTTCTGTAACTCATGGTTTTGGAAACTGCCCTTCTTACATTGTCATGTTTTCACTTCCATCTTTTTTCTGTGACCTGTCTAAATCCATCCAACTGGCAGGAAGAGTTAGAGTTTGCTGCAATGAGGATAGAAGCACTGACGCTAGCCAGGCAGATTTCACAGACTTCTCTGTGCTCCTTAGATTATGAGGTATCCCTGTCATGCCTGGAGTGGTATATATAGTCTGAAAGTGTGTGTGCAAGCATGTGTGTGTGTTTGTGTGTGTGTATATATATATTTGTGTGCATACGTACATACGCCTAGTGGGAATTCAAGTTCTGGTTTTCACAAGAGAATCACTGGAGTGTAGTCACAAGTCAGCTTTGGATGCATTTGCCCATTCATCACTGCTGACACATAAAACTGCATGGCAACTACTGTACTTACACCAAGGCAGGCCAAACTATAGCCCTAGTGGTTCCATAGTGACAGCCGCTAGTGATCAGAATATCCAGGTCACAAATGATTCGGCTGATCAGTAATGTAAAGTACATAGCCTCACATCTCTAAATGTTTTATCACTGACATGTGAGGCATTGGCCTTCAAAATTTGGGACAACATAGAACACCTCATCATATCTTAAAGATAAACGTAGGCAACAGTGTGGAAACTCGTGCTTTATTATCTACATGGTTTGCTGCTGGTTTATATCAGTTTCTGCTTTAAAACTTCAGTGTGCTGTGTTAGACAGCAACTTCTCTATGTGGGACACAAAGAGTAGTGGATGCCTGGAACAGCCTCCCAGTGGAGGTGGTGGAGACAAAGACTGTAATGAGTTTCGGGAATGCATGGGGTAGACATAAGAGAACCTTAGTGGTTTGGGATGGGAGGGTTAAGCTGGAGATCAAGTAGGGTCTGTGGTATTACAGTAGATAGGAAAAAATGGGCAGACTGGGAGGGCCAATGTGGTCCTTATCTGCTGTCAGATTCTATGTTTCTATGACAGAGGGGTTCTGAGGGATAACATTAAGGACATCCCTGTTAATGTGAGACAGTTAAGAGGATGGTCTGCGTCACTGTGAACAAATACATCTGAACGCCAACCCCATTACCAATAAATACATCTGAAGGCCAACCCCACTGAGAACAAATACATCTGTGGGTCAACCCCACTAACAACAAGTACATCTGACTGGCTGAGACAATTTTTTTCCCACTGCCACGGCCTCACTCCTTCAGGCTTTCACACTGGACCTTCGCCCCATCTGCCCAGGCAGCGATGGCTTCTGCCACATATCGCCCATCAGATCCTTAGGTCTGACCCGTCATGCATACCCATTGATTCTGACTCGATCCCTGGTGAGGGGTATAATCGGGGATGTTGGCAGGAAGGGCAGGAACGGTCCATGCTACGCGACCTGGGGCAGCATAAGGAAGCCTACCCGAGGCCATCATCCGGGAGCCATGGCAGCCATTTTCCACTTTTCTGGTCCCACCTCCCTCCCTCCGCTATTGGCTGCATGCACTCATGGCTGGCCTGGGGGAGTGCCTGATGGCATGTGGTCACCACGCTGCCATCGACTCTACCAACAGCCACCACCAGGAACTGTGAAAGAGTGACACAACAGCCTCCCTTCCCTCCGGGAGGAGAGCATCCATGAGACACTCTTGAGCCCTCCCTGCTGGCCTCTGCTCCTTACGTCCCATGCTCGGGGCACAAACCCGGACGCAGACAATTTTAAAACACTCTGCATCTCAAGAACAGATTTTCAGTCCAGAATGCTGCTAGGGCCCTAAAAAGAATTTAAAATATTTCAACTAATGGGCCCGCCTGGTGGGGAACACATGGTCTCTTTCAGTACGTAAGTACGGAAAATGCAGGAAAGAAGAGGCACAAATCATGATGTAGTGAAAAGATTTGCCGGAGTCTATTTGGAAGGTTATTTAAGGATGGATAATTTTTAATCCCGCTTATATATTCATTGGGCAAACACACATCTAGTGAAGATATACTATATAAGACATTCTTCAGAATGACACAGGCAAGACTATCTTCACAAACGATGCCAAGCACAGGCCTCTAATCAGATCAGAAGGTTGTGGGTTCTACCCACACACCAGGTACTTGAGATTATACCCATAACTGACACTGTAGTGCAATATGAGCAGGAGGGGTACTGCACTGTTGTGGTGCCATCTTTTGGATGAGACATTAAACAGAGGTCCCTTCTGCCCATTCCTGGTCTCTAGGTGGAAATAAAAGATCCCATGACATTTATCAAAGACTAGGGGAGTTTCCCATGGTCATGACCAGCAATCCCCCAACAATAAAACCTGAAATAGGCTGTCACAGCTTAGTGTTTTTTCCCTGGTCAAAATTACAAATAAATAAAAACTACAGTATAATGTTTACTTGCAGGCCTTAAAGAACCTCTGATATTACCGGCAAAGCTTTGAAAAACACAATTTTTTGTTTAAACAGTAGTTAAAAACAGAATGCAGTTTATAATTCTGATTGCTGAAAACAGAATCATTTGACAGCTGGGGTCCAATACAGAGTTGCAGTGGTAGTGCACAAATTAGAGGGCAACAGGCTCCACATTGCTCCACCATCAGAAATTGCCATACACGGATGAAAAGGTTTGAGCAAGGTATAGCGGCAGTCAGTATACCATTGCTGCAGTGACTCCCAGATTGCAAAGACCACCACAGCGACAGGAATCGGGCAAAATCCGCCTGTCGCTGTGGTGGTCTGTTTGGCGATCGGGACTGCCTCACTGGGTGTTTGCCCCCAAGTCCAACTCCAACTCGGTTAGAATCCCTAGAGACCGGGGGGTGTGGGGAGGTAGAGCCCCCCGATGGATGCTCGGAGGCATCCTTGACGCTGCAATGCCGACAGTCGGCACTGCGGCTGTCGCTGTCGGGGATGTCTCCATGCCGACTGTCACTGCGGCATGGGTAAACCGCGGCAGTCGCATAGTACTATGGCATCCCAAAGTTCTAGGGACATGGTGCTATGTCATCCCTTGAGCTCCAGGGACATGGTGCTATGTCATCCCCTGAGCTCCAGGGACATGGCACTGTGCTAGTAATATCCCCCCCCATGCACACCCTGTATCTTTAGATTCACTTGCGAGCTAATGTAATCAGGGATTTATTTTTGTAGTCAGATGTCTGTTTCAGATGGTTCAGTTGCCCTTCAGCACTGTTCCAATGTTGTCTTTTTTTGTGGTCCCTCATCAATCTCTGTCTCCCACTGGCTCCTCTGCTGACTTGTGCAGTAGTCCGACACCCCTCTACTGCCAGCTGTTAGGATTTCTAAGGGCACAGGGTGATGCCCAACTCTGTGGCAGCTACAGTGGGCTCAACATGATGTAAGGCCCTGCAGACCATTGCATGGTGATGTCTTCCCCTGTCCCCACACAGTCATAGAGTGATATGTGACCATATAGGGAAGGTGTATGACCCTACCTTGGCATTGCACAGTGGGACATTATTGGCGGGACTACGGCTATATCATCTTTCAGACAAATGTGTCAATCCCTTCGTGATTGTGTATGGGGACCCAGGTCTTCATCTGTTCTGGCTGCTTGTCTACAAGTGACATCATAATCTATTCATTATGCCGTCATAGCCATTTCTACAGCAACCGGTTGTGATGTCACAAGCAGAGGATTATGGAGCAACAGTCAGATCAGAAGACCAAGTGGCAGAGATCCTTTTTTCCTGAAAATGTTATAAGTAATAAAATATGTGAGAAAGTTAAGTCCATGAAATCTAAGTTAAATCAGGTGTACTTTATTATGTTTTATATAATTGTCTCTACAGTGACCAAGGGTCTTTAAATCAAAGCTGAAAACATATTAAACATTTAGAGCACGATTTTGAAATGGGCAGATCAGAAGCATACCTAAACTATCCTACTTCTACATCTTCCCAAATGTGTCTGAGCAGTCGTGCTGCTGTTTTCAAAAGATATGTCCGTTTGTGACAAAAAGATTGCAGTTTGTGGGAAAAAAGATACAAATGTGGTTTGCATAATTTTATGGAACGATTGTGTCTTTTCTTTTTTTTCGTCTTAAAATTTGGATGTTGTTAGACAATCTAATAGAGGGCCTAACAGTCTAGTTGCATTGTTGTTTTGAAAATAGTGTTGGATGCATCTCAGACATGACTATCCTGCCCTTATGGTTCTGTCACTTGGTAATTTATTTGCAATATTCAGTATATGCCTGTCACCCCATTCATTTGGTGAAAGAGGTGCAGAAAGTGTTGCTGCGTGGGTTTCTTAGTCTGTGAAAAATATAATAGATTATACAATGGCAAGAAAGAATCCTGGCTTCTGATTGGTCAGTTGACCATCACAGCAGGGATGTTATCCCTGCTGATGATGGGATTGAGATTAAGATTGATGATTGTTTGCATCTTCTCTTAAAAAATATTTTTAAACATTAACAAAAAATTATTTAAATTTTTTTTCTGTATAAAACAATAAGCCATTGTATAATAGGAACAATGCCCTCCAGGGTGGGTGTTATGCTGGGATAACATCCCTTCTCGGGTGTTGGACGCCCTCGGCCAGTGGCCTCGGGCCCAACCACCCAAGGCGGGATGTTATCCCAGCATAACACCCACCCTGTCAGGCATTACATTATTCCCTTAGTCATGTTTTATATTTTGGTTTCAGATTACCACATGCATAGCAGATATTTAAAAAAACAACATTTAGTTTCAAAGGTTTGTAGCTGCTATTTGTAAATTATGCATAGGCTGCTACTTGGGCCATTCCTATAAATGGGATCTTGTACCCCAGTGGAACTTACCTGGTTATCCAAATAAAATTAAATAGCTAATTAATTAAATAAATAAATAGTTCATGAACAACAATATTTTTGTAGGAGTGTGCATGGACCCAGATATTCTGAGAATAGTGGCATTCAAATTCAGATGTGCGTGCCAGATATTTTGGGGTGTACAGAAAAATTGTGGAAAAATACATGGCTCATTTCTACCCCTTCTCCCAATGTTCTGAACAATCCCTTCCCACACTCAGGGTGCTCCTGGCCGACTCTCTGGTGTGAGAGATGCTGGGATCCTCTCTGATGCTCATTAGGACTATAAGGTGGGCTCCAGGGCACATAGGCCCTATTTTATTAAAACAAATGTTCCCCCTTCCAGTCCAGCAGAGGAGAGGTTGTGCTTCCACCTCCATGACAGTGACCCAGGTTCGGGAATGAGCAGGATCACTTGGTGGGCCAGCAGGGTGATTGCGGGTTGAGCGACTGTTGGCAGCTGTCCTTTCTCGGGGAGTGGGGGAACCAGTTCCCACTGCAGAGACTGCCACTTGGCAGAGGCCATGCAGCAGTGCAGCGGGACAGAATCTAGAGGGGAAGAGCTGGAGTGTGACATACTAGCACACACATCGTTAAGGGCTGCTCATGCCGGTACCCCCAATAGGCTTTCGCACAACCGGCATGGCTGGCCATCTACCAAATAAAGAGTCCTGTGCAAGTGGTGGATGACCAGTATGTCTGTGAGAAGGTCAGTGACAGGGCTGGAGGCAGATCTAGGTGATAGTAGCAGAAAATATTGATAGAATCAAAATGTCTCCCTAATCTTCTGCCTTGTTGGGAGGTATTTGGTTTTCTTCACATAGGATTTTATCACCCTCATGTGTCCTATTCCTCAGATACATGCTGTCTACCTCCCAAGTCAGACTTTGCTGTATGGCAGCTTTCCTGTGGCATTAATATCAAGCGTACCATTGGCCATCATTTAGATAGTCAGCTTTATTTTTTTTCCTTGGGTTCAACCCCCCATGCCCTCCCACCTCCTCTGCTAATACAGCTTGGTGTTAGAGGCTAGCCTCACAAAAACCCAGCTTCCCCCATGAAGGAGGTGAACCTCCTTGGCTTGAGACAGGGAGTTGCATCATTTGTGGAACACAGCGTTGCCCTCCCTTGGTTGGGGAAGCGCTGTTACTGACAGCGCTCTGCAGATACAGCCACCCCTGTCCTGGACGCCCGGGACTTGCTCCAGAACCTGGGTTGTCCACTTGAGACATCAAGCAGCCCATTGTTACTTTTAAGATATGTTTGCTCTTTAACTAACCCTAAAAATACTAAAATGATTTCATATGCCTTCCAATTTCAGTTATACATAAGTACCTTTAATTCCATTTATGTTTAATTTTCATCATTAATTGTTCATCATTAACAAAGTCTGAACAATCCCTGCCTTGCTTATCTCCCAGTTTCAAGGAGGCAGTATAGCGCAGTGGTTTAAGGCTCTGAGCTGCAAACTTAAGAGACGTGGGTTTGAATCCCTCAGCCCCCACTTGCATACTGTGTGACTCTGAGCAAGTCACTTACCTTCCTTGTGTCCCAAGGTCACACCTGTAAACAAGCTTTCAGCTTAGTGTGCCTCTCCTGGTTTAAAAAAAAAAAAAAAAACTGCCCTCCTAGCTGAGTGTCATTAGTTTCCATACAATGACCACATCAGGGCAGTATTGCTCAAAAGTCCCAGTAGCTGTACAGCAACCCAACTGGCTTAGAAAGGCCACGGTGGTCTAGTGTGGGTTCAGAAACCAGAAACATACCTCTCAACCTCCTGCCTCATAAATCAGGGACAAGGCTTAAAAAACTCAGGGACAAAGGACCAAAATCAAGGACACATCTTCAAAATTAGAGAGATCCACCCAGAAAGCTGGTAGAATATGGGGCTTAGTGCAAAATGCATTTTCTAAAGAAGAACAAGTCTGTAACTTTAAGGCTTGACATTGTTTTGTGCTTACGGTTCCCACTGTTGAGCCACAAAAACACAAATTTTAGGAGGGACACAGTAACATTTTGAAGCAAAATCAGGGACATCCCTGAAAATCAGGGACACTTGAGAGGTATGACCAGAAACATTAAAACATAAACAGTAGTGCACAAAACTGGAAGCCCTCATAAAAATAAAGGTCAGACATACACTAACATGTTAGGAATTGTAGCAATTTTCCAATATCCACAAAAATGTTTAAAAACATAAAATACGGATACAGCACAGCTTATATTTCCTTAATGTTCTCTGTGTGTGTGTGTGTGTATATATATATATATATATATATATATATATATATATATATATTAATATATATAGTAGTGCGGTCGCACCACTATAGTTAGGGTTCAGTGGTCAGTTAAATACTAAAGTCAAAAATTTGGGCGTTAATAACTTTGGACCCATTCAATGGATTTGCCTGAAATCTGGTATGTGCATTGGAGCATGGTAGATCTCTTGATCTGCCAGATTGCATTTTGGTGGGAATGCCGGTCTTTGTGTACGAAAGCGCTGAAAAATGCAAAATTATCCATTTTTGGAAGCACCTTTTGGCATTCTGAATGTGGTCTTGCACTGCCGTCGTGTGGCATGCTGCTCTGCAAGATGGCATGTTTGAAAGAGCTTTGGTGGCCGAACATGCCGCTTTTTGTTTGGTGAAAAAATATTAAGGCATTCAAAAGTTATGGCACTTTTAAGTTCCCATTATAAGTCAGTGGGAAAATGTATATGTACTGTATATCTTGCAATCAAAGAATGGCGTTCTGGCCATCTCGTCCCACCTGGCGGTCAAAGAATTTAAAGCCTCGCAGTTCAAGAATATTTGTCCCCTAGCATTTTTTCAAATTCTTTGATCGCAAGGTCCGCCATCTTGTTTTCAGTTTTCTGATCGCACAAACACAAATATCTCGGCTCAGGAGTCACTTCTAAAGTAAAACTTAGATGGGTTTTACTCAGGGGACCCAGATCTATCAAGCCATGGCTTTGGTTCCATCCAAATCAGTCTAAAAATAGAGTTTCCAGCTTTTTAAATCTTTGTTCGCGGCTCGCTAACAATTTTTGATCGCGAGCCTGCAAATTCTTTGATCACGAGAATTTTTGATCATGATCATGCATCGCAAGTGAGGGACGAGATGGCCAGATTTAAAATTCAGTTTTTGTAGCCCAGGGGTGTCCTGTCACCTTATTTAAGGGTGGGTTTTGCTCAAGGGGCTAAGTTGTCCCCCATCTGAATACACAAATAGTTGTTTTCATTATCCCTGGTAGTCTAGCGACCCCCTCCCCATCATGGTAATGTACATAACCATGCTTCTATCCCTGGTAGTCTACTGGCCTCCCCCAATGAGTATCTTATCAATATGTTTCTTTTCTATCCCTGGTAGTCTAGTGGTCCCCCCATGTGTGTTTATTTATATATTTTACAAATATCCCTGGTAGTCTAGTGCCCCCCCCCCGATCTGTACTTTATTATTGTTATTATTATTAACATCCCTGGTAGTCTAGTGGTCTCCCCATCCCACAGATCTGCCTTTTGGTGCTTGGTCAAAAATAATACAGGGTGGCAAAGTTACGGCACTATAAAGTTGGCGCTTTTCCCCATAGGATAACATTACGGCGTTGGCTGCATTACAGGAATTCTTTGCCACCCTGCTGCAAATTAGTGGTTTGGTTGTTTGGGTTGACATTTGGAGAGAAGAAAAACATCATCCCACAGATGTGCCTTTTGGTTGTTTGGTGAAAAAATATTACAGGCCGGCACAGTGATGGCACTCCGAAAGCTGACGCTTTTTGCTATAGGATAACATTATGGCATCCGTCACATCTTACAGGGCCCGTATCTTGAGAACGGTGCGAGATACGGACTTTTCATCACAAAAATGCCGGGGCTAAGTACAAAACTAGCCAGGAAAGTCATAAGTCATATGAAATTTTACTTTTTTTTCTACGTCGTACAGTTCCAAGTAATTTAGCATTCCAAGTCCTAATTTTCTGCTCCGAGGTCAATTATTATGCTTACATTCTTTGTTTTCACTGTGTTTTTTCAAAACACTTTTTGGGGGAAAGAAGGGTGTGCCCTTTCATTACTGTGCTACTTAACATTTCCAGTTGCACTTCCGTTAACGTTTGCATCACTGTTCCCGTCTATGCCAGCGTGTGTGTTACGCATTGTGTTTCTGTTTGCACTTGCTTTTCCATTTTGTTTAGCATTATTGTTGATGTTACTGTTACCATTTGCATTTGCAATTGTGGTACCGTGCCCGTGCGCATTGCGGTTTGCGTTTTTGTATGCGCTTGCATCTCTGTTTCTGTTGGCTTTATTGTTGCTGTTACCGTTACAATTTACTGTATGTTTACAATTGCAGTACCATGACCATGTGTGTGCCGGTTTTCATTTCCATACACGCTTGCATTTCTGTTTCTGTTAGCTTTATTGTTGCTGTTACCGTTACCATTTTCATTTACAATTGCGGTTCCGGGAGTGTGCACGTGACGGTTTGTGTTTTCGTATGCGCTTGCGTTTCTGTCTACTATGGCGTTATTGTTGCTGTTACCGTTACCATTTGCATTTACAATTGCGGTACCGTAAACGTGTGTGTTACCAGTTACATTCTGTATGCACTTCTGTTTATGTTTCCATTTACATCACTGTTTGATTTGTCATCACTTTGTGCTTGCATTTTTATTACTGTTTGTGTTACCATTTACGTTTGCGTCACCATGTATGTAACCTTTTGTGCTTGCATTTGCATTGCACTTACTGTTACTATAGTCACAAAAAATCATGTAGTGGGAGCGCGGGGCCTGACCAACTTGCTCAACTTTCTACAGTACTTTTCTATTCTTTCTTAAAAAGTATGGAAATTCTATGCAAAAAACTTCATTAATGCATTAGTTAGGGTTCTTCTACAGTGACAAAAGTGAGGAAATTTGACATTAGGGTTCCCACCCTTGTACCCCACCCCCCACCCTGCCCACAGCTACAGGCACCGGGGTGTGCGTTGGGGTCATTGGTCCTAACTCTCACCCATTCTCCTACACTGCACCACCTCAGCTTGTTTACACATGGGATGGGGTGAGAGTTAGGACAGCGACCCAGCGTACACCCGATGCCTGTTGCTGGGAAGGAGTAGAGTGAGAGTGAGTGAACTAATAGGCCTCACCTTCAATCGCAGAAAACTGCTGACCATAATAATTTTGCGTGCAATATATGTATATTCTTTGCAAAAAAGTTTAATGCATCATTTAGGGTTAAAGCACAAAAGTCAGGAAATGAGACATTAGGGTTGCCCTAACCCGCACCCACCTGCCATCCTCCACAGACTGACAGACAATGGGTGTGTCGTTGGGGTTGTGAGTTCAAATCTCACCCCATTCCATGTGTGTAAGCAGGTGGACATGCTACAGTAAAGGAGAATGGGGTGAGACTTAGGCTTCACAACTAACGACACACCTCATCGTCTGTCAGTCTTTGGAGAATGGCGGATGGGGGTGAGGGCAACCTCAATTCTCATTTCCTGACTTTTTGTGCTTTAACCCTAAATGATGCATTAAACATAGTTTTTGTGCAAAGAATTTCTTTCCTTTTTGAGAAAGCTATTATAACTAGCAAAAAAACTTGTATTGGCACTCCTACCAATTTTTCCATTTCTACATAATAGCATAATATAAGTAGTAAGACACATATATTGGTCCCTGTGCTCCCACCAACTTGCACATTTCTGCATAACATCTTAATATAAGCAACTTACACAATTTACCCACTTTTTTCAGCTCTCTATGATTCCGCAACTGTATGTCCCACCAATACAAAAATTGTCATAGTCGAAGATCTATGATTACTCTTTTTACATTCCAAATTGCAGGCAAATCGCACAAGCGGTTCAAAAGTTATTAAAGCAGAACAAATTAAATTTTCAAATTTCGCAGTGGCATAATGCAGCACCTGTTTAAGTTTTACACACCAATCCACTGAAAGGCACATCCATGGCACTAGGACTACCTATCCTATAAATTGCAAACCAATAGCACCATGCATAATCCTATGGGAAAAATGTTAACTATGTCATTCAATATCTCCACAAAAGCCTTACCCCACTCAACTGAGTCCCTTAACCTCGGTAATCCTGGGCCACCTACTTCCTGTGTCAGCCAGCATCCCTTTAGGGCAACCACATCCCCTCTCTCATCAGTTAGCTTCACAAGGGGCCTCATTCTATTAGGCTGCCCTATTCTTTTCCCTCTCTACTATGTGTCTGATACCCTTTCTTCCCACTGCCCTTTTCTATGTCCATCCTTCCTCTCCTCACTTGTACTCTGTAAGTTACAACCTGTATACACTGCACTTTAAATGCCTATATTTGCACTTGCTTTACATGTCTGATTCATCCAAGTACTGACTTCGTATATTGTAGCTGCCTGTACCGATGTCTACTTTTGTATGAAGTGTTGTCTACTGTAAGCGAAAGTGTCCTCTGTGTCCAGGACCATCTTGAAAATGAGCTTGCTCAATGATGTAACTGTCTGGTTAAATAAAGTTTGATTGATTGAATGAATTAATTTTCCATCACCTACACAGCATACTTCACATCTCTAGGACATCCCCTCGACACCCTCCAAATTTCAAGTAAAAAGACCAAACCCTTTAAGAGATATGCAATTTTAAAATGTTTACACCTTTAAAAATTCTTTGACTGTGAGGCTGCAAAATAATCGGCCGTTACCGCAACCTAAGATGATTTTCGGCCGCGAGGGGACATCTGGTCGTCCCAAATTCAGGCCATCTGGTCTTCCCCAAGGACATCTGGTTGTGAAAATCTGGCTATCTGGTCGTGAAATGGCAGACTAAGTCAAGGATTTAAAACGATCTTGCGACGAAGATTTTGAGGTCGGTCAAAATTTAGCAAGCCGAGACCTAAGGATTTTAAAAGTTTAAAACTCTATTTTTTGACATAACTGAATGAAACCAGAGGCATGAGTCGATAGAGGTGAGTCCTCTGAGCAAAACCCATCCTTCATTTACTTCAGAAGTCATCCATGGGCTGAGATATTTGATTTTTTCTGGCTGCAAACTGAAAACAAAATGGCGGCCATTACGGCCGATAAATTTCTGGCGGCCGAAGATTTATCGGCCACGAGCCTGCAAATTCTTTGACCATGAGGGGAGACCAGATGACCAGAACCCCATTCTTCTTTCGCAAAATAACCATATAAATTTTCCCATAGACTTATAATGGGAACTTAAAACTTTAGTAACTTTTGAGTGGATTAATATTTTTTCACCAAACAAAAAGTGACATATTCCTTGATATAAGCTCTTTCTACATGCCAAGTTTCAGACCAGCAGACCACATGGTGACTGCGCTGTGCCACGGACAAAATCCACCCCCCCAAATTGGCGAAAAGTGCATTTTTTGGCGCATTGCTGCGCAAAATCCGTATGTCCGACCGAAACAGAACTTGGCAAATCAAGAGATCTCCCATGCCACACCACGCATACCAAATTTCATGTAAATTTGTTAAATGTTTTCAAAGTTATTATTGTGCAAAATTTGAGGCTTAACATTAAAGTGCCTACTCAACCCTAAATATAGGGGCGAGACCGCGCCCATATGAGAGATATATATATATAATATGTTCCATGTGGATAGTTCTCTCTCTCTTATTCTCTATTACTAGGAACACTGCATGAAACCAGGATCTTTGTGTTTTGGATGTCAGCTCATCCTCAGCTGAAATCTGTGACATCACAGTCAGTCACTGTGGCTATGACTATGATATTACAGTCGGCAGATTTTAACTTCAGTGGAGGGAAAAGCAAAAAGATGGGATGCCATCAAAGAAACTGAGCTCCAGTTTTCATGCAAATGTCCGCAGTGATTAAGAATGAGGAGCAATAAATACAGAAAAATAATGAAATCTGTGCTGAATTGTGTTGAATATTACACCTGAGAAAGTTTCCCGGGATAATGGAACATTGCTTTAAATGTTGTTACACTGCTGTTTCAAGTTTTGCTGCAGTGCACAATAGTGAATTACATGCAAATGAACCGATGGTCCTGCACATTTAAAACATTGACATGTACACCAATTAGAGCATTTACAGTACAATCTGTCCATCTTTTGTTATGTAAATATAGGAATCATTGTAATATAAGGAGTTTCTGTATCTGCAGAGTACCACAGCATGCCACCTGTGTCTGTCTGTCTGTCTAACCAAAAACCTACCACCGCAATTTGGTTTTTGTGTTTTAAAAGACTTGTTGCATGCTGGTATTGTCTCGGCATTTCTGAACCAGTGTACTGCATCTTACACTAATTTCTTCAGCTCTGACGCATGCACAGTATAACCCCTTCTGTGCATCTGCATCCCAGATGCTAACAATCAGGCCATAAATACAGTTAATTGTGTGTTCCAGCTAATCGTTTTCGGTATAATAGAGAGCCTATGGATGCTAGTGCCATTCTAGGCTGGGGAGCACTTTTGTTCTTGGCCAACACCATCATTTTGTAACCTGCCAGTTGTTGGTTGGACTTGGACTGATAATACAGTAATAGAATGAGAAAAATGGAGTGCTTTATAGATACTGGCAAGACATTCAGTGGATTAGGGATAATAGGATTCCCTTCATCTCTCTAGTAGCGTTAAGCTAGCTGGTCAGAGGGTTCTCAGCAGGAAGCAATTACACTTGGAAAATCGCTTGTTTTATTTTTTCCTCATGTAATACAGAATATTCTGCTTATCTGAGGGTATTCAATATGTGTACAAGTGTGCGTGCATGTATGTGTATGTGTGTAATTTAACACACATTTGTAAGGCTAGTGGCTGTAGTTTGGAAGGGAGGCAGAGGACCCAGGCACTGCTCTAAGTGTCTGTTGAATGCTGTTTCTTTACTCCTACCCTTCCACTTGCTGCCTCAGCAGTGGAGGGCCCTACTCCCTTCCTTCACTTGCTACCTTGCCTCAGAGGCCCCCATTCCTCTGCCTGCTTCCTTGCTTCAAAGCCCCCTCTCTGCCTTGCCTTGGAAACCCCTGCCCATTTGCTGCCTACTGCCATGGAGGGCTTTGCTTCTTCTTTCACTTGCTGCCTTTTCTTGGATGACACCCAACACCTCTACTTGCTACAGTCTGTCACAGGGGCCCTGTCCCCATCTTTTGCTTGTTGCCTTGGCTCAAATGACCCCACTACTTGCCATTTTTTTGTGGAGGACCCTGCCCTTCCTCTACTCACTGGTAATCCTCAGTAATCCTCCTTGCTGCCTTACCTTGCAGGCCACCCTCTACTTGCTGCCTGTGCTGCCCTGGAAGTCCCCCTCCATCTGGATTTCCTGGCCTGGCAGTTTACTGCTTTGACCGGTCTTTGTCCTGGATTTTTGGTGACAATACCTCTTAATTGCAGCACCTAATGACTGCAGGGCATGTGCCTCAAACACAGCTGTTGGGCTATCATTCTAAGCTTAGCTGCCCCACAAGGGCTTCTTACTATATGTGAAGTCCTCTTGACATCCATATTTCCATATGTACATGGCTTCTGCACTCGGATATAATCCTTATATACCTGTAGTCAATCCTTGCTTACGGCACTCTCATATAGTCTTTAGATGCTAGCTGATCATATATTGGAACATAGAAATTGATGGCAGATAAGGACCACTAGGCTCAACTAGTCTGCCCCGTTTTCCCTGCCTACCATACCTCCTTGTTCCTATTGCTAAGGTCCCTCTATGTCTGTCCCTTGCATGCTTGAATCCCCCACTGTGTTTTCCCCCACCACCTCTGCTTGGTGTCTATTCCATGCATTCACCACCCTTTATGTGAAGAAATACTTCCTTACGCTACCCCTTAGTCTACCTCATTCCAACCTCATGTCATACCCCCCCTCGTTCCTAGATATCTCGTTTTCTGAAAGATGCTACTTTCTGGTACCCTATTTATGCCTTTTAGATATTTTAAGGTTTCTATCATGTCTCCCATCTCTTCTCTCCTCCAGGATATAGTACATATTGAGGTCTAGCAGTCTCTCCTCATATGACTTTTGGTGCAGGCCCTGCACCATCTTTGTTGCCCTTCTTTGAACTGCCTCCACCCTGTTTTCATCCTTAGGGAGATACAGCCTCCAGAATTGGACACCGTATTCCAGATGAGGCCTCACCAATGATCTGTACAGTGGCATCACCACCTCCTTCCTTCTGCTGGTGATACCTCTCTCTAGGCACCCCAGCATCCTACTGGCTCTCCCCATAGCCTTGGCACATTGTTTGGCCACCTTTACACCATCAGATATGATTACCCCCAAATCCCTTTCCTGTTTGGTGACCATCAGTTCCCCCCCACCACCCCACCCCAGTCATGTAATCCTCCCCTGGGTTCCTGCACCCCAAATGCATGAATTTGCACTTTTTTTACATTAAATCTCAGCTGCCACACTCTGGACCATTCCTCTAGTTTACCTAGGTCCCTCCTCATTTTTTCCGCCCTTCCCGGAGTGTCCACCCTGTTGCAGATCTTAGTGTCATTCACAAAGAGGCACACTTTCCCTTCCAGCTCCTCTGCAATGTCACTTATGAAGACATTTATTTATTTATTTATTTATTGAACATCAGTTTAACAACCTTTGAGCCAGAGGCTCATTTTCAAAGGTACCTCATCACAGTGAGGACAAAACAGTGCAAGAAACAAACATCAAGGCAGACAAAAAAATCAGAGTACATTTAGGAATCAGCCAAAAATACAAGCATATGTCAAACACAGTATACAACAGGCTTACATGTGTGCATTAAACAGGACTGGGCCCAGGACTGATCCTTGTGGCACCCCTCTGATCACCCTCCTTTCCTCAAATTGAGCACCATTTACCACGACCCTCTGTCTTCTATCAGTCAACCAATTCCTAACTCAGTTTACCACCTTGTGACCCACTCCCAGGCTGCCCAGCTTGTTCACAAGTCTTCTATGAGGAATGCTATAGAAGGCCTTATTGAAATCTAGGTAGGCCATGTCCACTGCTCCCCCCTGATCCAACCTTTGTCACCCAGTCAAAGAAATCAGTTAGACTTGTTTGACTTGACCTTCCCGCTGTGAATCCATGCTGTCTTGGATCCTGTGCTCTGCTGGCTTCAAGATGTTCCACAATCCTTTGTTTAAGCAGTGATTCCATAATCTTTCCCACTATTGAGGTGAGGCTGACTGGTCTGTACTTTCCAGTATCCTCCCTGCTGCCACTTTTGTGAAGAGAGACTGCATCTGCCCTCCTCCAGTTCTTCGGAACCACTCCCATAGTGAGTGACTCATTGAACAGAGCTGCCAGTGGTGGCGTCAGCACCTCCCGTAGTTCCCTTAATATTTTAAGATATATCCCATCCGGTCCCATTACCTTGTCCACTTTCAGTTTTGCGAGTTATTTTAGGACCCTCTCTTCCGTAAATGGACTGGTGTCCATCTCCCTGCCATATTTGTTCATGTTGCCTAGCTGTGGTCCCTCACCTTCTTCTTCTGTGAATACAGAACAAAAATATTTGTTCAGTATTGATGCTTTTTCTAGGTCCCCTTCTACACGCTCTCTTTCACCTTTAAACCTTACTATCCCACCCCTGTTTTTTCTCCTTTCACTAATGTACCTATATATGCGTATGGCATCCTCCTATGATCCTTCAATGATAGTGTTTTCTGCCTACCACACCCTCCTGTAGTCCTTAGATGCCTATAGTCAGCCAGTATGGTCCTTTGACACTCTTATGTAGTCCATAGATGCAAGTTAGCTATTCATGCTAATGGCACCCTCCTGTATTCCATAAATAGATTTTACCTGGCTATATTGTATGTGCCTATGACACTCTCCTGTAGTCCTTAGATGCTGTAGTTAGTCCTATGTGTATGCAGCCTCCTGTAGTCTTCAGATGCTTAGTTAGTCATTATGCCCTCCTGTAATCCATGTATGCCTAATCCATACATGCGAAGACAGCTTCTACTTCCATACACCATCCACCAGTTTTCCTGGGAAGCTGTCCAGTTCCTCCTCTGAGACCATGCTCATCCATTTAAAACAGATTGACTCCTTCAGGTTCTTTGCAGAAGCACCTGTTTTTTAAATATAATTAAAAATGTGCACTTACTGTATATGTGATGCGTAATAGGGTGATAGGGCCTGGCCCTGGTATATTATTGCAGGGACACCCTATATTCTGTCTCTGCACTGGCACTTTATGTCTTTTAACAGGGCCGGGCTCCTCAAGGTATTTACAGTGGGCTCCCAGTTGCTATCATTCTTGTGTTGAGAAAGGTGCATGTTACACACCAAATTGTCAACATGTTGGACGTCAGTCTGACTCCCCTTTCTTGTCCTCGGCCAGCTATGGCATACTGAACAGACCTTTTACTGTGTTAATTGTAGTCCCTTGTCTTTATGTGGCTATATATTGAATAAAGAAATGTTGGACTAGTTGCAGTGTAGCCTGTATCTTCATGCTGGTTCGTCTGGGAGTACTTCAGACCCCTGTCTCTACTACATTCATCAATTCTGTATTCAGAGTTCTGCCATTTACAACATACTTAATTTTGAACACTAGTACTCCAATGGCTATCAGGCAACAGTGCCCCAACTACCAGTAAAAGGCCCCTCCTACATCCTTCCTTCCACCCCCCAAGGACTCATACATCAACTCAGGCCTGACTCCTCTTTAGTGATACTTGCTCTATGACTTCTTTATGTCCAGTACTTTGGATGAGAGCAGCTGGCAGCCATGCCTTCTGCAGTGGTTGTCAGTCTTCTCTTATTCCATGGAGCCATTTGTCAATGTTCCTCTGCTGCGATGAGCACTGGTACCTTGGAGGAATTCCAAACTTGGGGATTTCTTTGGTTGCTGAGACACCCTCTATAATGTCTTAGGAGGGGGGCTATCACAACAGCAATTGAGCATGTTGAGGGTTCCAGCATCCTCCTTTAGGGTTTTGAATAATTAGGTAGCATATTGAGCCTGGAAATGTGGCAACCTGAGGTCTTGGATCCCATAGGTTTCCTCCACGTGGGGTTGTCTCCTCTGTGCTGAAGATCATCATATCACAATATGACTTCAGTTGGGCAGTGGTTGCAGTGTCACTTATCTCTTTACATTCTGACAGCTAACTAACTGATCCTCCAGCTGCCACTCCCTCTCTCCTTACAGGAAGTTGTGTTTTCTGACTGTACTGTTCAATGCTTTTGAATATATGCCTTTCTGGTGGAGCATTGTTCTTCTATGGAGGCATCTGCAGTAGAGACCAAGGAGAATGCTGGGAACCTCCACAAAGGAGACCCACAGGAGGGTGGCATGGGATCCCACAGGGGAAGAAAACAACTCCTGGTGGGGGACTCAATCTCTAGGGGGGTAGAACTGGGGGATGGAGGGGAGAGGAAGTTAAGGTGCCTGTCTGGTGCCATGGCATGGAGGGACATGAAGCAAATCCTCAGGATCGTGGGAACAGCTGCATGGGAGGGGAAGCTGGATGTTATTGTCCACCCAGGGAAAAATGACCTAGCTGGGAATGGGATCAGAGCTGTGCAGGAGGAGTTTGTGAAGTTGGGGAGGGGCCTTAGACAAGTAGCACACATGGTAACCTTCTCGGAGGTGCTGTCTGTCTATGGCATGGGTGAGACTAGGGTACTCCACACCCTGAAATTCAATGAATGGTTTGTAAAACTGGTGCGGAGCACAGGGTTTTGGCTTCATTGGGGACTGGTTAGTCCACCTGGAGGGATACAGGCCTATACTGACACGATGGTCTGCATCTCTCCAGGAGGGGAACCAGGATCCTAGGTGATGGGTTTAAATGCTTCACTGGCAAGCTTTTAAACTAGCCAAGGGGGGGAGGCACTAAAAAGGAGCAGTGAATTCCCAGTCTTCTGCCACAAAACAGGGTAGTTAGCGAGGTTAACACCAAGGTAGAGAGGTCACTAGGGGGCAGGGGTAAGTGGAGAAAAAGGCAAAAGCAGTAAGTACAGGGATGGGGCTAAAAGTGGTAAGGCCATCAAAAAATGGAGGGCGATGAGTACCAATGCCCATAGCAGGGATTTATTTAACTCTACAAATTGATTAGCGTTTTGCTCATAAAAGTGCTAAATCTTTGTGGAAATGTATAGCTCTTGCCTCACTATGTTTAACAAACACAGCACTTCTAGAAAATCTATATAAATACTTTATGTACAGTTAGTATAGTCCCAAGAAAAAAACTGCTAATCAATTATTTAAAACCCTGCCATAGTCTGGGTAACAAGCTTTCTGAACTAGTGGCCTTGATGGAAGAGGGTTGCCCAGATATCATAGCAGTCACAGAAACCTGGTACACAGAGAATTATCACTGGGATGTCAACATACCAAGGTACACAATCTACAGGAGGGACAGGGAGGGTAAAAGAGGAGGAGGGGCAGCTCTCTACATAAGGGACGGGATCAAAGCAACAAAACTAAAGGGTAAACAGGGAGGAGAGGAGGCACTGTGGGTCACCTTGGAGACAGGAAATGTACCACAATCTGCACAGGAGTTGTATACAGACCCCCATCTCAGGGGGGAGGTAATGGACTAGGAAATGATAGGAGGCATCCTTTGAATGGCAGAAAAATTGGAGATGTTATTGATGGGGGACCTGAATATGCCAGATAATAACTGGAGCACATTTGCTACAGCTACATCCAAGAGCTGAGTCATTCTCGATGCCCTACAGGGGGCATGCCTCGGGCAGCTAGTGTTGGAACCCACTCTGGAGGGAGCAGTCTTAGATCTGGTACTCTCAAATGTGGACAGTGAGAGGATCTTGGATTTAGAACTGGGTGGCCATCTGGGAACAAGTGACCACCAGACAGTGTGGTTCATAATAAACACAGCTATAGAGTCAAACCATACAAAAGCAAGGGTACTGGACTTTCGGAGGGTTGACTTTGGCAGAATGGTAGAGTGCCTAAGGAATGCACTAGCAAAAGGGCAGGAAGGAGGGGTGGGGGAACAATGGGACAAAATCAAACCTGCCATCACAGAGGCAACAAGCCTTTCTGTGAAGTAAATAAGCAAAACAAAACTAAGGAAAAAAAAACTATGGTTCTCAAAAGAGGTGGTTGGGAAGGTTAGGGAGAAAAATATAGCATTCAGAAAGTATAAGGAATCAGGGAAGGAGCAGGAAAGAGAACTCTATCAGTTAAAGCAGAAGGAAGCAGGGAAGGCAGTTAGAATAGCAAAGGCCCAAACCGAGGAAAAGATAGCCAACTCAGTTAAGAATCAATCAATCAATCAAAGCTTTATTTATAAAAAGGCACATTTCCAAAACCAAGGTGCCTGTACAATGAAACCACACACATTTTAAAATAACTAAGTAAAATTAAAACTAATAAATACAATAGCTGCTTTAGTAATTGGAAAATGCTGGTCTGAAAAGATAGGTTTTCAGATCTACTTTAAAACTTTGAACAGTCAGGCAATCTCGGACCCAACGAGGCAGAGAATTCCACAGGGTCGGGGCCACAGAACTAAATGCCCTTGCCCCAGATGTTTGTAAATGAACCCTAGGAATCTCTAGCAATCCCTCATTGGTGGATCGGAGAAGGGGGATAAAACCTTTTATGGGTACATTAATGAGCGAACAAAGACCAGTGGAGGAATAGTGAGGCTTAATAAAGGGGAGGGGCATGGGCAGAGGGAGGCAATGAAAAGGCAGAGATTTTGAATGAATACTTTTGTTCAGTATTCACAAAAGAAGAGGAGGGGGACATACCTAAACCAAACAATAGAAGCACTCTGGATAGGGGGGTCGATACCAGTCCATTCACAGAAGAAAAGGTCTTGAAAGAACTCCCAAAACCAAGGCAATGGGGCCTGACGGGATTTACCCCAGAATTCCGAAAGAACTAAGGGGAGAACTAGTGGCACCACTGACTACTCTTTTTAACAAATCATGGGAAGATGGTGTGGTACCTGAGGACTGGAGGAAGGCAGATGTGATTCCACTTCACAAAAGTGGGAGCAAGGCAGAGGCAGGAAACTACAGACCTGTTAGTTTGACCTCAATGGTAGGGAAAATGATGGAATCACTTCTGAAAGAAAGAATTGTTGAGTACTTAGAAGCCAGCTGGGCACAGGACCCAAGGCAGCATGGATTCACAGCGGGAAAGTCATGTCAGACAACTCTAATAGATTTCTTTGACTGGGTGACCAAAGTAGTAGATCAGGGAGGGGCTGTGGACATGGCCTACCTAGACATTAGCAAGGCATTTGACACAGTCCCACACAAAAGATTAATAAACAAGTTAGCCAGCCTGGGAGTAGGTCTCAGGGTGGTAGCCTGGGTAAAAAATTGGCTGGACAGCAAGACGCATAGGGTACTAGTAAACGGAGTCCACTCCGAAGAAAGGGGGTTTACTAGTGGGGTACTGCAGGGTTCAGTATTGGGGCCGGTCCTCTTTAATGTCTTTATAAGTGACATTGCAGGGGGACTGGAAGGAAAAATATGCCTATTTGCAGCTGACACAAAGATCTGCAACAGGGTTGATATACAAGAGGAGTGGAAAAGATGAGAAGGGACTTGGCAAGGTTGGAGGAATGGTCAAAAGTATGGCAGCTTAGATTCAATGCAAAGAAGTGCAAAGTAACGCACCTGGGAAACAAAAACCCAGGTGAAGAGTACACAATGGGAAGGGGGAGGTACTAACAAGAACAAAAATGGAAAGGGACCTTGGAGTAGTTATATCAAATGACCTAAAGGTAGGCAGGCAATGTGAGAAGGCAGTAAGGGCTGGGGGGATACTGGGATGCATAGGGAGATGCATCACCAGTTGAAAACAGGAAGTTGTCATCCCTCTGTACAGACAGTTGGTGAGACCCCATCTGGAGTACAGCGTGCAGTTCTGGAGACTCCATCTCCGCACGGACAAAGACGGGATGGAGGCAGTCCAGAGGAGGGCAACTAAAATGGTGCAGGGTCTGCACCAGAAACCATACGAAGAGAGACCAAAGAAGCTTAACATATATACCCTCAAGGAAAGGAGGGAGAGGGGGGACATAATAGAAACTTTCAAGTACCTCAAGGGAATCAACAAAGTCCACGAGGGTAGCATCTTTCAGAAAACAAGCTGTACAAGAACAAGGGGGCACAATTTGAAGCTAGAGGGGCAACGTGAGGAAGTATTTTTTCACAGAGAGGGTAGCGGATATATGGAACGGCCTTTGTGAGGAAGTTGTGGCGTCAAAACAATGGGGACGTTCACCGGCGCAGCGGTTGATTTCTAGCTTAGCGCGAGCAACCCGGGTTCGAACGATCAGGTAGCTGGAGGGCCAGCTGGGGAGGAGGATTGAGCGCCCAACGGCTGCTCTTCTCCTCCAGGGGGGAGGGTGGGGATGCAAGTCCCACTGCAACACCGCCAGCTGGTTGACCACAGGTGGAGGTGCAGCGAGACTGCACATAGGGAGGGAAGGACGTCTGCCGGGAGCCGGAGCATCAGGCATGTTGCGGCGTGCTCAACCCCTAGGCTCCCCCAGCGTGCGACGTCCTGAGGGGAGGGAAGAAAACAGGAAAAATACCCCACCAGACTCCTGGTAGATGGAGCTCCTGGCCACGATCCCCAATGCCCCTACCGATGCCAGTATCAGCATCCCCCGACGAAAAACTAAGTCACGTCGGGGTGTAAGGGCCCCACCCCGTACCCGCCTGGGGGGTATAGCCAAGGCTCCATGGGGGGGATGGACTGCACTGGATGTCGGCTAGTAGGAGCGGGGACGAACCAGGCCGATGGAGTCTCCAGAAGGAGCAGGAGTTCAGTGGTGAGAGAGGGGGCATACAAAAAGTAAATATAAAAAAAAACAAAAAAAACAATGGGGGAATTGAAGAATGCATTGGACAGACTTACGGCAGTTATAGTGGTGGGGGTAGGAGGAAGTAAGCTAGTAAGCTGTTGGTTAACTAGGATCTGCAGCTTATCCAATACGTAGGGAAACAGGCAGACTGGGTGGGCCAAGCGATCCTTATCTGCTGTCAGAGTCTGTGTTTCTGTTTCTTTTGGCACATCATTTTTTGGTATCTTCCCCTAACCTTTAGTCTAATCTGGACTTTGTCCAAACAGTATCTCTAGGGGTGGAATCCTCCTCATGAGTGTTTCTGTGCCTCACGATACCCCATCAGAGTGGTGGTTCATGCAATGGGGGCAAAGATAGCGTGAACAGCCACATATACTCTGCATAAGAAATTAAACCTAGCTACAGTATTGATCACCCTGCCTACAAAAAAAAAATCAAACTACTGCAGGTTACACAAGCATATCATACGTAACTGCTTGCTAGATCCATAAATTGTAAGGCTACGGCCTGTGACTTTATGGGGTTGCAGGCAGTATATACAATGCCTCCAGTGAGTGCTACATTAAGTGCATGCTCCAAGCATCCAGTGAATGCCCAATTTCTTTGCTCCACTCTCCCGTCGTCCTCCAACAACAGCTCTCTCTCCTTGTGAGAGCTCGGCATCTTCCCAAAGGTACCGTTATTTTAAAGGGAAGTTCCTCCTTGTGGCAAATCTAAAGGTAGAAACCTCCTCAAGATGGTTCCCGTGCCTTATGGCACCCCACAAAAAATGGGAGCAGTGTATTGGGGGACATAGCGAATGTCCACATCTACACTGCATAAGCACACAAACTGACCTGCAGTACCAAGTATCGTGCTTACCTGTGGTACACAAGCATATCATTTTTAGTTGCCAGCTAGTCCAGTAAACGAAATGAGTGTTAATACTCTGACATACACTCACCAAGATGGGTTGATCTGAACCCCTAAGGAGTGTGTGTATAGAAGAGCATATATAGACATCCTGTGAGAGTGGTATCACGCTTCTAAAATGGGTTTGTGTTGAGTAAATCTGAAAAGAGACAAGAAAACAGAAAGGAGTTCTAAGCATGGGTACTAACATACTAAAATGCCAGCAGAATAGGCCTAACGGTCTCTCGAGTCTGCTCAATTATCATTCATAGCATAAAACATGGTTATGTGATCAGAATGCAGCAATCGTCATACAAGGTTCTGTACCCAAGGCCATACAGTTACAGTAATCTGTATCTGTGGTGAGATTCAAACCTGTGACCTCCTGACTCACAGTTCTGTGCTCTAACCAATGAACCACACTGCCTCCCCTAACTGATTTAACTCAAGAACAAGGTTATTAAGGGGATACTAGGCACCAGTGGGTAATAATGTTGCTTCTACTGAAAAAGAAAGTTCACCACAAAAGTAGTATTTAATTGGTATCCTAGAGACTGGTTTCCATTTCATTTGATATGTTTACTCCCTCTACTTGGACAAAATGCCTCTTCAGCCTTAGCTGAGAATCAAACCTGGGACTCTTGAGTCCAAAAAGCAGCCACTCTAATCATTCAGCTAAAGGAAAGCTCCCACTAGCTAGAAGGTTAGCAAGCTTCTTTGACTTTTATACATGGTACGAGCTGTTAGACCACCAATAAAGGTTGCTAGCTGTTGTGGTTACTCAACACTGCCTTTTTCTGTTATTCACAACTTTCACCACTAAATGGCGCTGCTTTGCATAAGCTATCTTTCTTCTCAAATACTGTACATAATTAACTTTTTTGTATTTTTTTATATTGCTCTGTAATTTTTTTTCTGCCTCCCTTCCGTGATTATTGGGGTTGCCACAGCTAACACCATTGCCACTCCTTGGTCAGATGGTAATGGGTGAATGAATGCCAGGCAGCAGGCCCCTCCCTTTCCTGGAATCAAGTACCTCACAACAATGCTGTGTTGGTCTTAAACTGGTCCAATGTGGGATCATAAGGCCAGCAAGCAAATCCTGATCTCCCAAGTACCATGCAGCACCTCAGAAGGACTTAGGGCCCGATCTACAACGGCTCCAGGAGGCTTTCAGAGCCACAGAGCAGAAGTGCTTAAGTGCATAGACACTTCTGCTCCAAAGTCATGTATGTCAGATGGACTCCTATGCACATTGCAAAGTCTATGCTCTACAGAAGTGCAGATACATTCTTATTGCATATTGGCATACCTCCACACTTGAGCATTTCCAGACATATGCACTGTGCGTACACGCAGATGTAGATCCACACTGCGAGAGCACACCATGAGTGACCCCTGGCTGCATGGCAACAGGGCCAGTTACTTTTGTGGTGTCTCTTGGTATCAGTGGCCACCATGCCTGAGAAAGAAGTTATTCCTTCCACTGGTGGTTCACCACTGGGATCATCTTCATCTGACGATGCTGACCGGGGCCCCTCGGGTCACACAACTGATGTTCCCATGCCTCCACTTTTTCCTGCATCTCTCTCTTCCTCTTCCTTCTTTCTCTGATCTGTCTGCTCTTGCTCCCTTGGGGGGTGCTGCCAAAGAAAGATGACCCTTATCTGCCACATGCATGTTTGTAATATACATATGAGCACATAAATCACATGGCTACAAACTGTCACATACAGTCACATGCTCAATATACTGTGATACAGTACTCACCCCAGAGGGATCCTCCTCTCTCCAGTAATCCCCTCACATCCCAGTAGCTATTTACCATCATTAGTAAGGACATCAGAGAAGTTGTAAGAGAGTGAGCATGAGTGCTGACTCGGGTGTATCTTCATGGTCCTTTCCATGGTGGTGTATGGAAAAGGTCCAGTGTGCACAGTGTCTGCGATACTGGGCCTGCCCCACAAACATCATCACTGGGAGCCAGCTGACTGTGAATCAAGACATGCACACACCCCAGCTTCCCTTAAAGGAACCCCACTACAGTTGTGCAAGTGGCTGTGTTGGGTGAGGGCTGTACCTTTTGTGCATACTGGACCTCATGAATGCCCATGTAAACCTCAGGGACATCACCGTCACCACCAGAGATGATGTGTCCAGGGTACTTTATGGATGGGGTCCTGGCAGAGGTGCGGTGGGAGTATGAATTAAATAGAAGACAATGACAAAGGTGTGCACATGTATGCAGGTGCAAACTGGACTCTAGAACACTAAACAAGCAGTGGTCCACAGAACATTTCAGGTCTGACCATGCCAGCACTGATGAACTGTGCACGCTTTTCAGACCATGACTAGAAACCCAGACACAGAGGAGCCATGCTTTTGAAATATGTACCGGGGTGCTGATGGCCCTGGAATATTAAGCCATAGGACCCTTTCAGTGCATCACAGGAGATGTTCCTGGCATGAGCTATGCATCCATGTCCCGATGCCTGTAGTGTGTCACAGAGGCACTAATGGCACATGCTAAGGACTACATAAAATTCCCAAATACAGTGGATACACAGAGGGCTGTCTAAACTAGGTTTTATATTCTTGTTGTCATCTCTAATGTACTAGGTACCATACATGGTACCCAAAAAGCCAGTGTTGCACCATCAGAAAAAATAGAAAAGTAAAAAAAAATTAAAAAGGTGGGCATTGAATTCCATAAAGAAACTACCTACCATACTGCCCCATTATGGTCTAGAATGATTGCCTACTAGGAGGAGCTTTTCTTAATAAACTGAACTAGTATTGTGTAATTGTAAACAGCGGTTGCTAGTTTGTTGTGCATAGGCCTCGCCATCCTGAGATTATATTAGATTCCCTTTTGGGGTTTTAATATTACAGTATTAGCTTTTGCTTATTTGAAAATATAGGAATTCTTTGAGACTTAGACAGTGGCATGTAGAGTATGTTCTTTTTATACGTATCTATATTTGTATATGATGTATATTTGTGCTAAGTTATGATGAAATGTATTTTGAATATTTGGACTGTTTGACATGTATTGTGGAACCTTTTCTGACCAAGGACGCCATTGAAAAATGAGCTTCAGCATGACTGGAAATCCTTGTTCATGTGCATCTCTAAGTGTTATAGAGGTTTGTTTGTCTGCCAATAAATTGGCCTGCATTTTGCACTTTAAGTCTGTTTCCAACTCTGCTATTTGCCAGCAAACCGTGGAGCCTGTTGTATCAGACCTTTTTGAGAACTCATTGGAGCCCATAGCAATTTATTTGATCCTGTATTGTGAACGCACTGAAACCAGATTGCTTTAAACTTTGGGAGTTAGCTAGCCCCTGCAGTAGCACCTAATCCTGTACCATGGAGCAAGGTTCTCGCTTCTGACTTACTATTAATATCAGAGTTTTAGGAGATAAGCCTTAATACTTTGGTATATCGTAGCATCAACCTGCAGGTAGTATGGGATGAAACAGAATGCATTACCTAAGTGTGTGGCAGGTTCCTGGTGTCCACATGCAATGCCTATAAACTGTAGCAACTGAATCTGTGACCACAGATGAGGGCATTAACTCAGGGAGAGGGCTGATAGGTCAATAAGCACACATGTTAACACATGATCCTGTACCCATGTACCTGTAATGCACAGCAGCTGAGACACGTGGCCTGTGTCTTGCAGGTGACATGGATATCCACTGCCGACATACTTTGTGACACCATATCTGTAGCCACAGAGCAAGGTACAGACATGGTATAATGGTGCATGTAGACAGAGCAGGGGTATCATTGAACTTGCGTTTGGCATTCCAGGACCTGGGTAAAACAGGTGGCACACTCCTGCTAGTTGCTGGAGAGGTGTGAAGTGTCTGTTGTGTGATGCATGCTGCACAGTTTGGCAGTAAATAAAATTCCCTTACCTGAAGAGTGTGCTGTTGCAGAAGATGATGTTCCGCCCCAGGATCCAGATGTTCCTTGCACACCTGTGATGGGTTGTTGCTGGTTGCAGGGTGCACCTGCCTAGCCAAGGTTGTTGACAACTGTGTCACTTAGTGGGGGGGGGGTGTGCAGTGGTGGTGTTACATGCCATGATACCCTGTTGCTGTTACTTAAAATAATATAATGCAGCAGGACATATCTCACATGTATTGTGCACTATGTAGTGCATTGGCCTTGTGATGAGATGTGATGTGCTAGTGTGTAAAGGGGGGTATAGTTCTGTGTGTGGGGTATGGGTATCCCACAACAGTGGTGCTTACTCTGTTGTTGGTGTTTTTTGAAGGCATACAATGTGCCTGGTGCCACCTTGTATTTTGGCTCTGTGTTTTTCAGGGAAAGGGGTTGACACCATTTCCAGGGCACTCTCAGGTGGCTCCATCTCACTAGCACTTGGAGCAGATCTGGCATCAGTGTCACCAGTTTGTGTACTAGTAGACACAGTGGTGGATGGGTCTGGTGTTTCTAAAGGAGCCAGCTGGGAAACTTGACTTTCCACAACAGCCTGTGGAATGGCTGCAATGTCATGTTCAAGCATACCATCAAGTTTGTTTGAATCCCATTCCACAGTCTGTCAGACAGCATCTGTCTCCCTACAGACAGCATGCTGCTCTGTGTGGATGGCACCCTGCTGTGTTGTAAGCTGGGTGGACACACCTTCCACCTCTGTGCACATGGTACCCACCTGGTTGACTAATTGGTGTAGCACCGTTTGGCCAGTCCTTGCATGATGCAGCCTGTGCCGTTCCATTTGCTGCTCCCCAGTATAGCTGGAATACGGTCTTTGCCTCCTGTTTCCACTTAGTGCAGACACAGTCCCTGATGATCCATCCAGGTGATCTCTGCTATCCTTTGTGTGCATGGTCCTGCGGTGTGTCCTGGTGTATGGTGAAGGGATGTAACTGCAATCTAGTGAGAGGTGCACTGTCAGGTGTATATGTGTGTGGGTTACATATTGTGGTGCTGGGTGGCTGGGCCAGAGCAGGATGTCACTATGCAAGTGTTTGTCAGACTAGTGTAAATTGCATGTGTTGTGCCCATGCCCTTCTGGCTTGGTTCAGCAAAATCCACTGTCAGCACTACTCTGGCTCTGGTGTTGGTGCAGTGTGCTGCTGTGTTCTGGTTCACCACCTCCCCGTGGCAGCATGATTGGGCACTGTATCAGCAACCCCGCAATGGTTAGGATGGGTACTGTTAAAGGGACACTGTCAACCTTTTTTGCATCATATTATTTTTAGGTAAGACCCCACATTTTATGATGACTTACCCTCTCTAAAATTCAGTGATGTTGGTGGTGGTTTTATCTGCTTCCTTGCTTATTAGAACCGAAATGCATGGTAATGTATAGCTATACCCAGCCTTGTTTTGCTTCAAATCATCAAATTACTCTTACTGCATACTTCTTAAACATTAGAAACACCCTCAAACAGTGCAGCCACTCATGATACAATAGTCTCCTCTACTTCCACTGCATAATGAGTGGCTAGACTCTGTTGGGGGTGTTCCTGAGTCCAGAAAAGATGCAGTGGGAGTTGATCAAGGACTGTAAACAAACATGTTTTTAGTGTGGTAACATCAGTATGGTGGGCACCCAGTTTTTCACTTTTTTAAAAAAGGGATCTGAATTAAACTACCAGCTGCATAAACAGTCTCTGTAGAATGTGAACAATCATAAAATGTGTTTTTTAAACTAGGGACACTTTGAGGTGTAAGGGGGTTGGCAGTGTCCCTTTAATCTGAGTGTGCCATGAGGGAACTTATAAATGTGCAGCTCATGCATGTCTGTCACATGTGGATACTCATTGTTAGGTTTGTTAGGGGAGCACAACGGGCCCCTCTCCATGGAGCGGTTGATGTGGACATCATCCATGTCCACTGGCTCCACGGAAATGGGGCACATCTGTGAAGGGAGGTCAGGAAGGTCAGTTGTTCACATACTGTGTGATATAGTGGTCATAAGGATGGTACGTATATGACACATAGTGTTGCTTAGTGTCCCTTATAGCAGTCCTGTGATATTCCCCGTCAATAAACTGCTGGCTGAATGTGTCCACCAGTATGTTTTCTACCAGTCAGGCCGGGGATGTCCTCATCTCTCTCTTCATTGGTGGCCAGTTGGACTTGGTAGAAGAGGGACAGTTTCTTCTTTACCATGTCACAGTGGTCACACCACTTGTGTCTGATGATAGTGATGGTGACAGGGGGTGTTACCACCTGCACTGAAAGTGGTCTGTATCCCCCTGCAAGCCACATGCTTGTAGGCAGTTGCCCCCTCAAAGCACCACTACCAAATAGTTTTACTGGACAGCCGCAGCAACAATTACCATTTCTTTTGCAGTAAAAAGGGGCATTCAGGGATGTCAGCAAGCCTGACACCTGTGCCTGATGTCTACCCCTGACCCCCCCCTTCATGAGATGTGAGCATCTTTTCTGGCCATACACTGCATGGCTTTTCATTACCCTCTGCTGGTTCTGCAGCTGTCCCACTGTTCCCATTTGACATGTCTGTTTTATTTTTTGCCACATAGGGCATTCCGCCTCCTTATAAGGTGAGGTCAAAGGGCATTCCATGGGTGTATGTGTGTTGTGGCAGACCCAGACCCTACTCACTGCATGCCTCTCTGCATGCTCTTGGGCACCATTTAGTCGTCCCCACCACCATTGTGAATCGCAAGATGTCCACAGGTCTAGCCTGATGTGCATGTTTCCCATATCTCAGGATCATTGTAGGTTGGATCCACAGAGGTTACTAAATTTTCTGCATCACGGCTTTTGCAGATCTTTAAAGCCTCTCTGTAGAACTCTGTTGCAAGCCATCAGTATGTACAAGAACATATTTTCTTCAGTATCTGTTAAAAGTTAGAAGGTCTTTAAGAAATCACTCATGTTAATAGCAAGTCATCAAACTGAGATGTCTTTCTTCACTGGTTTACTAACATAATGCACACATATTAACTGCACAAAACAGTTGTTACTAAAAAAAAAATTCATGGGCACCGCAGTTTGAGGTTCATTGAGTTCTTCTTTCCCTATCTGTATCGAACACCATTTAAAAAGTAAGTTAGCATCATGTGAAAGCAAAGTGCCATGCTGAGTTACTAGCCAATGGAGACAGGCTAGACATGTTTTCAGGATGTGGTTGGATGCCCAGTGAATCACTGCTTTAATGATCTTGACATTTTGCATGCTTACAGCCCGGATGCAAGAATACAGGTCAGAAGAAAAGGAAACAAAATGGTGCCCAAAAGTCAAAAGTAAGAGTAGACTAGTACCCCTACCCACACCAGTGTGCAACATTTCCCTCTTTGTACTGTAAGAGTACCTTGTAGTTTGAAGTCTCCCAGTTTGTTTGGTCCATTGTTACCTGCTCTTCATTTGTGCTTCGTGCTTCAGTGGTCAGTATATTGTTGTTAAGATGATTAATACTGGAGTGACAACAGTTAGTAGGCATATGACAGCCTAGACTACCATATGTTAACACTTCTGTAAAAGCAAGCTATTCTTATTAATTTATAAATGTCATTGTCACATGCACAGCACCCTCTCAGCTTCTCATTATTTCTTATTATAATGTGTTTTAAACAGTATATGTTAAAATAAATTTCTGTGTTTCGATTAATGCAGTTACAAAGAAGTTAGTCTAACCCCCATTCCCCCAATTGTCGGCATATCATTAGTTACACCAGTGCTTATTGGTAGATCACCAACGTCCATGGCATAGTTATTTGGTCATTTATCCAATTGTAAGAAAAATTTAATGAGCATACAGTACATCTCACATTACAGTATGTATTACATTACTATGAAGCTTCCATTCTACTTCAATACATAGGGATATGTGTTATTGATCAGTGTTGTAAACCACATTGCAGGTCTTAGGCGCCACATTATTTAATATAGAGTCCCTTTAAATAGTCAGACTCACTTTTTCTCTGTATAAGCTTTCAAGACCTTCAGAGTCCCTTCTTCAGGTGATGTAAAATGCTCACAGTGCAGTCTTTCTAAAGCAAAAGTGACACCATCGGCATGCGAGCTTCACAGTGTTCATTATGCAACACTATGCGATGTGGCATTACACGAAATCATTTTAGGAATTCGTTAGTCCCTTCCCCGGGCTAAACTTGCATACAGTTATCCTTCGTCTAAGAAGCAGAATTGCCAGTGCAAACATCCTACAACCCAACCCAACCCAATCCTTTTGACCTCTAGTCAGCATACTGAATGCCCATACACCATGCAGACATGCACTGGACTGCAAGTCCAAAGCCTGCTTGATTTTCTCCTCTAGTGTTACGTGGCACAACTAAGTTGTGGAGACATGTGCTCTATATGGCCATCTCAACAATTCAAGACCAAATTATTTTGAAACTTTTACTAACAGCCAGTAGTGTGCATGGACACCCAGTCACCAATTAGATTGGTTAAATAGTTAAAAATGCCTGCGGGTCGGTGCTGTGGAAGGGCTACCACTCACTATGCTGGCAACACTTGCTTGGTAAATGGCCTTCCCAGACCCGATGAAGGAGCCCTGCTATGGGGTTAAACCACTGGGGCAAGATTAAAGAGAGTGGTAAGTCTCAGAGAAAGTGGGTGGTGGAGCTGTTTGAGAGCAGGAAGATGGGGCCAGCTGGACAGAAAGGAGCATAAACAGATGATAATAATAAAAATAAAAAAATAAATAGTTTAAAATAAGTGTGACTGTGCTGATGGAATCAGCGATCCACTCCTGGGGCTCAAGCCACTGGTTTCTGACCATCCGCACGTGATGACGGCTAGGAACAGCCATGGAGTGCTGCCTGTGTTCAGGATGTGCAAGATCAAGGTACTCGAATGGGAAGAACACCCTTCCCCCCTCAGCTAGTGGTCAAACAGGAATTCAGCATGTTTGCCGTTCATTTGCATCACCAGGTAAGAAAAAAGGTTCATCTCCCCATACGACACACAGGGGTAATGCCAAACTTCACCCAACAACTAACACACCAAAATCTGGCCAATGGAAAATCATGTACACAAATGCTCACAGCCTGGGAAATAAGATCCCAGACCTGCAGGCAATAATGTCAGAGGCTAAACTGGACATAGTAGCAATTAGTGAGACGTGGTTTACCAGTAACCACACTTGGGAGACTTCAGTACCTGGCTATGTATTGTTCAGAAGAGACCGAGGTGCAAAAGGGAGGAGTGGCCCTGTATGTTAATGAAAATATCAAAGCTACAGAAATTCAGAATACACATAAGGAGCCAGAAGAACTGTGGGTCACCCTGGAAACAGGAAATGGGACAGCCATAAGAACTGGGGTTGTCTACAGGCCCCCAGACCAGAGGGAGGACATAGACACATTACTGTTAGAAGATATACAAAAACATGACAGCTAAAGGGGAGGTTCTGATAATGGGAGACTTCAACATGCCGGATACAGATTGGTCAATACCAGCAGGAACATCTGCCAGAACTAGACTCATAGTGGATTCCCTGCAGGGGGAGGGCCTCAAACAACTGGTACAGCAACCCACAAGAGACAGGGCTATCCTAGATCTAGTACTGACTAACAAAGAAGGGATCACAGATCTCCAGGTAGAAGGTCACCTGGGGCCAGTGACCATCACATGGTATGGTTCAATTTGGCTACTACATCTAAATCATCCCATTCCAAGGCAAAATATGGGACTTCAGAGGAGCTGACTTTGATAAGATGGCCAACAGAGTTAAGCTAGCCCTGGCAAAAGAAACACAGGTGAGGGGTACAGGCAAAGTGGGCAAGCATTAAGGATGCAATACTTGAAGCAACATCCCATTGTGTTAGACAGAAAAGGAAGTGCAAAAGAAGAAGGAAACTACTTTGGTTCTCAAATACAGTAGCAGAAAAGGTCAGAGCCAAAAGGCTGGCCTTCAGGAAATATAAGGGAACACAGCGGGATGAAGATAGGGAGGCATACCAAACTGCCCTAAGGGAAATAGGTAAGGCAGTAAGGCAGGCAAAGTCCCAAACTGAGGAAACACTAGCACGAACAGTAAAGAAGGTGACAGGACTTTCTATAGATACATTAGTGAAAGGAGAAAGTCAGAGGGTATTGCTAAGCATATGGAGAAAAGGGAGCATGTGAGGAGGAGGACCCTGTAAAGGCATCTATCCTAAATAGATACTTTTGCTCAGTATTTACTGAAGAGAAGGTAGGGCAGGGCCCACAGCTCAGCATCATGGACACAGGGAGGAGGGAGGTGAGCACTACTCCCTTCACAAAAGAAAGAGTCCTACAAGAGCTTGCTAAGCTCGGGGTGGATAAGGCAATGGGACCTGATGGCATATATCCCAGAGTACTTAAGGAGCTAAAGGAGGAACTAGCAGAGCCATTAGCAGAATTGTTTAGTGAGTCTCTGAGCACAGGAGAGGTCCCAGAAGACTGGAGAAGGGCTCATGTGATCCCGCTCCACAAGAGTGGTAGCAGGGAGGAGGCGGGAACTACAGACGGTCAGTCTTACCTCAGTAGTGGGCAAGATTATGGAGGCACTCCTTAAGGAAAGGATAGTGCAACACCTGGAATCCATAGGGGCACAGGATCCAAGAGACAGCATGGGTTTACAAAGGAAGGTCCTGTCAAACTAATCTCATAGATTTCTTTGACTGGGTAACCAGAGTGGTGGACCAAGGGGAGCAGTTGATGTACGCCTACCTTGACTTCAGCAAAGCTTTTGACACTGTTCCACATAGAAGATTGATAAATAAGCTGGGTAGGCTCGGGGTGGGTCAGAAGTTGGTCAACTGGGTGGCAAACTGGTTGACTTGCAGAAAACAGAGAGTGGTGGTAAATGGTATACAGTCAGAAGAGATGCAAGTCACAAGTGTGGTACCTCAGGGATCAGTCCTGGGGCCAGTCTTCTTTAACATCTTCATTAGTGACCTTGCAGATGGACTAGAGCAGGGGTTCTCAAATGGTGAGGCCAGCCTCCTGGGAGGCCCAGCCTGTCCCAGGAGGCTCAAGCAAGTCTTGAAAAGTATTATATTTCAATTTTAACTTTATAGATTTTGAGTGAAGGGATAAGGCAAACTGAAAGACGATAATAGTAGGTGAATTTATGTATTTATTCACAAGTCTGTGACCAGGGAAGGTATTGTACACTGAGCCGTGGCTTATTTCAGGTGTACCCAGGGAAGAGTAGTGAGAGAATACAATTCAGAATATAACTGCAAAACACTTGAGCAATACAAAATGAATAAAAGTGCAAACAAATTAAGAACAATGCACTAACAATGCGAGGAACAATTGATCAATTAGACTGGCAGCAGAACTATCCAAATACAAGAGCTAACCATTCAGGTTCTAGGAATAAGAGCAGGAGGAAGCAAAATGATCCCTGAGAAGTTGCTTAAGAGCGGGGAGAGGCAGAGGTCGGCAGGAAGGTTATTCCAGATAGAGGGGAAACAGAAAAAGCAGTCTGACCCATGAAGGTATGGCAGTAATGGGTAACAATGGTTCGAGAGTCAAAATACTGGAGCAAGTAGGTTGTCCTGTTTTGGGGGGGGGGGTTACAATAAGCTTAATAACATGAGGCAGCTATGCAAAGAGGTTTCATTTTATTCCTGATGTTCTGTGAAAAGTAGGCTATTTTTCTATGGGGAGGCCCAAAAATATTCCAGCATTTTGGGGGAGGCTCACTATGACAAAGTTTGAGAACTGTTGGACTAGAGGGTAAGGCTTGTCTGTTTGCAGATGACACCAAGATCTGCAACAGAGTAGATGATCCAGATGGGGTGGGCAGAATGAGAAGAGATCTGGATAAACTAGCAGAATGGTCAGAAGAGTGGCAACTGGGATTTAATGCAAAATCATGCACATAGGGAAGAGAAACCCTGAAGCCACCTATAGGCTGGGAGGGGAGTTGCTAGCAGTCACAAAGGAAGAAAGAGACTTGGGCATCATCATCACTGATGACCTAAAATCATCCAAGCAGACCTCTAAAGCAGTAGGTAAGGCTAGGGGGGTGTTAGGGTGTATTAGTAGGGGTATCACAAGTCGTAAGAGGGAGGTAATAATCCCTCTGTACAAGACACTGGTTAGGCCCCATCTGGAGTACTGCGTGCAGTATTGGAGGCCACACCTTCACAAGGACATTAACCAAATTGAGGCAGTCCAGAGAAGGGCAACCAAAATGGTGCAGGGACTGCATCAGAAGACATATGAGGACAGATTAATGTAGCTCAATATGTATACCCTTGAGCAAAGGAGAGAGAGAGGTGATATGATCGAGGCATTCAAACACCTTAAGGGCATAAACAAGGTGAAAGAGTCTAACATGTTTAAATATAAGAAAAATAGCAGGACAAGAGGACACAGCATGAGATTAGAGGAGGCCAATTAAGGGGAATGTGAGGAAATTCTTTTCACAGAAAGGGTGGTGGATGCATGAATGGCTTACCACAAGAAGTGGTGGCTATGAATACAGTGCAGGGCTTCAAACAGGCATGGGATAGGCATAAGGGAGCAATACAAATGACTAATAATAGATAGGCCACTGACAGAGCAAAGGCCGATGGCACATTTATAAGGTAGAAAAAGAAATGGGCAGACTGGATGGGCCTTGCAGTCCTTATCTGCAGTCAACTTCTATGTTTCTATGTTTCTACTCCATGGAATCCACAATGATGGACACCTACCCATCCATACCCGATCACTGACCCATGTGCGGCTACTAGGGCAGGCAAGATGGGGTAGGCCAGGTGATGTGGGTGGGTATGCGTCCAGTCCCGGAAGCAAACGCAGCAGTGCAGAGGGTCAATGGAGTGGGCATCTGCTACGTTTGCCTGTGGATAGCATTAGCAGCTACACATCCCCTCTCTGTTTGGCCATACATCACGATTCTGAGCACAATTATCTCGCCCTCCTTCGTAGCCCTAGGAGCCTCCATTGTGGGCTAGGGACATCAACGACACTGGCAGGTGTGTTTTAGTAAATTCTGTCTATTCTGGTAGGGCTGTGGCAGTCCTGGAGGACAGCTGTATCCTGACATGCTCTGTTCCCTGCACAGACAGGATCCACTTGCGGACTGGCAATGGCATCCAGTTGGATGCCCACGGTCTGGATCCATTCCACCCTGCCCTGTCCCAATGTGTGGCTCTGCACCAGTGAAGTGTAGAGGCAGGGGGGTTGAGGATATTGTCCAGTGTGGACAGGCATTGGGGGTGCAGAACTATGGCTGGGATATTCTCAATTATACAATGGCAAAAAGAATCCCTGAGCTCTGCTTCGGCAGTGTGTGCCTGGGACTGTGATGTTATCTCAGTTTAGATAATGAGTAAATTCAAACTCGCTTCCTGATTGGTTCAAACAGCCTGGCACCCGGGCCGTTATTTCTTAACAATGGCCCACTCAGAAAAGTGCCAATTGGGGTGCCTATTACTAAACTATCCTTGTGCACCCCGACTCGAACTCGCCAGCCTGCTTTTGCCCCGCTCACTTAGCGAGACCAACTTCTGTAGACAGAGTCACCGGACAGTGTAAAAAAAACATAATCTGAAACACTCATTTTTTTTCTTTTCAGAAAGTTAAAACTTTCCTCACTGACCGCGGCTGCGCTCCGTGTCAACATTTAGCCGACTCTTTCAGTGAGCTGCAAACTCCCATGGCACCACATATCACAGCACAGGGGGAAAAACCTACCTGGCTTGCAGTATAGATAATTACACAACATTTCCCCTATTCCAACGAACGAGCCTTCTTTCAAGTTCTGTGCGTGTCTGACTAAGGGACCGAAGAACGAGACAGAAACCAAAACAACCTGAAAAAGCAGCGCTCATGTCTGTGAGCCAGTGAGTGAAGAAACAAAGCAAGTTTAGGAGCTCAAGTAACACACGCAAACATGGTAGCGCCCTCCTGTGGTGATTCCAGCAGCACAGGGATTATTTTACTATAAAATGTACCTTTTATTTTCTATTTATTTTTGTAGGTAACTCTTTATTTTATTTTTTCAAACAATTACACCTATAGCCATTTTCTAAGTGTAATAATACCCTCCAGGATGGGCATTATTGGATATAACGGACCTTCCAGGGGCTATAAGGCCCTCCGCCTGTGGCGTCGGGCCTCATGACGCCCCTGGGGGGTCCGTTATATCCCAATAACGCCCACCCTGTTGGGTATTATTACTTACATAACATCACTGTATGAAGTTCAGGCACACACATGACCGCATGACAGTGGACGAATCATGTGTCTCCTCTAGAAGTTACTGCCACTCTGACCAGCTGTTGTAAATTAATTCAACGACATCAGCACCATGCCAACACCAATTCTGTCAACCAAGTAAGCTTAAGTCAGACTTTACGCATTCAGAAAAAAATTAATTTTCATGGTAGTCTTTTTTTTTTCTTCTTTTTTTCCAGCGAATTGGGTGGCTTCAGTGAACCACGGAGACTGTAACTGCCAGTCGTGCAGTTCACTGATGCTACTCGTTTCCCAAGAAAAATGCTGCCATTATACCATCCATGTCACTGAAATAATCTAAAGTCTCTTCAAGTTCTGTGTAACAACCCCCCCAAAAAAATAAAACAACACCACGATCCCGAAACTGCAGCAAGCGACTGAGCAGGCATGAGCATGTTTAAACTGTCACCATGCAGCTCTTTCCATGATGCCCACTCAATGTTCCACTAACTTTCTTCTGAGGTTTCTTCTTCTTCTTCTTCTTCTTCTCCTTATCTCCACAAACTTACCTGGCCCCATTCACAAAACCGCAAGTGTAGCTCCACTCCTCGCTTGGTTTTTCCTCACACAAGTCACCCAGTGTCAGGGCAGTGAGTGGGTCACTTAAACTGTGGGAAGACAAGGGATCAGAACACGGGTGTAAACCACCACAGCAAACAAAACAAAAAACAAAAGCGTGGGGCAGCATAACTAAGAGAAATCTTTGGAAACAGAACACACTGTCACAGCTGGTGAGACTGACAAACCAACCAGCATGTAGCAGCAGCACCATCTAGTAGGGAAATATTAAATTCTTGATTTTTTTTAAGGTGTATTCCATATCATAAAAACAAAGAAAAAAATCTACTTAAAAATGTTTGTAAAATTGTTTTTCTTTGTTAATAAACAAGCCTTTGTATAATAGCAATAATGCACTCCAGAGTGTGCCATGCTGGTATAATGTCACTTCTCAGGTGTTGAACGCACTCTGTATGCCTGCTGCCTCATGCTTCAACCACCCAAGGCGTAATGTTATCCCAGCACGACACACACCCTGGAGTGCTTTATTGCTTAATTTGAGCATATCCCAGCCACCTATGTGGATCTGGCCCTTAGTTTTAAATGATTGCATTTCTCATCTGTACATCTGCTGATGGGCACCCGCTATGGTAGATGTGGTTCCTAGCAAATAAAAACAGTTTTAAGTCTGAGTATTCGGGAGCCTAGCAAGGCTCCTGATTGGCTTCAGGATCAGTCATTAGAAATTATTGATCAAGATGCCAATCCACATTGCACAGCAGCAACATATACAACATGAGACACCCTCACATTGCACTTTTCCCACCACAACGCTCAAAACAACAAGAGTAAGTAAAAACCCCTCAAACACCAAGGTTATTTTCGTGATTAGACTTACAATTGCAATAACAACCTTGAAATTGGTTATTTCCTAGGATTAATAAGTGGCGTGGCTTGTGGCGGTGGCCCTTAGTTGTGCCTCCAGCCACCCATCCCCATCCCCATCCAGTTATTATCGCTTAGGAAATGATCAGCTTCTCAGTCGTTATTGCATAATTAAATAGCGATGACACCGTACATTATTAATATTGTGCAGCAGATTGCTTCCTAGCACTAGTCTTTCCTGTTTGTAGAGAAGCCCAAGAGATTTGTAGCCATAGTAGTAATATAAGTGAGATGCAATCTGTTGAGAAAAGATGAAAGAACATGTGCTAATTCTGATGATTGCTTCTCGGAGCGCATCACACATTGCAACAAGAACAGAAGCAAACGCAACTGCCAGAATAACATCTGTTCCCAAGGTATTTTGTGGTTTGTTTTTTTTTTAGATCTTTAACTCCCCCTTTAGGGTCAGGCTTTACGTAATAGACGTAAAATAACTTTCCACTGACTCCCTTCCATCTCCTCTAAAATTGGAGGCTTCGAGGCATTGCAGATAATACTGTAGACACCACAGCTCCAGAAGAACTGGGTGCTACACAGTGCCCTAACAAACTGCTCACTCTGTATGAACTTCAGAGCTTCATGTTACTGGATTCATTAATTGGTTTTCTACAAGTGGCTTCCCATGAACTCTCTACCTTTGAAGCCTAACCTTGATACAGTGCTGTGTTAAAAACTGTATACAGTGGCACAGTCTTCCACAAAGAGATGTCCATTAAATAGCAACAGTTACATAGGAGGTCTTGCACTGAACCTGCAGTCTTTCTTTCAAAGCAGCAACACTACAGTGTGAATGTCTTCAGTCTTATTTGTGTGTGTGAGATACATGCCTATACGATTCTATTATCTAAACACACACGCCACTTTTGTGCACTATATTTTTTTTGCAGTGCTCTGCACAGTATTCTGACATTCTGTACAGTACACTCTAAAATTCAGAAACAATTATTTTACAATATTTACAACTTCACTTTACAGTTTTTTCACACCAGCTATTTTGTTTATAGGTCAAGTATTTCCATAACAACAAAATGGCCGATGAAAAACTGTATTGGAGTATCTTAAACAGTATGAGAGCATATTGCTCTCCTCACCATATTGGCATCATGTGGTTTTTCTTTGCTGTATTTCACTTCCCTGGTACCTTTCATTATTTTAGCACCCTAAAAGCTTTTTTTATGCATTATTTTGTATGATGCACCACTGCGAAAAATATGTTTCCAGCTCTTTTTCTGTGCCACAGAGAAAAACAAAAAAGTGGCAGGAATGTCTAAAGGAGCAACACACAACCCTGCAGTAGCTGCATTGAATGCGACCTGGTCACACAATTAGATGAACTCCCTTCTACTTTCCCTACAATATGGGGCCAGTGTGACTGGCCAATGGTGCTAGCTCTAGAGGATCTGGCCAAACCATTTAAAAATGGGCTGCCCATGCAAAGCCAGGTGCAAATGCTTTGAATATCGGGATAACCATTTTCTAATATTTGATATTTTGAGAAATCTCTTTTATTTTTTCCCTAAATTAGTAATTATTGTCCTGTTATCCTGTTGATCCCTGTATGTTACTTTTATGCCCTTTTATTAATGAAACCCCATTTTTCACTCGCTTCCTTTGAACAGAAAAATGTTGTTCTTATTCATGCACAATTCACTGTAGTATTATTTTTTCTTGACTGTATTCCCTCATTGTATTTTCCCCTTCCCTGGGTTAAACACCTAAATCACGAGTTTGACCTCCCTGGCTACAGTACCTTCCAGTGGTGTGGAACTCACTGTACCTGCACAGTCCAGTGGTTCACGTCATCTGAGTGTATGTTTAAGTTGTTGCTTGAAGGGACAAAAGGTTTGACTATTGGCTGTGCCTACAACCCCCCCCCCCACCACCACCACCACCACCATGGTTTCCAAATGTGGTCTGGCCTCTCTCATCAGCTACGTGGCTAATAATTCCCTGGGAAAACTAATGCTGCTCGGGGACTTTAAGCTTAGCTGGATGAGCAGCAGGGTGGACAAGACTGCCCTGTTTGATGTGCCTCTCACCCAACTAATCTGTGAACCTGCCAGACTGAACCACAAGTGTGGGAATCACTGTACCATTCACTGGATACTGGTTAGTAGGCCAGATAGGATAAATGCTGCATGTATACTTCCAGATACCCTCAGTGACAACTCTCTTATGTTCTGTATCTGGAAAAACAATTCCACAAAACCTCCTCCTCAGATTCTGGTGGTTCAGGACCTCCCCAGGTTCAAGGAAACCACCTTTCTTAATAGCCTAGCTAAGATACACTGGAGTGACTTAACTAACCTGCCCAATATTGACCTAGCACTGGACTGCTTTGTTAGTAACTTCCTCGTATGCCCCCCGAAACAGTGTAGAATCAAAAGCCATTGCACTAAATGGCTGGACCAGGACCTAAGGAACAATATGAAACATGGAGATGAGGCCTGGGGTCAATCTGAACTTTCTAGGGAAGCTGCTGACTGGCACAAATATAGGACTCTGAGAAACTCTTGTAAGCAGGATCTTAAAAACACTAAATGGAGATATATATTAAGACTCTCCAAGTTAAGAATCTGTCTGACCCAAAAACGTTTGGAAACAGATCAACTGTCTCCTGAAAGTGTATTCAAAACGTACTGCACAGGGCATTATAGTAGATGGAAATGTCTCTGAGCCTGTTGCCTCAGCTAATGCATTTAATAATTTTTTCACTAATCTGGACAAATACATAGCACCTCAAACTGGTAATTTGAGCTATTCTCTTAATTTGAATCAACCCTCTCCTCAATTTCACTTCCACTTAATCATTAGACGGGAAGTACTCACCCAGCTAGGAAAGGTCAGATTAGATGGCTCACCAGGGTTTGATAAACTGGAACAATAGTTTTGAAAATTGCATTCCTATAATTGCCTCTCTTCTCAGAAACCCATTTAATAAATCCCTACTACTGGATTTTTTCCTGCCAGATGGAATACTGCTGCAGTGGTCCCCATCCATAATGGTGGTGCTAAAGACCCAGTTGAAAATTACTGACTCATGTTTTTTCTTAGCAGTCTAGCTAAGGTTCAAGAGAAGTTGGTGTACAGCCAGCTCCAGGACTCCGTGGGGCTGCATCACTCTTTTTTCTGATGTACAGTGTGGCTTTAGAAAACGAAATCATGGTACAGACACTGCCCTTGTCCGGCTCACTTATAGTGTACTTGGGGTTATGGACCATTGGCTAGTGACTGGAGCCATATTCACAGACCTAACCAAGGTGTTTGATCTTGTAAATCATGAGTGTCTGCTGTCCAAACTCTGACATATTGGGCTGGACAATCATGCTTGCAACTGGTTTTGACACTGCCTAACAGATAGAAAGCAACATGTGAAATGGAGGGGAAGTATGTCTGGCCTAAAGCCAGTAACTGCAGGGGTGCCCCAAGGCTCCATCCTGAGGCCATTGTTGCTTTCATTGTTTATAAATGACATGCCTAACAATTTGTGTGGGGGGGGGCAAGCAGCAATTGTATGCAGACAATGCCATACTGTATAGACGTTCAGCAGATGTAAACCAGATAAACCTGGACCTAAACACTGCTTTTAGGAAATTGGAGGGATGGCTATTAGACAATAAGCTTGTGTTGTCCTAAACCTCAAGAAAACTAATGCCATGCTGTACGGTTCCAGGTGCCTGGGTAAAGAGACAGCATATTCTCCAGCTATCCTCATTGGCTGGTATTCAGCTGGAAGTCACTGCTCTAAGAAATACCTTGGGGTGTGCCCTGACAGGAGCTCACGCTGAATCCTTATGTTGAGGTTGTGATGAAGTCTCTGCATCAGAAGACTGGTCTTCTGTACAGTAGCGAAGCTCGGCTGGCCATTGCCTCTAGCACACCAATACCCAGCAGACTAAAGGTGTTATACCACAGTGTAGTACGTTTTGCAGCAGTAGCACAGCCTAGAGCAGACCATCATTGTGATATAGTCTCTGCTCTAAACTTGCCCTCCCTTGAGGCAAAATTAGCTTATCCTGTCCTCTGCCTAGCCTTAAAGGTATCCAAAATTGCTGCCCCTCCCAGTCTCCATGGTATCCTCCAGGCCAAAATACTGAAGAGGGCTCTAAGGTCCTCTGTCTGCCCACTGCTGGGGGTCCTGAGGGCTGAACATTTGCAAGTGGCAGGTCTTGTGTTATTTCTGTGCCCTCAATCTGGAATGGCCAACCACTGGAGGAGTTAAACTGTTCTTCTGCAGCCACTTACAAAAATACCCTCAAGGCTCATTTCTTTGTTGGCAGTCATTCTAACGGTAATCATTGACTCTGTCTGCACCTCCTTATACCTGTATGTGTAACTGTACATGGTAACAAGTGATTTAAGTTGGTGGATGCGAGTGGCCAGTCTTGCAGACTCATATGCTGTAACCCTGATCCTTGTACCTGCTCTCATGTTGTGCAGTGTAACTTAAAGTGCAATAACCCGGGACTTGTTCTTGTACTATGATTGGTACAATAATGCTGTCCACACTTGTACAATGTTGTCGTTTCTAGTCTGTTTTCTGTGCATGTTGATCCTTCATGTATTCTTTTCTGTTCCTGTTTGTAATTAATTCCAAGTCACCCCTGAAAAAGAGAAACTTGTCTCAGTGGGCCTACTCGGTCAGCAAATTTCAGTACATAAATACTAGGAAATGAGATTCAGCTCAGTAGTTCTTTCCCTGTCAGCACCTTATAAGTAAATAAAATAAAAAAGAAACCTAAATATAGGAGACATGTTTATGCAAACTGTAGTCAATAGAAGGCAAGCTCCATTCTTACAACTACTTAGTTTGATTTTTGTCTCTAACTATTCAGCTCCCCAAGGCTGCCAGTGCATCGAGACTTTCTAAAGCAAAGGTGGACATTAAAATACAAAACACTGTTTTAGAATGAAACAGTGTTTGCTTTGTTCTGTTGTATGTACTGTGGCTAGAAATAGTTCATCGTTCGTCACTAGATTGAACAGTAGTTTTGTTCCATGTGCTTTTTTTATTCTATAGTGTCAATTTCAATGAACGTACAAGTAGTTCATGACCTGACTTGAGCCTGTAGAATGGACAACAGGAAAAAACAAGAAAGGGATAGTTCTGGGATTTGGTAGTAATACTAAGAATTAATTCCTTTGGAAATGCTGCATCTTACTAACATGCTACTGCTAATATGTTAATTGTTTAACACTTGTATATTATTGTGAATGGCAATGCATTGTTAAATTGAGCTAATCACGACATTCAATACATTATCGCTTGTTGATTAACCTTGGCCTTTCTAACAGGCACCCTAGTACAGTATCTAGCATTTACAACATTATAGTATATGGTTAAGGGTTGTTATACCCTCATTTCTAACACAGGCAAAATGCTGTTGTATCACAGTTCAAAGGTCATGGAATGCTGTTGTGCCCTTCTGTGGTACAGTAACATTTTGATTAGTTTGAAACACATACCACGTGCCATTTTTGGGCTACGTGTAGTTTCTCTTCAGTGCCTCACACAGGCATACATCCAGTAACTAAAAAAAAAAAAGATAAACTCACCTTGCACCCAGTTGCTGATAGCTCACCAGACCCCAGTAATAGTAGTCATGTTTATAAAACAACACATAAAATCACAATACTTGTAGAAAATTTTCAACAGTGGGGTGTTACCAACATTGCTGATGCTCACTGACATTCACTGAGTGCACTTCTGTTTCAATTACAGAAGCACATTCAGTGAGAATCTGTGGTCTTAGTAACTGTTTGATGTTGGATAATTTCTACAAGTAATGTGATGTTATGTTTAATATAAATAATACTACTATTACTTGAGAATGTTGGATTATTAGACGCGAGGTGCAGGGTGAGTTTATCTTTTTTTTTCAAATTACTAAAAAACTGCAAATTTTTACTTGCCAGGTGCATCGTGCAGGACAAAAATAAACATTTACAAAACCATATACTATACAAAATAATAGATGGGAAAACACATACAGCTCAGCTAAGTTTCCATCTTGGGGCTCTGATGACATCAGGGACCCCTCAAGCTTTGCTCTCAGAGTCCTTATGATGTTGTCAAAACCCCTTAATGGAAACCCAGCTTGTTCTTGTGAAATATGTATTGTTTCTGTTCTTAATGTTTGTACTTTGTATATGGGGTTGCACCTAAAAAAGTGACCTTTGGTTCCTTTATGTTTACCAGGATACTAAAACCAAAAAAATAAACTAAACCACCTTGTTGTATATGGTTGCCCATCCATTTATCTCGATGATTTTGTAGTGGATTTAATGCTAAGTACTGTAAATCCACATGCAGTTTAACTTGTGGTTTATTCTTTGTAGCAGAGAGAGGCCTCTGCTCCAGCTGATGTCTCCATCTCTAAAAGTGCACTTTACTCCCGATCTGGAATCAGTGAGCTGGCAGACACAGAACGCCATCATTACAACCAAAGAGATGTGGATTCTGAACTGCGAAAAGCCAGGGAGGAGGTACTGAACTGAATTTGTAGAAATGTTATACGACAGTAGCAAATGTGCGGCAGTCACCTTTCTGTTTTTTTATTTAATCTCTCAAGAAGTCACAATATTTACAATTTTACAATTTAGAGTCATTCTGCATGCAAAGAAAATTGAGGAAATAGGTGCTTGTAATCCAGGACAGTTGTCTGTCAACTCCTCAGTGTATTTACAGACATTTGCATCCAGTGCAGCGTAGTCATGCATGCACAAAGCTATTCAAATGTGCAGTATTCATAATTGTCAGAAGCTGCTCTGTGATATAGGAGATGGCTGGAGTTTTACAGTTTATGTATTTTAAATCAAAAGACCCCTGCCAGCCAGTCACAACGCAGATTTACCATACCTCTTATGTAACATGCATTTGTACTCTCATGCCTGCTAAACTTTGACACACTCTCTCATTAGTGTACACTCCCCCCCCCCACAAAAAAGCTGTTTCTCTTCTCAGTGCAAGTCATGCTGTTCAGCCCTCACTCCACCTGCCCAACAGGCAGCCACCTCCTCAGAACTTATCTGCCTCCAAGGTTTTCCCCATGGATTGCCCCCTCTGCACGTCAGGAGGGGAAGGGTTATCCTCTTCCCCCCAGAGTACACATCCAGAATTGGGTCTGGAGTCCCAGGCAGTGGCACAGGCCAGGGGCAGGCAGATGGAGGCATCATGGAGGCCTGCCCTAGCTTTTCCGCTGTTCTCCCTCCCAGACTGGCACCATGCCATGACGCAGGACAAGATTGCATGTGGAGGCACACATGCACTGTGGTGCCTGCTGCCAGCCACATCCCCACAGAGCTGCTCCCACTGCACTGCCACCATGCATCCATGTGGTGGCATTTCAGGAGGGGTTCGGCTGGTTTCTCCCAGGAGGCAGTCAGGTGGATGCTGGATCCTCTCCTTCTCTGACTGACCCTTAATGACCTGAGCTTTTTCTGAACTTGGGTCACTAGCACGGCGGGTGGTGTGGCATCCACCACCTCAACCCTCCACTCCTCCATCCCCACCCACTAGTGTACACTCTTAATCATGATTATCTTCACAAAGACATGCCTGAGATAAACATTATATATCTTATCATGTTAAGATTTGTCTGTCTGATGTATTATACTATATACAGGACAGAGTATAGGGTGGTGTGTGTAATGAGAAGTCTACACACCCTGAGGTGTTAGATGCTTTAATAAACCCCTCGAGATTCACTCTCGGGGCTTATTAAAGCATCTAACACCGAGGATGTGTGTAAACTTCAAGTTTACATGCACCATCCCATATTTTATTTTATATAATTGCTGGGTTTCCCCTTTTCGCCACAGCAGTTATATAAAATATGAGAGGTTCCGGTGTGGCTGCGCTCCAGTTTCGTTTTCAGCCGGTCTACACTTTTGTCATGTCCGGCATTTTGAAAATGTTTTGAAATGGTTTTTTTTACCCTCTTGTGTTGAAAATTAGCTCATTTTTTAAAAAATAACTTGCCACCGAGTTCCACTGGCAGTTGACTTTCCATGCAGAAGCTAAGCAGGCGAGCAGTTGGGAAGCGAGGAACTGCGGCGCGCACATGCACAGAGTGAGGAAAACTGTGCATGTGTTTGTCATTATAAACCCTCCTTTATTGCGGTAAATTACAGCACAGTTTCCCTATTGGAAAAAGGGGAACCCATTAATTACTGGCATGTAAAGTTCACGTCCCTAGGGTTCTATGTTGAGGTCACAGCTTTTGGCTGTACCATTACCCTAGAAGGGGGGTACGTTACCTATTGTATTAGCTACCTTCCTCATTGATGATGTGGAGCAATACACAAATGTACTGCAGCATTTAATAGTCTTTGTGGGCACAGCAATGTCCAAAATATACCTGCTAAAAGCCTCAAACATACAACACTGCACTTAAACAATAGCGCTGCTTCACTTAGCCAAGTGGGCACCCTGTTAAACAGTCAAAGTAAACACTGAAGCTGTGTTCTTTTCTTAAATGTATTCTTTCTACTCAACTCTATTAATTTATAAAATGTTTATGGGTGGTTATGTTGATCACTTATTGTATAAAAATATTTTTATACATAGATACATAGACAGTGTCGGCAGATAAGGGCCTATGGCCCACCCAGTCTGCCCATTTGAGCTTGTAAGTTCAGTTTGTTTTCCTAGAAGTCTGTTGCACCTTACCCCTGACCTCCAGAATTCCTTTATGTCTATCCCATACATTCTTAAATCACGTGATTGTTTCAGCCCCCACCACTTCCTCTGGCAGGGTGTTCACACTAATTGGGCTGTAAGGCCCACTCAGCTTCACTTTGCAGTCCTGTCATTAAAATAGCATGAGAACACATTATTATGTAATAAGAATCATATACAATAAGCCCTAAAACATGTAATAGCTTGCTACCCAAACAACATTATTTGTCTGGAAGATTTTTTTTTTTACTTTCTAGTTTTGACATCTGGGCATTCAAGAACAGGTCATATCTGCTTATTGCTGGAGTATTATTGCAGTATATTGAACTATGGTGGTGATGTGGCTTGAACTGACATAAATACCTCTCAACTGTCCCTGATTTTCAAGGACATTCTCGATTCTGCCTCAAAGGTTTCCTCAACCACTCCTAATTTAGCATTTCTTTCACTGGACTATAAGACTTTTAATTAAAAAATTATGTCCGACATTAGAGTCATAGTCTAGTTCTCCTTCAGAAGATGCTTTTCTGACAGAGTCACAGAATAACAGGCATCAGGATATGATATTATCTTTTTTTAGATATGTCCTGATTTCTGACATTTGTTTCTGATTTTTTAAGTCTTGTCCTAGATTCAGAAGGCAAGAGGTTGAGAGGTATATGGCATATTTGTTGGTATTATCTGCAAATTGAGGAATTTAGGCATCTTTGCATATGAAAGCTAGCTTATTGACGACACTGGGAATAACAAGGGGCCAAGATTGAATTAAGCCATCAGGTACACCTATGCTTATGTACATCATGGTGGTTCAGATAGGGTACCCAAAAGAGTCACAACTTTTTTATTACAGTATTTGAAAGGTAAGCTGTGACCCAAGTTAGTGAATAAGTGGCTGCTGAAAAAGTGACTTGCTATCATAGTGCAGAAAACCATTTGTTAAATGCCATTATGGGGATGACCCTACAGTAGAAGAGAGACGGGTCATCAGTCAAACCGATCACTACTATTCATTGGTCAGATCTAAATAGTTACAAAGTAGCAGTGCAACAACATAGGTGATTTTAAACAACACTGTAAATGCTGTTGTAAATAAACCAGGCTCAACAGTTTTCCAATTCTTTCCTGAATAAACATAGTGAAGAATGAATGAAAAAAAGGAATAAGGCAAAGCCAGCTGCTATCTACAATTAGTGAAAGTATAAGCAGACTCGTGTAATATGCTTTTCTATCTGCTTCCTATGCTGCACAATATATTTTACTAGTTTTCTTAATCCTGCTCTTTTGTCACATCCACTATGGCATTTTTAAGTTGGTTGGGATATATTAGTATACTGTATTTATCCGTAGGTTGTTGCCAAGGAGAGGGAAGTTACAGAATGGAAGAGGAAATATGAGGAAAGTAGACAAGAGGTGGTAGAAATGAGGTAAGAGATTTGCAGTTTTATATTTATTTTCTAATAACCTGAAGAATATATTTATACAATAGGGGTGGGAGCTTCTAGAGTGTGATAAATGGAGATATATTCACTGGGGTGTAATAAATGACAATGACATCAGCACTGTGATGATAAATGCTGTTTATCCATACTGTGCTGATGTCACCACTCACTCACTACAATCTGCATTCTAAATGAAACTGCTTCAGTTTCTCTTTCTCACTGAGGCCTGCAAGTTACTCAGATAGCATTGTAAAGTACACTCACCTGTGTGCTGTAGTGTTTCTGAGACTCCCAGTCCATTAGTGTGCTAATATCAGCTTCACTACAGCCTACATTCTAAATGAAACTGCTTCAGTCTCTCTTTCTCACTGGAGTCTGCAAGTTACTCAATTACCATTGCAAAGGAAACTCATGTGTGCTGTTGTTTTTTTGAGACTCCCAGCCCATTAATGTGTTAATATCAGCTTCACTACAGCCTACATTCTAAATGAAACTGCTTCAGTTTCTTTTTTTCACTGAGGCCTGCAAGTTACTCAATTACCATTGCATGGTGTTTCTAAGACTCCCAACCCATTCAGAAAAACTCACACACACACACACACACACCACACACAGAAAAAGGACACAGAAAAAATATTTCAAAAACTCCCACCCCTATTGTATAAATAGCACACATGATGTGCAGATTGTGTGCTGTGGAAAATATTCTCACTCTTGCAGAGTGAGCTATGGATACTCTCACTTGTGCCTTCGGCACTCGTGAGTATCCAGAGTTCACTCTGCAGGAGTGAATATTTTTCATATCACACTCCTGTCCATCATGTATTTTACATATGTATGTATGTATATATATATATATATATATATATTTGTTTTCTATGCCTCTCCAATAATTTCCTCCTCCTCTCTTGTGGCCTCTCTACCCTCTCCTCATACTCCTCTGCTGGTGGGCTTATCCTCCTGGGGGACTTCAACATTAATTGGCTTTCCCTGGCCTCCACACTGATCTCCCACAGGACTGAGTCCTTTAACCTCTCACAACTCATCAGTGAACCCACCCATCTCAATCCTCATTCATCAAACCATACCCTCCTGGACTGGGTTCTTCTGTCACACCTCCACCGCATCATTGCAGCAGGTATATTGCTGGATGCTTCAGCAACCGGTGCATAACATTTTGTGCCAGGAAAGTTTGGCTCCTTCCCTCCTCCCCCAAGTACATCTGGTCCAGGTCCCTCTTGTCACTGAACAAAGAAGCTGTATTGAGTGACCTGGCTGCAACTGGCTGGTCCCTCATGCTGTCCTCTCCAGACACTGATATGGCCCTCTCCCCTATCCACTCTACTTTTACCTCAGTCTGGGATAAGCATGCCCCCATCAGGAAATCCAGGGTTAAATCCTCCCTCCACCCTTGGCTCTCCTAAGATTTCATAGACATGTGCAAGTCCCGTGATCACACCTGGACCATGTATAAATTATCCTGCTCCTAGTTGGACCTCTTCTCTTACAGGGTGATTAAGAACTCTTGCACAAAGGCCATTCATACTGCCAAGTCCCTCTCTTTTAAGGCCAACCTCCAGAATAATCTCATCTCCCCTTTGACTTAGTGCCCCATTTACTTCTCCTGGACAAGTTGAGCTCTTCCTGCCTCTCAGCTCCTGCTATCAGCTGGTTCCATTCCTATCTCTCGGACCATCAACTGTCGGTACAGGTAGGAGGTGCCCTGTCTCCGCCCCTCCCTATCCAGACCGGGCTCCCACAGATATCCATTCCGGGTCCAGTCCTATTTTCTACCTTGCTAAATGGCCTCCCATCTGCCTGTGCCAATTTGCATATTCACATTTATGCAGATGACACAGTTCTCTACTCTTGCAGCCCCTTGACTGCATCTGTGGAAGTCTCACTCCAGCAAGACATTGACAATTTTCTGAGCAGTTTCAATCCAACAAACTTTGGGTCAACACTACAAAAACTTTGTCAATGACCTTTGGTACCAGCCAGAAGCTGGCCAGGCTCTCTCCCCTTCCCATTTTCTCCATGCTGGATGGCGCCCCCTTGAAGTAGTCCCAACTTTCAAGTACCTCTGTGTGTGGTTAGATACTGTAGCAGGCTTAATTCTGTGCCCACATTAACACTATCCATTTCAAATTGTGCTCCAAAATCAGTTCCTTTTAGTGTAGTAAGGACTGCCTTTCTCTCCAGGTCTGCTGGGAGCTGGTCACTAAAATGGTTCTCCTGCTTTTTAACTGTGTGGATGTGGTCTATGGCACTGCCCCCTCCACTTCCTTTGCCAGACTGGACACCCTGTGCAACACCTGCCGCCGCTTTGCTACCAGCTCACCGTCTCATACCAACCACTGTTCCCTATACTCCTCCTTATCCATCCTCCCTCTCCCCTCAAGTTGCCAGCCCCACTGTGCTTCCCTTAGGGTCCCTCCCTTCATACCTATACTCACTCCTCTCCCCTATCCTCTCCTTCTTCTACTCCCTACACTCTAGAGACCCTCACACATTCTTCCCTCCCCCTCCTTCACTCCTCAGCTGCGAAATCTGCATCCCCTTATCACCTCCCCTCCCTCCAGAACCAGTTACCATCCTCCGTCTGTTCTCCCCACCTCCCTTCCCTATGTCAGGTGCCAGCTAATATTTCTACACTCTCCCCCCTGCTTTTACAACCCTCTACCTGAACCCTTCCTAACCCTTGCCCTGCGAATCTGCCCTCCCCCCTAACTGCATGGTTTGGGCTATTTTGTGTGTAGTTTAATGGCCCTATTTCACTACTCTCCTCTAGTCTAGATCAGTCTCCACTCATTCAGACACTAAGCACTTTTTGATTGTGTCCAGTTGCACAACTGATGTGTATGCTAATTTACTTGTTTTGTTATATGTAACAATCTTGCGCTTTCTTGTTTGTTCTGCACACTAATGTTTCACTCTATTGTCAGTATCATTGTAACTGAATCATCAGACTTGCTGTAATCTTTGTAATTGTGTTCTCCCCTTCCCACTTCCTTGGGTTGCACCTGGAAATGAGCCTTGGCTCAGTGTGTCTCCGTAGGTAACCACTTTTTAAATCAATCAGTATATAAATATGTAACCCCCAGGTGGTGCTATCCCAAGGGCTACTACCCCTGCCTGCTTGACTATGGACAGGTTGAGGGGCCTAGGTTCTATGACAGGTGCCTCCACCCAGAGATCAGGGTTTGCAGTGGTTAGACTAGCTTGGTCACAGCCCTCAGGGACACTGTGACCCCCTTTAGTTCCCTCTAGTGGCTCACTCAGTACATAGGAGTTACAGCTCCAATACCCCACGTATATACACTGTTCATTCATAAAGTACCACTTACCCTCGAGACTAATTCTGCAGCATGTCTCTGAGGACCCCCTGTAAAATAAGGTTAAACAACATGCACAGCAAAATACAATACTGTTTCCATAAGCACCAACACCACAGACAGTATATAGGATAACAACAACAAATCTAATTTATTTAGGGGACAGTAACACGGGAGGGGGGAATCAGGTTAATTGGTGGCATTAAATCACAGTACTGTGCACACATACAGGGTCTGGAAAGTCACACTTTGGGTACCCAGGTTGGGTACCCAGGTTGGGGCAGGGCTAGCCAGGTCCGTTGCCTGGGGTTGGCCGGCAGGTGCAGATGGATAGGGCCCTGTAGAAGAAAATATATGCACAACACCCAATTGTAATCTGGAGCTGGAGGGCTCAGTCCATGAAACAGTGAAACAACAAGAATTAGGTGACACACTTCTGATTGAAAACAAGCGGCAGGGGAATACCCTGATTTGTACTCGCAACACCCAAGCTGAGGATCGGATGGAGAATGTCCCTCTGGATTGCCAGAAGAGCAGGGCATGAGGACAAGGTCCTTGTGACTGGACCCCACTGCAGTTGATAGCAAACGGATGTAGTCCGAAGTAAGCTGGGGGTTTACTTCCAGCTTCAGCACACAATTCACTATACAAGGGATTTGAAATAGCGATTCCCCACAAGCACTACACACATTTATACGTAAAAGGAAAGTACTATACCAGGCAGGCTGCTCCTTGATCCCGATCGCAATTACTGCAAAATACCCGGGAGCACACACAGCAGCTTCAGTTCCTGACAGACCGCGCGCGATTCAGCAATTTCTCCAGTCTTCTACAGGGTGAGCCTGGTTTCCACACTTCTAGTGCTTCTTTCTCCTCACAACTCGGATTCAGTCCAAACTGGCACTCACAAAGGCTGCAGACCAAAACTCGGGGCCTCACATGCGCTTTCTGTGCAAAACTATACACCGCAGAAGCACACAGCTCCTTCTCTCTTCACTGCCACGACTGATCTGATCTTTCCAGTCACAGAGCAGGGCATTTCCTTTAGCTCCACACTATTCTGTTGGCTGATTCAGCTGTCACTCACAATAAGACTCCCTCTGTTGGTAGAAAAAGGCGCCAAGGTCAAAACTACATTTCCCAGAGTCACTGCCAACGCAATCCCCTTGTGGCTGGCTCAAAATTAAGAGTCCAAGTTCTGATTCATCCACAGGCTCCATTTTAGGGAACCCTTAACCCAATTGGCCCAGCACAGCAGTTTAGGTCCAAAATGGAGGGCTAGCACACACAGAGTCCCAGCTGCAAGAAAGGCAGGTTAGACAAACTGAATTTTACTTAACACTCTAACTAGTTTCAGGCAAACAGTTACATCTTTCATTTAGGCTCCCTCTGCGCTGTTAGTGACTGCAGAAACAGAGTGATTTCTCCGAAGCTTGGGCGGGATTCGAGCATCAAATACACAGTCCCCCCATACAAACTAATTAAGTCTGCAAGCAGACAGCTCTTAAAGAGACAGTACGCGGAGGCTCAAATAGTATTCACTTGGAACAAACAGCTTAGACGCCGAACACCGCGCAGATTTGGAGCATTCAGGCAAGCTCCTGGAAGACTTTTGGGAACCACCATTTGCAGGGGGGTTACAAATATATAAAAAAATACTTGTATAAATACAGAAATGAAATAGTATTTCTACAGCACCTGTGGTGATAAATTTAAATGGAGGGTGGAGACGCTTCTAAGGCTGCTGTTGCTTGGGTAGAAAAACTAAACTGTCAAAGGGAATAAAGCCCAGCATCCAGCTCCCGGCTCACTACACAGCACAAACTGCAATAGTTCATCCTGGAAACTCTGCTGCAGTTTCAAAGTGCAACCAAAGTGCAGTGTCAATCAGCCATATATTGGTTAAGTTACAGCAGGAACTGGTCACCTGATTGTGTTTCGAGCCTCTTACTAGCTCTTTCTCAAAGCCTATGGCCTCCTCACTCCTCTGCCTTAAATATGCAGTTTCTTAAACTTGCAGTACTCGGAGTGCTCAGAGTCAAACCTTGACCTTCTTGTGTAAATTGCCCCAATAATGAATAACGTGAATGAAGTGCTAAATTACATGTATAAATACATAAAACAGTTATTGAGACATGCAACAAATATGACAATACTAAAAAAAGAGCCTGTATTAAATCTTCAACATCAAGTTCTCTGACATTCTTCATTTGTCACGTGATCTAAAAGATGCAAACAGTTCCTTAACTAAATACACACTTTCCCCAGTGTTTAGTTTCCTTGTGATGTAAACCTTACATTTTTATCCATTATTTTCTGACTTAATGTAACTCACCAAGTAGCCAGTTGGCCATTAGGTCATTACTCTCAGATATGGGGCAACCTCAATTGTTTAATGTACCCCCCCAGACACGCTGTTGCTTTTAGTTTAAAAATCCAATAATTTTCTTTCTGCCTTATTATTCTGTCCCAATCCCCTCCCATCTTGGGCAGTGGCACTTTCTCAATGCCCTTAAATCCGATGCTGTGTAGCTGTCCAGTACAAGCTTTTATGATGTGGACTGCTAGTGCATCGATTTTGTCCCTGTTTTGGATTATACGCATGTGCTCTCTGATCCTTATGCTTAGTTGACTCACTGTTTCGCCAGGTTCGATGTGATAACAGTGAAAGCCTCAAAGGCGCATCGTTATCACAAGATCAGAGTGCCAAAACATTTTGGCACTTGATACCGGCACACAGGACAACGGTGCCGAACATGTATTTTAATGCTTTCTGTGGGGGGGCCTCTGCAGTTCAGAAAGTGTTGCATTGGTGGATAGATTCTTACAATCTTTCCTTGGAGCTTCCCTTCCAGAGCCTGGCACCGTTGGACTCCCTCACCACAGATGCCTCGAATATGGGGTGGGGAGCACTTCTAGGGGAGCACCAAGCCCAGGGACTATGGTCCAGTTTGGAGACTTCTTTGCATATCAATATTCTGGAGATGAGGGCAGTCTTCCACGCTCTACAGGCCTTCCAGTCCCTCCTTCCCAAGGGATCGCCGCTTATCCAAATGGACAACATGTCCGTGGTTTGGTATATCAACAAACAGGGAGGAACCCAGTCATATTTCCTGTGCCGGGAAGCGACGTTGGTGTGGAACTGGGCCATCTAGCACCATCTGGTCCTAGTGGACGTGCACATTCCAGGCATTTTAAATGTCCTGGCAGACAGTCTCAGCAGGTCTCGGACCCTAGCTCACGAGTGGGAACTGCATCAGGAAGTGGCGGAATCCATCTTCTTATGTTGGGGGCATCCAGAAATCGACCTCTTCGCCTCCGAATCCAATGCAAAACTTCCCAGCTTTTACTCGCTCATTCCAGGGCACAATGCTTTTTGGAACAACGCATTGTCTCTCTCTCTCTCTCTCTCTCTTGGACAGGGAAATTTTTGTACGCTTTACCTCCATTGCCCATTCTACAGAGGGTCCTTCTCAAGCTTCAGGCGGAGATGGCAAAGATGATTCTCATCACTCCTCTCTGACCAAGACATATATGGCTCCCGCTGCTAAAACAGCTTTTCAGGGAGCCACCAGTTCCACTTCCAGTGACTCACAACCTCCTGACCCAGGATCAAGGTTGATTGTTACATCCGGGGCTCAGGACCCTGCATCTTCATGCATGGCTCCTGCAGACATAGCGAACTCTCACTTCGGGGTCTCCTCCCGGGTTGCTGAAGTCCTCATTGAGGCCGGAAAGCCCTTTACTCATTCCACTTATGCCATGGAGTGGAAGTGATTTTACATCTGGGCGACCGTTAAGGGCTGGAACCCCTTCTCTTGTTCTGCCCCACAAGTTATGGAATACCTCCTTCACTTATCAGACTCCGGTCTTTCCTACTCTTCTTTGAAGATCCATATTTTGGCTATCTCGGCTTACCACAAGCTTGTGGATGGTAAACCCCGTGGCTCAGTTGGAGGTCTCAAAAACCTTTCTAAAAGGGATTCTCCATCTGAAACCCCCCATCCACAGCCCAACTCCTCCTTGGGACTTGAACTTTGTCTTGGAAAAGCTCACCCTTCCTCCTTTTGAGCCGGCTATGAGTTGTGATTTGCACTTCCATTCCTGTAAGGTGCTTTTTCTTGTGGCTATCACATCAACCTGAAGGATTTCGGAGCTTCACATTCTAGTCTGCAAGGAGCCCTATCTGATTTTCCATAGGGACCGGGAAGTCCTCAGAATGCAAGTTTCTTCCCAAGGTGGTGTCAGAAGCCACGCTGAATCAATCAGTAGAGCTTTCCATGTATTATCCATCCCCCTCTAACAGAGGTGAGGCACTCCTTCATACGATGGATGTTCATCGGATTCACCGGTGTTACACTCACCGGACCAAAGAATTCCGTATCTGCGACCAGCTGTTCGTTTCCTTTGCCCCTAGATCAAAGGGCAAACTGGTTTCTAAGCAGAGCCTGTCCAAATGGTTAGGGAACTGTATTAGATTCTGTTACCAGAAGTACAAAAAGCTTCTGCCAGGTCCAGTTAGAGGTCATTATACTAGGGGCATGGCTGCTTCCGCTTGGAGCTCTGTCCATACCTTTACCAAACATTACAGTCTGGACATCGCTTCTAGGAGGAGGGCTGGCTTCGGCCTAGCCATCTTGCAGGGTCTTCTGTCCTACGCTGGATACATTCTGGATCCCAGTTTTTCCTGTTGGAGTTTTGTTCTCCTCCTCCCTAGTTTTTCTTGGTCTCTCCTTGGAGGGACTGCTTGGGACTCTGTCCTATATGTGATGACCTACTGAAGGAACCCTCTTGAAGTAAGATAGTACAGTTATTTAGGAACTTACCGTAACAGTAGATCTTACTTCGAGATACAGCTCTTGCAGCAGGTTACACCATTAGGACTGAAGCCGGCAGGCGTCAGGACCCCACGGAAATCTTCTAGCTAGCAGTCTTCAGCGGGGACCGCCTCCGACGTCGGTCCCTTCGACGTCAGACGTGTGGTATTGAGGCGGTCCGCCAGAATCCCCAGTTCTTTCCTGCCGTCGACTTGCATGTCTCGACCCTTTGGTCTGTTTCTAGCTCACGACGCCTGGAAAAGTTCTTTTCCGAATTGGAAACTTTTTTCTCAATCGAATAGTCTGCCATCTGATGTCCTCTCCAACTTCCGCGGAGGGCCATCCATCAAAGTGCGCCTGTGGGAAGCAAATTCCCTTTAAAGACCCGCATTCGACCTGTGTACAGTGCCTAGGTCCGGACCACGACACCCGGGCCTGTTCCTTCTGTCAAGGATTTAATAGCCGGACCCAGATCCGTCGCCAGAAGGCCCTACAAGCTTACCTTCTTGAAGAGAGAGTGAAGGCCATGGATTCTGCCTCAAGGGGAATCGTCCGAGAAAGCCCCAGCACCTCAAAAGCACAAGGAAGGTGAGATCAAAATCCCTTCTAGGGCTTCCGACTCCTGTAGCTCCGGCTCCCGGTCCGACCGCTCACCTTCCCGGGCCTGCTCTCAGCCTCCCCCGGTCGCGGTCAAGTCATCCTCGGGTTCCTCTACTCTACAGCCTGTTAAGACCTCCAGGCCTTCTTCATCTTCTTCCAAGGCCTCGTCGAGGTCAGGGGACCGCCATCACCATAAGTCCAGCTCCCGCCACTCGGCCCCTGATGTCCAGTCGGTCTCCTTGCCCCCTCCACCCCAGCGGAAAACCAAGGAGCTGACATCGCTCAAGAGGACGTCGGACCCGGCGTGGGCCCACGACATCGGCCAAGCAACACGGTCCTGGGACCCGGCGACTGCCAACGCCCGTTGCGGTCAGGCCTTCTCCACTGCAAGCGGGCGGGGGACCGATGCCCGGCCAGTAGAGAAGACCCCTCGCCACCTAGCGTTGGCCAGGCGCTTACGGAGGAGGAGTCGACTCAGCCCGAAGACCAGGCGGGCGAACCCGGTCCTGTCGAACCCCACAGGGAACCCTCTCCAGAACCAGAGACCCCTGGGGAGCCGACGCCGGAACCCGACGACCGACCACCGGCACCTGGTCCATCGTCGGGCCTAAGTATCTCAGAGGTCAAGGAGTTATTCACCTACTGGTGGGATACCATAAAGAAGAATGTGCTTCCCACACTTCCTCCTCTTCCTCCTCCTCCTCCACCCGTGACTCCACCGGCCCCAGCGCCCCCCACCCCATCTGGGGCAGCAGGCCAAGTACCTTCCCCCCAGGAGCCTGCGGAATCTCCTAGGGGCAGACCAGACAAAAGGAGACCTCCGTCCAGATCTTCTTCAGGGTCACCCAGCCCCAAGAGACCCAGAAGACGCCGCCACTCGCCTTCGACGGAGGACTCGGGATCGGACTTCTCAGACGGATCCAGATCCCCTTCTCCCATCAGCGTCCCCTCTCCGGACCCACGTGAGCTCCCAAGATCTCCTCCGGATGACCCATCGTTCTCGGAGATTATGAGGCATATTCAAGAGAACATGGGCTGGGACACAGAGGAACTTGACCCCGAGAGGCTACGCCTTGCACGATATCTTCAGCAAAAGGACCCAAAGCCTGTGGTGGTGCCACCCTTGGTGGACACCTTCGTGGACATCACCAAGGCAGCGTGGAAACATCCACACTCGCTCCCGGCAATGCTGAAGAAGGCTGACCGCCTGTACAAGGCCCCTAGGGAGGACCAGTACTTGGCATCTATCCTCTGGCCGATTCCCTGGTCATTACAGCCTCATATGACCGGTCCCAGATGCCGCAACATCTGAGCACCCTGCCACCGGACCCAGAGTCCAAGCAATTGGACGCGATGGGCAGGCGCACGTACGCAGCTGCTACCTGCGCCATTAGGTCCCTCAACTATCTTACCCACATTGTCCAGTTTCAGAATGCCTTGTGGGAGCATGGCCTAGACCTGGCAGAAAAGATGCAGAAGTTGAGCCAGAAGGAAGAGTTGCTTCAGCTCCTCTGCAGGTTCAGGCGTGGGAACCCAGGTGCTTGAGCCATGTGACTCCATGAACTCCTCGGCCAGGCGGCAGCCTCAGGCGTATGCCTCCGGAGACACTCTTGCCCCGTGTCTCGGGTTACCGGACGTCTGAAAGAACATTCTGGATGCCTTGTTCCACGGAGAAGTTCTTTTGGTGAGTCTTCAGAGAGGTTCTCACCAAACTTCAAAGGCGGGGAAGGCAGTGCGGTCTGTCAAGCCATGTACAGACCAAGCCGGTTCCTTCGTAGGAACCAGAGCGTTTACCAGCGGCGGACGCAGTCCTACAAACCCGCAACAGAGGGCTCCTTCTCCCGAAGAGCCCAGGGAAGTCGTCCGCCAAGGCGAGGGCCAACGCCCTGCCAAGTCGGCCCAGCCTGCAGTACCCTCAGCCGCCACAGCATGACTCCTTCCGGCCCCACCCCTCAGGATCAATGGGACACCAAGGTCGGGGTCATATTGCCGGACCACCTGCCAGGGTGGCAGTCTATTACCACCGACAGGTGGGTTCTTCAGTGGTCAGAACAAGGCCACTTTATAGAGTCGTGGACAAGCCACCCACAAGGCCTCCTCTGCTCTCCCGTTACTTAGGTCAGCACAGATCGCTCATCAGGCAAGAAGTACTCGTGCTTCTACAAAAAGGATCAGTGGATTACGTCCCGGAGAACCAGAAAGGAGCTGGTTACTATTCCCACTTCTTTCTGGTTCCAAAGAAAACAGGGGACCTCCGTCCAATATTGGACCTCAGCGACCTCAATATGTCGGTTGCCTACAAATGTTTACGCATGGTGACCCTCCAAGGGCTCATTCCCATGCTGAGGATGGATGCCTTTCTAGCATCTCTGGACATGCAGGACGCCTACCTGCACGTCCCCGTTGCTCAAGCGCACAGGAAGTTCCTGCGCTTCGAGTTCCTTGGCCACCACTTCAGTTCCGGGCACTTCATTTTGGACTGTCATCGGCTCCCAGGGTCTTTACCAAGTGTGTGGCAGTCATGGCAGCGTCTCTAAGGAGACAGGGCCACTATGTGTTCCCGTATCTGGACGACTGGCTTCTCATGGCCGCCTCCAGAGAGGCGCTGTTGTTGGCCATCCAGAACACCTAAATGCTTTTTCAGTCGCTGGGTATTCTTATCAACTTCGAGAAGTCTCTCCTGGTACCATCCCAGAAGCTGCAGTTCATAGGTGCAGTTCTGGACACCATCCAAGGGAAAGCTTTTCTTCCTGAGGACAGAGCGGAGCGCATCAGGTCCCTCATCAAGGACCTCTCAATGAAGAAGACTGTCCCCGCCAGACTGGTCCTTCACTTGCTCGGACACATGGCTGCGGCCATTCCAACCATCCCGATGGCAAGGTTCCACATGCGGGTGACCCAGTGGATGCTAAAAGTGCAATGGGATCAAAGGCAAGACCACGTGCAGCAGCCGGTCAGAATCACGAAGGCCATGATTCGGGAATGGCAGTGGTGGCTAGACCCAGGGACACCGTCTGTGGGTGTTCCATTCGCAGCGCCATCCCCGGAGGTAATCCTCTCCACAGATGCCTCAGGGCTGGGGTGGGGAGCACACCTGAACGGGGTGAGGTCCCAGGGGACGTGGACCCCTCAGGAAGCTCGCCTCCATATCAACATTCTGGAGATGAGGGCGGTCCTTTATGCCCTGCAGGCCTTCCAGTCAGAAATCCAACCGGGTACTCTTCTGCTTCAGACAGACAATACGGCGGTGATGTATTACCTGAACGAACAAGGAGGCACACACTCTTACCCCCTTTGCAGGGAAGCTATGAGAGTGTGGGATTGGGTAATCCGACACGGCGCAAGCCTGATTGCAGTTCACGTTCCCGGAGTGGACAACACAACGCAGATGGCCTGAGCATTCCCAGGCCAGAGTCCAAAGTGGGAACTTCTTCAGGAAGTAGCAGAGGATCTGTTTCTTCGATGGGGCACTCCAGAGTTGGACTTGTTAGCTACATCCAACGCAAAACTGCCCAATTTTTGCTCGCTAGATCCAGGGCCTGGAGTTTTCTGGCAAGATGCATTGTCCCTCTCCGGGGCGGGCAGATTCCTCTACGCTTTCCCTCCCTCCCTTCCCGTTGATCCAGAGAGGAGTTCTCAAACTTTGCAGGGAGCACGCAACAATGATCCTGGTAGTGCCTTTCTGGCCTAGACAGATCTGATTCCCCATGCTGACCCAATTGTCCCGGGAACCTCCACTCCCGTTGCCCTTCAGCTCCCACCTGCTGTCTCAAGAGGGGGGTTCGTTAGTCCATCAGGATTTATGCTCACTGAACCTGCATGCTTGGCTCCTCGAGACATAGCCATTATGCGACACGGGGTCTCGCAAGAGGTGGCGGAAGTCCTTTCTGCTGCCAGAAAGCCGGCAATGCATGCGACGTATGCCATGAAATGGCGCTGGTTTTGCCTGTGGTCTCAGGCACGCGGCCTCTCCCTTTTAGATTGCCCAGAGAAATCAGTTCTGGAATACCTGCTTTCCCTCTTCCACTCAGGCCTTGCCTACTCCTCGATTAAAGTTCACCTCTGTGCGATTTCGGCCTACCACTACCCGATAGGTCAACGCACAGTGGCACAACTCGATGCCTCTCGTGATTTCATGAGGGGGGTGTTACACCTTAGGCCACCCATTAAGGATCCGTCCTCATGGGACCTGCACCCGTCCTGGAGCAGCTCACGCTGCCCCCTTTTGAACCTGCCACAGATTGCGAGCTGCGTTTTCTGTCGTGAAAAACGTTATTTTTGGTTGCTGTCACGTCAGCAAGGAGAATTTCTGAGCTACACGCTCTTATGTGTAAGGAACCTTATTTAATTTTCCACCAGGACAGAGTGTCTCTGAGGACGAATCCTAAATTCCTACCTAAGGTGGTCTCAGCCCTACCCTTAATCAGGACATTGATCTGCGGTGTACTTCCCAGGTACACCAATAGAGGAGAGCATTGCTTCACACCTAGATGTTCACGCTCCTTAAGATACTACTTGACCAGGACCAAACAGCGTCATCCGAGCAGCTGTTTATTTCCTTCGCTGAAAGGATGTTGGGCCAACCAGTCTCAAAACAGACCCTTTCCCGCTGGCTTGTCCAGTGCATTTTGTTTTGTTACAACAACAAACAGAAGCCCTTTCCGGGCACAGTCCGGGGCCACTCGACTAGGAGGGTGGCTACTTCCTTCGCAGCACTGCGGAACGTCTCCAACTCGGCCATTTGTGCCACAGCTACTTGGAGCTCAGTGCATACCTTCATCAGGCATTACAGCCTGGACATCGCCTCACAGCAGAGAGCAGGTTTCGGCCTTGCCGTTCTACAGGGTCTCCTGTCCTAAAGTCAGGATTTTCTAGATCTCTCCGTTATACCTCCTCCCAGAGTGCCTAGAGGCGCTATTGCATGGGAATCAATCCTAATGGTGTAACCTGCTGCAAGAGCTGTATCTCGAAATAAGATAGTACAGTTACGTAAGAACTTACTGTAACAGTAAATCTTCGAGAACAGCTCTTGCAGCAGGTACCTTCCACCATTCCCCCTTGAAGGAGGTAAGCCCTAAGCAGACTTGACGGGAGCTTACGCTCCTTTCTTCTTCTGATGGTGGATCCTCGGTCTCCACTTCTGATGTCATCCAGCGGACGGAAGTCTCCAGCAGGAGAACTAGGGATTCTGGCGGGACCGCCTCCTTACGTACTACGTCTGACGTCGGGGACGGGACCGATGTCGGAGGTGGTCCCTGCTGAAGACTGCTAGCTAGAAGATTTCCATGGGGTCCTGATGCCTGCCGGCTTCAGTCCTAATGGTGTAACCTGCTGCAAGAGCTGTTCTCGAAGATCTACTGTTAGGGTAAGTTCTTACATAACTGTACTATCTTCGAGAGAGGTTCCTTCAGTAGGTCATATTTTTCCCTCCCTCCTTCCCCTCATTTGTGTTTTACAGGGACTCCAAATCCTGTTCGCTCCTGCTGTCAGGCCTCTTCCTGGCGCCGGCGGGAGAACAGGAGGGCGAGCGTGGGGAACGCACACTATATACAGTCACGCTAACATTGGTCACTTGACGTCGGGTGGGCGGTCCCCCATCAGGGACTTCTAGAAAAGTCTGCTGTGCAGCCTGACGCTAGGTGGCTCCAGTCCTATATGTGATGACCTACTGAAGAAACCTCTCTTGAAGATCTACTGTTACGGTAAGTTCCTACGTAACTGTACATTATGATTGCTCTGCTCTAGGTGGCAAACAAATTCATTAAACTCTAATTCACTCCCAATCCACACAAGTACAATGTCACCTATGAACTGTTTCCAGAGCTCTGTCCTATGGCGGTAAGGATTACTTTCCACATTCAGTACAGCTTCAATCTCCCACTTACCCATGAACAAATTTGCATAAATGGGGGCAAATTACCCCACTGCTGTGCCTTTTTTCTAATACTGAAATTTACCATAAAACTGAATGCATTGCATTCTAACAGAAAATTTGCCAGTTCAGTCAATATCTCTGTGGGTGGCTCCTGTTCCTCCCTACCATTAAGAAAGAATTACATAGCCTCTAAACCCTCAGCATGGGGTATATCTGTATACAAAGAAGTGACATCAAGTGTCACTAGCCATATATCCTTCTCGATGGTCAAATAATTGAGAATAATGAGAACATGACCAGTGTCTTGTACACAAGTTCTGAGGGTTTTTTGACTATACCCCCAGTTAGTGATCCATACATTTGAAAATGGGCTCCATTAGGGAGCCGTTGCTGGATCTGATAGGGCTACTTGGGGGGTCTGTCAGATATTATACCATTGACATAAAAAATAATGCAATATCCTGTGCTGTGATTGGCTGGGCTGGCACTTTTCTGCCGTGGTAAATCCTACGATATACCCGTAAAGATTTTCAATCGGCCAATCATAATCAACCCATCCCCCTAAAACAGAAATGTCTAACCGCCATTTTCTTTTCCACGGTAAATCACCAACAGAACCACAAACCCCCATACTAGCATGTATGCACCTCCCACCATCCCCATCCAGAAATGTACTCCCAGTGCTCACTGGCAAACAGCGTCTATCTGTCATCTCTGTCTTCTCATTGTTTCGGAAAGATTCCCCATTCCATAGTCACCGACCATCATGATTTACTAAATCTGCATCCAGGGCGAGCGTAATTGATAACGGACAGCTGCCTGCAGCTTTACTTTACTTGTCCAAGATCTTCTGTAAAGCTGCTCACTCCATCCCTGGGTGCCAAAAAAAAAAAAAAAAAAGCTTTATCAAAGTGATTTTTGCTTGCTCTGCATTTAAAGAGCAATTTCAAACCATCACCCGAGCACACTCCACTGTACCAGTGGACGCGCTTTCCAGTAGTCCGTGCTGAAATCACACTCCCTCTGTCCCTCACACTCCTGAAAACTGGCAGAGAAGTGTTAAATATGGTGTTTCATACTCCAAACAGTAAAAAAAAAAAGTAAACGCGCTTACTGTCCACTTGTTCCTGTCACAATCTTGATCTCTGCCACTCGCACTCAGCAAAAGCAGGACAAGCTCAAACCAACAAAAAAAAAGTGTCCACAAATTCCCAGACCCCATGCTCTCTTGGCGACTGTGTTTCAAGCCACACTGCTCTCTCTTATGCCGGCTGTCTTCTCACACTCTGTATCACTCACTTACTAGCAGCATTTAAGCAAGAAGGCAAAAACCGGGGGGGAAAAATATCTCCTTAAAAAGAAAACCAATAAATCCTTGAAAAGTTTCCACATTTAAATTAATGTAGTGGAACTATTTTTTTCCAGCAGAAGAACAAATTAATTAAATTCATTTTAAACTTTAAATAAATTTGTTTTATCCACAATTCTGCCTCTAATTTTTTATTTATTTTGGCCCATAATATAACCGCAATAAACCACTCTAGGGTATGGGCTAGGCTGGGATTTACCCTTGGCTGACCTGATTTGTCCACTTGGCCTGTGGCCTCATGGCCAAACCATGCCAGCCGTGGGTAAATCCCAGCATAACCCACACCCTGTCATGGTTTATTGCTGACCTAATGTATATTGGGCAGAAGGAAAAGGCTGCTGTTCTTGGATTGTCTGCTTTCATGTAGCTGTCCACTTTCATGGGTAAAAGTTCCTCATCAACCAAACAGTCCAGAAAGCAGACTATTTTTTTTTTTCTTTTTGCATTTCTCTGTGGAGTCTGTTGGGAGGTGTCCATAGTATTCTCCATCCTGTTTGTTTGTCTCCTTAATGTATGGCCACAAGTTTGATATCCAGAAGACCCCACACAAGGCTATCAGAAAGGCTGTACATTTCATTTGGGCCATGTAGGCAAACCAACACACTCTCAGAAGCATCACCCAGACTGCTTCCAACAGGCTTAGACTCAATGATCACCTTGTGACTGGCTGCTTCTGAACCCCTGATTCCTGCCTCATAGTGTCTTCTGGTCCCTAAAAGTCTGCATTGCCTCCCCAAGCCCTAAAGTTTTCAAATTAGTCTGTTCCCTCCAAATGCTGTTCCACTGTCCCAGGGGTCTTACGCTTCTAGTTTACAGGTCCTCTGGGACTGGCCACCGTTCCGTCACCCTTTCTCAGTCATGACCCAGAGAAATGTGAGGAGGGACAAGGCGAAGGTGATTCTGGTAGCCCCAGACTGACCACGCCAGTTCTGGTATCCAGATCTCCTCAGCCTCAGCTGCAGGCCCCCAGAGCGGCTTCCAGCACACCCGGACCTGATCTCTCTCAATCAGGGGAAGGCATACCATCCGTACCTTCAATCCCTGCACCTCACAGCCTAGTACCTGAGTGGCTAGAGTTCCAGGCTTTGGGTCTTTCCGAGGATTTCCTCACCGTGGTGGAGGCATCCAGAAAGGAATCAACCAGGAAATGTTATGCCTTCAAATGGAAAAGGTTTTCCAGTTGATGTCAGGTGTCCTGTCCAGTGGCAACATTCTCAACTACCTTTGGTCTCTGTCTAAAAGGGGTCTTCTGTCATCGACCCTTAGGATGCATCTGGCAGCCATCTCTGCTTACCAGACGCGGGCCGGTCAGCCGACGTTGGTGCAGGAGGCAGTGGTCAGGTGCTTTTTCAAAGGCCTGGATCACATATCCCCTCCGGTGCGTGAACCTCCACCTCCGTGGGATCTACTGCTGATACTGACAAAGCTCATGGGCAAGCCATTCGAACCAGTGCACAAGTGTGCGTTGTCACACTTGTCGTGGAAGACAGCCTTCCTGGTGACTGTCATGTCTGCCAGAAGGACGGGGGAGCTCCAGGCGCTTTTGGTGGACTCCCCTTATCTGGTCTTCCACATGGACAAGGTTGTCCTATGCCCCAACCCGAAATTCCTTCCAAAGGTGGTGTCACAGTTTCACCTTAACCAGGTGTTAACTCTGCCAGTATACTACCCTAACTACACCTCAGAGGGTGAATACAGGCTCCATACCTTGGACTTGAGATGAGCTCTCCCTTATTATAAGGAGAGGACGGCAGAAATTCAGGGAGAGGTTTGCCAGCGGTGCGTCACCTACGCTGAAGCTGCTTCTGGCAGACCTGCAGCAAAATGGACTATTGCAAGGTGGATTACATTTTGCATAGGTCTGTGCTACAAGTTTGCAGGCATGGAGCCTCCCAGAAGGATAAGAGCTCATTCTACGCGCCATACAGCTGCATCGGTGGCTGCTTCCAGGGACATCCCTATCCAGGAAATCTGCCGGGCTGCTACCTGGAAGTCAGCAAACACCTTCATTACCCATTACCACATCAACCTTGAGTCATGCTGGGATGCTGGTTTTGGGGCCTCAGTTCTCCAGTCTCGTTTCCCCAAGTAAGTATTGAGGGGGTGTGCACCTTGCCTCCCTCCTCCCAGAGAACTGCTAGGAGTCTACTAAAAAGTGTGCATGAACAACATATCCATGATCCTGGAAAAACAGGTTACTCACCTCAGGAGTGGTATATGTTGTTCATCCACATGGACGCACCTGACCTCCCCGGCTGGGGACACACAACACCTGGCTTCCAGCGGGCTAAGATCTGGTGTCATGGGGCAGAGCTGAGGGATTTACCACCTGGGTGGGTGAGAGGAGCCAGCTTGAAGACCTTCCAGTGATCCTTAAAGGGAAAGGGACATGCCAAAAAGTGTGCATGAACAACATATACCACTCCTAGAACTACTGTTACAGGTGAGTAACCTGTTTTATTTGCATGTCACGTTATTTGTGACATAACAGCCAATGTGCTCTGAAATCTATTAGTGCTTGTTGTTCATTATACCCTTGAAGAAGTGCCACGAGTAGGCACGAAACGCACTGGGTAATTTTTGGTAGGCTGTGGGGAGTCACCATGTCATATGCCAGCACTTTTATGTTTATGTAAGGGAATAAAATCTCTTTTGCACCAATTTTAGTTTAGTGTGGTTTGCTGTGTAGTGTGTGAGCGTGAAACTCCATGGTAGTGTTTGACTTAACTGCTTATCACACCACATTTACCATGGGCAAACCCCCTTTAGCAAAACTACCTTATAGGTTAGCAAATCCGTTTTAAATGAGGTACTCCACTTAACTGGCAGCCAGTGCAGTTCAGGCAGCACCGGAGAGACATGACCTCGAAAGGCCTTATAATAACCTAGCAGCTGATTTCTGCATGAACTGCAGGCACCATAGCGTACCTCCAGTGACCCCAAGGTACAGAGTGTTACAGTAGTTGAGCTGAGACATTACAAATGCGTGTATCGGTGTCAGCAGGGGAATAAGGAATCTAATCCAGCTAATGTTTCTCAAATGATAAAAGCCACTCCAGAAAACAGCCGACACCTGAGTCTCAGATATCAACCCTTCATCCAGAATGACCCCCAGATTTCTCACCTTAGTGGTAGCCATAAGCCTCAATGAGCCAAGTCAAAGCCCAGTCTCATTCTAGACAGCTGCCATCCTCCCCCTAAGACCTGTTTCAACCATCCACATCTTAGCCTCGTCAAGGCAGAGCTCCAACCAGCTGGAGGACAGCCAGCCCTGGATCTCAGCCAAGCACTTATTAAGTACGTAGACTACACCAGGCATCCCGGGTGCAAAAGACAGATACAGCTAGGCATCATCTGCATAACAGTGAAAACTCAGACCGAGCCTTGTAATGATCTCTCCGGGAGACACAGCATGTACACTGTAAACAATATGAGCAAGAGGAGAAATACCCCAACACCACTCTGTGTCCTGTTCTGGAGGCAGGACTCAAACCAGCAGATGACTCAGTCAGTGAGACCTATGTATTCCCTCAGCTGATCCAACAACAACTCATGATCTACAGTGTCACAAGCCGAGGAGAGATCAAGGAGGATGAGAACTGCCCATTTCCCTTTATCGGTCACCCTGAGAAGGTCCTTATGCATCCTGGCCAGCGTAGCCTCAGTGCTAGGCTTAGCCCTGAACCCAAACTTGAGAAGCTCATAGATGTCATAGGTTATGATGTGTTCCTCCGGCTATGACGCAACCAGTTTCTCAATTACCTTACCTGAAAAGGGCAGGTTAGAAACACCCATTTGTTTGAAATAATGTATTTATCTGTGCATCCACTGGTGTGTGCATCAGAGCAAGAGTAATGTGCTCAGGGACAGCCCAATGTCCAGCTGCCTCGGTGGCACAGCTGGTTGCGCAATCAGAATGGTATTCTGGATGGCCTGGGTTCAAGTCCCAGCTGAGGCACTCTCTTCTTTCTCTCATCTGTTGGTATGTCTTTTATTAATTGTACATCACACCCATGTGTTTGAAATAATGTATTTATCTGTGCAGCCACCGGTGTGTGCATCTGAGAAAGAGTAATGTGCTCAGGGACAGCCCAGTGTCCAGCTGCCTCGATGGCACAATCAGAACAGTATTCCGGGTGGCCTGAGTTCATGTCCCAGCTGAGGCACTTACTTCTTTCTTTCATCTGTTGGTATGCTTCCAACACAGGGCCTGCATCGTCACTCAACCTGGTCTCTGTGATAACAGCCAAATCGATTGAGGAATCATATACAACACCCACTATAATAGCAGTCTTATTCTGCATTGATCTGGCATTGCATAACACTGTCCGATGAGGATGACCAACGCTGATAGGTCTCATGGCTGTCTGTCCATTCGGTCTGGTGGAAATCCTGGGTATGAGAACTAAACATTTCTCGCCTCTCTCTGTGTCCCATTTCTCCCCAGCGCTCCTCCTGGTCCTCACTTTCCTAATAGTGCGCTCCCCATCAGCAGGCCCTGAGCCCAACATCCAACCACCATGTCTCCTTGCAATCCCTACCTTACCATATTGGTGGTACGCAGCACTGGACCCCGGGGGGGGGGGTCATGAAAGGGGTGCAAGTCTCAAAGGAGGAACAGGGAGCAGCTGAGCCAAGAGGTCTGCTGCCCAAAGCACACTCCAGCTAAAACAATCCCCCAAACCCCTAATAAATCACTAATCCACCCAGTCACCCACAGCAACCATCCCACAGCAAAACACAGCTACCTACCCTCACAATCTACAATTACCCTGTTCTTACACACCACACACACACACACACACACACACGCTAATTAGCAACACTAAGTCAACATTCACACATAATTATACATACAATAAATTATCAACCCACTCAACTCATACATTCCTATCTCACACACACACTCCAAGAAGCAATTAGCAATAAATAAATAAAACAATCAGTGTGGTTAAGGAGTCTTTGGTGCAAAATTCTGGAAGGAAAAACAGTCACGGTTCATGAATCTACTCCCTAGTCACGTTTCTCTCCCACAGAAGCTTTAATTGTAGCAGAGTTAAAAAAGTTATTAAGACCAATTGAGGACAGTATCCCCCTCACAGGATTAGCCATCACAAATGTTTACTTCAAAGTTCGCTAATGAAGGTCACTACTCCTTAGCCCTACTGCGAGGGAAGCTACACATACCTGCCTTTGATAGCAACTTAACACAGGAAGAAGAAGAATCAGTATTTATATAGTGCTTTTCATACACAGTATCCCAAAGCGCTTTACAAGCAATGCTAGACTGGTAGTGAAGTGAATGAATGTGTGGTGGCGGCCATATCGCACATCATCACCCACACACAGCCTGGATAATTGCATGAACCGGTTTATGGGGAGGGGAATGTTGGCCAGGACACCGGGAATTTTCCCTGCTCTTTGCAAAGAGTGCCCTGGGTTCTTTTACTTCCACCTGGACACCCACTAGGATGAGCAGAAGGGACCTTGGTTTAACGTCTCTTCCAAAGGATGGCATACCCCAGCAGTACAGCACCCCCCAATACTGCACTCAGATGCCAGCGATTTTTAGGTACAAGTCCAATCCCAGTGTGGGATGAGAACCCATGACCTTCTGGTCCAGAGGCGGATGTGCTACCAACTGAGCCACGCTGACACCCTAGACACCAGGAATAACTGAGCTAGATAGTAGCATGGAAGTGTTCATCTGTGCTGTGTTCAAAGACTTTGTTAAGTAGTGGGACATGAAACTCGTCTTTATTGAGGCCAGACTCCAGGGTGTTATAAGTTTTCATAAATTTGAATTCTGATGCCCTTCTCTCCCACTGTGTTCTAGTGTTGCATTTCAGGACTGCCACTTGCATGTTTCCCAAATCATGTTGTTATGATGTGAGTGCATGCTGGCCCAGTGGCGCTGAGGGTTGAGGCGCTGGACACCACACCTCACGCCATGCTGGTGACCCGGGTTTGGGAATGAGCCTGGGTCGTCGGAGGTTGGCGGTGGGGAGGGAGAGGTTGTGAGAAGCTGCTGGCTGGCAGCGCTCCACCTCAGGTGGTGGTAGCCAGCTCTCTTGAAGCCTGGCTGCCCTCTGATGGAGGTCGGAGGGACAACGCCACAAGAGAGCCCAGACAAAGGTCAATGGGGAGGGTTGAGGGGACCCATTCCAGAGTTGTGATGCGTATGTGCGCCTCCACGCATATGCGCCACTGCTTCTGGTGGTCCCCGGATAGCTCACGGGGAGAAACAGAGTAAAATCATGGGGGCCAACATGGATGATGCCCCCGGACCCACTCTGGGGATCTGCCAGAGCACGCATGGTGCTAGAAGACCACAAAGGACCCGGAGATCGGTAGGCACAGTGGATGCAGAGGTCAACCTGCCACAGGAGGATAAAAAACAGTTAAAAAAAAATGATGTGAGTGCATGTTTGGCATCTTCTCTGTTGGCAACAGAATATCCCCGATACATTCCTATCTTCTGGCATCTTGCTTTGAACAGTAAGGTGCCATAGATTGTGGGGTTGTCTATATGCCAGAATTGGGGGTTGTGGAAAGACCGCTTGCAGTCTTTCATCCTTGAAGAATTTGACTGAGATCTTTAATGATCATGCGCAGATGTTCAGTGTGGGGGCTGTATGTGACAGCCAGTGGTGTGTGGTAATTTTTCTTATATTCCATGAAGTTCTCTCTGGGTATTCTTGTTGCCCTGCGGATCTGGCTTTCAATGATTTGTGGGTTCTGTCCTTGACTTGCAAAGGCTTATTTGAGGGTGATATACTCTGTCTTCTGTGGCAGAGCATTTTCAGTTGTACCATATTGCTTGACAGTTGATGGAATATTTTGTGTGCTTTGGTTGGAAGCTCTTATTATCCAGGTAGTTGAATCAGTCAATGAGTTTGTGGTAAATAGATGTCTGTATTTTCCCATCTTTTATGATGATATAGGTGTCAAGCAAGCTGACCTGTGTAGATGAGTATTTGAGTTTACAGTTCATGGTAGGTTGGAACACATTGAAGTTAATGTGGAATTGTATCAGGTCCTGTTTGCTGGCAGTTCAGATAAGGAATAAATCACCAATGTATTGCAGATATATTAGGGGTTTGATGTGACAAGTGGACAAGTAGGTCTCTTCCAGCTTAGTCATGAATGGGCTAAGCTCCTGTTTGATGTAAATCAGCATTATGCAGCTTGTTTTAGCCCTAATGTCTTACAATGTCTGTAGCTTTTTGACTGTATGTCTTTAAAAAAACATTCTGTTTATACTGTGACAACAACTAGAATGTAAATAGTGACATTATTCCTACAACTTTGATATTAATTGCACTTCAAAATGTATTCAAAAATATGCAGTTTTTAGGTGCCAGCAGCTTAGCTGTTAGCACCTATTGTGGTCATGCAATCACTTTTCAGCATTTCAGTCAAGTTTAAGGTTACATTCAGTGTAACTGACTCAGTTGCATGATGTCACTGATAATGTCAGTGATAGGGATTTAGGTCGTGGTGTAGGGATTCAGATCTACAAAAGCCTCGGTTTGATCCCCTGTATTGTGCAATGTTTTCTTTCTCACTACAATTTTGTTGTATAAGGAAAAAAGAAACTGGTAACCGTGTTGGTCCAGTCAACAATGTAGAGAAAAAAAACAACAAATATGTTGCGAGTGATACCTTTTATCGGACTAACAAAATTATTTCTGAGACTAGCATTCGAGAGATAAAACTCTCTTCCTCAGGTCAAAGTGGAACATTGTTGTATGAGAGAAATTGTTAGCTGTCCTTGCAGATGTAGAGAAGGGTTTCAGCAGAGCTAAAGCTGACTTTCAGATAACTGAACTTAGTTCTACAGTATATTGTAGTCAGTTAAATGAGTCCTGGCTGAGACTTGTCTAGGTTTGGATAGAATTCAAGCCCCCATTTTGCAGGTTGTGACATCACCTCTGCACCACAGGAACTGCAACTTATTTACCTGTAGCTCAGCAGAACATTGCATATGTGTTTCCTTAGCAGGCAAAGGATCAGTGGTTCAAATCCTGACATGGACTTAAACATCTTTTTTTGTAACATGGAAAGTTACTTGAGTGGCAATACATGGTGGTGTGGAACTGGAATAATAAATTATATGAGAACTAAATTTAGCTAAGAACAGCAATTTGTGAAGGCAAATCACGTGCTGGAATTAGATCCCTAGTCCCTCATTTTGTAGGTTATGACATAACCTCTACACCATAGGAAATTCAACTCGCTTACCTGCAGCTCAGTGGCACACTGAATGTGTGTTTGCTTAATAAGAAAAGGATCAGTGATTTAAATTCAGACAGACATACTTTGAATCCTAACAGGGACTAAACATTTTTTTCAACTTTTTTTGTAAGATAGAAATATACAGTACTTGAGTAGCAATAGTGGTGTGGAGTGGAATAGTAAATTATATGAGAAGTAAATTTAGCTAAGAGCAACAGTTTGTAAACAGTGGGGTGCAAAGAGTCAAAGAACAAGGGGTGGGGTGACAAAGTCTCCACAAAGCTAGGCATGCCCCCCACCAGAATTAAAAAAAATCAGTGCAAATGGCACATTTTCTTGCATTAAAGCTGTGGTTCATACAGATTATCCCCCCCTCCCCCAAACAGACACGCACAGTGTCAGGCTAAAGACACCTTGATAGTTATCCTCCCCACACACACAATTTCAGGGGTGAGAAATTTTATTTGTTGTCCTCCCTCAAGACACAATCTCTCTACCAATGCAGCCATTCCCCAACACCCACACAGGCTGTTCTCCAAAGCAGTCCCCTCCACACCCCCCGGAGAGAATTACAGTTAGGCTGCTCACCCTTGTGAGTACAGTGTACTGTCTCCCCCCAAGGGGAAACAAAACTCAGAATCAGCTGCTGTCCCTCCTACACTTCTATTTACAGTATATTCTCCCCCCCCACCTAAAAAAGAAAGCTCACAAGCACAATGCTCTCCCTAGTACTCTCCACACAACAGTAGTACTTTTGAGCAGTCGTACGAGACATAAGTTGTGCCAGTGACCAAGGAGGCACGGTTTGCCCTGTTGAGTGGGCTCTGGCTGCACAACAAGCAGCAAGAAGAAAGCTTGGCAGGAGATCTCTGAGGCTATTGGCAGCATCTCAGAATGTCGCTATTAGCCACAGACTGTTGTATTTCTAATGATTATTTTATATTAAAAATGGTAGGCCACACTCCAAGTCTCATGGAGTGTCTCTCCAAGGTGTCTCTCTCTCTATGGTCAACATCCAACAAGTGAGCATGATGAAGTTCACACTGTGCCTTAGTGTCTACCTGGTATTCTTGCAGCAGAAACTGTGATCATTCACTCCAGGCAGCGGGATACCAATCAAAAACCCATTTGCAAGCACAGTAGTTTTTCTTGATCTTCTCAACCCTTCATCTGCTATCTCCATGATCAGCTGCTACATCGTACATAGAACATACACCTTCTCACAAACCACCAACAACCACACACTGAACTGCTTTAGAGGAGGGAGGAGCTATGTTCCGATCAGCTGCAAGAGTCTTCTGATCTTCGTTGTACATGTCTATTTCACACAGCCTGCCAGTGTTAACATTGCCCATATTCTTTTTTTCTTGCTCTCTCATCTCCACGTATGTGCTGCCACACTCATATTATGCTATCTCACCTCGGTACTGGGTGATTATAGCATGGACTAAACCAGACATGAAGAACCACGTGGTCTGTAGCTCGTGGTGCTTTAGAACGACAGGATTATATGAGCGATTCGCAAGTATCGCTACCCCTGTCTCTCTGCACAGGAAGGGGAAGTGAATGTAGAGACAGCTGATCTGGTGCTCAGTTGAGCTGCTCCCATGGAGGAGTGGCTAGAGCACCCGACCATACAGTGGGAAACAGGGCAGGACATGGGTTTGAATCTCTGGTGTGGGAATTTTTTTTTTTTTTGATTCTCATCAGTGCACCGACGGCTAAGTGCCACAGTGAAATTCTGTTTGGCCCTGTGTCCACCCCCCCCCCCTTGGAGTAGATTATAAATAGTTGGGGGTGTGTGGGGCAAAGCCCCCGCAAAAACTATAACACTGTTTGGGTGTGCAGCGTTTCTGTTGCAGTCGGCATTTTGTGCCACCGCTGTGTTTGGTAAGCTGTTTTGACCTGCGCTATAGCATGTGCGACATTATGACCCCATGCCCTTACCTCACTTCCTGACAAGTCAACTCCTGTCTTGAGTTCTGACTCTAAATTTTGTGAGACAGTGAATGCTTAGCTAAGAAGTAAATGAAGAGGGGCCTGCATCAACACTAACAGACTTTAAAAATATGGCTTCCATTCCTCCAGCTCATTGTAAACTTACTGTATTTATTGTATTCCTTTGTATCTGTATGTAGCTCTTTTATGCCATATTGTTGGTCCCGGGTCATGTCTGAAAATGGTCCTTTGGATCAGTGCACCTACCCGGTAATCAAAGACTTAAATAAATACATTTCAGATAGCAGCTGTTTTATCGGGGGCATGGCCAGGGTAATTTCCCTCCTGTGCACACCTATGGTTGTGAAGATAAACTGAATGTTGGGATTAGATCCCAGTAACCTGTTTTACAAGTGTTACATAACTCTGCATCATAAGAACTGCAGCTCATGTACCTGCAGTTCAGTAGCACACTGAATGTGTGCTTGCTTAGCAGGAAAGGGACAGTGGTTCAAACCTGAGCAGGGACTTAAACATTTTTTTCACTTTTTTTTGTTATAAGATGGACACATACTTGAGCTGTGTGATTCATGGTGATATGGAGTTGGAATAGTAAATTATGTAAGTACATTCAGCTAAAAACGATTAGTGAAGGTATATCACCTGCCGGGCTTAGATCCCCAGTCGCCTGTTTTGAAGGTTGTGACATAACATCTAAATCACAGGAACTGCAGCTCACTTACCAGTAGTTTAGTGGCACACTGAATGTGTATCCATTTAATAAGCAAAGGATCAATGGTTTGGATTCAGGTGGACATAGTTTGAATCCTGGCAGGTACTTCAACATTTTTTTCAGCTTTTTTTGTAAGATGGAAGCTTACTTGAGTAGCAGTTTATGGTGGTGTGGAGTGGAATAGTAAATCATATGAGAAGTAAATTTAGCTGGGAACAAACCTTTGTGAACAATGGGGTGCACAGAGTCAAAGAACGGGGGGGGACAAAATCTCTGCAAAACTAGACATGTCCCCCTAGGAAAAAAAAGACAGCGGTGCAAATGGTGCAGTCATTGTCCTGCATTTAAAGCTGTGGTTCATGCAGCTTGACTCCTGAAACAAACACGTGCGCTCACGCACACACACACAGACACAGAGTACCAATTTAAAGGTCTCTTGATCGTTATCCCTAAACACACACACACACACACACACAATTTCAGGGCTGAGAACTTTTGCTTGTTGCCCTCTCTCAACACACAATCTCTCCACCAACCCAGTCATTCCTTAGTCACACACAGATGCAGGCTGTTCTCCAAAGCACCTTTCTCCAGCCCCCCCATAGAATCACAGTTGGGCTGCTCTCCCTTGTGAGCACAATGGACTCCTCTCCCAAGGGAAAAACACTCAGTCAGGCTGCTATCCCTGGCACATTCCCAGTTACAGTGTATTCTTTCCCCCACCCAAAAAGGGAAAGCCGAGAAGCACACTGCTCTCCCTGGTACTCTCCACATGGCATTATTAATTTGCAGCTGCCTTCCTGGATATACAGTAGGTTATTTTGGTGACCAAGAAGGTGCAGTTTGCTCTGTTGAGTGGGCTCTGGCTGCACAACAAGCAGCAAGAAGAAAGCTTGGCAGGAGTTCTTGGCACGACGTCTCTGAGGCTATCGGCAACATCTCGGGATGTCACTAATAGCCACAGCAAACAGGCTGTTGTGTTTCCAATATTCTTTTATTTTAAATTAAAGTTGTAAGGCCAGGCTCTATGTTTCAAGGGGTCTCTGTCCAAGATCAGCAGGATCAGCAAATACACACTCATGTGCTGTTATGCCCATACTATACTGTCTCGCCCCACTTACTGACAAGCCAACTCCCATCCCAAGGCCCGACTGTTCGATTTTGTGAGAGGATGAATGTTTAGCTAAGAAGTAAATGAGGGAGGAGTCTGCATCAATACTAACAGCCTTTAAAAAATTTCAGATGGTGGCTGTTTTAACGGGGGGTCTGGGGCCAGGGTCAACCCCCTCATGTGCATGCCAATGTTTGTGACAGTAAATTTCCTTCTGGGATTAGATGCCATTACCCAGTTGCCTGTTTTGCAGGTGTGACATAACCTCTATGTTATAGGAACTGCTGCTCAATTACCTGTAGTTCAGTAACACACTAAAAGTGTGTTTGCTTAGCAGGCAAAGGGTCAGTGGTTCAAATTTGAGCAGGACCTCCAGGAACTTAAAAATGTTTTTGTAAGATTGAAGCACACCTGAGTGTGATTCATGGTAGTGTGGAGTTGGAATGGTAAATCATATATGTATATTCTGCTAAGAACAACAATGTTGAAGGTGAATTGTCTGCTGTGCTTAGATCCCCCGTCGCCCATTTTGCAGGTTGTAACATAACCTCTGTATCATAGGAACTGTAGGTCACTTACCTAAAGCTCAGTGGCATACTGAATGTGTGTTTGCTTAGCAGGCAGACAATCAGTAGTTCAAATCCTGGTGGGAACGTAATTTTTTTTTTACGGTGGAAACTTACTTGAGTATGATTCTTAGTGGTGTGGAGTTGGACTAGTACATTATATGAGAAGTAGATTTAACTATGAACAACAATTTGTGAAGGTATATCATCTGCTGGGATTAGATCCCTAGTTGCCTGTTTTACAGGTTGTGACATAGCCTCTACACCATTGGAAGTGCACCTCACGTACATGCAGCTCAATGGAACACTACATGTGTGGTCACTTAGTAGGCAAAGGATCAGTGGGTAAAATCCTTGCTGGGACTTAAAAATTTGTTTCAGTTTTCTTTTTAAAGATGGAAACTCACTTGAGTGGTGATTCATGGTGGTGTTATGTTGGAATAATAAATTACAAGAAAAGTAAATTTAGCTAAAAATCACAATTTGTAAAGGTATATCGCCTGCTGGGATAAGATCCCAGGTTGCCTGTTTTGCAGATTGTGAGATACCTCTACACCACAGGAACAGCAACTGACTCACCTACAGCTCAGTGGCACACTGGATATGTATTTGCTTAGTAGGTAAATAATCTGTAGTTTGAATCCTGGCAGGGATTTAAACATTATTTACAATTTTTTTTGTAAGATGGAAACTCACCTTAGTGGTAGGTCATGGTGGTATGGAATTGGAATAGAACATTTTATGAGAAATAAATTTAGTTAAAGAACAACAATATGTGAAGATAAATTGTCTGGTAGGATTAGATCCCTAGTCACCTGTTTTCCAGGTTGTGATTTAACCTCCACTCCACAGGAGCTGTAATTCCAATACCTGCAGCTCAGTGACACACTGAATGTATGTTTGCTAAGCAGGAAAGGGAGTAGTGATTTGAATTCAGATAAGTACACATTATATTGCATTTTAATACATAATTAGTTTATACTTTCCAGACCTTATTTGGCACCTTTAGTACCATTGGTACTCCAGTTTTGTATTTTGTTCCTGCATTGCTGTTAATAGCCAAGCTCATGCACATGGCACCTCAGCCTACATTGTAACATACCTGAAGAAGAGCATTACTACAGGCCTTGAAAGCTGATAACTTTAAACATGGAAACATAGAAGTTGATGGCAGATAAGGACCACAAGGCCCATCCAGTCTGCCCACTTTTTCTACCTTATGAATGTGCCATGGGCCTTTAATCTGTCAATGGCCTATCTATTCATACCCATTTGTATTGCCCCCTTATGCCTACCGGATGTCTGTTGGAAGCCCTGCACTGTATTCATATCCACCACTTCCTGAGGTAGGCTGTTCTATGCATCCACCACCCTCTCTGTGAAAATGAACTTCCTCACATTACCCCTTAATCTGCCCTCCCTCTAATCTCATGCTGCGTCCTCTTGTCCTGCTATTTTTCTTATATTGAAATATGTTAGACTCTTTCACCTTGTTAATGCCCTTAAGGTGTTTGAATGTTTCGATCATATCACCTCTCTCCCTTCTTTGCTCTAGGGTATACATATTGGGCTCCGTTAATCTGTCCTCATATGTTTTCTGATGCAGACCCTGCAGCATTTTGGTTGCCCTTCTCTGGGCTGCCTTCATTTTGTTAATGACCTTGTGAAGATGCGCCCTCCAGTACTGCATGCAGTACTCTAGATGGGGCATAACCAGTGTCTTGTAAAGATGGATTATTACCTCCCTCTTATGACTTGTGATACCCCTACTAATACACCCCAACATCCCGCTAGCCTTACCTACTGCTTTAGTTAACTTTTCATTAGCCTACTAAAGGTATTATCTTTACCTAGCAAAAAGATGTTCTTTTTGTTTCTCTTCTGGTTTTGCGTGGGTTAACATGGTACAACCCTACCTTTAATTCCAGACAAACTACATTTTACCTCAGAGGCTGCAGACTTAACTTTTGTGCGATAGCAAATCATTTATCATTTTCCTTAAATATCAGCATGCATTGAGGATTCACACCACAGAAGGCATGTTGAGACAGCTGCCATAATCCCACAGTCTGTTGGTGCATTCAACTTCCAGTTAGGCCTCTCAGCTACTTCTGCTACAGGATGTGACTTTCTCCAACTCCTTCCTAAGACTGAATAAACAATTGCTGATGACTTATCAGCCCCCAACAGCTGACATCACCCCTTGAGAACTCTGTCAGTCTAGCAGCCAGTTTCCCAAGTAGGTTGGAGTTAAACCTGTGAGACCTGTACACTTAAAGGGGGGCTACATGTATATTCAGCAACGTGCATTTTAGCACAAATACCCAAGTAGATTTCCCCAGTAAGCCCTTTGCCCCAAGCTACTCATTAATTGAGTGCACCACCCAGTGCTGTCTGTTCTGAAGACCATGTGCTTGTCACCAAGTTTATTTAGTTTTTGTTGACCTTAAAAGTAGGGATAGACAATAATGGCTATTTTCAGGCTCCTCCCTGGGCATGGGAGTGAGGGAAGGCAAGGCAAATTGTATTTGTTAGATGCCCTATCCATAAGGCTCAGAGCACCGTATAACATGAAAAACATATTAAAATAAATTATGCACACAATGAAGACACAATAAATATAAATACATTTCATTAAAACGTAAACTAGTCTGGGTAGACCTATGAAGACCAGAAGGTTTTAAGCAGGTTCCTGGAGGCCCCCACAGTTTGGGCAGGCCATATTATTTCAGGAAGAGCATTCCAAAGTAATGTGACTGCAGCACCAAAGGCCCTGTCCCCTAATTTCTTTAGATGGGAATAAGGGACCTGATGCAAGGCTGCATCTGTGGGGCAGAGAGAGCAAGTAGTGTGTAGGAAAACAAGAGGACATTCATGTAGCTTTGGCCCATACTGTGTATGGCTTTGAATGTTAACAAGCAAATCCTAAAGGTGATACACTGCTGAACTGGCAGCCAGTGCAGATCACACACAACTGGCATGATGTGGTCCATTGAGAAGTCCCCCCATCAGTTGAGATGCAACATTCTGGGCCAGCTGCAGAGGGAGCACATCAAACCTCCACATAACCCTATGTAAAGAGCATTGTAATAATTCAGTCTGGAGGTAACAAAGACGCAAACTATCATCTCCAAGACAGCTAGTGCCAGATGTGGCTTGATCCGGGCAATGTTATGAACATGGTAAAAAATGTTCTGGACTGCTGCTGACACCTGCTGTTCTAGTGTCAGCCTGCAGTCCAAACAACCCCCAGATCCCTCACCACATCCACAGTTCGAAGTGTCTGACCATTCAAAGATGGTAAAAGAAGGTCTCCACTTGTCACTACTTATCCATGTCTGCTTGGATCAACATTAACAACCACTGTCTCACCTGAGTTGAGACACAACCAGTTGGAGGCCATCCAGTCTTCAGTTTCTTGTAGATATTGCCCTATCACCAATGCTGTGGTCAACCCATCAGATGCACAAGACAGGTAGAGCTGAGTATCATCTGAATAACAGTGAAACGCAACCCCATGCTGCCTGATAATCTCATCCAGGGGCAGCATATACACAGTGAACAAGAAAAATGCCAAGACTGAGTCTTGAGGAAACCCACAGGTGACCTCAGCCACTTCACAGGTGAAGTTTTCTACAGCAACCTGCTGCAGCCTCCTACTAGTGTAGTACTTAAACCAGCCCAAAATAGTGCCAGTGAGTCCCATATACAGTAGTTCCTCAGTTGATCACACACATGCCATGGTCACCAATCCAAACACTGATGAGACAATCAGCAGAACCAAGATGGAGCTAAGCCCCTGGGCTCTCCCACTGAAAAGATCATGGAGCACCCTAAATCAGTTTCATTACTTTGCCAGGCCTGAATCCTGACTTGAGAAACTCATAGATGTTGAATAGTTCTAGGTGAGCCTCAAGCTGTGCCACAACTACCCTCTTGATCACTTCCCCTAGAAAGGAAAGTTTCGGGAAAAGCCTGTAATTCAGACTGTCAGGGTCTAGATAACCTACTGCACTTATTACTGAAACTTGAATGTAAAAGTTTAACCAGATTGTAACTCTTGCTTTAACCTGAATTGTTAACTCTTTACCTGTCTGTAACATTTATGAATGATTGCACCCAGCTCCATGTATCATGTATTCCACTTATCTTGCATTTAGTTATTTGTTTTGTTGTCTTTACTCTGACATGGAACCTATGTAAAAGAGTCTTTGACTCAAATGTACTTTAATCCAAGACTTGAATAAATAAATAAATAAGAGGTGGTTCTTCAGGAAGGGCTTCACCACCACACTTTTCAGAGAAGATGGAAAAAAATCTTCCTCTAGGAACTCCTGGCAATCTTGGTGTATACTGGCCCCAGGGATTCAAGGCTGGCAATTAGTAGCTAAGTAGGTCTAATGTCCAGTACACAGAAAGTAGTGCACAAACCCAAGACTGCCCAGATCACTTTTTCTTCTAAAACTAGTTGAAACTCTACCCAGGATGGCAGTTCACCTTTACCTGTCTCTTTCTGGACACTGCCTGACCATGATAGACAACATGAGGAGATCCCAGTCTGAACGGAGAACACCTTGTTGAGGAAGAAATGACTAAGCTCTTCACACTTATCTGCTGGAAAAGCTCAATCAGATCATGGACAAGAAGGATTTATCAGTGTGTCCTTGGTGTGAAACAGCTGAGCTGGTCGATTTTTGCTTGCAGCAATTCTCCTTGACAGGAACTCTGTCTTTTTTAGAGTGATTGCTGTCTAATATTCACCACAGTGAGCAGTCAGAGCCTAATTGTCCTCCACAGAGTTGAACCTCTGCCAACAATGCTCCAACTGCCATCCCTTAGTTTTCAATGGCCTGAGCTCCTCACAGTACCATGGAGAACAGTGGTGAGGTCAAGGGATGAAAATGGTAGGTTGCTAGGGAGTTCCAAGGCAGCTGCGAGAACTATGTTATAGTGCTTCATGGGTTTCTCGGTGCCCTGAGCACACCCCATCATCATGCCCAAGACGTCCAGCACTGCTCAGAGTTTGCAATGCTTTAAAATTATGTTTTCGGCAGTACCAAACAATCTCCAGAGGAGGGAAGTTAAAATGGGGTGCCTTGTAGAGAAACAATACAAAGTAATGATTTGACCAAATGTCTGGGTCAGCTTTGACCACACTTATGTCAAGCCCCAGTGAAAAGATCAGGTCCAGTGAGTAATTGTGCAGGTGGGTAACAGAAGCAACTGCCTGTGTCAAGCTCAGTGATGACATGAACTGGAGGAGCTGTTGACCAAGTGGCAAGGTTTCATCATCAACCAATGTGTTGAAGTCCCCCAGCACTAAAAGTCTGGGGGCATCTAACACCTGGTCAACCATGAAATCCACCAGTTCCTGAGGGAAAGCATCCCCATACCCCAGTGGTCAGTATAGGAGAATGATTCCACAGCCTACACCTGACTACCCCTAACAGCCACACACATTTAAAAGACCTGGAGGTTCTCATGGGGTGTACTGTGAGTCTCAGAACAGATCTAAAACAAATGGCCTCCCTGCTCCTTCTGTGATCCCACCTTGGGCAGTACTCCACAGAGTACTCAGTCATGGTCAACACCTCCAGCACAGGTCCAGGTTTATTGCCCAGACAGGTCTCTATGATGCAAACAAGATCGGCTGAGGAATCAGTGATGAAACCTGCAGTCACTGCAGCCTTCTCCTTGTCGATCTTGCATTACAAAAAAAATGGCCCAAAAGGGAGGAGCAGTCGGCAGGGGGAAGGAGGATCGAGTGTCCCAACGGATGCTCTCCTCCTTCGGGGAGGGACACCGGGGGTGTTTAATACACCCGGCGCCTGGGAGAGCCGGTGGAAGCACGGCTCTCGAAGTACACGCGACTCCCATCGGGGAGTCGAGGGGAGGGACGCCATTCGCACTTGGCAGACGGGCGTAAGCACGCCCGCCCGGGCCGAGCCCAGTGGGAGGGAGGAGGGGACGGAAAACTGGAAAACAACCCGGCACTCTGGATGGCGGCGCTCCAGCCACCCAGTCAGCAACCACGGGCAGACCCCGCTGTGCAAGGTGAAGGAGGCAGGTAAAGGCACTCTAGGGGCAGACCCAGTGGGGACTGGAGGGCATTGAGCTAGCCCGAAGGAGTAGAGTGACGAGGGCGACCAGGAGGATAAAAAGAGATTTCAGAAAAAAAAAAAAAAGGGAGGAGCAGAGTCAGCTGGCCTGCTTACCTGTCACCCCATTAGTGTTGGGCATAGTCCTAGGGAGGAGAAATAGGCAGAGGGGGATGCCTGTCATTATTCCATTTCCTCCCTGGGTGCATCTGTGTCCTCATTAACTATCTTGCCCCCCCCCATCAGCCAACATGAATCCTCCTCCATGACCCTTGCTCTTCCTCTGGAGGATCCCCAGCCCAATACGGCAGCTGATAACTGCTGAATGCAGGAGCATTGGGGTACCTCTGACAGGACAGAACTGCAGGTGGTCGAGATGCTTGAGCCCTCAATACTTTTCCGCTACACATAGGTACCTAACCAAGTAACCAATAAAATAAAACCAAAACAAAAGAATTATATAAACAATGAAACACCCGACTTTCACCCCCGCCCTAACTCCCAGACATACCACCATATACACAATTATTCAACTACCAACTAATCACTCACACATCTCCAGACACACCATCAAAATATAAAATATATAGAACAGTAAACTGCCATTAGAGGGTGCAACTTATCCAGCAGCTTTACTAATACAATAGTCCAACAAAAGGTCCATGTCCTCTAGAATTTGAAAAACAGAGAAAATCCCAGTCACTGCCATTGAAGGGATAAATTGTCCACAAATTTTCCAGCACTACCAGTGTGTATAGCAGTAGAGCATAATGAGTGGTTCTGGGCAATAGATAACCTTAACTCAGAAAAGATTTAAGACACATCGAGGGCCTCTCAGCCAACCTGCTTCCTGCTTTCCCACAGCAAAGTAAGGGAAGCAAATTACTCATGGTATCAGACCAGGTCTCAGAGCAGCAGCTGCTTCTCTCACAAAGCAACCAACCACCAAAATGAGTTCACTTTAACCATTCTTTCACCATGCTCTGTAGAGGGAAGGGGAGTTGGAGATACAGATGCAAACCAACTGAAATTGAACCAGATTAAGCAGTTGGTGTTATTTTAGTGAATGTACCACCTATCCTCCTGAATAACCAATGCCACCACTATTGGAAAGATTTCCAGTACAGTGGCACTCCTGGTAATCCTGCTGGTGACCAGGCCTGAGGCTGGGCTTCAGCACACCAGGCCCTAGCATAGTATGCCCCAGACCTTGTACCATTGATGTGTCCATATAGAGATCGAAGTTCATACTGAGGGTCAGTTTACTGTAATGATCCAGGAACATGAGACGAATAACAAAAATATGCTGAATTCCTTGAATATGCAACAAGCAACCAATGACACCATGGACATGCATCTGCTGACAAAATATTCATCTTCATATTTCATGTCTGAATGTATCTGATACCTTTCATGCACTGGTAAAAGACTAAATGCAGATTCGATGTCCACTTTAGCTATGAGGGACTGCAGGCCTTGACCCAATCAACATCCTCATCTAAGAATGCATATGGGACTGATGTGTACTTCAGATTGATGAAGAAGTTAACTGACTTGCTGGGATAGGATTGGTGATTAATAAAACTAATTTCTCCTGGGGCCCTTTATTTTACCTAAGCTCAGTTTCTTCTGCAGTGTGGCTCCAACCACATTAGGCCTTTCCCTTGCTGATTTGAGGATATTTGCCTCAAATCGCTGCCAGGGACCATCATAGTGAATTCTAAATCCTGTTGTAAGATCTGCCTATAGGGCCCTAGCCATTGACCAAATGGGATATTTTTGTAACCATGGCCTAAGGCAATCCACCACTATTGGCGTTCCCACCCATGCCTCCCAATTTTTTATGGTAGATTCCCCCTTTTCCCTGAAAGAGCCATACCGACAGGCACTGTGAGGACAGGTGGGGTCTGCCACAGGTCAAGCATTTCTGCTTATGTCACAGTTGCTCTGTAAGCAGATTCCCTTTGTGAAACTGAAATCCCAGTTGTGGTTTTTGGTGTGTTCAGGCCTGCCCCAATTCTGGGGCACCCACACTGACAGACTGCTGTCCATATGCCATACCACAACGCTTGTCATGATATCCACCCATAGCAGCACACCAAAAGTATCCCAGTTCTTATCTGGGTCGTACTGCATATGCAAACAGAATTCTTGGTCATAGTTTAACCATGCCCTGTCCCTTTTCTGTCTGTAGGTGCTCATGATCTGATTCCAGTAATTAAAGAAGGGCTGTAGATACTCTTCTCCAGAGCCAACTGACAAATCATGCTTGTCAAAATTACAAACCCTGTGAACTAGTTCTCAAAGACCTGTTTAAACTTAACCTTCTTTACCTCTGTAGCCTTGTCTTGTTCCCCTTTTTATCTCATGTCCTCTTCCTTCTTAGGGTTTTGGAGTAGCAAGAACATATCTGTATTCTCCCCTCCTTGTTGCTTCCTTGTCTTATTGGACAGTTGTGTGCTCAGTGGCTGAGCCACGCTCACATATGGTGACTACGGCATAGAATTGAGAATGTCTTGCCACACACTGAGACTCACAGGCTGATGCCTCACTTCCGTTGATTCTTCCACCCCTGTGCCCTGAGCCAGCACCACAGCAGTGAGATTCTGCACAGCCTCCAGTAGCTTGCTCACCATCGGTTCCAAACTGTGGATATGGGGTAGAACTTGGCAGGAGCCTACAGGCTGAGATAGGGAGACTGGCCACAGGGCTGGAAACTCCCTCTCCTCTTATGGAGGGGGACCAGTGGGCTGGGACACCAGAGTCACAGGTGAGGAGATGACAGTCACCTCATTCCCTGTCCCTACTCTTGTCCTTACCCTCTTTGTTGCCTTCTTAGGCATGGGTTTAGGCGTGAGCTCACCCTAGGTTGTCGCCACCCAGCACCGCACTCAGTACACTCCGCATCTGTACATCACTTAAAACCTAAAAATCAACAGTCTGATTAACTCTGATTGGGGATCCCTTCCCCTGTGAGGTCTCAGCTTTCCTGTTCTGTCCCTGCATTGTACTTCGGCCACAGTCTTCCTTATACTGCGTACAGATCTGTCCCCTGCTGCCTAGTCCTGATTTATTATTTTTTTATTTTAAAATATATAGTTGAGCAGGGAGCACACTCAGGGGTTTTGCAGCAGAACACCCATAGTCTGCTGATTAGACATTGCAAACTGAGGATTCTGCTTTGGTACCCTGTGCTTCTCAAGCCCTATTTCTTTTTTATGTTTAGTAATTCCCCTTATTGAAGTAAAATATCTTGTAGCCCACTCCCATACTTCTTCAGCGCTGGCTGCTGGATTTAAATTTTTTTAATACTGAAGTCCTGCTAACATGGTTCTGTAGTGCCCTGTATAGACACTTTAGTCAGTCATGTGGATGTTGGTTCCAAATGCTTAGTCACATGGAGCAGACCCATGAATTAACTCACTGCAGTACAAGAACCACCACTCAGGGAGAAACTTCTGTAGGTGAGCATACAACCACAAGTTTGGTCTCCCTACCTCAAGAAAAGCACACCAACAGAACAGTGCCTGGTTCATAGAGCATGAAGAGGGTTGCACTGCTGTGTGCTTGCTACAAATGCAGAAACCTTACCAACTCTGTTCAAGGCTGGCTGTTGATGGTATATTCAGTGGGTGAGCATGCCTTAACCAAAGGCACCATGCCAAGTGGGTCTTGTGGTCAGTTAAGCACTCCCATTCCCTTTGATGCCAAGCTAACTGAGGGGCACTTGAGCACCAAAACCAATCGGAAAGCTCCCAAGGGAAAGTGGGTCTCCCAGTTACCTTTCCTACCAGTAAGATCAGGAATAAATGTTGGCTGAAAGCAAAGATTTCACCCCTACCACTGCTGCAAGGCTAACAAATCCTACTTGTAACTTATCGAGCTGGGACAGAGTCCAGGAGAAAAAGAGATTTGCAAGCTGGTCCTGGAGGATGAGAGGGAGACCCAGACTAAGAAGGGTCTTTTAAAAAACTCTGTTTTCCTCCTTTACCAAACCCCTTCTCCCTCACTGCCCCACCAGTGGCTTCCCCTGTCCCCTCCCCTTGCCCCCTGCAAAAGACCACTCCCATCACTCACAGAACAAGAAGGTGGAGTAATGTAAGCATGCTGGGATGGAGGAGGGGACCATCCTCCTGTATCTTCTCAGCAACATATCTTTGCAAATTGGGAATAAAAGTTAGAAGGGGAAAGAAGACTACCATCCAGTAAATACTATCCATATTTATGTTTCCCTTTTAGGTATGTTGTTTCGCCCATTGCACATACTGCTTGTAATTATGTTAATCCTCATTATGAAGCTGGAAGGGGGAGACTTACAGGGGATGTGAGGGAATATTTCTTCACAGAAAGGGTGGTGGACACCTGGAACAGCCTCCCAGTAGAGGTGGTGGGTACCGAAACGGTAACAGGTTTCAAACATGCATGGGTTAGACACGGGGAAACCTTAGTATCAGGGTGGGGGGGGGTAAAGCTGGAGATCAGTTAGGGTCTACGGTAGCACAGTAGGTAAGGACTTTAGGGCAGACTAGGTGGACCTAGAGGTCTTTTTCTGCCAGCAGCTTCTGTGATTCTACGCTTGTTGTTATCTGTATTGGCTTGATGTTGTGTGTAACTAGCTTGACTTGGGCACCTTTGAAAAAAGGGCTCTTGAGCTCAAAGATCTTATGAATCCAATAAATTCAGAGACCAAGTTGGATTCTATTATTGTTCCCAATCTTGAACAAGTTGATGCTTTGAACACAGCACAATCTAAGAACCTACAGTAGCTAGCACATCAGAGAGTAACACTGTGGACTCCAGCAGCTAGACCAACATGGGATTTGGGATTGGAAGCCAGGGAACAGCTGCATGGGTTAGACACAGGGGAACCTTAGTAACAGGGCTGGGGGGGGGTAAAGCTGGAGATCAGTTAGGGTCTACAGTAGCACAGTAGGTAGGGACTTTAGGGCAGACTAGGTGGGCCAAGAGGTCCTTTTCTGCTGACAGCTTCTGTGATTTTATGCTTGTTGTTATCTGTATTGGCTTGATGTTGTGTGTAACTAGCTTGACTTGGGCACCTTTGAAAACAGGGCTGTTGAGCTCAAAGATCTTATGAACCCAATAAATTCAGAGACCAAGTTGGATTCTATAACTGTTCCCAATCTTGAACAAGTTGATGCTTTGAACACAACACAATCTAAGAACCTACAGTAGCTAGCACATCAGAGAGTAACACTGTGGACTTCAGCAGCTAAACCAACATGGGATTTGGGGTTGGAAGCCAGGGAACAGCTGTCACTTCTGTCAAGCTAAAGCATTTATGATGGAGGAGAAAAACTGCTTGTGCTGGCACACCACACTTATCTTAAACCAATGTCTAGTGTTGCAGAACTTGTGGTAACATGTTGAATCTTTCGGGTCTGCTCAGCAAGTCCTCTTGTTGACCCTGCTTATTCAGGACTTGTTTAGGATGGGAGGGGGACTGGAAACATCTGAAAACCAACAGAAGCAAGTTTAAAAGTTTTAGATCTGAGGGATTCTGAAGAACAAGTAGGAAGTCTAAAAAGATGAGAACTAAGACGGCGTGCATTATTAAATGCTGCAGAGAACTCACGCTGAGAAGTGTTTTATTGCTGGATTGGTGTGTTAGAAAGTCATGGACAGCATCGCTCATGACTGTAAGCACAAAGCCCAAGTCTAATTTCATTAGCTTGATTTGGCTCAGAGTAAGAACAGCTAAGCAGCTTCTTAAATCGCTTCTAATCTGCTTATATTTTTGTAACCTACTTCAAGACTAGAAGCACTGGAAAGATGTTCAATGCATATCATAAATATAATGATGTAAAACAAAACAAAATTACACATAAAATATATTATTCAAGTTTTGAACCTGACTGTCATGTTAATTTTTTTATGCCTCAGAAATTTTTCATAAACGAGTAATGAGAGAACCACAAAAAACAACTTATTTTTAAAGATGGAGGTCCTATTCAACACCACTTATGATAAATCTTTTATGTGCCCATTTCTGTTTGAAGAACAATAGGGAAAATAATGTGTACAAGGCATGCAAATTGTTGATGAACAGAGCCCAGACAAGTAAATATTTGTAAACAATTTTCTACTTTTTGGAAATGATTGGGATACTTTATTCTACTAGCACTATGAAAAAATATACTTGTATAATTTTCTCTCCCACAGGAGAATTGTGGCCGAGTATGAGAAGACCATAGCCCAGATGATAGGTAAGGGGTTGTATAGTTACTCTGTGCTGCACTAAACATTGACTTTGCATGATTAAATGTCCAGCGACTTGTGCACTGCAGAAGAGGACAACTGATATTTCAAGCAGGGTTCTCAAAGTGAGAACAAGAGGTGTTTACTCCCTCAAAAACTTAAAACAAAATGCTCATGCAGCTTTGTACCTGCTCTCATTCCATCACTTTCCTTCATAAAACACTGCAGATTTAGGCTGTTGCAATAGAGATTACATCTCATAATTCAAAAAATAGCTTGCCCGTTAAGTCGTGTCACCTCTGATTTTATTTATGGCACTGTAAGATTATGTATACCTCTTTATTCTACAAATGGCAGAACAGCCAACAGACTGAACCCAGTGTGGTTAGCAACATGGCTGCACTTCAAAGGCCTAGATTTTAAAACAGTACTTTGGGAGGATCATGCATAATAATCCGTTAAGGGATTGTGTGGGAGATGTTGCCCACACAGTCTGCCTTCATTTAGCGAGGAATAGCCTTGTAGAGTGTTGCTCTTGATAGGTCTGTCTTCACATACTGTCAGTCATTGTGCTGTAAGTAAAACTAGAGACTCCAGAATCTGAATGAAACATGTTTACAAAACCCTGAGCTTTTTTTAATTAATAAAAAATGTAAAAACAAATTTACGTAAATGTGCAGTCAGTTGTAGAGGGGAGGCCATGTCTTTTTGGGTACAAAAATATTACAGGCTAAATAATAATATTTCCACTGGACCAGTGAATGCCTACAATCAAAGTAGCCAACATAGCCACTGCAGGCTGGAGAATTCTATAAAATGACTTCATACACCCTGTTTGCTGTCACAAAGATTTGGGTGTCTCAGGTTTTAAGTGCAAACTGTCCTCTGTAAAGGTAGTCTGTCTGCATTTTGGAAACATATTTGCAAGCACAACACTCATAATTGCTTTCAGAATTGATCCCAACATGTCTACTAAGTCTTGTTGATTGCAAGCTACGGTATTTCAAATGTTTGAACTGAAGCCTGTCCATTGTATCTCTCCAATCTGTGATATAATTCTAAAACAGTAATTCATGTTGTAGCCCTGTATCATTTCAAAGAATTTACCCCTAAAAACTTCATTTTTAGAAATGTTTTGTTATTTATGTTCTTTAGACTATTGCAAAATATGTCCTTATATTGTATAATGCATTTTCATAAATGCAAAATTCAGTCATATGCTGTGCAGCACAAATCCACTCATCAAACACCATCGTCATTTTTTAATCACATCTTTTTACCATATTTGCTTTATTTTTTTCTTCACACAATTTATTCCATATTCTTCATTGTTATGTGCTGTTTCTTTTTTTTTTTTTTTTCTAATTTTTGTGTTTTCACTTTCTCGTTTGGAAAAGAAAGAGAATCTTGGAAAAAAGATTTTTGGTCCTTCTTAACAGTTTTTTACATATTTTTTTCCGCCTGCCTAACACGTTCCCTATTTTCTGTTTTGCTTCCATTTTTGCTTCTTGCTAATTGCTTGCAATGCAAAAAAGGCGTGCCTGGTAAGTAATGCTTTTTAACCCAGTTTAACACCTAAATGCTGCAATGATTTTTTTTTTTTGTTCACGTTCTACATTTACAGTATCCATTCAGAAATCTGGATACTAATAATTGCTGCACCAACTTTTTTTCAGTTTTTATTGTCCAGTACTTCAAACAGTATGCCTTTTTTGTAACACAGACTGTTTTTAGCATTCAGTGGATTCCTTCCTATGGCTTAGCTATCTTTTTAGTGCTTAAAACTCATACACATTTATCGTTATTTTGGCCCTTGTTTTAACAGACACTGTATATTAAATTGGTAGTATTACTTTGCATATTTAGTGTGACTTAAAAAAGAAATATCTTTAGTTCCTGAAAACATTTATTCAGAATGGACAGGTTACTTTCTACTTAATATATATTAATATTGTCTTTCACATGAGGTAATGGCCCAAAATGATAAAATGGACATTATATTCCATGACTCATTTCTTATCTGTACCCTGTTATAATATTTGACTAATGTGTCAGTGGCTGCTCTTTACAAAAGGTTCACTTCTGTTTAGCTGTATAATTTTCCGTCCCAAAAGGAATCTAGCCATTTTAGTATAACAACACAATTTGTTACAACAGCACATGTTGGGGGACACCCCACCAGAACAGGCATTCAGTGGGTGACGTAGTGGAGCACTGGCAGACTAGATGACCATCTGTCTCTTTCTGCCAACAGATTCCATGTTTCTAGGTTATTAATTTCAACCTTGTCCTTTTTATTCAATTTTAGATCACCATCTGTTTCTAGTTTCTGCTTTGGCATTTTTAGATGATTTGAAATAAAATGAGCGCTGCTTTTACTATGGGTATCCCCAGGTTTTGAGCACTCAGCAGTATGCCCAGCTGTTTTTAAAAACTTATTGTCCCATGAGTTTAGGCAGTAGTACTGCTGCATGATAATTTGCCTTAGTCACAGAAGTGATGGTAAACAGTAGGTGTGTTTACACTATACCAGATCTGTACTGTTGCCAGTGGTGCAGATGAGTTGCACTGATGCAAATCCAGTAGTGTAAACAGCTGCTGGAGCATTGCAAGCTGCTCCATTGTGGCGCAGACTGTTTCTTGTTTTGATGGGAACATGTAGTAGTACAAGCATTTTTTTTTGCAAACATGTAAACATGCCGCTTCAGGTGCAGCCCCACAGTACCCCGCACCAGGTCTGTCAAATGAATAAGAGCTGACCCCCTGCAGAAATGCTGACCAGAACTCTGGAAGTGCTGGGTACAACGCGGCTTTGACCTGCACTGATGCAGATGAGTGGTTGTGTAAATGTGCAGTGGGAGTGTAGCAGGAGGAACGGCGGTGGAGCAGAATGGATGGCAATGCTAATCTCCTGGTGATGTCAACATGCCCAATGTGTGTTCAAAAACAGATGCCAGTACTGCTGAAAACATGGGATTGGCCATATTAAAGGAGCTCTTCTTTTCATTATCTTAAATAACAAAATAAAATGCTAAAGCAAACTCAAAATGGGGGAGCATCTTACAAGGCAGGAGAAAAAGTTAGTCTAAAATGTACTGATATGGTAGAAGTTCAGAATGTGCTCTGTATCATGCATGACTGCTGTCTTTAAAATAAGATATGAGGAGGCAGTATATCGCAGTGGTTTAAAGCTCTGAGCTACAAACCTGGAGACCTGGGTTTGAATCCCACTGCCCCCACTTGCATACTGTGTGACCCAGAGCAAGTCACTTAACTTTCTTGTGCTCCCAGGTCACACCTGTAAGCAAGCTTTCAGCTTAGTGTCTCTCTCTCCTGGTTAAAAAAAAAAATTACTAAAAATACCATCAACAGCTAGCTGGACCTGATGCAGTATGTCAGTTTGCCTCTTTATCTTCTTCCCTCCCTCGCAATGAGGTTGAAAATAAGCAGAATTGCTTAGCTCTTTTTTTCCCCAGTCAACAAAAACTAAATACTGTAAATAAATTTATGTGGATGACTTTTCACCTGTGCTGGCTAGCCTATAACAGAATATAATAACTGGTGACCTCCGATAGCAACCCATTTTTGAGACCTGTAAAAAGTCGTATCAACCTGCAAGTTGATATGGCAAAGTCATATCAACCTGCGAGTTGATACAGCCTTTACTGTCTGGCGCTGGGTTGTCTCTAGTAGGCTAGCCCAACACTCCAAGGCTCCACGAGACGGTTCTTGTGCAGAAAAGCCTCAGCTTTCGAAACAGTTCACAATTCCAACTAAAATGTTACAGGCTTGTTCACTTTGCAAAATTTCACCAATTATTATAAAAAATAAAACATATGAAGGTATGTGATCTTCAGTGTTTTTACACACCCTCGGTGTGTGATAATATATAACCCTCTCGAGCTTTGCTCTTGAGGTTTATATATTATCACACACCTTGGGTGTGTAAAAAAACTGCATATCACACACCTACATATGCATTATTCTCTATATATCATACATCTCAACACTATTGAAGGCATTAGGGACACTGCTTACTAGGTTTGAATGGCTCAGCCATCACTTGTGTGTCCTTGAGCAGGTCACTTAATGTCCCTGTGCTTAACCTCTGTATAATCTTTCTCTAATTTACCTTTAAGCAGTTTGAGTCTTCATGTGCATTAAGTGCAGCAACCTTCTACCCCCTCCCTCTTCTAGACTGTAAAGCACTGTGGTATACAGTTTGTATCAAAGGTGCTGTAATAAACCAGATTCTTTCTCCTTATAGAGGTGTCCATCCACCAGCAAAAACAAATCAGTTGGTATCAGCAGAACTCACTTGTAGTATGTTCTAAAAACCCTTGAATGTCACATCATTACATTCCTTACTGCTAAGAATATTTACGTGGATTCTGGAGTTTTTCTCCTCAATGTTCATCTGCAGCTAAAGTCATAATTACTGTCTGGTAGTATAGCCTAGAGGCTAGAAGTAACAAGCAGTGAACTAGCGTGGTACATCCAGCAGACATTGGTTTGATTCCCACAACCTGTACTTGTATACTGTGTGACTCTGAGCAAATCACTCAACTGCCCCTGTGCTCCTGGGTCAGCCCTGTAAATGGGCCTTGTGGCCCAGTGGGCCTTACGCGGTTACCAAAAGAGTAATAAAAAAGAAAAAATACCCTGCTTGTGACATCATAGTCACTTCCACAGCAACAGATTGTGATGTCACAAGCAGAACATTATAACTTCAGCTCCAGCTCCAGATCCAGCCTCATCTGTAACAGAACCGTAAGGGACAAAGAGTTAGCTTTTATCGTAGATTTCCTTGATAACAAAACACTGTGCAATATTTACTTCTGACAGCACACCTGAGTCATCTCAGTATGGCCCCAACCCCGACTACTGATGCTAATTATGGTTAGTGTGGAGCTAATCTGGTTAGTGCCGTGGTAACCGTTTGAATATGAAGGCCATGGTATATCAAGAAGACCTCTGTTAATAACTCCATTTTATACAAGCCTTGTGCTGCCACCATTCTCTTAACTATGACACATTTAGAGATTCTGATCGCAGGCAATCTCACAATTGCTCTCTATTTCATAGTACGCATCTTGGATATTCCAAAAGGCATAGTAAATATCATACTGTACCTGAAGTATTCACAACATGAAATGTTTGCCAGATGTGGGCTAAAAATGCTGACCCTAAAACCAAAGGTCATTGTCTTTATAACTCTGTGTTCAAGTTGACAGAGTTAGGTGAGGTAAAACAGGAACAGCTAATCCGTTATCCTTAAATACCAGCTCCAGCTCCTTGAGGTTACTGTGACCCCCTTATTTTATGACCTACACTGACTTAAACTAAGTAATAGGTCAAGTGTTAAACTGATAGTTTTAGTTTATAGACAACTGCGGAATTTGTGTCCATCATAGTTCCACCAGCTAGTCTTAGACTCTGTTTTATGCTCTGTGCTCTGGTAATGGTCACTTCTGTTCAGTTTCAAGCACTGGTTCTCATAGAGTAAAGCAGCTTTTATGTATGTGGGTCCTTCCATTTGGAAGATATTACCCCTGGATATCAGAGTAGTGGAATCATTGGAAATTTAATTTTCTTTTTCATTCTGTTTATGCTCCTCTGGAGGCCTCTGCCCCTATCTCCCAGTGTCCATAGCCCTGTCACCCCACCATTCCCAGGTCTTACCTCACGCCTTACTGTCCATGGTGTACCCCCCACAATGAGGCCACAGGGATGGCACCACTTTCTCTGGTGACTGTATCCCATTTGGAGCAGTACCTGGTAGTCGGGCGTGGGGCCTGAGAAATGCTGGGTCATTCTGCATCCAGGCCCTGTTTTTCCCTCATGTTCTGTCTTCCCGGAGGATGTCTGAACTTGGCGTCAAGACTGGCTCTTCCATCAATATCAGAGATAGCCTCCCTCGAGCTGACATCCCTGCTGCATCTTTCCTGCAGTCACCCATGGGGCGGTGTGATACTGTGGAATTGGAGCCCTCTATTGGAGGAAAGGAGTATCCACGTGGATGCTCTACTTTTCTCACCTGGCTGGACCTCCAGCAGTCCATGTCTGTTTCTCAACCTGGGTGATCAGTATCATGAGTGGCAGTGCTACCAATGCACCGACTGTTCATTAGGAAGTTTTAAACAAAGGATGATAACTTTTTATTTAACATGTGACTGGTTGATATTGTAATTCTGTAACTGTCACTATAAAACCAGTGTAAAGTGACTAACAAATGTTTTAATCAATAAATACTGTTTTTTTCCAAGCAGTGTTAAGTTGAGAGGCCAAGAGTAACTAGTCATTTGGCAAAACACTTAGTTTTACCTACTGTCTCTTTTGTTTTAGCCATGTTTTCAGATGGTAGCCTACAAACATGGCTTGGGGGGGGAGGAGGCTGTGCATGAGTTCTGAAATCAGATTTGGATTGGAATGTGGGGCCTCAGGCTGTGAGACAAAGGCCTGTGGACCTCCCTTTACACTCCCCCACATTTTGCTATGGAAATTAATTTATTTCACATAACCCTTTTATGCAAGCTGTATTCCAAAAGCATTTAACAGTTCAGTAGAGGGAGAGGGGGAAGAGTTACTGCCTTTTTAGCACACAGAGATTCGGACAGCTCAGTAAAACATTAGAGGGAGATTACGGACAGGTTAAACCACAGGGAATTAAATTCCTTATTCAGGGTCACACAGTGTGTAAGAGGCTGTGGCTGGATTCAAACCTGATACTCCAGGTTAACAGCTCAGTGAAGTAATCAGTAGGCTAACATTACCTCCCTCTCTAGACTTCAGTTACTGCCCACATACAACCCCTCCCCTTTGACCACTTGTTCCTCAGCCTAATGTTTGGTTGTCCAAAGTCTATTCTCTAGGAGAGGGCCTGGGCCCCTCTCACATCAGGTGGTGGTGTGACTGGCCATCCATGCCACTATCTTCAGAAAATGATTGATCTTTATGAAGCATCGCCATGTGTTCCCCATCCTCAGTTTATGTTCCCCCTGGTGTTGTTCGTCACCTCTTCGCCTCCTTAGGTCTTTTCCCTACCCCTCCACTCACTTTGGGCTCATCCCCCCCTCAGATGTTCCCCCTTACTGGTGTTAAGAGTGGGATCAGCAGTACGTCACATGATTTCAGGTAGAGTCACAAGTTTGGGGAGTGAAGACTGCATACAGTAAGTTGGTCTGTTTGGATAGTGGTGGAGTTTCAGTGACCTGTTTTGAGGCTTGGCTTTAACTAAGGGCATCCTTTGCAGTTAGATGGCCACCTTCAAAAAATTCATGTGTAATACTCCACCTCCCTTCAAACAGTCTAGATTGTGCATATTTGGTTCCCCAGGTTTCCAGTGCTGCCTGAAACTGCTGACAGTGGCCAGTCACCAAGGGGGTTGTCTTGGCCTTGTTTTTTCAGCAAAATCCTTTTTTAGCCATTCTGCATACTGACAATGTATTATGCCAGCTCTGTTTCCAAATTCAGACAATCTATATGGAGAAAAACTTTTAGTAATAGACCTACATTAAGCTCTGCCACAAACTTGTGCCTCTGTCTGGGCCCAATGGCAGCATCAGTCTTATCAGAGAATTGCTAGAGCTTTGGTCAAACTGTACTGAGGCAAGGGAGTCTTTGGAACAATTAGGTATGCTTCGTCTACCTTGAGAACTAATATTTTAATATTTGCAGGCAGCTGCTTGAAAATGTTGACCCATCCTGTTAATTAATAATATGGAATGTACACATGGTTACTTAATTGTTCATTCACAGAGGATGAACAGAGAGAGAAGGCTGCATCCCGTCATACTGTCGAGCAGCTGATCATTGAGAAGGAGCAAGCCTTGGCAGACCTGAATTCTGTAGAAAAATCATTAGCAGACCTTTTCAGAAGATATGAAAAGATGAAAGAAGTACTGGATGGATTTCGGAAGGCAAGATTTAATTATTTCTATTCTTTATTAATACATATTGCATACAGCGTAACAAGGGCTGGCCAATGCCAATATTGATTGTTTGCAAGGTTTAGTGGTGAAATTGTTATCCTTTATAAGTGATAGAAAGGGTGTATGCCCTTGTTGAGCATCAGACATTTCTTTTGAGTTTGGAATGGACCCTGAGTGTTTGCTGCCGTGTTTTATGGCTGGTTTTCTGAGGTAACTAGGTTACTGAGTCACGCGTGCATTCTGTTCTGATTGCACACAGATTCCTGGTTCCTACTTGGACTGTTCATATTGCTCTTTATAGGACAGGCTATAGTAAGACAAATAAGAAAATCCAAAAATAGAAATCCTAGTTAAGTAATGTTTCAGTTTTCCTCTGCCACTTGTATACTGGGAAATAGAACGGGAGAAGACATTACTGTCCATTATACCTTAATCATTACACCCACACTCTGGAATCGATTGCATCTCTTAGGTGTTATTGAGTGTTGATATGGGCTCACTTGTTAGTATGTATGTAAGTTACTTGATTCCTGCCTTTTGTTCTCCCTTCTCCTACCCCCCTCCCAGCTAGGCTGCTAGTACACAAGCATAAGCGAATGAAATTGGTAAAACTTTCCCGGTCAGACGTAGGAGATGCTCATAGCCTGTTCCGCAGGGACTCTGAGACAAAAGTTAAGCAATGGTACATTTTCCTAGAAGTCACCTAACAAGAAGGGATTGAAGTAATTGTAGTCATTCCAGTGACCATGAGCAGAAGCTTTCAATATATCCTTCTTCCAAATGCAATTTTTATGTGTTTTATTCTTCTTAATGGTCTCCTATCAATGAAACCAGCAAAGGGAGGGGCTCGCAAAACGAAACTGTCTGCCTTCAGTTAGTTTCAGTTTGCTGCTAGATCTTAACTGCTGTAAAACAGAATAAAGGTCAATAACAAGAGGCATTGGGAATAATTTAGTTTCTTTTTAGGATGTAATATTGACGTAACTGTTCTAATGTTTAATCATTTCTGCATTTGTACGTTAAGTTGCATTGCACACACAAAAGGCATTTCTAGTCTGAGCCCACACAGATTCTTGCTTCTTGCCTACATCATATTGGTCTTTACAGACAGAATTACAAAATGCCTTAGCATCTGTTTGTGACTACCAGATTGACTACAGTTGCTTCTGTCCCTACTTGTTTGGTGACCTCTAGGGAAGTTTACCAGACTCTGCTTGACTTTGGTCAAAGGCACTCTGGGCTGGTTCGGGCATCCATTCTGGTGGGTTGGTGCCATTGTGGCTGGGGGCATTCTTGGGATTGGAATATCCATCCAGTGGGTCAGGAGGCCATTCTGATGGTCAGACAGCATTCTGTACAGAAGCAAATTTTGCGCATTACAGTTCCAGATGTTTTCCTTCATTCCACTTTTCACCTATACCCCATTCGATACAGCTCGGCATAAGCATCTAGAAGGCAAATGCTTGTCCTGAACAGTACAAGTGAGTGGGAGATAAAAGTGCATGGCTGAATATTTAGTTATAAAAATACTATTATCATAGCAAGTATTGGGGTAAACATATTATATTACTAACCGTCAGCAAAGGGTCATTTTGCAAAACAAACTGTTACAAAAGTAGTGTTTGCATTTGAACTGATTAAGCATTGGGTGAACATGCTGTTAAATAAATAGGCTATGAAACTGAGACCTTCAAGTTAAATGTAAGCAGTATTGAATTATTAAAGAAATACAAAATCACACATATTCCCATAATGCAAAGCATCATGGGCTGTATATGCAAATCACCATGACATTTTAGGCTGGTTCGCTATAACCCAAACCTGTAAGACCAACTTAGGGCAGCTGGTTACTTTCTTCTGGGGTGTCATGCAGACGAGGCACATTGATGAGTCCTGGGTGGGACGAAACACGTGTCTGTGTTTTCTGTTTGCACCCTTTGCAGATTGTGTGAGAGGCCTTTTGGCACCATGCATTCCTGCTAAAAGCTGAAACAGCCTAAAATTTAATGGTGATTTGCATATACATCCAGTGATGCTTTGCATTATGAGGGTATGTGTGATTCTGTAATCCTTTGAAACTTGGCTTTATGGCTAATGCCCTTTGGGGTAACCATTGCCTCAGTGCCTTTGCACTGCAGTTCTTTAAAGAGTCACTGAATTATTGATATCTCCGCAAAAATAAACTTGATATATGTTCATATTCATCAATAAAGGCAAGATCATTGTATGTTACCGGCCTTATTTTATTTTATTCCTTTGAGATATATTTTCACTATGTGCTGGGAGAACCTTTATGGGCAGCAAAGAGAAATGTAAGCATCTGCTGTGGTAGGGCTTTGTTTTACACTGAGGTCAGCTGAAAAACAGACTCTGTGAAGACACACATTTTTTTGTAATTTGCATTCCATTTCAGGTGACTGACAGACTGGGGAATTGAGAGCAAATGCAAGGATAACATTATTAAGTTCAAGCAGTGTTAAACTAAGCATGATGCAAATTATCTGAATAGCTTAGAAGGCAGTTAGTTTATTCAGTGCAGCTCAGTAGGAGCATCTGACATACAAATGCAGTGCTCAGGGCTGAGGGGGATAAACTAGTCCAGTGCTGTAAAGCACCTGTTCTCTGAGGCACTAATATGGCATTCATTAGGAATGCTAGAAGTCAGCAAGAATCACCTAGTAATGTTTACTGTTGCTATATCATAGGCCTAGTGACTGACAGCACTGGCAATCAAGCAGCATGAACAGTAAGAGGCTGGAGGTCGGCAACATGGATGATTCTGCAAGGCTGCAGCTGGGTGCACAGTCACATGTATGCTTGCAAATGGGCCCACTGGCCCAGAGCGCCATTATCTGGCAAGAGTGATAGGCTCGTTGCTGCATCCCTCACTGGCTACTACCTCGACACACCTACAGAGCCCCCTACCCTACCAACATGTTGGCATTGCAATTTGCAAGCAGAAAAAAAAAGGAAAACTGTAACACTGAAAATTCACAAACTATTGATAATTTGCAATGAGCTCTAAAGCTGAGCATGCTAACTTGATTCTTAATGCTGGTGAGAACTTTGTAAAGCTGTAGCTGCAGCTCTGATTGTGATTCCTGAGCTATTTTTCAGTAGTTGACTATAAATAGAATAATGGATAGCTTACTGTGCATTACAAGGGAATAATTCTTCGCTCTCGAGGTTCTCACGTCCCCAGAACCTCGAGATGGAATTATTCCCTTGTAATGCACAGTAGCTATACGATATTTTTTTTAATATATGGATGCGATTTTTATTTATTTGTTTATTTTGCGACTGGCAGGTGGTTGTTTCAGTGAAGGACTCTCAGTCCTGGCCAACCACTGAGCTATCTTGCTGCTGCTCTCAGCCCACCCAACCCGCCTTCATCTTGCCGTATGACAAGAACCAGTAGGCAGTCCTACCTTTTCCTTTTGTTGGGCTCCGCTCTGCATTCTCTTTTGCGTACGAGAAAGAAAAAAACGCCGAAGAAATGTGCAGAGGCAGTACGGTCTCTCTAAGCGAGAGAGTGAGCCACCATGTTTTTAAAATTGTTCTGCCTGCCCACACACCAAAAGCGGCCAATCAGGAGGCATGCTTAGGACGTCGTGGGGGGCAGAAGGCATCTTTGTGGGCGCTTGCACTGTTTGGTAGTTGTGATAATACTATCGTTCAGGAGTGGAACGATAGTATTATCACATTTGAATGATGGTATTATCACTGTCTAACAGTGGTATTACCATGGAGGGATCGATGGTATTACCGGAGTTTTTTTTAATGCTTTACAATACAATTATTTTCGAAATCCATATATTAAATTTTAATACTGATCTGCATGGTTTTAGCTTGGGAAAATTACAGGCATTTCTTACTCTTGATTTTGCTAGAATGAAGAGGTGCTGAAGAAATGTGCACAGGACTATCTCGCACGGGTGAAGAAAGAAGAGCAGAGATATCATGCTCTCAAAATTCATGCGGAAGAAAAACTGGACAGGTGAGCAACAGCCTTTTTTAACACAATATGACTGTATAATACTAAACAGTTATTTGGAAACCGATCAATTAAAGAGCAACTGACATCACTCTGGCCAAAAGTGCTACACTGCAGAATTAGAATAAGCATACCCCCAGTAAATCTCGTACCAAAAACTAGATTTCTACATTACTTCATTTTAAAGTTATGAGCTATTTTGTAACCCTGATTTCACTACTTCTTCAAAAAAAGCCTGGGTCAGTGAAGAGCTGCTGCTGATGATGTCATCTCAGGAACTCACAGTCTAGTACTCCCTGTCAGCAAGCTTATATGACATGTTTCGACAAAGTTGTAAAGATTATGTATAATGGTTTTCACAAGTAAAACAGGCACCACCATTCAGTAAACATTGCTTTAAAAACTGTGTGTTTCAGGGTTTGTAACAAAACTGACAATATTTTGTGGGGTGCCTTTTTGTTGTGGATCTTTTTTGCAGGGTTACTGGATGCTGAGTCATAGCACATTGTTCTGAGGTTTTCAGAGTGAATACATTTCTGATGTGGTGAAAGGCTGAGATCGTTCACACCTATTATTCAATTGAGGCGATTTCTAAGGATGGTACTTTACAACAATTATTCCATCTCCTTGTCAATGGTGGTGGTAGAGGCAATGCTGTTTTGAAATTTTAATACAAAAAGCACATGCAATAGCAGCTTATAAAATGTAACATACGTGTGTGCAAACATAAGGCAATGACCTGCCAGTAACAGTGCTAGATATGGGATGAGGGAGGAAGACTGAATGAGGGTTAGAAATTAATTAATTGGAAACACAGCATGCCAGTATTGGCAATATACAGGAAGAGTGGAGCTGAGTAGATCAGAGAATTACGCTGCATAAGGATGTGAAACTATAGGTGACTTTGTTTTGGGTGCACTGAAAAATGGGAAGCCAGTGGATGCCATGCAAAATGTGGATGATATCTGTGGATGATATTGAAATGATTGAACTTCTGAGCAAGGAAACGAAAAGCACTGCATGACACATGGAGACCAGAAAGGAAGAAATTCACAAAGAGGGACGTGGTACAGTAGTTACAGCTGAGGGGTGATGAAATCATGGAGACATTTTGAGCAAAGGAGACATCACAACACAATCTGATATTATGAAGGTCAAAACGGGTATTGCTTTAAGTAAAACTAAAATATCACTCCTTGCCATGCTTCTCCAGATTGGCTCAAAAAGCAAGCTGAATGGGGTGATACATTTCTGTAGGTAAGCTCCACCCTCTCCTTTCTGTATGAATCAGGAAACCCCTCAGGGGTATTCTGATGGTTGGCATGCATAGAAAAGTCCAGAAAAGGCTAGCTTCGCTTAACAAACTGCCTGTGAAGTCCAATTCATGCTTTAGCCCTCACTTCCTAGAGTGATGCCACTACCCTCCACTGAGCCATTGAGAGCTTGGCCCAGCCCTCATTGGCACAGTGGAGGAGGATGGCATCACTTTAGGGAATGAGGGCTAAAGCACATCACTCAGTAGCACACCCTCTTGATGCACAAAGATTAGGTGTTGGCAGGATACTGGAGAAAACTGACGGCTGCATCCGCTTGTTTGCCAAAGTCACGTTTTGTGATGTCAATCATGAGAACTAGTTGGGGGGGGATTGGGCAAGAGGCAAAGTATAATTGTGGAAAGTCAGCAATTTTTAAAACATTTTAAAATTAGTTTTTGTAGTTCATGGTGCCCTACGATACCGATAGTAGCCCCTAGCAGTTTCTGTTAGTTTTCTTCCCTGAGGTTAATCTTCTTTTGAGCAGGCAGTATCATAATCTGGACATCATAATGGTGCTTGCATGCATTATTGCCAGTGGCTCAGCAGACTGCACACTCACCTCTGAGGCTGGAAGATTGGAAGTTTATGGGTTCTAGCCTCACACCGGGAACTTGGGATAAAACCCCAAACTGACAGTGTAGTGCAGCATGAGGGGGAGGCAGCAATCTTGAGGTGCCAACTTTCAAATGAGACATTAAACCGAGGTCCTGTCTGCCTGTTCTGGTGGTTGTTCAGGTGGATGTTAAAGATCTCATGGTATTTCTCAAAAAGAGTTGAGGAATTTCCCTGGTGTCCTGGCCAAATTTCTCCCATTCACTAGAATACCACCAATAGCTTTATCTGGCTCAGTATGCCAGTTTGCATCTGAACCCCTTTTTCTATGGAGAATGCTACCTTCCTGTACCTTATTAATACCTGTTAGGTATTTGAATGTTTTTATCATATCCCACCTTTCCCTCCACTCCTCCAGAGAGTACATATTCAGTTCCTTGAGTCTCTCCTCATAGGGCTTTTGATGCAGGCCCTGCACCATTTTGGTAGCTGTTTTCTACCTTCTTCACCTTATCAGTGTCCTTCTGGAGGTGGGCCTTCAGAACTGGTCACAGTACTCCAGTCCCTCGGAACCTCCCTGTTTCTATTGATAAGTTGAACAGAGTTGTCAGAGGTGCAGCCAGCACCTTTTTGAGCTCCCTCAATATCCTGGGGTGCACCCCATCAGGTCCCATTGCCTTGTCTACTTTTAATTGTGCTAGTGGCTTAAGGACCTTCTCCTCTGTAAAAGGACTGGTGTCCACCTCCCTACCATTTATGCCCTTGCCCCTTATCTTTGGCCCATCACCTACACCTTCTTCTATAAATACTGAACAAAAGTATTTGTTCAATATGTCTACCTTCTTTTGGTCCTCCTCGCAGACCCCTTCTTCCACTTTTATCCTTACTATTCCCCATTTGGTCTTCCTCTTCTCGCTTATTTATCTAAAGAAAGTTTGATCCCCTTCTTTTACTGATTGGGCAATATTCTCCTCTGTTTGTGCCTTTGCTTGTCTAACTGCCTTCCTTTGTCTCTCGTGGTAGTTTTTCTGATCCTTCTCCTTCTGCTTCTTTTTGTATTTTTCTAAATGCTAGTTTTTTTGCTGTTACTTTTTCTGTTGCATCTTTAGGGAACCATAGCGGTCTCTTTTTTTTCTCTTGCCCTTGTTAACCTGCCTGACACAGATTTGTTGCTTTTTTAGTGCCCCCTTTATTTTTGCCTGTAGGTCCTCAATTCCCCCCAGATCCTCTGTCCTGGCCAGATTGTCCCTGAGGCATTCTTCCAATTTCCTGAAATTGGCCTTCCTAAAATCCAGAACCCTCGTCTTAGTGTGGCTTGATTCTGGCCCAGTCCTTATATTTAACTACACTGTATGGTGATTGCTGGACCTCAGGTTGTCACCCACCATGACATCAGCAACACTGTCCCCGTTTGTCAGTACCAGGTCCAGTCTCACCTCCCCCCCCCCACGAGTGGACTTCTTAACTAGTTGCCTAAGGAATGCCCCTTGCAGGGAATCCAGGCTGTCCCTACTTCTGACGGTTGCTGCAGTTGGTAGGCTCCAATCCACATCTGGTAGATTGATGTCCCCCACCAGCAACACCTCCCCCTTGCATGCCATCCTTTGGATGGCTTCCATCATTTCCATATCCACCTCTGCCCCCTGTGTTGGAGGACTATAGATCACTCCTATGCAAATAGTGGCCCCTTTACATGTTTCCAGGGCTACCCACAGTGCCTCAGCTCCTCCCTGCTTTCCCAGTATTCCTGTGGCTTTTATTTTGTCCTAACATAAAGAGCCACACATCCCTCTTTTTTTACCTACCCTGTCTTTTCTGAACAAAGTATACCCTGATATGGCCACATCCCAATCCTGTTTTTCATTGCACCAGGATTCAATAATTGTAACCATATCCAGGTCTGCTTCTGCCATGGTGGCCTCTAGGTCTGCAATCTTGTTGTCGAGCATTTGCACACATGGCTCTCCAAATTGTGCTACCACCCCCCATTTCCCATTTGCCTTCTGTCCCCGGATTCCTTTGTTATATGGTTCTTTTTGGGGTTTCATCCCCTCAGGAATCCCCTTGCTGACCTTGTTTGCTTGTGGGGGAAGGGGGCAGTTTATGTCTCCCTTCGTCTTTCTGCCTCCCCCATTGGCTAGTTTAAGTGCAGGCCAATGTAGCATTTAAATCGGTCACTGAGGATCATGGTTCCCCTCCTGGACAGATGCAGGCCATTGCCCCTGTATAGGCCCTTATACCTCCAGGTGGGGCCCCAGTCCTCAATAAAGCTGAAACCCTCATCTCTGCACCATCAACCATTGATTGAAGTTCCTGGTGCAGAGAATCTTGTCCTTGCCACCCTGTCGTAGACAGGTAGCACTTTCCAAGAAGGTCACAGGTGGTGCCACCCCCTTTGAAGACTCGTGAGAGTCTAGGCACTAGGGGTTTTTCATTGTTTTGCAGAAGGTCCTGCTGTGTTCACCTTTTTATGGAAGTTTATAAGAATAAAAAGCAGTCCAGTCACTGCAACTGCGTTACCTACTGTGGGCTGCGTCTTTCTTCCATACTAAATATGTAACTTTAAATTATTGGTGAACAAGGTATTTGCGCTCCACTACCTGCCTGGATTTGTTAAGTGTTTGGGACAGCCGCCCAGTCTGTGGAGCTGCATAGCTGACTCCATTCCGTTGATTTTCGCGGTGTTTTTTGGATTTATTTCACAGATGGTGCCACCTGCCTAAGACCCTTCCCCAATTCCTTGAATTCCTCCTGAACTATTGCTGGCTCATTCCTAGCCAGAAGAAAAGAATAAATATTATTTTAAAGAAACCTATGGTGTATAAATAATTCTTTTGTGTGCTGAGCTACCAAAAGTCTTTTCTTTGCAGTTGATTGCATCCCTAACCAGGTCATTAGTCCCCAGATGGACAATGACATCTAACTCTCCCTCTCTTCCTTCTGTCCCAGTGATCCTTTTGCTCTTCTCTCCATCTCTGTGAGCCATGGCGCCAGGAAGGCACCCAACCTACCTCTCCTCATCCTTACCTGTTCCCAACTGTATACCCCTCATTATGGCATCCCCACCAGGATTCACTTCCTCCTACTCTGGAGTCTTCTGTCAATCTCTTTAGGGGTCTCCACTATGAAAGACCCCCACATCCACCCTGGTCACTACTTCGGGTGCCTCTGTGGGATGTTCACACTTTGCCAGTGCGGCGTAGGAGTTTTGCAGTGGAACTGGGTATGGAATGTACCTATGCTGCACCACCCTAACCAAGCCCACGGTTGTCCAGCCGATCCTCCTGTGCAACCTCTGAGGTAGTGGCAATGCACTAGGTGGTCCCTGGGTGGGGGAGAAGGTCCTCCAAACCTAAGTCAACTTGGTCTTGAGTCTGGCAACCTCCTCACTCATCCCAGAGAGGTGCACGCAGATAGGACAACAATGCAGCCTCCTGAAATTTTCCCTAAAGGCTGCCACCCCACAGCCACTGCACTGCAGTACTCCCATCATCCTATCCTACTTGCTTTCTCTATTATTTCACCTCTTTAAATTCTCTTTATTACCCTACCCTATATAGGGAGTTTCAACAACCCCTAGGTTTTTGGAAGTTTTGAACCTGTAGTGTAGCTTTGCCCTGTATGGGATACTACACCGTTTTCATACCTGATGCCTTATGGCTATAGACATCTGCATACCCCTTTCTTCGTACTCACGGTTTGCGGGGCTGAGTGTATGGCCACTGGCTGACTCCACTTGCTGACTCCCTCCTGGCAGACTCCCCTGTGTTGTCCTTTGTAATGTGGTCCTTCGCACGGAGGTCCACAATGCAGATGTCCGCCTGATTGATACTACCTTATAAATCAGGCAGTGGGCGATTGGCTTATTTGAGGAGAGTCCCGGTTGGACTCGGGTAGCTGGAGGGCCGGCCAGGGGGAGGAGGATTGAGCACCCAGAGGCTGCTCTCCTCCTCCAGGAAGGGTGGGTTACCTGTCTCGCTGCTATACCACCACCTGGGTGACCACGAGTGGAGGTGCGGAGGGGAAAACGGGCATTACAAAGGGAGGGGAGGACGTCGGCCGAGAGCTGGAGCGTTGGCACGTCGTGACTTGCCCCGCCCCTAGGCTCTCCGAGCATGTCGACGTCCTGATGGGCGGGCCAGAAACACAAGGAAAAAAAACCCTGCCGAGGAGGACGTAGATGGGACCCGGGTGCCTCAGATAACCCATAACCGGGCTCTCGGTGGATGCCACATATGGACCTCCTGACGCACACTAATGGAACTGGAGGGGAGAATTGGGGAGCTCCCCTCCTCCCCGCCTGGGGGGGTAGGCCGAGGCACAATGGAGGCAGGTCCACATGGCACCACGAGAGGTACCTGGGGAGGGATGAGGAAACTCCAGCCTAGGGATCCCTGAAGAAGTTCCTCCAAGGTGGTGAAAAGGGGGAAAAACTAGAAAGTATATATAAAAAAAATTGTTTTACTTGGGCAATTTGGAAGGCCAAGAGCCAGTATTTTAAAAGAGACCTGGAAAACAGTTGGGGAGACAGTAGATGCTTCTGGGATAATATCAAATCCCAATCTGATAAACCCAACAAGTCACCAGCTTCCCTAATAAATGCCAAAGGTATCCCTACCCAGGACCCAACGAACATTGCTGAAACTTTCAATAAGGCATTCACTGACCTCAGCAGTGTACTACCCCCAGACTTCCTTCTACATCCAAGCAAAAGTAATCTGGCAGACAACACTTTGACCCAGCCTGATGCACCATCCCCCTTCTATCTAAAAATAGCTACCCCATCTGAGGCCAAGAAATATATCACAAAGGTGCTTGGTAAAGCCAGGGCCAGCAATGATGGGCTTGATCTTAGGCTCATAGAACTCACCCTTGAGGTTGTCCTTACTCCTCTAACCAAAATTATCAACTTATCCCTCGTAACTGGGAAGTTCCCACAAATCTGTAAAGCAGCAGTAGTCACACCTGTTTACAAAATCAGCGACAGAACGAACCACACTAACTATTGCCCCATCTCAATACTACCCCCCCCCCCATCAAAAGTGCTGGAATGTATTGTTTCAGACCAACTAGTTCAGTACCTTGACAAACATCAGCTGCAGTGCTGGCAACAGCATGGCTTCCAGAAACAACATAGCACTACCACAGCACTCTTGGAATGCACTGGGTATATTCATAGTGCTCTTGTCCGGGGGCTGTTGGTGGGGGCTACCTATATTGACCTCACCAAGGCCTTTGACACTGTAAATCATGAGCTGCTCCTCTGTCAACTATGCTCAACAGGTCTCTCCCCTGAATCAGTGGCTTGGTTTAGGAGCCATCTCCAAGGGAGAGTACAGAAAGTAAAAATAAATTACGTCTGCTTGGATAAGTGGTGTGTCTCCACGGGTGTGCCCTAAGGGTCCATCCTTGGACCACTGTTTTTTTAGCTTCTTTATTAACCAACTCCCTACAGCTGTAAGTGACCAAGTACTGCTCTACACAAACGATAATGTGCTTTACTCGTCCCACTTAAACCCCACTGAGCTTGAATGCCAGATGCAGTCCAATTTTACTACATTGGAAAAATGGTTCCTGGATTCCAAGCTACTCCCAAATGATAAAAAACCAAAAATGATGGTTTTTGATTCCACTCATAACAAACACAGGAACCATCACTAAATATTGTCAACAACAAAAAATCCCCTCTTGAGATGATAAATCATTTCAAATACCTGGGTGTGACATTAGAAAGTACACTATCCTACTCTCAGCATATTGACCTGGTTGCTAAATCCGCAAATGCTAAACTTGGTCTGCTCTATCGAAACAAACATTGCCTTACAAATGATGCCCTAAAAGCTGCTGTCTCGAGCTCTGTACTGTCAGTCATAGACTATGGCCTGGTGGTGTATGGTTCCACAACTCCCACGGCTCTCAAAAGACTCAAAACAACCCTTAACAAGGCTTGTGTTCGGTGCGCACTGTCTAACCCACACCTGCGAGCTATGTCCCAAAGTGGCTGGCTTAGCTTAGACTGTTGTATCTGGTTTCAGGCCTGCTTGCTCACCAAAAAAATTTGTACTGTGGCTTACCCCCTCCCGGAGTACAAAACCGTCTCATATAATCTAATTCATCCAGGTACACCAGGAGTAAGAATGACCACACCCTGAAAGTCCCTTTCTGTAGAACCTCGCAGGGGCAAAGGTCCTTTGAATACTGGGCACCAATCTGGTTTAACTCTCTAAGCAAAGAATTACTGAAGGAAACCAAACTTGGCCCATTTAAAACAAAACTTTGCTCCTTACTGCCTCTGGACAGCATCTCTGACTGCGAAACCTAGAACCCTCCCCTCTCCACTACCGGACCCTGTCCTCTCTCCCTCTCCTGGACTCCCTCCCCTTCCTTTAGATGCCTGGTCTGCTGCCTTAGTCTCCCTCAAACTCTTCATTTTTCCCTCTGACCCTCCTTTCTGGCTGGATCACACTCAAAGCACAGTGTTGTACCTCAGCTGGGATAATCTTTGGGGGGTGGGGACTAAACAATTAGTCTTGACTAGAAGGCTGATTAGGTTATGGTCAAACCAAAATAAACAGAGCAAAAAAAAAATGTTACTGTGTGATGAGTTTTTGAATTGAAAAGTCAAACTGCAGTGACAGAACTGTGTGTGTCTTGCAGAGCCAATGCAGAGATTGCACAAGTAAGGGCCAAGTCTCAGCAGGAACAGATTGCATATCATGCCAGCTTACGAAAAGAGCAAATGAAGGTGGACTCTTTGGAGAGAACACTGGAACAAAAGGTAATTCCACATCAAATCAAGAAATTGTTCTATCATCAAAATGTAAGATTCAGTGCTATACTTTTTATTGTAAAAGCTTCAAGAGCTCTTGACACTACAGGGGACACTTTGTAAAAACAATAATTTGTTAGTACATTTTGTTTTGTATTTCATGTGTGTTCTGTATTTAGCATTCTCTTTTTCTTTGTAACTGTTCACATTAATGTAAAAAACAGGATCACTGTCTCCTAGATAGCATCTGTTTTTGCTGCTTATATATACCCGATGCTCCAATCCTCTGCTTGTGACATCACATTCTTTTGCTATGGAACCTGTTATTATGCAATGAACAGAGCATTACAGTACCACATGTATACAGATAGCGAGAGCAGATGAAGCCTAATGGACAGTGATTTTGTGCATACTGTAGTCATTTACATGCTGTAAACCCCAGCATGGTGAAAGTAAAGATCTTGCTTTGAGAGGGTTCCTGCAGTAGGCCTTCACATAGCAATAACTGCACTGCCTGGCGTCAGGACCATACAGCAAACTTCTAGCTAGCAATCTATAGTGGGGGACTGCCACCGGCGTCACATGATGGACGTCAGCATGACTGTATAAAGGGGACAGTCCCCAGCCTGCCCTCCAGTTCTTTCCCACTGTTGACCTGAATCATTGGACCTCACGGTTGAACAGCTTCAGTTGTCTGCCATCTCTGTAGGCTAAGTATTAGTATTTTCTTGTTTTTTCCATATCCGTCATGTTGCATGTCTTCGCATAGACCAAAGAAAAAGTGTTCTAAGTGTGTCACGCAGATCCCGCACGGGGATGACCACTTCCGCTACGTCCTCTGCCTGGGTTCAAACATAAGGTAGCGGATTGCCAAATCTGCCTTTCCTTTAACCAGGCCACGCGCTCCCATTGCCAGAAGGCCCTTGATGCTCACCTCCTAAAACAACGCCTTACATCAATGGAAAAAGAGCTTCAGGAGCTGAGGGAACATTCTTCTTCACCTACGGAGAAAAAGAAGGAGAAACACCAGGAGCGGGACCATTCTCCATCCACTCATCATCACCAGACAGCTGACGCCACACCAGCTGGGGCCTCCATATCAGGTGAGTACTCCACCTCATAGGTCTCCATCCACCTCAGCGGACCGGACACCTTCTCCCCCTCCTACCATGGTCAGTGGGCAGTTAGGGGTCTTCTCTTCAGAGAACATTCCTTCAGGGCCTGTTGCATGCTCAGCCGATAAGGCTCCCTCTGGAACTGCCACCGGGAGCCCCGCCTTGGTCGTCCAGCCAGAATCCAGCCTCCCAGCTGCTGTCTGCCCGACGTCTCCCTGTAAGTTGGACGTCAGCTCCTCCAATGCCCGCCAGGTTGATGGCGATGTCAGTTGCTGGCTCACCCAGTAGTGGCTCTCCTGTCGGAGTTCTTTGTGGTCTCTGATGTCACACAGAGTGAGCTTCCAGGCTCCCCTAGGTCCCAGGAGGGTTCTCCCTCTCGGGCCTCACTGACCCTGCCCGACGTCTCGTTTTCCCCGGTTCCCCAGGAAGCGAGCACTGCTGTCCAGGAGTCCTCTCCTGCGTCGGGCCTGCTTATTGAGATGCCTGCCTCCCTGGCAGACCTGTTGACGGGGGTCTCTATTCTCTTACCCTCCTTGCCTGTCTCTGTTCTGACATTGGGTGCCTTCAGACCCCCGACACCGGGCTACTCCCCAGTTCACACTCCCTCAGATCTGGACATGGACCAGGGACATTTCGCTCCAATGCCGGAGTACCGTCCTGGCCCTTCAGGGGTCTCCACCCCGACGCCAGGCCTGCCGATAGACCACACTACCCCTGGCAGTCTCTCGGTACCACCTATACCTGGGCTTTCTGCCCCATCTCCATTGGGCCCCACGGGCAACTATTCAGGCTACCTGCTGCCTCAGTTCCCCTACTATGTGACACCGGAAGGGCCATCGCCGGGTTACTTGCCACAAGCTCCAAGCTCCAACGCTGGTCATGGTGGCCACCCCAACACGCAGGATAAGGAGTCCATCCCCTTTGGACCAGACGTCAGATAGGGATTTGGACAGGCATCCGACGGGGGTCTCCTTAGATACCAGGGTCATGGAGGAGGTACCAGATGTTATTCCATTGCCCAGCAGACCGGATTCCTCCAGTTCAGACTCCAATTCGGTGGGCCAGTCAGAGCCTCATTCCCCTGTAGAGCCTCAGTCCAAGGAGTCTCCAACGTCTCTGCTGGTGGATCAGTCTTTTGTGGAACTCCTCCAGTCCATTCAACAGGCCTGTGGGTGGGTATCCTAGGAGATGAACCCCAAGAGAATAAGGGTGGCAAAACATCTGGACCTCAGCAATGCGGATTCCCTCCCCATTCCCCCATGGACAGGACCTCATGAGGACTTAATCTCTACCATATGGCAACAGCTGTCATCTGTCCCTGCTGTTTCTAAAAAACTGACAGGATCTACCATCCCCTGGAAGGGGCTTGCCATTTGATGACTCAGCCTAAAGCTGACTCTGTTGTTATCACAGCAGCCCACGATAGTTCAGCCCAGCCTAAACACCTGAGTGCCTCCCCACCGGACAAGGAGTCCAAACAAATGGACCAGTATGGCCGCAAGGTCTATGCCTCTTCAACTTGCACCATCCATTCTTTAAATTATGTAGCCCACATGGTGTCCTTTCAGAAGTTGGCTCTTTCCGACTTAGAACAAGAACTCCATGCCATTCTGGACGAGGACCTCAGGAATTGGCTGCTAGACAAAGTAAGACTTAACAAGTCTTCCTGCTGCCATACCTTATGGGCCACTTATGACTCAGTCGATTCTGTGGCTCATTGCACTGCTACTGGAGTTTGCCTGAGGTGCCTGGCCTGGATCTGTCTTGCAGGACTGGCGCAAGACGTACAAAGCACCCTGCTGGATGCCCCCTTCATGGGTTCCATCTTTTCCGGGGGCAACGCCAAAGACATAATAACAGAGCTGCAAGAGAGCATGAGGTCTCTTAAAGACGTCCACTCCATGTACCACTTGGGCTAGAAACCCAAGCAGAATTTTTGTCACCCTCAGAAGAGGTGGAATAGGCAGAACAAGGGCAGACAACGGGGCAAGCGTCGTGCCATTGGTTCCAGTACCCTGACTCCTCAGGCAAAGTTCCAAAAGGCCACTGGCAGTGGCAAAGTGGCTCTCCCCTCCACATCCTGACTCAAGGGGGTCCCTCTCCACCTCCTCACACATCTCTGGAGGAGCCAGTGGTGGGAACGTTCATCCTCCACCTGGAAGGATGGAGGGCGATAACCGCAGATGCTTGGGTGCTCCAGCTCATTGCAAGAGGACACTCCATAGAGTTCCTGGAGAGACCCCCAGGCAATCCACCAGGAAGGTCCCATTACCCGTCAGACCATCTAAATATGGTTCATCAGGAAATCCAAACTCTATTGCTAAAGTCCACCATAGAGTCGGTTCTGCCAGGGCAGATAGGAAGGGGATATTACTCCCACTTCTTCCTAGTGCCCAAAAAGATGGGAGATTTCAGACCTATTCTAGATCTCAGCCTGCTCAACCTCTTTGTAAAAAACAAGTGGTTTCGCATGCTGACCCTCTAGAGACTCCTTTCCCTGCTCCAACAAAACCATCGACTGTGCTCACTGGATATGCAGGATGCTTACCTGCACATCCCCATCCTCCCAGCCCACCACTGTTTCCTGAGATTCTCCTTTCAGGAGAACCATTATCAGTTTAAGGCCCTTCCTTTTGGTCTCTCCTTGGCACCTTGGGCTTTTACCAAGTGCCTGGCAGTGGCGGCTGCGGCCCTGCACCGCAAGGGGATTTATCTGTTCCCCTACCTGGACGACTGGCTGCTGTCAGCACCGTGTAAGAAAAGTCTGATGGATTCTCTTTCCACCACCCTGGACCTTTTCTGTAGACTTGGCATCACTGTGAATTATCCCAAGTCTCGGCTGTCACCCTCCCAGCACCTTCAATTCATTGGAGCTGTGCTGGATACAGTCCAGGGCAGGGTCTTCTTTCCTGCAGACAGGGCGGAAACCCTGATTCAATAAGTGGCGCGAGTCTCCTCCTCTCACCGGGCCTCAGCGCACCCTATTCTCTGCCTGCTGGATCTCATGGTGGCTGCCATACCCACAGTCCCTTTTGTCAGACTGCACATGAGGGTGACCCAATGGTCCCTCCGGGTCCAGTGGGATCAGCGCTTGGATGACATGGATCACAGGGTCCTAGTCTCCAGCAGCTTCAAGAGGATGATCTCTGGTGGCACGATCTATCCAAACTTTATCTGAGGGTTCCCTTCCACCCCAGCCCCCCTCCATGACCCTCACTACAGATTCCTTGGGCCATGGTTGGGGAGCCCACCTCGGAGACTACCGGAATCAGGGAACATGGTCTCCTCTAGAGGAGCATCTGCATGTCACCATCCTGGAGACAAGGGCAGTGCTGTATGCTCTCCAGGTCTTTCAATCCTTCTTACTTCGGGGAACACTTCTGATCCAGACTGTCGACACAGCCATGGTCTGGTACATCAACAAACTGGGAGGCACCCGATTGTACCCCCTTTGCAGGGAGGTGATGGGGGTGTGGTACTGGGCAGTCCAACATGACCTGACATTGACAGCAGTCCATGCCCCAGGAATCCACAATGTCCTGGCAGACAGTCTCAGCAACACTGTCACTCAGGCTCACGAGTGGGGGCTAAAGGAGGAAGTAGTGGAAGATCTCGTCCTTTGATGGGGTCGTCCAGAAATAGATCTATTCGTCTCCCCATACAACGCAAAACTACCCAGCTTTTGCTCGCTTGTTCCGGGCGTGGTGTTTTCTAGCGAGACGTGCTGTCTCTATCTTGGACAGGGAGATTTCTGTACACTTTCCCTCTCTTTCCTGTTCTACAGAAGGTTCTGCTGAAGCTCCAGGCAGAGGGGGCCCACATGATTCTCACTTCCCTCCTGTGGCCTCGGCAGATTTGGTTTCCTCTGCTGCAGCAGCTGACGATGGAACCCCCAGTACCTCTTCCTCTCTCTCATGACCTTCTGTCTCAGGAGCAGGGCAGCCTGGTGCATCCGAGCCTCAAGACTCTCCATCTGCATGCGTGGCATCTTTGGACATAGCGTCTCAGGCTTCGGCGTGTCTTCCAGAGTCACTTAGGTCCTAGTGGAGGCCAGAAAGCCCTCCACGAGATCCACGTATGCTATGAAATGGAAGAGATTTTCTATTTGTGCTGCAGCCAAAGGTCTGGACCCTTTTTCTTGCTCGGCACCCCAGGTCCTTGAATACCTCTTGCACCTGTCTGACTCAGGCCTCAGCTATTCTTCGCTGAAGGTACACCTATCTGTGGTTTCAGCCTACCACCTTCCTGTGGAAGGCAAAACCATGGCTCAGTTGGAGGTCTCCAAAACCTTTCTTAGAGTCCTCCGGTTCCCCTGGGATTTGAATTTTTATTTAGAAAACTTACTTTTGTCCCTTTGAGCCGGCAGCAAGATACTTACATACAAGCTTATATCTTGGAAATGACTCTTTTAGTCCCCATTACCTCTGCTCAAACTTTCAGAGCTTCAGGTCCTAGTTTGTAAGGAGTCTCATTTGATTTTCCACAGAGACCTAGTGGCTCTACGGACTAACCCTTCTTTTCTTCCGAAGGTAGTTTCAGAATTTACTTCTAATCAGAATGTTGAACTGCGGGTATACTACCCAGAGTACTCCAGCTGGGAGAAATACCTCTTACACACCTTGGATGTGCATAGGATTCTGAGATACTACATCTCTAGGACCAAAGAGGATCGAAAGTCTAACCAGTTGTTTGTCACCTTCACTCTCAAATTTCAAGTCAAGGCCATTTCCAAACAGGGTTTGTCAAAATGATTGGCTAACTGCATCTCGTACATCTACAACAAGTATGAGAAGCCCCTTCCGGGGGACGTGAAAGGCCACATGACTCAAGGCATGGCCACTTCGACAGCCTTCCTGAGAAACATGTCCACTGTGGGTATTTGTGCAGCAGACACTTGATCTTCCGTCCATACCTTCACCAAGCACTACAGTCTGGACATCGCCTCTAGGCGTAGAGCAGGTTTTGGCCTCACTGTCCTACAAGGCCTCCTATCCTAAGCAGATCTCTAGTTGGCAGATGCTTCCTCCTCCCGTGACCTTGTTTGTCTCTGACTCCCTTTTCTTTGACTGCTTGGTATTCAGTCCTACTATGTGAAGACCTACTGCAGAAACCCTCTCGAAGAAAGATATAGCAGTTATGTACGAACTCACTGTAACAGTAGATCTTCGAGAGTGGTTCCTATAGTAGATCTCAATTTCCCTCCCACCTTCCCTCAGCTCCTGTATCTTTCCTCTTTTCCTTTCCCAGGGCTTTGTTTTTAGAAGCTCAGGGCTTCAGGAGTCGTAACTCATTTCTCTTGTCTCCTCTTCCGAGGTCTCCGACAGAAGAACTGGAGGGCAGGTGTGGGGACTGCCCCATTTATACAGTCACGCTGATGTCCGTCATGTGATGCCAGGGGCAGTCCCCCGCTATAGATTGCTAGCTAGAAGTTTGACGTGTGGTCCTGATGCCAGGGGGTGCAGTTCTTACTATGTGAAGACCTACTGCAGGAACCTCTCTCGAAGATCTACTGTTATGGTTAGTTCTTACATAACTGTTATTTTGTGAACATATATGCCTGCTTATAGGTATGTAAGTAGTAACCTTTCTTACCAACATGTTCCATTTATGCAGATGGAGCATAGCATATAGACATACAAACATATGAAAGTGCCAGCAGAAAAAGGCCTAGAGGTCTATCAAGTCTGCCCAAGTGTAAAGCTCGCAGTATCCTTTTACTGCAGCTGGCCTCCCCCATTCCCAGCCCGTCATCCCCATCCTTATTCCTGCCTCGGTTCTTATCAGTACGCACCTTCCCTTTGACTCTATTCCACCCTCTTTTAAAACTGTCCACTGTCCTCAACGTGAACAACTTTTCTGGTAGTTTGTTCCACCCTTCCACTATCCTTTCTGTAAAGTAATGCCTCCTCATTTCCCTCCTGAATCTTCCCCCTTCCAGCTTCAGACTGTGTCCTCTTGTGATCCTCCCCCTTTAATCAGAACAATCCCCCGTCTTAACCCTGTTTATTTCTTGTAAGTATATGAAGGTCTCTATCATGTCGCCCTCTCCCTTCTGTCACCTAGGGAATACATGCTGAGCTCCCTCAATCTCTCCTCATTGGGTTTATCTCCCAGACCTAGGATCCTCTTTGTTGCCCTACACTGCATCCCCTCTAGTAATCTAACATCCTTTTTTAAGGTATGGGCACCAGAATTGTACACTGTACTCCAAGTGTAATCTTACCAGTGATCTGTACAGTGGCTTGATGACCTCTTCCCTTCTAGAAGTGATTCCCCTGGCTGTGCACCCCAGCATTTGACTGGCCCTTGCTGCTCCCTTCCAGCACTGTGCCGATATCTTCATGCCTCCTGTGGTAAGAACCCCTAGGTCTTTTGCTTCCTCAGAACTAGATACCTATACTCCCCCAGCTAGTAGGTGGTCTTGGAGTTTCTGGTTCCTTTGTGCATGACCTTGCACTTCTAAGCATTAAACCCCAGCTGCCATACTCCTGACCAGTGCTCGAGTTTTGCCAGATCTTCCCTGGGTTCTTGCCTCCCTTGCTCACTGTCACACACATCTTTGTGTCGTAAGTGAACAGGCTGATCTTACTCTTGATCCCATCAACTATGTCCCCGATGAAGATGTTAAATAAAAGGAGGCCTAGCACCAATCTCTGTGGTATCCTACTGGTCATGGGCATTGGTTTGGAGCGCCTACCTCATAATTTCCCTCTGCTGTCTGTTCTGCAGCCAGCTAGTAACCCATCCCACCAGTTTCTCCCCAGGTTCCTCAGCTTGCCCAGCAACCTCCTGTGGGGCACCGAGTCGAAGGCCTTACTGAAGTGCAGGTACAGGACACCTACGGCATGGCCCCTGTCAACTGCCCTTGTGACCCAATCAAAGAAGTTAATTAGGTTAGTCTGACAGGATCTACCCAAGATAAACTCATGCTGCCTTTCATCCCTGAGACCATTTTCATCAAGAAAGATGATGAATCTCTCCTTAAGAATGGTCTCCATTAACTTCTCCATAATGGAAGTCAAGCTTACTGGTCTATAATTACCTGGTTCGTCATCAGGTCCACTCTTGTGGAGGGGCACCACATAGATTATGCAGTCATAACAGCAAACAAAAATAAAAGTTTAGTTTATTATATTCAGAAAACCTTTGAGCTAAAATAGCCCTTTTTCAAAGGTGTCCACAACAAATGCAGTCAAATAATACAAACAGGGTAAAGCCATACAATAAAATAATATCATTTACAATTGCAAACCAACCTATTTGTAAACAAATGTAATACATAATTTGTAAAAGCATTTAAAGTATTTAAACCGCAAATCTCAGGTGGAAGCAAATTCCAAACATTTGCTGCTCTAACAGAGAAAGACCTTTGTCCTAAGCTTGTTCTCCCATAAGGTACCGAAAGTCTTCCACATGCCATGTTCCTATTCGAGACATGATTAAAGAGTGATTGAACCCCAACTGGGGTATGGCCCAGGAGTGACTTTTTTTACACATAATAGAAAGATTCCCATAGAAGGCTGATTAACAAGATGGTTAGTCTGGGCATGGGCGATAAGGTGGTGAACTGGGTTAGGAATTGGTTAACAGACAGGAGACAGAGGGTGGTGGTAAATGGGGTACAATATGGGGAGAGGGGGTGACCAGTGGGGTACCACAGGGATCAGTACTAGGACCAGTTCTGTTCAATTTCTTCATTAGTGACATTGCAGAGGACCTGGAAGGAAAGGTCTGCCTGTTCGCAGATGATGCCAAGATCTGCAACAGGGTGAGTACTCCAGAAGGGGTGCAGAAAATGAAGATGGACCTGGAGAAGCTTGAAAGATGGTCGGAGATGTGGCAACTGTGATCTAGTGCAAAGAACTGTAGAATAATGCACCTGGGTAGAGGTAACCCTGGGGAGAGTTACAGGTTTGGGAGGGAGGAGCTGACTGTCACCAAAGAGGAAATGGACCTAGAGGTTATCATCTCTGATGATCTTACGGTATCAAAGCAGTGCACAAAGGTGGCAGGGAGGGTCACTGGCATGCTGGGGTGCATAGGCAGGGGTATCACTAGCAGGAGGTGGGAGGTGGTAATGCCATTGTATAAAACATTGGTAAGGCTTCACTTGCAGTACTGCATGCAGTTCTGGAGGCCACACCTGTGCAAGGACATAGATAAGGTGGAGGCTATCCAGAGAAGGGCAACAAAGATGGTGCAGGGCTTGCACCACAAAACATATGAGGAGAGACTAAGGGACTTCAATATGTACTCACTGGAGGAGAGGAGACAGCGGGGGGACAGGATTGAAACTTTCAAGCACCTCAAGGGCATAAATAAGGTGCAGGTGGGCGACCTTTTCCAGTGTAGAAAAAGTACTAGAACAAGGGGGCACAATATAAAATTTGAAGGGGTAGATTAAGAGGTAATGTGAGTAAGTTTTTCTACACAGAAAGGGTAGTCGACACTTGGAATAGTCTGCCAGAGGAGGTAGTGGGGGCAAGCATAGTGGAGGGGTTTAAGCATGCCTGGGACAGGCACAAGGAAAGCTTGAGAGGGGAGGGAGTGATGAAAAGCCATTGATCACATAGGGTCAGTGACCACATACAGTGTATAGGGTGTATAGGGCCTAAGGGCAGACTGGACGGGCCTAGTGGTCCTAATCTGCTGACAGTTTCTACTGTAATCAATTTAAAAATTAAGTGTCAGCCAATTTAATGCAGCATATAAATGTGATCTGTGACTATCCCTTTTACAATTTAAAGCAAATCTACAGGCATTATTAGCCCTGTTTACACTGCCCTATTTGCAGCGCATCAACCCACGTGCAGAGGTTGATGAGCTGCTAATTCTGCCATGTAGACACTTTCTAGAGCATCTTATGTGCTGTTCGGATCAGTTTTTTGAACTGGCTCAGTTGAGGGATCAGGATCAGAGTGAGCGCATTAAATGGTGCTGTAGACACTTTGCTGCACTCGCTCCGATAAAAAGGCTGTCTCCCTCAACTTGTCTGTAAATGAAAAGCCCCCTCCGTGGAGCAACTTACAGCTCTGTGAGGGCAGGCTGTGTAAACAGCACTATGGCAAGCGCAGTGGGAAGGGAGCGGAGCAGATTTCAGAGCACTGCTGCAGTGTAAACACAGCTATTCACAGCAACATTAATTTTCTCCAAAATTGTATTGCAAGCTGCTGAACAGACAATTAATCAATAGTCAACAATAGAAAGAATCCGGCTATTCACCAGTAATTTTTTTAACTTCACCGGTGAAATTATTCTTATTTCTATAAAGAAGACAAGTCCATTTATTGATACTCTTTATAGCATAGTCAACATGGCATGTGAAAGACAACAGTGGGTCTAAACAGACCCCCAAGTATTTGAATGATTGAACCTGCTCTATACTCTCACCACTTGGAGTAGTAATAGTCAGAGTTGAGCACTTTCTAAGACTGTGCCTTCTCCCAAATAGGCCATTTTGCTCAAACCAATCCCAGATTAGCTTAAAGTCAGATTGCAAACACTTCTGCATATTATCAAAGTTTACTCCAGAATTAAAACTAATAGTAGAGTTAAAAAAGCAAAAAAAATGAACAGGCCTTACACCGTGCCATACAAACATGTACCTAAATGTGCTTAGAGGGACAGTTCAAGACACATCTGTTTTGATAACCAACTACTATAAAATGAAAAATTCATTGTATAACTTTGTTTTTTAAGTAGATACTGCTATAAGGCTGCTTTAGTGCATCAGATTTCTGGATATATTATCCCCAAGGTTATGATAAAAATAAAGCCAATTAATATATTAAGTTAATTAATACTCTTGAACAACTGATATTTCCAGCCCTATAAAATATATCAGACCACTTACATACGGGACAGCAGTTCTTCTGAATTTTTTTTTGCAGAACATGCAATGTGTTGGGCTCGATGCCTTCTGCAGAGATTAACCCCCAAATAAGGGTGGGGTTTGGGCAAACAGAGTTCTGTCTAGCAACGTTTCTCTTTACTACTCAACTCTTCCTGACTGACATATTTCATTTTGCCACTCAGATGCCCTTTGTCCCACTTGGGGAAGCTATTGGTTAGTGGTGTAGCTAGGAAGCTAGAAAAAGACACCGTGTATGCCAGAACCTCTCTTTGACTTGTCTCTTGACACAGTCGGGCAGACTTGATAGAGCTATGGCCTTTTTCTGCCAGCGACTTCATATGTTTGTATGCTCTGTGTCCCTCCTCCCCAACGGTTGAACACCCTGTCATGTACTTCAGTGAGTGCAAAGTAATAGCAAAGCTATTACAACAGTACATTGCTTTATGAGCATTACAGTATGTTTAATTCAGACAGAGCACATCAGTAATATTATAACACATATAGGAGTGGGATTCAAGCAATGAGGTCAATCAAAATTGACAGCCAGGGTCCAGAATGCTGCTCCTTCTAAAATCAACTTGTATGCCATAGCTTACAAGGCTTATGCATTCCTACTATAGAGATTATTCACACACTAGAGTGCTAACTACGTTTATTGTCTCCATGTAAGAAACTGAAGCCATCTTAGTTTAAGGCAATGAACAGGAATCTCCATAGAAACATTTTGCCCTCCCCCCTTCTGATAACATGCCTATGGACATTCTCATTGAATATCCATAATCAAAGATGGCTGCAGTTCACATATGGCATTGAAGAGTTTGCACTCTAGTGTTTTATGATGATATATATGATTCCTGCACCCGTGGTGCGTGTCCCACATTGTACACAGTGTGATGTTAAGTATCTGAAGTTCCTATGAATATGTGATGCAATTTCATTAACAAAAACATTTAAGTTATAACCAAGTGTGTGGTGTGTTTTTCTCATATTTGATATGCACAATTCCTTACATATACTAGAGTTCAGTGATAGGCTGTAGTTAACAAAGTCAGCTGATACAACAGAATAAGAAGATAATTATGTAGGTTTAGGGAAGAGTCAAGAGGAAGGGAAGGGACAGAAGTTGAAAGGAGGGCTAGTAACAGGAATGGGAGTGAGAAGAGAAGCCCTAGGGAAAGGACTCGCAGGAAAAGAGGGAGGAGGGGCAGAGTGAAAGAGGGAGGCTATTTCAGGAAAGGGAAGTTATTCCAGAGGATGGGGAGGCAGAAAGAGAAGATAGCCTGACAGGTAAAGGTTTTACAGCTAGGAATAAGGAAAGAATCGAGTCAGAGGATCTGAAGGAATAGGATCTGAGGAGCAGTGGCAAAGAGGGTGGAGAGATAGCAGGGTATAGAGATGAACCTGTGTCTGAAAAGAAAGATGGGACAGTGGGATAGGTGCCTGCCTTCAATCAAAGGAACAGACACGTTAGCACAGACAGAGCATTGGTGAGTGCAAAGAGGGCAGTGTAGAGCAAAATGGCAGAAGGGTGGCTAGGGTGGATTAAGGGCAAGATTGTTGACTGCATCCTTGGAGACAAACACCAAAGCCTCATCTTGAGGATGAGTACATTGCAGAATGGAAGAGGAAGGGGTGGCACGATTTGTCACAATACAGTACTCCGAGTTTAGAAAGAGCTTTTTGTGGATGTCATAAATGTTGTCAGAGAAATAAAGACTTTTAACCTTGCCAAAAACACAAGGTACAGTATTTGAAGGAGGATACTTTGTCAAGGAGGGGAGCTATCCAGAGGACTGAACACTAGGGTAGATTTGGAGCCTGGCAAGTCCATTTGCTGACAAAGGTCCTGAAGGCCATAAATTGCGTGTAAAGTTTTGCTGGATAGTATATAATGCCCAGAGTAAGCATCACAGTAAACAACATCACAATCCGTTTTGCCGTGGTACTGCAGAGGAATGTGGGTTATTTTTTATTGCTGTCTTTAATGGAGCAGTGCCCAGACTGCCCTCCTCTGGGCATTGATACCACAGAATACATATAAGGTATAGCTAGTGTACCTTTCACATCTGTAACAAAATGGATAAAAAGATTTTAAAAATGAGGAAATGACAGGACAGGGTGGGTGGGGTAACCCAGTCAGTTTTTATAGTTAAATATAGACAAGCTTACATCATTGCACTTTTTAATGTATGAACTCCAGCAGTATGCCATATTTCTGATGAATGAAACATACAGAATGATAAAATATTGAAAAATATTTTCAGGGAGCGATCTACTTTGTTTCTGATCCCATGATGAAGCAAAATTACTGTATCTTTGGCATGCATTTGTCTATTAGGGAGATGATATTCTGCAGCACGGTGGGTGGCTTCTTAGTGGTTAGGCACTTCGAATTCCCTGTGAACTAAGTATTCATCTCAGAATCATGGTAATATCATATAAACCATGGCATTCATTATTTTGGTTGGCTATCAGGGAAGTAGGTAGGTTGACGCCCATCCTTCCCCACCAGCCCTGCCTGGGTCTTCTGTTTCCCATACCCTGCTGTCTTCCCCAATTAGTACAGTCACTGCAGAAAGGAAATCACAGTCACTGCAGAAAAGGAAATCTGGCAGTTTTCCCTCCTTGGTGCTTAATGCTGTTTCTTCTTTTTTTTCAGAATAAAGAAATAGAAGAGCTAACTAAGATCTGTGATGAACTGATTGCCAAAATGGGGAAAAGTTAATTTTCAACCAAACTTTGGACATTATCAAAAAATGAGTGCAATATAGCCACTGGCACATTAATGTCCACAATGTTAATGTGGGCAAGCTGAGTTGTCACTGTTTTCTTATGCACTACTGTATTTTCTTTCTATGTGAGAATGGTTTCATGTGTGTAGCACTCAAAGGACTGTGGGAAAATTCTTGCTACTGTTTGCATTTTCCTAGCATAGAACATAGCAAGTTCACCTCAAAGTTCCTGTATCAGGGAGATTGTCAAGTCCTCTAATAAATTGCATACTACTGATCCTATCCTTCCCCTTTGTACATGAGTTCCTATGTTAGGTGTCTTCTGGAATTATTATTATTGTACATTTCTGCATGGGGACTCCTGCCAATTTTCATTAAAGCCTTAAAAATGTGCAAACTTAATCTGCATTTGATGATTTGTAAAGAATGCATGTCTCTTAAATAGAAACTTCTATATTGTAAATAAAAATTTTGGTTGAAATATTACAATTAAATAGGACTTTGTATTTATTCAAGAAGAGCAGTGCTTTTAGGTATATAATAACTTGCCATTTAAATATTGTATTGGAAAAAATATTTGTAAGAAAAATAAAGATGTGGTTCCAGATGTTCTAAATATCTGCATGTACAGTCTGTTTGGTCCTGCAAAACTGTAAAAAAATTTTTGTGAAGAACAAAAGGTTGTTCAACATCTCTTGCAATATCACCAGCATTTATAGCTCATGTAAATTCTGCTGATGTCACTAGAAATTTTAAGTCAAAAAGTGCTTAGAACATGCACAGGCTTTGAATATTGGGTATGTGGTTTAACTTTTGGGAATACTTTTTGGCGACTGTGGAAAATGTTGTACCACTGCTATTAGCATAGTGCAAAGCTACAAATATAGTGTAATTAATGCTATACTATAGCTGCGCTATGCTACTTTCTTCACATACTTGCTGTGCTGTACTGTAGCTGCCCTACACTACTTTTGTCATGTGCTTGCTGTTGGTTTCAGGTTTGTCAGTTTATTTGAGTTGGGAGCCCTGCCCCTCACACACTCCTTGTTCTTTTTACATGGGAGGGTTTAGGGGGCAAAGCCCCCAACTGAAATAAGCTAATAAAAAAAAGCTACAGGGTGATGTGGAATAGAGCGTGCCACAAGTGGGCAAGGAGCGTAACTTGTATGCTACACTAATAGCGGTGGTTCGATATTCTCCACAGTCACCTAATTTTTGTTAGAAACATAGGATTTTGGGAAAGAAAGAGGGCCCTTGCTCCAAATAAGTGTTTTCTACACATGCTTAGGGGAAATACCTGGTCACCCCATTTTCTTCAGAGTGCCTGTCATCAAGTCTAAGTGTAAAGGTAGTTACGGTTTTGGAAGATGTCACTCGCTCTGGGAGTTTGCTCTACATATTCACCACTTATCCCAGGAAGTGCACCTGATACTGCTCTTGGATTTACTTCCATTCAGTGACATTGTGTGTCCCTTGTTCACTCATCCTTGGCTATTACAATTGTTTTTTGTGCATCTCTGCAAACCACACACATACTCTCATGCCCCTGTCTCACTGCAAGGAATCATGGGTATGCAAATGCTTGTGCAGTGCAGGCTGACATGGGTTACACACTAGTTCTGTTGGTCATTCTAAGTGCCTCCCAGTGAAGTTACCATTTTACATCCAATGTTCTTGGTTGACAGTGAAACTGGTCAGTTCTTGAGCCCCATACTTTTGAAGGTCGTCTACGTCTTGAGTGTGAATGCAAATGTGCACACCCCTCAAAATCTGCTTCACCTTCAGGAACAAGACTGCAGTGCTCTTTAAAGATTCCACATTGAGTAGTATAACTAGGATAAATCACCTAAGAGCTGCACACATCTCCACCCCCATCCATCCATCATCATCATGTGTCGAGGATTAATTCTGTAAAAGTACAGATTAACATTAGGGCTTTAATGACAAACAAACTGCTTTCATTGTCTGATGGTGCAACTGGGAGATCGACACAATGTGGACAGCCTTCAGTCTGCTTCTTCTCTGTTCACTGTTAACAATTCAAAGTAAGTCATTTCAGCATTTTGCTTTAGGTCAACACTCCTGTTTCAAGAATGGTATATTAGAAGGTATTAGATGATAGAGAGTAGTTAAAAAAACAGATAACATATGTCAGTGGTAACTTTGAGGTGCCTGAGACCTGTGTCTTCTGAACTGACCAGAGTATACATATTCTACATTTGTCATGGCTGAGCTTTTAGTATATTTCCTAATGAAATGTAAATACTGTTATTACTTCATGCCTGCTGAAGATCTCATTTGTCATTTAGTGCAACTAGTATCCTATCTGTTCTACAAACACTGCTGAGCGGTATAGTAGATAATGTAACCTTGATTGTTCTCTTTCTTTTTGATTTATGGTTAAACATTTATATTCATATATTTATTAAAAATAACAGTTCTGTATGGCCGATGCAAGCTGGAACCTTTTGGAATACCACGTCACAGCTGACTAAAGTGATAGAATGCACAACTGGAACCTTCTGGAATGATGTTCCTCATCTGATCGAAATAATAGCATTCCCAGTTGGAACATTTGATAAACTATTGCTGCATTCAGATAAGGGGAAACTGCAAACTTTGCCATATGTCCTCTTTTTCAGATGTTGTCAGTCTGTCATCATCATCTTGGTGACCTTACTGTAGATTTGCTGTGCAGCAGCAACAGTTGAAAGACAGGGAAATGGTGGTTTGAGGCTATCCCTCATTCAGTGCCTGCCTTAAGTAGCCTTTATCAGCACTGAACCTTTCCTGTTGGTAGCTCATAATGTGTAATTATGAGTTTCCTCTTTCCTAAAGCAACTGTTTGGTAACAAATGTTAATTTAAGATGGCATAAGAAGATGGGAACCATATGGAAACTATCTTGCGCAGTTTTATCAAAATGACTGGAAGTCTACTGGATGCTGTTCATCTGTTACTGATAATAGACTGACAATTAACGAAGATGATAAAATGATCTGCAAAATGAAATGCTATTTCATCATGTTTGGATCATTGGATATTGTATTAAAAAATGCAACCATTAATGGCAGAAGCTTATTTTAGTTTTTAAATATATTATTTAGTATGATTTTAGAGTATTAGTAATATTGTGGGAGTCCATTTAAACAGTGTGTCAGAAAACTTGTCTAACAAATGTTTTTGAATAGATCTGAAGTGTAACTTTACTCTTGTAGAATTAACCTGAACATTTGTTTTTAAATCAACATATCTTTTTTTATGCTTTCTGAAGGAATGTTGTCATTCAGATGGCTTGACCTTGTCTCTGTGAACTCTCAAGGCTAACTATTATTTGTAATCACTGCTATTTCACTTCTCCAGGCAGCAAACAGAATGATTAGCACAATGTTAAGGAGGGTTAAACCAAACACAAGTATAAACCCCATGTGCAATACTAAAAGAACAATGCCTAGTGAATGGATTTGTAAGTGGTATTTCTTTACTGCAGGTCATGCACTACATTGCTATACTTGTGTTGGTTCTAGTGATGAAGACTGCAACAGACAGGGATTTCAGCAGTGTCCCGACCATTCAGATGCATGTGCTGTAATCAAAGGACAGTCCAGTAAGTACCGAATCAGTCATCAAGTGAGAAACCAAACACGTGTGGGTCATTCGGAAATAAAATCATTTTTATTAAAGGGTGACATTCTAGTAAAATAAAAATATCAAAACTATTAGTGTTACAACAAGTACATTCACCCTTAAGTGCAGTTCAAATTAAACTTATTGTGCAGCCAGTTTGCAACCCATTCTCTTTATGCGACTTCAGTGAATTATCAACTAGTTGGTTTGTCTCTGTCCCTTCCCCCCAAGCTGCAGAATGTGGCTTTTAATTGAAAGTACATTCAGTCAGCTCAAGCAGGGCTTAGCAGAGACCAGCTAACAGCCTGATGTTAGTGATTTAGAGATTTTCTATTCAGAGCCTCAGCAGCTCAGATGCTAATAGGCTGTCAACTGGCTGCTAGATAAACCTAATGTGAACAATGTTGTAGTGTTTTCCAGTTTTTATTACTTTGTCCTGTTGCATCACAATCTATTGTCATGGTGAGCACTATGATGTCATAGACAAAGGCACTATGTGGTCATTTGAGGAATGGCAAATGTTTTTATAAATGTTTGTTGGGTACAGTAATAAGGCCGTGTTTTAAGCCCTGGAAAGGAAAGCTGAAAATTAAAAATTATATTCTCACATGAATTGTAATAGCTGAAACGTCATGTTTATGAAAATACATGCTGAAGTGCAGAGCTGCTCTTTAACGTTTTTGTTCAAGTGCTGCACTACAGACATACATTGTTTAAATGAATTTAGTGCTTTTAGCTGTGAACTACAGTGGTTTTCAGTACTAGTATAGTAATTACAGGTGTGTGCTCAGATGTGGATGGGCTTCACGTGTCAACACATTGGTTTGCACACTCATACTAATAGTAACATTCATAAATAGGGAATTTAGATGAAACATTATTTGTGCAAATGGTAATAAACATTCTCGTGTATTAAAATAGTACTTCCAATTAAGACCTTATGAGAACATGAGTATATTAACATATACACTTTGTAAACCATGGTGAATTAGTGTTGTTTTTTGAGGGGTCCTATTATTCCTTACCCTCTGACATCACAATACGATATTGTTCTCTTTTTTCGCTAATACAATAGATAAAACTGAGTGCTGCTGTCCCCAGCAGTGAGGTATACAACTAGTGGTGTGGTTATATATAAAATCAGGGAGGGGGTCAAACTGGAACTATGGTGAGTAGTTCGTATTTTACAGGCAACACCCTTGTATGATGACAAGTGCCATTTCCAAAGGAGTTTTGGGGAACATGTAAAATATGTAACCAGATGAAGCCATAGAAGCAGCAAATACATATGGGATATTTAATGGGCTGACTTGGAATAAGCCATTTATCTTCATATGTGAGGAGAAGGACCTTAACTCACGAGTGGCAAATCCACAAGTGAGTTATATACAGTACATCCTGCCCCATCACAAGTGATGATAAATGATTTAGTCAGGCCATTGTGTGCCCAATTTGTAGTGATGTATTATACATCGTAAAACTTTTATAATAGTGTTTTAAGAATATAAAACTGTATCTATTTGATTTCACTGCTCAGTTTTGAATGTGGCAGTGGCCATTATGATATCAGCAGTCATTGTTCAAGCCACTCACCCATTGGTTAAGGGTTCCTTTGAGATTTATCTAAAGTGAGAATACATGGTCAAAGACAGGATAAATGATTTATCCTCATTCAAATGCTTCAGTGACCAAAGTAAATCATAGAAACATACAGTAGCTAATGTTAAGAGAAAAAGACCATTTGTCCATCCAGTCTGCCCAATTTTACCTCATCACCTCTTGTCTGGATAGGGTTCTCACTTTCCTCCCCCCCCCCATCACTCTCTGGCTTACTGCTACCCCCTGAGAAACTGTCTTACTCTTTACTTTGTCCCAGCCGTGCTTGAACCCATTAATGATTTCTGTGTCCACCACCTCTACTGCTAGGTTGTTCCATGGCTCAACCACTCTCTTGGAAACTTTCTAGCATTCTTCCTGAATCTCCTCCCCCCTCACCCCAGTTTACATTCCTGTCCCCTTGTTTTTGACCTGCCATTCCTGCCAAATGGTTTCTCACTGTTTACCTTGTTTATTCCTTTCAGGAACTTAAAGGTCTCTACCCTCTCCCTTCTGGCCTCCAGTGAGTATATTATCAGTGCCCTATGCTAACCCTCATAGGATCTGTCCTGGTGGCCTTGAATCATTTTGGTTACACTATGCCGTACTGACTCTAGCCTGTCTCTGTTTTTTGTCAGGTGAGGACTCCAGAACTGGGCACAGTACCCCAGATAGGGTCTCTCCAGTGATCTAAAAACATACAAATATATTTTGTCAGCAGATGAGGATTGCTTGACCCACCCAGCCGGCCCATTTTTCCCAGGCTACATTATTACCATAGACCATACTTGATCTGCCTACTCTTTCTCCCTCCTCCCTTTCTTTCCACTGTGATTCCCTTGTTCTTATCCCATGCATTCTTGAACATCTCCACTGCTTTTGTCCCCGCCACCTCCACTGGAAGGCTGTTCCAGGAATTCACCACTCTTTTTGTGAAGAGGTACTTCCTTACATCTCTCCTCAATCTACCCCCTTCTGCTTCATAGCATGTCTCCTTGTTCTTCAGCACCTTTTCTTCTGAAAAATACTTCCCTCCTGTACCTCATTACCCCTGTGAGCTATTTAAAGATCTTACTTTGAGGGAGGCTCTTGTAGCAGGCCAAGGACTGAGCTGCCAGGTGCCAGAACCACATAGAAAACTTTCTAGCTAGCAGTCTACCATGGGGGACCGCCCACCATCGATGTCACCTGCTGACATCAGCCTATCCTATAAAGGTGGGCATCTCCCACATCCTCCTTAGTTCTTTTCCCGCTGTCAACCCATGCACGTCAGACCTCAGCGGATGCTACAGCTACAGTTGACTGCCATTACTTGCGCTTGCAACACTTTTTTATTTTACCTCTTTCTACCAGTATTAACATTTAATTTTCAGTGTAACAGCTGCACCCAGGTGCCTGTGTCTTCTCTTCCAGTGCAATTGGGCTCTCCTCCAAGGCACTCTTGCATGGTGCCTGTCGGGCTGCTGCCTGACCTCTACCACAGCCCATGGGTCCAGTGTTGATTCTTCCTCTGCCACAGCCTGCCAGCCTAGTGCCAGTGTTACCCCTCCCACAGCCTGCGAGCCTAAAGCCAGTCTTACAGCTGACTCTGGTTGGCCCCATGACAGTATATCCGATGCCAGCTCCTGTTTCCCAGTGCTGCCTTTTTCTTATCCTGTGCCAGCCTACCCTTACCCACCAGTATACCACTTTCATTCACAGGTGGACTATAATCCCTGTTTTCTGTGTGGTAGTCATTCATGTAGAAACAGACCCCTGCCCCTCAGGGCCCTCCTATGGTGTCCCCCAGATGGCTGCTGGGGACCTTTAGCCCTCGGGGATGCTCAGGTGCTTTTATCCCCCCCCCCCGGTATGCTGGGATCCATGGGCTGCAGACCTGGTGCTGTCTTAGACACTCACCAGGATAACAGTCTGCTGGTCAAAAGTGAGCTGGAGGAGCCAGATGAGGAGAACTCTATTTTGAGTCTTCATCCACTCCAGGGAATTCTTCAGAAGGTAAAGAACCCACCAAGGTGGTTCCCAAGTCCCCTTCTAATGATCGCTCTTTCACAGATGTTATGAGGCACATCCAGGCCACTATGGGCTTGAAAACGGAGGAACAGGACCCGAAGCAGCGGCAACTGGCTGTGTATTTAAGGAAGCTTGGCATTCTCCCTGTTGTTGTCTCCCCCCCCCCATTGACTCTCATGAAGATGTCACTAGGGTGGCTTGGAACCACCCTTCTACCACTCCAGTGGTGTCCCAAATGGCAGACCACCTCTACCATGCTCCGGCAGATAAGCCCTTTTTGGGGGGGCCAACCCAAGGCTGATTCTGCGGTCATCAATGCAGCACATGACTGCGCCAAAAAGCCCAAGCACCTCAGTGCTCTCACTCCTGACAGCAAATCCAGGCAGCTGGACCACCTGGGCAAGCATGTTTATGCCTCCACTACCCTGGCCATCAGGGTCATCAGTTATCTGGTCCATATGGTTCAATACCAGAATGTCCTTTGGGACCAGGCTAGGGATCTTGTCCAGGCTTTGCCCGATTACCCCTCCATCACTTAATTGGTCCAGCTCCTTAAAGCAGGCCCTGATGTCAGCAACCACATCCTTCGGACCACCTATGATGCCATGGATGCCTTGGGTTGGGGAGCAGCCACAAGCGATTGCCTCCGGCACCATTCCTGGCTTTGAGTCTCTGGTTTTGCCTCTGATGTGCAGTCTAGCATTTTGGATGCCCCCTTTTGGAGTGCTGTTGTTTGGAGGTGATGTTCAGGATCTTATTTCCTCCCTCCAGGAGTCAGGCCATACCCTCCATCAATGCACTCAGTGTACCATACCAATCTTAAGACCAGTCAGCAGCCTCCTTTTTGACACTCATTTTGTAAGCAGTTCAGCCCACCCACCAAAGGTCAGGGCAAATGCAAAACGTCATCAGCCCCCTCTGCAGCTGCTGCCAGATCCCCTTGGGTCCCAGCGGTCACCCTTCAGGTGGCCGCCCTGAGCTTCAGACTCCTTGGCTGACCCTCCAAGCACAGGATCTGGGAGAGGTTGAAGGGGGTTACTTTTCCATTCATCTTGATGGGCGGTGGGGCATTACCGCAGACAATTGGATCCTGCAGATCATAGAGCATGGCCACATGTTAGAGCTTCTTGAGTGGCCCCCAGAAAATCCTGTGAGAAACTCTGTTTACCCCCAAGCTCACGTGCCTCCCATCTGGGGGGAAATTCAGGCACTCCTGCAAAAAAGAGCGATAGAGCCCATCCCTCTGGCTCAGTGGGGCAGGGGGTTCTACTCCCACTTTTTCCTTGTTCCCCAAAAGACCGTGGATCTCTGACCCATCCTGGATCTGAGTCAGTTGAACTTCTACACAGAGTACAAACACTTCTGGATGGTCATCCTTCAAGGGTTGTTGCCCCTCCTGCATCGGGAGGACTGACTCTGCTCTATGAATATGTAGGATGTGTATCTGCATATCAAGATTTTTCCCTCTTATCAGCGCTTCCTCCATTTCCATTTCCAGGGAGCCCATTTCCAATTCAATGGCCTCCCTTTTGGCCTCTATTCAGCCCCCAGAGTTTTTGCCAAGTGCCTGGCTGCGGTAGCACCTACCTTGCAGAAACAGGGTTTTTATGTATTCCCTTACCTGGATGATTGGATGTTGGCAGCCCCCCTCCAGGGACTGTCTAGTTCAGACCTTGGAGTTCATCTTTCACCTCTTTCAGGCCCTGGGTATCACCATCAACCAGCCAAAGTCTTGTTTGTTTCCTTGTCAGTGCCTCCAGTATATCAGAGTGGTTCTGGATACTGCCCAGGGCATGGCCTTTTTGGCCTTGGGCAGGGCAGAGCACCTGTTGGCTCTGGCTCACCTGGTCTCCTCCAGTCGCTCAGTTCCCGCCAGGGTGTTTCTGTGACTTGGGTCACATGGCAGCAGCCATTACTACGGTTCCCATCGTCTGCCTTTAAGTGTGGATACCTCAGTGGACATAGAGGGTTCAGTAGGACCAATGTACATATGACCTGGACCAGATGGTCATGATCTCCGACCCCATCAAGAGAGTCCTGTCATGGTGGCTAGAGCTGGCCAACCTCCTTCGGGGGGGATCTCTTTTCAACTGCTGGCCCCTTGTCAGAGCCTCATGATGGATGCCTCAGGTCTAGGCTGGGGAGCTCATTTGGATGCTCACCAAACTCAAGATACTTGGATGGAAGTGAAACAGGGTCTCCACGATAATGTCCTGGAGATGCGAATGGTGCTCTATGCTCTATAGGCCTTCCAGACTCATCTCCTTCTCAGTCCACTGTTGATGCAGACAGACAGCATGTGTATGGTGTATTACATCAACAAATGGGGTTGTGCCAGGAGGCAATGAGGGTTGGTACTGGGCCATCAAGCATGGTCTGGAGCTCTCTGCCGCCCATGCTCCAGGTGTCCAAAATGTCCTAGCAGACAGTCTCAGCTGCTCCCAGTCATGGGCTTACATGTGGGAGCTTCTGATCTCATTGGTTGAAGACCTATTTGACAGCTGGGGTTGGCCATAGTTGAACCTTTATACGTCCCCACTCAATGCAAAACTGCTGCTTTTTTGCTCACTTGATCTCGGGCCTGGAGTTTTCTGGTAAGACACATTGTCTCTCTTGGAAGGGGAGGTTTCTGCATGCCTTTCCTTCCTTCTCACTCCTTTGGAGGGTACTGCTCAAGCTCCAGTTTGAGGGGGCAGAGATAATTCTCATAGCCCCTTTCTGATCGCCTCAGATTTGGTTCTCCTTGCTGCAGCAACTGGTGGTTGAACCTCCAGTGCCCTTGCCCCTGTGCACCAGCTTGATCGCCCAAGACCAGGGCACCCTGGTCCATCTGAATCTGAAGCCTCTGCATCTCCATGTGTGGCTCCTGCAAACTTAGTCATTGCCTGCATTGGGGTTCCCCTATGGTTGCAGGTGTTTTGGTGGCTGCTAGAAGCCCTCCAGCAGGGCCACTTATGCCATGACAGGTACCCCGCTACTTGCAAGATCTTCTGTGTCCTTACTGCCCTTCCTGCCCTCTCCACTTTACTGCTGAGGGATTGCTAGAGATTCCCAGGGTGTGACTGAAGACATCTGGGGCTCGAGCTTTTGCATTTGTAGCCCCTACCTCATTGGGTGAAAGAATGCCTGACTGTCCAGAGTTTTAGATCAGCTCTTAAAGCCCATCTTTTAGCCTGCCACTTTCAGAAGATTTTAGCTGATTGATAAAATTTAATATAGATAATCATCAGGAACCCTAATGTATTAATGATAATTTTAATGGACTGTTTAATAATTTATGTTTTAATTTATTGTATGTTTGTGTGATTGATGTACAAGTGTCTTGATCACTGGAAAGGCGCTTTTTATAAATAAACTTGATTGATTGGTTGATTGATTGATTGATGGATGAAATGGAAGTGCTTTTCTCTTTGGGCTGCTTTGTGCCAGCTGGACCCCTTCACATGTCCAGCAAATCAGGTGCTGGAGTACCATCTCTCTCTTTCAGATGCAAGTTTGGGGTACTCATCCAGCAAGGTGCATCTTTCAGCCATCTCTGTGTACCATGCACCAATCAAGGGCAGAGCCATGGCTCAACTTGAGTTGTCTCATACCTTCCTGAAGAGCATTTTGCTCCTCAAACCTCCCATTCAGGACCCAGTCCCTTCATGGGACCATAATTTTATGTTGGAGAAACTCATGCTACCTCCCTTTGAACCGGCTGCCAGTTGTGAACTGCCCTTTCTGTCATGGAAAGTGCACTTTTTAGTTGCTGTTACTTCTGCTTGAAGATTTTCGAAGCTTCAGGCTCTTGTGTATGGATCCTTATTTGGATTTTCACAAAGACAAGGTGTCTTTGCATACTAATCCTAAAATCTTACTTTGAGAGCGTTCCTGCAGTAGGTCTTCACATATAGGACTGTGCCACCCCTGGCGTCAGGACCACACAGCAAACTTCTAGCTAGCAATTCATAGCGGGGGACCACCCTTGGCTTCACATGATGGGATGTCGGCTTAACAGTATATAGGGCGTGGTCCCCAAGCCCACCCTCCAGTTCTTTCCCGCCATCGACCTGAATTCGTCGGACCTCGCAGCAAACTCAGCTTCAGTCGACCACCATTTTCCATAAGTATTTCCTAAGTTTTTTGTCCTTTTCCTTTTTTTTTTTTTTTTTACAATTTCTGTTTATTTCCTCCTGCCTACCCTCGGTGCCCACTCCTTGGATGCTCATGAGCATCTCTGCCCCCTACTTGGGATCTGCCCCTAGAGTGCCTCACCTTCCTCCTGCACAGAGGGGTCTGTCCAGAATTGGTGGTCTTGGATGGGCTGGAGCGGTTGTCATCTAGGACCGCTGAGGGGTATTTTCCATTTTCCTGTGGTTTCCCTGTCCCAGCCCCGAGGCGCGGTAGGGCAGGCAGGGTGTTCAGAGGACACATGCTGGCTTGACGTCCCTCCCAAGCACCTACAGATGTCCCCCGACTCTGTTAAATGGAGACACCAACCCCTCAAGAGCCCGTGTTCCCACTGGCTCTCTCAGGACATCAGATGCATTCTGCACCCCTGGTATCCCACCCCAGAGGGAGGAGAGCATCTGTTGGGACACTCAATCCTCCCTCCCTCCCCCTGCTGACCCCTGCCGACCTGAGCTCATTTCCGAAACCAGGTTGCCAGCGTAGCACAAGGTGTGACTGCTAGTGCCTCAACCCTCAGTGCCACAGGGCTGGCTTTCTGTCCTTTTTCTAAAATTTTGTTGCATGTCTTTGCGCAAAATGAAAAAGAAGTCCTCACAGTGCGATGCTCAGATCCCACACAGGGATGATCACTCCTGCTGTGTCCTCTGCCTGGGCCCCATACACCGGGTGGCAGATTGAAAGATCTGCCAGTCCTTTAACCAGGCCACATGCTCCCGGTGCCAGAAGGCCCTCAATGTCCATCTTCTAAAACAATGCCTTGCATCAATGGAAAAGGAGTTTCAGGAGCTGTGGGAACATCCCCTCTTCACCCACCTCCAAGAAAAAGAAGAAGGAGAAGCACCGGGAATGGGACCGTTCTCCCTCTACCCAGTGTCACCAGACAGCCAATGCGACTTCAGGTGGGGCCGCCACATCGGTGAGTACTCCTCCTCTTAGGTCTCCATCCACCCCGGTGGATCAGACACCCCCCCCCCACCTCAGTCAGTGAGCAGCAAGGTGTTTCTTTTTCTGGAGGATTTGCCTTCGGGGCCTGTCGGCAACTCGGCCAATAAGTCTCCCTCCAGCTCTGTCTCCACCACCAGGTGCATGGCCTTGGTCGATAAGTAGCTCCTCTCGGACTGTAGCTCCTCTGTTGTTGTCCACTTGACCACGTCCAGTAAGTCGAATGTCGGCTCCTCCAACGCCCACCCAGTCGAAGCCGATCAGTCAATTGCCGGCTTATCCAATGACCACTCAGCAGAAGCTCTCCCATCGGATCCTTCCTTGGTTCCTGACATCACACAGAGCCAACTGCCAGGCTCCCCTGTGTCCCATGAGAGCTCTCCCCTCTCAGGCTTTACTGACCCTGTTGACTACTCATTTTCCTCAGACCATAGGACTTGAGTTCTGCTGTCCAGGAGACTTCTCCTGCATTGGGCCTTCCTGCTGAGGTTTCTGCTTCCACAGCAGATCTGTTGACAGGGTATCGATTCCCTAACCCCCCCTCGCCTTTCTCGGATCAGATGTTGGGCATCTTTTGACCCTTGATGCCAGGCCAATCTCCAGTTCAAGTACCCACTGTTTTGGGGGTGAACTCGGGATTTTCCACTCTGATGCTGGAGCCCCCTTCTGGCCCATCAGGGACCCCAGGCCTACCGATAAACCTTCATGCTCCCTGTGGTCCATCGGTCCCACCACCTTCTGGGCCTTCAGCCCCTCCACCATCGGACCTCTCTGGCAACTACCCCGGCTACCCGCTGCCACAGTTCCCATTTTACCAGATGTCTGGAGGGCCGTCACTGGGTTACCTGTTGCAGGTGCCGATGCCAGGGTACCCAGTGCTGGGCCATGTGTATCAATGGTACCATCCTTACTCCTACTGGTATCAGACTCCTGGCTATCTCCCTTACTCTACCACCGGTGCCCAGGCTTCCAGCCTCCACCACCACCACTACCTCCTCAGCCGGAACCGCAAGGGACAATTCTGACCTGGTGGAAGAATGCCAAATCCCAACTCCTGCAGGAGCTGGGGCAGCCCCATCTGGTTGTGGCTGCCACCCTGACTAATAGTACAGTGGCAAGGAGCTCATCCCCAATCGACCACCGGTCACTGGACAGGGACTTGGGCAGATGCCCTACGGGGCCTTTCTCTGGAGTGAAGGCCATGGAGGTGGTACCCAACCTTACCTCCATACCAAGCAGACTGAAATCTTACGACTCAGACTCTGACTCCGACTCTGACAGTCATTCAGACCTTCATTCCCCTATAGAACCGCAACCGAAGGAATCTCCTAAGTCTCCACCAGGGGACCCATCCTTTGTGGAACTCCTCAGGTCTATCCAGCAGGCCTGCAGCTGGGCATCTTAGGAGATGGGCCCCATAAGGAAGTGGCTTATGGAGCATCTTGACCTAACTAATGTGACCCCTCCCCATCCCACCATGGACAGGACAGCATGAGATCTTAACGTCGACAATATGACAACAACTTTCATCCATTCCTGCGGTTTCAAAAAAGCTGACAGGACTTATCACCCTGTCCCCCCCTCCCCCAGAAGGGGCATGCCATTTGACAAGCCAACCCAAGGCCGGCTCTATCGTTATCAATGTGGCCCATGATAGGTCGGCCCAGCTGAAGCTCCTGAGTGCCTCCACTCTGGACAAGAGTCCTAACAGATGGACCAGTATGGCCGCAAGGTCTACACTTCCTCCACCTGCGCCATTCGGTCCCTTAATTATATGGCCCACATGGTGTCATTTCAGAAGTTGTCTTTATCCAACTTGGAAAAGGAACTACAAACTATTCTGTAGGAGAACCTCAGAAATAAGCTTCAGGAAAAAACAAGATTTAACAAGTTTTATTGCTGCCATGCTTTGCGGTCCACCTATGATTCAGTTGATTTGGTGGCCCGATGCACTATTTCGGGCATTTGCTTGAGGCATCTGGCTTGGCTCTGCTTTGTGGGACTGGTGCAAGACATCCAAAACACTCTTCTGGACACCCCCTTCAGGGGTTCCATTCTTTTTGGAGGTGACGCTAAAGACATCATAAAGGAGCTACAAGAGAGCAGCAGATCACTCAAGCACATCTGCTTCATGCATCGCTTGGACCAAAAACCCAAGCAGCCTTTTCATCAACCCCAGAAGAGGTGGAATAGGCAGAACCAGGGCAGACATCCGGGCAAGTGACGTGCTACTGGTTCTGGTACTCAGACTTCCCAGGCAAAAGCCCCAAAAGCTGCCAGAGGTGGTAAAGCAGCACTTCCCTCTGTGTCCTGACTTGAGGGGATTACCTCCACCTCCTCCTGTGTTTCAAGAGGAACAAGTGGGGGAAGGTTCGCCCTCCACCTAGAAGGGTGGAAGGCGATAACCGCAGATGCTTGGGTACTACAGCTCATTGCAAAAGGCCACTCAATTGAGTTCCCGGACAGACACCTGGCCAATCCTTTGGGCAGGTCTTACTACCCATCAGGCCATCAAAGTCGCATTCAGCATGAAATCCAGGCCCTTTTGGAAAAGTCAGCTATACAGCAGGTTCCTCCAGGGCAGATAGGAAGGGGATATTACTCCCACTTCTTCCTAGTACCTAAAAAGACAGGAGATCTAAGACCCATTCTAAGGAGATCTAAGACCCAGATCTCAGCCTGCTCAACCTCTTCATGGAATACAAGAGGTTCTACATGCTAACTCTACAGGGACTCTTGCCCCTGCTCCAACAGAACCAATGACTGCTCTCTGGGCATGCAGAATGCTTACCTGCACATTCCTATCCTCCAGGCCCACCACAGTTTCTTGAGGTTATCCTTTCTGGAGAACCATTATCAGTTCAAGGCCCTCCCTTTTAGCCTTTCCTCAGCACCTCGGGTGTTCACCGAGTGCCTAGTGGTGGTAGCTGCGGCCTTGTGCCGCAAGGGGATTTAAGTGTTCTCTTACCTGGACGACTGTTGTCAGCGCCATATCATTACAGTCTGATGGAATCTCTTTCTATCACCTTGGACCTCTTTTCCACACTTGGCGTCACTGTGAATTATTCCAGGTCTCAACTCTCACCCTCTCAGTGCCTACCTACAGTTCATTGGAGTGGTGCTGGATACGGTCCAGGACAGGGCCTTTCTTGCTAGGGACAGGGCGGAAACTCTAATCCAACAAGCCACGTTGGTGTCCAGCTCCTGTTGGACCATAGCATGCTCGATCCTTTGCCTATTGGGTCTCATGGTGGCTGCCATCCCCACAGTTCCATTGGCCAGACTGCATATGAGGGCGACCAGGACCAGCAATCGGATGACATGGACTGCAGGAACATAGTCTCTGGCAGCATGAAGAGGGATCTCCTCTGGTGGCAGGAACTCTCCAACCTATCCTTGGGGATTCCCTTTCATCCCCCATCCCCTACCATGACCCTCACAATGGATGCCTCAGGTCAGGGTTGGGAAGACCACCTGGAAGACCATTGTACTCAGGGGACATGGTATCCGCAAGAGGAGCATCTGCATATAAACATTTTGGAGATGAAAGCTCTGCTGTATGCTCTCCAAGCCTTCAAATCCCTCTTCCTACCGGGAACACTACTAATCCAGACTGACAACACGGCCATAGTCTGGTACATCCATAAACTGGGAGGCACCCAATCATACCCACTCTGCAGGGAGGCAATGCAGGTGTGGTACTGGGCAGTCCAGCATGACCTGTCTTTGATAGCAGTCCATGTTCCAGGAGTTCACACGTCCTGGCGGATAGTCTCACCTGCACTGTAGTGCGGGCTCATGAATGGGAACTAAAGCAGGATGTAATGTAAGATCTCTTCGATCAGTGAGGTCGGCCAGCGAGAGAGCTCTTCACCTCCCCATCCAATGCAAAACTACCCAGCTTTTGCTCTCTCGTTCCCGAGCGTAATGTTTCTTGGCGAGATGCGCTGTCTCTGTCTTGGGCAGGGAGATTTCTGTATGCTTTCCCTCCCTTTCCAATTCTTTAGAAGGTTCTGCTGAAGCTTCAGGAAGAGGGCGCTCACATGATTCTGATAGCTCCTCTTTGGCCTCAGCAGATTTGGTTCCCTCTGCTGCAGCAGCTGGCATTGGAACCCTTGGTACCACTTTCTCTCTCCCACGGCCTTCTGTCTCAGGAGCAGCACAGTCTGGTGCATCCGAGCCTCAGGTCTCTTCAACTGCATGCATGGCACCTTTGGACATAGCAGTCTCATGGTTTGGCATCTCTTTTTGAGTTGTCCAGGTTCTAGTAGAGGCAAGGAAGCCCTCCACTAGATCTACATATGCCATGAAGTGGAAGAGAGTCTCTATCTGGGCCACGGCCAAGGACTTGGATCCATTCTCTTGCTCGGTACCCTAGGTCCTTGAGTAACTCTTGCACCTGTCTGATTCGGGCCTTAGTTACTCTCCTCTGAAGATCCGTCTTTCTGCGGTTTCCTCCTACCACCTTCTGGTGGAGGGCAAAACCCTTGCACAGTTGGAGGTCTCCAATACTTTTCTTAAGGGGATCCTTCACCCTAAACCTCTGGTCCATAATCTGGTTCCCCCGGGACTTTAATTTTAGAGAAATTTACTTTGCCCCTTTTGAGCTGGCAGCAAGTTGCAACATGCACTATTTGTCTTGGAAAACGCTCTTTTTAGTCACTAACACTTCAGTTGAAAGGATTTCAGAGCTTCAGGTCCTCGTTTGCAAGGAGCCTTATTTGATTTTCCACAGAGATCGGGTGGCTCTGTGGACTAACCCTTTCTTTCTTCCAAACGTAGTCTCAGATGTTACATTGAACCAAGATGTTCAGTTGCCGGTTTATTACTCAGAGTACTCCAACAGAGGGCGAATACCACCTGCATACATTGGACGTGCACAGGATTTTGAGATGCTATATCTCCTGGACCAAGGAGGAGCATAAATCTGATCAGTTGTTTGTGGCTTTCACACCCAGATGACAGGGTGCCGCCATTTCAAAACAGGGTTTGTCTAAATGGTTGGCAAATTGCATCTCGTACATTTACCAAACGTACGAGAAACCCCTTCTGGGGGAAGTGAAAGGTCATTCAACCCATGGTGTAACTGCTTCGATGGCTTTCTTACAGAATGTGTCCACCTCAGATATTTGCACTGCGACCACTTGGTCTTCTGTCCATACTTTCACCAAGCATTACAGTCTGGCCATCGCCTCTAGGCATAGGGCTAGGTTTGTTCTTTCTGTTCTGTAAGGCCTCTTGTCCTAAGCAGCTTTTTAGTTGTCAGACGTTTCCTCCTCCCGGAACCATGTCTCCAACTTCTTTTTCTTGACTGCTTGGTATTCAGTCCTATATGTGAAGATCTTCTGCAGGAACACTCCTGAAGTAAGATATTACAGTTGTGTAAGAACTTACTGTAACAGTAGATCTTCGAGAGAGATTCCTGCAGTAGGTCTCATTTTCTCTCCCACCTTTCCCCAGCTCCTGTTTTTTCTCTTCTTTCTTTTCCCAGGGCTTTGTTTTCTTTAGCTCCGGGCTCAAGGAGTTTTTTCTCTTTTCTCCCATTTTCCTCTTTTGGTGTCTTCCGGCAGGAGAACTGGAGGGCAGGTGTGGAGACCACCCCCCCATATACTGTCATGCTGATGTCCAATCATGTGACACCAGGGCGGTCCCCCAATGTATTGCTAGCTAGAAGTTTGCCATGCGGTCCTGACTCCAGCGGGCATAGTCGTATATGTGAAGACCTCCTGCAGGAACCTCCCTCAAAGATCTACTGTTATGGTAAGTTCTTACATAACTGTAATTTTCTTCCCAAGGTGGTGTCGGAGTTTACTTTGAACCAATCCATCCACATACCAGTTTATTGTTCTGAGTATTCTAATCAGGGTTAGGTGTTGCTACATATCTTGGATTTACATAGAATCTTGTGACGCTATGCGCACCAGACTAAAACTTCTAGGAAGTCTGACCAGTTGTTTCTTTCGTTCACCCCTAAGAAAGAGGGCGCTCCTGTTTCCAAACAGTGTTTGTCTAAGTGGTTAGCAAATTGCATTATTTCTTGCTATTGTAAATACAACAAGGGTCTTCCAAGAGTGGTTAAGGGCCATTCCACCAGGGGTATGTCTGCCTCCACAGTGTGTTTCCGAAATGTTTCTGCTGCGGACATTTGCACGACTGCCACCTGGAGTTCTGTCCACACCTTCACTGAGCATTACAACCTGGACATTGCCTCTAGGTGCAGGGCCAATTTGGGCCTCTCTGTCCTGCAGAGCCTTCTTTCGTAGTCTGTTGGCTGCTGTTTCACCTCCTCCCAGTGCTGCTTCCTTTTCACTACCAGAACTATTGGGACTCAGTCCTACCGGTGTTGGCCTGCTGCAAGAGCTCCCCTCGAAGAAAGATAGCACAGTTACGTAAAATCTTACCGTAACAATAGATCTTTGAGAGGAGCTCTTGCAGCAGGTCCTTATTTTCCCTCTCTCTTTCTCCTTTCTTTTTCTCTGCCGCTTCTCTCATTAGCACAGGTTTTCTGCTTCCCTTGTTCTACTTGGCTGTTGGGAATCTCCTCAGTTCTTCTTTTGTTGCCCACTCTGGGTCTCCAGCGAGAGAACTAAGAAGAGTGTGGGGGATCACCCACCTTTATAGGATAAGCCAACATCACAGGGTGACATCACTGATGGGTGGTCTCCTTGGTAGACTGCTAGCTAGAAAGTTTTCTGTGTGGCCCTGGCACCTGGCGGCTTAGTCCTACCTGTGCTGGACTGCTGCAAGAGCTCCTTTCGAAGATCTACTGTTACAGTAAGTTCTTACATAACTGTACTGTCTCTATCATTTCCCCCCTTTCTCTTCCAGAGTGTGCATATTGAGGTCCTTAGGTCTCTCCTCGTAGGGCTTCTGATGCAGATCCTGCACCATTTTAGCTGCCTTCCTCTGGACCGCCTTCACTCTGTCTATGTTCTTCCGGAGATGTGGTCTCCAGAATTGGATGCAGTACTCTAGGAGGGGTCTTGTCAGCAATCTATAGAGAGGCAACACAACTGCCCTCTTTCTGTTATTGATGCACCTCCCTATGCACCCCAATATCCCACTAGCCCCCCTGGTTGCCTTGTCATGCTGCCTGGCCACCTTTAGGTCATCCAGTATGAGTACTGTAAGTCTCTTTTCTTCTTGATAGTCATCAGTACCACTCCACCCGTGTTGTACTCTGCAGTTGGATTCTGTGCCTTAAGTGCAGTATTTTGCACTTTTTCACATTGAAACCCAGCTGCCATACCCTTGGCCACTCCTCTAATTTTCTCAGGTCTTTGCTCATCCTTTCCACCTCCCCCCCTAGAGTGTCCACCCTGTTGCAGATTTTGGTGTCATCTGCAAAGAGGCAGACCTTTCCTTCCAGCTGCTGTGCAACATTAAAGAAGACTGGTCCCAGCACTCATCCCTGAGGCACCCTACTGGTCACTTTCCCTTCCTCTGAGTGAACTCCGTTTACCACCAGCCTCTGTTGCCTATCCCCTAATCAATTTCTTGCCCAGTTTATCACCTTTGGACACACTCTTAAGCTACTCAGCTTGCTTACTAGTCTCTTATGTGGATGGTGTCAAAATCTTTACTGAAATCTAGGTAGGCTACATCCACTGCTCCATCCTGAGCTAAATCCTTTGTCGCCCAGTCAAAGAAATTATTTTAGATTAGTTTGACATGACCTGCTCCTATGAACCCATGCTGCCTCAGGTCATGTAACCCAGTGGATTCAAGACATTCCACAATATTTTCCTTCAGCAGTCATTCCATTTCCTTTCCATCACTGATACCAGGCTGACTGGCCTATAATTGCCAGCCTCCTCCCTGCTCCCAGTTTTGTGTAGTGATACTACATCCGCTCTCCTCCAGTCCTCCAGAACCACTCCTATTTCCAGTGAGCTGTTAGCTAGGACTTTCAGAGGTGCAGCCAGTATCTCCCTGAGCTCCCTCAGTACCTTTGGATTCACTTCATCTGGACCCATTGCTTTGTCCACCTTCAGATAGAGTGAGCCCCATCAGGACTCTCTCCTCCAAAAAAGGACTAGTGCCCACCTCCCTCCCTCCAAAGCTTCTGTTACCTTTTTGTGGTCTCTTCCCTTCTTTCTCTGTGAACACCGAACAAAAGTATTTGTTTATGATGTCAGCCTTTTCCTTGTCCCCCTAAGCATAGCCTCCCCTTGCCTTTTTAACCTTGCAATCTCACCCTTGGTCTTCCTCTTTTCATTTACATACCTAAAAAATGTCTTGTCCCCATTCATTGCCTTCTGAGCTATTCTTTCATCAGTCTGCACCTTTGTGCTTCTTACTGTTTTCCCTCATTCCTTCTGTCTCCCCTGATACATCTCCCTTTCCTCCCACTGCATCTTCTTATACCTTCTGAATGCTACCTTTCTAGCCTCTACCTTTTCAGCCACCTCTTGCAAGAGCCATTGTGATCTCTTTTTCCTCTTGCTTTTGCTCACTTCTTTGATGCAGAGGTTTGTTGCCTATACTATGCTCCCTTTTAGCTTCACCCACTGTTCCTCCACCCAAACCCAGGCCATTCCCCCCCCTGCCAGGTCACCCCTGAGGCATTCACCCACCTTTATAAAATCTGCCCTCCTGAAGGCCAGGACCCTCACCTTTGTGTGGTTCATTTCCGCAGCAGTCCTTATACGAAACCACACCATATCGTGATCACTGGTCCCTAGGTGGTCTCCCACCTAGAAGCCTGCAATACTGTCACTGTTAGCGAGTAACAGGTCCAGTATTGCCCCATCATGAGTGGGTTCACTGACTAATTGTATGAGGAATGCCTGCTGCAGAGTCCAGGATGTCCCTGCTTCTAGCTGAAGCCACTGCGTTTCCACCATCTTGCCAGTTGCTTTCACCAGTATCTTATCTAATTCCTCCCCCCGTGTTGGAAATCTGTAGGTCACTCCAGTGTAAATAGTGTCTCCATTCCCGGTCTCCAGTGTCACCCTCTGCCTCCCCCTGTATTCCCTGTATCTCCATAACTTCTATGGTTTCCCTCACATAAAGCACCACACCCCTACTCCTCCTTTTCTTCCCACCTGATCCTTCCTGAACAGAGTACAGCCTGGTATGGCCATGTCCCAGTCATGGTTTTCAGTGTACCATGACTCAGTAATGACCACAAAATCCAGGTTGACTTCTGACGTGATGGTCTCTAAGTCCAGAATCTTATTTCATAGCCAGCTAGCTTTCTCACACATAGCCTTCCAGATTTTATTTCCACTCAGCCTGTTGCCCCCCTTTTTTCCTTTTCGCCTTCCCTCCTTCCCTCCTCTCTCTTTTTAATTCTCCCGTTCACTTCCCTCTTTGTGTTTACCACCCTTGCTTCCTTTATTAATTTGCACCTGGGAATTCTTCTCTCCTCCAGTTCTCCTTACTCTCTATTTCAGCCTGTGTTTGGTGGTGGGGGGGGGGGGGCAGTTTCTGCCTTCCCAATTTCTTCCACCACCACCACCCTCAGCTAGTTTAAATTTTCATGGAAGTAACATTTATTCCATACACTGAGGACTATAGTTCCCCTCCTGGATAGATGCAGCCATCACCCCATGTATAGGCCCTTATCATTCAAGGGTAGTCCCAAGTCCCAAGTCCCCAGTGTAGCCAAATCCCTCCTCTCTGCACCATTCCTTCAACCAAGAGTTAAAGCTCCTGGTGCGGAGATCCCACTCCTCCCCCATCATAGACAGGCAGCATCTCAGTGAAAGCCACTGAGCGAGGTACCTGTCTAAGACCCTTCCCCAGCTCCCTAAACCCCCTTGCACTATCCCAGCCCCATCTCTAGCCAGGTTAGTCATTACTCCCCAGGTGGACAGTGACATCCAGCTCTCTTTCCCATCCTGCTACCCTAGTGATCCTCAGGATTTGCTTCTCATCCCTCCAGGCCATGGTGCTGCGTAGGCATCTAACCTGCTACTCCCCCATTTTTGCTTTTCACACAGCTATAACCCTCACAGTCCAGTCACCCAACAGAAGTTGTTTCATCCTCCTTTGGGGTCCTCCACCACCCTCTTTGGGGTCTCCACTATGGAGGGACCCCACATCCTCTGTGGTCACTACTGCTGGCGCCTCCTCCTGGTAGTCCCACCCCACTAGAGCGGCATAGGCATTATGTAGTGGTACCAGTTGAGGAGTGTGCCTCCGTTCCACCCTTTAAGAGCCCACCATATTCCAGCTGTTCCTCCTCTCTGGCATCCTCTGAGGTAATGGTGGTAGACTTGGTGGCCCCTGGGTAGGGGAAAACATCCTTCAAATCCTAGCCAACTCGGCCTAGAGTCTAACAACCTCCTTCCTCAATCCAGAGAGGGTGTGTGCAGATGGGGTAGCACCGCAGTCTTCAGACAATCTCTCTGAAAACTGCCACCCCACAGCCACTGCACTGCACTGCACCACCACTCCCAGCATTCTCAACTTCTATTCTTCCTATGTTACCTGGAAATACTTTTGTACCCTTACCTCTGAGAGGGTGTTTCTATTTTTCCCCTTTTTTGTTTCTATTTGTGTTCCCCAGTGCCTTGTTTAAATCTCTTTATACTCCTACCCTAGACAGGGTGTTGCTTCTAGCCCCAGTTTTGGCCTACCTTTTACCTTCTGCCCTTCCCAGCAGTGACTGTTGCACAGCAGTGAACAGTTGCCTTACCGTTGAAGACCGGCAAAGTCCTCTGCTTCCATGCTTCCTTCTGCCGACACCTTACCCTGCTACCTTCAGTATAAGGAGAATATAAATATACCTTTAAGGTAAAGCTAGGTGCTTTCACTGCTCTTTGTCAGCAAAGTCTGTCCTTCCAGCTCAGGACATCTACAAAGAGGTAGTATTACCTCTTTCCTCCAGTTATTGAAACCCCTTCCAATACAACCTAACATTCTGGCTGCCATGTTGTAAGCCTTGTTATATTGGCTAGTTTGTTTAGGGAGTTGCTTGGGATAATCCACAGATCCCTTTCCTCTGAAGCAGTGGTCAGCTTAACCCCTCCCATTAAGTATTCCTTCCTGGGGTTCTTGTTCTCTTTGTGCGTCACCTTGCACTTTTTGGCACTGAATTTCAGCAGCCAAACCTTGGACCACCCCCCTATTGCAGATCCCTCTGCAACTCCCTTACCTGCTGCTTACTCTCTACCCTGTCACAGATCTTAGTGTCATCTGTGAAGAGACATATCTTGCCCTGTATTCCTTCTCCTGTGTCACTAATAACATTGAAAAAGATGTGTCCCAGGACAGATCCCTATGGTACCCCATTCATGACCTCCCATTCCCTTGATTTAACCCATTTTACCACCACCCTCTGTCTCCCCATAACCAACTCCACCCCTTGCATTTAACTAGCTCCTTTGCTACTCCCAGAGCTTCTATTTCTTCAACAGCCATCTGTGTGGCACCAAGTAAACTACCTTGTTAAAGTCAAAATGAAGTAAATCTACTATTTGTCCCATATCCATCGCCTTTGGAACCCAGTCAAAGAATAATATATCTGTTTGGTCAGATAGGGCCTCCCTGCCAAAGACCTATGCAGCTCACTATCCTGGAGCCCATTTCTCTACAGGTAGTCCACTAGGTCCCCTTTGATTAGTATCTCCATCAGTTTACCTACTATGAAGGTAAGACTGACAGGTCGGTACTTTCCATGTTCCTCCCTGTCCCCTCCCTTGTGGAGCGGTACCACTTTTACTATCTTCTGGTCTTTTGGAACCACCCCAATTGTAGTGAGCTACTGAATAGCCCTGCCAGGAGCTTAGCCAGTTCTAATGGCAATTTCCTGAGCACCCCAGGTGCATCCCATCTGGCCCTGGAGCCTTGTTTATTTTTAGAGCTGCAAGCCCTTTTCTTTTTTTTTTTTTATTTACTATACTTTTTCATGGGTTGGATCCGTCATTTCTCCGCCCTAGTCACGGCCCCCCTGTGCCTCCTTCTCCGATAATTGCCAGCGCTCCCCGTTCACCCCAGGCTTACCCCCCCCCCAGAGGGCAAAGATGCGGCGACTTCCCCAAGGTCACCGCACAACTAATATCTAGTTGGGGAGCTGACATTGGAGGCTAGTGGAAACCCCAGGGGGAGGGCATCATGGAGATGTACCAAGCCCGGTTATTTTTCTTCCCTTTTTGTGTGCGAGGGGCGAGGACGTGCAATGACGACCAGCGTCCACCCCGCCCCCTAAAGGTACAGACATCTGTGTTGCTAGCGGCTGCCCCAGCCTCCACTGGGTGTCACTAGACACCGAACATTCACCCCTTCCCTCCCCCCAGAGAAGGAGGGCTGTCTAAGGATGCTCTATCCTTCTCCCCCCAACCGGCCCTCAGACGACCCGAGTCCGTTCCCAAACCGAACCCAGGTCGCTGGCGTCGCATGTGGAAATCCAACCGCAAGCCCTTTTCTAACCCTCTCTCCTGTAATTAACACCTGTCCCAATTCTGGGATCCCCTTCGCAGCAGCCTTTATGCCACTTTCTGGTAGAGGCCCACTATCCCCCATTGTGAGTACTGCACAGAAGTAGTTGTTTAGAATGACTGTCTTCTGCTCATCCTCCTCTACTAACCTGTCCCCCTTTCAGCCTAACAATTCCCATCTTTGTCTTCCTTTTACCCTTATGTACCTGAAAAACTGATTTTCCCCTCCTCTTGACCCCCTTTGCAATATGCAGCTCTGTGTCTGCTTTTGCATCCCTGACTACCTTGTTGGCTTCCGTCACTCTTGACCTGGTATTTGCTCCAATACTTATCCCCTGTTTCTGCTTGCATCCAGTGAAGGACCTTTTGTTGGCTTTCACTACCTTCCTGACCTTCTTAGATAACCAGATCTGCCTGTTGTGCCTATTCCCTTTGGTAACCAGTCTCAGGCATTGTTGGTTGTTTTGAGAATGGTCCCTTTAATTTTATTTTCACCACCCCTCCGTCCCCCTGATTTTGTCCACTCCAGCTAACTTGCCCTTGACTAATTCCCTCATCTGATCAAAGTCTGCTTGTCTGAAATCAAGAGCAACAGCTTTTGATGAGGGTATACTGATACCCATAGTCAGTTCAAACCATATGGTGTTATGGTCACTGGACCCCAGTGGTTTCCCAACCCACACTCCACCTACCCTCTGAGTTGGTGAGTACCACGTCAAGAATGGCAGCCTGTCTTGTTGGCTCCCTGACCAGCTTCACCAGTAGGCAGTCCTGCAACATATCAAGCAGGGCTCGACTTCTGGTTCTCTTAGCTGCTAGAATATTCTAATCTGTGTCTGATAGATTGAGATCCCCACAACCACTACCATCCACCTTTTGGCCCATTCTCAGTTTCAACCCCTAGTTTCCTAACCCCCTTGTCTTCCTGTCCTTGTGGTCCATAGACCACCACAATACCAGCTTCTCTGTACCCACAGCGATTCTGTCTTCTCATTTCCTTACCTGATGAACTCAACCTCTACTGCCTCTATGCCATCTTCAACATAGAGGGCTACCCCACCTCCTTTTCCCTTACCCCCTCTCTTCTATACATTTTATTCCCTGGTACTGGCAGGTCTCAGTTGTTATTCCCAGTGGCCCATGTTTCTGAAATGGTTACAAATTCTAGTGCAGGATTTGCCTCCATTGCCTGGAGCTCACTAATTTTGTTTCCCAGACTCCTGGCTTTTAGGTAGACTACCTTTTAGTTTGTGCCTATATTAATCCCCTCTTGTGAGCTGCGTTCACTTTGTGCTGTCCTTCCCTTCCTAATGTCCTTGTTTTCCTGCTCCCTGCTGGCTTTATGAGCCCCCTCCCCTGGCACCCTTACTTAACTTATTATGGACCTCTGCTTTTCTGCTTTTGTCTCCACTGCTGCAAGACCCTATTTCTGGTGGAGTCCTAGCTAAGTTCACCTTCTACTCACCGCCCTCTGTGGTTTCCCCAGCCTCACTCTCCCCACTCTCAGTTTAAATGTCCACTTACATAGACATCAAGCATTAGCCCAAGTGCACTGGTCCTCTCTCTTTTTTGGTGAAGGCTGTCACCATTGAAGAGCCTCCTGTCCCAGAAGCCCCCCTCAGTCTCTCACAGAACAGTACCCCTCCTCCTGAGGCCATCCATTCCACCATCCATTAAATTCCTCAGTCTCCTCCTTCCTTACCCTGTCCTTCCCATGCCCTCTACCCCACACAGTGAGGACCTCAGAAAAGGCCAGGGAAACTGGTGTTTCAGTCCACCCCCCCCAGCCTTTGAAATTTATGCTTCACAGTCTTAGTCAGCTGGTTTGCCAGATCATTGGTACCTAAGCACACTAGCACCCCAGGCTGTCTTTCCTGTCTTTTGCTATCCTCCCTATCCTGTATATAGCCTGGATGGATAATGTTCTTGGAAGGCATCTGACCACCCCTCCTCTCATCACCATTTCTACCCCTGTAATCATAGAGTCCCCTACTACTAGGATACTCCTTGCTCTACCTTCTTCCTGTTCCCTCCCATTGGTGCCACCAAGTCATTCTGTTCACCCTTCCCATCAAGCTCAGATCCCCCCCCCCCAGTAGGAGTCAGGTAGTTGTGCCTCTTCCAGTGGTGCAAAATGATTTGCAGTTGGGATTTGGTGAGTTTGGACAACTTTCTTGTGACTGCCCCTGCCACCCCTCCCCCCTCCTCATAACACTGTAGCCCACCAGACCTGTGGGCCTCTGGGGGAGTTGGGGTGTGGGGTGTGCCTGTGAGTACCAACCCAGCTGGTGATGCAGCATAGACATCTCTTCCCATGCTGCCACCAGCTGTGTCTGGAGCTCCACAAATCTCTTACATATGGGGCAGTGTACCACACTCCACAGCGTGGCCCAGGAGATCAGTGCCCCACATTCCCTACAGATGACTATCTCCCCTCTGCTTGTGTGCTCCATACTGCCTGTTGTTACCCCTCATTCAATGTTTAATACCTCCTTCCTACAATGTACTACATTTTGCCCTGCACTAATCTCTAACTACCTTCAGCCCTTTCAGTTGCTCCCTTTAAGACCATACCCTAAATTAGGTGTTTTCCAGTTCCTTTCTTCTATTTGACCTTCCTTAACCATGGTTAATCCAAATATAAAAAAAAAACTGTCACTTATGTGAGCAATAACCCACGACAGGGTGTGCTGTTACTGGGGATTAACGTACACCGGGGTCCATTGAGAGACATGTGGCTGCAGGCCGAATGTCCTCACAGCACCTGGATGTGCATTAATCCCCAATAACAGCACATTATTGCACTTATAACATGGGGTACGCAAGGAAAAAAACAAAACCCTGTACAAGTGTGTTTTTTTCTCCTTAAAAGACCACAAAAAGCTAATGTATCCTGCCACCATGTCAAATAGTCCCTAAGAAAAAAACACACATTCTGCTACTTATGCACCTAGAAAAGTGACACATACAATACTGAGAGGATGTGTCAATTTTTTTCCCACGACATGCTGTGCAATCAAGCTTAACAGAGCCCCCTGAGAAGCCCCCCCCCAAGAGACAACAGTAGTGGCAGCAGCTCTCTGAAACCAGTCTGCTAGCCTCTAGTTCTCTCCCACGTCCTACATGCTTGTCCGGTTTTGGGATATACATAGGGAACAAGATGACAGCACTTTCCCTGACTCCCTCGAGCAAGACAAAGAGAAAGACACAGGACAGAGCACAAATTCTGCGGTAACTCTTGCCAATTACTGCATGGCTTGCTCTATGTGTGCGTGTCTCTCTCACTCGCTGCCAGTATCTGCAAGACTGATACCTCAGAATCCCTAGTATTACACACTTGCACTGACATGTCCAAAGATAGGTAAAGAGACACAGCTGCAGTTTGCACTCCCATGGTCTGTCCCTCCCTCTCTTACCATGTCTTCCTGCGTTCGTCTTTCTCTCACAGAGCCAGAAATTACTTACCCACCACTACACATACACAGAGAACTGCAGGAATTCTGCAGTACCAAGGAAGGGGTGCTGCCATATTCTGCTGAACCACGTGATGATCATGAGGAAATTGTGCCCTGTCTGTGTCAGTCTCTCTCTCCCCCGGTGTCACTGTATCTTGCCGTGCTTGCTGCCACTGCAAGAATTCAGAGCACATGCTCCCGGTCTCCTCCTCGCTTATGTGAGTCTCTCTCCCCCACTGCAGTGCGCTGCTGCCAGCTTGAGAGGTATGCTGCTGTATGGACAGGTATGCCTGGAGGGGGATGGAGAATCTGATATGCAGGGGCTCGGCAGCACAGGACATCGGACCTTGCGGATGGGGAGGGGGCAGACAGAAGGACACCTCCTGATGCTAGGACATTGATGTGAAGTTGAGAGTTCACACACAGACAGACAGTGCCCTAACTTTTAACTGCATGTGCTGGTCCCACTCTCTCTCACTCACTCACTGCACCACTCTGGAGAAAGCACATTGTGATTGTCAGTTCAAAGATACACAGATGGAACAGTTCCGCAACTGCTAGCTAGCCACCCAGTCTGGTACTTGCCCATCCTGGTTTCTGCAGGGGAGACTAGTGTGCAGCAGACTTAGCCCCTGGAGCCCGCAATTGCGGCTTCCTTTTACAAGCTCTCACATTGCACCACACTGTCATGCAGCACAAGTTGCACCCGCATTGTGAGAGATTTCTACTGGGTTCCCAGAGGTCCGCAGAGCGGTTGGGTGGGTAAGAACACAGTGGAGAGGGAAAATGATGACAATGTGCTGTTTTATTTGTTACACATGGTAACAAAGGGCAAATAGTGGGCACTGCACTGTGCACTAAGCCCTGCTGTACACGGGGAAAGCGGGGGATTGTCATGGCTGCCACACAGTTTTACTTTGCCTTGACAGGGAACAAGTTCGGCTTCTGAAGAGGGATCCTGCAGCTAGGACTGTTAACACCACCTGTGCACTAACATCCATTAATGAGTGGTCACCTGCTGTACTTGAGCCAATCATCATCATCATTTACACACCCCATGTTATAAATATAAATATTCTTTGCAAAAAATGTTGTTAATGTACCAGTTAGGGTTCAAAGCAAAGTGACAAAAGTAGGGAAATGTGGTGTTAGGGTTCCTAACCCCAGCATCTTAACCCCCCCCCCCACCTGGCAGGAAGCCAAAGGAAAAAACATTACGATTTCACCTCTCCTGAGTCTTCGCAAATCAGATCTAGGATGTTCCTAGGGGTTGTCAACCCTAATGCTTACCACATTCCATCAGTAAAGAAGCTGAGATGTGCAGACTGTATGAGAATGGAGTGAGCGTTAGGGTTGACAAGCCCAAGAAACACTCCAGGCCTGATTTGTGAAGACTCAGGAGAGTTGAAACCATAATGTTTTTTTCTTTGGCTGCCTGCAGGGTGGGAGTGTGATGTTAGCACTGGGAACTCTAACACCACATTCCCCTACTTTTGTCACTTTAATCTGAACCCTAACTGGTGCATTAACAACGTTTTTTGAGAAGAATTTCCTTACTTTTTGAAATAGTATAATTGTATCCTCCTTCAGGACCTGCGTGAACATATCCATTTGTCTATCAAAGCGCAGGGTCCTCTGGGCCCCTGCCCTGCTCTTCCATCCTTCCATAGATGCAGACATCTTAAGATGTGCAGACTATATGAGAATGAGGTGAGTGTTAGGCTTGAAAGATGGCCACAAAACTGGGATACCATCTGGCTGTGCTATGAGTGAGCACACAAATCCTCCTCTCAATTCTTTAATTTTGCTGTGTACTTTAGAAAGGACAATCTTGAATTTAGCTTAGATAGTTCACTGGTCTAGTTTTTAGTGACAATGTTTTTTTAAACTGTTTTTTTTTTTTAATTAGTCTTTTTCTCCACCACCGCAGACTTAGCAGGGGCTATGACCCTTCCCTTGGAGGGGTACATTCCCCGGCCTTGTTAGGCCATCATGAATCCTGCCGAGTCCCGGAATTTTCCATTTTTCTCCCGCACCCACATCTGTGCAATGGGCGGCAGGCTGTCTCCACCTCTGTGGAGGCAGTCGATTGCACTAGACGTGGGCAAACCTCTTGCATGGCTGTACACATGTGCTGACTCCCAGCCACCACTAGGTGTTGGCCAACAGCACACAGTGCAAATCCCCCCACCCCAAGGAAGGAGAGCAGTCCTCCAGATGCTCAATCCTTCCTTCCCTAGCCAACCCCCAAACCCAGGTCACTGGTGTGGTGCAAGATAAGGCGTCCAGCACCTCAACCCTTAGCGCCACCGGGCAAGCTTTTAAACTGTTTTAAACCATTAAATTGTAACAGTGAGCAGATGACTAGGTTAGTGGCAAGATAGGGACTGATTTAGTTTAGAAATTAGCTTTGTTATTTTGTAGAAATACCTGTTGTGCTGTGTAGAGGAAGCTTTCTTTCTTGCCAGCTGTTGCTGGCGGCATCTGAATTAGGAGGCAATTGTCCCTGGACTGAGATGGAGTTTAAGCTATGGGAGACCTTCTTTTGCTGTGGAGGCTGTGGTCGACCAAAGAGAGGGAGTGGTGCTACTGTTTCCCCAGAGGTGGTTTGGTCGAGAAGTCGGGAGTTCAGAGATTTGAAGCAGTGTTGCTGTACCCCAGGGAGTGATTCAGCAGAGGAGATGGGAGATAGCAGATTGAGCCAGAGCCTGAGGCAGTTTGCGACTAGGGGCAGAGTTGGAACTGGCTCTGGAATCAGCTAAGGGACTGAGCAAGTGGCGAGAGCACTCTGTGGTCCTGTAGCTGGAAATTGGTCCAGCGTCCTGCTGCTCGTTTATACTGGAGGGCCTGCCTGTGCATATGAGCACTTGTTGGTGAACTGTTTCAGAACTATGATTCTGCAGTGGAAGAGGGTGGTGAGAGAGCCTCTTTATGTGGATTCAGTACGTTCAGCTATATGACTGAATTCTATTTTGCTCTGTGGTGAGCAGAGGGATTCTTCTGTTTTCTACATCAAGGTATGATGTTGTGAGAGCATTTCTTCATATGATAGTCTCCCTCCTATGTTTTAGTCTGGGGCTTTTAACATTCCTGCAGTTGTGAGAACACTGCCACGTTTTCTGCCTCCTGAAAAATTGGGTTGGGCTAAACTGCATAAAGTTCTTCAACTCTTTGCATTCTGGAACTCTGTGACATTTCTTGCACTTCTCCTCTGCAGTTCGCTATAGGATTCTCCTTTTAATTTAATTTATTAATTTATAGTATTTATTGGGAGGGAGGATTGTGTTAGGGGTTGGTCGTGTGCGTGGTTGTGATAGTGATTGAATGGGGGTTGTGTATGCTTAGCTACTGTTAAGACTGGTTGTTTGAAATGTTTGCGTGTGTGGGTACTTAGGATGAATGGGGGAATATGTATCTAAACTATTGTTATTTTAGAGTTATCGTGTTGTTTATGTTAGGGTGAGGATTTTATATAATTTTCTTAGGTAGTGGAGAGAGGATGTGTCCGTGTCTTGGACCCCTCTGAGTCACCTAAACAGTATCTCTGCTGCACGACCTCCACCCCTTTGTTGACCCCCCTGTTTCAGCTGCAGCAATAAGATGCTGTTGGGAGGCTGGTATTGTTAAGGGGCATTTCGGATGGTGGTGGAGTGCTGGGGGCACAGTGGAGGTGAGTAATATCGGAGTGGTTAGGGGCAGGAGACACCCTGAGTTAAGATGGGACCTTGAGAGAAGCCAGATGTGTTTAGTGCCCATCCCCAGGGTCTCTACCAGACTGAGTGGGTGGGTGGGTAGGTAGCTAGTGGGCCTGCAGTCTCCACTGTTCCCCTTCAGGCGGTGCTATGCAATGCCAGATTGATGAGGAACATGACTGCAATTATGGGGGACTTGATTTCCTCTGTCGATCTGGCTTGCATTACAGAGACCTGGCTGTGAGATGATGCAGGGCCAGTTTTAAAGGCATAGGCCTGGCCAGGTATTCTGTAGTGCACTGCCAGAGGAAGGAAGGTAGTGGTGGAGGCGTGGCCATCTGTTTTAGATCCAGCCTGAACTTCTTCGTGCACTGGGTGGGATCTACCTCATTGTTTGAATGCACGGCAGTGTGTGGGAGTCCAGGTGCAGGCTGCAGAATTCTCCTTGTGTACCGGTCTCCTGGGCATGGAGGAGAATTCCTGCAGGAAGTCGCAGACTTCTTCACCGATAGGGTGTTGGAGTCACCCAGTTGGTTGATTCATGGTGATTTCAATGCCTGGTTCAATGACGAACTCTTGCATTTTGGTTCCTTCAGTTAATGACATCTCTGGGCATCACACAAGTTGTTGCTTCTGTGACTCATCACTATGGCCATGCCTTGGATCTGGGTATTCTCACTGGGGCTTGAAGTTACTGACCCCAGGATTGATCCAGTTGTATGGTCAGATCACTGCATGGTGAATGTCTCATTTGGCCCCCCCCCCCCGCTCTATAGTCCTTCCCCTATTGAAATGGTCTGCTACCACCCATTGAAGGGATTGACCCCAGAGGGACTACCAGTGGTGGTGAACTTTTCTGGTGTGAGTACTGCAAGTGTGGTTGACATGGGCATGGTGGTGACAGCGTATAATAGTGCTGTTTCCAATGCGCTTGATGCCATCACACTGATCCATATACCACCAGGGTCTTCTGGCTTTAGACCCCTGTGATTTGATGGTGCTCTCAAGGTAATGAAGACCAGGGATCGGGAAGTTAAAGTATTGCTGGCAGAGGACCTGGTCCAAGGAGGACAGACTGGCTTTGTGAATTCACTATGGTGAATATCAAAGGGCACTCAGCTGTAGAAAGGCAGAGTTCCTGTCCAGGGAGATCACTGCAAGGAGAAACCGACCAGCCCAGCTCTTTCAGACTGTAGACAGGTTACTTCGCCCTACCTGTCTGCAGCTGAACCAAGCATTTTCCATTGCTTTATGCAAGGAGTTTGCTCATTTTTTCTCTGACACAGTGTCCTCCATTCAGTTGAGGATCTCCCCAGTGGAGCTAAATCAGCCTCGCAGTGGTTGGTTTTGTGTGGGCAGTGGCACTGCTATTGTTTGGGGGGTGTTCCACCTGGTGGTGGTGGTGGAGGTCATCAAGGTAATCTCGAAGGTGTGGACCATCTTTTGCAAACTGAACCAGGCCCAACGCATCTCCTAGTGGAATGTGCTGAGTCTGTGGGTCCAGTGTTTGCCGAGATAGTCCAGTGTTCTCTCTCAGAGGGATCTTTTCCCAGCGTCTTGAAGGAGGCATTGGTGAAGTCACTTCTGAAGAAACCATCTCTTGACCCTGACATCTTGGTGAGTTATCAACCAATCTCCAACCTCCCATTTTTAGGGAAGGTTGTTGAGAAAGTGGTGGCTCTGCAGCTCGAGGCCCGCCTCATGGCATTTGACATCTACGAGCCATTCCTTTCTGGATTTAAGGTGAGGCATAGCACTGAAACAGCATTGGTCAGGGTGTAAAATGACCTTCTCAGAGCAAGAGATAGAGAAGACTGGTCTATTTTCATTCTCCTGGCTGTCTCCTCAGCATTTGACACCGTGGACCACTTTGTGCCTTTTTTTTTTTTGCTCTTGCCCAGGCTTCCCATGCCAGCCACTCCTCCAGACTACCTGCATCCCACCTGCCACTCCGCCCCATCACCATCCACTACCCCTCAGTGCCACAGCCTCCAGGTAATCTGACATAATCCTTCATCAGGAGGGTCCCCCCCCTCCATGGGAGAAGTGCCTGTAGGTATCCTGGGTGTGGTGGAGTTGGCCTGGACGCTTCCGGAGCTTCATGGTGATGGGGACCAGCGGCCATCATCCAGTCGACCAGGGGGGAGCAATTTCCCATGTTCATCCCTCCGCCACTCCCCTCTCCCTCAATTGGCCGGTCACTATAGCACCCTGGGGATGGGACATTTGGCTGTGTGTCCAGGTATCACACCACCTACAATGTCACCGAATCCACCTCCAGGTGCCTAAGGCCTGCCCAACCCCCGGGAGGGAAGCATCCGAAGGATGCTGTAAACTCCTTCCCTGCCAGTCTCTGCTCCTGAGACCCGGGCTTGGGGCATGAACCAGGGTCACCAGTGTACCAAGTGAACCCCTTTGCTTGGTGCCATGGAGTCAGCACATTTTGCCCTTTGATCACCTTTGAGAGTATTTTGGGACTCACCAGTACTGTCATCAACTGGTTTGAGTCCTATCTCACAGGCTAGATGCAACAGGTAATGATGAGGAATTTCTCCTCCTGCCCAAAACCCCTGCCTTGTGGAGTTTCTCAAGGTTTGATCTTGTCACTGATGTTGTTCACAGTGTACATGCTGCCCCTGGGTGAGCTCATTAGATGTTACAGTCTGGGATTTTACTGCTATGCAGATGATACTCAGCTGTATACGTCTTGTGCGACCAGGATAAATAGTGCTGTAGAAGTGCTAAATAAGTGCCTGGCTGAGATCTAAGACTGGATGTCCTCTATCTGGCTGCGACTGAACCCAAACAAGACAGAGGTACCGGTGGTTGAGGCTGGTCGCTGGCGTGATGAGGCTGCCATGGGTTTGGAAACAGAGTTGTCTCTTGATCCTACTCCATTGGTGGCTGCTACTAAAGTGAGACATCTAGGTGTTGTCCTTGATGACGGTTTGACACTTGAATTGCAGGTGTCGGCCGTTGTCTAGAGCGTTTTTACCACTTAAGGAACATTTCCCTAATTAAACCCTAGTTCTGCCTGGCGACCTGCCAGCACAGGTGCATGCCTTTGTCACATCAAGGTGGACTACTGCAATGTTCTTTACTTTGGGGTCAGTGGAGGGAACCTCCATTACCTGCAGCTGGTGCAGAACGCAGTGGCCAGGTTGCTGATGGGTCTTTCGAGATCAAGTCATGTGACCTCAGTCCTGCATGATATGCACTAGCTGCCTGTCAGATGGAGGAGTCTCTTCAAGGTGAGCTTGTTTACCTATAAGGCCCTGTATGGATTGGGCCCTGGCTTCCTGAATGATCTAACCCCTGCCGCGCGGTGTACTTGCTCCACTCCTCCAATGATGGCCTCTTAGTGGTTCCGAGGGCCAGGCTGAAAACCTCAGGAGATTGAATGTTTGAGGTGGCCAGCCTGGCCCTCTGTGATTCACTTCCCAGACCACTGAAGGAGGCCCCATCAGTGGAGGTTTTTAAAAGGGGTCTAAAGACACACCTTTTTAATCAAACATTTTTAATTAGCTTGTTTTATTGAATTTATTGTTATCTATTTATTGGTTTTACTTGCTGAGTTATTGACCCTGCTATGTAAGTGTTATCTGTATTGTTATTGCATGTTGTTGCACTACCTTGTAAGGTGCCCAGAGCCTCCAAGATTGGGTGCCATATATAAATAAATGTTTACTTACTTTCTTACATCCATGTTGGTGTGGAAGTGCAGGGTGCAGAGGGCACTACACTTCCATTTCTCCAAGAAACCAATGTATTTGCTTGGTTGTATGGCTTGTTAAAGTTCCAATGATAGCCTATGTGAATTTTTTTATTTTGTTTTATTTTTATGTTTTATTATATGGCCTAACAAAAGAAGAGGTTGCCTGCCATCTGCGGTTGTGTAAGGCTAAAAGCAGCTATTAGTAATTGAAAGCCTCGCAATCCTCCCGAGTGTGGGTTTACAAAACAAGTCCCAAACAAAGAAGTGTGCTTATTTGTAAGGGTGGCACTTAATTATCAATATATTTTTTAAATGAGTGTGTTTATCTGTGGAGCTATAATAAATTTAAGTTTTTTTGCACACTGTTTTGTTTGGGACTCGTTTTGTAAACTCACACTTTGGAGGGTTGTGAGGCTTTTAATTACTAATAGTTGCTTTTATTATATGACCCCTACATTTGGGGGGGTTATGTGTTATTCTTGTAGTACTCATTAAGACCTTTGTTATGATATATACAGTATACTGTATGTTGTCCCTTAAGTCCAAATATTGAGGGAGTTCTGGCTTGTTGAAGTTGAAATGTGGCGAACTAAGTCCAAATAATTTTTTTGTATGAACAAATAAATCTCATGAAAAAGATTCCTTCATAAGAAAAAATAATCTAAAAAAAAAATCAAGTCCAAATTCTTTTTTTTTGTATGTAGGCATCCTTTTTGTATAAATGATAAAAGCTCACAATAAAAGGATCCTTTCATATGAAAAAAGAATTTGGACTTGTGTTTTTTCAGATTTTCTTTTTCATATGAAGGGATCCTTTTTCATGAATTTTTTTTTCTTTCACTCATATGAAAAAGGATGCCTTCATATGAAAAAAGAATTTGAACTTAGTTTTTTTGGATTCTTTTTTGTGTGAAGGAATCCTTTTTCATGATTTTTTTCCTTCACATAAAAAAGATCCCTCAGACAAAAAAAGAACTGCAAAAAAAAAGTCCAAATTCTTTTTTCGTATGAAGGTATCCTTTTTCTTATGGTCCAATTACTTTTTCATATGGCCATACGAAAAAAGAAAATCGAGACATGAAAAAAGATTTTAAAGTGTATAAAAAACACAGTTTGGGGTCACTTTAGCAAAACGCAAGTCCAGAATCCACCTAACAGGGACTTGATTAGCAAGTTACACGTGTTGGTGTCTCTGCAATATCTAATTTTAATGGGTTTCCATTAATCTTTTTTTTTAAATGGAAGCAAGATGGTGGCCATATGAAAAAGGATTTCTTTTCTCACAAAAAAGATTACCCCATATGAAAAAGGATCTTTTTTCATGTGGACCAAATTATTTTTTCGTTTGAAGCAGCTATCCAAAAAATACTAATGAGCATGCTCAGAACTGACATTTCACATTTTTATAACTTTGGAATGGATTAATATTTTTTTCACCAAACCAGAAAAAGGCACCACTATTGGCCAAGCCCTTTCCCTGAACATTTCTGACCAAAATTCCAAACCATCTGGGTGCTAGGTGTTGACAAAAAAACGGGAAAAAAATGTTTTCACTTTTTTGTTTGCTATTTGTATCTTGAAATCTCCTGACTGGAACAAAACTTGGCAAGTGAATAGATCTTGCTCCCAAGACTGTGCATGCAAAACGTCATGCAAATCCTTTGAACAGTTCTGAAACTAGTAAAGTGCAAAGTTTGGGATTTATCATAAAAAACCCTACAGAAGCCTAACTATAGTGGGCAACTGTGTCACTATAATACATACACATAAATAGAAATATACAGAAATATATAAATACCTACATGGTGTAGGGTGAGGCTTTGTTGAGTAAGGAATTCCATACTCTGTAAAAAGTCATTCTGCTTCAGTAGTGATGTGCAAACTGCAGCAGAGTGACTTTTCATTCTGTTACAGCACAGACATCACAAGACAATGCAGCCACTCAGCCAACAGTCAGACATGCTACCTCCCCTTTCACTGTACCAAAGCACATGGTGAGTTAAATAGTTAAACAAAGAGGCTCAGGTAACATTATTTCCACCATACACTATATAAAATAGTGTATGGGAGCCCTAATAAACATCAAGGCTGTTTTTTCACCTTATGGTTACCATGACGACAGATGGACCTCTCAAGCTTTACTCTCGAGGTCCTTGTCATCATGTCAACTACTCGGTGGAAAAACAGCCTTGTTGTGCATGGCTTCCATACACTAGTTTTTATTTTACTTGCTGCATCCAGATGTAAAGAACAAATCTCAATAATCTAGAATTCACAGGGCTGCTACTTTACATGTTCTATTAGAACTAGAACATGATGCCAGGAATGCTGTTTCTTAGCAAATGCTGGATTCTGGCTAAAAAATGCTTATCTAACATGCTTTTTTTAAAAAACAACATGAAATCAGCAGTCTAGAAAGCCCACCAAAGAGTGACAAACAAAATCACAGTACCATGTAATGAACAGGTCACCATCACAACAAGCTAGCACATCCTAGTGACAAGGACAACCTCACAAAGGCACACACAAACTGCCAAACTATATATACAGTAAATAAAATGAAATTTTCACTAAAAGTGATTCACCACAAAACAAATGTGACTATCCTGCTCCTAAACACACAAATCTCACCCCTTCCTGTTGGCAACAATTACCTTATTCACAGTCCAACAACAGTACACAAGAAAAATATTTAAAAATTAGAAAAAACATGGAAAATATTAATTTCGCTATGGGAGCTCACATAGTCACAGCCACTCAGTCATCTATTCATGATTTTCCCAAATCATTTATCTGTAAGATTTAACTCTCACATACATTGTATAAATATGGCTTCCAGAAAGACAGCTACATTTATTTCTTCTAAAGGCAGAGGTAGAGGGATATTTTATTTAAAATATTTATAATTTTTGTCTGGGGTATACCACATGGAGAAAATGCAGCTAGCTGGTGACTGGAATTCATGCTAAACAGGACAGGTTTTTAGAGCAAAGAGTTTTTTGTAACTTGAATACCTTGTACTCTGTGAATATTCATACACAATTACTTTATATACCCTTAGATATTCCCCTTAGCCCTGATCTTGAAGAGAAATGTTTTGGTGTGAAAGAATGTTTGTTTTCCGTCTTGCTCTATCTTCATTTTGCCCAGCTGCACGTAGTGTTGGTGTAATATTGCCTATCACACGTTGTACACAGTGCCGAAGAGAACGAGCAAGTGAGCAGCTGCCAACTGAGTGTACAGCAGCAACGAGGAAACTACAGTTACGTTTGGCACACGTTCGTACCATTCTATATCTATATATAGAATAGTGGATGGGCAACCATCCACAATAAGGCTGTGTTTCCATCGAGGGTGTTGATGACATCAGAGAGACCTCGAGAGCGAAGCTCAAGAGGTCTTCGTGATGTCAACTCCTGAGATGGGAAACCCTGCCTTAGTTGTGGATGGTCAACCATCTACTGTTTTATATAGTATATGGTTCCCTAATGTGTAAAAACATTCATTTCACAAGGTTTCATACCTTGTGTATTCGCAGCTCCGCTTTGTCCTGGTCCTTGCTACAGACACACACTACAGACACTACAGATGCACTCCTCTCCTGACACAACCCCCAAGATCCCAGTCCTTGCTGACATTCCCTCTGTTCACAATCCCAACCATGAAGGTAAACACCAGATTTAAATAAATAAACTGACAAATTGAAAGCATGAATCCACGGAGCCGACTATGGGAGTCTGTGTACAAACTAGCTTTGAACCGCTTGCCAGACAGCTCACTATGCGGTACTGCCATTGTTGTTTGAAGTTTTTTGTGAGGAACGGAGCTTCCACCATTCGGGTGGTAGCTCAAGGAAAAAAGTTGTTCTAGCGATGTGAAATCAGAATGTTAGTACAACAACTTTTTTGACCTTTGAACTGTCCTACAACAGGATTTTGAAAGCCACCGTTTTCTATTAACAAAAACCCCTAACCATACACTATAAATAAAAACTGCATTTTCAAGACCAATGAGTCCAGCTGAAAGAGCCATGATGGGCAAGGATCTGGAGAGGGGCCTTGATGGAGAACACCTACTTTATCAGACCCAACTTTTAGCAAAAGTTCAAGTCCGTGAATGCTGTGCTAAAGGAAATGTTCGCCAGCAAAGAGTACAATCTAGAAGTTCCTGGATTCACAAAAGTTCCTGTCTGAAACAATTAAATATTAGCTTAAAGAGATGGGATTCTGCAAACTAGTGGTGCAGGTTTTCATTGGGGCACAGTGGGGAAAAGGAGTATAAATGATAGCTTGGTGCTTTTGCAATGTTGACTGAGAATTATGCCCAGGACATTTACTTGAATGACAGTCTCTTCTGTGTAACAGCTGCTTTTGGCTCTCTTTTTACTATTAGAACATTTGACAGAAAAAAAAAGTATTTATAGATTGTCTGCTTGTGTTCAGGGTTTTCATACTTTCAATAATCCGTTGGAATCCATTGCCTCCAACGGAATGTCTGTGTTGTACCTCCTCGTTGTTCCCCATCCCCCACCCTGGGCCGCAGCTGGAAATGAGGTCATCTGGTCTCTGCTTGCTTATCTGGTAAACTATGTTACAGATGAATCACCCACTCATGCCTGACTGGAGTCTAAAATTTAGATTGGACCTGAACAGGATTTGAACCCAGATTTGAAATAATGAACAAAGGGACACCATGGTCAAATCCTATAATTCTAATGATTCCTGCAAGTTGAAAACCTAAAACAATAAAACAGTAATGAAAATTCAGCCTTCTGATTGACTGGGGCCTGGATGGATAACCCACAATATTCCTATGGCTCCTACGCATACCCTGTCATTGTATGAAGTGGGGCGCACTTCCAGTGAGACAGGCAAAGAGTAATTTGTTTTAATTTTAAACTTAAAAAAGGTCAAAAAACTTATAGTGATAAGGCATCTCTGGAGTGTGGGTTGCCGTCACCGGTTAATAATCCCACTCCCACAGCTAACCACACTTGTCTTCAGCTTATGTGATTTGGCACATGGGGAGAGTGTTGACCTCATGATGACCAACCACTTGTCATGCATTACCACTTAAGAATGATTTTTCATGTACAGAATAAGCCTGTATGCTTATTTCCATATACTGGACTACTCAAAGAAATCTCTATGTATGGTAGTACTTAAAGGAGATAGGAGATTATTTTTACATGCCCTCCCATCTTCCTTTCCATGCCAAATAAGTATTCTGATATGCTTTGACCAATTTTGGAGAAATAATCTAGCTTTGTGTTGCCCTCAGATCTACATAGAGTTCCACTCTACTCACCAGCTGCTGCTCTGTCTTTTCATATTTCTAAGACATTCTATGACATCAATAACACCATTCCAGGCTAATCATCTGAATACCTGGCATTCAGTATCTCTGCCCTCACCCAAACCCCAAGTAGACTGTTATGGCTAGCCACTGAACATGGCAGACGTGTGCTAGTTAGCTCCTTATAAAAGGCTGTCTGACTTTGGTATTTACTAGTATACAGTGCTTAAAAGTGAGTTTAAACATTATGGCTACCAGCAAGCAGAAAAATATGCAAGCTTGACTGCATTGTAACACTCTGCAGACTCCCAAGAATGCCAAGGGGTCGGAACATGGTGGCAGGCCGCAAGACCAGGAAACCTCACCCACTTGTGATCAGTTGGACATGGATATGGCAGATCTCAGCAAATCTCTGGCTGGTGTGATGGTCACTTTAGTACAAATGCAGCATGAAATGAAGGTGGGCTTTACAAACATTACAGCACAGTTGACGCACCTTCAGAGCGTTGTTACTAGCCTCTCGGAGACATCAGCGGTTCACACCACTCAGCTTGCAGAACTGGAGCATGGTGGGAGATCTGAAGGATTCTCTCAATGCAGTTACCTCCAAGTGTAACGATCTTAAAAAAGCCCTGGAAGACCTAGCTGCGCGGGTGGACGATCAGGAAAATCATTCCCACCAGTCCAACCTATGCATTGTGGGCCTCCTGGAGGGTATGGAAAGTCGCAGTCCCAAAAAAGAGCTTCACTGCTGGATTATGGATAACTGGGACTTCCCTGCCAAATGTGCTGATTTTGAAGAGGAAAGGGTGCTCAGGGTGGGTCCACCTCTAAAACCTGGCTAGAGACCGCGTCATTGCCTGATCAAGTATCTCCAATACACAGATAAGGAGGTAGTGCTATAGAGGCCAACGGGCCATGGCCCACTCTCCTACAATAATGCTAAGGTTTATGTGTTCCAGGACTACATGCGGGAGCTTCAGGTCCAGTGGCAGAAATTCAGTGTGGTCAAGGGAAAGCTGCATAAACTGGGCTGATCATTTGCGTTCATGTTTTCTGCCAAACTCCAGATTGACAAAGCTGGCCAACCACCTAAATACTTAACTTGCCCAAAAGCTGCTGAAAAGTGGGTGGAGGAAGAGGAGACCAGAAGGGAGAAGGCTCCACCTGCGTTAACCTGAAGGAGCATTTTTCAGATGAGTACTTAATTTTCTGGGACTCTTATTTATTTCTCCTCAAGACATCCGGGGCCAAACTGGGACTTTTTCTTGGCTCTGTTGCTGATTACTTGCCACCTACAGGAAAGTGACTTGCAATGGTGAGGGCCTAATGGGGCCTGTCATACATTTCATCTCCTGTTGCTACCCCATGTTATGGTTCTGATATCTTTGGAATACACTGCTCCCCCGACCATGTCTGAGGACATGGATGCCAGTGGGGGAGACGCACATCGGGAGGGTACATCACCCGAGCTGCGGACTTAAGTTACTAAATGTTTAAACTTCTGCTCCTTATTGGGCATCAATCCTCTATAGGAGGATGTCTTTACCTAAGCTCATACCTGCCTTTGTATTTATTGCCACAGCAAGGTTATCCTGGTACTGCCTTACTTTTGAATTTACTTTTAAATGCTCCGGGAAGGACAAGGCTGATTATTAAGCCAGACATAAATTTATTTGACCTTGGTGGCAATAGTTATGCTCCTTCTAATTGTGCATCACTAGTAAAATTATTTTGGCTGCTCCAGAGGGACGTGAGTGTATGCTTTATTTGTATTTCACTGCCCATAAGACTGTGATTCGAATGTCACTGGACTAATGCTATGAAGCACGTATCCTGGTCATTTGTGGCAGAAACTGTATGCTTTATACCTGCAGGGTGGCCTTTTGAATTGTCTTCATTAATTTTCATGTCTAGGTGCTGAATTTTGATGTACAATAATCTTAAATCTTATAGTTCTGTTATTCACTGCCTGTTGTTTGCAGGGGAACTTCGTGCAGGCACCTTTGTGTCTGGGGGGGGAGGGGGGCAGTTTTAGTTTTATTTTGTTTAGCCTGTTGGGGTATAAGGAGGGTATTGTTAATAGCCTGTTGGGGGTAGGGAGGTACTCCACCTGTGGATTTAGGCTGGAGCCTCCAGTGGCGCCTCCCTTCTGGGCACGGTATTATGCTGACAAATGTGCTTGGTGTGGGGGAAGCCCTGGCTCTATAATTACGCTTGCAGTGAAGGTGGGGAAAAGTTCAGGCAAGGGGTGGGGGGTTTGGAAGCAGGGGTGGGGGGGTGGTCTATGCTCCTGTCTGCATTTGCATGGGAACAGGACATCTTCTTTAAGGGCACCTTTTTTGGTTGGTTACAGTGCCTGGGGTGCGGAATGCTTTGGGGGTGCTGGGACCTCATTCAAAGAGGAGGGGGTGGGGTCGGTGCTCGTTATTTAGTTAAAAAAATTGGTAGGACTGTGTGACTTATTTAGTGTTTGGTATGGGGCACTATGTAGATATGCTACAGACATCTCGGAATCTGCTAAGGGCAATATAGCAACATATAGTGAGTCGAGGGAGGGCTGGTTCATTAAAGGCCGTGACTTACACTTTGACAATGGGTAGCGATTTCAAGGTAGCAACTTGGAACATAAATGGGCTTAAGTTGATTATGAAGAGGAAAAAGTTGCAGACGGAGGTTAGGAGGTCCAAATGGCAGGTAGTCCTACTTCAGGAGATGCATATAATGGCAGTAGAGGCATCAAGGACCAGGGAATTTTTGGGGGGCACTTGGGTTTCGTCCACATTCTCTTCCAAGGTGAGAGGGGCTGCAGTATGGTTCCCTCAGGGTTCTCAGGTCAAGATTATGGGGAAGATAGTAGACCCTGCTGGCCGTTATGCATTGGTTAGATCCCTGATTCCTGGGCTAGACACTCTTTTCATAGGTTCCATTTATGCCCCTAATGTGGACAACCCATTTTTTTTTTTCAAAAACTAGCACTGAACATGACGGGATGACTTTAATTGTGTTGTGGACACTGTCCTGGACAGGTCCAGTGTAACACCAATAGCCCTGTCTAAGAACGCAAGAGCTGTGAGGGAACTGGAAGCAGAGATTGGCCTAGTGGACATTTGGCGGCCCCTCAACCCTACTGGTAGGGATTATAGTTTCTGCTCCCATGCCCATCAGTCGTATGCGCAACTGGACAGACTGCTGACCTCGAGCTCGCTGCTTGCTGGGGTGGGGGAAGCTGTATACTCTCCAATATTGCTATCTGACCATGCTTCCCACCATATATCCTTACAATTGTCAAATTCACCTCAGCCTTCCAGACAATGGCAGTTAGACCCTCTACTGCTGAAAGGTCAAAACTATGTCAATACAATGACTGGCCACATCCAGGAATTCTTATTATTTAATAAAAGGGGAGCAACATCGCATCAGACGAGATGGGAGGCCTTGAAGGCATTTGTCAGGGGGCAAACTATAGCCAATTCGGTAAACCGTAGGAAATCTGAAAAAAGTGAACTGGACTTTTTAAGGTCCAAAATAGAGACCTGTCAGGAAGCCCACAGAAAAAAAAACACTTTACCGCTTTACAGAGTAATTCAAAAACTTAAATGGAAATATAACACCTTGAACAGTGCTAGGCTAGAACGATCTATCATTCTGGCCAATGCAGGGGCATCTTTGACAGAGATAGAGGGGGAAAACTGCTAGCTTGGCAGTTAAAGAAATGCGAGGCTGAGAGGACGATAGGCCAGATTCATGATGAGGCCAGCCAACTAGTACAGGGTATTTTGGAGATTGGGAAGGCCTTCAGTACCTTTTTAAAACACTTTACTCCTCGGAGGGATCCCCCACAAAGCAAGAGCTCAGCTCTTTTTTTTCAGGCATTCCACTTTAGAGGTTGGGCAATGATGGAGCGGGTCTTTTGGACTCACCATTGGTCAAGCAGGAGATCCTAGATGTCCTTAGAGCACTTAAGGGGGGGAAGGTGCCAGGACCAGTTGGTCTACCTATTGACATCTTCAAAACTTTTGCAGCGTCCCTGTTGGACCCGCTGTGTGATACGCCCATGGAGAGCCTGGAAAGGGGTGAGCTGCCCCCTTCCGCATAGTCTACCACTATCACTGTTTTGCCCAAGCCAGGGAAAGATCACACATGGTGCACGTCTTATAGGCCTATCTCTTTATTAACAGCCAACTATAAGATCCTGGCAAAGATAATGCCCACAAGATTAGAGGTGTTGTTGCCGGACTTGGTGCATGTAGACCAATCCGACTTTGTTAAGGGATGACAGGGGAAGCACAACATTCTCCACACCCTTAATGTGTTTTACAGATGGAGTAAAGATAAGCATAAACATGATGCAGCGGTGTTGGCACTAGACGCTGAGAAAACATCTGACCATGTGGAGTGGGGGTATCTCTTTGAAACCCTGAAAAGGATGGGAATGGAGCCTGAATTCTTACGCTGGGTACGCACTTTATACACTAACCCTCAGGCTTAGATAGTGGTTAATGGCACAGTTGCCCCCCCTTTGGTCAAGGCCAGGGGACGAGGCAGAGATGCCCATTGTCACCAATGCTGTATGTCTTGTCACTAGAACCCCTGGCCGCAGCCCTCAGAGTGCACAAGAGAATCAGGGGCTTTAGGGGAGGGGAGACTAAGCACAAGATAGCTATGTACACAGATGATCTGCTGATGTACCTACAGCACCCTGCTCAGAACTTGCCAGCAGTGCACCAACTTATGAGTAGGTATGGGGCAATTTCAGGGCAGAGTAAATTGGACTAAGAGGGAATTACTCCTGATAGGCACATTAGACCGAGCACAGTTGATTACAAATCTAGGAGGTCTGCAATTAGTTAGTAAACTGAAATACCTGGGAGGTCCTCCTCTTGGCAAAAATCAGCTTAATATATGCCCTTAACTTCAGGCCACTTCTTTCAAGAATAGCAGAGGACTGTGAAAGATGGACTGCTCTTCTGCTTTCACTATTAGGGAGCGTGGGAGTTGTTAAGATGACAGTACTACCCAGATGTCTCTATTTATATCTGTCATTGCCCATTAAACTATCCAGGGCCCATTTTAAATCCCTCAACTCAATTGTACATAGGTTCCTATGGCGTGGTAGAAATGCCAGAATCAAGAGATCTGCCCTGCAGTTGTCACCCCAAGGGGGGGGGGACTGGACTACCAAACGTCCGGGCTTACTATTGGGCAGCCCAGCTTGTTTTTTTCCCTAGTAGGTTAGACAGAGGGGGAATGTTCTTGGTTGGGGCTGTAGAAGGAGCTCCTGATAGGTAACCTAAAAAATGACACCACGGCAGCTGCACTAGGAGACCCTCATCCTTTGACGCCCACAAATCCCTTCACAGCAAGTATCTTGGGGGTCTGGTTGGAGGTTCATAGAATTATTAATTATCCTCAAGTGCTACTCGGCGTATGTGAGCATAGTGGCAGGTCTTCAAGGTAGGGGCTAGTACTTACTACACCTTATACAGAGAGTCTTGGATTGGAGGCGCAAAGGGCTAGTTACAGTTAACCAGTTGTATGATGGGGTCTTGATAAAGAGTTTCTCCTTTATCTGTGAAGATTGGGGCATACATCCCGGGGATTTTTTTGTATATTTGCAGGTGCGACAGAGATGTGGCCAAACCCTGGACTCTGTGAGTGGTTGGGCCTCTCCCTCCTCCTCCTTTGAAGAGGAATTATTCAGACCTCAGCCTGGGCAAAAACCATTATCTGTATTCTATCAGATTATCTGGGGCCACTTCACCTAGGTGGCTGATGGGGTTAAAGATAAGTGGAGCAGAGATCTGCTCATCAATGTAGACTCTAAGACCTGGTGGCTGGCCTGTTCCCACTTCCAGCCATGCTCCCGTGGTAATAAGTTAAGACAAATCCAGTTGAACTTCCTTTACAGAACCGATATTACTCCCATGAGATTGCATTCCTTTGATGCCTCTAAGTCTAGGGACTGTTCAAAATGTATAAGTGGAGAGGGAGACTTTATCCACCTAGCTCTGACATGTCCCAAGGTGGCCCCTTTCTGGTATAGTGTACACCGGATTGTGAGTAAAGTACTTGGGTATCGTCCTTCAAGATCTCCCTTAGAATTACTGTTTGGGGCAGATCCAGATCACTCTGATGGGTGGTATAACAACCCTCTGTGGTCTCTAGCCTTAATAAATACTTGGAAAACTATTGCTCAGACTTGGATGTCTCCCTCTCCACCGTTGATTTCATGCTGGGTCACTAATCTTATGTCTTATATGACACGGGAAAGAGCCCAGTTAAATGCTCTGGAGAAGCACCAACAATTCCTTGACATATGGCTTCCCATCATACGAGCTGTTGAAGCAGGGGTGTTTCAGATTCTGTGAGGTGCATCTGCTCTCAGCTGCTGGGGAGGGGGGCTCCTGGATAGGCACAGTTAATAAAGTGATAAAATTCACCCTTATGAATTATATTTGTATAATGTATGTATAATTATATACAAAAGTCGGTCCATTGTGTAATTACATGAGCTTGGAGAGCAATTGATTGTAAATTGAACATCCACCCTTATCGACCTTATCCTCACCAACAGCCCAAATAACCTTTCCCATATCAAGGTGCACCCTGACTCGATAAGTGACCACTCCCCAGTTACCTGTTGATGGTCTAATAAAATTCCCTCAAACTCCCATTAAACCACAGTGCAAAGATGCTTAAGGAAAGGAGCCCTCCCACTCCTGAAATCTTACCTTGTCTCCTTCAACTGGTCTCCTATCCACACTGCTCAAACAGCTGCTACTGCTCTCACCTATTTTATTTCCTCCTTTAACTCTGCTTGCGACATCTTTGCCCCGTACTGAAGACATATAGTAAAAACCCTGGACACCCCCTGGATTTCCCAGTCGCTACTAGACAGCATGAGAAAGAGGGATAACCTATGGCACAAGGCCCTTGCCTCACAACTCCCCCAGGACAGACAGAATTACAGGGAGGCTTGAAACAGCTGCACATGGGCTATCCGTCAAGCCAAAGCTGAGTATTACAACCAAGCTCTTACCTCCTCATGGGGCTCTGGTAGCAAATTCTGGAGAAACATTAAGGAACTAACTGGAAAAAATGTATCCCCTACCCCAATGCAGCTTCAAATTGATGGGGTTATCTCCCAGAACCCTAAATCTATTGCTGAAGCCCTCAATACTGCGTTCACAGACCTCAGTCACATTCTCACCCCTAACTTCTTCGACCTGATCAGTAACCATCTCATAAACTCCCCTACCAATTTCAATCAACTTCCTTTTTGACTACGAATCATCTCCTGCAATGAGGAAAAATGCTACCTAGGCAAAGTCCTGGCAAACTCTCACTATAGTAGCAACGGCTTGGACCTCAAGCTTGTCCGGCTAACCTTGGATGTATCCTTGCCCAATCTCACCAAAATATTCAACTAATCCTTATGTCACAGCCAGTTCCCCACTTCTTGGAAAACAGCTGTTATAACTCCTATATTTAAAGAAGGGTAACCCCACTTCCGCCAGCAACTATAGGCCAATATCCATACTGCCCCCTCTTTCAAAGGCCCTTGAGAAAATAGTGGTGGACCAGCTCATGGACTACCTGACCAAATACAATCTGCTTTGTCAAGAACAACATTGGTTCCGGAGGGGTCACAGCACTCCACTGCCCTTGTTGAATTTACTTCTTATATACACGAGGCCCTGGATCATGGCTTAGTAGCAGGGGCTCTCTATATCGATCTAACCAAAGCTTTTGACATGGTCAGTCATGAGGTTCTTCTCCACACTCTTCCATCACTAAATATCTCCCCTGAAGTCACCTTCTGGCTCAATTACTATCTCAAAGGCAGGACACAGCAGGTAAAAACTAATGAAACCACATCCTCCAGAAAAACAGTCCACACAGGGGTCCCACAAGGGTCCATATTAGGCCCATTGCTTTTTACCCTCTTTTTGAACTCCCTCCTCAAATCCTGTAGTGGGAAGCTTCTGCTTTATGCTGATGATGCTATAGTCTTTTGGAAACATCATCATCTCAACACCCTACAAGCCGCCCTGCAGACCTTCTTTGATGAGCTTGAAACCTGGTTCTCTGAACACTACCTAATACTAAACTATAAGAAGACAAAAGCTATGATCTTCACCCACGGCCAAAAACCACTCTGTAATATGACACTAATCATCACAAACTCCCGTGGTATCGCTCTGGAACAGCTCCACAATTTCAAATACCTGGTCGTCATGTTGGACTCCTCCCTTACCTATCACACTCACATCCAACAAGTATCCTCCTCTGTCAATGCCAGGTTAGGGATCCTATACAGACATAGGCATTGCATCCCCCCCCCAGGCAATGCATCTAGCAGTGTCCTCCTCAATACTACTCCTGGTGGACTATGGCATAGTAATTTATGGGTCTGCTGATCATACTGCCCTGCGCAGCATCACCCTCGCCCTTAATGAAGCCTGTCACCTGGTCTCTAATTGTAACAGGCTAACCCATACCTGTGAGCTTTACAAACTTACTGGCTGGCTAAACTTCCAAGATAGGGTGAAGTATCACACCTGCCTTCTAACAAGGAAGATACTACACAAACTAGCTCCAACAGGCCTCCACCCTCTTATTCAAACAGCCTCACTCAGGAGGGCACCAAGACACTCTGCAAACACCCCATACTAGTACCACACTGTAGAACCTCCCTTGGGCAACGGTCTTTCCGTTATCATGCCCCTCTGTGGCTAAACAACCTACCGTCCACAATCTCCCTTACATCCAGTTTGGGTCAATTTAAAGCTGGTCTTAGGACACTCCTCAACTCGGCAACCTGTGACTGTAGATAACTTTAAAACTGGGTTCCAGTGCTACAAATATGGGGTCCCCCCCCCAGAACTTTCTACTCTTTCCCTAAGCTAGTATCCTCAATCTCACTTTAATCATATCTTGACTCAGGGCCTACTTTGTAAGGCCCTCCGAAACTGAAGTATTGTCATGTGAATCAAAAGTGTTGACCCGGGACCTCTTTTTAAGATCCCAGATGATGTAACTTTACATTATACACGGTACCAAATGTTTAAATCCTCTATCAATTTTAAATTTAGTACCATGCCAGATATTTTAAGTTTGTACTGTTGCCAAATGTATAACAGTTGTATCTAATGTTTAAGTTTGTGATACTTAGTGTATGTTCTTACTGATGTGGAGCCTTTGCAAAGGAGTCGATGACTCAAAGGACTGTAATTCTGATATCTTTCAATAAATAAATAAATAAACAGTATCGCTCATTGGACTGCATGCCTGAGGATGCTCAGCCCATTGTACATAGATACATAGACAGACAGTGTCGGCAGATAAGGGCCTATGGCCCACCCAGTCTGCCCTTTTGAGCTTATAAGTTTACTTTATGTTTTCCTAGAAGTCTGTTGCCCCTTAACCCTGACCTCCAGAATTCCTTTATGTCTATCCTATGCATTCTTAAATCCCATGATTGTTTCAGCCATCACCACTTCCTCTGGCAGGGTGTTCCACTTGTCCACCACCCGTTCTGTGAAGAAATTCTTCCTCACGTTTCCTCTGAATCATCCTCCCTCCAACTGCATCCCTTGCCCTCTAGTTCTGGAACATCTTTTCGCTTAAAAATAGTGTATTCCTACACCCTGTTCCTCCCTGTAATATACTTGTATGTCTCTATCATATCCCCTTTCTCCCTTCTCTCCTCCAGGGAGTACATGTTCAATTTCTTCAACCTGTCCTCATAGGACTTGTGATGCAATCCATGTACCATCTTTGTTGCCCTCCTCTGAACCTTCTCTACCCTTTCTATGTCCTAACATAAGTAAGGTCTCCAGAACCATACATGTACTCCAGGTGGGGCTTCACTAGTGTCCTGTATACTGGAATTATGACCTCCCTTTTCCTGCTGGTGATGCCCCTGCCCATGCATCCCAGCATCCTATTTGCTTTACCTGCTGCCTTGTCACACTGTTTCCCTACCTTGGGGTCATCAGAGATGATAACCCTAAGATCCCTTTCCTGCTTGGTGCATGTTATATCCAACTGATATATTGTGCCAGGGTTTTAGTGCCCAATACGCATTATCTTATACTTCTTTGCATTGAATTTCAACTGCCAAACCCCTGACCATTCTTCATGTTTCTGCAGGTCCCTTCTCATTCTGTCTACACCTTTGGTGTGTCTAATCTGTTACAGAGCTTTGTGTCATCAGCATACAGGGAAATTCTGCCTTCTAGGTCCTGCGCAATGTCACTGATGAAGATGTTGAATGGACGGGTCCCAACACTGATCCTGTGGTACCCCACTGGTCACTCTTCCCTCTGTGGAGTGACAGCCATTTACCACCACCCTCTGTGTCCTGCCACCCAGCCAGTTACCTACCCACACTACTGTCCTGCCACACCCATATTCCCCAGTTTGTGTAATAGTCTTCCTATGGCACAGTGTCAGGCCTTGCTGAAGTCCAGATAGGCCATGTCACTGCCCTCCTGATCCACCTCCCTAGTCACCCAGTCAAAAATTCAATGAGGTTGGTTTGACATGACCTCCCCTGGTGAAACCATGCTGCCTTGGGTCCTGTAGTCCATTGACAACCATATGTTCCACCAATCTCTCCTTCAGTAGTGCTTCCATGATCTTCCCCACTACTGCAGTGAGGCTGTAATTCCCCGCTTCCTTTTTATTCCCACTTTTGTATAAGGGGACTACATCTGCATTACACTACACTGTACTGTGCTATCGAATTAATTTTATGTTAAGCAGTATATCAGGGACCATAAGTTTTGTATTCACACAGTTCTACCACAATAAAATACTTTTGAAAAAAAAAAAAAGTAGACTATTAATATCCCTGGTGTCCAGTGGATACCCCCCATTTCTCACTTGATCCCTGAATCCAATACAAATCAGTATCACTGGTGTCTGGTGGCCCCTCCCCCTGCTCCAGTACCCCCCAGCCCCTACGATCTGCCATATACAGTAATATGTATGCAATTTATTATTCCCCCCACCCCAAAGCTGACAGTTGCATGGTCCCACTCCCACCTCCACCCTGGTCCAATCCAATTGGCCCCTACTCCACAGACCCACTGGCCTCCAGCACCATCACCAGCACCCTCCTCCCCCAAAGGATATTGTTGCAAAGGCGAATCTGTAATAAGGAAAACCATTCCCCGCAGTGGCCAGTGACGAGCCTCTCACATGACTGATTAATTTACACTGAATGAATAAGAGAGTCTGTGAGTAGTAATAGCTGATTGGTTGGAGTTGTCAACCTATCAGCTGTTACTACTCACTGCATCATTGATCCATTTAGTGTGAATGAATCAGACTGGTCACTGGCTGCTGCAAATGTCCTTTTTGTGCAATCCATGGGCAACATGGTCATTTGCATATCATGGTTCCATTATTGGGCAGTGTGTCTCAGGAGAAAACAGTTTTGCCCTGAGCAATTGCTTGTTTGCTCCTGTGACTGTGAAACCTGCCTATGCCTTTTCACCAGTTGTGCCTCCTTCTTAGGCAAGCAAAAGGCTTTGGATGCACTTCACTTCCCTGTGCTGCCATGAGGTATAATGGGCACTTTTGACTCAGCTACTGTTCCATTGTACCGCTTTGCTCATATCACAGAACTTTTCTCACCAGTTCGGGACCTTGCCCTGCGCTTTGCTCCAGCTTCTGAAATGCTGTCCACTCTCTTTAATTATTTTATCTTGCACAGGAATGCCCAAATAAGATACTGTATATCTTACTTTCAGTGGGGACCATCTTCTACCCAGTTTTACAAATGGGTGGACTGAAGTCCTGAGAGGTTAAGAGACTTGGTCATGGTCACACAACAAGTACAGTAGGTGACTGTTGGGATTTGAACAAGGAACTCCTGGTTAATTTTTCCACTCCCTGATAACTAGGCTATACTGCTTGCCCAGTTAACAGTTCCTAGTAACAATTAATAAAACTCCATTGTATATATTTTCCCATTTGCCTTGTTTTAAATTGGAATGCCTTAAAGGGAACATAAACCTAAGGCCCGATTTTCAGTCGATAAAATAAAGGGGATGCAAACCAGGATGTACCAGGTGCCCCATTGAGCAACCCATCACACAACAGAATGTACACAAAATGTTACTAAAGCGTCATTGGAAGGAGGGCCCCCAGGAGCAAGTTGTAATGCAAATTAAGCATTTTAGTTGTTACTGGGCACAATAGATGCAATTTGATTCACTTACAAGCCTGCGTGTGGTGCTGTTTTGTTTGTTTTTCAATTGTTTAACCAGGAGTAGCACACTAAGCTGATGCTTGTTTACAGGTGTGAGCTGGGAGCACAGGAAAGTTAAGTGTCTTACTCAGTGTCACACAGTATGCAGGTGGGAGCTGTGGGATTCAAACCCAGGTCTCCAGATTTGCAGCTCAGAGACTTAAACCACTGCGCTACACTGCCTCCCCATGTGCTATGTACAGATGTGTGTGTGTGTAAGCGCAGCAGCCTTCATTGTCCCCACATCTGCCCAACCCCTACCTTTAGGTCTGCTTGTGGGCTGGGAAGATATTCATACAGACTTGTCTCTTGACATCTTCACTGGTGGTTGAGTGGACCCCCAACCCCCATCTGTTTTGGTCACTGTTCGGTCAGTGGATTCCCCCTCTCCTAGCCCCATACCATCAAAACCCCTGTCTGTCAGGCCTTTCACCACACTGCTGGCTCTAAAGGGGCAGAACTCATAAAAACAGGAAGGCAGACTCCAGCGATGATGTGCTGCAGATATAAGCTAAGTCCAAACTCAAGAAATAATGGCACCAACCACCAGTATAGTTCCAGTCCTTGGATTGTTTATTGCCAATGTTCCAGCAAAATAAAACAAAAACAAAGTGGGTGTCATGTGGTGTGAACCCCTCTCCTCACCAGGCCTGACCGGTATTGCGCATTCGCGCTTCCTGAGGAAGAGCGCATGCGCAATACCAGTCGGGCCTGGTGAGAAGAGGGGTTTGCACTACACGGCACCCATTTTGTTTTTGTTTTATTTTGCTGGAATATTGGCAATAAACAATACAAGCGCTGGAACTATACCTGGGGTTGGTGCTCTAAAGGGGCAAGACACACTTACATGATACTCTATTGACTGGCTGTAATAGGTGTACAGGCAGGGAGAATTAAAAAAATTCAGTAGACCTGGTGGAGTTCGACATGCTTCTGTGGCAACCCTACCCTCTTCTGTGCACCAGAAAAGTGTCCTTTCCAGTAGATAACCTGCATCATTGGCCAGCTCAGTCACCATTGGCTGCAGTCTGATTTGCAGCCATCTCATTGCCCCACAGCCTGACACATCTTCAAAACCTGCTTTTCCCCACTAAATCCCACCAATACATTTGATTTGCAGTGACAAGTGACAGAGTTTTGATGCCAATACCTAACCAGCTGCTGACCATTTAGGAAGGTCATGCCAGTCCATTCGCAGTAGTGGCAGGAACACAACCAGCTGCCTACTGCTAAGGCAGGCCATGCCAATCCCCCCACAGGAGTTGCAGTAGGAGCCATGCTTGTCAGAGATCCAGCCTGGTCCCCTGGGAGATGGTACATCCTTAGAGAAGCCACGTTTGGCATTGATCCAGCTACCCCCCCAGGTGAGGAGGGGCATCCATATTAAAGCTACGTTCAATGGTAATACAAACAGACCTCCTCAAGATGGGAAGGCATCCATATAGAAGCCATGCTCAGCAGCAAGCCAGCCTGGCACACTCGGGAGAGGGGGGCACTCATATAGGAACTAAGCTCTGAGGCAATCCCATGGCTCTCTTACAACTATCAGCAGCCCAAATAACTAAATAAGCAACCATATTTGCCAGTACAGTTGCTCCTATAGCATAAAGGACCATCAAGTCCTCAAGGATCCATCTTAGGCCCTATCTTGTTTTCTTTGTACATTAATGACTTAGATGCTAACATATCTACATCCAATCTACACTTTTTTGCAGATGATACTGTGTTGTATACTTCTGGCTCATCGTTATCTGAAGTCAGGGGAGTGCTTCAAGCGGACTTCGCACAACTTGAGCATAATCTAATAAAGGCAAAACTTCTGCTCAATGCTAAGAAGACTAAAGCGATGATATTCTCCCATAGTGCTGTCACAGGCCCCCCCAATACCCTTGCCCAAGACTTCATTGTCACCACGCTAAACGAGCCTCTGGAAGTTGTAACCAAATTTAAATATCTGGGTATCTGGATCGACAATAAATTATCTTTCAATGACCACGTCGAAGATGTCTCTAGAAGGTTAAAAGCAAGGTTAGGTTTCTTCTACAGAAATAGGCCCCTTTTCCCCCTTGAAACTTGAAACAAGCTCGTACAGGCCACTTTTCTCCCCTTACTCGACTATGGCGATGTAATCTATTCCTCCACCACTCTTGCAAATCTAAGTAAACTGGACATCCTTTATCACCATGCGTTACGGTTCATTACCAACTCCCCTTACCATTCGCACGACTGTGACCTATATGCAGCTGTTGGTTGGACATCCCTTACTACTAGGCACTGCTCCATGCTGGGCTATGGACTCTAAACTGCTCCTGCAGAAATTGCCAAGCTATCTCTCTTCCCTTATTAGTATCTCACATAGTGCATACTCGTTAAGAAAATCTGACTTTATTATGCTTGACATACCAAGGACGTGGACTCCTTTGGTAAGCGTGCTATGCATACAGTATGCCCTTCCCTCCATTTGGAACCAATTACAAACCGTACTGAAACTAACTAGCACAGTTTCAATAACTTCTACAAATCGCTAAGTTCAGCCAAAATAAAGACACCTGTAACTGCCATTAAGTCTCTTCCTTCCCATGTGTGCCATTTTATCCACTGGTAAGGTATAATTGATTTGTCATATTAACTGCTTTCCCTTCCCCTTCTACTCCTGGCTTTATCTATGCTTCGCCCATTGCTACTCTATCAAATCACTCCTCCCCCCATATCAGTTGTAGTCTGTTGTTTGTTCTAGCTACCAAAATATATGTATTGCACACACCAGTCATCATGTTTCATTTATCAGTATGCAACCTGTAAGTCGCTTCCCTGTTTCATATCAATATTTACCACCTGCGGTCACCCTATGTGGTACCCTTGTATGTATATCCAGCCTGTATCATGTAACGTGCATTTCATGTATATACTGTTATTACCTATCTGTGTTTGTACTTTAAGTGTTTATGTCACAGGACCTCCTTGTGAATGAGCTTGCTCAATGGAGTTTTTCTGCAATAAACTTGAACTTGAACTTATCTATCTCATCCATGCTCTTGTTCTCACCATATTTGCATTATAAAACAAGCAATTAAACATCTTTGGCATTGAAAAGTGCTTGTTATAATAGCAATAAGATAACCCCAGGGGTTATATTAAAGTTCAGTTAATCACCCTCAAGGGGTATGTAGCACTTGGCTACACCTCATGCCACATTAAACACCTAGAGGATGACTAACATAATATTAACATAACCCTGGTCTTTCGTTATTGCTTAAATATTCTCCCTAGTGCACCATGTCTGTGTTTGTTTTGAAATAGCCTTGTTCATTTCTTAATTAGGGTTCTGTGTTAATGGGGACAGTGTTGCAGACATCAGGGTGGGAAGTCATTTGCAGACCAGTGATCATCGCACAGTGTGGTTCAATATAAGAACAGCAGCAAAATCCAGCCACACAAGGTTGAGAGTCCTAGATTTCAGAATGGCTGACTTTACAAAGATGGCAGAATCCCTCTGAAAGGACCTGGCAGAAGGAGATGCCCTGGGTGGGGTGGAGGACAAACTGGCCAGACTAAAAGAGGGCATAGTAAAGGGAACAAACCTGTACGTCAAACAAGTCAGCAAAAGCAGAAGGAAGAGGAGGCCATTACGGTTCTCAAAGAAGAAGGCAAAAAAAGGTAAAGGCAAAAAGGGTGGCATTCAGAAGGAATAAGGAGACCCAGAGAGAGGAGGATAGGGAAGTGTATCTGGGTAATTCAAAGGAGGCAGGCAAAGCAGTAAGGAGTGCAAAGGTGCAAACTGAGGAAAGAATAGCCCAGTCAGTATCTAAAGTGGACAAGACATTTTTAAGTATGTTAGCGAGAAAAGGAAGACAAATGGAGGATTGTACAGTTAAAAGAGTGGGGGGAGCTGTACAGAGGGTAACCAAGAAAAGGCAAACATCTTAAACAAATACTTCTGCTCAGTGTTCACAGCAGAAGGGGAAGTGGAGGGACCATGAAATGGCACCAATAACTTTGAGGGGAGAAAAGTGGACACCAGTCCCTTTTCTGAGGAGAGGGTCAGGAAAGCACTTACTAATATGAATGTGGACAAAGCTATGGGGCCAGATGAGGTACATCCAAAAGTACTGAAAGTACTCGGGAGGTACTGGCTGCACCTCTGGCAGACTTGTTTAACAGTTTACTGGAGACTGGCATGGTCCTGGAGGACTGGAGAAGAGAAGATGTAGTCCCACTTCACAAAAGTGGTAGCAAGGAGGAGGAGGGCAATTATGGGCCTGTCAGCCTGACTTCAGTGGTAGGGAAATTAATGAAAACAATATTAAAGAAAAGGGATTGTGGAATACCTGGAATCCAGCAGACTGTAGGACCTGAGGCAACATGGTTTCACAGAGGGAATGTCATCCCAAACAAGTCTGATAGATGTTTTTGACTGAGTAACCAAGGGGTTGGATCAGGGAGGGGTAGTGGACTTGGACTACCTAGACTTCAGCATGGCCTTAAACACTGTTCCACACAGGAGGCTGGTAAACAAGTTGGGTAGCATGGGGGTGGGAAATATGGTGGTAACCTGGGTAAGAAACTGGTTAGGGGATAGGAGGCAGAGGGTGGTGGTAAATGGAGTTCACTCTGAGGAGGGCAGAGTGACCTGCAGGGTACCTCAGGGGTCAATACTGGGGCCAGTCCTCTTTAATATCTTCATTAATGACATAGCGGAGGAGCTGGAAGGGAGGGTCTGCCTCTTTGCAGATGACTTCAAGATCTGCAACAGAGTGGACACTCTGTATGTGTGCATGTGTGCATGTGTGTGTGTGTGTGTGTGTGTGTGTGTGTGTGTGTGTGTATGTCAAATGGCTAGAGGTATGGTCAAAAGTTTGGCAGCTAAAGTTTAATGCAAAAAAGTACAAAATTATGCACTTGGGTCACAGAAACCCGGGGGTGGAGTACAAAATGGGGAGACAGATACTTGCAATGATCAAGCAGGAAAGGGACCTGGGGGTAATCATATCAGATTGCCTAAAGGTGGCCAGACAATGTGACAAGGCAATCAGAAGAGCTAGTGGGATGCTGGGATGTATAGGTAGGGGTACCACCAGCAGAAAGAGGGAAGTGGTGTTGGCCTTATGTAGGTCATTGGTAAGACCCCCACCTGGAGTACTGTGTCCAGTTTTGGAAACCACATCTCAGGACAGACATAGACAGAGTAGAGGTGGTCCAGAGGATGGCTACCAAGATGGTGCAGGGTCTGCATCAAAAGCAAAATACAAAAGGAAAATAACCCTTGCACGTGTCCTTGCACCAAGTATGAGACAACATTTCATTTTCAGGAGTCAAAAATGTTACACTTTATTTGATATTAAGTTTAAAAAGATGTGCAAATGATATTGTAAGGTAAAAATTTCCCAAACAGTAGCAAAACGTCCCCGATGCCATTTCTCACCCTTGATAAAGGAATCGCAGGGGTGCAAAATGGTGTCAGGGAAGTTTTGCTACTGTTTGGGAAAATGTTACCTTACAATATGATTTGCATTCTTTTTAAACTTTATACAGTATCAAATAAAGTGTAACACTTTTAACTCCTAAAAATCGAGTGTTGTCTCATACTTGGTGCAAGGGATATGTGCTGGGTTCTTTTTTCTTTTGTATTTATTGCCTTTAAATCAGATGCACTGTCAGACTGGGCGACCAATTTTCTTCTGCTATCTGCATCAAAAGCCCTATGAGGAGAGGCTAAAGGGTTAATATGTACACTGGGGGCTATGATTGAGACCTTTAAATATACCTTACAGGGTGAATAAGGCACAGGTGGGAGGTATTTTCGAGAAAAGGGTGCCTAGAACAAGAGGTGATGATGTGAAGCTGGGGGGGGGGTAGGTTCAAGTGAGATGTGATGAAATAGTTCTTCACAGAAAAGGTGGCTGAGGCAGGGGGTGAAACCATAGGTGGGCTTTAAAAAAGCCTGGAATAGGCACAAAGGAATCCTAAAGTAAAGGAAGGGGGTGGAAGGGACAGTGCCATAAACCAAAGAGGGTCTGCAGCAAAAGCAAGTACAATGAAAATGGGCAGACTGGATGGGCCAAGTGGCCCTTATCTGCATCAGCTTCTGTGTTTCTATGCTGCCTTTTCCTCTGCCCCACTTTTTTAATTACGTGTCAGATTAGGAACTAGGTGACATTAGTTGAGCAGTTGCCTATAGTGAGGCTTTCCTTTCAGGCTTCTACTCAACAGATGTCACCAGGTTCTGGACCTGACACATAAATAAAAAATGAATGCTGGACTGGAAAACAACAGTATTAACGTGGACCCCAAATAAGGAAAAATAAGACTATTTCCAAACAAACACATGAAACAGTACACTGAGGAGAGTCAACAGACTCCAAATATGCCCAGGTTTTCAATTATATTAAAAATGGTTAAAAACAAGGTTTAGCTTTAATATCAAAATCTTTCTTGAAGGATCATGTTAAATGAATATGTGACGTACACTAAAATAGCCAAGCCTCTTTATTTACAGTGTGTATTAATCTGTACTTAGAGGTGATATTTTGCAGCACTATTTTCAAGTTAATGGAAGCTGGGGATTGGATTATGTTTTTGAAACTGCACTTTCTTTATCATCAGAGGAGATTAAAGAGAACTGCAGTAAACCAGTCATTTATTCCAGTAGAAGCTGTTTCATGAATACTGGTTCCAGTTCTGTTATTGGTTTATCTTTATTGGGTATTTTATAAACTCAGTGGGTGTTTTTATGGTGGCAGCAGCCCACAAGCAGGGCAGAACGGTGTGTGCATGGTGGTGCAGGTGAGTCGGTGCTCAGCAGGTGCAAGCCAGTTTCTCAAAAACAAAACACAGGCACTCATGGAGGGGCTCAGGCTAAATAACACATGCCAAGACACACAATGCTACAGACAATTGCTGCTGCTACAAAAAAAGATTGGCAAATGCAAAGACTGAGAACAGTAGGAAGGTTGTACAGTTCCCCCGACAAAGACCTACTAGTCAAAGCACTGGGGCCTGGCGGGACTGTAGGAGCTTCCTACTCTTCTCAGTACTGTATTTGCATTTGCCTGATAACGTTTTCTGTAGAAGCAGCAATTGTCTGCAACATTTTGAATCTTGGCATTTGTTATATAGACTATGTCTCCCCATGAGTGCTACAACATTCCTGCCTGTGTTTTTGTGATGGCGCACTGGGAGTAAGTACCATTTAGAGCTTTATTTTTTTTATTTATTTATTGAAATTTGTTGACCGGGTAGGCCCACTGAGACAAGAGGGTCCCTTTTTCAGGGGCGACACGAAATTAATTTCATTTCAAAAAGACATATAAGCATACAGGAGACAAAGGCAGAGTATTAATTACATTGACTACATGCATCAAAAGCATACAGGAGACAGAAACAGGCAACAGTAGAGGTAATCAGTTATATAAATATAACCCCCAGCCCCCTTGTTTAACACTCCCACCCTCCTGGGCTGGGGCAAAGGAAAAACCACTTGGAAAGGTTTCCACCACTTCAATCTCTGTCTTCTATGTTCTTCTTCTAGGGTGAGAACAAACTACCCAAAACACAGTGGTAGCTGTCAGAGCTAAAACTGAGGAGCTGCTGCAGCATCCTTCTGAAACTTCACTCTTCAGACTACTGAACATTTTAAAGCTATCTCCCTTACAGCTAGCTCGAGTGTGTCTTATGCTGCTGTGACAGTTCAATGATTACATCATCCACCAGCTCAGTTGAGACTGAAACCAGAGAACGACAGTGTGAAATCCATTTAACTGGCATTTCACTAGCTGCCTTCCCCTGCCTGCCACTGATTCAAATGGGATTCTAGTAACCCCTGGGAACAAAGGGGTTACACCCATCCTTAGCCAGGAAAATTACTGTCCCCAGTCATTACCTACCTGGCACCAGACCATCCTACCTTATGTGTTGACTATGGGGAGATAGCGCTACCTTCTCCCCTACCATGTGCCAGGCACAGGCAGACAACACTAAGGGGCCCAGAGGCCATTGGTTGATGCATCAGCCCCTGCGCTATGATCTTACTATGGGAACCAGTGGCCCTGTAAGAACTGTCCAGAGCATAGCCCTAATAGACCAGCACTGTGGCCCCTACTGCAGACCAGGACCACAACCTGTCTAGCCCCCTAAACCTATCTAACCAAAACAAACCTACCCAAAAAATAGTTGGACCTCCCCCCAGCTTAGAACACCTGCAAACCAAACACAGAGCTAACACTTTAACTAAGCATTACACTCCCACACTCCCCTACAACTACACCTGTGGAAAGAAAAGGCTAACACATGTTAACAATTACACAGTACTTTAAAAAACACTTTAAAGCACAGAGGAACTCCGATGAGTCCCTCCAATCCTCTTCTTGTCTTCTCTTCTTTCTTCACCAGGATCCTTCTGAAAGAGAAAAAGAGACAAACACACCCCAAATCTGCAAAACACACAGTACAATAACAATAACCCATACCATCAAACACTGGAGAATCCCAAAAATATTTTTTAGAAAAAGTAGAAAAGTACAAAACAGTAGAAAATATCAACATTATGTACAATACACCTTTTGGGGATGAAAGGCTCTAAAGATCCCAGCTAGTGACAAACAGCGCCCAAAGGCAGGGTCCATGAAAGAGTCTCTCCTGGGCCGGAGCCCAGTGAAGCACAGTTCCTGAAGTACTGACGTCCCAAATGGGACAGTCTTTGTGGACAGTTCAGCAGTCTGTAGTCTGCTAGGTGTAGGATGTGTATTGCAATGTTAACAAAGTAAGAAAAGTCTGGACTTACCAGTCCTTTGAAGAACAAAAAATGGACATCACCTGGATCTCCAGCAGAAGACTCTCTCTGGCAGCATTTTTTGGATACAGCTGGGTGGAAATCTTCCAGAAAACAGGATGGACATCTAGAAACTGCTGAGCTGATGTCATCTCTGGCTGATATCATCTGGGAAATGGAACCTTGGAACAGGAAAGGAACAGCTGGATTGATGTCATCCGAAATTCCAGCTGATGAATCAGGAAAACAGCTGGGTTAATGACATCTGGAAGGACAGGCGATGAAATTGGAAAGGCACACTGCAAGGCTGATGAAACTGGACGGACCTTGGATCCTGGAACACCAGACTGGTGGAACAACATGGGTACGGCAACAGCTGGATAGCAGACACTGGCTACCACTGCTCTGCTTCCCTAAAGGTAGGCATGGGCACATTCCCAGGACAATGGTAACATTGAAGGTAGTACCACAGTGGGTCAGGTGCAAAAATTATTACCCCGTCTGGGCACTCATAATTCACATTATGGAAAGTCTTGTTTCTTTTATTGTCCACAAATCATACAGTGTTTATGAACAGTGTCCTGCCCAACTTCCAAAACTTGAGTTTGTCTCATATCACTTTGCCTCTGACATATCGAGTTGCACCTGTATGCAGGTCTTTGGTTGCATCTTTCACTAGCCAGGCTCTCCTGTTTTTCTCATTCTCATCCCAGACTCTCCAAGGAAAAGTAGGAAAGGACATTCCATAGATCTTGGTTGCCTTCCTACGAACCAGTCTTTCCTCCTTACTACTCTTCATCAGTGTGTGACCCCCGGCCTGGCTTGGGGGCAGCCAGTCCTGGTTCTACCAGTGTCGCATACTCAAAGATACGTAGAACTTGTCCCTGACCCCTTCTGAGGGCAGGGCTGTGGAGTCACCAACTTCTTCTCCTAGTTCCTCTGAGGTAAGAGCCTGAGGCTGTGGACTAGGACATTCAACGTAAAGGTACATAGCTTCCTCCTTCTTCTCCTCTTCCTCACTTAGGATGTGGGCCTAGGAGTGAGCAGTTGTCCTCACTCCTGAGGCAATCCACTCTTCACTGGGCATGTAGATAGACACCTCCCAATCTAGGGTTTCTCGAACTTCATCTTCTCCAATGAGGCTAGGACTCGGACCCTCTCTCCATAGATCCACTGATGCTCCCTCCACACTGTCCATCTGCGACACAGGTGTGGAGACATCACAAGGAATCTGGTCCGGCAGTACATCTACACCCTCTTCCTTTGTGCCACACTCTGCTGTTCCTCCCCCAACAGGTTCAACCTGATGCTGTGTGTTGCTACTTGCAGGATCTTGTAGCTTTGTCCAAGAGGGAGCCAAATGAATTTTAGGTGTCTTGGACAGACCTTGCTTCTCTAAACACCCTGAACAGTGAGGAATCATGAATACGTCCCTTCCAGCCTTGAGGCACATTATGCATACTCTCACAGGGTATCCGGGAATCGCAACATGAGGAGGTAAACTTCCACCGTAGAAACATTGCTCTCTTTCTTTAAGCTTGGTAAACTCTTCAGCTGTCATAGCCGGGCATGATCCGGGTAGCAGGATGGTCCTGAAGCCATGACTATAGATAAACACACAAAAGTTCACTGTTATTACTGAGTTCACATTACTTGGAACCATCTCTCAAAATGGCTCCCTGCTGCTACGTTTACTTTACTGCCCCACCTTGTAATAGTGGCGGCAGCACTCCTGGCGCATCAACAATCTGCATCTGACTTAAGCCAGTGCGCATCTGATTCACTGCAGTCTGATAAATATTTCTCAGACTGTACTGACTGCACTGCTTTTCTGCCTAAGCACATCTATATGATTTTCTAGAACTTTACCATTAGTTTTCAATCAGTTTTACTTGCTTAAAGTTACTAAAGCCACAGTATTTCTTGAACAGGATTGCCTGCTTGTTGTAGCCTCTCATACAAGTTACGGTCTCTCTACTTGCTCAGAAAATGATACTGTTGCTGAATCCATAATACGTGCTCACAGTCTATTGCTCAGAATTCTTGCTGGGTTTTAATTACTTTACACAATCCTTCTCTGCAAAACAATCACACTGTTTACACACAGATCCAGTTGGCTTTTTGAAAGTCACAAAACAGTTTGAGCTCAGTTTTGCTGAATGGTACTCACTGAATCAGTAACTGGCTTGCTCCAATGGAACTCTTGGCCTAAAGCCAATCTTGGAAGGCCTCTGGGTCAAAGCTGGCTGGCGATACTGCCGATTGTCACTACGAACATTACACTTTCTCCCCAGCAGATCGGATACCAGGTTGAGACCGAACTTACATAGAAATAGTCGGTATTTACAGAAATTGAATGTTTACAGTCACCGCAATGATTATCCTGCTACCAGCTCACACACCACTCGCTCTCTCCCTCTCAAATACTGGGAAGCACTCTGAAGCTGACTAGGCGGCGTGACTGATTGCAGTCTCACCAATCACTCGACGCCATGCAAATGAGCCTCTCTCTCTCTTCTCCTGCTCTTGTCCTTCACAGCGATCGTCGAGCAGGCAAAATTTAAACTGCAAAACAACTTTTTTTCTTTCAACTGTAACTTCACGGTGGGAACACCATTTTGAACCATTTCTCTTGACTAGTTCTCTAGTGACTCCCCCAGTTCACACAGCAAGCATTTGAAACTTTCAGGGCACAATTGTCTCTTTGTTTCCCACAGTTCACAATACTTTTTCCTGTCACAACTTGAAAATTAAAGATGGCAAATGTTCTTTTTTGATGCAGGACAAGGGACACACACAATCTGGTTTTACAGTTCTTGGTAAATGTTGGCACAATCACAGCAGCACATGAACAGCAGGCACACAGCAGCACATATGGATGGTACTACTCTGGGCAAATCCCTTATGCGCATAGCTTCCGATTTTGGGCTACTAACTGCCAGACAGACAAAATGCTAGCCATAACCTGAGCAAACATCTCTTGTTTTCTCCCAAATTCAAACACATCCACAGCGGTGCCTCCATTTTGTAACCCCCCCCCACTGGCCCCCCTTGTTTAACTAGCAGCACTGCTGCTCTCACCACATGGTGCCAAAGAGAGGGATGGGGGTTGCCACTACAAACAGTTTACAGTACATCTACATCTGAGCCTGCCATACACAGACAGGCAAACCAAGTGTGGCAACTACCTGGCACACACCTGGTGGGACCATTTACCATGGCCATCAACCCAGGTCCCTGGGAGAAAATGTTTGCTCACAATTATGCTAGGTTTGCACTTCTGGACAGGAGCACCCAAGAAAATCCAGACTCAGTGGAAGCAATAACAGTACTGTCCAAACCAGGTTGGGATTCTAGAGTGTGGCTTTTATTCACGTAACAAAGTGGGAATAATCACAAAGCGAAGATGGACCCCCACAGGGCTACACATATTGGTAATGCAGATTACTGAATTCCCATTTAGCATAGGCATACTGAACACACATAGCGAACTCTCTGGTTCTGAATTACACAGTGAACTCTCTGGTTCTGAAATGGAAATTGGTACACACGGCCAGAACTGGTACATTTACTCTTGACTAGGCACACACGGCCAGTACTAGGACACTTTCCCATATTTCATGAGGAATACTGGTGGCACACATGACCACCAAAGAGCACATCTAGGCTCATAGAAAATCCAACCCATGTCTAGGTAACTATTTCCATCAGGCACTGGCCAAATGCAATGAATGAAAATTGAACTGGTGCCCAAATTGAACTCAGAGAGGTAAACTGGTTACTCGAGATGGGGGGTCTCCCACCTTTTGCTTCCAAGTTTATACTCGGCTAGTCATCTGATTAATAACACCCTCACAGAAAACTTGTAGATGCTATCTTGAAATGTTTTTCACGCTTAACATACTACATGACTGAAAGTTCTGTACTTAGACAGTCTCTCTCTCTCTCTCTCTCTCTCTCTCTCTCCTCCCTCCCTCCCTCCTCCTCTCTCTCTCTCTCTCTCTCTCTCTCTCTAGACTCCACAGTAGGCAGACACTTTTAAAAACAGAAACAGTCTAGGTTACAGGGTCTCTTTTGCCAGAGAAAATTCATCAAGGAATGCAGGTGCCCCTCCTAGGCTGAACACAACAGTACTCACAGTTTCTGAAGTTGTCACAGGCAGCTTCACTAGACAGACTGGGTGAGAGGCTTTCCGAAGATCACCCCCATCCCTCCTGGGATGGGGCAAAGGAAAACTCACTTGGAACGGTTTCCACCACTTCAATCTCTGTCTTCTATGTTCTATTTCTAGGGTGAGAACAAACTACCCAAAACATAGTGGTAGTTGTCAGAGTTAAAACTGAGGAGCTGCTGCAGGCCGCAGTCTCCTCCTGGAACTCCACTCTACAGACTACTGAACATTCTAAAGTTATTTCCCTTACAGCTAGCTCGAGTGTGGCCTATGCTGCTACGACAGTTCCATGATTACATCATCCTCCAGCTCAGCTGAGACTGAAACCAGAGAATGACAGTGTGAAATCCATTGAACTGGCATTTCATTGCTGCCTTTCCCTGCCTGCCACTGATTCAAATGAGATTCTAGTAACCTCTGGGAACAAGGGGGTAACACAAAGTTAGTGTACAAGGCTAGCTACCACAAGCCAGTTTCAGTGGTAACACAAGCAGAACATATCACAACATATCACAAGCAGAAATGGGGGGGGGTAATTGCAATACTGTCGTTAGGAGCTGGACACAAACTTGGCAGGAGGTGTACTTTGATTGGGCACTAATCAGTGGACAGCCTGGACAAGGGGGGAAGGCCCAGGAGTTAAGGTAGGTACACAGGAAATATAGGGCCCCACCATTTCAAGTACAAGTGCACTGATTTACTACAAGCAAGTGGGATTTTAGAGCATTTTTAATTGAGTTCAGGGTAGAGCAGTTTATCACCACTGAAGGTAGGCTATTCCTGAGGGCTGGGGCAGTGATGGCAAAAGACCTGTCACCAGCACGGGATCTGGACCTAGGGACTTCCACAATGGGGTGGACAGCAGACATTAGGTCACATTTTACTGACTTGAACTGGAGAAGTCCATTAAGGCTAGGGTAGACTGATAATTTGACCATTTTGAAAGCAAGACAGAGTGTAGGATATGCAAGTCTAGCCTCAAGTGTTGGCCAGTCCAGTGATGTAAGAACCTTACAGTGGTGATCACAGGGATGAGCAGCAGCTGCAAAGTGGGTAGTTTTGTGATAGAGGACTCTGAGTTTGGTAAGTTCAGTGCCCTGGAGAGGTTGTATTAAGGGAGCACCATGAAGAAGTACTGGAAGGATGGTTTCTGTGGTGATTGCCAAGCGAGCTTCACTGGAGAGGAACCCACCTAGTCTGTATAAAAGACCAATTTTTTTGATGGAGGATCTTGGTGGTAGCCTCAGTGTGCAAACTTAGGGTTAACTCTTGGTTCAGGTGTATGCCAAGACATTTTGTGGATGCACAGACCTCCGATTTAGTGTCATTGGTCGACGAGATTTGGAGGAGGTTAGATCATCGGCTCCCAGGCGTTTGGGACTGAGAAGCATGGCCTTGGATTTATTTAGGTTGAGGACCAGTTTATTATCTGCAAGCCACTTCTCCAGTGATCTGAAGTCCATATTGAAGTTCTGATTTAATTGATTGATATCTTTCGAACTCATGTAGATGATAGCATCGTCTGCATATAGTTGGATGTTGGCCCCTCCACAATGATTGGCCATGCTGTTTATGAAGATAGCAAATAGTAGGGTCCAAGGATGGATCCTTAGGGGACTCCTTGGTTCACTGGCCTAATGTCCGAGGTTGTACCTTTCCATCTTACCAGCTGTTTTCTCCCACAAAGGTAGTGTTAAAACCAGAAAGAGGCAAGTGAGTCCATACTGAGCTTCCCAAGGCAGGTGAAGAGGAGATCATGGTTCATCAAATCAAAGGCTTTCGATTAGGTCAAGGAATAGAGCTCCAGTGGCTAGACCTTGATCCATAGCCCCAAGTACTTCTGATGTGAACTTGACAAGGGCTATGTCAGTTCCATGTTTTTTTCTGAATCTGTGCTGCTTATCTGAAAGTAGATGATGGGTTTCAATGTAGTCGAGGATCTGTCTATGCATAATCTTCTCCAGTGTTTTAGTGAGCATGCTGTGTATGGATATAGGTCTATAATTTTCAATATGGTCTTTGACCCCACCTTTGTGAATAGGGATTACAGTGGCCATTTTCCACTTAGTGGGGAATTGCCTGAGCAGAAGGGACTTGTTAAATAGGTTCCTGAGTGGAGTCGCAATAATTGGGGCAGCCATTTTCAGAAACTTAGGCTCCAGCTCGTTTAACCCAGAAAAGCCATCCGGTTTGATGGTGCTTAGCAGAGAGAGGACTTCCTTCCAAGTAATCAGGTGGAAATGGAAATTGGGAACAGTGTGAGCATCAGAGGGAGAGAAGTTAATGTTGCCAGGTGCGGGTCAATGTATCTGTCCAGGTTAGTGAAGAAGCTGTTGAATGCATTTGCTAACTCTTCCTGATCTGACATCAGGTTGCCATCAACTGAGATGCTCTGGGGTGCTTCTGCTGAGCGCCCTTTTAGGAAGCAATTTATTTTCAACCAGAATTTCTTAGGGTTAGTCAGGTTAGAGGTTTGTAGGCCCCTGATGTAATCCCTTTTAGCATGTTTTAGCTCTTTTTTACAGCTGTTCCTCAGGGTCCTGTATAATAGCCAATCAGCATGATCACCTGAGCATTTGAATTTGACCCATGCCTTGTCTCTGAGCTTCATTTGTTTTCTTCTACCTCGATACAACCAGTAAGCACATTTGCCTCAGACTCTCCATTGGTTTAGTGGGGTATGCTTATTAAGGACACTTAAGAAGTTATGGGTAAAGAAATCAAGAGCCACATCAATGTTGGAGAGATTGTTGAGATCCGCCCAGTGTATCCCTCTCAGATCGTGGAGAAAGTCATTGAGAACAAACCTCGATAGGTCTCGAGCAAGTAGGATCTTAGGGGGAGCATTCAGGGAGATGTTCCTCCAGTTGCAAAAGACAGGAGCATGATCACTGAGAGAGTCTGGCATCAAACCCATTGCTTTACATCTGTCTGGTCGGTTTACCAGTATCCAGTCTAGAACAGTATGCTTTCCAGTCTTGGGGTTAGGCCTTAGTTGCCACCCCCCAAACCTTAGATACACTCAGTTTTATCTGAGACACACACAGTTCTCTGTGTTGTGTGCACAGTACTTCTTTAAATAGGAGTTAAGATTTTGTGGGATACAGAAGAGAATGAACAATTCAACTATGTAAGAAGTATGTGAAAACACCATTACTGGTGAAAGTGGTAACAATAGTGATGGTTGCTTTTGCCTGATCTGGGCTTGTTGAATACCACACTCAGTGGTGGTCTCAATCAGTGCTGCAGTGGATAAGAGACCCTTTGTTGATGCCTCCTGCAATAGTGGAAATCTGTTAACTCACTGCTCCTTATACTATGATCATTCCTGTTGCACCTGTTGTTTATTGTATTGATCTGCTGTCGAATGTAACTTGTTCTGCTGTTGTAGGTAACTTGTTAGACTTGGACACTTTTGAAAAGGGGCTCTTTAGCTCAAAGGTCCTCAAAACACAACTGGGTAGATAGATAGACAGACAGACAGATACTTGTTTCAAATGTTTCACCAGTAAAGACATACTGAGCTGATAACTAATTTCTAGATGCATCCTGGGGGGAAGGGGATGGGGAGAGACATGAGAACAATTATAACTGAAATTACATTGCAGATAAAATGCATACTAACCATCACATACACATCATATAACAACATTATATAACTAGCAATATAGAAGCATTAATCAGAATGTGTACATTGGTGAGGAAACGGGGATTGGCAGCAGAATATAGGCAGATGAGTTAGCGTAGAGAATGTAGGAGATGATAGATAGATAAACAGACAGACAGACAGACAGATGGGAGAATGAGGCTGGGGGCATTTATAATTGGTGTGGTGAGCAGCGGTTGTGATTGCCCAATCAGGGCACATTGTTGAATGGTGCGGTCAATGGTGTTTTCAGTGAGCACCATGGTGGGCGGAGGAACAGGGTTGTTAGTTTAAAGGTATGTCATTGGTAATGGTCCTGCTTGCCCAATTTGGGCATGTTTTTGAAAGCAGCAGACAGTGGCAGCGGTTTACCAAGAGCTGTGGTGGGCAACAGAAATGTAATTGAAGAAGAGCTGTGACAAGAACAGCAGCTTGTGCTGAAATTTTGAGGATAGTAGAGCAGGTGGGTGACAGGGCTTACAAAAAAAATGAGTGTGTCGTCTATGTAGTAGTTAGAATATGGACACTGAAGCCCGGGGAGCCACGTCATGTATAGGAAATGGGGTTCACAGATTTTAAGTAGGTAAAAAAGACTTGATGGCTGGTGTTTTTTCTCACCCGTGATTATGCGCTGGTTTCTAAAAGAGCCATGAAAGGAAAAATGGGATTAAGCAATTTAGTAGTATATGCCAGTATATAATTAGGGCCAGTATGGCATCATCACCATAGCATTTCCATTTGTCATGTATGAAAACATATAAATTGCAGTTTACACTTTAATTCCAAAGATGGCCATTTATGCAGTCCTGAGAGCCATCTTGCTGTTGCATACATTCTGGTTGAAAGCTAACTCCCTTCTCCTATGTATTTACTATTCACCACTCAAATGAAATTCTTGAGGCAGCAGAAGAGGGGAGAATAAAGCCCTGCCCTGTCTGGAGTGCAGAAGCACCATCAGAAAGCAGCACTGCTTCTGAGGCAACTTTCAGGGAAGAAAAATTCCTTCAGCAAGTGACAAGTGACAAGTGCAGTTTGACTCAGAGTGATATTGTTTCACTGTGTAAGTCTGCATGCAGGTTGGTGTGTTGCTGGTGGTGTCCCCCCCCCCCCCGAAAGGTTAAACTGGAAATGCTTAGGTGGGGGAACTTTTCACCTCTAGATTTGTAGGTGTGGAACTCATCTCTGGGTGGCGGAACTCTCCTATAGTAGTAGTCAATAAATAGAGACGACAGAGATGCAGGATCTCTCATGTAGTGTTACAAGGAGTGGGGAACTGAGTGTCTGCTCAGCTGAACTTCAGAACACAGTATGGTGTTCTAACACCGTCATTCACCAGCTGTTCCTGACAAGCTAATTATGGCCTGATCAAGTAACAATCTCTCCCCCTGGCCTCGGTCAAGAGAATCTGGTCAGTTTACCTTTTAAAAAAAACTTTTAAAATCCATTCTATACTTCACTACAGGCCAGCATCCTTTACTCACACAAGTTAGTTTGTAATTTTGTGTGAGAGCAGAGAAAAGAAAATACAAATTATATACCTATGTTCTCTGAACTGTGCAGTTGTAGCATGGCTGTGAATGGGATATGATCAATGCAGACAGTGTTCAGATTCATTACCGATTATAAAAACATCAAGTGACTAGGATGTATAAATAATACTGGTGCTGTGGAACTACACATGATATCCTCTGCCCTCTGGCAGTGCTAACTCTGTATACTAGTTTGCCTAACTGTAGGCTTAGTATGCCAAATTGTCACATTGTGTCTGATGTTCTTTGATTCTGGGGCCTCTGTTAGGGGGTCTGACACACTAGCATTTGTATTCCATTTCAGTTGTTTTCCCATGTCCTCCAATGTTCCGCAGCGTCAGTAGCATGCCATCCTATCTCCTTGAAGTTGCTATAATCAGTAGTAAATCTGCACACTGTGGCTGTATTGATTATATACGAACATACAAAATTTGCCAGCAGATAAAGGCCTAATAGTCTATAAAGTCTGCTTGAGTGTGCAGCTGCCCTTCCCTTCCACCCTTCCCCTTCATTAACCCTCCCCCTTGTCCTGTCCCATACCCTTTTGAAGCAGACCACTGTTCTACTGGATACCACTTCTGAAGGTAACGCATTCCACCCAGCCACCACCCTCTCTGTAAAAAAGTGTCTCCTCATCTCCATCCTAAACCTTCCTCCCTCCAGTCTCATATCATGGCCCCTGGTGTCCCTCCCTTCCCTTACTTTAACAGCCCCTCTGTACCTGTTTTGTTTATTTCTTTCATGTATTTAAAGGTTTCAATCATGTCCCCCCTATCCCTCCTCTCCTCCAGTGAGTACATGTTCAACTCCCTCAACCTTCTCTCGTATGATAAGTCCCCCAGCCCCTTGATCATCTTTTGTCGCCCTAAAACACCACCCCTCCAATGTCCCTCTTCAGATCACGGGTGCCAATACTGCCACAGTACTCCAGGTGCAGTCTAACTAATGACCTATACAGTGGCAGAATCACCTCCTCCCTCCTCAAGGATATACCCCTTGCAATACAACCCAGCATTTTGTTGGCCTTTGCAGCTGTCTTCCTACATTGTGTTGAGTTGTTCATTGACCCTGTAATGAGCACCCCCAGATCCTTCTCCTCCTCTGTCTGGGCTAGCTGCACTCCCCCCAGCTGGTAACGCCTCCTTGGGTTCTTCATCCCAAAATGCAGCACCTTGCACTTTTTGGCATTAAACCCCAGTTGCCAGGTGTCTGACCAGGTTTTAAGCTTTGCCAGATCATCCTGCAACCCCTGCCATCCCCCTAGATCATGCACCACTGCTCCTACCTTGGTATCATCAGCAAACAGACTGATCTTGCTATTGATGTACCATGATATGTCTGCAATGAATATCCCAAACAACACTGGTCCCAACACTGAGCCCTGTGGAACACCGCTCATCACTACCCTTGGGTGTCAGAGCTCCCCACCCACCACCAACCTCTGTTGCCTTCCCTGAAGCCAGTTTCCTACCCATCTCACCAGCTTTGCAACTGCCCCTGTGCCTACTAACTTACTTCCCAGCCTTTCATGCGGCACCGAGTCGAATGCCTTACTGAAGTCCAGATACAGGACATCCTCTGCATGGTCCCTGTCCAGTTGCCTAGTTACCCAGTCATAGAACTCCACCAGATTGGTTTGGCAGGATCTGCCACGTATGAAGCCATGCTGTCTGCTGTCCTGTAGTCCTTTGGTCTCTAGGAGGGCCACCAGCCTCTCCTTCAGGATAATCTCCATTAGCTTACCCACGATGGATGTGATATCCTGTTAACAGCTATGCTACAATTGCACAGTTCAGAAAACGTGGATAATAAGGTTTGTGTCTTCTTTTATCTGGCGCCATGCAAAACTACAAACTAGTCTCTGTGAGTAAATGATGCCTGTTATGAAACATAGAATCGCTTTTAAAAAGTCTGATTAAAAGGTTAACTGATCAGATTATCTTGGCTGAGGCCAGGAAGAGAGCTTGTTAATTGATCAGGCCATAACTAGCATGTCAGCAACTGAACAGCTGGTGTATGAAGGTGTCAGGACAGCATACTGCATCCTACAGTTCAGTTGAGCAGACACTCAGTTCCCCATTCCTTGTAACACTGCATGAGAGTCCCTGAATCTCTACTATCTTTATTCATTAAATACTATAGGAGTATTGAATACTGGGGATGACAGTAGTTTCACACCTACAATTCAAGTGCCAAAAGTTCCCCCACCTAAGCATTTGTTTCCAATTTAATCAGCGTGTGTGTATGTGTACGTGTTTGTTTGTTTGTTTGTTTGTCTGTGTGAAAGCAGAGGCACCATCAGCAGCACATCAACCTGCAAACTTACATACTAAAACATCATCACTCTGAATCAAATTGCACTTCCTTTCTGCGACAGACAGGAAGTATGACTCACAAACTACATAAACAGCCATCTTTGGAATCACAGTGTAAACTGCAATTTGTATATTTTTGATGCACGACAAATGAAAATGCTATGGTGAAGACACATACTGGAAGTAAATGGCTACTAATATATACTACTAAGTCATTCAATCCCATTTTTCCTATCATGCCCCTTTAATCATGTGTAAAAAGAAGTCTGAGCCAATCAGGTTTCAGGATTCTTAGCAACCACTGGATAATAGAAAATGCTTTATCTTGCAACAAATACTTTCTCTGGAAAATAACTAATTAAAAATGAATAGTTTAAAAATAAAACAGTTGAGTGACTTTATTTACAGTGTGTATTAATCTGCATTTAGAGGTGAGATTCTGCAGAAACATTTTCAATGTACTATGGGAATGGGGGCTGGAAACTGGATAATGTTTTTGAAGCTATGCTTGCTGTAATATCAGAGGAGATTAAGGAGAACAACACTGACCCTTTAAGTTATTTATTCTGGTGGAAGCTGTTTCTTAATACTAGTTATGATTCTCTTATTGTTTTATTCTTTACTGGCCATTTAGAAAACTCAGTGGGCATTTCCGTGATAGCACATGGTGTCAACTACCATTTTAGAGCTGCTTGATGTAGTTTATGTTCTTTTTAGCCGCAGAGTTTTCAGTAGAAAAATTGATGCATTGTGTGCCAACAATCTAAGGGCCCAATCCACTAATGAATATGTATCCCATGGAGGGGGTGCCTACATAGGCAGGTGGATTGCAGAGGTCCCTCTCTGTACATGCAGAAACCTCTGTGCATCCACAGCCCTGGATACATGTCTGAAATGCACCCAGTTCTGAGCCACTCATGTAGCAACACAGAGGTGTCATATTGGGGCGGGGGTGTGCATGAGCCCAATTCACAGAAGTGTCTCAGTGTTACAGAGGGCCACGGGTGGGGGGGGGTATATGCAACTTGAGGGGCTGCCATAGCACTTATATGCCCTTCTCTGCCTGGGTGTAGGATGTTTCCTGGGGCCCAGTCACCCTCCTTTCCACCTTCCCCCCGCCCTCTGAACCTTTACTAAGGGTTGATGTCATACTGGCATAGTCACATATTTACCGAAAATGAATGATGTTCTCAATGGGGATACAGCAATCCTTGGAGAACTGCCATATCCCACCAGCCCCAGCTCCATGTGTGGATGGGGATCCACCACAGTGCTGGCCCGGGCATCCGATTGCATGTCCGATGTCCAGTATGGCACATCCCATGACCCACCCATGGCCCAGCTGCATTACAAAAGCAGTATTTTATCTACTCATTTGTAACCACCCAGGAATCCCTTTTTTTATGAATTCATTGTGGTTGCCCTCTGGCACCTCAGTGGTTAAGGTCTGAGAGCCCCTGTTGACATGTTCCTTGTTGCATGTGCAGGAGGAGGGACCTGGTGTGCTGCATGTTTGCTGCACAGGAGAATGTCAGTCAGACTATGAGTTAAAGTTCAATCTGTAGGGGGAGTTCATGGGCAAGTCACCTATGTCAGAGCTACTAGGATTGTTCCCTCATCTTGATTTCTCTCATGCTGCCCATGACCCATCTTCCAGTGACTGAGTGTCTGCCTAGTAGGTTGAACCCTTAGCTGTGGCTGCGACCAGTTTGGACATTTGCCTTTTGGAGTTTATACTACCACCATGGACTGCCTATAATGTAAGACTGTATTTTGCTGTTTATATCGAACCTCACTGGTATCCAGTGATAACAGTGCCAGAATATTGGCGACCACAAAAACAGTGACTCATATTTGGTACTTTTATCACAGGGCAACTGCAAGGGTAGTGACCCACTGTGATGGGGAAGGAAAGAGAGGGCGACCAGAGAGAGAGGTTAGCAAGGGAAAGGGGAGGGACAGAGAAGTGGCTTAAGAGAGTATACTGGATCTGCTGCCACCAAGCCAGCCAGGTGGTGTGGTGGTGAGGGAGGCTGGCCCTGGCATAGCAGGTCCTGGGTTCAGGGCTGGTGCCAGGAGGATTGTAGTTTTGCTGGTGCCTGTGACTGCAGGACTTTGTTTTTTTGGGGGGGTCAGGACTGTGGCCCCCCCTCGACACGCACCCCCTGGGAGTTGAGAATCTTAATGCACCAGATGCCTTGAGGCATGGGACATGCAGCTCCCCTGCAAAATGCTTCTTGTAATGCCAGATGTTGGGTCTCCTACAAGTGCATATTACTGATTTGGTTTTTAGCAATAAGCACTCACCATAACAGTTTGGAATTTTAAGAGACTGGTAATATAATAACAATAGGAGTAATAGGTAATAGGAGTGTTTTTTATTGTTTTTTTTAATTGTATGTAATATTGTATCATCTCCAAATTTGTAATGTCAATACTGTTTGTCAAGCAATAAACTTGAACCTTGAACCACTCGCCATAACAGCAGTCGCTGTTCGGCGATTGCTATTATGATATAGAACCATTATCATTCACCACAAAAGATACAAAGTAATGCCTTTATTGACACTAGTGTAATGAAAAAGTTCTGCCTAGATGTTCCACTGTATGAATTGGGGGCCATTTACTGTCTTTAAAAATTCCAAACTGTGTTCCACCAGACCTGGGACTACATTCACTTATTGATATTGCTGTTGACGGGAAATGACATTGCATTATCCTCATCAAGAACTGCAATGTAAGGTATGTATGTCTCTGTTTACAACCAGCCTAAACTGTGGTCTGAATAGATTGTTCAGAAGTGGTATGGGTCACCATTGTAGAGGTCCCAGATTGTTGCCACGGATAGTGTAGGGTTGCCTTGTAGCTCTGTGTGGTCTGATAATCGCTCTTTGGTTGGAGTAGCTCCTATGGGTTCTGTACTCCCATGGTGGAGATAGAGGATTTGGATATTAAATGCTGGTGTTTGGTGGGCCCATACCATCCCGTCACAAGCTTATAGGCATGGAAAAGCCACATGACTCTATCCCTATTTGTCTACTATACAGAAATATTTCAGTTTCTAGCTGTGACTGCTGGACTTTACACTTTCGCTGCATGGTGCCACAAAACCTCTGATACATGCTGCATGAACGTTTTTCTGTGGACTGTATGTAGAGGTATGAACTGTTTTTGAAATGCCTCTCAACCTCATGGTATTTCCGCTTTTAAGGTGATGGCTTGCATGCCAACTATGCAGTCATCCAAAATTTCCCTGGATTGGCGGCTTAACTAATGTGAGACTTTGTCAACTAAAGCTCATAACATGGAAACAGGTGTTCACTAAGATTGTCTAATTGCTTTTCATCTGATAACTGCCTCTAGTAATAAAGGAACAGCTAGACTCTGCAGAGGCTGTGGACATTTGAGTTTGTAAACTATTGTTGTAGCTATGGTGCTTATCCTATAAATACTTATAAGTATCTCACAGGGGTAAACAAGGTGCACAAGGAAAGTTTCTTAAAGAGGAGGAACACTACAACACACAGGCATGCTATGAAGCCGGGAGGGGGAGTTTAAGAAGAATGTAAGGAAACACTTTTTCATGGAAAGGGTGGTTGATGCCTGGAATGGCCTACCAGAGGAAGGAAGTGATGGGGTCAAAGACAGAGGGGAGTTTCAAGCATAAGTGGGATAGGCACATGGGCATAATAGATACAGGAAAGGGAGGTAGGGAGGGGACACATGTGCCCAAATAGGGTCCAGGGTGTAGTAACAGGCAGGGAAAATAGAGTAGACTAGAGGGGCCTACCAGTCCTTTGCTGCTGAAACAGTCTGTGTTTCTATGGTTCCCATACCCTAGGCACAAGGTTTCACCTCAAATAAATACAGATGCATTCTTGGTGTGCCTAGTCTCCTTGTGTCACTGTTTGAAAATCCCCTAGACTGGGGAGAGGGGGCTCACACATTTTCCAATTTTTTCATCTGCTGTTCTCTTTCCATACACATCTCTCTTGTTTTTCTTTTCTGCCTCCCTAGCTGTCTGTGTATCCTGTCTACTTGCCATTACACGTGTTTCCACCAGTGACATAATTGGCTTAAATCAGTCAGTGGTTTCTGCTGCGAATACGCCTACTTGTTTGGGCTGCTGCCTTGATGACAGTGGAGCAGCTCTGCACTGTGCTCAGGTTCCATCAGGTAGCTGTTTACATAACTCTCAGTTGAAAGGTGATAGGAAACAACGGTTTACACCTCTAGATGCTCTCCTGTTTTCCTTTTAACATCTATTCTGATATATTTTGATCTTTTTTGTTAAATTAATAATCCATTTTTTTTGCCTTTATAACTGCCCTGAATCCCTTTCTCATCAGCGGTTACTGTTCGCTCTCTTCATACTGCCTGGACATTCTATGAAATCAGTAGTAATATCATTTCAGGACATTCAGATGAATAGCATGGAATGGTGCAACTGATGCCATGGAATGTCTCAGAAATATGAAAAAAAAAGAGTTGGTGAGGAGAGTGAAACTCTACACAGATTTCTGGGCATGCTAAAGCACGAATATTTATCAAATATTACTTAAAGCATATTAGAATACATAACGGGCATGGGAAGGAAAATTGGAGGACGGTTAGCTATGTAAAAATAATGTCCTATATCTACAAGAATCAGGAGCTTCAGACTGATTACAACTTATGATGTCACTGGTTAGAAATTCTATAAGGGCATAATGGGGGCTACATACAGAGCTGGTATTAAAGGAAAATGGTCTGTATTGCAAATTTCCCAGCTGTTAAAGGCTTAACTCAGATTATAATAAAAACTGTGAAAAAACGTTTATCTTCCCTTTAATACTAAAATGTTGCCTTAAGTGTCTTGCTGGTTTTGATAAGTAAGCAATAACATGCAATAAGGTGTGTGGTTGTTGAGTAACTACTGCATGCCCCCCTCCTCTCCATGGGTTGGATGCATTAGCCAAGTGCCCTTCAAACATGGGGTGGGGTTGGGGGTGATTACAAAGTTACCACATGATTCAATGCAAAGAAGTGCAAAATAATGCACCTGGGCAACAAGAACCCAGGGGAAGAATACACAATGGGGGGTAGTAACAACAACAAAAAAGGAAAGGGACCTGGGGGTAATCATATCAGATGACCTTAAGGTTAGCAAGCAATGTGAGAAGGCAGTAGGGAGGGCTGGGGGTATACTGGGATGCATAGGGAGAGGCATCAGCAGCAGAAAACAGGAAGTTGTTATCCCTCTGTACAGACAGTTGGTGAGACCCCATCTGGAGTACTGTGTCCAGTTCTGGAGACTCCATCTCCAAGGACATAGACAGGATAGAGGCAGTCCAGAGGAGGGCAACTAAAATGGTGCGGGGTCTGCAAGAGAAGCCGTATGAGGAGAGACTAAAGGAGCTTAATATGTATACCCTTCAGGAAAGAAGGGAGAGGGGAACATGATAGAAACTTTTAAGTACCTCAGTGGAATCAACAAAGTCCAAGAGGGTAGCATCTTTCAGAAACAGAGACATGCAAGAACAAGGGGACACAATTTAAAGATAGGGGAGGGGGCGGTTCAGGGGCAATGTGAGGAAGTATTATTTCACAGAGAGGGTAGTGGATGCATGGAACAGCCTTCCTGAGAAGGTTGTGGGGTCTAAAACTGTGGGAGAATTCAAGAATGCATGGGACAGACATAACATTCTTGTGGGGGGTAGGAAGAAATAGGCTGTTGGTTAACTAAGATCTACAGCCTATCCTGTATGTAGGGAAATGGGCAGACTAGATGGGCCAAGCGGTCCTTATCTGCCGTCAAAGTCTATGTTTCTATGCTTCACATACCCTAGAGTGTCTTATTGCTTTTATAAAATGGCACCTAAATAATAAAAAAAAAAACACGACTAAATAAACTGTTAAATTGAGAATGAATGAATAAAACTTCATCATTGGTAAACTGGTTCTCACACCAAACAGCTAGGTTTGCCCCATCAAAGAGGTCAGGTTGGCTGGCAGGCAAGACACTCCATGTTGTTAGTTGAACCTTTTTTTGTTTTTCCCAACTGTCACAGTTACTGAGGATTCCAAGGCAGTGCAGTTCCAAGACTTGCAAAGGACTTTCCAGACATGTGCGGTTATTGATTAATTACCACACAGGTCTGGACAGCTAGTGACCAATCAGATCATTGGATTTTTCTTGCTCATTTTATAATTAAGCGATAATACATACATAACAGGGGTGGTATAATTTAGCTTTTCACAGTAAAAATATTTATTTTTTTCAAGTGCTCCTATATGAACATATGAAATTCTCCAGCAGAAAAAGGCCTTACGGTCTACCAAGTTTGCTCGGTTGTGCAGCTAACAGTCCTCATTTTGCAGCTGCGCAAAAGATTTATTTTCTAAGATCTGCAATATGACAACATAGCCTGTGTTTTGCAGTGCCATCTCTTCTTACACTGCAGTGCGTTATCACCCACTTGTATTGAAAAGCATACAAGTGAGTGGTCCAGACTCAGAGCTGTTCTATAACAGGAAAAGGTGCCACACAGCACCGGCTGTGTTGTCTAATTGCAGGTCTTAGAAATTAAGACTTTAGTAAATAGGAACACTTGGAAAATAATTTTTACTGTGCAAAGCTTAACTGGGGGTTGAGGCATTGTTGCTGGGGAATTTGCAATATGCATAGTTTTCCAAGACTAGGGAGACAGAAGACAAAAAAAGAGAGACATTACAGAAAAAGAACAAGGGTCAAGAAAATACAGTATGATTTAAAAATGCTTTAATGTCTCCCTTCACCTCTGAGGCAGCATCTCAGGCTAGAGGGAGCACTGTTGCAGCAACATAATACCATAACATTGCATAATAGGAGGGACTTTGGGCCCACCTTGAATGCCTCTTTTACTACGCAGTAGTGACTATAACCAGTTTGAGTATGGACATACATTCAAGCTTATCACCAGAATGCTGTCACTGCTTATGCTGTATATTTTTTAGTTTCATTCTGCCTCAAAGCTGAACAGTGCCATCTCCCACAACCTCACCGGGTAGGCTATTTGAATTTTTTCCTGTCAATGTCACCTCTGGGAAGAAATGGTTTCTGATATTTCTTCTTATCTTAATTTACTGACTATGCTAATATGCCTGGGTGGTTTCTTCCCCTTGTCATTATATAATTTGATTTTGGGACATATAGGAACATAAAAACATAGAATTTGACTGCAGATAAGGACCGCTTGGCTCACCTAGTCTGCCCATTTTCCCTACCTGTTTCATATACTGCAGATCCTAAATGATCTGCAGCTTCCAGTAGTCATCCTGTACATTAGAAAGCTTCTTTATTAAAGTGTCCTAAGCCATATTCATATTATCAACACGTATATATGCAATCCAGTTCCATGTGGTGAAGAACTGCCTCAAGCCAGTTTTGTTGGCCCTCTGATAGTTGTAGTACTCCAGAAATCCCGATTTCCTCTCTGTTTTTGATGTCCAATGTACAGGTAATCACATTATGGTCACTGGTTGAGAATGTATCCCGTCTTACAGTTTTTAACTAGACTTCATTATTACACAGTATAAGGTCTACAATGTATTCTCCCTTGTTGATTTGGTCACGAATTGTGTCAAACCATATCTTTCAAGTTCATTTATGATGTTCCTTTCTTGTACTCTTTTGCTTATCATCTTAACCCAATCAATGCCCAGAAAATGAAAGTCATTCATTATTAACATTTGCTCTCCCAGTGCTGAACTTGAATTCTTCAGCCAGTGCTTTATTCACCATTGTATTGCCGTCCGGTGGCCTATAATGTTTGCCTATTAGTAGCTCCTAGTTTTGACTGAATGATATTCCTACCCACAGTGATCTGGGTATTGAATCCTTAGTTTTAAACTTGTCAATTTCATCCCAACTGTTAAGCCCTTCGTTTACATATATGGCCACAACTCCACCCTTCCATTTTTTTTCTGTCTGATCTATGTAATCAGTACCCCTGCATTTCTTTCCCGCATATAGCTCACTCCTACCACCATGTTTCAGTGATGGCCACTAGGACTGGCCTTTCCTCTAATATTGCCATTGACAGTTCATCCTTTTTTTTTCATTTAAGATGTTAGCAATAATCAGAATCCCACTAAATATTTTAGGATCAGCCAAATAATGTTGCTTATTAGAACTATGAGAAATAACAAGAGAAGTATGAGACAACTGAATCAAAGAAGGAAAAAGTGTAAGAAATTAGTAGAGCAGGAGGAAAATAAGTTTTGGGCAAAATCATGGTAAAAATTAGACAAACAGAGTGATTATCATACCCTTAGCTACTGATATCCAAAATGTTCTAATGTTCTTACTCAGTATTAACTCTCCAGATTAATGTATCCTACCCCTGAATGGGAGCAACACTTTAGACAGATTACGGTGACAAAGAGAACTGAGAGTCTGACATTTCAAGCATAATCCAAAACAAAATTGATAAGTATCTTATGTTGTACCCTATCTATTTCTCTTTAGATTACATTAAGAAAGTGGTTTTGGAACCTAAATTAAATAAGGCTCCAGGCCTAGACATGACAGTAGTGGACATCTATAAATATTTATTTACAATGGTGATTTCCTTTATTTGAAATGTATTTAATACTGTCCCACAGAATAACATTCTTCCCTCTGCGTGGGTGGGCAGCTTAATACATCCAATCCATAACAAGGGCACACTTCAAGATACGCAAATGTTGAGGCCCATCAGCCTTATTGAATCATCCCAAAAATCTTTTCAAGAACTATTTTAAACTGATTAAATACCTGGAGTATAGAAAATAACATCTTGGATGAATCATATAATGGATTCAGGGAATCTCGCTCCACTATACACTACTTTGTGTTTTCACATTTATTATATAAATATGTCAAAATTAAAAAGAGATAAATATGGAAGTGGTTAAACTGAGCACTATGGTACAGTAAAGGGACCTGGGAGTCATCATCTGTGACTCCCTCAAGCAATCAAGCCAGTGTAATAAGGCCTACAATATGGCTGATAGGATGCCTGGGCAGCTAGGAAGGGGTACTGGCAACAGGAAAAAGGAGATACTACTACCTCTAGATAAGTCACTATTGAAGTAGCACCTGGAATACTGTGCTCAGTTCTGGAGTCCTCACCTAAGGAAGGATGGGGACAGGCTGGAGATGGTGCAATGCAGGGTGACCAAGATGTCCAGGGCCAGCAGGACAGATCTCATGAAGATCATCTCTAGGTACTGAACGTGTACTGACTGAAGATCAGGCAAGTGAGGGGGGATATGATTGAGACCCTCAAGCTCCTGAAGAGAATAAACAAGCTGAACTGCAAGGAACAATTTAGCAGGAATACAGAGTCAAGAACCAGAGGTCATGAATGGAAACTGGCACAGAGAAGGTTTAAGAGGGATTTGAGGAAGTTATATTTTATGGAAAGAGGGGTGGAGCCATGGAACAGTCAGCCAGCAGAGGTGGTTTGTGCCAAAACCGAAAATGGATTCAAGCATTGCTAGGACAGAGTGAAGGGTTTGGTGGTTGCTCAGTTTGGTAGCAGTTGGGGGGAGTAGGAAGGATGGATCGGGATGGATAAAACCCTATATGGAAAATAGGTCCCAGGATAGATAGGGAACTCGGGGCAGACTATATGGATCTTTGGTCTTTTTCTGCCATCATTGTCTATGTTTCTATGTTTCTAAAGATGTCTGCTGCTTTATAGTCTTGAAAACAACCTTCAACAGCATGAGCCATAACATTTTATGGCCTTATCTTCCTTCTTTAGGGATAGAAGCACAGCTGTTAAGAATAACAATTAAACTATATGATTCAATAGATCCAAAATTCAGCATAACAAAGAAGAATATTTAACAAGAAAACTTCCTAAAAACACAGACACTCAACAGGGATGCATATTAGCACCCCTGTTGTTCAACTTGCATCTGAACAATAATATGAACTGGATTTCCACTCCCCCATGGTCAAAGGCAATACCATAAGTTTATTAGCTGATGCAGATGATATTGTACTTAACTCAACTTTGTTGTTGGGGCTGCAAAGGGGAGTGAACTAATGTTCTTCTCTCTGTAATCTTAATCACCACAAAATTAATAAAAATAAGACTCAGCTTGTTATCTTTGGGAATACTAGGCAGAAAAAAATACATACAGTATATTGATAAGTAACCAGTAGCTACTGTATATGCAATGACTATGATTATTTAAATGTGCATTTCTCTGCATCAACTAATTGGAAACAGCATTTAGATTTAATTAAATTAAAAATAGAGAAGACATTAGGAGTACAGCAAGGTTTCATTTCAGATATGGCAGTAACTCTGTACATTACATTTTCTCTCTACTTAAAGCCAACATTTAAACTGCCATATTATACACCTCTTAAGTCTGGGGTACCTCAAATTCCCCCCCCCCTTGAAATACCAAGCAATAAACTATAGCAATACATACTGAAAATTCCCAATTGTGTACCAGCATATATACTAAGAAAAGAACTGGGACGATATTCTTCAGATAACTTGGTTAAAGAGAGACAAATTAAATTCTGCCTAAAACTATTTAGAATGCCTGAATATTGCTTTCCAAGAATATGCCTTGAGGAACAAATTTATTATACTACCAAGGATTTTGTTTTTCTATATATGAACCTTATTAAAGATATTATATATCCTTATGTACTTGTTGACCTTTTAAATAAGATTGATTATAGCCCTAAAGAAGAAATAGTGTAAAAGATCAAAAACTGATGTAGAGATATTGCAGCCCAAACAGATATGGTAGAATTAACCACATTTAAAATCCATCACTGGTATGGTCAATTGAAGATAACGTTTTGGAAGAAGACTTACCTGATAGTTATAGGAAACAGTAAAGTAAAGAACACTAAATAATAACAAAATTCAGAATGGAATTGTATAAGAATAACAGATTATTTTACGTGCAAAAACGAGCAGGAGTTTTACCACCATATTGCCAATGCAGCTTAGGATGTGATGATGATTTTAAGCATATAGTATTAAACAATCCATTTTATAAGCAAAACAGAGATTTCTGACTATCTGGATTGGTGAGTAAAATGTATTTCCCCCAGACAATCCCATTTGCTTCTTGAGGAGATCCAAAGACCTCGACATTTGATCCAAACTGGTAGGCTACCTGAATTTTATCAAATTATGATAAAAGTACTCTGGGTAGACACTCCTCATTAAGTGCATGTTTTTAGGTGCTTCATTTCACTGTAAAGATTACTTGCTCTGCTCTGGAGGATGTAGGTAACTAGATCCACCAGAATAACAGGTTTCATACTTCAAGATCTCTTGTATAAGTTAATGGTTAGGTATCACCCAGACTTATTCAGATGTTTCCTGTTTCCTTTTTAAGATACAGTATCTGTGCCTGGATAACTGAATATAGTCAGGTTTTATGGAGATCCTCATGTAACTAATTTTTGTGCCTTATGTATGTTTCTCTAATTTTTTCTGAACAGCAATAATTGATGATTATGGTATAATCTTTGCTACAGTATTTTTTAATTGTAGGGGAAATTATAGCATAGTAAGTATAAAGAATTATTGTAAGCATAAAATGACTGTTAATTAGTAACAACACAATGGTCACAAATGTAAATTAATAGTTGGTCATTTCATTGTAAAATAATTACTATGGAAATAATGTATAGACTGAGGCCGGGATATTCAAAGTGGTTGCACCTGGCGCAACAGAGTTGCTCTGGTGCGGCCCCGCATTACGCCCTGGTGGGATATTGAGAAGGCTGCCTGGTGCAGTGCAAATCCTGATGCTCTGGGGTGCAATGTAATTGTATGTGGTGGAGATGCAGGGGGCATGTCCATGCATATGTGGCACAACCCGATATTCAGTCGGGGATGTGCGGCGCATATGCCGGTGCACTCCTGCACTGCGCCGCAGAGGGGGGCTCAAAGATGAGATTGTGTAGAGTAGGAGCAAAGCCCCGCCACCCACAGGTGGGCTGCTGTATTGTAGGGTGCAACACAGCAGCCCAGCCATGGGTGGCCACCCCCCCACCCAGAATACCATCTGCAAGCACACACAACCCTAGTGGTCCAGTGAAACTCCCTTCCCGTAGCTGAGATCGCTCAGTGTAAGTTATTAAAGATAGCCCTGGTGGTCTAGTGGCCCCCCCAGTTCCCAATGCCCCGATGTGTATGTAACACACCCATCTCTGATGGTCTAGTAGTCTCCCCCACCTGAGTCCCTGATTCCCCGACATATGACATGATGACATCCCTGGTGGTCTAGTTTAACCCCCCACCCATTGCCATGATCACGGTAAACACCATATTGAATCACCCTGGTGATCTAGTGGCACCCCCACCCCATCCCACCCACCCACACAGGACCCCTTTACCTCCCCGCTTCCCCATCATTGGTGGGTGGCTGCATCCCACCCACACACTGCGCCCAGCCACTGGCCGAATGGTACAGGCTGTGGGTTTGTTGGTTCTCAGTGGGGACCAATGGGCTTGCAAGGCATATTGTATTGTATAGCTCCCAGATCTGTGAATGTCTCCATTCACATATTTGGGATTGTTCAGTACAGTATGTCCTGCAAGCCCATTGGTCCACACTGGGGACCAATGGGCTTATAGCCCATACTGTACCTATCATTCAGCAGGTGGCCGGGTGGTGTGTAGGCAGGATGCAGCCACCTGCCGATGACGGGGAGGGGAGCAGGGTGGGAAAGGGGTTCTGTGTGAGTGGGTGGGGTGTGGGATGCCACTAGATCACCAGGGCAATTCAATACGGGTGTTTACCACAATCATGGCAACTGGGGGGTTTACACTAGACCACCAGGGATGTCTTCATGTCATTTTTGGGGAATTGGGGACTCGGGTAGGAGGGGGGAGCACTAGTCCACCAGAGATGGGCGTGTTACATACACATCAGGGCATCGGAGACTGGGGGGGCACTAGACTACCAGGGCTATCTTTAGTGACTTATACAGCGTGAGTGTGGCTACGGGTTGGGGGATGCCCCAGGATTCCCACAGCACATGTCATGCTGTGCAGGGCGCCAGGTGCAAGTCACCTGCCTTCCCAGCGCACGGCATACAAATGGGGCCATAATGACATGCAAATGGCCCCATTTGCACCTTGCATTTATTATGGCCTCATTTGCATGCCCCTGCTGAATATCGTGGGTGATGCGCCTAGCGCAACTGCACTTGCGCTGGCGTATCCCCATGCTCCCTATCTGTGGCTTGCACTGGTGCAGTGACACTGTGCCATGCTCAGTATGTGCGCTGACCTTGCCATATTCAACGGTGCTGCACCATGGCGCATCACCATTGAAAATCACCTGGTCCTGGCCCCGTCGCAGCCCAGTTGAGCTGCGCCTAGGCTTGCGCCACTGCTCAACGCAGTCTGAATATCTGGGCCTGAAAATACAATACGCAGTTATTGTATTTTTACTTTTTATTTATTGTTATAAAAGTTTTGATAGACTGACTTAATGAATTGAAATAGTGTCTTTATTTAAATTTTTGTTAGTGACTTAAGGTTTAAAACTATTTCTGTTCGAACCGGCATAGTAGCTTACTGTTGCCCCTTGGTGCCTACTTTAAAACTCTCTTAACAGTCAGTTTTATTCTCTCACACAGGATGTACATCCCCCTTTATTTAAGTATAGGCCATCTACATTGAAAAGTTCTGGATAGGCCAGCCCAGTGGCGTAGAGGGCTGAGGCACTTAGCACCTTACCTCTTACCACACTGGTGAACCAGGATTGAGAGTGAGCTCATGTCACTGGGATTGGCTAGAAAGAAGAGGATTAAGCATCTGAAGGACCGCTTTCCTCTCCCAGGGTGGGGAAGTTTGTCGGTTTGGCCCTTGGCTAACTCCGGGTGCAGGCCCAGAGGTAGTGCTGGCAGCTAGAGTGGCAAGATGGGAGGGGCCACAGTTACACAGCACATGTGCACCTCCACATGCAAACACTTGTGTGATACCATGGCAGGGGAACCTGGGAAGAAAATGAAAAATGGCAGTCACGGGCTCCATGAAGTCCTGCCTGTCCGCCCTCACTCTGCACTGCCTCTGGCTCAACAACCAGTGAATCTGGACACTGAGCCTCCAGGTGAGGGGAGGACAGCTCTCCCCTTCCTGGCCCTACCACAGGGGGCAATCAATGAGGGATATAAGGGCTTCTGGACTAGCGGAGTCCCTCAAGGCTCAATACTGGGACCATGTCTGTTTAATCTTTTTGTATCATCCATGAGGTGTAGTGAGGGCATATGAATTTTCAAGTTTGCTGATGATACTAGAATGGGTATGGCTGTACTTAATCCAGTGAATATTGCCAATTTACAAAGGGTCTTGGTAGAATTGGAGCAGTGGGAAAAATTGCGTAGGCTGGAATTGAATACCGATAAATGCTCGGTTATGCAATTTAGAAAGAACAGCATCAAGGCTACCTATCTCCTAGAGGGCATAATGTTGAAGGAAGTGATGCAAAAGAGAAAGGTTTGGGCATCATAATAACTAGCAACCTAAACTTTGCAAAACATTGTCACACCATTAAACAGAGGGCCAATGGAGTATTGACTAACATCATAAGACACATTTCAAGTAGAGACAGGGATGTGGTGATTCCTCTATACGGGTTCTTGGTTAGGCCGCACCTTGAGTACTGCACCCAATTATGGGCACCGGCCACAAAAACTGTGACCAAAGCACTTGAGGGGGTCCAGCAGAGAGCAGCAAGCATAATAAGGGACCTTAAGGGACTTACATACTGTATAAGGACAGGTTATATGAGTTGGGGATGTACTCGTTGGACTACCCCAGAATGATGGGAGACGTGTATGGTCTTTGGAGCACTGACTAATAATGACCTGTGGGACTGTCTGGGACTTACCTTTAAACATCAGCCACATAATACAAAATCTCATGAATTACAACTTGGGGGATCTTTGATTATACCAGAAGGCTGTCTTTTGTGAATGACATAGGGTTGCAGCACTGTGGAACTTGCTCCCACCACAGATAGTAGGCAGCAAAGATATGACTAACTTTAAGTCTTAGCTGGATGCTTTTTGTATCAGTAATGGAATAAATGGGTTAGCTTCATTGATTAAGTGTGAGCATAATGGACATTTTGTCTCCTCTGCTCAGTCTACACCTGTGAAACCTACTGGTGAGTTGGAGAGGCAATTGCCAGGTGGGGGAGACAGGGACAGGATGGAGCAGCTGCCTGCAGTGTGCCCCTGGCAGAAAACCCCTGATAAAAAAAAGAAAAGGTCTGGATAATTCCAACATGTTTCACTGTTACAAATGTAAAATTTTCTTCAGTTGCCCTGTTATTTAACCATCAGTTCATTTATGATATAACTTTTTGTCGATCTATTGAGCTATGAGATACAGGTAGGATTTTAAACACAATAATTTTTTTACTAACACTTTTTAGCTGTTTACCAAGTGTTATATAATCCTGCTTGATATCGTCATCCAATTCTTTCTTGATATTGTTAGTTCCAACATGAATCATTGGCACAGGATTATCAATTTTAGTAAGGATGTTGGAGCATATTCTGACAATATTTTAGGGAAGCAGCTAACCATCATTTTTTTCTTACCCTGCTTATAGATGTTTTTGTCTGTATATATGATTATTGTATTGAGTCCCATAATACTAGTATCTCCTTCTCCTTGGTAGTATTTAAGACAATTCTATCAGCTTTACCAAGGTCGCTTGTATTTTTTCACTGGTGACAGCTGCTTTCATTTCCCCCTCCTGCGTTACTATAATTTCATTATTTTCCAGAGGCCATCCTGGATGGTACACCATTGGGAGAGCAAACCCCCAACAGTGAAACCATCACAGTGACACAACCCATTTGACAGCCACAGTATCAAAAGGATTGTAGGAGGGCTGTGCAAAACATTGACTACCGCTGTAAGCTACTCTCTTCTGTAATGTCCCCCCCCCCCACCGGAGTTGGCGATCTATAAGTCTGTGGAGTGTGGGGCCAAAGCCCCTCTGCAAACAATGTAGAACAGCTCTAGTGCCATGGTGGGCAGTCGACGGATTTGCCAGTTGACCTGGTCGATGTTGGCAAATCTGTGTTGCTGTGGAGGATATTGACAATTTTGTTTTCGAACCAACTTGGTGGAACCCTCCTGGATCCAGTAAAACTCTGCCTTCAACCCCTTTAATAGTCTTTGCTTGGGTTAACCATGGTTCAGTCATTTTCATCATCACAAACCATTTCCTCTCCAGTTCTCTCCCTGCTTTTTGGAATATATCAACAGTTTTACTGTCTGATTAGAAGTAACCATACGCAGGTGAATTTTGCCCACACATTCCTCCAAATCTCTAATGTCTTTGATTAGTTCAATGCATCTTTTAATCTTACAACTTCTAGCCTCAATTCAGATGTGTGATACACCTGTTACACATAAAGGAATCATAGCCAGCATCTTGAACTACAGTACTGTATCAAACAGCTTGCTGTTATAACAGCACACCACCTTCATCCTCCTGGATTTTGTACATTTTATCTTTATCAATCCCCTAAGTGGATTAGCCTACTAGCACTCAATAAATGTTTACAGTATGGACTGTCTGTTCTGCTGCCTGCAAGACTCAAATGACCTTATTAATGAATGGAACAAAGTATCCTGGCTTCTTCTGCTGTCTTCTCTAGTGGATACTGACAAACATTGTGCCTGTCAGTGGTGACTCCACTGGTGCTTACCTCCACTCACACAGGCTGATGCTAAATATGCTGAAACCAGAAGTGCCAACCAGTTGTTTTGCACACCCAGCAATGGTGTCCCTCCCCCAAACAGTAAGTTAAACAGAGGTCTAAAACTTGGGGTAGGTAAAATCACAGTGGTCAATAAACATCAAATTAAAACAAAGTCTAAAATAGGCATAGGATAATAGGGAGGATGGGTAGTGTATCTAATAATATATAGAATAAATGACAGAAAAGAAAAATGTGGTATACAAGAAAATAATTTCATTAAGTTAATAGCTTATTCGATCCCCCTCCACAAGATGGAATTATTTTTAGAGTATACAGCATGTTTCTATTATTAGTTTTATGTAATACATTGGTGTAGTGATGACCTGCTTTACTTTTGTTTTTATTAGGGATTTAAAAAATTCCCGCAGTACAGGAAATAACTTCTCTATGTGCTGAGTGGAAAGAGATTAATTAACTGATGGAAGGATCAATTTGACAATTTTTTAAATGTGATCTCTTAGATTTAGGCTGTGAAAGCTTTTTATTATGAAAGTCTTGCTTTGGAGCTGAGGTACAAAATGTAACACGCTGACTATTATTAATGTTATGACTGATTATTATATAGATGATGTAATTTGTTTGTGTTTTATAAGCGCTAGTAGTATAAGCTAGAGGTTAGAATAACAAGCTGTGAATGAGCTTAGCACATCCAGCAGACCTGGGTTTGATTCCCACCACCTCCACTTACATTCTGTTTGACTCTGAGCAAGTCACTTAACCACCTCAGTGCTCCTGGGTCACCCCTGAAAACAGGCACTTGTGCCTAGTGGGTCTTACCCAGTTACAAAAGAATAAAATACAAAAAATATGAATTTGAATAGTGAGGTATTAAGAGTAATGATATCATTGGTTAATTACTATGTTATATGGACCTGGTAGATTAATTAATGTGGTATATGGACTTAATTGGTGTGGTACATTATGTGGGTTAGTAAACTTGCACTTTTCCTATTGGGCAAAATGTCTAACCATGTATTATTTATGAATATTTTAGTATAGTGGCATGGTAACACCACTATTATAAGGGTTGAGTAGGCTGTTTAATGTTAAACACCTAACTTTGGACTTTAATAGCTTCACCACTGTTCAATGGATTTGAACAAAATTGTGCATCCACTGTCTCAGGAGCAAGGTCCCTTGATGCGCCAAGTTTCATTCCAGTTGGAGGTGCAAATTCCAAGATCTGGATAGCGACAAAAGTGAAAAAAATCAGGGTTTGGTTTTTTGTCATCACCTACTGTACAGATGGTTGGAAAATTGCTCTGTTATTTTCAGGGCAGAAAGGGCTTGGGCCACAGTGGTGCCTTTTGCTGAAAAAAATATTAATCTGTTTCAGAGTTGTAAGGATTGGAAATTTCAGTTCTGAGCATGCTCAATGTGATCTTTTGGAAGGCTGTTTCATATGAAAAAAGAGTTTGGCACAAATGAAAAAAAAAATTCTGTTTCACATGGGGTAATCTATTCTCATGAGAAAAAATCTGTTTTTGTATGGCCACCATCTTGTTTCTGTTTTTTTTTTTTAATTCAAAACTCATAAAGTTTGTATCATGGAAGCACACCAACACATTTATCTTCCTAGTTGTGACCCCATTAGGTGGAGTCTGCAGTTAAGTTTTGGAAAAATTACCCAGAAATGTGTTTTTAACATATTTAAAAAAACATTTTCATGAGATGATTTTCTTTTTTGGTATGGACATATAAAACAAGAATCGACTATATGAAACAAGATTGCCTTCATACAAGAAAAGAATTTGGACTTATTTTTTTTCCACATTCTTTTTTCATATAAAGGCATATTTTTTCATGAGTGCAACAAAAGCTCACAAGAAAAGATTTCTTCATATGAAAAAAGAATTTGGACTTAGGTTTTTTTCACATTCGTTTTTCATATGAAGGCATCTTTTTTCATGAGTACAACACAATTTCATGAAAAAAGATGCCTTCATATGAAAAAAGAATTTGGACTTAGTTTTTTTCATATTCTTTTTTTCACATAGAGGAATCTTTTTTCATGAGATTTTGTCATTCTCATGAAAAACAAATTCCTTCATATGAAAAAAGAATTTGGGCTTATTTTTTTTCCACATTTCAACTTTAACAAGCCATACCTCCATCAATATTTGCAGTTATGGGACAATCAATATATTAAAAGAAAGTTCTTAGTACTACATAACTAACATATAACACACTCTAAAAATGTTAGGGACCACATAAAAACTCATAAAGATAAAAAAAATCAAAATTGGCATAAAATAACATTGCGGCTTTGGCAAGTCATAAGTCTGTCAATAATTAGAGTTAAGGGAAATATATATATATATATATATATATAATGAAAAAAGGGTGTCAATGAGTGCTACAACAGTAACACATAATCACCCTTAGACATTCATGTGGTACACAGATCACTGCAAAATTACTTCCAGTCTTCAACATGATGCTAAATCCACAATGAAAGTCTGATCATCATCAAAAAAATGCACAAAATGTGAATCTAGTCTTCCACTACAACCAAGCCAAATTTAAAAGCAAATGAACCAGTCTTTACTGACTTATGGGTATAAAAACAATAGTCTTCCACTACAACCAAGCCAAATTTAAAAGCAAATGAAGCAGTCTTTACTGACTTATGGGTAAAAACAATGAGAAGCACATTTTTTGCCCATGTACTATCAAGTACTGGGAATTAAGAGGCACACTAAATATATTTTCCCTTTGACGTGAGCTACACAAAAAAACTATTATAACCAAACACATAAATTGCTTTTTTGGAGGGATGGAAGCACAGGACCTGGAGGGTCCTGCCCTTCCACAGCCAGATGGATATGTGCATCTTTGGAGGGATGGAAGTGAAGGGGCTAGAGGGCCCTGCACTTCCCTACACAAATGCTGCACCAGCTGTGAGCACTGGGTGCCCAACCTTGATGGCTCATTACAGAACCTCACCCCAACTGTATTCCTGACACAGACTGTCCAATGCTAGTGTTAGACAGGTGCAAGATCCTCTCCAACCACTAACACACAGCACTGAAGGATTCTACTGTACAACAATGTGTGCCAAAAGGGAAGGAGAGATGGTGTGGGTGCTAAGTTGGCTGTGGAATGGGGGTATTTATTTACCTAGAAGGTGGAGAAGGGTGACTATGGTGCTAGTTAGTGGTAGTGGGGAGTTTGTACTTGGCAAGATAAGGTTGTGGGGAGGGAAGTCTGCTACAGGTCCAACTCAATGTATGTGATGATGCAGCTGCTTGGACCAAACAAAGTCTGCTACAAGTCTGGTGCAATGTATGGGATGATGCAGCTGCTTCTCAGGCCCCTAACCTACAGATCTGACTCAGTAAGTGTCACTATGCAATTGCTTCTTGAGTGGCCCCACAAGGACCACTCTCAAAGAAAGCTACAGCTATGGCGCTGTGCCTGTCACTATGCAGCTGCTTCACAACTGGCCTGGACCACTCATGAAGCAAGTTACAGGTGCAATATTGAGCATCACTATGCAATGTCCATCACGAGGTATAAGAAAGGCAAAAGTTAAAGGTGTCACTTGTTATATACATTTTCAAAAAGTAAGGAAATTAATTGCAAGAAACTATGGTAATACATCTATAATGGTTGATGCTCAGAGCTTTTAATGCAGGGAAATGGAAAATTAGGGAAATAGTCCACAGAACCTTGATGAATCTGTAGTGTGCTGATCTTTGGGATTTGAACAAACATGCATCGTAGTGTTGGCATTATCATAACTTTGGCACTCTGTTGTTGGGCAAAGTAAATGACACAGAGATGCTTGTATAGACAGTCACTAAACAATAGCCAGTGTTACGCTAACGCTAACACTGCATTGCATGTTCATTCAAACCCCAAGGAACACCACACTACAGCTTTGCCAAGGTTCCATGGACTTTTTACAATAATTTTTTTTTATTTTCACACATTATATGCTTTGTGCTACAACCCTAATAGATGCAGTAACATAGTGTTTCCAGTTTATATATGTATATATTATAGTTCGTGGTAGTGCCACTATAGTTACAGTTGAGTAGGCAGTTTAATGTTAAACCCCTATCTTTGCACTTTAATAGCTTCACTATTGTTCAGTGATTTTGCATGACATTTTGCACGTGAGGTCTCAGGGGCAAGATCTCTTGACATGCCAAGTTTCGTTCCATGCAGATGTCTGTATTCCGAGATCCAGATAGCAAAATAAGTAAAACAATTAGGGTTTGTTTGCTGTTTTTGTTGTCATCAGCTAGCACCCAGATGGTTTGGAATTTTGATCTGAAAATTTCAGGGTATAAAGGGATTGGGCTGGAGTGGTGCCTTTCACTGGTTTGAAGAAAACATATTAATCTGTTCCAAAGTTATATGGATTTGAATTTTCTGTTCTAAGCATGCTCAGCATTGTTTTTGGATAGCTGTTTAGTATGAAAAAGAATCTGGCCCATATGAAAAAGGATTCGGTTTTGTATTGGGGAGGTAATCTTTGTTAGTGACAAAAAAATATTTTTTCGCATGGTTGACATCTTGTTTTGATTTTTTTTTTCAAAGAAAAATGTCAAAACCCATAAAAATGTTGTCAGGGAAACACACCAACACATGTATTTTGCTAACCAAGACACGATTAGGTGGATTCTGCAGTTACGTTTTGGAAAAATTACTCAGAAATGTGTGTTCAACACATTTTAATATCTTTTTTCATGAGACTATTTTCTGTTTTGTATGGCCATATGAAAAAAAAATCGGCCTTACAAAACAAGATTGCCTTCATATGAAAATAGAATTTTGATTTCGTTTTTTTTACATTATTTTTTCATATGAGGACATCCTTTTCTGTGAGTATGACACAATCTCAAGAAAACAGAATCCTTCATCTGAAAACAGAATATGAAAAAAAAATTAAGTACTAATTATTTTTTCATATGAAGCATTCTTTTCTCATGAGAATGACAAAATCTCAAAAAAAGATTCCTTCATATGAAAAAAGAATTTGGACTTATTTTTTTTTCCACATTTTACCTTTAACAAGCCATGGGCCAGATATTCAAAACATTGTCCCGTGGCCAAGGTAGCACTGCCTGGCGTGCAAACATAGTCTGGAGCAAAATGTCAGCTATATTCAAAAGGAATAGCCCGGTGCAAAACCAGCTGAATATAGCAAGCAAAGGAAGCCAGGCAAACAGGGCCAGGAGTGCAGGGCAAAAACAGCCCGGGAATAAGACAGCATTGAATATAGCACATAAGACAGCACTGAACATAGCACCCAGGCAGACAGTGCAAACACACAATGGAATACAGTGCAGAGGTGAGACAGCCTGACCCTGGGACACATGCAATGAAACACAGGCTGGAATGAGGTATCAGGAGCAGACCACAGTGCACATCCCGGAGGATGCTACACATGCACGGGAATGGCAAGCAACAACCCGGACCCATGTGGAGAACCCAAGGAACAGTACAAACCAAGTGAAACCCCAGCATCCAAGAATGACACAGGACACAGTAAAATGTAGTAAATGCAATGTAATATCAAATAATCAAAAGGAAAGGTAACGGGAACAGAACAGTGATGCAAACTCATACTAAACTAAAGACTAAACCAAACACAGAACTAGCAATGCCCCAACCACCACTGGACGACCCACCCCATAACAAAGAAAGACAACAGAACAAATCCCACTAAGCAACATGCCAAGCCACCCCCCCAACACACAACCCATGCAACAATAAGCCCACTATGGGAACAACAAAAGGAACACACAATAGGCAAAGCAAAGATCTAAATGGCAAACATATGTACAAATAATAACAGGATGTACAATAAGGCACAGGAGAAGGGTACAAAGGGGAGGAGGATGCACACAGGGACACAGGAATACAGTCCAGGAAATAATAACATGTCCAGTAAGGGCAGGGGGTGTGAAGCCAACACAATATGGGATGAAGGGCATGGCTAGCTGCCCGCTGGATCTGGGAGCTAAGCCTCCAACACAGCTGCCACCCTCCTCATCTCCATTATCAAGATGTCCTGCTGCTCTATCAGAGTCCTCTGTTGGTGGATGATGTGGCACAGCAGGTCCTCTGTCCCCTCCGTCTCCTCAGCCTGGTCGCCCACAGTGATACCTGGAGTGGACCTACAAGAGGAAGGGTGAGACCATGAGGATGGGACACCAGCCAGGAGGCAGACAGCAGCCACAGGTGGCCATAGAGGGATGGACAGCATGTCCCAATGGACAATCCTGAGTGGAGGTGAGTGCCGCACCGGTAGGCCAACTTGGAAGGTGCCCACAAAGCAGCCCAGGGTGACACAGGCACCAACCCAAACACCAACATAAATGACGACAAGGATCCCAACAGCACCAGGGTACAGGTGACACCGCACACCCCAGCACAGCACACAGCGAGACAGGACTGACACACAGCTGGACCCCTGGAGAGCTGGGTGTAAGGGCCACACCACAACATGCACAAGGGCACCCACACGTTGGGACATGCTGCCCACCGACAGATGGCAATGTACCGTAATGCAGAGCACAGCAACAACAACAACTAAAGGCATGCTGGAGCAGCACTGAACTGTGACAGTGGCCTGCCAATGACCAACCCAGGCCAGGGGATAACAGGCAGCCAGGGCACAGATGCTGGCAGTGAAAAACCAACACATGCCACCAAGCAAGGCCACTGAAAGCATTCCTCACAACTGTAACACAGTACAAGCAAGGTACCCCAAGCCATGGGGCAAAAGCCCCCTGTTCCACCCTGTGAGGACATGTTCCACAGCCAAGGTCAACATTGTAATGCAACACTCAATAGTAAACGATGCACATAATGTATTAGTATAGTGATAACAGACCCTCAGAACATAAATGCAATACAGTAACAGCGTCATGAGATACCAAGGTAAGAATTCCACTACGTGTACCACACATCGCCCATATGTACCACAGTATGACAGGCAATGTTCCACGGATGGTGGACAAAGGGATGAGAGGTATGCCTGGAAGGCATGGGGCATGGTGTCCCGCAGCCACAACAGGCATGCGGGTGGCGCTATGCAGGCCTGTCCAGTGAAGCCCCAGGACAGCAAGGTAATGCCAACTGTGCACATGTGGATGCTCTGTGGGGGGGCTGGAGGGACTGCAGAGGTGGGGATGGCAGACGACAGTGTGTGACCCCCAGCGAACACTCACTGCCAGAGCCCCCACCACCATCAGGCACCCTCACAGCAATGCAAGCTGACAGTGCCCCACCGCCCTCTCAGGGCCAGACTGGCAGCACCCGACTGTGGTGTGCAATACAGGTGAGCAGCACAGCACAGTGCCACAACGCCACTGGCCCACTTCCCATTGCAGCCATGCCACCAGACCAGTCAGTGGCAGGACACATGATCAGACACACAGCACAGCACAGCACAGTGAAAGAGCACAGATCACAGAGCAATGAGACAGGTACTCATGCAACACACCACTGCTCTCAGGATTGCTCTCCTGTGCCCGCTGCATCATGGACGGCACCCTCGGGCTGCCTCTCCACTGCTCCTGGGTCATGTTCTGGCCCCCTTCTCTCCCCATGGGCTGCTCGATCTGCTGTACAGAGGACAGGTGAAACATTGGTGTTAGAGCATGACACAGCATACACCACGTGCAGCACAGCAAGATGCACATGCAACCCCAACAACACTGCACACACAGAGAGTGAACATGGAGGACACCCACACAGAGGGTGGCATGGCCCATGGAGGATTCGCCAGGCACACACGACATGACATCACGGTGGTGCAGTGGTACAACAGTGCCTGTTGCAGCTGTCCTGTGATTATCTGCATATCCATGTGTGTATGTTGACAGTCCCCCAGGAACAGGACCCCGGCACCACTGTGTTGCCGGCCGCAGGCTGGTGCTGCACCAGGACATGCCACCAACCATGTCCCAACCTGCCACCTACACCTGTACCACCCCCATGGCCACAGCATATACCGTGCCCTCTGCACTGTGATGCCCCCCTAGGGGTCCAACATGTGAGTCTTTGCCAGTGCCATATGCACCAAGCACCATGCAGAATGGCACACACATGCGCATGCACGCACACACACACTTGCAGCCCGACATGAACATGACAGTGAGAGTCAACATGCATCACCACTTACCTGGCACAGGCACAGTGCCCTCATGCACCATGCACCTGTAGCACTCAAGCTGCTGCCACTGCCACCATCGCAGGTCTGTGTATCTGTGCCTGCACTTCTCTGCATCATGGGAGATTCCCGTGTGGGCACACAGCTTCCTTGTAACTGAGGACCGCACCTGCATGCATGGGAGGTCCCCCTCCCTGACCTCCCCAAAGAGCCTCCGGTGCCTCTTCTAGACAAGTTCCAACAGGTTGGCTGTGTCCACTCCCCCCAGCGCCTGTCCCTGTGCACCACAGCACTCTGTCTCCCATGTCCTGGCATTGCCCACATAGCACGGATTCCCTTCCACATGTTGCAAGACCCAGCGTTTGCCACACCCAGGACCCTTCTGCAACAACTGCAGTAGTGCCACGCTATCACATGACGTAGCGTGGCACTACCCGGAAGTGGTCACACTGCACATGCTTGACCCCTGGCATGACCTTGGAGATAAACACCATGCATGGCGCATAACGCCGCGCTGTGTGAGCTAGCATGGTGCTATATCACGCTATGCCAGGATGCTAGCACGGCCATGGGGGCCTCACGAGCACACATGGTGGTCGCGCTATACCACAGAGCACCGCGCTACTGGGATAGCACAGCGCTGGCCCCCAATAGCCCGGCACTGACATTTGCACACTGTGCTAAGGTGTTAGTCTGGTGCTAATCAGGGCCATATTCAACCCGGCATATGCAAATGGGGGTACTTGTTCATGCATGGTGTAAACAGTGTGATTAGCATATCATTATGTGCTGCTTTGCATGCGTAACAGGATGGATTGTCTGGCTAGGCTATAAAAGGGCAAGCAGTGCACCACCGGTGTTGTGTTGTGGGAATGCAGCATACTTCAGTTACTGCAGAACAACACTGGACAGAAGGAGATATGCAACAGGGGGCACAGCAGCAAGAGGCAGGTATGTACAACTGCTGTGGGACTCTCGGAATGGCATTAGCTAGAAAAGGGTCAGCCCATACTGCAGCCCACAAATGTACTTGCTGGGGAAAGATCAGCCAACTGCAGGACCACAGGCAAGCACTGTGCTGCGTAATGGTGCACATCAACATACGGCCGCCAGTACAGCAAAACACCCAGTGCAATGTGCACATGCTCCTGCATCATACTGTACCATGTGGCACCACCTGCACACTGTGGGCACCAGGCAGGGGCCAGTGTGCAATACCACAAAGTGCCCTGCAACACTGGCTCACTGCCATGACACCCTGGATGTGGGGCGTGGTGGGCTGTGAACGCTCTGCTGGTGGAACACAGGGTCCTGGCACAGTGCCATCACCAGCACTATATAGCCTGTGCCTGGTGTCCTGCCATTGTATACGTGCCAGTCTCCATGTCCATGCCCTCAGTGTAGTGAACATGCAGGGCACAGTACAGTGCCAGATGGTGGATGTAGGGGTGGCCCCATCCTCGGGTGCACATGCCAGCCATGGGTGACAGCAGTGCACATGTGGGTCCAGTGCATGCTGTCCAGATACAGGGCGGCCAAAAACGATGAGGCCATGTGCACCGTACATGCACATGCTGCCCAGTGCCATATCCATGTGGCCTGTGACACTCTAGGGGGTGGCATGCTGATGTGCATGCACGATGCATCGCAGTCCTGCCACAGCTGCTGACACATGTCCCTTTCCAACTGTCTCATAAGTAGTGTGGCACGACCAGAGCGCATACGCGCACATTGATTCTCCCAGGATGAGCTCAAGACCCTGGTGCATACTGTGAAGGAGAGGGAGCAGGTGCTCTTCAAGCACAAGGCCATGTATGCGGTGGTGTGCCAGGCATGGGAGGAGGTGACAGCTAAGGTCAATGCAGTTGGCAGATGTGACAGGATGACTGAGGTGGTGCACAAGCGGTGTAATGACCTTCTGTGCTGGGCAAAGGAGGAGGAGGCACAGTGGCTGCGTGACCGTATGTGGACCGGTGGTGGAACACAAGCCCAACACCAGTGGGAGGAGGAGCCACTCATGGCCGTGGTGGCATCCACACTGAGGTCGGTGGCAGTTGCAGGTGTACTGGGTGGTGGTTGTGAGATGCCTCTCACACTGCCCAGGACAGGTCTGTATTCGCATGTGTGTACCCTGCATGGTGTGATGGCACAGGTGCAGGGTCTTGCTGTTGGTGCCTTGCAAGGGGTGCACTGTGGACCTGCACTGCTGTGGGCACCCTAACAGCTGCCTGGCCAAGGCATGTGCACTGTGTGTTGGTTGGGTGCATGTGGTCACAGGCTGGTGTGTGGGGTGTGCATGACCACAGCAGGTGGCACATGTCCTGGGGTGTGCATGGTATGTTGGTGGTGGTGGTGGTGGTGCTAGGCACACTGTCTGTGCACAGGCGACTGACCCTGTCCCATTTTTCTCCACAGTGGTGTCTGCAGGGCCTGCAGCAACACAGGAACAGGCCAGTATGGCTGCCCTTGGTCCAGAGGATGTGGAGGATGAGGATAACTGGCCATCGACTTCTGGTCTGGGTGCCAGTCGAGGATGCCCAGAGCCACTGCATGTGTGGCATTCCATTGGACAGGAGTTGCATCTGCCAGGGGATGAGGGACACACTTCAGGCGGGGAGATGGAATCCACTAAGCACCTGGAGGATGCCCAAGTGGAGGAACTGGGTGTTGGGCAGGTACTGCTAGTGACGGTCACCAGTGACACTGACACGGACATGTTGGAGGGTTCATACCACCTGGACGTGCCTGTGGAGGTGGATGCAGGGGTGGGTCTGGGTGCAGGCCATGGAACAGATGCCAGGGGGGTGTTCAGCATTGCTGGCATGGCTGTACCTGTGCAGCCAGTAGTGGGCAGTGTGGGGGACATGTGTGCACTGCTGGACATGCAGTGTCCCACACAGATTGTGGTTCAGGGCCCTCCTGGTCAATAGTGCACTATGAGCGGTCTGCAGCAGCAGGACATGCCGGACATGCAACGGTGTCCCGAACCATGTGTGCAGCAGGCACCAGTGCCAGCTGCCATTGAGGTGGATGCATCCCTGGAGCAGGATGCCACTGGTGCCTGCCCACTCCTGCAGGCTGCAGTCACATCCCAACAGGAGGCTCGAATGGACCTGCATGGCCTGCGGAGGGAGCTGAGGCATGAGCTGGCACTGATGCGGAAGTCCATTTCAGTAGGCTTTGCTCATGCAGAACAGTGGGCAGAGGACAGGTTGGGCTGCATGGTGGCTGCGATTGACTGCGGCTTTGCTGGTCTGACAGCTGCAGTGGTTGATATCACCACTGTACTTCGTGGGGTGCATGGGGGTCGCCAGCATGTGCTTGTTAGTCAGGGTGCACATGGCACAGGGACCCACAGGCAGGCAACCAGTGGCTGCAGGTCTGGCACTGGGTCCAGTTCAAATGCTTCATGCACCTCTTCAGGCACACAGCACCACCGTAGACATCCACCCACCCTGTCAGGCTCCGCTGGTCAACGGGGGCACAGGAGGTCTTCCCTGCCTGCCTCACCTTGTTCCTCAGTCATGTCATCGGCTCAGAGCACCCCAGAGTCTGTGACCCGCACATGTGGTGCAGGACGTGTGCATGGTGGTAGTCGGCGGTGATTGTCATGGCCGACCTGCACCTCTGCAGTCATCACTCCCGTGTCCACATTGGTACACCCACAACCCTGTGCACACATGCACACACACCGACACACAAACACCCTCACACTCCATCCCATGCACACTCACACTTCCACTGCCATGGTTGCCCTCCTCACACTCCCACCACACGTCATGCATCCCCAATTACACTATACTGTGGCTGTGTGTCCACCTCCCATGTGACCTGCACACCCCCCACATTGCACCACACTCACACATGTATTCTGTGCCACTTTGTTGTGTTCCTTATGTTATTGTTATTGTCACTGTTCTGGTTGTTGGTGCACATTAAACAATTCAGCATTGTACTGTTTCATGTTGCTGTGCAGTCTGTACTTACCCTCTGGCCTGTGACAGTGTCCTGATGATGCTGGCACTGTGCTCTATGGCCCTGCAGGCCATGCGAGGATCCCTCCTCTCGAGTTGCTTCACTATCCCCCTGACCGCTGGCTCTGGGTCACTGTCGGCCTGTTCCTCAGGTTCAGGTGCCTGAATCCCATGGTTCATTGTCATGTTGTGCAGCATACAACAGGCTAGGAAGATACGGCATACCTTCTGAGGCGTATACTGTAGGGCAATGCCTGATGTGTCTATGCTTCTGAAGCGCATCTTCAGTATGCCAAACACCCTCTCTATGATGTTTCTTGTGCTGGCATGTGCCTCATTGTACATCTCCTCAGCCACTGTGGCCAGATGGGGTACTGGTGTCAGCAGCCAGGGTCTCAGGGGATAGGCGCTGTCTCCTGTCAAGAGATGTGTACCTGTTAGTGCCGTACTGCAGTCTGTCCGTTACTGTCCTGCACCCCTGTATTGCCCTCTCACACCCCTTCTCTGGCCTCCCCTGCCTGCCCCCATCCATGATGTCATGTGTGTGCCTTGTATGCTGCTACTCATCAACTAGATGCCCACTGGGTATCCTGCCCTCCTCAAATGCCTAGCAAAGCTGGGACTGGTGCCAGATGAAGGCGTCGTGGGCACTGCCAGAGTACTGCGCATAGACATTGCTGATGCGCCCAGTCGCATCGCACACCACCTGGCAGTTGATGGAGTGGTACCCCTTCCTGTTTATGTACACATCACTGCCATTGCCAGGTGGTGCACGGATGGGGACATGGGTGCAGTCAATGGCACCCAGTACAGATGGTAGGTGCGCAATTCAATGGAATTGCTGCATTGTTTCTCTGCGCTCTGCTGCCAAGCTGGAGAATACTATGAACTCCCCAGCATGTGGCAGGAAAGCCTTTAGGAACTGGGTCAGGAGGCGTGAGGTGGCAGACTGTGATACCCTGATGGTGTTGGTCGTTGGGACGTCCCTGTGGCAAGGAAGCACATCGCTGCTGTCACCTTCTCCTCCACTGTCATGGCATGGCTGCGTCTGGTGTTTGGGTGCAGCTGCTCGTGCAGGAGTTCACATAGTTGCCTCAACAGTCCCCTGCTCATCCTGTACTGGCCAGTGATGTGGTCATCTGGCAGGGTCTCGAAGGAGACCCTGGGCCGGTACCACCTGTTTGCAGCATACCATCTCCTTGGCCTGTGTTGTGGCCCATGTTGGGCCTGCTCCCTCTCCTCCTCCTCCACTCCAGCTGCCATCAATGGCAACATCACTGCTACTGGCACTGCACACATTCCCACTTCCTGTTGTGGTCTCTCCTCCTAGGTGCTTTGCCCTGGGTTAAGACCAGCCTTTTATAGGTGGTAGCTAGCACCTCACTAGGTGTCGCCCTATGTGTCCTAGCGTGGCGCTAGGGCTTTGAATATCCCATAGCACATGTATGCAGGCCACCCCCCCTCACTTTGTCCCTTGCATACATTATTGGTTTGCCCTGCGCTACTGCTATTAGTGCACGCTAACAGGTTCTTTTAATATGACTGCTCCACGCTACTCCAGCGCTATTCCCGCACAGTTGGTTTGCACACTGCGCTATGCACTATGCTTTGAATATCTGGCCCCATAACTCCCTGAATATTTGCAGTTAAGGGACAATCTGTATGTCAAAAGAAAGATCTTAATGAGTACTGCAAGACTAACACATAATACCCCCCAAAATATAGGGGCCATATAAAAAACATAAAAATGCAAAAATCCCAATTCCCATAGGATAACACTGGAAGTTTAACAAGTCATACAACTAAGCAAATAAACTGCTTTTTGTAGGCACAGAAGCACAGGGCCTAGAAGACCCAGTGCTTACACAGCAACATGGATGTCTGTATCTATGGAGGGATGGAAGTGTTCACACAGGTCCTGAAGGGATCTGCATGAATGAGGATACCATTACACTATCTCAAAAAGTAAGGAAATTCTTCGCAAAAAACTTTGTTAATGTACCAGTTAGGGTTCAGCTTAAACCGACAAAATTAGGGAAATGTAGTATTAAGGTTTCCAACCTTAACACCCCACCCACACCATGCAGGCAGCAAAAGGAAAAAACATTATGGTTTCAACTCTACTGACTCTTCACAAATCAGGCCTGGGGCCTTCTTTGAGGTTTTCAACCCTAACACTCACCCCATTTTCATACAGTCTGCACACCTCAGTTTATTTGCTGATGGAGTGGGGTGAGTGTTAGGGCTGACAACCCCAAGGAAGACCCCAGGCCTGATTTGCAAAGAGTCAGTACAGGTGAAACTATAATGTTTTTTCCTTTTGCTGCCTGCTGCAGGGTGTGGGTGGGGTGTTAGGGTTGGGAACCCTAACAACACATTTTCCTACTTTATCAGTTTAATCAGAACCCTATGTGGATTAAGAAAGTGTTTTTGCAAATAATATATATATATATATATATATATATATATATATATATATATATATATATAGATATAGATATATATACTGTATATATATATATATATATATATATATATATATATATATTCTATGCAAAAAACTTCGTTAATGCATCTGTTGAGGTTCTTCTACAGTGAAAAAAGTGAGAAATTTGATTTTAGGTTCCCTCCTTGCACCCGCCAAGCCGCCCCACCAACAGGCATCAGGGTGTGCATTGGGGTCCTTAGCCTTCTCACCCCATCCCATGTGTAAACAAGCTGAGGTGGTGTAGTGTAAGAGAATGGGGTGAGAGTTAGGGCCAAGGACCCCAATGCACACCCCAATCCCTGTTGGTGGGGACAGGCTGGGGTGGGGTGCAAGGGGTGGGAAAACTAGAATCAAATTTCCTCACTTTTTTCACTGCAGAAGAACCCTAACTGATGCGTTAAGTTTTTTTGCATAGAATGTCCTTACTTTTTAAGAAAGAATAGAAAAGTAGAAAGTTGCGCAAGTTGACTCCCACCAACTTGTATGTGTCAGGCCACATTACACACCCAATGACTAAAAAGTACATTCACAGCAGCAAGACCAGCCACCAAACAAATGTTAATCTAGTACAATAGAAAATTCTGTCCACAAAACATTAACTGCGCCACACAATATGTCCGCCAAAAATACATGGTCCAACACATAAACACATCTATTAACATCTACAGGACATCCCATCAACACCCTCCAAATTTCAAGTAAAAAGACCAAACTGTGTCCAAGATACGACATGTCAAAATTTGTAATTTTCATTCGTCAGAGTCGCACAGTTCTGCAACTGTTGACATCTAACACACACAATGACTGAAAACTACATCCATGACACTAAGGCTAGGTATCCTATCAATTTCAAGGCACCACCACTAGCAAAACGCTGTCCACAGAATGTAAACTGCACCACGCCATATCTGCAAAAAAATATATATTTTCTGACACGGAAACACTGTAATTTTCATCCACAAGACATGGCGTCAACACCTTCCAAATTTCAAGTGAAAAGACCAAACCATGTCCGAGATATAACATCTTAACGTACGAGATTTTCATTCATCAGACTGGCACAGTTCCGCACCTGTTGACATTTAACACACACAACAACTGAGAACTACATCCATGACACTAAGGCTAGGTATCCTGTCAATTTCAAGCCACCATCACAAGCAAAACACTGTCCGCAACAGGTAAAGTGCATCATGCAATATCTCCACAAAATAAATTTTCTCTGACACGTAAGCACCAAAATTCTCATCTACAGGACATTCCGTGAACACCCTCCAAATTTCAAGTAAAAAGAGCAAACTGTTTCCTAGTTATTAAATCTTAAAGTTTGGTAAAATTTCCCTATCTATTCCATTATAAAAAATCTGGCCATCTTGTCCTGTCCTCACGATCAAAGATGGCGATCAAAGAATCTCACGATCAAAGAATTTGCAGGCTCGCAATCAAAGAATTAAAACTTTAATAATTTACAAAATTGAAAGAATTATGGCAAACCACCACCGTGGTTCGACAGAACGAAGCCCCCTGAGCAAAACCCACCCTCATTTGACTTCCTTGCACACCCCTGGGCTGAGAAAATTGATTTTTTAATCTGGCCATCTCGTCCTACCCTCATGATGCACGATTGCGATCAAAGAATCTCGCGATCAAAGAATTTGCATGCTGGCGGTCAAAAAGATTGCTCACTCATGAACAAAGAGCGAGGGATGAGATGGCCAGATTTTAAAATCAATTTCTGTAGCCCAGGGGTGCCCTATTAAGTAAAATAAGGGTGTGTTTTGCTCAGGGGGCTTCCCTCTTCCACATCTGAATTAAAAAAGTTTACTTTTTATTATCCCTGGTAGTCTAGCAGCCCCTTCCCCATCATAGCAATGTAGATAATGATGTATGTTATCCCTTTTAGTCTAGTGGCCCCCCCGAATGAGTATCCTATTAATATCTTTCTTTATTATCCGTGGTAGTCTAGTGGCCCCCCATGTGTCTTTATCCATATTTTTATAATAATTATATCCCTGGTAGTCTAGTGCCCCCCACCTGCGATCTGTCGTTCTTAATAATTAATATTCCTATCCTGGTAGTCTAGCAGTCCCCTCATCATAATAAAATTGACTTCTGTATTCCTATCACTGGTAGTCTAGAGTCCCCCTCCATCATAATAAAATTGATTTCTATTTGGCAATACCTGGTAGTCTGGTACCCCCCACCCATCCATGACAGCCACCAGCAGCCCCCACCTTCCCCAGCCAGCGACGCACAGCCCACCTATCACCTCGCATGGCCAGCCGCGACTGTGTGTTGTATGGTGGCAATTGAAGAGGCTCTAGGAAATAATTTCTGAGTGCCTCTTTCAGTGCCGCTAATGTCACCGCAATCGATAACTGGCAGGAAATGAGCTGGACTGTACTCAGCTCGCCGGCTGAAGAGTGAAATGAAGTGCTGGGTGAAATGTCATGTGGATGGGTGGGGGCCACTAGACTACCAGGTATGTAAAAGCAAGTCAATTTATTATGATGGGAGAGAAACTACTGAACTACCAGGGATAGAAATATTAATTGTTAAGAACTACAGATCGCAGGTGGGGGCACTAGACTACCAGGGACATAATTATTAAAAAATATGCATAAAGACACATGGGGGGGACCACTAGACTACCACAGATAATAAAGAAAGATATTAATAGGATATTCATTCGGGGGGGGGCACTAGACTACTAGGGATAACATACATCATTATCTACATTGCTATGATGGGGAGGGGGCCGCTAGACTACCAGGGATAATAAAAAGTACACTATTTAATTCACATATGGAAGAGGGAAGCCCCCGACCAAAACCAACCCTTATTTTACTTAATAGGGCACCCCTGGGCTACAGAAACCAATTTTAAAATCTGGCCATCTCGTCCCTCACTCGCGATGCACGATAGCGATCAAAGTTTCTCGCAATCAAAGAATTTGCAGACTCGTGATCAAAGATCATTAGTGAGCCGCGAATGAAGAATTTAAAAGCTTATAACTCTATTTTTAGACCGATTTGGATGGAACCAAAGCCATGGCTCGATAGATCAGGGTCCCCTGAGTAAAACCCATCGAAGTTTTACTTCAGAAGTGACCCCTGAGCCGAGATATTTGTGTTTGTGCAATCGGAAAACTGAAAACAAGATGGCAGACCTCACGGTCAAAGAATTTTTGAAATTCCTCAGGAACAAAGATTCTTTAACCACGAGGCTGCAAATTCTTTGACTGCCAGGCGGGACGAGATGGCCAGAACCCCCATTCTTTGATCGCAAGATATACATATAAATTTTCCCATTGACTCATAATGGGAACTTAAAAGTGCCATAACTTTTGAATGCCTTAATATGTTTTCACCAAACAAAAAGCGTCATGTTCGGCCACCAAAGCTTTCAAACGAGCCATCTCACAGAGCAGCATGCCACACGATGGCTGTGCAGGACCACATTAAGAATGCCAAAAGGTGCCTTCAAAAATGGATAATTTTGCAATTTTTAAGTGCTTTCATACACAAAGACCAGCACTCTGACCGAAACACAATTTGGCAAATCAAGAGATCTCGTGTGCTCCAATGCATGTACCAAATTTCAGGCAAATCCATTGAACGGGTCCAAAGTTATTAACGTCCAAACTTGTGACTTTAGTATGTAACTGACTGCTCAACCCTAACTATAGTGGCGCGACTGCACCACTATAATAATGTATATATATATATATATATATATATACACACATAATATATATATATATATATATATATATGGCAAGGGCTTAATAAAAATATGCCTGACATTTTATGACTGGCCGGTGGACCCATGACATCATGAATGGTGAAGCCACAAATGTTGTCACAAGGTTCAAAGAATGCATTTAAAGTAATAAAAACATGCTTGAAATGTTACGATTGTCCTGTGACCCCATGAAATCATGAATGGTGAAGCTACGAAAGATGTCACAGGGGTCACAGAATGCAAATAAAGTTATCAGGCAAATTAATATTAGTCCCATTCCATATTTGATTTATGCACTGGCATGCATATAAATACATATGCCATGGACTGCCTCAAAATAAATGATTTATTGTTAGTTTCTGATATGACCCCTATTGAACTCAGAAGTGGCAGAGCCACTGTATACATGCTACATACAGATAAATAATGATCTGATAATTTGAGAGGTAGTATGGTCTAGTAGAAAAACACAGTTTAGGGAACCGAGAGACACAGGTTCAAATTGCAAATCCTAACACAGCCATTTATGTGCTATGTGGCCCTGAGTAAGCCAAATAACCTCTTAATATTTCAATTCAACCAGCTGTATAAGGATCCAGTTGAAAATAAGATATTTCATTTCATATACAGTAGGCTATCCTTGGTAAACATATTATAAACAATGGCTATTTACTAGCATAGGACTATTTCTGAACACATTTTTATGCATTGCTAATGTTTGATGAATATCTATAGTGGTTTCTGCATCTCCCATACTGGGTTTTTTTTTGCACTTGAGTCTTACTTTTTTTGTAAATGTACATTTTGCTGCAGCTAAAGCGATCTGTGACAACGTCTGGTTAGCATTAACTGTAACTGTGTTGTGTCTTTCACAGGTGGCGTAATGAAGTCCTGTTCATACAAGTCCTTCTGTGACCGTGCAATGAGGGATGGAGCAAGAGCCCCGGGAGTCAGTGTCCGTTGTTGTTTCTCCGATAACTGCAATAGCAAGAGCGTGGGCTCAAGTACCATCTTTACTGCCAGCTACTTAACAGTCCTAGCATCAGCACTGCTGTGGCACCTGCTATCGAGCTGAATTTGATGTGCAGCCTAGCAAAGAGAGATTACAATGCCAGAAAAAAAATTATTATTAGAAGTCATTATTTAATAACAGTAGCAAAACCTACTGGAGGAGGTCATTAAATCAAAGGCAATATACTACAGGAGTTCAAATGTAATCTTCTTTAACTATCAACCTGCAAAGAACATCAGGATATAAACTGCAGTAGGAATAGTTCATAAGCACAACACTGAGGATGCTGCAGTCCTGTATGAACTACGCTATCAACTAGTTCAACACAAAACTTCCATACACTGAGCCCCTGAACTCTGTAACTCACAAATACATTAACTATAAACATTTTGGACAGCCATCACTTGTGCGTGCGCGCACACACACACACACACACACACACACACACACACACACCAACTGTAAATGACAACTAATCTAAACGCTGCAATCTGATTGGCGTTCAGCATTCCAATAGCCTTACATTAATCTCTATTACACTGTCATGTACAGCCCGATCACCATGGTGCACGAACTCTTCATGTCAGCATTCCATCCTTTTAGCACAGCTGAATGACTGGAATGATGCAGTTTGGTACTGAACCAACAGTTTTAACTAGTTGGTGGATTAACTGTTCTATTAAAAATTTCCATGTCAATGAGGAAAACATTTAAATGGTACACTTCTTACTTTTTTCCTTTGAAATCATTTTTTTAATAACATTAAGGCACTCCCATGAGTTAGTTTAACAGTCAGTTAATCACTGCATTAGGGCAATATGGCTCTCGTCTCTGCCTTGTGCCATGTTACACTGCAAGGGGGCGATTAACAGACTGCTAATATAACCCTTCGTCATGCCTCATTTCCCATTATATTTATTAAACCCTAGAAAAATTCTGGTCTCTGACTGGATCACAGATAGTCACACGACATACAAGGTTTCTGAACTATTGTCAAGTTCAAAACAAAGAATCAGACAACAGTTCATCAGAGGCAGGCAACAGTACATTAGAACCAGGCACTAGTTCATTACAACTGGGCAATAGTTTTTTCAACTATTGCCCATTCTAATCTATGTAACTTGGGCAAATTTTAGTGAAACATACATTGACCAATGTTGAGATATGGTGGGAAAATATGGGATGAATTTTTGCCTTCCAATAGTCATACAGCCTTTGGCTTCTGGCAATATAATTATTGTTAGGCAATAGTTCACCAATTGGGGTCAATATTTTCCCACTCTTTCACTCGTCTCTGATCAATATTTCTATAATATCTCACTACTACAGTTTCTTTTTATTTAAAAAAAAACTGAATACATACTGTACACTGGAAACCATCAGAGTAAAATGAGATGACATAGAAATAAAGCTGCCAGTGGAGATCTTTGGTTAGAGCAAAGAGCTTTGAACCAGGGGATCCTGTGTTCAAATCCAATCAAAGCAAACTACCTTTAAGTAAATCACATGACTTCTATGTTTTTTTTTTGTTTTTTTTTTACAGTTTATTTACTCAAGATAGCCAAGCTGATGTACAATATCTCATTTTCAGTGGGGTTCTGTTTTATCCATTTTTTACATGTGAGTGAACTGAAACACTGAGAAGTTAACTGACTTACTCAGGGTCATACAGCAAATAAGAAGTTCTGGTTGGGTCTGACTCTGGGTTTCTTAGTCCCCAAGCTTGTGCTTAAACCAAGCACCACATTGCATGTTTCTGGCCTCCCTGCTGTAAAACCGGGCAGAAGTAAAGCCCCACCGAAAATTAGAAGTTATAACTCTACTGGGCTAGTCTGGGTAGAAACAAAGCATAATGTTGGATTTTCAAAAGGGTCAGACACTGACACTAACACAAGTTCCCCCGTGACTGCATCCACTTGACTGTGTTCGAGCTGCCTCACCTGTATTTTCAAAAGATCTGTCTGCTTGTACCAAAAAGATGTTATTTGCATAAAAAATGACACAAATACAATTGCTGTCATTTTATTGATGCACTTGTATCTTTTTTTGGACATAACTGCACCCAAAATTCAGATGCGGTTAAACCATCTATTAAATGGTCTAACATTGTTCACATTTTGGACACACATATGTCCAAAACAGACCGCTGTATTTGAAAATCCCGTCCCTAATCTATAAATGTAACTTTGGTGTAGTAAACAATTAATTTCAGTCCATTTCAGCAATTGTGGTTTATATTTTATTTGGAGATGGACAGTGAGATGTTCAAGATCTAAACAGATGCTTAAAACATTTATGTCTCTATTTTGGGAAAAGTGTTTATCAGTGGAGGACCTCCTGTTACCTGATTACAGTTATGTATGTATATATATATATATATACATTTATTTATTTGAAGGATACAGTTCATTATGAACTCCTGTTGTGACCTACTGTAGTCAGAACTGGTGTGGTCCCTATAGTCTATAACCCTATTTTCTTCTAATTGTATTTATACGCTCCTTACCTGGAATGGTGAGGCTCCCCTTCAGCCATTCACTGGTACGACCCTCCATCTCTGGAAAGCTCACAACTTGCCCCCAAGAACTGTTGTCATCCTTTAAGCATCTGAAGACTAACCTATCCCTGGTGGGGCTGGATGGCCTAGTCAGGGCCACACAGAAACCCATCTGGTGAGGGAGAAGGCAGGGCTCCAGAGATCAATGCAGCCCAACTGGGCATTCACTCTTGGTTGGAGTTTTCTTACTCTGCTCGCCCTCAGTCCTCCTATGCCCTTCAGTCCTGGCAGTAGCAAGCTGTATGGATCATCAGAGGGCAGTGCTGGAAAGGACGATCGTTTTTATTCTACTCTAGAGAGGGAGAGCATCCTGTGGAATTATCAGTCCTCTTGCCAGCAGAAAGCATTGCTCCAGGCTGAGGAACAGAATGGGGGTTCCCAGCACGGTGAAAAGGTCAGCCAATACACAATATCTTATTATGCAGCATTTTGTCTGATTTCCAGAGTGATGCCTCCAGTGCATTTTTGAGACAAAATATTTTAAATCATTCTTTACTGAGAACTACTCAAGGAAGCTACTGATATTCTTAAAATGCTTTATTCATATAAGCATCCTTTTGTTGAAAATATAACTTCTTATAAGCAGAGTTTAATGTATGAATGTGTACATAAATTTATGTGTACTGGGGTAAGCTTCTGTTCCACTTACAAATTCAGACAGAAAATTTCTCTTCTAAAATAACTTTTATCTCATGGGAACTTGATGGACTGTTTTTTGTACATTTTGAAGTATTTTATTGCAGAATATTGTGTTTGTTTTATATAGTTTGTAAATGTATTCAGTTAGACTGAATAAAGAGCATGGAATTTTCCTGTTAATATAGCCATAGAAATGTTTTCTCTGTAACCAAACATGACTAGATCTTCTGGGGATTTATTTTTACTATGTAGTTTTATGAAAAAATTTTAGTTTTGGCCCAATTGCACTGAGGTCATAGTGCTTCACATTACTATGTTGTAGACCTCGGTTCACATCCTGCTCCTGGCTCCTATGCCCAGAAGAGTTTGGGGTATGCTAAGGAGGCTGTGTGCTCAGGCTCTCGGGGGGTGCGGGGGATAGGTGGTTCTTGCCACAGATGCTTGATCATATCCTGTATTGGACTATATATGGTATATCTCACACAGTGTTTGTGTGTCGAGTCATTCCTGTGCATCGCTCTTCTGGCCAGCAGTATTCTGTAATGCATCATAATGTTAGTACAAGCATGCCTATGAGCTTGACATCACAAGCTTCACACTCTGGAAGCAGCAGATTAGCAGACACAAGGCAGTGTGTATGTGTGTGTGTAAACCTTTTCAGCAATCTGTGTTGCTTTTTCGTAGTGGTTAATGAAATAATTGTAACAATTCAGTATGTATTTGCAAACCTGTCTGAGTTCATTTCAGCTTTGTCAGCTGAGCAAGAATGCCCCTATTGTAGGGTCACCTCTAACTGTCCCAGAGATCACCTGTACTGGAAACTGTGGAAACTTCCTGTGTTGTTCGAGGATCAAAATGTTTATAAGGGTCAGAGCACTGGTTTTAAAATGTCCATAATATGATCTTGGTTTGTGTCATTTGACATCAAGTGGCTGCCTATTATGTTAGCAAGCTGCTCCAAACATAGAATGAACCTACTGCCCCTTCCCCCCATGGCAGTGATTAGCTGGTGGTAGGGGGTGGAACTCATCCCTGGGGCCTCATCCCGTCTGGTGTTGCACTGTGAGACTTTGTGTGGAAACAACTTCCCTGGGCTTGTGAGGTCACAATTTGAGCAGAGGTATCGCGTACTGATCCCAGGAGTTGGGGTGATGAAGGCATCTTGCAACTATTGCACCTCTTACGGCATGGTTGAGGATATCATTGTTGGTGATCATGGGACATATGTGAGCCCTGGGTATAACATATCCAGAATTGCAGGAACTCTGGAATATATGCAAATGAGAAAATCTCAAATACCTGCACACTCAAAATTTGCATGGGTTTCTCCATTCTGCATCTTTTGGATTTTATCATGTGCACATTAGGGATGGAAAAGCCAACTGTCCCCAACAGAACATCCATCCTGCAAAAGGCATGCTCCCCCCCCCCGATAGAATGCTGAATGTGCTGCCAAAATGGCTTTCTGCCCCTCTCCCATGAAATACCTACTGTCCTGCAAAAAACGCCCTCCTGATTTCTACAGACCTGAACCCAGAATGGTCTTCTGCCTTCTGTTTAACATTAACTCTGACCCCAGAACAACTTACCTCCCCAACAGAATGCCAACCATGCACCCATAACAGCCTCTCACTCCCAACAGAATGGCCACCCTGCTGCTAGAATGGCCTCCTTCCCCCTACAGAATGTTCACCTTTGGTACTGGAATGCCAACCATAGGGCTGCATTGTGCACCAGCAGAGGAGGATTGGCCACCAACAGAGCAGAATGTTCACAACGAGAGAGAACCAGAAGCCTGCAGGTTCAGGCTGCACTATAGCCAAATACTTACTGTGTGACTTTCATCAAAACAATCTTTCCTTGCTTTGATCCACACAGCTGCCAAACTGTATTCAGTGATGATCCAGACATGGGCTTGACACTTTCCTCCGATGTGTGATCCTCCTGAAAACGTACAGTCAGACTCACATGGTTACTGTATTCCTCTGGCTTACCTGAAATACAGTATGTGTAAAGCTAGAAAGTCTTCCCTACAGTGAAAACAATCAGTTTTCTCACAGTCAGTAAAACCTTTGGTCCTCTCTTCACAAAAGTGTCAGTGAACAATGACTTTTGTATTTTCTCTGGCTTTTGTTGGAACCCAATTAGACAGTCAGCATCTCCGTTTGCAGTGCCCTGTTTTTTGTAACATTGTGTTGCTCAAACAGTATACAGTAATAACACATAAAACAGTTACTTCTTACTTGCTTATACAGTACAGCAAAGCTTTTACTGAGCCTAAATGAAGGGGTGCAGTGTTTGAGTCCTGAGTCACACTTCCACAGTGTTTTTATTTTGCCTTTTAAAATTAAGTAAATCAAGAAATGTGAAATAGCTACACTGGGGAATAAAATTAACTTCTTTAACATAAAAAAAGAGCTCCTTAAAGTGTAACTCAGGTGTAAAGGTGTCAGTGTCAGTGGCTCAGTAGGTAGCACACTCGCCTCTGAGGCCGGGAGATCAGAGGGCTGTGGGTTCAGTTCCCACATCTGGCACTTGGGTTAATATGCCAGTACTGACACTGCAGTGCAGCATGAGAGGGGTGCTGCACTTCTGAGGTGCTGTCTTTCGGATGAGACGTTAAACCGAGGTCCCATCTGCCTGGATTGGTGGTAGTTCAAGTGGATGTTAAAGATCCCATGGCGCTTATCAAAAAGAGTAGAGGAATTTCCCCGGTGTCCTGGCCAAATTTCCCTCATTCACTAAAAATACCACCAACAGCTTAATCTGGTTCAAGGTCAGTTGGCATTCATCTGTATCCCCCTCCCCTGGGTCGTGCCTGAAAATAGACAGGATTTGTATAGTGCACTTACCCGGTCAACAAAAGCTAAATAAAAATAACTCAGCTATTACCACAGCCACATGGTCAAAACAAATGACAGACAATCGTGCAATTTTTGATACTCTGTTTTATTCAAAATTCTTAATGATTATAATTTATTTCCAAACATGACATTTAGAACAACAGCTATGAATATGAGGGAGTCAGAACATGGCTACTAAAACATGAATGAAAACATTATAGGGGAGCATACGTGAACAAAAACACAACAATAAAAAAAAATACAAAAAAAAAAAAAAAACAAGAAAAACAAAATGACCAAATACACAGGGGAGTTACATGCAGACATGGAGCACAGTCAGATGGAACACTGGCATCAACACTTCTAACTGGCATGCTGTTCCATATGTTGGAAACCCTGCACCTATAGCACTATACTGGACATGTACAGTGATATGATAGTCCAGCTGCCAGAAACAAGGCACTTGCAGCTGCTTATGGGGCATCTGCAGTAGCATGCCAGTCCATATGCAGGTCAACCCAGCATCTACAGCAGCAGCATGCTGGTACGGTTACCAGAAACCAGGCACATGCAGTGGCATGTGGGGCACCTACAGTGGAATGCTGGTCCAGGTGCCAGAAATCCACCACCTACTGTGGTATGCCAGACAAGTACAGAGGTATGCCAGTCCAAGTGCTGGAAACCAGGGATCTGTAGCATCATACGTGTCAGCATGCTGGTCCATATAGGAAAACCCAGCACCTACAGTGGCAATTCAATCTTACTGCTGGAAACCTGGCACCAGTGGCACTATGCCAAACACTTACAGTGGCATGCCAGTTCAAGTGCTAGAAATCAGGTACCTACTGTGGCATGATGGTGCCCATATAACAGCATGCCCATCCATATGTGGGAAACCCGGCACTTACAAAGGCATGCCCGCCCATATGCAGGGAAACCCAGCACCTACAGTGGCATCCAGGACACCTATAACAACATGCCAGTCCATGTCTTGGAACCTAGGTATCTACAGTGGTATGGGAAACACCTACAGAAAGATACTCAGCAAGTCTGTTGTGTACGCTTAAGCATCCAGGCTACTATTGGGTGGGAGTACCAGTTTGTGGGGTGGCCATCACCAGCTCGTAGTCCAAGTCAACAGCAAATGAACCGCACACTAATACAGGGATTGCTCTGAAAAATGTGAAGTTTTGCTTGGACCTCTGGTGTGGTTATAATTTGAATGTGCTGCTTATATGGAATTACTTCAAGTGGTGGAATAAACTTTACATTTTTTGGCAGCATCCCTGCGTTAGTGTGCTGTTCATTTGTTGTTGACATAGACATCTATAGTAGCATACTAATCCAGGTGCCAGCAGCCAGGTTCTTGCAGTGGCATGTGCGGCACCTATTGTGGTGTGCTGGTCTTTGTGTAGGGAACCTGACACCAACAGCAGCATGCTTGTCCATAGGCGAGGAGCCTGGCACCTACATGGTGCCAGGTTCCTCGCATACCTTACATACGTTATGGATAGGCGAATAAAACTGTTCTGAATAAAGTAAATGTCACATACAGTAGATTAGCTAAACTTGCACTTTTGTGTAATTACAGAACACATCATTTTTAATTGTATGAAGAATTGGGATGGTTACTATTAGAAATAAGATTGGAATTAAGCTGGATAACCATGATAATAGATTAATAAAACAAAATAAAGCACCATATTTGGTAGAAAAATTGACGATTAGATTATAGACAGCAACTTAGGAATCTTGGAGCTAAAGAATTCCATGTATCAGAATTAAACTTGTATATGGTAAGATGGCATTTGAATGTAAGGCAGCTACCACTTGGAATAATATTCCATTAAAACGTACAGCGACCTCAGTTATTGTAAATGCCTTTAATATTGCCATGAAACATGAGCATGACAAAAGATATACAGTATACATATATATATATATATATATATTATTCTTTGCACAAAACTGCATTAATTCAACATTTAGGGTTCAGGCTAAAGCCACAAAAGTAGGGAAATATGGCTGTAGTATTTCCAACCTTAAAATCCCACCCCCACCCCTCAAACAAATCAGGGGTGCATTCTTCCTTGGGGTTATCAACCCTAAAGCTCACCCCATTCTATACACTCCAGAAATATTCATACCTAATGGGGTGGGCTTTAGAAACATAGAAAGAGAGAGCAGAAGAAGACCAAGGGTCCATCTAGTCTGCCCATGTGTTCCTTGGATCGACTTAGATCCCAGGACCTAACTCCCTCTTCGGCCTAATGCCTCTTACTTCTCCTTTTCCTTTTGATCTTGCATTAGCCCTGTCCCACCCCAGTCTGAATGATGTCACGGACTTTGCTTCCATTAACTCAGTTGGTAGTTTATTCTATGGTTCCATGACTCTGTAAAACAGTGTTTCCTAAACTCCCTCTTGAAGCCCCTTCCCTCAACTTCCACTCGTGCCTGCTAGTATTCGAGTCTGAGACTCTGTTGAACAAGTCAGAGGATGGCACCTTATTTATTCCTCTCAGGAACTTGTATATTTCAATAATGTCCCCTCTCTTCCTCCTTGTCTCTAGTGAGAACATATTTAATGCTTTCAGACGTTCCTTGTATGAGTATCTTTGAAGGCCCTGAATCATTTTGGTTGCTCTTCTCTGGACAGCCTCCACCCTGATTTTATCCTTTTTCAGATGTGGACTCCAGAACTGGACACAGTACTCCTGATGGAGCCTTACCAGGAACCTGTAGAGTGGCAGTATCACCTCCCTTCTCCTGCTGTCGAATCCCTTCCCTATGCACCCTAACATTTTGTTAGCCTTGCTAAAAGCTGTGTTGCATTGGCTGGTCTGTTTGAGGGTTTTGCTTATGATGACACCCAGGTCCCTTTCTTCCTGTGTAGTGCTGAGCTGGACTCCGTTAAAGTAGTATTCTGTCCTTGGGTTCCCTTTACCCAAAAGCATCACCTTGCATTTCTTTGTGTTGAACCTCAGCTGCCAGACATTAGACCATCTTGCCAGCCTCTGTAGGTCTTTTTGTAGTCCCTAACTGCCTCCGCACTGTTTACCCTTCCTCAGAACTTGGTGTCATCCACAAATAGGGCAATTTTGTCCAGAATACCTATGCCAATGTCACTGATAAAGGAATTAAACAGGACTGGCCCCAACGTTGAGCCTTGGGGCACACTAGTGACCGTGCCTTCGTTAGACCTATCCCATTGACCACTACTCTCTGTTTTCTGTCCCTAAGCCAACTACCTACCCAGCTGACTATGCTCTTGGCTACACCCAGGTCCTCCAACTTTTTTCAGCAGGTGGTTAAGCGGAACCGAATCATAGGCCTTAATGAAATCAAAATAGAGGAGGTCCACTGGCTGGCCTCTGTCTAGTTCCCTAGTGACCTGTCAAAAAATGTGATTAGGTTTGTTTGACATGACCTCCCTACCACAAACCCATGCTGCCTGTCATCCTGCAGACTGTTCTTATCTGGGTACTCTACCAAGTCCTGTTTTATTAAGGTTTCCATCAGTTTCCACACTACTGACGTAAGACTAACCGGTCGGTAGTTGCCTGCTTCTTCCCAGCTCCCTCCCTTGTGGAGAGGCACCACATCAGCTTTTTTTCAGTCCCCTGGCACTACCCCTATCTGAAGTGATCTGCTGAATATATGTGCTAAGGGATCTGCCAATTCACTTGCTAGTTCTTTTAGCACCCTCAGGTGTATTCTATCAGACTCTGGTGACCTGCCCTCTCTGAGTTGATCCAGGGCCTCCCTAACCCTACTGCTGGTGATTGGTGGTGTTTCCATCTGTGGGACACCATTGTCAGCAGCCTTGATGCCACTGTCTGGTACAGGGCTTCTGTGTTCCTTGGTCAACACTGAGCAAAAAATGTTATCCAGAACAGTGGCCTTCTGACTATCCTCCTCCACTATTCTATTACTGTCTTTGAGCCTAACTATTCCTCCCCTTTTCTTTCTTTTTTCTTGTATATATCGAAAAAAAAAATGTTGTTCCTCTCTTTAACCCCTTTTGCCAGCCGAAGCTCAGTTGTGGCCTTAGCTGATTTCACCATACTCTTTGCTTCTTTGTTCTTCTGAACATTAGCTTCCCATGAGCTGTCTTTCTGAGTTCTTTTATAATTCCTATAGGCCTCCCATTTGGCCCTAATTACAGACTTAACCTGGCTCGTGAACCATACTGGTTTTTCATTTTTGTTCCTTTTTATTACTGTTCTTATGCACATCCTGGTAACCTCTAAAATGGCTAGCTTAACCAGCCACCATATTTCTTCCAAATTTAAACATCCCTGTATCCTTAACAGCCTGCTTCTAACATATTCCCTCAGTTTGTCAAAATTGGCTCCTGTAAAGTTTTAAACCTCAGTCTTGGATTGCGATTTTTCTACCCCTAAAGTTAACTCAAACCACACAGAGTTGTGGTCGCCGTTGGCCAGTGGCTCCCAACTCCTGTAACACTTACTCCCTCCTAAATAGTGAGGACTACATCCAGGATGGTGTCCAGCCTAGTCGAGGCACTAACTAGTTATGCAAGCAGGTAATCTTGAAGGGCATCAGCCACTTTTTGACTCTTATTAGAACCTGCCACTGGGATGCTCCAGTTAACATTAGGCATATGCAGGTCACCTACCACCACTATATCCCCTTTTTGTGCTACACCCCTGATCTCTTCTAGGAGCTTCTTGTCCCTGCTCTTAGCCTGGCTCAGAGGCCAGTATACTACTGCTATGTGGATCCTCTCTCCTTTTGCCAAGCTGAGTGGCATCTCGAGGGATTCCACACCCTCCTTTTTGATGCTATCTACTGTGATGGCCTTTATCCTGTCCTTTACATATAACGCTACCCCTCCCCCCTTCTCTCCTGTCTGAAAAGGGCATAACCTGGGACTGAGAGGTCCCAGTCATTTTTCTCTGAGGGCCAAGTCTCCATGACGGCCACCAGATCCACTCGGGAGTCTGCCATCATTGCCTGTAAGTCGCTTATTTTGTTCCCTAGGCTTCTGGCATTGATACATACCCATTTCCAAAGTCTGGTTCCCCTGCTGTTAATCATTACTATTGGTTCTGCCCTTGAGCCTGCAGATGTGTGGCCCTGTGTCATGTTCCCAATAGTTTACAACTGCTTCCTACTTGATTTCTTAGGTCGTGGGTGAAAGATTCCTGCTTGTGGGGGAGTGACGACCAAGATGCTACCAGAAGTGTGCTTTCTGATAGGTTCCCTAGCATTAGACTCCCTCTTTCCTAGTTTAAATGATCAATATGAATGTTGAATTTCTGCCCAAATGCACTCACTCCTTCCTTTGTTAGATGAAGTCCGTCAAACCTGAAAAACTTCCTTTCCCAGAAGCTCCCCCATGAGCCTATGACATGATAAGCAAGATAAGTAAGTAATGATAAGTATGAGCAGGGGCCAGATGGAAGGGGGGTATGCCTTAATGCCAGGAGCCTAGATAACAAACTCAGTGAGTTCCAGGCTCTGATAGCAGACACCGAGGAGGACCTTGTGGCCATCACAGAAACATGGGCCACAAATAATAATGAGTGGGAGATGACGGTTCCTGGGTATTCACTGTTCAGGAGGGATAGAGAAACTGGTAGAGAGGGAGGAGTTGCCTTTTTTGTCAAGGAAGACATTGAGGTGGTAGAAGATGGGTGTAGTAAGGGTAGCAGTGGTGAGGTTGAGTTAGTATGGGTGCAACTCACAGCAGCTTCAGGCAGGAAAGTACACTTGGGGTGATATATAGGTCTCCAGGGCAAAAGGAGGAAAGGGATAGAAACTCACAGAGGAACTTGAAAGATGGGTAGCAAAGGGGAAGTAGTAGTAGTATTAAGAGACCTGAACCTGCCAGATATCGATTGGGAAGTCCCAGTGGCCAAGATCACCAGGAGTCAAGCCTTGCTGGATGTCTTCCAAGACTGTCTACTTGTGCAGCTAGTTAAGGAACCCACCAGGCAGATTGCAGTCCATGACATGGTGTCATAAATTAATCAGCTCATCAGGGAATCACCCATTAAGAAAATGTGTATCTTTAGAATCATCAAATGAAGGAAAGTATAATTTAAGACAAAATAGACTGAATATTCCTACTCGTAGATCATTTAATAAAATAGGAGACATTACTCTGCAGATGAACATGGCTAGATATTGGAATGAACCACCTGATGAATTGAAATCTATGAAAGTACATACCACCTTCAAGTTGCTCCTGAAAAGACATTTGTATTCCAACTCTAGATGTTTTTAGTAAACTTATTATGTTGTACACAGTATATTACTGAAACAAGTTGTGTAGTTGATTTAGAATATGTGTATGTATGAATGTGGACAGGACATTGCTGAAAATAGGAGCAAAACCCTAACAATTTGTATCCTGTATAAAAATAAAATGTTATCATTATCATCATATGGTGCTCACCAACTCAGAGATGGTGGGAGTAGGGGAGCCGCTGGGGAACAGTGGCCATCTCTGTTCGGTTTGAATTGGCCCTAGGGGCCGGCAAGCCACAATCGAGAACTGAAGTCCTTGACTTTAGAAGGGCTGACTTTGGTAGGATGAGGTAACTTGTCATGAATAAGTTAGTATGGGTGAAGGACATAGGCGGGGTGGAGGAGAAATGGAGGGTAATTAAGGGGGCCATCCTCGAGGCATCTAAAGTATGCCTAAGAACAGTAACAAAGAAAAACAGGTTTAAGAGACCACTATGGTTCTCAGCAAGGGTCAGGGAAGTATTAAGGGCCAAAAAGAAGTCATTCTATAAAAACAAGAAAAAGCAGGGGGAGGTAGAATGGGACGATTATCTACAGAAAAACAGGGAGGCAAAGAGGGACGTTTGGGAGGCCAAAGCAGATACAGAGCTGAGTATCATGGAGGGGGTCAAGAACAGAGAAAAACACCTTTTTAGGTATATTAGTGAAAAAATGAAAACAGCTGGGAGATTTGTAAGGCTAGTTTAAGGGCATAGGGTGATAGAGGAGGATGGGCAAAAGGCCACCATCCTGAATGACTACTTTTGCTCAGTTTTCACTAAGGAAGATAGTAAGTCCATGCCAGAGAATGGCATCAAAGTGGCCACTAAGGGAATCCTGGAAATGAGACAGCCATTGTTTACTAGTGAAAGGGTTCTGAAAGGGCTTGCTGCCCTTAAGATAGATAAGGCCCCAGGACCAGCTGGGTTGCATCTGAGGACACTCAGGGAATTAACAGTGGAGCTGGCTGAACCACTGGTATGTCTTTTCAACAGCTCACTTAGGTCTGGGAAAGTTCCAAGGGATTGGATGGTGGCAGACATTGTACCGCTTCATAAAGGAGGGATAAGGAGCAACCAATGAACTACAGGCCTGTTAGTTTAACCTCTATAGTAGGGAAGGTGATTAAGTCATTGATCAAAGAGGACTTCATTGACTATCTGGAGAGCAACAATCTCCATGGCAGTAAAGAGCATAGTTTCATGGCAGGAAGATCTTGTCAGACTAACCTTATAGTTTTCTTTGACTGGGTGACAAAGGAATTAGACAAGGGCCATGCTGTGGATCTGCTTTACTTTGACTTCAGCAAGGCTTTTGACTTGGTACCTCACCAATGATTGCTCAAGAAGATGGAAGACCTGGGTGCAGCTAACCCCATAGTGAACTGGGTGGGTAACTGGCTAGAGGGGAGGCAGCAGAGGGTGGTGGTCCATGGGGTTAAATTAGAGGAGAGAGAGGGAGAGGTTATGAGTGGGGTTCCACAGGAATTGGTCCTGGGTCTAGTCCTCTTCAACATGTTCATCAGTGACACTGGAGAAGGGATCCAGGGCAGGTTGTGTCTCTTCGCAGATAACACAAAACTAAGTGGGAGGGTGGATAGTGATGGGGAACAAGGGAAATGCAGAGAGACCTACAAAAGCTGGAGGGGTTGTCAAAGGTCTAGCAGTTAAAATTCAGTGCTAGAAAGTGCAAGGTAATGCACCTAGGGAAAAAGAATCCAAAGGCAGAGGACTGGATGAGAGGAGAGAAAGACTTATTACTACAGCTGAGGAACAGGATCTGGGAGTGATCATTAGCAACTCACTTAAGCAATCGAGTCAGTGCAACAAGGCCAATAGCAAGGCTAACAGGATGCTGGGATGTATCGGGAGGGGTATTGATAGCAGAAGAAAGGAGGTAATACTTCCCCTCTATAGATCCCTGGTGAGGTCTTACCTAGAGTACTGCGCCCAGTTCCTATATACACCTGCCCCTTGATCATATGACCTGTTGCGTGACAGGAACTAACAGCCCACTGTTCCATCAGCAGGCTATATCTCTCGGACACTAGATGTCCTCATACTCATCCACTGCCATTGCCCAGGCCTACCACCAGGAGTTGCTGTTGAACAACTGCAGTCTTCTTCACCAGATCATCACATTTAGTACCTGGCCACAACCAACAGAGTGACAATTTTACAGCTCTCCCGTGCTGTTCCAGTTGCTCTCATCCAGGGATTTGAACTGCTGACCCTCTGTAGTAAAGGCAGAAGCCCTACCACTAGGCCATACCAGCAGTCAAAACCTTTCCTGTATTTTTCTCTCCTTATCCCTCCCAAATTATTCTGTTCATTGAACCATTACATGTGGCCTCTTCCAGTACAGCCTTTTACTACTACATCAAGCACCCTATCCAAGGACTGATGCAGCACAGTACTCAAGTGGCATCCACCTCTGCCTTGTCAGTGTCACTGTTCTTATTGCTAGCTGCATATCCAAGCCCATCACAGAACATAGTATGCAGAGTCCATGAAGCCCACTCCTAGATATATGCTTCAGGACTCACCTCTCCCTTCCATCAGCCTTCGTGGGATGTAACCAGCAGCTCACTGGCACTCATTCTCATACACCCAAAGTCACTTGAGATAAAAGCTTTGCCCCTACTAGGTGCACTATACCTATCACAGTCTAAGTTAGCCACAGATTTCTTCATTCCTTCCACTCGGGATAGTATGACCCCTAGCAAGAAAGAGTACACTTACTTTACAGAGAACTTGAAAAATCTAATCTTGTGCTACTTTTATGTGCAGGTAATGTAGAGGTAAACCCAGGCCCCTGTTCACTCATCACCTCACTCTCAGACTTTGCAAAAGCCCCAGGCCTAAAGGTTATGTTAATTAATGCCTGCAGCCTACTCAAGAAACTCAACTGAATTAAGATCTGGACCATATTAACCCAGTCGCACTCATAATAACAAAAACCTGGCTAAACAACTCCATTAGCGATCAACAGATTGCACTCCCCTCTTTCAACACTCTTAAGGTTGACAGGCCCGCTAGGGGAGGGGGTTAGTTGTCTATCTGAATTCAAAACTTAACACCACTGAAATTCTCTCCTCATCAAAGCCCAAAGAATTTGATTGTATGGCTATAGAAACATAGAAACATAGAAGTTGACGGCAGATAAGGACCGCAAGGCCCATCCAGTCTGCCCATTTCTTTTTCTACCTTATAAATGTGCCATTGGCCTTTGCTCTGTCAGTGACCTATCTATTCATAGTCATTTGTATTGCTCCCTTATGCCTATCCCATGCCTGTTTGAAGCCCTGCACTGTATTCATAGCCACCACTTCTTGTGGTAAGCCATTCCAGCATCTACCACCCTTTCTGTGAAAAAGAATTTCCTCACATTCCCCTTAATCGGCCTCCCTCTAATCTCATGCTGTGTCCTCTTGTCCTGCTATTTTTCTTATATTTAAACATGTTAGACTCTTTCACCTTGTTTATGCCCTTAAGGTGTTTAAATGTCTCGATCATATCCTCTCCCTCCTTTGCTCAAGGGTATACATATTGAGCTCCGTTAATCTGTCCTATATGTCTTCTGATGCAGTCCCTGCACCATTTTGGTTGCCCTTCTCTGGACTGCCTCAATTTGGTTAATGTCCTTGTGAAGGTGTGGCCTCAATACTGCACTAGTACTCCAGATGGGGCCTAACCAATGTCTTGTACAGAGGGATTATTACCTCCCTCTTACGACTTGTGATACCCTACTAATACACCCTAACACCCCTAGCCTTACCTACTGCTTTAGAGGTCTGCTTGGATGATTTTAGGTCATCAGTGATGATGATGCCCAAGTCTCTTTCTTCCTTTGTGACTGCTAGCAACTCCTCCCAGCCTATAAGTGGCTTCAGGGTTCTCTTCCCTATGTGCATGATTTTGCACTTCTTTGCATTAAATCCCAGTTGCCACTCTTCTGACCATTCTGCTAGTTTATCCAGATCTCTTCTCATTCTGCCACCCCATCTGGATCATCTACTCTGTTGCAGATCTTGGTGTCATCTGCAAACAGACAAGCCTTACCCTCTAGTCCATCTGGAGGTCACTAATGAAGATGTTGAATAGGACTGGCCCAGGACTGATCCCTGAGGTACCCACTTGTGACTTGCATCTCTTCTGACTGTATACCATTTACCACCACTCTCTGTTTTCTGCCAGTCAACCAGTTTGCCACCCAGTTGACCAACTTCTGACCCACCCCGAGCCTACCTAGCTTATTTATCAATCTTCTATGTGGAACAGTGTCCAAAGCTTTGCTGAAGTCAAGGTAGGCGACATCAACTGCTCCCCCTTGGTCCACCACTCTGGTTACCCAGTCAAAGAAATCTATGAGATTAGTTTGACAGGACCTTCCTTTTGTAAACCCATGCTGTCTTGGATCCTGTGCCCTATGGATTCCAGGTGTTGCACTATCCTTTCCTTAAGGAGTGCCTCCATAATCTTGCCACTACTGAGGTAAGACTGACCGGTCTGTAGTTCCCGCCTCCTCCTGCTACCACTCTTGTGGAGTGGGATTCATGAGCCTTTCTCCAGTCTTCTGGGACCTCTCCTGTGCTCAGAGACTCACTAAACAATTCTGCTAATGGCTCTGCTAGTTCCTCCTTTAGCTCCTTAAGTACCCTGGGATGTATGCCATCAGGTCCCATTGCCTTATCCACCCTGAGCTTAGCAAGCTCTTGTAGGACCCTTTCTTTTGTGAAGGAGTAGTGCTCACCTCCTCCCCTGTGTCCATGATGCTGAGCTGTGGGCCTGCCCTACCTTCTCTTCAGTAAATACTGAGCAAAAGTATCTATTTAGGATAGATGCCTTACAGGTCTCCTCCTCACATGCCCCTTTCTCCATTAAGCTTAGCAATACCCCTCTGGACTTTCTCCTTTCACTAATGTATCTATAGAAAGTCTTGTCACCTTCTTTTACTGTTCGTGCTAGTGTTTCCTCAGTTTGGGACTTTGCCTGCCTTACTGCCTTACCTGCTTCCCTTAGGGCAGTTTGGTATGCCTCCTATCTTCATCCGCTGTGTTCCTTATATTTTCTGAAGACCAGCCTTTGGCTCTGACCTTTCTGCTACTATATTTGAGAACCAAAGTGGTTTCTTTCTTCTTTTGCACTTCCTTTTCTGTCTAACACAATGGGATGTTGCTTCAAGTATTGTATCCTTAATGCTTGCCCACTTTGCCTGTACCTCCTCACCTGTGTTTCTTTGCCAGGGCTAGCTTAACTCTGTTGGCCATCTTATCAAAGTCAGCTCCTCTGAAGTCCCATATTTTTGCCTTGGAATGGGATGATTTAGATGTAGTAGCCAAATTGAACCATACCATGTGATGGTCACTGGCCCCAGGTGACCTTCTACCTGGAGATCTGTGATCCCTTCTTTGTTAGTCAGTACTAGATCTAGGATAGCCCTGTCTCTTGTGGGTTGCTGTACCAGTTGTTTGAGGCCCTCCTGCAGGGAATCCACTATGAGTCTAGTTCTGCAGATGTTCCTGCTGGTATTGACCAATCTGTATCTGGCATGTTGAAGTCTCCCATTATCAGAACCTCCCTTTAGCTGTCATGTTTTGTATATCTTCTAACAGTAATGTGTCTATGTCCTCCCTCTGGTCTGGGGGCCTGTAGACAACCCCAGTTCTTATGGCTGTCCCATTACCTGTTTCCAGGGTGACCCACAGTTCTTCTGGCTCCTTATGTGTATTCTGAATTTCTGTAGCTTTGATATTTTCATTAACATACAGGGCCACCCTCCCCTTTTGCACCTCGGTCTCTTCTGAACAATACATATCCAGGTAATGAAGTCTCCTAAGTGTGGTTACTGTAAACCACGTCTCACTAATTGCTACTATGTCCAGTTTAGCTCTGACATTATTGCCTGCAGGTCTGGGATCTTATTTTCCAGGCTGTGAGCATTGTGTACATGATTTTCCATTGGCCAGATTTTGGTGTGTTAGTTGTTGGGTGAAGTTTGGCATTACCCCTGTGCATCATATGGAGACAAACCTTTTTCTTACCTGGTGATGCAAATGAATGGCAAACACGCTGAATTCCTGTTTGACCACTAGCTGAGGGGAGGGTGTTCTTCCCATTCGACGTATGGGGTGCGGCACCCCTCTCCCCATTTGCTAGTTTAAATATTCTGCAAAGACGTCAAACTTCTGCCCCAATGCACTGACTCCCTCTTTAGTCAGATGCAGTCCATCAAATTTAAAGAACTTTAGCTCCCAGAACTGTTGCCAGTTCCTACAAATCTGTGTCCTTTTCCTGGCACCAGTCCTTGAGCCAGTGTTTAGCTCCCCTATCTCCCCTTCTCTGACCTTCCGTCCATCTGCTCCCTTCTCCCAGACTGGCAGGATCTCAGAGAAGGAGATGCCGACCGAAATAGATGATAGTTTGTCACCCAGCCTAGTCAGGTGTTCCTTGGTCTCCTCAACTGACCGGCTGGCGAATCATTAGTCCCTATGTGTACTAGGACATCAGTGTTTTCTCCTGCTTTGTAACAATTTTAGCAATGCGGTCAGTGTCTCCATGCTGATGTACCTGAGACATCTGACCATCACCCTGGCTGGAGATGGGTATCAACTCCCCGAATCATGGAGTCTCCTATGATCAGAAGTTTTTGGATTTCCTTTGTGCTTGTTTAGTTTTGGTTCCTGATTTGGGTGAGTATTGTTGCTAGCTCCTGTGCCACAGTGTCCTGCTCTGCAGTGTCTTCTGCCTTTATTTGATTTCAGAGATAGAGGCAGATACCTTTGTAGTGTTATATGGTTTTGGAGGTAATGTTGAGAGCAGAGAGTGATGGGGCACCTGATTTGCTCCTCCTAACCACCTGCCAACCTCCTGGACCAACTACCCTCTGCGGTCGAGGTTTTTCTGTTGGATGCTGGGGAAATGGCGGGTGGTTCTTATAATGTATTTCCTTCAATATGAAATTTGAGGCGTGCACCTCTGCCCATGCTGCCCGGGCTGAGACCTAAGATCTCCAAAGGCCCAGCATGTAGGACAGTGTCCTAAATCCTGTAAGACTGTCCTTCTGAAAATTGTTCCACAGTACCTGCAGTTAATGAAATCCATTCCAAATAAGTTGCTGGGTTTGTAACCTAGTCAGAGTAATTAGAAGGAAAAAAAATGCAAGTAATGGTTTAATTGTGCTTTTTAACTTGTTATAACAAGTTAAATTACTAGTGCCCTGTAAATGAGATCACCTTGTGGAGGCCCCACTGATCCGCCTTCCTGTTCTGCCACAGGAAATGTTACAACTGTGGTACCTATAAAAGGTGTAGTGTGGGGTGGTTGGGGATGGGGTGGTGGCTGGGCCCTTCCCTGCCAAAAGAAGAACCACGGACGAAAGAACAAGAGGTAAGAGCAGAAACAATCAGTAAACAACAAATGCAGTAACCCTGAAAGCTTATCCTAATGTTAGATAAAACTGTAAAACCTGTAAAGCACCACCTGTAATAATTTCAGAGAAGATATACCCTGTAAGAAACACTTTGCTCCAGAGAAAAATAAAGCAGTAACAGAAGATATACCTTGCAAAAGACAATTTGAATCAGAAGATTACAGCAGTAATCTGTTAGCACACACCTGTAGGCACACCTTGTAATAATGCAGAAGAAGGTATACCAGCAACAACAATTTGAATCAGAGAAAATAAAGCAATGAAATGTTAGCAACAAACAGTAGCAATCCCTGTGAGTAAAAAATAAAACACCACCACACAGTAAATCTGCTTAGCCAAACTAAGTCTTAATCCTTCTCCCTTGCTCTGGTAAATTTCTCTACTCTGCCTTTCAAGCAGTCTTAGAAGGAAAGAGCTCAGGTGAAGCTAGGTGCCTTGGCCAGCAAACCAAGTCTTCTACCTCCTATAAGGATCCTGCTTCCCTTGACCAAAGTGCTTAACACTGTGGGCTGCTACAGACCACCTTCAGGGGGCATGGAACTCCTATGGACCCTTAGGGTTCTCATAGAAACTAATGCCAATGAAACCATCATTCTTGGTGATTTGAACTCAGACTGGCCCACACCCAAGGCAAATGCCTTAAAAGATTTCTGCGACGAACTAGGCTTCTCTCAGATTACTACGGAACCCACAAGAATCAATGTAAAAAATAGGGAAAATAGCTCCATATTCGATCTAATCTTTACAAATTGCCCTCACAAAATTTTACACTCAGCGGTTTTCCATAATGATGTGAGCAACCACAATATTGTGGTTTGCACATGCTCACACTTCCAATGACCCTCATGCTCTAAATTTATCACTAAAAGAAGCTTTCGCAAATTCTCCGTAGCAAACTACCTGGCTGACCTACAAAATGTAAATTGGCAAAAAGTCTACCTGGCCACCTCAGTACATACGAGCATACGAAGAAGCCAGCACAAGAAGGACATTTGGTCTATCAAGTCTGCCCGTGTTGCAGGGTCCACAGCTTGAGCCACTGTCCCTACCTCCTCTCCCCACTTCTCCCATCCTCCCTACCCATGACCCTTACCTTCCCCCTATACCTGTCCCAGCCTCTCTTAAAGCTGCCCACAGTCTTCAATGAGGTTACCTCTTCTGGCAGCGCATTCCAAGTGTCCACCACCCTCTCTGTGAAGAAGTGCTTCCTGATCTCCCTCCTAAACCTCCCACCCTCCAGCTTAAGACTGTGCTCCCTCATGTTATGGTTGTCACTCAGCTTAAATAGACTCTCCTTATCAACCTTATTTATCCCTTTCAGGTACTTGAAGGTCCCAATCATGTCCCCTCTCTCTCTATCCTGTCTTCCAGGGAGTACATGTTCAGTACCCTCAACCTCTTCTCATATGCCTTACCCTGCTGACCAGCTATCATCTTTGTAGCCCTCCTCTGGACCTTCTCCAGCAGGTTAATGTCCTTTTTGAGGTGTGGGTACCAGTACTGAACTCCATACTCTAGATGTGGCCTTACCAGTGACCTGTACAAGGGTAGTATAACCTCCTCTCTCCTGCTACTACTGATCCCCCTAGATATGCATCTCAGCATCTTGTTTGCCTTTGCTGCTGCTTTCTTGCTTTGCGTGGAGTACTTCAGGTCACTAGTGATCATCACTCTCAGGTCCTTGTCCTCCTCTGATGCAGACACTTGGACTACACCCAGGTAGTACTCTATCCTAGGATTCTTGGCTTCAATATGCATAATTTTGCATTTCTTGGCATTGAAGCCAAGCTGCCAGATACTGGACCACCTCACTGGCTTTTCCAGATCTTCGTTTAGGTCCTGTATCCCTTCAGCTGTGTCCACTCTCCCACAGAGCTTGCTGTCATCCACCAATAGGCACATTTTGCCCTTAATGCCATCTCCAATGTCATTGATGAAGACATTGAATAACACCAGCCCGAGCATTGAGCCCTACGGGACCTCACTGGTTACCTGTCTTGTGCCACATAACTCTCCCCCCACAACCACCCTCTGGGTTCTGTCCTTCAGCCAGTTTTCCACCCATCTGGCCATCTTTTCCCCAACCCCGAGATCCACCCACTTCCTGATCAACCTTTTCTGGGGTACAGAGTCAAAGGCCTTGCTGAAATCAAGATAGAGTATGTCTACTGCATGGTCTGTCTACTGTCTTAGTGACACAGTCAAAGAAGTCAATCAGATTTGTTTGACACGATGCCCCCCCCCCATGAACCCATGCTGCCTTGCATCCTGGAGACCATGCTCCTCTAGATATTCCACCAACCTTTCCTTTAGCATGGTCTCCATGAGTTTGCCCACAATGGAGGCCAGCCTGACTGGTCTGTAATTCCCTGGGTCATCCATGGGACCGCATTTGTGGAGCGGCACTGCATATGCTGTTCTCCAGTCCTGCGGTACTACGCCTGTCTCTAGTGAACTATTAAATAGGTCTGCCAGTGGACCTGCCAGCTCCTCAGCCAGTTCCTTTAGTACCCTTGGATGTACTCCGTCTGGGCCTGGTGATTTGTCCACCTTCAATGCCAGCAGCCCCTCCCTCACTCTATCCTCCTCTATCATTACATCTGTGTTCCCCTCCCCCCGCTCCTCTTTTCCCTTTTGAAGGCACTGGTCTGTCCTCCCTGGTGAAGATGGAACAGAAGTATTCATTTAGTATCCTTGCTTTTCCCCCCATTATCCTCTACCCACTCCACCCCATCTCTTAAGCCTAACAATCCCTTCCTTCTTGTCCCTTTTCTCACTTATATAGCAAATGAAAGCCTTCTCCCCTTCTTAATTCCTTCAGCTATCTGCAGCTCCTTCTGTGCCTTTGCTCGCCTGACTTTCTTTCTTGCCTCACTAACCAACCTTAGGTAATTTTCCCTATCCAGCTCTCTCTTGGTCTTCCTGAATTTTCTGTAGGCCAGCCTCTTTCCTCTTACTGCCTGGGCAACCCCAGAACTGTACCAGCTGGACGCTTTGACCCTTGTGTTCTTACTCCTGAACCTAACACACTCATCTGTGGCAACCAGTATTCCTTCCTTAATGATGGACCACCTTTGGTCCACCCCATATCTGCTCTGATGCCCACCGGATGGCTCCTTAGCACTTTGCCCATTTTCCTGAAGTCCGCCCTCCTGAAATCCAAGATTTTGGTCTTAGTAAGGATGCTTTCCCTGCCCATATCCAGCTGGACTCACACTATGCAATGGTCACTTCCTCCCAGTGGCTCCCTGACCATTATTTCTGGTACATGCTCTCCATTTGTGAGAACCAGGTCAAGAATTGCCTCAGCTCTCGTTGGGTCAGTGATGCCCTGAGTCAAGAACCCACTCTGCAGTCCTTCCAGGATCACCTGACTCCTAGCACATGTCATGGATTGTATGCTCCAGTCCACCTTGGGCAAGTTGAAGACCCCCACAATTCCCACCTCTCCTTTCCCTGCAGCTTCTTATATTTGTGAGCTCAGTTCCATGTCCCTCTCCTCATCCTGACTGGGTGGTCTATAAACCACCCCCAACCTCACATTTCTCCCTCTATTGGACCTTAACTGAACCCATAATGCCTCCACCTCCCCTTCCTCTGACTCCTCCCTCATGCAAGTTATTCCCTGCCTGATACAAACTGCCACCCCTCCCCCTTCCCAACTACCCTGTCCCTCCTGTATAGTTTTTATGCAGGGATGGCAAGGTCCCAGTCATGGTGTGATGTTGCCCAAGTCTTGGTTACTGCAGCTATGTCCACCCTCCTGTCTGCTAATAGTGCTTGCAGGTCTTCCATCTTGTTTCCAAGACTTTGTGCATTCAGAGACACCACCCTCCACCTAGAATCTGACCTACCTTCTCTTCTCTCTATTCTTCTATTCACATTTATCCCCTCTGTGTGCAACCCCCCATGTACCCGTGTTATGTGTTCCTCACCCCCTCCACCCCTTGCTAACTGTGTTCTTGCTTTTTCCACCTCCTCCCTCTAGACCTCTTCCATCACTGCATGAGGGGAGGTTCACTGACCTCCTCCTCCTCCCGGAGTCTGTGGGCCTGCACACCCACTGTCCCTCCCTCAGTAGTTTAAATTAAGTGTAGTGGTTATGTATTTCCCCAGTTTGTCCCCGAGTACCCTCAAACCCTCACTATTGAGGTGTAGCCTGTCTGGTGAAAAGAGTGCTTTGTTTGACCAGGTCTCTTCCCAGTTCCCAATACAGATGAACATCTCCCTGCACCATTTCCTCAGCCAGTCATTGAAATCCTCTATTCTTCTTTTCCTGGCTGTGCTGGCCCTTGGTACCGGTACCACCTTTGAGAATGCCAGTGAACTTCCTTCCTCCCTGCAGATTTTCCCTAACTCCCTGAACCTACTTTGCACTACCTCCACCTCCTCCCCAGCTAGGTCGTTGGTTCCCAAATGTATTACTAAATTAGGTTTTCCTCCCACCTCCCTTACTATTTCCCTTATTCTTGGGCCCATATTCCCCGCTGTTATCCCTGGCATACAAACCACCCTCCTGCTTGCATTTGGGTCCCCTTTCCTTCCTCAGTGAATACCCCTAATTATGGAGTCTCCTATAATTGACATCCTTCCATCCCCTGCATCTGTGCTCCCGTCCTTCCTTTCTTGCCTGTGGTACTGGCTGCTTCCCCACCTAACTGTTTCCTCTGCACCCTGGTAAACTTCTCTCTACATCCACAGTTTATCCCCATAACTGTTTTTCCATCTCCCAGTAGATGTAGCTATCGACATCCTGAACAATATCATTATGAGCATAGCAGACAAGCATGCCCCACATATTGGGCGTAGGCTAAGGAAGATAACAAACCCATGGTTCTATGTGATAACAGTGAAAGCCTAAAGGCAATCACCATTATCAAGAAGTCTAGAGTGCTGAAAACATTTTCGGCACTCTGACACTCTGGCGCACAGGAAAACAGCACTGGGGACTTACTTTTTAATGTTTTTTTCTTTGCAGGGCTGTGTCTCCCTACCCCCCGCCATGAGAGGCATCACCTCACCCTACCCCTACTAAAGTTCTCAACTCCAAGTGGTGCATGTGGGGTGAGGTGAAAACATTAAAAAATAAAAGGTTCGGGCCGGGTGCAAAAAAATTGCACCAGCGCCTGACTCCGAACCCGGTACCACAGCCACCGCAGCCACGGACCAACCCCCAATGTCACAATGCAGCTCAGCAGCCCATCACAGTGCCACCCCCTACAGCTCCTCTGTCCCCTCCCAGCCCACGCTCAGCATGCTCGCTCCCCACCCGGCGTGTGTACGTATACCAACATCCTGTCGCTATTTTCGCTGACCCCCCCAATCCGGCTGCCCTACCCTTCCATCACCGTGAGGGATTCACTGGGGAGCGGTTTGTCTCTACGGATGGTGCCCTTCCCCATGCGCCCTCCTCACAACATACCCAAACCCATGGTTCACCACAGAACTAAAAGCTGCCCTCACATGGTGTGATAAGCTCTGGACCACCATGAGGCGCACAAAATCTGACACTGATTGGCAGAAATTCAGGGCTGCCAGGAACACCTGCACTAGGCTGATCAGGACTGCCAAGGCCAACTATTACATTAACACCCCGGAGGAAGCCAAGGGCAACTCTGCCAAAATATGGCAGACACTCAAAGAGGTCAAAGGTCATAAATCCCCCCATCCCTGCCACTAAAAATTGCTACGGACGGTGCCGTTCTCACTGACCAAGGCACCATTCTAGACAAGCTGAATGACCATTTTGCCACAGCTGGATTGGCTTTTGATTCATCGCCTGCTTCTGGGCTGCTCAGCAGCTCCCCTCACTCTGATAGCCCCCTGCCCTTGGCCCCCTGAGATTCCTTCCAGATTTCCCCAGTAAAATATAAGGAGGTTGAAGACCTTCTCCACAATTTGGACCCAAGAAAAGGCACCGGGGCAGATGGAATTAAAGCCACTTTCCTAAAAATGGGGAGCCACTTACTAGCGGCACCCATTATGCATATTTGTAACCTTTCCATCTCCTCAGCCACTGTCCCCATCTGCAGGAAAATAGCACATATCCTGCCGCTATTCAAGTCCAGTGATTGGGGTGACCTAAACAACTTTAGGCACATTTCCATCTTACCAGTCCTGTCCAAAATGCTAGAGAAACTAATAAACACCCAGTTAAAGGAGTACATGGAAAGCCATAACTTGTTCAATCCCCTGCAGTCTGGCTTCAGGCAGAAACACAGTACTGTTTCTGCACTGGCCAAAGTGACCAACAACTGGTTCACTGCTGTCGACAGCAAGTATACCACATGCGCTGTGTCCCTGTACCTCAGAGATGTGTTTGACACAGTGGACCACAACCTCCTCCTTCTTTGCCTCAGATCCCTGGGCATGAATGGCCTCTCCACAAATTGGTTCTTCAGCTACCTGACAGGTCAGATGCAAAGAATCAGACTTGATGGGGCAATATCGGACCTGGTTCCAGTCACGAGAGAGATCACACAGGGATCTATTTTTGGGCCACTGCTGTTTACTATTTACATCAACTCCATAGGCAAAAACATTCACAAGTCCAAACTTCAGTACTTTGCAGATGACACGGTGCTGTACACCTCTAAACCCTCAGCTCATGAAGCGTGTATTGAGCTGCAAGAAGACTCTATCCAACTACAGCTCATCCTTGTCCATTCCAAACTGCTATTAAACACAAAGAAGACCAAGGTAATGTTCTTCTCACCCACTCACCTATCTGTAACCACAAGCACTCAACACACTCCTGCACCCATCACAACCATTTTTGGGGACACCATAGAGGTTGTGGACCACATTTTAAGTATTTGGGAGTCTGGCTGGATGGCAACCTATCTTTCAGCATGCACATTGAATACTTGGCTAAAAAGCTGAAAGCAAGACTTGGGTTCCTTTATAGAAACACATCCCTCTTCCCCATGGACATCAGGCGCAGACTGGTGGAAGCCACCTTCCTCCTTCTCCTTGGCTATGGAGATATTCTGTACAACTGCAGTCCAGTGTCACACACATGCAAACTTGACATTCTCTTTCATTGAGCACTGTGCTTCATAACAAATGCACTGTTTAGGATGCATCACTGAGACCTCTCCGAAGTAGTAGGCTGGACATCCTTAGCCATGAGGCGGATGCTACACATTGACACATGGACATTGAAAATACTCTGGAACAAATTGCCCCAGTACATTTGCTCACCTGTACATAGACCAAATAGCAAATACTCGCTGAGGATGTCCCTAAAGTACATATCAATCATGGCAAAGGTGCCATCAGCTTCATGATCCCTTCTATCTGGTATAAAATACAATCCACTATCAGGCTAACTGAGCTTGTCCCAGTGAATTATTTTAAGAACTTAGCTAGAAAGGCATTTAATACTACATGTCAGTGTCCCAGGAGTTGATTGCATTACTCCCATACAACCCTACTCCTCTCCCTTACCTTCACCCTACCAAGGTACACATTCCCTCCATTAACCCTGTTACCAAGACTATTCACCACCGAACCCCCTAACCCGTACCTTATGTCTCCTGCACTAGCACTCATAACTTCACTATGTCTCCCACACTAGCACTCATAGCTTTACTACATCTCCTGCACTAGCACTCATAACTTCAGCACTAACCTCAATGTGTTCCACTTACCCATCCCTTGAATATATCACCTTTATGTGTGTTATATGTCTTACAGCAATAAAGTGTCAGTGTTTTGTATCTGCAAACTGCCTTGTCACCTTGACAAAACTATTGTTGCAGTGCTGCCAGTATCCACTGTTGTCGTAACTTTGTAAATCTATATAACTTTATCTTGTCTCCAACACTTGTATATACCTACTCCATTCTATATTGTCCATATGTATATCAGGACTTCCTTGTGAATGAGTCCTCTCAATGGAGTTTTTTCCTGCAATAAACTTAAGCTTGAAACTTAACTTGAAGCAAGCATTGAATTCCTTGATGTCCTCATTCCTGATTTTGTTTCCGCAATCCCCTTTGCCCCACATTGGGAGGACCTCTGAGAATGTAAGGGCAGGCCTGCTGGCCTCCAGCCATTGCCCCAGCTTGATGAAATTCTTTTGTTTTTTTTTCCACCATTCATGCAGAGAGGTTGTTCAGACTGAGATGAATTACAACTTTGGTTCCTTCCTCTGCTTTGTCAACCAACCTACTGATGCCTTCGGTGTCTCACTGTGCTGATGCTCCAGGGAGGCATTTAACTGTCACCTTAGGTTTTGTACCTTTTCTCAGGTGGGACTCAACTTCTCTGATCATTGAGTCCCCCAGAACAAGAAATTGCTTATTCCTGGCTCCACCTCTTGTTTCCTTGCCTCCTTTGGATGCTGCCTCTCTGAACTGCCTGGTCCTTCATCAAGCTCAGGGTCACCTCTCGATGAGTCAGGATCATTCATCTTTTCCATTGGGTGAAAAGTAGTTCTTCATCTGGATGGTATTGGTCCAAACAGGTCCTGCATTGTTCATCCTTGAAATCTTCCTCTTCTCCTGACCCACTACCCTCCAACCCCCTGGGCGAGTGGGTCTCTGGGGAAGAGAATGTGGTTGGCTTGAACTCTGGTGCAGCTGGTGATGCAGACTGGCAATCTCCCTCCATGCTGCATCCAGCTGGGCTTACAGGTCATTCAGGTTCCTGCATGTAGGACACTGATCCAGCCTCCAGAGCTGACTCTAGTATTAGGGTTGACAACTCCAAGGAAGACTGCACCCCTGATTTGTTTGATGAGTGGAGGTGGGATTTTAGGGTTGGAAACCCTAAAGTCACATTTCCATACTTTTGCGGCTTTAGCCTGAACCCTGAACCCTAAATGTTGCATTAATGCAGTTTTTTGCAAAGAATGTCCCTACTCTGGAGATAGGTACCTTGGTGATAGGGTGGGGATGGGAGGAGGAATAATGAGGGGGATACTAGTGCTAGAGTTCCATACTAAAAGGAATAAGATGGGGCAGTAAGGGGGAATGGCATAGTCATATATGGGTAGAGTCCATACCTGGGTCAATGGTGGGCAGGACGGGGTAATCAATTCTGAAGTGCGCAAAGAGGGGTAGGAGGAAACTGCATCTTGTGGTGCATATGGGTACGAATGACCTGGCGGGGGAAATGGTGGAAGTTGTGAGGGAGAGGTTCAAGGAGCTGGGAAGGTTGTGTGAGGAGCTTGGGGAATCAGTGCCATTCTTAGAGGTGCTTATATTGTGCCCTGTGTGAATACAGTGAGGAAAGGGAGGATTAAAGAGTTCAACACATGGCCAGGGAATGGTGTCAATCCAAGTGGTATGGGTTAGTGGGTGGCTGGGACAGAACCTGGGACAATATATACGCAAGGGACAGGCTACACTTGAGCGGGGAGGGGAAGGGAGTATTAAAGCAGGGGATAGAGGGGTACAAAGCATCAAAGGTGGGTTTGAACTATGTGGGAGACGGTGAATAGACAGCTGGTAGGCAGGGATCCCAGAGAGGGGAGACATACGAACTTACCGTCCATGTTAACAGGGTAGGAGTTGGGGTAGAGGCATGGGGGAGGGGAACCAGGTAAAGGTACGGAAGGCAACGGGGTGGAGGGTGGTCATACTGAATGCGAGGAGCCTAGGTAATAAGTCAGAAGAGTTGCAGGCTCTCCTGGCAGTGGGGAAGGTGGACATTGCGGCCATCATGGAAATGTGGGCCACCCAGTACCAGGACTGGGCAGCAGCAGTCTTCCTTCTTGCAATTCCTCTATCTTCTATTGGCAGGTCAATCAGTCAGACAGATAAGTGGTAGTCCAGTAAATGGTGAAAAAAACTACAGAAATCCACCATTTTTATGTGAAGTTTCCATTGCCTGCCCCACCCCCTGGCATCTGCCACTTTTGCAATGATTGGTCGGTTTAATGTCAGCAAGGTACCATTGGTGCAAAACTGCAGAAGACAGCTGATAGGATAATGAATGTATCCATCAGATGCTTGTCTCACTTTATTCCTTGCTGTCTATAAAATCCAGCACCCACACTAGAAAGTAGCACACATCATTGTTTAAATTTATGCCAGCAGGGGAGACTTTGGTGTGTGCTACTTTTCTTGCCTTCACAGGGGACCCAAGCCATAATAACCGGAAGAAGGGACCAGCTTGAAAGTGGGACATGAAGGAGTTTTCCTACCACTACGGATGCCAGATCAGGTGCAGGAGAGACCAACTGACTCATAATTAAAATTTTTAATTAAAATGAATTAATAGGCAGCACTGAACGTTGACTAATATAGACAGTGCAGGCAGCTGCTGCAGTGTGGTATACTTGTCTTTATTTAACTCTGCTTTCACTTATTTCAACATAGCTCAGTATTTGGTGAATGACAGAAATGAGAAGAAAACATAGAAATAAAAATTAAAATGCTGAAACTTGCTGCCGGACTGTATTTGCAGTTGAGGGACTCAGTCAAAAATGGCATGCCTTAATAATTTTCAATTAATTAACAGTTGGGGGAGCATTGTCTGACATAGTGAAAGCTGTCTGCATTTATTTGGTTGAATTAAACATTGTTGTATATTTATTTTGTTTGCCACTTGCAACAAACTTGCCTGAGATGCAGATCCAGAGCACAGAGGACATCAGAAGAGAGCAGGCCAGGATGCTGCTCATGGGAGGACCAAGTGACGGCAACAGCAAACAGCCCCCACACCAAACAAATTATTGGGGAGCTGCATCTGTAGAGCAGGGGACAGAAAGTCTCAAATCTCATTAAATAAAATAAAGGTACTGAATTTGCAGCTTCATCTGTTCCCTGCTCTTTTTTAAAAAGCCATACTGGAGCAGGTGGAGAGGGCATTCATGTTGTGGCGGAGCCCCTCACCCAAAATGAGTGCAACCTCCCAGCACAAGATCCAGGGCAGAGGGCATCAAAAGAGGGGCCCAGGATGCTGATCCCCGCAGGAGCAAGGGGTGAGTCTGACAACAGCTTGCAGCCCCAGAATAAATAAAAAAAGGGAGAGCTGTATCACTAGAGCAGGGGACAGAATGTCTGTTCCCTGCTCTTGCTGTAGCCGTGCTGGCCTTAGAGCCGGTGAAGAGGGCATGACAGGGCATTTACATACAATTCGGCTTCTATGTTACAGAGTTTCTGTATTTCTGTTCCATTCATACTTCATTACTAATTTTCATTCACACAAACCCGGTCAGCTGATACAATAAACTTATCACGTAACAGAAAGCCACAAAGCACATTAAAATAAATAAATGCATTTTAATTGCAGGTCTCTGTCTGTTCCCTGCTCTTTCTCACAAAGCCATGTTGGTGCAGGTGCCAGTGGAAAGGGCAGCATTCATAATTTGGTGATGCCTCTCCTCCAAAAGCTGCCAATGTCTGCTGGGATCCTCCAGGGCAGAGGGCATCACAAGTGGCCCAGGACCAGGATGCAGATGAGGACCAAGTGATAGCAAGCATCCCCCCAAAGTAAAGAAAAATTAGGGGGGCTGCCTCAGTAGAGCAGGTAACAGAAAGCCACAAAGCACATTAAATGAAATAATGGTATTTTAATTGCAGGTTCTGTCTGTTCCCAGCTCGTGAAGCGGCACCGCAGCGACAATGGCAATGAGGTGAACACTCTCCTCTGTGTGTGTATGTTGGGGGGGAGAGATATGGATGCCACTATTGATTGAGGCTTGAGGGACCACAAGAATCATCCAGAGATCTTGCCCATTAGATGTTTTCATGCATCTCAGCTGTACTTGCAGTTCCGTGCAGATACTGTGGGAGGAGGGCGCACACAGGAGATTGCAAGCCCATTCAAACTTCCTTTGGGCATGTTCATTTTTTTTACCTTGTTGTTATAAACACTGTGGCAAAGCAGCTAACTGGAAATATATATGCTGCTCTTTGACACTGTGTGCTTTTTTCGGCAATTTCTGTGGCTTTCTGCAGCAGGCTCCAAATTTCGCGGGTGGCCATGATTTCTGTGGCAAATGCCACGACCACGGAATCGCAGTAAACATGGGGCCATGGCTATAATGATCCCAGGGTATAGAATATTCAGGAAGGACAGAACTGGGGGAAAGGGAATGTGTGGCATTCTATGTAGCGGAAGGGATAATGTGTATAAGGGAGGAAGGGAAGGAAGGCAGAACAGAGGCCCTATAGATGCAGTTTCAGGATTCGAAAGGTAGGACACTGAGGATGGGGGTAGTGTACAGACCACCAGCACAAGGGGATGACCTGGATAGAGAGCTAGCTGAGCAAATCAGAAAGATCTGTAGGAAGGGGAACACAATGGTGATGAGTGACTTCAACCTACCTGGGGTGGATTGGAGCACTCCAACCACCATGAGTGCAAGGGAGCAGGTCATATTAGATGCATTTCAGAACATCTTCCTGGTGCAGTTGGTACATGAGCCAACTAGATTGGAGAGGACGGTGGACCTGGTACTTTCAAATGGAAAGGCTGTAAGAGAACTGGGGGTGGATGATCCTCTGGCTGGGAGTGACCACCACTCGTGTGTCCCTGTGTTGGTGTACCCTTGGGAATGGGTGAGTGTTTGTCCATGCACTGTGTTGCATCCTGTGTGGTGTGTGGTGCATGCTTCCATGCACCACTGTGGGTGTCTGCGCTGGCTGTTGTGGCCAGTGCTGGGTCGGGGTGTGTCCTTGGGAGGGTGTGTAGGGTGCTGTACCACTGGTGGTGGGGTCTGGGGCATGCCCTGTCATGTGTGGGGTACCTCATGTGCCAATACATGGTCAGTCTCTCGGCTGTACCTCAGGGGGGACGTGCATGGTGGCACTGTGTATGCAGTCATTGCATCGCTGTCTGCTGCCACCCGCTGAAGGGTGCTCGTGATGGGGATGCCTTGCATGGTTCTGTGGTGCACAGGGTTGCATTGTCTTCCCTAGAAATTATCAGATCTCCCTGTGTACCCCTTTTCAATAGATACACTAATTTTGGGGCATCCCCAGAACACGAGTATGTGTGAATGCATCATAGCACTGTTTCTCTACCACTGATTCGAGTGTGAAGTTTCAAAATGTTTGGTGATTGAGGGAGTTTGGAAAAAAGAGTAATCAAGACTTACCCACTAAACTCCATCCACATAGCTGAGGATGCGATCCTCCAATGTCTACTTAACCAACTGGCCTAGTGCCCTGCCCAAATGTATTACTAACTTTTCTCCACCCACATGCGCCCAACCTCATCCATGCTTACCCCCTGGAACTGCAACAGTATATTGCACACTTCTGAAATGCAGCTGTGACATCTTCCCACTTTGTGTTGTCTCAAGCTTTTTTCAGTTTACTGTACTTTATTCACCTGTGCCCCAGCTGGACCTTACTTTGCCTAACCCCTCAAATGCAGCCCTGTCACCCTCCTTCTCTGGGATGTACCTCTACTGTCTGGTCCTCCATGGCTTACGAACCAAGGCAGGGCTGCTGAGGGGTGGGTAGGGTGCCCCCTGACAAAGTTGAATTGTGCTTGGTGGTGAGTGCCTCAGCTGACAGTGTGGGCCTGTGGTTCGAGGGATGCATCATGCTATTCATCTGTGAGGAATGTTTTCATTTTCTATGCAGAACCATCCCCATGACATCAACAGAAGGACCAGTAAGCTGAATGCATGCTGATGCATGGTGTTCTGCATCAGAGCTAGTTGTCATCCTCCCTCAATTTACAATTCACGCTTGCAACTCCACCTGTGGTCCCCCAAGCAGCAGTAACACAGAGGAGTCTGTGGTCTCTGCCTCCCCAAGGAAGACAGTGTCCTCTGGGACACTCAGTCCTCCTACATTAGCCAGCCTCTGAAGTCTTTGTCTTGTTTCCACACCCAGGTCATTGGTGCCTCAAGCGGTAGCACTAGAACTGTGTCAGCGGGCAGGCATTGTGTTGTCTAAAGTTATTTTATGCCTATTTTCCCCAGTGCTGATATAGTGCTGGACTTGCAGAAATCTAAATAGGTCAGTATGTTGGAGATTATATGTATCCCTTACATCAGCAAAAGTAGCTACACATCCTTTGACCACTAACTGAGCAAATCTGGTTAATTTTTGTACCTCACATTGTGCAAATCCAGGATCCATGGATTGGGGGAACAAAATTTGGATTCTGCTGTATTGGAATGAGAGGAACTATGTCAGGGGTCCCTATTGTTACTCTAAGTCTATTTAGCACCAGCAGCATGTGACAAACTCAGTGGCTATGTGCCAACTTCCAGATATCTGGGATCAGTTCAATGAAGGGAACTGCAAACAGGTCCACCCAGTGAGCCGTATGGTCCTCTATGCAGGATCAACCAAAGGTAGTTCTCTGATTGGCCCTTGTACATATATGAAGTGTCCTGAGCTGCTAGATAATTCCATAGATCCAGGAGGACAAGGCACCCTAACCTAGGGGCGAGCACTACACCTACTGTTGTACTCGAGAGAAATCACATTTTGTTGGAATGTTTTGGTGAGACTTGAGTCTTGTTTGAGGTTGCTATAATGTGTTTAATGGAAACTGGCAAATCACTGTTCAATATAAAATGTTACCTGAGATATGAATCCTTCTTTGAGTGTGCGATTGTGAACACTGTCCTAGTTACAAAGGACAGGAATCGGACTAACAGCTTCAACCACGGAAAAAAGACTGTGTGCATCTTGGGGGGAAGGGGAAAAGAGGAAAAGATAACAGATACAAAATTCAGAATATAAAGTACATAGAATGGAAATAAGTACATAAAAATAAACAGGACAATAACGATTAATAATACATTGACAATCAGTAAGTTACCATACAATAAACTGTGGAACTGTGTACAAGAAGAATTCAATAGTAATCAACTTAATAAAAATAAGAAACAGGGAGAAATACTGATACTAGGAAAGAAGGGAAGTGCTGAAGGTCAGTAAGTTAGGTGAAATTACAGATGAAGGAGTAACCAACAATTAGAAGCAACTGCAGGAGTGGGTAGAGAACTCAGGGAGGAAAGATTTAAAAGCAGAAAATGAAGGAGCAGAGCGAGCAGAAGGGGGGAAGAGAACCCCAAAGTCTGAGGAAACGAGACGAGAAGGCAGCTTGGCCAGCCATAGATTTTATTTGAAGGAGAGCAAAAGAGTGAGAGCAAGCATTGTGAAGAGAGTAGGAGGACGAATGGGGGAAGGAGAGGAGAGAAGCAAGATAAGAGGGAAAAGAGCCAAAACAAAATTTGGAGATATAAGAAACACGGTGAGTAAAGCTCCTGGCATCAAGACAGGGCAGAGAGCGGTAAGAATACAAAGTACAATGATGAGTACACAAGGATTTATTAAGGGCAAAGTGACAGAAGGCGTGAAAGAGAGGATCCGGTCTAGTTAAAATAGACTTTGGAACAGCACTATAAACAATGTCTCCATAGTAAAAAATATCTGTATAGAGCCTCAAGCTTGGGGTGTAGCTTCTTGTGGATAGCATCCACGTGAACAGAAAAATATAGGTGGTGATCTAGTCAGACCTTGAGGTACATCTTAAATAATCACACCATCAAGGGTATGAAAGGAAGGAAGCAGAAGGACTCTAGCAAGTCATGGTGCTAAAAGTCTCAGAGACTGTTTTCTTAGTACTCAGGGATAACTGAGTATCACAGAAGCAATGCTGGATGTTGTTAAAATCCAGTTGCAGTTGGTTTGTGAGATCAGGGGCAGAGGAGCCAGAGGAAAAGAGAATCATATCATCTGGATAGATATGTACTGACACAGAGGAGCAGGCCTTGGGGAAGTCATTTAGAAAAATGGAGGAAAGAATAGGGCCCATGACAGGCCCTTGGGGGACTCCTGACCTGACAGGGAGTGGAGGGGAAAGGAGGTCTCCAACACAGACAGCTTGCAATCTGCTCTCAAGATAGGAGTGCAACCATTCAACTGAAGAAACTAAAACTCCAGCTGCTTTAAGTTTGTCCAGGAGAATGGGATGTGCTACAGTGTCAATATTTTTGGCTAATTTAATGAAAATAGCTGAGGTGACAAGGCCCTTATGAACACCAAAGAGGGCAGCATCAGTGAGTCGAAGGAGGGAGGTGGCAGTGGAATTAAACTTTCTAAAGTCAGACTGGAAAGGAGTGAAGAAGGAAGAGGCTGTGTCAAAAAAATGGGAGAGTTGGGAAAGAACAAGGTTTTCCTGGAGCTTAGCTAAAGTGGGAAGGAGAGAGATAGGCTGGAAGTTACTAGGGGAAGAGAGATCATCCCCTTTGGGAAGGGGAATGACAGTAGCCAGCTTCCAAGAGTTTGGGACACAGGATAAGGAGAAAGAGAGGTTAAAGATGTAGGTAATAGGAAGGACAATTGCACAAGCAGAGTATAATATTGTATTTGCATGAGTCTCTTTAAATTTTAATGATGATCTAGTTTTCTTAATTAGTATGTGTATTTAAGGAGTATAACTGTGCAACAAAGCCGTGCGTTGATAAAACACACATGACTAGTGTGAAACATCAGCTTATTTGGCAGGGTGAGTGACGCTCATTTTACATAAGTATGTAGCAATAAACTTACGTTTTTAACTAGACTACACAGTAAGTCCCTTTTAATTTGGTGATTCGAGCCATTAGCCAAATTCCTGTCCTTTGTAATTCTTGTCTTTATTGGAGCTCCAGCTGTATGTTTGAGTGGACACCTTACTCCTACAAACACTGTCCTAGTGCATTGTCGCTGACTGCATACAAGTTTAAAGGGGTGCTCGAACAGCTGATTCACTGCCACAAAGCCACCTCACAAATCACGCTGTCAGTGATAGGGTTGCCTACCTCTGCAGAGCCTAGAGAAAATGATTCTGACTAGCGGCTCATCAGGAGCCCACCCCCATGATTGCCGCCCAGCTGCTAAAATTCACTCTGCCTGGCCTGCTTGCCACTGCATGGCTGGCTCCCAGACTCAACCAATCAGGTAACACAGCAAACTGAGTGCTGGATCCTATCAGGTTCTAGGAGCCCCCACCAACCAGCTGGCTGCACTCTTCATCTCATCGCATCAATCAGATGCAAGGCAGGAAGACCAGGTGCACCAATCAGGTGCAAGAAAGGAAGACTCAGGCCGGTTTAAAAGGATGTCTTTCCCACATGGGTCCTGCATGTAAGGGTCCAGTGTGAGTGGGACAATAGGAGTGCAGAGTGTAACAGGAGACCAGCAGAAGAATAGCAGAACAGCGTACCACTCTGCCCTTCAAACCACTCACAGTAAGTAAACAAAAAAAACTGAAGAAGGCAAACAGGTGGGACAATGTGTACTACCTAAACTATCATGAGATGTGCCACTAACTGTGTAACAAACCCATGGGCAATGTCCTAAGACAGAGAGCCCTATATGACATACCCATAAATAAATGTATTGTACAAGGTATATGGAATATAGCCTCTTTTTAAATTGTACATGGAATATCATAGATAGCCTCTGTTTAAACTGTATGGCAAGGGAAAGGAGAAATTGTTTAACCAGGAAAGGCACACTAAGCTGGAGCTTGTTTCCAGGTGTGACTTGGGAGCACAAGGAAGTTAAGTGCCTTGTTCAGGGTCACACAGTATGCAGGTGGGGGCTGATGGGAATTCAAACCCAGGTCTCCAGGTTTGCAGCTCAGTGCCCTTAACCACTATGCTATACTACCTCCATGTATGATACATGGTATGGGTAACTAGGGTAGCTAGCCTCTGTTAAGTGCAACTGCAGATACCCTCTTTTATGGTAAATAGCCAAACTGAAGTAAACCTAAGTATTATAGTGGCACGGTCCCCGGACGGCAGTGAAGGCTGCAGAGAACCGGGGACAACGGACATAGGGGGGTCCGTCGTCGGTTCCGTCGCTGACCGGGCGTCAGACGAACCGACGTGCAGCTCAACGGCGGTGTCCCGCTTATGGGAGCCTTCACTGGAGGCAGACCGAGGGAAGGATCAGCCTGGTCCGATGGAAGAGAGGCCACGCACCGTCCCGAAGGGTCATGCGTCTTACCGGCCTTCTCCGCGCGGACGTCGGAGGGGCTGATGCCCGACTTACCGGAGTCGCCCATGCCAGTAGGCTGCAAGCCTGCAGCCAAACCGGGGGTGGAGGCCTCCAATTGCCCGGAGGTGCCCGAAAGGCCCGAGCCCAACTAAAACGGGCGGGCCGATGCCCCCTTGGAAACCTCTGAAGCGGCCGTCGAGGAGCGGTCCATGGGAGGAGACATTACCTGTGTCCCAGCGACTCCTGAGGGAGACGCGGTAGAGGAGCCCTTGTCCTGGTGCCTCTCCTTATCCTTCTTCTTCCGATGGCCTTTGGGGGAAGTGGACACCTGCCACAGTTTTTTGAGCTCCTTCTCCATAGAACTCATCTTTTTCTTCAAAATATGGGCTTCCCAGGGATTGCTGTCGCCTTTTCTGGGTAGCCGCGTTGAAGCTGAGGCAATGCTGGCACTTCTCGACAGGGTGATCCGGGCCTAGGCAGAACAGGCACAGGGAATGGCTGTCCTTGTGCGGTAGTTGGGCGATGCACGAATAGCACTTATTTTTGTGCTCGGAGGGTGTAGGGGACAACATACACTGACGATGTACCTAATGTTAGTTTAAAAAAACAAATTACTTCGGTAAAGCCGACAAAAGTTGGGCTGAAGAAGCACAAACTTTTCCGCAAGGCGCTGCATGAGCTAACGGCGGGAAAGAACTGGAAGGCAGGCGTCAGGGACTGCCCCTTTATACCGACGTCTCCTGACACCGGTCACCTGACGTGGGGGCGGTCCCTCACCAGGGACTGCTAGCTGTACACACGTGCGGTCCTGCCACCCGTCGACGTCAGTCCTATATGTAATTACCTACTGCAAGAGCCCTCTCGAAGTAAGATCTATTAGCACAGGTAAGGGCCAGGGATAAATGCTTGTTTAAATTCAAGTAAACAAACAAGACTGCTGATTGTGCTGAATACTGAAAATTGCAGAACATTTGCAAAAGGCATATTAGGATCAGCAAAAGTACTTTTTGCATAGCACAGCTGAATGCTTCAACTGTTGACATGCACAGATCACATGATAACATCAAGGGTTTCATGGGGCTAAAGCATAATTATATCCTATCTGATATTATTTATTATTATTTTATTTTTTGTAGACTCTCTTTATCACCCACTCACTTATCGGACTCTCCAGCGTGGATTCACAGTGTGGCTCTGCTGTCCGCCAGAAGCGTCTGACCCACTGCTCTCCGGGTGGCTCCTCTCCACTCCCGCCAACTTGGTCACACAACCCCCAGCTCTGAACCCCCCCAGGCTGAGGCCACCACTCCTCCTGCGCTCTATCTTATAATCTAGTGGAGCGACCAAGAGGAGGAGGAAGACTAGAAGCAGGAACCAGGAAAGCCTGGCACTGGACATGGGGCCTACCACTGATCCTGCCTTCACCTACTGGCAATAGTGGGAGCTTTTCTACAGTGGTTTTCCCCCGGGACGTGGTGTGCAATGGCTTCCTGCATGGCCATACTTTGGCGCCTCATGCCGCTGGAGCCTGCCAGAGGCTGCTACTTTGCTGGGAATCCCCATCAACCCTCCATGGGAGAGGAGAGCAGTCCTCTGGATGCTCAATCCTCCCCTCCCCTGCCGACCCCCAATGACTCAGGTCCATTCCTGAACCCAGGTGGCTGGCGTGGTGTGAGGTGTGGCATCTGGCGCCTCAACCCTCAGTGCCACCGGGCCTTTATTATTATTATTGATGTGGTCAATTGTAATAACAATGTCACCATAGCAAATGGTTTAAGTGTTGAGTTTGTGGACTTGTCTGCTTTACAATTTGAGCTGCATATTCCTGTCAACCTGCCCTGTCACCAGCTCCCCTCCCACAGGCCTCCTTCCTATACCTTCTGCCTCCAGTTAGTTCAGGAGTGTGAAGTAGTAAGGTTGCTAGCTGACTATAACTCAGGCTTAAATGATTTGGTGCAAAAGTTACTAAAGCTGGTGCACGCCCCCCCCCCCATATAGCAGCCCCACAAATCAGAATATTCCTTTCAGTGTGAAATCGTTTAACATTGCGAAGGTATATTATATTGTTCTGTTTCTTAAGACCAGCTATCCCAAGGGCATTGACTATTATCACCCAATTGCTTATTTTTGTCAGTACTGGTTAAATTACTTGAAATCAGTGTCAGTGGCTCAGTAGGTAGGCACACTCGCCTCTGAGGCCGGGAGATCAGAGGGCTGTGGATTCAGTTCCCACATCTGGCACTTGGGTTAATATCCCAGTACTGACACTGTAGTGCAGCATGAGAGGGGTGCTGCACTTCTGAGGTGCCGTCTTTCGGATGAGACGTTAAACCGAGGTCCCATCTGCTTGGATTGGTGGTAGTTCAGGTGGATGTTAAAGATCCCATGGCACTTATCGAAAAAGAGTAGGGAAAGTTTATTGAAAAGAACACAACATCACCAAATCAAACATATTTACAAAATGATACAAAAATGATATACAGAAATACACGTGTTTAAACAAAAAAAGGATTTCCAAAGAGAAACAAATGTAACTTCAGAACACTTTTGTTTGTCCGTAGATTTAACAGATAATAAACCAGTCTCCACTTGAGACAATATTGTAGATACAGGAACTAACTGTTGCTGAAAAATAAATTGACATCTAGCCTGCCAAAGATAAAATTGAATAAAGGAAAAAAAAACATTCAGAGTGCTGGGATGATAAGACTGCCACATTCCTGTATAATCCCCTAAAATCAAAACATTATATGTTACCTGTTGTAACATAGGGACCCCCCAATGGTCAGATGCCTCATACCAAAAATCTTTTGCAAAACGACAATCAAGAAAAAAATGAGTAAGGCTTTCTTCCAAGCGAAATACAGGAAGGCCTTAAACAATGTCTTTCAGTTATTGGTTTATATTTAAGATTCCTCCACTTTTAATTTCCCATGTAAAGATATCCAAACAATGTCCCAAATAAAAGCGTGTATTCTATAGTCAGTTAATTTACGTAAAGCAAAAGACATTTTGGTGGTACACATTCTGGAAAAAGTAAAATGGTGCCCTGAATGGTAAATACAATATAGTTATAAAAAGTTTTCCTAGAATGTGAGATAAGAACAGAAAATAATAAATTCCACTGCCTACATTTTTTTAAAGTTGATACTCCATAAAGGGGTAAATGATTTTGTGTTAAAACTTTTGGAGGATACGTAGTCCATTTCTGGAAATAAGGACTCCAGAGGAAATGAGACCAAGATTGCCAAAGGGAACAGGTGCGATTCCAAAGGAAACCAAAATAATTAAATAAAAAATGGAATGAAAAAACTATTGGGTTTATCATGGCCAAGCCACCTTTCTTTACTAGTAAATAAAGAAATCTCTACGAACTGGATTTAGGCGATTCCCCAAATCATCTGAAAGAAAACACTGTAAAGTCGTGTTTCTAATGAAACAGGTGGTGGATATAAGTAGCTGAGGTATAAAAGATGGGAATCAAAATTGTTTAACAATGTAAACCCTTTTCCTTTCCCAAATTTCCACTGTTTCTAAATATTAACTTTAGATTCCCCTACTTTTAACTGCTGTTCCCAGTTAAAAGTGGCCATGTCACTCAACCCAAACCAAATACCTAAAATTTTATTTGGTTGCGATGAAAATGAGATGCCCCCAGTATCAAAAAGGGTATCTTGTTCGGGATTTAAGGAAAGAATAAAGCTCTTTGAAACGTTAAGTTCTGATCCGGAAATCTTTCCCCAAGTCTGGAAACAATGCAAGGCCCTCTGAAGGGAGGGCTTATCCTTAACATATAGAGTTACATCATCTGCATAGGCAGTTATTTTTACTTGTGGCAAGGATATATCAGGGGCCAGACCTATAATACCTGAATGCTCCTGAATATATCGAATAATAGGATCTAAGACGAACACATACAAGAGAGGGCTCAGGGGACAACCTTGTCGAACTCCCCTAACCACTGGAACAGCAGGCCCCATTCGTCCATTCACTAAGGGATGTATCACCGCTTCAGAATATAAAATAGAAATCCAATACACAAAAGCTTAGGGATCTTATAAGTTAATAGTAATTTAAACAAGTAAGAGTGACATACTTTATCAAAAGCCTTAACCTGATCTAAGGCAACAATAAAGCCCGACCCTCTTCCCCTACTACTGTTGTCAAATAAATCTCGTAACAAATATAGGCTATGCTGAATCTTCCTGTGTGGAACTGCACAGATTGAGCAGGATGAATAAGGAATCTGAAACAAAGGACAACCTATTTGTGAGAATTTTGGCAAAATCTTATAATCACTATTAAGTATGCTAATAGGCCTCCAATTAGTTAGTAAGGAGGAATCGCCTTTTTTAAAAATAAATTTTAACAAGGCTACATTAAACTCTGGAAAACTTAAACCAGAGGTTAAGATAAAGTTAAATACTATAGGAAGAAAAATACACATATACGTCATGAAAGTTTTATAAAATTCATTTGGAATGCCATCCAAACCAGGGGATGTTTTAAGTTTAAGGGATCGAATAACCTTTTCAACTTCCAAAGAAGAAATGGGTTTCAACAAGTGAGACTGATATGTGGTATCCATAGCTGGAAGATAAGGCAAAAGGCCTCCAGCAAATTCCCACTAATATGGGATCTCCCCCAAAGGAATCCGAAACAAAGTTCTGTACCACAGACATCATGTCCATTTCAGAGGTTACTATTTTACCAGTAGAGGAAGTCAGTCTAGACATTAGAGTTCGATCAAGACGATCCTTACATGCCAAATAGGGATCAGAAGCAGGTTGTGCCTGAAGACCAAATCTAAATTCCATATCAAGAGACTTAGCCCTATTATATTGAAATTCAAACATCTGTTTTTTTAATTCTGAAATTTGAGATAACAAAGGAAGTCTGTCACCAGGTGGTAGTGACATCAGCTTATAGAATTGATCCCAATAGTTTAGGTATGTAAGATACCTAGAATTGACCTTGTGTTTCCCTCTAGAAATTAAAAGAGATTTAATCTCAGTTTTAGTATCCCTCCACCAAGAAAAATGTTCTCATAAAGACAGAGTATAGAATAACGTGCAATGAATAGATCCTGTAAGGCAGAAATACAATCACCTTCATCCAGGGTAGACACATTTAACGCCATCTGGGGCCAGCTGAGAGTAGTTTAGGAGGAATATCCACTAAACTTAAAACCCTATTAAAGGTGATGGTCCAAAACTCAGTTGGTTTTACATAGGTGAGGAAGGTTTCAAAAATTTAGATACAAAAAATAGTCAATCAGGGAGAAAATATATTTCTGTGGTATGAAGAACCACCGTACTATGTAATGTCCTGTAAAGCGTCAGATAACCCAGCAGTTTTAATAATCTGTCATAAAGCTAGGGAATCACAATACATTTTCTGCTTAAAGTCACCTTTAAATTTAACATCAATGTCACAGTTAAAATCGCCCCCAAATAACATGTTTTTGTGTATAGAAAGGGCTTAACATCCTCAAATAATTTATCTGGCAGATTTCGTTTGAGGGCATAAATATTCAGTAATCTGTAATGAAATCATGCCAGGAAAATCTAGAAGCAAAACCATGGGACAGATATCAACCAATTTAGGAACCCTAAAACAGTGGAAGTAAAGAGAATACCAATCCCATCAGCTACGTCAGGCCCAAAGTCCAAAGCGAAGGACCCCAAACCCATCTTTTCTGTGTTTGTTTAACTTCAGCAAGGAAGATAGCCTAGTCTCCTGTAAGAGAATTATGTCTACCTGTAAAGTACTAAGGAAAGAAAGGACTGCAAGTCTCTTCTTGAAATTCTTTATACTGCAGACATTATAGGAGGCTATTTTAAGAGTTGCCATAATGAGAGAGTATTAACATCAGGTTCCAAACTTCTGGGAATGACTTGCTTTCCTTTTCTTTCCTTTCTTTCCCTTTTTTCCTTTTGCTAGTTCTGTTGCTTTGGTATCTTCCTCTTCTGAAATTAACTCTGAAAGATGAGAAGTACCAGATTCTAAATCCGAGTCCCTTTCTTCCACTTGTAAGGGAGAAAAAAATTTTCCACAGAAATAGAGGTAGCAGAGGAGGATTTACTTGAAGCTCTAGTAAACCTGCGGGGTTTCACTATCTCAAAGGGGGGGGGCATGGAGGAAGAAGCCTGTTGAGAATCAAGTATCAAGTGGAGAGGATGAAATAGAGACCTCTGAAGCCAAGGGAGTTACCTTAGTATCCGAAGAAGGAGGCTTATCCACCAAGTGAGGTGAAGGATCAGCCTGGCTGCCAGATGTATGTAGGGGTCCCGAATCAATAACTGTTTTCTCCTGAGCTTGTTAATTAAGATATCAGAATCCCAACCTCCAGATTTATTATGAAAGCCCATGGACACTGGTGAAAGGCATGGCCTTTATCACCACAGAGATTACATTGAAAGATGTTCTGGCATCGTTCAGCCACATGCCCAAACCCTCCACATAATGGACACTTCAAAAGATCACAGGAGCTACTTAAGTGTGTATGCAGGCACCACATTTATAACAGGCTCGAGCTGACCACTATAAAAACAGACTCCTCTGTCCTTCCCTAAGAAAAAGCTATTAGGTAAATGGACAATTTCACCATTTATTTGGGGTAACTTCACTTTAAATTTCCAGCTCCCTGTCCAAATACCTTCCAAATCCAGGGTAGCTTCGGGGGGTCCCATCACCTCACATTTATTTTTCAACCATAAATGAATGCTACCCACATTTACACCTTCATTCCGGAACATAATTGTAACATATCGAAACACTGGTTTTGTAAGGGGAACATCACAGAATGGAACCCACAAAGGGGTATTTTTCAATATGGAATATTTATCCCAGAATTTCTTTAAACCTTTAAAAGACTTGAAACTGATATCATAAGAATCTTCCCTGAAATATGAATCAAGGCAAAGATATCTACAGGAGAAAATTCATGGAGCCTTTTAGAAGAATTAGCAATATAGTATCTATCAGGGTGAGTTTGCAGGCTACCCTATACAGTAGACGAACAGCGTTTCTTCTAGGTGCCTGTTCAATTTATTTTTAAATAAGTCAGACATTACTGTTCTAGGCTGCTGAGAACAAGTTTGTGCCCCTATCTGAGCTGAATCCTGAATGGGTACATTATCCCCCAACGAACTTGGCCCAGGTAAGGCCAAAGAACGTGCCTCAGAGCTCTGAGTAGTAACAACAACTTCCCCCCCTTTATCCTGAATGTCCATACCTGAGCTCAGGTTTGTAGAACCGTTGGCATGCATAGTTGTAGTCTGGAAACTGTCCATCCATATAGGGTCTGGAATCCATGTGCCTGATGTAGATTTAGTCCACCCAGCGTCTTTCAAAACTTCCTCCGAGGACCAGTCCATAGTAGGATACAATGATTTCCTTGTTTGTAATCCAAATTGCTGTCTCAAAGTTTGAGTAGTTGTAGGAGCAGTAGGAGAATCCAGCAGCCGTGTTTCCTGGTCCGTTGTAGCTTCTGACCTCAGTTGCGCTTCCAAAGCAGCCCCTTCCTGTGTTTCCTGCGGTGTATCCACGAAATGGGCCCGACTAGAATCATGCGCCTGGTCGTCGGACATCAGCGACAGCCAAGAGAGAAAAAAACAGCAAATTCGTTTTAAAGGAACAGCTCGATTCAGACTGCGAGTCAGTCTGAAGCTCTCGGAAACAAAGCACACTGTCCGTTTCTCGAGGTAAGGAAACCTCTTCATTTGATCGTCCTGCATCAGGCTCCAACGAGCCAGGTAACACAACGTCCTCCTCCATGCAATACTGAGGACCAACTGAGCAACCCCTCCGGATTACCCAGCAGCACTCTCCCTCGTTAGCGAGCGCTAACAGAGTAGGGGAATTTCCCCGGTGTCCTGGCCAAATTTCCCTCATTCACTAAAAATACCACCAACAGCTTAATCTGGTTCAAGGTCAGTTGGCATTTATCTGTATCCCCTTCCCCCCAGGTCGTGCCTGAAAATAGGCAGGATTTGTCTAGTGCACTTACCCGGTCAACAAAAGCTAAATAAAATAAATAAATAAATAAAAATGCTGTTATACTCCCAGGTTACTGACAACATCACCACCCATAATATCCTATCCATAGCTGAACATGGATTGAGAATAGGGCAAAGAGCATCACTGGCCTTGGTCAAGCTCACCAATGATGCCAGCATGGCTTTGGATAATGACATTTTGATGGGGCATGTGTGCTTCAACCTCAGCAAGGTCATTGATCTGGTTGACCATTCACTCCCCTATGATTAACTTTCTAACACTAAAGTCTCTCCCACCACCCAGCAACAATTCACCAGCTAACTGCAGAATAGAAGCAGCAAGTCAGAGTTGGTAAGGCTGTCTGGGCTTAAGCCTACACCAATGTCGGTGTCCCTCAAGACTCAATACTAGCCCCACTGTTTTCTCCCTTATTTATACCCATCCTGGAGTCAGCAAATAACTCTCTGCTTCATGCAAATCAAGTTGTTACTTATAGCAGCTCCAAATGTAAACTTGACCTTAGACATCCCCCTCTAAAGACTTCATCAATATTTAGTCGTACTGCTCAAGAACAAGCTAGTAATAAACTCCAAGAAAACGAAAGCAATGATGTTCAGCTCTAAACCTGTTCTTGACTGTTAAGCCATGTTTACCAACTTTATTTTATTTATTTATTTATTTTATTTATGTAACTCCCTAGGCAGTGCTATACCAAGGGCTACTATCCCTACCTTGCAGGCCTTAACAAGGTTGAGTGGCCTGGGTTCCTATTTTTAACATTAAACTGGTACATTCCCAAAATAACATATTGCACAGTGCCTCCACCCAGAGTTTAGCTTTCAAGTGGGTCTAACTTTAGCTATGCAGCCCTCTGGGAAGCTACATCCACCCGTGATACCATAGAGCCAACCCAGATATGACCCAATAACATTCTCCCCAATTCAGACCATTCTGGTAATTAGTGCCTTGCTACTAATAATATGCTCACGAGATAGGTATCTACAAGAGCAAAAAATAAGTTTATTTACAGGGAGAAGGGCTAGAATGGGTGGAAATGGAATAGAGGTTATGCTATTTACAATTGAGGTAGATTGGGCTGATTTCAGGGTAGAATAAACATTTTACATTTTAAATCAGTTGCCATACAGTGGCCACCCACCAGTCTCTGTAGTAGTCAGCTCCCTGAATATCTAGTTGCATTAAGGCAGAACATTTATTATTAATGGCCACACTGGTACCAGTTTCCCACCTAGTGTAAAACCCCGCAATCCCACACAACCTGGGTACCCAGTAATTACAGTTATTAAAATGATGCAGGCCTGATGGATGGTGCAGCTGTATGTTGGCCGGCTAGTTGGGGTCCTTAAGAGAATTAAGAGGATTCAATTTAGGTTGCATCCTTAAACTTTGACTGCAGCTTGCAGGATTTGCCAACTCTAACTATTTACAAGTCCCCTTTTCAAGGTGGTGCAGGGATGACCCTACATTACTTACAGTCAGATGTCTTCATAAGTTTAGGCCAGTCAGGATCAAGTGTTTTCAGCAGGCAGGCTCTGTCACCAAAGGCTAAAATGCTGTCAAAGCTAACAGCCAGCAGCCCAATACTGACTGCAAAGGTCTTGTTGCTCTTGCAGGTGGAAAACAACACTTTAACAATCTGTAGGCTAGGCCCCTCTTCTGGGCTGAAATCACTCTTTTACATTTAGTACATTTATGCTTCTGAAGTCTGCATCCCACACATTTATGCATTCAGCACATTTATAGGTCAGCACATTTATTTAACGACATCTGGAGCTTTGGTTGCATCTGTTGCACAAGGCCGGACAATGCTTGAAATTTGTCTTTTCACCACCTGACCACATATTGGCTCTGGACTGAGCTCGAGGTTTGACTCACTGCCATTTACAATGACTTTAATTGGGTTGAGCTTGTGGCACGGCCTACTACCATTCTCCAGACTTCACTGGCTAGCAAACAGATGCAGTTTACTCTTTCGACACAAACACTTGTACTTGGCAATATACTGTTTACTGTAGCTCTCTAGGCTTTTTAACACCAAACTTGCACTTGGCAGCAAACTGTTTCTGTAGCTCTCTACTCTCACTTACAGCTCCCATGGACAAAATACTGGACCTCCCAGGCAAAGTTAGGAAAAGCCCCGGCTCTGAGTACTCCTCTTCCAGTCCTGTAGGCACTTTCAGATCAGACACATTTATACACAATATCTGGACCTGTCCTGGTCACTTAGCAGATGTCCACCATCTGAGCATTGCTGTGAATGCAGGGTGCAGACAGACAGTCACTATTGGTAGGCTTTGGGCTTTTCTGCCCCTAAAACACTTTCTCAGAGTTGCATGTGGCCAAAAGCAATTTACTCACTCAGGTGTCTTGCAGAAATTGTGTTCCTTCTTCTGAGGTTTAAGGCTTTTATCAATGCTCTCAGCATTGAGGCAGGTTCAGCTCTCTCACAGTTGGCTTTATCAGGTTCCTGGTCCATGTTTTCCCTCAACGTGGAAAGGCTCTGGTTAACCCTGAAGGACATTCTCTGGCAACCCCCAGGTTAGAGACTTCTGCTTCAGGCAGCCACTTGTCTCTCTCTTGGCAGGAGAAAAAGCCCCTTCCCCTGTGGAGGGGCTTGCACTGGATTGCTAGGCCCATTTTTTGGCAAAGGGCCTAATCTCCCACCCCTGTGGGGGCCCACGCTGGATCTGCTTGCACAGCCAAAAACATTGCCTTTTATGGAGCTTTTCTGAGGCTCCCGATTGGGTGAAGCTGTTTGCTGCTCCCACTCTAATTGGCTGATCCTGCCTGTCAGTCCAGGAAATGAATATTCTTTTCCTTTGCTTGATGCACTATAGGCTCCCTGTTTTGGTACCTGAATTAGGTCCCTACAGATTCCCCATAAGCACTTTGTAATGTCCCATGAGCTTCGGCAAAAGTTCTAACAGTCCCTGCTGTGTAATCCTAGCATTCTGATTGGCTGCTGCTGCATAAACATGGCTGCTGAACATACAGTCTCTTTGCAGATTTACCACAGTTCCAAATTAAAAGTTCTGGTGCAGCCAGGAAAATTACTTTATTTAATAATTTGCCCCACGGTTTATTAGTGGCTACTGTGCCCATGAGATCGCTGCTCAGCTTAAACATTTTCTCTCAGTTCTTTATCTGTTGCTGCTGCCATAATTAAGTACCCTCAGGCAGCAGACAGGGTTTTAACATAAACATTGGTGCAGCCAAGAAAATATATTTTATTTACATTTCACCCATCATTTGTTGGCCTCTATAGTGTCCGTGGCAACTGCTGCTATTATCATATTTATTTACATTTTGATCTTTTACCTGCAGCAGCTGCCGATGCATAAAGTTTCCTGGGGGCAGACAACACCCTCATTAACATGTATGAGGGGCTCATTAATATTCAGGAGACCCTTGTGAATGTCCCAATTCAAACTCAGATTCTGGGAGGCTAGGCAGCATCTCTACTTTGTTTAGGTCTCTGGTCCCCATTGAGAAGAGAAGGGGCACCAGGACCGTTAATCTCCCTCCAATTTAATGGCAAAATGGGTGGATGGGAGATGAAAGGTGCACCTCATGCATGCGTGATTGCCCGCCTGCACAGGAGTGCAAAGAAGAGGTGCGGCAGATCGCAGTTAACTTTAAAGCCCATAATTGGCAGAAACAGTACTTGGGGGCTGTACTGGGGAACCCTGGGGAACACTCGGGAACATGCAGGCAATTGGGAGGCGTTCCATGAAATGGGAGCAGAGTGGGAGAGATTCGTGCCATAAAGTAAGCCCCCAATGGGGGGGGGGCATTACATGTATTTTAGTCTTTGGCAACCAGGTAAGGTCCAGTAGGCACAAGTGCCTGTTTTTAGAGGTGACCTGGGAGCACTGGGGAGATTAAATGACTTGCTCAGAGCCATGCAGTATGCAAGTGGAGGTTGTGGGAATCAAATCCAGGTCTGCTGGATGTACCAAGCTCATTCACAGCTCGTTACTCTATCCTCTAGGCTATACTGCCAGCCTTAACTGATTGTGTGATATCATTATTTGCAGTGTTGCCTAAAATAACTCACCCTATGTCCTACTGTTTGACTGTCTGCACCAAACTTATCTTATTCAGGTTGTATCTGAAACAAGAATAGGCATTCATATAGTAAATAAAAACAAACGTGTCAACAAAACAATGCTCAGCTTCAGCACTTTACCTTGTTTGTGTGTCTGGTGTCCAGTTTACTGAATAAGCGTAAACTGTTGAGTAACAAGCAACCATCTGCATGATTATCTAATTCCCTGACGTCACATGGAACATCTTATCATATGTTTAGGATTAGCTGTCTTGTAACGTATAAGTTAAAGGGGAATTCTCACGATTATCAGAATCTCCCGTGGCTGACATCAGAGTGAAGGCTGCAGCCAGGGGTGTGTGATTCAATAACCTTAAATGAGGCTTAAATCTTTTCAAAGCTCTGGTCAGCTGTGTGCCAGTTCTGCTGTCCTCCTGAGTCGACATACTTAGCCTTGGGAGGAAAGAGGGATGGCAAACAGCTGATCAGAGTTTTGAAAAGCCCTAAACTGCATTCATGGTAATTAAATTTTCTGCTGCTGCACCAAGGCTTTGATTTTAGCTTTTATGGGTCATGACATGATGCAGGAATGACTGTAAGCATGAAATGGGCTGCGAGGAAAGCAAGATCAACCAGATAAAAGCAGATTAAATATAATAACTGAAGCCCTCACAAGGAGCTCTGTTCCTTATTTTGGTCTACAAGGTCTGTTAAAGCTATGCAGGTCTGTGTGACCTGGTTAAAATCCTCTGAAAGGTTATGTCCCTGCTACCTAAGGGAGCTAGGCCAGCTGGTCTGCTCCAGAGTCCTGAGTGGAGTAGTTATCCGCCTGTGGCTGAAAGAGGTGCAGAAAGTTGTATCAGTTACTGTGAGGTATACAACAGGCAAGCAGTGCCTTCTCCTGGGAGATGAACCTCTGTTCCAGTGTGGAAGGCCCCAAAGAACTTGTTGAATAATGGCGGCTGCTGTTGGCAAGGATTCCCCAGGAGAAGGGAATCATCCACTGTTTTCATCGAGTCAGAGGCTGAGAGATGGGTATAATCTGTGAACTGTCTGACCCTGCAATCTAAAGGAGGAAGGTGATGTAACAAGTTGTTTGGTCCCAGGCCTGCACACGGCACCCAGTGGTGTCTCCCTTCCAGCATTAGGCAAAAGGCTTAGAGATATGCCCTGTAGCTCCAGTTTAGTCTTGCCACATAACACACACACACACACACACACACACTGTCTATGGCATGGGTGAGGCTAGGGTACTCTGCACTATGAGATTCAATGACTGGTTGAAAAACTAGTGCAGAGCTCAGGGATATGGCTACATTGGGGACTGGGAGTCCACCTGGAGGGATACAGGCTTATACTGGCATGATGGTCTGCATCTGTCTGGGAGGGGAACCAGGATCCTAGGTGATAGGTTTAAATGCTTCATTGGCAAGCATTTAAACTAGCCAAGGGGGGCACTGAAGAGAAGCAGGGAAATCCCAGCCTCCCCCCCCCCACAAAACAGGGTAGTTAGTGAAGTAGACACAAAGGTAGAAAAGTTGATAGGGAGCAGGACAGGGGTAAATCCTGAAACAGGCAAAGACAGTAAGGACAGGGATGGGCCTAAAAGGGGTAAGGCCATCAAAAAATGGAGGGTAATGAGTACCAATGCCCATAGCCTAGGTAACAAGCTCCCTGAACTAGTGGCCTTGATGGAACAGGACACCTGGATATTGTGGCAGTCACAGAAACATGGTACACAGAGAACCATGACTGAGATGTCAACATACCAGGGTACACAGTCTGCAGTAGGGACAGGGAGAGTAAAAGAGGAGGAGGAGGAGGAGCTTCCAGCAAACCCGCTCTGATTGGCCAGGACTTTCCCCTGCTTCAGCCACCTGGCACGTTTTACAAATAGATTTTCGATAGAACTAAGCACATTTCAGCTGTGTAATAGAAGTTTTTCAACTGTATTAGCTGGATTGTAATTTCTACTAGTGTTTTAAAGTGCTTACACCTCTTCTGTCTCAGTGCTCCTCCTGCAGCCCCCTCCCCATCCAAGCACTCTGCCTTGGCGCCGAAAAGTCTAACTACCTTTTGTCTTACTAAATTGCTCAGCTATAACCCATCCTAACCTCTATGCTATTTAAGACCTGCTCTTTTTCCTTCTCTCCAGCTGCCTGCCCTTGAACAGGGCTGCTTCAGCTGTATTTTTTTGTTGTTTTTTTTTTAGTTTTCCATTAGCAGGTTATACAGACCTGCCACTAGAGGGATTCTTGTTCTTTCTACACATTTCTCTGTACTCAATCGTGGGCAATATGGCCTGCATTATCATTCTACTTCTAATCCTGGAAAAAATTATGACTCATGAAGCACTGATCCATGCTAAGTCAGACGTCATCCCAGCCTGGGAACCCACAATCATAGTTCCTGCTGCATCTTCATATTGCTTCCCTACTATTAATCTGTGGGGTTTTCATTTTAATTCACATCCCTCTCCTCTGGCCCTCCTCCCTTCTCCAATGTATTTCCGTGCACTTCCCCTGCTAGCCTTGAACGGCCATGTCAGCATCTCCTATGCTCTGGCTAGACATACCTCAATGACCGAACACCACACAAGAACCCATACGAAAAGAGCCCATTTCTACCTGATAAATGCCCTCAAGAAAATGTTTCTAATTCTCCTTTTCTGTTCAGGCAATGTCGAACTAAATCCAGGTCCTCCAACTCAACTCACTTCTCTGTCGGAGTTTGCAGCTGCTCCTGGGATGAAACTGATTATGGTCAATATTCTAAGCCTGCTCAAAAAACTTGATCATCTTCAAGTTTGGGCAGCCCACACTGACCCAGATCTGATTATAATTACCGAGTCATAGCTAAAAAAGACCAACACTGATCCGCAAATTACTATACCGGGCTTCAAGCTCTTTAGGGCTGATAGGGATTCGAGGGGGGGAGTGGTTGTGTACGCCAAATCAAAATTTGATGTTAGCAGCATTTCCTGTAAAACTAAGCCCAAGGAATACGAGATTGTCTCACTTAAACTTCCCCTTCCATCCTCAGAGTGCATCACAATTATTGGTGGCTATAGACTCCTGTCAGGAGACACAGAAATTCTTAACATGTTGAAATCCATAACTTTGGCTGCTAACATGGAAACAATAATCTTAGGGGACTTCAATATGGATTGGCTCACTGCTAAATCCCACTCCCTAAAAGCCATCTGTGATGAGCTGGGTCTTACACAGGTAGTAACTGAACCCACAAGAATCAATGCTTCTAACTCTGCCAACAGCTCACTCTTAGATGTCATCTTAACTTTGCATCCCCATAAAATCTCACATTCTGCAGTTTTCCATAACGACATGAGCAACCACAGTATCATTGTATGTACAAGATTCCAATCTAAAACTCAGCAGCACCCTAAATTCAGAGTCAAATGCTCGTTCCGTAAATTCAACTCAGTAAACTTCCTAACCGATCTAGCTACGATCAGGTGGCAAGACCTATATTTTGCCAAATCTGCTGATGCCGCCATCTCTGTCCGAAATGATAACCTCACCACCCTAATTAACAAGCATGCTCCTCTTATTAAAATGAGGGTGCGGAAAATCTCGCATCCGTGGTTCACCCAATAGCTCAAATCTGCACTTACCAATAGAGACAAGCTATGGGCTAGGGCCAGGCACACAAAGGACCCGGCAGACTGGCAGGCATTTAGAACTGCCAGAAATGCCTGTGTTAAAAGTGTACGTGCTACTAAAGCAAACTTCTACATCTCCACTCTGGAGCAGGCCAAAGGGAACTCCCAAAAAATCTGGAAGACACTGAGATCCATTGAAGGCCATCCTGCTGCTTCCTCCTTTCCCACCAAGATTCTGGCCAAGGACGGGATGGTTGAAAATAAACTGCGAATCCTCGAAGAACTTAACCTTCACTTTGCCACTGCCGGGTTGGCATTTGACTCCTCCCCATACGGGGATCTCTAAATTAAAAGACATATGTAGGTGCTACTAGGCCCCCAACGCCAAGTCAACTTCCTAGGTACCAAATGGCCCTCTACTTATTAAGCTGAAATGTGTTGCATAATTTAGGGCAAGGTTAAAGCTGGAATGTACTGCATATATAGCATAAGGAATTCTATTGTGTATACCTCTTCTATTATATATATATATATATATATTTTTTTTTTGTAGTTCTACATTTTATATCTTCTGTCTGTGTAATTGCAAACTGTGTGTGTATGTGCCTCAGGACCTCCTTGTGAATGAGCTTGCTCAATAGAGTCTTTCCTGCAATAAACTTGAACTTGAACATAAGGGAAGGAATCAAAGCAACAGAACTAAAGAGTAAACAGGGACAGGAGGAAGCACTGTGGGTTACCCTGGAGACAGGAAATAGCACCACAATCCACACAGGGGTTGTTTACAGACCCCTGTCTCATCATCAATAGTTTATTGTTTGACATAGGCTGTCATTACATACAAAAAGTTAAAAAGGAAAAAAACAAAAGAAAATACAATCACAATACAGTATTAATTTAACAAATTATTTAAAAGTCATAATATTGCACATGCATCCACTTGTTTTGATTATACAGTTCTACTTGCATTAACATGGTTTTCTCTTCAGTAAATTTCATATCCTAGATAACATTATTCTTGTAAACAATGTGATTTGACTCTGGTGTTCTCCATTTAAGTTATCAGATTGAAAATACCAATATATTACAATGATATTTCACAAAGTAGATCCCAGAGTTAGATTTATACAAAACTACCTTGGACAAGAAGATATAACTATCAAAAACCCTAACTAACCCCCTGTCCATCCAAGAACAGGAGATGTAAACAGAAAAAAATGGGTTCAGGTCTGGCTATCTACATCCCTGAGTAATACCACAATCTCAAATCTCATATGAGAAAAAAGATCCTAACGTGGATCAATTAGGGCTCGTTATTTGCAGTCTTTGCTGGACATATTTCAATCTTATTTTTTTGACTGCAATAAAAAATTCTGCCAAATCAGTAAGAATTTGGAAATTTTCAGAATTTAACAAGAGAGCAAGATGATAATGTGAAGGTATAATATATGATGAAAAATATTTAGCTAAGTATTTCTTCCTTATTTTTTCATACCATTGGCATCTTATAAGTATGTGATGTAAGTCTTCAGGTTCCTTCAAATAACATAGACAATTAGGTGAAGCAGGAACTTGTCAGGAATATCTAGCAGTTAATATACTACTGGGAAACAACTCAAATCTGTAGAGAGTCAAGATTTGCTGATGGCTTGGGTGTGATATTATTTGTAAATATTCTTTAAGAGCATGATCCTGTATATTAATGGTTAACCACTAAGAAACTTTTAATTGTTTGATTTTTTGTGAGTCAATTTCCCTCTTCTTTCTTGTAATCAATGCAGAAACAACTTTAGTGTAATTTTTGTGTATTTTTATTGCGTGTCCATCCCAACAGCGTACTCTAGTAAGACCATATCTTTCCAATAGGGAGAACACAGTTGATATATATTGTTTTTCTTTTAAACATGATACAATAATGAAGCCTTTTGGTTCCTGAAGCATATTGATCCAAAAATGTATTATTCTTATATGACTTTTTGCCATAAGCGTAATTTGACCAAGATGTGTCCTCACCAGTGCATTGGCTGCCAAAAAAGATAAGCCTAGAGTTTTCTTGTAGAGTTTATTGATAATGGTTTCTAGGATTTTCAAACTAGAGAATCCCCAATTATCAATGGCATAAAGCCTTGATTTATTAACTTACTGTCTACAGCCCTGATCATTGGCTCTATTGTCATACCTCTGTAAATTCTATTAAATTGAGATAAGGCAGAATATGTAATCCTCATTTTATCTGCCACAGTCCTGATAAGGAGATTGTATTCAATATTGTAACCCCTAAATAGGTATACTGATTTACAAATTCCAATGGTTGATTACTCAGAAACAAACTTCTATACTTCTTTCTGGACCCTATGACCATAATTTTGGTTTTTGATTTATTAATTGTTAGTTTCAATACAGTACAAAGAACTTGCAATTTACAAAGACTCTGGTGTAGACCCAATCTAGATGTTGCAAAAAGGGCATATACTGATTGTTAAATTCTTCTATAACATCTGCAAGTTTAAGCAGCAGACCATCCTCAAAAAGTGGTGAGATTTTTATCGGATTATATAGGTTCACAAAAAGAATCATCTTGTTCCAGACTTCCACCAACATCAAAAGGACATTTTGAGATGAGATGGTATTTCTGATAGATATATGATCATGAACCCTAAAATAAGTCAGTAAGCCACCAGAAAAATGGCCCATATTTGTTTTTCTAATAGCGGGAGTGTGAAAAAATGATAACCATTTAGAACCAAAGTGTCTATCATGTCCAGAGTATGCCATGATTCCTGTAAATTAATGACATCATATTTTATGAGATAATTCATACATTCAGAATCTGCCAATATTTTTGTTACAAACCCTAACATATTTCAAGAAAGATGAGAAGCGCATTCTCATTGACCAGTGAAAAATTGTTAATCTGTTTTGTTGCAGAATCTGAGATGTTTTGTACAAATGTACAGGAAACTGTGGGTTCAGAATGCTGAACCTTTAGTCAGTTATTACATTCGGTGAAAACCCCATATCTATTACCAAAGATAATGAAAATTGAGCTGACCCTTCACAATCAATCATCTGCATCAAATAAATAGACCAAGAGGCTGTACTTAAATTTGGATTATCAATTGAAAGACTATTATGTCCAAAAATATCGTTAGACTTTACTAAAAGCAGGCCCAAAATATCAAGTATATTGCTTTTCGACAGCAACTTCTCAGCAGTATCAGGGTTCTTAACCCATATGTCGATTTGTGAGCTATTTTCATGTCTGGTCACTTCGACAATATCTCTCTCACCCAACTGTATTTGCAGACAATTTCGAAAAAGACTGCAAAGGGATCCTCAGAGCCTGTAATTATTCTCTCTTGTCATAATCTCAAGACCAAACATAGTCAAGATTATAGGAGATTCCAACAGATTTTCACTCGTGATATTACAAGCACTAAAAGCTGCCCTACTACTAAATGAAAGGAACATTCCCTTTTCACTAAATCTTTCTGCATTATACCATAAATGATTGGCTACAAATGGAGAGTAGACAGTAAGTTCGACGATATTAATTCTACCATCGGTACTTCTGTATACTTCACAAATGTCTGAATCTGTAAGATCCAATTCTAATTCTCTACTGACAAAATCAATCAAAAATACCTTAAAATTGTCATGAGATTCTAGGCGAACCCTTCTCAGAGGTCAAACGTAGTACAGGAGCCTCCTTGGAGGTCTGGAGTCTATTGATAACCTAACCTTATCTGGTAACATATATCCTCCTGGGGGGAAACTACACATGTAAATTACAATCAAGGGACTCCCCTTTTCTTTCATTTTGATCCATTTTAAACTCATCAGAGCAGACCAGATCTGTTCCCTGAGTAGGTAAAGATCCCATCTGTCTCCCAAGCAATTTAATTTCATTTTCTAACTGCTCAGTTGATCTCCTAGATTATTTTTTCCCTTCGAGATTTCAGGCCATGGGCAAGTGCCCGGTTGTTGTACTTTATTAGTAGTAGGGTAATGTTCTATTCTCTTAGTTAAATTTTTAGGTTCAGGAGATATACACGGAAATGTAATTGGATAGCTCAGAGTTGAACTCTGAGGTGACTGCTTGTTTAATTCAGTGGGACCAGAAAGTTTAACACTTGTTTCTCCTTGATTACCATGGGCTTTTTTCTTTTGTTTCTTCCTTTTTCTCTTATTTCACCTGATTGGGGAATCTGGAATTATTATAGGGCTAAAATCTGGCCTACCATTTGTTGTGCATATCACTGCACTTGAGTCTGGCAGGATTGAATCTGATTGTTTTGAAGGGCATAATTCATCTAGTTCACATAGAATTGTATCGAGCTTTGATGCAGTGACTGCTATATCAAACCTAGAAACATCAATTTCATTCTTAAGTACTATCATTTACTCGATCATGAGAATGTTAGCTTTGTGTTGATTCTTTAAGGACATTATAAGATCATTACTTAAGCAAGAAGGGATATTCCTCAAATGCTCAGGTTCAACTTCCTGCAAAAAAACTATCTTTGCCAGAAATTGAGATTTTTTTTCCTTTGTTTGCTCAGACTCAGCTTCCTGCATCAGTATACTAGACTTGTCACATTTTAATGTAATATTTCCAGAAATAGGACACATTATGCCATGTCTGGATTCAAGAGATTTAATACCTTCAATTGCCTGTTGCAACCTGACAGACATTTCCCTGAGTTCTTCTCCTGCAACACTTACTTTATCAGATAATGTTTTAGTTAAAGTGATGTTTACTAGATGATCTGTATGCTCTCCATTAACATTATCAGATGGTAAGCTTAAAAACTATTTTCATTTGAAGCTTTAATGTCTCCTGCTATCAGCGAATTACTGGATTCTAAAGTTTTATCAGTCGAATAAAGTATAAGGTTAAGGTTTTTCTGTAGGTTATTGTCCAGACATATTTCACTCAAAGGACCATATGTGACCAGTAATAAAGCTGACGATCCCCCTTTGGGGATGGATGTTTGATCCCCCATCAAATAATTTTTAGGGAGCCTTTGACCTGGTGAACCACTCCCTCCTTTTACAGGTTGTGGAAGATATGAGTATCACAGAAGGGCCTTGGTGTTGGCTGCAGTCTTACCTTGGAGGACATTCTCAAACAGTTGTGGTTTCAGGAAAAACTTCGTCAATTAGAAATGTCAAAAGAGGTGTACCTCAGGGGTCCATCTTGGGACCCCTGTTATTTCTATTATTCAGTAACAACCTACCACAAACTGTGAGAGACTCACAGGTAAGACTGTATGCAGACAACACTGCAATTATAGCATCTGGTTTAAATATCCAAGATTTACAACAAAAACTGCAGACAGACTTTGACAACTTGAGGGAGTGGTTCACCAGGTCAGGCCTTATTATAAACATAAAGAAGAGAAGATTGTTACACTTTGTACCAAAACAAAAAGACAAACTTCAAATTAAAATAGAGGATAAAGAATATTTACAGCAGGTAGATCAGTATACCTATTTGGGTGTAACTTTTGATGCCCATATGTCCATTAACATACATGTAAATCTTTTGGTAGACAAAGTTAACAAAAGAATAGGTGCGTTACGTAGGACTACAAAGTGTTTGTGGAAAAGTGCTCGTAAAATAATGGCAGAGCAGTTAATCATGCCTATAATAACATATGGAGAACTTGTATACCGTACAACAAACAAACTGCTATTGTCTAAATTAGACAAGGTACATTACAATTTGGCAAGATATGTATTACAATGTAATTTCAGAACACATCATTGTACATTGTTGTCTAAATTACAGTGGCAACCTTTGGACACAATGTGTACTAGGTCGTGGCAGAAAATTATTTTCAAATATCATATGTTTTACCCAAATCATTATATTAATATTATGTTATTTAATAAACATAAAATAACTGATAAACTTAGAAGATCGGTTCATATGGAAAAAATTTATGTTCGATATCCACAATAAACATGGTGAACGAACTTTGGGTTATCAAGCATCAAAACATTGGAACATAGTACCTTTTTCAACTTGTACAGCAATATCTTATGACCAATTCATTCAACAAATTAATGATATTAGCAAATTTAGTTGTGTCTGTACTTAGGGTCACAAATACTTCCAAATACAGTGATGTGGAGGACAGGATGGTGTTAAGACTATTGTATAGTTATTTATAAGTGACTAATTGATAATAATGTACTGATAGCTAAGACTGAATTTCTACGTAGTTTTAGGGTCCATCATTGTGACTGTAAATTTGTAATATTCATGTGTAAAAGTTTGTTTCTACCGATGCGTCTATGTAGCAATATTTAGTGATGATGTGATGCTTATTGGGCTGTTTAATACTTATGTGTACTTATGTGTAGATAGATGTCCATGTGTATATGTTTTAGCTGGAACGATAAATAACAGGTCTGTCTTGTAAACTGGGTTCTTAACCCAAACGACATGTATCCTGTATAAAAATAAAATGTTTTACTACTACTAACTAATCTTAGTTTGTTTGGTCACCTTACAGCTTTTCCTTATATTCCCAAGCACAGTGTGACACAATAAGGGGGAACAATCACCCTGCAATTCTCTTTGATGTCTTGTAATGACCATTGCTGTTAACTGAATCACAAGGGTGGTAGCGCAACGTTTCAGTACTAAACTCAGAAAAAACTAAAGTAAAAAGTAAAATTCAAGTATATAAATATAAGACACAACTCTTGTTTTCTGAAATATCCTATGAATTTTTAGCAGAGTACTGCAAGTCCACAAAGACCAGCAAAAGTCCTGTGCAGTTCTGCACAATCCTGCACAGTTCTGCACAATGTTTCAAAAAGTCAAAAGAACCTGCTTTGAGTAGAACGTGTTTAAACCTTACGGACTCAGGTATAAACTCCCAATGAGAGCTGTTTCCAGGTTTTCAATATTCTTCAAGGTAGCCCAGTACTGCAAAGTTGTTTTTCGCTGAAAATTCAGATGTTGGCCATCTGCCCACCAAATTATCAATAGGGGCACATAGACAATAAACTCCAAATGATGTCACTGCCAATATAAAATGAAATAAAATATGCAGTATATGATAAAATACTATAAAATCACTCTCAATATATAGACCTTAAAACACTATCAGCCAGCAACAATCCTAACCAAAGCAGACTCTGTTACAATTTAGTAAGATAAAACTTGGTCTTATATAAAACTTCAAACATATTACTCAGTTCTATACTTGAGTCAAAACATCAGAGAAAAAAATGATAAGGTCTGCCCTCATTAATTAAATCTAATCATAATTTAAAAGTTAGACTTACATTTGCAGAGCAAGGTACAGGTACAGGATTCGATCCAGGGCAGGGCTAATGGCAACAAAAACGCTGCTTAGTCAGTAAAGCATGGCAACACTGCCCCTCAGCAGTTAATGTATTAAAAGTTACTCTTATGAAGAGATTTTCAACCACTAGAGGGTTCAAAAATTGATATGAGTAGCAACTCCACAATCAGATGAATACAAACTTGAAGGAGCCTAGCCAAGACAAAAGAGGCGTTCTAGACCAAAACTACTTGTTTTACATGTCTGTCTTCCATAACTGCAGGGTGGATCTGCCTGAGACCACCAATGCATGTGCTCTAAACAGAATCTTCCCCAGTCACATGAGTCAAATGGTGCAAATTCTCAATTATAGTTTATGTTTTATATTTATTTATTTACATAAAAACTAAGCACAAGCAATATTGGAGTGGTTTGTATAGTTTATATCAGTCTGTATAAACTTATAAACCTGTTCCCTGTTCTTAACTGTAACTGCGTGCAAAAAAACTCACAACAATTTTAAACTCAGGACAGAAAAGCGAGCAACTACACAAACCCTGCGCTTCAAAAAAAAAAACATACACAAACTAAATGATGTTTCTAAGGTCCTAGAAACAGAACTTATTACAGAATGTGTTATTTGGACTAAAACTGGGCAAACACAAATCGGGACAGAAATTTCCAACTTCTCGGGTGAGGGTGAGGATGAGGAACATGCAGTGGCCAGGCCCAGTCACAGTCACAGAGTCGCAGAGTCAGCTCAATTCATCTCTCTGCACCCTCAAAACTTCTCCAACCCCCAATCGGGCCATTCTGGATCCACCGCTTCCTACACTTCCAGCGCTCCTGTAGTATACTCCTCCTAGGCTGGGGCTTGTTTCACTGTCCATTTCTCTGATCCAACAGCCTCCACCATGAGGGCAACCCTCTTCTGGAGAAAAAACAAGAAACATGAAATGCACTGGGAGCACACCATGAGAAAACAGTTCACCGTGGAGAAAAAAAATCCGGTAAGACTGTGTTTATGACAACGGTGATGTTAATAGTAAAACTCTAGTCTAACATCCTCCTCCATGCTCTCTCTGATTCAGCTATCACAGCAAGAATCAGTTGACCCCCCATCTCAGGGGGAGGCAATGGACAAGGATCGGACAGAAGGAATCCTTAGAATGGCAGAAAAAGGAGAGATATTGTTGATGGGGGACCCGAATATGCCAGATGTTAACTGGAGCACCTTTACTGCAGCCACATCCAAGAGCAGGGCCATTTTCAATGCCCTACAGGGGGCATGCCTCAGACAGCTAGTGTTGGAACCCACTCAACAGGGAGCAATCTTAGACCTGGTACTCTCAAATGGGGATAGAGAGAGGATCGCATATTTAGAAGTGGGTAGCCATCTGGGAACAAGCAACCACCAAACAATGTGGTTCACAATAAACACAGCTGTAGAAACAAGCCATACAAAAGCAAGGGTGTTGGACTTTTGGAGGGCTGACTCTAGCCAAATGGGACAGTGCTTCAGAAAAGCACTAGTAAACAGGGAAGAAGGAGGGGTGGAAGAACAATGGGAAAAAATCAAAACTGCCATCACAGAGGCAACAAGCCTTTGTGTAAAGCAAATCAAGAAAGCAAAAAGAAGGAAAAAGCCACTATGGTTCTCAAAAGAGGTGACAGGGAATGTTAAGGAGAAAAGGATAGCATTCAGGAAATATAAGGAAACACAGAAGGAGCAGGACAGAGAACTATATCAGTTAAAGGAGAAGGAAGCAAGAAGAGGCAGTCAGAACTGCAAAGACCCAAACTGAGGAAAAGATAGTCAACTCTGTTAAGAAGGGAGATAAAACCTTTTATAAGTACATTAGGGAGTGAAGAAAGACCAAGGGAGGGATACCGAGGCTTAATAAAGGGGAATGAATGTGGGTAGAGGGTGACAGTGAAAAAGCAGGGATAATGAACGAATACTTCTGCTCAGTATTCACAAAAGAAGAAGAGGGGGAGGTACCTAAACCAAACAATAGAAACACTCTGGATAGGGGGTCAATACCAGTCCATTCACAGAAGAAAGGGTTCTGAAAGAACTCTTAAAACTGAAGGTGGACAAGGCAATGGAGCCTGACAGGATTCACTCCAGAATTCTAAAAGAACTAAGGGGAGAACTAGTGACACCACTGACTACCCTCTTTAATAAATCATGGGAGGATGGGGTGGTACCTGTGGACTGGAGGAGGGTAGATGTGATTCCACTTCACAAAAGTGGGAGCAAGGCAGAGGCAGGAAACTACAGACCTGTTAGTTTGACCTCAGTGGTAGGGAAAATGATGGAATCACTTTTGAAGGAAAGAATTGTTGAGTACCTAGAGGCCAGCAGGGCACAGGACCCAAGGCAGCATAGATTCACAGCGGGAAGGTCATGTCAGATGAATCTAATAGATTTCTGTGACTGGGTGACCAAAGTAGTAGACCAGGGAGGGTCTGTGGACATGGCCTTCCTAGACTTTAGCAAGGCATTTGACACAGTCCCACACAAAAGATTAATAAACAAGTTAGCCAGCCTTGGAGTGGGTCCCAAGGTGGTAGTCTGGGTAAAAAATTGGCTAGACAAGAGGATGCAGAGGGTAATAGTAAACAGAGTCCACTCTGAAGAAAGAGGGGTTACTAGCAGGGTTCAGTACTGGGACCGGTCCTCTTTAATGTCTTCAAAATGACATTGCAGAGGGACTAGAAGGAAAAGCATGTCTCTTTGCAGATGACACAAAGATCTGCAACAGGGCTGATACACAAGGTGGGGTGGAAAGGATGAGAAGGGACTTGGCAAGGTTAGAGGAATGGTCAAATGTATGGCAGCTTAGATTCAATGCAAAGAAGTGTAAAGTAATGCACCTGGGAAACAAAAACCCAGGGGAAGAGTACACAATGTGGGTTGAGATGCTAACAACAAAAATGGAAAGGGACCTGGGGGTAGTCGTATCAGACAACCTAAAGGTGGGCAAGCAATGTGAGAAGGCAGTAAGGAGGGCTGGAGGATACTGGGATGCACTGGTAGAGGCATCACCAGTAGAAAACAGGAGGTTGTAATTCCTCTGTACAGACAGTTGGTGAGACCCCATCTGGAGTACGGTGTGCAATTCTGGAGACCTCATCTCCACAAGGACATAGACAGGATGGAGGCTGTCCAGAGGAGGGCAACTAAAATGTTACAGGATCTGCACCAGAAGCCGTATAAAGAGAGACTAAGGAGCTTAATATGTACACCCTTGAGGAAAGGAGGGAGAGGGGGGACATGATAGAAACTTTCAAGTACCTCAAGGAAATCAACAAAGTCCATGAGGGTAGCATCTTTCAGAAAAAGAGATGTGCAAGAGCAAGGGGGCACAATTTGGAGATCGAAGGGAGTGGCTCAGAGGTAATATGAGGAAGTATTTTTTCACAGAGAGGGTGGCGGATGCATGGAACAGCCTTCCTGAGGAGTTTGTGGAATTAAAAACAGTGGGGGAATTCAAGAATGCATGACACAGACATAAGGCAATTCTAGTGGGGGGTAGGGGGAAGTAATCTGTTGGTTAACTAGGATCTGCAGTTTTCCATTAGGAAGGGAAATGGACAGACTGGGTGGGCCAAGCATGGTAAAGCCCCTGATCACCCACACCCCCGAGTGGCTTATTGCGATTATACCAAGTACTGCTTTTTTTATTATTTTAAAAATAGCAGTACTTGGTATAATGCTTAAATAAGCCGGGCAGTTTTTGTTTTCTTTCATTTCAGTGATGCAGGGAGCTGCTGTTTGAAAGTCTCCACTTAGCGGGGACACAAGATGGCCGTCGCAGTTCTGTGATTTCACAGTCGGATTGTTTTTTTTTTTTGAAGATGCAGCTGGCACCTTTTCTGCCGGTAATGCTAGATTTTACAACGGTTGTAAGGTGCCAGCCTGCTGCTCTGATTGGCTGTTCAGAGAGGTGCATGGTATAATAACATTTACTTAACTCATTCAAGATTCCATCAGGTGGACAGAAAAAAAGTCTATGAGAATTTGTCTGAAAACTAACAACTATAAGATGCACAAATAGCATTTGTGTGTATATATGTGTATATTTGTGTAGATATATATATATATATATTATATGTATATGTATATATATATATGTGTGTATATATATATATATATATATATATATATATATACTCACATTTACATATATATATATATATATACATTTACGTATATATATGTATATATATATATATATATATTATGGTAGCACTGTAGTGCTACCATAGTTAGGGGTTGAGTAGCCCTTTAAGGTTAAGGGTGAAACTTTGCACTCTAATAACTTTGCCACCATTCAACAGATTTGCATGAAATTTGGCAGGCACAGACTGGAAGCATATATCTGGCAACTTTCATACGGTCGGATATCTACTCTTGAGGAGTTATTAGCGACATTTATTATGTGCAATTCACGTTTTTGTGAATTCTTTGCTTGCACCTACAGGTCACACGGTTTGGCGACTGGTCCAAAACTTCAGGGAATGTGCGCCAGGGTCCCTGATGTGCCTTTTGAAGATTTCATGAAAAATATTAAACGGTTCAAAAGTTATTCAAAAAACAAGTTCCCATTATAAGTCAATGGGAAAAGTTAACAAAAAGTTCAAAAGTGTCGCAAATGCACTTTTTAGTGTTGCAAATGGCCCTAGTAGTGTCACAAATCCACCATTTTGTTTTCAGTTACTGATCACAAAAATGCTTGGCATTTAAAATTGGGACCATCTAAGGACATAATTACTTTTGTGTTTACCTATTCGAGCCCTGACGATGCTAGCCATGTCTTTATTTTGGGGTTAAACACCCCAGAAATATGTTTTTCAAATTTCTGGGAAAAGTAGTGTCACAAAGCAGTGTCACACTTGTGACACTTTTGCAAATTTTTGTGAAAGGTGTTGCAAATTGCGACACTACTTTTCCAGACTATGGCCAAAATGACAGGAGTTCTTTGCCACCCTGCTGCAAAAGAACGGTTTGGTCTTTTGGGCTCAAATGTGGAGGGAAGGCAGCCAACATCTCACAGATGTGCCTTTTGTGGCTTGGTGACAAAATATTGCACAGACGCCAAATTACATTACTCCGAAGTTGACATTTTTTCCCATAGACTAACATGGTGACGTCTGCCACGCCTTTCGGGGCTGGTATCTCGGAAACGGTGCGAGATACGGAATTTTCATCATGACATGGTTGAAGCATTCAGTGAAAACCTAGCCAGGAAACTGATGAATCATGTGAAATTTAAATTTTTTTTCTACGTTGCACGGTTCCTGAGATATAAGCAATTTAGTATTCCAACAGCTCATTTTCTGCTCCGAGGCCCATTATTATGCATACATTCTTTGTACACACTGTGTTTCTCTATGCAGCTGTTGGGCAAAAACAGGGGGTGCGCTTCCATTACTGTTACAGTTAGCATTTCCACTTGCATTTCCTTGACCGTTTGCGTTACCGTTCTTGTGTACGTCACAGTGTGTGTTACCGTTTGCATTCCCGCTTGTGTACACGCTTGCATTCACGTTTCTGTTTCCTTTGGCATTATTTCTGCTGTTAACATTACCATTTGCATTTCCAATTGCAGTACCATCACCATGTGCATCACAGTTGCGGTTCCTTATGTGCTTGCATCTCCTGTTCGCTGTACTGTTCGCTTTGGCGCCACTTTGCACTTGCATTTCTACTAATGTTTGCTTTTCCATTTATGTTTCAGTCACCATGTGCGTAACCGTTAGTGGTTGCATTTCCCTTGCACTTACCATTACTATGTCACAAAAAATCACGTGGTGGGAGTGTGGGGTCAAAGAACGCTCCCTCCCTACATTCCATTCACTATTTCTACTGCACATTCTCAAAAAGAAGGGAAATTGGAGGCAACAAACTCCATTTAATGCATCAGTTAGGGTTGTTCCACAGCGACAAAAGCGAGGAAATTCAGTGTTAGGGTTGAAAGCCCCCCTTGCACCCCCCAGCCCACCACCCCAACATGTGAGGTGTGCATTGGGAGCCGTCGGTCCTTACTCTCACCTCATTCTCCTATACTCAGCTTGCTTACACATGTGATAGGGTGAGAGTTAGGGCCGACAACCTAATCACACGTTGGTGGGGTGGTGGGCTGGGGTGAAAGGGAGCTTGATCTATTACACTATTGAGTCAAGTTGTGAATGTTCTTAATTGATGAATAAACAGAGTTTTTTGCCTCTAATATATATATATATATATATATATATATATATTTTTTTTTATGGCAAAAACTCTGTTTAATGCATCAGTTATGGTTGTGCCACAGCGACAAAAGCTAGGAAATTGATTGTTGAGGTTACCACCCCTTGCACCCACGTCCACCACCCCACCAACAGGCATCTGGGTGTGCATTGGGGTCATCTGGCCTACTCTCACCCAATTCTCCTATACTGCACCACCTCAGCTTATTTACACATGGAATAGGGTGAGAGTTAGGCCAAACGACCCAACGCATACCCGATGCCTGTTGGTGGCGGGTGGCATGGGGTGCAAGGGGTTGTAACCCTAACACGAATTTCCTCACTTTGTAGCTGTGGAACAACCATAACTGATGCATTAAACAGAGTTTTTCCATCAATATATATATATATATATATATATATATATATATATATATATATTATATGTAACGCGAGGGCGCCACTATAGTTAGGGTTGAGCGGCCAGTTACATACTAAAGTCAAAAGTTTGGATGTTAATAGCTTTGGACCCATTCAATGGATTTGCCTGAAATTTGGTACACACGTTGGGGCATACTAAATCTCTTGATTTACTAAATTCATTGTGCCCCATCTGCATAAGAAAATAATGTGGTACCTATCCCTGGTAGTCTAGTGGCCCCCCTCATCAGAATAAAATATTAACATCCCTGGTAGTCTATTGGCCCCCCAATAAAATGTATTACCCTATGTAGGGTCCTGGTAGTCTAGTGCCTCCCACCCCCTGCATTTCTTCACATCCCTGGTAGTCTAGTGGCGCCCCCGAGCTGTATTGTGTTATATTATAAATACATTTTATATCCCGATAGTCTAACGGCCTCCCACCAGCATAATGAAATAGATAATGATTTATATGATACCTGGTAGTCTATGGCCCCCACCCCCATCCATCCATCCTGCTCACCTGCACCCCCACCCCCTTAGCCGCCGGTGACTGGCACAGCCCTCCTTCTGACCTCCACGGCCAGCCGCCCGACTATCTGCATTACGGCGATAATGCAAAGAGGTGCTCTGAAAATATTTCTGAGTGCCTCTTTGCATTATCTCTAATGCAGACAGTCAGCGGCTGGCTGTGGAGGTGAGAGGAGGGCTGTGCCAGCCACTGGCTGGTGAAGGGGGGGGTGCTGGGTGGGTTGCCATGGATGGGTGGGGCCACTAGACTACCAGGTATAATATTAATCATTATCTATTTCATTATGCTGGGGGGGCACTAGACTACCGGGGATGTGAAGAAATATGGGGTTGGGGGGCACTAGACTACTAGGGCCCTACATAGGGTAATATATTTTATTGGGGGGCCACTAGACTACCAGGGATAGGTACCACATTATTTTGGGTATGTAGATGGGGCACAATGAAGCTCCCTGAGCAAAACCCACCTTTATTTAACACGCTACGGCACCCCTGGGCTGAGAAAATTAATTTTTTTATCTTGCCATCTCGTCCCTCGCTCTTTATTCATGAGCGAGCAATTTCTTTGATCGCAAGCATGCAAATACTTTGACCATGAGATTGTTTGATCGCAATCGTGCATTGCGAGCGAGGGACGAGATGGCCAGATGAAAAAATAAATTTTCTCAGCCCACAGGTGTCGTAGAAAGTCAAATGAGGGTGGGTTTTACTCAGGGGGCTTCGTTCTGATGAACCATGGTGGTGATTTACCACGATTCTGTATATTTTGTGACTTTGAAGAGTTTTAGTTCTTTGATCGTGACCCTGCAAATTCTTTGAGCGCGAGCCTGCAAATTCTTTGATCGCGAGATTCTTTGATTGCGATCGTGCATCGTGAGTGAGGGATGAGATGGCCCAATTAAAAAATCAATTTTCTCAGCCCAGGGGTGTCGTAGGAAGTCACATGAGGGTGGGTTTTACTCAGGGGGCTTCGTTTTATCGAACCATGGTGGTGGTTTACCGCAATTCCTTCAATTTTTTGATTTATAAGGTTTTTAAATCTTTGTTCTTGAGCCTGCAAATTCTTTGATCGTGAGATTCTTTGATCACCATCTTTGATCGTGAGGGAGGGAGGGACAAGATGGGCAGATTTTTTACAATGGAATAGATAGGGACATTTTAGTAATCTTTCATATTGAATATCTTGGGAATGGTTTGGTCTTTTTACTTGAACTCTGGAGGGTGTTTACGGCATGTCCTGTAGATGTGAATTATGGTGCTTATGTGTCAGAGAACATTTATTTTGTGGAGATATTGCGTGACACACTTTATGTGTTGCAGACAGTGTTTTGCTTGTGGTGGCAGATTGAAATTGATAGGATACCTAGTCTTAGTGTCAAGGATGTAGTTTTCAGTTGTGTGTGTTAAATGTAAACAGGTGTGGAACTGTGCCAGTCTGACAAGTGAAAATCTCATACATTAAATTTTATATCTCGGACATGGTTTGGTCTTTTTGCTTGAATTTTGGAGGGTGTTGACAGCATGTCATGTGAATGAAAATTACAGTGTTTCTGTGTCAGAAAATATTTTTTGGGTGCAGATATGGCGTGGTGCAGTTTACGTTCTGCGGACAGTGTTTTGCTTGTAGTGGTGGCTTGAAATTGATAGGATACCTAGCCTTAGTGTCATGGATGTAGTTTTCAGTCATTGTGTGTGTAAAATGTCAGCAGGTGCGGAACTGTGCCACTCTGACAAATGAAAATTTCAAATTTTGATATGTCATGTCTTGGACACGGCTTGGTCTTTTTACTTGAAATTCGGAGGGTGTTGACGGCATGTCCTGTAGATGTTAACAGAGGTGTTTATGTGTCGGACAATATATTTTTTTCGGACGTATTGTGTGGCGCAGTTTACGTTTTGTGGACAGCGTTTTCTATTGTTCTACTAGATTAATATTTGCTTGGTGGCTGGCCTTGCTGTTGTGAATGTACTTTTTAGTCATTGGGTGTGTAATGTGGCTTGACACTTACAAGTTGGTGGGAGCGCGGGTCCCTCCACCAACTTGCACAACTTTCTACTTTTCTATTCTTTCTTAAAAAGTAAGGAAAGTCTATGCAAAAAACTTTGTTAATGCATCAGTTAGGGTTCTTCTACAGTGACAAAAGTGAGGAAATTCAACATTAGGGTTCCCACCCCTTGCACCCCACCCCCACTCTGCCCCCACCAACAGGCATTGGGATGTGCGTTGGTCGTTACTAACTCTCACCCATTCTCCTACACTGCACCACCTCAGCTTGTTTACCCATGGGATGGGATGAGAGTTGGGGCCAGCGACCTAACACTGCCCGATGCCAGTTGAGGCGAGCGGGCTAAAGTAAGTGGGCTTTCAACCCTGAACACCGAATCCTCGCTTGCCACTGTGGAACAACCCTAACTGATGCATTAAACAGAGTTTTTGCCATGAATATATATCTTTATATATATATATATATATATATATATATATATATATACATATTTACATATATGAAAATGTCTCTATTTGCAATAAATTTGTTTACAGGCATTACTAGTATCTTTTGAAAGATTGACTTGTGATTGCTAATTTTGAGTATAGTTCATGAAATAATGAGCTTGATATTTGTTATTTCATATAGTCCCCCATTATGCCTTATGCATAGCATATAAATCCAAATCATTCCAAGGCCATCGTGACATATAACATTACATAGAAACATAGAATTTGATGGCAGATAAGGACTGCTTGGCCCACCCAGTCTGCCCATTTCCCTACCTAATGGATAAGCTGCAGATCCTAGTTAACCAGCAGCCTACTTCTTTATACCCCAACCCCCTAGAATTGCCTTATGGCTGTCCCATGCATGCTTGAATTCAACCACTGTTTTGACTCCACAACCTTCCTCCGGAAGGCCGTTACGTATCCACAACCCTCTCGAAAAATACTTCCTTACATTACCTCTGAGCTGCACCCCCATCTTCAAATTGTGCCCCTTGTTCTTGCATACCTCTTTTTTTGAAAGATGCTGCCCTCTTGGACTTTGTTGATTCCTTGAGGTGCTTGAAAGTTTCTATCACGTCCCCCCTCTCCCTCCTTACCTCGAGGCTATACATATTAAGCTCCTTTAATCTCTCTTCTGACTGAGCAGCAAATCAGAGCTCTTTTTCTAATAAAAGGCTGCTGATATAATAAATAAAGAACAAAGTCATAATAAAGAACCAGTGGCATATGGAAAAATCTACAGGGATTTGATTCTGCCTTTGTGGGGAAAACACAGGGAAAACAAGGGCTTCTTACAGAATAATGGTTATTTGGATCTGGGAGCATTGAATATTTCTTATCCTATATTTTGTTTCCTGGATAGAGCAGGGGAGATGCTACATTTCACTGTCACAGAGATGTTCATTTACACATTTTTGCACTGTATTTACTCAAGCTGTCCCAGATTAGATGCAATATCTTGTTTTAGTGGGGTCATGATTTTACCATTTTTATAATGTATTTATTCAGGCTACCTAGTCCAGGGCCCCTGTATTCAAAAGAGATATGCAATGCATCCCGGCGGAAAAGTGAGATGTACCGCACAACTCCAACAATGTGCAGCAGTGTGATATTCAAATGTGCGGGATGCGCCAGCCGCAAGGGAATGGGCAAGGGCACATACAAATGGTATGCCATTCAAGTTGAGCGGGCAATCCCATGCATATGCCATGCTGCAGCATATTCAGTGGGAATGTGCCCCTCACAGTCCAAAGCACTGCGGACCATTGTTAAGCCATGAATAGCTGGCCTAACCCAGCCAGCCACCCACAGGCAGGCTGCAGATGTACACCCAGGTGCACAGCAGCCTGGCAGCCCTGGTGGACTAGAGGTACCCCCTTTCTATCCCCAATCTAGTCAACTCCACCCCTGAAGAGTTCCATAGTGTAGGGCCCCCCAAGAGCCGATTGCACCAGAAGAAACCATGGTCCATATCCATAGTCTAGAGGACTCCCATCCACTGCCCTGTACACAGACACCCTCACTCCTCCCATACCCAGCCTGTTGCAAAGACTGGCACTGCCCTCCACACCATGCCATGGCCAACCATTGACTGCACTGAACCCGGGCTGGGGACCTGCACTCTGGAATGACCCAACTGGCTGTACCATGCATTGGGGCACCATGCCAGCTGTGGATCCACCAGTGTATGCAGTCGTGTGTATGTCCCTGGCAAACTGAAGAGGGAATATACATACCTCCAGTGCATGCCTTGCCGATGCTGTATCTTCCTGCTGTCATACACCGCTGCAAGTCCACACTCTCCCCTGTTCCCCTGTGTAACATGCCACCCTCCAGACTGCTGAAGTATCCTGGGTGTCATGGGGTGTGGTATCCTGTAATGCCATTTGCAGTGTATGCTTCAGGCTATAGATAGTTCATCTGCAGTTCCCTAATTGTACAAACAAATGGGAGGTCAGCTGTAACATGCCTGTTTTGGGACCTGTATGAGTGGGTACAGCATCGGCCATCACTCACACTGAGCAGTGCAATAGCACCGGGAGGATTCATCCACATGCGAGTACTTGAGAAGTATGGCCACTAGGTGTTATCACCCACACACAGCTCATGTATAACACATTCCAGCATCCTTCTGCAAGTGCTGTGCCACCCACCGATAGAGTGGTATGATCCCATTACAGAGCCAGTCGTCTCAATGGGATGGGCTAGGAGCAGGGAGGGGAGTGTCTGTGCAATGTTGAGGGGGATTGGGAGCCACTACATTATGGACATGGACTGTAGGTGTATTCATGTGCAATTAGGGATGGCACTGGGGTCCCTACAATATGGAACTGATAGAGCCTGGACTCTGGTATGATCGGGGCTGGTGGAATGGGTGGGAGGGTGCCACTATACTACCGGAGACTTCAGGGCCTATCTCACATGGGAGCGATCGAGGTTGGGGCTTGGAGGCGAGGTTACTCCGGCGCATTCATCCCCATGCCAACATGCAAATGGACTGGTAATGAGCATGCATAAGGCCCCATTGCACCCTGCATGCTCAGTTAGTTCATTTGCATTCTTGGGCTGAATATCATCCATGGGGGCTGCAGTGCATACCGTATGTGGCACGCATTCCCGTGGTAGGTATTCAGTTGGGGTCACCCTGAATGCACTTGATTTGGTGGCTGCCTGCACTGTGAGTCCTGTCACATTTTCAACAGGAACGATGAAGCCCACCAGGATGAAGCGAAGTGTCACAGGTTTACTGCATGACAAAAGGGATTAACTCGCTTTGAAATTGCATTGTTTGCTGCAGTAACTCTACTGCAGAATTCTGCAGTGCTGCACTCCATCCTGATGGGCTTCACTGTATGCACACCCTGTACCGGTGGTGCATTCTCTTTGAATATTGTATCAGTGCCGACTGGTGCACCCTCTTTGTGCAACACATCTTTCTGCTCGTGCATCGATCCAGCACTTAATATATCCCCCCAGATGTAAAATATTGTTTTTAGTGCATTCTGATTTTACACAATGCAGCATAATATTGTAAAAATGTGTAAAAGGAAGACCACATTGAAACTGCCTCTCCACAGATCTGCATTGTGCAAATTCATTAGAAATAATGGGTAAAAGCATCCCAAAAGCTTTCCACAGCCATATCAGCTCTGACCAGAGTTTGTTATATATGAGTAAAGGTTACAGTCATGTTTGTGATGAAAATCAGGAAGTAAGTGACTTATGAATTCTGTGAGATGCCCTGGTTGGCAGGGACTTGTTTTCAGCCGTTAGTGATGCTTTCTTACTGCCATGGTTAGAACCAAGTCTCAGCCAATCGGGACACGGATTTTCTTGCTCATTTTATATAATACATGGAACAAGCAAAACAGGAGCATGGATAAATCAAAGGGTGGTGACTATCTGAAACAGTCTCCCTGAAGTAGTGGGAAATAGTTCAACGATGGACAACTTTAAAATGGCTCTGGACAATGTCATAGGGAACAAAAATACAGGCAATTACAATTCAAAAATGGCGAGCCACAAAGGCTTACACTTATAGACTCATACAGATCCTGTGAATCCTGGATAGGAACATTTTAATAAACTAGAAACAAATGTTGCATTTTTTCTTGATGGAATACCACTAGTGTCTTCTGATGCAGTAATCAATATTATATCAAGTGTTGTCCACCTCTGTTCAGGGCGAGGGAGGCGGACAGTATAGCGTAGTGGTTTAGCATAGTGGTTAAGAGCATTGCACTGCAAAGCTGGAAAACTGGGTTTGAATCTCACAGTCACTATTTACGTAATGTATAACCATAAGCAAGTCCCTTTTCTGTGTTCCCTGGATGTACTTGGAAACAAACTTCAGCTTAGTGTGTCTTTCCTGGCCAAAAAATTAAAAACAAAAATAAATGATTTCACAGTTTGACAGCTGATGTGATGTAAATTAGTGCATTAAAACTGCAATGACATGATGTGGTCATGTTGACGTCTTACCAAGTCAGATGTTCCTAGCCCAAACATTTCCAAACTTTGCTCTTTCCAGGTAAATTATCTTGATAATGGGCAAACTTTAGAACCATTAGGGCTACAAACTTAAAGAGTTGCTGCCGCCTCAAAGAAAAATTTGAAAAACATAATATTTAGGTACAATTTAACTTGCAGTCTATGTGTATTATAGAGATATCTTCTCCCCATTATTTATTACTGAGGAAATTTGTATAAGAACATGCTCTGTATACGTAAGAGTTCATCTGCCTTTTTAGCTTCTTCCTTACTTCATGTCAAAATCCTCTGTTGTGACATCACAATCTGTTGCCATGGGAGTAACTGTGATGTCACAAGCAAAGCATTATGACCTCAGGTAGGGAGAAAGTAAGAGGAATAGATGAATTACCATGATCAGCCACTATGGAATAACAGCTGCACTGTTTCAGCTATTACTTCCGCATTCCGATGCATGAACTGTGCATGCACACAACTTGTGCGCATGCACAATTGTGCAGGTGCCACCATGTTGCAAATGGCAAAATGCCATTCACTATTTTCTGTACCCCCCTGCCCAAGTCATGTCTGACATCTCATGTGGCACACTGGGAGCTCACCCCAGTGTGCGGAAATTTTTGTTTTTCCAGTAAATTAGAAAATGGTCCCTCATTATGTTTTGTTTTTCCCTGGTGCCCCCCTGCCAAGTCATGCCTGACATTGGGGTGCTTAGTCCCCATGTCGGCATTCATGTGGCACACTGGGAGCCCACCCCAGTGTGCTGAAATGTTTTTTCTTTTTGCTGTAAATTAGAAAATGGTCCCTCATCGTCTGTTTTTTTTTCCCCTGTGAAACTGAAAACAGTCCCTCATCGTCGTTGCAGTCCCCTTCCCCCCTCTCCAACTGAGTACCCACCTCCCCACACACCCTCTTACCCCATACTTACCTCTGGAGGTCAGCACTGTCATCTTCTCTGGAGTGGGACACATCTGCACTCTTCAAAGTCCAACCATGAACTGAAGAATTAAAGGTAAGTGTGCTATACAGCCATTCAATGGGTTTTTCAACTTATGCTGATATCATAGCTATTTTTTGGAATTTTTGCCCCAAATTTTCAACATGGGGTTCTTGGGACCCCACCTCAGGAAGACTGTCACTGACATTTTGTTACTCAGTCCTGAAAGGTGATTTCGCGGTCACTGTACGGAATCACCTTTTGGGACCAATTCACGAAATGACAGTGCCACTGTCCATGAGGTGGGGTCCCAAAAAGACGATGTTGCAAATTTGGTGAAAAAATTCCAAAAAATGACTGCGTCATGAGCATGCATGGTGCAGTTTCTATGCACGCTCCTAATGTAGCCGATTTTTAATATTTTCACTCCACATTTTTAACATTGCCATTTTTGCACACCTCCTTCAAAACACTATAGCTGTCATTTTCCACAACCTGCCCAAAACGTGTTTTTGCACCTGTTACGCAGAATAGCACATTTGCGCTGCACAGTTTTCTTTCAGGACAACTGAACAAAATTTCAATGGCACTGTTCATGAGGAGGGATCTAAAAAATGCCATGTTGAAAATTTGGTGCAACATCTCCAAAAAATGTCCAAGTTACACCTGGGCATTAAATAATTTCTACATACATGTGTAACTTTTGTCACTTGGTAGCTCTTCACAGCCCTATCGGCTCTGGCTAGAATTTGTTTAATGTGCTATGTAAGCCCCCTCCCTGCCTAGGGGTATCCAAATGGTAAAATTGGTGGGGGGGGGCACTGTACAACCCAAGTAACAAAATCCAAAGACAATAGAAAGATGCTCATTACCTGGTTCTTCTGATTACAGTGGGTGGTCCCCGCTTTGGGGGAAGCAGGAGCACTTCATAGATGTATACAGTGAGCTGCAGGGGGCAAGTGTAGTTATCAGGCACAAAATGCACAGTTCAGATTAATTAAATCCGCTGTCCACTCCGGAATCAAAATGCACCAAACAGGTTTAATGAACGAGAAAAGTTAATGAACCACTTAAATCAGTCACAACTGGTGTTCTTTAGCAAGAATATAACCACAGAAGACCTTCTGGACACCCAGTTGCTGATGCCATGTGCCTAGAATGGCTTCCCCAGAGTCTGTCCTGGCCCAGAAACCCAACAGTACCTCTGCTCTTACAGCAATTCTAATTTCTGGACTGCCTTCATCCAGGGGATTAATTGCCATGCCACATGGAGCACCTGGACAGTCTGCCACCCTGCCAGGGTCCCAACCAACCATTCCCCACAAGAACCTTTCCCTGCCTCCACAGGAAGCTCAGATCAGGAGCTGCAACTCTGTGGTGGCCTACAACCAGAGGAAAGGGGCGGTGCTGCCACCACTGTGCCCACAATGGTCCAGGCTGTCACTTCTGGATCATGTCCCAGGTCCAATTTGCCATAGCAGGCCCATCCACAGGACACTCACTGACTCCACAAACTGCACTCGCCCATAGGCGAGACTATTTAAATTTCAAGGGCCATATCTGGGCTTACCCTACCAAGGTGCCGAAGTTCACTTGGTGGGCCTCCATAGTTCATTCTTCTCGCCAGGCTTCAGATCCCCATTGCAATGACAGGCCCCATCCCTCAGCTCCAACTTTACCCCCTTTACTTTTATGGCCCGAACTGCCATACTTCTCACATGCAGGTCTTCAAGAGAAGAGGCTGGGGTGGCAAACGGCCCACCCCGGCCCTGAGGCAGCCCTCTGGCTGAACTTGCAGGCTGACGCTCCAGACTCTTCTTCCCCTGGGTCTCTCCCTCTCGCTGAATCCCCTGGTGCCAAAATCCCTCTCTCTCTATATATATACCCCTGAGGATGGGGCCCCCTGCCAGCTGCAAGCAGGCCTAACATCCCAGACCTATTTGCAACAAGTTCTTTCTCTCTCTCCCTAGCTACACCTAGCAACCAGAATTAACTAGTAAGCACCCAGAGGGTGCTTACAGCTGTAAGCCTGGTGTCTGGTCAACATGGCTGTGGCATGTTAGAAACTCTTGCACAAAGGCCACCAAGGAGGCCAAATCAAACCATTTTATAAACCTTAAGAATAACCTTAGTGCCCTTAACATTTTCTGGAAGGTGATTCATTCTATTTTTGATCCTACCTCCCAGATGACTATTCCTGTGCTCCTTGCTGGAGCCACCCTCATTACTAACCCATCTGAAGCTGAATCCTGTTTCAATAAATTCTTCAACACCTGGGCCCTTTCACTTCTCCTTTCTTCCCTAATTCCTCCCTCTTTTTTCATCTTGATGTTTTCTCCTCCTGTCCCTCTCTGGTGGGACCCTTCTGCCTTTTGATTCCCAGCCCCATCACCCACCATCCCGTGGAGTTGCCCAGCTACTTACATACCTCAGTGGGTGAGTTGGTGCCCGAGAGGTAGTGCAGAGCCTGCAGGGTCACTTGGCATCATCATGCCACTAGAGGAGCTTCCCTCCCTTGATTATGGCTGGAACACATGCCATAGTGTGCATGTACAGTGTGTAGATGCTGCACACCTCAATGCCCATGCTCAGACATAAAACTAGGTGACCAGTGCTGCAACAGCTAGCTCCCACTAAGTGGCAGCCAAGCAGTGATATGTACTGTCCCCCTCCCTAAAGGAGGACAGCCCTCTGCGGATGATCAATCCTCCTTCCTCCGACCATCCCCCGAGTGACCATGGTCTGTTCTCAAACCTGACATGCCAGTGTGGCAGGAAGTAAGGCTACCAGTGCCTTAGCCTGTCATGACACTGAGCTGTACTCCTCTCCCACTTAACCCTGTCTGCCTCCTGCCCTTTCTTCCTCTTCCCTTTCCTCTTTCTCACCCATCATCCCCATGACATTCTCTCTGCACTCCTCTCCCTAAATCCTTCCAGAGGTCATAGCCCTGAGGGACTGGACTCTAAACTCCTGCATATCTCTGCTCCTGCTATATGTGTCTTTGTTTCTTCTCTTCTCAACCTTTTATTGGTTCCATGTCAAAACAGTGATTCCCAAATGGCGAGGAGTCAGAACAGCGCCGGATTATAGCGAATGCCAAAATCAGTGAACTCTCTGTTTGTGGGGGGCTTCACCCTGTGCCCCCCACCACCTTACTAAATATATCAACTTGGGGGGAGCAGACCTCAGGGAGGGGGTACAGTGAGTTCCCCGATATTGGAATTTGCTACAATCTGGCGTTGTTTTGACTCCTCGCAGTTTAGGAGTCACTATTTTGATGGGTTCCCTCATTTATTCAGTGCAAGGGCAATCCCTCAAGTGTGGAAACAGGTTAAAGTTCTCCCCCTTCATAAAGGTGGTGACTCTTCCACCACTGGGAACTACCGCCCATTTCCCTGCTCCCTGTGTTGGCTAAGCTCCAAGAAAACTTGTTTTTACTCAGCTCTCGGCATTCCTGAACAAGTCACCTCTAAATTTCCTTCTCCTTTCCAGTCTAGCTTCCAGAAATAACATTCCACTGTCTTCTTCCTTCAAGTCACTGACACCAATTTTAAGGGGATGGACCAGCGTCATATTTTTGCTGCCATTTTCATTGACCTGGCAAAAGCTACTGATACAGTAGCTCACTACTTCTCTTTGACAAGTTGAGGGAAGCCAGAATCTCTACCTCATCAGTCAATTGGTTCTACTCCTACCTCTTTGGTCAGCTACAGTAGGTCCAGAATGGGGGTTCTCTTGTCCCCCTTATCTTTTCTGGCATTCCCCAAAGGCTCCATCTTGGGCTCCATCCTCTTCTTCATCTTCCTAAATGACCTGTCCACTGTCTGTGTTGAAACAAACATACACTTATATGTTGATGACACTACACTCTTTGCCACTGGTGCTTCAGTTAGCGATCTGGAATTGTTGCTGCAGTGTGACTTCATTAATGTCCAGTGCTGGTTGCAGTCACACCAGCTAAAGGTTACTGCCAGCAAGACGGCTTCCATGTCTTCTGGTGCTACTGAAACCTTGCAAGACTCAGCCCTCCCCTCACCATTTTTTAAAACCCTGGATGGTACCCCACTTGATGAGGTATCTCTTTTCAAGTACTTCGGTGGGTGGCTGGATCAATACTTAGACTTCTCTCTCCACATTGATGCCATCCACATAAAGCTCTGGCCCAAACTCTGCACCCTTTACAGCAACAAGATGTCCTACTTCTTCCTGTCCTCCATGAGGTCCTCCTTAAGATGATTCTTCTGGCATCTGACTACATGAATGTAGTCTACAATGCTGCTCTGAATTTCCTAGACAGGACCCACTTGTCTATGCTTTCTGCTATTTTGTTATTAACTCTCCCCCACTCACCCACCACAGCCCACTCTACACTAACATCTCTCTTTCTCTCCTTTTGTCCAGGCAACTCTCTCATTGCTCCTCATTTCTCTCCAACTTCTTGTTCTTCTCCCTCCCACCAGATCTAGCTTCCATTCTCTCTCCCACTCTTCCCACCCATCTACCTACACTGATCTGCTCTCGATCTTTTACTGTCCCTTGATGGAAAAGCACTGCATGGCAAACTGCATTCTCCATCTACCTTTCCTCCTTCTGGAAAAATCTACCCCCTCAGCTCCACCTCTCCTCTTCTTGCCACTCACTCAAACAGCTCACATTACTCTATTCTGTTCCTGCTCCTTGTTCCTCTATGGTCACCCAGTACTTTTTTTAGTGGCTGCTGGGTTGTGAACTGTTCTCTGAAAACCTTTTACTCTTCTTATCCAAGACTGATAATTTTTGCCCACCCTAGTTATTTTGTGCCTTGTTTAGCATGTAAGCTGTCATTACGCACCACAATATCATTGTTGCTGCTCATCTTTAAAGTGTGTTCCATTTTCAAACTGCATTAACTTATATTTCTTTGCACTGTATTTATACTATTATTTTGGTTTGCCTGCATGATGTATTCATCCAAGTACCCTTCCACTAGGCTGCACCTGGAAAGGAGCCTTACCTTAGTGTGCCATTTCCGGTCACCAATGTCTTAATAACTAATATTGAGGTGGCATTTATGTATCCATATAATTATATTTACATTGCTGTATTGTCTTTATATCATTAATGAGAATACAACTTTAAAGCAACTTCGAAGCAAATAACTTTTTGTCATAACGTGCCAGAACCTTGTGCTATGCTATACACCATTGGAAAGGCCAGACTCTCACCGTTTCAACATGCATAGCATTAACTTCCAGCATGTGCAATCACAGAGATATTTCTGAAGGTAAATCAATGTAATAACAATACATATTGTAAATGCATAAATTGATGTATTCAGTACATTGATATAGCAGTGCAATACATTAATGCAGACGTCTAAGAGACAATTTTTAAAACAAATAAAAATATCTTCCCAATATTTTCTGATTTCTGGTTCCTGTGTGTACAAAATAAATAGTAATGGCATGCATCTGTGCATAAAGTATTTCAAAGTAGTCAAATCCTGTAACATAAAATATTTATTTTCTTTTGAATAACTCCAAATCTTTCTATACTTTCACAGGCAGAGACTGAAGAAGCATCAGAATGTAATAAATAATAGATCTTATATCATCTTAAAGAGAAGAGTTTACATTTGCTTGATAAGTATTACAAACTAGAGAAGATGTGCTATTTCTTGCAACAGGTACTGGCATCAACTGATATTACATGTTTCGCATCAACACACTTTTTTAAGTATCCATTGTTACAGAATATTTTAAAAGAAGGAAACAATAACTTATTACGTATGCATTTTACCATCACAAGATTTCTATGGTATATTCAAATATTTCCAGGTATGGTTGGATGTCACAATTCCCACATATAACCATCGGAAGTATTTAAAACAAATTCAAAATACAGGTAATTGATATTCTTAAATTGCATGCCATAATTGCTTTTTTCCAACAGATGGCAGCAGAAAACATTACAGCACTATTAAGCTGTCATTGTAATGATGCAAACTGTACTATACTGATACATGGCTATAATATTCATTTAAGTTTTGTTGACCAAGGAAGTGTACTAGACAAGGAATCGTCTATGTTCAGGTACAACCCAGGAGATTACAATTGGGTGAAGGACACCCTAAGGAAAACAGAGGATGCATACAATAAACTTTTCAAATATGTCACAGATAATAACATAAATATCAAGTGTATATATACATTTGACAAACAGCATGTAAGCAGACATAACTTAATAGGTATAGTTTAGAGATTGAGCATTAAAGGAAAAGAATATTGGTGATAAGAAGAAAATAGTTTCTTTATATCACTATACATCTATATTCAATCAGTAAAAACTTGAAATTCCACTGGTTTAATCTGATATCGTATTAAACAACTTTATATTGGATTTGCACTTTTTTGGGGGGGATTTTATTTTTCCTTCAATTTTCTGACTTTGGTTCAGTTACGGACTATTTAATGATAATATTCAATGTTCCTGAATAATTGTAATGACACCCTGATGTTTCTAGTAGTATCACATGTACTTCACTACTTGTCTCAAAATCCGTAATCTTTCTTGCTTTCACCTGTAAAATCATAGAAAAATAATAATTGGCATGGAATTAAATGCAGTTTTAAAGTAACGTTTAACTTAAACTTTATTGTTGGGCCTTTATTCAGGGTTTAAAATTCCTCCTCGTATATGTTATTAAATAAGGAGCAACAGCAGGTTTAAGCAGACAGAATAGGGGGGTCAAAATCAGGGGCATTCCTAATAATGAGATATATTGAAGAGCTATGCTAGCAGTCTGCTGATGGTAATAGATGCCATTATACAATTACAAACCCCTTAGCGCATTAACAACCCATCACTCTGTATTCTCTCCTCTCTTTAGTATTGGAAGTAAAATATTAATTAGTGACCCCATGATCTATACCCCAACCCCACAGCAAGTCCATACAGTCCAACCTGTTAGGACTAGAATGTGTTGTACTGTACGTAAAATGCATAACAAATGGTCACGATGTATAATATTTTCTTAATTTAAGGAATAAGAGTCCCTAGTCAGCACAAGCTTATAAAACATCATAGGACATCGACTGAGCTGGTAACTCTCACTGATGATCTTTACCAGGCTATGGACAAAGGTTTGCCTACCAGTGCTGTGTTTTTAGACATGTCCAAATCTTTTGACCTAATCAACCATCAGCACCTGCTCCTTAAACTCGAAACTCTGGGCTTTGGTCTTCCTTCCTTTAGCTGGTTCTGCAACTACGGTGTTAAATTTCAAGGTACCCTATCCTCCCCTCTCACTTTCAGATATGGTGTCTTCCAGGAGTTGATGCTATGCCCCAAACATTTCTCCCTGTTTCTACATGCCTTACTTATTATTTCTAAGCACTCCTGTGTCCTGCTGTATGCTGGGGGTGAGGAATTGTACTCTAAATCCAGTTGAACTGGACAAATAAACTCTGGACTTTGTTGTTACTGCCAACTTCTTCAGGCCTGATTTCAAATCAATAGGTTAGTTTTTAAAGAAGTAGTATTGGACAAACAAATTCATTATATAGTTTTTTTTTTTTCAGCAAAAATATATTTCTGACATCCTATGATATATTCTCATTGTATTTTAGTTTCTCAAATATAATTAAAACAGCTTTTATAGCTCGTTTCATAATGACTCGTGTCATTAAAGATGGCCACCACTTGTAATTTTAAAAAATCTCTTGAGGTTACCTATTAAATGTACATAATAGATATATAATGTCAATATATTAGGATGGTGTTACTACGTTTCTGAATGTAAATAGCACAGCACTGTACTAAGATATTTCATTTTTTCATGGGGGACTTGGCATGGGTATGGGAACCTTTAAAAATGTCAAAATCCTATATCTTGGTTCAGAAATGAAAGAAAGTAAAAGGAAAAATGGATATTTTTATATTTTTGCCAGCAAAACAGTACTGCTCCCACAAAAACAGTGTTGCTGAAAAAAAAATATGATGACTAATCAATATTGCTGCCGTAAAAGCAAAACCAAGGTCCTGCTCTTTGGCTGTAAGCTTAGAGTACTCAAGCATAAAAGTGATCTCTGCCTGGTTACTGCTGACAACACCATAACTAAATGTGTTTATAGCTTTAAATATCTGGGGCACACACTGACTCCTCCCTCTCCTGTGCTAAACATTTTGATGTTATTCCAAAAAAGGTCCACCAGAAATCTGATACATGTAAAGTCCAAAAAGGCTGAGCACTCGCTTATCCAGAAATATGTAGTCACTGTACTGTTTCAGTGGTTCAGTTCTTTATCAAATACTGTATAAAGATAAAAATGACAGCACAGAGACTGCTCCCCCATGTGAACTCTCACCAACAGTTTTGTGCCAAACGAGATTTATCAAGGCATGATCTGATCACTAAGTGTGTCCCTTTTATCTTAGAGCCGCTTAAAGTGACAATGCTGTGCTATCAATATATCCATTGAAACGATCAGAGTATCAAAACCACCTTTACCAATATTTGAATACTTAAATACCAGCAATATTAAAAACAGCATGTTTTGAAATACCATACAAAATGTTCAATATATACATACACAGAATGCATCCAACCTTTATGAATGGGGGTGTAAAAGACCACGAGAGGAAGATGGGAGAACCCAACAACCACAAAATAACACAACGGCAGGGAACAGGGCTGGGGGGAAGGAAAGTAGGAAAAGACAAAGTTCATTTTATGCAGTATGTTATAATAAACAATTGCTTATAAGTTAAAAACAATATTGTACTGCATGCTGTACTTTATGATTACAAACAAGTCTGAGTGCACAAAAACACAGTGGCGGAAAAACCTCAATTGAAATTAATCTGAATGATCTGATTATTTCCTATTGCTAATGCTTATAACTATAATAGCTTAGATCATTATTACAAAACAGAACATGGCCCCCTTATTCAAAGGAGGTGTATGGTGCAGCTTGGCGGAAAAGGGAGATGTGCCACGTAACCCCAACAATGCGCTACAGCACAATAGTCAAATGAGCGGGATGAACCGGCCGTAAGGGCATGGGCCAGGGTACAATCTTTTGTTTTTTTGAAACATCTCTTTATTCAATTTGAGAAGAAAAAAGAAGAGAAAAGACAAACATACAACAGAACCTGGCAAACCAGGCATATAGCCCAAAAACTGACTGTGTAAACTATATACAATAACTATATACAAGCTCAGAAATGATGTCTCCCCCCACCCAGATTATCTTAATCAAATAGGACCCTTTAATAAAAGCAATATCCTCATGTGAGTTACAAATCAGACCACTTCCCCCCAGACCTATATGACTCCCTCAGCCTGATAAGTGACCCATTGGCCCCATTTTATAAATACTAAATCATCCTCGAGGGGTGACACCTCCCTGAGCTCCCCCCAGAGAGAGAGTCCCCATCCCCCCTATCTTTATAGCAGGCCCAGTATTCTTATCTCCCCAAAGAGTCCCCAAGACCCCTTTATACCCTCTTCCTGTATAACTTAGTCCTCCTACCCCTTTGGCTTCTCTATCATCTTATTCCGATACAACATAAGCTAGACACAGCCTGACAGGCAGACCCAAGCCCAACCAAATGGCTCCTAGTGGGAATAAATTGTTTCCAATACTGCCCATCTTTTGTCATATGACCCTTTCTTCCCCTCTAAACATAACTGTCTCCTAATCCTAGATAGGGCTCCAGTAAGGTCCCCCACCCAATGGTTATAGCCATAAAATTGGTCATCTTTCCAGTGCTGGACCACATACACTTTAATTACCATCGCCATCAGAGATACGTGACATTTAGGGGTGACCCCCTCAATTTGCGAGAGGTCCCCCAAGATACACATCTCTGATATAATAAACTCTGAGTAGTCCAACAATGGATCCATCCGCCTCTTAATTTCATCCCACAAGGGCCGAATTTTGCAGCAATCCCACAATACATGTAGTAAGTCTCCTCTCTCTGTTTGGCATCTAAAACATTGGTCTGTCTGTCTAAGGCCTCGTTCATACAGTTTCACAGGGGTAAAATATAAATTAGAAGCAATAAAAAATTGTAGGCTCCTATATTTGGGTATCACTATGTATTTTATACTCTTCCATACACTAGCCCAATCAATACATTGAGACACCAACTTATTATCCCAATATGGCACTGCTATAGGAGCGCTCGCCCCATAAAAACCCAGCAAAATTCTATATACTTGTGACAAAGTTCTGGTTTTCAAGTCAACTCCTCGCATCTCGCCCCAATTAAATGAATGGTCTGTGAGGCCCCCTACTTTCTTTAGTGCTCCCTCAAGTGCCCGCGTAAGCTGCAATCTATGAAAAAAGGGCATTCTATCGCACTGTGCTGGAAGAACCACCCTGCTGTCCTGGATGACTTCCTTTAGGCTTAGGCCCAACACCCACTTAGTCCATTTTCCCTTAATTACCCCATTACCTATGGTTAGGTTAGGGTTGCCCTTAAGCGGTTGTTCTTGGGCCTTCATTTGCTGTTTTCTCTGAGCCACAGATAAAAACGACCGCGAGGCTTCTGCCGTCTTCAAAATTGGGCTTCCCATCTTCTGTTTGAGACAAGCCACTAAATTAACATATAGAGGCACCTCCAAGGATAAACCTGCCTCTCTCAATATTTGAGTCTCTAACTGTAGCCAGTCTGGAACATAGAATTCTCCCTCAGTACACCTACCCCACCGGGCCATTAAGCTCAACTGGCCTGCCACATAGTATAAATGAAGATCTGGCAGTTTAACTCCTCCCAATCCTGGAGGCAATCGTAAATCACTGTATTTTTTCCGAGGTGGTTTACAATCCCACAGAAAATCTGAAATTAACTTCTTGATCAGATTAAACCATTTCTTAGGAATACTGTATGGGGCAAGGTATACCGGATATAGTAGCCTCGGCGGCAGATTCATCTTAATGAGCCCAAGCCTAGCCATGAAATTAAGAGGTAACTTATTCCATCTCACTAAGTCTCCTCTGATAGCCAAGATTATCTTCCCCACATTTGTTTGGGCCCCTGCCTCATAGTCTCTTGTAATCCATACACCCAGGTATCTCATCCTATCTGCCACCCACTAAATATGGAACTGAGCAAAATCTGCCCTATAGACATGTGGCGTCAAAGGTAAAATCTGAGTTTTAGCCAAGTTTAATTTATAGTTTGAAACTCTAGCAAATCACTCGATTAAACCTCTTGTCCTATTAAATCCATCATCCGGGTCAGTTAAATGGAGCAGGACATCGTCTGCAAAGACTGAAAATTTTAGTTCCCTTCCCCTTATCACCACCCCCCTTATTTGTCTATTGTTGTTGATAGCCCTCAGAAGGGGTTCTAGATAAATATCGAACAGTATTGGGGAGAGAGGGCAACCCTGGCGTGTCCCATTTTCTAACTGTATTTCCTGTGAAATATAACCATTGCATAAGACTCTTGCCGTCGGAGCAGCATATAAATTCTTGATACCCTTTAGGAGGCCCTCAGGGAAACCCATCCTCTCCATTGTGGCAAACAAAAAGGGGTGGGAGACCCTGTCAAAGGCCTTCTCGGCATCAAGTGGTATTAAGGCTATAGGGATCTGAGAATCCTCAGCATAATTCAAAATATGATGAAGCTTCCTCAAGGCGTCATGTACCCCCCTCCCTGGCATAAACCCCACCTGTTCCTGGTTGATTATCCCAGGCGCTATCCACCAGATTCTGTTAGCCAATATTTTGGTGAGGATCTTAATATCTTGATTCATCAGTGCAATAGGCCTGTAGCTGGCTGGATCATCTTTAGGCTTCCCCGCTTTAGGGATTAAAGTAATATAGGCCTGGTAAAGGGGAGAATGGGGTACCCCTTCCTGCATTATAGTATTATAAAAGTCCTGGAGTATGGGTAATAGAATCTGAATAAAAGTCTGATAAAACTTCGCCGTGAGACCATCCGGTCCCGGTGTCTTACCCCCAGGCAAAGATTTGACTACCTCTATTATCTCTGCAGCTCCTATGGGAGCTATCAGTTTCCTAGCCTGTAAAGGGTCTATCACAGGCAAAGGTGTCTGTTCTAGAAATGCCTGGATCTCCTCCTCCCCTACCACATTACCAATCTGGTGTAACTCCCTAAAGTACCGTCCAAAGGTATCTGCTGATTCTTGGGGGTCAGTAATTGCCCTCCCATCGTATCAAATAGACGTCACCATTCTACTCACTTCCCACTCTTTAACTCTAGCCACCAAAAACCGACCTGGAACGTCTCCCTTCAAAAGGTATTTAGCATTAATCTTTTCCAACCAAAAATCGATTTTACCAGAAACAATGTCTTCCAGCTCTCACCTTAAACTCCTAAGTTCTCCATCGATTTCTTCTGATGATCCCTCCAGGGGTGTCAGATAGGTAATAACCCTAAAATAAAATCCTCCTTTGCCCTCCATGAGCCTATTTCTTTTAGCTATCGGGTCCTGAAACCCTCCTGCAAAGAGTACCTTGCAGGCCGGCCAAGCCAGACTCCTATTTGTCATTGTAGGTAATTGTTGCTGAATAAATTTCCAGCAGGGCTCCCTCAAGCTTATCCTTAGTCCTAGGTTCCGACAATAGCGCGTCGCTCAGCCTCCAACGAAGGAGTCTGGATGGGCCAACCTTCGGTTCCCAAACTAGTGAAATCGGAGAATGGTCTGAAAAAATTCTACCTTCCGTCATGAGTTCCCTAATCCCCATAAGTACCTCCCGATTCACCCAAAAAAAAATCGATACGAGATTGAGTCTTATGTACCGCTGAGTAGAATGTCATGCTCAAGCGCCCACCCATGTAGGTCCGTGCTGGGTCCACTAAAGCCGAAGCCTCTAACAGCTTGTTCAGAGCTATTTGGGCCTTGATTAGCGGTCCTCTAGCTGGTGGGATCCTATCATTGCTATTATCAGAATAGGCATTCCAATCTCCAGCCAAAATAAGAGCATGCCCCGGTAAGCCAGCTATATCCCTCTCTATCGACGCAAAGAACTCCATGCTAGGGGGCGTCGGACCATATATGGAGGCCACCGAGGTGGCCCTACCATAAAGCAGGCCTGGAATATAGATCCCTCTACCATCCTCTCTTGAAACCACCTGTTCAACACTGTATGTACAGGACTTCCTAATCAGGATCACCACCCCTCCAGAGGCCCTCTCATAACCTACCCCGAAAACCTGCCCCACCCATAGTCGTTTAAGGCTATTCACTTCCTCTGTCAGAAGATGTGTTTCTTGTAGAGCCACAATATGGGCACCTAGATGGTCCAAGTGCTTCAAAATCACCAACTTTTTATGTCTAACCCTGAGCCCTTTAACATTCCATGAGACCAGTTTAATAGTCACCATTAACCGTGTCAAAGAATGATATTGGGACAGTTACCCTCAAAACCATACCTGGGCCTGCTTTCTAACAACTACCATCAGGGACTCTCTCTCTCTCTCCCCTCCCAACCTCCCCTTGCCCCTGCCCTGATCCCTAGATCGCTCATCCTCTAGTCCTCGGATCATCGATGAGCTCCTCCCCATGCTGCCCCCCTGCCCTCCCTGAACCCCTCTTCCCCGGGACCTCATAGATTCCCTGTGAGGCCTTTGGTAGCCCATTACTCTATTCACCTCATTCCTAAATCTTTCCTCCTAACCCTCAGCTAATTAGCTGGTCAACCAACCACCCCGTCTCTACCCATACTCCCTGCCCGGTCTTTCAAAAGTGACCTTCCCCCTTCTCTGACCTCTGAAACCCTAACGGTCTCTCGCCCTGATCATAGCCATTAGGAAGCATTGAAAAGCCAGTCCATTCTCCCATCAGCTATTCCTCTTAGATCACATGTTCCCCTTCTAGGTCAAATCCCTCCAAAATGTCCTTATAGTCAGGGCTCTTTTCCTGAGCCCAACTCTGGTCAGGCCTTCCCCTTTCCCCGGAGCATCGAGATATGGGTAGACAGAGAGGATCCCTGAGGTTCTCAAATAGGGAAACTGGAAAACAGCCTAAACCCGCAGTGGGATCCGGAGGGAAGAGAAAGGAAAAGCCCCTTCTCCGTGGCCGAGCCTGTCCTACCATTTCAAAACGCTCTCACGTATACCCTCAATGTCCCTTTTTTAATTCTAGTTTACATTTCCCATAGCCAATAATCAAACTTGCTCTTTCAGACCCCTATTATACTTGCTATCCCTCAAACACTGGACCCCTTCCCCGCGTTACCCTGGGGCCTCCCCTCTGATCCACTTGATAGTCTTGAAGGGGAAATAGACTTCTAGGAAAACAAACTGAACTTACAAGCTCAAATGGGCAGACTAGGTGGGCCATAGGCCCTTATCTGCCGACACTGTCTATGTATCTATGTATGTATGTATCTTCCAAGATCCCTCCCTCTATCTCCCTTAGCCCTCTCCTCTCATTTGGCGAACGTCCCAGCCTCTATATATGCCCCCATATCAAAATTAGCCCCCACATGCGCCCTCCTCCCCATATTACCATCCAGTACCAGTCTTATAGCAGACTGAAGTGCATGCCCCTTTTTGCGGTTTTCTTCTATTGAGCCCATGCTTACCCGAACTCTTTTTAGCTCCTATCTCTATATCTAGGTTTCATAACAACAGATTCAAACTTTAGGTTCTACCACATAAATTAAATAAGACAATCTTAAATTTGAACAAATAACATATCAGCAGTCCCAGTCCAACAAGGCTCAGCATGATCCTCCCACTCATCTCAGATAGCTCTGCTTGGTGCCTTGAATAAATCCGGCAATTCCACTCGCAGCCCTTCCAATGCGTCTTTAGCTCTTAGATATCTTTTCTCCCCCGTTTGTAACCGGACCACCAGTGTAGCAGGGTGTTGGAGCCGGAATTTAATACCAGCCAAATACAGCTTCTTTTTAATATCCACATACTCCTTCTGCTTGCTTCTTACTGACGGCGTTTGGTCTTGAAACATCCACAAGGTGGCGCCATTCCACTGCATTGCTTTCTTTTGTCTTGCTGAAGCCAACACAAACATTTTTTCCTTGTAATTGAGGAAACGCATTATAATGACTCAGGGTCTAGCACCAGGTGGTGGTATTTCCCTCAGAGCCCTATGTGCTCTCTCTAAATTATAGGCTTTTCCATATGGGGTAGGGCCAAACAATTTAAGTAGCATATCTTGCAGGAACAGGACACAGTCTGAGCCCTCTGCCCTCTCAGGGAGCCCAGCCAAAATCAAATTATTTCTTCGGCTCCGAGACTCTTGATCTTCCAACCTCTCCTCCATTTTTTTTTATTTGCCTTCTAACCATGGCCAGTTCTTGCTCCACTGTTGCAACTTTCCTTTCTTGTGATGTAATACAGACCTCCGCATCTCCCATCCTCTGGGCTAGCGATTGCAGCGCAGGCTTCACAGCTGCAAAGTCAACCACTAACCCCTGCAACAGACGCTTAATTTCTTGTAGGTCCTTATTATTTGCTTTCGCCCCTTCTTGCTCTCCAACCCTCTCTTCCTGGTCACCTGAGGTGGGGGACTGGGGCTTTGGCCTCTTAGAAGCTGGTGATCTCCCCGCCAGGGGTTCTGCAAGCTTGGGCTCCATTCCTACTCCTAAGCGAGGCTCAACAATGCTTGCTAGTGCCCCACAAAGCCATAGCTTCAAGCTGCCAATAAACCTCCTTTCTTGTCAAATCGCCACCGATAGCGTTCACCAGTAATTTACGTTTCTAGGAGGGATGTTGATCGCAGGAACTGACTGGTCCCGAAGGAAATTAAGCTTTAAAATACGATTTCGGGCCTCAGAGCAGCATGGGAGTCATCCTGCTTGACTCAGCTCATCACGTGATTGGCCAGGGTACAATCTAATCTATGTATGCAGTGCAAGAAGCGGGGGTGTTCCCATGAATGTGTCACGCATGGGCATATTCCTAGGGAATGCACCCCGCAAGGGAAAGGACTGTGCCGTGCAAAGATAGGCCATTAAAAGCAGGCCTAACCCTGCTGGCCACCCACAGGCAGGCTGTGGAAGAGTAGGCAGGTGCACAGCAGCCTTCCCACCCCAGTAGTCCAGTGGAACCCCCCCAGCCCCCACCCCAGTCTGAATGGTAATCCCTCGCCAAACCATCCCTTGCCATAGTGTAGGGCCACATCCCATGCCTGATCCCCACTGTGACACATATATGCACCAACCCCACCCCGTATTCCATAGTGTAGGGTCCCCCCCCTTTCCCAACTGCTGGCACATTGCACCGCCCCCACACTACTCCTGGTGCGAGGAATACTCTCGGCACCAACACATCCCTGGTCCCCAATCACAAGTCCACTGGAACCCTCCCTACCCCGATCCCCATCTGTATGTGCCAGAGTCCCCCACCTGGCCCTGATGTCCAATCATAAGGGACACAAACACCTATCCATGCCCCAGCCCCGATGACTAAATTAATAGATACCCCCCCATATTTCAATAGTGCAGCGGCCCTCCACCCCATCAGGACAGGACTCCCGAACCCTGCCCCCCACCCAACCGGAGCCAGCAACTGGTTTAATCCTCCACACACCACCATGGCCAGCTGCCGACTGAACTGTCACAGCAGTGTATTGTACAAAGCTCACATTCACTGAATTATGCGGAGCTGCGTACAGTACATGCTGCTGTGACAATTCAATCCAGCAGATTAACCATAGTGTGTCTTGAGAGAACTAAGCCAGTCACTGACTCAGTTGGGTGAAATAAGTACAGGGTTTGGGGTCCTGTCCTGATGGGGTGAGGGCTGCTGCACTATGGAAATATGGGACGGGCATCTATTACTTTAGTCATCGGGGTCGGGGAAAGGATAGGTGGAGGTGGGCGGGCCACTGCACTATGGAAATATGTGGGGGGGTTTATTACTTTAGTCATTGGGGTCGGGGCATGGATGGGAGTTTGTATCCCTTACAATTGGGGATTGAGGCTGGGTGGGGGATTCTGGCACATATGGACAAGGATCAGGGCTGGGAAGGGGGCCACTACACTATGGAACATGGGTTCAGGCATACATAGTACATTGATTGGGGAGCAGGGCCATGAGGGGGTACAAATGGACTGACAGGGGGTATGGTCCTGTCGCTGTTGTTCGGGGCTGGGTGGGGGCAGGTCTGGTGCATTCATCCAGGTGCAGCTATGATAATGAGCCCATAATGAGCATGCATGAGGCCTCCTTGTGCCATGCATGCCCAATGAGCTCATTAGCATACTGTGTCTGAATATCACCTTGTGGGGAACGGTGCATTCAGATATGCATCACGCATTCCCCCATTGGCCATGTTCAGCCCAGATCCTGGGTGTGCTGCACCTTCCATGGTGGCAGCCTGCTTTGTGCCGCACATCCAGGATCCCATATTCAGACAGGATGCATGATCTGTGCCGGTCGTGCATGCTGTTTGAATATTGCAGCAGTGCTGGCTGGTGCAACTGGTTTGCGCAACACAATGTTCTGCATACACAACTGGTTGTCACTGAATATGCCCCCCATATGTAAAAAAACAGATAATGTATAAGGGAAAATCACATTAATACTGGAAAACAAAAGTCCAAAGATCAGATTATTCTCCCAACTACGGGGTCAACTGCAAGTGTTCATTCAAACCTGGCTCTTTCAGCACATTGGGTTTGTACTGCCAAAAACCCTTGCATCTCATGAGTTTCATATCGATTTTTTTGAAGCCCTGGAAGGAGAATGAATGTCTGGCATTATTTCTGGCAATATGTTGAGCCAATGCATTTATCATATCCTTAGCTTACATGGCTCTGATGCATTCTCTTATTCTTCTCCTAAATGGTCTGATTGTTTTCCATGTATAATATACATGACAGGTGCATATGGTTAGGTAAATGACTTGCAAAAGTGATAAGAGGATGGATATTCAGAAGGGTTGCACCATGCGCAATAGGGTTGCACCTGCGCAAGTCTGAAATTGCGCCATTCTGCGATATTCAGCAGGAGGCAATTGTGCCCCCCAAGTCATGCTGAGCAACAGCGCAATGTTAATGAAGGCATGCTCAACTGGAGGGGGAGGAACCATGCATAAACTGCACAGCCTGATATTCAGCCAGGCTGTGCAGAGTTGTGCAGGCGCAACCCCCAACCTGCGCCTGCAGCATTTGAGCCAAAAAGAAAGGAGTAGATGGGGGGCCACCCACAGGTGAGCTGCCCGTATTACAGGGTGCAACGCAGCTGCCACCTGTGGGTGGCCTCCCTCTCCTGTGCCCCCATGGCCCGATCCACGGGCATAATAACCACCCGTGGCCCAATCGCGGGCAGGCATAACTGAACAACCCCCCACTGGCCCGATCGTGGGCATAACGAAATGACCCCCCACTAGCCCGATCGCGGGCAGAATGGAGTTCAACCCCGACTAGCCTGATCGTGGGCAGAATGGAGTTCAACCCCTCCCCAAAGACCAATATCCCTGGTGGTCCAGTGGACGCGAAGCCCGATCGCGGGCATTAGAGTCAAACCCCCAGGTCCAATTTCCCTGGTGATCTAGTGGCCCCCACCCCATCCACCCATGGAGCCCCACCACCCGCTCCCCGTCAGCGGTGAGCGGCAGCATCCACCGCGCCGCCCGCCTCGCCGACTGACTGACTGCTTGGTAGGGCTGCGCCCCGATTGGTTCAGAGCAAGAGCCAATGGGCGTGCAATGCTACATATCTAAGGCAGTCCAGATATGTGAATGAATGTTCATTCACATATCTGGACTATGCTATCTGTATGAACTACATGCCATTGGTTCAGAGCAAGAGCCAATAGGCGTGCAATCATACCGTCAAAACAGTCAGATATGTGAATGAATGTTCATTCATATCTGGAACTGACATATATAGGCTGCATGCCCATTGGCTTTTCTCTGAACCAATGGGCGTGCAGCCCACCGGCAGTCAGTCGGCGGGTGGCGGGCGGCAGGCAGGGTGGCAGCGCTCACCGGCTGATGGGGGAGCGGGTGGTGGGGCCCGTGGTGGTGGGGTGGGGGCCACTAGATCACCAGGGAAATTGGATCTGGGGGTTTGACTCAAATGCCCATGATCGGGCTTTGCGTCCACTGGACCACCAGGGATATTGGTCTTTGGGGTTGAACTCCATTCTGCCCACGATCAGGCCAGTGGAGTACTTGCCATGCCCGCGATCGGGCCAGTGGGGGTTAACACTGTTATGCCCGCGATCGGCCAGTGGGAGTTACTCATGCCCGCGATCGGGCTGCAGGGGGCATCAGTCCCTGACGGCTGCTTCCTGGCAGGGCGCCAGGCACAAGTTGTCGGGAATCGGCGCACCTGCATGCTAATGGCATGCAAATGGGCCCGTAAGTAGATGCAAATGGCCCCCCCTGCACCTTGCATAACTTATGGCCCCATTTACATGTCACCTTTCGAATATCGGATATTTGCACATGGCGCAATGGAACTTGCGCCACCGCATCTTGAATGCTCCACTCTGACCACTTGTGGTGGTGCAAGTTCCACTGTGCTTGCACAGTGGCTGTAACCAGGCGATATTCAAAGGAGTTGCTCAATAGAACAACTCCATTGAATATCGCCCTGGCCACACCCCAGCGCAACTTTTTTGAGCAGCGCAAGGGATTACACCACAGAATGGTGCAGTTTGAATATCCAGCCCAAGGTCTCTAATATCAAACTCTTTCCAACTTGATGTGCTGAAGCACGGCACCTTTTTTCAGATATCTACATTTGGTGCAGTTCCCACAGATCTGTATTCCTTGTAACTGTCTTTGCCTTCCCCAGCTGTTGCTGCCCACATTATTTTATCACCATGGTAACTGTAAGCCACCACAACTCCAATGTTTAAATCCCTCCTATTTGTCATTCTGAAGCCATTAATCAAAATATCTCTTAAGTTAGAATCTGTTTCCAGGACGTGCCAATATTTCGGTCCAATTCTCTGCATGTGATGTACTTTAGGAGAATATATATTGTGATAAAATTAGTCACAGTACCCTGTTGTGTGGCAGTCAGATTACTGGCGTTATTTAATAAATCACTCCTATTTTTTCCCCCACGCTGAATTTTTTGCATTCTCTATCACATACTGGGGGTACCCTCTGCCTTGGTATCAGTCGACTAAGTCCAGTGCATTTCTGTTAAAATTAGCCTCCTCACTACAGTTGTCATTTTTATCTTTGTATATAATAAAGAATTGGACCACTGAAACACTGTGGTCACTCTCAATTTCTGCAGAAGTGAGTGCTCAGCCTTTTTGGACTTTACACATATCTTGCCTGACTTTGCAGCACCCACAGTCTTGGGAGCCACCACACTAGAGTGTGGAAATTTGGTGTGATATATTGTGTCATAACTGTTTGATCCTGAAACCAGAGTCAGTATAGTGGATCAGATGCTGCCTCCTCTGCCCGAATATGAGTCCCTGGTTTATAACCTTGTCCTATTCCCAGAGCTTCATAGGAAAGCAGTGTTAAATGACTATATTGTGCAGTGTGTCCTGATGGTTGATTACTGAACTCACAATTGCCTCCTGGACTGAAGAATGGACTGGCTCTCCCTGGGCAACAATGGCAATTTCAACATTGGATCTTTGGCTCATAAGGCAATATCATATGGGTTCCCAGCCAGCCATGCCCACCCTAACTGATAACCCCCAGGACCTTAGCACTTCATTCCATTGATGTTAATCTACAAAGTATTCCTTAGGTCAAGACTACCAAGGGGCAAAATGCTTTTGGTTTCACAGCCCCCAAAATCTGGAACTCTTAGCCACATCACATCAGACTACTAAATCCCGTTTCGCCATCAAAGCGAGTCCTGAGGAATACTGCTCTGTAAACACTATTTGTAACTGTCCCTGAAACTCTGTATAACTTATCTGACTTTGTACCCTATTATGTTCTGCCTACACTATTTATTTATTTGAAAAGTTTCACCAGGAAAGACACACTGAGCAGACAAAAGCCGCTACTGGAAAAGGGATACTGTTCTAGTTATCTCACTCAAGCAAGAAAAAATAAACTAGAAAACAATATGTTTATTGTTAGATGAACAACCACTAGTAGCTTCTGACCATTTTCAAAAACAATCTTTTATGATATTTTTGCTTGAAATTATATTTTGAAGGCTGTAAAATCTGAACGGTTAATCATAAAAACTTAGGTTTTTTGAATGAATGCTTGGAGTCCAACCCACATGTATATAGATACTAACAATTCATTTCTGCTGTGTTACTACATGTGAATACATAAGGAATAATGTATGGGTGGCCATACACAAAGAGCCTGTGTTTTCATTGAGGGGTTGAGAGAACAGCATATGGACCTTGAAAGTGAAGCTCGAGAGGTCCACATCCTGTTATCTCAACTCCAAGATGGAAACACAAGGCGACTTGTGTATGGTAACCCACATTTTATGTGCTATACTATATGATTTAAAAATAATTTGTATGCTGCACATTGCTACTCTTCCGACACTATCCCCCCCTCACAAAGCTCACATTTTGTCACAGTACTAAACTGTTGTTAAACAAGAAAGACAAAATGAGCATCTCTCACAAATGACAGCTGCTTCAAATGCCGCTTTGTTTCTGTGCGTGAGACTGATCATGCCTGCCTGTCCTCCCACCAATGGGACTGAGTCTAGCGCAGACCTCATGAACCCATAGCAGCAGTGCGTATGAAGCAGCATGTGCAGCCCAAGTTAGTTTCTGTAACTGATGTCAAGGAGACTCGGACTTCACCGTGCATTTGGGGATGAAAGAGAAGAAAAAAGGGGATCTCTTCATCATTCACCTCAGGGTACATAAGACAAAGTTAAACCAGCAGGAGTAAGCACAGTGGGGAGCAAGCACAGCTGACACAGACTAGTGCCATAGAAAACTGTAAATGGCAGCAGTCAGCCCCAGCGAGGCACAGGTTCTGTGATTATAGAATGTGCACAACTATAGAATGTGCACAACAAGGTTTTTGAACTTCTTGATTCTATACACAACAAACCCCAACCACATACTACATATTGTTATAATATGTTATTAAAAATGACAGGACTTAAACTTTAGTGAGCCATTTTATGTTTTTTTTATATTGGTATGTGACATTTTATGTTTTTTTAATATCGCTATATGGTTGCTGTTGTACTGCCTTATCAATATAACTATTTAGCTGACTCCAAGCTTTCATTTTAAAAGATTATTTTAAGTCTCTAGGCCTTACAGTTCCAAAATTATCACATTTTAAAGAAATAATATTCTTAAAGGTCTGCCTTTTGGAACCATTAGGGCTAGAAACTTTTTTTATGAAAGCTATGAGCTCAGCCATTAAGAATTTGGTCAGATAATACTGTTTTTATGTGTCGATACTATTCTATATATATTGATTCTACTTGACTTTGTTTTTTATCAGTATATGTTTTTACAAGACAGCATTACTGGGAGAGGGCCTTCAAGCTTTGAAGCCAACATCCCTCATATAAAGTGGCCAGATAGTAAAGTTACTGCAGACCCCTTAGAAATCAATGCCATCTTTGAGGAATTTTGTTCACACCTATATATCTCCCATTCTGGGCCTCCATTAGATATCTTGCAGGGGTGTTTTGAAATATTGCAGCTGAGTCAGACACCAACCAGTGTCAATGGCTCAGCAAGTTGCACACTCACTTCTGAGGCTGGACGATCAGAAGGCTGTGGGTTCTAACCCCACACCAGGAACTTGGGGTAAAACTCAGTAGTGATATGAGTGTTATGCTGTACTTCAGAGGTGCTGTTTTTCTGATGAGACACTAAACTACGCTAAGCTACTGGTGAGATGCAAAACTAAGGTCCCAGCTGCCTGTTTTGGTGGATGTTAAAGATCCCATGGCACTTCTCAAAATGAGTAGGGGAATTTCCCTGCTATCCTGGCCAAATTTTCCCCATTCACTAAAAATACCATCAACAGCTTACTCTGGTTCAATTTCACATGGTTTCCATCTGTATCTACTCCCCCAGCCGTGAGGCTCAAAGTAGGCAGAAATGCCTATCCCTCCTTTCCCGGTCAACAAAAACTAAATGCATAAATTAATAAAATACAGTAGCCCAGGACATGGAAGCTCGATTTCATCAGAAGAAATCACAAAGGGCATACAATCTGTGGGAAAAGGAAAGGCACAAGGCCTGGATGGCACAGTGTTGATTTCAATCAGACCTTTATGTCTGATCTTGTTCTTCAGCTTCTAAGAGTATTTCAGCAGGCTTTGGAGGGTAGGCTCCCTCAAACTATGAGGGAACGGCCATTATGCTCCTGCATAAACCAAACCAGGACATTTTTATCTGCTCAAATTACGGGCCTATCTCCTTACTGAATGTTGATGCTAAGGTATTGACTAAGTTGATGGCTGCAAGACTGGAACAAGCCTTGCCTCCATTACACACTGCTCTCAAATGGGATTCATGAAGGGCTGTCAAGGAGCAGATAATATGAGGATACTACCAAACTTGCTCAGCAAGATGCACAAGCAGAACACATATTCAGTCCTGGTGGCCTTCGGTGTGGGAAAAGCCTTCAACTTGGTATGGTGGGACTATCTCATAGAGGTCATTAGGACTTTTGGCATAGGGCCAAAGTTCATATATGGGGTCTGGAGAATTTATGGCTCACCTACTGCAGCCATGCTCACCAACAGTGTGCTGTCAGCTAGATTCCCAGTCCATCGAGGTACAAGAGAGGGATGTCCAATCTCCCTCTCTACTATTTGTCATGGCAATTGAGCCATTAGTCATGGCTATCAGGCGACATCCCAGCATCAGTAAAATATCCTTGGGAGGAATCAGCTGCAAGGCCTTACTTTATGCAGATGACTTACCGCTGACACTCTCAGAGGTGGACCAGCCATTGTCTGCAGCTCTAAACTTGATCTCTCAATTGGAGTTCAAATCAGGTCACATGTGAACTGAACTCAGACAGAGGTCCTCCCACTGTCAGGATGCTTCCAATAGATGATGGTGGTAAAAGACCAAAGGCTGCATGGCCTCCTCCCCCAACAGTATACACTATTTGGGGATGCTCATTAAATCACACCTGGAAGAATGGGTTACAGCAAATCTTTAGCCCCTAGTAGGTGCCCTAACATGTGATATGAACAGGTGGCAAAAGCTAAACATATCCCAGCCTGGAAGATTATTTATTTATTTTGAATCTTTGATAATACCTATGAGCCAGGGCTCTTTTACATGGGTTCCATGTCATACACACACAGAAACATTAACAGTATTTGCAAGAATAGGGTAACATAGACAGTTATTTATACACAGCATTGTACAATGTATGCCAGGCAGTATACTTATAAACAGGGGTCAACAACACAACAAGAAACAGTATTTTACAAGAATGGGGGAGCACAGATAGTTGACTGGCATTGTACTTTGTATGCCATGCAGCATGCTTATGGGAACAACTTGAGTACTAATTAAAAGACAGGTCAGGGAATCAGCCAGGTAGGAGACAGGAGGAGGGTGAGGGGACGGTGAGGACGTGAGGCAGGGCAGGAATGGAATGGTTAAGAAAAGGTAGAGACAGTCTTGTCAGGAGGTGAGAGAGGGCATGATAGGGATGGTAAGAGCAGGCATGGGCAGGGGTTTATGATAAATAGACCAGGTAAGGGTGCAGGGTGGGTTGGAATAAAATAAAAAGGGGTGGATAGGCAGGTAAAGGGGATGGGTTAGGAGGAAGGATCAGAGGCATGTATTGCTAAGAGAGTAGTAGATGAAAGTGCAGACCCGTTGGAGTTTGTAGAGAACTTTGGGCAAATGGGATGGCACATTGTGGAGGATGTCATACATGGCTCAGTGGAAGCAATCACTCGTGTTATGCAGGATAAGGTGCTGTCGGAGTTGATGTTTAAAGGTCATTAAAATGATGGCCCTTACCAAAATCAGTGATTGCATTAATGACCTGCTGGTTCAGGTACCGAACAAGTGGTGGCATAAGATGGACAGGCTTTTTTTTTGACATTTCTGTTGTGGCAGCAGAGACCTATATTTGGGAGAAGTTACTGAGAGCCCTGGTCAGAGCAGGCGTGTAGCATGCTCCATGGACATATCACATGTCTAATGTAGTCGGATATGTGGTTGATGGGAAAAGGCAAAGGAGGACGGGTATGGCTGCAGGCAGAAACTGAGCTCTCAGGAGACATGCCTCTTTATGTAAGGCTTCTTGTCCTACAGAGACCCTGAGAGTAATTGCCCTTTACCATCAGAACACAAGAGAATCCCTGAAGCCAATGCAGTGGCTGTAAGGTTGGAAAGTCACCTGACTGGGGATAAAAGATGGGCTATGGGCAACACCAAAGCTATTGTAACTCAGTATGCCCTTCCTGGTGAAACTTTTCAAATAAATAAATAAATAACTTGAAGTAAAAGTGTCCACTAGAGAAGCTGGGAAAATGTGGAGTGCAGGCTCTACAACATCTCGGAATACAAAACTGTATACGCTCTGCTGAGGGAGTTAAGGTGCTAAGTCAAATGTGCCCGCCCTTAAATGCTGCAACGTGTGTGAAATAGACTTTGCATTCAGGCCACCTATGTTCCAAGGACATGACTCACGAAGTTTGCTGCTTGCAGCAAATTGTTTTTTATTTTAAAGTGCTCAGGTCCATTCTTCCAGGTCAGTGTTACTTCCATGCCCAGTGCGCTTTGACACTTTGCTCATTAGAACTTTGTTAGGAGGTGTGGAAGTGGGATGGTTCCCTTGGTCTAAATAATGCAAATATCCAATAGTATGACAGTATACATTACATCATTACACACATTTAAAGTGAACATTTTATCAGTGACTGAACTTACATTAAGAAATTGTAGATAAAGTGAAAAACAACCAGTCACTGATGTTAATATAAAATGCATTCAATACTGCATATGATTCTACTGAGACTAGCTTTTGACACATTTAATAAACGTTTTTGGACCTTCGATGGTGGTGGGAGTCAAACCCACAAGACCCAACACTGGCTTTGTTCCTATTACGTACACACAATATTGGTCATGAATAAATGACAAGTAAAACCACACGTGGAATTTTAAATTTGATATTGGGCAGAACATTCAGTTACAAATATCTGGATTAAAATACATCCCAAATACATTTAATTCTGCTAACTGTTCTGCCTTTAATCTATTAGCTAAGAATCAAAAAGTTTTCAGCAGTAATGATGGAACAAAGACCTCTGGACCCAAATAGATATCCATAATGCATACAACAGGTGTGGGTATAAATTTATAAAGTTAAAGTACAGTTACGTAAGAACTTATTGTAACAGCAGATCTTCGAGAGAGGATCTTGCAGTAGGTATTAACCTTGAGGACTGCATTCCCTGGCATCAGGACCACATGAAAATGTTAGCTAGCAGTGTCTGGCAGAGTTCTGCCCACCTGATGTCACGTGACTGACTTCAGCATGACACTATGTAGTGGGTGGTCCCCGCACCCGGCTTCCAGTTCTCCTACTGGAGACCTCCAAAAGGAGTGACAGGAGAATGGAAAAGAGGCTCCTGGAGCCAAAATAAGCTCATAGAAGATGAGCAGCAGAAGTTGGGGGAAGGAGGAAAGGAAATATTTACCTACTGTAAGATCCTCTCTTGAAGATCTACTGTTACAGTAAGTTCTTATGTAACTGTACTCTCTTACTTCGAGAGGGCTCTTGCAGTAGGTAATAACCTTGAGGGCTCAGTCCCAAGCAATGTGAATCACAGGGATCGACAAATTTCAAAATGACATGCTAGTCCAGGACAATTGGCCTAGGAAAAAATGGTAGCCACAGTGTTTCAAGTGGTAGTCTGTGATCGGAAGGCTATATTTCAAGGGAAATTTATAAAAACAAACTTATAGAGCAACAATGTATAAGGTGGTGTGTTGTATTATTAATACTTCCTAGATGTAGGCCTATTTAGTTACTTAGGATAGCCCAGCTGAGATGCAACTCTTATTAGTTAGGTCCTGCTTCTGACAATTTACATTACACTGTATCCCGTGGCAGGCTCCAGCAGCCCCACCCTCACCCAACACACCAGACACAGTTTCCTTCCTAGCTAGTACACACAAAAGAACATACTTTTTTTTATATCATATTTTAGTTCCTTAGGCAGCTTTTCCCTTGTTATTGCCAGTTCTTATTCTTTTGTACCTTTACTTTTCCTAGAGTGAGAGCAACACAAAAAGCCCAGCCCTCACCGTCTTCCTCCTTTACTGCTCAGTCCTTCCCTTTCCTTTAATATTTGATTGTAATTTTTAATTCTGCCCTTTACTTTTCTCAGGGCAACCCAATGTCTCCTTTGCTACTCTGTCTGGCACACACACTTGCTTTTATATTTTAATTTCCTTAGTCAGCTTTCCACTAATTTTCACTTTATTTTTCTCAGGGCAATACAAAGCCCAGCTCTTACTCTCTTCCTCCTTTAGTGTTCTGTCTGGTCTACCCTTTCCTTTATATTTTATTTCCTTAGGCAGCTCAGTGTTGTGCAACACACACACACACACACACACACACTACAGTACAGATTAGTTTCCCCTCTTTCCTCTCTCCTCTGACCTGACCCACCAATACACTCTGTTTAGTTCTTTTTCTTTTAATTTTGCTCTTTTCTTGGAGCAGATTTATTGGGCAGTCACCCTCATCTCCAACACATTTATGTGTAGGGAGAGTTCTGACTGAGACCACAGCCCTTGAGTCCTGTGGTTCTCCAGATGAGAACCCCCAACCCAACCCTGAAGTGTCCATAGCCAGGGTCTGGATGAGGGCGTGGGGACTGGAAAGGAACCCCCTTGGTCAGGTTGCTGAGAGCCTGCCACCACAGGAGATCCTGGAGCACTGAGTTGGAGACCATAACCATATGGTCCAGGTGGTCCGACCTCTGATCCCACTGAACCCTAAGTGTCCACTGCAAAATATGCATGTAGAGCCTGACCAAAGGAACAATGGGGATGGCCACTGCCATAAGGCCAAAGAGCTGGAGAACCAACCTGGCCAAAACCCACCTGCTGGAGGCTATCAGGTGAGCCTGCTTCTGCAAGGTTTCTGCCCTGTACTAAGGGAGGAAAGCCATACCCTGGGCCATATCCAGCACTGCTCCAATAAATTGGAGAGGCTGGGAGGGGGAAAGTTGGGATTTTGGGTAGCTGACCACAATCTCCACTTGCGCAAAGAGGTCCAGGGTAGCAGAAAGGGAAAGTTTCAGCTGCTCCCTCGATGGAGTTGATAGAAGCCAGTCGTCAAGGTAAAGGAACACATAGTGGCCCTGGTGTTTCAGGACCACCACCACTACCGCAAGGCACTTGGTGAAAACCCAAAGTGCAGAGGACAGGACAAAGTGGAGGGCCTTAAACTGATAATGCTCCCCCAGAAAGGAGAACCTGAGGTAGCGGCGATGTGCCGGAAACACTGGGATATGCAAGTAGGCATCCTGCATGTCCATGGCACAGAGCCACTGTCCCTTTTGCAGGAGGGGCAGCAGACCTGGGAGAATCAGCATCCAAAACTGTTTGTACTCTATGTACAAGTTTAGAGTGCTGAGGTCCATAATTGGACGCAGATCTCCCACCTTCTTTGGAACCAGGAAGAAGTGGGAGCAGTACCCCTTTCCTACCTGGTTTGCTAGAACGGACTCTATGGAATCTTTTTGCAGAAGAGCTACAATTTCCTCTATTATGACAGGGATATGTGAACCTTTGGATAGTGAGAGACCCCCGGAGGCTTGTTTGGGGGTCTCTCCAGAAGTTCAAATGTGTGGCTTTGACTCACCAGCTGAAGGACCCACAAATCAGTGGTGACTGCCTCCCAGCCCAGTGAGTGACTGGCAAACCTTCCACCAACCGGTTCCCCCAATGAAAGAGGAGGAGTGGGGGTGGGCCACGAGTCAAGAGGTGGAGGGAGAATTGGGAATAGCTGCCCCTGAGGCTCTCTGAGCTTTGGCTGGAGGGGTGCCTGCAGCTGAAGCTGCCCAATGCTTGGTCTGATGTCTGGCTGTTTGCTGCTGTTTTGTCTGCCACTTGGTCTGGTGACAAAAAGGCTGCTTGGCCTTAAATCTGGGTGACACATTGTATGGACCGACTATAAAGCATTGCCCTTATCCTGCAGGCTGGTGCTTACGTCCTGAACGCCCCCACCCCAAAGAGGACAGAACCCCTGAAGAAGGCATCCTGGATGGCTGCCTGGACATCAGGTGCCAAGCCTGAAACCCTAACCAGGAACACCTTCTGAGGCAAACAGCCGTAGCGGTGCCCCTGGCCGAGGAGTCCACCACATCATATGTTTCCCTTAAAAAGTGGTGACAGATGACCTTAGTGGACCTGATGGTGTCAGTCAGGATGGTCTTGGACTCAGAGTCTGGCATGGCCTCAATGTGGCTCGAAAGATGAAAAAGAAATTGCTGATACACCAGCATGTGCACCACATAATTAAGGGCATGCATAGCTAATGTGAAGGAAGAATAGAATTTCCTCCTGAATTGATCCAGCTGCCTTGACTCCTTGTCTGCAGGGGAGGTGCTCATGTGCTTTGGTTTGGAGGACCTGTCATGAGCCACCATAATGGCCACTGAGTCTTCCCTAGGGTGGACATTGAGGTGGTCTTTACCCTCCGGTGTCCTGTATGTTCTGTCTGCCTTCTTCGCCACCGCTGGGATAGAGGAAGGGAGCACCCAAACGGTAGAGGCCAAGTCTTTGTGAGGCTCTAACCATGGGGGCATCAGGACAGGAGCGGTCTCCTGACTATCCAGGTGTTCCACTAGTCTCTGACACTTGAGGTCTTGGGTGTCATTCTTCCACTTGTAGACCTCCGCAATCTTTTTCAAGAGGTCTGCGAACTAGGGGTCCTCTGGAGGTGATTTGGGAGACTCCTTGGGCATGGGCTATTCTAGAGGGGGAGTCTCATAGCCCAAAACTAAGGAGGAAGATCTGGATTTGGAGTCCAACTCCGAGGACTCCGGGGTCCTGATGTTGGGGCGAGAGGTCTCTTGAGGCTTAAGAGGGAGACTGTCCATTGTTGGCCCCTTCGAAGACCATTTTGTTGGGCCTGATGAAGACTGGTGCAGTTCCAGCAGAGAAGCAGACCTGGGAGTTTGATCTGGGTGAACTGGACTAGTCTCCCCCCACTAGGCATTGGCTGTCCAGCTCTGAGATGAGCTGTGACTTGGTCTCCACCCACCAGGATTGTTGGAGGGCCAGAAACTGCCTGAGGCTGAGGAAGAGGCAGAGGGGGCTGGTAGATGGGAGGAAACCCCAAAATGAACCCTTGCATCGGGTACCCTGACATATGATACCCATGCACCATGTAACCTGGCAGGGAGTAAGCTGGCTCATACCCCATTGTCCGAAAGCCTGATGTCGAGTAGCCCATTCGAGGGTAACTGGGTGCATAATATGGCACCTGGTAACTGGGAAGAGGGTAGTTTGATGGAGGCCCTGATGAGGGGGCTGTAGAACCCGATGGAGGACCCTTAGGGGGACTAAACTTCAGCCCTGAAGGACCTTCAATGACAACGTCAGTGCAGGACCTGCGGGCAAAAAGCCTGCCAGAATAAATAGAGGGTAGAGGTCCAGTAGGTTACTCACAGTGTCCGACGTGAGATGTTGCCTGATGGATGATCCCCATCCCCTGGCTTCCTCTGGTCTGGGGAGGGCAGAGGAAGCTCCAGGGTATCCTGGCAGGGAGACCCAACTGGGGAATGCTGCATCAGGACCAGCAACTGGCTCATGTCCAGCTAGACGTCATTGGGTCCAACACTGGGACCCGGCATGAGCGTTCCGGCTGGGCGGTCATCAGATGACCCGACAACCGGCTTATCGACCGTGGTCGTGTAGGCACCGGATTCACCGCTGCCCGACTCATCAGCCTGAGTTGAGTGCTCTTCGGGGTGCCTGACAAGTGACTTATCTGCTCCACCTGATTGCTTAGTCCCCTTGGAGGAAATGGGTGATGGAGGCCTTGGATTCGACCGAGGCGCACGCGGCCACTGTGACCAGTGGCAGTGGGGGAATGAAGGGCTGCTCCCGGGAAGGTGGGACAGACTTGGTGGCTGCAGCAGTCTTTCCAGAGGAAGAGGACTGCTGGTCATCCAAGAGGCCCAAGGGTGGCCGCAGGTAAGAGGGAGACCTATTCTGGTCCTGGTGCTTCTCCTTGTCCCTCTTCTTCTTATGTTTGTGGGAGTTGATAGGAGAGGATGACGTGCTTCTCAACTGCTGCAGCTCCTTTTCCATGGTGGCCATCTTCTATTTTAGCAAGTGGGCTTTGAGGGCCTGTGGGTGGTGCGTCTGTGTGGCCTGGTTGAAGCTCAGGCAGGCCTCACAATCCTCGGTCTTGTGCTCCAGGCCTAGGTAGAAGAGGCACAGAGTGTGAGAGAACTTATGCGGGAGTGGTGTACTGCAGGAATCGCACTTGTTTTTATGTGACTCGGCGGAACTTGAAGAAGACATATACAAAAAATTACGTTTTGGATCAAGAAAGAAAAGAAAAAACATACTCATCCAACAAATGGCGATCATACTAAAGTAAGAGATCCATGAGGTCTGACACGCACAGGTCAATGGCGGGAATGAACTGGAAGACAGGCACAGGGACCACCCACTATATTGTGTCAGGCTGATATCAGTCTTGTGATGTTGGGTGCGCGGTCCCCCGACAGACACTGCTAGCTAAAGTTTCTGTGTGGTCCTGATGCCCGGGGGCGCAGTCCTCAAGGTTATTACCTACTACAAGAACCCTCTTGAAGTAAGATCTAGTGATGTCTTTGAGCTAAGTTTCAAGATATCATCTGTTAGGTACCAAGATATCACCACTTAGGTACACCACAACTGACCTACTGATAATTGACCAATAGTGACAGGACAAACCACATTACCTCATAACAATGCTACCCTGATGATCATTACTTCAAACATTCTTCAGAGACATTCTGTTCATAGAAACAAACATTAAAACAATGAATGAAAAAGAAAAGCACTTGTTTACAGCTTGATTTGTGAAATTTGTGTATATACATCTCTCTTTGTAAATCCTCAATCCCTTTCCTCTCTCACCCCTTCCCGTCTCCTTTCCTCTACTAGCCCCACTGTATCCTTTTCATGCTGCTTCTGAGGAACATTGATTATGTAACATCCCCCCACCGGCCCCCCCTTGTTCAACTAGCTGGGCTGCTCTTCTCACACATGGCGCCAACAAGAGGAATGGTGGTAGTCACTACGAACAGTTCTGTTTACCCATACATGTACTCCGTAGCCTGCCATCATTAGACAGGCAAACCAAGTGTGGCAACTACCTGGCTCACATCTGGGGGGACCATTTAGCATGGCCATCAACCTGGGTCCCTGGGAGAAAATCTTTGCCCAGCATTATGCTAGGTTTGTACTTCTGGTTAGGGGTACCCAAGTAAATCCAGACACTGAAAACAATAACTGCACTGTCCAAACCAGGTTGGGATTTTAGAGTGTGGCATTTATTCACATACACAGAATAATACAAAATGAAGATGGACCCCCACAGGGCTACTCCCACTGGTAATGCAGATTACTGAGGTACAGAGCACACACACACAGCGAACCCTCAGGTTCTGAATGGAACTTGGCACACATGGCCCAAACTGGTACACCTCTCTTGACCTTGTACCCTCGGCCAGTACTGGGAGACTTTCCCATATTTCATGAGGAATTGTTGGTGGCTCCCTCAACCACCGATGAGCACACTCTGGCTCACAGAAAATCCCAAATCCCACATCTGGGTATTTTCGTCAGGCACTGGCCAAGTGCACTGAGAGAAAATAAAGGTGCCCAAACTGAACCCAGAGAGGTAAACATGGTTACTTCAGATGGGGGGGGGTCTCCCACCTTTTGCTTCCAAATTTATACTCGGACGTTCATCTGGTTAATAACAGCTTTCTCTGAAACACTCTTGTAGATGCTATCTTGAAATGTCTTTCACATTTAACATTCTATTTCTCACACCCTCCGAGGTGTCATGAAATTAAAAGTTCTGTAATTGGCAATGTCTTTACACTAGACCCCAACTTTAGCAGATGCTTTTAAATCAGGCACAAACTAAAAGTTCTGTACATGGCTAGTCTCTCTCTCTGGACCCCATAGTAGGCAGACACTTTTAACAGAAACAGTCTTGGTGACGAAGTCCCTTTGTCAGAGAAAGCTCACCAGAGGAATGCAGGTGCCCCAGGGCTTTTTCCCACACAAATGTCTTGGGTACTCACAGAACCAATAAATCTCGGGCAGCTTCACCATAATCCAGGCTGGACCAGGGGATTGCCCCTGAATCCAGGAATTGCCCCCCATTCCTCCGGGGATGAGGCACCAGAAAACCCTCTAGGAAAGGTCTGTATCACTTCACTCGCAGGTCTTCTGTGTCCTTCTTCTAGGGTGAGAACACACTACCCAATCTCCAGAGGTAGCTCTCTGTAAGAGCTAAAACTCAAGAGTTGCCCAGGCAGCAGCCTCCCTCTCTCTCTCCACTCTACAGACTACTGACTCTAACTCAACATTCCACTGCTAACCCCTGCAGCTAGCATTCCATTGTGGCTTATGTTGCTGCAACAGTTCTAAGGTGACATCATCACTCCAGCTCAGCTGAGACTGAAAGCAGAGTGTGACAGTGTGAAATCCATTTAACTGGTATTTCACAAGTTGCCTCTCCCTGTCTGCCACTGATTCTAAGTAGGATTCTAGTAACCCCTGGGAACAAGTGGGTTACACCCACCCTCAGCCAGGAAAGTGACTGTTCCCAGTCACTGCCTATCCAGCACCAGACCATCCTACCCTATGTGCTACCTACAGAGAGGGGTGATCAGGCCGTCCCCTACCATGTGCCAGGCACAGGCAGGCAACACTAAGGGCCCAGAGGCCATTGGCTGACACATCAGCCCCTACACTACAATCTTACTATGGAAACAAGTGACCCTGGAAGAACTGTCCAGAGCATAGCCCTAATAGATCAGCACTGCGGTCCCTATGGCTGATCAGGACCACAGCCTGTCTATCCCCCTAGCCCTTTAGGGAAAATCTATCTGACCAAAACAAACCTACCCAAAACAGGGGAACCTCCCCCCATCCCTGGACACCTGCAAACCAAATCAAGGAGCTAACACTATACTCAAGCATTACACTCCCACACAACTACACCTGTGGAAGGAAAAGTTAACACATGTTAACAACTGCACAGTACTTTAAACACAACACTTTAAAGTACTGAGGAACTCTGATGAGTTCCTCTAATCCTCTTCTTGTCTTCTCTTCTGTCTTCATCAGGACCCACCTGAAAGAGAAAAGACAAAAACACTCCCCCAAATCTGCAAACACAGTACACGACCTAACCCTTACCATCAAAACACTGGAGAATCCAAAAAAAAATTTTTTTTTTGAAATAGTAGAAAAGTAGAAAACAGTAGAAAACATCAACATTATATACAATACACCTTTTGGGGATGGAATGCCTTAAATGTCCCAACTAGTGACAACAGTGCCCGAAGGCAAGGTCCATGAATGAGTCTCTCCTGGGCAGGAGCCCGGTGAAGCACAGTTCTTGATGTACTGTAGTCCCAAATGGTAGAGTCTTTGTGGACAATTCAACAGTCTGTAGTCTGCCAGGTGTAGGATGTGTATTGCAATGTCAATAAAGTAGGAAAAGTCTGGACTTACCAGTCCCTTGAAGAATGAAAAAATGGAACAGCACCTGGATCTCCAGCTGAAGACCCTCCCTGGCAGCATTTTTCAGATACAGCGGGGGAAATCTTCCGGAAATGACAGGATGGATGTCTGACAACTGCTGGGTTGATGTCATCTCTGGCTGATGTCATCTAGGAGATGGAACCTTGGAACAGGAAAAGAACAGCTGGACTGAAGTCATCCGAAATCCCAGGTGACGAATCAGGAAATAGCTGGGTTGAGGTCATCTCTGGCTGATGTCATCTGGAAGGTCAGGTAATGGAACTGGAAGGCACACTGCAAGGCTGATGAATCTGGATGCACCTTTAGATCCTGGAACACCAGACTGGCGGAACAACATGGGTACGGCAACGGCTGGATGGCAGCACTGGCTACCACTGCTCGGCCTTCCATTTGGTAGGCATGGGCACATTCACAGGAAGCTGGTTACATTGAAGGTAGTACCACAATGGGTCAGGTGCAAGAATTATTATCCCATCTGGGCGCTCATAATTCACATTATGGAAAGTCTCATTGCCCTTTCTGTCCACAGTACGTACAGTATCTATGAACAGTGTCCTGCCCACTCTCCAGTACCGCAGTTTGTTTCTTATCATTTTGCTTCTGACAAAATGATTTGCATCTGGATGCAGGTCTTTAGTTGCCTCTTCCACTAGCCAGGCTCTCCTGTTTTTCTCAATCTCCTCCCAGACTCTCTGAGGAAAGGTAGAAAATGACATTCCATAGATCTCATCTGCCTTCCTACGAACCAGTCTTTCCTCCTTACTACTCTTGGTCATTTCATGACCACCGGCCTGGCTTGGGGGCGGCCAGTCCTGGTTCTGCCAGTGTCGCATACTCAGAGCTACGTAGAACGGGTCCCTGACCCCTCCTTCTGGGGGCAGGGCTGTGGGGTCACCAACTTCTTCCTCTGGTTCCTCCAAGGCAAGAACCCGAGGCTGTGGACTAGCACCTTCATCATAAGGATACATAGCTCCCTCCTCCTCATCCTCTTCCTCACTTAGGACCTGGGCCCAGGAGTGAGCAGTTGTCCTCACTCCCGAGACTGTCCACTCTTCACTGGGCATGGAGGTAGACACCTCCCAATCTAGGGTCTCTCAAACCTCATCCTCTCCAATGAGGCTAGGACTTGGACCCTCTCTCCATGGATCCACTGAGTCTCCCTCTGCACTGTCCATCTGCGACACTGGCGTGGAGACATCATGAGAACTCTGCTCTGCCAGTACTTACACACCCTCTTCCTTTGTGCCACACTCTGCTGGCCCCCCTCAACTGGTTCCACCTGGTGCTGTGTGCTGCTACTTGCAGGATCTTGAAGCTTTGTCCACGTGGGAGCCAAACGAATCTTGGGTGCACTAGTTAGGCCTTGCTTCTCTAAGCACCCAGAACAGTGAGGAATCATGAAAATATCCCTTCCAGCCTTGAGGCACATTATGCATACTCTCACAAGGTATCTGGGAATTGCAACATGAGGAGGTAAACTTCCACTGTACAAACATTTCTCTATTTCTTGCAGCTTGGTAACCCTTCCGCTATCATAGCCTGGGCATGATCCAGGTAGCGGGATGATCCTGAAGCCATGACTGTAGAAAACACACAAAAGTTCACTGTTATCACTGAGTTCACTTTACTGTGAACAGTCTCACAAAATGGCTCCCTGCTGCTGTGTTTACGTTACTACCCCACCTTGTAATGGCGGCGGCAGCACTCTTGGCGCATCAACATTCTGCATCTGACTCAAGCCACTGTGCATCTGATTTACTGCATACTAATAGATTTGACTCAAACTGCACAGACTGCACTGTTTTACTTCCTCAGCACATCTATATGGTTTTCTAGGACTTCACATTAGCTTTCAATCAATTTTGCTTGCTTAAAGTCACTAAAGCCACATTATTTCATGAACAGGATTGCCTGTTTGTTGTAGCCTCTCATACAACTCAGTCTCTCTTTTTGCTCAGAAAATTACCCTGTTGCTGAATCCATAATACTTGCTCATAGTCTAATGCTCAGAATTCTTGCTTGGGTTTGATTACTTTACACAGTCCTTCTTTGCAAAAACAATCACACTGCTTACACACAGATCCAGCTGGCTTTAGAAAAATCACACACAGTTTGAACTCAGTTTTGCTGAATGGTACTCACTGAATAAGTAGCTGGCTTTTCGATGGAAATTTTCAGCCTACAGCCAATCCTGGAGGCCTCTGGGTTGAAACGGGCTGGTGGTCTTGTCAACTGTCCCTACGAACACCACACTTTCTCCCCAGTTGATCAGAATATGGGTTGAGCCCAATTTAATACAGAAAAGTCTGATGTTTTAACTTTTAGAATGTTTGCAGTCACCGCGATGCTCCTCCTGGCTAACCAGCTCACACACCACTCGCTCTCTCCCTCTCGAACACTGGGCAGCACTCTGAAGCTGGTTTGGGGGTGGGACTGATTGCAGTCTCACCAATCACTCAACACCACACAAATTAGCCTCTTTCTTCTCGTGCTCTTCTCCTCCACGGCAATTGTCAAGCAGGCAAAATTTAAACTGCAAAGCAACTTTTTTCTTTTCAACTGTAACTCCAAGGTGGAAGCACAATTTTAACCATTTCTCATGGCAATTTCTCCAGCGACTCCCCCAGTCCACACAGCAAACATTTCAAACTCTCAAGGCAGACACATCTCTTTGTTTCCCACAGTTCTCCATACTTTTTTTTGTCACAGCTTGAAAATTAAAGCTGCAAACGTTCTTTTTGATGCAGGACAAGGGGCACACACAATCTGGCTTTACAGCTCCTTGGTAAACATTGGCACAATTACAGCAGCACATGAATAGCAGGCACATGGCGACACATACGGATGGCACTTCTCTGGCAAATCCCTTATATGCAAAGCTTCTGATTTTTTGGGCTACCAACTGCCAGACAGACAAAACACTAGCCACAACCTGAGCAAACATCTCTTGTTTTCTCCCAAATCCAAAACAAATCTTCAGCGGTGCCTCCATTTTGTAACTTCCCCCCACCGGCCCCCCTTGTTCAACTAGCAGGGCTGCTCCTCTCACACATGGCGCCAATGAGAGGGATGGTGGTAGTCACTATGAACAGTTCTGTTTACCCATACATGTACTTCATAGCCTGCCATCCTTAGACAGGCAAACCAAGTGTGGCAACTACCTGACTCACACCTGGTGGGACCATTTAGCATGGCTATCAACCTGGGTCCCTGGGAGAAAATGTTTGCTCAGCGTTATGCTAGGTTTGTACTTCTGGTTAGGGGCACCCAAGTAAATACAGGCACTGGAAGCAATAACAGTACTGTCCAAACCAGGTTGGGATTCTAGAGTGTGGCTTTTATTCACATACACAGAGAATAATACAAAGCGAAGATGGACCCTCACAGGACTACTCCCACTGGTAATGGAGATTACTGAGGTACAGAGCACACACACAGTGAACCCTCAGGTTCTGAATGGAACTTGGCACACATGGCCCAAACTGGTACACTTCCCTTGACTTGGCACCCTCAGCCAGTACTAGGAGACTTTCCCATATTTCATGAGGAATTCTTGGTGGCTCCCTTGACCACCGATGAGCACACTCCGGCTCACAGAAAATCCAAAATCTCACATCTGGGTATTTTCTTCAGGCACTGGCCAAGTGCACTGAGAGAAAATAAAGGCGCCCAAACTGAACCCAGAGAGGTAAACATGGTTACTCCAGATGGGGGGGTCTCCCACCTTTTGCTTCCAAATTTATACTCGGCCATTCATCTGGTTAATAACACCTTTCTCTGAAACACTTTTGTAGATGCTATCTTGAAATGTCTTTCACATTTAACATTCTGCTTCTCCCACCTCCGAGGTGTCATGAAATTAAAAGTTCTGTAATTGGCAATGTCTTTACACAAGACCCCCACTTTAGCAGATGCTTTTAAATCAGACACAAACTAAAAGTTCTGTACTTGGCAAGTCTCCCTCCGGACATCATAGTAGGCAGACACTTTTACCAGAAACACAGTCTTAAAAGTTCTGTACATGGCTAGTCTCTCTCTGGACCCCATAGTAGGCAGACACTTTTAACAGAAACAGTCTTGGTGACGGAGTCCCTTTGTCAGAGAAAACTCTCCACAGGAATGCAGGTGCCCCAGGGCTTTTTCCCACACAGATGTCTTGGGTACTCACAGAACCAATGAATCTCAGGCAGCTTCACGACAATCCAGGCTGGACCAGGGGACTGCCCCTGAATCCTGGAATTGCCCCCCCATCCCACCGGGGATGGGGCACTGGAAAACCCTCTAGGAACGGTCTCTACCACTTCACTCGCAGGTCTTCTATGTCCTTCTTCTAGGTTGAGAACACACTACCCAATCTCCAGATGTAGCTCTCTGTCAGAGCTAAAACTCAGGAGCTGCCCAGGCAGCAGCCTCCATCTCTCTCTTCACTCTACAGACTATTGACTCTAACTCAACATTCCACTGCTAACCCCCTGCAGTTAGCATTTCATTGTGGCTTATGCTGCTGCAACAGTTCTAAGGTGACATCATCACTCCAGCTCAGCTGAGACTGAAAACAGAGTGTGGCAGTGTGAATCCATTTAACTGGCATCTCACAAGCTGCCTCTTCCTGCCTGCCACTGATTCTAAGTAGGATTCTAGTAACCCTTGGGAACAAGGGGGTTACAATTATCTCCTATGAAACTTGCTGTATATTGATTTCATGTATATGTATTTCACTTTATGTATACGCACATCAGATTTATATACTATGTAACCTTGTATCATGTGGATTTATGTATTTCTGCTACCTTGTATCTTGTGTATTATTGTAACCTTTTATTTGTCAGACTGTCTACTGTTCTATGCATTGTTGTTTATGTTTAACTCTGTGCCACTGTATGTGGCCCAGGTTGTGCCTGAAAACGGTCCCTGGGACCAGCGCACCTACCCGGTTACCAAAGTAATAAATAAATAAAACTTTTAGGTCATGTTGTATACAACAAGTATGAAATGAACTAATGTGCTACATCAGAAAGATCTTTTATTGTACCTGAGTTCTTGTGACCTCACTCGTGGTTTTGCCTTTTGTGAGGTCCGAGGTCAAGTACAACCAAAGAAGATATTTCTGATAACGTACATTATTAGTTCATCTCATATCCCAAATATAATCATTGCCTTTGCTGTGATTCAAATTATATTCGACACTCAATACTAAATAATATTCTAAGCAAACATCTTTCCATAATACCCTTCTTCCCCTCCACATACATTCAAAATGTTCTGTTCCCTAAGAGTGACCATAAAGCCACCAGAAAGGTTTAAAAAGGCAAGCATCACCATATAAGCTTTTTTCTATATTCATGCCTTGTAACGCTCTTTCATTTATACCAAAATAGACCACAGAATTGCATAACCCCAAATTACAGGGAGACTAGTGTCAATCACCAGATTACTTTTCTAGTTTTCTAGTTTTTTATACATATGTTAACATTCATGATTTATCTGGGATCTGGACTTCAGTATCCCGTCCTGCCTGTCATTGTCAGGAAATGGGCCCCTATCTCAAAATGTTGTGTTCCTGTCAGGGTATAGGTGACCTGAGTGCAGAGTCTACATCTCTTATGCCCCCCTACTAAAATTCTAAAGTCCTTTGGCCACCTAAACAAACTCTGGCCAGAGCTGATAGAGCTGCAGCAGAGGAATTTGTGGTTAAAATATTGAAAATTACCAAAGTTATGAGCCTGCATTTGCAAAATGTAACATAGGCTCATAAATTTGTTATTTTTAAATATTTTTACACCAAATTTTCAACATAATCTTTTTATGACCCTGCCTCATAAAGAAGGGCAGAGAAAATGTTCAATTCCTGGCCTAAAGGTGATTTTTCTCAGGGACTGTGAAATCAACTTTTGGGACCCAAAAACACATTTTGGGCAGGAGTTGAAAAATGGCTGTTGTCACATTCATGACGTACTGTAAAGAAATGGCTATGTTGAAAATTTGGGGTAAAAATGTTGAATATTACCAAACTTACTAGCTTGCATTTCCAAATTTAACATAGTCTCATAACTTTTTTTTAAATATTTTTAGACCAAATTTATACATAACCTTCTTATGACCCTGCCTCATGAGGAAGGGCAGAGAAAATTTTAAACTCCTGTCTGAAACATGATTTTGTGCAGGGACCACAAAATCACCTTTTGGGATGTAAAAAAACATTTTGGCCAGGATATGAAAGAATGACAGCTGTCACATTCATGAGGTCCTGCAAAGATATGGCTATGTTGTCAATTTTGGGTACAAATATTGGAAATTACCAAAGTTATGAGCCTGTGTTTGCAAAATTCAATTTAGGCCCATAACTTTGTAGTTTTTTTTTTACATTTTTACACCAAATTTTCAACATAGGCTTCTTATGACCCTGCCTCATGAACAAGGGCAGAGAACATTTTGAACTCTTGCTCAAAAGGTGATTTTGCATAGGGACCTGGAAATCACCTTTTGGAATAGATTTGCCTAATGTCAGTGCAATTGTTCATAAGGCGGGGTCCCAAAAAGGCATGTTGAATATTTGGGCCAAAAATATGTAAAAATGGCCAAGTTATGCCACTAAGCTCAAAACACCATTGAAATACATTGAACCATATACCTGTTTCTTCAGTTTGTGGTTCTGTTTTGAAAAGTGAAGATGTGTCTCCGATCCAGAGAGAACTGCGGCGTTGGACCCTCAATGGGTAAGTAAGGTGTGGGGAGGTGTAGGGTAGTGGGTGCTGAGGAGGAGGGTCAGGTGAGGGACCAGTAACATCTGCAAAATGTATCGATAGATGCTTTTCTTTTTCACAGGGTTGACAAAAAAAAAAGACCTAGGATTCGTGAAAGTAACACTGGGGAACTGGGCACTGGCCATTTTAGGTTTATAGGCTTGCACAGAGCTAGCATGTTGCGGGCCAAAAATTTAAAGTTGATTCTAGTAACCAATTATTTTAGACTTTTTATTGTACCTAAATAGGTTTGTATGAATAAGATAAATTCAAGTTTTTAAATCTCTGATTTTGTTTTAGTTTGTTTCATGCTATGAGGTCATGTGCCTTGATGCCTTGATTCAATAAAGCGCATACATGGCATTTCTGATTGAAAATCACCATTTGCCTACCAGACACTCCAAGGCATGAGTCAGGAAAAGATGTGGATAGAAGTTTCCTGAAAAGTCCTCCTGGAGTAGAAGCTCTCATTTATCCGTTTTGTCTTTAGACCTGTTATGGAACTCAGTACTGAGTTAAAAATGGTGTGAGTTATTTTACAAGGTTTCTTCTGGCCTTTTAAGTTAAATGCATTTAGTTTTTAAGCAATCGCCTTTTCTTCTGGTGGAGTATATTGGGCTTTGGTCAGCAGTTACAGCTTGACACAGCGAGCAACCCCAGTCTGTTCCTCCAGTTTTTCCAGAGTCTACTAATGCAAGCGTACCTTTTGGGTATAAACTGTCATACAAAAGTTACTAAGAATCTTAGGTTTCTTATCCCACAGCACTCCAGAGCATATAAAAAGCTTGATAACTACACTTTTACTGTTATGATAAATAGTGGCCTAATTAATAGTGTGTGGTATAGACCTCATTTTTATTCAGTCTAAATAAGTAAAACCCCTAGAGATTCTTTTTCTGATTTTAACATCATGACTATGTAAACATTTTTGGATCAGAGTACTGAGGGCATTGCGATTAAAACTTTATAACCTCTGGAAGCAATATTGTCAGACTGCTAAGTTTGTGTTTTATATTTTTAGTGCTGGGAACAGATTTTTTTTGTCTCCAAGGACTTCACTCCTTTTGCAACAAGTTCCTCAGCTACATCAAGCTGCATTAAGCTGCAGTTGGCCCCATCCACCTGGGCTTGGAAAGGTCAGCAAAACCCTCTTCTCATCAATACTCTACAAGCTTACTGGACTTCTTCATTTAAGAAGTTGCAAAGAAGTTTGAACTCATAGGACACTTTTGAATATTCTCTTTGGTTAAAAAAAAATTATATGAATGTGGACGTTTTCAGATAGCTGTGGATACAAAAGAGTTGCAGCATTTATTTTTGATTTCTGACTACAGATTCTATTTTATTTTTAAGTTAAGTGAATACTGGGCAGTTAAGAGTTCTCTGCCAACTGAATTCCTATTTACTGAGCTTTTGTTGAAAAATATGTGGTGAATTCTCTACTTATAAGCTCTAGTGGTAATCCTCTGTACTAAAATTCCCAAGCAGAGAGAAATGAAAACAAGACACACATCTAGAAACATTGCAGCTAATGTCATTAAACCACAATGTAAGAAAAAGCAGGAGAACCAATAAGGAAAATACAGTTAGAAGAAAAAGGAAGAAAAATTGTTCTGTTGCTGACCCTGGAATGGGGGGGGGCGGATAACAAGCTATATTCTGGGTCCAGGCTCACATATACATCTAGCAGGGAAATGTGATGTTTTAAGAATTCAAAGTGCAACACATCCGACTCTTAGCTCATCCCCTAGTGGCTCAAGCAGAAATGAACCTTTAATACTTGATGCTAGTGAACATCCAGTAATGAAAACAATAAGGATTTTAGAACAAAATGATAATATTCAGCAAGAGCTTGTAGAAACATCTGCTGTCAAGAGAATAAGGAAGTGAAAGAAAGTGAAGGGAGAATCCCTTCTCAAAATATAATATTGGGTGAAAACATTAATAATAAGGAAGTTCTAGTATTGGAAAATAAAGAGAATGAAGAGAAAGGATGTAAAGATCCGTCAATACATAACCACAGCAGATCCATTTTAGAAGAATTTGATGCATTCATAACCCCATATACTCAGAGACTAAAAACTGGTCTCTTACAGCCACCACTGGGTACAGCACATATTTTAGGAAATACGCCCACAAATATACTGACTGCATGCACAGCCAACACAGAAAAAAAAAGCAAGAAAAAGAAGGCTGCGAAAAAGGCAACTAAAGGGAAACAAGATTAAATTAAACATCAAGGCTTGGTTAATAAGGATAAAACCACTATAATAGGGGTTATTAAAGAAATACGTAATGGCATAGTGCTTAATAATGACATGTTTATTAATCTAATATCATCCCTAAATAAATTACTCAGTGGGAAAAAAGTAGTTAATGATACTAAAACAATGAAACACAACAAAATTACTGCTAATAGAAATAAAGTTGCTACAGAGGCTTCCACTTTAATAAGGAAGACCATGGAAGAAATAGGTAATAAGGAAGAGCAGGAGACACAAAAGCTAATAAATGAGTTAAAGAAAGAAAAAAGAGTAACAACAGACAAATAAAGGAAACTAAAAATCAAGGGAAAAAAGTTAGGAAAGGGTCTGTAAAAGAAGTAGTTAGTGATAAGTGTCATAGTCTTCCAGAAAATAATGTGTTACTATTGTGGGGGGTACAAAGAAGATATCTTATCACTGGGATGGAAGAAATTATACCAGCCAATCAAATTGAAGGGGGGGGGGCATGAATATCAATATACTAAGGGGAAATCTGCAAATACAGGAGATATGGCAGTAGCCAATGAAGAACAAATAGTAGAAAAAGGACTTATAGTGCCCACAGTAGTCTTTCAGGGACTTCCTAAAGCCAGAAATGAAAACCCTATAACACTTAAGTTAGCTATTTATGTTTGTAAAGGAGTCCTAGGACCAAAGTTTACATGACAGATATTAATTCCGTTTACAGATATAAAACAGGTAAAGAAAAAAGATGGGTCTGCTTGGTTATGAAAACCGCTACTGTTAGCCAAAAAATATTATCAATGAGAAATGACTTAGTTAGACTAGGCATTAAAGCAGAAACAATTGCTTCAGAAGAAGAACTAAGGATGGATAAAGTTCACACAGAAACAATAAAAAAATGAAAAGTAAAGACACTGAAAAAGGAAGAGCTGGCCCAAAACTTCAACAAAGAATCACTAACTACTTGGTCCTGCCAGAAACCATGCATGAATTGAAACCAGATGAAAACATATTGAACAAAGAAAATAGAAGTATAAGGGGTAGGTTACAGAAAGGTGTTAGAATAAATAGAAGTGTGATACTTGAGTGCTCAGGAGACTGGAACCAGTTATCAAACAGTAAAATATACATTGATCCAGAACTGAATGTAATTAACATAGTCAGTTTAGTGAATGTCAATCAGAGGTCTTAGTGGAGGAAAACTGACAAATCGATAGCTGCCATAAAGACCACCTTATAAATTTTGACATTCTTAGTTGGAATATTGCAGGTATTGCAAGTAAACTTAGTGACATTGGCTACATAAAGTTTCTAACTTCCTATCCAATTGTTATGCTTCAAGAAACATGGGCTACTAATACAGTTACCTGCCTGCTTGAAGGTTATTACTCTTGGAATATTCATGCAAAGAAATTGAGTAATTATGAGCATGCATCTGGGGGTGTATGTACTATAATAAGGGTAGATATGGAGATTAATGCCAAATGTGTTTTTAAAGATAGCAGTTCTGATATTCTATGTGTGTAAATATCTAGGAAAAAGTTAATCACCTTGTATATTGGTTAATATTTACATACCCCCATACAAAAAGGACTCCAGTAACTAAATACTTACAAAAATGAGAGGAACTAATAATCTTCTTGCAGGCTCAATCCCCAGGGGCTATGATAATAATTGGTGGTGATCTCAATGCCAGAACTGGCAGGTGTCCAGAGTGTGAAAGCAATAGCTGGAACCTGGATGATGCCCTATGCATCCCTATAAGAACCTCATTGGACTCTAAAACTAACCTACAAGGAATTAAATTGTTAGACTGTTTGAATACACTTAACTTGAGAATTGTTAATGGTAGATGCCATGGAGATGAGATGGGCAGTGTAACCTTTTTTAATCAAAATGGAGGGAAAGTTATTGACTACTTTATAGTAGATGTTTTTTCACTGGCAACGGTCAGTCAATTGGAAATATTAGACCAATGGGATAGTGATTACAGGTTCCTAAAAATTTCTGTTTCCAGGACATGGGAACTATGTAAGGATATAGATTATCAGAAGAAAGCAGATGCTGATGAAAATATGATGATTTATAACTCTAAGAAAATCAAATGGTCAGAACAGACTGTGGATGTAGTAACAACAATTTTAAAAATGGAAAAGATGCTGGATCTGAAATATAAATGCATACTAAGTACAGAGGATAATGTCCAGGGTGATGTATGGGGACACTACAGGGACTTAGTAGAGAAAATATCTAAGTTACTTAGCAAAAAAAACATAGTTCTAAAGCAGTTAATATAGGCCAAAAAGCAAAATGGTTTGACAGGGACTGTATAAACATGAAGAAATTAATTTTAAAATTAGGGAGACATATTAGGAAACATAACCTAATTTCTGATAGAATTTCGATGAAGCATCTTAAAAATGAATATAAGGCATTGATCAAAGAGGAAAAAAGCTAAACATTGCAAGAGTCTGTGATATAGGTTACAAGAGGCAACAGAAAATAAAGACACTGTAACATTCTGGAATATGGTTGCATTTGGAATGGATAAGAACAGATTCAATATAGATGCTGTTATTATACGAGAGGATTAGTTTCAATATTTTAAAAAGATATTTGGTGATATGGTTACAAGGAATGAGTTATTACACCTCAACAGAGATGAAAATGTAATATTCAATCAGGTAAAAATGAATACAGAGATAGAGGATTACAAATTACAAGACAAGAAATTATTAATGCAATTTGTGCTCAGAAACATAATAAAGCCCCAGGGATAGATAATATAGGTGCTGAGATATATCAAGCTGATCCTGACTGGTGGTCAGATTTACTTCTGCCATTATTTGAATTTATTATTAAAAGTAGAACTATCCCAGAGCACTGGAAAGTAGGAATAATCGCCCCCTTACATAAAAAGGGGGCCACTAATACTCCATTGAATTATTGACCAATTACCCTGCTAAATGTTAGCCTTAAGATATTTTCAAGAATTTACTGGATAGGCTTTTAGCCTGGATAGAAGCGCAGAATGTATTGTCTCCTTTTCAAGCTGGATTCCGAAAGGTGAAATCTATACTAGATCATATATTCATTTTAAATTGTATCCTTGACAAATACGTTAAACAAAAGAAAAGAAAGATATACGCTGCCTCTGTGGATATAAAGGCAGCGTTTGATTCTGTTAACAGAGAAATCCTTTGGAACATACTGAATTCAAGAAGTCTAGATAAAAATCTATTAGACATATTTCTATGACATACTGATACAGTGTTAAGGGTCAGATTTGGTAAGGATGGGGCTTTAACGGAGCAAATTGAAGAAAAAACAGGGGTCACACAAGTTTGCCTTCTAGCCCCTGCACTCTTCAATATCTATATAGAAACAGTAGTGGAAAATATTTCCAAAATAGACACTTTTGCTCCTAAAATCAACCATATTCCAGTTAAAGTACTTATGTATGTGGACGATGCCATTATTTTGGCTCAAACACCTCTTGGTTTGAAAAGGGCACTATGCTCAGTTAGGAAAAGTCTGTTGAAACTGGATCTGACCTTAAATACAGAGAAAATGAAGACAGTAACTTTTGGATCTAAAAAGAATAAAACTTGTTCCCTGGAACATTGTTGGTATAAGTATAGCAGAGGTTGAGGAATTCCAATATCTGGATGTAGTGTTCAGTAGAGACCTAAAATGGAAATCACATATTATAGAAGTTAAGGCTGATGTTAAAAGCAGTATGTTAGGAATTAATAGATTTGCTAGATGTTTTGCAAAAAGATTCCTTTATAGCATCAAATATGTGTTTTGATGCAAAAATTAACTCAAAAATGCTTTCTGGTGCAGAGTTGTGGGGCCATTATGCTAATATCAAAGAACTAGGTCATTACAGACCATCTTTTTGAAGAATTTATTAGGTGTACCCCTATATACAATGAATAGTACAGTTTGTGCGGAAACTGGAACTCTATCTGTAAAAGCTAAAATATTGAAGCATTTCCTATAATAAAACAACTGTCTGATGCCCCAGAACACAGTTTATTGGCTAACTGTAGGAAGGATATGCTTAATAACCTACATATGGAACCTCTATGTTGGCTGGTAAAGTTAAATTAGCAACTGAATAGAGTTGGGCTACGTTTTAACATCATGCTCAATCCATCCATGGATTATGCAGTATTTATTAGAACAGCCACACAAAGAATTGTTGACAATGCTACGCAGGAAGATTTAGGTAACGTCAGAGACTCTTGTAGACATAAGGTTCTAAAGCTTACAAAGGTTTCATCCAGCATGGAGAAATATCTTAAATACGGTGAGAACATCAATCACAGGAAAGCATTGACCAAATTAAGGTTTGACCTGTATAGCAACAATATGGAAACCAAGTAATGTGCAATGTGTAGTAGAACCTTGCTTTTGTGATGAAAATGTTGAACTTACTGGGATTGTCCTAAAACAGTGGCAGAAAGGGAAAAGTTAGTATACCCATTTTTTATTAAAAGAACAAATGCCATTTCCAAAGGGCATACAATATTTGACACTAGCCATAATAATATGACACAAATATTTGCTTTGGCAAGTTATGCCTATAAGATAATGTGCAAGTTTCAATGAATCACTCCTTATAATATGTTAAACTTACTTTATATGATTTATATTGGCTGTCTGTATAATTATATAATAAATCTGTGCATATAGGAGAAACAAGCAAACAAAATATGGGGTTAGGGAGATGAGCCAAATTAGAAAATAGAAAATGGAGAACTGATACAGAGAATAATAGTCATCTTATGATTAATTGCGGTGTTATTTATCTATTATTATTTATTAAGATGTACTGTATATTAAATGTCTTGGGTGCAATATTCTGTCTGAACTGTGTAATAGGAGAATGTATTTGTATGCTGCTGTAATATCTGATATGCATGGTTTTTAAATATTTGTGTTTGTAACAATTTGGTTTTATACGTACTTTCAATAAATGACTGAACTGAACTAAACAGTGAACTGATATCTCATCTCTTGCTGCTGCCAGCTGAGCAAGGTGCACTGCAAAAGTCCAGCAGATGGGGGCACTGCCCCATCCTCCAGAGAGTACCCCTGGAAATGAATGCCCCACAGTCACCACACCTAACTACCTCCCCACTGTACCCCATCCTTATTCTGAACCTGGGAATAGGGCTACACCCAAAAAGGTATAGATGCTGCAGATAACACAAAACTGCCTTCTTCCAGTACATAAGCAGAAAAAGGAACATGAAGGATGGAAATGAGCCTCTCAAAGCAAGGGAATGGGGAGTAGAACCTGTGCGTGAGCCAAGAGCTATGGCTGAAATGCTAAATGAATACTTTGCTTTGGTGTTTGCCATAGAGCCCTCTACCACCCTGGGTAACTTGTAACAGTAATTTCAGGTTACCAACTCCCTACTTTGTCTTGCCAGTAGTAGGTGACACAATCTATTACTTTTATTATCCAACCTACCTCCTTCCAAGGCATAAATTAGTTTTGGAAACCTAATTTTCAGTCATTGCTATCAACATCATTTTGATTAGCAACCAGCCAGGGTTTGAGGAACAATTTCACTAAACGGTTATTTTTATTTATACAATACAGTCCAGAATATTTATACAATACAGTCCAGAAGAGTGCAATTGCATAGAAGAGTGTCAAACTGCAAGAACAATTTCTGCAATTTTGCACTTTTTGCAATTACAGGACAATATTAATGCAGTTTGGAAATGTTTACGCAATACAGCAAATTAGAGGATTAGTAACATCTACTAATCAAGGCTGTACCTAATTAGCAATCAACGTTTTTTTGGGTAGCAAACTGCTTTGCAAACCCACTTATTTTAGACCTTCCCTTCCCTTTGGCAACTAAAAAGTATGCCTTTCTTATGAAAATGCAGTTCTACCTATTGCTCCAACAGTGTGAAGGCATGTAGCCTAACCCAAAAGCAAATTTCCCAAGAATGAGGGAAAGTATTAAAGAACTGCTGGTAACCGGTGCCACAGGGAGTGCGGAAGACACTGGGATAAAACTGAAAAATGCTATAACTACAGTCGTGGCACAATGAGCATAACAAATAAACAAATACAGAAAATCAAAGAAACCACTCTGGTTTTCCAAAGAGGTGTGGACTATAATTAGAGATAAGAAAAAAGCTTATAGAAAGTACAAGGAGCCCAAATCCAAGAAGGACAAAGAAGAATACAGGATTAAACTCAAGGAAGCAGGAAAAGCAATTAGGGTAGCTAAGGCCCAGATGGAGGAAAGAATAGCAAAAAGAGTTGGGGGGGGGACAAAACACTTTTTCATTATATACTGTATGGGAAAAAAGAAAGAGCAAAGGAGGAATAACCAGGTTAGCAACTAAACAGCTGGTGGAGAATGACAAAGATGAGGCAGAAGTACTCAACAAATTCTTCTGCTTGGTCTTCACTCATGAAGACAAAGTTAATGGTCCAGCACTAGCCAAGGCACATCTCCACAGCAGGGAAGTAGACACCGGCCCCTTTACAAAAGATAGGGTCCTGAAGGAGCTGTCTAAATTAGAGGTGGACAAGGCAATGGGGCCAGATGGAATACATCCAAGAGTTCGGAAGAAACTGCGGAAAGAGCTTGTAGCCCCACTAGCCAAACTATTTAACACATCACAGGAAGATGGCATAGTGACATAGGACTTGAGAAGGGCCACAGTTGTGCCATTGCACAAGAGTGGTAGTAGGGAGGTTGCAGGGAATTACTGCCCAGTCAGCCTGACCTCAGTGGTGGGTAAAGTAATGGAGACATTACTTAAAGAAAGGATAGTGGAGTACCTGAAAGAAGGTAGGAAACTTGACCCAAAGCAGCATGGCTTCACAGTAGGATGCTCATGCCAAAGACATATCATATAATTCTTCGACTGGGTTACACAAGCAGAGGACTAAGGTGTTGCTATGTATATAGTATATCTAGATTTTAGCACAGTCTTTGATACAGTTTCACACAGAAGGTTGGCAAATAAATTGGAGCAAACAGGTGCAGGTCAGAAAGTGGCCAACTAGATAAAAAGTTGGCTACAGGACAGGACTCAGAGAGGTATGGCAAATGGCACCTTGTCACAGGAGGGGAGAGTAACCAGTGGGGCTCCACAAGAATCAGAGTTTGGCCCAATCCTTTGTAACATATTCATTGGTGACATCGCTGAGGGACTGTATGGTAAAGTCTGCCTTCTCACTGATGATACAAACCTTTGCAAAAGGGTAGACACACAGTAAGGGGTCCAAGGAATGGAGGCAGATCTAAGAAAGCTGAAGGAATGGTCGAAGAACTGGCAGTTGAGATTCAACACCAAAAAAGTGTAAGGTAATGCACTTGGGTAAGAGGAACCCAGGAAATAACTATGTCCTGGAAGGGCAGCAATTGGAAAAGACAAAGATGGAATGGGATCTAGGAGTTATGATATCAAATGATTTAAAGGTAGGAAAGCAATGTGAAAAAGCATCACTAAGGGCAAGTGGCATCCTTGGATGCATAGTTAGGGGTATTACTAGCAGAAATCATGAGGTAATCATCCCACTCTATAGGTCCTTGGTGAGGCCTCACTTGGAGTACGGTGTGCAGTTCTGGAGGCCACAACTAAAAAAAAGGACATAGAATATCTAGAATACGTGCAGAGAAGAGCTACCAATATACCATGAACCTTACAAATATAGGCTCAGCCAGTTAAATCTATTCTTCCTGGAGTAGGGAAGGAACAGAGGAGACATGATAGGAACATTTAAATTTGTTAAAGTGATAAACTCAGTACAAACTAGTAACCTCTTTCAAGAAAATAGAACTGCGCGTACAAGAGTGCCCAACTTACACCTGGTTGGCAGCAAATTCTTAACCAATGTTAGGAAGTATTTTTTCACAGAGACAGTCATGGACCCTTGGAACAGCCTGCCACCTGAGGTGGTGGTGGTCGATAAGACTGTCAGAAAATTCAAATGGGCATGGAACCGCCAATGTAGTCACCTCAACAACAGCAGCAGATGGGGCGGGGAGGTAGACATTTCAGGCAGACTAAATGGACTGCAAGGTTTCCTTCTGCCAGCAAATTCTTATGTTCTTATGTTCTAACCCAGGCCCAGACACCCCAGCATATGAAGCGAATATCCTGAGATCTAGTGTTGTAGGATTTGTGCATTTTAATGGGTATAGCTTCATGCCAAAGCTTGATGCATCCTAAGAATGGATGATGGACTATAACCCAAACATTGTTATTATAACTGAATCCTGGTAGAGTAAGAGCATACCCAACAGTCTCATTAATACCCAGTGTTATACCACTTGGAGACAGGACAGCAGTAATAGGGGAGGTGGAATTCTAACATACAGCCACAGTGACCTCAGAATCAAAAGGCTTACCATCACTGAGTGTCAAAGCCTGGAGCTACTGACAGTGGAAGTGCGCCTCCAATATGCAAAACCTATCCTACTCATTGGCTGTTACTGCCCCCTTAATGTGAACTGGAAGGGCTAAGCATGTTGCAGGTCTGGCTTCAGACACACTAGAGCAGCCATGAGTTACTTATGATAGGTGACCTAAATTTAATCTGACCAATGCTAGGCAACTCAAACTGCGTGCTTAATGTGGCCTCTATTCTGGGGTTAGTACTGTTAATCAAAGAGCCTGCATAGATAAATGAGCAGAATGGATGCACCAATGGTCTTTCTAACATACTAACATACTAAAATGCCAGCAGAGTAGGCCCCATGGTCTATCGAGTCTGCTCGAGAGTCAGTACCCTTGATGGGCACCATTTTTCTGCTATGATTGTCTGTGTTTCTGCATATGAATGGCTCAGCCTCTTCCACAGTACTGGGCCAGATTCTCATTTCCAGGCCTGATCAAACTGCACTCTGTGGTGTCCTGCCAGATTCTTTCAGTGATTGTCAGCTGACCTTCTACATAGAAAGTGACAGCAGAAGGGGGCCATGAAGCCCATCTAGTCTGCTCATAATCCTACCCCTTTTCTTAACTGCTTTTCAGTGTTATGATGCCCTTGTATCTATCCCACACCTTCTTGAAAGTCTCCACCATTTTTGCCTCCACTGCCTCCTGGTGAAGGCAGTTCCATGGATCAACCACTCTCTCGGTGAAGAAGAACTTGTGTGTGTTGCCCTGAATCTGCCCCCTCTAGCTTCATGTTGTGCCCTCTGGTTCTTGAGTGATTTTTAATATGGAACAGATTCTGGACCTGCACCTTATTTATTCCTTTTAGGAATCTGAAGGTCTCAATCATGTCTCCTCTCTCCCTCCGCTGTTCCAAAGAGTACATGTTTAATTCATGCAGCCTCTCTTCATATGATTTGTTGTGCAATCCGTGAATCATTTTAGTAGCCCTCCTCCTCTGCACTGTCTCCAGTCTGGTAATGTCCTTCTTAAGATGTAGTCTCCAGAACTGTACACTGTACTTCAGGTGTAGCCTCACCATTGATCTATAGAGTGGAAGGATTGCCTCCTTTTTCTGCTGGTAATCCCCCTGCTTATGCATCCCAACATACCATTTACCCTCAGTGCTGCTTTCTCACATTGCTTGGTTATTTTTAGGTCATCTCTTATAATTATTTCCAGATCCCTTTCCTGTTTAGAGGCTAGCAAGTTTGTCTCCCCCAGGTAGTAATCCATTCCTGGGTTAGTCCTTCCAAGGTGCATGATTTTGCATTTTTAGTATTGAAGTTTAATTGCCACGTTCTTGACCACTTTTCTAGAGATTCCAGGTCAGCCTTCATATTCTCCACTCCTCCTGGGGAGTCCACCCTGTTTCCTATCTTTGGGTCATCAACAAACAAACTCACTTTGCCCTCCAATCCATCAGTAAAGTTACTAAGGAAGATGTTGAATAGGATTGGGCCAAGCACTGAACCCTGTGGTACTCCACTAGCTATGCCTCTTTCCCCTGAGAGTGACCCATTCACTAATGCCCTCTGGGTCCTACCAATAAGCCAACTCCTTACCCAGTTTACCACCTGATGCCCTACTCCCATGTGGTCTAATTTATTTAGCAGCCTTCTATGTGGTACTAAGTCGAGGGCTTTGCTGAAATCCAGGTACACTATGTCTACCACACCTCCCTGGTCTACTATTTTCGTTACCCAGTTAAAGAAGTCAAGTAAATTGGTCTGACATGACTTCCCTGTGGTAAAGCCACGCTGTTTAGTGTCTAATTTGTTGTTGTCCTTGAGAAAGGATATAATACTCTCCTTGAGAAGGGTTTCCATTGTTTTGCCTACAATTGATGTGAGGCTATAGTTGCCCGCACTCACTCTGCTACCACTTTTGTGCAGAGGAATAACTGTGGCTATTTTACAATCTTGTGGGACATCGCCCAGCTCAAATGATAAGTTAAAAAGATCAGCAAGTGGAGCCGTCAATTCTTCTCTTAGTTCTCTTGGTAGTCTAAGGTGCATTCTGTCTGGTACCATGGCTTTGTTTGTACTGAACTTCTCCAGTTCCTTTATGACTTCCTCTTTTGTAAAGTTTCCTGAGTAAACTCTGTTGCCACCTTTATTGTCTTCTGTAATGGTGGGCCCGCAGCCAACCTGCTGTTTTGTGACTACGGAACAGAAATATCTGTTTAGGATTTCCACTTTGTCCTTGTCGTCCTCAGTGGTCTCTCCATCTTCTTTCGTGAGTTGGACAATATCCCCTGTGGTCTTTCTTTTTTCACTAATATAGCTAAAGAAGGTTTTGTCTCCCTTTCTGACTTCTCTGGCTATCCTTGCCTCTGTTGTTGCCTTTGCTGTTCTGATTTCCTTGCTTGCAACCCTTTGTTTTTTTTATAGTCTTCACAGTCCTTGTCGGAACTTGTTTTCTTGTATTTCCTGAAAGCAGCTCTTTTCTCCCTAATCCTGGTAGTTACTTCTTTAGTAAACCACAGTGATTTTCTCTTCTTTTCTGCTTTGCTCAGCTTCTCTATGCAATGGTTTGCAGTCTGAAGTACAGCTGCCTTGAGATGTGCCCAGCACTCTTCAACGTTCCTCCTCCAAACTATATATGCGAGTCTCTCTCTTTAAGATCTTCTTTCATAGCCACAAAAATCTGCTCATCTAAAGTCCATGACTTTAGTTTCAAAGTGTTTGGTTTCCGTTTTTGTCCTGACATGAAATTGCACCATGTAGTGATCATTGGACCCTAGGTGGCTTCCTACCTCTACTTCTACAACATTGTTCCCCTTCGTTAGCAGCTGGTCAAAGACAGCATCCCCCCCGCTGGATCTTTTACTAGTTGTTTCAGGCCCGATAAGTGTAGATCCTCCAGAAAGTCTTTGCTTCTGGTTGAACTTGCTGTATGAATACTCCAATTTATGTCAGGTAAATTGAAGTCCCCAGCACTATTACTTCCCCTTTATCACTCATGTTTTGAATGGCTTTCAATATTTCTTTATTCCCCTCACCCCTGTTATTGGTGATTGGTAACACACTCCTACCCAAGTTATTGCTCCATTTCCAGCCTCTAGAGTATCCTAAAGTGACTCAGTTTCTGTGTTGTCATTTTGGGTTACGGTCGCTTTTATGCTTTCCTTAATGTACATAGTCACTCTCCCCCTTTTCACCCAGTTCTGTCCTTCCAGAAGAGACAGTATCCTTGGATAGTCATTTTCCAGTTGCGGTTATTGTTTAACCAGGTTTCAGTGATGGTGAACCAGTCCAGATCCACTTTGGCAATGACGGCTGTGAGGTCAGCTGTTTTATTTGATAGGCTCCATGTGTTAGTGAACATAACTTTCCAAACTCTATCCCTAACTTTTCCTGTGTTCTGATTTATTTGTGACTCCTTTTTTATGTTATCTATCCCTTCCCCTAATTGGTGAATCCTCTTATTATTATTTCTATCAGTTTCCTCACTCATTTGGTGAGTTGTTTTGTTTTTGCTTGTAACCCTGATTTGGTGGTGTTTCGGGAGAAAGGCTGCAGGTCTTTTTGTCACTGCTGTCCCTTCCCCACTGTTCAGTTTAAATGTCCAAAGCATATGGCCAGTTTCTGCTCTAGAGCTCGCACACCTTCCTTAGTCAGGTGTAGACCACTGTATTTGAAGAAACTCCTGTCCCAGAAGTCAGCCAGTTCCCTATGAAGAAGTGCCCCCTGTCTTGGCACCAGTCCTGGAGCCAAGTATTAAGTTACTCTATTTGATCCTTGTGTTTATTTTGGTTACTGCCTCCTTTCCCCCATACTGGGAGGATTTTGGAGAAGACAATAGTTGAGGAGTGCAAGGTTAATGTCTCACCAAAGCGAGATATGTGGTGTTTGGTCTCCTCGAGTGTCAGGTTGTCCAGATTGTTTGTACCTACATGGATGAAGATGCCTGCACATTTGCCTTGCTTTTTTAGTAACCTGTGAATGCGTTCTGTATCCCTTTGTGCAGAGGCTCCAGGTAGGCATTTGACTACTACCTGTATTTCAGGACCCTGATTTATGTGTGGCTCCACTCCATGGATCATGCAATCTCCCACAATAAGTATTTTCTTTTGTTCCCTTTTGTTTGAGCCCTTTGTAGTTTCTTCCTGGTTTGACTGTGTTGTACATCTCAACTGGCATTGATTGGCGTTATGTCCATGTTCCCCCTTCTTGGCGAGAGGGGTGTATCTATTTGCTGTTACGATCGGTGCCTCCTGTTGTGCTACCACCTGTTGTTGTAACTGGCACGACTTTCTTCTGCCTCCCTTTACCATCTGAAATTCTCCAAGAACAGGGGTGGTGAGGTGTTGACTGATGGTCCCCTAGTGGATCTGGTGAGGTGTAAAGGGGTGAGCAGGTTTGAGGTTGGCAATCAGGTTGTGTAGATGTTTGATCTGCTCCCATGCCTCTCTGAGTTGTGCTCTCAGATCTGTTATTGTCCAACATGTGAGGCAGAGCCCTATTGCCTGAATGTGTGCCCTATGAAAGGATGCCCTGCACCACTGGCATGTAATATTTGCCATGTTGCTTGAGGATCCTAATGTGAATGAAAGAGAAGAAGGTTGAAGGAGGAATATGTTGCTTGAGGATTCTAATGTGGACGAAAGAGAAGGAGGTTGAAGGAGGAATATGTTGCTTGAGGATTCTAATGTGGATGAAGAAGAAGGAGGATGAAGAAAGAATAAGAAAACTACTAGAAATTAAAATAATTTTTTTTCTGTAGTGGGGGAAAGGGAAACCACAGGGTTATGCCAACATTATATCTTTTAGATCTTCTAAAAAGTTTGACTACCCCAGTTTCATGACTAACCAGTAAAACATTCACTGGAACAGGCTTCACTTCTTCTTTAACATGGAGGATACCTGGGTATTCTTTAAACAGCAAAATAAGGTAAACAGGGGAGAGTCAGCACAGCCATGGACAGAGCCGGCCTTAGACTTTGCGGGGACCAGGGCAGAGGTAAAATACAGGATCCCCTATAACCGGTAATCAGCAGTCTGGTGTTCACTAACTGTCATATTCACAGCAGAACTGGTACTGCCTGTATGTTTTGGAGGTGGGCAGGAGACCTCAGTGCCATTGAGAGGTAAATAAAAGAACCCACACTGCAAGTATTGGAGGCAGGCAGGAGACTTCAGTGCTGCCAAGTGGGACTTAAAAGAACCTGTGCTACCTGTAAACAGACTAGGTTTGCTGGCAAAGGGGGAAGACTAGGTTTGCTGGCAAAGGCATCTAGCTTCACCTGAGCTCTTTTCTTCTAGGTTGCTTGTAAGGACAGAACAAATAACCATACCAGAGCAAGAAAAAGGATTAAGGCTTCTTTTGGCTAGGCAGATTTACAGTGTGTTATTATTTTCTTTTGTACTCACAGGGATTGTTACTGCTTGTTGCTAACATTTTATTGCTTTATTTTTCTCTGATTCAAATTGTTGTTGCTGGGTATGCCTTCTGCTGCATTATTACAGGGTGTGCCTACAGGTGTGTGCTTACAGATTACTGCTGTAATCTTCTGATTCAAATTGTCTTTTGCAAGGTATATCTTCTGTTACTGCTTTGTTTGTCTCTGTAGCAAAGTGTTTCTTACAGGGTATATTTTCTGTGAAATTATTACAGGTGGTGCTTTACAGGTTTACAGTTTTATCTATCATTAGGATAAGCTTTCAGGGCTACTGCATAGGGCCAAGCCACCCGCCCCATCCCCAATCACTCTACGCTATACTCCTTTTATAGGGTAGCACAGTCATAACATTTCCTGTCTCAAAGCAAGAAGGGGTGGATCAGAGGGGTATCCACACAGTGACTTCATTTACAGGGGCACAAGTAATTTAACTTGTTATAACAAGTTATACAAAAACAAACAAACAAAACACAAAATCAAACACTTGCTTTCATTTTCCTCCTTCTAATTACTCTGACCAGGTTATAAACCCAGCAACTTATCTGGAATGGATATTATTAACTGCAGGTACTGCAGGACACTTTTCAAAAGGGCAGTTATACAGGATTCAGGAAACTGTACTACATGCTGGGCCATTGGAGATATAAGGGCTCAGCTCCAGGTAACACGCATGTTCAGGAGGAAATACATTATAAGAACAACCCACCATTTCCCCAACATCCAACAGAAGCACCTCAACCGCAGAAGGTAGTTGGTCCAGGAGGTTGGCAGGTGGTTAGAAGGGGCAAATCAGGTACCCCATAACTCACTGCTCTCCAACATATCACTTCCACAAACCATATAAAAACTACAAACAGGTATCTGCCTCTATCTCCAAAATCAAACAAAGGGACAGAGGACACTGCTGCACAGGAGCTAGCACAACAAAACTCAGCCAAAATAGGAACCAAACCAAAAAAAGCAAAAAGGTAATCCAAAACACTTCTCATCATAGGAGACTCCATGATTTGGGGAGTTGATACCTATCTCCAGCCAGGGGTAATGGTCAGATCTCTCCCAGGCACATCAGCATGGAGAGACACTGACCACATGGCTAAAATTGTACAGGAAGCAGGAGAAAACATCAACATCCTGGTACACATAGGGACTAACGATCTCACCAGCCGGTCAGTTGTGGAGACCAAGGAACACCTGACCAGGCTGGGTGACAAACTATCATATATATCATCTGGCATCTCCTTCTCTGAGGTCCTGCCAGTCTGGGAGAGGGGGGCAGATGGATGGAAGGTCAGAGAAGGGGAGATAGGGGAGCTAAACATGTGGCTCAAGGGCTGGTGCCAGGAAAAAGGACATAAGTTTCTAGGTAACTGGCAACAGTTTTGGGAGCAAAAGTCCTTTAAATTCGATGGACTGCATCTGACTAAGGAGGGAGTCAGTGCATTGGGGCAGAAGTCTGACGTCTTTGCAGAATATTTAAACTAGTAAATGGGGAGAGGGGTGCAGCACCGATATGTTGAATGGGAAGAACACCCTTCCCCCCTCAGCTACTGATCAAACAGGAGTTCAACATGTTTGCAGTTCATTTGCATCACCAGGTAAGGAAAAAGGTCCAACTCCCCATACGACGCACAGAGGAAACGACAGACTTCGCCCAATGACTAATACACCGAAATCTGGCCAATGGAAAATCATGTACACAAATGCTTGCAGTCTGGGAAACAAAATCTCAGACCTGCAGGCAATAATGACAGAGGCTAAACTGGACATAGTAGCCATTAGCGAGACATGATTCACCAGTAACCACACTTGGGAGACTTCAGTACCCAGCTATGTACTGTTCAGAAGAGACTGAGGTACAAAAGGGGGGTGGAGTGGCCCTTTATGTCAATGAAAATATCAAAGCAACAGAAATTCAGAATACACAGAACCAGAAGAATTGTGGGTCACCCTAGAAACAGGAAATAGGACAGCCATATGAACTGGGGTTCTGTACAGGTCTCCAGACCAGGGAGAGGACATAGACACATTACTGTTAGAAGATATACAAAACATGTCAGCTAAAGGAGAGGTTTTGATAGCGGGAGATACAGATTGGTCAATACCAACAGGAACATCTGCCAGAACTAGACACATAGTGGATTCCCTGCAGGGGGGCCTCAAACAACTGCTACAACAACCCACAAAAGACAGGGCTATCCTAGATCTAGTACTAACAGGGAAAGAATCACAGATCTCCAGCTAGAAGGTCACCTGGGGGTCAGTGACCATCACACGGTATGGTTCAATTTGGCCACTAGAACTAAATCATTCCATTCCAAGGCAAAAATGTGTGACTTCAGAAGAGCTGACATTGATAAGATGGCCAACAGAGTTCAGCTAGCCATGGCAAGAAGAAATACAGGTGAGGGGGTACAGGCAAAGTGGGCAAGCATTAAGGATGCAATACATGAAGCAACATTCCATTGTGTTAGAGAGAAAAGGAAGTGCAAAAGAAGAAGGAAACCACTTTGGTTCTCAAAAACAGTAGCAGAAAATGTCAGAGCCAAAAGGCTGGCCTTCAGGAAATATAAGGGAATACAGAGGGATGAAGATAGGGAGGCATACCAAACTTCCCTAAGGGAAGCAGAAAAGGCAGTAAGGCAGGCAAAGGTCCAAACCGAGGAAACACTAGAACAAATAGTAAAAGAAGGTGACAAGACTTTCTATAGATACATTAATGAAAAGAGAAAGTCCAGAGGGGGTATTGCTAAGATCAAAGGCGATAAGGGTGTGTGTGAGAAGGACCATGTAAAAGGATCTATCCTAAATAGATACTTCTGCTCAGTATTTACTGAGGAGAAGGTAGGGCAGGGCCCACAGCTCAGCACCATGGACACAGGGGGGAGAGAGGTGTAAGAGCTCAATAAGCTCAGGGTGGACAAGGCAATGGGACCTGATGGCTACATCCCAGGGTACTAAAGAAGCTAAGGGTGGAACTAGCAGAGCCATTATCAGGATGGTTTAGTGAGTCTCTGAGCACAGGAGAGGTCCCAGAAAACTGGAGAAGGGCTCATGTGATCCCTCTCCACAAGAGTGGTAGCAGGGAGCAGGCAGGGAACTACAGACCAGTCAGTCTTACCTCAGTAGTGGGCAAGATTGTGGAGGCACTCCTTAAGGAAAGGATAGTGCAACACCTGGAATCCATAGGAGCACAGGATCCAAGACAGCTTTGGTTTACAACAGGAAGGTCCTGTCGAGCTAATCTCATAGATTTCTTTGACTGGGAAACCAGACTGGTGGACCAAGGGGGAGCAGCTGATGTCTCCTACCTTGACTTCAATGAAGCTTTCGATACTGTTCCACATAGAAGATTGGTTAATAAGCTGGGTAGGCTCAGGGTGGGTCAGAAGTTGGTCAACTGGGTGGCAAACTGGTTGACTGGCAGAAAACAGAGAGTGGTGGTAAACGGTATACAGTCAGAAGAGATGCAAGTCACAAGTGGGGTACCTCAGGGATCAGTTCTGGGGCCAGTTCTCTTCAATATCTTCATCAGTGACATTGCAGATGGACTGGAGGGTAAGGTTTGTTTGTCTGCAGATGACACCAAGATCTGCAACAGCGTACATGATCTGGATGGGGTGGGCAGAATAAGAAGAGATCTGGATAAACTGGCAAAATGGTCGGAAGAGAGGCAACTGGGGATTAACGCAAAGAAGTGCAAGATCATGCACATAGGGATGAGAAACCCTGAAGCTACCTATATGTTGGAGGGGGAGTTGCTGGCAGTCACAAGGGAAGAAAGAGACTTGGGTATAATCATCACAGATGACCTGAAATCATCCAAGCAGACCACTAAAGCAGTAGGTAAGGCCAGGGGGATGTTGGGGTGTATTACTAGGGGTATCACAAGTCATAAGAGGGAGGTAATAATCATCTTTACAAGACACTGGTTAGGCCCCATCTGGAGTACTGCATGCAGTACTGGAGGCCACACCTTGGCAAGGACATTAACCAAATTGAGGCAGTCCAGAGAAGGGCAACCAAAATGGTGCAGGGAATGCATCAGAAAACATATGAGGACAGATTAACGGAGCTCAATATGTATACCCTAGAGCAAAGGAGGGAGAGAGGTGATATGATCAAAACATTCAAACACCTTAAGGGCAATAACAAGGTGAAAGAGTCTAACATGTTTCAATATAAGAAAAATAGCAGGACAAGAGGACACAACATGACATTAGAGGGAGGCCAATTAAGGGGTACTATGAGGAAGTTCTTTTTCACAGAAAGGGTGGTGGATGCCTGGAACGGCCTACCTCAGGAAGCGGTGGATATGAATACAGTGCAGGGCTTCAAACACGCATGGGATAGGCATAATGGAGCAATACAGATGAGTATGAATAGGCCATTGACAGAGCAAAGTCCTATGGCACATTCACAAGGTAGAAAAAAAATGGGCAGACTGGATGGGCCTTGCGGTCCTTATTTGCCATCAACGTCTGTGTTTCTATGTTTCTGTATTTGAGGCTGGACAGAGGACCACAGTGACAGTGAGCAGCTGAAAGAAAAAAAGCCCTTCAGGGCTGTGAAGACACACTACTGTGGGCAGCTGAAAGAAAGAAGCTCACTGTGGCTGTGGAGAGCCACCACAGAAAGCAGCTGACAAAAAAAAATTGGGGGCTATAGAGACCTGCTGCAGTGGGCATCTCCAAATAAAAAGCCCTTTAGGGCTGTGGAGGTACTGTGTATAGGTAATTGTAATCCCCATATTTGTAGCTGACTTGTAACTATGTTAGTTATTAGAGCCAAATAACTTCCAGGATATAGGTAAAGGTTTGCAGGCCATGGCAGTTTACAACTGTACTGCAGTGAATCTCATCACTGTAACCCCTGTGATTCTCCTGGAGAGATTACACACCACCTCCTGCCACACCCCACAGGCTGGATTTGGCTTGCCTGTTTGTTCTGAGACAGCATCTATACTGGTAGTGGCTGAGGCCACTGACCACCTGATCTTTGTTCTGAATCTCCCCGAAACCAAAAGACCCACTCAAAGTCTTAACCCCTAGTATGAACACCAACACCTGTCACCCACTCACCCACCCCACACTGACAGAGAGAGAGAGAGACCAACACACTCAAGACTCACCATCATAGCCCAACTGAGGGTCCGAGGAGGAGAGGGGGGGCCAGGTACCAGCTCAATAAAATTTTTTTTTTTTTATGCCGAATGCCAGCAGCTCTTTGCAAATTTGCAGATGTCAAGTCACGCAGTGCTGGCACTTCTGAGAGCAACTACTCTAAGACAGCAAGACACGCGGCTCAGTTTGGGATGAGAAGCTGAAGGCCCTGGGCCTGGCTGAGCCAGAGGAAAAGTGCTACTGTGGGGTCTGATCTCTTGGTCTGGCACTGGAAAGGGAAAGTGTGTGAGCATGTACAACTCCTGATCAAGTGACCTTGCTCAGTGCTCCAATGGTAACTACATGATCAAGAGACTTACCTTAGCTGTCTGTAGATCTGCTCTCAGTTGGATCTTAATATGTGAATCATCAGCTGGGTGGTTTTTTTTTAAAGTGCGGGGCCCAGGGCAGCTGCTCCTACTTCCCCCCAAGGCCAGCCCTGGCCATGGACAGCCTGTCCAAATACCCCACAATACCTCTAGAGGCTGAATTTGAGGAAACAGAAGAAATTTCACACCAAGTCGCAATATATGCAAAAAAGTGAATACAATTTTTTTACAAGAGCTACATGACAAAAAGGACACCAACAGAAATCCCTAAAACGTTTGATTCCCCCAATGTCATGACTGACCTGGAAAACATTCACTGGGATAGGCTTCACTTAATGCCTAACACAGATGATGCCTGGGCCTTCTTTAAAAGGAATTCCTGAAATTATGCAACAGACATTCACTACTTTGAAACAAAAGGTGGGTAATGTACCCTTCTGCTGTGTCACCTTTTGCAAACTATAGAGGCAGAAAACAATGCCTGGGTTAAAGCAAAAGAGTCCAATAGCCAAACTGACTAGGACAGAATTAAGCACCTAAACGAACTTCTATGTCTGGGAGGTGAAAAAGGCTAAGACACATTTCTTATCCACCAACTTCGCAGACAGCCAGAACTCTAACCCAAAGGACTTCTGGAGGCAAGCTAAAAGTCTGCAAAATCTAGCTGGCTCTACCCTGCCTGACTTCCTCTCTTTTGATAGTGTGCAAGTCAACAACCAGAAAATAATTGCTAGCCACTTCAATAAATTCTCTGTAGCAAAGGACTCTTTAAACCACCAAAAAAGGGGTATCAACCAAGATGGGCTAGGTGAACCAAGTTTGCCAAGTAATCTGTCCCCTCCCAATACTGTTATAACATCACGAGGGTCTAAGATGGCAACATCACAAAAGGGCAACCAAAGTATACATACCCACCTATCACAGTACCTGACGTGATGAAGGCACTACTGTACTTGCAATAAACCCAAACAAAGCTGGTGGAATGAATGGCAACGCCAACAAACTACTAACATTTAGTGCACCCATTGTTGCCTATCTCTTAGCACAAATATTCAATATGTTATTAACTCAATGGGTACTTCTCACTGAATGAAAGCAGGCTCCGGTTACTCTGACACACAATTGTGGTGTTAATAACTTTATTAGTAACTATCACCCTATTTCCTTGCTTCCCGTGGTCACAAAAAATCTTGCAAACATACATGACCATTCACATAAACAAGTTTAGTCCCAAAAATAACATTTTAAACTGGGTCTAGTACGATCTCCCGACAATAATTTTCCTGACAGCAAAAATCTCATTTTTTATTTCCCGATTCTTACCTTCCCACTGTTACAGTATTCTCGACAATGATTCTCCTGACACACACAGCTTATCAGTAATGATGTAATCCCAGGGTTTTAAATAATTGATTAGCAGTTTTTTTCTTGGGACTATACTAACTGTACAGAAATTATTTATATAGATTTTCTAGAAGTGCTGTATTTATTAAACACAGTGAGGCAAGAGCAATGCATTTTCAGAGATTTAGCACTTTTATGAGCAAAACGCTAATCAATTTTTAGAGTTAAATAAATCCCTGTACTCCTCAGATATATTGTAGAGATTAAAATATGATCATTGAGTCTTGCAGCACTGTCGAGAGCCACATTCAGAGGCAAGCTAAAGCCACAGTGTCTGAAATAGGCACATCCCATGTTGGCATCCATAGGTTTGTGGAGGAATTGAGAAACGAGCAAACAATGACTGATACCACTATTGAAAAAATAAATTGTGGACTCCCTAAATCTCCCATAAAAAAACAGTACGCAAAAAGGGAGGAAAAAATCTGCAATGTTGTCACTGATATTGACATATGGCCTCTAAAAGACTTTGTTTGTGGAATAGCACATAATATGATGCTGTAACAGTTTCTGTGTGAGTTTTTAATGTTCTTAATAAATATTGAATTTTAATTGAGTGTGCAACAAAGCTGCCAGATGATAATGAATGACTGTATCTGCTCTTTTCACTTAAGCCGCTTATGCGCGCCAGCTGAGAATTAGAAGTCTGAAATATGCCGCGCTAAGAATTAAAATTCATCACTTATGCTGGAAGCACTTAGACTTGGAAGCATAGAAACTGGTAAGTAGACTGTATGCATAAGTATGCACATTTTTAATGCAGTTTTACGTTGCCTCATATGCTGTACTTGTAATAAATTGTGCTGTTTTCAGTGTCAGTGCAGCTTATGCAGTGTCTGCTCGCTTCACTTATGCCAATTGTCGGTATAATATATATGCTGTAATATACCACGCTAAATTGTGCTATATTGGGCTTGTCAGTATAATATTTGTCAGTATCTTTTTCGTCAGTCAGTTTGTATTGTCGGCAAGTAAATGTCAGTTACTTTCAAGTCGGGAAGTTTATATTCGGGAGATCGTACTGATTCCTTTAAACTCATATCGGTCCGGCTTTCATCCCATGCACAGCACCATCACAGCCCTACTGAAAGTAACCAGTGACATTACAACTGACATGGACAGGGAGCTACTTACAGGTGCCATGTCCATTGGTCTGTCCAAGGCATGTGATTACATATGAACATATGAAGAAGCCAGCAGAAGAAGGCCATTTGATCTATCTAGTCTGCTCATACTGCAGGGTCCACAGCCTGAGCTACTAACCCTGCCACCCCCACTCCTCCCATCCTTTTCACCCTCCCAACCCATGATCCTTACTTTCTCCCTATGCCTATTCCAGCCTCTCTTGAAGCTGCCTACCGACTTCAATGAGACCACCTATTCTGGCAGCACATTCCAAGTGTCCACCAATCTCTCCATGAAGAAGTGCTTCCTAACCTCCCTCCTAAACTCCCCCCCCAGCTTAAGACTGTGCCCCCTCATGTAATGGTTGCCACCTAGCTTAAAGAGACTCTCTTATCCACGTTATTTATCCCTTTCAAGTACCTGAAAGTTTCAAGTGTGTCCCCTCTATCTCTCCTGTCCTCCAAGGAGTACATGTTCAGTGCCCTCAACCTTCTCCTTGTATGCCTTACCCTGCTGAAGACAAGCTATCATCTTTGCAGCCCTCTTCTGGACCTTCTCCAGCAGGTTAATGTCCTTTTTGAGTTGTGGGCACCAGTACTGAACTCCATACTCTAGATGTGGCCTCCTGGACTACACAACTTGGATCATGTGCTCCTCTTAAGCAAAGGGAATGTGCTGGACCTAAACAGTTACATGATAAAATGGCTCAAATATTATCTCTCAGACATGCTCCAGATCATATATTTTAAAGGGGTCAAATCAAAATCTGAACCCATTGGGATAAGCATCCCCAAGGTTCTGTGCTGAGCCCAGTCCAGTTCTGACTATTTGTTAGTGACTTGTGCTGTAGGTCTGAGAATGTCTATGTCCACCTATATGTGGATGATACCATCCTATACATCCACAGGCTGAAAACTGTCTTCAGTCCAAGCCTCACTACAGCAAGATTTCAATGAGGTCCAGTACTTCTTTAAGGAAAATAATCTAATGCTGAATACAGATAAAACCCAAATAATGTTTGGGTCACAGAAGAAACCCAGATACACTCTAACAGATTGTTAACACTGCTCTAGACCATCATGAGCTCCAGCTCTCTACTATATACACCAATATCTGGGCATGTGGCAGGACCCTTATCTTAGATGGAACTCACACAAGTTTGAGATTCTTATTAAAAAAAACAAAAAACAAACTTGGCCCCAGATTGGCTTCCTGTACAGGAAGAAGGCTTGCTTCCTTACTCTTATGTATTGTGAACACAATGTTAAAGAGCTGGTGACATGTTCAGGAGAACTTTAATAAAACATAATATTCAGGCACTGTCCAGCTTTTATTTCCCATTGGTTTTGAATTCCTCGTCCCCATTATTTAGTAGTGAGGTCAACTGCATGAAAACAGGATCTTTGCTCCTCAAGAGTTCATCTATTCCTGCTGCTTTCTCCCTACTTGAAGTCATAGTGCACTGCTTGTGACATCACAGTTACTCCCACGGCAACACTCTGTGATGTCACAACAGAGGATTATGACTTGAAGTAGGGAGTAAGCTATAGAGGCAGATGAACTCAAAATGATCTGTAAGGGACAACAATCATATATGCATATACATGTCTTTAGTAAAAATTATGGGTAGAAGAAATATATAAAGTATAAAGAATGCATGCAGAATTGTACCTAATTATTATGTTTTTTAAAGTTGTCTTTGATGTGCCAGTAGCTCTATAATGCTTCAATCAGACTGCAGGGACATACAATAAGATGGGCCAACAAATCAGGCCTAAAAAATGTAACTGTCCTCTACAACTGACTTGCTCACTTTATACTAAATAAACCCCATGACAGCCACCACTGCACACAATAAAGTAGACTGAATGGGCAGAACCTAGATGACAGCAAACAACTTCATCTGCCTGTACCTCATGTACAAATGTGCCACAGATATGGTGCCTGACTACATTCTAGCCCTGGTAGAATCAAGAACAGTCCAAGAGAAGAGAAACCTAGATATAGGGCAGGACTGGTGTAACTTGTTCCTCGCACGAACACCAGAGTGCACTCTGGCTGCTTTCCCCATGCCAGCCCACTGACTTGGAACAACCTTAATATTGGCCTGCACCCCGTCCCTGCCTCTCTCCACATTATGTTTGGCACAATACGAGGATGGCACATTCAGCACTGATCACACCCTAGGCCCTGCTGTACCTGAGCAATCCTGGAAACCCCATGGTACGGGTAACTATACACCACACTGACCTGCGTCATATGCACATCATGATGGGGTTTCATCAATCCACGTGAGCCACGTGTGGAAGGCTACTGTAATATGTTGCTGTGTAACAGATGGATACTGAGTGCCTCTTCCCATGTGAGGGATAAGTCAAACAATAAATATCATTGTCTTTGCACTGAAAATCTGTGTCTGCACTCAGACTGTAGTATAGTGTAGAAACTCTGCCTTCTCAAAGTTGTAATCAGTGCCTTACGCTATTTGAAATAATTGTAAATGAGTCCCTGACTCACTGATGTATCACTTTCTCATGACTAAAATTATTATTATTATTAAGGCTCGAAGAAACTCTAGGTCCACCATGGGCACCTCCCCAGGCACCCCCCCACTCACACACACACCACACTATACAAGCAGGGCTCAACAAGTGTGCTGTTAAAACAACACATACAGTACTGCTGTAGTTTAAGGATTTCCCACCCCCTGTACTACCCATGGTACCATGTAATTCCCTTGGTAGACAGAAATCTTTGCAGATTGACCTCAAAAAAACTGCATAGTCTTCATGTTCACTGTCAACTGTGGTGCTGTCAAATCTCATTCTCAAAATTAAAATATTGGCAATGTATTTCAATGGCATCTCCCTTCTCATGGACTGGGGGAGAGACCTATAGACCTAGAGTCTCTCCCAATCTTAAATTATCATATAGAGAATAATGCATGAGCAACCATATATAACAAGGCTGTGTTTCCATCGAGGGGTTTAGATGATATCATATGGACCTCGAGAGCGAAGCTTGAGAAGTCCATGATGTCATCTTAACCCCGAGATGGAAACACAGCTGAGTTGGGCATGGTTGCCCATGCATGGTTTTATTTATTTATTTATAGGATTTTGACTGCACAGAAATCCATAAAGAACAACACTTAACCATATACTACTACTATATTTATAGTATATCATGGTTTTACTGTATGTCAAAAGTAACAAGCATTTGTCAATGCCGAATGTTGTCTTCCTGGCATTGGTATTGGTAGTGCAGGAGTTAGAGAGATGCATAATAGGAATGGCAGAAAAGTACTGAGCTGACGCCAACCCCACCCCAACCCTGCAGAGACCGATAGGCATTGGGGTGTGCCTTGGGGTCTTCGGGCCTTATGTCACCTTATTCCATAAGGAAATACACTGAGATGGGTGCAGTATAGGAGAATGGGGTGAACTTTGGGGCTGAAGAGTCCAAGGCACACCTCAATGCCTGTCACTGGCTGCGGGGTGGGGGTGGGGTGGAATGGCGTGAGCATTACAGCCGACAATCCAAAGTCACACCCCTGACACCTGTCAGTCTCTACAGATGGGGCGTTATGGTTGGAAACCCTAATGCCCTGGACGTTTGTTAGTATTTTCACTCCAAATTTTCAACATGGACTTTCTGTGACCCAACCTCATGAACAGTAGCACTATCAGTTAATTAGCCGAAAGGTGATTTTGCACAGCAACTGTGCCATTTGGTGCCACAGGTGTGAAAACACACTTTGGACAGGATGTGAAAAATGACAGCTGTACTGTTCATGAGAAGGTGTAAAAAAATGGCAATGTTGAAAATCTGGATTGAAAATATGAAAAATCGTTGACGTCACGAGAGTGGGTAGAAACTGCACAACGCATGCCTGTAACGCAATTATTTTGGGGATTTTTTTAACCCAATTTTAAACATAGGCATTCTGGGACCTACGCTCATGAACAGTGGCACTGTGATTTTGTTAATCTGTCCTGAAAGTTGATTTCCCACAGTGACCATGCCATTGTGTGCCAGATGTGCAAAAACACATTTCGGGCAGGATGTGAAAAATGTCAGCTATACTATTCATAAGGAGGCATGAGAAAATGGCAATGTTGAAAATCTGGAGTGAAAATATTAAAAATTGTCAAAGTTAAGAGCGTGCCTGGAAACTGCACAATGCATGCTCATAACACTGTCATTTTTTTGACTTTTTTCACCAAATTTGCAACTTAGGCTTTTTGTGACCCCAATTCATGAACAGTGGCACTGCCACTTCATTACTTGATCTCAAAAGGTGATTCCGCACAGAGACTGCAAAATCACCTTTCAGGATCCAATAATGAGATGACAGTGCATGTGTTCATGAGGTGGGGTCCCAAGAACCCCATGTTGAAAATTTGGAGCCAAAATTCAGAAAAATGGCCGAGATATCCACCTAAGTTGACCCCCATTGATGCCATTATACAGCTTACTGGCATTTCTTCATTTTGCAGTTCAGCTTTGAAGAGTCCAGACATGTTCCTGCTCCACTGAAGATCACAGCACTGGACCTCCGGAGGTAAGTATGGGGTGAGTGGTGTGTGGGGAGGTGGGGTGCACAAAGCATGGGTGTGGGTTGGGGGAGGGGTGCTGAGGACAACAGACCTGCTTTCTTTTTCAGGTACAAAAAACAAAACAAAAAACATACGCGCATGGGACATTTTCTTTCTTTACAGGTGAAATAAAACAAATGTTGGGCACATTGGGGTGTGCTCCTAGTGTGCCCCATGACTTTTGGGTGAGGTTGGCCACACTGGGGTGGGCTCCCAGTGTGCCACACAATGAGGGTGGGGTGGGGGGAGGAACATGCCAATGCGGTCGGCTTTGTGTGAGCGAAGGCACATTGGGGTGGGCTCCCAGTGTGCCACACAATGCGGGGGGTGAGGTGGACATGCCGACATGGGGATTGCACCCCCGATGTTGTCTTTCTTTGGAAATTGTGCAGGATCCACCGTCATCTTTATTGAAATGTTTCACCATGAAAGGCACGTAAGGGAGTCGTGTTACCTGTGTCACTGCATGACAAGCTTGTCTCTGATCGCAGTGGCACATTTCTCTCAAGTTGGTGGCACTCTGCATAATACTTGTGTCAGCACTAGCATGCTGGCTCATTTGGGAATGAGGGAATGCACCTTCTAAAATGTGCCCTGTGTAACCCCCAGGTGGCACTATCCCAAGGGCTACTACCCCTGCCTGACTGACTACTGACAGGTTGAGGGGCCTAGGTCCAACGGCGAGTGCCTCCACCCAGAGGTCAGGGTGTGCAGTAGTTAAACTAACTTGGTCACAGCCCTCTGGGACACTGTAACCCCCCCTTTCTTCCCACTAGTGGCCCACACAATGCATCAGGGATGTCTTCACAATGTACACTTACCCCCAGGACTGGCTCTGTCGACTGGATGCTGGGGACCCCCTATAAAGCAAGATGATACAATGCAAAAGCCACAGTACAATACTTTAACATAAACAAATACCTCAGACAGTGTAACTTTGCTGAAACAAACAGATCTGATTTATTTAAGGAGCTGTAACAAGGAAGGGGGAAATCAGGTTAATTAGGTTAAACACATTAATAATCACAGTACTGTGCGCATATTCAGAGTCCCAAATTGTCACTTCACTGGGTACCCAGGATGGGGGAGGGGGCTAGCCAGGATCGGTGCAGCTGGTTGGGGCCCTGTGATGAAAAAACACTGGCACAATACCCAAATTGTAATCTGGAGCGGGTTGGCTCAGATCGTGAAGAAATAAAAAAAAAAACCAACAACAATTAGATGATACACTTGCAATTCGATAAACAGATGGCATGGAGCTACCCTGCTTTGTACTCACAAACTCAATGCTGGGAACTGGATGGAAGGCAGATTGTCCCAGATTGCCAGGAGGAGCAGACCATGTGGACAAGGTCCTTGTGACTAGACCCCACTGCAGTTTAGAGCAAATGGATGCAGTCTGGATTAAGCTGGGGTTTACTTCCAGCCTCATGCACTCAATTCACTGTACAGGGGATTTGAAACGCAATTCCCCACAAGCACTACACGAATTTATATGTAAAAGGAAAGTACTATCCCTGGCAGGCTGCTTCTCTATCCCTATCGCAATTACTGCACAATACCTGGGAGAACACACAGCAGATTCAGTTCCTGACAGACTGAGCGCATTTCAGCAATTTCTCCAGTCTTCTACAGGGTGAGCCTGGTTTCTATTCTTCAGATCTCCTTGATTCTCTTCACAGGTCGGATTCAGTCCAAACAGGCGCTTGCACAAGCTGCAGACCGAAACTTAGGGCCTTACACACGTTTCCCACACTAGAACTACACACCGTAGAAGCACACAACTCCTTGTCTCTTCACTGCCCAAACTGATATGATCTTTCCAGTAGACAGATCCGGGCATTTCCTTTGAGTTCCTCCCAGTTCAGTTGGCTGGTTTGGCTGTCATTCACAATCAGACTCCCCCTGTTGGTGCAAAAAGGCGCCGAAGTCCAAACTACAATTCCCAGAAGCATTGGCCATACAGTACATAGGTGGCTGGCTCCACAATGAGAGTCCAAGTTCTGATTTTCCAGCAGCAGGCTCCATTTCAAAGGTCCCCCCACACTGATTGGTCCAGTTCTGCAGTTCAACCAGAATGGAGGGCTAGGCAAACACAGTTCTGACTGCAAAGAAAAGCAGGTTAGACAAACTGTATTTTCATTATTACTCTAAATGATTTCTGGCAAACAGTTACATCTTTGAAAAGTGCTCACTCTGCCCACTTAGTGATGGCAGAAATGGAGCAATTTGGCAGCAGCTCGAGTTGGACTCAAGCAGAGAAACACACAGTCCCCCCATAGAAACTAATTATGTCTGCAAGCAGACAGCTCTTAAAGAGACAGTACCAGAGGCTCTAAAAGCACTCACAGATAAACGGCTTAAATGCCAAACACCATTCAGGCTTGGAGCATTCAAGCAAGCTCCTGGAAGACTTTTTGGGAAACCCCATTTGCAGGGGGGTTACACCCTGCATTTGCCAACACTGACACATCTCTGCATTTCTCCTACTACCACAAGATGTTGTTTGCGCACGAGCAAGACAACATAATAATGTCTGTATGTATAGTAGTAAGCAGGACCCATCCTCCCCTCCCACCTACCTTTCATTACTCATGAAAACTAAATCATTATGTTGAGGGGTACGTAACAGGGCATAACCATATACAGCAACTTTGTGTGACCTTTGAACTATGCATAACAACTTAATATCTTTGTTCAAGTTCAAGTTTATTGCCGGAAGACTCCATTGAGCAAGCTCATTAACAAGGAGGTCCTGAAGCATGTACACAGTCAAAGATACATTACTTAATAAGGCAACATTAATTACGAATATTCAAAGTGCACACATAGTTCAAGAAAGGTATTACATAGAAAGATACATCATTGTAAAGAAATGTACAGTTAAAGAACATTTGGTTCACAGTGTACAAGCAATACAAGGTAGGGTTTATAAACTTAACACTGGTTAGATGCAATAAATAAGCTTAATATATTGAACAATGACAGGAAAGATAGGATAAATAAGGAGGGCAGGGTTGAGGGAGAGGGGATGGTTAGCAAGAGTAAGGGGGAGTAATATATAGATAGGAAGCCAAAGGTGAGAAAGGGTAGAGGAGCAGGTAAGGAAATCATGTAGTTTTAGTCATGGAATACATTTTACAAGCTAAGAGGTTTCAGTCCTGACTAGGACTAGTACCAGAGGAGACGATAAACATGGAGCACACATAAGGGTAGGGAAGGGGCTTAATAACAGTTACAAATATCTTTTACTTTAGATGCAACTAGCACTTTATAGAGGTTAACTGAGATGATGCTAGTTAATTTCAGTACGGATTGGAGTTGCTTCCATATAGTAGGAAGAGCACGCGAGACAGCTCATTTGCCAAAGGAGGTACGAGTCCTAGGTACGACAAGAAGGATGAAGTCTGATTTCCTGAGAGAATAAGCACTGTGGGAAATGCAGATAAGAGACGTTAGGTAACTCGGAAATTTATGCAGAAGTAACTTAAGGGTCCAGAGACCAGCATGGAGCAGGCATCTGGTAGTGAGAGACGTCCAGCCAACAGCTACATACAGATCACAATGGTGAGTATGGTAGAGGGGAGTTGGTGATAGAGGATGTCTAGCTTGCTTAGGCTTGAGATTGTAGTGGAAGTGTAGATTAAATCACAATAATCAAGTAAGGGAAGGAATGTGGCCTGGACGAGCCTGGTTCGAGTCACAAGGGGGAAGAGAGACCTATTTCTAAAGAAGAATCCCAGCCTGGCTTTGAGCCTCCTGGATAAGTCCTCAATGTGGTCATTAAAAGAGAGCTTATTATCTGTCCAGATACCAAGATATTTAAATTTGGGAATGACTTCCAAGGGTCCACTTAGCGAGGTAACAATAAAGTCTTTTGGTAGGACAGGGGAGGTGCCAGAGGAGGTACTACGACAGAAAATCATTGCTTTAGTTTTCTTGGCATTAAGGAGAAGCTTGGCTTTTATTAGATTATTTTTGAGCTGAGCAAAGTCAGCTCGTAGCATATCCCTAACTTCAGATAAAGTTGAGTCAGAGGTATACAGTACTGTGTCGTCCACAAAGAAGTGCAGGTTGGAACTAGTTATGTGAGAGTCAAGATCGTTGATGTATGGAGAGAAAAGGATCAGGCCTAGAATAGAGCCTTGGGGGACTCCTCTGACAATCGGCAGAGAGGCAGAGAATAGACCATCAGCATTGACTTTCTGTGTTCTCCCTGTTAGATAACTGGTGAACCACTGAGTAGTGGATGGAGTGGCACCTCAGTTAGTAAGGCAAGTGACCAGTAATCTTCTTGGCATCCACAGCAGAGACCTAGTCATTAGTTACTTTAGCCAGTGCTGTGATAGTGCTGTGATTTGACCGGAAACCAGATTGTCCTGGGTTATGGAGTGAAAAGGTTTCGATATGAAGTTTTAATTGGTTATAGATCAATTTTTTGAAAATTTTAGAAGGGATGGGCAAGATGGAGATAGGCCTATAGTTATTCAGATCGCATGGGTCTCCCGATTTGAATGGGGGATTGTGTGGGTGGATTTCCAACAAGATGGAACTATGGCAGAAGAGATGGAGAGATTGAAAATATGAAGAATGGGGGCAGTGAGATGGGCATGGCCTAGTCTTAGAAAGAAAGGTTCAAGACCGACGGCCCCTACACTTTTTCTGGTATCAAGGTTAAGGAGTGAATCTTCAACTTCTTTATAGTTGAGCGTACGCAGTTGAAAGGGACAAGATGAGGTGCAGGTTGAAGGGGAGGAGCTAGGGTTACTCTTCGCATGGCTAGCATAAGGTGAGGAATCAAAGGCTAGGCCAGCAGTGACAAAATGGGAGTTAAGTTCTTCAAGGATTTGAGAATTACTTTCCACCACCCTACCATTGGTGAGTATCTTAGTTGGAATGGAGGGAGCAGTGGGGCCATCCTTCAATAGATTTAAGTGTTCTCCATATTTTGTGTGAATTCCCATTTGCCTGTTCAAGGGTAGAGACGTAGAAGTTTGCTTTGGCAGAGTGAATGCTTTTTACACAGGCATTCCTAGCAGCTCTGAAGGCCTGCCAATCTGCAGGGCTCTTGGAATGCCCAGCTTGAGCCCAGATCTTGTCCCGGTTTGTAAGAGATGCCTTAACTCAATCTATCTGATGCCGCCATTTTGGGTCAGGTTAATCAATGGATGGTTCTGACTCCATATGGCGCTAATGGGTACAATGGGTTAAGATCTGAGGTAAACCAGGGGTGTGAGATGTTGTGCACCCTGACTTTGATGGGGGGGGGGCATGCTTATTTGCCAGAGCAGCAAGGTAATTGTTAAGGACAGAGACAGCCTCATTGAGAGTTTTGGCAAGGTAAAGATCTTGCCATCTAACCTTACCTAAGTCAGAAAGGAAATTTGCTGTGTTGAAGTTACGAAAAGACCGTTTTGTTATGAATTTAGGCTGTTAACAGGCCTTAGTTTGCAATCTTCTGCATACAACAACCCCGTGGTCACTCATGTCATTGTGGAAGACTGCTGAATGTAAAATTTTATGAGGATAAGTGGTTAATATAACATCTAAGAGGGAGCTATTGGCAATGTTTAAAGTATTGTCCCTTGTGGGTTCACTGACTAATTGTACAAAGTCAAGCTCATCACAAAGAGATTTAAGGCAGTGTGATTTTGGGTAAGCCAATCCATATTGAAATCCCCTAGAATTATTGTTTCTGTATTTGCAGCAGAGATTAGGGATTTCAGTATATTAAGGATTTCAGTGCCACCAGTCGGAGGCCTATAGCCACCTATAATAGTAACGCATTCCAAAGAAGGAAGGTGAAGCATCATTGAAACAATCTCAAATTCCTTAGGTATAGATTTACAGAGGATATCAGTAACTGAGTACTTGGTTTTAGAATAGAAGACCACACCCCCACCCCTAGATTCCCTATCTGCCCTGAATAGTTTGTAGCCTGGAACAGTAATTTGTTGGTCGGTATTAGTCTTTTTAAACCATGACTCCATAATAATGATAAGATCCGGGTTAGAATGCACAGCCCATGCTTGTAGTTGAACACATTTTTGGTCAGGCTTAGTATATTGGCCAACATCATTTTAAGACCAGGAGCAGCTACGAAGTCTGATAGAGAGGTAAGTTGCAATGGAGGGCCAGGATTTAACTCCACATTGCCTGAGTAGAGGAGGAGCAACAACAGCATTTTCTTTAGGGAATTCATTAAGAAGGAAATAGCTCTTTTCTTCTAGGACCGCCCATGATACATTGCCAGTGATGCATGCTTGGTGCAAGAGAAGGTAATGCTGATTTGACAGTTTAATGTGATAGGGGAGAGTGCTTGAATAGTCATAGGTGATGGGAGTATGAGGGGGCAGAATGGGGGGTATGGACGAGGGGAGGGTGGGTCAATGAGAAAAGGGAGGTCCAGTGTGCAGGGGCAGCATAGAATGTAATATGGGGTTCCAGGACTGGATTAGCGCATGGTACTTCATGGTATAGTGTAAAATAGGGTACACTGTTTTCTAGAATCAGAAGGATAGCAATGAAGCATGCCATAATTCCAAAAGGGTGGGGACTTGATGTTAATAAGGGTTGGATGCTTCTGCTGAGTGGGAGACAGGAACACATTCAGACGCCCTCAGGACTCGATATGGAAGTGATAAAAGCAGTGGGGTTTATGACAAGAGTCATCAGAGTGAAAAACTACGGAGAAGAAAGAAAAATAAAAGAGAAAATAGCAGGCTAGGAGCTACAATGCTGCTCCACGAAAAGTACATGCTAATTGGCTCAGCTCCCCTAGCAATATCTGAAGGGTAACAGGCCAATATAAACCTATGGGATGGCAGAAAAACCTGGGAGGGCAGAGCAGAGTTGTATTTAAAGCCTGGGAGGGAGAAAAATTTGAGCAGAAGTTAGGAGGACAGAGGCACTACAGGAATTGCTCTTTAAGTCAATGGGGACGGGCGCACCAATCGGTGTGTAGCAGGAAAGCTGGTGGACCAATCAGTATCTGCCTACAAGCGCGCCGCACCAATCAGGTTTAGCCGACCATGCTGGCTCCAGGGAAATATCAGCAGTCGTACCTACAGTCTGGATCCGTATCCAGTGATACGAATTCCGGCGAGGGCTGGTGTGAGGGGTCGAGCAGCGGCCGCAGAGACGGCTGGTGCTGGTCACCTTGGTTCAGAAGTGTCACTCAGGCACGAATCCCTGCAGTCTGGATCCGTGTCCAGTGCTATGAATTCCGTCGAGGGCTGGTATGAGGGGTCGGGAGGCAGCCGTAGAAACGGCTGGTGCTGGCCGCCTTGGTTCAGGAGTGCCGCTCAGGCGTGAATCCCTGCAGCATACCTCTCAGCTGTACCACATTAGGAGGAATGTTCCTCATTTTACTTCACAAAAGCTCCTTGTTCCACATTGTGAGGACTTGTTCCACATTCAGTATTACCATTTTAAAGCAAAAATCTATAGTAAATGATGCAAAAAATATATTATTCAATTAAAAACAGACTTTCTGAACATAAATGCAAACATTTTAACAGTGTTCTGCGCTTCCCAGGTAAAGATTTGATTAAGTGTTCCACGTTTTGCTCATTTGTTCCACATTTAGAGAGGCAGTGTTCCACATTTGGGGGACAAAAGTTTGAGAGGTATGCCCTGCAGTCTGGATCCGTGTCCAGTGCTACAAATTCCGGCGAGGGCTGGTGTGAGGGGTCGGGCGGTGGCCCTAGAGATGGCTCATGCTGGCCACCTTGGTTCAGAAGATCCGCTCGTAATAATTTTTGATGACCTTTGAACTGTGCAAGACAACTGTTACCCATGCACATTAATACAACCATATACAATGCTATATAGTAATGAAGGTCCCACATTGCGCCCTAGTGTCCCACATTTGGGTGACGAATAGATGCGAGGTATAATCCGGCCTCAACCTTTCCATCATGACATCACTAAGGTTTTCGCAATAAATAGGGAATATTCAGGAGATGCTGCTGCTGTCATAGCGCCCGATCGCTTCCCTTAGCAGTGTGAGCAAGTAGATAACTACCTTATGTGATTTTCGTTATGCAGATTGATGACAGTTAAATAAAGTTGGGCACTTTTATTTCTTCAGGTCTCCATAACTACCGCGTCCCGTTCCCTGGGAAACAAGTCCGCGGGACAATATCAGTCGGTCAGAACAACGGAGGAAATTCATCCCAGCCGCAGGTCCCACACCTGACTGAAACATCTCCAAGTCCGCAACAAGTGCACGTTAGGTTTACCGCGCAAATTCATTGCCTTTCTCGATCTCCCTCTAGCCCCTGAGCAAGTTAGAAAACAAAGTAATAAAACTTAATGCTATTCCAGCATGGCTGCTGTTTTACGCAGAGTTCAAGGCGCCCACTCGGCTTCATCTGAGAAATTCGAAACATGCTTCATCCCCACAGCTCCACCCAAAATTCCCAGAGGCGGCATTTCCTATTCCAGGTAGGTGAAGCTGCGCTCAGCGTTTCTAGTAACCTTTAGCCTAGCCTTGAAGGTGGGGAAAGTTCTGGCCATGGTCAAAGACAGTGTACCGCGAGGTCTGCGACTGGTGGCTGTTTAAATATTCTGAGACAAAGCTTTGTTAAGAATTTGCAGAGTTGAGAATGTTGCCAGGTGACGGTCCATCCCCGTCAACCTCTTGTTACTGAAATGTGGGACATGCGGAAACTTGAAATAGGAAATATGTGGGTCCTAGGACACTGGCTGTCAGAATTAAGGGCACATCATCAGAGGTGACGATGACAGCTCCTATCACTGGACACTATTGTTTTATTTGTTGAATTTCTTATATTAGTTTGGCATTAGCATGAATCATAAAGTATTATAAAATGTTGCTTTGAAGTCTGACTTAACAGCATCTTCTTTTCCTGAGCAGCACTTTTTCTAAGAGTAACAGAAGTGGGACTGAACACATGGGGTGGGGTGAGGAACAGAATGCTCCTTGTGTGCAGGCCTGTCTCTTATCTCTGGAGGCCTGGTTCACCGCTAACTCCCTAAAGCTGAATGAAGACAAAACTAAGGCTGTCCTGTTTGGGACTAGATGCCTGGGCACTGACAGAAGCGAGCTACTCCAGCTCAACTCAGCCCAAGGAAAGAGAGTAGAGGTCATTGACAAGTTCAAATAGCTTGGGGTCCTCCTTGACCAGGAGCTGACCTATAAACCACACATTGACTCTATAACTCGGGCCATCCATCAAAGGCTTGGCTTCCTCTTCCGCCTGGGCAACTCCCTCTCCGGCAAAGCACAACGAGCCATTGCCAACTGCAACCTCCTCCCCTCCATCCTGTATGGTGCCCCCCCTGCTGCAGTTCCTCCGTGAGACGGAACTCAGCAAACTCACCATGCTCTACAACAGAGAGGCTCACTTTGCAACTAACTCTTCCCCTAGGAGGCACCACTGTGTGAGGCCCTCGTGGACCTAAACTGGCCCACCCTATGGCACAAACTGGCATACCCTGCTGCCTGTCTGGCCTTCAAATTCTCCTCCCTCGGCCCTCCTCCACACCTTCGAGGGCTTCTCACTTCCAAAGTCCAGTGCCGAACCCTACGATCTTCTGCAAGTCGCCACCCTTGATATCCCCCGTGTTCGCACCAACCAAGGCAAGCACTCCTTCCAATATGCTGCCTCCTACCTATGGAATACCCTCCCAGCAAGCCTGGTTGACAAGCCTACCCTCCCTTGGTTTAAGTCAGGCCTCAAAGTGTGTCTTCTCGAACTCAGCCTCTGTGGTTGTAATCGCTAGCCCCCAGACCGGGCCCTCTCCCCTGCTACCACTGGCTTAACCTCACCTACTCCCCCCCCCAAGAATCTCTTATGCAAGGATGTTAATGTACTGCATACTTGTCTTAATACCTGTGAACTGTGTAAAACCTGATGACTCTGTGCTAAATGTATGATTCCTAACATGTAGCTGCTATAACTACTGTATATCGATGCCAACGTATGTTTTCTCTGTAACTAATTCCAGGCCATCCCTGAAAAAGGGACCTCAGGTCTCAGTGGGTTTACCCAGTTACCAAAATCTACATAAATAAATGTAGGGCATTTGAGAAGTCTGACATGGGAACTTACCAGGGCTCAGCCCTTTTGCATTGAAGTGAGCCACTGTAGAGCTTGCATCACAGTCGTCTATTGACTTGAGATGGGAAGGGCAGCATGTTTAAGGACATGATGGAAACCAGTGGCCCCCTACTATAGTTCTCATATCTCATGAAGTGTAATTCCAACACTGTAGTGAATAGTGATGACATCCAATTCATGCAGCTTCGCTGCACAAAGGTCACTGTGTGAGTAGGGACTGCATTGTGGTGGAGTACTTTACTTTTCATAGAGGTCCGTGGAAATTGAAAAATCTTTTGACGCAGGATGTACCATTTGTGGTGCCAGTGTATCTAGCTGTTTTCACCTTAAATGTTGTATTTATATATTTTTATTTGGCTAACCTGTATACATTTTATGTGGGTTGGGGATCGGCTACAATTTGCACTGTACCAGGCTTCACTAAGCAGAGGTTCTGTGGGTTCACTCCATACTCCTAGAATTTTCAGATACACTGTGGGATTGTAGACATCTGACAATATTCAACAACAATCAAGTGATACATGCCCCTGGTTAAAAATATCATTATAGGAAGGCACACTGGTGGGAATGCAGTGGCCATCAGTATGAGGAAAAAAAAACCTGCATGACCTTTGGGGAAGGCAGTTGGGATGTATAAAGGGTTAGGGCCTTGAGCTATAAAACTAAAGAGTGCAAGTTTGAATCCCACCAGTCATTTGCCCACTATGTGACCATGCACCAACCAAGTCTCGTGACTTTTTTTTGCTTCCATCCCTGCAGTATAGAAACAGGACTACCCACTGTACTCCTAAATATATGTCTGTGCCAAGCTAATCTATCATATTTAGCTGTTACTGAAGCTATTCCATTGTCTTGTGTTGCCCACTTCAAATTCATTTTTTCAGTTTCAACATTATAAACATGTACCTTTTATAAGAAAATGAGAATAAGTGACCCTCCCCCCAAAAAAAACATACTATTATGCATTTACCGTTCCATTCGGTAGTTGACTAGCTACTCATCTAAAGCATAGTTGAACACTGAAGGCTCTTAGAATAAAAATATTTACACTGAAGAGGTAGCAATTTGGACTTTCTTCCCTGTGATGAGATCCAGCCACTTCCCCCGATTATTACATGAATCTCATGTTCCATCTCTGCATATACCCATTTATTTTAATTTATAAAATGGCAGGAATAACTGAAGCCATCTGATTGAATGAAAGGAATCATATGACTTTGTAATTATTTATCATTATAAAATAGGTTGGGAATTTGTTACATCCTTATTAACAGACAGGGGTCCAAACCTCTGTGCCTTATGTGGTGACAATCAATGGGCCTGCAACTCTTCCTGCAACCAACACACACTACATCCAGCTACCTTGCCTCCCTGAAATGTTTTGAAAACTATTTTGACAGTAAAAGGTTCTGTTAGGGTTTTATCATTATAATAAAGGCAAAACATTTACCAATTAGTAATTGTAAGAATAATAACAAAATGAACTATATAGTCTCTTCTACTAAAAATTAAAAGTTAATACACTGTGATTGTAGCATAAGTAATTTAGAAAATAATAATGCATGCATAATTCTGCCAAAACCTTGCTTAAAGAAACTATTTTCACACAAAAATTCATTGTAGACTGCAGTTTTAAAGAAAGTCTGGTCGCGTAGTCCATGCAAGATATTTTCAATTATAAGACTATGATGATCTCATTCAAGAGAAGAATAACTTGCTAACGTCAGCACTGCCACTGTGTACTTGGCTGCCCTCCTCTCACCCACCACTGCAATCTCTGTACCTCTCTCCCTCTCTCCTTCCAATCCCTCCCTGCCAGACACCTGTTTCACACTGCAAATCTAGTAGGGAAGTACTGGCTCGGCTCCCTGCCACCTTACTTGTCCTCCCTCTTCTCTATCCCTCCCCTTCCTGCTGTTCCCTCCAATCATCCACACACAGAATGCTTGCCCTACCACCACATTGTACTTCATTTGGTTGTGCCGCCTTTTTGTACAAATTCCCTCGTATATGGAACTCCTTCCCCTGGATATCTGCGCTGCCCAATCTTGCCATTCCCTTGCTTTCCTCCTTTGCAGACACACCATTCACTGCTGCAGCTGCAATTAATCTCTTGCAAACCTCACCACCACAGCCCACCTGCTTTCCCCTGTCCTCCTCCTCCACAGACACACTGTGCTCTGCTGAAACTGCAGTTAATCCCCTGTATTCCCCCAGTCACCCCTAGCCCACCTGCTTTCCCTTGCACTCCTCCTCCGCAGACACACTGTTCTCTGCCACAACTGCAGTTAATCCCCTGTATCCCCATCACCCCCTAGCCCACCTTGCCTATCAACTCCCCCTCTGCCCATCTTTACCCATTGTCCCCCCTTTTGACCTCCCTACTCCAACACTCAGCCCACATCTACCTACCTCCCTACCCCTATTGTCCTCCAGACTCTGCCCTTCCCTCCAGCTTCCATCTCACCCTTTTCACTTCTCCCCTCACTATCTTTCTCTCTAGTAACTGGCCGACTCCAGTCCCCTCGCAGGGTTCTCAGCATCCTGGTGGGGAGTAGGGTTTGGCTGCCTTGTCTCCCATTCTCCACCTCACCACTTCTCTCCCACCCTTGCTACCTCTCCCTCTCACTCTCTTTCTCTTCATTTACTTGCCAGCTCCAAGCCCTCTCGCAGGGTTTTCGGCATCCTGATGGGGAGTAGGTTTTGGCTGTCTTCTCTCCCACCCTCCACTCATCCTCCACCCCACCTCCCCTACCCAGCTGGTTCTATCACTCACCTCCTGTCTCTCTTGTTATGTCTCCCCCACAATCTCTTTAAACTTGCCAGCTGCCTGACCCCTTGCAGGATTCTCAGCATCCTGGTGGAGTTTAGGTTTAGGTTTTGGCTGCCTTTTCTCTCATTCTCCACCTCCCACCCTCTGTCCCACTCTTACTACTTCCCTCCCCCATCCCTTCCTCTCCAGTAACTTGCCAGCTCCTGGTTCCCTTGCAGGGCTCTCAGCATACAGATGGGGAGCAGGTCCTAGCTACGTTTTTGCCCTTTCTCCACGCATCCTGCACCCTCCTCTTCCCCTTCCATGCTGTTTTTTTTCCCATCTTGTTACCCCTCAGTACTGCACTTATTTCCCTTCTCTCCCTCTTTCCCTCACTCCTTCACTCTCATTTAGCACTTTGATGCATATGCCATTTACCTGGGTAACTATCTACATTTCCTGTTCTTAGATTATTGTTCTAGTGAGTGTTGCACTGTATTTGATTGCACATTGTCCTATGTTGATTTTTGCCTACCTGTTCACATCATCAGGCTCTTAAACAGCTGGTGACATGTTCAGGACAACTTTAACAAAACATAATATTTAGGCACTGTCCAGCTTGTATTTCCCATTACTTTTGTATTCATCTTCCCCATTGTTTAATAGTGAGGTCATTTGGATGAAAACAGGACCGTTCCTCCTGAAGAGTTCATCTAGTCCTACTGCTTTCTCCCTACCTGAAGTCACAGAGCACTGCTTGTGATCTCACAGTTACTCCAATGGCAACAGATTATGATGTCACAACAAAGGATTGTGAATTGAAGTAGGGAGTAAGCTACAGAGGCAGATGAAGTCAAAATGAACTCTAAGGGACAATGATCATATATTCATACACATTTCTTTAGTAATAAATAATGGAGAGGAGAAATATATAAAATAGAAATGGAATGCAAGCAGAATTGTACCTAATTATTAGGTCTTTTAATGTTTTCTTTGAGGGGCCAGTTGCTCTTTAACATTGTATTTGTACTGGCTTGTTTCTCACTGTATTTGATTTTGCACACTATGGCGCAGATATTCAAAGGGGTCGCACATGGTGCAACAGAGTTGTGCCAGTGCAACCCCGCATTGCGCCACGGTGAGATTTTGAAAAGGCTGCCTGGTGCAGTGCAAATCCAATGCGCTGGGGCACAGTGATAATGTATGCGGTGCAGATGCAGGGGGCATGCCCATGCATATGCAGTCCATCCTGATATTCAGCCCAGGATGTGCAGCGCATATGCTGGCACAACCCTGCATTGCACTGCATAGGGGGGCTCAAAGTTGAGCTCATGAAGTGGTGAAACAACTCCTGGCCACCCACAGGTGGGCTGCTGTAGTGCAGGGTGCAACACAGCAGCCGCCAGATGTGGGTGGCCACCTGCCCACCCAGAACATCGTCCACAGGCACCCACAGCTCCCTAGTGGTCTAGTGGTACCCCCCTCCCTCCTGTGTCCCCGATAAATTTATAGTTATTCATTCCCTGGTAGTCTAGTGTATCCCCCTCCCTCTCGAATCCTTGATATATGTATAGTTATTCATTTCCTGGTAGTCTAGTGGACCCCCCTCCCTCCCGATTCCCAGATCACGGTAAACCACCAAAATATAGTTCCCTGTGGATCCAGTGGCACTCCCCACCTCTCCCACCCACACAGAACCCCTCCCCGCTCCACCATCATCGGCGGGCAACTGCAACCTGCCCACATACCGCCCGACCACCCACCGAATGACAGATACAGTATGTGCTTTCTGCAGAGCATATATTGTATTAGGGCAGTCCCAAATATGTGAATTATCATTCACATGATTGGGACGTTTTAGCACAGCATGCCCTGCAAGCCCATTGACCCACACGTTGGATCATAATGGTAGGGAGGTTAGTTTAGGAGTCTCAAATATGTGAATGACTTCATTCACATATTTAGACTGCCTAGTACAGTATGCCCTGCAAGATCATACTGTACCTTGCCATTTGGCGGGTGGCTAAGGGAGCTGCTGCCACACCGATTACGGGGTGGGGGAGCGGGCGGCAAGGGGTCCTGTGTTGGTGGGAGGGTTGGGGGGTGCCACTGGATCACCAGGGAACTATATTACATTGGTTTACTGTGATCGGGGAAATGAGAGGGAGGGGGTCCACTAGACTACCAGGGAATTAATAGCTATACATTTATCGGGGAAGCAGGAGGGGGTACCCTAGACTACCAGGGAATGAGTAACTATACATGTATTGGGGAATCAGGAGGGGGGTACTCTAGACTACCAGAGAATGGATAAGTATACATTCATCGGGGAATTGGGAGTGAGGGGGGTCCACTGGACTACCAGAGAGATGTTTGTGCTATGGTGTTTACCACGATCGCGGCTTTGGGTTGGAGGATGCCCACTGTGCACATGTCATAGGGGCGCCAGAGCACAAGTTGCTGGGCTGCCCTCATAGGAGCATACAAATGGGACCATAATGACATGCAAATGCCTCCATTTGCATCTTGCATATATTATGGCCTCATTTGCATGCCCTCTGCTGAATATCATGGGTGCTGCACCTAGTGCAGCTGCATTTACGCTGGTGCATCCCCATGTTCCCTATCAGTGGCTTGTGCCGGCACAGTGACACTGCACCATGCGCAGTCCATGCCATATTCAATGGTGCTGTGCCATGGCACATCACTGTTAAATATCACCTGGTCCTGGCCCCGGCGCATCTCAGTTGCACTGCACCCAGGCTTGCGCCACTGCCAGGTGCAGTCTGAATATCCAGGCCTATGTGTTCTTTGTTGATTTTTCTACACTCCCCCTTATGTGACCCCCTCCTCCAGGATGCTTCTGGAAATGAGCTGCTTACAGTTCATGTTGTCTTTCCTGGTGAAACTTTTCTTAAATAAATAAATAATGAAATAAAGATCTTTTTTGTTGTTAATAATTTTTATTAACAGTTTTTTGGAATATAACATCCGACAGAGCCAGGTGCATGTATTACAGCATGACAAAATGGATCTACAAATTGTCCACAATGCAGTTATACATTAGGCAAGGTTGAACGGAAAGAGAAAAACAAAGCAGATTACTGAGAAGTAAACATTTAAAAAGTACTATGTATTGTTTGTGAAGATCCTAAATGTTAGCAATATCAAGATTAATTAAAGGTCAGTACAGTTGGGACAACAAGGAACATGCTGGTACCTGGCCATGCCTGAGGGAAGAAGCAAAAGGAGAATTAAACAACACAACAACGACACTACAGTCCAGATCACAAATCTTATCTTAGAGAAGGGGTCAAAGAAATAAATAACTCCTTTCGGGAGGTAGGACCAGAGTTCTAACCTTTATATATGGGTAACCATATTACAACATCCCAGTCCATTCTGTTCAAAAGGATTCAACCAATCCCAGCACGTGGAGAGAGGTATGCCAGGTAAGGGGCCCAGGTGAGATGGTATTGTGAGAGTGTATTAGAGGCAAGGTGGGATAGACAATCCAACTCTGCCACCTTAGATAGGGCATTATAAAGCTCAGAAATAGTAGGTATCACTATGGTTCTCCACTGAGAGAGAATAAGCCTCTTAGCTTTAAGATTAAATAGAGCCAGCCATCTATACTGCAGACAGGTGAGTGGTCTCAGCACAGGATGAAGGCCCAAAATCCAGACCAGTGGGTTGAGAGTTAGACCAGGGCCCAAGGCCTGTTGCGCCAGACCTAAGACGGCTGTCCAAAAAGGGGAAAGAAGTGGGCAGAGCCAGAGTATGTGCATGAGATCTCCCACTCCGGATAGGCATCACCAACATCGGCTGTCATCCATCAGGTGCATTCTATGGAGAACCACAGGGGTAATGTACCATTGTGATAGGATTTTGTTTTGTATGAGCCTGCTTCTCGGGTCTGGATACATAGAATCGGTGTATGTCCAGCAGAACTTCCACTGAGCTTCGGAGAGGGGTTGTTTAAGAGCTTGCTCTCATTTACCCTTGGCTTGGGATGAATGTGATGGGAGATTGTTCCTGAGATTGGCATATATAAGGTTAGCTTTACTTCCCTTATGGGTCAGCCATTTAGCCAGATGTAAAGGCCTTGCCTTGTATGCTATGTGATGTTGTTTAAAATAAGCTAGTACTGTGCTCCTAAGCAGCAGGTATTGCCGAAAGACCTGCTTGCCTAGTTGGTATTCCTGATCTAGATTTAGAAAGGGTTTTATGCTGAGGCCATCTTTTTCCATTAAGTCTTTCAGTGTAAGGATGCCTTTATTCTGCCATAGAGACCATTACAGAGGTCTGCCATCCACATTTAAGGCTGTGTTCCCCCAAATAGGGGTGGCCAGTAAAAGACAGAGATCTGCCTCCAATCTTTTTTGTACTAAATGCCATATCTGAACAGAGCTTGCTATTGTGGGACAAGGGCGCAATTGTTGGGGGAGAGGGTTGTAAAGTAGAACCGCCAATGATTGGGTTTGAGCTACAGATACCTCCATATGCACCCATTGCAGCCTCTCCAATGTCTGTGGGAGAAACCAATTAAGGGTTTGGGCAGCAGCAAAAGCCCACTTATATCCTCCTAGCCAAGGGAGGCCTCAACCTCCCTGTGTCCAATGTGACCTAAGTTTATTCCTATTGTATCGAGGCTTAGTGCCTTCCCAAATAAAGTTGGAAAAGGCCTGATCTATAGTTTTGGCCCATGCAGCCAGCAATGCAAGAGGGAGATGCAAAATAACATATAATTTAGTGGCTGCTACCATTTTAATCGCAGATATTTTACCTGCCATTGTAAGCTGAAGGCCACGTCAACGTGCAAACTCCATTTTAATTTCTTCTAGGAGAGGCTTGAGGTTCAAATCCCAGAGTTTAGTAATATCTATAGTTAGACGGATCCCTAAATACACAAGAGAGTGGGAAGCCTACTGAAGGCCAAGATGAGTTATCTGGTCAGCAGTGCAGAGATTATTAAGGGACAGTACCTCAGTTTCGGACCTGTTAATTTTCAGACTGGAATAACTCGTAAACATCGCAAGAAGAAAGAGTAAGGCTGGGAGGGAAGTGAGGACATCAACTAGTGGAACAAGCAGATCATCTGCATATATAAATGTAGAAAAGGTGTTGTCACCAATAGGGAATCATGCAATATCTGGGGAGTGGCATATGGCCGTTGCTAAAGGTTCTACTGTGAGTATGAATAGAAGGGGGGAAAGGGGGCAGCCTTGTCTCGTACCCCATCCCAGAGGAAAGGGTACAGACAAGATGGAGTTAGTTAAAATCCGAGCCATAGGGCAAAAATATAGAGCTGCTACCCAGCACCTGAAACTGTGGCCAATACCCATGGCTTCCAGCACCTGATGGAGGTATTGCCATTCGAGGGAATCAAAAGCCTTCTCGAAATCGATGGTGACAGCAGCGGAAGGAGCAGGGTAATTACCAGCCTTATATATAATATTTATCAATGAGCAGATATAATCTCTGCTAAACTGACTGGGGACAAAGCCCACCTGAGATGGAGGAATGAGGCAGGGAAGTAGGGGATTTAACCTGGTGGCCAAAATTTTTGCAAAAATTTTATTGCCGGAATTGGTAAGTGAAATAGGGCGGTAGCTAGGTGGAAGAGTGGCATCTTTCCCTTTTTTTGGAAAGACTGTGATAGTCACTTCCCTGAGAGATGGGTGAAGGGATTCAGTAACAAAGGCCGGGTTGAAGATGTCACTGAGCAAGGGGGTTATCAGTGATGCAACTAGGCTCCACACTTCAAGGGGAAACCACCCCCACCAGGGGCTTTCCCATGATTTAAATTTTGAAGTGCCTCTGTAACCTCTTGGGGGGTGATAGGGTTCTCCAGTATGGCCACTTGCTGAGGGGTTAGATGGCATAGGGGAGAGACTTCAAAAATACGTTTATCTATGAAATATCTATGGTGCCAGATGAGGTGTATAACTTTTTGTAAAAGTCTGTCATTATTTCATTGATCTGCTCTGGCTGCACTTGCACTGGGCCCCCCTTGTCTCTTAAGTCCCGGGATATGGCATTCGGCTTTTTGTTTCCGGAGTCGATAGGCTAGCACTTTCCTTCCCTTTTCTCCCCCTCCCAATATTTATGCCTTAATCTAAGATGGGCCAATTCCGCTTTCCTGGCAAGTAGATCATGAATTTGGTGATGTAGATGGGTGATCTCCCTGCCTAATGGAGATTGGAGGGTGATATGGGGTATAGTCTAAAATTTAACCTCCATCTCAGTAAGGCGGGATTCTAATGATTTGAGCAAGTGCTGTCTCTGCCGCCTACGACGGGTGGAGTATCCCATGATAGCACCTCTTATGGTAGCTTTCAACGCCTCCCAGACCAGTGTCGAAGGAACCAAGGTACTGAGGTGACCTTGTAGGTAGCTGGCAACCTGGGTCCGAAGCCACTGAGGAAAATATGGATCCTTCGGAAGGAGCGGGTCCAGGTGCCAATTTTGAGACTGAGGCGCTTGGGGACCATGTAATAAATGGAGTTGGACCGGAGTATGGTCTGATATAAGGACAGGGTGGATCACAACCTCATTGATGCCCTTTGTAACTGTATGAGATACCAGTCAATAGTCTAGCCGACTAAAAGAGCTGTGTACCGGGGAGAAGAAGGTGTAATCTTTATCCCGTGGATGAAGAATGCGTCAAGGGTCCTGTAGCCCATTACCTGAGATCAACTGTCTGAGAGAGAGGTGAGATTTATGATGATGGTCTGGACTGTAGGATGTGCGATTTAATAGGGGGTCCAAGGGGAGATTAAAATCACCCTCCATTATGATGGGGACATTTGGGGAAGCTAGGGAGCTTAGAGCTTGAGCCAGTGAGTGGAAAATGTGTGGCTGATCATCGTTAGGGCCATATACATTGGCTACCACCAGGGGGCCTGACAGAGTATCAAGGAGGGCTACCACCCACCTGCCATTCCCATCACGTTGCACTTTTAGTTGCGACCACTGAAGAGATTTGTGAAGTAAGAGAGCTACCCCCCGTTTACGAGTGGGAGCTGAGGCTGAGATGATCTGTCCCACCCAGTCACCATTCAAACGATCGTGGTGTAGTCTTTTCAATTTAGTTTCTTGGAGCAGGGCCACTTGCGTTCGCAGTCTTTTAAGGTGATTCAACACCTGGGAATGTTTCATAGGGGTATTAAGGCCCTGCACGTTCCAGGTGTCATAGCAAGTTTCAACCACAGTCCAGCAGTAGCGGTTCGGCTCTCTGAGGAGACAAGCTATGTATAGTGACCAAGGCTGAGAATGACAGGTAGCCCCCCCTTCTTCCTAATTAGAGAATCTGTTAAATTTGAGAGGAACATAATTGACAAGGCGTTCCTTGTATATAGGTGACCCTCCCCCTTTAATCCCAAAATGATCGTGACCTGTACATAACAATAAACTTTAGCAGCTAGTTTCAAACAACAATAGATTATAATAGAATCTATATAACTATATACATATTCCACCCATTCTACAGCTGGTGGGAGTCCTAGAGGTGTTACATCAGCATCTAAAATCGCAAGACATCCTCTGGTGTCCATGGGGGGTATGGCTTGGGTCTGAGTGAGAACTACCTGTACTAGCAGGGAGCATAGCAAAACAGAGACATCCTTACCATTTAGAATATCGGTCCCTGGGTTATAGGTAGCAGGGCGTGCTGTACCGCATCTCATTTAGCAATTAGGCAAGAGACAGTCAGATATGTAGGTAATACCCTCAGCATTAGTTACAATCTGTACTGAGGAAAAGGTAATAACAATCTGGATAGAGTGCGCCATCTGCCTCTTTCCAGTATTACACCCTGAGGTGCTAACCAGTTAATGACACCAGTTACCTTAATAATGTCCTCAGTCTGGGGTTCTGACCCAGGTCCAGAAGGGTTCATTGTAGTGTCTACATTGTCGTCTTGTGATTTCACAATAGCTGGGTTGATGACTGAGCCCAGGCTATTAGCAACTGCATAAGCCCAGGATTTGCTCCGGGTTATGGAGATCAAAGACTTTGAGGCCTTCACTTCTACCGAGGCAGTCTCTGGTCCAGCCGATGCGTCCTGTATGATGAGTGGATCCTGCAACTCAGACTGTAAAATTTCGAATGGGTTAGGAGTGAAAAAAGTCTGTAAATCCAAGAAGCCCTGCTGGTTGAGAGGTTGGTCTGGGTATTCTGCTGCCTGTGGCCTCGGAGATCCGTCTCTATCCTCAAGATGTTTTTGGCAGTAATGCCGGTGAGAGAGTTGCCATTTTCTTGACCTTGGGGGTAGAGATGCCTCGAAGACTCGCACATCAAGGTCTCTTATAGTTTGCTTGGTAGCCAATGGTATGTCCGCTGCTGCTGGAGAGGGAGAGCGTTGCAGTGGCTCACCCTGGCCATCTGATCCCCGGAATTCTGAGGGGTGTCTCACCCGGAGGAAGTCTGTTATGCTCTCTGGTATGTCAAAGAGAAGCAGGGATCCATTGTATATGAACTGCATGGCCGCTGGGTAGCACAGGGAGTAGGAGTAGTTAAAATTTTGTAGTAATTGCTGTGCTGGAGTGTATGCTTTCTGGTGATCTGAAAGTTCTTTTGAATAGTCCTGATATATTTGGACTTGATGACCCTGCCGTACAATCCTCCCTGCGGATCTGGCTGCCGCAATAATAGAGTCCTTCTGCCTGAAATCCAAGAATCTGGCTAGAAGGGGACGAGGTTGTTCTCCCGGCCTTGGCACTGGAGCAAGAGAGCGATGGGCCTGCTCTGTCTGAAGAGGGGGATCTGCCGGTAGGTTGAGCAGCTTCAAGAGGGTTTGCTGGAGAAACTCACTGGCCGATTTCTGTTCTGCACCTACCGGGAAGCCCACAAATCGCAAATTATTGCGACGACCATGGTTCTCAAGATCGTCAACTTTACTTTGCAATGTATGAATAATTTTACTCTGTTCCTGCATTGCACTAGTTCCTGGAGGGCCGCACGTGGGAGGAAATTTGCCACTCATTATGAAAAATCCTGATCTCGATCCCTTGTAGGGTCTGCATAGTGGCATTTACTGTGGTTGTTAACTGTGCCATTTGAGTCATGAGCTGACCGAACATCAGCTCTGTTCTTGACTTATCCTCCGTGGTCTGCATGGTAGTAGGTCATGCTGCCACTCGCCGAAGAGTAAACAGAGTGGTAGGTCTCCAAGAGTAGGCACTTACACTATAGATGCAAAAATTTATGCCCGGGGGTTCCTCTCGCTGTGTCTTAGTTTTTAGGCAGAAGTAGAGGGTCCAAATAGCAGATGTTTAAGCAGATATTCCCCGTGTTCCAGAGCTAGTATGTTAGACATCCATGCCTAATCAGGGCCAAACCACGCTCCCGAAATAAAGATTTCTGGCAGCTTTGCTTGAATAGTAAAAAAACAAAACAAAATAAAACAAAACAAACTAATACCTCTTACTGTCATAGCACTATAACACATTATAATGTATGGGGAGTGTTTGTTACTGTCTGAAAACAATCATTTTTATGTTGCTTGCACGCATGTGCAAGAAACATAGTGCCATCATCTGTGTTTTCGGAGGTGTGTCAGCCCGTCTTCCAATGCAGTCAGTGTGTTTGCAGGCACGGCCCCAGGTACCCAATCACTGCTGCAGCTGTCTATGACAAGCTGAAAATGCAGTGGCATACAGTTGAAAGGGGAGCTCCTTGGTGAGCAGAGCTCCCCAAACACAATCCTGCGCATGCACGCACACGCGTGCTCATCATGCCCCTCCCCACACTGTACGGCCGACAGGGGTGCCCAATCCCCGTCAGCTCCATGCCCCCCAAAGCATCCAGGTGCCACTGAGAGCCCACCCCAGCATGGCAAAATTGAGGTTATGGCCAACGGGGTGCCCAACCCGGCCGGGCTCCACTGTCTTCCCCATGCTGTCGACGACGGGGTGCCCAATCCCCGTCGGCCCACTGTCTGTCTCCCCAGCCATCCAGGTGCTACGCTGGGAGCCCACCCAGCATGGCAAACTGTGTTATAGCCGACGGGGTGCCCAATCCCATCGGCTCCAGCCCCCGGACAGCTTTCAGCTGCCACGCTGGGAGCCCACCTCAGCGTGGCAAACATCCATCGTCGTTTCTAAATATAAAAACAACACACCTGTAAATAGAAAAACTGTCCTCGCACTTCTCCCTGCCCCCTCCCACAACCCGCACCCACCCACTGTGCACCCTGCCTCCCCACACCCCCCCACTCACCCCATACTTACCTCTGGAGCTCGGCGCAATGATCTTCGGCGGACCAGGAACACTCTGCACTCTTCAAAGCCGACCACGAACTGAGGAAATGCCAGTAAGATGTATAATGGAATAGATAGGGTTTTTTCAACTTTATTGCATATCTCAGGCATTTTTTGGAATTTTTGCACCAAATCTTCAACATGGGGTTTTTGGGACCCCTTCTCATGAATGCTGTCACTGTCATGGCATTACTCAGGCCCGAAGGGTGATTTTGCAGCCACTGCGTGAAATCACATTTCTGGAATGATTAACGAAACAACACTGCCAGTGTTCATAAGGTGGGCTCTCAAAAGCCTATTTTGAAAAATTTGGTGAAAATCAAAATGACTGTTTTACACGTGTGTTGCTAGTTCCACGCACATCAGAAGTTCGCTAATTTTCAATATTTTCACTCCAGATTGTCAACATTGCCATTTTACCACACCTCCTTATGAGCAGTACAGCTGTCATTTTCACATCCTGCCCAAACGTGTTCTCACTCATGTAGCGCATAATGGCGCAGTCAGTGTGAAATCAATGTATGGGGCACATTAAGAAAATCACAGTGACACTGTTCATTAGCAGAGGTCTTAAATGGCTATGTTGAAAATTTGGTGAAAAAATTCCCAAAATGACTGTTTTACGCCATGCTTTGCAGTTCCTACGCTACGTAAGTTTGTGAATTTTCAATATTATCACTCCAGATTTTCAACATTGCATTTTTACACACACCTCCTTATGAGCAGTGCAGCTTTCATTTTCACATCTTGCCCAAAGCGTGTTTCCGCACATGTAGCGCACAATGGCGCGCAGTCGGTGTGCGTAACTCAATGTATGGGGCACATTAAGAAAATCACAGTGACACTGTTCATGAGCAGAGGTCATAAAATGGCTATGTTGAAAATTTGGTGAAACAATTCCTAAAAATGACTGTTTTACGAGCATGCATTGCGCAGTTCCTACGCACTCTCGTAAGTTCGCGAATTTTCAATATTTGCACTCCAACGACTTCCAAGTTCCTAAACAGCACATAGAAGCAAGCAACATTCGGCATTGACAAATGCTTGTTTATAACCTTGTAGTCCCATCGCTATGACACCAGGCTCCTGTAAACCCTGTTTGAGTATGCCATAGTGATGGGATTACAACTTTGGCACCTCTGCGCATACGCGTCTCTCACTCTTTTGGCACAATGCCGTCAGTGACGAAACAGGAGAGCTACACCAAGGTACAGATGTTTATAGGATGCTAGTCCTCGATGGGAATAAAATAAGTTATTTGTTAGAAATACACTCACGATTAGTGAGAGAAGCGCTCGAGGCTTGATCATGAGGGGGGGGGAGAAACATCGGACAAGTCTAACCACGTGGGCAAGTCGAAATTAAAGACAAAAAAATCAATAAATAAATTAAGTGGAATTAGCTTTTATAGTGTATGGAGCCCATACAGTATAAAAACTAATGGATGGCCATCAGACAGTAACACGCCACAATCACTTCTCAAGGTTTCAATGACAACTGTAAACCTCTCAAGCTATACGTTCGAGGTTTACTATGTTGTCATGGAAACTTCTCGAAGTGATTACAGCATGGTTATTACCTGGTGGCCATCCATTATTTTCTGTTTAATAACTGCCATCTCCACCCCACTACACACAGAACCTAATATTTAAAATAAAAAAATAAGACTGTCTTCTTTTACCATTTTTTTTTCATTGAAGTTCCAGGCTCGTGAGCCACCATTATCAAGTTCCTGTCTTGTGCAGCACCAAGTTGCCCCAGCTCATGACACATTCTCTCACTGCCCCTTCCTCCAGTCTCCTCGTTTGTATATTTCAGTTCCAGTCCTTCAAACAGAAACCCACAGAGCAGCAAAATGAGGGTGCTGTAAATTTTACTGCTGTTTCCTCACAGGGGAATGTTGAAGCATGCCAGGCTCCCCATCTCAATTCTGCTGTCTTAAACAGGAACCAAAACAGTAGCCTTACCACTAGTGGTTTCTAAATTGAACTGCCTCTTCCTCGTATGGGAGCATCTTGGGTCACCAGACTGTCAGTCCTACTTTTAGTCCCTTAAAGGAAAACTGTCCTTATCTAAATCATCCCTCCCGGAAAGCTTTAGCTCCCAATTAAGCTTTCTGCACAATAAAGCATTTGTTTTAGTAAGTGTACTCACAGAATTTTAATTCTGTAAAGTCTGAGCTTCTCAAACATGGTGGATGGTGTGTGGCTCCATTTCAGCTGAAGATGTGGTGCTGCACCACTAGCCCAATATACATAGATACATAGATACATAGACAGTGTCGGCAGATAAGGGCCTGTGGCCCACCCAGACTGCCCATTTGAGCTTGTAAGTTCAGTTTGTTTTCCTAGAAGTCTGTTGCCCCTTACCCCTGACCTCCAGAATTCCTTTATGTCTATCCCATGCATTCTTAAATCCTGTGATTGTTTCAGCCCCACCACTTCCTCTGGCAGGGTGTTCCACTTGTCCACCACCCATTCTGTGAAGAAATTCTTTCTCATGTTTCCTCTGAATCGTCCTCCCTCCAACTTCATCCCATGCCCTCTAGTCCTGGAACATCTTTTCGCTTAAAAATAGTGTTTTCCTGCACCCTGTTCCTCCTGTAAGATACTTGTATGTCTCTATCATATCCCATCTCTCCCTCCTCTCATCCAGGGAGTACATGTTCAGTTCCTTCAGCCTGTCTTCATAGGACTTGTGATGCAATCCGTGCACCATCTTTGTTGCCCTCCTCTGAACCTTCTCTACCCTGTCTATGTTCTTACGTAGGTATGGTCTCCAGAACTGTACACTGTACTCCAGGTGGGGCCTCACTAGTGTCTTGTATAGCGGAATTATGACCTCCCTTTTCCTGCTGGTGATGCCCCTGCCTATACATCCCAGCATCCTATTTGCTTTACCTGCTGCCTTGTCACACTATTTTCCTACCTTGAGGTCATCAGAGATGACAACCCCAAGATCCCTTTCCTGCTTGGTGCATGCTATATCCTCACCCCCCAACTGATATATTGTGCCGGGTTTTGTGCCCCATGTGCATTATCTTGCACTTCTTTGCATTGAATTTCAACTGCCAAACCCTGACCATTCTTCAAGTTTCTGCAGATTGCTTCTCATTCTGTCTACACCCTCTGGTGTGTCTACTCTGTTACAGAGCTTTGTGTCATCAGCGAACAGTGAAATTCTGCCTTCTAGGTCCTGCAGCAATGTCACTGATGAAGATGTTGAATAGGACCGGTCCCAGCACTGATCCCTGTGGTACCCACTGGTCACTCTTCCCTCTGTGGGTGACAGCCATTACCACCACCCTCTGTGTCCTGCCACCTAGCCAGTTACCTACCTACCCACCACACTACTGTCCTGCCCACACCCATATTCCCCAGTTTGTGTAATAGTCGTCTATGTGGCACAGTGTCAAAGGCCTTGCTGAAGTCCAGATAGGCCATGTCCACTGCCCTCCCCTGATCCACCTCCCTAGTCACCCAGTCAAAATTCAGCGAGATTGGTCTGACATGGCCTTCCCTGGTGAAACCATGCTGCCTTGGGTCCTGTAGTCCATTGACAACCAGATGATCCACCATCTCTCCTTCAGTAGTGCTTCCATGATCTTCCCCACTACCGAGGTGAGGCTGACTGGTCTGTAGTCTCTTGCTTCCTCTTTGTTCCCACTTTGTATAAGGGGACTACATCTGCTGTCCTCCAGTCTTTGGGTACCTCCCCTGTTTCCAGTGATTGGCTAAACAGGATAACCAGAGGTTCAGCCACCACCTCTCTTAGTTCTTTAAGGACCCTGGGGTGCACCCCATCTGGCCCCATTGCTTTATCAACTCTTATTACTTCCAGTTCCTTCAGGACCCTTTCTCGTGTAAAGGGACTTGTGTCCATTTCTGCACCATTCTCACCCCTTGTACTCCCTTCAGACCCATTACCCTCCTCTTCCTCAGTAAAGACTGAGCAGAAATACCTGTTCAATATGTCAGCTTTACTGTTGTCATCCTCCATGCGGCCCCCATCCTCCCCCTTCAGTCTCACTATCCCTCCCTTTGTCTTTCTTTTTTCACTTATGTACCTGTAAAAGGTTTTGTCCCCTCTACCCACTGATTTTGCAATGTGTTCTTCTGTCTGAGCTTTGGCTTCCCTTACTGACCTCCCTTTGCTTCTCCTGGTACTTCTCCCTATCCCCTTCTGCCTGTGTCTTTTTGTATTGCCTGAATGCAATCTTTTTGGCTTTCACTTTCTTTGCTACCTCTTTGGAAAACCATAATGGTCTCCTCTTCCTTTTCCTCTTGCTAACCTGCTTAATGCATAATTCTGTTGTTCTTGTAATCCCCATTTTAAATACTGCCCACTGTTCCTCAACCCCTGATTCCTGTCCCATTCCCTAATGCCTCTTTCAAGTATCTCCCATTTTCCCAAAGTCTGCCCCCTAAAATCCAGGATACGTGTTTTGTGTGGTTTGGTTCTGCTCTTTCTGTGATTTCAAACCACAATGACTGGTGGTCACTGTTTCCCAGGTGCTCCCCACTGTTACCACATCACACTATCCTGTTTGTGAGCACAAGGTCCAGTATTGCCTTCTGCCGAGTTGGTTCCATGACCAGTTGCTTGAGGAGGCACACCCTGAAGAGTCCAGGATAAATCTGCTCTAGTTGATGCTTCTGCTGGGATGCTCCAGTCCACGTCTGGAATATTGAAGTCTCCAACCAGTACTACCTCACCCTTGTCTGCCATCCTTTGGATGGCTAGCAGCTCCTCTATCTGTTTCTTCCTCCTGGGCTGGTGGTCTATAGACCACACCTGTGTGGATGGCTGTCCCCATTTTCCTTTCCAGCTTAACCCACAGTATCTCTCCCCCATTTTGTTCCTCCTGGATCTCTGTGGCCCTTATGTCATCTTTCACATACAGTGCCACTCCTCCACCCTTCCTGCCTGCTCTGTATCTTCTGAATATGTTGTAGCCAGGTATAGCCATCTCCCAGTCATGGTTATCATTACACCAGGTTTCAGTGATGGCCACAATGTCCAGGTCTGACTGTACCATGACAGCCTCCAGATCTTCCATCTTGTTGCTAAGGCTCCTGGCATTTGCACATGAGCTTTCCATGATTTGACCTCCTAGACTGTTTCACTGTTCTACTCAGCCCTTCCTTGGTTGTCATTTATCCCTGGTTCTCCTTTGTCTGCCCTTCTGCTGAATTTTGCCCTTTCTGCTTATCCACCTCTTGGGCACTAATCTCCATCTTTTGCACACTGCTTTGCAGAGATAGCCATTCCTCTGGTTCACTGGTTCCACTGCTAGCTGTGGGGGGTGAGCAATAGGTACCCTCCTTGCTGGCCTGCCACCCTTTGCTAGTTTAAATGCTTGTCAATGTAGCATTTAAACTTATCATTGAGTGTTTGATTCTCCAGGATGGATGCAGGCCATCAGGCTTGAACAAACCTCCATCCTCCAGGTGGGTCCCTAGTCACCAATGAATCCAAACCCTTCCTCACAGCACCAGTTCTTCAACCATGAGTTAAAGTTCCTGGTGCATGCACTCCTATGCTCTCCCTTGCTCTCACAGGTAGTACTTCTGAGAAAGTGACAGAAGTAGCTACTGTTGAGACCCTCCCAGTTTCCAAACTCTTCCTGAACTTCCTTTGGCTCCCCATTTGCCAGGTCATTAGTACCTAGCTGGATAATGACATCCAGCTCACCCTCCTGTCTTGCCTTCCCAGTGATCCCCAGGATCTTCCTTCCATCCCTCCTTGCCATGGCACCTGGTAGGCACCTCACCTCCCTGTCCTCCCCCTCCTGTGTTCCTAGCTGGATCCCTCTTATGATGGAGTCCCCCACCAGGATTCACTTCCTCCTCCTCTGGGGCCCACTGCTTTCCCCGCTGAGGTCACCTCCTTCGCTAACCTCCACATCCTTTCCTTCCACTTCTCTGGGTACCTCTGTTTGGTTGTCCTCATTTGCCAGTGTGGCATATGAGTTCTTGAGTGGAGTAGGATCTGGGATGTGCCTCTGCCTGACTGCTCTAACCCTCCCTGAGCCCACTGTCATCCAAGTGCTCCTCGTTCTCAGCATCCTTTGAGGCAGTTGCATTGGACTGGGTGGTCCCTGGATAGGGGTGATGGTACTCCTGACCCAGTTTACTTCGCTCTGAGTCTGGCTACCTCATCCCACAGTCCAGAGAGATGCATGCAGATAGGGCAGCACCTCAGCGTCCAGAAGGTCTGCCTGAATATGGCTGCCCCACAGCCACTGCATTGCACCACTCCCCACATTATACTGCAGTTCCACTACTTGTCTGCTACTGAAGCTCTCCTAGTTCCCTTTTTATTAATTTACTGTACTAAAAATCCTGCCACTGATCCTCAGATAATTTTTTTTAAAGAAAAAGAAACCAATAAATAAATAAATGAGTCAAAACACTTGTGCTGAGGGTGGGCTTCTTCCCCTTATGCCCTCCTACTTCACCCCTTACTATACCCTGTGTTTAGCTCCTGTCAATCAGATTTAACAGAGCATATAATTAAGAGTTGGGAAGGGGAGGGAGAGCAATTGCAGCAATTAAAGATAGCACAGAATTACACCACCACTATGTTTTAAATTTTCAACAGCCCAAAACAATTATAAGTAAAGACAACAAAGAAAGTATAGTGTCACTAAAAGCCCACAATCTAAGTTTAAAAGAAAAATAGCAATTACCAGTTACTCTAAAGCACTGAATTGAATATGTTTCCTTCCTTCCCTTCTGGCTTCTTCTGAGAAAATAAAATCTGCTTGCTACTTTAACTCTGACTAAGCCCCACCTCCAGTTATCACGTAGCTGAGGTCAGAGGCCAGACAATTAACACTCTTCACCAACTACAGGGCAGTCAGACAAGCCAAGATAAGATTTGCAGCAATTAAAGACAGCACAGAATTACACCACCACTATGTTTTAAATTTTCAACAGCCCAAAAACAATTATAAGTAAAAACAACAAAGAAAGTATAGTGTCACTAAAAGCCCACAATCTAAGTTTGAAAGAAAAATAGCAATTACCAGTTACTCTAAAGCACTGAATTGAATATGTTTCCTTCCTTCCCCTTCTGGCTTCTTGTGAGAAAATAAATTCTGCTTGCTTCTTTAACTCTGACTAAGCCCCACCTCCAGTTATCACGTAGCTGAGGTCGGAGGCCAGACAATTAACACCCTTCACCCAACTACAGGGCAGTCAGACAAGCCAAGATAAAATTTGCAGCAATTAAAGACAGCACAGAATAACACCACCACTATGTTTTACATTTTCAACAGCCCAAAAACAATTATAAGTAAAGACAACAAAGAAAGTATAGTGTCACTAAAAGCCCACAATCTAAGTTTAAAAGAAAAATAGCAATTACCAGTTACTCTAAAGCACTGAACTGAATATGTTTCCTTCCTTCCCCTTCTGGCTTCTTCTGAGAAAATAAAATTCTGCTTGCTACTTTAACTCTGACTAAGCCCCACCTCCAGTTATCACGTAGCTGAGGTCAGAGGCCAGACAATTAACACCCTTCACCCAACTACAGGGCAATCAGACAAGCCAAGATAAAATTTGCAGCAATTAAAGACAGCACAGAATAACACCACCACTATGTTTTACATTTTCAACAGCCCAAAAACAATTATAAGTAAAGACAACAAAGAAAGTATAGTGTCACTAAAAGCCCACAATCTAAGTTTAAAAGAAAAATACCAATTACCAGTTACTCTAAAGCACTGAATTGAATATGTTTCCTTCCTTCTCCTTCTGGCTTCTTCTGAGAAAATAAAATTCTGCTTGCTGCTTTAACTCTGACTAAGCCCCACCTCCAGTTATCATGTAGCTGAGGTCAGAGGCCAGACAATTAACACCCTTCACCCAACTACAGGGCAGTCAGACAAGCCAAGATAAAATTTGCAGCAATTAAAGACAGCACAGAATTACACCACCACTATGTTTTAAATTTTCGACAGCCCAAAACAATTATAAGTAAAGACAACAAAGAAAGTATAGTGTCACTAAAAGCCCACAATCTAAGTTTAAAGGAAAAATAGCAATTACCAGTTACTCTAAAGCACTGAATTGAATATGTTTCCTTCCTTCCCCTTCTGGCTTCTTCTGAGAAAATAAAATTCTGCTTGGTACTTTAACTCTGTCGAAGCCCCACCTCCAGTTATCACGTGGCTGAGATCAGAGGCCAGACAATTAACACCTTCACCCAACTACAGGCAGTCAGACAAGCCAAGATAAGATTTTCAGCAATTAAAGACAGCACAGAATTACACCACCACTATGTTTTAAATTTTCAACAGCCCAAAACAATTATAAGTAAAGACAACAAAGAAAGTATAGTGTCACTAAAAGCCCACAATCTAAGTTTAAAGAAAATAGCAATTACCAGTTACTCTAAAGCACTGAATTGAATATGTTTCCTTCCTTCTCCTTCTGGCTTCTTCTGAGAAAATAAAATTCTGCTTATACTTTTAACTCTGACTAAGCCCCACCTCCAGTTATCACGTAGCTGAGGTCAGAGGCCAGACAATTAACACCCTTCACCCAACTACAGGGCAGTCAGACAAGCCAAGATAAAATTTGCAGCAATTAAAGACAGCACAGAATAACACCACCACTATGTTTTAAATTTTCAACAGCCCAAAAACAATTATAAGTAAAGACAACAAAGAAAGTATAGTGTCACTAAAAGCCCACAATCTAAGTTTAAAAGAAAAATAGCAATTACCAGTTACTCTAAAGCACTGAATTGAATATGTTTCCTTCCTTCCCCTTCTGGCTTCTTCTGAGAAAATAAAATTCTGCTTGCTACTTTAACTCTGACTAAGCCCCACCTCCAGTTATCACGTAGCTGAGGTCAGAGGCCAGACAATTAACACCCTTCACCCAACTACAGGGCAGTCAGACAAGCCAAGATAAAATTTGCAGCAATTAAAGACAGCACAGAATTACACCACCACTATGTTTTAAATTTTCAACAGCCCAAAAACAATTATAAGTAAAGACAACAAAGAAAGTATAGTGTCACTAAAAGCCCACAATCTAAGTTTAAAAGAAAAATAGCAATATACTCCATATTGGGGCTAGCGATGTGGCACCGCAGTTTCAGCTGAAATGGAGCCGCGCATCGTCCACCATGTTTGAGAAGCACAAACTTTACAAAATAAAAATTCTGAGTACCCTTACTAAACAAATGCTTTCTTGTGCAAAAAGCTTAATTGGGGGCTAAAGCTTTCGGGGGTTGGATGATTTAGATAATGACAGTTTTCCTTTAATATGTTGTACTTCTTCCTAATCCTTGGCTATTGTACTGTTGTCATTTAACTATATTTGCTATTGTTTTGTGTATTTCTTATTATTTTTTACTTGACGTGGCTTCCTAATAATCTAATTGTAGTGTAACTTCCCATGTTGTACTTGGAAATAGGAATGAATGTGTCTAGTCAGTGTGCTTACCTAGTCAATAAAAAAATAACTAAATTAATAAAACAGGAGGCACTGTAGGAACAAGAAGAGCCATTAGAAATGCTAATGTGGAGATCCCAAGGGGTCATAAAACCAGCAAGCAAATTTAGAAAAAAAACTTTTCAGCAAGTAAAGGGAAAGACTTACTAAGAGTATACCTACAAATCCAAACACTTTGCACAACATATTCTTTTTTTGTAAATTCTGGCTTTAGTTCTCCTTTAAATATGTTTTTGTTTTAAAATCCATTTTATATGCACAATAAGACTCTTCAGGGATCTCTACACTTGGCCAATAATCACACTTCTTGGTGTGTTTGAAGACCCTCAATAGTGCACGTGTCTAAGAGTTCACCCAGGTCATAACTCATGATTGAGTGTGTGGCAGTGTGACCATAACCTCTTCCTCCAGGTGAGTTGCAAGGTAGGAGGTGCAGCCAAGTGCCTTTAATAATCTGAGAAGGGCAGTTATTGCGACAACAGTACACACATGACATATGTTATTCCACTGCAATAACCATAAAAAGATCTAAAGTATTATAGTAGCTCATAATTATTGTATTTGTGTTGAATTATTGAAATCCATTGAGCAAAGGTAATTTTCAAAGATCCCCAGGAGAAAGGCATGTTGTACGAAGGTCACTCGTCTCACCAAATACACATTTAAAAAAAAATCTGCATTTTAACTTAAGCACACCCTCCTCCTTCTGGAAGACAGTTCATTCACTCATTAATCCACACACTCCCCCACCCTCAAGATAGATGGCTCATACATCTCTGATCTCTCCTTAGTGGCAGAAAGTTTTAATAAATTCTTCACCACTTGTGCCATCCCTGCCCAGCTCCTACCCCCAAGTCCTCCCTCTCCCCCTTCTCCCTTCAAGGATGGGTACTGGTTACCTACTATCTCCCCATGGGAAGTCTTCCAGGCCTTGAACTCACTACATCCAAACAAATCTAGCCCAGATGAGCTTCATCCTAAACTACTGTGCCTCTCATCACCAGCTATAGTCGCACCCCTCGTGCACCTCTTCAACCTCTCTCACCACCTGCACTATACTCATCCTCTGGAAAACAGCCTGTATGATACTCCTTCACAAGGGTAGAGACTTATCATCCCCCAGAAATTACCATCTCCCTTCTCCCCTCACCCACCAAGGTCCAGGAATCCCTAGTCTACTCAAGATTATTGGACTTCTTCACCTCAGCTGACGTACTCTTCCCATACCAGTCAGGGTTCCGAAAGCATCGCTCCTCAGTCTCTTCCCTACTGCGTGCCACTATTACTATCCACTCTGCCATGGACAAAGGCCATATCACTACCCCCAATTTCATTGACCTTGCCAAGGCCTTTGATTCCATCTCACACATGCTCTTACTGAACAAACACCACTCTGCTGGTCTGGCATATCCCTCCACATGATGTTTTTTCTCCTATCTTATTGGAAGACAGCAATCAGTATGACTGGGTAACTCTTCCTCTCCCCCTGTCTCCATCTTGGCAGGCATCCCTGAGGGGTTAGTTCTTGGCCATTTACTCATCTCAATATTTATTAATGGTCTCCCTTCTGTCTGTTCCAATTCACACATTCATATGTACGTGGATGATACTGTCATCGGGGCCCTCTACAAAGGACGTACAAGCTCCTCTCCAGCTGGATTTCAGTAAAGTCTTGGCTTGGTTTCAAGCTAATGACCTAAAGGTAAATAACAAATAAGACATTCTTAATGACTTTCATCTCTGCACAAAAGCTCTCCAGTCTCTGGTCCCCACAGTATTTCTCACCCAGGACAATTCCCCCCCTAGCTTTCAAATACCTGGGGGTATGGCTAGATAAACACCTTAATTTCTCTGTACACATAGATGCATTAATCTCCAAGCTCTGCCCCAAACTGGGATACCCCTATCGAAATAAAGACTCCCTCTCACTCCCCATATGGCACAAGCTTGTCTCTAAAATGATCCTCCCATCCCTTGATTATGCAGACATCATATATAATACAAACCCGATGAAGTCTTCTCTAAACTGGATGCCATGTTGAACTCCTTCTGCAGATTTGCCACTGACTCTCCTCCCCATTCGCACCATTGCTCCTCGTACTCTGCTCTCTCCATCACACCTCTCTTGCATAGGAAGCATGTCCACTCATCCTTCATCGCCAAATTCTGGTTTAGGCTTCTCACTCCTTACCTCTCCTCCTGCCTTACCCCTGCATTCCCTGCTTTGTACTCTCTTTGCTCCTGGGATCCCCGTTCCTTCTGCGTCCCTCATCCCCTCTCAACTGCTGGCCAATGTGCTTTCTCCTATCGCCTTCCTTTGCAGTTAAAAAAACTTGTTCGCCTCCTTCCACACTACCCTGCATCTGCCTCACCTCCTCTTCTGCGCTGTCCCTCCCCACCCCTCAGCTCTTCCTCCTCTTACCACAGTGACCCCAACAGCATTTTCTTCATCCCAAAAGGTCTCCCCTCCCAAATTTCAGTCTCCTAGATAACAGTGACTATGAATGAGATTATGTATGCACAGATAATTGCCTTTAGTGCACTTTAAATGATTGTCTGCATATGTATCCCATTTTTGATGCTGTTTTGTGAATTCTGCTTATTTTGCTCTCCAGATGAGGCACCTCTCAAAGATGCCCACTTGACAAACACCACCACCACTCCCTGAAGCCACTCTCTTCCTGGGACCCCCCCCCCCACTGGTACCTTCCAGCCTTCCAGATCACCACCCGGGAGAGGGCCCATCCCTAATCACCTGCAGACCAGTAGAACTGGCTGTGTACTCCGAATTCGACCCCTGATGGTGGATTTTGCGGGGCCTGCCTTAACCTCAGAGCTGCCAATGACCCACTGAAAAGGATTTTCCATGATTTTAAGAAGGCAGTGAGAGTGCCTTGTTACTTTACAAATTCTGGGCAGTGAGAGTGCCTGTGGACTGAGAATAATTTTGGATCATCGTTGTTTCAACTTTCCTCTTGGTGAGAGTGACCAAAGGGGGGTTGAAGAGCCCATTAAGTTTTTACATCTGCTTTACCTTGGATATGTGAGTCCTTGGGGTTTTTACATGTCTCCTTGGAGGTGAGAGATCCAATGGAGACTGGAAACTTGGGTATCTTTCCCCTATTACTGTGATCTTCTGCAACTCTGAGAACTTTCTGCTTAGCCACCAAAAATTCTGAGGATTTTCTGTTTATCCACTAGTAAAGTTTTTGCAATTTTGAGGATTTTTTTTGTTTGTTTTGCGTAGTTGTTATTATTTAATTGTTTATTTGGATTTAAAGATTGGATTTAATTTATTTTTATTTATTTATGTTTAGTTGTTGGGTGTGTTTATTAATTTTATGTTTAATGTTAAATTTATATGGTTTTGGGTTTTATTAAATTCAGTCTTCAAGATGTTCTGGAGGCCTGCCCCCACGGTCGTGCGCTACTCATCCTCCACCCTTCGCTCCCTCCGCCCTTTCGTCTCCCCATCACTGCACTTTTCTACTTACCAGCATTGTAGAGCATTAAGCATTGTACACCGGGGAAGGGGAGGGGTTGGGAGGTGCAAACAGTGGAGGTTGAATGACCGGGGCCATCGCATCGGGGTTGTAAGGTCCAGAAGATGACCTGGGACGAAATGGAATCTGGATCATGGTTTTCCATGTCTGGTTTCCACACCCATGGGCACCACCAAATTGGGTGGGCATGTAGTTCGGGTGGCACCAGAAGTTCACCCAACTCGAGCGGTGTTATGCAATGCCAGATCCATCAAAAACAAGATGACAATTATTGCAGATCTTGTAAATTTGGTGGATCTGGCCTGCATCACTGAGACCTGGCTGGATGAGAACTCTGGCCCTATCTTAGAGGCTGCAGTTCCAGCAGGTTACTCAGTGATTCACCGCTTGAGATTGGATCACAGGGGTGGGGGGGCGGTTGTGGTCTGTTTTAAGTCTAAATTGGGCCTCACGAGTGTACCAGTGGAGGAGGCTGAGTCATTTGAGTGTACTGTGGTAACAAGTGTAGGCTGTAGGATCACCGTCATCTACCATCCACCTGGGGATGGGAAGCGGTTCCTTCAGGAAGTGGCCGACTTAGTCATCGACATGGCATTTGAGTCTCCCAGATTGATGGTCCTGGGCGACTTCAGTGCCTGGGTCAATGATGAACTCTCGAAATTTGGACAGCACTTCCTCCAGTTGATGACATCTCTGGGCCTTACACAAGTAGTTACCTCTGCTACCCATAAACATGGTCACGCCATTGATTTAGTTTTCCTCCTGGGGATCGAAACTTCTGATTTGAGGGTGGACCCAGTTGAATGGTCCAATCACTACACCGTGGGGTTCAATTTTAGCATCCCTCCTCGAAGGTCTACCCCTGTGGAGATGGTCAAATACCGCCCTTTATGAGATACTAACTCTGATGGCCTCATGGCGGTGTTTGAACTATCATTCTTTCTGGTTGCAAACAGCGACCCAGAATACCTCGTGGTGGCCTACAGTACAGCCATTGTGGCGGCCCTCAATGTTGTTGCTCCTGTCTGTGTTCGTCCTGTCTCCCTTCGCCCTCGGTGTCTGTGGTTTGATGGGACTTTGAGAGAAATGTGGCGACAAGGATGAAGGTTAGAGCGTTGCTGGCGGAGATCTGCCCTTGATGCCAATCACCTTAGGTTGATGGATCATTATCAGGTCTATCAATCTGCAATCTCCTGTAAGAAGGCAGAGTTCCTGTCCAGGGAGATTGTAGTTGCTCAGAACTGATCAGTTCAGCTTTTCCGAACTGTGGACAGGCTGTGCAACCCGGCTTGTCTATGAGTTCGGAAAGCATTTTTGCAAATAGAGTGCGATGAACTTGCTCGCTTCTTTGCAACTAAGGTGGCCAACATCAGGGCAGCTCTCCAGCCTGTACACTCTATGGGTGTTGCTGGTGATCAGCACTTGGCCACTGGCCTTCAGCTTTCCTGGAGTACCTTCGACCGCCCGGAGTTCATGGATGTCATGACGATTGTCCAAGATGCACGCCCTATGTACTGTAGTTTGGACCCTGGACTAGTTTCCCTGATTATGGGTTGTATTGATTCCATCGGCCCGGTCCTTGCATGGATAGTTTAGTGCTCCTTGGAAACAGGTGAGTTTCTTAGCTCCCTGAAGGAGGCAGTGGTAACACCCCTTCTGAAGAAGGCGTCTTTGGACCCAAACTGGCATGCGAACTACAGACCAATCTCTAACCTTCCCTTTTAAGAGAAGGTGTTTGAGAAGGTAGTGGCTGTGCAACTGGAGAGCCAGTTGACCATCCATGACATCTATGAACCCCTCCAGTCCAGTTTTCGAAAAAAGCATAGTATCGAGACAGTGCTGGTTCAGGTGCTCAGTGATCTCCTGATGGCTAGAGATCAGAAGAACCGTTCCATCTTGGTTCTTCTTGATCTCTCAGCAGCGTTTGACACTGTGGACCATGGGGTTTTGCTTGACCAGCTGAGGTTCATCTGTGGCCTGTCAGGTACAGTCCTCAGGTGGTTTACATCTTTCCTCACTGGAAGAACTCAGAGGGTGGTGTCCGGGATTTAGTCTTCGGACCCAGTTCCTCTGTCTTGTGGGGTTCCTCAAGGGGTTGGTTTTGTCCCCTATGTTGTTTGCAGTGTATATGCTGCCCCTCGGAGACACTGTAAGGAGGTATGGGCTGAGGTTTCACTGCTATGCTTATGATACCCAGCTATACCTTTCTTTCATACCCGACCAGAATAGAGCTCTTTTGGTCTTTAATGACTGCTTGGTAGAAATCCAGGAGTGGATGGATTCAAGCTGGCTGAAGTTGAACTCGGGAAAGACTGACGTACTGGTTGTGGACCCAGGACGCCGGATAGGGGGGTTGGGGGTAGGTTCCCCTTCAGGATTATTTCTGGGGGGGTCAACCACTCCTGGTCTCTGAACAGGTGCGTAACCTAGAGGTAATCTTTGATGAGGGGCTGACTCTGCATTCGCAGGTGTCAGCCATCGTCAAGACCTCTTTTTATCATCTGAGGAATATCACCAGGATTAGGCACCTTGTTCCATTCAGCAACCTTACCACACTGGTTCACATCTTTGTGTCCTCCCGCTTGGATTACTGTAACTCCCTGTATCTAGGGCTTCCGGGGGTTAAAATTCTCCATTTGCAGCTAGTGCAGAACACAGCAGCCCGGCTTTTGACAGGAACTTCTCGCTTCTGTCATATTTCTCTGGTGCTGTGCAGTCTGCACTGGCTGCCAGTACAACCAGTACAATGGGGAATCTTAAATTCTGTTTGTTGACTTATAAAGCCCTACATGGTCAGGGCACTGACTACTTGAAAGAGCTTCTGATTCTTTACTGCCCCAGGAGATTGCTCCGCTCAGCTGGCGCGGGGTTGCTAGAGATTCCAAATGTTTGTTTGAAATCTTCTGGGGCCCAGGCATTTATGCATGTGGCCCCTTCTCTTTGGAATTCTCTACCCCGCCAGTTACCTGAGTGCACGACTGTGGAGGGTTTTAAATGGGCCTTAAAAACCCATCTATAGAACCAGGCATTTGGTGACTGACTGTCTTCATTTTAATGTTTTGGATGTCTGTGTACCAACTGATTTGCTGCAATGTGTACACATGTTGATTGTTTTTAAACCTGTTCAGTGCCTTGGTCTTGGAAAGGTGCCTTACAAATAAAGTTTTATTATTATTATTATTAATATTTACCTACCTGGCAGCCTTTCTGGTATCAGAGGGTCAGTCCACTGCAGAGCCAAGGGGACCGGTAGAGAGATGGTCCAACACTGGGGATGTGGGTGACATCCCTGGAGCCCTCGTTGCCTTCCTGATCCAGAGAGGGCTTTTTCCTTCAGTGTTTTTCCCAGAGCACAGATGTGCAATGCCCAGCAGTGCACCTACATGCAGCTGGGCCGCCGCTGCTCAACCCCCCGACGTAATGTCTAACCCCAGCTATCTTGCAGGGCTTCCAGTCTCCACTGGAAGCCACTGCAGAGTGGGGTACACCCCTGAACCCACCCAGGAAGGGGAGCACAGTCCTCCGGATGCTCAATCCCCTCCCTTCCCGCTGATCCCCGATGACTCGAGCCCATTCCCAAACCTGGGTCACCAGTGTGGCGGGAGGTGTGGTGTCCATCACCTCAACCCTCAGCAGCACTGGGCCAGCCCCCATTTTTGATGTTGCCATGTAATCAAACCAAGGCTTACTCTGTATATTTTCCTAACTTGTATATGTACATAATATTTTATATTTCCTTGTATGTGTATTTCACTGTATTATGTCCCCGGGTCACACCTGGAAATGAGATGTGGCTCTTTGTGCCTTTCCTGGTCATCAAACTTTTACATACAGTAAATACATAAATAAATAAAGCTACAGCACAAATAAAATTATCACAGTTTTGCATTTACATTCAGCAATAGTGTGCATGGAATAAGAAACACACCCTTCCATGTCTTGTTGCTTACTTATTCAGTACTTTTTGAGTTCTATAAATGATTCATTATCACTTTGCTTGAGGTGAAGCCTTTCATATTCCAGTGACCCTCTGCATGTAAAGGTTTCTACTAATCTAAATTTTTGTTTGTCTAATGCTTATATTGAGACTATGCCCTCAAATAATCCATGTCATTAAAGAGGGATTCTGGCCAAAAATTCTACATTGCAGAATTAGAATAAGTATGCCCCCAGTAAAGCTCATACCAAGTATTAGGTTTCTATGTAACTTCTGTAACCCCCTACAAATGGGGGTTCCTGAAAAGTCTTCCTTGAGCTTGCCTAAATGCTCACTGCCAGGCTGGTGTTCTGCATTTTAGCAGTTTAAATGTATTGCCAGAGAGTGCATGTATAGCCTCTGTGTACTGTCTCTTTAAGAGCTGCCTGGATTGCAGTCATAATTAATCTGAGAGGGAGCTCTGTTAGAAGATGTACTTGTTTGCTTATCATTTGTTAGAGTAGTAGTAGTAGTATTGCAGTTTGTTCTAACCTGCCTTCTTTGCAACATAGACAGTTCTGTTTGTTTCCATCATCTTCGTCCTGGACTGCAAATGGGCCAATCAGTACATTAGGGACTCTAAAATGTAGCCTGCCTACAGGGGCTTGGTGGGGCCAAAACTTGTAGGAATTGTAGTTCTGGACTTTTGGCGCCTAAAATAACCTGGAGGGGAAGCCCTTGTTGTGACAGACAGATCAGCCAACCGAACCTTTTGGATCTTGGGGAAAGTCCCACACTGCTTGCAGTTTCAGTTAGATCTGAGTTGGGAAGTGAAGTAATAGCTCGAGATAGTTCGAGCAGCAATCCATAGTGGATTCACGTGGGAGAACTGTGGAAAGGCCTGAGTTTGGGCTGCATGCCTGCCTGCTGTTCCTGAGAGGGAACGTGTGCTTTTTTCGGACTGAATCTGAATTTGAAGTGCGAATTAAGCCACTGAATTGTGACCAGGCTTTAACCTGAAGAAGACTGAAGATTTGCTGAATGTAATCGGCCTGTCAGGACTTCCAGCTACCTCTGAACTCCTGAATTGTACAGAGATTCCGTAATTGTGACTGGAGAGCCATTTGCCTGGTACAGTGGAATTTCTTTACATGTGAATGTGCTGTGTGCTTATAGTGGGTCGTGATTTGGTTCCCCACTGTGTGTCTGAACTGTATTTTGCTTGCTGGAGGCTGTATCCAGCTCCACAGAATGAATCCATATCCATTTCCGTTTGCCTGGCCCCTACTACACTGGCTCAGCCAGAATACCTGCTACACAGAGAAAATCATCAAAGAGAGACCGGCCTGGGGATCAGCCCCCTGTTCAGTGCCTTGAACAGGAACAACGCCTCGGTGATTCGTGTGGGCCCTGCATCTCCGGGCACTCCAGCTCAACAGCGTGTAGTCTCGATTTGATCCTGCCTGCGACCAGTATTGGGTATCATAAGTAAACATCAGGGTAGCTCCTTGCAACAACAGCTAAATCTAAAAGTGTTGTCATCCGATTGTCTTGTTGCCTTTTCTTTCACGAACTGAGCCCTCCGGCTCTGGATTACAAATAGTGTGTGTTGTGCATGTTGCTTTCTTCCATCACAGGGCCCCAACCAGCTGCAACGTTCCTGGCTAGCTCACCATTTTCCTACCTGGGTACCCAGAGTGTGTGACTGTGTAGGGACTCTGAACTGCATGCATAACTGTATGATTAACATAGCTTTTAAGCAAATCAACCTGATTCTGCCCCTTCCTTGTTCATGTCCCCTGAATAAATCAGATTTAACTTTGTCTGCATTAAACCTGACTGTAGTTCCAGTTTGTAGCAAAAGTAGTGTACTGTTGCTATTTGCTGTGATTAACCTTGTTTTACGGGCATCCCCAGGGTCAAGCTAGAGGAACCAGCCCTGGTGGTAAGTGCAAACAGTGTGGGTAACTGCCTGGTGAATAAGGGTCATTGTAAAAGTAATCATTGTACATGGTTCAGGCCACTAGAAGGGAAAGAGGGGGGTTACAGTATCCCAGAGGGCTGTGCCCAGGTTAGCTTGACCACTAACAACTCTGACCTCCAGGTGGAGGCATCCATTTCATTACCCAGACCCCTTAACCTACTACTAGCCAAGCATGCAGGGGTAGTAGCCCTTGGTATGACGCCACCTAGGGGTTACATCTTGGAGGCTCACCGCTGGGATTTTGTGACTTCTAGTGGCCAAAAATGATGAATTATTGTTAAAGATTAATGGCTACCCAGTAGAAATGGCTGTACACCAGCTGGTAGGGTGGTGTACTGGGCAGGAGATCGACCCCCAAAATGCTCTGCTTATACTGGATATTCCCCTGGGTACCAGTAAGGACACTGTAGAGGGAGCACTCTCCAAAGCTGAATGTTTAAAAAGCCCTGTGGTGGTGGGTCGACAGGCTGATTTCATCGCCCAAACTTTCATAGCTTTGGTAGAGTGTTGTGACCTCGTGGACAGCCCTAAAGTGCCACAGACTGTTGTCTCAGAAGGGGTCCTAGCCACCTGGAGAGTGATAACAAAAGACAGTAAAGACCTTGGGGAGGATGAGCTCCCAGCATTATCTGAGACTTTTGAGGAGTGTGACCGGGAGCCCCTGCCATTATTGAGGACTGACCTTTTCTTAAATCTGTTGCAACAGTTCATCCATTTCTTAGCCTAATCTGTCCTTTACTATTTCTAGTCCATACGGTTGACCACCTGTGGGCACCCTCTTCCCCCTCCCTTGACTATGCTGTAGTGTCCTCTTTGATTTTCCTTTTCCCTCTCAGGTCCTCGTACAGGGAGGTTATTGTGGTGACTTCAGCGTATATGTAAAAAAGGTTATGTTTATTGTTGTTGGATTTAGTATGAAATAGCACTATGTTATAAAATACGTTAATGTATATACCTTATGTTTATGAAACCTGTAAATGTTCAAAATACCATGGCACTTGGTGTCTTGATAATGGTAAACAGTACTAGGTGACTATTATAGAAATTAAGCTAGTTGTGTTATTTGAAATGCATGTAAATTGTTGTAAACTTAACAAGCCAGAAATGTCATGGTGATTTGCATATATCCCATGATGCATTGCAATATGGATGTATGTATGATGTATTTCTTTGAAACTTGATTTGTTACCAATGCCCTTTGGGGTAACTGTTCTTTCAGTGATTCTGCATTGAGGTTCTTTGTTTGTGGCTTGTTTTGTTTTGCTTCTTTTTGGGCCCCCACCACATAAGCAAATGAGGCCTGCATAAGGGTTATGGCTACATCACACCCAGGAAATGAGATCAGAGATCAGTGTCAGTAGGTGCTGGGTAAGTGTAGAGAAAGGACACACATAGTCTGTTGCTGCAAACTGATGTACTGAAGAAGAAATATGCCATTATAAAAGGTTATTTTTTGTGTTTTGAATGAACATTACACAGAGATTTTGTGTTGAATCTGAAGTTTGGTGTTTGGTCCATCTGTTATCTCACAACCACTCCACAGACTTGGTTTTAGAAGTGGGATAACGTGCTGGAAGTGTCTGGACTGGCCGAAGAGGGAGTCTTCTGGTGGATTTTGCCCAAATATCCCAGGTGGACCAATGCACCAGGAGTTGCCAGAGGAGAACCCGGAGAAGAAGATCTGTGGAGTTCTGACCAGAACCATGACTGACAGATGGAGAGAAGCTGCTGCCTGGACTGAACCTGGGACCTCGGAAGAAGGCCAAGCCTGAAGACGATGAAGAGATGCAGGTCGAGGCAGATTGGAGGTGCGAGAGACAACACCCTGGAGGTGGAGACCCTGATGAGGATGATCCACTGGATGAGTGGGCAATGGCTGGAGGCAGACTGACTACACAGAGAGGCGGAACACTGGTGCCAGGTGCTCGAGAGATTCCTGCCAGAGAGTTTGGACAAAGAGTCGGAGGAGAATTTTACGTGGGCTCAGTTTGAGGAGGACCTCCTGACTGAGCAGGATATTCCTTTGTTTCCTGTGTTCCCAGGATGTTACCTGTTGGAGGTCGGAGATGCAAGTATAGAACTTGAATGTAAGACTGTGCCTAGTGATACTGTGCTGGTGTTGAAGACTCCAAGCAAGCAAGAAGAAGCATATGAGGCTGAAGGGACTTTTCTTGTATTGATGCAGCTAAATCTATTAACAGTATTGGTTGGGGTATACAGCATGCTAAAAATACTAATATTGTCAAACTGTCACAGTATGTTAAAGTTAAGGAGGGTATAGATTATTTAAAAAAATGTCACCCTTGGAAAAAGGGAAACTCTCACATAGGTTACAAGGTATTAGATGGTAACAGATGGCTGAAATTAGTACAGTGATTAAAAGGATGTTTACTAAGACACCACAGAGTTAAAAAGTTAAGGAACCTGCTATATACCATTGCAGGGTATTCAGGATGAGAGGTCCCTTGGGGTCCTGTAGGTTTCTGTAGAGACCTGCCTAGGGATAAGATGACCAAGGATTTGGGGTCATAAGTTATAAAAAGTTGGAATAGGAGAGTAGAAACTACTATTGCTCCTTCCATATTCCCTCAGACACTTTGTGTAAGACAGAGGGGTCAAGTTGGTTGCAGGCAAGGCCAGAGGTGGCTCTGCAATGGTCCCTTTCTGTAGGCACAAGTGTAGCATGTTTGGTCAGGGGGTGGGCCTGATGTCAAAGAAAGAGGTACCCAAGGGCAGACAAGGAGTCTGAGATGGTACATGTGTTTTATTCTTTTCTGAGTGAAAACCTACAAAGGAGAAGTGGGTGGAAAATGGATTGGAACCTGTGTTGGGGTAACACCTTGAATGTATACCTTCAGGTGTCTATATCTGTAACAAGTGAAATTAATCAGGAGTCATAGTGGGTTTATGTAGAGGGGTTGAACCTAGGAATGGGTCCCTGCTTAAAACTGACTTGTCTGGTGGGGTTGGAGCAGGTAATTACTGACCCCAGAGAAAGTCTTTCTGTGGTACTGGACTTTACGGCTGTCCAGATTTTTGGTTAGGAAATATAATGGTCTTTCTCTAAAAGGAGGTGGGAAGATACTGTTAGTCTCTGTTGAGAAATGTGTTTATGCCTCAGGGTAAAGAATGATGATGTCCACTATGTTTATGATGAAATATTAATCATTAATAGGGACCCTGAGACAGAGCTTCTGAAGATGGATGGGTGGAAGCTCCATCCCTTCCTGGGACAGGAAGGTGGTAAGCAATCTGCAGTAACTGCTTCCCTCTTAAGGTGGGGGATATGTGACCGGGAGCTCTTGCCACTCTTAAGGACCGACGTTTTCTTAAATCTGTTCCAACAGTTCTTCTATTTCTAAGCCTAATCTATCCTTTACTATTTCTAGTCCATAAGGTTGGCCACATGTGGGCACCCCCTTCTCCCTCCCTTGACTATGCTATAGTGTCCTCTTTAATTTTCCTTTTCCCTCTCAGGTCCTCATACAGGGAGGTTATTGTGGTGACTTCAGAGTATATGTAAAAAAGGTTGTGTTTATTGTCGATGGATTTAGTATGAAATAGCTCTATGTTATAAAATACCTTAATGTATATGCTTTATGTTTATGAAACCTGTTAATGTTTAAAATACCATGGCATTTGGTGTTTTGATAATGGTAAAAAGTACTAGGTGACTATTATAGAAATTAAGCTAGTTGTGTTAATTAAAATGCATGTAAATTGTTGAAAACTTAAGCCAGAAATGGCATGGTGATTTGCATATATCCCATGATGAATTGCATTATGGAAGTATGTATGGTGTTGTATTTCTTTGAAACTTGATTTGTTACCAGTGCCCTTTGGGGTAACTGTTCTTTCAGTGATTCTGCATTGAGGTTCTTTGTTTATAGCTTGTTTTGTTTTTCTTCTTTTTGGGCCCCCACTATATAAGTAAATGAGGCCTGCATAAGGGTTATGGCTACAGCTGAACAGGAAAATGAAATCACAGATCAGTGTCAGTAGATGTTGACTAAGTGCAGAGAAAGAGCAGTAGTGGTCTGTAGTTGCAAACTGATGTACTGAAGAAAAAATATGTTATTGCAGAAGATCATTTCTTGTATTTTGAATAAACATCACATAGAAATTGTGTGTTGAATCTGAAGTTCAGTGTCTGGTCCATCTGTCATCCCACAACCTCTCCCCAAGGAGAAATTTGCTAAGTTGTTGCTGGAGGAAGGGAAAACTGTAGAGGACTTTAAGAAATTATTCCTGCCACCTGGGGGTGTTCCTTCTCCAACACCCACTCCAGCACCTGTTACTGGCCCACCTTCTGTGCCCGTGCCAATGCTGGCCCCTATATTTGTACCTGCCATTAGTCACGACTCCTACTGAAGGCTGAGAATCTTCTCGGGCACCCTCCCCACCCCCCAGGGGCAGGACGACTGGGAGATGTGGAACGACTATGTTGCCCCCTTGGTACCCGAGTGGCAGTGTGCGGAGGCTGAGAAGCGGAAAAGAATCATAGAAAGTTTGAGGGGCCCTGCCCTTGAAGCCATTACATTTTTGAGGTACACGAACCCTGATGCATATGCTCAGAAGTACCTATCTGCACTTGAAGGCAATTTTGGGAGCATTGAGTCAGGGGAGACTTTGATGTGGAAATTTCGAGGTACCAAACAATGGAAGGGGGAAAGTTTGTCTGTGTATGTTACTCGCCTAGAAAGAGCTCTGCAGAAAGCTTACCGGAAAGGTGGGATAGCCACCAGTAATTTGAACCGTGTGAGATTGGGGCACATACTGCAACATGCCAAGCATTCTAAACTGCAGATCATCCAGTTAAGGCTCCAGGATAGGAGGGGTAACCCACCTGACTTCTGTGACTTGATAAAAGAACTCTGGGAGGTAGAAGATGAAGAGGGAGATTGTAATTATGGGGTGAGTGCAGCCCAAGTAATCATGGCACCAGAAGGCCCTTCCAAAATGGAGACCACTACGAGTGTCCCACTGTGGGCTAAACAGTGGGAGGAGAAGTTGCTGAAGGAAGTCAGAAAAGTACAACTGGGTGCGTTTGCTGAGGTATCCTTTGCTGACAGAGACCCTGGCCCCTGTCAGGACGTGACTGTTATGGGGGTGGGGGTGCACCCTCAGGCGTTCTCTACTGAGGGTGGCTTCTCGGCTGAGCTCAAGGAATTGACTGCCACCCTAAAGGAACTTTTGAGACATGGTACACTACCAGCAGGAGTTAGATCACAATCTCCCATCGATGCTCCAGCATCCCCTGCTATGTTTTCCCCAAGGATGCTCCGAGAGCCTGTCATTTGTCACAACTGCGGCAAGGATGGCCATATAAAGAGGGAATGCTGGTCTCAGAAGGACTTCGAGAAAGTGGTGAACCTGCTTCAAGGAGAGCTTCAGAAAACGAGTCAGTAGTCAAGGGGTGCACGAAATGACTGCAACCCCTCTGTGACTAGATCGTCTGTCCAGGCCTCTGCTGTTGTCCTTCCAGACTGGTCCAAAATAGTGGGCCCTTCAATGAAGACTACTGTGGCTGTGAATGGTATTTCTACTTAGGCTGTGCTTGACAGTGGGTCACAAGTGACCATTGTATTTCAGGACTGGTATGACAAACACTTATCTGATGTGCCATTACAATCCCTGGAAGGCCTACATGTATGGGTGCTGATCGACAAGTCTTATCCCTACCTGGGATATGTCCGCCTCTGGTTGTCTTTTCCTGCAACTGTAACTGGTGTAGAGGAGCAAGTAGAGACACTGGTCCTAGTGTGCCCCCCCCCCCACTGGACTGTATGATGGCGTTCCTCTGTTAATTGGAACAGACGCCCACATATTTAGGAGACTAGCACAACTCTGCCATGAGAAACAAGGGCAACTGACTGGACGGGCCCTAAGAATTCCAGCCTTAGTAAAAAGGGCATATTACTTACAACAGAAACCCAATGAAGAGGACCCAGATGAGCCAGTGGGGATAGTGTGGAAAAAGGAACCTGACTCCTTGGTATTGGCCTCCAACGCCCAGTGCACAATCCATGGAAAAGTCTGCCTAAAGAGAAATGTAAAGAACAAAATATTAATGTTGGATGCACCAGGTGATGGAAAGTTGCCAGAAGGATTATTGGTTAAACCCACCATCTTGCCTGCCCGTGCCTATGCATGATGAGTGATGGTCAAGATTTGAAATGTGTCAGATCGGGAGGTCCGGGTGAACAAAGGGTGCATTCTAGCTATAGTACACTGTGCAGACACTGCAGTATTACCCAATAACAAGTACTCTGGCCAAAAAGAGAGAGTGACCCTGGACTTATTTGACTTTGGTGATTCCCCGCTGCCAGCTGAATGGAAGGCTAGGATTAGCGAGAAACTCGCCCAGACAGACCAAGTGTTTTCATTAAAGGAATGGGACGTGGGGTGTGTCCAGGGTGCAGAGCATCATATATGCCTGCATGATGATCGGCCATTTCGAGAGAGGTCCCGATGCCTCACCCCAGCGGACATAGATGATGTGAAGAAATACCTGCAGGAAATGCTCGCTGCTGGCGTGATACAGGAATCGAGGAGCCCATATGCCTCTCCCATTGTGGTTGTGCGTAAAAAGAATGGGCCGGTAAGGATGTGTGTTGATTATCGAACCCTGAACTGGAGGACTGTCCCAGATCAGTACACCATGCCCTGTATACAAGATGCCCTGGATTGCTTGTATGGGAGCAAGTGATTCTCAGCATTGGATCTTCTCAGCGGATATTACCACTAGTGACAACAGCCAGTATATGTAAAGGAACAAAATACTGCTGTGTGTAAGTAATAAATTGGAATGATGCAAAATAGGCATACCACTTGAATACAGTAGTAACCCAAACTGAATAAAACTGAAAGAAACTGAAAATAAATTAAATCATTTGTTCATAGTAACACTAGGGGAGGGGAGATCTTTTGCTGCAGGTGCATACTTCTTATTATGCTACCAAGAGTGTATATATATATATATATATATATATATATATATATATGTTGCAAAAAACATTGTTAATGCTCCAGTTAGGGTCAAAGCGACAAAAGTTGGGAAATGAGACATTACGGTTTCCCTAACATTCCACTCTCCCTAACCAGGCAGGAGAGCAGGTGTGAGGTGTGCCTTGGGCTTCTCAAGCCTAACGCTCACCCCATTCCATATGTAAATAAGGGCAGATGTGTAGACTTTATAAGAATGGGGTGAGTGTTAGGCTTGAAAAGCCCAAGGCACACCCCACACCTGTTCTCCGGTCTGGTTTGGGAGGATGGGGTATTGGGGAAATCCTAATACCTTATTTCTCAACTTTTGTCATTTTGACCCAAACTGTAGCATTAACAACATTTTCTTACAACTTATTTCATTACTTTTTGAGGTAGTATAATAGTATCCTTATTTTACTGTGGGACCCCGTGCTCCCATCCCTCTGTAGATGTCTATATGTACTGTATGCAGCTGTGGAAGCACAGGGCCCTCTGGGCCCTGCGCTTCCATTTATAAGACAACAGTGACTGAATTGTCAGCATAGCCATCTTATTACCCCCACTTCATGCACCCGGTACAGATAATTTTCAAATCCCCTCCAAAATGTAATTCTGCACACCTGCAATGCCATTCTGCGCCACAGGTGCGAAAACACATTTTGGCCAGGATTTGAAAAATGACAGCTGTGACATACATGAGATGGAGTAATAAGGCTGTTGAAAATCTGGGTTAAAAATATTTAACATTTCCAAAGTTACGAGTGGGCATAGCAAAATTGCAATGAATGGTTATAACTTTGATATTTTTTTTTTATATTTTGACCCCACATTTTCAACAGTCTTCTTATGACCCCACCTTATAAACCCTGTAGACGAAATTTTTTAAATCCGTGCCAAAACACCATTCCACGCCACAGGTGCAAAAACATGTTTTGAACAGGATGTGAAAAATGGCACTTGTACTGTTCATCAGGTGGTGTAAAAAATAACTGTGTTGAAAATTTGGAGTCAGAATATTGAAAATTATCAAAGTTATGCATGTGCATAAAGAAATTCAATGAACGCTGGTAACTCAGCCATTTTAAGGAATTTATCCACCAAATTTTCAACATGGCTTTTTTGGGACCCCATCTCATAAACACTGCAACTATCATTTAGTTAACTGGGTCCAAAAGGTGATTACGCAGAGCGACCACAAAATCACCTTCTGGGCCTGATTAACGAAACAACAGTTGCAGTGTTCATGAGGTGGGGTCCCAAAAAGGCCATGTTGAAAATCTGGTAAATTCCCCAAAATTGCAAAGTTATGAACATAAGTTCAAAACACCATTGAAATGCACTATACAGCACTTACCTTGATTCCTCAGTTCGCTGTTTAGTTTTGAAGAGTGCAGATGTGTCCCGGACCACAGAGGAGGACAACCCAAGACCTCCAGTGGTAAGTATAGGAGTAAGTGGGTGTGTGGGGTGGTGGGTGCTCAGTGGGAGTGTTAGGAAGGGGAAGGGGAGGGTGGGGACGATGAGGGGCCATTTTATTTTTTTCAGGTCTTAAAAATACATTGGGGGACAGTTTTCTTTTTTACAGGGTTTAATTAAAGACATAGTTTGGAACACTATGAGTGGGCTTCCCAGTGTACCATACTGCTTGGGGGGCTCTAAATGCCAACACGGGGTTTGGGCACCCCGATGTCGGTGAATAAAGAAAAAAATGGGCTGCAGGGATGGGGGCATCCGACACCGGGAGTGGACATTCCGGTGTGAGAAACACAAAAAATTGGTGATGGGCATCGGAGGGTGGGTGGTGCCACTAGGAAACAGGGAACGTTAGGGACAGTGATCGGAGGGTGGGGGTATCACTAGACACCAGGGAAATTGATTTTACTATGGCCATGGCAATCGGAGGGTGGGGGGGGTGCCACCAGACACCAGGGAAATTATTAACATTAATGGGACAGTGATCAGAGGGTGGTGGGTGCCACTAGACACCGGGGAAATGTAGGGGCAGGGGTACTGGAGGGTGGGGGGCCACTAGACACCAGGGAAAAATGGCAATGCTACATTTTCTTAATGTAATAAACGACTTTATTTTGTGATGACGTAATAAAGAAAGTAATTGTAAAACCCATGGGATGTTGATTTTGTGTAATTTCTTTCATTTTTAGCACCTTTCCTTGTTTATTTTGTGGAGTCTGTACAGAATCACATGACACTGCCATTTTTTTTCTCCGATCTGGGCTCTGAGTGGGTTGTCATTGACATAATTCAAGGAGTGATGTCAATGACAGCTGCACCTGATTTTGTGCTTGAATAGGTGATCACAGCTGCATTGATATATATGATGTCCATTGTTATAAAATACCATTTTACCAGCACTGGGTTTTCATCAGGCTGATTAACATCAACGTGGCACATTTTAAACAGGACAGCCTGATTCTTGTTCCCCGATCTTGTGAACTATCAATTCAGCTGAATGCTCGCTCATGGCTTATTGTTTTTAGTTTTGCTGTTCACAGTTTATTTTTTGTTATAATAAAATGGAGCCAGTTTATGCCTAGTGTTAGATATCCGAGTATGATTATATGCTGCTGGTGACAAAGACGTGCACTGTCACTGATTGTAAGTGCGTAACACTCATTTGTACCGATAGTGATGCCAGTATTTATTTTTTTGACATTAATAGTTTTTATTAAGTTTTCAACTAAGAATACAGAACTTAGTACAGCAAGTACTCCAGCCTGGTACTCAGTGATTCACCACCGACATTGGATCATGGGGGGATAGTTGCGGTCTGTTTCAAGACTGAACTTAACCTACGAGTGTACCAGTTGAGAAAACAGTCATTCGAGTGTACCGTGGTAGCAGGTGTAGGCTGTAGGATTGCCCTCATCTACCGTCCACCCAGAGACGAGAAGCAGTTCCTTCAGGAAGTGGCAGACTTGTCATCGACATGGCATTTGAATCACCCAGACTGATGGTTCTGGGCGATTTCAATGCCTGAGTCGATGACGAACCCTCGCAGTTTGGACAGCAGTTCCTCCAGTTGATGTCATCTCTGGGCCTTACACAGGTAGTTACCACTGCTACCCATAAACATGGCCACTCTCTTGACTTAGTTTTTCTCCTGGGGATCGAGGCCTCTGATTTGGGGGTGGAACCAGTTGGGTGGTCCGATCGATATACCGTGGGGTTTAGTTTTAGCACCCCCTTTCGTAGGCCTACCCCATTGGAGATGGTCAGGTATCGCCCTTTACGAGATGTTAGCTCTGAAGACCTAGCGGTGGTACTTGACCTATCGTCTCCTCCTGTGGCTAACAATGACCCAGATGCCCTCATGGTAGCCTATAATATGGCAATCTTGGCAGCTCTGGATGCCATTGCTCCCATCCTTGTTCACCCTCTCTCCCTTCACCCTCAATCCTCATGCTTTGCAATACCCAGCTATGTTTTCATGGATAGAGGGTCAATAAAACCTGGGTAATATCCTATTCAGGGTGCTATCTCTGCCAGCATGGCCTGCTAAAGGAATGTCAAGCAATACATGATTTGGGAGCAGAATTTTTCTGTAACCATTAGTTGGTCTACTTCCTCTTCAGTTCTGGGGTTAGTGTATTCTTTGTACAATATTCAGTGTTTTACAGCAAACTGAGGGGCACATTTTTCCACTCCCTTCCCCACCTGTGAAACAAAAGGGTTAAGTAAAGGGTCTGCTTTTTGCTCATACTGCATATCACATTTAAAAGTGTCTCCCACGTTTGGCTGTACACCAGCATGAGTATCAATCCAGTCCTTCTTTAGTTTCCTCCTCTCTACCTTAGTTTTATGGTCCTTGCCAGGATCCTCAAAAACATCATCATCAAATGGGAACACAGATGAAACACAGAAACATAGAAGTTGATGGCAGATAAGGACCGCAAGGCCCATCCAGTCTGCCCATTTCTTTTTCTACCTTATAAATGTGCCATCAGCCTTTGCTCTGTCAGTGGCCTATCTATTCATACTCATTTGTATTGCTCCCTTATGCCTATCCCATGCCTGTTTGAAGCCCTGCACTGTATTCATAGCCACCACTTCTTGAGTAAGCCATTCCATGCATCCACCACCCTTTCTGTGAAAAGAATTTCCTCACATTCCCCTTAATCGCCCCTCTAATCTCATGCTGTGTCCTCTTGTCCTGCTATTTTTCTTATATTTAAACATGTTAGACTCTTTCACCTTGTTAATGCCCTTAAGGTGTTTGAATGCCTCGATCATATCACCTCTCTCCCTCCTTTGCTCAAGGGTATACATATTGAGCTCTGTTAATCTGTCCACATATGTCTTCTGATGCAGTCCCTGCACCATTTTGGTTGCCCTTCTCTGGACTGCCTCAATTTGGTTAATGTCCTTGTGAAGATGTGGCCTCTAATACTGCACACAGTACTCCAGATGGGGCCTAACCAGTGTCTTGTAAAGAGGGATTATTACCTCCCTCTCACGACTTGTGATACCCCTACTAATACACTCTAACACCCCTAGCCTTACCTACTGCTTTAGAGGTCTGCTTGGATGATTTCAGGTCATCAGTGATGATGATGCCCAAGTCTCTTTCTTCCTTTGTGACTGCTAGCAACTCCCTCCCAGCCTATAGGTGGCTTTAGGTTTCTCTTCCCTATGTACATGATCTTGCACTTCTTTGCATTAAATCCCAGTTGCCACTCTTCTGACCATTTTGCTAGTTTATCCAGATCTCTTCTCATTCTGCCCACCCCATCTGTATCATCTACTCTGTTGCAGATCTTGGTGTCATTGCAAACAGACAAGCCTTACCCTCTAGTCCATCTGCAAGGTCACTAATGAAGATGTTGAAGAGGACTGTCCCAGGACTGATCCTGAGGTACCCACTTGTGACTTGCATTTCTTCTGACTATACCATTTACCACCACTCTCTGTTTTCTGCCCGTCAACCAGTTTGCCACCCAGTTGACCAACTTCTGACCCACCCCGAGCCTACCCAGCTTATTTATCAATCTTCTATGTGGAACAGTGTGAAAAGCTTTGCTGAAGTCAAGGCAGGCGACATCAACTGCTCCCCCTTGGTCCACCACTCTGGTTACCCAGTCAAAGAAATCTTTGAGATTAGTTTGACAGGACCTTCCTGTTGTAAACCCATGCTGTCTTGGATCCTGTGCCCCTATGGATTCCAGGTGTTGAACTATCCTTTCCTTAAGGAGTGTCTCCATAATCTTGCCCACTACTGAGGTAAGACTGACTGGTCTGTAGTTCCCTGTCTCCTCCCTGCTACCACTCTTGTGGAGCGGGATCACATGAGCCCTTCTCTAGTCTTCTGGGACCTCTCCTGTGCTCAGAGACTCACTAAACAGTTCTGCTAATGGCTCTGCTAGTTCCACCCTTAGCTCCTTAAGTACCCTGGGATGTATGCCATCAGGACCCATTGCCTTATCCACCCTGAGCTTAGCAAGCTCTTGTAGGACCCTTTCTTTTGTGAAGGGAGTAGTGCTCACCTACCTCCCCCCTGTGTCCATGGTGCTGAGCTGTGGGCCCTGCCCTACCTTCTGTTCAGTAAATACTGAGCAAAAGTATCTATTTAGGATAGATGCTTTTACAGGGTCCTCCTCCTCACATGCTCCATTTTCTCCATTAAGCTTAGCAATACCCCCTCTGGACTTTCTCCTTTCACTAATGTATCTATAGAAAGTCTTGTCACCTTCTTTTACTGTTCATGCTAGTGTTTCCTCAGTTTGGGACTTTGCCTGCCTTACTGCCTTCCCTGCTTCCCTTAGGGCAGTTTGGTATGCCTCCTTATCTTCATCCCGCTGTGTTCCCTTATATTTCCTGAAGGCCAGCCTTTTGGCTGTGACCTTTTCTGCTACTGTATTTGAGAACCAAAGTGGTTTCCTTCTTCTTTTGCACTTCCTTTTCTGTCTAACACAATGGGATGTTGCTTCAAGTATTGCATCCTTAATGCTTGCCCACTTTGCCTGTACCCCCTCACCTGTGTTTCTTTTTGCCAGGGCTAACTTAACTCTGTTGGCCATCTTATCAAAGTCAGCTCCTCTGAAGTCCCATATTTTTGCCTTGGAATGGGATGATTTAGATTTAGTAGCCAAATTGAACCATACCATGTGGTGGTCACTGGTCCCCAGGTGACCTTCTACCTGGAGATCTGTGATACCTTCCCTGTTAGTCAGTACTAGATCTAGGATAGCCCTGTCTCTTGTGGGTTGTTGTACCAGTTGTTTGAGGCCCTCCCCCTGCAGGGAATCCACTATGTATCTAGTTCTGGCAGATGTTCCTGCTGGTATTGACCAATCTGTATCCGGCATGTTGAAGTCTCCCATTATCAGAACCTCCCTTTAGCTGTCATGTTTTATATCTTCTAACAGTAATGTGTCTGTGTCCTCCCTGGTCTGGGGCCTGTAGACAACCCGGTTCTTATGGCTGTCCCATTTCCTGTTTCCAGGGTGACCCACAGTTCTTCTGGCTCCTTATGTGTATTCTGAATTTCTGTAGCTTTGATATTTTCATTGACATACAGGGCCACTCCTCCCCCCCCCTTTTTGCACCTTGGTCTCTTCTGAACAATACATAGCCAGGTACTGAAGTCTCCCAAGTGTGGTTACTGGTAAACCACGTCTCACTAATTGCTACTATGCCCAGTTTAGCCTCTGACATTATTGTCTGCAGGTCTGGGATCTTATTTCCCAGGCTGTGAGCATTTGTGTACATGATTTTCCATTGGCCAGATTTCAGTGTGTTAGTTGTTGGGTGGTAACTGTCCCTGCTTCACTTGAGCTCTGGTGGTTATGGCAACTACAGCAGAGTCCTGGGCTGCATGACAATGTATAAATGAAACAAAGTCTGGGTGGTCATGCCTGATAACAACTGGCATGGGTAAGCGTGGTACCAGCCCCACACTTCTACCTCATATGGCTTTTCTTGAACAGTCATTTGTATGGTGGCTGTAGGGTAACAATGGGTATCACCATGCATATAGATAACTGCTGTATCTGGCCCTTTATTATTCCCAGTCACTAGATCTGGCGGCTCCCTGAATCAATCAGTCCCATCATCTGCTGTGATCTAATCTGCACAGTAGCCATAAAGCGATCCCAGTTGCTAAGGCTACATGAGCTTTCTCTTTCTTTATACTGTGTTAGGACAGTTTCTTGCATAATGTCCCTTTTTTTGGCACCCATGACATACAATCTGTGCTACTGGAATTCACCCCCCCCAACCCGCTCTCCAGTCTTGTTTCACTGGGACTGGATGTGACACTTTATAAGTAAAAGGGTTCCTTACTGGATTGCTGGTGGTTGCAGCAGCTGATGTCCCTTGGGACCCTCTGGGTCTGGATGGTTGGGCTGTCAGGCAGTCTTCTGCCAATGTGATGGTTTTATCATTGGAGTCAGGCTTATGCTTCTGAACCCAAAGTTGTACATCCTGGGGTAAAACTTTACTAAACTGCTCAATAATTACCGCCTCCAGAAGTTGGTCCTTGCTCTTGTTATCTGGCTGCAACCATTTATTTTATTTATTTATTGAGTTTTGGTAACCGGGTAAGTTCACTGAGACAATTACAGTCCCTTTATCAGAGTCGACTGGGGAGTGCAGCAAAAAACAGTACAGTACAGTGCAAAAATAACAAGGGAATTCTGTTACAGTAATAACAAAATTAACATACAGCAGGTAGGGGATAAAGAGTCATTAAACATACAGAAATATAACAGTAACAGTTTATAACAGCTAACAAAATATATATATACACTTTGGTAATAACATATTGCAGGTCTGTAGCACAGCTCCTTGAGATGGGCATAAGTATCTCGGAGGGGTATCCAGTGACTACATTTTAAGAAACCTAAACCTCTGGCAATACATTTCAGTGTTTATGTCATAGCACCTGAGAATCTCCTGCTTCACATGGTCATAGTTCTCTGCCTCTCAGGAATCCATGTGGCTATAAACCAACTGGGCACTGCCTGTCAGGTGCAGTGCCAGTCTAACAACTTACTGTTCCCTTGGCCATGTGCATGTTTGAATGATCCTCTCAAATGTTGTGAGGTAGACTTCAATGTCATCACTGTCTAAAAGTTTAGAAAATTTAATGTCTTTTGGGCTACTGGCTCTTTCTGTTTTACCTGCATTGATGGCATGCAAGACCCTCATGGTATCCGCCCATTTGGCATCTTGACTTCTCTGCTCAATGTCTCTATCGCTCTGCTCGCTGTTTCTATCTCTTTCCATCTGCACCTGTTTTATGCAGAGCCATTTCAACCACTCCCCTATGACCTCAGGTGGAGCATCTTCAGGAGGAGGCAGTTCCCTCGATTCTTTCTCGTCCTCTTGCATCTCTTCATTGTCTTCAGGCTTGGCCTTCCTCCGAGCTCCCAGGCACAGTCAGACAGCAGCTTCTCTTCTAATCTGTCGGCCATGGTTCTGGTCAGAACTCCATGGACTTTCTTCTCCGGGTTCTCTTCTGGCAACTCCTGGTGCACCGGTCTACTTGGGATATCTGGGTGATGTCCACTAGAAAATGTCCCCCTAGCCCAGTCCAGCCATTTCCAGCAAGTTATCCCACTTCTCACACCAAGTCTGTGGAGGGGTTGTGGGATAACAGATGGACCAGACACGGGACTTCAAGCTCAACACACAATCTCTGTGTGATATTTATTTAAAAAACAGGGGATAGCTGGCCCATCGGTGCAGTGGTTGGATTTCCACCTGCAACGCCGGCGACCTGGGTTCGGGAATGGACTCAGGTCACTGGAGAGCCGGCCGGGGGAAGAAGGATGATGCGTCAGGGGACAGCTCTCCTTCTCTGGGGGGAGGGTGGGATGTGCACCGGCACCTGCTGACCCCTGGCAGAGGCTGGGGACACAGCAGAACATCGGGCTCAGTGTACAAGGGAAGTGGCAGACGTCTGCGTCAGCCTTGACATCAGGATGTCACTCCCCCAAGAAAACAAGGGAAAATGCTTCCTGGCTGGCCGGATGATGGTCTCCAGCCCTCTGCTGCTGCTGAACCCACTACCGGCACACCTCAGTGGCACCCTGGGCCAAGTATAGAGTGTGCTGGCCGGCTCCGCCGGTGCCTTCCCCCTCGGAGAAGGGGGACCTGTCCGGCGAAGGGATATGCCAGGTTACCCGGGGGAGTCGCAATATGAGGTAAGTGGCTGGCGTGGGGACAGGCAGGCAGTCAGGAAGAACCTAGGGGGCCTGAAGGAGTGGGGAGGCACATAAAAAAAATAAAACACAGGATAACCTTAAGCAATGGCATATCCCTTCTTCAATACATCAGTTTGTAGCAACAGGCTATGCATATCCTTCCTCTGCACTTAATCAGCACCTACTGACCCACTGATCTCTCTCTTTTTAGTGAAAATGAGCTCTCCCCTATGTTGGTCTTGCTTGTTTACATGATGGGGAACTCAAAAATGAAAAACCCTAAAACAAGCTAAAGACAAAGAACCTCAGTGCAGGAGCACTGAAGCAAGGGTTACCCCAAAGGGCACAGCCGATAAAGCCAAGTTTCAAAGAAATACAATATCCCACATACCCCCATAATGCAAAGCATCATGGGATGTATATGCAGATCATTATGACATTTTAGTCTGGTTCATCTTAAAGCAGGAATGCATGATGCCAAAAGGCCTCTCAAACAATCTGTAATTTTCATGCATTTAAATAACACAATGGGGTTTTCTGATATCTACCCTGGTAACTTAAGTCTATAATACAGTCACCTAGTAATTTTTTACCTTTATCAAAAACACCTAGTGCCACAGTATTCTCAACATTTACAGGTTTCATGTAAATAAAGCATTTACATCAAGGTATTTTATGACACAGTGCTATTGCATACTAAATCCAACAACGAGGAACACAGGCTGTTGTTTTACATCAGCACAGAGGTCACCACAATAACCTTCCTGTATGAGGACCTGAGAGGGAAAAGGAAAATTAAAGAGGACAGTATAGCATAGTCAAGAATGGGGACGGGGCACCCATGAGTGAAACATTCAAACACCTTAAAGGCATTAACAAGGTGAAAGAGTCTAACATGTTTCAATATAAGAAAAATAGCAGGACAAGAGGACACAGCTGGAGATTAGAGGGGGGCCGATTAAGGGGTAATGTGAGGAAGTTCATTTTCACAGAAAGGGTGGTGGATGCATGGAATGGCCTGCCTCAGGAAGTGGTGGATATGAATACAGTACAGGGCTTCAAACAGGCATGGGATAGGCATAAGGGAGCAATACAGATAAGTGTGAATAGATATGTCATTGACAGAGCAAATGCCAATGGCACATTCATAAGGTAGAAAAAGAAATGGGCAGACTGGATGGGCCTTGCAGTCCTTATCTGCCATCAACTTCTGTGTTTCTATGTGTCTATGTAACATCATGGACTAGAAATTGTAAAGCATAGATTAGGCTAAGAAATAGAAGAACTGTTGCAACAGATTTAAGAAAAGGTTGGTCCTCTAGAGTGGTAGGATCTCCCTGTCACATGATGATCCTCCTGATAGTCGACTATAGATACATAGTTTACTGTGTCACCCCTAAGTCCACCCTCGCCAGACTGGACACCCTCTTCAATTCCTTCTGTCGCTTTGCCCTAAACTGTGCACCAGATATGCACCACTGTGACCTCTATGCTGCCCTCGCCTTCCCTCCTCTTGGGTCCAGATGCCTTGCCCATTGTGCTTCACTAGTTGGGAAGTTCTGGTTTGCAACCCTCCCATTCTACCTAAATGCACTCCTTTCCACCCCTTCCTATCCCACTTACTCTTTCCGCAGCTCCCCTTTCAGAACCCTAGCCCTACCTGTCCGAACCACCACTTCAGGTCAGGCTGCCTTCTCCTACCATTTCTCTAATCTTTGGAACTTCCTCCCCTTAGATATCTGCTTTGTCCCGTTCTCTAGTTCATTGTCTTATCTTTTCCATAACTTTATCTCCCCTTCCTGCAACTGCTCCTGACCACTACCCCTTAGTGCAACTGCTCCTGACCCAACCCCCTTCAACATGTTATCTCTTTTTCTATCACTTTTGTCCTGTTTCTCATACCTGCTCTTTCCCCATACCAAAGCAGAAGTAGTCATTCAGCATGGCTGCTTTCAGTCTGTCTTCCTCTATTACCCAGCCCCCTTCATTAGCCTGACAATTCCCCCTCCCAGCTTTCTTTTTTTCTCTTATATAATTAAAAGAACTGTTTTTCTCCTCCCTTGACCCCCTCTGCAATACGCAGTTCTGTTGCTGCCTTTGCAGTCTTGATTGCCCTGGCCTCTCTGTTTTTTTCCTGGAACTTTGACATTTTTTGTCACACTGTTGTATAGTCTTCCTATGGCATGGTCACACATTTCACTCACAGTTTCCTTTTTGCGACACTTTGTACTTTGCAACTGTGTTTGGGGCCCCTAAAAGCCATGTTTGGGTCAGTTTAGAAGCATTTAAAAACACAGAAACATAGAAAAGCACAAACAGATAACTACACAGAGCCAGGTTCTCAAAGGGTGGCGAGTTCCCCACTGCCTGGGAGTATAGGGCAGTGGATGTGGTGATCGGGGCCAAGGGTGCATCATTCCTTGGACATCCTACAAGCACTGTATGTGTGCATAAGTGGTTTTCAAATAAGGTATAGTCATTATTATCAAAACAGGGGTAGTAGAGCAATAAAGGATGGCAGTAAAAGAAAATTTTGGAGGATTTTTATTAAACCAAATGAGGGTGGTGGCCAAAATTATAGGGTGGTGGCAAAAAATATAGGGTGGTGGTAAAAAATGTAGGGTGGTGGCCCACTGCGTTAAAATAATGAACGGGGAACACTGGATGGTGCAGACTTGCATCAAACCCTGCACCACAACATTTTGAAATCAGCGGTGTGCCAAACACTTTTGCCGCACCTGCACCCAATTTTAGTAGATCTGATGCAGTTGTGACAGTTACCCAATTCAGCACCATTAAAAGGGATTGACACAAGCTAGAATACAAAAAGTTGGTCTAATCTGCGGCACTTGCCGCACGGGATAGAAAATCCCATTACATTTATTTATTTATTTATTTGCTTTTGGTAACCGGGTAAGCGCATTAGGCAAGAGGTCTGCCTATTTTCAAGCACAGCCCGGGAGAGTACATTACATAAACCAGCAAGTTAAGACAAAAACAGGTACAGGTCATTAACAGTAGCAGGCATCAGAGAGAGGCAGACAACATTGTGAATAAATTAAGTTAACAAACACAAGTAGCAATTACCTAACAGAGTCAAGCTCCGCTGAGAAGATCCAGATGTAACCCCCCTGCAAATGGGGGTTCCCAAAAGACTTCCAGGAGCTTGCTTGAATGCTCCAAGCCTGAATGGTGTTTGGCGTTTAAGCCATTTATCAGTGAGTGTTTTTAGAACCTCTGGTACTGTCTCTTTAAGAGCTGTCTGCTTGCAGACATAATTAGTTTGTATGGGGGACTGTGTGTTTCTTTGATTGAGTACCACTCGAGCTGCCAATTCACTCCATTTTGCAGTCACTAGGAGTGCAAAGGAACCTATCTGAAAGATGTAACTGTTTGCCAGAAACCATTTAGAGTAATAATGAAATTACAGTTTGTCTAACCTGCTTTCTTTGCAGTCAGAACTGTGTCTGCCTAGTTCCCATTCTGGTTTTGAACTGCTGAACTGGACCAATCAGTGTGGGGTAAGCTAGCTCTAAAATGGTGCCTTGGACGAATCAGAACTTGGACTCATAATCTGAGCCGCCACAAGAGGATTGTATGGGCAGTGACTCTGGGAGATGTAGTTTAGACTTGGCGCCTTTTGGACCAACAGGAGCAGTCTATTGTGAGTGACAGCCAATCCAGTCAAGAACTGGGAGGAACTCAAAGGAAGTGCCGGTTTTGTCTGTTGGAGTTTCAGTTGAGCTCTGGCAGTGAAGAAGGAAGGAGCCCTGTGCTTTTCAGTGTGCAGTTTTAGTCGGAAAGCGTGTGTAAGGCCCAGAGTTCGGTCTGCACCTTGTGTAACTGCTTGTTAGGACTGAATCCGTCCTGTGAAGAGAATCAAAGGATATCTGAAGAGTAGAAACCAGGCTCACCCTGTAGAAGACTGGAGAAATTGCTGAATTGCACTCGGTCTGTCAGGAACTGAATCTGCTGTGTGTTCTCCCGGGTATTGTGCAGTAATTGCGATTGGGATAGAGAAGCAGCCTGCCTGGTATAGTACTTTCTGTTTTACCATATAAATGTGTGAAGAGGCTTGTGTACCTCAAGTGAATCCTGCTGCCATTAAAGGACTTTGCCTGTTGCAGTTTGCCATATAAATGTGTGAGGAGTCTCGTGGAGCTCAAGAGTAGCACTGCTGACATTGAAGGACCCTATCTTGTTTGGAGGTCGTGAGTACTAATTCAGGGTCACGCCCTGTTGAATTGCCACATTGAATCCAAATGGAATCACTGTACTGCTGACTGTTTAAACTAATTTTTCTTTTCTCTGTGGGAAAGGGCCCCTACCAGCTGCCACTGTTTGGACTAGCCACTAGGGCTTGGGTACCCAGGGACAGTAACTGGTAGGGATAGGCCTGTGCACAGAGCCATAGGTAGATGAGTAAAGTGATAAGCTAATTAACCTGATTTCCCCCTGTCCTTGTTATATTCCCCCTAAATAAATCGAGTTGCTTGTTTCAGCAAAGTTATACTGCCTGAGGTATTTGTCTATGTTAAAGTATTGTACTGTGATTGTTGCACTGTATCTTATTTTACAGGAGGTCCCAGTGCCTGAACCAGCCCTGGGGGTAAGTGTATACTGTGAAGGTAATTCTGATATATTGTGTGGGCCACTAGTGGGAAGAAAGGGGGGTTGCAGTGTCCCAGAGGGCTGTGACCAAGTAAGTTTAACTATTGCAAACCCTGACCTCTGGGTGGAGGCACCCGCCATTGGATCCAGGCCCCTCAACCTGTTAGTGGCAAATCAGGCAGGGGTAGTAGCCCCTGGGATAGCGCCATCTAGGGGTTACACAGACATACCAACAAGCATTAGCCATCCATGCAGGGACTGGAATAGGACCAAAGACAGAGTCAGGCAATGCAGTACAGTTCAGTATAGGCAGAGCAGAAAATAACAATGAGTAGGAGGAGTGCTGGGACGCTTAGGTACAGTGGCTGGAGTCGAGTGCATGAAGGTGGGAAAAAAGTGCTAATTTAAAGGCAGAGTGAGATAAGGAGCTCATTAAATAGGTAGGTAAGGTGTTCCAGAAATTTGGGGCAAAATGGGAGAAGGCTTGCTCCCCATCTTGGTCGAGCAGGGAGGGATGGAGAACAGAGGTTGATTGGTGTGCGGGAGTGAGTCACAGGGGTGAGCATGGCACCTATGCAGGCTGGGCGGGGGTTCCGGGTCATGGAATCAATGCAGCAACCCAGTGAGAAGGAGCGTTGGGATTGTGGGGACAGCCAGCACAAGGTGGAGTAAAGGTGGCAGTGGTGAGTTAGACGAGGGACAGAGAGGGCAAATCTACAGACATTATATAAGATGTCCCACTTGCGAAGGATTCCTGCGTTTGCATGGGAAAGAGTGGGGAGAGCATACAGGAGTTGAGGAAGTAGTACCCCACGCACCACAGAGATTCTGGCAGCAGGGGTAAGGGAGTGGTGCACACGGTAAGCTGCTCCTAGTTTGGCGTTAACAGATTTACATACTTCATTAATATGTACAATTGCTGCTTCATATCTTCGGCACAACCTGGCCTTGTGGCAATCTATTACCTTTGAAATCCAGCTCACAGAGTCCATCCAGTCTGTCCTGAAACCCTACCTTAAAACTACTGCCATTTTACCCCCCATTTCTGTTTTTATTTTATTTATTTGTTTTAGTCTTTGGTAACTGGGTAAGGCCCACTAGGCAGAAGTGCCTGTTTTCAGGGCTGACCTGGGAGCACTGGCTGGTTAAGCGACTTCCTCAGAGTCACACAGTTTGCAAGTGGAAGTTGTGAGAATCAAACCCAGATCTGGTCTGCTGGATGTACCAAGCTCGTTCACAGCTCATTACTCTAACCTCTAGGCTATGCTGTTATTTAACAAGCCCGTTGAAACCATCTCTGCTGATATGTTAAGATGCTAGAGTCACTGGGAATCCCTCTGCTTCTCTCCAATTTCTGCACTCTTGTGATGTAGAATGTTTATTACAGCAGGAGTAGCATTCCCTGGTTGTAAGAGTATGGTGTGGATATCTTTAATATGCTCATGGCTGAAATGTAACTGGATTGTATCTAATGATTCCTTTGTAAAATGAAAACTTAATAAACGTAAGTTTAAAAAAATATCCATCCAAGCCAGCTTTGAACTCTGCAACATTACCCACATTAACCACCATGCTATACAGACATCCTTTTTGAATTTGCCCTTCCCCAACAATTTAATGTTATGGCCTCTTGTGGTCAAATTCTTATTGACATGGATAGGCGGGATCTTGGCATTGTCCAGGATAGCAGATTGACACTTGAAGCTCAGGCGTCGTCTGTTGTCCAAAGTGATTTCTACCACTTGAGGAGTAACGTCAGGATTAAACCCTTAGTTCCACCCCAGGATCTGCCAACACTAGTGCATGCCTTTGTTACATCTAGGCTTGATTACTGTAATGCTCTTTACTTCGGGGTCACTGGAGGGACCCTCCGACGGCTGCAGCTGGTGCAAAACGCAGTGGCTTGGTTGCTGACTGGCCTGGCTAGGTCCAGTCACGTGACTCTGGTCCTGCGGGCTCTGCACTGGCTGCCAGTCAGGCGCAGGGTCATCTTCAAGGTAGGCTTGCTCACCTATAAAGGCCCTATACAGACTGGGCCCAGGCTATCTGGCTGATCTCCTCACTCCTGCCACCTCAGTCCACTCCGTCTGCTCCTCGACTAGGGGCATCCTTGTTGTTCCCTGGGTCAGATTAAAAACGTCCAGTGACTGTGCCTTTAGTATCACTGGCTCAGCCCTGTGGAATTCCTTTCCAGTTTCTGTCAGGGAGGCTCCGACTGTCGAGTCCTTGAAAAAGGGCCTAAAGGCGCACCTATTTTGTCTGGCTTTCCCCGATGAAGGTGATTAATCAGCACGAGTCATAATAGTCACCTCAGTTATTTTAAGATTCTATTTTAAACTTCTATAGATTTGTCGCTGTTATTTATTAACTGTGTATATTATACTATCTGTCATGCTTTTATTTATTTATATGTAAGGCGCCCAGAGCCCCAGGGATTAGGCACCGTATAAATAAAATTGCTTTGTCTTGCCTTGCGTATTGTATCCGTGCAAAAACTTTGCCATACCCTATCCCTTCTTGCCTCCAGAGAGTACATATTAAGGTTCACCAGCCTTTCCTCATTTGCTTTTCCCTGTTGTCCTTGGATCATTGTAGTGGTCCTCCCCTGGATGGTCTTTAGTCTATCCCTCTCATATTTTAGGTGTGGACGCCAGAACTGAGCACAGTACTTGAGGTGAGTCCTCATGAGGGGTCCTACCTGGGAGGATTGAGGCCTGTACAAAGTAGAGGGCATCCATACATCCATCTGGTAGGGGAACAGCAGTCCTGGGTAGAAGGTTTAGATGCAGCTTTGATGACATGTAAACTAGCCAAGGGGGAGGTAGAAAAAATGAGGGAGGCAGAGACTGCACCCCCCCCCAGAGAATAGAGCAGTAGAGAGGACAAGCCCAAGGAAATGAACTCCCCTGTGGTAGAGGTGCCTAAGTAAAAGGGGTTGGCAGGCTACATGGGTCAGGAGGTGGAACTAAGGCTGAGAGAAGTGTTAAGGAGGGTGAGCAGAGTGATAATGAAAAAGGGGAAGACAGTATTGGGAAAAAAGGAGGGACAAAGGATGGAAGCAGGAAGAGAAAGCAGAACAGAGACAGAGAGGGACAAAAAGAGTGGACAGCCATGTGTGCCAACAAAAGGAGTCCAGGTAATAAAAATCACGGTAGCACGAGATATTAGTGTCGTCGATTGGGCACCTACAATAACGGTGACCCAATCCCTGCGCATGTCTGCAGGGCTACATGTGCGGGGTGGGGGGGGTGAGCATGCAAAGCTAGGGGTGGGAGGGTATGTGAGGGGTGGTGCCTCAGTGGGTTGCTGAGTTGTCCCCGTGGCATGCTGGATGGGTTGACGGTGTTGGTGGGCAGGGTACTGGGTTTGGATCCGGGCGCTGGTGTGTGTTTTTGTTGCACCGGCCCAAACCTTTTTTTTTTTTTTAATGTTTTCACCTCCTGACGCACACCCCCGTAGTTGAGAATCCTTAAGTAGGGGGGTGCGGGTGGCACAGCCCCCCTACATAAAACATTAAAAAACTAAGTCCCCAGGGCCATTTTGCTGTGTGCCGGGGTGTCAGAGTGCCAGAATAAATTTTTGGCATTCTGACTTCACGATAACGGCGATCGCCTTTAGGTTTTCGCCGTTATCACATAAACCCAAAATTCTGACCTTGAAACAATCATTCTGGAGGATCTGATGGTCTCATAAGGGAGTCATGGTGCAACAAGTACTACAGCTGGGAAGTGGCCATACCAGGCTACACCATGATCCGCAAGTACAGGTCAGGGAGGAAAGAGGGGGTTGTTTTATATGAGGGAAGGTATAAAAGCCACAGTGATACAGGGACACCAGGGGGATAAGGAAGGGCTGGATGTACCTTAGGTCAGCTTACAGACGTGGTCTGAGGCCTTTATCCTCATAAGGTAGTGTACAGACCATCTACATGGGGAGGAGTTAGACAGGGTTTTGGGGAGGCCACTGGCAAAATGGTAGGCAAAGGGGAGGTACTGATTATGAAGTATTTTAATCTGCCAGGTGTAGACTTGGACATTCTGGACGCAGCTACAACAAGAAGCAGGGCAATCCTCAACTCCCAACAGGGGGACTTTCTCAGACAGCTGGTTATAGAACCCACTAGAGACAGGGCAGTGCTATACCAGGTACCTATGAATATGGAACAGCATTGCAAACATCACAGTGGGTAGTTCCCCTGGGTACAAGTGATCACCATACTGTGTGGTTTGGCATATGGATTGGGCAAGAGAAAAAACACACTGAGACGAGGGTCCTGGACTTCAGGAGGGCAGATTTTAAATAAATGGGAGGCTGCCTCGAGTAAATACCTCGAAGGGGGGATGGCCTGGGGGGCTGGAGACCCAATGTGCCTTTCCTGGTTAAACAGTTTCCCCAATGGAAACGATCAAGGAGAAAATAGGTAAGGCAGTGGCATGCTGCTTAAGGGAAGTAAACAAGGAAAGGAGGAGGAAGAGGCCACTATTGTTCTCAAGGGATATGGCTAAGGCAGTAAGGGAGAAACAAACAGCTTTCAGGAAGTACAAGGATACCTACATGGAGGTGGATAGGGAGGCATATCTGGAAAAATAAAGGGAGGCAGGAAGGAGGGTGAGGGCAGCTAAGGCACAAACAGAGGAGAGGATCACCAAGAAGGTAAAGAAAATGGGATAAGACTTTCTTCAGGTTTGTAAGTCAAAAGAGGAAAGAAAGGAGTAGGATAGTGAGAATCAGGAGGGTGGGGGGGATGTGCAGAAGAAGCTCAAGAAAAACTAACATTAAGTGAGTACTTCCGTTCTGTCTTCATAGCATAAGAGTGGGAAGGACCACAATGTGTCAACAAACGGGAGTGGACACAAGTCCATTTTCAGAAGAGAGAGTCGAAGGGATTGGAAGCCCTAAAGGAAAACATGATAATGGGACTGGATGGGATTCATACAAGGATTCTAAAAGAACTGAGCTTGGTGCTAGCTGCCCCTCTGACAACATTATTCAGCACCTTATTGGAGATGGGGGGGCAGTTGCAGAGGACTGGAGGAGGGCCGATGTGGTCACTTTGCACAAGACTGGCCAGCAGGGAGGAGGCTAGCAGTTACAGGCCAGTCAGTCTCACATCAGTAATGATGTCATTTTTTTTATATGTAGTTTGTGGTTTTTTTCTAGTTTTTCTCCCCATTCCCATCCTCTTGTCTCGGTGGAGGCACGTGTACATCGCACTACAAGACACCCTCCCCTCGTGTCGCTCCCTCCCACCTGTGCCGTCACCAGACCTCAACCCGCTGATGGTGGAACTATGGAGAGGTGACCACCTCCCCAGGAGAGGAGAGCTGCCATTAGGTGGCTCAATCCTGCTCCCTCCATCCCCCCATGCCAGCTCCCCGATGACCCAAGGTCGTTCCTGAACCCGGGTCACTGGCGTGGCATGAGGTAAGGCATCCAGCACCTCAACCCTCAGCACCACCAGGGGACAGCAGTGATGATGAAATAAATGGAGACTCAGTGAAGGAGACCTGATGGAGTACCTGGAGACAAATGGACTCCAGGTGCACCAGCGGCATGGTTTCACAGGGGGAGGTCATGCCAAACACATCTCATAGATTTCTTTGATTGGGTGACTAGGGAGGTGGATCAGGGGATGGCAGTGGATGTGGTCTCTCAGGACTTCAGTAAGGCTTTCAACACTGTGTCACACAGATTGCTAATAAAGAGACTAAGTGGCTTGAGGACTGGGGAGAAAGTAGTAAAACTGTTTGAAGGATAATAGGCAGAGGGTGATGGTAAATGGCAGATACTCAGGGGGATGGGAGAGTGACCAGTGGAGTGCAACAGGGATCAGTTCTGGAACTGGGCCTCTTTAATGTCTTCGTAAGTGACATTACTAAGGAACTGGAGGGGAAGGTGTGTCTCTTTGTGGATGACACAAAAATGTGCAACAGGATTGATACTCAGGAAGGAATGGAGAGAATGTAGAAGAAGCTGGAGAAACTAGATGAGTGGTCTAGGGGGTGGCACCTCCATTTCAGTGCCAAAAAGTGCAAAGTCATGCACCTGGTGCGGGGAAACCTGGGAGCTGTGTATAAGGGGGGGTGTGTGCTTATTTATTTATTTATTTATTTATTTATTGTTGTCTCGGATTAATACCTTTGAGCTATGGAACTCATTTACAAAGGTTCCACGTTGAGAGATACAAACATTGTGCAGGGATATTTACAAAACAGGTCAAGTACATAATATTCAAACAAGGAACACTTTTACAAATCATACAGGTATATATAGTTATAGAGACAAGTTATAAAGGTAATGCAAGTGGTCACAGAGGTATTTCTGAGTAAAAGAGCAGGGTTACAGGTGGGAGCGGGGTAGATGTAGAGAGGAACAGACTGGGAGTTAGAAATAGGAGGGGATCCACCCACAGGGTTTCATTAGCTAAGACTGGAGTGAAGATGGGGTTCGGTATTTGAGTTTGTGAGGGGCTGGGCAGGAGTGGGAGATACTTGGTGTTTGAATGATGTGTTGGGAGGGGGAGGTACAAAAAAATGGTGGTGTATCAGTGAAAGGGCCTGGTTTAAGTTGAAGGAGGAGGAGTGGGAGAGGAAGAGGGGGAGAAGGGGAAAGTGCTCAACAGGATCCAGGGGGCATATGCCAAAATGGCATTAGGTATTTGTGTGACAGTCACACATACTGAGAGCAGCCAGGTGCATTCGCAGTTTGGATTTAAAGTGGCCTAGTTTTGGTTCCATAATCAGATCAGTGCTGAGAAAATTTAGCCCAAGGGGGGTCCTATATTTGAAGGATCACTGTCCTTGCGAAGTATGGCGAAACAGAATATGGAAGACAGCTTTGCTGGAACCCCTGATTAGTCTCAAGTTGGTAGAATAGTCGAGAAGTTTCTGCACTCCAGGGGGTGCAAGGCCAAGAGTGTTTTTTTTTAGCTAGCAAGCAGACCTGGTAGTGGATCCTGGTGTTCAAGTTTAGCCAACCAGTGTTAGAGTACATTTCACATGTGTGAGTTAGGTGATCTGCTCCCAGAACGAGTCTACAAGCTTTGTTTAAGGCAGTCTTAATTCTCTTTAGGGCAGTGTCAGTGCTTGCTCCATAGACTACCAGGCCATAATCTATGACTGACAGCACCGAACTGTCGACTGCTATTTTGATGGCACTTTCCATAAGGCAATGTCTATGCCGATAAAGTTGGCCTAATCTGGCACTGGCATCCTTGGCGACATGATCAGCGTGTAAGCTATATGAAAGGGAGCAGTCAAGGATAACCCCGAGGTATTTAAAGTTATTAACCAGATCAAGTATCTCGTGCCTGTTATTATGTATTCTGAGTAGATAGGACTTATATTGGTTTTGATGACAGGTGAACAATATAGTTTTTGTTTTTTTGTAATTGAGCAAGAGCTTGGAGTAAAGGAACCATTCTTTCATGGCACTAAAGTCATCTTGCATCCTTTTTTCAAGAGCTTCTGGTGTTGAGTCACAGATGTAAAGCACAGCATCATCTGCATATTGTAGAATCTTGTGCTGGCAAATTTTTGGTAGCTCATTCAGAAAGAGGCTAAATAGCAGGGGGCCTAATGTGGAGCATTGGGGTACTACTGTGGTGATGTTTCAATGGTCAGATAAGACATCGTAGATCTTGACCTGCTGTGTTCTGTTGGAGCGGTAACTCCACAGCCAGCCCAAAGAATCAGGAGATATCCCAATGCTAGCCAATTGGTTGGGGAGCAAGTTATGATTAACCGCGTTGAAGGCTTTGGTGAGGTCTGTTAACGTAACCCCCACCAACAGCCTTTGATCAAGTGCTTCGTGAATATAGCCAGTAAATTCTACCAAGGCTGTGGAAGTACTCTGTGCTCTCCTGAAACCATGCTGCTCTGGGCATTGAAGGTTGTACTTGTCTAGGTATTCCACTAACTGGTTAGAAACTATTCTCTCTAGGGCTTTGGAGAGTGGGGGAAGAATTGAGATTGGCTGATAGTTGGTGAGGTTAGATCTGTCACCACTTTTGAAGATCGGAGTGACCACCACAGCTTTCCAGTATAGGGGGAACTTGCCTGTTGTTAGTGAGAGATTTAGGACCGTGGTTGGGGGGGAGGAGAACATCCAGGGTGAGAGCTAAGATCTTGAGATTGAGCGAGTCACCACTGGATCTGTTTTTACCAAGGACTTTACCTAGGTATTTTTTTGGCATCAGCTGTTGTGAGGATCTTCATGTAGAAGGGAGGTGTAGCACATGCTGATGGGACAGAGTTGTTGCTTAGGTTGGTGCTAGGACCGGGGAGAAGAAAGTCCAGGGGAAGAACTCCACTGAGGTTTGTGAAAGTCTTATTGAATGCATCAGTGATATTTTTAGGATCTTGGGTGACTACTCCATCGATGCCGAGTAGCGTGGGGGTGGGGTGGGGGATTTACTGTCTCGTCCTGTTAGGGATTTGATATTCTCCCAGAACCTGCAGCTCTTGCCCCAGGAGTTATTTAATTCACTTTTGAAGTGGGATCTCTTAGCTAGGCTGATGGTACTGGTGCACGTATTCCAGGCAGCCTTGTAATTTTGGAGATCAGTGTGAGACCCTGAGCTCTTGGCTATGTGCCATAGATTATCCCTAGTCCTCATAAGATTAAGGAGCTGTGGTGTGATCTATGACTTGCTGGATCCTTTTATTTTCCTTGTTTTAAAGGGAGCATATATGTTGCAGGCATTATTAAAAGTGTTAATAAAGCACTTGAGAGCAGTATCCACATCAATAGCAGCAAGGACCCCAGCCCAGTCTTGCATACTGAGGTGGGTTATGAGAGAAGAGAGTTGCCCTTTTCTTAAGACTCTAGAGGTTATGGTTCTAGGAGGGGTTTTAGTTGTCTTGTTTGTCCAGGTGCATAAGACAGGCGAGTGGTCACTGATAGTATGAGCTAGTACATTGGTACTAGTTATTCTTTTCGGCTGGTTAGTTAGTATCCAGTCTATAAGAATACTAGTACCTGTGCGATAGTTTAATTGGGTGGGGGACTGAACAAGTCGGATCATATTGATTGCCAGGATGGCATCCATATATGGAGCTGCATTGGGGGATAACCAATTTATATTGAAATCCTTTAGCATTAGGACTTCAGAGTTATTGCAAAGTTCAGATAAGTAGTGAAGAGCTAGTTTGAAACCAGCCACCTGACTTTTTGGGGGAATGTACACTGAAATTACAGTGAGGCATTTCCCCTGGGTGCTGAGTTCCAGCTGGACTGCAAGCAGTTGGGAGCTACCCCCAGTAGGTGGGATGGGGAGTGCCCTGACTTTGAGGGTGTCCTTAACATAGATGACACAGCCTCCCCCTCATTTCCCTAATCTGTCCACCCTGAAGGTTGTATACCCCTCCAGCTGGATTGCCAGGTCAGAGGTTCTCGGAGTAAGCCAGGTTTCCATGACTGAGAGGACCTAGGGCTTATGTTGCATTGTCCAGACCTGCAGTGCATCGAATTTTGCCAAGAGGCTGCATAGATTAATGGATGCAATAGTTAATATGCCAGCCTTCTTTATTGATATAGGTATGATAGCTCCAGATCCTGGTCCTGGGTTGGGATGCATGTTACCTGAGAGCAGTAGAAGCAGCCAGGCTAGTCTCAGTGCGTGCAGCTTTAAGTATTTTATTGCCTGGGATCTGCTGTAGGTATTGGGTTTATATTTGATTGCTTTTATGGTGACTAGGAGCATATTCAGCTGAGCCGGGGGGGATAGGGTAGATACAACTGCCTGGGTGCACTGTCCTCGGCAGATTTTGAAAGGAGCTATCCGAGCACCTGGTCCCAGGGGCAGGAAGATAGCTGGGATCCCAATCAGGTTTGAGGATGGGTTTTCAGAATTCAGAGCATGTGAGTTGCAGTTATAGGATGGGAGTTGAGGTAGTGACAGCTTGAGCGAAAGTAGCAGGAGTATTGTAGTGCTAATAATAGCATCTTTGGCAAATATGTCAGAACAGAGAAGTCCGAGCTGAGATGTCAGGTTAAATTGTAGTAAGTTGTGGAATTGTAACTCTTGGTTGGCAGAGTGGTAGTTTGGGAGTTGTGTGAATAGGTATCAGCTCCTTTAAGAGAGAGAGTATGCCTGCAGATGGAAGAGAATAAGGGGCAATGCTCCAGGGGAAAGAGGATTTAAAGAGTGTCGGGGTGGGGTGGGTGGTCATGCCGAATATACAACTGTATAGCAGCAGTACCAGGTAAGCTAAGGAATTTAGCTAAAATTGAAGTAGTAGGGGTAAGCAGGTCGAGCTTGAGTGAAGGAAGTCAGTATCCTGAAGGTAGCCAATCAGAGGAGCAGGCTTGATAGACTAACCAATCGGGTGGAAGGAGCAAAAAAAGCGCCGAAAGTCAAAATTGCAGGTGCTACGGAGAACCATACCCGGGGAGCTGGTTTGCTGGAGCGGAGAGCGGGCAGCAGGGGTTAGCAGGCACTGCACCACTAGAGAAAAAGAAGTGCCCTGTCAGGGGCTGAAGATCTGTGGAGGAGAGACAAAGAGAAGAGAGGTTAAAACATAGAAGAGTCAGGGTCTGGGATAGATGAGGTTCAGAGACTAAAGAGTTGCAGGGGGCCATAATCGGCGGGGCAATTAAAGTTAAGTGGGGGGAAGGTTTTACCTGAGAGGCAGAAAAGGACAGAAAGAAAGAGGCAGAAAGCAAAGCGAGGGCTAGGCAGGTCAGCGCTAAGCTCGGGGGGTTGGTGTGGAGAACAGACTGGAGGCAAGTAAGAAAAAAGCAACAGTTAGCACTGCACAAGGAATGCGATTAGTACAAAACTGCACACTAGAAGGCAAAGTGTAAAATTTTCAGTACTTTCACACATCAGTGAGGACATTTAAAATTAACAGGAATTACAGGCTACTGAGACAGCAAAATTTCTACATCTAACAGCAGTCCTGTACCTGGGGAGCTGGTTTGCTGGAGCAGAGAGCGGGCAGCAGGGGTTAGCAGGTGCCGCACTGTTGTAGAAGAAGGAGGGCCCTGTCAGGGGCTGAAGATCTGTGGAGGAGAGACAAGGAGAAGAGAAGTTAAAACATAGAAGAGTCGGGGGCTGGGACAGACGGGGTTCAGAGACAAAAGAGTAGCAGGGGGCCGTAATCAGCAGGGCAGTTAAAGTTAAGCAGGGGACGAATTTTATCTGAGAGGCAGAAAAAGGCAGAAAGAAAGAGGCAGAAAGCTAAGCGAGGGCTGGGCGGGTCAGCACTGAGCTTGGGGGGGGGGTTTAGGGAACAGACTGGAGGCAATTGAGAAAAAGGCAAAAGTTAGCACTGTATAAGGAATGCAATTAGTACAAAACTGCACACTAGAAATATCTCTGCTAGCAGGCAAAGTGCAAAATTTTCAGTACTTTCTCACAGCAGTGAGGAAATTTTTAATTAATACGAATTACAGGCTACTGAGACAGTTAAATACAGCACTACAGAACAAGTTAATTCTAAGCCATTCTAGGCAACATTTCTACATCTAACAGCACTCCTGTCTTCCAGAAATTCATCTGTATAGCAGCACTACCAGTTAGCTAAGGAATTTAGCTAAAATTGAAGTAGTAGGGGTAAGCAGATCGAGCTTGAGTGAAGGAAGTCAGTATCCTGAATGTAGCCAATTGGACGAGCAGGCTTGATGGACCAACCAATCAAGTAGAGGGAGCGAGAAAAGCACCGAAAGTCAAAATTGCAGGTGGTACAGAGAACCATACCTGGAAGCTGGTTTGCTGGAGTGGAGAGCAGGCGGCAGGGGTTAGCAGACATCGCACCGTTGGAGGAGAAGGAGCGCCCTGTCAGGAACTGAAGATCTGGGGAGCTGGTTTGCTGGAGCAAAAGGCGGGTGGCAGGGGTTAGCAGGCACCTCACTGCTGGAGAAAAAGGAGTGCCCTGTCAGGAGCTGAATATCTGGGGAGCTGGTCTGCTGGAGCGGAGAGCGGGCGGCAGGGGTTAGCAGGTGTCGTACTGCTGGAGAAGAAGGAGCACCCTGTCAGGGGTTGAAGATCTGGAGAGCTGGTTTTCTGGAGCAGAGAGTGGGTAGCAGGGGTTAGCAGGCACCACACTGCTGGAGAAGAAGGAGTGCCCTGTCAGAGGATGAAGATTAGTCACCAAGCAAGAAAGGGACCTTGGGGTAATCATATGTGATGATTTCATGGTGGCAGGGTAGTGTGACAAAGCAGTAGGCAAGTCTAGTGGGATGCTGGGTTGCATAGGAAGGGGGATTTCCAGCAGGAGAAGGGAGCTGGTGTTGCCACTGTATTGCTCACTAGTGAGATCCCACCTAGAGTACTGTGTCCAGTTTGGGAGGCCGCACCTCTGCAAGGACATTGGCAGGATGGAAGCAGTCCAGAGGAGGGCTACCAAAATGATGGGTGATTTGCACGGGAAGCAATATGAGGAGAGGCTTTGGGATCTCAACATATACTCCCTAGAGGAGAGGAGAGTGAGAGGGGCATGATTCAGATCTTTAAGTACCTCATGAGGGTGAACAAGGTGCAGGTGAGGAGTCTCTTTCAGAAGACGAAAAGCACCAGAACATGGGGGCATACCATGAAGCTAGAGGGGACAAAGTTTAAGAGGGATGTGAGGAATTACTTCTTCACAGAAAGGGTGGTAGACACCTAGGACAGCCTGCCAAAAGAGGTGGAGAGGGTGAAGACTGTGGGGAGCTTCAGGCATGCATGGGATAGGCAAACAGGCATAATAAGTAGGGGAAAGGGAAGTGGGAGGGACACCAGCAACCAAATAGGGCCCAGTTGTCAATACAGGCAGGGAAAAATAGGGCAGACTAGATGGGTCTTCTGGTCCTTGACTGCTGATAAATTCTGTGTTTCTATGAGAAAACTATAAAGTGGCAAAATCCCCTCCTGCCAGCAGCTGGAAGAAAGACTGGCCCTGTACACCCCAACATTCTACTGGATTTCTTATGTCTTGTTGCATTGGGAGGTGGTCTTCATGTAATCACTTATGATTACCCCATGCTGCTGTTGTCCCTTGATCATTCCACGTTCATGGCATTGATCCAATACTGTTTTTGGATTCCTGTTTCCAATGTGCATGACCTTGCACTTACTGGCACTGAATTTCATTTCAGTTGTCATGCACTAGATAATTTTTCCCACTTTTCAACATCTCTTTTATTATTCCTTACACCCTCTACACTGTCCACCCTACTGCAAAGTTTGGTGTCATCCACTAGGAAACACTTTGCCCTTTAACCTTTCACCTATGTCGCTGAAGCACATATCGAGGAGAGTAGGGCCCAGAACAAATCTCTGCAGTACACCAATGGTAACCCCCTTTACCCAAGAGAACTGACCATGTAGTACACTCTCTGGGTCCTTCCCTCCAACCAGTTCCCCATCCACCCAGCTAGTTTATCCCCCAGCCCCAAATCTCTCACCTTCTGTTCCAACCTCTTGAGTGAAACAGAATCGTAGACCTTACTGAAATGCAGGTAAAGGATATATACCACCTAGACGTTATCCACTGTTTATGGCACAGAACTGATGGGCTTTGACTGTGGTTTGTTGGGGCAGCAGGTGATGTATGCTATGCCCCTTCCCCCCACCAAGTGATACTTAAACCAAGCATGTCTAAGTGTTCTTTGAATGTGTGATTTCATTGCTTCTGTCACTGTGTATTCCTTCTTCCTTTTCCCCACTCCACTTCCTGATGCTGGTGTGCTGGTGTTTTGTGTGTGTGTGTGTGTGTGTGTGTGTGTGTGCTGCTTGTGAGGCTTCTCCAGTCCCTGTTTTGGTCATCCACCGTTCACTTGGTTGCTCTGCTGCCTCCGTGCTCTCTCCTGCTTTGCATCTAGCTCAAGCTGTCATGGCTGTGCCTGTGTGGTGTGCTGCAAGATTCGTGTTCTTCTGCTTGCTGTCTTGGTTGTTATCCTCATGCTGTCTTCCATGTTTGGCGGCCTCCTTCATGCCGGTGGCTCTTGCTCTGCCCCTCTTATCCTGTCTCTCTCACACTTGGCTTCTACCCTTCTTGCCTCATAGCAGTTTGGGCTCCCTCCTGCATCTCCTCTGCCTTCCCTGCTGCACCTTGTGGTTCTGTCAGCTCTCGGCTGTTGCTGCAGTGCTCTCTGCCTGCACCTCTCCCACTCACATTCTGCTCCCACTCCTGTTGGCCCTTTAATTCTCACTGCTGGTCTCACCCATTCTAGGCCATCCATGCTTCACATTCAGGCTGCCCCTTTTGTCTAATTGACCTTCCCCCACCACCTGGCATTTGGCTGTTTCTGCTGCTGCCTTTCCGGGGTTAACTTGTGGCTGCTCTGTGCTCCTGTCATGTCCCATGCCCGCTTTCTGTTTTTTTTGTTTAATTTAGTATGCTTTATGCCCCCTTGCAGCAATCAGCCCTCTATCAGTCCTACAGCTCTGCCCAGCCCTCTCACATGCCATCCCCGGGACTTACCCAGCTCCATGTTCCCCACCTGGATGACCCCCCAGGGGGTAGGGCCTCTGGAGGGCGGTCCAACTTCTCCAGTAGAGTTGAAGTTTCAGTTTTAGAGTGGGAGGCTGCTCAGTGGTGGCAGACCTGTGGAGGGTCATGTGTGGCATCCTGCATGGACAGGGTGTTTCCTTTTTCTCCCCCCTCGGAAGTTGCATGAGCTCTGGAATGATGCATGGATGCACTCATGCACGCTGCATGTGTCAGGGCACCAGCATCCTCCTTTCTTGATCCTCTGGCTCTGCTTTACACTACCACCCGTGGTCACCCAAGTAGCGGTAGTGCAGCTGAGGCCAGGCACCTTCCCTGCCTCCCTCCCCCGAGGAGGAGAATATCCTGTGAGACACTCCACCATCCTTCACTGGCCCTCTGATGGCCCGGGCTTGTTCCTGTACATGGGTTGCCATGTCATAAGTGGTACCGCCATCACTATGCCAGTGGGCTGGCCATTCCCTGCCTTCTTGTTGCTTCCTCCTGTTGCCTCCTTCTAGTGTTCCTTTGCTCTTGTCCCTTCTATGTTCCACCTGCCCCCCCCAGCTCATCCTCTGGGCTGCTATCCCTCCCTTAGTTTCCTGTCAACCCACCTCCTACTTCTGCCTCCCTACCCTGTTTGCCCTACCTTTACCTGATGCCCTTCCCCCTTCAAGCCCCCTTCCCCTGGCCCTGTTGCTGTCTCTCTGCCTCCTAGCCTTATTCATTGTTGGTGTTCCATCTGTTCTCAGTTGCACTTTTGGTCTCCATTCATTCTCTCTTTCTCTGCAACCACAATATTCTATGCCTCCCTTACCATACTACATACTCGGGCAGTGTGACAGGGTTGAATAAGGCCCTGCCTCATTTGTTACGCACAAAGAGTTCAAATGCAAGGGTCTGTTCTAGCCTCTCCTTTTCTGTCTCTTCTCTGTCTGGTTGCACAACCAAATTTTCTTGTGAGACCTAGGAACTGATCACTCCAATGGTTTCTCAGTTCTTTGCCTCTCGCTATCTCTCTGCCTTCCCTTGCTATTTCTGCCTTTTCTTCCCCCTTGCATATCTGTGGGTATAAAAATATCTGTAAATCTTTATGTGTAAAACTGTATGTAAAAGTGGGATCCCTTTGTTTAAAACTGTATATAGTTATACCGTTGAAATGACTGCAAAGCTAAAACTGTATATAGTTATGTTGTACTGTTGAAATGATTACAAAAAGCTATTTGGAACTCAAGGAGTTAACCTGAGATACAGTTTTTAAGCCCTTTGCAGAGCTGTCAACAAGAGGTCAGTTCTGGGTCACTATGTTCTTTTTGCTGCACCTGCAAGGAATGAAACTTATAAGAACATTCTGTGAGAAGTAGGCTCTCTTAACGAGTTCCCAAAGACATAAAAAGAGCAGCAATGCTTTTGCTAGACAGACAAGGAGAGCGAGAGACTGAGATTTGAAATTGAGAAGAAACCGTCAGAAGAAGGACTTTGTTTACTCTGTTTGTACTGCCTTTGTAAATAGTTATTCTGAACAATTTTATTTTTTATTTTACTGTTATTGGAAAAAATAAACTGCTATTTGCAAATTTTGAAACTGCTTCTGGTTTTCCTGTGCTTCATGACCTATGCCTCAGTGACAGATGGTGTCACACCATGCATACTCTAAGCCAGTAGTTTTGTGCATGGGTACTAGACCTAGTACCAGGGCAGCATAGTAGACAGGTATGGATTCTGCAGCAGCAAGCCCAGGAGTCATTACCAGAAGAACGGCAGCCAAACTGGAAGCAGAAACAAAAGTTCAAACTGAGACTGTTCAGCCAGAACCAGAGATGGGGAAAAAATATAGAAACATAGAAATTGTTAGCAGATAAGGACCGCTAGGCCCATCCAGTCTGCCCATAGGCCCTATACATGTATGCATCCACTCACCTTAAGTGGTCAAAGGCTTTTCATCACTCCCTTCCCATCCTAGGTTTCCCTGTGTTTGTCCCAGGCATGTTTAAACCCCTCCACTGTGCTTGCCTCTACCACCTCTTGTGGCAGACTATTCCAAGCATTCATCACCCTCTCCATGAAGGAAAACTTCCTGACATTACCTCTTAATCCTCCCCCCTCCAATTTCATATCATGCCCCCTTGTTCTGGTATCTTTTCTACATTGTAAAAGATCTCCCAGCTGTACCTTGTTTATGCCCTTGAGGTACTTAAAAATTTCTATCATGTCGCCCCTTTCTCTCCTCTCCTCCAGTGAGTACATATTGAGGTCTCTTAGTCTCTCCTCACATGTTTTGTGGTGCAAATCATGCACCATCTTTGTTTCCCTTCTCTGGACAGCCTCCACCATGTTTATGTCCTTATGCATATGTGGTCTCCAGTACTGCACACAGTACTCCAGGTGAGACCTTACCAGTGTTTTATACAATGGCATCACCTCTTCCAGCCTCCTACTAATAATACCTTTGCCTATGCACCCCAGCATGCCACTGGCCCTCCCTGCAGCCTTTGCACACTGTTTTGATACCTTCAGGTCATCAGATATGATAATCCCTAGGTCCCTCTCCTCTTTGATGATGGTCAGCGCCTCCACCCCATCCTGTAGGTCTCTCCAGGATTCCCCCTACCCAGGTGCATTATCTTGCACTTTTTTGCATTGAACCTCAATTGCCACACCTCCGACCATCTTTCAAACTTCTCCAGGTCCCTCTTCATTATCTGCAGCCCTTCTGGAGTATCCACCCTGTTGCAAACCTTGTTGTCATCTGCAAATAGGCAGACCTTTTCTTCTAGCCCCTTTGCAATGTCACTAATGAAGACATTGAACAGGACTGGTCCCAGTACTGATCCTTGTGGCACTCTGCTGGTCACTCCTGTCTCCCCAGATTGGATCCCATTTACCATCACCCTCTGCCTTCTGTCTGTCAGCAAGTTTCTAACCCACTGTATCACCTTATGCCCCATGCCCAGACAACTCATCTTATTCACCAGCCTTCTGTGTGGGACAGTATCGAAGGTTGTGCTAAAATTCAAGTAGGCGATGTCTACGGCCCCTCCCTGATTCACTTCCCTAGTCACCCAATCAAAAAAACTATCTGATTTGTTTGACAAGACCTTCCTGATGTGAATCTGTGCTGCCTCAGATCCTGGGCACCAAACGGATTCCAGGTGTGCCACTGTCCTTTCTTTCAGCAGTGTCTCCATGATCTTCTCCACCACTGAGGTGAGGCTGACCAATCTGTAGTTCCCCGCTTCCACCCTACTGCCACTTTTGTACAGTGGTGCTACATGCATCCTCCTCCAGTCCTCTGGAACCATGCCTGTGTTGAGTGACTTTGTGAACAGGGTGGCCAGAGGTGCTGCTAGTTCTCTCCGCAGCACCCTTAATATCCTTGGGTGTGTGTCATCTGGTCCCTTGGCTTTATCCACCTTCAGCTTTGTGAGTTTCTCCAGAACTCTGTCCACTGTGAATGGACTGGTATCTGTTTCTCCCCCCCCAATTGCCTCTGCTCCCTAATTGTGGTCCTTGATCCTCTCCGTCCTCCGTGAATACTGAACAAAAGTATTTGTTCAGTATTCTGCCTTGTCTAGATCCCCCTCCTTACACTCTCCCTCCTCTCCTTTGAGCCTCACAACCCCCCCTCCCGTTTTTTCTTCTATAGTTGATGTACCTATAGAATGTCTTGTCCCCTTTTTTCATAGACCGTGTTAAACCCTCCTCGGTCTTTGCCTTGGCTTTTCTAACAGCCTTCCCTGCCTCTCTGAGACATTCAAGGTACACCTCCCTGTGGGCCCCCTTATACTTCCTGAACCTTGCTCTTTTAGTCCTTACTTTGTCTCCTGCCTCTTTAGAAAACCGTAGTGGTTTCTTTCTTCTTTTCCCTTTGGCCGCTATCCTAATGCATTGGTTAGTTACCTCCAGAATGGCTTCTTTTCATCTCCCCCACTGTTTCTCTACCCCCTCCATTACCTCTACCTTCTCCAGGGCTGCTTTTAAACATCTACCCATTTCATTGAAATCCACCCTCCTGAAATCTAATACTTTTCCCCTTGTGTGGCTTAATTGAGTCCCTGTCTGTATGTCAAACCACATCATGTAGTGATCGCTGGATCTCAGCTGCCCTTCCACCTGGATTCTTTTGACTCTGTTCCCATTGGTCTATACCAGGTCTAGAATCGATTTGTCCCCGGTTGGCTCATGCACCAGCTGTCTGAGTCCAGCTCCCTGCAGGGATTCTAGGATGGCCGTGCTTCTGGCTGAAGCAGCTGCCTGGGTGGTCCAATCCACTTCCTACATATTGAAATCTCCCATCAACAGGATTTCACCTTTAGCTGCCATGTCATGAATTTCCTCCACTAATACCATGTCCACTTTCTCTCGCTGTGCCGGAGGTCTGTAGATCACCCCTGTACGTATTGAGGTGCCATTTTCTGGTTCAAGGGTGACCCACATTGCCTCAGCCTCCCCCTGCCTTCCCTGTACTTCTGTAGCCTTTATGCTTTCTCTGATGTACAGGGCCATCCCCCCTCCCTTTTTACCTTCCCTGTCCCTTCTGAACAGTGTATAGCCTGGTACATTGATGTCCCAGCTGTGAGTAGCAGAATACCATGTCTCTGTTATTGCTGCTATGTCAAGGTCTGCATCCATCATCAAGGCTTCCAGGTCCGGAACCTTATTTCCCAGACTGCGGGCATTTGTGAACATGACCTTCCATGTTTTACTCCCTGCCTTCCCTCTTCCTGTTTTCTCTACTTTGCCTCTTCCCCAACCCCAGTATTCATGCTCATGTGCTCTTGCCCCCACTTATAAAAGTTTCCCCTGCCTGCCCCTCACTGCTCGCTTGCGTTGTTCCCGTTGTCAATTTGTACTTTTGCATGTTCTCGTGGAGGGTGTTCATAAGCCACCTGCCTCTCCTGGCTGTCCCCCCTTGGCCAGTTTAAATGCTCTCTGCTGAAGCATTCTAACTTCTCACTAAGGACTGAAGTCCCCTTTCCAGACAGATGCAGGCCATCCTCCTGATACAAGCTCGCATTTGCCCAGGTTGAATAAGAACAAGCAGTGACAGAACCCGAAACTTGACTGTCTTTTTCCAATGGTGGGCTATACAATGAAAACAGAAGAAAATTTGGTTACGCAACCAGACAGAGAAGAGACAGAAAAGGAGAGGATAGAACTGACCCTTGCATTTAAACTCTGCATAACAAATGGGACAGGGCCTTATTCAACCCTGTTACAGGCAGCTGCTCTGTTTTCTATCCCATTTCTCTACACTGGCTTCACTTCTCATCATCTTACTTACCTTGTCCTTGTTGTCCAACCTACTTCTTGTCTGCATCAGAACCTATTCCTTTCTGCAACTCCAGGGCTATTCTGTTGGCCTTGCTGTGCTATCCAGCCCAGGAGTTCAACATACTCGCTCTGCTCCCTTGAAATCCCTGTCTCAAGGGTGGGGACCTCACTAAGTCGGGGGGGGGGTTGTTCCATACAGATCAACTAAGTGGTACCTCTCAGCTTCCTATCACCCTTCCCCCACCTCAAGGGTAGGATTCTTGCCATAGGCTTCATATTGGTCATGCAGATCAACTCATGGCACCTCACAGTACAGTATTTATGAGTTCTGCTTTTTGAGGATGGACCCTCACTGCCCTTTGGGTACCACTGACCATTCAGCTCATCTCAGCAGCACCCCTTGAAGCAGTTCTCCCTGTCTGCCTGTGGCCTTCCTGGTCTTGCCCTGTTTCTCCTTTCTTTCATTCCTTCTTAAGAATGAGTCCTCCGCATGGACCTGAGGTCAGCCATAATCTATCCAGCAGGTGCTACTCTCCTTACCCTATATTTTGAGGGTGGGGCCCACTTTACAGGAGAGGCTCCTCTAGCTGAGCAGATTGACTTGGTGGCACTTCACAGTGTTAGCCCATTGGAGGAATAAAGCAAGAGCTTTCCCTTCCAATACTGTTTTCCCCGAACTGGATTCCAAAATTTAGCTCAGTAACTCATGCCAAGAGGGATGGTGACCATCATCTTGGTTCACCATAGGTTTTCTGCACAAGGTTTTCTTCCCTCCTTCATACTGAAGGTGATCAAGTTGTGTTTATATTTAGATTCGCCAATAGTTGAATGGTAGCCTTCTTGATAGTCCTCCTTCTCATCCTTGATTTTGGTGTTTCATGCTATGATCAGTCCTTCTCCAGGCTATTCCTCTTCTCTCCTTGGGATGTGCATTCTTATCTGTTCCTTCATTTGACTTTTGGGCCTTCTTCCCTAAGGTACCTTTGAAGGAGACATCATCCATGTGACACCTCTAAGGATGGAACCCTCTTCAAGTGGGTTCTTGCATCTTAACAGCAGCCTGAAATGGTGGTAGCCCCTTTAGCAGGGGTAGAGAAAGTGAAACCCAAAGGTACAGTCATGTTACACAAGCATTCTACATGCTACTACCAAATAACCTCAGTACCTTCTCATGAATCATGCCTCCAACCAGTTCAGTCCTAGTTAACTCCACCAATCCTCCACTATGTTTTTTTAAGCATTCCTACATAAGGAGCCCAGTGACACAGAGAATTGAGGAAATTAATCAGATTTGTCTGGCACAACCTTCCCCACACAAATCTGTTATATCTTATCCTGCAATCAATGTGCTTCCATGCAATTCACTATGTGCTCCTTGACAATAGTTTCTAATAACTTCCCCACATTGGGAGATAGGCTCACTGGTCTGTAGTGCCCCGGCTTCTCCCTGCCCCCATGAAGCAGCATCACATTGCTGCTAATGCATGGCTACTATAGTCTCCTTCTATACCCAATCTGGTCCAGTGGATCTGTTTTATTTATTTATTGTTTTACATTTGCAGCCCTCATGTTTTCCACAGAACTTGCCCATCTCTATGCTTAGTTCTAAGGGACCTCTAATTTTAACCCTGCTTTCAAGTACAGGGCCAGCTGTCTCTACCACGAACAGAGAACTGAAAAAGTTAAATATATCTGCATTGTCTGCGTCATCCTCCATGCTCATCTCATTCTTCCTTGTCATTTTAATGCCCTCCCTCATCTGTCTTTTCTCCCTTACTGCATGTCTCTGAAATTTAAAACCATCATCTTCTGAATGCTTAGAACAAATTATACTTGCTACTCTTGAAAATATTTTACAGGCTGTTTTAGTTGGTTTGTGTTATTTGTTGTCTGACTGTCTAACTCAGTACCATGACTGCATGACGTAAATGAATACTCTTTACCATAAGTTGTGTTAAGGTATGGTATTTAGGTTTGCTTTTCTCGGCCCCCCAAAAGAATTAGAAAGTCAAGGCACTCCAGCTAAGAACTGCAAATTTCGGAACATTTGGTAATTGTGCTGGAATTAGGATTCTTAGTTGTGCTCAATACCCCATTTGAACCTTGACTTTCAGTTTTCCTATCCTTTGTGGTTTGTAATGCATGAACCCTAATATCATGCTGTAACATTTAGCCTCATGGCTTATCCTGTCACCAGCTTTACCCGATGAAATTACCACCTTGTTCTTCTCAGGCTCCTATGCATAATTCTATAATAATAATAATAACTGGTGAGCTTTTTTTCCTAAGGGAAACCCAGTTTGTAATTTGCCATGTTTAAGGAGTGTTTATAACAGCAAACACATGCCAGGTTTTCTTCACTCCACGCATGCACCATCCATCTGTCTTCCCATTGTCACACTGAACAATGCACCGCTACTCGCTCTATTTAAAACTCACTCAGCACTCTTTAAAACTGCCACTCGGCACTTTTTAAAAATATAAAATATATTTAGAATAAAGACAAAGAACCTCAGCGTGCAAGCACTGAGGCAATGGTTATCCCACTCAGCATTAATTAAAACTGCTTAGTTGAATTCAACAGTAAAAAAAAAAAGAAAGGTTTCAGCAGCCATGGGACGCACTTATTCCAGGCCAACCATGGCTGAACAGGAATGTTTCTGTTTTATATAATTGCTGTGGTGAAAAAAGGATCCCCAGCAATTATATAAAATAAAACATGGGGTGGTGTGTAAAGCTCAAATTTTACACACACCCTTGGTGTTGGATGCTTAGATAAACCCATAGAGCTTCGCTCTTGGGGTTTATGTAGCATCCAGCATCTAGGGTGAGTGTAAAATTCTCATTACACACACCACCCCAGATATTATTCTATATTTTATATTATTAATAATGCGTGTAATGTTATCGATTTAATATAGTTACCACTCTTTGAGCCCCATTCACAGTTGTTGGGTGTGGTGGTGCAAAATGAGTGAAGGGGAGTGAGGCATTTTACTCTACTGTTCTTGTAGTGCTATTCACAAATAAAGGTGTTTTTAGAAGTAGGAGAGGAGTCTTTCTGAGACAGAGGTGCAATGCAATTAACTGATCCAGATGTTTCAAGTTTTAACCCTCTAATATGCTGGGTAACAATTTTGTCCAGGTTGCAGCACGGTATAGTACCAAGTACATAAATGCTATGCCATGCTGTAGTCTGGCCACGTAGTGTTCAAAGTGGGCACCCCACTTAGAAGTAGCCTGCCCCAAGCCCCCCGTATATTATTGGCCCTGTAGGCCAGTAGGTCCCCCTCTTCAGTGGCTTGATAGCCCAACTCTCTGGCAGTCAAGTGGATCCTCACCTGTTTTCTATTAAGACAGCAACTTTTCTGGTGCCCAGAGTCCCCTCCACCCCAAGTTTTCCCATTATGGTAACACTCCAGCAACCCCCTGTGGACATTCATCCCTTGCACTTTGGTAGCTCCTGGATGCCGCACTATGATTACCCTCAACAGGTGCCCCCTACCTTGATTTTAACAGTCACAATGCTGCTTGTTACCCTGCAGGAAGGAATTGTGACCCTAGTAGAGCATAGGTTGACCAGATCACAATGTTGCTGGTGGAGCCCAGGGTACTCCACAGGGACCACTTATCACCACTGTTTGTGATGGAGTATAGGGTACCAAATATTTTATTGTGTCATTAATCTTATCACTTTCACATGTGAGATATTGTTAAGCTGGACCTTAAGACTGAAGTTTGAATCTCTGCCACTTACTGTGCAACCCTGAGCAAGTCACTCACCTGTCATATCTCTCAGATCTGTAGCATCACTGCACTGTTTGAATATCCCTATGTGCCTTTAATAACAGCAGCAATTTTCCCGTCTCAGTGCAGGTTTGTAAAGTGCTTTATGACGCAGTTTGTTTAAAATGTGCTATGTAATTCCAATGGAATCCCACCAAGATAGCACCAGAGATGGACAGAAGAGACCTTGGTTTGATGTCTCATCTGAAGGTCACTCACCTTTATAGTACAGCACCCACCCCTAGTTCTGCACTGGACTGGAGTGCCAGTGTTTGGGGTAAAGGCCTACATCCTGGTGTGGATAGGGAGGGCTAGTACTCTGTATCGATGGTAGGTCCCAGGGTTAGATAGGGAACCATTGGCAGACTGGATAGGCCATCAGTCTTTTGCTGCCATCGTTGTCTATGTTTCTGTGTTTCTATAAAACAAAATGTCTTTCCTCATATAGTTGGTGCTTCTATTGTTTAACTGTATTGCTAGTGTTATCAGAGTAGTACGTATTTATTTATTTATTAGCTTTTGTTGACTGGGTAAGTGCACTAGGCAAGAAACCTGCCTACTTTCAGGCACGGCCCGGGACAGTACAGTTACAGCAAATGCGGCAATGACAACAGTGAGGTACAATGGGTGAGATAACAGTCAAAATTACCTATACAGACAGTATAAAAAAAGCAAAGCATAAAACTTAACAGCAAAAATACTAACAGGCATGGCAGTCATACAATTTTGCAAAAATTAAACAGAGGACAGGTCAAAAAGTCTTACATAGACTTAAGCAGACAATTATGCACACGTACTTGGTAGTAAAAGCAGGGATGGGTAAGAGATCGGCAGGAGGGCAAGCAGTGGGCCCCACAAAACCTAGGTACAGGCACAGTAGTCAGGGGCATTAAGGTGGGAAAAAAGTGCATGCTTAAATGTAAGATGAGATGATGAGTTCTTCACATGAGGGGGGAGAGAGTTCCAGAAATGCAGGGCAAAATAAGAGAAGGCCTGCTCACCCATTTTAGTAGAGCAGTGCTGAACAGCAAGCAAGGGGAAGACGGAGGACCTGAGGGCACGAGAGTGAGAGACAGGGGTAAGCATAATGCCCAGGGCTTCAGGGCGAGGTATTCTGGTTAAAGAGTCAATAAAACAACCAAGAGCATATGATCTAAGGGAATTGGGAGGCAGCCAATTTAAGGCAGAGTAAAGTCGGCAGTGGTGGGTCACATGAGGGACAGATAGTGTAAAGTATTACCAACTTTGTTCATTCTGTACATTTGGTATGTTGTTTTAAGAATTTGCAGCCTTAACATCTCAGACATCTTTAAATATAATTTTTAAACACAGCAAAAGAAGAATAATTTGCATTTATTGTGCATAGTATGTGTATTTCCATACACATTTTATCCCATAGTGTTTTGTAAGCAATTAGAGAGAGAGACTGGTAGTGAAAAGACTGCAAATGTGCAATGGCAACTCTCCTGGTCTTCCACACCCACATACAGCCATAAATAATTACCTGAATTGGTTTTATGGGAATGTTGGCCAGAACATTGGGGAAGACCCCTTACTCTTGCAAAACGTGCCATGTGTTCTTTGACTTCCACTTGACACCAACCAGGACAGGCGCTGAGATGGGCAGAAGGGATCTTGGTTTAATGTCTTATTGGAAGGATGCCCATCCTGATAGTATGGCACCCCCAAATTTTGCACTGTACTGGAGTGCCAATGTTTGGGGTATGAGTCCATGTCCTAGTGTGGATAAAACTTTATTATTATCAGAACTTAAAATAATTGATTACTTTAAAGTTTGTATTGTTTTCCCTGTAAATCATGTAAGCAATAATACCGAACAGGGTGGGTGGTAATTGGCTATACCAGACTTCCCAGGTGTGTAATGAGGCCTGACACTGCAGGCAGAGGGCCTTTTAGCCCCTGGAGGGTCCAGTATGGCCTATACCGCCCACACTGAAGGGTATTATTGCACTTAGAAAATGGGTTTTTGGTAACATTTTAATAAAATATTGCAACATAAAAAAACACTTAAAATGAATTAAAAGTAATAGAAAATAAATTTTCTTGTAAAGTAATTCCTCTGCTGGTATACTTGCAGGTAGAGGGTACTGCTGTGTTGGAAAGACTTTTTTTTTTATTAGTGAGATTTTTCTTTTGTAGTGTCTCTTTGTTGTTTGCTGGCCCTCCAAGTAGCAGTGCAATTGTGCCCCCCAAGCAGTGCATTTAATGTGAGAGATTAATTTTTTTAAATTTAATATAAATAAGACACAGTCAGCATTCACACGCAGTCAGGAGGAATAAGTGCGGTTGGAAGGCAGCATGAAGGACGACAACGTGAATGTGAATGCTGGCCAGACAACTGAAATACAGTCAAGACTCAGGACAGCTGAAGAGAATGGAGAACTAATGTTGATCTTGTGTTTTTTTTTTTTAATATGTTTACTGGTACCACACAGTTATGAGTGGGGAAAGCTGATGCTAAGTGTGGTAAAGTAACTTTGAGCTGGTAAACTGATGTAAAAATGGCATATGTTTTATTTTTTAACATTCTCTTTGCCACACTGATTTAAATAAGGAATAAGACATAATGGGCTGTGAGTTATGGCCTGATTAGAGCATGCTCCAGGTGCATAATGAGTCATGAGGCGCTTTCTCTGAGTACCTTTGGCACCTGGGAAGTGCTCTTATCAGGCCATGAACCACACCTCGGAGTGTCTTATTCCACTTACAAAATGGGTCCCTCAGTAAAGAAATTAATTAAATGCACAGGAAAAGTGTACATAAAAACAGTACAAAAATGTCACCATATCTGTAGAAAAAGAAATGTGTCCATATTGTGCTAGAATGGAGCTCTTTAATTAAAAAGTCAGTAGTCGGTGTTTGTGTCTGTCTGTCTCTACCCTTACACACTTAATTTTTTTCACATTTCTTACTTTTTCTAAATGACCTGACTGCCCTCTCAGCAGTTAGAGTGGGTGGGAACGAGCATGTTTGTCTAATGTGTGCTGCTGTGGTTACCGTGAAGTTTGTTGTTCTCCCTAAAATCATTGTTTTGGTGTGTGTGTCCTGAGTTTTTTTTTTACCTTTGTCTCCTTACTTCAGTAAGTACTATAGTTTTTTCCACATTTCTTACTTTTCTAGTTCTCTGAAAAGTTGCTGGACTGCCCACTCGGTTTCAGTTGCAGCGAGTGTGTGTGATGTGCCTCTGTCTTGCCTCTGAATCTCCTCAAAATCTTTTGTGTATATGTGTGTGTGTCCTGATGTTTTTATTTTTCCATCCTTTCTTCTGTTTAACTGTTTAACATTCTGCCTTGAAACTGGGGTCTTGGAATAAGGATTTTGTCCGGCCCATGCACCCCAACCTCGGCTGGTATTAAATAGAGCTAGGCTCCGCCCATCTCTCCCTTTTTGGCCATTCTGCTGTCTCTCTCCTCCTATCCCCACAAATGTCTCCTCCCTCCAACTGTCACAGATCAGATCTGCCCATTTCTCAACTACGACTCGGTGTACTGAGTCAGTTCGGCATTATATCAGACATATGGCCATTGTATATGTTATTTGTCTCTCGTTATTTACCAGTCAGCCTGAAACCTGCAATAATATGCACCACGTGGCCAGAGACCTCAACTATAGCCCGCATTATACTACTGGCTGTTCTACAGGAAATTTATTTGCCCTCAACAATGGGCCTTGGTCTCCCTTCCACCCTAAGCCCACGTCTCTCGTCGGGCTCACCTGCAGTAAGCATGCAGGCTGCTTACTTCAGTTAAATATTCTACCGATCAGTGTACCTAATAAAATAAAAGATCAAAAGATGCTGGAATAAAAGGAAGATTAGGTTGACTAACACACTGCTAAGAGTACACTTGTTCTCATGTTACTAATGCAATCAGGAAACATTCACCCCAATCCAGGTCCTAATGGATCTACCCCAAATAACGATCACCCCAAGCACAGGTCCATTAAGCTTGCCACCATCAATGTCTGCAGTCTCTTGCACAAAATGGATATCCTCAAACTATTGGTGTCTATGCATAACCCGGAATTATTAGCTATTGAGGAAACTTTGCTATCCCCAAAAATACCCTAATCAGCTGTTGCCCTGATGGACTACTCAATCTTCAGGTTGGATAGAATCTCAAAGGGGGGGAACAGTTGTGCAATATACTGGAAAAACTCCATCAGAGGGATAGCCCTTCCACCTAGGGACCCTGATGGACCTGCCCAAATATTAGCCATAAAAGTTCTACGTGGTGCACACAACAAAACACTTACCATTATCTTGGTCTACATATCACCTAAGGACCTGTCCCATGGCCTCCAAAGTATCCTGGATCATCTTTGGGCACAAAAACAACTTTCCGAGACCACTATAATGGGAGACTTCAACTTAAACTGGCAATCCCCGGGAAATGGGCCTCAAAGGATTCCTTAGCATAACTCCATTTCTCCCAACTTGTCAACCAGCCAACTAGAATAAATTACAAAACTAGGACCAGCACCACTATTGATAGTATTCTATCTAACCACCCAAGCTGCATCACCAATGTTACTGTCCACCCAGACTCTATCATTGTCCACTCCCCCATTGCATGTAGTTGGTCAAATAAGTTCTCCACCCAGAAACCCATCACAATCTACAATCAAATGCAAAAGCGTGGTCATCTAGATCTCCTAAAGCACCAACTCAGATCACAAGACTGGACCTTTCTTGACTCCACAGATTATGTCAATGTGGCCTTTGATCACTTTATCAGCTTTTTCAACCTGGCCTGCAATACCCATGCACACTAAGAAAAATGAAGGTTCATGGGACGATCAACTCATGGATCACACCAGATTTAATAAACAATATGAAACTTCGGGACCATCTCTGGCAACTAGCCAAATCCTCTGGAAAGCAATGTGATCTACAGGCATACAAAACAGTAAGGAATGCCTGTATGAAAGCAATACAGCAATCTAAATGCAAGCATCATAGAGAACTACTATCTGATTCTTGTGGTGACAGTAGGAAATGTTGGTCCAATATAAAAGACATCACTGGCAAAGATGTTAAGATTTCTCCAACAATGTTAAACCTCAATGGCAACAACACTGACCCGGTCACCATCGCCAATACATTTAATACAGCTTTCACCGATCTATCCGATGTCCTTCCAAAAGACTTCTTTGCTGATGCTCTTCCTTTAACATCTGGGACTGTTGATCACAAAAACCCTCACCACCCACCATTATATTTCAAACTGGTTTCCACAGCCCAGGTCAGAAAGCTCCTGGCTAAAGTGCTAGGGTAATCCAGGCACAGTGGGGACTCTCTTGACCTTAAGCTCATCTCACTCGCCCTTGAAGACATTATCCTACCTATTAGCAAGATTCTTAACCTATCCCTTTCTGTATCACAGTTCTCTACCATCTGGAAGACCGCACTGGTCACCCCAGTGCATAAAGCCGGGGATTGCTCTCAACTGTCCAACTACACACCAATATCAATCCTCCCCCCTATATCCAAAGTACTGGAGCGTATTGTAGCAAATGAGCTTACTGACTACCTACAGAAGCACGCCATTCTATCCCAGCAACAGCATGCCTTCAGGAAAAATCACAGCACAACCACAGCCTTGCTAGAATTCACAAGCTTCTTGCACAAATCCTTCAATGATAACAGCCTCATTGGAGCGGCATTTATTGACCTCACAAAGGCCTTTGATACCGTGACTCATCAGCTCCTCCTGGATCAACCCTCAAATATTGGTCTCTTACACGTCACTCAAAAATGGTTTGGGAGTTACCTGTCAGATAGGTCACAATGTGTAAAAACAGCTAGCAGTGTCTCAGATCTCCAATTCATCCGGTCAGGTGTCCCACAAGGATCCATTTTAGGTCCACTCCTACTTAGCATCTTCACAAACAACTTACCTAATCCCTGTCAACAAAGGAGACTCCTTTATGCAGACAATACCATCATTTTTACAAGCCACTCTGATCCCTCCTCGCTGGAACACAACCTCCACCTTGGCTTCATTAACGTTGAAAAATGGTTCCAATCACACAAACTTGTGCTCAATTATAAAAAAACTAAACTCCTACTGTTCTCAACCTCATGTCATAATATAGAAACATAGAATTTGACAGCAGATAAGGACCGCTTGGCCCACCCAGTCTGCCCATTTCCCTACCTACTGGATAAGCTGCAGATCCTAGTTAACCAGCAGCCTACTTCTTCCTACCCCAACCCCCTAGAATGGCCTTATGACTGTCCCATGCATACTTGAATTCCACCACTGATTTTGACTCCACAACCTCCTCCAGAAGGCCGTTCCATGAATCCACAACCCTCTCTGTGAAAAAATAAGCACAAGGGGTTTGTCCTCACAGTCAAAAATCACCATGGAGTTCCGCTGGAACAAGTACAACAGTTCAAATACCTTGGGGTTACCTTGGATAATCACCTCTCCTATGTTCGTTATATTGAGACTGTTGCCAAAACAGCTAATACAAAATTAGGCCTGTTATTTAGGCATTGAAGAAGCCTGACCCCCGAAGTACTTAAAATCGCTATAAGTAGCTCAGTTCTATCTATTATCGACTGTGGTCTGGTTGTTTACAGTGCTGCCTCTGCCACATCTCTAAATAGACTAAAAACCATGCTGAACAAGGCGTGTCGACTCCTCACTAGTGCTGAGCCTCATACCCACACTTGAGATCTCTATGTGCAATCAGGCTGGCTCAATCTACAGGGGAGAATCAAATACCAATCATGTATACTTGCAAAAAAGGTGCTACAAGGGACCTTGCCTACAGGCCTCTCTAGTCTTCTCCCTAGATCCCAAAAGGCTCGCTTGACTAGGACCTCAGAAACGGACCTCCTACTCGTGCCATGGTTCAGAACTACCCAGTGCCAATGATCCTTCCTTTACAGAACCTCTGTGTGGCTGAATAGTCTTGGCTGGGACCTTACTGATACTCTCCAAACCACCCAGTTAAAACGCCTCCTACATCAAAATATTATGAATGAAAATGCCTGTGACTGCCCCTTATAAACGTCCAACATCCTCCCTTGCGATGTCTGAGAATGAATTGGTCTCACTGACAAGGCCTTTGGCTGCCTCTTCTTCTCCCTCCCACCCCACCTTCCCTGCCTGCATCTCCCCTCCTTATAACAATTGCCCTTTCCCTGTCACCACTTTTACTGCACTGAGTGCAACTGACTTCCTGGCCACTATCTATGCTGCTCTGGATGGCTACTGACCTTTCCCCTCTCCCGGTCCTCCTCCTCCTCCATCTCCCTGGCTCCCCTACCCCCTTCCCTCCATCTTCTTCCTCCTCATACTCCCCTCTCTCTCTCTCTCTCTCTCTCTCCTCCACCTCTTTTTCCTTGTTGTTCACATGACAATGCCACCTAGCAACAACTTTCACCCTACTCTCTACTATCTGTCCTCCTCTCTACACTCCCAACTATCTGACTGTTTCAGTACTAATGACTTCCTATTGTGCTTTGTAATGAATTTTGTTGTATATTTTAAATAACTTGCATTGTAAGTGACTCCAGATTGTTCATTGTAATTTATTTATTTGTTTTCATTCCCCTTGTCTTTGTACTACCCTTTCAAAAATGACATGGGACCTTTGTAAATGAGCTGTTCTGTGCTCAAAGGTATTGTAATCCGAGAATGAATGAATGAATAAATAAATAAATACTTACATTTGACTGAAGCGCCTGACTGAGCGAGCATGTCCTTAGTAAGGCTGTCGTACAGAGTGGTTTCCTGCTTCACAGGTTTGAGCTGCCATTGCAGATACAAGATTTTGACTTTATTTGATTTGGTTTGTCCTCTAATGGACGGGGGTGGGGGTCTGGAGAATGAAGATGCTGGAAACCGAAGAAGGGTTGGGGGTCTGGAAAATGGAGATACTGGAAACCAAAACAGGACCACAGAGTACAATTTCTGGAAATGGTGACTGCTTCTTCTGTGCATTTTCAAATAGTGGGACCAAGAGCTGTACGCTTGCTATGGACAAACAAGTAGCAAAGTAAACTACTGAAAACAAGAGGTATACTTTCTTGTGGTGTTGTATTGGGGGTGTTAGATACATTTTGTGCTATGTTTTTTTTCCCTGTTGGTGACAGCGCTGTGGCGGTGTAGCTGTTGTGGAACAATGAGAGGTGCAGTTACAGAGCTGTGTCATGCAATGATTTGACACTGTGATTTGTTTTGGTTGGCATAAGTAGTACCAGTTGTCAGTATATGTCCTGATAAGGACACAGCAAATGGTACCTCTTGGCCAATCAAAACGCAGGGAATTTTCTACCCATTTTATAAATTGTACAGTAACAAGGCAGGCTGGTGCTGGCACTAGTTATTTGCTGGTCTCTCTGCCCTCATATCAACCCAGGTGCTAGGTGCTGTTAGTCAATCAAGTTATAGGATTTAAGCAACCCATTTTCTAATCAGAAGTAGGGAGGTAATGAATAGTAGATTTTTAGTATTTGACCAAATACTGAATAGTTGTTGACAGTATTTGTCGAATGACGAATACAATTGTGAATGGTGAATAAGGACACAATATTATTTTAATTTTAATTTTTATTTCATTCACATTTATTTTTTAATTTAAGGCTAAGTCATAATTGTAAATCAAAGTGAGGTAGTGACAGTCACGGTGCAGAATTGCATTTTGCATTTCATATTTCACGGTTTCAACATCTGCAAAATTAGTGCAAGCTTCCACACTGTTCCACCAGTTTGCCTTAACCGTGTCTTGGGGGACCAGCATGTAGGTGAGAAGGCACTTCAGACATTATGTCCATTCAGTCATCAACCTCTCATGTCAGAGTGTCAACAAAGGTGCCAGTTAAAGTCACTTGTGTTGGTGATTTTGTGATGTGGACACCTGCCCATTGGGAACTGGACTGAGACCACCACAACTCATTTTACATAGGCTACTACTGAACAGGCTTCGTGTGATACTGGCTTTCAGCCACTACTGACCTGGGCTGGATATGAATCTGTGACATAGTGACTGCCGTCCGACTGGGCTTCTACTGTAGCTGGCCCAACCTTGTGAGATTCGTTTCCAAGGTTGTTGAGGAAGGCCCCCTCACTGGAAGCCTTTAAGAGGGTCTGAAGTTCCACCTTTTTATGAAAACATTTGAAGTACTCTAAATTACTGGATGATTTCATACTTATAATCTTTTCGACATATGTTTTTATTTGTTACCTTTATTTAACTAATTTACTTTTCTTGTATTATATTGTATTACTTATGTTTTAATACAAATTTAGACTGTTTTATGATGTACAGTGCCCAGAGCCTACAGGAATGGGTGGTTTATAAATAAAGTCCACTGCACTTTGGGATACAGTGTGTATGAAAATCATTATATCACATTTTCAACAGAGAAAAAAGATATGTTGCACTTTCCTGAGAGGCTGCTGCCCACAAAGTCCCAGACCATTTTTCAAATCTTGTAAATGAAAAGGTGTTGGCACACACTCTGCTACCTTGGCTTGCCTTGTACTACAGCAGAGTGTGCAAGGGTGAATATCCAGGATTGTTTGCTCCTGCAATAAATTAGGATTTTCAACTTTGCAAATCTGTTTATTGTCTGAACAAGGTAGAAGAGTAATGTGCAACACCTTTTTGTTACGAATACATCATACTGTCAAAGTTAAGGAGACTCTTGGGCTCCCTGTACTTTGTTTTGTAATAGCTGCCCTAAGGTAAATTCTGGGAGCTCTGGGCTGCAGGATTACTGCTAATTATGACCCCTTGTTACCCCTAGATGGCGCTATCCCAGGGGCTACTACCCCTGCCTGATTTGCCACTAACAGGTTGAGGGGCCTGGATCCAATGGCGGGTGCCTCCACCCAGAGGTCAGGGTTTGCAGTAGTTAAACTAACTTGGTCACAGCCCTCTGGGACACTGCAACCCCCCTTTCTTCCCACTAGTGGCCCACACAATATATCAGAATTACCTTCACAGTATACACTTACCCCCAGGTCTGGTTCCGTCACTGGGACCTCCTGTGAAATGAGATACAGTGCAACAATCACAGTACAGTACTTTAACATAGACAAATACCTCAGGCAGTATAACTTTGCTGAAACAAGCAGCTCTGATTTATTTAGGGGATATAACAAGGACAGGGGAAATCAGGTTAATTAGCTTATCACTCTAATAATCTACCTATGGCTCTGTGCACAGGCTATCCCTATCAGTTACTGTCCCTGGGTACCCAAGCCCTAGTGGCTAGTCAAACCGTGGCAGCTGGTAGGGGCCCTTTCACACAGAGAAAGGAGAATTAAACAGTCAGCAGTACAGTAATTCCATTTGGATTTAATGTGGCAATTCAACAGGAGCAACCCTGAATTAGTACTCACGACCTCCAAATAAGATAGGGTCCTTCAATGTCAGCAGGGCTCACTTGAGGTACACAAACCTCTTCACACATCCATATAAAAGCACTATACCAGGCAGGCTGCATCTGTATCGATCGCAATTACTGCACAATACCGGGAGAACACACAGCAGATTCAGTTCCTGACAGACCGAGTGCAATTTTCAGCAATTCTTCCAGTCTTCTACAGGGTGAGCCTGGTTTCTACTCTTCAGAGATCCTTTGATTCTTTTCACAGGATGGATTCAGTCCTAACAAGCTGTTACACAAGCTGCAGACCGGAACTCTGGGCCTTACACACGTTTTTTGACTAAAACTGCACACTGAAAAAGCACAGGGCTCCTTCCTTCTTCACTGCCAAAGCTCAACTGAAACTCCAACCGACAAAACCGGGCACTTCCTTTGAGTTCCTCCCAGTTCTTGACTGGATTGGCTGTCACTCACAATAGACTGCTGCTGTTGGTCCAAAAGGTGCTGAAGTCTAAACTACATCTCCCAGAGTCACTGCTCATACAATCCTCTTGTGGCTGGCTCAGATTATGAGTCCAAGTTCTGATTCAGTCCAAGGCACCATTTAGAGCTAGCTTACCCCACACTGATTGGTCCAGTTCAGCAGTTCAAACTAGAATGGGGAACTAGTAGACACAGTTCTGACTGCAAAGAAAGCAGGTTAGACAAACTGTAATTTCATTATTACTCTAAATAATTTCTGGCAAACAGTTACATCTTTCAGATAGGTTCCCTTTGCACTCCTAGTGACTGCAAAATGAAGTGAATTGGCAGCAGCTTGAGTGGTACTCAATCAAAAGAAACACACAGTCCCCCATACAAACTAATTATGTCTGCAAGCAGACAGCTCTTAAAGAGACAGTACCAGAGGTTCTAAAAACACTCACTGATAAATGGCTTAAATGCCAAACACCATTCAGGCTTGGAGCATTCAAGCAAGCTCCTGGAAGTCTTTTGGGAACCCCCATTTGCAGGGGGGTTACACCTGCATGTATGATAAGCAGAACTGCTTCTCAAACTCTTATATACATGCACTGCTGTGCCTGTATAATGCCAAACTAATGAAGTTTTCTTAGAATCAGTAAGCTTCTTTTCAGGTTCTGAAGTAATCCAGGCCCATTTAATTATGAGAAAATTGACTCCTGTGGCTGTGATATAATAATGTCATCAATACTTTGTTTTAATTGAAATCTGTAGTGCTTTGAGATTCCAGCTTTCACATAGTCTTGAGATCTGTGTTTGAAAGAACATTGCCTTTCTTTCAGCTCCTTGTTGAGAGCCCCTTACATAGCACTGGGAGATCACATGGCAAAAGAAAAAGAAACTGTTGAGGTAAGTGACCTTGCTGGCTTCTGCATTAAATCATTAATGTGCCACCCAGATAAGGAAATGATGCTTTTATCTCTACATGTGATAAAAGTAGTACAAAACAAGTCTAATTGTTTCAAGTTACTGAAAGGAATTATTGTGCCAGGTAATATTTAATGAAGACAATATTACAGTGTAATGTCATTATTACACACAAGTTTGATGGCATGTGGGACAGTAAAAAAAAACCAAATGGTTACACTGTACAGAACTTTCAAACAATGCTGTTTTATCTTGGTTCAAATGTGGCCTTGCCTGAGCCAGCCTGCTAGCACAGCTGTAGTGCTACTGCTCGCAACACCTATGATCTGGCTTCAGGAATGAGCCAAGGCCTTTGGAAGGCCAGCCAGGAGGAGGGTGGGAATCCACATACTGCTGTTACACAGCCACCTGGGTGACCATAGGTGGAGGTGCAGGGAGTGGTGTTCATGTGTGTGGGTTGTTGGAGTGCATGCATCTGCTAGGTAACGACAACTTAGTTGTCAACATCTGGTACAGTGACAGGCACAATGCTGACAGTTGGCAGTGTGCCGCCAGGATTAATATGTTTTCTTGTGGGGGGCTTTACCCCCCACACCCCCTTCTTTAAATAACAAACTCCAAGTCACAGTTGTTTTGGGGTGGGGGTGAAACACCAGGAGAAACAATGCTGGTGTACAGCGGGACCATTGCAGCTACCTGCCAATATTTGTCACTGAAATGGTATTTGCTGTGATAGTTTTGGTGTTCCGATGGTATACAGTATGTCGGCACCCGGTGACGTCAGTATGCTCCTGAGGGGTGGGATGAAAAGGGGAAAAATTACGTTGGTCATGAGGATGATGCCCTGCCAGCTGCTTGTGTCCAATCTGGGCTGCTGCTGCAAACTCCCAGGGAAACCCCGAGCCATCACCTTCACTGTGGGTGGCCAGATGAGAAGGAGAAGAAATGCTAAATGAGCTGAAGGCATTTTCGACCCAGATGGATGTAAGACAGGTTGCAGCACAGCAGTAGGTAGGCTGTGGGGTCCTTTGAGTTTGATGGGCAGAACCAAAAGGGATGTCCAGAAGAGTCATGGCAGAGGTGGAAGGAGGTATTGGGGGAACCCCTGTTATAACATTTCTGTGTCCCCTGCCTTGATCTCTGACAGTGTCTTGGACCCTAATTACCCATCTCCCCCCACACACACACTGACACATAGAAGTCCCAGCCCCCCCAGCTATGGTATGGAGTGCTTGGGGGACAGCAGGCCACATCGTCCTTCATGACAAAAAAAATCTATTTTTAGAACAGGGATTCGGCAGTCCTGGCAAGAGTATGAGATCCACTCAAGGGTTGACCTAACCTTATATTAAAATTCATATTTCTGGCCTGTTCTCCCCAACCCCAGGATGCCCCCTGTCACAGCATGGAACTCTTTGGTGAATGTACAGTAGGTGAATGCTATATGCAAGCAAGCTTCATGGAGTAGCACTGGGGTGTGAGCAGCATGGGTCAGCTATGTGCGATTTACGTTTATTCTGGTTGGATTTGTGGATCAGGCTTGAAGGCCATTGAAATGCATATGGTTAAAAAACTCATGGAATAATGTTGAATTATGGTCATACTTTTATTAGCTTGTTTTTTTTTTAAATAGTTTGATATATTTAAGTATATGTAAACAACAATAACGCATAAGCCAAGTACAGCCTAAGTAGCAGTAGTACCAGAGCACATCATTTCAGACCAGGGAGCCCAAACATCCCAACAGCAGCAGAGTTACAACGCCAGCAACTGTATTTTTAAAAGAAGTAAGCCAATTTAGTTATAGTGCTCAGCTGTCTGTAGTGGTCAACATGACCCCAGATGCAACACAGAGTGCATAGTTTAACATCTGAAAAAACATGTATTAAATTCTGTTTTTCATAAAAATTGTGCAACACAAAATTAAGCTTGCATTCCCTTTTTGGTGGATGGGGGAATCATTATTATGCTTTCAAGACTAAGGTTCCAATCCAGAAACACCTAGATGGGTACATGGAGCTGCTCTGTATCATGGAGTGCCCCCTCCACAAATGCAGAGCACCCTAGGACATTTACTATGCTGCACCCCAGCCAAGTTTCACAGGCCCTGCACCAGCTGCTTCACTAAGCTGGTGGTTGGATTAGAAGCTACATGTGGAGGGGTTCTGCTCCATGGCATACCCAGAGTCAGGTATGACTGGCTTTGGGCATTGAAGGATATATATGTTTTGTTGGGGAGGGAGCTCCTGCCTTTTTAATGAGGTTTTTATCTCTCTAGGGCTGATTGGGTGGCTGTTCAATCCTGTCCCTGAGTGCCATTGGCCATCCTTCTGCTTCTGTCATCCTGGGGAGATTCCCTTGCAGATCACCCCCTGTGGTGGGGCCAGGGGAGGGAGGACCATTGTCCCCCCCCCCGGTGACTCTCATCCAGAAGTCTCACCTCCGTTCGGAGTGACAAGGTAGGCTGGCTGTGGTGCTTCAGACAGGGCCTCATGTAGCCCAGTCCCCTCCTTTTTTCCACCAGTTTTTTTCTATCGCCTAGCCTGGAGTCCCAGTGTGGCACAAAAGCACAAATGCGAATGGAAGTGCACATGTGCTCTGGAACTGTGGCCCCCTTCCATACACCTAGACGTCCATCTGGCTGTCTGAATGTTGGCACTAGCACCAGACTTCCACCTGGTGGAAGCCAGGAGTGGGGAAGGCAAACCACTCCTGCAGGGATAGGACAACAGCCTGTCAGCCACTCACTCCTGTCTCCCAACCCACCAGCCCCCTTGAAACCAAGCTCATTGCTGAACTCAGGTCACTGGCATGGCATGAGGTAAAGCACTTTGCAACACCTCAGTCCTCTACACCCCATGACCAGCCAGGTGTACCTATTGTAACATTTATGAGTCTCCAGCCATGATCTCTGACAGTGTCTAGGGTCCTTATCACCTCCCCCCCCCACACACACACAGTTACAGCAACACAGAAGACCCAACTCCCCCTCCCCCCATGGTAAGGAGGGCTTAGATTGCAACAAGTCACATGGTCCTTTACGAAATAAATCCATTTTTAGAATAGGGGATTCAGCTGTCCTGGCAGGAATAGGGGAGCCACTAAAATGCTGAACTGGTATAATGAATACAGTTCATATGTCTGGCCTATCTCAATGCCCAGGGCCACCCCTTGTCACCGTGTGGTGCTCTGTGGCTGAGATAGGTGAATGCTCTCTGTAAGCAAGCTTCATGGAGTAGCATTGTTGTGTGAGGCAGCTTGGGTTGGCTATGTGCGATTCACGTGTATTTTGGCTAGTTCTGTGGATCGGACTCGAGGACCATTCAGATGTGTTATGCATATGATTAAAAACCTTGAGGAATAATGCTGAATTAAGGACATACTTTTATTAGCTTGTTTTCGTTTTTTCAAACATTTAGTTTAATACATTTAACTATTAAATTAGGTGAGGAATGCATACTGTATTCCGAATAGTATCATTCAGCTACCTGGGTACAAGTTTGTAGGAATGATAGAAATAAGAAAAAAGGGGGGAGGTGTATTAAATAATTACAAGGAGCATTTTAAATGGGTAGACATAAATCAATCTTCTTGTGGTACAGTTCTTCCGTGAATGGGTGTTGCTAGTATTGGCATTTGGAGGTTTCAAAAAATGTAATTGCTGTTGTTTATATATTTCCCCAGCATGGTGACATTGTTTGGATGAGTTTGTGAGCACAGTTCCAAAATCTTTTATATACTCTGAGACCATTATAATGGGTAACATCAACCTAAACAAATTAACTAAGAAAAGGAGTAGTTTGAAACTACCATTGGTAAATTTCATTTTACTCAATTGATTAATCATCCTACTAGATATAATTGAAAAATAAAAATCATACCATTTTGGATTGGTGTTTCTAAAATTAGCCCAACCTTGTAAGTGACACAGGTACTTTAGCCCACAATATCAGTAATCATTGTCCCATTTATATTGTCCAGTGGACTAAACAGGTAAAATCAGTTCAGATAATGTTAGTCTTTCTAAATTCTGCTAGATTTAATGAAACCTCCTTTTTTCTGATATGGCTAAAATAGATTGGGCAAGGCAAGGATCATGTGATGCAGCTCACCAGTGAGTAGCTCTTTAATACTGCTCCAGCCTCCCGACTTATTTATTCATTAATTTCGCCAAAATACCTGGTATAAACACCTTTAAACCTTATCTGGAAGCTTTAGAAAAGGACTTGTTACTGCACGCTGCCGAAAATCCTGTGTATGGAGGTGAAAATGAGGAGAAACATACCGAAACATACCCCTCCGACATCGCCAGAGAAGGCCCCTAAAAAATGCAGGACCTCGAGTGGAACAGAGGAGTCCTCACTAGAAACTTCCATGGTGGACCAGCAACCTCTTACCTTGCAACGCTTTCTACAAGAATTCACTCCTTTCAAAGAAGAACTAGGTACAATTACATCGGAAATTAAAAGTATTGCCCAAGCTTTAGAAGAAGTGCACCAGCGGGTGACAGATAATGAGGTCCGTATTTGCTCATTAGAGAAACGGGTTGAGAAAGCTGAACCTGAAATTATGGCTACCCGCCAAAGAATGGCAAGACTGGAGGCAAAAATTGAGGACCTAGAGGGCCGCAGCTGCAGGAACAATGCAGTCCTCATTGGTCTCCCGGAAAAAGAGGAAGGGTTGGGTGCGGTGCTGTTCATTCAAAAAATTATAGTAAAGCTGGCTGGCCCATCGCCATTTGGGCCGAGCTACACTATTGAGTGGGCACATCGATCTCTTCACCCAGTGCCACCGGTGGGCACGCCTCCTCGTCCCCTAATCTTCAGATTTCTGAATTACCTCGAACGGCAACATTTTTTCCAGAAGATTAAAGAGCTTCATGAAGTAAGATGGGAAGGCTCTAAAATTAGGGTGGCACAGGACATACCAGCATCGGTCAGGCAAAAAAGAGCAACATTTCATCCTTTGGTTTCAAAATTAAGTTCCGAATGGGGTACCCCGCTAATCTGGGGGTTCTGATCTCTGGTTCATGGTCCTCTTTTGATGACCCCGAAATTGCAGCTAAGGAGCTAAAAAAGGCTTTCCCTGACTTGTTCAAAGAGCCATGAAGAAGTTATAACTTTGTATGATGTTGATTTCTCCGAGAGGTAGAAGAAAATAGAAGCTGGAGAGATCTGCAACCTAATTTAATTTTGTTTTAATGCTCAAGGTTGGTATCGGCAGTTTAAGTTAAGGACTTAAAGACTTGTGCTGCCCCACAGACGAATTTCCACGCCCGAGTCCTTAATGGGGACCCTCACGGAGACTTTCTGTTTTGTAAATGGGGCTTTGTTTCCTAAGTTTTGTATGGGACAATTTAAGTTTACCTGTGCTACAGCTTTTTCTAAACTCGTCCGAGATCAGGCTTGGATTTAAGTCAACTAAGACTTTATCACTTCGCAGTATGATACTCGAGATTTTCTTTTGTTATCTTCTCGGTGCGGTCTCCTAATAAGATCTGCTGTAATTAGTTATGGTCACAAGAGGGAACCCCGAGCTTTAAATTGGAATTAGTCCAAATATTTTGGGACATAACCTGAGAAGATGTTCGCAGCGGAGTATCCTTTGGTGAATGGACTTCCTTTTGAACATTTGCCTATGCTGAGTTCAGTTTTATTCCTCATTTTCTCAGTCGAGAGCATTGTTATTTTACCCTCTCAAAACTGTTCATAATCTAATTCATGGGAGTGAATTAGAATTGCTGATAGGTAGGAAGATTCAGTACGTGGGAGTTCAATACATAGTTATAAAATATTGTTTCCTGTTTCTCTGGTGTTGTTTCCCCTTTCACTCTTGCACTGTTTAGGGATATAATATTATCTTGGATATGGGAGTTTACCATCGCTTTAAGCCCCACCTTATAGGGGAGAGTAGAGGTGAGAGAGTAAACTAGTTGGTTAGATGTTTCTCCTCCCTTTCTTTATCTTTTTATTTTATTTTAGTAAAGTTTTTTCTGGAGGTCGGTCTGGATAGTTTTTCCTCCTTTTTCTGCCTCTATAATGGGAGTGACCTACACTGAGTCAAGATTTACTCCTTGCCCGGCGTGGTTGCTAAAGGGTCTTAACTTAGTTTTAAAGGAATCAATCTGCCCTAAGTTAAGAGTGTGGGGATCAACTCACGCCTTGGGTTTGATTTTGTGTATGTTATTCCCGGAGGATAGGAATTAAGGCACCCGTGGTCAGGGACTAGGTACAGGCTGGGCTGCAATATGTTTCCTGGGAAACTTTCTTTCAGGCTTTGTAAGATAGATCGCAATGACATTAAATGCGTTGCTCAGTAACTTGTTATCATCCTAGGGATTGGATAGGGAGATGCTTATCCTCTTTAGGCAATTTGGAGGTTAGGAAGTCGAGGGGTGATTAACTGTGTGCCTTCATATACTAATTATGCTTTCCTTTTAGTCTCTGTAGGAAGGTAGACTGGTTGGAAGGGTGTGGGTCATGCGAGATATTTTAAGTCACACCCCCTGTGTTCATATTTACTGATATTAGTTTCAAAAGTTACTTTGCAGGGAGGGTGTAATAGGGCAGTCAGGAAGGCTGGGGGAGGAGAGCGTCGTAAGGTGTTCTGCTGACCGTAGACTGCAGTAATAAGGGAAGAAGGGGGGTGGGAACTGGGTCTTTGCAATAATTTTTGTTTACTTTAAGAGCTGGTTGCAGTTTTTTGGGGGATTGGGGAGGGGGAAAGATAGAGTTGGGGGTTGGGCTTGCATGGATTTTCTGGTCAATACCCGATCAAAGGTAGCCTTTTCTGAGGTAGTGCTCAAAGTCTCTGATAAATATTCACCTCAGTCATATGGGTAGTCAGTTAGTGTTTATCACGTGGAATGTCAAGGGAGCCAGACAGAAATTAAACCAATACCAAATTTTAAAACATTTACAGCTGCTAAAGTCTGATATTACCTTTATCCAAGAATCCCATTTATTGATTTCAGAAGAACTTAAGTTGAGAAGGCAGCAAATTGGTCAAGTGTATACATCGGAAGGCACCACCCAAAGTTGTGGGGTAATGATTTTTAAAGCGAAACGTTCCATTTTCACCCTCTAAAATAGTCAGAGATGTCCAGGGCAGGTATCTATTAGTTCTGGGAAGAATAAATGCTTTTGAGATTTTATTAGGGAGCATATATGGTCCAAATTGTGACTCTCCAGGATTTTTTATGGAATTACGTAACGCTTTAACTCCCTTCCTAGCAGTCCCAATGATTTTGGGTGGGGACCTAAATTTAGCTTTTGATCCCAATATAGATCGCTTGAGTAATAGATTTAGAGGTCTCTCCCCTGCTCAGCGGGCGTTGAGAGATATGTGGGACAAGGTGGGCCCTTGTGATGCCTGGCGTGTTATGCACCCCTCGGAAAAAGGTTATACTTTCACTTGTCCAGTTCATAAAACGTCTTCAAGGATTGATTATATCATGATTTCTCAAAGATTAATGTCGGGGGTGATTGACTCAGCCATTCATCCAGGGCCACCTTTGGATCACTCTCTCGTTTCCTGTTGTCTTTCCTTTTCCACTCTTCCAAAGGCAGAGGGACATTGGAAAATTAATGACCAAATCCTTAAGGATCCAAATATAGTGAAATATGTGAGTGATCATATTACTCAATTCGTGTTAGCCAATTCCAACTCTACCGGGAACCCTGATATGGAATGGGGCGCCCTAAAGGCATATCTGAGGGGTCTACTTATTGGAGTAGCATCTAAAAGGAAGAGAGAGAGGGAACAATGTCTGGTCCTTCTGCTCTCTACGATTAGATCAATTGAGATGGGCATGTCTCCGCACTCATCCGAACAAACCCGTCTGGAACTTGTAAAACTGAGAGATGCATACCTGAATCTCCTAAGGGAGAATGTAGAATTCCTGATTTTGAAGTCAAATGCTACATATGTCGACCAGGGTGAGAAAGCCAGTCGTTTGCTAGCTGCAAGAGTTAAATAACAAGAATCTGCCAGGTTTATTGCTTCAGTTCGGTCAGCTGAGGGGCTATTGTTGAATAAGTAAACAGACATTACAGCAGAATTTTATAAATTCTTTCAATCATTATATACTCCAATGGCAAACTCTCCATCCTTAATGGATATAGATCATTATTTGGCTGAATCACATCTGCCTTCTCTCTCGGAAAGACAGCAAGTCTCTAAGATCTTCCGTTAGACAAATCTCTGGGCCCAGATGGTTTCTCATCTAATTTTTATAAAATGTTCACAAAGCAATTAGCCCCTTTACTTCTCGATCTGTTTCAACAAATCATCGTTGGTAATCACACGGACAAAGCACTATTTGAAGCATTAATAATTTTATTGCCCAAACCCGGTAGAGTGCCGGAACTTACGACTAGTTATAGGCCTATATCTTTGTTAAATCAGGATATAAAAATTCTGTGCAAACTCCTTGCAGATCGTATTAGCACTGTCCTGCCTGTTTTAATTGGATCAGAACAGGTGCGTTTTCTGAAGGGGAGGTCATCCAGTGATCATCTGCGTACTCTGGCCCAAGTCTTCTCGGTGTCCAGGGATGCGGAGTTTCCGGCTGCCTTGGTGTCCCTGGATGCCAAGAGGGCATTTGATAGGGTAGACTGCAATTTCCTCTTCCAGACACTACATGCTTTTGGTTTCCCCTTGGAATTTCAATCCTGGATACGGGCAATTTACAAAGCCCCTACGGCCCGGGTCTCTTGCAATGAAAACATATTAGATTTATTTTCCCTGGGTTCTGGCACTAGACAGGGCTGCCCCTTATTGCCTCTACTTTTTAATTTATACCTGGAGCCCCTTATACGGAGGTTGGTTGCCTGTCCTAGGATCCGTGGTATAACCATACATGATATAGAAATTAAGGTATCGGCGTATGCGGATGACTTACTACTTCAAATTTCCCATCCTGGAGAGTCTATACCATATATGCTGGAAATTATAAATGAGTATAGTTCCTTTTCCAGTTATAAGTTAAATGTGGAGAAGACATCGGTATTTCCTCTTAACCAGAGAGTGATGAAACGAGATTAGTGATCTAGGATTGGCCTGGGTAAAGGATTCGTTAAAATATTTAGGTATTGTTCTCACAAGAAGTGAGACACTTTTTCATAAGAAAAATTTGGACTCCTTATTGTATACAATTACACAAGACCTTAACAGATGGTCCCACCTTCCGTTATCCCTATGGGGTAAAATTAATTTAATAAAGATGAATATTTTTCCTCATCTCTATTATCCACTCAGTCACATGAATTTGTGGCTGCTGTTATCATGGTTCAAGAAGGTACATAATATTTTTGTTAATTTTATCTGGGCTGGAAAACATCCCCGCTTGGCTTTTCACAAGTTAGTGGCTCCTAAAACTAAGGGTGGCCTCAGCCTGCCCCATGTTGCCCTTTATTTCTGGGCCAGTCATGCGAATAAATATCTAAGATGGGTTAAAGGCAGGGTGTCTGGAAATTCCACTGATTATGAATCTTTACAGCTTAAGACTGAATTGGCGCAAATCCAATATTATAATCTCTCTCCAGTTTCTTTGTTATATACGAAACTTAAATATCTTCCTAAGCAGCTACGTTTGTCTCCAACTGCAATATCTGTAAAAGTACACTTCCAATTTTGTAATTTTCTTAAGTATAACCACTGTCTAGATTTGGACCAACCGTTGTTAGATAATCCTAATCTTAGAATAGATGGAAGGGTTCTCTCCCCCTGGTGGCTCCTGCAGGCCAGAGAGGTTAGCCTCTCTGGCCTCTGGGATGCTGCAGGAGGGAACTGATTGTCATCCATGGAGATTTTAGTTAAATTGGAGATTCCAAATTCTAATGTATTCAAAGTTTTCCAGTTACGCCATTTGCTTGTGAAAGTTATAGGGCTGTCTCCCCGGTTGTCTAGGTGTCTGGCTTTCCGGGGAGAGCTGGCCCAAATGGCTGGGCTTCCACATGCGGTGTCGAAAATTTTTGGTGTTCTTTATGATTGGATTTACCCTGAACCTTTCGGACCTTCCAGTTATTGGGCCCAGCTCCTTTCGGAGATACCTATCAACTGGGTAAACCTCTGGCAAGGATGCCACCATTATATTACACAAGACAGGCTCTGCCTTGTGCAATTTCAGATATTACACAATTTATACTACTTCCCTCACAAAATGGCCAAATGTGGTCTGGTCTCTTCCCCTATCTGTATAAGGTGTGCTCATGGGGATGGTAATTTAGTGCACATTTTCTGGTCCTGCCCCAAGATTGCTCCTCTTTGTTCACAGATTAAGCTGAGAGCAAATCCCTTACTAGGTCTTAATGATTTGTTCACGATACAAATATGTCTTTTAGGCGATTACTCTGATATCCCAATAACTGTTCGTAAATACCACATGGCACTAATAGCCATGTCAGTTTAAAAAACTAGCGCTTAAGCGTTGGAAAGATACTGTGGAGATATCATATGCGGAGTGGCTGCTGGAATTTCTGAACAATCTCAGGGTAGAAAAAATGGTGGCTAGTGTTAGGAATAGAATGAAGAGGTTTAATCAAATCTGGGCTCCATTACTAATGCTTTATTCACTTCAAATTGTGTAGAGGAGTAAGTCTGAGGTGCAGAGGCTAAGGACTGAATAAGTTTTAACCATGCAAGCCCGGGGTGGGAGGGTGCAGTTGGGTAGGAATGGAACTGGGGGTAGGTGCCTTTCTCTTTTTTTTTTTCAGTAGAAAGTGGTTTGTTAGAAGGGGAGGGAAGGGTAAGGGGGGAGGGTCTTTTGGGGTTTTCCGTTTAGTTTTGGATGTAATGTATGTATCTCATCTTGTGTTGTTGGTTAATGTGGAAAACTTTAATAAAGTTTGAATGGAAAAAAAATAGATTGGGCACCTGTATATAGGCTAAATTGTGTTGAACAAATATTTGATTACTTTGCATCTGATTGTATTTCTTTATAGAATAAGCATGTACCCTTAACTAGATATAGAAAAAGGGATGCCTGTACCAATTGGTTAATGGGTGATTTGTTAAATTTAATAACAAACAGAGATAAGTACAGTACTTTTTTCAAAACTTCCAACAACATTACACAATTTACATATGTATTGAGAACCTAAAAATACATGTAAGGAGAATGTTCAGAAATCCAAAAGTAATTATTGTAAACAAAAACCGGAAACTAACGTAACTGATCCTAAGTGTTTTTGGAGCTCACTGAAAAATATATTGGGAACTGAAAGAAGATCAGAAATTTATGAAATTCCAGTTGATGGTAAATTGTATATAGACCCTGTTAACACAGTTAATGCTTTTAATAAAAAAGTCATAGACTAATCCTCTTATTGGGCTTTGTCTCAAATTGGTGTACAGTAAGTACAGCTCTAAATTTAGACACCCTTAACACACCTTCTCCTTGTGGTGACAATGCCAGAATATGTTTTTATTTCTGTTGTTTAAAAGTCCTTCAGGTATTGGAACATTTGAAAGGACTGGATCTTAACAAAAGTTGTGGTTTTGACAAATTGAAACCAAAATTGTTATGTTGTAGCCTATATCTTTGCTACATTCACCTATTTATTAAATAGGTCCTTAATGACTGGCACCGTAGTCACAAAATGGAAGGTGGCAAAGGTGGCACCAGTTTATAAAAAAGGGAACCCTAGTGAAATGGATAACTACCAACCTCTTTCCATTTTATCTGCACTTACACAGATTTTGGAAAAACTGTTTATGAACAGATAATTTCAACGGCTATAAAGATTTTTATAAGGTTATAGGTGGAGTATACAATACCCTCAGATAGAGAATGGATATCAGAACTCATAGAACTAAACTAGTTGGAAAAAAACGTTCTCATTGAATGAGAAGTAATTTACTAGGTTTTAATAAAAAAAATTGGTAACTTGTGTAGCATTATAGAAAAACTTCAGCATAACTAATATGCTCCCTTGTTTAATTTGAGATTGACCAAGCTGTGCTTCCGGGATCCTAAGGACAAAGCTTGTTATTTTTTAATTTCTTTCTAAGGTGTGTTTATAATTCCTGCACATTATCAACATCGCTAATGTCACATCTCTTTTCTCTCTGCTCTACTTTCAGCTCTTTCTCTTTCACTATTTTCTTGCATCTTGGCTTTCTTTACACCTACTGTCAAATATAATTTAACAGTATAAAAACGTTTCTGATCCACTTTTACCTTGGTTACATTAATTCTTGTAACCCTCCACAAAGATAACCTGCATCAATTTAGTACAGTCCTTAATGTATATAGGATATAATAAGGTACTTCACCTTGTTTTGTTTGTCTTTTTCGTTTTTTCTGGCAGCGGCTGAGTACCTCAATTCAATGAGAATCTCCAGCAATAATGTTTCATAGAGCATTCTGGCAATAATTTACATTTTGACAGTTTATGAGTTGCAAGACAAATAAGGGCACACACTCCTGCAGACAATGGCCATTTAACCCACAATGTTCACTTCTCGCTCCAACAACAAGTTTATGTATTTGCAAAAAAACATTATTTCATGTGCTGTTCATTCATTTGGCTGGAGCCGTTGCCCAATTCTGAGACCTTCCCTCTGCAATGACTCTTTCGCGGGCTACATATTGTTCAGCCTCTTGTGGCTTGGAAAAATACTTTGGTGAACTTCTCAGCTTTGTGATCTTTCATTTGACAGGGTACAGTAATGCAAAGTTCCATCCTATTTTCCTATTTGATGTAGTGTTGTCATTATCCCAGCAAACTTTTGTCAGAGAACTTATAAATCTCTTGAATAATCTTGACCTACTGAAACACATCCCCCCTCCACTGCAATGGGACCGTGTACCTGGGCTGCTTTCAACATTTTCTCATTGTTCGAGAATGTCAAATATTTGATTGGTTAATGGCTTGGTCTGTCTCCTGGCTTGGAAGATGGACCTGTATGATATGTGTACTGTATTTCAAAGAAGGCCACAGATTCATCTAAGCCAAGTTGCTCTACAAGCTACTTCTGGACTGCTGTGCCACCAGTACACCTTTTGAACCCCTCCGGTAGTCTAGTTATCCTGAGATTGGATCTGCGTGCCTGATTCTCCCGATCATCAGAATGGGCCATAAGTTGTACGAAATTTTCTTTTAACATTTTATTATACCTCGCTAAGTCTGTGATGCGATCCTTGAGTTCACTCACCCTCTTCTCTTGTTCATTCAGCCTGTTTCCATGCCCAGCCATGGTCTCTGTCAGTCCATTAACAATATTTTGCAAGTGGTCAATTTGTGCAGGCACACTGGAAAACCTTGCTTTCATTTTGTTTTATAGGTTGGCTAGCATACTGAGTAGCACAGCCACTGACACATCTTGAGTTGTTTTTTTGCGGGGCCGTTTCAGAAGTGGTAGCCTGAGATCTAGTGTGACCCTCCACGGTGCCAGCTCCCACCCTGTCAGCCATCTCAGATATTGTAGAGTAGATTGCTTTTTTGTGCAAACATGAAAGCTAGGCTTTTCTGGGGGGTCACGTGATAGTAGGCTAAAGCGCATGTGGTCTCCGAATAGCTCCCAGTTGTTCTCTTTTTAAACTTAATTTTGCCATTTTCCTGCTATATTATCTTGTCTCTACTGCTACCCTGGTCTTCATCAAGGGATATTCTAATATTTGGAGTAGTTCTGACCTTATTATAGCAGTTGAAGCACAAGTAATGGAGGTCGCTATATCGCCAGAGATTCTCCTGCAACGCCCACCACCACCTAAAGCATGCCAAACAGGATTCTTCACCACCTCAGTCCCCTGCTCCTAAGGCCGACTTTCCCACCCTCGATAATCTTTCACAAAATCTTACTACGGTCAAGACAGCCTTATTTGAAATGATCTTGGAGTTCAAACTAGTTAAGCCAACTTTAGAAATGCTTAATCAGAGAGTCACCAATTCTGAAATCAGAATTTTCTTTCTGGAAGACCATGCCGACCGCACCAAACCAGAGTTGATGGAACAGTGCAAGGAAATAAATCAGTTAGAGGATAAAATTGATAACTAAGAAGCTAGAAGCAGACGCAGTACTCTTATTATCTCTGGTTCGCTGGAAAGAGTTGAAGGCTCAGACTGCATTCTTATTGTCCAAAACATGCTAGCTAAATTGGCTGGTCCCTCTCCTTTCGGGCTCAATTACATCATAGAACTGGCACATGGATCATTGAAGCCAATACCCAACACAGGGGATAAGCCTCATATTATCATTTTCAGGCTTCTCAACTTTCATGAGAAAATCTATGTTCTTTCCAAAATACTGTAGAATAAACGGTTGTGGTGGGAAAGGCCCAAATTGCGCTCTTCAGTGATCTTAGTCCCAGGATTAGAGTCAAGCAGCAGCGGGATGTCAAGAAAAAATTATACACTGGCAGGACTAGTTTTAGGCTCAGATACCCTGCTGTTCTAATGGTTGCTACTCCTCAGGGAGAGAAGCAATTTCAGTTGGCAGGGGAGGCACTGTGGGAGCTGCCCAAATATTTCCCTAATCTTTTTCTGGACAATCATTCTGTGGTGCATTGATCTCTTTGGGAGGTACCCTTTCTGTCTTTGCCACAGGAGTGCTTCATTATTCAGGAAGGAATTAGTCTACAAGTAGGCTAGTGTTTGGCAAGAGAACTACGGCAACCTCTTATGGAACACTTGGATTATTTCTTGTTTGGTCCTCTCGCTTCAGATTACCTGCTGGACTATTGGAATGTTCTGCTGTTCTTTGGTGGATCCCTGTTTGGATGTCCTACTCTGGTGGAATCTAGAAACTAGAAACTTCTCTGGCCACATTATGTACGGTGTTTACATAGTCTGTCTGGTGGATTGATGGACTGTTTCTTTGTATTGCTGGACTTTTTTCTCTGAATGACCGCACTTTCCTTATTTAAGTGGATATTAGAGGTCAACCCAGCCACCAATAGGAGCAGCACATGTTGCGGTCCTTATGTGGAGCAGCTCGGAACTGTGATCACTTATTTTGAATTAATCTCTGGTGCCCAGATCCCTTTTTAATTTTTTTCCTCTCTTCTCCTTTCTTTTTTTGTTGTCTTTCTGTCCTTTTTTTCTTTTTTATCCCCTTTTTCTTTCTCCCCAGGTGGATCTTTCTCATCATCGAGGGACACAGAAGCACTCTAGCAGAGAGGCAGGCTATCTTCTCCTTCAGTTTCCGACTCTTAAGCTATTATGTTCGGCCAAAGTTTTCTAAATTGGACACTTGTTTTAGAGCAACAATGCATCACTACATTCATTGTGGTTTATGCATAAGTTAACGGTAGCTCACATATATCTTATGTTTTAAGCTGTTTTTTTTGGCAGGCTGGAGCGTCATAATTGGGTTGTGCCGCTGGACTCATCATGTGTGCTATTTTTTCTTTCTACTGATCCGTCCCACATTTTATTCAGTATTCCTGTGAGCTATGTGTATTAATAGCACTGTAAGGATCCTTTGTTATTTTAATATGTCAGAATGACTAAGCATTTGTTGTTTTTCCTTTCTGCTGGCGTTTTTTAGCATAGTGGGTTATAGTGTATTAGAGATGGGATATTTCTTTGTTTTAGTAGGAACTAAAGTTCTATGTTCAGTATCCTATTTCAGTTAATATTTAAGAAGCTCTCTGCTATATGCAACAGTTTCTGTTTTCTGGCTCATATTTATTGATTCTAATCATCTTATGCTGTTATATGACTTTGCCTTGCATGACTTAACTGTGGGCATGTTTTATTTGCCTTTTTGGTTAACTATTTTACTGGGTACCTATGTTTTATCATATAGGAACAAGGCTGTATATGGTAAAGCCAGGGGTGTTTTGGGGGCCTCTCTACTATCCCAGCATGGACCTGACTACAGGAGTGCGGTCTAGGGACTGGGGATTGACTGGGGCACCTGTACAGGTAGCCCACTGTATATCTTTTTTGGTACAAATTTTTTTTTTTTGCGGTTATTCTTTTTATTGAGGAATCAGCACACCTGACACAGCAGGTAACATAAAACAATGCAATAATAACTTCTTTTATAGACACTTACAAGTAAATTATATGCAACTAGTGGTTACAGAGAATATTACGCATCAGAAATACATTGCTAACTAATATGTAAGAAGTTACATTAATTAGGAGCATTCTCTATAGAAAGGTTGTTACCTAGCATATTTATCCAAGCAATACATTATATCAGTCCTAAATCATGAATCTATTAAATTCATGGGGGCTTTAATAGCTCTTTTGCATTAGATACCAGTGGTGTGAAATGAGATTGGGTGACCTGACCTAAATATGGCTCCCATATTTCTATAAAATCTGCACTCATTTTTTTTGCAAAATGAATAAGGCACATATAAGAGACTAGTGATTCCATTGCTGCTAACCAAGCTTGGAATGAGGGAAGTACTGAAGTTCTCAACTTCATGAGAATGAGCCAAAGGAGCTTGACAGAGGCTTGGGTGAGCCATAACCGTTGAGACTGAGACAGTGTCCCTTCATCAAATGTTATACCAAGCAACCAAAAAGAAGGAGATTGGGGCAGGTTTCTGGCTAGGGTAGTTGAGCAAAACTGAATTACTTTTTCCATAAGGGCTGAAGAGGCTTGCACCACCACAGAATGTGGAGTAAATCTGCTGCAGGCGATTGACATCTCCAACAAAGGTCATGAGGGGTCAGTTCCATTTTATGAAGTCGTAGAGGGGTTCTATACCACAAGTGGATTATTTTATTTTTAATAAGGAGACTTCTTTGATCCACATAGGCCTTATGTGCTACCTTCCAACAGTTTGACCACTCCTGGGGGGAAAATGTAGTTCCTAGCATCCTCTCCCACCTTACCTTGGCAGCTTGGGATGGATCCGGTAAAACATCCCTGGCCCAACCTTGGATCCTACCTGCAAACCTCTTACTATTTTGGGACCACAGGGACAGAGGGAACTTTTCTTTGAGGGGCCCAGCATGTGTTCCACACATCACACAAGTATATTTAGATCTAATCCAAGTCTTGAATAAGCTACGAAGTTGCAAATATTGCCAGAAGCATTCATGGGGTAGGGAGTGGGAATCTCTCAGATATTGAAAGGACATAAAGGTTTTCTCATCATCCTGAAGTAGGTCCTGAAACGTGAGTATCTGGCAGGCTCTCCAAACTGGCTAATCAATGGTTTCTGATCTATTTTTAAGTAAGGGTTGTTCCACAGCACAGTAGGCCAGTACTCAAGCACCTATGACTGCTTTTGCCTAAGGAGTGCCAGGCCTGATGAATATTTTGATAGTTAACCACTCCCGCACAAAACTGGGACAAGAGTGGCCCAGAAAACAAAGTGGAAAGATTTCACCAAGAGCGGCACTTTCTATTTCAACCCAAGCTGGGAGGGATTGGGAGTGCGTGTTTAGGCTATTGCACAATTTGGCAATCTGGAAAACCTTTGCATAGCTATTAAAATCAGGAAGGTTCCACCCCTCTCTAGTCCAATAGGCTCTTAACTTTGCTCTGCTGTAGCAAGGTTTTTTTGTACCCCACAAAAACTGACTCATGAGCGTGTGAAGCTTTTGTAACTGTAACCATAGCTTAGGGATACTTATGGTGAGATGGCAAAGCAGGTAGAATACTTTAGGGGCAATTATAGGGCAGCAATCTTTCCTGCCATCAAAAAGTGTAGCTGCTCCCAACGTGTAACACTGCTGGACAATAATGTCCATACTGGCATAAAGTTTTTATGCGCTATGGAAGAGACGTCTATAGATAAAATAATCCCTAAATATTTAATGTCTTGGTCAACCCACCCAAATCCTAAATCTTTAATCATCTTGCTGGATGCGTGGGAGTTGAGAGGTAAGACCTCTGACTTTGTTTTGTTAATCCAGAGACTGGAAATGTTACCAAATTTAGTAAGTATGTCCATAATATATGGTATACTCCCATGTACATCCCCAGTTAGGATCAGACAGTTGTCCGTTTAAGCTTTAGTGTAGTACTCCTGGTTTCTCAACTTTATCCTGTGTATTTTGGGGTGCATGCATATAGCAGTTGACAGGGGTTCCATAGCCAGGACAAAAAGTAGGGGCGATAGGGGACAGCCTTGTCTGGTGCCCCTGTGAAGCTGGAAAGGAGGAGATATCATGGAATTTTTAACTACTTTACCTACTGGAGACTGATATAATGTACGTATCCAGGAGGAGAAGTATGGTCCTATATTAAACCGATTCAATACAGCATGCAAAAATTCCCACTCCACCAAGTCGAACGCTTTTTCAAAATTGATCGAAATAAGTGCTGCTGGTGTGGGGAGTTTTGCTGCTGCCTGAATCAGAGTAACCAGGGCTCTGACATGATCCAAGCTGTGATGACCCTTAATAAATCCCACTTAAGAAGGGTGTACAATATCCGGTGATACCTTTTCCAATCTCATCACCAAAGCCCTGGTTAATGTAACCCCTAGATGGCGCTATCCCAGGGGCTACTACCCCTGCCTGATTTGCCACTAACAGGTTGAGGAGCCTGGATCCAATGGCGGGTGCCTCCACCCAGAGGTCAGGGTTTGCAATAGTTAAACTTACTTGGTCACAGCCCTCTGGGACACTGCAACCCCCCTTTCTTCCCACTAGTGGCCCACACAATATATCAGAATTACCTTCACAGTATACACTTACCCCCAGGGCTGGTTCAGGCACTGGGACCTCCTGTAAAATAAGATACAGTGCAACAATCACAGTACAATACTTTAACATAGACAAATACCTCAGGTAGTATAACTTTGCTGAAACAAGCAGCTCTGATTTATTTAGGGGGAATATAACAAGGACAGGGGAAAATCAGGTTAATTAGCTTATCACTCTACTCATCTACCTATGGCTCTGTGCACAGGCCTATCCCTACCAGTTACTGTCCCTGGGTACCCAAGCCCTAGTGGCTAGTCCAAACCGTGGCAGCTGGTAGGGCCCTTTCACACCGAGAAAGAAAATTAGTTTAAACAGTCAGCAGTACAGTGATTCCATTTGGATTTAATGTGGCAATTAAACAGGAAGCGACCTGAATTAGTACTCACGACCTCCAAACAAGATAGGGTCCTTCAGTGTCAGCAGGGCTACTCTTGAGCTCCACAAGACTCTCACACATTTATATGGCAAACAGGCAGGCTGCTTCTCTATCCGATCGCAATTACTGCACAATACCGGGAGAACACACAGCAGATTCAAGTCCTGACAGACCGAGTGCAATTTGGCAATTTCTCCAGTCTTCTACAGGGTGAGCCTGGTTTCTACTCTTCAGATATCCTTTGATTCTCTTCACAGGACAGATTCAGTCCTAACAAGCAGTTACACAAGCTGCAGACCGGAACTCTGGACCTTACACTGTTTTTGACTAAAACTGTGCACTGAAGAACACAGGGTTCCTTTCCCTTCACTGCCAGAGCTAAACTGAAACTCCAACCGACAAAACCGGGCACTTCCTTTGAGTTCCTCCCAGTTCTTGACTGGATTGGCTGTCACTCACAATAGACTGCTGCTGTTGGTCCAAAAGGCACCAAGTCTAAACTACATCTCCCAGAGTCACTGCCCATACAATCCTCTTGTGGCTGGCTCAGATTATGAGTCCAAGTTCTGATTCATCCAAGGCACCATTTTAGAGCTAGCTTACCCCACACTGATTGGTCCAGTTCAGCAGTTCAAAACCAGAATGGGGAACTAGGCAGACACAGTTCTGAATGCAAAGAAAGTAGGTTAGACAAACTGTATTTTCATTATTACTCAAAATGATTTCTGGCAAACAGTTACATCTTTCAGATAGGTTCCCTTTGCACTCCTAGTGACTGCAAAAATGGAGTGAATTGGCAGCAGTTCGAGTGGTACTCAAGCAGAAGCACACAGTCCCCCATACAAACTAATTATGTCTGCAAGCAGACAGCTCTTAAAGAAGACAGTACCAGAGGTTCTAAAAACACTCACTGATAAATATGGCTTAAGCAAACACCATTCAGGCTTGGAGCATTCAAGCAAGCTCCTGGAAGTCTTTGGGAACCCCATTTGCAGGGGGTTACACCCTTCCTGCCTGGAAAGCTTGACGCTGCATCAAGCAAGTACCCCATAAGTTTCAACTGCAACCATATACATTTGCATTAGGCTCGACATGTAATCATCAGTCAATATATCATTTTACCAAGAACACATTTCTGAAACATTGCAGTCGTCACTCTTTACACAGTATTACATACACATTGTACCATAACTCAAGTTATTGCCTCTTGTACATGAAACCTGAAGAGAGGGGGCCCTTCCCTATCAGTTACCTTGGGGCTGGATGGGGCAAGGGCACCATACTTAGAGGGCAACACAAGTAACTTGGAGTTAGCACTGACGCTCAGTTTGGGCAATGAGCTCGGGGACACATACACTCCTTTATGGACAACATCGAGAGGCAGGTCCACTGGCAGGCCCAGGGAATCATAACTGAGGTGCACCACAGGCTTTACAGCTCGACCAGTCTTTCTAGGGGGAACTGTTACAGTCTCTGCACTCTGAGCCTCATTTTCAGCATTGTCCTCACTTGTCAGGGGAGTCTCCATGGGGGTAGAGAGCTAGAACTTGGGGCACTTTCAGCTCCAGGAGTTACAGTTTCTGAGTCCACAACATTTGGCTTGCATGGAAGCTTTCGGACACTGGCAGTGGACTGTCAGGGCACTCAAAATACTCTTCTTGTTCTGGTGTATCACCAGTCTGACCCAATCCATCATTTCCTCCCTGAAAGCTCAAACAGTTCAACCATGCACAATGATTCCATTTCATCTGATCTGATGCTTTGCACTTCACTTTCTGGGAGCATTGGCTCCAGGGACGAAGCTGGAGGCTTGGACAGTCCAGAAGGCCCAGCTTCATCTCCAGTATTGACTGGGGATTGCCCAAACAATTGACTCAGTTAGTAAGAAGGATAGTATTCAAAGTCACTCTCACTTTCTTCCGATATGGACTGACAGTCATGCTCAACTGGGACTTGTGGAGGAACACTTTAACTTTGCTTCTGTAGGTGCAGACTTTCTTGATCTTTTCTTGCAGCAGCTCTAGTCACTGGTCCAGAGGGGCATCTTCTAGGGCTCAGACTCAATTAAGATTTGTCCAATGGGCAGTAAATGATTTCTATGCATTGTTTTACATCTTTGAATTATTCTCAGGCCTTACTTTGTACACTGGCAGATCATCTAGTTTGCCACTACAATGTGAGGAGATGGTGCCATCTGTCAGCAATCTTGTGCTTGCCATGCAGTCCCAGATTTCTTAGCAATACCTGATCTCCCTCCTGGAGTTCCTGTGCTTTCACCTTTTATCATACCTTTCTTTGTTGTGCAGATTTCTTTTGGCAGCCATGGTTTGAGCCAGTTGGTATGCATGAGTTAGCTGGGCCTTTAACTTGCACATACTGTAAATAGTTGTCAGCTTGAACCCCATCAGGAGAGACCCCAAAACACACATCTACCGGTAGTCGAGCTTCTCTTCCAAACATCAGGCAGTAGGGGAGAACCCAGTGGCATCACTTTTGGTGCAGTTATAAGCATGTACCAGGGTGCTAATTTGTTGGCTCTATCTAGGCTTGTCCTTTGGGTGCAGGGTGCCTAGCATATCTAGCAAAGTGCGTGTGAAACGTTCAGGCTGTGGGTCCCCTGGGTGGTAAGGAGTGGTTCTGGACTTTCGCACTCCCCACAGAGAAAGCATCTCTTTGATCAGATGACTCTCAAAGTCTCTCCCTTGATCAGAATGGATTCTTTGTGGAGCCCCATAGTGAACAAAAAAGTTTTCTACAAGTACTTTGGCTACAGTGGATGCTTTCTGGTCTTTGGTGGGGAAAGCTTGGGCATATCTCGTGAAATGGTCAGTGACCACCAGCACATTACTGATATTTCTTTGATCTGAAACCAAACTCAGAAAATCAATACAGACCAGCTCCATGGGTGCACTGGTGGTTATGTTAACAAGGGGGGCAGCCCTCTGGGGCAAAGCTTTCCTCTGTAAGCAGCGACTACAAGTTCGAATGTGTTGCTCCACATCAGCCCCCATCTTGGCCAATAGAATCTGGATCTCACCAAGTCAAGTGTTCTGTCTATACCAAGGTGCCCCATGTGGTTGTGCAAGGACCTCAGTACTGAGTCTCGAAGGCAGTGGGCAGCACTAGTTGTTGTTTGTCTACTTGTCCCCCTCTGTCTACTGTTTCTCTGTATAACAGTTTATTGATCAGTTTCAACTTAGGACCTTCTTTGTATAACAGTGCAGTTCTCAAATCAGTGGAGCGTAATTTGGACACATCTTTTCCTGCATAGAGGGCTTCTAAAGCTGATTTGATCATGGGATCACGGGATTGAGCCCGCCGAATACTGTCATTGTCCAGCTGAGGCAGTGCACCAATGTCTATTGCAGAAAAGTGGCAATAACAGCAGGTATGCAATTCTCAGAGGATCCCAAGCAATCCACCATGCAGTCCACTGCGTCCGTGGACATTTGTTCCTCCCTGTCAAACTTCCGGCAGAGTGCCGAATGTCAGGTTCTGCCAATCGGACCCAATCATTCTGGGAACAGGCCTCCGGAGAGAGCATCAGCATCTATGTGGTTCAGACCTGCTCGGTATTCAAGAGCATAGTCATATGTAGATAATGCAGAAAGCCACCTATGGCCAGTGGCATCCAACTTAGCTGAGGTCTGCACATGAGGTCAAAGGATTATTGTCAGTTTTACTAGTATTTTAGCCCCATACAAGTACTCATGGAATTGGTCAACAATAGCCCACTTCAAAGCTAGGAACTCTAACTTATGTACAGGATAGTTCTTTTGGATGGGGTCAGACTTCTACTGGCAAAGACCACTGGTCTCAGGCCATTCTCGTGCTCTTGGTACAACACAGCCCCAACCCTTGCAAGCTAGCATCAGTGTGCAGGACGTAAGGTTTTCTTGGATCGGCATAGGCCAGCACTGGAGCATGGGTAAGTTGATATATGATCTCATGAAAGCAGTCTCACAATCAGGAGTCCAGCGGGCCCCAAATACTTCACTCGGATGAAATACACTATTTCAGTCTTGAGGGCGCTGACTTTTGGTATATTTTGTGGGTTGGGGATACCCTGAGTAAGGTTAAGTAAAGGGCGGATCACTCTTGAATAGTCCTTGATGGACTGCCGATAATAACCACAGAATCCCAGGAATCTTTGCAGTTCTTTTAGATTTTGGGATGTGGCCAGGTGGTCAAGGCCTCAACTTTACTTGGGTCGGTCTCTATTCCTCGGTGGATACTATGTGTCCCACATACTTTACTGATGTTTGAAAGAATTGACACTTTTCAATGGACAGTTTAAGGCCAAGTCCTCCAGTCGGTCCAATACCTTAAATAATCTGCTCATGTTCCTCCAGTGAGCTGCCAAACACAATAACATCATCTAGGTATACCAGGCACTCTAGTAAGTTCATGTCCCCCACTGCACGCTCCATCAATCGTTGAAAAGTGGCTGGGGCACCTGAAATCCTAGGGCATCCTCATGAATTCATAAAGCCAAGCGGACAGATAAAGGCTGTCTTCTCACGGTCCTCTGGGGCCATCGGGATCTGGTAGTACCCACTGCGGAGATCCAGCACAGAGAACCACTTGCTCCGCTTAGGCAGTCCAAAGCATCCTGAATGCGGGCATTGTGTACTGATCAGGGATAGTCCGCCGGTTTAAGGTGCGATAATCCACACACATCCTTACTGTTCCATTCTTTTCCTCACTACCACAATGGGGAAGCATAAGGGCTTCTGGATTCTGTATTACACCAGCAGCTAACATCTCTGCAGATGCCGTCTCACATCATCTATGTCAGCAGGTGCCAGGCTCGGACCTCTCACGAAATGGTCTTTCGTCATGCAGCGGATATTGTGCTCAGCTCCTTGCACGCATCCCACCATCCCATTCCTTTAAAGAAAACACCTGGTCTCTCTGGGCAAGCTTCTCACTGATCCTCACTTTCCATTCAGCTGGCAGCGAGTCGCGAAATCAAACAAGTCAGGCGTTACTCTGTCATTCTTCCTTGAACTCTTGCTGCTGGGTAGCACTGCAGTGTCTCACAATGCACATTAGCCAGGATGCAACCTCTATTTACTCGAATGTCTCTTTCAGACACATTATGAACTTGGACCATTACCCTTCTGGCATAAGCATTGGCTCTAGCGGCAAAATACTAGGCTTGACCAGCAGTCCTCTGGCAATTTTCCATCGCCTGGTGCATCCAACATTAATATTTTATTCTTAACATCCTTTCTGATACGGACCTCTCCTGTAAAGGTACACTGGGCATTTGGCGCCAGGATCAGAGACTCAGAATCCTTCTTCCATACAATTCCGACCGGTTCCTCTGGTTCTATTTTTCAGCATCTCTCTGTGCCTCATAGGCCTTCTTAATTAAAGCCGGAACTCTTAAAGCTCTACTAGTCTTTGACCCTGTTTTCATAACACAACTGTGCCAGCCTTCCGAACATATGAGCATTTGTTCCAATCAACAAAGGGACACCATCATACAGTCCAGTGGGGGACACACTAAGGCTAGGGTCTCTATTGTCGGCCACTCCAGCCACGGAGGTGGGGAAAGACAGCCAAATTCGGATATACCGGAATAGGGGTAGGCTTCTCACTTAACCCCCATACATGCAGTCCTTCTAATGGTTGTAAGGGTACGCCTGACAAATGCTTCTGATACCAATCCTGGAACATAATTGTCACTTGGGAGCCACTGTCTAATACAGCTCTTGTAGACACTCCATTCACCTTTACAGTGGTCTCCATGGAGGGACCCACTATTCTGGACCAGTCTGGAGAGGCGGTAGTGGGGGCCTGGGTAACTGACCTTGCCACAAAAGGACGTGAGTTAGCATTTTTGGTGCCCTCACTGGGATCATTTCATGCACCTCTTAACCACTGATTTGTTCTCCGAAGCTCTCCTTGTAGCCTATATGCAACTTTGTCAGTGTCTTTTGGGGACCAGCATTCCCTTTTCATGTGCCCATCCTTCCCACAATTATAGCAAAAACATACTTTCTGGAGTTTGAGCTGGCCGAGGCGCCACACTGGGAGCCAGGGCGGGGGTATTACTAACTGGAAACCTTGGTGCCATCTCTGTCTGCGGCGTGATAAGCATTTGGAGACATCTCGTCAGTTCTCCACTTCCATGGTCAAGGAATCGAGTTTGGAGCTGTTATCAGCAGGAGATACATGGTGGGTACCCCACCCCATAGTAGATGCAGTCGGATATAGGTCAGGGCCCTGTACTTGCAGGCGTGGCCTTCATAAAGGACTGTTTTTGAATTCCGGATCTCTCTCAACAGTTCGCCCATTGTGGCATATCTTTTCCTTGTCAGAGCACTCATTTACTGCCAACCTCTGCCCCTGAACTTCACTTGATGGGTCACCTCAGTCACTCGGTCGTAGCAGCGGCTGTTGGTGCAGGTCCCTCCAGTGTCCTTTCTCAACTCCTCAATTTCTCTCATTAACTCATCATAGGAGGTGGGGATTCCAGTCGATTTGCCAGGCGTAACTGAAGCAACAGCAGTTCTGAGAAGGGGGCAGACTTAAGGATCCTGTCCAGCCTGGTTCGGTCCAGTTCAATCGCTGGCAAGCTACCCTTTCTGAGGCATTTTTGCAACAATTTTTCCAGCCGAGATACATACAAGACAACAACTCCCTTGGTACTGTTGTGCATCTCTTACTCTCCACCATAGGTCTTCATCAGAATGGGCTCCATACACATTCTCCAGGGCCTCAAGATAGGCCTGTGCAGTCACTTCAGGGTTACTGGCCCGTTTAGCACGGATGGTGCCAGGGCAGGACCTCGGAGGCTCTCACTAACCCTCTTTCGCTTGGCTTCCTGAGCATTGCTGGCCCTAGCACTGGGGGCAACATAGTCTATCCAGGTCTCCCAGTCATCCTCCCCTTGGGGGTGTGGGAGGGTGCCAGAGAAGATCCTCAACCTTCAGTAAGAGTCGTGGATCAATGGCAGGTGCAGAAATAGGAGTCTGCATTGGTTCAGCCACCATTACGGGTACTGGAGCGGAGAGGGTGTTGGGGAGGAACAACCTCAGGTGGCAAGAATAGTTTCTTCAAGTCCTCCACAGTTTTCCCTTTCCCCAGCAACCATTTAGCAAATTTCTCTCAAAGTTTCAGATAGTGGTGGGGCTCATTCCTCCCGGTCTTTACTGTCCTAGTTATCTCCAAGCAGTGAGGGCTCCTCTGGGTAATGGTCTGTGGCACTTTGGAGCTATCTATGGGATCCTTAAACTCTACTAGGGCCAGGAAAGTGTGGGTGAGCAGATTAGCATGCCGACCCACCACCACAGGGTTTTGTAAACCTTCCACCTTGGAAAGTACTCCTGCACAGTGTCCGATGATACCCAGGGGATGTCCAGGATAAGCATAGCATTTTGGGGTCGATCTCTCCCCAGTACACCACTCCACCAGCCGTGCACAGCCACTTCTGTCGGGTACCCATTTATTATTTTTTTTTAACAGTGGTTCAGAATATGGCCACTAGAGGACACACAATCCCAGCGGTGAGCTCCAAGATGTAACCCCTAGATGGCGCTGATCCCAGGGGCTACTACCCCTGCCTGATTTGCCACTAACAGGTTGAGGGCTGATCCAATGGCGGTGCCTCCACCCAGAGGTCAGGGTTTGCAATAGTTAAACTTACTTGGTCACAGCCCTCTGGGACACTGCACCCCCTTTCTTCCCACTAGTGGCCCACACAATATATCAGAATTACCTCATAGTATACACTTACTCCCAGGGCTGGTTCAGGCACTGGGACCTCCTGTAAAATAAGATACAGTGCAACAATCACAGTACAATACTTTAACATAGACAAATACCTCAGGCAGTATAACTTGCTGAAAACAAGCAGCTCTGATTTATTTAGGGAATATAACAAGGACAGGGGAAATCAGGTTAATTAGCTTATCACTCTACTCATCTACCTATGGCTCTGTGCACAGGCCTATCCCTGACCAGTTACTGTCCCTGGGTACCCAAGCCCCAGTGGCTAGTCCAAACCGTGGCAGCTGGTAGGGCCCTTTCACACCGAGAAAAGAAAATTAGTTTAAACAGTCAGCAGTACAGTGAATCCATTTGGATTTAATGTGGCAATTAAACAGGGAGCGACCCTGAATTAGTACTCACGACCTCCAAACAAGATAGGGTCCTTCAGTGTCAGAAGGGCTACTCTTGAGCTCCACAAGACTCCTCACACATTTATATGGCAAACAGGCAGGCTCCTTCTCTATCCCGATCGCAATTACTGCACAGTACCCGGGAGAACACACAGCAGATTCAAGTCCTGACAGACCGAGTGATTTGCAATTTCTCCAGTCTTCTACAGGTGAGCCTGGTTTCTACTCTTCAGATATCCTTTGATTCTCTTCACAGGACGGATTCAGTCCCTAACAAGCAGTTACACAAGCTGCAGACCGAACTCTGGACCTTACACATGTTTTTGACTAAACTGTGCACTGAAACAGCACAGGGTTCCTTTCCCTTCACTGCCAGAGCTAAACTGAAACTCCAACAGACAAAACTGCACTTCCTTTGAGTTCCTCCCAGTTCTTGACTGGATTGGCTGTCACCCAATAGACTGCTGCTGTTGGTCCAAAAAGGCACCAAGTCTAAACTACATCTCCCAGAGTCACTGGCCATACAATCCTCTTGTGGCTGGCTCCAGATTATGAGTCCAAGTTCTGATTCGTCCAAGGCACCATTTTAGAGCTAGCTTACCCCACACTGATTGGTCCACTTCAGCAGTTCAAAACCAGAATGGGGAACTAGGCAGACACAGTTCTGAATGCAAAGAAAGTAGGTTAGACAAACTGTAATTTCATTATTACTCTAAATGATTTCTGGCAAACAGTTACATCTTTCAGATAGGTTCCCTTTGCACTCCTAGTGACTGCAAAAATGGAGTGAATTGGCAGCAGTTCGAGTGGTACTCAAGCAGAGAGGCACACAGTCCCCCATACAAACTAATTATGTCTGCAAGCAGACAGCTCTTAAAGAGACAGTACCAGAGGTTCTAAAAACACTCACTGATAAATGGCTTAAACGCCAAACACCATTCGGGCTTGGAGCATTCAAGCAAGCTCCTGGAAGTCTTTTGGGAACCCCCATTTGCAGGGGGGTTACATTAATATCTTAGCATCCTTATTAATTAACTAAATTGGCCGATAGTTACTAGGGAATGACTGGTCCTTACCTTCTTTTGGGAGAACCGTAATCACCGCCTCTCTTATGGATTGGGGAAGTTCACCCTTACCCTGAACCTCATTTAACATATCCATGAGAGGGGTTATTATTTCAGGGTGAACCAATTTATAATAGTCGGCCAGAAATTCATCACCACCGGGTGCCTTGTGTGGGGCCATACTCAGGATTGCCCCCACGCAATTCCTCCTTAGAGAGTGGAGTATACAACTCTAATGTTTGGTCCTCTGTCAGGGTTGGCAGTGGCAAATGATCCAGGAATGTTTGAAATTTTCCCTGATCCCATTTCACATGTGATGTACATAAGTCCTGATAAAATTGAACCATTGAGTCATTAATTTCTTTTTGAGAGTATACCATAGTGCCCCCCCGGAGTTGTGAAGACCTGTAATATGTCTATCTGCTTGCCTTCTTTTTAGCTTATAGGCAAGAAGTTTGCCAGCTTTCTCCCCCGCCACCTGATAATGATGTTGGAAGTGCCTGATGTTCAATTCAGCCCTTTAAGACATAAGCATATTAAGATGGAGTCGAACCCTTGTCAGTTCTGACTGTAAACAATTACTTCTAAGCCTCCCCGGGTTGTTCTTATATTCAGCCTCCAGCTGCTTCAACCTACTCTCCTGCTGTAGTATCTCACCCTCCCTCTGTTTTCTGCGATGGGTATCAAAACTTATAATTTGACCCCTCATAGTGACTTTATAAGCCTCCCAAATCATTGCTGCTGAGGAAGACCCCGGAGGGTTTAACTGAAAGAACTTCTTTGTTTCTTCTTGTACAAGAGACTGAAAATGTGCATCCGCTATGAGAAGGGGATCCAACCACCAGGTAACAGATTTGCCTGGTGTGGAAGGGGACATATTTACTTTTAGTGGCAGCGGCTCATGGTCAGATAGATATAACGGTTCTATGTTGGTATCTATGGTCCTTGCTGTCAATATTTCAGATGTGAACCAGTAATCCAATCTACTTGCCATAGCTTTGGCTGCAGAAAAATAAGTAAAGTCTCTGACTGTCGGATGCGGTAACCTCCAAATATCAACAAGACTGTGTAACGAGAGCATGTCTAGGAGGACTTTATGAGATCTAGTGTGGGTGTTCTGTTTTTGATTTGAGCAATCTAGGAGATAATCCATCATTAAATTATGGTCCCCCTGATTATAATCCCTGGATTATCAGATGTCAGATCTAGGATTTGCTGAGAAATCACATTGAAAAATTCTGGGACATCTTCATTAGGGACATAGATGTTTACTAGTAAGATGAGACCCAACGGGGTTGCCATCTTAACCAGAACCCATCGGCCTTCTTTGTCCACTTTCTGGAGCAAAATTTCCTATTTTAATTTTTTGTGAAATAGAATAGAGACACCTCTCTTAGCCTTCCCTGAGACGCTGTGGACTTCTCTTCCCACCCATTCTCTAACGAGTTTCTTGGATTCCCTGTGAATTAATTTGGTCTCTTGTAAAAACACTATATGGCTCATAAGTTTCCGGAGCCTTGTCAAAATCTTACTCCTTTTAATTGGAGAGTTTAGTCCCCTAACATTCCAAGAGGTTAAGGTAATATCTTAAGGGACAGGGTGATTCGGAAAGGAAGGGGGGAGGCACTATATGTGAAGGAAGGACTGAAGTGTGTAAGGGAGGTAGGGGAGGAGGGTAGTACGGAGTCACTTTGGATGCAAATCCAGGATTCCAAGAATAGGATTCTTAGAATGGGAGTGGTGTACAGGCCACCATCTCAGACGGAGGAGTTAGACAGGGAACTAGCAGGACAGATCAGGAGGACCTGTGAGAAGGGTAGTGTGGTGATTATGGGGGACTTGCCAGGAGTGGACTGGAGCACCCCAACAACCAGGAACAGAAGGGAGCAGGTACTGCTGGATGCCTTCCAGGACAGCTTCCTGCTGCAAATGGTCAGTGAACCAACCAGGTTAGGGAATACCCTTGATCTTGAGCTGGCAAATGGGGACTTTGTGAGAGAACTTACAGTGGAGGAACCGCTGTCAGGGAGTGACCACCACTCAGTATGGCTCACATTGGATATGGGCAAGGAAGGAGTGGAATCTGGCACAATAGTGCTGGACTTCAGGAGGGCCGACTTTGGGAGGATGGGGGAAGTGGTAAAAGGGTACCTGGCTAGAATTCAATCTAGTATGGACACTAACCAGAGGTGGGAGCTCATAAAGCTGGGGATAGTGGAGGCAACCAAAACCTGCTGCAAAGCCCAGAGCAAGAAGGCTAGGGCTAAGAAACTGATCTGGTTGAGCAAGGAGGTCATGGAAAAGGTAAGGAGGAAAGAGCTGCCTTTAGGAAGTACAAGAAAACAGGGAGGGGGAGGACAGGAGGAGTACTTGACAGAATCAAGGAGGTGACAAGGGCAGTAAGGAGCCAAAGCATCTACGAACTCAAGCTGGCACAAGGCATTAAGAAGGGAAGAAGGACTTTTAAGTACATCAGGGAGAAAAGGAGCTGTAAGGACCACATAGTAAGGATTAGAAAAGAGGGGGTTGGTGGAAGCAGGATGCGATAAGGCGGAAGCACTAAATGAGTACTTCTGCTCAGTATTTACTAAAGAGAAGAGGGGTGACACCCAAGGTGGGAGAAATGGAGCTGGGGAGTGGTGACAGATGGGGAATCATGGAGAGCAGAGTTCAAGAGGTTTGAAGGCACTGAGGGTGGACAAGGCACCAGGCCCAGATGGCATCCACCCCAGGGTACTGAAGGAGCTGGCAGAGGTCCTTGCAGTACTTTTGGCAGACCTATTTAATGCCTCACTACATTCGGGGTGTGTACCTCAGGACTGGAGGATGGCTCATGTGGTGCCCCTCCACAAGAGTGGCCCCAAGGATGAACCGGAAACTACAGACCAGTGAGCCTCACATCCATCGTGGGTAAGCTAATGGAGACTATTCTGAAGGAGGCTGGTGGCCCTCCCAGAGGCCAAAGGACTACAGGACAGCAGACAGCATGGCTTCATACATGGCAGATCCTGCCAAACCAACCTGGTCGAGTTCTATGACTGGGTAACTAGGCAACTGGACAGGGCATGCAGTGGATGTCCTGTATCTGGACTTCAGTAAGGCATTCGATTCAGTGCCACATGGAAGCTGGGAAGGAAGTTAGTAGGCACAGGGGCGGTGCAAAGCTGGTGAGATGGGTAGGAAACTGGCTGCAGGAAGGCAACAGAGGGTGGTGGTGGGTGGGGGCTCTCACACCCAAGGGCAGTGATGAGCGGTGTTCCCAGGGCTCGTGTTGGGACCAGTGTTGTTTGGGATATTCATTGCAGACATATCATGGGACATCAAGAGCAAGATCAGTCTGTTTGCTGATGATACCCAGGTAGGCGCGGTGGTGGATGACCTATGGGGATGGCAGGGGTTGCAGGATGATCTGGCAAAGCTTGAAACCTGGTCAGACACCTGGCAACTGGGCTTTAACACCAAAAAGTGCAAGGTGCTGCATTTTGGGATGAAGAACCCAAGGAGAAGTTAGCAGCTAGGGGGAGTGCAGCTAGCCCAGACAGAGAAGGAGGAGGAGAAGGATCTGGGTGTGCTCATTACAGGGTCAATGAACAACTTGGCACAATGTAGGAAGGCAGCTGCAAAGGCCAACAAAATGCTGGGTTGTATTGCAAGGGGTATATCCTCAAGGAGGGAGGAGGAGATTCTGCCACTGTATAGGTCATTAGTTAGACCACACCTGGAGCACTGCGTGCAGTACTGGCGTCCGTATCTGAAGAGGGACATTAAGTTACTGGAGGGGTTGCAGCGCAGAGCGACAAAGATGATCAAGGGGCTGGGGGACTTATCATATGAGAGGAGGCTGAAGGAGCTGAACATGTACTCACTGGAGGAGAGGAGAGACAGGGTGTCATGATTGAAACCTTTAAATACATGAAAGGAATAAACAAGATGGGTACAGAGGGCTGTTCAAAGTAAGGAGAGGAGGGCCACCAGGGCCATGATATGAGACTGGAGCGAGGAAGGTTCAGGAGGGAGATGAGGAGACACTTTTTTACAGAGAGGGTGGTGGCTGGGTGGAATGCGTTACCTGCTGAAGTGGTATGCAGTAGAACAGTGGACTGCTTCAAATGAGGATGGGACAGGACAAGGGGGAGGGTTAATGAAGGGGAAGGGTGGAAGGGAGGGGCAGCTGCAGAATAAGAGGTGCTAGCTGCACTTTCGAGCAGACTTGATAGACCTCTAGGCCTTTATCTGCTGGCAAATTTCGTATGTTTGTATCTGCTAAACTATCCATATTCCTTGTACTTGTTCGAGAAATTTCTGGTCACCATATAGTAAAACAAACTGACTAATAATAAGTTCACCCAGTCTCTTTAATGTGAAGCCTTCCCTACTGTGCATGCCTGTGTAAGTTTAAGTCCCTGCTGCTGCTTACTGTCATATGCATGTAATCCCCCTTTAGGTGCAGAGAGGACACCCCATACTACTTTTCCTCTCCAAGAATCCCCTCCATACCTATAACTTTTACTGAGTCATATAGATAGGTCATAATGGGGTGATTTCCATGACACCCCTGTGTCTTTTGGAGCCTGTATCTGAGGTAGGACCCTGCTATTGGAGCAGGAAGACAACAAGTGTCCCAAGTTCCCAGAGCACCCCTCTGGGGGTGATGACAAAATCAATGCTATACCGACCAGGTACACAGTAGAGAAAACACCTACTTCATTCCATTCTCCAATGGGGTGGTATAGCCCCATTTATCAAAATTCTGATTAGTCATCCTAAACTTTGGATGAGCAAGAGATCAGGAAAAAAAAATATCTGCAGCATAAATCAGAACAAACATTTTCCTAAGCTGGAGGTTGATATGCAGTTTGCATGACCTTATAAGCAAACCACTACCTACCATGTAAGGTATTAGGTAGAAAATATATACTGAGATCTTTAAATATCAAATTTAAACTTAGAACCATTTCCATAAACCTTCATAAACATTCCTGTGTAACTTTGGTAAGTCGCTGCAGTCCAGAACCCAGGCGGGGACAATGCCATAGCAGATGACATCATCAGGCACCCTTAGCGTGACTGCTGTGGCAGTGAAAACAAACATCATCTCCCTGGATGCCCAGCAGTATCTTCAGGTACCCCTGAAACCAACATTTCAAATCCAAATGAACCCTCATCAGCTCTGAAGACTAAGGAGGTGTTACTGTGGTAATAGGTTCATCTGAGGCTGTGAATAGGGCCTCCAATCTCTCGACAGTGCTCAGCCTCCTCTGTTTCTCCAATCGGAATGCAATCAGCCCAGTCTCCAGGCAATGGGGACCAATCCTCTGACTCATCTCAAGACTCAGTTGGTTGTTGGAGGGCTGGGAAGGGGTCCACCTCCGTAGGGAGGAGATCGGTTAGAGGTTCATATCTGTTACCCAACTTAACTAGAGTGTCCCCAAGGGAGCAACTGCTAGCATCAGACTGCAAATATCGCCTCTGCTGACTCCTAGATCTGTCCCTCTTCCTAGCAGGTTTCCCTCCTGTTGCAAGCTTTTTCTTTGAACGAGCCCTCGACACTTGGTACCAAGACTGAGTGCTATCTTTGTTAGGTATATCTGGCATGGAACCCTGTTGTGGGCCTTCCTGGCTCATTTCCATCTTGGATGATAGGTCGCCTTGAGAGTGATGGGTGTGTGAAACAGAGGGCACCTGGTTGAGCTGTTTATCGCGTATGAATTGCTCCGCTGCTGAAGGACTTTCAAATGTAATGAATTCCCCTTGGTACTGAATACATAGCAATGCAGGATAGCGCAATGATGTTGGTATGTTCAACTTGTAGAACTGCTGCTTCACCCCTCCATAAGCCCTCCTATGAGTAGAGAGATCTTGGGAGAAATTCTGGTACAGCTGAATACGCGCCCGTGTCCTCCGTAAATAATATTCTTCTTCAGGGAATCTTAGAAATTTATACAAGATTGGTCTAGGATGCTCTCCTTGTTTGGGGCGGGGAGGCTAAAGAGCGGTGCGCTCGTTCAGTCTCTGGAGGACCACAGTTATTATCCTGTATGAGCTCAGGGAGGAATACACTGAGGAATGTGTACATGTCCCTGCCTTCAGCCCTTCTGGCAACCCCACAATATGTAGATTTTTCCTCCTGGCCCTATTTTCTAAATCATCCACTTTATTCAATAGATATTCAAGTTTTTTATGGTGATCCTGCAGGATTTTTTGCTGATGCTGTACTGCAGTATTCAGTTGCTGGTTCTGATGCTCTGTGTGGGCTACTCGAGTGGCTAAAGCAGAAAGGTCTTGACGAGTTTTATTTGCAGTATGCTTCAAATCTGCAGTGTCCAGTAAGATTTGATCGAGTTTAACCATCATAACTGCCAGATTAGGGTCTATTTCACTCATCATCGTGACGACCGACAGTGATCTGAGTATGCTAGCCAGGCGCCACTTTCATCCACACACCCCCAGTAAGAACTACTACCAGCACAGGATCCGCAAGGCCTAAAAATCCCAGGATATGCATTCTCTATTTAAATCAGCATGTTCTCCATGAGGCACAGATCCGAATGTCCAACACGCTAGTTTACTGTTATTGTTTGTGCTTATTTGTAGAGCATACTATAGTGCGAGGGTTCGTCGTTTTAAACTCTGAGAGCTGTTATTGGTGCCGCCTCCTTAGAATGCTTTTCCTGAAGAAATGCCACTGCCAGTCCTGGTTCACCAAGGCCTGCTCTGCGAGAGGTAAGTAGACTCTTCTAGGTTCGTTGTATCTCTTGACTTTCACCGATCGGGATAAAAAGTGCACCGTGTGAAAGGCAGACCCCCCCACTTTTCGGTTCAGCTAATTTACAATCTCTTTCTACCAGCTTGAATTGCCGGATTTGGGAAAAAAGGTCCCCTTAGAGAGTGCTGGAAGATTACACCGGCGTCGGACATGTCAGGGTTCAGCCGCACACATTTTGGTACAGATTTTTATGTCAATGGAGTTGGTGTTGGTAGGGAGGTTAGTTGAGTGTGAATCATCTTTTCTACTGTTTTGTTATCCTGGAGTTTTCTTTCTTTATAGAAGGTGCTCTGGGATACTACATTATTTTGTGAATCAGGGATGCCAGGTAACTTGAAATTTGCTACATGGAACATTAAGGGGGAGAGGGATAAAACTAAGCGTTACCAGATACTTAAATATTTAGCCCACTTGAGAGTTCAAATTGCATATCTTCATTTATTATCTTCTGAATGGCTGCTGTTCAGAAGGGATTACATTGGGCAAGTTTATGGGGCAGGGGATAGTACCAGGCAACGTGGAGTAAGTAAGTAATTAAGTAAATTTTTATTTCTTTAAGGCGCTCTTCCAAAGCTTAGGGCGCCTTTACAATATCAGTCATACAAATCGAAACCACAACTGTAAACAATATCAAATTCAAGAACAATCCAGTATAATTTAAATCACTAAAAAAATGCTTGGTTAAAAAGGAAGGTCTTTAAAGCTTTTTTAAAGCTGTCCCACAGTCAGACGGTTAAATATCTGGCAGAGTAGAGGAATTACAGGGTAAAGCCCTTAAGGCAAATGTTCTTCCACCAGATGTTTTTAAGGTTACCCTGGGAATCTCCAGCAATCCCTTACCAGAGGATCGGAGGGAGCGGGAGGGACAGTAAGAAGTCAGGAGTTCTTTCAGGTAGCGAGGTCCCAAACCGTGTAGGGCTTTATAGGTCATCAACATGACCTTGAAAGTGATCCGCCACTGTACAGGCAGCCAGTGCAATTCTCGAAGCACAGGTGTTATATGGTTGGACCTTGGGCTTCCAGTCAACAACCTAGCTGCTGTGTTTTGCACCAGCTGTAAGCGACGGATATCCACTCCCGGCAGCCCTAGATAAAGAGCGTTGCAATAATCAAGACGATTGGACACAAAGGCGTGGACCAGAGTAGGAAGATCCTCTGATGTAATCAAGTGTTTCACCCGTGCTATATTCCTTAGGTGAAAAAAGGATGATTTGACTACGGCTGACACCTGTGCCCTCAGGGTCAAGCCCTCGCCAAATATAACACCAAGGTTACGCACCTGACCAGATGCCATGAGTGTGGTTCCTCCCAGAAGTAAACCTGAGAGTTTTCCCGCCCATGGACTTGATATCCTTACCCCCGGTTCCACCACCAATACCTCTGTTTTCCCCGGGTTCAACCTCAGCCAATTAGCACTCATCCAGTTCTGTATCTCCTGGAGGCAGTTGTTAAACAATGTACTTGACTCAGACTCCTGCTCGGGCACAAAAGATATATAAAGTTGAGAATCATCGGCATAGCAATGGAAACTCAAACCAAAATGTCTTATAATGTCCCTAATGGAAGCATATACACTGCAAATAACATGGGGGACAACACTGAACCCTGTGGCACTCCACAGTGTAGACAGCGAGAGGTCGAGGAATAAATCCCCGACACTACTCTCTGAGTCCTACCCTGCAGAAAAGATTTAAACCAACTGTGGACCACCCCCCTTAGTCCACAGAGAGACCACAGGCATTCAAGCAGTACCCCATGATCCACAGTGTCAAATGCAGCCAAAAGATCAAGGAGAACCAAGATAGAACGAGTTCTCCGATCTCTTGCCATCAGGAGATCATTCAATACCCGAACGAGAGCCGTCTCAGTACTGTGCTGTTTCCTGAAGCCAGACTGGAGAGGGTCATAGATATTGTGGATGTTTAAATAATCTTCCAGCTGCAAAGTGACCACCTTCTCAATAATCTTCCCCAAAAAGGGAAGATTCGAGATCGGTCTGTAGTTTCCTGGGCAGTCGGGATCAAGGGAGGGCTTTTTCAGAAGGGGACGTACTATTGCCTACTTCAAAGGATCTGGAAAGATCCCTCTCTCCAATGATGCCACTACTATCCCAGTAAGGATCGGGCCGATAACCTCTACACATCCCACAAGTAGGCATGTAGGGCCCGGATCCAGCCCACAGAAAGTTGGGCGCAGAGTCTGGACGATTCTCACTATATCCATAACTACCGGTTGACTGAACGTGGACCAGGTCAAATGGGTACTTGTGTCCCTCGATTGGTCACTGCAAGACCCAATGGGGAGGCCCTGGCTGATCTCATCTCTGATAGCAGACACCTTATCAGCAAAGAACGTCGCAAACTCCTCACACTGTAACTGTGATAATGCTCGACCGGCATGAAGACAGTCCGGAAGAACTGGGCCGGTCTATTCCTTGCTGTAGCAATCTCCCTGGACAGGAACTCTGCCTTCTTATGGGAGATTGCTAACTGGTAGATTTTATAATGATCTAGCAGTCTAAGCCTGTCAACTTCCAGGTGAGTCTTCCGCCAGCGGCTCTCCAATCTTCGGCCCTGTCTCTTCAACCCTCAGATCTCCGCGGTAAACCACGGGGACTTGGGGTGAAGAGTACAGGCAAACATGGAAAGGAGCAATGATATCCAGGGCCCCCACAACTGCCCTATTATAGGGAGGGGCGAGGGAGGAGAAGAGGGACAGTCAGGTTGTGGGCTAGTTAGAGTAGCGACTAGTGGAGAAGAAAAAAGGGCATTGAAGGCGTTGGCAATGGTGTCATGGTTGGTGCAGTGAACACCTTGAATGTTCATGTCAGCTGGATTCTGTTGTTGTGTCGCGAGAATGTCCTTAATTTTGACCAGTACCTGCGTGATTTGTAGAGGATGTTATTAGTAGGTTCCTATAGTAGGTGCTTTTGGCAGTCACGAATTTGTCTTTTCAGTTGTTACGTAATGCACGATAGTCTTCAAAGTCTGACGAGGTGGGAGATCTTCCACCTGGACCAAAGTTTGTCCCTAGATTTGAGAAGTTGAAGCAGGGGGCATGTTAGCCACTTGGTTACTTTCCCTGCCATCCTACATGTGGTGACCGGGATGTGAAGGTTTTGAAGAGAGAGGAGAATGGAGTTGAAATATTCTGTGGCTATGTTAATGTCCTCTGTTTGGTAGACAGGGGACCAGTCAACCTGATTAAGGTCAGTTAAGAAGTCCTCATGACTTAGGCGGGAGAGATTAGGAAAGGTTACAGTTTTAGCAGGAAGGGGAGGAATGACAATGTTCCAGACACAGTAGATGGGATAGTGGTCACTAATTGTGTCAGGTTGCACACCGGCTGAGGCAACATATTCTGTCCTTTTAGTAAGTATCCAGTCAAGGAGGGTGGCACAGTTGCCCCCACGTGAGACCCTTGTGGGTTCATGTATGAGCTGGGATAGATTTGCCTTGGTAGCTAAGGAGGATAGGTTAGCTGAGTTTTTCTCGGACCAGTCAAGGTTAAAATCACTAAGGCAGATAATGTCATTCTTGCCTGTAACTGTAGGCAGAAACCCTAGGAGTTCAGTGATGCCTTGTGTAGCATTTTTGGGAGGATATAAGTACAAAAAATATGGAGTTTCTTTACACCCCCAAGAAGCAGTAGGGAGTGCAGGATTTCACAGTTTGGTAGGAGGGGGTCCTGCTGAAGGGTAATGTTTAGGTGAGCTTTGAAGTAGAGGGCTAGGCCACCTCCCCTTTTAGTGCCAGGACGGTCGATACGAAGCATGCTGTATCCAGGAAAGTGGCACTGAGAGTCAGGCACTGTGGGCTTAAGCCAGGTTTCTGTGATGGCGAGGACGTCCGGGACGTTAGTATAGATCCAAGCCTGGAGGTCAGGGAGGTTGGCCATAAGGCTCCTAGCATTCAGGTGGGCGAAAGTTAGTCCATCGGTTTTAGGGAGAGTGGTGGCCGGGGGGGGCAAGGTTATGACAGGATGGAGAGATGGACCAGGGTTGATCTCAATGTCGCCGGATAGTATAAGAGATAGGGTTAGTAACCATAGCGGGGTGATGAGGTACGCCCTGATAGACATGCAGGGAGGCGGCTTCAGATGAAGGTGAAGGTATCTGACTATTGGGCTAATACGCTTGCTGATGAGAACAGAGGGGGGTAGAGGTAGTGGAGTGGCAGTAGCAAGCATGTTGGAGTAGTAGAAGTCAAACTGAGTATAAGTATTGGCAGAAGCTGTTGATGTGTTCAAGCAGTAAAGCTCAAAGAGGATAGGAAGGCAAAGTATTCCCATGAGGAGTGCTAGGAGGGGACATTTTGACTAGAGAAAGGAGGAGGTAGAGAGGAAAGAGACAGCAGAGGGCTCCTTTAATATAAATCACCAAGTGAAAACAGCTACTAGAGAGCAGTAAATGTGACAAGGAGGTATTGGGAGCAAATTTAATTTAATCAGGCCTCTAGTGGCAAAACAATATAAGGCGCTAATGGGAAAAAAAAAAAAAAAATCCCGACAGCAGCAAAATATCGCGAGGGCAGAGGCTATTTAAGTAATACCAGCGAAGGGTGGGGGGATTTCAGATAGAACACAGGTCCTGGGCTTAAATGCAACCAAATCAGCATTTATTTTCTTTCTCCACAAAATGTTCAAGCAGTATCAGCATTGAGGATCCTCATATGATTCTTCTGCACAGTTCCATATTTCTGTGGCCCTCGGCCATGGCACAGACTTGGGGGACTCAGGATTCGAACCTGGACCCTAGTGACTCTGCTCCCTTTCACATTTAGCCAAAATGGGCTAATTTTCCTCTCAGAACACATGTTCCTACTTGTTTTCATACTTGGCGATTGCTGCCCCGCCTGTGGGAGCAGAGCATAATTTCTTTTTACATGCTGGTACACTCTCCTCATCTTGGGAGGGAGTGAGGTACGATGGTACACATTTAGGCACTTGCAGTCCTTGCCACTAGAGGCCACCCACACTGCAGATCCACGGGCATGGTTCTCCCAGTTGCAGGGGCCTAACTCTTTCTTCACAGCAGTCACAAGCATTAACATCACAATACCTTTTTAGAAAGGACACGGTCAGGCAAAGGGGTATCTGTCACCTACCCCACCGGAGACATCACTGCCACCTCAGTCTCGACAATCCCTTCCATGACAGCCACTCTCCTTAGCTTCTGTGGAGCCTAGCAGACTCCTCTTGATTCCCTCACAAGATTGCTTCTCTGTATTGCTGCTTTCCCCTCTAGCTCTTCAGGGGAATCACTCCTCTTGTTTGGGAGCCAGGAGGCAATCTCCCCACCCTGGTCCTGGGCTTCTTCAGCCCCGACTGATGCCCTCCCCATTGCAGGCCCGTGAGTAGGCACCAGCTCCTCCTCGCACACTCTCCTGCCTCCTCCACGAACTCTTGACTACACTCTCCTCTTTCATGCCAAACGGCAATTTTTTTAAAACAAGATGCACGCGCGCCTGAGCAGGAGCTCAGCAAGCACACGCACATGCACACAACCTTCCGCAATGCTGACAGGGCATTTAAAACACTTTCCTCCCACAGAAATGTTTCACCTCCCGGGGTAGCCATCTCCACCCTGGCTAACCATGGCTGCTGTACACCGTGGGATAATGTGCACTCTCCCACAGGCCATCACATCCAGGCTCCACCAGGCTGACTGCATAAGAGCAGTCTAAAAAGAACTAGGTGGGCAAACCCACCTACCTGCGGTTTACTGGCTCCACTAGGGGGGCACGGCTGCTCGACTTGGTCTCCCCACCAATGGCTGTTCCACCAGGTCAACATCCCACCCCCCAGGGACACCCTTATTCTAACTATTTCCAACTCCAGCTGTGTTCCCCACTGGACCCTTCAACAGTACCCAACTAGGCCTAAACTAGCACCCCTACTTTTACTATTTAACGACTCTAGTTCTGTTCCCCATTGGACCCTTTAACTGTATCCAACCGGGTCTAACTGGTACCCCAGAACACTTTATAAGAACAACAAACATTTTGTATCTATCTGTCTAACTAATGGCTAGTAATATACTGAACGAAGCGACACTACCAGCAGGTGGCAGGCTAACCTCTGAACTTATTACTAAGTATTAAATACAGGTGGCTATTGTTAATCTGACTACACATTTCCCCTCACAGAAAATGATAGCTGCTACTCTTACTAATCTAACCTATAACCACATCTCTATACTAACCTACTTAACAGTGGGATGGAGGAAAACACACTTTTACCCAATTACTGTCCTTTTCACATTGCTTAGGTGCACATTAAAGTCTCTTGAAACTGTCTTTATACTTTAAAAGTCCAAACAACCCTGTATTCAGCACCATTGTGTAGGTGTGCTTAATGTCCAGGGGGTCCCTACTTAACATTTCCTAAAAATTCCTATCTAACTACTTAGACCATATTGCAAATGATTGTCAATGAAATGGTACATAACAGTAAAAAACAATTTTACAATTTTGTAAACCTGGAAAAAAATTCAAAACACTATCTAAAAGTTCTTAGAGGTTTTTTTTTCCTACCCTGCACAAGCTGAATCAGGCTACTGTCCATGCTAAAGGCAACTGTTCAGATGTTCTCAATTTCCTATAAACAATAGTTAAGAGTAGCAGCAGTCCTCAGGTGCAGTCACTTGCAATGCCAGGGGGTGTTTGAGCATCTTAAGGTGCTTTGGTTTTCTGTGGGGGTGCGGTATTTAGCTGCAGTGTCCTCAGGTGCAAAATAGAAACATGGGTCAGGTTTAGTGCACTCTCCCCCTCAGCAGTCGTGGCTCACAACAAAATACTTTAGCCTATGTCCAACTCTGTCCTGCATGAGTGCAAAAGTTTTAAATAACGTGAGTCCTTCCCAGGCTGATGAGTTGCACATGGTTTGAGCTATCCTGTTTCCCTTGGACCTATCAAAGGCTGGATCTCGAATGTCCACTTCGTTTATGAGATGCACCTTCCCACGGCTCCTTGGAATACCCAATCTGACCTCCTGCATTTAATTAAGTCCCAAAGTCTCTCACTGACATAGGGGTAATTGGTCCCAGGATTCTCCAGTTTTAGGTAATGCCTCACCCATCTCTCTCTACCTGACTCCAGCTAGGCAAAGACCTAATGCTTGGCCATGGAGCCACTCCTCTCAGCAACCACATTCCTTCTTGGTAGTTTATCACTGTACGGTCCAGCTGATGTCTGGCATCCATGTCAATCAAATGCCTTTTGCATACTTCTGGGAGCAAAGAGGTGAGCTCTAGAATTCCTAGAATTGGCATTGCATAGGCTTTGGAATATCTCTTTCTATAACCCTGTCCTCAAACATCTGGGTAATACCTTTGTCTGGCTGGTCATAAATTGAAACGGCTTCCATAGACCTAGTGACGCTCTCTCCATCTGACCCCTCACCTTCTTCTATGGCTTCAATGACCACAGCTGACTGGTCAGGGCTAGTGACCTTTTCCTGCGCCTTGGGGAGTGGGGAAAGCAACTTCAATGGCTGAGCTTCTTGCAAGTTCTTGGGTAAGGATTTTGCCCTCACCATGGGTTCCTGGGTGGCTTTGGCTTTCGATGGAGTTCTTTTGGCTTCCTACTTGCCTTGCACCACAACCTTAGGTGGGCCTGCCTGCTCAGTCATGTCCCTCACATAGCCAGCAGGAGTACTCTGAAAATGTGAGACCGACCCTCAGCCCCTCCCTCTGCCATGGGGAAGCTCTAGGGCACTCGGCGGCGGTACAAGGCTGGGCAGATGACTAGGCCCTGGTACCACCTCTGGCTCTGTTTCTTTTCCGATGACCATGGCTTCCTCCCACTGCTCAGATGGCTCCACAGTTGTGGCCACACTAACTGCAGCGGAGACTCTTCTGGCTGATTGTGGCCACTGCCAGGGTGCAGGAGTTGATGGCTCAGGAGCCACATACTGTCTCTCTTGCTGCTGCATTTCGGCAGGCCTCACCACCCTGGGAACATTCCCACAAGCACATGACATGCAGACTGGCTGCCTAATAACCCCACTTCCACATTGTCCACAAAATGTGCACAACTCACTCGAGCTGCTTCTTTCCACAATGCTCCATAGCCAGTTATCAGTCCTTCTAGAACATTGATGGTCCGACCTCCGAATACAGGGGAATAAGCCATACTTTCTCTCACAAAGTTCAGTGTAGCGGATTACTTCCACAACAATTTGCCTGCACAGGTCTCTCTACTAACTGCCAAGATTTTGATTTAATTCTTCCAGTCAGCAGAACTGTCTTTCCACAACAAATTTGCCACCATGGGGTGTGGTGGACACTTAAACGATTTAACTCTGATAACACTCCTTTCTTCTCGAGGTTTTCTAGCAATCTGGGCCTCAGACCACCTGACCTTCCTTTTCTAGTGCTGCATCTCATTAAACGCATCCACCAATCAAATCGCCTCTTTTCCTCATTAACATTCATCACATTTTTCCTTCATGTGATGAGGCGCCATTTTGTCTCCTCGCGATGCAATAAAACAGTGCTATAAGGTTGTGCTGTGTTTAAGAAAGAATTTCACTCAAGCCTTCAGATTACTTCTAAGAGTTTATTGCGGTTATTCATCTTCATATGCATATTGATTCTTTTCATCAATGTTGGTGCTGCTTATTTAGTTTACATACAGTGTTTATATAAGCTATTTGTTATCTTGAAAATACCAACACCCCATTATAAGCCAATCATAAAATAAAATAACATGTTGATATTAGGGTTTGGTGTACCTTTTTCCTCAGAACACAGGTGTTACTACATTTCTTGCACAACATTCTTTGATGCACATAACCCTCTTTGTTGCATACCTTCTTTAACAAGTGCACACCATCCTAAATGAGGTCATCATAGGACGTTTGGTGTTAAATGTTGTACAATGTGAAATGTTACGCCACAAGTGCTTAAACTTCCAATACAGGCTGCGGCCTTTCAACATTCCAAACCTGCATAACTGCCATCCCTCGTGCCAGGTAGGTGCTTTGCACTTATATTCAGGATCCTGGATGACAGCCCCTATATTTGTAACCCCCCCTCCCTCTACTAGTTCACAGATGGCACTTTAACAACAGAAGCAGGATAAATACTTTTAACTTTCACTCACTCCTGCTCAAGTACTTTAGGGGCTTACTCTCGAGCAGGCAGCAGCTCCAGTCCAGGCTCAGATAGCAGACTCCAGAAAACTACCCCGGTCCCTCCCTGTCTAGGGGTTTTGATGGTATTCTGTCTCTGGGAAAGGGGAGGGGAACCATCTTGACTGTAAGCACATTTTAAGAGGGAGTACAAATCACAGTACCTTTATAATTTGTTGATTTGGATTCCTTTGGTAACGGCTCGAGCTCCGTCGAAGCGCTGGCTCACTGATAACTCTCTCTCAACCCCAGCACCTTGGGTAGTAGCAGCAGGCTCCACAGGCAGGCTGTAAAACAACTCATTAGGAAAGCAGCAGGACCACACAAACAGTTTTCTCCACAGAATAAAATGATCCGAGTAAAGTCAGTCAGAGGACCTGCCTGTTCCTTTTGGAAGCTGAGAAATTGGCTATACTGCAGAGAACAAACTAGAATGCATTTGAGGAACTGGTAACTTTGGTAAAACATAATATTGTAAGGGACTAGGAAGGTAAGCTACACTTTCTACAGAAAGTTTCATTATTTTCTTATTGGCATTAAGAATTGCAGGATTCCATTAAAGTGTAGTAATTTTATAACCAGAGGGGTTGTAATGCAACTGAAGTTGCTTGATTTCTGTGTTAGACACATAGGATTTGGAAGGATATTTGTGCAATATTTTGGAAGTGTCCTGCTGGCTAAGCAGTGAGTTTATCCCTGGTTTCAGATAAAGGGTTTGTGTTTGTATTAGAAGCAGACATAGCAAATTGTCTTCACTGAAAGGCCTGCTTACATCACAGGTGTCACTAGTCAATCAATTGATTCTGGGTGGGGCTTGTATCACTGTTCTGTTTAGGCATACTACACAGAGTAAAGTCAGTCAGAGGACCTGCCTGTTCCTTTTGGAAGCTGAGAAATTGGCTATACTGTAGAGGACAAACTAGAACGCATTTGAGGAACTGGTAATTTGGTAAAACATAATATTGTAGGGGACTAGGAAGGTAAGCTACACTTTCTACAGAAAGTTTCATTATTTTCTTATTGGCATTAAGAGTTGCAGGATTCCATTAAAGTGTAGTAATTTTATAACCAGAGGGGTTGTAATACAACTGAAGTTGCTTGATTTCTGTGCTAGACACATAGGATTTGGAAGGATATTTGTGCAATATTTTGGAAGTGTCCTGCTGGCTGAACAGTGAGTTTGTTTTTATCCCTGGACTCAGTAGAGAGGTTTGTGTAGGAGCAGTGGTCTACTACATTGTGGTGTTGGTTGACTTACTATAAAGGGCAGTACTCACCAGGGTGGTGGAGCAGTGGTGTAATTGATTGTTTCTAACAGTCACCAGTGGTTGTGGCATTTCCTTTATAGCCAAGGTTCTGACATCACTTCCTCAACAGGTCTTGGAGCAGAACTGTCATATTCTTAATTACCCAGCACAGTGCATAAAGCGTAAGTATACACACACCCCCAAAAAAATAAAAAAATTTGTATATTACTCATTGTATATTATAAGAAAGAGGGACATGTGGGGAGTGGTGCAATGCACTGGCTGTGGGGCAGCAATTTTCCGGGAAACATTCTGGAACTTGCGTTGCTGCCCTATTTGCAGACAACTGTCAGCTCTGAGGAGGAGGTTGCCGCCTCCAGGCTGAACTGGCAAGGACTAAGGAGGACTCCCCACCCAAAGAGCACCAGTTCCACAACCACTGCCTCAGAGGTAGCCATGTGAAGAGCAGATGGACCACAGTAGGTTCTGGGAGGGTGAGGGTGGTGGAACAGAGGTAGCCGCGAGTTGCACCTCTACACAAATCATATGTCGGTCTGGCAAATCAAGGTTCCTCATGATGACACCCTCATTGGAGACCAAGAAGAATGCTGGGGACAGCCACAAGGAGACCCACAAAAGAGTGGCAAGGACAACACAAGGGAAAGAAACAGCTTCTGATAGGGGACTCAATTGTTAGGGGTGTAGACCTGGGGAAGGGAGAGGAGAGGGAATTAAGGTGCCTGCCTGGTGCCATGGCTTGGAGGGACAGGAAGCAAATCCTCAGGATTGCAGAAGCAGCATCACAGGAGAGGAAACTAGATATCATTGTCCACCTCGGGACGAATGACCTAGCTAGGCATGAGATCAGTGCAGTGCAGGATGAATTTGTGGAGTTGGGGAGGGGCCTCAGACAGGTAGCAAGCACGGTAACCTTCTCGGAGGTGCTGCGAGTCCACGGCAGGGGTGAGGCTAGGGTACTACACACCATGCGGTTTAATGAATGGTTGCAAAACTGGTGCAGAGCACAGGGCTTTGGCTTCATTGGGGACTGGAGGTCCACCTGGAGAGATGAAGGTCTATACTGGCATGATGGTCTGCATCTGTCCAGGAAGGGAAACACGCTCCTAGGTGACAGGTTAAAAGGCTTCCTTGGCAAGCTTTTAAACTAGCCAAGGGGGGAGGTGCTGATAGGAAACAGGAAAGTTCAAGCCTCCCCCCCACAAAGCATGGCAGGTAGTAGGGTAAACACTGAGGTACAGAGCTTGACAGAGGGCAGGACAGGAGTAAATGGAAAAATGGACAAGGGCAATAAGAGCAGGGATGGGGTAAAAAAGGATAAAGCCAACAGTAAATGGAGGGCAATGAGTACCGATGCCTGTAGTCCTGGAAACAAGCTTCCAGAGCTAGTAGCCCTGATGGAAGTGGAACACTTGGATATTGTGGCAGTCACAGAAACATGGTACACAGAGAACCATGACTGGGATGTCAACATACCAGGGTACACAATCTACAGAAGGGACAGGGAGGGTAAAAGAGGAGGTGGAGTAGCTCTCTACATAAGGGAAGGGATCAAAGTAACAGAACTAAAAGGTAAAGGGGGAGGACAAGAGGAACTCTGGGTCACATTGGAGACAGGGAATGGCATCACAATCCACACAGGGGTTGTATACAGACCTCCGTCTCAAGGGGAGGAAATGGACAAGAAAGTGATAGAGGGCATTCTCAAAATGGCTGAAAAAGGGGAGATACTGTTGATGGGGGACCTGAATATGCCAGATGTTAACTGGGCAACATGGACTGCAGCCAGATCCAAGAGCAGGGTCATTCTCGATGCCCTACAGGGAGCATGCCTTAGACAGCTAGTGGTGGAACCCACTCGGGAGGGAGCAATATTAGACCTGGTACTCTCAAATGGAGAGAGGATCACAAACTTAGAAGTCAGTAGACACCTGGGAACAAGCGCCCACTGCACAGTGTGCTTCACAATAAACACAACCATGGAGACAAGCCATACAAATACAAGGATACTGGACTTTAGAAGGGCTGACTTTGGCAAAATGAGTGAATACCTGAGGAATGCATTAGCAAGTGGCCAGAAAGGAGGGGTGGAAGAACAATGGAGAAAAATCAAAACTGCCATCATGGAGGCAACAAGCCTTTGTGTGAAACAAATAAAGAAAAAGCGGAATAAAAAACCACTATGGCTCTCAACAGAAGTGTCAGGGAAGGTTAAGGAGAAAAAGGCTGCATTCAAAAAGTATAAGGAATCACAGACAGAGCATGACAGGGAACTGTATCAATTAAAGCAGAAAGAAGTGGGGAAGGCAGTCAGAAAAGCAAAGGCCCAAACCGAGGAAAGGATAGCCAACTCAGTTAAGAAGGGGGATAAAACCTTTTATAGGTACATTAGGGAACATAGAAAGGTTAAGGGAGGGATAGGGAAGATTAATAAAGGAGAGGGGAGGTGGGCAGAGGGAGACAGTGAAAAGGCAGAGATAATGAATGAATACTTTTCCTCAATATTCACAAAAGAAGAAGAGGAGGAGTGACCTAAACCAAACAGTAGAAGCACTCTGGATAGTGGGGTTGATACCAGTCCATTTAAAGAAGAAAGAGTACTGAAAGAACTTCTAAAACTCAAGGTGGACAAAGCAATGGAGCCTGACGGATTCACCCTAGAATCCTAAAAGAGCTAAGGGAGGACCTAGTGACACCACTAACCACACTTTTAACAAATCATGGGAAGATGGGGTGGTACCTGAGGACTGGAGGAGGGCAGATGTGATTCCCTTCACAAAAGTGGGAGCAAGGCAGAAGCAGGAAACTACAGACCTGTTAGTTTGACCTCAGTGGTGGGGAAAATGATGGAATCACTTCTGAAAGAAAGAATTGTTGAGTACCTAGAGGCAGAGGGCACTGGACCCAAAGCAGCATGGATTCACAGCAGGAAGGTCATGTCAGACAAATCTAATCGATTTCTTTGACTGGGTGACCAAAGTAATAGACCAGGGAGGGGCTATGAATATGGCCTACCTAGTCTTTAGCAAGGTATTTGACACAGTCTCGCACAAAGAATTAATAATCAAGTTAGCCAGCCTGGGAGTGGGTCCCAGGGTGGTAGCCTGGGTAGAAAACTGGCTGCACAACAGGACACAGAAGGTAATAGTGAATGGAACACATTCTGAAGAAAGGAGGGTTACTAGTGGAGTACCTCAGGGCTCAGTATTGGGTCCAGTCCTCTTTAACGCCTTTATAGGTGACATTGCAGAGGGTCCGAAGGAAAGGTAAGCCTGTTTATGGATGACACAAAGATCTGTAACAGAGTTGATACACAAGGGGAAGAAAAGGATGAGAAGGGACTTGGCAAGGTTGGAGGAATGGTCAGACATGGCAATTTAGATTCAATGCAAAGAAGTGCAAAATAATGCACCTGGGAAATAAAATCCAGGAGAAGAGTACACAATAGCAGGAGGTACTAACAACAACAATAATGGAAAGGGATCTGGGTGTAGTCATATCAGATGACCTAAAGGTGGGTATGCAATGTGAGAAGTCAGTAGGGAAAGCCAGGGGATACTGGGATGCATGGGAGGGCATCACAAGTAGAAAAAGGAAGTGGTTATCCCTCTATACAGACAGTTGGTGAGACCCATCTGAGTACTGCATGCAGTTTTGGAGACCCCATCTACGCAAGGACATAGACAGGATGGAAGCAGTCCAGAGGAGGGCAACTAAAATGGTGCAGGGTCTACATCAGAAACCATATGAAGAGAGACTGAGAGAGCTTAATATGTATACCCTTGATGAAAGGAGGGACAGGGGGACATGATAGAAACTTTTAGGTACCTCAAGGGAATCAACAAGTCCAGGAGGGTAGCATCTTTCAGAAAAGAGATGTAAGAACAAGGGGCACAATTTAAAGTTAGAGGGGATGGCTCAGGTAATGTGGAGGAAATTTCTTCACGGAGAGAGTGGTGGACGACGGAACCGCCTTCCTGGAGAGGTTGTGGGGTCTAAAACAGTGGAGGAATTCAAACATGCATAGGACAGACATAAGGCAATTATAGTGGGGGGTTGCAGGAAATAGGCTGTTGGTTAACTAGAATCTGCAGCTTATCCAGTAGGTAGGGAAATGGGCAGACTGGGTGGGCCAAGTGGTCCTTATCTGCCGTCAAAGTCTATGTTTCTATGTTTCTATCCAAGTCCAAACGATTTAAAATGCAACCAAATCAGCATTTATTTTCTTTCTCCACAAAATGCTCAAGCAATAACAACATTGAGGATCCTCATATGATTCTTCAGCACAGTTCCATATTTCTATGGCCCTTGGCCATGGCACAGACTTGGGGGACTCAGGATTCGAACCTGGGACTAGCGACTCTGTTCCCTTTCATATTTAGCCAAAATGGGCTCACTTTCCTCTCAGAACACTTTCCTACTTGTTTCCCATACTTTATGATTGCTGCCCTGCCTGTGGGAATGGAGGCACAATTTCTTTTTACATGCTGGTACACTCTCCTCATCTTAGGAGGGAGAGGGGTACGATGGTACACATTTAGGCACTTGCAGTCCTTGCCACTAGAGGCCACCCACACTGCAGATCCATGGGCAGGGTTCTCCCAGATGCAGGGGCCAAACTCTTTCTTCACAGCAGTCACAAGCATTAACAGCACAATACCTTTTAAAATGGACACGGTCAGGCAAAGGGGTATCTGTCACCTACCCCACTGGAGACATCACTGCCACCTCAGTCTCGACAGTCCCGTCCATGGCAGCCACTCTCCTCAGCTTCTGTAGAGCCTAGCAGGCTCCTCTCAATCCCTCACAAGATTTCTGCTTCATATTGCTGCTTTCCCCTCTAGCTCTTCAGGGGAATCACTCCTCTTGTTTGGGAGCCAGTGGGCAATCTTCCCACCCTGGTCCTGGGCTTCTTCTGCCCCAACTGATGGCCTCCCCATCGCGGGCCTGCAAGCAGGTGCCCGCTCCTCCTCCCACACTCTCCTGCCTCCTCCATGAATCTCGACTACACTCTCCTCTTTCGTGCCAAATGGCACTTTTTTTAAAACAAGATGCGCACACGCCTGAGCAGTAGCTCAGCAAGCACGCGTGCGCTCACACAACCTCCCGCAATGCTGACAGGGCATGTAAAACAGTAACCCCTGACTGGCACAGGGGTTACATGAGTTTCATTTGTTTTGTTGCTGTATTGTTCCTCAATATTTAAATAAAGTTTCTTCAATCTCAAAAAAAAGTTAACTTTTCTAACTCCAGCAGTCCCTCACTTAGGAGTTCACACTGTGCATCAGTCTCTATAGAAACAGATGCCCTGGAGAAAGACCCTATTCTTAGAATAGAACTTAGAATTTAGAACAGGTTTTTGAAAAACTCTGCAATCACCTTCTACCTTGATAGTTATCAGATTTGTTTCTTTGCCTGGAGAGAAAGGGTGCCCCAAGTATTGCTGCAGTACAACTGGGTCTATTTACAGGCACACTAATAATTTAGTGAAATAAACTGTGATCCTAATGATGATTTTTCTATTATTGTTAATTGGTCTTTGCCATTTTAATCCCCTACCCTAGCCTGACCAGCCAGCTTATTATTTTTCAAGTCAAGTTACTCATTGTGCCTGTTTTATTGGGGTTGGTCTAGTGGTAAGCAATCCAGATTCCATACATTTCCAGTCTAGTCAGTTGGGCCCCACTCCTTCTGTGTCCATCTGCCGGGCCAACTCGCTTCTTCGCCTGGGCCCGACACACTGTACTGGATTGCCGGCAACAGTACTGAAAATAGCATGACAGGGTCTTGTATGCGAGCGAGGAGTGGGTGATAACATGAGGGAGGGGTGGGGCAATAAAGTCATAATGATGCTATACAGCCTGATAGGCTGAACAGCATCACTATGATGCTACTGCCCCCCCTCCCCCATTATCATGCTTGTGTTCCTTGCTTGCATATGAGATGCTGTCATGCTAGGTCAGTACTGCCACTGATATAGTGTGTCAGGCCTGGGAGGAAAAGTGAGCTGGCTTGTGAGAGGGGGACCCAACTGACTAGCCTGGAATTGTACAGAATCTGATTACTTGCCACTAGCCCCCCACAATAAAGCAGATACTATGAGTGACTTGAACTGAAAAAGAACAGGCTGGCTGGTTGGGCTAGGTTGAGGGTTAAGCTTGCAAAGATGCTGTTGTCTCCTGGCATTGCGCCAGGATCCAACATTTAAAATATTTAACTCTCAGACGCCTTCTCTGGGGCATCGGGAAAAGGAGAGGTAGGTGTGGGGAAACGTTTTAAACTTCGGAATACCAAATACCACAAATAATTGGACCTATTATTCATTCTTGTTCCTGAATAATGAATAGGACAGTCTACATGGTATTTGAGAAACATTACTTATTACTTGCAGACCCCTACCTTCTCTACACAGATAGACCATATCTGCTATATGGTAAATTTTTGCAAGGCTCTGCTTATAGAGTACAACAGCAGTTTACTGTGGAAGCTAGGTTATCAATTACTGGGAGTGTTTTGATTTCAAGGCTGACATATTGTCATTTATTCGAATGCCTGTTAGGCAGACCTACATAGGTGGAATACCACCTCTAATAATGTATGTAGGTCTGGCTGTCAGTCAAGTTGAATGACACATCATTGTGATTTCTACAGCAATCTTAATTGGCTGTCACCCCCACAATGGAGGAATATTTAATTTAGGTGTGTTTAGGTTTAGCATTATTCAAAGTGAACAGCTTCACTGCCATAAGCAACTTTTTTCTCATTCTGTTTTAGTTAGATCTATGTCCCTCGGGTCTTTTGAAGTGGAACGCATAATAGTCCCCCATATTAAATCACATCAAGGACAAAATGCATTTGCATACACTGGCCCTTTATTACATGGAACTTTTTCCCATTGATAATGCTAGAAGGTCTTAAAGCAAAATTCAACTAAATAAAGGTTAAAAGACGACTTATTTTCCCAGTCGTATTGCACCTGGTTTGGATAAAGGACATCCAGACTGTGTGTGTGTGTGTGTGTGTGTGTGTGTGTGTGTGTGTGTGTGTGTGTGTATATATATATATATATATATATATATATATATATGCATGTAATTCTTGATATATACTGGTTATTTTTTATTTTTTAGATATTTCTTATATGTTTGTTTTTCATTTTCCTCCTATGTTGCATGTCTTTGCATTTGGGTTTTTGAAGTTTGTAACGATCTAGGTCACTCCTGAAACAGGTTTTCAGCCTATGTGTTTTACCTGCTTAACAAAAACTTAAATGGATAAAAGTAAAGTATATGTAAACAATAACACATAAACCAGATACAGCACGAGTAGCCAAAGTATCAAGCACATCATTGCTGGCTGGGGAGCGTTCCTCAGTGAGTGTAATCTGTCTATGGCTGTCCTACTGTCATTTTCCTGTGACATAAATACTGTGGAGTGATCACTGCAATATACCTGTGGGTGTGCCAGTGATGACCTAACTTGCTTTCCTGGTCTGCCATGACCTTTCCATTTCTCTCGATGTTTAAAGAGTAAGAGGAAGATGTCACTGGGACATCTCAGTGGATGCTGCAGTAAGATGTTCAAAATAAAGCAACATTTTACATAACAGTCTCACAAAATGTGGTGAAAAAGAAATAATTTGACCTACAGGGAATGAGTTCTATTTTTATAATTAGAAAATGTGCAAAGCTATTTGAGGCATCTGATTGGCTTAGATACTTCTCTAGCTGGGCATCTATCAGACAATAGATGCCCACCTATTAAAAGTGCCAGTCTAGCCTGTCCCATCACCAGGATGTTGGTGCCCAGCATGCTCTCCAGTTGGATAAAACCCCTCACCTGCATTCCAAATGTCCACCATCTGTATCTGTCGCTTAGTGTGCGACAAACTGAGCCGCTGACCCATCACAAAGTTAAAATGCAGTGTAAAGGAAATGCAACTTTATCCACACAAAATTCACTTAACCCCCAAAAAATAGACATGACTTGAGTCTTCAGCCCTTACTGTGACACCTCCCTCCCGAGACGAGAGCATAAAAAAAAAAATCCAGCTCTGGACACACACATACCTCCCACTTTCAACTGTCTCATCAGACTTTTCTTGCTGTAGTCCCCCCCCCCGCGCTTAGCCGCCTGCTCACCATCAACCCGTTAACCAGGCATCAATCGTCTCACTTGCCACTCATGCCCTACTGTCCTGATGTAGTGCCCCATGAGCAAGTTGTCCGGAATAATGCTTCCTGGTCTCCCTGTATGCAGTCACATCAGCTGTGAATTCACGAGCAACACCGCTCGTCTTCCCAACTCACATCCAGCACCTCCTCAAGCAGCGAAATCCTCGCATTAATCACTGGTAGCGATGGGTCTTTGCTGTTTTTATCCACCTGATTGCATTCGCTAAAACTAAGAAAAGAAAAAAAAAAACAGCAAGTACACTGAATGCTGCCTGCCTCGTCTGCGGCTTCATACTCTGCATTAGGCAAAAGCGGCCGGCGAGGGGTTGTGGATCATCCAGCCTAAAAACAGTGAGAGAAACAAAATAAAGCACAATATATAACAAAAATGGTGCCCGTAAATAAGGCAAATTCTCAGCGACAGTGCTTCCCAAAATGTTGAGCAGTAGTAGACTGTAAAGGACACCACCCCATCCCTTGTGGCAGAAACCACCCATGACAGTAGTAGTATTTTCCTGGTTTCTCATACCGCAGATGGATGTCCATCTGCGGTAGGGAAAACAAAGAAAATACCCTCAGTGTCACACACAGTTGCATTCCCTGAGATAGCGTACTCTGTCACCACTAGCAACCACCATCAGCCAATCAAAAGCTCCAGTATCAGAGGGACTTGTTTTTATCCTGTTATATTTTTATCAAATAAAATTGATTTAAATGTTTAAAATTAAACAAATGTCTCAGTGAATTTATCTACAAAGGTTGCAAATTTTCTAAGCACAATAATACCCTCCAGGGTGGGCGGTATTGGGCAATACCGGACCACCCAGAAGTTATAAGGCCCTCCACCTGTGGCATTGGGCCTCTTTATGCCCCTGGGTGGTCCGGTATTGCCCAATACCGCCCACCCTGTCGGGTATTATTGCTTGTTTGAATAATTATTCTTAGCTGCAGGATTTGCAATAGCAGAGAAAGGAAGTGTCTTGGGGAACCCTAGGCCCAACCATGTGAGCCTATAGCTCAGTGGTTAGAGATCTGGCTGGTATTCCAGGGGCCTGGGTTCAATTCTCAGTAGGACACATTATTTCTTTCTCACTACAGTTTATGATTTAATTGCCCAACAGTGGCTAATACTGCACCAACAACATCTAACTATCATCTTGATTGTTCTGAGTTGCAGGATTTGCAATACCAGAGAAAGGAAGTGTATCTGAAAACCCCAGGGCCAAACATGTGAGCCTACAGCTCAGTGGTTATAGCACCGGGACGTCACTTTGGGGGCCTAGGTTAAATTCCCAGTAGTTCACATTATTTCTTTCTCACTACAGTTTGTGATTTAATTGCTATGCAGTGACTAATTACATACTAACATACTAAAATGCCAGCAGAATAGGCCTCACGGTCTTTCGTGTCTGCTCGTTTGGTCAGTCCCCAGCCTGGGTGCTGACCTTGCTGTCCCTCTCGCCTTCTCTGGCTTCTCCCTTCCCAGTTCCGGATATTCTTGCTGCATTGGATTTTGCTTCCAGAACCCTTCCCCTGTACCTGTCCCACCCCCTCTTGAACCCCTCCACTGTCTCTGCCTCCACCAGCCCCCTAGGCAGTGCATCCCATGGCTCCACCACCCTCTCAGTGAAGTAGCACCTCCTCCTTCTCCCTGAATCTTCCCTCCAGCTTCCACCCATGCCCTCTAGTGGCCCCTTCCGCCTTCCTTCAAGCACCCCAACTGTTCCTCCCCTATTTATCCTCTTCATGTACCCAAGACCTCTATCATGTCCCCCGTCCCTTCTCTCTTCCAATGTGTATACATTATTTTCTGCCTTCTCCTCATAGGTTCTGTCCCCAAACCCCAAATCATTTTGGTTGCCCTCCTCTGGACCCTTCCAGGAGGTTAATGTCCCGCTTAAGTGTGGCCTCCAAAACTGCACGCAGTACTCAAGGTGCGGCCTCACCAAGCAGTTATACAGAGGAGTATCACTTCCTCCTTCTGAGGTGATCCCCCGATGCATCCCAGCATCCTGTTGGCCTTGGCTGCTGCCCTCCCACAAGTCTCAGAGTTGTTCATCTTGACATCCACCACCACCCCAGGTCCCTCTCAGCCATCGAGACTTGTAGCATTCCCCAGGGTGTACACTTGGCCTGGGTTCTGGCCCCAGGTGGAGTACCTTGCATTTCCTGCATTGAACCTCAGCTTCCACTTTCTAGACCATCTTTCCAGAGCCTCCAGGTCCCCCTGTAGGGCCACCCTCCCCTCCTCCCCATCCACCACTGCCCCCAGTTTCGAGTCATCTGCAAAGAGACTCATCTCACTCCTGATTCCTGTCCTTATGTCAGATACGTAGGCGTTGAACAGAAGGGGCCCAAGGACTGATCCCTGTGGGACCCCACTAATGACCCTCCTTGGGATGAGACTATCCCACCAACTACGACCCTCTGGGTCCGGTCCTGGAGCCAATTGCCTATCCATCTGATCATCTGGTTCCCAACCCCCATTTCTCCCAGCTTATCCAACAGACCTACGTGAGGAACAGAGTCAAATGCCTTGCTGAAGTCTAGAAAGAGGACATCCACTGGTCTACCCAGGTCCAAGGCACTTGTCACCCAGTCATAGAACTCCACCAGGTTTGTCTGACACGATTTCCTCGGGATGAATCCATGCTGTCCATCGTCCAGGCACCCTGACTTATCCAGGTCCCCCTAGCCTCTCCTTGACAATGCCTCCATCACCTTGCCCACCACCGATGTCAGGCTGACAGGCCTGTAGTTCCCTGCCACCTCCCTTGATCCCCCTTGTGGATAGGCACTATATGCGCCACCTTCCAGTCTTGGGGCACCACCCTGTCCTCAGAGAGATGGTGAAAAGCTCTGCCAGGGGTTTGCCAGGACATCTGCAAGTTCCTTCAGCACTCTGGGATGTAATTTATCCGGCCCAGTGCTTTCTCCGTCTTAAGGGGGCTGAGGGCTTCCCTCACTCTCTCTGCTGTGATTTCCACTTCCGGTACCCCTTCTCCTGTAGCCCTCTCCCCACCTGCCAGTGATGCCTCCCTCCCCAGACCTGCCGATCAGTAAGGGTCCCCCCTCCTCAGTATCTCTGTCTCCTCCCATGTATGATGCAGCACCCCCATTTTCCCTGGTGAAAACTGAGGTGAAGTACTCATTTAGTACCTCAGCCTGCTCCCCCGGGTCTTGTGCCCACCTCTTTCCTGATTTAATCCTGCTAATCTGCCCCTTCACCCTTCGTTTTTCCCCAATGTATCTAAAGAACCCCTTGTTCCCTCTCCTAATTTCCCTGGCCAGGGAATTCTGCACCAAAAACATCTAATTGTCATATTATGTTGTGAAGTACAGTTACAAACAGGATTAAAAAGACTAACTTTGATATTCTATGTAAGGGACATCACTCAGTGGGATGTGTGATCATATGGGGATGATACACCCCTCAGGTGGTTGTTATAAATGAGGCATAATAGAGTGTCATAGCCCACTCATGAAGTGCATTATTCCCTTACAAATGCATACCATGGAGTGTGTCATTCTACTTGTAAAAAACCTTTTGTTTATAAAAAAAAAAAATGCAGTTCGGGTAACGTACGTAGAGGATAGTAAACCATCATGTGAAGTGTTATGAACAATGAGGTTGCAGGTGGAGCTGCACAGAATGAGGAATTCTGCAGGCAGAATGGCAATTCCATTTCTGAAATGCATTTCAGAATTTCCTTTTGGATTCTGCAGAATCTCGAAAACCATTTCTATGTAAACCACAAAATAGCTTTCCCCAGATTATGTAAACCACAGAGTAATATTCCATGGTTGCATGTCAAGTCTGTGCCGTCTCCAACAGCTAAAATGGAATTTTGGACAGCAATTGTACCTGGATTTCACTAAAAATGAATTAAGTTTAATGCAGAATTCATTCAGAGAAGATTTTCCTTAATTAATTCTGATGAAAACATTAAAAAATGTGTCCCCATGGAATTGTATTCATTATTTTATGTGCACTTACTCAGAGGACCTAGAGTACGCTATCCACACACAACCTTGGATTCCACATAAATGGGTGTTTACTCACCTGGTAAAGGTGATTGTGTTGGTTGACATCCATGGCACTCCAGACATTAGCTCATGGGTTTTAGCCCACCTGATAGGCTAGTGATGCACATGACTCTAGGATCAGATTTCTACCATATCCAGGTCCCAGAAACCCCTGCTGTCCAGTTCAAATCTTCCAAAGCTGAAAGTAAGGTTAGTGACAGGCAATACCAAAAGGAGATAAAGAAAAACACACAAATTGAAGATGTGTATTCGGAACAAATAAGCAGAGTGAAGTGACTGTCAATTCGGGCCATGGGCCCCTACTTTATTTCCCTGATAATACAATCTAGACTCGACCCCTAATGGGCCAACGGTGGACAACCTGGATGTCTGATGATAAGGCAAGGAAACAGTCAGTTCAGATCAATGTTGTCTACTATTCCCTGGTCGCCTCTTGACTACTGTGTCGGGAGGGTTGTGGAGTGCCATGGATGTCAACCAACACAATCACCTTTACCAGGTGAGTAAACACCCATTGTGATTGGTTGATCATCCGTGGCACTCCAGACATTACCTCATGGGTAGATAAGAAGCAGTACTGTACCCGTGGGAGGGAGACAGAGTGGTCTAGGGGTTAAAGGAAGTGTTGGTGGCCGCAGAGAGGACCTGTGTTGCAAAGGTAGGTTGCAATTGGTACAGATGATCTAAATGACAATGTCTGGCAAAGGTGTGGAGCGAAGTCCACGCAGCTGCCTTGCAGATGTCCTCCACTGACATATTGGCCCTCTCCGCCCAGGAGGTAGCTACCGCCCTAGTGGAGTGCGCCTTGATCCCCCGAGGCGGTGTCTTTTGTTTTGCTATGTAGGCCTCCTGAATGGTTCTCCATAACCAACCAGCAATGGTGGTCTTGGAGGCTGCATTCCCCTGTCTCTGGCCCCTTGTGACTATGAACAACCCCTCTGTCTTTTGTAGAGGCTGTGTCCTAGTTATGTACATGGATAGGGTGGTGCCTATGTCCAGGTACTGCGGGAAGGCTACGCCTCCCAATTGAGAGTCTCCCATGAATGTGGGTAACTCGATAGTTTTCTTCCTGTGAAAGGGGGAGGAGACCTTTGGTTGAAAGGCTGGGACAGTGCGTAAGCATACCCCGTGCGGCGTGAACACTGTGTAGGGTTCTCTGCAGGATAGTGTGCCTAACTCCCTGATTCTGCAGGCTGAGCATATCGCCATGAGAAAGCAGGTCTTCAGACCAACCCAGAACAAGTCTACATTCTGTAGTGGTTCGAATGGGGCCGAGCTGAGGGAGTCTAGTACCAGGGGAAGGCCCCAAGAAGCGACGGATGGGCGCACTCGAGGTCGTAGAATCTTGGCTGCCCTTAGGAAGTGCAGGGCATCCAGGTGGGCACCGGGGATGTGGCCCCCTACGGACCCAATAGCTGCCCCGATGGCCGACAGCTGTACCCTGAGGGATGAGTGGGACAATCCCCTATCCAGGCCTTGCTGAAGAAATAGCAGGATGGTAGCCATGTCAGCAAATTCCGGGTTCGTAGCTCGATCTCGGCACCACCTGGTGAACACCGACCATTGTCTGCCATAGGTAGAAGTGGTCGAGGAACGTCTGGACTGCAGCACTGTTGCAATGACTGAGTCATGGTAACCTGCGGTTCTTAGTCTTCTCCTTTCAGGAGCCAGGCTGTGAGCTTCAGGGTCCTGGGGGCCAGGTGTAGTACTGGGCCCTGGGTCAACATGTCTGGTCGGTAGGGTAATCTGAGAGTGGTCAGCATCATTGATAGGACTGTGGCAAACCACGTTCTCTGTGGCCAGTAGGGAGCCACTAGGATGATGGTCTGTCCCGAGGAGCGGATTTTGGTGAGTACTTGAGGTAGCAGGGGAATGGGTGGGAAGATGTAGGAGTGGTCCCGGAGCCAAGGTTGCGACAGTGCATCGGTTCCCTGTGACTGACTCTCCCTGTACCTCGAGAAGTAGTCTGTGGCCTGCGCGTTTTGTGCCGTGGCCATGAGGTCCATGGAAATGGGTCCCCAGGTCTCCTATATCAGCTGGAAGAGACTGGGGTGGAGATGCCACTCCCCTGGGTGGACTTGCTGTCGGCTGAGCCTGTCTGCCCGAATGTTGAGCTTTCCAGCGAGATGCACCGTGCTGAGGTGGGAGAGGTGGTGCTGTGCCCAGTTGAGGACCCTTGCCGCCTCCGTCAGCATCGCTCTGCTTCTGGTGCCTCCCTGTTTGGCAATATATGCCACTGTCACTTGGTTGTCGGAGCGAATCAGCACCGATTGTCCCGAGATAGTGGACTTGAAGGCTGTTAGTGCATGGTAGACTGCCTGCATCTCCAGGATGTTGATGGATAGCCTGGATTCTGCGGGGGTCCATCGGCCCTGTGCTGTCCTGTTGGCCAAGCAAGCGCCCCAACCCCGAAGACTCACGTCCGTCTCAATGGAGACCTGAAAGGGAGCCTCCAGTGGGATTCCTCTGGTTAGGTTGGCGCAGACTGTCCACCACGTTAGTGATTTTCTCACCGATAGTGGTAACGGGAGTGCCTCCAGGTTGTGTTCGTTCGGAGATCCCCATGTGAGGACGTACGTCTGCAGTGGCCGCATGTGCCATCTGGCCCAGGGGACCAGGTCGATACAGGATGCCATGCAACCTAGTAGTTGGGCTAGGCTTGCCATGGATGCCTGACGGTTGGTGTGCACTCTGCATGCCAGACTGATCAGGTTGAGGACCCTTGCCTCGGACGGTCTCGCCCATCCCTTTGCTGTGTCTAGGCTTGCGCCTAGATGCTCTATCTGTTGCGTGGGCGCCAGGTGGCTCTTGTCCAGGTTTACTACCCAGCCGTGCTGTTCGAGAGCCCTTAGAGTGAGGGTGGTGTGTTGGCGAGAGAGCTCCTTGGATCGTGCCCGGATCAGCCAGTCGTCGAGGTAGGGGATGATATCGAGACCCTGTTCCTGGAGTCTGGCCACTAGTACCACTGATACTTTGGTAAAGACTCTTGGAGCTGAGGAAAGCCCGAAGGGTAGTGCCTGGTATTGAAAATGGTGGCCGAGTATATGGAATCTGAGGTACTGCCTGTGTTTCGGCCTGATGGGGATGTGAAGGTATGCGTCCTTGAGGTCTATGGACGTCAGGAAGTCACCCACACGAATACTGCATACTGTTGACCTCAGAGTGTCTATCTTGAACCTCTGGGGGACCACGTGCTGATTTAGGTGTTTGAGGTCCAGAATGGGGCAAAGTTCGCCATTTTTCTTTGGCACGAGGAAGAAGATGGAGTAAACTCCCAACCCCTGCTCGTGTGGGGGTACGGGCTGTATCGCCCTGTTGCTGATCAGGTTCCACAGGATCTGTTGTACCTGATGAGCCATGGCCCTCTTTTTTGTGATCGGTGAGGTGATGAACCTGTGTGTCAGGCAAGACTCCGATAACTCTATCGAGTAGCCTCGGGACACGACTTCATGAACCCATTTGTCTGAGGTGGTGTGCAACCACTGGTGGCTGAAGAGCGCTAGTCTTTGACCCACGGGGGGGTAGCGCCCTTGCCCCAAAGGGGTCCTGTGCGAGCAATCATTGTTGCTTACCTCGCTGACCTCTACCTCTTCCTCTGAACCTAGACCCACGGGTTCTGAAGGATGAAGTATGGTAGGATTGGGTGGCAGGGGTGCGTTGTGAGGTGTAAGAACCTCTACCACGAAAGGAGGTGATTTGGTGTGTGTCTCTGTGAGTTTGGTAAGATCTTTGGCCCCCCCAAAATCTCTGTCTAGCGGAAGGTAGATAGGAGTGCCTACTTTTGTTTCTAAGGAGTTCCTTGCCCTCCTCTTTCTGCTTCAGGAACTCTAACAGACCCTCCCCAAAAACGTGTTTACCCTTCAGGGGGAGATTTTGTAGTAAAGTCTTGGACTCATTGTCGGCCTCCCACAGTTTAAGCCACAAAGCCCGTCTAGCCCTGTTTGTGATGGCTGTGGCCCTTGCGTTAAGTCTGAGAGAGTCTACTGCCATATCGGCTAGATATCTTGCTGCATCAAGAGTACACTCTAATAGTTCTGTCTCTCTAGACTTGGGGTTGGCCTGTTCCAGGAGTTCCTCTAGCCAACGTATCTGTGCCCGTGCTGTATAAATGTCTGCTGTGAACGTTCTTGCCGCCATGCCCTCTGTTTCGAAAGCCTTCTTTAGCATGTCCTCGACCCTTTTGTCAGTAGGGTCCTTTAAGGAGATTGCTCCGCAAGGTAGAATAGTCCTTCTACTAAGCGCGGCCACCTGAGGATCGACTGTTGGGGCAGTGCACCACATGCTGGCCTTGTCTTCCTGAACGGGATACATATGGTCCAGGTTTCTTTTGTTCGACATCCGGCCGGGATCGGTGGATTGCCATTCCTTAGTGACGATGTGTTCGATCGCCGGACAGACGGGAAAACTCTCTCTAATAGTGGACCTCTGCTGGATCAGGGGATCCAGTTTGGATTCTGGTTTACTTTCCTTCATCTCGAACCCCATGGTGGTCTTCATGATTTTAATGAGGCCTGGAACCATATCAAAGGAGCATAGTTTTGAGGCGAGCGATGGAATGGCCTGTGGCCCCAAGTCCTCTTCGTTGGAGATTGCTCCATCTTCCTCCTCCGGCAGGTCTATGTCCTCCCCGGTGTCGGGTTTGTGATTATCCGGGGTAGGCTCCATCAGATCCATGTGATCCTCGCTGGCCCTTCCCCCGACATCTTGCTCCAGAGGTTGCGTCGCTGGTAATCTATGTTGAGTGAGGGACTCCAATTTTTCCATTACCTTCAGCATAAAGTTCTGCTGACTCCCCATCATGGGCACCTGGATCCAGCCAAGATGAGCTGCTAGGGCCAGGGTTGCTTGGGCCCATGCTGGTGGACTGATCCAGGGATAGGTCATCGTCGTTGTGGAGGCATGCGGTGCACAGGGGACCAGGGGTATGGGGCAGGAGGTTAGCGCTGCACGCCGTGCACTTCTTGGCCTTGACCATCTGGGAAGACAAAAGAGTGCATGTGTTACAAAGGGTGCCAAATTGGCTTTCACTGGGTGGTGGGCCCTGTTAGGCAGCGTTGAGGACGCATTAAGCTTAGGATCTAGAGAGGCGAGAGAGAGAGAGAGATGCGTGCTGTCCTCATATGGGGGTCGCTGTAGTGAGGGATCCACATGGAGGCTGAGATGCTGGGGATCGCTATAGAGAGGGACCCCAGTGGCATAACTGTAACTGGAAGACTCATATGGGCTGCTTGAGAGAGGAACCCGTATGGTCTTGAACAATAAAAATTTTTTTTTCTCTGACATAATAAACTGTGATCCTCGCTGGCCCTGCTGTAGGTTAGGTCTGAACTCACAACCCCAGCATTGCTCTGCTTGTACTGCTGCAGTACCACGTGGTAACTGATTGCTCCACTGGAGCTCATTCCTTGCCCTCCTGGACTGTGTGTGTCCCTGGTTCAGGCCCCTTTTCCTAGGTACTCCACCCTGCAGGCAACTAGAAACCGAACATGGCTCCCAGGCCGCGCCTGGGCCACTGACTGCCGAGCCACCATAGCGGAATGCAGCGCAAGGCTGACCCTCCCTGGAAGTCCCAGCGAGGCTGGCTCCAACCTGTATGGGCGCCGTGGCTCCAGCAGTGAGGAATAGGCCAGCAGGGGGAAACGAAGGCCCAGGAGGGTGCAGTGACGCGTAGTGAGGAAATGGTCACTCTGGCCATGATAGGCCGCGGTAGAGGGCTCCGCGTAATCCCTGGAGCCGACGCGCCTCTAACTCCTGGAGGAAGAGTGGTCGCCATTGGAAGGAGTGCCCAGAAGGGCTCACTAGGCAAAAGCTAGAATGGTGAGTGGGGGGGGAGGAGTCACCGCAAGAGAAGGGCACTGGGCATGGCCGAGTAGGCCGAACCGTGAGAGGGACCGCGTGGGAGGCGGTGGGTCGCAAGGCGACCTGATGGAGTTTCTTGGCTCTCCTGGAAGGCGGGGCTGGACATGGTCATCCTGCACGAGCTCTCTCCAGCCTAGGGCCTCACCAGAAGGGTGAGTTTCCCTGCCTGAAGCCCCTCGTGGAGCGAAGGCTGCAAGGGGGGGGTGAAGGAGGGAGAGAGTCACAACAAGGCGGCCAGACGGGAAGATTCTCCCGCCGCCGTGCCCTCCATGGAAACACTTATTAAACGAGTAAAACAAACCAAAAACGCGGTGCTTTAGCACCAGAGCTTCACGATTACTCGGCAGTTGCCCCTGGCACAAGCTCACCACTAGACGGAGGACTCGGTATTACATCGCTTTGCACCAGCGCGGTTTATATAATACAAACAACGACAACAAAAAATGCTGGAATGCTGAAACCTGCAGGCTGCTATGTTTCACACATTAGGGAAGAGCACACAGGGGTGGGTTCCAGAGTAAGCTAGGTGTGTACTCCCTATATTGCTAACAACACTGCAAGGCAGTACAATCCCTTAGGGAAAGGCAAAAAGGAACAATCTTATTCCCATTCAGAGTCTGTCTGACAACCATTCTCTATAATTAAATTGCATTGTTTAGAACTGTAAAATAGTGAAAGTTAAGAAGCCTACCTTGGTAATTAGGACAGCAGGGATCCTGGTGTGCTAGCCTGATCAGATGCAAAGTTTGAACTGGAGAGCAGGGGTTTCTGGGACCTGGATATGGTAGAAATCTGATCCTAGAGTCATGTGCATCACTAGCCTATCAGGTGGGCTAAAACCCATGAGGTAATGTCTGGAGTGCCATGGATGATCAACCAATCACAATGATGGCCCGAACTTGACGTGATACAATATTCCGTAGATTGTGGAAAAGGATTACTAATCCACTAAAAAAAAAAACTTCTGCTTTCAAAACTTTAGAATTCCGTTACTGACAGAATTCCGCAGAATTAGGTGTAATTTTCAAAGTTTTGCAGAATTTCATTCCATCAGAATTTAAATATTCTGTACAGCCCTAGTTGCTGGACTTCCATGCCCCATTTTATTCCCTAGGTTATACAGTGGATTGAAAAAATCCTGTGTACTGATTGGCTAACAATTTCCCAAACCCATTTGTTTATGTCTTTACAACCTGTGGTTGGGATATAATTTTGTCAGTGAGGCTCCATCACCTGGCACAGATCTCTGTGCCATCTTTACAGTTTCCAAATTTAAACTGGGAGCTATTTCCTTTTTCTTTAAGTGATCTGCAGCCCTTCTTCCACGCAACAGAAAACATAAATATGTTGTGCAATGAATTAAGTGTTTGTCATGCCACATACTAACAGAGTAGAGAAGCCAACCAGAGCTCCCCAGCACTTCAGGCTACACATGTCCATCATCAGGGGGTGGAGCTCCAGGTGGCTCTTCCATATGTTTTACAGTGTAACACAAAGTGGTACTAACATATTTCTATATAGATATATACATTTTGTTGTATGTCATGTTGAATTAATATTAGTCATTTCCATTAAATCAGTATATTATTCAATACCATGGTTAACAACAATCTCCTTAAACACTTCTGTCAGCATGTGTATACCTCAAATAAAAATAGTTACATCTCTGTGGCACAAACCATGTGTATGTAACCCCCCTACAAATGGGGGTTCCCTAAAAGTCTTCCTTGACCTTGTTTAAATGCTCATTGCCAGGCTAGTGTCCTGCATTTTAGCAGTTTAAATGTATTGCCAGAGAGTGCCTGTATAGCCTCTGTGTACTGTCTCTTTAAGAGCTGCCTGGATTGCAGTCATAATTAATCTGAGAGGGAGCTCTGTTAGAAGATGTACTTGTTTGCTGATCATTTGTTAGAGCAGTAATAATATTGCAGTTTGTTCTAACCTGCCTTTTTTGCAGCATGGACAGTTCTGTTTGTTTCCATCATCTTGGTCCTGGACTGCAGAATGGGCCAATCAGTACATTTGGGACTCTAAAATGGAGCCTGCCTACGGAGGCTTAGTGGCGTCAAAACTTGTAGGAATTGTAGTTTGGGGCTTTTGGTGCCTAAAATAACCTGGAGGGGGAGCCCTTGTTGTGACTGACAGACAGATCAGCCAACCAAACCTTTTTTGGATCTTGGGGAAAGTCCCACACTGCTTGCAGTTTCAGTGAGATCTGAGTTGGAAAGTGAAGAAGTAACAGCTTGAGATAGTTCGAGCAGTAATCCATAGTGGATTCACATGGAAGAACTGTGGAAAGGCCTGAGTTTGGCCTGCATGCCTGCCTGCTGTCCCTGAAAGGGAACTTGTGCTTTTTTTTTTTTTGGACTGAATCCAAATTTGGAGAGTGAATTAAGCCACTGAATTGTGACCAGGCTTTAACCTGAAAAAGATCAAATATTTGCTGAATGCGATCGGCCCATCAGGACTTCTAGCTACCTCTGAACTCCCGGATTGTGCAGAGATTCTGTAATTGCAACTGGAGAGCCATTTGCCTGGTACAATGGAATTTCCTTACATGTGAATGTGCTGTGTGCTTATAGTGGGTTGTGATTTGGTTCCCCACTGTGTGTCTAAACTGTGTTTTGCTTGCTGGAGGCTGTGTCCAGCTCCACGGACTGAATCCGTATCCATTTCCATTGCCTGGGCCCTGCTACACTGGCCCAGCCAGAATACCTGCTACTAGCAGAAAGTCATTGACGAGAGACCGGCTTGGGGATCAGCCCCCTGATCAACGCCTTGAACAGGAATGACGCCTCGGTGATTCGTGTGGACCCTGCTTCTCTGGGCACTCCAGCTCAACAGCCTGCAGTTTCGATTTTGTCCTGCCTGTGTCCAGTATTGGGTATCGTGAGTAAACATCAGGGTAGCTCCCTGCAACAACAGCTAAATCTAAAAGTGTTGTCATCTGATTGTCTTGTTGCTTTTTCTTTCACGAGCTGAGCCCTCCGGTTCCGGATTACAAATAGTGTGTGTTGTGCATGTTGCTTTCTTCCATCACAGGGCCCCAACCAGCTGCAATGTTCCTGGCTAGCCCACCATTTTCCTACCTGGGTATTCATGGTGTGTGACTGTGTAGGGACTCTGAACTGCATGCATAACTGTCTGATTAATATAGCTTTTAAGTAAATCAACCTGATTACGCTCCTCCATTGTTCAAGTCCCCCGAATAAATCAGATTTAACTTTGTTTGCATTTAACCTGACTGTGGTTCCAGTTTGTGCCAAAAGTATTGTACTGTTGCTATTTGCTGTGCTTAACCTTGTTCTGCAGGGGGTCCCTAGGGTCAAGCTACAGGAACCAGCCCTGGTGTTAAGTACAAACAGTGTGGGTAATTGCCTGGTGAATAAGGGTCATTGTGAAAGGAATTATTGTATGTTTATCAGGCCACTGGAAGGGAAAGAGGGGGGTTACAGTGTCCTAGAGGGCTGTGCCCAGGTTAGCTTGACCATTAACAACCCTGACCTCCAGGTGGAGGCACCTGTTTCATTACCCAGGCCCCTTAACCTGCGACTAGCCAAGCAAGCAGGGGTAGTAGCCCTTGAGATAGCGCCACTTAGAGGTTACATCTTGGAGGCTCACCGCTGGGATTTTGTGCCTTCTAGTGGCCAAAAATTATGAATTATTGTTAAAGATTAATGGCTACCCCAGTAGAAATGGCTGTACACCACTTGGTGGTGTGGTGTACTGGGCAGGAGCTCGACCCCCAAAATGCTCTGCTTATACTGGATATACCCCTGGGTATCAGTAAGGACAGTGTAGAGGGAGAACTCTCCAAAGTTTAATGTTTAAAAAACCCTGTGGTGGTGGGTGGACAGGCTGATTTGATCGCCCAAACTTTCATAACCTTGGTAGAGTGTAGTGACCTCGTGGGCAGCTCTGAAGTGCCACGGACTATTGCCTCAGAAGGGGTCCTAGCCACCTGGAGAGTGATAACAAAAGACAGTAAAGACCCTGGGGAGGATGAGCTCCCACCATTATCTGAGACTTTTGAGGAGAAATTTGCTAAGTTGTTGCTGGAGGAAGGGAAAACCATAGATAACTTTAAGGAACTATTCCTGCTACCTGGGGGTGTTTCTTCCCCAACACCCCCTCCCACTCCAGCACCTGTTACTGCCCCGCCTTCTGTGCCCATGCCAATGCTGGCCCCTATATCTGTACCCACCATTAGTCACAACTCCTACCAAAGGCTGAGAATCTTCTCAGGCATGCTCCCCACCACCCAGGGGGAGGATGACTGGGAGACCTGGATCGACTATGTTGCCCCCTTGATACCAGAGTGGCAGTGTGCGGAGGCTGAGAAGCAGAAAAAAATCATAGAAGGTTTGAGGGGCCCCGCACTTGAAGCCATTAAATTTTTGAGGTCCTCGAATCCTGATGCATCTGCTCAGAAGTACCTATCTGTACTTGAATGCAATTTTGGGAGCATTGAGTCAGGGGGGACTTTGATGTGGAAATTCCAAGGTACCAAACAATGGAAGGGGGAAAGTTTGTCTGTGTATGTAAGCTTACTGGAAAAGTGGGGTAGCCTCCAGTGATTTGAACCGTGTGAGATTGGGGCACATACTGCAACATGCCAAGCATTCTAAACTGCAGATCATCTAGTTAAGGCTCCAGGATAGGAGAGGTAACCCACCTGACTACTGTGACTTGATAAATGAACTCCAGGAGGTAGAAGGTGAAGAGGGAGATTGTAATTAAGGGGTGAGTGCAGCCCAAGTGATCATGGAACCGGAAGGCCCTTCCGAAATGGAGACCACTACGAGTGTCCCGCTGTGGGCTAAACAGTGGGGGGAGGAGTTGCTGAAGGAAGTCAGAAAGGTACAACCGGGTGCGTTCGCTGAGATATCCCCTGCTGACGGAGACCCTGGCTCCTGTCAGGACGTGACTGTTATGGGGGTGGGGGTGCACCCTCAGGCATCCTCTACTGAGATTGGCTTCTTGGCTGAGCTCAAGGAATTGACTGCCACCCTAAAGGAAACATTTGAGACATGGTACACTAACAGCAGAAGTCAGATCACAATCTCCCGTCGATGCTCCAGCATCCCCTGCTATGTTTTCCCCAAGAGCCTGTCATTTGTCATAATTGTGGCAAGGATGGCCATATTAAGAGGGAATGCTGGTCTCAGAAGGACTTAGAGAAAGTGGACAACCAGCCAAGCAGGCAGGGGTAGTAGCCCTTGGGATAGCATCACCTACGGGTTACATGTAGCATAGTTAGAAGAAAAATATTCTAAAAGAAAATGTGAAGAAAAGGAGAACACATAGAAAAAATAAATAATGAAATAGAAAAACAAGATAAATATTAAAAAGAGGAAGAAGGTATGAAAAAGACAGCATACATAAGGGGAAGTAGGTAGAAAGATGCAGATGAAGAATAGTAGAAAGAAAAAGGGAAGATGGGAAAAAATCCAGTATTACCATCATATATTTATTAAGTGTTCAAACCCAGCATATATTGTAACCTAACTGGGATTGTGATACTGAGTAACTGTCTACAGCGATGCTTAGAGAGTTTAAAGGAAGTGTAACCCCACTAAAGAAAGAACATAAGTAATTTATCTTATCATCAGGAGACAGTGTAACCAAACACTATCTTTCCTCTTTTTCTTTCAACTATTCTTTGTCCTCAACTCCCCCCGTGTATGTTGTCTTTTTTTCATACCTTCATCCCCTTTTTAATCTTTATTCTATTATGGCTTTATGTATTTTCTTTATGTTTTCTTTTGGAATAATATCCTTCTAAGTATGTTATATGTGTTTTGTTCATTCATGTCCTTTTACATGATTATATTAAACTGTATATTGTTTGGGGATTATTGCATACTGTTAGTGTTTCTAGCAATGAGAGTATACTAGTGATGTCATACAAACTGCAGCATCTCAGTCCTGAGTAATTGCCCAGAGATAGAACTTTAGAATGTTTGAAGTTCAAACTCTGCAGTGTGGCCATGCTCCCCGGGGCAGACTGGATGGGCCTAGCAGTCCTTATCTGCCAACAATTTCTATGTTTCTATGTTTCTAATGGAAGATTTATTTATCTACTGAAAAGATCAATTGCTCCCGAGTCTTGTTCCATTCTGTGGGGCTACGTTTTTATAGTTTTGACTTCTGTTTTGTTATTTTATAACATTTATATGTTTATTTGATACTCTATGTTAGTTTAGCTTAGCTTTTTATATTTTAGTGGGTTTCACAGATTCAGATTCAGTTCCCAGCAGTAGGATAACTGTGATTTTTACTGGTTTCGAGTCTGGGTCTCCATTTACAAATCTAACAAAAATAAAATAATTTTGTTTAAATTTGACTTTACTTTTAAAGCAGTTGTAATTTTTTATCAAGTCCAACTACTACACATATTTTCTGTGCCAGTTCTTGTCTTATTGGCATGACAGGAAGGCCTAAAAAGAAAACAGTCCATAGGATTTAACCAATGTGAACCCTATAAGCATTGGTTGGCAAAAGCAAACTGCCAGAATCTTTGTTTGGGCCCAGATCATGATTTTGAAAATTGTGACCTCAGCACAGTTTTCTGCCTTAAACAAAGATCATCAGTCACACCTATATTACAGTTGTTGTCTACACCAGCTTCCACAACACTGTCACAAGAGTGCTGTCCCGTACAAAGCATATATGAATTAATGGAGAAGGTACTGCTGAGTATGGATAGTATACTTCAGATGGCTCCTCTCCTCTGCGGTGGTCTGTGGCACTCAAGATCAACAAAATAATGCAAGCACTCATCTGTAAAAGAGCAACTGTCTCGGGCACCCAAGGATATGGACAAAACAGCTAAGCCACATTCAAGCAAAGAGCACAGGGCTCCCAGCTTGGAATGCTCTAATGCCTCTGATGTCAGCCATAAAAACATAAAAGTCCTTCTGAACACCAGCTAAATTCTATAGCCAGCCAATGGAATGTGAAAGGAAGGCACCTTGAGGTTTCTTTGCCTGAGAATCAAACAGAAGAACTGATGCAAGAGAAAAACATGTTTTTCCTGGAAATATGGGCATCTTAGGCTAACAAAAGATCCCAGGCCAAAGCCCTCAATGGTTGGGGTTTAGCAATAGATATTTTTATAAAATGATTAACTTCAGCAGGTCTTGTAAGAAGAGGCTGGTCCCATATGAAAACATTTGGGGCTTAAGCCCTTGATTCCCAGGTTTAGTAATGCACCTGTGAGAAAGCAAAAGCTAATTTCTCGGCTGCACCTTTTGATGAAGATTCCAGGAGGATTGACCAACTAGCCAAGCATCCTTAATTCTAGAGTCAGTTTTCAGACAGATGTACAGTAAACCATCCAAGTTACGTTGTGCAACCCAAGCTTCCATGTCACTAAATTTTGCTGTTAGACAATGAATACTGAGGTGCACCATATTAAAAAAACTATTGCCAAGAAGTGGTAGTTCATAAACCATGTAATGGGTAGTAATAGGCCCCAACTTCAAGAAATATTTCAAGATAATAGCAGCAAGTAAAAAATCATTATTTTAACAAGGGATAAGATCTTGTGTCGATGCTGCCTGTGGGTGGGTTATGATATTTTAGTAGAGAGGGTAGAAAGTAGGAATAGTAATTGAATGGCTTCCAAGATTAAATTGCTAGAATGGGAGGTCTGCTTCATGTTGCTGGCACCTTGCTTAGTCAGTGCTGGATAACTGTGTGACCATTCACAAGAGGTGCAGCAGCGGTGAAAGATGTCATTACATGGAACAGTGATGGACAGAGTTGGCAGCACTGTAGCCATGGTGGATAAATCCACAGCAATAATGATTAACGTACCTAATAAATATGCATTGGACATCATGTTATAACACAAGGTAGATGATGGCAGGAGAAGGTAACACTGCAGCCACTGTGATCATAAGAACCAATCAGTAAGTTAGCAAATGTTGTCCAATAATTTAAAATTCAGTGCCAAGTATGACTAAGCTATTTGGTTACAGGGTGAGGCAAACACTCTGTGTTCCAGCGTCATCGAGGCATAAGTCAGGAAGCATAGGAAAACCAAGAGTAGTTGTAAAATTCACAGTAATGTTTTATTATTATCAATAACATTAAAATAAAAATTAAAAATTGTTCAGTATAACTATATACAAAGGCAGTACAGAGAAAACAAAGTACTTCATCTGAGGGTAGCTCTAATTCCAAGTTTCAGTCTCTGTCTCTCACTCTCTAGCAAAAGTATTCCTGCTCTTTTTATAAGTCTTTGCCTGGGAACTCATTAAGAGACATGCTGTTTCTCATAAAATGTTATTGCCAGTTTCTTTGCAGAGCAGGCTTGCAAACTGAACAATGTTCCAAGCTGGCCCCCTGCTGACAGCTCTGCAAACAAGTTTGCAAACAAGCCTGAGAGGAGCTCAAACTGCATCTCAGGTTAACCCCCTAAATTCCAAATAGCTTTTTGCAATCATTTCAACAGTATAACTGTATATTGCAAACCAAGGGTTCCCAGTTTCACACAAAGATTTACATATGTTTTATAACTGCAGATATGCACGGGGGGAAGAAAATACAGAATCAGCAAATGAAGGCAGAGGGATAGTGAGAGGCAGAGAGTTGCGAGACCATCAGAATGATCAATTCCTAGATCTTACAAGAACATTAGGTTGCACAACCAGACAGACAATAGACGGAAAAGGAGAGAACAGATCCCTGCATTTAACTCTCTCTGCACAACAAGTAAGAGAAGGCCTTATTCAACCCTGTCATACCCAGCTTGAGAATGGTGGAGGTGTTGGGGTAGGGGGTCAAAAAGAATGTGAGGAAATTGATTTTACTAAGTGAGTGGTTGATAGATAGAACAGGCACAGGAGGTAGTGAATGTGGACTCCCTCTCAAGTTTCAAGAACAAATAGGATAGGTCATCAGGAACAAAAGTGATTCCCAGTGTACTGAGAGTCAGTCACAGAGCTTATTGGACTAGCTAGAAATTTAGTACCAGATGGACTAGATGGATAATAATCCTTATCCGTCCTTAGCTGTCTATGTCTATGTCTATAGATTATTTTACTGGACCTACTTGAAAATGTTGTTGCTATGCCCATTGAGAGATTATTTTTCTGAGGATTGAGCAGTGTCAATTATATGACAGCTACATACAGTGGTGCCATGGTGCTGGCCAGGCTGCAGTGCAAAACTGCAACACACTGCAGTACAGTTACTACAGTAAACAAGGCAGTATCAATGTCAGTTCATCCCTTTTGTCATGCAGTAGCTTGAGCCAATGTATTGCATCCTAGCTGGCACCAGTGTCGTACTACAGACTGAGTTCCAAAAGTATGTCATGGGGATTCCCCAGAAGACTGAGACTCTGGCTTGGATTTGCCAGCCCATGAGATGTCCAAATCGGCCCAACTTGTCATTGAGTTGGATGCCATTCTGCTTTGGAGGCTGGCCCACATATGCCATAAGATAGTGATGAATGTTTGAAGACACTGCCTGTTCATTGGTTCTGTATGATAGCCCACTGGAAGAAAGAGACTGAGGCCAAGAGTTTTGCCAAAGGGACTCCTTGAAACCATCCGATGAGACAGAGAGGAACCACCGGGTTTCCCCCCCCAGTAGAGGTGGGCAAGCCAAGAAAATGTGACCTAGAGCCAAGTCAGAGTCTAGACAGGGGTCTGGCTTGACTCTATGCGCCAAAGCACAAGCCAAGTAATGGCTATTTTAGGTCACCCTCTACTATACTGACAGTGTTCATCATGAGTTGCACAAGAGGAGCTGAAAATTCCAACCACTGCACTGACTGCTCATACTGGCAAAAATGCTTGCTTTGATCAAACCTGGCTGAGGGGGGGGAGTCACGTGATGGCAGCTGGCTGAATGGCAGCAGGGGCCTAGAGCTCTCTCCTCCAACCCTCCTAACTGCCATTATCTGCGCTTTTCGCTCCAGTAAAGTGGCCAGATTCTTATTATCGGATCGCCCATGTTTTGAATTTTGATCCTCGGGCGGTTTCCCGTTAGCCCTCTTGTCTGGGTGAGGAGATGGAAGTTGATAGGAAGCAGGCCACGGCTAAGCATACGCCGCCTGCGACCCCTGAAAAGTCAGCTAAAAAACCAGGGAGCCGGAGGTATGGGGTCGGAGAAGGCGGAGATAGGTCTCAGCCGTCAGCTCCCCTTACAGAAGACAAATTTATGCAGGAGTTGGTTCCAATCAAGAATCTCCTCCAGGATATGACAAGCGGAGTTAAAGTCGCTCAGGGAGACCTCTCTTCCCTTACCATGAGGGTGTCGGACTCAGAGGCCAGAATCTTCTCAGTGGAACAGTGGAGGCGAGGCCGATACAGAGATATCGGGTTGTCCCAGCAGATACGGAAACTTCAACTGAAGGCTGAAGATCTGGAGGGTGCATGTCGGCGGAACAACCTCCTCATTCTGGGCCTACGGGCTGGAAGAGGATCGGACTTGCTAGCTTTTTGCAGCGGTTCCTCGTTAAGGTAGTCGGTCCTCCCGATTAATCCAAGCTACCACCTCGAGGAGGGCACACAGGTCGCTGAGGCCCGACCGCCGCCTAAGCTCCCCAGCGACCTATAATCATTAAATTTCTGAGTTACATTGAGAGGCAGCACGTATTCAACAAATCCGGGAGCTGCAGGAGATTATATAGAAATTAGAACTAAGTTGAGGATTGCCCAGGATCTTCCCAAGAGATGAGAGTGAGGAGGGCCGCGTTCCACCCCACGGTTCAGAAGCTGATCGCGGCGTCTATCCCGTTTAGGATGATTTACCCTGCCACCCTTAAAGTCTCAGTGGGCAGTGCCACCTACAGCTTTGAGTCCCCAGAGACTGCTCACAAGGATCTGACCGCTAAATTCCCAGAATTATTCAAGACAAATGGCTGAACTGAGTGGCGGACATTATGTCTAGGGGTGTTTTGACCTGAATCTAATTTTAAAGTTAATCTGTTTTTATATGCTGAGTTTTTTTTTTTAATTTTATTGGCAGGGTCTTAGTTTTCCTGTTACCCTTTCTTCTGGCTGGTTTGTATAGCTCTTACCTGCTCTGGCCATTTTTTTAGGTTTTGCTGCAGGCGAGATCCGAGTTGGCTGAGCAGGGGTTGAAATAGGCCGAGATAGCTGGTCCTTCGGCCTTTTCCCGGAACTCCATTTTAAGGGGTGGGGTTTCCCAGGGGTGCTGTTTTCAAGTGTAGGACCGGTTTTGGTCCGGCTAGCATATCAGCGCCCCTGGAAACATGGCAATCTGGTAGAGGTTATGTCTCCCATTCTGAGGTTTGCCCAGCTCGTTTTGGATTTCTCCTTCTCCATTCTACCTTAGGGGTGAGTAGCGGACCCCGCTTTGGGAGTATTTTCCCTTCTGACATTTCAAGGGAGGGAGATGAGGTTTAAGGTGGTTATTAGTTGTTATATTGGTTTTTTTTTTTTCTTTCTCTGCAGATTTGGTGGTTGGTTGGTGGGGGGAGTTTTCTGGGCCTAGCCTCTTGGGGCAGCTAGTCGTGAACTTATGGAAGGGGTTGCCAGTCCAGCCTCATTTGCAGGTGTCCTCACGGGGTTTCCCAGGGTGGTCTAGGAAGGACTTCCTTTCCAGTGGGGGCGATGTCAGGTATTTTCTTTCTTTGATCATTCCCTGCATGATGGGGGGTACTGGACTCGCGGTGGGGATGTGGCCTCCAGAACTTTGGTTTTTTCATGGTGTTTCTAATTGTCTTCAGCTTGGGGACCATGTTGTACATAGTTATTTAGTTGGGTTGCAGATGGTTTTTTTTTTGGGGGGGGAGAGGGGCTGGCCTGCCAGTCAGTGTTTTTTTATGATTACACCTTAACTGTGGTTATCTTTTTCAGGCTGTTGTAATTCTTATTGGGATCTTCTTGGCAGGCTCTGGGGACATGTCATATTGCATATAGTTATTTGCTGGGGTTTAAAGAGGGTATTTTTTGGGGGGGGTTCGCCTGCCAAGCCTTACTTTGGTGTGACTGTATCTTAATTGTGGCTAGGTTTTTCAGTCTGTTATTATCCTCAATGGACACCCTTGGGCAGGCGGGGAGGGTATGGGAGTTTGGGGATCGAGTGTGCCTTTATTTCTGCTGTACTTCTGGATGTTCTAATATATGTTCCCTTTTCATACTGTTTTTAAAATGGTTACTGGAGATGTTAAAATAGCATCGTGGAATGTGCGCGGGCTTAGGGAAAAGGTCAAAAGAACTCAGGTTTTTAACCACTGTACTTTGGTGCAAATAGATATTTTATTTCTTCAAGAGACCCATTTAAAAGGTGGGGAGGTTAAATGGTCATCTCGATCTGGTTTCTCACAGGTGTGTGTGGCGAGTGGATCTAATTATAGCAGAGGAGTAGCTAGACTTATTAAAAAGCATGTTCTATTTTCGAGAGACCTGGTAGTGGAAGACCCGGAGGGGAGGTTCATTTTGGTTAAGGGCACCCTCAACGGAATACTGTAATTTTAGGTTCTGTTTATGGGCCTGTTGGGAAGTCCTGATTTCTTTATGGCCCTTGCTGATAAAATCAGTGTTCTCCTTCCCTTGCAACTTATCTTGGGGGGACTGGAATGTCCACTTTCCTATCTTTTGGATAGAGATCCCAGGATAATCGGCCCCGACATTCACGCAAAAGGGCTTTGTATGATTTTTGCAGATGTTGGGATTGTGACCCTGGAGACTCTCTAACCCTTTCTTGGGCCTTTTATTTTTTCCCACCCGTGGATCATGGTCGAGAATAGATTATATTTTGCTTAGCAAACCCTCCTTCGGGTCTCCGTCAGTCTGGCATTGGGCAGATTATCCTCTCGGATCATGCAATAGTCTGGGTTAAACTTTCTCTAGATCCTGGGTTTCACGAGACACTGCCTGGAGACTTAATACCCAGTTGCAAGGATCCTCATACGGTGACGCAAATAGGATCCTTGATTTCTCTTTTCATGGTGGATAACCTTGATTCTTCTCCGAGGTTTGATGTTATCTGGTGCGCTCTAAAATGTTATCTCAGGGGCAAGCTGATTAAATTAGCTTCTGCAAGGAAGAAAGCCCGGTTTGTGCGGGCAGTTTCCTTAATGAATAGAATCAAGGATCTAGAAGCTGCCCATTCTCCGGCCTCTCCGCTGTCTTCCTTAGAAGCCCTTGTAGCAGTCAAAAATGAATATACTGATCTTTTAAAAGAGAAGGCAGTATACTGTCTGATTAGAACCCAAGCTAAATACATCGATCAGGGGGAAAAGGCCGGGAGGCTTCTAGCTCTGCGCCTTCATGCATTGGAGGGTTCCAGGATAATTCCGACTTTGCAAGCGCCCACCGGTTCTGTAGAAACCTCTCCTAGAGGAATTGTACAAATTTTTGAAAATTATTATAAGGACTTATATAGTTTGCCCGTGTCTCCTGCCCCCCTGTCGGATATTGAGGCGTATTTAGCTGGTCTCGATATTCCTCAGCTTTTGTCTTCTCACAAGGAAATCTTGACTGCTCCTCTTTCTTTGGGGGAGATAGAGAAAGTTATTGCCTCTATGACCTCGGATAAGGCACCCGGCCCAGACATTTCCCATTAACTTCTACAAAGCCCTTTCCAAGGATCTTGCTCCTATACTTCTCAAACTTTATGAATATCTTTTCTCTTCCTGTGTCATAGACCCTACTCTCCTTGAAGCCACCATTATTTTAATTCCCAAGCCAGGTAAAATTCCTACAGATCCAGCGAATTATCGACCCATATCCTTCAAAATTATGACATGAAAATTCTCTCTAAAGTTCTGGCCGGAGGATTAAGGTGGTCTGGACTCAGCTACTTAGTCCAGAACAAGTGGGCTTTGTGCATTCTAGATCTTCGTCCTGATCATTTAAGAACCCTTTCTCACATATCTCAATACGCTCGTACATCTCAACGCCCATGGTTTTTTTTAGTTTCATTGGATGCAGAGAAGGCTTTTGATCGGTGGATTGGTCTTTTCTTTGGGCTGTGATGGCTAGAATGGGTTTCCGCTTCCTTCTTGGAATGGGTTCAGATCTTCTATAAGGCTCCTCGGCCAGAATATACTGTAATGGAGTTTTTCCTCACTATTCCGGTTGTATACAGGCACTAGGCAAGGTTGCCCTCTTCGCCCTTCCTATTTAATTTGTATTTAGAACCCTTCTTATTAAACTTAAATCCTCAGTGCTTATCAAGGGATGCTTAGTGGGTCAACAGGGCTGGTCCTTTCTGCCATGAGATGATATACTCCTGCATATTGAATCTCCTGCTGACTCCTTAGATACGCACTGGATGTTCTTAGTCAATATGGGCCCTCTCAATACAGATTGAACATTGCTAAATCTGAAATTTTCCCTTAAACACCTATATGTATAAGCAGGAGTTTGCGAATTTTGGTATGAGGTGGTCTCCCAGATCGATTAAATATTTAGGGATCCATTTTACAACGGACCCTTCCCTTCTTAAGAAGCTCAACTTAGATGACCTTAAGAGTCTTATCCAGCAAGATTTGTCACGGTGGTCTGCTCTTCCTATTTCCCTTTGGAGCCGGATCAATATCATTAAAATGAATGTTCTGCCCCGTATCTTTTACCCTCTCAGCCTGCTTAATCTCTGGCTGCCTGTTTCATATTTTCAACAATATCATGAGATGTTTTCAAATTTTGTCTGGCGAGGAAAAGGAGTCGTGGTCTTTCATAGCTTTCCTTCCCAAGGTAAGGATGGACTCCGCTCCCAAATCTCTTGTTTATCACTGGGCGGCTCACCTTGCTAAGTTAGGGAGATGGCTTTTGGCTAATCCGGACTCTTTTCAGCCAATTTGGCTCCAAATTGAGAGGTTGGCTCTTTCGGAAGTTAGATAGATCCCTATGCCATTTTTTATACCCCCTCAGCCTTTCACAATGGATAGATGACCGTATGATCCTTGTGTCCCTTAAATCTCTTTTTCAGTGCTGGCATTTGTAAATGTTTTTCCGATCTGGATTTGGAGCCAACGGTTATGTTTAATCCCATATAGCTGGAGCAACTTCGATGATCACTCCGAGTAGCTTTCACAATTTAAGGAAGTTAACCTAGAGCATCTCTACGATCAAGGATCCCTTCTCTCATCAGTGGACATACTCAATAGGTATGCTATTCCTAATGTCATGATTTTCAAAGTTTACCAGTTGAGACACCTCGTGGTTGGGAAATTTGGTGCCCTTTTTAATGAGCCGAAGATCTGTCACTTCCTTTCTCAAATAGTAACCTTTGCTTCCAAACCGCATTCTATCTCATTAATATATTCTTTCCTTTTGAACTATAAATTTCCGGAACCTGTGGGGGCTCCAGTATTTGGTCCTCATTGTTGCCTGAGTCTGCTCTGGATTGGTCTTGTATCTGGAAGGATCTCCACAAATATCACTCATGAGGACAGACTCAGGCTTACTCAATATTATATAGTGAAATAACATGTATACCTAAAAGCTTTTCAAACTTAAGAGGCTTCCCACTTCTCTCTGCTCCAGGGTAGGCAGGGGAAGGGGGATTTCCTACATATTTTCTGGTACTGTAGTAAAGTTGCCCCCTTATGGTCTTCTATCCGGGATAATTTAGATCCTCTACTAGGTCTCTCAGATTGTTTTACCCCTGAGATTTGTATTCTGGGTGATTATGCCAGTATAGACAGTGTGGAGTGTAGATACCATATTGCTTTGGTATCCGTTGTGGTTAAGAGACTGGTTCTTAGGCATTGGACTGATCAACTGGCACTGTCCTATGCCGAATGGCTGTCCAAGCTCTCTGCCTATCTCAGTTCTGAAAATTTAGTGGCCAGTGTGCGATGCTGCATGGATTTGTTTCGGAAAAAATGGGGTAAGCTACAAGCATTATATTTGCACCAATGAGTTCTTGGCCTTTCATTCTATGCCCGTAATGGTACTCCATTTTGTTACATATTGTGGTTTTGTATCTAGTAATTTAGGGAGTGGATTACTCCCTGTATGGTTATTATGTTAAATATCCAATTTGGATGTATTAGTTGCCTGGCACACTCACCTTGGTTGGGTGGGAGGCATAGGGGTTAGTTCAGGGTGGAGGGTGGGTGGTGGATTGGTGGGAGTGGGTTGGGGGAGGGTTTTGGGTAGGGTTTGGTGGTGGGGAGGTGGGAGTTGGGGAGGAGGTCTTTGTGTTGTCGTTTTTGTTTGGGGGGGTTTGTTCTTCCCTTTTCCTTTGTTATACCATGTATTCTTTGCGAGTTGTATATTTCTGTGTCTCATGGTTGTTTTATGTGTAAAATTAATAAACTTAAATTTCAAAAAAAAAAAACCTGGCTGAGGGGAATCACCAGCAGAGGGATGGATGTAGTGATATCCTTGCATAGGTCATTGATGATACCACACCTCGAGTACTGTGTCCAGTTCTGGAGGACCCATCTTCGAAAGGATGTAGCTAGGGAGGAGAAGGTACAAAGGAGGGCAATCAAAATGGTGCATGGCCTGCATCAAGAGTCAGATGAAAAAAGGCCTAAGGAGTTGAATTTGTACTCTCTAGAGGAAAGGACAGAAAGGGGGGATGTGACAGAAACATACAAATATCTTACAGGTAAAAACAGGGTACAGGAAGGTAGCATTTTTCAAAGAAAAAGATGCTCAAGGACAATGGGTCACACTATGAAGGTGGACGTGGGGAGGCTCAGAGGAAATGTAAGGAAGTACTTCTTCACAGAGAGGGTGGTGGACACATGAAACAGCCTCCCTGTGGAGGTGGTGGAGGCTAAAAGAGTTAAAGGATTGAATAATGCATGGGATAGATACAAGAGGCTCTTGGAAGTAAGGCGGGGGGTGAAGACCGAAGACTGGGTAGGATCTGCAGTGTAGCTATAGGTAGGGAAAAATAGGGCAGACTAGATGGGCCAAGAGGTCCTTATCTGTTGACATCTATGTTTCTATGTTTGACCTTGGCTAATAGTTGCTTATCAAGGCCAACCCGAGCCAAGCACTAAGCTTGAGCCTGCTTTGCCTTGCTCACCTCCAGCCCCCAGAAGAGAAGTAGCAGCAACAAAACCGCTCCGTATGGACGAGAGGGTGTGCGAGATATACAACGGGAAAGAAACAAAACAAATATCTGCACCACACGATGCTGAACTATAAAAGCAGCTTTATTGTGAATTTAAAAATATGCGCCAAACACCAGCACCAACCCTGCTAAACCTCTACCGGTTTCGCACCATATGTGTCATCAGGAGGCTCATGCTACTCAAAAGGTGGACTATTAAGTACAAAATAGTTAAAACTGTGACAGTACTCACTAAATATAAATACATAATACAATATGTACAAGGTCCATATTTCACCACAGCAGGAATAAAAGAACATGTAGCATCACAAAAAATGTATTTGCATCTTAATAATAATACTATATTCTTTCCCATATTTTTCGGAAATAGAATAGCTTGACACCCTATTTCATTCCAAAAACAACCTATGGAGACATAAAGAAAAAGAGTTATCATTATCAAACATATATGAAAAATATATATCAGATTTCACTTTCTTTTTATACATGGCATTAATTCAATACGATCATTTAAGCCAGGTGGTTTTAATGCTCCCAGAGTAAAAATCCAGAAGGACTCCCTAGCTAACAATTTAGCATTCAAGTCACCTCCTCTAGGTCCTATTGTCACTTTTTCAAGAGCACAAAATTTAAAAGTATGATTACCATTAACATTTGCAGATAAATGGCTAGCCAAAGCATTCTTTTTATCACTCTCCCTTATGGACCTAAGATGTTCTCCTATTCGCACCTTAAAAGGTCGAATGGTTTTCCCCACATAAAAAGCACCACACTCACATGTGGCTAAATAAATCACTTGTTCACTACTGCAATTAAAAAAAGAACTCATTTTAAAAGACCTCTTACTATTGCACGTAGTGAAAGTGTTAGTTCTCAGAATGTGTGGGCAGAACTTACAGTTACCACACTTAAAATTCCCCAAGGGAAGGGGGGGGCAGCCAAGTCTTCACTTCTGTATTAGTAGCCGTAGAGCCATAGAAACTATGGACTAATCTGTCCTTAAGACTGCGACCCCTACGAAATACCATCCTTGGTTTTAACTTTGTGACCTCCAACAGACTAGGTTCATTTTCCAAAATATGCCAGTTCTTATTAATTATCTGCTGCATTTCATTAGTATGTCTTGTATAGGTAGTCACAAAGTTCACCCTGGGTGGATCATCAGTGTATTTCTTATTTTTTGTAAATAAATCCATCCTGGAGGTATCCATAGTTTCAAGATATGCCTTCTCTACTAGTCCAGAATGGTAGCCACGTTCAATAAATCTGGCATACATATCCAAACCATTCACAACAAAGTCAACATCCTCAGAACAATTCCTACGCAGGCTCAACATCTGGGCTTTAGGTATATTCTCAATCATATGGCGTGGGTGGCAACTTGAGGCATGCAGCAAAGAATTTCTATCAGTCTCTTTTCTAAAGAGACCGGTTTTAAAGGTTCCATCCATATTCATGGTTATTTCCAAATCCAAAAATGAAATAGTATGTAAATCACTCTGAATGGAAAACCTAAGATTTGGATTGCTATTTTCCAAATAACTTATAAATTCATATAATTCTGCCAAAGTGCCCTTCCACACCATAAATATATCATCAATAAAACGATGCCAAATGTCAATCCTATCATAATAGGGATTGCAATCAGTGTCGTAAATAGTTGTTTTCTCCCAAAGTCTCAAATAAAGATTAGCATAATTGGGTGCAAAAGTTGCACCCATTGCAGTCCCCTTTTGTTGTAAATATATGTCTGTTTGAAAAAGAAAAGAGTTTTTGGTGAGGATGTGTTCAACACAAGACAAAAAAAATTGTTTTTTACTATTGAAAAGTTCAGTGTCCATTCCAAACCAATAATCCAAAGCATTCAAACCACCCTCATGAGGAATATTAGTATATAGAGAATTAATATCCAATGATACTAGATACCAACCAACCTCAGCCTGCATGTCATTCAAAATTTCCAAAATATGTGTAGTGTCCCTAATGAATGATGGCAGTTGAAAAACATAATTACGAATATATGAGTCTACAAATTGTGAAAGGGGCTCCGTTAAACATCCATTACCTGACACTATTGGCCTGCCAGGTGGGCTAGAAAGATCTTTATGAATCTTTGGAAGTATATAAATGCAGGCTTTAACTGGATGTGCAACAGTTAAAATTCCCCATTCATCTTGTGTTATGACACCAGATGTTAAAGCGTCATTCAAAAAAACATCAATTTCTCTTTTAAACTGGGTAGTAGGATCACTCTTTAACTTAACATAAAATGCAGTATCCATAAGCTGTCTCTGTATTTCACTATTATAATATTCTACAGACATAATTACAATAGAACTCCCCTTATCTGCTGGCTTTATGATAATTACAGTATTGCTTTCTAAACTCTTAATTGCAGATGCCTCGGCTTTTGTGATGTTCACATAATCTGCTTTTGAGTTCTTACTAAGCATATCTGCAAAAGATCTCTCACAGGCACGCTCAAAAATCTTTACAGTCTCATTATAAGGGGGCATAAAATTAGAGGGAGAACGGAAGGGACTTACCTCCCTTTGTTTAAAGATTTCCCCTTCCATACAGGTTTGATCATCCCCAGCGATAGTGCTAGCACACATATTATTTTTGTTATTAAAAAATACCTTTAAATTCAGATTTCTAGTAAAACGATGGAGGTCCACATAAATTTCAAAAGCCTCCTGATGACGCATATGGTGCGAAACCGGTAGAGGTTTAGCAGGGTTGGTGCTGGTGTTTGGCGCATTTTTTTTAAATTCACAGTAAAGCTGCTTTTATAGTTCAGCGTCGTGTGGTGCAGATATTTGCCCAGAAGAGAAGTGCCTGGTAACTGGAATTGCTGAATATCTGCCTTACCAAGAGTGGGCTGCCGGGAGGGATACCGTTATGGAGATGAGCCCTTCCTCTATCTTCCATCACAGTGAAGTTAGCAACAGTATGACTAAAGAATCTGTGAAGTGTTTACAAAGTATTATGTTACCAAACTGATTTATATTTGTGTTCAGTAGAATTTTGTGTTAAATCTATCATGAAAAGGTTCACATAGGATGGTATCAAGCTGGAACCCATTGCCATCCTCTTAACTTGGTAATAGAAATCATGTTCAAATTTAAAGTGGTTGTGTTTAAGCACCAGTTTGGCTAGATCTACCCCCAAAAAAATCATTAAATGGCAGTTCTGAATCTTCTTTCTATAGGAGTGCCTTTTCAAGGGCTGCCAGTCCCAATTCATGCTGAATGTTAGTATAGAGATCTTTCACATCCAGTGACCCCAAATACAATTGCTTAAATCCAAATCACTCGCTGTATGGTGATGCTTCGTGGGTTTTATTTACATTTGGAACTGGGGCAGCAGGATCAATCAGATTAGGTAAAAATAGTGACAAAAAATCATTCTTGTCACTAAAAGTACTAATTGGGGGCAGCCCAACAGATTATGTATTCGGCTTCTAGATGCAAGGAACTGAATTTGGTGCTTAATGTACCTTATAAAGTTCTAATATTTTTCTTTTCTTTGTAGATCTTAAAGGCTCCACTATCTCCAAGGTACCGCTTACGTAAACAGGCAGGTCTCACCAACCGCTGGCAGCTGCCTCAAAAGCTGGACTGTGATCTGCTGGGTACATCACAGGCCTTTAGGGCTGTACGTGTCTGTATCAATGATTCACTAAAGAGATTAGTGACAGGTGGGTAGATGAGAAGAAATATTTGTGATGCCTTAAAACATGGTTGTGAATGAATGGATGTATTTTACGACTGTTGCTGTGGCTGACTTGAAGTCTGATTACAGTATGTTGGCATAGATAAAGAAATATAGAGCTAATGAGAAATATAGGCTACTTTGTGTCTAGATGTTGTGTTTTTCAAGGTTCTCCTTGAGGCATCGTGACTCTTTAAAGAGCAACTCTCTATTATAATAACAAGTTTAAAAAACACTAGAGTTAACACCAATTATGTTTTAACATTATTGTTTCCTAGTCATTTGTTATTTGTGTTATTTTACCCTGCTGCTGGTCTACTAAATATTGTGGGCAAGGCAGCCAACTATTTTGCAGAGTCTTTTAAAATGTATCTGATTCTCCCCTGCTAACCACACAATTGTTGTTTGTAACATCACATTCTGCTGTCATGGTGAGCACTATGATGTCATAAACAAAGGCACTGTGAGGTTAACACGGGAAAGGCACCTGTTTTCAAATGTTTTCTATACAGGCTTTTTAGATGGATTACCAAGATATCTGGAGAATCTTGGAAAGGAACATTGAAAATGCAAAAAAAAAAATTTATTCTCTAGTAAATTGTAACAGCTGAAACATCTTATTTATAAATGCACGTGCTGAAGTGCAGAGTTGCTCTTTAAGCCTAACTGCACAGTTCATTTACTCTGCATGTTTTACTGCATCATCTTTGCTATGTTTAAGAAACTACCATAGCAGTGAAACTTTTTGAGTGATTAAAACCAATTAGTAAGTGTACCATTGCTTTTCATTTTTGGCACCAGCCAGAAATTGGCCAGGTTCTCTCCTTCCCCCATTTTCTCTACTCTGAATGGCACTCCCCTGGATGTTGCCCCTGCTTTCAAGTATCTTGGTGTGTAGCTTGATGGCAAGCTCGACGTCTCTGCCCACATCAACACCATCCATGCCAAAGTATGCCCCGGACTTGGTGCCTTGTATCGCAACAAGGCTGCCTCTCCCCCCTAGGTGTGATTTTGAGCTGGTTACCAAAATGGTTCTCCCAGTCTTCGACTATGCAGATGTGGTCTATGGCACCGTCCCCAACACTTCCCTTGCCAGACTGGACATACTCTGTAATGCCTTCTGTTATTTCGCTACCAACTTTCCAATCCATACTCACCACCGCTCCCTCTACTCCTCCTCTTCAATCCTTCCTTTGCCTTCACATCACTAGTTCCACTCTGCCTCCTTTATCACTAAATACTGGTTTCGGTCCCTTCACTTCTACCTTTCCTCACTTCTCTCCCCTGTCCTCTTCATACTCATTGCGCTCCAGGGATTCCCATACCTTTGCCATTTATCAACCCCACTCCACTCCTGGTCAAGCAGCCTTCTCCTACCATCTCCTGTCCCTTTGGAGTCGGCTTCCCTCCTCCCTCGACTCTTCTCCTCACTCCCTGCCTTTAAATATTTGCAAAGACTTACTCCTGCTCCCCCCTGCACCTGTCACTCCCCCTCCTGACCCCACCTGACCTCTTTCTCCTACCTCTGCTGACCTCACACCATGCATATGCCTCCTATCAGGGCTTACAATGCTCTCCCCCTTGTCCTGTTATGCATATCCATCCTGCACCGTGCACTTCAAACATTATTCTGCATTTTGTAAAGAATCGTATTTGTGAGTTTAACTGACTCATCACACCTTGTATCCGTGGAGTGATCTTGTGTATTGTATTATGCATTTTTGTATGATTTGCAATGTTTTTATTCTGTGTCTACTCCATTTCCCCTTCTCCTGGGTCACACTGTGAAACAAGCCTCGGCTCATTGTGCCTTTCCCGGTCACCAACTGTTATCATAAATAAAATAAATGTTAATGGCAGGATGAGCTTGTAAAACTGGAAATAAGAGTGAGATCACATACTGCTTTTATTTGGCTCATAGATGAAAACTTAAAAAAAGGCAATAAACAGTATGGTGGTGGGACACTGGATCTTTTTGGCTATGTCTCTAGTTTTCACAATACATTTTTTGTGATTATTTCAGTGCAATGTTTGTTTTTATTTATATATTCTAGGATTACAAGTACCTTTGAGCCAAGGCACTTTTACAAAGGTTCCATGTCAGAAATAACAAACAACAAGGAAGCAACAGTGAAATAACAGTAAACAATTCATGTACAACAGTGCTATTGAAAGGGGTCAGTTATAGGAAGACTAAGGTGTAGAGGAGGAGAAGTGTAGGTAATTAACAGAGGCAGCTGTAGTAAAATGGTGAACACAGCTAGGACGCATGTACCCACAAGGAATGGGTAGGGTCAGGCACCTGGTGGTGGCAGAGAAACAGGGATGAGAGGAGAGGGGGAGGAAGAAGATGCAGCCAGAGACATTTGTCGAAAAATAAATGGGAAGGAGTGATAGAAGAGAAAGGGGCAGGGTGAGGGGGGAAATAAGTGCTGTAATGGGGCAAGGAGAGACTAATGAGGTGGTATGAAGACCTGAGATTTGAAGTGGCGCCTCAGGAGCTGGGGGGAGGGGGACTGGGGGGGGCCTGGGGTTAAGCAGTATATAAGTTAGGATTAAAGCTGTGTAGGTCATCATCTAGGACAGGCAGTCACAGGAGCTAGAGGCAATGAGATGGGCCTGGAGCCTGGTTTTAAACAGACCTAGAGTTGAGGCAGAGGAGATAGTGTGGCTGAGACCATTCATCCATAGAGGAGCCCTATAGGTGAAGGAGCATTGGCCCTGCATAGTTTGACAGCGAGGAACTTGTAGAATCTGGGTTGTTGAGCTCCTGGTGTTCTGTTGGTTGGTGTTTTGATGTAACAAGGCAGTAACAGGGTGTGAATGTATGAATGATTAATTGTTCCCATTGGGAATCTGTGACATTCAAAACTCATAACAAAGTGGAACCCTCTTATAATGGTCACCTTCATGCATGCTGATTTTGTCTGGTATAGGGGTGTCCCATTATATTTTTTAACATAGTTTGCCAGTGTAGCATAGAACAGTAAAAATGCCGTATTGTTCTTAATAGCTGTAGCTAAAGATGACTTAACCATACTACATTCATGTAATTGTACTCATTGTTTACTTAGTTTTACAAAGTTTTATTACAGCACTATCTAAAAAAAATAAGCACAAGCACCGGCCACTGATTGTAGTGTGTTTTTTTCTCACTGGCAACTGATTGGGAACTGACTCAATTGATTGAATCAGTTTCATGCTGGTCGGGCACTGTTGCAAGTAGGCAGTATAGGGCTGTGGTTTAGGGCTCTCAGCTGCAAACCAGGAAAACTGGGTTTGAATTCCATAGCCCCCACTTGCATAATGTGTGACCCTGAGCTAGTCACTTAACTTCCTTGTGCTCCCAGGTCACACTTGGAAACAAGCTTTGGCTGAGTGTGCCTTTCCTGGTTAAACAATTTCCCCCTTCCCTATCCCTTGTTGGGGACTGCTCATTTCCATGCTGACACCAACGTAAAAATCACTGTGAATAAAAGCAAGACCCAAACCTACAATTTACAAATCACTGTTCTGGGCTATAAAGTAAAAGTAGGACCCAAACCTTTACTAGCTCTTTACTAACTCTTAATATTGTATCCATCTCTCTGTCTGTCTCTCAGCTTGTGTCCATGCTCCATGCTTGCTTCCATGCTGAAGCCGACATCAAAATCACTGTGTTTAAAATTAAAAGTGGGACCCGAACCAATAATTTACAGTCTGAGCTTCACTAGCTGTTTAAAATGCAGACACATTGGTGCAAGTATCAGCAGCTAGCCATTAGGGGGCCTGTGTTTCTAGCTGCGATGACATGGAGAGGGGATAGTAGGGGCAGGGGAGCAGGAGGGGCGCCAAGGAATTGAGGGAAGCAGAGAGGGAAAGGGATCACACTGGAAGGTAGTGTTCTTAAATGCTAGGATTCTGGCCAACAAGGCAGCAGACCTGCAGGCGGTGACGGCAAAAAGGGAAGTAGACATAACTGCCATCATGGAAACATGGGCAACCCAGTACCATGACTGGGACCTCGTGATCCTAGGATACCAAATTTCTAAGGAAGGACAGAGGAAAAGGGAGAGGGGTGGAGTCACATTGTATTTCAGGAAAGGGATACTGTGTACCAGAGAGGAGGGGAAGGGGGCTCGGCAGAAGCCCTCTGGGTAATGCTACAAAGCTCCAGTGGGGGAAGCATTCATTTGGGGGTGGTGTACAGACCACCCTCACAGGGCATAGAATTGGACAGGAGCTAGTGAACCAGATCATGAAGGTAGAAGGGAAGGGGAACACTGTAATAGCTGGAGACTTCAATTTACCTGGAATAGATTGGAGCACCCTGCTACTTGTTGTCAGAGAGAACAGCTCCTCCTGGATGCTATCCAGCAGTGTTTCTTGACACAGGGTGTTACAGAGCCAACTAGGGAAGGGGCCATACTAGACCTAGTGTTATCAGATATGGAGCAGGTCCTGAAGGTGGAAGTGCGAGATTCACTTGCAGACAGTGACCACCGCACAGTGTGGTTTTACATCAGCATGGGAAGGAAATAGCCAAGACCAAAACTAGAGTAGTGGACTTCAGGAAGGCGGACTTCAATAAAATGCGTAACATACTAGAGGATACCTGGACATGCTCAGACCAGAGATGGATGCGGATCAGAAATGGTCAGTCATCAAGAGGGGACTAATGGAGGCCACGGACATGTGCGTGAAGGCTTGTAAAAAGAACTCTAAGGCCAAGAGACCTAGCTGGTTTAGCAAGAAGGTGGAGGGTAAAGTGAAGGAAAAGAGGGTTGCCTTCCTGAGGTACAAGTGGACCTAGAGGGAGGAAGTCAGAGAGGTTTATGCAGTGGAAGATAGGGAGAGAGGGAACGAGGTCGAGGCAGTCAAGGCAGCAAAAGAACTGAGACTGGTGCAGGGGATTAAGGACATGGAAAAGGACATCTTCCGTTACATTAAGGAGAGGAGATCCAGAAGGAATGGGATTGTAAGGATAAAGGGTGGGTGGAGGGTGGGCAGAAAAAGGTGAGAAACAGGCAGAGGAACTAAATGAGTACTTCTATTCTGTCTTCACCATGCCACAGTGGGTGGTTGGGAGTTGCCCTGGGGTGGGGGGGAGGAATATAATGGAGAGATTGGGGTATAGAGGGTCTTAAGAAGTCTGAGGGAACTAAGAGTGGACAAGGCTTCTGGCCCAGATGGAGTACACATGAGGGTCCTGAGAGAGATGGTATAGGTACTAGCAGTGCCTCTGATGACCCTGTTGCACCTCTCTGGAAAATGGGAGTGTACTGCAGGACTGGAGAACAGCACATGTGGTACCACTCCACAAGAGTGGTCCCATGGACAAGCCAGGTAACTACAGGCCCATCAGCCTAACCTCTGTAGTGGGCAAGTTGATGGAGACCATTCTTAAAGAAAGACTGGTGTCCTTCCTTGAAGTGAATGGTCACCAGGATGACACACAGCATGGGTTTGTCATGGGGAGATCCCGTCAATCAAACATGATAGGCTTCACTGACTGGGTTACAAAGTCACTAGACAGGGGGCAGACGGTGGACATCCTGTACCTGGACTTCAGCAAGGCATTCGATTCAGTGCCTCATGGCAGGCTGATCAGCAAAATGAGGGACCTGGGTATAGGAAACAAACTGCTAGGGTGGGTCGAGAGCTGGCTGCAGGGCAGGACCCAGAGAGTGGTGGTGGGGGGAACTTTCCAAACCTAGGCCTGTAACCAGTGGGGTCCCACAGGGCTCAGTACTCAGACCTGTACTGTTTAACATCTTTATTGGGGACATAGAAGAGTGCGTCAAAATTAAGATCTGCCTTTTTGCAGATGATACCAAGCTCTGTTGGAGGGTGGACACAGAGGAGGGAATACAAGATCTCAGGGAAGATCTAACCAAGCTAGAGAGGTGGCAGGTGTGGAGGGGAGACAAGAATTAAAGGAAGATCTGGCTAAGCTGAAGAAATGGTTGGGCAACTGGCAGTTAGGATTCAACACCAAGAAGTGTACGGTCATGCACCTGGGAGTCAGGAACCCAGGGGCCAACTACTGGCGGGGGTTCAGGTGACCATCCTAGAGGAGGAAAAGCACCTCGGAGTGTTGGAAAGGGGTGACATGAAACACTCTGTGCAATGCCGTAAGGCAGCAGCCAACGCTAATAAAATGCTGGGCTGCATCACCAGAGGAATCACCTCTATGAGGGAAGAAGTTATTCTGCCACTGTACAGGTCTCTGGTGAGACCCCACCTGGAGTTCTGTGTACAGTTCTGGTGCTCTTATCTAAAGAAGATGTCAGTCTGCTGGAGGAGGTCCAGTGGAGGGCAACCAAGATGATCCAGGGCATGTAAGGAGAGGCTGAGAGAGCTCAACATATACTCCCTGGAGGACGGAAGAGAGAGGGGGGACATGACAGAAACCTTCAAGTACCTCAAAGGCATAAACAGGGTTTGATCGGAGGGTATATTCAGTCTGAGAAAGGAGGGTACTACAAGAGAACATAGCCTGAAGCTGGTGGGAGGTAGATTTAAGAAGGAAATGAGGAGACACTTTTTCACAGAAAGGGTGGTAAAGGGATGGAACAAGTTGCCAGAGGAGGAGGTGGTGGTGGTCAGTACAGTGGACTGCTTCAAGGGGGTGGGAGAGAGTGAAAAAGAAAGTCTGAATGGGAGGAATCAGTTCTGGGAAGGGGAGAGGAGAGTGTATGGGAGAGGAGGTGGATGAGTCCAGGAAGAGTTGGGGGTTGTGGCAGCTCCAGGGATCTAAACTGGGCTGCATACTCATGCAGACTAAATGACCATTATGGCCTGTTTCTGCTGGCAATTTTGTATGTTCATATGTTCATATGAAACAGGACACTGTGGGATGCTGTAACACCAAAAGAGATTGTGGTCTTAACTAGTGCATAACACATTAACAGCTAGTTAGGTGGGTAGCAGGGTCCTTACAAGCTTGTTAGCAGGTACCTTTTACAGTCTTCGGTGTCCGCAATACTTGGATGCTATAGTCTGTACTATGCAGCACTTCTTGGATTGTATCCTATGCAAGTGGCATTGGCAGCAGGGAATCATCCGGCTTAACCGAGTGCCTGGTTTAAACATGTCCAGTATAAGTGGCCAGCACTGTACCATCATTCTGGCACTGGAGCAGTGCGTATACCGACCGTGCAGCATCGGTTCTACAGCGAAGACCATCACAGCAACATTGTCGGCAGTTGCTGTGATGGTCTCCGCTACCCGACACTGGTGTTGGGGAGGTGTTTGCCCCCATCCCCGAACTAACTCTGACTGAAGTTAGCAATCTAAAGTATGGAGGGTGCAGGGGGCACAGCCCCCCACAGAAAACACTTGTTCCCGAGCAACAGCACAACACCGGTAGGCACCATTGTGCTGTGCCGTCGGTCGTCAAGAAATTTGTAGCCACGGCATAGTGGAACCGAGCAGTGATATTATGAGTTGGAATGTTGTGGCTGTGAGATGCTTTTTAATATTCCCCAAATCTTGTCTTTTTTTTTGTTTTTTTTGTTTATGTTTGGTTGCCAAAGGCAGTACAAACATATGGTAACAGGTTTAGGAGAAATGGGGGCTTGGCTGAATCAACCACTCAGGGAGCTGCATTTGGGGGGTTTGATCATCCTCACTCAGTCACCTTGGGGATAGTTAATTTATCACTTCTAGTCAACCTATGTTGTATAACATAGCAAGTAGTTCCTTGTGTGTTTCACGTTAGGAGAAGGCAGTATATGCCCTGGCATGGCAGTAAATGGCTTTTGCAAACAGTTATGTGTGGTAGTATGTTTTCATTTAGTTCTTGCATGTATGTGCTGCCAGCAGCAACACGTTTATTTCAGACTGCTGGTAGTTTGCACAGGTATCTGCCTATGCACAAATGCAAGCCAGTCAGAATGTAGGAAAATGATGAGCTGCCTTTCTGCTGTTTAAAGCCAGTGAGAAGCCTTGCGGCTCATGCTGCAGCATGCCATTTGGTCTGTTAGGCTGTCAGTCACTTTTAAAAAATAACAAATTGCATCTTTCCATGTACTGAATGACAGATCTGTACTCTGTGGTTTATTTATTTCAACCTGACTTCTGTGGAAGTTAAATTTAATTGCAATTCATTTCTGTGCTGGCAAAAAGATTACAATTACAGCTAACTATTTTCATATACTCTGCAGGTGAGTTATTTGAATATACTGTTAGGTGTTTATTTCTTTGTTTTTGATAACTGGGTAAGCTACACTAGGCATACATATGCTCTGGGAGACTTACAGTAGCAGTCAGCGATGCAAAAAAATAAAAAAATGGCAATGGCTAGTCCAACTGCTCATTTTTCCTTCGCTCCCATCGGTCTTTTTACAGAAGGCCCTTGGGGTGATTACATCCTATTTGATAAACTTCACTCCTCAGGATAGGTTAAGGGTTCTGACTTATTTTGCCACTGGGTTTTACCTTCTATCCTCTTTCCTGTGATTTGTTTAGTACGCTCCTGGCAATATTTCCTCTGATGGGTCTCCCTTCCCTCCCTCTCTATAATATTGCCTTTACTTGGTTAATAAATCGGGATTTATGCCACATCTCTGTCCTTTCCTCCTGTAATGGTATTTCAGAATTTATTGGTATAGAACTATCATGGCCATAAATTGGGCCGCTATCTTTTACAGGGGTCAGTAGGGTATCTGCTTCGTGCAGGTTGGGGTGAGGGGTGGTTCTTGTATTGTTTTTTCTTGTATTGGTTTGGCTAATTTTCCTTATTTTATATTTTTATGTATGTTTTGTTTCTGCTATATGGCTACCAGGTATTATCCACACATAGTAATGTTGGATTATGTTTATGTTAAGCTAAAATAAAGTTAATTGCAAAAAAAAAAAATGGCAATGGCAATTGGATTCATATGGCACCCAGTCCCTGAAGCTCTGGGTGCCTTACAATGAATAAAACAAATAAAATAAAACAGCAATTAAATAGTAGAGCTAAGTCACCTAACATCAAGAATACAGGCCAAAACGTACATTAAAAAAGTAGGTTTTGGGGGGGTGCTAATGAGCTGCTAAGCTGATAAGACGTGTTCCTGCCTCGCTTCTCCTCGTCTGAGAAAATTAAATAAAATAAAAGTATTAGTTCGCTTCTAATTTCGATCAAAAATGCAGGATTGAGTGGTGAATGAGGTATGGATGAGTATCTAACTTCAGGACCCAGTAAGAGCCAGCGGACCGCATCCAAAATGGGAAAGAAAAGTGTGGCCGGTGGGCAGGGTAAAAGCCAGAGCTTGATTTCGCTCTCTGGGGCCGAAATAGCCACTCTAGGCCGTGAACTAATGGGCCAGGTTGTCATGGCTCTTGAACCTAGATTGTGTAAGTTAGAATCCCGTATAGATGACAAGATACAAGAAGTCCTTACACAACAATCTGCACAAGCACTTCATCTTAACGAGGCAGAGGAGAGAATTTCCAGATTGGAGGATGAGATGCAGGGTGCTCCAGAGAAAATCCTGGCGTTGCGGAGAGAATTGAAGAAATGAAGGAGGCAGCAGATTACCAGGAGAATTATCATCGGAGGCTCAACCTCTGTTTAAGGGGGCTACCTGAAAGGAAAGAAGAAGGAAGTGCCCTTGATTTCTGTGCGGTGACCTTACTGACTCTGCTGGGGACCGAGATGAATGATGGCAGGCTTACGATGGAAAGGGTTCACAGGGCTGTTATGCCCAGGCCTCCGGCTGGCCAACCACCTCGGCAGCTCATTATGAGGTTCCACTACTATCAGGACTGCGAGAAAGTGCTCTGTGCATACCAAGAAAAAAGGCTAACTAGTTTATGAGGGACACAAGTTGTTTATTTCTCAGGACTACTTGGCTAGATTGCTGAAAAACGCAAGTTGTTTAATGAGGTGATGGCTAACCTGCGTGGTATGAAGGTGGCAAATTTTATGATTTATCCCGCGACCATTAAGATTAAGCATGAGAGGGGACAGTTTACTCATTTTGGGAGATGAAGAAGACCAAAACCTTCATCGAAGAACTGAGAAAGAAAGTGTGATGAGTGACTGTATCCTTGAACCATGTGGTAGGCAAGCTACTCTGTTGTATTTTGTTGTACTATTAGGAACATCTGGGGACTGCCCATGGTGATCCTGAGGAGACTGTGGGCCTTTGCCTTTTGGACTGTCAATCTTTGGACTGAATGTATATATTTGAATGGAATTGGGGTGCTGCGTGCCCGTGCTCCCTGGGGGAGGTGCAGGGGAAGGACCCTGGATGAATATTCATACTGTAGTCTTGGGATATAAGAGATGCCTTTTGTACTCATCTACATCTACAAGGAGGCAGTATAGCGGAGTGGTCTAAGGCTCTGAGCTGCAAATTTGGTGACATCCAACAAACCTGACCTGGGTTTGAATCCCACAGCTTCCACTTGCATACTGTGTGACCCTGAGCAAGTCACTTAACCTCCTTGTGCTCCCAGGTCACTCCTGTAAAAAAGCTTTCAGCTTAGTGTGCTATACCTGGTTAAACAACTAAATAAAAAAAAACAAAAAAAAAACTTCTGTCACTGGAAGGAAGTGGCCTTGCCAGAAGATTTAGTAGGGCCTGTCCCTTGTTTTCATGAGGAACTCTGGGGGCTTGGGGGGAAAGAGGCTCATTCAGAATGTTAAAAGACTGGAGGAGAATGGTTCGGCCCGCGCTCCCTTATGGGGAGGTGCAGGGAGGAGAAAGGACGTACTGATCAAGCATTTATCAATCTTCTGAATGGGGTGGAGGGCCAGAAGTGTGGATGGTGTTTAAAAGGGCGGACTTCTGACTGATAGCTGGCTCAATTGGGGCTTTGAGGGAATGTAATTGGGGGGGTATGAGAAGTGGCAGGGGATAAGTGGACGTAGGGCGGCTCCGCTTCTGGGGAAGGGGGGGCAGCATGCTGAAAGGGACAAATCACATGGAGAGGTGGCAGATATGGGGGTATCTCCACAGAAAGATGAATCTCCATATAGATTTATAGGGATGGTCCCTCCTGGGGATTGCAGGACAGTATGGAAAGGGGCTCTGAATCAATACGGAAAGCAGCGATCAGAAGAGTTTTATGTACTCTGGTGGGGGGGGGATTGTGGGGAACATGGTCCAAGTAATCAGGTATTAGGACACCCTTGCATAAGAGGCAGTTAGTGTCCGTAGAATGTGTGGGTAGGGGGTGTCAAAGGTGGAGAGGGGTAAAGGTAGGAGAAAGGGAATAGTATGGAAAAGGGGGGGTGCAAGTGAACCAAGTGGAAAGGGACATACAAAAGGGGGAAGGTGGAGGGTTAGGTAGGTTAGCTGTTGGTCGAATATTGAGAGTAGGGGGTGGGAGGCAGGGGAAGAAGAAAAATGTAGAATATAAAGATATGTATGTTGATACAGTTTATTGTTCACTTTCATATGTATGTTTATTAGTTCATTTTGGTGTGCACTGTTATGCACATCTATCCGTTCACATCCAAATAGAATCCAAGCTCAGGTTTTATCAAGGAAGGCCTTTGCAGCATAAAGAACAACAATGGTATGTTAGAGATCTCCCACTGTTTCGGGAGGGGAGACAAAGGTACACTGTAAATAGTCATGATGGCTAAAGTACAATACCTTAACGTTTGTACCTGGAATGTAAGGGGGATAGCGACTCCAATAAAGCGTATTAGCTTGTTGACTGCTCTGAGGCGGCAGGGGGCACAAGTGGCTGTCCTGCAGGAGACCCATCTCACTGAGTCAGAGCATGCTAAATTGGTGAGGGGTTGGGTTGGGAAGTGCTATTCAGCATCATTTAAATCCCACAAACATGGGGTCGCTGTCCTTCTTCATAAAACCTTACCCTTCCAAGTTCAGAGGGTGGTGTGGGATATGGGAGGAGGGCGATATGTTTTTGTGGTTGGTGAATTATGGGGGGAAGAGTGTCACACTGGCCAGCGTATATGCCCCAGCAGTATCTGACCCAGCTTTTTATGGTATGCTACAATCACTGCTGGTAAAAGAGCAGTTCCCAGGTCTTATTCTTGGGGGGGGGACTTAAATTGTACCGTGGACCCTGTGCTGGACCATTCCCTGGGGAAGTGCAGACAGAGTGAAGCGGTCCACCAATGGAGATTGGGGCTAAGGGAGTTAGGATTAATTGATGGATGGAGGGAAGTGAACCCAGGAGCTAGGAGGTATACCTTTTATTCTCTTCCAGACGGTACATGGTCCCATATCGACTATGTATTTCTGTTGAGGGAATGGTATCGGAGAGTAATAGATATTAAACATAGTCCTATTCACATCTCCAATCATGTGATGGTGATTCTTACTCTTAAGATGGGAATACAGAGAGAGGGTCCACCCCCCCTGGAAGTTCCCAACATATTTACTGGGGGACAAAAAATTTGGGGAATATTTAAAGGAGCAATGGGAGGAATATATCCAAACTAATGATGGAGCGGAGGTGTCCAAAACCATGTTGTGGGATGCAGGGAAAGTCTATATGAGTGGTACGATTATTAGATATGTTAGTAGGATTAAGAAACAGAAACAGGAGAAATGAGATATGTTAGAAGCCCAACTGAGGGCACTGGAGAGAAGAGTGGTGGGTGGGGGGGAGCGAGGGTGGCCCTAACAGCCACTAGGGAGGCTTTGAATGCCCTTATATGTGAAGAGGCAAGGAAGGCCTGGACTTTTTGTAAAAAACAAATCTTTGAGTGGGGCAATAAACCCGGCCCACTGTTGGTTCGGCTTACGAAGGGAGGCTGGTGTCCAACCCATATTACTGTCATTAAGGACAGGAGAGGTAGCCTCCATAAGCAGTAATCACAGATTCGGAAATGTTCTGGTGATTTTTTTAAGACCCTTTACACAGCTGAGGGGAATGCAACAGGGGGCCTGGTGGAGGAATTTGTGAGGCAGGTGGACTTACCACATCTGATGAGGGACCAGACTGAGGCAATGAATAGACCCATCGTGAAGGCTGAGGTGGTAGCAGCAATACAAAAACTAAAGAGAGGGAAGGCTAGTGGGCCAGATGGCTTCCCCACTGAGTACTACAAGGCCCTAGGGAGTCAGTTGGCTGGACCACTATGTGATACTTTCCAGCAGAAGGAGAGGGAACAACTGGAACTTCCGGGCATGTTCTCAGATGCGGGCATTTGTCTGATTCCTAAAGCTGGGAAGGAGGTGACAGAATGTGCATCCTATAGGCCAATTTCGCTTCTGAATTGTGACCTAAAAATTCTGGCGAAGGTCTTGGTGACTATGCTGGAGGTAGTGTTACTAGAGTTGGTTCACCCAGACCAAACCAGGTTCATTAGGGATCATCTCTCCTACCATAATGTGCACCGTCTCTTGAACGTGGTCTGGAGACCAAATAGGGGAAGGGAGGATACCTGTATAATATCAGTGGATGCCAAAAAGGCCTTTGACAGGGTTGAATGGGCTTATCTTTTTGAGATTCTCTCCCGGTTTGGTCTGGGTGAACTGTTTGTGGAGTGGATTAGGGCAATGTATGGCTCCCCTAAGGCCAAAGTGTTAGTAAACGGTACACTGTCAGAAGGTTATCTCCACTGCTGTTTGCCTTGGTGGTGGGACTGCTTGCTTTAGCTATGAGGCAACATCAAGGGATTAAAGGGGTAAGAGGGGTATCGGGTGCAGAACAAGATTACATTGTATGCAGACGATATGTTGCTCTTCGTTACAGAACCAGAAAGGTCCATGCCAATACTGTTAGATATGGTGGGGAGATGTGCTCATTTCTCAGGCTATAAGCTTAACCTGGATAAGTCCGAGCTGATGAGATTGCCAGGGGGTGGTGTGGTTGGATCAGATGAGGGGATTTACGAGGGTCAATAAGCACTTCACATATTTGGGTATTAAAGTTGGGCGATCCCTGGGGACTTTATATGACTTTAACTATACCCCCATGGTTAAAAGTGTCCTGTCGGATTTAAAGCGGTGGGCATTTTTGCTGATTTCATGGATAGGGAGAATGAACCTGATTAAGATGAATCTTCTACCCTGCCTGTTGTATTTAATGCAGATGCTGCATGTAGGGCTAATAAAGAGGGATCTTAAAAAGTTGGAGGGTGCCTTTTCTGCATTTATTTGGAATGGGAAGTGGGCAAGGGTCAGTCTACGGAACCTCAAATTAGAACTAGGGAGGGGGGTCCTCAATTTCCCGGATCTGGGACACTATTTTCTTGCTGTTCAGCAATAGTATGTAGGGGATTGGGTCCACACTCCAAGGGGAGCCAGCTGGGTGGACTTGGAGCAATGGGGTTGCCCTTTCAGGCTCTCTGCATTTTTGGAAAAGAGGGGCCTGCGGATGTTTAGGGCCCAGGAGGGGAGAAACCCCATGACACTGCTCACGTTAGAAAGTTGGGAAACATTTAAAAAGCTGCGAGGTGTGACTGGGATGGACACAGTGCTAGTACCCATTGCTAAGAACCCATTTTTCTTACCCGGGTGGGACGACCCTGGGATGAGGGACTGGGAACAGGAAGGAGCCAGGAGTTTAGCACATGAGGGAGGGTAGACAGGAAATGCTTAAAATTGAATCTCTTATCATGTCAGTTTCTGTGAATCCAAAGGGGTTTATGGGGAAGGTAGTTAAGTAATGCAGGAGTTGCCTGGCAGACCAGTCACAGAAGGTGAGATGTCTTTGGGAACGAGATTTGGGGGGGCCAATAACTGACCCGAATTAGGCTATGGTGTACCCTTGCATATGGGCCTGTTGCTCTGCAACAAGTATAAAGAGGCATTTTATAAGTTTCTACACAGATTGTACCGCCCGCCTGCAGTAGTCCATAAATATCATCTGGCCATCTCACCTCAATGTGGATGGTGTGAAGAGGAAAGGGGAATGTATTTCCACTGTTTTTGGGAGTGCAGAATATTGCAGAGATTTTGGAAAGTAGTGGTTCTAGAGGTGGGGAGGCTAGCTGGGAGAGTTTTCCAACTGGACCCCCTCTTGTGTCTTTTTGGAGTGGAGGTCAGTGAGGAAGGGGAATGGGGACCCCTACACCGATGGATAAGGGTACTGTTCCTTTTGGCCAGGATACCTGGGTCTCTCATGTGACATCTACAGTGACAAAATGGTAGACTATGATTCTTCGCATCTTGGCACTTGAGAGACTCACATTATTATTTAAGGACAGACTGGAGGGCTTTGTGAGGGAATGGGAGCCTCTTTTGGCAGATCTTAGCCTTGCTGAGAACATAATCTTGGGGGAAGGGTTAGAGGAATGAGGATATTGGGCCGGGCATCAGGGGGGTAAAGAGTTGGGTTAGGGTACTGGAAGCATGACTTATTAAGATATATTGGATCAGTAGGTGTGGCCTGAGCTTGGAATATAGGAAGGATGCCTTCTTTTATCTGTACCAGCACATATGATGTCACTGTCATGTTTCCATTTAGAGTTATATATGTCAAGATACCTTGTGAATGATGTTGGAATGTGGATGTGAAATGTGATAAAGTTGTCTGTTAATAAAAGACTTTTATGCCAAAAAAAAAGTAGGTTTTTAAGGATCATTTAAAAGCAGCCAGTGAAGGAGCACCTCTGACTTCCTGGGGAAGGGTGTTCCACAGAATCAGGGCTGCTAAACCAAATGCCCTATCACTCAAGGATTTTAACTGAGATATCAGTACGGACAGGAGATCTGCCTCCACTGACCGGAGGGTGCAACCAGGAGTGTATGGCACCAGGAGGTCTTGCAGGTAGCCTAGACCCAGACTGTGTAGGGCCTTGTATGTCAACAAGCAAACCCTGAAGCTAATGCACCACCAGCCTGGCAGCCAGTGGAGAGAGTGCGGAGAACTGGCATGATATGCTTGGACAAGGAGGTCCCAACAACCAACCATGCTGCTGCATTCAGAACTAGCTGCAGGTGAAGCATCAGCCTTGCGGATAACCCAAGGTAAAAAGCGTAACAGTAATCCAACCTAGACTTTATCAAGGTGTGCCCCAGTGTTGCCAGATCAGTTGGGTCAAGATAGGACTTGATCTGGGCAATGTTATGGAGATGGTAAATGCCACTGCGGGCATCAGTTGACACTTGGAGCTCCAGAGTCAGCTTGGAATCCTCAGTGACCCCTAGAGTCTTCACCCTATCTGCAGCACAAATTTCCACACTGTTCAACAGAGGAAGGGCTGTGCTGCCACTTGTTGCCACTGAGCCTGACCTGCCTGGTTCTACTAGTAGCACCTCTGCCTTAGAGAGATTAAGCCTAAGCCAGCTAGCCATCATCTAATCTTGGATTTCTCTGAGGCACTCGCTGAGTTCCAGGACAGCTGCTGTATTATCAGGGGCACAAGATGCATACAACTGGATGTCATCAGTGTAGCAATGAAACGCCAAGCCATATCATCTAATGATCTCCCCCAATGGCAACATGTACATGGCAAATAGCATGGCTGGGAACAAAAATCGCCCCATGAGGCACACCACAGCAGAGCACAGCACTGCTCGATGTAAAGTAGCCAAGAGCCACCTTAGTGCTTTGCATAATAGTGAGTGACTGGGTAAGCAGCATATATTTAGAGGAAAGGAATTCGAAAAACTGGGTGCACAAACTGCAAAAGCCAGTTTGCCAAGGCCCATAGAGCACCTCCGCTCAAGAAGAGGTTAAAAGTCAACTGACCGGTAACCCATGACATGGGCTTCGGAGGTTAGGCACTAATAAGTGGTGACCCAGTCCCCGGCATACGGTCATTGGGGCTAGGTGTGTAGGGTAGGGCAACCAGATGGGGGGCAGTGAATATAGCAACGGGACATTGCTGGTTAAAAAACCAAGTCCCTGGCACTGTTTTTCTGAGCGCCAGGGAGCCAGAGTGCCGAAATAGATTTTTGGCACTCTGACTTCGCGATAACGACAATCGCCTTTAGGCTTTCGCCATTATCACACAGAACCAACTGACCTCAGTGATTAGGAAGGAGAAGGTTGCTGCAGACAGGAAGATGTAAGTATGTCATTATGTGTTTGTCAGTGAAACGGCCTGAAGTGAAAGAACACTGGCCAGCAGGGGAGGGTCAGCCGAGATCATTGTAAAGGTGGCAGTGATGTGTGACTTTAGGGGTGCCCAAAGCAAAATGACATACCTTGTCTCACATTGAGAGGACAGTTTCACGAGAAAAGCCAGAAGGCTGTAAATGAGCCCAGGAAATAGCACCCCCTGAGCTATGGCCAGCAGAGGATAGGCAGTGTTTGATCCTAAAGTCCATGCCCAGTTTTGCACTCACTCATTTGCAGATTGAGATGACATGGAGGAGAAATCAAGGGAGGTGTCTGGTAAGACTCTCAGGTATTTAAAACTGCTCACCTCCTTTAGTGGGGACCAATCAACATAGGTAAGAGAGAGTCTGGATGATGTTGCACAGAGTTAAGAGTATGACACCTAAACTAAGTTCACTGGTGGGGTGATGGAATTCTCCTTCCCACATAAAATATTGTAGCTCGCAACAGAACTCAAGAAGAAAGTTTATTTCATCCTAGGTTCTTAGAATGTTGAAACAGCAGTCAGTATTTATTAGTAACCATGTAGTTTTTCCCCAGCAATAATGCTTTTCTGGCAAAACTTCAGTATACCCATTTTTATTTCATTCCTGAATGAAGCTACGGGATTTTGAAGGTTTTAAAAGTTCCTGCTTCCATGTCATGCCCCTACTCATGAAAAAATTAAACATCATGATAGACTGCTGTGCTGTGTACAATCAGAAACATGTGGTAACACCATCCTAATTGAGCCACAGTATGAATCTAGTACGTGTATTCAACATGAAACCTCAACGGAAAAGATGTCTAAAAACTGAGTGTGGCGGCGATCTTTAATGACTTACGACATTAATTACAGAATATGTTATAAAAGCTGTTTTAAAAATATCTGAGGAAATAAAAAATGCACTGAGGGTGAATCTAACAAGATCAGAAGTAATTATTGTGCTAAAAAACTACGTGGTGATTTTTTTGTTGTTGACTAACAAAAACTGTTGCTTTAAATATGATTGAGAATGTACTTCTGTATGGCTCAACGGTGCTGGTTCGACAACACTTTTGTTGACCAACATCACATCGACAGGATTTATGCCGACCGCAAGCACAAGTTGTGGTTGGCATAAATCCCGTTTTTCTCCCAGTCCTGTTTTCATTGGTTGAGGCTTCATCCCGGAACACTCCATGTGAAGGAGTTCTGCCATACACCTTACTTTAGATTATCAACTCCAGTCAGAGTTGAATCAGGGAAGGAGGGGTACATAACTGGGAGACAGTGTGCCCCTGTATCAGACGCACCAACACAGTGACCTATTGGCAACCTGTTGATTTTGTTGGCAGGTTTGTAGGTCTCTGTGTTGGTGTTGGTGTCGCTGTCAGGGGGGCATACCCTTCTGTACTGGAAAATACATGTTTAACTGCTTATACAAGCTAAATTAACTTATTTGAATAATTGATTTTAGATGTTACAGGCTAGCTACCATATATATTCAGTCATTAGGCACCCTTGAATATAAGCCACAGTTCCGCATCATGTCAGATAAAGTATTTAGATGGAATTCATGTAGTATAATGAAAATATTTCTTTCCATCTGCTGTTTAATTATATCATCCTCTATAATTTATATCTACAACTATAATCATGATTGCATTTCATATAATCCTAGTTGGTGTTTATGTTTATTTTATTGTGCAGTGAACTATTAACAATGTAAAATCCAGAATGTGATTTTTCAGTACATGCCACCGTCAAATAAAGCCACAAACAAAAATACAACATTTTAATTATACAGTATCTATCATGATCCAACTGGGGAAGGCTTTCTTAACTATGAAACAGGAGTAGGCTCAAACTGCACTCTAACCATTAAGGTTTTATGACCCTGAGCAAGTCATTTGACTTTTGTGTGTTTCAGTCCTTAAATGAAAGCTGTCCTAATCTTCAGCTCCCAACCCCGCAAAGGCTTACCCCTGATTAAGCTTTTCACAAGGAAAAGCCTTTTGTTTTTAGTTCTGGAACTTCCTTTATTTTAGTTTTGTAAGCTCTTTGAGTCGGGTACATGGTGGACGCTGTGTGGTTTCATTTAATGTGAAAGTGTGGTGCCGCGCTGCTTGCTTCAATACATTTATATTGAAGCGAGCAGCATGGCACTTCAGTTTCACACTAAATGGAATCATGCAGCATCCACTATATTGCTGACTCCTGAAGTTTACAAAAATGAAATAAAGTTCCAGCACCAAAAACAAAGGCCTTTCCTTGCGAAAAGCTTAATTAGGGGGTAAGCCTTTGGGGGTGGGAAGCTGAAGATTTGGACTGCTTTCCTTTAAAGGAAGTGGTTTCATGATGTATGTTTATACTTAACAGGTTATACTGTTGTGAGTCACGCACACACTGTGACACAAGGTGAAAGACCACAGAACACCACACAAGAAAGTGTGTGCATGTCATGTGAAAGTACAATGGAGTGTTATGTTTTTTATTTTTTTTTTACACATGATAGCCCAGGTGAGATGCAATATCTCATGTTAAGTCCTGCATGTACCTATTGTTAGAGCTGGGCAGACTGAAGCACTAAGATGAAGTGGTTTCCCGAGGGTCATGTAGTGAAGTAGTATCTTTGGTGGGATTTGAACCTGAGTCACGTGGTTTCAAAGTCTCATTCACGAGGCTGGGCAAGCCAGTCTATCTAGAATCATTAGTAATTTGGAATGCTCTCCCCATCCCCCCTTCAGATGTTCACATGCTTCTATTAAAAGGACCAATCCAATGAACAGACTTACTTAATTGCATATATTGCATGATGCATGTTAATGATTTAATTCAGAATGCTGAGAGCCCTGCAAGGGGACTGCAAAGGCTAGGGGGACAGAAAGATGAGGGAGGGGGACAGAGAGGAGACAAGCCTAGATGCAGTAGGACCCCTTCAGGATGCTAAGAACCCTGCAAGAGGACTACAAGTCCAGGGAAATAGGAGGGATGCTGGGGGAAGGGAGTAGATGAGAGATACAAACCCCTTGGGGTGTAGGAGAGGGACCCATGGAGAGCATTCGGGGTCCCTTACACTCTGTGAGAAATCAAGGGAGGCCAGTAAGGGAGAGTAATTTGGGGGAAGGGGAGAAGAACTAGAAATTTGGGGGGTGGGGTTGCACAGGGTAAAATGAAGGTGACGCTAGGGGGTAGGGTTTGTCCAGGGCTTAGAGGAGGGAATTTGGGAGGGACATGGCAGGAGCAGTTAGGTGCAAAGTAATTATTGAGGGCAGAGCTGATGGAATAGGTGGAGGATGAGTGCTGGATTTGAGGGGGGAGGACATTCCACATTTTTGGGAGGTGGTCCAGTTTACAAAAAAAGATTTCTTTGAAGTCGGTAAGGGCCTTATTGACCAAGGGGAGGGAGGTTAGGGGGGGAGCAGTCAGATGTGGCAGGGTTGCTCAGGACAGGTTCAAGGTCAAGAGACTTGAAAGAGTGTAGTTGTATGGTTTTGTGTAGCAGTTTAGTTCTGTGGACTTTCCTAACGATGAATATTGGGTTATGCTCACTGAGAGCATCAGGGAGGAGGCCAGAGGTGATGTGATGACACGGTGGGGGTGGGAGGTAAGGGCCCAGTCGAGTAAGGAGTGTTGTTGTGTCTTGTGATTTGAGCGGGTGGGTTCGGAGATCCGTTGGGAGAGGTTTAGGGCTCCGATTTCATTTTTAGTTTTGGTAGTTTTAGGTGACAACCAATTTATACTGAAGTCACCTAGAATGAATAATTCCCCAGAGTGAGCAAGGGAGGTTAGGAGGTCTAGCGCAACTGAAGGATGGTCATTTGGGTGGCAGTGTATGCCAGCTACAAAGATTGGGAGAGTGAAGGGGAGGGTCACATGGATAGCTAGGGTATCATGGGTCTCAGGACTGGAAGATGAGTAGATGATGGAATATTGGATGGAGGCTAGGACATAAATGGCTACACTACCACCCCTGCCAGCACGGTCTTGCCTTAGCAGTGATTAGCCAGGAATGGAGACCGAGTGGTCAGGGATAGTGCTCTTTAGCCAAATTTCTGAGATGATTAGAATGTCTGGTTTTAGAGTGCATGCTATGGTCTGAATCGGGTCTATTGTTTGCAACAAGCTCTGGGTGTTTAGATGTAGGATCTTTAAGCCCTTTGGGAGTGCTGAGAGAAGAGAATGGGGGGGAGGCAGTACAGGAAGAAGCTCCAGAGGGGCAATAGGGCCTGGGTTGGGGTGGATATCCCCGGCGGAGAACAAGAGGAGAGCGAGTATGAGAAAGTGGAGCTTAGGGGATTTTGAAGGGGCTGGCGAGGAGGTTGGGTGTTTTGAGGAGAAGGGAGTGGATGAGTGAGGAAGAAAAAGATGGAGAACTGCAGTGAAAGTGGACACTGCTATCAAAACTGCATGAGGAATAGTGGTAGAGTGAGGCCATATTTCAAATGGGGGGAGGGAGTGATAGCATGGATGTGGGTAGGGGATTGGAGATAATTGATGGGGGTGAGAGAGTTATTAGGAATGGATGAGTAGTGAGCAGGTGGAGGTGGTAAAGAGAGGGATATGAGCAGAACAAGGGGGAGAGAGGAGAGTAGGGGATGCATTATTCATAAAGGCAGAGAAATTAGTGAATAATTGATTTAGGAACAGGAAGAATTTGTGAGCAGGGAGCACGGGGGGGCTGGTCAGAAGGTATCTATATGAACAACAGGTAGGGATAGCTTTAGATAAAGATTGTCTCCATCTAGTGGCAGTACAGTATAACTTGATAATAGGAAAATGGACAAAAAAAACAAACAAAAAAATCAGGGTAGGCTGGCTAGCCAGCTAAAAAGGGTTGTTCAAGGTAGATTTGAGCTCTTGCTGTACAATGACCATGTCACATACACAGTAGTGACCTCAAAGACATATAGTATGTGACTGCATGTACAGAACGGTACATGGAAAATAATGCTGAGGTGAAAGTGGCAAGGGAGGTGTGGAGCAGATTACCCACTGCACCACCTCACTCTGGCCTGTGTTGCACCATAGGTGTCATGGGTTTTGTTTGACTACCCCCCGGCCGGACTGGAGGGCCAAATTGCATTGGATAGGTACAATATGGAATGTTACCAAGTACAACACAGTAACTCAAGCGCATTGCATAACATTCAGTTCAAACATTGACAGAGTTTATTAATTTCCTAACTTCTTGTATATTCATTTGGTTCAATATGATTACCATACAATCAGTAGTAGTAGTAGTAAGAGGAGGAGAAGGAGGACACGTTACAAAACATATACAGATACAATATAACAATTTTGTGCTGCTACAGTACTGAGGTGTAAAAGGAGTACGCTATTAAAAATAAATGATGTTTCAGCCCCCACTTGAATGACTCAGCAGAAGGGGCCTCCCTAAGCTCACGGGGTAGCTAATTCCAAAGAGCTGCTGCTGTGAATACACAGTCCCCAGACAGCTTCAGACACGATCTAGGAACCCTCAGGAGGTGCACCTCGGAGGTACAGAGAAGGCAGTCAGGAGCATATGCCAAGGTCCTTAACAAAGTGTATGAAATATTGGGCAGTTTTGTACCTCTGCACTGTTTGTCCCTATATGGCTCATTAAAACGGTTTGAGCATTTGAACCTGTTTTCAGTGTATGATTTTAACATTGTGCTGACGCCTGTGTCTGGACTGCCTGAAACTAAGTGTATACAAGTTTTCCTGAGTGCTGTTCTTTTTTGCCTTTACCTTTGTATGTTAATACAGCTATCTTGAAGGAGACATGCCACCACAATAGCAGCCAGTGCAACGTCTGCAAAACAGGAGAGGTATGCTCAGAGTGGGACTTCCCAGCAGTCAGTCGAGCTGTGGCATTTTGCACCAGCTGCAAGTGGCGCATCAAACCTCCAGATAGCCTGAGATAACGAGCATTACAATAAGTCGGTCTGGATGTAACAAAGGCATGCACCACTGTCTTAGAAACTGAACTAGGGCTTGAGCTGGGTGATATTCCTAAATTGGAAAAATCCACCATGTACTGCCACTGACACCTGATATTCAGGTGTCAGCTTTTGATCCATGATGACACCCAGGTTGTTCCTCCTATCTCTGCCTGTGAGCTGGGTAGGGCCAAGATGTAATCCAGTCACTGCCCCACTCGTGCTGGATATCCATGTCCACCTGTAGCACTTCAGTCTTGTTTGGATTCATTCTGAGCCAGCTGGAAGCTATCCATTTATTGATCATAGCAAGGCACTCACTTATCACGCCAACTGCATTCCTTTGCCCGGGGCAAATGATACAAACTGTACCTACGAATCACCTCACCCACCGGCAGCATACACACCTCAAATAACATGGCGACAAGATCTAACTTTGGGGAATTCCATGGATCAAGGCAGCTGCGCATGGGAGAAAATTTCTCCACTCAACCTGTTGCACCCTACTAAAGAGGAAGGACTAGAACCACCTTAACAGTGTCCCAGAGGCCCACCAAGTCCCTCAGCCAAGATGTTAAAATCCCATGATATACGGTGTCAAAAAGCTGACGACAGGTTGAGGAGAACCAAGATGGCACATTCCCTTTATCTCTAGCTAGGAGAAGATCATTTTGCACCCTGACAAATTCAGTCTCCATATTATGGTGCCCCCTGAACCCAGACTGGAATGGCTCATAACTAGAGAAAGCCTCCAAGTGCATCTCCAGCTGTGTCACCATCACCCTCTCGGTCACCTTCCCCCAAAAGGGAAGGTTTGACCTGTTAATTAGCTAAGATATCCAGGTCCAGTGATGTTTTTTTGAGATGGGACTTCACAACAGCCCTTTTCAGAGCCATCGGAAAAACACTCAGCTCAAGGGAACACTGGTGTAACCCCCCTGCAAATGGGGGTTCCCAAAAGACTTCCAGGAGCTTGCTTGAATGCTCCAAGCCTGAATGGTGTTTGGCATTTAAGCCATTTATCAGTGAGTGTTGTTAGAGCCTCTGGTACTGTCTCTTTAAGAGCTGTCTGCTTGCAGACATAATTAGTTTGTATGGGGAGACTGTGTGCTTCTCTGTTTGAGTACCACTCGAGCTGCTGCCAATTCACTCTATTTTTGCAGTCACTAACAGTGCAAAGGGAACCTATCTGAAAGATGTAACTGTTTGCCAGAAATAATTTAGAGTAATAATGAAAATACAGTTTGTCTAACCTGCTTTCTTTACAGTCAGAACTGTGTTTGCCTAGTTCCCCATTCTGGTTTTGAACTGCTGAACTGGACCAATCAGTGTGGGGTAAGCTAGCTCTAAAATGGTGCCTTGGACGAATCAGAACTTGGACTCATAATCTGAGCCAGCCACAAGAGGATTGCATGGCAGTGACTCTGGGAGATGTAGTTTAGACTTAGGTGCCTTTTGGACCAACAGCAGCAGTCTATTGTGAGTGACAGCCAATCCAGTCAAGAACTGGGAGGAACTCAAAGGAAGTGCCAGTTTTGTCTGTTGGAGTTTCAGTTTAGCTTTGGCAGTGAAGGAAAGAAACCCTGTGCTCCTTCAGTGCACAGTTTCAGTCAAAACGTGTAAGGCCCAGAGTTCCGTCTGCAGCTTGTGTAACTGCTTGTTAGGACTGAATCCGTCCTGTGAAAAGAATCAAAGGATCTCTGAAGAGTAGAAACCAGGCTCACCCTGTAGAAGACTGAAGAAATTGTTGAATTGCACTCGGTCTGTCAGGAACTGAATCTGCTGTGTGTTCTCCCGGTATTGTGCAGTAATTACGATCGGGATAGAGAAGCAGCCTGCCTGGTATAGTACTTTTTTTTTACCATATAAATGTGTGAAGAGTCTCGTGGAGCTCAAAAGTAGCCCTGCTGACGTTGAAGGACCCTATCTTGTTTGGAGGTCGTGAGTACTAATTCAGGGTCGCTCCCTGTTGAATTGCCACATTAAATCCAAATGGAATCACTGTACTGCTGACTGTTTAAGCTAATTTTTCTTTTCACTGTGTGAAAGGACCCCTACCAGCTGCCACGGTTTGGACTAGCCACTAGGGCTTGGGTACCCAGGGACAGTAACTGGTAGGGATAGACCTGTGCACAGAGCCATAGGTAGATAGTAAAGTGATAAGCTAATTAACCTGATTTCCCCCTGTCCTTGTTATATCCCCCTAAATAAATCAGAGCTGCTTGTTTCAGCAAAGTTATACTGCCTGAGGTATTTGTCTATGTTAAAGTACTGTACTGTGATTGTTGCACTGTATCTTATTTCACAGGAGGTCCCAGTGCCGAACCAGACCTGGGGTAAGTGTATACTGTGAAGGTAATTCTGATATATTGTGTGGGCCACTAGTGGGAAGAAAGGGGGGTTGCAGTGTCCCAGAGGGCTGTGACCAAGTTAGTTTAACTATTGCAAACCCTGACCTCTGGGTGGAGGCACCCGCCATTGGATCCAGGCCCCTCAACCTGTTAGTGGCAAATCAGGCAGGGGTAGTAGCCCCTGGGATAACGCCATCTAGGGGTTACACTGAACAATTTCAGCAATATCTGGTCCCAGAGACTCCCAGCAGTCCAACAACAGCTGAGTGGGTCCCTGATCCAGTGAACAAGAAGTGGGATGAAACTTCATGATCACCAGGAAGGTCTCCCGAGTAGTAATGGGATGAAACTATTCCCAGACTGGCTGAAGGCCTCTGTCATAGGTCAGATTAAACTGGGTGCTGACAACCCACTTGAGGAGACCAAGGAGTGAATGAAAGATACCCTGTCAAAAGAGAACTGGCCAAACTCCTCACACGGCTCAAGTGTCAGATCTCCCCAGACTGAAGGCAGGTTGGATGTAAGAGCCTGTATACAGTGTGGAAAAGTTGAGCTGGACAGTTCTCCCCTGCAGCAATCACCAATGACAGGAACTCTGCCTTTCTCAGAGTGATTGCCACCTGATATTCCTTATAATGAGCTCTCAGGGTTAGGCTATCCTCCAGTGATCCCGATCTCCACCAAAAAATGCTCCAGTCTCCACTGTGTGACCCTCAGCCATCTAAGCTCCTCACTAAACAGTGGTAGCTTTGTCAGGAGACTCTTGGTCGTACACACAACAGTGCTAGCAAGTCAAGAGCCATGGTGATAGCCATATTATAAGCATCCACCGCAGTCTCGACCCCCTCAGCACACACCTGCATCAGGCTTGAGCAGCTCAGTACTGATGAGAGCCCCAAAGGCTCTACAATATTTATAGGTTGATCCTGATCTAACTCCACTGGAGTGTTCATAGGGGGAGGCTCTGATCTGAAAACATACAGTGTGATGATTTGGCCAACTGATCCATCAACCCTGAAATTAAATAACTTGTGCCTTAACAGGAAAACCATGTCCAAAGTCTGACCAAATTGGTGAGTCGCAGAAGTAACGACCTGTGTAAAGTCCAACACTTCCACCTGTTGGAGGAATTGCTGTCCAGGCAAAAGGGATTCATCATCAGCCTAGATATTCAAGTCTCCCATCACATACCACCTGGGATACTCCAGTGTCAGGGCCCCAAATTTCTGCAGGAATCCACTCTCGCAGCCTGGAGGATGGTAAACAAGAAGATTCCTGCCCCCTACTCCTGCATCACTATTAATGGCTATACTTTCAAATGAACTAGTTTGACCCACTGGTATACTGCAAGTCTCGGTCCAGATCTAAAGCAGATGGAATCAATTTAGATGCTCATATATCCAAAAGATCATTTTCTATATAAAGTGAAAAGACATTTTTGAAGTACGGACTACAGATTGAGGAGATTGTAATGTTCCTTAAAGAATCATGCCATAAAAACAGGAAATCAATATCCTTAAGGATGTTTTGCAACATTTCCGACCATGGAGATACTGATTTATACTTTAGCCATTTAACATTTTGTGTAAACAGATTATTCATTAAGCGTAACCAATAATTAACCAGTCTGAGTTTAACTAAAGCGACCTTGGGGGCTCAGTCTAATACAATACTAACATGTTGTTCACACCAAGATCTAATTACTTTAAAGAGCGAATAACAGAATAAAGAGAAAGGAATTTCAATTAGGTGTGAGCAACTGTACCCCTGTACTTCTGAACCACAGAATAATATTGGGTTAAGCTTTGCTTCTCCATCTAGTAATGCTGGTAAAATGATTGTGCCACCACACAGGGCATTGAATTTGAGAATAGCTTGGGAATTTTGTTTAAGGTTTTTAGTCTGCACTTTAGATGCAAAAAATACCCCCAAATAGGTATATTCTCTGACCATTTCTAACTTAAAATTAACATAAGTGTAACCCCCCTGCAAATGGGGGTTCCCAAAAGTCTCCTAGGAGCTTGTCTAAAATCCCCCCAGCCTAGATGGTGATCGGCATTTAAGCTGTTTATTTGTGAGAGCTTTTAGAGCCTCTGGTACTGTCTTTTTAAAAGCTGTCTGCTTGCAGGTAGGATTGGTACATGGGGGGACTGTGTGGTTTCCTGCTCGAGTCACGCTCAAGCTGCTGCCAAATTGCTCCATTTCTGCGTCGTTAAGTGGGCAAAGCGAGCACTATTCAAAGGTGTAACTATTTGCTAGAGATCCGCTAGAGTGGTGGTGGAAATGTAATTTATCTAATCTGCCTTTCTTGCAGCTGGGACTTTGTGTGCTTTGCCCCTCCATTTTGGATCTGAACTGCAGACTAGATCCAATCGGGTAGAAGGGGCACCTAAAATGGAGTTTGAGCAACCAACCAGGATCAGGACTCTCTCGGGAGCCGGCTGGCCATGGGGTATACAGCCAGTAATTCTGGGAGGTGAAGTTCTGGACTGTGGCGCCTTTTCGCACCAATGGGGGGAGTTTTGAGTGATTGGCAACCGAAGCCCACCAATTGGACCATGTGGCGCCGACTGTAATTCCCTGCCTGGTGGCTGAGAAGGCAGATCTGTTGTGGTTGTGACTGGGGATGTAGCTCTGAGTTTCGGCGCTGCAGAGTTTTCACGCGGGAAGCACGTGTGGAGGCCTAAAGTTGGGCAGCGCGTTTGCCGTGGTGATTCAGACTGAATCCGCTGTCACTGGGGAAAGGAGAGGTTGAATAGTCAAGAACCAGGCTCACCCTGTAGAGGACTGGAGGAACTGCTTCATCGCGCTCGTTCCGTCAGGAAAGTGAAGCTGCATCGCAAACTCCCGGGTTGGCAGTAAGTGTGATCGGGACCTGAGAGCAGCTGCCTGGTATGGTAACTTCTTTTACATATAAATGTGTGGGGTGTGTCCTTCTTGCCGAACCTTGTTCCCCTGCTGTGCAAAGGGCGTCCAGAAATCCACGCCACTCTTGGGGACAGCGTCCAGCATTAAGTTAGTGAGTGAAAATCGGGGTAGCTCCCTGCCATCTGTACCTTTACATTGCAAGTGTTTCATCTGATTTTCTTTCTTTCTTGCTGCATGAACTGAGCCAGCCGGCTCTGGATTACAGGTTGGGTATTGTGCAAGTGTTTTTCATCACAGGGCCCCAACCAGCTGCACCGATCCTGGCTAGCCCCTCCCCCCCCATCCTGGGTACCCAGTGAAAGGACATTTAGGGACTCTGAAACTGTGCACAGTACTGTGAATATTAATGTTATTGATCTAATTAACCTGATTTCCCCCTGTCCTTGTTGCCACCCCCTAAATAAATCAGATCTGGTTGTTTCAGCAAAGGTATACTGACTAAGGTATGTGTTATTGGTAAAGTACTGTACAGTGGCTATCGTATTACATCCTCTTGCTTTAGCGGGGTTCCCCCGAGTCAAGCTGACCAACCCAGTCCTGGATGTAAGTGTATATTGTGAAAAGTACTCCTGATATATTGTGTGGGCCACTAGTGGGAAGAAAGGGGGGTTACAGTGTCCCAGAGGACTGTGACCAAGTCAGACCAGACAGTATCAACCCTGATCTCTGGGTGGAGGCACCTGCCATTGGACCTAGGCCCCTCAACCTGTCAGTAGTCAGTCAGGCAGGGGTAGTAGCCCTTAGAATAGTGCCACCTGGGGGGTTACATAAATATAATGGAATTTATTTCCATCAGACACCAGGACCTTGGTTATAACTATGTTTATTTAAAGTTTATGTTTTATGGGTAGCTTGTGGAAATACTTTAATTTACACTGCAGGCCTATCAGAGAAAAATACAACAAACCAAACACAAGTGGCACCTGATGGAAAAGATAACACTCAAAATCTCTGCAAAGTGAATTTATACGGACATGCTGGAGACACTGCTACCACTGCCCCAGTGCTTCGACCCATGTGGTGGAAGCGTCGGGGCAGTGGTAGCAGCGCCTCCAGTCTGTCTGAATAAACTCACTTTGCAGAGATTTTGAGCATCTTTATCTTATCAGTCAGTGTGCAACTTGTGTTTGGTTTGTTGCAGTTCATTTGGGATAAAAGATTCACAGTGAGCACCAACCCAGCAGCCCAGGAGCACCCCAGTGTTTGTGGCTTATCTATAAGAGAAAATGCAAATAAAATCATATCACCCTTGTAGGCCAGTGCAAGGCAGAATCTACCAGAAATATTTGGTGTGTGGAAATTATCAGCATCAATAGTAATCAAACTCTCATTAATATAAAGGTTGAGTAATAATGGTGCAAGCAATTATCCCAGTTTGACTGTACAGTTAGGTAATATCAGAGAAGTTCCATTGTCATGTAAATCATATCTGATAAGTATCTTATTATCAGGATACAGCTGAACAATTGGAAAGAGCAAATTTAAATGTAACCCTTAATCAAAATGTTTAAGCCATAATATGTTTTGATTAATAGAGTTGAATGCAGCTTTGAAATTGATAAATACAGTGTATAATTTCAACAATTTGACAAATACATATTTTTTTTGTCAAGTGGGCCAATACGAAGATATAATAAGTAGAAGAAAAATTATAGCTGAAACCAGTTTACGAGTCAGAGATAATTGCTGTTTCTTTTGCCCATAACTGAAGCTTGTTCAGAAGAATCTTTGCATACATTTTTGAAATTGTATGGAGGGGGCCGGAAGGTTCCCTAATAATTTTCCAGGACAGGCCAGATAAATCTGGAAGGAGAGGCAGGAAGCTTACTCAGTGACCAAGATGCAAGAAGTTTATTTACCAGGGACAACAAACAAAAGATAACAGTTTTCAAACCCACTACAGGGTAACAAAATAAACAATGAGACAATACGATTAGGACCAACAATTGGTCGAACCCAGAATAGGGGGATTAGCCCCTTTTAGTCAGCGTGCACCTGGCCGAGATGACAAAATGATTGACGAACCAAGCTTGGACTTTCCTATATGTCGGCTGATCAGCAGGTGGGTGTTGATCCCACCAAGCACTTGTTACAGATAGGCCATAATGGGGTGTCCCCCTTATGAACAAAACACAAAGAGGCACACTGCCAGATGAACAAAGAACTTGGTGATCCTCTGTGACTCCGGGCAAGAAGCTGAAGACTTCTGGTTGGTGGGCGGTTCTCTAGGCGATCTGCAGCAGTCACCACTGGCAGGTCCCTGGCACCCAGGACACTTTCCAAGAAGAAGACTGCTGGCGATGCAACTCTCTGGCAGCCTCAATGGAGTGACATGGGTATACACACACTTTCTGGTGGCCGGCGAAATAAGAACGTGGTATGCTTGACGTTAACTGGCATCCCTCACGCTTGAGCCAGGGTGGCTCCTAAGCTGACTCACTACTGGATACCTCACTAGCGGCTCTCTACCACTTACCGTCACAGGCAATGCTGGCCATCAGATCTGCATGAGTGCAATTCAGTAACACAGTCCGGAAGCAAGCACACCGTTCAGATTTTTTAAGCAGACAGTTTGGTTCTTGCAAAGGGTGCAGTCTCTAGGGGCACTGGGCAGGCAGCAGCACAGTTCGGTTAGAGTGGGGCCCAGAACGCCTCCAGGTAACTTTGTGGGCCACTTAGGCCATAGGGCCATTCCCCCTTCCCACCAGAGCTGGTGCTGTAACTTTACAGATCCTCTCTGCGGTGGCTATTCCTGCAGAGAAAACCTGCTTTACTAGCAATAAAACTACCACTATATTGGGGTTACATAAAGTGTACTGGAGCATCGGCCCACTCACCCTATTAACACCATACACACTCTATTTTTCTTTCAAATAATTTCTTATTTATTCTTAAGCAATTTACATCCAATCAGGTAGCATCAATCCATCCAACGTTTCGGAATAATCTTTCTTCAGGGAAAATCTTTAAAGAAATACATATTCAGTTAATCGCCATATTTAATAGAAGATAAAGATAAATCCATTACGAGAGAAGTTTAATGCTATTTTAGAGAGAATGAGTGTCTGGAACATAAGAGTAATTTGCCATAAGAAAACAAAGTTCGCAGGTTTAGTGAATTTAAAGTGCATGTTTAATATTTTTACTGAACATTTAAATGGAGCTTGTCTGTACCTGAAAAATTACGGATTTATCTTTATCTTCTAGAAACATGTAAAGCAACAGTCTGCAAAGGTCAGAACTGCTTGGTTACATTGAGGTCAAAGAAATTGAGCGTAGTTATGTTTTTTAACAAGGACATTATTAAATATGGTGATTAACTGAATATGTATTTCTTTTAAAGGTGGGAGTCACTACTTATTTAGGAAAACATATTACAGAATGGAGCAGTTGATTGCTGTAAGATTAGGTAATTAATTGAGGCCAAAATAAGTCCCTTTTCTCTTTTATTATTATTATTATTATTATTATCATGATTTATTGATGTAGTGTACTTGATATGTCTACTGATTTAGTTTTATGTATCTAAATAGATTAACCAGTTTTAGCTGCGGATTATTCCGAAACGTTGGATGGATTGATGTTATTTGATTGGATGTAAATTGCTTAAGAATAAATAAGAAATTATTTGAAAGAAAAATAGTGTGTGTATGGTGTTAATAGGGTGATTGGGCGGATACTCCAGTACACTTTATGTAGTAGCGACAGCCAAAATGACTAGTTTAGGCCTCTCCCCACATTTAAGAAATTTCTGATAATTGTTTGTCTTTCTCGAGGGCTGGCTGAGCTGGAATTACTTAATTGGTTTTTACTATATTGGGGTCTATGGGACTTCCCAACCAAATGGGACCAGGGGGTATTTAAGCCCACCCCCCTTTTGTCCCCTCAGGGCTTTAGTAGTCATGGTGCCCCTCTTTCTTAGCTCGGAGACAAGCTGCTATTCAGCTTAGACTGGCTGTCCACTGGATACCTTTAACAAAAAATGATAAAAATAAAATACTTTGGGGGCTCTGGTCACATCTGGGGCCCTTTCCTGGCCTTGCTGTGCTCTCCACCCTCTGCTCCTTAGTTCCCCCTCCCTGGAGACTGGCGGTTCACCCCAGGAGCTCACTGTGCCCCCCAATAGGTTACTAGGGCCCTAGCCCTTTAAGTATATTTCCTTTGTTGGTGGGCACTCTGCCACTTCAATTTCCCTTCCCTTCTCCATTTCCCCTAGTGCCTACGGTGCAAGTGTAAGGCTACCGAGAAAGAAAAGAAAGAGAAAAAAAAAGTCCACGTCGGGGAAAGGGTCCCGTTTCTTTGTTGTGCTCCCTAACTTTGGGGTACTACATGTATTCAGAAGACTAATTGGCCTAAGATTTTGGGGTGTTTCAACTTCCCTTTTTTGTAAAGTGGTGCAAGAACATTTGTTTCCAACTTTCTGGAATGATGCTATATCTATAACATTTACTGAAGAGATACATAACATTCGTTGGTCACGCCTGACATTAAATGTTTGCCTTTGCTTATGGGGGAGATAATGAAGAGGTTCAGGCTACCTTCCGAGAGGTGTCACATGGTGACCTGGATCCAAGAGGCTATCACCACCCCCATTTTGGCGGATTGCACTGTGCTACACCCCTCATTTCAATCTGTGCCGTGAAAGGGCCCCACTGTGGGCATGCTGTCAGCTGTCTGTGTACTATCGTGGGCCATCATGTATGTGGGCTAGGTTTTGTGTGCTGTACATCCACTCGTTAATGGATGTTTGGGTGTGTGTGTGTGTGTGTGTGTGTTGCATGGTGTTTTGGCATGGGCTCTAACAGCCTCTCAGGTTGTTATGTTTTTTCCAGGATGTCAGCAATTGCTGAATGCTGTGGCTCTGTTGCTACTAGGACTGCATAGCACCATCCACAAAACATTTTTCAACACCACTGCTTTCCCTATCCCCAAATCCATATCTACACAATTCATTACACAGATCTGCTTCTGTAATATCATCTGCATCATTGTGTTTTACTGGTGATGGCAATGCTCATGGGGTTGTGTGTTGAGCTTTTGCTCAATGTGTATCATCCATAGTGTTCTGGGTTCTGAAAGTCTGCTGTGCAGTATGTGGCATATACGAACATATGAACATATGAATTGCCAGCAGAAACAGCCCACATGGTCTGTCGAGTCTGTTCGAGTGTGCAGCTAGCCCCTCAGCATGCAGCTGCCCCATCCTTTCTTCCCCTCCTCACTGCCCCCCCACTCTGTCCCATTCCCTCTTGAAGCAGCCCATGGTCCTACAGGAAACCACCTCCTCGGGTAGAGTGTTCCACCTGTTTACCACTCTCTTCGTGAAGTAACGTCTCCTGATTTCCCTCCTGAATTTACCCCCTTCCAATCTTAGTTGATGCCCCCCTAATATCCCTCCCTCTTCTGATCCAAAATATCTCACCTGTATTAGCCTTGTTTATCCCTTTCAGGTACTTAAAGATCTTGATCATATCTCCCCTGTCGCTCCTCTCCTCCAGCGAATACATATTAAGCCTGTTCAGCCTTTCTTCGTATGAATTCCCCATCAAACCCTGGATGATCTTTGTCGCTCTGCACTGTACGCCTTCCAACAGTCTGATGTCCTTTATTAGGAATGGGCACCAGTACTACACACAGTATTCCAGGTGTGGTCTGACCAGTGACCTGTACAAGGGAAGGATCACCTCACTATGTCTAGAGGAGACCCCCCTTGCTATACAGCCCAGCATCTTGTTGGCTTTTGCTGCTGCCTTCCTGCACTGAGCTGAGTTGTTCATTTTCCCCATTATAATCATTCCCGGCTCCTTTTCCTCCTTTGTGCTCCCCAACTGTACCCCTTCCAGCTCATAGCTCCTCATCTGGTTCTTAGCTCCGAAGTGCATTACCTTGCACTCCTTGGCATTGAACCCCAACTGCCATGTTGTTTGTATGGTGTGCATCACATACAAATATATGTCCTGTTATCTTAAACCAATCTGTGCAGTGACTTTGACGCTCATCATGTTGCATTGACACTCTGTGATCCCTCAGCCTTGCTGCACCAAGTGTGGCACACTTGTGTGGCAATTGTGGATGTGTGTGCAAGATGACAGCAAGTGGAGTATCCAGATAACTGTACTATGGCTACAGAGGGCCCAACAGCTTGGTATACAGCTCTGGCTTGCACAATGCATGGAAGACCAGGTTTTATACGGTAAATAGGATGTGCAGTGGTGTGTATTACACGTATGCAACATATAGCTCTGTTATTTTGTGAAGAACAGCGCTTGGCATCCTCCCCTTTTGTGTTTTCTGAAGCACGAATAGAGGGCTGTTCATGGGGTTTAACGAGATGCCCATGGAAGGCATGGCTGTTGCAGGGTACCCCTGGCTCTTCACGGTGGACGATGCACAACTGATAGCCATACCTCATCTGCATAGGTTGTAGGGAAGTGTATTGGAATCCATACGAACATGTGTTGGAGGTCATTAGTCAGTCAGAGTTAATCAATATAAATTGTTTAGTCTCGCACAAAGTGTAGTCTGTATGCATGCCTCAAGATACATCAGCTTCTGGCATGTCACAACAATGTTGCCAGTTGCTGTTTCAGGTTGACAACCAGGTGTGGACCCTGAGTCTGCAGGTGCAGGTGGCAGCAGCTTGAGAGGAGGTGTGCCCCATCTTTTGTTGCCAAAGCAATCCCTGTTATGTTTTCTTTGTATTTGCATCTCACCAGGAATGTGCACCATCCTTCCAATAAATCAGTTTGTTATATTTGAGTGTCTTTTCCAGTGGTCTCCACAGTTCAGTGTGCTCTCTACATAAGGCCGGGATTCTGAGTTGACTGAGGCCAGTGGATGGCCCTGCCCTGTTGTGTTGGATGTGAATTGTTTGTGCACTTGAATATCTCTATTTATGTGTGGGGAGATGAGGATGGTTAGTACATACCTAATAACACTCACACCGTATCATCCACAGCTGTGTGGGAACCATTAATTGACTACTGCACTGCAAACTACACTCTTCCTCTGTCATTTAGTGGAGAACAGCCCTAGGCACTCTCCCATTTCTCAGGCCAGGCCAGACTCCTTCCTTGCATGTAAGGGTGACATACTGTACGGTAACATGCCAAAATAAGACAGTGGGCAGATACAGTACTATTCTGATGTATCACAAATCGTCAGCCATGCTGGCAAGCGGAATATCCCAGCACCTTCTGTGCCGTCTGCAACCATACACCATAATGGTTACACTGGCCCATGAGGTATGGACTGCTGCTGATTACGATGGGTCACTGTTGATATGCCAGGGTTCTGTACAGCCATTGGGATGGGTGTTCAGATATTTTATCAGACATTAATGCTATTGGTCCATGGTACACAAGAACAATTTTGGCTCCACTCACATTCCAGCTCCATTCTAGTCAGTGCCATGTAGAAGTGTAGTATGCACAGTGGCCGTGGCCATGTAACTGCCCAGTGCATACATACACCTCCTTATATGGAGGGTTCAAGGGATGTTCCAAGAGAGCTGGCAAGTTTTTGTGGAGCTGAGCCCTGCTCACTACGTGATTCTCTGCACCTACCTGCACACCTTGCCGGCTAACCCACTAGCAGTAAATTGCAGATTGTGCAAATCCCTTATGTAGAGAGGAGCTGCACACTAGATTTACATTACTTTTTTGTGTATCTCTGGACCTTGTGGATTGGAGCCTTAGAACACTAACAGATCTGGGGCAGGATTTTCAAATGTCTGAAAACAGCTGTAGGACTAAGTCCCATGCAACAGTCCACCGGTGCGGAAAAATTCTCAGCACCGGCGGACAGTCCTATTTTCAGTCCATGCCTGTGCAGGTGCAGCTGTGGCAGATGTTATGCCTGGTCCAACCAGATGTAAAATTTTGGCACAGCTGCACCAATAAATGGCCACACGCTGCCATAAATTGCGGAGCTGACCATACAATGACTCTGCCTTTGAAAATCCAGTGCATGCAGGAAAAACTGTGGCTCCACAAGTGAAGACCCAGTTGCACAAGTTTTTCCTGCACCTGTGCTAATTTCTGGGGTTTTTGAAAATCCAGTTTTCGGTTTTCAAAAGTCATGCTGCAGATTATGGAGTGGCATTGATTAGTTACCTGGCCTTTAACATGTGGCCTCCCTAATCATTGAACATTGCTCAGTAGCGAGACCATGTGAGGACGATGTTGCTTTGGGGCCTAAGAATATTAGGAAAGGGATGCAAGCTTTCCAGCTCCCCCCGTCATCTCCTGGCTCTGTGCCAGGAGAACGGCAATGTGTTTTTTTGCTAGCCAAAGGCAACACAAACATACTGGTATCTGTTTTAGTGGAAACTGATTAGTTGAACCAGGCATTCAGGGAGCTGAATTTAAGGGTCTGGTCATCTTCTGCCACTCAGATTGGGAATAGTTAAGTGTGCTACTTTGTCATAACTAATTCAGCTCCATTGCACAACAGAGAAAGTACTGTACAGTAGCTCCTCTTGTGTTTCTTGTGAGGTGGAAGCAATATATGTATTTCCTGCTTTGTCAATAAACGTATTTTGCAAACAGTTATGTGTGGTACTATTTTGTAATCTCTAGTTCTTGCATGTGTGTGCTGCAGGTAGAAAAATTATCATGCCGATGGTTGCTAATGTGCAAATGAATCTTGTTTGTATGGGTTATTTCCATAAGTAGCCAGACTGCAAGAAACTGATGATTTGTTTTTCCACTGTTTCAGACAAGTGATAGGGCTTGCTCTTTATTCTGCGGTAACCCATTGGTCTGTCAGTCACTGTGATTGCAGAGCCCAACATCTGCTTCCAGTCAGTGTGGACTGCCTGCTGGGTGTATTAATAAAGGTGACATAAAATGTTCCAGTCAGGAAAACTTCAGCTTTTATATATCTTGCAATTCATAATCCCCAGATGGGATTAGAACTGTGCATGTGCTCATAAAGGTGCAATGAAATTCTCCCATCAGAACAACTCAGCTTTTACATGGCTTGTAATTTATAATCTCCTTTTGAGATGAGAATTCCAGTTGCCTGCTTTGTAGGTTGTGATTTAACCTCTACACCACAGGAGCTGCCATTCACTTTAGTGCAACTCATGGTACACCAGCTGTATCTTGGGTTAACAAGACAAAGGTCAGGGGTTTGGATCCTGGAAGGAACACAGCATGTTTGAAGTCTCAAGAGATCATGGTTTCAATCCCACTAGGAATTTAAGCATGTTTTTTAAGACAAAAAAAATCATTTGCGATTTTGCTTGCATGGCAATCTGTGTGGCATGGAGTTGTAATAGTTAATTATATTAAAAACAAAGTTTGTTATGTAACCTGGGCACTATGTACCAGTGGGCTACTACCCCTGCCCGATGGCTACAATACAGGTTAAGGGGCCTGGGTTCTGTTCTGGTGACAATAGGGGAGTCCTTTCCCAAAGATATAAATAAATGGTGCAATGCCTAAACCCAAAGTAAAATTATAGTGGGCCAGATGTTTGTATAGTACAACCCCCGGGGATGCTGTACCTCCCCACCTTCCTTTCCAGTCACCCCCACACAGAATACCATTTTAATTCTCAACACTGTAAAACACAGGCAATTAATGACAGTAGCTAATAATACGCTCACTGACTGTTTTACTAATAGCAACAGTAATACTTTCATTATAGGGAAAAGTGAATGGGAAAGCAAATAAATAAATAAACCATGGCAACACTGGATAAACTGGCAAACCCCACCAACAATAACAGCAGCTGTGCCCACCCACAACAGCAGCAACACATTTGACTAGACCACCTCCCCCACTGGTACCAGTGTCCCTACAGTTTACCTGAGTACCCAGATTAAGGTGCAGGCCTGATCATTGCCACAGGCTGGCTTGTGATGGGGTTCTTGAAACAAACTTTGAAACTGCAGATTATTGCAACTGTAAACTAGTTACCAACTTTAAACTAACTCCCCAGGCCATGGCAGGCCCTGTTTTACTCATAGTTCTGGAGTCCAAATTCTCAGGGTCTGTAGCAGTATCTGAAGGCAGGCCAGAGTGCTGGGACCTTGAGCAGCAAAAGGAATTTGCAGCAGGCTTGTTGGATGAAGTAGGATGGTCTGGCAGCTTGTCACCTTCTGGTTGGCTTGCAGGATCAGGCAACTTCGGACTTGAGTGAAGAACGGGAGCACTCCACAAGGCTTCCCGGCTCACAGAGAGCCCAGACCCAGGCGTGACCCCGTGGTCTGACTCCCCCAACTGGGTCAGGGGTGCCCTAGCATCAAGGCATGCACCTGTGACTTCCTGCATCCTGATCCACCCTACTTGATAAGGGTTAGCAGTTCCCTTACCTGACTCCGAGATGGGCCTGTGCAGGTTGCAGTCTCTGTCTCCACCTGGAATAGGTTCAGCAGCACCAGAATGCAGTAGCGGCCTCTTTACCTCACACCTCTGCTGGGGCAGTCTGAGCTGGACAACAGACAGCCTCTTGGGTGGCAACTCAGCTTTTCAGCAGCAGGATTTCAGCAATTAAATCAGGCTCCCAGGCGAGCTCCACAGGCTCTTTTCAGGTCCGGCTTCCAACTCCCAGCCAAATAAAGTGTAACACCCCCCTCATATAAGGGGCTTACCTTAATGCCTCCCGGTGTGCTCTTGCTGCCTCCCAGCATCCGCCCATTCCTCGCGGCACCTCCTGCCATTTAGCCCTTGTCCCCCGAGTTTCCCCTTATCCCCCGTCAGCAGCCCAATACTATAATTTAGCCCAGTTTGGGCTTAAAAATGAACCGCGAGCTGGCCAGCACTTGCACATGCGCACTGAAGTACTTTAATCCTACCGACCGCTCGGTTTTGTGGGCAACAGTTTGGGAGGTGTTTCTCTGGTTCCTGGTGCCGGGTTAAGCTAAAGAAGGCACCAGAGACACAACACAGCAAGAGGAAAATTATTTTAAATAAATAAATAGGCAGACGCCGTAAGTGCTGCCTCTCTGACACCAGAAGCCAAAGGGCAAAGGTCAGGGCAGTGTTGCTCTTATGAATATTAATGAGACTATTGTGTTTCTGGGGGCGGTGTGTTACAGGAGCCATGACTCCCTATGGGTACATGATATTCATATAAAAGTGGACGTGTTTGAAAGAGAATTGCCAGGGCTACATGCCTGTGGGGAAAGTAAATTAAAGTAATGTTACTCTTGGCTGCACCTGAACTTTAATCTATGGGGACACTGAATTATGCTGCCTGAAACTGAATTGCAGCCACCATCTTTGTGCCTTTCAACCAACCAGTGGCCAGCATTTAACAAAGGGACTTCTGGGGAACTGCCAGAGACTTGTGGCGAATTATCTGGGACAAAATCTAGGTGCCAAAATACTGTCCAAATAAAGGACTGGGATTGTGATAATCAGCCTGACCAGCCAATCGGATTATAGCATTTTTGCCCTTTATAAAAGGAGGGACTGTTAGTTCAAAGTGATTGCAGAGGGAGTTCGAGCAGCAGTTTCAGGTGTCTATCTGGAGCTCCTGAAGGGAAAGGAGGCTCCCTGTAGCTCGGAGAATGTGGGGAGAGGCCTGCTTTGCCTCTTCTCAACCAAAATGCCTGCTGAGTAAGTGTTGGGACTGCCAAGTCTCCAGAACAACTTGCAATCCTCCAAAAAAGGGAGACTTCCTCAGAGTAGATTGCTAGATTGAAATTGGGGTCAGAGCTGCTGAAAGATCCCAAATCTGCAATCTGGTGAGAGAAGCTGTTTTTGTATCAGGGACTGCGTCTAAAGTTAATGCTTTTGGTCACTGAAATTGTCTCCAGTCAGTTTGCCAGAGGGAGACCTGAACTGCTGTGGGCCAGCTTGCATTTCCAGGACTGCCATGTGCTAGTGAGTAAGCTATGCGGCCTACTATCGAAATATATTCTAGCTGAACCAGTGATGCCAAGTAATTTGCCTGATAGACTGTTGATGCCTATAACAGTCAAGCTGCTAGATGACCAGAGAAGGGAATCTGCTCCTGCAGAGAAGTTCATCGTGGGTTGTGGCCACCCTTGGGGGCTACGCCTTGATAAGGTGGTGAGTTGTGCTAGCTCCGGTCCCTGTATCCTGGTCCTTGCCAGAAAGGATGAAGTCTTGCAGCCTGCAGCCACATTCTGCCTCGGGGAGAGCCATTGTGGAAATCAGCCCAGATTCCGAGGTCCAAGGTTCAGTGAGTACCTCAGGGTTTTACCCTGCAACACCCAATAATTTGCTTGTTCCAACTGATCTGTTTTTCAAATCTGCACTTGGGCTTAGACTGCTTTTGCAGGCTATCGAGCTTGGGAATTACAAATTTCTGGGTTTTAAAAAGGTGTTTATGATTTTTACAGCCAAGCACAATTTAAAGCCTTAACCATTTCTTTATTTAAGGGCTCCAACCAGATGCAATGCCAGCCAACCCGCGGCACTGCTTCAGGCCTGCAACTTAGTTTACCCTGGGTACCCAGTGAGGTTACCTGGACATTCCAAAAAAGGGGTTAATGTATTGGTTTAAATGTTGTGAAATGTGAACTACTGCTGAAACCCAAAGTGCCAATTGATCCAATTTTAATCTGCATCCCCTACCTTTTATTTAAACCTCTAAATAAATTGGTTTGTTGTTAGAATGTTAAATTTCGTCTATGAGCATATTATTACTGAGTGCTGATTTAATGCAAATAGTTGAAAGGTACTGTGTTATTGCTGGTAACCATTCTCTTACTGGTGTTCAGGGAGCATACCAAGTTCCAGACCCTGATGGTAAGTGGTCACGTGAGCATACTATTAGCACTCTCCATTAATCATGAATTGAATGCACAACAAGGTTTTTAATGTAATTTCAAGTGTGGGGCCACTAGGGTTGGTTGGGGGTTATAGCATCCCAGAGGGCTATACCAGAAGCAGCTACACTACCCCAATACCATTCCTCTGGGTGTAGGCACCTGTTCATCGAATTCAGGCCCCTTAACCTGTGCATAGTCATTCAGGCAGGTTAGTAGCCCATAGGGTAGCGCCACCTAGGGGTTACAAAAGCAAACTACAATCTCTGGCACACAACTCAAAATCCTTTTCCACAGGCTGAGGATTTCCTTAGGATGCTGCAGATTTAGCTGAAGACTCTGGCTCTCCAGGTAGTAGAAAACCTTTTAGCAAGTTCTCTGATGTTTGGCTGCAGAAGCCCTAGGCTGGCTTCCAGACTCTTCCTCCAACTCAATCTGAGCCCTCCTGACTTGCTGAGAGCCCAAGCCAGACTGCTCCAAGCTGTAACTGTTCCTGTGATTGCTCTCCAGAAAAGGCAGCTTCTGGTTGCCTGAAACATGCTGTCCATCAGAATAATTCTTAAACATTAAGTCCCTTCAGTTATTGATTTGGGTGCCTAGAATATGGATCAAGCCTCTTCCCACAAGTCCTTTCTTTATGTTTGGGTGTTTCAGTCTCTGATTGACTGTTTTCTGGAGGTCAAAGGATCAAAGATGGCTGCTATGGGAAACAGTCTCAACAGTTTATGCAACAATCCCAACTTTAATGTTCTACTGCAGCCCAAACATAACGTGTTTATAACTATTGGCTCCACAGTTCTTTAACAGCCTTTCCTGCCTATCATTCAGCTGCAAAATTATATTTTAAAACATTTTCTTTTGCCTGTTGCTGCCCTGTATACACTGTCCCCCAAGGCAGCCAACAGAGAGCTCATCAATATTCATTTTGGCCTCTCATTAATATTCATAAGCGCTCCCCCTAGCACCCATTAGTGCTTTTAAAATAAACAATTTTGCTACTTTTAATGAGCCTCCTCTGTGTTACCAACCCCCAACTAGCTTATTCTGGGGGTACGGAGCACTGGAGAGGCCTCTGTTTAACCACTAAAGCAGCCTGAAAAAGGCAATATGCTAATGTGCATGTGTGGACCCCACTTGCACATCCAAGGTGTGAGCTAGTGCAGCAGTTCAGCGTTTTCACTTCTGCAGCCCCTTTTGAACTAAAACCAATATGGGGGGCTGGACGGAGATTTCGGGAGCCACACCGGACCCGGACTGATGGCAGGGAGGCAGTGGGAGGGCAAGAGGAAGAATGGGACTTCTGGGGACAAGATAAGCCCCACCCGAGAAGGGTGTTACAGTTAAAAACAACAAATTTGTTCAGTTTAAAAGTTGTTCTCTCAGGGTAGGATGTTCCTGACAGGAAAATGTCATGCCACTGTTGTTAAGCTTGTAGCTTACTGCTTGTGCTGTTGCATGCCTATTGGTCTGTCAGGCTGTTAATTTCTGTGATAGACCAGCCCAGTAGATATGTTACTTTCATTTTTCTCCCTCTCAATGACCAGCACTGCTGGTTAAAACTTAAAGGGATACTATCATTTTTTTATGTGTCTCATCACATATCAGCGGTGTCAGTGGTTCAGTAGGTTGCACACTGGCCTCTGAGGCCGGAAGATCAGAAGGCTGTGGGTTCTGTACCCACACCAGGCACTTGGGGTAAATCCCAGCACTGACACAGTAGTGCAGTATGAGGGGTGTACTGCACTCCTGAGGTGCCATCTTTTGGATGAGATGTTAAACCGAGATCCCATCTGCCTGTTCTGGTGGTAGTTCAGGTGGATGTTAAAGATCCCATGGCACTTCTCGAAAAGAGTAGGATAATTTTTTCTTCAAGAAATACATCACAACACATGAAACCAATAAACATAAATGTATACTTCCAACATACAGTATGTACAATAATTAGTGAAAGAAAGAAACTCATGTAGTAAGATTTCAATAGATGTGAGGAAAAAAAAAAACCTTTGGTGTAGAAGGGGAGAGAAAACTAAAAGGGGAGATTCCTATATACAACTACTGTATATACAAGAAGAAAGCATTCAATAATGATCCTAATCTATTATACTCGGACTGGAAATTATTACAATTTTATCAAAAAGTTAAATCCCCTCCACTATCTTGCTGCTTTTCCTGAAGTGTAAAGATTCTTATCTTTCATATGTATAGAACACATAGCTTTTTCAACCATTATACATAATGTTTCTATAAGGCATTATTTTCTGATACTGTGCCAAAGGCCTTGGAGAGGCCAATGAACATGGCACCGGCAGGACTTCTGGCATCAAGAGCAGAGTGCAGGAAATTGGAGAATTCAAGTAGTGCGGTTGTGGCGCTGTGACCTGCATGAAAGCCGTGCTGTTCAGGGCACAGGATATTGTGCATGGCCAGGTATTCGGCAAGCTGGTTGGCAGCTACTTTCTCAAGGGCCTTAGAGAGTGGGGGGAGGATGGAGATAGGTCGATAGTTACCCAGGGTCGTTCGATCGCTGCTCTTTAGGATGGGAGTGATGATGGTGGTTTTCCATGTGCTGGGAAACTGCCCCAGGCACAGAGAGTGGTTGAGCAGCTCGGTAAGTGGGACCAGGATAGCATCTGTTGTCAGACGAAGTAGCCTAGTGTCCAGTAGGTCGGTGCCGGGGTTGTTACTACTAACGGCTTTTTACAGAAGGGGTCTAGCCTCCAACGAGGAGATGGTATTAGGTAGAAAGGAGGTCTCTGGAGAGTGGGCAGGGGTGCTGCTGGGATGGGGTCAAAGAAGTTACTGGGCAGGACTGAACTCAGGTTTAAGAATGTGTGATTTAAGCAGTCTGCAATGCCAAGGGGGTCAGAGCAGAAAGTTCCATTAAAGGAAAGTTGAGAGGGGGGTGGGAAGTGGGATTTCCCATTCAGCTCCTTTACATTATCCCAAAAGTTTCTAGCTGACCCCCAGGAGAAGACAGGAGCGGATTGGTAGTACTGGGCTTTGGCCTGTCGAATGGCCCAAGTACACTTATTGCGCTCAGCGTTGTATGCTTGCCTATCAGCTGGCTTGCCAGATTCCACAGCAATGTGCCATAGGTTGTCTCTCATTTTAAGTTTGTGAAGGAGAGAGGGGGTAACCCAGGACATGTTTCGCTTTTTGGTGCAATTTCTAGCGAAGGGGGCATAGAGGTCACAGGCACTGTTAAAAGTGTGAGTGAAAAAATCTAATGCCTCATCTATGGACGGTGCAAGCCTGATTGGGGACCAATCCAGTTGTGAGAGGTGCAGTTTAAGGTGACAAAGGCCGCCTGGGAGTTGGCAACGTCGCTGGGTGGTTTGTGGTGCAGGCTTGCTGTTGGCAGCGGACCAAGATAATACGATCGGGGAGTGGTCACTAAGTGAGTTGGGAAGTACACTGATATTGAGCACCCTCTGGGGGCGGTTGGTAATGGTGATATCCAGGAGGGTGCTGGAACCAGTAGAGGGGTTGAATCTAGTTGGGGTGGTGACAAGCTGAGACATGTCAAGGGCAGCAACGATATCTCTAGTTTGGGAGGCTGTGGCAGAGAGCCAGTTGATATTCAGGTCACCAACAATTATCTGGGCCATTTTTGGTGGTAGGCCAGAGAGGTAGTCAGCAAGCACCTGAATAGCGAGGTCTTGCTTTCTGGGGGGAATATAAGCTACAGTGAGAAAGAGTAGGCCCTTACCAGGGTGGGGGGAGATTTTTAGTGTAAGGGCTTGCGCCCTGTTATCAAGCTTGGGTGGTAGAAGTGCATGTCCAGGGAGGGAGTCATGCATATAGACAGCACAACCACCTCCACGCTTACCCACCCGCTCTTCCCTGAAAAGGGTGTAACCAGGAAGGGAGACAAAGGAGTCAGGGGTGGATTTGGATGACCAGGTTTCAACGAGTGCAGCAATGTCCGGTTGGTGCTGAGTAACCCAGCATTGAAATGCAGCAGCCTTCTTAAGGAAGCTGCAAATATTCATAGAAGCTATGCGGAGTCCTTGAGCCTGGGCAGGCTTGTTCATAAGGTTGGGCATGGGGCCAGGGTTTGGATGAGTGTTACCTGATAGAAGCAACAGGAGGGTGATTAGGCGTACCAAAACGTGGTAGTGATTATGGCATCTCCCCTTGCAACTGGACACAGGGCCGGGTGCTGGGGTGCAAGGAGTGGGTAGAGTGCGAAGGGTGGGAAAGGCATTGAGGAGAAGAAACCAATGTGGTGGGAAGTCACGAGGTGGCAGGGGTGAAGTGTGGGGGTACCGAGGGGAGGTGATCGAGCCGGGGGGTCTGGTAGAGGTGTTGCAGATAAGAGGGGGTACTTATGAGACGGTGATGGTCCTAAATAAGGTGGGGCTGGTGTAGGAAGTAGGAGGAGGACCATAGTCAGTGTCAATGCACTTGATCCCGGATCCACTGAGGATGATAAGTCATTTGAGCACGAGAGAGGATCATCCCTTTAAGAAGTTACAAAAAGGAGAGCTCCTTGAAGGAGTTGCTGTAATTGACTAGTGTGAGGCCTCAGGCGGCGGGGATCACTGGGGAAGTGTACTTAATAAAGGAAGGTGGGGGAGTGGGTGAAAAAATTGTCCAGAGAGCAGTACAGCAAGGCAGTGGCCGAGCTGTGTTTTGAAAAAGGTGCCTTGTATGCTTTCTTTCTCAGTGGGGATCTACAGCATCCAATCTGAAAGCAGCCACAGTCCCCAGGAGCCAGTCCAATTATGGAGATTGAAGCCTGACAGCTCCGAGCTAGGAGCTGACCAAACATACCTGCTTTCCTTGGTCAGGGGGCGGCAGGCTGGATGTAGAGGTCTGGCCACCAGCAGGTAGCAGCGCCAGGGCCATTTGGCTGAAATGGAGAGCCTTTCTTTTTTTAGACACCTTACTTTTTTCTTTCAAATATAGTCAAAGGTTTCTTAACGTAGGAACAATCAAAGAAAAAGTATGTCATGGATTCCTCAACTGCTTGACAAGCACTATAGGGGCAATTGTGCTCTTCCTGGACCTTGTGCTTATTATTACCCTATATGTTTAGTCTCCCATACACTGTGGGCCATAATATTTCCCACATATGAAAAGGTATCCTAGGGTTATTAAGTTGGGATAAGATGTGTTTATTCATTTCAGTGGGACAGTTTTTAAAATCGGGAATGTTTGGGTATATCTGAGAGATAATAAAGGAGTAGAGGTGAGACCCTGATTTGCTACAAATCTGAGCAGTAGTTATCCTCCATTTGTGTAATTTGGCTGCTGCTGGTCTGAAGAAACCAGGAATACTTAGTCTGGTAGTTAGTTTTGGAGGAGACGTTACCCACTGCGACATGAAAGGAGCAAGGGTGTTTGATATCCATTTGATCCATAAGGGATCTGGGCTTTGACATCCAGCTTTAATATTTAAGGAGATAAATAGTGTATTAAAAAAGGTTACCAGGTCAATCATCTCTAGGCCACCCATTTTTTTTTGGGGGGGGAGATAAGTAAAGCATCTTTTAACAGGGTTCAACCTATTACCCCATAACATTTGAAAAAAAGCAGCATATAACCGGGATTCTGATACCACCAGTGGGGGAAAAATCATGGTTACATAAAGTAAACAAGGCACTGTAAAGCATTTCAGAACATGAATCCTTTTGACTTTTGACAATCTCCAACCTTTCCACCTGGAAACTTTAGTCTCAACACCTTGTAAGGCTACTTCCCAATTCTCTGAAGGCATATTTTGCTGCCCAAAGGTCACACCTAATATTTTCAAGGTGGAAGTGGATATCGTAATACCATTCATATTTGTGTCCAGTTGGGGTTCTGGGCCAACAAAGAGACCTTTACAGTTCCCCTAAATTAAGTTGTGAATTTGAAACCATAGAATAATCTCTGAGTACCCGAAGTAGGGAAGGAATATGTACATGATTTGACATAAATATTACAATGTCATCTGTAATTGTATAACGTGTAATTATATATTTTGTTATTTTGTTGATGCTTTTGAATATGTGTTAATTTATTGTACAGCACCCAGAGCCTCCGGGAATGGGCGTCTTTAAATAAAAATGTTACTTACTTACTTACTATCTGCATAAGCTTGTGCTAGAAGAAGATCACCTGGAGTGGGACCCTTGAGCCCTTGCTACTGTGTTGTTGCATGAATTTTCCTCAGTAAGGTGTTGAAAGAAAATATATAAAGTAAGGGGCTCAAAGTGCACCTTTGTCTTACACCGGTTGTAATTTTTATTTTCCTACTTATATTTTGTTTTATGACTGGTTGTACCCAAACAGAAGAATAAAGCAGTTTTATCCAGTCTATGAAGTCAGGTGGAATGCCATATTTTCCCAAAGTGGTAAACAAAAAGGGGTGGTAGACTCAGTCAAAGGCCTTGGGGGATTTTTGAGTGCCATATTGCAATTCAGCTCTTAAAGTTCTGGCTCTGTCATATTGATAGTCTTTCATGTCATTTTTAATTTTTTCCATTTGAGGTCTATAATCATGTTTTGAAACGGTTGACAATGAATATAGATATTGAAGCTGGTTACGGAGTTGTAAATATTTTAGGAATTTATTATTTTCCTTAGCTTTTCCATAGTTCTGGAACCATATTATGAGCTCCTTTTTGGTGTTGAACCACCAAGAGCCAAGGTCATCATAAAGAAACTGAACCGAGATTCTAGCTTTAAGTAGTTGCACTATACCAGTTTGGACTTCCAGTTCTTACAAACTAGGGGCCGGATATTCAGAGTACGCCAGGCAGTGGTGCAAGCCTGGGCGCAGCGCAACTGTGATGCGCTGTGGCCAGGTCCACGTGATATTCAGTGGGGATATGCCATGATGCAGCACCGTTGAATATGGCAGGGCCAGCGCACATACTGCGCATGACACAGTGGCACTGCGCCAGCACAAGCCACAGCTAGGGAGCACAGGGATGCGCCAGCGAAAGTGCAGTTGTGCTAGGCACATCACCCGCAATATTCAGCAAGGGGCATGCAAATGAGGCCATAATATATGCAAGGTACAAATGGGGCCATTTGCATGTCATTATGGACCCATTTGCATGCCTTGTGCAGGGCAGCCCAGCGACTTGCACCTGGTGCCCTGCACAGCATGACGTGTGCTGTGGGGATCCCGGGGCATCCCCGCCCCGTAGCCACAGTCACATGGTATATGTGTGACAGGATATCCCTTGCAATCTAGTGGCCCCCCCCAGTCCCTGAAATATATTTTACGTGTCCATCCCTGGTGGTCTAGTGGTCCCCCCTCCCACCCAGTTCCCCGATACATGTTACGATGACCTGCCCTGGTGGTCTATTGGAACCCCCCCACCTGTTGCCGCAATCGCAGTAACTGTAAATATAACATTCCCTGGTGGTCTAGTGGACCCCTCCCGTCCGAGTCCCCGATCGCAGTAACAGCCCACACTGACGCCCTGGTGATCCAGTGGTGCCCCCCACCCCTCCCACCCACACAGGACCCCATGCCCACCCTGGCCCCTGCCCCCACATCGGTGTGGTGGAGCAGCATCAGGCCCAAGATACCGACCCAGCCCCTGCTGAATGACAGGTCCAGAATAACTCTGAGTCTAGAAAAGCTTCTGGAGCACTACCAGTATGTTGTGTCCTCCACATGAACTTCCTTATCCCTGAATATGATTGTGACATACTTAATCAAAGTCTTTGTTAGAGGGATTACCAAGAAGGGAGTCCATAGGGGGGAGAATTTAACCTGGTTGTACCTTTGCCAGAAGGTTTCAAGTGCTTATGAGGAATGAAAGCTAATATAATTATCTTCTCCTGTTATGTTGATAAAAGCAAACACTTCCCTAGGAGAGAAATGCAATGATTCTTTAAGTAGTTTTCTCACCAAGTAAAACCTATCCGGCCTATCTTCCAGACCTTCCTTATACCTTATCTGTACAGCATTACGTCTAGGAGCTGGTTCTTTTTTTATATTTTAGAAAGAAAATCTGATAACGAAGGTCTTTGAGGATGGCCTTCCCCTGCATTAGCTGCTTCTTCCTGTAGGATACTGTTATCGGTGGGGTGCACCCTTTCATTTTTTTTTTTGGTGATTGCTGTAGGCAAAGGAGGGAGTAATATTGTCTGTTCTGGTTCAGATATACTTTCTGAGTTTTGAGGTTTTGAGAACAAGAGTCCTGCCTCAGAATGAGGAACTTGTTTCAAACAACATGAAGTCTTGCTATATTATGACATATGCAGTATAACCCCAGGTTAGAACTGCTCCGGAGGTGAAAGAGTTAACTTTCATGCAGGGCATGGAATCTTGAGTGCGAGCTCGGTTGAACACTCTGTCTGTTGAAGCTCAAACTTAAACTGTCAGATTCTTTACTCCGCCTCACTGAACAGTCGCTCCGGAGATTCCTCCTGCTGCTCGGTTTGTTTGTTGGTTTTAAAGTGTAATTCTCGGTTTATTTTACCGAAATTTAACCGCAATCGTCAGTTCAAGCTCTGTCTGTGGTATTGTAAGTAATAGATAGGCTTACTTTTTTATTTTTCTTCTGTGTGGAACTTGTAAACGTCTTTTTCGGTTCGGTTTGAACCGATCAGAGGGGTTTAAAAATTACTTTCTAGCCCTTTAGAGTGCAGTTCCTGGTTCTTATTGATTCTAAAAAAAATGGATTTTATTACGGTTTTTTCCACGACCCGTGACACGGTTGGGAACCGATAAGAGAGTCTTGCTTGGTGGATTGCTGTTAACGGGCAAGTTTTGGTTAGGCTGGCACTATGTCTGAGAAACCCAAAAGAAAAACCGGACCCACTGGGTTTCAGCACTGTGGCCTCTGTGGGGAAGCCTTTGCCAAGGCTGACCCACACACCATATGTGTATATTGTCTGGGGTTTGACCACCTCAATGCAGACTGCCAGATTTGTAAAATTTTCCTGCTGCCACCGTGGAAAAAAGAGTTGGTAGGCTCAGGAAAGGAGGACAAAAGTCCGCTGACCGGATGGCCAGCCGGTTCGGTTCCAACCGAACCTGAGGGAGTGCCCTCTGACCAGGGCGATGCTTCCTTCGGCAAACGAAGAGCCAGCTCTGAGGAGCCGGTTCCAACTAAAAGGGCTAGAAGGTCAGCTAGTTTGGGGCCAAAAGTTCTTTCTCCAACCGCTGAGGAAATAGCCAAAGCTATTCAGATTGTCCAGTCTCTTTCCCCAGTCCCGTCCGAACCGGCACCATTGGGTAAGCGCCCGGTTCGGTCGGTTCCCTCGGTTCAAGATTATGATTTTGAAGATTTTTATGAACCAGGGGAAGGGGAGGAGAGGTACGAGGAGACTGAGTGTGATTTTGACAGTCTGGATGTGCACATTGAACCGGACATCTCTCCAGACAGACCTTCAGGAGTATCCCCTCCCAGGCTATCTGAGGCCCCCTCTCATTTTTTGTTTTACAAGAAAGTTGCTGACACTCTGCAACTCCCTGTTGAGGAAGCTGTTGATGATCAAGAAGAGCCTGATTTTGTGGAAATGATGGATATTCCAGAGTCTAGGAGACTGTCTATTCCCTTGCATAAATCTTTTAGGAAACAGACAGTAAAAATTCTGAAAACTCCTCATTCTGTCCTCCCTGTGGATAAAAGGATGGACAAGAGGTATGCTTTATCAGGCTCTGATACGGAGTTTCTATCTCAGAGTGCAGGCTGCAGCCTGTGACAAGGCTAATATTCCTCTAGCCCCTCACCCTCCTGAAAAGGATTCCAGGAGGATGGATGCCATGGCAAAAAAGCAGTACATGGCAGCATCTTTGGGACTCAGACAGGCAAATTATATGGCTTACGCAGCTAGGTACCAGAAATCCAGGTGGGATACTGTCCTGGCCCTAGCAAAACAGGCCCCTGAACAGCTTGCCAGGGAGCTGGCGCAGGTGGCTGCGGATGGTATTGAGGCATCCAAGGTGCAATTTCATGCTGCTGTAGACTCTAATGATGTTTCATCTTGAGTTATGGCTACATCTGTGTCTCTTCGCAGAATGGCCTGGCTCAGATGTACTGCCCTGTCACAGGATACCCAGTCTAAGGCTATGGATTTTCCTGTTGTGGGAAATTCTCTGTTTGGGGAGCAGACAGAGAATTATATGAAGAAAATGGATGAGTATAGGACCACCATAGGAGTGCACAGGCCAAAGAAAGGCAAGTCACCCTCAAAGGCAGCTTGTGGGCAGGGGCAGGCCTTTCATAGGCCATTTTACAAGCCCAGGCCTCCTCTCTGCTTATGCCCAGAGGGGTTCTTTAGAGGAAGGCAGAAGGGGTTCTAGTAAGCCTGCTTCTACCCTCAACCCAAAGCCCTGCAAAACAGGCTCCTGATGGGGTAGCCAGGGCCGATTCTCCACCACTGTAGGCAGCTGGCTTACTTTGTCCAGGACTGAAGTCTTTAACATCAGACAAGTGGGTCCTGGAGGTAGTAAGCCAGGGACTGGTTCTCAGCTTCAAAAAATTTCCGAAGATGAGAGCCAGATCTTTTCCACCTGCAAACCCATCAGAGGCACTTGCCCTGGAAGCAGAAGTTTCTGCCCTCCTGGCTCTCAGAGCCGTGGAAAGGGTTCTACCCATACATTAGGGCTAAGGGTTGTACTCCAGGTACTTCCTTACCCCAAAAAAGACAGGAGAATGGTGGCCCATTCTGGATCTCAGGTATCTAAACAAGCACCTTTTAAAACCAAAGTTCAAAATGGTGACCCTGGGGATTATTTTACCTCCTCTAAGGCCAGGGACTGACTAGCCCTGGACCTCAAGGATGCCTACTTCCATGTTCTCATCAGAAGCTCCCATTGAAAGTACCTCAGATTCGAACTGCCCTCAGGCCATTACCAGTTCAGAACAATGCCCTTGGCCTCTCCTCGGCTCCAAGGGTGTTCACAAAATGCCTGGCAGTAGCAGTTGCTCATTTAAGAAGGCAAAGATTGCCATCTTCCTTATCTGGACGACTGGCTCATTGTAGGCCAGTCTCCAGAACAGGTCAAACTTCATTTGCAAGTAACCCAGCAGCTGCTTACAGCTCTAGGTTTCCTTCTCAATCTTCCAAAGTCAGTTCTGGAGCCTGTCCAGCTTCTCACCTTCATAGGCACAGAACTGAACACAAAGAAGCCAGAGCCTTCCTTCTTCTGGAGAGAGCAAGGACCCCGGTGTCTCTGGCCTCCTCTTTCACCCTGCAGGTCTCTCGACCAGCAAGACATTTCCTACAGCTCCTGGGGCACATGGCTGCTTCTACAGCAGTAGTGCAGGGAGCGAGATTTCAGATGAGGGACATTCAGTTCCATTTGAGAGCCTTTTGGTCTCAAAGGACGGATCCCCTAACCAAATTGATTCCAGTGACTCGAACCCTGATCCAGGCCCTTCAGTGGTGGCAGGATCAGAACAATCTGAGACAGGGGTTCCTTCACCCCCAGTCTCATTCCTTGACCCTTACTACAGAAGCATCCTTCCTGGGGTGGGGGCTCACATGGCGACCTTTCCACCCAAGGGCTGTGGTCCCTCAGGAATCCCTGCTCACATCAATTTGCTGGAGCTCAGAGCAGTTTTCTAGCACTTCAGGTCTTCCACATCTGTTCAGAACAAGGTAGTTCAGGTCAGAACAGACAATACCACTACAATGTGGTACATCAACAAGCAAGGGGGCACTCGGTCTATGGCCTTGTGCACCGAAGCAATGAAGTTGTGGTCTCTGGCTTACTCTCTGAACGCCTCCCTTACAGCAGTTCACCTCCCAGGCAAGGACAATGTCCTAGCGGATGCTCTCAGCAGGATTTCCCAGTGCCATCATGAATGGGCACTGGATCCCCTGGTACTGGAGGTAATATTTGCCAGATGGGGCACTCCGCAAATAGATCTCTTTGCAGCCCCAGACAATCACCAACTTCCCCTTTTTTGCTGCAGGCCCCCAGTGTTGGGCTCAGTCCCTCTGGATGCCTTCCTTCAGTTGGGAAGGAAGTTTCTCATGCTTTTCCACCCTTCCCTCTTCTTTTCAAAGTGCTAGTCAGAATCAGATCTCAATCCTGCAAGATGATCCTGATTGCTCCAGATTGGGCCAGGCAGCCCTGGTACCCCTCCTCATGTCCTTAGCAGTCCACCCTCCCCTATGCCTTCCCAGGAATCACAACCTGTTAACCTGTGCCCAGGGGAGAGTTTGGTATCTGAACCTCAAATCTCTCAATCTCAAGGCTTGACTCTTGAAGAGTTAGAGTTTGCTGACCTACACCTTTCTCAAGGTGTATTGGATATCTTGAAGGCCTCTAGAAGCCTTCCACCAGGGCTACCTATAATTCAAAATGGAAAAGATTTTCCATATGGTGTGCTGGTAAACATATTTCCCAGAATCTGCTGGTGTGCCCACGATCCTGGATTATTTGGTGCATTTGAATTCCTTGGGCTGAGACCAGCTACCCTAAAAGTGCACTTGGCAGCTGTGTCTGTCTTCTTGTCAGCAGGTAAGCCCTCTTCTTTATCAGCTCACCCTGTGTTCTCCAAGTTTTTTAAGGGGTTGCTTCACACCAGTCCCCCGTTCAGGGATCCTGCCCCTGCTTGGGATCGTAATATTTGCATCGCTCAGCTTATGCAACCCCCTTTTGAGTCATTGTCTTCAGCAGAGCTGAAGTACTTGACTTGGAAAACTGTGTTTCTGGTAGCCATCACCTCTGCCAGGTGCATAAGTGAGCTACAAGCCTTGTCAGTGGAGCCTGATTTCATCTCCTTTCATAGAGATAAGGTAGTCCTCAGGACTAACAGGAAGTTTTTGCCTAAGGTGGTTTCAGACTTTCACCTTAATCAATCCATGTCGCTCCCTGTGTACTTCATTGACCATTCCTCCTCTGGTGAGAGGAGATTGCACAGTTTAGATGTCAAAAGAGCCCTTAGTTACTATATAGAACGCACTCAAGGGTCACAGGTTTGAATCCCTCCACTGTTCTCACCCACGTGAGGTTAGTAAAGGAAACCTGCCACTAAAAGATCCATTGCCAGGTGGATTGTCTCTTGTATCCAATTCTGTTATGAAAACTGGGTAAGGTTCCTCCTCAGGCCTGAGGGCTCACTCTGCCAGAGGTACAGCTGCATCTCTGGCTGCTGCCAGGGACATTCCTATCCTAGAGATATGTCAAGCAGCTACCTGGAAAACAGTTCACACTTTTACTAAGCATTACTCCTTGGATATCCAGGCTAGGAGTGATGCTCGATTTGGCACAGCTGTGCTTTAGAGCCTATTTCCCAAGTAGGTTCTGTCCCTCATCCATGGAGGTACTGCTGTGTAGTCTGCATATGTCATAATATAGCAAGACTTTATGTTATTTGAAGAAAAAATTACTCACCTTAGTAATGTTGTTTCTTCTAATGGAGTCTTGCTATATTATGACCTCCCCCCAGCCTGCCCCTCTCAGAACCTCTGTTTTTGGGATGTGGGTGGGCAGTGCAATGTTGGCACTTCTTTGATGCCCACTTCATTTCACCCTTCTAGGGTGCTTAGGTGTTATGCTTAAGTTTCTTCTTGAATCCCCCAACTTGAGTCTTTGTTTTTGGGATCAAGATCAAAAAGGTGTTTTTGTAGTTAGTAGCCAGTGGCTAGTGTAGGTTTACGGCTTCCACACAGAACCTTAGTGAGTTTTTGCTCGTAAAGATCTGACAGTTTAAGTTTGAGCTTCAACAGACAGAGTGTTCAGCCGAGCTCGCGCTCAAGATTCCATGCCCTGCATGGAAGTTAACTCTTTCACCTCCGGAGCAGTTCTAACCTGGGGTTATACTGCATATGTCATAATATAGCAAGACTCCATTAGAAGAAACAACATTACTAAGGTGAGTAATTTTTTCTTTTGTCCCATGAAGTTAGCAGAACCACTCTGCAGTGGGCCTTGATCATGAGGCCCTGGAACCCATACCGGAGATGCTTGAGATATGGTATCTTTATCCCAGTCAGGGTCATGCAGCCAAGTGCCATCAGGGAACTGTTGGCAACCTGCTTTTTTCAATGTTTTTTAGATCATTTTGCAAAAGGGTCACTGTTCTGCGGCTGAATTGAAAACGCAGACTGGATTGCTGAAGCAAGTTTTTTGTTTTAGTTTTAGGGGGTATATCCTCCGCTGTGTCATTGCTGCAAGTGACAGAAAAGGTGGGAAGGTTCCTTTTAGAAAGAGTCAGAGCATCCCTTTTATTTTTATTTTTCCTCTTTTTGGTATTTTTCAGGCCTGGGCCCTGTCCGAGAAAGAGAAAATTGTAGTTCCTACTTGATTTGAGCTGTCCGTTTGATAATTAATATGAGAGTCAGTGTTATTTCTGTGCCATGATTTATTGGAAGACATTTGTCTGCAAACTTTTAACTTAGAGCCTGTATCCATTTTTTCAACTGGATCCCCCAGCTCAGGTTCTGAGGAAGCTCCCTTGGTAGTTGCTGGGAGCATTAGTGGATTCAGGTGTGCACTAGATAGAGTTGCAGCACTCATATCTCTCAGCTGTAGGCCCCCCCCCCAAACCCGGATTTACACTTGTAATTTCTTCCTGTGGTTCTTGGCACCCACTTTTATGAGTGGTTTCACTGCCGGCCACCAACTTAACAGAGCAAGAAATAGACGGAGTTACCTGGCAGGTGGCAGGACTGACATTGGGGACTGAGTCCGAAGCCTTTGATGTTCCTGCACACAGGAGCCTTCTGAAGAGCTGACAGCACTGTCGTGCCCTTTGACAGGTGCTGATTCTGACGGCAGTTTTTGTAAGTCCATTTGAATCTGGCACTTTCGGCGCTCAGGTTGTAGCTCCTCATCTCTAAGTTCCTTCATTTTCAGCACATTAAGCTCTGAAATAGTTTTTTCAGCAGTTTGGTCTGTATCCATGGAATCAAGGTATTTTTTACTTAAATGCTCCGTTGAAACATAAATGTCCATACCACCATCTTCATTCAACACAATCGTCTCAGTCCCACCAATAGGTATAGCCTCTTGCAATAAGAGAAAAGAGGAGGAGGCCTGCTCCTTTGTCTCTGCAGCATCCATTGGTAGCAAAAAGAAAATGGCCATCCAGCCGCTCACAGGAAGTAAGGCACTCTGCTGGCAGAGATGGGGAATTTTTTATTTATAAATAAACACAACAGAAAATGAACAGCACAAATATCGATTGAAAGAAAGTTTTAAATACACATATTTCATGATTTGTCATTCCCTTTTCATATTTCTTCTACTTCCTTCTTCCCTTATTCTATCAGCTGGCCCACCTTTATCTATATATAGTTATACACACATTTCTGTATCATCATCATAAATCCATGTCTTACAAAACAAGCATTTGTCAATGCCAAATGTTTGCTTGATGGCATTGGCATCGGTAGTGTAGGAGTTAGAGAGATTCATAATAGGAATGGCAGTGAAGTATTAAACTGAAGCCAACCCCACCACCAACCTGCAGAGACTGACAAGCATTGGGGTGTGCCTTTGGGTCATCAGGCATAACGACCACATCATTTCACCACACCCTACCCTGCAGACACCGACAAGTGTCACGGTGTGCCTTGGAGTCTTTGGGCCTTATGCTCACCCCATTCCATAAGGAAATACAGTGAGATGGGTGCAGTATAGGAGAATGGGGTGAACTTTGGGGCCGAAGAGTCCGAGGCACACCTCGATACCTGTCACTGGCAGCAGGGTGTGGGTGGGGGTGGATTGGTATGAGCATTACAGGCGACAATCCCAAGTCACACCCCTGATGCCTGTCAGTCTCTACAGGATGGGGCGTTATAGCCAGAAACCCTGACGCACCAGGCATTCATTGGTATTTTCACTCTGATTTTTCAGCATGGGTTTTTTGTGACCCCCACCTCATGAACAGTGGCAATATCAGTTTGTTAACGGAAAACTGCTTTTGCACAGCGACTGCGCCATATGGCACCACAGGTGTGAAAACACATTTCGAAAAGGATGTGAAAAATGACAGCTGTACTGTTCATGAGGAGGTGTAAAAATGGCAATGTTGAAAATCTGGAGTGAAGATATAAAAAAACTGGTGAAGTCACGAGTGTGCATAGAAACTGCGCAATGCACACCCGTGATGTAATTAGTTTGGGGATTGTTTACAGCAGATTGTCAACACAGGCATTTTGGGACCTCAGCTCATGAACAGTGCCACTGTGATTTTCATAATCTGTCCCGAACACTGATTTCCCACAGCGACCATGCATTTCTGCGCCGGAAGTGCGAAAACACATTTCAGCCAGGTTGTGAAAAATTACAGCTGTACTGTTCATAAAGAGGTGTGGAAAAATGTCACTGTAGAAAATCTGGACTGAAAATATTTCAAATTTGTGAACTTTCGAAGGTGCGTGTAAACTGCACAATGCACGCTTGTAACACAGTCATTTTATGGACTTTTGTCACCAAATATTCAACGTAGCCATTTTAAGGCCTCTGCTCATGAACAGTGTCACTGTGATTTTCTTAATCTGTCCTGAACATTGATTTCTCACACCAACCGCGCCATTGTGCGCCACATGCACGAAAACACATTTTGGGCAAGATGTGAAAAATGACAGCTACACTGCTCATAAGGAGGTGTGGTAAAATGGCAATGTTGAAAATCTGGAGTGAAAATATTAAAAATTCACAAAGTTAAGAGCGTGCGTAGGAACTGCGCAACACACGCTCGTAAAACAGTCATTTTTGGGAATTTTTTCACCAAACTTTCAAGATAGGATTTTTGAGGGCCTACCTCATGAACTGTGACACTTGTCATTTTGTTACTTGGTCCTGAAAGGTGGTTCCACGCAGTGACCACAAAATCACCATTTGGGACCGAATAACAAATTGACAGTGACTGAGTTCATGAGATGAGGCCCCAAGAACCCCATGTTGAAAATTTGGTGAACAAATTCCCCAAAATGGCTGAGATATGCACCAAAGTTAAAAAAACACATTTATGCCATTATGCAGCTTACCAGCGTCTCTTCAGTTCGCAGTTGGCTTTTGAAGAGTGCAGACGTGTTCCCTGGCCCACTGAAGATCGCCGTGCTGGGCTCTGGAGGTAAGTATAGGTGGGGGTGGGGAGGTAAGTGCACAGAGGGTGGGCGGGGTTGGGAGGGGCAAGACAGTCAATGAGGGAGCTTTTTTTTTTTTTTACAGGTGTCTTTTTTTCTTTATTTTGGAAGATGATGCGGGACTTTTGCCACGCTGGGGTGATCTCCCAGCGGCAGCTCGGAAGTTTATTTTTTGGGGGGGTAGTGGAGCCGACAGGGGATTGGGCACCCCCGTTGGACATATGGATGCTTGCCACGCTGGGGTGGGCTCCCAGCGTGGCAACTGGAAGTCATTATTTTTTTGCTGGGGGGGTTTCAGTGGAGCCGACAGGGAACTGGACACCCCCATCGCCATATAGACTTTTGCCACACTGGGGTGGGCTCCCAGCGTGGCAACTGGAAATCTGTTTTGGGGGGCAGCGGAGCTGACGGCGATTGAGCACCCCCATCAGCCATACGGTGTGTGGGTGGGGGAGTGCATGAGCACGCTGGGGTGGGCTCCCAATGTGCTACGAGGGTGTTCGGGCGGGGGAAGAACTGTCTATGACAGTTCAGATGCAGTGTAACGTGTAGGCAATTTGCATACTGCCGACGGCAATATGCAAATTGCCTACACGTTACCACCGTTGACGGCAGCGGTTTTTCGCTTTCAACTGTACGCCACTGCATCTGAACTGCTGTCATAGACAGCTCCAACATTTACTGGTGTGGTGAGACAGTGCCTGCAAAAGGGAGCAGGGCATTGGAAGCTTGAGCGGCACACCTACAAAAATTCGTATGGTGGCAATATGTTTCTTGCACATGCATGTAAGCAAGCTTAAAAATCCAAAAGGAAAGGAGGGGAGTCATTCTGGTCTCCCTTTTATAGTGAATTACGTCCCTTTCTACATTCTCTTATTCCCTTTATCCATTATCTATAAATTTACAATTGTTCCATATCAACTTATGTTGCTGTACCAGCATATTCCTTCCTTCCTTCCTGCAGATAGATCTTTTGAAGTTCCATCCTAACACTAGTGTCTAATTCTGGATTTGTGGTCACTTTTTGCTGAAATATCCAGGCACATCTTGCTTACCAAATATAATATTTTAATATTGCTCCAATCAAACATAAAGTGCTTTTGTTATATTTATTCCATTTTGTTCCATATATCCCTTATACCAGTTCTACATATGTCACTGAATGATATAGTGGTTCCTCCCATTTATTAGCCAAAAATTCCCACAAAGCCTGAGCTACTGGACATTCTATATATAGGTGTTCCTGTGTTTCCAGTTGTTGAATACATCTGTCTCTTGAACAATATCTTTCAGATATTTGCTTGTGCTTGTCCATGTTTCGTACCCCTATCCTTCCGTGCATATTTAACCAGTTGACATCCCATGCATATACTGGAATTCTTTTACAGTTGATATTTTTTACTACCTAGGATATCTTTTCCTCTGGACATTGTGGTATCTCTAATTCCTCAGTAAATCTGGATAATCTTATAGTTTCATACAAAATTCTTCCTAGTTTTTGTAGTAACCAATTCCACTGTGATTCTCCACTGTGTAATTTTCCTAATAATCCATGCTATGTAATCAGGAATATATTTATGCTTTTTCTGATGTCTCATATTTCCATTCTCCCATTGTATTCTATAAGGTTCTGCCCATTCTCTGACCCCTGCCGCCCACATTTTACCATTTGATTCTAAAACCGTCCCAATATTGTGTATTAGTATTATACAGTAGTAAAACAATATCGGGTTTACCATTCCACATCCTCCTTCTTGCTTAGTTCTAGTCGTGATATTCCTTTTTATAGGGTTCAGCCTGCTCCCCCATAGACCCTGAAAGAATACATTCAATATTCTAGTCTCTAATGCCTCTGGAATAGGGAAAATGTAACTTCTTATAAAAACATAGGTATCAATATGTTTTTTATTAATATAACTCTTTCCTGTTTAGATATTCTCTTTCCCTTCCAAAGATTAACTATATTAGAAGCAGTTTGCAAACTCTGTTCCCATTTCTTTTCTGCCATATTCTGTCTTCTTGGTTTACAGATTTGTTTTCCCGCTGACTATTACAACTGGGTGATTCCTGTGGAAAGAGGTCATGAGTACAATGTAGCAGAGTCCCTGTCTGGCTGTTTGTTTGGAGGGTGTGAGAGGGGGCAACTCGCGGACCTGGAGCTCCCTTGGATCCTGCTACCGGCCCTCTGTTGAAGGACCGGGGTCTGGTGGTGAGGAGCATTGACCACCAGGCCGTCGCTGGATGGCAGGGTGTTCTTTGTTAGTTTCGGGGGTGCTCCATGGACTGTGTTGGTCCCACCCCATGACTGGAGGGTTGCACCTGGAAATTACTGTTACAGTTGAGTCCCTAGGCTGTGTCGGCTGGATTCTGATTGTTTCCATTGGAATGTATATAAACTGTGACAGTGGATGAACGTTTCCTTGTTTTGAGGAGTGTGAGCTGTGGCTCAGCTTTGTGGATTGAAGGTTTTCCTCCCCTTTCTGCCTCTGCCTTCCGTTTTGGTGTAATCAATTATTGGAGACGTTATTTAGGAGTTTTTTGTGCCTGTGGTTTTATACTGATTTTTTTTCTTTGTATCCAGAAGAAGGTTGTGAGAGGACCTTCTTAAAATTGGGTTCATTTTTTTTTTCTTTTACAAAGTTTTCATGGATTTTGTATCGACTGTTGACTATTGGACATTCACCTATTTGCTGACTGGGAGTGAGAGGCCCAGAATGCTACTACATTTTTTAGTTTGATTTATTTTTGTATTTGTTTGTTTTATTTATCTTATTTTTATTTTATTGTATTACCTTTTAGCTTTTAACGGGGGTGGGGTTTTATTTTTGTGTTTGTGGGCCTGTTGGAGTTATTCTTGAGTGTAATAGATAGTATGTGTAGGGAAGGTTCAAGGATGGTCAGGCAGTATTTTCCCACCAGGCTCGGGGAACTGCACCCCTTTGACTGCCCCTTCTTGCCAACAGAGATCTACAAATGCTTTCAATCCCTCGGGATTGCTAGGAGGTGCAGAAAGGGGTGCAGAGCTGGGCCTGGTGGGGGAATGGAAATGGGGGTCGTATTGGGGTGGTGGGGACCAGGCAATGCCCTGGGGCGAAATGGTGCCAGGACAGGGATAATCACCGTCTTGTCCCCATACCCAAGGGCCCAGCAATTGAGGCTGGACAGGAGTCGAGGTCTTCCCCAGCATCTCATCCAGCCCGGGCTGTGTTACGTAATGCAAGGTCTATCAAAAACAAGACAGCTATTATAGCTGATCTTGTTAAAACGGTGGGCCTGGCATGCATCACTGAGACATGGCTGGATGAAAATGTAGGCCCAGTACTGGCTTCTGCCATTCCAGCTGGGTTCTCGGTGATTCACTGCCCAAGGTTGGATCGTAGGGGTGGGGGTGTGGCCATCTTTTTTAAGACCGAACTGGGCCTTGTAGATGTTCCAGTGGGGACAGCTAGATCCTTTGAGTGTATCATGGGTGAGGTTGTAGGCTGTAGGATATGCCTCATTTACCGTCCACCAGGTGATGAGGGTTTATTCCTGCAGGAGACTGTGGACTTCATCTTCGACATGATGTTGGAGTCCCCCAGATGGATAATTCTGGGGGAATTCAATGCCTGGGTCGATGATGAACTCTCGCAGTTTGGTCAAAATCTCCTCCAGCTAATGACAATGCTGGGCCTTACACAGGTAATTACCTCCTCTACCCATGTAGGAGGTCACTCACTGATCTGCTGTTCCTCCTGGGGATGGAGATCAATGACTTGCGGTGGAACCAGTCAGTTGGTCTGATCATCACACCATAGGGTTTAGTTTCGGGACCACCCCCAAATGGACCTACCCCTTCAGAGATGGTCCGGTACCGCCCTTTAAGGGGAGTTACCCCGGATGGTCTATTGGTGGTGCTGGACCTATCGGGATTGCTGGGTGAAAGCACAGGTCCTGGGGATCTCATTCTAGCCTATAATAAGGCAGTGGGAGATGCCATGGACTTTTGCTCCTGTTTGTGTTTGACCACTCACTCTTCTCCCAAGGTCCCCTTGGTATGATGGGGCCTTGAAGGAGTTGAGGTGGGTTGGTCGAAGGCTGGAGAGAGCATGTCAGAAGTCCGGCCTGGATGCTGACAGGCTTAGATTGATGGAACATTATAAGGGCTATCAATCAGAAATCACCTGTAAGAAGGCAGAGTTCCTGTCCAGGGAGATTTCTGCTGCGCAGAACCAACCGGCTCAGCTTTTCTGAACTGTTGACAGATTGTGCAATCCAATCTGTCTCCAGTCCAGAAGAGCTTTTTCACAAATTAAGTGTGATGAGCTAGCTCGGTTTTTCGCAGAAAAGGTTGCCAGCATCAGGCCCGGAACTGGCCCGTCTCTCTCTCCATGAGGGACTGTAGAGGTTGATGGGAGGTGATAGGCACCCGGTCTGTCTGGATGGATTTCAGCCGACCGGAATTGATGGACATTGTAAAGATTGTCCAGACTTTGCACCCAACCTGTTGTAGTTTGGATCTGGGCCCTACCTCCCTTCTAGTGGAATGTGTAGATGTTACCTACCCGATCCTAGCCAAAATTGTTTGGAGATTCTTGGAGAGGGGGGTCTTTCCAATTCCCCTAAAGGAGGCGGTCATTCAACCACTCCTTAAAAAACCCTCCTTGGATCCTGATAACCCAGCTAACTACTGACCTGTCTCTAGCCTTCCCTTTGTGGGGAAGGTTATTGAGAAGGTGGTTGCATTGCAACTGGACGATCATCTTGTAACCCACAATGTCTATGAAGCTCTCCAGTTTGGGTTTAGGAAGAGGCATACCACAGAGACTGCCCTTGTTTGGGTATTAAATGATCTCCTAATGGTGAGAGATGGAAAGGCTCGTACCATCTTGGTCCTTCTTGATCTCTCAGCAGCCTTTGACACTGTGGACCATGAGGTGCTTTTGGAGACCCTGCAGTTCCTTTGTGGACTGTCGGGTACAGTCCTCAAATGGTTTTGATCCTTCCTCATAGGAAAGTCTCAGAGGGTGGTCACTGGAATTTATTCCTCTGATGCCCTCCCCCTGTCCTGCGGGGTGCTGCAGGACTTCACATTGGCACCCATGTTGTTCGCTGTGTATATGCTGCCATTGGGAGAGATCATCAGGCGATACAGCTTGAGTTTTCACTGCTATGCAGATGATACTCAGCTGTATATGTATGTCCTTTGTGCCCGGACAGGTTGATGCGATCTCTGTGCTAAATAGTTGCCTCTCCGAGATCAAAGACTGGATGAGCTCGAGTTGGCTGAGATTTAATCTGGATAAGACTGAGGTGTTGGTTGTGGATTCTGGTTCCCGGGGGCGGGTTTTGGGGCTGCGTACATGTCGGACCTGTGGTTTGATGGTGTCCAGCTCATTACCTCAGATCGGGTAAGTGACCTGGGCATTATTTTTGATGACAGCTTGACCCTGAAGTCTCAGGTGTCAGCTGTGGTTAAATCCTCATTTTACCATTTGAGGAATATCGCCCAGGTGAAATACCTGATTCCACTGGGCGACCTTCCAATATTTGTCCACGCCTTCATCACTACCCGTCTTGACTACTGCAATGCCCTCTACCTAGGGCTATCTGGGGTTGATATCCGCCACTTGCAGCTGGTGCAGAATGCTGCAGCCAGGCTGTTGACTGGTACTTCTAAGGCCAGTCACATTATGCCTGTGCTGCGCGAACTGCACTGGCTGCCAGTTCAGAGGTGATCACCTATAAGGTAGGCTTGCTTACCTTTAAAGACCTACACAAACAGGGACCCGACTACCCGAAAGATCTCCTGACTCCCTACTCCCCCCAGTCGCCCTCTCTGATCCACTGACAAGGGATTGCTAGAGATTCCCAGGGTTAGTCTTAAAACATCTGGAGCTCATGCTTTCTCATTTGTAGCACCAACCCTGTGGAATTCACTACCTTGTTGGTTAAGAGACTATCTGACTGTTAGTAGTTTTAAATCCATGTTAAAAATGTATTTATTTTCTTTGGCCTTCCCTGTTTAATTCTTTAATTACCTGACTGTTTTAAATAGTTTATAACATTATTTGTTTTATTGTGGTTTTTATTATGTAAAGCGCCTTGATTTTGAAAGGTGCTATATAAATAAAGTTTTGATTGATTGATACTGAATGTTATTCCTCATATCTTTATATCTTGTTTTGTAATAGGTATGCCTGCTATGTTTTCCAGTGGATCTTCATGTTCTCCTATGCACCACCCTACACTTTTACTGTAATTTATTCTGGATCCTGATATTTCTGAAAATTTGTCCAATTCCATTTTTATTTCTTCCCCTTCATTTATTCTATTCAGAGTTAGCACTATATCGTCTGCATAGGCTAGTATCTTTATTGTGGGGCTATAGCTGTTGAGGGTAAGTCCCCCAATCTTCTCATTTTGCTGTATGTGCCTTAGTTAAGATCTAGCTCAAACACATACAGTAGTAGACTAAAGGGGCATCCCTGTCTCACCCTCTTTTCACCTGTATCTTTTTCCCTAACCATCCATTAACATAAGTTATTAGGCTGGCTTCCTTATACAAACATTTTACCCATCCTATAAACTTTATCGGTACCCTGTAATGTTCTAACACCTTGAAAAGATATTCATGTGATATTCTATTAAATGCTTTTTCTTGGTCCAAACTGAGTAAACACCCACTTGTTTTCCCCTTGCATTCCCCTAGTGACTAGTTCTCTTATCCATAATAAGTTGCCCTGTACCGCTCTGTTCCTGATAGAACATGATTGAAAAGGACTAATTAATTTTTCTGCTAATGTACTTAATCTATTTTTTAATACATTTGATAAAATTTTATAATCTATATTAAGTACGCTTAACGGCCTCCAATTTGTTAATTCTGCTTTCTCTCCCTTTTTATGGATAAATATCAATAGTGCTTCATAATGTGAAGATGTCATCTGCTTTCCTGCCAAACATTCGTTAAATACTTCTGTCAGGACAGGTGCTATCTGGTCTTTAAACATTTTGTAGTATTCTGTACTTAACCAATCTTTTCCCGGGGCTGTGTTATTTTTTATATTGTCTATTGCCTGTAAAACTTCTATTTCAGTCAACAGTCTTTCTAGTTCTCTTTTTTCTGTACTAGTTAATTCTGGTACTTTTAAGTTTTCCCAAAAGTCTTCCCCTTGTTTAATTTGTGGTGAGTGTCCAGTTTGCTCCTCGATATATGTATTTATTTCTACCATAATTTCTTCTTTTCTATTTAACAACTTGCCATTTCTCCCATTAATATTTTTTATTAATCTCTTTTCTGTTCTTAAATTGCAGTCTCAGAAAGGATCAAGCGTCTGTTTCTGGCACTGAGTTCTAAACCTCATTTCCTGATATAGTGACTGTGCCCTGTTATACTGCAGCTCATTCATTTGTTTTTGTGTAGTTAGGATTTGTGAGCTGTAATCCTTTTTTTCTGTTTCTGTTCTGAATATTAGCCTTTGCAGTTGATTTCTCAGCTGCAGATATTTCATATATTCTGATCCTGCCTTTTTATTTGTGTAATTACTAACCAGCTGACGTATGTCCTTTTTGTATCTTCCCACCATTCCTCCAATTTGTCATAAAAACATCTTACTGATAATCTGGTGTTCCATAATAGCTGCCATTGCTGAGTAAGTTTTTCATCAGCTAATTTATTATTATTCATACGTCCTAACTCTTTCCCATGGGTGGGCGAATTATCCCACTATATAGTACATTTAACCATTCTGTGGTCTGAATATTCATAGCTCTGCACTGATACCTCTACCACTTTAAGGTGTTCAGATATGAATACATAATCAGTTCTGGTTGATCTAACCCCTTTGAAATAGGTGTTTCCCTCCTGAGTATGAACTTGTCTATACGAATGTAATAGTTGAGCTACTTTTGTGATTCCATTTAGGCTGTTAGTATTATTATACAATTTCTGATTTTTCATACCCCTATCTTCTGTTGTAACTCTGCAATTAAAGTCCCCTGCCCAGATGATTGTTCATACTGTAAAAAGACATGGTTGTATTTCTGTGAACAGGCTTACTCTAGCTGCTTTAGTTTGGGGGTGTATATATATTTATAACCCTTAGTCTATGGTCCTCAAATTTAATATCTAGGGCTAATGCCCTTCCAGACTCTATTTCTATCAATTTAGACGATTTCAGATGCACATCATTAAATAAAATCCCAACTCCGTCACATCTGTCTAACCCAACTGACCAAAAGGAAGGTCCTTTTGTCCATAACCTCAAAGTTTTGTTTATTTCATAATTTGCCTTTATTCTAATGTCCTGAATAAAAATCAGCTGACTGTTAATATTGGATAGACTTTCCATTGTAGATAATACTTTCTTATAGCTCTTAATACTGTGTACGTTTATTGTTGCTATTTTTAAGGTAGACATAGTATTAAGGATAAGGAATAGTGAAGTGCGTCTCCTAAATTTTAGACATTTTTACTCTGAGACCTAGTTCTTCTGGTTACTACCTGCTGCTGTTTTATCTCTTTCTGATCCTCTGTATCTGATAGTGTCTCTCTTGATGATACCTTAGAGGAATCTTCTGACTCTTGCCCTTCTGAGTCTGTGTCCCCCCCAATTCCCTTTTTTTTTTTTTTATATAAAATCTGATTTCTGTTCTTATATAAACTTCCAGCTGGATTCTTCCTGTCTTTTTTTGTTATTTTTATTTCCTTTTTAGGTCTTTTTGAGGCTGCTTTCCTTCTTGTAACTTGTTTAAAATCATCTACCTGTGGGAAAGGGGGCATCTGACTTTTGTCTTTACATTCTTCTTCTTGCTCACCCTCATTTTCTATTTCCATGTCTTTTTCTTTCTCTTTCTCCTGTATTACCATATCTTTGTCTGCCCTTGTAACGCGTTCCCCATCTATATCAGTCTTTTCAGATTCTTGTTCCTTTCCTTTTTCATTTCCCTCATTTTCCTTCATTCCTGATTCTTTCTTCTAGCCTTTTCTCTGAGACTGCTATTGATCCCTTCTGTTGTGCTTGGGCTACCAACTTCTCGGCGATAGACTTTCCCCTTTATTGTGTGAGGCCCATGGATATTTTGCATAGGAGTGGCCCCGTCACTCACACAAATTGCATTTAAATGTATTCAAACAATCTTTCGCAAAATGCCCATATTCAAAACAATGATTGCATTTCACACTGTCACATGCATTCCCCAGGTGCCCAGGAGACCCACATTTAAAACATGTTTTTGGCTGCCCCATATAAAATAAGGACCCTCTATCTCTCCCTAGAAAAAAGTTCCCTGGCAAATGCATAATTCTAAAATCTGTTTGTTTAAGTGTAATTTTTATTTTCCACCCCCCTGTCCAAATTTGTTCAGAGTCTAAATATGGCATTGGTGTTTCCAAAACCTCACATCTTTGCTGTAGCCAAAGTAAAATTTCTGATGTATTAACCCACTCATTCTTGAATAATACTGTAATGATTCTAATCATAGGCTTTGTTAATGGTACTGCCAGAAAGGGGACTCCATAACTGTGTTTTAAACATAGTATTATACTTAGTCCAAAACCTTTCCAGTCCAGCGATAGTCTTAAAACTGACATCAAAATTAGCATCACCTGTATTTATTAATGCATATATTTCTGAGGTAAAAAATCTCATTGAGTCTTTTAATAATGTTTGTGGTATGTAAAGCTTGTCTGGGGGGGGTGTTCAAGTCCTCTTTTATATATCAACCTTACAGCATTTCTGTGAGGTGCTGGCTCTCCCCTTACTGTGAACAGTTATGCAGATTTTCTGGTTTGATTGTTTTCATCTGGCTTTTCTCCTGCATTGTTATTTTTATTTTCATTTACTTCAGGGGCCCCTTTAGAAGTACTAGGCTGTTCATTATTTTCAGTTATAATTACATCTTCTTTGCCTTGGTTTACTTTATTTGGCAAAACTGCTTTGTTATAATGTTGAACCACCGGGTCTGAATTGTCAGCCAACCAACCCCCTTTATCTTTCTGAATTCAACCTGCTGCTAACAAAGCTTTTTCGGGAGACCAGTCGGTTGCATTCTATAAACTGTTGACTTTAACAATTTCTTGTAACTTACTTTTTGTGCCATTTTCATTCAGTCCTGCTGTGTTTTTTCCTAGTCTTGCCTCTGTTTCCTCTCTCTATGCAGAGTTTGTTTTTACTTTGTCCTGGTTTAATGCTCCCGCAGCGTCTAGACCCTTTATGGGATTTGCCATGTAATTGCTTGCCAGTAACAGCTGGGCAGCTGTCTGAATGCTCAGCTGAGCTGCTTTCTCAGAGGTTTTCTCAGGTCTTGACAATCGCTACTTCTGTATCGCTGTTTCCATTTCAGACAACAAAACAAGCAAGTGCTCTTTTTTTCTTCTTCCAATACTTCCAACACATGCCTTTCATCAGTTACTTGCTTTTGTGGGATTTCACTCCCACCAGGACTTTTTCCAAACAACAGTTTTTCTTTCTCAGAAATAGCTGCTGAAATATTTTTAGTAGCATTTTGTACCTGAGGCAAAGACATATATCCTGCATCTGCTTGGGAAAGCTCCATTTCAATTTCAAAAAACTCTTCTGGCATATCCAGCTGTGTAGTTTCCAGATTTTCGATAAGTTCAGCCTCTGGTGTTGTAAGGACAGGGGAGGAGGCCATCTCTTCTGCCACATCAGCACTTCCTACTCCTCTTCCTCTGTCCAGCTCCAAACTGGGTCCCTCCATCCTGTCCACAGGCAGTGACAGCACCCCTGAAGGCAGAGTAGGGGCATTTATTTGGGGAAAAGGGTGTAAAATTCAAAACAATCTAATACCATACTGTAAACGGTTCGAAAATCTTCTTGATTATAAGCCAAGTATTAAAAGCTGTCCAACTGTTCACTGGTTCTACTTGTAAAATTCATGGTTTCCAGCTCTAACTGTCACTGGTCATCATACATGTGTTATAGCACCATCCCTTGTCTCATTCTCTGAAATGCAGACTTATCGTTCTTAGACATATTGTGGTTACTTTCCTCCTATTCTGACGTGCATGTCTGAAATCCATCCCTTTTACCTTTTTTCCTTATTTGTTGTCCTTTTTTATTAAACCATCCATGCATTGTCCCATATACTTTTTCCTACTAGCTACAGTTCTATAGCACACTCCAACGCCCTGTTTTTTTTTTCTCTTTTTTTCTATGGTAACATCAAAAAAGGCATACTGTTGACCCATAACCCATGCAGTTTCATTCTTGAGACAGTCTTTGTGTTCTTCTCATAAATGTGTTGAAGTGAAATCACCACATTCTTTAACATAGTCTCTGGTAGGGTCTCTTGTTGCTAAAGGACCCATTTACATCTGGCTTGCCATATAAAGTATTTCGGTATTGCAAAAATAACTTGTAACGTTCCGTTGTGAAATCCATTCCATTTAGTAGAAAAAACTGTGTGTACAATTTACAAATATGAAAGGTTCTGAAACTGAGTGGTCCACCATGATGTATTTACTGTATCCCAGAATAAGTTCTCAAAGGGACATTCCAGAAAAAGGTGTTCCTGTGTTTCCAGAAGTTGTGTACAACAATTCCTTGGGCAATGCCATTCTGTCAATTGTTTATGTTTGAGGTTATTCTTCACATTCATCCTCCCATGTATGCTTAACCACAACATGTCCCATGCAAAGGCAGGAATTCTTTCATTTGTTAACTGCGATAAGGAAGTTTGAGTCTCAAGCCCAGAACAGTTAAGCAATTCCAAATCTAGTTTTGTATGGTCCATCATAACCTGATAGAACTCTTGTTGTGATTTGAGTCTCAAATGCTGTCCTGGAATGATTAGTTTAATCAGTTCTTGGACCATAGGCATAACATAATCCGGAATTACTGTTGTTTTGGTCAATAATCTCCTATTCCCTTGTGCCCACGCCATTTTGCCAATAGTTACCCATTCAGTAATCATGTCTTCCCACCATTTCTTTACACCTACTATGGTAGAAAACATATTATAATATATAAAAATACTATAAAAGAATAAACCTGGGTCTATCATATCTAGACCTCCCTCCTTTATTTGTCTATATGTAATCACTATCTTGATTGGGTTCAGACGACTGCCCCACAGACTTTGAAAAAATACACTATATAATTTTGTTTTTAATTGTGGGGGAGGGGGAAAGATGTAACTGATGAAAAGAAAAATGGGAACCAGTATGTTTTTAATTAATAATACTCTTTTTCATTTTAAAGTCTGCAGTCCTTTCCACCCCTGGGAGATTCCTTCTGCCTTCCTTAATTTGGTTTCCCAATTTAATACAGCTAGGTCTCCGTCTCCAAAGACAATCCCTAAAATTGTAATCGGCTCTTGAGTTAATGTAATGCCTGCATACTGCCGATCAATAGTATCTGACTTGCTCCCTATCCAAATGGCTACACTCTTCTCAAAATTAATCTTTGAGCCCGATGTCATAGAATACTCTGATATAGCTTTAGTGATGTCCTGTTCTTCTGTTCCCTTATTAATGATAATGACAACGTCATCAGCATAGGCCTGATATTTCACTGTGTAACCCATCTTTGTCAAGGAAATACCTTTAATTGATGCAGACAACTGAATAGATCTCAAAAAAGGATCAATACAAAAGGTATACAATAAGGGGCTAAGGGGACAGCCCGGTCTCATACCTTTCCATAGTCTAACTGGACTACCCATCCATCCATTTATCCTGGGGGTTAGTGTTACCTCCTGATACATGTACGCTATCCATTGTACAAATGTATCTGGTACCCCATAATGTCGTAAAACTGTGAATAAAAAAAGAGTGAGAAACAGAATCAAAGGCTTTATGTTGGTCAAGACTAAAAAACATATCCTTCATCTGAACCCATCCTCCGTCTTTGAAATATTTCTCTCAGAATTATCAAGTTATCCTGTATTCCTCTCTTTAGGATAGAGCACGCTTGTGCCTTACTGATTACCGATTCAGCAATCAAGGATAATTTCCTTGACACAATTTTGGCCAAAATTTTAAAATCTACATTTAATAAACTAATAGGTCTCCAATTATTCAAATCTTCCATTTTCCCCTTTTTATAGAGAAGGATCAAGTCTGCCTCTTTCATAGAAGGTGGTAATACTACTGAATTTAATATCTCATTATACAAGTTAGTAAGCTCTGGAACCAAAAAAGCACCATACTTTTTATAGAATTCTCCTGTGATCCTGTCTGTCCCTGGGGAAGTTCCATTTTTCAAAGTATTAATCACATAGTGTACTTCATCTCCCTCAACCGGTTGTATAATGGTGACCCCCTGAGAAGGCAATATGTCTGGTACAACCAACTCCTGTAAATATTCCTCAGACTGTTTGTACTACTGGGGTTTCTCCAAACCAATGTTCAATTGCTGTTGTACTACCTGTAAAATATCTTGTTTCTGCCATCTAACACCTGAGATGATATTGTCATTTCTGTTATTTTGCAGCAGTCTTTAAAGGCATTAAAGGTCTGTTTCTTACATTCTGTCCCAAACCTCATTTCTTGTTGTAAAGAGTTAGCACTATCATATTTTTTGCAAACATTTATTTTTTTACTATTCTGATTTGTGAACTAAAATCCATTTTTAATGTTTCTGTTTTAGAAATTAAATCTTGAAGTTGTTTCCGTAAACCCAAATAGTCCAAATATGTATTTAAGGAGCATTTACCAGTTTTTTTTTAAATAATTCTTTAACCAATTTTTTTGTTTCCTCCCACCATTCTGCTTGAGAGTCATACAAGCATTGTACTGATTTCCTTGCCTTCCATAATATCTCCCATTCTTTAGTGATCTCCTCAGAATCTAATAAAGAGCTATTCAATTGCCACAGGCTATTCTCACAGGTGGGGCGGTTCCCCCAGTCAAGGTGTAGCCACAGACCCCAGTGCTCTAAAAAATCAAAACACTGTGTCTGTATGTCTTGGATGATTACACAAGAGGACACAAAAAGTAATCTATTCTTGTTGATAGGGGACCTCTGAAATATGTATCCCCCCCTATGTGTTTAACACGATAAACATCTTGCAAATAAACAGTATGTACAACCTCATTTAGCACATTGGTGTCACAATATAATTTATTTGTAGCTAAACCCCGTCTGTTCGTTGCATTGGACAATTAAAGTCTCCTCCCCATATTACTATCCGATAGGTATATAAGAAAGGTTGTATTGCCCTAAAAGGTGTAATCCTATTGGCTTTAACCTGGGAAGCATAACTGTTGACTACTCTAAGTTTAGCTGCACCATACTGAATATCTAAAATTAATGTTCTCCCTGGCTAAAGATCAGTTAATCTGGTGACCTTCAAAAGAGGATTACTAAAGAGGATCCCCACCCCATCACAGGTGTCTACACCTTGGGACCAAAAGGATGCCCTTTTACCCCACCATCCTGATGCTTGTGCTGTCTCAAAAAATGTTTTATTTCTGGTATCCTGAGTGAAGATGATATCTGCTTTGGAAGACTGTAATTCTGAAATAATAGTTAGTCTTCTCTTCCCATTCTTAATACTGTTAACATTTATAGAAAGCAATTGTATTGATGTCATATTAGTTTAAGAGAGGACAGAAGACACCAGGAGAAAGGACTGCTGTGTGACTGAACTTCTCTGCTGGGACTACAGTAGAAGAACTTTTGTACTTGGACCTTTAATTTAGGGTAAAAAAAAACTAACATACAAAACAAAAAAAAAAGTGTGTGTGTGTTTGTCTGGGTTAACTGAACTGAATGGGTATCTGAACAGTTATTTAGGTGTAAATCTCAGGTGATTGAAAGGACTTAACTGTTGTGAGGTTTAAATTACTTGTAGAAAGATCTAGTAAGTAGGGGGAGTGGCTTAGCTAGAAGGAAGCTACATTTAAAGACTGCCTTATAAAGATTCTGCTAATTGCTTGGCAGAAGACACCAGGAGAAAGGACTGCTGTGTGACTGAACTTCTCTGCTGGGACTATATTGCCCTCCTTCCCCCCTCCACCACCCCACCCAAAGCTAGTTCTATTTTTATAGGCACAGGATTTGACTGACAACAGGAACTTCCTGTTTGGGAGCAGGAAGTGAGTGATCACAGAACCACCAAAGACCCACCATCCTAGAAGGGCAAGAGTAGCTCTCCGGCCCCCTCTAGCTGCTGGAGGTCTGCCTCTGAGCAAGTAACTGGTCTACTGAGAAATATAGGATATTCTTTTCTCAGAACAGGACAATCAGGAGCTTAAAGGGCAAACAAGCAGAAAGTAAGGAGAGAGAAAAAAAACAGAGGAAGAGTAAGGATTGCAAACAGTTAAGTGTTTCAGAAATAAGACATGATTGAGTGGTGCAGTGCAGTGGCTGTGGAGCAGCAGTCTTCCAGGAGACGCTCTGGAGGATGTGGTGTTGTCCCATCTGCAGGCACCTCTCTGGGCTGAGGGAGGAGGTTGCTCATCTACAGGCTGAGTTGGCCAGGATTTGTGGGACCTCCTCTTCCATCCAGGGACCACCAATGCCTCTGCCGTTGCCTCAGAGGTTGCCAAGAAAGAGGAGCGGTTGGACCACAGTGGGCTCAGAGAGGGTGAGGGTGGTGGAACAGAGGCCCTCCAGTTGTACCTCTCCACACTTCCTATGCCATTCTGGCAAAGTGTGGTTCCTCTATGGAGGCACCCGCAGTGGAGACCAAGGAGGATGCTGGGAACCTCCACAAAGGAGACCCACAGGAGGGTGGCAGGGGACCCTGCAGGGGAAGGAAACAACTCCTGGTGGGGGACTCCATTATTAGGAAGGTAGAACTGGGGGAGGAAGGGGAGAGGGAGGTGAGGTGCCTGCCTGGCGCCATGGCTTGGAAGGACAGGGAGCGAATCCTCAGGATTGCTGGAGCAGCTGCACAGGGAAGGGAGCTGGATGTCATTGTCCACCTAAGGACAAATGACCTGGCTAAGAGAGGGATTAGAGAAGTGCAGGAAGAGTTTATGGAATTGGGGAGGGGCCTTAGTCAAGTAGCATGCACGATAACCTTCTCGGAGGTGCTGCCCATCTCTGGCATAGGAGAGGCTAGGGTGTTCCGCACCATGGGATTCAATCAGTGGTTGAAAAACTGGTGTGGAGCTCAGGGATTTGGCTTCATTGGGGACTGGGGTCCACTCTGGAGTGATGCAAGCCTATATTGGCATGATGGGCTGCATCTGTCCGGGAGGGAACCAGGATCCTAGGTGATAGGTTTAATGCTTCATTGGCAAGCTTTTAACCAGCCAAGGGGGAGGCACTGGAAAGGAGCAGGGAAACTTAGCCTCCAAATAATCATGGTAGTAGAGCGGCAAACACCAACATAGAGGTGTCGATAGGGAGAAGGGCAGGGTAAATGGAGACAGTGACAAAGGCAAGAAGGACAGGGATGGGGCAAAGGGAGTAAGGCCATCAGGAAGTGGAGGGTAATGAGTACCAATGCCTGTAGTCTGGGCAACAAGCTCCCAAACTGGTGGCCTTGATGGAAGAGGGATGCCTGGATATCGTAGCAGTCACAGAAACATGGTACACAGAGAACCATGACTGGGATGTTAACATACCAGGGTACATAACCTACATGAGAGACAGGCAGGGAGAAGAGGGAGGAGTAGCTCTCATGTAAAGGAAGGGATAAAAGCAACTGAACAAAAGAGTAAACGGAGGAGAGGAGGCACTGTGGGTCACCTTGGAGACTGGAAAGGGCACCACAATCCGCACAGGGGTTGTGTACAGACCCCATGTCAGGGGGAGGGAATGGACAAGGATATGATAGAAGGCATTCTTAGACTGGCAGAGAAAGGGGAGATACTGTTGATGGGAGACCTGAATATGCCAGATGTTAACTGGAGCACATTTGCTGCAGCCACATCCAAGAGCAGGGCCATTCTTGATGCCCCACAGATGGCAGGCATTAGACAGCTTAGTTTCAGAACCCACCTGTGAGGAGCAATCTAGACCTCGTATTTCAAACGGGGCAGTGAGAGGATCTCGATCTAGAAATGGGTTGCCATCTGGGGACAAGTGACCATCAAACAGTGTGGTTCACATTAAACTCAGCTACAGAGTCAAGCCATACAAAAGTGAGGGTACTGGACTTTAGGAGGGCTGACTTTGGCAAGATGGGAGAGTGCCTCAGAAAAGCACTAGCAAACAGGCTAGAAGGAGGTGTGGAGCAACAATGGGGAATCATCAAAACTGCCATCACAGAGGCAACAAGCCTTTGTGTGAAGCAAATAAACAAATCAAAATGCAAGAAAAAGCCACTATGGTTCTCAGAAGAGGTGGCTGTGAAAGTCAGGAAGAAAAAGATAGCATTCCGGAAGTATAAGGAAACACAGAAGGAGCAGGACAGAGAGCTGTACCAGTTAAGGCAGAAGGAAGCAGGGAGGGAAGTCAGAATAGCAAAGGCCCAAACTGAGGAAAAGATAGCCAACTCAGTTAAGAAGGGGGATAAAACCTTTATAGGTACATCAGCGATGAGAAAGACAAAGGAGGGATAGTGAGGCTGAATAGAATGAACGGTGGTGGGCAGAGGGGACAGTGAAAAGCAGGATACTGAATGAATATTTCTGCTCAGTATTCACAAAAGAGGAGGGAAGTGCCTAATCCAGTTAACAGAAGCACTCTTGATAAGGGGTCGATCCCAGTCCTTTCACAGAAGAAAGGGTTCTGCAAGAACTCCAAAACTGAAGGTGGACAAAGCAATGGGTCCTGATGGAATTCACCCCAGAATTCTAAAAGAATTAAGGGAGGAACTAGTGAACCACTGGCTACTCTTTTAATAAATCATGAGAGGATGGTGGTACCTGAGGAATGGAGGAAGGCGGATGTGATTCCCTTCACAAAGTGGGACCAAGACAGAGGCAGGAAACTACAGACCTGTCAGTCTGACCTCTGTGGTAGGGAAAGTGATGGAGTCACTTGAAGGAAAGAATAGTTGAGTACCTAGAGGCCAGTGGAGCACAGGACCCAAGGCAGCATGGGTTCACAGCGGGAAGGTCATGTCAGACGAATCTAATAGATTTCTTTGGCTGGGTGACCAAAGTAGCAGACCAGGGAGGGCTGTGGACATGGCCTACCTAGACTTTAGCAAGGCATTTGACACAGTCCCACACAGAAGATTAATAGTCAAATTATCCAGCCTGGGAGTGGGTCCCAGGGTGGTAGCCTGGGTAAAACATTGGCTGCACAACAGGACACAGAAAGTAATTGTAAATGGAGTCCACTGAACAAAGAGGGGTTACTAGTGGGTACCGTGAGGGTTCAGTATTGGGTCCAGTCCTTTTAATGTCTTCATCAGTGACATTGCAGAGGGACTGGAAGGAAAAGTATGCCTTTTGCAGATGACACAAAGATCTGCAACAGGGTTGATACACAAGGAGGCGTGGAAAGGATGAAAAGGGACTTGGCAAGGTTGGAGGAATGGTCAGAAGTATGGCAGCTAGGATTCAATGCAAAGAAGTGCAATTAATGCACCTGGGAAACAAGAACCCAGGGAAGAATACACAATGGGTGGGGAGGTAGTAACAACAATAAAAAGGAAAGGGACCTGGGGGTAATCATATCAGATGACCTTAAGGTTAGTAATCAATGTGAGAAGGCAGTAGGAGGGCTAGGGTATACTGGGATGTATAGGAGAGGCATCAGCAGCAGAAAACAGGAAGTTGTTATCCTCTGTACAGACAGTTGGTGAGACCCCATCTGGAGTACTGTGTCCAGTTCTGGAGACTTCATCTCCGCAAGGACATAGACTGGATAGAGGTAGTCCAGAGGAGGGCAACTAAAATGGTGCAGGGTCTGCAAGAGTAGCCGTATGAGGAGAGACTAAAGGAGCTTAATATTTATACCCTTGAGGAAAGAAGGGAGAGAGGGGACATGATAGAAACTTTTAAGTACCTCAGTGGAATCAACAAAGTCCAAGAGGGTAGCATCTTTCAGAAAAAGAGACTTACAAGAACAAGGGGACACAATTTAAAGATAGAAGGAGGGATGTCTAGGGGCAATGAGGAAGTATTATTTCACAGAGGGTAGGTGTGCATGGAACAGCCTTCCTGAGGAGGTTGTGGGGTCTAAAACTGTGGGAGATTTCAAGAAGGCATGGGACAGACATAAGGCAATTCTTGTGGGGGTAGGAAGAAATAGGCTGTTGGTTAAGTAGGATCTGCGGCCTATCCTGTAGGTAGGGAAATGGGCAGACTAGATGGGCCTAGCGGTCCCTATCTGCCGTCAAAGTCTATGTTTCTATGTTTCTATTACGGTGCTTATTAAAACAACATGAAGTCTTGCTGTATTATGACATATGCAGTGAGTCCCAACCTTCGAACTGCTCCGGAGGTGAAAGAGTTAACTTTTCATGCCAGGCATGGAACCTTGAGCGCGAGCTCGGTTGAAAACTCTGTCTGTTGTTGCTCAAACTCAAACTGTCAGATTCTTTATTCCGCCTCACTGAACAGTCACTCCGGAGATTTCTCCTTCTGCTCGGTTCGTTTGTCGGTTAAAAAAGTCTTATTTTTCGGTTTCTTGACCGAAATTAAACCGCAGTTGGTCGGTTCCAGCTCTGTCTGTGGTATTGTAAGTAATAGATAGGCTTAAATTTATTTCTTCTGTGTGGAATTTGTAAACGTCTTTTTTGGTTTGGTTTGAACCGATCAGGTTGTTTTAAAAATAACTTTCTAGTCCTTTAGAGTGCGGTTCCCGGTTCTTATTGGTTCTAAAAAAAAACGGATTTCATTACGTTTTTTTCCACGACCCGTGACACGGTTGGGAACCGATAGGGGAGTCTTGCTTGGCGGATTGCCACTAATGGGCAAGTTTGGTTAGGCTGGCACTATGTCTGAGAAACCCAAAAGAAAAACCAGGCCCACTGGGTTTCAGCACTGTGGCCTCTGTGGGGAAGCCTTTGCTAAGGAAGACCCATACACCACCTGTGTATATTGTCTGGGGTTTGACCACCTCAATGCAGACTGCCAGATTTGTAAGAATTTTCCTGCTGCCACCGTGGAAAAGAGAGTTGGTAGGCTAAGGGAAAGGGAGGCCAAAAAGTCCGCTGACCCGGATGGCCAGCCCGGTTCGGTTCCAACCGATCGAGGAGTGCCTCTGACCAGGGCGATACTCCGGCAACAAAGAGCCAGCTCTGAGGAGCCGGGTTCCAACTAAAAGGACTAGAAAGTCAGCTAGTGTGGAGCCAAAAGTTCTTTCTCCAACCGCTGAGGAAATAGCTAAAGCAATTCAAATTGTCCAGTCTCTTTCAGTTCCGTCCGAACCGACACCATCAGGGAAGCATTCGGTTTGGCCGGTTCCACCGGTTCAAGATTTTGATTTTTAGGATTTTTATGAACCGGAGGAAGGGGAGGAGGAGTATGAGGATAGTGAATGTGATTTTGAAGGTCTGGATGTGCCCATTGAACCGGACATCTCTCCAGACAGACCGTTGGGGTTCCCCCCCCCCAGGCTATCTTAGTCCCCTTCTCATTTTATGTTCTATAAGAAAGTTGCTGAAACTTTCCAACTCCCTGTTGAGGAAGCTGTTGATGACCAAGAAGAGCCTGATTATGTAGAAATGATGGATATTCCAGAGTCTAGGAGACTGTCTATTCCTTTGCACAAATCTTTTAGGAAACAGACAGTAAAAATTCTAAAAACTCCTCATTCTATCCTCCCTGTGGATAAAAGGATGGACAAGAGGTATGCTTTATCAGGCTCTGATACGGAGTTCCTCACTCAGCAATGCAGCCATGTGGGGGTAGTGCAGGCTGCTGCCTGTGACAAGGCAAATATTCCTCTAGCCTTTCACCTTCCTGAAAAGGACTCCAGGAGGATGGATGCCATGGCAAAGAAACAGTACATGGCAGCATCTTTAGGACTCAGACAGGCAAACTATATGGCTTATGCTGCTAGGTACCAGAAATCCAGATGGGATACTGTGCTGGCCCTAGCAAAACAGGCCCCTGACCAGCTTGCCAGGGAGCTGGAGCAGGTGGCTGTGGATGATATTGAGGCATCCAAGGTGCCATTTCATGCTGCAGTAGACTCTAATGATGTATCATCAAGGGTCATGGCTACATCTGTAGCTCTTCGCAGTTTGGCTTGGCTCAGATGTACTACTCCTGTCACAGGATACCCAGTCTAAGGCTATGGATTTTCCTGTTGTGGGCAATTCTCTGTTTGGGGAGCAGACAGAGAATTATATGAAGAAAATGGATGAGTATAGGACCACCTATAGGAGTGCACAGGCCAAAGAAAGGCAAGTCACTCCTCAAAGGCAGCTTGTCAGGGGCAGGGACAGGCCTTTTCATAGGCCTTTTTACCAAGCCCAGGCCTCCTCTTCTGCTTATGCCCAGAGGTGGTTCTTTAGAGGGAGAGGCAGACGGGGTACAAGTAAGCCTGCTTCTACCCCTCAGCCCAAAGCCTCTGCCTAGCAGGCTCCCTGATGGGGTGGCCAGGGCCGATTCTCCACTACCGGTAGGGGGCAGGCTGTCTTACTTTGTCCAGGACTGGAAGTCTTTAACATCAGACAAGTGGGTCCTGGAAGTAGTAAGCCAGGGACTGGTTCTCAGCTTCAAAAAATTTCCAAAGATGAGAACCAGATCCTTTCCACCTGCAAATCCATCAGAGGCACTTGCCCTAGAAACAGAAGTTTCTACCTCCTGGCTCTCAGAGCTGTGGAAAGGGTTCCACCCCTACACCAGGGCAAAGGGTTGTACTCCAGGTACTTCCTTACCCCAAAAAAGACAGGAGAATGGCGGCCCATCCTGGATCTCAGGTATTTAAACAGGCACCTTTTAAAACCAAAATTCAAAATGGTGACTCTGGGAATTATTTTATCCTCTCTAAGGCCAGGGGACTGGCTAGCCTCCCTGGACCTCAAGGATGCCTACTTCCATGTTCTTATCAGAAGCTCCTATCGAAAATACCTCAGATCTGAACTGCCCTCAGGCCATTACTAGTTCAGAGCAATGCCCTTCGGCTCACCTCGGCCCGAGGGTATTCACAAAATGCCTGGCGTAGCAGTTGCCCATTTAAGAAGACAAAGATTGTTATCTTTCCTTATCTGGATGACTGGCTCATCGTGAGGCCAGTCCCCAGACAAGGTCAAACCACACCTTCAGGTAACTCAGCAACTGCTCACATCTCTAGGTTTCCTCTCAGTCTTCCAAAGTCAGTTCTAGAGCCTGTCCAGCTTCTCACCTTCATAGGTGCAGAACTGAACACAAAGAGGCCAGAGCCTCCTCTGGAAAGAGCAAGGACCTTGGTCTCTCTGGCCTCCTTTTTCACCCTGCAGGTCTCTACCACAAGGCATTTTCACAGCCCTGGGCACATGGCTGCTTCTACAGCAGTAGTGCAGGGAGCAAGATTTCAGATGAGGGACGTCCAGTTCCATTTGAGAGCCTATTGGTCTCAAAGGAGAGACCCTCTAACCAAATTGATCCCAGTGTCTCGAACCCTGATCCAGGCCCTTCAGTGGTGGCAGGACCAGAGCAATCTGAGACAGGGGGTTTCCTTCACCCCCCAGTCTCACTCCTTGATCCTTACTACAGATGCATCCCTGTTGAGGTGGGGAGCTCACATGGGCGACCTCACTACCCAGGGATTGTGGTCCCCACAGGAATCTCTGCTCCACATCAATTTGTTGGAACTCAGAGCAGTTTTTCTAGCACTCCAGGTTTTTTCCACATCTGTTCAGAACAAGGTTGTACAGGTCAGAACAGACAATACCACTACAATGTGGTACATCAACAAGCAAGGAGGCACTCGGTCTATGGCCTTGTGCACCGAAGCAATGAAGTTGTGGTCTCTGGCTTATTCCCTGAACGCCTCCCTTATGGCAGTTCACCTCCCAGGCAAGGACAATGTCCTAGCAGATGCTCTCAGCAGGATTTCCCAGGGCCATCATGAATGAGCACTGGATCCCCTAGTACTGGAGGTAGTATTTGCCAGATGGGGCACCCCGCAGATAGATCTTTTTGCAGCCCCAGACAATCACCAACTTCCCCTTTTTTGCTGCAGGCCCCCAGTGTTGGGCTCAGTCCCTCTGGATGCCTTCCTCCTCAGTTGGGAAGGAAGTTTCTCTATGTTTTTCCCCCCTTCCCTCTTCTCTTCATGGTGCTAGTCAAAATCAGATCTCAACCTTGCAAGATGATCCCGATTGCTCCAGATTGGGCCAGACAGCCCTGGTACCCACTCCTCATGTCCTTAGCAGTCCACCTTCCCCTGTGTCTTACCAGGAATCACAACCTGTTAACCTGTGCCCAGGGGAGAGTTTGGTATCCGAACCTCAAATCTCTCAATCTCAAGGCCTGGCTCTTGAAGGTTAGAGTTTGCTGACCTACACCTCTCCCAAGGTGTATTGGATATCTTGAAGGCCTCTAGAAAACCTTCCACCAGGGCTACTTATAATTCCAAATGGAAGAGATTTTTCATGTGGTGCTCTGGCAAGCATATTCCCCCAGAATCTGCTGACGTGCCCACGATCCTGGATTATTTGGTGCGGTTGAATTTTTAGCTCAGACCAGCTACCCTAAAAGTGCACCTGGCAGCTGTGTCTGTTTTCTTATCAGCAGGTAAACCTCTTCTTTTCAGCTCACCCTGTATTCTCCAAGTTTTCAAAGGGTTGCTTCACAACAACCCTCCATTCAGGGACCCTGCCCCTGCTTGGGATCTTAATATTTGCATTGCCCAGCTTATGCAACCCCCTTTTGAGCAATTGTCTTCAGCAGAGCTTAAGTACTTGACTTGGAAAACTGTGTTTTTGGTAGCCATCACTTCTGCCAGGCGCATAAGTGAGTTGCAGGCATTGTCAGTGTAGTCTGATTTTATCTCCTTTCACAGAGATAAGGTGGTCCTCAGGACTAACAGAAAGTTTTTGCCTAAGGTGGTTTCAGACTTCCACCTTAATCAATCCATGTCTCTTCCTGTGTACTTCACTGACCATTCCTCCTCTGGCGAGAGGAGATTGCACAGTTTAGATGTCAAAAGAGCCCTTGGTTACTATATAGAATGTACCAAGGGTCACAGGTTTGACTCCCTCCAATTGTTCCTCACTTATGGTGAGGTTGGTAAAGGAAAACCTGCCACTAAAAGATCCATTGCCAGGTGGATTGTCTCTTGTATCCAATTTTGCTATGAAAAACTGGGTAAGGTTCCTCCCTCAGGCCTGAGGGCTCACTCTACCAGAGGCACAGCTGCGTCTCTGGCTGCTGCTAGGACATCCCTATCCTAGAGATATGTCAAGCAGCTACCTGGAAAACAGTTCACACTTTTACTAAGCATTACTCCTGGACATCCAGGCTGGGAGCGATGCTCGATTTAGCACAGCTGTGCTTCAGAGCCTATTTCCTAGTAGGTTCTGTCCCTCCTCCATGGAGGTACTGCTGTGTAATCTGCATATGTCATAATATAGCAAGACTTCATGTTGTTTGAAGAAAAAATTACTCACCTTAGTAATGTTGTTTCTTCTAATGGAGTCTTGTTATATTATGACCTCCCCCCCCAGCCTGCCCCTCTCAGAACCTCGACTTTGGGATGTGGGTGGACAGTGCAATGTTGGCACTTCTTAGATGCCCACTTTTTTTTCACCCTTTCTTAGGGTGCTTGGGTGTTATGTTTTATTTTTATTTCTTGAATCCCCTGACTTGAGTCTTTGTTTTGGGATCAAGAACAAAAATGTGTTTTTGTAGTTAGTAGCCAGTGGGCTAGTGTAGGTTTACGGCTTCCACACAGAACCTTAGTGAGTTTTGCTCGTAAAGATCTGACAGTTTGAGTTTGAGCAACAACAGACAGAGTTTTCAACCGAGCTCGCGCTCAAGGTTCCATGCCTGGCATGGAAAGTTAACTGTTTCACCTCTGGAGCAGTTCGAAGGTTAGGACTCACTGCATATGTCATAATATAGCAAGAATCCATTAGAAGAAACAACATTACTAAGGTGAGTCATTTTTTCTTTAGGCCTAGTCTTCATTTGTTTTGATCCTTTCTGTCTTTTTTTAGTCCCTTCATCTATTTCTGAAGAATGGTCCATCGTGGATGATGACATGGAAGAGGAATCCGAATCTGCATCTTCCTCGGAATCCCCCCAATCTTTTGCAGTTGCCAAAACCATGAATGGGTTATTAGTTGTTGCTTTTTCTTTCTCCTTCACAACCCTTCTTTCTTTACTTGCGGCTCTGTTTTAGCACTGAGCCTGGTCCTCGGTCTTTTCTTGTAGTCTACAATTTGAAATGAGGGTTTCAGCCCCTTGGGGGGGCATCGTAGAGATGTCGGTGTCATATGTCTGCTGGTCATTCACCCGTCCGTCCTTCTGGGGTGTGACTGCATCATGGACTTGGGCCTGTGAGCGCTCTGGCTCCTTGTCTGATGAGATTTCAGAAGGGGAAGGCATTGGCGCCGACGAAAGGTTACCAGTCAGTACTGTGTTTTGCTGTAAAGCCACTGGCTGTGCCTCACTGTTAAGAGTTAAAGGATTTAGTAACTCTTCCTGTTGTAGCTTTATAATACTGCTCTTCTTTCTGTGATCTTGTTCTGCTATTTGCGGTGCAACCTCTTTACCTTCTTCTGGGTTATTACCCATTTCATTTCTTTTAGCTGCTTCTTGTTCCTGCCAAATAGTTTGCATTTGTCTTTCCGAGGCCATTGCACAGCCATTTTTCTGAGCCTGTGTAACCAATGCTTCATGTGAGACCCCTTCTTCAGTATTATGTGAGGCCCATGGACATTTTATGTAGGAGTGTCCTTTCACTTCACACAGATTACATCGAAAAATATTAATACATGCTGAAGCCATATGTCCAGTTTCTAAGCAATGAGTGCATTTCGGAGTGTCACAGGCATTACTTAAATGGATTTGGGAGCCACATTTGTGACATGATTTAGGTTGGCCTGGATAGAATAAAGACCCCCTATCTCTACCTAAGTAGAAGCAACTGGGGAGATGTACAATACCATGATTTCCTAGGAATAGCTTGCATTTCACTTTCCATCCTCCAGTCCAAATTGTTTTTGTGCCCATAACAGGGTTTGGGTTTTCAAGTACCTCACAACATTTACGTAACCAAAATAATATATCAGAAATATTCACCCCCTCATTTTTTTTTTCCATTCACTTTTGATTAACTTTTGCAAACACAAAAAACAAAAAGGGAGTGCAGAAGCACACAACATCAGAAAGTACAGATTTTGAATCGCCATTGATTATCATTACAAATCAAAAAAGTACACAATGAGCATAGGCCTCTGCCTCCCCATCCCTCCCCCTATAAAATTAAAGGAAAAGGAAAAATTTTTCCTACTCCCCCCACCACCTCGATAATAAACCGTACAATTTAGGCCCGCACACAGTTACTGTCCAACAATTTACTTTTCCCATCAAAACACACCTAGTAACCACTCAGTATTGCTTGAGGGAGCATGAACCGGCCCTAACTATAATATACTCCCACACCCTCCCTCCCTACCTAACAAACCACCTAATATCCCCTTCCCCCTATCCCCACAAGGCTATTCTATTGCAATCATATACCGAGATATCTTTTTAGACCTATTCAGGAAAAGGCAGTCTCTAATGGGGCCCAAATCTTCTCATAAAGAGGCACTCTATTTTTCAACACCGCAATCATTCTCTCCGTCCTAAGGGTCGCTAATAGTTCCCTTATCCACTCCATATAGGTAGTTGCTTTCACTCCCTTCCAATGTTTAAGAACTAACCTTTTCACAGTCATAGATATTAATGTGATATGAAACCTCCTCGCCTTAACCGGAACTTCCATCAAATCCCCTAATACACAAATCTCTGGGAAAATATATCCGCTAATCTAACAAGGGGTCCACTCTCCTTTGATTTTGCTCCACAACGGTGCACACATTGGCAATACCAGAATAAGTGCAGCAACTCGGCTTTTCAGCATTACACCGTAACACCTGGATTCCTTTAGCATCTTCAGGTCTACCAGCTTCTGAGGTGTATAATACATATTGCAGGATTTTAAATTGAATTATTCTGAGGCAGTCTTGTTTCACATAATTGTGACAGTTTCTCCATATATAGCCCAATCAAATTAATATTGGGAAAAGCTCTATTCAATATGAATTTGAGTTAACTTTTCTTTGAAGGCCCACTTGAACAAGCTTTTTGTAGATATCTGAAACAGCATCTGGAGAACGATAATCGGTTCAAGCTCCATATATATCAGTATGGAACATACGGGCCCACTTTTAGCCATTTTTGAATTAATAGGTGTCTTACTTGGTATAGTCTAAAAGCGTCTTTACTAGACATTTGAAATTTCTGCATAATTTGCTTCAGAGAACAAGGGCCGCCTTCCTCATCCAAGAGGTCCGTCCACCTACACTCTTGTATACCCGGTAGCCACCTAGATGTAATCATCCGTGGCAATACGCCATTGTGGATTGCCTATTATTGGCTGGTTGCCATCAAGATTACACGCATACTTTAGATAGTTACACATTTGACTGTGGACTCTTAAGGATACCCCTACAGGTGTATTTTTAAACATAGGGAACATCTTAGGAGTATTGTAAACTAACGCTTTTGGGTTAAACCCTGAATTCTTAATAAGGGTAGTTTCCAATTTGGTCCACAATGGAATATATTCCTCTGTACCGGGGCTATCTACCAAAGTCACCCATCTACCATACTTGTTTATATGAGCAGCCCAGAAATATAAAGTGAAATGGGGCAATCTCAAACCACCCTGCTCTCTAGGCGCCGCCAGTTTAGTATATGCCAATCTTGCTCTCTTATAATTCCATATAAAATCAGTCACCATCCCTTGCACCTTCCTAAACCATGATAACGGAAGAGAGATATTGAGATTGATCAATGGATAGAGAAGCCTGGAAATACATTCATCTTTACCACATTGATCCTCCCGATAGTGATAGAGGCAAACAGGCCCATCTCTTCATATCCAGCTCTAAAGTCTGAACAAGATTGTCCAGGTTTAATCTCTGCATCATCTCGGAGTTGGTAGACAGATTGAGCCCTAGGTACTTCAAAGATTTTGTACTCCATCCCAGTCCGATTTCACCACTTCTGACTTGAAAACCCTGTTATTAAGAGGAACACAATCGTTTCTCTTGGTTTAATTTATAGTTTGCTAAGGTGCTAAATTCAGCTATGGTTTCTAACAGAGCTGGGATTGACAAGACCGGATTGGCTACATAAACCATCAGATCGTCCGCGAACGCCGTGACCTTTATCATGTGCTCCGCTACCCGGACACCTTCAATCCCATTGTGCCCTACTATTTTTCTAATTAGTGGTTCTAAATAAAGATTAAAAAGGAGAGGCGATAAAGGACAACCTTGCCTAGTCCCAACCAGGAGCTTGAATGCGGAAGAGATCACACCATTATATACAATTCTGGCTGACGGATTAGAATAGAAGGATTTAATCCAGGTAACAAACTGATCAGGAAACCAAATTTGCCTAGGGCCTGGAAAAGAAATAGCCAGTGAACTCTATCGAATGCCTTCGGCGTCTAGCGAAGATCAAGCCAAGAGCTGCTGCTTAGGTCAAGGCCGAAGACATGAGAGGGAGGTTCTGAAATGGTCTGTTGAGGACCTCCCTTTCATAAATCCCACTTGCTCTGGACCTATTAGCTTCGAAACTACCTTCCCCAATCTCTCTGCTAGTATTTCGCTAGTATTTTATATCGTAGTTCAATAGCGTAGATAGGCCTGTAACTATCAGGCCTCTCAGGAGGTCTATTGGCTTCAACAGCACCACTATCAGTGCCTCATAAATGTAACTATCGATATCAGCCTGAGAGAATATGTTTATACAATTTAAGTAACAAGGGAATGAATACAGGCATAAAACCTTGTAAAAATTGGGTGAAAACCCGTCTGGTCCAGGCGTCTTGTCATTTGGTAAATCTCGGATTGCTTTTTCAATCTCACCACATGTGATCTCCTCTACCAAAGCTTCTTGATCTGTCTTATTCAAACATGGTAGGGGTATCTCCTCTAGGTAGGCCGAAATCCTTTCCTTGGTCGGTGGAACAGACATGGGCCCATACAGAAGCTCATAATAGCTCCTAAATGCCTGGGTTATATCTGTCGGGGTCGTTTTCATACATCTATCCTGTTCTGACCAAATACCCTCCACTAATCTGGATGATTCCAATTGAGCTAACCGTCTAGCCAAAAGTTTACCTGGTTTCTCCCCCTGGTCTGTATAATTGGCTTTGGTTTTGATCATAGCTAACTCGCATCGATCCCTAATAACTTTAAGTATTCATTTTAACTTTAATTAACCTTTCTTTTACCTCCAGACTTGGGTCCATAACCAGTTTCTCCTGCATTTCCTTGATTTGGTTTAACAATCTCTCAATAGTAACATTTACCTCCTTCTTTTTCCTAGACGCCTGACAGATCAAAAGACCTCTGACATATGCCTTCAGTGTCGACCAAAAAATATCTGGTTTTACATCTTCACTCGAGTTAATTTCAACAAATTCTGTAATTTTTATAGTTATCTCCTTCACAACTTTGGGGACTCGCAACAACCGATTATTTACCTTCCATCTATTGCCCCTACGGGCAACAGAAGGAAGAGAAATCAACACTTCCACTATAGAGTGGTCTGATATAGGTGCTGGCATTATCCTGGCTCCCAATGTTCCATTAATCAGAACCCGTGAGATAAAGATATAATCAATTCGGGAGCCTGAGCCATGAACGTGAGAGAAAAAAGTGTACTCTCTTGCGTGGGGTTTAACACCTCAGATATCAGCTAGGCCAGGCGGACAGTTAAATCATTAAATGCTAAGTTGGCTGAGGTGGTAGGCAGACTGACCCCTAGTAGACCTATCAAGCCGCGGGTCAAGGACTAGATTAAAATCCTCCTATTATCATTGGAATATGTACGAATGGCAATAAGGCTTTATTAAACTGGCCAGGAATTCCTGGCTATCTGAATTAGGCCCATATACCGCTGCTAGTATCACCTCCATATTGAAGAGTTTACCTCTAACAAGTAGGAATCTGCCATCTTTATCCTGTATCGCTTTAATCAAATGAAAGGACAATGATCTATGAATTAAAATCATAACCCCTCTACTGCTCGGATTACCCTCTGAGGAAAATACTACCCCAAACTGTCTTCTCCTCATACCATTTGCTTCGCTCTGCAAAGATGCGCTTTCGCAGAAAGGCCACCTTTACCTTTCAGCACTTCCAACTGTTTTAATATTTTGTATTGCTTTAATTTTGTCGTGCCCTTTGACGCTCCAGGTACACACCTTAAACATTGGGTCTGCCCCTATCTCTACACTCTATTAAACAGTATGCAGATTGCTTTTCACTGCCTAACATATAAATATTATTTCTATAGCCTTGTGGGTTCTCTCCTCAACACTGAACTCCCAACTTCCTCCCTTACTATTTCCTCTAACCCCTAGTATGGCTATAACTCCGACCCCTTCTGCATTACATCATTTCCCTCCCTTCCCCCCTTCTCCAAGCAATTCGCACAATGGTCCATGACACCAGGATGCCTTAAGCTCCCCTCCGCACTCCCCTTGCCACCCATATACATTACCAAGGCATCGTGTCCTATAACCTTCCTTGCCACGTCTCACAGCACTAGATCTATAAACAGATCAGATAATTTCCTTATATTATCTATTATGTTTTACCCGGACGGTTTGCCACCCCCCCAGCAACACACACATATCTTCACTATAGTGCTATAATAAGCCCATAACACCCCTTACCCGGGTCTGGCTTTTAAACATAAACATATTTACCATTACTGGATAACTAATATTCCTTTGTTACCCAACTTACATTAATCTGCCCAGCCGCCCCATCTCTTCCCCAAACTATTTTTAAAGTAATATTTCTTGTGATTGTAACAGACCGAACTGTAGCTCCTTTCGAGCCCATATCAATTTCCAAAAGTAGAAACATATTACATAAACAATTCAACAGTCCACATTAAGTCCCACGTTTAGCATGCCCATCTACACAGCTCCTAACCCAGTTCATGCTTCTTTAAAGAGTGCAGGAAATGCCTCTCGGAGCGCTACCAATGCAAGATCGAAGGATTCAAATGTTTTCCACTCCTTATTAATAAGCATCTGTAGACGTGCAGGGTAGCCCATTCTAAACTTTATCTCTGCCGCAATTAGCCGCTTGACCAAAGGGTGGAATGTGGCCCTTTTCATGCACCGATAGCGGCAAGTCCATGCCACTCTGATTTGTACTCTTCCCAAAACACCTGCTTTTCCTCCTTACCTTGTCAACAAGAAGCTGCTTTCCTGATAATTGAGAAACCTTATAATAAAGGGTCTAGGTGGATGATCAGGTGGTGGCATAGGACGAAGTGAACGATGCGCCTTCCACCATAAATCTAGACCCAAATGGAGAAGGCCCCACTATTTTTCTGTAATTTTCTGGGCAAATTTAACTGGTTTCTGCCTCCGCCTTCTCGGGTAAGCCAATGAACACAACATTATTGCGTCGGCTTCTACCCTCGAGATCCTCGATTTTGGCTTCTAGTTTTTGCATTTTCTGAGCACATTTTATGATGTCAGCCTCTGTCCTTTCCTTCGTGCCCTCTAACGATTTTAACCGCACTTCATTATCTGAGATCCTCCTATTGATGTCTGAGATCGAGTCCTTAATTGCTTTCATTTCTCCAGCCATGCCCAGCACTGTTTCTTTTATGGGGCTGATCTCCTCTAAAAAGCGAGCGAGGCTTAAGGGCGCTTCTGCGTTTGATTCGCAGCCTGCCCCTTGCACTATAGGATTCCCCGAGGCCTTTGTCTCTTCGGCCTTCTCTGTGTCGCCGGGCGGGTATGGGTCGTGGGGAGGTTTCCTCATCTCTGCTCCATCCGATCGCCTCCGACTCTTCCCTTGCTTTTGCAGTGCCGAATGCGCTTCCATGTCTTTAAACAAGACTCAAATGGATTTAAGAGCGGGCGGCCGGCGGAGCTCGCGGAGACCACACTACACTGCCTCCCGCATCACGTGACCCCGCCCCCACCCCCTCATTTTTAAAGATGATGGTGAGTGTCCTAACTGCAGGTTTAGAGATTGGAATTGCATAAAATGGTGACCACAAAGGGGTATTTTTCAGCATATTGTATTTAACCCAGACACGATCCAAATATTCCACTGTTTTAAAACTAATATAATTATACTCATCTGTATGGATGAATGCAAAAACCTCGGAAGCATAACATTTCAAAGAACCCTTCAACAAGGTATGACCCACATAGACCCTGTTGGGAGGGTCTGCTAGGCCACCTTTATAAAGTAACCTGATGGCGTTGCGCTGTGGGGCTGGTTCACCTTTTTTCTTAAAGAGGTCTGCCATACATAATACAGGTTTAAACCTAATTTCCTGTGCTGGGTCTTGCAGTCTATGGATTCCCATTCCTACTGGTAGACTCATTTTTTCATTGTGATTGTTATTTAGACCATTGATATTTTCTGAAGCAACATTCTTATCCTTAAAACTGCGATCTGGCATAAGAGGCACTTTAGAAGTAGATGAAGTAGATGCTACCTCAATGCCTTTAGCGTCCAAGCCTCCCCCACATACTTGTGCCGTTGCTTCTGTCATATTCTTGCCACCTGTAGAACCTTTTTGTCTAAGAATATGTTCTACAGAATCTTCAATATAGGTACCATCACCCTCTAATTTAGCAGTAGCTAATGTATTCAAATCCTTTTTAACTAAGTCCATATGTAAACCACTGATTTGTGCATGAGTAGGAGAAGAAACAATTTTACCTGTAGGAGTAACTTCCATCGTGGAGTATTGTGCCACTGCTGGATCTTTTGGGTCAGGAGACCATCCGCTTCAAGGTTCTGCAACCCAACCTGCATCTTGTAACGCTTTAGCAGGCGTCCATTCTCCTGTTTCAGTAATATTACCCATCACCTTATTTGAAGTTGAAACTCAGGCTGAAGCGCCCAACTTTTTTTCCCCACTTTTACTGAGAACCACATCACGCTCTGGTAGAGTTTTCCGGGCTCTACAGCTCCTCTGTACAACATTCTGTTGACAGGGATGCATCTGGTCTTGCCTGGTACCTTCTCCTGTATGTTCCTCAGTGTGTAACAACATTTCAGCTGCTAAACAAAATTTCTTTTCTTCGTCGGCAATCTTCTGAAGTAACAGCTTACGTGCTTACTCCATTTGTAGTCGCAAAAGCTTGGTTTCTAAAATGGGGTCCTTCTCCGTAGCCTCTGGAAATCTGAAGTTGTCCCGCGATTCCACCGGCTCCATTCCAGCCATCTCAGGTTCTGCAGCAGCTTTCTGAGAAGATTCTAGCAGCACAGTGACCACCAGTCCCCCTGCCTGCTCCAAATCCTGAACCATTACTTCTGCAGCACTTAGAATCATCACTTCTCCACCAGCCATATCAGTGAGTGGTGAGTAGCTCACATTGCATTCAGTTGATGTCAGTTCATTGCATTCAGGTGATGTCTCCAAATTTGTGCAGGTGTAACCCCCCTGTAAATGGGGGTTCCCAAAAGACTTCCAGGAGCTTGCTTGAATGCTCCAAGCCTGAATGGTGTTTCGCGTTTAAGCCATTTATCTGTGAGTGTTTTTAGAGCCTCTGGTACTGTCTCTTTAAGAGCTGTCTGTTGCAGACATAATTAGTTTGTATGGGGGGACTGTGTGTTTCTCTGCTTGAGTACCACTCAGCTGCTGCCAATTCACTCCATTTTTGCAGTCACTAGGAGTGCAAAGGAACCTATCTGAAAGAAGTAACTGTTTGCCAGAAATCATTTAGAGTAATAATGAAAATACAGTTTGTCTAACCTGCTTTCTTTGCAGTCAGAACTGTGTTTGCCTAGTTCCCCATTCTAGTTTTGAACTGCTGAACTGGACCAATCAGTGTGGGTTAAGGTAGCTCTAAAATGGTGCCTTGGACGAATCAGAACTTGACTCGTAATCTGAGCCAGCCACAAGAGGATTGTATGGGCAGTGACTCTGGGAGATGTTGTTTGGAGTTTGGCGCCTTTTTGGACCAACAGGGGCAGTCTATTGTGAGTGACAGCCAATCCAGCCAAGAACTGGGAGGAACTCAAAGGAAGTGCCCGGTTTTGTCTGCTGGAGTTTCAGTTGAGCTCTGGCAGTGAAGAGGGAAAGAGCCCTGTGCTTTTTCGGTGTGCAGTTTTAGTCGGGAAACGTGTGTAAGGCCCTGAGTTATGGTCTGCAGCTTGTGTAACTGCTTGTTAGGACTGAATCCGTCCTGTGAAGAGAATCAAAGGATATCTGAAGTAGAAACCAGGCTCACCTGTAGAAGACTGGAGAAATTGCTGAATTGCTCCGTCTGTCAGGAACTGAATCTGCTGTGTGTTCTCCCGGTATTGTGCAGTAATTGCGATCGGGATAGAGAAGCAGCCTGCCTGGTATAGTACTTTCTTTTTACCATATAAATGTGTGAGGAGGCTTGTGTAGCTCAAGTGAATCCTGCTGCCATTTAAGGACTTTTGCCTGTTACTGTTTACCATATAAATGTGTGAAGAGGCTTGTGTAGTTCAAGTGAATCCTGCTGCCATTGAAGGACTTTTGCCTGTTGCAGTTTGTCATATAAATGTGTGAGAAGTCTCGTGGAGCTCAAGAGTAGCCCTGCTGACGTTGAAGGACCCTATCTTGTTTGGAGGTCGTGAGTACTAATTCAGGGTCACTCCCTGTTGAATTGCCACACTGAATCCAAATGGAATTACTGTACTGCTGACTGTTTAACTAATTTTTCTTTTCTCTGTGTGAAAGGGCCCCTATCAGCTGCCATGGTTTGGACTAGCCACTAGGGCTTGGGTACCCAGGGACAGTAACTGGTAGGGATAGGCCTGTGCACAGAGCCATAGGTAGATGAGTAAAGTGATAAGCTAATTAACCTGATTTCCCCCTGTCCTTGTTATATCCCCAAATAAATCAGAGCTGCTTGTTTCAGCAAAGTTATACTGCCTGAGGTATTTGTCTCATGTTAAAATATTGTACTGTGATTGTTGCACTGTATCTTCTTATTTTACAGGGGTCCCAGTGCCTGAACCAGTCCTGGGGGTAAGTGTATACTGTGAAGGTAATTCTGATATACTGTGTGGGCCACTAGTGGGAAGAAATGGGGTTACAGTGTCCCAGAGGGCTGTGACCAAGTTAGTTTAACTATTGCAAACCCTGACCTCTGGGTGGAGGCACCCGCCATTGGATCCAGGCCCCTACCTGTTAGTGGAAAATCAGGCAGGTAGTAGCCCCTGGGATAGCGCCATCTAGGGGTTACATCTTGGGCTCACCGCTGGGATTGTGTGTCCTCTAGTGGCCATATTTACAAACCACTGTTAAAAAATAAAATAAATGGGTACCCGACAGAAGTGGCTGTGCACCGCTGGTGGAATGGTGTACTGGGAGGAGATCAACCCCAAATGCTATGCTTATCCTGGACATCCCCTGGCATCAATACGGACACTGTACAGGGAGTACTTTCCAAGGTGGAAGGTTTACAAAACCCTGTGGTGGTGGGTCGCATACTAATCTGCTCACCCACACTTTCCTGGCCCTAGTAGAGTTTAAGGATCCCATAGATAGCTCCAAAGTGCCACAGACCATTACCTCAGAGGGAGCCCTCACTGCTTGGAGAGTGATGACTAAGGACAGTAAAGACCTGGGGAATGAGCCCCACCACTATCTGAAACTTTGAGGAGAAATTTGCTAAATGGTTGCTGGGGAAGGGAAAACTGTGGAGGACTTGAAGAAACTATTCTTGCCACCTGGGGTGTTCCTCCCCAACACCCTCTCCTGCTCCAGTACCGTAATGGTGGCTGGAACCAATGCAGACTCCTATTTCTGCACCTGCCATTAGTCACGACTCTACCAAGGTTGAGGATCTTCTCAGGCACCCTCCCACCCCCAAGGGAGGATGACTGGGAGACCTGGATAGACTATGTTGCCCCCCAAGTGCTAGAATGGCAATGCTTGGAAGCCGAAAAGCGAAAGAGGGTTAGTGAGAGCCTCCGAGGTCCTGCCCTGGCTACCATCCGTACTAAACGGGCCAGTAACCCTGAAGCGACTGCACAGGCCTATCTTGAGGCCTTGGAGAATGTGTATGGGAGCCCAGATTCTGATGAGGACCTATGGTGGAGAGTAAGAAATGCACAACAGTACCAAGGGGAGTTGTTGTCTGTGTATGTATCTCGGCTGGAAAAATTGTTGCAAGAATGCCTCAGAAAGGGTAGTTTGCCAGCAATTGAACTGGACCGAACCAGGCTGGACAGGATCCTTAAGTCTGCCCCCTTCTCAGAACTGCTGTTGCTTCAGTTACGCCTGGCAAATTGACTGGAATCCCAACCCTCCTATAATGAGTTAATGAGAGAAATTAGGAGTTGAGAAAGGCGACCTGGAGGGACCTGCACTAATAGCTGCCTACGACCCGAGTAACTGAGGGTGACCCATCAAGTGAAGTTCAGGGGCAGAGGTTGGCTGTCAGTGAGTGCTCTGACAAGGAAAAGATATGCCACAATGGGCGTAACTGTTGAGAGAGATCCGGAATTCAAAAACAGTCCTTTATGAAGGCCACGCCTGCAAGTATGGGCCCTGACCTATATCCGACTGCATCTGCTATGGGGGTGGGTACCACCATGTATCTCCTGCTGATAACGGCTCCAAACTCGATTCCTTGACCATGGAAGTGAAGAAACTGACGAGATGTCTCCAAATGCTTATCACGCCGCAGACAGAGATGGCACCAAGGTTTCCAGTTAGTAATACCCCTGCCCTGGCTCCCAGTGTGGTGCCTCGGCCAGCTCAAACTCCAGAAAGTATGTTTTGCTATAATTGTGGGAAGGATGGGTACATGAAAAGGGAATGCCGGTCCCCAAAAGACACTGACAAAGTTGCATATAGGCTACAAGGAGAGCTTCGGAGAACAAAGCAGTGGTTAAGAGGTGCACGAAATGATCCCAGTGATGGCACCAAAAATGCTAACTCACGTCCTTTTGTGGCAAGGTCAGTTGCCCAGGCCTCCCACTACCGCCTCTCCAGACTGGTCCAGAATAGTGGGTCCCTCCATGGAGACCACTGTAAAGGTGAATGGAGTGTCTACAAGAGTTGTATTAGACAGTGGCTCCCAAGTGACAATTATGTTCCAGGATTGGTATCAGAAGCATTTGTCAGACGTACCCTTACAACCATTAGAAGGACTGCATGTATGGGGGTTAAGTGAGAAGACCTACCCCTATTCCAGGTATATCCGAATTTGGCTGTCTTTCCCACCTCCGTGGCTGGAGTGGCGAACAAGTAGAGACCCTAGCCTTAGTGTGTCCCCCACTGGACTGTAAGGATGGTGTCCTTTTTGATTGGAACAAATGCTCATATGTTCGGAAGGCTGGCACAGTTGTGTTATGAAAACAGGGTCAAAGACTAGTAGAGCTTTAAGAGTTCGGCTTTAATTAAGAAGGCCTATGAGGCACAGAGAGATGCTGAAAAAATAGAACCAGAGGAACCGGTCGGAATTGTATGGAAGCAGGATCCTGAGTCTCTGATCCTGGCGCCAAATGCCCAGTGTACCTTACAGGGAAAGGTCCGTATCAGAAAGGATGTTAAGAATAAAGTATTAATGTTGGATGCACCAGGCGATGGAAAATTGCCAGAGGGACTGCTGGTCAAGCCTAGTATTTTGCCCACTAGAGCCCAAGCTTATGCCAGAAGGGTGATGGTCCAAGTTCATAATGTGTCTGAAAGAGACATTCGAGTAAATAGAGGTTGCATCCTGGCTAATGTGCATTGTGCAGACACTGCAGTGCTACCCAGCAGCAAGAGTTCGAGGAAGAATGACAGAGTAATGCCTGACTTGTTTGATTTCGCACTGCTGCTCAGCTGAATGGAAAGTGAGGATCAGTGAGAAGCCTGCCCAGAGAGACCAGGTGTTTTCTTTAAAGGAATGGGACGTAGGATGCGGTGCAAGGAGCTGAGCACAATATCCGGCTGCATGACGAAAGACCATTTCGTGAGAGGTCTCGACGCCTGGCACCTGCTGACATAGATGATGTGAGACGGCATCTGCAAGAGATGTTAGCTGCTGCTGTAATACAAGAATCCAGACGCCTATGCTTCCCCATTGTGGTAGTGAGGAAAAGAATGGGACAGTAAGGATGTGCGTGATTATCGCACCTTAAACCGCGGACTATCCCTGATCAGTACACAATGCCCCGCATTCAGGATGCTTTGGACTGCCTAAACGGGAGCAAGTGGTTCTCTGTGTTGATCTCCAGTGGGTACTACTAGATCCCGATGGCCCCAGAGGACCGTGGAGAAGACAGCCTTTATCTGTCCGCTTGGCTTCTATGAATTCATGAGGATGCCTCAAGGATTTCAGGTGCCCCAGCCACTTTTCAACAATTGATGGAGCTGCAGTGGGGACATGAACATACTAGAGTGCCTGGTATACCTAGATGATGTTATTGTGTTTGGCAGCTCACTGGAGGAACATGAGAGCAGATTATTTAAGGTATTGGACCGACTGAGGACTTTGGCCTTAAACTGTCCATTGATAAGTGTCAATTCTTTCAAACATCAGTAAAGTATGTGGGACACATAGTATCCACCGAGGAATAGAGACCAACCTGGTAAAGTTGAGGCCTTGACCACCTGGCCACAGCCTAAAAATCTAAAAGAACTGCAAAGATTCCTGGGATTCTGTGGTTATTATCGCTTCATCAAGGACTATTCAAGAGTGATCCGCCTTTACTTAACCTTACTCAAGGGTATCCCCAACCCACAAAAATACCAAAAGTCAGCCCTCAAGACTGAAAGAGTGTATTTCGTCCGAGTGAAGTATTTGGGGCCCGCTGGACTCCTGATTGTGAGACTGCTTTTCATGAGATCATATATCAACTTACCCATGCTCCAGTGCTGGCCTATGCCGATCCAAGAAAACCTTATGTCCTGCACACTGATGCTAGCTTGCAAGGGTTGGGGCTGTGTTGTACCAAGAGCATGAGAATGGCCTGAGACCACTGGCCTTTGCCAGTAGAAGCCTGACCCCATCCAAAAAGAACTATCCTGTACATAAGTTAGAGTTCCTAGCTTTGAAGTGGGCTATTGTTGACAAATTCCATGAGTACTTGTATGGGGCTAAAATACTAGTAAAAACTGACAATAATCCTTTGACCTATGTGCAGACCTCAGCTAAGTTGGATGCCACTGGCCTTAGGTGGCTTTCTGCATTATCTACATACGACTATGCTGTTGAATATCGAGCAGGCCTGAACCACATAGATGCTTGATGTTCTCTCCGGATGCCTGTTTCCCAGAATGATTGGGTCAGATTAGCAGAACCTGACATTCGGCACTCTGCCGGAAGTTTGACAGGGAGGAACAAATGTCCACGGACGCAGTGGACTGCATGGTGGATTGCTTGGGACCCTCTGAGAATTGCATACCTGCTGCTTATTGCCACTTTTCTGCAATAGACATTGGTGCACTGCCTCAGCTGGACAATGACAGTATTCGGCGTCCTCAATCCCGTGATCCCATGATCAAATCAGCTTTAGAAGCCCTCTATGCAGGAAAAGATTTGTCTAAATTACGCTCCACTGATTTGAGAACTGCACTGTTATACAAACAAGGTCCTAAGTTGAAACTGATCAATAGACAGAGGGGGACAAGTAGACAAACAACAACTAGTGCTACCCACTGCCTTTCGAGACTCAGTACTGAGGTCCTTGCACAACCACATGGGGCATCTTGGTATAGACAGAACACTTGACTTGGTGAGATCCAGATTCTATTGGCCTAAGATGGGGGCTGATGTGAGAACACATTCGAACTTGTAGTCGCTGCTTACAGAGGAAAGCTTTGCCCCAGAGGGCTGCTCCCTTGTTAACATCACCACCAGTGCACCCATGGAGCTGGTCTGTATTGATTTTCTGAGTTTGGAGTCAGATCAAAGAAATATCAGTAATGTGCTGGTGGTCACTGACCATTTCATGAGATATGCCCAAGCTTTCCCACCAAAGACCAGAAAGCATCCACTGTGGCCAAAGTACTTGTAGAAAACTTTTTGTTCACTATGGGGCTCCACAAAGAATCCATTCTGATCAAGGGAGAGACTTTGAGAGTCATCTGATCAAAGAGATGCTTTCTCTGTGGGGAGTGCAAAGTCCAGAACCACTCCTTACCACCCCCAGGGGGACCCACAGCCTGAACGTTTCAACCGCACTTTGCTAGATATGCTAGGCACCCTGCACCCAAAGGACAAGCCTAGATGGAGCCAACAAATTAGCACCCTGGTACATGCTTATAACTGCACCAAAATTGATGCCACTGGGTTCTCCACCTACCGCCTGATGTTTGGAAGAGAAGCTCGACTACCGGTAGATGTGTGTTTTGGGGGTCTCTTCTGATGGGTTCAAGCTGACAACTATTTACAGTATGTGCAAAAGTTAAAGGCCCAGCTAACTCATGCGTACTCAACTAGCTTCAAACCATGGCTGCCAAAAGAAATCTGGCCAACAAAGAAAGGTATGATAAAAAGGTGAAAGCACAGGAACTCCAGGAGGGAGATCGGGTATTGCTAAGAAATCTGGGACTGCATGGCAAACTCAAGATTGCTGACAGATGGCACCATCTCCCTCACATTGTAGTGGGCAAACTAGATGATCTGCCAGTGTACAAAGTAAGGCCTAAGAATAATTCAAAAGATGTAAAAACAATGCATAGAAATCATTTACTGCCCATTGGACAAATCTTGATCGAGTCTGAGCCCCCAGAAGATGTCCCCTCTGGACCAGTGACTAGAGCTGCTGCTAAGAAAAGATCAAGAAAGTCTGCACCTGCAGAGTTAAAGTGTTCCCCTCCACAAGTCCCAGTTGAGCATGACTGTCAGTCCATATCAGAAGAAAGTGAGAGTGACTTTGAATACTATCTTTCTTACGAACTGAGTCAATTATTTTGGGGCAATCCCCTAGTCAATACTGAAGACAAAGCTGGGCCTTCTGGACTGTATAAGCCCCCAGCTTCATCCCTGGAGCCAGTGCTCCCAGAAAGTGAAGTGCAAAGCATCAGATCAGATGAAATGAAATCATTGTGCATGGTTGAACTGTTTGAGCTTTCAGGGGAGGAAAATGATGGACTGGGGCAGACTGGTGATACATCAGAACAAGAAGAGTATTTTGAGTGCCCTGACAGTCCACTGCCAGTGTCCGAAAGCTCTCCATGCCAGCCAAATGTTGTGGACTCAGAAACTGTAACTCCTGGAGCTGAAAGTGCCCCAAGATCTAGCCTCTCTACCCCCATGGAGACTCCCCTGACAAGTGAGGACAATGCTGAAAATGAGGCTCAGAGTGCAGAGACTGTAATAGTTCCTCCTAGAAAGTCTGGTCGAGCTGTAAAGCCTGTGGTGCACCTCAGTTATGATTCCCTTGGGAGGCCTGTGGACTTGCCTCTCAATGTTGTCCATAAAGGAGTGTATGTGTCCCTGAGCTCATTGCCCAAACTGAGCATCAGTGCTAACTCCAAGTTACTTGTGTTGCCTTCTAAGTATGGTGCCCTTGCCCCATCCAGCCCCAAGGTAACTGATAGGGAAGGGCCCCCTCTCTTCAGGTTTCATGTACAAGAGGTAGCAACTTGAGTTATGGTACAATGTGTGTGTAATACTGTGTAAAGAGTGACGTACTGCAATGTTTCAGAAATGTGTTCTTGGTAAAATGATATATTGACTGATGATTACATGTGTGAGCCGAATGCAAATGTATATGGTTGCAGTTGAAACTTATGGGGGTACTTGCTTGACGCGGACGTCAAGCTTTCTCAGGCCAGGAAGGGTGTAACCCCCCTGCAAATGGGGGTTCCCAAAGACTTCCAGGAGCTTGCTTGAATGCTCCAAGCCTGAATGGTGTTTGGTGCTTAAGTCATTTATCTGTGAGTGTTTTTAGAGCCTCTGGTACTGTCTGTTTAAGAGCTGTCTGCTTGCAGACATAATTAGTTTGTATGGGGGACTGTGTGTTTCTCTGCTTGAGTACCACTGAGCTGCTGCCAATTCACTCCATTTTGCAGTCACTAGGAGTGCAAAGGGAACCTATCTGAAAGATGTAACTGTTTGCCAGAAATCGCTTAGAGTAATAATGAAAATACAGTTTGTCTAACCTGCTTCTTTGCAGTCAGAACTGTGTTTGCCTAGTTCCCCATTCTAGTTTTGAACTGCTGAACTAGACCAATCAGTGTGGGTTAAGGTAGCTCTAAAATGGTGCCTTGGATGAATCAGAACTTGGACTGAATCTGAGCCAGCCACAAGAGGATTGTATGGGCAGTGACTCTGGGAGATGTAGTTTGAGTTTGGCGCTTTTTGGACCAACAGGGCAGTCTATTGTGAGTGACAGCCAATCCAGCCAAGAACTGGGAGGAACTCAAAGGAAGTGCCCGGTTTTGTCTGCTGGAGTTTCAGTTGAGCTCTGGCAGTGAAGAGGAAAGAGCCCTGTGTTTTTTGGTGTGCAGTTTTAGTCAGGAACGGTGTAAGGCCCGGATTCCGTCTGCAGCTTGTGTAACTGCTTGTTAGGACTGAATCTGTCCTGTGAAGAGAATCAAAGGATATCTGAAGAGTAGAAACCAGGCTCACCATGTAGAAGACTGGAGAAATTGCTGAATTGCGCTCGGTCTGTCAGGAACTGAATCTGCTGTGTGTTCTCCCGGGTATTGTGCAGTAATTGCGATCGGGATAGAGAAGCAGCCTGCCTGGTATAGTACTTTCTTTTTACCATATAAATGTGTGAGGAGGCTTGTGTAGCTCAAGTGAATCCTGCTGCCATTAAATGACTTTTGCCTGTTACTGTTTACCTTATAAATGTGTGAAGAGGCTTGTGTAGTTCAAGTGAATCGTGCTGCTATTAAAGGACTTTTGCCTGTTGCAGTTTGTCATATAAATGTGTGAGGAGTCTCGTGGAACTCAAGAGTAGCCCTGCTGACATTGAAGGACCCTATCTTGTTTGGAGGTCGTGAGTACTAATTCAGGGTCGCTCCCTGTTGAATTGCCACACTGAATCCAAATGGAATTACTGTACTGCTGACTGTTTAATTTTCTTTTCTCTGTGTGAAAGGGCCCTCACCCGCTGCCACGGTTTGGACTAGCCACTAGGGCTTGGGTACCCAGGGACAGTAACTGGTAGGGATAGGCCTGTGCACAGAGCCATAGGTAGATGAGTAAAGTGATAAGCTAATTAACCTGATTTCCGTCCTTGTTATATCCCCTAAATAAATCAGAGCTGCTTGTTTCAGCAAAGTTATACTGCCTGAGGTATTTGTCTATGTTAAAGTATTGTACTGTGATTGTTGCACTGTATCTTCTTATTTTACAGGGGTCCCAGTGCCTGAACCAGTCCTGGGGTAAGTGTATACTGTGAAGGTAATTCTGATATACTGTGTGGACCACTAGTGGGAAGAAAGGGGGGTTGCAGTGTCCCAGAGGGCTGTGACCAAGTTAGTTTAACTATTGCAAAACCTGACCTCTGGGTGGAGGCACCCACCATCAGATCCAGGCCCCTCAACCTGTTAGTGGCAAATCAGGCAGGGGTAGTAGCCCCTGGGATAGCGCCATCTAGGGGTTACACAAGAAACTGGGATGGAGACCAAATCCCCAGTCTCCTGAAACTCCATCTCCTCCTCCACAACATCTTGGGTGGCCATCTTGCTGCCAGCCAGAACCTCCCCCTCCGGTGAGTAGGGGCATTTTTATTAAAATCAAAACAGAAAACACAGAGAACAAATCATAACTACAGACACAGGCAAAAAAGGAGAATCAAGAGAACAAACAACAAACTTATACAGCAATTGTAAAACAGAAAATAACTTGTCAGAAACCCCAACCCCCCCCAATAAAAGTAAAAGAAAACTCAGAATAAAAATAACAATGAGAAAAAACAAACAAGTTGAATGAAATATAGATACCAAAAAAAGTTTGTGAGGAATAAAAACTTCTCCAACTGTAAAAGAAAAAAGAAAGCTACCTAACAAAATATCTGTGAAAAATCATCAGCATTAGGTAAAGGACAACCTAATTACCAGAAATCCCAATACCGTTCCCAAATATTCCATTTGAGGACTTTCCTCTCTCCCTCTCTAATACGATCTATATTCTGTACAATTTTCTCATAAAGCTCAGCAAGTGACACATACTGTTGTTGAAACAGAAAGCAACATCTAACTTGCCATACCCAGTATAAAATAATGATAGCCAGTAAATTCATAGTACTGGGATTATATCTGCCCCAGTCTACGGGAAACAGACCGAAAAACAATGTTCTGGGGTCCCGCAATTTACACACATGTTGCCAATGTCTACATTGCCAAAGGAACCAAAATTGAATAATATAGGGGCATTCAAAATATAGATGAACCATGGATTCAAGTTCCATGTTACATGAATCCCCAAAACAATATCTGTCCTGAATCTGTTTATGCTTGTGGTTCCCCCTAACATTAATTTTCCCGTCGACTCTGAGCCACGAAATATCCCATGTAACTGAAGGAATTCTTTTATTAGTTAAACGACTTCCAATCCTGTCCCTCTCAATCTTGGTAAATTCAGGGAAAACTTCTTCTGAGAAGCAGGTATCCACAACAACCTGATACAAACGTTTTCTTGAAAGCTCATTTACCATTTTCTTCATGATTTTCCAAGTTTTAAGCTGATCAAAAACCAGTGACCAATCTGAAGATAATAGATATTTTCTCTTATTTTTATGTAAAAAACAATCATTGTCCCATTCCCACAAAATATCAGAAAGAGGAGCCTTAACCATCAAAACCCAAGGTTTGTCTACCAGCTGACAAATAGGCTTTAAGTTGGTAGTAAGAAAATAGAAAAAAGAAAACAAGCGGTTGAAACATACGAACCCCCATATCGATAATCAAAATATAAAACATTTCTTTTAATGGGGTTCAACCGGCTTCTCCAAAAGCAAGACAAAAAGATACCCATAAGAGGCACAAAAAACTGTTTAGGCACAGGAAATATATGAGCTACATATAAAAACAAAGGTAACAAAAATGTTTTAATCAAGAAAACCCTTTTTTTCTTTCCCCATGGACCACTTATTCCATTTGCAAACTTTCTCCCTCTCTTTATTCAGTTGTAATTCCCAATTATATAGTGCCATGTCTGGTGCCCCAAAAAATAATCCCAAATTTTTATGTGCAGAATCTACTACCCTAATGCCTCCAAGATGGGAATCCTCACCGTGAAATCCCACTAAATTAAAACAAACACTCTTCTGAAAATTAAGCCTAGAACCAATGCAATGCAGGAAAACAGGGAGAATTTAACACAATAAACGCCCTACTAATGCCGTCGGTACTAGTACACACGGATCATCTGCATAACAAATGGTTTTTATTTTGCACAGTCCCAAACCCGATACACCAGGGAGACCAGGGGACTTCTGAAGGAGTTGGATAATCGGATCTAATGCCAAAACAAACAAAAGCGGGCTGAGAGGACAGCCTTGTCTGACTCCTCTATGAATGTAACATGGCTTCCCAAGCCAGCCATTGACATAAGGCTTCACATAAGCCAATGAGTAACAAAGACAAAGCCAATTTACAAACAAACTGGGAAAACCATATGCCTGGAGAGTCAACCAGATAAATTTCTGGGAATACAATCAAAAGCTCTAGTTTGATCAAAATTAAATAAATACCCTGAGAAAGTCCCACAGTGCCCTTGAGAGAACAACTCCTGCACCGGAATTAAGGAATATTGGATGGACCTACCCGGTACAGAACAGTATTGAGACTGAGAAATCAAAAAGGGCAACAATTTCTGTATTCTATTCCCTAATAGTTTTGTGAAAATTTTGAAATCAGTATTTAAGAAGGTAATGGGTCGCCAATTACATAAATCAGATCTATCCCCTTGTTTAAATAAAAAGATCATTAAACCTTCATACATTTGTTCTGAAAGACGGTCTTCGGACAAAAACGCATTAAATATTGCCAATAATTGATTAGGCATAATTTCCCACAATGATTTATAGATTTCAGAAGGCAGATCATCCGAGCCTGGAGCTATCATATCCTTCAGGCTTGCCATGACTGCTTTAACTGCTTCAAAGGAAAAAAGGTTTCAAAATATTATGCTGCTGTACCACAGTCAAAGTAGGTACAGTAAATCAGATGCCTGTAACAATAAAGACATATCCTTAGATTCTGAAAATGGAGATTCAAAGGTGTGCTTCATAAAATCTTCTACACACTGCAAGATATCAGATTGCCCCCTAACTGTATGACCATTTTTATCAGTAAGACTATACATTTGTTTAGTTCGACACCTCTGTCTACAGTCTTCATACGGGTTAAAATGACTTTTCTTTCCAGAAGTCCTAAATTTTTATTCAAAATCCAAGGACTTCTGCCAGTCATACTAAAGTTGCGTCAGTGTTTGTTTTATATCCTGTATACATTCCCTACAATCTAACTTTGATAAATGGACTGCAGAAAATAAAGTACTGTATACAATTATGTTCTCAGAAGCCTAGATTGACGGTGACGACAGTCGGCTAAAAATCTGGAATGTAATTTAAAATAGGCTGTAATACATTCCTTGGTGTCCACCCACCAATCAATCACAGAATCATAAAGAAAAATCACAGTACTCCTATCAAATATCAGTTCTAGAAATCCCTTATGAAATACTGGATTTGACAACAATTGAGTATTCAATCTCCACACCCCAGGCCCGTTAGCAGTCACATGACACAAGTGAATCGTCAGTCCTAACAAATTATGGTCCGAGGTTTCGATAGGCAACACAGTCCCCTTAAACTCCCCAGTGTTCTTTGAACAAAGCCAAAAGTCTATCCTAGATGTTAATCAACCTTTTGAAAAAGTATATAAAGGGTTCCGTGCAAAAACATCCACAAGATCTAGCTCCCTAACTATAGTTTGTAATTCATTTGAGTCACAATACACCGTCCCAGTTGGCTTAAGATCTAGACTAGAATTGAAGCCTCCCCCCCCATAGAACAATTCTATTGGTCAGTAAATAAGGCCTAATCTTCTGCAATAGATGTACCCTAGCAGTTTTTTGCTGAGGGGCGTATATATTTATAAGCCTATAGTTCAAACCGTGCCAAATTATATCCAAAATCATTGCTCTTCCAGGTACCAAATCCGCCAACTTCTGAAGCAAAAAGCCAGTTATAGAAAAACAAACCCAAGACCTGAACATAGATCTCGACCAATGGACCAGTAAGAAGTACCTAAAACCCAATCCTTAGTAGCCCGATCAATATCCAGAGTAGTGTAAAACCGTACATCTTGCAAAAAATAGATATCATAAGGCAAGGACTGTAAGGTCAAAAGGGTAGCCTTTCTTTTATACACTGACCTAATGCTATTAACATTAAGACTAGCTAAGGCAAGGGAGGCCTGATTTAAGGGCATAGAAAATAATCAGCAAGTGGGAGAGAGAAAATCAAAAAGAATACAGTCATTTCTTTTTCCGAGATCTTGTAGACCTCTTCTTCAATCCTGCTCCCATGGTATCCAGTAGTGGAGTAAGAACAGGTGTCGACTCAGCTTGAAAAGAAAGGAGTGACACGTCCGGGTTGTCCCCATCCATAATGTCACCCCAACTCTGCAAAGGTTCATAAGGATTGTCCACCTGTACCAAGAGCTGCTGTTTGTCCTCTGTCAGTTTAGTGGACCATAGTCAAGTACAAATAGGATGGAAATCCTCAGTGACATCCTCATTTCTTTCACCAGATACCTCAGATAGAGAGGGAGGTGGATCTACCGACTGTACTAGAGGTGAAAGAGGCGGAGGAGAGGACAAAGGAGGGGGGGTCTACAAGAGGCTCCCGAGGTTCAGGTTCCGGACGCTGAGGAACAGTGTGCCCCTCCGCCAGATCAGTAGATGGATTGAGACTATCCTTTCCAGGTGCTACAGGTCCCGAACCCGGGGAGTGAGTCTTAGCAGATTTGGCAGATTTGGAGATGTAAAAATCATGCTCCATATAATCCGCTGAGTTATGGGCAGCCCATGGGCAAGCAGCAAAAACATGAGACTCATCTCCACAGAGATTACAAGGGGGGGGAGGACTGTACAGGACAGCACCGAGTGTCCTAAAGCACCACACGCTGAACATTTGAGCTGAACACAGTCAGAATTTAGATGAGGCAAGGACCCACATCGATAACACGAGCGAGGTTGTCCTGGATAGAACAAAATACCTCGGTCTCTCCTGAGATAAAAACAGTTAGGGAGATGTTGAATTCCCTCCTCAGTCATTTTCAGTTGCATGGTAAATTTCCACCCCCCAGTCCAAAAACCATTATCATCAATCAGTGCATGCGGTACACCATTTACAGTACACCGTTTCTCCAGCCAATAAAGTATATCCAAGACATTGACACCCACGTTGTGAAATAAAACCATAATCACTTTAGCAGTAGGTCTAGTGATTGGGATGACCACAAAAGGTTTCTATATAGGGTTGGAGCAGACTGCATAATAGGCAGCACAAAATGTATCCAATAAAGCTGCAGAATGAAAAGATACATCAAAATTATGATCCCCAGAGGTAAAGGCATAAACTTCAGAAGGTTTAATGTTCAAAGAATCAATAATCAAACATTTGCCCACATAATTCCGATCTGGAGGAAGCTCCAGCCCTCCTCTATAATAAATTCTGGCCACAAAACATTTTCTAGCAGGCACTTCAGAGTTTTTAAATAAACAGGCATAGCTAGCAGGCTGCTTGTCACTGTTACCTCTTGAACCCTGTTGATCCAAACCTCAGACCGAACCCAGAGCCGAGCCCCCACTTGAGGAGGAGGCAAACTGACCTGGGGGTGTAGATGATGTTTGCAAACCAGCAGTGCCTGCGTTGTGAGGGAAAACGGCCTGAACGGGCAAACCAGTAGAAATAGGCTCCGGTGGCTGAAACGCCATGCCCGCAGTAGCGTCTGGCCTAGTTCGCATAGGGCTGTCAACCACACCCGGAAGCTCAGTAGCGGTGTGGTCCAACTCTAAATCAGGAAACCCCTGCCGTTCCTCATGTAAAACAGCAGGAGAGGGTTCTGGGACCGAAATCAACACATGGCCCGGCAAAGGAATACGGGGATCGGGAACCCACTTGGTTTGGGCCTTAACCCATCCTGCTCTTTCTAACGCCAACTCAGGGGACCAGGACGAGTCCTTTGCCGTAAAAGGAAATGAATCACTATCATCAGCAGAAGCCACCGGACCCAAAGGTTCTACAGTCAAACCATCAGCTGGGTCTAAGTAGCTTTTTTTCGTCGTACCCGTGAGTACCGTCGGACTGCAGGCCGATTGCTTCCTCTTCTTATCATCATCAAGACTTTTGACATCAGGTACAAGCTCAGTACTTGCCTCTTGTAAAGGTTGTTCTTCCCCAGACATCATAACTAAACCATCTGTAGGCAGAGATACATCCATACGAGTAGTTGCAGTGTTACATTCAAATTCTGGGACTATTGACTCTTCCAGCACCACGTCCTCACTCTCTGAAGTCCGAAACATTCTGAGGTCGCTCCAGCCATCCCAGGGGGGCCCCCTACTGCGAGAGTAGGGGAATTTCCCGGTGTCCTGTCCAAATTTCCCTCATTCACCAAAAATACCACTAACAGCTTAAAAATCTGGTTCAATTTCAGTTGGCATCCATCTGTATCCCCCTCCCCCAGGATGAGGCTGAAAATAGGCAAAAGATTGTCCAGTCCTCCTTCTCAGTCAACAAAAACTAAACTAAAATAAAAATTAAAAAAAAATATTTGAAAGGAACACTGTAGCAATGTGACTTGAGCATGGGCCTAGTCTGACTGGGAACAGTGATAAATACAGTAGATTGTTAGGTTTCAGAGTTTCAAATAAAACCAGCATTATTCAACAAATAAGAAAAAAGACCTTTTCAGTAGTTTAAACAAAAAGCAAATAAAAGAAGCTTTCTTCAGCAGAAAATCAATAAATATCCAACTGGTTTCAAGTGTCTGTTCTCTGTCTTGGACTTAGCTTTCCACTCTATAGGTTTTCTCCCATTTCCAGTCTTTGAGAACTGCAGGTTCCACATTCACATTGCAGATCTCCTTCAGTCCCTCTGCAGATTCAGCTTTCCCCATCTGAAGCAATTCAACTGATTAAATAGGCCAAGCTACAGTACACAAGTGGGTTGCAGCAGCCATTATTTCTATAGCAGCAGTCTACATGGACATCTGGCATTCCGTACAGGCCCTGTAAGTTCACTTAAATGTCCCGATCATTGAACTTTTGAGCCTTATTATCACTTCCATGGCACCTTCTTGTCGTGGTTTGTGGATGTGATGGGTGTAGGAATGTAACTGGGTCACTGTGAATGTTATTTTATTTTAATTTTTAATTTATTTACGATATCGGAATTACAAACCTTTGAGTCATAGACTCATTTCCAAAGGCTCCACGTCAATTACAAAGACAATAAACATGACAGCAGTTACAGAGTGGATATATAGACAGAAAGTCAGTGGGTGATGTGGCCTGTACAATATGCTAGCTAAGTGGGGTAGGGGAACAAAACATTGCAACATATTACAAATATATTAGCAGCCCAGTGGATTGTAGTCAGTACAAGAGGTTAGCTAAGCATGGTCCCAGAGACAAAGGGCCTAGTTGTAGACTACGGCAATAGTGCAGTCAGTTGAGGAAGGACTTTGTCATAGTGGAGTATAGAGGTAGTACGGTTGGGTACGGGCCTGGGCTATTAAATGGTAGGTAGCATGGCTATGGGCAGGTGCGTGAGCGGGTAGTGAGTATGTGGTTTCTGAGTGCTGCCTTGAAAGGACCCAGTTTGGTGAGGTTAGTGACGGATATAGGGAGGGCATTAAAGAAGGTGGGGGCCCTGACCGTAAATTACCTCTGTGCCAGGGTTGTCTTGACCCTGAGGATTAACAGTGAGGCAGTGCTAGTACTGTGAGTGTTTACTGGATGCTCTTTAGTAGTGAAGGATGCTGCCAATCCCGGTGGTGTTAACCCAAGGAGAGATTTCTTGACTGTGAGGCAGGCCTGATATCTGAGCCTCTTATTAAAAGTGAGGTTCTGCATACTGGATTAGAGGGTGCAGGTGTGCGTAGTCCTTGCTGCACCTGACAGGAGCTTGCAGGCTTTGTTGAGGACTACTTTGATTTTGTTGAGAGCCGTTGTGTCAGCCGCACTATAGATCAGGAGTCCGTAGTCTATCAGGGACATGACAGATGAGGTGATTGCTAGTTTTAATGTTTCAGGAGGTAAGCAGTCTTTGTGGCGGTAGAGGAGGCCGATACGGGTGTTCACTGCAGAGGTGAGCACGTGAATGTGGGTATGGAAGGTGAGAGCAGGGTCAAAGGTAACCCCTAGGTATTTGTAGGAGTGGACCTTTTCTAGGGGGTGGAGTGAGCTGGAGACGGTGTGGAGGGGTGAGTTCTTTAGTTTGTTTTGATGGTGCACAAATAGTAGGGTCTTAGTTTTCTTCAGATTCATGATCAGCCTGTTTTTGCTAAACCACTGTTTAGCAAGGCTAAAGGAGTGCTGGAGTGCAGCCTGCAGGTTGTTAGGGTTTGCATGGGCGGTGCATAGGACGGCGTCCTCCGCATAAAGGTGTCAGCGTGGTTCAGTTGGTAGCACATCCGCCTCTGGACCACAAGGTTGTGGGTTCTCATCCCACACCGGGATTGGACTTGCACGTGAAAATCGCTGGCATCCGAGTGCAGTATTGGGGGGTGCTGTACTGCTGGGGTGTGCCGTCTTTCGGATGAGACGTTAAACTGATGTCCCTTCTGCTCATCCTGGTGTTGTCCTGGTGGGTGTCCAGGTGGAAGTAAAAGAACCCAGGGCACTCTTCGCAAAGAGCAGGGAGCATTCCCGGTGTCCTGGCCAACATTCCCCTTCCCATAAAACTGGTTCATGCAATTATCCAGGCTGTGTGTGGGTGATGATGTGCGATATGGCTGCCACCACACATTCAGTCACTTCACTACTAGTCTAGCATTGCTTGTAAAGCGCTTTGGGATACTGTGTATGAAAAGCGCTATATAAATGCTGATTCTTCTTCTTTTTCTTCTAAAGTAGTATTTTTCCCAGACAGAGGGTGAGGAGGGCATTGAGAAAAAGGCTAAAGAGTAGAGGCCCCAGGATGGAGCCCTGGGGGACTCCAGAGCATATTGGGTGGGAGATGGATAGCGTGGTATTGATCTTTACACACTGCATTCGTGATGTCAGGTAGCTGGAGAGCCAGTTGAGGGGACCTTGAGAGAAGCCCAATTTGAGGAGGGTGTCCATCAGGAGGGGGTGGTTTACTATGTCGAAGGCCTTGGAGAGGTCAATGAACACAGCTCCTGCTAGTTGTCCTTTATCAAGTGCAGCATGGATATAGGATGAGAATTCCAGGAGGGCTGTGGTTGTGCTGTGCCCAGCACAGAAACCATGCTGTTGGCTGCAGAGCAGTTTATGTGCGTCAAGGTAGGCTGTTAGCTGATCAGCCACCACCTTTTCTAGGGCTTTGGGGGGGGGCAGGATTGAGATGGCCGGTAGTTCCCCATGGGTATTTGATCCCCACCTTTGTGGATGGGCGTCACTACTACAGTTTTCCGGTTTTTGGGGAACTGACCAAGGCAAAGGGAGAAATTCTGAAGCCCGTTAGGGGGAGGAGCAGAACATCCAGCGCTAAGCAGAGTAGTCTAGTGTCAAGTGGGTCATTCAGGGGGCTAGTGCCTTTCAGGGCCTTGGCCAGGTACGGCTCAGCTTCCTGAAGGGTGATTGCCCTCAGAGTCAGGTAGAAAGGAGGCTGAGTGAGCTGGGGGGTGCCAGAGGTGGGAATGGGGCTGAAGAAGTTTTGGGGGAGGACTGAACTCAGATCGGTGAAACTGGTGTTGAGGGCATTGGCTATTTCCTTAGGGTCAGTGCTAATAGATCCATTTATTGAGATCTGTGAGGGGGGTGGGGACCGAGATTTGCCATTGAGTGTTTTGATGTTGTCCCAGAATTTGCGGGAGGACCCCCAAGAGGAGGCAAGTCAAGCCCTGAAATGTCCAGCCTTTGCTTGGCGGATGGCCCAGGTACATTTATTCCGCTCTGCATGATAGGCCTGCCTGTCGGCAGCTTTTGCTGAATTTCTGGCCTTGTGCCACAGGTCTCTGTGCTTTAATTGTTGGATGAGTGCAGGGGTTATCCAGGGTGCATTATTCTGCTTGCGGTGTGTTTTCTTTCTAGGGGCATAGATGTCACAGGCAGAAATAAATGAGTTGTGGAAGTAGTCTAGAGCAGTGTCCACATTGGAAGCCTGATAAATTGGGGTCCAATCCCAGTGGGCAAGGTGTTCTTTAAATTTGGTGAGGTAACCCAGAAGTAGGATACGCTGGAGTGTGGTGGTAGGTACAGGGGTGGGTTGTTTGCCTGACCAGGTACAGCACACTGGTGCGTGGTCACTCAGGGAATCTGGGAGGACAGTTATATCCTTAATTCTAAGTGGCTGGTTAGTGATTATGACATCCAATAGGGTGTCCTTGCCTGTGGTGGGGTTATGCCTGGTGGGCTGAGTCACCAGCTGATGGAGGTCTAGGGCTGTGAGAGCTTCCTTGGGGGTAGCGCTCATATCAGAGAGCCAATTTAGTTTGAGGTCCCCCAGGATGATATGTTCAGCTTTGTGCGGGAGGCTGGTGATATATTCTGTAAGGGGATTGGAGAGCCTGGGACTGCTTACGTGGGGGGATGTTGTCCACAGTGACTATAAGGGGGGCCGTGAATGGGTTGGGGGTGATCTTCATGGACATGGCCTGTGTTCTATGGTCCAAGACTGGTGGTGGTATGGCTTGGGCAAGCAGGGAGTGTTGCAGGTAAAGTGCACATCCACCTCACAGCTTTCTGATTCTGTCAAGGCGATGTAGGGTGTAGCCTAGAATGGATACAAAGGAGTCGGGGTGGATTTGGAGAGCCATGTCTCCACCAGGGCAAGGACGTCTGGTTGGTGTTGTGTGATTCAGCATTGTAATGCAGCCATTTTCTTTAGTATGCTGCAAATGTTCATGGAGGCAATCTGGAGTCCAGGGGTGGAGTAGGGTGGGTTGGGGTGGGAGGCACAGGGTCTGGGTTTGGGTGACATTCCTGGAGAGTAGAAGGAGCAGTGTAAACAGCCTCAGAAGGTTTTGGGGCTTTTTGGAGCTGTTGGTTGCAGAGCTATTTCCAGGGCCTGTGCGGCACACACATGGTGTAGGTAGGGAGCGTATGATACCGACAGCTGGCCATATAAGGGTTAGGGGGTTGCTGGTGATAGTGACCAGTATGTGTGGTGGTATGGGTGGGAGGGGAAGGGGTACTGTATGGGTGGACATGCAGGAGGAACTGGGACTGAGTGTCCTTACCAGTGTCAGCTGTGGGGTACTGCTTGGCAAGGGAGGATGTAGGTTTTGCATATGTGGGAGCAGACCCACCAGTAGGGGCACAACCAGGCTGAGGAGGCAGACCATGTTGGATCATGAGGCTGTGACTAGAGGCCTTTTGTGAGGTGAGCTATAAGGGTAGGCTCCTGCCTTCCACTAGTGTGGGATCCTATGTGACGTAGAGGTAGGGTGCTGGACTTTGGTGCATGGAGTAACAGGTTTGAAACTGGGGAGGGGACTGTCCGTGGGGAGCATGGTTGGTCACTAAAAAGGGGGATGTCCGGAGTGGCTAGACAGTGGGAGAGCAGTGAAAAGAGGGGGTGCGCTAGCGACGCCTAGTGATGGAGGTAAGCTATGCGTCAGTATTGGGGAGAGGAAGTGGAGCTATGGAAGGGGAAGTAGAACAGAGGGGGAGAGCTAGAGTGGTAGGGAGGGGTAGAGAGAGGGGAGAGAGCGAGGAGAGGCAGTGCTGCAGGCTGCAGAGGAAGATGTTCCCTCTGGTGGTGATAGCTTATAAGCTGCAAATGGAAAAGTGGGGAGATGGGGTAAAATCAGAACAGGAAATCATGTGATGTGGGAGGGCTATAAATTAAGAGTCAAGCTTGGGTGGGGGGTGGCTGGGGCGGGTGGGGCAGTTGATGTGCAGCATTGACGGGCTAACACCCCTCAACAAACTGCCAGGAGTACGGGAGGTAGCATTACCTCTTAAAACCCCTCGGTGTGCTTCCAGAGCCTCTCGATGCGGTCCAGTGACGGCCTGTGTTGCGACTGGGGAGGGGGGTATCTGGAGGCCTAGTTAGGGAGAAAGTAAACAAAGGCCTGGGATTAGTATGCAGTGGGAGACTGTATGGCTTTCAGCCTCTATTGCGCATGCGCCACCTGTTGTGCTCTGTCCCAACCACGGAGGCACCAATGCACATGTGCAAGAGATCCCAGGCAAGATGCGAGGAAATGCCAGGCACCTGACTGAAACACAGTGAGTAATAACATGCACAATGTTGTATACTGGCTAGCAATTCAGTGATTACAGGTAGAGGCATGCAGGCAGCACAATCCAGAAACAAGGTAAAACTGTAGCTAAGCAGATAAAGTTACTAGCCCTGCCTTGCGGGCTTAAACAAGGTTGAGGGGCCTGGGCTCTGATTTTCCTGGATGGGGGGGTTGTTTCCAGTAGAATGGCAACTAGCATAGTGCCTCCACCCAGAGATATAGTGAAGCCCACCAGGATGAAGCGCGGCACTGCAGAATTCTGCAGTAGCGTTATTGCAGTAAACAATGCAGTTTCAATGGGAGTTAATGCCTTTTGTCATGCAGTAAGCCTATCACACTGCGCTTCATCCTGGTGGGCTTCACTGTACATTTAAGTGGGCTTGGTACAAAGTGGTACAACCCCCTGGGATGCCATACCTATCCACCTCCCCGCACAGTCACCCCACGCATGGAATATTAGACGCTATTGCAATATTTCAATACGCGTACAATTACTGTCTCTAATAATATACTCACATTAGATGCCCACAAATATGGGCTCACACGACAGTTTAAAAAGAACAACAAACCATTTATTTAAAAGATTAACCAAAGGGAATAGGGGTTGCAGAGAATAACTGGTTTTACTGGTTTCAGTGAATTCGAACTTTAGTAATGCCTTCTGGCTGAATGTAGTTACCCCACCAAGCTTGGCCCATTAAAACAAAATATAAAAACATCTGAATGTTCAGAAGAATAACAGTACCCACCTCCCACAAGCATCTGTAAACAGTACAGTTCCATTTCTTTCCTGCCCACCTGTACTGGGGGCACTATCAACTCCCAACTGGTTCCAATTCCCCCAGTTAGCTAGATGGGAGCTCCCAGTATCTTCACTGGGTACCCAGCCACTGGAATGGTGCAGATCCAATGATGTTGCAGCTAGTTGGCTGGCATTGGTGCACTTTTAACAAATAGTTTAAACCAAAACCCCACAGGCCATGTAATTGCAAAAATGGCTATAGAGTTAGCAAACTTAGAAATTCTGGCCTGATGGCCAAAGCAGTAGCTTTTTTGTGGAAAACTATTTACAGTCCCCAAGTTGCAGGGAAAACTCTGATGTTACTCATAGTTCTACAGATACCAGTCTTTGAGTCTTTTAGGCTGTAGGTCTTTCAAGCTCCGAACAAGAATGCAGGTCTCGAAGGCTGAATTGATAGCAGACTCTCTTTGCAGACTTGACACATCTTCTGCTTCTTTTGCAGACAACTAGAAGGTCCAGTCTTAAGGACCAGGGCCACACGCCTCACACACCCATCCTGACATCCAGCTCTCAGAGTGAGATGATAGCCAGCACCTTGTGGTGGCACTGACCAGCCGATTCCCCAGACTGCCCACAGGCTCGGAGATCTCTCTGGCTATAACCAATCACAGTCTTGGGCCACACTGCAGACTAGCAGCTGTGGCACAAGAGTCAAACTAAAAGCAAACAGTCTCTGTCAACTTGTCTCTGGTCCTGCTGGATCCACAGACAACATCAGCATACAACACTGTAATCCTTGTCAGCAGCTTCTCTGCTGGATCCACAAACAACATCAGCATACAACACTGTAATCCGTGTCAGCAGCTTCTCTGCTGGATCCACAAACATCAGCATGCAACACTGCAATCCTTGTCAGCAGCTTCTCTGTTGGATCCACAAACAACATCAGCATGCAACACTGTAATCATTGTCAGCAGCTTCTGTGCTGGATCCACAAATGACATCAGCATGCAACACTGTAATTCTTGTCAGCAGCTTCTCTGCTGGATCCACAAACGACATCAGCATGCAACACTGTAATCCTTGTCAGCAGCTTCTCTGCTGGATCCACAAACGACATCAGCATGCAACACTGTAATCCTTGTCAGCAGCTTCTGTGCTGGATCTACAGACAACATCAGCATGCAACACTGTAATCCGTGTCAGCAGCTTCTGTGCTGGATCCACAGACAACATCAGCATACAACACTGTAATCCTTGTCAGCAGCTTCTGTGCTGGATCCACAGACAACATCAGCATACAACACTGTAATCCTTGTCAGCAGCTTCTCTGCTGGATCCACAGACAACATCAGCATACGACACTGTAATCCGTGTCAGCAGCTTCTCTACTGGATCCACAAACAACATCAGCATGCAACACTGTAATCCTTGTCAGCAGCTTGTGCTGGATCCACAAACGACATCAGCATGCAACACTGTAATCCTTGTCAGCAGCTTCTGTGCTGGATCCACAAACGATATCAGCATGCAACACTGAAATCCTTGTCAGCAGCTTCTGTGCTGGCTCCACAAACGACATCAGCATACAACACTGTAATCTGTGTCAGCAGCTTCTCTGCTGGATCCACAAACAACATCAGCATACAACACTGTAATCCTTGTCAGCAGCTTCTCTGCTGGATCCACAAACAATATCAGCATGCAACACTGTAATCCGTGTCAGCAGCTTCTCTGCTGGATCCACAAACAAAGTTCATCAGACAGCACTCCTGTCCTTATTAACAATTCCAATACAGGGCACCTCCTGGGTTAGTGGCTGTTGAAGCCCTAGGCTGGCCTTCTTGCAGGAACATAGTCTGAGCTCTTCTCACTCTTCAAGAGCTTCAGGCAGATTGCCCTGAGCTGCATCTGGCATTGGGGTCTGAAGAAATCAGAGCAGCATCCCATTAGTCAAACAGGCTGTCAGTCCACCAAATTAGTGTGCAGAATGTTCACTTGACACCTGATTGGCTATACAAACAGGCGCCAAGAGCACAATCCTCTCCTTTTACCCAGGAGCCATTGCTGAAGTCCTCCAGGCTCCTCGACCTCCCATTGGCTGCTTAGAAGGTCAAGGATGACAAAAATGCTTACAGTTCAGGCAGTATAGAGTCCCATCTTTAACTTTATTTTATATAGCTTCTGTCCTTCTTTAATATTAATTGTCCTCAGGATTCAAGGGCTGCTCCCTGCCCTGGCATCCGGTGGCAGAATGGGGCTTGGCAGGGACTCCCCTGCCTGTTGCGAGCACTGTAGCACTCTCCCCTCAGGCAGCAAGCAGGGCTATGCATGATAGCGGCCTCGGCTGCTCTTGTAGATATAGCACTTTAAGAGCTTAAAACAAAATCCTTGCTGCCTCTCACTTGTGTGCCTCTGGACCCCCACTTATGCTGCTTATGGGTATGCCCCCCCGACAGCGACACCAACACAGCGACCTACAAACCTACTGACAAAATCGACAGGTTGCCGACAGGTCTCTGTGTTGGTGCACCTGACTTAGGGGCACGCTGTATCCCGGTCCTGCAGCCCCTCCCCGAATCAACTCTGACTGGAGTTGATAATTTAAAGTATGGGGGGTGAGGGTAGGACCCCCTGCATGTGGGGTTCTGGGGACAAAGCCCCCCAATGAAAAAACAGGATCAAGAGAAAAACATGATTTATGTCAACCACATCGTCTGGTTGGCATAAATTCTGTCGATGTGAAGCCAGTTGACAAAAGTGTTGTCAAATTGGCATTGTAGAGCTCTGCTTATGTCCCTGGGGGTCAGCACACACAAAAAAGACTTTGCCATGAGCCTTAAGCTGGAGGGTGGCAGGTTAGGAGGGAGGTCAGGATGCACTTCTTCACGGAGAAGGTGGTGGATACTTGAAATGCACTGCCAGAAGAGGTGGTCTCATTAAAGACAGTGGGCAGTTTCAAGAGAGGCTGGCATAGGCATAGGGGGAAGGTAAGGATCATGGGTTGGGAGGATGGGAGGAGGTGGGGGGGCAGGAACAGTAGCTCAAGCTGCGGACCCTGCAATATGAGCAGACTAGATAGACCAAATGGCCTTCTTCTGTCTTCTTCGTATGTATGTTCGTACGTACATACATGTTGCCAAAGCGGTTTTAACTCTAAGCGATGCAGTGCTCCCACAGAGTGTGTTAGCTGACCGCACAGTTTGCACATTCGAGCAGGTGCCAACTTGAACGTGCGCCCACTGAGCTGTGTGGTGCTCACTTGCACTGTACCACTGAGCTGGAGGTTTAACTTTCAACAGTACCCCTCTGGTCCCCCATCCAGATTTAAATATCAGGGGCCAGCAGGAGCAACAAGGTACCCAACAGGACCAGCAGGAAGAGTGCTCCAGTGACTAAGCAAGGTAAGCCCCTATCTGAATAATACACCTGGTCACAGATGCAGTCAGACTTCTCTCTGTCAAAATTTTACAGTTTTCTAAAGTCTTGTTGAGAATTTGCTAGCAAACTGTAGAATTCCCCAATACCTTTATTTTCATTTTCCATTGCTTGTATTACTATTTATAAAATAGGTAGGAAATTTGCAGTCTCCTGAGTGGACGAGAGGGTTCAGAACCTATTGCTTTACAGGCAGACCACCACCAAATTGGGAATCCTTCAGGCAATCACCATGCAACACCCCCCATGTGCAACCTCTCCTGTCTCCGGTAATTGATAGCATGGCTCAACAGCAGTCCCCTTGCAAAAACACTATTAACATACACAAAATTCCTCTTGTCATTTCAGGTAAAGAAACAGTTCACAATGACACACAAAGATCACTCTTTACACTAGGTAAATAGTTCAAATGTGCTGCTCCTTTACTTAGGAAATATTGCACATGTTTAAGGATAGTTTTAGTTCTGAGTTCATTTCCAAGCACAGTTGGGGTTGGTGCCCCACTTCACAATTCATTATGCTTCAGCCCATTCGCTCACACTGCCAACAGTACACTGACGCATACTAGATTTCTAATAGAGTCTCTTGTCCCTTTGAATAATACTGGCACTCCCGTGCACTCATTTGGCCACACTGGGAACTACTTTACTTGATACCGACAATCTCTTTAGGTATTTTACTCCATTGGTAGGTATGATTTGCTTCCCAAATTGATGAGTCTCATCTCACCCGAGGATAGAATAGGATGCATTCTCTCTATCTTGACTTGCTCTGATGACTTCTAAGCAGGCTTGCCTAGCAGTTACCTTCACTGGCTCTCTGATCTGCAGGCATCTTCTCCTCAGGTTAAAATTTCAGCTGCCTAGTTTATCTCTGCCATGGTATAGGCTCGAGCACCATCCATTCACAGTCCTTGAGGAGAAGTCCCTCCGGTAACCAGCTATTGCCATCCCAAGCCATACTCAACCAGCCAGCTGTCCACATCCTCTGCTACCCACTGCATGGTCCCACTGCCTATCCAGAGACCTACCTTTCAACCATCACTGGAATGGACAGGGGGAGTCTGTCAAGGGTTACCATGTCACTCAAACCAAGGTGCCAGGCCACCGAACCAAGGCCAGCAGTCCCCTCTGGCTCCTGACAGTGCCCTGAGGTCCCCCAGAATCGACTGCCACACCAGTCCTGGTGCCTTCCCACCAAGCCAAGGCCTGTGTGACCCCTCAGTGCTCCCAAGACCCAACCATGTGTGCTGGTACTGGCGCAGACACTGTCAACCCATTGTGCTGTTAAGGCCCTTACTCCTTCAACAGGAACCCGAACTAGGACTTCCATTGTCCACCAAAACCCTACTTATACTCTTTTACTACACTCTGTTCCCCCATTCTCAAGGACAACGTTATTGGTGGATCGACACTCAGTGCTTTGATGGGCAGACTTGTAACGACCTGCCCCTTTTGGGAAAAGGGTTGTTACAAATGCCTCCTAGAAAAAAAATGTCTGGCAGCCTGTTTTTAAGGCAAGAAGCCTTAAAACCTTTAAATTATCATAACAGTAAAAAACAGGTTACCATGTTGTAGCCTTCCAACCTCTCACCCTCACCACAAGCATGGTATTTATGATAACATAGAATAAAATGGTATCTCTCAACATATTTGTTGTGTTTTTGCATCTTTCACGCCTCTAAAGTAGTGATGTGTGCACCAAGATAATCCAGGACTCCTCTACCAAGCTACCACTTGCCCTCTGCCCTGCTTGATCAACTCCACTCCTGCCTACCCCTGAAGTGACATACTCACTCTTCTCCTCACTCACTCAGCCACTCACTCCACCTCTGCAATTCTCCTGAAACAAGCATTTTTTTTGATAAACAAAAAAGAACTGGTTTTCCTGTTATATAGGTGCTGTTCACTGATGCTCGCTGTCCCTGCAACACTGTATGGGCAATATAGGGTCATATAGTTTCTGGTCAAGTTTGAACTTGAATTATAGGCTAGATTTACTTTTAATGGAAGTGATAATATTTCAGCTTTGTTCTATTTCTGCTAAAGGCTATTTCAAGGCTGAAATGCCCATATAGTTGTTTTTCTGCTAGCTTCTCACATTGGGGTATATACACAAAACTGCAGATTGTCTACATGCTACGTATCCATGGCATGTAGGTAATTCTAAGTCTGAATGCCATGAACTGGGGATCCGTTTAACCCCCGACAGGATTCTCCGAAGGGGGGCATACCCCCTGCACACTCGAACCCCCCCGGCTGATTGCGCAGCTACGTGTGCAGCCAGTCGGGGGGCATGTCTGCATTCTGCACCATTGATAAAGGTACAGAGTGCCGGGTGAAGAGGGTGCAGTATATGGCAGCAGTCCAGCAATGACACCTGCTGGCTGTGGCGGGACACAGAATCCCCTCACCATGCTGCCCCAGGCCATCGCATTGACAGGGAGGGCTGGGGACAGCCATTTGGGCACTCATCCGTACGTTATAAATGTTCTGGTCCCATGCCTTCCCAGAATCTCCTGCTTATGCAAAACAGGGGATCCACTTCGGGATCCAGAAAAGGCATTCAATTGGATGCCTGCCTGTGTCCTTCATACTGACCCCCCATGCTGCTGCATGCTGAGGTGGTGGGGCTGTGGAGGGGTGCCCTGCAGAGGTGCATATTTGTGCATACTGCACACTTTGCACCTGTCCCCAGGTGCAGAACTGTGCAGGCTGGGTACGCATGAATTGTGCATAACCAACCCCCAATAGTGCATCACTCCCATTATCTCTAACTATTCAAGGGTAAGAGTATTGTTTTCCTAAGTATAGTGTAAGATTTAGTGCCATTTTGAACTTTATTTAAAATCATCACACAAATAGTAGCACTGAATATACGTCAGCAAGTATGTCATCTGTATTAGCCATTTTGGTAAATGAAACATTAGTGCCCCTTAACATTTCTTATTACAAAACAAATGTGTGTTAAAATGCAATGAATTAGGACAAGCTTTTGTTGACTCAGGCAAAAACATTCTTTTCAAATGCTCCTAGAGGAAATGTAAGCAAAATTCAATTTAGCTGTCTTAATTTCTGATGACATGAGATGAAAAATGTTTGCTCAATAAAATGTACTGTATAAAAATACACCCATTTCTTGAGTGAGAGATTATGGTATTGCTTAACATCTAACCATGCCAACTACTATGGTATTACTTAACATCTAATGCCATCAAAAGGTATTTCTCAAAAACAATGCCATCAACTATGGTATTGCTTAACATCTGCCATCAAGAGATGTAGTATTACCTAACATTTAATGTCATCGTGAGGGTTGGTATTTTCAACATCCAACAATGACCCTAACTATGGTGTTTTGAACATCCACTACCATCAAGATGGGATTCTCGACATCTTATACCATCACCAAAGCGTGCATAGTACCTTTTGACATCTAGGTACTTACCGCTGTAGCACGTGGACAGCTGGTTCTAATTACAATATGATATTTTTTCTGCAATATAAAATATGTCGGGAAATGTCTGTCAGGAGAAACTACTGTCTTGCTGAAACTGACACATCAAAACCCCCCCGGTATAAGTTCAAAGGACAGGACGTAGGTTAAACTACAGATATCTGTGATGCAATTACATTGTCAATTTGCTTTGAAGCCAGGAACCAATATATCCATTGTATAATGCCCTCAGGAAAATCCTTTGATTTGCACTAGGTGTCATGAGGAAAGAGGCATATGCATGTGTTTGGGGTGTCTTCCAAGGAAGCCAGCTAATTACATCAAAGAGACTTTGATGTCTGTGTGAAGCAGGTCCCAGACTAAATTGGGAAGTCCAATATGCATTTGCTTGGGGTATCCAGTGAATTACATCAAAGAGACTTTGATGTCTGTGTGAAGCAGATCACAGACTGGTTTGGGGGAAGTCACATGAAGAGAGGAGATTCATTGATGTCACCTATTTTGTTAAAATATATTATTAGGACATCCTGTGTTATAAAATATACATTTTAATACACCAAGGCAGAGTTAGGTGACCTCAGAGAGAAGGCCGGCTCAAGACTGCCTGTAAGTATACTGAGCAGCCCTCACAGAGAGACATTCATTTACTGACAGAAAGAGGAACATCAAAGCACTGAAAGATTAAGAAAGTAAGGATACATTAGATAAGGCAAATTTTGTATGTTCGTATAAGACCAGTCTGAGTGTATGGGTTGTAGGAATTTGCACTTTTAAACCTATTTTGTTTTTAAGACTGTATGTGTTGGGATATCTTGTTCTGTATTTACTGTTTTCCTATTTTTTACCTATTTTAAAGTAAAGATATATTTTAAAACAGAAACTGCCTGGTGTGCCTTGAAACTTCTTTTTTTAGAAGTGAAGCTTAGTTGGTTATAGTTGACACTGTGCATGAGCTTATTGTGGTACCAAACTGGGAAACAGGTAAGAGTTCTCTAGGTCTTGCATAGAGTTCTAAGGGTCCATTTTGAAATACCTGGTTAGGTGCCTGTAGGCAAAGATATTTGGCCCCCCTGAAGACAGAATTATCTGAGCCTGATGATTGGGTACGCTAACAAGAGGTTATCAGTTTGAATCCCTCCAGAACTTGGGACAAAGGTGACTCGAACCCACAAAACAGACAAGATGGATGCCTTGTTCTGTTAACTGTTCACAATTCTACACTCAGAGGTTGGCACTTTGGGAGTAGAGGGCTGACCTGCTGAGTGGGGTTGTGACAGATTGGTTGGCAGCGGTGTGAAAAAGTTTGGTGGTATAAGCTTTATTGTTCAGTGTGTCAACTTGAGACTGTTCAGCTCACTTGGAAAAAAAGAAAGGCAGTGTTTTATTTCAAAAGGAAACAGAATTATATCCCTTGGCTTACAGTCAAGTTCCTACCAGTTCTATTTATTTTCTAAAGTGTCAGTCAGAGTAGCAGTAGTCAGGAAAGATGGCTTCCAACTACAGCAGGCACAATGTAGAATACTTAAAGCAGTTGTGCAGGGACAGAGGAGTCCTGTTCGAGGTGACAGCCAAAAAGCAGAACCTCATAGATGCCCTGATGGTAGCAGATACCTAGAGCAGTGAGTCACTGACCATGACTGAAAAGGACCAAACCTTGAGTGTGGCAGGGCTAGCGGCCAGTGCTGTGTCCAGGTCCGGTGAGGAGGACAGCAGGGCCACTGTCAGTGAAGGGCCACAGCAGCAGGGAAAAGTCACCAGTATCCTGGATCCAGCAGTACTCAGGCTGCAAATTGAGTTGTGCAGGATGGAGCTGGAGTTCCAGGAGAAGAAGGAGCGAGAGAACTGAGAGTCAGAGCAGGAATGATGAGAGGCAGAGTGGGAACGACGAGAGGCAGAGCAGGAATAGTGAGAGGCAGAGAGGGAACAGCAAGAGGCAGACCGTGTGGAGCATGAGTGCCAGTGAGCTGCAGAGGAAAAGAGAGAGGAGCATCAGAGGCAACACGAACTGGAGAAGATACGACTCCGACCAGCGGCACCTGAGCAGGTAAGTGGCTTGGGTTTAACTGGGACTGCAGGACTGGGTTACAAATTGAATTCCAAATTAATAGCTGAATTTAAAGAGGGGAAGGACATGGATGCCTTTTTAAATTCTTTTGAAAAAGTTTGTATTCAGGCTAAAATTCCTAGAGAGTCCTGGAGCTTCCAGCTATCCCCACTACTTACTGGGAAAGCTCGGGATGCATTGGGTCAAATGGACAATGAGGACAGTGATGATCACAGCAAATTTAAAGCTGCACTGTTAAAGAAGTTTGAATTAGCTGCTGAATCATACAGAGCTAATTTCCGTAAGCTCAGGAGAAGCCCTGATATGAGCTATGAGGAGCTAGCCATGAAACAACGTCAGTTTTTAAAACGTTGGTGGGAAGGAATTGAGGCAAACTCTGTTGAAAAAATTGAAAATGTGATCTTATTAGAACAGTTTTATTGGGCCTGCCCAGCCAAACTAAAAACCTGGCTAGAGGACTGAGATCCCAAAACAGTGCAAGAGGCTGCTGAACTCTCGGATGCTATGCCAAGAGCAGACCTGCTCTGAGAGCGACTGGGGCGGGCGTGGCAGCGCAGAAAGGGAAAAGTGCGCCTTCAGGGCAGCTTAAACCTTCACTATCTCCATCAAAACCAGTCAGCCCCAGGTTTCAGAGAAATGATTTCTCTGAGAGAAGAAATGAATGCTGGTTGTGTAAAGAAACTGCCTTATTTGGGATTTTCTCCCGTGTTGGGTTTCCACAGGCGGTAATCACTGATCGAGGGGGTTCCATCATGTCGGACCTGATGAAATGTTTATGGGAGAAGTGTGGGGTGGTGCAGAGATACACAACACCGTATCAACCACAAGCCAATGGGCTTGTGGAATGATTCAATGGCACCCTAAAGTCAGTGCTCCGGGCGTTTGCTGAACAGCATGGGAGGGACTGGGAGAAATACCTTCCCCACCTGTTGTTTGCATACAAGGAGGTGCCCCAAGAGTCAACAGGATTTTCCCCCTTTGAACTCTTATATGGACGCCAGGTACGTGGGCCCCTAGACTTGATCCGGGAGGACTGGGAAGGCAAGCACACCACCCAGGGAACTCCCATTGTGGATTACATCCTTAGGTTTAGAGAAAGGCTGAAGGAGCTTATGGGGACAGCCCAGAGCAACCTGGCAGCTGCCCAAAAGAAACAAAAAGTATAGTACGACCGCAGAGCTAGAGCTCACTTGTACATGGTGGGTCAGTAAGTCATGGTCCTTATTCTGGTCTGGAAAGACTAGCTGCAGGCTGAGTGGGCAGGACCGTACAAAGTGGTTAGGAAGGTAAATGATGTGAACTACATTGTGGAGTTACCTGACTGAAGACAGACAGAAAGGAGGTACCATGTCAATGTGATGAAGCCATATGCAAATAGGGCTGACATGGTGTTTGCAGTGTGTAGTCATGGGAAGGGAACGGATGAAGGAGACCCCCTTCTGGACTTGCTGGAAGACAGTAAATGGGAGTCCTCTGTGGAGGCAGTAAAATTGTCTCCCCAGCTGACCCTGGGCCAGATCCAGGAAGTAAGGGAGGTTTTAGCAGACTTTACCCCCTTGTTTAGCGCCAAGCCTGGACTAACCCCCTTAGCGACACACATTGTGGAGACAGGGACACAGACACCCATATGGCGGACAGCATATTGGGTGTCAGAGGCTGTCCAAAAGGACATTAGGAGGGAAGTGGAGGAGATGCTGGATTTAGGGGTAATCCAGAGATCCCATAGTCCCTGGGTCTCACCCATAGTCCTTGTACCCAAGGACTCATTTCTGTGTGGACTGTTGTGGACTGAATGCAGTCACAAAGTCAGATGCCCACCCGATGCCCCGGATGGATGAACTCCTGGACAAGTTGGGAGGGGCTACCTACCTTACGACCATTGACCTGACAAAGGGGTATTGGCAGGTAGAGTTGACAGACAGAGCTAGGGAGAGGGCGGCCTTCATCACTCTGATAGGCTTATTTGAGTTCAAAGTAATGCCTTTCAGAATGAAGAACGCCCCGGCCACTTTCCAAAGGTTGGTGAATCAGGTGTTAAATGGTGCTGAGGAGTACGCCGTGGCATACCTGGATGACTTTGCCATCTTTAGTACCAGCTGGGAGGAACACCTATCCCACCTTAGGGAAGTGCTGGGCAGGATACAGAGGGCCAGGCTCACTGTCAAAGCCGGGAATTGCCAGGTGGCCATGGGAGAGGTGGCATACCTCGGGCATGTGGTAGACCAGGGACAGCTCCATCCTAACCAAATAAAAATAGAGGTAATCCAGGCATGGCCCAGGCCAGAAACTCAGAAGCAGGTCAGGAGTTTTCTCGGCACAGCAGGGTACTATAGAAAATTTGTAACCAATTACAGTGCCCTGGCTGCTACCCTATCTGACCTGACAAAGAAAAAGATGCCCAAGAAAATTACCTGGGGCCCCAGCCTATAAGGAAGCCTTTTCCAAACTAAAGGAGGCACTGTGCAGTGCTTCTGTTTTGACAAGTCCTGACTATAGCAAACCTTTTATAGTTCAGACTGACACCTCAGACGTGGGTATTGGGGCAGTACTGAGTCAGACATCCAGCCAAGGGAGGGATCACCCAATAGCCTACCTGAGTAAAAAGTTACTTCCCAGGGAGCAGGCATACTCCAAGGTGGAAAATGAGCGTCTTGCCATAGTGTGGACCCTAAAGAAATTGAAGCCATACTTGTATGGGCAGCATTTTGTGGTGCAGACTGACCACAACCCCCTGGTTTGGCTGACGCAGATGGGGAAGAACATTGGTAGATTGCTAAGATGGAATCTTGCTTTGCAAGGATATGACATGACCACTCTACATAGGACTGGAGTGACCAATCAGAACTCAAGATGGGCTGTCTCGTGTCTATGAGGAGTGAACTGATTTGGGAAGCTCATCCCATGCAGGGGATAGAGCCCCCAAATTCAGTCTGGGTGGGGAGGATTATGGCATGTGGACAGCTGGTTCTGATTACAATATGATATTTTTTCTGCAATAAAAATATGTAGGGGAGTGTCTGTCAGGAGAAACCACTGTCTTGCTGACACTGACACATCAAAACCCCCCAGGTATAAGTTCAAAGGACAGGACATAGTTTAAACTACAGATATCTGAGATGCAATTACCTTGTCAATTTGCTTTGAAGCCAGGAACCAATATATCCATTTTATAATGCCCTCAGGGAAATCCTTTGATTTGCACTAGGTGTCATGAGGAAAGGGGCATATGCATGTGTTTGGGGTGTCTTCCAAGGAAGCCAGCTAATTACTTCAAAAGAGACTTTGATGTCTGTGTGAAGCAGGTCCCAGACTAAATTGGGAAGTCCAATATGCATTTGCTTGGGGTATCCGGTGAATTACATCAAAGAGACTTTGATGTCTGTGTGAAGCAGATCACAGACTGGTTTGGGGGAAGTCACATAAAGAGAGGAGATTCATTGATGTCACCTATTTTGTTAAAATCTATTATTAGGACATCCTATGTTATAAAATATAAATTTTAATACACCAAGGAGTTAGGTGACCTCAGAGAGAAGGACGGCTCAAGACTGCTTGTAAGTATACTGAGCAGCCCTCACAGAGAGACATTCATTTTCTGACTGAGAAAGAGGAACATCAAAGCATTGAAAGATTAAGAAAGTAAGGATACATTAGATAAGACCAGTCTGAGTGTATGGGTTGTAGGAATTTGCACTTTTAAACCTATTTTGTTTTTAAGACTGTATGTGTTGGGATATTGTGTTCTGTATTTACTGTTTTCCTATGTTTTGCCTATTTTAAAGTAAAGATATATTTTAAAACAGAAACTGCCTGGTGTGCCTTGAAACTTCTTTTTTTTTTTTTAGAAGTAAAGCTTAGATGGTTATAGTTGACACTGTGCATGAACTTATTGTGGAACCAAACTGGGACACAGGTAAGAGTTCTCTAGGTCTTGCATAGAGTTCTAAGGGTTCATTTTGAAATACCTGGTTAGGTGCCCGTAGGCAAAGATATCTGGCCCCCCTGAAGACAGAATTATCTGAGCCTGACGATTGGGTATGCTAACAAGAGGTTATCAGTTTGAATCCCTCCAGAACTTGGGACAAAGGTGACTCGAACCCACAAAACAGACAAGAGGGTTACCTTGTTCTGTTAACTGTTCACAATTCTACACTCAGAGGTTGGCACTTTGGGAGTAGAGGGCTGACCTGCTGAGTGGGGTTGTGACAACCGCTATCACGTCATCTGTGAGCAACAGATCTACCTGCAGCAGTTCAAAGTTACCTTACACCAGGAGAAAGACAACAACATGCAGAATCATGTGCCATCTACCATGCCTCAAAATCACGATGCGACAAGTCATTCAGTAATAAGAGTCCCATCAGTTACAAATATTTACACACTGCATCGACCCATCGAGGAAGAGAATGTCAGCAAACAGCACTGCCCGCCCCCATAGACAAGGTAAAAACAAATGTTTCTGTAAGACTGCGAGCCCTTTGGTCTTTGGCAAGAGAATAAAAGAGTTGAGAGTGAGGTTTACGGGGGGCTGCTAGTTTGAGTGGGTAGTGTGTGTGTTTGCTTTGCTAAGAGCTACATACTGTAGAGGACAATTAATTCACGGCCCTTAAATTTCACTGTTTCGTCCGCTCCAACATTTTCATGGCAGTTTAATTTAGATGTAATGCAAGAGCAAGCTAACTTGTAAGTTGTAGTAAGTATTTTCACTGGCATATAATTTTCACTGGATTTTCAAAATAGTGAATGTAGCGAAAAAATTTTTCCAGCGAAAAATAGGTTCTCTACAGTAAACTGTCATCAAATGAACTAGTTATATGCCAAGCTGGAATTAGGACACTTGTACTAAGGATATCATCTAAAAAAGAACTGTTCAAAGAACATACCTTTCTATCACCGCCTTCCGGGCAAAGTTTGTCAGCAATGTAATGTTCTTCTAATGAGAGTATGCTGGTACTATTTATTTCAAAGAGACTGTTGCTTAATTGCTTGCATTTTTGTTTTCAAGTCTGTGTTGCGTAAAATAAAACCTATCGAATGGTATATGTGTTTCCTGTTATCTGCTTGTCCTATGAAACGCAACATTGTGGGATTTATGTGAGGCCCAAATACTGGGATTAAGATTTGCTCTTGGGCTAGTATAATGTAAATCTGGTTGCCTCCCATACATCTGGCTTCCAAGTCTGGATTTGGATAACTAAAACTGGATCATAACACTCACAGCTGAGCTGAGCTCTCTCTTTTAAACTGCACCAAAAGCTGATTGTAGCTGAAGCAACAGGTTCAAGCAACTGTCTGTCTTCATGTTACTAGGCCACACCCTCTCTCTCACTAATTCCCAGCCCCACTGCTCTCTCTCTCTATCTATCTGTAACAGCAAAGCAGTGTCTCTTACACTCTGGAAAAATGCTTTTTTTTATGCGGAAACAAAACCTACATTTAAAAAAAAAAGACATATATTCTGTCAATGACATTGCTTACAACAGTGCCACACAGTGGTGCAAAGCAGCAACAGGGACTATTTTTTATTTATAGTACAAAAACATTCTCTTTTTGTATCCTTTTTATTTATTTTGTAAATTTTTAAAACATTTTTTACTGGGGACCCATTATATAGGTGTTATAAGACATTCCGGGAGGTTAGTTGTCTGTGGTTAATGCACTTCCATATGCTAAAGGGACACAGCACAAGTGCCTCATTCCTCATTATGCACTTGAGCCTGTATTAACCACCGTCAACCAAAGCCCTTCCATGTCTTACTGCTTATGTATACTATTGTTATATTTTTGTGTGTCTCTTGTTTAAAATTGGATTGTCTGCTCCTATTTTATCTGTTAAGGACACCGACATGCTCTTACACTGTAAGCAACGCCCATTTGCATCCCTTTGTGCTCACGCATTTGTCTATCACAAGAATGCTTCCTTGAGTGACTTTTCTTCCCTGAAGAGCACATGCTTGAAACTGGTTGGGGCCTTTGAAGTCTGGCTTTTAAATTTTCCTAATGCTGGTGGTTGTAAGTGTTTTTGTTTTTGCACACTATTAAAATAGCAACGATGTCAGTATTTGGTGTTAGTGCTGGTCTTTTTTGTTTGGATTGTGACTTGTTTGTGTGCCTGCCCACCGGGTGAACCCATATCCAGTGCTTTAGTGTGTCATTTACTGCTAGAACACTGAAGCATTCATAAACAGCTGCATCTCAGAGTTGATGCAAAGCAACCAGTTTGCCACTCCCAGTACAGAAATAATTTAGTATTGTGACATTATATTTACTGTGTGTTGGTGACGCGCTAACGGGAACTGCTAGAAATGAACTGTTATGGCTTGTGCCACAGTAACTGTGGAACCTTTAGAAATGAGTGATTATGGCTCAGTAGGCTGTTCCTGGTAAAACTGTTTTAGTACATAAATAAATAACTTGAAGTGGCAATGTGTAAAGCTGGGGATGGGGTTCAAAGCTGTTTAAAAAGACTTGCAATTTACATTACATCCCAAGCCTAATAGCCTATTCCTGAGATCTTTAAATGTACTTACTTATCCATTGAATGCTCCTACCTGTTCTTAGGTAATTTTTGAAACCACATTGGACCTCAGACTATGGCAGTGCTTCAATTCCGGCGAAACTGACTGTGTGATATGGTGGCAGAGTGGGCCAAGAACAAACAGCACTGACAGATCGGATTATAAGTCACTTGGTGGCATTGTCTCTCCAGAACCCCATTCACATACACCTGCAATGCCAGCATTATCTGAAGCTGCTCGGTGGCCATTTGTCTCCAGTGCCCACCTGCCTGCTTCACACATACCACCAGTGACAAAATTAGCTGAAGCCACTCAGAGGCACATTCTCTGAAGTTCCCACCTTACATACAGTATATGGCCAGGACCCACCAGAGCTGATCTAGTTAAACAAGGCCCTCCAGAACTAAGAACTACTGCCACTGACGATAATAAATAAGGGATAAACATCCAGAAATTTCTGGAAACTTTGGGGGAAACTAGCAGACAGGTAAGGCAACAGGGGGAGGGACAGCAGGAGAGAAACATTAGGTATATCCCACCCTCCCTTTCCAAAGCCTTCCATCCTTCAGTAGTCCTGTGAAAGCCAGCTGAGGCACAAGATACCTACCTCACAGATCTAACTGCTAACAATCCCACCCAGAACCGTAGAAACCATAAAATCTGCCACAGCCTCTGCCTGCTGCCTGAACACAAATCCTACCCCTGCATTGAAGTACTAGCAATTCCACCCAGTACCCCCATTTAATTTATAACTTTGTATGGTCTCAGCAGCAGCTTGATAAGAGTGACCCTGTTTCTTATTTATCTTTTTTTACTCAAACCCCTTTTGACATTAATATTCAATTTTCCAAGTGGCCTCTCTGGCCTTTAGAGCCTGCAGTCTGGGAGAAAAAGTTTCTTTATTGTACACAAGGATTAAGTTAGGTAGGAACCCTAAGGAACTCTGTTCCACCAAGAAAATTTTTTTCTGTTACCTTTCTTCCACTCCCACCCTGGACAGCTCATTTCCTCTACCTCTGCGGGTTGTCCACACAATGGAGGCCTTGAGCTGAGTCCCCCCACCTGGATCTGATGTAGAAAAGCGGTAACCAGTCAATACCCAAGAGCCCTATTATTCCCTGACTGCATCCTGATGCCAGGGTATTTTTGAACACTTTCTTGCTACAACGGATATTGGCGCATTCAGTGAGGAGTCCCTCCCCCCTCTCCATTCATGATGTTTTGTGCACTGTCTGGCTTCACAGCACATCTGGGGAGAAATGCATCATGTAAGGCACCTTTCCCTTCCCTCCCTCCCTTCCTCCTGTTTCCCTTCCTTCGCTATTTGGCTGTCACATATTTAGGAAGTGTACCTCTTGTCAGGTACAGTATCTGTGTTTCCATTTTCCTTTTACTTTCTGTTTGTAAGCACTAAAGTAAATGTAAAATGAGTCCTAAAATGTTTACAAAGGGCATGAATCAGTAAAATTAATTTGGGAGTGCATTTATTTGTAGCCACTATTTTTGTGTGGCCACCGTCTTTTAATAGGAAACACTCCCTCCGCAAGGGATTAGGAGCAGTCAGTGGATATGAGAGATACGCCCTCTGAAGAGGACATTACTAAATTGTGGCAGTTCTTCCAGACTTTCCAAGTCATGGGGAATCTGGTCACTGCTGCTGCCCCCCCCCCCCTTATGTATTTATTTATTTGAAAATTGGTAACTGGGAAAGACACACTGAGTCAAGGCTCATTTCTAGGTGCAGCGCAGGGGCAGGGTTACTGGAGTAAACAGTGAAACAGTACACTACATTACATGTTGCAGATAAAGTACAGACACATAGTAGTAAGAAGAGTTAACTGGTACAAATATGGAACAGGATAAAGTGCAAAATATGTTGTACAAGCATACGTGCAAGTTGAAAATTGAGATTGGTATCAAAGCAATACAAAATCAGTCAAAACAGTACATAAGGGAACAGCTGTGTAGAGGGGCATCACAAACCTAATAATGCCAAAATCAGTAAAGGAAACATCTATAGGAAACTGGTACAGTTGGGCAGATTAAGGAATTTCAGCTGATGCCTGAGTGATCCTAAGGAGGTGGAATGATGAATGGAATAAAGGCTCTGGTTCCAAAGTAATGGCAATTGATAGGAGAAGACAGATTGCCCAGCAGAGTAATGAGGGTGAGGAGTGGAGAATGCTCGCTGGTTCCTTGAGTGGAGGGAGCATGGAGCGGGGGGGGGGGGACTGAAGAGAGGAGTAAGGTGAGATAGGATGGTAGGGAGCAAAACCAGTACTTGGAGATAAAGAGAGTGTTGTGTAACTGGTGATGTGAAGGTAGGGGAAGGATAGACGGGGAGGAGTAGAGGGAACAGTGGTGCATATGTGGAGGGGAGTTATTCGCAGTCGACAAAAGGCATTGCAGAGGGTGTCCAGTCTGGCTAGGGAAGTGGAGGGGCTGTACCATATACCATGTCAGCATAGTCAAAGACCAGTAGCACCATTCTGGTGACCAGCTCACGATAGACCAGCAGGGATAAACAGTCTTTGTTATGGTACAAAGGATCAAGCTTGAAGTCAAACTTACTATCAAGTCACACGTCAAAGTACTTTAAAGATGGGACCACTTCAAGAAGGGAGCCATTCAGCATGGTGAAGACCAGTGGTCTTAAGAGCCTGGCCAATTTTTGGCTGGTACAAAAGGTCATAATCACTGTTTTTTTAGTGTTGACATTGAAATGGTTGGAATGGAACCAGTGCAGGACATTGCTGAAGTCCTGTTGGAGTAGGTTTTCCATTGGCTCTATAGAGGGACAAGAGGTAAAGATGACTGTGTCATCTGCATACAGTACATGTGTATATGTGCATTAACACAGGCAGAGGGGAGATAATTTAAGAAAATGGAGAACAGAATGGGGCCCTATGGGCCCCAGCTTGGATGGGTAGGGGAGGTGATAACATGCCTCCAATCTGAACCAACTTTTGATGGTCTGTTAGGTGGGAACAGAATCAGACAATAGTCAGGAGGAGGGAATGGGATACCAAGTCAAATGCTTTGGCCAGATCAATGAAAATGGCAGCTATGATATCCTCCTGATCCATCCCAGAAAGGATTGCATCAGTGACATGCAGCACAGAAGAAATGGTAGAGTGATACTTCTGGTCATACCTCTCAACGGTACCTCACTACAAGGAACGTTCCTCATTTTACTTCACAAAAGCTCCCTGTTCCACATTGTGAGGACTTGTTCCACATTCAGTATTAACATTTTAAAGCAAAAATCTGTAGTAAATGTTGCAACAAATATATTACTCAATTAATAACAGACTTTCTAAACATAAATGCAAACATTTTAACAGTGTTCTGAGCCTCCTAGGTAAAGATTTGATTAAGTGTCCCACATTTTGCTCATTTGTTCCACATTTTGAGAGGCAATGTTCCACATTTGGGAGACAAAAGGTTGAGAGGTATGCTTCTGGAAGCCAGACTGAAAAGGTGAGAGGAAACTGGAAGAGGTGAGGTTGTCAAGAAGTCTAGAGTAGAGTAGCTTTTCTTGCAGTTTAGCATGGGAGAGGAGGAGGGAAATAGGGTGGTAATTTCGGGGGAGTGGTCCCGCCTTTGTGAAACTGAGAACTTTGGCAGTCTTCCAGGATGAATGGAGCTGAGGGAGAATGAAAGGTTAAGCAGCTGAGACAGTGGCAGAGCAATTGCAGGAGAGGAGAAGTAGAAGAGTTTAGGATCAAGCCCATCAGGACTGCACTTAGACTGACTAAGGGAGGAGAGGGCAAGCAGTGTTTCATGAGTGATGAACTCTTCCCCAGGCTCAGGTCACGCAGTCACAGCCTGTCCTTGAGGAGGTGTGTGAGGATGAGGCAGAGGAGCCTGTGGTTACCCCCTTAACAGGATTTTGGATCCACACCAAAAGTATTTGAAGATTTTACTTCATGTTCCTCATGTGTAAGACATATGGTGGATACTCTAGCTATCCATTCACAAAAAACAGAGGAGGATATTGAAGAGGCTGAATTTATAAACATGTTAGGCCTGACATCCACAAAAAGGATATCTGTGCCTTTACAGAAATCACTCAGAAAGGCTACTGATAAGATTATGTTAGCACCACACTCTGCTGCTGGTATGGATACACATATCAAAAGGAAAAAAACGCAGTTCCAGGTCGAGTAAAGGGGAGCCAAGGTACAAAAAATGAATGGAATGTAAAACAGCAACAGCCTCGGCTCACCCAAATCCAAATAAAAAAGAAGGAAGACTTATTTCCAACTTTAAAAACAGCAGTTGTGTTAAATGATGTAGCACCCCTCACACAAAAATCTACGTTTCACGCCACCCTTGACGCCTTTTCAAGATTACAATTATTCATTTGTACATGCCTTTTATAGTGTTCAATACCAATTAATTACACCAATCAATATCTTAGCAACACATGAGAAACCCGTGATAGTATATAAAGAGTCTCTTCTACTAATACTCAATACCAATTAACTGCATCAATTGATATTTTCACAACACACGAGATAACTGTGATAACATATAAAAAAGGCTATGTGCCTAATAAAATCTCTCATTCTCCAATTACTATTTAATCACTATATCTAAATTAACACTCTTTACAAAACTATTTTTAAATCAAGAGAGCAACCCAATAAAAATACACTTCTAAAAGAAGCATCACATAAAAAATGTTTATACATACATTGCTATATCCACTAAAGCATGGTACATATACCAGATTCTATCACATGAACATCACAAAAACACATATTAAATATGTATAAATACACTAATGGCAAATATGCAAAGGATATATATATATAATTTGTTTTTGTTCAACATACAGAATGCATGGCAAATCATCTATTTACTTATTTTATCTAAAATTCCTTTTTAGGTATGGGGCCAACTGAAAATGTCCATTCAATCCTGGAAATTTACCAGCTTGAAGTCTAAATTGCCAGTAAGTCTCCTTACACATCAAATTGTTATTTAAATCCCCTCCACGTTTATTATTATTGAGCTTTTCTGAGCCAACAAATTTAAAACCATGCTGATTTCCCTTCAACTGAATGTGATTTGCCAAAGCATTCTCAGGTGAATCTATATCTATATGTCTCTGATGTTCCATTATTCTGATTTTAAATTTCTTCACTGTTTTACCAACATAAAAGCATTTACATTTACATATGGCTATATACACAATCATTTCTGTACTGCATGAAATAAAGGCATTTGGCCATATCTCTTGCCCAGAATGGGGCAAAATAACACTATTCCCAGTACCCATATGGTTACATGCTATACAATTGCCACATTCGAAGTTTCCTCTAAGTAGTTGTGACTCATTTTCCACTCTTGTTCTTTCACTGCAACTGTGGACCAAAATGTCACTCAAATTCTTTGCCTTTCTATATGTAAAGTGAGGTCCATTTTCCACTATATGTTCCAAACTTGGTTCCAGAGACAGAAGATGCCAGCTTCTCTTAACAACATTTTCTATATCTTTAGCCTGTGTGTTAAAAGTAGTAGCAAAATTATCATCAATATATTTATTTGCATTATAATTACTGGCAACCCCCTTTAACAAACGGTTTTCAAGCACCTTAAAATGCCGTAATAACTAAAAAACGAGTTATTACGGCATTTGCAAAACTACCTGTCTCCTTTGCGTGTCACTCATCTGTATTCTGTCTTTTCATTGGTTCGCGCTCTGTGAGTGGGCGGGCTGAATAGCTTTTAAAAAAATGGCGTGCTCGCTTTCTCGCTTGCCGACGAGCCGCTTTTATTTACTACCCTCCCCATCTCTATTTGATTTTTTAAATGTTTTATCTGGTTGATCCCACCTTCTAAATAGAAAAGGACTATCTGGTTGATCCCGCCGTGTCTCCGGATCGGGAGATGCCGTCGCTGAAAAAAAGGTCAGTCTGAAAGAAAGTGTGTGTGTGTGAGAGAGAGAAAGACAGCGTGTGTGAGAGAGAGAGAGAGAGAGACACACACAGTGTGTGTGTCTGTGTGTGTGTGAGAAAGACAGCGTGTGTGTGTGTGTGTGTGTGTGTGTGTGTGTGTGTGAGAGAGAGAGAGAGAGACAGTGTGTGTGTGTGTGTGTGTGTGTGTGTGTGTGAGAGAGAGAGAGAGAGAGTGTGTGTGTGTGTTTGTAAATAGCAGATACTCTGCATTTTTATAAAGGGGTTGCCAGCAATTATAAAAAAATAATAAGCAACTGTATGTGGATTTTTAACCACCCTTGGTGTGTGATTACCTCATAAACCTCTCGAGCTTCGCTCTCGAGGTTTATGGGTTATCACACACCTTGGGTGTGTAAAAAAAATCCATAACACACAGTTGCCTATCTATTATTCTCTATATGTTTTTCCTTTCCTTTTTCTTTTACCACCAACAAATTATCTCTGGACGTAGTATCCACTTTAGTCTTTGCTTTATGCACACATGATTTACTGTATCCCCTGTTTTTAAATCTCTCTGCCAACACAGTACAATTATTCAGATATCCTCTCTCAGTACTACAGTTCCTTTTGGTCCTAATGAATTGGCCAGTGGGTATATTTAAGGTCACATGTTTTGGATAACAACTAGAAAAGTGCAATATGCTATTTTTATCAGTAGATTTTCTAAATAAATCAGTGACCAAGACATCTTCCCCATTCTTCATAACCAAGAGATCTAAAAATGGCACTTGTACCAAACTTGATGTAACAGAAAAGTGTAAATTATTATTAGTTCCCGCCACGTTTTGCACAAATGAATCAAGGTCCTGCTGATCACCCTGCCAGATAATAAAAATATCATCCAGGTATCACTTATAAAAAATCAAAAAAAGGATTCTTTTTCACATCATATACAACCAACTTTTTCCACTGAGCCAAATAAATGGTAATATAGTTGGGAGCCATTGCCACCCCCATGGCTGTCCCTTTTATTTGATGATATACTGTCTCTTCAAACAAAAAAACATTTTTTGTCAGAATAATTTCAGTTAGATGTACCAGAAATCCTACAAATTCAGTGGTATATTCAGTCTTCTCATTTAAAGCATCCCTCAATGCCTCCAAACCCTCATTATGAGGAATATTGGTGTACATAGACTGAATGTCCATCGTGACCAACAATCATTTTTATTCCACTACCATTTCCTGAAGTAACTCTAAGAATTGCATAGTGTCCATAAGATATGATCTTGATTCCTGTGCAACACCTTTAATAAAATAATCAATGTACTGTGCCAATGGTTCAATAATTGAATTATTTCCTGAGACAATCGGTCTCATAGGGGGATCATTTAGGTTTTTGTGAATTTTAGGTAAACTATACTGGAAACTGGAAAATCTACAGTTAGAAAATCACTTACTTCCTGCGTAATATATCCATTATTTAGTGCTTCAAACAAATAAATATCAATTTGCCACTTAAACTTGACTGTAGGATCACAAGACAATTTTTTGTAAAAATCTTGATTATCCAATAAATAAACCATGGCTTTGAGATACTTATCTTTTTCCATCACTACCACAGCCCCACCCTTGTCCGCAGGCTTGATAGTGATGGATGAATTGTTCTTTAACTTGTGGATGGCATTTCTTTCATCCAAGGTACAGTTCCAAAATTTTGGCTTCTGTGGATTCTTCATTATTAACTTGATGTCCTTCTCACATGCTTGCAAAAAGATCCCCATGGTATTGTTCATTGGTGGAATAAAGTTTGATTCCCTTCTCCATCTATTAATCTGGAGATGTTGTTCCTGCTCCACTGGGTCTGAAATATCTATATTTAACAAACTTAAGTCCACATTCTTATCAAGAGATGGTAAATGTTCTCTTCCATCAACTTTCTTTTTAGAAAAAAACACCTTCAAGTTTAATTTTCGTGCAAAGGCATGAATATCAACGATGGTATCAAAATGATTAATGGTAGTAGTAGGAATAAAGGAAAGACCCTTATTGAGAATATTTCTCTCTGCTTGAGACAATGAATAAGATGAAATATTCACTACTAATTGTTCACTTTCCTTCTCATTAATCAATATCGATGGTTCTTCCAATACTTCATTCTGCCTCTGGATCTGTATACTGGGTTCCCCCTTTTCTTTTCGTCGCCCCCTCCCCTTTCCCCATGTGCCCCTTCTGGTTCTTCGTCCAAGAACTGTATAAGGCACGGACTGTGACTTAGATTTCTCTGAGGCATTATTGGGAGTTGTGGGAGATGAGGGACCTCCTTCCCCATAACAACATTCCACTGTGGGACTTGCACCAAATCTGATCTCAGTCCCTGTTGATTTAAAGGTGGAGTGTCCTGTATAACTTCCACTATCGACTTTTGTCCTTGCTGTGAAGGTTCTGGGGGTTCCAATCTTGTCCTTGTCTGTACCTTTTGGCCCCTTTTTAATGTTCCCAGTTGTTGTGCTGTTCTGCCGAGCAATAAAAAAGGTTGAGGGATTTCATTTTGATTCTCTATAGTATCTTCATCTGTTTCCAATCCTGATGCACTGGTATAAGTGTCACTCTGGAGATTCTTTAAAATAGACATAATAGTCCCAACATTTTTACCCCATTGAAATATATGACCTTGTTCATAATCCCTTTTATCCCTTAAAAATTTCCTTATTTTCACTTTTTTATTTTCTCATCAGCTGTACTAATAGTGTCTTTAAGTTTGTTCAGATATTCATCATATAATGAATGAGCAGAAAAAGAATTAAATGCTCTTTCCTTATCATTAACTTCTAGTAAGGTTGCTGTCTCCAAAATCGCGGCATGTTTTAAAATAATTGCAATTAATCCTGCTGGTGATTCTAACAGATGCATTTGCCATTCTTTAAGGAATTCCATCTGATTTACCCTAAAAGCAGGTTGCAAGACCCATCATAAACCCCTAGGTATGCGTTTTACAGTTAAATAGGCTTCCATTGTTACCCGTTGCCAATACAGCCATCTAAGTTTTAAAAAAGACCGTTCCAATCGGACATAAGCCTGTTTAATGTCATTAGTAATCTGGGGTCCTTGTACTCCCCCTCACAATTCTGGGCTATCCATAGGATCATAACTAGGGGCATCAAAAAATACCAATAAGAGATTTTCAGTATCTGCATCTGAGAATATGGATTGTAAAATTCCACTCCCATTTCCTTGCCTCGATGCTCCCTGGCATTATTTTGATTAATGAAAACAACAGAATCATCAGAAAACCTAAGTGGAGGGGTGCTACTTACATTATTGGACATATTTCTCTCACTGGCTGACATCTTTTCATGCCGCAGTAGATTACTGGATCCACGACCGAGCCGTTACAAACTACCAATACACATATCAAAAGGAAAAAACATGGCTCCAGGTCGAGTAAAGGGGAGCCAATGTACAAAAAATGAATGGAATGTAAAACAGCAACACCCTCGGCTCACCCAAATCCAAATAAAAGAGAAGGAAGACTTATTTCCAACTTTAAAAACAACAATTTTATTACATGATGTAGCACCCCTCACACAAAAATCTACGTTTCACGTCGCCCTTGACGCTTTTTCAAGATTACAATTATTCATTTGTACATGCCTTTTATAGTGCTCAATACCAATTAATTATACCAATCAGTATCTTAGCAACACATGAGAAACCTGTGATAGTATATAACGAGTCTCTACTACTAATACTCAATACCAATTAACTGCATCAATTGATATTTTCACAACACATGAGAGAACTGTGATAACATATAAAAAAGGCTATGTGCCTAATAAAATCTCTCATTCTCCACTTACTATTTAATCACTATATCTAATACCTATCACTTTAGGGAGACTGCCTCCTCAAGCGGCACCATCGCCATAAGCAGCTCCTGACACTAACTGGCGCTGTGCCGACAATGAACCCTCCCTCGACTCTCCTGGTTCCCTGCCTGGAGATCCCTGGCCAAGGAGACTGCTTCCTGAGCGGCACCATCACTGTAAGCGGCACCCTACGTCAGCAACTTCGGCCGCTGTGCCGGCCCAATGGACCCTCCTCCACTGCTTTCCTGGTTTCCTGCCTCGGATCCCTGGCCAAGGGAACCTGCCTCCTCGAGTGGCACCATCGCCGTAAGTGGTGCCCTGTGGCTGCAACTTCAGCCATGGTGCCGGCCCAATGGACCCTCCTCGACCGCTTTCCTGGTTCCCTGCCTCAGATCCCTGGCCAAGGCAGACTGCCTCCTTGAGCGGCACCATCGCCTTAAGTGATGCCCTATGGCCGCAACTTCGGCTGCTGCACCAGCCCAATGGACCCTCCTCGACCCCTCTCCTGGTTCTCTGCCTCAGATCCTTGGCCAAGGGAGACTGCCTCCTCGAGCAGCACCATCGCCATAAGCGGCACCCTACGGCCGCAACTCCGGCCACTGCGCTGGCCCAAAGGATGCTCCTCGACCGCTCTCCTGGTTCCCTGCCTTGGAATCCCTGGCCAAGATACGTCCACCCCTCAGTTTTGAGCATGGTTCTCTGCAGCTGGATGCCAATTGGTTTACTACCGCTGCCTGTGGCTTGTGATTGGACTGGTCGTTTTTAGGCATCACAGCCATTGGATTGCCTTTCTGTCGGACTGAAGCCTGTCCTTGAGCCTCTCTCTCCCACGCCAGAAATCATCTGTTTTCCTCTAAGATATTTGCACTGTTAGCTTATATTTACCTGTATTTATGGTTACTAGTGTGCATATACCACTGTTACTGCTGCATTGTTATTCTGCATGATTTTACTGTTTTGTCCAGCTGATTAGCCCAGTACAGTGTAATTTGTGAATTAACTTTCTCCTTTCTTCCTGCTCTCTCCCCCCTCAGCCCCTCTGTCCACTTCGCCAGGTTGGTAACGTTCCCGGACACAGTCCCCCCCTCCCTGCTCGCTACCCTCCCTCATCTTTCTCCTATCTTTTCAACCTCATCTTGTGTTCCCTGGCTTTGACTTCTCCGAGATCTCTCACGCCACCGCCACCCTCCCCCCTGCTGTCAGTCCCTTCCTGCTAGCTGATCAATTGCATCTTGTCTCCTGACTCACCTTCCAACCCCTCCCTTTAGTCCCTGTAACCGTCTCTATTGTTATTCAACCTCACTCACCCACCCCTGACTATCTGCCGCCAGTTCTCCGCCCCACTTTCAAAGTGTCTACAGCCCTCTTAATTGGCTTCTCTCTCCAATTTCTCCACTTTAGGGAGACTGCCTCCTTGAGCGGCACCATCGCTGTAAGTGGCACCCTACGGCCACAACTTCGGCTGCTGAGCCGGCCCGATGGACCCTCCTCGACCGCTCTTCTGCTTCCCTGCCTCGGACCCCTGGCCAAGGTACGTCCGCCCCTCAATTTTGAGCCTGGTTCTCTGTGGCTGGATGCCGATTGGTTTACTGCTGCTGCCTGTGGCTTGTGATTGGACTGGTCGCTTTTAGGTAGCACAGCCATTGGTGCGCCTTTCTCTCAGACTGAAGCCTGTCCTTAAGCCTCTCTCCCACACCAGAAATTGTCTTTTTGTCCCACCCCACCCCCCGGCCTCCTTTAAATATGCATTCAGTCCACTCACCCTGAGTTGTCCTTATCACATTGGTTTGACTTTTCATGACCTAACCACTCCTTCATGTAAACCTCTTACACTCTGTCTCTCTCTCTCACTAACTTTGCTGCTGCTTCCACCCTCATTTGTGTACTCTCCTTCCCTTCCGTGATCTCTCTAGTATTCAAACTCTCTCCTGTCTTAAAATGCTCACTCAACTGATTATTGTGGTTATGCTTGTGCTTCTCGGTCCCATACCCCTTGGGTGCAACTCCTGCCATTCTCACCTGCACCTGGTACCTCTCGCTGCCCTGCATTACACCCCTGGTATGATCACAGGGACTCAGGACACAGGCTATCTGGCCCTCCGCCCACCCTTTGTGGCAACTTAGGGCCCTTCTCAAACTTAAATCATGCAGCCTCCTGATGATCCCACAAGCTATGCATGTACTCTACAATTTGTCAAATCGGCTCCAGCGTTGTGGCGCTATAAGGCATAAGAACATCACACGCAAGCAAGTCTGCAGCATGCTCAAATCCTTTCTCCTATGACTACTGCTTACGCTGCTCCTGATCTCAAGAAATGTTCACTCCAATCCAGGACCTTCTGAGCACGCAGCAGAAAATTTGATAAGGAGGGAAGGGTCTCGCACCCTGGCGTCTATTAATGCCTGTAGCATACTCAGCAAGCTAGATTCCCTCCAAACATGGATTCAACACAACCTTGATATCCTCTCCATGGTTGAAACATAGCTAAACCCTAAGATCCCAGATGCCTCAGTTTCAATCCCTGGCTACTCCATATTCAGGCAAGACAAGATTTCCAAACGAGGTGGGTGCTGGGCCATATACCTCAGGAGTACCCTCTTAGGTCATGTTATCCCATCTCCTAACCAGGGCAAAGTCCTCCTTGGAGCCCACAATAAGGAACTTACTGTTGTCTCAGTTTATCTACCACCTAAGGACCAGGCCACTGGCTTCAACAACTTTATGGAATACTTCAGGAGCCTGCATCATAACACAGAAACTATAATTCTAGGTGATTTTAATGTTAATTGGCTCTCCACTGAGTCCTCTGTATTCAAGGATGCAGTTACAGAGCAGCACCTCTCACAACTTGTCCTCAGCCCCACCAGATGCAACTTCAAGACCGGTACTTTCACACTACTAGATTAGATTCTGTCTAACCGCCCTGAACGAATCTCTAATGTCTCAGTCCTCCTGGACACAATAAGTGATCACTCACCTATCATCTGTGCTTGGACCAACAAGTTCCTCAAACCCCCTCCCAAGCTACTCTACACAAGGGTAATTAATCAGGAACACCTTCAGCTACTAAAATCCCACCTAAACAGACTTGACTGGGCAGTGTTGGACACACTCAATGATACTGACAAAGCCTTGGACTTGTTCATCAACCACTTCAACACAGCCACTAAAAAAGAAGAAGGTCAAAGGACGGTCGAACCCCTGGATTATCTCTGATCTTGTAACACGTCGTAAGCACAGGGACCACCTCTGGCACTGTGCTCATGCTACCCCAATGCAAGGAAACATACAAAAATACAAAGCAGCCCGCAATGCCTGCACTCATCAGATTTGGAATACCAGATGCAGATATTATAAGGAAGCACTGCCCAACTCCTGGAGTAATGGGAAAAATTTCTGGAACAACCTGAAAGAACTCACCGGCAAGGATCCTAAGGCACCCCCCCACCATGCTCAACATACACAGCACTCCAACACTCGACCTTGGCACCATTACCAATACCTTTAACAATGCTTTCTCGAACCTGGACAATGTGCTTCCTCCTAATTTCTTCGATGACCCTTCTCCTAATACCCCCCCATGAGACTACCCTAAATGTTCATACAGCTCCACAATTCTTCTTCAAAGAGGTTCCACCACATGTGGCTCATAACTACATCCGCAAGGCCATCTGCAAGTCCTGGTACAGTGGAGACTCCCTTGACCTCAAACTACTGGCACAAGTTCTGGGTGAGGTCATTGAACCCCTGACAAAGATCTTTAACCTCTCATTAATGCTAGGCCAATTCCCCTCATGCTGGAAACAGGCAACTGTCACACCGGTGCATAAAAGTGGAGACAGGTCTCTTCATTCCAACTATAGACCTATCTCACTCCTCCCCCCAATTATCTAAGGCATTAGAACGAATAGTGTTGGACCAGCTAGTCAAATTCCTGGATAAGTATGAAGTCCAATGCCCAGAACAGCATGGCTTCAGAAAAGGTCACAGAACCACCATGGCTCTTCTGGAATTCACGAGTTTTATTCACAACGCGCTCAACAAAGGAAACTGTGGGGGTGCAGTTTTCATAGACCTGATGAAGGCCTTCGACACCGTTAATCATCCTCTACTACTTAGGCAACTGTCCTACATTGGGCTGTCTAATGATGCCCTTCCATGGTTTGCTAGCTACCTCATGAATCTGACCCAACGGGTCAGGATAGCAGGTGTCACGTCCGATGTCAAGCCAGTCCTCTCCGGAGTCCCCAAGGGGTCCATCCTGGGACCTCTACTCTTCTCCCTCAATAGACTCCCTGGCATCTGCCAGCAAAAAATGCTACTTTACGTGGACGATACAGTGCTATTCTCTAGCCACCATGACACTAAACTCCTTGGAACACAGCTGCAGCTTGACTTCAAGCATGTCGAAGATTGGTTCAGCACGCATAAACTTATCATGAACTACAGCAAGACCAAAGTAATGACCTTCTGTAATCCTCGGAGCAGGCACAAATCTCAGCCCTTCAATATCATGAACAACGACGGGTACGTACTCGAACATGTCCTGGAGTTCAAATACCTCGGTGTCACACTGGATAGTACCCTCTCCTACACGCAGCATATTGACACTGTTGCCACTGCCGCCAATATGCCAATTGGTCTGCTACACAAGCATAAGCACTGTATGACCGCAAACGCCCTTAGACTGGCCATCTACAGCTCTGTCACCTCTATCATTGACTACGGTCTGGCTATCTATGGCTCTGCTTCTTCAACTGCCCTCCGTAGAATCTCAGTCTCGCTCAACAAAGCCTGCAGGCTCTTAATGGGCACTGCCAGAGACACGCACACATGTGACCTCTATGCACAGGCTTGTTGGCTACCACTCCTCAACAGAATTCAATATCAGACCTGCCTGCTAACCAAAAAGATTCTTTTTGGTCTCATGCCCCCTGGTGTTTGTAAGCTCCTCACTGCCTTCAGTGGTACTCAGCAAATGCGTAGTGCCCAATCGCAAACCTTCCAGGTTCCTAGATGTCATACCTCCTTGGGTCAGCGGTCCTTCACCTATAGGGCTCCTCATTGGTTTAATAGCCTCAACAAAGAAGCACTTTCCTCCCCAACACTTGGACCCTTTAAACGGAATCTCCGACTTTACCTCACCGCTACCTCCAAATGTGACTGCTTCTCCTAAAAGTCTGCTCCATTCACCACCTAGTCAATCTTGACCTGTGCCCTGCATCCCTCCTGGCATTACTCTCTCTGGCATCTGTCTTTCCTTGTGACCCTTTTCCTTCCCCTCTCTCCACCCTCCTTCCCCTTCTCCCCCACACTCCTCCTCCACTCTTCAAACCTCATTTTCTTTTCCCCTGTACCTGATCCCCTTCCTCCGTTCCCTCTCCCACCTCACAACAAAGGCCCCTCAGCCTGCCTACTCCCTGACACCCTCCTATTCAATATCAGGCTAATAGTCCCCTTGCTTCTTAAATCCCTCACTCTGTTACATCATCTACCTGCCTTTTTTTACGTTGCTCTCTAGTAATTATCCTTTATCTCTAAAGTGTTTTACAGCCGCAAAACATTGTCAACCATGTCTGTATTATGCCTGTTTACCATTACCAACCTTTGTATGTATGTTTTCCCCTTCCTTTGATGTGGAACCTTTGTAAATGAGCAGCTCCTGCTCAAAGGTACTTGTAATCCTAAAGTTTAATAATAAAAAAAAATTAACACCATTTACAAAAACTATTTTTAAATCAAGAGAGCAACCCAATAAAAATACACTTCTAAAAGGAGCATGACATAAAAAGTTTGGCATGGATAACAAGATTGACAAAAGTATCAGATGGACAGAGTTAATACTTGTATGTCCACACAGACCCTAAGAGTTTGGTACACGTGGCTGCTTGTGAAAAAAAATGAAAGTCCCTCTTGCCACCCAGCCTCCTGAAAAGGATTCCAGGAAGCTGGGCAGCATGGCTAGAAAAGTGCATACAACAGCTACTTCACAACTGAGACAAGCAGTGTGTAGGACCTACACTGCTCAGTACCAGAAAGCACTGTGTAACACTGTAATAGCTCTGAGTGAGAAAGTGGGAGGAGATGTAGATGGTGATTTGGCAGCAAAAGCCAAAGCAACACTAGATGCCATTAAATATCAGTTCAACATTGTAGCAGATGCCGGTGACACTGCATCTAGGGTCCTGGCACAATCTTTAGCATGGAGAAGGTTTTGGTGGCTGAGAACTATCCTGTCCTGGGACACTCAGAGTAAGACCACTGATTTCCCCTTGGGGAGGGGGGAGGCATCACTCTTTGGTGGCAAAACTGAAGCTTGCATGAAAAAAAGGGGATGAACAATCACTTACAGGAATTTGACTAAGACAGAAACAGAAAGAGGGCACCACTTCCTTCAAGCCCCATGAAAGGGGAGACAGGGGTTACTATCAAAGGCCCAACTCAGCTATGAGTACCCAGTACAAAGGGGTACCAGCAGAGGTAGGGGCAGAAGTGATGCCAGGCATGCTGTAGCCCCAGCTCCAAAGCCACAACCAAAACAAAACTCCTGACAATTTTTTCCAGCTCATTGGCCTCTCATTGCCAGTGGGGTGGGAGACGTCTGACTCACAAGTTCCAGGAGTAGCAAAAGATAACAACAGACAAATGGGTCCTGGAAGCAGTGTGTCAGGGTTTGACCTTATAGTGTCAACATTTCCCAAAACTGTAGCGGTCAAGACATTTTCCATTTCACACCTCCAAGGAAAAGCTCCACATAGAGCTGGAAATCAAAAAGGCTTTTACAGGCCAAAGCAGTGGAACAGATCCCTGTGTCCTAGTATGGAAAGGACATTTTTTCTGGATATTTCCTAATCCAAAAATAAAAAGGGGACTGGTGGCCTAATTTGGACCTGAGGTTCCTAAGCAGGCACATCCAAAAGAAAAAAGTCAGAATGGCGGCAGTTGGCATAGTGATCCCATCCTTACAAGCAAGAGACAGGCTATGGTCATTTGACTTAAAGGATGCATACTTGCAAGTCCCAGAAAGACCCTGCCACAAAAGAAAATATGTTAGATTTAGGATGAGAATTGGATATCAGTTCTCAGCCTTACCCTCTGGCTTAACCTCAGCACCAAGAGTATTCACAAAGTACCTAGCTGTAGTGGCAGCACATTTGAGAAGTAAGAGATAGTGGTTTTCCATTACTTGGATGATGGCTAATATCTGGGAAAACAGGAGGAAACAATGCACCCCACTTTAGTGGTACACTAGCACACAAGGAGAGCACACTGGAGAGGTGAGGATTCCTCCAGAAAGTGCAGAAATCACAGTTACAACCCAGTCAAGTGCTGGACTTCAGAGGTACAGAACTGAACACCCTACTGAACACTCTGCAAGGGAAGCCCTTCCTTTCTCTGAGCAGGGTAGATGATTTGATTGGAGGTTCAGAATCATTCCAGACAGGACAGAAAAACCTGTAAGAGAATTCCTGCAGCTTCTTGGCCACATGGCATCAGCATCAGCTTAGTGCTCTAAGCTTGTCTTCAAATGATGGATGTTGAGCACCTTCTAGTAAGGTACTGGTGCCAAAGGACAGACCCCTTGAATCATCCAGTGCCAGTCATATAAAAACGTTATCTAGGCACTTGAATGGTGGAAGGACAAAGAAAACATCAGAAGGGGTATTTCCTTCCTTTAGTTGTCTCCAGCTCAGGTACTTACAACAGATGCACCTCTACTGGGTTGGGGAGGACAGTTAGGGGACAGAACAGTGAGTTGGGACCTGGAGCACACAGGAGCTCATGGAGCACATAAACCTATTAGAACTCAGTGCAGTCTTTCTCTCCCCCCACTGCTGCAAAGTCAAACAGCTCAGATAACAGATAATACCACTACAGTGTAGTACATGAACAAACAGGGAGGTGTCACATCCTCAAAACTACACACAAAAGCAATGAAAATGTGGAACTTGGCATACTTAGTAGTTGCTAAGCTATCTGCAGTCCATCTGCCTTGAAAGGACAATGTCCTGGCAGACTGTCTGAGTAGAATGAGCCAAGGCAATAATAAACGGTCATTGAATCATTAGATGCTGGCCACAGTTTTTAGGAGCTGGGTTGTTCCAGAGATAGATTTGTTGGATTCATGGAAGAACACAACATTGGGCAATTATTTTTCAAACCTCACGCTATGGGACAGTACCAGAGGATGCTCTGATCCTCTTTTGGTGGGGGTCCTGTATTTCTTTCCCCCATTCCCTCTCATTCAGAAAGTGCTGATTAAGCTGAGGAGGGAGCAACAATGATATTGATATTTCCAGACTGGGCCAGACATGCCTGGTACTCACTGCTGCTGACCCTGTCATGCAAGAACCCCATATCACTGCTGCTGAGACACAATCTTCTGACCCTGTCATAAGGCAGAGTAACCTATCCATATCTCAGAACCCTACACCTCAAGGCTTGATTCTTAAAGATCTAGAGTTTTTATGGATTTAACTTTTCAGACAGAGTAGTAGAGTACTAGAGGTATTGAAAGTATCCAGGAAACCAACAACAACAAGAAAACTCACGGTTGCAGGCCAGCTTACCAGTAGTACTGAACTGTATGGTGCAGTTACAGTCTGTCGGTCTCAGGCCATCTACTTTAAAAGTGCATTTGGCAGCTGTCTGTGCTTTCATGTCAGCTGGAAAGGAAAAATCCATGGCTTCACAGCCCATTTTCAAAAGATTTTTCACAGGTTTGAATCATCTACACTCCCCTGTAAGGGAACCTGACCCTCAGTGGGACCGGAATATATGCTGTGCCCAGCTGGTGGAGCCTCCTTTCAAGCCAGCTACCTCAGCAGACAACAAGTAAGTCGCTTGGAAAACAGTTTTCCTCAAATCATTGACATCTGCCAGAACGGTTAATGAGCTTAACTACATTATTGCACGCAGTGACAAGGCAGTCCTGAGAACAAATCGGAAATTCCTTCCTAAAGCGATGTCAGAATTCCATTTGAATCAATCTGTTATCCTTCCTGCACTTTTCCATAACTACTGCAGCACAGATGAGTCAAAGCTGCATTGCCTTGATGTTAAAACTGGGCACTAAGTTACTATATAGACAGAACAAAAGATGCCAGAACTGATAGCACACAACTGTTTGTCACTTATGGAGAGGTTGGTAAACGTAAACCAACAGTCAGAATAATGTTTCTTGTTGGATAGTCTCCGATATTCAATTTTGTTAAGAGAAAGCTTGTAAGAAGCCACCAAGAGGCCTAAGGGTGCACTTTACTAGCTACTTCTGCCTCTGTGGCAGCTACAAGAGGCATCCCCTCCAAGAGATATGCAAAGCAGCCACCTGGTGACAGTCCGTACCTTTATGAAACATTACTGTATGGATATCCAATCCAGGAGAGATGCCAGGTTTAGGACTGCTGTCTTGCACAACCTTTTTTCTAAATAGGTTCTGAACCCAGCCTTCCATGGTATTGCTAGCGAGTCTGCAGTTTTTGTATGACATTATTGTTGTATTGCTGTTGTAGAAGAAATACTGTGCTGGCCCGGTGGCACAGAGCTGAGGCATCTCTTGCTTTTACCTTGTGCCACACCGGTGACCCAGGATTAGGGAATGACCTCAGGTCGTCGGGGAGCCAGCATGGGGGAGGGTGGGAGCAGGATTGAGCTGCCTTGCAGCAGATCTCCTCTCCCTGGGGGGGTCACCCTGCCGCAGTCCCGCCATCACTGGGTGGTGGTCCGTTGGTGGCGCAGGTGGGCATGGGTGACCGGTAGGGTGGGGCATTCTGCAGTGTGTGGTGTGCGTGTGCCTCCACAAGTGTGTGCTGATTCCAAAGATATAAGGGGGAGTGAAAGTGGGGAAAAAAATATGGAGAAAGCATATGGCGCACACACTGCAGATAAAAAATAATGAACCATCTCAGTTTACTTGAAAGACCACAAAAGCTAAATCCATGTATAGAAAATATCTGTATTTACATTTTATTCAAGGATACAAACTACAAAAAACATGGTGAAAAAAGTGCATCCAGAAACATCAAATGGTATGACTAAATAACAGCATATCTAGATGGAGAGCAGTCCAAAAAGCATCAGCATCACCCTAAGGTGAAAAAGACCTTATGTTTCGCTCCATCTGGGTGGAGCTTCATCAGAGGTTTGACATTCATTAACCTATGAGCCATATATATAGTGTCATCAGTTTGAAAGTGCTTGTGCATATTTAAATAAAGTGCAAATGGTTAAGTGATTTAAAAACATTTCGATTGGTATCCAAACACCCACTATTAAGAAAATTACAGGAGCTCAATAAAAGCTCAATAAAAGCCTTTTTGAAATTTCAAGTAGCACATATTAGCACAATAAAATGACAAACATACAAATTATAATGGAAACAGCAAAAATCCATCAAAAGTACAAAGAGAGTTAAATTCAACTAATAAAACAAACAAAACTGTCTAGTTTGTATTGGTTCTATTTTCCTGAAGTCTGCAGTCTCCACATAAATTTAGGTATGTCCTCAGCACTGGAATGCATACTCATTTCACCGATATTCGTTCCCTCTGTAAATTCACCCATTTGCTTTGTCCATTCATATTTTAGGTGTTACATACACAATCTTGATAACTGCAAGTATTAAAAATACAAACCAAGTACAGCAAATTGTAATAGTGCATATTGTATTTTTCCAATCACAATTCCAAAGCAAACTGTTTGAAATGATATTAAATGTTTGCAATTATCCTATTTGAAAATATGCTGATCTACTAAAACAAAGTTCCTTGTATAATACAACAAAGAAACCCATAGTTCACTTATTAAGCAAAACTTTACTTTAGTTACTTATTATTTTGCGCTTGAAGCCCATGTCATTTAAGCATCCAAGTCACCATAATTACAATCACTACGTTTCTCTAATACAGTTTGTACTTTGAAAACTTATATTCAGAAAAGCAATGAACATAATGCAGCTGTGTGTGAGTTATACCTAATATGATGGTAATGATCCTGAAACAGGGGGAGGGGGGTTCTGGGGTTTTAAAGCAAGTAATGTTTTTTTTCTAGAGAGCGCCAGATACAAACACATCTATATTTATAGTTATAATAAATGTATCATTTCCACAGAATCATCAAGGCCAGGTGGATAACAAGTCCAAGTCCTGAAAATCCACTTATCAGGTTTTTGTAAACTTTTTGTATGTCAAAAAACTGGGTATTATGGGCTTTCTTATCTTTTCCCATAATTTGCCTACCGATCGCATATTTTTCATTGCACTCTTTCCAAGCTCTGACATCTTCCCCTGTCCTGGTTTTAAAATTCATAGTTGTCCTGCCAATATAGAAAGCATGGCATTCACATTTTAAAATGTAGATTACCCCTTCACTGTCACAGTTAATGAAAGCATTAAAAAAATGTCCTTTTTCTCTCTTGGGTGTGTTATTGATTTACCCTGTATCAAATAATTACAGTACATATATTTTCCACATCTTTTGTTTATATTTGGAATTTTCCAAGGGACATTAGTTTCTATTTGTGGATAGAACATAGTAGATACCATGGAGTTACCTATGCCTGGCGCTCGCCTATATATAAAATGTGGTCTTTGTGTAGCAATATACTGTAATCTATGATTTCTATATAAAAATAGACCATCTATTAGTTACTATTTCTCTTGAGTTTATGAGCCACCAAGGTAAATGTGGCAATAAATATCAGGGTATCAAAAACCTTACTCGGTTTCTTTTGCCCTTTGATATTAAGTAGGGCAGGTCTATCCATATTTTGAACTTCTGAAACTGCTGTAAATATTGTTTCTTTGTTGTACCCTCTCTGGACAAATCTTTCAATCTGCTGTTGTTCCCTTTGTCTGTATGTCTCATTTTGTGTGCAGTTATGTTTTACACCTATAAGTTGCCCCTTTGGGACAGCTTTGATGGTGTGTTTTGGGTGGAAACTAAGAGCCTGTAGTAATGTGTTCCTATCGGTGGGCTTAGAAAACAGATCAGACACTGTGTTTCCCTGTTCATCCTGATACAATGTAACATCCAAAAAATTAATCTGATATTTGTCTGTAACCAACTGAAATTTAAGTGTTGGATCACTATTGTTCAAAAATTCAACAAAATAATGGAGAGCTTTATCATCCCCTTTCCAAATAATTACAATGTCATCTAGGAAGTCTCTCCACAAGTCCAAAAATGGAAGAAATGGATTTGTGGTTGCACTTCTAATAACATTCAGTTCCCATTTTGCCAGAAACAAATTTGCATAACTGGGAGCAAATGTTACACCCATCACCATTCCCCTAATTTGCAAATAAAATTTATTTCTGAAAGTAAACATGTTAAATTTGAGAATCATTTCTGATAAATCCAGCAATAATAAAGTTGGCAGTTCCTGAACTTCCCTTTCATCCAGAAAGAACTGGAGTGCTTGTAGCCCCTCCCTAGGAGGAATGCAAGTATATAAAGATTATACATCCAGTGTAGCAAATTGAGATTCAAAATCCATATCAATATCATGCACTGTATTCAACATATCAGTTGTGTCTCTGATATATGAAGGGACCTGCTGTACAATAGGTTTAAGGTACACATCGACGAATATCAGTGAAATGAGTATGCATTCCAGTGCTGAGCACAACTCTAAATTCATGCGGAGACTCCAGACTTCAGGAAACTAGAACCAAAACAAACTGGACAGTTTTGTTTGTTTTATTGGTTGAATTTAACTCTCTTTGGACTTTTGATGGATTTTTGTTGTTGTCTCCATTATAATATGTATGTCATTTTATTGTGCCAATATCTGCTATTTTAAATTTCTAAAAGGCTTTTATTGGTGTTTGGATACCAATCAAAATGTTTTTAAATCACTTAACCACTTGCACTTTATTTAAATATGCACAAGCACTTTCAAATTGATGGCACTATATACAGTATAAGGCTCATAGGTTAATGAATTTCAAACCTCTGATGAAGCTCCACCCAGACGAAGCGAAACATAAGGTCTTTTTTACCTTAGGGTGATGCTGATGCTTTTTGGACTGCTCTCCATCTAGATATGCTGTTATTTAGTCATGCCGTTTGATGTTTGTGGATGCACTTTTTTTACCATGTTTTTTGTACCTTGTATCCTTGAATAAAATGTAAGTAGATATATTTTCTATACATGGATTGAGTTTTTGTGGTTTTACTTGGTTTTTCAAGTAAACCGAGATGGTACATTATTTATTATTTATCTGCAGTGTGTGCTCCATATGCTTTCTCCATTTTACTTATTTCAGTTTTGTGCAGCACCACTAATATGCAGATAGCCTTTGGAGCACCTTTCTGCGTTGCATGTGGGAAAAAAGGATAAGCAAATAATAGAAAAAAAAATACTGTAATTACTCACCATAGTAATTGTGTTTCTTCTAAGGGATCCAACAATAAGTCATGCAATCCCTGACCCTGTCTCCCATTCCAGAGCCTGAAAAGAGTTGTTGCCCCAGTAATGGAACTTTTAGCATAATATTGTTTAAACTCTGCTGTGTAGTCACAGTTTCGCATGCATTTAATGGCAAATTAATTTCCTTGCTAAAGATATCAGTCACCCCGGAGTCCTGTTCCATCCTACTGGTTCAGTTTCTTAGTTTTGAACTTTAATTTTATTATTTTGTAATATTCAGAATTTATTTGATACTCTGCGTCAGTTTAGTTTTTATTCATTTTTTTATATTGTAGCAGTTTTTCTTGGTTCTGTGATTGTTCCCAGAAAGGAGAAAACCACTGTTTCCATTAGTTCCCCAATGTTTGAACTATTTAAAATGATTTTTTTTTGTTTGAATTGGTGTTACTTTTAAAATCGTTGGGCCGTTATTTGGCAAACAACCACTACAAACATTTTTGATACCTTCTTCTGTCAAATCGGAATTATAGAGTGGCCTAGAAAGAAAACAGGCCACACAGGATTTAAACACTGTAAATCAAGTCAGCATTTTTGGGCAAAAGTACTGTATGTGTCCACGAGTTTTACTTTGATTGTTTGGGCCCAGATCATGAAAACTGTGATCTCTGCAAAGTTTTCTGCCCTAAAACAAAGAAAAAAGGTCAGTTGAATGGTAGTTGTTTTCTCTGCATAACTTCCAGACTCATGTCTCAAGAGTGCTCACCTATAAAAAACATAAAAATAGATATAAAGAAAGATTCAACTGAAGGTAGAAAGCACAATTTAGATGGTGCTTCTTCTCTGCAGTGGTCTCTGGCACCCAAGGAGACTGAACAATGGTTTGGCCACTCCTCCGTAAAGGAATCAGTCATCTCTGGATTCCAAGAAGACAGATAAGACTGCCAAGCCATCATCCAGCAAAGAGCACGGGGCATCTGGGGGGGGGTGGCTCATTCTGCTGCTTCAGATGATAAGAAACAGAAATGGCCTTTAGACACCTTAAGCTTCCTCTGCCTGGAAAGCAAATAGAGGATCAGGTGTCAGAGAGTGATATGTCCTACCTAGAAGACATTAAAAAAGGTAGCCATTTTTCCAGACAATGCAAAGCTTTGCAACACCTGCTCCAGTCCCCCCTCCACACACACACACACACACACACACACAGATCCATACCCTGTACAGGATTATGAGGAGAGGGAGGAAGAGAAGGAACCAATATTACCAGATGATACTGCTGAGAATGAGTTTGGCTCCCCACCAAGGCTTAATGAAGATTATTCTGCTTGCACAGAATTAGTGGGCCAAACAGCTAGCATGCCAAAGCTGCAATCCACAACAACACACATAAATGTATAACAGGCTGAATTTATGAGTATGCTGGGGTTGACCTCAACAAAAATATTGTCAGTCCCTAATCATGAAGCATTTCAGAAGACCTCAATATTCTACCCCTGCAACCATAGACAAGAAGTTGGAAAAAGATATGTGATAAGCTGGGGGGGGGGGGTCTGACTATATCACACCCACCCTTACCTTGAGGGCCTGATTCAAGCAGCAACATGCAAAAATCAAACAACAACAACATAAAAACTAAGATTCATCAAGCAGCTGTAGCCCCTGCCAAGGAATCCAGAAAACTGGACCTTATGGCAAGAAAGGTATAGACTACCTCCATCCTAGTGTTGAAGCAGGCCACCTATTTAAGCTATTCTACACATCTACAGTAGGCCCTGTGGACCACTGTCTTGGTTTTATGTGAGAGTTTACCTACCCAGGAGAAAACATATATTGAACATACATGCAAGCTGGTTTGGAAGCTGCAAAATACTAACTTCAAATGGTTGTTGATGTAAATGACACTGCCTCTAGAACTCTAGGAGATTCAATGTCAGCTAGGAGATTTGCATGGCTCAGAACAACAGGGTTGTCACAGGATATGCAATTCAAAGAAATTGACTTCCCCATTGAAGGGTTATCCCATGATATGAGCGCTGGGGAATGGGCGCCTGCAAGCAAATAGGATACTGGGATGCATAGGCAGGGGCTTCACCAGCAGGAAAAGGGAGGTCATAATTCCATTATACAAAACACTAGTGAGGCCCCTCCTGGAGTACAGTGTACAGTTCTGGAGACTTTACCTATGTAAGGACATAGACAGGGTAGAGAAGGTTCAGAGGAGGGCAACAAAGATGGTACATGGATTGCATCACAAGTCCTATGAGGACAGGTTGAAGGAACTGAATATGTGCTCCCTGGACGAGAGGAGGGAGAGAGGGGACATGATAGAGACATACAAGTATCCTACAGGGAGGAACAGGGTGCAGGAATACACTATTTTTAAGTGAAAAAGATGTTTCAGGACTAGAGGGCATGGGATGAAGTTGGAGGGAGCACGATTCAGAGGAAATGTGAGGAAGAATTTCTTCACAGAATGGGTGGTGGACAAGTGGAACACCCTGCCAGAGGAAGTGGTGGGGGCTGAAACAATCACGGGATTTAAGCATGCATGGGATAGACATAAAGGAATTCTGGAGGTCAGGGGTAAGGGGCAACAGAGTTCTAGGAAAACATAAACTGAACTTACAAATTTAAATGGGCAGACTGGGTGGGCCATAGGCCCTTATCTGCTGACACTGTCTATGTATCTATGTAATGGCAACCCACTCCCAAGTGCATTTCTAGGGATGGCTACAGGAGGGTAGGGCAGCAGGAGGATGGGGGTGGGCAACTATAGCAACAGGATGTCACTATGCCGCACGCACGGAGGGGTGGAGCCGTGGCACGCATAGCCGAGGTGTGAGGGGTGGTCCCACAGTGGGTTGCCAAGTCGACCCTGTGGCGTGGTGGTTGGGTTGCTGGTGTCGGTTGGCAGGGTACTGGGTTTGGGTCCGGGCGCTGGTGCGTTTTTGTTACACCTGGTCCAAACCTTTTATGTTTTCACCCCCCCAACATGCATCCCCCTGGAGTTGAGAATCTTTCAGTAGAGGGGTGCGGGGGCACAGCCCCTGTAGAAAACATTAAAAAATGAAGTCTCCAGCACCCTTTTGGTGTGCACCGGGGTGGCAGAGTGCCAAACTAAATTTTTGGCACTCTTGACTTCTGCATAACAGCAGTTGCATTTAGGCTTTCGCCGTTATGACATAAAACCATTGAAGGTATCTTTTTATTTAGGAGTGAAAATTAGGCCTACATGAAAAAACAGTTGATGAGCAAAAAGCAACTTAAAAATATATGTAAAAATGGAGGTCCTCTATGTCCTGTAGACCCTATTGAAGGGAAGATATGGGAAGCACTTACTAAAGCAGACAGTACATGCACCATGAACACCCTATTCGAAGGGAAGCAGGGAGAGGCAGAGGCATAAGAGGAGGCAAACAGAAAACTGCCTCAGTTTCTCCAGCCCAGGGAAAGCCCAACCCCTAACAATTCTGGCTATGTTGCCATAGACCCCTTTACAGTGGGAGCATGCCTGTCTTACTACCTCCAGAAGTGGAAAAGGATTACTATAGACAAATGGGTCCTGTAGGTGGTGAAACAGGGCTTAACCTTTCAATCTGCAAAATTTCTAGAGTTAAGCAACACCAGATTTTTTCCTGCAGTCATAGCACAAAAACCTACTGATTCAAAGGTGGGACAATTATAGCTCCATGCAGTAGAAAAGATTCCAGGTTCTCAGTGGGGAAAGGTTTACTTCAAGATGCTTCCTCATTCTAAAGAAAAATGGGTACTGGTGACCCATTCTGGACCTAAAATTCCTGAACAGACATCTTAAAAAAAGAAATGTTCAGAATGGTACTACTGCGGACAGTGATTCCATCTGTTCTAGAAGGGGATTGGTTAGGGGCATTGGATTAGAAAGCTGCTTACTTTCATATCCTAACAAGACTTAGCCCCAATAAGTATCTGATATTCAGATCAGGGCATGCTCTTTACCAGTTCAAAGCAATGCCCTTTGGCTCAACTTTAGCTCCCAGTGTGTTCACAAAGTGCTTGCCAGTAGTGGCAGCACATCCACGCAGGCAGGGAATAGTGGCATTTCTCTACCTAGACAACTGGCTAGTGTATGGGAAAACACAGGAGTAAGCAATGAACTCAATTCAAACATTAAAGAGCAGACTGCAAAGCATAGGTTTCCTGCTCAGCTTAGAGAAGTCTTTCCTGGAACCCAGACAGTGCTGGAGTTCATTTATGCAGAACTGAACACATACAGGGTGAGAGCTTACCTTCCTCTAATTCACTATGCAAACTTATTCCAGTCAGGTCAGAAATAAGAGTGCTCTGGAATTTGTAAAACTCTTAGGCCACATGGCGTCTATCACTGTAGTGGTGCCATGGGCAAGATTACAAATGAGGGATGCCAGTTCCAATTCAGAGGGTACTGTTGCAAAAGAAGTGACCATGCTATCAGCAAGTACCACTGTCAAGCAAGATGACACAAGAACTGGAGTGACGGAAAATGTGAGCAACATCAGAGGGTATGCTGACTGGACAACGACTCTGGGATGACGAATTCCCTCACAGCAACAATCTCGACAGGTTTCAAGATTGTTGCTGTGAGGGACCCAAGGGTGAAATTTCACCTTTTCACCACCTTCCTCTCCCCCCTTTTGAAACAACTCCAACTCGGAGTTAGATATCTAAAGAAGGGAGAGCACAGGAGGCGCAGCCCCCACATGTGGGAGTTCGGGGGGCACAGCCCCCCCAATAGAAAACACACAATGTCTGACAGGTGAAATTTCGCCTGTCGACATTGGGGATCTCGCCATGCTGAACTTTGACAACACTGTTGTAGTTTTGGCATGGTAGAACCCATCAGAGAAGTTATTCTGTTCCTTTAGTGCACACCAGCAAAATCCTAGCCACAGATGCATCCCCTTAGGCTAGCAAGGACATCTGGATTAAAGAACAGGAACTTTGTCATGGCGTCCACAAGAAAGACAAGAACTCATATGCCTCTTAGTATCAGATCTGTGTCCCTGTCCATAATGTATTTCTAGCAAAGGGAGTTTACTAGTGATCTTATACAATCCCCAGTCATCTCAGCCCCTAGTTGTTGCTCTGGAGATGGAACTTATAGAGAATACTGGATGGGCAACTATGCACAACCAGTGTATTATATGTCACAGAGGGGTTCTGATTCCTTCTGACCTCAAGAGCGAAGCTTGAGAGGTCCATGGGAATCAGAACCCTGAGGTGACAGAACACACAGGTTGTGCATAAAGTTGCTCATCCTGTATTTTTTATAGTGTATAGTAGTATTACGTGAAATGTGTGCATTGTGGGGATTTTTCTCTCTTTTTCATAATGAAACTGACTTGTGAAGTCTCTAGAGGTTCTAGAATACTGCCACCACAGAATTAAATAGAGAAAAGCAACAATGTGCCAGCATTCCAAGTGGTTCTGCTGCAGGAGTGACATCACTACTGCAGCTGAACAACATAATGACATCACTACTGCAGCAGAACAAGCATATTCTAGGCATGAAATTTCATGCATAACATCATTCCACAATACACTATAGAATGTTTAAGTTCAGACTCTCTTCTTTAGTCACACTCTACCAAGCATTCTAACAGCAGATTTATTTCTCCACTGAATAGTTCAGATGCCCAGGATTCCTGTTCTAGTCCTTGTGGCCAAGTTGTATTACAAAAATCATTATTCATTTATTATTTTGTAATATTAGTCAAAAATATCATTATTTGTTTATTATTTTATCATTTTAGCCTATACCATGCATTAGTGTGGTTTGTTTTTATTGTTTTGTATTTCAACTGCATTTTTTCCTTCAGTTTCACAGTGGTTCCTGGGACCAAGGAAACAGCAGTCTGGGACATTTCTATTTAAACTATCAAAAATAATTGTTTTTCGATTCTGTTTGGTTTTATTTAAAAAAAAAAGTTTCTCCCCCAAGTAGAACCACCTAAAATAAGTTTGGCACCTTTTTCTGTCAGTTAGGCATGTGTATGGGGCCTAAAAAAAGAACAGACCCACAGGTTGTAAAAGTATTTTTTGTTCTGTGGACAGTTCCTGGTAAGGGCAGATGGCCACAAACTGTTTTCTGATTGTTTGGGCCTGGATCATGATTTTGAAAACTGTGACCTCTGCAAAGTTTTCTTTTCTAGAGCAAAGAAAAAGAGGGCGGCTAATGACATGAGTTGCTGTCTGCCCTAACTTCTACCACAATGTCACAGCAGTATTTTCCTATAAAAATTATACAAATAATGGAAGAGCACTCCTATGAAGATGGAAAGCCTACAATAGACGGTTTACAGTCCTCACAGCAGCCTCTGAATTCAAAAGGGGCTGACCTGTGTTGCAAGTTGTTCTGTCTGCCCAAGGAGACTGATCAGAATGACAAGCGATCTTTGAATCCCAGTACTGAGCAAAGGGCAGCTGGTAGCAGGAGCTGTGATGCAAATGATGACAAGAAAAATAAAAGACCTTCTGATGAGCCATTGCCCTCAATGTCTGGTAAAAAGAACCAAACGAAGAAACACAGCACTGTCCCTGTGCCCGTGAGGGCAACAAGTGAGCAAATCCACGGTTACTCTGCAAACTCAGGCAGAGCAACCAGGGCCAGAAATGAGAGTGCCCTCTGTAGAGGACAGTAAATACATTTAGCAGTTCTTCATAGCTGTGTAGGCTGTGGCAGTCCCTGCTGTTGCCCCTTCCAGAAATGCAATATCCTGAACAGGGTTTTGGTGAAAAGCAAGAAGAGGAGGAGGAGGAGGACCAACTGAGCCTGAGATGTCCCTAAAACAGATCTTTGGTTCCCCTCTCAGGGTCAATAAGGATTATATCTCATATTCTGCATTCGCTGGCCAAATGGCTAGCAAGCTTAATCTACCATCCACAGAAACAGAAGTGAATCTATGATGTGGAACCTTTGAAAATGGTAAATTTTTGCTCAAAGGAATTTCCCAATAGATACTCGCAGGTTTCTCTGTGGTTAATGTCAGCTGATCTCTAGCATTCTTAGGGTCCACCCCTTCCAGGCACTGAATGTATTTCTGTCTGTTTGTCTGTCTGTCTGTTTGAAAATGCGGGTAAGAATGATGAGAGGAACTCGGGGACGAAGTCATAATGATAACTACATTACATTTTAGGGTCAAACAACAAGTTTTTGTTATTTTCTCCTAAATTAGCCTTCTTTAATGGTGTTTCTCATTTTCTGATCTGTTGCATTCATTTCGCAGTGAAAGGCAGATAAATGAGTAATGGTATTCTATATTAGACTCCCTGGGGTTTACACTGAGGTGGAGGTGGGGGTATTATTGTAGGGGGGATGGTTCTGAACAATGCATCCCTCTCCAGGCTTAAAGCAGCCATCTACAGCAGCACCTGTGAAGCCTAAGAGGTGATGAAATCTATGCTGTATTTGGAAAGACAGAAACTTTCCTGCCAGTGGTAAACTAAGCTTCTTTGCAGAATGTTACTGAGGTACTTACTGTCTCCATTTCCACACTATAGTTGCCCAGTCTATGTAAATGTGTAATAAACAAAGGATTAAATAAAAGACGTTTTCAATATTTTCTGTCCCTTTTAAATCTTGGGTCATCTATTTCAATGGAAAAGGCATTAGTTGGGTTCGGATTCTGGGGGGTATTGCTTTCAGCATTTTGCATCCCCCTCCCACCTTTACACTCTGTATTCTACATTTCCTACTGTAACATCCCAACATTGTGGAGAAAAAAATGAAATATAAGGGACCTGCAGCTCTGAGAAACTCACTCCCAGTAGCAATCTGAGCCCAGATTCCTGAGCACAGTCACCACTAAGTATTGTAATTTGTGCTTCAAAAATCATCCTATTGGGCGGGGAGAGGCCAAGCTCTACTACCATCTCTGCAGGGCTGGCAGCTGTCCAGCTTGACCCTAGGTGCAGAGAGCTATGCAGTAAGGTGCCTTTACAGCTCTGGGTTTTTTTTTTTTTTTTCCTCTACGGACCCTTTTGTCCTGGGATGCTGGATGTTTTTTTCTAACATCACCGCCAATCAAAGCTGTTTTGGAACTAGTAATGGAGTTTTCACTGCAATAAAATTATGAAAATTTTTATTTTAAACTTATGATGTCTCTTGGAGGTATGTAATAACTTTCCCCTTTAAATAAAATAAATGACATGAAAATAAAGTGGATATTGCATGGGTTACATAGAAACATAGAAACTGTTGGCAGAAAAGGATCTCCTGGCCCATCTAGTCTGCCCTAGGATCCCTACCTATTGTGCTACCACAGACCCTAATTGATCTCAGACCTTACTCCACCCCCATCCCTGTTGCTAAGGTCCCCCTGTGTCTACCCCATGCATGCTTGAAACCTGTTACTGTTTCAGTACCCACAACCTCTTCTGGGAGGCTGTTCCAGATGTCTATCACCCTTTCTGTAAAGAAGTATTTTCTCACATCCCCTCTAAGTCTTCCCCCTTCCAGCTTCATATCATATCTGGTTCTATGTAAATATGTAATATATTTGTCATAGAATGTTATTGATCCTTAGCTGTGAGTGGAGGAGCACGGTGTAGTCATGAGTGCTAGGTTTAGTGAGGTCTTCTATCCACAGTAGATAAATTCAACACTTACAGGTAGCCCACTAAATGTACTACATCCTTTACAGTGAAGTAAGCAAGGACCAGGTCCACGGCGGGAAAGTACATTTCAGAGAAGCTGGGTGATGGGGTGGGAGGGGGTCAGCCACAATGGGCTGGCTGGGGCAGGAGGATAAAAAATCTATAGGAGAAATAAAAAATATGTCAAACAAAGACCCAACTGAAAATGAGATACAGTTCTGCATCTCAGCCAGCCTACCATTGCAAGGGTAAATGCATTCAGAACCACTCCCCTCAAAAAATACCAGCAAACTGTTAAAGTATGCATGCAAACATTCGGCGTTGACAAATGGCTTGTTCTAGAATGCATCTCATTCAGTCGTTCAGTTACTGTCTCACGCTCTGTGCTATTAGTGTGCCAAGTCCTGTTTGTGTTTGTATCGGCTGGGACTGCAGAGGTGATGGCTGAGTACTGCTGTGAAATGGGAATGTGGGCCATCTAAGAGTGAGATTGGAGAATGCAGCACTGGGAGAACAGCTGAACTTTTCAGTGGAGTGGGTAAGTTTTCTAATTGAAGGTAGAAAAAACTACTAAATAAACATGGGAGGCATTTTTAAACTATATAGTTTTTATTGTGTGCTGTAGGTGAACTGGGAGTGAAATGAAGAATACCTGATATAGATGACGATGATGGTGACGACAATGTCTGTTAGTTGGACAATGGTCAGAAAACCAAAGTGATTGTCAGGGCAGCATCCTTTGAACTACACAATGTTAACACCCATCAGCCAGCTGAACACTGTCATCATCAGCCTTCTCAGCATTGGCTTTTGAGTAGCAAGCCTCCTTTATTTCTGTATCCATTGACTTATACAGCACCCCCTTCCACAGCCCCCTGCACTGCTAGAGAACCACCAATATAGTTGCTTTGTGCACAAGCAAACATAAAAACAGTGGTTGAAACAGCTGTTCTCACTGCTGTCATGCTCCCTGTCTCACGCTACACACTCTCATTTACATCAGAGACTTACTGAAGAAGCGTGTACATCATAAAACTGCCCAGTTATAAAAATCTTGCATTACTTCTAGGCCTGGACACATCAAATAATAAAGGTCACAAAACTGGGGCGGGGGAGTTATCATTGCCACACCTCAGCTGCCAAGCTAAAGGTTCCCTCTAGTGGCCTTATTAAAAATGACAGAATTATAAATCATTTTACTACTAATTACTCTTTAACGTAACCACTTTTTACATTATACTTTCATTTTGTAAATGCCTCATATTATTTTGTAGACGTCTTTGTATTTTTTAATTGGTTCCCAATTTTTTTGTAGTTAATACCCGTTATATAAGTGCAATAAGGCACTCCAGGGTGTGGGTTTCTTTTCCTGAGCCGCACTTCTGGGTGGTTGAAGGCACTTGGCACAGGCGCTTTGTACCTCTCAACGCACCTAGGCATGTGGTTCTTGAAGAGTTATAATACTCTAACCTGAATCTGTCTAAACAGGCACTTGAAGTTTTAAATGTTGCTAGGAAGCTAGCAACCAGGAAAACATACATGTCAAAGTGGAAGAGAATCAATATTTGGTGTGTTTCTCACCAAATTACAGATATGGTTATGGGATTGTAAGTGGTTTGGGATTACCTGGTCAATATGCAGTCTCAGGGCCTGAGGCCTTCCTCTTTAAAAGTGCCCTTGGCAGCAGATTCACCTTTTAAGTCAGCAGGTAAATAAAATTGTTGGCTTCACTGCCAGTGTTCAAAAAGTTTTTCAAAGGGTTGAACTACTTTCCTTACCTCTCCTTCAAAATAGGTCTGTTGACCTATAAGGTCCTGCACAGGCTGGGTCCAGGTTACCTGAAGGAGCTTCTGCATCCCTACACCCCGGATCGCTCTCCAATCAGCGGGAGAGGCCTACCTGGAGGTCCCCTGAGCAAGGCTAAAATCATCTGGGGATTGGGCATTCATAGTAGCCTCCCCGATCCTATGGAATTCTTTGCCAGGAGGCACCCTCCTTGGAGCTATTTAAAGGAAATTTAAAATCTTTTCTCTTCCAACAGGCCTTTGTGGTCTGAGAAATAATTGAATGTGTCAAGCAGTTCACAGTCTGATTGATAGGAAGTATTTATATATTAATGAGTGTTATTTATTGTTATATTCTTATTTATATGATTTTATACGTTTTTTGTATCTATCTATGCTGTTTGTCAGCCTTATATTTTGTAAGGGTGCCCTGAGCCTACAGGGAAGGGTGCCCAAAAGAAATAAAATCTACTACTACTACTACTGCTACTACTTTTATTCTCCTGTGAGCGAACCAGTTCCCCCATGGGATTTGAACCTGTTCTAGGAACTCAAACAGGGTGCACCCCAGTATACTGAGGGAACTGAAAGAGGAGCTGGCTGCAGCTCTGACAGCCCTTTTTAACCAGTCATTAAGAACAGGGAAGATCCCAGGGGACTGGAGGAGGGCAGATGTGGTCCCACTCCACAAGAGTGGGAAATAGGGAGGAGGTAGGAAATTACAGACCTGTCAGCCTGATGTTGGTGGTGGGCAAGGTAATGGAATTACTATTGAAGGAAAGGATTGGGGAATACTTTGTTACCAATAATCTGCAGGATCAGAGGCAGCATGGTTTCACAGGGGGAGGTCCTGCCAGACAAACCTGATCGAGTTCTTTGATTGGGTAGCCAGGGAGGTGGATCAGGGAGGTGCGGTGGACATGGCCTACCTCAATTTCAGCAAGGCCTCTGACACTGTTCCACATAGAAAACTGTTAAATAAACTGGGGAGCCGAGGAGTCGGTCCCAAAATAGTAAATTGGATGGCAAATGGGCTGGGCAATAGGAGTCAAAGGGTAGTGGTAAATGGCATCCACTCTGGAGTAGGCAAAGTGACCAGTGGGGTACCACAAGGATCAGTATTAGGGCCAGTCCTCTTCAATGACTTTATTAATGACATTGTAGAAGGGCTGGAAGGGAAAGTATGCCTGCCTGCAGATGACACAAAACTCTGCAACAGATCTGACACACTGAGAGGGGTAGAAAGAATGAGAAACAATCTACAAAAACTAGAGGAATGGTCAAGAGTTTGGCAGCTGGGTTTTGACGTCAAAAAAATGCCAAATAATGCACATGGGGCACAGGAACCCAGGGGTGACATACCAAATGTGGGGAGCGGTATTAACGGTCACAAAGCAGGAAATAAACTGGGGGGTGAACATTTCTGATGACCTGAAGGTAACAAAACAGTGCTAAAAAGGCAGTGTGGAAGGCAGGTGGGATGCTGGAATACATAGGTAGGGGAATCACCATGAGGAAGAAGAAGGTAATAATACCCCAGTATAGATCACTGGTGAGACCACACAACAAGTACTGTGTATGGCACTGGAGGGCCCAGCTCCACAAGGACATAGATAGGATGGAGGCAGTACAAAGGAGGGCAACAAAAATGGTGCATGGCCTGCATCAAAAAATCCTATGGGGAAAGGCTCAAGGAATTAAATATGTACTCCCTGGAGGAAAAGAGGGAAAGGGGGATATGACAGAAACATTTAAATACCTCAAAGGTATAAACCCCCCGACCTCCAACCCTAGGGGGTGCAGTGGATATGTAAATATCTATGAGTGCATGGTCTGATGTTTCCACAGGAATTGTTTCAGAAACAGAGACAGGAATAATATTAGAAACCAGCCAAAAATCTATACATGACGAAAGGGTCTCTTTAAAAAAAAAAGTGTGCTTGGGCCTAGGGAACAAAGCAGCCTATGCATCCTTCAACCCATTTTGTTTGAGTAAATTACGCAAAAAGGCAGTATCACCATACATTTTACCTTTCTTGCCCTAGCGTCAGACTCCAATAAACTAATGTTGAAATCCCCACCAAATAAAACCTGTTTATTAGTGCACAGATAGGGCAGCACCAACTTCAACAATTCCACCATTAGCACCTTCGTTTGTGGGGCATAGTTATTAATTACTCTATAAGTGAGCCCCTCAAATCCAGGTACAGAATTGGTTCAGAGTTTATGGACAGGCAGAAGGGGATAGGGAGAAGTACCAGGAGAAGCAAAGGGAGGCAGGGAGGTCAGTAAGGGAAGCCAAAGCTCAGACAGAAGAGCACGTTGCAAAATCAGTGGGTAGAGGGGACAGAACCTTTTACAGGTACATAAGTGAAAAAAGAAAGGCAAAGGGAGCGATAGTGAGACTGAAGGGGGAGGATGGGGGCCGCTTGGAGGATGACAACAGTAAAGCTGACATATTGAACAGGTATTTCTGCTCAGTCTTTACTGAGGAAGAGGAGGGTAATGGGTCTGATGGCAGTACAGGGGGTGGGAATGGTGCAGAAATGGACACAAGTCCCTTTACACGAGAAAGGGTCCTGAAGGAACTGGAAGTAATAAGTGTTGATAAAACAATGGGGCCAGATGGGGTGCACCCCAGAGTCCTTAAAGAACTAAGAGAGGTGGTGGCTGAACCTCTGGCTATCCTGTTTAGCTGATCACTGGAAACAGGGGAGGTACCCAAAGACTGGAGGACAGCAGCTGTAGTCCCCTTATACAAAAGTGGGAACAAAGAAGAAGCAGTGAACTACAGACCAGTCAGCCTCACCTCAGCAGTGGGGAAGATCATGGAAGCACTACTGAAGGAGAGATTGGTGGAACATCTGGTTGTCAGTGGACTACAGGACTGAAGGCAGCATGGTTTCACCAGGGGGAGGTCATGTCAGACCAACCTCTTTGAATTTTTTGACTGGGTGACTAGGGAGGTGGATCGGGGAGGGCAGTGGACATGGCCTATCTGGACTTCAGCAAGGCCTTTGGCACTGTGCCACATAGAAGACTATTACACAAACTGGGGAATATTGGTGTGGGCAGGACAGTAGTGCAGCGGGTAGGTAACTGGCTGGGCGGCAAGACACAGAGGGTGGTGGCAAATGGCTGTCACTCCACAGAGGGAAGAGTGACCAGTGGGGTACCACAGGGATCAGTGCTGGGACCGGTCCTATTCAACATCTTCATCAGTGACATTGCACAGAACCTAGAAGGCAGAATTTCCCTGTTTGCTGATGACACAAAGCTCTGTAACAGAGTAGACACACCAGAAGGTGTAGACAGAATGAGAAGGGACCTGCAGAAACTTGAAGAATGGTCAGGGGTTTGGCAGTTGAAATTCAATGCAAAGAAGTGCAAGATAATGCATATGGGGCACAAAAACCCTGGCACAATATATCAGTTGGGGGTGGGGATATAGCATGCACCAAGCAGGAAAGGGACGACTTATCTGTACATAAATTATCATCCGGCCCCTTAAGAGATGTCATGTCTTTAGCCTTTTTAGCTCTAGCAAAGTTCTCATATGGACATACTACCTCTGTCCTTCCTTGTGTCCCGAATCTTTGCTGAAATTCCAATGATCTAGCCTTACCAGCATGATATTGTTTCATAGCAGTTGTCACATGAGCTATCTGATCAGTAAAAGCATGTCCCATCTCAACAGAAAGGGAAAGCAATCATTGGAGCTGCAACCTGTTTTGCAGATACACAAAATAAGATCTATGGGAGTTATTTTTACCTAATTGTTTACAGAGCTTCTGGAGATCCATCTTAGTATCTTCCCACCATAAACAGGGATTATCAAAACAATCAAATACCGACCTTCCAGCAGTAATAAAATCCTGGAGAAGATGCAGAAAATATACAGTACATCAGAAAAAAAAGAAATATTCAGTTTCCAGAACCCGGGTCCCCTTTTAACTATCAAGGAGTTCACTAGTTTAATACCCACAATTCTATGGTCCGTAAATTCAAGAGGAAAATTCTCTGCCCCTAAAACAGGCAGATGACTAGACAACAAAACATAATCAATTATAGATGTCAGGGAACCTTTTTGAAAAGTGGGAACAAGCTTATTCATATACTGTATGTGTAAAAGCAATCCTTCAAATGTGCCTGTGAGATCATATTCTGCAAAAGATGGGAATCACAATAAGTTTTCGGGCACTTTACAACCAGAGGACAGTTGAAATCTCCTGCAAAAATCAGATGGTGGGAGGTGAACAAAAATGGCTGTAACAATTTCAGTAAAGCACAGCGACCCTCCTTAGTTTGGGGTGCATATAAAGTAATCAAATGAAATAATTCTCACTGTATAACAACATCCAAAACAAGAGCTCTACCCGGCATTAAATCATAAACTTTCAATAACTTGAATTCAGGCAATCTAAATAAAATCCCTACTCCTAAACAGGCTTCCTGCCCAAAGGACCAATAAGAATGCCCTACAATCCATTCACTAGAGGCCAATTGCAACTCTTTCAAAGTGTGAAATCTCACATCCTGCAAGAAATAAACACCAAAGGAGAGAGACTTCAGACAGGAAAAAAACTATCTTACGTTTGCTAACCCTCTTAATGCTATTAACATTGAGGGTATAACAGGTAAAAGGAATAAGCATTAATTAAACCATTCATTTATATTTACCTCTCCTAGTATTCTGCCATTTCAATTTTGCTTTCCTTTTCTGAGGACCCTTAACAGACGGCTGTTGTTCAGAATCCGAAGCAGCCTCTGGCAAGGAAGATGCAACTGAAGAATCATCAGATTCTTCACCAGTGTGATCAGATTGTAGTATATCAAATTTATTACCAGTAGCTACAGGAACAGAAGATTCTTGTTGTTTCAGAACAGAAGCCCTAGTATTATGTTTAGAAATTTGGATCCAACCCTCCGGCCTATCTGGAGGCTGTGGAGGTGGGGGCATAAGGTTCACAGGAACCTCCAATACAGAAGTAGAGGCAACTTCCAGATTCCTTTCCACCACCAGAGATTCGTCATTTACAACAACCATCTGTTGAGGCAGCAACTCCTGTACCAGTCCAGAAACCATCCCTGTTTCAGCTCTAACCCCAGCAACATCTGAAGTAAGCGGAGCAACAGGGGTAGGCACCATAGTCTGCTGCATATCCACTATTCCCTGTTTGTTACCTAAGGTTTTCTTCTGTGTCAGGGTAATGAGCAAACGCTGCTCATCCCCAGCAGCCCAGTCAGGAAGATTGCGTGCTGCCCATTTGCAGTTCGGAAAAGTGTGACCAAGCATATCACACAGGTTACACTTACATTCATTAGTGCAGTCTGATCCCAAATGCCCCAGTTCCCCACAAACATTACACCGCGCCTGATCACAGACACTACTAATATGCGCCACTGATCCACATCGGTAACACATCTTAGGTTGTCCCGCATAAAATAAGATGCCACGATCCCACCCTAGAAAAAAGGAATTAGGCAAATGTATCACCCCTGTATCAGAAGTTTTAAGCAGAACCTTAACCCTCCATCCCCCAGTCCAAATGTTCTCAGAGTCTAAAATAGCCTCCGGGTCCTCTATGGTAGTACATCTTTGCTTTAACCAGTAAATTAAGTCATTCACACTAACACCCTCATTCTGAAACAGTACCGTGATAACCTTCTGCGCTGGTTTAGAGAGGGGTATTGCAATAAATGGTACCCATAAAGGGAATTTTTTCAATTGAGAATACTTTATCCAGAATTGTTCCAAGCCTGACACAGAACTGAAACTCACGTCAAACGCATTTTCGCCTGAAACATGTATTAGGGCATAAAGCTCAGTAGTGAAAAACTTCATTGAGTATTTTAAAAGGGTCTTGGCTACGAATAATCTATCTGGAGGGTCCTGCATTCCACCGATATAAGACAAACGGACCGCATTGTGCCTTTTAGCTGGATAAATCGGCAGTTTAAAAAAAGAAGAATATGAGCGAGGAGCATCCTTCTGAACTACATTCAGGGGTCTCTGCGATTTCGGCAATGAAATGCTAGGGAGTTACTCAGTCATAGCCATGCAGGCAAGGACATGTTCAGGCTGAGCAGAACAAACAACCGGTAGTACCGGATTCTGTGTCAATTTGAGTTCCTCAGGCAATTCCAGTGCAGAATCCTGAGACTCCCCATGTACCGTAGGCATTCGAATAGAGGAACTCCCTGCAACCCACTAACCTGAGGTCGTCGCCCTCTCCCAGTCTACACCAAGGAGAACCTCAGCTACTGACCATGGTTTCTCTCCATTTTCCCGAGTCGCTGACTGATTCCCAGTGTCTTAGGCCAGGCTGTACATTGCTCTCTGTCGCCATTCCTGATGAAATAGCTACTTGCTGAGAATTCAGCGGTACATTCAAACATTCCTCCTGTTCCACTGTCTCCGCCGAGGATCGTGGTAAAACTGTTTGTTTGTCAGGTATACTCCCCTGAGAAGGTATAACAGGCCTCAGCCCCTTACCAGCATGTAAATCCCTCAGTTGCTTTTTCAGCTGCATTTTATGAAATAAAAATGCCCGCTCCTCTGCATCCAAAACCTTAAGCAATTCCGATTCCTCCAAGTCTGAAGCAACCTGGTTTGGTAAAGATACCTCAATGGCTGTGGTAGTGACATTATGGTCTGACAAATCATTCTCCAGTATCTCTGGATTAGAGACCATCGTAGCGCCAGCAGGAAACATTGAAACCGCATTATGCACTCCCTCTCCAACCCGGGAAATATTCTGTCCATTCGTTAAACCAACAGCAGAACTTCTCATCTCATCGCCCACATCCTCCAGCTCCGTTTCTTCCTGATGCTGACCGCCAACTTGCAGAGCAGCCATGTTGGATGACAGTCCAGGAGACCAGCACTCCCCCTACTGAACAATAGGGGATTTTCCCCGGTGTCCTTGCCAAATTTCCCCCATTTACTAAAAATACCACCAACAGCTTAATCTGGTTCAATTTCAGTTGGTTACCATCTGTATTCCCTCCCCCCCGGTTGCCCCTGAAAAAGGGACTTCTAGTTTCGGTGGGCCTAGCCGGTAAACAAAATTCAATAAATAAATAAAATAAATAAAGGACTGAGCAGCAGGAACAAGACTGATGGCAGTTACACGAACAAGGGCACTAGCACCCTGGGACAGCAGAACTGACAGGAACCGCCAGAGGTTTAAAGGAAGTGAGACACCAACTCACCTGGTTCACGGAAGGATTTGGAGCAGAAAACAAAGGGGGATTTGAGCAAGCTTTAGAGGGAGAGCCAAAAACCCAAAAGAAGGCAGACAGAACCAGAGGAAGGCTGCAGACAGGGAAGGGAGAAGGGAAACCCTGAGACAGCCAGCTGTATGGTGGCACAGGTGTGTGGCATGATGGAGTGAACAGGCTACTGTGCGACAGGAATTAACAAAATCATACCTAGTTGTCCAAAAGATGCATGGACATGTGCTGTTTTATACAAGGTGGATGGGTGTGTGGGGTGTGTTGCCCACTGCCCCTCCCAACCACAGGCAAAGCCTTTTACCTGTAAATCAGTTAGCTAACAAATTCATTAATGCACCCTACCAACCTAAAGGTATACTATAAAATATAAATATCTGAAAAAATACATATTACTACAGCAGAAAGCAGGATGTGGTCTTTGATCCTTGGCAATGTGGTATGATGGAGACCATAGGAAATCTGTCTCTTCCTGGAAGACAAAATACAACAGTGTCTTGCAGTCTTTTTCTGGTCATTCAGCCTTACTCCTTGTCTTCTGGAAAACTCACCACAGGAATGCCTGAGTTTCTTTGTTCTTCTTCATGGGCCAGATACTGTGTGACTCTGAGCAAGTCACTTAACCGCCCAGTGCTCCCAGGTCGCCCCTGAAAACAGGCACTTGTGCCTAGTGGGCCTTACCTGGCTACCAAAGACTAAAAAAAAAAAAAAGATCTTCACTTGGAGATTTGACATCTCACTAGGACAAGAACCATTATTGCATTGCCAGTTTGTGTCTAGACCCTACAATTATTTGGGCAGTGATGTCACAATTTAATGAGTTCATTACTATCAAATCTGGTGACACCACTGGACAACTCAACATCTCATGAATGGCTTCCTCCTCACTTCATCCATCATTCCAAAGTGAGGGAGTCTGCTTGAACATCAGTAATTCCATTTTAATGCAAAGTCTTAAAGAGCATGTTTCTCAATAAATTGTGTTTGAAAAAAATAATAAGAGGAAGTTCTCTTACCTTCCTTGGAGCTCCTGTGTGGCATTTGCCCAGTTTTCCATACTGTCCCCCAAGGAAAAGAAGGGATCATAATTTGCTCCCGAGGGGCTAGCCGTGCAATCACTTCCACTTCCTTATTGCTATCTCTGCCCCTGAGCTCTGACATTTTGTGACATTTCTATAGGGAGAGCATGGGGGTGCGCTCCATTCAAGTCTATGGAGCACGATTAACAAACCTGTTTTCTGGCTGTTTAACTGGACATTTGGTGAAATCGAAGGGCAGCAATTTCACCACATGTCCAGTTAAACAACCAGAAAATAGTTGTAGTCATGCTCCATAGACTTCAGATGAGTGATCTCCTGCTCTCCTATACAGATGTTACAAAATGTCAGAGTGTGAGGAAAGAGCTGGTGATAAGGAAGTAGAAGGGATCATGTGGCTAGCCCCTTGGGGCAAATTACGATCCCGTCTCTTCATTGGGGGGGCAGTATGGAAGATTATGAAAATGCCACAGAGGAGCTCCAATGGCAGTTAGGGAACTTCCTCTTATTTGTCACAAGCACCAAGGAAGGTGCTGTTTAAATAATGAGTAGCTTTTGCTATAACATTGACATTTTCAAATAAAATATAGTCCTATGTCAGTCGCCATGTAAGGAACACTTCAAAGTGACTCCCATCCTTTTATCAGCTTTAGTCTTGGAGTAATCAATTGCTTGCAATAACTCCAATTTGGAATACGACTAAAAGCTGTAAACACATAATATTTCTGAATTGTTTCCAATTAGGGTGATATATGTGAAGATTTTGCTGAATGCGATCGGCCTGTCAGGAGTTCCAGCTACCCCTAAGCTCCCGGTGTGTGCAGAGACTTTGTGACTGTGACCGGGGAGTGCTTTGCCTGGTACAGTAGAATTCCTTTACATGTAAATGTTCTATGATCTGCTAGTGGGTCGTGAGTTGGTCCCCCACTGTGTGAACTGTGTTCCGCTTGCTGGAAGCTGTATCCAGCCCAAAACGGACTGCATCCGAATTTGTCTTCATGTGGTCTGGGCCTTGCCAGACTGCCCCAGCCAGACTACCCACTGCACAGAAAAGCCATCAACGAGAGACCTGCCTGGGGATCAGCTCCCTGCTCCACGCTTGAACAGGAACAATGCCTCTGCGACTCATATGGGCACTGCTTCTCCTGGCATTCCAGATCAACCACCTGCAGTCTCGATTTTCATCCAGCCTGTGTCCAGTCTTGGGTATCTTGAGTAAATACCAGGGTAGCACTCTGCAACAACAGCTTAATCTGAGTGTGTCATCTGATTGTCTTGTTGTTTCATTTCCTTTATGAACTGAGCCCTCTGGCTCCGGATTACAAATATTGTGTACTGTGCATGTTATGATTTCCATCACAGGGCCCCAATCAGCTACAACCCAGGGCATCGGTCCTGCCTAGCCCATCTCTTCTCCACCTGTATACCCAGAGGTGGACTGTGTGGGGGGACTCAAAGCACATGCATAACTGCTTGATTGATGTAACCTTTAAGCTAATTAACCTGATTTTGCCCCTCCCTTGTTCAAGTCCCCTGAATAAATCAGATCTAACTTTTTCTGCATGTAATCTGACTGTGGTTCCGGTTTGTGCTCAAAGTACTGTACTGTTGCTATTTGCTGTGCATAATCTTGTTTTACAGGGGTCCCCAGGGTCGAGCCAGAGGAACCAGCCATGGTGGTAAGTGCAAACAGTGTGGGTACTTGTGTGGTGTACCAGGGGTAATGTGAAAGTGATTATTGTACAGTGTTCAGGCCACTAGAGGGGAAAGAGGGGGGTTACAGTGTCCCGGAGGGCTGTGCCCAGGTTAGCTGGACCACTATCAACCCTGATCTCTGGGTGGAGGCACCCGTTTCAGAACTCAGGCTCCTTAACCTGCTACTAGCCAAGCAGACAGGGGTAGTAGCCCTTGGGATAGCGCCACCTAGGGGTTACAGTAGTATTCCGCTTGCCCTACTTTAATCTCCAAGATGTGCCAATGGGCCTGGATTGCAGCCATCAAAGGTTCCATTGCAATGACAAACAGCAGGGGAGAAAGGGGACAGCCCTGCCTCATGCCTCTATATAATGGAAAGAGTCAGACATGGTGCTGTTCATAAGAAGCCTTGCCACCGGTCTCTTATACAGTGTACGGATCCAAGTGTGGAAGTTCATGCCAAAATTACAATGATCCAGTACTGCATACAAGTACTCCCATTATACTGAAGCAAAAGTTTTTTAAAGTCCAATGCTATAGCCGCAGTCAGAGTAGGGAGCTTTGCAGCAGTCTGTGTCATCGTAATAAGGGCTCTCACGTGATCCACACTGGCCCTACCCTCACATGGGTGAATAACAGAGGGGAGCATTCTCTCCAAGCTGGTTTCCAGTTCCTTGGCCAGAATTTTGGTATTTGCATTTATTAGGGATATGGGTCTATAACTGGCTGACATTGTGTGGTCTTTTCCCTCTTTTGGAAGTACAGTAATATTGGCTTCCTTAAGGAAATCTGGGCAGAAATCCCCTAAATCATACTGGGCAGTTGCTGAGCTCTTTGGAGCGTGGAGGAATGGCGACAGAGCAGGTAATGGGAACGGAGTGAAAGGGAAGGCTAACAAGGAAGGTCATTTGGATTTGGGGTAGGGAAACCAAGCCACAAGCAGAGGGATTGCTGAATTATTATATGCATTTTAACTGTGTACCGAGGGTTTTGTTTTTGCATACCTCAATTGATCCTGTGGAGGCAGCATGCTTTTAACTGTGTTTTCTTCCAGGAGCCAGCTTGGATCCACTGATATTTATTTTTTTGTCCGGTGCAACACAAAGGACTAACTCTCCCACCATCTCCCATTCCCACCCACCCCAGGGTTGATCCACCTTTATAGGCATCCAACAAGCCACACCTTCTTAAGGGCACAGGGGTACTTGGGGGAACAGTACAATAAGCAAACTCTCAGATATACAGGCAGCATTTACAAAGGGTGGATCATTCAGTAGATCAGAAAACAGGTAGTGGGCAGGTAGTGGGCAGCAAGGAAAAGAGGAGGGATAAGTTCAAAAAAAAACAAAAAAACCCTTTACAGGAATAAAGAGCAAACACGGAAGGAATAAATCAGAAGTGTAAGATGCACGGAGTGGTGCAGTGCAATGGGTGTGGAGCAGCAATCTTCAGGAGAACATTCTGGGTACTGCGGTGCTGCCCCATTTGCAGGCACCTCTCTGGGCTGAGAGTAGAGGTGGTCAGTCTCCAGGCTGAGCTGGCAGAAGTATTGGAGACTTTGGAGTGGTGCAGTGCAATGGCTGTGATGCGGCAGTGTTCCGGTAGACATTCTGGAGGCTGCGATGCTGCCCTATTTGCACACACCTCTCTGGTCTGAGGGAGGAGGTTGCCCATCTCCAGGCTGACCTGGCCAGGATTCGTGAAACCTCCTCCCCCACCCAGCTACCACCAGGGCCAATGCCACTACCTCAGAAGTTGCCAAAAAAGAGAGGCTGGACCAGGGGGGGCTCAGGAAGGGAGAGAGTGGTGTAACAGAGTTGCATCCCTCAGCTATACTCTCCACAATTCATGCGCTCTTCTGGTGGATAGTGGTTCCTCTATGGAGGCACCTGCAGTGAAGACCAAGGAGGATGCTGGAAACCTTCAAAGGAGACCCATAGGAGGGTGGCATGGGACCCCACAGGGGAAGGAAACAACTCCTGGTGGGGGACTCAATCATTAGGGGGTAAAAATGGGGAGGAAGGGGAGAGGGAGGTAAGGTGCCTGCCTGGCACCACAGCTTGGAGGAACAGGAAGCGAATCCTCAGGATCGTGGAAGCAGTTGCATGAGGGAGGGAGCTGGATGTCATTGTCCACCTAAGGACAAATGACCAGGCTAGGAATAGGATCAGAGCAGTGCAAAAGGAGTCTGTAGAGTTGGGGAGGGGCCTTAGACAAGTAATGCATACGGTAACCTTCTTGGAGGTGCTGCCTGTCTATGGCAAGGGTGATGCTAGGGTACTCCTCACCAGGGAATTCAATGAATGGTTGAAAAACTGGTGTGGAGCTCAGGGTTTTGGCTTCATTGGGGACTGGGGAGCTGCCTGGAGGGATGCAGACCTATACTGGCATGATGGTCTGCATCTGTCCAGAGGTGGGACCAGGATCCTAGGTGAGAGGTTTAAATGCTTCATTGGCAAGCATTTAAACTAGCCAAGGGGGGGGGGACACTGAAAAGGAGCAAGGAAATCCCAGCCTTCCCCCACAAAACACGGTAATTAGTGAGGTAAACACCAAGGTAGAGAAGTCATTAGGGAGCAGGACAGAGGTAAATGTAAAAAAAGACAAAGGCAGTAAGGACAGGAATGGGGCTAAAAGGGGTAAGGCCATCAAAAAGTGGAGGGTGATGAGTACCAATGCCCGTAGTCTGTGTAACAAGCTCCCTGAACTAGTGGCCTTGATGGAAGAGGGTTGCCTGGATATTGTGGCAGTCACAGAAACATGGTACACAGAGAACCATGACTGGGACGTCAACATACCAGGATACACAATCTACAGGAGGGACAAGGAGGGTAAAAGAGGAGGAGGAGGAGTAGCTTTCTATGTAAAGGAAGGGATCAAAGCAACAGAACTAAAGAGTAAACAAGGAGCAGATGAGGCACTCTGGGTCACCCTGGAGACAGGAAATGGCACCACAATCCGCATGGGGTTGTATACAGACCCCCATCTCAGGGAGGAATGGACAAGGAAATGATAGAAGGCATCCTTAGAATGGCAGAAAAAGGGAGATATTGTTGATGGTGGACCTGAATATGCCAGATGTTAACTGCAACACCTTTGCTGCAGGCACATCCAAGAGCAGGGTCATTCTTGATGCCCTACAGGGGGCATGCCTCAGACAGCTAGTATTGAAACCCACTCGGGAGGGAGCAATCTTAGACCTGGTACTCTCAAATGGGGACGGAGAAAGAATCTCAGATTTAGAAGTGGGTAGCCATCTGGGAACAAGCGACCACCAAACAGTGTGGTTCACGATAAACACAGTCATACAATCAAGCCATACAAAAGCAAGAGTATTGGACTTTAGGAGGGCTGACTTTGGGAAAATGAGAGAGTGCCTCAGAAAAGCACTAGCAAACAGGCAAGAAGGAGGGGTGGAGGAACAATGGGAGTAATCAAAACAGCCATCACAGAGGCAACAAGCCTTTGTGTAAAACAAATCAACAAAACACAATGAAGGAAAAAAAGCTATGGTTCTCAAAAGAGGTGGCAGGGAAGGTTAAGGAGAAAATGATAGCATTCAGGAAATATAAGGAAACGTAGAAGGAGCAGGACAGAGAACTTTATCAGTTAAAGCAGAAAGAGGCTGGGAAGGCAGTCAGAAGAGCAAAGGCCCAAACTGAGGAAAGGATAGCCAGTTCTGTTAAGAAGGGGGATAAGACCTTTTATAGGTATATTAGGAGCAAAGAAAGACCAAAGGAGGATACTGAGGCTTAATAAAGGGAGGAATGTGGGTAGAGAGGTGACAGTGAAAAAGCAGGGATACTGAGCGAATATTTCTGCTCAGTATTCACAAAGGAAGAGGAGGGAGGTACCTAAACCAAACAGAAACTCTCTGAAAGCGGGTTCGATACCAGTCCATTTACAGAAGAAAGGATTCTGAAAGAACTAATAAAATTGAAGGTGGACAAAGCAATGGGGCCTGATGGGATTTACCCAAGAATTCTAAAAGAACTAAGGGTAGAACTAGTGACACCGCTGACTAGTTTCTTTAACAAATCATGGGAGGATGGTGTGGTACTTGAGGACTGGAGGAGGGCGGATGTGATTCCTCTTCACAAAAGTGGGAGCAGGACAGAGGCAGGAAACTACAGACCAGTTAGTTTGACCTCAGTGGTATGAAAAATGATGAAATCACTTCTGAAGGAAAGAATTGTTGAGTACCTAGAGGCCAGTGGGGCACAAGACCCAAGGCAGCATGGATTCACGATGGGAAGGTCATGTCAGATGAATCTAATAGATTTCTTTGACTGGGTGACCAAAGTAGTAGACCAGGGAGGGGCTGTGGACATGGCCTACCTAGATTTTAGCAAGGCATTTGATACAGCCCCACACAAAAAATGAATACACAAGTTAGCCATTCTTGGAGTGGGTCCCAAAGTGGTAGCCTGGATAAAAAATTGGCTAGACCACAGGACACAAAGGGTAGTAGTAAATGGAGTCCACAGTGAAGAAAGGAGGGTTACTAGAGGGGTACTGCAGGGTTCAGTACTGGGACCGGTCCTTTTTCATGTCTTTATAAGTGACATTGCAGAGGAACTGGAAGGAAAAGTATGTTTCTTTGCAGATGACACAAAGATCTGCAACAGGGTTGATACACAAGATGGAGTGGAAAGGATGAGAAGGGACTTGGCAAGGTTGGAGGAATGGTCAAATGTGGCAGCTCAGATTCAGTGCAAAGAAAGAGCAAGGTAATGCACCTGGGAAACAAAACCCAGGGCAAGAGTACACAATGGGGGTGAGATACTGACAACAGTAAAATGGAAAGGGACCTGGGGGTAATTATATCAGATGATCTAAAGGTGGGCAAGCAATGTGAGAAGGCAGTAAGGAAGGCTGGGGGGATACTTGGATGCATAGGAGAGGCATCAATAGTAGAAAATAGGAAATGGTTATCCCTCTTTACAGACAGTTGGTGAGACCCCATCTGGAGTACTGTGTGCAGTTCTGGAGACCCCATCTCCGCAAAGACATAGACAGAGTGGAGGCTGTCCAGAGGAGGGCAACCAAAATGGTGCAGGGTCTGCACGGAAGACATACGAAGAAAGACTAAAGGAGCTTAATATGTATACCCTTGAGGAAAGAAGGGAGAGGGGACATGATAGAAACTTTCAAGTACCTCAACGGAATCAACAAAGTCCAAGAGGGTAGCATCTTTCAGAAAAAGAGATGTGCAAGAACAAGGGGGCACAATTTGAAGATAGAGGGGGGGATGGCTCAGAGGTAATGTGAGGAAGTATTTTTTCACGGAGAGGGTTGTGGATGCATGGAACAGCCTCCTGAGGAGGTCACGGAGTTAAGAACAGTAGGGGAATTCAAGAATGCATGGGACAGACATAAGGCAGTTCTAGTGGGGGGTAGGAGGAAGTAAGCTGTTGGTTAACTAGGATCTGCAGCTTATCTGTTGAGTAGGAAAATGGGCAGACTAGATGGGCCAAGTGGTCCTTCTCTGCCGTCAAATTCTATGTTTCTTTTTTTTTTTTTTTTTTTTTTTTTGTAGGTGGTTTTGGAGATTTTTTCTTGTTGGGGGTAGTAGGGGGGTTGTAACTTTTCTGATTTATTCTATTAGCATATCATTGTAACTGTTCATTGTCCTGTTCTTTTCTCTGGTTGTATTTCTGTCATGTGTATGGTTTTTGCTATAAAATAAATAAAGTATATTTGATTAAAAAAAAAAATTCTCTGTTTCTATGTGGACTACAGTGGACCCATGGAGGGTCAGGGAGGGGGTCAGAGGCACATCCCCTATCTGGTCCAGCTCAGGAACTCCTACACTGTTCTGAAGGAGTGGGAGAGTCCTACAAGGGAACCCAAGGCTGCGACTGGGAGGGGGGTGAGGGGCCTCCAGGAGGGAGCCCCAGTGGCAGGAGGAAGAGGACATCAAAGGAAGAAGAAGTTACTCCTGATGGGGAACTCAAATGTCTGGGGAATGGAGCTGGGTAAAGACAGCAAGGAGGATAGAGAGGTCAAGTGCCTTCCATTAGGCACAGCTTGGAGGGAAGGAGAGCGGATCCAGAGGATCACTGAAGCAGTGGCAAGGGGGGGGTTGGAGATCGTTATCCACCTGGGAATGAATGACCTGTCCGACAGCAGGGCAAGCATAGAACAGGTGCAAGAGGACTTCATGGATTTGGGAGGGTGCCTGGGGAAGGTAGCAAGCTTTGTGACATTTTCAGAGGTGCTGCTGGTCCATGGCAGCGGGGGCAGGGGGGTGGGATAGGAATCTCCATATTATTACCTTCAAGATGTGGTTGAAGGGCTGGTGCAGCAAGAAGGGGTATGGATACACTGGGGACTGTGGACCCACCTGGAATGATGCAGACCTGTACAAGGGTGATGGACCGCATCCATCCAGGAAGGGGAAGGCAGTCCTCATTGAACGGTTAAAATGCTTTGTTGACCGGCATTTAAACTAGTCGGGGGTGGTGAATGGGAGCAGAAAAACCATAGCAGCCCACCCCCACAAGGCAGAGAGACCAAAACTGAGACACAGAAAGAAAAGTTAAACATATGGACACCAGAGCCAGGAATAAAGGAAAAGCAGAGGAATCGAGTCTGTATAGGAAAGAATACTGGGGTGGGGGAAAGATTCAGGTGTGCAACAACAGGAGTAGGGGGAGGATAGGCAACAAAACATGGAAGGCCATGATAATGAATGCCCGCAGCCTGGGGAATAAAATCCCAGACATGGAGGCCTTGCTAGTAGAGGGGGACCTGGACATCGTAGCAATAACAGCGACCTGGTACACCACAAATCATGGTTGAGACATTAATGTACCGGGTTATGCTCTGTTTAGGAAGGATGGGGGGTAGAAAAGGGGAGGGGGGGTGGCCCTGTATGTCAGCCAAGGTATAAAGGCTACAGACATGCAGGGTAGACAGGTGGAGGCCGAGGCACTTTGGGTCACCCTTGAGCCTGACAATGGCACAGCAATACGCACAGGAGTGATTTACAGGTCTCCGTCACAGTGGGAGGAGTCAGATAGGGAGAAAATGGATGAAATACATGAAATGGCAGCAAAAGGGGAGGTTCTGCTGCTGGGTGATTTCAATATACCAGATGTGGATTGGACCACCCCAGCAGCTACTTCAACTAGGAGCCGGGACATCCTAGAGTCCCTATAGGGGGCAGGCCTCAGGCAGCTTGTGCTTAATAACACCACAGATAGGGCAATACTGGACCTGGCACTGACCAATGGGGACAGAATCGCAGAAGTCCAAATAGAAGCTCAACTGGGATCCAGCGACCACCACATAGTGTGGTTTAACATGGGGACAGGGACATAGTCCAGTCACACAAAGGCAAAGGTCTTAGATTTCAGAAGGACAGACTTTGCTAAGATGGGGGAATGTATCAAAAAAGCAGTGGTGAGGAGGGGAGTGGGAGGGGAGCTGAAGAGCAGTGGGAACACCTGAAAGGAGCCATAGAGGAGATGACGAATCAATGTATCGGGTTGGTAAACAAAGGCAAGGGAAGGAAGAAACCACTATGGTTCTCAAAAGCGGTGCCAGACAAAGTAAGGGCCAATGGGGCAGGTTTCAGAAAATATAAGGAGACTCAAAGGGAGAAGGACAGGGAGGTGTACCTAGAACATCTAAGGGAAGTGAGGAAGACTGTAAGGAGTGCAAAGGCGTGGACTGAGGAAAGATTAGTGCAGATGGTGAAGAAAGGGGACAAGACATTCTATAGGTACATCAGTGAAGGAAGGAAAGCCAGGGGGTATTGTAAGGCTCAGAGGGAAGGAAGGGGAGTGTAAGGAGGGAGATCTGGAAAAGGCAGAAATACTGAATAAATACTTCTGTTCAGTATTCACTGAAGAGGGGGAGGGTCAGGGGCCACAGCTGGGCAACATATATGAAGGGGGGAGGCGAATACTAGTCCATTCACAGAGGATAGTCCTGGAGGAGCTCATAAAACTGAAAGTGGACAAAGCAATGGGGCCAGATGGCATACACCCGATGATATTAAGGGATCTGAGGAGAGAGCTAGCAGCGTCTCTGGCAGCCATGTTCACTGAGTCTCTAAACACAGGAGTAGTACTGAGGACTGGAGGAGGGCACATGTCCCTCTACACAAAAGTGGTAGCAGGGAGGAACAGGTCAACTATAGGCCGGTCAGCCTCACCTCAGTAGTGGGGAAGATCATGGAGGCACTACTTAAGGAAAGAATAGTGGGACACTTGGAATCTAAGGGTGCCCAGGATCTGAGGCAACATGGATTCATGGCAGGGAGGTCATGTCAAACAAATGTGATAGATTTTTTTGACTGGGTGACAAGGGAGGTAAATCAGGGGTGAGCGGTGGACATTGCCTACCTCGATTTAGCAAGGCCTTCGACACCGTCCCACATAAAAGGCTGGTTAGAAAGATGGGTGGTCTGGACCACATGGTAGTAAACAGGGTAAGGAACTGGTTGACAGACAGGAGGCAGAGGGTTTTGGTAAATGGGATCCAATCATGGGTGGGGGAGGAGGAGTTACTGATGATCACCAAGGAATAAAGGGATCTTGGGGTTATCATTTCAGATGACTTAAAGGTGTCTAAGCAGAGTACAAAGGTATCAGGAAGGGCCAGTGGCATGCTGGGGTGCATAGGCAAAGGTGTTACTAGTAAATGGAGGGAGGTGGTGATGCCATTGTATAAAACACTGGTGAGGCCTCACCTGGAGTACTGTGTTCATTTCTGGTGATCACATCTTCGTAAGGAAATTGACAGGGTGGAGGTGGTCCAGAGAAGGATAACAAAGATGGTACAGGGCTTGCAGCAGAAAACATATGAGGAGAGAGTAAGGGACCTCAATATGTACTCACTGGAGGAGAGGAGGAATTGGGGTGACATGATAGAAACATTCAAGTACCTTAAGGGCATAAACAAGGTACGGGGGGGCACTTCTTCCAATATAGGAGGAGTACAAGAATGAGGGGGCATGATATGAAATTGGAAGGTGGCAGGTTAAGGGGAAATGTGAGGAAGTTTTTCTTCACAGAGAGGGTGGTGGACACATGAAATAGTCTGCTGCAGGAGGTGGTGGGAGCGAGCACAGTGGAGGGATTTAAACATGCATGGGACAGACAAAAGTGAACCCCAGAAGTGGGAAGGAGAGGAGAAAGCCATTGACCTACTAGGGTCAGAGGCAGCAAAACAAGGGGATGGCTTACGGGCAGACTGGATGGACCTAGCGGTCCTTATCTGCCAACAACTTCTATGTTTCTGTGTTTCTATTCTTCCTTTTATGCACTTCCTGCAGCATGTGAAGCATCGGATGAGCTATTCTGTCCTGCACTATTTGGTAAAAGTCTGCCAGGAAGCCATCACTTCCCAGAAACTTATGGGGAGCCATACCCTTGATTGCTTGTTGTATCTTCAGCTCTGTGAAAGGAGCCTCCAGGTTTCTTTTTTGTACTTCTGAGAGTTTGGGGAGGGCTAGACCAGCCATGAAATTGGAGAACTTATTCGTCTCCCACTAGACGTGGGATCTGTATAGATCCCCACAGAATCCTACCATAGTGTTGTTAATATCCTCTGGGGATGTACTGACCTTGCCACTTGGATCCTTAAGCTGTGCTCTGTACTTATCCACCTGTTGTTTCCTCAGTCTATAAGAAAGTGACTTACTGGCTTTCTCCCCACTGACCCAAAATTTATATTTCATTCTCTGGATTTGTTGCTCTGCTTTTCTGGTGGCTAAACAGTTAAGTTGTATACTAAGAGATGTAATTTCATACACCAGATTGGGGTTATCTATTTGACAGGGATCCTTTGTGTATACAGCTTCTTTTATTTTGAGCTGCTTCTCTAGCTTAATGCCTCCTTCTCTCTTTGACGATGATGGTAGGTAGCAAAATTGATGATTTTGCCCCTAATCGTGGCCTTGAATGCCTCCCATATCATCGCCAGAGTCACTGACCCCTGTGATTTATCCAAAAAATAATGCTTAGTTTCATTTACCAACCACTGTTTGAATTCCATATCCTTAAATAGGAGGGGGTCCAGCTGTCATTTCAAGGATTTGGGAAGAGGGGGGGGTCAATGTGGAGCTCTACTACAACAGGTGCATGATCTGAAATGTAAAGTGGTGCAACCTGTACCTCCAATATTTTAGGAGTAATCCTTGGTAATGTAAACCAGTAATCCAACCTGCTTGACATTGCACTGGTTGCTGAAAAGCAAGTGTAATCTCTCACTGCAGGGTGAGTTAGTCTCCAAAAAAATCCATCAGCCGGTGCAATGTTAGAAGGTCACACAAAGTGCTCGGGGACTTAATGTGGGGTTTAGGCTTAGAACATGATCTGTCAAGAAAATGGTCTAAGGCTAGGTTGAAGCCCCACCCCCCAACCCCACCAAGAGAATGTCTGGATTATCAAATGCCATGTCCATCTACTTGTGGGAGATCTCATTGAAGAACACGGGGCAGTCCTCATTAGATTCATAGATGTTAGCCAGAATTATTGGCCCTTTTGGTGTAGACATCTTAGCTAAAACCCACCTCCCCTTATCATCTGATTTTAGTTCAGTAGGTTTCCGTTTTAAGTTCATATGGCATATGATGGAGACCTCACCTGTAACCTTCCCTGAGACACTGTGGGTTTCCCATCCCACCCATTCTTTAGTTAGTTTTTGGGCCTTTTGCATATTTAATTTTGTCTCCTGTAACAAGGCTATCTGTGTCCCTATTTGCTTCAACTTGAATAATACATTTTTCCTCTTGATTGGCGAGTTTTGTTCCCTCACAATCCAGGAGGTAGCCATGACAGATGTCATACTAGCCATACTCTAGTATTTGCAAACTAATGTAATCATGAAGGATTGTTATCCTCGGTTGAAACCTTACATAGACATAATGTGCCTCCCCGGCTGCTAACAACCCCCACCAGTTTCCTAAGTAGTTCTAACCCCAATGGTTTACTGCTGAATACGGTACAAACTTGCTGTCTCCATCCTTGTGTCCATATTACTCTTTTTTTGCATTTCACCAACAAATGAACCATATGTCCTAATTGTACCCCTTGTGCATAGAACCATTGACAGTATACTATGACCTGATCCATGGGGAATGATCAGAACCTTAATGTTATTACATTCAACATCAAAATCATTAATACCGCCATGTAACTATAGAACTGAAATTTTAGAACACTGAAACTCTTTCTGTTTAACAGTGAAACTTCCATAGTAGATCAGTTAACCAGCACCATCCTAGGCTACCAATAGTCCTGGGAGTCCCCTGTGGGGGTATAATCCTACCACTTCGTCTACACTGTGGCACCCTTTGGAGAGGGTCTAGGTCCGAGGTAATCGCAGGGAGGCATATGGGGCCCACAGGGACCCACTGTGTCTCTCATTTTGGTAAGAGGGGGGTGGTCGCACAGGATCCCTAAATCACATTCTAACATTATTGTTCTAGGGAAGGGGGAGCAGGGGTTTGGGACACTAACACCCCTACTGTATATATAGTCCATAATAGGTATGTGGATGTGCTGGCTGACATGAGGTGAGCTATCCACCCCCTCCAACCCTGATCCTGAGTAGACACAGCCTGTTGCGTAACCTCCCTGAGACTAGCTGTTGGGAGGGGGTACTCTAGGCCTCTGCCCCTGTCCCCTTACCATTGGGACCTCTTGCTCTTCCAAGAATTCCTTGGGTGTAAAAGCCAGCCTCATACAAGGCCCTTTAAGTGAGGTGCCAGCCATCTAGTCCTACTGACCCCATTTTACATTACAAGCCCTTCCCTTTTCAATGGTGTCCCATTCCCTCCCTTCTTTCTCCTGTCTGTTATGACCACACCTTGTGTTCCCCAGTTCCTAAACAGTGGCTCCTTGAGGACACCCTTTTTTCTAGGCACGTATCACCCTGGGGAGCATGAAGGTGGGCCCCTTCCTGACCTAGTTGGATTGTTTAAAACTGTTTTGGGCAGTAAGAAGGTCAGGCTATACACTTTTCCGTGCATAAAAAGGGTAGCTGATCGTTTATGAGCACTGTTTGCTATACCATCATGGGATAATACTTGTTATTTTGTGCTCCCTTAGTTCTTTCTATTATTAAGTATGCCACCTTCCCCACAGTCAGGTAGCCAACCTTCAGATTCATGGGGGGGGGGGGAGTTCTACTTTCCATTTGTGTCCTTCACTGCATGGTCCCCTCTATCATCAGACATCCCACTATTTGCAATATCACCCCATCAAAACCAGGACTGGAGCATCAGAGCCATGAGAATCCCCCTTTGTGTATCTGAACCTTTGCAAACTTCAACTAGTCATAAAAAGGCAAAACATGAAATAACTTGGCAGGAGCTGTTGCTATATATATATATATATATATATATACCCCAAACCCCTGGAACAACATAACAATTTTATCCCCATTTATTTTGTCTTTGTTCTGCAATCTGGTGAGCCATGGCCAGCTTGCAGCACTCCAAAGAGTCCCGTATTAGCTGCAGCTCTGCCTGAAAAAGAAAACCTTGTTAGGAAACATTTTAGACAAATACTAAGGGACAGTGAGAGTTACAGCTCTGTTGTGCTTTTAGAAAAATCCCAGAGTTTATGGTGAGGTCACACAAAGTCCAGCCTCACCATAATGCGCACTGTCCCTGACTTCCATATCTCCCTACCAAAACAAGGGAGCAGCCAGTTTATGTGTGAGGTGCAGGAAGGTTATTCTGTAGTGGCAAACTGCAGCACATGTTAGTGTCTGCAGGACAGGTCAGTACTCTTCCTCCAGAACCCCCTCAGGCAGAGTGCTTTGCAGACCATGGGCCATTCAGTGCACTACAGTCTTTACCACCACGTTGTGTGTGAAAGGGTTGTACTGACAGTTCATTAGACCATGTCAGGGGTGTCAGTGTTAAAGTCGGTTAAGTGCAGTACCCTGGTCCCTTAATATCCCTTCCTCTAGGCATTCTGATCAGCACAGTCTTCTGTTTAAAGTTAATGCTGCTCACTCACCTCTGGTCCAGACTTTGTTGGAGCTTGTGTAGATTGTGCAAGCTGGGCAAGCTCCTCTGCAGATTCTATTGTACAATCTGCCTATTCTCAACAGATAGGGGTCCAATCAGTATAACTAACCCCTAACAAGTGCTCAGAGCCGTCTTTACCTTCTGTCCCACTAGACATATCCAGGGATGTCGGGGCCAGGTCCTGAAGGGCTTCAAACCTGTTGGAAAATTTGATTGGTGTGTCCCCCAGAGGACTGCTGCTTGTCTGCGACAATCGATGTTGGCGTTGAGTGCTTCTCAACTTGGCCCTTTGCAGAGATTACTTTTTCTGAGAAGGAACATTGTTTATTCTCCTTTGCCTGCCCCGTTGCACCTGCTGCCATGCTTCTGCAGGAGTGGGCTTCTCGTTTGGTGGTGAAGCCTGGGCTCCCGAGTCAGCCTCCGAGACCTCCATGTCCTAATAGCTGGCGTCACATGGCATTGATGGGGGCTGGCATGACAGCTCTCTGCCCCCTCATATTTCCAACAAAAACTGACCCATCTCAGCAGGACTGTTGAACATCAGAAATTCTCCATTGCACTGCACATGTAGCAAATCCAGGTATCTGAGCGAAGCATGAATGTTCATTTTTATAATGTTCATGCTTTACCCTGGCATACGCCCTCCTCTTCTTTGACAGCTCCTGGGACTAATCTTGAAACAACTGGATTCTGTTGCCCTCCCAGATTAGTTCTTCTCTCTCACAAGCCATTCTCACTCAAATACAGTTCCTCAACTGGATACCAGAGAAATTTGCACAGTATTGGCCAGGGGTGTTCACCCTGATTCGACTTAGGTGCTCGAGACCTGTGGGTTCATTTAAGATCTGGAGGCACCCCCTTTGTTAAGCTTCAGGAGGGTAGGCAGCATAGTTTGCAAAAAGGCAGTTAAGTCTCTACCCTCCACACCCTCTGACAAGCCAACTATTCAGAGGTTTTTACGCTGTGCTTTGTTCTACATGTCATCAATCTTGTGCAACAAATATTAGATTTGCCCATGGTACTCCCCCGAAGATGGCCATGGTGAGCATGTATAAGTTCCTCGTGGCTTTTAACTGTCCATTCAGTGCCCACAACCCTCGCTGTAAAAAACTTGTACCTCTTGACTGGTTTACATGGTCATAGCTTTAAGTTCTGCAGCATCACTTCAGATTTGATTCAGCAGCTTTGTGGTATTTGCCTGTTCGTTCGCTGCTGGGGACAATACGGATTGTGCCATTTTCCTGTAAATATTTAGCATAAAGATCTTAGTTTCTGTGGAGCTCCCTGCCAGCTATGCTCATTACTGGAACACTGGGGACTTCGGCCTTGTAAATTTCCTGTCCCATGAGGTAAGTGCCGGCTGTTTTTTTCCTTGTTCTCTGCCGTCCCCCTGGTCTGTTTCCACTCCAAATTGGTATCGTTTGACAGCTCAGGAACCAAGGATTGAGTTCTGACCCTGATTTTTGTCTTTATTCTAGTCAGACCATTGGATGGGCAAGATTAGGTCCCCGGGGTCCCCTCTGCTCAAATTATGCTGCCACCATCTTAGCTGGCAAGCTGCACCCCCCCTTAAGAACATAAGAAAAGCGTCGGCAGATGGGGACCATGCAATCCATCTAGTCTGCCCTAGACACTACCCCCCTCCCTTTGTCTATTTCTTAATAAACCCACTTACGTCAAAATATATTGTTTTCTTCTGCCACTGCAGAATGCAGTATATTTATTCAGATGGCAACATTAAACAAAAACAATACAAATAATAAACTAAAATAAGAAGTGTTTTATAATTATATATAATCAAGTAAACTAAGCAAAACTTCAGGGCTGAGATGCAATTTGTATGACTTACTAATACACCCTGTAGAAGAAGCATCATTACCATGGGTAGCATGTTTTTATGTTTGCTTGCACGCATGTGCAAGAAACTTAGTGTCACCATACAAGAATTCGTAGGTATGCCTCCCTACTTCCAATGCCCTGCTGCCTTTTGCAGGCATGGCCCCACCACTCCAATGAATGCAAGAGCTGTTTATGACAGCGTTTGCAAATGCAGTGGCGTACAGTTGAAAGAAAGGCACTGCAGCGTGTAATCGGCAGTATGCAAAGTGCCTACATGTCGGCACTGTAGTGCAAGAGCTGTCATAGACAGCTCCTCTCCCTCCCCCACAAATAAGTAACATGCTGGGAGCCCATCCCAGCATGCTCACGTGCTTCCCCCCACAGTATGGCTGACGGGGGTGCCCAATGCCCCGTTGGCTGCGCTGAGCTCCCCCCCAACAGAGTTACAGGTGCCACGCTGGGGTTTCCACCCCAGCATGGCAATAATCTGAGTGCCGACAGGGGTCCCCAATGCCCCGTCAGCTCCACTGGCCCCCAAACAGCCTTGAGTGCCACGCTGAAGCCCACCCCAGCATGGCAAACATCTGTCTGCTACCCCAACACACTTCAGGTACCACACCAGAACACCCAAAAGAAAAATCTATGGCGAGGTGCCCAATCCCGTCTCAGCTTTAAAAAAAAAAGCAGCCAGCAGCCACACTGGGGCCACCCTAGTGTGGAAACATCCCGCGTCGTCTTCCTAAAAGGAAAAGACCTAGAAAGAAAAAACTGTCCTTCGCTGACTGTCTTGACCCCCACCCATGCGCATCCTGCCTCCCCACACCCTCCTCACCCCATACTTACCTCCGGAGTCCGCTGCGACGATCTTGGGTGGAGTGGGAACACATCTGCACTCTTCAAAGCTGACCGCGAACTGAGGAAATGCCGGTAAGCTGTATAATGGGACAAATAGGGTTTTTTCAACTTTGATGCATATCTTGGGCATTTTTGGGAATTTTTTCACCAAATTTTCAACATGGGTTTTTGGGATCCCATCTCATGAATTCTTGCACTGTCATTTTGTTATATGGTCCTGAAAGGTGATTTCGCGGTCACTACGCGAAACCACCTTTCGGGACCAATGTACGAAACAACAGTGCCACAGTTCATGAGGTACTCCCCCAAAAACCCTTTGTTGAAAATTTGGGGAAATAATTCCCAAAAATGACTGTTTTACGAGCGTGCATTGCGCAGTTCCTACGCACTCTCGTAAGTTCGCAAATTTTTAATATTTGCACTCCAGATTTTCAACATTGCCATTTTACCACACCTCCTTATGAGCAGAACAGCTGTCATTTTTCACATCTCACCCAAAATGTGTTTCCGAGCATGTAGCGCACAATGGTGCAGTCGGTGTGTGAAATCAAGGTTTTGGACAGATTAAGAAATCACAGTGACACTGTTCATGAGCAGAGATCTTAAAATGGCTATGTTGAAAAGTTTAACAAAAATTCCCAAACATGACTGTTTTACGAAGGCAGGTTAGTAGTTCCTAATGCGCATTGTAAGTTCGCCAATTTTTAATACTTGCACTTCAGATTTTCAACATTGCCATTTTACCACACCTCCTTACGAGCAGTACAGCTGTCATTTTTCACATCTCGCCCGAAACGTGTTTCTGCCCATGGAGTGCACAATGGCGTAGTCGGTGTGCGAAATCAATGTTTGGGACAGATTAAGAAAATCACAGTGACATTGTTCATGAGCAGAGGTCTTAAAATGGCTATGTTGAAAATTTGGTGACAAAAGTCCATAACTTGACTGTGTTATGAGCAACCATTGCGCTGTTTCCACGCACCCTCTTAAGTTCATGAATTTGTAATATTTTCAGTCCAGATTTTCACTACTGGCATTTTTCCTCACTTCTTTATGAACAGTGCAGCTGTAATTTTTCACAACATGGCTGAAATGTGTTTTCACACTTTCTGCGCAGAAATGCGTGATCGCTGTGGGAAATCAGTGTTCGGAACAGATTAAGAAAATGACAGTGACACTGTTCATGAGCGGAGGTCCCAAAATGCCCGTGTTGACAATCTGCTGTAAAAAATCCCCAAAGTAATTACATTAAGGGTGTGCGTTGTGCAGTTTCTACGCACGCTCGTGACTTCACCAGTTTTTTACTATTTTCAATGCAGATTTTCAACATTGCCATTTTTTACACCTCCCCATGAACAGTACAGCTGTCATTTTTTACATCCTGTTTGAAATGTGTTTTCGCACCTATGGTGCCAAATGCTGTAGTCGCTGTGCAAAATCAGCTTTCGGCTAACAAACTGATATTACCACTGTTCATAAGGTGGGGGTCACAAAAAACCCATGTTGAAAATTTGGAGTGAAAATACCAACGAACGCCTGAGGCGTTAGGGTTTCCAACCATAACCCCCACCCTGCAGAGACTGACAGACATAATGGGTGTGACTTGGGATTGTCACCTGTAATGCTCATGCCATTCCACCCCCCCCCACACCCTGCAGCCAGTGAGAGGCATAGAGGTGTGTCTTGGACTCTTCGGCCCCAAAGTTCACCCCATTCTCCTATACTGCACCCATCTTACCGTATTTCCTGATGGAATGGGATGAGCATAAGGGCCAAAGACCCCAAGGCACACTGTAACACTTGTCGGTGTCTGCAGGGTAGGGTGTGGTGAAATGGCATGGCCGTTATGCCTGATGACCCAAAGGCACACCCCACCAATGCCAATGCCAGCAAGCAAACATTCGGCATTGACAAATGCTTGTTTCTTCCCTACACACTCTACTATGCATACTGTGATTCCCTTGATAAGTAGACATTTCTTAAGGCTCACTTTGAAGAGCCAGTACTGTGTCCATATCCACTGTCTTTGCTAGTAGGATGTTCCATAGATTCACTTCCCTCTGGGAGAAAATGTGCCTCCTAATGTTAGCAGCAAATTTACCAGTATGTCATACATAATGAAAGTGGCCTCATTGAAGCCTAGCAACAAGATGTGTGCAGTCTATTTAACTGAAGTTGATTTTTGCAAAATGTTGTGTTACTTTTTTTGAGGAATGTTAATGTCATGTAATGAAGTTTTATTATCTCATATTGTGGAAGATCATACATTAGTGATCTAAAAGTAATATATTATTTTGCAGACAAATTCAGTGATAATTTTACATGAGTACTGGTGTGTTTGAATGTTTTGCTTTCTACATTTTCCTGGTTGCCCTGTAGCGGATCCGCCAATGTTCCTAAACAGAGCACGAGATGAGGGAAGACTGAGTCGGCAATCTACAACAGCATCTAGTGTCTCCAATCAGCCATGTTTACACCGGGTTCAGACTCCTGACAAAGCACAAAGTGCTAAAAGAAGGTATCAGTGTTTTCCGTCTCTAGTTTAACTGTTGATTCATTATTGATGCTAGATTTCACTTTGTTTGACAGGTAACCCAGTTTTTGAAGCATATGGAGGGACCCCATTCACAGTTACTATAGAGGGTGGCACAAAACAGGTAGATTTTGGTGTTACTGTTATGCCACCTAATAGCGCTATGTACAAATTGGGACGACAGTCCCACTCTGAAACAGAAATGCAATGCTAATTGAAAATCCCACTATTAGTGGGTTACAGATGGGGCTTACACCTGCTAACAGGCTGTACTGCACTGCAGCCAGTTTGCAGCATGGCATTTTGTGGCACACTGCCATGCTATTATCTGGTTGGTGTGTTGCAAACACAAGCTTCTAACAACAGGAGTTACTCGTGATGTCATACAGGTTTGAAGTCATCTCATGCCTGAGTTGTTGTCCCACAGAAAGAATTTGCAGCACTGTATTATGCAAATTCAAACTTTGCACTATAGTTACACTCCCTCTAGCAATCACAATGGCAGATTTATTTCTCTACTGAAGAGTTCAGATTCCTCAGAATCCTATTCTGAGTGGCTAAGTTTTTTTTTATATATAAAAGTAGTTACATTTAGTTTGATTTCGATGCTCTGCATTAGTTAGGGTACTTTGTGTATAATTTTGAACAAAATTGCATCTTTTCTCTCCCTATTGGTTCCCTGAACCTGAGAAAGTATAGTTTGACTTGGTTCCTGCCTATCGTTTTCAAATAAATTAATGCTACTTTTGAAAGCAGGCAATGTTTGTATTTATTTAAATTTAAAAATGGTTTAGCAGTTTTGTTCTACTAACCTCGATGTTGGATTGTGGCTTTTTTGTTCAATCAGTTTGGCATGACTAAATGACCTAACAACTGAGCCCACAGGATTGAAAAAGTGTAAATCCTGTGCTAAGCTCCTGGCGAAGGCAGATTGCCATGAGCTTTGCTTTGATTCTTTGAGCCTAGACCATGACTGTAAGATTTGTGATCTCTATAAAGTTTTTTTACCCTATAAAAAAGGAAAAATGGCTGCAGTAAGGGCATCTCTGTCAGCTCCCAAGTCTACATCTGTGTCACTTCAGTACTCTGTTATAAAAAGTACAGGCATGAAAGGAGTTATCCCTGATGTTGGAAAGTACGCATCAGCAGGTTTCTCACTCTTGCAGTGGTCCTTCACTTCAAAGGGGCGTAAAAATCCTGAAAAAAAGCAATCTCTGCCTAAGGAGATTGACAACACTGTTAAGCCATCAGAGTACAGGGCATCTGACAGGGGGAGTCCTGATGCTAGTGATGGCACAAAAGACACAAAAGATCTTCTGACCAGTCATTACCTTTTAAAATATGTGGTAGTTTTTCAAGTCATACAAGCTATGGGAAATGTGTTCACTGCCCCCAGGTCCTGTATCCTGAACAGGCTGGAGGGGAAGGAGGAGGAAGCCTAGGAACTGTTACAGCCTGAGGCATCCCCTAGTGTATACCATTGCCACAGCAAAATTTTGACATCAAAATCCTTTACAACGACAACTTCAAGGTTGTCGCTGTAAAGGATCCGATGTTAAAATTTTACCTTTTCATCTCTGTTTAGCCCCCACCCCCAGACAAACTGTGACTCAGAGTCTGTTATCTAAAAGTAAGGGGGAAATCAGTGTATGACAGGCAAAAGTTTGCCTGTCGACATTGTTTGTGTCACTGTGCCGCATTTTGACAACATTGTTGTTGCTGCAGCTTGATGGAACCTCCTCTGAGCAGGACTTCAGTGCCCTTCCAAGGTTAAATGAAGATTTTTCCTCCTATTCCACCTTTGTGTCCCAGATGGCAGACACTTTAACCTCCCATCCACTGAAACAGACGTGGATATAGAGAATGCTGAATTCATGAGCATGTTGGCACTGACATAATGAAAATGATGTTGATTCTCATTCACAAATGAATGAAAAGGGCAGCTGCCAGAGTGTTGACCACACCTCACTCTGCCCTTGGGATCCTCAAAAAGGTGGAGAAAAGGTACCAAGTGGACAAGGCTGGTTCACAATACTTACATGCCCACCCTGACCACAAGGGGGTAGTGCAAGTTGCTACCTGTATAAAAGCTAAGGTTCACCTGGCATCACTTCCTCCGAGAAAGATTCCAGGAAATTGCACCACATGTCAAGAAAGGCATATACGACCTCTGTCTTGCAGTTAAAGCAGGCAGCATGAGGGGCATCAGACAGCAACAGTCGAGACAGGATGCATTTTCACCTCGGCTCTCTAATTTACAATAAACATTTTACTACAAAGCTGTCTTAAATACTACAGTTCCTGAGCATTTTTGGATAATTCAACAGCTTACATCCTTCCCTTGGTCCAGAGGAATTTTGAAGAGGATGGATCATCCGAAAGGAGTGGCAGCAGGCTCATCACAAAAACAACCTGCTGTGCAGCAGGCAGGCCCCAACAGCAGCGGGTACCAGCAAATTGGTGAGGTGGGAGGAGAGCCAGCCATGCAAACAATACTGTGCACGGTCCGTGCAACTGATCAAAAAGTAGAAACTATCTTAGCCCAACTCCATCTTCACTTGGCACGCATGGATGCACTGCAAACTAAGGTGGACACAACAGACAAATGATCAATTAAAGTAATGGGTACCACCAGGGAGATCATAAACGAAAACACTGCCCTTAAGCACCACATAGAGAACTTGGAAAACCAAATGCGTGCAGTAAATATCAGATTAGTGGACATGCCTAAACAGGTCGAGAGTGCTAATCTAATGGCCTTTGTTGAAAACTGGTTAACTGAACAGTTACAACTGGACTTTGCACCTTCTTTAAAAGTAGTGTACCACATTTTACCTCGTACCAAGCCTACCAATCCTAACTATGGTAGAACCATCTTGGCAGTAACCAACAGTGTGACAACTCAGGATTTGCTTCTGAATGCTGCCAGGCAGTGCTTCACCTTAAAAATGGATGGTCAGCCTGTATACCTCTTTCTGGACATCAGCTATGACACCCGAACTCGGAGGAAATAATTTGATGGGGTACGGCAACAACTACGAGCCCTTGGAACTGTGAACTCCTTCATGTTACTGGCTTGGCTCCATATTCAGTACAGAGGGAAGGTGTTTCAGTTTACAGACTCAGAAGCAGCAGGGAAGTGGGCCTTGAAGACCAAGAAGGAATTTGCCCAAAAAGAGGACGAAAGGGTAGATGAGGCTACTTCTGAACAGTGACTTTTTATAGATCCTGATATAGTTTAAACTGTAATGCTCAGACAGCACTTAACTAACTACCATTCTACATTTTCATTGGTGGGAGAATGGGTCACTGTTTTTAATCAGTTATTGCCAAGTATTGTGGGTACTATATCTTTACTGAATATATTTTAATGTTAGAGGTATTTTCTAACTTCATGCTCCCGAAATGGTGCTGAAGGTTCCTCACGGGGCTTAGTTTCCTCCCGCCATACATATTGTAGATGTGCACTGCTTTCTGCAGATAGTAAGAACTTTGGGAATTGCTTTCTTACTCTGTCTAGCCTCACCTTAAGAAGTTACCATTTTCCAGAGCAGTCTCCAACTTGTGAGGGCTGTATTAGACAGTTTTGTTACTTATTTAAATATGAACCTTCTCGAGTGTAGTGGATGAGAAAGAACAAACATTAGTGGGTTAATGTTTGTTGTTTTAGGTAACCCGGGGGGGAATCAATCTTATTATTACAGATACAGCATAGGGGCAAACCACTTTCCACTAGTGGATAATGTATTTGAATAACATAATTAATCTCTCCTTTATCTTTCTTGTCCCTTGTTTGACTGTGTGCAGGCTATACTGTAAATGCTTTAAAAATAGGATTAAAATGTCCCCCCCCCCATGCAGTTACAACAGAAGGGAGACTGACACACTCCGTATGGCTAACATATGTTGTTTATTATGTAATGATTGACTTCCTGAGTTTCAATGCTTCTATTGCATTATTTTACAAAATAATAAAATATAAGTAAAAAAAAAAGAAGCAAACAGCATATTTGTCCTATACAGCACACTACCAGCAGTCTCTGTGAAATACATTTCTGCCCTGTGTGCCAGTTTACCTCTTAAGGGCTTGCCCATCTGGCCAGTGCTGTGAGGGCTGGCTTACAGGCAGCTAGGTATCATGTTCAGATGGCCACAGATGCGAATGACACAGCATCTAGGGCTTTGGCACACTCAGTGGTACTGAGGTTTGCCTGACTTAGGGTATTCACTTTAACCCAGGATACACAGGGCAAAGCAATGGATTTCACCTCTGGAGGCTCTTCACTGTTTGGTGACAAAACAGAGGCCTGCATGAAAATAGTAGACAAGCAGAAGTCCACCTTTAAGAATCTGACAAAGAGAAGGCCACCACTTCTTATCAACATTGTGGAAGGGGATGTAGGGGTGGGGACTTCTACAGTAGGCCCTATGTCCACTAAGAATATCCAGTACAGAGAGGCTCCAGAAGAAGCAGGAGTGGGAGAAGAGCAAGACGAAAGCCAGTTCCAGGTCATCAACTGCAAGCTAAGCCAAAACTCTTAACAGTTTTGTCCTGGTTGCCATAAACTCATTGCCAGTTGGAGGATACATGGCCACTATTTCAAAAAATGTCAAAATAACATACAGTAGACAAGTGAATCCTTGAATTAGTAATCCAGGACTTAACCCCTCAATTTGTACAATTTTCAAGGTTAAGCAGACCAAAAGTCTTTCCAGCTCACAGTCAGGAACAAAAGGTTCTCCTGGTGCTGGATGTGACTGTTGCTGTAGCTGAAATCAGTGGAAAAGGGCCATGCTTCACAGCTGGAAAAATAACTGTTTTCCTGATACTTTTTCACCTAAAAGGATAATGTGGAATGGCGACCAATTCTGAACCTAAGGTTCCTGAACAGGCACCTAAAAAAGGAAAATTCAGGACTGTGACACACATACCATCCTTGTAGGAATGAGAATGGCTGGGGCCTCGGGATCTGAAAGATGCCTACTTTCTTAATCCACTAAGATCCAGTCACAGAATGTACTCGAGGTCACATTAGGCACACCGCATCCCAGCAGTGCCATTCAGGTTAACCTCTGCACCAAGAGTGTTCACAAAGTGCTTAGCTGTAGTGGCAGCATATCTGTGAATGAAAGGTATAGTACTGTTTCATGGATGACTGGAGTAAGTAGGAAAACAAAAGAGGAAACAGCTCTTTCAACACAACTGGTAAAGAGCATGCTGTAAAATTGTGATTTCTCCTAAATCAAGAAAAAACTCAGCTAGAACCCAGTCAGATCTTGGGGTACATAGGAGCAGAGCTGGACATAGTACAGGTAAGGGCATTCCTGCTATTGCACAGGACAGAAACCCTCAAACAGTGTGCAAGCTCATTCCTTGCAGGTCAAAAGAAGTCTGCACAGGAACTCCTTCATCTATTAGGACACATGGCATCAACCACAGCAGTGGTTCCTTTGACTGATTTACAGATGAGGGATGTTGCGTACCATGGCACTAGCATCAATGAACTGCTCCACTAGAACAGCTTTTACCAATCACTCACAGTTTGGGACAAGTATTGGCATGATGGAAAGACAACCAATCTCAGGGAAGGTATTCCCTTTCCTTCACAATTATCTCCCAAGAGTCCTCACAACAGATGACTCACTACTGGGCTGGAGAGGCCATCTGGAGAACAACCCAGTTAGTGGTGTCTGGGACTCCCAGGAGACAGAGAGCATATAAACCTCCAAGCAGTGCTCCTGACAATGCAGTCTGTTTCCTCCCTTTTGCAAGAGCAAACCATCCAGGTAAAGGCACACAATACAACAATTAATGTATTACATAAACAGGGAGGTACGAAATCCACAAAACTCTATACAGAGATAATGAGGATATTGAAGCTACCATTTTCATTAGAGGTGGCGGTAACTGCCATACACCTGCCAGGCAAAGACAATGTGCTGTCAGACTCCCATGGAGAGTGAGTAAAAATACACTGAGGAGGAATCTAAGGATGTCAGAAATACATTTTTGCTAAAAACCTATATGTTAACATATTTTGCCAACTGACAAATCTGCTGCTATAAGTTTTTTTTTTTTTTAGTGACTTGGGGAAGATTAGGCCAAAACACCGTGGACATTTTCCATCTCTTTTTCAAGAAGTGCCATTCTTTAATATCCACCTGAACAACCACCAGAACAGGAAGGCAGGACCTTGGTTTAACTTCTCATCTGAAGGATGGCACTTCATGACAGCACAGTGTTTATCTAACACCAAGCTGGGGCATTGGTATGGTTACATATAACCAATGGGACAGCGTCCCCTGCAGAACTACCAGCACCACTTCGTACAGCACCTAGTGTTTGCTGGTGGTCTCCGATATGACTATTGACCAAGCTCAACTTTGCTTAGCTTCTAAGATCTGAGGGGAATCAGTTCCAAGGTGGTAAGGCTGCAGGGCCTTTGAAGCCATCTGGTCATGGACTGCTGGAATCACACAGACTTGGAGGCCACTATTGTTACTGTATTAAAAACCTTGTTTGGGGGATTACGTTTTTAAATGCTTTTTTCAGACTTCCATTTCTGTCATTTCTTTGGTTGTTTTGTTTTCCCTTGAAAATCACTAGCCACTGTTTTTGCTGGCGGTGATTTCCTGGTAGGCCATGAATGCTACAGTAGCATAACCAATCAGAATCTGGGAAACCAGATGAAGTGCTCGATTGGGTTTACAAGATTACGTAAGCACCAGCTAATGGATAAAGGCATATAGTAGAAGTATAAAAATTAGAACAGCAGAAGTAGATGTACTGGCCATATTCCCATATGATTAGCCTTTGCCTTCAGTAACACAGTAACATCGTGGCAGCTTAGATTCCTGACTGGCTGTTGTTGCACTTGAATGCAGAAATGCAGAAGGATTAAAAGCACAGAAATAGAAAAATGTTGGCAGACACCATAGAAAGTGGGTAGTTGGGTGAAATTTAACATAAAGTGTATGGGAAGGGAAAAACTGACAGAGTGGGCCTTCTTGCAAATGTTTCCTAGTTGGGGACTCCAGTAAATTAGTGGTGTTTCTTGTGTCTTCTGTGCCTGAGTGTTCCATTTGCTGTGTGTGCCTAACAGCAGAGCAACTCCAGGTGCTGACAGCTGCAATGTATGCACTTGACCAAGTTCTATGATCGCTGTCAAAAGGGCATATATCATTGTGCCATCCTAACATCATCAAGTTATTCACATTCACTGTGATACTTGATTACCACTCCAGTCTTTAAATGCAGGATGTGAAACCATGGTGACTAGTGATTAGCAGTTTCTTAACTTACTGATAAAGACTGCTATGGGGCTATCCTTGCTATGATAAATGTGTCGCTATAAATAACACCTAGAAGTATTATGGCAATGAAGCAGGTCACCATGGATGTTGCAGTTACCACACCTGCCTTGTGATCTCAAACAAGGTTGTGGGTCCTGGGGCAATAAACTCCTAATTGGGAGGAACGCTGTATAAAAGGTTTAAATTAATTGCATGTTGCTGTCACTCAGAGAAACCTTTCAAGGGGGTCTGGTGTCAATATGGTAGAACTTCCAGGGATGCAGTACCTCCGCACCCATGAACCAATGCAGTGCAATAACAGTTCCATAGTGAGCATGCACTTCTAAACAGAATGACAGCAGACGATAATTTAAACAGAAAGAACACAGCTTTATTAGGGCCAAAACACACTAAAGGGGGAAAGAAAATGGTTAGGCAAATGAAGCAATGAAGTTCTAAATGGCTTGTCTTCCTGTGCCCTATGTAGACCCAGCCTAGTAACCATATGGCAGCTCTTCCCTATTAGTGGAGTGGTGACTTTCACTTTTATCAAAAGGTACATTAAAGTGCTGTAAGAACATTTTAAAAATGAGCCCCATAGACGTGTATGAGGCGCAGCCCCCTGCTCTCCCTGGTACCACGTCACGAATCAGGGGAGCGCAGGGGCGGAGCAGGCAGACTAGGAAGTGGTAAGTGATCGGCTGGCTCGCAGTTCAGCCAGAATTATGATCCCTTTCAAAACTTTACAGATTAAGTCAAAAATTATAATTTTTACACAGAGGGGCTATCGCCACTCCAGGGTACTGGGCTATGAAGCACAGTGTTTTTTTTTTTTTTTAATCACACATTTACTTAAAGTACCCTAAGGGAGCTCCTAATAAGTTACCAGGTACACAGTGGCTGAATTGGTGTAGGTCTATAGATACTGAGTCGGGGTGGCCTGTGGTGGTGCCCATTACATTAAATGAGAGTAATGCTGTTATACCCCAACCCAAGGGCCATGTAATTTGTGAAATGGCTCAACCCTCAAAGTGAGGCATTTGTAGCTCCTGGCCCAAAGTCAAAATGCAGTTAAATGTCCCAACTATTTTATACTAAGTTCCAGTTTTAGGGCCAAACCCAGAATGTACTCATGATTCTTGTCTATCAGGCCTCCCTAATGACAGAGAGCTCCCTTTCACATAGTGCACCAGTCCCTTTTGCCTGGCTAGTCAGTCTCTCCAGTATCTCACTTTCACCTCTCTCTGTTTCAGGCAGTCTCTCACATACCTCCGGAATGCCAGTACATCTCGGGCTTTGGATTTTCTCTGGTTGGTCAAGCCACTGCGTGTCCTCTCCGACATACATGGCCAGGCCTCTGAACACCTAGGTTGGTTGCAGCCTGGTACCAGGCTATGGTACCTGCTCGTGGTCCCAACAGCAGCCTTGAGCGGCTGATCATTTCTCTTTTATTCTCCTTGCTGCCGGTGCTCAGCATCAAGCAGTATGCTATCTAGTATGAGAATGTCTCCATTTCAGTAGCAGTGTATCTGCTCCCAGTCACACAGTTCATCAGTGACAAACAAACAGTCTGTCACAGCACAGCTCTCAGCAGCAGGTCTGTCACTCTCTGCAGTTATGTGCAGACTTTGATCTGCATCCTTTCATAGTTAGATGCAGTTTAAAAGGATCTGGCCACAAGTCCTACTTTTCAATCGGGAAATATCAGCACACAATTTGTTTTTTCAGCTGGCAATCACTCTTAGACCATTGGAGGAGGTCCATTCTTCTAAATTCATGCCTGAAATCCTGCAGTCCTCCTTTGTCTCTGGGCTCCTTTTGGTTCCTTTTCCAAGCTCTGTAGCCTGATTATTTGAAATTCTGACCCCCTGACCCCGTTGCCATGCTGATAGAGGTCTGTGTGTAGCAAGGTGGTGGCGTCCTGTTTTGGTGAGAGGCACTAGACCCAGTGTTTTTAATGTAAAAGGACTCCTGCCTCTAAACAAATAACCTGTGGCCTCTCTTCATTCGGTGCAGTTCACGTTTAGCACCCAGTCAGGTCCCAACATTGATCATGGAATTAGCTAGCCTGTGCTTGGTCATTGATGGCAGGTGGCTGCCTTTTGATGTGCAGTCAGAAATCACATAATAGTGGTGGTGTGGATGGTGTGGAAGAAATCCTACCTTTTCTTTACTTGTGGTCCACCTCAGCAGTCCTGGGGAACAGACAGCAGGATAATTGGTGGCAGCAGTTTGGTGGGGCTCTGTGGAGCTGAAGTTAAGTTTCCATGCTTTGGGGTGGGGGGTTACACTCCCTGTCTAAATTAGCACAGAAACATAGACAATGACAGCAGAAAAAGACCATAGGTCCATCCAGTCTGCCCAAGTTCCCTATAATCCCTGGAACCTACTGTTTCTCCAGGGTACTAACCCTCCACTTCCTCTCTCTATTCTCCTCCTTGGTCCTGTCATCCCTAGTAACCGCTATTCTCTTCATTGTGTCCCAGCCCTGCTTGAATTCTCCTGACTGTTTTTGCACCCACCACTTCAGCCGACAGACTGTTCCAAGGTTCCACCACCCTTACCGTAAAGTAGTACTTCCTCACATCTCTCCTGAACCTACCTCCTGTTAATTTCCATTCATGTCCATGTGCCCATGAATTAGTATTCAGGCTAAATAGTTCCCTGCAGTTCACTTTGTTAATTCCTTTAAGGATCTTGAAAGTCTCTATCATATCTCTCCTGTCCCTTCTGGTCTCCAGTGAGTACATATTTAGTGCCTCGAGGTGCTCCTCATAGGAATTTCCCTGCTGGCCCTGAATCATTTTTGTTACTCTGCGCTGCACTGTCTCCAACCTATTCTTCTCCTTTCTGAGGTGAGGACTCCAGAACTGGGCACAGTACTTTAGATGAGACCTCACCAGGGATCTGAAGAGGGGAAGTATCACCTCTTTTCTTCTACTATCAGTACCTGTCCCGATACATCCCAGCATCCTGTGAGCCTTGCTATAGGCATTGTTTCACTGACTTAATTGCTTAAGTGAATTGCTGATAACTCCCAGATCCCATTCCTCAGCTGCAGTGGTAAGTCTCTCTCCTCCTATCCAGTACTCTCTCTTGGGGTTCTTTTTTCATAGGTACATTACCTAGCACTTTCTAGCACTGAATTTTAACTGCCGGACCTTTGACCACCCTTCTAGCTTTTTTAGGTCTCTTTGCATTTTCCTTATTCCCTTGTCACCATCTACCCTCCTACATAGTTTGTGACATCTGCGATGAGACACAAAGTGCCCTGGATTCCTTCTCCAGTGTCAATAATGAACATGTTGAAGAGGACCAGATCCAGGACCAATCCCTGTGGAACCCTGCTCATAACCTCCCTCTCCTCTGATATAACCCCATGGACCACCACCCTCTGCTGCCTCCCCTCAAGGCAGTTACCCACCCAGTTCACTATGAGTTTAACCACACTCAGGTCTTCCATCTTCTTGAGCAATCATTTGTGAGGTATGGAGTCAAAAGCCTTGCTGAAGTCAAAGTAGAGCAGATCCACAGCGTTGCCCCTGTCTAATTCCTTTGTCACCCAGTCAAAGAAAACTAACAGGTTAGTCTGACAAGATCTTCCTGCCACGAAACCCTGCTGTTAACTATCCTGGAGTCTGTTACTCTCCAGGTAGTCTATGAGGTCCTCTTTGATCAGTGACTCCATCAGCTTCCCTACTATAGAGGTTAGACTGACAGGCCTGTAGTTCCCTGGTTGCTCCTTATCCCCCCCTTTGTGAAGCGGTACAACATCCGCCACCTTCCAGTTCCTTGAAACTTTCCCAGACCTAAGTGAACTGTTGAACAGACATGCCAGTGGTTCAGCCAGCTCCGCTGCTAATTCTCTGTGTATTCTCGGGTGCAACCCATCTGATCTTGGGGCCTTATCTCTCTGAAGGGCAGCCAGCCCTTTCAGAACCCTTTCACTAGTAAATAATGGCTGTCTCATTTCCGGGATTCCCTTAGTGGCCGCTTTGATGCCAGTCTCTGGCAGGGACCCGCTGTCCTCCTTAGTGAAAACTGAGCAAAAGTAGTCATTTAGGATGGCAGCCTTTTGCCCATCCTCTTCTATCACCCTACCCCCCTCAACTAGCCTTATGATTCCCCTACCCTGTTTCCTTTTTTTCACTAATATATCTGAAAAACTGTTTTTCTCCATTCCTGACCTCTTCTGCAACATGCAGCTCTGTGTCTGCTTTGGCCTCCCTTACGGCCCTCTTTACCTCCTTATTTTTCTGTAGATAATTGTCCCATTCTACTTCCTAATGCTTTTTCTTATATTTGTAGGAGGCCTTCTTTTTGGCCCTTACCACTTCCCTGACCCTTTCTGAGATCCATATTGGTCTCTTAAACCTGTTTTTCTTTGTTACTGTTCTTATGCATACTTTAGATGCCTTGAGGATGTCCCTAATTACCCCCCATCTCTCCTCCACCCCACCTCTGTCCTCCCCCCCCACTAACTTATTTCTGACCAGTTCCCTCATTCTATTGAAGTCAGCCCTTCTAAAGTCAAGGACTTCATTTCTCGATTGTGGCTTGCCAGCCCCTAGGCAAACCAAATTCTTGAAGTTCATGTCATGTCGGTAGCACAGAATCCATCTATAAAGCAACATTGGCAACAATCTATCTAGACAACTGTTTTCTGTCTAACACTGACAAACAATTGCAACCTACACTGGCAAACAATTACATCATGTTTATACAATTGCAGCTAGTTAGCCTAGGGCAAACAGAACATTCTATCTAGACAAATGGTTGCTGTCTAAACCCAGAGCCCAGAAGCATTAATAAATGTGATAAGAGGCAGTGACCTGTGTGTGACGTGTTTATACCTGTGAGGACTATGTGTATGGGCAAGTCAGTGGAGACTGCTGGAGAGTCATAGAATAGGTCAGTTTCAGCAATGGTTTGATGGCTCTGTCAGAGTGATAGATTGTAACTAGCATTTCTTTCTCAGAGTTTAGGTGAGCTCTAATGTGTTCTTGACCAGTGAAGAAGCATCCTCAGTCAAAATGGATTTCACTTCTTTCTCCTGTTCTTTGGAATCTCCATATTTCTCCTTGATAGTGTCATATTTGGCTATCTACCCCGTATCTGAAGATGCAGTGTTGCTATAGGGTCCAACTGTGAATTTGCAGGGTTGAGCTTCTCAGGTGGTATCACTTTTGGGGTACAGTAGCTGGCAGATCAGTGAGTAGACAGGAAAGATCTATGGTGGAATAGTACCTCAGCAAGTCTGGTTCCTTATCTGATTGTTCATCTGTTTCATTTTGTGTATCAGGGGTTCCTGAGCTGTGTTCTTTCATGTTCTGTTGCATCTGTGCCAGCAGATCTGGTTACTGGTGGTTCTGAGAGTTCCACACGTCCAGCATCAACATTGGGGGTCAGTTGTCCGATGGGCACAAGTGATTCTGGTGGATTATCTGGGTCCTACTTGATTCTCCTTCAGGCTGAATCTTGTACACAGGCATGTTCTGTCCTTGCTCCACTATAATGTAAGGGGTGTGGCACCATCTGTTGGTAAATATGTGCATTCCATGCAGTCCCAGATTCTTTAACAACACTCCATCACCAGGTAAAAATTTGTTTGCCTTTTCTTTCTGTTTGTATTGAGCTTTTTTGACTTTGTTTCTCTTCCCGGCTATTTCTGAGACCAGTTGGTAAGCAGTGTCTAACTGATTCTTCAGTTGATGAACATACCTGAGGTAATTGTCGGGCTAGGCTCCATCAGCTGAGACTGTGAATCACAAGTCGATGGGAAGTGGTGCCTCTCTGCCAAATATAATGTAGTGTTGTGAATACCCAACAGCATTGTTTTTCGTGCAGTTGTAAGCATGCATGAGAGCACTCTCTTGCTGGCTGCACCTCACTTTGTATTTTGGGTCCAAGGTATCCAGTATAGAAACATAGAAACATAGAAACATAGAATTTGATGGCAGATAAGGACCGCTTGGCCCACCTAGTCTGCCCATTTTCCAACCTAACAGATAAGCTGCAGATCCTAATTTACCAACCGCTTACTTCCTCCTACCCCCCCACTAGGACTGCCTTATGTCTGTCCCATGCATTCTTGAATTCCCCCACTGTTCTTGACTCCACAACCTCCTCAGGGAGGCTGCTCCATGCATCCACAACCCTCTCTGTGAAAAAATATTTCCTCACATTACCTCTGAGCCATCCTCCCTCTATCTTCAAATTGTGCCCCTTGTTCTTGCATATCTCTTTTTCTGAAAGATGCCACCATCTTGGACTTTGTTGATTCCCTTGAGGTACTTGAAAGTTTCTATCATGTCCCCTCTCTCCCTCCTTTCCTCAAGGGTATAGTATTAAGCTCCTTTAGTCTTTCGTCATATGTCTTCTGGTGCAGACCCTGCACCATTTTGGTTGCCCTCCTCTGGACAGCCTCCACTCTGTTTATGTCTTTGCGGAGATGGGGTCTCCAGAACTGCACACAGTAGTCCAGATGGGGTCTCACCAACTGTCTGTACAGAGGGATAACAACTTCCTGTTTTCTACTATTGATGCCTTTCACTATGCATCCCAGTATCCCCCCAGCCTTCCTTACTGCCTTCTCACATTGCTTGCCCACATTTAGGTCATCTGATATAATTACCCCCAGGTCCCTTTCCATTTTTACTGTTGTCAGTATCTCACCCCCCATTGTGTACACTTGCCCTGGGTTTTTGTTTCCCAGGTGCATTACCTTGCACTTCTTTGCATTGAATCTGAGCTGCCATACATTTGACCATTCCTCCAACCTTGCCAAGTCCCTTCTCATCCTTTCCACTCCATCTGGTGTATCAACTCTGTTGCAGATCTTTGTGTCAGCTGCAAAGAGACATACTTTTCCTTCCAGTTCCTCTGCAATGTCACTTATAAAGACTTTAAAAAGGACTGGTCCCAGTACTGAACCCTGCGGTACCCCGCTAGTAACCCTCCTTTCTTCACTGTGGACTCCATTTACTACTACCCTTTGCATCCTGTTGTCTAGCCAATTTTTTATCCAGGCTACCGCCTTGGGACCCACTCCAAGGCTGGTTAACTTGTGTATTAATCTTTTGTGTGGGACTGTATCAAATGCTCAAAAATCTAGGTAAGCCATGTCCACAGCCCCTCCCTGGTCTACTACTTTGGTCACCCAGTCAAAGAAATCTATTAGATCTGTCTGACTTGACCTTCCCATCATGAATCCATGCTGCCTTGGGTCCCTGTGCCCCACTGGCCTCAGGTACTCAACAATTCTTTCCTTCAGAAGTGATTCCATCATTTTACCTACCACTGAAGTCAAACTAACAGGTCTGTAGTTTCCTGCCTCTGTCCTGCTCCCACTTTGTGAAGAGGAATCACATCTGCCCTCCTCCAGTCCTCAGGTACCACCCCATCCTCCCATGATTTGTTAAAGAGAGTAGCCATGTGTCATTAGTTCTACCCTTAGTTCTTTAGAATTTTTGGGTGAATCCCATCAGGCCCCATTGCTTTGTCCACTCTTCAATTTTATTAGTTCTTTCAGAACCCTTTCTTCTGTAAATGGACTGGCATCGACCCTCGCCTTCAGAGTGTTTCTCTTGTTTGGTTTAGGTACTTCTCCTCTTCCTTTGTGAATACTGAGCAGAAATATTCATTCAGTATCCCTGCTTTTTCACTGTCACCCTCTACCCACATTCCCTCCCCTTTATTAAGCCTCAGTATCCCTCCTTTGGTCTTTCTTCCCTCCCTAATGTACCTATACAAGGTCTTATCCCCCTTCTTAACAGAGTTAGCTATCCTTTCCTCGGTTTGGGCCTTTGCTATTCTGACTGCTTTCCCAGCCTCTTTCTGCTTTAACTGATAAAGTTATCTGTCCTTCTCCTTCTGTGTTTCCTTATATTTCCTGAATGCTATCCTTTTCTCCTTAACCTTCCCTGCCACCACTTTTGAGAACCATAGCATTTTTTTCCTTCGCTGTGTTTTGTTGATTTGCTTTACACAAATGCTTGTTGCCTCTGTGATGGCTGTTTTGATTACTCCCCATTGTTCCTCCACCCCTCCTTCTTGCCTGTTTGCTAGTGCTTTTCTGAGGCACTCTCATTTCCCAAAGTCAGCCCTCCTAAAGTCCAATACTCTTGCTTTTGTATGGCTTGATTGTATGGCTGTGTTTATCGTGAACCACACTGTTTGGTGGTCGCTTGTTCCCAGATGGCTACCCACTTCTAAATCTGAGATTCTTTCTCTGTCCCCATTTGAGAGTATCAAGTCTAAGATTGCTCCCTCCCGAGTAGGTTCCAATACTAGCTGTCTGAGGCATGCCCCCTGTAGGGCATCAAGAATGACCCTGCTCTTGGATGTGCCTGCAGCAAAGGTGCTCCAGTTAACATCTGGCATATTCAGGTCCCCCATCAACAATAGCTCTCCTTTTTCTGCCATTCTAAGGAAGCCTTCTATCATTTCCTTGTCCATTCCTTCCCCCTGAGATGGGGGTCTGTATACAACCCCCATGCGGATTGTGGTGCCATTTTCTGTCTCCAGGGTGACCCAGAGTGTCTCATCTGCTCCCTCTTTAGTTCTGTTGCTTTGATCCCTTCCTTTACATAAAGAGCTACTCCTCCTCCTCTTTTACCCTCCCTGTCCCTCCTGTAGATTGTGTATCCTGGTATGTTGACTTCCCAGCCATGGTTCTCTGTGTACCATGTTTCTGTGACTGCCACAATGTCCAGGCAACCCTCTTCCATCAAGGCCACCAGTTCAGGGAGTATGTTGAGTAATGTTTGATTGAAATGCTCTGGTTGTGGATCACGTTGAGGGTGAAATGTGGTGGTATGAGATTTTCAAATAACAGTTATTTTGCTAGATAACTTTCAAAATCTTGTCCTTGATCTGAGTCTATCCTCTTGGGTGCATTGTAGTGCACAATGAACTTGTCCATAAGGATTTTTGCAACTGTAGTGACTTTTGGGTCCCTAGTTGGATATGCCTGAGTGTATCTGGACAAGTGGTCTGTGACCACAAAAATGTTGGCAATATTCTTTGAATCTGATTCCAAACAAAGGAAAGCACTGCACAACAACTCCATCACTGCACTGGTCACTATGTTCATTAGAGGGGCAGTCCTTATATGCAAAGTCTTTTCCTGAACACATCAATTGCACTGTCTGCAGTACTGCTCCATGTCATTCCCCACATGTGGCTAGCAGAAATGACCATGGTTAAGGTCCAGGGTCTGTTCACTTCCCAAGTGTCCCATTTCATCATTCAAGGCTCTTATTACAATCCTTCTGAACTTCTTAAGAAATTTAAATTGTTGTCTAGGACCGGTCTTCTTCAATGTCTTATAAGTGACATTGCAGAGGGACTGGAAGGAAAAGTATGTCTTTTTGCAGAGCACACAAAGATCTGCAACAGAGTTGATACACAAGGTGGGATGGGAAGGATGAGAAGGGCCTTGGCAAGGTTGGAGGAATGGTCAAATGTATGGCAGCTTAGATTCAGTGCTAAGAAGTGCAAAGTAATGCACCCTGGGAAACAAAAACCAAGGGGAAGAGTACACAATGGGGGTGAGATACTAACAACAACAAAAATGGAAAGGGACCTGGGGGTAGTCATATCAGATGACCTAAATGTGGGCAAGCAATGTGAGAAGGCAGTAAGTAGGGCTGGGGGATACTGGGATGCATAGGGAAAGGCATCACCAGTAGAAAACAGAAGTTGTTATCCCTCTGTACAGACAGCTGGTGAGACCCCATCTGGAGTACTGTGTGCCGTTCTGGTGACCCAGTCTCCGCAAAGACATACACAGGATGGAGGCAGTCCAGAGGAGGGCAACTAAAATGGTGCAGGATGTGCACCAGAAGACATATGAAGGGAGACTTAAGGAGTTTAATACAGTATGTATAGCCTCAAGGAAAGGAGAAAGATGGGGGACATGATAGAAACTTTCAAGTACCTCAAGGGAATCAACAAAGTCCAAGAGGGTAGCATCTTTTAGAAAAAGAGGTGTGCAAGAACAAGGGGGCACAATTTGAAGATAGAGGGGGGATGGCTCAGAGGTAATGTGAGGAAGTATTTTTTCATGGAGTGGGTTGTGGGTGCATGGAACAGCCTTCCTGAGGAGGTTGTGGAGTCAAAAACAGTGGTGGAATTCAAGAATGCATGGGACAGTCATAAGGTAATTCTAGGGGGTGGGGGTAGGAGGAAGTAGGCTGTTGGTTAACTAGGATCTGCAGTTTATCCATTAGGTAGGGAAATGGGTACGCTGGGTGGGCCAAGTGGTCCTTATCTGCCATCAAATTCTGTGTTTCTATGTTGGGGAACCTTGAGGGCGATGAGTTTCATGGTACAGCAGATTGTCTTTAGGTCCTAGCTTGGGCGCTCCCTGAACAAAGGATGAGTATCTCTGTTCTGGGGCACCACTTGCTGCAAGCAGTGCTTGGCTCCATTGTTCCAATCCACGTCTGCCCAATGACCTCCTGCCACAGCTCACTGTGGTATAACAATGAGCCAGGAGTTTGCAGGCGACTGGGTGGAGGTCGGAGCATTCCCAGAAGAGGACCCAATTGCTGGAGGACAGGATGGCTCTGAGATCACATTATAGGGATTATCCAAGGGCTATAACCCTGAGAAGGTCAAAACTTCTGTTACAGATTATAGCATCAGGAAGTAAAAGGCTTGCTCAACTCTTTCACACTGTGGACAGGTTAATTTGTCCTCCCTGTCTACAGTCTGGAGGAGTGTTTTTAGAAGAAAAATGTAAGGAATTTAGGTCCTTCTTCCTGGACAGAGTGTCCTCCATTCAAGTTGAGATCTCTACAGGTGGTCTCTCATGGGCCATCAGTGATACAGATGAGAGGCACCTTAGTGCTCCATGGGTTTGTTGTGAATTCAGGCTAATTATTAAGGAGGAGGTCCTCAAGTTGATTGTAACACTGCGCCCCACCTGCTGTACTTCAGATCCAGGCCTACACAGCTATTGGTGGACTGCCTTGAGGCCCTGAGGCCAAAATTAGCTAGTATTATCTGGTACTCTTTCAGAGGGTTGTTCCCCCTTGGATCTTAAAAAAGTTATGGTGATGCCTCTCTTGAAGAAACCATTCTTTGACCCAGATGTGCTGACTAATTACAGGCCTGCATTAAACCTTCCTTTTTTAGTGAGGGTTATTGAGAAGGTGGTGGTGACACAGCTGGAGGGTCGCCTTGAGAGGTGTGACATCTATGAGCCATTCCAGTCAGGTTTCAGGCCTTGTCACAGTCAAGAGATGATGGTTGTCAAGGTGTTTTGATTACCTGTTTTCAGCAAGAGACGGGGAAAACATTCTCATTCTCCTTGACCCACTGAAGCATGTCTTTCATGGTACTGTCACATTAAAAAATGTCTCTCAGACTTTCTTCCCGATCACATGACAGTGCACAGTAAATATGTGCAGCTGTGCTATTTCCACCTACAGTCTGTGAACAGAGAGAAAGCTCTTCTGCTTTCAGATATGTTAAGCATTCAGTTCAGTAGTTGTACTTCTATTCAGTGCCACACAAGAGGCTGCTGAATAAATTAAAGGACCTGGCTATGGGAAAGGAATTGGCCAGGTGGCTGGGGAATTGGCTTGGGGGGATGGCAACAGGGGGTGGTAGTTAACAGGGTCAAATCAGTAATAGAAGGATCACACATGGCTTGCCACAGGGGTCAGTCCTAGGACCTATCCTCTTCAATATGTTTATTAGTAACACAGGGAGAGTATATAGGCCAAAATGTGTCACTTTGCAGATGACACAAAATTATGCGGCAGAGAGGATAGTGAAGAGGGGGTGAGGGAGCTACCGTGAGATCTGTAAGGACTGGTGAGATGATCACAAATATAGCAGCTGAGATTCAATGCCAAGAGTTACAAGGAAATGCACATAGGGAAGAGAAAGAGGAACTCATAGACAAAGTATTGTATTGGAAGGGCTAGGATTGCCACTACAACTGAGGAAAGGGACCTGGGAATCATTATCAGTGACTCCCTCAAATGAACCAGTTATTGTAATAAGACCTACAGCAAGGCAAGAAGAATGTTGGGGTGTAATGGGTGGGTTTTGGACAGTAGGAGAAAGGAAATGTTATTACCTCTGTATAGGTCACTGGTAAGGGCACATCTGGATTACTGTGCCTGGTTTTAGAGTCCACACCTAAGGAAGAATGGAGATAGAGTGGTGTGAGTTCAAGTAAGGGTCACCAAGATGCTTTAGGGCCAAAAGGGCGATCACATGAGGAATGGCCTGAGGCTCTGAACATGTACTTGCTTGAAGCCAAAAGAGAGAGTGGTGACATGATAGAGACTTGTAAGTTCCTAAGGTCAAATAAACAGAGTGAACTGCAAGGACCTATTTACCAGGAATAGGGTTGCAGTAATGAGGGGGGATGAAGGGATGTCAGGAGAAATTCAGGAGGGATGTGAGGATGTTCTGCTTCACCGAGAGGGTGGTTGAGCCATGAAACAAACTATCAGTAGATGTGGAGGTGGCAGGGACTATAAATGGGTTCAAGTTCAGCTGAGATGATAGGGGGACTGATTGTTTCACTAATGAAAACTAGGGAAGTATGGGATTCAAGGGAAGGGGTAGAGATCCTATCAGGATACAATTGATCCATTCACATATCTGGACTGTGTAGTACGGTACGGGCTGCACACCCATTGACTCATGCTGTGGACCAATGAGCGAACAGCCCTACCGTACACTGTCAGTCGGCGGGCGGGCGGGGTGGCAGGCGGGTGGGTGCTGCCACCCATCGCTGACCCGGGGAGCGGGCAGTGGGGCTCAGTGGGCGGTGGGGAGGGGGTACCGTGGAGCTCACCTTATATTTTCATATGCCCGCGGTCGGGCTGCGAGCGGTCCACTGGAGCACCAGGGATATTGGATTTTGCTTTATTTTACACATGCCTGTGACTGGGCTGCTTGCCGTCCACTGGACCACCAGGGATATTGGACTTTGCTTCCTTTTACATATGCCCGTGATCGGGCTGTGAGCGGTCCACTAGACCACCAGGGATATTGGACTTTGCTTTCTTTTACATATGCCCACTATCGGGCTGCGAGCGGTCCACTGGACCACCGGGGAAATAGGACGTTATTTATTGTAACTGATGCCTGTGATCGGCCTTCGAGCGGTCCACTGGACCACCAGGGATATATGACGTTATTTATTTAAACTGATGCCCACGATCGGGCTGTGAACGGTCAACTGGACCACCAGGGATATAGGACGTTAGTTATTTAAACTGATGCCTGCGATCGGACTGCGAGCGGTCCACTGGACCACCAGGGATATAGGACATTATTTATTTAAACTGATGTCCGCGATCGGGCATGGGGGGTGCCGCCACGGAGGTGCAGCCGGAGCTTGGTTGGCCTCCCACAGGTGGCAGCTGCTGTGTTGTGCCCTGCAGTACGGCAGCTCACCTGTGGGTGGCCAGCCATTGTTCCTTTTTTTTTTTTTTGGCTCACCTGTGTGCAGCGCAAGTAGGGTTGCACATGCATGGGCTCAGCACATCCCAGGCTGAATATTGGGATGTGCGGAGTATGCATGGGCACGCCCCCCCCACCTGCACTGCATACATTACTGATGCGCTCCAGTGCATTGGGATTTGTGCCAGGCATAATCCCCATTTGAATATCGCGCCGGGGCGCATAAGTGGGTTGCGCATGGTGCAATACTGTTGCGCTATGCGCAACTCTTCTGAATATCCAGGCCTTGGTCTTTTTCTGCTGTCAGTGTCAGTGTTTTGGGAATTTAAAGGTTTATAGGTGACAAGATTTATGTCCACTATTGAGTTATGGGTCTTACCACCCTCTAGTTCCCACTCTAGATGGATGACAATGTGAATATTTTCACTGTACAGTATGTGCTATAGAATAGAAGCCTGACATTATTTCATTTCAGGACTTGATTTTACTCTATAAGATCTACTTATAGACCTTTAACTTAGCTTCCTTGAGATATTAGTGTAACGCATATTGCCATTTCTGTAACATGGATATACATATGTCTCTACGGGTTCGGGGAAGGATGAGGTTACCTGGCACAAGAGACTTAGGTTTGACTACTCTGCACAGGGGCACCCAAGTAAATCCAACTACAGGAAGCAATAACTGTAATGTCCAGAACCAGAATTGGGATTTTTCAGTGTGGCTTTATTTATTAACTCACTGAACATAAACAAAGCTCTGTATGGTTCCCCAAAGGGCTACGTAACTGTAATGCAGATTAGAGGTTAAACACAGTGGTCCATTTGGCGAATGAACACAATACAACAGTTGTCTGGCTTTGGACCCACCAGGCACTCAGTCCGGACTTTGCATGCGCATTGGATACACAGCCCGACTGGCCCGGCTCCCCTGCCGGCCATTCGACTGACGGTCCACTTGGCGATTGAACCCAAACTCTACTTGGAAAGACATCCCATCAAACAAGGAGACTCCCAAACTGTGGCTCCTCACACCACTTGAAGTCATCGACTCCTATAGAGATTTGTTTTCGTACATCCAAATCGAAACTCCCATCAAACAGGGAGATTCCCATCCAAAAGGAGTAATGTTCCCATCCTGTGGCTCCCACACCACTTGAAGTCATCGACTCCTAGAGAGATTTTCAAGTTGCAACCTAATGCTCAAGTACCCACCCCATCACTGCATGTTTACATGAGGCGAGTAGCAAAACAGAAGAAACCAGAGAGGTGGACCTGGGTACTAAAGATGGGGATTTATCCACCTCCAGCTCCCACAGCCCATACCCAGCCATTTCTCTGAACACACAGAAACTTTAGGACTGTAACATGTAGATTGCATGGTGGATGAACTGACGAACCCCCTCTACTGCAAACTCTAAATCCATTTAAACTTTAAACTGACTGCTCCATTTGTTCGTCCTAGTGTATATAGTCCTCCCAAACAGCAGTCCCCAATAAAACCATTTGAAACTTGAAACTGAATTGACTGCTCCATTTGTTCGTCCTAGTGTATATAGTTCTCCCAAACAGCAGTCCCCAATAACATTTGCTGACTGAAAAACAGTTGTTTGCCCCTTAAACTGGAGCCAAACACTCACCCAATCGTTGCAGGGCCCCACAGGCGAAGTCCTTTAACCTTTTCAGTATTGTAGAACAGCCAACACAAAATCAGGCAGCTTCTTTCCTTGGTGGGTGAAGGGGATTGCCCCTGGAGCCCACAGAGACCTTTTCCTCCCCCCCCCGGAGGGAGGGGGCACTGAGACCGAGGGGACGGTCTCTACCACTTGATAAATGGTGAAACACAGAAAAACTTCCTTCTGTGTGGAGGCAAAACTCAAACTACAGACTGATGCTTCCTTCTTGCTCAAGGACAAAACTAAAACTGACTCTCTCTTTGAATCCCAAAGTTCTAAGAACTCTCTGAGCTGAAGGTTCCAAATGTGGCTCATGCAGCTGTAACAATTCTATATAATGATGTCATCTCTCCAGTCTTAGTTGTGACTGAGGAAAGAGTGAGACAGTGTGAAACCCATTTAACTGGAGTTTTACAAGCTGCCTTCCCTGCCTACCACTAGGTCTTACTGGGATTCTAGTAACCCCGGTTAACAAAGGGGTTACACTCACCCTTGACCAGGAAAATGACTGTCCCCAGTCATTATGCACCCGGCCTTAGGCCATCCCACCCTATGTGCTACCTGCGGAGGGGGATCAGGCCCTCTCTCACTGCAAAAGTAGCACAGGTAGGCAACACTAAGGGCCTAGAGGCCTATAGCTGACATTTCAGCCTCTACTCTATCCACTTACTATGGACACCTAGTGGCTCTGGTAGAATCATCCAGAGCATAGCCCTGATAGATCAGCACTGCAGTCCCTATGGTCACTGAGGACCACAGCCTGTCTATCCCCCTAACCCTCTAGGGAAAACCTATCTGCCTCTTACATAACATCCCAAACAAAAACAAAAACCCGGGGACCTCCCCGACCTTGGGCAGCCTGCAACTACAACATTAGGAACACAAACAGTACTTTAATTTCTACACAAGCACTGACTGAGGAACTCCGATGAGCCCCTCCTCCTCTTCTTGTCTTCTCTTCTGTCCTCCAGGAACACCTGTAAGAAAAGACAAAACCAAAAACAAAAACACACCCTAATCTGCATTTATGATCTACCTAAACAACAACAGTGACAACAACAACCCTTACCATACAGGAAAAACAGAACACTAAACAATCCCAAAAAGAAAAAATATATATTTTTTTTTAGAAAAGTAGAAAAGACAGTATATACATTAGTACAGAAATGACATTGATAACAATACACTTCTTTGGGGGAAATGGAATGCCCTAAATGTCCCACTAGTGACTACAAGGCCCAAAGGCCAGTCCGTTAAAGAGTCTCTCCTGGGCCAGAGCCCCGTAAACATAGTCTTTTAAGGCCATAATCCCGAAGGGGAGAGTCTTTACGGACAGTTCACACATTGTTTGAAGTCTGTAGTGTAAGGTGTGTATTGCAATGTCATAAAGATAGAATAAAAAGAATTTTGATGACTCACCAGCCTCTTGAAGTATTCGTACATCACCAACCTGGTCCCTGCCGAAGACTCTCCCTGGCAGCATTTCTTCTGATACAGCTTGGCGGACATCTTCTGGGAACCCACAGGAGTGCACATCTGGAAACAGCTGGGCTGATGTCATTACTGGAGAAGGAACCTTAGAACAGGAACAAAAAGAGAAACAGCTGGTCCGGCGTCATCTGATTACCAGGCGATGAACAGGAAAACAGCTGGGCTGGTGTCCTCTCTGGATCTGAAGTCATCTGGTGGTATCAGTAGATGGTTATTGATTGCAGACAGTTTACTGTAGACTGAAGAATGTGGATCCTCAAATTTTTTGTTTATTCATTTTGGTAGTTCAATAAAGGTACTTCACAGTACAGATGTGGATGTATTGACTACCACTGCTCGGCTCTCCATTTGGTAGGCTCGGGCTTAATTTCCGGGAGGTCCTTGCACTGAGGCCAATAGTAGAGGGGGTCAGGGGCTTGAATGATTACTCCATCTGGACGCACATAATTCACACAGTGGGAGACTTTGCGTCCCTCTCCGTCCACTATTCTCACTCTGTCCATAAACAGTGTCCTGCCTCTCTTCCACTGTGTATACTGTGGAACAGTCTATTCTTTACATGCTGGTTAGCCCCAGGATGCACATGTTTCATTGCTTCATCCCAGATCCAGGATTTCCTGCAGTTCTCAATCTCCTCCCAGACTCTCCGAGGAAAGGTAGGAAAGGTCATACCAAAGATTTCATTGGCCTTTCACGAACCAGTCTCCTCTTTACTTGCTTTGGTCAATTGAGACGCCGCCTGGCTTGGGGTGGCCAGTCCTGGTTCTGCCAGCTTCAGATACTCAATGAAATTAAAACGGATCCCTGACTTCTTTTTCTTCTGGTGAAGCCAGGGCAGTGGCATCACCACCTTCTTGAACACATTCCTCCGAGGCAAGATCTTGAGGCTGTGTACCGCTCCTTTCTCACAAGGCCACATAGGTTCCCCTCGCCTTCCTCTTCACTGAGGATCTGAGCCCAGGAGTGAGCAGTAGTTCTCACCCCCGAGACTATCCATTCATCACTAGGAGCGGAGGTCGACACCTCCCATTCAACGGCCTCCTGCATCTCATCTTCACCTTCGAGACTTGGGCTAGGCCCCCCCCACCCAGGGGTCTATTGATGCTTTATCTGAACTTGCCTTCTGAGATCCAGCATCCAATGCTTCAATTTCAGATCCAGTCTCTAATTCTGCACTCTCTAACTTTGTGCCACACTCCCCCGAGGGACCTTCCTCCACAGGCTCCGCCTGATGCTGTGTGCTGCCAACTGCAGATTCTTGAAGTTGTGTCCATGTGGGAGCCAAACGAATTTGAGGCGCTTTATACAAGCCATATTTTTGTAGACAACCAGCACAGTGAGGAATCATGAAGACATCCTTCCAGCACTAAAGCACATCTGGCATACACGCACTGGATAATTAGGAATTGCCACATCAGGAGGAGTTGCCCTCTATAGCACTAATTTTCAATGTCTCAATCTATTTATTGTTGTTGTTACTGCAACCCGGCATGATCCGGTAACGCAGCTGGTCCTGAGGCCATAACTGCAGAAAAACAAACAAAAGTTCACTGTAACTGAAAGTCCCACTTTAAATGAACACACTCTGTAGCTTTAAAATGGCTCCTCTGCTGCTGTGTTTACTTTACTACCCCACCCTGTAATGGCGGCGGCAGTACTCCTGTGCATCAACATTCAGAATCTGGGTCAAGCCACTGCGCACCCGATTTACATCAGCTACTAATAACTTTTATTTAAACTGCACAACTTGCTCTGTTCTGGCTGTTCTCACATTTACAGGATTTTCCTTGGACTTTCTACATGCTGGCAACATTTATTTAATCACAGTCCCTTTTAAAACTTCAGGTTTCAGCACAGGATTGCCTGCTTATACTAGTGTTGCACTTCCTTTACAACCCACAGTTTCTCTCTGGCTGCAGACTTTAAACTGAGGCTATTCTCATTGATATGCACACATTTAATGGCTTTACAGACTTGCACTTGCCAGCAGGATATCACACAATCGCTACTTGCAAAGTGACTATACAGCTGCACTCACATTTTATATGGCATTACTGAAAATCACTGATTTGAGCAGTTTTAAATCGTTTACTCACTGTTATGGTAGCTGATTGCTGCGATGGAGGAAACCGGCCTGCAGCCAGATTTTTGAAGGCCTCGGATTTCAAACGGGCAGGCAGTCTCCGCGATCGTAGTATTAATCACACAATTCACTGATCCCACGAACGATAAGCGGGTTGAGCCTGATTTTGAACTAGAAAAGTCACTTTTCACAGTTTACGGCGCTTTGAACACTTCGCGAACGCTCCTCCTCTGCTAGTACACGCACTACTCTCTGTCTCCCTCTTGAATGCTGGAAGCAGACTCTGAAGAGCTGGCTGAGGTCGACAATGGCAAACTGACCAACCACACGATGCCATGCAAATGAGCCTCTTCTTCCTCACAAGGGCTCCTCTCCTCACGGCGATCGTCGAGCAGGCAAATTTAAACTGAAAAGATGCACTTTTTTTTTTAACTGACTCCACGGCGGGAGCCCATTTCTACCATGTAACATTGCCATTAACTCTGCAGTCTCTAGTATTGCACAGAAAGCATTTCCAACGTCCAGGGCATAATTTCTCTGTTGCTACCCCTAGTTTTCCACACTTTCCTTCACAGAAATTCATTTTAAAAGTATTTTAAATGTCCAGGGCACAATTTCTCTGTTGCTACCCCTAGTTTTCCACACTTTTCTTCACAGAACTTTATTTTAAAACTGACAAATGCTGTAAACTATGTTGATGCAGGACAAGGACACACACTTTGGCTTTACAGCTCCTTGGTAAACAGTTGGCATTTTTTAAACAGCAGCACAAGATTCACAGCACACACTAGGGAAATTGCTTCAACTTTTTTGGGCTACCGAACTGCCAGATAGCCAAAACGCTAGCCTACTTGCCCAAGCACATTCCTTCCCAAACAAATCCAAAGCGGTGCCTCCATTTTTGTAATGCATATTGCCATTTTTGTAACATGGATATACATATGTCTCTACGGGTTCGGGGAAGGATGAGGTTACCTGGCACAAGAGACCTAGGTTTGACTACTCTGCACAGGGGCACCCAAGTAAATCCAACTACAGGCAGCAATAACTGTAATGTCCAGAACCAGAATTGGAATTTTTCAGTGTGGCTTTATTTATTAACTCACTGAACATAAACAAAGCTCTGTATGGTTCCCCAAAAGGCTCATAACTATAATGCAGATTAGAGGTTAAACACAGTGGTCCATTTGGCGAATGAACACAATACAACAGTTGTCTGGCTTTGGACCCACCAGGCACTCAGCCCGGACTTTGCATGCGCATTGGATACACAGCCCGACTGGCCCGGCTCCCCTGCCGGCCACTCGACTGACGGTCCACTTGGCGAATGAACCCAAACTCTACTTGGAAAGACATCCCATCAAACAAAGAGACTCCCAAACTGTGGCTCCCCACACCACTTGAAGTCATCGACTCCTAGAGAGATTTGTTTTCATACATCCAAATCGAAACTCCCATCAAACAGGGAGATTCCCATCCAAAAAGGAGTAATGTTCCCATCCTGTGGCTCCCCACACCACTTGAAGTCATCGACTCCTAGAGAGATTTTCAAGTTGCTACCCACGTCTGGGTACCCACCCCATCACTGGCCAAGCGCATGAGGCGAGTAGCAAAAACAGAAGAAATCCATAGAGGTGGACCTGGTTACTAAAGATGGGGATTTATCCACCTCCAGCTCCCACAGACCATACCCGGCCATTTCTCTGAACACACAGAAACTTTAGGACTGTAACATGTAGATTGCATGGTGGATGAACTGACGCACCCCCTCTACTGTGAACTCTAAATCCATTTAAACTTTAAACTGACTGCTCCATTTGTTCATCCTAGTGTATATAGTCCTCCCAAACAGCAGTCCCCAATAAAACCATTTGAAACTTGAAACTGAATTGACTGCTCCATTTGTTCGTCCTAGTGTATATAGTTCTCCCAAACAGCAGTCCCCAATAACATTTGCTGACTGAAAAACAGTTGTTTGCCCCTTAAACTGGAGCCAAACACTCACCCAATCGTTGCAGGGCCCCACAGGCGAAGTCCTTTAACCTTTTCAGTATTGTAGAACAGCCAACACAAAATCAGGCAGCTTCTTTCCTTGGTGGGTGAAGGGGATTGCCCCTGGAGCCCACAGAGACCTTTTCCTACCCCGGAGGGAGGGGGCACTGAGACCGAGGGGACGGTCTCTACCACTTGATAAATGGTGAAACACAGAAAAACTTCCTTCTGTGTGGAGGCAAAACTCAAACTACAGACTGATGCTTCCTTCTTGCTCAAGGACAAAACTAAACTGACTCTCTCTTTGAATCCCAAAGTTCTAAGAACTCTCTGAGCTGAAGGTTCCAAATGTGGCTCATGCAGCTGTAACAATTCTATATAATGATGTCATCTCTCCAGTCTCAGTTGTGACTGAGGACAGAGTGAGACAGTGTGAAACCCATTTAACTGGAGTTTCACAAGCTGCCTTCCCTGCCTACCACTAGGTCTTACTGGGATTCTAGCAACCCCGGTTAACAAAGGGGTTACACTCGCCCTTGACCAGGAAAATGACTGTCCCCAGTCATTATGCACCTGGCCTTAGGCCATCCCACCCTAAGTGCTACCTGCGGAGGGGGGTGATCAGGCCCCTTCACCGTGTGCGAGCACAGGTAGGCAACACTAAGGGCCTAGAGGCCTATAGCTGACATTTCAGCCTCTACTCTATCCACTTACTATGGACACCTAGTGGCTCTGGTAGAATCGTCCAGAGCATAGTCCTGATAGATCAGCACTGCAGTCCCTATGGCCACTGAGGACCACAGCCTGTCTATCCCCCCAAACCCTCTAGGGAAAACCTATCTGCCTCTTACATAACATCCCAAACAAAACAAAACCCGGGGACCTCCCCGACCTTGGGCAGCCTGCAACTACAACATTAGGAACACAAACAGTACTTTAATTTCTACACAAGCACTGACTGAGGAACTCCGATGAGCCCCTCCTCCTCTTCTTGTCTTCTCTTCTGTCCTCCAGGAACACCTGTAAGAAAAGACAAAAACAAAAACAAAAAAACACGCCATAATCTGCATTTATGATCTACCTAAACAACAACAGTGACAACAACAACCCTTACCATATAGGAAAAACAGAACACTAAACAATCCCAAAAAGAAAAAATACATATATTATTTTTTAGAAAAGTAGAAAAGACAGTATATACATTAAGTACAGAAATGACATTGATAACAATACACTTCTTTGGGGGAAATGGAATGCCCTAAATGTCCCACTAGTGACTACAAGGCCCGAAGGCCAGTCCATTAAAGAGTCTCTCCTGGGCTGGAGCCCCGTAAACATAGTCTTTTAAGGCCATAATCCCGAAGGGGAGAGTCTTTTCGGACAGTTCACACACTGTTTGAAGTCTGTAGTGTAAGGTGTGTATTACAATGTCATAAAGATAGAATAAAAAGAATTTTGATGACTCACCAGCCTCTTGAAGTATTCGTACATCACCAACCTGGTCCCTGCCAAGACTCTCCTGGCAGCATTTCTTCTGATACAGCTGGGCGGACATCTTCTGGGAACCCACAGGGCGCACATCTGGAAACAGCTGGGCTGATGTCATTACTGGAGAAGGAACCTTAGAACAGGAACAAAAAGAGAAACAGCTGGTCTGGCGTCATCCAATTACCAGGCGATGAACAGGAAAACAGCTGGGCTGGTGTCCTCTCTGGATCTGAAGTCATCTGGTGGTACCAGTAGATGGTTATTGATTGCAGACAGTTTACTGTAGACTGAAGAATGTGGAGCCCCGAATTTTTTGTTTATTCATTTTGGCAGTTCAATAAAAGTACTTCACAGTTCAGATGTGGCAGTATTGACTACCATTGCTCGGCTCTCCATTTGGTAGGCTCGGGCTTAATTTCCGGGAGGTCCTTGTACTGAGGCCAATAGTAGAGGGGGTCAGGGGCTTGAATTATTACTCCATCTGGACGCACATAATTCACACAGTGGGAGACTTCGATCCCTCTCCATCCACTATTCTCACTCTGTCCATAAACAGTGTCCTGCCTCTCTTCCACTGTGTATACTTTTCATGGAACAGTCTATTCTTTACATGCTGGTTAGCCCCAGGATGCACATGTTTCGTTGCTTCATCCCAGATCCAGGATTTCCTGCAGTTCTCAATCTCCTCCCAGACTCTCCGAGGAAAGGTAGGAAAGGTCATACCAAAGATTTCATTGGCCTTTCTACGAACCAGTCTCTCCTCTTTACTTGCTTTGGTCAATCTGAGACCGCTGGCCTGGCTTGGGGTGGCCAGTCCTGGTTCTGCCAGCTTCAGACATACTCAATGAAATTAAAAATGGATCCCTGACTTCTTTTCTTCAGGAAGCCAGGCAGTGGCATCACCAATTTTTCTTGAACACATTCCTCCGAGGCAAGATCTTGAGGCTGTGTACCTGCCCTTTCCCACAAGGCCACATAGGTTCCCCCTCATCTTCCTCTTCACTGAGGATCTGAGCCCAGGAGTGAGCAGTAGTTCTCACCCCCGAGACTATCCATTCATCACTAGGAGCGGAGGTCGACACCTCCCATTCAACGGCCTCCCGTATCTCATCTTCACCTTCGAGACTTGGGCTAGGCCCCCCCACCCAGGGGTCTATTGATGCTTTATCTGAACTTGCCTTCTGAGATCCAGCATCCAATGCTTCAATTTCAGATTCAGTCTCTAATTCTGCACTCTCTAACTTTGTACCACACTCCCCGGGGACCTTCCTCCACAGGCTCCGCCTGATGCTGTGTGCTGCCAACTGCAGATTCTTGAAGTTGTGTCCATGTGGGAGCCAAACTTAATTTGAGGCGCTTTTACACGTTTCATATTTTTGTAGACAACCAGCACAGTGAGGAATCATGAAGACATCCTTCCAGCACTAAAGCACATCTGGCATACGACTGGATAATTAGGAATTGCCACATCAGCAGGGAGTTGCCCTCTATAGCACTAATTTTCAATGTCTCTCAATCTATTTATTGCTGCTGTTACTGCAACCCGGGCATGATCCGGGTAACGAGCTGGTCCTGAGGTCATAACTGCAGAAAAACAAACAAAAGTTCACTGTAACTGAAAGTCCCACTTTAAATGAACACACACTGTAGCTTTAAAATGGCTCCTCTGCTGCTGTGTTTACTTTACTACCCCACCCTGTAATGGCGGTGGCAGCACTCCTGTGCATCAACATTCAGACTCTGGGTCAAGCCACTGCGCACCCGATTTACATCAGCTACTAATAACTTTTATTTAAACTGCACAACTTGCTCTGTTCTGGCTGTTCTCACATTTACAGGATTTTTCTTGGACTTTCTACATGCTGGCAACATTTATTTAATCACAGTCCCTTTTAAAACTTCAGGTTTCAGCACAGGATTGCCTGCTTTTACTAGTGTTGCACTTATTTTACACCCACAGTCTCTCTCTGGCTGCAGACTTTAAACTGAGGCTACTCTCATTGCTATGCACACATTTAATGGCTTTACAGACTTGCACTTGCCAGCAGGATATCACACAATCGCTACTTGCAAAGTGACTATACAGCTGCACTCACATTTTATATGGCATTACTGAAAATCACTGATTTGAGCAGTTTTAAATCGTTTACTCACTGTTATGGTAGCAGATTGCTGCGATGGAGGAAAACGCCTGCAGCCAGATTTTTGAAGGCCTCGGATTTCAAACGGGCGGCAGTCTCCGCGATCGTAGTATTAATCACACAATTCACTGATCCCACGACCGATAAGCGGGTTGAGCCAAGGGTGGACAGGCATACTCACTGTACACATTTGTGTACAGTTTTGTTGAGTGCCTGTCACAAACCATAAGCCACTCTGTTAATATTATCATTCTAATCTGTAGTATTTGGGTTAGTGTAGGCCACTGAGGAGTGTCCAATACATGTATAACCTCTTTAGAGGGTAGAGGAGTCATCTGGCTTGTTTGGAAGGGGGTGCCATTTGGAAAGGATGTGTAAATTTTGTAATTGGGGGGGTATAACTGTTGGAGACTGTGTACAAAATGGAAATTTCTGGCTACACTCCTGAGTTGAGCCCGATTTTGAACTAGAAAAGTCACTTTTCACTGTTTACAGCGCTTTGAACACTTCGCGAATGCTCCTCCACTGCCAGTACATGCACTACTCTCTGTCTTCCTCTCGAATGCTGAAGCAGACTCTGAAGAGCTGGCTGAGGGGCGGGACTAATGGCAAACTGACCAACCACACGACGCCATGCAAATGAGCCTCTTCTTCCTCACGAGGGTCCTTTCCTCACGGCAATCGCCGAGGCAAATTTAAACTGAAAAGATGCACTTTTTTTAATCAATTATGAAGTGAGCCCATTTCTACCATGTAACATTGCCATTAACTCTGCAGTCTCTAGTATTGCACAGAAAGCATTTCCAACGTCCAGGGCATAATTTCTCTGTTGCTACCCCTAGTTTTCCACACTTTCCTTCACAGAAATTCATTTTAAAAGTATTTTAAACGTCCAGGGCACAATTTCTCTGTTGCTACCCCTAGTTTTCCACACTTTTCTTCACAGAACTTTATTTTAAAACTGACAAACGCTGTAAACTATGTTGATGCAGGACAAGGACACACACTTTGGCTTTACAGCTCCTTGGTAAACAGTTGGCATTTTTTAAACAGCAGCACAAGATTTACAGCACACAGCACACACTAGGGAAATTGCTTCAACTTTTTTGGGCTACCGAACTGCCAGATAGCCAAAACGCTAGCCTACTTGCCCAAGCACATTCCTTCCCAAACAAATCCAAAGCGGTGCCTCCATTTTTGTAATGCATATTGCCATTTTTGTAACATGGATATACATATGTCTCTACGGGTTCGGGGAAGGATGAGGTTACCTGGCACAAGAGACCTAGGTTTGACTACTCTGCACAGGGGCACCCAAGTAAATCCAACTACAGGAAGCAATAACTGTAATGTCCAGAACCAGAATTGGGATTTTTCAGTGTGGCTTTATTTACTAACTCACTGAACATAAATAGAGCTCTGTATGGTCCCCCAAAGGGCTACGTAACTGTAATGCAGATTAGAGGTTAAACACAGTGGTCCATTTGGCGAATGAACACAATACAACAGTTGTCTGGCTTTGGACCCACCAGGCACTCAGCCCGGACTTTGCATGCGCATTGGATACACAGCCCAACTGGCCCGGCTCCCCTGCCGGCCACTTGACTGACGGTCCACTTGGCGAATGAACCCAAACTCTACTTGGAAAGACATCCCATCAAACAAGGAGACTCCCAAACTGTGGCTCCCCACACCACTTGAAGTCATCGACTCCTAGAGAGATTTGTTTTCGTACATCCAAATCGAAACTCCCATCAAACAGGGAGATTCCCATCCAAAAAGGAGTAATGTTCCCATCCTGTGGCTCCCCACACCACTTGAAGTCATCGACTCCTAGAGAGATTTTCAAGTTGCGACCCATGTCTGGGTACCCACCCCATCACTGGCCAAGCGCATGAGGCGAGTAGCAAAAACAGAAGAAATCCATAGAGGTGGACCTGGGTACTAAAGATGGGGATTTATCCACCTCCAGCTCCCACAGCCCATACCCAGCCATTTCTCTGAACACACAGAAACTTTAGGACTGTAACATGTAGATTGCATGGTGGATGAACTGACGCACCCCCTCTACTGTGAACTCTAAATCCATTTAAACTTTAAACTGACTGCTCCATTTGTTCGTCCTAGTGTATATAGTCCTCCCAAACAGCAGTCCCCAATAAAACCATTTGAAACTTGAAACTGAATTGACTGCTCCATTTGTTCGCCCTAGTGTATATAGTTCTCCCAAACAGCAGTCCCCATAACATTTGCTGACTGAAAACAGTCGTTGCCCCCTTTAAACTGGAGCCAAACACTCACCCAATCGCTGTAGGCCCTACAGGCGAAGTCCTTTAACCTTTTCAGTATTGTAGAACAGCCAACACAAAATCAGGCAGCTTCTTTCCTGGTGGTGAAGGGGATTGCCCCTGAAACCCACAGAGACCTTTTCCTCCCCCCCCCGGAGGGAGGGGGCACTGAGACTGAGGGGATGGTCTCTACCACTTGATAAATGGTGAAACACAGAAAAACTTCCTTCTGTGTGGAGGCAAAACTCAAACTACAGACTGATGCTTCCTTCTTGCTCAAGGACAAAACTAAAACTGACTCTCTCTTTGAATCCCAAAGTTCTAAGAACTCTCTGAGCTGAAGGTTCCAAATGTGGCTCATGCAGCTGTAACAATTCTATATAATGATGTCATCTCTCCAGTCTCAGTTGTGACTGAGGACAGAGTGAGACAGTGTGAAACCCATTTAACTGGAGTTTCACAAGCTGCCTTCCCTGCCTACCACTAGGTCTTACTGGGATTCTAGTAACCCCGGTTAACAAAGGGGTTACATTAGCACATTCAGCTATTTTACCACACAAACCCATGTTGCTGTATAAATCAAATATGGTATGAATCTAATAGAAATATGACTGATATTTTACTTGTGATTAGTAACCCTGTGACATGGGATCATACACCACTCGAAACGCATCAGGCATGTTTTTAAGAGGCCCATGCCATATCTTATACATAGCTATATTAACATACTAACATACTAAAATGCCAGCAGAATAGGCCTAACCGTCTTTCGAGTCTGCTCGATTGGTCAGCCCCCACCCTGAGTGCTAACCTTGCTGCCCCCCTTGCCTTCTCTGTCTTCTCCCTTCCCAGTTCCAGATATTCTTGCTGCATTGGATTTTGCTTCCAGAACCCTTCCCCTGTACCTGTCCCACCCCTCTTGAACCCCTCCACCATCTCTGCCTCCACCAGCCCCCTAGGCAGTGCATTCCATGGCTCCACCACCCTCTCAGTGAAGTAGCACCTCCTCCTTTCTCCCCTGAATCTTCCCCCCTCCAGCTTCCACCCACGCCCTCTAGTGGCCCCCTCCTCCTTCCTTCGAAGCACCCTGACTGTTCCTCCCCTATTTACCCTCTTCATGTACCTGAAGACCTCTATCATGTCCCCGCGGTCCCTTCTTGTCAAATTGGGTCCTGAAACCACTGCTTTCATTGGCAGAACTAAGTCATCTACTGTGCCTACACACACACACACACACACACACACACACACACACAGCATTTTCTTTGTCAAAATGTTTAGTACCAGGTCATTTTATAAATACAGTAACACGCACACAACACACACCAGGGTGCTGTGTTCATCAGGAGGTATGGGCTCTACTCCGCTGTGTGCTAAGAGTCACAATGACTGCAGCCCCATGCCTCTGCACACACTGGAAGATTACCTGTATCTGACAGTGAACGCACACCCATACATTATTTATATATATATATAAAATAAATAATGATCTATATGTAATGAGAGCAAGAGTTCTAATTGTTTATTATATACTTGTATTATTTTTGAAGGTTCTTTGGCTTTTCAAAGCCAATAACATCTGAAGAACTTTTCTGCAACAGTTCACGAAAGGTGACCAGAAACATGAGCCCAGGTTAGTGCTGTATATATTCATAGCTCACATAACTGAATGTGCACTAGTTAGATTTTTGAACCATGACTATGAGATTGTTTATCTAATTTTTGCCACTGTTACAGTCTGATTTGTCTTCCTATGGACCATAAACTTCAAATGTGCAGTGAAGACTCTCTGCAGGACACCACTGAACAACTACAATAGTATTAAACACCTCTTGTATGTGACCAGCTAATCTTGGTTACTTGGTTTAATTACACAAAGAAGACCAAAGGCCCATAAGAATGTCTCCCACCCCTAGTGGGTGTATTGGTTTGATTTAGAAAATGGGCTTAGAAATTCAGGAGCTCTGATTGGCTGATACCCCTGACAAGGTAGGCAGGTATCAGACAACAGAGCCCTGGTTATAACAAGTGCCAATACCAACTGACCTGATCACTGAAATTGTGAGGCCAGTTAGAATTTTCAAATTTGACCCGCCACCATTTTGTCCCTGCTTATCTAGCAAGCTGGCGCGCCCCCGCCCAGCGTCTTATTTTAGGTAAACAAATTATTAGTAGGCAGGTAAGGCAGGCACACATAAAAAATGAAAGTAAACAAAAAGAGTCAGTCTGATCAGTTCAGTGACACAGCTCTCTCCGGTAAGCGCTATATGTATGATAAAGCAGCGGTACTTTTGTATTTTCCATACCGCAGATGAACATCAATCTGCGGTACAGAAAAACTAAGAAGTACCACTTCTCCTCACACACAAAAGTACCGGGTTAGCGCTCTTCTCTCTTCCTCAACACATTTGGCTTCAGTGCTGAAATTTACAAGTAGCCCTCCTCCTCATCAACATAATACCACACTGCAGATCTGCTTTCTCCTGTCAAAAGCAACATGATGGGACATGCCACTGAAGATTAAACCAAAAAGTCGATCACTGACAGCACCTCGTCCACACTGGATCTACAACACACTGACACCCAGCAGAACTGCCTCCCCATTTCAACTGTCGAGACTTTCTTAGAGCCATCCCAAGGAGAAGCAGACCACTCAGCAGAAATCTGTACTCCACAACCTGTGAAAAGGCGGTTTTACAATGAGGCAAGCAGTTGCAGTTTAAACAATATTTTTAAAACACTAGTGGTTGCGAGGTTGCTAGAATACCTGCATTCTAGATACAGGGCAGAGTGAATAGCTAGGAAGGTATATAATTGACGGTCTTCATAAAAATACAATTGCTGATGGGTGACCTGCTGCACTATAGAGCTCCCAGGAGAGACTTTTTTTAAATTTAAGAGTATCCAGTAGGACAAAAGACCCTAACTCAAAAAAAAAACATCATTCTAATGCAGGCGGAGGAACTATTTTTTTACAAAATTACTTTAAACTAATTTTTATTAATTTTCTTTTTATTTAACTTGTGTTTTTTAATGCCCATTTTCTAAAGCGCAATAATACCCTCAGGGTGGGCGGTATTGTTTTATCCCCGGACCTTCCAGGGGCTGTAAAGCCCTCCGCCTGCGGCGTCGGGCCTCATTACGCCCCTGGGCGGTCCGGTATAGCACAATACCGCCCACCCTGTTGGGTATTATTGCTTATGTAGACATAAAAATGAATTCATGTAGTCCTAGTTTAAAACTACCAAATAAGGGGTTTGTTGACAAGTCCACTTGGAAGTCTGTTCCACAGACGGGCTGATCTTATTGTAAAATATGTATTTCTCTCATTCGTAGAAGACTTGGTTTGCTGGCCAAGGCACCTAGCTTCTCCTGAGCTCTTTCCTTCTAAGACTGCATGAAAGGCAGAGTAAAGAAACTTACCAGAGCAAGGGAAAAGGATTAAGACTTATTTTGGCTAAGCAGATTTACTGTGTGGTGTTGTTTTTATTTTTTACTCACAGGGATTGCTACTGTTTGTTGCTAACATTTCATTGCTTTATTTTTCTCTGTAGCAAAGTGTTTCTTACAGTGTATATCTTCTCTGAAATTATTACAGGTGGTGCTTTACAGGTTTTACAGTTTTATCTAACATTAGGATAAGCTTTCAGGGTTACTGCATTTGTTGTTGACTGATTGTTTCTGCTCTTACCTCCTTGTTCTTTTGTCCGTGGTTCTTCTTTTTCGGCAGGGGAAGGGCCCAACCACCCCACACTACACTCCTTTTATAGGGTACCACAGTTGTGACATTTCCTGTGGCAAAGCAGGAAGGGTGGATCAGTGGGGCCTCACAAGGTGAGCTCATTTACAGGGTACTAGTAATTTAACTTGTTATAACAAGTTAAACAAAACACAATCAAACCATTACTTGCATTTTTTTTTTCCTTTTTTTTTCCTTCTAATTACTCTGACTAGGTCATAAACCCAGCAACTTATCTGGAATGGATATCATTAACTGCAGGTACTGTGGAACAATTTTCAGAAGGACAGTCTTACTGGATTTAGGACACTGTCCTACATGTTGGGCCTTTGGAGATCTTAGGGCTCAGCTCCGGGCAGCATGGGCAGAGATTGCACGCCTTAAATTTCATATTCAAGAGTAAATACATTATAAGAACCACCCGCCATTTCCCCAGCATCCAACAGAAAAATCTCGATCAAGAGAGGGTAGTTGGTCCAGGAGGTTGGCAGGTGGTTAGAGGGGCAAATCGGTGCCCCATCACTCTGCTTTCCAAGATATTACTCCAAAACCATATAAACACTACAAACAGGTATCTGCCTCTATCTCTGAAATCAAACAAAGAGGCAGAAGACACTGCAGAGCAGGACACTGCAGCACAGGAGCTAGCACAACAAAACTCACCCAAATCAGGAACCAAAACAAAAAAGCAAAAGGAAATTAAAAACTTCTGATCATAGGAGACTCCATGATTCGGGGAGTTGATACCATCTCCAGCAGGGTAATGGTCAGATGTCTCCAGGTACATCAGCATGGAGAGACACTGACCGCATTACTAAAATTGTTCACAAAGCAGGAGAAAACACTGATGTCCTAGTACATAGGGACTATGATCTCACCAGCCGGTCAGTTGTGGAGACCAAGGAACACCTGACCAGGCTGGGTGACAAACTATCATCTATTTCGTCCGGCATCTCCTTCTCTGAGATCCTGCCAGTCTGGGAGAGGGGAGCAGATGGACGGAAGGTCAGAGAAGGGGAGATAGGGGAGCTAAACACGTGGCTCAAGGGCTGGTGCCAGGAAAAAGGACACAGATTTGTAGGGAACTGGCAACAGCTCTGGGAGCGAAAGTTCTTTAAATTTGATGGACTGCATCTGACTAAGGAGGGAGTCAGTGCATTGGGGCAGAAGTTTGACGTCTTTGCAGAATATTTAAACTAGCAAATGGGGAGAGGGGTGCAGCACCCCATACGTCGAATGGGAAGAACACCCCTCCCCCCTCAGCTAGTGGTCAAACAGGGATTCAGCATGTTAGCAGTTCATTTGCATCACCAGGTAAGAAAAAAGGTTTGTCTCCCCATACGACGCACAGGGGTAATGTCAAACCTCACCCAACAACTAACACACCAAAAGCTGGCCAATGGAAAATCATGTATACAAATGCTCACAGCCTGGGAAATAAGATCCCAGACCTGCAGGCAATAATGTCAGAGGCTAAACTGGACATAGTAGCAATTAGTGAGACGTGGTTTACCAGTAACCACACTTGGGAGACTTCAGTACCTGGCTATGTATTGTTCAGAAGAGACCGAGGTGCAAAAAGGGGGGGAGGAGTGGCCCTGTATGTCAATGAAAATATCAAAGCTACAGAAATTCAGAATACACATAAGGAGCCAGAAGAACTGTGGGTCACCCTGGAAACAGGAAATGGGACAGCCATAAGAACTGGGTTGTCTACAGGCCCCCAGACCAGGGGGAGGACATAGACAAATTACTGTTAGAAGATATACAAAACATGACAGCTAAAGGGGAGGTTCTGATAATGGGAGACTTCAACATGCCGGATACAGATTGGTCAATACCAGCAGGAACATCTGCCAGAACTAGACACGTGGATTCCCTGCAGGGGGAGGGCCTCAAACAACTGGTACAGCAACCCACAAGAGACAGGGCTATCCTAGATCTAGTACTGACTAACAAGGAAGGGATCACAGATCTCCAGGTAGAAGGTCACCTGGAAGCCAGTGACCATCACATGGTATGGTTCAATTTGGCTACTACATCTAAATCATCCCATTCCAAGGCAAAAATATGGGACTTCGGAGGAGCTGACTTTGATAAAATGGCCAACAGAGTTAAGCTAGCACTGGCAAAAGAAACACAGGTGAGGGGGTACAGGCAAAGTGGGCAAGCATTAAGGATGCAATACTTGAAGCAACATCCCATTGTGTTAGATAGAAAAGGAAGTGCAAAAGAAGAAGGAAACCACTTGGTTCTCAAATACAGTAGCAGAAAAGATCAGAGCCAAAAGGCTGGCCTTCAGGAAATATAAGAGAACACAGCGGGATGAAGATACGGAGGCATACCAAACTTCCCTAAGGGAAGCAGGGAAGGCAGTAAGGCAGGCAAAGTCCCAAACTGAGGAAACACTAGCACGAACAGTAAAAGAAGGTGACAAGACTTTCTATAGATACATTAGTGAAAGGAGAAAGTCCAGAGGGGGTATTGCTAAGCTTAATGGAGAAAAGGGAGCATGTGAGGAGGAGGACCCTGTAAAGGCATCTATCCTAAAGAGATACTTTTGCTCAGTATTTACTGAAGAGAAGGTAGGGCAGGGCCCACAGCTCAGCATCATGGACACAGGGGGGAGGGAGGTGAGCACTACTCCCTTCACAAAAGAAAGGGTCCTACAAGAGCTTGCTCAGCTCAGGGTGGATAAGGCAATGGGACCTGATGGCATACATCCCAGGGTACTTAAGGAGCTAAAGGTGGAACTAGCAGAGCCACCAGCAGAACTGTTTAGTGAGTCTCTGAGCACAGGAAAGGTCCCAGAAGACTGGAGAAGGGCTCATGTGATCCCGCTCCACAAGAGTGGTAGCAGGGAGGAGGCAGAGAACTACAGAACAGTCGGTCTCACCTCAGTAGTGGGCAAGATTATGGAGGCACTCCTTAAGGAAAGGATAGTGCAACACCTGGAATCCATAGGGGCACAGGATCCAAGACAGCATGGGTTTACAAAAGGAAGGTCCTGTCAAACTAATCTCATAGATTTCTTTGACTGGGTAACCAGAGTGGTGGACCAAGGGGGAGCAGTTGATGTCGCCTACCTTGACTTCAGCAAAGCTTTTGACACTGTTCCACATAGAAGATTGATAAATAAGCTGAGTAGGCTCGGGTCGGGTCAGAAGTTGGTCAACTGGGTGGCAAACTGGTTGACAGGCAGAAAACAGAGAGTGGTGGTAAATGGTATACAGTCAGAAGAGATGCAAGTCACAATTGGGGTACCTCAGGGATCAGTCCTGGTGCCAGTCCTCTTCAACATCTTCATTAGTGACCTTGCAGATGGACTAGAGGGTAAGGCTTGTCTGTTTGCAGATGACACCAAGATCTGCAACAGAGTAGATGATCCAGATGGGGTGGGCAGAATGAGAAGAGATCTGGATAAACTAGCAAAATGGTCAGAAGAGCGCAACTGGATTTAATGCAAAGAAGTGCAAAATCATGCACATAGGGAAGAGAAACCCTGAAGCCACCTATAGGCTGGAGGGAGTTGCTAGCAGTCACAAAGGAAGAAAGAGACTTGGGCATCATCATCACTGATGACCTGAAATCATCCAAGCAGACCTCTAAAGCAGTAGGTAAGGCTAGAGGGTGTTAGGTGTATTAGTAGGGGTATCACAAGTCGTAAGAAGGAGGTAATAATCCTCTTTACAAGACACTGGTTAGGCCCCATCTGGAGTACTCGTGCAGTATTGGAGGCCACAACTTCACAAGGACATTAACTCAAATTGAGGCAGTCCAGAGAAGGGCAACCAAATGGTTCAGGGACTGCATCAGAAGAATATAGAGGACAGATTAACAGAGCTCAATATGTATACCCTTGAGCAAAGGAGGGAGAGGTGATATGATCGAGGCATTCAAACACCTTAAGGGCATTAACAAGATGAAAGAGTCTAACATGTTTAAATATAAGAAAAATAGCAGGACAAGAGGACACAGCATGAGATTAGAGGGGGGCCGATTAAGGAGAAATGTGAGGAAATTCTTTTTCACAGAAAGGGTGGTGGATGCATGGAATGGCTTACCACAAGAAGTGGTGGCTGTGAATACAGTGCAGGGCTTCAAACAGGCATGGGATAGGCATAAGGGAGCAATACAAATGACTATGAATGGATAGGCCACTGACAGAGCAAACACCGATGGCACATTTATAAGGTAGAAAAAGAAAAAGAAATGGGCAGACTGGATGGGCCTTGCGGTCCTTATCTGCCGTCAACTTCTACGTTTCTATGTTTCTATGTATTTGCCCTGGGGATCAGTAGTTGTTTATTATGTGACCTTAAGTTGGCAGATCTATTGTTAAATTCTAGGTCACCTTGCATCATAAGTTAAGGATTATTCATAATGTTAAATAACAATAGAAGATCCCGCCTTTCTCCTTCTTTCTCCTAAACTTAATAACCTCAATGAGGCCAGTCTTTCCTCATACCTTAAGGTTTCCATCCCACATCTAAGTTTGGTTACTTTCCTTTGTGTCCTTTCAACTAAGGCAACATCCTATTTCAGAAAGGGGTTGCAAAATGGGGATCCAAAATACAGATGAGGAATTATGAAGGTTTTATACAGTTGTATGATACACTGGGCATTTCTTGAGACAAATGTTCTCTGAATGCAGCTTATTAATTTGTTTGTGTTTTTTAGCACTTGTGTGCAGTAATCAAAGGAAGTTAGTTCATTATTAACCATGATTCCTAGATCCCTCTCTTTGTCCATTGAATGAAGTTGAATCCCGTCTAGGTAATAAGTTAAATTTGGGTTGTTTCTGCCGAAATGTAAAACTGTACACTTTTGAGAATTCAATGTCATTTTATTTAGTTTAGCCCAGTCTTGAATTAATTTAAATCGGTTACCACAGAGTGATACTTGTGAGGGTGTCTACCTCCCCACCAAGCTTGGTATTGTCTGCAAACTTGGTAAGTGAATTCTTGACGCTTGAGTTCATGTCACTTACATAACGACCAAATAACACCAGTCCCGATGCCGACCCCTGGGGCACCCCACTGCTGACAGTACCCTCATTCGACAAGTAACCATTTATTCTAACTTGTTGCTTTCGATTTAACAACCAATTCTGAATCATCTTACTATATGTAAGTCAAATCCCATATTGTTTATTTTATTAAGTAACAAGTCATGGGACACGGTATCAAATGCATTCCTTAGGTCCAAAAGGATCACATCTACTGGTTCTCTGTTATCAACACTAGCACTTACTGAATTATAGAAGGTGAAAAGGCTGGTCATGCACAACAGACCCCTTCTAAACCTGTGCTGTGAAATAACTTCCTGGCCCATTGCTTTAATTTCAAATTCCAGAATCTGTTTTAAAAGTTTCTCCAGTAATTTACCACACAGTGATGTAAGGCTGATGGATCTGTAGTTTGCAATGTCATTTCTATTCCTCTTCTTGTGAATTGGCACCACTATTGCACCCTTCCAGCCATTAGGAACTACCCCATAACTGAGCAACTTGTTCAATAAAGTCATAAGCGGGTAAGCTAGAAAGTCTGCCAGCTCTCTGAAAATCCTTGGGTGTAAGTTGTCAGGCCCAAGTTATGTATTAATTTTAATATTCTTTAATACTAACAGTACATCTTCCTCAATAAAAATATTGCTTTGGGCCTGAAGTAATATGCACCTTTGTTCCTTCCAAAGATTTATTACTGAATACAGAACAAAAATAGGAGTTAAACTGCTGTGCTATTTCAGAGTCATTGGATACTGTAGTACCATTACATAACAAGGGACCTATTGTTCTGTTAATATTTTTATTTTTGTTTATGTAGGCATAAAAAGCTTTGTTATTGTCTTTGGAGTGGGATAGTATGAATTCCAGTTGCAGTTTTTCCTTCTTTATCATGGTCTTTAGTTTCCTTTGTTCTTTGTTCAGACTCACCCTACTGCAGCCAACCATCCTCTCCCTCAGACCTGACATCCTGGTCATATCTGAATTCTGGCTAAAACCTCGTATTAAGGACACTGAAGTTGCTATCCCAGGGTATTCTGTCATTCTCCATGATTGACCAGGCCAAAAAAGAGGTGGCGGCATCGCCATGTATGTCGCAGCCGCACTTCAGTTCACCCAAATCCCGGTTCCCACACCCACAATGACCATTGACCCTCTACTGGTCAAGCTAACATTCCCCCACACAGCTCCCCTCTTAATTGCAGGCTCTTACTGTGCACCTAACACCACCCTGGCAACCATCTCCCAACACCTAGGCACCCTAAAATCTCTGACCCAGGAGGGCAAGCTGACATCCTTGGAGATTTTAACATGAACTGGCTCTCCAACCACAATGCCAACCTCTGTAACCTAGTAGCCTCCCTAAATCTCTCCTAAATGGTCACAGAGCCCACTAACTTAAACCATAAATCTCTAAATCACTCACTCCTTGACTGGTCCCTCACCTCTCACCCTCATAGAAACATAGAAACATAGAATTTGACGGCAGATAAGGACCGCTTGGCCCACCCAGTCTGCCCATTTCCCTGCCTACTGGATAAGCTGCAGATCCTATTTAACCAGCAGCCTACTTCTTTCTACCCCAACCCCCTAGAATTGCCTTATGACTGTCCCATGCATGCTTGAATTCCACCACTGTTTTGACTCACGACCTCCTCCGGAGGCCGTCCATGCATCCACAACCCTCTCTGTGAAAAAATACTTCTTAAATTACCTCTGAGCCGCTCTCCTCTATCTTTAAATTGCCCCCTTGTTCTTGCACACCTTTTTTTGAAAGATGCTACCCTCTTGGACTTTGTTGATTCCCTTGAGGTACTTGAAAGTTTCTATCATGTCCCCCCTTTCCTCGAGGCTATACATATTAAGCTCCTTAAGTCTCTCTTCATATCTTCCGTGCAGACCCTGCACATTTTAGTTGCCCTCCTCTGGACAGCTTCCATCCTGTCTATGTCTTTGGAAGACTGGGTCTCCAGAACTGCACACAGTACTCCAGATGGGGTCTGACCAGCTGTCTGTACAGAGGGATAATAACTTCCTGTTTTCTACTGATGATGCCTCTCCTATGCATTCCAGTATCCCCAGCCCTCCTTGCTGCCCTCTCACATTGCTTGCCCACCTTTAGGTCATCTGATATGAATACCCCAAGGTCCCTTTCCATTTTGTTGTTGTTAGTATCTCACCCCCATTATGTACTCTTCCCTGGGTTTTTTGTTTCCCAGGTGCATTCCTACACTTCTTAGCATTGAATCTAAGCTGCCATACATTTGACCATTCCTCTAACCTTGCCAAGTCCCTTTTCATCCTTTCCACCCCACCTTGTGCATCAACTCTGTTGCAGATCTTTGTGTTATCTGCAAAGAGACATACTTTTCCTTCCAGTCCCTGCAATGTCGCGCTATAAAGACATTGAAGAGGACCTGTCCTAATACTGAACCCTGTGGTACCCCACCAGTAACCCCTTTCTTCAGAGTGGACTCCATTTACTATTACCTCTGTGTCCTATTCTCCAGCCAATTTTTACCCAGGCTGTCATCTTGGGACCCACTCCCAGGCTAGCTAACTTGTATATTAATCTTTTGTGCGGGACTGTGTCAAATGCCTTGCTAAAGTCTAGGTAGGCCATGTCCACAGCCCCTCCCTGATCTACTACTTTGGTCACCCAGTCAAAGAAATCTATCAGATTTGTCTGGCATGACCTTCCCACTGTGAATCCATGCTGCCTTGGGTCCTGTGCCCTCTGGCCTCTAGATACTCGACAATTCTTTCCTTCAGAGTGATTTCATCATTTTCCCTACCACTGAGGTTAAACTAACAGGTCTGCAGTTTCCTGCTTCTGCCTTGCTCCACTTTTGTGAGGGGAATCGCATCTGCCCTCCTCCAGTCCTCGGTACCACCCCATCCTCCCATGATTTGTTAAACAGGGTAGTCAGTGGTGTCACTAATTCCACCCTTAGTTCTTTTAGAATTCTGGGATGATCCCATCAGGCCCCATTGCTTTTGTCCACCTTCAGTTTTAAGAGTTCTTTCAGAACCCTTTCTTCTGTAAATGGGCTGGTATCAACTTCTGTATCCAGAGTGTTTCTACTGTTTGTTTTAGGTACCTCCCCTCTTCCTTTGTAAATACAGAGCAAAAATATTTGTTTAGTATCTCTGCCTTTTCACAGTCACCCTCTGCCCACCCTCCCCCCTTATAAGCTCACTATCCCTCCCTTGGTCTTCCTTCACTCCTGATGTACCTACAAAAGGTTTATCTCCCTTCTTAACTGAGGTTGGCTATCTTTTCCTCAGTTTGGGCCTTTGCTGTTCTGACTTCCTTCCCAGCTTCCTTTTGCTTTAACTGATACAGTTCTCTGTCCTGCTCCTTCTGTGATTCCTTGTACTTCCTGAAAGCTTTCTTTTCTCTTGAACCTTTACTGCCACTTCCTTTGAGAACCATAGTGGTTTCTTACATTGTTTAGTTTTGTTTATTTGCTTCACACAAAGGCTAGTTACCTCTGTGATGGCAGTTTTTATTATTACCATTGTTCTTCCACCCTCCTTCCTGCCCATTTGCTAGTGCATTCCTTAGGCACTCACCATTTTGCAAAGTCAGCCCTCCTAAAGTCCAGTACCTTTGCCTTTGTATGGCTTGAACTCTATTGCTGTGTTTATTGTGAACCATACTGTTCGATGGTCGCTAGTTCCCAGATGGCTACCCACTTCTACATCTGTGATCCTCTCTTCATCTCCATTTGAGAGAACCAGGTCTAAGATTGCTCCCTCTGGAGTGGGCTCTAATACTAGTTGTCTAAGGCATGCCCCCTGTAGGGCATCTAGAATAACCCCACTCTTCGAAGTGGCTGCTGCAACTGCACTCCAGTTAACATCTGGCATATTCAGATCACCCATCAGCAATATCTCCCCTTTTTCTGCCTTACTAAGTATACTTTCTATCATTTCCTTGTCCATTTCCTCCCCCTGAGAAGGGGGTCTGTATACAACCCCAGTGGATTGTAGGTGCCATGTCGTCTCCAAATTCACCCACAGTGCTTCTCCTCCCTGTTTTCCCTTTTGTTCTGCTGCTTTGAGTTCTTCCCTTATGTAAAGAGCTACTCCTCCTCCTCCTCTATTACCCTCTGTCCCTCCTGTAGATGGTGTATCCTGGTATGTACGCCCCAGTCATGGTTTTGTGTGAACCATGTTTCTGTGACTGCCACGATATCCAGATGTTCCTCCTCCATCAAGGCCACTAATTCAGGAAGCTTGTTACTCAGACTACGGGCATTGGTACTCATTGCTTTCCATTTTTTGATGGCTTTACCTTCAGTTGCAGCATCCCCCACTGACCTTTCTACCTTGGTCTTTTTCTCATTTAGTACCCTGTTTTGTAGGGAGAGGCTGGGATTTTCCTGCTGCTTATCAGTGCCTCCCCCCTTGACTAGTTTAAAAGCTTGCCAATGAAGCATTTAAACTGATTGCTCAAAGACTTGTTCCCTTCCTGGACAGATGCAGACCATCCTGCCAGTATAAGCTGGTGTCCTCAGGTGGAACCCCATGCGCCAATGAAGCCAAACCCTGTGTTCCACACCATTTTTCAACCATTCATTAAACTGCATGGTGCAAAGTACCCTCGCCTCCTCATGCCATTGACAGGCAGCACCTCTGAGAAGGATACTTGTGTGTGCTACTTGTCTTCGGCCCCTCCCCAGTTCTACAAAGTTCTTCTGCACTGCTCTAATCTCATGTTGAGCCAAGTCATTTGTCCCTAGGTGAACAATGACGTCCAGCTCAGACTCCCGTGCAGCTGTTCTCGTGTTCCTGAGGATGCGCATCCTGTCCCTCCAAGCCATGGCACCAGGCAGGCACCTTACTTCAGTTTTCCCTGCTCTCCCCAGTTCTATCCCCCTAATAATTGAGGCCCCCACCAGGAGCTGCTTCCTTTCCTTGTGGTGTCCTCTGCCTCCTTCCTGTGGGCCTCCCTTGTGACAGGTGTCCTCAGCCTCCTTAATCTCCTCTGTGGGTGCATCCATAGGGGAGCTGTGCTCCCAGAATGGTGTATGGATTGTGGAGTGGAACAACTGACTGGGTGTGCCTCTGTTCCACCATCCTCACCCCCCCTGAGCCCACTGTGGTCCAACTGCTGTGCTTTCTTTGCAACCTCTGAGGCAGTGGTGGTGGCTCTGGTGCTCCCTGGATGGGGGAGGTTCCCTTCTTTCCATCCAGTCTGGCCTGGGGGAAGGTTCCCTTACTGCTGTCCAGTGTGGCCTGAAGACGGGCAAATTCCTCCCTCAGGGCAGAGAGTTGTCTGCAAATAGGGCAGCATCTCAGCCTCCAGAAGGAGGATAACAGCCTCAAGCCTTTTACCAGATGCCCTAAGTGACCACCACATGACGTATATGATAAGGAAAGTCTCCAAACACAAAGCTACCCCCCCCACATCATTTCAACCAGATCCTATAAATCCCTTGCTCTCCCCTCTCTTCTCCATGCCCTGGCCTCTATAGATTGGTCCCCCATACACCAGACCTTCTACCTGGACTCGGCATTTACATACTTCAAATCTAAGTTCCTTGCTGCCTGGGACCGATACACCTCTATCAGAAGGTCTAGGGTAAGAGGTGCCCACCTGCCCTGGATCACAGTGGATCTTATCGCAAACCTCAGGGTAAGGGATCTAGCATGGAAATCTTCCAAAGTCTCAGGCTCTCACCTTGACCACCTAAAGTACCGCGTACTTCGGAACTCCCACACTCATTTAATCCATCAGGCTAAAGTCAAGTTTTTCAACTCAGCCCTGCATTCAAGCCTCAGTCACCCTACTAAATTCTGGAACGTGGTCAAATCACTTCTCTCCCCACCTTCCCTGCCCTCTACACCGGCATTAAACATTGGTGGCTCCATCGTTACAGACCCTTCGACTGTGGCCTCGGCTATCAATGCGTTTTCACTAACTGTACATCAACACCCATGTCCTCTTTCCCTGCTCCAACCTCCTCCACCCCCACCCCTACTCCTGCATCCCACAGTGCCTCCCAAGACCCTCCACCCACCCCCTACTTCTCTTTCCACCCTGTCACCCCTATAGAGGTACTAAATGTCCTCCAGGTGCTAAACCCTTCCAAGGGCAAATGTCCCTTTGGCCTTGATTCCAAAATGTTTGCTATTAGTTGCCATCACCACCTCTCTGGCAGCCTCTTTTTTTTTTTTTTTTTTTTTTTACCAATTATTTTACCAGGTGAGACACACTAAGCTGAAAGCTTGTTTGCAGGTTCAGCCTGGGAGCACAAGGAAGTTAAGTGACTTGCTCAGGGTCACACAGTATGCACCTAGAGGGCTGTGGGATTCAAACCCAGGTCTCCAGATTTGCAGCTCAGAGCCTTAACCCACTGCGCCATACTGCATCCTAAATGCATCCATCAATCTATCTTTCTCTCAAGCCTCCATCATATCTGAATGGAAGCTCGCCACTGTTGTCCCCCTCCCCAAAGGTGGGGACGCCTCTGCCCCGGTAACATCTGCCCTATTTCTCTCCTCCCTATATTGGCCAAGCTGCAGGAACACCTTGTTGTCTTTTAACTCTCAACCTACCTTGGCTCCACATCCTTCTTCACGCCTTACCAGTCTGGTTTCAGGAAGTCCCACTCCACCACCACCTCCCTGCTAAGGCTCACTAACAGCATTCTCTCTGTCATGGATAAAGGCCATATCACCTCAGCAATTTTTGTCGACCTCATTAAGGCACTCGACACTGTCTCACATCCCCTCCTTTTGACTAAGCTCCAAAATGCAGGACTTTCTGGCCCAGCCACAGAATGGTTCTGCTCATATCTGATAGGATGGTCACAATCTGTCAGAATTGGTAGCTCAACCTCTTCCCCTCTCCCCATAACGTCAGACCCTGCCTCCCTATCTCCACTCCGCCCTGTCAGCCTCTCCCCTGCCAGCTTACACACTCAGGTGTAATGACATCAGACTCTTATCTATCCCGCACAGCTCCACAAATGCTGGCCAGGCAGCCTTCACATATCGCATGCCCAAGTTGTGGAACTCCCTTCCAGTGGACATAAGGCAGGCCCCTTCGGACCGCTACCTCCATGCCCTCCTCAAAGATAAGTTTGCCTCCACCTGCTCTTGTACCTAACCTAAATGCACCGCTCCTCCTCTAGGCTGGAGCACTATGGCTGTATTGTGTTGCACTGCATTTTGTTGGTTCTTTTGCACCTCGAAGCATCCTATTATCATGTTATCTCTAGTGCTGTTAGCTGTGTCTAACACTTACTGTCTGTTTGCAAAATGTATTTTCTGCATTGTGTTCTCCCTTCCCCCTCCCCCAGGATGCAACTGGAATCGAGCAGTACTATGCTCAGTGTGCCCTCCTGGTGAAACTCTTAAATAAATAAATAAATAGTTTATACTTGGTTTTAGTAGCATCAGATGGGTTACATTATCGTTTTTTGTATGCCTTCTCCTTGTGTTATCTGTCTTTTTATAGATTTGGTCAACCAGGCAGGGATTTTGCACTTTCTATTATATTTTTTCTGACAGTGACATACTTTGATTCTATACATAGAATAGTACATTTAATCTTTTCCTAGCAGTCCACCACTCCTAGGTTGTGTAATAATGGCCCACACCATATTAATGCCCAGGATTCTTTGATTTTTCTCTAGTCTGTACGGTTTTAATCTCTGAAGAAGGTAGAGCTGCTATATGTAGATCTACAATCCGTCAATGAACATCTAACCATGCAGTGATCACTTGTTCTTAGTGGACTTTCAACAGATAGCGTTAGTATTTGGTTCTCCATATTTGTGATCACTAAGTCCAGAATATTTAGGTCCCTAGTTGGGCCGCTTACCAACTGTTCAAGTCCATTTGAGATGATGGCATCTACTAAATCCCTTTCAAATGGCAAAGTGCCCTTTAGTGTGTTCCAATGTATACAAGGAGCATTGAAGTCACCCATTATTACCGTGTCCCCCAACCTGGAAACTAGACCAATTTCTTGAATTAGGGGGTTATTATATTCTGTACTGCAGGTTGGGGGTCTGTAACAATTTCCAAGTATAATTTTTGGTCTGTTTTTAAATTGAATTTGGAGCCATTATGATTTTGTAGATACATTGGTACTATCTGATATGTTTAACAGGTGGCAATTTATCTGGGCCCCATATTCAAACCTGCACCCGGCAATGGTGCAAGTGGTTGCTCCACTCAACTGAGTTGCGCCGGAGTACAAAAGTGATATATTCAAATGAGATGCGCATGTCCTCCCTTTTCTCCCCCTTTCCCTCCCATGTCCTCCCTTTTTTCCCCCTCTCCTTTCCCTCCCATGTCCTCTCTTTTCTCCCCCTCTCCTTTACCTCCCATGTCCTCCTTTCCCCCCATCCCAGGTCTTTTGAGGCATACAGTACAGTGTCTGTATTTTGCTGTATGAACTAGTTACGCTAGACAGTGGTAACTTTTTAATTGATAATGTTATGAAGACTGTGGTGGGGAGGAGTGTGTTGCACTTTAATTAATTGATAGGTTGAATGATTAAAGATATTAGTTTTTAACCAATAGTCACACAAATTAGGTATGATGCCAATTAGTATTTCCGCTTCTGTTAGTATTTAAATGTTGTTCAGACCTGGAAGCCTCAGCTTATGATAAAGGATGCTTTTGTCCAAAACATGTCAGGCAGGATCTGGTATTGTCTGTGGAACCTGAATGTCTGAATAAAATCTTTTGAGATAATTTTGATGTCTCTGCATCCCTCTGATGGGGTGGTGAGTGCTCAAAACCTTACTTTTAATGTATCTGCATTTTTGTTTTTTAAAGCACCACATTTCCTGTGCACGCTCTCTGTGTTTCTACAGACACACATGCTGCCTCGTCTCTCCTCACTGTCTGCTGCCCAACTGCAGCTCTGCCAGGCTTTCTGACTCAGTATTCCCTTAACTACTGCCACTAAAACCTTTAATTATATCAAAGAGTATGGGAAGTTGCACACATTCCTTTTTTAACACAACCTCGGTGTGTTAAACCTAAACCACTCAGGCGTCACTATTGTGGTTTATGTGTTATCACACACCTTGGTTGTGCAAAAAAAGCTTTAATGTAGACCTCCACTTACATGATTCCATATGAAATACCAGTTTTTCAACCTTAGTGATGCCAAACCAATGTTGGTCCCAACCACAAATAAAGCTTTATCAGTCAGGCTAATGGTGTTGCCAGAGAATTGCCAGCAATGAACCAGGTACTAGAATTTGGTATGGGATAAGGAAACTCTACAGAGGACATAGGACCAACTATTTCAAATGGCACGAGCTTAACAAAAGATGCATGTTTTTGTCCTGTAGTAGTTTCCTGTCCTAGTCCTTTCTTTTAAAATAAAAGCTCTTGCAGACGATTTTCATGTTGTAGAAATGAGAACGCATTTGTGATGTCATAACATTTGCATGATTGCAGCCCTGAGGTGTCATCTCGGAGATAAAACTTTTTTTTTAATTTATTTTACTATATTGAAATCTAGGATTACAAGTACCTTTGAGCAGGGACTGCTCGTTTACAAAGGTTCCACGTCAAAGGAATGGGAGGTATACATACAAAGGTCAACATAATAATACATAGTTACATAATAAAAGGAAACGAGACTGAGGGTTAGAAAATCACAGTAATTCAGAATGTGCTAAATGTTAGATAGTATGAAATACCAGCCAGGGACAATTTTAGGAATAAGTGCTGTGGGTGAGAGGGAGAGGGTGAGTGCAGGCAGGAAGGCCATTGTCAGAGGGTAGAGGGTTGGGGAAAGAGCTCTAAATGGAAGGAAGGGGAGAGGTAAAAGTCAGGAAATGCCCAGGGGGTGAGGAAAGGGAGAGGGGGTGAGGGGTGGGAAGGTGAGGCAGATAGAAGGAGGGCAAGGCGGAGAGAGATATCTGTCAAGACTGAAGAGAAGGGCAGTGGACGTTGGGCCCCTGATTAGGCAAGGCAGTCACAATGACTAATTGAGATGAGATGAAGTCGGAGTTGTCTCTTAAAAGGGCCAAGAGCAGCAGCAGTAAGAGTTTCTTTGTTGAGGGTATTGTACCACTGAGGTGCTCTGTGGGCAAAGGCCCTCTAGCCCATGGTGGTCCGGCATCTGGGGACAAGGAAGGTTAGTTGTTGTGAACTTCTAGTTCACTGTGCACTGTGGTGTTCTCTGAGGATCTTTTCAATGCCTGGGGGCATGACCCCTAGGAGGACTTTTTTGGCTAAGAGGCAGATTTGATACTGAATCCAGCTGATGAGAGGAAGCCATCCTGCCCGAGTGTACAGGTCACAAGTGTGTGTAAGTCAGTCAGCCCCAGTTAGCAGCCTGCATGCTATGTTGGGCCTGTCACGGATTGTGGGCAGGTACTGCGATCCTCTCTGAAAACCCATCCAACTCGGGCAGTGTTATGTAATGCCAGGTCGATTAGGAACAAGACTGCTATTATTGCAGATCTTGTTGCAACATCTGACCTGGCATGTATTACCGAGACCTGGCTGGATGAGAATGCAGGTCCTATTTTAGACTCTTCTGCTCCAGCTGGGTTCTTGGTAATGCACCATCCGAGATTGGATCGTAGGGGCGGGGGAGTGGCCATCTTTTTTAGATCAGATCTGGGTCTTGTGGAGGTGCCAGTGGGTAACACCAGATCCTTTGAGTGCATCCTGGCAGGTGCAGAGCTCAGGATTCTCCTCATATACCGTCCACCCAATGATGGTGGTGAATTCCTGAAGGAGTTCGCGGACTTCATCGTTGACATGGCACTGGAGTCGCCTAGATGGCTAATACTGGGTGACTTCAATGCCTGGGTCGACGATGAACTCTCGCACTTTGGAAAGAACTTCCTCCAACTTATGTCTATGTTGGGCCTGTCACAGGTAGTTACCTCTGCTACCCATATAGGTGGACACTCTTTGGACCTGGTGTTCCTACTGGATTTGGATGTCTCACATTTGGAGGTGGAACCAAATGTGGACAGACCATCACACCATAAGATTCAGTTTTGGGGCACCCCTAATAATAGGTCTGCCCCTACGGAGATGGTCCAGTATCGCCTTTAAGGGAGTAAACCCAGAGGGCCTTTTGGCGGTACTGGACCTATCGGGTGTTTCGGATGAGCATGGGTCCAGGGACCTGGTTGTGCCTATAACAAAGGCGGTGACGGGGCCCTGGACCCACCTCTGTTCGTTCGCCCTACTCATCAGCGCCCAAAGACCTTTGGTTTGATGAGTCTTGAAGGAGCTGAGGAGAGGGGCGAAGGCAAGAGAGGGCATGGGAAATCTTGCCTGAATGCTGACAAACTTAGATTGATGGATCATTATGTTTTCTATCAATCAGCAATATCCATAAGAAGGCAGAATTCCTGTCCAGGGAGATTGCTGCTCTTGAAACTGACCGGCTCAACTCTTTCGGACCGTTGACAGATTGTGCAATCCACTCTGTCTACAGTCTGGAAGAGATTTTTCTAAATAAAGTGTGATGAGCTTGCTCGATTTTTCGCTGATAAGATTGCCAGCATTAGGTGGATATCAACCAAGCTCACTCTTCAAGGGTTTGCAGTGATCGTCGAGGGGAAGCAAACACCTGTGTCACCTGGTCTGACTTTGGTAGGCCGGAATTCATGGACATTGTGAGGATTGTCCAGACTGTACGTCCAACCAGCTGTAGTTTGGATCCGGGCCCTATGCCTCTATTATTGGGTTGCGTAGATATTATCTGTCCGACCATTGCTGAAATTGTCTGGAAATCTTTGGAGCAGGGGATCTATCCTGAACCCTTAAAGGAGGCAGTCGTTCGACCACTCCTAAAAAAACCTTCATTGAATCCGGACTGTCCAGCTAACTACAGACCTGTCTCTAACCTGCCCTTTTTGGGTAAGGTTATTGAAAAGGTGGTTGCACTGCAACTGGATGACCATCTTACAAATCACAATGTCTATGATACTCTTCAATCGGGATTTAGGAAAAGACATAGTACTGAGACTGCTCTTGTCTGGGTTCTAAATGATCTCCTGATAGCGAGAGATCAAAAGGCTTGTACTATTCTAGTCCTTCTTGATCTCTCTGCAGCATTTGACACTGTGGACCATGGTGTGCTTTTGGAACGCCTGTGGTTTTATTGTGGACTGTCTGGTACGGTTCTGCAATGGTTTCAATCTTTTCTCACAGGGCGGAGACAGAGGGTTATCACTGGAATTTATTCCTCTGACGCTGTCTCTTTGCCTTGTGGGGTTCCACAGGGTTCCATTTTGGCACCATGTTGTTCGCTGTCTATATGCTGCCATTGGGAGACATTATTAGGCAATATGGCTTGGGTTTTCACTGCTATGCAGATGATACCCAGCTATATTTGTCCTTTAGTCCGGCAAGAAGATGCAGTCTCTATACTTAACAACTGTCTATCCGAGATCAATGATTGGATGAGTGCCAGCTGGCTAAGGTTAAACCGGATAAGACTGAGGTGTTGGTGGTGGACCAGGTCATATGAGGCGGGTTGTAGGGCTGGTCTCCCTTCAGCGTATGGATCGATGGTGCCCAGCTCCGACCTCAGGCCGGGTGCGTAACCTGGGCGTTATTATTGACGACAGATTGACGCTGAAATTTCAGGTGTCTTCTGCTGTCAAATCTTCCTTTTACCATCTGAGGAATATTGCTCGGGTGAAACACCTTGTTCCTCCGGCTGACCTTCTGACATTGGTCCATGCCTTTGTTACTTCTCGCCTTGATTACTGCAATGCCCTGTACCTAGGGCTGCCGGGGGTTGATATCCGCTGCTTGCAGCTAGTGCAGAACGCAGCAGCCAGGCTTTTGACTGGGACATCTATGAGGAATCATATTACACCTGTGCTGCGCGAGCTGCACTGGCTGCCGGTTCAGTGGCGGATCACCTTTAAGGTCGGGTTACTGACCTATAAAGCCCTACACGAACAGGGACCGCGGTATCTTCAAGATCTGCTTGCTCCCTACTGTCCCTCTCGCTCACTCCGCTCCGCCGGCGAGGGATTGCTAGAGGTTCCCAGGGTTCGTTTAAAAACTTTGGGAGCACGGGCATTTTCTTATGCTGCCCCTACCCTGTGGAATTCTCTACCTCATCGGATACGAAGCTGCCTGACCGTTGAGAGCTTTAAGTCAGAACTTAAAACTTATTTATTTCAAATAGCTTATGGGTAGTGACTCGTTGTATTATATTGTAATTATATTGTTATTTCTGTTGTTGTTTATGTGTATGAAATTTGTATGTATTTAAATTGTTCTATTTGTACAGCGCTTTGATATCGAAAAGCGCTTAAAAATAAATTTTTACTTACTTACTTACTTACTTACTTGAGTGCCACTGTAATTCTATGGAGGGCAGAGGCAGAGCCATAGATTGCTAGCCCGTAATCTATGACAGAGGTGACAGAGCTGTTGATAACCAACTGGAGAGTGTCAGGAGTCATGCAGTGTTTGTGCCTGTAGAGCAGGCCTATACAGATGTTGGTGGCTTTGGCGACAGAGTCAATGTACCGATGGTAGGAGAGTGAGCTGTCCAATGTGACACCTAGGTATTTAAAATCAGGAACGTGTTCAAGTAAGTTCCCAGCTTGGTTTAGGATGGTGAGGTCACAGGATTTGAACTTACTCTTGGCATTGTAGAAGGTCATAACCTTTGTTTTGCTGTAGTTCTTGATCAGTTTGTGTGATTTGAACCATTCTTCGATGCGTATGAATTCAAGCTGTAATTGTTTCTCTAGGAGCTCTGTGTTTTGATGGTTGGTGAACATGACTGCGTCTTCAGCGTAGAGTAGTACTTTTTGGTGGCAGACACTGAGAAAATCGTTGAGGAAGAGGCTGAAGAGTAATGGTCCCAGGATGGAACCCTGTGGAACCCTGAAAGGACTGGCTTTTCTTCTGAGGTGACACCGGCAATCCTAACCCATTGAACCCTCTCCCCAAGGTAGCCTGAAAACCAGAGCAGTGCTTCATCGGAGAGCCCAATATTAGATAATTGCTTGATTAGGAGTGGGTGGTTCACAGTATCAAAGGCTTTCATAAGGTCGATGAATACTTCCCCTACACAGTTTCCTTGATCGAGAGTGGTATGGATGAAGCTCGTGAATTCTAATAGTGCAGTGGTGGTACTGTGCCCTTTTTGGAAACCATGTTGCTCAAGACACTGGATGCCATATTTTTCCAGGTACTCGACCAACTGGTCAGAGGCGATGCGCTCCAGGGCCTTAGATGATGGAGGGAGGGAGGATGGAGATAGATCTGTAGTTGGAGTGCAGTGATTTGTCTCTACTTTTGTGCACTGGTGTGATGGTTGCCTGTTTCCAGAGGGATGGGAACTGGGACATCCTTAGTGATAGATTGAGGGTCTTTGTCAGGGGTTCAAGGACTTCTTCAAGGACAAGCGCTAACAACTTCATGTCAAGGAGGTCACCACTGAAGCCTGCATTACGAATGGCCTTCCGAATATAGGTTCTGACTTCGTGCATCTCCTTGAAGTAGAATTGTGAGGCAGGGTGTAGGGGAGGAGCAGTGGCAGGAGGGTTACTACTAGAGGGGGCATCAAAGAAGTTAGATGGGAGGACACTATCCAAGTTGGAGAACACATTGTTGAAGGTGTTGGTGATTGTATACAGGTCAGATGTTGGAGTTCCATTAATGTTGAACATAGTTAACGTTCAAATTCAACAGTGTGCTCAGCTCCATATGCCCCCCCCAAACAGCAGATTTATTTCTCTGCTGAAGAGATTAGTCACCCCTGAGTCATGTTCCAGTTACTGTGGCTAACTTTTTTTTAGTTTACATACAATTTTATTATTTTGTAAAGTTTCTGTGTTTATCAATAATCTGTATTAATCTTAGTTTTATTCATTTTTTTTCTTTTCTTTTTTTCCATATTTTGTTCTTCCTCTTTGTGGCTAGATCAGGCTGGGCTCCTATCAACGCTGTCCTGCCAGTCCCACTGTCCTATACCTCCATGAGGACTTACCTCAGGATCGGAGCACCCTCACAGATTCCTCCCCATGGTAGGGTCAGGAGGGGAGGGTCGTCCTTCCCCTCGAAGCACAATCCAGTTCTCCAGCCCCAGGGTCCACAGTGAGATGGCTTGTGGGGATCAGTGGGCAGGCTTCATTTTCTGCTGTGCCTTTTTTCCTGTCTCCACACTGGGGTGTGCTCACCAACGTGCACATGCTGTGGAGTCCTGGAGCACCTCCCTTCTTCTGCCCTCCTCGATCTGCACTGACACAAGGCCTCCATCTGGTGCCAGTCATTCAGCGGAGTGTGCAGATCCCTTCCCTGGGAGAGGAAAGGAGTCCTGCAGGTGCTCGATCTTCTTCCTCCCCAACCGATCCCCAGCAACCCCTTGCTCGTTCCCGAACACAGGTCACCAGCATGGTGAAAGGTAAGGTGCTTAAAGCACCTCAGCCCTCTGCCCCACTGGGCCGGACAAGTTTTATTCAATTTTAACTTTTTTGTTGTTGTTAGCCAGTTCATTTGTGGTTCCTCGAATCCGGAGAAACATGATTTTCAACAGTTCCCAGTTCAGTGTTCTCAGTTCTAAATCAAACAAAAATAAATGCATTTTCTTTATCTTGGACATTATTTTTAAACTGGTTATACTTTTTTCTTCAGTACAATTCTTAAAATAAATGTTTCCTTTTTTCCTGTCCATTTGGCATGACTGGAAAGCCTAAAAAGACAACCGGGCATTCAGGATTTAAACAGTGTATATCCTGTAAGCATTGGTTAGCAAAAAGAGAATGCCATATAATTAGATTGTTTGGGCCCAGATCATGATTTTGAAAACTGTGAACTCTGCAACATTTTCTGCACAAAAGCTAAGAAAAAGGGCAACTAAATGTAAGCCTTTGTCTGCAACAGTTTCCACCATCACAAGAGTGATGGACGAGTTGTTCATATGGGTATTGACATTTTACGGGTGGCTTTGGATTTTTTCTTTTTTGAAATTCAACACACTTTATTGTTTTCAAAAATCATAATAAAACAAAACAACGTACTGTATAAACATACAAACAACATACAACAAACCAACACTCGCCGTTCCAAACTACCACCCACCGGCAGAGTGAGAACTAAATATCCCCACCAACGAACAGTTAATATCCAAATGACCAAATAACCCCATGTATAAATGGAAACTCTTAAATGCATACATAAGGAAAATGTATATATAACAAAAGGTACCAAAAATGAAAACATACACCAGTTCTACTAGGGCTGCTCCAGATCGGACTAAATAGTATACCAGGCACGCAGCTTGCTCCATCTTCTATTTTATAACGAAAGTCTATTATCTATACTCACCAACAGTTCTTTTAAACGTAAGTTGAATAAAAATTCCTGCATCCATTCTTGATAAGTAATCAAGACTTGATCAATCCAATGTCGAAGGACTATTCTCTTAACCGAGAGAGAAATCATGGCCAGATAGTATCTCTTTTCTGTCATGGAAACCCCACTATAGTCCCTGACTATACAAATTTTGGGTTGATCAGCCCTTGATTCAATCAGATTCCAAAGGGGTGCCATTCTAGGGCACTCCCAAAAAATATGTAGCTGGGTACCATCGGCTTGACCACATCTTGTACATAGGGGAGAATTCAATCTGCCCAACTTAACTAATTTTGGGGTGTAAAATACATATTATGCAAAATGTGAAACTGAACAAGATGGGGCTTATCATGAGAAATATAAACATGAAGATCCTCCCAAATTTTATTCCACTGTGAAGCCAAATGTGGAAAAACTGCATTCCAATATGGGGAGTCACTGGTGATACCAGGAAATAAACTTGATAGGAGTGTATGTAAGTATGATACAGTTTGCGGTAGTAACGCCTTATCAGTAACTGATTGAAGGAACTCACTGTGATTTGTCACCCCAGGGCATGGAACCAAACCAGTGAAGCAAAACATGCCTAAGCTGAAATATCTTGAATATGTTCTTTGTATCTAAATGGTAAGAGGATATAATATCCTGACATGATTTCAACGCATCGTCATGAAGCAAGTCACAGACCCTGATTGCAGCAAGTTGGGGTAGCCAATCTCCTGGCAGCACAGAACCTCCCACTTTGAAATTTGGATTACATAAAATGGGCTGAGATACATCTTTAGAGAATATATAATGCAGAAACTTTCCTAACTCTAGATGTACTCATACAGAGATACCAGTGACTGAGTCTCAAAGACATGCAGGAAGGGACTTTGGGAGATACAAAACATAGCTGAGGGAGATAGGCCAGCCCATTTAATCTGTTCTCTTTGGAGAGCAAGCCAAATAGTAACATATGAGGAATCACCCCTCCTGGGGATTCTGAGTCAGCCATCTAAGATATTTTCTAGAATGACTAGCCAAATAATAAACAAGAAAGGTGGAAGCCGAAGACTGCCCGACGACTTGGATGCCAAAAGCTAGCTATAAGCCCTTCTTGGAGCTTTCCCCAGCCAGATAAAGTTAGAAACCATCCTATGAATACGTTTAAGCCATGTTGCAGGGAAGAAAACTTTGAGCATGTTAAGTGGGTAAAAAATACGAAGAAGAATATTCATTTTAATAATGTTTATTCTGCTCCATAAGGTCAGAGGTAAGGACTTCCATCTGTTGAGGTCCTGCAGTATGACAGTCAACAGATCATCAAGATTAAGCTTTTTAAGATGAGCAACGCTTCTCGAAAGAAAGGTACCGAGGTATTTAAGCTGCTTTGGAGCCCAAGATAAACCCAATGTTAAGACATTGGATTTGAAAACAGAGAAGTTTAAAGGCATAACTGCAGATTTTTCAAGATTAAACTTATAATTGGAAAACAAGCCAAAGGCTTTAATAGTGGCTAAGGCCATTGGGATAGACGCATTTGGACAAGAAACGTGCAATAAAATACCATCAGCATAGGCTGATATCTGTACATTCCAAGCCCACACTTGAACACCAGTCAAGTGAGGATTCATCCTGAGCTTCTGTATCAAAGGCTCCAAATGCAGGTTAAATAATAAGGATGACATGTGAGACAACCTTGCCGAGTTCCGGAGAATAAGGGAAAAGTTGAAGAAAATATACCATTACAATAGATTTTGGGGCTTGGACAGAAATATATTACTTTAAGCCATCAAAGGAATTCAAGGGGGAAACTAAACCTCTCTATGGTGGCAAAAATGTCCAATTTACTATATCATATGCCTTCTCTGCATCCAGGGAAACCAGGGCCACAGATACTACGGAATCCCTGAACATGGAGAAAACATGGGACAATTTATGTAAATAATCAGCCAAGGAATGGGTAGGCATAAAGCCAACTTGTTCATGGCATATGAGCCTCGACCAAACCGTACTGATCCTGGAAGCCAGGATTTTAGCCAACATTTCAACGTCATAATTCAAAAGCAAAACAGTGTGATAATTAACTACATTATCAGGAGATTTACCAGGTTTAAGCAACAAAACAATCATGGCTGCAAGGAGGGTACCATCCGAGATATCCGTGTCATATAGGGAAAAGAAAAAGCAGTGTAATAGAGGAACTAGTTCCTTAGCAAAAACCTTCTAAAAATTGGCAATAAGACCATCTGGTCCAGGTGCCTTATCCAAAGGTAAATCTTTAATGGCATAAAAGATTTCCTGTTGGGTTAAGGGTATCATCAAATGGGCCCATTGATAGTCTGTTAACGTGGGAAGAGGGATCTCAGCTAAATAAGCTTGAAGATCTGAAGTCAAGGTAAGGTTAGATATAGGTCCATAGAGAGATCTGTAGTGTGCCTCAAACTCTTGGGCAATTTCCCGTGGAAAAGTTTAATAAAGTTGTCAGTAGAGGATTTAACAGAGGGAATTAGACACAAGGCCTCCTGTTTCTGGAGGTGTAAAGCCAGGAGATGCGCTTCTTTTTCCACTTGATCTACATAGGTGGAATGGGTTTTAAAAATTAAATGTTCGGCCTTCCCCCTGAGATAGTCAGCATACTTGTTACGTAAAGATGTTAATTTGTTACGGTGTTTCTCTGGGGAGCTAGGGTTCAGGTGCCGCTCTATTTCCCTGATATAGCTCAAAGTGTTAGAGGCATCTCTCTCCCTGCATTGTTTCCTTTTGGATGCCAAATGGATAAATTCACCTCTTACAAAACACTTAAAAGCACTCAACTCATATCCTCCTTATCAATAGAGTTCGTATTGTGAGAAGTGAATACCTCCATCTATTCCCTAAGTCTATTGATGACAAAATTATCTTTCAAAATCTGATTATTCAGCTTCCATAATGTATCTCTTTGGGTATTAGACACCAAACTAAGCTTTAACCACACCAGGAAATGATCCAAAAGTACCCTCTGGGCTATCATACTGCCCAGCAAGTCGGTCACGATATTCTGACTAATCAGAAAATAGTCAATATGGAAATAATAAGTGGCTTTGGATTTCATGAAGACTACCTTTTCCTCTCTTCCCTAGACTAAGTCAGATTGGTCTTTTCTTTTCCCACTTAGTTTTCCCGGCCTTGCCAGAAGCTGAGGATCGATCCCTGGTGGCTCCCATGTCCGTCGATAAGGTACTCTGGAGTATTACCTCGCTAAAGACGAACACAGCCCCTGGCACAGGTGGTCTGAGTCCTGAGTTTTATAAATTTTTGAGAGATCCCTATGGCACCAATGCTAGCCACCATGTATAACGATTGCCTGACCTGGGATGTTTTTCCTGCCTCCATGTCTCAGGCTATTCTTGTTTACATTTTTAAGCAGGGGATAAGGATAACCTTCATAACTGGAGACCTTTGAGTCTTCTGAATGCAGACTACTAGATCCTAACCAAGATTCTTGCAGCTGGCTTGGGTAGAGTTGCTACATTTTTGATCAGCCTGTTTCAAACATGCTCTATACCACATAGACGCATACAGGATAACTTGCTTTTCCTGATGGAACTTTTTGTACGTGGGGCAAAGCACAGACTGGATGGATTTGTGTTTAGCTTGGATCAGGAGAAAGCCCTTTGACGGGGTCTGTCACAAAAATGTATTCCAGGTTTTTAGTTTTTTTAGCTTGACATCTTTGAGAGTTGACTTCATAGCTTATATAGTCAAGACTCAATTTGCCCCTTAATTAATGGGTGGTTTGGCTCTCCCTGTGCTTTGCAGGGAGGGGTCCATCAGGGTTGCCCCCTGAGCCCTCTCTTGTATGTTTTTTGTTCGACCCCATCTTACGAAACATTTACGACTGCATTTCCATCCATGGATGGCACAAGACTCCTCAGGAGGCCCCCCTGAAGGTTTTGGCTTATGCAGATGACATTGTTGTCTTTTGTAGCTCTGTGCATGAAGGATTGGCTTTGCACTGATCACTGGATGCTTACTCAGATTTCTCTTCCTCTAGTTTTAATTATGGCAGGAGTAGAGGGTTCCCGTTGGGTGGAGCAGCGCTCCTCCCTCCAGATATTGCCACTGTTCCTGTTTTGACTACTGACATCAAAATTCTAGTATTTTATATAGCTGTTCTTAATTGAGAAGCTTGTATACAAAAAGCTCTGCTGAGGTACATAAATGGAATGATGCACATATTTCTAAGTTGAAGAGGATTTTATTGATTAAGACTTTTTTAATGCCAGTCTTTTTATTTGTCAGTTATGTCCCCCCACCAAAGTCTTGAGACCAGACTTTATAGTGTCTTCTTTTGGGCAGTTTGGGGTCGCAGGCTTAACCCTGTTAGGAGGGACATTATGTATAGGCTGAAGCAAAACGATGGGCTTGGCATGTTAAATCCCCTTGTATTTTTCTTTAGTATATTTTTTCTGCTAATGTGTCGCCTGTACTGTTATAATCCTTATCTCTTTGGTCCCCTGCTGTCCGGGTGTGGTTAGCAGTGTATCTCCCTAAATGGCAATCCGCTGGTCTCAGGGTTATCTGTAAACCTATGTTTGTCCCTGACTATGTGATTGTAGAGTCAAAGAAGATAAAAACATGGAAGCTTTCTCATGGTGTTTTATTGACAGCTACTAGGAAGTCGCTCTATCAGTTGATTATGATGGAACACTTCTACCCTGACTTTCAATTTCCACATTGTCCAGTGTCATCCTTAAACATTGTTCTTGGCCATCTTAATAACCCTTGCTTGCCCCCCTTTGTGTGGGACCTGCTCTAGCTGAGCTGTCATAATAAGTTGGGAGTTCGTAATTCTCATAAGCATAAGTCTTTAGCAAACCATTATAGCCTTAGGACTGGTTGTGGCTCTGCACCGGCAACCCAAGAACACTTTTTTTTTATGGTCCTTATGCTCAACAGTTTTGGACTCATGCTGCATCTCGAAGGAGCGACCCTTGTTTTCTTTCCCTTATGTATCAGGAACTGATATTGGCCATTTTTCACCCAATGTGGACTTTGTATTCTTTCTCCACATTGCAAATTCTGATGGCCTTATGTACATATTATATTTGGCAAGCACAGTGCTCTTGAGTCCTTCAACAGAAGCAGGTTTCCTATCAAGAACTGCTTGTGAATATTCATTTGGAATTCTACAAGGTCTTCGATAGAAATAGGCTGTCTTGTCTGCATAGGGAGTTCCATGGCTTTTGGGACTCTTGCATCTCATTTCTTTGACATTACCTTCACGTCATATGCTGCCCATCACTGTGTTCATTTTTTGTTTTTGCTTCACATTTTCTTTTTATTTAGTTTTTGCTACTCTTTTTGAGAAGTGCCATGGGATCTTTAATGTCCACCTGAACAACCACCAGAACAGGCAGACAGTACCTCAGTTTAACGTCTCATCTGAAAGATGGCACCTCAGAAGTTCAGCACCCCTCTCAAAATGCACTACAGTGTCAGTACAGGGATTTATCCCAAGCTCCCAATGTGGGGCTAGAACCCACAGCCTTCCAATCTTCTGGCCTCAGAGGTGAGTGTGCTACCTGCTGAGCCACTGACATTAATTATAATGGTACTGTGGAATCAGAAGTTTATCATATAGAAACAAAGAATGCTGCTTTCTGATTGGTTAGTAGCCCTTGGGTGATGGCCCAGCTACCAAAAGGCACAAACTAGTGCCAGCATGAGTGTCACATCACAGTGGTTGAGAATCCCTGTGACACACAATCTAAATCATGTTTGAATAGCCATCATTGTGAACCTCTAGTAACATGACTGAAAATAGTACCTGCATGTCAAATGTCTCAGAAAGTCACTTCAACCTGCTGCTAGATGAAATAATAAGTACATTTAGTGAGGCAATTGAATTCTTTGGCATAACCTAGGAAATGTCAAGCCCCAGAACAAGAAAGTGAGACTGCCAGTCTTTTATTGACACAGCATGAAGCTGTGAAACTGGTGGCAGTGTGAGTGTCGGGTGATGTAATGGCAAGTGGAGGTGCCATAGACACTTGCTGAGATTGGGGAAATATGCTGTTTTTTTAAACCCCCTGATAAGCAGCACCCTTCTTGAGTACCCCATCCCATTCTGAATTATTCAGCATCCACATCCCTCCACACATAGCTGGTGACACTGGGGTGCCTTCCCTAGTGCTGCCTAAGACTCTGCCAATACTGTGGTGCCCAGTCCTCATTATCAGTACCCCTTAATTTTTTAACCTTGAAAAGAAGAAAACAGTACATCATCAATATTTAACTCCTCTCTCGCCCTGACCACCACCCCAACCCCCCCAATCAGCACCCTTCACTCCCCAAACTTTTACTCACCTACAGAGGGTCCTTTGGTATAGGTCCGATATCGCAGAAAAAGATGTCCTACTCCTTGAAGTGCAGCTGTGAAATGAGGAAACAAGATAAGTGCCATCTATGTATTTTCAATGTGCTATTAACTTTTATGCATAACTTTGCCAATTTTAAATATTTTTGCACCAAATTTTCAACATGGCCTTTTTGGGACCCCACCTTTTGAACACAGTAGCTGACATTTTTCAAATCTGGCCTGAAAGGTTACTTATTTGTCACTCTACAAAAATGGGGAAACATCAACATTGCCATCACAAAGGCAACAAGCCTTTGTGTAAAGCAAACAAAAAAATCAAAACAAAAGAAAAAATTACTACGGTTCTCAAAAGAGGTGGTGGGGAAGGTTAGGGAGAAAAAGATAGCATTCAGGAAGTATAAGGAAACACAGAAGGAGCAGGACAGAGAACTGTACCAGTTAAAGCAGAAGGAAGCAGGGAAGGCAGTCAGAATAGCAAAGGCCCAAACCAAGGAAAAGATAGCCAACTTTGATAAGAAGCAGGATAAAACCTTTTATAGGAACATTAGGGAATCGAAGAAAGACAAAGGAAGGGATACTGAGACTGAATAAAGAGGAGGGTGGGTGGGCAGAGAGGGACAGTGAAAAAGCTGGGATACTGAACAAATACTTCTGCTCAGCATTCACAGAGAAAGAGGAGGGGGAGGTACCTAAGCCAGTCAATAGAAGCACTCTGGATAGGGGGGTCGATATCCATCCTTTCACAGAAGAAAGGGTTCTGAAAGAACTCCTAAAACTGAAGGTGGACAAAGCAATGGGGCCTGATGGGATTAACCCCAGAATTCTAAAAGAACTAAGGGGAGAAGTAGTAACACCATTGACTACCCTTTTTAACAAATCATGGGAGGGTGATGTGGTACCTGAGGACTGGAGGAGGGTGGATGTGTGATTCCCCTTCACAAAAGTGGGAGCAAGACAGAAACAGGAAACTACAGACCTGTCAGTTTGACCTCAGTGGTAGGGAAATGATGGAATCACTTCTGAAGGAAAGAATTGTTAAGTACCTAGAGGTCAGTGGGGCACAGGACCCAAGACAGCATGGATTCACAGCAGGAAGGTCATGTCAGACAAATCTAATTGATTTATTTTACTGGGTGACCAAAGCAGTAGACCAGGGAGGGGCTATGGACATGGCCTACCTGATTTTAGCAAGGCATTTGACACAGTCCCACATAAAAGATTAATAAACAAATTAGCCAGCCTGGGAGTGGGTCCCAGGTTGGTAGCCTGGGTAAAACATTGGCTGGACAACAGAACACAGAGGGTAATAGTAAACGGAGCCACAGTGAAGAAAGGGGAGGTTACTAGTGCGGTACCGGAGGGTTCAGTACTGGGTCCAGTCCTTTTTAATGTCTTTATAAGTGACATTGCAGAGGGACTAGAAGGAAAAGTATGTCTCTTTGCAGATGACACAAAGATCTGCAACAGGGTTGATACACAAGGTGGGGTGGAAAGGATGAGAAGGGACTTGGCAAGGTAGGAGGAATGGTTAAATGTATGGCAGCTTAGATTTAATGCAAAGAAGTGCAAACTAATGCACTTGGGAAACAAAAGCCCAGGGGAAGAGTACACAATGGGTGATGAGATACTGACAACATAAATGGAAAGGGGCCTGGGGTAGTTAAATCAGATGACCTAAAGGTGGGCAAGCAATGTGAGAAGGCAGTAAGAAGGTCTGGGGGGATACTGGGATGCATAGGGAGAGGCATCACCAGTAGAAAACAGGAAGCTGTTATCCCTCTGTACATACAGTTGGTGAGACCCCATCTGGAGTACTGCATGCAGTTCTGGAGACCCCATCTCTGCAAAGACATAGACAGGATGGAGGCTGTCCAGAGGATGGCAACCAAAATGGTGCAGGGTCTGCACCAGAAGACATATGAAGAGAGACTAAAGGAGCTTAATATGTATAACTTTGAGGAAAGGAGGGAGAGGGGGGGCATGATAGAAACTTTCAAGTACCTCAAGGGAATCAACAAAGTCCAAGAGGGTAGCATCTTTCAGAAAAAGAGGTGTGCAAGAACAAGGGGGCACAATATGAAAATAGAGGGGGAACAGCTCAGAGGTAATGTGAGGACGTATTTTTTCATGGAGAGGGTTGTGGATGCATGTAGCAGCCTTCCTGAGGAGGTCATGGAGTCAAAAACAGTGGGGTAATTCAAGAATGCATGGGACAGACATACAGTAAGGCAATTCTAGTGGTGGTAGGAGGAAGTAGGCTGTTGGTTAACTAGGATCTGCAGCTTATTCATTAGATAGGGAAATGGGCAGACTAGGTGGTTCAATCGGTCCTCATATGCCATTAAATGATGTTTCTATGTATGTTTCAATCACCTTTTGGGCAGGATTTGATAAAATTAACCTACCCGATTCATGAGGTAGGGTCATAAAAAGACTATGTTGAAAACTGTATGCAAAATTATGGTAAAATGACCAAGTTATGAGTGAGCGTTGACATTTTTCAATGTTAAGTCATAGTTTCACCATTTTTAAATACCGTGCACTCCACTTATAACGGACACTGTTATAACAGACAATCGGATGGAGGAGCTACAGAGACTAAATTTCTTATAAAATAATTCTCCACAAGCTACATAAACTTTTATTAATTGATTATACTAAAATGGAAGTGACTTTATTTTTTAATAAAACCCTTACAGTACAATTGCTTTTGTTCTTACTGTCCTAGAACCCAAACATTCAGCCACTAGTTATTATCTTCTTACCTTCTGCAATAAACTTCATAAAAAGCTAATTTTACCTGAGTTAAATAACTCTAAATAAACACACAAAGGCAGGATTCTGTGTAATTTGTGAAGTTTTATAATAGTTTCTCATTCACTCTGAGCCCCTGCTCATGCACATAGACACACCTTACACATAGGCTCCACCGCTTCTGGATGTATTGGAAATGGATATAATGGACAAAAGTTGTATGCACAGATGTGTCTGTTATAACATTCTGACCTCAAATTCTCAACATGGCCTTTTGGGACCCCGCCTCAAGAACCTGGTAAGTGAAAATGTTCATATCCCTCAAAAGGTGATTTTCACAGTCACTCCATGACATCACCTTTCGAGCAGGATTTGAAACATTTCACCCACCAGGTTCATGAGTTGTGGTCGAAAGCCATGTAAAAATGTGCAAAAATATTTAACATAAAGTTATGAGCGAATGTTGAAATTTCAACGTCATCTCATAACTTTCCTATTTTTAAAAAAATTTACTCCAAATTTTCAACATGTACTTTTTAAGACTCCACCTCATGAACAAGGGAGGTGACATTTCTCAAATCCTACCTGAAAAGTGATTTTGTAAACTGACTGTGAAGTCACATTTTGGCCATTATTCGAAACATTTCATTTACCAGATTCATGAGGTGCTGTCGTGAAAAGACTTTATTGAAAATCTGGAGTCAGAATATTAAAAAAGCAAAAGAGTTATGATGGTACACACTGAATTTTTTCCAACATTTACTCATAACTTTGCTGTTTTCAATATTGTGACCCCAGATTCCACCCCACCCTGAAAATAATGTTTTGGGGGACTGCCTTTTCCAGCATAATAATACGAAACCCTAAATAGTATCACTTTCATTTTTAGCCTCATATCTTTGTGTCCAAGTAGTATTTAATACTGCAGGTTTCTATAAGACACTCCTGGGTGTGGGTAGTAGGGTGATCACCACACTTCCTGGAGTAATAAGGCACTCGGCCTGTGACCTCATACCTCATTACACCCCAGAGCTTGCGGTGATCACACTACTGCCCACACCCTGTCATGTCTTATTGCTTACACATTCAAATATTGCTCTATGGCGATGCTTCTTTTGAGTTTTCCTTTTTAAGTTCACCGCGCCTGCTTGCTGCAAACCTATTGCTATGAGTAGTGTGTGCAAAAACTTCAAAAGAACAAGCTGCCAAACAGTTGATCACCGTTCGATCATGGAACAAATATGTGTGGAATGCAGCCTATTCTGCAGATGTGCAGTAGTGCCACTGCTTCTGTGCATGCGTGGAAATGAACAACGCGGGGATGCACTCCATGGATTTTATTTGCTTAGTGTGCCTTTCCTGGTGAAACATTTCAATAAATAAATACACCAGCTGGTGTGGCTTTCCGCCTGCCACACACTCGCCTGAAAAGCTGACATTGGGGTGCCCAATCCCCATGTCAGCATGTATCCCACCCACATTGTGGCACACTGGGAGCCCACTCTAGGGTGCCCAGACAATTTTTTGGCGTCGGATGCCCCTACCCCCAAGGTCAATTTATTTGCCAACAGGGGTGCCATATCCCTGTCGGCATCATGTTTCCCTTCCCCCAAGCTCACTTTCTTTGCCGACAGGGGTGCCTAGTCCCCGTCTGCATCATGTCCCCCCCCCAAAGTCATGTGGCACACTGAGATCCCACCCCAGTGTGCCAAAAGTATTTTTTGTAACCTGTAAATAAAGAAAATGGTCCCCCAGAATCTTTTTTTTTAACCTGCAAAAAAAATGCTCCTTCGTCATTTCACCCATCACCCTCCCCATCCCAACCCTCCCTCTGTGTACCCACCTCCCACACTCCCCACCCATACTTACCTCTGGAGGTCAGGGCAGTGACCATCTGTGAGCAGGGGCGTCTGTAGTCTTCAAGCTGAACTGCGAACTGAGGAATCGGGTAAAGCACTGTAAAATGGGAGTCAATTGGGGGGGGTCAACTTAGGTTGATATCTCAGTCATTTTTAGGACTTTTGGCCTCAAATTTTCAACATGGAGTTCTTGGGACCCCACCTCATGAACACTGACACTGTCATTTTGTTTCTCTGTCCTGAAAGGTGATTTTGTGGTTGCTATGTGGAATCACCTTGCAGGACCAATTAATGAAATGACAGTGCCACTGTTCATGAGGAGAGGTCCCAAAAAGCCCATGTTGCAAATTTGGTAAAAAAATTCTAAAAAAATGACTGCGTTACGAGTGTGTGTTGTGCAGTTTCTATGCACGCCCGAAACTTTGCCAGTTCTTTATATTTTCACTCCAGATTTTCAACATTGCCATTTTTTCACACCTCCTTTTGAATGGTACGGGTTTCATTTTTAACATCCTGCCTGAAACGTGTTTCACAACTGTGGTGCAGAATGGCTTGGTCGCTGTTGGAAATCAACTTTTGGGACAAATTAACACAATCACAGTGCCACTTTTCATGAGGAGAGGTCGAAAAATGTTCATGTTGAAAATTTGGTGAAAAAATTCCAAGAAATGATTGCGTTACAGGCTTGTGTTGCGCAGTTTCTACACACGCTCGTAACTTTGACAATTTTTCATATTTTCACTCCAGATTTTCAACAGTACCATTTTTTCACACCGCCTCATGATCAGTACAGCTGTCATTTTTCACATCCTGCCTGAAATGTGTTTTTGCACCTGTGGCGCCAAATAGCGCATTCGCTGTGCAAAATCACCTTTCAGGATTGAGTAACAAAATGATAGTGCCACTGTTCATGAGGTGGGGTCACAAAAAGCCCATGTTGAAAATTTGGGTGAAAATACCAACAAATACCAGGAGTGTTAGGGTTTCCAACCAAAAAGCCCTACCCTGTAGAGACTGACAGGTGTCAGGGGTGTGACTTGGGATCATTGGCTGTAATGCTCACGCCATTCCACCTCCACCCAGCAGCCAGTGACAGGCATCGAAGTGTGCCTTGGGGTCTTTGGCCCCAACGTTCATCCCATTCTCCTGTACTGCACCCCATCTCAGTGTATTTCCTTATGGAATGGGGCGAGTGTAAGGCCGAAGACCCCAAGGCACACCGTGACACCTGTCAGTGTCTGCAGGGTAGGGTGAGGTGAAATGGCGTGAGTGTTCTGGCCGATGACAGTCTCTGCAGGATGGGGTAGTATTGGCATCCGTTCAATACTTTACTGCCATTCCTATTATGCATCTCTCTAACTCCTGCCCTACCAATGCCAATGCCAGCAAGCAAACATTCGGCATTGCCAAATGCTTGTTATACTTTTCAGTGACGATTTTGTCAAAGAAATGCAGTCGCTTACCTAAGAAGGTCCTTGTTAGTTAAGTGACTGCCTTTCTTTGACAAAATCATTACTGGAAAGTATAAAAACAAGGTTTTAAAAATTGCCGCCATTAAACTCTATGGAGCGCCTCCTCGTGCTGTTAGTTAAGTAATGTAGCAAACTTTCGGTATTGACAAATGCTTGTTAGTTCTTGATATTTGTGTTGGTTAGAGAGGGTACCTAACTTTTGATATTTCAGTGGATATCTCTGGTTTTCAATTGATTCCCTGGAACCAGAGAAACGTTTTGTGGTTCCTGCTTTAATGCAGTAACAGTCATTAGCATTAAAAATATTGAAATAACCATTTATTTTATCATCTTTATTTAGTGGTTTATGAATTTTGTTATTCAAGGAACTGACAATTCCTTTTAGCGATTTTCAGTTGATTGGTATGACTGAAAAGCCTAAGAAAAGGATAGCCTACAGGATTTAAAAACTGTGAATCTTGTCACAAGATCTTGTCAAGGGCAGACCGCCACAATCTGTGCTTTAATTGTTTGGGCTTTGACCAGGACTAAATATGATCTTTGTAAATTTTTGGCACCAAAACACAAAAAAAAGGGCAAAACTCAGAGAGTCGTAGTATGGCGCTGAGTCACCTGACAGCTCTCCTAAAAGAAAATGGAGGGAAGTACCTCAAAATGGTGGAAATAAGGCATCTTCAAGTACCTCTCCTCAAAGTAAATCTGAGGTGACAGAAAAGCAGCAGTGTCTGATCAAAGAGGATGAACCTGTACTCCATGGAGGACAGGAGAAGAAGGGGTGATATGACTGAGACATTTAAATATTTGAAGTGGATCAATAAAGCACGGGTGGAGAGTCTGTTTCAATGGAGCAGAACTTCTAACACTAGAGGGCACAGCATGAAATTGTTGGGGGCTGGGTCTGGGGAAATGTGAGGAAGTTCTTCTCGGAGAGGATGGTGAATTACTGGAATAGTTTGCTGGAGGAGGTTCAATTCAATTCAATTCAACTTTATTTTTAAAAGACGCTTTTCTTAAAACCAAAGCGCCTGTACAGTTTCTTAAAACAATAAAAACAATAAAATTAAAACTAATATAAATCGTTAAAAGCTATGCTAAAAAGGTGGGTCTTCAAAGCTCCTTTAAAACTAAGGACGGTCGGGCAATTTCGCACCTGACGGGTAGAGAATTCCACAGGGTCGTGTACATAAAACTAAACGATCTAGCACCTGAAGTTTTCAAATGAACCCTGGGAATCTCTAGCAATCCCTCGTCAGTGGATCGGAGGGGGCGGGAGGGACAGTAGGGGCAAAGGAGCTCTTTTCAGGTAGGTAGGTCCCAGATCATGTAGGGCTTTATAGGTCAGCAAACCGACCGTGAAGGTGATTCGCCAAAACACTGGCAGCCAGTGAAGTCCGCGAAGCACAGGCATTATATGGCTGGATCTAGAAGATCCAGTCAACAACCTGGCTGCCGCATTCTGCACTAGCTGCAGACGGCGAAGTTCAACCCCCGATAGCCCTAGGTACCCAGTTCAAGCATGCATGGGATAAGTATATGAGTATACTGACATTGGGAGGGACAGGTTTGAAGGCCCCCCCAGTAGATGGATACTACTTGGGGTTTTCATGGGCAGACTAGGTGGGCCAAGCGATCCTTATCTGCTGGCTGCTTATATGAATCTAAAGAGAAAAATAAAGCTGTCAAGCCATCACTCAGTTCAGAGAAAGAGCGCAGGGTGTCTGATAGGGTGAACCCTGATGCTACAGATGGCAAAATTGAAAAAGCCACATATGCTCTGGTGCCATAAACACCCGCTAAGATAAAACAAAAAGAAAAGCATGTGACTGCAACTCCATCTGAAAGAAACCACAAGCCATCAGTAGAACAAAGACCTGTACCCTCAGCACTGTGGCAATTCTTCCAGGCTTCCAGGCCATGGAAAACCTTGCTTCTGTTCCTTCTGCCCTCCCCAGACTCAGGCATTCTTTGAACCTGTGCTGGAGGAAGAAAAGGAGGAAGATGATTGTGAATCAACTGAGCCTATTGTATCCCCTGAACAGGATTTTGTTTCCCTATTAAGAGTGAGTCAAGATATTTCCTCATATTCCACTTTTGTAAGGCATGTGTTTGGCATTCTGGATATCCCCTCCACAGAGAAGATATTAAGGAGGCAGAATTTACATGTATAATGGACCGACCTCATTTAAAAGGCTCACAGCACCCATTCACAAATCCCTCAAAAAAGCCACTAGCAAGATTTTGGAGCATGCAAACTCGGCTCAAGGCGTTGATAAAAAAGTGGAAAAGAAATATTAAGTAGAGATGCACGGGGTAGAATTATATTTCCGCTCTGATTATGAGGGAGTTGTGCAAGCAACTCCATGCGAAAAATCTAGTGTCATTCACTTCCATGCTGCCAGAAAAAGAATTCTAGAAAGCTGGATTATATGGCAAAAAAAGTGCACACTTCACCCCCCCTGCAGTTAAAGCAGGCTGCTTACATGACATACAGTGCACAGTACCAAAAAGCCCTTTGGAGTACAGTGCAAGCCCTAAGTTCAAATGTGGGAGGCAAAATTAGCAGTCATGTAGCATAAACTGCAAATGATGCACTGAAAGCCACCAAATATCCATTTTACATGGCAGAGGAAGCAAATGGCACAGCCTCAAGGGTACCAGCACATGCAGTAGCTCAGGGGAGGCTTGTTTGGCTCAGGGCAACCATTTTGTCAGATGGCATAAAAACAAAGGCTGTTGACTTCCCATTTAAGGGTCTTCCGTCTTTTGGGGTAAAACAGAAGCTCACAGGAAAAAGATCGATGAACAAAAAACAGCCTATAAGAATCTGACCCAGAAGGAGAGAGCTTCTACTTCCTTCAGGCCATGTGTAAGGGGAGATTGGGGCAGGGCCTAATATCAGAAGTCTTACTCCTACTATGACTGCCCTCTTCAGAGGGGTGCCCTAGGAGGCAGATGCAGGAAAGGTGCAAGGCAGAAGCAAGTGCCAGCTCCTAAATCACAAGAAAAACAAAATACCTGATTCTGTGAACCCCTGCCAGTGGAAGGCTGCCTGTCTCATTACTTCAAGGAGTGAAAAACCATCACTACAGACAAGTGGATGCAGGAAGTGGTGAGTTAGGGTTTAGCCCCTCAGTTTACAGGCTTCCCAAAACTAGAATCCAAAGTCTTTACTTCCACTCAAACCTCCATAAAAAAAAATTGTGTTAGAGCTGGTGGGAAAGAAATTAAAGGAAAAGGCCATAGAAAATGTCCCTCCGTCACAGTGGAGAGAGAAAAATGGAGATTGGTGGCCAATTCTGGATTTAAGATTCCTCAACAGGCACATAGAAAATGAGAACTTCAAAATGATAACAATGGGAACAGGCACTCCATCTCTGCAGAAAGGGGTGTGCCCTGAATCACTGGATCTGAAAGATGAATACTTCCTTATCCCTGTGAGACACCACCACAGAAAATACCTAAGATTCAGATTAGGGAAAAGCGGTTTTAGCCTAACCTCAGCTCAAAAGGTGTTCACAAAGTGCCAGGCAATAGTGGCTGCATTTCCTAGGAGTAAAGGTATAACAGTGTATACTTATTTGGATGATTATCTATTTACGGGAAGGACAACGCAAGAGGCACTGTGCTCCATTGCAATAGTGAGAAACACCCTGGAAAGCCTGGGCCTCATACTAAACATAGAAAAGTCCCAGCTGGAACCCAGCCAAATGCTGGTTTTCATAGGAGCTAGCTGGACATTACTCAAGGGAAAGAATTCTTGCATCAGGTAGGAGTAGGAAGCCTGTTGTCCTGTGCAAGATCTTACAGGTCAAGTGAGCCAAAGCCAGCAAGGGACTTCTTCCAACTGCTAAGGCACATGTCAGCAGCAACTGCTATGCTGTCCTGGACCCATTTACAGATGAGAGATATTTGGCACCACATAAGGCATTGGCATCAAAGGTCAAGTCCACTGAGCCTGCTGGTACCAATCACAGCAAGCTTGGTCAGGGCTCTAGAGAAGTGGAAGGAATTAAGTAGACAATCTTAGGGAAGTAATCCCATTCCAAAAAGTGTCCACAACACTCACTCTGGCAATAGATTCCTCCCTACTAGGATGGGAGTGCACCTGGACAATCACACAAATCATGTAGTCACTTGGGTAAAATACAATCTGCCTTGACCAAACTCCTTGATTTTATGTCAGATTTCAAACTAGTTGATCCAAGGAGACTTACACATCCCGCTGATAGGCAGTACTCATACTTTTCACCAGTTCATCAAAGTTATTCAAGAACTGACTTTATTTTTGTTTTAGACTCCTTGCTACATATTATTAAGGAGACCGAATACAAAAGCATTTTTATTTTAGGCCGTTCCCCTGTCATAATAACTACAGAGTTTAATCATGTATAAAACCAGTTTACTTTTAAGCTTGACTCTACACTTCTGCAAGATCCTACATATCAAAATAAAATAAGAAAGGAAATCCCACAGTCCTTTGGGGTTTGCTATGTTACGGATACTCCGATAACTATGGTTCGGGATGCATTTAAAGTTTATATCAGAGGTATAACAATTGCATATAATTTTAAGCAAAAAAAGATAGACATTTAAGAATGGATACATTAGAAAAACTCCTTAAACAGAAAGAACAACTACATAATGTAAACCACAATCACAAACTGTTAAAGGAATTACTTGATTTACAAAATCAATGCAATAATTTGGCAACTTACCAAATGGAAAAACAGATACTGTTGACACACTCTAAATACTATGCCCTGGGGACAAGCCTAATAAAATACTTACATGGCAACTAAGAAAAGAATACGAGGAGAACAACATTATTAAAATTAGAAATTAATCTGGTAATATCATTAACTCCCCTCAGGAAATTAACCAAGAATTTGCCAAGTATTACAAAAAGGTATACTGTTCTGAAAGGAAGCAGGACAAATCAGATATCGATTCTTTTCTAAAAAATATTCCTCATCCTACACTAAATCACACACAGTTAGCTTCATTAAAGGCAGAGATCTCTAGGGGTATAGATCTCGCCATCATAGCTCTCTGAAGTGGTAAGGCCCCAGGCCCAGATGGAATCTATATTGACTTCTACAAATCCTTTTCTCATTTAATTATTCCACACCTTAAAAAGTTATTTGATTTCAATTTTTCTAATTATTTACTCCCTCCCTCTTTTAGTGAAGCTATTATTTTATTGTTTTAAAAAAGGCAAAGTCCCAAACAACCCTGGATCTTATCGTGCCATTTCACTTATTAATTTGGATGCAAAAGTCCTGGCTAAGATCCTTGCTAATAGACTAGATTCCATCCTGCCTGACATTATACATCATGATTAAAATTACTTTATTAAGGGGTGCCAACTCAGACTGAATATCAGACGTTCAATTAATCTGGTTGATAAGTTCAAAACCTCAGACTACTCTATGCTTTCTCTGGATGTGGAGAAGGCTTTCGACAGACTAGAATAGGACTATATAAAAGCTGTCTTAAAACATTTTCAGTTTGGCCCCAATTTTACATCTTGGATTGATAGAGCTGTACAGAATGAGAAAATTCTGAATTCACAGAATTTGATGCAATTTTGTGAAATTCCATGACATTTCACAGAATTTCATTGGAATTTCACATAATTTTTAAAATGTATCTATTTAGTCATAACTCAGCCATCCATTGAGCTATAGCTCTGAAATGTGCCACAATTACTTTCAAATGGCATGCTGAATATCATGAAATTAGAATGGATTGTCTCAAAATTATAGGTACCCAAAATCTTTTTATTTTTTGTGGGAAATTTCATGAAAATGTTTATCTGCAGATTCCTCGTCCATCTATTAGGCCAGAGATATTAAATTTGGCATGATTACATGCTGGTAGGTGTTCTAAAAATATGCGTAAGTTCATGACATTAGGATGGATTGTCTCAAAATTATTTGTGCTCAAATTCTGTCATTTTATTTTTTGAGGGATATTTCATGAACGTTTTGATCTACATATACCTCAGCCATCTATTGGGCCAGAGCTCTTAAATCTGGCATAATTGCTTTATGATAGGTGTTCTAAAAGTGTGCCAAATATTTAATTATATTAGCATGCATCTACTCCAAAATATATGTGCTCAAGCTCTGTCATTTTATTTTTTTGCAGAAAATTTCATGAAACATTTTATCTGCATATAACTCAGGCACCTTTGGAGCTAGACATGTGTATATTAGCACAAATAACCTTTTTGTAATGGTTATAGGATCTTCTAAATGAGAGGACTGAATTAGAGATTTTTAAGTTACAGGGGTACAGACATTTACTATAGAAATATTTGCAAATGTTTGTGAAAACTCTCAAAAATGTGGATGTTTGTAACTTCTCTGCTTTTGCAGGCATAGAATTGACATTTGACATGCGTATCCGATATCAGTGTATCCTGGTGATTAACACAATTGGATACATTGGTTTAGCAGTTTTATATTTACAGTGGAAAACAAAAAAACAATAACAAAAATTAAATTATATTTTCTCAAATATTTATGGTAGCTTATAGATGAAGCATCCAGAATTCTGTTTGTGGAATTTAACATTCATGATGCACGTATCACTACTTCATTTGATAAGCTGGGCTGAACTTTTTGCAGTCCTGCTGTTCCTCTCTGGGTGAATATTTTGCCCCCCCCCCACTTCTTCAGATTGACTCAGTAGAACTACTGATCCCACTGATATCCTCTTTATTCTTTACAGTGACAAAATCCTTTAAAATGAGAGTTACCTACTCCTTTTCCTAGCAATGTTAGCTTCACCCTTGACATGGGTGCCTCTGCTGCTTCAAGCAGCCGGGCGGACCCCTTCTGTCCGCCGGGTGCCTTCCTCGCTGCACTGCCCGCTGATCACCAGACCGAAGCTTCACCCTTGACACAGGTGCCTGTGCTGCTTCAAGCAGCTGGGCAGACCCCTTCTGTCCGCCGGTTGCCTTCCTCGCTGCACTGCCCGCTGATCACCAGACCGAAGGTACGCTGCAGAAACTGGACTGTCCAGAACCATCGACTCTGCTTGCTGATGGGCTGCTGCAGTTATTTAATTCTTTGCTACTGCTGTTTCCTCTCTGGACCTTAAGCTAATGTTATATTCTGATTGTGGTGCTTGTTAAGTCTCTTCAAATTGTCTTGTAAATCCTAACTTAAACGCGAACCTAAGCCTGTTTACATCAATTTTGCACTCCAAGGGTAGTTTGAAGTGCAAGTTCATTTAGGCTGCAGGTTTGTAGATTGTAAAATATTACAGCTGTCTTTGTTTTAAGGTCCAGTGGTAAGCTACCCTAGATCAGAAACTAAGTTTAAAGTGATGCAGTTTTTTCTGTTTAGACCAGATTCCATTTGGGTCACAGTTGTAAGCTTTGCCTTGCAAATAATTTAATTTCTTTTTCACTTTCTGTCCCTCTGTCTCCTTGCTGCTTGAATTTTTACGGCCACCCTCCCATCCCCCACCTCCAGCCTTTATTAAATACTCTCCTTCCCCCCTCAGCACCACCCCTAGCAATGTTCATCCTCTCCTCTGTCTAATATTGCAACTCCTCTTAAAGATACAGAGTGCAGCTATTAGGCCTAACACTTGTCCTGTCTTCCCTTTAAAGAGATCTTCCTATTTTCACCATCTGCTTGCCTATCAGCTTTGCTTAGTGCCTGCTCTGCTATCTACTGTACAGTTCCATACCTGGGCTTCCTCTCTTGCTACCCCAAGTATTTTTCAAGTTGCCTTGGTACCCCCCTGCCCTAGCTAATATCATCCTATCTTAACCTACATTTTATATCTTAAAATAGATCCACTGTGCCTGATCGTGCTCCCAGTGAGCGGCGCAGCTAATCCTGTCAGCTGCCCGTACCTTTATCCTCCTGACAAACAGGACACCTTCAAATCCGATTAAGTGTCCAGGCTATTACTGTGCGGGTTTGATAGGCGGCCACCTGCTGCCACCCTCCTCTAATTGGACTGCTGCTCTCTGCTCAGCCACTGTTTGGCCCTGCCTTTTCTCTGTCGGATTATCAGTCTCTGGGCTTTGGTGCCTTCTGCTTTGCATTGACTCTCGCCAAACACTAATGCTATCTGTCTAATCTCCCATTGGTTCCTTATAAAATTCCACCACTAGGGGGTGCCATCTAACATATCTTGAATAGGTCTTCATTTCCTCACTGTAATCTTTACCACAGGTAGAGCCTCCGGCTGGTCTGCTTTCCTAATTAACCTTTGTGGGGCTTTACTTTCTATTTCTTTGATCCACTTCTTCTAAATAATTGCTACATTAGCAGGAAACACTTTGTTGTTTTTGCTCTATCTCAAATTTTGGCCAAGGGTTAAAACGGTGGAACACGGTCACCCTTGGCAGTCTTAATTTTACACACACTATCTCTTTATTCTCAAGAGCTAATCCTCTGTCTCAGTATACCACTAGCCTTCCTACCCAAGTCAAATAGTAACACTATGGCGAAGTATAGTCTGCTATGGGCACTCTTGCCATTTGTCCTTTTACTCAGCCTGGACACTGCCACATAGGCTCTCCCATGTAACCAAATGGCAAAAAACTCCTCAGAGGCTTACCATAACTATATTTTCTCTAACTTGATTGCAGAGACAAAGCCTGATCTGCAACCTAACCCTATCCTCCTTGTTAGAGGCAGCATCTATTACCCTCTACATGCCAGGAGGAAGCTGCCATGGAGATGTGCTTTCACCCTAACCTGCCACTGTGCAAGGCTTTGGTTCCTAGCCATGATCATTATTCTGCTATCTGGGGACGTCAAACTAAATCCAGGTCCACCTACCTGTTTCTTTTCCCCAAATGAGTTATCTGGCATGTCCAAGAAAGGATTATTAATTGCCCATATCAATATCAGAAGTCTTACCTGTCACCATGCGTAACCCGAGGCCTGGGTGAAACTCTACAATCCTGATGTACTCTGTCTCACAGAAACTTGGCTAAAACCCAGAATAACTGATGACGTATGCTCCTTACCTAACTATTCCCTGTTCCAGCGGGATAGATCCTCATCCAAGCGTGGAGGCGGAGTTGCCCTATTCTTCAAAAACCACCTCAACATCTCTATTATCCCGGCATCTGCCTCTCCCGCAGTGAGCGAATTCATACAGGCAACTATTGTATTAGGGGAAAAGAAGCTTCATATTATCTGTGCCTATAATCCCCCTGCTGGGGGAATAGTAGGTCTTCAAGAACTCCTTGACATCACCTCCCAGACTGTAAATCATAATGAGGCTGTCATCCTAGGTGATCTTAACCTCAATTGGTTAGAGTCAGCTCAAATATCCTTGCAATCACTCACGTTTAGTTATAATTTTCACCAGTTGATCTCTGAAGCAACTAGAGCCACGTCATCCCATCAAACGGGTACACTCCTAGACTGGGTGATGGTTAACCGTATGGAACATGTGTCAAAAGCAGGAATCCTTGCAGATGCACTAACAGACCACTCACTCACTTTTTGTATTCTATCTATGGTTGCACCTCCATCTCGTCCATCAAGACTAATCACATTTACAAATCTAGCTCATATTGACCAGGATGCATTTCTCTATGATGTCTCCAATATCGACTGGGCAGGTATCTATCAAACAAAGGATATGGAGGTTGCTCTACAGATATTCATAAATGAATTTCTTACCATTCAATATAAACATGCCACCAAGACTACTAGGAGGGTCAGATGAAAACAGATGAGGCGGCTGCATAAAGACCTCCTTGCTAATCTGCACCAGAGGGACAAGCTTTGGATTCACTACAAACAAACTGGCCTACAGTCAGATCTTATTGTCTATCGTGAACTAAGAAACAGATGTAAGAGACAAGTTAGAGTTGCTAAAAGCAAATACTGCAAGGACCTTCTACAAAACTCAGCCTGCGACCCAAGGAAATTCTGGGCCCATGTCAAAACATTTCTCGGTACCTCGCAGTCGGTCACTCCTGATGAAATGATCATAAATGGGGTACATTGTAATGACCCTAGGACCATCTCAAACAGTTTTAGCAATCTTTTCTCTGATCTTTCATACTATACCTTGGCTTTACAACCTAGTGGATCACACTCCAATCTACCTACCACACTACCATCAGACAACCATACTGCCCTATCGTATGATGCTCCTTCAAGGCTATATCAAGAGTGGAAGTTCTGAAATTACTGAGATCCATATCTGCCAATACCAGCTCTGGTTCTGTCTCACTGGAACCTCGTCTTCTTAAGCTGTCTGCTCCACTCATTGCTTCTCCGATTGCCAGAATCTACACTTTATCCCTTATCCATAGCACTGTGCCAGACCTATGGAAATCTGCAAGAGTAATGCCTGTCTTTAAAAAAAGTGACCCAAAGGACATGGCCAATTACAGACCTATAGCAATTCTCTCTGTCCTTAACAAGATCCTAGAGAAAATAGTTGCATCACAGACCATTGACTACCTTACACGCTACAATCTCTCTCAGACACTCAGCATGGTTTCAGAAAAGGTCATAGCACCACCACGGCTCTTCTTCAATTAACTACTGATATTCTGTCAACATGGACTCTGGAAAACTCACAGGTGCCATCTTCATTGACCTCACTAAGGCTTTCGACCTTGTAGACCATCCCCTGCTTCTCTCCACTCTCCATAAATTCCATTTCTCTACCCCTGTTGTGGACTGGTTCTGTAGCTACCTGTCAAACAGGTCACAAGCTGTCAAATTTAACTCCACCCTGTCCAACACGTCTGCTGTCAACCTTGGGGTCCCCCAGGGCTCTATTCTTGGGCCCCTTCTGTTCTCAATTTTGTATCAACAATGCAGCTGAGGTCCTGGAATCTTGCTCAGCTATTCTCTATGCTGATGACCTGATCATCTACACTAGTTCTTCTAGTATTGCCTGCATAAACACATCACTTACCTCAGACTTCAATAAGGTCTTAGACTGGCTGCTAGACTGTAAGCTTGTACTAATTGAAAAGAAAACGAAAGCCATGTTCCTAGGTTCTGCACCAAAGATTAAGACCTGTTCTAGTTTGCTGGAGGTTCTTCACCTAGGAGGATTTCCACTTGAAAATGTTACTTCCTTCAAGTACCTTGGGATCCTCCTGGACCTGTCCCTGGATTTTAATCTTCACATTCAGTCCTCGTGCAAAGCTGTAAACTCGAAACTAGGAGTAGCTTACAAAAACGAGCTACATGCTTACACCTTCGGCCAAATTAACAATTGCCCAAGGCATTCTGCTGCCAACCCTTACTTATGGTGCCTCTATTCTTACCTCTGCCCATAAAACCTCCCTACTAAAATGGGACGTCGCTTATAACAGTATATTCCGATTTGCCTCTTTGTCGCCTCGACTCAAACATCACTGCCTTCTTTATAAGGATCTGAATTGGCTCTCACCCTCTGCCAGTAGACAGTACTACCTTGGATAACTAATGGACTTGATTATCAGGAAAAAACCCATCCCAGCTGGCGGCGTTGCTGGTCCCTCAACCATCCTCCCATGGCCTGCGATCAGCTGACAAATCCTTGCTCTATGTTCAGAGATATCGGACGACTAAAACACAGGGCCTTCCAATTCTCTGCTCCCAGGCTATGGAATGCTCTTCCACTCAACCTCCGGCTGTCTCAGTCTCACTTTGGATTTAAAAGTGAATAACGTCGTTATCTATCCTTAGCTGATGCTTGTACATGCTTTGACCCAACCTGAAGCTCCTGAGATTTACCAGTAATGTCACCCCTGCTGTAATCCAGCTCCAAGACTGTCTCCTCTTCCCCCCCCCATATTTTTCCTTCTCTTTGTAAATAACTTCTTGACTACTAGCTCTCTTCTTTCTCGAACCTTGTTGCTGACCATCCACTGTTGTTTTGCCAGTTACCACCCCTGACCATCCTTCTGTCAGTCTTTCTTGTTATATTTGAACATTCCTCACATTTCTCTCTAGATAACCTTACTATCTTATTAACCCTTTCACTCCACAGGTCGGGTCCATGGTTTCTGCACTTATTATATATCTTACTACCATTATCTGTATAATGCTTGCCATTATTTTTTGTTGTTTCTACCCATTGTATTTTTGTAGCACTGCTGTAGTGTTCCTCTATTTGTATTATTGTACCCATGTTGCTGTTGTTCAACTGTTCTCCTTTTGTTGTACTCTCCCGGGTCGTGCCTGAAAATAGTCATTTTATGGCTAGTGCACCTACCTGGTTAACAAAAACTAAATAAATAAATAAAACCTATCCTGTTGGAATAGCCAGAATCCTTCCTGGTGCCCCAGATATTGTCTTCCCTCACTACATCTTTTTGAGTATCTCTAAGTCACAGACTTGCTCATACATCAGGCTCCCTAGCTCATTAGTTTACTGGGTGTGATTCTTATATATCATGTATTCAGGTTGGAATTGTTGACACTCTGTACTTCCTTTCTCCAACTGGGGGGTCTAGCACTGATGTGCTACCCAGTTCAGCTGTCCATTTCTTGGTGAAACTATGCATCATCTGACTCCAGAGCCTGCTGACCCCTGCACTACCTGCCTGTCATACCCCTGTCCTTTAATTTGAATCCCCTCAGATAAAGCTGAATGAAATTAGCAAATTCAAATTTTATGGAATTTTCATGAAATTCCACAATTTTCTCAAAGTTTTCACAAAGACTCATGTAATTTGACTTTAAGCACATATGTTATTTTGCTGTTTCTGGCAGCAAGTAATTAATAAAATTGACACACACACCATCTCCTTGTAAAGTCTAAAAACCTATCAAATTTAATGGCATTGTATTCTCTAGTTTTAAAGTTTTAAGGGTTCATAAATTTGCTGTTTACATTCTTGCTAAATTTTATTTTAAAATGTCGTGATAGTTTGACTACTTTTAATTCAGCCCCATTTAAAGCTGTAAATATGAACTTTGTCAGAAATGATCATGTGGTACAGTAGTTTAAATGTTTCAAATCTGGTCAAATTTAGATGTGTTTTAAAATTACAGGAAAATAACTGAAATTTAAATTTTGGCAACATGTTTGGCAGGCTATAACTCAGTCCCATTTGAAGCTAGAAATCTGAAACTATGTACATATGTAAATGCAGTGATAACTTGTAGAACTGTAACATCTTTATAACATTTCAACTAATACTATCAACATTATAGCGAAATAACAGAAATCTAAACTTTGGCAAAATGTTTGGCTACCTATAACTACGCCCCTTTGAAGCTTGAGGATTAAAACTTGGTGCACATACCCACGATGTGTGTTTATCTGAATCCTGAAATGGTGGAGAAATTTGGATAACACATTTTAAAATTTGATTGAAATAACTGAAAATCAAATTTTGATTAAATGTTTGGCTGCCCATAACTCTGCCCCTTTCACCCTTTGACTCTGAAATTTGGAATACTTATGTAAGCCTTTACTAACTGTCCACTTACCAAATGTGGTGTTAGTTGGATGCGTACTTTTAAAATTAGAGCAAAATAACTGAAATTTAAAATTTGGTGAACTTCCATTGAATTTTCATGCAAATTCTATGAAATTCCATGGAATCAGAATGGTAATTCAGCAGGCATTCCAAGGGTGGAATTCTGTATTCCACACAGCTCTATTTTTATAATCAAAACCTTCTGCTAGAATTTGGACCAATAAAGATGTCTCCAAATAATTTCAGCTACAGCACAGTACTCTCCAAGGCTGTCCTTTGTCCCTGCTCAGTTTTGCTCTGGCAGTAGAGCCCATGGTGATAGCTATTAGAGTCAGTAAAAATATTATGGAGCTAATTGTAGACTCAGATGAACATAAGGTTGGTCTTTATGTGGATGATATATTAATTTTTACTAATAATTTAAATCACTGCTTTTCAAACTTTTGACTTACTTTGGTTCTACCTCAGGGTACAAAATAAATTGGAGTAAATCAGAGCTAATGGAATCAAAAGTTCTTTCAGACAAATTCAATTCATCCTTTGTACATAATATACAAAAGGTTACCCAATTAAAGTATTTAGGAATTTATATTGATAATGACCTCTCAAGACTTTTTGATTTAAACTTCAACCTTCTAGTAACTAAGATAACAAGCATTTGTCAATGCTGAATGGTTGCTTGCTGGTATTGGCATTGGTACTGCAAGAGTTAGAGAGCTGTATAATAGGAATGGCAGTGAAGTATTGAACTAACACCAATCCCCAACCCCACCCGCACCTTGCAGAGACTGCCAGGCGTTGGAGGAGTGGCTTTGGGTCGTCGGGCATGAAGCTCACGCCATTCCGCCTCACCCCACCCCACCCTACCCTGCAGACACAGACAGGTGTCATGGTGTGCCTTGGGGTCTTCAGCCCTTATGCTCACCCGATTCCATAAGGAAATAAGCTGAGATGGGTGTGGCATAGAAGAATGGAGTGAACCTTAGGGCCGAAGACCCCAAGGCACACCTCGATGTCCATCACTGGCTGTAGGGTGGGGGTGCAATGGCATTAGCATTACAGCCGACAACCACAAGTCACACCCCCGACGCCTGTCAGTCTGTACAGGGTGGGGCATTACGGTTGAAATCCATAATGCCCTGGGCGTTTGTTGGTATTTTCACTACACATTTTCAACATGGGCTTTCTTGGACTGCACCTCATGAATAGTGGCACTATCATTTTCTTTACTCAACCCCCAAAGGTGATTTTGCACATTCGTCACAACAGGTGTGAAAACACATTTCGGGCAGGATGTGAAAAAAGACAGCTGTACTGTTCATGATGAGGTGTGAAAAAATGGCAATATTGAAAACCTGGAGTGAAAATATGAAAAATTGGTGGCGTTACAAACATGTGTAGAAACTGTGTAACGCGCACTCTTAACACAGTCATTTTGTGGAATTATTTTACCAATTTTTCAACATGGCATTTTTGGGACATCCCCTCATGAACAGTGGCACTGTGATTTTGTTAATCTGTTCCAAAAGTTGATTTTGCACAGTGACTGCGCCATTCTGCGCCACAGGTGCGAAAACAAATTTTCAATCAATCAATCAATCAATCAAACTTTATTTAACCAGGTGTAAACACCATTGAGCAAGCTCATTTTCAAGGTGATCCTGGACATTAATACAGATCACAGGCAAAAATAGAGATGACAAGGGAGAGAGACGTAGTACATATGGAGGAATATTCAGGCCTATACATATACCTATATATACATAGCTAACTTAGGTAATACAGTTGCAGGTTCATAATTAGTAGGCCTATACATACATGGCTAACATGGGTAAGACAGTTACAAGGTCATAGCTAGTAGACTCGAGAGGTAGAGATTTAATACTTATGTGGCCATCAAGATAAGGCAGCTATTATCTTATAAGAGGGAATATGTAGTGGAAAAGGAGGAGGATGTATATGAAGTGGGGGAGGGACGGAGGGAAGGGACGTGGGTAGGGGAGAGAGACTAATAAGTGCTGAGTGTTCCCTGGCAGGGATGAGAAATTGAATGGGTTGCAGTAGTTTCAGCTACGTTGACGATACTAGAGACTATGGTTACAAGGTCACTGAAAACAGCTACAGGTTTCCTTAAGGTATTCAGCTATTAGTGCTTTGAAAGTGAATGGACTGGAAAGGGATGAGAGTTTAAGTGAGTTTTGCATAGCGTTCCATAAGGTCGGGAAGGAGAAGTTGATTGCAGCCACGCCATGGGTTGTTTTTACTCTGGGTATCTGGAAGCAGAGTAGGGAGAAGCATCTCAACCCATAAGAACCCTTGGCACATTCAAAGAAGCTTGAAATGTAAACAGAGGATTTGTCAGACAAGGCTCTAAAGAACCAAAGAAGAGCGTTCCTTTTCCTCCTTGTTGAGAGAGAGGACCATCCCATCTCTTGGTACAGTATGCAATGGTGGGTGTGAGAGGGCAGGTTTAGGATGAACCTTATGGCTCGGTGGTAGAGTGTGTCAAGTTTGCTGAGCACAGCTGAGGGGCAATGGTTGTAGAGAAAGTCAGCATAGTCCAGTAAGGATAGGAAGGTGGATTGCACAAGTCTCTTTCTAGCTTCTCTGGTAAGTAGGTGCTTAATGCGGTAGAACACGCCTAACCGCTGCCTTAGTTTTTTCAAGACCTCATTTAGATGGCACAGGAAGTTGAGCTTGTTGTCCAGCCAGAACCCTAGATATCTGAAGGTATCTACTATTTCAAGGGGTTCACCCATCAGTGTTAGTATCATGTGCTTGTGTGTTGGTCCTTGGGCTGCCTCAGGTGAGAGGATCATGGCTTTGTTTTGTTTTTTGCGTTGAATAGGAGCTTATATTTGATAAGGTTATGTTGGAGGGAGATGAAATCTTGCTGTAGGTCCTCAAAGGCTGAGTCCAAGGATGAGTTTGAGGTGTAGAGGACATTATCATCTGCAAATAGATGCATGTTAGCTTTATGCAATTGTGCATCAAGGTTGTAGATATAAATTGCAAATAAGATAGGATGCAAGATGGAGCCTTGTGGGGACACCTCGTGGGAGTGTTTGTAATGGGAATAAATCACCTGAAGCTTTAACTTGTTGTAACCTGTTGGTAAGGTAGCAGGTGAACCATTTAATGGCAGTTATATCGAGGCTGATAGTGCACAGTGCGTTAAGCATAATATTGTGGTCCACAGTATCGAACGCCTTACTAAGGTCAAGCAAAAGGACACACATCCTTTTTAGAATCCAGGGCAATTTGCCAGTCAGTGGTTACTTTTGCAGGGGCAGATACTGTGCTTTGTTTGGCTCTAAAGCCGGACGGAGCAGGATTTAGCAGTTTCTGTGACTCCAGGTACTCTCTAATTTGGGTGTTGACGATTTTTTTCCAATAGTTTTGATAGGGTAGATAGTATGGAAATAGACCTGTAATTATTCAGGTCGCTCTGATCCCCAGATTTGAATAAGGGAATGATATGTGCAGTTTTCCGAAGCATAGGTAGCTTGCCCAGCTTCAGGGAGGAGTTGAATAAGTGGGTGATGGGGGCCGTTAAGTAGCAGTGGCCTAATTTTAGGAAGTAGGGTTCAATGTTGTTGACCCTGGCACTCTTTTTAGTATCCAATGACAATAGGAGGTCTTCTACTTGTTTAAACGTGACTGTATAGAAGCTGAAGGAGGAGGGATGAGATTGGTTGAGATTGAAATTACCATTAGAGATAGCAGTGGGGTCCCATGGCGGGCTGATTTTGTTGATAGGCGAGGCATCAAAGGCCAACCCAGCTGTAGCAATGTGGTCGTTAAGTCGGTCTAATATGGCAGACCTGTCTGTGATGGATGCAAAAAAATGACAGCTGTGTTGTTCATAAGGAGGTGTGACAAAATGGCAATGTTGGAAATCTGAAGTGAAAATATTGAAAACTGGCAAGGTTATGAGCATACATAGAAACTGCACAACACATGCTCATAACGCAGTAATTTTTTGGAGTTTTTTCACCAAATTTGCAACATGGCCTTTTTGGGACCCCATCTCATGAACAGTGGTGCTGTTGTTTCGTTATTCAGTCCCAAAAGGTGATTCCGCACAGCAACCGTGAAATCACCTTTCGGGACGAGAAATGAAATGACAATTCAAGTGTTCACAAGGTGGGATCCCAAGAACCCGATATTGAAATTTTGGGGCCAAAACTCCAAAAATGGCTGAGATATCAACCTAAGTTGAAAACTCCCCCATTGATGCCATTATAAAGCTTACTGTGATTTTCTTCATTTTGTGGTCAGCTTTTGAAGAGTTCAAACGTGTTCCTGCTCCATGAATGATACAGTGCTGGTGGGGGGTGCAGGAGGGGAGGAATGGGGATGGGGGTTGGGAAGACAACGAGGAACCATTTTTTTCTTCAGGTTAAAAACCAAAAAACAGCAAAGGGACGGTTTTCTTCATTTACATGGTAAAAAAGATAACATTTGGCACACTGGGGTTGGCTCCCAGTGTGCTACGGTAGTGGTGGTGGGGGAATGCTGACTCACAGATTTGGTATCCCGATGTCGGCAAGAGCTGTTGACGGGCTGGGGGGGGCACGCATCCAACACCGGGAGTGAGCATCCCAGTGTCAGAAAGGAAAGAGGAAAATTTTAACCAGGAAAGACACACTGGGGGGGGGGATGCCGACATGGGGATTGTGCACCCCATGCCATCTTATGGGGACTGTGTGTTGGGGGCAGCAGGAGCCACCATATTTCAGCACACTGGGGTGGGCTCCCAGTGTGCCACTTGATGGGGGGGATATACCGACACAGGATTTGGCACCCCAATGTCGACTTTCCCCGGGAGTGTGTGGCCAGCGGCAGGAGCCGCCAATTTAAATAATTAAATGTTTTGCTAGGAAAGGCACACTAGGGCCGGGGGCATGGGGTAGCAGCCGACAAAAAGGAAACTGCTCCCATGCACATTACTGTGCACTGTAATGCGCATGGGTGGAGAGTCTTGTTGGCTGCCTCTGTGTTCCTGTTTGCGGGGGGGGAGCTGCTGCTGCTGCTGCTGCTGCTGCTGCTGCTGCAGTCAGGGATGATGAAACTGTCCCTGATTGGAGTAGCACATTTCTTTTAAGTCCGGCGCTCTCTCTGAAACTGCCTGCATTGGCAGTTTTTCTATTAACTGGTAGCCGAGGGACTGGCCCCTGAGGGTGTGGGCTGCATTGGCCACACACTGCCACACCTCTGCAATGCACTACTTACCTCAATATGTTTCTTGTGCACTGCATGTGCAAGCAAACATAAAAAGGATATCAACAAGCTTGAGGCAGTTTGCAGGGGGTAACAGGAAGGTACTGGGATAGCAGGGCAGGGCATAGGAGGACAGGCTGAGAGAAATCAGCATATACTGACTCGAGGACAGACGGAGAAAATGGACATGACTGAAATCTTCAAGTACCAGAAAGGTATAAACAAAGGTGGACAGCAGGGAACTTTTCTGTGTCACTGAAAACAAGACCACAAGGGGGCACTGTTATGTACTGGCAGGGGGAAGGTTCAAGAATGAGATCAGGAGACACTTCTTTACAGAGTGAGTGGTGTCGGGTGTGATGAACTTCCATCTGAGGTGGTCACTCAAAGGACCGTTGGGGGTTTTGGGGGGGGCAGGATGAAAGGGAGGGTCACAGTTGGTGGGGGCCATGGAAATCTCTGCATCAGGGGCATTGCAACAGAGCAGACTCAGTAGACTGGAAGGCCTTCTTCTGCTGGCTATTTCATATATTCGTATGTGATGTGGACTGAGGCACTGACAGTCTCACTACCTGCCACGTCGGTGACTTGGGTTTGGGAATGGACCATGGCCACTTTGGGACTGAGTGAGGGAAGGAGGACTTAGCATCCAACAAGGACTCTCCTCCTTGGGATGGGAAGGGGGCAGCATGTACTGTTGCTTGGCTGCCACCCAGTTGATTGCCTCACATGAAGGCCAGGTACGGGCATCGAGGCATGCTGCGTCTTCGCTACACATGTATGGTCCTGACATGGGAGAGCAACAGGGTGAAAAGCACCTCTAGTGGTGGGATGATGCCAAGTGACCCCACAGGCTCCACACCTCATGAGGGCACTCACTTATCTACGGTGGCCACTAAATAGCTGGGTAGGTCCCGGGACCGGTGGGTGATCCCACGCTGGCACAAAAAAAAATCAATCATTTGTAGTCTCACCTTCTGGTTTTGAAAAACTCCACCTCAACTTTTTAGCCAAGCAATAAAAGTTACAATTACAAAACCTACAGTGAGTGCATTTGTGTACTGTATATACATTTATGCTTACTTTCTGGAAATATTTTTGCTTGAAATCCTTTTCCGGAAACCAAGTTTTCTAGATTATTGAAGGCCTGGATTTGCAAAGTCAAGGATATACTGTAGTAACTTTCCCAGTACAGTGACTGGCCTTCAGTGAGGGACTTAGGTTAAGTTATCTGAACATTATAGGTTCCTTAGAATTAAACATTCTGTGTTCCACCACCATAGTCTACTGTGACTCCTGCTGGGACAGGCTATGACCGGACTAGCAGTGAGATCACCCATAGCCAGTGCTTTTACATAGTGTCTACAATGGCTCTGGCCGGGAGAGGTTAGAACTGCAGTAGCTGTGAGCTCCCCACAGCCAATGGTCCTATACCACTCTCTACAGTGACTGGACTAGCTGTGAGCTCCCCCAAAGCCAGTGCTCCTACACCATTTTCTACAATGACTGCTGTTGGGATATGGTGGAACTTCAGTGGCTGTTACCTCCCTAATAGCCAGTGGTTCTACATCACTGTCTAGAGACTCCTGCTAGACAGGCTGTGACTGGAGTAACTGTGCGTTTCCCCACAGTCAGTGCTCCTACATCACTGTCTGCAATGGACTGCTGCTGGGTGAGTCTGGGATTGCAGTAACTGTGATCTTCCACACAGTTAGTGCTCCTACATCATGGTCCATGTTAACTCCTGCTGGGAGAGGCTGGGACTGTAGTAGCTGTGATCTCTCCCACAGCCAGTGCTCCTACATCATGGTCCCCAGTAACTCCTGCTGGGAGAGTCTAACACTGCAGTAGCTGTGAAGTTTCCCACAGCCAATGCTCCAACTGCATTTTCTGCAGCAGTTCCTGCTGAGAGAGGCTAGGACTGCAGTAGTACTGAACTCTCCAAAAGCCAGTGCTCCTACAGCATTTTCTACAGTGATTCCTGCTTGGGAGAGGCTGGGACTGCCATACCTCAGAATTTGCCCACAGCCAGTGCTTCTACACCATTACCTACAGTGACTCCTGCTGGGAGGAGATTGAACTTAAGTCACCAACAGCTTAATCTGGTTCAAGGTCAATTGGCATTCATCTGTATCCCCCTCCCCCGGGTCGTGCCTGAAAATAGGCAGGATTTGTCTAGTGCACTTACCCGGTCAACAAAAGCTAAATAAATAATAAAATAAATAAATAAATAAAAATCTTACACCACCCAGTACCAACCAGTGCTCACCATGTAACTATGTACTGCTGGCGCTGCCCCCAAGGTGCACTTGTAAAACAGGGGTTTTCTATCTCAGTGAGTTTTGCCCTTGTTAAAATCAAATCAAACGAATAAACAAACTTCTGAGGCATATGCAAATAGCCCAATCAGTTAGCATGTGTACATTCCCTGAGGAACCTGCATACACTTCGGGGATCACTGCATGCATGCTATACAAAATTCTGTCCTGCACAGTGCAGTTAAAGCCAATAAAATGACAGAAGGACTTAACTTTTTGCATTAGCATCAGGTTTAGTTCATACAGAGCATAACAGTCATATTCCAGCAGCAGTAAGGCTGAGAATCAAGCAGTGGAAGTATCCAAAATTGAGGCCAGATCCCAGGATAGAACCCACCCACCAGCCATGGCATATGCGTTCCTATATCTGTAAACATCTCTTTTTTTTTATTTATTTCCACTTTTCCAGGATGGAGGACTGGATCAAAATGATTTCATTTTAGCCACGCCTCTGTCATACCACCCTGCCACAACACTAGAAGGAATGACCCAGTGACCTGAGCTAAGCTCCTGAAAGGATACAGTGAGGGAGAAGATGAAAAGTCCTGATCCCAGGAACCCACCCAGGATTGTGAACCACTCTGCTGAGGCCAGCTGCTTGCTGTACATCTGTATTCCTGTGAAGAGCAGCAGAGACAGAAGTGCAGAGAGAACCAGGGATATTCCAGTACTGACAGCTGCTATGGAGAGGAATACACCTGTTAACACAAAACCATTTTTTTTTAAACTTCAGGTTTTTCTTTCCTCCCGCCATACCCAATCTGTTCTCAACTGTTGATCTCCCAACCCTCCATCCACTAGAAGCCCCCAGAAATGTTGGACCGGATTGGGGGGGGGGGCTAGAGTATGGGCTGCTATCCTTGACTACTGGCATGGCCATTTTTGGCTTTTCTCTCCTAGCATCCCTTCCAGCTTCCCATGGTGAAATGCAACCTGAAGGGGTCTCATGCATGCAGCAACAGCAGCAGGCACAATCACCTACTCCTCATGAGGGGACTAGCTCCCTAACCCCCTACTAGGGGCCACTGTGGTGCCAGATTGTGGCTGTGCCTTCCAGTCGGGCTGACCAGCTGTAGGGACCAAAGTCCACTGCAGAACCTGGGTCACCTGCATGAGAACAAACAGACATCCCCTGGGCCACCACATGGCCCTAAAACCAACTCTTTTTATTTAACAAGTATTGCAAATCAATTTAAATTACAAGACTGAAAATGTAAACTAAAAATAAATTACAGAGAAAACATTATGGATTAGGATTCTAAATAAGTTTGAATATACAGATCATATAAATAGTGGTACATAGCTGGAACTCACAGTTACTTATTTATAACTGGTGACCCCCTATAATAGCTGGAAAATAATTCCTGATAAAGCGCCATAATAATCCGCAGAATTCCATAATAACTACGGCATTTTCCTCCTCGTGCTCTCACTTCACTGTATTTGTGCAAGTACAGCAGCTGTTCAGGGATATGCTCACTTACACAAATGCAGCTTAGTTTTTCTTTCTGTTGAAACCTTGCACCAGTTATTATAAAAAATAATGCCTGAGCAGAGTTTGTTTTATGATGATTTTCACATGTAACCCCTAGATGGCGCTATCCCAGGGGCTACTACCCCCGCCTGATTTGCCACTAACAGGTTGAGGGGCCTGGATCCAATGGCGGGTGCCTCCACCCAGAGGTCAGGGTTTGCAATAGTTAAACTAACTTGGTCACAGCCCTCTGGGACACTGCAACCCCTTTCTTCCCACTAGTGGCCACACAATATATCAGAATTACCTTCACAGTATACACTTACCCCCAGGTGTGGTTCCGGCACTGGGACCTCCTGTGAATGAGATACAGTGCAACAATCACAGTACAGTACTTTAACATAGACAAATACCTCAGACAGTATAACTTTGCTGAAACAAGCAGCTCTGATTTATTTGGGGGATATAACAAGGACAGGGAAATCAGGTTAATTAGCTTATCACTCTAATAATCTACCTATGGCTCTGTGCACAGGCCTATCCCTATCAGTTACTGTCCTGGGTACCCAAGCCCTAGTGGCTAGTTCAAACCGTGGCAGCTGGTGGGCCCTTTCACACAGAGAAAAGGAGAATTAAACAGTCAGCAGTACAGTAATTCCATTTGGATTTAATGTGGCAATTCAACAGGAGCGACCCTGAATTAGTACTCACGACCTCCAAATAAGATAGGGTCCTTCAATGTCAGCAGGGCTCACTTGAGGTACACAAACCTCTTCACACATCCATATAAAAAGCACTATACCAGGCAGGCTGCATCTGTATCGATCGCAATTACTGCACAATACCGGAGAACACACAGCAGATTCAGTTCCTGACAGACCGACTGCAATTTTCAGCAATTCCTCCAGTCTTCTACAGGTGAGCCTGGTTTCTACTCTTCAGAGATCCTTTGATTCTTTACGGGGCTGATTCAGTCTAACAAGCTGTTACACAAGCTGCGGGCAGAACTCTGCCTTACACTTTTTTGACTAAACTGCACACTGAAAAAGCACAGGGCTCCTTCCTTCTTCACTGCCAAAGCTCAGCTGAAACTCCAACCGACAAAACCGGGCACTTCCTTTGAGTTCCTCCAGTTCTTGACTGGATTGGCTGTCACTCACAATAGACTGCTGCTGTTGGTCCAAAAGATACTGAAGTCTAAACTACATCTCCCAGAGTCACTGCTCATACAATCCTCTTGTGGCTGGCTCAGATTATGAGTCCAAGTTCTGATTCGTCCAAGGCACCATTTTAGAGCTAGCTTACCCCACACTGATTGGTCCAGTTCAGCAGTTCAAAACTAGAATGGGGAACTAGCAGACACAGTTCTGACTGCAAAAGAAAGCAGGTTAGACAAACTGTAATTTCATTATTACTCTAAATAATTTCTGGCAAACAGTTACATCTTTCAGATAGGTTCCCTTTGCACTCCTAGTGACTGCAAAAATGGAGTGAATTGGCAGCAGCTTGAGTGGTACTCAGAGAAGCACACAGTCCCCCATACAAACTAATTATGTCTGCAAGCAGACAGCTCTTAAAGAGACAGTACCAGAGGCTCTAAAAACACTCACTGATAAATGGCTTAAATGCCAAACACCATTCAGGCTTGGAGCATTCAAGCAAGCTCCTGGAAGTCTTTTGGGAACCCCCATTTGCAGAGGGGTGGTTACACACACACCCTCAGTGAGTGCTAATCTCATAAACCCCTCAAGCTACACCCTTGGGGTTTATGGATTATCACACACCACCGAGGTTGTATGAAAAATCCTCATAATACACACCTGCACAGGCATTATTCTCTATAAATTCTTTGCCAGAATATTTTATCAGCTAGCTAACATCATAATATAATTTGTGTTTTTCAACAAACTGGTTGTAATGTAACAGTCTTTCCCTAATGGTGGCACATTTCAAACTCACAGTACCATGACCCTGGTGAACACACTATAAATAAATTAACTAGACTGGTAGTGGTACCCTTGAGAAAGAACCATATGGCTTTGTGTTGCTGCAAAAATCAGGAGTCCTGGGATCCTTCCTGTGAAGTTAAAAGAAGCCCTGCTGTCCATTATATGCCTCACCGTTAGCTAAGGCATCCCTCTAAGGAATGGTGGGCAGCAACATGGCACCCCCACAACCTTGAAAGGAAGAGAAGGATGTCCCACATGCCTGCATATGTGGTGCCTCAAAGGAGACACAAGTTCCAAATCCCAGTACCCACAGACATGCTGAAAAGTGAATGCTGCGCAGAATTCGGACTGACAGTGGACTGATACATACCGAATGTAAGATTTAGTTAGACAGGGTGATAACCACAGCCCTTTAACTCCAAGTAAGCTAACATACTAATTGCCAGCAGATTAGGCCTTATAGTCTATCAAGTCTGCTCGTGCCTCAGAACCCTAGGTGGGTACCAAGACCTTCCCCCCTTATCGCATTTCTGTTTCTCCTGTCGCCCATCCCAGCCCCCCTGGGACAGGCCAATCTCTGCTTCATCTCCTTTCTGTACCTGTCCCACCCTCTCTTGAACCCCTCCACCGTTGAAACCAGAACCAACTCATCAGGCAGCGCATTCCAAGGTTCCACCACCCTCTCAGTGAAATACCTCCTCCTCCTCTTTTCCTCCCTCATCCTTCCACCCTCCAGTTTCAAACCATGCCCTCTGGTGATATCACCATCCTTTAGCCTAAAGATCCCCTCCTTGTTTACCCTATTTATTCCCTTAAGGTACTTGAAGACCTCAATCATGTCACCCTGGTTCCTCCTCTCCTCCAATGAGAACAGATCAAGCTCCTCTAGTCACTCCTCATACATCAAATCCCCTAGACCCCAGATCATTTTGGTTGCCACTTCTAGACCCTTTCCAGGAGCTGGATGTCCCTCCTCAAGTGTGGTCTCCAGTATTGCATGTAGTACTGAAGGTGTGGTCTAACCAGTCCATTGTACAGTGGCAGAATGACATTCCTGCACCTTGAGGTGATCCCCCTTACGATGCAGCCCAACATCCTGTTTGCCTTGACAGCCGCCCTCCTGCACTGCTCAGAGTTATTCATACTTGCATCCACCAGTACCCCTGCCGTGGCCTCCAACACCTCCCCTTCCAGGGTGTACTCAAGTTTGGGGTTCCACCGCCCGAGATGTAACACCTTGAACTTGCAGGAGTTAAAATTTAATTTCCAGGTGCAAGCCCACCTTTCCAGGGTCTCCAGATCCCCTTGCAGGGCCAACCTTCCCTCTTCCCCCTCAACCACTGCTCCCAGCTTGGAGTCGTCTGCAAAGAGACTCATTTCACACCCTATACTCTCCCTGATATCAGATACATATGCATTAAACAGGATTGGATCCAGGACCAATCCCTGTGGTACCCCACTAATGACCCCTGTAGGAGTCAAGATCTCTCCACTGACCACTACTGTCTGAGTGCGCCCAGTCAGCCAGTTTCCTATCCATCTGACCATCAATGGGCCTGCTCCCATCCTCCTCAGTTTCTCCAGTAGGCCATTGTGGGGGACCGAGTCAAACGCCTTGCTGAAATCCAAGAACAGTACATCCACAGGCTTTCCCCTGCCTAGTTCCAATGTTACCCATTCATAGAACTCCACAAGGTTAGTTTGATACGATCTACCTGGCACAAACCCATGTTGACGACTATCCAGACATCCCATCACCTCCAAGAACCCCCCCCAAAACATTCCTTCAGTATACTGTTCATTATTTTACCCACCACCGACATCAAACTGATGGGACTATAATTACCTGGCACTACCCTCGATCCCCCTTCATGGATTGGCACCACATGTGCCTCTCTCCAATCCCTAGGAACCCTCCCTGTCTCAAGCGACATGTTGAAGCACTCCGCCAGAGGTGCAGCCAGTACATCTGCCAGCTCCCTCAGAACTCTCGGATGTATGCCATCCAGCCCTGGAGATTTTTCCTTGTTTAGGGCCTTAAGGGCTTTCCACACCCAGCCAATGGGGATAGCATCTTCTATCCCCCTCCATTGGCCGATTCATCCTGATGTGAAACCCCTGAGGTAACTCTCACCCCCGCCCTTTCCTTATCTGTTGCTCCACCAATCCTATTTGCTGCCACTTCTAACTCCATCCGCTCCTGCTTTGTAAGTTTCCCATCCCCCTTCCTAGTGAACACGGAGGCAAAGTACTTGTTTAATACCTCCGCCTGGTCCCTTGCCTCCTCTACCCACCCCCCTTCTGTTCTCAATCTGCTGATCTGGGCCTTGGTTTTTCTCCACTCTCCAATATACCTAAAGAACCCCTTTTCCCCTCCCGGTATCCTCTGTGCCAGCCACTGCTCTTTACTGGCCTTTGCCCCCCTCACCATCCGGGTGAATTGTCTGGATGCAAGACGGTAAGTTACCATATCCCTTTCCCCTCTCATTTTTTTGTATTCTCTGTAGGCAGCCTTCTTTTCCTTACCGCCTCCTGAACCTCCCTGGACCACCAGCATGGTTTATGTGACCTTGCCCCCTTGCGCTTTACCTTTGCACAGATCCACACTGCCTCCAGAAGTCCCTGTTTAATGACCTCCCATCTCCCTTCAACATCCATCCTTGATGTAATCCCCTTAAAATTCTCCTTGAGAATCTCTCCCATACCCCTAAAATCCACTCCCCTAAAATCCACAGCCAATGTCCTAGAAGTATCCTCCCCAAAAAAAATTTATTCGAAACCAGACAGTATCATGGTCACTCCCTGCCAGGGGATCCTCTACTGCCAGATCACTCAACTGATCCCCATCTGCCAGAACCACATCCAGGACATGCCCTCATGCCCAACTTTCATAGGTTCCAACACATGCTGAGTGAAGAACACATCCTGGAAGCCATCCAGCAGCCTCTGCTCCTTGGCCACCATGGAAGTCATGATTCCCCAGTCAGTAGCTGGCATATTAAGATCCTCCATCAATACCACTCCCTCCCTTTTTGGTCTGCACAGGCACTTAATGTTATCCAACAGAGAATCCTCCAGCTCATCCCCCATCCCTGGCGGCCTGTATACCACTCCCAGCTTGACCTTTCCTCCTGTGGGGGTTCGCATGGTGACCCATAAGGCTTCCACATTTCCCTCTGCCTCTTCCACCCTAGAAATTTCTGTGCTATCTCTAATGAACATAGCCACTCCTCCCCCTCTACCCTCCTTTCTATCTTTCCTAATCACTGTGTAACCCCTCACATTAATGTCCCAATCATGGTTTGTGTTGGCCCAAGTTTCCGTGACTGCCGCCACATCTACCCCTCCTTCAAACAGCATGGCCTGGAGCTCCGGCAACTTATTTCCCAGGCACCTGGCATTTACTAACGCCACCCCCCCAATCCTTGCCCCTGCCCTCCTTAGCCATCCCCCCCCAGATACCCTATGAATTCATCCTCCTTCTACCCCTACGGTATCATCCTCCCCTAGTCTGCTGTCTAGGCCCCTCAACGAGTGGTTGCTGTAAGCTGAATCACTGTAAAACTCAAAAGTAGGGCAGCTTGCAAATTTCCCACACAGACGCATAATCTTAAATAAAAGACTGAACTTAGAGGAGGTTGAGGTGCCAGGTCAAACTGCAGTTCCCACAGCTTGTCTCGCCTTCACAAGATAAGCCAGTTCCTGCAATCAAAACTAGTCAAATATGTTAAAAAAAAAAAAAAATAAAGCAAAACAAGTGCTCTGATTATTCAGGATGGCAAACAACTTTGTACAGTGCATTGTCCTATAGTTAGCTATGCTTTCACAATCAAAAAAAGATTAAAATGGCATGCATTGCTCAATATCTGGACCGCTACCCAGCAATTCTTTAAATCCCAATTCCTAATATAGTGATAAACAAGATGCTGTGGGTATCACAAACCCCAACCCCAAAATAGAATGTGAAGTTAGGAGTTCAGACTTAAGAAATGTGCAGCAACAGCCTCCCCAGTTCAGGGGAGACTTTCTGCAAATAATCTGGGGGTATAGTAAGAAAAACTTTAATAAAGGCACACTAATAAACCCATAGGTGGTCTTACAGGAAGAAAGCACCCCACTGTCCGGTCAGCCTCATCTAGGGCAAACCTCTGTGCTGCATTGCTTGACATTAAAGGGGGGCAGGAGGCAAGCTCACAGGTTAGTTCAGCATTTGCAAGTGACATAAAAAAAATAAGGAAAAAAGAAAAAAAACTCAAATAAATTATCAACACTGCCCTCCAAGGTGCAGCTCTCTCACACTGCAATTATGTCTCTGACCCCAGTTGTCTGTCTGTCTCAGCCGGGCCAACATTGACAAAGTGTGTATTCCTCAACTCTGTCTGTGATCCCTGCCCATCTATAACTCCAGCTCTACCAGTCATATCTCCGAACCCCTACTTGCCTCAAATGTTGTTGTCCCTGAGAATATTGCGGGAAGGGGGTAACGTGGTGTGGGACAGCTCATCATGTCTTGGAGTTATAAGTCCAGATCTTTGTGGACAGTGGCCATATAGTTTTGCTGTTGATTGAGGCCCACAATTCATACGGGTTTCTGATTTCTAATCTAAGTGAACAATGTGGGATAGAAGGGGTCCCCCGCCAACTCCCAAGTACGACTGACAAGTTTGCTGCATGCCACTGCTGCAGCCGCGAGCCTCCCCAGTTGCCTCTGCCTTACTTAATGTTTAGGCCAGAAAACTGAAATGCTGTAACATTTGGGCTCATTGTATCCTGAACATTCTAACCATATGATAGAAGTCTTTGCCAGACCTGCAGAACAGCAGTACTCTGGCTGCTTGAACAGTTTTGTTTTTTTTTGCTGAAAACAGGAATACTTTGCAAACGCTAGCATCAGTTTATACAGTGTCTGCAACCCCACGGTCAGGTAGGTTGTCTTTCCCACTCTCTGCCCCTCTAACCCCAGCACTCTAACTGGTGCTGGAAAGCCACGTTAGTACTACTGCTGCCACACATGACCAGAGGGGTGGGGGAAAGCACTGCCAGGGCTCAGACACTGCTCCTCTCCCCTTTCGTCGAACTCACCAGCACCGCAGGTCCCCAGCTGACTGTCCAAACTCACCCAGCTCTCACAAGCCCCCAGCTCAGCATTGTACTGAATCTAGGGTTATCAGATTGTTGGACACCAAAAAGAGGACACTGCCCCCCCCCCACCCTCAGCCATGCCCAGAATGGATTGCAAGTGGCAAGTGCAGCCCTGTGCCCTCAGACAGCCTCCCAGTCTCATCCTCACTGCTTCACCCTCTCAGGTCGGACTGGAGGCAAGCAAGCAGTTAAACTACAAGGTCTGGGACCGGGACTTAACAGCTACAGCATTAATACTGTACACAGTGACATGATGGAGGAGGGAACATGATGTGACGAGTGTTCCATGCCCCAGACTAGTGATTTGCACATCTGCTCTGGTATTATCCTGATTTAACGGTGTGCAGGGAAAGTAAACACAATAAGACATGGGCAACATTTCTATGAGAAATATGTTTCAGTCAGAGCATAGCTAGTATAAAGTTCATGGGGGATGCAAGCAGGTGAACTACATATCCTGGGGAACCATACACAGTCCTAGTTTGTGGTGGCACAATTTCAGAGTGCAAACGTGCACTGCATTGTTTGTGCCCCCACCAAAATCTGCCAGGCTGAACATTTTGCAGTAGTCAGCAGAGCCAAGAGACTGCCCAGAAACTATGATGTGTTGTGCAACCAGATGTTCAGTGGCACACACCATTTGCACCTCTGAGTGCAACTGACTGCACCAGCCACAGGGGACTGTGCATGACATGGTGTCTCTCACATGGTACTATGCCATGTACAGTGCCCTTGGTACATAGTGCTTCTGTGGTTCATGAGCTATTCCTGTTGGTCTAGTGCCCCGCTTAACCCAGCTTGAATCAGTCCCTAGCATTCAGGGCATCCCCACTCCCTAGTTCATTCTCATGCCATACAATTTAACCCCACTACTAATTCATACTGTGTGACCCTGAGTAAGTCACTTCACTTCCTTGTGCTCCCAGGTCACATCTGGCAGCAAGTGTGCCTTTCCTAGTTAAATAATTTCACCTTAACACATGCAGGCCCATCACTAATCTGTGTCCCTCAGCAATACTCTCCCAGACTGCCACACACCTACACCTCGCAGTAACATGGCTTGTAAAGTTCTATAGGCTGGTTGAGGCTCAGGAGTGTGACCGGGGCATTCTGGGACTGGAATGTGACTTTGATAGCATAATACTCAGAGTCATCCACATAAGCATGCCTCCCTCCCCAGTCAATCCTCCTTTTTGCTGTGAACACTGCCCTAACCCTAAGTGACCACACAGTCAGAAAAACTTAAGCATTACTTATCTTTTGCAACATAATTTGAAAAACAACAGGCAATAAATGATTTCTTTATGCCAGCAGCATGAGCAGCCCATCTGACAAGCTACAATCAAGATGTTCTGCCGGTGGTGCTGGATCCTCCCTCCCTCCACGCCAGATGACCATTGTGCAGCACTGGTCCCAATCCTGGTCAGAGTAAGAGCGAAAGAGACAAGCAAGCATGCCAAGCAGGTGGCCAGGCGGGTCATAAACAAAGAATTAATTTTTACACTGTTTTCTTAATTATTTATGGATGGAGCTGGCTGGCTCAGGCTGGTCATGATTTTGTTGATCCTCTTACCTTACCACCTTGCTGCTTCCTTCCAGGCCAGGGACTTGGCTTGAGGCCTTCCCTTGAGTGAGAGAGATGACCCACTGACTGTGCCTGTGACATGACGTGACCATTTTCTCCTCTGAACTCCGGATCTCGAATGGACCCGGTACTACGGTACCAGTAGTTACGTATGAACTTAAGAAGGGCTGGGGGCACCCGACCTGGGTAGGTGGGGAAAATTAGGCAAGGGCAAGGCAAGACAAGACCAGCAAGGGTGGCAGTGGGCTGCGACAAGTAAGCCACGCAGCACGGACAGATGCACTGACATGCAGAGCAGTCACAGGCACGGGCTACAGGTAGCACAATGGGTCCAAGTCACTTATTGATGCTGGGTCAAGGCCGGCTGACTGCCTAAGGAGCCACCTGCACCTAGTGACAACAGCAAGCAGCAGAAACTAAAGTTGAGATGATGGAGGCATCCCTGCTCTGGTCTCCGGCTCTCAGTCTCAATCCCTGTTCTGGAGAACAGATGAGCAGGTGGCTGCTGAGGACAGTAGGGTCCTGAAACAAAAGGGGCCAAAAACCGGTAGGGGAGATAGTGCTGCTATTGACACTGTCACCTTCAGGCCGGCAGGAGGAACTGCACACAGGGCATCAAATCGGAAGCGGCGCCAGGAATTCTGAATACAGTAACATGACATCCACAGTAGGATAAGGATAATCATAATTATAACACATGACAGGGCGGCTGTCACAGGGAAGACAAACATACTGCCACCAAACCTAATTTGCCGCAACAATCAGGGGCCACCCCGGCATTGCAGCATCAGCTTCTCTCGGCAAACTGCATACGCAAACAAGGACAGAATGAGAAGCTGATGCTGCAATGACGGGGCGCTCCCTGATTGTGGCAGCCAAATCATTTCAAGTTGGTGGCATGCTTGCAAACTAGTGTTACCACCAGCCTGCGCTTGCATTGGTGACACATAGCCGAGCCCTCAAAAGCAGTGGCGGCATTGGCCGCAACAGTGCCGCAACTCCACAACCCGCTTTTCTCCTAAGCTGCCACAATATGTTTCTTGTGCATGTGCACAAGCAAACATAAAAATTAGACCATTGGGAAACCCTACCCCTCATGTTAATTGAATGGTCTAATGTAATTAAGATGAATATACTCCCTACATTTTTATTTCTGTTCTAGACATTACCAATTTTGATTAAGGACAAATTTTTCTCTGACTTAGAAAAAATAATTAAAAAGTTTCTTTGGAAAAGGAAAAAGCTATGACTAATAATGGAAAAACTTCATATTCCTAACCATCAAGGTGATGTGCCATTCCTAAACTTTTACTGGTATTATCTAGCTGCCAACTTGGTATCGGCACATACTTGGTTTCATCATGACTTTGATTGGCTATTATGTCAAACTTAGACAGCTTTTAATCCTTATGATAATATCAAGCATGTATTATACTCTAGTCCATACAGGAAGAAAATATCAAATCTTTGCTTACGTAACATAACGATTTGTAAACCTTGGGATCAAGTAATATGCCTAACTAACATATCTCATATCATTTCTTTCAATTCCCCTATATTTCTAAATGGAAACTTTAGCCCCTCCATCTTAGATATAGCTTTTAAAACAAGAGAAAACAAGCATTTTTCAATGCTGAATGTTTGCTTGCTGGTATTAACACTGGAAATGCAAGAGTTAGACAGATGCAGAATAGGAATGGCAGTGAAGTATTGAACTTCACGTCAACCCCACCTCCATCCTGTAGAGATGGACAGGCGTTGGGGTAAGTGTTTGGGTCATCGCCCATGACATTCATGCTGTGTCACCTCACCCTATTCTGCAGACACCGACATGTGTTGAGGTGTACCTTGGGGTGTTTGGCTTTACAGTCACCCATTCCATAAGGACATACACTGAAATGGGTGCAGCATAGGAGAATGGGGTGAACTCTAGGGCCGAAGAGTCCAAGGTACACATCAATGACTGTCACTGGCTGGGGGATGGGGGTGGGATGGCATGAGCAGTTCAGTCGGCAATCCAAAGGCACACCCTGATGCCTGTCAGTCTGTACAGAGTGGGACGTTATGGTTAGAAACCCTAACGCCCCAGGCGTTTGTTGGTATTTGCACTACAGATTTGCAATATGGCCTTTTTGTGACCCCACCTCATGAAAGCATTTGGGACCTCTTCTCATGAAGAGTGGCAGTGTTTGAGTTCCAACAGCGACTGTGCCATTCTGCGCCACATGTACAAAAACACAGATCGGGCAGGATGTGAAGAATGACAGCTGTACCATCCATAGGGAGATGTGAAGAGATGGCAATGTTGTTGAAAATCTGTAGTGGGAATATTAAAAATGCTCTCACTACCGAGCGTATGTAGAAACTGCTCAACACATGCGCGTAACACAGTCATTTTTTGGACTTTCGTCACCAAATTTTCAACTTAGGCATTTTAGGACCTCTACTTATGAACAGTGTCACTGTAATTTTCTTAATGTGTCCCGAACATGGATTTCCCACAGCGAGTGCGCTATTCTATGCCAGAAGTGCGAAAACACATTTCAACCAGGATTTGAAAAATGATAGCTGTACTGTTCATAAGGAGGTACAGAAAAATGGCAGTGTTGAAAATCTGGAGTGAAAATATTGCAAATTTGCGAAGTTACGAGTGTACGTAGCAACTGCGCAATGCACGCTCATAAAACAGTCATTTTTGTGGATTTTTTCCACCAAATTTGCAACATAGACTTTTTGAGTGCCCACCTCATGAACACTGGCACTGTCATTTAATTAATCGGTCCCGAAAGGTGATTCCGGCGCAGTGACCGCGGGAAATCGCAACTCGGGGACTGGCTCACCCGCCATGACAGTGGCTGAATTCATGAGGAGGGGTCCAATAATCCCATGTTGAAAATTTGGTGCCAAAAGTCCCAAAAATGCCTGACACATGCACCAAAGCTGAAAAAAACATATTTATGCCATTATACAGCTTACCGGAATTTCTTCAGTTCGCGATGCGTCTTTGAAGAGTGCAGGCGTGTTCCTGGTCCACCAAAGATCGTGTGAGGCTCAGGTAAGTATGGGGTGAGGGGGGTGTGGGAGGCGAGATGCGCAGAGGGTGGGCGCAGGTTGGGAGGGGCCGCCCGGACTCGATGAGGACAGTTTTCTGTTTTACAGGTTAAACAAACAAAAAAACATTGTGGGACTTTTTTTAGCAGGGACATTTTGGTACACTGGGTGGGCTCTAGCATGCCGCCCTAGTGTTTTCTTTGGAGACGTGTGACGAGGAATTGGGCACCCCGTCGGCACATACAAAGGGGCAAGAATCGAGGGGATTGGGCACCTCGCTCAGAACAAAACAAATTGTTTTCGGGCGGGGGACATAATGCTGATGGGGAGTGGGCTCCCCCATCGGCAAACTAAACTGGGAAGGTGAGGACTGAAGCCAACGGGGATTGGGGCCCCCGTCGGCAAACAAAGGATGTTTTTTTGGGAGGACATAATGCCGACGGGGAGTGGGCTCCCCCATCGGCAAACTAAACTGGGAAGGTGGGGACTGAAGCCGACGGAGATTGGGGCCCCTGTCGGCAAACAAAGGATGTTTTTGGGGGGGCACATGATGCTGAGGGGGATTTGGCACCCCCTCAGCACTGGGGGCTGGTAATATTGTTTGTAAACATGGCAGAGGTTTGCCGCCATATTCACAAACAATATTACACTAGGCAAGGTACTGCCCTGCAATGACGGGTCATTCCCTCATTGCAGCGGAATGTCTGACGCTGCAGTGATGAGGCAGCCCCTGATTGCTGCGTGAAAATCTTACAAGTTGGTGGCACTTTTGGAAGCCAGTGTCATCAGCACACTGTGCCTCCATTGGTCCACCAGTGCCAAGCCCCCAAATGCAATGCCTCAGTTGGCTCGCATAGTGCCGCGCCTCCACAACCCACTTCTCTCCTAAGCTGCCACATATTGTTTCTTGCGCATGCACGCAAGCAAACATAAAAATGGCACATTAAAAGTTTGAAAGAGGTAAGAAATCTACTAGTGATAACAGTCTTATGGACTTCACTACTTTAAAATCCCTGTATAACTTACTGTAACCCTTCACCTGTCCGCACTGGTATGCATTTCTTGGCCAACTTATAGGGCCTATACACAGGCCCTATATTTGTGCTGTACTGCATGGACATTGGCTGCAATTAAGGCAGGTAAAACTTTCACAAGCATTCAACCCACAGCTGATTCATGGCCTGACCCCAACCCCCACCCCTCGCGTCTAGAGTGTGATGGAATAATGTCTCAGAGAAGGAGGGAGTGGATCCAATTCAACTGGTCAAACTGCTTCTAGTTGGCTCAAGTTCAAGGTGGTTACTAACCTTTAATCATGGGGGGGTTCGATTCCTTGGCTGCTGGAGACCACCAACATGGTCTATGCATCCTTCTATGCCCTCAGAGAGTCCAGGCCCACTTGGTGATTTCAGTTCTGGAAAACAGTGTTTTAGGAGACACCACAGTGCATACAATACAATTTTAGAACATTGGAGATCCACATGATGTCTGATGCAACAAGCAATCATTTTATTTAAAAAGCTCAAGCCACTTTTTTTTCCTCAAAGCAATTTATTTTGTTAGTACACTTTGCTGATATTTTCCTTTCCATTTCTATGGCCCTCGGCCATGGCACAACACTTTAGGAGACCAGGGGATTTGAACCTCCAGCCTGCAAGTCGCTTCCTAGCCAGTGGTCTCATTTCTGACAGGATACTTTTACCTGAATGGGGTCCTGGACTTATCCCTTTCCAAACTGCCCAGAATAAACATACTGAAACTCATTCTTCACTACTTTCTCCTTGTCTGTTTAGCAGTTGAGGAAAATTACTTCACATTTTACTTTCCATAAGAGCCTTCACTACTTTCTCCACCGGTGGGGATGGGTTGCATTTTCTTACTGTCTCTTTCTTTAATGGGGGAATAAGCTGGATCTAGTTCTTAATTTAACCCCAAGCATGTCCTTAACTTCTAGGCTTTCCCTGCTCCCGGACCAAGACAGGAGGAACTCGGGAAGGAGGCCTACCTTCCAACAGCACATAGCAGGAGATACACCAAAGAATAGAGCAGCCTTTACCTGGTGGGCACAGGAAACACAAAGGATAGAACTGCCACCCATACCCCTCCAGTTGATCCAGCTGCCACCTGAATGTCTGGGCCCCCATGGCAACCGCCATCTTCTCCAATACTGCTGAGTCTCCTTTCAACGTCTGTTTTGCTGCCACTTCCCTCTCAATCCTGCCTCACCAGTGGGTGAGTGCTCTAGCTGTCATATTTTGAGTAGAGGGTCTGACAGCCCCCTCTACCACAGGCTTTGCCAGCCGTTACATGCTGGCTTGCCCGATGCCACAAACCGCCGTGCTGCTCCTCCGCTCTCCTCTTGAACTCTCTCTCAACTGACTTATTTTTTCTCTCCCCGCTTGTGCCTGATAGGCATGAATTTCTAATGCATGCGCTTGCACTCCCGATGGGCGTGTGCATGATCTCGATGCCTTAAAGGGCATCTTTCATAATCTCCCTGCATTTGGCAGGGGGGTTACATTACTAAGATGGATTTTTTAGATTCCTTCAAATCCGAGACTGTATTGTGGAAAACATGGATAAATCGAGTTATCCAAAACAAAATCTATTAGAGGATATTTTCACCAGTAATATTAGACCTAAATGCATATCAAAAATGTAAGCATTCCTGGTATTAAAATGTAGGGGTAATCTCTTTAATCTCAAATCTGAGTGGGAAGAATAATTAGTTTGAAAAATGTCAACACAGAATTGATAACGTATTTTTGATCTTCCAAAATTAGGAATTCTTTCCACAAAAATGCATCAAATTTATTTTAATACCTGACACAGAACTTACTACACACCTCATAGATTAAACTTAATGAATCAGGAATACGCAAACCTCTGTCCTAGGTATACCACTTCAGTAAGCACAATAGAACATATGCTGGTTACTTGCCCTACCCTGGATTATTTTTGGAGTAACGTGTTAAAACACCGTCAATGGCATCTTCTTTGAATTTAGTTAAAAATGTGGAATGTATCCTGCTGTGTTTCAACAGGGCGAATGATGTGGGTACACTGCCACAACAAAGGTTGATTCTTTTGGGTTTAATAAATACATATAAACGTATTCTTATGAAGTGGAAGGATTCATCCTCACCCAATTTTGTCACCTGGATGAATTTCATGATCGACTTTCATAGACTAGAAAAAGTGCATTATGCTTTTGAGAAACCCTAACAGATTTTTATACCTGGCAGCAGTTTAGCCAAATCATTACATCTATTGATGTTTCCACCTTCTTGAACTAGTTCTGCAATTATGGTTGAAGATACCTCCTTTTTGTGTTGATTTGATTATCATATGTCTCCTTTCTCACTTTGTTTTTTTTTCCTAGGTTTTGTAATACTTTCTTCAAGTTACAGAAGTAATTACTGTTCTCCACCTCCAGCTGCTTAGTCTGTCACTATGTTTTTCTTTCTCTCTCCTCTTTTAGATAATCTTTTTAATAAAGATGTAGTGTTCTAGCCATGTTTTATGTCAAACCTGTATGTACCTTTTTTGGAATATTTAATCTGTATTTGTTATCTGTAATGTACCCTCATTATTTTCAAAACTAAAGGAAAAGGCACGGGCATCAAAGGTCAAGCCCACCAATCCAGCTAGTACCAATCACAGCAAGCCTGGTCAGGGCTCTAGAGTGGTGGAAGGATGTGGACAATCTCGGGGAAGGAATCCCATTCCAAAAAGTGTCCACAACACTCACTTGGACAATGAATGCCTCCCTACTAGGATAGGAGGGCATCTGGATGATCACACAGTAAGTGGAGTCTGGTCTCCACAAGAGCAGCAGGCGCACATATATCTGCTGGAGCTCAGGGCTGTACTTCTTTCTATATAGCACTACTCAGATCTCATCCAAGAACAGTAAGTTCGGGTCAGAACAGACCATACTACCAAAATGTACTACATAAACAAGCAAGCTGGCAACAACTCCACAAAACTGTGCACAGAGTCAATGAGAATCTGAAATCTGGAATACTCCCTAAACACAAAAATAACTGTAGTACATCTAACAGGAAAGGTTCTGGCAGATTCACTAAGCAGGTTAAGTCAGGGAAATCATGAGTTGTCACTACACCACCAGGTGGTTCAAACCTTATTCAGGAGATGGGGCGTACCAGAGGTAGACTAGTTTGCCTCATGGGAGAATCACAAGTTACCAGTGTTCTGCTGCAGGCCACCCCACAGGGGAACTCTACCACAGTATGCTCTGACTCTCAGTTCAGAATGAAGGTTCCTGTATGCATCTACCCCAATCCTTGTAATTCAAAGAGTGTTCTGGAAACTGAGAAAAGAGTCAACTACAATGATTCTGGTGGTACCAGATATGGAGAGACAATCATTGTTTTCTCTCCAACTGTCACTGTCAGACAGGAATCCCATCTCTTTCCCCATGAGACAGAACCTTGTGATTTTTGTCTCAGGCAGGGTAAAATTCCCAAACTTTAGAACACTGAGGCTGAAGGCTTTGATCTTGAACGCCTAGAATACTTTAGCATGAACCTGTCAAGTAGAGTACTAAGTATTCTGAAAGTTTCAAGGGAACAGTTCACAAGAAAATCCTATTTCTCAAAATGGACACGATTTTCAATTTAGTGCTAAGGCAAAGGGTTTTCTTCTCTGGAAGCTGACTTAATAGTTGTTCTTGACTATTTAGAGCACCTGAACACAAGTGGATTGAGGACTTCATCACTGAGAGCCCATTTGGTGGCAGTATCAGCCTTCTTGTCTGCAGGGAAGCCAAGATCTCTAGACTTACACCTGCTGTTCAAGAGATTTTTAAAATGCATCTTTCTCCTGCAACCCACAGCAAGGGAGCTCATGCCAGCCTGGTAGTGCTGAGGGTTGAGGTGCTGGATGCCATACTTCGTGTCACATTGACGACCCGGGTTTGGTGATGGACTCAGGTTGCCGGCGGTCGGCAGGGGAGGAAGAAGATGGAGCATCTGGAGGACAGCTCTCCTCTCTCTGGGGAGGGATCCAAGGTTGCTCAGTGTCCTGGTGGCCCCCAATGGAGATCAGGGGTACTGCAGGTACACCAGCCAGCATAGGGGGTGGAGCGCGGCAGATGCCAGCAGAGCAGCCATGCGCAGGCATCATAGCAAGCCATGCTCCAAGGGAGGAAAATATTAAGAAAGACCCTGTTCTCAGGGATAGGCGATGGCGCTTCTGCCCCACTGAGCCACACTCCAGCACCGGGCTTCGCTCCTCTCCAGGCCCGACCACACAGCTGGCACATTAGATTGTAAATAGAGTGCCCTGGGCAGATAGGGTGGCCCCACCTGGGGGGCGGGCGCAGAGCCGGGGTATCTGCCAGGCTGATGCAGGGGGGGAGGAGAGAGCTTCAGGTGGGAGATAGAGCTCGCAGTGGTGGTGGATACTGGAGAGAGTTCCCCGATGGTTGGAGCAGAAAAAGAATGTACAACAAATAAAAAAGCAAGGGAGCTCATTCCCCCGGGACCTAGATATAGTGCTGGCACAACTAGTGCATGCCCCCTTCAAGCCCATGGCCTCCATGGACCTCAGGTTTGTGACATGGAGGGCACTCTTCCTAATAGCCATGACCTCTGCTAGGAGAGTCAGTGAGCTCCAAGCCCTGTGCACAGAGCCTAACTACATCATCATGCAGAGGAATACAACTGTTTGGACAAGCAGATAATTTCTCTCAAAAGTGGTGTTAGAATTTTACCTTAACCAAAACAGTAACTACCTGTGCATTTTCCATCCTCTTCAAGTCCTGGCGAACAAAAATTGCACTGTTTGGATGTCAAGGGAGTACTCCGTTACTACTGTATCTTGACAGAACAAAAAATATCAGATATGACAACCGCCAGCTATTTGTCACCTACAGGGAGGTTGACAAAGGCAAACCTGCTGCAAGGAAGGCCATTTCTAGATGATTGGTCTCTTGTATACAATTCTGCTATGAAAAAGCAGGCAAGCAGCCCCCCTTAGGACTTAGAGCACATTCCACAAGGGGCACAGTAATCTCAATGGCAGCCTCAAGGGGTATCCCTCTAATTAGATAGCTGCAAAGCAGCTACATGGAAAACTGTACACACTTCCACTAAGCATTTCTGTCTGGACAGTCTCTCCAGAAGAGATGCTAGGTTTAGGACAGCAGTCTTACAGAAACTTTTTCCTAAATAGGTTCCAGACTTCCCAGCCTCCCCAGGTGCTACTATGCAGTCTGCAGTCTTTGTATGGCATCAATCTTGGATTTACATTTTTTTTTTTTTGTAAACTTTATTTCTGCACCCTTACCACATTGGACTCACTCCAGCGTGGTCCTTCACTAACCGGCTGTTCCCATCCTCCTGAAGCCTGTCTGTTACTCCTCTCTCTTCGTGTCACCGACTCGCCCACCCCAGATCTATGTCCCCCGGGAGCAAGGACCACCACTACTACTCAGCACTCTATCTTACAGTGTCAGGCGGGACAGATGAGAGGGAGCCAGAAGGGCTTCAATGCCCAGAACTGGATGTGGTGCCGGTGCACTAGACCCACCTTCGTCTACCAATGAGAAGGTTTTTTTTCCTTGTTTCTCTCCCCCCCATTGGCCCAGATGTGCAATGCACTCCAGCGCGATGCGTGAGCTCTCCCACTCACACCCACAGGAGCGCCACGGCGGCCATGTCCCCGCTCTGCCAGGACTCAACTGCTGTTGGACCCCCAGCCGATGCTAGGGGTCACCAGATTTGCAAGACCTTCATCCCCCCTGCCTTTCAGGAAAGGAGAGCTGTCCTCTGGATGCTCGATCCTTTCCTCCCCTGCCAACCCCTGGTGACCCGAGTCTGGTCCCGAACCCGGGTCACCGGCGTGGTTGAGGTGTGGTGTCCAGCTCCTCAGCCCTCAGCGCCACTGGGCTGGCTATTGGATTTATATTGTTAGAAGAAAAAAATTCTTCACTGTAGTACTGATGTTTCTTCTAATGGGTCTAATAGTGAACCAATGCAATCCCATCCCTACCTTCCCTTCTCGAACCTAATCAGAAAAAGATTCCTAAACATAATATGGGTTTAAATACTCTATTTTGCCTGGGCATTTGAATATGTTTATGTAGCCATCCCTTCCCGAAGACTTGAGGTGGCCAATGTTCCGGGTGAGGGGGCTCACAGCATAGAAATCTCACCAGACAATCCTTGGGATTCGAAGCATAGAATTAAAATTTGGGCCTACCTGGAGTTGTCTTCATTAGTGGCTGGAAACTCCAGGAACCTCGGCAGCGAACACCAAAAAGCACCCCAAACTCCATTGGTGATCCCTGTCTCTGGATATCTTTGCTGTTCATCAACCAGGATCCCCCTGGCTCCGGGAAGACGGAGATGCAGGCTTTACTTGGAGCCCCCCAGGAAAATGAACTCATTGGGAAGTTAAAACTCAAGGATTAACATTTCATTAGAATCCTTTTCTACAAATGGAGGCAGACTTCTATTTTTTTTCCGAAAGCAATATTTTATTTCTTCTGCACCCAAATGATTACAAGGGCTAGAGGGGTCCAGTATGCTTTAAAGGTAACTCTCTCAGATCCATGGGGCTAACATTTATGCAAGAGAAAAAGGAAGTTGAAATTGTCAGGACAAGTTCTTCTAACAGCTATAATGTAGCAGCCATATTTTTTCATCAGGGATAGCCTGACCTCTATATCCTGGACAGTGATGCTCCAAAGATTTTCATTGGCACTGGTAAGTACCTGACGCTTCACTACTTGAACAAATGGGGAATTTCCATTTTTATCTCCCTTGGAAAGCATACAGCTTCTCCCCAAACCCCGTTTTCTGGCTCTTATTTCTAGCCTCCAAGGGACATGGATGGTGCGGTACCAGCATGACCCACCTCACCATACCTTTTTCTCCTCTCACCGAGGTCACTCCCCGGTCCTGCCTGGTTCCCCAAAGCAATACTCAGAATACGAATGGCATCCGACTTCTTTGGTGGGGAAGGGCTCCAAATTTTAGAAAGCTAACTGAAAACTGTACCCACAGTCCTCCTTACATGTTGCCGGAAAAGTGCAACCAGCACAAGGGGAGACCTATAGGGCGCTTCGCGGCCCGCTCAGCAAAGTCAAGTAGCCCCAAGGCCTGTCCCTCTAAAAAGTCCCTTTACATGGGTAGAGGTTCCCCTCAACCCCTCACCAGTGTCTATGGGCTGCCTTGCCACGCCGAGCTACAGAGCCCCTGCCACAGCCTACTGCAGCCCTGACAACCCAGGCACACAAACACCAATACCAGGGCCTAAAAACCTAGACCCCAGAGGCCTACCAGTCCTACTCCTCCTTACCACCTTACGACTCCATCCCACCAACCCCCCCCCAGGGCCCAGGACCCCAAACGGCCACAGCTGCCTCTCTCTGTGCCTCCCACAGATACTCACCCAGGGGACCTGACTCATCACCGCAATAAAAAGCTGGCCTGCCTAAAGCAGAGAGGGGGGGTCCCCACCCTGCCAGTCTCTCCTACTCTCCTACATGGCTCCTCCAAATCTCTATGAACTATTTATACCCTAAAAACTCTGCTCTCTGCTGCCACCAAATGGTGGCTAGCAGAAATTGTGCTCCCAGAGCACTAAAATCCCCAAACCCTTGGGGCGACTGAAAAGGAAGGGGGTCCCCAAAGGGAGCGCAAGCCCCACTCAAAATAGAGGGGTCTTCCATTTACATACTTTACGTTTTAAATATGTCTTTTAAAATATTTATGGTATAGTTACTTAAAAATGTCTAAATTTTAAGCATGCATATTTTTTTGCGATGCAGCTTACAATAAGCATTGCAGTTTAGCTAGTTCTGCTGCCTTCTGCACTTCAGCACAAATCTGACATTAGAACACTAGAGGGAGCATCACCACACAGCAACATCTGCATGGAGTTCTGATTCTATAGCATCATTCTAATCTCTGAGGAAACATCTCAGAGTGGTGATGATGATGCAGTTTTTGTATTGGCTCACTATTCGACCCATTAGAAGAAATATCCTTTGTAATTTTTTTTCTTTCTGAACATCAGACAAGTAGTACAGCTTGAAAAAGAAAGCATACAAAAAAATACCTTGAGATCCCCCTGCCTGAAAAGCAAAAATAAGAACCAATGCCAGATAAAAAGGTGTCCTCTTAAGAAGAAATTAAGCAAATGTGGTAGTTTTTAGAAGCAATGCAGAATTTTTAAAACCTGTTTAAGATGTGTCACCTACTCTTCCTCCTGATTATGTTTTTGAGGAGTAATAGGAAGAAGAAATGGTTTCCCCAGAGAACACTGCTGAGGAGGAATTCAGTTCCCAGCCTAGGATGAATGAGGTCTAGTCATTATACTGCATTTTTGAGACAAATGGCTGATGTGCTTTATCTACTTGCCACTGACTCAGAAGTGGACAAATGTGTGGCAGGATTTTTGAGTATGCTGGGTTTGGCCTCAATAAAAAGAGTGTCCATATCCAACCATAATGCCTTCAGAAATACTGCTTAGAAGCTCCTTGTTATGCCTACAACCTCTACAATCATAAACAAGAAAACTGAAAAAAGATATATGGGCCCACAGTATCAGATGAGATGCATGGCGTATCCCTGGGTGTGCCGCACACCTCCAGACTTGCACTGTCCGTGGGGGGCGTGGTCATATTCAAAGGCCACCGATGCGCCGTGCACCCCCAACTGTGCCACCGTACACAATATTGTGATGCACCTATGTAAATGAGGGGTCCCTCATGCATATGCCATGCATCACAATACTGAACCATCCCCAAGCGTAACTTTGGCCAGCAGCAGGTAGTATAGTTATGCTTTTGAAACCCTACTTTAACTATATGCAGGAAAGGTTGGTGCCCCGCATATAGTCTAGGGCTGGGTACACAGTCCCCCTCACCAGCCCCGATCTCTGGTAATATAAAACATTACCCGATCCCCCTTTGCCATAGTGCAGTAGCCTCCCCTCCCCAGCCCCAATCTCTGTTAAAATAAAACACTACTCGATCTTCCATTTGCAGAAATTTGGGCACCCCATAGAAAGACCTGTATGCCTCTTGTGAAAATAATCATCTCCCAAAGTTTTTTTGCAGGTCCACAGTTAGGGGCACGGTCCCAGAAAATGCTGTAGCCCTGACATGGACAGGGAGGTTTCTGCATACCTTCACCCCATCTTCCCTCGTAGAGAGGGTACACATGAAGCTCAGGAGAGAACAAGCAACAATGATTCTGATAATACCAGACTGGGCCAGGCAGACGTGGCACTCAATGTTGCTGACCCAGTTATGCAAATCTCCAATCAACTTGCCACTGAGGTGCAACTTGCCAACTCTGTCTCCAGGCATGATAACCTTCCTAGACCTCAGAACATTACGGACGAGAGCATGGTCCATGAGAAACGAGAGTTTTATGGTTTGAATCTTTCACAAGAGGTGTTAAAAATCTTGAAGCTCGCTAGGAAACCAGCCACAAGAATGGCATAATCCTCAAAGTGGAAGAGCCTCTCATACTGGTGTGCCCCCAGGTAATTCCTATGTGGGCAGAGCTGTCCATAGTTCTGGACTTCTTAGTACTTTTACAGTTCTTAGGTCTGAAGCCCCTCAACATTGAAAGTGCTCCTGGCAGTTGTAACATCTTACACATCAGCAGGCAAGGATTGGTCTTTGGCCTCACAGCCTGTCTTCAAGAGTTTTTTTAAAAGGTCTCAATCATCTGCACTCTCCTATGAGGGAACTGGTTCCACCATGGGACTTTATTATTTGTCTTGCCCAGCTGATGGCATCTCCCTTGGAGCCACTTGCTACAGCAGACTTAAAATATGTCACCTGGAAAGCAGTTTTTCTGGTAGTCATGACATTTGCCAAGAGGCTAAGTGAAATACAAGCCTTTTGCACAGATCAAAATTACATAATGTTCCACATGGATTTAGGTATTCCTTAGGACAAATAGGAAATTCCTACGTAAAGTGATTTTCAAAATTTTACCTAAATCAGTCAGTGATCCTTCCTGTACCTTTTCTTGAGCACTGCAAAAAGGTGCACTGTCTTGATATAAAAAAGTGGACTGGGCTGCTACATGGAATAGACAAGGGATGTCAGGTCTGAGAGCACACAAGTTTTTTGTCACCTACGGAGATGTTGGCAAAGGTAAACCATAAGCAAGAACGATTATCTCCTATTGGATAGTCTCTTATATATAGTTCTGATATGGAAAAGCTGGTAAACACCCTCCCAAAGGCCTATGTGCACACTCCACTAGGGGTACCTCTGCCTTTGTGGCATCCCTCTTCAGGAAATTTGTAAAGCAGCTACCTGGAAAATAGTGCACACCTTCACAAAACACTGCTGTCTTGACATTTAGTCCAGGAGAGATGCCAGTTTTGGATAGGGATGGGCAAAGCCTGGGTGGGTTTGGATTTGATTTTGGATTTGCCAAATCCTGGACAAGTTTGGATTTGGTTTTGCTGAGGATTTTGATTTGCCTGGTGCTGGCCAATTTTATGGAGAAAAATACCATGAAATGCAAAGGGACCGTGGCATAACATGTAGAATAGTGGATGGATGACCATCCAGAACAAGACTGTGTTTCCATCGATGGAGTTGATGACATCATAGAGACCTTGAGAGCAAAGCTCCAGAGGTCTAGCTGGTGTCATCAACTCCTGAGATGGAAACACAGCCTTAGTTGAGGATGGTCACCCATCCAATGTTTTCTATGTTATATGGGAGCCCATGATTGTATTTTGTGTGTTTTTAAGTTGGTAGTTACCTTCACTTTTAATGTGGTGCTGCTCCCGCTTGCTCCAGCTTCTGTGTGACTTAGACCGTGCTGGTCCAGAAAACTGCTATGTAGCAGTTATGACTGTCTGTGGCCACAGTGTTTATTTTTTAAATAAAAAAAAAAGTGGTTCAGTTTTTGGATACAGAGCCATGTGCGGCTCTTCGTGTTCAGACCAGATGGGTCCACTTCTCAGTCCTCACTAAATCGCACCGCCATGATTCTGCTACTTTTCCCATTGAAGCTGTGTAGTGTGAGCCAATCAGATGCAGGTCAAGGCAGAAAAGTTGTTCTGTCAATGTGACATCAGAATGATAGTACAACTTTTTTGACATTTGAACTGTCCTACAACAAGATTTCAGCAGCTGCTGAAATCCGTGCTCAATGGTGGGCTCCCGTATACTATAGTACAGAATATATTGTGCAAAATACACAGATCCTGCTGTTAAAAATTCATTGTTTTGACCAACCTGCAAAGCAAAACGTAATGTTTGGGATAAAACTTGGTTTACATGACCTCCCCTACCCACCCACCCACGACTACATATGCTTTCATTGTTTCACTCAGCACCAACAATAACAGCAGTGGAAGCAACTTTGTGCCTAATAGACTTGAGTCTGAGTCATCTAATTCTTCTGATACTGATGTGGTGTATGACACAAGTTTCATCAAAAACCAAGGAGATAGGCCATCATGGGAGGTCAACACAAATGGAGGTGGCAAGAAGGATACTGTCTCCCCTGAAGACAGCATTATTTTACATGAGAAGAAAGATGCCCCTGGTAATAACAGTATAACGAACGAAAGCACTGTTATGGTATTACTGCTATCCAACAGGTATCTATGCCAGGAGGTAAAACTAAGAAGGCCATTGCTTGGGTATGGAACTACTATGATACTGACTTCCAAAATGCTTGGCATGCTGTTTGCACACTCTGCAAAACTGTTGTCAGCAGGGGAGGCAGGAAACTCACCTTGGCACATTCCCTTTAATAACACTTAAAGAGAATGTAGTCAACTGCATGCAGCAGAAAAGGCTGGATGTCATTATCTAGTGAGACTGAGGATGAGGTAGGTGACAGTGTCTTAGAAGGTGTGTCTTCCTTATCAAAAAGTGGTGGTATAACCATCTATTTTTCAATTCCACTTAACAAAAAAAAAGCAAACAAGAAGATCTTTCATCTCACCTTTGCATCTGACAGTTACCCTTGATTACTTACTGCCAATTCCTTTGAACGGACCATTCCCTAAACCAAAACAATTAACCATGCAAGAGTCATTTCAAAGAGCATATAAATATGATCACACTCATCCAGTTCCTCTGAAATTAAATACGACAATAGCAGAAACGATCTCTCTTGACCTGCAGCCCTTCTCTTTTGTTGACTCTGTTGGCTTTAAACAAGTATGTATTGGAAATTACAGTTCCACAATATTAAATATCATCCAGAAAATATTTTGCCCCCAAAGTAGCACCAGATGTCCATTGTGAATTGCATGATAAAGTGACGCAAGCCTTGAAGTTTGCAGCAGTGCCAAAATTACAGATTTCAGCCGATACAGAAACAGTCATAAACATAGACAGCGATAGCAGAAAAAGACCAGTGCTCCATCCAGTCTGCCTGTAACACCTTATCATACCCAGAAACCTTTTCTCAATATGGTGTTTTTGTCTACACTATCCACCCCCTTGCTCCCTGTCACACTACTACCCTGCGGATAACTACTGAGCCCTTAACTCTGTCTCAACCATGCTTGAGCTGAAGCAATTAATGGTTTTGGCACCCACCACCATTGTTGGCAGACTGTTTCATGATATAACCACTCTCTCTGTAAAATAAAACATGCTCACGTCTCTTCTTAATGCCCCCCCCCACTCCCCCTGCTAGTTTTCACTTGTTTGTTCATGTTCTGGATTTGCTGCTCTTGTGTGATATTGTTTATTCCTTATAGGAACTTGATATGTGAACTTGTATCCAAACTGTAGACTACTTGGCAATCACTGGTCACTGGGCATTCCTTCACAATTCCTCTGCTCATCCTCCATCTTGAACATGACTGCTACAACATTTAGGAAGCAAACATCCTGGTGTATTACTAGTTTTGAGTCTACAGATCATACTATAGTGAATCTTTTGCAGTTTAAGAAGACAGTTTGCCAAACGGATTTCTCCTCATGGCCTGTCTCCAAGGTTCTTTGTGTCCAATAATGGGGCTACCATCGCACATACCCTGAAGGATGGAGTGTACGTGCACATCTTGCTTTGTTCATGGTCTCAGTCTTGTAGTAAATGATTTTCTTAAAGATGATAAAAGAGTTCAGCAGGGTAAGGGGATGTGTCACTCATTTAGAGCCAGTGGACCCCGATGGCACAATTGTGCCACATTCTTCTGCCATTTGAGGAAGCCACTCAGGAAATGAGTGCAAACAGTGGCAGTCTGACTCAAGTAATGTCTCTGATATTCCTTCATATACTGTTTGAGTGAGCCCCCCCACAGCGAATCCATAACAGCAACACATACCATTTGACATCCACAGTGTCAAACGGGTTGTCAGAATGCTGTATGGATACAGCGACTCCGGTGTTAGCCACCTTCCCCAATAATCAGCCCCAATTGATTATCTTTATGTTTCCTGTGCGAGGCAAAGCCTGCAAACAGTCTAAATGTCGGTCGGTCAACACATTTGCCAGGCGATGTGATTGCCATCACCAAATTAATGTCGCTGTAAAGTCCATTAATAACTTTGTTGTCAATGAGACTTAGTGGAACCACATTCCTTCTCAGAACAAACTAGAAAAGCAAAAGGCAGCACTTCTTGAGAAAGATAGCACTGTTTCTGTTGTAGAAAAACTAGCTATATCCCTGGAAGTAGACCCCAGAATATCAATGATGTTAGAATCAAAACACTATATTCTGGCCACGATGTTACACCCTCGATTTAAGGATAGCCTGGCATCCTGTCTCCCCTCTGGCCTCACAGACATCAGCAGGTATAAACAGCTACTCATTGAAAAACCGTCAGATTTAATAAAAAGATACATACATCATGGCAGCAGAAAAGGACCTGTCAGCACATCCAGTTTGCACACACTTCCTAACTGCTTTGAAATTACCCTAATGGCCATCCCTTCCCTTTGTTTCTGCCCCCAACCCCCCACTTCTGACTAATCATTATATCTGTCCTATCCTTGCTTGAAAATGCTCACTGATTTGGTCTGTACCACCTCCTCAGGCAGCTTGTTCTAGTTGTCAGAACTCTTTACATGAAAATGTACATGTAGACATCTCTTGAATCTCCCCTTGCAAGTTTCAGTGAGTTCCTCCTCATCCCTGTATTTGAGTTCAGGGAGAAAAGTCCCTTGGAGCCACTCCGTTTATCTCATGCAGGTACTTGTATGTATGTAACACAATCAGTCACACTGCTAGTGCCACTACTGTTACTATTTCTGTTTCCCAGCTTGTTCAGTATGTCCGCTCCCATGGTGGTGCAGAATGTTTTCTCTTTTATCGCTGAGGCTCCAGCAGCTGTGGAACAGACTTTGAAACCGAAACCCCAACCCCCACCCCAACACACACACACACTAGTCTTCTTTAATCTTTGCTGTGTTTTTATATTTTCTGTTGTAAAAAATAAAATTGTACTTTTAAAACTTCAAACAGGAATCCATCAATGATATTTTACTGAAGCATCAGTCCACAGGAGTGTGCTGCCCCAGAGATAGAACTTATGCTAATTTTAGAACTTTAGAATTAGAATGAAGTTCAGACTCTGTACAGTGGTGATGCTTCACATCATCTTCTTCTTTGGATGAGGAGAGGCTTTACTGGAGGATGTGGCAGTGCTGCGAGGAGCTGTTCCAGCAGTAACTGGCCTTGTCTGGGCTGGGTAGGGATCTACCCCAGACCCTTATAGTTGAATGGCTGGTGCAAAGGGACAGTGTTTTTTTGGGCTCTCCTGCAACTTATGTTAGAGCCCATGAACGTTTCTTTAGATTTGGTTTAGAAGAGGGCTAAATACCCTTTCACTTATAAGAACAAATCCCTGGGGTTGCTTTTCCCATGACCAAGGCTATTATGGGACTGGCTGTGGAGCTTTGGCAGCATCTAACATACTGCCCAGTACCCTCAGCCCACATGGTCTACAAATACCTGGGGCCTACCGCCTCTTTGTACAGATTCTGAGACCACCCCTCAGCTGAGGGCCTGGTCTCTGATTTCATTTTCTGGAAATTTGGAAATACTGGGGACATGGACAGTTCCCCCGACAAGTAGGCGAAGAAGCTTGACCATGCAGCTAGGAAAGTCTATGCTGTATCCTCCCTTGGTCTACACCAGGCAAGCTGTGCCTTGATGATGGCCCACTTTGGTTACTCCCTGCTGAGAGTGCTCAACACCATCCTCCCTTACCTGCCTTCCGATAAGCAGCTGCTGGTAAATATCATCTGAAACCAAGGTCAAGCACTGGCTTAACACCAGCTCCAAATGACCTTGGACATTGGTGATTCTTGTGCCCCTGCCATGGCAATGACCGTTGTGATATGTCACAGTGCCTGGCTGAGGATCTTCACCTTCACTTGGCACAAATTGGCCAGTATCCCTGTCCTGGGCACTGACCTCTTCGGCCCTGGGGTGGATGGGCATCTTAGGAAAAATTGAGAAATCCAGTGCCCTGGTTTCTGTAACTTCATCCCAGAAGGACCCAAAAAGATAAAAAGCAAATGAAGAAAGTCTTTCAGTTTCAGCCTTTCAGCTACAGCAGATTCAGCAGCAACAACCCCAACAGGGGCAGTTCGAAGCCTGGGCCCCAAGGCCAAGTTCTCTGGCCAAGGGCCCAAAAAAGGTGGGGGGGGTAGGGGAGGTGGCGAGCCTCTAGCATCAGCAGCTGGTGCCCCTTCCAAAGCTGCCCAGTGATGGGTCAGGGGGTGTTCACCTCCTGCCTGTCCGGTCCCTGAATTAGCTCCCAGTGGGGAGTCGGCTTCATGACTTCTGGCCTCACTGTTCTGTTATTACTATGGACAAGTGGGTTCTCCAGGTGGTCAGCAGAGGGTTGCCTCTTGACTTCAAGGCTCATCTGCCTTACTGATCCCATGCTTCAGGGGAGACCTCTGTGTCACCGGACATGCTGTCCACCCTCAGAGACAACATTGCTCGGCTCCTCACAGAAGGAGCTATTGACTATGTCCCAGATACCCTTGCAAGTCAGAGGTATTTGTCCAGGTACTTCCTGGTCCCAAAATAGATGGGGTGCGGGGAGCTGGCACCCCATACTGGATCTTCATGATCTGAACCACTTTCTAAGGGAGCACAAGTTTAGGATTGTCACATTGAACCAGATCATACCATCTCTGGAGCAGGGCATGTGGTTCTGCTCACTGAACCTCCAGAATATGTTCTTCCACATCCCAGTCCATCCATCTCACCGACAGTGCCTCTGGTTCTGCACAGAAGGGGTGCTGTATCAGTTCCAGGTTACATAATTCAGCCCCTCCACGGTGCCCAGGGTCCTCTTCCAGTGTCTTGAAGTGGTGGCAGCCTTCCTGCGGCACCAGGACATCAGACTTTATCCCTACCTGGACAACTGGCTGATAGCCTGGCCATCCAAAGAAGCAGTGGAGGAGTCCAGGGACCTGGCCCTCCAGACCTGTAGAGACTTGGGTCTCTTGGTCAACCCAGCCAAGTCCTACTTGATCTCCTGGCAGATGATTCATTTCATTAGTGCAGAGCTACACAGATACATAGACAGTGTCGGCAGATAAGGGCCTGTGGCCCACCCAGTCTGCCCATTTCAGCTCGTAAGTTCAGTTTATGTTTTCCTGGAAGTCTGTTGCCCCTTACCCGTGACCTCCAGAATTCCTTTATGTCTATCCCATGCATTCTTAAATCCCGTGATTGTTTCAGCCCCCACCACTTCCTCTGGCAGGGTGTTCCACTTGTCCACCACCCATTCTGTGAGGAAATTCTTCCTCATGTTTCCTCTGAATTGTCCTCCCTCCAACTTCATCCCATGCCCTCTAGTCCTGGAACATCTTTTTCGCTTAAAAATAGTGTATTCCTGCACCCTGTTCCTCCCTGTAAGATACTTGTATGTCTCTATCATATCCCCTCTCTCCCTCCTCTCCTCCAGGGAGTACATGTTCAGTTCCTTCAACCTGTCTTCAGCTAGACTCCCTAAGGGCCAAGGCCCTCCTCCCTGTAGACTGTGCATAGGATTTTACCTCCTTTGCCTGATCATCTCAGGTTGGGCACTTGTGCCCTGTCCAAGACTTCCTGAAGCTGCTGGGTACATGGCATCTTGTCCAGCATGGTCCACTGGTCTCACTGGGTGGATGCAGCACCTACAGTGGGAGTTGGGCCATCAGCGGTCCCAGCACCTAGACACCTGGACCAGCTGGTCACAGTGACCCAGCCAATGTGGGATGCCATCCAGTGGTGGCTGATCCCAGAACATCTGGAGGAAGGAGTCCTGTTTGTCCACCCAAAACCGACCATCACTCTCATGATAGATGTGTCTCTGATGGGGTAGGGAGTGCACCTGGGGGACTACAGGACCCTTGGGTTCTGGTTACCCAGGAAGTCCCATTACCGCATCAGTCTGCTGGAGCTCCGTGCAATACAGCTAGCTCTGACAGAATTTGTTCCTCTCATTAGGGGTCAGGATGTGCAAGTCCAGACAGACAACATGACAACCATATTTTACCTGAACAGGCAGGGTGTATTGCACTCCCTTCCATTGTGTCAAGAGGTCCTCCACACCTGGATGAGGGTGTGCAGCCTGGATGTAGATCTGCTGGTGGTTCTTGTCACAGGAACAGACAATCTGCTGGCAGATGCTCTCAATCAGGTGGGTGAAATGTTGCATAATTGGTCCTTGCATCCAGAGATGGTGAACCACCTGTTGTCCTTGTGGGGCACCCCTCTGGTGGATCAGTTTGCCTCCTGGGAGAACACCAAACTGAGGCTGTTCTGTGCCTGCCCCCACAGTCTGGGACACTTGTGGTGGATACCTTCGAGAGGCCCTGGACCCCAAGCCTCCCGTACGCCATTCCTCCCTTTCTCCTGATCCACAATGTAGTGCTCAAGGTTTGGAGGGACAAGGCATGGGTGATCCTAATAGTTCTGAACTGGCCTTGACAGTTCTGGTATCTGGATCTCCTCAGCCTCAGCAGCAGACCCTGTGGCAGTTTTCAAACAACATGAAGTCTTGCTATATTATGACATATGCAGTGAGTCCCAACCTTCGAACTGCTCCGGAGGTCAAAGAGTTAACTTTCCATGCCAGGCATGGAACCTTGAGCGCGAGCTCAGTTGAAAACTCTGTCTGTTGTTCTTCAAACTCAAACTGTCAGATTCTTTACTCCGCCTCATTGAACAGTTGCTCCGGAGATTTCTCCTTCTGCTCGGTTCGTTTGTCGGTTAAAAAGTATTATTTTTCGTTTTTTTGACCGAAATTAAACCGCAACCGATCGGTTCAAGCTCTGTCTGTGGTATTGTAAGTAATAGACAGGCTTACATTTATTTTATTCTGTGTGGAACTTGTAAACATTTTTTCCCTTCAGTTTGAACCGATCAGGTTGTTTTTAAAACTTTCTAGTCCTTATTTAGAGTTCGGTTCCCGGTTCTTATTGGTTCTAAAGAAAACGGATTTCATTACGTTTTTTTCCATGACCCGTGACACGGTTGGGAACCGATAAGAAGAGTCTTGAGCTATGGATTGCCACTAATGGGCAAGTTTGGTTAGGCTGGTACTATGTCTGAGAAACCCAAAAGAAAACCGGCCCACTGGGTTTCAGCACTGTGGTGTTTGTGGGAAGCCTTTGCTAAGGCTGACCCACACACCACCTAATATATTGTCTGAGGTTTGACCACCTCAATGCAGACTGCCAGATTTGTAAGAATTTTCCTGCGGCCACCATGGAAAGAGAGTTGGTAGGCTCAGGGAAAGGGAGGCCAAAAGTCTGCTGACCGGATGGCCACCCCGGTTCAGTTTCAACCGAACGGAGGGTGCCCTCTGACCAGGGCGATACTTCCTCGGGCAAACGAAGAGCCAGCTCTGAGGAGCCGGTTCCAACTAAAAGGACTAGAAAGTCAGCTAGTGTGGAGCCAAAAGTTCTTTCTCCAACCGCTGAGGAAATAGCTAAAGCAATTCAAATTGTCCAGTCACTTTCCCCGGTTCCGTCTGAACCGACACCATCAGGGAAGCGCTCGGTTCTGCCGGTTCCACCGGTTCAAGATTATGATTTTGAGGATTTTTATGAACCAGAGGAAGGGGAGGAGGAGTATGAGGCGAGTGAATGTGGCTTTGAAATTCTGGATGTGCCCATTGAACCGGACATCTCTCCAGACAGACCGTCAGGGGTTTCTCCCCCCAGGCTATCTGAGTCCCCTTCTCATTTTATGTTCTATAAGAAAGTTGCTGAAACTCTCCAGCTCCCTGTTGAGGAAGCTGTTGAGGACCAAGAGGAGCCTGATTATGTGGAAATGATGGATATTCCAGAGTCTAGGAGACTGTCTATTCCCTTGCATAAATCTTTAAGGAAACAGACAGTAAAAATTCTAAAAACTCCTCACTCTATACTTCCTGTTGATAAAAGGATGGACAAGAGGTATACATTATCAGGCTCTGATACGGAGTTCCTCACACAGCAATGCAGCCATGTGGGGGCAGTGCAGGCTGCAGCCTGTGACAAGGCAAATATTCCTCTAGCCTCGCACCCTCCTGAAAAGGACTCCAAGAGGATTGATGCCATGGCAAAGAAACAGTACATGGCAGCATCCTTGGGACTCAGACAGGCAAATTATATGGCTTATGCTGCTAGGTACCAGAAATCCAGATGGGATACTGTGCTGGCCCTAGCAAAACAGGTCCCTGACCAGCTTCCCAGGGAGCTGGAACAGGTGGCTGCGGATGGTATTGAGGCATCCAAGGTGCAATTTCATGCTGCAGTAGACTCTAATGATGTGTCATCAAGGGTCATGGCTACATCTGTGGCACTTCGCAGAATAGCTTGGCTCAGATGTACTACCCTATCACAGGATACCCAGTCTAAGGCCATGGATTTTCCTGTTGTGGGCAATTCTCTGTTTGGGGAGCAGACAGAGAATTACATGAAGAAAATGGATGAATATAGGACCACCTATAGGAGTGCACAGGCCAAGGAAAGGCAAGCCACTCCTCAAAGGCAGCATCTCTGGGGCAGGGGCAGGCCTTTTCATAGGCCTTTTTACCAAGCCCAGGCCTCCTTTTCTGCTTATGCCCAGAGGGGGTTCTTTAGAGGGAGAGGCAGACGGGGTACAAGCAAGCCTGCTTCCACCCCTCAGCCTAAAGCCCCTGCCAAGCAGGCTCCCTGATGGGGTGGCCAGAGCCGATTCTTCACTACCTGTAGGGGGCAGGCTGGCTTACTTTGTCCAGGACTGGAAGTCTTTAACATCAGACAAGTGGGTCCTGGAAGTAGTAAGCCAGGGACTGGTTCTCAGCTTCAAAAAATTTCCAAAGATGAGAGCCAGGTCCTTCCACCTGTAAATCCATCAGAGGCACTTGCCCTAGAAACAGAAGTTTCTACCCTCCTGGCTCTCAGAGCTGTGGAAAGGGTTCCACCCCTACACCAGGGCAAAGGGTTGTACTCCAGGTACTTCCTTACCCCAAAAAAGACAGGAGAATGGCGGCCCATCCTGGATCTCAGATACCTAAACAAGCACCTTTTAAAACCAAAATTCAAAATGGTGACTCTGGGAATTATTTTACCCTCTCTAAGGCCAGGGGACTGGCTAGTGTCCCTGGAACCTCAAGGATGCCTACTTCCATGTTCTTATCAGAAGCTCCCATCGAAAGTACCTCAGATTCGAACTGCCCTCAGGCCATTACCAGTTCAGAGCAATGCCCTTCGGCCTCACCTCAGCCCCGAGGGTATTCACAAAATGCCTGGCAGTAGCAGTTGCCCACTTAAGAAGGCAAAAGATTGCCATCTTTCCTTATCTGGACGACTGGCTCATAGTAGGCCAGTCTCCAGACCAAGTCAAACTACACCTTCAGGTAACTCAGCAACTGCTCACATCTCTAGGTTTCCTTCTCAATCTTCCAAAGTCAGTTCTAGAGCCTGTCCAGCTTCTCACCTTCATAGGTGCAGAACTGAACACAAAACAGGCCAGAGCCTTCCTTCCTCTGGAAAGAATAAGGACCCTGGTCTCTCTGGTCTTCTCTTTCACCCTGCAGGTCTCTCGACCAGCAAGGCATTTTCTGCAGCTCCTGGGGCACATGGCTGCTTCTACAGCAGTAGTGCAGGGAGCAAGATTTCAGATGAGGGATGTCCAGTTCCATTTGAAAGCCTTTTGGTCTCAAAGGAGAGACCCTCTAACCAAATTGATCCCAATGACTCGAACCCTGATCCAAGCCCTTCAGTGGTGGCAGGACCAGAGCAATCTGAGACAGGGGTCCCCTTCACCCCTCAGTCTCACTCCTTAATCCTTACTACAGATGCATCCCTCTTGGGGTGGGGAGCTCACATGGGCGACCTCACTACCCAGGGATTGTGGTCCCACAGGAATCTCTGCTCCACGTCAATCTGTTGGAACTCAGAGCAGTTTTTCTAGCAATTCAAGTTTTTTCCACATCTGTTCAGAACAAAGTTGTTCAGGTCAGAACAGACACCACCACCACAATGTGGTACATCAACAAGCAAGGAGGCACTCGGTCTACGGCCTTGCGCACCGAAGCAATGAAGTTGTGGTCTCTGGCTTATTCCCTGAACACCTCCCTTATGGCAGTTCACCTCCCAGGCAAGGACAATGTCCTGGCAGATGCTCTCAGCAGGATTTCCCAGGGCCATCACGAATGGTCACTGGATCCCCTAGTACTGGAGGTAGTATTTGCCAGATGGGGCACCCCAGATAGATCTTTTTGCAGCCCCAGACAATCACCAACTTCCCCTTTTTCACTGCAGACCCCCCAGTGTTGGGCTCAGTCCCTCTGGATGCCTTCCTTCTCAGTTGGGAAGGGAAGTTTCTCTATGCTTTTCCCCCTTCCCTCTTCTGTTCAAGGTGCTAGTCAAAATCAGATCTCAACCCTGCAAGATGATCCTGATTGCTCCAGATTGGGCCAGACAGCCCTGGTACCCACTCCTTATGTCTTTAGCAGTCCACCTTCCCCTGTGTCTTCCCAGGAATCACAACCTGTTAACCTGTGCCCAGGGGAGAGTTTGGTACCCGAACCTCAAATCTCTCAATCTCAAGGCCTGGCTCTTGAAGAGTTAGAGTTTGCTGACCTACACCTCTCCCAAGGTGTATTGGATATCTTGAAGGCTTCTAGGAAGCCTTCCACCAGGGCTACTTATAATTCCAAATGGAAGAGATTTTCCATATGGTGCTCTGGCAAGCATATTTCCCCAGAATCTGCTGACTTGCCCACAGTCCTGGATTATATGGTGCATTTGAATTCTTTGGGGCTGAGACCAGCTACCCTAAAAGTGCACCTGGCAGCCGTGTCTGCTTTCTTATCAGCAGGTAAACCCTCTTCTCTTTCAGCTCATCCTGTATCCTCCAAGTTTTTCAAGGGGTTGCTTCACCAGACCCTCCATTCAGGGACCCTGCCCCTGCTTGGGATCTTAATATTTGCATTGCCCAGCTTATACAGCCCTTTTGAGCCCTTGTTTTCAGAAGAGCTTAAGTACTTGACTTGGAAAACTGTGTTTTTGGTAGCCATCACTTCTGCCAGGCGCATAAGTGAATTACAAGCATTGTCAGTGGAGCCTGATTTTATCTCCTTTCATAGAGATAAGGTGGTCCTTAGGACTAACAGAAGTTTTTGCCTAAGGTGGTTTCAGACTTCCACCTTAATCAATTATGTCTCTTCCTGTGTACTTCACTGACCATTCCTCCTCTGGCGAGAGAGGAGACTGCACAGTTTAGATGTCAAAAGAGCCCTTAGTTACTACATAGAGCGTACCAAGGGTCACAGGTTTGACTCTCCAACTGTTCCTCACTTATGGTGAGGTTGGTAAAGGAAACCTGCCACTAAAGATCCATTGCCAGGTGGATTGTCTCTTGTATCCAATTTTGCTATGAAAAACTGGGTGAGTTCCTCCCTCAGGCCTGAGGGCTCACTCTACCAGAGGTACAGCTGCGTCTCTGGCTGCTGCCAGGGACATCCCTATCCTAGAGATATGTCAAGCAGCTACCTGGAAAACAGTTCACACTTTTACCAAGCATTACTCCCTGGACGTACAGGCTAGGAGTGATGTTCGTTTTGGCACAGCTGTGCTTCAGAGCCTATTTCCTAAGTAGGTTCTGTCCCTCCTCCATGGAGGTACTGCTGTGTAGTCTGCATATGTCATAATATAGCAAGACTTCATGTTGTTTGAAGAAAAAATTACTCACCTTAGTAATGTTGTTTCTTCTAATGGAGTCTTGCTATATTATGACCTCCCCCCCTGCCTGCCCCTCTCAGAACCTCCACTTTTGGGATGTGGGTGGGCAGTGCAGTGTTGGCACTTAATAGATGCCCACCTTTCTGACATGACCTCCCCAGGTGAAACCATGCTGCCTTGGCTCCTGTAGTCCATTGACAACCAGATGTTCCACCAATCTCTCCTTCAGTAGTGCTTCCATGATCTTTCCCACTACCGAGGTGAGGCTGACTGGTCTGTAGTTCCCTGCTTCCTCTTTGTTCCCACTTTTGTATAAGGGGACTACATCTGCTGCCCTCCAGTCTTTGGGTACCTCCCTGTTTCCAGTGATTGGCTGAACAGGATAGCCAGAGGTTCAGCCACCACCTCTCTTAGTTCTTAAGGACCCTTTAGGACCCTGGGGTGCACCCCATCTGGCCCCATTGCTTTATCAGCTCTTATGCTTCCAGTTCCTTCAGGACCCTTTCTCGTGTAAAGGGACTTGTGTCCATTTCTGCACCATTCTCACCCTTGTACCCCTTCAGACCCATTACCCCCTCTTCCTTAGTAAAGACTGAGCAGAAATACCCTGTTCAATATGTCAGCTTTACTGTTGTCATCCTCCACGCTCCCATCCTCCCCTTCAGTCTCACTATCCTCCTTTGTCCTTCTTTTTCACTTATGTACCTGTAAAAGGTTTTGTCCCCTTTAACCACTGATTTTGCAATGTGTTCTTCTGTCTGAGCTTTGGCTTCCTTACTGACTCCCTGCCTCCCTTTGTTTCTCCTGGTACTTCTCCCTATCTCCTTCTGCCTGTGTCTTTTTGTATTGCCCTGAATGCAATCTTTTTGGCTTTCACTTTCTTTTGCTACCTCTTTGGAAAACCATAATGGTCTCCTCTTTCTTTCCTCTTGCTAACCTGCTTAATGCATAATTCTGTTGTTCTTATAATCCCCATTTTAAATACTGCCCACTGTTCCTCAATCCCTGATTCCTGTCCCATTCCCTTAATGCCTCTTTCAAGCATCTCCCCATTTTCCCAAAGTCTGCCCCCCTAAAATCCAGGATACGTGTTTTTGTGTGGTTTGGTTCTGCTCTTTCTGTGATTTCAAACCACAATGACTGGTGGTCACTGTTACCCAGGTGCTCCCCCACTGTTACCCCCATCACACTGTCCCTGTTTGTGAGCACAAGGTCCAGTATTGCCTTCTGCCGATAAATCTGCTCCTAGTTGATGCTGCTGCTGGGATGCTCCAGTCCACGTCTGGTATATTGAAGTCTCCAACCAATACTACCTCACCCTTGTCTGCCATCCTTTGGATGGCTAGCATCAGCTCCCTATCTGTTTCTTCCTCCTGGGCTGGTGGTCTATAGACCACACCTGTGCGGATGGCTGGCCCCATTTTCCTTTCCAGCTTAACCCACAGTATCTCTCCCCCATTTTGTTCCTCCTGGATCTGTGTGGCCCTTATGTCATTTTTCACATACAGTGCCACTCCTCCTCCCTTCCTGCCTGCTCTGTCTCTTCTGAATATGTTGTAGCCAGGTATGGCCATCTCCCAGTCATGGTTATCATTACACCAGGTTTCGGTGATGGCCACAATGTCCAGGTCTGACTGTACCATGACAGCTTCCAGATCTTCAGGGTTCTGTGGCTACTACCACAGGTTCATAAAAGACTATTCCAAGGTGATTCGCCCACTCTTGAACCTTACCCAGGGTTACCTTCCTACCAATTGTAAATACAAAAAAGGGGCCATTAAAGAACCAGAAAAAGTATGCTTCCACCCAGGTGAACTCTTCAGGCCCTGTTGGACACCCGACTGTGAAGCAACCTTCCATGGGATCATATACCAGCTCACCCACACCCCCATCCTCGCCTATGCTGACTCCACCAAACCCTGTGTGCTGCATACGGACGCTAGTCTGTAGGGTCTAGGAGCAGTGCTGTATCAAGACCATGAGGATGGCATGAGACCAGTAGCTTTCGCCAGTAGGAGCTTCACCCTGGCCGAACGAAACTACCCTGAGCATAAGTTGGAGTTCCTTGTGCTAAAATGGGCCATTGTTGACCAGTTTCATGAATACCTCTATGGGGCAAAGATATTGGTAAAGACTGACAATAACCCATTGACCTATGTACAGACTTCATCTAAGTTAGACGCCACTGGGCACCAGTGGCTTTCTGCATTATCAACCTATGATTATGCTGTTGAATACAGACCGGGCTTGAACCATATTGATGCTGAAGCCCTATCATGAAGGCCCACTTCCAAGAGTGATTGAGTCAGGCTGTCTGAACCTGACATTCGAGCATTGTGCCCAAAGTTTGATAGAGATGAACAGATGTCTGCTGACCCAGTGGACTGTTTAGTAGATTGCTTAGGCCCTTCTGACACCTGCATACCAGCTGCTTATTGCCACTTCTCTGCTATAGATATTAGTGCGCTACCTCAATTTCACAATGACAGCATTCAGTGGGCTCAATCCCAAGATCCTATGATTCAGCCAGCACTTGATGCCCTGTGTGCGGGGAAAGATGTGTCTAAGTTACATTCCACTGGCTTGCGAACTGCTTTATTGTTTAAAGAAGGCCCCAGATTGAAGTTGCTCAATCAGTTGTTGCATAGAGAGACAGTAGATCGTAGTGGCAAAGTAGACAAGCAACAATTGGTCTTGCCTACAGCCTTTAAAGATTTGGTACTGAGGTCCCTCCACAATCACATGGGGCACCTCAGTATTGACAGAACCCTTGACCTGGTATGATCTCGCTTCTACTGGCCCAAAATGGTGGCCGATGTTGAGCACCATGTAAAGACTTGTAGTCGCTGCCTGTAAAGAAAAGCCCTGCTTCAGAGTGCTGCCCCCTTGTTAATATTACTACCAGCACCCCATGGAACTAGACTGCATAGACTTCTTGTGTTCAGAACCTGATCAGCGAAACACTGGTAATGTGTTAGTGGTTATGGATCATTTCACATGGTATGCACAAGCTTTTCCCACCAAAGATCAAAAGGCATCTACCGTGGCCAAGGTGCTAGTGGAAAATTTCTTCGTCCACTATGGTGCCCCCCAGCGGATCCACTCTGACCAGGGCAGAGACTTTGAGAGTCGACTAATCAAGGAAATGTTCTCTCTATGGGGGGTGCGAAAGTCAAGAACCACCCCCTAGCACCCGCAGGGAGACCTTTAACCACAACGTTTTAACCGCACCCTTTTAGACATGCTGGGCACCCTCCACCCAAAAGACAAGCATAAATGGAGCCAGCAGATTAGCACCTTGGTACATTCATACAATTGCATGAAAAATGATGCTACTGGGTTCTCCCCCTACTGCCTCATGTTTGAGAGAGAGGCCTGGCTGCCAGTTGATGTCTGTTTTGGGGTCTCTCCAGATAGGGTCCGAGCCGAAAACTACTTGCAATATGTACAAAAACTGAAAGCTCAATTGAACCATGCCTATCAACTGGCCCAGACAATGGCAACCAAGAGAAATCTAGCTAACAAAGAGGTATGACAAAAAAGTAAAGGCTCAAGAGCTTCGACCTAGAGACCGTGTGCTGTTATGCAATTTGGGACTGCATGGTAAACACAAAATTGCTGATCAGTGGCACCATCTTCCCCATGTAGTAGTTGGAAAGTTGGATGATTTACCTGTGTACAAGGTGCGCCCAGAGAACAACTCCAAAGCTGTCAAGACCATACACCGTAACCACTTGCTACCTATCGGCCAAGTCATGATTGAGGCTGAACCCCCAGAAATTGAGCCCCCTGGGCCGGTGACTTGTGCTGCTACAAGAAAGAGACAGAGTCAACCTACCCCAGTGGTCACAGATTTAAGGTTTCCTCAGCAGCAGGCCCAGAATGATAATGACTGTTAGTCCACTTCTGACAAAAGTGAGTGTGACTATGCCTATTACCACTCTTATGAACTGAGTCAGCTGTTTTGAGGTAACCCCCTGATAAATTGTGGGGATGAAGCTGTGCCTTCTGGACTGCCTTACCCCCCAGCTTCATCCTTGGAGCCAATGCTCCCAAAAAGTGAAGTGCAAAGTATCACGTCTGAAGATGTTGAGTCTCTGTGTATTGTGGAACTGTATGATTTGCCTGAAGAAGGGGCTGAGGGTCTGAGTTTTTCTGGTGACATACCAGAACTTGAAGAACACTATGAGAGTGCCTAGGTTAGCTTGACCATTACCAACCATGACCTCTGGGTGGAGGCACCCATTTCAGAACTCAGGCCCCTTAACCTGCTACTAGCCAAGCAGGCAGGGGTAGTAGCCCTTGGGATAGCGCCACCTTGGGGTTACACCAACATTGTTTCAAAATTTTGAAAAATAGCTTAAATAAGGCAGAACAAACTTAACTGTTATGGAAAAGGTAGATAACTTGGACCACTGAACAACAGTTGTAAAGGCTCTGTAACAAGTAATGCTAAAGTAAATAGAAAGAACTGATTCTTGTTTGAACCTTTTACAGGGTTCTGGAGGGTGGTAGGGATTAGGGATTGTTAAGCATAGTGAGGAATCCCTTTGGAAGAAACAACAGTACCATGGTAAGTAATTTTTTTCTTCAACCCCACGGTATACCTCATGCTTAATAACTGCAGACTCCATAGCAGTACCTTAAGAGGCTGGGTACATAACCTACTTAAGGAAAAGGTTCTGCAAGACAGCAGTGACAGTGCTGGGTCCCTTCTGGACTGTATGTCCAGACAGCAGTGCTTTGTGAAAGTGTATACTGTTCTGCAGGTAGCTGCTTTAAAGATTTCCTGTAGGGTAATACTCCTTGATGCTGCCACAGTGGCAGAGGTGCCCCTTGTGGAGTGCGCCCAAGGTCTTTACTTCGCAACTTTCCAGCTCTGTCATAACAGAACTATATGCAGGAAACTATCCAATGAGAAAGGGTTCTCTTGGATGCAGGTTTACCTTTCCCCGCTTCAGCATAGGTGACAAATAATTGTGTGTTAGTGGACCTGGCATTCTTCATGTGGTCCAAGTAGAAGCTCAGTGCCATCTTCACATCCGGACTTTTGAACTTCTGTTCTCTGGAGCGGATTTTGCTGTAAAGAAAACTGGAAATGTAACTGATTGATGCAGATGGAATTCAGACCCCATGTTGGTGAGGAATTTTCTCTTAGTTCTTAGGACTGCCTTGTCCCTGTGAACGATTATGTAGTTAGGATCTGTGCAGAAGGCTTGCAGCTTCCTCACCCTTCTGGCACATGTTCATGGCACCAGGAAAACTGCTTTTCCAGGTGACATACTTCAGTGCAGCAAGTGCCATAGGCTCAGAAGGAGCCTCCCTTAGCTGAACAATGCACATACTGAAGTCCCAGGGAGGGACAGGGTCCTCATTGAAAGATACAGGAGATTAAGGCCATTGAAAAATCTTTTGAGAACGGGTTGTGAGGCCACTGACCTGTCTTTTCCAGCTGATACATAAACTGAAACTGCTGCCAAATGAACCTTCAGGATAGAGAGCCTGAGGCCCAAGGACTAGAAATGGACTATGTAGTCCTGGATTGTAGCCAGACTTTCCCGGAATGGGTTGAAATATCTAGGGGAACATCAAAAGGAAAATATTTTCCATTTTGAAGCATAAGCTTTCCTAGTTACTGGTTTCCTGGAGACCATCAGCACTTCCATCACTTTCTCAGGGATATTTAGTTCAGAGAACTCTAGCTCTTCAAGAATTATGCTCTGAGCCACAGAGTTCTAGGTTCTGGGAATGGTATCCTGCCCTGTCATAGTGCCAGCAGACTGTATCTCAGAGGCAGGTTGATAGGAGGCTTGTTGGAGAGAGACAGAAGCATGGAGTACCAGATCTGCCTTGCCCAGTCTGGAAATATGAGAATCATTGTTGCTGACTTTCTTCTCAGTTTGATCAGTGCTCACTGCAAAAGTGGGAAAGGTGGGATGGCATACAGAAACTTCCCTGGCCAGTTGAGGACTAGTGCATCATCTGGGACTGTTCTCACCAATGGGGGTCTGCAAAAAAACATTGAGAGCTGATTGGTCCAACCAGAAGCAAACAAGTCTATTTCTGGTGTACCCCACCATCTGAACACTGCTGCCAGCACCTGCTGGTTCAAGGTCCATTTGTGATTTCCCTGGCTGATTCTGCCAGCACATTGTCTTTCCCTGGCACATGTACTGCTGAAAGCTGACCTTCTAGGAAGTATGCTAGATTCCAATTCTTCACTGCTTCTGTGCACATCTTTGAAGAACTTCCTCCCTCCATGTTTATGTAATACATTATTGTTGTGATATTGCCTGTTCTGATCTGGACAGACTGACTCCTGGTCTGGGAGGAAAAAGCCTGCACTGCCAGATACACTGTCCTGAGCTCCAAGCGGTTCATGTGCTTCTGAGTCTCATGTGTACTCCAAGAACCACGTACAGTGAGGATCTCCAGGTGGGCACCCCAGCCTAGGAGGGAGGCATCTGTTGTAAGTATAGCTGTAGGTGATTACTGAAGGAAGGAAATTACCTCTCTGAGGTTGCATTCTTCCTTCCACCATTCCAGTGCCCATAGCAAAGACTTTGTGACAGACATCAATGTAGACATTGGATCCTACCTCTGAGACCATTGGCCACCAGGTGGTACTGGACATCTTATTTGGAACCTGGCCCCTGGTACCATTGCTGTAGATGAGGCTATGTACCCCAGTAAACACAGAATATCCCTTGGAGTTCTCAGCTGCCGTGTCTTGAAGGATTCTTTAGCTGAATTCAGATGTGCTACCCTTGCTTGAGGGAGGAATGCCTTCACTTACAGGGTGTCCAGCTCTGCACTTATAAAGTCCAGAACCTGAGCTGGTTCTGTATGGGACTTTTGAAGATTCATGAGGAAGACCAGGTCCTCCAATGTGCCTTGTCTCAGCAATAGTGAAGACTTTGCTTCCTGCTTTGTTTTTCCTGAGGCCAGCCAGTCATCCATGTAGGGAAAAATCACCACCCTTGCCTTCTCAAATGTGCTGCTACCACAGCTAGGCATTTTCTAAACACTCGTGGAGCTGAGGTGAAGCCAAAGGGAAGTGCTGTGAACTGATACCGGCAGTTCTGTATCATGAACCTGAGGCACTTTCTGTGGCTGGAGCTGATTGGTATGAGAAAGTAGGTGTCCTTCAGATCCAGTGACTCTAGCCAGTCTCCTTTTTTACAGAGATGGAATCACTGCCCCTATAGTAGCCCCTTTGTGGAAGGTACTCTTAGGAGACATAAGCACGAGGGAAATATACCCTGACCCACCTCCCCTTCCATGATGCCTGTAGGAAATGGAGGCCTTTTCTTTCTCAGTGTTGCTCTTGTATGTGGTTTTGTAGTCATCCACCTTTTTCATGTAAGCCTCTGTCTTGTCACCAAATAGGGAATTTCCCTCACAGGAGAAATCCACTTTGTTTGAGTGTCCTAGGATAGACTGGTAGGTCTAAGCCAGGGAAATCTCCCTAAGGACACTCCATGAGCCACGACCCTAGACACGGTATCATTAGTATCCAATGCCATATGGAATTGGTACTTTTTTTTTTTTGTAAATAACATTTTTATTGATATATATCTTTGAAATATACAGTTGTGGTACATTCATCATTGAAAAACCGTTGCAAATTACAGGTAATCAATTGAGAGGAAAACATTTCCTAGCCTAGATGAAATCCCTTGGAGATACAATCTTGTACAAGTCACATTTTGTTTAAGTAACAAAGCTCTAGCTCTGTCTGTACTGCATTCAGATTTCATACAGAAGAGAGAGACAAATGTAAAAGCTAACAGTTGTCTTACTACCTTGATATTGCTGTAGTCATGGAGGTGAGTTCCTCTTTGTACATTCTTTTGCTCCCAGCTCCCAGTGAGCACCTTATTTAATGGATAAAGGGGTGGGGGAGGTGCTAGGCCCAGGTAGTTTGCAATGCCCTGAACTCAGATAGGGCCCCAATATCTCCTGGAAGGTTTAAATTCTGCCTCAGAAAGGTATGTAACACCCTCTCATAGCTTGCTGCCCTGCCTAATTCTTTTAACCATTCTTGTATATGGGGTGGCAGCGGGTCATTCCAGTGCCTTAACAACACCCTTTTTGCGATGATTAAAGTGTCCATCTGCCACAACTTCTTAGCCCTCGGTATTCATTGGTCAGGCTGGGAGGGTGTCAGGATTCCCAGTAGGGCTAATTCAGGTGTAAGTGTTATAGTGCAACCAGTGATCTCATTACATACCTCTGCTATTCTACACCAGAATGAGAGGAGACTGGGGGGTAGCTCCATTAGATGAGAGATTTCATCCCTCCGCCTCAATTGACATCTAGAGCATCATCCTTAGAAATCAAGTCCCAGGCCTTTAGCTTACTAGGGATTCTGTGCCACCTATATAGGATTTTTAATTGGGTGAATCTGTTTGTGGTGTCCTTCACAGTGGCCCGTAAGTCTCTCCAGCTTTTTTCCCCGCTGGCTTTAGTGACCACAGATTGTAACTCATTTGACCAGCTACATCTAGTGTTTACAGAGGTGTCTGGACTACCATTAAGTAAATGGATGTAGATGTCACTACAGTTTTTCCCTCTCCTGGCCAGAGCAGAGAATCTAGAGGATTTGGGACATTTCCTTCCAACTTCTGGGAATTGGTACTTTGTGGCATCTATGACTGATCTTGCTGTGTCAGCTATATTCTGTGACAAGTCTCCAGTAGCCATTTCACTCAGTGCCAGTATGGAATTCCACAAGGCTTTCTGGTTCTGTGCTGCGTAGGCCAGGTAAGCTGCCTGCCTTAGGAGCAGGGAAGCTGACATATAAACGTTTTGCCTTTTCTGTTCAGTTTCCTGAAATCTTTCTCAGGAGGCTGGGAGGAAGGGTGCACGCTTTGGCCTTGTCACATGAGGCAGTCTGGACCACTTCCTCATGATCAAGATGGGAACACAGATACTCAGAACCCTGTTTGTCAACCTGATATTTTTCCTCATTTTTTTTTAACTATGCCAGCCCCCAAGGTGGGTGATGACATGATTTTATAGGGGCATTCCAGAGGGATTTGTGGATGGGCAGCAGCAGCCTCTTTGTGGGAGCTAAGCCCATCGTATCCATGAATTCTATTTCATCCACACCCTCTTCAGTTTTCTGTGAGGAGATGTTGAGGGTATTTACCATATGCCTTACAATGGTATAGTGAGAAGTGTAATCATCTGAAGGCCTAGGAGAGAGAGAGCCAAATTCTTGCTCAGGAAAGCTGTCAGGTTCTATGGGTTCTCCTTCTTCCTCCTCTTCATAGTAACGTTCAGCCTCATCCTCCACAGGCATTAAAAATGGAACTGGAGCCTGGAAGGAAGGCATATTCATGAAATTCCCCCTAGCCTGGAATGCCTGGACGAATTGCTATGCCTTTGTCATGTCCTCTAGTGAGGCATTTTATTTGTGTCCACTGGCGGCTCCTTTCCTTCTTCAGGAGGAGGGACTGTAACAGATTATTCTTTTTGTTTTTTCTTGACAGGCACCATCCATGGTGTCTGCTCTGACGTTCTTTTATTTTTACTGGATTCAGGGTTCCTCCCTTTCGGACTTCCTGAGTTCTGAACCATCTTTTGCAGCTTTATCTTTCTTTTCTGTCCCCGAACTGCCACTTTTTTGAGGGGCTGGATCCTCCTCTGAGTCTTTTTTTTCCTTTTTTAGCTTATTATTTCTGGTGTGTCCTGGTCGGCATTTCTGTCCACGCTTCCCTATTTCTGGCCACTGTCCAGTTGTTCCCAGCCTCCATAGGGCCCTCGCCATCTTCCCCCATGGCTTTCCCCCCACGGCGGGGTGGCGGGGAGCACCCCTCTCTCCCGCCAGGTTCGGATCCAATTCCGGTGATGCCCCTGAGGCCAGGGTGCCCGCAGACCGGCAATCAAGTCGCAACGACCATGGACACCTTTTTTCTGTTTTCCACCCACTGAGGGGCACGGTGTGCAATGATGCCAGCAACATGGTTGCACACACTCCCACATGCACTGCATCAGGCATCTGCTGTGCTCCTCCCCTGGAAGTTGTGGCTCTGTGTTGCCGACCCCCAGCCTCTGCTAGGGGTCAGGCATGCACCGGTCACAGATGCACCCCCTGTCCCTGTAGATGGAGAGCAGTCCTATGGATGCTCAATCCATCTCCTTCCCTCCAACCCCCAATGACTCATGCTCATTCCCGAACACGGGTCACTGGTGCGATGCGAGGTGTGACAACCAGCGCCTGAACCTCTGAGTCTTTAAGTGATGTGGAGGAAGACTGAGAAGCCATAATATCTTCTAATTTTTTTTAGCCCCCGTCTTTTCCTGTTTTAGGGCAAAACTTAATATAGAGCTCACAACTGACAAAATTGTGGTCTGGACCAGGCACTTTAAACACAACTTGTGGCAGTCTGCCTTTGCCAGGAGTTGAAAACAAATGTTACAGTTTTTAAAACCTGTACATCAAGTCTTCTTTTTGAGTCTGTCAGTCATGCCAAACACTGATGTTCCTTGGAAGACATTTGCGGTTCCCAATAGAAAAAGGGTTTTATGTGGTAAGGGCAAGTTGTTTTAATAGTGGACCAATAACAGTGACTAAACAACTGCTGCCAAACCACAAGGGCGAGTGAAAACAGACTGACCGCCGCAAACAGTGACGGTCAATACATTCAAATACCAAAACAGTGAAGCATTTATTATGTGGGGGGCACACAACTTACAGATTCTCAAATCCAGAGGTGGAGGGTGGCAGACTTAGAAAAGAAAAACAAAGAAAAGTCCAGGACAAACAAAAATCCTATCCCACCCCGGGACTCAAACCTGGGTCCTTCAGCTCTATACACCAAACAGCTAGCTTGGCAGTGCTTGGCCATACTGCCTCTCTTATCATTGTCAAACGAGTTCAGCTCACTGCTGCAGTCACTCTCACCTATTCCTTGCAATACTGCACCACTCGCTCTTTCCATGAGTGGTTTTACTGAGTCGCTCTGATTGAGTAGCTCAATAAAACTCACTCATGTCACATGATACCTAGAAAAAGTCGTAATTATAACCAACAATTGTTAAAAAAGGGCTTTAAAGAAGCAAAATGTGGTTTAGTTCTAAAGAAATGAAAATTACTAGTTAAATAAATACACTTCGAGAGGTTCTTCAGCAAAATTAGTTAATTCTCATCTCAGTTCCCAAAAAAACGAGGTATCCAGAATAATGTAAAGTAAAACCACAAAGCAGTTTAGGTAAAAATGAATTTTTATTCATTTTAAAAGTGAAAAATGGTGGTTCCCTGACAGCTGGAACGATACTGAAAATGGCCTTCTCCAGTTCCTGTGCACTGATCAGGAACCGGAGAAAAAAATGAAAGTTACACAGTGAATAGCAAATAACATCCTAACTAACACAGAGTATTGAAAAGTTAAATAAAACAGTTAAATGTTATAAAATAATAAACCACAAACCAGCCAGAAGTGAAGAGTGAAGAGCAGACTCTGAGGCAAGTACTTTCTTTAGGTAGAAAAAAAAAATGACGTTAGAGTGCAGGGTTGAGCATGATTATGCAACAGAGTTTTAATTTAATTCTAAATTCCATAACTGGTATAACATTCTTAAAGCTCCAGGGCAGCTCATTCCAGGGGAATGGTTGCATTTGTATGCCCTCACTTGTGCATTTGTATGCACAAGTGAGGGATTCCTGGTGTTTGAAAATAGAGAGTTAGCCAGCCTGGGAGTGGGTCCCAAGATGACAGCCTGGGTAAAGAATTGGCTGGAGAATAGGACACAGAGAGTAATAGTAAATGGAGTCCACTCTGAAAAAAAGGGGGTTAGCAGTGGGGTACCACAGGGTTCAGTATTAGGACCGGTCCTCTTCAATGTCTTTATAAGCGACATTGCAGAGGAATGGAAGGAAAAGTATGTCTCTTTGCAGATGACACAAAGATCTGCAACAGAGTTGATGCACAAGGTGGGGTGGAAAGGATGAGAAGGGACTTGGCAAGGTTAGAGGAATGGTCAAATGTATGGCAGCTTAGATTCAATGCTAAGAAGTGCAAGGTAATGCACCTGGAAACCAGGAAGAGTACACAATGGGGGTGAGATACTAACAACAACAAAAATGGAAAGGGACCTGGGGGTAGTCATATCAGATGACCTAAGGTGGGCAAGCAATGTGAGAGGGCAGCAAGGAGGGCTGGGGGATACTGGGATGCATGGGAGAGGCATCACCAGCAGAAAACAAAGTTATTATCCCTCTGTACAGACAGCTGGTGAGACCACATCTGGAGTACTGCGTGCAGTTCTGGAGACCCAATCTCCCAAAGACATAGACAGGATGGAAGCTGTCCAGAGGAGGGCAACTAAAATGGTGCAGGGTCTGCACGGAAGACATATGAAGAGAGACTTAAGGAGCTTAATATGTATAGCCTCGAGGAAAGGAGGAGAGGGGACATGATAGAAACTTTCAAGTACCTCAAGGGAATCAACAAAGTCCAAGAGGGTAGCATCTTTCAAAAAGAGGTGTGCAAGAACAAGGGGCACAATTTGAAGATAGAAGAGGCGCTCAGAGGTAATTTAAGAAGTATTTTTTCACAGAGAGGGTTGTGGATGTATGGAACAGCCTTCCAGAGGAGGTTGTGGAGTCAAAAACAGTGGTGGAATTCAAGCATGCATGGGACAGTCATAAGGCAATTCTAGGGGGTGGGGGTAGGAAGAAGTAGGCTGCTGGTTAACTAGGATCTGCAGCTTATCCATCAGGTAGGGAAATGGGCAGACTGGGTGGGCCAAGCGGTCCTTATCTGCCGTCAAATTCTATGTTTCTATGTTTCTATGTTTAATCCAGCAGTATGTGCATGTAACCAGAATTTTATACTTACCTGAGGTGGGTGATGCTACAAAAACCCAAGAGTGAAGCTCGAGGAGTTTAAAAGCATCCCATTCTGAGGGCGTGTGTAAAATTCTGTGTTACATGTACCTACCCATGTTTTGTTTTTTATAATTACTGTCCAGCATGTTTAATAAGGGAGGGTTTAAAGGGACATAGAGAGAGTTAAATTATATAAACTCTTTGTGGAACTCAGTTCAGTCATGTATACTTTAAAAGGTAACAGTTACAGCTGTACACAGTCAAGTGTCACTTTATGTATTTATTTATTGAAATGTTTCACCAGGAAGGCCATGTAAAGACTTCACATGGCAGCAATTAGCCTGAGCACCCCTTCTAAATACACAGATAGTATTAACATGCCTGGGAAATAGTTTCATTCCTACACACAGTGCACCCTTCATTTTGTCTCTCTGCTTAACTCCAGTGACCAGAGGTAATACATGCAATGGTGTTTCGACTGAGTGCCAGCATCAGTTAGTACTGCAGTGCAGTGTGCAGTGTGTTGTCTCCTCAGGACTTGTCTATGGTACTGAGGTTTTTTTGCGCAAATGTCCTGTACATTTCTTGCTCTTCCCTCTGTGATTGCTGCTCCCACCTGAATTGCTTAGCATCACTGACACTTAGCATCCACAGTTCTTGTCGCAATGATCACTCCTTCTGCACAGCTACAAAGTCTATAAACAGCATCAATATCTATGCCTGGGTATTCCTTGTATCTACTAGCAATAGGGAAAATGTATTGAGACCCAAGGTGCCTCAATATTTTCAGAATTTCAGAGATTGCTGCTTAACATTGAATTAGCCACAGCAACACCAACATAATTATGAAGGTCGGGACAGGAGCACAATCTCCCATTCCCTGACTCCATCGCAGCTGCTATTAGCCTGTCCCCAACCCAACAGTAAGCCACTAGTCAGGCATGAAGGTCAGGAACAGAATCAGTAGATCCCAACAGGCCAGCACAGCCACATCAGCTGGTCGGTCACTAACCCCAGGGTAGCAACGGTCACCACTACTTAGGAACAGAGGTTGGACCCAGAATCACTGAAGTCAGAGGTGGGTTACAGAATTAGAAGGTGAGCCACGGGAGATATCAGGTGGAGCCGGTAAGGCACATAAGTTGGAGGTGGGTTGCAGAATTAATGGGAGAGGCACTTTAGCATGTCCTTTCATAAATAAGATGTTTCAGCTATTACTGTTTACTGGAGAATACAAGGTTTACTGCATATCTTGGTAGTCTGTTTAAAAATTATGTTTTAACAACAGCTGCTTCTACCATGCTTACATCTCAGTGCCTTTGTTTATGACATCATAGTGCTCAGCTTGACAACAGACTGTGATGTCACAGAAAGCAACTGTGTGGTTAGTAGGGGAGAGTCAGAAACTGTTTGAAAGACTCCATAAAATAAGTGCTGCATTATTTACAACATTTAGTAGGCCAACAATAGGGAAAAGTAAAAATAAAATTAAAAATAACTAGAAAACAATGATGTGACACCGTAATTGGTATAAATCTAGGGTCTGATTCTCAAAACGTTACATCTGACATAAATTGACTTACACCCCCAAAAATGGCACAAGTAGCAATTTACATCAGCAGTTGCGACATTTGGTATTCTGCAAAGCAGCTTGCGAGATGCCACTGGCTGCTTGCACCAAAGTGGATTTACGCCACCGGTTACGCCCTAACCCCCTGAGACATGGCACTAGGAGGTTTATGGCAGCAGTTGTGCCCTATTCTGGAAGGGCAGCAGCCAAGTCCCCCAGTTTGCTACTCTCAACCCCCGGAGGAAATCCACCAAAGTACAGTTACACCAGCTTTTAGCTGATGTAAGTGGACTTTAAGCCCTCCGGGGGTTGTGCAAATGTGCCCCAATCCATCCCCCAGTACATGTAGCCCCCAGCCCCCAATCCCCAGTCTGTAAAGCCCTGCAGGGCTTGCCCATGCCCCCGACACCCAATCGCTGGTTCAAGTCCCCCCGACCCCCCGATATTGTAATACAGCCCCGCCCAGCTGTGTCATGTCCCCCTGACCCCTGTTATATTTATCCAGCCCATCTGGGCTTTATGTCCCACCGACTCCCCAATATATTTAACCAGAACCTCTGGGCTTTGTCTTGTCCCTCCAACCCCTGATATTTTAATACAGCCCCTCTGGGCTTTGTTATGTCCTCATGGCCCCCCCTCATATAGTTACAAAGCCCCGAATCCCCGCAATGTGCAAACAGCACCCATCCCCAACCCGATCCCCGATATGTAGGCATATAAAGAAAATTTTCTCCATTATCCTGGTGATCTAGTGGCCCTCACCCCCCCTCCTGGCAGTTCCCGACCTCCCTGCTTTCACCCCCAACCCCTTACAGGCCAGCGACTGGCACAACCCACCTCTCACTACCACAGCCAGCCGCCGACTGAACATGAATGAGCGCGTACTACTGTACTGTACATATTCGCACAAAGCCTGAAGGGGCTGTGGGAATATATTGGAGGGGTCAGGAGCATGAACAAGCCCTGTGGGGCTTTAGCAACATGGGGGAGTCGGGGACATGGGGAAGCCCTGTGGGGCTGTACAGATTGGGATTGGGGTACGGAGGGGCGATTGTACCCTTCACAACCAGGGTCGCAAGTTACAGGACTAGCTGTGGGGACCCTGCCCCTTACAGAATGTGGCGCAGGGTCCTTGGCGTAATGGGGTTTGTCACGAGTTGCCTTTGGCAGCTACTTTCGCCATTCTTCTAGAATCGGGACCCTAGTGTTTTAAGCCATTTATTATAGTAGAGACTTGCTCTTTAAATCAACTGTGTGATTTTCCTGTACAAGTTGCATTTTTCAATCCACTAGCAGCTTGAATTTAGAGCTGGGACTCTGGAGGCAGTGTATACGATCCTTCAATTCAATTCAATTTTATATTACCAGGAATACACCATTGAGAAGGACTCATTTACAGAGTGGTCCTGGGGGGACAAGCAAAACAGTTCAAATACACAGTACAAAGTTACATAACAAAAGCAAGGACTACAAACTTCAACAGCCCCCACCCTCCACCGCACCATAACTCTCACAATTTAGCTAGATATTGGGGGTATAAAACTTGCTCCGGAATGCGGAGCTGCAGTGGACTATTTTCATTTCCTTAGCCCTATATACTTCATTCTGAGCTGGCCAAAAGCAGCTGTAGCTACCACTGAGGGACATGGTAGCAGGTCGTTGTCATTTGTCAGTTTGTATCCTAATTGAACTGTTCCGAGTTATAAATTGATGTTTTGATGGTTAGAAAACATATGTTTAAAGCAGTAGTGTAGCCAAAATGGGCAGACAGGAAAATAATACAAATTTTAAGAAGTATTCAGTTGCAACTTTTTATTTCTGAAGTGATTTTCTTTTTCCTTTTACACTTCAGAAAGTGTTCTGTGTGATAATAGTGCTCTGGATGTGTGGGACAGCTCTTTTTTTTTTTTTTCAATTCTGTTTTTCTCCTCCCTACCGGAACTCTCTCGGGCTACCTCACTTGCCGAAGTCGCTCTACTGCCCGCTTTTTTCCCGCCATCTTCAGAGACGATACGACTCCCCTGGGACACGGGGGGGGGGGCTACAGCCCCAGGGAGATCGAAGGGGCAGTGGCGGAGAACCAGCATTGGGAGTGTGGCAGTGATGGACCAGGAGGAGCCGTCGCCTATCTGATGGGAGGGCTTTCCCTTAGTGTGCTCCTCCCCCCTCCTCCCTCCCTTCGTGGTGCGCCCCGAAGGTGCATGGCAACCCCTGCAGATGTCAGGCCACGCCCACCACATGCTGTCTATAAGTGCCTGCAGTGGGGGCTGCTGGCAAAGGACACCCCAGAGCCCCTCCCCCGGGATAGGAGAGCAACCCAGTGGGTGCTCAATCTGATCCCACCCCTGCCGACCCCCAGCACCTGAGCTCGCTCCCGAACCCGGGTTGCCGGCGAGGTGTGGCGTCCAGTGCCTTAACCCTCAGCACCACTGGGCTGGCTTGTGGGACAGCTCTTAACCTGCTAGCTGACATATCTAGCTCAACTGCGCCCCGCTACCCCATCAGCATTCTGATCTCACTGACAGTGACATCACAGATGACTGACCTGGCAGCTATTGAGTGGATGTTCCTAGGCAGCACAGATGTCACAGTCAGTGAGGTCACAATACTGATGATGTAGTGGAGGACAGTACAGCTAGATATCTCAGCTGCCAGGCAGAGTGCTGTCACACACACTACACCTACTAACATCAGGTAAACAATCTTCTAATTAAAGAAAGAGAAAGGAAAAAGTACCTCAGATATAAAAGGTAATGGTTGACTGCTTTTAAAATCTAATATTAGTTTAGGCAGTACACTAGCTCTTTAATTGTGCTTCTGTGTAAGGGAGGGATTCGCATATATACCTCTGATTACCCCCTCCCCCCCTTTGAGGAGATCTGTACAGAGGAAATCTCTGAATCATACTCGAGAGTTGGGTGAGTGCACAGCATTCGTGAGGCCTCTCCTCCCCTGACACTTCCTCCTACAAACTGGAAGCTGTGGTTTCTTTTGTGGTGGATTGGGAAGAGGCTACTGGGTTCTGTCTGAGAACTACTTGGGCTCCATGTAAGTGTTTGCCTACTGGCATCCTTTATTCTGTTTTAGAGAAAATAGCTGACCTACCTTGGTCATATGACTGCTTTTCAAATTATTTCTCTTCAGTTCTATTTTTAGTTAACTCCACAGGAATTACTGGAGAGGGAACAGCTTTTGAACACTTCTGAATGTGCATGTCTCTTTTTCTGTGGGTGTGTTGTGTCTTGCAGGGGAAGGGGGTGGGAGAGGAGGAGGTGGCGGTGGCAGGGGACTGGATCACCATTTCTCTGCCCTGTTGGGATTTTTGTGTCAAAGGCCTGCCCTCTTACTGCATTTAAGTCTGATAGTGTCCTGTGATAATTCAAAAGTTGTCTCCAGGAAAGTTAATGGCCCGAATAGTCTGGCTAAAAAATGCAAGGTCCTGGCCAAACTTAAAGATATGTTATATGATGTGGCTTTACTCCAAGAGACACATCTTTTGGCGCTCAATGCAGAGAAGCTTTGATTTGTGTGAGTGGGAACAGTATACTTTAGCTCTTATGTGGCTATGCAATGGGGAGTCACAGAGTTACTAAGGAAAGGGCTCCAGTTTGGAGCTCACCCCACTAGTACAGATGGGGAAATGAGGTTTGTCATTGTAGAAGGCACACATCAGGGAGAACCCCTAGTTTTGGGAATCTTTTATGCTCCTTATGTCAGTGACCTAGATTTCTATACTATTCTCTAAACAATTTGACCAGTACTCATACTCGTATCTTGGTGGGGATTTAAATTTGGCCTTACAGCCCTTACTAGACAGAAAAGGGGTGGGACCCAGGACGGAGTCACAAGTTGCCCCTCAGGTTCTCCATGCGGTCCATTAGCATGGATTAAGGGGTGTCTGGAGCACTTTACACCCAGGAGATCAAAACTACACCTTCTGTTCCTCTGCACATAGCCTGTACAGCTGGATTGATATTGTTCTGGTCTTCCAAGAACTAGTATCTCAAGGCTGGGAAGCCTTATCGAGGAATGGTTTTATATGGGACCATGCTCTGATCATCCTTTCCCTGGCCTGGGGAAGAGTGGTGGGACCTTGCAATAAATGGCATATGAATACCTCTTTGTTGCAGTACCTAGATTTTTGCACTTGTCTGGGACAGGAGCTTCTTACCTACTTCCACATCAATTAAATCCCATACACAACAGCTGCAACCCAGTGAGACACTCTAAAGCAGTCCTGAGAGGGTGGGCGGCTAATTGCCTACTGTTCCAGACTCCACAAAGAGTGGGACTGAACACTGAGACAGCAGAAAAGGTAATGAAAACTTTGGTGCAGAAGCTTATGTGGCACTCAAATAAGGGGGAGACACTTTGGCCCTAAACTGACCAAACTAGAACCTGTATTGAAATAGCCCTCCAGCATCAGACATAATACAGACCCTTTTGGCAGAATCAGTCTTAGTGGGAGTCAGGGGAGCAGCAGGGCAAGTCATTATTCCACTGCCTGCATGCCAAAGAGGTGGAGAAATACATTTCCCTTATCCACAGGGCACTGTAGTAACGACCCACCAAGACATTAGTCAGGCATTCTTGAACTATTATTCAAACTTTACACATCAGAGGCGTCCCCTACTCCCCTCACTCCTAGTACAACGTGTTTCACTCTGATATTAGCCTCCTCCAGGTCTTGCCTCACAAGAATGCTATACTGGTTGCCCCATTCACCACCAAGGAAGTTTCTGCAGCCATCAGAAGCATGACCAAAGGAACATTTCTGGACCTAGATGTATTCCCATTTGATTTCTATCAGCAGTACTCCCAGATTCTTACTCTTAAACTGGTTGCAGTTTTCAGTGAAGCCAGAACCCTAGTGTGACTACCTGCCTCCTTTCATGAGCCATTGACTATCCTGATCCTCAAAAAGCAAAGATAGTGTACTGCACTCCCAATTTTGCTCCATCTCCCTGATAAATGTTGATGCAAAAATCTGTGCTAATAGGGCTTTGTGCCGGGGAGGAGGGGCTCAGATAACACCTGAAGGCTATGCAATGTACTATGGGCTGTCAGTACTAAGTGAGAGCCCAGTACCATGTTGTCTTTGGATGCAGAGAATGCTTTTGACATGGTGGAGTGGACATATCTGTTTGATATGCTGAAAGGTTGGGTTTGCTGCAGAGTTCACTGACTGTGTGCAGTTGCTGTATGCTGCTCTCACATTTTGACTTACTCGGTGAACTCAGTGAGATCTGTTACCTTTGTGCTTCAGAGAAGGATGAGGAAGGGATGTCTACTTTCCCCTTTTCTGTTTCTTTTGGCAAGAAAACCCCTGGTCCAGAAGCTGTGAGTGTCCCCTACTTTTCCAGCCATTACTATAAGGGAAATTTTGCATGTTCGCGAATGGTGTCACACTATTTTTTATGGATCTCCCTGCCTTCCTTCCCATGCTGCACAACATAAATTCAGGCATATTCTTGAATTTCTGGATATAAGTTTAGTGGAACAGATTCCCAAATTCTGTCTGTAACCTGGGCGCTGTGTACCAGTGGGCTACTACCCCTGCGTGATGACCACAAAATAGGTTGAGGGGCCTGGTCTCTGTTCTGATAGTGACCAGGGTTCCTTTCCCAAATAGAAATAAATAATACGTGGTGCCTCCACCCAGAGTAAATACAGTGGGCCAGACATTAATAGGGTACAGCTCCCAGGGATGCTGTACCTACCCACTTCCCCTCACAGTCACATGACACATGACACATGAAATACTATGTACCACAGTAATACTCTAGGTTTCATGTAATGCTTAGCTATTGATAATAATATGCTCACAGACTAATTTAAGCAATAACAACAACAAATATTTGTTAACAGGGGGATTGGGAGATGCAAACATATAACAGTTATTTGAATGTTCGATAAACTGGATAACCAAGGTGATCAACAATGGCAGTGCCACCCCCACCAGCACACATAAGCCACTCCCCTGGTACCAGTGTCCCTAATGTCTGGGCGTTACGTAGCGTTCAGGCCTGAAACATTGCCGCAGATTGGCCAACACTGGCGCTCTTAGAAATAAAGAAGGAAAATTCTGTTTGATTTAACTTGTTTGAATAACCCCAGCCAGGGCAAGACCTGGATTTACTTAGGATTCTGAAAACACAACTGCAGACCACAATGACAGCAGCTAGCAGTCAGGAAGCTGAGGCCTTGGACAGCAGAGCACAGTAGGTGGCTGACAGGAGGATCTTGCAAATTGTCACCTTCTGTCTTGACTGCAGAGTCTAGCAGCTTGTCACCTTCTAGGCACTGGACTGGGCCAGAACTGAGGACCAGGACCACAGGTTTGCTCATCCATGTCCAGGCAACCCCCTCCAAAGGAAAACTCCCTGTGATATGTAGCTGTAGCATCACCTGGTTGACTCCCCAGTCTGTCCTTCTGGGAGTGACTCCAATTTGTATCACAGGGGTCATGCAGTCTCTGTGGTTTTCCTGGACCTAAGCACTAACACTTCTGCATGCAGTTCTGGGCTGCTGCAGGCTGGACAGTGAACAGTCTCTTAGTGAGTGCCCCAGCTTCCAAACAGCAGGATCTCAGCAGTATTCTCTGGCTCCCCAGATACAGGAACTCAGCTGGCTTTTCCTGGCACCGATGCAGGCTTCAGGCAGATATTTCAGTCTCTGACACAATTCAGTCTCTGGCAGCTCCCAGTGCAGTTCTTCTGCTGGTTTTCTCAGGATGCTGAGGGAGTTATTTCCAAACAATCTTGTCAGTCTCAATCTGGGGCTTCCAGATGCTGGAGAGTTAGCCTAGTCCCTTAATCTTTGGCTTGGCTGAGTAAACTTTTAGTTCTGGCCACTAACTGTACACTCTCTTCACTCATGGAGAGCCTCTGGAGAACTGCCCAGAGCTGTAGCTGTCCCTGGGGTCAGAAGGAAGACTGGCAGTATCCCATTGGTCAAACACAGATGTCTATCTTGAAAATTAATATTCATTAAGTTCTCTCGACACCTGATTGGGTGCAGTTTTGGGTGCCAAGATATCATCCATACCCCTTACCCAAGAGCCGCAGCTGCAGTCCTCCGGGGCTTCCAGCATGCTGATTGGTTGATGCAAAGGTTGAGGGGTCAGCTATGGCAGCTGTAAGTACAGTCTATATACAGTCCCGCTTTACAAGCCTTTTTGCAGCTAAACAGTTTAGTTTTATTACTTACTGTCCCTGGAGTCCATTTGTAGCCCCTCTGCCCTAATGTACAGTGGCAGAGAAGGGTGCTCAAAGGGCTTCCTCTACCTATCGCTAGTGCTGTAGCACTGACCTCCCTGGCCGGCAGGCAGAGCTTTCCATTACGTGGCAGCAACAGTTGCATTTAAAGGAGCAGATGCCGTTAAGCTCCACAACAAAGTTTATGTTTTAGCTCCTCTTACTGCTCCTGTGTGACTCTGGACCCTGTTTAGCTATACTGGGTCAGAGCACACAAAGGGGAGCTGATCCACAGCCACAGTGAGTGGCTTAAAAATTACAGGGCGCCATAGTGCTGTTCCGCACATGCACACCCACCATCTTGCACATTTGCATTGCGAGCTGCACAGCAGCAGCACTCTAACCTTTCGCCAAATGGGCAATTTAATTATTTTAAATTATGCACTCATCCAGTCCCTCTTCTCAAACAACTATACACAGGAGTCAGCAGAATGCAAGAGAATAGCGCCAGGGACCCAGGACAAAGTGGCAGACTAACAGGAGGAGGACAAGCAGCGCTTGTGTAAGCCCCAAACCTTTGGGGGGGTTACATGTCTTTAAATTATTGGTGTATCTGCTCAGTGTTTCAGGATTACCCTTAGCAATGGTCTCCCCAGGGACTCACCTGCTTAGGCATCTTGCTAAAACCCACAATTAAAGGCACAGTTACAGCTAACGTACAGTGAATGTTGGACAAGGTAGATAGTGACCCACATGGGTGGAATACTGTGATGCTATCACCACAGGAGAGGGTTAATGCAGTGAAGTTAATCACTATTCCCATGTTGTAGTACATTCTGGCAAATTTACCAGTTCCCCTGCCAAGTACCTTGTTTCAGAGCCTGAGGAAAAAGTTACCACCTTTATCTTGAAGGATAACCTCCATCCCCAATATTAAATGGCATACATTACAATGCCACTGGTCAGCAGGGAGGTTGGGGATCCCAGATGTCCATTTTTTTTCACCAAAGTGTAGTGCTTAGATAAGACATAGTCTGCTACAGACATGACCACCTGATCTCTCCTCCCCCTGTCCTCCACCTCATTGGCTTGCCTGGGAACTTGCACAAGGAATGCTCCTGGACACTGCTGTCTTGGTACTCCTGGATTGGCAGTTAGCTAGAAATGTTTCTCCCTGCACCTGTGCATACCAAGAGGGTATGGACCAAGTTCCTTTGACACCTGGGTTGGTCTCCTGATATGTCCCAGATTCACACACTGTGGCAAAACCCACATTTTAAAATTAGAGTGAAGATGATTAACTGGTGACATTGGAAACATGCAGCTGTACAGTCACTTGAAGATTTATACAATCCCAAGACTGGGGTCTGGCCGGCCCGGTGGCACTGAGGGTTGAGGCGCTGGTCGCTACACCTCGCGCCATGCAGGCCCGTGTTCGGAAATGAGCACGGGTTGGCGGGGTCGGGGAGGAGATGGATTGAGCATCCGGAGGACTGCTCTCCATCTCCGGGTGGGAGATTCCGGGCAGCCGGTGCTTGCCTGACTACAGCGGAGGCTGGGGATCGACAGCACGCAGCCGCAGAGACAGGGGGGAGGCGGGACATGGCAGACGCTTGACTAGTGTGGCACGGGAGCGTGCACACACTCAGTCGCTGGCGTCATTGCACGCCATGCCTGCCGGGAGAAAAATTCGGGGAAAAAATGGAGCCTGGCAGCAGGACGTCGTTCCCCGTCGCCATTCCCGGAGGACGCCTCCCTGGCATGGACCCGTTCGGGTGGATTGAGTCACTCCCCACCACCCTGCCGTGAAGGGTAAGTCGCGGGGTGCTGAAGGAAGGGGGTCTTATGTCCGGGGATGGCGCCGGAGGAATGGCGGAATGCGGGGCGTAGCCGGAGCTCCTGAGAAATAACATCAAAAAAAAAAGACTGGGGTCCTCGCGTTTCACCAAGATTCAAGCAAAGGCCCATGGCAAACTGATTCCCTTCTGGCAATACTTGTTGTGTAGGGATCTTTTGCAAATAAAATGACCCCAATCCTGACTCTTCCACCAGACAACCCACTGGATCAGTGGCTTTCAACCAGTGTGCACCACATGACAGCTCGTCTGACCAGTCTACACAACAAACACTCCATGTCCCACGGTGGGCCCAAGGAATCACTGGGAGAGGAAGCTAGACCAACCCATTTCCCAAGAGGAGTGGAATACATTTTCAACATCAGCACACAGTGCAAACTGAGAGCTACAAGCTTGAACTCTGCAGTACAAGGTCCTGCATAGGGCCTACATGACCCTTCATGCCTGTTATTATAATGAAGTTTTGAGCCATGTGACTGTTGATGCTGCTCCTCCAATCAGGCTACACTTCCACACATTCTCTGGTCCTGTCTAGTGCTGGACTTATACTGGGGTGCAGTTTGGAATTCTTATCATGCACTGGCGCCACATCCTCTTGGGAGACACCCCAAACTGGCTCTCCTAGATATCCCACTGGCTGAATCTCCCCTTACCCTGAGCAAGCTACATGGGCAAATGGATCATTCTCTGTGGCAAAACATCTCATTCTGAGAATGTGGACAGTCTGGAACCCTCAGTCCTCCAATAATGGGCAAACCTGCTTAACTTCATCTCTCTATACGAAAGGGTAGCCCACACAGCATTACACAGGCTGGATCATTACTACCAGCTTTGGGGATCATATCCTGCAGGTCAAAAGCTCCAGCAACTTCCCTCACATAAGTGAAGGTAAGTTAACTTTGCCAGTGTTCTTTCACTTGCAACTGCTGGTAGTAACAAGCTCCAGCTATTACCGGAGATTACTGTCTGAAGCATTAGAGCTATTCTTCTTGTCCTATGTTCCTACAGAGCATGCACACTAATATGCTACTCAACCTGGTACCTGGCTGTGCTCCCCCATCTCCCATCCCTGCCCACACCCAGCCTGCCTCCCCATTGTTCCCCCCCACCGACCTTCCCTTGGTTATAGGCCATATATGGTGTACTATACTATATGAAGGGGTAATTTGACTGAGTAGACAGCACATGAGAAACCAGTGCAAAGCATGGTAATGCATACACTACAGATCGATTCCTGTTAGCATTCCCTCGGTTTGACGTACTTTCTTTAGGCTGAAGATGACTAGAGCCATAGGTGGTTCTCAAACCTACTACCTTATGTTGCTTGGGCGAATGCTTTCCATTTGTGTCCAGTTACCTCCCCCCCCCCATTGTAAGTTCACAGATTTGTCAGGTTAAAAAAATACCAAAAAGTCACTCAGGGCTTGACATTCAAATGGTAGCACCAGTGCTAACGGGGTTTGTGCCAGTGGGCACAAGGTCATAATGTCACAGATGAAACAACATGGCAAAAAAATGCCCCAACCAAAACAGCGCATGCCGCAACAGCGTCCAACAAAACAACGTATATACAAGAAATGCGCAGTCCCTGTTACAATGAATGGGACTTTATCTTTTTTGTAGGGGGCTCAGCCCCACACACCCCCCGACATGGGGGGCATAGCCCTCCCACCCTTTCCAGGACTTTAAATAACCAACTCCAAAGGGGTTGTGGACTTTGGGGATGGGTGAAACTCGGGAGGGGGAAAATTCATTAAAAAGAAAAAAAAAGTCGCAGCACAAGGAGACCTGGGGGGGACTGAACTGCAGTCCCAGGTCTCCATCACTGCTGGGTGCTGCTGTCTTAGCCACTCCACCACAGGAGCAGCTCAGCCAGATCCAGCAGCACAGCCATCTTCAGCCCTTCCTCTTCTTTCTAATCAGTGACAGGGGCAGCAGTAATTATCTACCACTGTTATACCCCTGCCGCTGTAAATATTTCTGCGCTTTCCACTGCACGGTTTATGTAGTGCTATTTTTCAAGCACTATATTGACCCATTACCATGCCAGTGCTACATGGATTTGTACTTGCACTTGGGGCAGGGCCATATTCAGAGGCCCAGTTAACGCTGCCCAAACCCGGCAGTGCAAAGGTGCTAAAATACTACTGCATCCATGCAAATGAGAGGGGCCCCTCTTGCGTACAGAAGCAGCGTCATTTTCAAAGGTTTGCGGCAGCAGTAAATGGCCGCCAAAGTGGTGCTTTTTACAGCCACTCAAAACCAAGTCTTAATGGGGCACTAAACCCGTGGCTGTACTGCAGTCACCCACCCCTAATATCCCATCCCCATCTCATACAACACCATGGTGGTCTAGTGTCCCCCCACTCCTGTTTGCTAGCTGAACATGTGTACTGAAGATCCCTGGTGGCTAGTAGTAACGTCCTGTCACCCACCCCCATCTAGTACAATGCCCTGGTGGTCTAGTCTCGCCCCCCACCTTCTGATTGCCAGCTGAACATGTGTACTGAAGATTCCTGGTGGCTAGTGGTACCCCCCATCTCCCTTCCCTGTCTCATACAACAGCTTGGTGGTCCAGTGTCCCCCAGTTCCTGTTTGCCAGCTGAATACGTGTACTGAAAATGCCTGGTGGCTAGTGGTACCCCCAATCACCCGTTCCCATATCGTACAAGACCCTGGTGGTCTAGTTTCCCCCACCCTCCCAATCACCAGCCAGACATGTGTACTGAAGATCCCTGGTGGTTAGTGGTACCCCGTCACCTGTCCCCCTCTCGTACAACACCCTGGTAGTCTGGTGTTCCCCCACATGACCCACCCGCTCGTATACTACCTCCCCACACCGCCTACCCCAGTGGCTAGGGATTGCCAAGGCCCAATATGGCAACTTTCATAGCCCTCTTCTCACCTCCTTGGCAGGCCACCATATGAGCTATCAGTGAGTGCATGTACAGTATTGCTCATTGACAGCTCATACACTGGCTGGCTGAGGTGGTGAGAGGAGGGCTGTGCCAATCACTGTATTGAGCTGTGACAGTCACTGGCCATTGGGATAGGGTGTGTGTGTATGTGAAGGTGGTATGCAAGTGGGCAGGATGGGTGGGGGACACTAGACCACCAAGGTGTTGTATGAGATGGGAACAGGTGATTGGGGTACCACTAGCCATCAGGGATCTTCAGTACACATGTCAGGCTGGTGACCAGGAGGGTGGGGGGGGGCACTAGACCACCAGGATGTTGTATGAGATGGGAAAGTGTGATGGGGGTGCCACTAGCTACCAGGGTGTAACATAATGTTGTAGCAGTGCTAAGGGGCTGCTGCACACCATGCAAATAAGCCCTTAATGGGTATGCAAATGGCCCTTTGTGCCTTGCATGCCCAATGGGCTCATTCGCATGTTGTGGCTGAATATAGCCCATGGCCTGATATTTAGTCAGATAGTGCCTCATGCTATCCAACTGAATACAGCAGCTGCTGGGTTAGAAGCAGGCACAAGTGCAGCAGAACCCTTTGCACTGTGCTTGCATGCACCTTTGAATATTGAGCCCAGAGAGACAGAATGAATTGGTATCTGTTCTTTATTTGTTCACCCCAAAACCTCCCTGCGCATAAGCAGTTGTTATGCATGGTTAATAGGTATATAGTTATGTTGTGTTTTTTTGCATCTCAGGTTGGCAAGTGGCTGGTATACATCTACAATGTACTCTGTATTCAGCTTTTAAATAGTATTCTTGTATTACATGCATAAAAACCTCTGTATGTTAAAAAAGTTGAAAAATCTCAATAAAAACTTTTATGGCAAAAAAAAAAGAAGTGAAGACAGAGTAAGAAATGTCCCTTAAACAGGGCAGAAAATAAAGCACAAATATTGGCTCCTGTGCATTAATGGGTTGATTGCCTATGCACCACTTATCCACAGTGTATTGGCAAACCTAAGTCTGAATGCCATGAACCAGGGGTCCAGCAGACCCCCGATGACATTCAGGGAAGGGGTGTGTATCCGTTGTGCACCTGCTCTGCTGGACAATTACGCAGCTGTGCATGCAGGCAGTGTGGGGACATGTTGGGGCATGCCCGCACTCTGTGCTATTCACAAAGGCACAGAGTGCCAGGCAAGGGGGATGCAGAATATGGCAGCGGGGACCCTGTCATATAGTTTGCATATGACACTTACTGACTGTGGTGGGACTGGAAATCCCCTCACCATGATGCCCCAGCCCACTGGGCTTTCTTGGAGGGCTGGGGGCATGCATTCAGGCACTCACATGTACATTTAAAAACCCAGGACCCATACCTACTTAGAATCCACTGTTTGCACAGAGCAGGGGATCCACTATGGGACCCGGGATGGGCATCTGATCGGATGCCTGCCTGTGTCCTCCGAACCACCCCTCATGATCATGCACACTGGGGGGGGGGTTCAGGACCATGGACAAGCACCCTGTGGGGATACATGGTTCTGCATACTGTGGCACCATGCACCAGTCCACTGGTGCATAGCTACGTGGGTCTGATACACACGACTCTTGAATACCTGGCCTGCAATAGTGCATAGCCCCCAGTGTTTGTGTAGACAAGGTGAAAAAATAGCAGGGGGGTATTTGAAACTAGAATTAGAAGAAAGAGCTGAAAACATTAGAGCAACCATAAAATGTTGCTTGTTATGCCTGTAAACCATGCAACTGGATATATGACCGTACACCTAAGAGTTCACAGAGAAAGGGAAAAATGTCCACAAGATCATGAAGTGTCCCATGTCACTTACCTAGACTTTAATTGACATGACTGACCGTAGTGAGTCTAACTACTTTCCATGCTTAAACAGGCAAACGTGGATATTAAGAGTTCCAGGTTCATGCAAAGTCCTCGATGAAGAACCTACTGTACAAACAACATTTTTGAACAATGTACATACTGTTGTCATAGGACATAAATATGCTGTAACAAATATCAGAGATTAAAGAACAACTACAAGATCCAAATCCTCATTGCGTCCCTGTGATAGGAAACATCTGTGTATAGAGCTCCCAAATGGCTGAACTCTCTATGCTCTGACCTACACTAAGCACTAAGCTTGGCCAATTTAAAACTAACCTGAGGGCACCCCTGTTGACATATAACACTAAGTGCAACTGTGGCCCCTAATTCTCTCCTCTGCCCACTTTGTCTGACCGTGGCTCACTCCCTGCACTTACAAAATGACTCCAAGCACTTGTCCCCTCTTATTTCTCTGTTGCGCTTCTCCCCTCCTTAGACCTTTCCCCGCCATCACTTGATTACTTCCACTTCTACTGCGTAACTGCCCCTTACCTCTGACACACGCCCCTTCTTAACCTGTACATTAACAAGGCTTACTTGAGCTGTTCCTTGGCCCCCCTCAGCCTCCCCTTGTATTTGCTGCTCTTCTGCACTGCTTCCTACACTCCCCATTTCTGCTTACCTACCTTAATTTTCTGCTCTGTTTGCTCCTCCACCCCTCTGTCCACAGCTACTTCTCTTGCCTATTGGCTGTATGTAGACCTGAACTACTGTATTCTTAGTTAATATTTGCCTGTTACCCACTGACTATGTACTCCCTGTTGCCCTCAGTTTTTTTGTACTTCATGTAATGTTGCCATTTTGTTCCACAATTTGTTATGTTCACAGTGTTAGTCAATGTATGTCTTGACTTTCCTGATGCGGAATCTTTATAAATGAGCTTTAGCTCAAAGGTATTTTCATTCCTAGTTCTCAACAAATAAAAAAAAAAATAAATAAAAAGCAGGACATGTTCAGTTACAGTGCTTTTGAGGCAGTCTGGCTGTTGGTTGTGATACTCTAAAAAATATGTTCCCATTGATGTACTTCTTTTACTACTTGTGTGTGTCACGGCCATGCAGTCTCTCTCTACAGGGCCTAAATGTCCTGCCAACATTAATCTTAGGGCAATCACGATAAGCAATACACCACACAATTAGTTGAACAGTTTAAAATTCCTATGCTCAACACTAATATCCAGGGTGGGGTGGACAAAACTCTTTCCTGTTTAAAAAAAATTTACAAATGGAACAGTGTCCACATTTATATTTTTAATTGGTAACTGGTTGGTCTGTATTTTCCTTTTTCACTGAATGAAAATGAATGTGTACAGAATTTCCTATAAATTCTGAGCCCTTCTGTATGCTTTTCTTGGTTTCTCAAGAAATGCACCTCTTTTCTCACAGTGGGCTCTATAAAGCAGAAAGCCTATGCACTCTTACATCCAAGAGTCATGACTCGAGGGTCCTTTGGGCCCCTGTGGCACGTGCAGTCCTTCAGCACTGGATCTCTGGTCAGTCCACACAGCTATGCACACAGACAGACTGGGGGAGTGGTTGGGGGTGTGCACACCTTCTGCACCATTCACTACAGCATGGAGTGCTGGGTGAAGGGGAGAGCAGGCCACACAAGTAGGGACCCTACTGTAGCCACTACATGCCAACTCATGAACAGCACCCACTAGCTGTGGTGGGACAGAGAACCCCTCCTGCCATGCTACCCTGCCCTCCGGTCAGGCAGACAGGGATTGGGTAGCCACTGGGGCTATCAACTGTTTTCCTTTGACTCCTTGGTTGTGTAGTTTCCCACAATCCCCTGTTCCACATCTGCTCTTGGAACAGGACAGACATCCAATTGGATACCTACCTGTGTCTGCCAATCCTTCCCATGTACCGACACATTGGGGAGGCAGGGCTGCGGACAGGTGACATGCGGAGCCAGCAGTGGTGAATGCTGTGCCTCGTGCAGCTGTCCGCAGATGCGGATGTGTGCAGGCTGGGTACATGCCTGTCACGCGTACCTGTATGTACCTGGCCTGAACTTGTACATTGGCACCAATGATTGAGTATTGGCCAGTTTGAAAACAATATATTTTTGATTTTTGGTGCAATTTTTGTGTATTCTAGTATAAATGTGAGAGGCTGATTACCCTAATCTTTAGTTTTAGGCACTAATAAGGTTTCCCTGTCCAAAGTGTTTGAACTCTCAAAAGACTAATTTAGTTCAAATTCGTTTTAACCCCTAGTTTTAGTCACAAACAAGTTCCAATAACTATTTTCTGAAATTTACATCATGTGAACAGTTCCTTTTGAATTGAAGAAACTTCCCATGTGAGATACTGGTTATCAGAGAAGGAGGGTGGGCACTGCCAGCATGCAAGATGGTATTACCTGCAGTCGGTTTACAAAAACCTCTGGAGGCACTTTTACCATCTTCTCCAATCCAAAGGTTCAGATCCAAAAAATTGGTATCTAGTTCACTGATTTCAAAGGTAAACCACAGATTCAGCTCATTTGTGTTCAGGTAGTCCATAAATCTCAGTGTCAACTCTTTCACGCCATTCCGCACAATTAAGATGTGGCCAATGTACGTGTACCAGTGTACAGTGTTATTGTAAAAACATTCATAATCCGATTCAAGATAAATCTGAGTTCCCAAAAACCTAAAAAAAGACTGCCATATGACTGAACAACTGCTGTTCCCTTTGCCACCCCACATTTTTGTAAAACAATTTTTTTAAAAAACCAAAAAAAATTGCGGGTCAAAATAAACTCAGCAGAATTTAAAAAAAATAACATCTATGGTATACTGGTACAGTTACAGTTCTCCAAACAGATTTTCAAGGCATCCAATCCTAAAACATGTGGGATGCTCACTAATTCAGAGCAGGAAAAATTAATTTTTTTAAACATCAGCAATTGCTTTCAAATCTAGGATTAGGCAAGGTGCAGACACTGATTTTTTTTTTAAATATTTGTGTCTTTGCATGTTTTTCAAAATGTTTGCAAATTTAGTATCTAGTGTAGTGGTACTGCACATGTAGTGAGTAGATGATGTTTAAAAAATGTAGATCTTACCTGTGTCAGTCTTCACCATTCATCACTGTTGGGTGTCTGCCGGAGATAGGCACCCAATGGGAGATTTTTTTTGTTTTTTGGAAGGAGGAGCTGGTGCCACCCACGAGGCTGATGCACTGCGTGGCGCTCGCGGGTTGGCCAGAAACGACCATTGGATCCTCTTCCAACTCAGTTCTGTTTCTCCTGTCATCGAGACAGCACCCCTGCTCGAGAATGCTCTGTGCAGCCTAGTAGTTGTCGGCGCCTCAAAGTCTTCGATGCCGTTCCATTTCTCCCCTGCTACTCCGCCTCGGTTCTGTTGCCTACTCGACACTGTCCTAGGTCCCGGTAAGATCTTTCCTTTTATTTACGGCATTGAGTCCTTTGTCTGGTTTGTTTTCAGTTAACATACATGTCATGTCTGGTTGTCAGGACAAGAAATGGTAGAAGAAAATGGGTTGGCCTCCTATGCATCAGTATCTCTGCTCCTGACAGATATCCGTTACCAACCAGCATGACGTTTGCCTTGGATCGCATCATGACGTGGATTCTTGTGATGCCTGCTTCTTGATGAACCGCTGAGTTCTGGAGCACCACGTGTTGAAGGTTGGCAGGGCTCCGCCAACTTTTGGGGGTGCGGCATCGCTCGTGTCTGTCCAAATGGCAGACACTCTGCCCTCCCTCCGGGTCCCTTCCCGGGCCTATATGGTCCAGTGAAGAGTGGCCTCTTCTTTATGCCTTGCCATAGAGGAGGTTTCTACTGTGGTGCCTGAGGGCCAGTCTGGCCCCGTTCGGGGCCAGGTCGGGAGCACCACTCTGGCAGTCACCTCTTTGGAGGTGCAGGCGCCCCTGTTGTTGGGGCCCACAGCTGCAGGTCCTGGCTTGAGGCATTCCTCGGTGCCACCTGACAGCACTAGTTCAGATCCCAGGGCCACTCACTACTCTGGTGATCAGGGCGATGCCGCGAGGGGTGTGGGGCCAGGTCATGGCGCCGTGACTGGGGGAGGCCACGGGGCTGCTGGCCCGGAGCCCTTCTTGATCATCTCCTCTTCGGAGGCAGATGATTCTGAGGTGGATCTGGACTAGAGTCCTGATTCTTCAGAATCAGAGGGTTCCCTGCAACCTAGCACCCTTGCTCATCTCCACGTGTCCCCTCCTGCAGCTCAGATGACTGTGGCCCGTGCTGACTCTCGAGACGATGGTGGCTTGGGGAGTCAGCTGCAGGATGGCAGTCCCACTGCTGCAGGTGTGGTGATCGGGTTTCTGAGTGAGGGGGTGGCTGCCGTCCCTGGTGCCATCCCTCCTCTTAGAATCAAGATTGAGCCCCCCCCTTCTGCAGCCCCCCTTAGGGGTTGTCTGAGTTGGGGGGTTATTTGGCACAGGGTGCAAGGAAGAGAGCTTCCTCAGAGTCCACAGGGTTGGGGAACAAGGTGATGGACATCGGCACACTCCCATGGCCCTCTGGGGTTGGGGGAGGAGCCTTAGTTCTGAGCCCAGTCTCCTCCCTTCGTCCTCTCCTAAGGAGGTCTTTTTGGGTGGGGCTGGGGTCCGCCTTTCTGGATCCATGCGGCCCCAGTCCCCTCAAAGGGTAGCTCACCCTACAGAGTTAAGTCCCGACCATTTTAATTTTCAGGACAGGTCGGTGAATTTACAGACCTGCGGTTTTCCGCTTATGCCAGGTTCTCCTGTTGATTCCGCTAGCCCTAGCAGAGACATGTCACATCAGGTGGAAGGTTCACCCATGTCTGTGTGACCAGCTCCCCTTCTCCCAGGCCACGTGGATCCTCTGGGACCTTTCACCTAGGACCAGTTCAGATCTCAGGCTGTGGCTTTCCCATAGTATGTTAGAGCTATGGACAAGCAGGTCTTCTGACTGGTTCCCCCGTCGCAGCCAGAATCTGACTCTACAAGTTCCTCGACCTGCTCATCTTCCTCCACAGGGAAAGATGAGCCTTCTGTCCATCTGTCCTCAGATGCTGATCAGGTCCAGTATCAGCGCTTCCTTTCGAGGCTGGTCAGGGCCTTGCACATTTCTCGTGATGCTTGAGACAATACTGAGAGTGTGATGCACGTCTTTTTAGGAGAATATGGGTCGCATCATTTGGTGGTTCCATCCAGGCTGGTTCCCTTCTGGCAGGCATCGTACAGTGCCAGGTATCATCCATACTCCCTGGCACCAGCCCCTATGAACTGCCAGAGATGAGATTGTGTGACCCACGGGTCTCCAGGCTCTTTGCCTCATCCACCTTCTGGACTGACACGTCTGGACACCCCGTCCGGGCATAGACGCCCGGTCTGTAACCAGCCCCCTGATACTGACTCTTGAGAGTTTGATCAGCTGGGGCAGAGAGTTTTCTCCTGTGCGTGGATAATGCTGGCAATCATCTCACATCAGGCACACTATGCTGCCTATAACAGGAATCTGTGGGCAATGCTAGGCCAGGCTTTAGCATCACTACCCAATTCAGAGGCTACCGGGCAAGCCATAGCCCTCTCCGCTATAGGCCTGGAATTGACGAGGCACCAGTAAAGGGCATCTTATGACGCCAATGAGGTCACTTCGTGGCTTGTGGGGACAGTGATCTGCATTAGGCGGATGGCATGGCTTCACCTTTCAAGGTTGTCACATTTGGCCCGGTGCAGGTTAGTGGCCTCCTCCTTCCAGGGGACCCATCTCTTCTCTGGCAGGATGGAGATGGGAACTTCAGGGGCGTCTTTCTTCCCCTAGGGTTCAGGGGACCCTGCCTCATCTTGACCAGTCCCAGCCCTACCCAGCTAACAGAGGGTCCCCTTCCCCCCTATTCTTCCCCTCGGAGGGGGGACTGAGGGATGTTATTCCTTCAGGGTTTCTTGGGTCCCCTTCAGGGGTGCTCGGTACTCACTCAACAGTGATGAATGGTGAAGACTGACACAGGTAAAATATGAACATTGTGTACCTACCGTAATTCTTGATCTTCCTGTGTATCTTCACCATTCATCACTGAATCCTTCCCACCTTTCCCTCACAAGGCCTCAGTCCCTGAGCCATACTGCCTCACTACTCACCCCCCCCCATGAGTTATTCTCTCCTCTTCTCTCCGGCAGGCCGTCGGGAGGTCTTGGGGGGGGGGTGTTGGAAATGGGTGAGTGAGGTCCCTTGGGGGGGTTTCCTTAGGGTCTTCTGGTGGGCCCCTCCTCTGTCCTGTACTATTCTTGGGATGCCTTCATCCCATGAAGTCCATCTTCTAGTTCCAAGATGGGATGATATTGGGTCTGTCCATAATTCCCTTGCCCTTGTTGCCTTTCTCTTACCTTCCCTGATGGGGACGGTGTGTGTTTTAAGGGGATCCCTTCCCTTCCCCTCCCCTCCTCGAAAATCTGTTTTCTCCTTGTGGTAACTGCGGAGGGGGAGGGATGGAAAGAGGGTGATTTTCCCCTAGGAAGTTGAGATCGGAGCTAGGGGTTGCCTTACCCATGTAGAATTCTGAAGATTTGGAATCAGTTTGAATCATCCCCTGGTGATCTTCTGATCAACATTGCCCTGATGGGTCCTGCCCCCCCCATCCCGTGCTCCCTAAAACCTCTCTCTGTCCTTCCTCTCTTCCTTCCTTCCCTCTTGGTTGTTCAGGGACTGGGGCCTCCTGGCAAATAACCCTTAGGCCCCCTTTTTCTTCTTGGTCCTCTCATCGGCTTATTCTTTTTCAGTTGCTCCTTTTCCTTTTGCTGTCCCTTGGACTCCCTTGCCCCGCCCTTCTTTTCTCTATACGTCCTTCCTTCTGTCTCTCTGGTGTGCAGAACTGAGGTGGAGGAGGACCTAACAGCAATTTCTGGCCAACCCCTGAGTGCCATGCAGTGCGTAGACCTTGTGGGCGGTGCCGGCTCCTCCTTCCAAAAAGTAAATAAATAAATCTCCCGCGGGGTGCCTGTCTCCAGCAGACACCCAACAGTGTTGAATGGTGAAGATACAAAAGAAGATCAAGAATTACAGTAGGTATGTCATTTTCATTTTTTGTTCTGAATTGTGCAGATCACCATTAAATGGTGAATCCGCTTTCCCAAAATAGATTACATCACCTTAAGAGCTTATGCCCTTGACACTCGAAACAGTGCCTATTATTCATAGCCAGGAATTAATAGTACAACTGAGAGTATTTAATATCTGTTTTTAAATCACTTGGAATCATTTGTATTAGTGGATTTTCATCACATGATGGTATGTGGCCATTAAAGGGCTATGTTTCTTTAATGTGCTTCAGGCATCGCTTCCTAAAAAAGTGGCAGTACACCACAAAGCACTGAAGCTTTTATGCTGGTTTGTGATTAATAAAGTGTTTTGCAGTTTGTAATTTATTGATTCTGCGGCCGTTGTTCGGCACTGTATTCCTGGGTGAATTGTGGGTATCTCATGTCAAGTCCCACCATGGCAACTTTGGCCTGACCCTTTGCAGCTGACTTGTTTAACCTTTGTAAACTTTCCTAATCATTCATGCCCTGTTCATTCACATCCTTAATAATCTATCCTTATCATACCTGTCCTGCTCCTTCTTGTTTTTCCCTGTACCTGTAATCCTCCTGAGCACCACTTCCTCACCCAGGTTCCAAATCCCTTTTGAACACCTTTTCCTCACCTCCTTCTTGTTTTACACAAACTACCCTCCTGAATCCGGGGAGGCTATCATATCCTAACTGTATTGTTCCCTTACTGTGAATAAAGAACTTTGATGTTAGTCTTATCAAATGTATAATCACCCTGTATTGTTTTCTCATTGTGAATACTAGAATCAGGATGTTAGCTTTTTTCAGAAGTATATTTATTCCTGTATTGTTAATATATTGTCAAAAATGTATTGTCCTTGTATGAAATGCTGTTTTGTATCATCCCTTATTTTGCATCCTCCCAGGACCTCCTTATAAAAGACCTTGCGCAATGGTGTCTTTTCCTGGTAAAAATAAAAATTTTATTGAAACTGAATTGAATTGAGCAGTGTGCTCTCTTTGTGTCTCTCTGAGCCTGAAAATAGGCAACTTATTGTCCAGAGTACTTACCTGGTAACAAAAACTAAACAAATAAACTAAGGCTGGATGAACAAGTAAGGCTGGATGAATGAGTTACATGAATCCCTGCTAAACCTCCCAAATATAGCTCAATTTAAGAGAGCACTGTGCGCAGCCCTGTCCTCCAACTCCAACTTACTTGCTTCAATTAATTTATGAACTCGCATTATAAGCGCCGAAACACCACACTGTTTTAGTACTGTATGGCTTAACTTAATGTCCTTATCTAGCACATCTAGTACTTGTCTTGACTATATTCCACTGAAATTGATGATGATGTTTTACTGTCTTTATATGTAACAATACTCATTGTGGAACCTTTGTAAATGAGCACCTGTGCGCCAAGGTATTCTCTGAATAAACTATAAAATAAAAACAAATAATTAAAAGAATTCCCTACCTACCCTTTTAGAATCTGCATAAAAAAGGGTTCTCTAGATTATTACATATCAAATGTTTCAAAGGTTTTGCTTGAGCAGTTAAGAATTACATTTATCTCATTGTAAACTGTGTAGTTTAACAGTTTTTCACTTTGTGATTGGTAATTTCTTATTACAGGTGGTCTTTGCTGTCTTTAACTCTTCAGCTATAAATCTGCTGAGGAGGTCAGGTGGAGCATTACCACACTGCAGAGTTTAAATGTTACCATTTTAAATTCAATTTGTGGGGTAACATCTTAGGGTTGAGATAATGTAAACTGTATGACTCACAAATACACCCTCTAGAAGAAACATCATTACAACAGTATTTTTGTCTTTTAGCACCCAGCAGTGAATACACGTAATTAGATTCAATGTTCTGTTTCAAGGTTTTTACATGGTACATATGCTGCCTTAATACAGCAAAACATCATTGTTCAAGCATTTTTCAAGAGTGAGCAGGCTCTGCTTTTCAGAGATATTCTGATTGCTCAGTATATGAACCCAATGTCTTATATCCATTATAGCAGTTTTTAGCAGTTGTATTAATTATGCAGATAAGGTTCTAAACAGTCTGGTTAGGCTGTCTTCTGATCCAGAAGAAATGCAACCTAAATCTGTGTGGCAACCCATTAAATTGTAGCTAGCGTGTGTAATAGCCTTTATATTGGGACTTCCTCCCACAATAAAGTAATAAAAATGGTTTATGACCGAGTGTTAGTGTACACAGACAATTATTGCAAGTTTGGATTTACTGTACTGTAGCTTTATACTGGTTTTGCCCCAATTTTCTACAACAAGCTGTGAAATAAGTCTTTTAGATGGTTAGCAGACATTGTGATTTTGGCATCTAGTTCTGTGGGACACTGTTGACACCATATTGTACTTGGTTACTTACTTGGTTAGAAAGACAGAAGAAGGCACAAGCCCATTGAGTCTATCCCCCACACTGTGTGGGACATTTAATCCTTTGCTATTAATTGTCAAGTTCTAACTTAAAGGTCTCAAAATTCTCCAAGTGAACAAGATGATGTGGTAGACTTTTCTAGATCTTTACAGTACCTACCGTGAAATAATTAGCCCATTTTCTCTGTTGACCCTAGGTACAACTCATTGGCTCATTGCCGTGGCTTCTCAGTGAAAGCATCCCATTGGTCACACTCTCTCCAGCTCATCCACCAATGGCTGCCCTGCTGTAGCCGCGAAACAGCTGCTGAATCGTGTGTTGTATATTCCTGGTGGTTTTACTTTTCTCCCACCCACCCTCTCCTGCCCTGGCACTTTTTAAATACAATACTTTCCCCTCTTCCCTTGCTGTGCTCACCTGCCATTGGTCCACATCAAAAACTCTCCAAATTTAAAAGGGCAAGTTCTCCTACTCTCTGCCTAAAAGGGGCTATATATTGTCCTATGAATCCTCTGATAATCTATAGCCACTGCCACCAGCGCTCCTGTATATTCCTCTAAGCCTGAGAATTAATTGGCTAATCTCACTGTTTCCAAAGGGTTACTCTGCATGCTCCCGAAATCCCCCTCTATCTCCTAATATGTACCCACCAGCCTTTCTCTTTCTCCTTCTCCTGTGCTCCCTTTCCCACTTTCTCTCCTACTCCCCCCTTCATCCAAACACTTGGCTGCACCTCTTATGAAATCCTCCCCTTATATAACCACCTTGCCCCCCACCTCACCTGCATTATTCCTCACTCCCACCCCATCCTACCACTTGACTGCACCAAACTTACTGCTGCATCACTTTAATTAGATACTCCAGGTGCAAACCATATGCCCTCAACTCCATAAATGGTCGAAAGCTCCCGGGCACATTCTCTTTCCTATTTCTCTTCCTGCTACTTTCAGGAGATATTAAAAGAAACCCTGGACCCCCAACTCCTCAAAAACAACCACTCACCCACAAAGACTTGAAGGTCATGTACATCAACATTAGGAGCCTCCTCCCTAAGCTGGACCTTCTGAATTCCTGGATAACCCAGAACAACCCTAACATCCTATGCCTCTCTGAAACCTGGCTATCTGCAAAAACCCCGGACTCAACTATCTTTTTTCCAGGCTAGCATATCATTCATCAAGACTCCGGCAAAAGAGGTGGTGGTGTCGCTATGATCATAGGACACCTCTTCTATTCGGTGTTGAAAAAAGAATCCACCATCAGATCCCACAAGCTGATTCTTATCAAATTCTCCTTCCCCCAATGTCTCCCGACCTTCATCTGAGCAGTCTATGCATCCCCCCGGCTCAGTCAAGTTGCTCTCATAATGTGCATCACTGCTATCCACCCTTTGGCCCACTCAGGTGAACTGAGATTATAACCTCGACTGGCTGGCCTCCTCATTTAAGTCCACTATAGCAAAGTTAGAATCCCTGAACCTCTCCCAGCTTATCATGGAACCAACCCACTACAACACTAGATCCTCAAATCACTCACTCCTAGATTGGGTTCTTTCATCCCATCCTCACCGTATATGAGCATCTGGCATCCTCGACCCATCCCTAAGCAACTACTGTATCACCTACTGTGTTAGGAAAACTCATCTACCCAAATCCACTCCAAAATACATTAAAATATGCCTTCTAAGCTCACTGGATACAAATTCCCCACTCTCCAATCTTCATTATGAAAACTGGTCCCCAGTCTACTCTGCAGCCATAGTCGATGCTGCCCTAGCTCACTCCACCAGGATTTTCAACAGCATCTGGGACCTCCATGCTCCCCTATGAAAAACCAGGATTAGGAAGCGCCACCACCCTTGGATTACCACCTCCATAGTCGCACTCTACAAGGCCTGCAACAAAGCCTGGTCCACTTTCAAAGCCTCTCTAACTCCTAACACTAGACAAGTGTACAACGCCGCAAGGAACACATGCACCAAGGCCATCTGTCATGCTAAGGCAGACTATTTTAAACATCGCCTGAGCACCGCAGACACCTCCTCTTTCTGGAACATAGCACACTCCATTGTCGGCCCTCCTCCTCAATCCAACACCCCTATTCTCAAGCACAATGGCACTGAAATAACAAACCCCCTACAAGTTGTGGATACCTTAAATACCTACTTCACAATTTGTGCTTCCCCTACCCTGACCACTACCTCACCGCATGCCCCTAATCCCTCCCCATTACCCACGAATAATAGAAAACTCCTACTAGCTCCTTCTTCCACATAAGAGGTTCTGCTCACCCTGCTATCCCTTTACACATCCAAATCAAGCCCTGATGGTCTACATCCTAGCCCCCTGTGTCTCTGTGCCCTTGCCATCACCCCCACCTCACCCACATCATAAATTTATCCTTTTTCTCAGGTCTAGTTCCTAAAGCCTGGAAATTGGCATGTGTCATCCCTCTCCACAAAGGTGGTGATTCTGCCACACCTGGCAACTATCGTCCTAGCTCCCTTCTACCTGCCCTAGCAAAATTACAGGAACACCTCATTCAATCTAGACTCTCTGAATTCTTAACCTCCACAAATTTCTTATCCTCCTACCAGTCTGGCTTTAGAAAAAAACAATCCACCATCTCCTCCCTCCTCCTTGTCACTGGCCACATTCAATCTGCTGACGATAAGGGCCACCTCACTGCTTCAGTCTTCATCGATCTGGCTAAAGCCTTCAGCTCTGTATCCCACTCTGTCCTTTGAAACTCTCTCGAGGATGCAGGGCTTGCCCCTCCTGCTATTCAGTGGTTCAATTCCTAGCTAAAAGACAGACACTAGTCAGTAAAATTTGCAAACTCCTCCTCCTCCTCTTCTCTCCCTATCCTGGCAGGTGTCCCCCAAGGTTCCAAACTCAGCCCTATCCTGTTTTCAATTTTCATCAAAAACCTCCCATCCACTTGCTCTTCTTCCCTCATCCATATATATGCAGATGACACCATATTGTTCACATCCGGCCCAGACCTAGCCACAGTACAGTCTATGCTATAACAAGATTTCAACTCAGTTCAAGCTTGGCTCATCTTAAAACCATTTAAACTAAATACTGCGAAAACTATCTCAATCGTCTAAGCTACTTCCCAAAGACTAGCCAAAACAAACTGCACTCCTCCTATCACCTCCCTTGATGGCACCCCGCTAAACATGGTCCCATCCTACAAATGCCTTGGCATTTGACTCGACCCACAACTAAACATTTCTCTCCACATTGATTACATTACATCCAAACTACGCCCTAAGCTGGGAGTCCTCTACCAAAACAGAGACTCTCTCCCCTCCCTGTACGTCGTGAGCTTTTCACTAAGATGATTATGCCAATCTTTGATTATGTGGACATTGTTTATGGCATTGCTTTCTCCACCTCTCTCTCTTGACTCGACTCCCTTCTTTATGCCTTCTATTGCTTCGCTTCCAACTCTCCTTACAGGACTCACCACTGTTCCCTTCTCTCCTGTCTGGAGCTCCCTCCACTCTTGCACAGATGCCTCACACACTCTGTATCCTTCATCTCTAAATTCTGGTTCAAGAATGCTCCCCTCCTACATCTCTTCCCTCCTCTCACCTGCCCCTGTCTCCACCTATTCCCTACAATCTAGAGACTCAAGCACCTTCTCACTCCCTACCCCATCTTCTAACTTTGGCAAATATGCCTTTAACTACTGCCTCCCCTCTCTGTTGAACTCTCAACCCCCTCTCTTACACAGCTCTCCCTCTCAATCTACTGTCAAATCTCAGCTATGCCTTCAACCACACCCCACCTATTCCCATAACTTAACCTAGCATGACTGTAGGTCACTTTGCTCTTACTGTGCTCTCTATCTATTCTCTCTTCACCCTTACCCTACCACTTATCCTACATAACTAAGTAGCCTATTATGTTGTATTAGTTCTTGAAAAAATATATGTGTGGTACCTCTGTAACTATATGCTATGTACTATTTATATTGTTACGCCTCCTGCGCTAGTGCCTTGTATTCTACAGTTTGCCAAATTATGTATCATGTAATGTTTTGTATCTTGTGTATCATGAAAATGTATGTTTATCCCTTGTTCCCACTCCTCCGGGTCACACCTGGAAATGAGCCTCGGCTCAGCGTGCCTTTCCTGGTCACCAAATGTTTAAATAAAATAAATAAAATTTAGTAGCTTATCATGAGATCTTAAATTGGCTCTCCTTTTATTAGTTTTAATTCCACAATGCCTAGCTACCTTATGGTCATTTATAATCTTGAATAGTGTTAACACATCTCTTTTCCTTCTCTGTTCCAGACTGTACAATCTTAGATCTGATAATCTGTCCATATAGGGCTTGTTTCTTAATCTTGTGTTATCAGCAAATTTTGACAGGTTACTTTCCACATTATCATACAGATCACCAATAAAAACAGTCCAAACAATGTTGGACCTAGGACAGAGCCTTGTGGTACTCCACTGCCAGCTGGCCTCTCTGTTGATATGTGTCCAGCAAGCCTCACTTGTGTCCTCCCTTCCACCCATGACTGTACCCATTTGACAAGGTGCAAACTGAACCCCATATTCTTTAGTTTGATTATTAATTCGTAATGTGGCATGGTGTGGAATGCTTTCCTGAAATCGAGGTAAATCACATCAACAGGTTTGTTAATGTGTACTCACCAGTTGATCTCTGAAGCAACTAGTGCCACGTCATCCCATCAAACAGGTACACTCCTAGACTGGGTGATGGTTAACTGTATGGAACATGTGTCGAAAGCACGAATCCTTGCAGATGCACTAACAGACTACTCATCCACTTTTTGTATCCTATCTATAGTTGCGCCTCCATCAAGACTAATCACATTTACAAATCTATCTTATATTGACCAGGATGCATTTCTCTATGATGTCTCCAATATTGACTGGACAGGTATCTATCAAACAAAGGATGTGGAGGTTGCTCTACAGATATTCATAAATGAATTTCTTACCATTCAATATAAACATGCCCCCAAGATTACTAGGAGGGTCAGAGGAAAACAGATGAGGTGGCTGCATAAAGACCTCCTTGCTAATCTGCGCCAGAGGGACAAGCTCTGGATTTGCTACAAACGAACTGGCCTACAGTCAGATCTTACTGTCTATCGTGAACTAAGGAACAGATGTAAGAGACAAGTTAGAGCTGCTAAAAGCAAATACTGCAAGGACCTTCTACAAAGCTCAGCCTGTGACCCGAGGAAATTCTGGGCCTATGTCAAAACGTTTCTTGGTACCTCCCAGTCGGTCATTCCTGATGAAAAGATCATAAATGGGGCACATTGTAATGACCCTAGGACCATCTCAAACAGTTTTAACAATCTTTTATCTGATCTGTCACACTATACCTTGGCTTTACAACCTAGTGGATCGCACTCCAATCTACCTACCACGCTACCATCACACAACCATACTGCCCTATCGTATGATGCTCCTCCAGCGCCACCATTCTATTTCAAGGCTATATCAAGAGTGGAAGTTCTGAAATTGCTGAGATCCATATCTGCCTATAACAGCTCTGGTTCTGACTCATTGGAACCTCGCCTCCTTAAGCTGGCTGCTCCACTCATTGCCTCTCCGATTGCCAGAATCTACACTTTATCCCTTATCCATAGCATCGTGCTGGACCTATGGAAATCTGCAAGACTAATGCCTGTCTTTAAAAAAGGTGACCCAAAGGACATGGCCAATTACAGACCTATAGCAATTCTCTCTGTCCTTAGCAAGATCTTAGAGAAAATGGTTGCATCACAGACCATTGACTACCTTATATGCTACAATCTCCTCTCAGACACTCAGCATGGTTTCAGAAAAGGTCATAGCACCACCATGGATCTTCTTCAACTAACTACTGATATTCTGTCCAACATGGATTCTGCAAAACTCACAGGTGCCATCTTCATTGACCTCACTAAGGCTTTCAGTCTTGCAGACCATCCCCTGCTTCTCTCCACTCTCCATAAATTCCATTTCTCTACCCCTGTTGTGGACTGGTTCTGTAGCTACCTGTCAAACAGGTCGCAAACTGTCAAATTTAACTCCTCCCTGTCCAACACATCTACTAACAACCTTGGGGTTCCCCAGGCTCTATCCTTGGGCCCCTTCTGTTCTCTATTTTTATCAACAATGCAGCTGAGGTCCTGGAATCCTGCTCAGCTATTTTCTATGCTGATGACCTGATCATCTATACTAGTTCTTCTAGTATTGCTGCATAAACACATCACTTACTTCAGACTTCAGTAAGGTCTTAGACTGGCTACTAGACCATAAGCTTGTACTAAATGAAAAGAAAACGAAAGCCATGCTCCTAGGTTCCACACTGAAGATTAAGGCCTGTTCTAGTTTGCTGGAGGTTCTTCACCCAGGAGGATTTTCACTTGAAAATGTTACTTCCTTCAAGTACCTTGGGATCCTGCTGAACCAGTCCCTGGATTTTAATCTTCACATTCAGTCCTTGTGCAAAGCTATAAACTCGAAACTGGGAGTAGCTTACAAAATGAGCTACATGCTTACACCCGCGGCCAAATTAGCAATTGCCCGAGGTATTCTGCTCCCAACCCTTACTTATGGTGCCTCTATTCTTACCTCTGCCCATAAAACCTCCCTACTAAAATGGGGACGTAACTTATAACAATATATGATTTGCCTCTTATTCGCCTCGACTCAAACATCACTGCCTTCTTTATAAGGATCTGAATTGGCTCTCGCCCTCTGCCAGTAGACAGTACTACCTTGGATCACTAATGGACTCGATCATCCAGGAAAAAAACCCATCCCAGCTGGCGGCATTGCTGGTCCCTTAACCATCCTCCCGTGGCCTACGATCGGCTGACAAATCCTTGCTCTATGTTCCGAGATGTCGGACGACTAAAGGCACAGGGGCCTTCCAGTTCTCTTCTCCCAGGCTATGGAATGCTCTTCCACTCAACCTCCGGCTGTCTCAGTCTCACTTTGGATTTAAAAGTGAATATCGTCGTTATCTATCCTTAGCTGATGCTTGTACATTCTTTGACCCAACCTGAAGTTCCTGAGACTTACCAGTAATGTCAACCCTGATCTAATCCAGCTCCAAGACTGTCTCCTCTTCCCCTTCCCATATTTTTCCTTCTCTTTGTAAATAACTTCTTGACTACTAGCTCTCTTCCTTTTCGAACCTTGTTGCTGAACATTCTCTGTTGTTTTGCCAATTACCACCCCTCACCTTCCTTCTGTCAGTCTTTCTTGTTATGTTTGAACGTTCCTCACATTTCTCTCTATATAACCTTACTATCTTATTAACCCTTTCACTCCACAGGTTGGGTCCATGGTTTCTGCATTTACTATATATCTTACTGCCATTATTTGTATAATGCTTGCAGTTATTTTTAGTTGTTTCTACTCGTTGTATTTTTGTGGCACTGCTATACTGTTCCTCTATTTGTATTATTGTACCCATGTTACTGTTGTTCAACTGTTCTCTTTTTGTTGTACTCTCCCGGGTCGTGCCTGAAAATAGTCATTTAATGGCTAGTGCACCTACCCAGTTAACAAAAACTAAATAAATAAATAAATACATTTTTCGTAAAAGGTCATCAGATTTGTTGTACATGATCTCCCTTAAGTAAATCCGTATTGTGTTTGATCCTGCAGGCCCTTTCCTATCATCTAATTTTCAAATGTGCTCTCAATTTCTCCATTAATTTGCATGGAACTGATGTTAGGCTTATACTCTATAGTTCCATGCATCAGCTCTGCTGCCCTTTCTATAAAATGGTGTAATAATGACCTTTTTCTACTCTGCCAACACCTCACCTTTTTCAAAGGATTTGTTAAACAAAATTTTAAATGAAGTACATATAGTGGATTGTGTATGAGCAGTCATACACAACAAGGATATTCTTGTATCAAGAGATTTCCTTGGTAACAGATTACCTTGAGAGCGTAGCTCGAGAGGTGCTCTGTTACCAAGGGAACCTCGAGATACAAAAATATCCTTGTTTGTGTATGACTGCTCATACACAATATTTCATAGTGTATGGGCAGTCACAGCATAGAAAATCACACAAAACCAGCTAGTGAAGACAACTGAGAATAGAAATGTTAACATTTTCTTTTTTTTTTAACTGACACAGTGTGCTGCAGATCTTTCTGCAAGTTTAAGTTAAAAAAATAACTTCCAGCTTAATTGGATAGAAAGGAAAGCAACTATTTGGCAGCATTCCAAGTTGTTCTGCTGCAGTAGTGACATCACTACTGCAGCAGAACAACATAATGATGTCACTACTGCAGCAGAACAAGTATATTCCAGGCATGGAGTTCCATACATAACAGCATTCCACCATACACTATAAGGATGTTGCTAATTCCTTAAGGAAGTTGGGATGAATAGCATCTGGCTATGGTGATGTGTTTGTTTTCACATTTCCTGGACCTTTAAAACCTAGCCTTCAGTAAAACCTCAATTCCCAGACATAGGGAGTTGACCTATAATATTACATTGTTTCTTTACACCACAGATTGTGCAGAAATAATTATTTAAGATATCTGCTACTTGTGTTTGGCCATTCACTGTAATCCCTTTATCTACTAATGGGCCTATTGTTCTATTGTTATTTCTCATAGAATTGATGTATGAGTAAAATAATTGTTGGTTATCCTTAGTAAAGGCAATCCTTAGTTCTATGTTCCTTCGCTACTTACTAATTAGGTACTTGGTTTGTTTTAATTCTAGTTTACATCTAGATTTAGTTTTTTCAGTGGTAGTTTTTTGAATATTTTAATGGCCCATTCCTTTCTCTTGATCTGTCTTTGAAGTGTACATGTTAACTACTTAGGAACTATTTCTTTTTTATTATTTATTTTCTTCAAGGGTATATATTTGTCTTCTGTTTCCCTCAGTATAGTTCTTATAGCCCCCAAACTGTCCTCAAGTGATATATCTTTTAATGTGTTTTCCCAATTTATTGAGTCAAGAAACATCCTGATTTTACTGTAATCTGCTCTCACATAATTCCTAACAAAGATATTTCTACTATCACCAGTGTAAATCACCCACATACTGAATCTGATCATATTATGATTGCTATTTCCTAGGGTCTTGACCACTCGAATGTTACATATGGCAGTCTCTAGATTAGTGATAACTAGGTTGAGAATATGTTTGTCCCTTGTGGGTTCCATTAATTTCTGATAAAGACCTGCCGTAAGTAATGAATTTAAGAATTGTGTTTCTAGTGGGGTATTGGTAGTCAGTTTTCCCCAGTTAATGCCTGGTGGGTTGAAACCTTCAAAAATTGTAACATCAGGTAGAGTGGATAATGTAACCAATTCATTCATTAAATAATCATTGTACTCATGGGGGATTAGATGGTGGGCAGTAGCAGTTACCAATTGTCAGTTTTTTTCCTTTTTTTGAAGAAATTGCAGCCATATACTTTAAGTGTTATTACCTGTATCATTCGCTATACTTAGTTCGATACAGTTATGTATATCTTTTGCATAAATACATACACAGACACACACACACACACACATACACACACTCCTTATCTATCTGTTCTGTTCTTGTGGAAGAGCTTATATACAGGGACTTCATACATCCATTCACTTGAGTCATCCCACCATGTTTCAGTTATAGCTGCAAAATCTATATTATCCCTCAGTAGTAAGATTTGTAATTCTTTTTTTTATGTAAATTCAAACTTCTGGCATTAGCTAATAAGAACTTATATTTGTGGCCAGACTTGTTATTTGTTTCTTGTACACTCTTGATTGCCCCTGCCTCCCGAGCTCCCACAGAAATTATTTTAAATGTTGTGCATACCTCTCAACTGTCCCTGATTTTCAGGGACATCCCTGATTTTGCCTCAAAATGTTATTCTGTTCCTCCTAAAAATTGTGTTTCCGTGACCAATCATTGGGGGTTGTAAGCACAAATTAATGTTAAACATTAAAGTTACAGACTTGTTCTTCCTTAGAAAATGCATTTTACACTAAGCCCCTTGTTCTACCAGCTTCCTGAGTGGATATCAGCAATTTTGAAGATGTGTCCCTGATTTTGATCCTTTGTCCCTGATTTTTTTAAGCTTTGTCCCTGATTTATGAGGCAGCAGGTTGAGAGGTATGATGTTGTGTAATATTCCTTTTGATTCTCTTTCCCAGAACCGCACTCCTTCTTTGGATCAAATGGAGGCCATCCCAACTATAAAGTCCATAATTATTGTTAAAAGTTTCCCAATGTGTAATGCATTTTATCTTATTTTTAATGTCCATTTCCACATCCACTCATTTATTATTTTTATCTTTTGGTTTTTTGCACAACTTACCCTAGGGGCCGGCAATATTTTAGAAAAACAAATATCACATCCTTGTTACTGTAGGGTACCTACAAATGTGATGAACTCCTTTTTCATTTCTTCCACATCCGTATTTCCAGCATTGTTGGTTCTTACATGAACCATCACCAAAGGGTTAGTCCCTGCATTATTTAGGATGTGGCTGGACATAAACCTAATGTCTGAGATTTTTGCCCCCCTAAAAGTACTGCAGGTTAGTTATGTTTGTCTGGGATACAAATATACCTATCACAGAACGTCTGTCTAGAATTGCCTAACACATATGTCTGCCTGTTAGCATCAGTATCTTCTTGAATGATGATGTTTTGGTTTACCTGATTAAAACAAGTGGGATCATTTGGTATATTTTAGATTTTTTCCATAGTTCATTCTCAGCAATTATATTACTCGTCGTTCCTTTTTCATCTTATGTCCGCCCTTGTGTACTACTGCCATAGGTGGTCTGGAATACACTAATGGAATTCAATGGTGTGATTTGTATCAAATCATCCGAGTTATGTAGATGGTTGGATGATACGTTCCCTTGGGTAGTACTATTTTTAATACGCAGGTCAGTGTTTATACCGGCAGATGAATTTTCCTCATTACCGTCTAGTGATGCTAATAATTCATAATGGTAGGTCATAGGTAGTTGAAAATTCATAGCTCTTCTCCCTTTTTTAGCCTTCTCTTTTCCTCTATTACCCAGTCCTCGTCTGTCCCCTCATCTTCTTCTCCATATCTTTTTCTAAAATGTGTGTTTTGATCTAGTTCATTATTTGTTGCTGATTCCTTGACTTTGCAGGAGTTGTAGGTTTCCCTGAGAAGTCACAATTTTGTAATATATTAGTATTTGAAACTTTGCTCAGTTCCAGTTTGAACACACGAACATATAAAGAAGCCAGCAGAAGAAGGCAATTTAGTCTATCTAGTCTGCTTGTATTGCAGTATTCGAGTTCCATCATTTTTTTTCAACTGTTGGAATTCCCTACACTGATTCCAAATGAAGGCCTCAAAATTAGAATTGCCACACGAACCAAATTTATTACACACCACACATGCTATGCCAATTTCTCCAAATATAAGGGTTACTAAACCAGTTGCTTTGTCCATTGTTGAACCCTGAGTAGGGTAGGATAAGAACCCCTTTTTATTCTATTTATATTCTACACTCAATGAAGGAAACAATAGTCACTTACCCACTTCAGCTTCCTAGTGCTAGGCATTTTTGTAAATAAAACAGTACTCAGTTGATTCTATATGCTTTAAATACGGTGAATGAAACAATAATCAACTGTCCACTCCAGCTCCATAGTGTTAGTCATTTTTGCAAACAAAACCATACTTAGTTGATTCTGTACTCTCTAAATGTGGTGTATTAAACAACAATATGCACTTGCCCCCTTCAGTTCCCTAATGCTAAGTGTTTTACCAAGAAAACAGTACTCCATTGATACTATATTTTCTGTCATTCAATGGTTTACACACACCTCTACACTATACTTGCACCTGTTTTATTGTATGAAATGACACAAGCAGAGTTATTTACCAACTGAAAAGGTTAGTTGGTCAGATGTGACTGCTTAATCTAAACTCCAAGCAGCCCTGTAATCCTTTCTAGTTTGATTTTGTAACTTTTCAGACCCACTGCTCCAGCTACCACAGTGGACACTGCAGACACATGCAGATGCGCTTGTCTCTGTGTGCATCTCCTCACGCTCACCCTGATTGCTGAGAGGCTCACTTATAGCTCCTGTGACCCAGAAGATACTCCTGGGATCACAGAGCAGTGACTATGCATAAGCTGCAAAAATATCTTAAAAACCTAACCTTGGGAGAAAAATCCACAGGCAACTCTCGCTATTGAATTAAAACTGATAAACCCCTTGCTCCAGTTATAAATATGTGGCACATTCCCCATGTTCTGGTGTAGTTTCTGGGGCTACCAGGACTACACTTCCCACTGATCACCCCAGCTGCTTCCTGGCAATGCATACCCTTTGCCTAGCACGCCACAACAACTGTGCTAGTTGTATTTCACGAATGTAGTGCATTTGGAAATGGCAAACTGCTGCTATGCTGAGGTTATATTTATGATGTTCAATTTCCAAACACTTCCGAGGCCAAAAACTGGATTGTACCAGAGCTTGCCCGCTTGATGAGGGGCTCAGTTACAACTCCTGTGATCCAGAAGTTACTCTTGGGGTCACAGACCAGGGACTGTGAAAAACCTGCAAAAATATCTTTAAAACCTCCCCTCAGGAGTGAAATCCACAGGCAACTCTGCCTATTGAATTAGTAAGTAAGATTTATTTATATGGTGCCTAATCCCAGAGGCTCTGGGCGCCTTACACAGTCAAAAACAGTCAGGGTAATAATAACAGTAGAATAAACCTCTATGGGGTTATACAAAATTTAAAACACAAACATAAATAAGCTAATTTTATAAACAGTTTATAAATAATAACACAATAAAACATATTTAACAATTTACAACAGTTTAATTAAATCTGATAAAACCTGCCTACAGTTATAAACATCTGTCACGACCCCCATGCTCTGGTGCAGTTCCTGGGCTCCTGTTTTGAAATTTCTCCAGTGGGTATAATAACCCCATGAGATGCAGCAAACTGTAAACCCTGCCTAACATTTTGCTCAGGCTTTAATTATTGCACAGAAGATTTTGCATGTTTCAGTGTGACGGATGGTAGTCATCACAAGCAGGAACAAAAACAAATATCTTACAACTGGCAGAGCTAAGAGAGAGTGGTGCAAGAGTATACTCAGAAGTGCAACAACCATATTAACTTTAAAAGGGGATGATTATAAAAGCATTTAAAAACAAAACATTACACAGTTGTTCTTAACTTAGAAAGCAGAGAAGAATTACAGTATAACGGTTTACCTATGCCGGCACGATAACATTGTTGTCGACGTTCGGCATAGAGACATCCCTGATGTTGACAGGCAAAATTTTGCCTGTCAGACATTGGTCTGTGTTTCTATCGGGGGGCTGTGCCCCCAGAACCCCCTGTGTGGGGAGCTGCTGCCCTCGTGCCCCCTTCTAGATTGTTAACTCTGAGTCAGAGTTAACTTGAGAGGGGGTGAAACTCAGCGAAAGGGTGACATTTTGCTGGCAGGTCCCCCACAGCAACATTTTTGAAACTTGTCGAAAATGTTGCTGTGGGGGATTTCACTGATGGGGTTTCTTCCTTCCGTCGGCATACCAATTATAACATCACTTACAGGGCAGAGAGAGAAATCATCAAAAAACATGTTAGTCTGGATTTTCAAAAAGCCTGATTAGTGGGATATAGAACTGCAAATATATGGCTACAAATTAGAAATTTTTCTGGTATAAAAGAGCCTTGCTTTGAAATGTGTCATCAGGAGACTGGCATAAACTGTGATGTAGCAGCTAACAAAGCAAATAAAATTATGGCGTGCATTGAAATGAAACTTCATTAGCATATCAAGAGTTATTGAAGGTCCCTGTAGTATGAGCACCCCACACATGTGGCTTAGGGGGCAAAACATATCAAGAAAACTACAAGACAGCTCAAACAGTGAACAGAGTGTGCGAGTGTATATAAAGATACATAACGTCACAGCAATAAACCACACCACTCGGAGATCCAAAAAAAAAAAAGGCAATATTTAATAATAAAAAAACGCAGTTAACAATACATGCAGGTAAATGAGTAGTACAACCTCTACCGGTTTTACGATTTGTGTCATCAGGAGAAACTGATGATGTAAATGCGTGCGAAACCTGACAGAAACCTTCTTACTACCATGTATTAACTACATTTTATCATTTATTATTGGCTTTTTTTTTTTTGGATCTCCTAGTGTTGCAAAACATATCAACCTTATTTATTTATTAAATTTTGGTGACCGAGTAGGGCCACTGAGCCCCGAAGGTCCCTTTTTCAGGGGCGACCTGGGATAACAATACAAGTTATCAAGTTATAAGAATGAACAAGGACATAAGGAACATTTGAGGCATTGTGAGTTACATCATGAGGTGGTTACAGTAAAGAAAAATAGTGGATACAGGCAAGGTTACAGGCATGGTAAAAGAAAAGCAGTGGATACAGGCATGGCTTACAGGCATGGTAAAAGAAACGCAGTGCCACTGGGCTGCCATAGATGCTAGTGGTGGCTCCTGTGGTCTTTTTTCTCTTTTTATGTTTCCTTGCATGTGTGCGAGAAACATTTTGTGGCTGGGAACAGCATTTCAGAGGAGTGTCACGGACTACCCCAATGCAGAGCAATCTACATTGGGCTCATCCCTGACTGACCAATGACCATGCAAGCAGAGTATGAGGGAGGTCACAGTTTCATGGGATAAACTTTGTGTACTTGAAAGGATTGAAGCACTCCGTGAGAGAAGGCTTCAGTACTTTCATTTAGATAAAGCTGGCCAGCAAGCAGCTGAGCTTGCCCACACTTAACGTGGTTACCATGAACTTTGCAAGCAGTTTATAATTAAAAAAAAAAACACATAAATCCTTCCCTCCAACATTGTGTAAACCCACAAAATACCTTTTGTTATTTCCCCAAAGAATAATTCAACAATGTCCTTACAGATAGACCCCCGATTTAAGCCAAAATTGTAAAACAAGTGTGCACCCTTTAGTGCAAACGGCTTCACATTCAGCCACTCACCAGAATTGAAAACTAAAAGTAAACACAGTGAGTGCTCGGCAGCGAGACTGAAATTCATAGACTCTCACAGTATAACATTTAACTAATTTTATTTAATAAAGGATTTCTCTTCTTGTGAAGTGCTTCAGAAGCCCCTCTTGTTCCTGGCACGAACACTCCTCTGACTGAACAGAGTGAGCACATCTACTGCGCTTCACTAGCTCACCCCCACTGCCGTTTTGCCTCCCAGTTTGTTCTTCCTGACAGTCCCAGGAGGACAGAGAGTGGATTACACACTGTGTTGCTTCCTTTAGTTTCTTCTTCTTCTGCTCGGTCTTGGAAAGATCTGGACTGAACTTTCAAGCAACACTGCTATTATAAAAACTTGAGGTGGAAGGGGGGAGTACAGCTGTCAGCAGAAACTGTGATTGTAAAACCATGGGCGAAGGGACAGGGGTTCCAACTCTCACACCATGAACACCGCGGGAAGTACACACTTAGAAAAATTTAAAAACAGAATCAATGGGAAAATGTAATAGCAGTATCTGACAGCACAGGGAAATTTGAAGATAGCAATAAAGTCACTCACACCTTCTCCTGTACTTCCCTGTAAATTAGTATCAACATACGCTGTGGGGCAAAAAGAAATCCAAGAAAACAAACTCTGTGGAGTACATAGAATTACAAGAAGCAGATCCTGTTTCAAGCACCTATCAGCGTGTGCTTGTAAAGCAACAGGGACCTTTAAATTTGTGTTTGTTTGCTCCTGGTCTCCGAAATCAAAACACTGGGGAAATATAACTGCTCCTGGTCTCCTAAATAAAAATAATGGAGAAAAAAAATTGCCAGATATAGTCAGATGTTCTGCCTCCCATGGTCCCCTGGAGTAGGACTCTGTGCCCTTAAACAAGAAACAAAGGTAACAGTTGTTAGCTTTGCAATCCCCTTCAAGTCTCCGACGTGCACTGGGGTATGAATTTACTCTAACGGTATTCATTTGGCTCCCTTTACCTTGATCATGATTGGTCTTTTACCCCTCTACATCCCCTGGAGTAGGATGTTGTGCTTTTAAACAAGAAACAAAGGTAACAGTTGTTAGCTTTGCGATCCCCTTCAAGTCTCCGACGTGCACTGGGGTATGAATTTACTCTAACGGTATTCATTTGGCACCCTTTACCTTGATCATGATTGGTCTTTTACCCCTCTACATCCCCTAGAGTAGGATGTTGTGCTTTTAAACAAGAAACAAAGGTAACAGTTGTTAGCTTTGCAATCTCCTTCAAGCCTCCAACCTGCACTGGGGTATGAATTTACTCTCAGTATTCATTCGGCTCCCTTTTCCTCAATTGTGATTGGCCCTTTACCTCTCTACGTCACCGCCAGGAGTTTTGATGCTGACTCTCCAGTGTCTGTGAGTAAAATAATCAACTGTAACAGCAATAAATTCATTCTGTATCCAACCCTCTGCTGTGCTTCCCTGTAAATTAGTATCAACTTACACTGTGGGGTAAAAAGAAATCCAAGAAAATGGACCGTGTGGAGTACAAAGAATTACAAGAAATGGACCCTGTTTCAAGCACCTACCAGCATGTGCTTGTAAAGCAACAGGGACCTTTAAATCTGCATTCATTTTCTCCTGGTCTCCTAAATCAAAATAATGGGAAAAACAACTGCTCCCAGTCTCCCAAATAAAACCAATAGGGAAAAATAACTACCAGATATATTCAGATGTTCTTGCTCTCCTGTAAAAAGACTTTATACTTGCTGTCAAACTAGCACAAAACCTAACTGCCACCCTCCACATTCCTTCCTCCCGGTTTGCAGCCGCTTGTGTTATTCTCCAAATTCTGTCCCCATGGTCCCCTGGAGTATGATTCTGTGCCCTTAAACAAGAAACAACGGTAACAGTTGTTAGCTTTTCGGTCCCCTTCAAGCCTCCAACCTGCACTGAGGTACAGTACATATTTACTCTAGCAGTATTTAAGTGTTCTCTTCAGACTTTTCAAATTCGGTGCCCTGGGTGACGAAGGAGGTGTTTCATGGAGGAGCAGTGGCTATCACCTACCTCGATTTCAGCAAGGCCTTCAACACCGTACCACACAGAAAACTGGTAAACAAGTTAGGTAGCCTGGGGGTGGGCCAAAAAGTGGAAAACTGGGTTAGTAACTGGTTGAGGAACAGGAAGCAGAGAGTGGTAGTGAATGGGATCAAATCTGAGGAAGGAAGAGTGACCAATGTGGTGCCTCAGGGATCAGTCCTAGGGCCAGTCTGTTTCAATGTCTTCATCAGTGACATTGCTGAAGAGCTGGAGGGGAAGGTTTGCCTATTTGCAGATGTCACACAAGATCCGCAACAAAGTAGACACTCCAGAGGGGGTCGCTAGAATGAGGAGGGATCTCAGAAGGCTGGAAAAATGGTCCAAAGAGTGGCAATTACAATTCAATGCAAAGAAGTGCAAAATCATGCCTCTGGGTGAAGAAACCCCATGAAGAGCTACATGGGTGGGGGGGTTGCTGGCAGTTACCAGGGAAGAAAGGGGTCTAGGGATAATCATCTCTGATGACCTAAAGGTGGCCGAACGGTGATACTAAGCTGTGGGATGGCCAGTGGGATGATGGTATCTATAGGAAGGGGTATGACCATCAGAAGAAGGGAGGTGGTGATACCATTGTACAAAACACTGGTGAGGCCTCATCTGGAATACTGGGTGCAGTTCTGAAGGCCACATCTCCGCAAGGATATATTGTAGAAAGCATGGAGGTGATTCAGAGAAGGGAGACCAAGATGGTGCAGGGCTTGCACCAGAAGACATATGGGGATAGATTAAAAGACCTCAATATGTATACAGTGTAGGAGAGGAGGGAGTGGGGGGGGGCATAACTGAAACCTTCAAGTATGTTAATGGCTTTAACAAGGTGCATGTATGTTTAATACTCCCTTGTCCTGCTTGTTTTACAGCAGTGACAGCATCACTTTCAGTACAAGAGTTGTCCAAGGACAAGAGGGCATGATATGAGATTGGAGGGGAGCAGGATAAGGGGAAATGTAAGGAAGTTCTTCTTCACAGAAAGAGTGGTGGATGCTTGGATTAGGCTACCCCAGGACATGGTGGAGGCTAGCACATTGGGGGGATTCAAATATGCATGGGATAGACATCAGGGAACCCTAGATGTGGGGAAGAGATGCGAAAGCCAATAACCACATAGGGTCAGCAGCCACTGAGGCAGGCAGGGAATATGTGCAGACTGGGTGGGCCTAGTGGTCCTTATCTGCCTTCAACTACTATGTTACTATGTGTGTGTATGTGGCTGGGGCACATTAAATTCACTGAAACAAAGGGATATTGTGTGCATGGTGAGGGGGTTGAGACGAATTTAGCTCAATTCCACAAAGGCACAGCAGCTCCACCTACTGGCAAAAACAAGAACTAAGGACTATTTTTCTTTAAAGTTTGCCAACTCATTGAAAACAATGACTGAAAAATAAATTTTAAATGTAGATGGAAAAATAACTAAGTTGAAAATTTGGGGTCAAAATATTGAAAAGTACCAAAGTTACAAGCGTGCATTGAAAAATTCCAGTCCACACTTACATCTTTCTTGTTTTTTAATATTTTCACTCCAAATTTTCAACATAGCATTCTTATGACCCCACATAGACTTCTTATGACTCCACATCATGAACAAAGGTGGAGAAAATTTTGAAATCCTGCCCGAAAGATGATTTTGGACCACTAGTGCAAAAACACGTTTGGCCAGGATTTAAAAAAAGACAGCTGTTACATCCATGAGGTGGTGAAAAAATTGCCTACATTAAAAATGTGGGGTCAAAATATTGAAAATCACCAAAGTAATAAGCATGCATTGAAAATTTTTAATGTACGCTCATAAACTTTTTTTTCTAGCTACCGCTGTTTATGCCCCTACATCTCTGGTTGGCCCACTTCTACTCTGCTGCCCTAGCCCCACCACCCTGGCATCCCCCAGGACTTACCCTTACCTCTGAAGTTCCCTCAGGATGTCAGCAGAAACGGTATACACGCTCGCATGCATGCAAGCATGTGCAGTGCAGCACCAGCTGATGTCCTCCCACCCACAAGCTGCTCCCGACTGCACTGTCACCCATGGTCACCCAAGTGGTAGTGTTGAAGTGGAGCTAGCTCCCTCCCTCCCTCCCCAGAGGAGGAGAACAGCTCCTGGGATGCTTAATCCTCCTCCCAACGGTTGGCCCCTGACAACCGAAACTCATTCCTGGGTCACTGGTTTGCAATCGGTAGCACTATTGCTGCACCAACAGGCTGACTAACCTTTGTTTTTTTTAATATTTTACCCCAAAATTTCAGCATAGCCTTCTTATGACCCCACCTCATGAAGAAGAAAATTTCCAAATCCTGTCCGAAAGGTGATTTTGTGCCACAAGTGCAAAAACACATTTTGGCCGGGATTTGAAAACTCACAGCTGTCACATTCATGAGGTGGTGTAAAAAACAGCTGTGTTGAAAAGGTTGGGTCAAACTATTGAAAATTACAAAAGTTATAAGCCAGTGTTAAAAAATTTCAACATACACTCATGACTTTGTTGTTTTCAATATTTTTACCTCAAATTTTTAACAGAGCCTTCTTATGACCCCACCTTATGAATAAGAGTAAATAAATTTTTCAAATCCTAGCCAAAATGTGATTTTGTGCAGTGGCCATGAAATAACCTTTTGGTACGTATTTGCATAATTTCGCCACCATTGTTCATGAGGTGGGGTCCCAAAAAGGCCATGTTGAAAGTTTTGGGGAAAAAATCTTTAAAGGTGACCAGGTTTTGAGAATACTGTAGGTTCAAAACCTATTGAAATGCATCGAATCACACACCTGATTTTCTCAGTTAGTGGTCCAGCATTCAGGAGTGAAGACATGTCTGTGGTTCAGAGAGAATTACGATGATGGAGCATTGATAGGTAAGTAAGTGGTGGTGGTGGTGGGGGGGTGCTGAGTAGATGAGTCAGGTGGGGCATCAGACATTGATGGATGACTTTCTTTTTTACAGGATATACTGTATATTAAAAAAAAAAAACCATGAAGGATGGTTTTCTTTTTCTGGTACTGACACTGGGAACTGGACTCCCCAGTATTGATGTATGTTTGGCGGCACCAGGGGTGGACTCCCGAGTGTCATACACTGAAACTGGGTGAGGTGGGGGTGCTAACCTCAAGGAAGAGTAGCTGCCAAACGCAGCTTTGTTTTGTAGCAGGGCTGAGAAACAGGCACCGATTGCGGCTTTGTTTGTGTGAGGGGGGTTGAGAAGCAGCCTCTGATTGCATCTTGGTTTTGTTTGGGGGTGGCTGAGAAGCAGCCACTGATCATGGCTTTAGTGAGGGAGCACTGTACTACTTTTTCCATGGATGAATCCATGTTGCTACCATGGTTACTGTGAGGTCTTATCACAGAGATCGTGGTAGGAACATGGGTTATCCTCTTCATCTGGATTTTGAAAGACTGGTTACAATAACTGCAAGAAGTCTGTCCTGACTATGTCAGGCAGCCTTAAAAAGGGGTGGCAATATTCTCACGGAGTTGGGAGGGGGAATAACTCAATGGGCCATTGCTCTCTTTCTTTTCTAAATTAATACTTCTGAATAGAACAGTAAATGTGACATCTTGGGCAATTTTTTAGTTTTTAATTATTTTCTCAAGTAAAGGTTTTTGTAACATGAAATGAAAGAGCTGTCTGGTGCCTTGATGAAGTAGGGAAGGGAGTTAAACATTAAAAATATTTTCCTACTCATCTTGTGACCCCCAAGGAGTGCTTCTTTTTGGTCTGCAGACTTATCCCAAGACCTACAACCCACAAATTTAAGTGAATATAACCTTCAGGTTCAAACCCTAAGTCATGGTACAATTTGCCTCTCGAAGGCTTGTCCTTTTGTAAACACATCCTATTGTGACTTCATTTAGGGCAGTACACTAGTAAGCTGGGAAGTGGAATGGGCTGCTTTAGCATCAGTCTACTGGCAGTTGTACATATTTTGTGGCAGAGAATGTTTGCAGTCTTGATGAAAGTTTTCCGAGAAGGATGGATGACACTCACATGTAGAGAAAAACACATGTTGATGGCTCACTTGATGTGTATCTAGATTTGAAAGAGAAAAAAAATACAATAGCAGGTGATTTCTATCACAAATTATGACCAGTAGATAAATAACTGCAGATAGATATGTAAAAAGGATATACATATTGCTTAATTTATTCCCTTAAATCATAATGCCAAATTTGTCTTTACAGATGTTGTGTTGGAGTATTTAGGATCCTTGTGGGAGCTACATCAACCATACATGATTAATTCAGCAACGCTGTGGAAGCTTTTAAAATCAGCACTGGAATCAAGCAGCAAGACCTATGTAGCAGATTGCACCACTGAGCATATGGACAAGAACAATATAGGTATTTAGTTGCGATGCTTCAGATAAAAGAAACCACTTTCTCCTTACAGTATGTCTCTCAACGAGCTCTAAAACATTTGTGTTTCAAGATTTGGTTGTGATGAAACAAAAATCAGACTGAGAAGACCAATAATAATTTGACTGAGTTCACTACCTAATACCATAATTGTGTAATTTAAAAGATAAGTTAGGCAAATGATAATACTACCAGTTAGGATTAGTTGTGCAGAAGAAGTCTGGATGCTTCAATTCATACATTCATTCAAAAACAAACACTAAAGCCTGTTTTTGTTTTCATTTTAAAAGGATTTTCCTTCCTTTTGGTAACAGGGTGAGGCCCACTGGGCACAAGGTCTGTTTACATAGATGACCTGTGACTCCAGGGAACTTAAGTGACTTGCTCAAGGTCACCCAGTATGCAAGTACAGGTGTGAATTTTAACTCTGGTCTGCTGGATATGCCAAGCCCACTGACAGCTGATAGCTCTAACCTTTAGACTATACTGCCAGCACATTAAATACTGTTGCTAGTTGAGCAATGTTTTTTCCAAATTCTTAAAATATTTTCATAAGCTGAAAAGTATCTGACAAACACTGCATGTGAGACTATAAGAAACTGCAAAAGTATTCATTAATAATGACAGAATATTGCTTTGAAATCCTATATCAAGCTGTAGCCTCCCAAAAGGCTATGGGGTTTGATATTCCAAACATTTGCAAATGTAATTTGTTTGCTCTAGCAAATTTTAAAGCAGCAGTACTAGTTAACCAGGAAGTGTTTATTACTGCTTAGAAAATCGGCTTTTTATTTGGAGGCATCTGATTGGCTGGTACCCACTCCACAGGGGTACATTAACTTTCAATAGATGCCCACCAACTAAAAAGCTCCAGCACATGCCTGATTCACACCCAGGCAAGTGTCCTAGTGCCTAGCCTGTTTCTTCATTGGCTGAAGCACTAAGCACACAAATTGAAACTGCTGCCATTTTTTTTTCTCATCTGGCGAGACCCATCGTGTCTGCCAAACTCCACACTCCAAGAAATGTATTTGCCATCGTTTTCTCTTTTGGTTTCTCCCTCCCCAGCAATAAGCACTCATTTAGGTAGCAATGGGCACAATTTCTATGATCCACTCACCCTCCCCAAAGCGTTACCTGGCAACAGCTAACAGCTGTAATGTTCCTGCCACAAAATCAAGTTAACTAAATGGAAATATCCTACGGCCACCCACCCTCTCAGCTTTCTCCCACAGTATTCAGCTGTCAGTCCATTAAGTTTGAAATATAAACTTACAGCTCAGAATACTTAAAACCAGGAGATCTCCCGATGTACTGCTACTTTGTCCCTCTCAGTGAACTCATGATCGCACTGCTCCAAGGTGAACTCTGCTCATTTTAAATCCGGTCTCACTGCTCCATGGTCCGGTCAACGCAGAAAATCCCACTCGGTGCGGTGTTAGAAGTTCACCACGGTCGCTGCTGCTGCTGATCCTTCCTTGTGTAACCCCCCTGCAAATGGGGGTTCCCAAAAGACTTCCAGGAGCTTGCTTGAATGCTCCAAGCCTGAATGGTGTTTGGCGTTTAAGCCATTTATCAGTGAGTGTTTTTAGAACCTCTGGTACTGTCTCTTTAAGAGCTGTCTGCTTGCAGACATAATTAGTTTGTAGGGGGACTGTGTTTCTTCTCCTGAGTACCACTCGAGCTGCTGCCAATTCACTTCATTTTGCAGTCACTAGGAGTGCAAGGAACCTATGTGAAAGATGTAACTGTTTGCCAGAAATTATTTAGAGTAATAATGAAATTACAGTTTGTCTAACCTGCTTTCTTTGCAGTCAGAACTGTGTCTGCTAGTTCCCATTCTAGTTTTGAACTGCTGAACTGGACCAATCAGTGTGGGTAAGCTAGCTCTAAAATGGTGCCTTGGACGAATCAGAACTTGGACTCATAATCTGAGCCAGCCACAAGAGGATTGTATGGGCAGTGACTCTGGGAGATGTAGTTTAGACTTCAGTGCCTTTTTGGACCAACAGCAGCAGTCTATTGTGAGTGACAGCCAATCCAGTCAATAACTGGGAGGAACTCAAAGGAAGTGCCCGGTTTTGTCGGTTGGGTTTGAGTTGAGCTTTGGCAGTGAAGAAGGAAGGAGCCCTGTGCTTTTTCGTGTGCAGTTTTAGTCAAAAACGTGTGTAAGGCCCAGAGTTCCGTCTGCAGCTTGTGTAACAGCTTGTTAGACTGAACTGTCCTGTGAAAAGAATCAAAGGATCTCTGAAGAGTAGAAACCAGGCTCACCCTGTAGAAGACTGGAGAAATTGCTGAAAATTCCACTCGGTCTGTCAGGAACTGAATCTGCTGTGTGTTCTCCGGTATTGTGCAGTAATTGCGATCGGATACAGATGCAGCCTGCCTGGTATAGTGCTTTCTTTTATATGGATGTGTGAAGAGGTTTGTGTACCTCAAGTGAGCCCTGCTGACATTGAAGGACCCTATCTTATTTGGAGGTCGTGAGTACTAATTCAGGGTCGCCTCCTGTTGAATTGCCACATTAAATCCAAATGGAATTACTGTACTGCTGACTGTTTAATTCTCCTTTTCTCTGTGTGAAATGGCCCTACCAGCTGCCACGGTTTGGACTAGCCACTAGGGCTTGGGTACCCAGGGACAGTAACTGATAGGGATAGGCCTGCACAGAGCCATAGGTAGATTATTAGAGTGATAAGCTAATTAACCTGATTTCCCTGTCCTTGTTATATCCCCAAATAAATCAGAGCTGCTTGTTTCAGCAAAGTTATACTGCCTGAGGTATTTGTCTATGTTAAAGTACTGTACTGTGACTGTTGCACTGTATCTCATTTCACAGGAGGTCCCAGTGCCGGAACTAGACCTGGGGGTAAGTGTATACTGTGAAGGTAATTCTGATATATTGTGTGGGCCACTACTGGGAAGAAAGGGGCCAGTGTCCCAGAGGGCTGTGACCAAGTTAGTTTAACTATTGCAAACCCTGACCTCTGGGTGGAGGCACCCGCCATTGGATCCAGGCCCTCAACCTGTTAGTGGCAAATCAGGCAGGGGTAGTATCCCTGGGATAGCGCCATCTAGGGTTACATCTTGAGGCTCACCGCTGGGATTGTGTGTCCTCTAGTGGCCATATTTACGAACCACTGTTAAGAAAAAATGGGCACCACAGAAGTGGCTGTGCACCGCTGGTGGAGTGGTGTACTGGGGAGGAGATCGACCCCCAAATGCTATGCTTATCCTGGACATCCCCTGGGTATCAATACAGACACTGTGCAGGAGTACTTTCCAAGGTGGAAGGTTTACAAACCCTGTGGTGGTGGGTCGGCATGCTAATCTGCTCACCCACACTTTCCTGGCCCTAGTGGGAGTTTAAGGATCCCATAGATAGCTCCAAAGTGCCACAGACCATTACCCCAGAGGAGCCCTCACTGCTTGGAGAGTGATAACTAAGGACAGTAAAGACCGGGGAATCAGCCCCACCACTTTCTGAAACTTTTGAGGAGAAATTTGCTGAATGGTTGCTGGAGAGGGGAAAACTGTGGAGGACTTGAAGAAACTATTCTTGCCACTTGGGGTGTTCTCCCAACACCCTCTCCTGCTCCAGTGCCCGTAATGGTGGCTGAACCAATGCAGACTCCTATTTCTGCACCTGCCATTAGTCACGACTCTTACCAAGGTTGAGGATCTTCTCTGGCACCCTCCCACTCCCCCAAGGGAGGATGACTGGGAGACCTGGATAGACTATGTTGCCCCAAGTGCTAGAATGGCAATGCTCGGAAGGAAAAGCTAAAGAGGGTTAGTGAGCTCTCCGAGGTCCTGCCCGCTACCATCCGTACTAAACGGGCCAGTAACCCTGAAGCGACTGCACAGGCCTATCTTGAGGCCTTGAGAATGTGTAGACCCAGATTCTGATGAGGACCTATGGTGGAGAGTAAGAAATGCACAACAGTACCAAGGAGTTGTTGTCTGTGTATGTCTCTCGCTGGAAAAATTGTTGCAAGAATGCCTCAGAAAGGGTAGTTTGCCAGCGATTGAACTGGACCGAACCAGACTGGACAGAATCACCAAGTCTGCCCACTTCTCAGAACTGCTGTTGTTGCTTCGATTCACGCCTGGCAAATGGACTGGAGTCACCCTCTGCATGATGAGTTAATGAGAAAAATTCGAGGAGTTGAGAAAGGCCACGGGAGGTACCTGCACCAACAGCTGTGGCTACTACTTGAGTGACTGAGGGTGACCCATCAAGTGAAGTTCAGGGCAGAGGTTGACAGTCAATGAGTGCTCTGACAAGGAAAAAGATATGCCACAATGGGGCGAACTGTTGAGAGATCCGGGAATTCAAAACAGTCCCTTTATGAAGGCCACGCCTGCAAGCACGGGCCCTGACCTATATCCGACTGCATCTGCTGTGGGGTGGGGGTACCACCCGTGTATCTCCTGCTGATAACAGCTCCAAACTCAATTCCTTGACCATGGAAGTGGAGAAACTGACGAGATGTCTCCAAATGCTTATCACACCGCAGACAGAGATGGCACCAGGTTTCCAGTTAGTAATACCCCGCCTCTGGCTCCCAGTTGGTTTCGCCAGCTCAAACCCAGAAAGTATGTTTTGCTACAATTGCGGGAAAGATGGGGCACGAAAGGGAACAGTCCCAAAAGACACTGACAGTCCCGTGATGATCCCAGTGAGGGCACCAAAATGCTAAGTACCGCGTCCTTGTGGCAAAGTCAGCCCAGGCCTCACTCACCGCCTCCTCCAGACTGGTCCAGAATAGTGGGTCCCTCCATGGAGACCACTGTAAAGGTGAATGGAGTGTCTACAAGAGCTGTATTAGACAGTGGCTCCCAAGTGACAGATTATGTTCCAGGATTGTATCAGAAGCATCTGTCAGACGCACTTACAACCATTAGAAGGACTGCATGTATGGGGGTTAAGTGAGAAGGCTCACCCTTCTTCCGGTATATCCGACTTGGCTGTCTTTTCCCACCTCCGTGGCTGGAGTGGCTGAACAAGTAGACCCCTAGCCTTAGTGTGTCCCCCACTGGACTGTATGATGGTGTCCCTTTGTTGATTGGAACAAATGCTCATATGTTCGGAAGGCTGGCACAGTTGTGTTATGAAAAACAGGGTCAAAGACTAGTAGAGCTTTAAGAGTTCCGCTTTCTAATTAAGAAGGCCTATGAGGCACAGAGATGCTAAAAACAGAACCAGAGGAACCGGTCGGAATTGTATGGAAGAAGGATCCTGAGTCTCTGATCCTGGCGCAAATGCCCAGTGTACCTTACAGGGAGAGGTCCGTATCAGAAAGGATGTTAAGAATAAAATATTAATGTTGGATGCACCAGGCTATGGAAAATTGCCAGAGGGACTGCTGGTCAAGCCTAGTATTTTGCCTGCTAGAGCCTATGCTTATGCCAGAAGGGTAATGGTCCAAGTTCATAATGTGTCTGAAAGAGACATTCGAGTAAACAGAGGTTGCATCCTGGCTAATGTGCATTGTGCAGACACTGCAGTGCTACCCAGCAGCAAGAGTTCAAGGAAGAATGACAGAGTAACGCTTGACTTGTTTGATTTCGCCACTCCCGCTGCCAGCTGAATGGAAAGTGAGGATCAGTGAGAAGCTTGCCCAGAGAGCACCAGGTGTTTTCTTTAGCGAATGGGATGTAGGATGCGCGGCGTGAGCTGAGCACAATATCCTGGCCTGCATGACGAAAGACCATTTTGTGGAGAGGTCTCACGCCTGGCACCTGCTGGACATAGATGATGTGAGACGGCATCTGCAAGAGATGTTAGCTGCTGGTAATACAAGAATCCAGAAGCCCTTTATGCTTCCCCCATTGTGTGTGAGGAAAAGAATGGAACAGTAAGGATGTGTGTGGATTATCGCATCTTAAACCGCGGACTTATCCCTGATCAGTACACAATGCCCCGCATTCAGGATGCTTTGACTGCCTAAATGGGAGCAAGTGGTTCTCTGTGTTGGATCTCCGCAGTGGGTACTACTAGATCCCTGATGGCCCCAGAGGACCGTGGAGAAGACGGCCTTTATCTGTCCGCTTGGCTTTTATGAATTCATGAGGATGCCTCATGATTTTAGTGTGCCCCAGCCACTTTTCAACGATTGATGGAGCTGCAGTGGGGGGACATGAACTTACTAGAGTGCCTGGTATACCTAGATGATGTTATTGTGTTTGGCAGCTCACTGGAGGAAACATGAGACAGATTATTTAAGGTATTGGACCGACTGGAGGACTTTGGCCTTAAACTGTCCATTGATAAGTGTCAATTCTTTCAAACATCAGTAAAGTATGTGGGACACATAGTATCCACCGAGGGAATAGAGACCGACCCTAGTAAAGTTGAGGCCTTGACCACCTGGCCACAGCCCAAAAATCTAAAAGAACTGCAAAGATTCCTGGGATTCTGTGGTTATTATCGGCGCTTCATCAAGGACTATTCAAGAGTGATCCGCCCTTTACTTAACCTTACTCAAGGGTATCCCCCAACCCACAAAAAATACTAAAAGTCAGCGTCCCTCAAGACTGAAAGAGTGTATTTTCATCCGAGTGAAGTATTTGGGGCCCGCTGGACTCCTGATTGTGAGACTGCTTTTCATGAGATCATATATCAACTTACCCATGCTCCAGTGCTGGCCTATGCTGATCCAAGAAAACTCTACGCCCTGCACACTGATGCTAGCTTGCAAGGGTTGGGGGCTGTGTTGTACCAAGAGCACGAGAATGGCCTGAGACCAGTGGCCTTTGCCAGTAGAAGCCTGACCCCATCCGAAAAGAACTATCCTGTACATAGGTTAGAGTTCCTAGCTTTGAAGTGGGCTATTGTTGACCAATTCCATGAGTACTTGTATGGGGCTAAAATACTAGTAAAAACTGACAATAATCCTTTGACCTATGTGCAGACCTCAGCTAAGTTGGATGCCACTGGCCATAGGTGGCTTTCTGCATTATCTACATATGACTATGCTCGAATACCGAGCAGGTCTGAACCACATAGATGCTGATGCTTTCCGGAGGCCTGTTCCCCAGAATGATTGGGTCCGATTGGCAGAACCTGACATTCGGGCACTCTCGCCGAAGTTTGACAGGGAGGAACAAATGTCCACGGACGCAGTGGACTGCATGGTGGATTGCTTGGGAGCCTCTGAGAATTGCATACCTGCTCTTATTGCCACTTTTCTGCAAGAGACATTGGTGCACTGCCTCAGCTGGACAATGACGGTATTCGGCGGGCTCAATCCCGCGATCCCATGATCAAAGCAGCTTTAGAAGCCCTCTATGCAGGAAAAGATGTGTCCAAATTACGCCCACTGATTTGAGAACTGCACTGTTATACAAAGAAGGTCCTAAGTTGAAACTGATCAATAAACTGTTATACAGAGAAACGTAGACAGAGGGGGACAAGTAGACAAACAACAACCAGTGCTGCCCACTGCTTTTCGAGACTCAGTACTGAGGTCCTTGCACAACCACATAGGGCACCTTGGTATAGACAGAACACTTGACTTGGTGAGATCCAGATTCTATTGGCCTAAGATGGGGGCTGATGTGGAGCAACACATTCGAACTTGTAGTCGCTGCTTACAGAGGAAAGCTTTGCCCCAGAGGGCTGCCCCTTGTTAACATCACCACCAGTGCACCCATGGAGCTGGTCTGTATTGATTTTCTGAGTTTGGAGTCCCATCAAAGAAATATCAGTAATGTGCTGGTGGTCACTGACCATTTCAATGAGATATGCCCAAGCTTTCCCACCAAAGACCAGAAAGCATCCACTGTGGCCAAAGTACTTGTAGAAAACTTTTGTTCACTATGGGGCTCCACAAAGAATCCATTCTGATCAAGGGAGAGACTTTGAGAGTCGTCTGATCAAAGAGATGCTTTCTGTGGGGAGTCTCGAAAGTCCAGAACCTCCTCCTTACCACCCGAGGGGACCCACAGCCTGAACGTTTCAACGCACTTTGCTAGATATGCTAGCACCCTGCACCCAAAGGACAAGCCTAGATGGAGCCAACAAATTAGCACCCTGGTACATGCTTATAACTGCACCAAAGTGATGCCACTGGATTCTCCCCTACCGCCTGATGTTTGGAAGAGAAGCTCACTACCAGTAGATGTGTGTTTTGGGGTCTCTCCTGATGGGGTTCAAGCTGACAACTATTTACAGTATGTGCAAAAGTTAAAGGCCCAGCTAACTCATGCGTACTAACTGGCTCAAACCATGGCTGCCAAAAAGAATTCTAGCCAACAAAGAAAGGTATGATAAAAGGTGAAAAGCACAGGAACTCCAGGAGGGAGATCGGGTATTGCTAAGAAATCTGGGACTGCATGGCAAGCACAAGATTGCTGACAGATAGGCACCATCTCCTCACATTGTAGTGGGCAAACTAGATGATCTGCCAGTGTACAAAGTAAGGCCTGAGAATAATTCAAAAGATGTAAAACAATGCATAGAAATCATTTACCGCCCATTGGACAAATCTTAATTGAGTCTGAGCCCTAGAAGATGCCCCTCTGACCAGTGACCAGAGCTGCTCTAAGAAAAGATCAAGAAAGTCTGCACCCACAGAAGCAAAGTTACAGTGTTCCCTCCACAAGTCCCAGTTGAGCATGACTGTCAGTCCACTGGAAGAAAGTGAGAGGACTTTGAATACTATCCTACGAACTGAGTCAATTGTTTCGGGCAATCCCCTAGTCAATACTGGAGACAAAGCTGGGCCTTCTGGACTGTCTAAGCCCCAGCTTCATCCCTGGAGCCATTGCTCACAGAAAGTGAAGTCAAAGCATCAGATCAGATGAAATGGAATCATTGTGCATGGTTGAACTGTTTGAGTTTTCAGGGAGAAAATGATAGATTGGGGCAGACTGGTGATTACACGAACAAGAAGAGTATTTTGAGTACCCTGACAGTCCACAGCCAGTGTACGAAGCTCTCCCATGCAGCCAAATGTTGTGGACTCAGAAACTGTAACTCCTGGAGCTGAAAGTGCCCCAAGTTCTACCCCTCTACCCCCATGGAGACTCCCTGACAAGTGAGGACAATGCTGAAAATGAGGCTCAGAGTGCAGAGACTGTAACAGTTCCCCTAGAAAGACTGGTCGAGCTGTAAAGCCTGTGGTGCACCTCAGTTATGATTCCCTTGGGAGGCCTGTGGATTTGCCTCTCAATGTTGTCCATAAAGGAGTGTATGTGTCCCCAGCTCATTGCCCAAACTGAGCATCAGTGCTAACTCCAAGTTACTTGTGTTGTCTTTCATATGGTGCCCTTGCCCCGTCCAGCCCCTAAGGTAACTGATAGGAAGGGCCCCTCTCTTCAGGTTTCATGTACAAGAGGTAATAACTTGGGTTATGGTACAATATGTATGTAATACTGTGTAAAGAGTGACGATACTGCAATGTTTCAGAAATGTGTTCTTGGTAAAATGATATATTGACTGATGATTACATTGCAAGAGCCTAATGCAAATGTATATGGTTGCAGTTGAAACTATGGTACTTGCTTGACGCTGGACGCCAAGCTTTCCAGGCCAGGAAGGTAACCCCCCTGCAAATGGGGGTTCCCAAAAGACTTCCAGGAGCTTGCTTGAATGCTCCAAGCCTGAATGGTGTTTATGCTTAAGCCATTTATCAGTGAGTGTTTTTAGAACCTCTGGTACTGTCTTTAAGAGCTGTCTGCTTGCAGACATAATTAGTTGTATGGGGGACTGTGTGTTTCTTCTCTCTGAGTACCACTCAGCTGCTGCCAATTCACTTCATTTTTGCAGTCACTAGGGTGCAAAGGAACCTATGTGAAAGATGTAACTGTTTGCCAGAAATTATTTAGAGTAATAATGAAATTACAGTTTGTCTAACCTGCTTTCTTTGCAGTCAGAACTGTGTCTGCTAGTTCCCCATTCTAGTTTTGAACTGCTGAACTGGACCAATCAGTGTGGGTAAGCTAGCTCTAAAATGGTGCCTTGGACGAATCAGAACTTGGACTCATAATCTGAGCCAGCCACAAGAGGATTGTATGGGCAGTGACTCTGGGAGATGTAGTTTAGACTTCAGTGCCTTTTTGGACCAACAGCAGCAGTCTATTGTGAGTGACAGCCAATCCAGTCAATAACTGGGAGGAACTCAAAGGAAGTGCCAGTTTTGTCGGTTGGAGTTTGAGTTGAGCTTTGTGAAGTGAAGAAGGAAGGAGCCCTGTGCTTTTCAGTGTGCAGTTTTAGTCAAAAAAGCAGTGTAAGGCCCAGAGTTCCGCGTCTGCAGCTTGTGTAACAGCTTGTTAGGACTGAACTATCCTGTGAAAAGAATCAAAGGATCTCTGAAGAGTAGAAACCAGGCTCACCCTGTAGAAGACTGGAGAAATTGCTGAAAATTCCACTCGGTCTGTCAGGAACTGAATCTGCTGTGTGTCTCCGGTATTGTGCAGTAATTGCGATCGGGATACAGATGCAGCCTGCCTGGTATAGTGCTTTCTTTATATGGATGTGTGAAGAGGTTTGTGTACCTCAAGTGAGCCCTGCTGACATTGAAGGACCCTATCTTATTTGGAGGTCGGAGTACTAATTCAGGATCGCCTCCCTGTTGAATTGCCACATTAAATCCAAATGGAATTACTGTACTGCTGACTGTTTAATTCTCCTTTTCTCTGTGTGAAATGGCCCTACAAGCTGCCACGGTTTGGACAAGCACTTGGGCTTGGGGCACCAGGGACAGTAACTGATAGGGATAGGCCTGTACAGAGCCATAGGTAGATTATTAGAGTGATAAGCTAATTAACCTGATTTCCCCTGTCCTTGTTATATCCCCCTAAATAAATCAGAGCTGCTTGTTTCAGCAAAGTTATACTGCCTGAGGTATTTGTCTATGTTAAAGTACTGTACTGTGACTGTTGCACTGTATCTCATTTCACAGGAGGTCCCAGTGCCGAACTAGACCTGGGGGTAAGTGTATACTGTGAAGGTAATTCTGATATATTGTGTGGGCCACTACTGGGAAGAAAGGGTTGCAGTGTCCCAGAGGGCTGTGACCAAGTTAGTTTAACTATTGCAAACCCTGACCTCTGGGTGGAGGCACCCGCCATTGGATCCAGGCCCCTCAACCTGTTAGTGGCAAATCAGGCAGGGGTAGTAGCCCTTGGGATAGCGCCATCTAGGGGTTACACTTGTATTCAGCAGCCAAACAAATGAAATAAACAAGGCAAACCTTGCCTGTATTTTGGAAAATTAAAAATGTTATCCATTTCTATTATACTTCTGCTTTCACGCACGCCTGACACAACGTTTGATCTCCCCGAGGTAATGGCTCCACTGCTGCAGTAAACGAGAAAAAAAAAGTAAAAGAAACAGGCTGCAAACATTAGAAAAAAAAAACAGACCCCAAAGAAATTTCAAATGCAAGCCCTGTAAGCCAGTAGCGGTGGGTGGGGGTAGCCATGACAGCCAACAATAAAAGCAGTCGGGGAACTATTTTTAACACTACAAATAAAATACTAAATATATTAAAAGTCTTGTTATGCAAACTTGTTTATTTCAAGCATAAAAATGTAGTGCCCATTTTCTAAGCACAATAATACCCTCAGGGTGTTGGTACCAGGCAATACCGGACCTTCCATGGACTAGAAGGCCCCGCTTATGTGTCGGGCCTCACATACACTCCATGGGCAGTCCGGTATTGCCCAATACCGCCCACCCTGTCGGGTAGTATTGCTTGCTTAAGTTTTTATATTTCCTGGTAGTTAAAACATTCCAATTTTACTTTTGATTTTTTTTTTTTTACTGTTTCTGATAATTGTTTCCCTTACTTTTTAATAAACGTATAAGGTTGCATGGAGACACAGAAAATATGGCAGCACCCATAGCATTTCCTGTTTCATACACTTTGTGTTGCTTGCTTCTGTGAAAACTCATAAGGAAAGGGTGATGCTTGCCAGTTACATCAGACAAAATAACCAATGACAGAATGGCACTACAGTACCTTTTTTTACTCACAATCCAATATGGTGTGCCTGGCAAGGGTCTGTGCTAAACTGTCAGAAAAGATCAATAACATGAAACAAAATAAGCATTGGTCAATGCCGAATGTTTGCTTGCTGGCATTGGCAGTGGTAGTGTAGAAGTTACAGAGCTGCGTAATAGGAATGGCAGTGAAGTACTGAACTGAAGCCAACCCCACCACCACCCTGCACAGAGTGACAGGCATTGGGGTGTGCGTTTGGGTCATCAGGCATAACAGCCACGCCATTTCACCACACCCCACCCTGCAGACACTGACAAGTGCCACGTGTTCCTTGTGGTCTTTGGCCCTTATGCGCACCCCATTTCATTAGGAAATATGGTGAGATGGGTGCGATATAGGAGAATGGGGTGAACTTTGGGGCCTAAGAGTTCAAGGCATACCTCGATGCCTCTCAGTGACTGCAGGGTGTGGAATGGTATGAACATCACAGGCAAGAATCCCAAGTCACACCCCTGATTCCTGTCATTCTCTATAGGTTTGGGCGTTATAGTTGAAAAGCCTAATACCTCAGGCATTCGTTGGTATTTTCACTCCAAATTTTCAACATGTTTGTCTTGTGACCCCACCTCACGAACAGGGGGAATATCAGTTTGTTAGCCGAAAGCTGCTTATGCACAGTGACTATAGCATTTAGCACCACAGGTGCAAAAATATTCCGAACAGGATGTAAAAATGACAGCTGTACTCTTTCATGGGGAGGTGTAAAAAATGGCTATTGTTGCAAATGTGTAGTAAAAATATTTAAAAATGGTGAAGTCCAAGCGTACATAGAAACTGTACAGCATAGAACCGTAATATAATTAGGTTGGGATTTTTACAGTAGATTGTCAACTCAGGCATTTTGGTGCCTCCGATCATGAACAGTGTCACTGTGATTTTCTTTATCTGTGCCGAACAATGATTTCCCACAGCGACCACGCATCTCTGCACTGAAAGTGTGAAAACACTTCGCCATGTTGTAAAATGGCAGCTGTACTGTTCATAAGGAAGTGTGTAAAAATGCCACTGGTGAAAATCTGGACTGAAAATATTACAAAGTCATGAACTAACGAGGATGCGTGGAAACTGTGCAATGCGCACTCATAACACAGTCATTTCATGGACTTTTGTCACCAAATTTTCAACATAGCCATTTTAAGACCTCTGCTCATGAATAGTGTAACTGTGATTTTCTTAATCTGTCCTAAACATTGCTTTCGCACACCAACAGCACCATTGTGCGCTGCATGTGCGAAAACACATTTTGGGCGACATATGAAAAATGGCAGCTGTACTGTTCATAAGGAAGTTTAATAAAATGGACATGTTGAAAATCTGGAGTGAAAATATTAAATTTGCAAACTTACGAGCATGCATAGGAACTGTGCAACGCACGCTCGTAAAAGTCATTTTTAGGAATTTTTCCACCAAATTTTCAACATAGCCATTTTAAGACCTCTGCTCATGAACAGTGTCACTGTGATTTTCTTAATTTGTCCCATACATTGATTTCGCACACCGACTGCGCCATTGTGCTGCTAAATGGGCGGAAACATGTTTTGGGTGAGATGTGAAAATGACAGCTGTACTGCTCATAAGAAGGTGTGGTACAATGGTAATGTTGACAATCTGGAGTGAAAATATTGAAAATTTGCAAACTAACGAATGAGGGAACTGTACAACGCATGCTCGAGAAACAGTCATTTTTGAATTTTTCTCCAAATTTTTAATATAGCCATTTTAACACCTCACCTCATGAACAGTGTCACTGTGATTTTCTTAATTTGTCCTGTACATTGATCTCAGCACACCAACCGCGCCATTGTGCGCCATGGGCGTGGAAACATGTTTTGGGTGAGATGTGAAAATGGCAGCTGTACTACTCATAAGAAGATGTGGTAAAATGGCAATGTTGAAAATCTGGAGTGAAAGTATTGAAAATTCACGACCTTCACAGTGCGTAGGAGCACAACCTGGCAAGCGCTCGTCAGAAACAATCATTTTGGAATTTTTCACCAAATTTTCAACATAGCCATTTTAACACCTCACCTCATGAACAGTGTTACTGTGATTTTCTTAATTTGTCCAGACATTGATTTCAGACACCGACTGCGCCATTGTGCGCTAAATGGGCGGAAGCACATTTTGGGTGAGATGTGAAAAATGACAGCTATACTACTCATAAGAAGGTGTGGTAAATGGCAATGTTGAAAATCTGAGTGAAAATATTGAAAGTTCAGCGAACTTACGAGCTGCATGAGAACTGCGCAACGCACGCTAGAAGAAACATTTTGGGAATTTTGGCACCAAATTTTCAACATGGGGCTTTTGAGACCCTTCTCATGATTGATGTCACTATCATGGTGTTATTCGCCCGAAGGGTGATTTCGCAGTCACTGCGCTGAAATCACCCTTCGGCTTGAATAACGCCATGACAGTGACATCAATCATGAGAAGGGGTCCCAAAACCCCATGTTGAAAATTTGCGAAAATTCAAAAAATGCCTGAGATATGCAATAAAGTTGAAACCCCTATTTAGCCCATTATACAGCTTTCCGCATTTCTCAGTTCGCGGTCGGCTTTGAAGAGTGCAGACATGTTCCCGGTCCACCAAGATCATCGGCGCGGAGTCGGAGGTAAGTATGGGGTGGAGGGGTGTGGGAGGCTGGGTGCGCAGTGGGTGGGTGCGGGTTGTGGGAGGGGCGGAGACTCGCCAAGTAGGACCGCTTTTTCCTTTACAGGTGACAAAAGGGAACCGGACGACGTGGGACGCTTGGCTACACTGGTGTGGCTCCAACGTGGCACAAGGACGCTGAGGGGGCCGCTCAGCTGGACGGGGATTAGGCACCCTCGTCGGCCTACAAATTACTTGCCACGCTGGGGTGGGCTTCAGCGTGGCACTCACTACTGGGGGTGGAGGACAATGCAGCCGACGGGGGATTGGGCACCCCGTCGGCTATATGATATTGCCACGCTGGGTGGGCACCCAGCGTGGCATTTTAAGCCTTTGGGGCGGGGGACGCAGGCACAGCCGACGGGGATTGGGCACCCGCCGGCCATACCGCGCGTGTGGGGGGCGCGCACGCCTGCGGGCATCTGTGTGTGTGGTTGGGGGGGAGCTGCACGTGAGCAGCGTTATCTTATCGCTGTTCACTCAAGCGTAGCTCCCCCTTTCAACTGTATGCCACTGCATTTTGGAGCGTGTCATAGACAGCTCCAAAATGCATTGGCTTACAGGGGCCGCGCCTGCCAGCCTACTGACTGAATTGGAGGAGGAGGTGACACACCTCCGAATCTCCAATGATGGCACTATGTTTCTTGCACATGCGTGCAAGCAAACATAAAAAGCAAGAGTTTCTCAATGCTGAATGTTCAATGCATGCGTTGCTCTTGTGCAGGGTCTTGCTTGTACAAATTTGTATTATATATTTACCAAGGACAGACCACAAGTGATGCAATATCTCATTTTCAGTGGTGTCCTGCTTTGACACATTGTTAGATTGTATTTACCCAGGATAGGCCAGATGAGCGGCAATACCTAATTTTCAGTAGGCTGCCACATTTTGACCCCAAGTTTCTAACAGTCTTTTTGTGACTTGACATTATGCTCAAGAGAGACAGGTAGACTTTTTTAAAATCCCATCCAAAAGGTGATTCTCCAGTGCGACAAGTTTTGGAGAGGATTTGAAAAATGACACCTGTCATGTTCAGGAGGTGAGGTAACAAGGGATTTGTTGAACATTAGGGGACAAAGTTTGCAAAAATAAAGTTATGAGTAAACATTGGAACAATTCAACATTTCTTCATAACTTAGTTTTTTTTTCACATTTTGACCCCACAGTGAAGGCTACATGGGGGTTTGACTGCTTACCATCCACTGACCCGACTTGACCCACAATCCACCAGTCAGACCTCCATGTAGCCTTGGTTGTGCCTCCCAGGTGGGTTGGGTGGAGGTATCCCCCAGTCTTCCTTGTTCATGTTGGGTCCCTGTTGTGGCCTCGCAAGTTGATTGGTGAGGGACGCTTTCCTCCGCCAGTGGTGGTGCTTGCCAGGCTCTGACTCCCCCCCCCCGATAACCCCAGAGTTGTGGCTATTCCGTGACATCAAGGCTCATGCTGATGTTGTGCCCCACTCCTACCCTACTGTGTGGCTCCAGGCTGCTGTACCTCTGGCTTCCACCAGAGGCCAGGCCAGCACCGAACCTTTATCCCCCCTCCCTCCCAGGGAAAGTGAGCTGTCCGTTGGATGCTCAAGCTTTCCCTCCCCAGCTGGCCCTTCAGTTCCCCAGGCTCATTCCTGAACTCGGGTTGCTGATGTCGCAAGTGGTGGCACTATCACTGCACCAGCGGGCCAACCAACCCCAAATTTTCAACATACTCTTTTTATGACCATGCCTTCTAAACACGACAGGTGTCATTTATAAAATAGTGATGAAAAAGTCATTACATGCCACGAGTGTGAAAACACATTTTGTCCAGAATTTGAAAATTGGGAGCTGTCACGTTCATGAGGTGAAGTAAAAAATGGTTATGCTGAAAATGTGGGTCAAAATATTGAACATTATTAAAGTTACGAAAGTGTGTTGGAAAATGTCAGCATATGCTCATAACTTTTTTGTTTTTTTAAATATTTTTACTCCAAATTTTCAACATAGCCTTCTTACGACCCCACTTCATGAACAAGGGTGGAGAAAATTTTCAAGTGCTGCCCGAAAGGTGATTTTATGACACAAATACAAAAAACATTTTGGCCAGGAGTTGAAAAACGATAGCAGTTATTTTCATGAAGTGGCATGAAAAAATGGCTGTGTTGAAAATGTGGAGTCAGAGTACTGAAAATGACCTAAGTTACAAGCATGTGTTGAAAAATGTCAACGTACATTCATAGCTTGGTTGTTTTTTAATATTTTTACCTCAAATCTTCAAAATATCTTTCTTATGACTCCCACATAGCCTTCTTATGACCCCATCTCATGAACAAGGTGTAGAAAATGATCAAATACTGCCCAAAAGTTGATTTCGCCCCACTAGTGCAAAAACACATTGTGGCCAGGATTTGAAAAATTACATCTGTCACATTCATAAGGTGGTGCAAAAAATGGGTATGTTGGGGGTGAAAATATTGAAAATTACCAAAGTTACAAACATGTGTTGAAAAATGTCAACATATGCTCATAACTTTGTTTCTTAATATTTTTACCACTAATTTTCAGTACAGCCTTCTTGTGACCATTCTGATGTTTACAGGTCTTATAGTACAGTCTACATGTTTATTGCATGAACACCTTGCAACATATATACTACAAAAGGTATAGTGGAAGTTTTAAACCTTCTGATGACTTCATTGCGGCTGTTGGTATGGTAGGTGCAGATAGTGCCTCCCTTTGTGAACTCACACACATTGCAGTGACTATATTTATAGAAGCCTAAAGGCCTTGGAGGTAGCCAGTTTAGGTAGTTTGGTTGCCTAATGGCTACAAAATGGCCAGCTGTTAGTATATTCCCCAAGTTTTGAGCCTTCGTAAGGGTCATTCTAGGTTTTTCTCCAATTATGTCTTTCAATATGACATCCACAGTTAATATAGGCCAATATTTGTGAATAGTATTTCCTACTTTACCTGCCTGATTATTGCAGTCTGTAGACATTTTTTTTATGAATTATTTGTTCCTGTCCTGTTTCTTGGGGTAAGTAATGTTTTTCTGTTTGTGTTACATGCTTTTTCTAGGGCATCTGTCAGGACTGACTCACTGTAGCCTCTAGCTCTAAATCTTTTTTGCATTTCTTTGGCCTAATTTTCAGAGTACTCTGTACTGGAGCAATTCCTCCTTAAACAGATGAATTGTCTGCAGGGTACGGAGTTAAACAGTTTTTTTGGGGTGTGAACCCCAGAGGCGTGCATGGGCCCATCAGGCCTCGACAGGTATGTTAATCCATTGTGAGGGAAGGCTCCTTGGCCTGCCACAAGGTATCATGTGTGCGCCGGAACAGTGCTCTGTCCCTCCCAAGCTGGGAGAAGTGTTGCATGCTTGCAGCACCGTTCCCCCAACCTTGGACCATTCAGGTAACTCACTGGGCTTGCACCCGAACTCAGTTCACGGTCGTGAAGGCAATGTGGTTTGTACTGGGCCAACAGTCATCTCTGCAGATAACATTACTTTATCATTTTGTTTGGTACAGTTCTGACCCCCACATTTCAACATAATCTTTTTATGACCCACCTTCTGAACATGACAGGTGTCATTTATAAAATACTGAATGAAAACTTGTTTTGCATCACAAGTGCAAAATCATATTTTGGCCAGGATTTGAAAAATGACAGCTGTCAGGTTCATGAGATGGTGTGAAAACATTGCTGTGTTGAAAATTTGGAGTCAAAATATTGAAAATGACCAAAGTTATGAGCGAGCGATGACACGTCAACATACTTTCATAGCTATTCGAGTTTTAGCATTTTGACCCCAAATTTTCAACATAGTCTTCTTATGACTCCACCTCATTAACCCAATAGGTGAAAATTTTCAAAGATTTCCCGGCTGAAACATCATTTCGCGCTACTATTGCCAAAACACATTTTGGCCAGGATTTAAAAAACGACAGCCGTCATATTCATGGGGTGGTGTAAAAAAATGGCTGTGTTGATAATTTTGGTCACAATATTAAAAACTGCCAAAGTCATGAGTGAGTGTTAAAAAAACTTCAATGTATATTCATAACTTTGTTATTTTTTAATATTTTTTACACCATATTTTCAACATAGCCTTCTTATGACTCCACCTCATGAACCCGGTAGGTGAAAATTTTCAAATCCCTCCTGAAAGGTGATTTTGCAGAGTGATTGCAAAATCACCTTTCAGACCAGACTTAAAGAATTTCACCTACCTTGTTTATGAGGTGGGGTTCCAAAAAGGCCATGTTGAAAATTTTGGGGGAAAATATTGAAAATGACCAAGTTAAGAGTACACGTTCAAAACACTTTGAAATGCATTGATCACATACCTGATCTCCTCAGTTCTCAGTCAGTTGTTGAAGAGTGAAGACATGTCTCCTGTCCAGACAGGATTATTGCATTGGATCCCTGGTAGGTATGTAAGGGGTAGGGGTGTGGGGTGGTGAGCACTGAGTAGGGGTCAGATGGGGGAGGGCAATGATGGTGGATGGGCTTTGGCAGTAACAGACATCGTTGGGCCATTTTCTTTATTACAGTGATTAAAACAAAATAAAGCTTGTTTTTCTCCTCTTGGTCTTGTCCTCCTGAGGCTCTGACTGACCCAACTATTGAAACCTGAATGCAATGGTCAGACAGGGAATCGAGAGCAGCTGACAGTGTCCCTCCGTGCGTTCTTCCTCTTCCTCCTTACTTACCAGTACCCCTGCCTCAGCTAAAGTTGGGTACAAAATGCCACTGGCCCTATAGTTCCCCCTCCAGGTACTCCAGCTGCTATATAGCACAGTAGCAGACCTGAAGAGGGACTGGTCATTCACAAGTCAGGGCTAATTTGGGGAATCAAGAGGTCAATCAAGCCAGCTAAGTAGCAGGCAATGTGGAAGACTTGAAGTCGGGGAACAAAGAAGAGACACCAAGCTGGCAGCGGTGTGTGGTTTGAGCTGAGCAGCAGACAAAGAGGAAAACAGAAAGTCGGGGAACAAAGGAGAGATGCTGAGCTGGCAGTGACATGTGGTTTGATAGCATCAGTGAACATTGTAATGTAGTGTGATGAGACAGAGAGAGAGAGAAAAAACGCCTCCCCTTGCACTGTTCAGCTGGTTGCTGGGCAACGTTATGTAGATGAAACGAGTAAGCTGTTGTCTGATAGGAGCAGCTGGCTCCTTTCAAATATGCAAAGTTTCCACACAGCAAGCAGTGCATAGTATCATGACCAGAGTGCCTGGTCATTGGTCTGTCACTGCTGAGCCCATTGCTGCTTGAGCTGCAGTGGGCTCGGCAGTGACACACCACTGAAATGCCATTCTTCATAGTCGTTTGAAGAGGGCAGCCTGTGATCCAGTTTTCACACAGTTAGTTGCTGGATTCTTGGTTGTACTTTTGAAAGGTAGAGATGTAAATCATCTTTGTCAAAGTCAACTTTAAGATGGGGTGATATGTTTTTATTGCTGCCAGTGCAGAGAATTCTGACTCACAGAAGTATGCTGAAGCAAAAGGCATAAGGACTATTAGAGCTCGATTTTTTTAAAACCAAAAATCAAGTTTCACTCTGCTCTCTGATCTCCACTGCATACTCCCTACCAACCACAGCGACATGCTATCTACAGTACATGCAGTGTGGTCAGGATCGTGAAATGTGCGCCCACCCACACCCACACAAACTCACACACACACACACCCCCACCCACACCCCCAGTACTCTGGCTCATCAACACAATCCAGAATCTCCTACCCCCACCAAAAAAATTAATCACTTGACCCATATCTCTTGACTATCCCTGCTTACAAGAAGGGACATCCCTCATTTTACCCCTCAATTGCTCTGTCCCTCATGGAAAAGGTGCTGCCCACACTAATTGTGTGCTGTACCAGGACCAGACAATGTTTAGTGACGATATGTTTGCAATGTACAGTGTCCTGTGATTTGATATGTAATAAATGCCCAACATTTCTAATGTGTAATGAAGTGCACAAGTTACAATATAGAGGATAATGGATGGGCAGCAGTTAACAACAGCACTGTGTTCACTTCGAGAGGTTGTCATGACAACCTCAGGAAGTGAACTCAGTGCTGTTGTTAACTGTTGCCCATTCATTGTCTTTTATAGTGTATGGGCAACAGTTAACACTGCATGAGTACTTCAGTGGCTGTGCATGGGTTCCATGTGATTTCAGCAAAGATAAAAAAGTGATGGAAATAACAGCGAAGTAAAGACAGCGAGACCAAAAACAGCACTGTCACTTAATAGCGCCTGACACAAAAAGGTGCACCAGGCACCAGACAGCAATAACCAGATAAAGAACTTGAAATTCCAACTCTTTTCTGTGGGGGGCTTTGCCCCCTGTACCCCCCATAAATAGATATAATCAACTCCTAGGGGGTGCCAAACTCTGGGACAGGGAAAAAGACAGGATGGAGGAGTGCCAAACTCAGGGATAAGGAGAAAGACAGGATGGGGAGTGCTAAACTCAGGGATGGGGAGAAAGATGGGATGGGGAAGAGAAGTGGGCTGCAACAATGTAAATGAAAATATACAGACAAAAAATAGTCACTCTGGGAATTAAAACACTGTGAATATATATCGAAAAGAGTGTCACTCTGGGAATCAAACCCAGCACTGCTTTTTACAGCAGCACACACAGTCACTGACCTAAACCTCTAGGCTACAATGCTAGCACACATCAAAACCACACTACAACACCTCTATTAATCCTATCTCCTAACACTACTGCTCCCCCACTGGAAACTCATCATAACCTATTGTGCTATATTTATGTACCGTTTTAATTTAGTATGATGTTTGGTATCTGTAAAGTGCATAGAGTTGCAATGACATAGAGTGCTCTGTTAAATTAATAAACAAAACTAACTGAACTAATATCTCTATTAGCTCAAATTATTGGCGCTCTAAAAACACAGTCACCTATATTACATTCGCTCTTTTTAATTCACTCAAATATCTTCACTCAAATCACCGGTTACCCTGTGCATGCCAGACACAGAAAAAGAAAATAACAACAACCCCCCCCCCAAAAAAAACACAGGTTCTGCCCCTGACAAAATCTAATAATGCCACAAGTGGTATAATATGGTCACTGACAACAACAATTTTTATTGAATTAATAAAACTAACAAACATGACCTTGTAAATGTAGAATTAATTTTAATAGAACTAAATAACAAAAATAAAGTGAGTGAAAATGGTTGTCTGCCATGCTATTCTGACATCGGACGTCGGTGTGCATCAGTGTTGTCAAAGTGTGCAAGCAGGAAACTTTCACTGCAGAATCACAGTTACTCAGTAAGGAGGCATCGGGGAACACATTTTAGTTCAGTTCAGTTCGGGCATCAGGGAACACTGACCAGTGAGAAAGGCGCAAACCCCTCCCCCCCAAAAAATTTACTTGCCACTTGTTCACTATGTATCAGGGTGGAAGGGGGAAAAGAGGGGTTGCGAGAGGGAATATAAGTGCCTTACGATCACTTGTGTCTGTATCCCTCATTTCAGTGACTAAGGTTTGAGGGAACGTCACATGGGTGTGTACTTGAAAACATGTTGTTGCCAGTTCAGAAAAATCATGTTTATTTGTCTGGCAGCAGCATGTTTTCAGCTACCACCCCTCCCAGTTGTGATGTCCCCACACTTTGCTGCCCTTTTGAAAAGGGTGTGTGTGTGTGTGTGTGTGTGTGTGTGTGTGTGTGGTGGGAGAGTAACATTATTTTTATTGGACTGGCAACAGCATGCTTACAAATCCCCTCCATGCAATGTCCCCACACTTCATGGCTATTTTAGAAAGTGTAAGTGTGTGGTGGAGGTGGGGATGATAGAACAATAAAGTTGTTGTCTCACCCCCACCCCCCCCGCCACACACATATTTTCTGAAAGGGCCACAAAGTGCAGGGGCATGGCATGGAGTCAGGGTAGCTGAGAACCTGCAGTCACCAGTCCAATAAAAACAAAGTTCTCCCACCCAACCCACCACACACACACACATTTCCAAAAGGGCCACGGAGTGAGGGGATGTCACATGGGGAGGGAGGGAGGTGGGTACTTGAAAACATGCTTTTGCCAGTCCAACAAAAATGTGATTTTTATTGGACTGGAAACAGCATGTTTTCACCCTTAACCGTTGTGACATTCCTCATACTTTGGCCCTTTTGGAAGAAAGTGTGTGTGTGTGATGGGGTAGGAGTGGCTTTCTAAAAGGGCCACAAAGTGCAGAGATGTCACCTGGGATTGAAAACTGCTGTTACCTGTCCATTAAAACAAAGTTCTCCCATGCCACCACCCACCACACACACACACACACACACACACATTTTCAAAAGAACCACAAAGTGAGGGACATTGCACAAGGCGGGTAGTTGAAAACCTGCTGTTACCAGTCCATTAAAAACCAATTGCCCCCATAGACCAATTCCTGCACCCACTCCCACACACAATTAATAGAAATTCTTGATCCTGTCCCCCAAGCTAAGTACACTTTCTGATATGCCTTTTACTCCCTACCTACCTCCCGCACACAATCAGTGGCACATTTTTGACCCCCTCCCCCCAGGCTATGGGCCCATTCTTGTATATTTTTTATTCTCTGCCTACCTTTACCAATGGACACAAGATGCCATCAATAAAAAAACATCTTAAACAACAACTGTGACTTGATTTGCAGGTTTCTCTCTGCAGCAAGCAAACAAAGTCACACACTGCAACAAAACACTTGTTTTTGGTAGTCTTACCAGAACCTGGTGCAGCTGTTGCCTGTGAACTGGCATCCAGTCCACAGTGTTGGTGGGGGTTCTGATGCTGATGTTCAGCAATCAGTGTTAGTATGGGAGTCCAGTAGCAATATGCATATTATTAAGAGGTACAGCTAAACTCAAACAGGCAGAAAAAGGAAGCATCTGTGAGAGGTTGGCGGGTGTACAGCTGCTAGCTCAGCAACACTCAGTCCAGTTCGACATTCTCCTCATGGTCAAGTCAGCTTTCTCTCAGTGATTCAGCATGAGTCAGGGTCTTATATGGGGTGAGGAGCTCAGACATTCCTTTTTTGTTGCTGGAAGAATTTTAGAATACCAGCACACAACTGGCTGATGAGAGAAGGTACCGATTGTGCAGTTTTGTTAACCTTCCCCTGCCTGTTGGTCCTTATTGCTTACATCAATGAGGTGCACGGGGGGGGAGGGGAGCAGAGGAGCTAGCATATGGCTGCTAGCCCAGATCAGTGTTTAGTACACATAAATCAGACAGCATTTGGCTTGCAGCAACTTAGAAAGCAAATCTGTCTGTGCCTCTCCTGAGAGAGCTTGGTGCCTCCCCTTGGAGAAACTCTGCCAGAGTTTTCAGGGGACACAGCAGCCTCCTGGGCCAACCACTCAGAAAATACATGTCTCCCCCGTCATAAGCTGCAAATGTGTGAGAGAGAGAGAGACAGAGACACGACAGTCAGAGCCCCAGTGGGACTCCTCTCCCTAACTCCCCTTACCCCTCTCTGTCTCCCAGCAAGATTCACCACAAGAAAGTTCACCACTACCAATCATGCTGCTGCTGTTCTATTCCATGTCCGTGGGCCACTGGCAGAGAAAGGCACTCCAGATACTGTGCACCAAGTATCCCAGCAGCACCACCAGTATTGCCCTCACCTTCACCCTGGTAGACACAGAAACCTGACTGGATGAACCGAGGGCTCCAGGAATCTGGTAGTGATGTCACCGAGTGCAGGTATTATAATGAAGCAAGGTGGGGGAGAGAGAGAGAGCGAGCGCATCCCTCTCGCACTGCTCAGCTAGTTGCTGGGCAGTGTTACATAGATGAAATGAGCCAGCTGTTGTCTGATAAGAAGTTTCCACCCAGGAATCAGTGAGTAGTGTCATGACCAGAGTGCATGGCCATTGGTCTGTCACTGCTGAGCCCTTTGTAGCTTGAGGTGCAATTGGCTCGGCAGAGGCACACCGCTGAAATGCCATTCTTCATAACAAAATGTTAGCTGTGCATGCATACGCATGCAAACATAAAAATGGAGGGCAGTACCTCAGATGGTGGAAATCATGCATCTTCAAGTACCTCTCCTCAACGTAAATCTAAGGTGACAGAAAAGCAGCAGTCTTTTATCAAAGAGACACATAAAGTTGCCAAGCCATCATCCAGATCAGAGAGAAGGAGCACAGGGTGTCTGTTAGGGGGAAGCCCGATGCTAAGGATGGTAAAAAGGAAAAAAAAAAACAGATGGTCTGGTGCCATCAACACCAGCTAAGAAAAAAGAAATATCAGGCAAGGAACAGGGGGTATAATTCTTATATTCTCACCCTGATCATGGGGAGTTGTGCAGGCAGTTGCATGTGAAAAAATCTAGTGTCACTAGCTTCCATGCCTCCAGGAAAGGATTCCAGAAAGCTGGATTATATGGCAAGGAAAGTATACACTTCAGCCCCCCTGCAGTTAAGGCAGTCTGCTTACATGACATACAGTGCACAGTACCAAAAAGCTCCTTGGAGTACAGTGCAAGCCCTAAGTTAAAATGTGGGAGGCGAAACTGGCAGTCATCTAGCATAAACTGCAAACGATGCATTGGAAGTCACCAAATATCAGTTTCACATGGCAGTGGAACAAATGACACAGCCTCAAGGGTACCAGCACATGCAGTAGTTCTGAGGAGGTCTTTCTGGATCAGGGCAACCATCCGGTCAGAGGACACAGAAATAAAGACTATGGACTTCCCATTCAAGGAGTCCTCCCTCTTTGGGGATAAAATGGAAATTTACAGTACATGAAAAAGGTTGATGAAGAAAAAAACGACCTAAAAGAGTTGGACCTAGAGGGAGAGTTTCCATTTCCTTCAGACAATAAGGAAGGGGAGGTAGGGGCTGGGCCTACTATCAAAGGCTCTACTTCTAGTATGACTACTCTCTTCAGACGGGTGCCTCAAGAGGCAGAGGCAGGAGAGATGCATGGTAGAAGCAAACACCAGCTCCTAAACCACAATAGAAACAAAATCCCCAACTGTGCAGGCTGCCATAGAGCCCTACCAGAGGGAGCCACCTGTCTCAATACTTGCAGGAGTTGAATACTATCACCACAGACAAGTGGGTGCTAGAAGTGGTGAGTCAGGGTTTATCCCTTCAGTTTACAGGCTTCTCAAAACTAAAGAGCTCAAAGGCTTTCACTCCACTACAACCTCAGAAAAAAATCCTGTTAGAGCTGGAAATAAAGACATTTCCAAAGATAAAAACCACAGAAAGGGTCCCTTCCTCACAGTGGGGAAGAGGTCTCTGCTCAAGGTATTTTCTCACAATAAAAAAAAGGGAACTGTCAGCCTGTTCTGGATTTAAGATAACTGAACAGGCATATAAAAAAGGAAAAATTAAAAATAGTAACACTAGGAACAATTATACCATCCCTGCAGAAAGGAGAATGGCTGGGATCACTGGATCTGAAAGATGCATACTTCTATATCCCTGTGAGACACTCCTATAGAAAATATCTATGATTCAGATTAGGAAAAGAGCAGCATCAGTTTGCTATGCTGCCTTTTGGTCTAACCTCATCTCCAAGGCTGTTCACAAAGTGCCTAACAGCAGTGGCTGCATTTCTGAGAAGAAAAGGGATAACTGTGTCCTTTCCTGGACTACTGGCTAGTCACAGGAAGGACAAAACAAGAAGACTATTGTACTCCAATACAGCAGTGAAAGCACCTTGGAAAGTCGGGGTTTTCTACTAAACATAGGAAAGTCCCAACTGGAACCCAGCTAAGTGCTGGTCTTTGTAGGAGCAAATTTGGACAGTAATCAGGGGAAAGCATTCTTGCAACAGGCAAGAATGGAAAACCTGATATCCTGTGCAAGATCTTACAAGCCAGGTGAGTCAAAGCAAGCAAAGAGTTTTCTTGCAGCTGCTAGGGCACATATTAGCAGCAACATCTGTGGTGCCCTGGGCCCGCTTATAGATGACATGTTCAGTACCACTTAAGAAGGCACTTGAATCACAGGTCAAACCCACGAAGCCAGCTAGTACCAATCACAGCAAGCCTGATCGGTGTAATATATGCTGTTGTCCCTTTAGGATTCCTTAAGTATGAGCCATGCAGTCAGGAAATAAAGTGCATGTGTAACCAGTTTGAGCCAGTGTGGCCAAGACTCCAGTGTGACTGCTGAGCTTACTTAGTTTTGTTATGCAGTTGGAAAATAAATATAGGATAGCTGTTTACTTAAATAAGTCTTGGAATCTGTTCTGTGATCCTGCTCCTGTTTGGTATAGTGGTCTCCAGTGAAACGCTGCAGAAACTAATGAAAGAATCAAAGGTATCAGAAAGGTATACAACAATCGGGGTTCTAGGGTGATGAAAGGAAATGGACAATCTCAGAGAAGGAATCCCATTCCAAAAGATGTCCACAGTACTTACACTGACAACAGATACCTCCTTTAGACTGGGGAGGGCATCTAGATGATCACACAGTAAGCAGAGTCTGGTCTCCACAAGAGCAGCAGGAGCACATAAACCTGCTGGAGTCAGGACTATATTCTTGTCTCTACAGCACTTCTCAGACCCTAATCCAAAACCAGTCAGTCCTAGTCAGAACAGACAATACCACCACAATGTACTCTATAAACAAGCAAGGTTGCACAGGATCCACAAAACTATGCACAGTGACAATGAGGATCTGGGTTCTGGCACACTCCCTAAACACAGAAATCACTGTTGTACATCTACCAGGAAAGTACAATATTCTGTCAGATTCAGTAAGCAGGAAAAGTTGGGGAAACCATGAGTGATCACTAGACCACCAGGTGGTTCAAACTTTATTCAGGAGATGGGGTGTACCAGAGGTGGACTTGTTTGCCTTATGGAACAATTACAAGTTACCACTGCTCTGCTGCAGGCCACCTCACAGGGGAACTTTACCCCAGAGTGTTCTGACTCTCAGTTGGGAGGGAAAGTTTCTCTATGCAGTCCCCCATTCCCTGTAATTCATAGTGTGCTCTGGAAACTGAGGAACAAGTCAGCAACAATGATTCTGGTGGCACCAGATTGGGCGAGAAACACATGGTTCTGTCTCCTACAGGCTCTGTCAGACAGGAATCCCATCTCTTTCCCCCTTAGGAGACAGGAATCCCATCTCTTTCCCTCTTTTGGGTCAGTGAGTGCAGAGCTTCCTTTTCTTTCCTTAAGAAGGTTCGCCTGGCTTAGAACTTCCAACCTATCCCAGGACACTCAAACAAAAGCAATGGATTTTCCCTGTGAGGGGAAAGTCTCTGTTTGGTGAAAAGACAGAGGCTTACATGAAAATGGTGGATGAGTACAAAACCACCTAAAAGAGCAATACTGAGAAAGAAAATGCCTCCACTTCCTACAGACCTTATGGAAGGGGATACTACCCTCGTGCTTCTGTTCACTATGAGTACCCTTCAAAAAGGAGCTACTATAGGGGCAGGGTAGAATGGACACTAGGTGTGCAGCTGCAACACCAGCCCCCAAACCCCGGACAAAACAAAACCCTGACAAGTCTGCCCAGGTCGCCTTCTTGTTGCCGTGTGTGTGTGTGTGGGAGTGCCCGACTGTTCACTCGTCGAATTGACAAAAATCACCACAGACAAGTGTATCCTGGAAATAATGAGCCAAGTTTTGTCCCTGCAGTTCAGAAAATTCCCCAGACTGCAGAACCTAAAGGTTTTCAAGTTTCTCACCCCAACAGAAAAAAATATGTTGGAAATGGAGGTGAAGAAATTGTTGCATGCAAATGCAGTGGAAAAAGTACCTGCCTCACAATGGCGCAAGAGACATTATTCCAGATATTTCCTGACCCACAAGAAAAATGGGGTGTGGCAATCCATTTTAGACCTGAGATACCTGAAAAAACATTTAAGGAAAGAAAAATTCAAGATGGTAACACTGGGCTCAGTGATTCTGTCTCTGCAAATTAGAGACTATCTGGGGTCACTAGATCTGAAAGACACCTATTTTCATATACTAGTCAGTCCAAGTCACAGAAAATACCTGAGATTCAGGTTGGGGAACTGCCAGTACCAGTTCACAGCCCTTCCCTTTAGTCTCACCTCAACTCCAAGGGTATTCACAAAGTGTCCAGCTATCGCGGCAGCAGATTTGAAAAGGAAAGTGATGGTAGTTTTTCCCCTACCTGGATGGCTATCTAGAGCTGGGCAAAAGTTGGAATTCCACTTTAGCCGAACTTCTGCAAAATTTCAGAACTTTTTCGGAATTTTCTGAACTTCTGCCTTTGGCAAAATCAGAAATCCTCTGAATGTGTTTGGTGAATTAGTGCCCTGTTTCACAGCACTTTCTCACTGAACTGCAGAATAACATCCATGAACTGTGGAACTTACACATTAATCTGCAATTCATGTAATTGCTCTTCAGTTCAGTGAGTGATCAGTTCTGTGCGGTCCCCGATAAGTCAAAAAAACTTTCCCTGGTGTCCACTGGAACCCCCCCACCCTCCGATCACCGACCTCCAACCAAATGTTTCCCTGGTGTCTGGTGGCACCCCTCTACCCTCTGATCACTGACCCCTGCCAAGTATTTGTTTTCCTGGTGTCTAGTGGCCCCCCCAATTGCTGGTCCCTACCAAATAAATGTTTTCCTGGTGTCAAGGGGCACCCCCACCCTCCTATTGCAGTCCTTACCAAATAAATGTGTAACCCCCCTTTGGGGAGCTTACCTGAAGTCCTCTTGTTTCCTGCTACATTGGGCACCCTCCCGATGCCCCCCTGAGTCACCGCTACAGCCCAGGTTTTCACATAGGCAGCCCGTTGTTGTTTGAGCCCTGTGAGTGGCCAGCATGTTAAAAAGTGCCACCGGTGCTCGCATGTTTGCAAGGGAATGTGCGCACTATGTATGACCGCTGGTTGGGTCAAAATCAGAAGTTCCCAGTGCCAGGTTAAGTTAAAAGGCACCAGGAACACAGCAGCAGCAGAGGAAATGTTTTTAAATAAATGTTTAGGCAGGCACCTGAAGCGCTTCCTCTAGGGCACCAGAAGTAAAGGGCAAAGGTCAGGGCAAGGAATGCCCTCATAAATATTCGGTTACCCCTCTGACAGCGACATTTCACCAGTGAGGTCTCCCACAGCGACTACAGTGCCATGCCACTGTGGGAAACCTGCTGGCACCAAGTGCTGTCTATTGGGGTCCTGCAGCCCCAATCAACTCCAACTCGGAGTTGATGATCCTAAGGAGAGTGCGGGGTGCAGACCCTGCCCAGGCGTTCGGGGCAAAGCCCCCTGGAAGAACACCAGGCAGCCTTAGGGAACCAGCAGCCAACTGCAGAATGTGGTTGACCTGCCGGTGTCACTGACGGGGCATTCGACAACAATTTTGTCGAGCACCCATCCTGAATCCATAAATATTAATGAGCTACTGCTGTGTGTATGGGATTAATGTGTTTCAGGAGCCGTGACTCAGCTCTGGGGCGCAGTTAGAATAAATAAATGTGTGCAGGAGAGAAGTGTTGGGGCTATAAGATACAGGGGAAAATGTGTAAATATAATGTTTATTCTAGCTGCACCAGAACTTTAAACTTGTTACTGCTTTAAAATGTATGTGTAGGACTATGCTTTAGCCACCATTGTGCAGCCCTGCAGCCAATCGAAAGTCTGGACCTTTGACCAGAGACTTATGGGGATTAATACAGACTTGTGGGGGAAAAAGGAGGAACATTTTTAGGCACCAAAATGTGGAAAATTTGAAGTATAGTAACTGTTCAGGACAGTTTTGGCAGCCAATCAGGGATCTGGACCCAAGCCCCATATAAAAGGGGGGGGGTAACTGCTCAAGAGGGTAGTCTTTTGCCTGGGAGCTCAGTGTGTGTGCCTCTGGGGAGCCAATCAGCTCTCAGAGGTTAGGCCTGGAATGCCTAAACTTTTTCCGTCCGTTTAGTCCATGGGTCTGAATTGTCCAGCCGGGGCAGCTGCTGCCTGCAGCAGCAGGGGATCCGTTCCACAAGTCTGCAAGAAAAGGATCAGCCTGCATCCTGCCTGGAAGGACCAGAAAAAGGGCAAGCCTACATATAAATGTGCCTAGCTTGCCTAAGTGTTCATACTGCCGGTCAGTCCGAGGAGTTTGGCTGTTTGCTTCTACCACACCTGACCAGCTTCTTGACGAGGACCATGAGAGAAATCATCCATCAGCTTCATGAAATCACCAGCACCAGGTCTCATTTCGTCGGATCATCTTTCGATCTGGGTTCAGTGAGTAACAATCACAGAGCAGTCCCTGCAATGTGTGTAAATTGTTATTGTGGTACCACTTAAGTTCTTCTTTACTATTGGTTTATAGGTTCAAGAGACTGGGTCATCTGGTCCCAGAATACAAATAATTCAATTGTGTATGGCAAGTTATCATTTCTTTTTCCATCACGGGCCTCAACGACAGCTGCAACCCCAGGCACCATTAGTCTAGCCTATTTTCCATCTGGGTACCCAGCTTCTTCATGGGGCTGTAAAGTGGGATGCTATGCTTGCCATTATTCTGGCTCAAACCAGTATTAATCAGTCATTTGACCAGATTTTCCCCCTCCCTTGTTATGTTTCCCCCGAATAAATCTGATTATTGTTTCAGTGCTATACTGCCTCATGCATTGTCTTACCATTGGTCTAATTTGTACAGTATTTGGATCATTACTAAATGTGCATGCCCTTACTATTGCTTTGAAGGGGGTTCTACTATAGGTCTTACTGAAGCCCAGATCTCGGTAAGTGGTAAGCTTGTGGGCATATTGTTTTTGTGGGGAGAGAACTGTAAGGGGACTTCTGCGAATGATAACTGTTCATGCCAAGGCATTAGGCCACTAGGTGGGTTGGCGGGGGGTGATAGCATCCTGGAGGTCTATACCAGAGCTGTTACGATACCCCAGTACCATTCCTCCAGGTGGAGGCACTTGTTCACCGAACTTAGGCCCCTCCACCTGTGCATAGCCACACAGGCTGGGGTAGTAGCACTTAGAATAGCACCACCTGGGGTTACAAATGTTTCTCTGGTGTCTAGTGGTATCCCCCCATCCTCCAGTTTGCTGGCCCCTACCAAATAAATGTTTCCCTGGTGTCTAGTGGCACCTCCACCTTTCAATCACCATCCCCCTAACAGATAAATGTTTCCCTGGTGACTAGTGGCAGCCCCTCACCCTCTGATCACTGCCCCCTACCAAACAAATGTTTCCCTGGTGTCTAGAGCTACTCACTGATGCTCAACTCCCTGGCATCCAGTAGCTCCCTTCCCCCCATACTGCCCACACCTGACTGACTACAGCAACCTGCCACCCCCCCCTTCCATAGTCCTCAGGGCCACTGCAGCACTATGGTGGGGAGCCCATAGGGTGACCAGCACAGCCCGCCTCTCACCACCTCGGCCGGTCACAGTATGCAATGACAGGGTCTTGTTTAGCTCAGTTCAGGTGTTTTTTTTTTTTAAAGCCATTATGTTTTTGTACTTTAAATGTTTGTAACTTTGAACAGTAAAATGAAAATGGCAGCCATATGAAAAGGGAGTTTTTCCTCATGAAAAAGGATTGTCCCCATTTGAAAAAAGATCCTCTTTCATATGGCCAAATTCTTTTTTTCATTTCAAACATCTATCCTAAAGTGCCTACTGAACATGCTCATGGCCAAACTTTCAAATCCTTATCATTCTGTAACGGATTATTATTTTTCACCAAACAAGTAAAAGGCACTGCTCTAGGCTAAGCCCTTTCTACCCAGCAAATTTTGGACCAAAATTCCAAACCGTCTGGGTACTAGGGACTGACAAAAAAACAGCAACTCCCACCCCGATTTTTACACATTTTGCAGTGTCCAGATCTCAGAATCTGCACATCTACCGTAATTGAAACAATACTTGACATATCAAGAGTCCTTGGGTTTCTGACAGTGCATGCAAACTTTCATGCAAATCCCTTGAATGGCTGCAAAGTTATTAAAGTGCAAAAACTGGAGTTTAACATTAAGCAACCTACTCAGCCTTAACTATAGTGGTGCAACCACACCACTATAATATATATAAAATAACCTTTTCACTAAATAAGCTCTATTACTCAGACTCCCACATTACTGCTATGGAGTCTGCTGTTGTAAAGCATAAGAGAGGGATTCCTGAGGTTTGAAGAAAAAATTACTTACTGCAGTAATGTTGTTTCTTCCAAAAGGATCCCTCACTATGCTTAACAATCCTTAAACCCTGCCTCCTCTTCCAGAGCCTAGTAAAAGGTTTAAGCAAGTATCTGTTTCTTTCTTTTTATCTGAGCATTACTTGATACTTGATGCCTTTACAATTGTTGCTCAGTGGTGGTCTGATTATCTTAATTTTCATAACAAAAAGTATGTTCTGCCTTGTTTCAACTATTTTTCAAATTTTGTTTGTAAAATTGTACAATTTTTGGTAGCCTTTTATCTAGTTTTAGTGATCACAGCTCACTCTAGCTTTAGAAATAAATCTGATGTTAGAGTGCAGAGATGAGCATGACAAAGTTTGAAGTTCATGCCAAATTCCATACTATGTATACAATTGTTCTGGGGTTGCTTATTCCAGGGGAATGATTGCTGTTGCTAAACATAGTTAGGGATCCCTTTAGAAGAAACAACATTACTATAGTGGATAATTTTTTCATGGCACAACTAGTGCATGACTTATTTGAGCTAATGGTCTCTGTGGACCTCCCATCTGTGACATGAAAGACAGTCTTCCTAATAGCTATGACCTCTGCTAGGAGAGTCAGTGAGCTCCAAGCCCTGTGCACAGAGCCTAACTACATCATCATTCACAGGGACGAAGTTGTCCTGAGAACAAACAGAAAATTTCTCCACAAAGTGGTGTGAAAATGTTACCTTAACCAGTCACTCTGCCTGTGTTTTGCCCATCCCATTTATGGTGAGTTGAACAAAAATTGTGATGTTTAAATGTTAAAAGAGTAATCAGCTACTATCTTATAACAAAATATATCCGATCTAACAAATGCCAGCTGTTTGCCACCCATGGGAAGGTTAGCAAAGGCAAACCTGCTGCAAGGAAGACCATTTCTCTTGCATAAAATTCTGCTATTGCAATGAAAAAGCAGGTACGCAGTCCCCCATAGGGAGAAACATACTTCTTTTGCTTTGGACAGCAGATGGCATTGTTGCTATGGACTGGTAGCCTGATTAGGGACTAAGCAGATTGTACCTGCTACTGAGCAAGTTTTTTCCACTCCCCACTTGTCTTTTCATCATATGTACCTGCACATTTCTTTGCCTCTCTAACTGTCCTGTTTGTCCCTTTGTGAATAATGTTTAGTCGCAGTTGGGAGATGTGCTGACCATATTGTGTCTTGCAAGATCTCCTGGTACCTTACAGCCCCCTCTGTCCTCTCCGTTCCACTGACGAGGGATTGCTAGAGATTCCCAGGGTACGATTAAAGATGTCTGGTTCTAGAGCTTTTGCTTTTTCAGCTCCAACCCTGTGGAAATCTCTACCTCTTCAGTTGAGAGAATGCCCAACCATCAGTAGATTTAAAATCGAGCTTAAAGCTTATTTATTTGATCTGGCCTTCCCTAGTGATGGATAATGTAAATTGTGTGTTTTAAATGTTATTTATATCAGCTGTTCTTGTTTTTATGTTAAGCGCCTTGGTTTTTGAAAGGCGCTATAAAAATAAAGTTGAATTGAATTGTAGTTAAGGTACACTCAGCAGTAGTTGTGTGGGCATCACTGGGGTTGTTGTTGAGCTGTGTTTGGTGACAGTGTCCTAGCATGATCAGAACAAGTGCTGATGTCAATAGGGGATTGCTCAAGCATATTCTAGTCCTTGGACATTCACTTGTGAATTTCTGATGTCGTTCACAGAAATGTAATACTGTTTGCCTATCCTCAAGATAATTTACACTCCCAGAGCTGCTGATCGTGAGATACCTCTGACTTAGAAATTAGACTGCAGAGATTTAGATGGAAAGCCGCAGTTTCCAGAAATAATCAGAAGCCAGTTGTGGCACTGTGAACTGTAACCTTAAGTCAAGCAAACAGTGTGCTGTCAGAGTCAAGAGGACAAACTGAATACTGGGATGCATTAGGAGGGAGTAAAAAGAAGGTCAAGAGAAGTAATTGTCCCTTGTACAAGGCCTTTGTTAGACCATATCTGAAGTACCACATTCAGTTCTGGTCACTTCAGTACAGAAGGGGCATTGTGACGTAGAAGAGATTCAGAGGGTCCAACCCAGGTTCCACTAATCTGATTAGTGATTGAGGTGGCAAAAACTACGTGGGGAGATCAGACATACTGAAAATATTTAGCCAGAAAAAGAGAAGGCTGAGAATGGGACACAATCACAGTGTTCTGAATACTAAGAGGGATGGACAGAGTGGCATAAGCAAAGGTATTTGAGCTGGGGAATGCAAGCAGAGCAAGAGGACATGCTCTAAATTGGGAGAGGGTAGGGTAAGTTTGGATCTTATCAAAAATTGCATTGTGGGTTACATGACGTGTAGGAGTTTCATTTTAGCTGATAACATTTTGGAGGTGTCTGTACTTAAACTGGATACAGGAACTTTCATGAGGTAGGAGGGGTGAACAAATAAGCATTAAGCCTTGACGAAGGAGGCTTCTACTGGGGAATTAATACATGGTTGGGGGTGGGTTGTGGCATGAAGCCAAAGGCCGAGTGCCTACAACCACCCAACCATGCATTAATTCCCCAGCAGAAGCCGACTTCAGAGTGGCTTAATGTGCTTGTAACATGACAGTCACTATAGTTACTGTTGTGTACTATTCTTAAATATTGTGACACAGAAGACATTATATATTTGTAAACGGGTTTACTTTATGACCGGTGTTGTACACATACTGTGATCGACATTGCAGCAGGGCAGAACACGCTTATTAACATCATTGTGTAGGTATACATTGCAAATATTGTAATTTGTCATTTTTTACATTACCATGGATTAATGGTGTTACCATGCTTTTACTCATTTTACCTTCGGTAGAAATCTGCATTTTCTGCTCGACAAGTTCCAAAAATGCTTTCTCGGTTTAGAGAATGGCTTGAACTGCATTGCATTATGAGAGTAATGCATCCATCTAATTACGTGCTGCACAGCTCCACTACAAAGTTAAGTAACTGGGATCTTATTTCTCTATTTCAGCAATAAACAAGTAACATTCATTTTAACACTGTTCTAGTCCGTTTTTGACTTAATTTTCAAACCCACTGTGGTCTTACTATGGATGACTCTATGGTTTGTAGCTCCCGTAATTATTCAAATTTACCATTCCGTGCACAGTGAATGTGCTAGAATTATATGGCACCCTGCCTTCCTGGTCACCTATTGAAATCCTTGCATATCATGTGCTATGATGTTTGTCACATTCAGGGTAGCAGTTGCAGCATTTCACTCTGTTGTTGACAGTGCTCTCAGCTGTCACCGGTTTCTCATGTGCAGAACTAGCCACACCGTTACTCCGGCGCCTCTACAATTTTTGAGATATGAGTGTGTTTCTCTGCATTTTCCTGTTTTCTCATTAGTGTACTCTGTTCTCCTGACATACTGTATGAGTAATAGTGACTTCTCGTGGATGGTCACTGACCATTGGGTGGGTGGGTGGCATAGTCAAACTCCGTTTTCAACTTGTATTTGTAACATGACAGCAATCAATGAAGAGGAATAATGGGAACCGGTTGGACGAAATACTGCCATGCTTTTGTTGTTCTCATACTTTTCTGGCAGAAGTGCTATATACTGTGTTTACTGTGGTATGATCTGGTACTGCACTTCAGAGCAGGGATTATTGCCCTGTTGGAGCGGGCATTACCAGTGATTAATCCCTGCTCCAACTTTGGTCACCTGCTATATTTCCTCCAATCGGTTCCTGTTATTCTTTTTCGTTGATTGCTGTCATGTTACAAGATGGACCTACAATCCCTTTTGTCTCCACAATTTCATGTTACTGTATCATAACCTAGTAGAAAGAATGCTTAGAACTTGGCTGATCAGATTATCGGTATACAGGAAGTTGTAGTTCACAAGGTGATTTTGGTGTGGGACTCTAGATTACAGGATCTCAGGTAGAAAGCCACTGTACCCATTGTTTTGGGGAAAAAAACTGCATTTCTCTTTCATATCACTGTGCCAGACTAAGCAAAAATGTTTTCTACACAAATATATGATTGTCTTCCAAATAACAATATGAAACTGCACAAAAACCTTTGTTATTTTAACATGGTTATTACTATAAATAGCAATCTACAACCAAACATTGCAGTCTTTCACAGACAGTTACAACATAGTGAAAACAAATCTAATTATTCTGATTGGCTGAGAGACCAGTAAAGGAATGTAATTATGAGACCATAATTACACTTCAGTACTTATTTAAGACCAAGAGCCAGTGTACCACATCAAATCACTACACTCTGCAATGCCAAGAGTGCCAGTCAGACTGCCAGTCATTGTTTACAGTTGCAGAATTCCCTTACTGTTGAAAGGGACTATCAATCTTGCAATAAATTTACTTTTTGCTTGCATTAACACAGTACATCAATTTTTTTGCATAAAAATTAGAAAACATTTTTCTCACCTTGTTGTAAGTGCAATAAGACTTGTCAGGGATGTATAATTATCGGGGAATAATAATTGGTCATCGCGTTTTTCAGTGTTTATGACCAATTATTATTTGCCATAATAACGGGAAAGTTATTACTGCAAACACATGGATTTCCACAAAGGAGCTGTGCTTGAGACTCGCTGTCTCATTCTGTCTCAAATACAGCAGCTGTTCCCATGATCATAACACTTTCACTTGTAAACATGAAATGAGAAGATTAAAGTAGTTTAATTGAAGTTATCCTTTATTAAATGTGCACATACCAAAGTTTAAAATACACAAAACAACCCTAAACAGATCTGCGCTCGAGACTGCCTGTCTGTTTCAAGTGCAGCACTTCCTGAATGAGTGTCATTCACAGTGAAGTCAAGACAAAGTCAGACTTCACTATTAGTCAGCGTGATTTTGTTCAGTAATTTAGAAAAAAAAACCACTAACCTCAAAATTTGTAAATGAGTCTTTCTATAACGGTTTTCATCAGACCCAGTAATAAACTGGTTTGGGGAATTTATTTAAATCATTATTTCTTATCAGTAACTAACTTTTTTGGGAGTGAGGGGGTGGGATTGATAATCAGTGATTATACTGAATAAATAGTGGGATGATGTAATTACTCAAATTTAATACACACCCGTGCCCCCATATTCAAAGGAGATGCACGGCGGAACCCGGCGGTGCAGGGTGATGCACAGTGCAACCCCAACAATGCGTGGCCGCACAATATTCAAAAGGGCAGGATGTGCCACCACACAGGAATGGGCCAGCGCACAGCAGTAAGGTATGCCACGTAAGTGGAGGGGTGTTCCCTTGACTATGCTGTGCAGTGGCATATTCAGTGGGAATGCACCCCTCACTGTCCAGAGATTTGTGGCACAAAGATCCACCACGAAAAGCAGGCCTAAACTGGCCAGCCACCCACAGGTGGGCCATGGCAGTGTAGGCATGTGCACAGCACCCTGCCCAGCCCAGCAGTCAAGTAGCAACCCCCCTCCCATCCCCAAACCCCATTGATATAGAATATGAAATCCTGGACATCCCTGGTAGTCTAGTGGACCCCCTCCCATCCCTGATTGTAAAATATAATAATATTCCCATATTCCTCATGTAGTCTAGTGGCCCCCCCATAGCCCTGAATCCCATCTGTAGTGTAGCATAACGTTCTGACCATCCCTGGTAGTCCGGCGGTGCCCTCCTCTCAGCCTCGATTGTAAAATAAAATGCATTCTCCATATTTTCCTGGTAGGCTAGTGCCCCTCCAGCCCCAATCATAACAGAAAAGGCACTCCCCATCTTTTCATGGTAGTCCAGTGGACCCCCCCCCACCCACTGAGTTACCCACACCCCACACCCCTGTCCCAGCATGGCCAATGACGCCAGTGGGCAGTAAAACCCACCCACACACCTCCATGGCTGCCCGCTGACTGAGCAGTCACAGAATGACAGCTTATAGTATGCACAACAGTATCATTGATCAACACTGTCAACCAATGGGATTGCAACGTGTACTGTAAGCTTTCATTCACTAAGTCATCCTTGTGAATGAAAGCTTGCAGTACACACTGCAAGCTCGTTGGTCGACAGTGTCGACCAATGGTATTGTAGTGCATACTGTAAGCTGCCATTCTGTAACAGCTCAGTCAACGGGCAGCCGTGGAGGTGTGCAGGTGGGTTTTGCTGCCCGCCTGTGTCATTGGCCATGCTGGGATAGGGGTGTGGGGTGTGGGTAACTCAGTGCAGTGTGTGGTGGGGGTCCACTGACTACCAGGAAATTTGGGGAGTGATTTTTTTCTATGATCAGGGCTGGAGGGGGCCACTAGCTTACCAGAGAAATATAGGGAATGTATTGTATTTTACAATCGGGGCTGGGGGGGTGCCACTTGCTCACCAGGGAAGTATGGGGAATGTATTGTATGTTACAATCAGGGATGGGAGTGGGGACACTAGACTACCAGGGTGCTGTGGTGTGTTCTTATTTACACACAGCGATTGCAGGGCATCAGGTGCATTCTGCCTGGCGCAGCCATGCTAATGGGCTCATAATAGGCATGCATGTTGCCCCTTTGTGCCATGCATTCCCAATGAGCTCATTAGCATTTCTCAGCTGAATATTGTGCTTCAGGTCATGGCACATCCAGGTATGTGCTACACATAGCCCACTGTCGGTATGCAGCACAGTCCCTGGTTGTGCTGCATGGGACTCAGTAACTGCCCGCTATGGGCTGTGCATCCAAGGTGGATATTCAGACAGTGTGCGCTATCAGTACCGATTGTGCATACTGTTTGAATATACCCTCAGAGCCAGTCGGAGCATCTATTCTGCGTGGTGCATCTTTGTGCCTGCACAACTGGCTGGCTCTGAATATATCCCCTCCCCCCCCCGTGGTGTATAATGCTTGATAAACCCCTCGAGGTTCGTTCTCAGGGTTTATATAGCATCACACACCTCAATCATGTATTACAGTATCACAATGCACACCATCCTGTGTATTATTCTATATATAAAAGGACTTTGCTATCAGCTATTTAAAGACACTTGGCTGAAGCGGCTTGTGCTTAATAACACCCTTGTGTCGTGCAATTATTCCTCCATAATTACATACTCTGGAATTTCTTATTGCATACCAAAAATAAGGAAGTTTACAAAAGTTGACAGTATTTGTTCTTTCAGAACATTCCCAGAGCAGAACTATTTTGTTTAAAGCAACAGCAATGTTTCTATAATCCATTCACTTATACACTGCATCACACTTCACTAAAAACACAAGTTATAGTCCAACAGTTTTCAAATTATTAACTCCTACACTGCAAAACAAATAAAAGTTATTCTATAAAACAGTGACTGTGGAGTTAACCACACAGCATCCAAGCTCGTTTTTGCCCAGTGTTCTCTAGCAAGCTGCATTTACCTTGTCCAGCTGTGCTCAGCAGGAACAACAAAAAAAGAAAGGAAGAGACACTGGGCCCAATTCTAGAAGGGTGGTGCAAGTCGCCGCCAAACTCAACTTGCGTCACCCGCAACTGCGACATTGACCCTGCGCCCTATTCTAGAAGGGGCAGGGTCACCGCAGCTAAGTCCTGCGACTTGCGACATGTGACCAGGTACGCCGAACAGAGGGTGCACCTGGCGAGCATGTCGCAAGCTGCAATGCTGATTGCAAGTGCCCTCCCATACTCAGCTAGCCACATTAAGCACCTGCAGGGCTGCCCACATCAACTGCCCCCAAGTGTACAGGTAGAGCTCCGCAGGCTGCCCATCCACCCCCGCCCCAAACCTACAATAACTGCCCTGTAGGGCTGCCCACACCAACTGCCCCTCAAATCCCTGTGTAATTCATACCCCACTGGGCTGAAAACACCCCATCCCCCCGAATCCCTGTGTAATTCATGCCCTGCAGTGCAGCCCAAACCCCCTCCCTGAATCCCCCATTGCAAAGTGCCCCACAGGGCGGTGCTGTCATCCCCCAACCCATGCCCTGACCCCGAGTTGCCCGCCACAATTGCGGCATACACCCAGACACTTCCTGGTAGTGTAGTGGCCCCGGCCTCACTCAGCCATACCAGTCCACCCTAGCATCCACACCTGTCCTCAGTTGAGACTGGCACAGTCACTTTCTCATCATAGCCACCCATCGAGTTCCTCAGAGCACAATCAAAGATGTGCTCAGAACCACCCCTGAGCCGCCTTTACTGTGGTAGTGCCCTACAGGACTCAGTCAGTGGCTGGCCGGAGGTGAGAGGTGGCTGTGTCAGTCGCTGTCTGGGACAGGTGGGGAGGTGCTGGTGGACTGGCATGACTGGCCAGGGGGTACTAGACTACCAGGAAGTGTTCGGTGTAAGTCACAATTGCGTGGGTGACCCGGGTCGGGCACGGTGGGGATGATAGCGCCATTCTGCAGGGCATTTTGCAATGGGGATTTGGGAGGATGGGGGGTAGGAAGCCCGGCGGAGCATGAATTACACAGGATTCGGGGCAGTTGGTATGGGGCATTCTGCGGGACACATAATGGACACGCCAGCGGAGGGGTACCACCGGGTATGCTGGGCATGGGGGTGGGCAGCTGTGGTATGCCCTCCGGACTGCAGGTGGGTCTACAGGACCCCCGGGGGGCGTCCATAAGTTACACCAGCTAAATGCTGGTGTAACTTGCATTTCCAGTTCTCCTCCAGGGGTTCTTGTAGAATCCCGACCTTGGGGACTTTGATGCTGCCCTTCTGGAATGGGGCGCAACTGCTGCCATAAACCCCCTAGCACCATGTCACAGGGAGTTTATGGCGCAACTGCCGGCGTAACAGCTGTTCGGTGCAAGTGGCCTGTGCCATGTCGCAGGCCACACTGTAGAATTGTGCATGTCACAACTGCTGGCATAAGTTGCCACATGCGCCATTCTACTTGGTGCAACTGCTGTTATTCCAGGTGTAAGTGTACTAGAATTGGGCCCATTGTTTTTGGCTTGGAGACTGTCATCAGGAGTGACCTTTATTGTTCAGCTTTTCTATAATTACTTGTCAGCATTTTTAATAGCCAAATAGCTGTATTGTAATTTTTGGTTATAACTGGTCATGTATAACCTTGAGCTGTCAACCAAACTCCCTCTGCTGAAGCTACATGCCCAAGTAGCACAATTGTCTCTCATTTCAAACAATTCATTCACTCAAAGAAAAGCAGCTTAATTTTTAAAGTGTGAAAACAAACAAGTTAAAGGGTAAATGTTACCATTTTTCAAGTTGGAGCCTCTCAGACAAATGGCACAAACCTAACAAAACAATGCTGCATGAATAGTGGTGCAAGTCTCATGCATTTAAAATAAAAAGCAGTCAGATTTATCGTTTGTCTTATCTGTAATAGTACTAGGACTCCATTTAGAAAGTTCCTCTCCAGTCGTGATGTTACTGATGGACTATCATGGCTTATATTTTTGTATTGCAAGCTGGTTCCTGCAGAGTACAGTTTTTTTCTGTACCGATGTTGCAGGAACAATTTTTTTACATAAACACCTCATATCTCCTGTGCCTCTCCCATTAATTCTGCAACCCACCTCCCACTTCTGTGCCTTACCGGCTCTACCGGATATCTCCCGTGCCTCGCCTTCTAATTCTGCAACCCACTTCCGACTTCAGTGATTCTGGGTCCGACCTCTGTTCCTAAGTAGCGGTGACCATTGCTATCCTGGGCTTAGTGGCCAGCTGATGTGGCTGTGCTGGCCTGTTGGGATCTGTTGATTCTGCTCCTGACCTCCGTGCCTGACTAGTGGCTTACTGTTGCTGTCCTTGGGTGAGGGACAGGCTAACAGTAGCTGCGATGGAGTCAGGGAATGGGTGATTATGCGCCTGTCCTGACCTTCATAATTATGTAGGTGTTGCTGTGGCTAATTCAATGTTAAGCAGCAATCTCTGCAACTCTGAAAATATTGAGGCACCTTGGATCTCAATCCATTTTCCCTATTGGCAGTAGATACAAGGAATACCCAGGCATAGATATTGATGCTGTTTATAGGCTGAGTATAGCCATGCAGAAGGAGTGATCATTGCGACAAGAATTGTGGATGCTAAGTGTCAGTGATGCTAAGCAATTCAGGTGGAAGCGGCAATCACAGAGGGAAGAGCAAGAAATGTACAGGACATTTGCACAAAAAAACCTCAGTACCATAGACAAGTCCTGAGGAGACAACACACAGCACACTACACACTGCACTGCAGTACTAACTGATGCTGGCACTCAGTCGAAACGCCATTGCATGTATTACCTCTGGTCACTGGAGTTAAGCAGAGAGGCAAAATGAAGGGTGCACTGAGTGGAGGAATGAAACTTTATTTCCCAGGCATGTTAATACTATCGGTGTATTTAGAAGGGGTGCTCAGGCTAATTGCTGCCGTGTGAAGTCTTTACATGGCCTTCCTGGTGAAGCATTTCAATAAATAAATAAATAAAGTGACACTTGACTGCGTACAGCCGTAACTGTTACCTTTTAAAGTTTACATGACTAAACTGAGTTCCACAGAGTTTATATAATTTAACTCTCTCTATGTCCCTTTAAATCCTCTCTTATTAAAAATGCTAGACAGTAATTATAAAAAACAAAACAAGGGTAGGTGCATGTAACCCAGAATTTTATATACGCCCTCAGAGTGAGATGCTTTTAAACCCCTCGAGCTTCACTGTTTGGTTTTTGTGGCAGCACCGACCTCGGGTACGTATGAAATTCTGGTTACACGCACATACCGCTGGATTACTCTCTATTTTGAAACACCAGTAATTCCTCACTTGTGCATTAAAATGCAATCCTTCCCCTGGAATGAGCTGCCCTGAAGCTTTAAGAATGTTATACCAGTTATGGAATTTAGAATTAAATTAAAACTCTGTTGCATAATCATGTTCAACCCTGCACTCTAACGTCATTTTTTTTCTCTACCTAAAGAAAGTACTTGCCTCGAAGTCTTCTCTTCACTTCTGGCTGGTTTATGGTTTATTATTTTATAGCATTTAACTGTTTTATTTAACTTTTCAATACTCTGTGTTAGTTAGGATGTTATTTGCTATTCACTGTGTAACTTTCGTTTTCTTCTCCGGTTCCTGATCAGTGCCCAGGAACTGGAGAAGGCCATTTTCAGTGTGGTTCCAGCTTTCAGTGAACCACTATTTTTTCACTTTTAAAATGAATAAAAATTCATTTTTACCTAAACTGCTTTGTAGTTTTACTTTACATTATTCTGGGTACCTCATTTTTGGGAACTGAGATGAGAATTAACTAATTTTGCTGAGGAACCTCTCGAAGTATATTTATTTAAATAGTGATTTTAATTTCTTTAGAACCAAATCACATTTTGCTTCTTTAAAGCCCTTTTTTAACAATTGTTGGTTATAATTAAATGTTCTAGGTATCATGTGATATGAGCAAGTTTTATTGAACTACTCAATCAGAGCGACTCAATAAAACCACTCATGGGAAGAGCCAGTGGTGCAGTATAGGCAAGCAATAATACCCTACAGGGTGGGCGGTATTGGGCACTACCGGACCGCCCAGGGGCGTAATGAGGCCAGACGCTGCAGGCAGAGGGCCTTATAGCTCCTGGACAGTCCGGTATTGCCCATACCACCTACCCTGGAGGGTATTATTGAGCTTAGAAAATGGACACTGTAATGTATTTGTTTAAAAAGGCATAATTTTATATTTAAATGTTAAAACATTTAGATATTTCATTTATTCTGTAATAAAGTAGTTCCTACACCTGCATTACAGTGCCTTTTTTGAGCTTCTGACGTTTCTTTCTAGATCTGGATCTAGTTGTCATGGTTATCCTCTCACCCACAGACACGGAGATAGAGCAAGGTGGGGAAAAAAAATGCAATGAACTCTTTAAAAGGTACATTAATGATTTTTTTTATGGCTTTGTCTTCATTTTGATGTGATATTGCACAGTCAGCACACATTTTAATTGTGGTCGCCTGTCCCCAGTATAGATGCTAAGATTGCTTTGGGACCAGGAAGGGAAAGGACAGTAGTGTGCAGTGAGGTAACAACGCGAAATGTAATGTTTCTTGTTTCATCATCAAGGTGAAGCAGGAGGCAAACCCAGCACTAGCGGGACACTGGCTATGTCGGGAACAGTTGCAGTTATGGTGGCGGTACTCTAAAAGAATGGTTCCTCCCCTTCAGTGATTTTACCCATTCTCCAAAAAAAGACTACCCCTGCCAAAAATAAACTTACTGGTCTCTCTGTTTTTTAACCCCCATTCTTACAGTTAAGCCACTCTGTCAACCCGGAAGTAACTACACAGTGTGACGCAGCAGAGCCACAACTTTAGTTTAAGTGTAGCTTCTCGGCAGATGTAAGGAACTGGAAGAGTTACAAACAGGCCTGTAAGCAGACAGGAGGGGTATAATTTTAAGTTAGAGGGGATCAGGAGCAGTGGTGCCGTCTATTTAAAAGAATGACAGTAGCTCTACTGCCCACATTCAAGCCGTTGGGCAACAGCACAATCAGATATGAATGAAGGATCTGTTTTGTTAAGAAAAACAGTTAGTTGTTGCCAAGAATCAAGTTGTTGTATGTGGTGTGTGGGGCTGCAACCTTTGGGGGTCTGTCTGCTACTCTGACCCGTTCGGGGCCGGGGGTGTCCTGCTGGCTTGCGTGTTGAAATTGAGTCGCCGGCTTTCTTGGGGGAGAGAGACAAAGATACGCCTGTGTGCTGATGCCTGTAGAGCTTTTGACAGTGAATGCAGGCGATTGCTGTAACTGTAGATTTGTGCCTTTACTTTTTTGTTATGTGCTATTATTTTATTCTGGCTCATAGTACTGGATTCGGGAAGGGGAAGGCCGCAAACTCACCCACTAAGCAGCAAATAAAAATGTTGGCATTTTGAAATGAGAGTTCTTTTTGCATACTGATCTGTGTGATTAGGTCTGTGCAAAGCTGTCACTTTTAATGCCCGGGCTCTGTTGCCTGATAGACGCCCACCTTGCCAGGGCTATCAGCCGATCAGAGCCTGGGATTTCTGATGCCCATTTTCTAACAAGGAATAGGTGAGAGTGACTGCAGCAGTGAGCTGCACTCACATGACAATGATAAGAGAGGTAGTGTGGCCAAGCACTGCCAAGCTAGCCGTTTGGTGTATAGAGCTGAAGGACCCAGGTTTGAGTCCCAGGGTGGAATAGGATTTTTGTTCGTCCAGGACTTTTCTTTTTTTTTTCTAAGTCTGCCACCACCCCCGCCCCCAAATTAAGAATCTGTAAGTTGTGTGCCCCCACATAATAAATGCTTCATTGTTTGTTTTCGTATTTGAATGTATCGACCATCACTGTTTGCGGCGGTCAATCTGTTTTCACTCGCTGTTGTGGTTTGGGGGCAGTTGTTTACTCGCTGTTATTGGTCCACGATTAAAACAACTTGCCCTTACCACATAAAACCCTTTTTCTACTGGGAACCACAAATGTCTTCCAAGGAACATCAGTGTTTGGCATGACTGACAGACTCAAAAAGAAGACTTGATGTACAGGTTTTAAAAACTGTAACATTTGTTTTCAACTCCTGGCAAAGGCAGACTACTACAAGTTGTGTTTAAAGTGCCTGGGTCCAGACCACAATTTTGTCAGCTGTGAGCTCTATATTAATTTTTGCCCTAAAACAGGAAAAAAGGGGGCTAAAAAAATTAGAAGATATTATGGCTTCTCAGTCTTCCTCCACATCACTTAAAGACACAGAGGTTGAGGCGCTGGTCACCACACCTCACGTTATGCCGGTGACTCGTGTTCAGGAATGAGCATGGGTCATTGGGGGTTGAAGGGGCGGAGATGGATTGAGTGTCCATAGGACTGCTCTCCATCTCTGGGGAGGGGGGTGTATCTGTGACCAGTGCACGCCTGACCCCTAACAGAGGCTGGGGGTCAGTGACACAGAGCCACAACTTTCAGGGGAGGAGGACGGCAGACACCTGATGTGGTGCATGCGGAAGCATGTGCGACAATGTCACTGGCATCATTGCACACCATGCCCCTCAGTGGGTGGAAAATGGAAAAAAGTGTCCATGGTCACTGCGGCTTGATTGCCATTCTGGGGGCACCCCGGCCTCAGGAGCATCGCCGGAACTGGATCCGAACCTGGCGGGAGAGAAGGGTGTTCCCCACCACCACACTTTGGGGGGAAAGCCATGGGGGAAGATGGCGAGGGCCCTATGGAGGCTGGAGATGACTGGATAGTGGCCGGAAATAGGGAAGCATGGACAGGAATTCCGACCAGGACACACCTGAAATAATAAGCTAAAAAAGAAAAAAAAAAGACTCAGAGGAGGATCCAGCCCCTCGAAAAAGCAGCAGTCCCTGCCAGAGGGGACAGAAAAGAAAGATAACGCTGCAAAAGATGATTCAGAACTCAGGGAGTCCAAAAGGGGGAACCCTGAATCCAGTAAAAATAAAAGAACCTCAGAGCAGACACCGGGGATGGTGCCTGTCAAGAAAAACCAAAAAGAATAATCTGTCACTATCCCTCCTCCTGAGGAAGGAAAAGAGCCGCCATTGGACACAAATAAAATGCCTCACTAGAGGACATGACAAAGGCATAGCAATTCCTCCAGGCATTCCAGGCTATGGGGAATTTCATGAATATGCCTGCCTTCCAGGCTCCAGTTCCATTTTCAATGCCTGTGGAGGACGAAGCTGAACATTGCTATGAAAATGAGGAAGAAGGAGAACCCATAGAACCTGACAGCTTTCCTGAGCAAGAATTTGGCTCTCTCCTAGGCCTTTAGATGATTATACTTCTCACTATACCATTGTGAGGCATATGGTAAATACCCTCAACATCTCCTCACAGAAAACTGAAGAGGGTAAGGATGAGGTAGAATTCATGGATATGATGGGCTTAGCTCCCACAAAGAGGCTGATGCTGCCCATCCACAAATCCCTCTGGAATGCCCCTTGTAAAATCATGTCATCTCCCACCTTGGTTGCTGGCATAGTTAAAAAAAAAAATGAGGAAAAATATCAGGTTGGCAAACAGGGTTTTAAGTATATGTGTTCCCATCCTGATCATGAGGAAGTGGTCCAGACTGCCTCATGTGACAAGGCCAAAGCGTGCGCCCTTCCTCCCAGCCTCCTGAGAAAGATTTCAGGAAACTGAACAGGGAAGGCAAAAACATTTATTTGTCAGCTTCCCTGCTCCTAAGGCAGGCAGCTTACCTGGCCTACGCAGCACAGTACCAGAAAGCCCTGTGGAATTCCATACTGGCACTGAGCGAAATGGCTACTGGAGACTTGTCACAGAATATAGAAGGATATGTCTCAAATCCTCTAGATTCTCTGCTCTGGCCAGGAGAGGGAAAAACTGTCAGGAGTAGTGACATCTACACCCATTTACTTAATGGTAGTCCAGACACCTCTGTAAACACTAGCTGTAGCTGGTCAAAATGAGTTACAATCTGTGGTCACTAAAGCCAGCTGGGAAAAAAGCTGGAGAGACTTACGGGTCGCTGTGAAGGACACCACAAACAGATTCACCCAATTAAAAATCCTGCATAGGTGGCACAGAATCCCTGGTAACCTAAAGGCCTGTGGCCTGATTCCTAAGGATGAATGCTGGAGATGCCAATCTGAGGGTTGGGGGGAGATGAAATCCCACATCTAATGGGGCTGCCCCAGTCTCCTCTCATTCTGGCGTATAACAGCAGGGGTATGTAATGAGATCACTGGTTGCACCATAACACTTACACCTGAATTAGCCCTACTGGGAATCCTGACACCCTCACAGCCTGACCAATGAATACCGAGGGCTAAGAAGCTGTGGCAGATGGACACTTTAATCATCGCAAAAAGGGTGTTGTTAAGGCACTGGAATGAACCGCCACCACCCCATATTCAAGAATGGTTAAAAGAATTAGGTAGGGCAGCAAGCTACGAGAGGGTGTTACATACCGTTCTGAGACAGAATGCAAACCTTCCAGGAGATATTGGGGCCCTATCTGAGTTCAGGGCATTGCAAACTACCTGGACCTAGCACCTCCCCCGCCCCTTTATCCATTAAATAAGGCGCTCACGGGGAGCTGGGAGCAAAGGAATGTACAAAGAGGAACTCACCTCCATGACTGCAGCAATATCAAGGTAGTAAGGCAACTGTTAGCTTTTACATTTTTCTCTCTGTTGTGTATGAAATCTGAGTGCAGTACAGACAGAACTTTGTTACTTAAATAAAATGTGACTTGTATAAGATTGTATCTCCAAGGGATTTCATCTAGGCTAGGAAATGTTTTCCTTTCAATTGATTACCTGTAATTTGCAATGGTTTTTCAATGATGAATGTACCACAACTGTATAATTCAAAGGTATATATCAATAAAAATGTTATTTACAAAAAAAAGTACAAATTCCATATGGCAATGGATACTAATGATACCGTGTCTAGGGTCATGGCCCATGGAGTGTCCTTAAGGAGATTTCCCCTGGCTTAGAACTACCAATCTATCCCAGGACACTCAAACAAAGCAGATTTCTCCTGTGAGGGAAATTCCCTCTTTGGTGACAAGACAGAGGCTTACATGAAAAAGGTGGATGAATACAAAACCACATACAAGAGCAACACTGAGAAAGAAAAAGCCTCCACTTCCTACAGGCGCTATGAAAGGGGAGGTGGGTTAGGGGAAATTTCCCCTGTGCTTATGTCTCCTATGAGTACCTTCCACAAAGGGGCTACTATAGGGTCAGGGGTAGAAGGGGCAACAGACATGCAGCTACAATACTAGCTCTCAAAACCCAAGCAAAGCAAAACCCCTGACAAGTTTGCCCAGGTCACCACATCCATTGCCAGTGGGGAGGAAGGCTGACTCACAGTTTTCAGGAATGGACAAAAATCACCACAGGCAAGTTGGTCCTGGAAGTAGTGAGTCAGTGTTCGTCCCTGCAGTTCAGAAGATTCCCAAAGCTGCTGAACCAAAAAGTTTTCCACTCTCACACCCAGCAGAAAGAATCTTGTTGGAGATGTAGGTGAAAAAACTGTTACATGCAAATGCAGTGGAAAAAGTACCTCCCTCACAGGGGGAAAGGAACTTTATTCCAGGGGCTTCCTGATCCACAAGAAAAATGTGGAGTGACAACCAATTTTAGACTGAACAAACACTTAAAAAAAGAAAAATTCAAGATGGTAACACTTGGCTCAGTGATTCCATCTCTGTAAAAAAGGAGACTGGCTAGAGTCACTGGATCTAAAGGACACCTACTTTCTCATACCAATCAGGCCCAGCTACAGAAAGTGCCTCAGGTTCATCATAGGGAACTGCCAGTATCAGTTCACAGCACTTCCCTTTGGCTTCACCTCAGCTCCAAGACTGTTTAGAAAATGCCTAGCTGTGGTAGCAGCACATTTGAGAAGGCAAGGGGTGGTGACTTTTCCCTACCTGGATGACTGACTGGTCTCAGGAAAAACAAAGCAGGAAGCAAAGTCTTCACTATTGCTGAGACAAGGCACATTGGAGAACCTGATCTTCCTTATGAATCTTCAGAAGTCCCATACAGAACCAGCTCAGGTTCTGGACTTTATAAGTGCAGAGCTGGACACCCTGTAAGGGAAGGCATTCCTCCCTCAAACAAGGGTAGCAAATCTGAATTCAGCTGCAGAATCCTTTAAGACAGGGCAGCTGAGACCTCCAAGGGATATTCTGTGTTTACTGGGGTACATAGCCTCATCTACAGCAGTGGTACCAGGGGCCAGGTTCCAAATAAGCTGTCCAGTACCACCTGGTGGCCAGTGGTCTCAGAGGTAGGATCTAATGTCTAAATTGATGCCTGTCACAAAGTCTTTGCTATGGGCACTGGAATGGTGGAAGGAAGAATGCAACCTCGGAGAGGGAATTCCCTTCCTTCAGTAATCACCTACAGCTATACTTACAACAGATGCCTCCCTCCTAGGCTGGGGCGCCCACCTGGAGAACCTCACTGTACGTGGTTCTTGGAGTACACAGGAGACTCAGGAGCACATGAACCTCTTGGAGCTCAGGACAGTGTATCTGGCAGTGCAGGCTTTTTCCTCCCAGACCAGGGGTCAGTCTGTCCAGATCAAAACAGGCAATACCACAACAATAATGTATTACATAAACAAGCAGGGAGGAACAAGTTCTTCAAAGCTGTGCACAGAAACAGTGAAGAATTGGAACCTAGCATACTCCCTAGAAGGTCAGCTTTCAGCATTACATGTGTCAGGGAAAGACAATGTGCTGGCAGAATCAGCCAGGGAAATCACAAATGGACCCTGAACCAGCAGGTACTGTCAGCAGTGTTCAGATGGTGGGGTACACCATAAATTGACTTGTTTGCTTCTGGGGGGGGGGATCAGCCAGCTCTCAATGTTTGTTTGCAGACCCCCATCGGTGGGTGCAGTCCCAGATGATGCTGTAGTCCTCAACTGGTCAGGGAAATTTCTGTATGCCTTCCCACCTTTCCCACTTTTGCTGAGAGTACTGATCAAACTGAGAAGAGAGTCAGCAACAATGATTCTCATAACTCCAGACTGGGCAAGGCAGATCTGGTACTCCATGCTTCTGTCTCTCTCCAACAAGCCTCCTATCAACCTACCTCTGAGATACAGTCTGCTGGTACTATGACAGGGCAGGATACCATTCCCAGATCCAGGAGGTCTGCAGCTCAGAGCATAATTCTTGAAGAGCTAGAGTTCTCTGAACTAAATGTCCCCGAGAAAGTGATGGAAGTGCTGATGATCTCTAGGAAACCAGCAACTAGGAAAGCTTATGCATCAAAATGGAAAAGATTTTCCTTTTGATGTTCCCCTATATACCTCAACCCATTCTGGGCAAGTTTGGCTACAATCCTGGACTACATAATCCATTTCTAGTCCTTGGGCCTCAGGCTGTCTACCCTGAAGGTTCATTTGGTAGCAGTTTCAGTTTATGTATCAGCTGGAAAAGACAGGTCAGTGGCCTCACAACCCGTTCTCAAAAGATTTTTCAGTGGCCTTAATCTCCTGTATCTTTCAATGAGGACCCTGTCCCTCTCTGGGACTTCAGTATGTGCATTGTTCAGCTGAGGGAGGCTCCTATTGAGCCTATGGCACTTGCTGCATTGAAGTATGTCACCTGGAAAAGCAGTTTTCCTGGTGCCGGTTACATGTGCCAGAAGGGTGAGGAAGCTGCAAGCCCTCTGCACAGATCCTAACTACATAATCTTTCACAGGGACAAGGCAGTCCTAAGAACTAAGAGAAAATTCCTCACCAACATGGGGTCTGAATCCCATCTGCATCAATCAGTTACACTTCCAGTTTTCTTTACTGCAAAATCCAGCTCCAGAGAACAGAAGTTCCAAAGTCTGGATGTGAAGATAGCACTGAGCTTCTACTTGGACCACACGAAGAATGCCAGGTCCACTAACACGCAGTTATTTGTCACCGATGCTGAAGCGGGGAAAGGTAAACCTGCATCCAAGAGAACCCTTTCTCATTGGATAGTTTCCTGCATATAGTTCTGTTATGACAGAGCTGGAAAATTGCCAAGTAAAGACCTTGGGCGCACTCCAAAAGGGGCACCTCTGCCACTGTGGCAGCATCAAGGGGTATTTCCCTACAGGAAATCCTTAAAGTAGCTACCTGCAGAACAGTACACACTTTCACAAAGCACTGCTGTCTGGACATACAGTCCAGAAGGGACCCAGCACTGGCACTGCTGTCTGGTCATACAGTCCAGAAGGGACCCAGAATTAGCACTGCTGTCTTGCAGAACCTTTTCCCTAAGTAGGTTATGTACCCAGCCTCTCAAGGTACTGCTAGGGAGTCTGCAGTTATTAAGCATGAGGTATACCGGGGGTTTGAAGAAAAAAATTACTCACCATGGTACTATTGTTTCTTCCAAAGGGATTCCTCACTACGCTTAACAATCCCTAATCCCTAACACCCTCCAGAACCCAGTAAAGGTTCAAACAAGAATCAGTTCTTTCTATTTACTTGAGCATTACTTGTTACAGAGCCTTTACAATTGTTGTTCAGTGGTCCACGTTATCTACCTTTTCCATAACAGTTGTTTGTTCTGCCTTATTTCAGCTATTTTTCAAAATTTTGAAACAATGTTGGTATTTCCTGGTAGTCATTTAGCTAGTTCAAATGGTCACTGCTCACCCTAGCTTTAGAAATAAATCTGACTTTAGAGTGCAGGGTGAGTGTTACCACACAGCAGAGCTTGAATTTCATTCTAAATTCTATAAGCATAGCATAAAGCATAGCAGAGCATAAAATTCTTAAAGCTCCAGGGTGGCTCATTCCAGGGGAATGATTGCATTTGTTAAGCATAGTGAGGGATTCCTTTGGAAGAAACAGTATCACTACAGTGAGTAACGTTGTACATATTCCTGAACAAGGTCTTCTGATTGCAGTGTCATTTTTATGTTTGCTTGCACGCATGTGCAAGAAACATAGTGCCTTCATCGGAGATTTCGGAGGGGTGTCACCTCCTCCTCCAATTCAGTCAGTGGGCTGGCAGGCGCGGCCCCTGTAAGCCAATGCATTTTGGAGCTGTCTATGACACGCTCCAAAATGCAGTACTACAGTTGAAAGGGGAGCTTACGCTGAGTGAGCACCGATAAGATATCGGCTGCTCACGCGCAGCCTCCCCCCGCACAGACAGACGCGGCGCGCCTGTACTGTATAGCCAACGGGTGCCCAATCCCCTGCCGGATGAGCTGCGCCCCCCAGTTGCTGAGCGCGCCCCACCCCCCAGTTGTAGGTGCCATGCTGGGAGCCCACCCCAAGCGTGGCAAGCACTAATGAGTCCTTTGGCCGGCTGGTGCCCAATCCCGATCGTGAAGCCTCCCCAGAATCCTTGTGCCCACGCTGGGAGCCCACCCCAGCGTGGCAAACGTCCCACGACGCTTTTTTTTTTTTTTAAACCTGTAAAATAAAACTGTCCCCGCGCGCTGCCTCCCAACCCTCCCACAACCCGCACCCACCCACTGCGCACTCCAGCCTCCCACACCCCCTCACCCCATACTTACCTCCGATCCGCACGACGATCTTCGTGGATCGGGAAACGTCTGCACTCTTCAAAGCCGACTGTGAACTGGAGGAAATGCCGGTAGCTGTATAATGGGTTACATAGGGGGTTTCAACTTATTGCATATCTCGGCATTTTTGGGAATTTTTGCACCAAATTTTCAACATGGGGTTTTGGGACCCTTCTCTGAATACGTCACTGTGCATGGGGTTTTCCGGCCAGAAGGTGATTTGGCGCGGAGTGATCATGAAATCACCCTTGGGCTCCAAATACCGCCATGACAGTGACATCATTCATGAGAAGGGGTCCCAAAAACCCCATGTTGAAAATTTGGTGCCAAAATTCCAAACAATGACTGTTTTACGAGCGTGCGTTGCGCAGTTCCTACGCAGGCTCGTAAGTTAGTGAAATTTCAATATTTTCACTCCAGATTTTCAACATTGCCATTTTACCACACCTTCTTATGAGTAGTACAGCTGTCATTTTTCACATCTCACCCAAAATGTGTTTCCGCCCATGTAGCGCAGAATGGCGCAGTCGGTGTGCGAAATCAATGTACGGGACAAATTAAGAAAATCACAGTGACACTGTTCATGAGCAGAGGTCTTAAAATGGCTATGTTGAAAATTTGGTGAACAAATTCTTAAAAATGACTGTTTTATGAGCGTGCGCTGCGCAGTTCCTACGCACGCTCGTAAGGTCGCGAGTTTTCAATATTTTCACTCCAGATTTCCAACATTGCCATTTTATCACACCTTCTTATGAGTAGTACAGCTGCCATTTTTCACATGTCACCCAAAACGTGTTTCTGCCCATGTAGCACACAATGGCGCAGTCGGTGTGCGAGATCAATGCACGCGGGGCAAATTAAGAAAATCACAGTGACACTGTTAATGAGCTCAGGTGTTAAAATGGCTATGTTGAAAATTTGGTAAAAAAATTCCAAAAAATGACTGTTTTACGAGCGTGCGTTGTACAGTTCCTATGCACACTCGTAAGTTCGCGATTTTCAATATTTTCACTCCAGATTTTCAACATTGCCATTTTACCACACCTTCTTATGAGCAGTATAGCTGTCATTTTTCACATCTTGCCCAAAATGTGTTTCCACCCATGTAGTGCACAATGGCGCAGTATGTGCAAAATCAATGTATGGGACACATTAAGAAAGTCACAGTGACACTGTTCATGAGCAGAGGTCTTAAAATGGCTATGTGGAAAATTTGGTGAAAAAATTCCTAAAAATGACTGTTTTACGAGCGTGCATTGCGCAGTTCCTATGCATGCTCGTAAGTTTGCAAATTTAATATTTTCACTCCAGATTTTCAACATTGCCATTTTATTACACTTCCTTATGAACAGTACAGCTGCCATTTTTCATATGTTGCCCAAAATGTGTTTTTGCACATGTAGCGCACAGTGGTGCTGTTGGTGTGCGAAAGCAATGTTTGGGACAGATTAAGAAAATCACAGTTACACTGTTCATGAGCAAAGGTCTTAAAATGGCTATGTTGAAAATTTGGTGACAAAAGTCCATAAAATGACTGTGTTACAAGTGAGCAATGCGCAGTTTCCACGCACCCTCATAAGTTCATGACTTTGTAATATTTTCAGTCCAGATTTTCACCAGTGGCATTTTTTCACACTTCCTTATGAACAGTACAGCTGTCATTTTTCACAACATGGCTGAAGTGTGTTTCACACTTTCAGCACTGAGATGCATGGTCGCTGTGGGAAATCATTGTTCGGCACAGATAAAGAAAATCACAGTGACACTGTTCATGATCGGAGGCACCAAAATGCCTGAGTTGACAATCTGCTGTAAAATATCCCCAACCTAATTATATTACGGGTGTGCGTTGCACAGTTTCTATGTACGCTCATGACTTCACCGTTTTTTAAATATTTTTACTGCAGATTTGCAACATTGCCATTTTTTACACCTCCCCATGAACAGTACAGCTGTCATTTTTTACATCCTGTTCGGAATGTTTTTGCACCTGTGGTGCTAAATGCCGTAGTCGCTGTGCATAAGCAGCTTTCGGCTAACAAACTGATATCCCCCTGTTCATGAGGTGGGGTCACAAAAAACATGTTGAAAATTTGGAGTGAAAATACCAACGAATGCCTGAGGTATTAGGGTTTCCAACCATAACGCCCAACCCTGTAGAGAATGACAGGCATCAGGGGTGTGACTTGGGATTCTTGCCTGTAATGCTCATACCATTCCACACCCTGCAGCCAGTGAGAGGCATCGAGGTATGCCTTGGACTCTTCAGCCCCAAAGTTCACCCCATTCTCCTATATCGCACCCATCTCACCGCATTTCCTAATGAAATGGGGTGCGCATAAGGGCCAAAGACCCCAAGGAACACCGTGACACTTGTCATTGTCTGCAGGGTGGGGTGTGGTGAAATGGCGAGGCTGTTATGCCTGACGACCCAAATGCACACCCCAATGCCTGTCACTCTCTGCAGGGTGGTGGTGGGGTTGGCTTCAGTTCAGTACTTCACTGCCATTCCTATTACGCAGCTCTGTAACTTCTACATTACCACTGCCAATGCCAGCAAGCAAACATTCGGCATTGACAAATGCTTGTTAACTGTATTTTCAGCATGCATTGAAGATAAACTTTTGTTTCACCTTCTACGTTTGGTTGCTGAAATGAGCTGCATACCCACTTTGGCACTTCACTGGTTGTTTTACTTGAACTGTGTGGTGATCTCCTTTTCCTTTTCTTGGCAGATGCAATACATAATGAATCCCTGACTCTGTCCACTGATCTACAGTCCTTTACCTTGCCAAATGAAGAATGTAGCCCCAGAAGAAAGAACAAAGAAATGATTAGGTTAAAGCTGAATGTTCATGATCCCTTGATCACCAAAGAAGGCAAGTATGCTCTTTTTTTATGACATGGTTGATACTAAGGTTTATCTGAGCAGAAGAAGGCTTGAAGGTCCATGTAAGCTGATCCCCCTCTGTTTAGTAGTCATAATCCATATGCACTATCAGAAGTACTCTAAGTTATTTCTGAATAAGATTTTATTGATGTTATTTACTGCTAATTGTGGCACTGTATTCCTAACACCCACTATCTTTTGTGTGTAAAAATATTTCCTTTTTTCAGTTTTAAAAATATCCATTATGATCTGCCTATTATTCCCGCTTTTATGTGTGGTATGCAAAATGGGCAAGGAAATTCTGTGTCCTGATTGACTGAGATTTGATTCTTGATTTGGTAGTGAGAGAGCACCACCAATGGCTAAAAACTTCCCTGCCAACCATGTCAACTCACAGAATTCATAAGCCACTTGCTTCCTAATTTGCATCACAAACATGGCTGCAACCTTTACTCATATGTAGAAAACTTCAACTAGGCCCTAAAAATAAAAGTCCATTAAATTAAATAAAGTAAATAATTTAATGTTATTTTCACTCAATAGCCCCTTCCTACACACAAACACACATTTATACAATCGAATACTGTTCAGAGTTTCCATTACTGCTGTTTCTTTGATGACCATGAAAATTCCCCTTCATATCAATACCAGTTTGCCAGAGAACTCCATGTTCTTTACCTGGCAACAGATAAAATTGACATTCTGGCTCCATTTTGAGGCGTGTGTGTGTGTGTGTGTGTGTGTGTGTGTGTGTGTGACTGAAGAATTTTGGATTCATGTATTCCATGATCTTATTTTGAGGGGGCTCTTGCAGCAGGCAACACCTTTAGGACTCAAGCCGGCAGGTGCCAGGACCCCATGGTAAACTTCTAGCTAGCACTCATTAGCAGGGGACTGCCCTCTGACGTCGGCTCACCCCCAATGTCTGCCTATAAAAGGAGTGGTCCCCCATTTCTACCTCAGTTCTTTTCCCGTCGTCGACACGTGCAAGTCAGACCTTCACAGATGCCTTCTGCTATAGTCAACTGCCATTTTCTATGCATTACCTGTGCTTTCTTATATTTCAATTTGTCTCCAGGAGTTACAGTACTCCATGCATGTCATCTTCTCCATCCTCATCTGTGGAGTGGTGGTGAATGAAGTGTGCCTGTGAGAAGCAGCTTTCCTACAAGGATGGCCACTCGTCATGTCTGCTTTGCTTTGGCCCAGACCACAACACTGAGGCCTGCTAGCACTGCCAGGATTTTAACCAGCACACCCGGCTCTGCTGCCAGAAGACCCTGGAAGCTTTCCTGCTGCAGCAAAGACTATTAGCAATGGAGGAGGAGCTCCACAAAAGTGCCTCTTCTTCCCTGGCCTCTGGGGCTTCCATTCTTCATCCTCTAAAAAGAAAAAGTCTTCAGGAAAGCACAAACACTGGGAGAAGCACAGGGACATACTCCGGTCAGCTTCCCGCTCCAGGTCCCTGTGTAAGTGGGCGACTGAGTCTGGGTCTTTCTCCAATGAGAGGATGGCCCCTGCTACCCCGGCAGCCCTCACTTCTTCTGGGCTGCCACTGGTGAAACCTCCCGCTCTTATTACCATCAGGGGCAGAAGTTCCTTGGGGCTTGAGACTTCATTCCCAGCCTCTCAGCCCCTGAAGCTCAGGCCCTTACGTCAGTCATCCCTCAGCCAGGTGGTTTGACTGGTTCCTCTCTGGGCAGTGGGTCTGGGCATCAGCTAAGTTGACTCCTCTAAGCAGTGACAGGGGCATGTGCTCACCGCCCCCATGAGAGTGAGGCCTCTTTCCCATTCGGAGCGAGCACCCCCGGCACAGGCTTCGTTTTCTCAAATGAAGCCGGCTGTGTCACCAGAGCGTCATCAGGCTACTCCTGTCTGGTTGATGCCAGCCACCCTGATATCGACTCTTGCGAAGCCTCAGCAGTCACCCTGTAATCATCAACCATCACTGACTGACCCAGTCATCACTGGGCTGATGCCCGGGGGTCTGACGTCCAGTTCTACTACCTCTGTTAGACTGGCGCTGGATGGTTCTCAGCCTCCGGGACTGATGCCCAACCCAACGCCAGTAGATCCAATGCCTGGGTTATTGCAGCTTAAGGAACTGATGCCGGGGCCCTCCAGTCCTACCCCATTGATGCCGGCTCCCCCAGACATGCATCAGAATCCACCCACTGACCTTAATGCCCTGTTTGCCACCTGGTGGGCGTACTTTACGGACAAAGAGTCCCCAAAGGAGCCTCCTACTCTGACTCCTAGGGATCCTACTCTGAATCTGGATCAGGTTCCTCCTAGGAAAGTCCCAACACCACTTCCTAGTGAACTGACATCACAGTCTGAAGGGGCTGGTGCTGGTCGTCTGAGTACTCACTGACAAAGGTATCGTCATTTGCCCTCTCCATCACCGGACTCAGGGGAGTCAGAGGACTATTCTTCCTCATCTTCCTCAGAGGAGTCTGAAGGTGATAACTTACCCTCTGAACCAGAGGAGCCCAGAGATACCTCCTTGATCTCCCCCAGATGACCTTACTTTCATGGAGGTGATGAGTCACATCCAATCTATTTCAGGTTAGGACACAGAGGAGGTGGAAACTGAGAGACATCTGTTGGCTGCCTTCTTTCATAAAAAGGAGTCACTGCCCTTGGTTGTTCCTTCCGTTATTGAATCCTTCAAGGACATCAACAGGGTGGCTTGTAAGTGTCCTTCCTCTACTTTGGTGACCTGCAAGAAGGCAGATCACCTATATAATGTTCCAAGAGAGGAGCCTTTTTATGGGGAGCACCCAGAGGCTGACTCGGTAGTAATCAGTGCTGCCCATGACCACTCTCAGCACCCCAGGCACCTGAGCACCTAGACTCCCAACAAAGACTCCAGACAGATAGACAGCTTTGACAAGAAGGTTGATGTAGCTACCACCTACACCATCCATTCCCTGAACTTCCTGGCCCACATGGTTCAGTACCAGAATGCCCTGAGGGAGGAGGCCTTAGAGGTGGCTCAAGCTCATCCAGATACTCCGGGCAAGTCTGAGCTGTTGTGCTTTCTGAAATCAGGCTCAGATGTTAGGATCCATGTTCTCCAAGCTTCCTATGACTCAGCGGGCTCTGCAGGTAGAGCTGTGGTTATGGGAGTTAGCCTCTGTCGCTACTTCTGGCTCAGAGATTCCGGCTTTGGCCCAGACATGTAATCCAAGATCTTGGATGCCCCTTTCAGGGGTCCTGTTCTTTTCGGTGAGGATTCACAGAATATTATTACGCACCTTCAAGAGTCAGGCAAGGCTCTGCACTTGGTTCAGCCTAATCCTCCCAGAAGTGGCCATTTCATCACCCTGCCAAGCAGCAACCCAGGGGCCAACAAATCAGGGGTGCCTTTAAATGAAAAGTCTTTGCTCAGGACACTGAAGATTCAGCCCTCAGAGCTCACAGAAGCAGGCCACTTTGCCTGTCCCAAAGGTCCTCAGCATGACTCCTTATCCAACCCCCCTCCCCTGGCTGGAGCCCTGGGCAAGGTGGGGGGGTTGTTTTTCACTCTACTGAGATAGTTGGCACAAGATAACTGCAGACCAGTGGGTGCTTCAACTAGTGGAAATGGGACACATTCTAGAGTTCACAGAGATGCCCCCAGACAATCCACCATTGCCCTCAAACTACCTTCGGGCCCACCTCACCCTTATCCAAGAAGGGATCTAAGTGCTCCTACAAAAGCAGGCCATAGAGACCATCCTGCCAGCACAATGGGGGAAGGGATTCTACTCTCATTTCTTCTTGGTCCCAAAGAGAACAGGAGACCTGTGTCCCACCCTAGACCTCAGCCACCTGAATCAGTATATAGAATACAAAAGATTCTGGATGGTCACTGTACTTGCCCTTCTCCCCCTGCTTCATCAAGGGGACTGGATTTGGCCTCTGGACATACAGGATGCTTATCTTCACATCTTGGTGTTCCCACCCCACAGGAGATTCCTCCACTTCCGCTTCCAAGGAGACCATTACCAGTTTCAGGCCCTGTCATTTGGCCTGTCCTGAGCCCCAAGTGTCTTTACTAAGTGCCTCACAGTAGTAGCTATGGCCTTAAAGGAGGAATGACCATTACGTCTCCTCTTACCTGGACAATTGGCTTCTGACAGCTCCCACCAGAGAGCAGTTGCTCAGAATCATGGAAACCTCATTCCAGGATCTGGGGATCACCCTAGTCTCCCCAAATCCTCCCCTTGGTCAAGCCAGGGGCTTCAGTACATCAGGGCAATCTTGGACGCTGCCCAAGGCAAAGCTTTTCTGCTCCTAGACAGGGAAGAACCCCTTCAGGCACAAGCTCGACTGGTCCTGCTGTCTCGCTAGGTCCCGGCCAGATCATTTCTCAGGCTACTGTGACACATGGAAGTGGCCATTGCAACTGTCCCTCATGCTCACCTGCATTTGAGAGTTGCCCAGTAGAACTTTCAGATCCAATGGAATCAGAGCACAGACGATTTGGAACAACTGGTGTCAGTTTCCAACTCTGTGAGGCAGACTCTGGAGTGGTAGTTAAACACCTCCAACCTCCCTCATGCTGTATCAAAGATCTGTCAGGTTTTGTATCAGAGGGCCTTCTCGGAAAATTTAGCCCCTTCTGCATACTCGGCTAAGGTCTTTCCTAATGTTAATTTAGATTGGAGGCATATATGGGGTAACTGTCACAAATATACGAGACAGGACTGTTTAAGACTGACCCAATTCAAAGTCTTACATAACATATACTATTCGCCTCAGAAGTTATTGGATTTGAAAGTCGTACAGGAGCTCAGATGTTATAGATGTGGCTCGGGGGAAGGTGACTTGCTTCATGTCTTCTGGCGTTGCCCTAAAGTGGCTCCATTATGGAGAGAAATTAAAGATAGAGCCAACCCGTTGCTTGGTATTGGTGAGATGTTCAAACCAGAAGTGTGTCTATTAGGGGTTCTATCAGATTTCCCAGTAAAACTGAGGAAATACCACATAACCCTGATTTCTATTATTGTGAAGAGGTTAGTTCTTAAACACTGGAGGGACTCTGCCATAATCACTTACTCAGAATGGCTTTCGGACTACTTGCTAGCCTTAGAATCGAAAGGATGATAGCGACACTTCATAATCAATTGCCTCTCTTTGATAACATTTGGTCCCCGTTAGAAATTGCTTACTCTTAACTGCATTGGGATACCATGCCAATTAGTTCAGAAGACAAAGCCTTGTGGGGAGAGGGATATTTGGGGGAGGTAGGGAGTTTGGGAGGTGGGGGGTGGGGGTGGGGTGCAGAGGCTTACGGTTTGTCTACGCTTATTTTACTCAATGTACACTTGATGTTTACTCTTATTGTATGATACTTGCATTGTAAGTCTCTGTATCCACTTTTTTCAAAATTTAATAAAAAGTGAATTGCAAAAACACCTCCAACCTCCCCAAAGGGGTTCACTTTCAGAAAGAGTCACCTTGTCAGATCCAGATCATGGACGTGTCAGGCCAGGGCTGGGGTGCCCATCTGGTGGACCATCACAAGGGTTCTGGTCCCCACAGGAGCAGCATCTCCATATCAATGTTTTGGAGATGTGGCTGGTCCTTTATACCCTACAGGCATTCCAGATGAAGCTGCTCCTGGGCCCTCTTTTGATCCAGATGGACAATATGTCAGTGTTTTTTTTTACTTAAACAAGCAGGGAGGAACGCACTGTTACCCCCTCTGCAGGGAGGCCATTACAGTCTGGTATTGGGCCATAGAGCATCACCTGGACCTGACCGCTGTGCATGTTCCAGGCATTCAGAATACCTTGGCCGACAGCTTAAGCTGATCCCAGTCCAAGATACATGAATGGGAAATTCTTCCCTCAGTGGTTGAAGACCTCTCTGACAGGTAGTGCCATCCAGAGCTGGATCTCTTTGCATCACCATTCAATGCAAAACTACCCAGTTTCTGCTCACTAGATCTAGGGCCTGGTGTTTTGTGGTGAGATGCGTTGTCCCTCTCCTGGACAGGGAAATTTCTGTACACCTTCCCTCCATTTCCATTACTGAAAAGAGTTCTTTTCAAGTTGCAATCAGAAGGAGCAGAGATGATCCTGAAAGCTTCCTACTGGCTGTACTAGATCTGGTTCCCACTCTTCCAACAACTAGCAGTGAAACTGCTAATCACTCTGCCCCTGTGCTCAGAATTGCTGTCCCAGGAGCAGGGCATTCTGGTCATAGAACATAGAAACATAGAAGCTGGCGGGCAGATAAGGACCACAAGGCCCATCCAGTCTGTCCATTTTTTCTGCCTTATGAATGTGCCATAGTCCTTTACTCTGTCAATGGCCTATCTATTCATAACCATCTGTATTGCTGCCTTATGCCTATCCCATTCCTGTTTGAAACCCTGCACTGTATTCATATCCACATCCACCACTTCCTGAGGTAGACTGTTCCTTGCATCCACCACCCTTTCTGTGAAAAAGAACTTCCTCACATTACCCCTTAATCAGCCTCCCTCTAATCTCACGCTGCGTCATGCTGTCCTGCTATTTTTCAGTAATCCCACCCGACAGCTACTTGTCGACACTGAGGTCCCCTACAGCGACCACAGCGCCACGTCACTGTAGGGAACCCGGCACTGTCTGTCGGGGGTCCTGCACCTCCCCCAATCAGCTCTGACTTGGACTTGATAATCTTAAGTGGGGTGGGGTGCGGGGGGTGCAGACCCCTGCATGGGGGGTTTTGGATGCAAAGCCCCCCGAAGAAAAGACTTAGTGCCAGTGGAAATCGACAGCCAACTGCAAAATGTGGTCGACCTGCCAGTTTCGCTGTTGGGGCATTCGATAAAAACTTTGTCGAACACCCATCGTGGATCCCTATTTTTCTTATATTGAAACTTGTTAGACTCTTTCACGTTGTTAATGCCCTTAAGATGTTTGAATGTTTCGATCATATCACCTTTCTCCCTCCTTTGCTCTAGGGTATAAATATTGAGCTCTGATAATCCGTCCTCATATGTTTTCTGGTTTTTTGGTTGCCCTTCTCTGGACTGTCTCCATTTTGTTAAGGTCCTTGTACAGGTGCGGCCTCCAGTACTGCACACAGTATTATTCCAGATGGGGCCTAACCAGTGTCTTGTAAAGAGGGATTATTACCTTCCTCTTACGACTTGTGATACACCTACTAATACACCCCAACATCTTTCTGACTTTACCTACTGCTTTAGTGCTCTGCTTGGATGATTTCTGGTCATCTGTGATGATGATGCCTAAGTCTGCTTCTTCCCTTGTGATTGCAAGTAATTCCCATCCCAACCTATTGGAAGCTTCAGGGTTTCTCTTACCTATGCGCATGATCTTGCACTACTTTGCGTTAAACCCCAGTTGCCACTCTTCCGACCATTTTGCCAGTTTATCCAGATCTCTTCTCATTCTGCCCACCCCATCTGGATCATCTACTCTGTTGCAGATCTTGGTGTCATCTGCAAACAGACAAACCTTACCCTCCAGTCCATCGGCAGTGTCACTGATGAAGATATTGAAGAGGACTGGCCCCAGGACTGATCCCCGAGGTACCCCACTTGTGACTTGCATCTCTTCTGACTGTATACCGTTTACCACCACTCTCTGTTTTCTTCCCACAAACCAGTTTGCCACCCAGTTGACCAACCTCTGACCCACACCAAGCCTGTCCAGATTATTAATCAATCTTCTATGTGGAACAGTATCGAAAGCTTTGCTGAAGTAAAGGTAGGCAACATCAACTGCACCCCCCTTGGTCCACTGCTCTTTTTATCCATTCCAAGAAATTTATGAGATTAGTTTGACAGGACCTTCCTGTTGTAAATCCATGCTGTCTTGGATCCTGTGCTCTAATGGATTCCAGGTGTTGCACTATCTTTTCCTTAAGGAGTTCCTCCATAATCTTGCCCACTACTGAGGTAAGACTGACTGATCTGTAGTTCCCTGCCTCCTCCCTGCTGCCACTCTTGTGGAGCGGGATTACATGAGCCCTTCTTCAGTCTTCTGGGACCTCTCCTGTGCTCAGAGACTCACTAAACAGTTCTGCTAATGACTCTGCTAGTTCCACCCTTAGCTCCTTTAGTACCCTGGGATGTATGCCATAAGATCCAATTACCTTGTCTACCCTGAGCTTAGCAAGCTTTTGTCGGATCCTTTCTTTTGTGAAGGGACTTGCACCCCCCCCCTCCGTGTCCATGGTGCTGAGCTGTGGGCCCTGCCCTACCTTCTCTCAGTAAATACTGAGAAGAAGTATCTATTTAGGATAGATGCTTTTCCTTGGTCCTCCTCCACACACTCCCCCTTATCCCCTTTGATCTTAGCAATACCCCCTCTGGGCTTTCTCCTTTCACTAATATATCTATGGATAGTCTTGTCCCCTTATTTTACTGTTCATGCTAGTGTTTCCTCAGTTTGGGCCTTTGCCTGCCTTACTGCCTTCCCTGCATCCATTAGGGAATTTTGGTATGCCTCCCTATCTTCATCCCCTTGCATTCCCTTATATTTCCTGAAGGCCAACCTTTTGGCTCTGATCTTTTCTGCTACTGTTTTTGAGAACCAAAGTGATTTCCTCCTTCTTTTGCTCTTGCTTTTCTCCCTAACACAATGGGATGTTGCTTCAAGTACTGCATCCTTAATGCTTGCCCACTTTGCCTGTACCCCCTCACCTGTATTTCTTTTTGCCAGGGCTAGCTTAACTCTGTTGGCCATCTTATCAAAGTCAGCTCCTCTGAAGTCCCATATTTTTGCCTTGGAATGGGATAATTTAGTTCTAGTGGCCAAACTGAACCATACCATGTTATGGTCACTGGCCCCCTGGTGACCTTCTACCTGGAGATCTGTGATCCTTTCCCCGTTAGTCAGTACTAGATCCAGGATAGCCCTGTCTCTTGTGGGTTGTTGTACCAGTTGTTTGAGGCCCTCCTCCTGCAGGGAATCCACTATGTGTCTAGTTCTGGTGGATGTTAAATGCCTGGGATGTCAGCTCCTGCAGTCGTGCACTATTCGCCCTCTACTCTTCGTGCCTTCCGTCCTTTTTTTCCTTCTCCTCTCCAGTTTGCTACTTACCAATGGTGTAAGGCTTTGGGTATCACGCGTAGGAGTCGGAGGAGGGGGGGTGTGAACAGTGGAGAGAGAGTGAATGAGGGGTGCCATCACATTGGGATAGTAGGTTCCAGGAGATGCCCTGGGGCAAAATGGAACCCAGAGAGGGGGGCTTCATGTCTTGTTTCCATACCCAAGGGCACTACTGATTGCAGTAGGCAGATGGTTCGGGTGGCCCAAGAGGTTCATCCAACTTGAGCGGTGTTATGCAATGCCAGGTCCATAAAAAACAAAACTGCAGTTATTGCAGATCTTGTTGAAACAGTGGACCTGGCTTGCATCACTGAGACCTGGCTGGATGAAAATTCTGGCCCTATCTTGGAGGCTGTAGTTCCAGCTTGGTACTCGGTGATACACTGCCCACATTGGATCGCTGGGGTGGGGGTGGGGTGGGGGTGGGAAGTGGTTGTGGTCTGTTTCAAGACTGAACTGAACTTCACAAGTCTATTCATTGAGGAAGCAGAGTCGTTTCAGTGTACCATAGTAGCAGGTGTAGGTTGTCGGATTGCCCTAATCGATCGTCCACCCGGTGATGAGAAGCGATTCCTTCAGGAAGTCATAGACTTTGTCATTGACATGACGTTGAAGTCGCCCAGACTGATGGTTCTGGGTGACTTTAATGCCTGGGCCAACAATGAACTCTCACAATTTGGACAGCACTTCCTCCAGTTAATGACATCTCTGGGCCTTACACAGGTGGTTACCACTGCTACTCATAAGTACAGACACTCTCTCGACCTGGTTTTCCTCCTAGGGATTGAGGCCTCCAATTTGGGGATGGAATCAGTTGTGTGGTCTGATCATTACACCGTGGGGTTTGGTTTTAGCACCCCCCCCCCGTAGGCCTTCCCCTGTGGAGATGATCAGGTACCGCCCTTTAAGAGATATAAGTTCTCAGAGCCTATCTGTGGTACTTGACCAATCGTCCCTCTCTGTGTCAAGTAATGATCCAGAGATCCTTGTGTTGGCCTATAATATGGCCTTCTTGGGGGCACTGGATGTCATTGCTTCAGTCCAAGTTTGTCCTCTTTCCCTTCGCCCTCGATCCCCATGGTTTGATGGGGTTTTGGGGGAGATGCGGTGACTAGGATGAGGGCTAGAGTGTCGCTGGCGGAAATCCGCCCTTGATGCCGAATGCCTTAGATTGATAGACCATTATCAAGTCTATCAATCCACAATTACCCATAAGAAGGCAGAGTTCCTGTCCAAGGAGATTGTGGCAGCTCAGAACTGACCAGCTCAGCTGTTCTGAACTGTGGACAGACTGTGCAACCCAGCCAGTCTTCAGGTTCAGAAAGCGTTTTCGCAAATAGTGTGTGATAACCTTGCTGGTTTCTTTGCTAATAAGGTGGCCGACATCAGGGTGGAGCTCCTGCCAGCACACTCTCTGGGTATTGCTTGTGATCATCATGAGGTCACTGTTCCCCGGTTTTGCTGGAGTACCTTCAGCCACCTCGACTTCGTGGATGTCATGCGGATCATCCAGGGTGTACTCCCTACATGCTTTAGTTTGGACCCTGGCCCAACTTCCCTGATTTTGGGTTGTCTTGATGTTATCGTCCCAGTCCTAGCAAGGATAGTTTTGTGCTCCTTGGAATCTGGGGAGTTTCCTAACTCTCTGAAAGAGGCAGTAGTAATACCTCTTTTGAAGAAAGCTACTTTGGACCCAAACTGCCACGCTAACTACAGACCCATCTCTAACCTTCCCTTTTTAGGGAATGTTATAGAGAATGTAGTGGCAGCACAACTGGAGGACCACTTGACCATCCATGACATCTATGAGCCCCTCCAGTCTAGTTTTCAAAAGAGACATAGTACAGAGACAGCGCTGGTTCGGGTGCTCAGTGATCTTCTGATGGCTAGGGAGCGGAAGAACTGTTCCATCTTGGCTCTTCTAGATATATGATCAGTGTTTGGCACCGTGGAACATGGGCAGTTACGTAGCTGCCTCTGATGTACATCTGTGGAATAAAAGGGACTGTCCTCAGATGGTTTACATCTTTCCTCACTGGAAGAACTCAAAGAGTGGTATCTGGAGTATTTTCATCAGATCCAGTTTCTCTGTCTTTTGGGGTTCCTCAGGGTTCGTTTCTATCGCCCATGTTGTTCGTGGTGTATATGCTACCCCTCAGAGACATTGTAAGAAGGTATGGGCTGAGGTTTCATTGTTATGCCGGTGATACCCAGCTCTACCTCTCTTTTGCACCGGACCAGGATAGAGCTCTCTTGATCTTTAATAACTGTCTCAAAGAAATCCAGTAGTGGATGGATTCAAGCTGGCTGAAGTTGAACTCTGGTAAGACTGAGGTAATGGTTGTGGAACCTGGTCGTTGGACAGGAGGTTTGGGAAGTGGATCACCCTCTGGACTTGTTCTCGGGGGTGTCCCCTTCCAGACCTCTAACCAGGTGTGAAGCCTGGGGGTTATTTTTGACGAAGTGTTGACCCTGCATTCGCAGGTGTCGGCTGCCATCAAATCTTCCTTTTACCATCTAAGGAATATCTCCAGGATTAAACATCTGGTATCGTCTAGCGACCTTTCCACCTTGGTCCACACCTTTGTGACCTCACGCTTAGATTACTGCAATTCCCTATACCTAGGGCTTTCTGGGGTAGAAATAAGCCGCCTGCAGCTGGTGCAGAACGTAGTGGCCTGGCTTTTGACAGGATCTTCTCGGTCCTGTCATATTACGCCAGTGCTGCGCGAACTGCACTGGCTGCCAGTTCAGTGGCGGATCACCTTTAAAGTTGGTTTGCTGACTTTCAAAGCCATACACGGACTGGGCCCCAACAACCTGAAAGAGCTCCTGATTCCCTATTGCCCTGGGCGATTACTCCGCTTAGCCGGTGAGGGGTTGTTAGAGATTCCTAAGGTACATTTGAATTTTTGGGGGGGCCAGATCTTTTATGTTTGTGGCCCCCATACTATGGAATTCTCTACCTCGTCGGTTACGGGAGTGCATGATTGTGGAGGGCTTTAAATCAGCCTTAAAACCTTATTTGTGGCACCAGGCTTATGGTGATTGATCATTTTATGTCTTTTTTTTATGGTATTGTTTGATTTTAATGATTGTTTATTTATTTGAATTGTTCGATTTTATCTTGTACGGCACCTTGGCTTTTTGAAAGGCGCCTTAAAAATAAAAATATTATTATTATTTATTATGTTCCTGCTGGTATTGACCAGTCTGTATCTGACATGTTGAAGTCTTCCATTATCAGAACCTCCCCTTTAGCTGTCATGTTTTGTATATCTTCTAACAGTGATGTGTCTATGTCCTCCCCCTGGTCTGGAGGCCAGTTGACAACCCCAGTTCATATGGCTGTCCCATTTCCTGTTTCCAGGGTGACCCACAGTTCTTCTGGCTCCTTATGTGTATTCTGAATTTATGTAGCTTTGATATTTTCATTGACATAAAGGGTCACTCCCCCTCTCCCCTTGTGCACCTCGGTCTCTTCTGAACAGTACATAGCTGGGTACTGAAGTCTCCCAAGTGTGGTTGCTGGTGAACCATGTCTCACTAATGGCTACTATGTACAATTTAGCCTCTGTCATTGTTGCCTCCAGGTCTGGGATCTTGTTTCCCAGACTGCAGGCATTTGTGTACATGATAGTCCATTGGCCAGATTTCGGTGCGATAGTTGTTAGGCGAGGTCTGGCGTTTCCCCTGTATATTATATGGGGAGCCAGACCTTTTTCCTTACCTGGTGAAGCAAATGAACTACAAACATACTGATCTCCTCTTTGATCACTAGCTGAGGGGGGAGGGGTGTTCTTCCCATTTGATGTTTTGGGTGCTGCACCCCTCTCTCCCTATTTGCTAGTATAAATATTCTGCAAAGACATCAAACTTCTGCTCCAATGCACTGACTCCCTCCTTAGTCAGATGCAGTCCATTGAATTTAAATAACTTTTGCTCCCCAAACTGTTGCCAGCTACCTACAAATTTGTGTCCTTTTTTCTGGCACCAACCATTGAGCCACATGTTTAGCTCCCCTAGCTCCCCTTCTCTGACCTTCCATCCATTTCCCCCCCTCTCCCAGACATGCAGGATCTCAGAGAAGGAGATGCCAGATGAAATGGATGACAGTTTGTCTCCCAGCCTGGTCAGATGTTCTTTGGTCTCCACAACTGACCGACTGACGAGAGCGTTAGTCCCTATGTGTACCAGGATGTCGATGTTTTCTCCTGCCTTATGCACGTTTTTAACAATGCAGTCAGTGTCTCTCCATGCTGATGTTTTTTTTTTTGGTCCCTGTTTTAGGTGAGTTTGTAGCACTAGCTCCTGTGCTGCAGTGTCCTGCTCTGCAGTGTCCTCTGCCCCTTTGTTTGATTTCAGAGATAGAGGCAGATACCTGTTTGTAGTTTTTATATGGTTTGTGAAGGTGATACGTTGGTAAGCATTGAGTGATGGGGCACCCAATTTGCCCCTCCTAACCACCTGCCAACTTCCCGGACCAACTATCCTCTGTGGTTGAGGTGCTTCAGTTGGATGTTGGGGAACTGGTGGGCAGTTCTTGTAATATATTTCCCCCTGAATATGCAATTTGAGGTACGCAATCATGCTGCCTGGAGCTGAGCCCTTAGATCTCTGATGGTCCAATATGTAGGACAGTGTCCTAAATCTTGTATAACTGCCATTTCGAAAAGTGTCCCATAGTACCTGCAGTTAATGGTATCCATTCCAGTTGAGATGCCGAGTTTATAACTTGGTCCGAGTAATTAGAAGGAAAATGAAAGCAAAAGATTTTTTGTTTGTTTTATATATTTTTTTTGTTTGTTGTTGTATAACTTTTTATAACAAGTTAAATTAATTGTGCCCTTGTTAAGTGAGGTCACTGTGTGGATACCCCTCTGATTCTCCCCTTTTGAGCTTTGCTACAGGAAATGTTATGACTGCTACTCTATACAAGGAGTGTAACATGGGGTGGTTGGGGTTGGGGGTGGGTGATTGGGCCCTTCCCCTGCCAAAAAAGTAGAATCATTGATGAAAGAAACAAGGAGGTAAGAGCAGAAACAATCAACCAACAACAAATGCAGTAGTCCTGAAAGCTTAGTCTAATGATAGATACAACTGTAAAACCTGTAAGCATCTGTAACAATTTTACAGAAGATATACTCTGCAAAACACACTTTGCTTCAGAGAAAAATAATGCAGTAACAGAGGATATGCCTTGCAAAAAACAGTCTGAATCAGAGAAGATTACAGCAGTAATCTGTAAGCACAAAACAGTAACAAACCTGTAGGCACACCCTGTAATAATGCAGCATAAAGCATACCCTGCAACAGCAATTTGAATCAGAGAACAATAAAGCAGTAAAATGTAAGCAAAAAACAGTAACAAAACCTGTAAGCACAAAAGAAAATAGTAACACACAGTAAATCTGCCTAGCCAAAAGAAGCCTTAATCTTTTTCCTTGTTCTGATAATGTTGTTTCTTGCTCTGTCCTTGCAAGCAAACCTAGAAGAAAAGAGCTCAGGTGACGCTAGATGCCTTTTCCAGCAAACCTAGTCTTCCACGATCCACTCGACCTCAAGTCTTTGCATCTTTATGCATCACTCCTGTAGACTTAGCAGTTGCCCGATTTGGGATTTCCTCTCGGGTGACAGATGTCCTAGTGACCACCAGGAAGCTCTCTACTAGAGGCACTTATGCTATGAAGTGCAAGTGGTTCTATATTTGGGCCAGTGCTCATCACCTATATCCATTCACCTGTCCAGTGAATTTAGTTCTAGAGTACCTCCTTTCCCTGTCAGATTCGGGTCTCAGTTGATCTTCGATTAAGGTGCACTTATCTACCATCTCCGCATACCATGCATCTATGGAAGGCAAGACTTTTGCCCAGCTGAATCTTTCCTGCACCTTCTTGTGGGGCATACTACATCTGAAGCCTCCCATCAGGGACCCTATCCTTCTATGGGACCTTTTGTTTATTTTAGAGAAGCTTACTTTGCCTCCCTTTGAGTCTGCCACAAGCTGCAAGCTCTGCTTTCTGTCATGAAAAGTGTTGTTACGGCTGCATGGGTGGAGCACTGCAGACGTTTTGCATGTAGAAAAGGTCTGACATCATGTTTTTCGTCCATGGAACTGTTTTTCCTCTGACTGACCCTCCCCCAAGAATCAATCTGCCCATGTTGTCCCTATGGACTGCAGCACTGCACTATATCACAGTGGGCATTGTTTTTTTTTATGGGCATTTTTTTTTGTACATTTCTGCATCCCTGCCATTTCTGTCCCTTCCCCTTAACAGCAAGGGCATAACTACTGATATGTCTGGAGTACTGCACAGTCAGCTGAACTTGATTTAACCTAAGATTTATCGTTAAAAATAGGCCTGCAGTTCTTAAACATTTAATTATAAAACATCCAGTAGCGAACAGTGTAAAGCATTTTAAAAGACGGTACTTCTTATGGCCAAGTTATGCAATGTTAAAAGAACAATAAATCGTAGGTTATCGGATGTAGTTATTAACCTAGAGATTGCATACTGCACTTGGCAAGCAACAGTAATGGATTTTTTTTTAACATGTGTTTCTGAGGAAAAACCCTAGCATACCCAGTTGCGAGCCATATTTAGGCAAATATCACACATCTGAAATGCACTACAATTGTACTGTCACTTGCAGCAAACAATAACAAGTCAGGACATGAAGAAAGGAACCCTTAGATAGAACAGGAAATTTACTTTAATGAGAGTAGTGTGCAGCTCCAGGACCAAGTTAAAAGTTCTGCAAGACATGTTACCAATGCTCGAATCCAGATAAAGTTTTTGTTCTCCTGGAAGGTTCTGAGCTGTCTCCTTTTGTTGAAGACTCCTGAGGTGATTGTACTTAATGTGTCACTGTTTGGTCTGTTTTCTATCCCCAGTGGGGTAGAGGTTGGGTTTTCTTCTTCCCCCTAGCTTTCCCTCTCTTCCCTTTATTTTTTATTTGAATGGGAGAGTCCTGAATTTTACTTAAGGCTCCCAATGCAATCTGTTTTAAAGTTTTTACCATGTTGCCTCTCGGTTTTGTGGTCTGAGTGTTCCCTAAGCTATCTGTATTGCTAAGTATTTTCCCATTTTTTGTTTCAGTTGGTATTTCTAAATTGCTGTAGGTAGTTTAAAACCAGGCTAGAAACCAAAATATAAACTTCAGTACAAGCACTTTGGTAATTGCATGATAAATCAGATGTGGAAAAACTTCCCTCCCATTTTCTACCCTGCCTGTAACTATCTGGAGTACAGTCAAATTCTATCACAACAGGACAATCCGATGAGCAGTGGTATTGGTAGATGAATAGGTATAGTAAATTATCTGCTAAAAGCTTTTTGTAGAAGGAGAGAGATTTTAAAAAGTTTTAGAGGTTATAGAAATCGGAGACAGCAAGCAGCGGGTGTGTTCCGTTCTTCAGTCTTTCTAGTTCTAATTTGGTTCACACTCTGACTCAGACAGCCCCAGATACAATATAGTACAGTGCTAAAAAACAGTTTTGCAGTAGGGTAGATATCACAGTAAGAACAGTGATGACAGTAAATTTTAAAAGTTACATAAAAGTTATAAAAATCAAGGGCAGCAAGCAACAGGTGTATTCAGTTCTTTTAATATTTTCAGTTCTCTCTTGGCTCACATTCAGACAACCCCAGATTAAATATAATACAGCATTGAAAAAACCCAGCTATGCAACAGGGTAGATGTCACTGAAAAGAACTATAAAAACAGCGGGAAAAATAGAAATATTCAGATAAACTTCTTAGATGTGCAAAATAAAATCGGGTTGAATTGAATCATTGAAGAGAGATGTTACAGCTTGTGACCACTTAGCAGCATGGTTTATCAGTTTGTGTACATTGCAGGTCCGATTTAGCAGGTGATAATAGTGATCAAAGAAGAGCTTAACCCTCCGCCAGCACACATGCAATCTTCAGTTTTGGTGTTGTTTTTTTTTTCAAAACATGTAGACAATTATCTGTGTTTATTAATATGCAAGAGATGTAAAAGAGAGAGAAAGAGAAACAGACTTATGTGCTGCATTTTGGGGATGCTCTCACTCTCACACGCACACACACGAAATGATGCTGTGAGGATTGTGTCTACTTGTAGCAGTGACAGGGACAGTATTTACAATATCTGCAGACTAATGCTGAATTGGCTTTCTGTTTGATTGTATAGGAGACTTATGAGTATTCCCACTAATTCCACCAGAGGTAGAAACTAGGACACAACAGATTTTTAACTACAGAATTTATTTGCTTCACTGGTGGTGTTTTTTTTTTTTCAAAACATGTAAACAATTATCAGTCTTTGTTCCTCCTGAGAAAAACAAGGCATCCAGCAGCAGCACTGGGTGGGAGGAACTATGTCCTATTAAGTTCCCTAACGAATCCACCCACTTTTCCGACTGTATGCCACTTAGCTCACTCAATAGTTACACAACACTTTTATGCGTTTTTTTACCTTTACAGTGCAGTACCGTACTTATTTACTGAGCTTGTGACAAGTAGAGTGGAGTGATGAGTGAGCATGCAGTGTACTAAACAAGATGCTTTTTTTCTGCTCAGACAGCTCCCAACTGCTCACACAGTTCAGACTACATTGCAAAAAGAAAGAAAAGCCTACCAGTGGACTGCAGCAGTTTAAATCTTGATGGCTTAGCTGGTTTAAACGACTTCACCACTTTCACTGTTATCACTCACCTCAGCCATTCGCAATCTCCTTCACCAAAGATACCACTATAAATGGACTTAACCTTCCCCCAGCATGCATACAATCCTGAGTTTCAGTGCTGTTTTCCTTTTTCTAAACATGTAGAGAATCATCAGTCTTTATTGTTATGCAAGGGATGAGAGAAAGAAAGAGAGAGAATTCTGTGCTGCATGTCGGGGGCGCTGTGTGTTTCTCTCTCTCTCTCCACACACACACACACACACACACACACACACTCTCTCACACACACACACATATGGAATGGCGCTGTGTGGACCACTCCCACTGCAGCCCTAGAAAGATAGTACGAGCACGGCCTGCTCCCTGACAGAGGCAACTTTTTATCACTCAACATATTGTTTGTTTGCAAGGACTGTGGGAGTAGCACACAGTGTAAAGCATTTTAAAAGATGGTACTTCTTATGGCCAAGTTATGCAGTGTTAAAAGAATAATACATCGTAGGTTATCAGATGTAGTTATGTTCTCCTACTATTGTGAGTGTGTGTGAGAGAGAGAAAGAGAGTGTGTGTGTGTGTGTGTGTGTGTGTTCTGTGGCTATGACTGGAAGCTATGGCAAATAACTGTGATTGTTCAACTTTACATCTCTTTAAACCTAAAGATTAATTTGTACTATGATACAGTACGCACAATGTAAAAAGATACTGTGAACTAAATGCATGATTCCCTTCATTTTTTCTCAGCTCAAACTGTGAGCGGTTCACATCTTTGTTTCAGTGGCAAAACAACTAACAGGCAGCAATGAGGCATGAACTGTGTGTGAGAGAGTGTGCCCTGCGCTGTTAGAGTGAGCACATTCACAGAGATGCATCTTGAGCAGGCGGGGACTGGGCTTGCCCCATTCATGTAGTCCTTCCCAGAACTACGGCACTTGTGGGAAAAGAAAACCGATGCACAGTCACATGAAAAAACTTTAATTTCAACAAATAAATTTAAACATTACTAGCGCTCTCATCAGTAAAATGAGCTGCAGCCACTCAGCACGGTGCTTCGACTTGTGCTGAGCCTTAGTCAAAGAGGTGTTCCACTTGTTTCATGGCTCCTGCTCCGGTTCTGCTTTGGTTCATTCACGGCAGAAGCTGCTGGTACCTCGAGCAGTGCATCTGAGTTAAGGACACGCACACTATAGCGCTTGAAGATGGGATTCATGGTGACCATCTAATGTAGCTATTTCATTAAAATTAAGGAATATTAGTTGGTAAGTTTGAAATATAACCCCAGGACCAAGCAAATAAGAGACTAGAGCACAGTTTAATAATTTTTACTAGAAACAAAACAAAAATGAGCTAGTACAGCTGACAGTCTCCCTTTCATATCTCCTTGCACAGAGTCCCCCAGAGCCACTTTACTAAGTGGCTGACAAATGAGAACAGAGTATCCGTTCGAGGAAACTCTCAGCTGCTTACTACTTACAACATTCTGTTATTTCAATATTTTTCCTCTGTGCATGGATTTTCTCTGTTAGTGGATCATAGACTTCCAACCTTTTTTTATGTGCCCCCTTATTGTTCACCTGATTCCTAAGGGTTTGGGATGGAACCTATATATCCTTTGTTAAAATCTGTCTCCCTATTATATCTAACACCATGTTCTCTTGTGAAAATCCCTACAGAGCCAATAACCACTGCAGTCTTCTTTCAGAAGCATCTATTTTGCTCACATGCCACTGTGTAGCCAGTTACAGGGTCACCATTGGGGTTTTCAAACAACATGAAGTCTTGCTATATTATGACTATTGCAGTTTGTCCCAGCCTTAGAACTGCTCCGGAGCTGAAAGAGTTAACTTCCATGCAGAGCATGGAGCTTAGAGCGCAAGGTCGGTTCAGAAGCTCTGTTAGGCTAGTTTCAAACCGAAACCGTCAGATTCTTTACTCCGCCTCACTGAACAGTCGCTCCGGAGATTCCTCCTGTTGCTCGGTTCATTTCTTCGGTTTAAAGCGCTATTTCTCGGTTTAATTTAACTGCGATTTAATTATTTTAACCGCAAAACCGATCGGTTCAGGCTCTGTCTATGGTAATCGTAAGTAATAGATAGGGTTTTTTCTGTGTGGAAATTGTAAAGTGTTATCGGTTCGGTTGAACCGATCAAATTTACTAAAATATAAGTTTAAAACCTTTTAAGGCTTCTTAGAAATGCGGTTCCCGGTTCTTATCGGTTCTAAAAAAAACGGATTTCATTACGTTTTTCCACGACCCGTGACACGGTTTGGAACCGATAAGGGTGTCTTGTCTGGCACTGCCATTAAAATGGCAAGTTTGTTGGTTAGGCTGGCATCATGTCTGAGAAACCCAAAAGAAAACCGGGCCCACTGGTTTCACACTGTAGTGTCTGTGGGAAGCCTTTGCCAAGGCTGACCCACACTCATGTGTCTATTGTCTGGGGTTTGACCACCTCAATTCAGACTGCCAGATTTGTAAAAATTTCCTGCAGCCACCCTGGACAAGAGGTGGGCAGGCTCAGGGAAGAGGCCAAAAGAGTCCACTGACCCGGATGGCCAGCCGGTTCGGTGCCAACTGAACAGGAGGAGTGCTCCTCTGACCAGGACCGAGACTTCCTCGGGCAAGCGAGCTGGCTCTGAGGAGCCAGTTCCAGCAAAGAAATCTAAAAATCAGCAGGTTTGGAGTCCAAAATTCCTTCTCCAACTGCTGCAGAGATACCAGGGCAATACAGATTGTCCAGTCCCTGTCCCGGTTCCTCCACACCGCCACTGTCTGGCAAAGGCCGTTCTGGCCGGTTCCAGTGGTTCAGGATTATGATATAGAAGAGTTCTATGAACCAGAGGAGGGGATGAGGATTATGATCAGTGTGAATGTGACTTTGAAAGTCTGGATGTGCCCATTGAACGGACATCTCCCCAGACAGACCTTCAGGTGAGTCTCCCCTAGGCTTTCTGAGTCCCCTTCTCATTTTTTGTTTTATAAAAAGTTGCTGAGACCTCCAGCTTCCCTTAGAGGAGGCTTTGGATGAGCGAGAGGAGCCTGACTATGTGGAGATGATGGATATCCCAGAGTCCAGGAGGTTGTCCATCCCTTTACATAAATCTTTTAGAAAACAAACAATAAAAATTTTAAAAGCTCCTAATTCTGTGCCTCCTGTGGATAAAAAGATGGACAGGAGGTACACTTTGTCAGGTCCTGATACAGATTTTCTTTCATAGCAATGCAGTCATGTTGGGGTAGTTCAGGCTGCAGCCTGTGATAAAGCTAATATTCCACTGGCTTCACACCTCCTGACAAGGATTCCAGGAAGATTGATGCCATGGCCAAAAAACAATACATGGCAGCATCCTTGGGACTCAGACAAGCTAACTATATGGCTTATGTTGCAAGATACCAGAAATCTAGATGGGATACTGTCATGGCCTTAGCCAAACAGGTCCCTGGCCAGCTCGCAAAGGAGCTGGAGCAGGTGGCTCTTGATGGTATTGAGGCATCTAAGGTGCAATTCCATGCTGCAGTGGATTCTAACGATGTATCCTCTAGAGTCATGGCTACATTTGTGGCTTTTCGGAGATTGGCCTGGCTCAGGTGTACTACCTTGTCACAGGATACCCAGTCTAAGGCTATGGATTTTCCTGTGGTGGGAAATTCTCTATTAGGGGAGCAGACAGAGAATTTTATGAAGAAAATGGATGAATATAGAACCACTTACAAGAGTGCACAAGCCAAGGAACGGCAAGCCACTCCTCAGAGGCAGCCCCCAAGGGGTAGGGGTAGGCCTTTTCACAGGCCTTTTTATCAGACCCAGGCCTCCGCCTCTTCAGCCTGTGTACAGAGGGGGTTCTTCAGAGGGAGAGGCAGACAGGGCTCGAGCAGGCCTGCTCCCACCCCTCAACCTAAAGCCCCTGCCAAACAGGCACCCTGATGGGATGCCCAGGGTCGGCTCTCCACTACCTGTAGGGGGCAGGTTGGCTCACTTTGTCCAGGACTGGCAGTCTTTAACTTCAGACAGGTGGGTCCTGGAAGTAGTGAGCCAGGGTCTGGTTCTCAGCTTCAAGAAATTTCCAAAGATGAGAGCCAGATCTTTTCCACCTAAAAACCCTTTAGAGACTCTTGCTTTGGAAACAGAAGTCTCAACCCTCTTGGCTCTCAGAGTTGTAGAAAAGGTTTCTCCCCTTCACCAGGGCAACGGCCTGTACTCCAGGTACTTCCTTACCCCAAAAAAGACAGGAGAGTGGCGGCCTATCCTGGATCTAAGATATCTAAACAAGCACCTTTTAAAGCCAAAGTTCAAAATGGTGACACTGGGAATGATTTTACCCTCCCTAAGGCCAGGGGACTGGCTAGCCTCCCTGGACCTCAAGGATGCCTACTTCCATGTTCTTATCAGAAGCTCCCATCGAAAGTACCTCAGATTCGAACTGCCCTCAGGCCATTATCAGTTCAGAGCAATGCCCTTCGGCCTCACTTCTGCCCCAAGGGTGTTCACAAAATGTCTGGCAGTAGCAGTCGCTCACCTAAGAAGGCAAAAGATTGCCATTTTTCCCTACCTGGACGACTGGCTCATTGTGGGTCAGTCTCCAGACCAGGTCAAGTCACACCTGCTAGTTACCCAGCAGCTGCTTACCTCTCTGGGATTTCTTCTCAATCTTCCAAAGTCAGTTTTGGAACCTGTCCAGGTACTCACCTTTATAGGCGCAGAACTGGACACAAAGCAGGCCAGAGTCTTCCTTCCCTTGGAAAGGATAAGGACCTTAGTGGCCCTGGCTTTTCACTCTGCAGGTCTCTCGACCAGCAAGGCATTTCCTGCAGCTCCTAGGGCACATGGCTGTCTTCCACAGCTGTGGTGAAGGAGCAAGATTTCAAATGAGGGACATTCAGTTCCATTTGAGAGCTTTCTGGTCTCAAAGAGAGATCCTCTATCCAAGTTAATCCCAGTGACTCGAACTCTGATCCAGGCCCTTCAGTGGTGGCAGGATCAGAGCAATCTGGGACAGGGGTGCCTTTCATCCCTCTGTCCCATTCCTTGACCCTCTACTACAGATGCATCCCTCTTGGGATGGGAGCTCACATGGGTGACCTCTCCACCCGGGATTATGGTCCCTCAGGAATCTCTGCTCCACATCAATCTGTTGGAACTCAGAGCTGTTTTCTAGCACTTCAGGTTTCTCTGCATCTGTTCAGAACAAGGTGGTACAGGTCAGAACAGACAACACCACTACAATGTGGTACATCAACAAACAAGGGCAGTGGTCTTGACCTTGTGCACCAAGCGATGAAGTTGTGGTCTCTGGCTTACTCCTGAACACTTCCCTCATAGCAGTTCACCTCCCAGGCAAGGACAATGTCCTGGCAGATGCTCTCAGCAGGATTTCCCAGGGCCATCACAATGGTCACTGGATCCCCTAGTACTGGGCATAGTGTTTGCCAGATGGGGCACTCCTCAGATAGATCTTTTCGCAGCCCCAGACAATCATCAACTTCGCTGTTTTGTTGCAGGCCCCAGTGTTGGGCTCAGTTCCCTGGATGCCTTTCTCCTCGATTGGGAAGGGAAGTTTCTTTATGCCTTTCCCCCCTTCCCTCTCCTGTTCAAAGTACTAGTCAAAATCAGGTCTCAGCCCTGCAAAATGATCCTGATTGCTCCAGACTGGGCTAGGCAGCCCTGGTACCCACTCCTTCTGTCCTTAGCAGTCCATCTTCCCCTGTGTCTCCCCAGGAACCACAATCTGTTAACCTGTGCTCAGGGGAGAGTTTGGTATCCGAATCTCAAATCCCTCAACCTGAAGGCTTGGCTCTTGAGCAGTTAGAGTTTGCTGATTTGCAACTTTCTCAAAGTGTTCTCGAAATCCTGAAGGCTGCTAGGAAGCCTTCCACCAGGGCTACCTATAAGTCCAAGTGGAAAAGGTTTTCCATATGGTGTTCTGGGAAGCATGTTTCCCCAGAATCTGCTGATCTACCCACTGTATTGACTACATGGTCCATCTTAATTCTTTGGGACTGAGACCAGCCACCCTGAAAGTGCACTTGGCTGCTGTCTCTGCCTTCATTCAGCAGGAAGCCTCTTCTCTTTCTGCTCATCCTGTATTTTCCAAGTTTTTTAAAGGATTGCTTCCACCAATCCTCCATTCAGGGACCCTGCCCGGCTTGGGATCTTAATGTATGCATTGCTCAGCTAATGCAACCCCTTTGAGCCTCATCTTCGGCTGAGCTTAAGTATTGACTTGGAAAACTGTATTTCTGGTAGCCATCACTTCTGCCAGGCGATATAAGTGAGTTACAGGCTTTATCAGTAGAAACTGACTTTATTTCCTTTCACAGGGATAAGTAGTCCTCAGGACTAACAGGAAGTTTTGCCTAAGGTGGTTTCAGATTTCCACCTTAACCAATCTATTTCACTTCCAGTGTTCTTCACTGACCATTTCCTCCTCTGGTGAGAGAGGAGGCAGCACAACAGATGTTAAGAGGGCCCTAAGTTACTACATAGAGCGTACCAAGGGTCACAGGTTTGAATCCTCCAACTGTTTCTCACTTATGGTGAGGTTGGGAAAAGGAGACCTGCCACTAAGAGATCCATTGCCAGGTGGATGCGTTTCTTGTATCAATTTTGCTATCAAAAGCTGGGTAAGGTTCCCCCCTCAGGCCTGAGGGCTCACTCTACCAGAGGTACAGCTGCATCTCTAGCTGCTGCTAGAGACACCCCTATCTTGGAGATATGTCAGGCAACTACTTGGAAGACAGTACACACTTTCACCAAGCATTACTCCCTGGATATTCAGGCCAGGAGGGATGCTCGGTTTGGCACAGCCATTCTTCAGAGCCTATTCCCTAAGTAGGTTCTGTCCCTCCTCCATGGAGGTACTGCTGTGTAGTCTGCAATAGTCATAATATAGCAAGACTTCATGTTGTTTGAAGAAAAATTACTCACCTTAGTAATGTTGTTTCTTCTAATGGAGTCTTTCTATATTATGACCTCCCCCCCCTGCCCCTCTCAGAACTCCTACTTTGGGTATGGGGTGGGTAGTCCTCTGTTGGCATTTATTGATGCCCTCTTTCATGTTTGGGTGTTGTGTTTATTTAGTTATTTCATCTTATTTTTCTGGTCCACTGACTTGAGTCTTTGTGTTGGGGCCAGGAAAAATGTGTTAATATATTAGTGGCCAGTTGGCTAGTGTAGGTTACAACTTCCACACAGAACCTTAGTGAGTTTTTGCTCGTAAAGATCTGACGGTTTCGGTTTGAAACCAGCCTAACAGAGCTTCTGAACCGAGCTCGTGCTCTAAGCTCCATGCTCTGCATGGAAGTTAACTCTTTCACGTCCAGAGCAGTTCTAAGGCTGGGACAAACTGCAATAGTCATAATATAGCAAGACTCCATTAGAAGAAACAACATTACTAAGGTGAGTAATTTTTTCTTCTAGTCCGTCTTTGGTTTCTGTATGGACTGACGGAGGTGTGGATGATCAGATCCCCGTGTCTGGTTCAGACTGTAAATAAATATTTTTCAAGGGTAGTTTGACTCCAGCTGATGGTCCAAATTACTATGCCTTTGGTGATCACAGCTCAAAGAAGATGTCACTCTATCTTTTCTATCCAGCTTTCAGTATCGGTCTGGTTTTTTCACGGGCAGACTGTTCTGTATAGTAGTTTTTACCTAAAACTGTCTGTAATTTCATTTTAATGACATATTATCATTAATGATTTCTGCAAACTGGCTTTTTGATCCTCAATATTTAATATCTCTAAGCACAGAGCCCCCCAGAGCTACTTAACTAAGCAGCAAATGAACAGGAAACAGAGCACCCATTTAAAGAAACCCTCAGATGCTTATTATTTACTAAAGTCTGGTATTTCAATATTTTTCCTCCGTGCACATAGTTTACATTTGTTGGACATGCAGTTTTCTCTCATCAAAAAATTTTTTTGACAAATTGTTCCTGTTGGTGGATTGCAGTCCTACAAACCTTTTTTCTATGTCCCCTTATTGTTCACCTGAGACTTTGGGGTGGAACTCATATTCATTTTTACGGCTGCATGGGCAGAGCCCTGCAGACGTTATGCATGTAGAAAAGGGCTGATGTCATGTTTTCCATCCGTGGAACTGTTTTTCCTCTGCCTGATCCTCCCCCAAGAAGCAATCCACCCATGTTGTCCCTATGGACTGCAGCAGTGCACTATAACACAGTGGGCGTTTTTTTTTTTTTTTTTTATGGGCATTTTTTTTTATACATTTTTGCATCCCTGCCATTTCTGTCCCCTCCCCTTAACAGCAAGGGTGTAACTACCGATATGTCTGGAGTACTGCACAGTCAGTTGAACTTTATTTAACCTAAGATTTATTATTAAAAATAGGCTTGCAGTTCTTAAACATTTAATTATAAAACATCCAGTAGTGCACAGTGTACAGCATTTTAAAAGATGGTACTTCTTACGGCCAAGTTATGCAACGTTAAAAGAACAATAAATCATAGGTTATTGGATGTAGTGATGTTCTCCTACTATTGTGTGTGTGTGAGAGAGAAAGAGAGAGAGAGAGAGTGTGCGTGTGTGTGTGTGTGTTCTGTGGCTATGACTGGAAGCTATGGCAAATAACTGCGATTGTTAACATGATTCATGAAAATCGAATGCCTTTTTAAGAAAAAAATATAAAGAAAATAGTAATTATATGGGAGTTTGGTAAATAACAGAAGAATGCGTTGACATATCCATTACATTTAAGTACAGATGGCATGTTAACCCCTTATGTGCATCCAATTTGCTTGCGGAATTTTCTTTCGATCTCATCTCCTTAAACATTGTTTAGGAATGGATTATTGATGAAACAGAATTTTGCATGAAAAGTGGAACATGAGGAGGCTGAAACACCCATGACTAAGTCGAACCTGACATTTTAGAGGCCAATGGGTTGTTACCAAATCAATTAGAATTTACATGGAGATATGGCATTACTTTTTAAATACTGTACATAAGTGCTGTTATTCATAAACCTTTATTCAAGATCAAACAGAACACAAAATATTGAGGGGGTCTGAGAGTGTTTCTTTTCATCAGTAAACACCACAGTGTTTCTATCATATATTGTTTATGAAAACTGAATGACACAGAAAAGATAGCTCTTGCTGTATTAACATTCCATATTTTCCACAGCACCTGACTACATTACCCTCATAAACATACAAGCTGACTCTAGGTAAGGACCACAGGGGCCATCCCAGTCTGCCCATTTTCTTCACAAACTTCATTATGCAGCCGTGGTGGATCTGACAAGAATTTGTTTTTAGTTGCTATCACTTCTGCTGAAAGAATTTCTAAACTTCAGGCTCTGATGTGTAAAGAGCCTTATTTGTTTTTTTTACAAGGAATAGGGTGTCCTTGCGGACTAATTCTAAGTTTTTGTCCAAGGTTGTGTTGGAGTTTACACTGAATCAAGACATCCACCTACAAGTCTATTACCCAGAGTATTCCAAATGAAGGGGAGGCCTTACTTCATACTCTGGATGTCTGCCGGGTGGTTCACTACTAGTTGGATTGCACCCAGACCACTAGAAAGTCTGATCAGTTATTTGATTCCTTCACCCCTAATAGAGCAAGGGCTCCTGTTTCAAAGAAATGTTTGCCCAAATGGTTAGCCAGTTGCATTGTTTATTGTTACAAAAGGTATGACAAGCCTTTACCGGGCTCAGTTAATGGTCATTCTGTCAGGGGAGTGGCTGCTTCCTTTGCGTCGCTCGGGAATGTGCCTGCTGTTGATATCTGTGCAGCTGCCACTTGGAGTTCTGTCCATACTTTCATCTGTCATTGCAGTCTGGATGTTACCTCTAGGCGTAGGACAGGTTTTGGATTTGCAGTCCTGCAAGGTCTCCTTGCTTGAGAGTCTTCTTACTCTGCTCGTTGCCTTCTCCCAGCTGAACAGGGTCAGTCCTTTCACTGCTTGGGACTCAGTTCTAATGGTGTTGCCTGCTGCAAGAGCCCATTGAGCTGAAATAATGCATTTATATAAGAACTTACTGTAACAGTAAATCTTCGAGAGGCGCTTTTGCAGCAGGCGCTGCTTTCCTTCCCTCTATCCCCTGGTGGTTGCTTCTCCATCTCTGATACCGCACTTTCCTCAGTGTAGAGGAATCTCCTTGGTTCTCCAATTTCTGTCTGTGCTGGGCTCTCTGATGGGAGAACTGAGGTGGAGCTGGGGGACTGCCCCTTTTATAGTCAGGTGTCGGGTTGGGTCGATGTCAGAGGGTGGTCCCCCGCTAATGACTGCTAGCTAGAAGTTTTCCATGGGGTTCTGGTACCTGCCAGCTTCAGTCCTATTGGTGTTGCCTGCTGAAAGAGCTCCTGTCAAAGATCTACTGTTACAGTAAGTTCTTATGTAATATTACTGTTCTTTACTATTCTGTGTGTGTATGTTGGGGGGGGGTCCACTACTGGAATAATGCAGAGCTTTGTATTCTTCTATTCCATGTTAAAGGAGATAGGAAATGATTTTACATAGTTAACTGGTCTTCCATCTTCCTTACATGCCAGTTATGTATTCTGATATGCTTTGATGATATTTTGATAAATAAAATAATCTAGCTTTGGGGTACCCTCAGATATACATAGGTTTACTCTCTCCTCAACAGCTACAGCTCTTGATTTTCATATTTCTAAGACATTCTATGACATCAGTAACTCCCATTCAATGCTATTCATCTGAATGTCCTGGAATGGCAGTTTATCATGTCCTAGAATGTTCAGGTAGTATGAAAAGAGAAATAAGCAACTGCTGATGAGAGGGGGATTCATGGTAGTTAAAAAGGCAACAAAATTAGATTATTAATTTGACAAAAAAAAGGTCAAAAACATATCAGAATACTGGGTAGTCAATAAAAGAACAACTGGAGGGCATCTAGAGGTGTAAAAACTGTTTCCTATCACCTTTAAACAATCACACAGTGTTTGAATGTGAAGAGAGACAGATGGTTGACAGGTGAAAAACATCTGTGGAGGGACTATTTTACATTATTTAACAATATTTTATTATATTTCTTGTGCATTTGAAAACTTTGAGTGTTTGTTTTTTTAAACGTTGCCTGTGGGCCCATTTTATATGGACAATAAGGCATTCCGGGGTCATTGGTGGTACTAGGTTTACTCCACGATCAGAGGACTGAAGACACTCAGCCTCACCTCGTACCTCACTATGCCCCTGACCGTAGGGTAAACCTAGTACCACCAACACCCTGCCATGCTTATTGCTTAAATCCTGTCTCAGCACCATTTTGAGCATTGACATTATGGTACTGTAGTTACTGGGTTCCGTTTTTTCTAATGGGAAAAATCGTGTATTAAATACCCTAATACCTGAGTAGGAATTACAACATTTACACAGTTTCTTTCCACGGAAAAGCGCTCAAAACGAAACACAGCTCCAGCTTCACACAGTCCATTTTTCTCTCAAAGCACTGTCCATAAACACTCACCTCCGTACTGGCATTCGCTGCATACTAAAGCTACTGCGTTTCCCTCGCATTACCTGAGTAAAATAAAAGAAAAAATGTTGAGTAGATTTCAAACCGCGGACAAAACCGAAAGACAGAACTTTATAAAGGCGCAAGAAAACTGCAACACAATACGGAAAACACAAAGCGACCTGAAACTGTTTAGAACCTACTTGTCTGAGGTAGGACAGCCACCTAATTTCAAAACTTTTGACCTTCCACAGCTAGACAAACTACTGGCAAATTTCCTATATGTTGTTAAGCAAGATGGCTCAGAATACGAGCCGGGCATCATATGAGGTATTGTGGCTAGCATTGAAAGATATCTCTCTGGACACAAATACCACAATTCAATATTTAAAAGTCCAGACAACATTTTTGTTGACACAAAAAAAACTTTAGCAGCGAAACACAAGCAACTAAAGAAGGCTGGAAAAGGCAATCGGCCAAATAAAGCACAAGCATCACCTGGTGAAGAAGCAGAACTCCTGTACAAGTCAGAGACTCTAAATATGACCACACCAACCGGGCTCCTAAATTTTCTGTTTTTTAATCTGGGCATTCATTTCGTATTGTGCACAAAAGAACACTATGACCTGCAGTGGGGAGACATTCAAGAAGGCATGGATACAAATGGTAACACCTTTCGAGAGTATTGTGAACACCAGACAAAAACCATGACAGCAGAAAACCCCCATGATGTATGCCCAATGAGTCCACAAATTTACCAAAACACACAAAATCTGGACAGAGACACAATAAAAGCATACCACATTTACAAATCCCAGAGACCACCAGAAATGCTAAGACCAGATGCTCCTTTCTACATAGCCCCCAACAGCAACAAAAAGGAGTCATCACACTGGTTCAGGAGCATGATTATTGGTATAAACAAACTTAGAGCCGTGATGCATACCATGAAATGGATTCTGGCATTCCTGAATCAAAAAGAATTACCAACCATAGCACAAGAAAGACTATGATTCAACGTCTAGTGGATCACAATATTCCACCAATTGATGTGCAGCAGATATTGTGGCACCGCAATATACAGTGCAATCAATAAATACTTATTCTAGTCTTTCTGAATACAAACAACAAGAAATCAGCAACCTCCTAACTTACTCAGACCATCAAATGTCATGTTCCTCCAAGGCTGCTCACTCACAGCAAGACAGATCTCCATAGCTCACTAGTACTACCCAGCACGACAAAATGGCTTCCGGTAACATGCAGGCCATGCTTGGGAGTGCCTGCATTTTCCACAGCCCTGTCACAGTAAATATCTATAACTCCAACCAGGAACCACAGAAGAGATGAAGGATCTGAATCATCGAGGACTCAGATAGCTCCGAATAAGGTATTCTAAACGAAAGAAAACAATCACACTTTAGTTTACCTCCTAAATATTACCTTTTTCTATAAGATAGCGCACTGCCACAGTCCAAACTTTTACCACAATCCCTAACTGGTCTCCCTTTCAACCCTCACCTTTCCTCTGCAGATCAAAGGACAACACCACTTGAAAACGGACGTAGCAACCTGAAAAACTACCATGACCATCTGGACAGTTATTTCTTGTTTATCTTTCTTGTTTTTAATATTTAAATAGTTGAATTTACCTGTTGAGCCTGCAGTTTTCTGTTTAATTTACGAAATAAATTGTTTCATCAGCACAAGGTAAGACTCCATTTTCTTTTTTTTGTTACAAATCTCAACAGGAAGAAAAAACAGAACCCTTCAATTATATACAAGAAATTATGGGATGCAGTGTATTTCACTCAAATTTAACACACACCCTCATTGTTGGATGGCTATCATAACCCCTTGGGCTTTGCCCTTGGGGTTTTATGTGCCATCCAACAATGAGGGTGTGTGTTAAATTCTCATAACACACTGCACCCCATACTTTATCCTATATATCATTTATGATATCATACATCATCGACACATGTCCCCTTAAAGAGCAGCTCACACTTTTGAGAAAACTTTGGAAAACATCATATTTAGATACAATTCAGCTTGTATTTCATTTCTCTTCAGTAGATTCCCCCTCTCCATTATTTATTACAGAACAAATTCCCACAAAAACAAGATCTTTACCCCTTAGTGTTCATATGCTTCTGTGTCTTATTCCCTACTTGAAATTATAATGTTCTATTGTGACGTCACAGTCTATTGCCATAGGAATAATGCTGATTTCATGAGCAGAATATTATGACATCAGGTTGAGAAAGCAATAGGAGCTGGTGAACCCTCAGGGAACAACTATACTGTTTTTATGCATATGACACTAGTAATATATAATGGGGATACAAAATACAGAGCTAATGAAAAATATAAGCTGTTTTGGGTCCAGATATTAGTTTTTTTAAAGGTTCTTCTCCAGGCTGGTGCTTCTCCGTGGTTGTTTAATCTCCTCTCTTCCAGGGACATTAGCTTTAATGTGCTCAGTCTGTCAATATATGGTAAGCCCTCTACACCCCTTATAATTTTTGTTGCCTTTCTCAGAACCATCTCAAGGGTATCATTATCTGTTTCAGTGAAGGGAGTCTTGAACTGTGAATCATAGTACAAGTGCGGGTATAAAGTATGCTGTATACAGAGGTGCAATTATATTGATGTTTTGACCATGAATACCCTTTCTGAAGCAACCCAATGCCATTGTAGCCTTGGTTAGTGCCTCCCCCACATTGTATATTCATTTTTAGGTCCTTGTAAACCATTACTTACAAATTCCTTTCAAGATCAGCTTCTCTGTGTTTCACTCCTTGCAGATGATACTGCACGCAGCTTTAGTATATTTTGTTCCCATGGGTATTACTAAACATTTGCTGATGTTTAGCCTCATACCCAATGACTCTGCCCCCGAGGTGACTTTTTTAGGTCAATTTGTAATAAGACAATCTGAGACGGTGTATTAAAGGGTGTCCCTAGTTTTGTGTCATTGTCATATTACTCTATCTAGTTTTGTAAGCCAATGTTTATGTCACTTATATATATCTGAAATAAGACTGAGCCAAGAACTGATCCCTCTGGGACTCTACTGCAGACCTTACTCTCAGATCCGAGAACTGATCCCTCTGGGACTGTACTGCAGACCCTACTCTCAGAACCAAGAACTGATCCCTCTGGGACTCTACTGCAGACCCTACTCTCAGAGCCAAGAACTGATCCCTCTGGGACTCTACTGCAGACCTTACTCTCAGAGCCAAGAACTGATCCATCTGGGACTCAACTGCAGACCCTACTCTCAGAGCCAAGAACTGATCCCTGTGGTGCTCTACTGCAGACCCTACTCTCAGAGCCAAGAACTGATCCCTCTGGGACTCTACTGCAGACCCTACTCTCAGAGTCAAGAACTGATCCCTCTGGGACTCTACTGCAGACCCTACTTTCAGAGCCAAGAACTGATCTCTGTGGGACTTTACTGCAGACTCTTCTCTCATATGATAAGACACCATTAACTGAGAGTATCTGTGATCCTTTTGTTAATCAGTTGTTTATCCAGATGATAATAGTATCATTTATTTCCATGTATCTTGAGTTAGCTATTATGACTACACGTGGGACTAAATCTATGGGCTTACTAAACTCAAGCAAGATCATGTTCCCTGAGTTACCACCATCCAACTCCCTGATAACTTTTTAATAAAAGCACAACTCTGTGAAGCAAGACCTCCCAGTTCTAAAACCATATTGATACAAATCTTCCAGAGCTGAGTTTTTAATTCTGTTAATGAGGTAGTGCTTTATTTCACCCTCTAGGATTATACTGGGCACTACCATTAGACTAATGGGCCTGTAATTTGAGGTGTTGATTTTAGACTCTTTCTTATAAATTGGAACAACATTTGCCTCCTTCCAGTGACTTTGAATAAAGAGCTCATTAATAGATCTAGTGAACTGAGGCTTCCCGATTGCTTAATGGAAGCACTCTGTTCATCTATGCAGGCAACCTGGATTTGAAAACAAGCCCAGGTCTGCTGGACTGAGGTGGCCAGGCTGGGGAATACTCCCGAAGGAAGTGCAAGCCAACCAGGGAGGAAGATGGCTAGACTCTGGTGCAATAGTGGCCTCTCGTGGCAAGCTGGGGAGCTTGCTCACTCATGAGGAGTGTCACATGCCCAGAGTGTGCTACTTCTGTCGAGGCCACCAGAGACTATGGTTGCCATCACAGGGTAGAGGGAGGGATGTGGGAATAAAACCAGGAGGACAAATGGAGCCTGGGCTACATGATACCCTCCTTGCTCACTGTAGACTCCTGCTGTCACCCTGGACACCTCGGCTCATGTTGGATACATACCTGGGGGGGATGAACCTCCCTTTTCCACCCTGCCATGGAGGGGTAATCCATGGGGCAGAGTTGATGGAAGTCCCAGGAGGAGACAGGCACTGGTTGTGTGGAACCGGGACAGAGGCTGCAGCAGTCTTTCAGATGTCCAAGCAGGATAAACAGTAGATGGACATAAAATAGATCTAGTGAATAGTTGGCACAGAGGTTAATAATTTCATTGCACACATTGCTCAGTAAATCTGTAGATAACCCAGTCAGTCCAGGTGACTTTGTTTTACTCAGTTTTTAAATTTTTTCAAGAATTGCTACTGTACTTTATTAATATTTAAGTCTGAGGAGTCACTTAGGATACTTGGGCTAAAGAGATTTTGGGGGTTTTGGCTCCAAGCTATTATTGTTATAGACGAAACAGAAATAATCATTAAATTAATTAGCTATGGCATCCTCCTTGTCTATCAGGGGCCCTACTTGTCTGCTGGATTTGCTTATTGAGTTTCTATAACCTTAAAACTCTTTTACCCCTCCCTTACCTGCCATGTTTGATAACATTATTTCAATCTTTGTTTTCTCTTTTGATAGCCGATCTACATTTCAAACATAGATCACATCGACGTCAGTAATATAGAATCTGAAATAAGGAGAAATACAAAAATATTTAGGATCAGTATAAAAAAACACAGAAACTGGGCAAATGAAAAACAAGGAAGCAAAAACATAAATAGTATGAGAACGTTAAAAGTTAACTATCAGTAATATAAACTTAACCAGGTATTAGGCACAAATTCAGGATTTATAAGAAGGGTTTTCAGAGTTTGGTAAAAAGTTCAGATTGGTTCCAAATCATGTTACTTATTATTTCATTATTAGCTGTCCGGTCTTACCATTCCACGATATATGGGAATTTAGCACATTCCCAGTTTTTAAGAATAAGGCATTTGAAGGTCAAGGATACAGATAGCAACAATCTTTGCTGAGTTTTCACTATATGGGATAGTTGTGATATGTCACCCAAGATGAAAATCGAAGGGGAGAAGGGAAAGTTTCTGCCCAACATTTTTTTGGCAAACAGCGTGAATTTCTTTCCAGGTGTGGGACACAACAGGGCATAACCATAACATGTGGGCCTAGTTAGCAGAAGACGCTGCATATCTTTGACAGCAGGGTAAGCTGGAGTAACCAATTTTTTGAGTTTATCAAGAGACTAATAAGAGTGATGTGGGATTTTAAATTGTACCAATTTGCCGTGAGTTTCTTTAGAACATTGATATGCAATGTCCCACAGTTTCTTCCTTCTTTCCTGAGACATGGTGAGCATGAACTCCTTTACCTGGTTGGCATTAGCTAAGTCAGTGCTAGATATATCTGAGTCTGTTATTATTTTATAAACCAAACTATCACCCCCTTTCCATGTGTGCAACTTTCAAGATTTGAGACCTTTAATGAATATTTAAAAATCTGTTATAAGAATCTATTAAGTTGTGTAATAATGCTTCTCTGATATGCATGTAGAACCAAAGGTGCAGTTTGTGGATTCTGTATTTTGTTTTGACCTATTCAAAACAGAGAAGGTGATTGTTGAGTGTATTCAACAGCTCTCGTACTTTTCTTATGTCCAGTTTTCCCCAGCCTATATCTTTTTCATTAAGATTCACTGAGAGACTGAGAAGGAGCAGAAGGCAAAAGTCCATGTAAAGCTCCTGTCTGTCACCCATAATAGCACAAAGGGATGCCAGAAAGCATGAATTTGTCTAGACTATTTTTAAAAATATCCATTGATTTACTAACAATCACATATTGGGGGATTCCAGGGTTCTGTTATTCTTTGAGAAAAGTAATCTGCTTGTTTTTTTTGAATAACAGCAATCTCATTTTAACTGTAATGGGTGTCCTTTGTGTTAATATTAATTTATTTGAACTCTAGACTGATTTCAGTCATAAGATAATCATCATTAATAATATTGCTAGCTAATAGGAGGTCCCCTCTCAATCTTCTTGTTTCTAATTATATTAATCCACATTTTTTAAGCCTTTGTTCATAATTAATATCACTTGCTTCCTGCACAAATTTTGTAACTTTTCTTTGGATTTTTTCTATGTGCTTGATATCCTTTTTCTTATCTGGACACCATAGTTGAGGGGAGTAGTCCAGAAGAGGACGGATGTATGCCCTGTATAAGGGAAGGATTACTGATTCATCCTTCGATATCATATTTCTCCTGATGAACCACCAAACCTTGTTGGTTTTATTAATGATCTCAGTAATTTATTTATCAAAGGAGAAATTCTTCTCTATAATGATTCCTAAGCCCTTCTCGGAATCTGATTTTTTTTAGCTGTAGTCCATTCATCATATAGTTATATTCCAGGTTTCAACCACTGAGATGTATAACGCTGCATTTACTGTTGCCAAAGAATAGTCCTCAGTTTTTGGACGAGGTTGTTAATATATCTTGATTTTGTTGAAGTTTTCTTTAAAGGGTTATAGTTAAACTGAATAAGAGTATTATTCCACAAAGGAAAATGTTGTAAAGGTAACGAGTTGAGATCAACAGAGAGGTGATTTTTTTTTACATAGCAAAACTGAACCTGAAATAGTAGGGTGTTTTTTAAGGGAAGAAGGGATATTAATGAAAAGCAGATCAGTAATTTTAGATGGTATTTAACCAGATTACTCTCTGTGACAGCCTATAGAAGTACATTTTTTTGCATCCATAGACTGAAACCAGAAGGATGTTTGTCACACCAGGAAGGAAAGATGGTATCCCTGTCACCAAGATAGGCTAAATCCACCATTTTTAAGAGGAACAATTACTTTTTTTTTTTTTTTTACAACTGAGCCCAGGGGTGTTGTTATCCCAAAGAAAATGAGATATTAGTCTATTTTGACCAAGAAGAATTAATAAAAATGCAGAGGTTATTTAGGCTACAAAAGATCTTAGGAGATATGACAATATCAATAGAAATTAATTTTCACCCAGAGTGATAAGTGAAGGTTATTCCATTTCACAGCTCTTTCCCTATTTCTAAAAGTACATCTGAACAATTATGTTCTACAGTTCTCTTTGCTGAAGTGTATATGTGCATGCCCAAATAAGTTAAGTTGTTAGATGCCCATGATATGTCAAAGCACTTAGACAGCCTATCTTCTTCAAATGGAAAGGTTAAGCATTTGGCATTCAGATGCATTCCAGGTAATTTGGAGGCCTGAACTCTCACTAAACTGAAAGACCCTGCACCATTTTGGTGGCACGTCTCTGCATGGTTTCCAGATGGTCTATGTCCTGTTTTAGGTGAGGTCTCTAGAACTGCACACAGTACTCCAAGTGAGGTCTCACCAGAGACGTGTACAGCAGGAGGATTACATCACTCTTCCTACTGGTAGTACCCCTGCCAATACATTTATTTATTTAGTTATTGAAATAATCAGTTTTACAACCTTTGAGTCAGAGACTCGTTTACAAAGGTACCTCGTCTCGGCGGGGGACAACAATTAAGTGAGGTTTAGGACAGAGGTTACATACCGGTGAGATACATACAGACGTTGAGTTACAGGCATCATTATATAAATACATACAAACATTGAGTTACACGCATCATTATATAAACACAGTTGTTACAGTTGTTCAATTGTACCATTACTCAGTCGTCAATGGGACCCAGAGGGCTTAGGGCTATTCGAGACAGGGTTATGTTCCACTACAGGCATTTACAGCACCGGCTGTCAATAATGTGCTGATGGAGGGCTATTTTAAACTGGCCAATCCCGGGGTTCTTTGTGATTCCCTCAGGAAGGGAGTTAAACCAGGCCGAAGCTTTATGATGAAAGGATCTTTGGCAGAGAGAGGTCCTTGCCCTGGGTACTAGGAAGGTGGCTTTGGTGGAGTTACGGGTCAGCGTAGGCCAGACAGCCGGTTGCAGGGATGCAGAGCCCCCTGGTGGGCATAACCCAGACAGGGATTTTCTGGCCAGTAGGCAGGTGTGGTATTTCAGTCGTTCCTCAAGAGTGAGTATGTTAGCAGTGGAGTATGGCAGACAAGTGTGTGTTCTGCTATGGGCACCGGTCAGGAGCCTACAGGCTTTGTTAATAGAGGTCTGGACTTTTGACAGGGAGGAGGGATCAGCCGCTGCATATATTGGAAGTCCGTGGTCGGCCAGGGACAACACAGATGAGGTGATGGCTAATTTTAAGGCAGATTCTGGGAGGCAATCTTTATGGTGGTAGAGGAGCCCAATCCTGGAGTTCATGGCTGATGACAGGGCTTTTAGGTGGGCGTGGAATGTAAAGCCTGCGTCAAAGGTGATGCCCAGATACCTATATGTTGTTACCTGTTCTAGAGGAAGGAGCGTGCAGGTGGTGATGAGAAGGGGAGTATCCTTGGCGCTGTTTTGCCGATGTGAGAACAGCATTGACTTTGTTTTTTTCAGGTTCAGGACTAGCCGATGGTTAGTGAACCATTTTTCAGCATGGAGGAAGGTGTTTTGCAGTGTGCACTGGAGTAGGAGTGGGTCTGAGTGTGATGCTAAGATCACTGCATCATCTGCATAGAGCAGTAGTTTGTTGGAACAGGAGCTTGGGAGGGTGTTTAGGAATAGACTGAAAAGGGTGGGTCCAAGGATGGAGCATTGCGGGACCCCTGAGAGTACTGGTAGGTTGGTGGAGAGGGTCCTATTTAGCTTAACTCTTTGGGACTTGTTGTGCAGGTAGCTTGAGAACCAATTCAGGGGGCCAGATGAGAATCCCAATTGGCTTAGGGAGTTTAACAGCAGGGGGTGGCACACAGTGTCAAAGGCCTTGGATAGGTCGATGAAAACTGCCCCTGAAAGTTGACCATTATTAAGCACAGAGTGTATGTGGTGGGAGAATTCCAGAAGGGCAGTGGACGTGCTGTGGCCCGGACGAAACCCATGCTGCTCAGGACATAGGATGTCATATTTAGATAGGTATTCTATGAGCTGTGTGGATACTATTTTTTCCAAGGCTTTGGAGAGGGGGTGAGGATGGAGATGGGCCTGTAGTTATTTGGTAGTGTTCGGTCCCCAGACTTATGGATGGGGGTGACTTCAGCCTGTTTCCATGCATCCGGGAATTGGCCTAGGCATAGGGATTTATTTATGGCAATCGTGAGGGGGATTAGCATGACATCCAGCGTGAGGCGGAGCATCCTGGAGTCAAGAGGGTCATTACTTGGGTTATGAGAGGCGAGGGATTTTAGTAGAAAAGGTTTGGCATCATGGGGTGAGATCATCCGGAAGTGGAATTGCAGCCCAGAGGTGTGAATGTGGGTGGGCATGGGAACCGGGTCAAAGAATTGGGCAGGAAGAACTGTGCTTAAGTCAGTGAAAGTTTTATTAAGGCAGTCTGCGATACATGTTTGGTCTGTCGAGACTGCCCCATTTATGACAATCTGAGATGGAGGGGGGAGCGGGTTTTGCCATTCAATTCTTTAATGTTGTCCCAGAAGGCTCTGGCTGAGCCCCAGGAGGATGTCAAAGCAGCCTGATAGTATTTAGCTTTTGCTTGTTTGATAGCCCAGGTGCATTGGTTGCGGGCTGCCCTATAGGCTTGCCTGTCTGCCACCCTACCAGAGTCATTAGCTATGTGCCAAAGATTGTCTCTCTGTTTTAGTTGCTGGATCAGTGCAGGGGATATCCATGCAGCAGCCCGTTTTTTTTGTCTAGATGTGGTGATGGGGGCAAATAGGTCGCAGGCATTGTTGAAGGCCTTAGTGAGGTAAGTTAGAGCAATGTTTATGTCAGATGCATAGGTCACTGGAGTCCAGTCGACTTGTGTGAGGTGATGTTTGAGGTTGTCAAGACCCCTGGGGAGAAATCTGCGTCGAGGGGTGCTGCTGTACTCAGGGCTGAGTGTGGGGGAGGACCAGAACCAGATGACAGGGGAGTGGTCACTAAGTGAGTCCTCAAGGACTTTTACAGATTCCAATTTATGTGGCCGGTTAGAGAGGACTATGTCCAGGAGGGAGCTAGTTCCCTTTGCTTTGTTAAGTCTGGTGGGCTGAGTGACCATTTGAGACAGGTCAAGGGCTGCAAGCTCATCCTTTATATTATCAGATGAGGGGCTGAGCCAGTTGGTGTTCAGGTCTCCCAAGATTAGTTGTTCAGCCTTTTGAGGTAAGGTGGATAGATATTTTTCGTACTCGGGGGTATGTAAGCCGTGATTAGGTATAGCGGGCCACGACCAGGGTATGGTGTGATTTTAAGAGTAATGGCTTGCGCCCCATGATTGAGCTCAGGGGTTGGGAGTGCATGACCCAGGACCGAGTCGCGCAAGTAAATTGTGCACCCCCCTCCGCGCTTGCCCATCCTATCAGCCCTAAACAGGGAGAAGCCTGGGAGAGAGACAGCTGAGTCAGGCGTAAGCTGAGAGAGCCAGGTTTCTACTAGCATAAGAACGTCAGGGGAATATTGTGCAATCCAGCATTGGAGTGCTGCGGTTTTCTTGGGGAGACTACATATGTTCATAAAAGCAATTCGGCGACCTTTGCCAATTTTGGGCTGAGGCATGGCAGAGTTGCCAGGCCCAGGGTTTGGGTGCACAATTCCTGAGAGCAGGAGCAGCAGAACAATTAGGCGCCTCATAGGGTAGCAGCTGCTAAAGGTAGGGTGCTTTTGCAGCTGCCGTGACATCACATGGGTGGTGCACGGGATGGGGAGAGAGAAAAGTGCCGGAGACGCTAGAGAGGGGAGTGACCATTTGTGATAGAGTTCATGGTACAGAGGGTTGTGTTTTGGCGGTGGGTGGGTGGTGGGGGTAGCGTGGTAGTCAAGTGTTCGGGATGGATTTGGGGGGATGGACTGAGAGGTGGACGGGCAATAAGCTGTGAGTAAAACAGGGTATGGTGTGTGGAGGGACTGAGGTTTGGGCAGGGGCACGTCAGTGGGTGATATAAAGGGATTCATGGTATGCAGTGGGTGCTGTGGTAAGAGGAGTGCCATTATAGCAAGAATCATGATTATGTGTGATTTAGCAGTAGAGAGAATTGGTTTAAAGTGCAGGCTCCATCTAGTGCTGGAAAGATATAACCAGCAAATGGAAAAGTTGGCTGATTGGTTCTGACACCCCATGTGATTATAGCTATATAAGGGAGTGCCGACCAAGGGTGGTGGTGGGGGCGGTGGGGAGCCGAACGCGCGGCGTTCATCCAAGGATGCTGCTTACCTTTAGTGCTGCTTTTTCCCATTGCTTCCCTACCTTTAATATGTTTGAGATCATGACACCAAGATCCCGTTCCAGTTTTGTTTCTTCTAGTAGCTGCCCCTCCAGGACATACTTCATACATGGGTTCCTTCTACCCAAATACGTGACTTTACATTTTTTTGGCATTGAATCTCAACTGCCAATTCCTGGACCATTCCTCTAGCATCCTGAGATCTGAGTCCATTTCTGCGATCCCTTCCTGTGTGTCCACCCTGCTGGAGAGCTTTGTATTGTCTGCAAAGAGGCAAACTTTCCCCTTTCAGTTTTTCAGCGATGTCGCTGAAGAATATGTTGGAAAGGATGGGGCCTAGTACTGACCCCTGCAGCATGCCACTTGACACCTTCCCCTCTTGGGACAAGGTGCCATTTACCATAACCCTTTGAGTCCTGCCTTGCAGCCAGCTTGTGATCCATTTAACTACTTTGTGACCGATGCCTGCTTGCTCCAGTTTGTTGGCTAGCCTTCTGTGTGGGACTGTATCAAAGGCTTTACTAAAGTCCAGATACACCACGTCCACTGCTGCCCCCTGGTCTACTTCTCTTGTAACCCAGTTGAAGAATTCTATCAGATTTGTTTGGCACAAGTGTCCTGATGTGAAGCCATGCTGCTCTGGGTCAAGTTGCCCACTTGCTTTCAGGTAGTTCATTACCCTTTCCTTAAGCAGTGTCTCCATTATTTTACCCACCACTGAGGTCAGACTTACTGGACAGTAGTTTCCTTATACCTCCCCTGATACTACTCTTGCACAATGGCACAACCATGGCCCTTTTCCAGTCCTGTGGTACTATCCCTTGTTCCAGTGAACTGTTAAACAGTTCAGCAAGTAGGGTAGCAAGTTCATCCCTAAGTTCTTTTAGAACTCTTGGGTGTATTCTGTCAGGGCCCATTGGTGTTGATGAAATAAAAGGAAAAGGAGCAAGAGGGCAGCCTCTTCTTGTGCCTCTACCAAGGTTGGAAGAGCAGGATAGGATTCCATTGGTTATTGCAGCAGAGTTGGGTTTGTTATTGATTACCTCAATCCATTTTTGAATGTTAGGGCCCAAACCATATTGTTTCAAGACTTTAAAGAGAAAATAACATTCTAGAGTATCAAAAGCTTTGCTATTGTCTAAAGATAATAATGTGGAGGGGGTACTAGTTTTTTTTATGATGACCAAATAACAGAAAATGACCTTCTTAAGTTATCTGAGGAGTTCTTTCCTCTAATGAAACAAAGTTGTTCTTTTCCCATTAAGTTCTGTATTACATTTTGTAACCTATTTGCTAGGACTTCAGCTAATATTTTATAGTCTACATTGAGCACAGAAATTGGCCTACATAGAAACATAGACTTTGACGGCAGATGAGGACTGCTTGGCCCACGCAGTCTGCCCATCTCCCTACCTATTGGATAAGCTGCAGTTCCTAGTTAAACAACAGCCTACTTCCTCCTACCCCCCCCCACATGAATTGCTTTATGTCTGTCCCATGCATTCTTGAATTCTCCCACTGTTTATGACCCCACAACCTCCTCAGGAAGGCCATTTCATGCATCCACTAACCTCTCTGTGAAAAAAATGCTTTCTTACATTGCCCCTGAGCCACCCCACCAATCTATCTTCAAATTGTACTCCCTTGTTCTTGCACATCTCTTTTTATGAAAGATGATACCCTCTTGGACTTTATTGATTCCCTTGAGGTACTTAAATGTTTCTGTCATGTCCCCCTCTCCCTCCTTTCCTCGAGGGTATACATATTAAGCTCCTTTAGTCTCTCTTCATATGGCTTCTGGTGCAGACCCTGCACCATTTTAGTTGCCCTCCTCTGGACTGCCTCCATCCTGTCCATGTCCTTGCAGCGATGAGGTCTTCAGAACTGCACACAGTATTCCAGAAGGGGTCTCACCAACTGTCTGTACAGAGGGATAACAACTTCCTGTTTTCTACTGGTGATGCCTCTCCCTATGCATCCCAGTATCCCTCCAGCCCTCCTTGCCTTCTCACACTGCTTGCCTATTTTACGTCATCTGATATGACTACTCCCAGGTTCCTTTCCATTTTTGCTGTTGTTAGTACGTCCCCCCACATTGTGTACTCTTCCCCTGGGTTTTTGTTTCCCAGGTGCGTTACTTTGCACTTCTTTGCATTGAATCTAAGCTGCTGTACTTTTGATCATTCCTCCAACCTTGCCAAGTCCCTTCTCATCCTTTCCAACCCCTCTTGTGTATCAAACCCGTTGCAGATCTTTGTGTCATCTGCAAAGAGGCATACTTTCTATTCCAGTCCCACTGCAATGTCACCTATAAAGACATTAAAGGGGACCGGTCCCAGTACCGAACCCTGCAGTACCCCACTAGTAAAGCCCCTTTCTTTGGCGTGGACTCTATTTACTATTACACTCTGCATCCTGTTGTCCAGCCAATGTTTTACCCAGGGTACAACCCTGGGACCCACTCCAAAGCTGGCTAACTTGTTTATTAATCTTTTGTGTGGGACTGTGTCAAATGCCTTGCTAAAGTCAAGGTAGGCCATGTCCACAGCCCCTCCTTGGTCTACTACTTTGGTCACCCAGTCAAAGAAATCTATTAGATTTGTCTAACATGACCTTCCCACTGTGAATTCATGCTGCCTTGGGTCCTGTGCCCCACTGGCCTCTAGGAACTCAACGATTCTTTCCTTCAGAAGTGATTCCATTATTTTCCCTACCACTGAGGTCAGACTAACAGGTCTGTAGTTTCCTGCCTCTGTCTTGTTCCCACTTTTGTGAAGGTGAATCACATTCACCCTCCTCCAGTCCTCAGGTACCACACCATCCTCCCATGATTTGTTAAAAAGGGTAGTCAGTGGTGTCACTAGTTCTCCCCTTAGTTCTTTTAGAATTCTGGGGTGAATCCCATCAGGCCCCAATTGCTTTATCAACCTTCAGTTTTAGGATTTATTTCAAGACTCTTTCTTCTGTGAATGGACTGATATCAACCCCCTCTATCCAGAGTAATATCTCCAGAGGCCTATAGCTGGAACATTCCAAGGGGTCTTTATTTTTTTTAAGCAAAATGAGATAAAGGTATCATTCATCAATACTGAAAGGGATCCCTTCTGAATGCTTCCAGATCGGCCAAATGTAGATTTTTGATAACTGCAGAGCAGAAATGTTTATAAATTTTGCTAGAAAAACCATTGCGCTCTGGTGCTGTTCCCAAGTACAAACGAGTTGATAGCTGTAGTGATTTCCTGCTGAGAGACTGGAGCTTCTAAAGAGACGTTTTCTTGCTCACATAGTTGGGGCAAATCAACAGTAGAAAAGAAATATAAGAACTTAGTGGAATTTTCTCCCTCATGAGAACAATCCCTAAAGACATAATTTACTGTATGTCTTTTAAGTCATGCTTAATTATGTTGCTAAGTAAATTAATTCTACTAATTAGTCTAGATATATGTGTGTGTGTGTGTGTGTGTGTGTGTGTATGTTTTAGATGGTATGCTAAAAGCTTGCCAGCCCTTTTTTCCAGACTGCCAATAGCTCTGCCCAGTATAGAAGAGAGCACATTCCAACTTTTGATATAAGATTGTGGATATCTCAGATTTTAATTGGACAGTTTGATAAATTAGATTCTATCTGTAGAGTTTTGTTTATGTAGAGTTTGAAGCTGGGAAAGGTTGTTTTATTTTTCAGTGAGGTCTTTTTGTTTCATTTTCTTGTTATTGGCAGAGTAGCCAATTACATGTCCATAATATAAGCTTTGAAAGCTTTCAATTAAGATTTATTGGAAGTTTTCCCACTCTCATTAAAGGACACCTAAAGAGGGCAAATTTCAGAAATCAAGATCTGGAAATACAAAACACATAGTTTTATAGGTTAGAGTCATATCTACAGAATGATGTGCTTTGTTTGATCCAAATACAAATAAAAAAAGAGGAATTCATAATTTTTCATAAGCTTTCAAATTTGTGAACAGAGACTTGATTCAAATACCGTGCTCAATGGAGCCATCAAGGCATTGAACCCGGAGCCTGTTCACAGGGGCAGACAGTTTCTTAGAGGATCCGAATAGCATAGCACAGGTTTTTTCTAGGTTCAGGACTTGGTGGTTTCTAGAGAGCCAGGTCTGCAGGAATTGGAAGTCATTAGTGAGAGTGGAGTTGATGGCAGCAACCGATTTTGACCCAGAGTAGAGAACAAGGTCATCTGCGTACATAAGAGTGCAGCTATGCGGGGACATGGTGGGAATATCATTTAGGAAGAGGGAGAAGAGTAGAGGTCCAAGAGTAGATCTCTGGGGAACTCCACGGGAGATGTTTAGGGGGGAGGAAAGGGCCTTGTGAAATGCTACCGCCTGAGTCCGATTGTCAAGATAGCTATGGAACCAGGAGAAGGCTTGGTCAGATGCTCCAATGGATTGGAGCTTCTTTAGCATGAGAGGATGGTGTACCATGTCGAAGGCTTTAGACAGGTCGATAAAGACGCCCCAGTGAGTAGGCCACGGTCCATATTATTTCTGATGTCATTTGTAAGTTGTGTAAGTGCAGAGGTGGTACTGTGACCGGGCCGGAAACCATGTTGGCACGGGGTTTGAAGATTAAACATGTCAAGGTGAGCAGCAAGCTGGCGGTGGACTATTTTTTCAAGCAGCTTACTGAGGTGGGCAGAAGAGATATAGGGCAGTAGTTGGACATGGGTTTGACATACATTTTGTGTATAGGGATGGTTCTGGCAGTTTTCCAGGTGGATGGGACAGTAGGCGTACGAATCGAGAGGTTAAAAGCCAGGTGATAGGTCTGGTCAGCCAAGGTGCATACTGCTTAAGTATGCAGGATGAGACCCTCAGGCCCTTGACCCAGCGTGCGGAAGGGAGTTAAGTAGCTTGCAAACTTCAAGGTATGTGGTTGGAGCCAGAATGAGGGAGGCATGGGAGGGAGAGCGAGGGAGGAGAAGAGGACAGTCAGGTTGTGGGCTAGTTAGAGTAACGACTGGTGGAGAAGAAAAAAAGAAGGTGAAGAAGATTGGTAATGGTGTCATGGTTGGTGCAGTGAACACCTTGAATGTTCATGTCAGCTGGATTCTGTTGCTTGTCATTACGAAATGTCCTTAATTTTGGACCAGTACCTGCTGGATTTGTAGAGGATGTTATTAGTAGGTTCCATAGTAGGTGCTTTGGCACACGAATTTGTCTTTGCAGTTGTTACGTAATACGGATAGTCTTCAAAGTCTGCTGCGGAGGTGGGAGATCTTCCACCTGGACCAAAGTTTGTCCCTAGATTTGAGAAGTTGAAGCAGGGGACGTGTTAGCCACTTGGTTACTTTCCCTGCCATCCTACGTGTGGTGACCAGGATGTGAAGGTTTTGAAGAGAGAGGAGGATGGAGCTGAAATATTCTGTGGCTATGTTAATGTCCTCTGTTTGGTAGAGAGGGGACCAGTCAACCTGGTTAAGGTCAGTTAAGAAGCCCTCATGACTTAGGTGGGAGAGATTAGGAAAGGTTACAGTTTTAGCAGGGAGCAAGGCAGACAGTAGATTAAGGGGAGGATGAGGACAGGAAATAAGGCATCAAGGGAGGGGATTGGAGTTGAGGCAAGAGCGGTACTGGCAGAGTGGAGGGATATCCTCAGGACAGAAGACCTCAGAAGGGGCACAAAGCAGGTGGCCATAGAATACAATTGGTAGTTATAGTAAAATGCGGGGGCACACAGTCCAGGCCAGTAATGTGTGAGACCATGCTAGCATGGTCAGTCATAGAGCAGGAGGTATTAAAGATGGGAAAAGCATTACAAATTTCTTTGACTGAATGGTCATATAAGGTCTTAAAGGAGGATTTGCTAATCGGGGAACTAAGCTTCAGTGTTTTTTGCATTGTATTCCGCAAAGATGGCAGCGCAAAGCTTATAGCCATTCTCTCTAGGTGTTTTTTTTAGCTTAGATACCTTTAAATAAATGAAGGAATAGCTTCTCAATGCATAGGTTCCAGGTTCACATAACAGGAGACAATCTGAGATGTACAGGGTAAGTTTCTTGATAATGGCTCTGAATGTCTAGCGTAAAGCATTTCTGTTTCTCCTGAAATGGAGGGAGGGCCACCCCATGGCTGTGTAAAGGGCACAATGATGAGTGGCATGGGGTAATCCAGTAATGAATCTCAGGGCCCTGTGATACAACGTGTCCAGTTTAGCAAGATGCGAGGCAGGGCAGTCACTATAAAGAAAGTCAGCATATCAACCAAGGAGAGAAATGTGGTTTGTACCAGCTGCCGTTTGGCATTGTTGGTGAGGTAGTAATTAATCCTAAAAAAGAGGCCAAGTCTCTGTCTTAATTTCTTTAGAAGGTCTTCAATGTGGTCCGTGAAAAAAAGTTTATAATCAAGCCACACTCTCAGATACTTGAATTTGCTAACAAATTCTAGATTTTCACCCAGGATTGTGGTAATCTGTGGAGCGGAGCCAACAGTGGCTGGGTTTGCATCATGGAGAAGAGGAAAAAATAGCATAGCCTTGTTTTTTTTGCATTTAATAACAGTTTTTTTGTTTAGGAGTTGGCCCTGAAGAAGATTAAATTCAGATTGTAGGTCTTTGCAGGCTCTTTCAGGTGAGGAACGACTTAGAGAGAGGACCGTATCATCTGCGAATAAATGAATATTGGCCTTAGTTATGCTATTATCAATGTTGTTTATGTAGATTGCAAACAGTAGTGGACCCAGAATCAATCCCTGAGAGACCCCTCTTTGCAGAGATTTAAGGGGAGAAAGTTCACCATCTGCCTTTACTTGCTGCCACTGGTCAGAAAGGTAATCAACAAACCAATGTAGGGATAGTGAGTCCAGTCCTATTGCCTTAAGGGAGGAGAGGAGCAGGCCATGGTCGACGGTGTCGAAAGCCTTGCTCAAGTCTAAAAACACTGCACAGACAAATTTCCTATTTTCCAGGACACGCTGCCAGTTATTGGTCACTTTAGCTAGGACCGTGATAATGCTGTGCTGTGTTCTAAAGCCGGATTGCATAGGATTTAGCAGATTCATAGTTTCTACGTATGTTTTCAGTTGCTTGCTTACAATTTTTTCCAGTAATTTAGACAGAATAGGTAGTAGGGAAATCGGTCTGTAGTTGTTTAGATCACATAGGTCCCCAGATTTGAACAAAGGAATAACGTGAGCTGTTTTCCATAAAGGTGGGAGGATTCCGTGGGACAGTGAATGATTGAATAGGTGGGTAATTGGTGTAGACAGGACATGGTAGGCAACCTTTAGAAAGTAAGGATCCAGAAAGTCGGCCCCTGCACTTTTCTTAGTGTCCAACTTTAATAGGAGTTCTTTGACCTCTTTCAATAAAGTACTGTATGCTGAAGGGAAAAGACTGAACTGGTTAGAAGAGGTTCCGAGTTTTGCACATCCAATTGGGAGCATAGGGAACATGCAGGGGAGTTGTCGAAAGCAAGACCTGTGGTGGCAAAGTGGTTGTTAAAAGCATCCAGGATTTCCATTTTGTCGCAGATGGTGGCACTGCCAGTGATAATCTTTGCAGGTATGGAATTTCACGGGGTATGTTCAGACATATCCTTAATGGATTTCCAAAATTTAGAGGAGCTCCAAGAGGCAGAATCCAGTTCCAGGTGGTAGAAGGATGCCTTAGCCTCTCTTATCATCTTGGTGCCCCCCTTCCTGGCTTTCCTAAAATTACACCAATCCATCAGTGCCTTAGTAGTTCTTGCTTTTTTCCAAAGCGTATCCCCATTCAGCAATGCTGATTTGAGTTCAGGTGTGAACCAACGACAGGTTCTTCCCCTTACCCTAACTTTTACGAAAGGGGCATACTTGTTTAAAGCCTCAGTCACAATTTCAGAGAAAATCTCATAAGCCAACAGGACCGAGTTAGCTAGGTAAAAATCCTACCAATGCAGTGAATATTTTAACTCGTCAAGGTAGGTGGACAGATCAAAGTTGTGTCTGGACCTCTTGGTGGAGAACTTTGACATGGACAGTGAGTTCTGAACTGACCTTACACTAGCAGTGATACTATGGTCACTAACATCAGAGAAGAATTCTCCTGCATGGGAGAATAGGTGCGGTTTACTTATTAGAATGACATCAAGCAGCGTACTTTTGGCAGGGTTCTTTTTGTTAGGGCGTGTGGGTTCACCAATAAGTTGTGTTAGTCCAAGGGCATCACAAAACTCCTTCAGAGGTGCAGCAGCTTGGGACATCCAGTCAAAATTTAGGTCCCCAAGGATAACTGTTTCAAGGGAACCATGCCCCATAATGTTAGTTAGGTGGGTAAGGATTTGAGGACCAGCAGAGGGGAGTCTATAGCAGCCTATAACACATCGCGCAGAAGATGGGGATCTCTCCAACTTTAGAACTAAGCATTCAAATTGGTTAGCAACAGATAATGATTCTAGACATGTAACTGTGTATTTATCCATAGCATAGATGGCCAATCCCCCGTAAGCATGTCAGCTCTGAATAATGAGTATTCAGGAATGTTAATTTCCCTATCAGGCATGGAAGGTCTGAGACAAGATTCAGAGATCACTAAAACATCCGGTTTGTAATGACTGACCCAGGCCTGAATCAATGTGAATTTTTTTAACAGGCTGCATACGTTCATATGCAAAAATTGCATACCTTTCAGGTTTGCTAGGTCCGATGGTGAAGTAAGAGTTTTAGCTGGGCCGGGATTAAGCTCAATGTTACCAGAACACAACAGAAGGAGAAGAAGGAGCTTCCTTAGGGTAGCAAGGGCCATTTTAAAATATCTTGCCCGTGAGCGTCTGCAGTGGGTGTCAGGCCTAGTAAATATGAACCCATAATTAGACCTGGTCCGTCCTAGTGCCACAATTACCATGACCTTGGCTGGGAGATATAAGAGGAGGTAATTGAATTGGAGAACAGTGAGTATACTCTGTGGTAACAGTTCAGCGCCAGTCACGCCTCTGTTAGTGGTTATAACAAGAGGCTGCAAGTTGGGAAGTCTGAGGGCACAAAGGTAGTTATAGGAAAAGAAACGGTGGACATGACAGCCCACTGGAGGACTATAGCCTCCCCTGCTAAAGGATCGGTGGAGCTTGGATACTATGCAAGGCACAAGGAAGAGAATAAACAACACATGGAGCCAAAGGGGCACCCTCATGGTGATGCCTTGAGTATAGCAGATGTAGTTGAACTGTCTGACCCTTACAGCCTAAGCTTGATTAGCAACCTACACCACTGCCTCAAATGTTTGTGAGAGTAGAGATATAAAAGTCACCACTAATGCCAGTTCAAAGCACCACCTATTTACTTTCTGGAAGGCTGGTGCAAGGGGGCATATGCCATGAGTTTGCATCCTAGACTGCTGTCACTGTGGATAAGGTACCCAGAAGTGGAATACCATAGTCACTGCGCATTTACCAATCCACAGGATTTTTGAGTAAGACAAGCAACACCAGGATACCTTCAGTGTTAAGGAGTCTGGAATCAAGCAGAAGCCATTCAAGAATTAGCAAGCTTGGTCTGTCCAGTGCCAGATAACACGGGAGCGGGCTGCGGTAGCCTATTTGTCCTGCGAGAGAGGCCGAAAGGGCGTGGATATGCCTTGGGGTGGGGCACAAGTGTATTTAATAAATGGGGGTGGGGGCTGGATGGGTGGGTGAAAAAAAGGCCTTTGCAGACCTTTCCTTAGTGAGCATCCGGGCTTGTGGTCCAGGCGGCGGCTGTGGAAGTGCCGGAGGCCAAGTTTCCATAGCGTCTGAGCTGGGAACCCTGGAGGTTCCGGCTGAGGAGAGAGAGACAGGAGGTGATTAAATACTGTCTGGAGACAAAAGGCCACACAGTCCAGCAGCAAGAACAGATTTACACAACAAAGGAGACCGATTTAGCTTGGCACCCAACAGTCTGGGGTCCAGGAACACAACCAAGAAAGGGCTGTGATCACTTCTAGGGAATTAGAACAAAGTGGCACAGTAAAACATAGAAATGCAGGCTAACAGCAGTTGCTAACAGATAAAATTAGGCTAATATTAGTGCAAAAACAGTAGTTACAGCCTTTTTCCGAAGGTTTTACACAGACAAACCAATATCGGGCAAAGGACCAATTGGGACAAGGCTGGAAAAGGCGCTTGCATTCTGATTGGCTGTCGGCTTTTGCTGTACCTTTCCTTGGTGAGTGTCTGGGCTTGTGGCCTCAGGCAGCTGTGGAAGTGCCGTCCGCCTGGGGGCCGAGTTTCCCTCGGCGTCTGAGCTGGGAGCCCTGGAGGGTTCTCGGTTGAGGAGAGAGAGAGGAGACAGAAGGTGATTAAATACTGGCCGGAGACGAAAGGCCACACAGTCCAGCAGCAAGAACAGATTTACATGACAAAGGGGGCCGATTTAGTTTGGCGCACAACAGTCTGGGGTCCAGGAACACAACCAATAGATGCCCAGGAAATAAAAAGTACCAACCCCAATGCCCCTTCAACCACTTAGATATCCCTGTACCCACCCTGCTTCCTCATTGGCCCAAAACACCAAGTTTAATCTAAAATCACTGCCATTTTTTGCTCTCAGTTAACGAGAGAGACTGACTCCCAATACTAGCTGCCTGATATGGCACTCCTTAGCTGGGCTCATTTCTAGAAATATTATGTTTATTTTATTGCTGTACCTTTTCTCCAGTGCCCCACGATTCTCAGGCTATTACAGCCAACTGGGCTCTCCCTTGTTCCTCCTCCAGCTGGCTGCCCGCTCACTCCTGAAAATTATGCTTTCTGTCTCTGTAACTGGATGACCAAGCGAGGCAGCCCCCCCAAGTGTGAGAGAAGCCCACCCCCCCAGTCACCATTGCTTTAACAATGTAAAATAAAGACTTTTCCAATAATACAAAAAAGGAAATGTGGGATAATAAAAGAGAAGCCATCAAAGCGATCAGCTTCACGGATCTGCCAGTTGTCACTAACGTTTTAAAACGTGCAGCACGAGATTCCCCACTCACAGCAGCTAAAGTGATAAAAGCTGCTTGACTGACCTGCTTTGCATACAGTCGCTACTTCAGACAAATAATACCAGAACAAACTCTATCTAAACTGCCTCCATGCACTCGACTGCCCCCACCCAAAAAGCTTACACATCAGTCAGATTTTAGCAGGTGGTTCATACCTTACTGTGGTCGGGTGCTCTGCTAATGGCCTTCTGCTTTCTCTGGCAGGACATCGAAAAAAAATCACATCAATGGGGTGCAGAAAGAAGGGGACACACTAATGGGTGGGGGAGCTGAAACAGCACAGTAAAAATCGCGCTCTTTAAATTTAAAAAAACAGTACTCTATGCTGCCCTGCCACTTCAAGCTTCTCAATCGACCCTCCTACTTTTGCGCGACAGGGTCATGCAAGATCTCAACTTCTGAGAAAGGGGTGAAAAAAAATGTGGCAAGACAGACAGAAAACTGCATTTTTGTAAAAGAAACTCCATATCTTGTTGCAGATGTGGTGGAGTAGTGTGTGTGTGTGTGTGGGGGGGGAGATCAGAATAGCTCTGTGGGGGGGTAGCAACAAGACGTGGAACAGCATAGAAAAGTAGGGACTACTTTACAGCAGGACAACTTTAACTTAATCTAACTCAATTTTTAAATTTCTTTTTTAATTTTTTTAAATCCCACATACAAATGACACAGGTAGCCCATTTTCTAAGCGCAATAATAGGTATGGGCAATTCCGGACCTTCCAGGGGCTATAAGACTCTCCGCCTGTGGCGTCGGGCCTCATTACGCCCCTGGGCAGTCTGGTATTGCCCAACACCACCCACCCTGGAGGGTATTATTGCTTGCTTAAATTGGTGTTTCTGTAGCGCTCCATATTGTCATGGGTAATTAGGTACACATTGATAATATGCACCCCTACTGGGTAAAGTGGCTCAACCCAAAGCTATGAATCAGCATAGAACACTGGGTACATGAACTGAATATTTTTTTATATTTTCTAACTTTATTGTCAGGATTGCATGTCTACAGCAGGTTGGGGCTCCCTGGTGACAGGGGGCACCCCAAAATTTAGAAATCATGCCTGTTAAGATGCAGCTTTCAAACAGACTAACCTACTGATATATCGTCCCATTTCCAGTGTCTTATGTGCATGGATTGAGGGCCACGTGCCACCTCATCTGTCATGGGTGTACAGGTCTCCAACTATTTCTCTTGGTACCTGAAGGCATGTGATTTCTCTTTACCTTTGGTTAGGCTGGCACCCGCTAATTCCCATTCATTTTATTTTCCCCAGTTTCAGTTGGTCGTTGGACCCCCTCCCCCCTTTTTTTCCCCTGGGACCTGGAGAGAGAACTGTAGTGTGCAGTGTATTTTTATTTTCCGTAGTACGTAGTTATGTTTATTCAGTGGAGGCTGGCTAGGGCTGCCTGTTATCCTTTGGTGTAACTCTTCTAATGGGGCCTGTACAAGCAGAATATTTTATGTTTAAATCACTTTTTGGCAGCTTTCTTGAATAAGATTATTTTTTTAGTGCTCCACTTTTTAAATGCATTTCCTAGCATATCCTTTCAACTCTAGAGAGCCACATGGGGATTCTGCCACTGCTACCAGTTTATCAGCAATGCCTTGCACATTGTGTGACCATTGGAGTGCTTTCCACTCAATTTTCTTTTTTTTTATTCAGTTTACTTTATTAACACAGCAATGTTACATGAAGGTTTGCGGCCTTAGCCAGGCCAAGTACTTCAAACAACATGAAGTCTTGCTATATTATGACTATTGCAGTTTGCCCCAGCCTTAGAACTGCTCCGGAGGTGAAAGAGTTAACTTCCACGCAGAGCATGGAGCTTAGAGCTCGAGCTCGGTTCAGAAGCTCTGTTTGGCTGGTTTCAAACCGAAACCGTCAGATTCTTTACTCCGCCTCACTGAACAGTCGCTCCGGAGATTCCTCCTGTTGTTCGGTTCATTTATTCGGTTTAAAGCGCTATTTCTCGGTTTAATTTAACCTCGATTTCATTATTTTAACCGCAAAACCGATCGGTTCAGGCTCTGTCTATGGTAATCGTAAGTAATAGATGGGGTTTTTTCTGTGTGGAACTTGTAAAATATTATCGGTTCGGTTGAACCGATCGAGTTGTATTTAAATATAAGTTTAAAGCCTTTTAAGGCTTTTTAGAGTGCGGTTCCCGGTTCTTATCGGTTCTAAAAAAACGGATTTCATTATGGTTTTTTCCAGGACCCGTGACACGGTTTGGAACCGATAAGGGTGTCTTGCCTGGCACTGCCATCAAAAGGGCAAGTTGGTTGGTTAGGCTGGCATCATGTCTGAGAAACCCAAAGGAAAAACCGGGCCCACTGGGTTTCAACACTGTAGTGTCTGCGGGAAGCCTTTGCCAAGGCTGACCACACACTACATGTGTCTATTGTCTGGGGTTTGACCACCTCAATTCAGACTGCCAGATTTGTAAAAATTTCCTGCAGCCACCCTGGACAAGAGAGTGGGCAGGCTCAGGAGCGAGAGCCAAAAAGTCCGCTGACCGGATGGCCAGCCGGTTGTTGCCAACCGAACGGAGGGAGTACCCTCTGACCAGGCGAGACTTCCTCGGGCAACGAAAAGCTGGCTCTGAGGAGCCAGTTCCAGCAAAGAAATCTAAAAATCAGCAGGTTTGGAGTCCAAAATTCCTTCTCCAACTGCTGCTGAGATAGCCAGGGCAATACAGATTGTCCAGTCCCTGTTCCGTTCCCTCCGAACCGCCACTGTCTGAAAAAGGTCGGTTCGGTCGGTTCCAGTGGTTCAGGATTATGATATAGAAGAGTTCTATGAACAGAGGGAGGGATGAGGATTATGATCAGTGTGAATGTGATTTTGAAAGTCTGGATGTGCCCATTGAACTGGACATCTCCCAGACAGACCTTCAGGTGAGTCTCCCTAGGCTTTCTGAGTCCCTTCTCATTTTTGTTTTATAAAAAAGTTGCTGAGACCCTCCAGCTTCCCTTAGAGGAGGTGCTGGATGAGCAAGAGGAGCCTGACTATGTGGAGATGATGGATATCCCAGAGTCCAGGAGGTTGTCCATCCCTTTACATAAATCCTTTAGAAAACAAACAGTAAAAATTTTAAAAGCTCCTAATTCTGTGCCTCCTGTGGATAAAAAGATGGACAGGAGGTACACTTTGTCAGGTCCTGATACAGATTTTCTTTCACAGCAATGCAGTCATGTTGGGGTAGTTCAGGCTGCAGCCTGTGATAAAGCTAATATTCCACTGGCTTCACATCCTCCTGACAAGGATTCCAGGAAGATTGATGCCATGGCCAAAAAACAATACATGGCAGCATCCTTGGGACTCAGACAAGCTAACTATATGGCTTATGTTGCAAGATACCAGAAATCTAGATGGGATACTGTCATGGCCTTAGCCAAACAGGTCCCTGGCCAGCTCGCAAAGGAGCTGGAGCAGGTGGCTCTTGATGGTATTGAGGCATCTAAGGTGCAATTCCATGCTGCAGTGGATTCTGATGTATCCTCTAGAGTCATGGCTACATCGTAGCTTTTCTCAGATTGGCCTGGCTCAGGTGTACTACTTTGTCACAGGATACCCAGTCTAAGGCTATGGATTTTTCTGTGGTGGGAAATTCTCTGTTTGGGGAGCAGACAGAGAATTATATGAAGAAAATGGATGAATATAGAACCACTTACAGGAGTGCACAAGCCAAGGAACGGCAAGTCACTCCTCAGAGGCAGCCCCCCAGGGGTAGGGGTAGGCCTTTTCACAGGCCTTTTTACCAGACTCAGGCCCCTCCTCTTCAGCCTATGTACAGAGGGGATTCTTCAGAGGGAGAGGCAGACGGGGTTCGAGCAGGCCTGCTCCCACCCCTCAGACTAAAGCCCCTGCCAAACAGGCACCCTGATGGGATGCCCAGGGTCGGCTCTCCACTACCTGTAGGGGCAGGTTGGCTCACTTCGTCCAGGACTGGCAGTCTTTAACTTCAGACAGGTGGGTCCTGGAAGTAGTGAGCCAGGGTCTGTTCTCAGCTTCAGAAATTTCCAAAGATGAGAGCCAGATCTTTTCCATCTGCAAACCCTTTAGAGACTCTTGCTTTGGAAAAGAAGTCTCAACCCTCCTGGCTCTCAGAGCTGTGAAAAGGTTTCTCCTTTCACCAGGGCAAGGGTCTGTACTCCAGGTACTTCCTTACCCCAAAAAGACAGGAGAGTGGCGGCCTATCCTGGATCTAAGATATCTAAACAAGCACCTTTTAAAGCCAAAGTTCAAAATGGTGACACTGGGAATGATTTTACCCTCCCTAAGGCCAGGGGACTGGCTAGCCTCCCTGGACCTCAAAGATGCCTACTTCCATGTTCTTATCAGAGCTCCCATTGAAAGTACCTCAGATCCGAACTGCCCTCAGGCCATTATCAGTTCAGAGCAATGCCTTCGGCCTTACTTCTGCCCCAAGGTTTTCACAAAGTGTCTGGCAGTAGCAGTCGCTCACCTAAGAAGGCAAAGATTGCCATTTTTCCCTACCTGGACGACTGGCTCATTGTGGGTCAGTCTCAGACCAGGTCAAATCACACCTGCTAGTTACCCAGCAGCTGCTTACCTCTCTGGGGTTTCTTCTCAATCTTCCAAAGTCAGTTTTGGAACCTGTCCAGGTACTCACCTTTATAGGCGCAGAACTGGATACAAAAGCAGGCCAGAGCCTTCCTTCCCTTGGAAAGGTAAGGACCTTAGTGGCCCTGGCCGCCTCCTTCACTCTGCAGGTTTCTCGACCAGGAAGGCATTTTCTGCAGCTCCTAGGGCACATGGCTGCCTCCACAGCCGTGGTGCAAGGAGCAAGATTTCAGATGAGGGACATTCAGTTCCATTTGAGAGCTTTCTGGTCTCAAAGAAGAGATCCTCTATCCAAATTAATCCCAGTGACTCGAACCCTGATCCAGGCCCTTCAGTGGTGGCAGAATCAGAGCAATCTGAGACAGGGGGTGCCTTTCCTCCCTCTGTCCCATTCCTTGACCCTTACTACAGATGCATCCCTCTTGGGATGGGGAGCTCAGCAAGGACCTCTCCACCCAGGGATTATGGTCCCCTCAGGAATCTCTGCTCCACATCAATCTGTTGAAACTCAGAGCTGTTTTTCTAGCACTTCAGGTTTTCTCTGCATCTGTTCAGAACAAGGTGGTACAGGTCAGAACAGACAACACCACTACAATGTGGTACATAAACAAACAAGGGGGCACTCGGTCTTTGGCCTTGTGCACCGAGGCAATGAAGTTGTGGTCTCTGGCTTACTCCCTGAACACTTCCCTCATAGCAGTTCACCTCCCAGACAAGGACAATGTCTTGGCAGATGCCCTCAGCAGGATTTCCCATGGCCATCATGAATGGTCACTGGATCCCCTAGTACTGGGGATAGTGTTTGCCAGATGGGGCACTCCTCAGATAGATCTTTTCGCAGCCCCAGACAATTATCAACTTCCACTGTTTTGTTGCAGGCCCCCAGTGTTGGGCTCAGTTCCCCGGATGCCTTTCTCCTCGATTGGGAAGGGAAGTTTCTTTATGCCTTTCCCCCCTTCCCTCTCCTGTTCAAAGTACTAGTCAAAATCAGGTCTCAGCCCTGAAAATGATCCTGATTGCTCCAGATTAGGCCAGGCAGCCCTGGTACCCACTCCTTCTGTCCTTAGCAGTCCATCTTCCCCTGTGTCTCCCCAGGAACCACAATCTGTTAACCTGTGCTCAGGGGAGAGTTTGGTATCCGAATCTCAAATCCCTCAACCTGAAGGCTTGGCTCTTGAGCAGTTAGAGTTTGCTGATTTGCAACTTTCTCAAAGTGTTCTCGAAATCCTGAAGGCTGCTAGGAAGCCTTCCACCAGGGCTACCTATAACTCCAAGTGGAAAAGGTTTTCCATATGGTGTTCGGGAAGCATGTTTCCCCAGAATCTGCTGATCTACCTACTGTATTGGACTACATGGTCCATCTTAATTCTTTGGGACTGAGACCAGCCACCCTGAAAGTGCACTTGGCTGCTGTCTCTGCCTTCATTCAAGCAGGAAGCCTCTTCTCTCTCTGCTCATCCTGTATTTTCCAAGTTTTTAAAGGATTGCTTCACACCAATTCCCATTCAGGGACCCTGCCCGGCTTGGGATCTTAATGTATGCATTGCTCAACTAATGCAACCCCCTTTGAGCCTCTGTCTTGACGGAAGCTTAAGTGTTGACTTGGAAAACTGTATTTCTGGTAGCCATCACTTCTGCCAGACGTATAAGTGAGTTACAGGCTTTATCAGTAGAAACTGACTTTATTTCCTTTCACAGGGATAAAGTGGTCCTCCAGGACTAACAGGAAGTTTTTGCCTAAGGTGGTTTCAGATTTCCACCTTAACCAGTCTATTTCACTTCCAGTGTTCTTCACTGACCATTCCTCCTCTGGTGAGAGGAGGCTGCACAGCTTAGATGTTAAGAGGGCCCTAAGTTACTACATAGGGCATACCAAGGGTCACAGGTTTGACTCCCTCCAACTGTTTCTCACTTATGGTGAGGTTGGGAAAGGGAGACCTGCCACTAAAAGATCCATTGCCAGGTGGATCGTTTCTTGTATACAATTTTGCTATCAAAAGCTGGGTAAGGTTTCCCCCTCAGGCCTGAGGGCTCACTCTACCAGAGGTACAGCTGCATCTCTAGCTGCTGCTAGAGACATCCCTATCTTGGAGATATGTCAGGCAGCTACTTGGAAGACAGTACACACTTTCACCAAGCATTACTCCCTGGATATTCAGGCCAGAAGGGATGCTTTCGGTTTGGCACAACCGTGCTTCAGAGCCTATTCCCTAAGTAGGTTCTGCCCTCCTCCATGGAGGTACTGCTGTGTAGTCTGCAATAGTCATAATATAGCAAGACTTCATGTTGTTTGAAGAAAAATTACTCACCTTAGTAATGTTGTTTCTTCTAATGGAGTCTTGCTATATTATGACCTCCCCAAGCCTGCCCTCTCAGAACTCCTACTTTGGGGTATGGGGTGGGAGTCCTCTGTTGGCATTTATTGATGCCCTCTTTCATGTTTGGGTGTTGTGTTCATTTAGTTATTTTATCTTAATTTTTCTGGTCCACTGACTTGAGTCTTTGTGTTGGGACCAGTAAAATGTGTTAATATATTAGTAGCCAGTTGGCTAGTGTAGGTTACAGCTTCACACAGAACCTTAGTGAGTTTTTGCTCGTAAAGATCTGACGGTTTCGGTTTGAAACCAGCCAAACAGAGCTTCTGAACCGAGCTCGCGCTCTAAGCTCCATGCTCTGCATGGAAGTTAACTCTTTCACCTCCGGAGCAGTTCTAAGGCTGGGGAAAACTGCAATAGTCATAATATAGCAAGACTCCATTAGAAGAAACAACATTACTAAGGTGAGTAATTTTTTCTTATAGACCAACAGGCCATTATCGTGAGTATGTATTAGATGAAGTGATAACAATGAGAATGATACAAATTCAACATGAACCATTAACATAATAAACCTAGGAGAGCCTTTTACTCAAAACCCCACCCTCCTCACCACCCTCATTCCCAGCAGCATTTACTAAGTTAGAGAAACCACAGGAATTCCCCATGGAAAACAGAAAACACACAAGGACTCAGGAGGTGCCTCAGATAAGGGAATAATTTCTCCGCGTTAAAGAGATTACGTATGCCAGGTGACTAGAACTGCATCTAGAAGGCCCTATTTGGCACTATAGGATTGCATTCTATTGTTCATTTTTGCTATGTGCAGTTCCAGTTGTAGTGCCAACATAATCTCCTTATACCATTCGAGCACTGAAGGTGTTGTAACATCTTTCCAGTGCCTTAAGATGACCGCCTTAGCCGTAGCTGATATAATAGCCATGTAAAACTTATTCTGCTTACCCATGTCTCTGGGGAAATTATTCAGCAGGCAAATTTCCGATGTGAAAAAAGACTCTAGGCCTATTATAGGTGGTAATGAGGCTTGAGTCGCCTTCCAGAAAGGCTGAATCATGGGACATGCCCACAGTACGTGGTATAAGTCGCCTTCTCCAGCCTTACATCTGCTGCAATTAGTTGATGTTAATTTACCCATCCTGTGTAACTTAGCAGGAGTATAATACAAATTGTGTATAGTGTTAAATTGTTGTAATTTATATCTGTCCTGTCTTATATATTTGTGGTTATTTTCCTATATTTGCTCCCATACTCCATTGTCTGCATTTATCTCTAATCTCTGTCTCCAGTAATGACTAATATTGGAGGGCATTCCTTCATCTATCCTCTGCAATTCGTGAAATACTCTGGAGACAGAGTGGCGTTGATCTGCAATCTTTAATAACCAGGACAATTCAGTCCTGTTTTCAGCCCATACTTTGTCTTTCATGGGTGAGCTTTTATGGAGTCACCAATTTGTCGAAGTTTAAAAGGGTGACCTCTTACACCTGGAATTTGAGAACAAATTTGTTCATATGACAATAATTTCCCTTGCGGTGCCAGATCCCCCAGGTGTAACCCGACTATCGGTTCCCAAAATGTAAGAGGGATCGGGGCTTGTTGTATTTGAAAGTGAATGTTGTGTGTCAAGGGTTGCTGCAGTGAGTTCTGCCAATTCACTTTTAGAAACTTCTGAGCTTGATGGAGGACTTTTATTGACCATCCAATGGGCGTGTTTTTAACTGATTTAGGAAGTAATCTTAGGGAAGCATAGGCAATTGAGTTTAAAGATAATGAGTATTTAAGGATTAGGTCTCTCTCAATATGGACCCAGGGAGGCACATAGGAAAAGGGGTCAACTAAAGAAGTCGGTCGGCTCCAAAAAACTAGTTTACTGACATGCGATGCTATATAGTATTTAAAGAAGGAAGGAAGCGCTAGGCCCCCTGCTTTCTTTGGTCCTGTAAGTTTCAGGTAGGCTCTTCTAACAGTCTTCCCTTTCCATAAAAAAACGTTGAGTAATTTTTGCAAGGTCCCAAACCAGGTTTTGGGTAGATAAGACCCCAGCATGTTTAGTGGATAAAAAATCCTTGGCAATATGTTCATTTTCACTATTTCTATTCTAGCCCAGAATGGCAGGGGCAGAGAACTCCATCTGGTCAAGTCTTGCTTAATTATTTTAGTTAAATTATAGAGATTTTCTCTAATCATCGTGGTTATCTCCCTAGTGATTTTAATACCAAGATACGTTAATACTTTTGGTTCCCAGCTAAACCCCAATTCCTTTGCCACATTCGGATAGCATCTGTTATTAAGCGGGAAGAGCTTTGTCTTGGAGATGTTAAGTTTGTAGTTCGAGACTTTGGAGAACTGTGTGATTTCCTGCATGACTGCTAGTATACAGGTTTCTGGGTCCTCTATGTGCAAGAGCAAGTCATCAGCGTAAGCTGAAATTAAATATCTTTTGCTGCTCATCTGCAGTCCCCTAATCTCCCGTGTTGCAAGTAATCTGCGAATCATGGGCTCCAGATATAAATTAAGCAGGAGTGGGGAGAGAGAGCAGCCCTGCCTTGTGCCACAGGTAAGGGGGAAAGGATCTGACAGGATACCATTACACCACACCCGTGCTTTAGGTGTTCTGTAAAGTAACCGGACCCAATTTAAAAAACCTTCTGGTAGGCCAAACCTGGACAAAACTGCAAATAAGAAGTCCCACGAAACCCGGTCGAATGCTTTTTCAGCATCCAGCGCAAGTAGGGCCACCGGGGTCTGCATGTTACGTGCATGTACAATTAAGTGATGGAGTTTATGTATGTGGTCACTAGACGCTCTGCTGTTCATAAAGCCGACCTGTACATCACTTACCATCTTACTCATTAATGGACTAAGTCAGTTGGCTAACACCTTTGCCAGTATCTTGATATCAACATTCAGCAGTGATATCGGACGATAACTGCCAGGAAGAACAGGGTCTCGCTCTGATTTGGGAATAAGGGTTATGAGGGCCTCCAGGAAACTTTCTTCCAAATGACCCTCATAAAACCAAAAGTTATATACTTTGGTCAGGACAGGGCAAATTACTTCTGTGTAGGCTTTATATATATTAGTAGGCAGACCATCAGGTCCAGGGGAGTTCCACTCCATTTTCTTCTGAATTCACCCCACTTAGGTCCAGGACTGTGCTTGTTGTTGTGGTGACATCACACACAGTTTTGTGACGTCATACAGATCCCGTGTGGAAGTTTGAGCGCTTGACGCTCTGTTTACAGTTCTACAAAAACAGGTGCATTATGGAAAACATCTTTCCCTCACTTAACAAAGAGCCTGGCTGGGTTTCTAAACACGTTGTTGTGACTCTGACAGCCCATGTTTTCCAGAAAGACAAACAGAACACTGACATTCAGTCAGTAGGATACTGGTAGTTTTCCCAGATACTTTTTTGCTGTAGTATTTGCAATAACATAAGTGAACTGGTCTACAGAGCAAGGTCTTTTGGACTCTGTCAGCCCATGTTCCTAGCCCATAGGGAATCAAAGTGCTAGTTGTAATAAAAAAAAAAACTCTCCTACCATTCAGCCTGGAAAGGACTGGCACCATGGCGCCGAGCAAAGGCTGATCGCTCGGAAAGGCTGGCAACCCTGGTTCATGCCTGAGCCCAGGATGACAGAAGCAGAGACTGGCAAGGAGAGTTTGGAGCATCCGTCAGACACCTTCTCCTGGGGGGGGGGGAGTGGGCATGAACCTGCATCACTCTTGGGTGGCTCCTGGTGTCCCATGGTGTCAGTGCAGTTTGTGGCATGGGTGATCACACGCCGCAAGTGCGACCTGTCAGGACTCTGCATGTGTTCAGCCATATTGTAGGCGGGGGTTGCCATTCCGCTCTCCCATCACGCTGCCTGGAGACCAGTCTCAGAGCCAATCCCCTGCCGGAGACCCGAGCTGGTGAGAGGCCCAGTCTCCCCTCCTGTCCCTCTCCTGGAGGGAGGCGCCCCCCGATGAAGGGATACATTGGGTCGCTTGGGTCATGGCAGGATGGGGGATGGTGGGAATGGCAGTGAGGGGATATTCTGGTGGGTTGCGGGGCTCCTAGGCAGCCTGAAGGAGTGGCCAGTCGAGGGGTTTGGAGTATAAATAAAGTAAAAAAAGAAAAAGAAAATGAACAAGCAGGTACCACTTTTTTTCCAGTCTACAGTCTCCTCTCTTAGTTCAGTTATCTCAGTTATGCAGAACAAAGTCTAGCAAGAGCCAATACAGCTGCAAAATCATAGTATTGTGGAGAGTGAGGAATGTGTAAAGTAGCAATTTTTGCACTAACCACTGAACCACCTAACTGCACTTTCTAATTGTTGTGATACATGCACACTGACTAATACATATACACATATATGCATATATATTCCCGTGTAACATAGCAGTGCACTGTCTACACACATTTTTACAGATTAAAAAAAGATATTGAGGGACTGTTTTCTTCTTTTCAGGCACCGAGGGACATCGGAGGGTGGGGGGGTTGCCACTAGACACCTCATTTAAATCAGCAATGACATGCATAAGGCTGAAACTGATCTAGATAGTGGGGAAATGTAGACTAACAATTTTTGCACTATCCACTGAGCCACTTAACTGCTCTTTCTAATTGTTGTGATACACACACTAATACATATACACATACATGCATATATATTCCAGTATACCATAACAGTGCGCTGTCTACACACACAGAGCATTGCCACACACGCACACTAACACATGACACCATCCCCATTGAAGGCTGATTAGCAAACTGCGCAGCCTAGGAGTGGATCTTAAAATAGTTCTGTGGGTGGAAAACTGGCTGAATGGCAGGAGTCAGAGGGTTGTGGTAAACAGGTAGTATTCTGGAGAGGGAGAGATAATAAGCAGGATGCCAAAGGGGTCGGTGCTGGGGCTGGTCCTCTTCAATTTCTTTATTGGGGACACTGCAGAGGTACTGGCGGGGAAAGTATGCCTCTTCATAGATGATAGAAAGGTATGCAGTTGGGTGGACATGCTAGGGGGTGTTGAAAGAATGAGGGAAGACCTTAAAAAGCTGGAGAAATGGTCTGAAGAATAGCAGCTAGGATTCAATGCAAAGAAGTGCAGGATCATGCACATAGGGCACAAGAACCCAGGGGCAAAGTGCAAACTAGGTGGGTAGGTACCTGTACTGACAGTCACAAAGCAGGAAAGGGACCTGTGAGTTATCATCTCAGAGGACCTAAGAGAAACTATGCAATGTGATAAGGTGGCTGGAAAGGTTTGCCAGATGCTTCAATGCATAGGGAGGGATATCAGGAGTATAAAGAGGGACGTCATCTTGCCCCTGTTTAAGACATTCATGAGAGACCACACCTGGAATACTGAGTCCAGTTCTGGAGGCCCCATCTGAGAAAGAACATAGAGGAGGTGGTGCGGTGGAGTGCAACTAAAATGTTGCAGGGCCTGTGGGATAAGACCTGTGAGGAAAGACTAAAGGAGTTAAATATGTATTCCTTAGAGGAAAGGTGGGAGACATGTTTGAGACATACAAATGTGTCACTGATATAAACAGAGTACAGGAAATAAGCATCTTCCACAGTAAGAGATACTCCAAGTCAAGGGGCACAAAATGAAGTTAGAGGGGAGAAGGCTTGGGGGAAATGTGAGAAAATATTTTTTCAGAGAGGGTGGTGGACACCTGGAATAGCCTACCAGAGGGGGTGGTAGGGGCTAAAATAGTCACAGAATTTAAGAAGGTGTGAAATGAATTAGGTTAACTGTCTGTTTTGAAAATGTTTGTTTTTTTCATGTTTAGAGTTGTGTGATGAACTGCATGTTTTTCTTTTGTGATAGCATATAGCACAGTAACATAGTGACTTCCATCAAACTTGGGTCAGGTATTTATTTGTATTTGTGTCTGGTAAAGGTTTTGATATAGCATTTAAAAATGAACTCATTTTATAGACAATTGTGTGGCCATTAACATGTTTTAATAACATGTTTTAGTAGTTTTGCAGTGTCCACATTGATATTTAGGAGCATAATTTAATATATGTTTATGCACACAGATTTTTGGAAAAAATGTTTAAAGAAAGCAGATAAGGAAGTGCATACTGTGCATTGTGGAACTATTAAGGTAATGTGTAGACTGTTCCACTATATAGTACAACTGAGGCTGGCAGTATAGCTTAGAGGTTAATGAGCTATGAATGGACTTGGTACATCCAGCAGACCTGAGTTTGATTCCCACAATGTCCACTTGCATACTGTGTGACTATGAGCAAGTCACTTAACCACTCCAGTGCTCCCAGGTTACCCTTGAAAACAGGCACTTGTGCCTAGTGGGCTTTACCCAGTTACCAAAAGAATAAATAAAAAAATTGATTATATGAATTCTTTTGTGAGATATGTTAGCAGTGAAACATTACATACTAATTTTATGATTATTATGTGAATTTCAGCCAGCTCCCCGATGAAGAAATCTTTAGGATCTCAAAATGTTGCGTGGTTTGGAATAAAGAATGTTGGCTGATGAAAAATAAAACTATGCACTTCATGTGAAAGTAGCTCTATGGTCTGATTTCTCATTTATGCTTCGGTTTTTGTCTGGCCTGTCTGAGGTCTTTCCCCATTGCATCTGAAATCCGAACGTCCTTCTTCACTCTCAATTACTGTTTATGCCTAAAAAGGCTGAGTGACTTGGCATGAATATGAGCTATGAATCTTTCTTGAAAGATACATCTACACAGATTGAAGTTTAGCACACAAAATAATGCTTTGAATCACTCCTCAACAGACTGCTTCGATTAAGTAGTGTAGTGATAACAAAAAAGCTCTAATTTTATCTGTTCGGAATCTGGAGGGCTCCCTTTTTCTACTAAAATAGCAAAACATCTGCAGGGCTCCACCCACTACAGCTGTAAAAAGGGGGATAGGAGGAGTAGTGCAGTGTGCACCTTGATTACAAGAATTCAGGCGCCTCACAAATATTATATCTATTTTATTACATTATATTTATAAAACAAGTGGCACCATGGATTTTTGGAGACCTGTTATTTAAGAGATGTAAGACCTGCAAGAGGGTGATAAGACCCTCCCTTAGGCTCTTTTGCCTAATGGGGTATGCAATCTAATATGCCTATTTCATTCAACCAAGTCGAGCACCTGAGCTGGTCAGGTTCATCTGGGATACCGATTGGCAGTGGCAAGTCTGAGGTGCACAGAATCCTCTCTAAATAAGATGCTGAGTACTGATGTCCTGCAGGGCATCCCCTGCACACCCAAACACAAGGAAGGCCCCTCAGGTCAGGAGGGCCCTACAGGTACATCCAGATGCACCAGTGCAGGTCAGGACTGCTCACCCAGATGTAACCCCCCTGCAAATGGGGGTTCCCAAAAGACTTCCAGGAGCTTGCTTGAATGCTCCAAGCCTGAATGGTGTTTGGCATTTAAGCCATTTATCAGTGAGTGTTTTTAGAACCTCTGGTACTGTCTCTTTAAGAGCTGTCTGCTTGCAGACATAATTAGTTTGTATGGGGGACTGTGTGTTTCTTTGATTGAGTACCACTCAAGCTGCTGCCAATTCACTTCATTTTGCAGTCACTAGAGTGCAAAGGAACCTATCTGAAAGATGTAACTGTTTGCCAGAAATTATTTAGAGTAATAATGAAATTACAGTTTGTCTAACCTGCTTTCTTTGCAGTCAGAACTGTGTCTGCTAGTTCCCATTCTAGTTTTGAACTGCTGAACTGGACCAATCAGTGTGGGGTAAGCTAGCTCTAAAATGGTGCCTTGGACGAATCAGAACTTGGACTCATAATCTGAGCCAGCCACAAGAGGATTGTATAGGCAGTGACTCTGGAGATGTAGTTTAGACTTCAGTGCCTTTTTGGACCAACAGCAGCAGTCTATTGTGAGACAGCCAATCCAGTCAAGAACTGGGAGGAACTCAAAGAAGTGCCCAGTTTTGTCGGTTGGAGTTTCAGTTGAGCTTTGGCAGTGAAGAAGGAAGGAGCCCTGTGCTTTTTCAGTGTGCAGTTTAGTCAAAACGTGTGTAAGGCCCAGAGTTCCGGTCTGCAGCTTGTGTAACAGCTTGTTAGGACTGAATCCGTCCTGTGAAAAGAATCAAAGGATCTCTGAAGAGTAGAAACCAGGCTCACCCTGTAGAAGACTGGAAGAATTGCTGAAAATTGCACTCGGTCTGTCAGGAACTGAATCTGCTGTGTGTTCTCGGGTATTGTGCAGTAATTGCGATCGGGATACAGATGCAGCCTGCCTGGTATAGTGCTTCTTTTATATGGATGTGTGAAGAGGTTTGTGTACCTCAAGTGAGCCCTGCTGACATTGAAGGACCCTATCTTATTTGGAGGTCGTGAGTACTAATTCGAGGTCGCTCCTGGTGAATTGCCACATTAAATCCAAATGAAATTACTGTACTGCTGACTGTTTAATTCTCCTTTTCTCTGTGAGAAAGGGCCCCTACCAGCTGCCACGGTTTGGCCTAGCCTAGGGTTTGGGTACCCAGGGACAGTAACTGATAGGGATAGGCCTGTCACAGAGCCATAAGGTAGATTATTAGAGTGATAAGCTAATTAACCTGATTTCCCCTGTCCTTGTTATATCCCCTAAATAAATCAGAGCTGCTTGTTTCAGCAAAGTTATACTGCCTCAGGTATTTGTCTATGTTAAAGTACTGTACTGTGATTGTTGCACTGTATCTCATTTCTGGAGGTCCCAGTGCGGAACCAGACCTGGGGGTAAGTGTGTACTGTGAAGGTAATTCTGATATATCGTGTGGGCCACTAGTGGGAAGAAAGGGGTTGCAGTGTCCCAGAGGGCTGTGACCAAGTTAGTTTAACTATTGCAAACCCTGACCTCTGGGTGGAGGCACCGCCATTGGATCCAGGCCCCTCAACCTGTTAGTGGCAAATCAAGCAGGGTAGTAGCCCCTGGGATAGCGCCATCTAGGGTTACATCTTGGAGGCTCACCGCTGGGATTGTGTGTCCTCTAGTGGCCATATTCTGAACCACTGTTAAGAAAAAATGGGTACCCGACAGAAGTGGCTGTGACCGGCTGGTGGAGTGGTGTACTGGGAGGAGATCGACCCCAAATGCTATGCTTATCCTGGACATCCCCTGGGATACCAACACGGACACTGTGCAGGAGTACTTTCCAAGGTGGAGGTTTTACAAAACCCTGTGGTGGTGGGTCGCATGCTAATCTGCTCACCTACACTTTCCTGGCCTAGTAGAGTTTAAGGATCCCATAGATAGCTCCAAGGTGCCACAGACCATTACCCCAGAGGAGCCCTCACTGCTTGGAGAGTGATAACTAAGGACAGTAAAGACCTGGGGAATCAGCCCCACCACTATCTGAAACTTTTGAGGAGAAATTTGCTGAATGGTTTGCTGGGAGGGAAAACTGTGGAGGACTTGAAGAAACTATTCTTGTCACCTGGGGTGTTCCTCCCCAACACCCTCTCTGCTCCAGTGCCCGTAATGGTGGCTGAACCAATGCAGACTCTTTTCTGCACCTGCCATTAGTCACGACTCTTACCGAAGGTTGAGGATCTTCTCTGGCACCCTCCCACCCCCAAGGGGAGGATGACTGGGAGACCTGGATAGAACTATGTTGCCCCCAAGTGCTAGAATGGCAATGCTCAGAAGCGGCGAAAGAGGGTTAGTGAGAGCCTCCGAGGTCCTGCCCTGGCTACCATCCGTGCTAAACGGGCCAGTAACCCTGAAGCGACTGCACAGGCCTATCTTGAGGCCTTGGAGAATGTATGGGAGCCCAGATTCTGATGAGGACCTATGGTGGAGAGTAAGAAATGCACAACAGTACCAAGGGAGTTGTTGTCTGTGTATGTCTCTCGGCTGGAAAAATTGTTGCAAGAATGCCTCAGAAAGGGTAGTTTGCCAGCGATTGAACTGGACCGAACCAGACTGGACAGAATCCTTAAGTCTGCCCCCTTCTCAGAACTGCTGTTGCTTCAGTTACGCCTGGCAAATCGACTGAATCCCACCCTCCTATGATGAGTTAATGAGAGAAATTCGAGGAGTTGAGAAAGGCGACCTCGGAGGTACCTGCACCAACAGCTGTGGCTACGACCAGTGACTGAGGTGACCCATCAAGTGAAGTTCAGGGGCAGAGGTTGACAGTCAATGAGTGCTCTGACAAGGAAAAAGATATGCCACAATGGGGCGAACTGTTGAGAGAGATCCGTGAATTCAAAAAACAGTCCCTTTTATGAAGGCCACGCCTGCAAGAATGCAGGCCCTGACCTATATCCGACTGCATCTGCTATGGGGTGGGGTACCCACCATGTATCTCCTGCTGATAACAGCTCAAACTCAATTCCTTGACCATGGAGTGGAGAAACTGACGAGATGTCTCCAAATGCTTATCTCTTGCATGCAGACAGAGATGGCACCCAGGTTTCCAGTTAGTAATACCCCACCCTGGCTCCCAGTGTGGCGCCTCGGCCAGCTCAAACTCCAGAAAGTATGTTTTGCTATAATTGTGGGAAAGATGGGCACATGAAAGGGAATGCCAGTCCCAAAAGACACTGACAAAGTTGCATATAGGCTACAAGGAGAGCTTCGGAGAAGAAATCAGTGGTTAAGAGGTGCACGACATGATCCCAGTGAGGGCACCAAAATGCTAATTCACGTCCTTTGTGGCAAGGTCAGTTGCCCAGGCCCCCACTACCGCCTCTCAGACTGGTCCAGAATAGTGGGTCCCTCCATGGAGACCACTGTAAAGGTGAATGGAGTGTCTACAAGAGCTGTATTAGACAGTGGCTCCCAAGTGACAATTATGTTCCAGGATTGGTATCAGAAGCATTTGTCAGGCGTTACCCTTAAGACCATTAGAAGGACTGCATGTATGGGGGTTAAGTGAAGGCCTACCCTATTCCGGGTATATCCGATTTGGCTGTCTTTCCCCACCTCCGTGGCTGGAGTGGCCGAACAAGTAGAGACCCTAGCCTTAGTGTGTCCCCCACTGGACTGTAGATGGTGTCCCTTTGTTGATTGGAACAAATGCTCATATGTTCGGAAGGCTGGCACAGTTGTGTTATGAAAAACAGGGGTCAAAGACTAGTAGAGCTTTAAGAGTTCCGGCTTTAATTAAGAAGGCCTATGAGGCACAGAGAGATGCTGAAAAAACAGAACCAGAGGAACGGTCGAATTGTATGGAAGAAGGATCCTGAGTCTCTGATCCTGGCGCAAATGCCCAGTGTACCTTACAGGAGAGGTCCGTATCAGAAAGGATGTTAAGAATAAAATATTAATGTTGGATGCACCAGGCGATGGAAAATTGCCAGAGGGACTGCTGGTCAAGCCTAGTATTTTGCCGCTAGAGCCCATGCTTATGCCAGAAGGGTAATGGTCCAAGTTCATAATGTGTCTGAAAGAGACATTGCGTAAACAGAGGTTGCATCCTGGCTAATGTGCATTGTGCAGACACTGCAGTGCTACCCAGCAGCAAGAGTTCAAGGAAGAATGACAGAGTAACGCCTGACTTGTTTGATTTCGCGACTCCCGCTGCCAGCTGAATGGAAAGTGAGGATCAGTGAGAAGCTTGCCCAGAGAGACCAGGTGTTTTCTTTAAAGGAATGGGATGTAGGATGCGTGCAAGGAGCTGAGCACAATATCGGCTGCATGGACGAAAAGACCATTTCGTGAGAGGTCTCGATGCCTGGCACCTGCTGACATAGATGATGTGAGGCGGCATCTGCAAGAGATGTTAGCTGCTGGTGTAATACAAGAATCAGAAGCCTTATGCTTCCCCATTGTGGTAGTGAGGAAAAAGAATGGAACAGTAAGGATGTGTGGATTATCGCACCTTAAACGGCGGACTATCCTGATCAGTACACAATGCCCGCATTCAGGATGCTTTGGACTGCCTAAGCGGGAGCAAGTGGTTCTCTGTGCTGGATCTCCGCGTGGGTACTACCAGATCCCGATGGCCCCAGAGGACCGTGAGAAGCCGGCCTTTATCTGTCCGGGCTGGCTTCTATGAATTCATGAGGATGCCTCAAGGGATTTCAGGTGCCTCAGCCACTTTTCAACGATTGATGGGTGATGGGGACATGGGCACTAGAGTGCCTGGTATACCTAGATGATGTTATTGTTATTATTTGGCGGCTACTGGAGGAATGAGAGCAGATTATTTAAGGTATTGGACCGACTGAGACTTTGGCCTTAAACTGTCCATTGATAAGTGTCACAATCTTCTGCAAACATCAGTAAAGTATGTGGGACACATAGTATCCACCGAGGAATAGAGACCGCCAAGTAACAGTTGAGGCCTTGACCACCCCGGCCTACAGCCCAAAATCTAAAGAACTGCAAAGATTCCTAGGATTCTGTAGTTATTATCGGACGCTCATCAAGGACTATTCAAGAGTGATCCGCCTTTACTTAACTCTTACTCAAGGGTATCCCAACCCACAAAATACCAAAAGTCAGCCGCCTCAAGACTGAAAGAGTGTATTTTCATCCGAGGAAGTATTTCAGCCCGCTGGACCCTGATTGTGAGACTGCTTTCATGAGACTGGCATCAACTGACTGCATGCTCCAGTGCTGGGCCTACAGCCGATCCAAGAAAACCTTACGTCCTGCACACTGATGCTAGCTTGCAAGGGTTGGGGCTGTGTTGTACCAAGAGCACGAGAATGGCCTGAGACCAGTGGACTTTGCCAGTAAGCCCTGACCCCATCCGAAAGAACTATCCTGTACATAAGTTAGAGTTCCTAGCTTTGAAGTGGGCTATTGACAACCAATTCCATGAGTACTTGTATGGGCTAAAATACTAGTAAAACTGACAATAATCCTTGACCTAGTGCAGACTCGCTAAGTTGGATGCCACTGGCCATAGGTGGCTTTCGCATTATCTCATATGACTATGCCTCGAATACCCGGCAGGTCTGAACCACATAGATGCTGATGCTCTCTCCCGGAGGCCTGTTCCCCAGAATGATTGGGTCCGATTGGCAGAACCTGACATTCGGCACTCTGCCGGAAGCTGACAGGAGGAACAAATTGCTCCGGACGACGCGATGGACTGCATGGTGGTTGCTTGGGACCCTCTGAAATTACATACCTGCATGCCAATATTGCCACTTTTCTGCAATAGACACAGGCAATGCCTCAGCTGGACAATGACAGTATTCGCGGCCCAATCCCGGATCCCATGATCAAACGAAGCTAGAAGCCTCTATGCAGGAAAAGATGTCCAAAGTACACCCATGATTTTGAGAACTGCACTACATACAAAGAAGCATCCCAAGTTGAAACTGATCAATAAACTGTTATACAGAGAAACAGACAGACAGGGACAAGTAGACAACAACAACTAGTGCTGCCAATGCCTTTGAGACTCAGTACTGAGGTCCTTGCACAACCACATGGGGCAACCTGGCATACAACAGAACACTTGACTTGGTGAGATCCAGATTCTATTGGCCTAAGATGGGGCTGATGTGGAGCAACACATTCGAAATCATAAGTCGCCAGCTTACAGAGGAAAGCTTTGCCCCAAGAGGGCTGCCCCTTGTTAACATCACCACCACAAGTGCACCCATGGAGCTGGTCTGCATGATTTTCTGAGTTTGGAGTCAGATCAAAGAAATATCAGTAATGTGCGTGGTCACTGACCATTTCACAGATATGCCCAAGCTTTCCCCACCAAAGACCAGAAAGCATCCACTGTACGAACTACTGTAGAAAACTTTTGTTACAATGGGGCTCCACAAAGAATCCATTCTGATCAAGGAGAGACTTTGAGAGTCGCCTGATCAAAGAGATGTTTTCTCTGGGGGAGTGAAAGTCAGAACCACTCCTTACCACCCCAGGAGACCCACAGCCTGAACGTTTCAACCAAGATGCTAGATATGCTAGGCACCTGCACCCAAAGGACAAGCCTAGATGGAGCTAACAAATTAGCACCCTGGTACATGCTTATAACACAAAAGTGATGCCACCGGATTCTCCCCTACCGCTGATGTTTGGAAGAAGCTCGCTACCAGTAGTGTGTGTTTGGGGTCTCCTGATGGGGTTCAAGCTGACAACTATTTACAGTATGTGCAAAGTTAAAGGCCCGCTAACTCACAGCGTACCAACTGGCTCAACCATGGCTGCAAAAGAAATCTACAACAAAGAAAGGTATGATAAAGGTGAAAGCACAGGAACTCCGAGGAGATCCGGTGCTAAGAAACCTGGGACTGCATGGCAAGCACAAGATTGCTGACAGATGGCACCATCTCCCTCACATTGTAGTGGGCAAACTAGATGATCTGCCAGTGTACAAAGTAAGGCCTGAGAATAATTCAAAAGATGTAAAACAATGCATAGAGAAACTATTTACTGCCATTGACACAAATCTTAATTGAGTCTGAGTCCCTAGAAGATGCCCTCTGGACCAGTGACTAGAGCTGCTGCTAAGAAAAGATCAAGAAAGTCTGCACCTACAGAAGCAAAGTTAAAGTGTTCCCTCCACAAGTCCCAGTTGAGCATGACTGTCAGTCCATATCGGAAGAAAGTGAAAATGACTTTGAATACTATCCTTCTTACTGAACTGAGTCAATTGTTCTGGGGCAATCCCTAGTCAATAGTGGAGACAAAGCTGGGCCTTCTGACTGTCTAAGCCCCAGCTTCATCCCTGGAGCCAATGCTCCCAGAAAGTGAAGTGCAAAGCATCAGATCAGATGAAATGGAATCACTGTGCATGGTTGAACTGTTTGAGCTTCAGGGAGAAAATGATAGATTGGGGCAGACTGGTGATATATCCGAACAAGAAGAGGATTTGAGTGCCCTGACAGTCCACTGTCAGTCCGAAAGCTCTCCACACGAACAAATGTTGTGGACTCAGAAACTGTAACTCCTGGAGCTGAAAGTGCCCCAAGTTCTAGCCTCACTACCCCAGGGAGACTCCCTGACAAGTGAGGACAAAAGCAAAAATGAGGCTCAGGAGTGCAGAGACTGTAAATAGTTCCCCTAGAAAGACTGGTCGAGCCAGGTGCCTGTGGTGCACCTTCGCCAGTTATGACTCCTTGGGGTACCTGTGGACTTGCCTCTCAATGTTGTCCATAAAGGAGTGTATGTGTCCCGACTCATTGCCCAAACTGAGCATCAGTGCTAACCCAAGTTACTTGTGTTACCTCTAAATATGGTGCCCTGCCCCATCCAGCCCTGAAACTGATAGGAAGGCCCCCCTCTTCAGGTTTCATGTACAAGAGGTACACTTGAGTTATGGTACAAATGTATGTAATACTGTGTAAAGAGTGACGAACTGCAATGTTTCAGAAATGTGTTCTTGGTAAATGATATATTGACTGATGATTACATGTGCGAGCCTAATGGGCCTATATGGTTGCAGTTGAAACTTATGGGGTACTTGCTTGACGCGGACGCCAGTTTTCCCAGGCCAGGAAGGGTAAACCTGCAAATGGGGTTCCAAAGACTTCCAGGAGCTTGGCGAATGCTCCAAGCCTGAATGGTTCAAGTATTTAAGCCATTTATCAGTGAGTGCTTTAGAACCTCTGGTAATGTCTTTGAAGAGCTGTCTGCTTGCGAGACATAATTAGTCTGTATGAGGGATCTGTGTTCTTTGATTGAGTACCACTCAAGCTGCTGCTAATTCACTTCATTTTGCAGTCACTAGGAGTACAAGGGCAACCTATCTAGAAGATGTAACTCGTTGCCAGAAATTGATTTAGAGTAATCAATGAAATACAGGTTTGTACAAACCTTGCTTTGCAGTCAGAACTGTGTCTGCTAGTTCCCATTCTAGTTTTGAACTGCTGAACTGGACCAATCAGTGTGAGGGTAAGCTAGCTCTAAAATGGTGCCTTAGACGAATCAGAACTTGGACTCATAATCTGGGCCAGCCACAAGAGGATTGTATAGGCAGTGACTCTGGGAGATGAAGTTTAGACTTCAGTGCCTTTTGGACCAACAGCAGCACTATTGTGAGTGACAGCCAATCCAGTTGTAACCCCTGCAAACAGGGGTTCAAAAAAGACTTCCAGGAGCTTGCTTAGATGCTCCAAGCCTGAATAGTGTTTGGCGTTTAAGCCATTTATCAGTGAGTGTTTTTAGAACCTCTGTACTGTATCTTTAAGAGCTGTCTGCTTGCAGACATAATTAGTTGTATGGGGGACTGTGTGTTTCTTTTAATGGAGTACCACTCAAGTCTGCAATCCACCCCATTTTTGCAGTCACTAGGAGTGCAAAGGGAACCTGTCTGAAAGATGTAACTGATTGCAGAAATCATTTACAGTAATAATAAAATTACAGTTTGTCTAACCTGCTGCTTTGCAGTCAGAACTGTCTGCCTAGTTCCCCATTCTGGTTTTGAACTGCTGAACTGGACCAATCAGTGTGGAGGAAACTAGCTCTAAAATGATGCTCTGGACGAATCAGAACTTGGGACTCAGATAATCTGAGCCAGACAAAGAGGATTGTATGGGCAGTGACACTGGGAGATGTAGTTAGAACGGTGCCTTTTGGACCAACAGCAGCAGTCTATTGTGAGGACAGCCAATCCAGTCAAGAACTGGAGGAACCTGGAAGTGCGGTTTTAGTCTGTTGGGGCTTTCCAGTTTGAGATCTGAAAGTGAAGGGAAAGAACCCAAAGTCCTTCAGTGCACAGTTTCAGTCAAAAACGTGCAAGGGCCCAGAGTTCCGGTCTACAACTCCTGTAACTGCTTGTTAGGACTGAATCCGTCCTATGAAAAAGAATCAAAGGATCTCTGAAGAGTGAAACCAGGCTCACCCTGTAGAAGAATCAAGAAATTGTTGAATTACACTCGGTCTGTCAGAGACTAGAATCTGCTGTGTGTTCTCCTGGTTGTGCAGTAATTGCGATTGGGATACAGATGCAGCCTGCCTGGTATGATGCTTTCTTTTTTTTTACCATATAAATGTGTGAGGTCTCGTGAGATCAAAAGTAGCCCTGCTGACATTGAAGGACCATATCTTCTTTGAGGTCGTGAGTACTAATTCGGGTCGCTCCTGTTGAATGCCACATTAAATCCAAAATGGAATTACTGTACTGCTGACTGTCTAATTCTCCTTTTCTCGTGAGAAAGGGCCCTCACCAGCTGCCACAGGCTTGGACCTAGCCTCTAAGGCCTGGGGTACCCAGGGACAGTAACTGGTAGGGATAGGCCTGCACAGAGCCATAGGTAGATAGTAAAAGTGATAAGCTAATTAACCTGATTTCCCCTGTCCTTGCTATATCCCCAAATAAATCAGAGCTGTTTGTTCTGAACAAAGTTATACTGCCTGAGGTATTTGGTCTATGTTAAAGTACTGTACTGTGATTGTTGCACTGTATCTCATTTTTACAGGATGTCCAGTGCCTGAACCAGCCTTGGGGTAAGTGTATAATGTGAAGGTAATTCTGCTATATTGTGTGGGCCACTAGTGGGAAGAAAGGGGGGTTGCAGTGTCCCAGAGGGCTGTGACCAAGTAAGTTTAACTATTGCAAACCCTGACCTCTGGGTGGAGGCACCCGCCATTGGATCCAGGCCCCTCAACCTGTGAGTGGCAAATCAGGCAGGGGTAGTAGCCCCTGGGATAGCGCCATCTAGGGGTTACATTTTGGAGGCTCACCGCTGGGATTGTGTGTCCTAGTGGCCATATTTACAAACCACTGTTAAGGAAAAACAAAATAAATAAATAAATAAGTACCCCGACAGTGGCTGTGCAATCGCTGGTGGGGTGGTGTACTGGGGAGGAGATTGACCCCCAAAATGCTATGCTTATCCTGGACATCCCCCTGGGCATCAATGGACACTGTGCAGGAGCACTTTCAAGGTGAAGGTTTACAAAATCCTGTGGTGGTGGGTCGGGCACGCTTAATCTGCTCACCCACACTCTCCTGGCCTCTATAGAGCGTAAGGATCCCATAGATAGCTCCAAAGCACCACAGACCATTACCCCAGAGGGCCCTCACTGCTTGGAGAGTGATAACTAGGACAGTAAGACCCGGGGAATGAGCCCCACCACTATCTGAAACTTTTGAGGAGAAATTTACTAAATGGTTGCTGGGAGAAGGAAACTATGGAGGACTTGAAGAAACTATTCTTGCCACCTGGGGGTGTTCCTCCCAACACCTCTCCTGCTCCAGTACTCCGTAATGGTGGCTGAAACCAATGCAGACTCCTTATTTCTGCACTCCTGCCATTAGTCACGACTCTGATCAAGGTTGAGGGATCTTCATACACCTCCCACTCCCTCAAGGGGAGGATGACTCGGGAGACCTGGATAGACTATGTTGCCCCACAAGTGCTAGAATGGCAAATGCCTCAGCCGGAAAGCCGAAAGAGGGTTAGTGAGAGCCTCCCAGGGTCCTGCCCTGGCTACCATCCGTAAGCAAACGGGCCAGTAACCCTGAAGCGACTGCACAAGCCTATCTTGAGGCCTTTGGAGAATGTAATGGGAGCCCAGATTCTGATGAGGGACTCTATGGTAGAGTAAGAAATGCACAACAGTACCAAGGGGAGTTGTTGTCTGTGTATACTCTAGGCTGGAAAAATTGTTGCAAGAATGCCTCAGAAAGGGTAGTTTGCCAGCGATTGAACTGGACCCAACCAGACTGACAGAATCCTTAAGTCTGCCCCTTCTCAGAACTGCTGTTGTTTCAGTTATCCTGGCAACTCGGACTGGAATCCCACCCTCCTATGATGAGTTAATGAGAGAAATTCGAGGAGTTGAGAAAAGCGACCTCGGAGGACCTGCACCAATAGCTGTGGCTATGGACCCAGTGACTGAGGGTGGCCCATCAAGTGAAGTTCAGGGGCAGAGGTTGCAGTCAATGAGTGCTCTGATAAGAAAAGATATGCCACAATGGGGTGAACTGTTGAGAGAGATCCGGAATTCAAAAACAGTCCTTTATGAAGGCCATGCAAGTACGGGCCCCGACCTATATCCGACTGCATCTGCTATGGGGTGGGATACCCACCCATGTATCTCCTGCTGATAACAGCTCGAACTCGATTCCTTGACACAGGTGGAGAAACTGACGAGATGTCTCCAAATGCTTATCACGCGCAGACAGAGATGGCACCAAGGTTTCCAGTTAGTAATACCCCCGCCCTGGCTCCCAGTGTGGCACCTCGCCAGCTCAAACTCCAAAAGTATGTTTTACTATAATTGTGGGAAGGATGGGCACATGAAAAGGGAATGCCAATCCCAAAAGACACTGACAAAGTTGCATATAGGCTACAAGGAGAGCTTGGAGAACAAATCCAGTGGTTAAGAGGTCACGAAATGATCCCAGTGAGGGCACCAAAATGCTAATTCACGTCCTTTTGTGGCAAGGTCAGTTGCCCAGGCCCCCTACCGCCCCTCCAGACTGGTCCAGAATAGTGGGTCCCTCCATGGGAGACCACTGTAAAGGTAAATGGAGTGTCTACAAGAGCTGTATTAGACAGTGGCTCCCTAGTGACAATTATGTTTCAAGATTGGTATCAGAAGCATTTGTCAGACGTACCCACAACCATTAGAAGGACTGCATGTATGGGGTTAAGTGAGAAGGCCTACCCTATTCTGGTATATCCGAATTTGGCTGTCTTTCCCACCTCCGTGGCTGGAGTGGCGAACAAGTAGAGACCCTAGCCTTAGTGTGTCCCCCACTGGACTGTATGATGGTGTCCTTTGTTGATTGGAACAAATGCTCATATGTTCAGAAGGCTGGCACATTTGTGTTATGAAAAACAGGGGTCAAAGACTAGTAGAGCTTTAAGAGTTCGAGCTTTAATTAAGAAGGCCTATGAGGCACAGAGAGATGCTGAAAATATAGAACCAGAGGAACCGGTTGGAATTGTATGGAAGAAGGATCCTGAGTCTCTGATCCTGGCACCAAATGCCCAGTACCTTACAGGAGAGGTCCGTATCAGAAAGGATGTTAAGAATAAAATATTAATGTTGGATGCACCAGGCGATGGAAAATTGCCAGAGGGACTGCTGGTCAAGCCTAGTATTTTGCCCGCTAGAGCCCATGCTTATGCCAGAAGGGTAATGGTCCAAGTTCATAATGTGTCTGAAAGAGACATTCGAAAGTAAATAGAGGTTGCATCCTGGCTAATGTGCATTGTGCAGACACTGCAGTAGCCAGCAGCAAGAGTTCAAGGAAGAATGACAGAGTAACGCCTGACTTGTTTGATTCGCAATCCCCGCTGCCAGCTGAATGGAAAGTGAGGATCAGTGAGAAGCTTGCCCAGAGAGACCAGGTGTTTTCTTTAAAGGAATGGGACGTAGGATGCGTGCAAGGAGCTGGAGCACAATATCCGCTGCATGACGAAAGACCATTTCGTGGAGAGGTCTCGACGCCTGGCACCTGCTGATATAGATGATGTGAGACGGCATCTGCAAGAGATGTTAGCGGCTGGTGTAATACAAGAATCCAGAAGCCCTTATGCTTCCCCATTGTGGTAGTGAGGAAAAAGAATGGGACAGTAAGGATGCGTGATTATCGTCACCTTAAACCCGGCGGACTATCCCTGATCAGTACACAATGCCCGCATTCAGGATGCTTGGACTGCCTAAACGGGCAAGTGGTTCTCTGTGCTGGATCTCCCAGTGGGTACTACCAGATCCGATGGCCCCAGAGGACCGTGAGAAGACAGCCTTTATCTGTCCGCTGGCTTCTATGAATTCATGAGGATGCCTCAAGGTTTCAGGTGCCCCAGCCACTTTTCAACGATTGATGGAGGCGGCAGTGGGGACATGAACTTACTAGAGTGCCTGGTATACCTAGATGATGTTATTGTGTTTGGCAGCTCACTGGAGGAACATGAGAGCAGATTATTTAGGTATTGATCGACTGGAGGACTTTGGCCTTAAACTGTCCATTGATAAGTGTCAATTCTTTCAAACATCAGTAAAGTATGTGGGACACATAGTATCCACCGAGGAATAGAGACCGACCCAAGTAAAGTTGAGGCCTTGACCACCTGGCCACAGCCAAAAATCTAAAAGAACTGCAAAGATTCCTGGGATTCTGTGGTTATTATCGGTTTCATCAAGGACTATTCAAGAGTGATCCGCCTTTACTTAACCTTACTCAAGGGTATCCCCAACCCACAAAAATACCAAAAGTCAGCGTCCTCAAGACTGAAAGAGTGTATTTTCATCCGAGTGAAGTATTTGGGGCCGCTGGACTCCTGATTGTGAGACTGCTTTTCATGAGATCCTATATCAACTTACCCATGCTCCAGTGCTGGCCTATGCCGATCAAGAAAACCTTCGTCCTGCACACTGATGCTAGCTTGCAAGGGTTGAGGGCTGTGTTGCACCTAAGAGCACGAGAATGGCCTGAGACCAGTGGCCTTTGCCAGTAGAAGCCTGACCCCATCCGAAAAGAACTATCCTGTACATAAGTTAGAGTTCCTAGCTTTGAAGTGGGCTATTGTTGACCAATTCCATGAGTACTGTATGGGGGCAAAATACTAGTAAAAACTGACAATAATCCTTTGACCTATGTGCAGACCTCAGCTAAGTTGGATGCCACTGGCCACAGGTGGCTTTCTGCATTATCTACATATGACTATGCTCTCAATCACCGAGCAGGTCTGAACCACATAGATGCTGGATGCTCTCTCCCGGAGGCCTGTTCCCCAGAATGATTGGGTCCGATTGGCAGAACCTGACATTCGGGCACTCTGCCGAAGTTTGACAGGGAGGAACAAATGTCCACGGACGCAGTGGACTGCATGGTGGATTGCTTGGGACCCTCTGAGAATTGCATACCTGCTGCTTATTGCCACTTTTCTGCACAGACATTGGTGCACTGCCTCAGCTGGACAATGACAGTATTCGGCGGGCTCAATCCCGCGATCCTATGATCAAATCAGCTTTGAAGCCCTCTATGCAGGAAAGATGTGTCCAAATTACGCTCCACTGATTTGAGAACTGCACTGTTATACAAAGAAGGTCCTAAGTTGAAACTGATCAATAAACTGTTATATAGAGAAACAGTAGACAGAGGGGACAAGTAGACAAACAACAACTGGTGCTGCCCACTGCCTTTCGAGACTCAGTATTGAGGTCCTTGCACAACCACATGGGGCACCTTGGTATAGACAGAACACTTGACTTGGTGAGATCCAGATTCTATTGGCCTAAGATGGGGCTGATGTGGAGCAACACATACGAACTTGTAGGTCGCTGCTTACAGAGGAAAGCTTTGCCAGAGGGCTGCCCCCTTGTTAACATAACCACCAGTGCACCCATGGAGCTGGTCTGTATTGATTTTCTGAGTTTGGAGTCAGATCAAAGAAATATCAGTAATGTGCTGGTGGTCACTGACCATTCACGAGATATGCCCAAGCTTTCCCCACCAAAGACCAGAAAGCATCCACTGCGTAGCCAAAGTACTCGTGAAAACTTTTTGTTCACTATGAGGGCTCACAAAGAATCCATTCTGATCAAGGAGACTTTGAGAGTCGTCTGATCAAAGAGATGCTTTCTCTGTGGGAGTGAGAAAGTCCAGAACCACTCCTTACCACCCCAGGGGACCCACAGCCTGAACGTTTCAACCGCACTTTGCTAGATATGCTAGGCACCCCTGCACCAAAGGACAAGCCTAGATGGAGCCAACAAATTAGCACCTGGTACATGCTTATAACTGCACCAAAAGTGATGCCACTGGGTTCTCCCCACCGCCTGATGTTTGGAAGAAGCTCGACTACCGGTAGATGTGTGTTTTGGGGTCTCTCCTGATGGGGTTCAAGCTGACAACTATTTACAGTATGTGCAAAAGTTAAAGGCCCAGCTAACTCATGCGTACCAACTGGCTCAAACCATGGCTGCCAAAAGAAATCTGGCCAACAAAGAAAGGTATGATAAAAGGTGAAAGCACAGGAACTCCAGGAGGGAGATCGGTATTGCTAAGAAATCTGGGACTGCATGGCAAACACAAGATTGCTGACAGATGGCACCATCTCCCTCACATTGTAGTGGGCAAACTAGATGATCTGCCAGTGTACAAAGTAAGGCCTGAGAACAATTCAAAAGATGTAAAAACAATGCATAGAAATCATTTACTGCCCATTGGACAAATCCTGATTGAGTCTGAGCCCCCAGAAGATGCCCCCTCTGGACCAGTGACTAGAGCTGCTGCTAAGAAAAGATCAGGAAGTCTGCACCTACAGAAGCAGAGTTAAAGTGTTCCCCTGCACAAGTCCCAGTTGAGCATGACTGTCAGTCCATATCAGAAGAAAGTGAGAGTGACTTTGAATACTATCCTTCTTACGAACTGAGTCAATTGTTTCGGGGCAATCCCTAGTCAATACTGGAGACAAAGCTGGGCCTTCTGGACTGTCTATGCCCCTAGCTTCATCCCTGGAGCCAATGCTCCCAGAAAGTGAAGTGCAAAGCATCAGATCAGATGAAATGGAATCATTGTGCATGGTTGAACTGTTTGAGCTTTCAGGGAGGAAAATGATAGATTGGGGCAAGACTGGTGATACACCGAACAAGAAGAGTATTTTGAGTGCCCTGACAGTCCACTGCCAGTGTCTGAAAGCTCTCCATGCGAGCCAAATGTTGTGGACTCCAGAAACTGTAACTCCTGGAGCTGAAAGTGCCCCAAGTTCCAGCCTCTACCCCCATGGAGACTCCCCTGACAAGTGAGAACAATGCTGAAAATGAGGCTCAGAGTGCAGAGACTGTAACAGCTCCCCTAGAAAGACTGGTCGAGCTGTAAAGCCTGTGGTGCACCTCAGTTATGATTCCCTGGGCCGCCAGTGGACCTGCCTCTCAATGTTGTCCATAAAGGGTGTATGTGTCCCCAGGCTCATTGCCCAAACTGAGCGTTAGTGCTAACTCAAGTTACTTGTGTTGCCCTCTAAGTATGGTGCCCTTGCCCCGTCCAGCCCCAAGGTAACTGATAGGGAAGGGTCCCCTCTCTTCAGGTTTCATGTACAAGAGGTAATAACTTGAGTTATGGTACAATGTGTGTGTTATACTGTGTAAAGAGTGACGTACTGCAATGTTTCAGAAATGGTTCTTGGTAAAATGATGTATTGACTGATGATTACATGTGTGAGCCTAATGCAAATGTATATGGTTGCAGTTGAAACTTATGGGGGTACTTGCTTGACGCGGACGTCAAGCTTTTCCCAGGCCAGGAAGGGTGTAACCCCCCTGCAAATGGGGGTTCCCAAAAGACTTCCAGGAGCTTGCTTGAATGCTCCAAGCCTGAATGGTGTTTGGCGTTAAGCCATTTATCAGTGAGTGTTTTAGAACCTCTGGTACTGTCTCTTTAAGAGCTGTCTGCTTGCAGACATAATTAGATTGTATGGGGACTGTGTGTTTCTTTGATTGAGTACCACTCAAGCTGCTGCCAATTCACCCCATTTTGCAGTCACTAGGAGTGCAAAGGAACCTGTCTGAAAGATGTAACTGATTGCCAGAAATCATTTACAGTAATAATAAAATTACAGTTTGTCTAACCTGCTTTCTTTGCAGTCAGAACTGTCTGCCTAGTTCCCATTCTGGTTTTGAACTGCTGAACTGGACCAATCAGTGTGGGGTAAACTAGCTCTAAAATGATGCCTTGGACGAATCAGAACTTGGGACTCATAATCTGAGCCAGCCACAAGAGGATTGTATGGGCAGTGACTCTGGGAGATGTAGTTTAGACTTGGTGCCTTTTGGACCAACAGCAGCAGTCTATTGTGAGTGACAGCCAATCCAGTCAAGAACTGGGAGGAACTCAAAGGAAGTGCCCGGTTTTGTCTGTTGGGAGTTTCAGTTTGAGATCTGAAAGTGAAGGGAAAGAAACCCTGTGCTCCTTCAGTGCACAGTTTCAGTCAAAAACGTGTGCAAGGCCCAGAGTTCCGGTCTACAACTTGTGTAACTGCTTGTTAGGACTGAATCCGTCCTGTGAAAAGAATCAAAGGATCTCTGAAGAGTAGAAACCAGGCTCACCCTGTAGAAGACTGAAGAAATTGTTGAATTACACTCGGTCTGTCAGGAACTGAATCTGCTGTGTGTTCTCCTGGTTATTGTGCAGTAATTGCGATTGGGATACAGATGCAGCCTGCCTGGTATAGTGCTTTTTTTACCATATAAATGTGTGAGGAGTCTCTTGGAGATCAAAAGTAGCCCTGCTGACATTGAAGGACCATATCTTCTTTGGAGGTCGTGGAGTACTAATTGGGTAGCTCCCTGTTGAATTGCCACATTAAATCCAAATGGAATTACTGTACTGCTGACTGTTTAATTTTCCTTTCTCTGTGTGAAAGGGCCCCTACCAGCTGCCACGGTTTGGACTAGCCACTAGGGCCTGGGTACCCAGGGACAGTAACTGGTAGGGATAGGCCTGTGCACAGAGCCATAGGTAGATAGTAAAGTGATAAGCTAATTAACCTGATTTCCCCCTGTCCTTGTTATATCCCCCTAAATAAATCAGAGCTGTTTGTTTCAACAAAGTTATACTGCCTGAGGTATTTGTCTATGTTAAAGTACTGTACTGTGATTGTTGCACTGTATCTTATTTTACAGGATGTCCCGTGCCTGAACCAGCCTTGGGGGTAAGTGTATACTGTGAAGGTAATTCTGCTATATTGTGTGGGCCACTAGTGGGAAGAAAGGGGTTGCAGTGTCCCAGAGGGCTGTGACCAAGTAAGTTTAACTATTGCAAACCCTGACCTCTGGGTGGAGGCACCCGCCATTGGATCCAGGCCCCTCAACCTGTTAGTGGCAAATCAGGCAGGGGTAGTAGCCCCTGGGATAGCGCCATCTAGGGGTTACACAGTCAAGAACTGGGAGGAACTCAAAGGAAGTGCCCAGTTTTGTCGGTTGGAGTTTCAGTTGAGCTTTGGCAGTGAAGAAGGAAGGAGCCCTGTGCTTTTTCAGTGTGCAGTTTTAGTCAAAAACCGTGTGTAAGGCCCAGAGTTCCGGTCTGCAGCTTGTGTAACAGCTTGTTAGGACTGAATCCGTCCTGTGAAAAGAATCAAAGGATCTCTGAAGAGTAGAAACCAGGCTCACCCTGTAGAAGACTGGAAGAATTGCTGAAAATTGCACTCGGTCTGTCAGGAACTGAATCTGCTGTGTGTTCTCCCGGGTATTGTGCAGTAATTGCGATCGGGATACAGATGCAGCCTGCCTGGTATAGTGCTTTCTTTTATATGGATGTGTGAAGAGGTTTGTGTACCTCAAGTGAGCCCTGCTGACATTGAAGGACCCTATCTTATTTGGAGGTCGTGAGTACTAATTCAGGGTCGCTCCCTGTTGAATTGCCACATTAAATCCAAATGAAATTACTGTACTGCTGACTGTTTAATTCTCCTTTTCTCTGTGTGAAAGGGCCCCTACCAGCTGCCACGGTTTGGACTAGCCACTAGGGCTTGGGTACCCAGGGACAGTAACTGATAGGGATAGGCCTGTGCACAGAGCCATAGGTAGATTATTAGAGTGATAAGCTAATTAACCTGATTTCCCCCTGTCCTTGTTATATCCCCCTAAATAAATCAGAGCTGCTTGTTTCAGCAAAGTTATACTGCCTGAGGTATTTGTCTATGTTAAAGTACTGTACTGTGATTGTTGCACTGTATCTCATTTCACAGGAGGTCCCAGTGCCGGAACCAGACCTGGGGGTAAGTGTGTACTGTGAAGGTAATTCTGATATATCGTGTGGGCCACTAGTGGGAAGAAAGGGGGGTTGCAGTGTCCCAGAGGGCTGTGACCAAGTTAGTTTAACTATTGCAAACCCTGACCTCTGGGTGGAGGCACCCGCCATTGGATCCAGGCCCCTCAACCTGTTAGTGGCAAATCAGGCAGGGGTAGTAGCCCCTGGGATAGCGCCATCTAGGGGTTACACAGATATGCAGGTTAACCAGACTTTGATTATGTATAGAGGGTCAAGATGACAATACAGGAGGCTATATGGAAAATCCTGACCTGAATGTGCTCTTTGATAAGGAGAAGGGTCCCTCTGAAGAGGAGGAAGAATGTGGTGGACAGAGCCTAATAGAAAGACTCCAATTAATCCCATACTCGTATAAAATCTCTGACCTGCCTCATTGCAAAGACTTGTGAGACATGGTGTTTTCCAGGTTGTGCCTGGAAACTGGGTGATCCCTTGAAACAAATTTTGGCTCAGTGAGCCAGCCCGGTAGTGCTGAGGTTGAGGCACTGGACACCACAGCTCGTAACATGCTGGCGACCCAGGTTCAGGGAATGAGCCTGGGTCATGGAAGTCGGCCAGGAGGAGGAGTGTTGCGCATGCTCTCTTCCTCCGGGGGGGAGGGACACTTTGGGCAGTGCTAGGCCCATTGCCCTACCACTGCTGGAAGCATAGACAGTGGTGGGAACACAGCTCTTACAAGTTAGAGGAGAGCGCTGTCAGGCACTTGACTACGCATGTTGTCAGTCTGGACTAATGTCGTTCACAATGGCGCCTTCTAGGGGTTAGGACCACACAGAAAAAGGGGAGAGAAAAAAACATTAAAAATCTTCCATGCATTGAGCATCATGATGCTGGGATCCCGATAAGCCAGGACCTAGCAAAATACCGGGAAAGGTGGAGGTATCCCCGGGGCTGAGGCTAGGGACAAGTAAAAAAAAGACAAATTGGGCTCACCGTGTCTTTCCCAGTTAGCAATTTTCAAATAAATAAAACAAATAACTCTTTATGTACTATGCTGTTCAGAGTTTTCTAAGAATGCTTCCAGTTGTCTGATTTACTTTCTTTTTTTTTCTTTTTTGTTGACCAGTAAAGGATGGCTAGACAATACTGCCTATTTTCAGCCTCATCCCTTAGGGGGCAGGGATACACATGCAAATCAGCTGATAATGAATCAGGTTAAGCTGTTGGTGGTTTTAGTGAATGTGGCAAATTTGATCAGGACTGGGGAAATTACCCTATTCTTCTCGAGTAGTGCCATGGAATCTTTAATGTCCACTGAACAACTACCAGAAAAGACAGATGAGACCTTGGTTTACTTAACTTCCTTGTGCTTCCAGGTCACACCTGGAAACAAGCTCCACCACTCATGAGGGGTCAAGAGGTCACATACCTCTCATGAAGATAAAAACTGTATGACACACACACATGCCACATCCCCTATATTCATTATTTACTTATGTGACACACTCACACATGCCATATCCCCTATATTCAAGATTTACTTATGTAAAGTGAGTGAGTCTCCCCAGGTCCTGCACATATTGCTGTAATTGGAATATCCTGATGAAGTGCAAGAATTTGTCTCCAAAATTCTGCACTTTTCTTTTCTAACATGTCAGCCTACATATGCCCTCAAATCTCTGCTCCATATAAGATTTTAGATAGCAGCTTAACATTTGTAACCTTTGTCGCTGATTTTACAGAATAACCACCATATTTGTGATCAAAACATCCTAGCTGTCAGGAGTTATCTAATTTTTTTCCCTATAACTTTAAAGTGTTATATCCAGAAGAACCACCAGGAGAGGCAGACAGTTTCACTAGACAACAGGGATGTGTAACAAAACAAATAAACAAAAAATAAACACTGCAAGTGTGAAAAAAGTTTTTAATTATGCACTGCAGCAACAAGCTTGATCTATTAACAAGTGAAATAAAAAATGTCTGTAGACATTAAAGTAGATTGCCCCATATCTCCTGATTTGTATTTTTATTTATTTGTACATTGGTAAACCTTTGAGAAAAGTGCTCATTTTCAAAGGTTCCACATCAAGTATTGTAACAAACAAATTTGGATACAGGCAGCTCAAGTGAGCATTTGTTAATACAACCAGAAACCAATGTCAAGTACATGTTACGTCAGAATAAATCAGTTGATAAAATAAATGTCAGAACTCCTAAAATAAGTCAAAAATGAAGAAGGATAGGAAAAGGACAGAAGACAAGGTCATAAGTGGGCATAGGAGTGTTAAGGGTAGACATGGTGGTCCAGAGCTTGAATGTTAAGGGTTAGGGGGAGGCATCTGCATGAGGATTCATGGGTGAGTTAATTTATGACAGCATTCTTAAGCAGCAATACTTTTGGTAACTCTGAGAAGGAGGTAAGAAGGTTGTTTAGCCATTGTGCTGCCCGACAGGCAAAAGATCGTTGACTGTGGCTAGTTCTATGTATGGGGACTAACAGCACATGTCTTGCCATGCTCCTGGTAGAATAATGATTATGAATAGGGTGGAAGAGGGAGGCCACAGTGGCGGGGGCGGGGGGGGGCAAGGCCTGCAAGTGCTTTTTTTGGCCAGTAAGATACACTAATACTTTAACCGTTCACATAGGGGAAGCCAGCCAGTGAAAGAATATAGAATATGGCAATGTGTGAATCTGTCAGAGCCCATGATGAATCAACAGGTCTTATTGAGCAGTACCCTCACTCTATCCAGGATAGTATCAGTGGCAGCCACATAAACAGAGAGACCATAACCGATAAGTGGCTGGATAGAGCTAACTATGGCTAGGTGCCTGGCCTCATGAGTTAGGTTCAGATGCTGCCTGAAAAAGGCCCTAGTCTTCCTTTGGCAAGGCCAACAGTGTTGTCCACATGCTCTGCAAAGGTAAGTGATGCATCCAGTGTAACTCCCATTTGTCTGAAGGTGGACACCTGTTCAAGTGGATCATCCTCTGTGTTCAGAATGGTCGGGAAGGAATGTTGCACCTTAGGTGGGTGCCAGCAAAGAGCATGGTTTTAGTTTTTAGGACAAGCTTATTCTGCTTGAACAACGTTCAAGGGACTTAAAGCTGCTTTGAAGTCCACTAGTAATGATCCCGTTCTGAAGACTACTATTGAAGATGACTGCATCTTTAGCATAAAGCAGCATCCATGCTTGTGGGCATGCTCCAGTGAAGCCATTAATTAAGAGACTGAAAAGAAGAGGTCCGAATATTGATCCCTGCGGAACTCCAGCAGAGACATGTTGCTCTTCTGAGAGCACCCCATTAATCTTAATCCTCTGGATGCCTCGAGAAGTAGCAGCGGAACCATGACACTTTCTCAGGAGAAAGACCAAGGCAGTGAAGTTTTAGCTCAGCAACAGACAGTGATCAACAGGTCTAACGTCTTGGCAAGATCCACATATGTGGCACCCACTAGATGGCCTTTGTCAAGGGCTTCATGTAGGTAGTTAATGAATTCAATGAGTGCCTTAGTAGTACTATGCAGTTTTCTAAAGTCATGTTGTTGGCAACACAGCAGGCTGTATTTCCCAAAGTAAGAGACAAGCTGATCGGAGACTATTCTTTCAAGTGTTTTAGAGAGAGCAGAAGCATTATGATACCATTCTTTCCCCATTCTGAGTCTACTTTAGCAATTTTTTTCTTGCTTGAAATAATAAAAGAAGTGCTCCTTTTAATATGGCTTGAACCCAGTTTTCATCAGTATTCTCACCTGGTATTGCACTTCTGGGGCCCAATATTCAAATATGGGCAAAAGTGGGGTGCAGAGGTTTGCACTGCATTTCCCCTTGTGCCTGACCCAGAGGTTGCTATATAATTGAGACAGCACACTGGTACTATCTTACTGAATATAGGTCCATGTCACTGCAGTGCTCAGTCAGGTAACACTGCCCGACATGGACCTGGGCTGTATGCAGTCCATAGGGAACTGTGCCCCAAGAACAGTTAGTGCCAGAGCCCATGGCACAATATTCAGCAGAAAAATGCAAATAAGACTATTGGGCATGCAAGGTACTAAAGGGCCATATGCATGGCTATTATGAGCTCATTTGCATGGGAAGCTGCAGCAGGTTTGCGCCTGTCCTCTTAAGCCATAGAAACAAACGCTCCACTGCATATGGGAGAATAGTTATAATGTTACTGTGCATGCTGTGCAAACTGTGCATACAAATACAAGGTGGATTAAAATCGAGACCAAACGAACCATTACCTGACAATCCCCAGCACTTGAGGTAAAACCACCTCTTCCTCAGGGGCGTGGCTACCTATACAACACAAGCTATACTTATGCAGGTATCTCAGGTGTACATAATTGATGTCAAATCAGTTGAGTGATGCTTCTGTCAAGCCTTTGGTACTCAAGCACCCTGCTTACCATCCGATTTATTTTGAGGATATGCATCCAATTTAACTCTCCATAGAATCGGTAGCCTGTGACACGATGACTGACCGATTGAGCACTTTCAAAAGGGTGACTCAATCACGGCACCTGTGCACAGGGCTACCAGGCAGGAGGGCGACCGGATGGGGTGATCCGTGAATATAGCAACAGGATAACGCTATATGTACATGCGCGCGGAGTGAGCACGCCATGCGATGGGTGGAAGGGGAAGGAGGGTTTGTGGGGTGTAGTGCGGCAGTCAGCTGCCAAGCTGGCCATGTGGTGTAGTGGGTGGGTGGCAGGCTAGGGTTGGGAGGGTACCGGGATCGATCCGAGGCGCGGTCACTTTTTTGTGTGCCATCTGGCATAAATAAGAAAAAAGTAAGTCTTCAGCACCCTTTTGCTGTGCACCGTAGTGTACATTGCCGAAATTGATTTTTGGCAATGTACACTTGTCCTAACGGCAGTCACCTTTCCACGATCTCCATTATCACATGGAACCATAGAATCAAAGAGAGAAAAAATGGCAAAGAGAGGCACTACAGGGATCACAAACCTTAGTGAATAAAACATGAAACTGATTCCAATCATTATATATTAATGCATAAAATACAAGTGAAGTGCATAAAATAATTAAAAAAATTGTCAGGCATGGTGGCGAGTGGCTGTCCCACCGAACAGCCATCCCTCAATGCAAATGTACTCCCTTGTGTCCACTGGCACCCCCCACTCTTTGATCACCCATTTGTTATAAAAGCCATGGCTGCCCTGTTGTCTAGTGGCACCCCTGCCCTCCATTGTTTATCACTGTAATAATCTTGTTTTCTCTGGTGTCTAGTGGCACTTGCCCTCCAATCACACATCGCCATACTCTCTGTGTTGTTCCTGGTGTCTAGTGGCATCCCCCCGCTCTCCAGTCACATGTCCCTGTGCTCTTGTTGTTGTCCTTGATGTTTTGAAGTACTACCCCAACCGCCAATCACCTGTTCCGATAAAATGCTGGTTGTCACTGGTGTCTATTGGCAGCCCCACCCACCGATCTCCCATCGCTGCAAGTGTGGAATTCCTGGTGCCCAGTGGCATCCCCCAACTCTGATCCCCCAGCCTGTTAAACTTAGTTAGTAACTAATTTCTAGTGGTACCCCCCACCCACCGATTTCCGCCTGGTCCTCCCCTGCCTGCACTGAGCACACCACCCAGCCAACCCCCTTTCCTCTTTAGACCATGCCACGCAGACACATTCTGCTGTTCAACAAGATTGTTCTGCCCCATTCACCTTCATTAAGTCCCACAGACTCTTTCCCAGGGAAACAAGCAGGGCAAGTTTTTGACTGGCTTCCGACAGGTTCACCACCCTTACCACCTCGCTCCACTCCCTGGGACTTACCTGCCACCACAGAGTGCTCCCTGGATTACCTCTCCAGGGCACAACCATCAGGGAGCCCCTTCACTACTCCCAAATGATGCCACATGAAGATCCAGTGGTAGAGTGCCTCAGCCAGCTGCTTGGGGCTCATTGGGAGGCAGACATCCTCCATGCCACAGCCATATTTTTCCATTTTTGTTGGGAGGTGTGGCATGCAATGATATGCAAATGTAACGCGCCAATGTATGGTACACCTTCTGAAACCTACAAGCCTCAGCTGTAACACCCATGGCCTCCACTAGGGGTCAGTCAAGCACAGTGTGCTAGCCCACCATCCCTCCTAGAGGAGGAGAGCAGTCTATCGACGCTCGATCCTCCTCCCCTGGCCAGCCCTCTGATTCCGGGTTCGTGTCCAAACCTGGGATGTCAGAGTCACAGGCAGAAATCCAGCCAGTGTGTTGGTGGGCCAGTCAAGGCAAGTTCCAGTTCATTGCCATAATTAGTATTCCGCCCTTGATTGTCCCTGTTTTCCTCCTAGAGGATCTGAAGTGCTAAATCTAAGTTCAATTCTGGTTAGAGACATTACAGTCACAGTGGAAAGCACTGCCTTTTTTTCTTTAATCCATTGGTTGATATATCAGGTTTGGGGTAATAAAAACGTTAATAGCCCCTTAAAGAAGTGAATATAAAACTTGTTTGAATTGCCTTGGTGAAGTATTGTTTAAAACTGAAGAATTTCGCTAAAATGAAAAAAGAAAGTTTTGTTTTCAGCATAATCAACTGATGAGATGAGAAATATAGTTTTAGGAATCATTATTTATGAGCACTTTATACTTTCACATGGTATTTGCTTTCCATAAGCACTGTTTGATCAAATTAATAAATATTTAAACATTTAAATGTAGTTATGTGTTCTTGCTCACTCCCCCGATAAAGCCCTGTAGGTAAGGTGCTATGTAGGGTCTAGCACTGTGTCTCACTACATAACAGCTATGTTGCAGATACAGTAATTACACTGTTTCTAGTGAGTGCTGTGTTTTTTTTTGTTTGTTTTCAGTAAAATAAAGTTTTGTGTTGGATATGGCTTTTGTAAATGCAAGCACCTTCAGAGGTGGGACTGCTCCAGCCTGACGTTCCCTTTATATTCTCACTCTGACAGCCATAAAAAACAAGTTCCCCAGTGCATTTCAATGGGACAGCTGCAAAACACTTCTTGACTTTGGCCACATATTCAAAGGAGATGCATGGTACAAAATGGAAATGAGCAGCGTGTCCTAGAAAATGCACTAAAGCGCGATATTCGAAAGCAAGAAATGCGTTGCGCATTTTGGAATATGCGATGCAGATATAATGTAACGCGGTACAGAATAAGGTGGCGGGCACCTGAATATGCCACACTGTGTATATTCAGCTGAAATGGCGGCGCATGTGCCATGCATCCCACATTTGTGCTGCGCAAAGTTAGGCAAGCGAAGGGCTGCACTAAATAGGCCAACCACCACAAGCAGGCTGCAGAACTGCAGACAGATGATCCTGAGACAGTCCTTGAGGTGCACCCAGGATGCTCCAGGCACCACACACACAGCAGTCATACCAGGGCAGTAGCACGCGAAGCCATAGCTGCTGTGACACCACTGGCACTGCCCAGACCTCCACCCCTGCACCACACCCAGGTCTTAAGACACCTAGCTGCCACATGCTAGTGAGGTCAGGTGCCCCTAGCACACCAGCAGAGCAGACACACAATGTAGCACATGCACCAGGGCCATGGCCTGCACCCATGTGACCATCAGAGCACCACCTGGTGGTAGCATGCACCCATGGTGACATCTGGGACAACGATGCTCAGGATGCAAGGCGGTAATGATGGTAGCATGGCATGGGTCAGGGACTGACCAGTGGCACACACCCATGGTGGTACACCATAGCTGCACACAGCATGCCTGTGCCAGCCCATACCACCAGAAGCTACATACATGTCACTGATGCCATCCATGCATTGTGACAATTCCACAGGGGCTCCACAGTGGGTTGGTGTGGTGTTCTGGTAGTGGACATTGCACAACTGTGGGTAGCGCGGGGCAGGGATGGCACCAGCTGTGGCCTGGAGGCAGCATTGGCATGACTCACAGACACCAGACCCTTCCAGTGTTGTGCATGCGGCCACCATGGGCACGTACATGTCCATGGGTAATAGCACTGCATACCTCTCAATTGTCACACAGAGCAAGGTATGTCACTCATTTTATCTCTCAGAAACCCTCTGTCCCACATTGAGAACGTGACATTCCACACTGACCACTGAGATGTTTAAGCAGAACTGTATAATATAAGATTATCAGCAAACATTATGTATATTAGTGCACTTATGTCCACAGTATTCTGAGCTTGAATGTCATGTTTGATGATGTGTCATACATTTTGTCCAGTTGTCACACATCTAGCCACACATTTGGGTGATAAAAGGTTGAGAGGTAGGAAGCACTGTGCTTTGGCCATTGCAGTCCACCCACACACAAACATGCCTTCTCACTTGCCTGCTAGGCTGCAGTACCTCCTGATCACCTTTCTGGAGTGGTGGTGCTGCCCTGCAGTGCTGGAACTGCAAATGTCAATGGTATGCAAATGGCCTGCATACATTCCAGTAATGAGATGCAAATGTGCTGTTTGGGTGCTGACTGTGCAATGAGGGTATTTGCATATCCTGGCTGAATATTGCAACTCTACGCACCGCGCAAGTGGCTTCACATCACACAGTTCCGTATGCTCTGCATTGGTCTCAGGTCGCCTGCTGCGCCACACATCTCCACTGCGCAATCATGCATGTTTGGGATATTTAGCTGAACACGTGAAAGGCTGAATGAAGTAGGTTTAAACAGAGAAACTTCAAAGAAAGAGAAAAAGGAAGAAGGAAAAAAACAACAGTTGTTTAAACAGAAATCCTAAATGTGGGTCCCAGAAAGGATGAAGATTGACAGTTAGGTGTGAATAAAAAAATTAATGAGAACATACAAGGAAAAAGGAAAAATCTAATGAGATAGGATGGGAAGAAACATTGAATTAAGAAAAATGGTGTTAGCCTGCGCCAGCTACTGGCAACAAGGCATCCGTTCTTGGAGCCGACATCCAGGATTCAGATATGGACTCGGGAGTCAGAAGGTCAGCTAGGGTAGAAGGATTAAGCATCCAGGGACTGCTCTCCTTCTCCGGGGAGAGGGAGGGAAAATGTCAGTGCATTGCAGACCTCTGGTGGAGGCTGGGTACAGCCGCTGCTGGCATCTCATGCAAGAGGGGCAGGGCAGACACTGGCATCATTGCATGTCCCGTCACCAGGAATCTCCTAAAATAGAAAATTCCTGCCCCATTCATGATGCCCCTGCCTTGGCTGCGACTAATGTCTGGGGAGGCGCTCCCATGACCCTGCCTGGGGGGGGGGGTAAGCCAGGGCAAGAGACTGTGTACCTTGGGAGGGGTACCCACCCAGTGGCCCTGACCAGGGGGTAAGCCTGGGCATTGGGGGTGGCGAGTGGGGCGGGGTGGCTGAAACCTCTGGCGGGAGGGGGCCAGAGAAAAAAAGAAAAAATGGTGTTACAGAACTAGTCAGAAGCAAATTGACTCTTTTCAGTCCAATTTATTCATACCAAATGGCTCTAAAGTCTCAAACCGGGCAATCCAAAATGCCTCACACTGCAAAACAACTTTTTGCTTTCCAGCTTTTTGAATTGCAGTTATGCAGATGTTAACAAGCTTGCAATTACTGATTGAAGTGCTCTGAGACAGAAGGGTCTAGTATTTTTTTTTCAGATAGAATATTTGTGGCTGCTAAAGCATTTCCAGAGTTCTTTGTTTGGCCTACATACTGCAATCCAGATCACTTAAACTGATAGGGTAATTTACTTGTTTTGTACCACAGTCCATGTTTTCTTTGATCTTGCAGCAAGTTCCTAAGGTGTGTCACTGAACACTGACATTTTCTCTCAGGTACAGACAAGTATAGCTTCTCTTTGATTTGCATTTAAAGCAACCAGGTGTAAAAACTGGGGAGCTGAGAGAGAGAGAGAGAAGAGAGGGATTGCTTGAACCAGTATATTTTTAATTTTTTTACATCTATGGAATGCAAGAAAAGTGGAAAGCCATTCAAATGTACCTGCACTGCTGCAGCAGGGGTGATGTTTCTTAGCCATGTACTGTAGAGGGAGGGTAGAGGGGGTAATCCAGGATGGTATGTCACCACCAATAGTAATCTATTAAAATTATTCTACAGTAGTTCCTGGGTTTCAGTAAATTCTCTCTTGTTATCAGTTTCCTGAGACTTCCATTGAGCTGCTACCCTCTAATAATTGAAACTGTTCCCTTTTATTCAGTATCCCATGTACAAGGCCACCAAGACTGAGCACTACTTTCAAAAAGGGTGACTCAATTATGGCACTTTTGCACAGGGCTACCTGCCAGAAAAGGTGACTGGATAGGGGGTTCGGCGCATATAGTGACAGGATGTCGTTATGTATACAAACGCGCTGGGGGTGGGGAGGGACCATGCCGTGCCATGGGCAGAAGGGGAGGGTTTGTAGGGTGTAGTGTGGCAGTGGGCTGCTGAGCTGTCTGTGTGGTGTGGTGGGTTGGTGGCAGGCTGGGGTTGGGAGGGTGCCAGGTTCTATTCTGGGAGTGCTCGTTTTTGCGCCGGGTCTTTTTTTTTTTTTTTTTTTACTTTTGCACTTCAACATGCACTCCCCGAGTTTAGTGGGGTGCATAACAACAGAAAACCTCCATCTCAGGTGCCATCTTGCTGTTTGCCTCAAATCTACATCACCAAAAATTATGTGGTTGCTGTTATCACATAAAACCCTTGTATTCACCTTGTCATTTCTTTTTTTTTCTGTGTGTGCTTAGGTCTTCCGGTTTTTTATGGTGTAATAGTTCTCTATAATCTCTACTGACATGTAAAAACATAGAAATTGTTGGTAGATAAGGACCGCCAGACCCATCCAGTCTGCTCATATACCTTACCTTTATTAGTGGCCACTGACCCTATCTGGTTGTCACCTTTAGCCTCTCCTTCCAAACTCTAGAGTTCCCTTACACCTATCCCATGCATATTTAAATCTCCCACTGTGCCCGCTCCCACCATCTCCTAGGGAAAGCTATTCCATCGTCCACCACCGTTTCTGTGAAAAAAACTGCTCACATTTCCCTTATCCTGCTCCTCAATCTTATCATGCCCCCTTGTTCTTGTACCTCTGTTATACTGAAAGATGATGCCCTCTTGTACCTTGTTTATGCCCTTCAGATACTTGAAAGTTTCTGTTGTATCCTCCTGTTCCCTCTTTTCTTCCAGTTTATACATGTTGAGGTCTTTTAATCTCTACTCATATGTCTTTTAGTAGTAAGTCCTGCACCGTCTTAGCCCTTCTCTGAACCGCCTCCACCCGTGTATGTCCTTGCAAAGATGCAGTCTCCATAACTGTATACAGTATTCTAGATGAGGTCTTACCAGTGTTTTATGTAGTGGCATCACCACCTCCATTCTACGTTAGTGATACCTCTACCTATGCATCCCAACATGCCACTGGCTCTCCTACAGCCTCCGTACTCTGCTTGGCAACCTTTAGGTCATCTGAGATGATAATCCTCAAATGTCTTTCTTCCTGGTGACTGTCAGCACCCCTCCATCCTGTAGCTCTCCCCAGGGTTTCTCGGCCATGGTGCATCATTTTGCACTTCTTCTCATTGAACCTCAATTGCCACACTTCGGACCATTTTCCAGCTTTCCTAGGTCCCTCCTCATTTCTCCACCCCTTCTGGAGTGTCCACTCTGTTGCAGATCTTGGTGTCATCTGCAAACAGGCAGACCTTCCCTTCCAGTCCTTCTGCAATGTCACTAATGAGGACATTAAAAAGGACTAGCCCCTGGACTGATCCTTGAGGTACCCCACTGGTTACCACCTTTTCCTCAGATTGGATCATTTTTACCACCACCCTCTGCTTCCAGTCCCTTAACCAGTTTCTAACCCAATTCACCACCTTGGCCCCACACCCTGGCTGCCCAACTTGTTAACCAGTCTTTTATGTGGAACAGTATTGAAGGCCTTGCTGAGATGGAGGTAGATGACATCTCGCTCCCCGATCCACCTCTTTTCATCACCCAGTCAAAATAATGGGCCAAATTTGTTTGGACATAACCTTCTTGCTGTGAATCCATGCTGCCTCAGATCCTGTGCTCTGTTGGATTCCAGGTGTTCAACAATCCTTTCCTTAAGCAGTGCCTCCATAATCTTACCCACTAGTGAGGTGAGTCTGACTGGCCTGTTGTTCCCTGCATCCTCCCTGCTACCATTTTGTGAAGAGGGACTGCATGTGCCTTCCTCCATTCCTCTGGGACCACTCCTCTGTTGGGTGACTCACTGAACATAGTTGTCACTGGTGCTGCTAGCTCCATCCATAGTTCGTTTAATATCCTGGGATGTATGTCATCTGGTTCCATTGCCTTGTCCACTTTCAGTTTTGTGAACTCCTCTAGGACTCTCTCTTCTGTAAATGGACTGCTGTTCACCTCCCTCCCCCCTTTGTATCTGATGCCCAGCTGTGGTCACTGTCCCTCCTCTTCTTCTGTGAACACTGAACAGATGTATTTATTCAATATTGACACCTTTTCCAGTTCTCACTCCACACACACTCCCCTTTATCCCTTCTGTGCCTTACAATCCCACCCCAGGACTTCTTTCTTTTGCTGATGTACCTATAGAATGTCTTGTCCTCTTTCTTCACCATCTGTGCTAATCTTTTCTCTGTTTGTGCCTTTGCACTCCTAATTGCTTTCCCTGCTTTCTTCAGACAATTTAGGTATACCACCCTATCCTCTTCTTTCTGAGTCCCCTTATATTTTCTGAAAGCCAAACCTTTGGCCCTTACTTTCTTGGCAACCTCTTTTGAGAACCATAGTGGTTTCTTCCTTCACTTGCCTTTGTTTCTCAACCTAATGCAATGGCTTTTCACCTCCACTATGGTTCCTTTTAGGTGTGCCCACTGCCCCTCAACCACCCCTCCTGCCTTCCTCCTTGCCAGAGCTTCTTTGATACATATTACCGTCCTAGCAAAGTCCGCCCTCCTGAAATCCAAGATCCTCACCTTCGTGTGGCTTGACTGCAACCCTGTACCTATGTTAAACCACACTGCATGGTGGTCACTGGATCCTAGATGACCTTCCACTTGGACTTCTGTGATTCTGTCTCCATTGGTCAGTACTAGATCCAGAATCACCCTGTCCCTGGTGGGTTCTAGCACTAGCTACCCGAGGTCTTCCTCCTGCAGGGAGTCCCAAGATGTCTCGGCTCCTGACAGTGGCAGCCGCCAGAATGGTCCAATCCATGTCTGGCATATTAAAATCACCCAACGGCAGTACCTCCCCTTCTGTTGCCATGCCATGTATTTCCTCCACTGGCACCTTATCCACCTCCACACCTTGAGCTGGAGGCCTGTAGATCACCCCTGTGTGAATTGCTGTGCCACTGCCAGCCTTAAGGTTGACCCACCGTGCCTCTGCCTCCCCCAGTCCACCCTGTAAACAGTAGTTGCTTTTATATCTTACTTGACATGCAGGGCCACCCTCCCCCTTTTTTTACCTTCCCTATCCCTTCTGAATAGAGCATAACCTGGTACATTTACCTCCCAGTTGTGGTTCATGGTGTACCACATCTCGATTATTGCCACTATGTCCAGGTCAGCCTCTGCCATCAAGGCCACCAGGTCTGGGATTTTATTTCCCAGGCTGTGGGGATTTGTGTACATGGCCTTTCACATGTTATTGCCTTCCCACCATCTATTCCCACTTTTGCCCTCTTGTTTCTTCCCTCCGACTCTGGTTTTCTTCTTTTGCTGCCTCCCTTCTTCTGCCCCACCCCTTATAACTGGTTCAGGTGTATCTGACAGCAACTTACCTTCCTGATCCTCCTTGTTGACTGCTCTAACCTGTAAGGGTGGGCTGTAATCTCTCTGCTCCCCTTCAGCGTCCCCCCAGCTAGTTTAAATGCTTGCCAAGGAAGCATTTAAACCGTTAATTGAGGACTGCCATCCACTTCCAGGACAGATGTAGGCCATCACCCTTTCTGAGCCCATATCATTCCAGGTGGGTCCCTAGTCCCTAATGGCGCAAAATCCTTTTCTCTCACCAGCCGTCCAACCAAGTGTTGAAGTTTCTGATGCAGAGATTCCTAACCTTCCCCTGCCGTGGACCAGCAGCATCTCCAAGAATGTCATAGAGCTCACTACCTCTCAAAGGCACCTTCCTAACTCATTGAAGTCCTACTGCACCTATTCTATGCTTGCCTCATCCCTGGGTAGGCCATTTATCCCCAGATGGACAACGACCTCCATCCCCCTCTCCTTGCTACTGCTGTAGCGATCCTCTGGATTCGCTCCTCCCGCCAAGCTGTACCTCCCTCTCCAGCTCTCTACCTGTTCCCAAATCAATTCCACGGACAATTGAGTCCCCCACCAGGAGTAGCTTCCTCTTCCTCTGAGGTCCTTTGCCTCCTACCCCTAGGTCTCCATCCTGGAGGACCCTCTCATCCTCCCTGGTCACAAACTTGGATTCCCTTACAGGACTCTACCACTTCTCCAGGACAGCATAAGAGTTTCAAAGTTGGACTGGATGAGGGATGTGTTTCTGACTCACCTCCCTCAGCCTCCCCGAGCCACCGTAGTCCATCCAGCCTCCCGTACAGGCAACTGTTGTGGCAGTGGCTGGAGACATGGTGGCCTCTGGATGGCCAGAAGGTCCTCAGTATTCCTGCCAGCTCGGCCTGGGACTGACCACCTCTGCCCTCAGCCCAGAGAGGTGCCTGCATATAGGGCAGCACCACAGTACCCAGAACGTCCTCCTGAAGACTGTACTTTTGAAAAAAAAAAGGTTTGGCACTTATTATGCTGAATTCTGCTAAATCCTAAGCAGGAGCTCCACTAAAGTACCTCTTCCTTGCTAGGCTATCGGCTCTGCCCCTATTGTTTTCTATTTTAGAGATGGAGGATATGACAATGAGAATTAAAGGGACAGAGTAGCTCACTGTTCCATCCTAGAGCTTGGATTTTCACAGGTTGGACAGAAGCATAAAGTCCAGCTCAACCACCTCATGACAAAGAATTTAACCACAACAGGTTAAGATAGTGCAACCATTTTTTTATTTCAATTGAATATTGCAATAAAGCACAAATGGTACAGTAGGAACAAAACACCAATGTGCCAACGTTTTGCCTCACGCTTGATCACAAGCTAATCAGTCTACATACAGTATGTGTTTAAATAGTGGTGCAATTAGCATATTAATTAGCTCTTCAAGTGGCAGTTACCGTGTTACAATAAAAGTGTCACATGCAAAATGATTTACATTGTTTTCTGGTGCCAGTGCTTGCACAGGGTGTGTGTGTTATGCAGGAGAAACCAGAAGTGTGGCAGGGGCTTCACTACTTCCTGGTTGGCTGCTCTCTCCCAAATGCCCAGAAATGATTTAAAATGAGTACAGTAATATAAAACTATACCTTAGAGGCTTCAAACTGCTCTCCAAAGGCACTAATACTTCCTTGGTATAAAAGATTGAGGCCCGGATATTCAGACTGCGCCAGGCAGTGGCGCAAGCCTGGGCACAGCACAACTGGGATGCCCCGGGGACAGGTGATATTCAACGGTGATGTGCCATGGCGCAGCACTGTTTTTATTTATTTATTTAGTTAGTTTTTGTTGAGCGGGTAAATGCACTAGATAAATCCTGCCTATTTTCAGGCATGACCTGGGGAAGGGGGATACAGATGAATGCCAACTGACCTTGAACCCGATTAAGCTGTTGGTGGTATTTTTTTAGTGAATGAGGGAAATTTGGCCAGGACACCCCTACTCGTCAGAGGGTGAATCTTTGGCTGTCTGGTGCAAGATGGCCACTTTTGCTCACCCTTTGGAGGAGATGGATGTGGATGGGACAGGGGTGTGGGCCTCCTCCTCTGCTCCTATAGTGCTAGAGGCTACTGACATGAATCCAGAGTCTCCAGATACTGCACTGCCTGAGGAGTTTTTCGATTCACCTGTGGAGGCTGTTTCTAGTGAGGATTTATCTACAATGCTACTGTTTCTGTTTCTATGGAAAGTACTGTACTTGATCTTGCAGCTAAGGAGCGTTTGTTGGCTACCATTGTGTCTGAGGAGGCGCTGTCAGCGTCGGAAGTCTCAATTGCTTACTGAAATAGCTACATTGCTCTCTGCTCCTCTCATTTCTTCCCTCCTGCTATCCGTACTTCTTTGTCACTTCCTAGTGATGCACCTGTGGATTTCCCGAAGTTTGAGTCTGTGATTATGGAACCTCCTGGGGTGGCTGGCAGTTTTGTACATCTCGCTGACGAGTGCCAAAAGCCATTCCCCCTTGCTACTGCTCTTGAGACCAGTTCAGCTGTTTCTGCAGTTCCCTCCAAACGCTTGGGAATGCATGGTAATGTATTGAACGGGGTTCCGTATCTTCAGAGGCAAGTTTTCTACCTACAGACACAGATAAGCGGGTGGGCAGTACGCGACCTGTCTCACTGAATGTTTCTAGTATACTTCAGGCTATGCACAGTTCCCCTTCACTCTCTCCTCCCCAACTTTGTAAGGGATGGTCCCCTGACAGAGCGATTGAGGAGGCTGGATGGTTGAAACATTTGAATGGCGGTTGGATCCCTGATCCTAATGATGAGGTTGTGAAACTTTATAATTCTTCTCCCCCTGGTCCTTCTGCTTTGCATCCCTTATCTACTAATTCCTCTTTACCTCCTGAGACTGAACCACTTTTAAGTGATTGTAACATTAATGGGGCTACTACGTCTGCTTTACATACACCTGATTTGCAACTGGCACCTGATAAAGTTGCCCGTCCCTCTACAGTCGGCTGGGGCTCCCCACAGTTTAAACTGTCGGTTTATTTGCTAACAGGTGAACCTGCCCCGAAGGAATGCAGTTCGTTTGATTTATAAAGGTGGCTTAGAAGACCAGCCTGATAGATTTTATATAGCTAAAACTCTACTCAAAGGCTCTATGAAATTTGTCTCTTCTGACATTTATGCTCTTATTCATATTGGTAGCTCTAATTATGATGTGAGCTTTAAAACTGTTTCTAGTTTAGAGCAATTTTGGGCATCGTATCATACTATTAAAAATTCCCCTCTTTGGATCCCTTTTTTGGCTGTTCCCTTAACGAAACCTGCTGTTAAATTAATTACCGTCATGTTTCGTAATGAAGGGGTACATATAGAAGATATTCTTTTTTGGTTACGTAAAAGGTGTGATGTTTTGGATAGGCCTGTTCCTATCCTTGATAGTGTGAAGATTTGGAATGGTGGTTGGAAATTGCGTGTAAAACTTTTTTCTACAAACTGTGAGCCTCAGCATCTTCCCAATAGTTTTTTTCTGGGGAAAGACAAAGGCAGTTTGTTTTACTTTGGTCAACCCAAATCGTGTTTTAAGAGTGGCTCACGGACACATCTTAATACAGCCTGTGATACCCCTTGATGTTCACATTGTTTTGAATTTGGTCATCAGGCTGCTAATTGCCTGAATTTGTTTAAATGCAATCTGTGCGAACAAACTGGGCATGGTTATGCTAAATGTCCATGGGCATCCCACAATAGAGATGATTGTCCTTCTCATGAAGGCCTGATTGTGGGGGCTCAGCATATGGATACTTTAAACATGGTGGCTACTACTAGTACAGTTGAAAAAACTGTGTCTCCCACTGCTATGACACCTCCCTTAGTGGTTACAGAAGCTGGCCTTGTTGATGATGTTTCAATGAGTGTACAGGAACATAATGTTCCCCCCTCTGCTATTGTTGCTTCCTCTGCTCCCTCTATGCCCTCTACCTCGGCCGTGCCTTTACAGGAGATATCAGAGGAATCTGGGATGCCTTACCTCCCCGATTTTGCCTTTTAAAACTGTTACAGCAAAAAAAGTCATAGATCTGGAAAAACTATTCTTTCTCGCCCTTCCCCTTTGGTCTTACCCAGCAGTGAATCTACTGATTCTTGGAAAGCAGGTAATCAATTTACAGCATTAGTTACTGGGGACGAGTCTGAGGGTGAAGATTCTGACCGTTCCTCCAGGGCTTCTACTGTCACTGATGTTTTTTTGGAAGGTGAAGAAGGGGACGTTAGACCGTTAGAGGTTACCCTTAGAAGGTCCCAGCGTAGAAGGGTTGCTAAGGCCCTTAATATTTGGTTTTATTTGTCCATTTCCTTTCCTTTTTCTTCCCCATTTATGGCTTCCTGACTATTTCATCCCTTAATGTTAATAGTATAAAGTCATAAGAAGATGGTTACCACCTTGTCTTGTTTGCAACAACACCACAGTGATATTGTATGTCTACAGGATACTAGATTGAAAACTAATGTTGAAGTTCAACGTCTCATAACCTATATAAAGGAGCCACCTTTTGTTCTAATGGGGAATCCCTTTGTGATGGTGTTGGGGTATTGTTTACTAATCTGGCTTTGAAGGTTTCTAAATTGGTTGATATTTGCCCAGGCAGGGCTTTATTATTAGATATAAATTTTCGGGGTGAAAGATTTAGCTCGATCAACATTTATGCCCCACAGACCAAGGCTCAGTGTGTTGCACTCTTTCTGGACATTCGACCTTATCTTCATACTTCACGTTTAATTTTTTGGGCTGGTGATTTTAATTGTGCTCTGAGTACCTCTGATAGGAGGTTGAGAACCTCAAAGTTGTTTTGTGACTCCAATAAGCTTCTACACATTCTTGATATAGCTCAGCTTAAAGATGCCTATTGTTGTGTATTTCCTTCTGGTGGTAATACTTTTTTTAAGTCATCTCAGTCTACTAGGATTGATTTTATTTTTCTTTCTGCTATATTGCAAGTCACCTCGGTTGTTTTACGTGTTTGGGAATTTTCTAATCATAAGTCTCTTACGGTCTGTCTGACCTGGGCAGGGGCACCTAGATGTAAAAAGAATCTATGGTGCTTAAACAATTCCCTATTGGCTGATAAGACTATTCTGAAGGCTTGGAAAATGGAATGTATTGCCCGGCTTTCTGTTTTTGATATATTTGAGGATGTAGCATCTTGGTGGGAGGATACCAAGACGGATTGGAAGTCTTTTTTTTCAAGCCCGCTCTTGTGCTAAGGTTACCTCACAGTATTTAGAATATTTACATCTCAGGACTCAGTTACAGAGGTTGATTTCCTTGGCAGAGACTGAGAAGCTTGATTATGGGGAACAAATTAGAAATGTTAAGACACGGATATTTGCCTATTAGTATGATAGAGCTAAGTCCTTAGACCATGAACATAGGTTTGGTTTAAAATTACACAAATGTGCTTTGGATCCTTTTCAGGATTGTAAAGATTGTGTGAGCCATCGGTTAGTTACGCAGTTAACTTCCATGGATGATAATTTGGTTACTTCACCAGACGATTTAGTTGATGTTGTAAGTCATTATTTGGGATCTTTATATCAAAAAGATGTTGATCTTGAGTATGACTCGTTTAATTTTGACTCTTTAAATTTACCACAGTTGTCTACTGTTAACTGTCAGAATTTGCTACATACTATTTCTGAATCTGGAATACGTCAGGCTATTTTTTTCCTTGAACCCTGATTCTGCTCTTGGCACAGATGGTCTGGGAGCAGCTTTTTACCAGACATTTCAGATGGAACTTGTCCCTGTTTTGGTCCAGGTATTTAATCAGATGTTGTCTACTTCATCTTTAGCACCCTATGAATCTGGCTTTAGTTATTCTACTATATAAAAGGGTCCTAAGGAAGATTTAAGAAATGGAGGATGTTAAGTTTATTGAACACTGATTTAAAAATTTTGAGTAAGATTTTATTACTTGGTTATCACAGGTTGTTGATGATCTGATTTGTCCACACCAAATGTGTTCTATACCAGGTAGGACTCAGTATGATAATTTATTAATCTTATGGGAACTATTTACTGTTGCCCAATCTGGTTATTGAATGGGTATATTTTGAGCCTAGATCAGGAAAAGGCCTTTGACCGTGTCTCACATGATTTCTTGTTTTCTGTTTTACGTGCTTATGGTTTACCTGATGGATTTATTACCTAGATTCGTATTATGTACAGTTCTGCTTTACTTCTCCCTAATGTTATCTGGATGGCTTGGTAGACCGATTACAGTAAAGCGTGGCGTGTGTCTGGGTTGTCCTCTGAGCCCTATTTTGTATGTCTTTTTTATTGATATTTTACTTCGTTTAATTAGTACTCATACGAGTTTAGCTGGGTTAAGTATTGGAGTTGGTGTTCCTCCAGTCAAAATTTTGGCATATGCTGATGACTTGGTTCTTTGTATTTCTGATGTTACGGAAGGGCCTATTGTCGGTGACATTCTGACACTTTTTTCCAGATGTTCTGGTTCCAAGATAAATTATGTTAAGAGCAAGGGTTTTCCTGTAGGTAGTTCTCCTATTCCCGTTTCTGGTCAACTTTCTAGAATCACGATTTCTAGAGACCCTGGCCCAGATATTCAAAAGGGTTGCTCCATGCGCAACAGGGTTGCGCATGCGCAAGTCCTACATTGTGCCATTCTGCGATATTCAGCAGGAGGCAGTTGCTCCACTGGCAACAGGTTGGCGCAAAGAGCAATGCAAATGAATGCATGCTCAACAGGAGGGAGGAACCATGAAACATTACATACTAATTTTATGATTATTATGTGAATTTCAGCCAGCTCCCGATGAAGAAATCTTTAGGATCTCAAAATGTTGCGTGGTTTGGAATAAAGAATGTTGGCTGATGAAAAATAAAACTATGCACTTCATGTGAAAGTAGCTCTATGGTCTGATTTCTCATTTATGCTTCGGTTTTTGTCTGGCCTGTCTGAGGTCTTTCCCCATTGCATCTGAAATCCGAAACGTCCTTCTTCACTCTCAATTACTGTTTATGCCTAAGAAAGGCTGAGTGACTTGGCATGAATATGAGCTATGAATCTTTCTTGAAAGATACATCTACACAGATTGAAGTTTAGCACACAAAATAATGCTTTGAATCACTCCTCAACAGACTGCTTCGATTAAGTAGTGTAGTGATAACAAAAAAGCTCTAATTTTATCTGTTCGGAATCTGGAGGGCTCCCTTTTTCTACTAAAATAGCAAAACATCTGCAGGGCTCCACCCACTACAGCTGTAAAAAGGGGGATAGGAGGAGTAGTGCAGTGTGCACCTTGATTACAAGAATTCAGGCGCCTCACAAATATTATATCTATTTTATTACATTATATTTATAAAACAAGTGGCACCATGGATTTTTTGGAGACCTGTGCTATTTAAGAGATGTAAGACCTGCAAGAGGGTGATAAGACCCTCCCCTTAGGCTCTTTTGCCCTAATGGGGTATGCAATCTAATATGCCTATTTCATTCAACCAAGTCGAGCACCTGAGCTGGTCAGGTTCATCTGGGATACCGATTGGCAGTGGCAAGTCTGAGGTGCACAGAATCCTCTCCTAAATAAGATGCTGAGTACTGATGTCCTGCAGGGCATCCCTACTGACACACCCAAACACAAGGAAGGCCCCTCAGGTCAGGGAGGGCCCTACAGGTACATCCAGATGCACCAGTGCAGGTCAGGACTGCTCACCCAGATGTAACCCCCCTGCAAATGGGGGTTCCCAAAAGACTTCCAGGAGCTTGCTTGAATGCTCCAAGCCTGAATGGTGTTTGGCATTTAAGCCATTTATCAGTGAGTGTTTTTAGAACCTCTGGTACTGTCTCTTTAAGAGCTGTCTGCTTGCAGACATAATTAGTTTGTATGGGGGACTGTGTGTTTCTTTGATTGAGTACCACTCAAGCTGCTGCCAATTCACTTCATTTTGCAGTCACTAGAGTGCAAAGGAACCTATCTGAAAGATGTAACTGTTTGCCAGAAATTATTTAGAGTAATAATGAAATTACAGTTTGTCTAACCTGCTTTCTTTGCAGTCAGAACTGTGTCTGCTAGTTCCCATTCTAGTTTTGAACTGCTGAACTGGACCAATCAGTGTGGGGTAAGCTAGCTCTAAAATGGTGCCTTGGACGAATCAGAACTTGGACTCATAATCTGAGCCAGCCACAAGAGGATTGTATAGGCAGTGACTCTGGAGATGTAGTTTAGACTTCAGTGCCTTTTTGGACCAACAGCAGCAGTCTATTGTGAGGACAGCCAATCCAGTCAAGAACTGGGAGGAACTCAAAGGAAGTGCCCAGTTTTGTCGGTTGGAGTTTCAGTTGAGCTTTGGCAGTGAAGAAGGAAGGAGCCCTGTGCTTTTTCAGTGTGCAGTTTTAGTCAAAAAACGTGTGTAAGGCCCAGAGTTCCGGTCTGCAGCTTGTGTAACAGCTTGTTAGGACTGAATCCGTCCTGTGAAAAGAATCAAAGGATCTCTGAAGAGTAGAAACCAGGCTCACCCTGTAGAAGACTGGAAGAATTGCTGAAAATTGCACTCGGTCTGTCAGGAACTGAATCTGCTGTGTGTTCTCCCGGGTATTGTGCAGTAATTGCGATCGGGATACAGATGCAGCCTGCCTGGTATAGTGCTTTCTTTTATATGGATGTGTGAAGAGGTTTGTGTACCTCAAGTGAGCCCTGCTGACATTGAAGGACCCTATCTTATTTGGAGGTCGTGAGTACTAATTCAGGTCGCTCCTGTTGAATTGCCACATTAAATCCAAATGAAATTACTGTACTGCTGACTGTTTAATTCTCCTTTTCTCTGTGTGAGAAAGGGCCCCTACCAGCTGCCACGGTTTGGACTAGCCGCTGAGAGCTTGGGTACCCAGGGACAGTAACTGATAGGGATGAGCCTGTGCACAGAGCCATAGGTAGATTATTAGAGTGATAAGCTAATTAACCTGATTTCCCCTGTCCTTGTTATATCCCCTAAATAAATCAGAGCTGCTTGTTTCAGCAAAGTTATACTGCCTCAGGTATTTGTCTATGTTAAAGTACTGTACTGTGATTGTTGCACTGTATCTCATTTCTAGGAGGTCCCAGTGCGGAACCAGACCTGGGGGTAAGTGTGTACTGTGAAGGTAATTCTGATATATCGTGTGGGCCACTAGTGGGAAGAAAGGGGTTGCAGTGTCCCAGAGGGCTGTGACCAAGTTAGTTTAACTATTGCAAACCCTGACCTCTGGGTGGAGGCACCCGCCATTGGATCCAGGCCCCTCAACCTGTTAGTGGCAAATCAAGCAGGGGTAGTAGCCCCTGGGATAGCGCCATCTAGGGGTTACATCTTGGAGGCTCACCGCTGGGATTGTGTGTCCTCTAGTGGCCATATTCTGAACCACTGTTAAGAAAAAATGGGTACCCGACAGAAGTGGCTGTGCACCGGCTGGTGGAGTGGTGTACTGGGAGGAGATCGACCCCAAATGCTATGCTTATCCTGGACATCCCCTGGGTATCAATCACGGACACTGTGCAGGAGTACTTTCCAAGGTGGAAGGTTTACAAAACCCTGTGGTGGTGGGTGGCATGCTAATCTGCTCACCTACACTTTCCTGGCCTAGTAGAGTTTAAGGATCCCATAGATAGCTCCAAGGTGCCACAGACCATTACCCCAGAGGACCCCTCACTGCTTGGAGAGTGATAACTAAGGACAGTAAAGACCCGGGGAATCAGCCCCCACCACTATCTGAAACTTTTGAGGAGAAATTTGCTGAATGGTTGCTGGGAGGGAAAACTGTGGAGGACTTGAAGAAACTATTCTTGTCACCTGGGGTGTTCCTCCCCAACACCCTCTCCTGCTCCAGTGCCCGTAATGGTGGCTGAACCAATGCAGACTCCTATTTCTGCACCTGCCATTAGTCACGACTCTTACCGAAGGTTGAGGATCTTCTCTGGCACCCTCCCACCCCCAAGGGAGGATGACTGGGAGACCTGGATAGACTATGTTGCCCCAAGTGCTAGAATGGCAATGCTCAGAAGCGGCGAAAGAGGGTTAGTGAGAGCCTCCGAGGTCCTGCCCTGGCTACCATCCGTGCTAAACGGGCCAGTAACCCTGAAGCGACTGCACAGGCCTATCTTGAGGCCTTGGAGAATGTGTATGGGAGCCCAGATTCTGATGAGGACCTATGGTGGAGAGTAAAGAAATGCACAACAGTACCAAGGAGTTGTTGTCTGTGTATGTCTCTCGGCTGGAAAAATTGTTGCAAGAATGCCTCAGAAAGGGTAGTTTGCCAGCGATTGAACTGGACCGAACCAGACTGGACAGAATCCTTAAGTCTGCCCCCTTCTCAGAACTGCTGTTGCTTCAGTTACGCCTGGCAAATCGACTGGATCCCACCCTCCTATGATGAGTTAATGAGAGAAATTCGAGGAGTTGAGAAAGGCGACCTCGGGAGGTACCTGCACCAACAGCTGTGGCTACGACCCAGTGACTGAGGTGACCCATCAAGTGAAGTTCAGGGGCAGAGGTTGACAGTCAATGAGTGCTCTGACAAGGAAAAGATATGCCACAATGGGGCGAACTGTTGAGAGAGATCAAGTGAATTCAAAAACAGTCCCTTTATAGAAGGCCACGCCTGCAAAATGCACGCCCTGACCTATATCCGACTGCATCTGCTATGGGGTGGGGTACCACCATGTATCTCCTGCTGATAACAGCTCCAAACTCAATTCCTTGACCATGGAAGTGGAGAAACTGCGAGATGTCTCCAAATGCTTATCTACGCACGCAGACAGAGATGGCACCCAGGTTTCCAGTTAGTAATACCCCACCCTGGCTCCCAGTGTGGCGCCTCGGCCAGCTCAAACTCCAGAAAGTATGTTTTGCTATAATTGTGGAAAGATGGGCACATGAAAAGGAATGCCAGTCCCCAAAAGACACTGACAAAGTTGCATATAGGCTACAAGGAGAGCTTGGAGAAGAAATCAGTGGTTAAGAGGTGCACGACATGATCCCAGTGAGGGCACCAAAATGCTAATTCACGTCCTTTGTGCAAGGTCAGTTGCCCAGGCCCCCACCTCACCGCCTCCAGACTGGTCCAGAATAGTGGGTCCCTCCATGGAGACCACTGTAAAGGTGAAATGGAGTGTCTACAAGAGCTGTATTAGACAGTGGCTCCCAAGTGACAATTATGTTCCAGGATTGGTATCAGAAGCATTTGTCAGGCCGTACCCTTACAACCATTAGAAGGACTGCATGTATGGGGGTTAAGTGAGAAGGCCTACCCTATTCCGGGTATATCCGAATTGGCTGTCTTTCCCCACCTCCGTGGCTGGAGTGGCCGAACAAGTAGAGACCCTAGCCTTAGTGTGTCCCCCACTGGACTGTATGATGGTGTCCCTTTGTTGATTGGAACAAATGCTCATATGTTGGAAGGCTGGCACAGTTGTGTTATGAAAAACAGGGTCAAAGACTAGTAGAGCTTTAAGAGTTCCGGCTTTAATTAAGAAGGCCTATGAGGCACAGAGAGATGCTGAAAAACAGAACCAGAGGAACCGGTCGAATTGTATGGAAGAAGGATCCTGAGTCTCTGATCCTGGCGCCAAATGCCCAGTGTACCTTACAGGGAGAGTCCGTATCAGAAAGGATGTTAAGAATAAAATATTAATGTTGGATGCACCAGGCGTGGAAAATTGCCAGAGGGACTGCTGGTCAAGCCTAGTATTTTGCCGCTAGAGCCCATGCTTATGCCAGAAGGGTAATGGTCCAAGTTCATAATGTGTCTGAAAGAGACATTGCGTAAACAGAGGTTGCATCCTGGCTAATGTGCATTGTGCAGACACTGCAGTGCTACCAGCAGCAAGAGTTCAAGGAAGAATGACAGAGTAACGCCTGACTTGTTTGATTTGGCGACTCCCGCTGCCAGCTGAATGGAAAGTGAGGATCAGTGAGAAGCTTGCCCAGAGAGACCAGGTGTTTTCTTTAAAGGAATGGGATGTAGGATGCGTGCAAGGCTGAGCACAATATCCGGCTGCATGACGAAAGACCATTTCGTGAGAGGTCTCGATGCCTGGCACCTGCTGACATAGATGATGTGAGGCGGCATCTGCAAGAGATGTTAGCTGCTGGTGTAATACAAGAATCAGAAGCCCTTATGCTTCCCCATTGTAGTAGTGAGGAAAAGAATGGAACAGTAAGGATGTGTGTGGATTATCGCACCTTAAACCGGCGGACTATCCTGATCAGTACACAATGCCCGCATTCAGGATGCTTTGGACTGCCTAAGCGGGGAGCAAGTGGTTCTCTGTGCTGGATCTCCGCGTGGGTACTACCAGATCCCGATGGCCCCAGAGGACCGTGAGAAGACGGCCTTTATCTGTCCGGCTATGCTTCTATGAATTCATGAGGATGCCTCAAGGGATTTCAGGTGCCTCAGCCACTTTTCAACGATTGATGGGCGTGCAGTGGGGACATGAACTTACTAGAGTACCTGGTATACCTAGATGATATTGTGTGTTTGGCAGCTCACTGGAGGAACATGAGCAGATTATTTAAGGTATTGGACCGACTGGAGGACTTTGGCCTTAAACTGTCCATTGATAAGTGTCAATTCTTTCAAACATCAGTAAAGTATGTGGGACACATAGTATCCACCGAGGAATAGAGACCGACCAAGTAAAGTTGAGGCCTTGACCACCTGGCCACAGCCCAAAATCTAAAGAACTGCAAAGATTCCTGGGATTCTGTAGTTATTATCAGTAACTTCATCAAGGACTATTCAAGAGTGATCCGCCCTTTATTAACCTTACTAAAAAGTGTCCCCCAACCCACAAAATACCAAAAGTCAGCGTCCTCAAGACTGAAAGAGTGTATTTTCATCCGAGTGAAGTATTTGGGGCCGCTGGACTCCTGATTGTGAGACTGCTTTTCATGAGATCATATATCAACTACCCATGCTCCAGTGCTGGCCTATGCCGATCCAAGAAAACCTTACGTCCTGCACACTGATGCTAGCTTGCAAGGGTTGGGGCTGTGTTGTACCAAGAGCACGAGAATGGCCTGAGACCAGTGGCCTTTGCCAGTAGAAGCCTGACCCCATCCGAAAAGAACTATCCTGTACATAAGTTAGAGTTCCTAGCTTTGAAGTGGGCTATTGTTGACCAATTCCATGAGTACTTGTATGGGGCTAAAATACTAGTAAAACTGACAATAATCCTTTGACCTATGTGCAGACCTCAGCTAAGTTGGATGCCACTGGCCATAGGTGGCTTTCTGCATTATCTACATATGACTATGCTCTCGAATACGAGCAGGTCTGAACCACATAGATGCTGATGCTCTCTCCGGAGGCCTGTTCCCCAGAATGATTGGGTCCGATTGGCAGAACCTGACATTCGGGCACTCTGCCGAAGTTTGACAGGGAGGAACAAATGTCCCCAGGCCATGATGGACTGCATGGTGGATTGCTTGGGACCCTCTGAAATTGCATACCTGCTGCTTGTGCCACTTTTCTGCAATAGACATTGGTGCAATGCCTCAGCTGGACAATGACAGTATTCGGCGGGCTCAATCCGATCCCATGATCAAAGCAGCTTTAGAAGCCCTCTATGCAGGAAAAGATGTGTCCAAATTAGCTCCACTGATTTGAGAACTGCACTGTTATACAAAGAAGGTCCTAAGTTGAAACTGATCAATAAACTGTTATACAGAGAAACAGTAGACAGAGGGGGACAAGTAGACAAACAACAACTAGTGCTGCCCACTGCCTTTCGAGACTCAGTACTGAGGTCCTTGCACAACCACATGGGGCACCTTGGTATAGACAGAACACTTGACTTGGTGAGATCCAGATTCTATTGGCCTCAAGATGGGGCTGATGTGGAGCAACACATTCGAACTTGTAGTCGCTGCTTACAGAGGAAAGCTTTGTCCCAGAGGGCTGCCCCCCTTGTTAACATCACCACCAGTGCACCCATGGAGCTGGTCTGTATTGATTTTCTGAGTTTGGAGTCAGATCAAAGAAATATCAGTAATGTGCTGGTGGTCACTGACCATTTCACGAGATATGCCCAAGCTTTCCCCACCAAAGACCAGAAAGCATCCACTGTGGCCAAAGTACTTGTAGAAAACTTTTTTGTTCACTATGGGGCTCCAGAAGTCCATTCTGATCAAGGAGAGACTTTGAGAGTCTCTGATCAAAGAGATGCTTTCTCTGTGGGGAGTCACGAAGAGTCCAGAACCACTCCTTACCACCCCCAGGGGACCCACAGCCTGAGCAGTTTCAACCAGCTTTGCTAGATATGCTAGGCACCCTGCACCCAAGGACAAGCCTAGATGGAGCCAACAAATTAGCACCCTGGTACATGCTTATAACTGCACCAAAGTGATGCCACTGGATTCTCCCCTACCGCCTGATGTTTGGAAGAGAAGCTCGACTACCAGTAGATGTGTGTTTTGGGGTCTCTCCTGATGGGGTTCAAGCTGACAACTATTTACAGTATGTGCAAAAGTTAAAGGCCCAGCTAACTCATGCGTACCAACTGGCTCAAACCATGGCTGCCAAAAGAAATCGGCCAACAAAGAAAGGTATGATAAAAGGTGAAAGCACAGGAACTCCAGGAGGGAGATCGGGTATTGCTAAGAAATCTGGGACTGCATGGCAAGCACAAGATTGCTGACAGATGGCACCATCTCCCCTCACATTGTAGTGGGCAAACTAGATGATCTGCCAGTGTACAAAGTAAGGCCTGAGAATAATTCAAAAGATGTAAAAACAATGCATAGAAATCATTTACTGCCCATTGGACAAATCTTAATTGAGTCTGAGTCCCTAGAAGATGCCCCCTCTGGACCAGTGACTAGAGCTGCTGCTAAGAAAAGATCAAGAAAGTCTGCACCTACAGAAGCAAAGTTAAAGTGTTCCCCTCCACAAGTCCCAGTTGAGCATGACTGTCAGTCCATATCGGAAGAAAGTGGAGTGACTTTGAATACTATCCTTCTTACTGAACTGAGTCAATTGTTTCGGGGCAATCCCTAGTCAATAGTGGAGACAAAGCTGGGCCTTCTGGACTCGTCTAAGCCCCCAGCTTCATCCCTGGAGCCAATGCTCCCAGAAAGTGAAGTGCAAAGCATCAGATCAGATGAAATGGAATCATGTGCATGGTTGAACTGTTTGAGCTTTCAGGGAGGAAAATGATAGATTGGGGCAGACTGGTGATATATCCGAACAAGAAGAGTATTTTGAGTGCCCTGACAGTCCACTGCCAGTGTCCAAAGCTCTCCATGCGAGCCAAATGTTGTGGACTCAGAAACTGTAACTCCTGGAGCTGAAAGTGCCCCAAGTTCTAGCCTCTACCCCAGGGAGACTCCCTGACAAGTGAGGACAATGCGAAAATGAGGCTCAGAGTGCAGAGACTGTAACAGTTCCCCTAGAAAGACTGGTCGAGCTGTAAAGCCTGTGGTGCACCTCAGTTATGATTCCTTGGGAGGCCTGTGGACTTGCCTCTCAATGTTGTCCATAAAGGGTGTATGTGTCCCCGAGCTCATTGCCCAAACTGAGCATCAGTGCTAACTCAAGTTACTTGTGTTGCCCTCTAAGTATGGTGCCCTTGCCCCATCCAGCCCCAAGGTAACTGATGAGGCCCCCTCTCTTCAGGTTTCATGTACAAGAGGTATAACTTGAGTTATGGTACAATGTGTATGTAATACTATGTAAAGTGACGTACTGCAATGTTTCAGAAATGTGTTCTTGGTAAAATGATATATTGACTGATGATTACATATAAAGAGCCTAATGCAAATGTATATAGTTGCAGTTGAAACTTATGGGGGTACATTGCCTTGCGACGTCAAGCTTTCCAAACCAGGAAGAGTGTAACCCCCTGCAAATGGAGTTCCCAAAAGACTTCCAGGAGCTTGCTTGAATACTCCAAGCCTGAATGGTGTTTGGCATTTAAGCCATTTATCAGTGAGTGTTTTAAGAACCTCTGGTACTGTCTCTTTAAGAGCCTCTGCTTGCAGACATAATTAGTTGTATGGGGACTGTGTGTTTCTTTGATTGAGTACCACTCAAGCTGCTGCCAATTCACTTCATTTTGCAGTCACTAGAGTGCAAGGGAACCTATCTGAAAGATGTAACTGTTTGCCAGAAATTATTTAGAGTAATAATGAAATTACAGTTTGTCTAACCTGCTTTCTTTGCAGTCAGAACTGTGTCTGCTAGTTCCCATTCTAGTTTTGAACTGCTGAACTGGACCAATCAGTGTAGAAGTAAGCTAGCTCTAAAATGGTGCCTTGAGACTAATCAGAACTTGGACTCATAATCTGGAGCCAGCCACAAGAGGATTGTATAGGCAGTGACTCTGGGAGATGTAGTTTAGACTTCAGTGCCTTTTGGACCAACAGCAGCAGTCTATTGTGAGTGACAGCCAATCCAGTCAAGAACTGGGAGGAACTCAAAGGAAGTGCCCAGTTTTATGTCGGTTGGAGTTTCAGTTGAGCTTTGGCAGTGAAGAAGGAAGGAGCCCTGTGCTTTTCAGTGTGCAGTTTTAGTCAAAAACGTGTAAGGCCCAGAGTTCGGTCTGCAGCTTGTGTAACAGCTTGTTAGGACTGAATCCGTCCTGTGAAAAGAATCAAAGGATCTCTGAAGAGTAGAAACCAGGCTCACCCTGTAGAAGACTGGAAGAATTGCTGAAAATTGCACTCGGTCTGTCAGGAACTGAATCTGCTGTGTGTTCTCCCGGGTATTGTGCAGTAATTGCGATCGGGATACAGATGCAGCCTGCCTGGTATAGTGCTTTCTTTTATATGGATGTGTGAAGAGGTTTGTGTACCTCAAGTGAGCCCTGCTGACATTGAAGGACCCTATCTTATTTGGAGGTCGTGAGTACTAATTCAGGGTCGCTCCCTGTTGAATTGCCACATTAAATCCAAATGAAATTACTGTACTGCTGACTGTTTAATTCTCCTTTCTCTGTGTGAAAGGCCCCTACCAGCTGCCACGGTTTGGACTAGCCACTAGGGCTTGGGTACCCAGGGACAGTAACTGATAGGGATAGGCCTGTGCACAGAGCCATAGGTAGATTATTAGAGTGATAAGCTAATTAACCTGATTTCCCCCTGTCCTTGTTATATCCCCCTAAATAAATCAGAGCTGCTTGTTTCAGCAAAGTTATACTGCCTGATGTATTTGTCTATGTTAAAGTACTGTACTGTGATTGTTGCACTGTATTTCATTTCACAGGAGGTCCCAGTGCCGGAACCAGACCTGGGGGTAAGTGTGTACTGTGAAGGTAATTCTGATATATCGTGTGGGCCACTAGTGGGAAGAAAGGGGGGTTGCAGTGTCCCAGAGGGCTGTGACCAAGTTAGTTTAACTATTGCAAACCCTGACCTCTGGGTGGAGGCACCCGCCATTGGATCCAGGCCCCTCAACCTGTTAGTGGCAAATCAGGCAGGGGTAGTAGCCCCTGGGATAGCGCCATCTAGGGGTTACACAGATATGCAGGTTAACCCAGACTTTGATTATGTATAGAGGGTCAAGATGACAATACAGGAGGCTATATGGAAAATCCTGACCTGAATGTGCTCTTTGATAAGGAGAAGGGTCCCTCTGAAGAGGAGGAAGAATGTGAGTGGACAGAGCCTAATAGAAAGACTCCAATTAATCCCATACTCGATATATAAAATCTCTGACCTGCCTCATTGCAAAGACTTGTGAGACATGGTGTTTTCCAGGTTGTGCCTGGAAACTGGGTGATCCCTTGAAACAAATTTTGGCTCAGTGAGCCAGCCCGGTAGTGCTGAGGGTTGAGGCACTGGACACCACAGCTCGCAACATGCTGGCGACCCAGGTTCAGGAATGAGCCTGGGTCATCGGGGGTCGGCCAGGAGGAGGAGTGTTGCGCATGCTCTCTTCCTCCGGGGGGGAGGGACACTTTGGGCAGTGCTAGGCCCATTGCCCTACCACTGCTGGAAGCATAGACAGTGGTGGGAACACAGCTCTTACAAGTTAGAGGAGAGCGCTGTCAGGCACTTGACTACGCATGTTGTCAGTCTGGACTAATGTCGTTCACAATGGCGCCTTCTAGGGGTTAGGACCACACAGAAAAGGGAGAAAAAAACATTAAAAATCTTCCATGCATTGAGCATCATGATGCTGGGATCCCGATAAGCCAGGACCTAGCAAAATACCGGAAAGGTGGAGGTATCCCGGGCTGAGGTTAGGGACAAGTAAAAGACAAATTGGGCTCACCGTGTCTTTCCCAGTTAGCAATTTTCAAATAAATAAAACAAATAACTCTTTATGTACTATGCTGTTCAGAGTTTTCTAAGAATGCTTCCAGTTGTCTGATTTACTTTCTTTTTTTTTCCTTTTTGTTGACCAGTAAAGGATGGCTAGACAATACTGCCTATTTTCAGCCTCATCCCTTAGGGGGCAGGGATACACATGCAAATCAGCTGATAATGAATCAGGTTAAGCTGTTGGTGGTTTTAGTGAATGTGGCAAATTTGATCAGGACTGGGGAAATTACCCTATTCTTCTCGAGTAGTGCCATGGAATCTTTAATGTCCACTGAACAACTACCAGAAAAGACAGATGAGACCTTGGTTTACTTAACTTCCTTGTGCTTCCAGGTCACACCTGGAAACAAGCTCCACCACTCATGAGGGGTCAAGAGGTCACATACCTCTCATGAAGATAAAAACTGTATGACACACTCACACATGCCACATCCCCTATATTCATTATTTACTTATGTGACACACTCACACATGCCATATCCCCTATATTCAAGATTTACTTATGTAAAGTGAGTGAGTCTCCCCAGGTCCTGCACATATTGCTGTAATTGGAATATCCTGATGAAGTGCAAGAATTTGTCTCCAAAATTCTGCACTTTTCTTTCTAACATGTCAGCCTACATATGCCCTCAAATCTCTGCTCCATATAAGATTTTAGATAGCAGCTTAACATTTGTAACCTTTGTCGCTGATTTTACAGAATAACCACCATATTTGTGATCAAAACATCCTAGCTGTCAGGAGTTATCTAATTTTTTTCCCTATAACTTTAAAGTGTTATATCCAGAAGAACCACCAGGAGAGGCAGACAGTTTCACTAGACAACAGGGATGTGTAACAAAACAAATAAACAAAAATAAACACTGCAAGTGTGAAAAAGTTTTAATTATGCACTGCAGCAACAAGCTTGATCTATTAACAAGTGAAATAAAAAATGTCTGTAGACATTAAAGTAGATTGCCCCATATCTCCTGATTTGTATTTTTATTTATTTGTACATTGGTAAACCTTTGAGAAAAGTGCTCATTTTCAAAGGTTCCACATCAAGTATTGTAACAAACAAATTTGGATACAGGCAGCTCAAGTGAGCATTTGTTAATACAACCAGAAACCAATGTCAAGTACATGTTACGTCAGAATAAATCAGTTGATAAAATAAATGTCAGAACTCCTAAAATAAGTCAAAAATGAAGAAGGATAGGAAAAGGACAGAAGACAAGGTCATAAGTGGGCATAGGAGTGTTAAGGGTAGACATGGTGGTCCAGAGCTTGAATGTTAAGGGTTAGGGGAGGCATCTGCATGAGGATTCATGGGTGAGTTAATTTATGACAGCATTCTTAAGCAGCAATACTTTTGGTAACTCTGAGAAGGAGGTAAGAAGGTTGTTTAGCCATTGTGCTGCCCGACAGGCAAAAGATCGTTGACTTGGCTAGTTCTATGTATGGGGACTAACAGCACATGTCTTGCCATGCTCCTGGTAGAATAATGATTATGAATAGGGTGGAAGAGGGAGGCCACAGTGGCGGGGCGGGGGGGCAAGGCCTGCAAAGTGCTTTTTGGCCAGTAAGATACACTAATACTTTAACCGTTCACATAGGGGAAGCCAGCCAGTGAAAGAATATAGAATATGGCAATGTGTGAATCTGTCAGAGCCCATGATGAATCAACAGGTCTTATTGAGCAGTACCCTCACTCTATCCAGGATAGTATCAGTGGCAGCCACATAAACAGAGAGACCATAACCGATAAGTGGCTGGATAGAGCTAACTATGGCTAGGTGCCTGGCCTCATGAGTTAGGTTCAGATGCTGCCTGAAAAAGGCCCTAGTCTTCCTTTGGCAAGGCCAACAGTGTTGTCCACATGCTCTGCAAAGGTAAGTGATGCATCCAGTGTAACTCCCATTTGTCTGAAGGTGGACACCTGTTCAAGTGGATCATCCTCTGTGTTCAGAATGGTCGGGAAGGAATGTTGCACCTTAGGTGGGTGCCAGCAAGAGCATGGTTTTGATTTTTTAGGACAAGCTTATTCTGCTTGAACAGCGTTCAAGGACTTAAAGCTGCTTTGAAGTCCACTAGTAATGATCCCGTTCTGAAGACTACTATTGAAGATGACTGCATCTTTAGCATAAAGCAGCATCCATGCTTGTGGGCATGCTCCAGTGAAGCCATTAATTAAGAGACTGAAAAGAAGAGGTCCGAATATTGATCCCTGCGGAACTCCAGCAGAGACATGTTGCTCTTCTGAGAGCACCCCATTAATCTTAATCCTCTGGATGTGCCTCGAGAAGTAGCAGCGGAACCATGACACTTTCTCAGGAGAAAGACCAAGGCAGTGAAGTTTTAGCTCAGCAACAGACAGTGATCAACAAGGTCTAACGCCTTGGCAAGATCCACATATGTGGCACCCACTAGATGGCCTTTGTCAAGGGCTTCATGTAGGTAGTTAATGAATTCAATGAGTGCCTTAGTAGTACTATGCAGTTTTCTAAAGTCATGTTGTTGGCAACACAGCAGGCTGTATTTCCCAAAGTAAGAGACAAGCTGATCGGAGACTATTCTTTCAAGTGTTTTAGAGAGAGCAGAAGCATTATGATACCATTCTTTCCCCATTCTGAGTCTACTTTAGCAATTTTTCTTGCTTGAAATAATAAAAAGTGCTCCTTTAATATAGCTTGAACCCAGTTTTCATCAGTATTCTCACCTGGTATTGCACTTCTTGGGGTCAATATTCAAATATGGGCAAAAGTGGGCTAGAGGTTTGCAATTGCATTTCCCTGTGCCTGACCCAGAGGTTGCTATATAATTGAGACAGCACACTGGTACTATCTTACTGAATATAGGTCCATGTCACTGCAGTGCTCAGTCAGGTAACACTGCCCGACATGGACCTGGGCTGTATGCAGTCCATAGGGAACTGTGCCCCAAGAACAGTTAGTGCCAGAGCCCATGGCACAATATTCAGCAGAAAAATGCAAATAAGACTATTGGGCATGCAAGGTGCTAAGGGGCCATATGCATGGCTATTATGAGCTCATTTGCATGGGAAGCTGCAGCAGGTTTGCGCCTGTCCTCTTAAGCCATAGGAAACAAGCACTCCACTGCATATGGGAGAATAGTTATAATGTTACTGTGCATGCTGTGCAAACTGTGCATACAAATACAAGGTGGATTAAAATCGAGACCAAACGAACCATTACCTGACAATCCCCAGCACTTCGAGGTAAAACCACCTCTTCCTCAGGGGGCGTGGCTACCTATACAACACAAGCTATACTTATGCAGGTATCTCAGGTGTACATAATTGATGTCAAATCAGTTGAGTGATGCTTCTGTCAAGCCTTTGGTACTCAAGCACCCCTGCTTACCATCCGATTTATTTTCGAGGATACGTATCCAATTTAACTCTCCATAGAATCGGTAGCCTGTGACAATGGCGACTACGATTGAGCACTTTCAAAAAGGGTGACTCAATCACGGCACCTGTGCACAGGGCTACCAGGCAGGGAGGGCGACCGGATGGGGTGATCCGTGAATATAGCAACAGGATAACGCTATATGTACACACGCGCGGAGTGAGCACGCCATGCGATGGGTGGAAGGGGAAGGAGGGTTTGTGGGGTGTAGTGCGGCAGTCAGCTGCCAAGCTGGCCATGTGGTGTAGTGGGTGGGTGGCAGGCTAGGGTTGGGAGGGTACCGGGATCGATCCGAGAGCGGTCACTTTTTGTGTGCCATCTGGCATAAATAAGAAAAAGTAAGTCTTCAGCACCCTTTTGTTGTGCATCGTAGTGTACATTGCCGAAATTGATTTTTGGCAATGTACACTTGTCCTAACGGCAGTCACCTTTCCACGATCTCCATTATCACATGGAACCATAGAATCAAAGAGAGAAAAAATGGCAAAGAGAGGCACTACAGGGATCACAAACCTTAGTGAATAAAACATGAAACTGATTCCAATCATTATATATTAATGCATAAAATACAAGTGAAGTGCATAAAATAATTAAAAAAATTGTCAGGCATGGTGGCGAGTGGCTGTCCCACCCCGAACGGCCATCCCCTCAATGCAAATGTACTCCCTTGTGTCCACTGGCACCCCCCCCCCACTCTTTGATCACCCATTTGCTATAAAAGCCATGGCTGCCCTGTTGTCTAGTGGCACCCCTGCCCTCCATTGTTTATCACTGTAATAATCTTGTTTTCTCTGGTGTCTAGTGGCACCCCTGCCCTCCAATCACACATCGCCATACTCTCTGTGTTGTTCCTGGTGTCTAGTGGCATCCCCCCCCCCGCTCTCCAGTCACATGTCCCTGTGCTCTTGTTGTTGTCCTTGATGTTTTGAAGTACTACCCCAACCGCCAATCACCTGTTCCGATAAAATGCTGGTTGTCACTGGTGTCTATTGGCAGCCCCACCCACCGATCTCCATCGCTGCAAGTGTGAATTCCTGGTGCCCAGTGGCATCCCCCAACTCTGATCCCCCAGCCTGTTAAACTTAGTTAGTAACTAATTTCTAGTGGTACCCCCCACCCACCGATTTCCGCCTGGTCCTCCCCTGCCTGCACTGAGCACACCACCCAGCCAACCCCCTTTCCTCTTTAGACCATGCCACGCAGACACATTCTGCTGTTCAACAAGATTGTTCTGCCCCCATTCACCTTCATTAAGTCCCACAGACTCTTTCCCCAGGGAAACAAGCAGGGCAAGTTTTTTGACTGGCTTCCGACAGGTTCACCACCCTTACCACCTCGCTCCACTCCCTGGGACTTACCTGCCACCACCAGAGTGCTCCCTGGATTACCTCTCCAGGGCACAACCATCAGGGAGCCCCCTTCACTACTCCCCAAATGATGCCACATGAAGATCCAGTGGTAGAGTGCCTCAGCCAGCTGCTTGGGGCTCATTGTGGGAGGCAGACATCCTCCATGCCACAGCCATATTTTTCCATTTTTTGTTGGGAGGTGTGGCATGCAATGATATGCAAATGTAACGCGCCAATGTATGGTACACCTTCTGAAACCTACAAGCCTCAGCTGTAACACCCATGGCCTCCACTAGGGGTCAGTCAAGCACAGTGTGCTAGCCCACCATCCCTCCTAGAGGAGGAGAGCAGTCTATCGGACGTTCGATCCTCCTCCCCCTGGCCAGCCCTCTGATTCCCGGGTTCGTGTCCAAACCTGGGATGTCAGAGTCACAGGCAGAAATCCAGCCAGTGTGTTGGTGGGCCAGTCAAGGCAAGTTCCAGTTCATTGCCATAATTAGTATTCCGCCCTTGATTGTCCCTGTTTTCCTCCTAGAGGATCTGAAGTGCTAAATCTAAGTTCAATTCTGGTTAGAGACATTACAGTCACAGTGGAAAGCACTGCCTTTTTCTTTAATCCATTGGTTGATATATCAGGTTTGGGGTAATAAAACGTTAATAGCCCCTTAAAGAAGTGAATATAAAACTTGTTTGAATTGCCTTGGTGAAGTATTGTTTAAAACTGAAGAATTTCGCTAAAATGAAAAAGAAAGTTTTGTTTTCAGCATAATCAACTGATGAGATGAGAAATATAGTTTAGGAATCATTATTTATGAGCACTTTATACTTTCACATGGTATTTGCTTTCCATAAGCACTGTTTGATCAAATTAATAAATATTTAAACATTTAAATGTAGTTATGTGTTCTTGCTCACTCCCGATAAAGCCCTGTAGGTAAGGTGCTATGTAGGGTCTAGCACTGTGTCTCACTACATAACAGCTATGTTGCAGATACAGTAATTACACTGTTTCTAGTGAGTGCTGTGTTTTTTTTGTTTGTTTTCAGTAAAATAAAGTTTTGTGTTGGATATGGCTTTGTAAATGCAAGCACCTTCAGAGGTGGGACTGCTCCAGCCTGACGTTCCCTTTATATTCTCACTCTGACAGCCATAAAAAACAAGTTCCCCAGTGCATTTCAATGGGACAGCTGCAAAACACTTCTTGACTTTGGCCCACATATTCAAAGGAGATGCATGGTACAAAATGGAAATGAGCAGCGTGTCCTAGAAAATGCACTAAAGCGCGATATTCGAAAAGCAGAAATGCGTTGCGCATTTTGGAATGCACGATCGTGCAGATATAATGTATGCGGTACAGAATAAGGTGGCGGGCACCTGAATATGCCACACATGTGTATATTCAGCTGAAATGAGCGGCGCATGTGCCATGCATCCCACATTTGTGCTGCGCAAAGTTAGGCAAGCGAAGGGCTGCACTAAATAGGCCAACCACCCACAAGCAGGCTGCAGAACTGCAGACAGATGATCCTGAGACAGTCCTTGGAGGTGCACCAGGATGTGCTCCAGGCACCCACACACAGCAGTCATACCAGGGCAGTAGTACGCAAAGCCATAGCTGCTGTGACACCACTGGCACTGCCCAGACCTCCACCCCTGCACCACACCCAGGTCTTAAGACACCTAGCTGCCACATGCTAGTGAGGTCAGGTGCCCCCTAGCACACCAGCAGAGCAGACAGCCACAATGTAGCACATGCACCAGGGCCATGGCCTGCACCCATGTGACCATCAGAGCACCACCTGGTGGTAGCATGCACCCATGGTGACATCTGGGACAACGATGCTCAGGATGCAAGGCGGTAATGATGGTAGCATGGCATGGGTCAGGGACTGACCAGTGGCACACACCCATGGTGGTACACCATAGCTGCACACAGCATGCCTGTGCCAGCCCATACCACCAGAAGCTACATACATGTCACTGATGCCATCCATGCATTGTGACAATTCCACAGGGGCTCCACAGTGGGTTGGTGTGGTGTTCTGGTAGTGGACATTGCACAACTGTGGGTAGCGCGGGGCAGGGATGGCACCAGCTGTGGCCTGGAGGCAGCATTGGCATGACTCACAGACACCAGACCCTTCCAGTGTTGTGCATGCGGCCACCATGGGCACGTACATGTCCATGGGTAATAGCACTGCATACCTCTCAATTGTCACACAGAGCAAGGTATGTCACTCATTTTATCTCTCAGAAACCCTCTGTCCCACATTGAGAACGTGACATTCCACACTGACCACTGAGATGTTTAAGCAGAACTGTATAATATAAGATTATCAGCAAACATTATGTATATTAGTGCACTTATGTCCACAGTATTCTGAGCTTGAATGTCATGTTTGATGATGTGTCATACATTTTGTCCAGTTGTCACACATCTAGCCACACATTTGGGTGATAAAAGGTTGAGAGGTAGGAAGCACTGTGCTTTGGCCATTGCAGTCCACCCACACACAAACATGCCTTCTCACTTGCCTGCTAGGCTGCAGTACCTCCTGATCACCTTTCTGGAGTGGTGGTGCTGCCCTGCAGTGCTGGAACTGCAAATGCCAATGGTATGCAAATGGCCTGCATACATTCCAGTAATGAGATGCAAATGTGCTGTTTGGGTGCTGACTGTGCAATGAGGGTATTTGCATATCCTGGCTGAATATTGCAACTCTACGCACCGCGTAAGTGGCTTCACATCACACAGTTCCGTATGCTCTGCATTGGTCTCAGGTCGCCTGCTGCGCCACACATCTCCACTGCGCAATCATGCATGTTTGGGATATTTAGCTGAACACGTGAAAGGCTGAATGAAGTAGGTTTAAACAGAGAAACTTCAAAGAAAGAGAAAAAGGAAGAAGGAAAAAAACAACAGTTGTTTAAACAGAAATCCTAAATGTGGGTCCCAGAAAGGATGAAGATTGACAGTTAGGTGTGAATAAAAAAATTAATGAGAACATACAAGGGAAAAAAGGAAAAATCTAATGAGATAGGATGGGAAGAAACATTGAATTAAGAAAAAATGGTGTTAGCCGGCCCGCCAGCGCAGCAGCAAGGCATCCGTTTGCGGAGCCGACATCCAGGATTCAGATATGGACTCGGGAGTCAGAAGGTCAGCTAGGGTAGAAGGATTAAGCATCCCAGGGACTGCTCTCCTTCTCCGGGGAGAGGGAGGGAAAAATGTCCAGTGCATTGCAGACCTCTGGTGGAGGCTGGGGTACAGCCGCTGCTGGCATCTCATGCAAGAGGGGCAGGGCAGACACTGGCATCATTGCATGTCCCCGTCACCAGGAATCTCCTAAAATAGAAAAATTCCTGCCCCATTCATGATGCCCCTGCCTTGGCTGCGACTAATGTCTGCGGGGGGGGGGGCGCTCCCATGACCCCTGCCTGGGGGGGTAAGCCAGGGCAAGAGACTGTGTACCTTGGGAGGGGTACCCACCCAGTGGCCCTGACCAGGGGGTAAGCCTGGGCATTGGGGTGGCGAGTGGGGGGTGGCTGAAACCTCTGGCGGGAGGGGCCAGAGAAAAAAAGAAAAAATGGTGTTACAGAACTAGTCAGAAGCAAATTGACTCTTTTCAGTCCAATTTATTCATACCAAATGGCTCTAAAGTCTCAAACCGGGCAATCCAAAATGCCTCACACTGCAAAACAACTTTTTGCTTTCCAGCTTTTGAATTGCAGTTATGCAGATGTTAACAAGCTTGCAATTACTGATTGAAGTGCTCTGAGACAGAAGGGTCTAGTATTTTTTTTCAGATAGAATATTTGTGGCTGCTAAAGCATTTCCAGAGTTCTTTGTTTGGCTCATACTGCAATCCAGATCACTTAAACTGATAGGGTAATTTACTTGTTTTGTACCACAGTCCATGTTTTCTTTGATCTTGCAGCAAGTTCCTAAAGTGTGTCACTGAACACTGACATTTTCTCTCAGGTACAGACAAGTATAGCTTCTCTTTGATTTGCATTTAAAGCAACCAGGTGTAAAACTGGGGAGCTGAGAGAGAGAGAGAGAAAGAGGAGAGGATTGCTTGAACCAGTATATTTTTAATTTTTTTACATCTATGGAATGCAAGAAAAGTGGAAAGCCATTCAAATGTACCTGCACTGCTGCAGCAGGGGTGATGTTTCTTAGCCATGTACTGTAGAGGGAGGGTAGAGGGGGTAATCCAGGATGGTATGTCACCACCAATAGTAATCTATTAAAATTATTCTACAGTAGTTCCTGGGTTTCAGTAAATTCTCTCTTGTTATCAGTTTCCTGAGACTTCCATTGAGCTGCTACCCTCTAATAATTGAAACTGTTCCCTTTTATTCAGTATCCCATGTACAAGGCCACCAAGACTGAGCACTACTTTCAAAAAGGGTGACTCAATTATGGCACTTTTGCACAGGGCTACCTGCCAGAAAAGGTGACTGGATAGAGGTTGGGCGCATATAGTGACAGGATGTCGTTATGTATACAAAGCAGCTGGGGTGGGGAGGGACCATGCCGTGCCATGGGCAGAAGGGAGGTTTGTAGGGTGTGGTGTGGCAGTGGGCTGCTGAGCTGTCTGTGTGGTGTGGTGGGTTGGTGGCAGGCTGGGGTTGGGAGGTGCAGGTTCTATTCTGGGAGTGCCGTTTTTAGCGCGGTCTTTTTATCTTTTGCAACCCCAACATGCACTCCCCGAGTTTAGTGGGGGTGCATAACAACAGAAAACCTCCATCTCAGGTGCCATCTTGCTGTTTGCATAAATCTACATCACCAAAAATTATGTAGTTGCTGTTATCACATAAAACCCTTGTATTCACCTTGTCATTTCTTTTTTTCTGTGTGTGCTTAGGTCTTCCGTTTTTATGGTGTAATAGTTCTCATAATCTCTACTGACATGTAAAACATAGAAATTGTTGGTAGATAAGGACGCCAGACCCATCCAGTCTGCTCATATACCTTACCTTTATTAGTGGCCACTGACCCTATCTGGTTGTCACCTTTAGCCTCTCCTTCCAAACTCTAGAGTTCCCTTACACCTATCCCATGCATATTTAAATCTCCCACTGTGCCCGCTCCCACCATCTCCTAGGGAAAGCTATTCCATGCGTCCACCACCGTTTCTGTGAAAAAAAACTGCTCACATTTCCCCTTATCCTGCTCCCCTCAAATCTCTTATCATGCCCCCTTGTTCTTGTACCTCTGTTATACTGAAAGATGATGCCCTCTTGTACCTTGTTTATGCCCTTCAGATACTTGAAAGTTTCTGTTGTATCCTCCTGTTCCCTCTTTTCTTCCAGTTTATACATGTTGAGGTCTTTTAATCTCTACTCATATGTCTTTTAGTGTAAGTCCTGCACCGTCTTAGCCCTTCTCTGAACCGCCTCCACCCCGTGTATGTCCTTGCAAAGATGCAGTCTCCATAACTGTATACAGTATTCTAGATGAGGTCTTACCAGTGTTTTATGTAGTGGCATCACCACCTCCATTCTACTGTTAGTGATACCTCTACCTATGCATCCCAACATGCCACTGGCTCTCCCTACAGCCTCCGTACTCTGCTTGGCAACCTTTAGGTCATCTGAGATGATAATCCTCAAATGTCTTTCTTCCCTGGTGACTGTCAGCACCCCCCTCCATCCTGTAGCTCTCCCCAGGGTTTCTGCGGCCATGGTGCATCATTTTGCACTTCTTCTCATTGAACCTCAATTGCCACACTTCGGACCATTTTTCCAGCTTTCCTAGGTCCCTCCTCATTTTCTCCACCCCTTCTGGAGTGTCCACTCTGTTGCAGATCTTGGTGTCATCTGCAAACAGGCAGACCTTCCCTTCCAGTCCTTCTGCAATGTCACTAATGAGGACATTAAAAAGGACTAGCCCCTGGACTGATCCTTGAGGTACCCCACTGGTTACCACCTTTTCCTCAGATTGGATCATTTTTACCACCACCCTCTGCTTCCAGTCCCTTAACCAGTTTCTAACCCAATTCACCACCTTGTGGCCCACACCCTGGCTGCCCAACTTGTTAACCAGTCTTTTATGTGGAACAGTATTGAAGGCCTTGCTGAAATTGAGGTAGATGACATCTACCGCTCCCCCGATCCACCTCTTTCATCACCCAGTCAAAATAATGGGCCAAATTTGTTTGACATAACCTTCTTGCTGTGAATCCATGCTGCCTCAGATCCTGTGCTCTGTTGGATTCCAGGTGTTCAACAATCCTTTCCTTAAGCAGTGCCTCCATAATCTTACCCACTAGTGAGGTGAGTCTGACTGGCCTGTTGTTCCCTGCATCCTCCCTGCTACCATTTTTGTGAAGAGGGACTGCATGTGCCTTCCTCCATTCCTCTGGGACCACTCCTCTGTTGAGTGACTCACTGAACATGGTTGTCACTGGTGCTGCTAGCTCCATCCATAGTTCGTTTAATATCCTGGGATGTATGTCATCTGGTTCCATTGCCTTGTCCACTTTCAGTTTTGTGAACTCCTCTAGGACTCTCTCTCTGTAAATGGACTGCTGTTCCTCCCTCCCCCTTTGTATCTGATGCCCAGCTGTGGTCACTGTCCTCCTCTTCTTCTGTGAACACTGAACAGATGTATTTATTCAATATTGACACCTTTTCCAGTTCTCCTCCAACACACTCCCCTTTATCCCTTCTGTGCCTTACAATCCCACCCCAGGACTTCTTTCTTTTGCTGATGTACCTATAGAATGTCTTGTCCTCTTTCTTCACCATCTGTGCTAATCTTTTCTCTGTTTGTGCCTTTGCACCCTAATTGCTTTCCTGCTTTCTTCAGACAATTTAGGTATACCACCCTATCCTCTTCTTTCTGAGTCCCCTTATATTTTCTGAAAGCCAAACCTTTGGCCTTACTTTCTTGGCAACCTCTTTTGAGAACCATAGTGGTTTCTTCCTTCACTTGCCTTTGTTTCTCAACCTAATGCAATGGCTTTTCACCTCCACTATGGTTCCTTTTAGGTGTGCCCACTGCCCTCAACCACCTCCTGCCTTCCTCCTTGCCAGAGCTTCTTTGATACACAATACCGTCCTAGCAAAGTCCGCCCTCACAATCAAGATCCTCACCTTGGTGTGGCTTGACTGCAACCCTGTACCTATGTTAAACCACACTGCATGGTGGTCACTGGATCCTAGATGACCTTCCACTTGGACTTCTGTGATTCTGTCTCCATTGGTCAGTACTAGATCCAGAATCACCCCTGTCCCTGGTGGGTTCTAGCACTAGCTACCCGAGGTCTTCCTCCTGCAGGGAGTCCCAAGATGTCTCGGCTCCTGACAGTGGCAGCCGCCAGAATGGTCCAATCCATGTCTGGCATAGTAAAATCACCCAATGACGGTACCTCCCCTTCTGTTGCCATGCCATGTATTTCCTCCACTGGCACCTTATCCACCACACCTTGAGCTGGAGGCCTGTGATCACCCCTGTGTGAATTGCTGTGCCACTGCCAGCCTTAAGGTTGACCCACCGTGCCTCTGCCTCCCCCAGTCCACCCTGTAAACAGTAGTTGCTTTTATATCTTACTTGACATGCAGGGCCACCCTCCCCCTTTTTTTACCCTTCCTATCCCTTCTGAATAGAGCATAACCTGGTACATTTACCTCCCAGTTGTGGTTCATGGTGTACCACATCTCGATTATTGCCACTATGTCCAGGTCAGCCTCTGCCATCAAGGCCACCAGGTCTGGGATTTTATTTCCCAGGCTGTGGGGATTTATTACATGGCCTTTCACATGTTGTTCCTTCCACCATCTATTCCCACTTTTGCCCTCTTGTTTCTTCCCTCCGACTCTGGTTTTCTTCTTTTGCTGCCTCCCTTCTTCTGCCCCACCCCTTATAACTGGTTCAGGTGTATCTGACAGCAACTTACCTTCCTGATCCTCCTTGTTGACTGCTCTAACCTGTAAGGGTGGGCTGCTTAATCTCTCTGCTCCCATCGCGTCCCCCCCAGCTAGTTTAAATGCTTGCCAAGGAAGCATTTAAACCGTTAATTGAGGACTGCCATCCACTTCCAGGACAGATGTAGGCCATCACCCTTGTACGGGCCCATATCATTCCAGGTGGGTCCCTAGTCCCTAATGACGCCAAAATCCTTTTCTCTCACACCAGCCGTCCAACCAAGTGTTGAAGTTTCTGATGCAGAGATTCCTAACCTTCCCCCTGCCGTGGACCAGCAGCATCTCCAAGAATGTCATAGAGCTCGCTACCTCTCAAAGGCACCTTCCTAACTCATTGAAGTCCTACTGCACCTATTCTATGCTTGCCTCATCCCTGGGTAGGCCATTTATCCCCAGATGGACAACGACCTCCATCCCCCTCTCCTTGCTACTGCTGGCGATCCTCTGGATTCGCTCCTCTCATCAGCTGTGACCTCCCTCTCAGCTCTCTACCTGTTCCCAAATCAATTCCACGGACAATTGAGTCCCCACCAGGAGTAGCTTCCTCTTCCTCTGAGGTCCTTTGCCTCCTACCCCTAGGTCTCCATCCTGGAGGACCCTCTCATCCTCCCTGGTCACAAACTTGGATTCCCTTACAGGACTCTACCACTTCTCCAGGACAGCATAAGAGTTTCAAAGTTGGACTGGATGAGGGATGTGTTTCTGACTCACCTCCCTCAGCCTCCCCGAGCCACCGTAGTCCATCCAGCCTCCCGCCTGGGCAACTGTTGTGGCAGTGGCTGGAGACATGGTGGCCTCTGGATGGCGGCGAAGGTCCTCAGTATTCCTGCCAGCTCGGCCTGGAGACTGACCACCTCTGCCCTCAGCCCAGAGAGGTGCCTGCATATAGGGCAGCACCACAGTACCCAGAACGTCCTCCTGAAGACTGTACTTTTGAAAAAAAAAAGGTTTGGCACTTATTATGCTGAATTCTGCTAAATCCTAAGCAGGAGCTCCACTAAAGTACCTCTTCCTTGCTAGGCTATCGGCTCTGCCCCTATTGTTTTCTATTTTAGAGATGGAGGATATGACAATGAGAATTAAAGGGACAGAGTAGCTCACTGTTCCATCCTAGAGCTTGGATTTTCACAGGTTGGACAGAAGCATAAAGTCCAGCTCAACCACCTCATGACAAAGAATTTAACCACAACAGGTTAAGATAGTGCAACCATTTTTTTATTTCAATTGAATATTGCAATAAAGCACAAATGGTACAGTAGGGGCAAAACACCAATGTGCCAACGTTTTGCCTCACGCTTGATCACAGCTAATCAGTCTACGTACAGTATGTGTTTAAATAGTGGTGCAATTAGCATATTAATTAGCTCTTCAAGTGGCAGTTACCGTGTTACAATAAAAGTGTCACATGCAAAATGATTTACATTGTTTTCCTGGTGCCAGTGCTTGCACAGGGTGTGTGTGTTATGCAGGAGAAACCAGAAGTGTGGCAGGGGGCTTCACTACTTCCTGGTTGGCTGCTCTCTCCCAAATGCCCAGAAATGATTTAAAATGAGTACAGTAATATAAAACTATACCTTAGAGGCTTCAAACTGCTCTCCAAAGGCACTAATACTTCCTTGGTATAAAAGATTGAGGCCCGGATATTCAGACTGCGCCAGGCAGTGGCGCAAGCCTGGGCACAGCACAACTGGGATGCCCCGGGGACAGGTGATATTCAACGGTGATGTGCCATGGCGCAGCACTGTTTTTATTTATTTATTTAGTTAGTTTTTGTTGAGCGGGTAAATGCACTAGATAAATCCTGCCTATTTTCAGGCATGACCTGGGGGAAGGGGATACAGATGAATGCCAACTGACCTTGAACCCGATTAAGCTGTTGGTGGTATTTTTTAGTGAATAGGGAAATTTGGCCAGGACACCTACTCGTCAGAGGTGAATCTTTGGCTGTCTGGTGCAAGATGGCCACTTTTGCTCACCCTTTGGAGGAGATGGATGTGGATGGGACAGGGGTGTGGGCCTCCTCCTCTGCTCCTATAGTGCTAGAGGCTACTGACATGAATCCAGAGTCTCCAGATACTGCACTGCCTGAGGAGTTTTTCGATTCACCTGTGGAGGCTGTTTCTAGTGAGGATTTATCTACAAATGCTACTGTTTCTGTTTCTATGGAAAGTACTGTACTTGATCTTGCAGCTAAGGAACGTTTGTTGGCTACCATTGTGTCTGAGGAGGAGCGCTGTACGCGTCGGAAGTCTCAATTGCTTACTGAAATAGCTACATTGCTCTCTGCTCCTCTCATTTCTTCCCCTCCTGCTATCCGTACTTCTTTGTCACTTCCTAGTGATGCACCTGTGGATTTCCCGAAGTTTGAGTCTGTGATTATGGAACCTCCTGGGGTGGCTGGCAGTTTTGTACATCTCGCTGACGAGTGCCAAAAGCCATTCCCCCTTGCTACTGCTCTTGAGACCAGTTCAGCTGTTTCTGCAGTTCCCTTCAAGCGCTTGGGAATGCATGGTAATGTATTGAGCGGAGGTTCCGTATCTTCAGAGGCAAGTTTTCTACAAGACACAGATAGCGGGTGGGCGATGCGAGCCTGTCTCACTGAATGTTTCTAGTATACTTCAGGCTATGCACAGTTCCTTCACTCTCTCCTCCCCAACTTTGTAAGGGATGGTCCCCTGACAGGGCGATTGAGGAGGCTGGATGGTTGAAACATTTGAATGGCCGTTGGATCCTGATCCTAATGATGAGGTTGTGAAACTTTATAATTCTTCTCCCCCTGGTCCTTCTGCTTTGCATCCCTTATCTACTAATTCCTCTTTACCTCCTGAGACTGAACCACTTTTAAGTGATTGTAACATTAATGGGGCTACTACGTCTGCTTTACATACACCTGATTTGCAACTGGCACCTGATAAAGTTGCCCCGTCCCTCTACAGTCGGCTGGGGCTCCCCCACAGTTTAAACTGTCGGATTTATTTGCTAACAAGGGTGAACCTGCCCCCCGAAGGAATGCAGTTCGTTTGATTTATAAAGGTGGCTTAGAAGACCAGCCTGATAGATTTTATATAGCTAAAACTCTACTCAAAGGCTCTATGAAATTTGTCTCTTCTGACATTTATGCTCTTATTCATATTGGTAGCTCTAATTATGATGTGAGCTTTAAAACTGTTTCTAGTTTAGAGCAATTTTGGGCATCGTATCATACTATTAAAAATTCCCCTCTTTGGATCCCTTTTTTGGCTGTTCCCTTAACGAAACCTGCTGTTAAATTAATTACCGTCATGTTTCGTAATGAAGGGGTACATATAGAAGATATTCTTTTTTGGTTACGTAAAAGGTGTGATGTTTTGGATAGGCCTGTTCCTATCCTTGATAGTGTGAAGATTTGGAATGGTGGTTGGAAATTCGTGTAAAACTTTTTCTACAAACTGTGAGCCTCAGCATCTTCCCAATAGTTTTTCTGGGGAAAGACAAAGGCAGTTTGTTTTACTTTAGTCAACCCAAATCGTGTTTAAGAGTGGCTCACGGACACATCTTAATACAGCCTGTGATACCCTTGATGTTCACATTGTTTTGAATTTGGTCATCAGGCTGCTAATTGCCTGAATTTGTTTAAATGCAATCTGTGCGAACAAACTGGGCATGGTTATGCTAAATGTCCATGGGCATCCCACAATAGAGATGATTGTCCTTCTCATGAAGGCCTGATTGTGGGGGCTCAGCATATGATACTTTAAACATGGTGGCTACTACTAGTACAGTTGAAAAACTGTGTCTCCCACTGCTATGACACCTCCCTTAGTGGTTACAGAAGCTGGCCTTGTTGATGATGTTTCAATGAGTGTACAGGAACATAATGTTCCCCCCTCTGCTATTGTTGCTTCCTCTGCTCCCTCTATGCCCTCTACCTCGGCCGTGCCTTTACAGGAGATATCAGAGGAATCTGGGATGCCTTACCTCCCCGATTTTGCCTTTTAAAACTGTTACAGCAAAAAAAGTCATAGATCTGGAAAAACTATTCTTTCTCGCCCTTCCCCTTTGGTCTTACCCAGCAGTGAATCTACTGATTCTTGGAAAGCAGGTAATCAATTTACAGCATTAGTTACTGGGGACGAGTCTGAGGGTGAAGATTCTGACCGTTCCTCCAGGGCTTCTACTGTCACTGATGTTTTTTTGGAAGGTGAAGAAGGGGACGTTAGACCGGTTGAGGTTACCCTTAGAAGGTCCCAGCGTAGAAGGGTTGCTAAGGCCCCTTAATATTTGGTTTTTATTTGTCCATTTCCTTTTCCTTTTTTCTTCCCCATTTATGGCTTCCTTGACTATTTCATCCCTTAATGTTAATAGTATAAAGAGTCATAAGAAGATGGTTACCACCTTGTCTTGTTTGCAACAACACCACAGTGATATTGTATGTCTACAGGATACTAGATTGAAAACTAATGTTGAAGTTCAACGTGCTCATAACCTATATAAGGGAGCCACCTTTTGTTCTAATGGGGAATCCCTTTGTGATGGTGTTGGGGTATTGTTTACTAATCTGGCTTTGAAGGTTTCTAAATTGGTTGATATTTGCCCAGGCAGGGCTTTATTATTAGATATTAATTTTCGGGGTGAAAGATTTAGCTCGATCAACATTTATGCCCCACAGACCAAGGCTCAGTGTGTTGCACTCTTTCTGGACATTCGACCTTATCTTCATACTTCACGTTTAATTTTTTGGGCTGGTGATTTTAATTGTGCTCTGAGTACCTCTGATAGGAGGTTGAGAACCTCAAAGTTGTTTGTGACTCCAATAAGCTTACACATTCTTGATATAGCTCAGCTTAAAGATGCCTATTGTTGTGTATTTCCTTCTGGTGGTAATACTTTTTAAGTCATCTCAGTCTACTAGGATTGATTTTATTTTCTTTCTGCTATATTGCAAGTCACTCTGGTTGTTTTACGTGTTTGGAATTTTCTAATCATAAGTCTCTACGGTCTGTCTGACCTGGGCAGGGCACCTAGATGTAAAAAGAATCTATGGTGCTTAAACAATTCCCTATTGGCTGATAAGACTATTCTGAAGGCTTGGAAAATGGAATGTATTACTTGCTTTCTGTTTTTGATATATTTGAGGATGTAGCATCTTGGTGGGAGGATACCAAGACGGATTGGAAGTCTTTTTTTTCAAGCCCGCTCTTGTGCTAAGGTTACCTCACAGTATTTAGAATATTTACATCTCAGGACTCAGTTACAGAGGTTGATTTCCTTGGCAGAGACTGAGAAGCTTGATTATGGGGAACAAATTAGAAATGTTAAGACACGGATATTTGCCTATTAGTATGATAGAGCTAAGTCCTTAGACCATGAACATAGGTTTGGTTTAAAATTACACAAATGTGCTTTGGATCCTTTTCAGGATTGTAAAGATTGTGTGAGCCATCGGTTAGTTACGCAGTTAACTTCCATGGATGATAATTTGGTTACTTCACCAGACGATTTAGTTGATGTTGTAAGTCATTATTTGGGATCTTTATATCAAAAGATGTTGATCTTGAGTATGACTCGTTTAATTTTGACTCTTTAAATTTACCACGGTTGTCTACTGTTAACTGTCAGAATTTGCTACATACTATTTCTGAATCTGGAATACGTCAGGCTATTTTTTTCCTTGAACCCTGATTCTGCTCTTGGCACAGATGGTCTGGGAGCAGCTTTTTACCAGACATTTCAGATGGAACTTGTCCCTGTTTTGGTCCAGGTATTTAATCAGATGTTGTCTACTTCATCTTTAGCACCCTCTATGAATCTGGCTTTAGTTATTCTACTATATAAAAAGGGTCCTAAGGAAGATTTAAGAAATTGGAGGATGTTAAGTTTATTGAACACTGATTTAAAAATTTTGAGTAAGATTTTATTACTTCGGTTATCACAGGTTGTTGATGATCTGATTTGTCCACACCAAATGTGTTCTATACCAGGTAGGACTCAGTATGATAATTTATTAATCTTATGGGAACTATTTACTGTTGCCCAATCTGGTTATTTGAATGGGTATATTTTGAGCCTAGATCAGGAAAAGGCCTTTGACCGTGTCTCACATGATTTCTTGTTTTCTGTTTTACGTGCTTATGGTTTACCTGATGGATTTATTACCTAGATTCGTATTATGTACAGTTCTGCTTTACTTCTCCCTAATGTTATCTGGATGGCTTGGTAGACCGATTACAGTAAAGCGTGGCGTGTGTCTGGGTTGTCCTCTGAGCCCTATTTTGTATGTCTTTTATTGATATTTTACTTCGTTTAATTAGTACTCATACGAGTTTAGCTGGGTTAAGTATTGAGTTGGTGTTCCTCCAGTCAAAATTTTGGCATATGCTGATGACTTGGTTCTTTGTATTTCTGATGTTACGGAAGGGCCTATTGTCGGTGACATTCTGACACTTTTCAGATGTTCTGGTTCCAAGATAAATTATGTTAAGAGCAAGGGTTTTCCTGTAGGTAGTTCTCCTATTCCCGTTTCTGGTCAACTTTCTAGAATCCACGATTTCTAGAGACCTGGCCCAGATATTCAAAAGGGGTTGTCTACGCGCACAGGTTGCGCATGCGCAAGTCCTACATTGTGCCATTCTGCGATATTCAGCAGGAGGCAGTTGCTCCACTGGCAACAGGTTGCGCCAAAAGAGCAATGCAAATGAATGCATGCTCAACAGGAGGGAGGAACCATGCATAACCTCGCGGCCCGATGTTCAGTCGGGTTGTGCAGAGTTAACCGCATCGCGCCACCTCAACCTGCGCCTACTGACCTGAGCCAAAAAAGGATCAGTTGAAGGCCACCCACAGGTGAGCTGCTGTATTGCAGGCGCAACACAGCAGCTGCCACCCTGGCTGGCCCCCAACTCGGGTCCCTGTGCCCCCCACCAACCCGATCGCGGGCATAGAGTAACAGACCCCCCGCCCACATCTCCCACAGCCCGATCGCGGGCATCACAGTTCTGAAACCCCTCACACATATCCCGAGCCCGATCGCCGGGCATCACAGTTATGAAACCCTCCCACATATCCCGAGCCCAATCGCGGGCAGTACAGGTACATGAAACCCCCACACATATCCCACAGCCCGATCGCGGGCAGTACAGTTACATGAAACCCCCACACACACATCTCCACAGCCCAATGCATGAGCAGAACATATATAACCCCAGTGCCCGATCGGGCAGAATGTAACCCTCCCCCCCAGCGAATATCTCCCTGGTGGTCCAGTGGACGTAAAAGCCCGATCGCGGGCAGAATGTCACATCACAACCCCCCAAACATCTCCCTGGTGTCTAGTGTCCCCCACCACCCACAAGCCCCTACCCCGCTCCCCCCCGAAGCCGGCGGGCAACAGCATCCCACTCGCCTGCCGCCCCGCCGCCCGCCGACTGACTGTCCGGTAGGGCTGCACGCCCATTGGTGCAGAGCTACAGCCAATGGGCATGCAGCCCATACCATACATGACAGTCCAGATTTGTGAATGATGTGTGTGGGGGGGGGTTTCATGTACCTGTACTGCCCGCGATCGGGCTGTGAGATATGTGTGGGCAGGGTTTCATGTGCCTGTACTGCCCACGATCGGGCTGTCAAGATATGTGGGGGGTTTCATGTACCTGTACTGCCCTTGATCGGGCTGTGGGTATATGTGTGGGGTTTCATGTAACTGTGATGCTCCTGCGGATCGGGCTGCATTTTCAGGCAGGTCTCCTCGATGGCTGCCTGGCAGGGTGGCCAGGAGCAAGTCCTCGGGATCGGCGCACCTACATGCAAATGGCATGCAAATGAGCCTAATAAATAAATGCAAATGGCCCCCCCTGCACCTTGCATAAATTATGGCCCCATTTGCATGTCACCTTTTGAATATCGGAAATTTGAGCATGGTGCAATGGTACTTGCACCACCGCAAGTTTAATACTCAACTCTGGCAACTTGCGGTGGTGCAAGTTCCACTGCGCCATGCGCAAGTACTGTGGCTGGGGGGTGATATTCAAAGGAGTTGCTCAACAGCGCAACTCCTTTGACTATCATCCCGGCCACACCCCTGCACAACTATTTTGAGCAGCGCAGGGGCTTGCGCCTCAGAATGGTGCAGTTTGAAAATCTGGGCCCCTGTGACTATTTTAGGAGTTGAATTTGGTGCTAGTGATATGGCTTCTGCAAATTGGTCCCATAAACTTGATAAGGCTCAGTCACTTGTTTCCAGATGGAAAGGGAAACAAATTGCTAAACGTAAGAGGGTTCTGCTTATTAAATCTTTGGTGGTTCCTATTTTTTGTATATTAGTTATGTGTTTCCACCTCCTGTGAATTTATTTACTTCCTGATTTAGTGTTTTTTTCCAAGCCTTTTTGGGGAGTAGGTTGAATGCCATCAAACGTGACTATACATATAGGAGTATTTGATAAGGGGGACTAGCTATGGGTCATCCAGTGGCATTTTTTGTCAGTATTTTTGTTTCATATAACTTAAGTCCTCCACTTAGACCTGGTTGGAAGTTTTGGTATCCTTATGTCAGAACTTGGTTTTCCAAAGGATTGCCTCTTTGGAAATTGGGGAAACCTGCTCCATTTGCGAGGATCCCCTTTTTTCCCCAAGTATGGTTTTGAAATCTTTAAGCATTTATTGAAATGGAGTGTCACCATCCCTCAACTGGAAACCATGAATAGAAAGCAATTGTATGCTCATATTGTTTCCTCTGACTTTACTGATGCTCTGATTTTTCCTGATTGTCCTTCTGATTCCTTGGAAAAAGTTATTTTGGTACTCTCTAATAGAAGGTTGCCAGATTTCATCTGGGATAGTGTTTGGTTGAGTTCCTATGGTAGATTACCAGTTGGCAATTCACATAAGCATAAACAAATTCGTGATAGGTACTGTAATCATGCTTCTTGTGTGTCCCTGTTAGAAACTCAGCAACATCTCTTTTTGAAGTGTCCATATGTTCAAGCTTTTGGGGTTTTTTTAGCTAACAAATGGAATGAGCCTTTATTTTTATCTCTTTCATATTGTACACTGATGTATGGAGTACATAAGGGTGAATGGTCCAAATATCCTGCTGACACATTGTTATTAATTTTTTCTGTTCTTCGCTTTTATATTTGGCAATCTAGATGCATATGGATTTCACAGCAGTGCCTGATATTGTTTGACAAACTCCTTTCTAATGTGACTCTAACTTTACGAACAATTTATGATACTGATTTTTGTTTAGAAGGTCGGGTTAAAGGCAATTTTTTATGGGTTAATTGTGCTACTTGGGTGTCTTGAAGTTGATTTTTCTCTTGGTTCTTGATGGTCTGTTATTTATCAGTTTTTGTTTGTATTGTATACCTTTGTTTTCTTTTGTTCTGGAGTCCTCTTTTTCAATAAAAGTTCCCCTACTCTTGCCAGAAGGGGGACAGGCCGTCTGCATGATGGCCACTCGGAGTGGGATGCTAGAGGAAGAGGACGTCTGTACGGTGGGAGAGCTTGCCTCAGCTTCCACTGTTCTTGCTAATGAGGATGATCTTCAGCGATGCACGGATGCCGATTCGGATGACAAATTTCATGAAGCTCCCATTTCCACGGAGAAAATGGAGAAAATAGTTCAAACCTCTACTAATGAGGTTATTGCATTTAATGAGGAGGTTTCCCTTAAGTCTGATGGTTTGCATGGAACAGGCTCGACTAAAAAGGGTCTTTTACAGCAAATGGAAGCCATGGAATTTACTCAGAAGCTGCACCCTTTGGAGGCGCTCCCTGTCATTAGCGCTGCTAACCCTGTCAACACGGCAGCTGATGTTCAACCTTCTGAAGGCCCCGTGGGGTGCGGTGAGTCAGGTTTCAGCTTTTCTGTCAATGCAAACTCTTTGAACTTTGACACTGTCAAGCTGCAGGCTGGCAGTGATTTTGTTGGTTTTAATGAGTGCCTAAAGCCTGTTAGTTTACAAACTGAGGGAAAAGCTGTTCTTTCAACAGTTGTTGCAGCAGACCAACAAGAGGTCCCCATAGCTTTATCATCTGCTAAATTTACTCAAGATGCTCACTCCCCGCTCAGTAAATCAGCAGGATTTGTGTTGAAAAATCTGGCTGGTATTGAGTCTATTTCCTATCCTGCTGTTGTTTACCAGTCCACAACGGAGTCGTAGGTTGGAGTCACGGAGTTCATGTTTTCTAAAAAAACTCCCCAGCAGCAGGACAATCATGATATTGGAGTTAGACCCAATCCTTTACCTGTTAATACAAGTGCTGCACTTATTGTCTCTGATCTAACCAGGGAGTCTTGGACACCGGGTAAAGCCCTAGCAGGGGCTGGATGGAAGCAAGCCCCATCTGGTATCTGGACGCCCGATCCTGCATGGTATGCTGACTTTTCTCTTTCGCAACATTCCCCAGCCTGGAAACCTGGTACAACAGCAAACATTTGTACAGAGGGTTTTACCAATAAGGAGAAGTCTGATGTACACTGGCCTTATTCCGCTACCAGACCTTTAGACTCACAGGCTCTACAGCCCATCGCTCCCAAGGATGATTCTGGCCTTCCTCCTCAAGATATTTCTCCCTCATTAAATGACTCTTCTTCACCTAACCCTCCTAAACAAATGCTCCTAATGTCTGAGCTGTTTTCTAATGCCAAATGGGAAGCAGCTCCAAGACGAAATTCAGTTTGCATACGCTACAAAGGGGACCTGGAGAATAGGCCTGACAGATACTTTGTTGGGAAAACTTTACTAAAAGATTCCCTTCATTTCTCACCAAAGGATGTGTTCGCTTTCATAAATATTTCTAGAGGGGACAACTTCGATGTTAGTTTTAGGTCATCACATGCCTTAGACCTATTTTGGGAAAGATACGGGCAGGTCAAGTTCTCTCCCACATGGACCCCCCTTCTGGTCATCCCCTCACTAAACCCTTGATTAAATTTGTGACAGTGATGTTTTAAAATGAGGGGGTCCATATGGAAGATATTACCTTTTGGTTATCACAAAAGTGTGAAGTATTGAGTGCCCCAGAGCCTATCCTAGATTCCGAGCAGTTTTGGATGGGGAGGGGGTTGGAAATACAAAATTAAATTAAGGCAGTCAGATTCAGGTGTTAAACATATACCTAATTCTTTTCTGTTGGGAAGAGATAGAGGGGTTTGTTTTTACGAGGGGCAGCCTAGAGCTTGCTATAAGTGTGGCTCTAGGACTCATCTCTCTAGTGTCTGTGATCAACCCCATTGTGATAACTGTGGGGAAGTTGGGCATATTACCATGCAATGAGCAAACCATACTAAATGCGATCTTTGTGAAGAGTATGGCCATGTTTTTCGAGAGTATACTTGGGCAGCTAAATACAAAGCATCTTGTATTAGCCCAGACCTTTTAATTCAGAAAGCTCAGGATGCTGCAGGCTCCTCTCCCCCTTCCCCCCGTCCTAAGATAAGGAAGGATTCACTTCAAATTGCACCTTCTACTAGGCCTTCCTCCTCAGGACCTGTGATGGATGCACAGTCTTCTGTTTCAAATCCTCATGGGGACAATAAACTCTGTATGGGACCTCCGGAAATGTTGGAGTTTACACCTGTTTGTTATACTGATAGAGATCTAGTAGTTCCTGAGAAGGATTCTAAGGTTGCTACTCCTTTGTCTCCTCTACCTCGCAAGGGATCTTCCAGGAATTTGCACCCAAACCCCCACTTTCCTATAGAATCTAGTAATTCTTATGCGGCCTTATTCACGCCATGGGGGACACAGAAATCGGTTTGGGAGACTCAGACTCTCAGAAATCCTCTCTGTCCTCCATTTCCCAGACTGTTGACAATTATAAGGAGAAAAAAAAGGAAAAAAGGAAAAAATAGGGGTTGCTGTATTTCTAATGTACTTCAATGTTGTTATCTTGGGGATCTTTGAACACCCATAGCTTATTAAATGCTATCAAAAGGCAAGCTCTTTTCCAATATATTCATGACCAAAATGTTTTAGTCTGTTTTTTACAGGAAACTTGGGTGCATTCGATTGAACAATTGTCTGATTTCAAGAGAGAATGGCCCTGGGGGCCTTCCTATCGGTCATTTGGGACAGATAGTGCAGATGGCATAGGCATTTTATTTAATTCTTTCAATTTTTCACTTCATAACTTAATAGATCTCATTCCTGGTAGAGTCATGATTTTGGATGGGAAATGGCAAAACATATGTTATCGGTTTATCAATATTTATAACGCTCAGTCTAAAGCAGATAGACTTGCATTTATGAAGGCAGTGCAACCTTTCCTGGTTACCTCTGTTAAGGTGTTATTGGGTGGTGATTTTAATTGTAGTGTCATTAACACACCCCAGCAGAATAAAAAAATCTACTGCAATTCACATGCACTTAACTCCATAATTAAGATGGCTAATTTGCCTAACTGTATTTCCTACTTTTCCCATAGGCCCAAGTTTTCATTTGTGAAAGGGAAAGTTCACACTTTAATTGATTACATGTTAGTTTCCTCTTCTGTACAGGTTAACTCCTTTCAAATGACACCTAGTGAATTCACAGATCACCTCTTTTTATTATGTAGTTTTAAATCTACAGGCCTGACTGAACATAGACAGGTTAGGTGGAAACTAAATACTTCCATTCTAGACTCCCCCCACATACAGACCTGTGTTAAATTTATTTTAAGAGCTCGATTATCAGTGTTTTTTTTATACACTGACATGGGGGCATGGTGGATGGAGACAAAAACAGAACTTTGCAAATGGTTTTAAAAGCAAGGGGTAATAGCTAAAGATCATAATTTTTTGAAAGTACTTGTCTCTTAGACAACAGCTACAGAGGCTCATTACAATTGCATACACTTCCAGGCAAGACTACTCAGAGCAAATTAAAAAACTTAAATTTAGTATGAAGGTATATCAGTATGATAGAGCTAGGACTTTACAAGCTATTCTTAGCAATGGTGTAAAAAAAAACTCCCATAGGTGGTCCCTTTGAGGCTTGTAAAACCTTGAGAGACTCTTCCACAATTGATTTTCTAGTAAATTCTGATGGTTCTGGAGCTGCAACAACTGAGCAGTTAAGGGATTTGATTAAGAGCCATTATCAGTCCTTAGAACCTAACTTCCCTATTCATGAGGACTTGATACTTTCTTATTTAAAATCTACCAAGTCTTCTTCTGTGTCAACAGAAGCTCTAAAACTGTTAGGGCCTATTAACCGAGGGGAAATAATTGAGGCGATTCAGAAGCTGAGGCCGAATATTTCACCAGGGAAAGATGGGCTTTCGAATAAATTATATAAATGTTTTCAAGAAGAATTAAATAAATGCCTTCTCATTCTGTTTAAATATTTTTTTGATACTAATTCTATATTCTCTTCCTTTTCTGAAGGATTATTGATCCATTTGTTTAAATCAGGAGATAGGCATGTTTTAAAGAACTGGAGGCCCATTACCCTGTTAAATTCTGACTACAACATTTTTACTAGCATTTTAAATAATAGGTTAAAAAGATATGCTAAGTGTGTTATAGCTCCTTACCAATTTTGTGGAATTCCCGATAGAAGAATTCAATCTGCTTTGATGATCATAAGAGATGTCATCGAACACTTAGCCCTGGCTGGTATATCTGGATGTGTAGTCATTGCAGATTTTGAGAAAGCATTTGACAGAGTTAATCTACCTTTCCTTTTTTAGTATTAGAAAACTATGGGGTTCCTCTTTAAATGGTTAATCTTATTAAAACGCTATACAAGTATAATTCGGTTTGCCCTTTTTTGAAAGGTTGTACAGCCAAAAGCTTCCGTTTAAAGACGAGGGGTTCATCAGGGTTGCCCCCTGAGTCCTCTTATTTATGTCTTCTCACTGGACCCCCTTTTAGTCTTTAGTTAACTCACCACAGTGGACAGGAATTGTAGGGGATACTTTAGATAGTCAGCTACTTTCACAGGCCTACGCGCATGATTTGATACTATACTTTTCAGACCAAACTCAAATTCATAAATTTTTGGAAGCTTTTAAACTTTTTTCTGTAGTTTCAAATGCCAAATTGAATTTGCAAAAAACTAAAGGCTTGTTTATTGGGGTAATGGGGCCTGCTGATGTGGTACAGGATGGTATTTGTATTTCCCAGAGCCCGCTTAAGATTTTAGGTATTCTTTTTGGTCCCCAAAACCTGCCAGTTGAGAATTGGGAGTTAGTGCTTGAGAAAGTTGAAAAAAAGTAAATAGATGGAAAAAGTGGAAATGTTCTAAGCTGAAGCGCATATACATCTTAAAACATTTTATTATACCCTGCTTGCAGTATGTAACCATGATTTTCCCTCTCCCGTCCCATGCTATGGGGCAATCATTTAAATCCAGTAAAGAGGCATTATACTTATTTGAGTAAAAAATCTGGGGGTCTAGGGATGATAGACCCAATTGTATTTCTGCACACCCTGTTTTTTATGAATTCTATTAAATGTGGTTTGGCTCCAGCAGTAAGTGTTGCATAGGGGTGGGCTCATAGGGCACTTGGTAAATATTTTACAATTTGGCATAATCTAACTCCAAAAATGAATCCCCGTGTTCATATTCCTTTGTATTTCAGACCAGCTGTACAAAAATTATATAGATGGCAAATCACTAAAGAAATGATTATGAATAATAGCATGCAGACTATGCATCAATTGGTCATGGAGGCAATACATCCACAAAACCCCTGTTTTAAGAATTGCCCATCAGCTTTGAATTCTAAGGTTTTAGCTCAACTAAATAATACTAGATTGCCTCTGAACCAGTGGGAAACACAATGGCTGATCTTGTATGGACGACTGAATGTTCGGGCAAATGCAAAGTATAAAGCCAAAGAAGAGAGGACTTGCCCTTATATGGACTGTATAAATATTGAAGAAACAATGGAACATTTTTTCTTACAGTGTTCTTATTCTAAAGGCTTGTGGGCTTATTTGGCAAAATTGTGGAACTTTAAATGGCTCACTTCTGTCACGTATGAAATATTGGTATTGGGAATTTATCCTACTAGTTTTTCTCATTTTCATGTCAGCACGTTAACTTTATTTTTTTGTTGTGTAAGATATTTCTTATGGCAGGCTAGATGCCAATGGGTCATTTATCAAAGAATAATATCTTATGAATGTTATAGCATTTTAGTCTCAAATGAACTTTCAAGGATATATTTACAAGACTCTCGGAGGTTTGCTTCACATAAACTTATGAAATGGTGGAAAGGTTTCACTCACTTTATAAAATTTAAGTAATTTGTTTTGTATGTAAATGACTGTTTTTTCTGAGACTAAGGAGTTTTTTTTTTATGTTAGGGTGATTTATTTTTCATGACTACCTTGTTATACTGTGTTGTTATCTATGTTTATTATTGCAATAAAAACTCCCCTACTCTTTTCGATAAGTGCCATGGAATCTTTAACATCCACCTGAACTACCACCAATCCAGGCAGATGGGACCTCGGTTTAACATCTCATCCGAAAAACAGCACCTCAGAAGTGCAGCACCCCTCTCATGCTGCACTACAGTGTCAGTGCTGGGATATTAACCCAAGTGCCAGATGTGAGAACTGAACCCACAGCCCTCTGATCTCCCAGCATCAGAGGCAAGTGTGCTACCTACTGAGCCACTGACACTGCACTGTTGAATATGGCAAGGGCAACACACATACTGCACATGGTGCAGTGGCACTGCGCCAGCATAAGCCACAGATAGGGAGCACAGGGATATGCCAGTGCAAGTGCAGTTGTGCTAGGTGCATCACCCATGATATTCGGCAGGGGGCATGAAAATTAGGCCATAAAATATGCACGGCACAAATGGGCCATTTGCATGTCATTATGGCCCCATTTAAATGCCTTGCACATTGCAGCCTGGCGACTTGCACCTGGTACCCTGCACAGCACGACATATGCAGTGGGGATCCTGGGGAATCCCCTGCCCTGTAGCTGCGAGCATGGTATATGTAAAACATAGAAATCCCTGGTAATCTAGTGGCCCCCCTCCCGAGTCCCTGATTCCCTGAGATATGTATAAATTACCATCCCTGGTGGTCTAGTGGTCCCTCCACCAACCCGATTCCCCGAGATATGTATAAAAGACCATCCCTGGTTGTCTAGTGGTCCCCCCTCCCACCTGATTCCCTTAGAAATGTAAATAAGACCATCCCTGTGGTCTAGTGGCCCCGCCTGTTGCTGTGATCATGGTACAGGTCCGTCAAAGAAATCCATAGTGGTTCAGTGGCACTCCCACCCCTCCCACCCACACTGGACCCCTTGCCCACCCATTCCTCCCTGTCACAGTCCCAAATATGTGAATGAAGTCATTCACATATTTGGGACTGTCTAGTACAGTATGCTCTGCAAGCCCATTGGTCCACACTGGGGACCAATGGGCTTACAGCCTATACTGTACCTGTCATTCAGTGGGTGGCTGGGCACTATGCGGGCGGGTTGCAGCTGCCTGCCAATGATGGGGGGTGGGGGGTAAGCGGTCCGGTATGGGTGTGAGAGGTGGAGGGGTGCCACTGGATCACCATGGATGTCTTTGATGGAGCTGTATCGCAGTCATGGCAATGGAGAGGGGTTCCACTAGACCACCAGGGACAGTCTTTTGTACATATTTCAGGGAATCAGGTGGGAGGGACCACTAGACCACTAGGGGTTTGTGGGTGCTTGCTGATTGTGTTCTTGGTGGGCGGGTGGCCACCCATATCTGGCGGTTGCTGTGTGGCACCATGCAATACAGCAGCCCACCTGTGGGTGGCCGGGATTTGTTCCATCTTTTCCAGGGCTCAACTTTGAGCCCCCCCATGCGACGTACTGCAAGGTTGTACCAGCATATGCGCTGCACATTCTGGGCTGAATATCGGGATGTGCTGCATATGCATGGGCACACCCCCTGCATCTGTGCCACGTATAATTACATTGCACCCCGGCACATCAAGATGTGCACTGTGTCTGGCAGCCCTTTCAATATCCCACCCGGGCGCAATGCAGGGTTGTGCCAGTGCAACTCTGTTTCACCAGGTGCAACCCCTTTGAATATCTGGGCGTGGATCTACCAGTCACCCTGATTTTGTGTGCCTGCTACAGCACATGTCCTGCCCAGCCTGGTATCCAAATGCTGAAGAAACCTCTGGTTAACACGTCTGCACAAGTTTTTGAGAGACAGAAGGGTGATTTTTTTTTTTTACGATATTTTTATTTTGCTATATTTATTTTAAAGGGGGAGAATGAGAGCTGATGGGAGAGATTAATGTTCCACTCCAGAACTCTGATTTACAAAGTTTCCTTGCAAAAATATTTTTCTGTCCATAGAAAAACAGATATAGGAATATAGGGTTCAAGAGATGGACAAAGACCATGTGTTCCATCCCACTGCCATCCTGCAAATTTTACATATCATGTGATTTGCTCTAGTTGTTATATGCTTGTGTACATAAGAATGTTTCATTTTCAATATGATCCTGACACTGAGGAGAAGAAATATTGGCTGTGGTAGAAGCATCTGGAAACTCAAGGCTCCATAGTCTGGCCTATTTTCCCAGGCATGTTACTGGAAATAAGATATTGCATCTTAGCTGGGCTGTCTTGGGTAAATAAGTTACTGTATAAACAAACTCTAGCAAGAGCCAAAATGGCTGCAAAATAATGGTATTGTGGGCAGTGAAAAATGTGTAAGCTAGCAATTTAAGCAATAATGCATAACAGGGTGTGGGTTGTGCTGGGATAACCTCATGCCTCAACACCCCAGAAGTGAAGCTATCCTAGCACAACCCACACCCTGGAGTGCATTATTGCTATTATACAATGGCTCCTTCATAGTAATAAAAAATATTTAAAAAACGCTTCTTGGGGGGGCAGATTTTCACTTATTTATCAAAGTGGAGGTATATTATGAAAATAAATAATCCCGTTTTGGCCAGTAGGTAGTGCTGCTAGTAAATGTGTGGGCCATTCTGTGCAAATGGCTGCCTCCATAGACACACTTGTGTCTTTGTGTTGTAGTTTCCATGAACTTGCATTTTCTGTGTCTGCTGTGTATTGTGGTATGTTTCTTCCTCGCAGACCATCGTGTACTACGTGGATTTTAAAAGCAGTTTTAGTTCAAGCAGTCCCGCTGTCTGCCCAAACCGCAAACCATGTTGGACGGGGAACAAGTGAGGAAATGAGGAGACTTCGGGTTTTGCCAAATGGGTTGGGTAAGTTCTCGGTAGCTTGCGAGGGGGAAAAACAAACGTTAAAAATGGTTGCCATTTATCTGCTCTGGGAAAGTAAAAGGGGGGAAAGGATAGAGCTTGTTGAAGTGGAGTTGTGGACTGTGTGGTGAGGGAGTGCATGCACTGTTGTGTGTGAAGCCGCTCATAGCAGGATGTAAAAAAATATGCAGTTTGCTGTGGAGCTGTTTTCCATTTCAACAGAGCAGCATTGAAATGTGCTGTGACTTGTTTATATTTTAAACAGTGACAAGCAAAAATGGGGGTGGTGGGACATGCTGTCAGTGTCCAACCATCGGTCTATTTGTAAACTGCGTAGTTCAGTGCAGCTGTGAGGGTCCGAGGGAAAAAAAAACGTGTATCAAACTTTAATGATTTTTCTGTCCTATGGTGTTTTTTTAAATGATGATTATTATTATGATTACTTAACTTTTTATGTTGAATTATGTTGGCGGAAGATAGGCAGGTATGTGTGGCTGGAAGATTAACGAGAAGAAAAAAACATCGGGAGCTGAGAGGCATGCAAGTATTGATTTTTAATTTGCTATCTTCATGTGAAATGGTCTGGTGTGTGTCTGGACTTTATACAGTGAGGTTGTGCTCAGATAATCTCACTGGTCCAGGGACACACTGACCAATCAGAGCCCAGGATTCTTTCTTGCCATTGTATAATTTTGCACTAACAACTGAGACACATAACTGCACTTTCTAACTGTTGTGACGCACACACCAAACTGTGCAGGTAAAACCACAACTGCAAGCTGGATAAGGAGATGTCCCAAGGTAGTAGCTTCCTATGCTTAATGCCAACCTTACAAAGCATATTGAAACATAGAAACATAGAAACATAGACTTTGACGGCAGATAAGGACCGCTAGGCCCATCTAGTCTGCCCATTTCCCTACCTACAGGATAGGCCGCAGATCCTAGTTAACCAACAGCCTTTATCTTCCTGCCCCCCACAAGAATTGCCTTATGTCTGTCCCATGCATTCTTGAATTCTCCCACAGTTTTAGACCCCACAACTTCCTCAGGAAGGCTGTTCCATGCATCCACTACCCTCTCTGTGAAATAATACTTCCTCACATTGCCCCTGAACCGCCTCCTTCTGTCTTTAAATTGTGTCCCTTGTTCTTGCAAGTCTCTTTTTCTGAAAGATGCTACCCTCTTGGACTTTGTTGATTCCTTGAGGTACTTGAAAGTTTCTATCATGTCCCCCCTCCCTTCTTTCCTCAAGGGTATACATATTAAGCTCCTTTAGTCTCTCCTCACTCGGCTTCTCTTGCAGACCCTGCACCATTTAGTTGCCCTCCTCTGGACTGCCTCTATCCTGTCTATGTCCTTGTGGAGATGGGGTCTCCAGAACTGGACACAGTATTCCAGATGGGGTCTCACCAACTGTCTGTACAGAGGATAACAACTTCCTGTTTTCTGCTGCTGATGCCTCTCCCTATACATCCCAGTATACCCCGGCCTCCCTACTGCCTTCTCACATTGCTTGCTAACCTTAAGGTCATCTGATATGATTACCCCAGGTCCCTTTCCTGTTTTGTTGTTGTTACTACCTCCCACCCATTGTGTATTCTTCCCTGGGTTCTTATTTCCCAGGTGCATTATTTTGCACTTTTTGCATTGAATCCTAGCTGCCATACGTCTGACCATTCCTCCAACCTTGCCAAGTCCCTTTTCATCCTTTCCACGCCTCCTTGTATCAACCCTGTTGCAGATCTTTGTGTCATCTGCAAAGGCATACTTTTCTTCCAGTCCCTCTGCAATGTCACTGATGAAGACATTAAAAGGACTGGACCCAATACTGAACCCTCGCGGTACCCCACTAGTAACCGCCCTTTCTTCAGAGTGGACTCCATTTACAATTACCTTCTGTGTCCTGTTGTCTAGCCAATGTTTTACCTAGGCTACCACCCTGGGACCCACTCCCAGGCTGGTTAATTTGACTATCAATCTTTGTGTGGGACTGTGTCAAATGCCTTGCTAAAGTCTAGGTAGGCCATGTCCACAGCCCTCCCTGGTCTACTACTTTGGTCACCCAGTCAAAGAAATCTATTAGATTCATCTGACATGACCTTCCGCGTGAACCCATGCTGCCTTGGATCCTGTGCTCCACTGACCTCTAGGTACTCAACTATTCTTTCCTTCAGAACTGACTCCATCACTTTCCCTACCACAGAGGTCAGACTGACAGGTCTGTAGTTTCCTGCCTCTGTTTGGTCCCACTTTTGTGAAGAGGAATCACATCCGCCTTCCTCCAGTCCTTGGGTACCACACCATCCTCCCATGATTTATTAAAAAGAGTAGCCAGTGGTTTCACTAGTTCCTTCCTTAATTCTTTTAGAATTCTGGGGTGAATTCCATCAGGACCCATTGCTTTGTCCACCTTCAGTTTTAGGAGTTCTTGCAGAACCCTTTCTTCTGTGAAAGGACTGGGATCGACCCCCCTATCAAGAGTGCTTCTGTTAATTGGATTAGGCACTTCCCCCTCCTCTTTTGTGAATACTGAGCAGAAATATTCGTTCAGTATTCCTGCTTTTTCACTGTCCCCCTCTGCCCACCCACCGTTCATTCTATTCAGCCTCACTATCCCTCCCTTTGTCTTTCTACGCTCGCTGATGTACCTATAAAAGGTTTTATCCCCCTTCTTAACTGAGTTGGCTATCTTTTCCTCAGTTTGGGCCTTTGCTATTCTGACTTCCCTCCCTGCTTCTTTCTGCCTTAACTGGTACAGCTCTCTGTCCTGCTCCTTCTGTGTTTCCTTATACTTCCGGAATGCTATCTTTTTCTTCCTGACTTTCACAGCCACCTCTCTTGAGAATCATAGTGGCTTTTTCTTTCGTTTTGATTTGTTTATTTGCTTCACACAAAGGCTTGTTGCATCTGTGATGGAAGTTTTGATAATTCCCCATTGTTGCTCCACACCTCCTTCTAGCCTGTTTGCTAGTGCTTTTCTGAGGCACTCTCCCATCTTGCCAAAGTCAGCCCTCCTAAAGTCCAGTACCCTCACTTTTGTATGGCTTGACTCTGTAGCTGAGTTTAACGTGAACCACACTGTTTGATGGTCACTTGTCCCCAGATGGCAACCTACTTCTAGATCTGAGATCCTCTCACTGCCCCCGTTTGAGAGTACAAGGTCTAAGATTGCTCCCTCATGAGGTGGGTTCCAAACTAGCTGTCTAATGCCTGCCACCTGTAGGGCATCGAGAATGGCCCTGATCTTGGATGTGGCTGCAGCAAATGTGCTCAGTTAACATCTGGCATATTCAGGTCTCCCATCAACAGTATCTCCCCTTTCTCTGCCATTCTAAGAATGCCTTCCATCATATCCTTGTCCATTTCCTTCCCCTGACATGGGGTCTGTACACAACCCCCATGCGGATTGTGGTGCCCTTTCCAGTCTCCAAGGTGACCCACAGTGCCTCCTCTCCTCCCTGTTTACTCTTTTGTTCAGTTGCTTTTATCCCTTCCTTTACATAGAGAGCTACTCCTCCCCCTCTTCTCCCCTGCCTGTCTCTCCTGTAGGTTATGTACCCTGGTATGTTAACATCCCAGTCATGGTTCTCTGTGTACCATGTTTCTGTGACTGCTACGATATCCAGGCATCCCTCTTCCATTAAGGCCACCAGCTCAGGGAGCTTGTTGCCCAGACTACAGGCATTGGTACTCATTACCCTCCATTTCCTGATGGCCTTACCCCCTTTTGCCCCATCCCTGTCCTTCTTGCCTTTGTCACTTTCTCCATTTACCCCTGCCCTTCTCCTATCGACACCTCCATGTTGGTGTTTGCCACACTTACCACCGTGATTGTTTGGGGGCTAGGATTTTCCTGCTCCTTTCCAGTGCCTCCCCCCTTGGCTAGTTTAAAAGCTTGCCAATGAAGCATTTAAACCTATCACCTAGGATCCTGGTTCCCCTCCTGGACAGATGCAGCCCATCATGCCAGTATAGGCTTGCATCACTCCAGGTGGACCCCCAGTCCCCAATGAAGCCAAATCCCTGAGCTCCACACCAGTTTTTCAACCACTGATTGAATCCCATGGTACGGAACACCCTAGCCTCTCCTATGCCATAGATGGGTAGCACCTCCGAGAAGGTTACCGTGCGTGCTACTTGACTAAGGCCCCTTCCCAATTCCACAAACTCTTCCTGCACTTCTCTAATCCCTTTCTTAGCCAGGTCATTTGTCCCTAGGTGGAAAATGACATCCAGCTCCCTCCCCTGTGCAGCTGCTCAGCAATCCTGAGATTCGCTCCCTGTCCCTCCAAGCTGGCGCCAGGCAGGCGCCCACCTCCCTCTCCCTTCCTTGCCCAGTTCTACCTTCCTAACAATGGAGTCCCCCACCAGGAGTTGTTTCCTTCCCCTGCAGGGTCCCCTGCCACCCTCCTGTGGGTCTCCTTTGTGGAGGTTCCCAGCATCCTCCTTGGTCTCCACTGTAGGTGCCTCCATAGAGGAACCACACTTTGCCAGAATGGCATAGGAATTGTGGAGAGGTACAACTGGAGGATGTGCCTCTGTTCCACCACCCTCACCCTCCCTGAGCCCACTGTGGTCCAACCGACTCCTCTTTCTTGGCAACCTTTGAGGCAACGGCAGTGGCACTGGTGATCCCTGATGGAAGAGGAGGTCCCACAAATCCTGGCCAACTGAGCCTGGAGATGAGCAACCTCCCTCCTCAGCCCAGAGAGGTGCCTGCAGACAGGACAACACGCATCCTCCAGAATATCTCCCAGAAGACTGCTGCTCCACAGCCACTGCACTGCACCACTCCAATCATGTCTTATTTCTGACCCCTTAACTGTTTGCAATCCTTACTCTTTTGTCTGTTTTTCTCTCTCTCTCTCCTTACTTTCTGCCTGTGTGCCCTTTAAGCTCCTGATTGTCCTGTTTCTGAGACAAGAATATCCTATATTTCTCAGTAGACCACTTACTTGTTCAGAGGCAGACCTCCAGCAGCTAGAGGGGGCCGGAGCTACTCTTGCCCTTCTAGGATGGTGGGTCCTTGGTGGTTCTGTGATCACTCACTTCCTGCCCCTAAACAGGAAGTTCCTGTTGTCAGTCAAATCCTGTGCCTATAAAATAGAACTAGCTGTGGGGGAGGTGGAGGGAGGAAGGAGGGCAATATAGTCCCAGCAGAGAAGTTCAGTCACACAGCAGTCCTTTCTCTTGGTGTCTTCTGCCAAGCTATTAGCAGAATCTTTCTAAGGCAGTCTTTAAATGTAGCTTCCTTCTAGCTATGCCACTCCCCCTACTTACCAGATCTTTCTACAAGTAATTTAAACCTCACAGCAGTTAAGTCCTTTCAGTCACCTGAGATTTACACCTAGATGACTTTTCAGTTACCCATTCAGTTCAGTTAACCCAAACACACATTTTGTTTTTGTTTTTGTTTTGTATGTTAGTTTTTTACCCTAAATTAAATGTCCAAATACAACAGTTCTTCTACTTTAGTCCCAGCAGAGAAGTTCAGTCACACAGCAGTCCTTTCTCTTGGTGTCTTCTGGTGTCTATTGTGCAGATTAGATAGCATTCTAGATTCCGCATAACAAGGTGAGTGCTGAATCACTGCCCAGTGGCTAAAAAACAAAGAACATTTTATTTTCTTAAAACGCACATGATTTTATGCTCATGCTGGGGGGGCGGAGCTATTTGGCAGGTATCACATCAGCCCTCCGCATGACTTGGGATGGGGGTGTCTCTTGGTCAGTAATTCTGGGAACCTGCAATGACTGTATCAAATTGTTTGTATGAGATGATGTGGCAGGGAGATGGAATCCTGTATAAATGTATAACAAGGATGATGTACTGTAGTACTACAGAACTGGATATGGATCAGAGAAAAGGTGAGCCAGGTTCTGTCGTTGCTGTTTGGGGCACTGCAGGGTTTAAATCCAATGCTTTGAGGAGATCTGTGTACCTACCACCAGCACAGCCAAAGCCTAGACACCTTGAAGTTGTTGTTGTGTTTTATTGGCTGGTTTACTGTTTAACTTTTTGCCATATTGTGTGTTACTTTGCATGTGGGTTACAGGTTGTAGTTTACAGAGAAAAGAATACCCACCCTCTTCAGTAGCCTGGGGGGTCTGCCTGAGTCCAGGAGGGGAGCTTACCCAGTTTACTTAGTTTACTTAGCTTTAGGTATGGCTGGGCAAGCCAAGCTTACTGTTGCAATGTACAATATCAAGGGATTGGTCAGTTTGCTTCAATATAGCAGAGTGCTGGAGCCCTGTGCACATGTGCGACTGATTGTGCATGTGTGGAAAACTCTGGCAGCCATCTTGTACATGGAAGGCTGTGCTGTTGGAGTTCACTGTGCATGTGTGAGTCATCGTGCATGCAGGGAAAACTCTGCACCACCATCTTGAACACGGCAGACAGAGTCATGCTCTGCCGATACCGATGGACAAAATAGTGCGGTGAATGTGCATTGATTGCGTTCACCTCCACTATTTAAAAAATCCATTTGGTATCCAGTGAGCTCCCTTTTCTCTACAGAGATCACAAGACATCTGCAGGGCTACATCGACTGCAGCCGTAAAACTTATTGCCCATGCTGAGCCACAAGAAAAAGAAGCTGTGCTGCCTGGGGGTGAGAGGACTGGTTCTGCCACATCACTCATGCCCCCCACGGTCACTGACCAGGGTCCATTGCTGTAACTTGCCTCACTACCACCCTTCTAAGGACACAGCCAATTGGGTGGCCAGCACTGCTAATTGATTGATTGCTATATCATTCGTCCTCCGCCCTCGATAAACAATCAGGGTCTGCTGCTGAAACTCGCGTCATGACCCCTCTCCAAGGACGCCACCAGTCAGGTGAGCAGCACTGTTGTGACAGGTCTCTTTACACCCCCTTAGCACCCAGCACCCCAGCAGTCCTCATTGCTGTAGTCCAGAGTGCAAAGGGCAGCAGCACATAGGGCAATGGAAGTTCACCATGGGAGTTATCTGGGGAGGCATGTGGCCTGTTCTCTAAAGACTCTACTAATCTTTGTAAGGTCTCTTGTTCTTGCCACACTGTGTTGACTGCACATGTATATGGCACTGGCTACCTGGTAACTGTGTGTGTAATTCTGCTGCTGCTGAAATGTGTTAATGCTAGTTTGCCAATATTGCTTTTGATTACTGTCTGCTCTCATAGTGTAACAACAGTCTGGATTACTTATTAGTCATGGCCTCTGCAATGTATATTTATTGAGCCTACCCCACTGCAAATATTCATACTTAAAATTCCTTTCTCAGTTACATTGTATTGCCAAATAACTATCTAGTTCTGTGTGTTTTTTTGTTTTTTGGGTATATTCTTGGTTCATCCTATCTGGGTTGTCCTGCTATTGCACATTACACCTGAAGTTCATTCTCTAAGTATATTGTGAGCAGTCACAATTTAGCTCATGTAACCAATTTCAACACCCAGGAATCCCTCACTTATGCTTAATAACTGCAATCATTCTCCTGGAATGAGCAGCCCTGGAGCTTTAAGAATGTATGCAAATTATTTAATTTGGAATGAAATTCAGCCTCTGCTGTGTGGTCATGCTCTCCCCTGCACTCTAACATCAGATATATTTATCCAGCTGAAGAGAACAGTCATCCCAAAGTCTTTTCTACACTTCTGATTGGTTTATTGTTTTAATATTTATTACAGTATTTAAGTGTTTTTGTTTAATTTCAATACTCTGCATTAGTTAGGGTGTTTACTATTAAAACTGTGTGTTTTTGCACTTGTCTGCAGTTCCTGATTTGTTCCCAGGAATGGGAGAAGGCTGTTTTTGGCCTGGTTCCCACTCTTCAGGGAACTGCTATTTTACCGTATTAATTCGATAAAATATTGTTTTTTTGTGTAACTGCTTTGTGGTTTTAATATTATTTCTATTGGTTCTGCTTTTCCACTAACTAAGATGATCTTTTTGTGTTTTCTTCATAACAGACTTCTTGTGATGTAAATTAACAATTACGGTTTCTATTTTTGAGGACTCAAAATCACATTCATTATTTAAAGCCCTTCTTAAAACTATTTAGATTATTTTTATTTTTGCTATTTTTCTAATTGGGAACAGAAAATGTCTTCAGGTTCATCATTGTTTTACATGATTGAGAAAAAAGATCGGACCTACAGGATTTAAAAATTGAAGTTTGTTTCCAGCTCCTGGCAATGGCAGTCTGCCATGAGCTATGCTTAAATTGCCTGGGTCTAGACCACAATTTTTCTAATTGCGATCTCAGTAAAAAGTTATGCCGCAAAACGCAAAATAAAAGGGCTAAAAAATTTGATGTTTTGATGGTTTCTCAGTCTGCCTCCACATCACCAAAAGGCTAAGATGAGGGTCCAGACCCTCAAAGTAGGTAGCAGTCCCATAGAAGGGGGACACAAAATAAATATTAAGCTGCTAAGGATGGTTCGGAACTGAGGATGCCCAGAAGGAGGAACCCTGAATCCAGCAAAAATAAAAGAGTCTCTGAGCAGATACTGGAAATGGTGCTTGTTAAGAAAATACACAAAGAAAACCATGTCACTGCCCCTGTTTATGAAGAAGGAAAGGAGCTTCCAGTGGACTTAAAACAAATGTCCTCAGAAGAGGACATGACAAAGGCATGGTAATTCCTGCAGGCTTTCCAGGCTTTGGGGGGCTTCATGAATATCCCCCCAGGGCTCTGGTTCCATTCCCAATGCCTTCAGGGGAGGAGGCTGAAATTTAGTATGAAGTTGAGGAAGAAGGAGAACCTACAGAACAGATAGCTGTCTTAAGACAAAATGTGTTTCTTCTCCTAGATCTTCAGAGGACTATACCTCTCACTGTACCTTTCTAGGGCACATGGTAAATACCATCAGTATATCCTCTGTCAAGACTGAGGAGGATAAAGATGAGGTAGAGTTTATGGATATCATGGGCTTAGCACCAGAAGAAGGTTGATGCTCACTATTCGCAAGTCCTCCCCAAACAAAAAAACCTACAAAATCATATCAGAACCCACCTCAGCTGCTAAAATAGATGCAAAAATTGAGAAAAAGTATCAGGTGGATAAACAGGCGCTCAGTACATGTACTCCCACCCTGATTACAAGAGAGTGGTCCTGTAACTCAAAGCAGTGTACCTGGCAATGCAGACTTTTCCTCCCAGACCAGTGGTCAGTCTGTCCAGATCAGACCATACAATATCACAACACTGTATTACATAAACAAACTGGGAAACAGATCTTCAAAGTTATGCATGGAAGCAATGAAGATCTGGAACTTAGTCTACTATCTGGAAGTTCATCTATCCACAGTACACGTGCAAGCAAAAGACAATGTGCTGGCAGACTCTCTAAGCAGGATCAGCCAGGGAAATCACAAATGGACCCTGAACCAGCAGGTGCTGGCATTAGTGTTCAGATGGTGGAGTACATCAGAAATAGATCTATTTGCTTCCTTGGAAACCACCCAACTCCAACTATTTTGTTGCAGACCCCTATCAGTGGGTTCAGTCCCAGAGGATGTTAGTTAGTTAGTTTAGTTTATTGATTGACCATCCAGGTCCCTACAATACAATAAAAGCAACAACAATAATAACTGAGAAAAATAAAAAGTCACTTTTCCTAAACAAAATCTTGCATATGTGTCATATATTAAAATCTTAATAATAGTACAGTATGATTATATTGTATATTTAATTAATTCATTCATCATTCAGATGTACTTTTGTTTAATCCACTGTTTTAAGGAAGGAGGACACAGCATCTAGAATCTATACAGAGTGTAATTTCAATAACTAAGTTACTGATACTTTGGTTCTGATTCTAATTCAGCCAACATTCTACCTATGCATTTTTCCCTATAAGAACTATATAATGGACACAAAATTACTATATGTATAAATTGTCCATATCCCTATGGCATTTGCACTTCATTGTGGATGTATTTGTGTTACAAAGTCCTTGAAGTCTTTGACTCCAATAATATTCAAATCTTAATTTGGTTATTCTTTTTCTTTTCTGGAGATTTTTAGCAGTTTCAAATATCTTTCAAAAACAATGTGCCTTTTATTAGATGCTAGCCATTTACTGGTTTGGAATTGGGCACATATACTGAGTTTTTTTCTTTTTTTTTCTCTTTTTTTCTTTTTGTTTATTTATTTTTGATTCAGATAAATAATAAAGACCAGTGACTCATCCGAATTATATTTAGATTTCTGATCTTTTTTATCATCTTGACCTGGGGTCTAGGAATAGTTTCTCTACACTATTTACATTTTTCTTTCTATTCTGTCTTTTAAAATTGTCCCGCCTGTATAATATTATGAAAAGTTTTCCATAATTTTTCAAACATCTCGTTCTTCACATTATTCATGTAATACATCTGATCCAATTTCAACACATCTGTCATTATGTTTAGCCATCACTCGGAAATTGGGGTGGGGCAGCTGCCCTTCCATTTTAGAAGGATACTTTTTTTTGCTATAATTGATATTGTAATAAATCTTTGTTGGAATTCAACCATATATTCTTTCATAGGGATTATACAAACAGTTGTCACAATTGGTGTTAAAGTGATTGTTTTGCACATAGTTTTTAACATTTTTATTATTTTAATCCAGAAATTTGTGAGAAATGGGCATGAATGAATTAAATATATCAGAGTTCCTGATGTTTGTGTACATCTTGGACATTTATCAGTGACAGAATTATTAAAATAATGTAATCTAGTTGGGGTGTAATATGTGCGATGAATTGTGTTCATCTGAATCTGTTGAAACGTTGATGCTTTCATATTTAATGTGTATGACTTTATTATATTTTGCCAAATGTCATCTGTAATAATAATACCTGTATCTTTTCCCCATTTATTAATATAATTTTTCTTTGTATTCCTGATAGTTTGATATACTATAGATGTCAATTTTGATTTATCTTTTTTTCTGTAAAAGTTTTATTCAAGTTGATTTGTCTCTTATTTATATTTAATTGATATAATTTTTTATTTGTAAGTATTGATATTTTTGAGAATGGGGTAATTCATAGTGTTAAATGAGTGTCTCAAAGGGTTTATGTTCTGTTTATCTAATATCATATCTAGTTCTTCTATACCTTTATCTTGCCATAATTTATAGTTAATGCCCAGAGTTGAAAGAATAAGACTGTAGTTTCTAAATATGGGGCTGAGTTTTTATATATTGTTTTGTTCTTTCATCATTTTGTGTGCCTTGTTCCAACAGTTTATTGTGGTGTAAGTTGTAGAACACTTTATGATAGCTTTTTTTTAAATAAGCAGAGTATAATAAATGTCTGAATGTAAGATATGAATGTGCTTCTTGTTCTGCCTTCATTGATTTTGTTAAATCATTATGTTTATATATCCAATACCAGATCTGCGTTATTTGGGCTGTAATGTAATATGTATATAAATCTAGTAATGCTTGTCCACCTTTTGATTTTGGTTGTGTTAAATATGGTATCCTTGTTTTTTCTGTTTCCACAAAAATTTGGTAATTGTTGTTTTTAACTGTTTGAAATGGCTAGATTTTGAAATAAAAAAAATGTTTGGGTATAATTTTCATTTTTATTGTGTTGATTATGCCTATTAGTGTCAATGGTAGTGTCCCTCATCTTTTTAGTCCTGATATTACAGTATCTCCTTCGATGTATTTTCATAGTTTGCTTTAAATAAATCCTGATAGTTTGCTGCAATGTTCACCCCTAAATAGTGTATTTGGGTTGTGGTTTGTTGACATGCATATTGAGATGGTATATTGATTAAACTGTTTGTATGAAGTTTTAATAGTGTTGACTTAGACCAATTAATTATGTAGCTGGAGGCTTTGCCAAATATTTCTGTTTGTCTAATGAATTCCAGTATTGAAACATCTGGTGTTGTTAAATACAAAACAAAAGAAATTGAGCATTTTTAGAGAAGAACAATGTGGCAATGATAAATTTATAAATTTACTGTGATAAATGTATCATTGCCACATTGTTCTTCTCTAAAAATGCTCCATTTGCTTTGCTTGCAGATTTTATGTTTAAAAAGATTTTATAAGGAGTTTATAACCAGATGATAGTCTGGAAAAGTAAGCAATTTGAAACAGACAACATTGCTACAAAGGTATGGGGAGTAGTAGTCTTTTAATGGAAATACCAACTCAAGCCCATTTGTATCAGTACTAAAAATTAATATATTTTATTTTTTTAGATTATTAGAAAATCAATTATGAAACATGGAAAATTGTACCCCGTGAACAAGCCCAAGATGTGGATGAAACGTAGGGGATGAAATAAAACAAGATTCAAGTGACTGGAAGTCTCCTATATTCTTTCTAAAGTTTAAAAGGCCCCCCCACCCCCATTTTTACATATTGTCAGCCATTATGTAATAATTTGATTTGGTGTTCACGATCATCTCAGTTTTGTCAGTCACTATTTGATTGTAATGTTCTGGGTTTTTTAATCAATTTTTTTGTAAGTAGCATCATCTAATGTAGAGCTATGTAAATTAGATAAGGTTTGGATTTCTTTCTCTAATACTATCATTATTTTATTTCTTGTTTTATTTTTTGTGCAGATTCTATACTAGTAAATTTCCCTCTAATCCAAGCCTTAAAACTTTCCAAAATAATACTAATAGAGGTGTCTAAGGTGGCATTGTTTTGAAATAAATACTGAATGTCTTGCATTAATTTATCTGATGAATTGGTATTTTGTAAAATAGTTTGATCAAGTCTCCATATTATATTTGTTGATTTATTATCTAATATTTTTTCAGTGTTAAAATGCACAGTGAATGATCTGAAATCGTAATTCCCGGGTATTGTTTGTCCGTTATTGCATGTGCTAATGTGTCTGATATTAAGAAATAGTCTGTTCTTGTATATGATTGATGTATTGCAGACAATAAAGAATATATATACATTTGTCCATATGAATTTCCCTTCATTGATCTTTTAGTCCTAAATCTAATTTAAATCCATTTATTACTCTCCTGGTAGTGTTGTGAGAGTTGTCTAATTTTGTAGTTTTATCGGTAGAATTTAATACTACATGGAAGTTGCCCCCTATAATATATGGGGGTTCAAATGAAGTTAATGTCAAGAAAACAATTGAGTCATTCTGATTCGGAGCATAAATTGTAGCTATGGTGAGTTTAACATTTAAAATTTGAATTTGCATTATGATATCCCATCCATGTGGATCTATCAAGTTTTTTCTTTATATTAGGATTTTTTTGTTGTTGTTCAATACCACCATCAAGCCCCTCGAATTTCTGATATATTGGAATGCCAAACCTGGCCCACATCTGTTTGTGAACCATGTTATTTAGTTGTTTGTTAAATGGGTTTCTTACATCATGGCTATGTTGCAGTTTTTCTCATCTTAAATATGTTATTATTGTATTCTGTTTCATTCTGTTTTGTAGCCCGTTGACATTCCATGTTGTTATTTTAATATTACTACTCATCATAAAGTGTGATTACTATCTTTATAGTTCTATCTTTTTCATCTTCTACATATCTTTTGTTTTTTTAGACTGTTTTCATGGACCCCTTTGAAATTCATAATTAGAGTTTTCTTCATTTAGTAGTCATGGGCTCATTTTTAATTCATTCAATGAGTTCTATGTCATAACGGTGACCGCCGAAAGGCAATCATTGTTAGGGCAAAGTCACATTACCGAAAATCAAATTTGGCAATGTGACTCCCCAGCGCACAGCAAAAGGGTGCTGGGGACTTAGTTTTTTTGCTTTATGCAGACGACTGCACTCCCCGCACCCCCCTACTAAAGGATTCTCAACTCCACAGGGGTGCATGTTGGGGGGGTGCAAAACCCAAGGAAAAAAACATTTTGGGCTGGGTGCAACAAAATTTACATGCGCCTGGACCCGAACCCAGCACTCTTGCAATCCCAGCCCACCACCTACCCACTACACCATGGGGCCAGCTTGGCAGCCCACTGCAGCACCGCACCTCACAAACCCTCCCTCCTGTCCCACCCCACAGTCAACGTGCTTGTTCCCCCTGCACGCATATGTATGTAGCGACATCCTGTCACTATTTGCGTGAACCCCCCCATCTGGTCACCCTCCCTCATTGGTAGCCCACATGACATGCATCATGATTGAGTCACTGTTTTTGTTTTCGCTCAATCGCAGACGCACATATCACAGGCTACCATTCAATGCAACACTACCTAACTCTAATCCCTTGAGCTACTCTGGAGCAAGATCAAGAAAGATCTGGCCCCCCCCTTAGAAACAGAGTCGACTGTGTCACCATCCCTGTATGCCACAACGACACCTGAGTCTGAAGACTGCCTCCTATTTACGAACGTGTCTTTTATTTTTAGTCCAAACCAAAAAAAAGAAAAGCAAAGAATATAAATCTAATGCACATAATACACATACTTATTCCAATCTTATAGCCTTTAATATATCTTGTGTTTTACATTTCTAATCTGCATTTCTTTTTTCTCCCTTTCTTTGCCCTCTCAACCATTTCTTCTGGTTCATAGCCTGCTCATAGGCAAATATGAAAGAAAAAGAATAATATCTTTTATATACATAAAAAAAATGATTAATCATATATCATATAGTCTTTTCCCCCTCTTTTCCCCTTTAAATGTCAAGTCTTTGCACTTTCAGGCTTTTTCCCCCTCTTCTTTTTTAAAACAAAGGGTACACACATACCCCCATGCTTTTTTAAAGCTTGTATTGAGAGTCATTTTTCTGAGTGGTCATCTTGATTTTGCTGCCATTCTTGTTTATTAGCATGATTCTGAAAAAGGATTTGCATTAGAATTGTAATCTTGATTTTCTTGAGAAATCAGTGTGGTCTCATAGTGGCTTTTATAATCCTCCATTGCCTCATCGGGATCCTGAAAAGTATGAAGACCACTATTTATAACAGATCTAATCTTGGCTGGAAACAGCATTAAAAATCGTATCCCTTTATTGTACAGCAATTGTTTCAAAGGGTTAAAAGGTTTTGTTTGAGGTATCTGTTGATAAATTGGGGTATGCATTAAAATGTATGTTATCATGTGTCAACCCTTTTGAAATTCTGGCCTTTTGCAAAATGGCTTCTCAGTCCTGGTACCTATGAGGATTTATGAAGACTGTGTGGGGGTAATTGCAGTTACCTGCAAATCTTGAGGCAGCACAATGGGCTCTATGAAGCACAATTTTTTTCCTCTAAGAACTTTCTATTTAAAGCTTTAGTTATAAATTTTTCAAAGAAGGGTACTGGATCCGCGGTCCCCTCCATCCCTTCAGTAACTTTACAAAGTTGTATGTTACTTCATCTAGCCCTATCCTCCTGCTCTGCGACTTTGGCTGGAAGCACCTGAAGCTGTCTTTACAACTGAAGATGTTTATTAGGAGGCTGCTGAGTTCTGTCTTCAATATTGGAAACGAGCATTTCCAATTTGTCCGTGCACATGGTTAGCCTTTCAAGTTTATTATTAATGCCTCCCAGAGAACAAGTCACTGTAGTCAATGAGGTTTTCATATCCACTAAGGCTAAAAGCTACCCATTTTTTAAATCATTCACTGCCACTATGACTATCTCATCTGTATTTTGTTTATCCTGCTCCTTCAGTTTTATCTACATTGTTACCACTAGAGTCTTGTGTTTGGTTAAGATTAACAATACTGCCTATATTTTCTTCCTGTACAGCCTCTGTGTCCACTAAGGTATTACAGAATCCATCAGTAACACACTGATCCTGCAAATTAATGAATTCAACAGTTGGTGCTGCTTCAGTTCCATTAAGTGAATCATTTATATTGTGTTCCATTATAGTCATTTCTTTTTCTGTGTTGATATTAGACCTTTTGGATTTTCTTTTAAGCTGTTACTTGCTTCTGAATCTGATACTAAAATGTCTGTTCTTGGATTCAAAGTTAGCTTTTCTGTATCTGTTTTACCTTTTAAACTATCTTCCTTTTGTTAATCAGTATTGTGGTCCACTTTCGTGATTGCACCCCTTTGCCTGCCCTCAGTTCTGTCTCCTTTTGACTCAAAATAGGAAAAAATGTTACCTTAAGTAGTCTCATTTACCACAGTGGGGGATGTGGGTAATGGAGAAACAGGAGCTGTTACTGTATGAAGAGCCCTGACGTCCGGTAAGCTCAGATAAAGAAGTCATGCCTGTGTTCTGGATGCCTGTATTGTTGTAGCCTTCTTGTTTTTCCCTTTTTTCAGTGAAGGTTTGGTCGGTGATGTCCTTTGTATGACAGACTCTTTTCTGCATCTCTTTGTGCAGTGAATTGAGCTTTAACACAGAAGCTCAGAAGCGGATCATTGTCTCCATAAATATACAGTGTAGTCAGTGCAGATCATTTGCCAAAGTCGACGGAGGGGTTTCTACCTGGAGTGCTGGCATCTGCTTCACCCGGGCCATCTTGGAACATCCTATGTATCATGTGCAGACTTTCCTCACAATTGCCCCCCCCCCAGCTGAGGTTTTTTTTTTTTGTATATATGTATCCCTACATTTTAGTTTAATAAGACTGCTATCTTCATTAAAAGCTTTAATGAAAATGTCTGATAAACATGTGAACAATCCATTTGATATTACATGATTTATAATAAATATTATACCTGGATAATATGCTTTTGACTGAGGTGGATTAGTTGTATATGTACACATTTCCTTGGCAATCTTATCATCATTCATGGAGTACACCTTGAGCATATATATATATATATATATATATATACACACACACACACATATATGTATATTCTGTCCTTGATTAAACAATCCACAGGTAGTTATCCCAGTTCCGCTCTTACCTATGCAGATGGGGCACCAGCTGGGAGATCTAATAGCCTTTTATAATATGAGTTCAACATTCTTTCAATATATTGTCTTCCCTGATGTCCCCAAATCTCTGTTCCATATAACAGGTGGCTTTTAATTTTGGCATTGATTACTTTAAGATAACCTTTTATTGGATTCCCCTCCATATTTATATGCAAAACTGAACATTGGTGGAAGGAATGTCTGTGCTTTCCTATCAAGTTTTTTTTAAGTATTTCTTCCACTTTATATTATCAGCAAAAAGTATACCTGTAGTAGATAACAAAAGGTTCCTACCACTTCCAATTTGTGGTTGTTTATTCTGTATTTAAATGACCTTTTCTTCCCTCCAAATGCCATTACTTTTTTTTTATAGTTTATTAATAAATCTGCCTTCTTGCACTCCAAGTAAAATTTCTCCAGCATCCTCTTAATTCCTAGATAACTTGTAGTTATTAGTACTGTCATCTGCATATGCCAAATATGGGCAATTGTAATTTATAATTTATGCAGTGTCAAAGTCTGGATCATATAATGTTTGTAATAAAGTATTCAAAAGAGATTAAAACACGAGTGGTGACAAGGTACATCCTTATTTTACACCCTTATTGGTAACAAATTCACTACTCCTGTTTCCTCTTGTATTGTATCTTATCTTATCTTATCTTATCTGACTAATATTACCCAAGTATAACATCCTTGACACATTTAAAAGAGATGTGTCTGTCCCCATTTTTTCTAAAGCTTCCCATAGGAGTGGCCTATTTATTCTATCAAAAGCAGCTTTCTGGCCTCGTGGCATAGAGGGTTGAGGCGCTGGATGCCACACCTCAGGAACAGACTCGGGTTGCTGTGGGCTGGCAGGGGAGGATGAGGATTGAGCATTTGTTGGACTGCTCTCCTCTCCTGGGGTGGGTACTGGGTGCACGTCGCTCTACAGTGGCCCCCCATGGAGACCGGGAGCACTGCATGAGGACAGCAATAGCTGTGGGACCAAGAAAACCAGAAAATCACTTGGGGCTCTGCTGGATGATGGCGGCCGGACTGCCCGCACCTCCTCCAGGCCTCCTGTGAGTCATGTCTGCCTCAGCAGCATGGGGCCAATTAAGAGTGTGCCGGACCCCCTCCCGGTGCCTTCCCCCTCGGAAGAGAGGGACCCGTCCAGCGAAGAGATATGCTGGGTTACCCTGATGATTGCTACATGAGGTAAGGAGACTCAGAGTGGAATTGGAGGGGTGTGGGAGTCCTTGGTGGCCTGAAGGAGTGGTTGTGCTTTGAGCATGTAGGGGCACAAACAGATAACACAAAAAAAAGCAGCTTTCAGATCTATAAAGAAATAGTAGAGCTTTTGTCTTTTAATGATTTTATACTTGCAGACCAAATTGACAACACAAAACATTAGTTTGTACTAGAATGAACAGACCAGAAGCCAGCCTGTGCCACATCCAAAATGTTCTTCTCTTTTGACCATTTTATTAATCTGTTGTTAATAATTTTTGAATATATCTTCTGAGTGCAATCAATTAAGCTAATTGGTCTATAGCACCTAGAATCTCTCTTTTCTCCCTTTTAAAATATTGGTACAATAATATTTCTTTCCTGGGATTGTGGCACTCACCTGAATTATTAATATGAACAAATAACTTGTGCAAATAGGGAACCCATATCTCTCTTTGCCTTAACACTACATCTATAGGTACACCATTGGGGCCTATTGCTTTCTGTCGTGTAAAAGAGGAGATTGCAAATTCAGTTTCTTCCCAAGAAAATTCCAGTTCCATTGGGGGCCACAAAGAGTTCTCTCTATCCCATTCCTGTGCTTTAATATACTCAATGTTAGGGTTAATTTATTTTTTTTGTGGAAATTTCTAACCCATTCAACAGGTTCTATATGTACTTCTGTATCTTTCAAAAATATTCACATTCCTCTGGCTACCAGGTTCCAGAATTTCCTACTATTCTTGTCTGACTGCATTTTCATGTCCTTTTCAAAGGTGGAATCTGAATTCCTCCCTAATTTTATCTAACATTTTGTTGTATTCTTTTCTTAGTCTATTAAGCTTTTCTTATTATTAATATTATGGTTAGCTCTGACCTTCTACATTTTCCAATTTAATTAAGTTTTAGCCTTTTTACAATTTTTATTAAACCATTTATCAATCAATCAATCATAGTTTATTTGTAAAATAGTGCTATTCCAAAACCATAGAGCTATTACATAGCCATGAAATTCATAAAAAACAACTACGAATGTAAAAACAGCTGCAGCAGGTCAAATAAAATCAGGGAGCGCCAAAATAAATAAATGCATTTTTAATGCAGACTTAAAGCTCTGCACCATCAGGCACTGTAGAATCTGATGAGATAGAGAATTCCACAGGAATGGAGCCACAAATTCAAATGCATGGGCAGAGATGACTTTAAATGAACCTTGGGAATCTCTAGCAATCCCTCATTGGTGGAGTGAAGTGGCTGGGAGGGGCAATAGGGATGAAGAAGATCTTGCAGATAACTCAGTCCCTGTCCATATAGGGCCTTATAGGTCAGTAAACTGACCTTAAAGGTGATCCACCACTGACTAGGCAGCCAGTGCAGCTCGTGCAGCACCAGTGTGACATGACAGCTACGAGGCAGCCCAATCAATAGCCTAGCTGCTGCATTCTGCACCAGCTGCAGGAGGTGGATATCAACCCCTGGTAGCCCTAGGTACAGGGTATTACATTAATCAATCAATTTAGCCCCTATACAATTGTATGATGTTACTTACTTAGAGAAAATTGGCAATTTTCATGTTTAGTCCCTCAAAATCTGCAATCATATCTACTTTCCCTGGATCTCTCCTTACGTTAATCATATCAGTAATAATACCAGTGTCCTTCAATCTCTCAATAACATCTTTGCAGTAAATTAATTCCCATCCTATACATTGTCTATTAATTATTTTGATAGGCATGTTTACCTGTTTTGACACCTCATGGTCATGCCACAAACCACTTTCACACTTCTGTGGGACAATGTGAGCTTTTGGCTTGATTATTAACAGCCAGATCCACACACTTTGGTATGTGATTAAAATGTCCCCACATCAAATCTATAATAGAAGAGCCCAATGTACATATGTTAGTATATTCTCCCTCTCTATTAGATTTGGTTCTGTCATTTAGTAGTATAAAGTTTTTAATTAAGCAATAAGGCACAACAGGCTGTGTGTTATTGTGTAATAATGTCACTCCTCTAGTGTGTTGGAGCATGAGGTGAAGCCGAGTGCTTCCACCACCTGAGGAGTGATGTTATTACACAATAACACACATCCTGGAATGCCTTATTATTATTATTATACAATGACTCTTATTTATTAATATTGTGGGAATTAAAATGTACACATGTAGATGGCTAAAACATTTCATAGGCAGAGAGCACATTTTGGAGCATCCCTTTTATGCGTACTTGTACAGTTTTATTTTTTATTTATTTATTTATTTATTTTTAACTTGCTCAGCTCCTCGGCTTCAAGGGGTCCTTGTAACCCCTCCTACTCCATCTGCCAGGGCTTTCCAAGGCACTCCCTGGTTTCATTGTGCTCGTGATGTCAGGGGTGTATGCATTTTTTCCCCTAATTCCCCCGAGGATGCTGGCACAGAGGACATTTGTCCAGACAGATGGCATGCTGATGCATGTCATTGTCAAGCACCTCACAGTGTCCTCCCCTCCCCAACTCCGGAGAGCTGCCTGTGCCCATAATGCCTGTGGTTCCACAGGCATAGGTGCATCAGGTGCTGAAAGAACCCCTGGTAACCCACGCCAGGAGGAGAAGAGCATCTGTTGGGATGCTCAATCCTCCTTCCCTCATCTGAGCCCCGGTGACCCAAGTCTGTTCCCGAACCCTGGTCTCCGGTGATTTTTTTTTTTTTGACGAAACACTCCCTATATGAAATCACTACATTATGGATATGTAAATAATCAATTGTTTGGTATCACTGTAGTGTGTTATGCGATACCAGACAATTAGGTATTTGCATACCCATGATGCAGTGCATGCATGATGTGTTTCCTTCTAAAAAATAAAACTGTAAAACTAATACTATAAAAGAGATGTTCCCACACTATAAAGGAGATCTTCTGACACTTGTTCTCTGTGTAACTATGAAATGTTTTAGCCATGACAACTATTTTCATCCTCACAATATTAGTAAATAAGGTTTTTATATGAAACTAAGCTTGTGCTACTTCACTTGCAAGACATCAAACTACCTTACATGCAGTGATGTTATTGTGTAATAACATCACTGTCTCTGTGGGACAGCAGCTAGTCAGCTTTTTATATTGTTCCTTGCCATTAGTTCAAATAACATCCTCCCATTTTCACCAGAATAGACATCTTTAGATTTTTTTGTGTGGAATAGATTGTTACTGTCATTTGTAAGCACTAATTCAAACTGACCTTCTTCCAGCTCCAGCTGTTTCCCTCTCATATTTAAGTCTCCCACAATTGCGAGTCTAGCCACCAAATATTTGTCCATGAGATCACCTAACATTTTCTTTACAGTATTTAGAATTCCTTGGCGAGTGGTACACGTTCAGTATAATACATTCTTCTTTATTTTCCTCAGTTATTAGCAATCCCGATACATTATCGCTATCAGTGTTTATGTCTGAAGTTTGTATATTTTCCCTGTGTTTCTATAAAGTGAGCAATCCACAAATATTCCTTTCATACTTCTTATGTTTTGTGCAGTTTTTACAAATGACTTATAACCATTAACAATTTTCAGTGTTTTCATTCATCCAAGTCTCCTGTAAACAGATGCACTGGAGATTATCAAGATATTTTATCATTTCTGGGTCTGCCAACTTCATCTTTTGACCTGAAACATTCCAAGATAAAATCTTAGATGTGCTAATAATAATGTGCTGCGATTGCTCTCTCTCTCTCTCTCGGAGAGCTGAGATTCCCCTTCCTTTTCTGGAGTTACTTGTCAATTTGCTATCTCCTTATCTTCGAGTATTGCAAAATGATTTGCTGTTTCCACTGTGAATTTTCACTTTGTTGGTGAATTTTCGTTGATCATTCTATTTACAGATGGTACCATATATTCCTGATTTGTTTCATCACAAACATATATCCTCAGTTGATCTAAATCTAATGCTTTGGACATTAATTTATTATATAACATGTCATCCTCTAAACCACATTGTAATTTACCAATTTATTTCCCATCTGATAGCCTTATTAATATTGGCACTTTGTACTAGTAGCTTTAGTAGCAGTTGCTGTGCTGCTGCCAACTTGTTATGTGAGTTTCATGCATTTTCATTTTGCATATTATTACACTCAAACATAGATATAATCTTCATATGTTCATTATTTTCCCTTATAGTTGTTACTATTATAGAATTCAGGGAATAAAATATCTAATGTAGGAATTTCATCCAGTTCCAATCCCATATTATTAAGATAATTTGTCTTTCCTGCTATAACCTTGATTAAAACTGTTAGGAGACTATAAGTTTCAATTCTAAATTCTGGATGGATTATTTTTGTTTGATCAGCAATTATTTTATTACCACCCAATAAGGCTGCCAATAAATCATTCATATTTGCACTGAATGCTTCATTGCTTTCATTGTATAATTTACTCACATTGAATAATGTAGGCACAAAGCCAGCACTCTTAGTAGATTTCAAGAATGATTTGAAACTATTATCCTCATCTTTATTTGTATATTGATACCCCATATTTTCAACAGCATTCTCTTGTCCTATTTTATTTGACTGCTCATTTGTCTTACTTATTGCCTGAGTTTGTATCTCTTTTCTGACCCCTTGTTTGTCCAAATGCCCCTTCAATGGTTTTCCCTCTTCATCAATTTGTGTCCCAGATGAAATTGTCAACTCAAGACCTTTTCTGTTACCCATTTTCTTTTTTATGTTTATCTTTCCTTGTGTTTTCCCTTTCCCTCTTCTTTATTTAATCTTTTAGTTGTCTTTACTTTTATTTTAATTCGTTGTCTTACTTTTTGCATTTCTGATATTGTTTCTTCATTGTTATTGGGCTTTACTTTATTCTGCATAGGGATCTATCTGTAGAAACAATTGTTATTTGTTCAGGCTCCATCTGTAGATCTTATCCCCTTTTCTTTTCCTTTTTTATCTTTATTTGTCCCCCAGTTTTCCAATCTAGCCTTCCCCTGTTCTTCCCTTTTTTCCAATAATGCTAAATGCTGCGTTCTCATTTCTATTGTGTTACTGTCATGTTGCAATTTAAATACAGTAATAATATCAACTCTCCCCATTCATTATGCATAACACTGTCCTCTGCTAGAATAATTTTGGCTGTGTATGAAGAGTGCTGATCTTTTTGTAGAAGACTAGAGCCCTTTCCCCTCTTTTTTAAAATTAATCTTCTATTTATTAAACATGCTACTCTCATGAAAGCAAGCTCTCATTTTATGGCAACTAGTTGCTGATATAATAAAACATTAGCAGATGTGGGGTTACTCAAGGCTAGAACTACATCTTTTGTAATATTTCCTACATCAGGGGCTTGCCAAATTTCTGGGCTCATAAGGGGGTTATGATCCTGTACTGAACCCAGGGATACTCTAGAATGTTTTATTTGATCAGTTTCAGGCAACTTTTCTACCCCCTCCTTTTTTTTTTACTTTGATTTTCTTCATCCCTAATAGACTCTGTCATGTGTTGTACCATTTTAGTCAATACTTCTAAGTTGTTTGAAACCTCTGAGAAGTCTATTGCTGTATCTGCATTTATTGCCGCATTCTGTGGTAATTTTTCTATCTGTACTGTATTTTCTATAACTATTTCATCAGTCAATAGCTTGTATTCAGTTTTCCCATTATTTAGCTTTTTTGTCAAATGTACAGTAGCTTTAATCATATTTATTGCTTGATATGAGATAGAGGTTTGCCACAACTGAATGCTTTTCCCTTTTTGTGCTTTCTTCTTCCCTCCCTTTTTGAAATCTGGTGTGTGTTGAATTCTGTTTCTAACCCCAGAAGTCACTCATTATGATTAAAATTAATGCAGTCAGCCTCCTGTGTTGAACTGCCCGGAGAAATGGAATTTTATGCAAATGATGGAATTCTCAATTGGCTCATGCCACTTTCAAACTGCTGCCCTAGCAATTGTTGCACTCTGAGTGCTTCAGATTCTTTACTCCGCCTGCCTAGTAAGGACATCCCGGAGCACTCTCCTTGAACTGTCTTCAGAATAAAGTTTGTCTGTGGATAAGTGCTAAATTTTAGTTTCAGTTTCAATTGCTGCCTTAGAAACATTGTGTAGTATATTTTATTAGTGTTATAGTAGTTTTTTGTCTCTATTCGCGGTTCCCTCATGGTTCCTTGGGACCAAGGGTTCCACATCTATTTGGGAGGGTTTTTACCTCAGTTTTGTTTTATTTTATACATTTAGCAATCGGTTCCTTGAACCGCTTTATTTTTGTCTAAATTTCTGTATTTTATCGGTTCCTTTTTCTTCAGGAACTGAATAGCTATCGGTTCCAGGAACCGTTTGCAGTAGTTATATTAAAGAACCTCCGGTTCCGAGGTACTTTAAATAATGTTTTTTTGTGAAGTAATCTTTTTGTCTATCAATGTCAGAGGTCCATTTAGATAAACCTAAAAAACACACAGGACCCACAGGTTTTAAATGTTGTGAGTCTTGTGGGCAACTTATAGCAAAAGCAGATAGACATTCTCTGTGTATTTCTTGTTTAGGTACAAGTAATATATTTGCCACCTGTGATATTTGTAAGACTTTTTGCCCTAAAACATTAAAGAAAAGATCTAAGATTTTAGAAGAGATGGCTTCTGTTTCTGCTTCTAGTGTAGATAATTCTGCTTCTTCCTCTTCCCACAAAAAGGATGGAGGTAAAGCCAAGGATCCTGACAAGAGTTCAGATAAATCTGAACAAAGTAAAACAAAAAGGGCTTTGGAAACAGGCTCTAAGCCTGTTCAATTAAAGAAAAAGTGTAAAGAAAAACATGTCGCTGTGCCTCTGGCCGAGAAGGCTAAGGAGCTCCCAGCAGACAAGCGTATTATGCCCTCGGCTAAGGACATTACTAAGGCACTTCAAGTGCTACAAGCCCTACAGGGGGCAATCCCAGTTCCTACACCGACTGCCCCAGTTCCTCCTACACCCCCAGCAAGGCAGGGAATACTGGAAGTGTTTGAGGAGGAGGAGGAAGAGGATTTTGAAGGGGAACCTATAGATCCAGAGGTTTCCCCTGAGCAAGAATTTGGGTCCCCTCCTAGGGGCCCTGAGGAATACTCCTCTCATTGTGTCTTTGTCAAGAACATGGTGGAAACTCTGAATCTCCTTTTTCAGGAAACAGAAGAGGATATGGAGGAGGCAGATTTTCTGGACATGATGGGGTTAACCCCCACTAAACATCTGCTTCTCCCCATGCATAAGTCTTTTAAAAAAGGCTGCACTACAGATTTTTAAAACTCCAACCTCTGTCCCTGGTGTGGATAAGAAAGCTGACAAGAAATATCAGCTGGACAGAGCTACAGCTGATTTTCTTTTTACTCATCCTGATCCTGAGGGAGTAGTATAAGATGTTGCCTGTGACAAGGCCAGAATCCCCTTGGCTACCCATCCACCAGACAAAGACTCAAAAAAATGGATGCTATGGGGAAGAAAAGGTACATGGCTGTCTCTTTATTAGTTAGGCAGGCCAATTATGTGGCATATTCAGTGCAGTACCAAAAAAGCTCTATGGACTTCAGTTCTAGCTTTGACTGATAAGGTTCCAGGTGAAGTGGCTGTAGACTTACAGGATGCAGCAAGGGCTGCACTTGATGCTACCAAGTACCAATTTCATATGGCAGTGGATGCCAATGATACTGCATCCAGGTTAATGGCTTTGTATGTTTCACTTAGGAGGTTTGCTTGGCTTAGAGCCACCAACTTGACTTTGGACACACAGGCTAAAGCAATGGATTTTCCCCTGGAAAACAACTCTTAGTTTGGGGATAAGACAGAGGCATACATGAAGAAGGTGGAGGAACATAAATCCACCTATCGGAGCAATTCCAAAGATAGGCCTTCCACCTTTTATAGACCCCAGAGTAGGGGAGGTACGGGTTCTTACCCCAGAAGTTTCTTTCAAGCACAGGCCTCTCAGCCTCAACAGCAGGCCAGAGGTCATTTTAGAGGAAGGGGCAGGAGAGCCATGAGAAGAATGGCCCCTGCACCACAGGTTCAGGCACAGACCAGACAGAACCCCTGATGGGCTAGTGCAGTTTGCATCCCCCTATTTCAGGACCACCAGTAGGTGGCAGACTGGCTTTTTACCTTGACGCTTGGCATTCCATTACCACAGACAAGTGGGTGTTGGAGGTAATGAGCCAGGGCCTGGCACTCAGTTTCAAATCACTTCCAAAGCTGAGAACAAGAACCTTTGCTCCATCAACAACTGCACACAGGATTCTGTTGGAGGCAGAGGTAAAGCATCTACTGGTAATCAAAGCAGTAGAGGTAGTGCATTTGATAAGCAGGGGCAAAGGTTTTTATTCCAGGTACTTCCCTCATTGCAAAAGGGAGACTGGCTAGCCTCTCTAGATTTGCAGGATGCTTATTTCCACATTCCCATCAGACCATCTCACAGAAAATTCTTGAGATTCAGGCTGGCATCAGGCCATTATCAGTTTACAGCTCTCCCTTTTGGGCTAACTTTGGCACCAAGAGTTTTTACAAAGTGCCTATCAGTGGTGGTAGATTTTTTTGAGGAAACAAGGGGTAACAGTATTCCCCTATCTGGATGACTGGTTAGTAGTAGGACAGTCCCTGCAGCATGCAGCACAGTCACTGGCACTAACAAAATCTACACTAGAGTCCCTGGGATTTCTGATCAATGAACAGAAATCTCAGCAGGTACCACTCCAGGTGCTGGAGTTATTGGAGCAGAATTAAACACCAGACAGGGCAAAGCATTCCTGCCACAAGACAGGGTGACAAGCATTCTGTGGATTGCAAAATCCTTTGTGTCTGGGAGACCCAAACCAGCCAGAGAATTTCTCAGGCTACTGGGCCACATGGCATCTGCCACTGCAGTGGTAATGGGCTCCGGGTTTCAAATGAGAGATATTCAGTTCCATCTCGGACAGTACTGGTCTCAAAGGATGGATCGTATGTCCAAACTGGTTCCAGTCACAAAAAACGTAGTCCAAGCTTTACAATGGTGGCTTGATGAGCACAACCTCAGAGTGGGTGTACCTTTTATAAGGGACCACCCCTCAGTAATCCTCACAACAGATGCCTCACTTCTAGGTTGGGGGGCACACATGTTGGAGCACACAGCAAATGGCACATGGTCCCCACAAGAGTCTCTGTTGCACATAAATCTCTTGGAGCTCAGGACCATTTACATGGCTCTAAAAACATTTGCTCCTTACCTGCAAAACAAGGTGGTGCAAGTCAGAACAGACAACACCACAACCTTGTATTACATCAACAAGCAAGGAGGTACCAGGTCAGATCTGCTATGCACAGAAGCAATGAGACTGTGGTCCCTAGTATACTCCATGGGAGTATCCCTGTCAGCCATACACCTTCCAGGGAAGGACAATGTATTGGCAGACTCTTTCAGCAGGATAAGTCAAGACCACCACGAGTGGTGCCTAAATGTTCAGGTACTCAGTACAATTTTCAGGAAATGGGGCATTCCAGAGGTGGATCTCTTCACCTCCACAGAAAACCACCAGCTTACAATGTACTGTTTCAGGCCTCCTCCAAGAGGCACAATTCCCCTGGATGCTATGGCCCTGGATTGGACTGGGAATTTTCTGTATGCATTTCCACCCTTTCCTATGATATTCAGGACCCTACTGAAATTGAGGTCCCAACCAGCAAAAATGATACTAGTGGCTCCGGATTGGGTGAGACAGCACTGGTACTCTCTTCTACTGTCTCTGTCAGTGGTTCCCCCTATCCACCTTCCCAGGGAGCACAACCTGTTAACCTCCTCGCAGGGCAGGATCCTGCACACCAATCTCAAATCACTGAGACTCAAGGCGTGGCTCTTTGCTAACCTTAACCTGACAGAGCAGGTTCTAACAGTTCTTAGGGGTTCCTGGAAGCCTTCTATTAAGAAGACATATTTCTCTAAGTGGAAAAGATTTACTATATGGTGCACAGGTCAGGATGTGACCCCTGTTAGGGCTGATTTGGCTATTCTTCTAGATTATCTTACACATTTACATTCCTTAGGTCTGAAGCCTTCTACCCTCATGGTCCACTTAGCTTCACTCTCTGTTTACCTGTCAGTTGGTAAGGAGAGGTCTATGGCCTCTCATGCATTATTTAGAAAATATTTTAAAGGCCTTAATCTTCTGCACCCTCCCCTGAGGGAACCAGTTCCTGCCTGGAATCTGAATGTTTGCATTGCTAAACTCATGGATGCACCATTTGAACCCATGGCAATTGCAGATTTGAAGTATGTCACTTGGAAAACTGTTTTCCTGGTTGCCATTACTTCAGCCAGAAGCATCAGTGAATTACAAGCCCTGAGCACAGATGTGGACTACATCTCATTCCACAGGGACAAGGTGGTCCTTAGGACTAATAGAAAATTTCTTCCCAAGGTGGTATCTGATTTTCACTTGAATCAGTCCATCACTCTACCTGTCTTCTTTACAGACAACTCCAGTTCTCCAGAAAGGAGACTTCATTCCCTTGATGTCAAAAGGGCACTTAGCCACTACATTGACAGAACTAAGTCTTACAGGACAAGTCAATCACAGCTCTTCCTCACATATGGGGAAGTTGGTAAGGGCAGAGCTGCAACAAAACATACGATTGCTCGTTGGATAGTAGCATGTATACATTTTTGTTATAGTAAGGTGGGTAAACAGGTTCCTCTGGGCCTGAGAGCACACTCCACCAGGGACACAGCTGCTTCAGTGGCAGCTTCAAGAGAAATTCCATTACTGGAAATCTGCAAAGCAGTTACATGTAAATCTGTACACACCTTCACAAAGCATTATAGCCTATACTTACAAGCCAGAGGTGATGCTTGGTTTGGTACAGCAGTACAGCAGAGCTTGTTTCCTAAATAGGTTCTCTGCCCAACCTCCAAAGGTATTGCTTGGTAGTCTGCATTCAGTTTAATCATAATGAGTGATTTTTGGGGTTAGAAGAAAAAATTACTCACCATAGTAATCTTGTTTCTTCAAAGGGATCACTCATTATGATTAAAAACCCTCCCTACCTCCCTTACTAGAACCTATAGAAGTTGCTCTGCATCCCTGCATTAGGGTGTTTTTTCTTTTCCTCATATATAGGTTAAGGTAGAGACTCATTTTGTTTAACCAGTTGGTGTCCATGTGGTCTTAAAGTTTGTTTTAGGTTTGTTGGTTAAGGATGTTTTGACCTGAAAAGGCAAAAATGTTATTTAATGCTGTTAATTTTTAGTTAGTGGGTCTTTTACCCAGTTAGGCTCCGTAAGAATCTGAAGCACTCAGAGTGCAACAGTTGCTAGGGCAGCAGTTTGAAAGTAGCATGAGCCAATTGAGAATTCCATAATTTGTATAAAATTCCATTTCTCTGGGCAGTTCAACACAGGAGGCTGACTGCATTAAGTTTAATCATAATGAGTGATCCCTTTGAAGAAACAAGATTACTATGGTGAGTAATTTTTTCTTAATGTCCCAAGGGCTAATTGCTTTATGGATTTTGGATTAAATATTCCCAAATTCCCTATGCCTTTCATCTCTCACCTACTTGCTGAACCATTCGTTTGCTTACCACTCCTGGTAGTAGGCATGTCTAATGAAGATCCTCCAGCAAATCAGTTAATAGTTTAGTATGGAAACTGTGCTATGTAATTTAATATCCTTGTTATCTTTAGCAGCTTTTTCTATATCATTATAAATACTGTTATTAAATATATTCAGTACCTAGAATAATAAAGCTCCACTGTGATAAATAGATATTAAATATGCAAGATTTACACATCAGTAGGTAAATCAGTAAATAGACCAACAATTAAATAGCAGTTTATGTTCTTAAATATGAACTGGGAACTAATATTGAGGTCCAGAAAATATATTTCTAAGCTTCCAACAAATAAATAATCACATGAAGCACACATAAAACACGTTCACTAAAAACCCAATGTGTTTCCTTTGCTTTAGAAAGTCCACATTAACTCTTTGCCATAGCATTGCTTTAAAAGATCAGAAACAGACCAGTTATTCAGTGATCCCTAAGTAAATTGCATTTCAATTAAAGTGCCTGCTATAGGTGCCAACAGTGTGGGTGCTCAGGTGTCCCATCACCCACAAAGTTATTTTGCAAGCTCGCAAAAAAAACTCTGTATATTCCCCTTTAAAAAGAGTGTTTACATACACTCAAAGGCACAGACAGCCTCTCCACCTCTCACTGCTAGCCCCCAGCCAGTGGGCTGACCCTGATTGTGAAGCTCTGTCACTTGCTACACTCATAGGCTTCTCTGTGCTTTGTCTCCACCTCTCATGCTGTGGCTCCAACCAGCGGGCTGATGCTGACCCACCCTTACTGAAACTCTGCTTTCTTGCTCCTCGGTGCTTACTATGCTCTTGCTGGTCACATGCTGCCATGATGCTATCACCCACTCAGTGATCTCCAAGTCTGACTCCACTGGTCTTTCCTGCATGTGTAATACAAAAACAGCAGATACCTTTCAGAACTGCTTATTAAGCATACAACATACATATATTTTTGTCAGCATATTTGATGCTCTGTGGCTGGTCTGGACATTGTGGGGACTTGGGAGTATTTTTTCAGGGGGATGCCTTAGCTTGTTAACTGGGTCAGGAAGGCCAACATTAAAAAAAAAACTTGCTAGAAGAAAGTGGTGGTGATTGGAAGGCCACATAAGAAAATAAGTAGTGTGGAGCTGACAAAAGTTAATATTTGTTGTTGCTGGTATTTTTGGAATACAGTTAAACAAACTTACAGCTATTTATGTAAGCGCTGTTTGTGTGTGTGTGGGGGGGAGAGTTAACTGGGCCAAGCAGGACAAAATCCAAGCATGAGGTCACTGCATGCTTTAATTTTGCCCTGCCTGGCCCTGATCTCCCACCACACACACACACACAAAACATGCACATACATATACACAGCTCATAAAATACCTTGCTTAACTACAGTGATAATTGTGCAAACATTGCATGGTACCTCGCACTGTGCGTCATTGCATGGTAGTGGTATATATGTTATTCAATGGGTACCATGCTTGCGCACCACTCAGTATACTGTGCTACCGCTAGCAGTGTCAGTGGCTCAGTAGGTAGCACACTCGCCTCTGAGGCCGGGAGATCAGAGGGCTGTGGGTTCAGTTCCCACATCTGGCACTTGGGTTAATATCCCAGTACTGACACTGTAATGCAGCATGAGAGGGGTGCTGCATTTCTGAGGTGCCGTCTTTCGGATGAGACGTTAAACCGAGGTCCCATCTGCCTGTATTGGTGGTAGTTCAGATGGATGTTAAAGATCCCATGGCACTTATCGAAAAGAGTAGGGGAATTTCCCCAGTGTCCTGGCCAAATTTCCCTCATTCACTAAAAATACCACCAACAGCTTAATCTGGTTCAAGGTCAGTTGGCATTCATCTGTATCACCCTCCCCCGGGTCGTGCCTGAAAATAGTCAGGATTTGTCTTGTGCACTTACCCGGTCAACAAAAGCTAAATAAATAAATAAATAAAATTTGCATGATTACCACTGTATGTACCAAAAATACCAGTAACAGTAAATATTAACTTTTGTCAGTGCCACACTGCTTATTATGGCTGCATGGTAATGTCACCATGCTGACATATTGCTATGAGTAGGACAGATATAAATGACTGTGACAGGGTAGTAAGACTGTGTTCTTCCCTTGAGTGGTGCAGCTTGACATGACTCACAACTCTCCAACTTTGTCCCCATTTATGACAGTGGTATTTTTGTGTCTGGTCCATCCACCACCTCTGCCTGCACTAGACTGCACTATTTCATTGCTGGACTGTAAGTTTCAGTTAGGAACTTCAGCTACCACTTCCTTTTAAGCCATTTTACAGCCTCTTTAATAACTGTGCCTGTTAAGACAGCTTTAGGCAGTGATTGCTCTGATTCCTATTGAAACGCATATTTATCAATTTGAGGGCATGTGAGATAGATAGCTTTGTGTATAGTCCTAACTGCACTGATTTTCACAATATAAGTATTTTTTTTAAATGAGGGCTCTTTCATATAGTAATTTGCTCTTGAAAAAGTGAAGCATGAAACAGAGCATGCACATTGCACAGCATTAAGAAAGGATGGCTCTATGATAGGCAAGCCCCACACTGAATGTTAACAACATTAAAAACAAGAACAAAGCACTCTGAGTTACTTTAAAGGAATGCCTTTGTCTAGCATGCTCTCCTCTCTGTCTTTCTCTCTGTCTCTCTCTCTCTCTGTCTCTCTAACTCACTCTCTATTATGGCGTGTGTGCACATGCGCACATTCAAATACACACACACCCCTCTTCTGTTCTGCTGCATCTCTCTCTTTCTCTCTGGCTTGCTTGCTCTCACACAGTGTGCTGAATCAAATTACAGAGTTGGTTTTCATCATTCAGGCTCCCTTCTCAGGAACTTTTAACCATTGATTATCCTGGTAGTTTATCTTCAACAGCCACTTGTAATGGTATGCTTTTATTTGCATTTTCCTGTTCAGATCAGACCTATATTAAAGACAGAGGGCCTGATATTCAGAAATGTACCAAAGGCCAGTGCAAGTCCGGTGCAGCACAAATCAGATGCGCCATGGCAAACCGGGAGCCATATTCATAAGATGCACCACCTGAAATGCTCCAGCGCAAGCCAGCTGAATATGGAAAAGATGTGCCATGGCCCAACCAGAGATGTGCGAAGCAGACCTGAGCACAAACCCAGTGAACAGTGCATGAGCCACAGGCAGCAGGGACACATGACCAAGGAAATATAGGGCAAATTATGACATTCTTGGCTAATCAGGATTGTTTATTTCTAAACATTTCAAATACTATTTTTCCCAAAAAACATCTCATGCAAACAGTTTTAATGCTACAGTTCTAGTTTCAGATAGCGTAGTCCATTTCATCACACAGGGGTTTCTCTAATTTTCCACAAAATCTAATAGTTGTATTTTAAATGCAAGTTATACTTCTTAAGAGAAATCTTCAACAAGATTAATAATATATTTGCACAGTTCTCATGTGTCTTGTGGCTACAAGAGTTTCTGCTTAAGTCCTTTGTGTCACAGAACTGCTCAGCTACACTTTGTAGTTCTGTCACCTGAAGAACTCAAGAACGCACTCTTATAACCATAAGAGGCACAATAAATGTGCATGAAAGCAAATACCAAATTTTATTCTATGCTATTATTCTAAACTAAACCTGAAAATACTTGCCAAATTTTGGGGCCCCACCAACTGAGTGGCTCAGTGTCTTGAAAGCTATTTCACTCCAAGGGTTTTCTTGTTGTTAAATCAGGCAGGGGATTGCACTAAAGGAATAACATCAATTTCTAGAGGTATATAAAACAGATTGGATCAGTACTTTCAACTGTAGAAACACTTTGTTATGCTATAGCAACATAGAGAGCACTTATAGCAACACAGAGAGCACTGCACTTACCTGGTACTTGAGACATACACTTGGTTCTTCATCAGTGGGCCCACTGATGAAGAACATAGCAGAGTTTATGTCTGAAGCACTAGGCAACAACTGGAGGTACTGATCTAATCTGGATTTTTTTTTTACCTCTACAAATTGGTGTTACTCCTGGACTGAAGTCTTGTGCCTGTTGTTCCTTTTGATTTTTTGAAGCAGTGTAAATACACTGTCAGCTGCAGCAGCACCTTTGAGTAGTTTTCACTCAAACTCATTGCTCTGAAAGAGCCATGTTGGCTCTGACCAGAATTTGTTTTCTTACATGGCTTTCCAATCACAAAAGTTTTTTTTTCTTTCTTTTTTCTGGGTGTCTGCTGCTTCAAAAAACAAAAGTTTGCTGATCTGTGGTTCTTTGTTTTATTTTGGGAGGCTAGAAAGAAAACAAACTGGTATGTGATTGGAGGAGTTGTAAACAGTATGGAACTGACTACTAAAGTTTAATGTTAATGGAGGTGCTAGCAAGGATTCTAGTTTGTTATACCATTGATGTGATGTGCCCATGATGGTATAACAACGCTGTGATGTCACACCGATGGTACAACAACACTATGAAAACATAGATTACAAGTGGTAACAATGTTCCACCATACATTATATAGAGGATAATGTATAGAATTCGATAAACAACCACTCTGTGCTTGCTTCGAGTAGTTTCTATGACATCCTTAGCAAACCTTGAGAGTGCAGCTCTAGAGGTTTACTGAGGTTGTCATGGAAACCATGAGAAGTGTGCTCAGAGTGGTTGTCCATCAATGCCCATACATTGTCTTTTATTTATTTAATGAAATGTTTCACCAGGAAGGCATGCTGAGCAACAAGTTGCTTGTCTCCCGGTGCAACCTGGGGGGAAAGGGGAACATGAAGATACTTACATAAATTTGAAACACTGACAGAGATTTACATGTAGATTACATATAATATAAAAGTGAGTAAACAATAATGATGCAATGAGACAGCAATGTGCAACAGTATAGGACTAGCTGGGTATAGTGATAACAGTGTAGAACTTGATAGATACTATAGCACAACATGACATTAATGGTATAATCTACGTGTCCCATAAATGGGAAGCTGGAATACGGCTGAGAGGAATTCTAGTAATTTAAACCAGGGGAGTTTAGAAGGGGTCACACAGAATGTACAAGTTACAGTTGTAGCCAGAGACATTGCCAGCTATTTCCAGATATTTCATGACATTTCTGAAGAGTTTCTCTCTGCTGCCCCTACTGTGGAAATGCAGAAAGCAGGAGATATTTCTGGAAATATCATAGACATTTGGGGAAATATCTGGCAGTGTCTGTGGCTACTACTGTAGCAAGGTAATACAACAGTACAAGTTAGCTAAGTTAAGAAAGAAGTGCAAATTTGTCTAGAAGTGCAACAGAATAAAAAGATTTATTGTTAGCCACAGTTAAGGCTAATAACTTGGGGGAGAAGGGGGGTGAAATGGTGAGGGGAAGGGGGGAGGCATTTGAGATTCATGCCATAAGAAAGAAGGACCCAGCCAGAGGTCGAATTAAGCAAAGGTAGGGGAGTTAGGATCCTAGAGGAGCTAAGAACCCATTCAGGGGATAGGCAATAGAGCACAAGGGGGGAAGGAAGAAGGAGGAGGGGAGAGGTCTGCTGGGCCAGACCCATCTAAGGTGCAGAGAACCCTGCCTGCACCAGGCAGAAGTGGAGCATGTAGGGAGAGAGTAGGCTGTTAGGCAGTGAGGGTGAGACAGAAGCTTAACCTGTTCAGGCTAGTGCCAGCTGTTGAGAACCCTGACAAAGGATGATCCAAGGCAATGTTAGGTGAATATGTGAGGGAAGTGGTGGGGGGAAGTAGAGGAAGGAGGAGGAGGGGGAGAAAGGTAAGGGTTTATCAAGAGCAAAGACCCTTGGGGAGCAGATAATCCCTTCAGGTGACAGACAACGGGGGAGGAGGGGGAAGGAGAGGTGACTGCTGGGGTCTGACCACGCCTGTATGCTGAGCACCCTGCCTGCGCAAAGCAGAAGTGGAGCATGATAAGAGGGTAGCAGGCTGAAGGCAGCAAGGGAGAGTATGCTACGAGATGCTGGGGCCCTGATAGGGTTTGTGAAGGTCAGTGGAGAGGTTTTGATGAGAGAGGAATGGGGCCAAGTCACAGAAGGAGCTCGACTGTATCTAATGGCAGAGGGATAGGACTTAGGGGAGGGAATTAGGGAGGGTCATGGCAGGTACAGTTAGGAGCAAAGTAGTTATTTAGGGTTGTGCTGATGGAGTAGGAGGAGGAGTAGGATGAATGATGGATTTGAGGGGAGAGGGAGTTCCAGATTTTTGGGAGTCAGTGAGAGTACCCAGATTGGCTGATTATGGTGGATTTGCGGGGGACAACCAGAGTGTGAGAGTCGGTTAATCTGAGGGAGTGGGAGGGTGGAGGGGGAGTTATGAAAGAGCAGGTGAGGTAGGAAGGGAGCTCATCCGTCCAGTGCTTGGAGGTGAATTTAGCACAGTGAGAGAGCTGCCTATTTGTAAGAGAGGGGAAGGAAAGGGCATGATAGAGATCGCAGTGGTGGGTGCGATTGGGAGCATCCAGGGCAAAGCGTCAGAAGGAATTGAAAAGGGTGTCCTATCTGACCAGGGAGGACTTTAGGGCAGCACCATAGACTACATCGCAGTAGTCAAAAATGGGTAGAATCATCTTCTGAACAAGTTCACTCCTAGCCATTGGAGGGATGCAACTATGGTTCATGAACAGGGCACCAAGCTTGGGGGGCAGTTGTTTCTGGATGGCGTCAATATGTCCAGAGAAGTTTAGGTGCTGGTCCAACCAAACACCTAAGTACCTGAAGGAGGATGTGTCCTCAAGAATAGTCCCATCAAAAGTGTGGAAAGTGGGCAGGGAGGGAAGCCTAGAGAGTGTCTCTGCCTTGTGCAAAAGGTCGTGGAGACAGTCTTCTTGACATTAAGGAAAAGTTGATAGTTAGCAAAGCAGAGCTGAACCTCATCGAAGTCTTGCTGCAAACTAGTTGTAACCTCAGCAGGACAGGAACCAGATGTATACAGGACCATATCATCAGCATACATATGTATAGCGGAGGAGGGGGAGCAAACAGTGAGAGGGTTGTTTAAGAAGATGGAAAATAAAAAGGGCTCAAGTACAGAGCTCTGGTGGATGCCAGTGCTAATCGGGTGGAATGGGGAAGTGGCATCTGAGATCATTACTGATTTGATTCTGCCAGTGAGGTAGGCCTTGAACCAGTTTGTGGCTGAGGGAGACAGGTCAGCTGCCAATAGAGAGGCAAGGAGAAGGGAGTGAGAGACAGTCTCGAAGGCTTTGGCTAGGTCGATAAAAATGGCAGAGGTGATTTGGACATTGTTCATCCCAGTTAGGATGGAGTCAGTGAGCCATAGTAGAGAGGTGGTGGTTGAGTGTTTTTTCCTGAAGCCAGATTGGAAAGGAGTGAAAAAGGATGAGTCAGAAAGAAAGGTGGTGAGTTGGGAGACAACAATGTGCTCTTGTAGCTTGGCAAGGGTGGGAAGGAGAGGAATGGGGTGGTAGTTGCCGGGGGAAGAGGGGTCACCCAATTTGGGTAGAGGGAGGACCACTACATGTTTCCATGGAAAGGGGACACAGGCAGTTGAGAATGAGAGATTTAGGATTAATGAGAGGGGGTAGACAATGGACGTGGCAGAGACGGAGAACAGTCTAGGATCAAGGCCGTCCAGGGAGACACCTTTAGAGGGGTTGATGGTGAGGAGGATGCTCAAGGCATCATTTGGAGATATAGTTGCGAAGGAGAAAGGGAGCTGGGAGGGTGGTGAGAGGGGCATTCTGGTAGAGGGTGGGGAGGGGAAGGATTTTAGTAACTCAGTGGTGCAAGAGGTATAGTAGGAGTTGAATTCCACAGCTACTGCAGGTGGGTCAGATACAAGTGAGCCATTTACTTTGAGCACCGGGGAAGGGGGGGCGAGATGGGAAGGGGTTGACTAGGGCATGAACTACCTTCCAGAACTTTGAAGGGGAATTTATGTTGGAGATGAAGGCAGATTTGAAGTATTCAGACCTAGCTAACCTTGTAGCCTTGGTGCAAGCATTTCGGAGCATGCGGTAGTTTGCGAGGTCACTAAGATGTATAATGTATGGGCATTGTTGACAGCAAAGCAGTTAAAAAGATGACATCTAGCCTAAATCACAACACTGTTTCATTTATGCCCTAGTGAAAAAAGTGTCGATTAGCTTACCTTGCGATGCAGGAAACTAGACGGTGTGGCTTTGATATGCAGGCATTATTTTATTAGGAGACAGCAGTAAACATAAAGAGAATGCACAACATAAGGTAATGGAACGTCCGACTTTAAACTTTAAAACATGTAAAATAGTAGCTCTATGATGCTGTGAACACCATTACGGTAACAGAACAGTCATTGGTGTTGATCAGAGCTGCCAGAAACTCTGATCCTGCTAGGGCTGTGGAGCGTTGCGATGTGTGGTAAACATATGTTAATTTCCTTTGGGAATCTGCAAAGATTTTATTTTTTTCTCTTCCATGTCTTTGCAGATTCCCAATGGAAATTAGCATACATTTACCACACATCGCAATGCTCAACGGTCCTAGCCAGATCAGACACAGATGCTGCCATGATGTTAGACTTTTTTTTTTTTAAATCTTTATTTATGTCCGGCCTAGTGGCACTGAGGGCTGAGGTGCTGAATGCCTTACCTCACGCTACGCCAGTGACCCATGTTTGGGAGCGAGCATGGGCCACCGGGGTCAGCAGGGGAGGAGAAGAAGGACTGAGCACCCGATGGACTGCTCTCCTTCTCCGGGGAGGGAGGTCACCAGCTGTTGGTGCTCTGCTGGCTCCTGGCAATGGCTGGGGGACAGTGTGCCAGCACTGCAGAATGGGGAGGAGCTGGGACAGACACCAGGAGGGGCGCGTGCGGATGCGTGCACGCTCTCTCTGCTGGTGTCACTGCATGCCCCACCTCCAAGGGGAGAAAACTGGAAAAAGGTCCTGGCCGTGCTACATGAAGCTGTCCCTCAAAGGTGCCACCCCCCGAGAAGGCACCTCCCTGGTCGGATCCATGTTGGGTGGGTCAAGACGCTTCCCGCCACCCTGCCACAAAGAGTAAGTTATGGGGGCTCAAGGGAAGGAGTCTGATCCTTGGGAACAGTGCTGGGGGGACAGTGGATAGGAGTAAGGAGTGCCAGCCAGGACCAAGGCAGAAATACCATAGTAAAAAAAAAAATGTATTTATATGTTTCACCAGGTCCGTGGTTAAACTGTCACTTAGTTCAGAAAACTGAAAGTGTCAGAGCAAGCACTCAATTGTGCTGTCATGGTGACTGCAGCACGTTGGGCTTCTAATTTGTTATGCCATCAATGTAACATGCCCATGTTGGTATAACAACATCATGATGTTGCATCTATGGTACAACAACACTGTAAAAAAATAGATTACAAGTAGTAACAACATTATACCATACATTATACTTAATCGTATACCATCACCGCAGCGACTCCTTGACCACGAAGACCACCACAGTGCCAGAAATTGGGCAAAATCCACCCATTGCTGTGGTGGTCCATGCAGCAATTGGGACTACCTTGCTGGGTGTTTGCTACCCCCAGTCCAACTCCGACTCGGAGTTAGAATCCTAGAGACCGGGGGTTGTGGGGGGGGTGCAGAGCCCCCCACAAGGGGAGGTTCGGGGGGGTGCAGACCCACTATTGTGAAAGCTGACATCCCATAGCTACAATGCTGATGATGCGGCATTGTAGCTGTCATCAGTAAGGGATGTCGGCGCTAAACTAATCGCGCTGTCGCTAGGTAACCATACTTAATGTATTCAGATTCAGAACCTAGAGAGAGCAGTGTGAGCTGTCGGGGAGGTGAAGGGCTGCTGCCTGAACTTGAAGTGTTTGTTAGTACAGGTCAGACTCATTGTCTTGGTGGTCACTTGTCCTCCTGTCCACCCTGTCCACCCTATCTAAAAAAAAATAAAGATAAAACCTACAGAAACCCAAGATTAAGGAGTGTATTAAAAAAGGAAAATCAGTTTGCACTTTCGGCAGTCTGTGGCTTTGTGTTTAGGCTTGGACAGGCAGTGAATATGGGAAGGGGTTTTTGCTGCCTATAGAACCTCTATGAGGTTTAAGGAACCACATAGTCGGAGCTGCACTGCACAGCCAGAGCCAGAGTTTGATACATCGAGCATACCTGCCTCCAATAGCTTCATGTGAAGCCTAAACTATCCATTGTTAACCTTGGACAAAATGGCCACCAAGGAGTTAATGAGTTAATTCCATCAACCTCCAATTGCCTGCATACTGTGTGACCCTGAGGCTGTGCAAGTCACTACTTAAAGGAGACTTGTGCTGAGTCTGTAAACTATTTGTCTTAGAAGAAGCTTGTTTTTGAATACTCTTTCCTGTTTTGTTACTGTTCCATCTCTATGGGCTTTTAGTTATCCTAGTGGGTGTTTCTAAATTAAACAAAATTGGTAAGAACCATTGTAGAACTGTGTGATGTAGTTTATGTCACTTGCTCATATATTACATTGTTGGTACAATGCACACGTGTTCTACTATAGAACTCTGTGGCTCAGAGGGGCATAAACTACATCATGCAGTTCTGAAATGGCACGTAACACCAGAGTGCAGCTCAGAAATACTCACTGTAATAACTACAAAGCCTTTAGAGATAGAACGATGGCAAAATTCGAACCAGTACTTTAAAAACAGCTTCTACTGGGCAACATGACATACAGGTTCAGTGCAGTTCTCCTTTAACCTCCTTGCAAATAAATATTTTTAGCTGGTGGTCTGACTCTGTTGTGAGACGAGGCAGCAGCAAGCACAAGCCATGGGGAGATAAAGGGCTGTTGCTTGAACTTGAAGTGTTTGTGACATGCGCTCTTGGTGGTCCTCTTGTCCACCTAAACTAAAAAATAAATGAAATAACACCCCTAGAAACTCAGTAGGATTAAGGGATTATTAAAAAAAGAAAAATCCCTGTTCAGTGCATGATTGCAGCATCTGGTGGCGGCAGCAAAGAGCCCTCAAGGGCACCCTTGCATCCTCTGTTGTGGAGTACTGTTGACAGTGGCATATACATTCTAAACTGCATCAAAAGACCCTCAAAATGCATCACAAAGCATGAAACATCCTATAGCTTCTGGGGGCCTAGGCGTCCCCCACACCCCCGACCTTTCATTAACTGCTCTGAGCTCTCAACATTTTTCAAAACTTGCCACCCTTGGTGCCTGTGGTGCTTTTAAAGTGCATACTATGCATAAAGTGCTCAGTTTAAAATGTCAAAAAAGCAAGCTGGTTTTCTTCAAATCTGTGATCTCAGGCAGGCCATAATCTTTTGTAAGTCTAAAGTACCAAACTTTATATTTATCCGGTGGCACGGTAACCCGCCTTTGGCCTGTAGCATAGACTCTGTTATTGCTTAGTTTGCACTTCAGTAAAATTGTTTCCTATCACAGAGGCCACACCAGCTTGTTTTGCAGGATAATTGCTTCGGGACTGAATCCTCCTAACATGCTTCCACCATATACTGTATGTTGGCAAATGCACAGAGGAGCTACTCCCGGCTCTATAGTGGCTCTCTTCTTATAAGACACACAGCTGTACTTGGGTCGAAACCAAAAAGTTCAAATCAGTTTCATGTAAAAATTAAAAACATAAAATATATTGAAAATCTTGGACTTTAAAACTATGTGATTAATTTGTGCTTCTTAAGTGTGGGAATTTGTTCAGATGTATTTACTCCCATTCCGCTCTTATTAACTTATTATATTGTTTAAATAACAGAGTATCAATATATAAGCGCTGTTCCTTTTATCAGCTATGTCTTACAAGGCACTTACTCATAATAACTCCTTGTAGGCAATTCTGAACAAAATTTTAACCAAGGGCATTTGCTTTCTTAACAGCACTCTGTGCTCTGCTCCTCACTGCGATGGCCTCTGGTGCTTGGACTGCTCGATCTCCAGCATGCTAATGCCTGCACACTTTACCTCTACTAACCACGTGATTCTAGTAGTGCAAAATTCAAACTGTCTAAACCAACAGAGCCCTTGATTTTATATTATTAGGTGCTATGTAGCAAAATGAAACAGCTTAAGAGCATAAATATGCTCAAATCCACACATAAAGTATGTATAGCAGGATCTAAAAATGACTCCATTATACTTTTTACCATCCCGGTTACGCTATTAATATCAGTATTGAATAAGTCAATCAGTTGGTCAGTGAATGACTGAACGTATGTATGTATGAATGAATACATTTGCATTTGCATATAGCCTGTAGTTCACCACAAATCTTTTGACTTTTTTCAGAGTTCACTTTCTTTCCGTCCTTTCTATTCTTCTTTGCTCCTCTGTCCTCACTTTTTGTTCGCTCTTTTCCTCCTCATTCAGCTAAACCTTGTGGTACTGTATCAGTCCTGGCGTGCCCAGCCCTCTGCAGAGCTCCATGCTTCCACAGCTTTGGACACTGGCTCCTCCACCATCAGGAATCCTAGCTTCCTACGCTGGGTACAGAACACACAAGTTAATACCACGATATCAGGATAACTGCACAAGATTTACTGAAAAGTATTGTGATAAATACAATTAGACAGTCAACACTGCCATACCTGTTAAAATGTAAGCAAAAGCCTTCACAATCCCTGCTGCTGCCATTGCGTGTCAACAAGCATAGCGTGCAGCAGCCGTCATGGACACCAACTTCACGTCTATCCCAGAGGATGCTCTGGTCCTTAACTGGTCAGGAAAGTTTCTATGTGCCTTCCCCCATTACTATTTTTGCTGAGAGTACTGAAAAAAATGAGAAGGGAGTCAGCAACAATGATTCTTATAGCTTCAGATTGGGCCAGGCAGACCTGGTATTCTATGCTCCTGCCCGTTTCCAACCGACCACCAATCAACCTGCCCCTGAGATACAATCTGTTGACACTGTCCCCAAGCAGAATAACATCCCCATACCCAAGAACTTTGCACCTCAGAGAATGATTCGTGAAGAGCTAGCATTCTATGGGCTACGTGTCATTGAAAAAGTAATGGAAGTGCTGAATGTTGGTAAGAAACCATCAACCAGGAAAACCTATGCTTTAAAATGGAAAAAGATTTTTCTTCTGGTATTTTCCTAGACAGATCAACCCCCTCCTGACAGGTCTGTCTAGAGTCCTGGACTACCTAGTCCATCTCCATTCTCACGGTTCATTTGTCAGCAGTATCAGCTGACACATCAGCTGGCACAGACAGGTTAATGGCCACAGAACCCATTTTCAAAACATTTTTCAAAAGCCTTAAGCAAGCAATAATACCCGACAGGGTGGGCGGTATTGGGCAATACCAGACCACCCAAGGGCGTAATGAGGCCCGACGCCGCAGGCGGAGGGCCTTATAGCCCCCTGGAAGGTCCGATATTGCCCATACCGTCCACCCTGTAGTGTATTATTGAGCTTAGAAAATGGGCAGCCTGTAACATTTTTATATGGCAAATAATAAGATTAAAAAGAAGTTAAAGGATACCATAAAAAATTGAGTTGAAGTGTTTTTATTGTAAAGTAGTCCCTCTGTTTTTGTGGTGTTCCAACTCCTGTTGTCCCCTCACCCCAGTCATTCTCTTCTTTTGCTCCCCTCCACTCCACCACCTCCAGTACTGTGTCTCTCTGTGATTATAGTTTTTTAAAAACAAAGTTTTTTATGTCTTTTTTTGGGGTAGGGCAGTTTGTATTACCTAGAGAAGCTGTTTTATTTTTTTGGTTGCTGGACAGCAAAATGGATTTGTGAGTGGTCAGGCACGTGACCGTGTTACCTTGAACCAGGAAGTGAAGATCCGTGACAGTCACGGAGTGCACAAGACAGCATCGGTTTTAATTATTTTTTTTGTGAGTGTTTAACTATGGAGTGAAGTTATTCCGTTTTCTTTTTGAGGGCAGTACTGGTTCAGCGGATGACGGGCAGGAGAGGGGAATGTGTGTGAGCCGTGCGAGAGAGAGCTGGAGAGCCAAGTAAAAAAAAAATTGAAGGGAAAATAAACTGTAAAGTGGGGCTATAGTTGGGAGGGAGGATGAGGAAGTAATGAAGAGGGTGTCAGCTGTGTTGTTCCTGTACCGTGAGCCACGTGCTGCAGTTTAAAAAAAAGGATCTGTTGGGCATGGGACGGAGATGGGTCACTCGTCTCACTAAACAGCAAAGAAAAAATGGCGGTAGTTTGAAATTTGTTGCCCAGTTCTTTAGCCAATGACAAAGTAGGCTGGGCACAAGTATGAGGCTGGCAGGGTTGGCATGGCTGGTACCTTTTTCTTACAGGGCTCTCACTGTAAGTTAATGTACCCCATGCCAGCCAATCAGATTTGTTTATTTGCAAAGCCCATTTTCTAATTACCTGTACCCTCAAGTAAGGGACCCTGTCCCTCCCTGGGACTTGAATGTCTGCATTGCTCAGCTGATGGATGTTCCTTTCAAGCCCATGGCCACTGCTGAACTGAAGTATGTCACCTGGAAAAGCAGTTTTCCTCATGGCAGTTACATCTACCAGGAAGGTGGGCAAGCTACAAGTCCACTGCACAGATCACAACTACATAATCTTCCATAGCAACAAGGTAGTCCTAAGGACAAACAGGAAATTTCTCCTGAAAGTGCTGTCTGAATTCCATCTGAATCAACCATTTGCCCCTCCAGTTTTCTTTACAGGAAAATCCAGCTCAGGGGAACAAAAGCTCCAGTCTGAATGTGAAGAGGGCACTGAGTTACTGAACAAACTGGATCACATATAGGATGTCAGGTTCAGTAACACTCTATTATTTGTCACCTTTGGTGACTTGGGGAAAGGCAAACCAGCATAGAAACGTTAGAATTTGACAGTAGATAAGGACTGCTTGGCCCACCCAGTCTGCCAATTTCCCTACCTAATGGATAAACTGCAGATCCTAGTTAACCAACAGCCTATTTCCTCATACCCCTCGCTAGAATTGCTTTATGTCTGTCCCATGCATTCTTGAATTCCCCCACTGTTTTTGACTCCACTGCCTCAGGAAGGCCATTCCATATATCCACAACACTCTCCCTGAAAAAATAATTCCTCACATTACCTCTGAGCCGTCCCCCCTCTACCTTCAAATTGTACCCCCTTGTTCTTGCACATCTCTTTTTCTGAAAGATGCTACCTTCTTGGACTTTGTTGATTCACTTGAGGTACTTGAGCATCCAAGAGAACCATTTCTCATTGATAGTATCCTGTATACAGTTCTATTATGACAAAGCTGGTAAATTGCCATCTAGAGGCCTCAGGGCAAACTCTACAAGGGGCATTTCTACCTCTGTGGCAGCATCGATGGATATCTCCCTGCAGGAAATCTGTAAAGCAGCTACCTGGAGAACAGTACACACTTTCACAAAGCACTGCAATCTGGACATACTATACAATCTAGAAGTGATGCTAGCTGTGGCATTGCTGTGTTGCAGAACCTTTTCCCTAAATAGGTTCTGTATCCAGCCTCCCAAGGGACTGCTATGGAGTCTGCAGTACTTAAGCACAAAAGGCTATTTCCTGGGGTTTGATTAAAAATTACTCACTGTAGTAATGTAATTTTTTCCAGTGGGATCCCTCACTATGCTTAACAATTCTAAATCCCTGCCACCTCCTCCAGAACCTGGTAAAAGGGTCAAACAACAGTCAGTTTCTTTCTATTTTCTTGAGAATTACTTGTTACAGTGCCTTTACAATTGTTGCTCAGTGGTCTGATTATTTTATTTTTCATAACAAAAAAGTATGTTCTGCCTTGTTTAAACTATTTTTCAATTTTTTGGTAAAATTTTTGTATGCTGTATAGTCAGTTTTTCTAGTTTTAGTGCTCATAGCTCACCATAGCTTTAAAAATAAATCTGACGATAGAATGCAGGGCTGAGTGTGACCACACAGCAGAGTTTGCATTTCATTCCAAATTCCATAATTTGCATAAAATTGTTACAGCTGAGGGGCTACTCATTCCATGGCGAATGACTGCAGTTGTTAAGCATAGTGAGGGATCCCTCTGGTAGAAACAACATCACTACAGTGAGTAATATTTTCTTAGTATCTGTTTATATAATTCCTACTGTATCCTGTTTGATGGTCCTGTTGTTTGCTCACGGTACTTGAAAAGCTGGTTCTTTATGCTTGTTAGTGTGCAGTTACTGTTAGATTTGAAGTTAATTACTTCCTGTAGTAGTGTTACCATTGTTTGTTATATTTCACCATTGGTCCTTTTAGTGCACACTGCACTGGGAAGCCAAATTTACCACGCATGTTGTACTGTTATGGGGCCTAATGCACGAAAGTGCATTAAGTGCATCACAAACTGTTGGAAATGTGGCACATAGCTCAGCGGCACGCAAGGGACTTATGCTACGCAGTATACATGAATGGCCATGCTTTACAAACAGACCTAGGAGGTGGGACAACAGGGGATGCATAGCGGGATGTGCAGTGCACACAGGCAGGCAAAGAATGCGTGGACTCTCCCCATGACCCCACCATATAAGGGCATGTGCACTGCCCTGCGCAGAGTTGCATAAGTTGCATGTAGGCGCGGAACATGGAGACTATGGTGGATAGTGGCAGAAGCGTGTAGGGGCACACACCACCACTGGCACATCCCGACCGGTCAGCCTATGCAGGCGGACAGCACTGCAGACATATCCATACTCGAGGTGGTGCACAGCCTCGTGCACCAAATTTCACCAGTGGCCAGGTGGCGTCCATGGTCAGCAACATATGGATGCACTTTGAAAAGCTGTACAGGGCACAATCCCTGTCCATGACCCTGTAGGTAAAGGCATGAATGTGGCTGGACATACAAGCTGGTGTGAATGATACCAGTCCTGAATCCCAGACCCTGTCAGCCATAAAGCATAAGTGGTGAAACCTGTGAGCAGCGTAAAAAAGAAACTTGCTGTGGGTGCCCAGGCATGCTAGGGCACAGGAGGCAGGTCACCCACCAGCGACATGACACTGACAGCAATGTAGAGGATGGTAGTGGACACCCTCACAGACATTAGTGTCTGCAGGGAGGTCCATTCGCAAGGGGAGATGCCACAATCACTACCATGCTTTGGTGCACCTAATCGCCCTCCTGTTGCTTCTATCAGGTAACATTCATCCAAACCCTGGCCCCGTGTCCAACCTTATGAACAAGCCTACCCAGGCTCAAGGACTCCGCATAGCTTCTATGAATATTTGTAGCCTCCTTAAGAAGGCTGCTGCATTCCAATGCTGGATTACTCAGCACCAACCGGACATTGTTGCACTCGTTGAAACCTGGTTATCCAAATCCACCCCTGACTCCTTCGTCTCCTCCCTGGTTACACCCTTTTCAGGGAAGATCGGGTGGGTAAACGTGGAGGTGGTTGTGCTGTCTATATGCGTGACTCCCTCCTTGGACATGCACTTCCACCACCCAAGCTTGATAACGGGGCACAAGCCCTCACACTAAAAATCTCCCCCAACCCTGATAAGAGCCCACTCTTTCTCACCATTGCCTATATTCCACCCCAGAAAGCAAGACCTCACCATTCAGGCACTTGCTGACTACCTCTCTGGCCTACCGCCCAAAATGACCTAGATAAATTGTTGGTGACCTGAATATCAACTGGCTCTCTGCCACGGCCTCCCAAACCAGAGATATCTTTGCCGCCCTTGACATGTCCCAGCTTGTCACCACTCCAACTAGATTCAACCCCTCCACTGGCTCCAGCACCCTCCTAGATATCACCATTACCAACCACCCACAGAGGGTGCTCGAAAGCAGTGTACTTTCCAACTCACTTAGTGACCACTCCCCGGTCGTATTGTCTTGGTCTGCTGCCAACAGCAAACCTGCACCACAAACCACCCAGCGACGTCACCTACTCCTAGGCGGCCTGCATCGCCTTAAACTGTACCTCTCACAGCTGGATTGGTCCCCAATCAGGCTTGCACTGTCCATAGATGAGGCATTGGATTTTTTCACTCGGACTTTTAACACTGCCTGTGACCTCTATGCCCCCTTCACTAGAAATCGCACCAAAAAGCAAAACATGCCCTGAATTACCCCCTCCATCCTTCACAAGCTTAAAATGAGAAACAACCTATGGCACATTGCCATGGAATCTGGCAAGCCAGCTGATAGGCAAGCGTACAACCCTGAGCGCAATAAGTGTACTTGGGCCATTCGACAGGCCAAAGCCCAGTACTACTAATCTGCTCTTGTCTCCTCCTGGGGATTGGCTAGAAACTTTTGGGATAATGTAAAGGAGCTGAATGGGAAATCCTGCTCCCCACCCCCCTCTCAACTCTCCTTTAATGGAACTGTCTGCTCTGACCCCCTGGGCATTGCAGACTGCCTAAACCACACTTTCTGAGACCTGAGTTCAGTCCTGCCCAGTAACTTCTTTGACCCATCCCAGTAGCACCCCTGCCCACTCTCCAGTGACCTCCTTGCTACCTATGTACCATCTCCCCGTTGGAGGCTAGACCCCTTCTGCAAAAAGCCATTAGTAGTAACAACCCCGGCACCGACCTACTGGACACTAGGCTACTTCGTCTGATGTTGGATGCTATCCTGGTCCCACTTACCGAGTTGCTCAACCGCTGTCTGTACCTGGGGCAGTTCCCCAGCACATGGAAAACCGCCATCATCACTCCCATCCTAAAGAGCAGTGATCGAGCGACCCCAGGTAACTATCGACCTATCTCCATCCTCCCCCCACTCTCTAAGGCCCTTGAAAAAGTAGTTGCCAACCAGCTTGCCAAATACCTGGCCATGCACAATATCCTGTGCCCTGAACAGCATGGCTTTCATGCAGATCACAGCACTACAACCGCGCTACTTGAATTCTCCAACTTCCTGCACTCTGCTCTTGATGCCGGAAGTCCTGCCGGTGCCGTGTTCATTGACCTCTCCAAGGCCTTTGACACAGTTTGCCATCCTCTCCTGCTTGACTCCCTCAGATGCCTTGGTTTCTCCCCCGGCCCCCTTGCATGGTTCACCAACTACCTCTCTGCCAGAACTCAGTGTGTAAAAATCAATAGCACCCTATGTGACACACGACCTGTCCATTCTGGGGTCCCCCAGGGCTCCATTTTAGGCCCTCTCCTCTTCCAGTCTCTACCTCAACTCCCTCCCCTTGGCCTGCCCAAGTAAGATCCTCCTCTACGCGGATGATGCCATGCTCTTCGCCACCGACCCCATCCCCAACACACTCCAGGCCACGCTGCACCAAGTTTTTGATAGAGCTGAGCATTGGTTCACATTACGAAGGCTAGTCCCGAACCTAAAACAGACCAAAACTATGCTCTTCTTGCATTGCCAAAGCAAAGCCAGTGGTGCCCCTCTCGTGATACTGCCTAGCACACTAAACCCCATTGAGCAGGTTTCCTCCTACAAGTATCTGAGCATTACCTTTGATTAGGCACTCTCCTTCCATTCCCATATCAATGCCCTTTCTGCTGCCACCAATGTCAGGATTGGACTGTTATACCACCATAGGGACTGCCTACCACAAGAGGCCCTTAGATAGACAATCACCTCCTCTGTCCTGTTGCTAATCGACTATGGGCTGCCCATCTATGCTGCAGCCAACAACACTGTGCTTGCAAGAATCCAGCTCTCTATAAACAAGGCCTGCAGGCTAATGCTGGGAGCCCCTAGGCGCACCCATACATGCCTGCTGTACTCCACCACCAACTTGCTCAACCTTGAAGAAAGACTCCACTTCCAAACCTGCTTTCTTGTAAAAAAGACCCTGCAAGGGCTCTCCCCCCCGGGGTCACTTCCTCCCTGCAGCATGCCTCCCCCTCAGTCTCCACCTGCAGCACTGTCAGAACCTCCCTTATTGTCCCCAGGGTAAGGATCTCTATGGCCCAGAGATCCTTTTACTATCAGGCTCCCTCCTGGTTCAGTTCCCTCCCAGCCAATATAGCTGACTCCACTAAGCTTGGTCCTTTCAAGGTCTCCCTCAGAAGCCATCTGACAAGCACTCGCTGCTGCAACTGCACATAATCCCCCACCTACTCCTTACCTTCACCCCTAAGCTGGGTCTGCCCTGTCTACTTTTGCTGTATATACCTGAGGTCTCATGCAACATCTGCTGACTAATGTAATAAAATATATCTGGTTGCTACCTGACGTGGTACTCGTGTACCTATATTATGACTACTGTGATCTACCTATTACCAAGTGTGTACCACCAGTGAATGCCTGTAACACCGGTTGCTTTTTTAATCTAAGTGTTATGTACTGTACTGTTTGTTTGCTGTGATGTATTGCTCTCTTGACGAGGCGCCTTTGTAAACGAGTCTATGACTCAAAGGTCTGTAAACCGATGATCTAATAAATAAATACAGGTGTAGACACTCTGGAAGCACTGGCAGGGTACAGGTACCCTAGCGAAATCTCTCCATGCATGGACTAATGGCTGTGTGTTTCACCTCACAGACACAGGCATTGATAGATGCACAACCACAGGGGCAACATCGCACAGCCAGGACACAATGGCACAGCATGTGGAACTTGATCATGCTAGGCAGGAGGATGAAGGCTCAGGTGGGTCACCGGTTCACACACACCCCAGCAATGGGCAATTGCAAGGGCCCCCTCACAATCAGATTAACATCCCGTTGTCCCCCACATGTACCAAGATGGAGACAGAGACACAGCTGGAGTCAGAGATGGACCTGGAAAGCACAAAGGTGGCCCAGGATGAGGGGACACAGGAGCCATGGATGGAGATCGCAGCAGCCAGGTGTGCCAGCATGCCACAGGACAACAGACATGGACCACTGAGTACAGGGCGGTAGGCAGGACTGCAGCCACTAGCACAGAACAGGCATGCCAAGACACCACAGCAAGGGGATGAGGGACACTGACATGCCCTGTGGACAGTGGTGATGAAGGCCCATCGACATAGACTATTGGTAGCCCACATAGAGCGTGCACCTGTGGCATCATGGCAGCACAGTACAGGGACCTGCAGCAGCTGGAACAAGACAGACTGGAGGTGCAGCATCGTAACACAGAGGGCTGTTGGTCCTGACTGGTGAGATGCAGGCCATGCGGTGTGGGATCAACTGGCTGGTCAACCTCCATAAGGGGCTCATGGACCACCTTGTCAGATGGGAGGCACCACATGGATGGTCTACCCACACCCCTAGCCATATGGCACATGCCCACACCCAGGTGTCTCCTGGCATGCTGCTCCCCAACCAGGAACAGTACACCCAACTGTGGGACATGGAGAGCACACTGGTGGAAGGGCCCCAGGGCACATGTGCAGTCCACTTACACACCACCAGTACACATAGGTGTGGAGTCTCAGCGGCTTGACACAGCCACCATGCACGAGGACATGAACGTCCACCACGACAGCCACAGCACTGTAACTGAAGGTGCCACGGAGGAGCAGCAGACTGTGCCCACCGTCAAGGGCAGCCACTAACGGGGCGCCTCCTGTACACATGCAGTTGACTCTGTACACACAGTCCTCAGCTCACCTACAGAGAAAGCCCTATGACACACAAGAGCAGTGAAAGCAAACAAGCACCACTCATATGACATGTATAGCACATGCATAAAGTGTGCGTGCCCTGAACACAGCACATGTCACACATACCCTGTGACACAACCTGTCAGCCCCTTCCATACAACCATCACAGTATACACTGCCACACCATCGCTGGCACACCACACGCCATGTGGTACAGTGGGCACCCCACAGCAATATCACCAGCATGCCCCCCCCAGAAGGGCACACAACATTCTCCATACCAACACCCCATCAAGCCCCCCATTGCAGGGCACCCGACAAGCCCCCTCGGTGCACAACTTAGCATATGACTCCATGTGCCACTCACCCATCCTAGCTGGACACACAGGTACCCACATCCCCCCAGGACAACTGCACTCAGTGTATGGCATCATCACTGCGCACCTGCCACCCACGATGGCCAGAGCACACACATGCCATGACTCAGTGCTGTCCACACCAGCCATGCACACAGATGCCCACACATTGCAGATATGTGCACAATGGTGCCATCTCACAAGACACATGGCCATCAGTCCCGATGCTGTGCAGGTGTACATCACTACTACTGGAACGTGCCCTGTACCAGGGAGTCACGAGCCGAATGCCCACTTAGTATCTCCTGCCCCCAGGCCAGCCTTCCTCATCCTCCTCTCATGGTACATCCTGCTAGTAGCCCACTGGCATGGGTACATTTTGATGCAGAGTAATATTATTGAGCATGGCACATGCGGTGAACACCTTGAACACCCTTCCCAGCAACTGCAGCATTGTTCCCCTGGTATGGTACAGACACCCGAACCGCATCTTCAATAGGCCAATGGTCCTCTTGATGATGTTCCATGTCTTCCTGTGGGCATGGTTGTATGCCTCCTCCATTGCACTTTTCAGCGCCTGGATAGGTGTCATCAGGTATGGGCGCAGTAGGTATCCGCTGTCACCTGTGCAGTGGACAGAACAAGCAGACAATGAGGTGCAAGCAGTGTCTGGCATTGCAGTGCCACACACATTGCCCCCTATATTTACTCAACAGCCACCCATCCAGCTAACGGGCACATAGCAGGGCTCCAAGATGTGATTTGTCGAGTATGTATGCATTGTGGCATGAGCCAGAGTCCTTTGCACATGCGCTCATGATGATACCACCAGTGTCACACACTATCTGACAGTTCACACTTTGGAAGCTCTTTCTGTTCCTTTATGCTTCCTTTTACACAGATGGGGACAGTATTCCAGTATGGGTGCAGTCTACTGTGCAATATATGTTTGGCATACTGTGCATGGCATAGAAGGCCTGTTTCATGGCACGGACAATGGCATCAGCCATAGGGAACCTGTTGTGCCCCTGCACATGGTAAAACAGGGCATCCAACACCTGTGCCAATGCCAATGACACAGAGGACTGATATACACCGAAGGCATCACCAGTCACCCACTGGAATGATCCTTTTGCATTGTATGACAGGGTACATAACACCTTGGTCTCCACAGTCATTGTCCTGGACCACCATGTCCATGGTGCAGTGTCGACACGGACCATGTCGCACAGCTGTCTGATTGTGGCTCAGTTTAACCTGAAGTATTTGATAATGTATGTGTCCCACAGTGTGGCTGCATCCAAACATGATCTGAAGAACCTTGGCCATGGTCCCGCATGCCTCTGCCGCTCTAGCTCCACACCATGCAGGTGCACGTTCATCAGTAGGCCAGAACACATCCTCCATCTCCACTACAGTTATCTGTCTACCTGTATGCATACTCTCACATCCCCTTTATGTGGCCCGGGACACTTGTGTGCACCTTTAAGAGGGCATGGGGGTGGGGGCAGTGCATGCCAACATTACCTGTGCGGGCATCACTTTCCACACTGCAATGTGAAGTAAAGGTGATGACTGCAGCTGAGGGGAGCTCTCTGGTGTCCATGCCACAAGTCAAGCATCTAGGATTGTACCCCAAGAAGCTCTGGAGGGTGTCTGAGGAAATCTACTCAGACTGCCCCAGCGGGGGCAACCTGTGGAAGCTAGATGCACAATTACAGGTATGTACCTGTCCTACAGGGTGTGCTGTGGGGGATTGGGTGGTATATGTTGCCCATGGTGCCAATGATTGTTTCTCATCTCATTCCTCACAGGATCACCTAGGCCTCCCTCACAAGCTGGTTCTTGCATGTGTGGAGCAGCAGGATGGAAGCCCCTGTATCATGTGGATACTGCCACATCAGAGGAGATGGCAGCAGGCCAACCTAGGCTTCCTTTCCCTGAGGGTGGGCATCGACTACATGATGTAAAAGTTGGACATCTGTGTGCTGTGGTGGGTGCTGGTGCCATCCAATGTGGGTGCCATGTCCATGTTGTACCCTGTTGCCATATTCATCCCTGCTATGTTCCCTTGCCACGCCTCTTCGCACTGTGATATTTTTTGCTTGCAGCACTACAGAGGACCGCTCTGATGCCTCGTGTTGCTCCCTCTGTCCTCCTCAGACACATCAATGTCAAGTGAAAGCAGGTATTCCCCAGAGGTGGATGAGAGCTAGCATGTATGTCTCCAGTTGGACCATGACCGCATGTACCTCAGGAACGTGATGCACCGGATTATGTGTGGACTGTTTGTCACTGCCTATTGATGTGTAGGGTACGCTTAGTTCTGCTTATTTTTTATTTTACATTGTACCTGTGTGGCTGAAACCTCTACAGTGTACCTGTTTTGAAATAAGGCTTTTTAGTGCAAATACCTGTGTGGTGATTGTCTCCAGCACAGTGGGTGGTGGGCTGAGATGTTTGGGTGGGGCACTGGGAGCTATGGGGTGGTGGCCTCACAAGGGGGAACATGGGGTGTGGGGCCAGTGTGGTTGTCCTGCATGTGTGCTGTGTGTAGCCCAGCAGGTGTTCCCTTGCTGGCTCACCCATTGGCAGTTGTTCCGCATTGCTTGGCGGTCGGGAAATGTGCCGTACACGGCATGCATGCCCCTGAGTCACTGTGCACTGTCTGGGTGTTACACATCAGGACAAATGTTCTGTGTCCCTTGTGTGTGCCAGTGGCTGTGCATATCACAGCAGTGCCTTGGCCATGCCAACCCATGGCATACTGGTCCACCTGGGGGGGGCACTGCCCCGGGTCCCCTGGGTCTATGAGTCTGCATGTGCCTGCTGGGTCTGCATCCATTCGCTGGGTGTGCATCGCATCGCCTTGTGTGGGATATGGGGGTACCATGGCACGTTGGGTCCCATAGGTGGAACTGTTGTTACCTGTGCCTTGGGGGAGATTACCTTCATATGTGTGCACCACCTGCATTACTGGCTAGCCAGGATTGGCCCTGCACACATCCTCTGCCCATGAGACATGGTGTGTTTGTGTGGCTGGGTACTGAGGTTGGTGTGCATGGCATGTGGTCACTGTAGCAGAAGTCCTGGTCTTCATGGCCAGCTGCTTCCGCTACTCACCCTCAGCTTGCACACCCCTCAGCACATTATTTAATATACAGTGTGTCTCCATTGTGTGTTATTTCACCATGTGCACCAATCCACATCTCGGTATCCAGGTCAGATGGGTGCATGGCATTACTGCCAAGGGGCTACAAGGTACAGCCAAGCTGCTCTGTGTGCTTGGCTACCTTCCATGCTGCACAGACATCCACGCATCCCTCCACCTGCCATAAGTGTACTCGCCTACCGCTACATGTCTGGCTGTCATACCTAGCGTCATGCATGTGCGTATATGGGTGCTGCAAATGGCTCTACTCGGCCACATCCCATTGTACATGGCATGTGCAGTGGCCAGTTTGCTGCATGTGGGTTGCCTACATATTCTCCCATGTGTGCTTCATGCATACTTCTCCACTGTGCCGTGTGCACAGTTCACAAGTAGGCACCTACGGGCATGGCCTGTGCACCCCTGCACATGCCGCATTACTGTCGTGCATAGAGACAATTGTTAGGTTGAAACTTAGTTAATAGTGCTACATTATTGACATTGTGTTGTTTAGATTTCACAGTTTGTGATAATTCTGTTTTATTTCTTTACCATGTTACTGCTACTTTTGATTTTCTTAGCCTCTGCTCTCTGTGTTTCTAACTCATCACATTGCCATACTTAACTACTCCTACATCCACTGAACCTGTGTCTCCTTACTCACTCATCCACACTGGTTTACTAAACAGTGACAACCTCTGCTTTTGCCTCCTTTTTTGTCACTCTTCTTAGTCGTATTTTCCCACATGGTTTGGACATTCCAAAATGCTGACTACTAGTTGGCTTACTAATGCTTATAAGAAGCTACTTATTCTACAACTTTTATTAGGTGATGCTTTAGAGTGGAACCCCAACCTACAATATCTTCATCCTGCACACAGCCTGACTCACCTTTGCCTCCTCCCAAAGGTCTCTTCCTGTTTCATCTCAATATTTGCAGTTTGATGCCTAAAATTTACCTTATTAAGGTCCAGATATCTTAAGCTGCCCCTGATGTTCTAGTCCTTTCTGAAACCTGGCTATCTGCAAAGACTTCAACATCTGATATTGTCCTTCCAGGTTTCGCTGTCTACCATCAGGATAGAGTCAAAAAAGGTGGGAAGGGGTTGCCCTCAGTATATCCTGCCCTTACCTTTACAATTATCTCCCAGGTAGTAATCCCCAGGTCCCCCACATTAATCTGTGGTAAAATTACCTTCCCAATTCAGTTCCCCCATTTGTCACTAGCATATATTGCTCCCCAGGTAAAAGTGAAGAAATTCTTACAGACATCATCTCTAACCACCTAGTACATATCAATGCCCAAACAAGAGCATATTTTACTAACTGATTTAAATCTCAAGTGACTTGGTACTAACAAGTCCTTACCGCTCCAATCCAAATTCAGAGACCTTAATCTCCACCAACTGCTTGCCCACCCTGCCCAATTTAATAGTCAGTCATCCAATTGCTCCCTCATTGATTGGCTCATGTCTACCCAGCCTCACTGTATTGTGAAGGATGATTGATACCCCTCCAGATTTGTTCAGTGACCACTGCATTACATTTTGTATCTGCAAAATCACTATGAAAAAGGTTCCTCCTAAAATCATCACTGGCCATTCCTATCAGACATTTTCCATACCTCATTTCCTGTCTGATTTCATGACCACCAACTGGAGCCTAATGTATAAATTCTCAGACCCAGATTAGGCACTAGCCCATTTCTGCTCCATATTCTTAGCCATCTATGGCTCCCATGCTCTAACCAGATCTATCTGAGTGAGGGGTGCCCATTTCCCCGAGGTCTCAGTGGATTACAATGAACTTGATAAACTAAGAGATGCTACTTGTTCTGCCCATATGGCACCTGATACCCCTGCAGACTATCATCATACTAGTGGTATGAAAGACTAAGGAACCTTTGCACATCAACCATCCACAAAGCCAAATCCTAATACTTTCATGCTAAATTCATTAGTGAATCACCAACACCATCTCAATTCTGGGTCATGGTGAATACTCTACGTCACCCTACACAAGCTGATCCTGATACTACCTGTCTCAGCAGTACCTCTGGTATGGTCACTGATTACTCTGCAGTAGCTGATGCCTTCAATTCGTAATTTGTCAATTGTTCCTGGTTCTTATTCTCCCTTCTTCAGGTACCAGTGCCTGTCCTCCTTATGGTTGTCCCTTTAAGAGTGGTGTGAAATTTGCATTCTGTAATATTACCCCTCTCTGTTGTCCTCTGAAAGCACTTCCACATCAAGCAGAGTTCATGCTTTGGCCCTGATGCCCTACTTGCCTACCTTTTGAAATTAGGGGTCTCAGGCATTGCAGCTCTGTTGGCACATAAATTTAATTGTTCCCTTGACACTGGCATCTTTCCCACACTCTGGAAGTATGCCACTGTTCTCCCACTGCATAAAGGTAAACCCGCTGTCTCTCCTGCAAACCATCGGCTCATTGGCTCATTTCTGTACTCCCCATCCTCTCCAAGCTTTTAGAGAGGTTGGTTGCCAATCAACACTCTGACAATCTCTTTCGTACAGCCTTCTTGTCTGACTACCAATCTGGGTTTCATGCTATGCATTCTACATCCGCTTCACTACTCAAACGTAATGATTTCATTCTTTCTAATAGAGATGTGGGTTTTCAGACTGGCATCATTTTCCTTGATATGGCCAAAGCATTTGACACCATTGACCACTCCCTCCTTCTAAACAAACTTACTGTCTCTGGCCTCAACTACTTCTCCCTCTCCTGGTTTATATCTTATCTTTCTTATTGTACACAGTCTGTTTCTAGCGGCTCTGTTCTATCGGATCCCAGACATATCATCTTGGGGATCCTGCCAGGTTGTGTTCTGAGGCCTCGTCTATTTACCATTTTTATTGATGATCTGCCAGTATCTGTAAAAACCTGCAACATCCACATGTACACTGTCGACACCATCCTTTCTGCTTCCGGACTTTGTTACACCAACATCTGCCCTACAAGTGGTCTTCAGCTCCATCTCCTGCCAGTTTACTGCAAATTGTCTTGCCGTTAATCACTCCAAAACTGTGTCCAAGCTCTTTGGTACCAAAAAAGCATCTTGCCACTGCTCCTAGCCTGATTATCAGTACCCCAATGGTGTTTCTCCAAACCCATGTGTCCCATTACAAATATCTGGTCTTTTCTCTACATAGCCAGACATTTGTTTCTTTACCACACAGAAAGCTTGGTGGTCTCTGTTGGGTTGATGATTGCCTTTTTAATGGGAATGTGCAAGTACCAGGTTGAGCACTTAATCATACCAGTCATTGGCTTTGGCAAAGTGGTATATGATGTTGCTTCAAAATGTTATCTATCTAAACTGGATATCCTCTACAATTCCATCTGAAGATTCATCCTTCAAGTCCCAGCTCACACACATCACTGCACAATTTATGAACATCTGGGTTGGCCCTCATTATGTGATAAGTGTGTGTACAACACCTAGCCCAGTTTGGGTGTAAATTCTGGCTTAAAAAGCTCCTGAACTACTTGAATACCCTTCTCTCCTGTGCTGCTATGTCTGGTCACCCTCATCGCTTTTACTCTGGAGGTTGGTTTAACAACCCTATTGGAAACTGAGTGCTGGGCAACGTGCCTTCGGTTTCTGCCTCCCAGAGGATTGGAACAACCTTAACTTGGATAATAGTTCTCCTTCCAGTCTTGCTACTGCTAAGTGGCTTCTTGAAAATACAATTGTGTCCCACTGCGACTGCACTTGATCATGGTTGGTCTATTAGTGTTGCTTCTGTACTCTGCAGAAGAATTTTGTTCCAGACGATGGATGTTACTGTATGATATATATTTTTCTATACTGTTACATTGTGGCCTTTTCTGTTTTGTATTGATTATTTTGTTTTGCTTACCTACTGCTGCCTTCCTCTCCATTCCCCTTCCCCTAGGTCACATCTGTGAAAGAGACTGTTGTATATCTCTGTGTCTATCCTGTGAAACATTTCAATTAAATAAAATAAACTGCTAATTATGTTGATTAAAAAATACACCCTCTTAATTTGCTCAGCTCTTGAGAGCAGTAGCATATAAAGTCATGGTCCTAACAGACCTTATCCAAACTAACTTCAGTAGTCTGTATGCTGTGTGATCCCACATTGCTTTTTGGGAGTTGGTTCAACATACTCACAGGCCTCTGAGTAAAAAAAAAAAAGTTTCCAAAGATTCCCCTTGTGCTGCTACCCTGTACTAATTGAAACAGTTTCCTTGTATCCACCTTATTATGAATTAAATTACCCCAGTGGTTATGCAGCATATGAAACCCAGGATTATGGCCAGAATACCCTGGGGTCTCTTGCTCTCAGACTGGTGGAGAACAGTCATGTTACAGAAGCGATGTGTGATCTCTTTTGAGGGAAGGGTACATAGAGGTCATCATCAATGAGTACCCTCTGCAGTTTGTTCATGCTTAGGAACACAAGATATAAAACAAGGATTTTGATTATTTATTTATTGGTAACTGGATAAGGTGGAATGAGACCAAGGTCCTTTTCTCAGCTACGCACCTGCAAAAACAGAGTTGAATAAAATATATCAATTTGACAGATATATAACAGCTGGGCAGTCATCTGCACATATGTAAGCACTAAATTGTTGACCTCCAAGGAAATGGTTTGTTTCCTCTAACAGTGGCTCTGTTCTGAGAAATGACCTGGTATCTTAGTCTGAAACAGGTCAGTGCAAGCGTTAAGGTTTTAAATTTTTTTCCCCTCACAAAACATTGCTAATGTAGTGTTACAAAGAACCTCAGCACACAAGCACTAAAGCAAGAGCTACGTGGAAAGGGCATAAGCAATAAAGCCAGGCATTAATAACCTGTTTTTATTGCCAGTGACCTTCATGGGTAACCCTCGTCTCTGTGCTTTTGTATTGAGGTTCTTTGTCTTTTAGATTGCTTTCCTATTTTGGGCTTACCATGTCCCAAACCCATAACACCATTATACGGCTGGTTCCATCCTTCCCGTGGGCTGAGATTCTGACAAGGCACACTGATGAGTCCTGAGAAAGATGAAATGCATGTCTGTGTCTTTTGTCTTCAGTCTTTGCAGATTGTGTGAGAGGCCATTTGGCACCATACATAACCTTCCCAGTCACTGAGCACTTCTAGCAGGCAGTATGCATTGCAGGTGCAAAGCAGGATGCATGGCCATGCAATGGCAACCATCTTTTTATGACTGGTCTAATGGGCAATTTATATAGTGGCCCCAGTCCATTTCCCAACAGGCTGCAATGACTGTTGTAGAAGCATGAGAAGGGGTCATCACCCCTTGTTCAGCATGGTTCAACAGGGTGATAAGACAGCATCAGTGCTAAGTGGTCCTTGTGACCACTTAGCACTAGCACAAACTGTTAAACATTGTGCCCTTTCTTTTTTACCTATTGCAGTAGTGATAAAGCAATCCCTAATGCATTTTTGAATTGTGAGCCACAGAAGCTGATAAACAGCCTTTGTTCTGTGTGTGCAGACCATGTCCCAATTACAGATATGGCTGCTTATTCAAAATCAGTCAATCCAAATAAAAGTAAAGGTATGTTTTTCAATGCAGTTTAGCTAAAGCTGACAGAAATATCTGCAGATTTCAGATAGAATGTTCACCAGCTTGTGACTATAAGGGCTATGAGGGCCTTTGTGTGTAGCAGCAACTACAGATAGCATTGAGGGGGAAAAAATATGGTCATAGTTGTTTTTTATGTTGGCCCGCGCATGTGCAGCCAATATATTGCGGTAGTAGCAGATTTGGAGGTGCGGTCACTGTTGGGCGAATGCAGGGCATGCATCAGTAGGTGTGTCCTTCATTCCCCAATCAGCCAGCAGCAAGCACTGACATAATGAATCCTAATGTGGCCACCACATCTAACAAAAGGTCCACTGCAATGAGAGCAAAGCTCTCATGCAGCGTGACCACAACACGCCTCCCAGTGAGCACACTACATGGCGGCAGTGACTGCTGCCACCTCCGGTCACAATGCCGACGGGGGAGGCCCGCCCGTTGGCATAATGACCCCATTTAAAATGTATGAGGGGTGTCAATCCCCTTGGCATCATCACCAACAGTTTTCTTTGCCAATCCCCGTCCCATTTATTTTGTGATGAGGCCCACTCCCTGTTGGCATAATGTCTACCCCCGCTTTTGTTCTGTGCTGGAGTGGGTGCCCATCCCCCCTCAGCTCTTGCCCCCACTTTCCTTGTGTGCAGAGCAGGATGCCTAATCCTGTCGGCTACAGCATCCCAAAACACTTAGGTGGCATGCTGGGAGCCCACCCCCAGTGTGCCAAATCCCCAGGAAAATAAAAACTGCCCGCAGTGTTTTTTTTTTTCTTTAACCCTGTGAAAAAGAAAACAATCCTTGCCATCTCCCTTCCCTCCCGCAACCCGCGCCCACCCTCTGCAGTCTGCCTCCCCACCCCCACCCCATACTTACCTCTGGAGTCCGGCACAACGATCTTTGGTGGACCGGGAACACGTCTGCACTCTTCAAAGCTGACTGCGAACTGAAGAAATGCCGGTAAGCTGTATAATGGCATGAATGGGGTTGTTTCAACTTTGTTGCATATCTCGGGCATGTTTTGGAATTTTTGCACCAAATTTTCAGCATGGGGTTATTGGGACCCCTCCTCATGAATTCAGTCATTGTCATGGTGTTATTCCATCCCGAAAGGTAATTTCGTGGTCATTGCGTGGAATCACCTTTCGGGACTGAGTAACACAATGACAGTGTGACTGTTCATGAGGGGGTTCTCAAAAAGCCTATGTTGCAAATTTGGTGAAAAAAATTCCCCAAATAGCTGTTTTACGAGTGTGCGTTGCACTGTTTCCATGCACGCTCGTAACTTCGTGAATTTGTAATATTTTCACTCCAGATTTTCAAAACTGACATTTTTATACACCTCCTGATAAACAGTACAGCTGTCATTTTACATATCCTGGCCGAAATGTGTTTTCGTATGTCCGGTGCAGAATAGCGCAGTCGCTGTGCAAAATCAGTTTTTGGGACAGTTTAAGGAAATGACGGTGACACTGTTCATGAGCAGAGGTACTAAAATGCCAATGTTGAAAATTTGATGCCGAAAGTCCATAAAATGACTGTGTTACATGCGTGCGTTGCACAGTTTCCATGCACCCTTATAACTTCGCAAATTTGCAATATTTCCATGCCAGATTTTCAACACTGCCATTTTTTCACACCTCCTTATGAGCAGTACAGCTGTCATTTTTCACATCCTGAACAAAATGTGTTTCCGCACCTGTGGTGCACAATGGCGTGGCCGCTGTGGGAAATCAACTTTTGGGACATATTAACAAAATCACAGCGCCACTGTTCATGAGGGGAGGTCCCAAAATGCCTATCTTAAAAATGTGGCTAACAAACTCCCAAAAATAATTGGGTTACGGACGTGTGTTGCGCAGTTTCTATGCATGCTCATGACTTCACCAATTTTTCATATTTTCACTCCAGATTTTCAACATTGCCATTTTTTTACGCCTCCTCATGAACAATACAGTTGTTATTTTCCACATCCTGCCCAAAATGTGTTTTTGTCCCTGTGTCGCCAAATGGCATAGCCGCTGTGCAAAACCACCTTTCAGCTAGCAAACTGATTGTGTCTCTTTTCATGAGGTGGGCTCACAAAAAGCCCATGTTGAAAATTTGGAATGAAAACACCAACACACGCCTATGGTGTTAGGGTTTCCAACTGTAGCACCCCACCCTGTAGAGACTGACAGGCGTCAGGGGTGTGACTTGGGATCATCGGCTGTAATGCTCACGCCATTCCACCCCCAACCCCACCCTGCAGCCAGTGACAGGCATCATGGTGTGCCTTGCGCTGTTCGGCCCCAAAGTTCACCCCATTCTCCTATGCTGCACCCACCTCAGCATATTTCCTTATAGAATCGGGTTAGTATAATGCCCAAAGACCCCAAAGCATACCACGACACTTGTCAGTGTCTACAGGGTAGGGTGAGGTACAGTGACATGATCGTTATAGCTGATGACCCAAAGGCACACCCCAATGCCTGTCGGTCTTTACAGGGTGGGGGTGGGGTTGGCGTCACTTCAATACTTCACTGCCATTCCTATTACGCGTCTCTAACTCTGGCGCTACCAATGCCAATGCCAGCGAGACAACATTCGGCATTGACAAATGCTTGTTTTTTATTCTTTTGGTAACTGGATAAGGCCTATTAGGCACAAGTGGCTGTGTTCAAGGGTGACCCAGGAGCAGTGGGATGGTAAAGTGACTTGCTCCGAGTCACACAGTATGCAGTTGGAGGTTATGGGAATCAAATCGTGGTCTGCTGTAGGTACTAAGCCCATTCACAGCTTATTACTGTAACTTCTAGGCTATACTGCTAGACCCAGTCAAATTAAATTTTCAGTGGGCACTACAGTACCTAATAGTAAAAAGTCTGCTGACATAGTCCCTTTATGAGAAGTTTTACTTTCGAGAAGATCACCATCTACTCACACCCTAAGTTAACTAAATTGTTTTGTATCTTTTCTGATAGTATAAGGTCCTTCACCTGGGAGACACTATGTAACTGTAATCCATGACAGGATGTACAATAATGTTAAATAGATAACACGGCCTAACGCTGATGAGGCACAAGGTGTTAACAGGCCCAAAGCCGATGAGACACAAGGTGTTAACACCTAAGAAGTGCATCAGTTTAGCATTTCCGCACAACCTGGTGTGTTATGAATGTCTCATTGTTGCTTAATAAACAGGCAAGAATCTTAAGTACTAAGAGGGAATTGTCAATGAAAAAGTAGGTGGGGGCACAGTTAAGGTCTGAAGGAGAACATATTTCAGGGTACAGCTTTGATTTTCTCTGCTCTTCTGTCTCAGAGGAACACACTGTGCTAAATGCTTAACACCATACCTATTGTGATGGGTACTTACTCATCACAGCTGGAGGCGATCTCTGTGGGGTTCCTCAGGGTTAGATTCTGTCCCCCTATATTATTCACAGCGTGTATGCTGCCATTAGGATGGGTCACAAATGGTATGGTGTGAGTTTTCACTGCTGTGCTGATGATACTCAGTTGTACCTGTCATTTACATCAGAGCAGCAGCAAGCAGTCACTGTGCTAGAGCAATGCCTCAGAGAAATCTCTGACTGGATGGCTCACAGTTGGTTAAGTCTCAGTCTGACTAAAATGGAGTTGATGCTGATGGAACTGGGCCTCGAACGTTGACTGAAAGTTTGGGTGTAGTCAGTTTATCATCTCTGAATGGCACCCTTCTGACAGCTGTGGATGAGGTCAAGAATCTAGGAGTTATTGTGGATTCTAGGCTTACACTAGAACATCAAGTGTCAGCTGTGGTCTGCAGTTCATGTTTCCAGTTAAGGAGTATCTCCTGGATTAAACACTGTTCTGCGCAAGAGGACCTGGCAATCCTAGTGCATGCTTTTGTGATCTTGAGACTGGACTACTAAAACGCTTTTTACCTAGGGCTCTCTGGAGGGTTGGTGTGCTGCCTACAGCTGGTGCACAATGCTGTGGTCAGGTTACTATTGGGTATGCCATACAGGGACCATATCTCCCTTGTGTTGCAGTACTGCATTGGCTCCCGATCACGTGGTGCAACACCGTCAAGATTCCTTTGCTAACATACAAAGCCCTGCATGGATCAGGTCCTGCCTATATGAAAGACTGCTCTGTCTGGTATGCTCCTGGCCATTCTCGCCACTCCACCAAGGAACTATTGTTGGTCATCCCGAGGTCACGCCTTAAGCAAGTTGGGGATAGAGCACTCTCAATGGTAGCCCCAATTATTTGGAATTCCGTGCCTTTCCATCTAAGGAGTTTACCTCCAGTGGAGGTGTTTAAAAGGGGATTAAACAGTTATTTGTTTGACCAAGCTTTTGAAACTGATACTTGATTTTTGTTGAGTAGAGTCCCTGATTTATAGATTTATTGTTAACTGTATTTATTTACAATGTATTATTTATTTTGTAGGTATTATTGTGTAATTATCTGCTATTGGTGTATGTGTGTGAGGCACCCTGAGACCTTGGTATGGGGGGGTGGGATTTATAAATAAAATTGCCTTGCCTTGCCTTTTTGGTTATAAAATCGAGATCCAGACATGATCATGCAATAATGTGAACTTGATACACAGTCATGTGATTGGACTTGGCCAGTAAGGTTTATTTACTTTTCAGTGCCATTTTGTAAGAACAAATTAATGACCTTGTTTTTGACTGTTGCTGATTAGATGGTAGGGGTAGACGAATACCTAATTTCAAATATTTGGCCAAATATTCATATTTGGGGCCCCAAAAATTTGGAACTTTGGTATTTGTCTTCGTTATTCATATACCTGGTAGGAAAAAAGTAAAATAGACAGCCCCTATCCTCCTCCTTAACCTAGTCATTTAAAATACAACCCCCATCACCCTACCCTCTACTACAAGCACAATCCGAACCTTCCCCCCCAGCACTCACAATTGTACGCTTAAAAAAAAAAAAAAAATCTCCCACAATGGGTGACCTGCACAACCTACCCATGCTTGCTCACATAGTAAAACAGTTGATCACATGGTCAGTTGTTTAGCTATGTGAGCAAGCACGGGGGTGATTTCATTCACTCGAAGGCAGCTGGCCATGGAGGAGCGCAGGTTGTGTTGGTCCTTTTTGTTGCACCTGGGCACCTTCTGATTAAACAGAGTTTGAGTGCTGGGAGAGGAGGGTGGGAGTTGGGTGCTGATGATGGGGCAGGGGGGTGGGGGAATTGATTTACGAAAGTTGAAAAGCACTGAAGATGAGCTTACAGACATCTCTGGAGGGGGGTGGGTTATGCCAGTTGCCTATCATGGTAGTTTTTCTCATTTGAAACATAAAATTGTGTGTGCTAGTAGGGGAAGAAGGTGGGATTGAGCATGTAGCAGAGGGTTGGGGGGGGGTTGTATTTGAAATGACTGGGCTGGAGAGGAGGATGGGAGGGGCTGTTTCTTTCTTTCTGTCTTTTTTTTTTGTTCTGTTTTGTTTTGTATTTCCAGAACAGAAACAGGCACAAAAAGTGTCACAGTTTGTTATTTGTATCGGAATAATGAATAGTGTATTATTCATGGTATTCAGGAAATACTATTCATTAGTTACTTACCCCTATTTGATAGCCTTGATTTTGACTCGAGATCCCTAAAAGCTCAACAGTAAGTTGGTCCAGTCGGGCTGCTGCTTATGATTCTGGTGACCCAGGCAGTGAAGGAGCCCCTTCTACTGGAGGGCTGCCAGTGGGGGGATGAGCATCCCAGAGAATGCTCTCCTCCTTTAAGCAATGTGAGGTCACTGTCTCCACTACAGCATTTTGTTTATTTATTTATTGAATTTTGTTGACTCAGTAAGCCCACTGGGCCTAGAAGTCCCTTTTTCAGGGGTGGCCAGGAAGAGGGGGGATACAGGTGGTAAGCAACTGAAATTGAACCAGATTAAGCTATTGATGGTATTTTTAGTGACTGGGAGAAATTTGCCCAGGACTAAATTCCCCTACTCTTTTTTGATAAGTGCCATGGGATCTTTAGCGTCCACCTGAACTACCACCAATCCAGGCAGATGGGACCTCGATTTAATGTCTCATCTGGAAGACTGCACCTCAGAAGTGCAGCACCCCCCTCATGCTGCACTACAGTGTCAGTACTGGGATATTAACCCAAGTCCATAAATAATTCTGTATTGTGTAAAACAAAATAGGTGCTCCACAATGCAGTAATGCCATGCAGGACTTCAACAGCTCCAAACAAAGAAAACGTCTGACCGGTTTCGCGCCAAAAACAGCGCCTCCTCAGGGACACATACACAGCATAATACCCACCACATTATAAAGAATTCATTTAAAGTGACATAACACCAAATTAGTAAAAACATAATAAAAACATGTAACATTCAGGTGTTGAAAAAGTTCACTATACAAGTCTAAATATTAGATAAATTTAGATGTAAATAAATAAACATTTACCCTGAGTAGCAAAAATTTGTTTATAAAAGGGGAAAAAATATTTCTGATAGACTAGTACATTCTTATCAACCTGTTCAGGTTGATAAGACTGGTTGGCTGCCATCACAACCTGTTGGATTTTTTCGCTGCGGGCATTGCAAATTTTGCAGTGTCATGCAACAAACAAAATCATTTTCTACGATGAATGTTACTAGATCTTATGATATTAGACAGTTTATTAATTGTTCATCTGTGGGAGTTATCTATTTGGCTACATGCAGTTGTGGTGCATTTTATGTGGGAAAGACCTCACGAGTATTTAGACAAAGAGTATGTGAACATTTAAGTGACATTCGTTGCCAGAATATCAAGAATGCTTTGGTGCAACATTTACAGCGGTGTTCCGGTTTGGTTGCACATTGCTTTTCGTTCTGTGCAATTGAGAGGGTTTTTATTGGACTCCGAGGGGGAGATGTAGATGTTAAGATTTTACGGAGGGAAGCATATTGGATTTATACCTTAGATGCTTTGACTAACCCAGGATTGAATGATTCATTTGATATAGGTCCCTTTTTAAGGTGAATTCGTTATTTATATGATTCGCCTTTGATAAATATTTGTTTTGGAACCTTCCTTGATGCGCAGGGTGGGGGTGCGGTGTGTGGTTAAATCGGAACCCTGCTGTTTATTCGCTTTTGAAATGACACTTTGTGATTTGTATTTTTGCATTTTTGTAATAATGTCTTTGCTACTCAGGGTAAATGTTTATTTATTTACATCTAAATTTATCTAATATTTAATATTTAGACTTGTATAGTGAACTTTTCAACACCTGAATGTTACATGTTTTTATTATGTTTTTACTAATTTGGTGTTATGTCACTTTAAATGAATTCTTTATAATGTGGTGGGTATTATGCTGTGTATGTGTCCCTGAGGAGGCACTGTTTTTGGCGTGAAACCGGTCAGACGTTTTCTTTGTTTGGAGCTGTTGAAGTCCTGCATGGCGTTACTGCATTGTGGAGCACCTATTTTGTTTTACACAATACAGAATTATTTATGGAAGTGGTTGGTGTCGTGTTTTTCTTGTTGCATAGTTTGGTTCTTTACACTGGCACAACAGCAATTTGGAGCCGCTCACTTCTGACATTACATATTAACCCAAGTGCCAGATGTGGGAACTGAACCCACAGTCCTCTGATCTCCCGGCCTCAGAGGCGAGTGTGCTACCTACTGAGCCACTGACACTGATGGTGACCTGGCAGTGCGGCAGGAGTGACGTCACCATCCAGACTCTGCACTGGCATGCTTTGCTGGTGGATGCCTGCTGCTCCTAGCATGCTGGTAAATCCGATATGCGATCAGTATAACACAGGGTGCTCTCAGGCTTCGACCTTATGACTGGCCACTGATTCTGGAGTCTCTGACAGGGACACACAACACTCTCAAGAGCTCCATCCTCTGGCCTGGAGGGCCCCATCACATGGAATAAGATGTGAGACATGGGTAGGTACCAGAGAAGTTGGGGTGGGGCTGGAAGCCACCCTGGCAGATGTGAGCACCATTGGTGTTTGGTTGCATAAAATGTAAACTATCTAAATAAATAAATACAAAAAAAATTCAACAGCAGTGCTTGCTGCAAGCCAAAAAGTGTCTCTTGCTTGCAGACCAATTTAATAATTATTTTATTAAAGCAAGTGATATTTTTGATGCTTCAGTATCTGGGTCCACTTGGGGATTGGATCCCTTAATGGGGAACATTGATACCCTGTATTTTTTTTTCCCATGTAGCTTTTTGATTCCCCATTGCCTCCTGCACCTACTTGGCAATGGGGGAGACCTGGAATTTTGTGAGTTTTTCACCCGGTACCCTGGAACGAAGTCACACTTGTGCGTGGAGGCACACATGTGCTCCGCAGCTCCAGTGATGGCCTCTTCCGACCACCCGGCCTAGTGCCAGGGTTTCCTTGTGGCCTGGCACTGCCACCTAGCCTCTACTGGGTGACAGCCAAGAGCTGGGGAACCCTCACTTCCCTCCCCGGATAGGAGAGCTGCCTTGAGGCATCTCAACCCAGATCTGCACCCTCTCCCCCGCCCCCGACCAACCCCTGGTGGCCCAAGCTTGGTCCTGAACTCAGGTCACTGGAATGGCATGAGGTGTGGCATCCAGCACCTCGACCCAATGGATATTGTATATCTTGACTTCAAAAAGGCTTCTGATTTAGTCCCCCATATCTCTCTAGTTAACAAAATGATCTATTTGGGGTTCAGAAAAATTTGACTAATTGGCTTGGCAACTGGCTAACAAATAGATCACAAAGTGTCAAAATGGGCACTGTTATTTCCTCCAGCATCAAGGTGACCAGTGGAGTTCCTCAGGGATCCCTGTTGGGCCCTATCCTGTTTGGTATTTACATTAGCGACCGCCACCATGGAGTGTCTAATAACATCTGTAAATTTGCGGATGATACTAAACTTTCAGCAGAGGTTGATACCCCGGATAAGGTTTTATCATTACAGAAGGATTTATATATTATAGAAACATGGGCATGGAATAATAAAATGCTATCCAACACTGAAAAGTGTGCTGAAATACATCTTGGAACAAAAACTGTTGCCCTTGACTAGTACTTAAATCAAACAAAGTTAAATCATGTTAAAACAGAAAGAGCGGCCAGACCGGCAGCATAGATGGTTGAGGTGCTGGCACCTTACCTCTTCCCATGCCAGCGACCTGGGTTCAGGAACCGACTTGGGTCGCCGGGGTCGGTGGTGGGGAGACAGACTGAGTCCCGACAGACTACTCTCCTATCCTGGGAGGGTTAGGGACTGCCTTTCTCATGTAGCGGCCCCCAGTGGAAACCGGGGGCACTACAGAAGCAGTGCACTAGGGGGAACCAAGAAAATCGGCAAATCCGTGCTGGAAGTCTAGCCGGATGATGGCTGCCAGCCCCAGGCATCCCTGAACACTCCCTGAAGCCACAGATTGCCTCAGCAGCTCCCGGGACCACAAAAAGAAATAGTGTGCTGGTGCCTCCTCCCCGCCAGTGCCTTCCTCCTCGGAGGAGCGGGGACCCACCTGGTGAAGGGTTACACCGGGGCTACTCCATGGACAGCTGCGATTGTGAGGTAAGGTGGTAGAAGGGGGACAGTAGGGAATGTCTGTGGACCGTGGAAGCCTGAAGGAGAGGCAGCTCGGACGCATGTAGGGGATAAAAAGAATAATCAAAAAAAAAAAACAGAAAGAGATCTAGGGATTATTATTAACAGCTCATTTACCTCCACTAACCACTATAGAAAAATTGCTCAGAGAGGAAATACTATACTAACTGCTATCAAAAGAACTTTTGTTAGTAGGAGTGATTGTTGTATACTACCTCTGTACAAATCATATATACATCCATATACTGATTATGGAGCTTCTTTCTGGGCCCCTCATTATAAAAAAGACCAAAAACTAGTTGAGAGTATGCAAAGAAGGACAACCAAACTAATTCCCAGATTTAAACATCTGCCATACGAACAGAGACTTCAGGTACTAGGTTTACATGACCTCAAGCTTAGAAGAGATCGTGGTGACATGCTACTGTTGTATAATATCTTGAAAGACAATACACTTATGAAAAATACTAACATTGAGATGGCGTTAAAATCCGCTAGACTGAGACGTCATAATAGACAGATTAAGATACCAAAGGCTAGTACTTCCAAAAGACAGTATTTTTTCACTATAAGAACAGCTTCAATATGAAATTGATTACCCAGCCATGTGGTCAATATGTTGTACTCTGAGTCATTTAAAGTTGAATTAGATAAATTTCTTCTGGGTTAAGGGACTAACTAAACCCTGCATGTGCAGGAAGGGTGGTCATGATGGGCCTAGTGCCTCCTTCCACCCTTTTCCAACCGAGTAATACCAAGTAACCCTCAGTGCCACCGGGCCGGCTGATACCTTGTATTTTAATCTCGATTCTGGGAATGTAGTATCTAATAAAGTTTGTTTTAATTTAAATGACCCTTATGAGGTTTTGGAAATTCTTTTGGGATGGAATTCACCCAAGAGTTGTGGAGTGAACAGCCTTTTCCCTCACTTATTAAAGTTTGTCTTATTTCAGATTTTTTTATCCTTTGTCTGCCATTTTTGAACAGATCCGTGGAGCTAGGAGAATTTCCTTCGGCCTGAAAATTGGCAAATCTGGTACTGATTCACAGGTGGGGGGTTCCGACAAATCAGTGGCTGATATTCAAAAGTTTGTGTGGGCACTAATGGGTCTTTGCCTGCGCAAACCGGGATTTGTGCTGTAGCCCCATATTCAAAAGGGCTGTTGCACAGCCAAAGAGGGTTAGCATCCATGCAAAACATAATGTATGCATGTGGGCAAGGGGACGGGCATGGCCATGAATATGCACGCTACCCCATATTCAGTGGTACTGCACTGCACAAAGGGGTTTAGCACGGTCTTGCGCATTGCAAATACTGTCTTACAAAACCCCGACTTAACTCCGGACAACCCCGGCTGTCAGAGGTAATGCAGCCAATGAGTCAGCTGTCCACTGGGGGAGCACAACCACCCCCTGTGGTCCCTGGCACCCCACCCCACAGATTGTCAGCTCATTATGTACGCTATAATATCTCGGGTGCTAGTGGTGCCCTCCTTCCCTCCCCAATCCCCAGCCCCATAATATGAAATACAGTCCCTAGTGGTTCTGGTGCCTTCCCTTCCTCTAATTCCAGCCCTGATGTAAATGTTTATACCCCTGGTGGTAGTGGGTTCCACCCCCATCACCAGTCTGGATGTACAAACAGCCCCTCCCTGGCATCTAATGGTCCCTCCTCATGACACCGGGCACCCTTCCCTCACTCACTCACTGTATCCTCATTGGTGACGCCGCGGTTCACATGGTGACTGGCACAGCCCTCCTCACACCTCCTTGGCTGGCTGCTGTATGTACAAGCAGGAAGCGTGCCTCCTATTTATAGGAGAGAGCGCATCACCTTGTCCTATAAATAAGAAGCATGCTCCCTGTCTGTACATACAGTAGCTGCTGAGAAGGTGTGAGGAGGGCTGTACCAGTCGCCATGTGCACCTGCAGTACCGGTGAGTGGGGTGGTACCCAGTGCTGCAGCGGGGGGAACCACCGGACACCAGGGAGGGGTTGTTATTACAATTGGGCTGGTGATGGGTACTATCTAACTGAGAAACTGGTAATAAGATCTGTATCTACTGGAGCTATAGCTATACGTAGGCTAGGGGACATACTAACATACTAAAATTGCCAGCAGAGTAGGCCTAATAGTCTTTAATGTCTGCTCATTAGTCAGCCCCCATACTGGGTGCTGACTTTGCTGTCCCCCCATGCACTTGGATTTCTCTATCCCCAGTCCAAGAAAGTTCTCTTGTATTGGACTTCCTCAGCTCAACCCTCCCCCTAAACTTGTCCCAGCCCCACTTGAACTCTTCTGCAGTCTCTGCCTCCACCAGTCCCCTGGGCAGCGCATTCCATGGTTCCACCACCCTCTCAGTGAAGTAGCACCTCCTCTTCTCCCCCAAGTCTCCCCCCTCTAGCTTCCACCCGTGCCCTCTAGTTGCCCTTCCCCTTTCCTTTGGAACACCCTGGATGTGCCTCCCTTATTAATCCCCTTCATATACTTGAAGATCTCTATCATGTCCCCCTGTCCCTCCTCTTCTCCAGAGTGTACATGTTGAGCTCCTCGAGCCTCTCCCCATAGGTCCTTTCCCCCAAGCCCCAGATCATTTTGGTTGCCCTCCTCTGGACCCAGTCCAGGAGTGCAAAGTCCCTTTTTACGTGCGGTCTCCAAAATTGCACACAGTACTCGAGGTGCGGCCTAACCAAGCAGTTATACAGACATCAGAAAGTAATGCTGTTGATAATTATTTTATTTTATTTGCACTGTGTCTATACTATTTTTTACTAATTCATGATATAGCTGTCATTAGTAAACTAATGTAAAATGCTGTGCCTTCTGTTAGGTTATATTTTCATCATCTAATATAATTGTTATTATTACTCTCTTTTATGTTCAGAAGAAGAATCTCTTCTAGAAGGGGTTCTGACCGTTTCATGATACCATATTTGATTAATAAGTATTTGTATGTAAGTCTTTAATTACTCTGATGCCCCCTAGCCTATGTATAGCTATAGTGCCACACATATATAGATCTTATTACCAGTTTCTGGGTTAGAAATGTGATAATTAGAATTAACTATGAAGGTGTAACCCCCCCCCCCACAAACTGGGGTTTACTAAAATGTCTGCCTGAGCTGCCTAATGCCCACTGTCAGGATGGTGTTCTGCGTCTGCAGTAGCTGTATGTGTCCGCATGAGAGTGCTATAGGAGGCCTCCATGACTGTCTCTTTAAGAGAGTCATTATACTGTGGTAGAAATTAGTCTGGGCTGGGTCTGATTAGTTTAGGGCTCGTGACCGGCCAGGTGAATGGTATTTTTGTTCCATTCTGCAGTCGCTATATGCGCAGAGGAAGATCTGTTAGCAATTGTGTTCATTTACTGTTTATCTGCCTTATTAATAATAGTATAGGAGTTTGTTTAACCTGCCTTCTCTTGCAGTTTGGATTTTTGCATAAGAGCCACCTTTTTGGTTCTGGACTGCCAGAGTTGGACCAATCAAATGTCAGGGGACCTAAAATGGAGACTGTCCCCAGAGATCCTGTGGGACTGAATTTCTGTAGGAATTGTAGTTTTTAAGGTTTGGTGCCTAAATGGACCTGGAGGGGGAGCCCTTGCTGTGACAGACAGTTCCCTCAGCCAACCAAACCTTTTGGATCTCAGAGGAAGTCCCCTGAACTGCCTGCAGCAGAGTAAGTTGTGAGCTGGAGTTTGGAGAGTGAACAGCTTGAGCCATCGAGCAGTTACTCCTGCGTAGGAGCACTGGAGAATCAGTGGGAAGGCTGCACTGGTCTGCCTGTCATATCTTCCAGTGAGAAATCTGGTGAATGTGAAAGTTGGACTTAAATCTAATTCCTTTGTCTGAGCTCTGATGCCTGAAGAGAAAAAGAGTGATCATTTCCTGAATTTGGGACTGAAGACTTGCTCCAGAAGCAATCGACCTGCCAGGTACCAATGTGAGTCACAGATTGAGAGGTTTGTGCAGAACTTCTGCTAAATTGCAACCGGACCTTACCCGAACTGTGACTATGAGTTGTGTTGCTTTTAAGTGAGTTGAATGTGCTACATGGGTCACAATTTGGTACCCCACCTTCAAGGTTGTTATGCTAGCTGGAAGCTGCTCCAGCACTTGCGTGGACTAATTCCAAACTGTGTGCTCTGGTCTGGGCCCTGCCATCTCAGTCTAGACTGCCGCTCCCACAGCAGAGACATTTTTCTGATGAAAGACCTGCCTGAGGATTCGGCACCCTGCTCAACACCATTGAACAGGTAGCAACCACCACGGTGAGTCATGGGGGTCCTGCTTTCCCTGGCAAACCAGAACACCATTCAGAGGTCTTTATCTCTTCAGTACTGCCTCCTGGTCTGGGTAGCGTGAGTACCAAACAGGGTAGCTCCCTACAACAAAGCTGCAATCATTGTGTGTCATCTGATTTATTTGTTTGGATTTATTACAATGAACTGCGCCATCTGGCTCTGGATTACAAATTCTGGGTTGACATGCATGCTAATTGTTTTCTTTCCTAAGGGCCCCAACAACAGCTGTAACGCCGGCCTACCCTGGGCATCACTTCAGGCTAGCCTGCTTACAACTGGGTACCCAGGGTTGTGTGACTATATACATGGGATCTTTGTGCATGCATTTTCAGCCTGAACTATTCAGATCTGAGTCATCTGCTAGATTCATGCCCCACCCCTGTTCACATTCCCCTGAATAAATAAGACTGTGTTGTTTTTGAATTTAATCTGGCTAGTGTGTACGTTTTTGGTGGGGGGATTGTACTGCCATTGAACTGTTGCATTGCAGGTCTTATTTTACAGGGGGACTTCAGGGCAGCTGCAGATGATCTAACCCTGGTGGTAAGTGCAAGGGGTGTGAGCAAGTCATTACTGCCATATGGTATATGTGAAAGTTTTGCTGCTATATTGTTTAGGCCACTAAAGGGGTTGGTGGGGGTCTGTAGCATCCCAGAGGGCTATACCAACAGCAGTTATGCTACCCCAGAACCATTCTTCTGGGTGGAAGCACCCGTTCAACGAGCTCAGGCCCCTCAACCTGTGCATAGTCATGCAGGCAGGGGTTACAAAGGTAATATGCATATGGATTTTTTTGAATCATTGCTATTGTTATTTGCACACCACTATAACAAAGACTGTTTGTAAGAACAAATTATGTTTGTAAACATGTATGTCTTTTAAATGTACTTGATTTTATCTGCACTGTCACTTTAAGGGAGCAGCTTTTTAAACTGTTGTTTTGCATTCTGGGATAGATCCTTCTGAGGATGTACTTCCTATATGATATCGATTGAGGTAGTATGCCTGATCTGCTGGCTATGCTTGCACACTAATAAACATTTTCTTGGCACTAGATCTGTGGTGCTGTATTTGTTGGATTCCGTGGATGTACTTGCACACAGACAGGTGAAGCTGGATCTGCCTCTCTAGCAGTCCAGAAAAAATGTAATTTAATTGCATTACAGCAAGTTTATCACATAAACACTGTACTTGTTGCCGGACCGGTGGTGCTGAGAGTTGAGGTGTTGGATGCCACAGCTCACGCCACACTGGCAACCTGAGTTCGGGAATGAGCCCAGGCCACTGGGAGTTGAAGGGGGCAAGAGAGGATCGAGCATCCGGAGGACTGCTGTCCTCTCTTGGGGGGAGGGAGGCTTGTTGTTCAGCTCACTGACTGCCCTCTGGTGGTAGCAGGAGGGCAGTATGGGCTGTGCAACATGTACTGACATCCTCGCATCAATAGGGGAAGGGGCAGGAGAAAGGAGGAGAAAGGGAGCTGGCGGGCTCCATGATGGCCCTGTGTCCCTCTGGCACCCCCAACTTCTGGATTTGTATCCTGGGGTAGAGAAAATCCAGTGCTCTCCTCCCTGGCCCCGCCAAGGGGGGCAAGCCATGGGGGAACTACCTGAGGTTGGCTGAGCGGGGATGTGCGGGTCCAGAGGATGAGTCCCTCCAAAGGAGGGCCATAGCCACCCGTCAGGCTCCGGTGCAAAAAAACCTATATGGATAAAAAAAACACTGTACTTGTTTTGGTTGAATGAATTGTATGTTATGCTGATTACCTGATTATTTTGTAATTTTTAAATCATTTTTTGGAACTGTGTATTGTAATCAATATATGTATTAATGTTTGGATGCAGTTGTTAAAGGAGAGATTTTTTTCTCTCAATCTGCCTATCCAATAAACGAATGATTGATTGATTGATTGACAGTTGTTAAAAAGAGCACTCTAAGATGTACAATTCTGTCTGAAATATAAAGCCATGACCAGGGCATGCACAGATTTCCTGATAACCATATCTGCCAGGTGGGTAAGCAAACTGCAAGACTGTTGTACAGATCCAAACTGCATAAGCTTCCACAGAAACCAATAGGAAGTTCATACCTAAGGCGGTGTCAGAATTCCACTTAAACAAGTCAGTTACCCTTACTGACCTCTTTCCTGAACATTCCAGTACAGCTGAGCAAAAATTGTACTGTCTGGATGAAAAAAGAGGACTAGGTCACTACATGAACCGGACATGAATGTCAAGCCCCAGAGTACACAGCTTTTTTTGTTTTAACCTATGGAGAGGTTGGCAAAGATAAACCTGTGGCTAGGAAGACTATCTTTCATTGGATAGTTTCCTGCATACAATTATGTTATGAAAAAGCTGGCAAAATACCCCCCAGAGGCCTATGAGCACATTCCACAAGAGGCACCTCTGCCTCTGTGGCAGCCACAAGAGACACCCCCCTTAAAGAAATTTGTAAAGCAGCTACTTTACCTGGAAAATAGTGCACACCTTTACAAAGCACTACTGTTTGGACATGCAGTCCAGGAGGGATACCAGATTTGGAATGGCTGTCTTGCAGAACCTTTTTCCCAAATAGGTCTTATACCCATCCTATCAAGGGATTACTAGTGAAGAAAAACAAAACAACTCGTGCATGACACCAGCTTAGAGTTAGAGGTGTACAAAGTTGGGAAACTCCACTCCGCAACATAATCTGTGGAGTGTCCTAATTTTACGGAGTTAATCCGCAGTACAACGTACAAATTCATCTGCCCCAAAAAACTTTGCAAAACGCAGAGTTTGGCAACTTTGCAAAACGCAGAGTTCAAACTCCATGTTTTGCGGGGGGGGGGGGTTTCAGTGTCTTTCTTGTCTAGTTAGTGGTCCTTCCCCCCAGTCCCCACCCACTGATCGCCGCCCAATGTAAGATAACATTTTGGAGGTGCAACTTCCCTGGGGTTGACCTCTTACACATACTATGGTCATGCCCAACTCTCAACCAGTACTGGTTTAAGATACAGCAAGAGCGCTCCGAAATATTACGTATTTCAATACCCCTCTCTCCGGTGCTATTCCTGCTAGGAATTCCATGTGAGACTCGTAAGCTTACTAAGTATTAACAGTAGTGACTACTTGCAGTAAGTGTGGAAGCTAAATGCCTTTTACTGCGCAGATGGCATAGTATGGATATTTCATGGTTTACTACGCTGGAGACCCTAGCCTCACTGCAAGGTTGTCTCATTATGCCAAGAATGCCCTCTGGCATTACAAACAACATCTAAAGCCTTTACCTTGCCTATGTTCACAAACTGTCTCTCCCCCACCAGCACAGTCACCATAAAGATCTTTTTCATCCCTTATAAGATGGAAGTTTGATGCCATCCCCACCTTGGCATTTCATATTCCTCCTCTCTGACATCCCCTCATTTTCATTTTATGCCATAATTCTTGCTGTTGGACTGTGAGGTGATGTTCTGTTCCTAGGAACTACCCCAATTCAATTGTTTCTGTGTGGTCAGTTTCTGACAGGGTCCACTCCATGAGTATGACCCCCTTCTTTCTCCTCTGTGGATCCCTCAGAGAAAGGAATATGAAGTCCATATGAGTATAATGGAATAGCACATTCTCTATGGCCTATCCTTGACAGGTTCTCTCTCTTTGCAGGTGAAGTGTATTTTCCTCTTACTAGATAAGATTGCAATGTGATATGAGGTCTTTATTACTACTGCAATTACTTATTGTAACTATTGTATTAAAGAAATTAAATTTATTGTACCATGTGCTATTATGTAACCATCTCATGTACAGTACCAATCCATCCGTAGTTTCAAAAATTATTCCCTGATAGCTAGTGGACCCTCCCACCCAAATCCATGTCCGTAGGTTTTAAAATTATTCCTGGTGGCTAGAGGACCCTCCCAAACCCCTGCTCGTAGTTTTAAAAATGATTCCCTGGAGGCTAGTGGACCCCCAACCCTGGTAGGTAGTGCCCTCAACCTGACCCCAGCAGGTGACCAGCATAGCCCACTGCTCTCCACCATGACCAGCCACCTGTATGAGCTGCCATCAATAAATGAGCATGTGTTGCACGAGTACACACTCATTCATTCATTGACAGCTCAGGTGGGTGGCTGGCCATGGTGGAGAGCGGTTGGCTGTGCTGGTCGCCTGCTTGGGGTTGGCGTAGAGGAAATAATTTTTAAAACTAAGGGAATGGGTTCGGGCGGGGGTACCGCTAGCCAGCGAGAGAATAATTTTAAAACTACAGTCATGGGTTCGGGAGGGGGGGGAAGGACTGCTAGCCACCAGGGAATCATTTTTAAAACTACGGGCATGGGTTCAGGGGGGATGAGGGTCCACTAGCCACCAGGAAATAATTTTTAAAACTATGGGCATGGGTTTGGGTAGGGGGAAGGACTGCTAGTCACCAGGGAAAAACGTTATTTTTTCGGCGACGTTCAGGAACTATTTATATTCAACACAGTGGGGGGGCAACCAGACACCAGTGAAAAGATCAGTCTGGTGATTCGAGAATTCCCCATTTAACTTTGCCTTGCTTTTGTTGTTTTTTTAAGTGCAATTTGCACTTAAAAAAAACAAACAAAAGCAAGGTGAAGTCACAAATCGCAAATTTCCTGTCAACCAGGGAGATTTCACAAAATGATCCATATGATGGATTTGGGACATTCGCCCACAAATTAAAACTGGTTGCAGCTCGTAAGTGCAAAAACAAAACCAGTCAACTCATCCACAGAATGTTCTCTATGCTGGTATCGTGTGCGAGTTTTTTTAATTTTCTTCAGTTTCTGTCCTAAATGTATGCACTGGTACTCTGAGCTGCCCTTTTTATTTCCATACTGCTAGTGAGTCTGACATTTGTAAGGCATCTCATTGATTCCTGTTGTGTGAAGAAAAAAAATGCTTGACTATAGTAATGTTGTTTCTTCTCAGGAATTCATCAATGATCCTTACAAACCTTGACCCTACTTCCCGTTCTTGAACCTGAAAATAGGTTCACAGAAGAATGAGTTCTTATCTTAAGGTCGCTTGAGCATCACTTATTGCAGATTCTCACCAATTTTAAAACATGATTATTTCAATTCTACATGTTTTTTCTGCTTCAGTTTAGTTGGGTTTTTAAAAATCTTGAAAATGTTAGAAATATTTTTGTAACCATTATTTAGATAATTGTAGAGGTCCCTGCTCCCCTAGCTATAGAAACACATCTGATGATAGACTAGCACAGGGAGAATGATCACAGTGCAGAGTTTGAAATTGTAGTCTATATTCCAAAATTAGCATAAAGTTCTGTCTCTCGGGGCAGCCCACTCTTGCTGACTGATGCCAGCTGTAATGCTCATTGATGGATAACTTAGAAGAAACAACATTAGTATGGTAATTTTTTCTTAGCGACCAATAATATCCCTACAGTCTACAGTATCAAAATTTGGGGGAAAGCTTGTCTTTAGACAGACAGGTATTTCTAGATCTGGGAAGGAGGCTGGATGCATTTCAGTCAGATTTTCAAGTGGGCCATAACACTGTCATGGGTCCTGGCTGACAAATGTGTAAACAATGAAGGTGGGTGCATGGCAGCATTGTTTGTAGAGCTGTAAAAGCCCTGGACATGATAGATCATGCACTGCTCTACAGCATGTTGAACTGGCTGAATTTTGGGGCAGTATCATTAAAATGGTTCATTAGTTATCTTAAACATAGATTTCAGGTGGTGGTTTATGGTAAAGAATTGGGGAAGCTCCCTGCGGTCAGAGGGATACTGCAGTGGTCAGTCCTGGGCATCTTAATACTTTAGTTATTTCTGAATGACATTTGAGCCTGTTTAAGAGATGCAGACTACCCCTTATATGTCGACAATATAGTGTTCTTCACCTCACACTCATTCCTCCCAGCAGTGCAAAATGATCTACAGGTCAATGTCAACAGTCTGCTAATGTTTTCTAACATACTCTAGACTGGTTTTGTTTGCATCTAAAGTGAAATGTATACTTTTTGTGTCCAGGTAAAAACTTAAAACAATTTAATCAAAATTATTTCCTATTATTCTTTTGGATGGAGTAAATATTAAATGCACGACCAACTACAAATATTTGGGGTACTTTGTTCAGGAAATGTTCACATTAAGGCCTCTCTGAAGAAAGTGGATCCTTGGTTAAGTTTTTTTGTTTAGAAATTGGCAGTTTCTGAATTTGGTCTGCCAGGCAAAAAATGCACAAGCTTTGAGTATTCTGATTATTGATTTGGGGGCAACTTTTATGATGGCGTGCAGGTTCCTTATGTTTGCTAGACAAGCTGGATGTGCTACATAAAAGGCTGGCCAGACTGTATGCCTAGTATCTATCAGTGAGAGCTCTGCAGAACTTTAAATTGCTTCCCCTCAATGATAGAAGGGGTTCACCGAGCTTACATTTGCTTTGCGATGTGTACAGGGGCAGGGCCCCTGATTACATGTAAGCTAATTTTTGGAGGAGAACACCCCATGAGATTCCCCCTTGCACCTGGCGTAAATTAATTTCTGGTCTCCAAATTTAGAATGGTTCAGGGAGCAAATTTATTTAGCTATTTTTGTTCCCAGAGGTGAAAGTCTCTGACACATAACATACATGACTAAAGATTTTATCTCAAACAGCCTTAAGTACTTGGTTAATGGGCAGTATTGCTAAACACTAGGCTTGATGTGGCCACAACATTGAACTTTTATTATAGAAATGTAGACTTTGATGACATATAAGGACCGCTTGGCCCACCCAGTCTGCCCTGTTCCCAACCTATTGGATAAGCTACAGACCCTAGTTAACCAACAGCCTACTTCCTCCTACCCCTCACTAAAATTGCCTTATGTCTGTCCCATGCATTCTTGAATCCCCCCACTGTTTTTGACCCCACGACCTCCTCAGGAAGGCTATTCCATGCATCTGCCACGCTCTTTGTGAAAAAATACTTCTTCACATTGCCACTGAGCCATCTCCCTTCTATTTTCAAATTGTGTCCCCTTGTTCTTGCACGTCTCCTTTTCTGAACGATGCTGCCCTCTTGGACTTTGTTGATTCCCTTGAGGTACTTTAAAGTTTCTATCATGTACCTCCTCTCCTTCCTTTCCTCAAGAATATACATATTAAAGGGTACCTAAACAAGCAGTGTTTTAAAACTGCAAAATCCAAAATCTGTCTTCATTGAGAGGTAAAGTGAAGGCTGCTGTTTACATTTATGCTAAAACTGCATTTATGTAAATAACATAAATGCAGTTTCATAGCTTTTGAAAAAGGTAAACATCAGCCTTTCACTTTCAAAAAACAGCCTTGATTTTTTCCTAAGATGTCTGCCAAGTGTGTTAAGTGATGAGTCATGATGAGATCATCGGAGCCAGAGACAGAGACCCACATATATTTCTGTAGTGCTAACTAGCTCTTCTTTCCCTCTTTGTTTGGAATTGTTGCACCAGAATGATCAACACCATGTATTAACTCATGGATTATTTTTATCAGTACATGTTAGGCTATGATTTTGTTAATTTTGTCTACTTTAACTTGCGGAAAATGTTTTGCAATCCAGCTGACTTTTTCCTTGGCAAACAGCATTACAGTACAACACTTCAAATACTTGATGATCTAGTGGTTATGTGATGCACTGAATTTAATTTTTTGTTAACCAGGAGAGACACACTAAGCTGAAAGCTTGTTTACAGGTGTGGCCTGGGAGCACAAGGAAGTTTAGTGACTTGCTCAGGGTCACACAGCAAAGTACTGGTCTGGTTCAGTTCCAAAGCTCATGCTGTCTTGTTAATCCACAAATAAGGCTTTCTTTTTTCATGTGAACCCCTGCATCTAGCCTGCCTTCTGTTGAACACCCCACCATTCATACTCTGTCCTTAGTACGGCCTGGTGCCACATATGTGCTTACGGTCTCATGAAGAGAATTATCACACCTCAGATTGTAATCTTCTACCTCAGAGAGTTGTGCCCACCTATACTGATATGTTTCATCAGCTGGCACTGTTAAAAAAATGCATCCCAAATCACTCTCCAGTCCACATTCCCAATGTTTGACTTCTGCTCCCACAGTAAACACTGAGTGGACCACCACCCTTCTGCACAGTGAAGGTAGTATGTACAGTTCCCCTGTTGTGTTTTTTTTTCCTGCCTCATTAACCAACAACTAGGTCTTCCTGGAGGGCCAAGCAATAAGCATCATGACCCACCAGAAAAACTGCTGTTCATGCCCTCATAAGGGCTGCACTTACAATGGATAATATTATTAGCAGGAGAGGAATACTAATACCTTGAGCGAATCCACCTGACTTCCAGTGTCGGTCTACTTCTTTACTGTGATGTGCAGAATCCTGCAGGACAGTTCTCAGCAATTCTTCTGCAGTACTTTTCTGTGCTCTACTCCACAATGCAAGTTGGCTGGCTACCACCCTTCCAAATCTTGAATGAGCTATACATAACTTCCTCAATACTGTCCTAAGACGTCAACACCCCCCCACCCACCCAAGGGTAATCTCCCTACACTGAATTCAAGTAACAGTTTAGGTGCAGCCCTGCCACTCTGAGTAGTTGTCATTGCTGGCTACTCTCATCCACAGTCAGGTAGTGATCACGATGTTGGCAACCCCACATTTCAGATCTCACAGTGTTCTGCTCAACGTCCTCCTTCATGTCTTCAACTAACCTGAATATAGCTGTACCCTGCTGGAATGGCCTCTTCAGTCCCTCTCTGGCATCCATTCTTTTCACCTGTTCTCCACACCAAAAACTGGTGAGTTCACTACCCTTCCACATCATGAATGTGGTTAGTACAGTCTCCCGTGTTAGTTTTACATATTAATAATAAACATGCTCTTCTGGTAAGCCAGGCTGATAGCTGCATTGCACAAGTGGAAAAATAGGCTTTCCTACCCATATACGATCTAAGCCACCTATGATTAGGCACTGTTAAATGACATGCATAATGATGTGCACCATCATTAAGCGGTGCTAATCAAAGATAGCCTAGATCTTTTACATGACAAGAGTTTTACCCGTTCTGTTCCTGCTGCTATCAGCGTGTCTTACTGGAAAGATTGTTTATTTTTGATATGCTAAAAATCCCAGGGGACTGTACTAACTGCTTTCATGATGCAAAAGGGTGATGAGCTCACTAGTTTTTGCTGTGAGGAGCAGGAGTGAAGAATGAATACCAGAGGGGTACTGAGGAAGCCATTCCTGTGGGGTACAGCTATATTGAGGGAAGGGGGAAGACAGAAGGGGAGAAAGGTGAGCAGACCATTGTGAGATATAAGATGTGGGGCTGCCAGCACCTCAATCGCTACCTGACCATGGATAAGAGCAGCCAGCGATGACAAATACTTGGAGTTGTAGTGCAGTGCCTGAATTGGTACGTGGATTCAGTGTGCAGAGAGTAACTTTAGGGGATTTGTCGAGGTTTGTTGATGCAGTATCAAGGGGACTGTGTATATTACATTCAAGATTCAGAAGAGTGGTGAGTCAGCCAACTAGCATTGTGGAGGAAGGCATGGACATGGACTGGAGGAGGATTGCTGAGGGCTGTCATGTGGTGTTCCACTGATCACAGGTAAGGGATTAGACTGTCACTGGAGGTCAAGTGGATTAGCTCATGGCATTAATATTCCTTTCCTGCCCGACCTACTAGAAAGATATGTTTATATTTGATATGTCAGAATAAAACAGGGACTATACTACTTGCATTCATTATGCAGAAGGATGATGAGCTCACCAGTTTTCGGAGTGAGGAGGAATGGTGAAGAATGAATACCAGAGGGGGACTGAGAAGGTCACTCTTGCAAGGTACTGCTATATTCAGGGAAGGGGGAAAACAGAAGGAGAGAAATATGAGCAGATTACTGTGAGAAATATGATATGGGCTGCCAGCACCTTGATCACTACCTGACCCCGTTGTCCTGGCCAACATTCCCCTTCCCATAAAACCAGTTCATGCAATTGTCCAAGGTTGTGTTTGGATATTAATATATGAAATGGCTGCCACTACATGTTCAGTCAATTCACTACCAGTCTAGCATTGCTTGTAAAGCACTTTGGGATACAATGTGTATGAAAACCACTTTATAAATGCTGATTCTTCTTCTTATTATTATTTCCCATGGAAAAAGAAGACAAGACACGCATATATTTGAGTTTTGAGAAAGTATGAACTGTAACATTGGACTGCACAAGAGCTTTGCTACAAACAAATGGTGGCTCTAGGGGTGGTGAAGGGTATGGCTGTAACCCCCCACACACACACACACACATTGTAATGTACTTGCTTGCTGCTGCATTTTTCTTTGTTGAAGAAGTCTGATTTATTGACTGTACAAATGTTTACATTCAGACTATGGATTACATTTGTAGGTTCTGTCAAAAACGTACTAGAAAAGAATAATAGCAGTAAATATAAAGGTTTAATAAAAATTTTTAAACGTGCATAGTAAGCATGCACACCACCCCAGCACCCCCATTGTAGCATCTTGGATCCGCCATAACTACTAGACCATCCAGGTTATTCAAGATTTGTACTGCACTGTGGTTTGCCACAGAGAAAGGCAGTTGGATTAAAATACAATTTCAGCATGCTAAAATAAAATGAACAGAACCATAGCCTAATGTGTATTATACAAAATAATGCACATGGTTTTGACCATTTGGGTGAAACAATTCTATACAAAGGAGAAAAAAGAACTAGTTAGCACTATAGAGAGTCATGTATCTCTCTGACTTTGGCTCCAATGATGTCATCACATAACACATTTGGCGGCCATTTTAGAAAGCTGGTAAGACATTTTTTTTGAAATTAGAAGGCTGATTTTACAATATTCAAATGCTCTGGAACCACAGTTAGTTAAATTATATAAATGTAGTTTTAGCATTAATGAATACAACAGGCTTTCCTTTAGTCACCTACGGAGTCAGATTTTTGAATAGTTTGTTGTCAAAATGTTGTTTAGGTATCCTGTAAGCTCTTTCAGTCTCTCTTCATATGACTTCTGGTGCAGACCCTGCACCATTTTAGTTGCCCTCCTCTGGACTGCCTCCATCCTGTCTATGTCCTTGAGGAGATGGGGTTTCCAGAACTGCATGCAGTACTCCAGATGGGTCTCACCAACTGTCTGTACAGAGGGATAACAACTTTCTGTTTTCTACTGGTGATGCCTCTCCCTATGCATCCCATATCCCCCCAGCCCTCATTACTGCTTTCTCACATTGTTTGCCTACCTTTAGGTCATCTGATATGACTCCCAGGTCTCTTTCCATTTTGTTATTGTTATTACCCCCCCCCCCATTGTGTACTCTTCCCTTGGGTTTTGTTTCCCAGGTGCATTACTTTGCACATCTTTGCTCCAACCTTGCCAAGTCCCTTTTCGTCCTTTCCACACACCCCTCCCTTGTGTATCAACCATGTTGCAGATCTTTGTGTCATCTACAAAGAGGCATACTTTTCCTTCCAGTCCCTCTGCAATGTCACTGATAAAGACATTAAAGAGGATTGGTCCCAGTAGTGAACCCTGCGGTACCACGCTAGTAACCTCCCTTTCTTCGGAGTAGACTCCTTTTACTATTACCCTCTGCGTCCTGTTGTCCAGCCAATTTTTTACCCAGGTTATAACCATGGGACCCACTCCCAGGCTGGCTAACTTGTTTATTCATCTTTTGTGTGTGACTGTGTCAAATGCCTTGCTAAAGTCTAGGTAGCCATGTCCACAGCCCCTCCCTGGTCTACTACTTTGGTCACCCAGTCAAAGAAATCTATTAGATTCATCTGCCATGACCTTCCTACTGTGAATCCATGCTGCTCTGGGCCCTGTGCCCTGCAGGGTTCTAGATACTCAACAGTTCTTTCTTTCAAAAGTGATTCCATCATTTTCCCTACCACTGAGGTCAAACTAATGGGTCTGTAGTTTCCTGCCTCTCCCTTGCTCCCACTTTTGTGAAGGAGAATCACATCTGCCCTCCTCCAGTCCTCAGGTACCACAGCATCCTCCCATGATTTGCTAAAAAGGGTAGTCAGTAGTGTCACTAGTTCTCACCTTAGTTCTTTTAGAATTATAGGGTGAATCCCGTGAGACCCCATTGCTTTGTCCACCTTAAGAGTTCTTTCAGGACCCTTTCTTCTGTGAATGGACCCGGTATGGACCAACCCTATCCAGAGTGCTTCTCTTGTTTGGTTTAGGTACCTCCCTCTACTCTTCTTTTGTGAATACTGAGCAGTAGTTTTCATTCAATATCCCTGCTTTTTAACTATCACCCTCTGCCCACCCCCTCCCCTTTATTAAGCCTCACTATCCCTCCCTTGGTCTTTCTTTGCTCTCTAATGTACCTATTAAAGGTTTTATCCTCCTTCTTAACTGAGTTGGCTATCTTTTCCTCAGTTTGGGTCTTTGCTATTCTGACTGCCTTCCCCACTTCCTTCTGCTTTAACTAATACAGTTCTCTCTCCTTTGTGTTTCCTTATACTTCCTGAATTCTATATTTTTCTCCCTAACCTTCCCCACCACCTCTTTGGAGAACCATAATGTTTTTTCCCTTCATTTTGTTTATTTGCTTCACATAAAGGTTTTCTGCCTCTGTGATGGCCGTTTAAATGTTTCCCCATTGTTCCTCCACCCCTCCTTCTTGACCATTTGCTAGCACTTTTCTGAGGCACGCTCCCATTTTGCAAAAAGTCAGCCCTCCTATAGTCCAATATCCTCGCTTTTGTATAGCTTGACTCTATGGCTGTGTTTATCGTGAACCACAGTTTGGTGGTCGCTTGTTCCCAGATGGCTACCCACTTCTAAATCTGAGATCCTTTCTCCATCCCCATTTGAGAGTACCAGGTCTAAGATTGCTCCATACTGAGTGGGTTCCAATACTAGCTGTCTGAGGCATGCTTTTTGTAGATCATTGACAATGACCCTGCTCTTGGATGTGATTGCAACAAAGGTGCTCCAGTTGTTTTTGTTTCAAACTTTATTTCAAAGTTTCAGCACACACAGCATATCTCATTTGTTCCAGTTACATACAGGTTTTTGAGCACATAAAACAACGTTTCAATTAATTCCACTACAGGCATCATGTCTAACCAGCTTCCACTGTCTCTGGATTGTTGGGTTTATACAATTCTCCCATATCTCTGCACTCTTTACTTTAACGATACCTTTTCCCTTAAAAGGCTAGAAACCACAGTTGGGCTGTGGCTCCCTCTAGTGGCCCCCACAAAACTTGGAACCTACCCTCTTTATCTTTGGCCTTATATTGGGTATGTTCCAGTTGCATGCAGTTAAGCAGTTTCTGGGCCCACTCAGCGGTTGTGGGAGTGGATTTCTTCCCCCAATAGTAGGCCAAAATCTGCTTTCCGATCACCATTGCTAGTGACCATAGCGGGGGTCAGACCTGTACCTCCCCTCGAGTTCCTGGGCAACCCTAGTAGCACCTCCCCTATGCCCAGGTCTTGTGCATCTTCTAATATCCTTTGCATTATGCTTGTGACCGCATACTAAAAGTTTCTGGTTTGGGGGCATCCCAAATCATATGTACAAATGTTCCCTGGTGTGTTTTACATTTTGGGCACAGGTCTGAATTAGCCGGGTCTATCTTACGGGCCCGGGTCAGGGTGAAATACGTTCTGTGCAGGACATTAAAATGAATTGCTCTCAGCCTATTATTGACCGAGCAATTCATGCCTTTGCATAGTATCATCCTCCATTCCCCTTCTGTCAGGGCCATCCCACCCATATCTCTGTCCCACTTCTCCTTCAGGTTCTTTAGTGTACATGGCATACTTCCCAACAGGGTTTTGTAGCAATCTGTCAAGGGTCTGGGCGTCTTGGGAGGCTGTGACCCAGGAGTCTCCCACAGCACCTCCTCCAGTGGGGATCTCTGTGTAGGAATGGGCTGGTTCCCTCATCCTTAGGGCTTAAGAGACAGTTTTGGACCTGTAAGTAGGTGAAAAATTGCTTAGGATGTAGCCCATATTCTTTGGCTAGGGACTGATATGTCTGGACCTGAAAGGTGCTCCAGTTAACATCTGGCATATTCAGGCCCCCATCAACAATATCTCCCCTTTTTCTACCATTTTAAGGACATCTTCCATCATTTCCTTGTCCATTTCCTGCCCCTGAGATGAGGGTCTGTATACAACCCTTATGCATATTGTGGTGCCATTTCCTGTCTTCAGGGTGACCCACAGTGCCTCCTCACCTCCCTGTTTACCCTTTTGGTCCATTGCTTTGATCCCTTCCCTTACATAGAGAGCCACTCCTCCTCCTCCTCCTCCTCGTTTACCCTCCCTGTCCCTCCTGTAGATAGTGTACCATTTATGCTAACATCCCAGTCATGGCTCTCTGTGTATCATGTTTCTGTGACTGTCATGATATCCAGGTGTCCCTCTTACATCAATGCCACTAGTTCAGGTAACATGTTACACGGACTATGGGCATTGGTACTCATCGCCCTCCAATTTTGATGGCCTTACCCCTTTTAGCCCCATCCCTGTCCTTACTGCCTTTACCTTTTTCTCCATTTACCCCTGTCCTGCTCCCTATCGGCTTCTCTACCTTGGTGTAAATCTCACTAACTACCCTGTTTGTGGGGGGGGGGCTGGGATTTCCCTGCTTCTTTTCAGTGCCCCCTTGGCTAGTTTAAATGCTTACCAATGAAGCATTTAAGCCTATCACCTAGGATCCTGGTTCCCCTCCCAGGCAGATGCAGACCATTGCACCAGTGTAGGCCTGTATCCCTCCAGGTGGACCCCCAGCCCACAATGAAGCCAAAACCCTGAGCTCCGCACCAGTTTTTCAAACATTCATTGACTCCCATGGTGCGAAGTACCCTAGCCTCACCCTTGCCATAGACAGACAGCACATCTGAGAAGGTTACCATGCATGCTACTTGTCTAAGGCCCTTCCCCAACTCCATGAACTCCTCCTGCACAGCTCTGACACCATTCCCAGCCAGGTCATTTGTCACTAGGTGGACAGTGACATCCAGCTGCCTCTCCTGTGCAACTTCTCCTGTAATCCTGAGGATTCACTTCCTGTCCCTCCAAACCGTGCTGCCAGGCAGGCATCTTACCTCACTTCCCCTCCCTACTCCAGTTCTGCCCCCTTAACGACTGAGCCCCCCCACCAGGAGTTGTTTCCTTCCCCTGTGGGGTCCTGAGCCACCCTCCTGTGGTTCTCCTTTATGGAGGTTCCCAGCATCCTCCTTGATCTCCACTGCGAGTGCCTCCATAGAGGAACCATGCTCCGCCAGAATGGCGTATGAATTGTGGAGAGGTACAACTGGAGGGATGCGCCTCTGTTCCACCACCCTCACCCTTTCTGAGCCCACCATGATCCAACTGCTCCTGTTTCTTGGCAACCTCTGAGGTAGCAGCGGCAGCCTTGGTGGTCCCTGGGTTGGGGAGGAGGTTTTCCGAATCCTTGCCAGGTCGGCCTGGAGATGGGCAACCTCCTTCCTCAAACCAGAGAGGTGCCTGCAAATAGGGCAGCATTGCAGCCTCCAGAACATCTCCCAGAAGACTACCACCCACAGCTAGTCCATTGTGCCACTCCCAACATGTCTCTCTCCCTTCCTGCTAAAATTTTTTTTCTTTTGTGTTAGTGTATGCAAGCGTGTGCATGCGTTTACTCCCTACACAGCATGCTGGGCTGTTACGGATATGACTGGTGTATGTCCTTTACCGTTTTGAGGAAGTGATGTCAGAACCCCTGGTGTAATGGAAATGATGCACTTGGGGTGGGTAGGGTGAGGGGTTGGGTAGGTAGGGCCGAACCCGTGCCCTCCAGAAACAATCAGCTATAGCTCTGACCCAGAACCCCAGTGAATGCTTTCCTTCCTTTCAGCAAGACAACCTGCACCACAATTTAACAGAAAATATACCCTTAAAAGAAAAAACAGCCCCACCAAAAGCACGCCAAAATAGATTTGAAACTTGAAGAAATAGGTTTCCAATTCCAAGCAACAACAGCCTCACCAAAAGCACACCAAAATAAGTTTGAAATTAGAAGAACTATATTTCAAATTCAAAGAAATAACAGCCCAACTAAATGCACTCCAAAACAGGCTTGAAATCAAAAGAAATAGGTTTCTAATTCAAAGAAATAACAGCCCCAGTTAAAGCACACCAAAATAGGTTTCACATTTTCAACAGCCCAAAAACAGTTTCCTGTTATCCCCTTATAAATAGTTAAAAAATCAATCTGCTACCAAGTGAAATCACAATAAGCAGTAAAAGAAGCAATAAAAGCAGCAATGAGCAGTTACTGCACTGAAATGAATCTGTTTCCTTCCCCTTCTAGCCTCTTCTGAAATATTGTATATTGTATAGTATACTGTATATTGCATGTTATTTTTAAGAACTATAGTGCTCTCTTTCTGAAAGAAAATGTATCTACTGTTATTATATGTACAGTATTTATGTGCTATGTCCATAGTTTTGTATTGCTATGTAACTTTTAAAATAGGTTTTTATGCTGTCACATAATTTTAAATAAGCATTGGTTTACAGTTTGTAGCCCTTAAATACAAATTGATGTAGCCATCCCGGTGGCATGGAGGACTGAAGTATTGAACACCTTACCTCTTGCCAGACTGGCGACCTGTGTTCAGGAATGAGCACAGGTTGCCAGGGGTAGGCAAGGAGGGAGAGGATCAAGCACCTGACTGACAGTTCTCCACTTCCAGGATGGGATGGCTTGCTGACTTGGCACTTGGATACAACCAGGTGGAGGTCTGGAGGTTGTGCTGCACTCAAGCATAGAAACATAGAATTTGACAGCAGATAAGGACCGCTTGGCCCACCCAGTCTGCCCATCTCCCTGCCTACTGGATAAGCTGCAGATCCTAGTTAACCAGCAGCCTACTTCTTCCTACCCCCAACCCCTAGAATTGTCTTATGACTGTCCCATGCATGCTTGAATTCCACCACTGTTTTTGACTCCACAACCTCCTCGGAAGGCCGTTCCATGCATCCACAACCCTCTCTGTGAAAAATACTTCCTTAAATTACCTCTAAGCCGCCCTCTCTATCTTCAAATTGTGCCCTTGTTCTTGCACACTCTTTTTTGAAAGATGCTACCCTCTTGGACTTTGTTGATTCCTTGAAGTACTTGAAAGTTTCTAGCATGTCCCCTCTCCCTCCTTTCCTGAAGGCTATACATATTAGCTCCTTAAGTCTCTCTTCATATGTCTTCTGATGCAGACCCTGCACCATTTTAGTTGCCCTGCTCTGGACAGCTTCCATCCTGTCTATGTCTTTGCAAGACTGGGTCTCCAGAACTGCCGCGAGTACTCCAGATGGGGTCTGACCAGCAGTCTGTACAGAGGGATAATAACTTCCTGTTTTCTACTAGTGATGCCTCTCCTATGCATCCCAGTATCCCCAGCCCTCCTTGCTGCCCTCACATTGCTTGCCCACCTTTAGGTCATCCGATATGACTACCCCAGGTCCCTTTCCATTTTGTTGTTGTTAGTATCTCACCCCCATTGTGTACTCTTGCCCTGGGTTTTGTTTCCCAGGTGCATTACATGCACTTCTTAGCATTGAATCTAAGCTGCCATACATTTGACCATTCCTCTAACCTTGCCAAGTCCCTTTTCATCCTTTCCACCCCACCTTGTGCATCAACTCTGTGGCAGATCTTTGTGTCATCTGCAAAGAGACATACTTTTCCTTCCAGTCCCTCTGCAATGTCACTTATAAAGACATTGAAGAGGACTGGTCCTAATACCTAATACTAATACGGCCCTGCGGTACCCCACTAGTAACCCTCCTTTCTTCAGAGTGGACTCCATTTACTATTACTCTCTGTGTCCTATTTTTCCAGCCAATTTTTTACCCAGGCTGTCATCTTGGGACCCACTCCCAGGCTAGCTAACTTGTATATTAATCTTTTGTGTGGGACTGTGTCAAATGCCTTGCTAAAGTCTAGGCAGGCCATGTCCACAGCCCCTCCCTGATCTACTACTTTGGTCACCCAGTCAAAGAAATCTATCAGGTTTGTCTGGCATGACCTTCCTGCTGTGAATCCGTGCTGTCTTGGGTCCTGTGCCCCTCTGGCCTCTAGATACTCGACAATTTTTTCCTTCAGAAGTGATTCCATCATTTTCCCTACCACTGAGGTTAAACTAACAGGTCTGTAGTTTCCTGCTTCTGCCTTGCTCCCACTTTTGTGAAGGGGAATCACATCTGCCCTCCTCCAGTCCTCGGGTACCACCCCATCCTCCCATGATTTGTTAAATAGGGTAGTCAGTGGTGTCACTAATTCTAAGCGACACAGTAATGGGAGGAGCTGTGGTCCCATGACGTGTGCACGCCTCCAAATGTGGATGCTCATCATGCTGCCGTGGCTGAAAAACACCCGGGAAGAAAACAGAAAATTGGTTGGCTCTGGCAGAATGAAGTCCTGTTTACTGTCCCTCCACCCCACGCCACCACCTGGACCACCGGACCTGTCGCTGGATATGAGCCTGTGGGTGGGGGAGGGGGGCAGACCTCCCATGGCAGGCCCCACCACACAGGTCAATTAGTGGGGGTTCTGGGGTCTGGTGAGTACTGGGTTGAGGTAGTTGCCAAGTGGGGTGGGCAGGGACAGGACTGAGAGCCTGCCCATGTCAGACCAGCTGGTAAAAAAGCCCTGTGAGAAAAAAAAATTGATTTGAATTTACTGTCACAGTTCATTGTCTAGTAGTAAAGTCTACCAAGGAAAATAGCATGGAGTTGTGGATTTGGGTGCCAGGTTAGGGGAAGAAAGGTAGGGTCCCCATTTTGGGAGTTGATGCTGGAGGCTACAATCTTGTTGGGGGAGGGGGGGTGTATGTGCAGCAAGATAAGTGAAGGAGGAGTTTGTGTAGCTGTTAGGAAGTCTAAAAAGGGCTACCATGACAGTTGTGAATGTTCATTTCAAATTCATAGTTTGTAAGTTTACCAAAATATGAACATTTCAAGATTTTAAAACTTCCCTCACAAAAATGGGAATCTTCCTGGCCACACAGTCCAAAAATGAACTAAGATCCTACAGTTGCTACACCAAAAAGCTTCTTTAAGCTACCTTTGGCAAAGGCAGTGTCTCATGAATTTTATTAACTAATAATAGTATTTCTGTCAGTAACATCTTATTTTGTTTCGTTCCACTTCTTAAGCATTTGCCATAGCACTATGTAATCTGTACAGCACTGAGAGAGCTGTAAATGAAGAGTTTTTAGTGGGAGTCCTGGCCACGGCATCATTGCTGCAATTTCCTCTTCTTCTCCAAAAGTAAGTGATTTTTCTCTTCTCAATTTTATTTCTTTTCTATGGGGCTTTTTTCATGCTCTGGGGTGCTGGCTGGCTCTTCATCCCCTATTCCCTCCCTCTACCAGCAATCATCTCCCCCAGGTCTTAACTGCCTTGTTCCCTCAAGCCTTGGCTCCCCCTTGGGGGCTAGGAAAGGCGGAGCATCCTGTCCACCGCCTAGAGTCTGAATTTGGTTGGCAGGACCTAGGGTGATGGTGTGGGCTGAGGCAGGCAAATGTGGCTTCCTTGTTGTACAGCCCCTGCTTTTCCTGTTTTCTGATCCCTGTCCCCAAGGTTGCCATGCATGCAGTGGCATGGGGGTGCGACGTGAAGATGACACATATACTATGCCTGTGCCCTGCCATTAGAGGTGGCTGCCTGCTATGCCACTCAGCCACCACTAGGTGGCACTTCAGCAGCAATATGCACTCCCCTCTGCAAAAACCTCCCTCTCCAGGCCAGCCTCTGAGCAACCCCAATCCGAGTTGCCAGTGTGGCAGGAGGTAAAGCACCCAGCACCTCAGCTGTCTATGCCACTGGGCCTTACCCCTTCTCATGTTTGACCCAGCTTATTAATCTACTTCCTCCTCATTTCATAAAAGACCTGACATTTGGTTAGGCCTTTAAAAACCGTCGACTGTCATTTAAAGTTATTCTATGAACTCTCAGGCATCCTTTGCTAAGTTTACATGAATAATGGAAATTATTGGGTTTTCTTTTGTGTTGTCTAATCCTGTCAAGCCAAAACATGTGCTCAATTATTTTGACCCAGTACATGTAAGATAAGGAAATGTGTTTTTGGGTGAGCCTACAAATAGCAGATTTTGAGCCAACATGTTCACTGGACCTGAAATGTATCAGAATATTGAATATTTGACCTGTATTGTAAATGTAAGCCTAGTTTAATTTTTGTATTTATGCTTTTTTCCCCCCATACCAGGATAAGTTGATACAGATATTGAGTAAAAAGATTTTAGCTGTGTTGGTCCTTGTAAAAAAGGAATCACTGAAAGGTTGGATACCTTTTATTGGACCAACATATGTCTTATACAAAGATGATGTAATAGTACACAGGCTTTCGGGACCTCACAGGTCCCTTCTTCAGCTGAATAGCAAACTGAACAACATATGCAGCATTTATATGTGAGACCCCCTCCCCACCTATGTCTAGTGGCCTGATGTTGAAAAGTATGTGGAGGAACATCCCAAAACTGCAGCAGTCCATCCAGCATAAAGATAGGAAAAGATGGCACATACCTTTAGATGACCAACCAGGTTCGGTTACCGCTGAGCTTGTCACCAACACTCAGCAGCCTGAAGTGTGTGTGTATGGGTGGGTTGGGTTGCCAAGGACCACAGTACAGAACTCCGCTAGGAAAAGCAGGTTGTTAGCAGGCAGAAAAAATTCATTAGCAAACCGAGGCCACACAGAATTTCAGAGTATAACAATTTATTTGCTCAAAACAATTTAACAACAGCTCCCAGGAGCTTGGGGCATGGCACTGAGAATGGCAGCATAAACAGTGGCACAAGGCTGCGGCACTCACTTTAGGCCAAACTGGCCAGGGAGCTGGAATTCATTCCACAGAACCATTGGGGCGCCACCATCCAGGCAGCAGCAACAAATCTAAACCACAGGACAATACACACATAACGCTGTGGTCTACCACCCCAGCAGCTCGACTCCTCTCACCACTCTCTAAACTCCTCACAAGCGGTGAGCTCACACACTGCAGACCTCACTCCAAAACCTTTCTACCTGCAACACACATCATCAAGGCCCTGACGCCTGACATCCCCAGACCTAGTACAAAACACAGGTGATCCGGGGGACTACCAGGCCCTCTCTCTCTCTCTCTCTCCCTCTGCAGGTTGTCTTACAAGGACAGAGTGCCAAACTAGGTAAAGGGGCAGGAGGACTGCCACCACCTCCTAGCCCGACTCTACAGGCTGCAGTCACTGTAGCATTCCCCACTGTCCACCAGGTCTCACACCACAGGATCAGGCCCCAACCCATCACAGTGCCATGGAGCACAAGATGTCCCTCCCCACCATCATTCCTTGTATGGGCCATGGCTCCCAAAAATGGACCCAGTCCCAAATGCCTGCAAAGCCTTACACCACCCCTCACAGTTCCCAAGAGGAACATTGTTGCCGAGTCACCAAGGCCGGAATTCCCAGGCCAGGGCCTACTGTTTCCTGTGACTCTCTCCGGCCGGCCTCCCAAAAGCGCTAAAATCTGAAGCATAAATAATCTGGGGGCTGGACTGACTCCACCTGCCCAGCAGGTGACCAGCCCCCCCCCAGGCCCAAAAAATAGAAGACTAGGAAGGAGGGCGACACTTTGGTAAGCTCTTCTCGGAGGGGGCTTACATATATACACTGTGATGCATTGTTTAAAAAAATATGATAGCATAGCTGAGAAGAATTTAACAAGAAGGCTTGATTAGCAGGAAGTACAAGTATATTTGTAAGAGAGGCTGAATGGATACCTTGTAGTGGTAACTGGAAAGGTATTGTGACAGGAACACAGAATAATAAAGACCTGAGATGAACAGTGTACGGTTTACATACATTGTGATGCATTGTTTCAAAGTAATAATGGTAGGATAGGTGAGAAGACCTTCACAGAAATGGTGGGTGGGCAATAAATGATAGAAGGCTTCCTTAGAATGGCAGAAAAAGGGGAGTTATTGTTGATGGGGGACCTGAATATGCCAGATGTTAACTGGAGCACCTTTGCTGCAGGTGCATCCAAGAGCAGGGTCATTCTTGATGCCCCAACAGGGGCATGCCTCAGACAGCTAGTACTGGAACCCACTCAGGAGAGAGCAATCTTAGACCTGGTACTCTCAAATGGGGACGGAGAAAGAATCTCAGATTTAGAAGTGGGTAGCCATCTGGGAACAAGCGACCACCAAACAGTGTGGTTCACGATAAACGCAGCCATACAATCAAGCCATACAAAAGCAAGAGTATTGGACTTTAGGAGGGCTGACTTTGCGAAAATGAGAGAGTGCCTCAGAAAAGCACTAGCAAACAGGCAAGAAGATGGGGTGGAGGAACAATGGAGAGTAATCAAAACAGCCATCACAGAGGCAACAAGCCTTTGTGTAAAGCAAATCAACAAAACTCAACAAAGGAAAAAAACGCTATGGTTCTCAAAAGAGGTGGCAGGGAAGGTTAAGGAGAAAAGGATAGCATTCAGGAAATATAAGGAAACACAGGAGAAGAAGGACAGAGAACTTTATCAGTTAAAGAAGAAAGAGGCTGGGAAAGCAGTCAGAATAGCAAAGGCCCAAACCGAGGAAAGGATAGCCAACTCTGTTAAGAAGGGGGATAAGACCTTTTATAGGTACATTAGGGAGCGAAGAAAGACCAAAGGAAGGATACTGAGGCTTAATAAAGGGACGGGAATGTGGGTAGAGGGTGACAATGAAAAAGCAGGGATACTGAATGAATATTTCTGCTCAGTATTCACAAAGGAATAGGAGGGGGAGGTACCTAAACCAAACAAGAGAAACACTCTGAAGACGAGGGTCGATACCAGTCCATTTACAGAAGAAAGGGTTCTGAAAGAACTAATAAAATTGAAGGTGGACAAAGCAATGGGGCCTGATGGGATTCACCCAAGAATTCTAAAAGAGCTAATGGTAGAACTAATGACACCGCTGACTATTCTCTTTAACAAATCATGGAAGGATGGGGTGGTACCTGAGGACTGGAGGAGGGCGGATGTGATTCCTCTTTACAAAAGTGGAAGCAGGACAGAGGCAGGAAACTACAGACCAGTTAGTTTGACCTCAGTTGTAGGTAAAATGATGGAATCACTTCTGAAGGAAAGAACTGTTGAGTACCTAGAGGCCAGTGGGGCACAGGACCCAACGCAGCATGGATTCACGATGGGAAGGTCGTGTCAGACGAATCTAATAGATTTCTTTGACTGGGTGACCAAAATAGTAGACCAGGGAGGGGCTGTGGACATGGCTTACCTAGATTTTAGCAAGGCATTTGATACAGTCTCACACAAAAGATTAATACACAAGTTAGCCAGCCTTGGAGTGGGTCCCAAGGTGGTAGCCTGGATAAAAAATTGGCTAGACAACAGGACGCAAAGGGTAGTAGTAAATGGAGTCCTCAGTGAAGAAAGGAGGATTACTAGTGGGGTACCGCAGGGTTCAGTACTGGAACCGGTCCTTTTTAATGTCTTTATAAGTGACATTGCAGAGGAACTGGAAGGAAAAGTATGTCTCTTTGCAGATGACACAAAGATCTGCAACAGGGTTGATACACCAGATGGAGTGGAAAGGATGAGAAGGGACTTGGCAAGGTTGGAGGAATGGTCAAATGTATGGCAGCTCAGATTCAATACAAAGAAGTGCAGGTAATGCACCTGGGAAACAAAAACCCAGGGCAAGAGTACACAGTTAGGTGAGATACTGACAACAGTAAAATGGAAAGGACCTGGGGGTAATTATATCAGATGACCTAAAGGTGGGCAAGCAATGTGAGAAGGCAGTAAGGAAGGCTGGGGGAATATTGAGATGCATAAGGAGAGGCATCAATAGTAGAAAACAGGAAGTTGTTATCCCTCTGTACAGACAGTTGGTGAGACCCCATCTGGAGTACTGTGTGCAGTTCTGGAGACCCCATTTCTGCAAAGACATAGACAGAGTGGAGGCTGTCCAGAGGAGGGCAACCAAAATGGTACACGGTCTGCACCAGAAGACATACGAAGAAAGACTAAGGGAGCTTAATATGTATACCCTTGAGGAAAGGAAGGAGAGAGGAGACATGATAGAAACTTTCAAGTACCTCAAGGGAATCAACAAAGTCCAAGAGGGTGGCATCTTTCAGAAAAGGAGATGTGCAAGAACAAGGGGGCACAATTTGAAGACAGAGGGAGGACGGCTCAGAGGTAATATGAGGAAATGTTTTTTCACAGAGAGGGTTGTGGATGCATGGAACAGCCTCCCTGAGGAGGTCATGGAGTCAAGAACAGTGGGGGAATTCAAGAATGCATGGAACAGACATAAGGCAGTCCTAGTGGGGGGTAGGAGGAAGTAAGCTGTTGGTTAATTAGGATCTGCAGCTTATCTGTTAGGTAGGAAAATGAGCAGACTAGGTGGGCCAAGTGGTCCTTATCTGCCATCAAATTTTATGTTGCTATGTTTCTAAATAGGAATATCCATAATTGTGATGGGATAATTATCAAGAAGTGCTAAGATACTCGTAAGAGAGGCTGAATTCATTTATTGCCCACACACCCTTCCTGTGAAGCTGTTCTCAACAGTTCTACCATAATTCTGTCTATTGATGGGTGCACATGTAAATGATCTATTATCAATGCTCCACATGCTCACACCTCTCTTTTCACATGTCAAGTAGCACTTACTGTACATATGTTTTGCTGTTTTGTTGTTTCTTGTTCATTATATTGTTTCTAGCTTATGCTGTTGTTACTGAATTGCTAACATTGTAATTGCTGTTTCATCTATTGTCTGTAACTCTCCCAGGTCATGCCTGAAAATACTGTAGGCAGATTTTCTCTCTAGCTACCCGGTCAACAAAAACTAAATAAATAAATAATTACTTTGAAACAGATTAGTCAGATCAATAGAGTAGACAAGTCATAACTTTTTCTTGAGGGATGAAAACTTGTGAATGTAGATCCCTAAGGCCAGAAATAAATTTGGGGAAATTACTTTTAAATATTGGGCAGCAATTGCTTGGAACTTCTGCTTAGTATTTACTGAAGAGAAGGTAGGGCATGGCCCACAACTCAGCACCATGGTTACAGGGGGAAGGAAGTGTGCACTAGTCCCTTCACAAAAGAAAGGGTACTACAAGAGCTAGATAAGCTCAGGGTGGACAAGGCAATGGGACCTGATGGCATACATCCCAGGGTACTAAAGGAGCTAAGTGTGGAACTAACAGAGCCATTAGCAGAACTGTTTAGTGAGTCTCTGAGCACAGGAGAGGTCCCAGAAGACTGGAGAAGGGCTCATGTGATCCCGCTTCACAAGAGTGGTAGCAGAGAGAAGGCAGGGAACCACAGACCAGTCAGTCTTACCATCTTACCTTAGTAGGTGGCAAGATTATGGAGGCACTCCTTAAGGAAAGGATAGTGCAACACCTGGAATCCATAGGAGCACAGGATCCAAGACAGCATGGGTTTACATGTTTACAGATACGCAATAGTCTGACTGTAGAAGGGTTTAAAAAAGCTCTTAAGACCTTTCTTTTAAAACACGCATTTTCAGAAATGTAAATTCTGCTAAGTATAAAGTGTTTTTATTGTTGTGGATTTTAAATAATGTATGTGAAATTTGTAAAGGCGCCCTGAGCTTTGGAAGGGCGCCTTATATAAATACATTTTTACTTACTTACTTACTTACAAAAGGAAGGTCCTGTCAAACTAACTTCATATATTTCTTTGACTCGGTAACCAGAGAGGTGGACCAAGGGGGAGCAGTTGATTTATTTATTTATTTATTTAGTTTTTGTTGACCGGGTAAGTGCACTAGACAAATCCTGCCTATTTTCAGGCACGACCCGGGGGAGCGGGATACAGATGACTGCCAACTGACCTTGAACCAGATTAAGCTGTTGGTGGTATTTTTAGTGAATGAGGGAAATTTGGCCAGGACACCGGGGAAATTCCCCTACTCTTTTCGATAAGTGCCATGGGATCTTTAACATCCACCTGAACTACCACCAATCCAGGCAGATGGGACCTCGGTTTAACGTCTCATCCGAAAGATGGCACCTCAGAAGTGCAGCACCCCTCTCATGCTGCACTACAGTGTCAGTACTGGGATATTAACCCAAGTGCCAGATGTGGGAACTGAACCCACAGCCCTCTGATCTCCCGGCCTCAGAGGCGAGTGTGTTACCTACTGAGCCACTGACACTGCTTAATACTAGTGCATTGATGTCACCTACCTTGACTTCAGCAAAGCTTTCGATACTGTTCCACATGGAAGATTGATTAATAAGCTGGGTAGACTCAGGGTGGGTCAGAAAATGGTCAGCTGGGTGGCGGGGTTTCAAACAGGCATGGGATAGGCTCCATGAGCCTACCTAGTTTATTAATCAATCTTCTATGTGGAACAGTATTGAAAGCTTTGCTGAAGTCAAGGTAGGCAACATCAGCTGCACCCCCTTGGTCCAGCACTCTGGTTACTCAGTCAAAGAAATCTATGAGATTAGTTTGACAGGACCTTCCTTTTGTAAACCCATGCTGTCTTGGTTCCTGTGCTCCTATGGATTCCAGGTGTTGCACAATCCTTTCCTTAAGGAGTGTCTCCATAATCTTGCTCACTACTGAGGTAAGACTGACTGGTTTGTAGTTCCCTACCTCCTCCCTGCTGCCACTCTTGTGGAGCGGAATCACATTTGCTTGCACAGCCAGACAGACAAGAGACAGAAAAGGAGAAGTTAGAATAGATCCTTGCATTCAACTCTTTCTACATAACAAATGGCACAGGAACTTATTCAACCCTGTAACATTGTGTACTATACCATCTTTGTACAAGACATATGTTGGGCCAGTAAAAGGCATCAGACCTTCCAGCAACTCATACAGATGTAGACCGATTATTGAAATCTTGTTTGCTAATTGATTTCAGTTTGTGTTTCTGGATTCATTGACTATTGTGATACCGTCACCTTATATTAGACCAACAAAGACATTGGTACATAGATGTTCCAGTACACTAGATTTTGGGGACGCACGGGTCCCTTCTTTAGATATGATATCAGTCTGGACACAGGAAGCAGGTTTTATACCTAAACATAGAAACATAGATTGTGATGGCAGAGAAAGGCCAAGGGTCTATCCAATCTGCCCAAAGTTGCCTGGGACTTAGTGTCTATCTGGGGACCTACTCCCCCCCCCCCCCATCAGCTCATACTTCCTCACCCCGAACTTGCTCATTATTTGTACCCTTAATCTGTCCGACCCATGCTTGAAGCCCTCCACAGTCTTGGACACATCACCTTGGCAGGAAGAATGTTCCATGGCACCACCACCACCCTTTTGATAAAGTAATACTTCTTCAAGTCTCTCCTGAATCTCCCCTGTTTCAGTTCATGCCCACATGTCACTGAATTGGTGCTCCTATTAAATAACTCCATGTGGTGCGCTTTGTTAACGCTCTTCAGAAACTTGAAAGTGTCTATCATATCCCCCCTCCTCCTCCTGGCCTCCAGAGAGTACATGTTCAGCACTCTCAGATGCTTCTCATAGGAGTCTCCCTGCAGGCTCCATATCATCTTAGTTGTCCTTCTTTGCACCACATAACATAGAACCATAGAATTTGATGGCAGATAAGGACCGCTTGGCCCACCCAGTCTGCCCATTTTTCCTACCTACTGTAATACCATAGACCCTACTTGATCTCCAGCTTAGCCCTCCCTCCCCAAAAGACTAAGGTTCCCTTATACCTATCCCATGTGTTCTTGAATCCCAACACAGCTTTCACCTCCACCACCTTTGCTGGAAGGCTGTTCCAGGTGTCCACCACTCTCTCTGTGAATATGTACTTCCTTACGTTTCCCATGAGTCTACCCCTCTCCAGCTTCATAGCATGTTCCCTTTTCTTGAGCATCTTTTTTTCTGAAAAATGCTTCCCTCTTGTACCTTATTTAGACCTGTGAAGTATTTGAAAGTCTCTATCATATCCCCCATTTCCATTCTTTCCTCAATGGTGTACATATTGAGGTCCTTTAGTCTCTCCTCATATGGTCTCTAGTGAACCCCCTGCACCATTTTTAATGCCCTGCTCTGGGCTGTCTCTACTCTGTCTATGTCCTTCCAGAGATGTGGTCTCCAGAACTGGACACAATATTCCAGATGAGGTATCACCAATGATTTTGTTCAGGCAGTTAGTGAGACCTCATCTGGAGTACTGCGTGCAGTTCTGGAGACCCCATCTCCACAAAGACATAGACAGGATGGAGGCTGTCCAGAGGAGGGCAACTAAAATGGTGCAGGGTCTGCACCAGAAGCCATACAAAGAGAGACTAAAGGAGCTTAATATGTATACCCTTGAGGAAAAGAGGAAGCGGGGAAACATAATAGAAACGTTCAAGTACCTCAAGGGAATCAGCAAAGTCCAAGAGGGTTGCATCTTTCAGAAAAAGAGATGTGCAAGAACAAGGGGGCACAATTGGAAGATGGGGGGGACGGTTCATAGGTAATGTGAGGAAGTATCTTTCACGGAGAGGGTTGTGGATGCATGGAACGGCCTTCCTGAGGAGGTCGTGGAGTCAAAGACAGTGGGGGAATTGAAGAATGCATGGGATACACATAAGACAATACTAGTTGGGGGTAGGAGGAAGTAGGCTGTTGGTTAACTAGGATCTGCAGCTTATCCAGTAGGTAGGGAACTGGGCAGACTGGGTGGGTAAAGGGGTCCTTATCTGCTGTCAAATTCTATGTTTCTATGTTTCTGTTTATACAGTGTTGACCACTTCCAGACTGTCCTTATCCTTTCTGAGGTGAGGGCTCCAGAACTGGACAAAATATTCCAGGTGTGGCCTTACCAAGGATCAATTCAGGGGGAGAATTACCTCCATCTGTACTCCTCCCTATACAGCCTAACATTCTGTTTATCTTGCTGTAGGCTTTTTTGCATTGTCAAGACTGATTTAGGGTGTCGCTAACCATGATTTCCAGGCCCCACTCTTCTGATGTGATACTAAATGTAACCCCATTTAGCCAGTATTCCGTCCTGGGGTTCCTTTTCCTCAGGTTGATTACCTTGCACTTCTTGTCATTGAACTTCAGTTGCCACACATTTGACCATCTCTCCAGCCTTTGGAGGCCATGTTGTAATTCCCTAACTCTGTCGATGCTATCCACCCTTCCACAGTGGTATCATTCTCCAAGTTTTTAAACAGTAATATGGATATTGTTGGTATAGTGATAATGTTCGATATCTTGGCATATTTTTGTCAAAACATTTAACTTCCCTTCATCAGGTCAATTATGGGAGGCTACATCAGGAGGTTTATGCTGACCTCCAAAGATGGTTACTGCTTCCCCTTACTTTAATAAATAGAATTCAAACTATTAAAATGAATGTCCTGCTGTGTCTGTTATTCCTGTATTAGACTTTAACCCTTCCTGTCCCTAAGCAGGATTGGCACACACTTGAAAAAACTATCAAAAAGTTTCTTTGATAGGGCAAGAGACCAAGGGTAAGGTGGGGGTTGCTACAATATCACAAAGGGGAAGGAGGCCTAGGGTTACAGAATTTGAAACAATATTGTCTGTTTTTTACATTTAATTTCTTTATCCCTCTCATAAACTGACCGACACTCTTCCACCGGTTCCCCCAACCCAACACCCCAGCGTCCACTGGACTTACCTGCCTCTGGATGTTCCCCCAGGGCTTGCCCCCCTGATGAGGTCAGTGGGGTCCCCCAAAGCCCCACCAAAACAGGATGTGGTGTTCTGAGGTCACCAGCTGGCCAGGCACGGGGCACAAGGGACCGGTATCATCCTACCGGTCGGCCGCCATTTTCCCATTTTGAACCCCCGAGCACAGAGGAGGTGTTGTGCAATGATGCCAGTGGTGATGCCGTGGATGCTTCCATGTGCAGCATGCTGGGCATCTGCCCCACCACTGCCCCCTATTGGCCACGTCTGGGATGTTAGCCCCCAGCCTCAGCTAAGTGCCAGGCTATTCCCGACCATTGGTCCCTTCCTTCCCCAGAGGGGGAGAGCAGTCCATGGGATGATTGATCCTACTCCCCCCCACTGACCCTCCGACTTCAGAGGTAGCTCCTGATCCCTGGTTTTCGGCACCGCAGATGGTAACTCTACTACTGCACCAGCAGGCCATCATGAAACAATATTATAAGGCACTCCAAACTACTCATATTGTAGAAATGCTCAGGAGCACTCAGGACCTATCCTGGTTACAGATTGAGACTGTATTGGCTGGGGACGGACCACTCCATTTACAACCTTGGCTGACTGGTCGCCAATCTGAATTGTTCAAATTCACAAGCTAGTGGACGCACTACACATTGACACAGTGGCTGTCAATCAAAAAGACTCTCCCGACCCCCATACAGCAGTTTTATTGGGTCCCCATACGTTGCTACCCAGACTTTTTACCAGTGAAATTTGATACAGGTTTTAGAAATTAGACCTGTAAGGGACTCACCCTCTGCTCACAGTTTATAGCTGAGGGACATATTATGTCCTTTCGACAACTGCAAGAGAGGTTTAACTTACCTAACTCAGACTTTTTTAGATACTTACAAGCCAAACACTTTATTATCAAACATAAATTATGTGAGGTCACATTTCCAGGCATTACCTCATCCACTTTTAGCCTTGGTAAAGGAAGAATCTGGCCACTTAGAAAGCAAACATCTAATTTCTAAATATTTTGCAATGCTAAATAGGATCATTGGTCATAATTCGGTAACACAGCTTCAAGACCTCTGGGAGAAATAAGCTAATATCCCCCATTGGGGAAACATTGAGGGTTGGTGGCAGACTAGGTTTGCTGGCAAAGGCACCTAGCTTCACCTGAGCTCTTTTCTTCTAGGTTTGCTTGTAAGGACAGAGCAAGGAACATAATCAGAGCATGGAAAAAGATAAAGGCTTCTTTTGGCTAGGCAGATTTACTGTGTGATATTTTCTTCTGGACTCACAGGGTTTGTTACTGTGTCTTGCTAACATTTTACTGCTTTATTGTTCTCTGATTCAAATTGCTGTTGCAGGATATACTTTCTGCTGCATTATTACTAGGTGTGCCTACAGGTTTGTTACTGTTTTGTGCTTACAGATTACTGCTGTAATCTTCTCTGATTGAATTTATTTTTTGCAAGGTATATCTTCTGTTACTGCTTTATTTTTCTCTGTAGCCAAGTGTTTTTGCAGGGTATATCTTCTGTGAAATTATTACTGGTGGTGCCTTACAGGTTTTACAGTTTTATCTATCATTAAGCTAAGCATTCAAGGCTACTGCATTTATTGTTGGTTGATAGTTTCTGCGCTTACCTCCTTGTTTCTTTTGTCTGTGGTACTTCTTTTTCGGCAGGGGAATGGCCCAGCCACCCACCCCCATCCCCAACCCACCTGTGCTACACTCCTTTTATAGGGTAGCACAGTCATGACATTTCCTTCAGCAAAGCAGGAAGGGGAGGATCAGAGGGGTATCCACACAGTGACCTCACTTACAAGGGCACAATTAATTTAACTTGTTATAGCAAGTTATACAAAAAAACAAACAAACAAAATAGAAAGTCAAACTTTTGCTTTCATGTTCCTCCTTCTAATTATTCAGACCAGGTTATAAACCTGGCAATGCATCTGGAATGGATATTATTAACTTCAGGTACTGCGGGACACTTTTTGAAAGGGCAGTTATACAGGATTTAGGACATTGTCCTACATGCTGGACCATTGGAGATCTAAGGGCTCAGCTCCAGGCAGCATGGGCAGAGATTGCATGCCTCAAATCGCATATTCAGGAGGAAATATATTTTAAGAACCGCCCACCATTTCCCCAACATCCAACTGAAGCTCCTCGGCCACAGAGGGTAGTTGTTCTGAGAGGCTGGCAGGTGGTTAGGAGGGGCAAATCGGGTGCCCCATCACTCACTGTTCTTCAACGTATCACCTCCACAAACCATATAAAAAACTACAATTAGGTATCTGCCTCTATCGCTGAAATCAGACAAAGGGTCAGAGGACACTGCAGAGCAGGGCACTGCAGCACAGGAGGTAGCACAACAAACCTTGCCCAAAACAGGGACCAAAACAAAAAAGCAAAAAGGAAATCTGAAACACTTCTGATCATAGGAGACTCTATAATTCAAGGAGTTGATGTTGACCTCCAGCTGGCGGGTAATGGTCAGAGGTCTCCCAGGTACATCAGCGTGGAGAGACACTAACCACATTGCTAAAACTATGCAGGAAGCAGGAGAAAACATTGATGTCCTGGTACACATAAGGACTAACGATCTTGCCAGCTGGTCAGTTGTGGAGACCAAGGAACACCTGAACAGGCTGGGAGACAAACTGTCATCCATTTCATCTGGCATCTCCTTCTCTGCGATCCTGCCAGTCTGGGAGAGGGAAACAGATGGACGGAAGGTCAGAGGAGGGGAGACAGGGGAGCTAAACATGTGGCTCGAGGGCTGGTGCCAGAAAAAAGGACACAAATTTGTAGTTAACTGGCAGCAGTTTTGGAAGCGAAAGTTTTTTTTAAATTTGAAGGACTGCATCTGACTAAGGAGGGAGTCGGTGCATTGGGGCAGAAGTTTGACATCTTTACAGAATATTTAAACTAGCCATTGGGGAGATGGGTACAGCACCCAATACATCAAAAGGAAAGAACACCCCTCCCCACTCAGCTAGTGATCAAACAGGGGTTCAGCATGTTTGCAGTTCATTTGCATCATCAAGTAAGGAAAAAGGTCCGGCTCCCCATGTAATGCACAGCGGAAGTGCTGGACCTCACCCAGCAACTAACACACCAAAATCTGGCCAATGGAAAATCATGTACACAAATGCCCAGAGTCTGGGAAACAAGATCCCAGATCTACAGGCAACAATGACAGTGGCTAAGCTGGGTATAGTAGCCATTAGCGAGACATGGTTCACCAGTAACCACACTTGGGAGACTTCAGTACCCGGCTATGTACTGTACAGAAGAGACCGAGGTCATATAATCCCTGATTTGGAGGTGTTACCTTTAAACCCTGAGAAATTTCCATCGGTGGATAGTAGATTTTCCAATTAAAGGCATGTTCTCGTCTGGGTCTAGGAGAGAAATGACTGTGTTACCCATGTATAAAGATATGTGGTTATCAATGCCCTCAACCACAACTCTGTGGCTCCATGCTAATCGCAAAGAGGAGTAGAGAGAGAGGACAGCCCTGCCTAGTGCCTCTGGTAATCTGAAACTGGGAGGACTTAGTCACATTAGTGTGAACCATGGCCACAGGAGACTCATATAGCATATCAATCCATTTTAAGAAATGTTCCCCAAAACCCATTTTATGCCACACCTCGCACCACACCGATGACCCATGTTCGGGAACGAGCAAGGGTTGTCATGGGTCGGCAGGGAGGAGAGGGATTGAGCGTCCAATGGACTACTCTCCATCTCTGGGTAGAGGGGATTCCTGTGACCGGTGCTCGCCTGACCCCTAGTGGAGGCTGGGGCTTGGTGGCATGTAGCCACAAACCAAGGGGGCGGGACGCAGCAGATGCTTGATTGGGGCACGCACGGGAGCATGTGGGCACCCAGTCGCTGGCATCATTGCATGCCATGAGCCTGCAGGGGAGAAAAGCGGAAACAGGGGAATCCAGTCGCAGCGGCTTGATGGCCATCTGTGAGCACCTGTGCTGGTTTCCAAGAGGGGATTGCCAAGTGTGGATCTGTATTAGGTGGGGAGAATAGGCTGCCTCCTACGTTCCCACCATGGAAGGTAAGCCGTGGGGCAATTGGGTGGTCACCTTCCATGGAGACCGGTCAGATGGTGGCCGGAGAAAGGGATGCGAGGACAGATTGGCCGATTGGAAGCCCCAGGAGAAACAATACCCACAAAAAAAAAATGAAATAGCTATCTGGGGAACTGGAATTTTAGTTCCTTCAGTAAAGATATTTACATGCGTGATATTGTTGCTTAAATGTCTCTCTGGGATAAACCCAGTTTGGTCTGGGTGTATCAAGGATGGTATGGCCCTCTGTAACCTAGCAGCTAAGATTTTGGTAAATATGTTAAGGTCTTGATTTAAAAGTGATATAGGCTTATACAACTCGCACAATGCAACATTTTTCCTAGGTTTCAGAAGAACAGAAATAATGGCGTTATTCCACATTTGGGAAATGATACAATTTTTTTGATAATCTCAGAATAGGGTCACATATAACTGGAGCTCGTTGAAATTTAAATTGTTTATAGAAGTCCACATTATAACCGTCTGGCCCCGGGGCTTAGCCGGTTTTAAAAGAATCAATGGCATCCAATATTTCCCTAACTGTGAAAGGGCTGTCCAACATCTCCTGCTCCTCTGAACTAAGAGCCTGCAACTGCAGAGGCCGCAGGAACTCTTTGGTGTCTTGCCTGACTTGATTTGGATTCTTATCCTCTGAATACAGAGAGGCATAAAAATCCTGAAAGCAATTCACTATGTTAATGGGATGAGTCTTATATTCATTACTAAAATTATTTGCCTAAATTATTTGTCTGGTACATTCCGCAGTCTCCTTACACAAGTAAAAAGCCAGCAATCTAGAAGCACGGCCTCCAATTTTATAATATTTATGTGATTTGTAATGCGGTTGACGCTCTACCTTTTTATTTAAGAGCTCTAAGTTGCTTCCTAGTCTAATGTAATTCCTCCTTTATCTGAGGTGTTCTAGTACATTTATGTTGGGCTTCTAAGTTGCTGAGTTTCTTTTCTAAACTATTTTGCAAAGCCCTTCTCTGTTTATTATGTGCTGTGGCCCAGCTAATAATATTGCCGCTAAGGACTGCCCTCATGGCATCCCACCTTGTTCGCATGGCGGGTGGGTCAGAGGCATTTAATTCAAGATATGTCAGATCTCCTTGTGAAGATATTAGTGAAGTTTGGATCAGCTAAAAACGTTAGAATTGAAACTCCATGTGGTCTGCCGCTTTATTTGCTTCAAGTTTATAACAAAATCAACCAGTGCATGGTCAGAGTGGATAATATTATAGATCTGCATTGATCAAATTTTTATGAGTGTCAGAGGAATTGATTTAAAAAAGTCAATTCTGGAATATTCTTGGTGAGAATATAAAAATAAGTGTAATCTCATTCACCTAAATGTTGGTTATGCCATATATCTACCATACCAAATTCAGCCATGAATTCTCTCAAGATTTTGCTTGAAGCTTTATTAGTGCTAAGTTTCTAGAATATCTGTCCAAGAGGGGGCTCACAGCACAATTAAAGTCACCCCCTAAGACAACCATCCCTGCACGAAGCCTTGCTAGGTTGTTAAAGAGTGCTGTAAAAATAGGATTTAGCATTGGTGTTTGGGGCATAGATATTAAAAAATTTACAGTTTTTAAATTATAACAACTTTTGGGATAATGTCTAAGTTTGATAAAAAAAACACAAAATAACAGTGAGATTGGTAAAAACATGTTTGCAAGTGTTAACAGGTCATACTTTACTGTTCATGTATAGAGAAATACCAATCAGTAAAGGCGATAAAACAGATCGTGAGTGGGTATTCATGATTTACTTGCCGTGGGGAAAAAAAACACTTGAGATGGTCGTCTTTTTTGTTTACTGTTTTAAACTTACAAACTTTAAACTACAATCACATTATGTATTTATACACAAGCACCGTAAACCTATCTAAATGGGATCTGTTTAACTAGATTCTGGTGTGTGTGTAGAAACTTGCTAGAAATATCTTTTCTTGTCACCCAAAAACCAGGTACCCAGCTTAGTGATAGGAGGCCTTGTCCCAGGTTCTGTGTATGAGAGCACTGGGATTTTCTTGACTTCTGCAACCACAGCTGGAACTCATGCTGCTGGCTGCAGTGAGAGCAGTGAGCTGCCACTTCCCTGGTGTCTAGTAGCACCCCTCCATTGCCGTCCTTGAATGCTAGCTCCACCAAAGCAAGTCAGTCCCATTTACATTGTTTTTTCTTCCCTCTGTCCCATCAGCTTGCCCCATCAAACACAAGCCACTAAAAGATTTTTTGTGTCCCACTGTTAAATGAAAGAAAAAACAGTCTCCTGTTCTCTAGTGACTATAAGTCCATCCACCCACCCACCCCACCAAAAGCAAGTCAGTCCCATTTATGTTGTTTTGCCTCCCCACTCATCCACCAGCCAGCCCCATAAAATGCAAGTCACTAAAAGATTTTTGTGTCCCACTGTTAAATAAAATAAAAGAAATAAACAGTCATCCATTCTCTAGTGGTTATATGTTTGTCTGCCCGCCCGGCCCACCAAAAGCAAGCTAGATGAAGGTCAAATTGGAAACACAGAATGGTAAATGTTTGTTTTCCATTTATTATTTTACACTTATTCTGCAAAGAAAGTACAGTAAGCCCTCTTGAGAGGCATGTGGCTGTATCCCCTCCCTTGGACACACTACACCATCAGTCGCCCCCCCCCTTCTCTGATCCACTGTAAACTAAAAGAACACACACTCTCCCTGGTGCCTAGCATATCTCCCTTCCTCTTCCCAAGAGTCCTGTTCAAAATGTTCAAAATGTAAACCAGTCCTCAGTGGCTAGCAGTCCTCCATCCGTAACCCTGGTCACCCCTTGTAATTAGTATACTTCCCTGGTGGTCTAGTGGACCCTCATCCCTTTCCCAGAGCAGCCCAAAGTTATAAATAAATTAAGTTCCTGGGTGGTCTAGTGTACCACACTCCCTATCCTTGTTCATCCCATAGATGTCAATAAATCATGGTGGTGCAGTGGATCACCCTCCCTATCCATGCTCAGCCCGTAGAATAAAACAAATCTTTCCCTGGTGTCATGTGTACTCCCCCTCCCTATTTCTGAGCATCTTCTAAATTTAAATAAATCAATTTCCCTGATGTGTAGTGGCAACCCCGCCCCCATTCCTGCCCCCATCTAAAATAAAGAAGATGGTTCCTCAATGTTTTTTTTTTCCTTTGCAAACCTGCAAAAAGGAAAATGGTCCCTCGCTGATCTGACCCCACCCCACCTCCCATTCAGTACCCGCCACCCCACCCCAGTACACCCCCCCACACACCCCTCACTCACCTAAACAGGTCACAGGGTGAAGATCCACTCTGATCGAAGACACATCTTGCTGCTGGACTCAGAGACTGCATATGAGAAAAAAATGCAAATGCAGTTCAATGTATTTCGATGGGGTTTTCAACTTTGATGCATGACTTGGCCATTTTTACATATTGTGACACTAAATTTTCAACATGGCCTTTTGGAGACCCCTTCTCATAACCAACATCAGTGGAATTCCACAAATCTGGCCTGAAAGATGATTTTGTGGTCACTTGGCGAAATCACCGTTGGGGCAGGATTTGAACATTTTCACCACCCTTGTTCATGAGGTGGGGTCATAAGAAGGCTGTGTTGAAAATATGGGGTCAAAATATGTAAAAATGAATTTGCAGATGTAGACATTTTACTATGCTCACTCGTAATTTTATATATATTGACCCCAAGCTTTCATCATAGCCATTTTTGTACACCACCTCATGAATGTGACAGCTGGCATTTTTCAAACCCTGGCCAAAATGTATTTTCTTACCTGTGACATGGAATGATGTTTTGGTGGTGTGGAATGATGTTTTAGTGGGGATTTAAAAATGTGTAGCATAGTGTTCATAAGATGGGGTAATTACAAAGCTATAACAGGGCCTTGCTGACAATTTGGTTGCTGTTTTGGCTGAAATGCAAACACAGGGTCCTCTGGGCCCGGTGCTTCCGTGGCAACATACATGTATGCATCTATTCAGGGATGAGAGCACAGGGCTTCCACAGGCAAATGAGGATTCGATTATGCTATCTAAAAAAGTAAGGAAGAAATTCTTTGTAAAAAAAACTTTGTTAATGCACTAGTTAGGGTAAAGTAACACTACAAAAGTAGGGAAATGTGGTATTCGGGTTTCTCACCGTGTCACTCCCCCACACCCCCAAGTAGCGAAAGGAAAAAACATTAGGGTTTTGGGTCTCTGGAGTCTTGGTGAATCAGTGGTGGAGTCTACCTTGGGGGTTGTCAACCCTAATCCCCCCCATGGGCCCTATGTGAAGAAAGGAAATTGTGTGTGACGTTGTTTGCTCACAGAATTGGATGAGCATTAGGGGTGACAACCCCCAAGGACTACCCCACCACTGATTCACCAAGACTCCTGAAATTTTGTACATTAAATTTTCAGGATTAAGAAATCCTGGCATGCCTGGCCTGGTGGTGCTGAGGGTTGAGGTGCTGGATGCCACACCTTGCGCCATGCCGGTGACCCAGGTTTGGGAACAAGCTGGGGCCACTGGGAGTCAGAAGGGGGGAATGAAATCGAGCATCTGTAGGACTGCTCTCTCCTCCTGGGGAGGGTTGGGAAGATGCGATCACTCCTTGAGCAGCCTCTGGTGGTGATTGGAGGTGCCCAGCAGGGCGACGTAGCGGATGCATTGGGCAGAGTTGTGGCATAGCGTTGCCTTGTCAACCACACTCCGAGGGGAAAAGAACTTGCACATAAAAGAGAAAACCCCACTCTTGGGGATAGATGAAGGCACCTCGGCCTCCTAAGCCCACACTCCCAATGTCCGGACTGCCTCCTCTCGTGCCAGGGCTTCTTGTGTGCCAGTACTTTGCCCTTGGAAATAGAGCACCCTGGGTGGATAGGGTGACCCTACCTCTGGAGGGTATAGACCTGGAGGTGGTGCTGGGCTGCATGAGAAGAGAGGGGAGTAGTAGTCACGGAGGGAGGTAGTGGCTGGGAGTCTCCAAGGATGCTGGAAGGAGTTCCACAGGATAGTGGTGATAAATAAAGTTAAAAATAAAGAGATCCTGGCACAAAGGCTGGGCACGGGGTCAAAATGTCATACAGCAGAATGCCATTCGACTTAATCGCATTGCGTGATTTCCTTTTTTCTTTTGTTTTGTGGGGGTCTCCACCCCCTAAACCCCCATTACAGGGGGCTGCACCCCAGACCCCCCACTAAGGATTCTAACTCTGGGGGGTCCAACTCCGAGAGCACACAGGTCCGGGGTGTGCCATAATGCCGTATTATGCATATGACATTATGACCCGGTATGCAAAGGCTGAGCTTTCAAAATTTCATGTAAATCAGTTGAATGGGAACTCAGTTATTAAGGTGCAAAAAACTGAGGTTTAACAATAAAGTGCTTACTCAACCCTAATATAGAGGTGTGACTACACATGTATAATACACACTATAGTGGCACAGTAGTGCCACTATATATAGAATAGTGTATGGGTGACCATCCAAAACAAGACTGTGTTTCCATTGAGGGTGTTGATGACATCACAGAGATCTCAGGAGGTCTCACTAACATCAACTGCCTGAGATGGAAACATAGCCTTATTCGTGGATGGTCACCCATCCACTATTTTATATTGTATATGGTTCCCATAAGTTTTGAAAAAAATCCTTTCACAAGGTTTCATTCCTTGTGATCATGGTTCCACTTGCTTCTGTCCTCACTAGAGACCTGCTCTGCTCCCAACTCCAGAGATCCCAATCCTTGCTGCCATTCTCTTTGCACCCGACTGTGACCATAAACAGTGGCAGTTATTTTAAAAAAATAGAAAAAAAACTGACCGACTGAAAGTTTGAAACAGGAAACCGACTATGGCTGTCCGTGTCCAAACTCTTGATGAAGTGCTCAGAGCAAAGGCCGATGGCACATTTATAAGGTAGAAAAAAAAAAGTGGAGACTGGATGGGCCTTGCGGTCCTTATCTGCCATCAACTTGTATGTTTCTATGTTTCACACGACTGCTCGCTCACTAAGTGCCACTGCCATATTTCTCTGTTTTTTGTTTTTTTTTATGTGAAGAGTTCAGTTTCCTCCAATCAGGTTGCAGGACAAGGCTAAAAAGTTGTACTATCGATGTGTCATCAGAACGATAGTAGAACAACTTTGTTTACCTTTGAACTGTCCTACAACAAGTATTTAAAAGCCACTGATTTACTCCCACAAGAAGCCTTAACTATATACTTTTAGGGTCAAGTAGGCTGTTTAATGTTAAGACTCTAACTTTGCACTTTAATAGCTATGCCACCATTCAACAGATTTGCACAAATGTTTGCATGTGCGGTCTCAGGGGTATGAATTCTTGACATGCCAAGTTTCATTCCAGTTGGATTTGTGTATTCTGAGATCCATATAGTAAGAAAAAAAAATTGTGTGGGAGGGTTGCCCTTTTTTGTCATTGCCTAGCACCAAGATAGTTTGGAATTTTGATCTGAAATGTTCAAGGTAGAAAGGGCTTGGCCCAGAGTAGTGCCTTTCATAGGTTTGGTGAAAAAATATTAATCGGTTCTAGAGTTATAAGGATTTGAAATTTCAGTTCTGAGCATAGCTGTTTCATACAGATAAAGAATACGGGCCATACAAAAAAAGATTCTGTTTCATATGGGGGTGATCTTGTTTTGTGAGAAAACAATCTTTTTGTATGGCCACCATCTTGTTTCCCTTTAAAAAGAAATAAAAATTTGAAAATGTATAAAAATTGTTATCATGGAAACACACCAACAAATGCATCTTGCTAATCGGGACCCCATTAGGTGGGTTGTGCAGTTACTTTTTGGGAAAATGACACACAAATGTGTTTTTAACACATTTTAAAATTATTTTCTTGAGAGATGATTTTCTTTTATCGTATGGTCATACGAAACAAGAATAGGGCCATACAAAACAAGATTGCCTTCATAAGAAAACAGCTTTTTCACATTCTGTTTTGTTTGAAGGAATCTTTTTTTTTCCTGAATGTGACACAATTTCACAAAAAAAGATTAATTCATAAGAAAAAAGAATTTGGACATCATTTTTTTATATTCTTTTTTCATATGAAGGAATCTTTTTTTGCGAGAACACAATCTCACGAAAAAATATTCCTTCATATATAAAAATATTTTGGACTTAGTTTTGTTCACATTATTTTATCATGTGAATTGATTTTTTGTGAGATTGTGTTCTTGCAAAAAAAGATTCCTTCTTATGAAAAAAAATTTGAACTTAGTTTTTTTCCCGCATTTTTTTTTATTTAATGTTTTTGTTCTTTGGTAATGGGGTAAGGCCCACTAGGCACAAGTACCTGTCTTCAGGGGCAACATCTGAGTACCAAGGAGGCTAAGTGACTTGATCATAGTCACACAATATGCAAGTGGAAGTTGTGGGAATCAAACCCAAATCTGCTGGATGTACCAAGCTCATTCACAGCTCGTTACTTTACCCTCTAGGCCAGGGGTGGCCAACCTGTAGCCCACGAGCCACATGTTGCTCGTGAAGCAGTTGACTCGTGAAGGGCTTGTCAATTAAATGTCAAGTACAAATCACAGTCTTTTAAATTTGAGAAAAGTCAAAGTACAGAAGTGCCTTGAGTGCTCAACAAGCTACTTTTACTAAGCCTGTATGCAAATCTAAAGTTCCAGAACTGCTATGAATAATTATTTTAAAAATTACAACTATTTTTTATAAAAATGCTGTAACTTAATAAAACTTAAAGGAACGCTGTTTTAATCTCTGATTCCCCAGTACTGCAAGCCTTATTCACCAATTAGGGTTTTCTCAAATAAAGCACCCTTTTTGGACTGGTTTCACTTACTTATTTTATTTTTAAAAAGTCAGGCACTCAGCAAAATGGCACACGCTGTGCATCTCTATTTCATGGCAAAGTGCGGTGCTGCACTGCTCAGCTCCAATACAAGTGTTATGGGGCTGAGTGGTGCAACGCCACACTTTGCTGTGAAATGAAGACGGGCAGCGTGTGCCATTTTGTGGAATGCCCAACTTTTTAAAAATAAAAAAAAGCAAGTGAAATGAGTCCAAAAAGGGCACTTTATTTGTGAAACCCCTAATTGAGGGGTTAGGCTTATGGGGGTGGGGAATTGGGGATTAGGAGAGGTTTCCTTTAATAAAATATGATTATTGATTATTTACTATGACTATGTAATTAACTCCTAAATATGGCTAAATATGGATAAGTATGGGTATGGTAAAGGCAGCATGTTGTGTAGGATATGGGCTGCATGTTGTTGTGGCTCACATCTTACTCAGAAATTTAAGTGTGGCTCATGATCCTGAAAAGGTTGGACACCCCTGCTCTAGACTATACTGCTCAGCATTAACAAGCCACAACTCTATCAATATTTGCAGTTAAGGGACACTCTATATATCAAAAGAAAGGTCTTAATGAGTGCAACAGCAGTAATGCATAACATGCCACCCCACCACAAAAATAATTAGGGGCCATATAAAACAACATAAACATTTTAAAATGAAAATTCCCAGAGGATAACATTGCAACTTTATCAAGCCATGTGTCCATCAATTAGTGGAGTTAAGAAACAATGTATATATATCCAAAAGAAAGGTGTCAATGAGTAGTACACTACTAACACATAATCCCCCCAAAACATTTGTGGGGTATGCACTGCACCCCCAAATTACAGCACAAAGCTCTGCAAAAACAATTTCTTATAAGTTAAAACTTAAATTTGCATTGCACTGTGACTGGACTGTAGATGCATTCCAAATGAGTTGCAAAAACATTTTATAAAGATTGCTCTTAAGTTGGTTAAGCACTGAAAAATAATGCAGTATGTGTTGCCAGTGCATTGCCAGCTGTGAAAAACAGTGCCAAACCAACTTATTGGTGGAACAGTTTAATGTGACTTGTACTGTACCTTCAATCTTCACATGGTGCCAAATCCACAAGGAAAGCCCAATCATCATCAAAAATGCACCAAAGGTGTATCTAGCCTTCCAGTACAACTATAGCTAATTTCAGAGCAAACCAACACAAATTAACTGACTTAATGAGTAAGAAATTGAAAAACATATTTTTGCCCATATACTGTTAAGTGCTGTCAATTAAGAGAGGCACTTAATATCTTTTTCTCTTTGAAATGAGTCCCACAAAAAATAATTACAAACAAGCTCATAAATTGCTATTCTGGAGGCATGAAAGCCAGAGGGCCCTGCACTTCCAAATCCCGACAGGTCTGTGTATTGGAGGGATGGAACTGCAGGGTCTGTAGGGCCCTGTGCTTCCCTAGGCAGATGGATGTGTTCACGCGAAGGGACCTGTGTGAATGAGGATGCAATTATACCACCTCAAAAAGTAAGGAAATTCTTTGCAAAAAAACTGTGTTAATGCATCAGTTAAAGGAAAACTACACCCAAAACTTGAAAAAATATATGCTGTACAGGGTGTTTTAATTTGTATGTGAAGTTCTAGTGTTTCCTTTCCTCTGACTGGTATTAGGGGTTTTTCCTAAATTAGCCTGCTAGCTTTAGCTATTGACTGTCCTACAGGTTACCACCCCCTCTGGCAGTGCATTCCAATGAAACACCACCCTCTCAGTGAAGTAGTGCCTTCTCATTTCCCTCTTGAAACGTCTCCCTTCCAACCGTAGTCCATGCTCTCTCGTCTCTCTTCCACTCCTCAGTTTAAACACCCCCTCAGTACTAGGTTTATTTACTCCCTCAGATATTTAAATGATTCAATCATATCCCCCCATCCCTCCTCTCCTCCAGTGTGTACATGTTCAGCTCCTTCACCCTAACTTCATATGCCTTTCTTTCATCCCCTTTAACATTTTTGTTGCCCTCCTTTGCACACCCTCCAGTAACTTTATCTCTCTCCTCAGGTATGGCCTCCAGTATTGCAGACTGTTCTCCAGGTGCGGTCTGACCAATGATCTGTAGAGTGGTAGGATCACATCCATGTGTCTAGATGAGAACCCCTTTGCAATACACCCCAGCATCCTGTTTGCCTTCGCTGCTGCTCTCCTGCACTGGGCTGAGTTGTTCATGATCTCAATTACCAACACCCCTAGGTCCTTCTCCTCCTCTGTGATCCCCAACCTCACCCCCCAACCAGTAGTCCCTCTTCTGGTTCTTATCCCCGAAGTGCATCACCTTACACTTCTTTGCATTGAATCCTAGCTGCCATGCTACCGACCATGTCTGTAGCTTGGTTAGGTCTCCCTGCAGTTTTTCCCATCCATCCTCTTCATCCACCATCGCCCCTAATTTGGTATCATCTGTGAACAGACTAACCCTGCTCCCCACTCCATGTGCTATATTGGAGATAAAGAGCCCAAATAGCACCAGGCCCAGCACTGACCCTTGCGGCACCCCGCTTGTCACTGCTCTGGATGCCAAGGGCTCCCCACCACCACCACCCTCTACACCCTCCCCTGTAACCAGTTCTCTATCCATTTAGTCAGCTTTTTTCCCAGCCCCACTGCATTCAGCTTCCCCCAAGTCTCCCATGAGACACTGTATCAAAGGCCTTACTGAAGTCCAAGTACAGGACATGTACTGCATGGCCCCTGTCCAATTCCCTTGTCACCCAGTCATAATACTCTATTAGGTTGGTTTGACAAGACCTCCCTGAGTCAAAATCATGTTGCCACCCATCTTGGAGGCCATTACTCTCTAGGAATGCCACCAGCCTCTCCTTCAGTATCGCCTCCATAAGCTTACCCATTATGGATGTGAGACTGACCGACTGATAATTTCCTGGCTCCTCTCTAGGCCCACTCTTGTGTATGGGCACCACATGGGCCACCCTCCAGTCCTGGAGCACACACCCCGTTTCCAGGGAGGTGTTGAACAGATCTGCTAGTTGCTCAGCCAACAGCTCCGCCATCTCCCTCAGCACCCTGGAGTGGATGACATCAGGACTTGGTGCCTTGTCTACCCTTATTGCATTCAGCATCTCCAGCACCCTACTCCCCTGTGATCACTTTGTCCATCACCTCCTCCTCTCCTTTCCCCACCCCCTCAGCCCATGCCGGTAATGGACCATCCTTCTCCTTAGTGAAAATGGAGCAGAAGTACTCATTTAGAATTTCCACTTGCTCCTCCCCATTTTCCACCCAATTGCCTCCCCACTTTATCCTCACAATATGTTCCTTATACTTCCTCTTTTCCCTGACATACCTAAAAAAGTCCTTTTCCCCTCCCCTTTATGCTCTGTGCTAACCTTAATTCTCTGGAGGCCTTAGCTTTTTTTCACCCTCCTGGATATCTCCCTTGACCAACTCCCGTAAGTCTCCTTATCCTCTCCCTTCCCTGTTCTCCTGTACTGCCGGTATGCAGCCCTCTTTGCCCTCACCCCCTTGCAGCACTTCCTTGTTCAGCCAGCATGTTTTCTTGGCTCTGCTCTTCTTACTCCTGGCCCTGGTGCAGGTTACTGTGGCTTCTGTTAGCCCAGTCTTTATGACTCCCTACTTTTGTTCTGCATCCATCCCCGGCCTTATATCCTGGAGTCTCCCTTGCAGTATTGCTCCCATCCTCCCAAAGTCCACCCTACTAAAGTCCACCACCTTAGAGCCCATGCCTCCTGTCTCCCTTGACCAGCATGAGAACGAGCCACACTGTTTGGTGGTCGCTACCCACTAGTGGGTCCTCCACCTTTACCTCCCTCATCACCTACCCATTTGCCAGTAGCATGTCCAGAGTGCTACCAAGCCTTGTAGGCCCACTTACCAATTGTGTCAGAAGGCTGTCCTGGAATGCATCAAGGAGCACCTGCTTCCTGGTACTGCTAGTGGCCGAAGTGCTCCAGTCAACTCCTGGTAGGTTAAAATCCCCCACTATCACCACACTCCCCCTTCTACACACCCTCCTTGTCTGCTCTGCGAACTCCCCATCCAGTTCCCCGGATTGGGCTGGTGGTCTGCACACCACTCCCAGCCTCAGTTTTCTGTCCTTGGAGTCCAGTAGCTGCACCCAATGTGCCTCTATCCTCTCCTCTTCTCTTCTCCCTCATCCTTTATGCATTTGATCCCTTCCCTCACATAGAGTGAACCCCCCCCTTCCAACCCCCCAATCCCTCCTGCATATCCTGTATCCTGGGATTGCCAAGTCACAGTCATGGTACTCTGTGGCCCAAGTCCCTGTCACTGCAGCAGTGTACACCTTCACCTCTGAAAGGAGCACCTGAAGCTCTGCAATTTTGTTCACCAGGCTTCTTGTGTTGAGAGAGACCACCTTCCACCCATACCCCTCCTTCTCCTCACTCTTCTCCTTGGGCTGTGTCCCTCCTCCAGGTGGTCCGCACCCTTTCTCCTCCTTATTCTCACCAGGTGGTGATGCCTTCTGTATTACACTCAGACCACTCTGCCCGCCCCCTCCCGGGGTTACTATGCCTCCACCTTTACCTGTATCTAGGGAGTGAGCTCATTTGGATCCCCTGTCCGGACCTTTCTACAAACCTCAGTCTTTTGACCACCCAACTAGTTTAAATCCACCTTAGTAGAGATATACCCCTCTAGTCCCACCTGCAATACTCCCCTCCTCTCCCTGCTCAGGTGTAGCCTGTCCCCTGCATACAAGTCACTATTCTCCCAGACCCTACCCCAGTTAGTTACTAACCCATAATTTTTGGTGTGGCACCAATCCCTCAGCCACCCGTTGAACTCCTTGATCCTACCCTTTCTCCCCGTGCTTGCACGTGGTACCGGGAGTACCTCCGAGAATGCCACTGACTCCCACCCCTCACACTGCCTGCCCAACTCCTTGAAACTCCCCCTCACTACTTCTACAGTCTCCCCCACCAAGTCCTTTCTACCCACATGCAACACTAAATTAGTTTTTTTCCTCCCCCTCGCTGCACACTTGAGCAGTGCCTGCCCTACCCCTCCTGCAGTCAACATAAATATGGCTGTGCCTTCCCCCCCTTCCACCCCATCTCACCCCTTTCAGTATAAAATCCCTCAGAACGAGTACCCCACCATCCCATCCCCCTTTCCCTTTCCACCACCCCAGTATTTGTTCTTCCCTGCCGCTTACCCCCGCCAGCTGCACCCTCTGTGACTTCTGTATCTGTACCTCCTACTTCCACCTCACCCCTTTCCTCTGCCTTATTCCTTCCATCCCCTTTGAACTCCTTCCCAGCCTGACTACTTCCTACTGGGCTTCACATGTTGACCTCCCCTCCTCCCCTGCTGATTTTCAACCCGTCTCCTATCCCCGTTGTTGTCGATTTAGAGCCCCCATTCCCTGCGACCCCAATAGTGATGCCCCTCCCATACTTCCCCCTTCCCGTAGCCTTCTCTCCTCCAGTCACCCCCTTTTTCTTTCCTTACTAGCCCCCTTTTACCCTTTCATCTTCGTTATCTCTTCATCTACCTGTTGCCACCCCTGTCATGCCCCGCTTGTCCTCCCCCACAGTACGTTCTTGCTCCCCTTCTCTCTCCCATAGCAGAGGCTCGAATTTATTCCTAGTCGATACCCCTCCTACATCTCTTCCCCTTATCAGTTCCCCCCTCCTACCTGTTCCCCTGTATGCCCCCCTGATCCCACCCCTGGTCCCCCTTAACCCGCAGCCATCTACTCCTCCCTGGTACCTCCTCGTGGTCTCTTCCTCCCCATCAGGAGGCTCCCTCACCTCGGCACCTCCTCCCTCCCTCCCTTCTCCTTTCTATTCTACTAGTGCCTCTGATACTGGGGTCAGTTTCAGTCCCTAGTTGTTCTTCCCTGTCCCCTGCCATCCCTATCCCCCCAGCAAGGATGCCTACCATACTCATCTGCCCTGCCACTTAGATTCCTCCCTAGCCTCCACAGTTTCTCCCTCAAACTAGCCAGTTGAATACTGACCATGCAACCCCCCCATCCTCCAAGCCCAGTCCAGGATCATGGCGGACCCACAGCCTATACACCCCGCCACCCTTCCAAAGATGCCCGCCCTATTGACATGCAGCACCTGTCCCATTTTGGCCCCCATCTTATGTTACAGGCTCTTACTCCCAGTTTGTGTACCCTACTACAACTTTTAGGCCCCTATTTACTCAAATTCCTGTTCCCCCACACTAGTCCCCCTACGGCCCCCATGCTGACCGGGTTAATTCAGTCTCAAATCTCATCCGTTAGATACTGTATTACTGTAGCAATCCTACAGCCGGCCCCCTTGTCCGTTTTTCACCCCTCAGTAACCATACTTTTTGTTCTCAGCCCTCATATAGTTTCACTTAGCCCAGTTAGAAATCCTATTGCACTCCAAGTATTACTCAGCTCAGTTAGATAAATAAACATAACAAATAAATATGTATTATCACAGCAGTCCTAACAGTATAGCTCAGTTAGAGAAATAAACAGAACTAAATCTGTATTATTACAGAAATCCTAAAAGTATCCAGTCATTGCTTTGTTTCCACCCAGAGACACTACTGTAATATAGGACCACAAGACCCTGGGCGGAGGGTGGGTAACTCTAAAGTCCAGACAGAGCTCTGTTGTGCTCACTCCCTCTTAGGCGGATTTAGAGGGGGGGGGCTAAGTGTGCTATAGCTCCCCTATCATGGAGCTCCTCTATTAGTAACGCACTGTGCTGCATTCTTATTCATGTAAGCTACCTGAGCCACACTGGTCTCATCTGTCCTCCAGCAGAACTGGCCTTAGCTAGGTGCAGGGCTCGAAATAACTGGCTGTCCACCTGTCCCGGACAGCCGGTTTTCTTTTGGGACAGCTGTTTTTTTAAGTTCGCCTGTCCCTTGGACGGGCAGTTTGTCCGTTTTCATTTTACCTTTCATTTGTGCACTAGGACCCAGTAGAATCAATCGGCTGGCTGTCTAACAGAGTCTGAGGAATCCTGACATCCTGCTGTCATGCGTAGCTCCGCCCTCCTGTAAAGCGCATCTCAGCCCGTCCTTTCCTCCATGGGTCTGGTGACTGCTACAACTGTGTGCATCACCTGACCTCTCTATGTAGACCCTGAGCAGCACAAAAGTAGATGAGTGGTGGCGGGTGGGAAGAGTCTCCCAGTAACGGTAGATTACGGCAACCGTGCATGTGCAGACTGTCACTGCACATTGCGGTTGCTCGTGCTCCTCATTTTCAATCTATCCTTTGAATCGTTCGGACGTCGTGGAGTAGGAGGAGAGTAAGTTCTTCAATGGCATTTACTGCTGCATACTATTCAAAAATACTATTCACCACTGCATTAAAAAAGTGTTTTCTGAGCTTCTGGAGATTAAAAAGGGGTAGGCAGGCAGGTCTGCATTGAGGACTCTGTGGTGTTGGATCTCTGTAAGTGGTTGGGAGAGGATGGCACAGACAAGGCACCAGACACTGTGTTGTGTTTTAATTTAAAAAGAAGCATCCCTCCATTTAGTGTGCAGAAACCTATCCTAGGATATCTGAAGTCAACTGTAAAAACGGAAGAAATTGAATGTATAAAATAAGACAGTAACACAGGCAGTCTGTTGCTCTTATCAGTGCTCTTGACTGTACTAACACAATCAGTTAAGGCAGGCTTGCCTTAAGTGTTGTTGTGGGTTCTCTGTATGTGCACGGGAGTGGAGAGGGACTAATTAATAAAAAAGAACTAATACAACAAAGCAGGCAGGTCAAGGGGAGAGGAAGGGGACGGAATATATTCTGTCTGTCTAAGCTGCTGCAACAGACCTCCATAGTTTTTTTGAGGCAGAAAGCCTTTGCCTAAGTAATAAGCCTCAGCCAAATAAATATATACACTTCTGCCCCATAGACTCTCTTGTGTTCTGCAAGTGGAGGGGGGACTGAAATTGAATAAAAAAGAACTAGACAGAGAGAGCTTAATATGTATAACCTTGATGAAAGGAGGGACGGGGGACATGATAGAAATGTTCAAGCACCTCAAAGGAATCAACAAAGTCCAGGAGGGTGGCATCTTTCAGAAAAAGAGATGTGTAAGAACAAGGGGACACAATTTAAAGATTGAGGGGGGGTGGCTCAGGGGTAATGTGAGGAAATCTTTTTTCATGGAGAGAGTGGTGGATGCGTAGACCTGCCTTCCTGTGGAGGTTGTTGGGGCTAAAACAGTGGGGGAATTCAAACATGCATGGGACAGACACAAGGCAATTGTAGTGTGGGGATGCAGGAAGTAGGCTGTTGGTTAACTAGAATCTGCAGCTTATCTAGTAGGTAGGGAAATGGGCAGACTGGGTGGCCAAGTGGTCCTTATCTGCCGTCAAAGTCTATGTTTCTATTGACCAGACCGAGACTGTCAAACAGTGAGGAGGGGGATTAAAGTCTCTGCATCTGTATTCTTGATCAGACAGTGTAAAGCCCTCCAGAGTTGTTGGTTGCTTGCTGGAGCTTGCAGATCAGTAGTCTTACTAGCTATATTAATATACAAAAGCTGTACATGATTGTTGTTATGATCTGCTAGTGGAGGGGATTGGAAAATAACAGCTGAATTAAAGAAGGCACTCGCACTCACTGCTGCTGTCAACAGAACAGATACACACAGCCCTTTATAGTGTTTGAGACAGCAGTGAAGAAAAGTCTTACAACAATGTGGACAGGTAAAACTTTTGTCGGACAGGCAGAATTTACACCCCACCTGTCCCTTGGACAGGCATCTCAAAAAAATTATTTCTAGCCCTGGCTAGGTGCAAACTCTGCCCCTGCACCTTGGGGCCCATGCTTTTTTCTTGAGGAAAAACATAATTTAAAACATTTAAAATACCTAACTGTTGTTAGAGATGAAAATGTTTACCAGCAAATGAAAGTGGAAGGCAAATAGCTCTGTTACTGTTACAAAAGGTGGGGGCAGCTTTGCTGCAGTGGAAAAGATTAGGTGAAGTAAGTGCTAATGGTGTTAATGGCCATACTTTACACCTCCCAGGTTGACTACTTTCACAAATAAAGGGCTATAGTGACAAGATAACTTGATTGTAACCTGGACATGTAGATGAAGCAATGAATGATATAACAAAATATGTTTCAAAAGTATGTGAGCACTCAAAATGGCTCAGAAACCTGACCAGCACAGAGCAAAACAGGATTTCCTTATAGGGACCATGAAAACCTGATCACCAGGTAAACAAATTGACAGGTGGTTACCTTACTGGTGTCCCATGATAATCATCTCTATTCTCTCTCACTCACACCTCCAGTAAAGTTAAGTTGTTTAACTTGTTTGCAAATCAGCGTACCTGGGATGTGAGTGTCCAGTGATTATGTCCCGTGCTTACAGAAATGAATACGGTAGTAGTACCGTTTTTGCTCCAGGCTCAGCAATGCTCCCAGATCAGGCAAAGCATTTTCCTGTAGTGCACCCTAATTTTCCCTGTATTTCTCCTGTAAAACTGGGATGAAATTCCAGTAGATTTTCCTGTATGCACAAGTCAATGTAAGTACAGTACTCAATTGGTGTCATTATGCCAGTCAATAAAATCACCAGGACAAATGTTGAGGCTGTTTTGTGTGTTCTTATTTATTTTAAATATAAAAAATCACCTACAACGTATCACATAACTACTCTACAACTTTAAGAACTTTATATGTAACAATATAATACCATCTTGAGGTTCTGGGGAAATGCTGGAACCTATAAAGCTTAGTTCTCAAGGTTCACATGTCTCCAGAACCTCCTGAAGGCATTATTACCTTGTAATAATACAGTCCCTTATAAAGTATTCTATTTATAGTATGAAATGCCACAACTTCAAATTTACCCCTTAATCACAGACTGGTACATTTTGTGTTCTGCTCACAATGGCCCCTATGCATGAAAGGAGCGTAGGGATGTGCAAAATGTGCATACCCCACCCTCGCCCCTGCGCCCCGCAGACAGGTGCACCCATACCGGCATTCACCAATGCCAACCACCTGTCCACAGCTCCTCCCTCAGCACACAGGACTCTGCAGGGTGGCCAGGGGAAGAGTCATTGTCCCAGGTAGACATCCAATGGGATGCTTCCCTGGAACCCACAGTAGATCCCACGCATAGGGTGGCATTCGTCTGGGCTGTGCATGCCAATAGCATGCACCCAGACCAGTGCAGCACCCTCCAGTCTCAGTGCTGCCCCACATAAACTTCCTGGGTGCTTGCCCATCCAGTTGCCCCTGCCACCTTCTGCTGTCCAGCGGTTGTGAGCAGCAGTGTGCCCTGTCCTGGTCCCCCGGTGACCGAATGCATGTGTTCATGGGAGCATGCTGTGGGTTATGGCAGGGTCTCCCTGGTGTACCCTGCAGCACCCTCTGCACGCATGCAGCCAGCACTACATGGGTTAGTGAATACACATAGTGCTGGCACACCCCTGGAACATCCCCATCACGGAGCTGTCTGCAGACATGGAGGAATCAGGTGCAGTGGGTCTGCGTGTGCCCCCTTCGTGCATGCCATGCGGGGGGCACAGGGGGTGTGTAGTAGCTATTCGCCCCAGTTATGCATGCATAGCCACTCTACACCATTCGTGCATAGGGCCTACAGCTCTGTGTACCTATAGTGCTCCATTAATAAACATTGTTTCAGTGTATTGTTGTTGTGATTTTCATTGGCACACTTAAGCACCCCCCTCCACACACACACACACACACACACACACACACCTTTGTGCACCACACTCGGAGGTAAAAACAAATATTCCCTTTTTTCCTTTTATTTTATTAAACTTAGGCCAGACCTGGGTCTATGGGTCCCTTCTGATCTCACACATATAATTCATAACTCCTACTTATCTTGATGAAGATCCCCTTCCCCATACCTTTCCCAGGCTCACAATTAAATAGAATCATTGTCTATTTTTTTTTCAAATAACCTCAACCTCTAGGCTGGTCAGAAGAAGTGCTGCCTTAGTGATCTTTTTAAAAACACAACTCTGCTCTGTGCACCAAACAAGCCAAGTAGCACTTAAGCACTCTTTGTGTCCCCGTCACCCTTTAAAGACCACCATCAACGAGTCTCTTTTGTCTGGCTCGCTTTTTGTACTTCATGTGTTTAAAATAGACAAATTTGCAAAACAGGTTTGTTTGGTGGTTCGGGGTGCTGCTTCCCTCAGGCAATACTTAAGCACTCTTTCTTGCACTCCCCAAGCATACCACCATCAAGTGGTCAGTCTTTTGTCTGACTCATTTTGCACCTAAAATGAGTTTAAAATAGACTAACCTGAGGCTGCCCACACTGAAGGCTTGTTTACCTTCAGTGGCTTAGGCTCTCTTCTAGTCCTCTAACCCAGAACAGTGGCATTTGAGATGCAGCTCAGCTGACTCAACGGTGTTGCTGTTTTGAGTGGGGCTACATGGCAGGTGTTTGGATTATGCAGCAGCTCACTGGTTCCTGATCAGAAGATCTGAATGCATCCTCAAAAAGATGCACTGCCAGCATATTACCTTACTACCCCAGAGAAACACAAGCTGCAAATGGACCAACAGAATTGCTTAGTGTAGCAAAGTCAGCAAACTGAGCACCAATTGGAGGGCTCTGTCTGGATCTTGAAGATTCATGGTGACCATTTTCCCATAGTGTTTGTCCATTTACCCTGATATTTTAAAGTTAAAAGATTTCCTTCCCGTATCCTGTTTTTGTAGCAAAAATCCCTTAAAATACAGGAATCCCTGTAGATCTAGGAGCACTGGCTCAGTCAGATTCATTTCCAATCGTGAAGTCAAATAATTCAATGCAGCCAATGGCACTAATTAAAAGATGCTGGTTAAACTAGTAGACGTGGTACTGCTTTACTAATACAGGACAGGAGGGTTAGTGAGGTGTAAATGTTGGATGTGGGGAGCCCACAGGGAATGGAGTGGTGGGGCCAGGCAGGGGGCTGCACAGGGGCCCAGAATGGTTAAGACCGGCCCTGTCCTCCAGTGTCCTGGTAGTGCGGTAAACAACCACCCCCACCCGCATTGCATAGTTGATCCCCCCCCCCGAGAAGCCGGTCTGTAGCATGAATTTCTTACTAACGGTCATCCTGCGCCACGTGGTCCGGTCCCAGCACTGTGGCAGCAGCTGATCTTGCCTTGGTGAGTCTGAGCATTCATTCTCTACTTTTGCAGGCTTAGTGCAGCTCCTTTGTTCATGCACAGATTGGGGGGTGCAGCTGCAGCAAAGCGGAGTGGACCTTAACAATACAGATCTTAACTAGGTCGCCTGGTGCTCACTGCTCCTGATTTGCTGTTGCATCCAACAGTGGATATGGCTAGCAAGGGGCGCCTTCTTTAAATGTCTGGGCTGCTGAAACAAGAGTGAGCTGTAATTCATTAATTCAGAAGAGGTGAGCGAGTGTACCACTGAGGAGGAGACAGAGAGAGAGTGGAGCCCACAAGTGAAGAGCAAAGCCAGAGGTTACAGGGGGCAGCTGTCCAGTAATGCAGGATTGGTGTGACCTTGGTAAATCAGCACAAGGAGTTACAGTGAGGTTAAGGTCATCTTCTGGTAGCAGAAGCAATTTGAAGCTGAAAGCTCTACTCATCAGGAGTCATGGAGTCAGTGTGTGCTGTCTAGAGAGAGAGAGTTTGGCGGCCAGGTGACCAGAGACAGTATTCAACTAAGGGCACATAGACTTCAGCCTGCTGAAAACTGATCAAGTCTTCATTTAACCTGGTACTTCTTGCATTAAAAACAAAAGACTTTCACAGTCACAAACTATGGGGGGGGGGGCAGCTGCTGGGATGGGACAGGACATTAGTGTTCCATCAAACTGGGTGTGTAGTATATGTAGTACTAGTGTTATTAATTTCTAGTATGGGGAGCTTAAATTCACGACATTAAAATTGTTTAAGGTCACTGCTAGTTTTGTCCTATATGGCAAATTGATTTTGGTGCAGATTTGCAGGAGAGAGAGTTGGAGAGTAGTGCCCTCTTCTAGCATGCTAGGAATGGTACAAAACTAATGCTGGGGCAGGTCTGGTCTCTGCGACAGCATGAACCAGGAGAGGCAGAAACTGATACATGACACCTCTGAACCAAGGTAAAAATTTCAGTATGTACTGTATGTCTTATCTGTGTGGTCTTTTTGTCGTGGTTGTACAGTGTGAATGAGCACAGAGGAAATTAATAGACATGGGGACATAGAAAGTGTTCTGATGTGTTATGGCGTGTGCAGGAGTTTCTGCATGCTTGGAGAGCAAAATTGGCAACAGAAGTCATAAGACCTTGTTTGGCGCATTGACACAGGCAGTTACAAAACTGGAAAAAAAAGTGATAGAATCAGATATTTAGTTTATGTAGTTCTATGTGTTGAATTGGAGGGGGGTGCAAGTTGTGATGTACTCAAGCAAGTGCTGTTGCTAATAAAACAAGCATTTGTCAATGCCGAATGTTTGCTTGCTGGCATTGGCAGTGGTAGGGTAGAAGTTACAGAGCTGCGTAATAGGAATGGCAGTGAAGTATTGAACTGAAGCCAACCCCACCACCACCCTGCACAGAGTGACAGGCATTGGGGTGTGCGTTTGGGTTGTCAGGCATAACGGCCACGCCATTTCACCACCCCACCCTGCAGAGACTGACAAGTGTCACGGTGTTCCTTGTGGTCTTTGTCCTTATCGCACCCATTTCATTAGGAAATATGGTGAGATGGGTGCGATATAGGAGAATGAATTGAAGTTGGGGCGAAGAGTCCAAGGCATACCTCGATACCTCTCACTGACTGCAGGGTGTGGAATGGTATGAGCATCACAGGCAAGAATCCCAAGTCACACCCCTGATGCCTGTCATTCTCTATAGGGTTGGGCGTTATAGTTGAAAACCCTAATACCTCAGGCATTCGTTTGTATTTTCACTCCAAATTTTCAACATGTTTGTTTTGTGATCCCACCTCATGAACAGGGGGAATATCAGTTTGTTAGCCGAAAGCTGCTTATGCACAGTGAATACGGCATTTAACACCACAGGTGCAAAAACATTCCGAACAGGATGTAAAAAATGACAGCTGTACTCTTTCATGGGGAGGTGTAAAAAATGGCTATGTTGCAAATCTGTAGTAAAAATATTAAAAAAAATGGTGAAGTCACGAGCGTACATAGAAACTGTGCAACGCACACCCGTAATATAATTAGGTTGGGGATTTTTTACAGCAGATTGTCAACTCAGGCATTTTGGTGCCTCGATCATGAACAGTGTCACTGTGATTTTCTTTATCTGTGCCGAACAATGATTTCCCACAGCGACCGCATCTCTGAACTGAAAGTGTGAAAATACACTTCAGCCATGTTATGAAAAATGACTGCTGTACTGTTCATAAGGAAGTGTGGAAAATGTCACTGGTGAAAATCTGGACTGAAAATATTACAAAGTCATGAACTAACGAGAGATAATGGAAACTGCGCAATGCTCACTGTGAACACAGTCATTTTATGGACTTTGTCACCAAATTTTCAACATAGCCATTTTAAGACCTCTGCTCATGAACAGTGTAACTGTGATTTTCTTAATCTGTCTCAAACATTGCTTTCACATCAACATGCACCATTGTGCGCCTACATGTCATAAAACATATTTTGGTCGACATATGAAAATTGCAGCTGTACTGTTCATAAGGAAGTTTAATAAAATGGCAATGTTGAAAATCTTGAGTGAAAATATTAAATTTTCAAACTTACAAGCATGCATAGGAACTGTGCAACGCACGCTCGTGAGAGTCATTTTTAGGAATTTTTTCACCAAATTTTCAACATAGCCATTTTAAGACCTGCTCTATGAACAGTGTCACTGTGATTTTATTAATTGTCCTGTATATTGATTTGCAGACACCGACCATGCCATTGTGCGCTACATGGGCGAAACACGCTTTGGGGTGAGATGTGAAAATGACAGCTGTACTACTTATAAGAAGGTATGGTAAAATGGCAATGTTGAAAATCTGGAGTGAAAATATTGAAAATTCGCGAACTTACGAGCGTGCGTAGGAACTGTACAACGCACGCTCTTAAAACAGTCATTTTTTGGAATTTTTTCACCAAATTTTCAACATAGCCATTTTAAGACCTTTGCTCATGAACAGTGTCACTGTGATTTTCTCAATTTATCCCGTACATTGATTTCGCACACCGACTGCGCCATTGTGCGCTACATGGGCGGAAACATGTTTTGGGTGAGATGTGAAAAATGACAGCTATACTACTCATGAGAAGGTGTGGCAAAATGGCAATGTTGGAAATCTGGAGTCAAAATATTGAAAATTCGGGAACTTACGAAAGGCAGCATAGAAACTGTAGCAACGACACCGTAAAACAGTCATTTTTGGAATTTTTTCACCAAATTTTTCAACATAGCCATTTTAATACCTCACTCATGAACAGTGTCACTGTGATTTTCTTAATTATCCCATACATTGATTTCGCACACCGACTGCGCCATTGTGCGCTACATGGGCGGAAACACATTTTGGGTGAGATGTGAAAAATGACAGCTGTACTGCTCATAAGAAGGTGTGGTAAAATGGCAATTTTGAATATCTGGGGTGAAAATATTGAAAATTCGCGAACTTACGAGCCTGCATAGGAACTGCGCAACGCATGCTCGTAAAACAGTCATCTTTGGGAATTTTGGCACCAAATTTTCAACATGGGGTTTTTGGGACCCCTTCTCATGAGTGATGTCATTGTCATGGCATTATTCAGGCCCGAAGGGTGATTTCGCGCAGTGACTGTGCAGTGACTGCGAAATCCCGCAGGCCGAACGCACTGTGACCAGCAGTGACATCACTCATGAAGAGTCTCAAGCTATGTTAATGCAAAAATCAAAAATACCTGAGATATGCAACAAAGTTGAAACCCCTATCTCACCCATTATACAGCTTACCGGCATTTCCTCAGTTCGCGGTCGGCTTTGAAGAGTGCAGACGTGTTCCCGGTCCACCGAAGATCATCGCACCGAGGTCCGGAGGTATGTATGGGGTGAGGGGGGGTGTGGGGATGCTGGGTGCGCAGTGGGTGGGTACAGGTTGTGGGAAGGGGGCGGGGAGACTACGTTGGAATGTTTTTTCTTTACAGGTAAAACTACAACAAACAGGATGACGTGGGACGTTTGCCACGCTGGGGTGGGCTCCCAGCATAGCACAAGACGGTTGTGGGGGCATTCAGCCGATGGGGATTGGGCACCCCGTCGGCCTAAGGATAGATGCCACGCTGGGGTGGGCTCCGCGTGGCACTCTACGGGGGAGGACAGTGGAGCCGACGGGGATTGGGCACCCCGTCAGCTATATTATTCATTGCCATGCTGGGGTGGACACCCAGTGTGGCATTTGAAGCCTTTGGGGAGGCAGGGAGCGCAGCACAGCTGACGGGGATTGGGCACCCGTCGGCTATACAGTGCATCTGCGGGGAGGCGCGCTGCGCCTGCGTGGGCAAGCGTGTGTGTGTGTGTGGGGAGCTGGCGTGGCAGGCGTATCTTATCGCTGCTCACCTGGCGTAGCTCCCCCTTTCAACTGTATGCCACTGCATTTTGGAGCGTGTCATAGACAGCTCCGTCATGCATTGGCTTACAGGGGCTGCGCCTGCCAGCACACTGACTGAATTGGAGGAGGAGGTGACACACCTCCAAAATCTCCGATGATGGCACTGTTTCTTGCACATGCATGCAAGCAAACATAAAAATGCATTTTATATTTGTTTAAAAACTGTTTTTCTGTCTGCTTACTGACTTCTTGGCCCTATCATAAAAATGAGATGCCTCATACCATGGGGTTATCCCAGTAAAGAAAAATTTAAAACAATAAAAAATATTTTATTTAAAAATGCATTTTCTTTGGAATACATTGTTCTATAGAATAAAATATGTTTTGCAAAAATAGCAAGCACACTTGAAATTATATTTTCAGAAACTGGATAGCAAAGTGACTTTGTTCCTATATTTCTATAGTTGCTGTATTTATTTTTTTTACTGAGATAAGGTTGGGGGATACGTTAATCTGTACTGCAGGACAAACTGGGATGGGTTGGCTTTATGGTAATGTCATAATGTGCTTGAGTGAGTGACATTTGTGAATTTGTTTACTTGGATTGTCATTTAGTTTGTCTGCAATTTGTCTTTATCACCAAGTCTCTTTCAAGTTTTCTCATTTTTATGTGTTTTGGATGTGCTGCTACCCAGCTGCAGTCTTTTGCTATTTTGTGTTTTTTTTGGGGGGGGATGGGAAGGTATTTGGGGCAACATACTGTCATGTGGACTGTGGGGTCTCTGGGGATGATGCTAGGGTGCAACTAACAAAGCATGGGGAGGGAGGAAATGAGTAGAAATGGTATTAGAAATACCATCCAAAATGCACCAGAATGTACCAAAATAGGTGGCCCATCAGACCCCCAGTCTATTATTTTTCTTTTTTCTCTGACTTGCGCTCCCCCCATCTATAGGACTCCTGGATCCACCCCTGCTCCCTCCCCCTCTCTCACTCACTCGTTCTGTTTCTCCCGGTGCTGCATGCTGCCCTATTGTACTGGTCTCCTGCCTGCGTTGGTACCTTTTATGACCACAAAGAAATCCGCAGCAGTCCCAACAGAGCCTCGTTGAGCTCACTGATCCCCCCCCCCAACTCAATCGTTCTTAATCTGTCCCAAACACTGATTTCCCACAGTGACTGTGCTATTCTGTGCTGGAAGTGCACAAACACATTTTGGCCAGGATGTGAAAAATGAGAGCTGTGCTGTTCATAAGGAGGTGTGAAGAAATGCCAGTGTTGAAACTCTGACATGAAAATATTACAAATTTGCGAAGTTACAAGGGTGCGGGGACACTGCGCAATGCATGCTTGTAACACAGTCGTTTTATGGACTTACATCACCAAATGTTCAACATAGGCATTTTAGGACCTCTGCTCATGAACAGTGTCACTGTCATTTTCTTAGTCTGTCCCGAGCACTGATTTCCAACAGCAGCCGTGCTATTCTGAGCTGGAAGTACAAAAACTAATTTGGGCATGGATTTGTAAAATGACAGCTATAATGTTCATAAGCAGGTGTGGGAAAATATCAGTGTTGAAAATCTGGAGTGAAAATATTACGAATTCGCTAAGTTACAAGCATGCGTGGAAACTGCGCAATGCATGCTAGTAAAACAGTCATTTTTTTTTTCTATCAGATTTGCAACATAGGCTTTTTGAGAGCCCACCTCATGAACAGTGGCACTGTTGTTTCATTAATCAGTCCCAAAAGGTGATTCCATGCAGGGACCACAAAATCACCTTTTGGGACTGAATAACACCATGACAGTGACTGAATTCATGAGGACGGTCCCAATAACCCCATGCTGAAAACTTGGTGCCAAAATTCCCAAACATGCCTGATATGCACCAGAGTTGAAAAAAACTATTTATGCCATTATACAGCTTACTGGAATTTCTTCAGTTTGCGTTCGGCTTTGAAGAGTGCAGACATGTTCCCGGTCCACCGAAGATCATCGCACTGGGCTCCGGAGGTAAGTATGGGGTGAGGGGGTGTGTGGGGAGGTAGAGTACACAGAGGGTGGGTGCGGATTTGGGGGGAAGGGCACCGGAACACTTTGAGGGACCATTTTCTCGTTTTACAGATAGAAAAAAAAGGACAACGCGGGTGGGTTTTCTTTTTTTGCAGGTGTGTTTTGTACACTGGGGTGTACTCCCAATATACCACCTGCATCCTGCATTTATGGGGAGGGGGACCGAAGCCTACGGGGATTGGGCCCCCGGTCAGCACAGAAATGGGTGTGGGGGGCATGCATGATGATGAGGGAGATTGGGCACCCCCTTGGCACAGGCATGCAACCATTGGGGGGGCCATTAAGCCAACAGGGAGTGGGCTCCCCTATTGGCAACTGGAACTGGGAAGGGGGAGACTTAAGATGACGGGGATTGGGCCCCTCAGTGCTACAGAAACATGTGGGGGGGCGCATGATGCTGAGGGGGGATTGGGCACCCCCTCAGCACACAACTGAAGTGGGGTGGCATTATGCCGATGGGGAGTGGACTCCCTCGTCAGCAAATGAACTGGGTCGAGTGTATGCCAACAGGGGGATTGGGTACCCCCGTTGGCTTTCTATGCAACTCTGATGCTGTGGCATGTAGCTGCCACGTTTCTGGTCATGTTACACCAGGCAAGGTACCACCCTGCAATGACGGGTCATTCTCTCATTGCAGTGGAATGACTGACGCTGCAATGAGGAAGCAGCCCCTGACTGCAACAGTGAAATCATTACAACTTGGTGGCACTCTACAGAACCAGTGTCATCAGGACATTAACCTTGCATTGGCCGAACATTGCCAAGCCCAACAATGCAGTGCCAGCATTGGCCGCCACAGTGCCACACTGCCACAACCGGCTTCTCTCCTAAGCTGCCACATGTTTCTTGTGCATGCACGCAAGCAAACATAAAAATTAAAGATTTGCCTCAAAATGAGCCATATTTAACTGTACCTTTAATAAACACTGATGTGAAAAACTGTTTTCAATTGTTTTCTTGTTATGGACAACATTCTGCAGTGTTCTGTTCGTGGAGCCAGTAATTTGGAGTTTTTTTACTATGTCACGGTTTGTGTACAGAAAGCTAAACATAAGCTATTGTCCTATCAGAACCATGCTTAGAGTTCTTTGCTCAAACCATGTTAAAACCCCAGATCACTGGTTCTGTGAAGAGAACTGTAACAGAATGCAGCCCATAAAAACAAAACAATGCAAAATACAGTTTTCCACACCACTTTTTATTCAGGTACAGTTACCTATGGATCATTTAGTATTATGGATATCATTTCTGTAAATGGGAACCAGCTGCCAGTTAAAAATCATCTCCTGTCCTCTTAAGTAATGTCTGGTGCCAAATATGAGCCTGTCGGTCCCACACAGGGAATTAGCACACTTCATATCATAATCTTGTACCTCAGAGAGTAACGCACACCTATACAGATAACAGTATGTACGCTTCAATGGCTGGCACTGTTAAATGATGCCTCCCTAATCACTCTATGATCCTTTTTCATCAGTGTTTTACTTCCGCTCCTACAGTAAATATTGGCTGGATCACCATCTTTCTGCACAAAGAAGGCAGTATTTACATTTCCACTGTTTTTTTCTGCTTCATTAACCAACAACAAGGTCTTACAGGATGGCAAGCAATAAGTACTGGAAAACAACAGAAAAATGTCTGTTCATACCCTCATAAGTGCTACACTTACTATGTATAACAATGTTATTAGACAGGAGAGGCATATTAATGCTATGAGTGAATCCACGCAACCTCCAGTGTCAGTCTCATCCCTTACCTGTGATCAATGGAACCCCACTTGACAGTCCTCAGCAATCCTCCTCCAGTCTATGTCCATGCCTTCCTCCACAATGCTAGTTGGCTGACTCACCACTCTTCTGAATCTTGAATGCAATATACACAGTCCTCTAGTCTGCCTCAACAAACCTCGACAAACCCTCTAAAGTTACCCTCTGTACACTAAATCCAGGTACCATTTCAAGCACTGCACTGCCACTCCAAGTATTTGTCATCACTGGCTGCTCTTATCCATGGTCAGGTAGCAATTGCGGTGCTGGCAGCCCCACATCTTATACCTCACAATGGTCTGCTCACCTTTCTCCCCTTCTGCCTTCCCCCCTCCCTCAATATAGCTGTACCCCACAGGAATGGCTTCCTCAGTCCCCCTCTGGTATTCTTTCTTCACTCCTGCTCCCCACAGCAAAAAACAGTGAGCTCATCGCCCTTCTGCATCATGAAAGCAGTTAGTACAGTCCCCTGGGTTTTTTAGCATATCAGAAATAAACATAATCTTTCCAGTAAGTCAGGCTGATAGCAGTAGGGCACAAGGGGAAATATTTATTTATTTATTTATATTTTTAGTGAATGGGTAGGCACGCTGATCCAAAAGACCATTTTTAGTTGTGAACCGGGTCATACGGTGGCAGACAATACAAGATTGAAATAATAAGTACAGGTTACATTACAGAAAAGAGTAATATACACTGAGTAACATGAAATCAACAGCAATGAAACATTACAACATCAAGTCTAACAGACAACTTTCATAACAAATACAAGAGTGCATGCCTGGGTCTCAGAGACATGGTCGATCACACGTGGAGTGGTCACCTTGTAGATCCCCACATCACTTGATCAGTCAGGATATGTGATAAAGCATGGTGGAAATACCTTGTGGTGATCCACATAAACCCAGGAAGGGGCAAGCAGCGCTAACAGGTACAAATTAGTGGTCGGAGTCCAGGAGGTAAGTCGAGAGATACAGTGTGGCTTCTACGGTGGCTGTTTGGCGAGAGGGTTGCCTAGGGAGCACATACAGGTAGCCTGGAACTTTAGCCACTCTCTCAGTTGCAATTTAAAGGACTGATAAGAAGGGGCATTTCTGATGACAGGAGGAAGTTTGTTCCAGAGAGAGGGGGCAGAGATAGAGAGGGCCTTACTCCCCGTGGCAGTAGATACACAGGGGGGCTACAAGGGAGGGGAATGGAGGAGTCTCTGAGAGAACGAGTAACCACATGAGCAGAGAGAATCAGTGAGAAAGGTGACTTCAGAGAGTTTCTGAGGGAGGTGTCAACTAGGTTTCCCAAGGCATATTCATAGTGGCCATAGAGGGATAGCCAGCCAAGTGACTGGTAAAGAGAGCAGTAATGAGTGGAGTAAGGAACCTGATGGACGAAGCGACAGATGGAGTTATATGTGGTACTTATCCAGGAGAGACGTGAGCAGAGGTGGTGGGGAAAACTGGAAAGTAATAGTCAAGGAAAGGCAGGAGATTTCCCTGGGCGATAGCAAGGTGAGCTTCAGGGGTCAGGAGGTGGTTGATCCAATAGGCTGTCCCCAGCTTCTGATGGACCCTTTTTACAATATTATCAATGTGGGCATTAAAAGTAAGGGAAGGACTGAGAATCACTCCTAGGTATTTGAAGGAGGATACTATATCAAGAGGAGATCCAGCAGGGGTTTCTATCAGAAGTGTGCCGTTTGTATTGGCAACCTTTGTGAGGAATGGCTTTGAGCCAAAGAGCATGGCCTTTGTTTTCTTTTCTCATTTACCAGGAGTTTTTTGGACAGGAACCAGTTTTGTGCTGCTCCATAGTTATTGGTGAGGGTAGAGGATATGGTTTTGAGGGATCTGGCACTGTGGTAGATGACGAGGTCATCAGCATAGAGTAGGGCATTGCATTTTATGCTTTCTGCAGGAAGATTATTTAGGAAAAGAGAGAACAACAGGGGCCCCAGTATGGAGCCCTGGGGTACACCAGTGTGGACTGGCAAAGTGGCAGAAATAACCTTACCTAGTGTGACAGACTGGGTTCTGTTTGCTAGGTAGCTGCGGAACTATCTATGGAGCAGCCTAGGCTGAGCAGGGTGTCAAGTAGTAGGTGGTGGTCCATAAGGTAGAAAGCTTTTGAAAGGTTCACAAACACTGCACCTGTGGCCAAACCAATGTCCATGTTTCTAAGGACATGGTTGGAAAAGAGAGCCAGGGCTGATGAGGTGCTGTGGTGTTTGCAGAAACCATGTTGGAGTGGGGTCAGAAGGTTGTAGTTTTCAGATATTCGGAGAGTTGGTGGTGTATGATTTTTTTCTAATAGTTTACTTAGGAGCGGGAGGAAGGTGATAGGATGGTAGTTTTCTGGTGCAGTCGGGTCACTAGCTTTGAAAATAGGTACCACATGCACATGTTTCCATGAGTCAGCCATCATTGAGTTTGAGAGAGTGAGACTGAAAATGTGGGTAAGTGGCCTGATGAGGGCTGGGGAGATGACTTTCAAAAGGGAGGGATACAGGCCATCACTGCCTTGGCTGCCCTTAGCAGGTAGTTCTCTTAAGAGTTTGTCAGTGACCCTGTGATCAATGGCTCTTAGGTAGAAAGCAGGGCAAGGTGGATAAGGATGGCTTTAGTGGTTATTTTGGTCAGTGGAGGGCTGAGGAAGGATTTGGGTGGTGTAGGAGGTGAGGTCAGTGAACATTTTGTTGAAGGTATCGGCAATGATACCTAGATTGTTTGTGGTACCGGCAGGGAAGGTGAGTTCAGTTATTGGTTTATTTGGCTTCGGGTTCAGGAAGGTGTTTATAGAGGCTCAGAAGTTTCAAGGGTTACTAAGAGACTCATTTTGCAGATTGGTAAAGTATTTGCGTTTTAGTGTTTTTACTGTCTGCTTACAGGAGTAACGAAGTGACCCTTAAGCATTCCATAAAGGAGGGGAATGGGATGCCTTGAAGACTCTCCATGATTTGTCCCTTACTTTTATTTGGGCCAGCAGTTCATGTGATAGCCAGCGGGTGTTACCTCCTTCTATCCTCCTGGTGGTGATTGGGAAATATCTGTCCTGTAGTGTCCGAAGAGCCTCTGAGAAGGCTGCCACTGCCACCGAGACATCTTTAAGTAGGTAGAGTGAAGACCATGAGGCCTGTATAGGCATACCCAGGCTTCGAGCTCAGAGAACTTTGCTGGAAGGCTGCACACATTCAGGTGTGCAACCCTTAGGCTACAGCATCCTGTCCAGACCACACTGGCATGGTCAGTATGGACGTTCGAGGGACCAGGGTTGGTTTCTACATCCCCTGAAGCAGGATAAGTAAGAGGAGGTGGCAGGTAGAGGAGTGCCAGCAAGAGGACGGTATAGTGAGGGAGTGCAGAAAGAGAGCAAAGAGATGCTGATTATGCTTAGTTAGGAGGGCCAATATTGCAGGGCCCATGGGAGAGAGCTGGTGTGCTTTAGGCTTGGGTGGGGGGGTCATTGAATGGTTGTGCTTCAGTGAAGAATTGTAATTCGGCCTGGTCAGAGGAGAGGATGATGGCACAGAAATCAGTGACAAGTAACAGGCCTGTTAGGGAGCATAAACAGTACAGGACAGGCGAGACCATTTTAAGTGTACAGACAAGTGGCAAAAAAATATATACTTCCCAGGAGACCAAAGAGAGGTCAGCTGCAGGGGAGTTAGCTAATATTAGCTGGGTTAAACAAAGACTCAAGTCTCATTACTGGAAAGCAGCAAGTGTTGTTTGAAACTCCATAGCAGTGTTTGCTTCTTTAAGGGGGAAATTGGAAAAAGATGGGCTTTCCTATCCTTAAAAGATCTAAGCTACCTTTGATTAGGCACTATTAAATGACAGGTGTGTGCATCATTATGCAAGTCCTTTAATAATGCCTAATCATAGGTAGCTTAGACCTTATAAGGGTAAGAAAACCTATTTCCCCTTGTGCCCTGTTGCTTTCGGCCTGGCTCACCAGAAAGACCATGTTTATTATTGATATGTAAAAAAAAAAGGGAAACTGTATTAACCACATTCATGATGCGGAAGGGTGGTGAGCTCACCAGTTTTTGGTGTGGGGATCAGGAGTAAAGAATGAATGCCAGAATGGGACTGAAGAGTCACGTGATGCTAGCTTTCTGATCGGCTGCACTGTCCCGGAGCTCCTACCACCCATCAGCATCATCTCCTCTAAACAGCGGTTTTAGACGACCAACTTCTACAATTTTCACACCAAATAACCTAACACTCTCTGCCTTTCGGCCCTTGGGTGTTTTCTACTTACAGCCTGATAATATTAGGAAGGATGGAGGCAGAGAAGAAACAGGCCGCGATCCGGCACACACCTCCTACCTCGCCTGAGAAACTACCTAAAAAAGCGAGAAACCAACTCAGCACCATCTCAGAGAAAACGGGCGGCACTGCTCCATCGGCAGATCCTCTCACTGAAGAGAAATTTTTGCAGGAAATCGCACCACTGAGAGAGGTTTTACAAGATATTACTGCCGAATTGAAATCAATCCGGGGTGATCTTTCCTCTCTCACAACAAGGGTGACCGATTCGGAAGCCAGAATCCACTCCCAGGAGCAATGGAGAACCACAACAGAACCCGAAATCGTCGCTTTGAGGCAGCAAGTTAAAAAATTACAACTCAAAACGGAAGATCTCGAAGGTCGCAGTAGGCGAAATAATCTTATAATCTTAGGCCTAACTGAACTTGAAGAGGGCGCTGATCCGATAGCCTTCCTCCAAAAACTTTTAGTCAAAATTGTTGGCCCATCGCCTCTCAATCCCCTCTACCACCTGGAAAGAGCCCACAGATCTCTTAGGCCAAGGTTCCCTTCGGACTCTCCCCCTCATCCAATGATCATCAAATTCCTCAGCTATTTAGAGAAACAACATGTCCTTATGAAAGCTCGCGATCTACAAATGATCATGTGGGGCCCTGCCAAACTGCGAATTGCCCAGGATCTTCCTATGGAGACCAGACAGAAGAGGACGGCGTTCCATCCCATCATACAGAAACTTATTGCGGCGGTACCCTTTAGAATGCTCTATCCCGCCACCCTCAAAGTCACAATCAATGGCACCTCTACGTCCTATGACTCACCGCTTCTTGCTTCCAAGGATTTGAGCTCTAAACTCCCTAATTTGTTCAAACCATAAGGAATAACTTTCCAGATACCCTATGCTTGTTTTTGTTGTCAATGCCAGTTCTTTACATGTACTTCTTATCTGACAACTTTAGTTACCTTAGCTAGGGTGGTTATCCAGAGCTCTGGGAGGCGGAGGTCCCTCGGTGGCTTTGGTATTGGTCGAGACAGGCCGCGGTTCCTCTGGCCCTTGTTACCACCCCGGAACCAAAGGGAAACAGTTCTATTGATACACCTAACTGTTTTGGTGGCGGACTGTTCTGGTCCTAGTACATAACTGGCTCCCGGGGAAACAACTTTAATGCTGGTCTTACATGTATATACTTCCACCCCCCCAAACCTGTGCTGCTTTTCTCCCGTAGCTCGTATTCGCCCTATAAGGGGATAGGTTAACTCTTTTTTGTCTCTTTTGCCTTCACCGTGGACCTGTTGCCACCTTCCACAGAGCTTCTCCCCAGGGAATTTCTTTCCCTACTATTCCGGCGACACTCACCTGATTCTCGCTTCAGTGTCTAAAGAGGTTAATCTGAAGGGAGCTGATGGGGGGGGGGTTCCTGGTGACGCTCGAGGCTGCAGAAGGTTGCATCATGAGCTTACTGTAGGGGGATATGTAAACCCTAACTTACCTATGGGGATAGCTCTGACCAGCTTTGACTGGCTTACATTGATCTTTCTATGCCCGTGCTCCTCGAGACCCCTCACTAAGCCTGCTCTTCGAAATGGGTTAGTTACAGGGTTTACCATTGGGTCCTGGGCTCCAGGCTTTTGCTATGATTTTTTCCAGTCCCTTAATAACCATGCCTGGCACCAGGGTGTAAATAGTGTGTTAAAAATATTTAGGGGTTATGGGGGTTGGGAGGTTGGACTGCTTTTACCTTTGCGGCTTTACCTCAAGTTGGATTTACATAGTTGGTTCTTTATATATCAGTATTTGGCTTTAAGAGTTTGGCAGTCCTCAACCACTTTGGGTTTAAGGGTTAGAGTGTGCTCTCTCTATCGGACTTCTGTCTGGAGTTCTATTGTCTGTCTTTCTACCTTGTTGTTTTTGAAATGGCTATGAACTCAATCAAACTAGTCACGTGGAATGTACGTGGGCTCAGGGAAAGAACCAAGAGAACCCAGGTGTTTAATCATTGTGATTTGATTAAAGCCGATATTTTTATGCTACAAGAAACCCATTTACTCAGTACAGAAGACAAACGGTTGTCCAGGTCCGGCTTTTCCCAAGTTTTTACGGCAAGTGGGACAGGGTCCAGTAGGGGTGTAGCTATTCTTATTAAACATTACATTATGTTCCTGGCATTAGAAACAATATCTGACCCTGATGGTAGATTTGTTCTGGTAAAAGGCTCCCTCAATAACTGTGAAGTTGTTCTGGCTCAATTTATGGTCCAGTAGGGGGCAGTTCCAAATTTTTCATGACCCTGGTAGACAAGGTAAGTGCCTCCTTCCCTCACAGATTATTCTGGGAGGAGGCTGGAATGTTCCACCTTCCCACACCCTAGACAAATCTCCAGACTCCCGTGGCTCAGTTACCCCGGTCCAAAGGTCCTTAGCAGAGTTTTTGCAAATACTAGGGCTATGTGACCCCTGGCGCCTCACTAACCCCTCCCTGCAGTCTTTCTCCTTCTTTTCCCAAGTTCACCACTCCTGGGCTAGAATAGACTACATCTTGGTTAGTAAAACCCTCCTCCCTGGTCTTCTTCAATCAGGCATCGAACCGATCGTGCTCTCTGACCATGCCATAGTATGGGCAAAGATCTCCCCAGACCCCAATTTTCAGCGAGACACTGTTTGGAAACTCAACACTCAGTTCCTCAAAGAACCCCATACCGTTGATCGCATTAAAACTCTCATCTCCAATTTCCTTGAGATCAATATTACTTCCACCCTGAGGTTTGACATTATCTGGTGCTCTCTGAAATGCTACCTCAGAGGTGAATTAATTAAGCTGGCCTCGACAAGGAAAAAAACTAGACAAGCCCGTGCCTCCCTACTGCTGACCAAGATCAGTGATCTGGAAAACGCTTACTCCCCCTCCTCCCCCTTAACTTCTCTTGAAGCCCTTCTAACAGTTAAAAACGAATATGCTGACCTTCTTAAGGAAAAGGCGGAATATAGTCTAGTCAAAACTCAAGCCAAATTCATTGAGCAAGGTGAAAAGGCTGGTAGGCTTTTGGCCCTGAGACTACGTATGATAGAAAGCTCTAGATTTAATTCCGGCCTTACTATCCCCCGAAGGCCTCACTAAAACATCCCCCAGAGAAATCACACAGATTTTCGAAGACTTCTATAGAAATCTCTATAAACGCCCCTCTCCCCCGGTGTCTCTTCTAGACATAAACTCCTATCTGACAGATCTCAATCTCCCCCAACTTTCATCTCCCCATAAAGACATCCTGACTTCTCCCATTACTCTTTCCGAAATAGAAGATGTTATCTCATCAATCGCCCCGGATAAAGCACCGGGCCCTGACGGTTACCCCTCAAATTTCTTTAAAACCTTTTCCAAGGAACTTGCTCCACTACTCCTTCAGCTAAACTGCCACATGTTTACAGATGAGACAATGGATCCCACTCTGCTCGAGGCTACTATTGTTTTAATCCTCAAGCCCGATAAACCACCCAAAGACCCAGCAAGCTACCGATCCATTTCTCTTCTAAACTGTGACATGAAGATCCTTTCCAAGATTCTGGCCGAGAGGATTAAAAAAGTCTGGATTCATCTCCTTAGTCCGGAGCAAGTCGGATTTGTCCAATCCCACTCCCCAGCAGATCACCTTAGAACCCTTTCCCATATCTCCAGTGCTGCCCAACTATCCCACACCCCAATGGCCCTGATCTCCTTAGATGCAGAGAAAGCATTTGACAGAGTCAACTGGTCTTTTCTCTGGGCGACTCTGACCAAAATGGACTTTCCACCCGCTTTCCTTAAATGGATCCAGGCCTTTGTATAAATCCCCTTCGGCCAGGATATACTGCAACGGTGTTTTCTCCTCAGTCTTTCACCTTTACACTGGCACCAGACAAGGCTGCCCACTCTCACCTTTTTTGTTTAACCTATATCTGGAACCTCTCCTTCTCAAACTTAAACATTCCCCTTCCATCCAGGCCTGTTCGATACAGCAGCAAGAATTGGTCCTATCTGTTTACGCAGATGACATCTTGCTCCATATCGCCCACCGTGCCACATCACTGGGACACGCCCTCCACATCATAACCCAATACGGTAATCTCTCCCATTATAAATTGAATGTGTCAAAATTGGAAATTTTTCCATTGAACTCCTTTACGCACAATCACGACCTCATTAAGTTCGGCATGAGATGGTCCCCCAAATCGATCAAATACCTGGGCATTCACTTTACTTCAGACTCCTCCCTACTTAAGAAGCTCAACTTAGATGATCTTAAAACTAACATCCAACTAGATTTACAAAGATGGTCTAATCTCCCTTTGGGGTAGGATCAACACCATCAAGATGAACGTTCTTCCCCGCATCTTTTACCCTCTCAACTTATTAGGTCTCTGGCTACCACTTTCCTATTTTCGTCAATTTCACACAATTTTTTCACAATTTATCTGGCGGAAAAAAGCGGTCAGATGCTCCTTCCTCAAACTATGCCTTCCTAAAGACAAGGGTGGTCTCCGACTCCCCAATCTAATATTCTACCACTGGGCTTCCCACCTCTCCAAGCTAGGCAAGTGGTACTCAACCTCAACTGTTGTTCCTCCCCACCCTGGCTTCAGATCGAGAGGCAAATTCTCTTGGATGCTAAAATAGGCCCCCAAACAATTTTCTTCACTCCCGTCTTGGTGCTCACACGTTGGATTTCCAATCCAACCATCACAACATCTTTCAAATCCCTCTTTCAATGTCTCTATTTCCTTAAAATCCCCCCTAAAATGGACCTAGCACAACCTCTCATTCTCAATCCCAACATTAAACTTGGTAATTCGCTAATTACCCCCGACTGGCTTCCACAAATCAATGAGACTACGTTAGAGCACTATTACGCTCAAGGCTCCCTTCTTTCATCTCCGAGCATATTAACTAAATTTGGTATTCCTAACAATATGATTTTTAAAATATACCAACTGAGACATCTCATTAATGCCAATTTTGGATCAGCCTTTCGCGAATCAAAGGTCAATCCTTTCCTCTTGCAAATTCTCACCCTCGCTCCCAGATCACATTCCATCTCATCAATATATTGCTACCTACTGGACCACAAATTCCCAAACCCGCTAGAGGGCTCCTGCATATGGCTCTCTTTGCTACCAGATTCCATTCCCAACTGGGCCCAAATTTGGAAAGACCTGCACAAATACCATACCCAGGACAGATTTAGACTCACCCAATATTACATACTAAACAATATGTATTACATCCGAGTTAAGCTGTTCCGCCTTAACAAATTACCTCTTCCCAATTGCTCCAGATGTTCACAAAGTGAAGGGAACTCGCTCCACATTTTCTGGCATTGTTCCAAAGTAGTCCCACTGTGGTGTTCTATTCAGGACAATCTAGATCCTCTATTAGGCCTTACAAAATTTTTCACGCCCGATATCTGCATCCTAGGCAATTATTCCACCATAGATTGTCAAGAACGGCGATATCATATGGCCTTAGTTTCCATGGTAGTCAAAAGGTTGGTCCTTAAACATTGGACCGATCAGCTGACTTTAACCTACTCTGAATGGTTAAAGGATCTATCAATGTGCTTTAACATGGAGAGACTCACAGCTAGCTCTTGCAATCGCATGGACCTATTCCACAAAAAGTGGGATAAATTATACGCGATCTACCTACACCACTGATCTCTTGGTTCTTACTCTGACACCCAACACTGCTTCCTCTTTTTCCCATGCTCCCTTTGCCTTTTATCTCATGCCTAAGTTACGATTCCATCGTTGACCTAACAATAGAGCTTAACCTATAATTGCAATGCACACTCGGTAGGTGATTTTGGGGAGGAGGTGGGTGGGCGCTGTACGGGAGGGTGATATGGGAGGTTCGGGTGGGGGGTTTATGATGGGCTCCTTTTATTTTCCCAGAATCTGTTAGAAGTTACCTGTATACAGTGTCATGTTTGTTTATGAAGTTTGTTAAAATAAATAAACTTGAATTTCAGAATGGGACTGAAGAGGCCATTCCAGCAGGGTACAGCTATATTCAGGACAGGGGAAGACAGGAGGGGGGAAGTTGAGCAAATCATTGTGAGATCTGAGATGTGGGGCTGCCTGCACCATGACCACTACCCGACTGTGGATGAGAGCAGCCAGTGATGTTGAATACTCAGAGTGGCAGGGCTGCACCTAAATTATTACTTGGATTCAGTGTAGGGAGATTATCCTCGGGGTGGGTGGGGGTGTTGAGGTTTGTTGGGACAGTATCAAGGGAGCTGTGTATAGCTTGTTCAAGATTCAGAAGAGTGGTAGCCAGCCAACTCACATTGTGGTGTAAGACACAGAAAAGTACTTGAGAAGAATTGCTGAGGAATGTCCTGTGGGAGTTCTGCAGATCACAGGTAAGGGAGTAGACCGTCACTGGAGGTCAGGTGGATTTGTTCAAGGTGTTAGTATGCCTCTCCTGCTAATAATGTTGTTATCCATATTCCAGCCCTTATGAGGGTATGAGCAGCAGTTGCTCTTGTGTGTCCTGATGCTTATTGCTTGGCCGTCCAGGAAGACCTCATTGTTAGTTAATGAGGCGGGGAAAAAAACAAAACAGGGGGACTGTACATACTGCCTTCATTGTGCAGAAGGGTGGTGATCTGCCCAATGTTTACTGTGGGAGCAAAAGTGAAACACTGATGAATAAGGACCGGAGAGTGATTTGAGAGGCATTATTTAACAGTACCAGCCGATGAAGCATATCGGTATAGATGTGCACTACTCTCTGAGGTACAAGATTACAATCTGAAGCGTGATTATTCTCTTCATGGGACCGCAAGCTCATATGTAGCCCCAGGCAGTACTAAGGATAGAGTATGGATGGTGGTGTGTTTGGCAGAGGGCAGGCTAGGTGCAATGGGTTCACGTGGAAAAAGAAGACTACAAGAGAAGCATATTTTTGGATTACCAAGAAAGCATGAACTTTGGTATTGAACCAGTACTTCAGTACAAATTTTGGGACATCTTATAAGCACTAGACTACCAGGTATTTGAAGAGTTGTGCTGCACTGCAGTTTGCCAAAGAGAAAGTTGGTTGGATTACAACACAATATCAGCAAGTTAAAGTAAACAAAATGAACAAAGCCACAGCGTAACATGTGTACTGATCAAAATAATCCATGTGTTAACACACAGTTTTGATCATTTTAGCGAAACAGTTCTAAACAAAGGGCGGGGGCGATGGGGGAGAACCAGTTAGCACTATAGAGAGCCATGTAGCTGTCTGGCTCCAATGATGTAATCACTTTACACATTTGGCAGCCATTTTAGGGCAGGCAGGGCAGGTTTTTTTTGTTTGTTTTTTCAAATTGGGGAAATTGGTGGGCTGATGCTTACATTTTTCAAATGCTATGAAACTGCATTTATGTTATTTACATAAAAGCAGTTTAGCATCAATGTAAACAACAGGATTTTGTTTACCTCTGTATGAAGCCAGATTTTCAAAATTGTTTCTTGTAAAAATAGTTTGTTTAGGTGTCCTTTAACATCACAGTTGCTACTTTTGTCACTTTAATCTGAATCCTAACTGGTTCATTAACATAGTTGTTTGCAAATATATATATATTATATATATGGCTGAAGGAGAGTAGGCAAGAAGGTAGAACTAAAGCAGTATACAGTGAAAGGACAGTGCAATTATATACAGAAGTTCTGCAGTAATATACTGTAATGACTCAGAGGTTTCCACATTGTGTCATGAAACCAGTGTTTCGATTTCGTCTACTGTTAATGGAGTCCATAAGTTTTATAAAGTTATGTTCACGTGCCCATCTGTCCGATGTGTTTCTGAAGATTCTTTTCAGTACAAGTACTGATAAGTCCAGAAGGGTATGGTTTGATTGGGTATGCTGTCCTACTGGTGTGTTGCTGACTCAACAAATCCATTTTTCCAAGGACTAACACGGATGTAAACATTTTTGCCTGCAGCTTGTGTTTTTGAAACTCTCTACTTGCACGTCGATGTTTGGATGGCAGTTTCTGCAGGCTGCATATGACACTGCTTGCATCTGGCTGCCAGAGTACCTCACTTACAGTCTCCTTCATGCATGGCGAAATTGTTTCATATTAGTGTTCCATTAGCACTGATGGATTTGTAAACCTTTATAATCCCGAAATAAGTAAAAAAGAGGCAGCTTATCCTGCATATTATATTCTACTGCCTTAAAAACAGTGTTCTGTGCTAAAATCCCCTCTGAATTCTGAAAAAGGCCATTAGAGCTTCTGAACCTAATTCACACTGTAAATTAGGATAATTTGTGAGAGAACTCAATACTAAGCTGATTTTGTGACTTTTCTAAAGGAGATTTGCTTATTTGACAGATGTACTTCTCTAATGATGAACAGCATCAGCTCGTCCACGGTTTGTAATTTCCATTATGTTGCCTGCAAGGTAAGATCTGTCCCATATTTACAGCACAAAAGCTATAGATAATGTAGGGAACGTACTGTACCTGCAAAGGAGATTACTGACTGATCTATTTTCTGTCCTTAAATGAAAATGCAAAAATACCACAAAAGATATGAATCCTTTGGTGCACTATCGTCTTGGAAAACCCCAGTGCACAGTTCCAGGGTTTTTATAAGTAAGCCCTTACCAACATAAGTTTTTCAGTTACCATCACTGAAAAAAGCATACTGTATATAGACATTTTTTGCAGACAATCAACATAGTGCACCATTTTTGACACATGGAAACATTTATAGTATCTTAGTAACATTTCATACTGTATACTTTTTAATTTATACAATTGCATTTTTTCATTTAAGGAAGATAAACATTTGGGGCCAGATTCTAGATGGGTTACGCCTGGTGTAGCAGCAGTTGTACCAAGTAGAATGGCACATGTAGCAACTTACGCCAGCAGTTGCGACATGTGTGATTCTACAAAGTGGCCTGCTGCATGTCGCAGGCCATTTGCGCCGAACAGCAGTTACGCCAGCAGTTGTGCCATAAACCCCAGCAACATAGCACTAGGGGGTTTACAACAGCAGTTGCACCCAATTCTAGAAGGGCAGCCACAAAGTCCCCACTGTCGGGATTCTACAAGAACCCCAGAGGAGAACCAACAATGTAAGTTACACCAGCATTTAGCTGGTGTAACGTACAGCCACCACCCCTGGGGTCCTGTAGACCTGCCTGCAGATATGCCAACACGTCCACCCCCCATGCCAGCATACCCCAATGGGGCCCCGCAGGGCTACCAATACCCCCATCCCCCTGAACCACCCATTGGCACAAGCCCCACAGGGTGGCGCTGCCATCCCCCCACCTGTGCCCCGAACCACGAGTTGCCAACCGCATATGTGGCAATTACTCTTTCCTGGTAGTCTAGTGGCCCCCCAATCAGTATAACACAAATAAGGATCCCCAAATCCCTGGTAGTCTAGTGGCCCCCCAATCATTGTAATACATATTAATATCTCCTATTCCCTGGTAGTCTAGTGACCCCTCATCCAGCCGTGCCAGTCCACCCAACATCCCCCCACCCATCCCCATCCGGCAACTGGCACAGCCCACAACTCACCTCCAGAGCCAGCCGCCGACTGAGTGCCGTAGGAGCGCTTACTGTAAAGACGCGCTCAGATATTAATTTCTGAGAGCATCTTTGCAGTAGCGCTCCTACTGCACTCAGTCGGTGGCTGGCCGTGGAGGTGAGAGGTGGGCTATGCCAGTCGCTGGCTGGGGACGGGTGAGGAGGTGCTGGGTGGACTGGCACGGCTGGGTTGGGGGCCACTAGACTACCAGGGAATTGGAGGACATTGTTTATTTAATGTTGAACGGGGGGCCGCTAGACTACCAGGGAATTGGAGGACATTGTTTATTTTATGTTGGACCGGGGGGCCACTAGACTACCAGGGATTTGGGGATCTTTATTAATTTTATGTTGATCAGGGGGCCACTAGACTACCAGGGATTTGGAGTTATGTATATGTTTAACAGTGATGGGGGGGCACTAGACTACCAGGGCTTCCCTGGGTATATGCCACATTTGCGGCTGGCGATTCGGGGTTGGGGCATGGTTGGGGGGGGTTGATCGCACCACCCTGCTGTTGCGGCTTGCGACATGCTCGTCGGTGCGCCCGCAGTTTGGTGTACCTGGCCGCATGTTTCAAGTCGCAGGACTTATCTGCAATGACCCTGCCCCTTCTAGAATAGGGCACAGGGTCAATGTCGCAGTTGCCGGTGGTGCAAGTTACGTTTGGCACCGACTTGCACCACCCTTCTAGAATTGGGGCCTTGATCAGTCAAGAATGTAGTATAACTGTAAAGCTGCACTGTTTTACACAAAGCATCAATATGTATATATCACCTCTGCAGCTTAGTTGAAAATGTAAAGTAACTATAGCTGTACTACATACCGAGTGAAAACAGCGAGTCCACAATAGCGCTGTCAGAACTGCACTTCCACAATAGCATGTGCCTAAATAGCTACAGGGAGAGCATAGCAAAAGGCAGTTACTGCTACCCCTATAGCTGTCTAGGCACACTGTCGGAGGGGAGGAGAAGTACCTGACAGTGCGGTGTCCTGCCAAGCTGCTTCCATGGTTAAGGGGGTTAAGGGATGAATAGTGAGGGTGGAAAACAGTCGAGGACCAGGGTTCTATTCTCAGTTTCCCGATTGTTACCTTTTCTGTTCCCCCCAAGCTATATTTTTTCTATCGTGTTCCCCCCAAGTTTTGTTTTATTTATTCTTTCCCCTATTGATATAATCTGTCCCGCTCCACAAGTTTCTGCCCATCCCCGTAATCCACACCTCCCTGTGGAGTTGATCATATAAATATCTGGGGGTGCGGGGGCAATAGTGTATTTATTTTAGCTATGGTAGCCATCTTCTGTGTGCATTTGGACTACTACCATTGGTGTTGTTTATGACGACACAGTTTTGGTTGGGCGCTCTTTCTGACCGCGTCATTTTTGCTGCATGGTTGTTGACCGCGCTGTTGTGGTTTTCGGCATTCTGATATAGTGCCACTGTACTATACTACCTCAGTTACCTAAACAAGAATGTACTGAAAATGTATATCTGCACTATGTATATATGTGTAATTCCTCTGCTGTCCTGTGTCACTCTACCCCCCGGTCGCAACTGGAAATGTGCTCTCCTGGGTTCTGCTTGCTCACCTGCTAAAATATGTTTTAAATGAAAAAAAAAATATATATATATATATATAGGGGATACATGATGGGCTTGATGGAATATGGAAAATATTAGCAGTGCAGAGTGAACTGTGGTAATATCATGAGTGGTGAAGCCACGAGTGATATTATCGCAATTCACTCTGCACAAGTGCTAATATTTTCTGTATTCCACAAGTCGCCCATCATGTGTGCGAGTTATACAATAGGGTGTTTTTTTAAGTTATTATTTCCCAATGAAGTTATTTTTGTTATTTATCTGCTGTGCACTTACTGGTGTGCTTGAATGGGACGTTCATGGGTTCTGATTGGTTGTGTTTTGTGAATGGAGTGTGATTCAGTGAGTTATTGGTTATTTTTTTGTTTGCTGTCATCATGTGTGTTGTCTGATTGTTTGAATGTTGTTTGGGGCGGAGTTTTTTTACGGAGTTCACAGATGGTGTTTTGTGGATTTATCTGGCTGTAAGGGTTATATTTGTTGGTAAGGGGTGTTATTGTTTTAGTTTATTGATTGGAGTGGCTCATTTGTGAATGTAGTCCATGGTTTTATTTTCGGCTTCTCGGCATGCTCAACTTTCTCAGCGTGCTCCGTGGAGTCTTTGGCACAGAACAAGAGCTGCTCAGCAGATGCGGTTCCGTGGAGTCTTTGCCTAGAAGTATGGGGACAGTAAGTAGTGTATTGCTTTTGTAGAAACGGCACAGAAACATGTCCTTTTGACTGAGTTTGGTGGTATTTTGCAGTGGACAGCTTGCATGAAGTTTTAAGGAGGTGAAGTTAAAAGCTGACAAGAAGTTTTGACTTTGTTTTTTAAGGTTGTGCTGCTTGGCTGACATAACTACTGTTGAATATCGGCAGCTGACGTGGACACTGTGGAATATCTGTTAAGATATTCCACAGTGTCTACGTCAGCTCCCTGATATTCAATAGTGGTGAAAATAACTACATTTATTCAGTGTTATTCCTTCACCCCTTTTGTACAAATATATATATATATATATGTATATGTGTATATACATATAGATATATACATATCTCCAAAGCAAAATGTGTTAAAGTGATAAGAGCATATGTCCTCTGGTGTTTTCACAACCCATGTTAAAGTTATCTGTATCACCCATTATGTGATGATCTCATAATAGCATTTTTAAGAAACTAATCCATGAATGGGCCAGTATGTTCAATATTTGCACTTTCTTGGCTACCGCTCCTCAGTGCCACTCTGCGTGACCAGCTTGTGTGCAGCATCCACCTCCCCTGGCCATCCTTGTCCACAAGGATATAGAAGATGGTCTGCCAGGCAGAGCGGGCTGGCCAATGGGCTCCCAGTCTGATGCCCAGTTTGGCTGGCTACAGGATCACCTGCTGTGTGCCAAAAGGATATTTTAGGATTAGATATTGAAGTCCACCTTAGATTGCCATGTGCCACATCCTCGTGGTCAACAAAAGTTATTTTTTTTTAAGAGATGGCACTGTATGATAGTGCTCCCAACCCTCTGTGGCTTATTGGGAGGGCTGACAAAGGGTAGGGTGGACTGGTTGAGGGCCCTAACAGTACGAGGGAGTCACAGCAGGGGCACAGATGGGATGTAGCCAAGGTCACACCTGTGTTCAGTTTGCATCTGCCTTTGGCCCAAAGCCAAGTTTTTTTGGCATAAGGGTTCCACAAAGGTCTGCGGACAGAGTGTGAGTTGGTCAGGGACACTAGGGTAACTGCATGGAAGAATTGTGCCTGTCACAGAGCTTTTCACAAGTGTGGAATGGGCACACCATGGCCATTGTAGCTTCCATACTCACAGGGAGGTGGCTATGTGGATTAGGTGTCACAAAATAAATAATAGGTTTCCATGTTTTACCACTGCTCCCATGGCCCTCCCTCTTCCCCTCCCACCCACCCACCCTCCATCTCCAGCACTTCTCCCGGTGATGTCTGACAATGCCTCCAGCTGCTACTACTCCCATCTTGCCATCCCGATCCTCCTCCATTGTTCTTTATCCCTCTCCTAGTTGATGCTGCTCCGGGCCATTCTATATACTGAGCTGTCTAATGTGTTGCCTCCTCCCTTAATTAATAACTGTATAATGTACTGTTTACCTGCAGTGTTGTTATTTCTGTTATATTCCCTGTATTGTACTTCAACTGACGTGGAACCTTTGTAAAAGAGCCTTGGCTCAAAGGTATTTGTAATCCTAAAACCAAATAAATAAATAAAAAAAAATAAAATGTTTGTTTTTTAGCTGCTGTGCGTCACTTAAAGCCTGATACTCAAAAACACTGGTAATACTTCTAAATATCTTTAGAAAGCCTGTCAGTTGTTTTTGGTGTTAGCATGAGTGCGCAAGGAAAAAACAAACTAAACAATAGCATTCGTGATGATGATCTTTTTTTATTTACTGTATATGCCCCCTTCTCTGTGGCATGTCTTCTTCCTTTGCCCCCAGCCCCATCACCTGCCTTCTCTGGGATTTACCCCATCCTTCTGCCATCATGGCCTACTCCTTATGGTGGGGCTCTCAGGGTGCATCAGGTCCCCTCTGGACTTTGACTATGATTGAGGAGAGTGCCTAGGCTGGCAGTGTAGAGCCTGCAGGGTACTAGAATCATGTTGTGCTGTTGTGACATTTTCTGTTTCTAACTGTAACCAGGGGTCTGGGTGTGTTGGCATTTATGCATGGTGCCTCCATTTTTGTAACCCACTACATGGCTAACTTCTAGTCAGGGGCACCCAAGTAATCTGGACACAGGAAGCAATAACAGAAATGTCCAAACCAAGAGTGGGATTCTAGAGTGTGGCTTTTATTAACAAACAACTCAGGAATAATTAAGCAAAGATGGACCCCCAAGGGGCTACACTCACAGGCAATGCAGATTTACAGAGGACAGAACACTTCTTCTTCAAAATACTTTAACCCTCAGGTTTTGAACACACTGGGCTTTCAGTCCGAACTGGAACTCTTCTCTTGGATTCCCTAGCGTGGCGGCATGGCACCCCGGCCAGCATTTGGACACTTTTCCATATAGCATGGAGGTTTAATGGTGGCTCCCTCTACCACCCATGAGCACTTCCTAGCTCCACAGGGAAACTTCATCCTTAATCCCACATCTGGGTACTTTCTGCAGACACTGGCCAAGTGCCTGGGAGAAAGCTATAGGTGCCCAAAGTGAACCCGTAGAGGTAAATATGGTTACTCCAGATGGGGGGGGGGGGTCTCCCACCTCTTGCTCCCAAATCTATACCTGGCAATTCATTTGGAGTCAACACCTTTCCTTTGAAACTCTCTGATTGTAGAATGCTATCTCGAAATGTATGTCACATCTAACATTCTACTTTCCATGAACTGGTGTCCTGACTTGCAACATTCTCTAAGTGGCTATGTCCATCCCTGTAGACCCCTACTGGTTAGATGCATTTCAAGCCATACACATATCTCAAAGTACTGTACTTGGCTATCCTTTCCTGACCCCACAGTAGCAGATATGTTTAAACAACTGTCTCGGTGAAAACATGGGCTCTTTGTCAGAGCAGACTCACCCTGGTTTGCAGGTGCCCCAGAGCTTCTCACAAAGAAAATACACATGTGGTACCTCAGTACAACTTCTCTAGTCAGGCAGCTTTCCCTCTCTCAGCTGGGCCAGGGGGTTACCCCTGAAATGCTGGTCTCCCCCCCCCCCCCATCCCTCCAGGGATGGGGCACTGGAACAAGCCGGGGAACAGTCTCTACCACTTCTACAGGTTTCTTCTGTGTCCTTCTCTAGGACGAGAACACACTACCCTCTTCTTCGTGTAGCTCTATATCACAGCTAGACTCTGAGGGGCTGCCAACTGCAGCGCACCTTCTACTCCTCCTGAGTCTGGCTGAAGAATGACTGAAAAATCCCCAATGTTCTAAGCTAACCCCTTGCTGCAGCATTCCAGTGTGGCTTATGCTGCTGCGAGAATTCTATAATGATGTCATCCCTCCAGTTCAGCTGAGACTGAGGACAGAGTGAGGCAGTGTGAAACTCATTTAACTAGTGTCTCACAAGCTGCCTTTCCCTGCCTGCCACTAGTCCTAAGGGGGATTCTAGTAACCCCAGGCGACAGAGGGGTTACATAACAACAAGAATTTACTAGTAATGTCAAACAAGTCTGCAATTATCTCAGCCCTGAGTTGTTGCCTTGGACAGGGAATTTGGAATGAAATAAATACCAAAGTCTGCACTGTGCTCACTCACCCTGTTACGTGCTAATAGCAGATTTCCTTCTCCACCAAAGAGTCCAGATGCCCCGGAGTCCTGTTCCAGTCCAAAGAGGCCAAGTCATTTAAAAAAAATACTTCTTCATTTTACACATAATAGTTTCTTTATGTAGTTATTCCATGCGCTGCATTAGTTTAGCTAAGTTTTGGGTTGTTTTATAAAATGTAGAATTTTTTTTCTCAGTTCCTAGATGGTTCCTGGAACTGAGAAAACTGCAGTTTAACATTGCTCCCGACTAGCATTTTTTAAAATAAAATTGCATTAATCTTTTTTATTACAGTTGGTTTTATTTCAGATAATACTGTTTTCCTTTTAAAATTGCTACACTTCTTTTATATATAGTAATACAAAAAAAGAAAACAATTTTATACTCTTTCAGTCAGATTTGTGTGGCTGAGTGGCCTAAAAATAGACAGGCCCTACAGGATTTAAAAAATTCAAATCTTGTTAAATACTCCTGGCAAGGGAAGATTGCCATGCGCTTTGCTTTAATTGTTCGAGTTGTGTTCACAGTTTTGGAAATTGTGATCTGTGAAAAGTATTTTAGCCTAAAACTAATAAGAAACGGGCATCAAAAAAGAATTTGCTGTCTGCCCCAGTAACTGCCTCAGTGTCACTTCAGTGCTCTGCTGCAGTGTTGGGTAAGTTACTTTTTCTATTACTTTTCATTACGTTTGGAAACTTGTTCTAGGAAGCTCTGTGCAGTCACTAGCAAGGATGGAGAAGAACTAGAAAAAGTAATATACCTTACAATTATAGTTACTTATTTCTTTTTATACAAAAACAATACAAAAATAATAAATAACTATAACAGATTACATTTTTTGAAAGTAATAGGTTAGTTACTAGTTACTTTCAAATAAATGTAATCAGTTACAGTTACAGACTTCTTTTGTATAAAAAGACATTAGTAATTGTAACTGTAAGGTGTATTACTTTTTCCAGTACTTCTCCATCCTTGCTAATGACTGCACAGAGCTTTCTGGAACAAGTTTCCAAAAGTAATAGAAAAAGTAACTTACCCAACACTGCTCTCCTGTACCAAAAAACAAACAAACCATTAGCTCTGTACAAGAGGGCTTGCCCCTGATGGTGGAAAGCATGCATCAGAGGGTTTCATACACTCGCAGCAATCCTTGACTTCAAATTGGACTAAAAATGCTGCAAGCTGTCTTCTCAGCAAAGGGACTGATACAAGTGCCAAGTCATCTTCGGAGAACAGTAAAGAGCACAGAGCATCCAGTAGGGGGAGCCCTGATGCCAGTGATATCAAGAAGCAAACACACGCACACACACATACAGTAACAAAAAAACAGCTTCTAACCAACTATTGCACACAAAAAAAACAAAATGAGGAACACAACAGTTCCTCTGCCAGAAAATGAATCAGACCAACCTGTGCCAGAAAATCCGATGCCCTCCCTGGAGGACATTAACATAATGTGGCTATTTTTCCAGGCCATGCAGGCAATGGGAAATCCTGTTGTTGCCACTTCCCTAAGTCCTGTACCCCCAGCAGGCTGTAGTGGAGGAGGAGGGGCAGGAACTGATGGAGTCTGAAGTTCCCCTGAGCAGGACTTCGGTTCCCTACCTAGAGTTAATGATGATTTATCCTCCTATTCTACTTTTGTTAGCCACATGTCCAACATGCTAAGCTTACAGTCCACCGAGTCAGAGGTGGACCTTGAAGAAGCTGAGTTTATCAGCATGTTGGGACCAACTTCCTTAAAAAAGATATTGGTTCTCATACATAAATCTATATGAAAGGCAACTGCCAGAGTGCTGAAAACCCTACATTCAACACTTGCGACTGACAAAAAGGTGGAGAACAGGTACCAAGTGGACAGGGCTGACTCTGAATTCCTATACATCAACCCTGACCATGAAGATGTGGTACAGTCTGCTACCTGTGAGAAGGCTATGGTTCCCCTGGCATCCGTTCCACCAGAAGAAGGTTCTAGGAAACTGGACCGTATGGCAAAGGAATGCATACAGTACCTCAGCCTTGCTGTTAAGCCAAGCTGCTTACCTTAGTTACACAGCTTACTACCGACAGGCACTGTGGAATACAGTCCTGCCTCCATGTGACAACAGGTACTCAGAAAAGGACCAGACACCCCAATCCTTTACCACAAAAGCTCCACCAGTGGTAATTGTTGCTTCACAATAAATTTTATTAGTAAGTTCATATGTAGGCATCAGACATCAGCATAGCTACAGTGCCACCCACGGGATGAAGCACGTTAATGCAGAATTCTGCATAAGGAATGTAGCAGAATGAAAGAGGCATTAAGGGGAATGGGACAGGAATCAGGGATTGAGGAACAGTGGGCAGTATTTAAAATGGGGATTATAAGAACAACAGAATTATGCATTAAGCAGGTTAGCAAGAGGAAAAGAAAGAGGAGATCATTATGGTTTTCCAAAGAGGTAGCAAAGAAAGTGAAAGCCAAAAAGATTGCATTCAGGCAATACAAAAAGGCACAGGCAGAAGGGGATAGGGAGAAGTACCAGGAGAAACAAAGGGAGGCAGGAAAGTCAGTAAGGGAAGCCAAAGCTCAGACAGAAGAACACATTGCAAAATCAGTGGTTAAAGGGACAAAACCTTTACAGGTACATAAGTGAAAAAAGAAGGACAAAGGGAGGGATAGTGAGACTGAAGGGGAGGATGGGAGCGTGGAGGATGACAACAGTAAAGCTGACATATTGAACAGGTATTTCTGCTCAGTCTTTACTAAGGAAGAGAGGGGAATGGGTCTGAAGGGAGTACAAGGGTGAGAATGGTGCAGAAATGGACACAAGTCCCTTTACACGAAAGGGTCCTGAAGGAACTGGAAGTAATAAGAGCTGATAAAGCAATGGGGCCAGATGGGGTGCACCCCAGGGTCCTTAAAGAACTAAGAGAGGTGGTGGCTGAACCTCTGGCTATCCTGTTCAGCCAATCACTGAAACAGGGAGGTACCCAAAGACTGAGGACAGCAGATGTAGTCCCCTTATACAAAAGTGGGAACAAAGAGGAAGCAGGGAACTACAGACCAGTCAGCCTCACCTGGTAGTGGGAAAGATCATGGAAGCACTACTGAAGGAGAGATTGGTGGAACATCTGGTTGTCAATGGACTACAGGACCCAGGCAGCATGGTTTCACCAGGGAGGTCAGTGTCAGACCAACCTCATTGAATTTTTTGACTGGGTGACTAGGGAGGTGGATCAGGGGAGGGCAGTGGACATGGCCTGTCTGGACTTCAGCAAGGCCTTTGACACTGTGCCACATAGAAGACTATTACACAAACTGGGGAATATGGGTGTGGGCAGGACAGTAGTGTGGTGGGTAGGTAACTGGCTGGGTGGCAGGACACAGAGGGTGGTGGTAAATGGCTGTCACTCCACAGAGGGAAGAGTGACCAGTGGGGTACCACAGGGATCAGTGCTGGGACCGGTCCTATTCAACATCTTCATCAGTGACATTGCACAGGATCTAGAAGGCAGAATTTCACTGTTCGCTGATGACACAAAGCTCTGTAACAGAGTAGACACACCAGAGGGTGTAGACAGAATGAGAAGGACCTGCAGAAACTTGAAGAATGGTCAAGGGTTTGCAGTTGAAATTCAATGCAAAGAAGTGCAAGATAATGCATATGGGCACAAAACCCTGGCACAATATATCAGTTGGGGGTGAGGATATAGCATGCACCAAGCAGGAAAGGGATCTTGGGGTTGTCATCTCTGATGACCTCAAGGTAGGGAAACAGTGTGACAAGGCATCAGGTAAAGCAAATAGGATGCTGGGATGTATAGGCAGGGGCATCACCAGCAGGAAAAGGAGGTCATAATTCCGCTATACAAGACACTAGTGAGGACCCACCTGGAGTACAGTGTACAGTTCTGGAGACCATACTCACGTATATGACATAGACAGGGTAGAGGGTTCAGAGGAGGGCAACAAAGATTGTGCATGGGTTGCATCATAAGTCCTATGAAGACAGGTTGAAGGAACTGAACATGTACTCCTGGAGGAGAGGAGGAGAGAGGGATATGATAGAGACATACAAGTATCTTACAGGGAGGAACAGGGTGCAGGAAAACACTATTTTAAGCGAAAAAGATGTTTCAGGACTAGAGGGCATGGGATGAAGTTGGAGGAGGGCGATTCAGAGGAAACATGAGAAAGAATTTCTTCACAGAACGGGTGGTGGACAAGTGGAACACCCTGCCGGAGGAAGTGGTGGGAGCTGAAACAATCACGGGATTTAAGAATGCATGGGATAGACATAAAGGAATTCTAGAGGTCAGGGGTAAGGGGAAATAGACTTCTAGGAAAACAAACTGAACTTACAAGCTCAAATGGGCAGACTAGGTGGGCCATAGGCCCTTATCTGCCGACACTGTCTATGTATCTATGTATCTATGTAGCAGTAAAATGCCCATAAAATTGCATTTCCCCACAGCAATTCATCTTTTTTTTCCTTTCTGAAAGACTCCTGCAATGCTGCAGCCAGACAGCAGATGGCGTGCACAGTATGATCCGGTGTTAATTTTTCATGTTCTGCTTCATGGTAAAATTAAGTCAGTTAAAGCAGCAGTGCAACATAATCATGAAACGATGATCAAATATTTTTTTTTTTGGGTTGTGGGACCTTGTGCTGAACATTCCCGATGTCCCTGTGTAGCACTGCCAGTCATACACGTGTGCAGTTGGCAGCAGAGGGGGTTTCAGTTCAACATGGCTGGTGACAGAAATGTAAATAAAAACAAAGGATAATTGAGCAAATTGTGGGATGATAGTACAATGCTAGCAGGAAAGAGTGCAGGTAAATGCTCAGCAAAGCACAGGGAATAAACTGTCGAAAAAGTGCAATTTTTTTACATTGCACTGCTGCTTTAATGTGTAATAGACATCCAAGTCTGACAGCCACTGCTGGTGACAAAGATAGGAACTGCCACGGACCGAAAGTCAGCGAAACTCACTGCACCACCAGCTCCACAACAAGGACAGTGGTGCCAGAACTAAAAGACCAGCAGCACAGCACTCTGCTCGACCCCCTCCACTTGAATGCCGCAGGCTGGCCACCCATTTATTCCTTCAAATGCCATCCTACGTTGCCAGTGCTGCTGCTCATCCCCCACAAAACACATACTCAACCACGCCATCACCACCATCAGTGCCAACAGCGATGATCCCACTATATAATTTAACACATCTGGACTGGGATTGTGTCAGTAGTAGTACTACTGTCAGTTGCTGTGATTGGGTCTCTTGAGGTACCCCAGGGCAGGCTGCTCATTTGCTGCTGGGATCAGGAATGTACTGACTCATTCCCTGGTTGTTTCTGTACATTACTTTGTTCCTTTGTCAGTGGCTGTTGCTGGGTGGGGTCACTGAGCATTCAGCTTCAGCGGTAAGGCACCACAAGTAGGGATCTACTGAAGACCAGGCGTTTGTAGGGGTATTGTCTCATGAAGCTGTCCTTTGTGAAACGGGAACTACACCGAGTGTCGTAAAATGATACTGCTGTGCCCTGCCGTGCCCAACAGCATAATGTGTGTTGTTTCTGTAGTGGTCCCTCTCTTGGGTATGTTCTGGCAGGGTATGGTTGTGATGTCCAAGCTCCTCACCCCTGACCTTGTGTCACTCTCTATCCATCCCATCACCTTTTGTCAGCATGCTTTATAGGCTGAACTGGGAGCTCATTTGTGTAACCAGATTTGAGGGTGGAGATGCTCATCACTGATTCTGATACACATTTCATGGTACTTTTATTTAACTCTGCATTTATAATACTTCAAGGATGCTATCTCAATGTAAAAAATCCCAAAACAAAAAAGGAATAAAAATGCATAGACATGCCACATTTAAAAACACATTCAAATCTTATTTGTAAGTTCAAAAATAATTTTCATTTGCAATCTAAATTAATGTTAAATATCATATGAAAGCAGTGATCAACAAGCTATCGCAGTCATTAATATAAAATGGGTTGTATTTTATAATGAAACCATTCTATTAAGTACTAATACATTATGAGATATCTGGATATTGAATGCATTTGTTTATGTTTTAGTGGTCTCTCTTACAACTGCAAAATAAATAATAATACTGGCGTCATACAGTATGTAAATGTCAGGGTGTGGATAGATGTTATGAAAGCCCTATCACTTATCAGTTGAACAGGCTGGTGCTGTGTGATATAGCCTCTGCTATGCACAAGTAGGCAGTGCCCACTCACTGGTAAATGAAGTGACTTATGCTCTGATCCAGCAGTGCCAGCAGGTACTGTATGTGAGTAGCAGGGCAAGGCACCGAGTACTCATATCAGGTTCGGTTTCATTTGCTCCCTGTCCTCCATGGGTCAGACACTAGCCTAGTTTAAAGGTCTTGGACTGTTTGGGGCATCAAAGACTTACTAAAATAATGTTACTGCTCTCATAAAACAGAGAAAGAGACACATACATATTTCGACAGAGAGTATCATGGTGGAAAGACATCCTGGAGTCCAGCTACTCAGCTTGGTGGTTACGTTTATCCCCAGGTGCATGCAGCAATAACTTGTGGATTCCAACCATACCCTCACCAGCAGTACTTCCACATACTGAGTAAATGTAAGATCTCCCTCAAGGATATCTCTTTCATCAGGTCGCACCTATGTAACTATAAGTCACCAGGCACTAGGACCAAACGGAAACTCGTGCAAGCAGTCCATTAGGGGCTTCCCACAACATCAGATGTCGGGTCTCCCATGTAAACGTGGGCGGCCCCTTCCTTTCTCAGTTCTTTTCCCATTGTCGACCATACTTGTCGGACTTTGCATGGAAATGACACCGTTACAGTCGCTGCTTTTCTTTTTTCTTACCATTGCAAGCTTTCACCTTCATAAGTGATTTTCGACAGCATGAATGTTAACTAAGGAGCCGTCTAAACTATTCTGTTATTGCAATTATGGTGAAAAGATACACACCAGAGATTCACATGACATCTGCGGGTGTTGCCTTGGCCTGGACCATAATGTGCAGGTGTAGATTCTGAAGGTTCAACACAGCCACCTGGTGACATCGAAAGGGTGCTTTGGGAAAGCACCTATCAAAACAGCAGGTGGCCTGAATGCAGAAGGAGCTCCAGCAAGAAAGTTCTGCTACGTCACTGGCTTATTCCTTGGGGTCCAAATCTTCCAAATCCTGGGAGAAATTGTCTGGGTCCCATAAGCATAAACACCGGGAGAGGGAGCGAGAAATGGAGAAAACCTCCCCGGTCCACTCTGTGTCGCCCCTTCACACAGGTACGACCACTTCAGCACCATTGACCGCACCGGCAGCGACACCACCTGCTATCCAGACCATCTACAGTACTTCACTTCTAGGTCAGGACAGGCTGTAGGTGCCAGCAGGCCTAGTACGGCACCAGAGGCCTTGCCTCCTCCATCGACCTTTGCTGGCATTCCCATTGACTACATGGGCTCTGATGTCCATGCAGTGTTATCGTCCTTTATGGACATGCTGAAGCACCTATTACCTCCTCCTTCTGTACCAGGAGCTCAGTTGACAGGGCCTATAATTCAACCCCCCACATTGACCCATCCTAGGGCTGTGTTGCAGCCCTCTTCTTGAGTGCTGACGGCCTCACCAGCACGCTCCCTCCAACCTGTTGACCAGCCCAACAACAACCTGAAGTAAAATCCTGACCTCATGATGCAGGATGATGAAGAGGAGGTTGAAGATTATGTGGAAAGTCCTTATGAAAGGATTAGTTTTACTATATCCTCTTGCAGTGAGGACTCGGTGGTTTACACCCCAAGCCCCCCCCCGAGGACCCATATTTTATCACCATTATGCAGCAATTAAAGGCTGCCATAGGATTTGATTTGGAAGAACAGAACACAACCAAGAAAAATTTTATTGAGTTTTTGGAATTGCCTGATGCACATCTTATAGTAATTCCACCTCTCCTCCCTGCCCTGCCCTGGAGGATGCCACCTTTGCTGCATGACATAGGCCAAACATGATTCCTGCCATACCTAGAAAGGTAGATAAGATGTACATGGCCCCCTCAGGAAAACATTTTTTTGCTGATCAACCTGAGGCAGACTCTATGATAATAAATGCTGCCCATGATAGATCCAGGGCACAAAAACACCTTAGCTCACATCCTCCTGATAAGGAATGCAGAAGATTAGATGTGCTGGGTAAAAGAACCTATGACTTAGCCTCTCTGGGCCTCAGAATTGTAAATTACCAGGCCCATATGGTCAAAAACTAGAATACACACTAGAGAACGGCTAGAGCAGCTTCTCAAACCCTCCTTGAAGGTGTACCTAAACAGGAGCTTCTCAAAGCTCTAACAGCTGGTGCTGATGTAGGACTTACTGTGTATAGCCTATGACATATCTGATGCTTCAGCCAGAGCAGCTGCCTCAGAAATGTTCCCTTAGGAGGTACTCCTGGCTCAGGGTGGCAGGCTTTGCAAATGACATACAGCAGTCCATTCTCAATGCCCCCTTTAGAAGATGCAAGTTGTTTGGCACAGATGCCCGTACGGAAATGGAATATATTGCAATACATTCAAAAATATGCATTAATGTGTAGCAATACAATGAGAAATACATTGTCCCAAATTAATATATTATATATTATGAAATGTATTTTTAAATATAGTGATACAATATTTTTCTAACCCATAGTATGCAAAAATATATGTCACAATATTGAGAAATACTGTACATTGACTCAATGAAATATACTGTAAAACTAGTTAATTTCATGCAAAGTAATTTTAGCGCAAACACAAATGCAACCATAATTGCCCAAATTTAATTTAGTGCTAAGTCATTAGTGGCATATTCACTATAATGGAAAAAGTGCTAATTAGCACAGATTTATTTTAGCGCTAAACAGTACTTCAGCGAAAATAGCGAAAATTATTTGACGGTAAAAAATTCACGTTTTACAGTAATACACAGCATTGTTCAGCATATAATGAAACCACATATCCAGCCTCACGCATTGCTTGAAAGAATGTCAGTCTAGTTAGTAATACAGTGTCTGAAATATATTATTAGTATATTTCAAAATATATACTGTATTCTTTGTGTGTTGCGTATATTTTTTAGATACATTACATATATTTTTATATGTTACATATATTTTATATATGTTACCTATATTTTATACTTGTTACATATATTTTTTATATATTATACATGTATTGTTGTAAATGCTTAGTTTTGTCCCATGTGTACATTTGCATAACTAATTTCCATATTTTAAAAACATAGTTTATCAGCCCAAATCTGATAATTTCTAGTTTTACAATACTTTTGCATTTACAACACTAGCTTACAGACTGAAAAGAAAGGTGCAAGTTATAAAGCAAGTACATGTAGGATCTCACCCTGACCTAAAAGTGAAACAAAATGGGGTGGTATAAATAAATGGTGCCACGTGGATCCGGGTGCCTGCAATCGGCATGCACAGCTCCGGACCCGTGCCTCTCTATGTGTGGGATCCACTAAGTGTCCCGGGGGGCATCCCATTGGATGCCCACCTGGGACGATGACTCCTTCTACCCGCTGCCCTGCATGCCGAGGAGCAGGAGCCGAGGACAGGTGGCCGACATTGGTGAATGCCAGTATGTGCGCACCTGTCCATGAGACGTAGGGCCGTGGGTGGGGTACGTGACATTTCCATGTACCCATGCCCGCTTGATGCATAGCGCCCATTGGCAATATATCAATAACATATATTTACATCCTTATTTTAATATATTTAGACTTTTATCAATATATTTTGCAATATAAAGAATATACTAAAGTGGCCATAATGTATATATTTACAGTACATTGCAATATATTTGCACATTTTAAAATACATTGAAATATATTGATTTTACAATACATTACAATATATTATAAAACAAGTAGATTGGAACATATTTCACTATTTGTAAATATATTGTTAATATATTTTCAAATATATTTCATTTTCATAAGGGTGTTCAGGATATCCTCTCTAATCTCCAGGTCTTAGTTAGGACCTTGAGGTCAGTACACTCCCTCTATTATACCCAACCAAGGGGTAGACAGAGCATAGCTTTTCTTCTGGCTGGTACTAGACACCATACCACTACCACCATACCACTATCAGACAACAAGGCAAGGGCAAAGGAGCAAGAGCGTTGCCCACTCCAGGAACCACTCCAGTTGCCCACTCAAAAGCCCCTAGAGGTGGTGGTGCAGCAGGAGCCACAGCAACTGGCTCTGCCTGACTCCTGTTATAGCCCCCAACCACCATTGCCTCGGGGTTGTTGTCGGGGGTCATTTCTCCCTCCACCTAAATCAGTGGAAGGAAGTGACCTCACATGACTGGGTCCTGGAAATAGTAGCACAAGGTCATGCTCTGGAACCTCTAGAGCTACCTCCAGATCATCTGCCAGTGCCTACACACTATCCTCCAGATCATATCCCTTTGCTCCTGGAGGAAGTCCACACTTTGCTTCAGAGGAAGGCCATAGAACCTGTACCCATGGAACAGAAATACAGGGTTTCCTAGTTCCAGAATGGACAGGAGATCTGTGGCCTATCCTGGACCTCAGGGAGCTGAACTTTTTTATAGAGTACAGAAGGTTCAGAATGGTCACCCTACAGGGCTTATTCCCACTACTACAGATAAGGGATTGGATTTGTTCCCTTGAAATGAAGAATCCCACTCTGGGCCTCGGACACCTCCTCTATCAAATTTATTACAGACCCTATAACAAAGTGTCATTTCAGATAAAAGAGAGAATTAAAGTTACTTTTTATTCAAAAGATCTGGAAGCCATACAAACATGTAAAAAATATAGGTGGTATAAGATACTAAAGATGGATCATAACCTTGAACCTTACTTACAGTATGTATAATTACTGGTGACTCCCTTTATCACACAGTTTACAGGAATGTCTCAAACACTGTAATAACCCAAAAACCAGTTATTACAGTTTTCTGAAAACAACTTCTCACTTGCACTGTCCTTGAGCATTGCAATCACGTTCACTTTTTTCCGTCAGTGTAGCGCAACTGAGCGGTGTATGTTCCAGTAAAGAATATGGATTCTATGTGATAATGGTGATCGCAAAAGGGTGATGTTTGTTACAGTGACTGTAATCGGCAAAAACAACTGCAATGTACATTCCCAGCTGCACCCCGGACACCCCCTAACTAAAATAACTAACTCCGGGGGGAAGAAAGTCGGGAAGGAGGCAGAACCGGGATGAAGAGAGAAAAAAAAACGGCACGACAAAGCACAAAAATATTGTGCTCGCCCCAAGCCCTGCACCCTCCTCACCAAAGCCAGCCTCCCTATCTACCACGCCACTAGGCTCACTCAGCAGCTGCCCCTCTCAACATCCCCCACATACCTCACAGGATACCCAGTCACTGTCCTCTCACCCTGCCCTTTCCTGTCGCTACCCTTGCAGGGTAGCCCAAAACAGAGGCATTGAGATTGAGTCGCTCATATTTGAGTCGCTCAATCTCAGTCGCCCTTTTGATGGGATACCAAGAATATGCCACAAAATGTACAGAAAGAGTAATGCTTTGTGTAAAAATTCTGTCAGCTGTAGGGATTAAAGTTACTTTTCTTAGTTTTCAGTTATAGAAGCCACCGATTATAGACTGAGGAGAGCAAGTGACTCGGTGGCTTCAGAAGATTAGATTCAAGTGTGAGTGAGTGTTGCTATAACAACACTCCCTCAGTCTTGCATCTAATCTTCTGAAGCTGCAGAGTCACTCACTCTCCTCATTCTACATGTGGTGGCTTCTCTAGCTGAAAACTAAGAACACTGACCTTAACCCCTACAGCTGACATGATTTTTACATAAAACATTGCTCTTGCTATACATTTTGTGGTATATTCTTTACTGGAACGAACACTGCTCAGTCACACTTCACTGAGGGACCCGTCGAGTCACTTGCTCTCCACGGTCTACACTCGGTGACTTCTCTTACTGAAAACAATGAAAACTGACCTTAAACACCACAGGTGACAGGATTTTTCAACAAAACCTTGCTCTTCCTCACAGTGCAGTCTTCACTATTTCACAAAAATTAAGCAGCATGCATAATATCAACCGTAAACACTTTTTTCCCCTGTCTCATAAATTAATTTTACATAGGAAGTCCATGCACCAGTAATTATAAAAAATAATCAATAGACAAGTGTGTGTTTATGGATTTTGTTTACACACCCTCGGTGTGTGATGACCTCATAAACCTCTCGAGCTTCAATCTCGAGGTTTATGGGTCATCACACACCTGGGGTGTATAAAAAAATCCATAGCACACGCTTGCCTATCCATTATTCTCTATTTAATAAATAATTCAGTGATACATAGAATTCTCTCGCGATCTTGAATGGAGCTCAATGGAGCTGTACACAGCCAATTATATTCATTTTACTCAGACACGTTTGGGTGCAGAAAATGAGTTATGCTGATGCAACATGAAGGTAACAGATGACCTAGAACATGTTGTATTAATTTGCCCATTATATGAGAAAAATTGAAGGTTTTGACCAGGCACTATCCTTATGAAGCTCGGTCTCCCTTCAGACCAAATGCTTGTAATGCTCTAAAGACACTGTTGTTTTAAATGGATTGTCTCATTTTTTGATCTCCCTAAAACTGTAAAAACCTATGCTGGGCTAAAGACAGGCAGGGTGTTGGAATGTAAATGTGTGAATATATAGCCTTTTCCAACCAAGATATTTCCTTTATTTATAATTAACTGGTATGTTTTTACTGTGATGTTCATATGATCGAAAGCGTAGAGGATTGTATATGTCTTGTAACTTATTTAAAAATGTTGACTTTTTAATCTATTTATTTGCAAATTATCATCTATGATTGTAATGGCTTTGAGACAAACAATAAAATTTGAATTGTTTGATGAAGGATGCCTACCTTCATATAAAAATTTGCAAACCACACAGGAAATACTTGAGGTTCCTGTTTCAAGGGGAACACTACCAGTTCAAAGTATTGTCCTTTGGCTTGTCATCTGTGCCATGGGTCTTTACCAAATACTTGGTAGTGGTAGCAGAAGCCCTTTGCAGAGAAGGCTTCTATGTGTTCCCCTATCTGGATGACTGGCTACTGAAAGCTCACTCCAAGGAGCAGTTCCTGCACACTCTAGCTCGAATAAGACAGCCATTCGATGCCCTAGGGATTACTGTCAGTGTACCCAAGTCTGTCTTGACACCTTGCCAGTGTCTACAGTATATAGGGGCAGTTTTGGACACAGCCCAAGGCTCAGCCTTCCTGCCTCTAAACAGGGTCAAACATCTGATTGCACAGGCCCAAATGGTCCTGACAGCCCATATGTTATTGCCAGAACATTCCTTCGACTCCTGGGACTGATGGCAGCGGCTATTGTCACGGTACCTCAGTCCAAACTACACAGGAGGATCCCTCAGTGGACCCTAAGAGTCCAGTGGGGCCAACTCACAGATGATCTAGAACAGAGGTTTCAGTAAACTCTACTGTATGTAAGGTGCTCTCAAGAGGTGGATGGAACCCCGAAACCTGTTAAAGGGGGGTTTCTTTCCTGATCCTCTCCCCTCACCAGATTTTCACTACAGATGCCTTAGGGATGGGCTGGGCAGGCACATTTGGGGCCTCATCAGATGCAGGGTACATTGACCACATTGGAGAGCACCCTGCACATAAATGTTCTTGAAATGCATGCTGTTCTGTATGACCAACAGGCCTTCTGGACTCACCTGCCCCTGGGTCCTCTGTTAGTACAGATGGACAGTGTCAGTGTGATGCATTACTTCAACAATGCAGGGAAGCAATAAGAGTCTGATATTGAACTCTGGAACACTGTCTAGAACTATCAGCAGTACATGTTCCAGGCACCCAAAACTTCTTGGCAGACAGACTAGGCAAGTCACAGTCCAGAATGCACGAACGGGAACTTTTGACATCAGTGGTAGAATATCTGTTCAACAGATGGAGTCGCCCAGAGTTGAGCCTTTTTGTGTCCCCACACAACGCAAAACTGCCACTTTTCTGCTCATTTGTTCCAGGGCCTGGAGTTTTCTGGTGAGACGTGTTGTCCCTCGCTTGGAAGGGGAGGTTCCTGTACACCTTCACTCCCTTCCTTCTCATTTAGAGGATGTTACTCAAGCTCCAGATTTTCATTGCTCCCCTATGGCCTGCACAGATCTGGTTCCCTCTACTGCAACAGCTAGCAGCAGAACCACCAGTACCCCTGCCTTTATGCCAGGGGCTTCTGTCACTGGTCCATCTGGACCTCAGATCACTTCACCTCTATGCATGGCTCCTGAAAACATAGCCATTGCTAGATGTGGGGTTTCTCAAAAGGTAGCTGATGTCCTGGTGGCTGCTAGAAAGCCTTCTACCAGGGCCACTTATTCCATGACGTGGAAGCAGTTTGCTTTATGGGCCACTTCTCATCACTTCGATCCATTTACCTGTCCACTAAATCAGGTTCTAGAATATTTTCTGTCCTTGTCAGATGCAGGCCTGCAGTATTCCTGTATCACAGTGCACAGGGCTGCCATTTCAGCTTTCCATGTGCCTATTGAGGGTCGTACAGCTGCCCAGCTGGAGGTGGCCTGTACGTTCTTGAGAGGCCTTCTGCACCTGAAGCCTCCTATCCACAATCCAGTCCTGGCTCGGGACTTGAATTTTGTGCTGGAAAAGCTTACTTTGGCTCCTTTTGAGCCAGCCATGACTTGTGGTTTACGCTTTCTTTCTTGGAAAGTGTCGTGGTTAGTTGCAATTATTTTTGCTCAAAGTATTTCAGTGCTATAGGCTCTAATGTGTGAGCCTCCTTATTTGATTTTCCTCAAAGACAGGGTGTCTGCACACTAATCCTAAGTTTTTAGCAAAGTTGGTGTCTGAGTTTACTTTAAAGTAAACCATCCACATCCACCTGCAAGTTCATTTTCCTGAGCATGCCAATCCAGGGGAAGCATTGCTCCATACTCTAGATATACATAAAATACTCAGGTACTATATACACCACATGAAGGATTGCAGGAAGTCCTCACAGCTCTTTGTTTCATTCACCCCTGGGAAAGAGGGCACTCCAGTTTCTAAACAGTGCCTGTCCAAATGGTTAGCAAACTGTATTATTTTTTGTTGTAGGAAGTAGGGTAAGGAACTTCCTGGGATCTGTGCAGCTGCCACCTAGAGTACTGTTCACACTTTCACTAAGCACTACAGTCTGGACATAGCCTCTTAAGAAAGGGCTGGCTTTGGCCTAGCTATGCTTCAGGGCCTGCTTTCTTAGGCCTGTAGGCTCCAGCCACCCAGACAGTTTATGGTCAGTACTACTTGGTACTCGTTCTGTAGGGTGGCCTGATGAAAAAGATATCCTTGAAGAAGATAGAACAGTTACATACTCACTATAACAGTAGATCTTTAAGAGAATCTCTTTCATCAGGCCGTGCTGTCCCACCCTCTTTCCCCCTTTAGGATCTTTAGACTCTTGTGGGTGCTGTCTCCTTCACCGTGAGGGTCTCTCTGCTGTTCCCTGCCTCACCTGTTTGACAGAGCCCTAGGTTCTCTCTAGGTTCCCTACAGGGACATCCTCTGAGCATGATCTCTGGCAAGGAACTGAGGAGGGAAGGGGTCATCCATGTTTATATGAGAGCCGACATCTGATATCATCATGGGTGGCCCCTAGTAGACTGCTTGCAAAAGTTTCCATATGGTCCTAGTGCCTTGCGGCTTATAGTTCCATAGGTGTGGCCTAATGAAAGAAATTCTCTCAAAGATCTACTGTTACTGTGAGTATGTGCAACCCTTACCCCTGGTCAAGAGCAGCATCTTGCAACAAGGACCCCCCAACGTGTTACACAGAGAAGGCAACAAACCACAAATTAGTAGAAAATAAGTATCACCCCCGGCATTAGGGTAAATACATGGCTCGGTAATCTAAGAGGTTGGGGGGTTAGGGCACAAAATAACATTTATATTTACTCTGAGTCCAGGAGAGAGGTGCCAGAGCAATGCTGTGTCTCCTATCTGAGGGGGCCGCATAACATTTCACTCCGACTCACAGATGGACTGTCCACAACCATAAAATCGGGATTGTATTGTATGGCTTTATTTTCTGACAAGATGTTAAGCAGAACAAGGGTGGTCCCCCAAGTTTGTACTGTCCAAACAGATAACACAACTTGCAGTAGAAAAAACATTTGTTTTACACAGAAGCAGTACTGTACATTCCAACATGAACCTTTTCCAAAAACACGAACTATCCACCCCTTTGCTTAGGGATCTCTGGATTTCTGACCAAGTGTAAATATAGTGGGAATTACCACACACTTAACTTGAAACTCCTCACGTGATGGGCTATGTTAACACCTGAAGATAACGGCACCTTAAGCAAAGGCTTGTGGCACTTGTGGTCTCACCAAGTTTTGGATGAAATAATGCAGACAAAACAGCAGCTTTTCTGATTCCAACTGCAGTTTATTGACTGGAGAACAAACTGCTGCCCTTATAATGGCACCTGTCTGGTAACCAGTTATCCCTGAACTGCAACTAAAACTGAGGTTCTGCCCACCCCAGCCTCAGTCAGTCTCTGTCATTCCATTTAGGACACACAAAACTGGATCCTTCAACCCCTCCTGGATTGCTAAAGGCATCCTTTATTTTAGTACACTTTAACAGCACATATCTGTGGTGAACTGGGTCCTGAGTGTCTGTAATCTAGACATCGTAGGGGAACATACAACACCAGACAACCCAGAAAGTCTCTCTCAAATGCACACTGTACTCACAGTTTGGTATTCCCCTTGTTACAGGCATTTGACCATATTAGAAGAAACATTCCTTCCTCAAAATCCATAGCTTTTGCAGAACCTCTTTACAGTCTCTTTCTCTGGGCAGCTGTGACAATCTTCAGTCCATCATAGAAACATAGAAACATAGAAGTTGACGGCAGATAAGGACCGCAAGGCCCATCCGGTCTGCCCATTTCTTTTTCTACCTTATAAATGTGCCATCGGCCTTTGCTCTGTCAGTGACCTATCTATTCATAGTCATTTGTATTGCTCCCTTATGTCTATCCCATGCCTGTTTGAAGCCCTGCACTGTATTCATAGCCACCACTTCTTGTGGTAAGCCATTCCATGCATCTACCACCTTTCTGTGAAAAGAATTTCCTCACATTCCCCTTAATCGGCCTCCCTCTAATCTCATGCTGTGTCCTCTTGTCCTGCTATTTTTCTTATATTTAAACATGTTAGACTCTTTCACCTTGTTTATGCCCTTAAGGTGTTTAAATGTCTCGATCATATCACCTCTCCCTCCTTTGCTCAAGGGTATACATATTGAGCTCCGTTAATCTGTCCTCATATGTCTTCTGATGCAGTCCCTGCACCATTTGGTTGCCCTTCTCTGGACTGCCTCAATTTGGTTAATGTCCTTGTGAAGGTGTGGCCTCCAATACTGCCGCAGTACTCCAGATGGGGCCTGACCAATGTCTTGTACAGAGGGATTATTACCTCCTCTTCGACTTGTGATACCCCTACTAATACACCCTAACACCCCCAGCCTTACCTACTGCTTTAGAGGTCTGCTTGGATGATTTTAGGTCATCAGTGATGATGATGCCCAAGTCTCTTTCTTCCTTTGTGACTGCTAGCAACTCCTCCCAGCCTATAAGTGGCTTCAGGGTTTCTCTTCCTATGTGCATGATTTTGCACTTCTTTGCATTAAATCCCAGTTGCCACTTTTCTGACCATTCTGCTAGTTTATCCAGATCTCTTCTCATTCTGCCCACCCTATCTGGATCATCTACTCTGTTGCAGATCTTGGTGTCATCTGCAAACAGACAAGCCTTACCCTCTAGTCCATCTGCGAGGTCACTAATGAAGATGTTGAATAGGACTGGCCCCAGGACTGATCCCTGAGGTACCCCACTTGTGACTTGCATCTCTTCTGACTGTATACCATTTACCACCACTCTCTGTTTTCTGCCAGTCAACCAGTTTGCCACCAGTTGACCAACTTCTGACCCACCCGAGCCTACCTAGCTTATTTATCAATCTTCTATGTGGAACAGTGTCAAAAGCTTTGCTGAAGTCAAGGTGGCGACATCAACTGCTCCCCTTGGTCCACCACTCTGGTTACCCAGTCAAAGAAATCTATGAGATTAGTTTGACAGGACCTTCCTTTGTAAACCCATGCTGTCTTGGATCCTGTGCCCCTATGGATTCCAGGTGTTGCACTATCCTTTCCTTAAGGGTGCCTCCATAATCTTGCCCACTACTGAGGTAAGACTGACTGGTCTGTAGTTCCCGCCTCCTCCCTGCTACCACTCTTGTGGAGTGGGATCACATGAGCCCTTCTCCAGTCTTCTGGGACCTCTCCTGTGCTCAGAGACTCACTAAACAATTCTGCTAATGGCTCTGCTAGTTCCTCCTTTAGCTCCTTAAGGTACCCTGGGATGTATGCCATCAGGTCCCATTGCCTTATCCACCCTGAGCTTAGCAAGCTCTTGTAGGACCCTTTCTTTTGTGAAGGAGTAGTGCTCACCTCCCTCCCCTGTGTCCATGATGCTGAGCTGTGGGCCCTGCCCTACCTTCTCTTCAGTAAATACTGAGCAAAAGTATCTATTTAGGATAGATGCCTTTACAGGGTCCTCCTCCTCACATGCTCCCTTTCTCCATTAAGCTTAGCAATACCCCTCTGGACTTTCTCCTTTCACTAATGTATCTATAGAAAGTCTTGTCACCTTCTTTACTGTTTGTGCTAGTGTTTCCTCAGTTTGGGACTTTGCCTGCCTTACTGCCTTCCCTGCTTCCCTTAGGGAAGTTTGGTATGCCTCCCTATCTTCATCCCGCTGTGTTCCCTTATATTTTCTGAAAGCCAGCCTTTTGGCTCTGACCTTTTCTGCTACTGTATTTGAGAACCAAAGTGGTTTCCTTCTTCTTTTGTACTTCCTTTTCTGTCTAACACAATGGGATGTTGCTTCAAGTATTGTATCCTTAATGCTTGCCCACTTTGCCTGTACCTCCTCACCTGTGTTTCTTTTGCCAGGGCTAGCTTAACTCTGTTGGCCATCTTATCAAAGTCAGCTCCTCTGAAGTCCCATATTTTTGCCTTGAATGGGATGATTTAGATGTAGTAGCCAAATTGAACCATACCACGTGATGGTCACTGGCCCCAGGTGACCTTCTACCTGGAGATCTGTGATCCCTTCTTGTTAGTCAGTACTAGATCTAGGATAGCCCTGTCTCTTGTGGGTTGCTGTACCAGTTGTTTGAGGCCCTCCCCCTGCAGGGAATCCACTATGAGTCTAGTTCTGGCAGATGTTCCTGCTGGTATTGACCAATCTGTATCTGGCATGTTGAAGTCTCCCATTATCAGAACCTCCCCTTTAGCTGTCATGTTTTGTATATCTTCTAACAGTAACGTGTCTATGTCCTCCCTCTGGTCTGGGGGCCTGTAGACAACCCCAGTTCTCAGGGAGCTGCCCCTCTGAACTACTGATTTCTCAGTCCTTTTTCACATCTTGAGTGAAAATGAACCCACTGGGGTTCCACTGGCACAGGGCTAGGGCTCCACCACTTCTTTTAGGCACACTGTTGTTCCACTCACTAGGGTGAGAAAATGATGACCAAAGGTCCTTTATCCTGGCCAAGGGAGGCTGGCAGGCACCTCTTGCCCTCTGCTGGACAGAGAGCTCCTTCCTCTTCACTCTTCAAACTGGAACCCACACTCTGAACTCCCAAGATTCTAAGCTGCTTCCCCTTCAGCTGAGCTAAAAGGCTTATGCTGCTGCGACAGTTCTAAATGACATCACTCATGTTCCACCTAGCCTAACTAGGTAAACAATGGTGTAATGTGGTAGAGAGTTTCTAAAAAACTCCCTACTTGCTGCCCTAAGACCTACCTGGTCTAATACTGATGGGATTCTAGTAACCCCAGGGGACTGGGTGGTTACACTCATCACCAACAGATGAACCTTGCTGTCTGCAGTAAGGGCTTTGGACTGCAACACAAGCCATCCAACCTCCAGGTGCCCTATGGGGAGAGGTGGCCAGGCTCCCCCTACCCATGCCGAAGCATAGGCAGATTACCCAGAGAACAGAGGCCCACTGAAGCAACTTTGCTGCACCTAATAAACTAACTTGGGACTCTTTTACAGTGACTCCAAGGAACTGTCTGAAGTGTGACCTGAGAGGATAGAACTGATGGTCCCTACCTGAGACAGAACCATCAATCCATCCATCCCCCCTAGCTCTCTAGGGAAAAGCTATCTAACCTACGCTACCACAGGGTAACTTATATCCACACACATTTCACAGTTTACACTGTGTACTACTTTAGAAACATGCATATGGCATTGCTATGCATTTCCTAAAACCCCAGTACTACACACTTTAAACCTGAAAAGCAAAAATGTTTAACATTTCCTAGTTAAAACATTTTAAAATACCCAAAAAGAAGGACTCCATTGAGACCATCCTCTTCTAGTTTTTTTCATCGTTCAGGCGCACCTGTAAAAGAAAACAACCTGAAAACAAGAAATAATCTGCAAGAAAACAGTAACCAAACTTCCCACCAGCAGAATGCAATACAATCCCAAAAACATTTTTTAAAGGGTTTTCTACAAAAGACAGTATAAAAGTACCAAAATAACACATAGAACACATTTGGGGGAGGGGTACCCTACATTGTCCAATCTAAAGAGGAAGTGTCCTGAGTCCACAAGGCACTCACAGAAAAGTCACTGTAGGCTGTAACCAAGTTAGAACTGTTCTTGCCATAGGTTCGAGGACTGCTGGAAACTTTAGTCCAGGTCCAAATGTCCATTGGACCAATAAAACAGGTTTTTTTTTTTTCAAATATAAAAAGTAAGAGGAAAACTTGATCCTACCAGTTCCGACATGTGGGCTGACAGTTCTGCATCACCTCTCAGGATCTGGGCTGAATCTCTTTTGCTTCTCTGGCTGAAGACAGATCTTCATAACAAGCTGTTCCATGCCACGACTGGATCTGGTTGCTGCTGATCAAGGAAGAAAACTGCAAGCACAACATCCCTCATTGCTCCCAGGGGGGACGCTGTCTCGTTGCTCCCACAGTTGACGTTGTCTCATTGTTCTCAGGGGGGATGCTGTCTTGTTGCTCCCAGGGAGGACGCTGTACACCGCCCTCTGGATCTTCTTTCTTTGGATGATTTCCTGTAAAGTTGGGTGGTGGACCACCATGCTGGACATCTCTGATGCTGCTTTCTTTCAAGCTGGCATCTTTTGTTGTTGGTACTCAAGGGTAGTACCACTTGGGATGAGGATCATATATGACTTTTTTATCAGGACAGACAATTCTAGTAGTGTGGACTGTCTCATTGCCATGTCTATCAGTCACTCTGATGGAATTGAGATGGAGGGTGCGACCCAATCTCACAACTTTAACCTGTCTTGGCAAATTTTGATGCCTACAAATACACACAAGCTATTTATTTTTATTTTTATTTATTTATGCTAGGATTACAAGTACCTTTGAATCAAGGCTCTTTTACAAAGGTTCCACGTCAGAAATAACAAACAACAAGGAAGCAACAGTGAAATAACAGTAAACAATTCATGTACAACAGTGCTATCGAAAGGGGTCAATTATAGGAGGAGTAAGGTGTAGAGGAGGAGGAGAAGTGTAGGTAGTTAACAGAGGCAGCTATAGTAAAATGGTGAACACAGCTAGGACACATGTGCCCACAAAGAATGGGTAGGGTCAGGCACTCAGGGGTGGCAGAGAAACAGGGATGAGAGGAGAGAGGGAGGATGAAGATGCAGCCAGAGGCATTTGTCGAAAAATAAATAGGAAGGAGGGATAGAAGAGAAAAAGGGGGTAGGGTGAGGAGGGAGAAATAAGTGCTATACTAGGGCAAGGAGAGACTAATGAGGTGGTATGAAGACCTGAGATTTGAAGTGGTGCCTCAGGAGCTGGGGGGAAGGGGCCTGGAGGGCCTGGGAGTAAGCAGTATATAAGTTAGGATTAAAGCTGTGTAGGTCATCAGCTAGGAGAGGCAGTCACAAGAGCTCGAGGCAATGAGATGGGCCCAGAGCCTGGTTTTGAACAGACCTAGTGTTGAGGCAGAGGAGATGGTGTGGCTGAGACCATTCATCCATAGAGGAGCCCTATAGGCGAAGGAGCATTGGCCCTATGTAGTTCGACAGCGAGGAACTTGTAGAATCTGGGTTGTCAAGATCCTGGTGTTCTGTCAGTTGGTGTTTTGATGTAACAAGGCAGTAACACCAGGGGGGAGTGTGAGGCCAAGGTTGATTTTTCCCACCGTAGCATATGTGAGATACTTTATACGGTTGGAGAGTTGGAGCCATCTGGATTGTTCATAATGGGTACAGGTGTGGGTGAGATGGTGGGCACCAGTTGTGAGTCAGCATGCTTTAAGTGCAGTTGTTATACATCGGAGGGTGGACATCGTGGCGGAGCCATAAATAATGAGGCCATAATCAATAATTGACACCACAGAGCTCTGGACGGCAATCTTCAGGGCCTCTGGGGCGAGGTGCTGCCTGTGCTTGTAGAGTAATCCAAGGCGTGCATTGGCAGCTTTAGCCACACTGTCAATGTGAGCCATATAGGAGAGATTGGGGTCAAGGAGGATCCCTAGGTATTTGAATGAGTATACTTGTTCGAGGACAGTCCCCTGCTTGGTGGAGATGGCAAGGGGGTGTTGCTTGTAACGGTTATGTGAACTGTAGAATACCAATGACTTGGTTTTCTTGTGATTTAGGACTAGTTTATGATTGGAGAACCATGTTTCAATGGCACTGAATCTGAGTTGGAGGCTGTGTTGTTGTGGTGAAAGGTCCTTGTGCGTAGAAAAGACAACAGCATCATCCGCATACAGGATGATTTGTTCCAAGCAGGGTTGTGGTAGGGACTTTAAAAAGAGGCTGAAAAGGAGAGGGCCCAGTATGGACCCCTGAGGGACTCCAGAGCAGACAGGCAAGGTGTCCGAGATAGCACTGGCAATTTTTACACTTTGAGAGCGGTTGTCAAGGTAGCTTCTGAACCAGCAGGCTGAGTCTGGTGCGAGGCCAGCAAGGAGTAGTTGGTCATACAGCAGCTGATGATGGACCATGTCAAATGCCTTCAAAAGGTCGATGAAGACAGCCCCAGTAAGAAGACCTTTATCAGGGGAACTATGCACTGCACCAGTAAATTCAAGCAGGGCAGTGGTGGTACTATGCGCGTTTCTAAAACCGTGCTGTTGTGTGCACAGAATATTATATTTGTCCAGATAATCAGTTAGCTGGTCCACAACAATACGCTCAAGGGCCTTGGATAGTGGTGGCAATATGGAGATCGGGCGGTAGTTAGAGTGGCAGATTTAATGGTAGCTCTGGCTTCTTCCAGCAACCATTCTTCTCTATGGTCCTCAATTTCTTCCCACATCCGTCTTTTGAAAAATTGATACTTTTGTCCAAATTCTTTCTCAGTCCTGCTTCTGATCAGGCGTTCCTCTTTGCCACTTTTAGGTAGACTTAGGCCAGAGGCCTGACTTGGGGGAGGCTAGACCTGGTCAAGTCAGTCTTGTTTGTTCCAAACAAGGAAAAGGCAGTCCATCTCTGCACACATTACCATTTCTCTTGAGCCCTGCACAGTCTCTGATGACTCATTTGCTATTAGGGCCACTAGTATCCCAGTCTCACTGCCAGTCACCTTACTAACCAGTTTAATTTCTTCTTTCTCTACTTGCTCTGACTAGGTGCTGGTAGCTGGTTCAGGCCCTGACACAGTCCATTCCTCACTAATTTCTGAGGCAGTTTCCTCCCATTGTAAGTCTTCTTCAATCTCGTCCTCACCAGTCGAGCTTGGACTAGGGCCTGCTGCCCATGGATCCACAGACTCAATTTCTGGCTGGTCCCCCTCACCCTCTTCCTTGGCTGAAAGGTCTATCTCTGCCTGCCACTGTGAGTCTCTTTCGGTCACACCCTCAAAGAATTCTCTCACAAACGCCTCTGTCTCTTCCTGCCTGCATGCAGCTGTCCTCTGTAGTGTACAGGTTGGGCCCTCACCCAGCGTCCACGTCAGAGTCAGACATACGGTTTTAGTATTTGCTTGTACAGTACCAATGTCCATGCTCATGCCATGTTGTTTTCTACAGTCCTTGCAATGAGGAATCATCAGAACATCTCTCCCTGTTTTCATGCAGACTACACACACACATTTACAGGAAAATTCAGCAGGGCAACATTAGCTGGTGCTCCTTCCCATCCATAAAGCTGTTCAAACTGTTACAAATCTCTCTCTCGCTGGGTTATCCAGATCCTAGTATGGACGGATACCCTTTTCTTTTGCTAGCCATTCTGCTCTGCAAAACAACACATGAGTCCAAGGTCACTGATCTGCCTTACAGCACACTGACACACTTGGTTTGAATTTTTAAAAGAACATGTCTCTCTCTTTTCTGTGCTGAAACATGCTAGTCATTTTCTTTTTTCCACTTCCAAACTTTGGTAACAGTCTGGTGGGTTTTACTATCAGGGCCCTGCCCTAACATGGTGCTTCTCGGTTTGTTTACATTGCTTTTGGTCTAGGCCGCCCCCCCCGTCCCCAGCCTGGCTGTTGATGTTCTCTCTGTATCATCAGCACACTTACTGATTTTCTCTCTGTCTTTTTCTTTTTTTTTTGCATAGCACTTTGCTCAAACATTTATTTGACTCATAATCTTGTTTTGCTCTGCTCTGTCTTTAAATTCTGTACACGTACGCTTAGCAACCTTACTCAGTACTGGATTAGTTAACATGGCTTGGTTGCTTGCACTAGATACAGCTACTAGTTCAGTCCTTGCTTTCTGCACACAATTTTGTTTGCTTTTCTCCAACACTTGCTTATTTCAGAACTTTGTTTGCTTTGCTCAACACTAAGCTGCCCAGAGTCTTTTATTTTTTCTGCCAGACATTCACTTGTGTAATTACATAAGTAGCTGGTTCCCTCCTGAAACTTGTGGCCTGTCACCGACTCAACAGCATTTTCCTTGCTTCTGGGCGGTCCCATCCGATGATTTCCACAATGCACGTACCAATAGTAGCTACTGGAGCGACCCCTATGTGGGAGAAGCCTGATTTGAAAGTTTTTACACTTTGTTTAGGTATCTCTATCAACAGAAGTCCAAATTCGGCCATGCCACTGCTGCTCAGCATGATAACTTGCACTCTCTCTCTCTCTTCCTCCTCGAACACTGAGATGTTCCACAGGGCTCTAGCAAGGGGGCAGGGCTTACACTCCAGGGCCAATCACTCAGTGCCATTCAAATGAACTGGAAACTCTCTCTCCTTCTCACACACTACAATCCTCAAGCTGAGGAACAATTTTAAACTGCAAAAATAAACTTTTTTTCCTTGGCTTGGATTTTCACAGTTCGGCAGTGCTTTCTCAGCAATCTAAGTACATGTTTGTACAATTCCTTTAGCGACTCCAACACTGTAATCCACAAGCACTTGAAAACATTTGTAATCCACAGAAAGAAATGTTCTTTTTCCCAAAATCACAGAGAACTTTGCAATTTTGACAATTTGACAGTCTTTTTAAGCACTTTTAAACAGGGTTCACACTCTCATTAAAACAGTCTTTTGCATCAAATTCTCAGCAAAACAGTACAAAGCAGCACATTTTTTCCATAGAAAATTACAATGCAGCAGATCGTTGGATGGCATTTTCCTTGGCACAATTTAACTTTTCCTCACAACAGTTCCTGGTATGGTGCACCGCAACCAGACAGAAAGACCACAGACATACCCTCTGCACTTGCAATGGCATGGCAACTTTGTCCTCTACCCCAAGATCCCGGACGAGCCTCCAATTTTGCAACCCTTACCCCAGTCAAGAGCGGCATCTTCCAACCAGGACCCCCCAACTTGTTACACAGACTAGGCAACAAACCACAAGTTGGCAGAAAATAAGTATCATCCCTGGCATTAGGATAAATACTTGGCTCGGGCATCTAAGAGGTTGGGGGTTAGGGCACAAAATAACATTTATATTTACTCTGAGTCTGGGAGAGAGGTGCCAGGACTATGCTGTGTCTCCTATCTAAGGGAAACCCATAACATTTCACTTGGACTCACAGATAGACTGTCCACAATCATAAAATTGGGATTGTATTGTATGGTTTACTTTCTTAAAAGATGTTAAGCAGAACAAGGGTGGCCCCCCAAATTTGTACTGTTCAAACAGATGACACAATTTGCAGTAGGAGAAAAATTTTTCATACAGAAGCAGTACTGTACATTCCAACATAAACTTTTTCCAAAAACACAAACTATCCACCCCTTTGCTTTGGGATCTCTGGATTTCTGATCAAGTGTAAATATAGTGGGAATTACCACACACTTAACTTGAAACTCCTCACGTGATGGACTATGTTAGCACCTGCAGACAACGGTGCCTATCTGGTAACCAGTTAGCCTTGAACTGTGACTAAAAGTGAGGTTCTGCTCACTCCAGCCTCAGTCAATCTCCGCCTTTCCATTTAGGACACACAAAACTGGATCTTTCAACCCCTCCTGGATTGCTAAAGGCATCCTGTTCTTTGGTACACTTTAACAGCACATATCTGTGGTGAACTGGGCCCTGAGTGTCTGCAGTCTGGCCATCATAGGGGCACATACAACACCAGACAACCCAGAAAGTCTCTCTCAAATGCACACTGTACTCATGGTTTGTTATTCCCTTTGTTACAGTCATTTGACCATATCTGAAGAAACATTCCATCCTCAAAATCCATAGCTTTTGCTGAACCTCTTTACAGTCTCTTTTTCTGGGCAGCTATGACAATCTTCAGTCCATCAGGGGGTTGTCCCTTGGAACTACTGATTTCTCAGTCCCTTTTCACATCTTGAGTGAAAATGAACCCACTGGGGTTCCACTGGCACAGGGCTAGGGCTCCACCACTTCTTTTAGGCACACTGTTGTTCCACTCACTAGGGTGAGAAAATGATGACCAAAGGTCCTTTATCCTGGCCAAGGGAGGCTGGCAGGCACCTCTTGCCCTCTGCTGGACAGAGAGCTCCTTCCTCTTCACTCTCCAAACTGGAACTCACACTTTGAACTCCCAAGATTCTAAACTGCTTCCCCTGCAGCTGAGCTAAAAGGCTTATGCCGCTGCGACAGTTCTAAATGACATCACTCATTTTCCACCTAGCCCAACTAGGTAAACAATTATATAATGTGGTAGAGTGTTTCTAAAAAGCTCCCTACTTGCTGCCAAGAGACCTACCTGGTCTAATACTGATGGGATTCTAGTAACCCCAGGGGACTGGGTGGTTACATATGTAACTGTTCTTTACCACCGTGGCACATTTTAGCTGCTTGTTATTTCTCCTTGGGCCTTCCTTACCACTTTTTGGGAGAGTACAGGGTGAATGGCACAGAACATCGATTATGTATGCAAGATAAGAATAGAAACATGATTGCAGTGGTGTACACTTGAGACTGAGTGAATCTTTATCAGATATATTTTGTCTATATATTACAGATATTCTAAGAAATAATCATACTGACTGTAAAAAGGATAGACTATTTTATCAATGTATGCAAAATCATATGTTATACTCTGTCTCAGTTTTATCAGCACAAACTGCCTGTCTATTGGTAATAAAAAATTATGCAAGTCTATGTTAAAAATCATGATCTGATTATTTGAATCTACTGAAGGTGGATAATATTGTTGATAGGGAAATGACCAAGATAGTCAGCCAAATACAGAAGTCCATAGTCCATAGATGGTTTTGGTTACACTGCACAGTTGTGCATTTTGGGATGATACATACCAGTACATTTCCTTATTACAGATTATTGCGCCCTAGACAGCATGGTTGCAAATCCATAACATTTTATGATTATTTACTGAACAATACAGTACAACCTTGATTATCGGAACCCCTATTGTCCAGATCTCCCTATTATCTGAACTCTGACATTGTCTCTCACCTCTCATTTGCCTAATGTTGTGGACCCCCGATTATCCGGACTCTCGATTATCCGAACAAATCTGATGTCTCCCAGAGCATTCAGATAATCAAGGTTTTACTGTATATGCAATAAAAAAAAAGGCACTTCATGTGCAGAACAAAACACTACATTAGAAGCTGACAAATTAATGATGAATGGAAATGTTGTTTTAAAGCAGCAGTACTGGATAATCACTAAGTGACTATCAAAATTCTGCTTTTTGGCTGGAAGCATGCAGCCATAGTTCCAGTTTCCATATCTGTAAATATTTTTTATAGTGATCTTTAGTTTTTTAGCTATTTAAAATTTATTTCCTTTGTTGTGGATCCACAATAAATATGGCTAGTGCCTAAATTGCTGCTGAGCTCCCCCTCACATCACATCACGTCTTTTGTTTACTTCCATGGGACCCTGTGCTATGTGTTCCTACTGTCCTTGTGTAGTACTGCAAGTCTTGTGTATGCGCAATTGGCAGCAGAGGGTTCCAGTTCAAGATGGCGGTTGGGAGGAATATAAAGGAAAACAGAGCAAATTATGGGGTGATAGTACAGCAAACACAAGAAAGATTATCAGATGAGTGCTCAACAGAGCACAAGGAACAAATTGTTGCAAAAGATCACATTTCTTTTATCTAATACTACTGCTTTAAACAGTGCATTACATAACTGCAACTTCATCAAACCAATCCAGTACTTCATTGTTTTAGTCTAAGAAGCAGATTTTTGAATGAATGACTACTACAAAATACAACAGAATACAAACTATGCAGAGATTATTTGTATAAATGGAGAATTTCTATTAAAAAAATAATAATTTGCGATTGCTATGTCTTGTAAAAAGAATACTCAGTATATAACATCAGGTAACGTCATGTAAAGGTTTAACTTTGGTTTGCAAACATGCAACCTTTTCTTGTGATGGTGGTGGTGGAAGGTTAAATCAGCTATTTGAATGTAGGTGTGAATATATGTGTGTACTCTCCTTAGGAGTTGGTAGAGGATCAGTGATGTGTATGGGTTCGGGGGTGTGGGTTGGGGGGGTCAGGTTCACAGCAACAAAAATTACATGCAGCATTATTAAACAGATCGGATGATAAATGCCACTTCTCCATTTTTTTATGTTACATTCATGCATACAATGACATGGTAGGTGATGGCCCATTGGCCCCACACGCTGCAAGGGAAATTGAATAACCATGCCAGAAAAAGAGCAACTCAACTCCAACAAACCACAGCACAGTACCACAGTGGCTCCCTCTGAAATTAGCTATCCCCCTGACAGCCAGACCTCCCTCCCATACCCAAGCACCCCAGCCAGGGGGGCGAACCTCCAGTACTCACAGGGATGACCATCCGCACACACCAATGGCCCACCACTAATGCAACAAAGTACAGTACAAACTCATAAAGCCCAAGCCAGTTTTCACCCCTTTCTAGCTGTTATATCACCTGCCAAGCATATGTTGTCTTTTTGTTTTTGGTCGAGGAGCCATGGGTCAAAGGAATAATGCAAATACAGTACCTGTACTCCCAAATTGGAAGAGTAGGAGAGACCTGTTGAACAGATGCAATTAAAAGAAAAGACTAAGGCACTATGGATACAAACTGATGTTTCCATTGGCAATGGCATGGTTCAAAGTGCAGAAATTTGCACCAATTTCAGTGTGCCCTAAATCTCACAAGTTCCACATTGTAAGAGACATCCTCCCTCTTTTCCTTATGTTATCATGTGCTGTGGGGTACTGAAGAAAAAAGTGAGACACTGCAGCCCAGCCAAGATTTCCCTTCACACCAAATTATGATGTTCTGCAGAGTACTGCGGGGAAATGAGAGATACTGCATCCAAGCCAAGAATGATTTCCCTTCACACTGAGTTATGATGTGCTGCGAGGTACTGCAGGTGCAGCCCAGTTAACCATTTTCCGTACTATTTAGCAACAATGGAATGTCTAACAATGTTTTAGAAAATGGGATTTGTATTTCCTGCTGTCTGATTGGCTGGTGCATCAACTTTCAACAGAGACCAGGAAATAAAAAGTGCCAGCCTGCCATGCCCCAGTGTCTAAGTGATATCCTTGTGCCAGTTTGGATTTGAAAATTCAGTCGCTGCCATTTTTTCGCTATTCAGTAAGCGGGACGACTGAGTGAACCAGGCCCCCCCACCCCCACAACTGAAGTACAGTGTAAGTAAAGAAAACTGTAGTAGAAACCATACATATTGTGTTGTTCTCAACGCAAATGAAAGTGGTAGCATGTTAAGCAGACCTACTCAAACCTCCTTTTCCAGCCACCGCTCTGCTTTACAGCTGCAAGCTGGTAGCACATTTCCAACTGTGGTACAGGAAATCATGAAAGAAGTATCGCTGCTCTCATCTTTCACATACTACTATATAGTTGTGTTCACTCTTCACCCAAAGTTATAGAATATCCTCTTTACCTCTACAGGAGCTACTGCCGCCACACAGGCTATGAGATCCCCCCTTTCTGGTCTTGTTAAAGAAACAAAACTGAAAAAAAATGTAACCTGCAGTTTTTGATCCACCATTGCTCCCCCATTCACTAATGGACAATGCTACCTCATTGCTCCCTGATCGCAGTCACTGTACCATAGTAGCAGTACTCCTCTGAGTTCAGCATTAACAGAAATAAGTTAAAACTTTCAGAGTAGCAGCTGGCAGCAGTCAAAGAAAGACAGCACTTTATGATATTAGGGAAAAAAAGCAGCACTAAAGCTCCCTTCACAGTACAACTCTAAAACAGCACAGTGGCCTCTACTGGCAAGTATACCAACAGAGGGACTACTTTATCAGCAAAACAAATGTGTATTAATTTTACAAGTTTTTAACTTTTTCTTTTTTTATTTTATGAATCCTGCACAAACATGCCACATGTAGCCCATTTTCTAAGTGCAATAATACCCTCCAGGGTGGGCAGTATTGGGCAATACCAGACCTTCCAGTGGCCATAAGGCCCTCTGCTTGTGGTGTCGGGCCTCATTACACCCCTGTATGGTCCAGTATTGCCCAATACCACCCACCCTGTTGGGTATTATTGCTTACATATTTTGTCTGACACAAATTGCATGGTACTGCAGTGCTGTATTTATAATACTTCAAGGATGCATTCTTAACGTAAATGAGCCAAAAACTAAAAATAACAAAAATGCATGGACATGCAATATTTAAAGAAGCATTCAAATTTTAATTGTGAATAAAAAAGTAGCTTTAATCTGTAATCGAAATAAATGTTAAATATCATATGAAAGTGGTGGCCAATGAGCTATCGTGGTCATCAATGTGAAATGGGCTGTATATTATAATGAAACCATTCCATTAAGTAATAATGCGCTGTGAGGTATCTGAATATCGAATGTGATTATTTTATGTTTTAGTGGTCACTCTTACCACTGTAAAAAAAAATAATAATAATAATAATACTATAGTAATACAGAATGTAAATGTTATGGTGTGGATAGACCTTATGAAAGTCCTGCCACTTAGCGGTTGAACAGACTGGTGCTGTGTGATACAGCCTCTGCTATGCAGAGGTGGGCAGTACCCACTCACTGGTAAATGAAGTGATTTATGCTCTGATCCAGCAGTGCAGAGGGAGTGACAGCAGGTATGAGGGTAACAGGGCCAGGCAATGGATACTCATAGGAGGTTCAGTTTCATTTGCTGTCTCTGCCATGAGTCAGACACTACCTTAGTTTAAAGGTCCTGGATTGTTTAGGGCATCACAGGAAACTTATTAAAATAATGTTACTGCTCTCACAAAAGAGAGAGAGAGACACTTGCACTTTCCAATGGACGTAATTCACATTGCTCCAGATAAACTCCCACTTGCACTGGCAGGGGCTCTACAAACTAAGTTGCACTTTGTGGGATTGCCTGCTGATGATCTAAAAAAAATCTGCCCCTAAGAGAGGAGGGACAAATAGCCAGCAGCTTCCTCTGGTCTTCGGGAGATCACTTCATTACTTTTAGATACTACTATTAAATAAATCAAAATATAATTTGCATGAAATAAAAAAACATATATATTTCTACAGAGAGTATCATTACAGAATGAACATCCTGGATTCCAGCATCTCAACTTAGTGATTACGTTTATCCCCAGGTGCATGCAGCGATCTTTGGCACACTGCAACTACTTGTTATCTCTCCTCGTACATATATAAAGTAACGTAAAATTGGTCATGTTGTCTTTGATAAGTCTTTCTACTTCAAGACATCCTTTAAAAAAGAAAAATTAAAACAGAATGCACTTGAACTTTTTTTAAAGAAGCATATGTGCATCTATTTTCAAGTATTTTTCTAAGAAGGTTTTTTTTTACAGTGTTAACCACTTTAAAAACAGTGATTAAACTGTTTAACATCCTAATAGCACAAACCTGTTATTGCTATGTTCCTATTAAGAAGCTAACACTGATGTCAGTATTGCGTAGTGGTTAAGAGCCCTGAGCTGAAAACTTGGAAAACTGGGTTTGAATCCCACAACCACCACATCTGTACTGTGTGACTGTGAGCAAGTTACTTAACTGCATTGTGCTCCCAGGACACACCTGGAAACAAGCCTCAGCTTAATGTGTCCTTCCTAGCCAAAATTGTAAAGTAAAATGAATCAATAAATCAGTCCTTTCTCAATCCACACTGTTGCACTCCCTGCCTTCTGAATGCATCAGTAGTGATGGGGATGGGGTGAAGAAAGGAATGAAGTAGTATGCTAGGAGTGACAATGCTGAGCAGCTCAGCACATTTTCACTTTGGCATAGACCACTCTTCTCAACCCCACCTACTCACTTCTAACTCTCTCAGTCTGAGTCTCTGTGAGCGGTGAGTACTGTAAGCTCAGGCAACACCTCCCCCCCCCCGAGTCTCTGTGAGCAGTGACTACTGTAAGCTCAAGTAGCACCTTTTTTCCAAGTATCTGTGAGCAGTGACTACTGCAAGCTCAGGTAGTGCCTTTTTTCCGAGTCTCTGTGAGCAGTGAGTACTGTAAACTCAAGTAGCACCCTTTTTCCAAGTTTTTGTGAGCAGTGAGTACTGTAAGCTCAGGCAGCACCTCCCCCCCACCAAGTCTCTGTGAGCAGTGAGTACTATAAACTTAGACATCACATTTTTTACAAGTCTCTGTGAGCAGTGACTACTGTAAGCTCAGGTAGTGCCTTTTTCCCAAGTCTCTGTGAGCAGTGAGTACACTGTGCACTCAGGCAGTGCCTCCCCCCCCCAAGTCTCTGTGAGCAGTGAGTACTGTAAGCTCAGGTAGTGCCTTTTTTCCAAGTCACTGTGAGCGGTGAGTACACAGTACACTCAGGCAGTGCCTTTTTTCCCCAAGTCTCTGTGAGCAGTGACTACTGTAAGCTCAGGTAATGCCTTTTTTCCAAGTCTCTGTGAGCAGTGACTACTGTAAGCTCAGGTAGTGCCTTTTTTCCGAGTCTCTGTGAGCAGTGACTACTGTAAGCTCAGGTAGTGCCTTTTTTCCAAGTCTCTGTGAGTAATGACTACTGTAAGCTCAGGCAGTGCCTCCCCCACCCCCGAGTCTCAGTGAGCAGTGACTACTGTAAGCTCAGGTAGTGCCTTTTTTCCAAGTCTCTGTGAGCACTGAGTACACTGTGCACTCAGGCAGTGCCTTTTTTTGAGTCTCTGTGAGCAGTGATTACTGTAAGCTCATGTAGTGCCTTTTTTCTAAGCCTTTGTGAGCAGTGACTACTGTAAGCTCAGGCAATGCCTTTTTTCTGAGTCTCTGTGAGCAGTGACTACTGTAAGCTCAGGTAGTGCCTTTTTTCCGAGTCTCAGTGAGCAGTGAGTAACTGTGTACTCAGGCAGTGCCTTTTTTCCAAGTCTCTGTGAGCAGTGACTACTGTAAGCTCAGGTAGTGCCTTTTTGCCAAGTCTCTGTGAGCAGTGAGTACACTGTACACTCAGGCAGTGCCTTTTTTCCCCAAGTCTCTGTGAGCAGTGACTACTGTAAGCTCAGGTAGTGCCTTTTTTCCAAGTCTCTGTGAGCAGTGACTACTGTAAGCTCAGGCAGTGCCTTTTTTCCAAGTCTCTGTGAGCAGTGACTACTGTAAGCTCAGGTAGTGCCTTTTTTCCAAGTCTCTGTGAGCAGTGACTACTGTAAGCTCAGGTAGTGCCTTTTTTCCAAGTCTCTGTGAGCAGTGAGTACACCGTACACTCAGGCAGTGCCCCCCCCAAGTCTCTGTGAGCACTGACTACTGTAAGCTCAGGTAGTGCCTTTTTTCCAAGTCTCTGTGAACAGTGACTACTGTAAGCTCAGACAGTGCTTTTTTTCCAAGTCACTGTGAGCGGTGAGTACTGTAAGCTCAGGTAGTGCCTTTTTTCCAAGTCACTGTGAGCGGTGAGTACACAGTACACTCAGGGAGTGCCTTTTATCTCCCAAGTCTCTGTGAGCAGTGACTACTGTAAGCTCAGGTAGTGCCTTTTTCCAAGTCTCTGTGAGCAGTGAGTACACTGTACTCAGGCAGTGCCTTTTTCAAGTCTCTGTGAGCAGTGACTACTGTAAGCTCAGGTAGTGCCTTTTTCCAAGTCTCTGTGAGTAGTGACTACTGTAAGCTCAGGTAGTGCCTTTTTCCAAGTCTCTGTGAGTAGTGACTACTGTAAGCTCAGGCAGTGCCCCCCCCCGAGTCTCTGTGAGCAGTGACTACTGTAAGCTCAGGTAGTGCCTTTTTTCCGAGTCTCTGTGAGCAGTGACTACTGTAAGCTCAGGAAGTGCCTTTTTTCCAAGTCTCTGTGAGTAATGACTACTGTAAGCTCAGGCAGTGCCTCCCCCCCTGAGTCTTTGTGAGCAGTGACTACTGTAAGCTCAGGTAGTGCCTTTTTTCCAAGTCTCTGTGAGCACTGAGTACACTGTGCACTCAGGCAGTGCCTTTTTTCGAGTCTCTGTGAGCAGTGACTACTGTAAGCTCATGTAGTGCCTTTTTTCTAAGTCTTTGTGAGCAGTGACTACTGTAAGCTCAGGCAATGCCTTTTTTCTGAGTCTCTGTGAGCAGTGACTACTGTAAGCTCAGGTAGTGCCTTTTTTCCGAGTCTCAGTGAGCAGTGAGTACACTGTGCACTCAGGCAGTGCCTTTTTTCGAGTCTCTGTGAGCAGTGACTACTGTAAGCTCAGGTAGTGCCTTTTTGCCAAGTCTCTGTGAGCAGTGAGTACACTGTACACTCAGGCAGTGCCTTTTTTCCCCAAGTCTCTGTGAGCAGTGGCTACTGTAAGCTTAGGTAGTGCCTTTTTTCCGAGTCTCTGTGAGCAGTGACTACTGTAAGCTCAGGTAGTGCCTTTTTTCCAAGTCTCTGTGAGTAGTGACTACTGTAAGCTCAGGCAGTGCCTCCCCCCCCAAGTCTCTGTGAGCAGTGACTACTGTAAGCTCAGGTAGTGCCTTTTTTCCGAGTCCCTGTGAGCAGTGACTACTGTAAGCTCAGACAGTGCCTTTTTTCCAAGTCTCTGTGAGCACTGAGTACACTGTACGCTCAGGCAGTGCCTTTTTTCGAGTCTCTGTGAGCAGTGACTACTATAAGCTCAGGTAGTGCCTTTTTTCCAAGTCTCTATGAGCAGCTACTACTGTAAGCTCAGGCAGTGCATTTTTTCCGAGTCTCTGTGAGCAGTGAGTACTGTAAGCTCAGGTAGTGCCTTTTTACAAGTCTCTGTGAGCAGTGAGTACTGTAAGCTCAGGTAGTGCCTTTTTTTCCAAGTCTCTGTGAGCACTGAGTACACTGTGCACTCAGGCAGTGCCTTTTTTCAAGTCTCTGTGAGCAGTGACTACTGTAAGCTCAGGCAGTGTCTTTTTTCTGAGTCTCTGTGAGTAGTGACTACTGTAAGTTCAGGTAGTGCCTTTTTTCCGAGACTCAGTGAGTAACTGTGTACTCAGGCAGTGCCTCTTTTCCAAGTCTCTGTGAGCAGTGACTACTGTAAGCTTAGGTAGTGCCTTTTTGCCAAGTCTCTGTGAGCAGTGAGCACACTGCACTCAGGCAGTGCCTTTTTCCCCAAGTCTCTGTGAGCAGTGACTACTGTAGCTCTGGTAGAGCCTTTTTCCAAGTCTCTGTGAGCAGTAACTGCTGTAAGCTCAGGTAGTGCCTTTTTTCCGAGTCTCTGTGAGCAGTGACTACTGTAAGCTCAGGTAGTGCCTTTTTTCCAAGTCTCTGTGAGCAGTGACTACTGTAAGCTCAGGTAGTGCCTTTTTTCCAAGTCTCTGTGAGCACTGAGTACACTGTGCACTCAGGCAGTGCCTTTTTTCCAGTCTCTGTGAGCAGTGACTACTATAAGCTCAGGTAGTGCCTTTTTTCCTAGTCTCTGTGAGCAGTGAGCACACTGTACACTCAGGCAGTGCCTCTTTTTCCCCAAGTCTCTGTGAGCAGTGACTACTGTAAGCTCTGGTAGAGCCTTTTTTCCAAGTCTCTATGAGCAGTAACTGCTGTAAGCTCAGGTAGTGCCTTTTTTCCGAGTCTCTGTGAGCAGTGACTACTGTAAGCTCAGGTAGTGCCTTTTTTCCAAGTCTCTGTGAGCAGTGACTACTGTAAGCTCAGGTAGTGCCTTTTTTCCAAGTCTCTGTGAGCACTGAGTACACTGTGCACTCAGGCAGTGCCTTTTTTCCAGTCTCTGTGAGCAGTGACTACTATAAGCTCAGGTAGTGCCTTTTTTCCAAGTCTCTATGAGCAGCTACTACTGTAAGCTCAGGCAGTGCATTTTTTCAGAGTCTCTGTGAGCAGTGAGTACTGTAAGCTCAGGTAGTGCCTTTTTTACCAAGTCTCTGTGAGCAGTGAGTACTGTAAGCTCAGGTAGTGCCTTTTTTACCAAGTCTCTGTGAGCAGTGAGTACACTGTACACTCAGGCAGTGCCTTTTTTCTGAGTCTCTGTGAGCAGTGACTACTGTAAGCTGAAGTAGTGCCTTTTTTCCAAGTCTCTGTGAGCAGTGAGTACACCGTACACTCAGGCAGTGCCCCCCCCAAGTCTCTGTGAGCACTGACTACTGTAAGCTCAGGTAGTGCCTTTTTTCCAAGTCTCTGTGAACAGTGACTACTGTAAGCTCAGACAGTGCCTTTTTTCCAAGTCACTGTGAGCAGTGAGTACTGTAAGCTCAGGTAGTGCCTTTTTCCAAGTCACTGTGGCAGTGAGTCACTGTACACTCAGGAGTGCCTTTTATCCCCAAGTCTCTGTGAGCAGTGACTACTGTAAGCTCAGGTAGTGCCTTTTTTCCAAGTCTCTGTGAGCAGTGACTACTGTAAGCTCAGGTAGTGCCTTTTTTCCAAGTCTCTGTGAGCAGTGACTACTGTAAGCTCAGGTAGTGCCTTTTTTCCAAGTCTCTGTGAGCAGTGAGTACACCGTACACTCAGGCAGTGCCCCCCAAGTCTCTGTGAGCACTGACTACTGTAAGCTCAGGTAGTGCCTTTTTTCCAAGTCTCTGTGAACAGTGACTACTGTAAGCTCAGACAGTGCCTTTTTCCAAGTCTCTGTGAGCGGTGAGTACTGTAAGCTCAGGTAGTGCCTTTTTTCCAAGTCACTGTGAGCGGTGAGTACACAGTACACTCAGGGAGTGCCTTTTATCCCCCAAGTCTCTGTGAGCAGTGACTACTGTAAGCTCAGGTAGTGCCTTTTTTCCAAGTCTCTGTGAGCAGTGACTACTGTAAGCTCAGGTAGTGCCTTTTTTTCCCAAGTCTCTGTGAGCAGTGACTACTGTAAGCTCAGGCAACACATTTTTTCTGAGTCTCTGTGAGTAGTGACTACTGTAAGCTCAGGTAGTGCCTTTTTTCCAAGTCTCTGTGAGTAATGACTACTGTAAGCTCAGGCAGTGCCTCCCCCCGAGTCTTTGTGAGCAGTGACTACTGTAAGCTCAGATAGTGCCTTTTTTCCGAGTCTCTGTGAGCAGTGACTACTGTAAGCTCAGGAAGTGCCTTTTTTCCAAGTCTCTGTGAGTAATGACTACTGTAAGCTCAGGCAGTGCCTCCCCCTGAGTCTTTGTGAGCAGTGACTACTGTAAGCTCAGGTAGTGCCTTTTTTCCAAGTCTCTGTGAGCACTGAGTACACTGTGCACTCAGGCAGTGCCTTTTTTCCAGTCTCTGTGAGCAGTGACTACTGTAAGCTCATGTAGTGCCTTTTTTCTAAGTCTTTGTGAGCAGTGACTACTGTAAGCTCAGGCAATGCCTTTTTTCTGAGTCTCTGTGAGCAGTGACTACTGTAAGCTCAGGTAGTGCCTTTTTTCCGAGTCTCAGTGAACAGTGAGTAACTGTGTACTCAGGCAGTGCCTTTTTTCCAAGTCTCTGTGAGCAGTGACTACTGTAAGCTCAGGTAGTGCCTTTTTGCCAAGTCTCTGTGAGCACTGAGTACACTGTGCACTCAGGCAGTGCCTTTTTTCCAGTCTCTGTGAGCAGTGACTACTGTAAGCTCATGTAGTGCCTTTTTTCTAAGTCTTTGTGAGCAGTGACTACTGTAAGCTCAGGCAATGCCTTTTTTCTGAGTCTCTGTGAGCAGTGACTACTGTAAGCTCAGGTAGTGCCTTTTTTCCGAGTCTCAGTGAGCAGTGAGTAACTGTGTACTCAGGCAGTGCCTTTTTTCCAAGTCTCTGTGAGCAGTGACTACTGTAAGCTCAGGTAGTGCCTTTTTGCCAAGTCTCTGTGAGCAGTGAGTACACTGTACACTCAGGCAGTGCCTTTTTTCCCCAAGTCTCTGTGAGCAGTGGCTACTGTAAGCTTAGGTAGTGCCTTTTTTCCGAGTCTCTGTGAGCAGTGACTACTGTAAGCTCAGGTAGTGCCTTTTTTCCAAGTCTCTGTGAGTAGTGACTGCTGTGAGCTCAGGCAGTGCCTCCCCCCCCAAGTCTCTGTGAGCAGTGACTACTGTAAGCTCAGGTAGTGCCTTTTTTCCGAGTCCCTGTGAGCAGTGACTACTGTAAGCTCAGACAGTGCCTTTTTTCCAAGTCTCTGTGAGCACTGAGTACACTGTACACTCAGGCAGTGCCTTTTTTCCAGTCTCTGTGAGCAGTGACTACTATAAGCTCAGGTAGTGCCTTTTTTCCAAGTCTCTATGAGCAGCTACTACTGTAAGCTCAGGCAGTGCATTTTTTCCGAGTCTCTGTGAGCAGTGAGTACTGTAAGCTCAGGTAGTGCCTTTTTTACCAAGTCTCTGTGAGCAGTGAGTACTGTAAGCTCAGGTAGTGCCTTTTTTTCCAAGTCTCTGTGAGCACTGAGTACACTGTGCACTCAGGCAGTGCCTTTTTTCAAGTCTCTGTGAGCAGTGACTACTGTAAGCTCAGGTAGTGCCTTTTTTCTAAGCCTTTGTGAGCAGTGACTACTGTAAGCTCAGGCAGTGTCTTTTTTCTGAGTCTCTGTGAGTAGTGACTACTGTAAGTTCAGGTAGTGCCTTTTTTCCGAGACTCAGTGAGTAACTGTGTACTCAGGCAGTGCCTTTTTTCCAAGTCTCTGTGAGCAGTGACTACTGTAAGCTTAGGTAGTGCCTTTTTGCCAAGTCTCTGTGAGCAGTGAGCACACTGTACACTCAGGCAGTGCCTTTTTTTCCCCAAGTCTCTGTGAGCAGTGACTACTGTAAGCTCTGGTAGAGCCTTTTTTCCAAGTCTCTGTGAGCAGTAACTGCTGTAAGCTCAGGTAGTGCCTTTTTTCCGAGTCTCTGTGAGCAGTGACTACTGTAAGCTCAGGTAGTGCCTTTTTTCCAAGTCTCTGTGAGCACTGAGTACACTGTGCACTCAGGCAGTGCCTTTTTTCGAGTCTCTGTGAGCAGTGACTACTATAAGCTCAGGTAGTGCCTTTTTTCCAAGTCTCTGTGAGCAGTGAGCACACTGTACACTCAGGCAGTGCCTCTTTTTCCCCAAGTCTCTGTGAGCAGTGACTACTGTAAGCTCTGGTAGTGCCTTTTTCCAAGTCTCTCATGAGCAGTAACTGCTGTAAGCTCAGGTAGTGCCTTTTTCCGAGTCTCTGTGAGGCAGTGACTACTGTAAGCTCAGGTAGTGCCTTTTTCCAAGTCTCTGTGAGCAGTGACTACTGTAAGCTCAGGTAGTGCCTTTTTCCAAGTCTCTGTGAGCACTGGGTACACTGTGCACTCAGGCAGTGCCTTTTCAGTCTCTGTGAGCAGTGACTACTATAAGCTCAGGTGGTGCCTTTTTCCAAGTCTCTAGAGCAGCTACTACTGTAAGCTCAGGCAGTGCATTTTTCCGAGTCTCTGTGAGCAGTGAGTACTGTAGCTCAGGTAGTGCCTTTTTACCAAGTCTCTGTGAGCAGTGGTACTGTAGCTCAGGTAGTGCCTTTTTCCAAGTCTCTGTGAGCAGTGGGTACACTGTACACTCAGGCAGTGCCTTTTTCTGAGTCTCTGTGAGCAGTGACTACTGTAAGCTGAAGTAGTGCCTTTTTTCCAAGTCTCTGTGAGCAGTGAGTACACCGTACACTCAGGCAGTGCCCCTCCCAAGTCTCTGTGAGCACTGACTACTGTAAGCTCAGGTAGTGCCTTTTTTCCAAGTCTCTGTGAACAGTGACTACTGTAAGCTCAGACAGTGCCTTTTTTACCAAGTCTCTGTGAGCAGTGAGTACTGTAAGCTCAGGTAGTGCCTTTTTTTCCAAGTCTCTGTGAGCACTGAGTACACTGTGCACTCAGGCAGTGCCTTTTTTCAAGTCTCTGTGAGCAGTGACTACTGTAAGCTCAGGTGGTGCCTTTTTCCAAGTCTCTGTGAGCAGTGACTACTGTAGCTCAGGCAGTGTCTTTCTGAGTCTCTGTGAGCAGTGACTACTGTAAGCTCAGGTAGTGCCTTTTTCCGAGTCTCTAGTGAGTAACTGTGTACTCAGGCAGTGCCTTTTCCAAGTCTCTGTGAGCAGTGACTACTGTAAGCTCAGGTAGTGCCTTTCCAAGTCTCTGTGAGCAGTGAGCACACTGTACACTCAGGCAGTGCCTTTTTTTCCCCAAGTCTCTGTGAGCAGTGACTACTTAAGCTCTGGTAGAGCCTTTTTCCAAGTCTCTGTGAGCAGTGACTACTGTAGCTCAGGTAGTGCCTTTTTCCCGAGTCTCTGTGAGCAGTGACTACTGTAGCTCAGGTAGTGCCTTTTCCAAGTCTCTGTGAGCAGTGACTACTGTAAGCTCAGGTAGTGCCTTTTTCCAAGTCTCTGTGAGCAGCTGACTACTGTAAGCTCAGGCAGTGCCTTTTTCAGTCTCTGTGAGCAGTGACTACTGTAAGCTCAGGTAGTGCCTTTTCCAAGTCTCTGTGAGCAGTGAGTACTGTAAGCTCAGGCAGTGCCTTTTTCAAGTCTCTGTGAGCAGTGAGACACTGTACACTCAGGCAGTGCCTCTTTTCCCCAAGTCTCTGTGAGCAGTGACTACTGTAAGCTCTGGTGAGAGCCTTTTTCCAAGTCTCTATGAGCAGTAACTGCTGTAAGCTCAGGTAGTGCCTTTTTTCCGAGTCTCTGTGAGCAGTGACTACTGTAAGCTCAGGTAGTGCCTTTTTTCCAAGTCTCTGTGAGCAGTGACTACTGTAAGCTCAGGTAGTGCCTTTTTTCCAAGTCTCTGTGAGCACTGAGTACACTGTGCACTCAGGCAGTGCCTTTTTTCCAGTCTCTGTGAGCAGTGACTACTATAAGCTCAGGTAGTGCCTTTTTTCCAAGTCTCTATGAGCAGCTACTACTGTAAGCTCAGGCAGTGCATTTTTTCAGAGTCTCTGTGAGCAGTGAGTACTGTAAGCTCAGGTAGTGCCTTTTTTACCAAGTCTCTGTGAGCAGTGAGTACTGTAAGCTCAGGTAGTGCCTTTTTTACCAAGTCTCTGTGAGCAGTGAGTACACTGTACACTCAGGCAGTGCCTTTTTTCTGAGTCTCTGTGAGCAGTGACTACTGTAAGCTGAAGTAGTGCCTTTTTTCCAAGTCTCTGTGAGCAGTGAGTACACCGTACACTCAGGCAGTGCCCCCCCCAAGTCTCTGTGAGCACTGACTACTGTAAGCTCAGGTAGTGCCTTTTTTCCAAGTCTCTGTGAACAGTGACTACTGTAAGCTCAGACAGTGCCTTTTTTCCAAGTCACTGTGAGCGGTGAGTACTGTAAGCTCAGGTAGTGCCTTTTTTCCAAGTCACTGTGAGCGGTGAGTACACAGTACACTCAGGGAGTGCCTTTTATCCCCCAAGTCTCTGTGAGCAGTGACTACTGTAAGCTCAGGTAGTGCCTTTTTTCCAAGTCTCTGTGAGCAGTGACTACTGTAAGCTCAGGTAGTGCCTTTTTTTCCCAAGTCTCTGTGAGCAGTGACTACTGTAAGCTCAGGCAACACCTTTTTTCTGAGTCTCTGTGAGTAGTGACTACTGTAAGCTCAGGCAACACCTTTTTTCTGAGTCTCTGTGAGCAGTGACTACTGTAAGCTCAGGCAACACCTTTTTCCTGAGTCTCTGTGAGCAGTGACTACTGTGAGCTCAGGCAACATCTTTTTTCAAGTCTCTGTGAATGGGGAATACTGTAAGCTCAGGTAACACCTTTTTTCCAAGTCTATGTGAGCGGTGAGTTCTGTAAGCTCAGGCAACTCCTTTTTTCTGAGTCTCTGTGAGCAGTGAGTTTTGTAAGCTCAGGCAGTGCCTTTTTTCTGAGTCTCTGTGAGCAGTGAGTTCTGTAAGCTCAGGCAGCTCCTTTTTTCCCCGAGTCTCTGTGAATGGTGAATACTGTAAGCTCAGGCAGTGCCTCTTTTATGAACCCCTCTGCTCTTCACTTTCTGAACCAGTACTAAGGAAACTGCACATAAAAAAATTCAATTTGGCAAATGGAGGGGAAAAAAAAAACAGACAAAGCAGCTTTGTCAGGGATGGCCCAGACTGGAAAAAATGTTGGTCTCATCAAAAAAAGTATAAAAGAAATGTTTATGTAAGAGAAGGCAGGATGTCAAAGTCACAATGCACAGAAGTGTTTGAAAATGCTTACATGGAACCAAGGAAGACAAGTTAGCAGGACAGGAATACCATGATAACAAGCATTTGTCAGTGCTGAATGTTTGCTTGCTGGCATTAGCAGTGGAAGTGCAGGAGTTAGACAGATGCAGTATAGAAATGGCAGTGATGTACTGAACTGACACCAACTCTACCCTCACCCTGCAGAGATGGACAAGCATTGGGGTGTAAACGGTCACAACATTTCACCTCACCCTACCCTGCAGACACTGACAAGTGTTGAGGTGTGCCTTGGGGTGTTTGGGCTTTACACTCACCTCATTCCATAAGGAAATACACTGTAATGGGTACAGTACAGGAGAACGGTGTGAACACTGGGGTCAAAGATTCAAGGTGAACCTCAAGGCCTGTCACTGGCTGCAGGGAGGTGGTGGGGTGGGGATGGAATGGCGTGAGCATTACTGTCGACAATCCCAAGTTACACCCCTGATGCCTTTCAGTCCCTACAGGGTAGGGCAGATGCCTGTCAGACCCTGCAGGGTAGGGGCGTTATGGTCAGAAACCCTAAGGCCCTGGGCATGTCTTCATATTTTTACTCTAAGTTTTTGACATGGGCTTTTTGTGACCCCACTGCATGAACAGTGACACTATCAGTTTGTTAGCTGAAAGGTGATTTTGCACAGTGACTGCGCCATTAACGCCACAGGTGCGAAAACAGATTTCCATATTGATCTGAAAAATCACAGCTGTACTGTTCATGAGGAGGTGTAAAAAAATGGTAATGTTGAAAATCTGGAGCAAAAATATAAAAAAACTGGTGAAGTCACAAGCGTGCATAGAAACTGCACAACATACACACCTGCAAAGCAATTATTTGGGGGATATTTTTTTTACCAGATGTTCAATATAGGCATTTTGGGACCTCCACTCATGAACAATGTTACTGTGATTTTCTTAATCTGTCCTGAATACTAATTTCCCACAGCGACTGCGCTATTCTGCGTTGGAAGTGCGAAAACACATTTCAGCCAGGATGTGAAAAATGACAGCTATACTGTTCATAAGAATGTGTGGAAAAATGCCAATGTTGAAAATCTGGAGTGAAAATATTACAAATTTGTGAAGTTACGAGGGTGCGTAGAAACTGCGCAATGCGCGCTCGTAACACAGTCATTTTATGGACTTTTATGGCCAAATTTGCGACATAGGCATTTTAGGATCTCTGCTCATGAACAGTGTCACTGTGAGTTTCTTACTCTGTCCTGAACATTGAGTTCCCACAGTGACTGCACTATTCTGTGCCAGAAGTGCGAAAACACATTTCAGCCAGGATGTGAAAAATGACAGCTGTACTGTTCATAAGGAGGTGTGAAAAAATGCCAATGTTGAAAATCTGGAGTGAAAATATTACAAATTTATGAATTTGCAAGTGTGCATGGAAACTGCACACTGCACGCTTGTAACACAGTCATTTTGGGGAATTTTTCACCAAATTTGCAACATAGGCTTCTTGAGAGCCCACCTCCTGAACAGTGACACTGTCGTTTCATTTATCAGTCCCGGAAGGTGATTCCATGCAGTGACCTGAAAATCACCTTTCGGGACCGAATAACCAAATGACAGTCACTGAATTCATGAGATAGGGTCCCAAGAACCCCATCTTGAAAATTTGGTGTAAAAATTTGAAAACATGACCGAGATATGCACCAAAGTTGAAAAAACCCTATTTATGCCATTATACAGCTTACCGGCATTTCTTCAGTTCGTGGTCGGCTTAGAAGAGTGCAGACGTGGTCCTGCTCCACCGAAGATCATTGTGCCAGGCTCCGGAGGTAAGTATGGGGTGAGGGGGATGTAGGGAGGTGGGGTACACAGCAGGTAGATGAGGGTTGTGGAAGGGGGGGCAAGACAGTCAACGAGGGGCCATTTTCTTTTGTTACAGGTTTTTTATTTTACATGGATGACATGGGACTTTTGCCATGCTGGGGTGGGCTCCCAGCGTGGCACCTGGAAGTTTTGGAGGGGCAGTGGAACCAATGGGGGATTGGGCACCCCTGTTGTCCATACAGTGTGGGGGGGACACATGAGGACGCTGGACTTCTGCCACGCTGGGGTGGGCTCCCAGTGTGACACCTGGAAGTTTGTTTTTTGGGGGAGGGGGCACTGGAGCCGATGGGGATTGGGCACCCCCGTTGGACATACAGTGTGCTGGGGGGAGTGTGCATGAGCCAAGAGGGGTTGGCCACCCCCTCGGCACACAACAAAGTTGGGGGCGTGCATATACCCACCGCTACAATCAGCGGTGGTGATGTGAGAGCTATTGTTGCATACTGCTGGCGGCAGGGCAGTATGCAAATTGCCTACACATTACCATTGCTGATTGTAACGGTCATTTGCTTTCAACTGTATGCCACTGCAATCTGAACTGCTGTCATAGACAGCTGGGACATTCATTGGTGCGGTGCGGCCACGCCTGCAAAAATGCTGAGGGCATTGGAAGCAGGGGTGCCACACCTACGAAAACTCGTATGGTGGTACTATGTTTCTTGCACATGCGTGCAAGTAAACATAAAAAGGGAGCACCTCAGAATGTGTAAAACTGTGAGGACCCTACAACCAAAAGTGTAAAGGTGACAAGGGAAGACGTTGCAAGAAACAAATAACATAGAGTGGATGAGATGTTTTTATTTCTTGTCCTTTCGTTATACGTGGAAGGGCCAGGGGGTCAGAGAGGTCAGCAGACTGCTCACTATGGACTCTATGCACTAAAGTGTGGATTGCCTACGTGCCATGTATCTAAGGCATATAGGCAATCCTAAGTGGGAAAGCCATGCAGCAGTGGTCTCGAGGACCCTGGTAGCATTCACAACCTGTGCGCCAGCCAGTTGCACAATGGATCCCCCAGCCACATGGGCAGCTACAGTGCCTTCAGAAAGTATTCACCCACCCTTGGATTTTGTCACATTTTGTTGTGTTACTACCAGAATTTTTAATGCATTGAAATGATTTTTCCCCCCTTGTTTCACACAGCATACTCAACAATTTAAAGGGGCAAAAATATTTATATTGTGTAACAGAAATTTATGAAACATTAAAAACTGAAATATCTTGTTTACTTAAGTATTCACTTCCCTGAATCAATACTTTGTAGAAGTGCCTTTGGCAGCAATTACAGCTTTGAGTCTTCTTGGGTATGTCTGTATCAGCTTTGCACATCTGGATTTGGGGATTTTCGCCCATTCTTCCTTGCAGATTTGCTCAAGCTCTGTCAAGTTGGATGGGGAGCATCGGTGAACTGTAATCTTTAAGTCTTTCCACAGATTCTCAATGGGATTCAAGTCTGGGCTTTGGCTGGTCCACTCAAGGACATTCACCTTCTTGTTCTGAAGCCACTCCAGTGTTGCTTTGGCTGTATGCTTGGGGTTGTTGCCCTGTTGTAACGTAAATCTTCGCCCCAGTCCAAGGTCTATTGCAGACTGATGCAGGTTCTCCTTAAGGATGTGTCTGTATTTGGCTCCATTCATTGTTCCCTCTATCCAGACAAGTGCCCCAGCCCCTGCCGCTGAAAAGCATCCCCATAACATGATGCTGCCACCACCATGCTTCATGGTAGGGATGGCGTTACATGGGTGATGAGCTGTGTTCGGTTTGTGCCAGGCATAGCGCTTTGCATTCAGGCCAAAGAGTTCAGTTTTTGTTTCATCAGACCAGAGAATCTTTTGCAACATGGTCTCACAGTCTGCCACGTGCCTTCTTGCAAACTCCAGGCATGCTATTATGTGGCCTTTTCTCAGGAGTGGCTTCCGTCTAGCCACTCTCCCATAGAGGCTACATCTGTGAAGTGCTGCAGAGATTGTTGTCCTCTGGACAGGTTCTCCCATCTCAGCCATAGAACTCTGTAGTTCTGTCAGGGTGGTCATTGGGTTCTTGGTCACTTCCATGACCAAGGTTCTTCTTGCCCTGTTGCTCAGTTTGGGAGGATGGCCTGCTCTAGGAAGAGTCTGGGTGGTTCCGTAATCTTTCCATTTCCTAATGATGGACTTGACTGTGCACCTGGGAACTTTCAACACTTTCAACACCCTAGAAATGTTTTTTATACCCCTCCCCAGATCTATGCCTCCTCACAATTCTATCACGGAGTTCTACGGACAGCTTCTTGGTCTTCATGGTAGAGTTTCTGCTCTGACATGCACTGTCAACAGTGGGACCTTATATAGACAGGTGTATTTCCTCTGAAATCATGTCAACCATTTGAACTGACCACAGGTGGACGCCATTCAAGTTTTAGAGTGATCTCACAAGGAAATTTGATGCACCTGAGCTCAATTTGGAGTGTCATAGCAAAGGGGGTGAATACTTATCAAATCAAGACATTTCAGGTTTTTATTTTAAATTACACGTACAAAAAATTCCAAAAGTTGCATTCCACTTTGACATTATAGAGTAATTTGTGTAGATACGTGACAAAAAAGTACCGTATAAATGTATTTTAATTTGAGTTTGCAACATCACAAAATGTGACAAAATCCAAGGGGGCGAATACTTTCTGAAGGCACTGTACGTGCCACAGTCAGTCTGAGAGGAGTGTCAGGGGCATGCTTGCACTATGCGACATGCACAAAGGCACGGAGTACCGCGTACTGGGGGGCCTGAGTTACGGCAGGGAGACCCTGCTGTAGTTGAAATACCCCACCCCAACAAACACCTGCCAGCAGTGAAGGCACCCAGACCCCTGCCACACTGCTGCCCCAGCCCACTGGGCAGATGGGAAGAACTAGGGGAAGCCATTCAGGCAAGTGCCTGTACTTTGTAAAAAAAAACAGACCCGAGCCTTCCCACACTCCCCCACTCCTGCGGTTCAAGGACCACTCTGGGACCCAGGTTGGGCATCGGATTGGATGCTTGCCCAGGTCCACCACACATGTCCGGCCCCGCAAACCTGCATGCTTGGGGGCCATGGAGAGGTGACCTGCGAGTGCTTGCAGTCATGAATACCGTGCACCCTATGCCTGTATGGGGCTGCTTTGCTACACAGGTGGAATATGCGCCTTAGGGAGGTACTTTATGCTTTTAGTGCATAGAGCCCTTTGTTAGCTAAGGGGTCAGCCACTGCCTTTTGACCCTCTGCCCCCAATTCCGACAAGTGGAGCAGTATTAATGTAAGAGCAATGACTAGAATAGACTGTGACTCGCTTATATGGTACAGTATGTTTATCACTATGTTACTCAGGCTATACAATGGTTTACTACTCCTGTATTTGCTATATTTGGTGTTTGCAGCTTGTTATGGTCAAATCACTTATACTGTGGTAGCTGGCACAAGAAATGACTGCTATGTGGCTTCTAGTGTTTCTAGCCCATTTGTGACGTCATACAGTATAAGCTATTGGGAAGCTAGCCATGGTCTGCATGGATGTGGCTGAAAGTGACTATTTTTTTAAACTAACAGGTCCTGCACAATTCCTGTCTCTCCAGGATAAGATCTGTGAACAGGTCTGTTTATATTCTATATTAATGTCAAAGGCACCAGGATTGGGACTGGCCATGGCTTTCTCAAAGTCTGGATCAGGACCCACTGCTAGCTCATTTTTTGGGGGGGCTAGTGCCAGATCTTGCAGATATCTTTTAAAGTAATCCTGCATCACAGTTTTCTGTGGTGCTCCATCATTGTGGCCATAAGATTAGTTAGCACACCAACGGTTTGTGAATTTAGCTCTGGGCTAAAGTACTTGGTAGCTACAGTATATTAGCCAAGGAGAACTTGGGAGAAAAATTAGAACAGCCTTCTTCCACCAACTCAGACACAATTATAGCTACTGTACAGTATGTTTAGTTCAGTCCTTGCTGTAGGATTTTGATCAGTGTATCTTGTAGCTGACCTGCGGCTTGGGCTACTCCGGGATCTTACCCTCGGTTTTTATTTGTCACCTGGAGCAGCAACTTACTGTAACTTTGATATAGTTTATGCATGGCTGGATGTGGCTAGAGGGAGGAGGGAGGTGTGTGTGGATTAGGGGGGCTACAACAAGAAGTCTGTTAAATTAAATAGCAGGATCATCACTGTCCGCACTGACTGCGACAGTCGCACATGTGAATGTGTGTATGTTGGGGAGGACGAACAGCAATAGCGCTATAACATTTAAAAAAAAACAAATAACCAGCCTGCAACATACCAGTAGCAAACGTCAAACAAAACACTGTACTGTTGATGTTTCAATTCTGAATTCAATGCTGGCAGCACTATCCCTATCAATGTGGGATCCCTATCGTACAGCTATTAGATATGAGATTAGTGAGGCACCAGGGATTACGTACTGTATTGTATTGTATGTTAGGTGAGAGTACAGCCACAATTGTGCTCAGCACCATATTTATTGGGTTTGAATCCAGAAGGAGGATGAAATGGGACAGGAGCCCTCAACTGACTTGTCTGCAGTTTTCTTTTTCTCCCAAGCATTGCAATAAAGTAAACTGTGCCATCTCTGTGTGTTGCAGGTTTGGGACCTCCAGTTTATTTATAATATAAGGGAGCTACCTGGTCGTTTGTGAAAGCTGGATCAGTTGAAAAGTTGTTTATCTGCAGTCCCTGTATTTACTGTAGGTAAATTCCAAATGTGTGTGAATGTGCATCATGATGATGAACAACAGCGATACAAGAAACACCTGAAAAAATCATATAAACAGCCAGTCTGAAGCACACCAGCAGCAAAAGCCAAGCAAAACGCAACACTGCCAATGCCCCAACTCCAGCACCACCATTCCCACCACAGAGCCAAAAGCACAGTGATCCCCATGGACCAGCAATCAGCGATGGCCAACGTCCCCGCCACCAGCAGCAGTCACCAAACTTTGGCATCCACCAGGCACAAACTGACCCAATTTTGCCATTATAAAATTCAAACTGTGATAGGCAAAACTAAAACTAAATAACATGCAAATATATCTGAACTCAGCTCATCAGGTCTGTCACCACCTAATTTGAAATCTTCCCACCCATTTGTCATAGGGACAGTTTGGCTCTGTACAGTATTTTAAGCTCTCTCAGAGTTGTACTGTAAATGCTGCACTTCAGATGCCTCCTAAATGTACTACTGCAAGATGCTGTATTGGACCCTAAAGTATATGCTCGCTGCCTACTGGTCAACATCAATAACAGAATAACAGCTGACAGTCTCTGCAGTATTTCACGAGGCAGTTTTGTATCACACAACATGTGTGCATTAACAGGCTTCATCCTGGTGGGCAGCACTGTAGGTAGAAAACATTACAGCAAGTTGAACACACTGGAGCCCCAATATTTCTCACCTGTACTCCTTAGTGCTTTGCATAGTAAGCTGTCAGCAGAAAAGGACCCTCCTGGCCCACCTAGTGTGCCCTAAAGTCCCTACCTACTGTTACACTGAAGATCCTAAATGATCTCCAGCTCCCCCTCCCCCAAGCCCTGTTACTAAGGCCCCTCTGTATCTATCCCATGCATGTCTGAAACCTTACTATTCTGGTACTCACCATCTCTTCTGGGAGGCTGTCCCAGGCATCCACCACCCTTTCCGTGAAGAAATATTTCCTCAGATCCCCTCTAAGTCTCCCCTTTCCAGCTTCATACCATGCCCCCTTGTCCCTTGAGCATCTCTTTCTGTGCAATATGCTACCCTCCTGTACATTATTGATACCCTTGAGGTATTTGAATGTCTCTATCATGTCTCCCTTTTCTGTCCTTTCCTCGAATGAGTACATATTTAACTCCCTGAGTCTTTCCTAGTACTGTAGGGCTTCTGGTGCAGGCCGTGCACAATTTGGTTGCCCTTCTCTGTACTGCCTCCACTCGATCTATGTCCTTCCTGAGATGGGCCCTCCAGAACTGGACACAATACTTCAGGTGTGGCCTCACTATTGATCTATACAGGGGTAACACTACCTTCCTTTTTACGGCTGTGGGCAGAGCCTACAGCCATTTTGGGATTGGTTGTAGCTTACAAAAATGGCTGATCGTGGAACCTTCTGTTGGACTTTTGGAAGTATCCTTCCGAAAGTTCAACGGAGCTTGAAACACTCTGCCACGAGTGTCCACCATGGAAAAACAGCTGCACTGTTTTGGCTGTTACTTCTGCATTCCGGGGCAATAACTACGTATGCGTGACTCGTGGGCATGCATAGTTCTGCTGGTGCCGCCATGTTGTGAATGGCAAAATGCCACTCACTGCAACTGCGCATGCTTGAGTGCCATGCATGCGCAGTCGCGTCACCACTGCCAGCACCGGCAGGAAAGAAAACCCTCTCACTGCTGCTGTCTTCCCTGCTCCCTGTCCCCGTGTTGACATTGGGGTCCCCAATCCCCATGTCGGCATTATATAGCTCCCCCAACTCATGTGGCACACTGGGAGCCCACCTCAGTGTGCCCAAATGTATTTATTTGCCCCACCTCGACATCGGGGTGCCCAGTCCCCGTGTTGGCATTATGTGCCCCCCAATCATGTGGCACACTGGGAGCCCACCCCACTGTGCCCAAATGCTTGTTTTTTCTTTCCACCCCTCCACCAACATTGGGGTGCCCAATCCCCATGTCTGCATCATGTACCGACCCCCCAACTCATGTTGCACACTGGGAGCCCACCCCAGTGTGCCCAAATGTCTGTTTTTTTTTCTGTAAGTAAAGAAAACCTTCCCACAATGTGGCTTTTTTTTAACCTGTGAAAAAGAAAATGGTCCCTAGTCATCGCCCCAGTCACCCCTCCCCCATCCCCACCCTCCCACTGAGCACCCACCTCCCGCACCCCACTTACCCCATACTTACCTCTGGAGGCCATCTTCTCTAGACCAGGATATGTCTGCACTCTTCAAAGCTGAACTGCAAACTGAAGAATCAAAGGTGTGTATGCTATAATGGCATTCATGGGGTTTTCAACTTAAGTTGATAAATCAGCCATTTTTTTGAATTTTGGCCCCAGAATTTCAGCATGGGGTTCTTGGGACCCCATGTCATGAACAGTGTCACTGTCATTTTGTCACTCAGTCCTGAAAGGTGATTTTGCGGTCACTGCACAGAATCACCTTTCAGGACCAATTATCAAAACAACAGTGCCACTGTTCATGAGGTGGGGGCCCCAAAAAGCCCATGTTGCAAATTTGGTGAAAAAAACTCCAAAAAATGACTGTGATACAAGCGTGCATTGTGCAGTTTCTACGCATGCTCCTAACTTTGACAATTTTTAATATTTTCACTCCAGATTTTCAACATTGCCATTTTGCACACCTCCTTTTTAACAGTACAGCTGTCATTTTTCACATCCTGCCCGAAATGTATTTTCGCACCTGTGGCACAGAATGGTGCAGTCACTCTGTGAAATCACCTTTCGGGACAAGTGAACAAAATGACACTGGCACTCTCCATGAGGAGGGTCCCAAAAAGGCCATGTTGAAAATTTGGTGCAACACCTCCCAAAAATGGCCAAGTTACACCTGGGTGTTCAATAATTTCTATGCACACGTGTAACTTTGGTCACTTGGCAGCACGTCACAGCTGTATCAGCCCTGGCTAGAGTCTGTTCTGCTAGTGATACCCCTCCCTATGCACCCCAGCATCCTACTAGCCTTTCCCACTGTTTTATCACACTGCTTAGCTACCTTCAGGTCATCAGATATGATGACCCCCCCACATCCCTTTCCTGTTGTGTGGTTGATAACCCCCCCCCAACTGATACATTTCCCTTGGGTTTCTGTGTCCTATGTGCATAATTTTACATTTTTTGGCATTGAAGCCCAGTTGCCAAACCCTTGACCAGTATTCCAGCTTTTTTAGATTTTCTTTCATTTTATCACCCCCCCCCCCGGTGTGACACCTTGACAAAGCACTGAGTGATTACAGTTGCAGAACTTCCAAGCACTAAGCTGTTAGTCAGCGGCCTTTTGTTCTGCAGCTGTCTGTGATAGCCTGCCTCCTGAGGGCCTATACAATAAAGGCCAGAGCAGTAAATTATTAGTTTCAGATGGCCATAGATGCAAATGATACCGTGTACAGGGCCCTGGCCCATGTAGGCATTAAGGTGGTTTGAATCAACCAATCAATTAATCAATCAACTTTGTTTAATATAGCGCTCATCATCATTTTGACCCAGGGCGCTTTACAAGCGAGCAAGATTGTCTAAAAACAGTTTAAAATACATTTACATAAAATATATAACATACAGTAAATACAAATACAATTTTAACTAAATATTTAATGAGCTAGATCTGCCTAGTTGGAAATGCTTGCTTAAATAAAAATGTCTTCAGCTCCCTTTAAAAGATCTCTAAGGTAGAACTCTCTCTCTCAGAGGACGATGGATGAAGTTCCACAGGGTTGGTGCTGTAGAAGAAAAAGCGCGAGCACCTGATGTTTTTAAGCGCGCCTAGGCAACCTCCAAAAATCCCTCCTCCGCTGAACAGAGGAAATGGGTGGGGCAGTAGGGTCACAGGAAGTCTTGCAGATAACCAGGCCCATGACTGTGCAGGGCCTTGTAGGTCAGCAAACCGACCTTAAAGGTGATCCACCACCTAACCGGCAGCCAGTGCAGACAGCGCAGCACAGGTATAATGTGACATGATCTCGGCAACCTAGTCAATAGCCTGGCTGCAGCATTCTGCTGTAGCTGCAGGTGGCAAAGATCCACCCCCCGATAGCCCCAGGTATAGGGCATTGCGGTAGTCAAGCCGCAATGTCACAAAGGCATGGATCAGTGATGACAGATTGCTCAGAGTATCGGGTGTTTAATCCTGGCAATGTTTCTCAGATGGTAAAAAGCCCTCTGGACCATGGCCGACACCTGAGATCTAAGTGTCAGGCAGCAGTCCAGTACAACGCCACGATTCCTCACCCTGACTGAAGTAAGCAACTGTGACTCCCCAAGCCTAAGCCTAGATACCTGACCAGATTGCCAACTCCTCCCTTCAGGTGACCTGAATCCACCACCAGTACTTCAGTCTTGTCCGGATTTAACCTCAACCAGTAGGCTCTCATCCAGTCCTGGATCTCAGCGAGGCACTGATTGAACACCGAGACTGCCTCCTGCTGCCCAGGAGCAAAAGACAGGTATAGCTGAGTGTCCTCCACATAGCAGTGAAAACTCAGCCATACCATCTTACAATGTCCCCTAGTGGTAACATTTACACCGCAAACAACATGGGGGCCAGAATGGAGCCCTGTGGGACCCCACATGGCAGGGGCAGAGATGATGAGGAAAAAATCCCAGACACCATCTGCTGCATCCTGCCAGTGAGGAAAGACTGAAACCAATTGAGGACTGTATCAGCCAGTCCACAACAAATCCGCAGATGCTCCAACAGCACCCCATGGTCCATGGTGTCAAATGCTGCAGAGAGATTGAGGAAAATCAAGTTGGAACGACTTCCTCAATCTCTCGCCACTGGATCCATGTGATAACACCATGAGGAAAACATCACTGTACAAAACATCACAGGCATAACATTGCCACCTGCAATGTCGGCAAGGAAAATCCTCTCAGGACAGATCTGCACAGGCAGGCGGCAGGCAGTACACTCTAAAGAAATCCCTGGTGTCTAGTGGACCCCCCCACCCTGTCAGGTAGTTCTCCCACCCGCTCCCCACCCCAACCCTGGTGGGTGATCAGAACAACCATCCACTCTCCACCACGGGTGGCCACCCGACTGAGCTAGAATGAATGAACGTGTACTGGAGAGTGGAGGGCTGTGCTGATCACCCGCTTGGGGTCAGGGGAGAGCAGGGTGGTGGGGAACTACCTGTTGGGGTGGGGAGATGGGGGGTCCACTAGACTACTGGGATTTCTTTACACAATATCAGTAATGTGACACTGGTGCTGGTGACTGGCAACAGCAGGTTGGGGGAACCACTGGACCTCACCCCAGGGATTGTGACAGTTACTTTTACTGAGGCCAATGATTGGAGGGTGGGATGGGGGACCCACTGGACACTAAGGATTTCTTTAGAGTGTACTGCCTGCCAACTGCCTGCGCAGTTCTGTCCTGCAATGTTTTTCATTACCGACACTACAGGCGGTGATATTTTGCTTGCAATGTTTTGTATGGCGATGTTTTCCCCACGGTGTTATCACACAGATCCCTCACTACCAGAGGATCATTCAGCACCCAGACAAAGGCAATCTCAGTACTGTGCCTCTTCCTGAAATCTAACTGGAGAGGGTCGTAGTCATAGATGTCGTGAGTTGATGAATGGGCATCCAGTTGAAGGGCCACCACCTTTTCAATAACTTTTCCTACAAAGGGAAGCTTAGTGATAGGTCTGTAGTTAGCTAGGCAGTCTGGGTCCAGTGAAGGTTTCTTCAGGAGTGGTCTTACCACCGCCTCCTTCATGGGCTAGGAAAGACCCCAGTCACTAGGGAACACTGGACTATCCTAGCCAGGACCAGGCCGATGACATCAGCACACCCTACTGAAAGGTGTTTTGGACCCGGATCCAAACTACAGTTGATTTGCCTCAACTCCTGGATGACCTTCACAACATCCACGACTGCCAACTGGCCAAAGTTGAACTAGACAGGCTGAATGCCCACAACATCAGGCCCATTACTGCATGCCCCACTAGAGGGCGCCTACCGGATCTCCGACCTGTTGGAGGCAATCTTAGCAAAAAACAGAGCGAACTCATCACACCTTGACTGTGATAAAGTTCCTCTGAATTGAAGACAGGCAGGATTACATAGCCTATTGACCATGGGCAAGACCTGAGCTGGTCTCTTAGTTGCTGCAGCAATTTCCTTGGACAGGAACTCTGCCTTCTTATAGGAGATTGCTGATTGATATTCTCTATAATGAGACATCAATCTAAGCTTATCCTCCACAGATCCTAACCTTTGCCAGTGCTGCTTCAACCTTTGACCCCTCCTCTTCAACTCCCTGAGAGTCCCATCGAACCAAGGTGATCTCTGGTGTGAAGTGAGGAGTCAAACATGGACAGGTGCAACAGAGTCGAGGGCTTCAGTAATAACCCTATTATAAGTCACAACCAACTCCCTCGGCTTGTTGCACACACTCATCATACCTGAAAGGTCGAGCACCACCACCAGACCCTGTGGGGTCAAACCCCTTAAAGGGTGGTATTGGACCATCTCTGTAGGGGAAGGTCTGTTGGGGGAGCTTCAAACACAAACCTCACAGTATGGTGGAAAGGGTGATTCTGGACCATCTCCATAGGGGAAGGTCTATTAGATGGCGCTTCACATGCAAACCTCACAGTATGGTGGTCTGACCAAATGACCGGTTCCACCATAAGGTCAGTGATCTCCATTCCCATTGAGAAGACAAGGTCCAAAGATTGGCCATGTATATGGGTTGGAGAGGTAACAACCTGTGTTAGGCCCAATGAGTACATTAGTTGGAGGAAAGTCTGACCAAACTGCTAGAGTTCGACGTCGATCCAGGCATTGAAGTCACCCAGAATAATCCATCTGGGTGACTCCAACAGCAGTTCAATGATGAAATCCATGATTTCCTACATGGCTTTTGGTAACCTTTCTAACACAGGATACTTGGTGCAAAACTATGGACTTTCCATCTGTAGGCCCCTCCTTATTTGGGGATAAGACTGAGACTTACATGAACAATGTACGTGAACAGAAATCCACTTTTAAAAACTTAACAGAAAAAGAAAAAATCTCCATCTCACATTGACCCCATAGAATGGGGAGATATGGGAAGTGCCTACTACAGCAGACCCTATGTGCATTATGAGTAACCAATTCACAGGGGTACTGGGAGAGACAAGGTAGGAGAGCAGCAAAGCAGAAGGGTACCTAAGCTCCTCCATTACAAGCTAAGCCCATCCTGACAGTTTACCCATATTGCCATAAGAAAGTGTCTGTCATCTTATCTCCAGGAATGAGAACAAATTACCAGAGACAGGTGGGTCTTGGAGATAGTGTGACATTGCCTGATCTCATCTCCAGAACTGTTCACAATGTGCTCAGCTGTGGTAGCAGCACATCTGCAAAAACAAGGAATAGTGGCTTTCTCCTACTTAGGCGACTGGCTAATATGTGGAATAAAGAGGAAGAAGCAGTTCATTCAATGAGAAACGCGAGGTGTGCCCTGCAAAAGCTAGGTTTCTTCAAAAGCATAAAAAAATCCCACCTGGAACCCAATAAGGTACTGGAGTTCACAGGCACAGAACCGAACACTGGCCAAGGGAGGCCATATCTGCCAATTCGAAGAGCAGAAACCCTCATTTCGTATGCAAGCTCATTCCTGGTAGGCCACAAAAAAAAAAACTTAGCAAAAAAGGAAGATGTACTGGGGAGGCATGCTCACGATACAAATCAACTTAAAAAGCTATACAATCGGGCACTCACCACCTCCATAAAAGAAGTACTTACTCCATAGTTTATTATAATGCTAGCATGAGCAAAACTTTATTAGTGCCAGATATAAAATGTTACCAAATGCCTTTCGGAGAGGTCTCCTTTATCAAAGGCATACATTTACAAGTATTACCAGCCCTTAAATACCATCAGGTCTCATGACATCAATCATCAACCTTCATTGGTAACACATTGTGAGACTACCAGACACAGTTAAAAGACACAGCGTGCTCGTGCATTTAAGATAACGAAACCCACCATCAATTACAACTCTTAGCTACAGTATGTACACCTTAAACATATACAGACCCCTATCTAGTCCTATTTACAGATATTTTACTGCTGTTATTTCCTATCTAGTTTAAGGTATCTGTTCCTCTGATACGTTGAAAGACAACAGTATATGGGAGATCTATCAGTTCACAGTTTATATATTAACCAGTTAATGTCTCTGGTCATACCTTCTCCCATGCCTCTCCTCCCACTTAAACAACATCTTTAAGTATTATTGACTTCCCTGTCTCCTGCAGAAGCAGGTCCTTGTTAATGTTGGACAATACAACCTGCAGCAATGTTTTCTGAACTAGCGTTTGAAAATTTCCAGTATGTCCTGTTCACAGGGCTGAATTTTAGAGGTGGTGTATTGTGGCAGAAATACACACCTACTGATTTCGTCCCTTGTTTGGATCATTGGCATTTCAAGGTGTGCTGGTGAAGTGTCCAGAAAGAGGACTGCATTTAGAGGGAGACTGAGTGACATTAGATGCCATTTTATACTTGGAACAAAGTGCTGTTTGTACTATTTGGTGAGTAGTGGGTGCCAGCTTTTATTAACTTTTTGTGGGTGCTTGCTGTCAGTAGGTAGCATTTTTCCTATGGCCAGGTTCCCTAGTAATCCTTTTTTGCAAGCTGCCTTCAAAACACTAAAGGTGCCTTAGTCAATTTTTTGGGTGCTACAGCATCTCAGCACCCACAGAGTCAGCACTGATATGAATAGGACACTATCCGCTCATGCATCCCGCTGGCTCACATACACCATCAGTAGAGCCGACATGTTTACATGATGACTACACCTGGGCTCCCAAGATTTGCCAATAAGGAAATGAGGCAGTTTATGAGAACCACTAATATTAACAGAAGCAAGCATAGTAACACAGGCCTCTTGCTTCTTAAACTCCGGAGCATCTTTTTTTACACTGTGGGCCAGGGTCTTGTCAGGGAAGCACCACTAATAAAACTACTACAACCCAGTTTCATCTGCGTTGTAAATCTGGTGTGGTGATAGTGACTAGGCTTTAATCAGATCATTAAACTGCTGCATGAAGATAGAGTGGAGATGGCTCAGAAGTAATGTTAGAATGTATTTTTTCATGGAGAGGGTTGTAGATGCGTGGAACAGCCTTCCTGAGGAGGTTGTGAAGTCAAGAACAGTGGGAGAATTCAAGAATGCATGGGACAGACATAAAGCAATTCTAGTGGGGGTAGGAGGAAGTAAGCTGTTGGTTAACTAGAATCTGCAGCTTATCTATCAGGTAGGGAAATGGGCAGACTAGGTGGGCCAAGTAGTCCTTATCTGCCATCATATTCTATGTTTCTATGAAGGGAGCTACTGCTTCCTCAGTAGCACTTAACCTCTCACCACGAAGCCTCAATAACCTGATTCCATGTCACTTCTTGAAGCACTCCAGCCATCCATCACTAGCTACAAAGTTACTGCGATCACCATCAAACTTGGTGTGGCACTGGATAGTCTTTTCTTTAAGAAAAGAGCCAGAGATAGGTGTGCCTTTTTCCCTCTTCTGGTAGAACCAGAAGTAAATAGCCTCATCTCTCTTGTCATACTTGCAGGTGCTTATGTTTTTCTGTTTCAATATGCCTGAGTACCCCTCCATAGCCATGGTAAATTCTGTGAGCTTGCCCTTGGCATCTTTAATGTTACTCACAGTTGATTTTCCCACCCCGTACTCAGCAGCGAGAGTGACTGCACGCTCATCATTCTCTAAGCGGTAAGGATTTGCAACTTCTGCTGCAAGGTAAAAACAGTTCATTTCCACTTGCCACTAATTTCGGCTTGCAACTAACAGTCTGACAGTCTGACGCTTCCCCTGTCTAATGAACTGCCAAAGATAGCACAGGCAACAGCTGACACACTGACACATTAAATAGGAAGTGATGCCAAATGGTTGATCTAGAACTGTGAATTGTCAGATGACAAGATCGCAGTTCGTTAGAGAGAGAGTTCTATTTTAACTGAGTTAATTAAAACAAGACAGCACTGTACTTTTACAGGCTGCAGTCCTCATGCTAATCTCGCTCAGTGTTTCAGATTGCCAGGTGTGATTAACAGCTGGTTAAGAGCTACAGTTGTTTGACAGGGCAAGATGGTGACCTAAAAAAGGTTTAAATGTGAATCATTGTTGAGGAAGAGCATCTTAACTGGAAGGTCTCATATCTACGGCATTCAGTCCCCCTCCCCCCACCAGTGAACCACTAACTTATAATTTCTGCCATGGTTCCAAATATTTTGTTGCCAAGTTTACTTGATATCTTGCTCAGGAAGTGGGAGTGGCTGGCTGCTTGTCCATTGAACCACATGCCCAGCCTTCCAATTCAATGGCCTATGCAGCCAGTATAGTGTTATGCTTGTGCTAAAGGTACGTTAGGAAGGATCCCGAAAAAGAAATGTAGTAGTAGGAAGCATATTAGCAATCAGTAGCTGTGAGACATAGTAGTAGATAAAGCATCAGGCAGCTTGATAATGTAATGAGATGCGTGGGTTAGCAATGGCATGAGTTCGATGGGTTGCATTAGAGAATCAGGGGACCTACTAAAGAGAGAGGGAATGGCAGGGATACCAACCACCTCCATCCAACAGTGGAACCTACCTAAAGGAACTAGGGAACACTAACTACGCTAACAAACAGTTAAGATCTGAGGCACGGAGGAGAGAAAAAAAACCCTTTGAGGAGGAAATCTCTGGGGATCCAAGGCCTAGGTTGCCTTCCCTCCAGGCTTGGGATATTTTATTTATTGACTGCTCTGCTGCTGCAATTTGGAAACCCAATTAAAGGGAGGTGGAAAGTATTCCAATTTGGAGGAAAGCTCTAACTCAATCCCTCTAATGGGAATGCTGTGAAAGGTTGCAAGAGTGCTCTGCAACATCGGGGCCACCATGGCAGTAGGAGAAGAGCAACAACTGCTGAGGCACTCACCTAGCCTACTCACCCTAAAAACAAACCAGGTGAACCTGAGGCAGTCGTAGGGAGAATGCAGTGAAGATACCTTGCTAGTACAATTACTAGACCAAAGGAAGTAACTTTTTCCACCCTTCGCAGCTAGTCTTAAATTCTACAGCAGGAGCTGCCATCGAGTCTTGAACAGCTAAAGCCAGGCCCAGAGTGAGGACATTCCCAGCTATGAGCCAGGTGAGAAGGACCCCACCCCAAGTCAGGCACGCTCAAGATGTGGACTTAGAAATGCAGAGCAAGACCGTCGGCTGCAGGGAAGCCCTATGCTAGAATGGTATGGCTGGCATGCCCCAGAAACTGATGAGGAGCTGAATGAGCATTGAGTGCTGAGACCTTGCAGAGGTCAGATGGCAGTAAGTGAGCATTGAGCAATGATTGCATAAGCAAGAGTGGACCAGCACGTAGTTCAGTAAGGCAGTGTAGCAATAGTCGGACCTGCATGTAGGTCAGTAAGCAGTCGTAATAGTCGGACCTGCACATAGGTCTGCAAAACATAATAGCAACAGTGGGACCTGCACGTAGGTCAGAGGAGCATCAGTATGAATAGTGGGGCAAGCTAGCCAGGCATTCAAAAAGCCAATAAAGGTGACAAATACTCTGAGGATTTTCGGCTGTGGGGGCAGGATTTAGAACATAAATAATTAGCCACAAGGGGCCATGACTCCCCAAACACTTCCAAGTCCCCGCCATAGGAGAAACAAGAAAGTGATAGAAGGGGCTGAGACCCACATGCAGATATTGAAACTAGTTTGCAGCATCAGCAGTAGCTTAGCTGACTTCAGAGTATAATAGCAGTGTACAAACATAGAAAGCAGCATCTGTATTGAGTAACTATGAGTTGTATTATTCTATAAACATAGAATGGAGGGAAGCACACTACTCTGAAAGCAGCTATCACCAGACAGCGCAGTGAAACTGCAGCAATGAGGTAGGTAGGATGAGTTGAGAAAGCATGATTGAGCTGCATAGCTAGAGTTCAGAGTGAGCCTGAATCAGGTGAAAACAATAAAATGTGCAGCATGGACAGCAGCTATGGTTTGAGTTGAAACACACAGATAATGACTGCAGTTGCATTGTGAGTAACTGATAGCAAGGAGCATGAGCTCTGGATTAGCAATATACTAGGAGCTTAGAAGCAAAGCCCCCAAAAGGCAAACCCAAATATACACAAACACAGAGAAACAGGGAACAAACAACAGAAAGAAGCACACAGCCGGGGTCAAAATACAAACCAGATACAGGAGAACAAACACAGAAGACCAGATAAGCAGAAGTCGAAGCAGCAAGGCGGGGGGAGTAGGCCCCAGCCAGCTGCAGAGGACAGACCGACAGAGCCTCCAGCTACAAAAAAAAAGTGCTTCAGAAAGAGGCTGAGAGGAACTGCTTATATAGCTCAGGAAGTGGGAGTGGCTGTCTGCTTGTCCATTGAACCACAGGCCCAGCCTTCCAAAAATATTTTTTTCCTGTTTTAGCCGGCTATCAGCCCATTGATTGGTGACAGATGGTCAGCAATCCATGCAGTCCATGAACCATTAATGAAGCAGTTCAGGAAAACAGCCTTGTGTGCTGCAAATGCAAAAACTGAAGTGGTACTTAGAATAATCCGTGTTCACGTTGCAGTAGAGCGAGCGGGCTTCCAATGGTCGGTATTTTGAAATGCGGGCATTTGGCAGTCGGGAATTCAAAAATGTGTTGGGCATACTATCTTTTTATATGTGTTTTTTCCACCACTCAGCTTGGCTTGTTGTCGAGTGCGAGTCGTGCTCTGCCTCAAATCTATCCTACTCTGAATTGTTGATATTATTTATCATTTTCTGTGCTTTGTATAAATGTCCGTGAATTCAACCTCAGATTTATTGCAACCCTGACTGTAATTATTGTACGTAAGTTGTTGTTTTTGCACTCCACTGTCTGTCATTTCTGTACTCTCAAGTTTGTACTCTCCCGGGTCATTCCTGAAAATAGACAGGTTTGTTGCCTAGTACACTTACCCGGTTACCAAAAGCTAATAAATAAATACAGAGTCGGTCAATCGTTTGTCAGGATTATGGGTGTTGGGAATTAGTATGGATCCCTTTTTGCCAACATTCTGATCAGAGAGTGTGTTGCACCACTGTTACCCATAATCTACTATTCTACCTACAATTCTGCTACAACACTGATAACACAGTACAATGTATCTGCACAGTGCTGAATCAGATAGCAAAAAAGTGTTCACTATTCCTGAATCCACCAATCATGACAGTAAATGTGTGGAAATAAATAGTATTGAGGCCAGGATAGCCATCACTCCTGCAGCAGAAAACAAAACTCCAGTAGGGACCTGTTCCAAATGCAGACAAACTTGGAAATCAAGGAATGATGAAAAATGGATCAATGCACCTCAGAATACTTTTAGAAGATAATAAAGTCAATACTGTCTGTATTGTGTAACGTGCCATTTACTGCGAAGTACGGTGTTGCAGCCTGGCTAGCTCCACTGTAGATAAGACACAAAACCTTTCCTGTATGGAGTTTTCATATTTATGCATCTAAAACCTTCAAAATCACTGAAAAAACTCAAACACTCCTACATTAGTTATTTCAATCTAAAATTTAAATAAGTAAGATGCAGTTAATAATCTCGGCTTCTGAAATAGGTATATAAATTCCCAATTTTAGACATGTAATTCATGTGCAACACCACCGACCTTGTCTATTTCATAGTAATGACTGTTTATGCTGTTGCTTTTATTTTTGTGTAACCCCCCTGCAAATGGGGGTTCCCAAAAGACTTCCAGGAGCTTGCTTGAATGCTCCAAGCCTGAATGGTGTTTGGCATTTAAGCCATTTATCAGTGAGTGTTTTTAGAGCCTCTGGTACTGTCTCTTTAAGAGCTGTCTGCTTGCAGACATAATTAGTTGTATGGGGGACTGTGTGCTTCTCTGAGTACCACTTGAGCTGCTGCAATTCACTTTATTTTGCAGTCACTAGGAGTGCAAAGGGAACCTATCTGAAAGATGTAACTGTTTGCCAGAAATTATTTAGAGTAATAATGAAATTACAGTTTGTCTAACCTGCTTTCTTTGCAGTCAGAACTGTGTCTGCTAGTTCCCCATTCTAGTTTTGAACTGCTGAACTGGACCAATCAGTGTGGGGTAAGCTAGCTCTAAAATGGTGCCTTGGACGAATCAGAACTTGGACTCATAATCTGAGCCAGCCACAAGAGGATTGTATGGGCAGTGACTCTGGGAGATGTAGTTTAGACTTCAGTGCCTTTTTGGACCAACAGCAGCAGTCTATTGTGAGTGACAGCCAATCCAGTCAAGAACTGGGAGGAACTCAAAGGAAGTGCCCAGTTTTGTCGGTTGGAGCTTCAGTTGAGCTTTGGCAGTGAAGAAGGAAGGAGCCCTGTGCTTTTTCAGTGTGCAGTTTTAGTCAAAAACGTGTAAGGCCCAGAGTTCGGTCTGCAGCTTGTGTAACAGCTTGTTAGGACTGAATCCGTCCTGTGAAAAGAATCAAAGGATCTCTGAAGAGTAGAAACCAGGCTCACCCTGTAGAAGACTGGAAGAATTGCTGAAAATTGCACTCGGTCTGTCAGGAACTGAATCTGCTGTGTGTTCTCCGGGTATTGTGCAGTAATTGCGATCGGGATACAGATCGCGTGCCTGGTATAGTACTTTCTTTTATATGGATGTGTGAAGAGGTTTGTGTACCTCAAGTGAGCCCTGCTGACATTGAAGGACCCTATCTTATTTGGAGGTCGTGAGTACTAATTCAGGGTTGCTCCTGTTGAATTGCCACATTAAATCCAAATGGAATTACTGTACTGCTGACTGTTTAATTCTCCTTTTCTCTGTGTGAAAGGGCCCCTACCAGCTGCCACGGTTGGACTAGCCACTAGGGCTTGGGTACCCAGGGACAGTAACTGATAGGGATAGGCCTGTGCACAGAGCCATAGGTAGATTATTAGAGTGATAAGCTAATTAACCTGATTTCCCCTGTCCTTGTTATATCCCCTAAATAAATCAGAGCTGCTTGTTTCAGCAAAGTTATACTGCCTGAGGTATTTGTCTATGTTAAAGTGCTGTACTGTGATTGTTGCACTGTATCTCATTTCACAGGGAGGTCCCAGTGCGGAACCAGACCTGGGGGTAAGTGTATACTGTGAAGGTAATTCTGATATATTGTGTGGGCCACTAGTGGGAAGAAAGGGGGTTGCAGTGTCCCAGAGGCTGTGACCAAGTTAGTTTAACTATTGCAAACCCTGACCTCTGGGTGGAGGCACCCGCCATTGGATCAGGCCCCTCAACCTGTTAGTGGCAAATCAGGCAGGGGTAGTAGCCCCTGGGATAGCGCCATCTAGGGTTACATCTTGGAGGCTCACCGCTGGGATTGTGTGTCCTCTAGTGGCCATATTTACCGAACCACTGTTAAGAAAAAATGGGTACCCGACAGAAGTGGCTGTGCACCGGCTGGTGGAGTGGTGTACTGGAGGAGATCGACCCCCAAAATGCTATGCTTATCCTGGACATCCCCTGGGTATCAATACGGACACTGTGCAGGAGTACTTTCCAAGGTGGAAGGTTTACAAAACCCTGTGGTGGTGGGTCGGCATGCTAATCTGCTCACCCACACTTTCCTGGCCCTAGTAGAGTTTAAGGATCCCATAGATAGCTCCAAAGTGCCACAGACCATTACCCCAGAGGGAGCCCTCACTGCTTGGAGAGTGATAACTAAGGACAGTAAAGACCCGGGGGGGAATCAGCCCCCACCACTATCTGAAACTTTTGAGGAGAAATTTGCTGAATGGTTGCTGGGAGAGGGGAAAACTGTGGAGGACTTGAAGAAACTATTCTTGCCACCTGGGAGTGTTCCTCCCCCAACACCCTCTCCTGCTCCAGTGCCCGTAATGGTGGCTGAACCAATGCAGACTCTATTTCTGCACCTGCCATTAGTCACGACTCTTACCGAAGGTTGAGGATCTTCTCTGGCACCCTCCCACCCCCAAGGGAGGATGACTGGGAGACCTGGAAGACTATATTTGCCCCCCAAGTGCTAGAATAGCAATGCTCGGAAGGTGGCGAAAAGAGGTTGGTGAGCCTCCGAGGTCCTGCCCTGGCTACCATCCATGCTAACGGGCCAGTAACCCTGGAGCGACTGCACAGGCCTATCTTGAGGCCTTGGAGAATGTGTATGGGAGCCCAGATTCTGATGAGGACCTATGGTGGAGAGTAAGAGATGCACAACAGTACCAAGGAGTTGTTGTCTGTGTATGTATCTCGGCTGGAAAAATTGTTGCAAGAATGCCTCAGAAAAGGTAGTTTGCCAGCGATTGAACTGGACCGAACCAGGCTGGACAGGATCCTAAGTCTGCCCCTTCTCAGAACTGCTGTTGCTTCAGTTACACCTGGCAGATCGACTGGAATCCCACCTCCTATGATGAGTTAATGAGAGAAATTCGAGGAGTTGAGAAAAAGGCGACCTCGGGAGGGACCTGCACCAATAGCTGCGGCTCGACCCGAGTGACTGAGGGTGACCCATCAAGTGAAGTTCAGGGGCAGAGGTTGGCAGTCAATGAGTGCTCTGACAAGGAAAAGATATGTCACAATGGGGCGAACTGTTGAGAGAGATCCGAGAATTCAAAAACAGTCCCTTTATGAAGGCCACGCCTGCAAATGCAGGCCTGACCTATATCCGACTGCATCTGCTATGGGGTGGGGTACCACCATGTATCTCCTGCTGATAACAGCTCTGAACTCGATTCCTTGACCATGGAAGTGGAGAAACTGACGAGATGTCTCCAAATGCTTATCACGCCGCAGACAGAGATGGCACCAAGGTTTCCAGTTAGTAATACCCCGCCCTGGCTCCCAGTGTGGCGCCTCGGCCAGCTCAAACTCCAGAAAGTATGTTTTGCTATAATTGTGGGAAAGATGGGCACATGAAAGAGAATGCCAGTCCCCAAAAGACACTGACAAAGTTGCATATAGGCTACAAGGAGAGCTAGGAGAAGAAATCAGTGGTTAAGAGGTGCACGACATGATCCCAGTGAGGGCACCAAAATGCTAATTCACGTCCTTTTGTGGCAAGGTCAGTTGCCCAGGCCCCCACTACCGCCTCTCAGACTGGTCCAGAATAGTGGGTCCCTCCATGGAGACCACTGTAAAGGTGAACAGTGTCTACAAGAGCTATATTAGACAGTGGCTCCCAAGTGACAATTATGTTCCAAGATTGGTATCAGAAGCATTTGTCAGGCGTACCCTTACAACCATTAGAAGGACTGCATGTATGGGGGTTAAGTGAGAGGCCTACCCCTATTCGGGTATATCCAATTTGGCTGTCTTTCCCCACCTCCGTGGCTGGAGTGGCCGAACAAGTAGAGACCCTAGCCTTAGTGTGTCCCCCACTGGACTGTATGATGGTGTCCTTTGTTGATTGGAACAAATGCTCATATGTTCGGAAGGCTGGCACAGTTGTGTTATGAAAAACAGGGTCAAAGACTAGTAGAGCTTTAAGAGTTCCGGCTTTAATTAAGAAGGCCTATGAGGCACAGAGAGATGCTGAAAAAACAGAACCAGAGGAACCGGTGAATTGTATGGAAGAAGGATCCTGAGTCTCTGATCCTGGCGCCAAATGCCCAGTGTACCTTACAGGAGAGGTCCGTATCAGAAAGGATGTTAAGAATAAAATATTAATGTTGGATGCACCAGGCGATGGAAAATTGCCAGAGGGACTGCTGGTCAAGCCTAGTATTTTGCCCGCTAGAGCCCATGCTTATGCCAGAAGGGTAATGGTCCAAGTTCATAATGTGTCTGAAAGAGACATTCGAGGTAAACAGAGGTTGCATCCTGGCTAATGTGCATTGTGCAGACACTGCAGTGCTACCCAGCAGCAAGAGTTCAAGGAAGAATGACAGAGTAACGCCTGACTTGTTTGATTTCGGCGACTCCCGCTGCCAGCTGAATGGAAAGTGAAGATCAGTGAGAAGCTTGCCCAGAGAGACCAGGTGTTTTCTTTAAAGGAATGGGATGTAGGATGCGTGCAAGGAGCTGAGCACAATATCCGGCTGCATGACGAAAGACCATTTCGTGAGAAGTCTCGACTCCTGGCACCTGCTGACATAGATGATGTGAGACGGCATCTGCAAGAGATGTTAGCTGCTGGTGTAATACAAGAATCCAGAAGCCCTTATGCTTCCCCCATTGTGGTAGTGAGGAAAAAGAATGGAACAGTAAGGATGTGTGTGGATTATCGCACCTTAAACCGGCGGACTATCCCTGATCAGTACACAATGCCCGCATTCAGGATGCTTTGGACTGCCTAAACGGAGCAAGTGGTTCTCTGTGCTGGATCTCCGCGGTGGGTACTATCAGATCCCGATGGCCCCAGAGGACCGTGAAAAGACAGCCTTTATCTGTCCGCTTGGCTTCTATGAATTCATGAGGATGCCTCAAGGGATTTCAGGTGCCCCAGCCACTTTTCAACGATTGATGGAGCGTGCAGTGGGGACATGAACTTACTAGAGTGCCTGGTATACCTAGATGATGTTATGTGTTTGGCAGCTCACTGGAGGAACATGAGAGCAGATTATTTAAGGTATTGGACCGACTGGAGGACTTTGGCCTTAAACTGTCCATTGATAAGTGTCAATTTTTTCAAACATCAGTAAAGTATGTGGGACACATAGTATCCACCGAAGGAATAGAGACCGACCCAAGTAAAGTTGAGGCCTTGACCACCTGGCCACAGCCCAAAAATCTAAAAGAACTGCAAAGATTCCTGGGATTCTGTGGTTATTATCGGCGCTTCATCAAGGACTATTCAAGAGTGATCCGCCCTTTACTTAACCTTACTCAAGGGTATCCCCCAACCCACAAAAAATACCAAAAGTCAACGTCCCTCAAGACTGAAAGAGTGTATTTTCATCCGAGTGAAGTATTTGGGCCCGCTGGACTCTTGATTGTGAGACTGCTTTTCATGAGATCATATATCAACTTACCCATGCTCCAGTGCTGGCCTATGCCGATCCAAGAAAACCTTACGTCCTGCACACTGATGCTAGCTTGCAAGGGTTGGGGCTGTGTTGTACCAAGAGCACGAGAATGGCCTGAGACCAGTGGCCTTTGCCAGTAGAAGCCTGACCCCATCCGAAAAGAACTATCCTGTACATAAGTTAGAGTTCCTAGCTTTGAAGTGGGCTATTGTTGACCAATTCCATGAGTACTTGTATGGGGCTAAAATACTAGTAAAACTGACAATAATCCTTTGACCTATGTGCAGACCTCAGCTAAGTTGGATGCCACTGGCCATAGGTGGCTTTCTGCATTATCTACATATGACTATGCTCTGAATACCGAGCAGGTCTGAACCACATAGATGCTGATGCTCTCTCCGAGGCCTGTTCCCCAGAATGATTGGGTCCGATTGGCAGAACCTGACATTCGGGCACTCTGCGGAAGTTTGACAGGGAGGAACAAATGTCCACGGACGAGTGGACTGCATGGTGGATTGCTTGGGAGCCTCTGAGAATTGCATACCTGCTGCTTATTGCCACTTTTCTGCAATAGACATTGGTGCACTGCCTCAGCTGGACAATGACAGTATTAGGAGGGGCTCAATCCCGATCCCATGATCAAAGCAGCTTTAGAAGCCCTCTATGCAGGAAAAGATGTCCAAATTACGCCCACTGATTTGAGAACTGCACTGTTATACAAAGAAGGTCCTAAGTTGAAACTGATCAATAAACTGTTATACAGAGAAACAGTAGACAGAGGGGACAAGTAGACAAACAACAACTAGTGCTGCCCACTGTCTTCGAGACTCAGTACTGAGGTCCTTGCACAACCACATGGGGCACCTTGGTATAGACAGAACACTTGACTTGGTGAGATCCAGATTCTATTGGCCTAAGATGGGGGCTGATGTGGAGCAACACATTGAACTTGTAGTCGCTAAGCTTACAGAGGAAAGCTTTGCCCAGAGGGCTGCCCCTGTTAACATCACCACCAGTGCACCCATGGAGCTGGTCTGTATTGATTTTCTAAGTTTGGAGTCAGATCAAAGAAATATCAGTAATGTGCTGGTGGTCACTGACCATTTCACGAGATATGCCCAAGCTTTCCCACCAAAGACCAGAAAGCATCCACTGTGGCCAAAGTACTTGTAGAAAACTTTTTGTTCACTAGGGGCTCCACAAAGAATCCATTCTGATCAAGGAGAGACTTTGAGAGTCGTCTGATCAAAGAGATGCTTTCTCTGTGGGGAGTGCGAAAGTCCAGAACCACTCCTTACCACCCCCAGGGGACCCACAGCCTGAGCGTTTCAACGCACTTTGCTAGATATGCTAGGCACCCTGCACCCAAAGGACAAGCCTAGATGGAGCCAACAAATTAGCACCCTGGTACATGCTTATAACTGCACCAAAGTGATGCCACTGGATTCTCCCCTACACTCTGATGTTTGGAAGAAGCTCGACTACCAGTAGATGTGTGTTTGGGGTCTCTCCTGATGGGGTTCAGGCTGACAACTATTTACAGTATGTGCAAAAGTTAAAGGCCCAGCTAACTCATGCGTACCAACTGGCTCAAACCATGGCTGCCAAAAGAAATCTGGCCAACAAGAAAGGTATGATAAAAGGTGAAAGCACAGGAACTCCGGGAGGAGATCGGTATTGCTAAGAAATCTGGGATTGCATGGCAAGCACAAGATTGCTGACAGATGGCACCATCTCCCTCACATTGTAGTGGGCAAACTAGATGATCTGCCAGTGTACAAAGTAAGGCCTGAGAATAATTCAAAAGATGTAAAACAATGCATAGAAATCATTTACTGCCCATTGGACAAATCTTAATTGAGTCTGAGCCCTAGAAGATGCCCCTCTGGACCAGTGACTAGAGCTGCTGCTAAGAAAAGATCAAGAAAGTCTGCACCTACAGAAGCAAAGTTAAAGTGTTCCCCTCCACAAGTCCCAGTTGAGCATGACTGTCAGTCCATATCGGAAGAAAGTGAGAGTGACTTTGAATACTATCCTTCTTACGAACTGAGTCAATTGTTTGGGCAATCCCTAGTCAATACTGGACAAAGCTGGGCCTTCTGGACTGTTTAAGCCCCCAGCTTCATCCCTGGAGCCAATGCTCCCAGAAAGTGAAGTGCAAAGCATCAGATCAGATGAAATGGAATCATTGTGCATGGTTGAACTGTTTGAGCTTTCAGGAGGAAAATGATAGATTGGGGCAGACTGGTGATACACCCGAACAAGAAGAGTATTTTGAGTGCCCTGACAGTCCACTGCCAGTGTCCGAAAGCTCTCCATGCGAGCCAAATGTTGTGGACTCAGAAACTGTAACTCCTGGAGCTGAAAGTGCCCCAAGTTCTAGCCTCTCTACCCCCATGGAGACTCCCCTGACAAGTGTGGACAATGCTGAAAATGAGGCTCAGAGTGCAGAGACTGTAACAGTTCCCCCTAGAAAGACTGGTCGAGCTGTAAAGCCTGTGGTGCACCTCAGTTATGATTCCCTTGGGAGGCCTGTGGATTTGCCTCTCAATGTTGTCCATAAAGGAGTGTATGTGTCCCCGAGCTCATTGCCCAAACTGAGCGTCAGTGCTAACTCCAAGTTACTTGTGTTGCCCTCTAAGTATGGTGCCCTTGCCCCGTCCAGCCCCAAGGTAACTGATAGGGAAGGGCCCCCTCTCTTCAGGTTTCATGTACAAGAGGTAATAACTTGAGTTATGGTACAATGTGTATGTAATACTGTGTAAAGAGTGACGTACTGCAATGTTTCAGAAATGTGTTCTTGGTAAAATGATATATTGACTGATGATTACATGTGCGAGCCTAATGCAAATGTATATGGTTGCAGTTGAAACTTATGGGGGTACTTGCTTGACGCGAACGTCAAGCTTTCCCAGGCCAGGAAGGGTGTAACCCCCCTGCAAATGGGGGTTCCCAAAAGACTTCCAGGAGCTTGCTTGAATGCTCCAAGCCTGAATGGTGTTTGGCATTTAAGCCATTTATCAGTGAGTGTTTTAGAGCCTCTGGTACTGTCTCTTAAGAGCTGTCTGCTTGCAGACATAATTAGTTGTATGGGGGACTGTGTGCTTCTCTTGAGTACCACTTGAGCTGCTGCCAATTCACTTTATTTTGCAGTCACTAGGAGTGCAAAGGGAACCTATCTGAAAGATGTAACTGTTTGCCAGAAATTATTTAGAGTAATAATGAAATTACAGTTTGTGTAACCTGCTTTCTTTGCAGTCAGAACTGTGTCTGCTAGTTCCCATTCTAGTTTTGAACTGCTGAACTGGACCAATCAGTGTGGGGTAAGCTAGCTCTAAAATGGTGCCTTGGACGAATCAGAACTTGGACTCATAATCTGAGCCAGCCACAAGAGGATTGTATGGGCAGTGACTCTGGGAGATGTAGTTTAGACTTCAGTGCCTTTTGGACCAACAGCAGCAGTCTATTGAGTGACAGCCAATCCAGTCAAGAACTGGGAGGAACTCAAAGGAAGTGCCCAGTTTTGTCGGTTGGAGCTTCAGTTGAGCTTTGGCAGTGAAGAAGGAAGGAGCCCTGTGCTTTTTCAGTGTGCAGTTTTAGTCAAAAACGTGTGTAAGACCCAGAGTTCGGTCTGCAGCTTGTGTAACAGCTTGTTAGGACTGAATCCGTCCTGTGAAAAGAATCAAAGGATCTCTGAAGAGTAGAAACCAGGCTCACCCTGTAGAAGACTGGAAGAATTGCTGAAAATTGCACTCGGGTCTGTCAGGAACTGAATCTGCTGTGTGTTCTCCCGGGTATTGTGCAGTAATTGCGATCGGGATACAGATGCGCCTGCCTGGTATAGTACTTTCTTTTATATGGATGTGTGAAGAGGTTTGTGTACCTCAAGTGAGCCCTGCTGACATTGAAGGACCCTATCTTATTTGGAGGTCGTGAGTACTAATTCAGGGTTGCTCCCTGTTGAATTGCCACATTAAATCCAAATGGAATTACTGTACTGCTGACTGTTTAATTCTCCTTTCTCTGTGAAAGGGCCCTACCAGCTACCACGGTTTGGACTAGCCACTAGGGCTTGGGTACCCAGGGACAGTAACTGATAGGGATAGGCCTGTGCACAGAGCCATAAGTAGATTATTAGAGTGATAAGCTAATTAACCTGATTTCCCCTGTCCTTGTTATATCCCTAAATAAATCAGGCTGCTTGTTTCAGCAAAGTTATACTGCCTGAGGTATTTGTCTATGTTAAAGTGCTGTACTGTGATTGTTGCACTGTATCTCATTTCACAGGAGGTCCCAGTGCCGGAACCAGACCTGGGGTAAGTGTATACTGTGAAGGTAATTTGATATATTGTGTGGGCCACTAGTGGGAAGAAAGGGGGGTTGCAGTGTCCCAGAGGGCTGTGACCAAGTTAGTTTAACTATTGCAAACCCTGACCTCTGGGTGGAGGCACCCGCCATTGGATCCAGGCCCCTCAACCTGTTAGTGGCAAATCAGGCAGGGGTAGTAGCCCCTGGGATAGCGCCATCTAGGGGTTTCATTTGCTCTACCAACTGTTAATACAGAACTATACGTTGAATGATGTTTATTTTAAACTAGTCATTAATAATTCTCATAAATTATTAAATGTCATAATTTACTACCTTTATTTATTTATTTTTCATTTTAAAATTTGGTAACCGAGAGAATGCACTGGGCCATTTGGCCTTTTTGCAGGCATGACTCAGGCAATCATACAATAAGACAAAGTAAAGCAATGCACTCCAGACAACAGGACAAATTAACGTATAACAATATCAGAGGTTACGGTACAAGTATATGAAAATACTCAATAATTATAATTTCAGTTATACATAGCATTTCAGAGAACTCAGTAGGGAATTCTAGCATTTAAAAACAATGACAACCAGTACTGTTAACCAGTTGTTGCTTGAAAAAATACCTTAAAATGAGCTATTGCTTTTAATGGCCTGAGTGGTTGAGATTTCATTCCAAATTTTTTGCTGCATTTAAGGAGAATGCCTTTTCATCCACATTAGTGTTACATAAGGAGAGTATTGCGGTTAGTACATCTGGTGATCCCAAGTGGTGAATTTTACCATTTCAGATGTAAGTCCTTTATCTCCCAACAACATTATATTAAAAACATGACTA